>OX465601.1:15007500-20007500 GCA_950022295.1 Bromus sterilis
AGAGAAAAGGCACCAGGGCCGGACGGATTCACATGAAAGTTCTTCAAAGTATGGTGGCCGATCATCAAAGCTGAGCCTCTTGACGCGGTTAATTGCGTGCACAACCTGCGGGGTTTCAATTGGGGCTTGATGAATACATCAAACATGGTGTTGCTGCCTAAGAAGGAAGGTGCACAGACTGCACTAGATTATCGACCGATCAGCCTCATGCACGGCGTCCCTAAGCTGGTCAGCAAGATGATGGCCTCCCGGCTTGTTGTGGAGATCGACGGTCTGGTGTCGCATAATCAAAGTGCTTTTGTTCGAGGGCGATCGATTCAGGATAATTTTCTTTATGTCAAGAACGTGATCAAGGCGGCACACTCCAGCAAACATCCTCTGTTATTCTTGAAGCTCGACATTGCAAAGGCTTTTGATTCAGTCTCCTGGGCCTTCCTGCTTGAGGTGTTGGAGGCCATGGGTTTTGGGCAGCGCTGGAGAGACATGATCTCGGTTATCCTATCGACAACATCTTCAAGAGTGCTGCTCAACAACGTCCCCGAAGCTGCCTTCACACATAAAAGAGGCTTGCGACAAGGGGACCCCCTTTCCCCTCTATTGTTCATCTTGGCCATGAAACCCCTCCAGAAGATGCTCACTCTGGCAACGGAGAGGGAAATTCTGCCCGCCCTTCCAGTCTCCACGACGCGTTTTAGAGCAAGTTTTTCTGCGGATGATGCAACCTTATTCATCAATCCAACTGCTGCTGAGATGATTGTCGTCCACAGAATTCTAAACCTATTTGGGAGGGCATCTGGACTGATTACCAACATGGAGAAATCCACTATATACCCCATCGTCTGCCGTGACATCGACCTCAACCCCCTGGTTCAGATCTTTGCTAGGTCCCTTGGCAGTTTACCATGCAAATATCTTGGCCTGCCTCTTGGGACAAGAAGACCCACCCGTGCTGAGTTGCACCCGATATTCGACAAAGCTGAAGCTAAGCTGGTACCGCGCAAGGCGAAGTTGCTAAACAGGATGAGAAGACTGGTATACATCAACTCGGTGATCACGGCAACAACAATGTACTACCTCACTGCCTTTCAGCCTGACAAATGGTTCTGCACCCGTATGGACAAAATGAGAAGGAAGTTTATGTGGGCTGCTGAGAATGGGAATTGTGGTGGAAAAATCTTGGTAAACTGGAAGCAAGTCTGCGCCCCGAAGCGACTAGGTGGTCTTGGGATCAAAAGCATTGAGGCTTTCAGCAGGGCGCTTCGTCTCAGATGGGAATGGTTCCGCTGGCAACAACAGGATCTTCCATGGCATGGCCAGCCCATGCCAATAGACGCGAACGACCTGCAACTCTTCTTGTGCTACTCGGATATTCAGATCAATGATGGACAAACGACAAGATTCTGGACCGATCGCTGGCTGCATGGTGACGCAGCTTACCTGATGGCACCGGACATCTACAAGCTTGCAAGATTCAAGAAAATTTCAGTCTCCCAAGCCCTGCCAAGTGGGAAATGGATGCAGGGATTGCAGCGTATGGAAACCGAGGCGTAGTTCACCCAGTTTGTTCTTCTCTGGGAGAAGACTACCTCGATCACCCTCACCGCGACTCCTGACGAGATTCTGTGGAGCATATCGGCTGACCGCAAGTACTCGGCGCGATCGGCGTATGAGATTCAGTTCTAGGCCCGCATTGCCAAGCCTGGGTTGGCGAGAGTATGCAATGCAAGGTGGAGGGAAAAATTAAATTTTACCTCTGGCTAGTAATCCAAAACCGGAATTGGAGAGCGGACCGCCTCAGCAACCGGGGACTACCAAATAACGGAGTTTTCCCTTTGTGTGACCAGATGCCTGAGACAACCTTCCACATTACCATCGATTGTCCCTTTGCCAAGGAAATCTGGTTCCTGCTTCGAGACTCGGATGCCGCGCCATACGACATTGCCATGGTAACCAGCAACATTACTGACTGGTGGGATCAACTTCAGTCGGCGCAGAGCACTAGGAAGCAGCGAGAGAATACCATCTCTGTCACAGCTTATACGGCATGGAATCTTTGGAAGGAGAGGAATAGGCGGATCTTTGAACACAAAACGATGATGCCTATCGCGCTCTCAAGGTTGATTAAGGAGGAACTAGCGATATTCGAGTTGACTATGATACTTAAGAGGAGATCGACATGATCGAAGTGCGTTTCCACTGCATTCCTAGGCAGTGACGATTATGTGTATTAGGGGTCTCAATAACTGCCCTTGGCAGGTGTATTGATATTCTATTCTTTCTAATAATGAAGAGGCAGATCTCCTGCCATGTTCTTTAAAAAAAAGTTGGGCCATTTTTTGTGGACGTCTCTTAAAAAAATTCTCCTCCAACAGTTTGAGGGATGAGGTATCGGTTAGTTACAGTTAGAGGAGTAAAATAACAAGTTGTAGGTTTTCAGTTAGAGATGCTCTTACCTATTGAACCATCTATCTATTATATACTAAAAGCAAAATACAGATGAAAAATAGGAAAATAAGCTAGAAAATCCCACGTTAATCAGAAACATCTGACCGTTTAATTTATGAAGTAAAATATCACAACCGTTTGATTTGCTGACATCCCAGAAATTGAAGATATTTACCCACCATTGCCATTATGTAAAAAAAAGCTATCACGTTTTATATTTTCTGCACGTCGCAACTTCCTAGCGCCGTCAGAAGAACTCTCCCTCGACGCCCTAGCATCTTCCCCGAGATCTAAGAGCATCTCCAGCCGTGGCCCCAAGAGGCCCCCAAGACGACGAAAATAGCGTCGGGTGGAGGAAAATCGCCCAGTCGCACCCCCAAGAGCCCAAATAGCGCCGGATTGGGCCGAAATTGAGTCCGGCGATCCCAAGCCAAACCCGTCGCGCTGGGGGTCGCTTGGGGTCGCCGGATGAAAGGAAAGCGCGCGTGATTTCGCGCGCGCCTCGCGTCGCGCCCCACCTGTCGGCTTGTGAACACGCGTCGTCGTCATCCTCTCGCCTCGGCTTCTCCACACCTGCCGCCGCCGCAGCGAATCAATGCGGCGCAGGTGACGAGTCCAATCGTCGCAAAGAGCATCAATGCAGCGCGTCGAGATACCCCACGGTTCGTCGACCGCGCCGCCGCCTGTTCCGTCTTCCTCGCTCCTGACGCCGCCGCAGGGGAATCAATGCGGCGTCGGAGTCTAGTCCAATCGCCGCTGCAGTAGACCAATCGGCGACGCGCGTCCGCCGCGTGTCCCCCCGCCGCGTGTGGCCCCGCTGCTATATAAAGCGGGCTCGCCTTAGAAGGACACCGCGCACTCTACTCCTCCTTTCACCCCCTCTCGTCTTCCTCTCGCCGCCTGTCTCGTCTTCCTCTCGCCGCAATCCGCTCGCCATGGACCACGATCACCGCAACATGAACGACATCCGCCGCTCCCTCACCCAAGCTGAGGCGATCCTCCTGTCCCAGGGGAGCTACCCCTGCCCGCCGAACATGAGGATACCACGCGGCTGGGTGCTCAGTGCCGCCGGCGTGCCGGTGCCGCCGCTACCTCAAGGCGCTCAGTTCGACCGGGAAGTCCTCGCCATCCGCGCCACAATGACGGAGGCCGAGCTCGCTGACCCAGCGAACGCGGCGGGCAACTTCGCCCGCTGGATGGCGCACTTTGAGGAGCGCCGCAACCAGGCGCTCGCCTCCACCGAAGGGCTGGAACCGGTGTCGGGCCCGATGAACCGCCTCGGCCGGATGCTGTGGTGGAGCCCCGAGGAGCGCACGCTCCTCAATGTCCTCTACCACATCCAGGACGGCAACGAGCCGCGCCTCGAGTACCCGTGAAGGGAGGGCGGCGAGCGTCGTCGGCGTCGGTGGCGGCGAGCGTCGTCGGCGTCGGTGGCGGCGAGCGTCGTCTGTGAGCGGCGACGACGGTGCCGCAGGAGGCGGCGAGCAGTGAGAAGGCGGCGACCTAGTAGTTTTTTTTATTTCCTACCTATGTAATAAATTTAGACCGAATATTTATAAATTTCGCTGAAGTTCGACTATATTTGATGAAATTTGGTCGAACTTGGGGGTATCTTGGGGCCGCGGCTGGGTAGCCGGGGCCCCCAAGCCGTTTTCGCCGCCCAGGCGCCCCCAAGCGGCGCTAAAATAGCGCCGAAAATCGCCTTGGGGGGGCGAACGGCTGGAGATGCTCTAATGATCTATTACTTCACCTAGCGCCGCCTGAAACGGTCGCCATGGACGCCCCAGGCCTCTTTCCTGAGCTCCTTCAATTCATGTCCGCACCCAGGACGGCACGTGGGCTAGAGTTTGAATTAGGAACGATGCCTCCATGTTGGACGACGGCTTACTCGGTTCTGGGAGTAGCTAGCTTGGCAGGTATGTAACTAAATGGCAAAATCAAAATTTCTAACCTTTTTGCAAAACAAATTCACAATTTGAACCTAGTGGCAAACTATTTTCAAAATTCTAACCCTTTTGTCTAGCGCCCAACCACCAGGCGCTATACACACGCATCTAGCGCCCCCGTCAGACGCGCTAAGACCCTGCCAGCGTGTCAACGTGGACCCCCACCGGGCTCCACCCTGGAAGTCTAGCGCCTGCTCATTCGGCGCTATACATACATGCTTAGCGCCTCCCCATCAGGCGCTAGACTAGGCAGCCACTTAAAGGACTCGCGGCCACGCCCGAGGCCAGACATTGTCTCTCCCCATCACGAACAGAGGGCCGGCGGCGGCGGTTCCTCCTCTCCCCCCTCTCAAATCCCCACCCCAAATCTCCCAGATCTGAAGGATTGATCCAAGGGAGTTGCTCTCAACTCATCCCCCAAGGTATTCTCCCCCATTCTCTTCATTTTCATCCAAAAAATTCTTCACATTTCCCCTCTTGATGCAAGTTAGATTGAACCCTAAATTTGATTTGTTTTTGAATTTGTTATGGTAGAATTGTTTGTTTCTTTGTTCTTTAGTAATGATTGGGCAAATTAGTATGACTAATTTTAGTGGAATCCTAAAACTCATTGGATTTCTCAATGTTATGTTAGTGTTTGGCTTTTTTCTATGGAGCAATTATATGTCATGACGCTATATGTTTACATGATATGTTAGTGCTACTATGTGTATGGAACAATTATATGGAGCAATTACTATGTTAGTTTGTGAGGGTTTTTTTGTATTGTGCAATTATATGGATGACATGGCTTTTTTTGTATGGAGCAATTCCTATGTGTTTTATTTTGTTAAGACATTAATAATATGGATGACATGAATGTGTATTTTTATATGGATATTAAGTTATATCTTGAGCACTACCATTAGCTAAAGAAAATTATTTTGTTATGGAACAAAGTGATAATGCAATGCTTGTTGTTTGAAAAATATAGGATGGAGTGGCTTCTCCATAATCACTATGATGTTGAACACCGATCTTATGCTATGGCGGTGCTAAAGAAGGTAATTTTTTTGTTGACCTTGCTTCATTTCGATTACGTATTCCTTTGGCTTCACATGACCAAGTTGTTTCTATTCATTTGCAGAAGCTTTCAACCTTGAAGCTTCGGTTTCACGGGGTCTCTGAAATGCCGTACGATGAGCGGTACACACCGTACATCGACACATTAGGACTACTCCCGTTCTTCCAGCTAGTGACCCGCTCCACTCCAAACCTGAATGCAGCGCATATCACGGCGCTTGTGGATCGGTGGAGACCGGAGACACACACTTTTCACCTTCGGACCGGGGAGATGACCGTGACGCTTCAGGACGTGTCGATGATCTTTGCACTTCCTATCGAAGGTGAGCCTCTGTGTTTGAACACAAATTATGAAGGGTGGCATGCACAGATGACGGATCTCATTGGTACTGCTCCTACTGAGAACAAGGACAAGAATATTGCAGCCGGCGCTCCTTACACGTGGATCATAGATAACTTTAAGAATTGCCCTCAAGGTGCTGATGTTGGGGTGGTCAGGACGTATGCCCGTGTGTACATTTGGTATGTTCTCTCTAGAACACTATTTTTCGACGGAAGGGCAATGTAGCGCAGTGGATTTGGCTGAAGGCGTTGACCGTGTTGGACAAGAGATGGAGTTGGGGTACGGTAGCACTGGCCTACTTGTACCGGCAGGTAAAGAACTGTTCGTTACAAATTAAGTTGTGTTCCGACATGGCATGACCGTGTTTTATTTTCTTTGTAGTTGGACGACGCATGTCGTAGATGCACTTCAGGCGCCTCCGTTAGCGGTCCTTTGTGCCTACTTTCCATATGGTCATGGGAGCGGTTGCCAGTTGGACGACCTAAGAGTGTGGCATACAAGGATTGGGACGATAAAGAGAACATGATGCGTCAACCCACTTGGGCTTACAAGTGGGACGTTGTACCCGAGATGAAGAGTGATGTGGAGAACATGTACAAGCAGTACATCAATGAGTTGGATACTCTTACCCCCGAGCAGGTATGTATTGTCGTTACATGTATCATTGTGTTCATTCTCCTGAACTGGACATGAGTACATTGCGCTAACTTTCAGGTGATATGGGAGCCATACGGTGTTGGGGATAATTTCGGTTTTACACCTGAATTTCATGTGAACCCAATGTGTCGAGCGGAAGGGCATCTTTGGCATATGCGGTGTCCAATGATATGTATGTGGGCAGTTGAGTTTCATTTGCCACATCATGTGATGAGGCAGTTTGGGGAGTTTCAGACTCACTCGCCGGAGTGGATGAACACAGACATTGTGCTTCATGGGTAAGAGAGAATTACATGGCTTCAATTAGTTTTTCTTTGGAAACAACACATTTTGTTTTGATAATAGTTGCTTGTCTTATCTTGTAGGCTGGATAGGAGGAGGCAAAGAGCGATCAAGGATTGGCCTAGCCATCATAGCAGTTACATAGACATGTTCAAGAAGAGTTTGTGTTACGCTAATTCACATGACCATGGGTTCAAGCCGCATAACGAGCTTGCATTCACCAACTATCTTCGTTGGTTTGTTCGTTCAACTCGTTTGGAGATGTACCCGCCGGCTTTTGAGCCAGACATATTCGACCAGCCGAATGATTATTATGGGATTGCTAGGGAGCAATACAACAAAGCAGTGAGGGAGGGTACCCAAACAGCCTTTGCTCCGGTACTCACCTTTGTGGTAAGTATAGTGTGCGTCAATCTTTTTTGTCAATACAATTGCATGTCATACCCTATTTGCTAGCCTGACTTGTGAATTTCTATTCATGCTTAGCGGGACGAGGTCCAGAATCAAGATGATGATTTCCAGAAGTTTCTGGACGAGCACCCAGCTAGTACGAAGGTCGATTCTGCATTTCGAGCTTTTTTGAAGGTAATACATTCATCCCTTTTGTACATCATCTGCATATCCGACTCTAACATCCAATTCATTTGTCAATTTGACAGCGTCAAGGCAAGAAGTTACGCCGGCTCTCAAACGTACTCGGTTGTCGTGATCCCGAGGACATATCTTCACCATCAAAGTCAAGGTCGCAGTCTCGGTTGCAGTCAAGGTCTACACCCTCAGACCCTATGGCTAACATGGAGGAAACTACGTCGACGCCGATGACTTTTGTGGATGATCCGGTCATCACACAGGACGATGATCTGGTATGGGAGTTTCATCTTGATCATTCTTACCGTGTCTGAGTTTCATTTTGATCATTCTTACCGTGTCTGAGTTTCATCTTGATCATTCTTATGTTTAGGACAACATGACACTGCAGGCGTATCAAGAACGCTCGGCTTACATGCTGAGAAAAAGACGGTCCTTCCGTCGTTACACACCGGATGATTGGAGAAACAAAGGGAAGGGGAAAGCGATGGTGGAGACGGAGTCCTCCGAGGAGGAGGAGGAGGAGGAGCCAGAGACAGAGCCGGAGATTCAGTTCCAGCCGGAGGAGTTTTCCAGGAGGAAGCTTCGTACGAGGAGGGGTCGTGGAGGTTGAACTTCATGTTGAATTCACCTTGTCGTTTATTTAAGTTGTCGTGTGAACTTATGGTGGTTAGTGTGATGAACTTGTCGTCTAGTGGATGAGATGAGATGAACTTGTGGTTGTGTTACAAGTTGATGAAGTAGTGATGATGAACTTGATGAAGTGGTTGTGCTTCCTTTGCTTACTTAACTGTGAATGGTTGGTCATTGTGATGAATTGGTGATGAACTTGATGATGTATTGATTCCATTGTATGTTGCATGCATTTTGCATGTATTTAACAGTGTAGCGCCCCATGTCCAGGCGTTAGACTGTGTAGCGCCTGATGTGGGGGCGCTACACATGTAGCATTTTCTCTGCGCAGGAGTCCAGTGGCTACTGGTATCGGCTGGAGCAAAAATATTGCATGTGTAGCGCCCCCACATCAGGCGCTACACAGTCTAGCGCCTGGATATGGGGCGCTACACATGTAGCATTTTCTCTGCGCAGGAGTCCAGTGGCTACTGGACTCGGCTGGAGCAAAAATATTGCATGTGTAGCGCCCCCACATCAGGCGCTACACAGTCTAGCGCCTGGACTTGGGGCGCTACACTGTTAAATACATGCAAAATGCATGCAACATACAATGGAATCACAATAAAAGTGCATTTACTGGCAAACAAGAGAAGTGCTTTGGAGAAGGTAGACAAATGTTCAAATTGCAACAAGGTTCATCAAGGTACAAAGAGGAGAAGGTATCAAATTGCATCACAACATTCATATCCAAGGTTCATACAACAAAGCTCCAATTCCATCAAGGTTCACTACCAAAAGAGGAGAAGGTAGACAAATGTTACATCAATGTGCGCATGAAATTTCATACAACAAAGCTCCAATTCCCTTTGCTATTTATCTTCTTCTCTTGTACCGGATCGTCTCATTCCCCATTGCATGATGGGCCTTCAAACCTAAGAACACAAAATTTATTGTTATTACTTAATAAGGACAAAAAATTATGAATAACATGAGTGACGAGACGTACGGGAATGGTCCTCTTAGGTATCCCCTCATCGCCGTGGGTCTACCAACACCACCAGCAATGTCTCTACCACCACCACGGCCTCTACGACCACCACCACGACATCTAGCACCACCACCACGGCCTCTAGAACCACCACTACCACCAATGCCACTACCACCAATGCCACCACCACCAATGCCACTACCACCAAGGCCACTACGACCACCACCGTCACCACGGCCTCTACCAACCCCACCTCTAAGCCCAAGATTCTGACCTCTTTGCCTAGGACCATGTTGGTTAGCACTTTGTTGGCTAGGGTCTTCATTTCTCTTAGCTCTCTTCCTTGATGTGCAACTTCTTGTGTTGTGGCCCGAAGCACCACACTTTCCACAACGGGCTCTCTCACGAGTCTCTTCGAATTGGTCGTTACCCCATTCTCGGGTTCCACCACGTCCCCAGCCATCCATGTCACCTCTAAAACGTTTAGTCCTCCGTCTTCCCCGTGTAACCACTTTCCAATCCGGATCCGGCCATAGTTGAACTCCATGGTACTCCGGCCACTGTGTTTGGTCAAAGTACGGGTTGAATCTTGGAGCCCATGTGTTCTTGGTGGCAATGATCGAGAACTCGGATTCCCTCACCGTAAGCGGGTGATTTAGGTTCACATTCCTCGTGCGAGCTGCCTTATACAAATGCGAGCATGTGAGATGAAGCAGCTTTGGTCTCTCGCAAATGCAGTCACATGTCTTTAGGGAAACCTTGAATGCACAACCTCCATGCTGGACCCCATCGTTTGTGGTTCCGCCTGGCTCATTAACTTGGTAAATCCACTCCTTGTCATCATACAATGCAGCACTTTGGGAATCCGCCTTCCGTGACTGAAAATCCATGAATTCGTCAACCTTTGGTGGGAACTTGTACTTGTGCTTGTTCTCTCCAGCAACATGCCTATCAGTTTCCTTTGAGTACTTGATGAAGTAGTGATTCAACTTCGTGAATGTGTATTGCACTATTGCTGTCACGGGCAATGCACGTACACCCTTGAACACCGAATTGAAGCATTCTGCCATGTTATTGGTCATTTGACCGTACCTCCGACCATCATCATCATAAGCTCTAACCCACTTTGACCTAAGTAGGATGTTCCTATTTAGAAAATCTTGCCCCCCTGCATCCAACTTGTTGTTTGCAAGCAATTTGTTGTATAAGTTTGCGAAACGACGGTCAGAGAAAGCAGTACAAATATCTCTAAGATCATCGGCCAACTCCTTCTTTCCACATGCCCTAAAGAAGTTTGCACAAAAGTGCCTCATACACCATCGATGGTGCAAAGGAGGATGCCCTGGAATGTCAATCTCCACCGCATTTAGAATTCCTTGATGCCTATCCGAGATGACACAAATTTCTTTTTCGGTGGGTAAAACCTTGGTTCTCAAAAGATGGAAGAACCACTCCCAGTTAACATTGTTCTCCGCCTCTACCAAAGAAAAAGCCAAAGGCATCAATCGGTTATTTGCATCACTTGCTATTGCAACCAACAAAGTACCCTTGTATTGCCCGGTCAAGAATGTGCCATCAACGGAGATGACCGATCTACAATGTTCAAAAGCCCTCACACATTGCTCAAATGCCCAAAATGCACGGCCAAATACTCGGACTAGCCTTCCGTCGCGCATCATTGTTTTCTCACCATACGGCTCAACCACATGAACCATGCCCGGATTAGTGGCGGCCATCGCTCCCAACAACCTTGGTATCCGGTTGTATGCTTCATCCCAATCACCATACAACATCCTGAATGCTATTTTCTTCGCCTTCCATGCCTTGCCATATTTCACTTCGTGAAAGAAGATTTCTTTCACCATGCCAATGATGCTCTGAACCTTCATTGTGGGCAACGAAAATATGGAGTTGGAAAGCCTATAGGCGATGAACTCGGAGGTAAGTTGCCTGTGGTCTGGGTTTGCATCTTCACCATCCATCTTCTGGCCACGACACATGTGAGTTTGTACACAACTCACTATATGCCAACTTGGTCCTCCTTTGAATGGTCTTGCCCGCACAATCCATGGACATCCATCCTCCGCACATTTGACCGTGTAGCGCTTTTTTATATCCGAGTGCACCACCGTGTAAGGACGAAAATGCTTAACCGAGAACTTCTTGATCCATATCTTCAACTCCAAGAAGGTGCCAAACTTCGCACCGGGAGCAATCACGTTTGTTGCATGATCCATATCACGGTATGAAATTGGTCTAGCTCCGAGAACTATAGTCTTCCCACCATCCACAACGGCTTCATCCGCGAGAGTAAGATCCTCGAACAATGGTGTACGAGGATCCTTCCCCAATACCTTCTTGAAAGCTTTGACCTCCTTGCTAGTTAACCCGTCCTCATCAACTTCTTCATCGGGACCGTCATCATCCGAATCAAATGCATAGCATCGAGAGTAAGGGATGGATTGGTCCATGTTCTCTTGAAAATTATATGCCTCCAAGTCACCAACATTGTTGTCATAGAGATCAACATCATTCTCCTCATCTTCATAAACATCATTCACATTTTCCTCTTGGTCATTGCGTGGAGGGCTCAATGTTTGCCTCAATTCTTGTTGGGTCAAAGAAGGTTGACTCAATTCCTCTTGGTTCATGGGTGGAGGGCTCAATGTTTGCCTCACTTCTTGTTGGGTCAAGATAGGTTGACTCAATTCCTCTTGGTCCATGGGTGGAGGACTCCTTTTGGTGGCAAATATTTCAAGAGCCTTGTCTTGGGATTCGGCCACCACTTCCTTGTATGCAAGCCAACGTTGTTCCGAGTTGATACCCATTGTTTTCCAACGAATGTGATGGCCAAACCCAACATTATGCCTTCCCTCCAACATAACCACATCACTTGGGCCCATCCAATTCAACTCCTTCCTTACTTGTTCCAACAACTCCACATAGTTGGGAGTAGCATCAAACAACAAATCTTGATCATCCAAATCCGGCTCTACATTCCCTTTCAAAAATGCATCCTTATTCACATGATGAAGATGAACAATTCTTGCCATCCCTACATTAATTATAGGAAAAAAGGAAAAAATTATCATTAAGTACTAATAACAAATTGAATCTAACCAACAAAATACAAACATAAAATTAAAACATATCTCTAACCCTAACCATAACACTAAATTAAAAATAACCCTAACCCTAACATAATAAAAGAACACATCTTTAACCCAAACAAAATAGTCCACATACAACATATTAGTCACTACTTTGTTGTTTCATACATATAAGCAAAAAGAATAAACCAAAGGCAATGAAATCAAAGTTGTTCTAGGTTTCCAAAATTTGAAGATATCCAACCAAAAAGGAAGATTCCAATGGGTCCAAAGCTAAGGATTGAGAGAGGGTACCTCTAGCAACTTGAGGTAATTCAAATCCACGGAGGGAATCTTCAAATCTAGGGGATTTGGGTAAGGGTTTTGAGAGGAGGGGAGAGGGGGAGAGAGAGCACCATTGTTGTTTTTCGAGCTAAGTGGTGGGGGGGGGGTATGAGGTGGGGGACATATGGGGGTCCCAAACCCCACTTAAGTGGCTGGGGGGTGTAGCGCCTAATGGTGAGTCGCTAGGCGCCTCACCATTAGGCGCTACACCCCCCAGCCACTTAAGTGGGGTTTGGGACCCCCATATGTTACCTTGCAAATATAGGCATAAATGACACAAATGGCACAAATGGCACAAATGTTGCATAGAAAGTTAACCATTCATCGAAAATACAACACATTACAATCTTTTCATACAAATGTCTTGCAAATATAGGTTTACAAATAAGAACACTCAATCACTCGTCAAGTACATCTTGTAGCTTCATGAGCTTGTGCCGAAGCGCTTCTCGGTCATAGAATAAATCACGTAGTGAGTACTCTACGTTCCTTTTTTCTAGCTTTAACTTGGCCTTCTCCTGCACCATTTCCTCTCTCTCCACCACCCACTTCACCTTCTCTTGCTCCATTTGTTCTCTCTCCTCCACCCACTTCCCCTTCTCTTGCTTCATTTGCTCCATCTCCTCCATCCACATCGCTTTCTCTTGCTTCATTTGATCTCTCTCTTTCTCTGCTTTTGCTCTGAACACTTGATGGATGCTAGTGCCTGCTTTGTCCGACAACTTCTTCTTCTCAAGCTCCTCCCTCAGGTCACCAATAACTCTATGTGCTTTTCTTAACTGAGTAACAACATCCTCTTTGTCAGCCACCGTTTTAGTGAAATCTATTTTAAAAGATCTCAGGTCCTTTTCAATCTTTCTCTTATCTTCCAGGAACTTCAAGTTCTCTTCAGCATTGGTTACTTGTTGTCTCAGCCTCATTGTGTTTTCCTCTTCATACATGCTCCATATCCGAGCTAGGCCTTGCTTCAATGTGATTGGCCACTCATTGTCAACTCACTTAACAAAGTTGCACTTGGATGCATCCTATAAAATGAAACGTATTCAAATACAAAGCAACATTAATGATATAAAAAGATTATTGACAAGAAGAATGAATGACCAATGCAATATTGCTAACCTTTTTTGCACAAGCCAAAAACCTCCTTCCGGTATCAATCGATTGAAATGCCACAAATCTTTCACAAGGGGGTCCGTGCTCACACATACAAGGTTGATTAAAAGCCAAGCAGCTCCATTCCGTGCACTCCATGGTCGGTAGCTATAAATAAGATAAATGAAATCAATACCCATTTACCCTACAACCATAACCCTCAAAGTGACACTCATAGAGAACATGTTAACCTCGCTAACTTGACTTGTCACATAATCATCATCGCCAGACGAGGACGAGCTTGTCGACAACCTTTGCCAATTCATCCTATAATATCAATCATATCAATGCCATTGCTTCATATCAATCTTGCCAATTCTTCACACAAAATATATTCTAAAGAAAACACATAATCTAATAACAAATATAAATCCAATGCAATTTAGGGTTTCACTAAGCCTAGAAATCCTAATTTGTTCTCAAATACTACTACAACAATGCTAATGCTATACATTTAACAATAATTCCATTGCAACTAAAAAGATTGAAAATCCATTTCAATCTAGGGTTCACCAAAAAATGCTCAAAAAGAAGAAATGGCATGGATCTAATGGATGAAAACTTAGGGATCGGAGGAGAATACCTTAGGAGATGATTTGAGGAAGAAATCCACGGTCAAAACCTCCAAATAGGGAAGATTTGAGAGGGGGCGACTAGAACAGCATCACACAGGGCGGCCCCTGTGTGTGTGTGTGTTATGTGTGGGCTGCTCGAACGTGGCTTCGGCCTTTAAGTGGCTGCCTAGTCTAGCGCCTGATGAGGAGGCGCTAAGCATGTATGTATAGCGCATGTCGATTCGGCGCTAGACTTTCAGGGTGGGGCCCTGCGGGGGTCCACGGTGACACGCTGGCAGGAGCTTAGCGCCTCATCTACGGGCGCTAGATGTATGGGCTTAGCGCCTGGTGGTTGGGCGCTACATAAAAGGGTTAGTTCTGTGAAATATTTTGCAACTAGGTTCAGATTGTGAATTTGTTTCGCATAAAGGTCAAAAGTGTCGATTTTGCCGTAACTAAACTGGGTGAGCAGTTTAATTTCTGTGGCTTCATCAGTATTGCTTCATCGCTTCACCGGTTGCCGGACCTTCCTAATGCCTCCAATCAAGAAATTTCCAACGATCAGATTCCTTGCATGGTACTCCCTCCGTCCCATAATGTAGTAACGTTTTTTGAGCTAGAGGGAGTAAGATCCAATTAGTGGTGATTGATCTTGCACATTATTACTATTTCCCTTGATTTTCTAACATTATGAAGCTGCACTACGAGAGGTTTTTGTATAATCATTAATTAAATTTAGGTACATCGATCTAAGTGGCATATTAATTGCTGGGTATGCACACCAAATGTTCAATGAAACTTCGAAGATTCAGCCTCAGAAGATACTTGAGTAATATTCATCGTGGGAAGTAAGTTAAATCAAGTTTACTCTTCATACGAAATTGTGGGAAAGATCAATCATTCTTTAAGTCACCATACCTCTAAGTTAGTCACTGAACATAAGTATGGCAGTATGCACACTTTTTTTAATCAAATTTACTATTCATACGAAATTGTGGAAACGATGAATCATTCATGAAGTCAACGTACCTCTAAGTTAGTCATTGGACATCAGTATGGCAGTATGCATACTCCTATGGGCACATTTAGTTACAGGAGTATCCCAACCGTGATATCGAGATGCAACACACATCCATGGTGATTAATTATTACTTACCATCAGTCCATCTCACATACACACACATGAACTAGACTTGCAATAGCCTAAACATTTATGTATCCCTAATCATGTTGTACCACTCTAATCTGATGAGTTCGAATTCAGGATCTGAAGAGTCAGTTGCTCGACGGCTTGCAACAGAGAGAGGTGTAAGACTCAGGCCATGGTCGATACCACATATCATAGACTCACAACTACTCTACCACGGGCACTTTTTGACTGCCTATCTCCATACTTGATCGTTGAAGCAGTATTTGCACATTCAGAAGCCGTAATGATGCAGAAGATGACGACATGATGTAGGGGATGATGCAGGATAATGGTTCTGGTGATAATAAGAGCATTATATTTCTCCCGGCCAGGATTTAGAAGTTGCTTGTACAAGGTGCACATATGCATCTTAATATCTTATGACCTGCTCTCTCTCCCATTTCTATAAAAAATCTGATAGGCTATACGACCACCTTATTCTATTATATTTTTTCTGCCTACTCATACTCTATCATAGGGGATAATGCTTGTACAAGGTACTCTACTCGTACTCTAACGTATGTCCATCTTACAACGGGTGGAATATCGAGACCTTTTTATGGAGGCGTGTGCACGACTGGAAGCGGTGGCAAGGGATATTTTTACCCAACATGGGTGGCCGCGTGACCTACGCATAGAGCTACCTTGAGTGGCGATAGTTTTTCGTTGTAACTTGTCGCATACTCTTTTATATTTTCTGGTTTGGAGATTTGCGGCTGTGTGCATCTTAGTTATGCAGAGGCCGGGTGTACTTACTTAAACTTTGAGTAATAAAGCCCTTTATCCAAAAAAATACTCTAACGTATAGTTCAGTACAGTTTCTTGATAAAGTATAAGGTGCATCTCAGTATCTCACAAAAAAAAATCATTTTCATATGTTGTATGTACTGATAGTTAAAAAATAGAATATGAGAAAAATGATAAAATTTAATATTATATCATTATTAAATAATTTTTGAAAGAAATATTGCTCAATTAAAAATCTAAGAAAAATTGATGAAAATATGAAAATGAGTGTGATTTTTTTTACTAATTTACTACCTTGAGAATATACCGATGAGATTATATGAAACGAAAACAACGTAGAGTGAGAGAGTGGAGACATCACTCTTAGCTATACCTAAAACAATGATTGCAACTCCATATGTGCAATCATAAAAAAATGTCGCATAGAAAAATAATATGCGAGGTAACTCATACATTGATTTTCTATTAAAAATCCTATTATAAATTGTGAGGCTTAGTGCATGATTTTTTTAATATTAATTTGTGATAGATTGCATGCGCATGCGGATTTAATGGAAGCATGTGCATGAAGAGTTAGTGGAAAAAAGATGGTCCTACTTGATGATGTGGATAGCTTGTATGTCAAGATAAATAGGTTAGTGAGGATGAACTATTTAGGTATTATAGATTATAGATTTGTCCAATGAATGTAGTATTCCGCTAAGGTTCACAGTGTGTTGCATGCCTTGGTAAGTTGCTATTGTTTCCTTCAAAGATAAGCTTTTAATTTAATAGTTGCTGATGATTAATTAAATCTGAATGAATTCTTCTTCAGATGAGTATGTATGAATTGTTAGTCAAATCAGAGACTAATTGTAAGACTGCATTACTAATTTACCAATAGTTTTGTACATATATATCTTAACGGTCATTCTGCAGAGGCAGTATATATAATTCATGGTTAGTAATTAATGCTAAATCTGAAAGTACATATGTTCTTTTGTCCAAATTTTTCTTGGCATGACAATGCTTATAACATGAACTTGGGTGTTTTTTCTGAACACTATAGCACTAATCTAAGCAATGCCATGATTAAAAACATACACAGTAGCAGCTACTTTTTATTGACATACGGATCATGGAATCACAAAAATGTCTAATGATATATACAACCCATGAAAAAAAAATGATCGATCACAGTGATCAAAATAATATCAGATTTAGCATTAGTAACTAAACAATAACAGATTCCTTTGCAGATCAAGTTGCAAGCAAAGCAGAGTGTTTCATTAAAGAGGTTGGTGTGCAAATCCGAGGGTGTCGAAACAGGTCAACTGAAGATATACAACCCGGTAATATCAATATATATTTTATCATTTCCCTCGCAATCAAATTATTTCTAGAACACGAGGAACTTAAAATAAATCAAAATTAAATTGATTTTAGATTATTTTGCACAAAACGTTATTCACACAAATAATATTAAATATGTAAGTGACATCTTAATTTTCTCTATCATATTCATATATAATAATTAAAAAAATAAAAATATGTTGCCTACATGACATAGAAAGTGCAAATGAGATGACATTTTAGAATTGCTTACCAATCATTTGTTCAAAATTAAAATGACTAAAGATGTTTGCACACTAGGTTATATTTGGCATAGTATAACATTTCATATATTTCTATAGGATTATATTTTTTATAATTGGATACACATATATTTATAGAAAAATAAAACATATTCAAAAAAACTAAGATGATGCCCTCGCATTTGCGAGGGCCACTATACTAGTTGTTCTGAACTGCAAAAACGAAAAATCTGTGACGGCGTTGCAAACCTACTGGTGCTGGCATGGTGGCGAATGAAGTTTTGGCTGGGTGCCCAACATTGTGAGGATTGATAATGGATGAGAGACGATTTGTGTAGTACTGATGCAGTGGTTAGTGCCTGTTAAGTCGATGTAACTGTGCCCTGTTGTGGCTGGTGTCGTGCCGGTTAGGAGAGTTTTGTCTCGCGGTTACGCAGACGGTGTTGCTGTGGGTGAATCTTTTGGTGTGTTCGCTGTGTTTTGATCGACACTTATCAATTTCATCGCAAATGAAATTGGGAGCTTAAAAATCCATCATAAGCTGCAACAAGACGCCAAAAAGGCGAGGTTGAGCACCACCATGTATCTGTCCGCTCGTCACATCGACTACTGTCGACATAAACTGCAATGTTGATAGATAAACTGCATAGCTTTCTGTTGTTGCATAGCAACATTATTATGTAACTGGCACAACAAACAAATGCTTGTGAAAAAAGAAGCAGCGGTACAGCACAGACACCGCGACCTGCGCGCAAATATCGTATGCGATCGCGATAGCTGAGATGGAACTCAAGATACAGACCGGCCTACAATAACTTAGGACACCTCAAGCCCACATCAACCCTGATGCACCACCTTCCTTGCTGGGGGGCCAAACCCTCTCTTCCATAGATATCACATTCGTCAACTTGGTCTGGGGGCACCGATCTCTCGGAGTTTACGCCAGGGAGCACCATGGTAGCGGTAGCATCAGCTCGCCTCTGAGTTATTGGTCTCTGAATAGGGTGGAGAGCAGCAAGTCTTGCACAAATGTCGCTCTGACACGGGCTTGCTCCCTTTCTTCCCTTGTGAGCGATGAGCCACTACTGCCAAGAGAAAATGAAGCAGATGACTGAATTGTAAGGTTTCCCTACAGATTTCTAGTAAGTGGTTGCCCAGAAATTGCACCCGTTACTTTATTAGTAAGCAAAGTGAAGGTTTGTTGCTACATGCTCTCTGTCAAGTCAAACCAACGCTACCTGATGTATTTATTTAGTGCAAGGCTGTCATCACTTATCAACAGAAAGCATTCATTTATCTAGAACTAATGAGTTAAAAATTTCATGATGAAAACAGATTTCTTCGTGATCTGAATAGATTATGTAGAAGATACATTAAAATAAACATTACCACGATGCATTAGAGGAACAGTTGGCATAAAGGCAGTTCATGTGTTGACCGATCACTAGATGTATAAATAGGACAGCAACAGGAAGAAGATGACCGGTACAAAATCTATAATAGCCACAGTATCAACAAGTATTTACCTTGACCGCCACGGTCGAGCAGCTGCCTCTTTTAGCACTGGTACATCACTCTGAACGGGAATAGACAATTTTGAGGTTTCCTCAGCATCTGATGTTGGGAAGCTAAGGCCAAATGATGACAGAAGAGGATCAGCTGAAATATTTGTGGTGTTATTGTTATTTGGCCTATGTCCACCACCTCCCAGAAGCACCTGCAAATGGGCTTCGCGTAGATCCCGGCTCAGCAGAGAGAGGGACTGGCTGCCAGGAACAGCAAATCTGCGCAACCTGCGGCGATTCTGCAAATGGTCCAAAATTAAATAAGCTCATGCGAGAGGGCGTGGGACGGAGAGAAGGAGGGGAGCTACCTTGAACAAGTACCCATGTTGCATCGTTATATGATTAAGCATATCTTTCGAAACCTTTTCAGAGCAGATAGGGCAATGCTGAAATGAGGAAAACCATATAAGAATACTATAACAGCAAAAACATCACCAGTGTCAAACTTTCATCTCTACTGTTAAGACACGCACAAACCGATAACTACAACAGGTCAATCATTTTTTCCAAGGAACAGATGAAACTAATTGAGGTAAGAAAAGAATACTTAGTCTCAACTTTTAGACTTGCACAAGCCGATAAACAACTAATCAATCTAATTTCTTTTCGAAGCAACAGGTGAAACTAATTGATGCCAAAAACAATACTTGGTCTATATACTGATTTTACCGACATGATAAGTTGCATTCTCTTCAATTGATTGATTTTACCTCACATATGTGTTCCTCTGCATTGTTTTTAATAGATAGAATGGTCTATACGATGTGCATTGACAGAGAGTTGTCAACATGAAAAGTTACTGCACTGGGGAGGGAAGAACATCATGGTTCAATTCCCATCACACTATGTTACATGATAGTCACTCCAGTTTCGACTAAAAAGAGAAGTTGGCATATGAAATTGACATCTTTCACGAAACTGATAACTGTTATTTGCGTTCCAACTAATTATTGCTCCTCATAATTCCTACTCCAAGTCACAGTTTAGCAGCATGTATTGTTGTTTTATCAAGCAATCATGGCAGGAGTTCATGGAAGCAAACAAATGCCAAAAGCTACACTTTTTTTCTGACTCCAGATTTCATGATCAACCTTTTCTACACCAAGAACACTAATCAAGGCCAAAAATCCAGAGCATTATGCAAACCATGATATTCTAGCATAGCAAACCATATTTCTACTTCCAATTCCAAAAGAGACAAGGTAAAGAAAAGAAGAGGACTCATTCGGTTGTCCAGGTCAAAGCCCCTCTGAACAAGAGGGCCCGAACTTGTTCCAGGCCACTTGAAGGTATATTACAGAAATTTTGACAGGTTTCAAAATTTCATATCTACTTTTAGACACACAGAAACAAATAAACAACAGGTCAATCACTTTTCTTTTCCAAGGAACAGGTTAACTTAATTGAGTTAAGAAAACAATACTCTTACTTGATCTATATGCAGTACATTTAAAGCTAACAAAACAGGGGATAAGTTTAGTTCTCTCTTATTGATCTTTATTGCAGTACATCTATGATTGTTCTTCCTGACTAATAAACGCCCCCTTGATCGCAAAAATAATAACACGATTGTTTTTATTCATTGTTCCTAATAGATAGAATGGTCTACACAGCATGCATCGACAAAGAGTTGTCAGACATGAAATGTGACTGCACCGGGCAGAGAAGATATCATGGTTCCATTTCTATCACTCTGGCCACTCTAGTTTTGACTAAAAAGAGATGTTGATATATGTAATTGAACATCTTTCAACAGACCGATAACTGTTACTCCTACTTGTGTTCAAATTAAACAATTTCTCATAAATTCCTACTCCTAGTTGGAGTTTACCAACCGGTGTTTTCTTTTAACAAGTAATCATGGCATGAGTTACAGCAGCAACAAATGCCAAAAGTCCCAACATTTTTATCTCCAGATAAATGATCAGCCTTTTCTACCGACAAGGCCAAAACTCCCACCCGTTTTGCACACTTAAATCATTTGCCAGACCACAACATTATCCAAACCATGCAATTCTAGCAAAGCAAACCATATTTATACTTTGAATGAATTCCCAAGATGACAAGAGAGGAAAAAACGAGACGCATTCGGTCGTCGGTCAACGCCCCTCTGAACAAGAGCCCTTCTGATTCTCCAGGCCACTTAAAGTAGTACATACTCCATCTTCTCTGAATCTCTAATAATCCAAGCAGCCAGGTACAAACCGATAAACAACAGGTCAATCTATTTTATTTCCAAGGAATGGGTGAAACTAATTGAGGTTAAAAACATAATATTTGGCCTCTACTCTTAGAGAGGCACAAACCGGTAAACAGCACGCCAAACTAACTTATTCTCCGAGCAACAAGTGAAATTCTGTTTCTATCACTCAATGCTCCATGATAGCCACTCTTGTTTTGACTAAAAAAGAGATGCTGGCATATGAAATTGAACATCTTTTCGCGAAACTGATAACTGTTACTGTGTCCAAACTAAATTATTGCTCCTCGTGATTTCTACTCCTAGTCGCGGCTTATCAACATATATACTAGTTGTTTTGTTAAGCAATCATGGCATGAGTTTACTACAGCAGACAAATGCCAAAAGCTACACTTTTTTTTCTGTCTCCAGATTTCGTGATGAAGCTTTTCTACTCCAAGAACACTGACCAAGGCCAACATCCAAAATTATTCTAGCCAAGCAAGCCGTATGTATTTGTGCCGTTCTGCACACCTAAAATCATTTGTCAGGCCAGAGCATGATGCCAACCATGATATTCTAGCCAAGCAAGCCATATTTGTACTAGGAATTCCAGAGATGTGAAGAGATGAATCAAAAGGGGGAGGAGGACTCATTCGGCCGTTCAGGTCAACGCCCCTCTGGACAAGAGGGCTCCTCCATTTCGAGGCCACTCAAAGGTATTCCATGGATCTCTAGACAACAATTCAAGCAGGAGGAGGAGGTTGATCGGCGGACGGAGTACTGACCGCGGGGTGGGGCTCGAAGGGGTGGTCCTCCTCGAGGTGCGCGACGAGGGAGGCGACGTCGTGGTCCTCGTAGCAGTAGGGGCAGGCGAAGTCGGGCCTGGCGGCGGTCTCGTCGCCGTCCACGTCCAGCTCATCCATCCCCGCCCGATCTGCGCCCGCAAGAACCGGCAAATCAATCAATCAACCAATCGATCGATCAATCAATCAAGAAACCCGCCGCGGAGGCGAAAGAGCGAATCGATGGGGTACCGGCGTGGCCGAGCTGCGCCGCGTAGAATCGCTTGGCGGCGGCCAGGCGCGAGATCCAGTGCTCCGAGTCCATGCCGGCCGGGCCTAGATAAATAGATAGATATGAAGGGCCTCTCGGCGGAGCCGGCCGTCCCTCCTCCTCCCGGTCGGTGGATGGAGCCTGTCGGATTCTCCCGGCCGATGAGGGGAGCCGGGAGCCTCTCTCTCTCTCTCTTTCTCTCGGTCGGTCGCTGTCTGCCTTATCGGGAGGTGAGAGAATGGCACGGACAGGGGAGGGGAGGAGTGAGGGAGGGGTGGAGGCGCCGGTTTAATTATTCGCCAGCCAGCCACCGCACCGGGACCAGGTCGACGGCGTCGGCGTCGGCGTCGTCGTTTACCTTTACCCCCACGGTCCACCGTTAAAAGTTATGGCGCGGGTTGACGGGGACGGGTTGGCATGCAACTGGCGGTCGGTCATGGGAGGGAGGAGCTCCGGTCTCTCGTGCCGCTCGCCTCGCTAACCACCAACCGACCGTGCATCATCCATCCATCGGCCGCGCCGCCCCGTCCAAGGGCCAGAACCGTAGCACGCGTGGCAGTGACGCCGCATGCCGAGCGGCGAACGGTCGAGGGTTGCGTGCGGGAGGTCGGCAGCGGGCGGCGGAGGTGGGGTGCATGCATCGCGGATGATGGCCAGGCGATATACGGCGATGCGCTTTTTTTTTTTCTGACGCTCCCCCGGAGCATTTATTAAATTTTACTTTCTTCGTTAGATGACACTCATTTATTCATAGTACTATATTTATCTACATATGTACATAAATAAAAATTATCTCATTTAAAACAAAAGAAATACAGTATAAAAGAAAGAATAAAAAAATTCAATGAGATTTTGTGTTTCAAAAAAATTTTGGACAACTATTTCGTAAATAACCACACGAGATTTATTTATTTCAATCGTATTTTGAAAATAAATTTCATCGGTATATAGCATTGCAAAACAAAAATTGACTTGACCTTTTTTCCAGTTATCTTAAATGACACTTCTTATTTGGATACGAGGTAGTACCGGTTCTAGTCGAAGCGATGCGCAAAGTGTACAAAGGCGAGTCTCATGGGCAGCGGCACATAAGGGGTCTCCTGAACTTCTTGCCAAATTGGTCGAGATGTGTCAAATTAGTCTAAAACTTCAAAATTGTATATTTAGGTATCAAAAAATTGTTAGTGGTTCATCTTCGATCCTAAGAAGCCTAGATAATATTTGACCTACTATGGTGACATGTTGACCATTGCTACTTCAACACGGGTTCTACCAGGGACAACTGGATATAAGAACATTTTGCGTAAACACCCTTAGTAGAAATCGCTTTTATACTTACAGTACATCTCTTATATCACTGTTACAAAAAATGAGGAGGTAGGTGATGGCGGCAGTCTCGGCGAAGTTTGATTTTGTCGAGGTAACAGTGAAGGTGAGGCCAATTCGACGGAGTAAGAAGCTGAGCGGGGACAAGAGGTGGACTATGGCGAGGGGAATCTGCAAGGAATGTACGGAGGTGAGGTTGTCGATGATGTCATGGTCAACTCCGTGGCTCCAGCAATTGTCTCAGTCGATTTGTTGGAGGGATGTGGGGGGAGTTGCATGACCTTGGGGCACTCGTACTGGCGCGATGAGGGAGTGTGGTCGTCATTGTTGGCTGTGAAGTCTGTGCCAATGGAGGCAAAGATGAAGATAACGTCGTGAGCCAAAGGAGATAGCGCTGGAGCTCTCTAACAGCAACACTGATTCCATAGCAGCCACTGATATCGTCGCCATCGTGCACTCCCTTACGAAGCTCCACCACTGCCTTGCGGTGTTGAGTCTCCCCGACCTTTTGAGACCACATCCCCAACTTCTTCAACGACTTACTCATCACCGTGGACCCTAACTACCTCAAGAGTTAGGAGAATTTGCACATGGGAAAAATATGAGAGGGGACGCTATTTAGAAGAGATCTACTAGGGTGTCGTTCATACATCTCAAACGTATCTATTTTTTCAAACACTTTTGCTATTGTTTTGACCTCATTCTTGCATGATTTGAACTAAACTAACCCGAACTGACGTTGTTTTTAGCAGAGATGCCTGTATGATTTTATTGTGTGCAGGATTACGGGTTTTTAGGTGTCTCAGAAAATTCTAAGAAAATTCACAGAAAATCCACACACCAGAAGCTTACATGTGCCAAAGTGGGGCCAAAGGGGCCCCAGGCGCCCTGCTGGCGCGGCCTCTCCCCTGGCCGCGCCAGGAGGCCACCTGGGGGTCCCACCTCCTGTGGTGCCCTACTTGCCCCCCTATTTATTTCCGTGACGCGAAAATCCTAGATTCAAAGTCTTTTTCTTAGTTTTCGTCGCGGAGCCGCCGTCATCCTCTGTTCTTCTTGGGAGGGCTACTCTGGAAGCCGTTTTGGCCTTCGGTGAGGGAAGATCATCGTCATCGTCATCATCATCACCACTCCATCCTAGATAGATGAATACATAATAACAGAACAAGAAAATAAAAGGTTCGCTTAAATTTGTTCGTTTGAAAAAAGTTAACAACTGACTAGGAGGATTTATTATGAATGGTTGTCGAAATAAGTTACCTTCTATCCAACTTCTTTCTTGTAGAAGCCTAACCTAAAATTAAGCTTACTAGATAATTAAACCTTAATTGGTAGGGTGTTTAATAATAAAAATCTGTGCTGAACTTCTACAATAACTGGAGAGGAAGCATCTTATTTTCACACAAAAAAGTAATTCTATAATAAAAAATTATACTGCACTTCTAGAATAAACCCCAAAAAAGCTGGCCCTAAATCATCTCTCACACCAAACGAATTCCAATCTGCAAAATCTTACAATCAAAGTAGCAACAACAACCTGTAGTGCACACGCACAATTTTGGACAATTTAATCTTTTTATTACCTGTCTCCTCACTAACTCATTCAGACGCCAGGAACAACGAAAAATAGCTCATTCAACAGATACGACCAAAAGCTTACAAGAAATGCACTGCCAAGCTCCCTATCTATGCACTTCCCAAGTTTCACATCGTATACACTGTCTCATCTAATCCGCAGAGCCAAGGCTCCCTGTGGGGTTCCAAAAGCCTCTTCTTCCCCTGTTCAGTTCAACGCACACAGGCAAGGCTCCCCGCGCAATCGCAATCTCTCTACTGCCCCAGGAGCCGCTTGACGCCTGACTTCTGGTCGGCGGTGAGCCTGGCCGGGAATTTGATGTCAAACTTGATCCGCAGGTTGCCCTTCTTGGACGGATCCTTGGGGATCGGCATGCCCTCGCCACGGACCACCTCCTCGTACCCTGGGTGGATCACCGAGCTGATGGGCACCGTCAAGGTGCGCCCGTCCAGCGTCGTCAGCTGCACCGTGTAGCCCGTCAGGGCGTCGGCGAGGGGAATCTTCTGCATTGCCACCAGGTCGTTGCCGTCCCGGGTGTATATCGGGTGTGGCTTCTCGTCGATGATGAAGACGAGGTCCGCCGCTATCGTGTTGGGCTGCTCATTGCCCTTCTCCGGGAAGGTGATCTTCGTGCCCTTCTTCCACCCCGGCTTCACATCGATCGTCAGGATCTCCTCCACCGGAATTGTCTTCCTGCACATGGTCAACAAAGAGCACTCTTTAGTGTCTATTTCAGCAGACAAAATCAGTTACTTCTTCTGATGAAACCATACACTCTGAAACCGACACTAAATAATTCAGAATGACTCAAAATGCTAAAATCTAAAGATGGCTCAAGAATTCCTATGAACTGTTAATGCCAACAATATACTATGACCGAACTATTAGATGGAACAAAAAAGACATTGCACTACAAAAAATTTATGAACTGTTAATGCCAACAATATACTATGACCGAACTATTAGATGGAACAAAAAAGACATTGCACTACAAAAAATTGTAGTACTTTGAGTAGATCATGAACAGGGGTCGTGAACCAAGTCAATCTCAGGCATCATTTCCCAAAGGCAAAAGATTGGCTGCCAGGGCTTCGCTGCAATGTCTACTAAAGCATACTTCTCAAGTTTAACATAGTCCTACTTCGCTCCTGAATCCTATTTGGCGATATTAAAATCATTTGCGCGGCTTGTTCTTCCAGAACACATGTACCCCCCAGACTGAATACTACATAATTCAGAATGACTGTACATGCTAAAAATCTAAACTGGCTCAAGATTTCCTAAGAACTGACCATTTAAAGAGCATATGGATAAACTTTTACATGTAACGAAAAAGGACATTGCACTGCTAAAAATAAAATAGTTCCGATAAACAAGGAACAGTGACTGTGAGCCAAGCAGATCTCATGCTCATTTTCTGAAGACAAGAGATTGGCTGCAAGGCCTTCTCTGCAATGTCTACTAAAACAAATCAGACAGACCCAAGTGGTCAACTGCACATTTCTCAGGTTTATTAATCTTCTCAACAAATGTATGGCTTACACTAACACTAAATAATTCTGAATGACCAAGCACGCTGAAATCTAAAAGCCTGCTTAAGAATTCCTAACTGTCCAAATCAATACTACAGCTGAATTGTTAGATAGAATCCAAAAAGGGCCTCAGGTATAATCTGGACCAACCAAGACAATCTCGAATCCCCAATCTTAATCTACTGGCTCCTTAATAATCTTCTTAAGCAGCAATAACAAATGACCATGGAAACATAGTATGGAAACATAGTACTGTAGGTATAAAGCATAGGGAGAGAGGGGAGGAGAGGGAACTCACCCACTGGCATCGGCGATTTCCCTGGAGATCTTCATCTTCTTGGTGGTGCCTTTATACAGCTCCTCGAGAGAGCAGGGCAGCTTCCTCTCGATGGGCGCCATCTTGACCGCCCTGCCGCCGCCAGCGCCGCCGCCGAACATCCCGGGGTACCCTTGGGCGCCGCCGCCGAACGTCTGGCTGAAGGCATCCTCGCCGCCGCCGCCGCCGCCGAACATGGAGGACGCGAACCTGACGCCGCCGGACGGCATGCCGTGGCCTCCGCCAATGCCGCCCATGCTGCCGCCCAAGCCGCCGAAGGGGCTGGAGGAGCCGAAGAACTCGGCGAAGATGTCCTCTGCGTTGCGCGGGTTGAAGCGGAACGCCGTGGGCCCGTCGGCGCCGGTGGAGAAGAAGGTGGCGCCGCCCCCGGGCATGCCCGCCCCGCCGGCGCCCGCGCCCGGCGGCGGCACCTGGCCCTTGAGCCCCTCCTCGCCGTACTGGTCGTAGACCGCGCGCTTCTGCGGGTCGCTGAGCACCTGCGCGCCGTCCGAACGGAAGGGATGAGAACATTGGTCGTCCATGGATGGATGGATGGATCGAATGGGATGAAATCAAATGGATGGATTACCTCGTATGCCTCGGAGATCTGCTTGAACTTGCTCTCGGCCTCCTTCTTGCTGGTGGGGTTCTTGTCGGGGTGCCACTTCATGGCGAGCTTGCGGTAGGCCTTCTTGAGGTCGTCGTCGCTGGCCGACCGGTCCACCCCCAGGATCTTGTAGTAGTCCAGCCCCATGGATGGTTTCTTCTCTTCTGTGTCAATGGATCGAGATCGCTCGCGTGGTTGTGGTGGATGTTGTTGCTGCCGTGAGGTTTGTTCGGAGCGGAGGGGATGAGAGGATGGGGAGAGAAAAGGGGGAGGGGAGAAGCGTCTGGAGAGGGGGGAAGGGTGTAGGTGGAAATGGAATGGGGGAAGGGAAGAGAGGAGTGTGGAAGGTTCCAGAAGCTGCGGGAGGGCGCGCGGGCTATCCCGATCCGCCGCCACGGGATGGAGACGGACCGAACTCTCTCTCACGCTGCGGTTGGTGGTCGTCGTGGGCCAGAATTTATCGTTCGCAGCTGGGCCGTTAATTACGACCTCTCCTCTCTTCCGCCGTGCTGGGGGCCTGGGGGGTACACGTGGTTTCTTCTGTCGAAGGCAAAAAAAAAAAAGAGGCTGTGGCACTATGTGTTGACATCCATTTTTGGCCTAATCACAAACATATATAAGATGGCGTTAAATGAGTAGGTGCTCTATATCAAAAGGTTTTGTAGTATCGATATGAACATCTTTTAAGTTTAAATCATCACTATCCGATATCATCTCAAGGGCCGAAGATGTGCTCACACAACCTCATTTGCCTCCTCTCCTTTCTTCCTCTCTCTCTCCCTTACGTGTAGTTCTGCAAATGAAGCAGGCATACGGGAATTGAGAATTCCTTATCATACACATGTTATAGTGCTGCTAGAGTAGCGATTTGAGTCCATTTTATTCCGCTACTCTGTTGGATCGAAGTCCAAGAGACGTCGTGTACCCCATAGATGTGTAGAGCTACGAGGTGTTGCATCTGCGTCACTAGTCATCGTCGGGACGTTCACACGGCTCGGAGGCCACGGGGGTTGTACGACTACATCAACCACGTTTATGAAAACGTTTCCCTCTTTCTATCTTCAAGGATATGAACATCGATCCCCCTCCGTTACTTTACATCTGCATAATATAGATCGTTAGGGTATACGGTTATCGTGTTTAGGAAAAAATTTGTTCTCTACACCAAAACCTACTAGTTTGAACTATGTATTTTTAGGAAAGTGTGAACAATGTTATACCAAACTTTGCTTTAAGTAAAAACATGTAACAACATTTATAAATGCAAACCAACTTAATATAGCAAATTCAAAAAAAAATCACTTATAATAAATTTTTCACTAAAAATAATAATAATGTGTCAATCTTGAACAATGTTAATTTCACTAAAATACATCACAAAACTAAACCGTGAAGGTTTTCAATTTTCGCCGTTTTTAAAGGGATCGCACGATTTACCAGAGTTTGACAGCTGTTTTGTGTTCGTTTCAGTCCCTTCGCTTCTTAACTGCCACGTAAAGATGTAGAGGTCTACCACTAGCGATAAAAAAAGCAACCGCTTACCTCTCCATGCTCAGCCCAACACGCATCTCCCTCCCCAAGTAAAAAAACAAACACGCATCTCCTCCTCTCCTCCCCGTGCTTCGCTGCCGCCGCCGTCCGCCGCAGCCTGCTCCTCCTCCACCTCCCTTCCTCCAATCCATACTCTCCCTCTATTGACCGCCAGTCAGGTGCATCGTGGACAACCATGATCCATGGACGACGAAGCCGGGGTACGTCGAGCGGTGAGAATTACCGATGGACATGGTGGACAGCGCCGTACTAGCGGGACAAGGGAGGAAACGCGTCTATGTGAGCGCTCTGCAGACCTCAAGGTTCACCTTTTCCATCCTGTGTCACTCTTCGTTGTGGGTGGTGGCCGTATAGGTTTCACAGCTTCCACCCACACCCTTGTTGGTTCTTATGATTCATGTTGTTTCTTGGACCTTTGATCTGAATAGGCACATCTTATTTTGTGGATTTTGCAGCACATGGAAGGAAGTGAAAGGGTCTCATGTTCTGTCACACGGTTTGGTTTATGTAAGGGAGTACCCAACTTCTGATTTTGGTCCCTATATGTCGGTGATGCAGATCTGAAGGCCATATTATTTGCTATCAGCTACAATGGGTTAGTTTCTACTCCTTGAATTCACCAATTTATGATGTGCACACCTTGGCTTAAGATATGTTGTATAGATCTGTGATGTTGTTTTTAGGATGACCTGCAGGTCTAAATCTATAGTTATTGTCAGCTTATTAACTCTAATAAGAAGTTTTAACTTCCACACTTACTCAGTTGACCAAGCATTTGTGCAGTTTAAACTTTCAAGATTCACATTAATGAAGTAGACCATGCTCCCCAAATTTAAGAATTTTTATTTGTATTTTGTTCTTATGATCAGCCACTGGACTGTATATCGTGATGTGCATATCTATACCAGAAAGGATATGGACTCTTTTTGGGTGAAAAAAGTACTTTACAACTGCGGTGGACCGCGGGGAGGAGGGTGTGCAGCGGCGGTGAAGCCCCCATGCTGCCCTCACTCCACCCCGTGTAGCGTCGTTCACCAATGTTTCATTACATCATGGCTGCATAACAAGAAACACCTGTATGCTCGACACCTGTATGACAGTTCAATCTATTAATTTGGAGTGAGAGGAAAGTCATTTTTGTGTGGAGTTCCCTAAGCCTCAGACCTAGCATTTTAATTACAGATTTCATTTTTGAGCATGACATTGCAGCTTCAATATAGACTTCATAGTATTTTATGTGCATCAATACAGGGTTTTTAATATTTTGTGGAGCAATCAGTTCTGCATACAAGAGATATTCCCGAAATTAATGGAAAGTTCATCTTATCTTCGATAAAATTTTATGCCCCCTTATCTTCAGTTCTACTAAGAGTCGCAGAAGGCAAAGTTTAGCACATAAAGTCGAGTTGGTATTTTTGGTATCCCTAAATTTAATTAAAATTGGTTGGTGGAACTGTGTAAGAGTGTTCATTTCTTCTATAAAAGATCCGTACTTCTCAAACTTGGTGAAGATGGATTCACGAGTACAAAAAGATTGCATATTAATAGGTTGGTAGGGATTCTTTGTTCCTGCTGCAGATAAAACATGTTTGTTTAGTGTTGTGTTGATTGTGATTCCAAAGTTGAACAAAGTTAGCTTTCCTTCTGTATATCATTAATGATATATATACTGCTACTTTGTTTGTGGTTTGTACATACTCTTGACCATTGGGTTTTTATTTTCATTTTCCCCATTGTTGAAGATACGTCATATCATATGTTCTTCCCCTTTTTATGAGCTATCAATGTAATATCTACAAGTGGAGTCAAAGTGTATTTTCAGATATTGGTTACAGCAGCATGGTGTTAGCAAGTGTGTTGTTTTATTAAAGTTAGTGAGATAGGCCATATCATACTTTCTTCCCCTTTTTATGAGCTATCAATGTAATATCTACAAGTGGTGTCGAAGTGTATTTTCAGATTTTGGTTACAGCAGTATGTTGTTAGCAAGCGCGTTGTTTATTAAAGTTGAGAACTGTATCTATACTTTATATTTAAGCGTGTTGTTTCTGAGCTAATATTCTGAACCTCATACACTGATAAGGTAATTAGGTAGTATATTTTCGTAAATGCTTTGATTGATTACTAATTTCATTTTTTTTATTACTTCAGGGGCATATCTATATTCTAAGGAAAAAATAGTGCACTTGGTAGTTCTTTGTTCGCAGGGTTATTCTGTGGAGGTTTAGTTCTATGATACACAACTAATTACCTTCTTTGTCTACACAAGTAACTTGCCGAAGGTTTTTTCTGTGTAGCCGAACTTAGTTGTGCTGTTAACACAGTTGGTTTCAACTTGGCAGTGAAACTGTGCAAGAAGCATATGATGTCTTCACCATCATCAGAGTCATGGCATGTTTTGGGATATCCACATAACCCATCATTCTCTGTTTTGACTAAAGGTATTCAAAATATACTTACTGTTGACAGTTTACCATACTCAAGAAATTATGCTTATCTCAAATGTCAGCACATTAGAATTTTCAGCCCTTTGGATGCACACATCTGTAATTATAGACTTTGCAGGATGTTTATTGTCTCTTTTTTTAGTTGCTAAAGTGTCGTTTCCTCGCAATCCTTTGTGAATATCATCTAGGAAGTTCAGAAGCAGACAAAGGTGAACTTGGGTTAGTCATATTAGTTTACAACTACAATAAATTGAATTTGCCAGAAATGTTTCTATCGAAGTATTTAACACTGAGTCCACTGAAATACATTTTTCTATTCAGAAATGGTGCTTGTGCTTATAATTTTTCAAGTATATACATGCCTGCAAACAGAACAGAGGCTACAATCTCATAAATATTCTCATGTAAAGAAAATCACGACAAACAAAGTGGGGAACGACTGAATGACCAGAGAGATCCATGCATGTAGACAAGGTAGGTGCACAATATCCGATGACATATAATCATATTCTCCATCTTCTTTACACACTGCCCCCTTTTGAAAATTCAGTCTGCAATTCTTCTTCTTACTTCAAATTGACCTATGTTTTCTGTCTGAAAAATGGATACTGTATAGTTGGTTTCAATTTCTTAAGCTTATACACATCCCCAGTCATTGTCAACTGCAACTGTATTTTGCTTCACATATTCAAGGTTGTAGTTTAACAATGTGCAATTTTAAGCGGCACGGTTTTGTTAGGCCTAATCTCGATTGCATGTATCTGCATGTTTCTGTTTTTGTACCGCATGTAGTTTATTCGGTGATCAAATAGCTGTTGTGGGATGTACATGCGTAGGAGTCTTGGACCAGCAAGTGTGCAAGGCGAGAATCCAGAGATAATCTTGTGATGCGATGTAGATGGCGTGATGCCTGGCGTCGTGTCTGAAGCCAAGGTCCTGAACAGTAGCCGCCCGGGTGAGTTTGTTAGTATTGCATGTCAGGTCTGGAGAGAATCCAGGAAGAAGATTAGACGCATAGGTTGGTTGGTTAGTGGCACAAAGAAGTACACTAGGCATACTATTTACTGAAGGATCTCTGTTTTCTGCTCTATTATCAGGACCTATTAGTTATCCACACGACATTTGAAGATCATGCAGCTCAGGTGTTGCCTCTCTGGACGATCAAATTCCTACAATTTAAATTCAGGTGATCTAGACATGATTTTTTATTCATATCTTATTTTGGTACAAGTTAAAGGTCTGAAGTTTTGGGTATGCCTATAATTGTTGTGCGCTTATTAGGACCTATTTGTTATTCACACGCTATTTCAAAATCATACAACTTAGGTATTGTCTCTCTCCCTGTCCGATCAACTTAACTCATCTTAGTTTTTGTGTCAGACGAAGTATCGAGTTGGATAGATTTCACACTTCCACTTGATTTTTTGGACTATACATAAATTATTCTATAGGAAATGTTCCAGTTCCTGGTTCAGAATTTGATGTTCCTTTAGCCATTTTACGTTCAAACTCTGATAAGGAAGAGTGTGCCTGATGTTGTTCACTTAAGCTATTGGCTATATAAGTTCGTTGGTCATGTTGTCATTGCAATGCATGGAAGTTCTTACACCAATAAATTTGTATGCGGACTTAAACCACCTGAACTAAAGTGGGATTAATCAAGTTATGTATGGTTTGCGGCCCTCTGCTTTATTCATTACATTTTTGTTTGGCAATTTCTGGATCATTGTTCTAACATATTTGGTGTACAGGTTGGTTCTGCTCTAAATGTATGATAACAGTCCTCTTGAATCCTGGTTGGTACCTGTTGCTACAACTACCACATCTGCTACCTATTCAAATGGAAGTGCAGAATCATCACCCCTGTTTGCACTCTCCTCTGTATTGTTTACAATCAAGTTATATGTGATGGATGACTGATCCACTTGGTGTTCATCCTTGATTTTTGTGGGGCCTTAATTAAATTGTAGATGCCTATAGTAAACAATGCAAGGACGTGTTCAGAGTGCAGTAATAAGTTAATATATTGATCAACAATTTCAATTTGCCCTGTCTTATTTCAAACTAATTTTCCCGTTAGCTTTAAATCTACCTTGGACATGTACCCATTCCCATGCATTTACTCATTAACTATCATGGCCGCCATGCTTTAGCTACGTACATTGTTACTTTCTTTCTAAATGGTTGTTGGTGTTCTTCTGATAATTGATGGAAAACTGAAATCACCAAAATTGTCGACTTCATACTAAACAAATCTTAAATTTGTTCTTCAAGCGCAATGTTTTGCACGCTGTCATTTTAGTTATATGGTCCATGGCCATGGAGTCAAAAGGATTTTCATGGCCCACTTCATACAAGGATTCATGTGCCCAGAAAACGATAATGAGGGACACAAGAACATGAGCTTCGGTTTGGGATATAAGGGTCAGGACAAGGTATGAGTTGCTGCACTATTTTGTGTATTGTATTGCAAAGTTTTTCTTCCCTTAATATCTACATACAAATTGTTCTATTTCATTTTGGCGGATACTTTGTGTTTTCAAGAACAGACGAGATCGCTCTGGAGGCATTATTTCCAGAAGAAAGAAAATGTATTCTCAGATAAGATGGTACCAAGAATTAGAGATCAAAATTGCATCATGTTGATATTAAGAAAAGGAATTAAAAATTCAGCTTGATGCTAGAAAAACAGAGTACTCATAAGAAAGATAAATAATCAGATAGATGTACCTATACTAGCACATTCACATGATTCGCTGGAAGACATGTTTGATATTTCTAAGAAGCTATCTGTAAATACATTTCCAGAAGATTGTAAGGCAGCAACTATGACCTACTTTTTTTATAATGATAAATTTCAACATACAGATCGATCAGGAATTCAGGAGTAATTTCTTTCATGAAATTTATTCTCGATGCAGAACAAAAACATCCCTCACAAAATCACTCTTGGCTCGGCTTTAAGGCTAACTGCGTTCTTATGTTTTCCAGGTTAATAAAATCTGCTGGAAGGGATTTCATACAAGTTTTAGAACTTGAATGTTGGACACCCATGTCTCAGAAAAGCTCTATGTACAAATGCAGCCACCTATGTCGAAGACGAAGAGAAGATATTTTTATCTCAGGGGCAACGGTCAAACAACGGCAAGAATGGCTGAGCAACTGGCAGGTACCACATCTGTATCGCCTTATGTTTTCCCTTCTTCCAGTTTCTCTTCATGCGAACCAAAGAAACAAATGCACATGCTATCTCTGATAATGTTTGTTTGCAAGAAGTAGCCAACACCTCCCATAATTTTGTTGTTTTCTATCTAGAGACTAAAGCAGAATTGGACCGTCACTTGCCTTATTTCACGTTTTTTATTCCATAAGCACGATCCAATGTCAACATTTTAATCACAATGTCATGCAGTTTTCACATATTCTACTTCTTTGCAAACTAATAAAATACAATCTTCTTGCACAGATTTACCATGAGTCCAATCAGTCAACCCTTTAAAGAAGTTTTCATTCTGCTCGCAACCGGAAGAAGAAACAGGGTATCCCATGCGGTCTGCAGTCTGCACACGAGCAGGTGCGAAGCTGTAGGACGGAGATGCACACAGTCCTGGTGGTGGCCATGCTCGGCTAGCAAGCAACTTGGCATTACATCAAGGGAGTTGATTCCCATGTGAATATAAAATTTCTTCTGGAATTATTTGGCTCTTCAATTTCATTTTTTAGTATGTATGACAATTGACAAGCCTATCTTACTTGAGAGAAATTATGTACTGATATTAAAGATTTTTTTATTTATTCTTATTGGTAGGACAATATTAAACAAAATAAAAATAAAAACTTTAGACTTTATGCCACGTTAGTTTTCTTTGTTCATGTCTACCAAAAAACACTCGTATTCTTCCTTTTGAAATGCAATTGCAGTACCACTGCCTAATTATTCAAAAAATCTACTAATATACGAATATAATATCAGTATTAGTTAAGAGTATTTAGTTGCAAAGTATTGGTTATGTGGACCGAATCGAATGTGGCGTCGGACCTGATCCAAGAGAGGGTTGACTGCCACCACCGCTCTGCGCCGCCTACGCCTCCACCAACCAAAGTTGTTGCAACTCTCGTCGGATCCGTCCTCAGCCCGCACTGCCACATAGGGCAAACCGGCAGGGCCGTCGCCGGCAAACTGACGGCCACGCCAAGATCCTTCGCTGCCCGTAAGACACGCACCACCGACACCCAGAAGAACGCCACGAAACCGCCAGATTGTGCGATCGCAGTCCGCGGCTCCTGCCTGAGCCAGACGCCAACCGAACCCATATCTGGCCATAGGCCGGCAGGACCGCCACAACCCGAAAGGGCCGTCGTCGAGGAGGGCTGTCGAGGCCAGCCCCCACCAGCGGCGAGCTAGAGCCCGACCGTCGTCGTGCCCATGGCCGCCTGGAACCCCGCCGCGCCGGATCTAGAAAACCATCGCCAATGCAAGTCACGAACGCCCGGCCGCCGCCACTCGTTGCGCCTCCCGTGCCTCGCCGCCGCGCCCCCAGATAACGCCACATCACCCAACCCGAGGGCCCGCACTCGTCGACACCTCGCGCGGAAGAAGGGCCCCACCGCCCCTCGCGCTTGCCGGACTTTGCTCGCCAGCACGAGGGGGCGCCGACGAGGGGGTAGGAGCACGAGGAGGGGGGCTTGTTAGCTGGCGCTAGGCTTTTTCCCCGGCGGCTCCCGCAGGAGCGTTGCAAGAGGGGGGGGTGGGTGGGGAGAAAAATCCGGTCCGAATGCGTATCGGTACAGGGACTCGAAGCTAAAGCTGAATCAACATGCACATCAATAATGATATTTCACATCTTAGGGGATATCATATAATCCACATTATTTCACATATTTGGGGAAAATAATCCACTTCATTTCACATATTCGATACTACTATTATCACCACGAGCAATAGGTATTTTATTGCAGTACAACATTCCCTTAAACAACGTAGATGTGTTTGAAGATGCAAAAACCAAATGATGAGAACAAAATACACATGTTATGTAAGAAATTTCGAGATAGGATTCGTGTTCAAAGCTACCTAGCTTGGTACGTGAACACAATATCTTCGACCACTGTTCCCCATTATCTTCATTCAATTAAGCATAATGTCACACAATCCATGCAACTTCTGTCTGCAACAAAATTCCAACAAGAAAGTACAGAATAAGAATTTTTAAATAGAGAATTACCATTCAAATCCTAAAACACGTACATAACATCCTGCATGACAAAGTTTACATTTTTTAGTGTTGACACCGCAAAGAAGCATATCATGATTTCCTTACATACTTTCTTGGCACACACACATATATATATGAGACTATTCGTCACCCTGGGTGAGGAATAGTTATTCCTCACCCCCTCTGTTTTGACATCAATGCACCATAATTTTAAATTTTGTAAATTTTGTCTTATTCATACGTAAAAAGAGAACGTAAAAAAAATATAATCGCCGTAAAATATATTTTATATTACATAAAATTACAAAGGTAAAAATGATGGTGTAAAATATACATAAAATATAATTTTTTTGATATTATGATCAATATTTTTGTTTTTTTATGTCAAAATTTATGAAGTGAATCCATATTAATGTAAATATTTGTATTACAAATGTAAAAAAATTATGAAAGGTTCATAAAATTATCTCGGGTGAAGAATAAATTATTTTGTACCCTGGGTGATGTATATATATATGTATATATATATATATATATATATATATATATATATATATATATATATATATATATATATATATATATATATACGAAACTCTTAACCTCAACTTACGAAAGAAACTGTAGGTTTTTATTTAATAAAATTCCATCATCCCAAAACAGAACAAATGAGGAATTTTTACTTACAGAACTTCCCATTAACCTTCTCGCATCTTCCAATTTTGTGAAAAAATACGGAGATCATAAACAAGCTATCATAGCATTTGCTCATTAGGCTATAAACTCTGAATTTGAGTGTTTTCTGCTCTAATTTTCAACTTATAGAGATAGACCAGGATCATAGACGGAGGAACGACGATGGCGTTTTGGGCTTTTGGCTATACCGACGAACGATAGTGAGGATTGTGTACCTGGTACGTGAAGCGTGTGAAGGTATGGCATTGAAATTTGCGTCTTCGGCGTATCCTTCAAAGCGATGGCCTCGGCGTGTGGCAGAACGTGGCGGCAGCTTGTTCGTCCTTGGAAGCGGTGGTTACGTATAGCCCCGGCAGCTTTCCCACATCCAACAACGCATCAAATCGGAGGCTGCAGTAGTTACCACGTATCTAGCGGCGTCTCTCGTGCCCTTGACGCCGTCATCGGATGTGGCGTCGATCGAGCGCGTGCTTAGCAGAGGTAGTGGCGGCTAGCGCGAGGGATTCCAGAAGATTTTGTTAAACGGAGGGAAAACAGGGAGGAGCGATGGGCTGCATAGGCAGTGATGAGATGACACAGGAAGGGATTACCTTTGAATGCCAATGTCAATGAAGAGGTTTTCCTTTTTAACAGACAATCGTATTAATTATTACCTGATAGTTATTCTTTCAGCGGATTATAAGCAATAGGGATTACCTTTGAACGTCAATGTCAATGAAGATATTTCCTTTTTTAACAGACAATCGTATTAATTACTTGATAGTTATTCTCTCAGCGGATTATAAGCAATAGAGATTACCTTTGAACGCCAATGTCAATGAAGAGGTTTCCTTTTTTAACAGACAATTGTATTAATTACTTGATAGTTATTCTCTCAGCGGATTATAAGCAATGGCAATGGTGGGTAATTAATAGTAAATTTTAGGGTATAAGGTGTGTTGTGCTCCGTTAAACATAGAAGTAATCTGCATCGTTAGATCGACATTGTTTAACGGTGAAGATGATTTGGATCAGCACCTCTGGTGCTTTTTATATTAGTAGTAGATACGTGGGAGGGCCCGTCTTCTGAATTTCACAAAAAGATGAATTTAAGTTTTGGAGACAGCATATGTATTTATAGTTATGAAATTGCATATGAACTTAACAATCAACTGCTAATATTTCTTTTTGGAACTTTTGACGTGGAAGATTAGTGTTTGAAACATATTTATATGAGGTTTTATGCTTTTCCTGTATTGCAGCCATTTCTCCAGGTTTTGTTACACAATCTAATCGACATTTAAACGAACAATTGGTACTAACACGGGCGCGGCGTGACGCCGTGCCTCCGCACCGCTAGTAAACAATAATGTTACCAACAATAAGGCATTGGTGGCCCACAAGGCGCTTGCACGCGCGATGGGGACATATGAGGTAGCAGGGCGTTCGTCGTTTTCTTTGGCGCGGTTGCACCATGACCAGGCAAGTGGACTCGCTAGAGCTGGGGAGGAGAAGATTGCAGCAAGCGGCATGGATCGGCGGATCAGAGCGCGGGGCACATGATCTGTCCGTCTACGCTAGGGTTTTGACAAACGACATCCAAATCAACAAGGGGGAGCTCTGGCGTTCGTCCATGGAGGTTTTTGTGTCGGGAGAGATTGGGAGATGAGAGACCATGAGTGAAGAAGAGAAAAAGGAAGGAACGGGAGGAAGGGAGGAGCTGGGCAGCACTGGGGTCCAGATGCAGCTACAGGCGGCCGACGGAGGCGAGCTCTAGCTAGGGCTCCTCGTGATGGGAGGTGCGTGGGGTATGGGGCGTTGCACCAACGGTAGCATCTCCAATGGTAGTGATGAAGAAATGATGAGTTACTACCGACGGTGGAGATGGTGGTGCCAAGGTTGGGGTTGCACCGAATGACTTCTTTTCTTGGCGCTTGACCACAGACGAGCTTGCGCCGGTAGACATGACGATAAACATCGACAGAAGAAAAGAAAAAGCATGGGAGAAGACCTACGAAGTGAAGATTGAGAAAGAGAAATATTATATGAACCAATTTGCATAAATACTCAATCGCCATTGAACCCTATCCACGTGGCTACGGTCAAAATGCCATGCAGACAGGTCAACAATGGTCAAATAGATTTAAGACATCGGATAAATAATACTTCCTTTGTAAATTAAGTATAAAATATTTTAGATAACTAAATTAATAATGTAAAACATTTTATATTAGTTTATGGAGGAAGTATAAAATATTTAGGATCCAAATGTGTATTAAAAAAATTACTCCCTCCGATCCATAATAAGTGTCGCAAATTTTATACTAAGTTAGTATAAACTTTGTACGGGATTGCTATTTCACATGCACATGAGAATTAGCTAAGTCACATGCAAGTGCTGAGCCGTTAGATTTGTTTGTAATTTTTTTAATCATGCAAGGCAGGCCAGCGAGCTCACATTATGGGGGCCGAATCATTTTTTTACTACCGTACTAGCAGGTTGGCCACATCCAATGGAATAGAGCATGCGCCCGTGACATGCATGTGACAGATTTTTTTTCTTTTCGAGTTGAATGCATGTGACAGATAGGTGACAAGGTGACGAGGGTTTGATGGTCTGGTTTCCAGGGGTTTTCATTTTTTGGTTGATTTTTCATTTTTTTCACATCAAGTTGATTACCGACTCGTAACTGGGGTTGATTTTTCTTACTTTTTTACACACCTAGTTGCAAGTTGATCATCGACTCGCAACTAGGGTTTTTAATTTTATTTATTTATTTTTGATTACTCATTTTCCGAACCCCTAGTTGCAAGTGGATCATTGACTCGCAACTAGAGTTTTTGATCTTTTTGGTTTTATTTCTCATTTTCCCAACTCCCAGTTGCAAGTCGACCACCGACTCGCAACTGGGGTTGATTTTTCTTATTTTTTTCACACACCTAGTTGCAAGTTGACCATCGACTCGCAACTAGGGTTTTTGATTTTTTTTGGTTATTTCTCATTTTCCCAACCCCAGTTGCAAGTCGACCATTGGCTCGCAACTAGAGTTTTTAACTTTTTTTTGGTTTTATTTCTCATTTTTACAACCCCTAGTTGCAAGTCGACCACCGACTCGCAACTGGGGATTGAGTTTTCTTATTTTTTCACACACCTAGTTGCAAGTTGACCATCGACTCACAACTAGGGTTTTTGATATTTTTTGGTTTATTTCTCATTTTCCCAACCCCCAGTTGCAAGTCGACCATCGACTCGCAACTAGAGTTTTTGATTTTTTTTTGGTTTTATTTCTCATTTTCCCAACCCTCAGTTGCAAGTCGACCGTTGACTCGCAGCTGGGGGTTCACTTTTTCTCATTTTCCTAACCCTCAGTTGCAAGTCGACCATCGACTCGCAACTAGGGTTTTTAATTTATTTTTGGTTTTATTTCTCATTTTCCGAACCACCAGTTGCAAGTCGACAACCGACTCGCAACTGGGGATTGACTTTTTGGTGTTTTATTTTTTTTTTCATTTTTTTCACCCTAGTTGCAAGTCGACAACCGACCCGCAACTGGGGATTGATTTTTCATTTCCACTCCAGTTGCAACTCGACCACCGACTCGCAACTAGGGACTGATTTTTCATTTCCACTCCAGTTGCAAGTCGACCACCGACTCGCAACTAGGGTTTGATTTTTCATTTTCACTCCAGTTGCAAGTCAAGCACCGACTCACAACTGGGCGGTGACTTTTTCATTTTTCCACCCTTGTTGGAAGCCGAACAACGAGTCACAACTGGGGGGTGACTTTTCATTTTCCATCCTAGTTGCAAGTCGACCACCGAATCGCAGCTGGGGGTTGATTTTTCATTTCCACTCCAGTTGCAAGTCGACCACCGACTCGCAACTGGGTGTTGATTTTTCATTTCCATTCCAGTTGCTAGGCCAGGGCCAGATCCGGGGCACACACGTGATCGTGGAGGTGTCCTATTTCTTTGGCACGACCCCGGTGAGTCCTCGGTGACCTGTACGTGACACAATCGTCGCCGGAACAGTCATTGTATGCCCGTCTCTGAACCTGTTATGCGTGTCGCCGTCATGCTATTCCCGGCGAGTTCGAGGGCCTGCCGTAGAGCCTCTGTGGCCTCTATGTACACCGGTGTGTGAGTAGCAATGCAGGCTACCATCGCCAAGTCGCAGATGAGTAGCCGGATACGTGAGCGCGAGGCCAGCCTCGTCGCAAGATCTCGCCGTTGACGTATTTCAGTTTAATCTAAAACTCAATTATCCCGGAAGACCTGTACTTGTTGTCCGCATCTTATATTGTTCAGACAAACTTAAGCAGTGCAATGGTAAGGGAGTAGTAGCAAAAGCGTGTGAGCGTGGGTGTGAGACCCCGCACGGACACAATTCCCCTCCTTTTTGCTCATTTAATGACAAAAAAAATCAAACAAACAAGAAAAAAAAGACAATGGGCTGCACACGGACAAATAAAAAAAGCGCATGCATAAGTCATATGCTACTCCTAACTTTGTATTAGATGAGCGACGCTTATTATGCTGGATCAGAGGGAGTAGGATCCAATCAACACTTTCATCGAAGAATAAGGACAACGCATACATTTTACTAAAAGAAAAAACTTGTACGAGCTCGCATTCAAACACGCGCGAATGCCCGCGTCACCTCTCCGCGGCGGCGCCGCCGCCGGCAGCGGCCACGTCAGCCTCTCCCTCCTCGCGGACCGCTGCTCCACCCTCCGCGGCCTCACCGTCGTCCACGCGGCCATGCTCGTCTCCGGCCGCATCGCCTCCGACGCCTTCGCGGCCTCCCGCCTCCTCGACGCCTACGCCAAGCTCTCCCCTCCCGCCGCCGTGCTCCGCCTCCTCTCCTCCCTCCCTTACGCGCCCAACTCATTCATGCTCAACACCTCCCTCCGCGCCCTCGCCTCCTCCCCCGACCCCGCCTCCGCCCTCGCCTTCTTCTCCCAGCTCCGCCACTCCGGCGACCCCTACACTCCCGGCCGGCACACCTTCCCCTTCCTCCTCAAGGCGTCCGCTCGCCTCCCCCTTCCCGTGTCCAAGCAGATCCACGCGCTCGTCGTCAAGCACGGCCTCGATCGTGACACCTACGTTGCCAACGGCCTCGTTCGCGCCTACTCGGTGGCTGGCCTCGTTGGCGTCGCGCGGAAGGTGTTCGATGAATTGCCAGTTCGAAGCGTGGTGGCGTATACCACGATGGTATCCGGCTATGCGCAGAACGGGCGGTACCAGGACGCCATGGGAGCATTTGATGAGATGCTTAACGAGGGGTTTGAGCCCGGCGCCGTGGTGCTGGCGTCGGTGCTGTCGGCCTGCGCACGGTCGGAGTCTGGTGGGCTCGTGATGGGGCGGCGTGTGCATGATATCATGGAGAGGAGGGGGATGGCGGCGCCCATGGGGGTGATCCTTGGCACGGCGTTAGTCGACATGTATGCAAAGAATGGGGCGATCAAGGAGGCGGCAGCGATCTTTATGGGGATGCGGGAGCGGCATACGGCAACATGGAACGCCCTGATCTCAGGGTTGGCACACCATGGGCATGGCAAGGACGCCCTGGCGATGTTCCAGCAGATGCGCCGGGAGGGTGTGCTGCCAAACGCAACCACGCTTGTCGGGGTTCTGTCAGCGTACTGCCACACAGGGTTGCTCGACGAGGCACGCAGAGTGTTCGCATCTATGGAGGATTTTGGGGTGACTCCGGGCATCCAACACTATGGGTGCATGGTTGACCTCCTCGGTCGGAGTGGACTCCTATCGGAGGCCGAAGAGATGATACGTGGGATGACATGCAAGGCGGATACTATGATCTGGGGGGCTCTGCTTACAGCCTGCAAGAGCCACGGCGACATCGATGTCGCGGAACGGGCTGTGCAAGAGATGCTGAAACTGGACCCCAACAACCATGGCGTGTATGTGGTGCTGTCCAACATATATGCAGATGCTGAGAGGTGGCAGGACGTGGACAGGCTGAGGAAAGTAATGAAGGACACACGGTTGTCAAAAATCCCCGGGTCGAGCACCGTTGGTGACTGCAGTGACGGCTGACCATGGAAGTGTCGGAGGACGTGTAGGTTTCATCGTAGCTCAGTGCTGATCAGGAAGTTACTTGCTGTTCATGAACAGGTTGGCTGCCGGTATTTTATCAACATCAGATTCGTTTTGGTGAGATACAGATGAGTTGTTCACAGTCGGGGCCAAATTCAGCATTACAGCAATAAGTCATCGCCCTACATGCCACAAAAAAATGGAAGAGTGCATCAGAGAAGCCCCTAGAACCGCTTCTGTTGCAAATAAGACCATCGTGAGTCACTAGATACACAATGATGGATAGTTTCTAGCACATCTTGGAATATAATTAATTCCTTCCTGCCTAAAATAGGTTGATGTTCAGATCTAGCCATGGAGCTCTTCGTCCATAAATAACAGAGTGCCTGTCCCAGCGCAATACAGGATGCAGGTGTATGTTTTCATGTATTGAAACAATGAAGAGAATTATGAAGCTTTAGTTGTATTTTGTTTTAGTTTTTTATGCAGATTAATAGTTGATGCAAATATTTAGTTTGTATTTAAAAACTTTATATTTTTAGTTATCTGCTCGATTTGTTAGGTACAGTAGTTGATTGTAGATAAACATATCAATATTAATGATCTGTTCTCGAGTCTTTCCTATTTTACTGTTGCAGTAAGCAGAGAATGATATGCTGCTACAATTTTCCCTTTCTTCCTGTCTTTGCAGTGTTATTCTAGATTTTTGTATTAACGAGCCTGGCCATATATGTTCACTGGTTGACAGGACAGTGAGGTAGCTATTTAACTGAAGTGGAAACATTTTCAGTTCTCCGCAAGGTAATGTCACTATTCTAGCTGCTATGAAAGTTAGGTTGTGATATGTGCTTCATGCTCAGTTGCACTACTTCTGTTAAATAGCTAATCCTGTAGTCAATGAAGCTGATGTAAGTCCGCAGCATGACAGATACTGTGGCATTGTGCCATAGGAAATATATGCTTCTTCCATCCGGAGCCTGGGTGGTTGGTTATATTCAGCTCATTGCTGCTACTCATATGCCTGTGTTGAATGGTGTACTTACACTCTTCTCCAAAGATGCCCCTGATAACAGGTATGCACCGATCTTTGTTCCAGTAGGCTGGAGATCACAGTGAGCTTGTTCAGGTAAATAAATAGCCGGCCCGCAGGATTTTTCTCTTTGTGGCGTTCATCAACAAAATAATGTTATACTGTACTTCTCTAACCCTGCCTGTTATCCTCCTGTTGCAGGACCCTGAATTTTTATCTGCAGACACCATCGCACCAATGAAGTGCCCCGGTTTGTTACCCTGCCAGGTGACAAAGTATCTATGGAAATCAAATAACAGGGTTGGTACTGCTCTCACTAAATAAGATAGGTGTTGTTAGCCATGCTGAGAATTCGGCCATGGGCTGACTTATCCATGGATTGCGCGGGTTCATTTCCAAAGATGTCAGGAACTTTACTGTCAAACGTTTTTTTTTTGCAAGAATACTTTAAAGGGAAAAGCACCTCCGCCGCATCACTAATGCCCTTGTGCGGCGGTTGCCCATGCAAAGGCTGGACATGCAAGATTAGTACCACATGCTGACATCATCGCATTAAATGCGTTTTGTGAATTTTTAAAATGATTTATCTTACAAACCAGTAATCCGATTTGCGTTCCGTTTTCACCGTTGTGTTTGTTTTCACGAGAGCTTCGAAACAAGATCCCATATTGATATGTTTTGATGATATTTTTTCGTCATCAACAGTTGCCAGATTATGTCACCCTAGTTGCCATTTTTAACGTGAACTGTTGTCACAAATGTTTGTACACAGTTGCCGGAAGAATAGTTCCGTATACTTAAGCTTAGGATACAATCTGATAAAATAAAATGACAACTCAAACTGATAAAAATGGCAAAACAATAAACATGATGTGAATTAGATGTAAAGAATACGACAACTGAACATAAGTAACCGGTAATCAATTGTTCAAGCACAACAACTCATTATGAAATTTTTTGGTATAAATAACATGATAAGTATGAATGCTTTTTTAGGTGATTCTAAAGAGAAACACGTATAAATACCATAAAATAAGTTTTTTATTTGTATATGTTAGTGTATAGTGTTTTAACAATCAAGTTGGTATAATCTGACAACTAAATGAATAATTATCAGGTAAGTAGAACAGCAATGTGGCAAGTACTGATGAAAACAAAATTTTAACAACCAAGTTGGTATAATCTGGCAACTATATGTTTATCAGATAAGTAGAACAATAATATGGCAACTACTGATGAAAAAAAAATCAAAACATATTGACATGGATCTAGTTTCGAAGATCTCGTCGCGAGAAGGCTAATGGTGAAAACGGATCATCAATCGGATTAACGGTTTGAGAGATAAAACATTTCAAAAATAAAAAATACAAAAGTTAGCACATTTTGCTAGTCAGCCGCCGCACATCAAAGGGCTAGATGCGGCGCCGCTACGGAGTCGGGTCCTACTAAAACGTTTTGATGGACAGGAAAAACCAGGTTAAACCATCATAACGCGATATAAAAAGAGGCTTGCCCCCATGCAACGTGAGGAAGGCACCGAGGCGGCAGCCTCCATGGCCTGCACCTGGACGTTTCTGTGTGCTGCTAGGTCGCCTCCTCGGCCCGTGGATTTCGTCGCGGACCACCCGTTTGTGTTCTTCATAGTGGAGGAGTTGTCTCGTGCGGTGGTCTTCGCCGGCCATGTCCTCGACCCTTCTAAGACCACCGAGTGATGATTGGGTTGTCGATCTCTGTCCCAGATAGTATGGGAAGAAAATGGATTTTGTTTTTCATAGAGATTTATAATATCATGCCTGCAAGTTAGTTGCGATTCAAACAAAAAGTTTGAAATATTGCAAATGGGTTGTGAACATGGTATCAATAAAATGCAAGATTGCCCCAAGCAAATACACGGGTAATGCTTTTCTCTGCCCCTCCTTCTCCTCTCCTCTTCAGCCTTGAGGGTCGCCTTCGCCAGATCCGGCCTGAACCAAGCCAAAATCTTCGCCGCCAGCGTTACCGATCGGAGAAGAGACGATGGAGGTCTTCGGTGTTGGTTTCTGCATAGTAGTTTTAGGTTAGGTCTTATGGTTGGTGCTATGCCGATGGAGTGCACCCCAGTGCCGTTCTCGTGCAACGGCTAGTGTTCACTGGTGCCGCCTTCCTCTCTTCATCCATGGTGGATTAGAAGGGATGGTGGCGGATATGCTGCTAACTCCTTCAATAAGCGTGGTGCTGGTTTGGATCTGGCCGGCTTTCTCAATGGCGACAGAGGAACGAGGAGGAGGAGGTCGTGTCTTGGGTCTTGGGAGGGGGGGGGGTATTCTTGTTGGATCCTAGCTTTCAGCAAGGTAGTCTGGATTCTCAAGCAACTCGTTGTCGGTATCTTCCATCTTGGTGATGGAGAAGTGGCAGCGCTCACAAGGGAAGATGGGCACTGCTCGTGAGCTCACACGGCGGTGGATCTTAAGAGGTTGTGGCGCCCTTGTTCGTTGTTTCCTGGCTTTCGACGAGCCGTTGTATTCTCAAGCCGAGGGGGCGACCATCTTCATTCCTCCCGGCTAAGATGCCAAAAGGGGAGGCAGGACAACTTTTCGGGTGGAGTTCATGGCATGGTGTTATGGAGGTCTTGTTGGGCCAAGTGATGTCGTCTCCAGCGCCCGGTGAGTTGAGCCCATCAGAGGGTAGATGATTCACACACTATTGTTTGGGGTTCTTTTTGCTTAATGCAGGGCCTAGTCTATTGTAAAAAAAATTGAAATCTAGTCTATTGTAATCTTTGGTTTGCTTAATGAAGAAGTTGAGGCTTACTACACCTTTTTTATAAAAAATGCAAGATTAAAATAATGGACCGGTCTTGTGTTGGAAGGAACCAACCCGAAGGCGACACATGTGGGGGTTCAACACCATCTCTTTACTTCTCTTTCTCTTCGTTCGTCTTCCACCAATCTATCAAAGGTTATATATTCAGATGTTTCAAGATTGTAAGTAGGTGGGACATGACATTGTACTTTTATTTTTTGTCCCTTTGGTTGATTAGTGTCAGAATGCAAGGGAATATACATTGTCAATCTAGCACAACATTTTGTTTATTTTGTCAGCTGGCAGGATCGGTGCGCAATGTAATGGACGCTAACTCTCCAATCCATCCAATTATCGTAATCCGAACACCAAAGATTTTTCCGTCCGGGGCTGAAATATTGCCAAAGTACCACTGGCCTATAAGCCTGGTAAAATAAAAAACTACCATCCAAACAGTGCATACCAAGTTTGAACCAACAGTTGTTCAGCTTTCAGACGCAGCATCGTCACCTTGTGTTATACATGAACATGCAACCATAACATTTCTAACATCTCTACGGCCCTTGCAAACAAGGACCGCCACTATAACCGGTGCAACATATCTTACTGTCGGTAAACTTGTAAACAACTAACATAAGTATGTACAAGCACAAGTCCGGCGGGAGGGGAGCAAGCAAAATTGCGCCCAAACAATCAAATGTAAACCTATTTCATCCTCTTTGATACTTCCTTCCCTCAGCATTTGGGCCTTGACTGAAGGCAAAACTGTAGATCAGTTACTCGCAGCCTGGACCCAGTCCTGACATCTCTTATTCACTATACTCAGAAGAATAGGATGTCCCATCATCGTCGTCGGCATTCCCTGCTCCACCCTGACTACCACCACAGTCGTCATCGTCGCCGTCATCATCGTCATCACCAAGTTCATCATCTCCACTCATCTCAGCATCATCGTTGTCTTCGTCCATGGGTTGCTCTTGCTCGGCATCATAGTCAGCCCCATCCTCCTCGCCCTCCTCATCGTATTCATCATTATCTTCAGACTCAGAATCCATCATCTGAAGGGGGCTGGATCCAGAGTTATCCCTTGAATAATCTGGAAGCTGCTCATCGTACTCCTCGTTCATGGGCTCACCATTGTCTTCCCCTTCTGATTCATCTGATTGAGATACTGAGTTGTTCTCATCATCCTCGGCATATGCCCGTCTATCCAAGCCCCACTCTTCCGCGCCAGAGCTCTGTGGAGAATGCACGGCACTAGGCTTTGCATTACTTAGCATGCCAAAAGTTCCCAACAAGTTTGCCTTTGGAATTGATCTGGCTCCAAGCTCAACTGGCTGCCTAGGCCTAACAGTTCGAAGTCCTCGTCCCCGTCCTCTTCCACGACCTCGGACACTGACACCGACACTTACGCTGCTACTGCCACGCCCACGTCCACGCCCTCGCCCGCGCCCTCGCCCACGTCCACGCCCTCGGCCAGCTTGCTTATATGGGGCTTCCTTATAAGACACATTGTCATCATCCCTGAACTCAATCATAGGAGAGCTGCCAACACCTCTTGGGACCTTACCACCACGACTTTGGGATCTACCACCCCTGCCACGTCCTCGGCCTCCTCGTCCACGGCCTCTACGGCCATTGCTGGGAGACAACCGCACTCCATCATGATGGTCAAAACCAGTAGTTCCCACCGGTTCCATTTCTTGTTTGTTCATAACAGCAGTATATCTTGGTGGACCCTTCTGCATAGAAGAAAAAGAGGTATGATGAGTAAAGAGCCATAAGATATCCAACCAAATCATCATGAAGTATCAACCCAGCACTCGGCTTTACTATGCTTTGCTGAGTTCCCGATAAAAAGAACTCAGCAAACAGGCAGGCACTAAGCAAAATTGCCGATTCCAGTAGTGACTTCAGATAAATTACGGCAGCAAAGAGCCAAAGATGACACCTATTACCAACAAATCATGCAAGTACCATGAAAAGATGATGCAATAATCATAAGGCAAGAGACTCACAATTAAATTCCCAGCTTCTCGCTCTTTATTTAATCCTGCCTTTTGATCAAGCGTGTACGAGACGGAAGAATCAAGCTCTAACAACCGTAACATAACAGCAGCAGCAGTGTTGGGTACCCATGGTAGTACAGCAGCAGATCCAGATCGTGCAATAGAATTCTGATCAGCAAAAGCTTGTGTATTTGAATTAAGCAACTCAGCAGTTGTTTCAAAGTTAGATGACAAGTAATCCCTTTTTAGTGCACCTTCCAGCACAGTTAACAGCTGCAAAAACATGCCAACGTCAATATTTCAGGTGGGCAAATACACACATGTAATGAGGTTCCTATTAAGTTACTACAATAGCAACTGCTACAACATTCGGGCTGGCAAACTGAAGCAAGTTGGTGATGATAGATCCCTTGCAGTTTAAAGTTTAAAGCAGTATCGAGCTCACTATTAGAGGGACTTAGATGACTGTCATCTCCTGTCTAACCTATAATCTACATCACGAGAACTAAAGCACTGCATGTACAGTCCATGAGTAAAATAATTTCCAAGCATGTTCATTGTTGACAAGTGGATCCCAGGTGGGGCCCCATATACAGTTTACTTGATGCATCGAGTATATAGAAAGGGAAAGGATGGGGAACCTGGAAGATTTCTTCATAAGATGATGTAGAAAACAACTTTACACCCCATGATTTTCGATATCCATCGGTCCAAAATGGTTGGAGAGCTTCTGCTGGAACAGAGGCCTGAGATACAAAATGCTAACAACTTAAGTGACACTACTTGGAATAAGCACAATAGGAACAGCAGGCCAATGACTAAAAACATGTTACCGACCTCAACGGTAGCTAACACCAGCTTCAGCAAGCTCAGTCTTATGGGAACAGAATCATCTGATATTTGTATCTTCCAATTAGGATCTGTTCTCTGTTTCTCCTCACATTGTGATGTATGTTCCGAGAGACTGTGAATAGATTTGAATGTCTTGTGGCAAGACGAACAGTGCATCTCTTCAGCTGTATAAATCTGGTAGCAATAATCACAAGACTGTATCAACTCAGAACATCGTTTCTTTCCACATTTCATGGCACATGTGGATAGATGATTGTTACACTCCCACATCCACTTCAGAAACATACATGCCCTCTTGGAAATAGCAACCTTCTCCAGATCATTACGCCCGAGCTCTATCTTGAAGGAATCCGAGTATGCCATTGCAGTATCAGAAATGACACCTGAAAGGGTGCTGCATGGACTTCCAAATTCATTACTATGATTTGGGCTAATGATTTCACTACTTCCATTTCTCAAATTCCTTCCAGCTGGGTGTTCTATAGCAGCACACTTTTTCCTTCCTATAGCATCCTTAAAGGTTGACTCGATGCTTTGCAACATTGAATGCAGATGTGACTCCCGGATGCCACGAGTGTCAAGGGAAGTTACTAAAGCATCAAATGCCTGCATTTTACGGTAAGGTGTCATGTTAAACGATAAGTCTAATTCTGCAGATACATTGCAAACGAGATAATGCAGTTGGTTATGTGGGGGAAAAAGAACACAAAAATCTCTTAAGAGTGACACATTATGGGGCTTTTGGTTCGAGCCAGGGCTCGCCCTGCCAACCATTGGCAAGCATTTCCACTGCCCATGGATTGCCAAAAAAGTTGGCAGAGATTTGAAAGCTGTAGTAGGTTTGGCGCACCAAAATATTGGCGTCCATCCACATGAGTGCACAGGGGTTGGTGAACGCCAATTTTTTGGTAGGGCACACTAGGGTATCAATCCAAACAGCCCTTACATAATCAGGCAATAAACAATTTATGTCCACTTGCTATGGGAGGGAAAGGAATGATAATTACTCTAATAAATATCAACTTTTTCAATAGATCAGTTGCAGCTCATAGAAAACTATTCAGAAATTCTCATTTCAAACTGATCATAGAAAACTCAATTTCTAGCCGTCAGTAGCAAAACTCAGTGCATCTGAGTAATACACTAGCACAACACTAGCCAAACATTCATACAAATCTTCAGAAGGGAAGTACTAGAGTGGGAGAACACAATTAATATCTACACCATTCGATCGAGTATAGATGGTTTATGTCATCCAACAAAAAGTAGTTATCAAAAAGACGCCACGAATAATTCACTTTACTGTTATCAATTGTCCCTCCCACAGACCGACAGCCCCGCCCTCCAATGATACAGACACAATCCATTTAACTTCAGGTAACAATTATCTTTCTCCCGTTTGAATGTTGCTTGTTCATATTTAACATGATTCCATAAAGTAAATTGCAGAAGTAATGAAGTGGTTGATTAACACACAGAAAGGACAAAATGCACCAACTGAATTGCGTCATGTGTCAGCTTCTACTGAGAATATTAGGCTACAGAACTGCATTTAAGAGTTAAGAATAAAATAACTACCTCTGCTGAGTCGATGAGCCTCCAGCATCCATCTCTAGATTCAAAAAATATTCGTCCAGACCCAGGGTCATTGGGTGATACAGAAGTAGAAAACTGCCAATACCGATTCCGTCTACGATCTTGTCCAAGGGGTAATGATCTGTAGACATAAAGCTGTTCTGCCTTGTGACCTATGAATGATTTCAACTGAGATCGTGTTTTCTCAGATGAAGCGTATTGCTGAACAGACAAGCTTTCTGGATTAGCGTTGGATTCCCTGCTTACACCATTCCCCTCATGAACCATATTACCAGCACTAAGCTGACTTTGTTGGTCGACGAGTAAATCATTGTTTATTGAGCTGACCTTTCCACCGTTCTCTTTGATGAGGTTATGCACTGGAGTAAGAGTACATTCACCAGCATTATTACCTTGATCAGCATCAGCCTTCAAATCCGTGCAAGGATCATGTTGCATTCTGCCTGCAAACTCTTCCCTCGAACGCCTTCTATCAAGTTGTGACTCTGCCCACATTTGCTTTTTTAAAGCATTTGCTGCCTCAAGACGTTCCTGTAAAGGCGCAAAGTCGCTTAATCAGATGCCATTCAATAAGGAAATATCAAGATGAGATTAAGCAAGATAACTACCTCGAGAATTGCACGCATAGAATTCCCTTCAGTGGCAAAACCAATCAGTGCAACCAATGCATTGAGGCGTTCCTCAACACTAAGATCACAGTAGTCACCTTCAGATAGCCCCTGAACCCAGGATTCCCCTTGGTAACTTTCATCAATCTCTGTGTCTTGTGAAGCTCCGATGGGTGGATCACTTGAAGTACTCACTGCAGTGGACTTATCTACCTTGGGCTGCAACCCACTTGGAGATTTACTATGAGGGCTTGATGGCATAGATGAGTTAACCACACTATTTACTTCATCATTTATGTCACCAGCTGACATTGGAATGCCAGCATCTTTTGCTCTAGCTACTGAAGCATTGACATCCTTTTCCTCTATATTCACTTCATCGCCATCGGGATCATCATCGGCCTCATCACATTCAGAATCATCATCCCCCCTTTCAGCATCTTCCACATCCTTTTCCACTTCTTCACAGGCCGAAAGTGTATTCTGAAACACCCTTATTTTTTCCCGTGCTGCTGAGAACACAGCCTCAGAATCAGCCGGGTCTTTTCTGTAGGGAGTTTTAACACAATACGTCGAGGGCGCAGTTCTTTCGAAAAGCTTGGTATCCCTTGACAATGCAGCAGATATAGATGCCTCAGGTGTCTTGCTTGTTGTAAGGTCTCTCAATCCAGATCTCTGAAGGGATCAATAACCAAATCAAGAAGGTCAGATAAGAAAACAGTATCAGGCCAGGTTAGTTTGGAAGAAAAACTGAGATGTGGATGTACCTGAATTTTTTCTGCAACTTCCAGTATTGAGAGACCTTCATCCCCTTCAAGTGATAATACATGGAAAGCAGCAAATTTTACCGTTCCAGGTGTCAGACGGTGCCTAGACCTTCGACGGTTGGTGTAACCTCTTTCTTTCATCAAAGCAGCAGATTTCACAGCTGCTGAACCATTTCGCAGAGTGGAAATAACATCCTCACTATTACGGCCCTGTCAACAATTTTTCGCATTAATTTGGTCGAGTTCTCGAGTAGATGCATTCTTTTCTAGCCATGAAGAACAAAAGAGCACAAAATGTAGGTTCACAAAAGCTAAAGAGCTAAGAGTATGTACTCTAATTTTCAATTATCATTAACAGCATAAATGCAGTCAATGATCATCTAAGAGAATCAGGTTTCCTTATTGAACTAAGTATTGCACATCATTCATTTATTATTAAATTATAATAGTATCTATGATCTCAGGCCTGTTTACTCCCACCCACTGAACTACAACCACTTTAGGAGGTTAAGTAGACACTTTTCATAAGTACCAGGGGTTTAGTTAGACGGTTTTGTAGTTCACATGGTAGAGTAGACACAACCCCGTATTTCCTGGGGCCATAGACATTCTTGGCACTGGGGTCATATAACTTTTTAGCACTAGGGTCATAGAGACTGTCATACAATACCTCATTAGGTATATATTGGGAACTTTCAAAAGTCAATACCTCATTATCGTCATGGTATACATCTTCAGCGTTCCTTTTCTTCAACTGAGGCCCCAAACCAGCAGATAAACCAAATTGGCGCAATATTTCAGGCCACGTAAGATGAGTCAAGTGGCGCTGCCAGATAAGTATGTTGAACCCCCAAGCATATGCCTAACAGCAAGAAATCAGATATGTTTAACTATAGATAAAAGTGGTATTGAACAGAACAAAATCCATGTTTTAGAGATGGAGGAGATGTGCACACACACCCCTTCAACAATTTGTGGATGTCCACCTCCGGGACTAGCAGAACTGCTCTGATTTACTCCCGAAACAACAGAAGAAGTCCGGCCAACATCCTCAATATCTTTTATGATGGATTTCAGCAGAGCAACATGCAATTCCCCCAGCAACCTTGAATCCTGCCAAATGAATATCAGCAAACGCTTACAATCAGCTACAGTATATAGCTGTTAAATTTCCTAAAAGGCACAGAAATAAAATCTCTGAAAACTAGTCATGATCCAATAGTCAAATGCTAGTTCAGATTTACTCTTTAGCATAGTTCAGTCTTACTCTTTAGCATACTTCAGTATGAATGAGTAGGATACGGGGCCGGGAAAGAAGAGACTAGCATGCACAGAAACTAGAGTATAGATAAGCGGCCATCACGTTGTCACCAATAACAGCATTCAAAGGAACAAACGAATGGAGAAGTCTAGAGTATTATTTAAATATAACCAGCATCGTATAGCAGGTGCGTGGTCTCTCAACATTGATTAGAGTCAACAGTACAAAGTCTCCGTTTTCACATCATAGATCGGGCAAATAACTTACATAATCATGAAGAGATTGCACAAACTCATCGAGTGTGAATGATGGAAGCTCAAGAACATCCGCAAAAGTAAAAAAGAACTTCCACACCTGAATTTCACAAAAAGCAGCATCAGTTAAAAAATGAATACACTCTAGCATATACTTTGAAAAGAAGAGGTCTTGTTCATCATTTCATAAAACCTGCAGATTAATGTAGCAAGAAAACACATGCAACAGATTATTTTTTCATACATAATTGCCAAAGAAGCATATGTAGTAGTAGCAGAATGGAAAACATTTTTAGAGAAACAAAAAACAATGGCATAAGTTATTATTCTTTATACACTTCAACTTCAACTTTATGTCCTTCGCTTACACAGGCCAGCAAAACTTTTTAAAGTACAGTTTTCAAGCTTTCGTTTACCAATCTTTAGGTGTGTTTGTGGGTGGATGGCTGGTAAGAGGATTTAGGGAGGAAAGAAATGTGGAAGAATCAGATCAGGAGGTACCATCAAAAGGTTTCCAATGTTACTCTCAGAACTTGTCCATGGTTTTATTGAAAATGGCACCTTCAATCTCACAACTTCAGTAGGAAACTGTGTCAGCATTCCTGTACAAGGATAAAACACAATTCAGATGTTGCATTATGCTGCTACACTTCAATCAAAAAATGTTAACCTTTTATGTGATATTTATAACTCGACCAAAGAAAATATTTATATGATATAGTACCAACTAAGCAGTAAATCTTCCCTAAAAGCTCTGGTTTGAACATAGCCAAGGTAACTTCTAAAATATTGACTAGCAGCATCATTGAACAAATTTAGACTGGATTCTTTTAAATCACATGTGCAAATTTCTCTTGAAAATTACTTTCATACTCCCTCCGTATCTTAATATAAAACGTTTTTAACACTATGATAGTATAAAAAACATCTTATACTATATTAAGTTAGCATATAAGTTTGTAGGATTTGAATACTGTGCCATTGTCCAAAGCGACAGCTATTATGATACTAGAGGGAGTATCCGTTTTCACACTGATAATATTTTTCATGTTGGAAAGGCTATACTCACTTGTTCCTTAAAATATGAGCATTAATAAAATTAGTTGTATTTAGTAGCTTCATTATTTTACAAAACGGGAACAACAGGCAAGGCTCAATTGTATGAACAATTAAATATAATAAATTAAAATAGTAAAAATATTTTATAAACTTTTTTCTTTCTTATATCATTCTTGGATAACCCAAGTAGCAGCAGAATTTCCAGCTGAAAATGTACTAGGAACAGGTAGATCATAAATTCAAGATAATCCTTTTGAAATAGAACTTGTCTTTGGACATACAATAGGAAAATTTACGTAGCCAGTTGAGAAAGAGAATGCTCAGCATTAAATCGACATTTTTTTTCTTTTTCTGAAACAAAGTCAAAAATAAAGGAACCAAAAGCAGTGTACAGTCCATAAGCATAGATCCAGGAATGTAGGGCACACCTCTATATGAATCAAGTTGCTGCAATGTGTCACTATCAAGAGAAAGCATTGAGGGCAACCCTTTGCTTCGTGAAACCAGTTCCATTAGTTCTAACCGTTCATCTTCCATGAGTTCCATGTACTCCCGTGCAATTCTACGTGCTGTAGCCCTTTCATTAGCAGCCTTTTGTCTTGCAGCTTCTTTCTCCTTCCGAAGCTCCTCTTTCTGTTTTAGTTTTTCAGCCTGTGCAGAAAATAGGTTATAAAGTGAACACTACAAGTGGCTTGATGCATTTATTGTTAGGAGCTAGTGAACTAACTCTCAAGGATTGTTTCACCAAAAACTTCTCCCTGCGCTTCTGTTCACGCCATTGTTCCTTTTGGAGTCTCTCTTCTTCCCTCTGCTTTTCACGCATAAGCCTCTCCTCTTCTTTCTTTCTTTCACGGTCATACCTCTCCACTTCCTTCCGCATTTGTTCTTCTCTCTGCAAATATATTAAAATGTTAAGTGTCTTACCATGAAAGACATAATTGATCTTCTATAACATGAACAAGGAATACCTTTTTCTTCAACACATCTTGCTTCTCGAGTTCCTTTCTTATTCGTTTTTCTTGAGCATCAACTTCCTTCGCAATCTTCGATTCTTCATTATGCTGGAGTAAATATGAGAATAAAGATCATACATCAACTCATGTGTACAGAAAAAAATGGCATCCGTGAAGTAAAAAAATCATACTTTCCGCTTTTTATCCAGTCGATATGCATCTTCATCGTGATAATCCACTCCTTCAGACAATGTAAGGGGATTTTGAAATCCAGCAGCTTGAGGAACGCCAAACTGGCCTTCGACTGGAGCAGTACTAACATTAATATTTGATGAAACCATCTCATAATCTGTGGATCCCGACAGGGAGATCAATGGTTTTCCATGTTGATTTAAATGGCTAGAACCAGATATTTGACCATCAAATGCATAGCTAGATGCTTTCTCAGCACCATGGAGTAAGCGTGATCCTGTAGATAGAGAAGATATCCTCGAATTTGAAGCTTCCGTTGGATCATCGTAAAAACACGACTGACTTGTCCTCTCATATATATCGCTAGAGTGCTCTGGAAGAAACTGGTACTCATGTACTGCCCGTGAACCAAGATGAGAAGAATTTCCTGCCATGTACTTTCTCTTCCCGGTAACTGTACTTGGAACAGAAGGGTCTATGCTTGGCAAGAATGCTGATGCCTGCAAGGAAAAACCAGAACAAAAAATACTGTCTAAAGAAACAATAAGGCAAGCAGAAAAATAGAACAGCAGAAAATGCTGCAAAATTGCATCTGAAGGATGAAAGGTGATGTGATCAATCATGAGAGAGGAACACATGTGTGTAGTAATTAAGCTACCAGCAAAAACTAACCATCCAAGTATTGGTCCATAAACAGAGCAGAAGACACGGTCTCTCTTTGTGTTATTCCCTTTAATGTAACAATATGAATAAACACAAAAATTTCCATCTAATGGAGCTGAGGGAAGCAATGTACAGTTACTGCAGAAGGTCATGTCCTGTACTTGAGTGACATGAGCAATCTACATCACTAACCACATTTACACATGACAATAGTAGTGTAACTTCAATCTAAAAAAAACTGTAACCTAACATCAGACAGTGGTACACGAGCAGCATCATATGCTTATCAAGAGCAAAAATCAAATTCATTCTGGTCATTTTATGAAGACCCCGTATGGGTAAGCTCTGCGCAAATAATTAGCAGTTGCCTCTAAACCATATAATTTCCTTGGTTAGGCTGCTCATAAGATTGATTTTTTTTCTTGAGCAGCTAATCAAGTCAACAAGGCCAGGAAACCATAAAGAATATACATCATAACATTTATGATTATGCCTAGCCTGTTAATCCCAAACTTGGCCCCAAAGCCAGTTGGGACAAATTCACTCGGATACTACTTCATGCAGCCAACTTTAAGAGTAGCCATGATGATTTCGCCGTGTTATATGCAGCGCTGCTTAGGCACCAATATCTTCATAACTAACTGTGGTGCATCAAAGGCAAATATGCAGGTGGTGCCTCAACAAGCATTTGAAGTATTCAGAGGTGGCTCTGAGTGAAAGACAGTTCACTCCTTTCAAGCAAACTGGGATAAATGAATAAACCTTCTCCTCGAACAGTTTACTATGAATGCAAACTGAGATAGACTAGTTAGTTAACCTTCTACTCCGACCATCTACTGATAACAGGGGTGCAGCTCAGTGACTACCAAAATTAAACATGTGTCTGCAAATGCACTGAAACATACCTTCATGGGTTTGGGATCATGTGCAGAAAATAAACTGGACTCATGTGATCGATAAGGCTGCTTCCGCTGTTCTGGAACTACTCCGCAACATGATAAAGCAGAGATCAAGTCAGAATATTGAAAGTATAATCAGGCAGATAATCAGCATCGACACCAACACTACAAAACGATACAGTATCTAACACTTGTGTGAACACAAAATAAATTCAAGGTTATATCCACCGCTTTTCACTCGTTTGTGTGAGGCGCTGATTAAAAAAAAAGGAAAACAGAAGCACAATGGGCATAACACACTCATACCAATAGGCGCTCCAAATGCACCAGGAGGAAGCGGATCAAAGTGATCACCAAGCACTGGGCCATCCTCCCTCAGCGGCTCCCCGATGAGCTGCTGCACGGTCTCGATCGCGCGGTGTGCCGCTCGCGTGAGCTGCACCGGTGCTTGCGGAGGAGGCAGCATAACCTGATGCGGCTCATAGTACCTCCGGTCGATATCCGGAGCAGAAATCCTCGGCACCGCCGATGAGCGGCCATGTGCTCCTCCTCTCCGGGAGCTGCAGGGCAGCAGCTGTTCGCCTCCGCTGCTGTACGAGCCAACCATTGGCTCGCCGTGCGGGTGCGGGTGTGGCTGCACTGAGTGCTGCAGCAAGGGCGGGGGCGCCATGACTGGCACGGCAACCTCTTCGTCCAGCTGCTGCCGCTTGGCCGGTGGCGGGCGGCGGTCCTTGAGCCTGCGGTGGCAGAACCACATCTGCAGCTGCCTGTCGGTCAGCCCCAGCTTCGCCGACAGCTCCAGCCGCTTCGCTTCGCCCGGATACGAGTCCTCTGCACCATCATCACAAATCACAAACAGCACCTAATAAATCCTCGGTAAATACTCACGAGCGCGCAAACTTGGATCGAAATCGAAATTCCTCTGGAAAAATAAAAATAAAAACTCTGGCGAAATTCAGAGCGCTGCTCGCTCAGGAACCGTGCGCGAACCTGTGTAGGTCTGCTCGAGGACCTCCAGCTGGTAGGGCGTCTTCATGACGCGCCTCGCCGTGGGCTTCCCGCTGGATCCCGAGGCGCCGCCAGCCCCGGCCCCCGCGGAGGGCGCCGCGGCGGGGCTCCCCGGCGCGGGCCCGACCCCCTCGTCCCCTCCGTCGCCGGAGGAGTCCATCCCCCTCCGCGGATCGAATCGAACCCTCGCTAGATCCGCCGAAACCTAATCAATAACCGCCCCGCTCGAATCCTCCCGCGGCCGAAGGCGACGGGAATCCGGACCCGCCCGCCCGCGGCCCGATCCGCGCCGGGAAGGGGGAGCAGCGGGGAGGCGGAACCGGCGGAACGGGAAGGGGAAAGGGGGCGGGGAGGAAGACGATGGCGACTCGGCGATTGGATTTGGAAGAGAGGATGGAGTTGCGGGAGCAAAAACAACAGGGGGAGGCGACTGGATGGGATGGATTTGGGGGCGCTGGACGATGATGATATGCTGCTGTTCCAAGTTCCATGCTATGCTAGGACGAGACGACTAGTAATAAAAACCCCTTTCCTTTCCTTTCCTTTGCGCTCTCCGTTTATTATTTGCTCCTTCTTTTGCTTGCTTGCTTGCTGTTGTTAATGGGAATAATGACGCGCGGATTCGCTCGCGATGGATCGATTGTGCGTCTGGTGGAAGGAACCAAGGAAAATTCTGCGGACGGGGGTGCGTGTTCATAGATTGTTCCTGGGCGACGTAGAACTGGGGCGGGATCTTCTGTGGGTGACTGGGGGCGAGGGGTCCGCTTGGGGGGGCCGGCCAGGCCGTGCTGCCGTGGCGGCGGATGGATGACGCGTCAGGGAGACGGGGATCGCTGGGTCAACCTAGTCTTTTTTTTAGTATTATTACTCGTACTAGTATTTTGAGGAAGCGAGGAGATTTGAGGAAGAGTTGCGTTTGAAGATGGTACATGCTCTGTTTCTGTTTATTAAAGAAAAAAACGAACGAAAAACTGAACAACGACAAGCCACACCTATCAATCTAGATTTACAGTATCACAATACATACAAGACGTCAAAAAGCAAATCTAGATACTATCAAAGTAGGTTGTCATACGCATATCTGCCAACCTCAACACACCGAAGAGGAACAATAAGTTCGAGCAAACTTATGTCGCTTCGATCACGAGATGGATAGACATAGCATGCCCCACGCTTCTCGCATGTGAAGGATGCTCCAGCTGCCCGCCTCCGATGGGAAAAGCGAGCCATCGTCGATCAAACCCACGAGCCACGAGTCCCGACGACCGGACCAATCTCCAAAACAATGCCCTCGAGATGGAATTCAACGCCAAGTATAGCTAGAAACGTCGTCATCATCCGATCCGATGAACCACATCTAGGGTTTACCCTAGAGCATATTGCTACATCGATGCCTCCAACAAGGGGCAAGTGGTCTATCGTGAGAAAGTCACGACAGATGTCCGTAGAGTCGGACTTGATTATGGGCCTTTGCTACGAGTGTACGAGGGAGAAGAAAATTGCACACACAAAGAGAGACGCGATTTATACATCTTCGGGCCCCGGGAAACATCGTCCGGTAAAAATCCTACATGATGTTTGTGGCTAGGTCTTATTCCTTTGCTCAGGGGAAGTCGCCGGCATGTCGCCGGCTCTCCTGTGGTTGTGTCTAGTTGTCCCGGGTTTAGATGACCCGGAACTAATCTCTAATCTAGTGCCTATTGAAGTTGTTGTCTTTTGGGGCGCCCTACCCCTCCTTATATAGGTGGAAGGGGGAGGCTTACATGTAGAGTGTTAATAGGATACAAATTAGTCTCTTCTTTTATTACAAGTCGAATATCAATCCGGGTCCTACTCTAAGTCTTCTAGCTTTTCATATATTCCAAGTTAGGTGGACTCCATCTTGATTCCTTCGTCCGGTTTCCATCTCCACAAGCCGGGTCTTGTCATCCGACCGGCTTTGTCTCCAAGCCGGATCTAGCCGTGGGATATTCCCCCGACATTAGCCCCCAAGTTTAGCTTGGACGCAATCTTGACGTGGGCTTCATTTTTTGTTTGCTTGTATTTGGTAATGTCAGATTGTCGTAGAAGAGAACGTCGGGTGCGCTTCCATGGTAAACTTCCAATATGATGAATAGTAAGGATAAAGACCGGGCCTGGAGGCCAAACCATTAGGCCGGCTTGCTCCACTGATTCATGTTAATGAACCCGATATGGTTCAATTTTGAGTTTTTCCACATTTGAGTTCAATATTGTTTTTTGCTCTTCCGTGTCTTGTCAAAAGGACTCGGGAAATTTTTTACGGGCAATTTTATGTCCATATCACATGTAGCCCCCAAGCTCTGAGTTTATCACCTCGTGATGACTTGGAGTTTCGTATATAAAACGACCATGCTGGTGTAGCCCCCAAGTGTCGGGTTGTCTTGCCTACAGCAACCTGGGACTTGTACTTGTGAAATTTGCTTCGAAGTAGTGTAGCCCCCAAGTGTCGGGTTGTCTTGCCTGCAACAACCTGGGACTTACAATTTATTGCTTGTTTCTGAAGTGGAGAAGTATTATATGTCAAAGCCAGCAATTTTTGTTGAAGCCGGCAAATGTTTGCTTGCTGATAAAAAACGATGAATGCGAATTTGCTGAATCCGGTGGATATGATATGATGGGTTGTGTTCCCAACTTTCAAATAAATTGGCCCTTCGAGTGCTGGAGTATGTTTCCTTCAGCAACCCGGAATAATGTGTGCCAACTCCAAGTCGGTATGAGCATCTTTGTGTCATACCGAGTCACACAGGTTAATGCTCATATTGTATGAAAAAATTATGCATGGTTTTATGACATATGAAATGATAGAAAAGAAAGTATGTTATGATGCTGATGTATGCAAAAAATAAAATTCGAAGGCTCATATAGAAGCCGACTCATGCCTCATCTTCTCGCGTTGAGAGAGATTATTGGTTCAAGAGTCGAAACTTCTCTGTAAGCCGGCACATATGACTAAAGTGCCCGGTTCCTAAGACCAAACTCGATAGGCGTTTTTGTAAGCCCCAAAGTTTAGACTAGGCCAGGTTCGCGTTGGTCATATGAGCTTGAGCTATACAAGCCGAGATTTAAGGCGTGGGTGGACAATTCATGTATATGCCGGGTTTTCTTCGGATAAGAGTCGATGAATGTAATCGAGCTCCCCTATTTCCCCTGAATAGTCCATACACATGTGAAGTTTTACATATATATATATATATACCTATATTATTATTTTTCTTCGGATAAGAGTCGATGGGTGCCATTGAACTTCCCTATTTCTCTTGAATAAGCAATATACATGCTTGAAGCCGATAGAGGGTTGATCAAGCCCCAGGTCTCTGAGAAAAAAAATATAAAAATATGCAATGTATGATGCAAAATGAAGATAATAATAAAATAAAGAAAAAGTCGATATGACAACTAGATTGGCGAGAGCCGATGCGACGAAAGTCGACTTAGTTTTTAAATGTGGCGATATCCTAGTGCGAGGAAAGTCGACTTAGATAAATCTTGTATGGCGAGATCCTAGTGCGACGAAAGTCGACTTGGATATTAAATGTGGCGAAAGCCTAACGCAACGAAAGACGACTTTTATGCATATTATATGGCGATAGCCTAGTGCGACGAAAGTCGACTTTTATACATATTATATGGCGATAGCCTAGTGCGACGAAAGTCGAATTACATATATCTTATATGGCGATAGCCTAGTGCGACGAAAGTTGACTTACATATATATTATATGGCGATAGCCTAGTGCGACGAAAGTCGACTTACATATATATTATATGGCGATAGCCTAGTGTGACGAAAGTCGACTTAAGAATGCGGAAGATGCAATGCATCATGATATGAAAATAAAGGTGCAATGCATAAAATGACAAATTCTGGGTTTCAGAAGTGTCGAGTCTTACCGAGATTTCTTGTGAAGCCGGTATTTTGTAATAATCCTGGATTCATAAAGGAGCCAGAATTCTCGATGAACCGGAACTCATCGAGGAGTCGAAATTTTTGATGAGCTGGGAATCGCTGAGGACCCGGAATTTTAAGTGAGTCGGAACTCGTTGAGGAGCTGGAATTTTTGATGAGCCGAAATATCATTGTGGAGCCGAGATTTTCCAATAAACCGGAACTCGAGAAGGGAGTCGAGATTTTTCCGATGATCTGGAACTCAATGAAAGAGTCGGAATTTTTCCGTTGAACCGGAATTTGAGCCGGGATTTTACCGATGATCCGGAACTCAATGAAAGAGCCGTAATTTTTTCAATGAACCAGAATCTAAGCCGTGATTTTACCGATAAACCGGAATTTTTGCAAGGAGTGTGAGGGATGGATTGATTTCTCCAGAATTTCCTGTAAACCGGACCCCAAGCGTGTCGATCAATTATAATCTGCCGTTTAAAATATAACATATCAATATCAATCTCCGATGGATCCCAGAGGAGGTATAGCCTCCGAGTCTTGAGTCGACTCGAGGAGTCGGCTGGAGACTCCTTATACCTGGCTTAATAAAAAAACAAGCATCGAATATATCGTTAAGGAAGTCGGATGCCCCTGTTTACACTTGTTGCAATATGGCAACTAATCTTTTTGGGCATTCGTGTATAATTTGAATGCATGTAAGATAGCCCCCGAGTTTTATCTCAAAGGGTGCAACATAGAAAATTGATTGAAATGAAATATATGAGATATGAATGTGACTTAGCTAATCTGATGATGCATAGTAAACCCAAATCGCCATGTAAGTCGACCGTGATGAGGTCGTAGTCGATCTCGTTGGAGTCGCAATTGATCACCTGACCGACATATCGAGTCGGTGGTAAAAACCGACGCAGAAGGAAGCGTTGAGCACGATGTTGATTTATTGTCCAATCGCGCGTAGTTGCGTTGTACTAGAGTCGGCTTCTGCGGGAGGCCGATGAGCTAGAGCGACGCTGGACTTCTCGTGCAGGAGACTTGTGGATGCGTGGTGGCCGTGATCGATGAAGTCGGCGGGGTAAAGCCGCCGTGGACGTTTGAGCGCGGCGATGCAGACGTGGAGTGCGGCATTGTAAGCCGGCGTATGAATGTAAATTGATACGCAGGATGGTCAGCAGTGCTGCGATGCACTGATAATTTTCTTTGGAGTTGGACGCGTCGCTGTTAGCCAGTGCAGTCATGGACGTCACGCGCGGCGCTGTAAGCCGGTGCGGTCGCGAATTATCGGGCGAGGCGTTGTAAGCCACCATGGACGTGGATGTTGAGTGCGACGAAACTCAACGCCGCGTGATAATCACGAACCAATCTATCTGCGTACAAAAAATAACGCAGGTCATAGCAATAATAGTAATATTTAAAATATGTAGATGTATTCTGAAAAAATAGGATCTGAGGAATTTCTGCGTAGCGATGAACGCAGTAAGAGGAAAATATGCCATTAGGCTTCTTCCGTACGGAGTACTAGTTGGTGTAGTTACAGACGAGGGAGTCGGCTGGAACAAGCATCCACAATCTTGTCTTGACTAGTAAGCTTGCACGTGCAACGCACGTCTAATCTACCATCAATTAATTATCAAAACAATGATGTTATACATCTCAACCTAAAATAAATATAAACACATTATAAGTTCCTTAATGATAGACACAAAGAAAAATCAATATCACATGTTTTTAAATATTATTAAAACACAACATTTACCGACCCTATGCAGCTTTAGTGAGAATTGTAAATCACAAGGCAATAATAAATGGAGAAAACAATCAACCTCGCAATAACATGCATATAAGTATCAAGAAGCTTCTTTGAATATCTCTACACTATGTTTATAAAAGTATGCATTACTTGTCCTACTGCTCTGGATCTCTGATACGTCCTAAACGTATCTATAATTCCTGCTTGCTCCATGCATGATTTGTGTGACTTTGCCATGTTTTGCTTGAACTTTTATACACTTTTTATCATATTTGGACTAACTTATTAACTCAGTGCACCCAGTTGCCAGTTCCTGTTTTCTGCTGTTTTTGTATTTCAGGTTTTCCGGCCATTAAAAGTGCCAAATAAATCCCGGAAATAATATATAAAAAATCAGCGACCCGGAAGCTTCCCGAATAATCAAGAAAGGAAGGAGGTGGATCCACCAGGGCCCCAAGAGGGTCCCTGGCGCGGCCCCACCCTAGGCCGCGCAAGGAGGCCTCCTAGATGCCCTGTGGCCCCTCTCGGTGCCCCCTTCGCCTATATTTACCCCCCACTATCTTTTATCTTTGCTTTTTAGTCTTGCTAGTTTATCTATCAGTTTTTACCTTTGTGTCCCTTATAAAAAATACCAAAAATACATGTTACCTTGTTAGTAGTTACCACTATGACTGGTCCTTTTGCCTTTGGTGAGGCAGAAGTACTTACCTTTACTCAGAGAGGTGGTGAAAGTATGAAAGATGCTTGGTATAGAATTAATGATTCTCAAAAGAGGGCCACCAAGAAGCAATCCAATACTATCCTGCTTAGAATTTTTTATGTTGAGATTACTTCTTGGAATAGGTTTGTTCTAGACACTGCTATCAATGGGAACTTTATAGAGACTCCAGTTTGGGAAGCCCTTAATGTAATTTAAAACCTTGTTGGAAGTCTCCCCATTGCTAGTATTAAGGAGGACATCACTCTAGCTCACATTATGAGAAAACTTGAAAAAATAGAGTTAGAGATACGAAGTATCGATAAAGTAAATGAGTTGGATCGTAAGATTCAAGGGAATTTGAATACGCTAGATAACTCCATGCAAAAAATTGTCAAAACTTTGGAGACTATTAAATCCCTTGATGCGAAGTCTTCTAGGATAGAGAAGATTGAGGAAGTTGTTGAAACTCTAGGAACTACCTTTTCCTCAATCAAAACCAAAAAGGATGAAACTCCGGCAAGAAAGGAGCCCAAGTTCGTTCACGTCCCTAAGGTTCCTCAAGCTAAAGCTGACACACCTATGGCCAAAAGAGTTGAAACAGTGAAGACTTTGGAGGAGATACCTATCTTTAATTTTGAAACTCCAATTGATTTTCCTCCTTTTGATTTTATCCCTAGAAGCATTTTTATTCGACCTTTATTTGAGAAACCTCTTAAGAATAGTTGTACAATTGAAGAGCTTTTTGATGATCTTGATGATGGTTCAATTGATACAACTTGATCTTTTGCTTTAAGCCTAGCTAATGGCTTTAAAGAAGCGCTTTCGGGAGGCAGCCCACAACGAATTTAGGTTTTCCTTTTTCTTTTTCTTCTGTTCTTAGTGGTCTTGATGATTGTTACTACTGTAGCAACATCATTGTATCTTTACTTTTCAAGTTTTGTGCCATTTATAGCCTCATATGACAAGGGAAGTGAAAGTTGTGACATGCTGTCCAGAAAACAAATTCTGTCCTCGTGACGGGAAAAATCATAGAAAAATCCCAGTTTATCTTTTTGAGCTGAAATTTTTAGACAGCATGCTATATACAATCACGAAACTTTCGTATGTTCTGAGTTTTTTATTTGAGTTGCATAAGTATCCCTAAAAAATTCTTTACTACTTGTTGTTCTGTTTTTCACAGATTCGGCCACGTTTTGCCTTTCCTAACTTTTGCAAACCTTAAGCTTGCTTTTTCTTTGCAAAAACTTTTTGGAGATCTTGAGAAACAGTATCTATTCAAGAATATCTTTATTTCCAGTAGGGGAAAATTTATTTTAATAGGGCACTAATCTCTCTAATCAGCTTATGATGAGTTGTGTATGAAGGGAGTTTTCAAGTGTGCGATGGAAGATGATGAAAGAAGATCCTGGAGTGTCAAACGCTCAAGCTTGGGGATGACCATGTGCACCCCCAATAAATATTCAAGGAGACTCAAGCGTCTAAGCTTGGGGATGCCCCCGTGCATCCCCTTCTTCATCAACAATTATCAGCTCGTCCCTCGTTTCACTATATTTTTATCACTCCATGCGTTATGTGCTATGCTTGGAGCGTCTCGCTCTTAGGTTTTTATTTTTAGTTTTCCTTAGCTTTGTTTGCTGTTCATAACAAGTTAGATCCCAGCTTTCTTTTGTGTGGGAGAGAAACACGCTCCGCTTGAATTAGAACTTCTCATAGGATTTGCATGCTTATTCCCTTAGCTGTGAGTTGTTATTTTTCTTTTCTTAGCTGCTGCCCTGTTTAGTTATAGTGCTTTAGTTTTCTTCTAGAGCTTTTCTTTTGTCTCATGTTGAACTTTATATAGGTTGCATGTTTTATCTTGTTAAAGAGTTTTCCTGTTGCACTGAGTTCTGTGTCTTGACTAGAAAGTAGGTAGTTGAAGTTGCTATTCTCTTTGTAGTAGTAACTTGCAATAGGATATTAGAGTAATGTTTGAACTTTTGGTGTCAAGAGCTCGAGCCTATTAGTGATAGATGTCGTATTTTGGGCAATCCGTGTGATTTTCGAAAACCAAAACCCCTGTTGAGAACTCTAGCTACTAGATGGATCACTAAACTCAGGAGGGTTCGAATATTAGAGTACACTCACGTACCATGAGTCGAGGATGCGCAAGGATAACCAAACCCCCATACACTCCTCCTCGGGGTACTTGTCTCTTTGTGAAACCTCCTGATTAGATTGAGAGTTACCGATAATAAGTGCATGAGTTCTTCAGACTAATGTGAGTATTCGAAAGTTAACACTTCCACCTTCCCTTATTTTTCTAGCCTCTCATGTGCCGTGCATTGCCTCCTTCTCACTCCGAGAGTTAGCGTCCACCTTCGCCGGTACATCCAAACACTTGGCACGATACGCTCTGTCATCATAAACCTCCTTATAGCTTTCCTCAAAACAGCCACCATACCTACCTATCAAGGCATTTCCATAGACTTTTCGAGATACATTGCCATGCAACATCCACATTCTCATGACTTGATCTTCATGTCATACATGTGATACGTCCAAAATGTATCTATAATTTCTGCTTGCTCCATGCTTCTTTTGTGTGATATTGCTATGATATTGATGAACTTCCATACACTTTTGATCATATTTGGACTAACCTTTTAACTCAGTGCACCCCAGTGTCAGTTCCTGTTTTCTGCTGTTTTTCTATTTCAGGTGCCTCCCATATTAAAAGTGCTCCAAAAATTTGGGAAAAATCCAATAAAAAATCAGCGCAGAAGAAGCTTCGGGAATCACCGAGGGGGGGGGGGCAGAGGGGACCCACCAGGGCCCCAGGCGCCCTCCCGGCGCGCCCTAGGGTGGGGCCGCGCCAGGGGGCCGCCTGGATGTAACACCCCAGGTGTCACGCTACAGTAATCACCTACAGTAATCATAATTATTGTTGCTAATCACTGTGCTAATCATGCCATGATCATCTTTGAACTAAAAGATGATTCCAGATGCCTTTTGGTGGGTATAAAAAAATGTTGCCGATTGAAACTTGCCCAAAAATTATGCAACCACTTTTGTAACATCGCTAATAATCACTGGACCATGCTATTATGGTTGTGGTTATTTATCAAGCTATGGAAAATTGCAAACAATTCTTACCAGCAGCAAAACAATACCATTTTCTAATTGCAAATTCCAAACAAATTGCAAATGACTTTATAAAAGTCCAAATCTTTTTGTGGGCCTCTGGTATGGTGCTATACTAATTATGGTGCAAGGATTGTATTTTACAAAAATGCCCAATGCATTTAATAATTACAAATAGAAATAATATAAAAAAATAAAAAGGAAACTAAACTAAAAATCGCCCTGGCAAACCTTTCCCCCTCCCCCCAGCCCACCCGGCCCAACCCCACTGCCCCCACCCCGGCCCACCTGGCCTCCCCCTAGACCTAAGCAGAGGAGGCATCCCGAGCCGCCCCTCCCCTGACTCGATCTCGCCAACCCCCTCTCACCCCCGATCCCCTCCACTGGACGCCGCGACCGCCGCCTGATTCGGGCTGCCGCCGGTTGTCCCAACCGCTGCGCTGCACCGCTGTGAAGCCCTCGAGCCGCTGCCCCCCCCCAGCCACAGAGATCCGCCGTCCGCCTCCTCCTGGCGCCCGCCCTGGCCAACCCTAGCCGCCATGGCTCACGGGTCCTCGGCGCCGCCGTGGCCACGGCCGGCTCCGGCGCCTCCGCGTGCTCGCCCCCTGGTGGCCACGCCACCTCCTCGCGCCGCCGCGCCCCCAGACCCCCCACCGTGAGCTCCCCTCCATCTGTCTTCCCTCGCCCCGTAGCCGTGGGTCCCCATCCCCGGGGTCGCCATGCTCACCACGCCCTGAGCCCGCACCCTGACACGCCTCGCCACACCCCGGTCGCGATCTGGCCGCGCCCACAGCCCCCTCATGGCCACCCATGGTCGGAGCTTGCACCGGTCGTGTCCTGGGCTCCCGTGCGTGCCCCTCCGACGCGCCGGCCGCTCCTGGTCACGCCCAGCACCCGCAGTGGCCGTTGCGCTGCTTGATGCTTGTTGTTAGGTTTTCAGCTGCATCTGTTGAATGTTGGTGTGTGCTGCTGAACCTGCTGTTCGTGAACCTGCATGGTTGCCACTGATGCTTGCTTCTACTAAAGTTTTGCTGAATTTTACTAAGTACCGATAACTGAAGGTGGATACTACTTTGGAAAGCAGTAAAATATGGACAAACGCAATTTAAACCTGGATAAAATTATGTGCAATGGTTGTACACCTAACAAGCTCCAATTTGTTCCATTGGACCAACTCCATTCGATGCATAGGTAAATTCCTATAAAATTAACAAAATGCATATTTTTGTTGACCGTAAAACAGTCATGTCACCATTGCAAGTTTAGAGCAATAAATTAACATGCTACTTGAACTTGTCATGGCATCAAAGGTTATGGCATGAAAGTGCACATACAATAGAGCAAAACACATGTTGGATGCAACTCCATATGAGTTATGGATCAATAACAATTGTCCAACAAACATTGCATCTTTTAACAATTTCTGGAATTATCAGTAGATGTCACTTTTCAAACAAAGTTTGGAATAAGATAATGAACTTAATAAAGATGAATCATGTACCATATTGTAGATCACAGAATGGTGATAGAAATTGATATAGGGCACTGATTCATAGGATTTATAAATCACTAGTTATAACAATTTGAAAACTGGTAAAAACGTTAAGATTCTCAGACTTAGAAAATTTCAAAGAAATCAACATGGGTCTATGACCTGTGGGACCTACTGGTTAGTTGACCATGTCAAAGGTTCCAGCCTATGGCATGTGGGTCCCCTCTGTCAGGTTGACCAGTCAATATTACTATTGTGGATAATGTTGATTTAAATATTAAAAGGAAATCCATAAATGATTAAAAATGATTTAAACTTTGAAATTGAATATCTTTTAAATCGTAACTCCGATGAAAATAATTTATATATCAAACTTGATCAGAAAAATACAACGAATACGAATACGGTACCCCTATACCCACCGCACCCATCTAACATACCAAACACGAGCCATTCCCCCTCCGGTTGCACTATCCGATAATTCCCGGTGACGGTAAAACTTTGCCGGATGAAATTGTTCTGAACATGAAAGTTGTTCAGAATGGATCAACTAGCACGGATACACTATCCACATGTCTGTCAGATATCTCTAACACTGCAGACATGGAACCTTCTCCTCCGGATCATCTGTCCGGTAATCGGTACCGATGAGTCAACCCCGGATAAATTTCCGCTCCGACTAAAATACTTAACACTGTGTTAGAACACCGCCAACACTGCGTTTGCCATGTATTGAATTTGTATTGCTATTATTGCTGTGTATTTATTGTTTCTTCCCCCTCTCTTATTGTCCGATAGTCTCGACGTCCGCTGCCGATGCCCCTGTGATCGACTACTTCGTCGACGACAACCGTACCCCTACCGTCGAGCTTCCAGGCAAGCAGAGCCATTTTCTTCCCCAGATATCGCCTATCTTTTCCGTATATTTCTTGCACTAGGCATTGTTACTACTGCTACGTTACTTTCCTATTCATTGCATAGCCTGTCATTATCGCCCCTTGATGTACCTTCCTTACCCTATGCTGCCTATAAATATATATAATATTCAGCAGTAAACCCTGCGCATTGTTAGCTAGGTTTAGAATAGCGGACCGTGATCACTCTGGTGAGTGAACGCGGATTACAAAATATTATGACTGCAACAGGTACGGATCAATGCAGACGCCCTAGGGAACCTACAACGGCGAGACTCTGCCGAGTCGCTTCGAGTTTGACTTACTAGTGGACGGACTCGTATTTCACTCTCGTCGGCTCAGTAGCGTAGCATCACTGGAATGATACGAGGGTATTCCTCTTTAGTTCATTCCGCTGGTGTCTCGGCACCACCGGGGTGATACGAGAATATTCCTCTTTAGTTCATTCCGCTGATGTCTCTATCGACTCTCTTTAAGTGTACCATGGAGGGTGATACCTCCTGGTTTCACTTGATGGTAGGCACTCGAATCAACTTGTGTCCTTACAGGTAAGGAGTCGGGTGACCCAACGGTGCCCGCGCAGGGTATCTTAGCGGAACGACAGGTCAGGTGTATTCCACCGGTGTGTAGCGGGCCTGGTACTGTTTGTGGTCGACAGATATCCTGTTGTACGAAAGTCGAGCTCTTCGGAGCAAACACGAGACAAGGTAAGGAGACGGTTCACCTTGTTGGTAACCGCACGAGTTGGTGGGACGTCAGGGCAGGCACCGATGTTACTGGTGGTCCTGACTGCTGTCGTTGTCCGCGACTCACCCAGAAAGGGGCAACGATAACGGTTGTCCCGACAGAAAATAATAAAATGACTAACGGTTCAGGTGGATGACTTGAGTGGGTCGATGTGCCCTATACGCACTACCTCCACGTGGGATTACAGTGTGGGCCCTCCGCGTTGTGATCTCGTTCGAAAGCTCTGAAAGACGTCCAGTTCATTATTGTGGTTAGGTCGATCCGCATCCTGGAAGATTTGCGTGGAATCACCTGGCACACAACGACCCGGAGGGTGAGGGGCGACGGTCCAAGACCCCCTTGCGCTTAGGACTGTAGACCGGCGGGGACCTCTCCGATGAGCCGTAGGATGGGCCTCGGCGTGTCGGATAGCCTCGGTGGGGCATTCCCTAACAAGGTGTACGCCACCCTGGAGATCCGAGCGTGCAGGCTGAACAGTAGTGCACCCCTGCAGGGAGTTTGATCTATTCGAATAGCCGTGTCCACGGTAACAGGACGCTTTATGCTGAAGCCAGAGCCTACTACTGCAAACTATTACTATTAAACTGTTGGTTCCGGTTTCTCTTCCTCACAGGGAAGTCGAGGAGGGGATCTCGGAGGCATATATAATTGTTATCTAATACAACTTACTATCATACAATGCTGCAACAACTTCTGCTGCATTGTTACTTTATGCTTGATATAAACTGTTGGCTGATTCTTACCTCATGCTGCAAGACTCGTCGGAATATGCTAGTCTTCGATAGGCCTAGCTTCTTATCCTTATTCTAATTTCTACCTTGCAGTCCACTATATACAGCCTCCCCTTTCCTTTTGATACAAATGCATAAATGCTTAGTAGCGGACGTAAGACTCGCGGGTATGCTAGATACTCACCCTTGCTTTATTTCCCCCTTTTTGTTTTGCCTGATCGGCCGCTACAGTCAACGTTGGAGCCCAGGAGAAGGAGATCCCCGATGCCGACCACCGCAACATGAAGATCCCTGATGCCTTCTACGACATCGAGTTCCCCTTTGAACAGGATTAGTTTGGAGGTTCCCAGGCAGGAGGCCTTGCCTTTTCGATCGTTGTTGATTTTTGTGCTAGCCTTCTTAAGGCAACCTTGTATCCTTGTGTCTGTACTCATATACTTTTTGCTTCCGCGAACTCTGTGCTCTCGAGCTGTTGTATTCGAGCCCTCGTGGCCCCTGGCTTGTATTAAACAACTTGTATTATTTTATTTGTAGAGTTGTGTTGTGATATCTCACCGTGAGTCCCTGATCTCGATCGTGTACCTTGCGTGTATGATTACTGTACACGGTCTGATTTTTGGGGCGTCACAAGTTGGTATCAGAGCCGACTGCCTGTAGGAAACCCCCTTCCAACTCCTTGGTCGAAGTCGAGTCTAGTATTTGCAAAACTACTTTACTAACAGTGTCGTGTGGCTTATCGGCCCACGTCACAAACTGGGTGACATTAGGGTCTTTTTCTCCGTACCTTTACTTTGGGATTCTACTCTCTTATCCTTTCGGGAAATTTTGCCAACTCTGACATTAGGATCTCGTGGTCGCATCTACCCGAAGAGACCTTCACCCAAGATGATCGCTTACTTGGCCAGAAGATTTCGACGATACTCTCTGATAAATTTCAGAGACCCTATGTGTTCATCGCCTTTGCAATCCCCTGCCACCGATAATGTCCGTATGGATAATTGCATCCACCTCCCGATCTGGAAATCGTAATTCCTGTTTACTTAAGCATCGAATTATTCCGATGCTTCTACCATCTCATGCCTCTGCATTCTTTCTTCTTGGTTGAGTACCGGTACTCATACCAGACTCTCTGTACACCACCCGACCTTTGGTGGGTTATTATCCGACTAATCTTGCATGGCTTCTTCCATGTGTCAGTTGGATTCATCGTGTGAAATATCATCCCTTACCCTCGATGATTTGTGTTATCATTGACAACCTCCCTTGACTCTCTGCTAATACAACTTGGTCGTGTATATCGCGCTCTGTTTTTCCTTGGGAAAGGTATATACCTGATACTTGTGTATCATCACATTTTCCCCTTTCATTGGTCTGTTTAACCTTCCTTGTAATGTGTTTTATCTGAGCAGTGATAATCCCCTGCTTATGTAAACACTTCGATGTACTACTCTGTTGGTACAACCTATTACTATCGTGGATAACCTTTTTGGTCACCGACGATGGACGAGAGCTTTGCTAAGTGGTTCTCTTTGTCCACTGCCCTTGTTACCGACGTTGTTGCCGAGATAACTGACGAACTGTTCTCTAACAAACCTTGCATCGCGATCGCATGGAATGTCGTCACCCTTCTTATTCAATGTGGACCCATAACCCACAGTTCCACAGGATCGAAACCTGACTCTTGCCTTCTACCTTGCGATATTCGACCCGATATCATGCTTATGCCTGATGCTCTGGGCCCCTTTTCATCAGCCGTCATCGACATCGAATGCATGCCTATCCGCTTGAAAGTTCTCATACCTTCTTTTGTTTCTCTCGATGTATTACCCTGAGTATAAAACCGAGAGATACTTTGTACCCCCATTCCCTTAGTCAGCCTTGGTTGGTTAACCTGGTACCGATCCGACCCCCTGAGTTTTTCCTCTCCTACCCTATCCGTAAGTACGATGAAGACACCAATGGAAGGCTGACAACTCATCAAGATGCACCGATGCAGAGCAGTGAAGACATCAACAAGAAGGATTAACTTCATCGAGAAGAGAAACCACGACCAGAAGACTCGTTAGAATACGAAACCGAAACCTTACCCCTTGCCTTACTTTTAATTCTCGGGACGAGAATTCTTTGTAATGGTGGAGATTTGTAACACCCCGGGTGTCACGCTACAGTAATCACCTACAGTAATCATAATTACTGTTGCTAATCAATGTGCTAATCATGCCATGATCATCTTTGAACTCAAAGATGATTCCAGATGCCTTTTGGTGGGTATAAAAAAATGTTGCCGATTGAAACTTGCCCAAAAATTATGCAACCCCTTTTGTAACATCGCTAATAATCACTGGACCATGCTATTATGGTTGTGGTTATTTATCAAGCTATGGAAAATTGCAAACAATTCTTACCAACAGCAAAACAACACCATTTTCTAATTGCAAATTCCAAACAAATAGCAAATGACTTTATAGAAGTCCAAATCTTTTTGTGGGCCTCTGGTATGGTGCTATACTAATTATGGTGCAAGGATTGTATTTTACAAAAATTCCCAAGGCATTAAATAATTACAAACATAAATAATATAAAAAAATAAAAATAAAACTAAACTAAAAATCGACCTGGAAAACCTTTGCCCCTCCCCCCAGCCCACCCGGCCCAACCCCACTGCCCCCCACCCCGGCCCACCTGGCCTCCCCCTAGACCTAAGCAGAGGAGGCAGCCCGAGCCGCCCCTCCCCTGACTCGATCTCGCCAACCCCCTCTCACCCCCGATCCCCTCCGCTGGACGCCGCGATCGCCGCCTGATTCCGGCTGCCGCCGGTTGTCCCAGCCGCTGCGCTGCACCGTTGTGAAGCCCCTCGAGCCGCTGCCCCCCCAGCCACAGAGATCCGCCGTCCGCCTCCTCCTGGCGCCCGCCCTGGCCAACCCTAGCCGCCATGTCTCACGGGTCCTCGGCGCCGCCGTGGCCACGGCCGGCTCTGGTGCCTCCGCATGCTCGCCCCCTGGTGGCCACGCCACCTCCTCACGCCGCCGCGACGCCCCCCCCCACCGTGAGCCCCCCTCCATCCGTCTCCCCTCGCCCCGTAGCCGTGGGCCGCCATCCCCGAGGTCGCCATGCTGATACGTCCAAAATGCATCACTATTTTATATAGTAATTCTTTCTTATTCATTGATATATTTCATGATATGATGCTATTCTTATGTTGTTTTGGCTTATTTTACACAGTTTGCAACTTTCCGGTGCCGAAGCAGCAGACGCAGGATTCAGCGGTAAAAAGTGGACGCTGAGTTGCTAAAGAAGAATACCTCCAAATTACCTGAAAATCGACGGAGGCTATTTTCCAGAAGGATCACGAAGACACGCAAAAGAGCGACCAGAGGGGGGCCACAGGGTGCCCAGGCGGCCACCTGGCGCGTCCCCCACCCTGGCCGCGCCGGGAGGGCGCCTGGACCCTCGGGGCCACTCCCGGCTCCCCCCTCTGGCCTATATACTCCTCCTCGTCCAAAAACCCTAAAAAGGAGAGAGTTTCCGGAGTTCCGCCGCCGCTCCGTGGAAGAAACCTACTGAGAAGAAAAGCCATCTCTGGCGGGCAGATTCCGCCGGGGAGATCACCTCCCGGAAGGGGAGATCGTCACCATCGTCATCACCATCGTCACGGGTATCATCGAGATCATCATCAACATCATCCCCATCATCAGCACCATCTCCACCTCCATCCAATCTCATCTCACAATTGCAACTCATGTTGTAATCCGTACTATCTATCCTCTCAACTCTATCGGTGTTGATTACTACCTTGTGGTGAATGCTATTGAGTTTTGTTGGAGAAATATTATTGTGTTCAGATTGTTTGTCATCTATTTATCCCCGCTGATCATGATCTCTTTTATGTCTTGTGAGTAGTTACTTTAGTTCTTGAGGACATGGGAGAAGTCTAGTTGTTAGTAGTCATATGATGTTGAAGTAATATGTGTTGGTTGATATTTAAGTTGTGTTGTTATTTTCCTAGTGGTGTTGTGTGAGTCGAACACTCAACACTTCGCCTTATTAAGGACCTAGGGGAATACATTGTGTACAAAGAATGCTTACGGTGGGTTGCCGGAGTGACAGAAACCTAAACCCCAGTTTGCACGCTTTTGCACAAGGGAACAATGGATCACCGATCGTATTGCTATGGTTAGGCTTTTGCCTTAATTACTATCTTGTATTTGCGGATGCTTGCAAGGTGTTTAATCATAAGAGTACACTTATCTTAGTCTAGAGGGTGTACTAGCATAGATCCACCCACTCAACACTTGTCAACACAGCACATAGTACCGATACGAAATATGGCGAAAGCACATGACTACCTCTCCCGTGTGTCCTCAAGAACACTTTAGCCTTTATAAGTTCAGCTGCTAGGCCTCTCCTTTGCTTAGAAAGGATTGGGCCACTCGTTACTCTCCAGTACCTTTTACTTTACTCGTTTTTACTTTCCTGTTGCGTATACCAAGAAAAAACCCTAAAAAGTTATCTTTCAGTGCTTGCAGTTATCTCCTTACCAAAGTCACTTGCTATTACCTTCTGCTCCTCGTTGGGTTCGACACTCTTACTTATCGAAAACGCTGCAATCGATCCCTTACGTTGTGGGTCATCAAGTAACGTTTTCTGGCGCCGTTGCCGAGGAGCGTAGCGCTACTAGTAAGTGAAGCTGGTAAGGAAGTTTTTATATTCCTGTTTTTTTTAGTTTTGTTGTTGCTGCTTTTGTCCTTATGGACACTCCTACTCTTGGATCGTTGTTCTTGGGGAACCGCCCCACAACTAAGGTAGTCACTCCTGACCCTGCTAAAATTGTGCCTTATAAGATACCATCTGGTATTATCGATTATGTCTTAGCTAATCGCTATGCAGGGGACAGACATCCAGGTGAACACTTGCTATATTTATCACAATTATGTTCATTATTCAAGCTTGCAGGTGTGTCACTGGAGTTCGTTATGAAGAAATTATTCTCCATATCGCTTACGGACAAATCTTCAGATTGGTATAAGCTCCTCGATAACTCACATTCTCTTAATTGGGAAGAGCTTATGTCCCTCTTTTATACAAAGTTTTACCCTCTTCATGAAGTTCATCGAGACAGGAATTACATCTATAACTTGAGGTCTCGCGACGGAGAGAGCATCGCTCAAGCTTGGGGGAGACTTAAATCCCTAATGTTCAAATGTCCTATTCATAAGCTCCCCGAAGATATTATACTTACAATTTTTTATGCCAGGCTTTCTCGTCAGGATAAGGAAATGCTGGATGCCTCCTCTAGCGGGGTATTTCAGACAAAGAGCGTTGAAGAAAGATGGGATCTCATCGAAAGGATCCAGAAGAATGCTGAAGACTGGGAAATCGATAAAGGCATCATAAATAAAAGTGAGAGAAGAACAGGCGAACCTGAGGACCAGATCAGAGTTGATCCTCAAGTTGCTATGGTTAAAGATTTAGTTACTAATGATGTTTCAGATTCTATTATAATTTTTTGTGCTATTTCAACTAACATTGTCACAACCAAGAATAAAAGCCCAATTTCAGGTACACCAGTTGTATCTGTTAAAATAGGAGATCACAATTATTACGGGCTATGCGATCTGGGATCAAGTGCTAGCGCGATTCCTTATTCGCTTTATCAAGAGATCATGGGTGAAATTTCACCCTATGAACTTGAAGAGATTGATGTCACTATTCATCTTGCAAACAAAGCTACTATCTCTCCTATTGGGATTGTGAGAGATGTTGAAGTCCTATGCGGAAAGCAATACATGGAGGACCACGAGAATGATACTCATATGCAGGAAAGAAATGAAATTGACGAAATCTTCTTGAGACAACCTGCTATCCTGAAGCACAACCTTCCGGTTGAACCTTTAGGAATTCTATCCAAACCAAAAGAAGACCCGGTGTTTGATCTCAAACCTCTTCCCGATACGCTCAAGTATGCTTATTTAGATGAAAAGAAAGTATATCCTGTTATTATCAACTCTAACCTTTCAGGATATGAAGAAGAGCGATTATTGGAGATACTTCGTAAACACCGTGGCGCAATTGGCTATACCCTTGATGACCTTAAGGGATCTATCTGTCAACATACTATCAACCTCGAGCGCGATGCTAAACCTGTTGTTGACCATCAACGACGGTTGAACCCAAAGATGATGGATGTTGTGAGGACCGAAATCCTCAAGCTTCTAGCTGCAGGTATTATCTACCCTATAGCCGATAGTAAGTGAGTAAGTCCAGTTCATTGTGTTCCTAAGAAAGGAGGGACAACTGTAGTCCCTAATGATAAGAATGAACTAATACCTCAGAGAATTATTATTGGGTATAGAATGTGTATTGATTACAAGAAGTTGAACAAGGCAACCAGGAAGGACCACTACCCGCTGCCCTTTATTGATCAGATGCTTGAGAGGCTGTCGAAAAACACCCAATTTTGCTATCTTGACGGGTACTCTGGCTTCTCTCAAATTCATGTTAACACTGCCGATCAAGAGAAGACCACTTTCACTTGTCCTTACGGTACTTATGCTTATAGGCGTATGCCTTTTGGTTTGTGCAATGCCCCTGCTACTTTTCAGAGATGTATGTCTGCAATATTTCATGGTTTCTGTGAGGAGATTGTGGAAGTCTTCATGGACGATTTCTCCGTCTATGGAACTTCCTTTGACCACTGTCTCCACAATCTTAATAAAGTTTTGTAGAGATGCGAGGATACAAACTTAGTTCTAAACTGGGAGAAGTGCCACTTCATGGTTAACGAAGGGATCGTGCTTGGCCACAAGATTTCTGAGAGGGCAATCGAAGTGGACAATGCGAAGATTGAAGCTATCGAAAGGATGCCCTATCCAAGGGACATTAAAGGTATCCGTAGTTTTCTCGGTCATGCTGGTTTCTATAGAAGATTTATTAAAGACTTTTCTAAGACCTCGAGACCCCTCACTAATCTTCTTCAAAAGGATGTTCCTTTTGTATTTGATGAAGATTGTAAGGAGGCTTTCGAAGTTCTTAAGAAAGCTTTAATAACCGCTCCTATAGTACAACCGCCTGACTGGAGTTTGCCCTTTGAAATTATGTGTGATGCTAGTGATTTTGCTGTTGGAGCTGTTTTAGGACAAAGGGTTGATAAAAAATTGAATGTTATTTATTATGCTAGTAAAACCCTTGATAGTGCTCAAAATAATTATGCTACTACTGAGAAGGAATTCTTAGAAGTAGTGTTTGCTTGTGATAAGTTTAGGCAGTATATTGTTGATTCTAAAGTTATTATTCATACTGACCATGCTGCCATTAAGTATCTTATGAAGAAGACGGATGCCAAACCAAGACTCATCAGATGGGTACTCCTTCTTCAAGAATTAGATTTGCAGATTGTTGATAGAAAAGGAGCAGACAACCCGGTAGCGGACAATCTTTCAAGGATGGAAGATATACCGCATGATCCCATCCCAGTCAATGACTGCTTTCCAGACGAACAACTTGCCGTTTTTAAAGTACAATCTCTTTCCGATCCTTGGTTTGCAGATTATGCTAATTTTATCATTGCAAAGTATTTGCCTCAAGGTTTAACATTTTAGCAAAGGAAGAAGTTCTTCCATGATTTGAGGCATTACTTTTGGGATGACCCACATCTTTTCAAAGAAGGTCCAGACGGGATCGTGAGAAGATGCATATCGGAACACGAGCAGAAGGACATTCTCAAGCAATGTCATGATAGTCCCTATGGAGGACATCACGCCGGTGAGAGAACCGCACATAAGGTTCTCCAATCAGGTTTTTATTGGCCTACTCTCTTTAAAGATGCTAGAAATTATGTTTTAGCCTGTGATAAATGTCAGAGAGTTGGTAATATTAGTAGAAGGAATGAGATGCCTATGAATTACTCACTAGTGATTGAGCCTTTTGATTGCTGGGGTTTTGATTTTATGGGTCCTTTTCCTTCTTCGCACAAGTACACTCACATTTTAGTTGCTGTTGATTATGTAACCAAGTGGGTTGAGGCAATCCCCACCGAGAGTGCTGATCACAAAACATCTTTGAAAATGCTCAAAGATGTAATTTTCCCTAGGTTTGGTGTACCTAGGTATCTCATGACTGATGGAGGATCACACTTCACACATGGAGCTTTTAGAAAAGCTCTAGCCAAGTATGATGTCAATCATAGAATTGCGTCACCGTACCATCTTCAAACTAGTGGGCAAGTTGAGCTCACCAATAGAGAGATCAAGTTGATCTTCCAAAAGACAGTTAACAGAAATAGGAAGGACTGGTCAAGTAAGTTAGGAGATGCTTTGTGGGCGTATAGAACTGCTTACAAAAACCCCATGGGCATGCCCCCCTATAAAATGGTCTATGGCAAGGCTTGCCATTTGCCATTAGAGTTAGAGCACAAAGCTTTCTGGGCTGTTAGAGAGCTTAATGCTGACCCAAAGTTAGCTGGTGAAAAGCGTCTCATGAACTTGACTTCTCTAGATGAGTGGGAAGTGAAGCTTACGAGAGCGATAAAATGTTCAAGGAAAAGGTAAAGAAGTGGCATGACAGGAGGATTCTAAAACGTGAATTTAATGTTGGTGATAAAGTTTTATTGTTTAGATCCCGTTTTAGGTTTTCTCCAGGTAAACTACTTTCCAGGTGGGCAGGGCCATTTCATATCGAAGAAGTCTACCGGCCTGGTGCAATCAAGATTAACAATTTTGAAGGCACCAAGCCTCAAGTTGTGAATGGGCAAAGACTCAAGCATTACATGGCGGGAGATCCCGTCAATGTTGATGTAAATATAATACGCACAACAACTCATGAAGAACACGTTGCAGCCCTGTTTCAGACACCGACAGAAGGAGAATAAGAAAAGGTATGTATTACGGTAAGGAGACATCGTGAACCGCCATAAAAGTTCCATATTTTGAGTTTTTGCAAAATTAGGAAAATTCGAGGCCTAAGTGGAGTCGGAGAGGAGCTCCAGGGGGCCCAGGCGCCCCCCTGGCGCGCCCTACCTCCTGGCCGCGCCGGGAGGCCGCCTGGGCACCCAGGAGTCCGTCTCCGACCCCACTTTGGCTCGTTACCTTCCTTTTGTTGCAGAATTTTTTGCTATATATTTGCCCGGATCGTTCCGGCAACGTATCTCGCGATTTCGTGTGTTTTCTCTTCAATCTGTTTCTGCCAGGGTAAAAAGTTATTGTTAGAGATGTCTTCTTGTGGCTCAAGTGGAGAGGACTTCATGGGACGGCATCTACGTGAAGTTCAGAAAGATCTCAACCAAAGGAAATACATAGATTGGGCCACGGAAGAAGAAATCGCTGCAAGGCGAGCGGAGATGGAGCGTTTCGTGAGAGAAGAAGTCAAGATTATCACCACCCAGCAATCAGGGGGTCCATCAACACAAGGAGGAAGATCAAGCAACCCCATCATGGTGGGGAGTGTCCAAACTTATTATGATATTTCTCTTAACCTTTCAGGAACGGCCCCTGCACTTGAAGATCAACGTACGATCTCTACCATCTCCGAAGCTTACCGCATCACCAATCAACTGTGTGAAGATTTCCGTGTACTAAAGGTTGTAACACCCTCAGTTGCTTGTAACAGTAATCACTTTTACTGTGGACTAATCATTGTTGCTAATCACTATGCAACCCATGCCATGACCCACTTTGCTTTTGATCATATTCAAAAATGCCTTTTGGTTGCTATGAGAAATATGTTGCAATTAAACTTTGCCCAAAAATCATGGGACCACTTTTATAAAATCACTAATAATCATTGGGTCATGCCCATGTGGTTATGGTATTTTATTTTGCCACTGGAAAATTCAAACAATTCAAACCCCAAGCAAAACAGCACCATTTGAAAATTGAATATTATAAAGAAATAGTAAATGGTTTTATTTTAAGCCTAAACTTTTTGTGGCACCCTAGGAATATATATGACTAATTATGGACCAGGTTACACATTTTACAAAAATGCAAAAGGCAGTAAATTAATTACTATCAGAAAAGAACAAAATGGAAAATTAGAAGAAAAAGAAAATGATTAAAGCTCGCCTGGGGCGAGGCCCACCTCAGCCCAGCCCACCCCACCCCTTGTCTTCTTCCCCAACCACCCCCCTCACCTGCCCCCGTACGGCCGAGCTCGCCGACGACGCTGGCGAGCTGGCCCCGCCTCCACCTGCTCCCTCCCGGCGCCGACGCGATAAGGGCGACGCCCCCTCCCTCCTGGACATCCTCCCCCGCCCTTTCCCCTCCTCCTCTTCTCGCACGCCTCGGGGAAAAAAACTCCCGAGCGCCGCCGTCACCATTGTCGTGGCCAGTCGTGGCCAACGAGCACGGTCCGCCCCGACGTGGTGTCCAGCAGCTGCGCCGTCGTCGTCTACGTCGACTACTGCAACTAATCGAGCCCGGGAAGCACCGCAGGCGTCGCCCGCTTCTTCTTCCTCTACTCCGGCCGCTGCAACCTCAACGTCGATTCCGGCCGCCTCAGCCCCTCCCCGAGCCCGCTGCCACCGTCTACACGTTCACTGTGAGCTTCTCGTTGTTCGCCTTCGGTCCGTGGCCGTCCGCTAAGCCCGTAGCCTTTTCCCCCAATTCGCTTGCTCCGGCCTCCGTGGCACGTCGTCGTAGCCGTCGACTTGGTCCGTCCCAGCTCACGCCAATGACACCCGCGTGCTCCCCATGGACCTTATGGTCGATCCCACCCCGTAGAGCGTTCGATTTCTTCGCAGGTAGCAAGGTGCCATTGGAGCCCGACTGCCTCGTCCGCCATTGTTGACCTCGAGCTCATCCTGCTCGTCCCCGTCACCCTCCCTCACCCCAGTTCGACTCGCGCTGTTCTTCCCGATTGAACGGAACTGATCCCGCGCCCAACGATGCTCCACAGCGAACTCTAGCTCGAGTTCGCCGGAGTCCAGTCGCCGGCGCGACTCCGGCGGACCTCCCAGTCACTTCCCAGTGGGGCCCTCTTGTCAGAAATATCATTAGGTTAAGTTAATTACCACGATGGGCCACTTACAGGTGGGCCACCACCGGTTAATCCCCTGGTTAAATTAAACAGAGACATAACCACCCTCCCAGTCACTGACAGTGGGCCCTGGCCTTTTAACTTAATTAAACAAGTTTAGTTAACACTGGAGTCAATGACACCTGGGCCCCCACTGTCAGATTTTAATTATTTAAGAGAATTAAATAAATTCCAGTGACTTACATGTGGGCCTAGAGACTATTTTTGATTTAATAAAATGTTTTGTAAATAAACAGAGGCTGACATGTGGGTCCCACATGTCAGGCACTGTTTTGGATAATGTTCTGGATAATGTTGAATAAATAATAAAAGAAATTCAGAAAATCATTTAAATGATTTACAACTTTGAAATTCAATAACTTTTAAACCGTAACTCGGATTCAAAAACTTTATACATAAAAATTGATCAGAAAAATATAACGAATACGAATACGCTATCCGTATGCCTATCACACCCCTCTAACACAACGAACATCGAACCGTTCCCCCTCCGGATCGGCAGTCCGATAAATTGTCCGGTACTGTTAGAGTGCCCGGATGAATTTATTCCGAACACGAATGTTTCTCGGAATAGATCAACTAGCACGGATACACCCCCCTTATGTTTTTCCGGTACCCACGACACCTCCGGCTTGATCCTTCCCCTCCGGTCACCCTGTCCGGTAATCTTTCGGAGCCGGTAGTTCATCCTCAGATGAATTTCCGTTCCGAGCAATGTGCATTGCACTGCGTTAGAATACCATTAACATTTCATCTGTCATGTCATGCATCTGTTTTTATATGCTTACTGTGTATTTACTGTTTCTTCCCCCCTTAATCTCCGGTAGACCCCGCTGCTGCCGTCGACTACACCGCTACTGAGTACGACTACTTCGTCGACGACCCTACTACTACCGTCGAGCTTCCAGGCAAGCAGAGCCATTCTCTTCCCCAGATATCGCCTATCTTCCCGTACATTTCTTGCACTAGGCATTGTTACTGCTGCTGCTACGTTACAATCCTATTCAATTGCATAGCCTGTTTTTGTCGCCCCTTGGTGTACCTCTTTTATCCTATGCTGCCTATTATTATTATCATGCATTATTCTGCAGTGAGCCCTGCGCATTGTTAGCTAGGATTAGATAGAGGGCCGTGATCACTCAGGGGAGTGAACGCGGATACGATAATTATAAACTGCACATGTACGGTACATGCAGACACCGTCTAAGGCCCCTATCTGGGTTATGCCTAGTCACCTCAAGTGTGAGCTATCAAGGAGTAATCCTTGTACTCCACTCGAGGCTGACTTTGTCTTGCCGCCATAGGGTCCTGAACGACGATTGTCCTTCAGGTGAGAAGTCGGGCGACCCAACGGTGCCCGCGAGAGGTATTGCGACGGGACGACAGGGAGGGTACGACCAGTGTACCGGTGTGCTTGGCCCCTGATCGTTGGCCGCGAGAGTTACCAAACCACGGAAGTCGAGCTCCTCCAGGAGCACACGCGAGACAAGGTAGGGAGACGGTTCACCTTGTTGGTAACCGCAGTGACTTGGTGGGACGACAGGGCAGGCACCGATGTACTGGTGGTCCTGGCTGCTGTCGTTGTCCGCGGGTCGGTTAAGTGGAGGCAACGATAACGGTTGTCACGCAGGTTAATTAAAATACTAAATGGTTCAGTGAATGTCTTAAGTTGGCTATATGCCATGTACGCACTACCTACCCGTGGGAATTACGAGTTTATGGGCTCCTCTGCTTCGTAGTGTCGTCCGAGGACTCTTCAAACGTCAGCAGTACCGCGGGCTGATTGCCGGGAAGTGCGCTGTCTTCTTTGCTCGAGCTGTGTTGTTTTTGTTACGGCTTCCCGGCCACCCACGCACCGTGCAGGAGTACGTCAGGGTTGGGGTCCAAGGCCCTGAGTACTTAGGATTTAGACCGACGGATGGCCTCTCTGTTGAGTTTGAAAGATGGGCTATGAAGTGTCGGATAGTCTCGGTGGAGCGTTCCCTAACAAGGTTCCCGCCACCCTGGAGATCCGTGCGTGTAGCGTAACACAAGTGCACCCCTGCAGGGAAGATTAATCTATTCGAATAGCCGTGTCCACGGTAACAGGACGCTTTATGCTGAAGCTGGATCTTACCACTACAAACTATTATTATTAAACTGTATGGTTCCGGGTTTTCTTCCTCGCGGGGATGTCGAGGAGGTGAACTCGGAGGCATTGTTAATTATTACAACTTATTATAATACAATGCTGCAACAACTTCTGCTGCATTGTTACTTTATGCTTTATATAACTGTTGGCTGATTCTTACCTCATGCTGCAAGACATCATCGGAAGATGCTAGTCTTCGATAGGCCTAGCTTCTTACCTTTGCTCTGGATTTCTGTCTTTCAGTCCACTATATACAGCCTCTTCTTTCCGTTGATACAATGCATAATGCTTAGTAGCGGACGTAAGACTCGCAGGTATGCTAGATACTCACCTTTGCTTTATTTCCCTTTTTCGCTTTGCCTGATCGGCCGTTGCCGTCGACGTTGGAGCCCAGGAGCAGGAGTACCCCGGAGGCGACTACTACGACGTCGAGTTCCCCGTCGACCAGGAGTAGTTCGGTGGATCCCAAGCAGGAGGCCTCGCTTTTTCGATCTGTATCTCTGATGTGATTTGTGCTAGCCTTCTTAAGGCAAAACTTGACTAACTATGTCTGTACTCAGATATTATGGCTTGTATGACTTATGTATTCGGGTCCGCGTGACCCCCTCTATTGTAACATATTTGTTTATCCTTTTGTGTTTAGTGTTGTGTTGTGGTATTATCACCGTGGCACCCTAATCTCAGCCGTGTACCCTGCGTGTATGATTACTGTACACGGATTGATTTTGGGGGCGTCACAAAGGTGCAAGTGGAGATTTTGGAGGAGGAAAACCAAACCCTTCGCCGTGTCATCAAGGATTTGAAGAATCAACAACAACAAGAATGAGGAGTAAATCTCCTCGGGTAATGGCATCCCTCAGCTTGTTCCAAGCTTGGGGGAGTGCCGGGTATCTTTATCTCTATCTTAGTCTTTTAGAGTCAAGTAGAGTCGTATCATGTCTAGGGAGTTTATTATATGAAATAGTGTTTGCATCGAGGTCTATCACTCCGTCTGTGGAGAGATTGTATCCGTGAGTGTGGAGTCGTCTATATTGGAAGATTAATGAGAAGTCTATTGGTTCCTTCGCTGCACTCGGTATTCTCTTCACGCAATCGGCCTCATATGACGATTCTTATGGGGAGTATTGACCTTATATCATGTATGGCTTTGAAAACTTTATTTAATTTTGGCAAACATAGCTTTGATCTTGACAACATGCATGTTTTCTCAAGTAGCGACATAGCCAAAACCTTTTTGTTTATTATGCTTGAAGTGTTATGTTGACAAGGAAGACAACTTGATGTGTTATGCTTACCTTAATGTTTATGCCTTATATGTTTTCCATCTAAATTAGCATCAATTGTCTGTTCTCTCAAAGCCTTTGCTAGCCAAACTCTTTGCCAAGTAGATTTCTGCTTGTGCTTCCTTACCCTGAAACCAATACCTTCCATTTGAGTCCACCATACCTTCCTATTCGTGGTATTCCCCTACCACTCCTATAAGTATAGAATTTATCTGTTATCCTTAAATGTTCAAAATCTTCTGTTTTGTGCCTCTTGTTTAGCTCATGAGGAAGTAGTAGGTAATTCATGATCTTCTTAAGTTGGAAAAGTTTTATCCCGGGATTGCATGTCTAATCTGCAAACCCATAATACGAGGAGGAACTGGCATGGGTGCGCCCAGCTCGAAAGATAATATAACAAATAAACCCTCCTTCACGCTTGGTCTATGAGAAATCAGAAACTTTGGCAGTGATAAACAAAGGAGATTAAGGGGATGTGATCGTCCCCACTTGGGAGCCGTTCCTCGAAACTTGTCCATCTTGAGAAGTAATTGAGCTATCTATTAGCATTCATTGACAAACTATGCACCGTCCCAAAATCTATTTTTATTCTGTTTGATTTAAGGATAGCACATGAGTTTTCCCTGCTTGCCCTTAACAAGGCCTTTCTTCCACCTTCATGTTGAGTCAGTTGTCCCACTTCCTTCTTTTCCCTAAGAGAACAGACATGTGATGTTGATGAGGATTCATCCTTATAAAGCTGCATTAAGTTTTTCCATGCCACATCCTTGTTGACATTATCTTTTGATAAGTTAGTTGTTTGCTAAAGCTTTTGCCAAGCAAGCATCTTCCTTTGTGTTAGCATTTGCACTTCTTGACTAATAACGTGTTCTTTCAAAAGCTTAAAATTGTTTCATTAAGAAGGAAAGAGCAAGAGTGAAAGTTATTAGTTGTCCTTTGACCAAGGATATGTTTGCCATAATTCGATGAGTTTTCTCAGCCCTACTTTTGATTATAATTGTTATTACTTTCTCATAAGGGCCTTATGAGTTGAGGTTGCTGTTGAGGATGCTTGAGTTTGATGAAGGAACCTTGATGCTTCTTGTCCGTATTCTATTTATCGACACTTCACTCTCTAAACTTGTGGACAGGTTTACCGAGCTCAGTATTCGCTTGGGGACAAGCGAGGTCTAAGCTTGGGGGAGTTGATACGTCCGAAATGCATCACTATTTTATATAGTAATTCTTTCTTATTCATTGATATATTTCATGATATGATGCTATTCTTATGTTGTTTTGGCTTATTTTACACAGTTTGCAACTTTCCGGCGCCGAAGCAGCAGACGCAGGATTCAGCGGTAAAAAGTGGACGCTGAGTTGCTAAATAAGAATACCTCCAAATTACCTGAAAAATCGACGGAGGCTATTTTCCATAAGGATCACGAAGACACGCAAAAGAGCGACCAGAGGGGGGCCACAGGGTGCCCAGGCGGCCACCTGGCTCGGCCCCCACCCTGGCCGCGCCGGGAGGGCGCCTGGACCCCCGGGGCCACTCCCGGCTCCCCCTCTGGCCTATATACTCCTCGTCGTCCAAAAACCCTAAAAAGGAGAGAGTTTCCGGAGTTCCGCCGCCGCTCCGTGGAAGAAACCTACTGAGAAGAAAAACCATCTCTGGCGGGCAGATTCCGCCGGAGAGATCACCTCCCGGAAGGGGAGATCGTCACCATCGTCATCACCATCGTCACGGGCATCATCGAGATCATCATCAACATCATCCCCATCATCAACACCATCTCCACCTCCATCCAATCTCATCTCACAATTGCAACTCATGTTGTAATCCGTACTATCTATCCTCTCAACTCTATCGGTGTTGATTACTACCTTGTGGTGAATGCTATTGAGTTTTGTTGGAGAAATATTATTGTGTTCAGATTGTTTATCATCTATTTATCCCCGCTGATCATGATCTCTTTTATGTCTTGTGAGTAGTTACTTTAGTTCTTGAGGACATGGGAGAAGTCTAGTTGTTAGTAGTCATATGATGTTGAAGTAATATGTGTTGGTTGATATTTAAGTTGTGTTTTTATTTTCCTAGTGGTGTTGCGTGAGTCGAACACTCAACACTTCGCCTTATTAAGGACCTAGGGGAATACATTGTGTACAAAGAATGCTTACGGTGGGTTGCCGGAGTGACAGAAACCTAAACCCCAGTTTGCACGCTTTTGCACAAGGGAACAATGGATCACCGATCGTATTGCTATGGTTAGGCTTTTGCCTTAATTACTATCTTGTATTTGCGGATGCTTGCAAGATGTTTAATCATAAGAGTACACTTATCTTAGTCTAGAGGGTGTACTAGCATAGATCCACCCACTCAACACTTGTCAACACAGCACATAGTACCGATACGGAATATGGCGAAAGCACATGACTACCTCTCCCGTGTGTCCTCAAGAACACTTTAGCCTTTATAAGTTCAGTTGCTAGGCCTCTCCTTTGCTTAGAAAGGATTGGGCCACTCGTTACTCTCCAGTACCTTTTACTTTACTCGTTTTTACTTTCCTGTTGCTTATACCAAGAAAAACCCCTAAAAAGTTATCTTTCAGTGCTTGCAGTTATCTCCTTACCAAAGTCACTTGCTATTACCTTCTGCTCCTCGTTGGGTTCGACACTCTTACTTATCGAAAACGCTGCAATCGATCCCTTACGGTGTGGGTCATCACATGCTCACCACGCCCTGAGCCCGCACCCTGACACGCCTCGGCACACCCCGGTCGCGTTCTGGCCGCGCCCGCAGCCCCCTCATGGCCACCCCTGGTCGGAGCTTGCACCGGTCGTGTCATGGGCTCCCGTGCGTGCCCGTCCCACGCGTCGGCCGCTCCTGGTCACGCCCAGCACCCGCAGTGGCCGCGCCTTGCGCATGTCGCACGCCCGTGGCCGCAAGATGCTGCTGCGCTGCTTGCTGCTTGCTGTTAGGTTTTCAGCTGCATCTGTTGAATGTTGGTGTGTGCTGCTGAACCTGCTGTTCGTGAACCTGCATGGTTGCCACTGATGCTTGCTTCTACTAAAGTTTTGCTGAATTTTACTAAGTACCGAAAACTAAAGCTGGATACTACTTTGGGCAGCAGTAAAATATGGACAAACACAATGTAAACCTGGATAAAATTATGTGCAATGGTTGTACACCTAACAAGCGCCAATTTGTTCCATTGGACCAACTCCCTTCGATGCATAGGTAAATTCCTATAAAATTAACAAAATGTAGATTTTTGTTGACCGTAAAACAGTCATGTCACCATTGCAAGTTTAGAGCAATAAATTAACATGCTACTTGAACTTGTCATGGCATCAAAGGTTATGGCATGAAAGTACACATACGATAGAGCAAAACACATGTTGGATGCAACTCCATATGAGCTATGGATCAATAACAATTGTCCAACAAACATTGCATCTTTTAAAAATTTCTGGAATTATCAGTAGATGTCACTTTTCAAACAAAGTTTGGAATAAGATAATGAACTCTAATAAAGATGAATCATGTACCATATTGTAGATCACATAATGCTGATAGAAATTGATATAGGGCACTGATTCATAGGATTTATAAATCACTAGTTATAACAATTTGAAAACTGGTAAAAACGTTAAGATTCTCAAACTTAGAAAATTTCAAAGAAATCAACATGGGTCTATGACCTGTGGGACCTACTGGTTAGTTTACCATGTCAAAGGTTCCAGCCTATGGCATATGGGTCCCCTCTGTCAGGTTGACCAGTCAATATTACTATTGTGGATAATGTTGATTTAAATATTAAAAGAAATTCCAGAAATGATTAAAAACGATTTCAACTTTGAAATTGAATATCTTTTAAATCGTAACTCCGATGAAAATAATTTATATATCAAACTGGATCAGAAAAATACAATGAATACGAATACGGTACCCGTATACCCACCGTACCCGTCTAACATACCAAACACGAGCCATTCCCCCTCCGGTTGCACTATCCGATAATTCCCGGTGACGGTAAAACTTTGCCGGATGAAATTGTTCTGAACATGAAAGTTGTTCAGAATGGATCAACTAGCACGAATACACTATCCACATGTCTGTCAGATATCTCGAACACTGCAGACATGGAACCTTCCCCTCCGAATCATCTGTCCGGTAATCGGTACCGATGAGTCAACCCCGGATAAATTTCCGCTCCGACTAAAATACTTAACACTGCGTTAGAACACCGCCAACACTACGTTTGCCATGTATTGAATTTGTATTGCTATTATTGCTGTGTATTTATTGTTTCTTCCCCCTCTCTTATTATCCGATAGTCTCGACGTCCGCTTCCGATGCCCCTGTGATCGACTACTTCGTCGACGACAACCGTACCCCTACCGTCGAGCTTCCAGGCAAGCAGAGCCATTTTCTTCCCCAGATATCGCCTATCTTTTCCGTACATTTCTTGCACTAGGCATTGTTACTACTGCTACGTTACTTTTCTATTCATTGCATAGCCTGTCATTGTCGCCCCTTGATGTACCTTCCTTTACCCTATGCTGCCTATAAATATATATAATATTCAGCAGTAAACCCTGCGCATTGTTAGCTAGGTTTAGAATAGCGGACCGTGATCACTCTAGTGAGTAAACGCGGATTACAAAATATTATGACTGCAACAGGTACGGATCAATGCAGACGCCCTAGGGAACCTACAACGGCGAGACTCTGCCGAGTCGCTTCGAGTTTGACTTACTAGTGGACGGACTCGTATTTCTCTCTCGTCGGCTCAGTAGCGTAGCATCACTGGAATGATACGAGGGTATTCCTCTTTAGTTCGTTCCGCTGGTGTCTCGGCACCACCGGGGTGATACGAGAATATTCCTATTTAGTTCACTCCGCTGATGTCTCTGTCGAACCTCTTTAAGTGTACCATCGAGGGTGATACCTCCTGGTTTCACTTGATGGTAGGCACTCGAATCAACTTGTGTCCTTACAGGTAAGGAGTCGGGTGACCCAACGGTGCCCGCACAGGGTATCTTAGCGGAACGACAGGTCAGGTGTATTCCACCAGTGTGCAGCGAGCCTGGTGATGGCTTCTTGCCCCCTTCGTTGGTTACCCCAAGTGGAAGGTTGAGATGTAGTGCAGCAGCAGTTTTCCCTCGGTGAAGATACCAAGGTTTGTCTCCAGCAGGACTCCAGAGATGATAAGTAGGTGTCAACGACGCAACTGGCGCGGACCTGCACACAGACACAGATAACTTTGTTCCAAACAAAGTTCAGAGAGGTTGTCAATCTCTCCGGTCTTGTTGTTCACAAGGATAAAAAACAAGGGATAATGATAGCAAGTAAAAGCAGTAAAGTAAATAAAGCGTGGAAACAGTAATGAGGATATGGACCGGGATACGTGATGTTCGCTAGTGATGTCTCTATCCCAAAAGACGATAAAATTGCTATGCGAGGTAAACAAATTACAGAAAGGCAATTGATAGGATTATGAACGCACCGCAATGCTAACTATGCTATAAAAGAAAGGACGAGGTTCAAAAGCACGGGAAGTACGCCAAAATAAGTAGACCGAAATCCAACTGCATCTAGTACTAATCATCCACCTTGAGATATCTATCCAGAAAATCTCGCTGGTATTAAGTTGCGAGCCCCACCCAAAGTGTAAACCCAAAGCAACAGACAACTGCATTAAAAAGCACTTTGCGTAAAGTAAACAATCCTTGTGACCGCGGTCACAAGCACCGTTGTTTTTCCACTTGTGGCAACAGCACATCCCCTAGACTCAAGCGTGTCATCGGGGGCATGAACCCACAATCTAGCACAATGTTCCCTCTTGAAGTCACTACCTACTACTTGGCCAAAGCAATAAACAACAACGAAGAACATGCAAAAATTACTTAGGAACAAAAATACAAGAGATAAGAACCAAATATATTACTCTATCACAATCTGAACATAATCTCATAATCCATCAGATCCTATCAAACTCAACATAGCAATAGAAGAAATATTACAAAGGTGCCTCGATCATGTAGGGCAGCTCACGAGGTCTAAACAATGAAGATCAAAGAGGGGAGGAGAACATCACATAGCTACTGATCACGGACCCATGGTCCAAGGAAAACTACTCACGAGACATCCGGGGAGCATCCATGGTGGAGAGGAGACTCCCGGAGGTCAATCCTCCCTCCGGCAGGGTGCCGAGAAGAGGTCTTCTGGTGCTCCCGATCTCGGAAGCGCGTCGGCGGCGGAACAGAGGCGAGTTCGCGGAATAAGGTTTCTCTTCTGGAGTTTTCCCGTGACGGAGAATAAATAGGCGAAGGGGGGCAGCCAGAGGTGGACCAGGGGCCCCAGGCGCCCCCCTGGCGCGGCCAGGGGTGGGGCCGCGCCGGGTGGCCGCCTGGCCTCCCTGGCTCCCCTCTGGCCCTCCCAGGCTCTTCTCGAAGCTTCCGTCACGCTAATTTTTTATCTGAATTTTCCTGATTTTTTCTGGCACTTTTTATATGGGGGAAAACTGAAATAGAAAAACAACAGAAAATAGGAACTGGCACTGGGGTGCACTGAGTTAATAGGTTAATTCAAATATGATCAAAAATGTATGAAAGTGTATCTAGATCATAGCAATATCACACAAAACATGCATGGAGCAAGCAGAAATTATAGATACGTTTTGGACGTATCAACATCCCCAAGCTTAATTCCTGCTCGTCCTCGAGTAGGTAAATGATAACAAGCATAATTTCTGTGGTGACATGCTAGCAACCATAAAAGAACTTTGAAAAGTAAAGCAATCAAGGTTAGAGATTCAATTCAAGTCATAACATGTAATAGTTTATATTAGCATTGAAACAAGTAACAAAAGAACATTAGGTGCAAGAGCTCTCGCTGTCCGTGACTCGAATGTCTCCAAATGGTGTTTGCGTGCAAGAAAGGGGATAGGGAATACGAGAAAAAAGTATTTTTGTTGAGAACTCAATCTACTAAAGTTTCACACTTGGTCTTCTTTGGAATCTTATCTTGACTCGTCCCCAGACCACTAGCCAGGTACAAGTCAATTTGATCCACTCCTTTTCGATATTTTGAGCACTCATGCAATGGATGAGCGTAAGCACGAGAGTTGACACTTAGGATGGCAAAGAGAGAAGTAAGGAGGAGGAAGACAAAAAGGATAAGAAAGGCTCACATCAATGAGGACAATCATAGGCAAGAGATGCCAAATGATAGATATGATGTGAGGAGTAGGGATTGCCATGCAACGGATGCACATACGAGCTAAGAAGCTCTCCAAACTATATGCATGAAGATCATCTCTATGGAGTACAAGGATATAAAGGGAGTCCTAGTGTGGATCTCTCAAAAAGGATAGTAGTGTTGCCCCTTTCTCTCTTTTAATTTCTTTTTCTCTTTTTTTCTATTTTTTTGTGGCCTTAATGGCTCTTTTTATTTAACTCTCATTTGTCCTCTTTGGGATCTTTTAATGTGTCCACTTTGGGATCTTTTCCTCACTTCAGGGAAACACTCTATTTTACAAGAAGATAAATGAAATCTTTCACACTTTACAAGGTACTCAAAACATAAAGAGATGTAACTAACATGATGTATGCAATGTATGCCTCTGCCAGTGTAGCAGGAACATGTATGACATGAAGATCAAGTCATGAAGAGGTGGAAGTTGCATGGCAATATAACTCGGAAAGGCTATGGAAATGCCTTGATAGGTAGGTATGGTGGCTGTTTTGAGGAAAGATAAAGGGAGGCTTATGATGACAGAGCGTATCATGCCAAGGGTTTGGATGTACCGGAGAAGGTGGACACCAACTCTCGGAGTGAGAAGAAGGCAATGCACGACACATGAGAGGCTAGCAAAATATGGGAAGGTGGAAGTGTCAACTCTCAATACTTACATTAGTCCGAAGAACTCATGCACTTATTATCGGTAACTCTCAATCTAATGAGGAGGTTCACAAAGATACAAGTACCCCGAGGAGGAGTGCATGGGGGTTTGGTTATCCTTGCGCATCCTCGACTCATGGTACGTGAGTGTACTCTAATATTCGACCCCTCAGAAGAGTAGTGATCCATCTAGTAGCTAGAGTTCTCAACTAGTTTTGTAGGTTTTGAAAATAAACACGGATTGCCAAAAATACGACACCTATCACTAATAGGCAAGAGCTCTTGACACCAAAAGTTCAAACATTACTCACAACAATACCTCAAAACTATTGCAAGCTACTACTAGAATTAAATAGCAACCTCAATTACCTAGTTTCAAGACAAGACACAACTCAGTGCAACAACCAACTCTCTTTAACAAGATAAACATGAAAACTAAAAAGAGTTCCAGCAACAAACTAAACAAAATCCAAGGCTCTTGCTAAAGACAAACTAAGACCAAAACTAAACATGGCAGTAGCTATGAAAAGATAAAGAACACACAACAGCAAAAAGATAGGCAGGAAAAATCCTATGATGTGTTCTAAATTTTGAAAGTGGAGAGTGTTTCTCTCCCACACAAAGTAAGAAAGGATCTAACTTGTTATGAACAGCAAGCAAAGCTAAAGAAAACTAAAAACAAAACCTAAGAGCGAGACGCTCCAAGCATAGCACATAACGCATGAAGTGATAAAAATATAGTGAGACGAAGGACGAACTGATGATTGTTGATGGAGAAGGGGATGCACGGGGGCATCCCCAAGCTTAGACGCTTGAGTCTCCTTGAATATTTATTGGGGATGCATGGGGGCATCCCCAATGTTGAGCGCTTGACACTCCTGGATCTTCTTTCATCATCTTCCAACGCTCACTTGAAAACTCCCTTCATACATAACTCATCATAAGCTGATTAGACAGGTTAGTACCCTTAATAAAATAATTTTTCCTGCTGGATATAAAGATATTCTTGAAGAGATACTGTTTCTCAAGACCTCCAAAATGTTTTTGCAAAGAAAAAGCAAGCTTAAGGTTTGCAAAAGTTAGGAGAGACAAAACGTGGCAGAATCTGTGAAAAACAGAACAGCAGATAGTAAAGAATTTTTTAGGGGCACTTCTGCAACTCAAATCAAAAAACTCAGAACATACGGAAGTTTAGTAATTGTATAGTGCATACTGTGTAAAAATTTCAGCTCAAAAAGATGAACTGGTATTTTTCTGGAACTTTTTTGGTCACAAGGACAGAATCTGTTTTCTGGATAGCATGTCACAACTTTTACTTCCCTTGCCGTAAGAGGCTATAACTTGGCACAAAGTTGAAAAATAAAGATACAATGATGTTGCTACAGTGGTAACAATCATCAAGACACAACAAAAGCAAAAAGAAACACCTAAATTCGTTGCGGGCTGCCTCCCGAAAGCGCTTCTTTAAAGCCATTAGCTAGGCTTAAAGATTATAGAAGATGCTCTCACAAGAATAAGAATTTTGAAGCAAAAGAGAGCATCAAGAAGCAAATGTGAAACACATTTAAGCCTAACCCACTTCCTATGCATAGGCATCTTGTAAGAAAATAAATCAAAGAAGCACAAAGTGACATGCATAGGAAGGTAGAACAAGAACAACTTCAAAACTTTCAACATGAAGAGAGGTGTTTTTGTAACATGGAAGTTTCTACAACCAAACTTTCCTCTCTCAAAGTAATTTTCAGTAGTATCATGAACAACATCAAGAATATAACTATCACATAAATCATGTTGTTCATGACCTACAAGCACACGTGTATTGTTTTCAACACGGTTTTTAGGATGATAAGATAGATGCAACCCATCACATTGAGCCTTGATAAGAGCATAGTTCTCCGGAATATGAATTGGAGATTTCAAAAGGATAATAGGACAATCAAGTGTGGGTGCAATAGAAACAATTTCATGCTTAACATGAGGAACTATAGCAAGTTCATCTCCGTAAGCATCATACATAGTGGCATCACGGCCATAAGCATAGAAGGCGTCAACTTCATCAAAAAGGGATATTTCAAAAGAATCCATAGGATCATAACACTTATATAAGGTAAGAGTCAAAGATTTACTCTCATTAGAAGGTAGACATGGATGGCTCCATTCTTCCTCCTCTTGTTCGTCACTCTCCTCCTCTTTTTCATCCAAGGAGCTTTCAGGTTCAGTAATTTCTCCTTCCATAGAGTCCTGCAAAACATTAGTCTCTTCCTTTGGAGGAGAGATTCTCTCAAGATGATCAGTAATATAATAATTTGCATCATAATTTTCCAAACAATAGTTAAGTATAGCTAGACTCTCAGATTTGTAAGGGGCGTCATCAATATTTTCAAGAAAAGAAGTAATTTCGTAGGCACCCTTAAAAGCAACAAATTCTTCTATTTGTTATGCATCATAAGAATCATAATTTCCCTTAGCATAAGAAGCTAAGGTTTCATCCTCATTGTACTCACATTGGAAAGCAAGGTGTTTGTGCCTCATAAAGCAACAAGATTCATCCCTGCAGAAAGATATATTATATATTGAGCACAAGTTTTTAGCATACTCATACGATTGATGTATGAGTCTCCATAAGTGTATCCCTTTTTGAGACAAGCGGTATTCCTTGTAATATTCTTGTTGATCCTCGGTGAATCCTCCATGCCAATAAGATCTAGTTTCAAAGAAGTTAGACATTGATTGGCAAGTAAGGAACTAGACATACTATATATATATATATATATTTGACTTTTGATAAAGGACACAAAGATAAACACTGAAAGATAAACTAACAAGACTAAAAAACAAAGGTAAAGGGTAGTGTGCAACTCCCCTATCTTAGCACTTGGAGTCCCCGGCAACGACGCCAGAAAACTTTGCTTGATGGCTTCTCGCCCCCTTCGTTGGTTACCCCAAGTGGAAGGTTGAGATGTAGTGCAACAGCAGTTTTCCCTCGGTGAAGATACCAAGGTTTGTCTCTAGCAGGACTCCAGAGATGATAAGTAGGTGTCAACGGCGCAACTGACGCGGACCTGCACACAGACACAGATAACTTTGTTCCCAACAAAGTTCAGAGAGGTTGTCAATCTCTCCGGTCTTGTTGTTCACAAGGATAAAAAACAAGGGATAATGATAGAAAGTAAAAGCAGTAAAGTAAATAAAGCGTGGAAACAGTAATGAGGATATGGACCGGGATACGTGATGTTCGCTAGTGATGTCTCTCTCCCAAAAGACGATAAAATTGCTATGCGAGGTAAACAAATTACAGAAAGGCAATTGACAGGATTATGAACGCACCGCAATGCTAACTATGCTACAAAAGAAAGGAAGATGTTCAAAAGCACGGGAAGTACGCCAAAATAAGTAGACCGAAATCCAACTGCATCTACTACTAATCATCCACCTTGAGATATCTATCCAGAACATCTCGCTGGTATTAAGTTGCGAGCCCCACCCAAAGTGTAAACCCAAAGCAACAGACAGCTGCATTAAAAAGCACTTTGCGTAAAGTAAACAATCCTTGTGACCGCGGTCACAAGCACCGTTGTTTTTCCACTTGTGGCAACAGCACATCCCCTAGACTCAAGCGTGTCATCGGGGGCATGAACCCACAATCTAGCACAATGTTCCCTCTTGAAGTCACTACCTACTACTTGGCCAAAGCAATAAACAGCAACGAAGAACATGCAAAAATTACTTAGGAACAAAAATACAAGAGATAAGAACCAAATATATTACTCTATCACAATCTGAACATAATCTCATAATCCATCAGATCCTATCAAACTCAACATAGCAATAGAAGAAATATTACAAAGGTGCCTCGATCATGTAGGGCAGCTCACGAGGTCTAAACAATGAAGATCAAAGAGGGGAGGAGAACATCACATAGCTACTGATCACGGACCCATGGTCCAAGGAAAACTACTCACGAGACATCCGGGGAGCATCCATGGTGGAGAGGAGACTCCCGGAGGTCAATCCTCCCTCCGACAGGGTGCCGGGAAGAGGTCTTCTGGTGCTCCCGATCTCGGAAGCGCGGCGGCGGCGAACAGAGGCGAGTTCGCGGAATAGGGTTTCTCTTCTGGAGTTTTCCCGTGACGGAGAATAAATAGGCGAAGGGGGGCAGCCAGAGGTGGACCAGGGGCCCCAGGCGCCCCCCCTGGCGCAACCAAGGGTGGGGCCGCGCCGGGTGGCCGCCTGGCCCCCCTGGCTCCCCTCTGGCCCCTCCCGGGCTCTTCTCGAAGCTTCCGTCACGCTGATTTTTTATCTGAATTTTCCCGAATTTTTCAGGCACTTTTTATATGGGGGAAAACTGAAATAGAAAAACAGCAGAAAACAGGAACTGGCACTGGGGTGCACTGAGTTAATAGGTTAGTCCAAATATGATCAAAAATGTATGAAAGTGTATCTAGATCATAGCAATATCACACAAAACATGCATGGAGCAAGCAGAAATTATAGATACGTTTTGGACGTATCACCTGGTACTGTTCGTGGCCGACAGATATCCTGTTGTACGAAAGTCGAGCTCTTTGGAGCAAACGAGAGACAAGGTAAGGAGACGGTTCACCTTGTTGGTAACCGCACGAGTTGGTGGGACGTCAGGGCAGGCACCGACGTTACTGGTGGTCCTGACTGTTGTCGTTGTCGGCGACTCACCCAGAAAGGGGCAACGATAACGGTTGTCCCGACAGAAAATAATAAAATGACTAACGGTTCAGGTGGATGACTTGAGTGGGTCGACGTGCCCTATACGCACTACCTCCACGTGGGATTACGGTGTGGGCCCTCCGCGTTGTGGTCTCGTTCGAAAGCTCTGAAAGACGTCCAGTTCATCATTGTGGTTAGGTCGATCCGAATCCTGGAAGAGTTGCGTGGAATCACCTGGCACACAACGACCCGGGGGGTGAGGGGCGACGGTCCAAGACCCCCTTGCGCTTAGGACTGTAGACCGGCGGGGACCTCTCTGATGAGCCGTAGGATGGGCCTCGGCGTGTCGGATAGCCTCGGTGGGGCATTCCCTAACAAGGTGTACGCCACCCTGGAGATCCGAGCGTGCAGGCTGAACAGTAGTGCACCCCTACAGGGAGTTTGATCTATTCGAATAGCCGTGTCCACGGTAACAGGACGCTTTATGCTGAAGCCAGAGCCTACTACTACAAACTATTACTATTAAACTGTTGGTTCCGGTTTCTCTTCCTCGCAGGGAAGTCAAGGAGGGGATCTCGGAGGCATATATAATTGTTATCTAATACAACTTACTATTATACAATGCTGCAGCAAGTTCTGCTGCATTGTTACTTTATGCTTTATATAAACTGCTGGCTGATTCTTACCTCATGCTGCAAGACTCGTCGGAAGATGCTAGTCTTCAATAGGCCTAGCTTCTTATCCTTATTCTGATTTCTACCTTGCAGTCCACTATATACAGCCTCCCCTTTCCTTTTGATACAAATGCATAAATGCTTAGTAGCGGACGTAAGACTCGTGGGTATGCTAGATACTCACCCTTGCTTTATTTCCCCTTTTTGTTTTGCCCGATCGGCCGCTGCAGTCAACGTTGGAGCCCAGGAGCAGGAGATCCCCGATGCCGACAACCGCAACATGAAGATCCCCGATGCCTTCTACGACGTCGAGTTCCCCTTTGACTAGGAGTAGTTTGGAGGTTCCCAGGCAGGAGGCCTTGCCTTTTCGATCATTGTTGATTTTTGTGCTAGCCTTCTTAAGGCAACCTTGTATCCTTGTGTCTGTACTCAGATACTTTTTGCTTCCGCTAACTCTATGCTCTCGAGCTGTTGTATTCGAGCCCTCGTGGCCCCTGGCTTGTATTAAACAACTTGTATTATTTTATTTGTAGAGTTGTGTTGTGATATCTCACCGTGAGTCCCTGATCACGATCGTGTACCTTGCGTGTATGATTACTGTACACGGTCTGATTTTGGGGGCGTCACACTGGACCCCTGGTGGCCCCCCTGGCTGCCCCCCTTCGCCTATTTATTCCTCGTGACGTGAAACCCTCGTGACAGGAACCCTTTTTCGCGATCTCTCATCTGTTCCGCCGCCGCCGCGCTTCCAAGATCGGGAGCACCAGAAGACCTCTTCCTGGCACCCTGCTTGAGGGAGGAACCACCTCCGGGAGATTCTCCACCACCATGGATGATTCCCAGATGAACCGTGAGTAGTCCACCTTGGACCATGGGTCTATGATCAGTAGCTATGTGATGTTCTCCTCCCCTCTTTGTTCTTCATGGATTAGACCTCGTGAGCTGCCCTACTACATGATCGAGGCACATATGTAATATTTTCTGTTGTTGCTATGCTGAGTTTGCTGGGATCCGATGGATTATGAGATTATGTTCAGATTGTGTTTGAGTAATATATTTGATTCTCCTATTTTATATTTATGTTCTAGAGTAATTCTTGCATGTTCTCCGTTGCTGTTTATTGCTTTGGCCAAGTAGTAGGTAGTGACTCCAAGAGGGAGCCTTATGCTTGATTGTGGGTTCATGCCCCCTGATGACTAGCTTGAGTGACAGAAACATGAGTCTAGGGGATGTGATGTTGCCACAAGGGGGAAAACAACGGTGCTTGTACTTGCGGGTGCAAGGATTGTTTACTTTACGCAAAGTTCTTTAATGCAGTTGTCCGTTGCTTTGAGTTACACTTTGGGTGGGATTCGCAACTTAATACCAGCGAGATGTTCTGGATATATATCTCAAGGTGGATGATTAGTAGGTAGATGCAGATGGATTTCGTTCTACTTGTCTTGGAGTACCGCCCATGCTTTTGAGCCTCTTCCTTTCTTTATAGCATAATTAGCATTGGTTTGCGCACATAATCCTGTCAATTGCCCAGCTGTAATTTGTTTACCTCGCATGGCTATTTTATCGTCTTTTGGAAGAGAGACATCACCAGTGAACATCATAGGACCCCGGTCCATATTTCCAACACTGTTTACACTATGAATTTACTTCCAGTATTTACTTTTCCGTTGCTATCACTATCATTATTATCTCGTGCGTTTTATCCTTTATAAACAATAAGGCCGGAGGAATTGTCAACTCCTCTATACTCGTTGGGAAGCAAAGTTATTTGCTGTGTGTGCAGGTCCAGGTGAAGTAAGCAACCCTGAGTTGTGAACGGCGCCATTGTTCACTTCACCACCTTCTTGTATCTGTTGGAGTCCTGTTGGTTCGACACTCAACCTTAGCATCTTCGCTAAGGGAAATTGCTGCTATCTACATCTCAACCTTCCACTTTGGGTAACCAACGAGGGGGCGTTAAATCGTACCATCAACATGCTACTTGCTTGATCGATGAGAATCCAAAGGAGACCTAGTGTGAAACTTTAGTAGATAGTAGTTCTCAACAACTATTTTGTATCTCGTATTTCCCTATCCCCCTTCTTGCACGCAAACACCATTTGGAGACATTCGATTCATGGACAGCGAGAGCTCTTGCACCTTTTGTTCTTTTGTTACTTGTGTCAATGCTAATATAGACTCTTGCTTGTTAAGACTTGAATTGAATTGCATGTTTTGATTGCTTTACTTAAAAGTCACGACAGAAATTATGCTTGTTATCATTTCCCTACTCGAGGACGAGCAGGAATTAAGCTTGGGGATGTTGATACGTCCCAAACGTATCTATAATTTTTGCTTGCTCCATGCATGATTTGTGTGACTTTGCCATGTTTTGCTTGAACTTTCATACACTTTTTTATCATATTTGGACTAACCTATTAACTCAGTGCACCCAGTTGCCAGTTCCTGTTTTTCTGCAGTTTTTGTATTTCAGGTTTTCCGGCCATTAAAAGTGCCAAATAAATCCCGGAAAAATTATATAAAAAATCAGCGACCCGGAAGCTTCCCGAATAATCAAGAAAGGAAGGAGGTGGACCCACCAAGGCCCCAGGAGGGTCCCTGGCGCGACCCCACCCTAGGCCGCGCCAGGAGGCCTCCTGGCTGTCATGTGGCACCTCTCGGTGCCCCCCTTCGCCTATATTTACCCCCCCCCCCCCGTGACGAAACCCCTAATATCGATCTGCTATTCCCGTTCTCCTCTCTGTTCCGCCGCCGCCGCCGTTTCAAGATCGGTGCTGCCAGGAGAAGCTGCCCCGGCACCCTGCCGGAAGGAGGAATCCCCTCCGGGAGACAATCCATAACCATGGACGACTCCCAGATGTGCCGTGAGTAGTCCCCCTTGGACCATGGGTCCGTGACCAGTAGCTATGTGATGTACCTCTCCCCTCTTTGTGCTTCCACTTTCGAGACCTCGTGAGCTGCCTCACATGATCGAGGCACTTTTGTAGTTTTCTATGTTGCTATGCTGAATTTGTTGGGATCTGATGGATTATGAGATTATGTTCAGATTGTGATGAGTAATATATTTGGTTCTCTTTTGTATTTGTGTTCTTTAGTAAATTCTTACATGTTCTCTGTGGCCGTATTTTACTTTGGCCAAGTGATTTGTTGCAACTCCAAGAGGGAGCGTTATGCTTGATTGTGGGTTCTACCCCTTGATGTCTAGCTTGAGTGACAGAAACATGAGACTAGGGGATGTGTTGTTGCCACCAGGGATAAAACAACAGTGCTTGTACTTGCGGGTGCAAGGATTGTTTACTTTACGCAGAGTTCTTTTAATGCAGTTGTTGCTTTGAGTTTACACTTTGGGTGGGATTCGCAACTTAATACCAGCGAGATGTTCTGGATAGATATCTCAAGGTGTATGATTCGTAGTAGATGCAGTTGGATTTCGGTCTACTTACTTTTGCGTACTGCCCATTGCTTTTGAGACTCTTCCTTTCTTTTGTAGCATAGTTAGCATTGCGGTGCGTTTATAATCTTGTCAATTGCCCAGCTGTGATTTTTCTACCTCGCTAGCACTTTTATCGTCTTTTGGGAGAGAGACATCACTAGTGAACATCACATGACCCCGGTCCATATTCACACCATTGTTTACATCATCAATTTACTTTCAGTCTTTACTTTCAGTTGCCACTATTATTATCTCTTGCGTTGATCCTTTGTAAACAGCAAGGCCGGATGAATTGACAACTCCTCTGTACTCGTTGGGAGCAAAGTTATTTGTTGTGTGTGTAGGTCCAGACGAAGTTAGCAACCTCGGCACCACTGTTCACTTTACCACTTTCTTGTATCTCTGCTAGTCCTACGGGAGACAAACCCTATCCTCTACATAGGGGAAATTTGTTGCTACGCTGATGGCTTCTCGCCCTTCGTTGGTTACCCCAAGTGGAAGGTTGAGATGTAGCGCAGCAGCAAGTTTCCCTCGGTGAAGATACCAAGGTTTGTCTCCCGTAGGACTCCAGATATGATAAGTAGGTGTCAGCGGCGCAACTGACGTGGACCTGCACACAGACACAGATAACTTTGTTCTCAACGAAGTTCAGAGAGGTTTTCAATCTCTCCGGTCTTGTTGTTCACAAAGGGTAAAACACAAGGGATAATGATAGCAATTGAAAGTAAAAAAGAAGAAAAGTAAATATAGCGTGGAAACAGTAATAAAGATATGGACCGGGATACGTGATGTTCACTCGTGATGTCTTTCTCCCAAAAGACGATAAAACTGCTATGCGAGGTAAACAAATTACAAAAGGGCAATTGACAGGATTATGAACGCACCGCAATGCTAACTATGCTACAAAAGAAAGGAAGAGGCTCAAAAGCACCGGGCAGTACGCCAAAATAAGCAGACCGTAATCCAACTGCATCTACTACTAATCATCCACCTTGAGATATCTATCCAGAACATCTCGCTGGTATTAAGTTGCGAGCCCCACCCAAAGTGTAAACCCAAAGCAACAGACAACTGCATTAAAAAGAACTTTGCGTAAAGTAAACAATCCTTGCAACCGCGGTTACAAGCACCGTTGTTTTCCCCCTTGTGGCAACAACACATCCCCTAGACTCATGTTTCTGTCACTCAAGCGTGTCATCGGGGGGCATGAACCCACAATCGAGCATGACATTCCCTCTTGGAGTCACTACCTACTACTTGGCCAAAGCAATAAACAGCAACGGAGAACATGCAAGAATTACTTAGGAACAAAAATATAAGAGATAAAAACCAAATATATTACTCTATCACAATCTAAACATAATCTCATAATCCATCAGATCCCATCAAACTCAGCATTGCAATAGAAGAAAGATTACAAAAGTGCCTCGATCATGTAGGGCAGCTCACGAGGTCTAAACCATGAAGAACAAAGAGGGGAGGAGAACATCACATAGCTACTGATCACGGACCCATGGTCCAAGGAAAACTACTCACGAGACATCCGGGGAGCATCCATGGTGGAGAGGAGACTCCCGGAGGTCGGCCCTCCCTCCGGCAGGGTGCCGGGAAGAGGTCTTCTGGTGCTCCCGATATCGGAAGCGCGGCGGTGGCGGAACAGAGGAGAGTTTGCGAAATAGGGTTTTGTCTTCGGAGTTTCCCCGTGACGGAGAATAAATAGGCGAAGGGGGGCAGCCAGAGGTGGACCAGGGGCCCCAGGCGCCCCCCTGGCGCGGCCAGGGGTGGGGCCGCGCCGGGTGGCCGCCTGGGCTCCCTGGATCCCCTCTGGCCCAACTCGAGCTCTTCGCGAACCTTCCTATACGCTGATTTTTCCTGTATTTTTCCCGGAATTTTTCTGGCACTTTTTATATGGGGGAAAACTGAAATAGAAAAACAGCAGAAAACAGGAATTGGCACTGGGGTGCACTGAGTTAATAGGTTAGTCCAAATATGATCAAAAGTGTATGAAAGTGTATCTAGATCATAGCAATATCACACAAAACATGCATGGAGCAAGCAGAAATTATAGATACGTTTTGGACGTATCAACATCCCCAAGCTTAATTCCTGCTCGTCCTCGAGTAGGTAAATGATAACAACATAATTTCTGTGGTGACAAGCTAGCAACCATAAAAGAACTTTGAAAATTAAAGCAATCAAGGTTAGAGATTCAATTCAAGTCATAACATGCAAGAGTCTATATTAGCATTGAAATAAGTAACAAAAGAACATTAGGTGCAAGAGCTCTCGCTGTCCGTGACTCGAATGTCTCCAAATGGTGTTTGCGTGCAAGAAGGGGGATAGGGAATACGAGAAAAAAGTATTTTTGTGTTGAGAACTCAATCTACTAAAGTTTCACACTTGGTCCTCTTTGGAATCTTGTCTTGACTCGTCCCCAGACCACTAGCCAGGTACAAGTCAATTTGATCCACTCCTTTTCGATATTTCGAGCATTCATGCAATGGATGAGCGAAAGCATGAGAGTTGACACTTAGGATGGCAAAGAGAGAAGTATGGAGGAGGAAGACAAAAAAGATGAGAAAGGCTCACATCAATGAGGACAATCATAGGCAAGAGATGCCAAATGATAGATATGATGTGAGGAGTAGGGATTGCCATGCAACGGATGCACATACGAGCTAAGAAGCTCTCCAAAGGAACTAGTGAGGGTGCATCTAACTTGCTCACTCATGAAGACCTAGAGCTCGTTTGAGGAGGCTCATCCTTGGAATATGCAAGCCAAGTTCTATAATGTGAAGGTCCCCACATAGCTATATGCATAATGATCATCTCTATGGAGTACAAGGATATAAAGGGAGTACTAGTGTGGATCTCTCAAAAGGATAGTAGTGTTGCCCCTTTCTTTCTTTTTATTTCTTTTTCTATTTTTTCTATTTTTTTGTATTTTTTTGTGGCCTCAATGGCTCTTTATATTTAACTCTCATTTGTCCTCTTTGGGATCTTTTAATGTGTCCACTTTGGGATCTTTTCCTCACTTAATGGCAACACTCTATTTTACAAGAAGGTAAAGGAGATCTTTCACACTTTACAAGGTACTCAAAATCATAAAGAAGATGTACTCCCTCCGTTCCAAAATAACTGACGCAACTTTGTACTAGCTCTAGTATAAATTTGTACTAAGGCTACGACAGTTATTTGTGAACGGAGGAATAACTATCATTATGTATGCAATGTATGTCGCTGCCAGTGTATCAGGAACATGTATGACATGAATATCAAGTCATGAAGAGGTGGATGTTGCATGGCAATATAACTCGGAAAGGCTATGGAAATTCCTTGATAGGTAGGTATGGTGGCTGTTTTGAGGAAAGATATAAGGAGGCTTATGATGACAGAGCGTATCATGCCAAGGGTTTGGATGTACCGGCGAAGGTGGACACCAACTCTCGGAGTGAGAAGAAGGCAATGCACGGCACGGGAGAGGCTAGCAAAATATGGGAAGGTGGAAGTGTCAACTTTCAATACTTACCTTAGTCCGAAGAACTCATGCACTTATTATCGGTAACTCTCAATATAATAAGGAGTTTCACAAAGAGACAAGTACCCCGAGGAGGAGTGTATGGGGGTTTGGTTATCCTTGCGCATCCTCGACTCATGGTACGTGAGTGTACTCTAATATTCGATCCCTCCAAAGATTAGTGATCCATCTAGTAGCTAGAGTTCTCAACTAGTTTTGTAGGTTTTGAAAATAAACACGGATTGCCCAAAATACAACACCTATCACTAATAGGCTAGAGCTCTTGACACCAAAAGTTCAAACATTACTCACATCAATACCTCAAAACTATTGCAAGTTACTACTAAAATTAAATAGCAACCTCAATTACCTACTTTCAAGACAAGACACAACTCAGTGCAACAACCAACTCTCTTTAACAAGATAAACATGAAAACTAAAAAGAGTTCCAGCAACAAACTAAACAAAATCCAAGGCTCTTGCTAAATACATACTAAGACTAAAACTAAACATGGCAGTAGCTATGAAAAGATAAAGAACACATAACATCAAAAAGATAAGCAGGAAAAATCCTATGATGTGTTCTAAATTTGAAAGTGGAGCGTGTTTCTCTCCCACACAAAGTTAGACGGGATCTAACTTGTTATGAACAGCAATCAAAGCTAAAGAAAACTAAAAACAAACCTAAGAGCGAGACGCTCCAAGCATAGCACATAACGCATGAAGTGATAAAAATATAGTGAGACGAAGGACGAACTGATGATTGTTGATGGAGAAGGGGATGCACGGGGGCATCCCCAAGCTTAGACGCTTGAGTGTCCTTGAATATTTGTTGGGGATGCATGGGGGCATCCCCAAGCTTGAGCGCTTGACACTCCTGGATCTTCTTTCATCATCTTCCATCGCACACTTGAAAACTTCCTTCATACATAACTCATCATAAGCTGATTAGAGAGGTTAGTACCCTTAATAAATTAAAAAAATTCCACTGTATATAAAGATATTCTTGAAGAGCTACTGTTTGTCAAGAGTTCCAAAAAGTTTTTTCAAAGAAAAAGCAAGCTTAAGGTTTGCAAAAGTTAGGAGAGACAAAACGTGGCAGAATCTGTGAAAAACAGAACAGCAGATAGTAAAGAATTTTTTAGGGGTACTTCTGCAACTCAAATAAAAAAACTCAGAACATACGGAAGTTTCGTAATTGTATAGAGCATACCGTGTAAAAAATTCAGCTCAAAAAGATGAACTGGGATATTTCTGGAAATTTTATGGTCACGAGGACAGAATCTGTTTTCTGGACAGCATGTCACAACTTTTACTTCCCTTGCCATAAGAGGCTGTAACTTGGCACAAAATTGAAAAATAAAGATACAATGATGTTTCTACAGTAGTAACAAACATCAAGACACAACAAAAGCAAAAAATAAAAACCTAAATTCGTTGCGGGCTGCCTCCCGAAAGCGCTTTCTTTTATGCCTTTAAGCTAGGCATGATGCAAAAAGAAGAATCAAGTTTTATCAAGAGAAAGATAATAACTAGCCCGTGTAATGGACTCAAAAGGTAACTTGATTTTATTTCTAGGGAAGTGTTCCATCCCCTTTTTGAATGGGAATTGGAATTTTATCTTCCCATCTTTCATGTCAATAACCGCACCAACGGTGCGAAGAAAAGGACGTCCCAAAATAATTGGACACAAAGGTTCACACTCTATATCCATAACAATAAAATCAACGGGAACATAGTTGTCATTGACAATGATAAGAACATCATCGATCCTCCCCAAAGGTTTCTTTACGGAAGAATCAACAAGACGAACACCAAAAGAACAAGGCTCAAAAGGCTTCAATTCAAACATATCAAATATTCTTTTGGGCATAACGGAGGTACTAGCTCCAACATCACATAAAGCATAGCAAGAGAAGTTATTTAATTTAATTTTGATCATAGGGTCCCAACCATCATCTAGCTTCCTAGGTATGGAGGCTTCTACTCTAAGCTTCTCCTCCCTAGCTTTGATGAGAGCATTTGTGATATGCTCCGTGAAGGCAAGATTAAGTGTGCTAGTGTGGGGGTCTCTAGACATTTTGTGTAGTAAGCTAATAACTTCTAAGAGGGTGCAACTATCAAAATCAATATCACTACTATCAAAGGTGGTAGTAGTGTCATCTAGGCTCACTTGTTTGAAACCCTCTATGTTCATAGGAGTTTCTTCGTCTTTGGTTGAGGTATTAGCATCACCATTAATAGGTCCAACGGGACTAGGAGTGCATTGGGTGTTAATAGTTTGAGTGTCCTCAACAATTTGGATAGTGGCAACTGTGTGGTGTGTAGGAAGGCTCTTAATTCTATCCTCTTCCTCTTTTTCTCTAGCCCATCTTTCTTTAAGTTTAGCCATCATCCTAATATTTTCATTAATTTGTAATTGGATAGCATTAATAGGAGTGGCCTTATTCTCCTCAAGGGGAGAGATTCTAATTTTAAGCATCTCAATATCAAGGGCTAAGCTTTCTACCTTCAAAGAGAGATTATCTAGTTTAGCTAATTTCTCTTCTACATTTTTGTTGAAGGCTTTTTGGGTAGTGATAAAGTCTCTAAGCATGCTTTCTAATTCAGAAGAGGGGTTTTTGTTGCTAGAGTAGGTATTGTTGTTCCCATAGTTGGATGGGAACGGTCTAGGATTGCTAGCAAAATTACCCCTATAAGCATTGCTGTTGAAATTGTTTCTAGCAATAAAGTTCACATCTACTTGTTCTTGGGCAACCAAAGACTTTAAAGGGACATCATGAGGATCAATAGAGGGTTGCTTTGTAAGTAGAGACATAATTAAATCAACTTTTTCATTGAGGGAGGTAATTTCCTCGACAGAATTTACCTTCCTACCTGTTGGAGCGCGTTCGGTGTGCCATTGGGAATAATTAGTCATCATCTCATCGAGAAGCTTCGTGGCAGCACCAAGTGTAGTTGACATAAAGGTTCCTCCCGCGGCCGAATCTACCAGGTTCTGCGAGGTAAAGTTCAAGCCTGCATAAAAAGTCTGGATAACCATCCAGGTAGTCAAACCATGTGTAGGGCATTTCTTAACAAGAGATTTCATTCGTTACCAAGCTTGGGCAACGTGTTCATTATCCAATTGCTTAAAATTCATAATGTTACTCCTCAATTGGATAATTTTAGCAGGTGGGTAATACTTCCCTATAAAAGCATCTTTGCACTTATCCCAAGAATCTATGCTATTCCTAGGCAAAGATTGAAACCAGATTTTAGCGTCTCCCCTTAAAGAGAAAGGAAAGATCTTGAGCTTAACAACATCACCTTCTACTTCTTTATACTTTTGCATATCACATAATTCAACAAAATTGTTCAAGTGTAAAGCAGCATCATCTCCAGCACCAGAGAATTGATCTCTCATAACAACGTTTAGCAAAGAAGGTTTAATTTCATAAGAGGTAGCTGAAGTGGCAGGTGTGGCAATGGGAGTGCAGATAAAGTCTTGGTTGTTGTGACTAGTGAAGTCACACAACTTGGTGTTTTCAATGGAACCCATAGTAGCAGCAAGTGTGACAGATTTTTTTGTAATTTTTGATAAAAGACACAAAGACAAAAACTGAAAGATAAACTAACAAGACTAAAAAACAAAGGTAAAGGGTATTGTGAAACTCCCCTATCTTAGAACTCAGAGTCCCCGGCAACGGCGCCAGAAATTCGCTTGATGGCTTCTCGCCCTTCGTTGGTTACCCCAAGCGGAAGGTTGAGATGTAGCGCAACAGCAAGTTTCCCTCGGTGAAGATACCAAGGTTTGTCTCCCGTAGGACTCCAAATATGATAAGTAGGTGTCAGCGGCGCAACTGACGTGGACCTGCACACAGACACAGATAACTTTGTTCCCAACGAAGTTCAGAGAGGTTGTCAATCTCTCCGGTCTTGTTGTTCACAAAGGGTAAAACACAAGGGATAATGATAGCAATTGAAAGTAAAAAGCAGAAAAGTAAATATAGCGTGGAAACAGTAATAAATATATGGACCGGGATACATGATGTTCACTAGTGATGTCTCTTTCCCAAAAGACGATAAAACTGCTATGCGAGGTAAACAAATTACAGAAGGGCAATTGACAGGATTATGAACGCACCGCAATGCTAACTATGCTACAAAAGAAATGAAGAGGCTCAAAAGCACGGGCAGTACGCCAAAATAAGTAGACCGTAATCCAACTGCATCTACTACTAATCATCCACCTTGAGATATCTATCCAGAACATCTCGCTGGTATTAAGTTGCGAGCCCCACCCAAAGTGTAAACCCAAAGCAACAGACAACTGCATTAAAAAGAACTTTGCGTAAAGTAAACAATCCTTGCAACCGCGGTTACAAGCACCGTTGTTTTCCCTCTTGTGGCAACAACACATCCCCTAGACTCATGTTTCTGTCACTCAAGCGTGTCATCGGGGGGCATGAACCCACAATCAAGCATAACGTTCCCTCTTGGAGTCACTACCTACTACTTGGCCAAAGCAATAAACAACAACGGAGAACATGCAAGAATTACTTAGGAACAAAAATATAAGAGATAAAAACCAAATATATTACTCTATCACAATCTGAACATAATCTCATAATCCATCAGATCCCATCAAACTCAGCATAGCAATAGAAGAAAGATTACAAAAGTGCCTCGATCATGTAGGGCAGCTCACGAGCTCTAAACCATGAAGAACAAAGAGGGGAGGAGAACATCACATAGCTACTGATCACGGACCCATGGTCCAAGGAAAACTAATCACGAGACATCCGGGGAGCATCCATGGTGGAGAGGAGACTCCCGGAGGTCGGCCCTCCCTCCGGCAGGATGCCGGGAAGAGGCCTTCTGGTGCTCCCGATCTCGGAAGCGCGGCGACGGCGGAACAGAGGAGAGTTTGCGAAATAGGGTTTTGTCTTCGGAGTTTCCCCGTGACGGAGAATAAATAGGCGAAGGGGGGCAGCCAGAGGTGGACCAGGGGCCCGAGGCGCCCCCCTGGCGCGGCCAGGGGTGGGGCCGCACCGGGTGGCCGCCTGGGCCCCCTGGCTCCCCTCTGGCCCCACTCTGGCTCTTCGCGAAGCTTCCTGTGCGCTGATTTTTCCTGTATTTTTCCCGGAATTTTTCTGGCACTTTTTATATGGGGGAAAACTGAAATAGAAAAACAGCAGAAAACAGGAACTGGCACTGGGGTGCACTGAGTTAATAGGTTAGTCCAAATATGATCAAAAGTGTATCAAAGTGTATCTAGATCATACCAATATCACACAAAACATGCATGGAGCAAGCATAAATTATAGATACGTTTTGGACGTATCATACGCTACATCTCACCTTCCACTTGGGATAACCAACGAGGAGTGAGAACTATCCTCGCCGTATCAATCTCCTAGATCCTTAAGTTAGGAGAAACTTATATAAGCAGAATACATATTAAAAGACCTCAGCATGCTGAAGCATAGAACAATCTAAAAAGATACCAAAAAATAAGATTGTAACAAAAAACATCATAAGTAGTAAGCTACATGCGTATTCTCTCAACATGAAATATCCATTCACACTTCCAAACAAAACAACTCTTTCTTACGTGAAAGGATTATCGTTTTACCATAATATCTAATGATGGACATACATGTGGCTTGACAATGATATCACTAACTTTAATTAGTCTACAAACTAAGCAAAATATTAGTTGAATCCAAAGCAATGTAGTATGCACCGCCTACAAAGAAAAATGTCGATGTTAGAAGAGAGTAAGATGAGCAAGTTGTCAACATTATTTATCTTTTTGAATGAAAATAACTGCATATTTAAGCTTTTGATTGTATAGATTTAGAATTGAGTGGCAAAGGCACAATATGATTTCATGTATAATTGCTCAAGAATTTAAAAATATTATGGTCTGGATGAAAGGAACAAGAAAGCAGGGCTGTTATATGTACTCGTGCTTTCCCTTTAACCTTGCAATAGTTTACCCTTTTCAAGTATACAATTCTTTTCCTAAAACTTGCTTCAAGAATTCTTATGATGCTTTTCTTAAAGTGTTAAAAATGACGTATATATATATCTACCACAACGAGCAAGTATTGCACTTTGTTACCATGCATATTTCATACAAAAATAGTTGAGGTGTCATGTTTTATGATTTCCAAAGTTAAACTTACTAAAAAACAAAATATTATAGGAAAAGCACTTGCAAGAACCTCTCGTCCCATTAGAATCTATCACTTCAGAAGTTTCAAGATCCCAAAACTTCAGTCCTATAGTAAATTAAGTGAGAATACACTTCATCTTCATCTCCTAACACTTTAGTCCTATTACACGATTAAAATATGATTCATCGGGCACTCAAATTTATGTTGCATTACACAAACGAAATATGACCTCTGAAAAATCACTCATAACCATGCAGACCCAAACCAAAATTTTTATTCAATACCACGATATAAGAAAATACATTAAATCCACAAAGCGCTTTTGGAGGACAAAATATCTTATTTTCATTGTGCGTTTTAAAGCATATGGATTATGAAAATAATACTGTTAAAGATAAAATCACCTCATCGCCAATTAGCCTAACGTTACCAATAAATCCTTTACCTCTTTAAAACATGGAGGGAAACCATTACTCTTTTGGGGGATATTTTCAGTATTTTTCCTAATCATGAGCCAATGATATAAAAATAATAATAAACCAGACAATGGATAAAACGGAATGAAACAAAAATACCAAGCCATAATACATAGAAGTTTGAATGTATACGTCCGAAGCGGCATAAAAACGGGGGAGGAAATCAATCAATGCTTTGAGGTAGGATTTTACCAGGGGAGGCTACATGTCAAACACGGTCACTTTGGTGGCACACCTAATTTGGGATTGCAATATGCTTTTTTTTACGTTAAGTTACCACAATGATTCAAATGGAAGTTAAAAACTCTGGTTTGACATATGAACAATAAAAAAATGTTGGATACGGGTTCCATTAAAAAGCTGAAACCTCAACAGAAATATCAAAGAGCATCTTGTTACAAGGACGAATGGGTTGCAGAACTCTGAATTGGCTTCAGGTCAGTTTTGTTGCAATAGCCTGAACCAGATCATTGGCAACCCAGTCCATTTTTACATACACGTAAATTGCATCGCTCGGTTTCTCTTACACTTCTTTACAATGTTTGTCAGGATACTGGCACATACCATGTATATATTCTTTGCCTCTGCGCCCTGTCATCTCCTTCAGAGAGCAGCTGAACGAATAGGTGAATGCTTGATCTGTATGTTATTTGCTCGTCCATGTATTGACCTGGAAAGTGCACTTCTATTTTCACATGGTTCCTGGCAGATGCAAAATGTTGCACTAAATCATCTAACTTTTTGTTAGTGTAAGGAGTTGCACTAACTCATCTACCTTTCTTTTCTTTAGGTTAATCAACAATGCAAGATGTTGCTGATCATCGCAAGACTATATACTGCATGGAATGGATATCTTAGAAACATTTTGTTGTTGGGTATGGGTGATGATCATTGTCTTAGAAACAAATGCACTTTTCATTTTGTTAGGTAGTTGAAGTATTTGTGCACTGGATGAAGTAGTGTAGGTCATTTTGTTAGGTAGGTGAAGTACTTGTGCACTTGATGAAGTACTTGTAAGATGAAGCCATCTCAATCATGATGAACTTCTATGTGATGCTATCTATGATGCCTGTGTATTAACAAGTTGTGCCCCACATCCTGGCTCGTCTAAACTCCAGGATCGGATCTCGGACGAACGGATTAACTCCAAAAGCTAAGAGAAAGTATATTAAATATCATATCTGAAGGGAAGGGGGAAAATGCCCCCCACCCCCCCCCCCCCCCGCACATTTCATTTAATAATGAAAATTGTTGGTTCTGAGGTGTTTCTATTGGAATAGCGTGAGGCGGTAGTGGTGAAATGAGATGATGGCCCGGGATTGGATGCATGGGAGCTATCTTCAGGGAGAAGCTGGAATGGACAGTTCATGAATAATTCCTCTATTGTGCTTCAGATAAACGAAAAATTGAATTACATTCGAGCAGTCATGTCTTATCCAAAAAAACAAGACCAGTCAAAGTAAGACCCCTCCTCGATTCCTCTTTCCAATGGACCCCTTCACGATTCGATTAGCTCGATCGAACTGATCTTGTCTCTACGATGAGATGAATGGCTTGATTCCACCAATACCAAGCACAATAATGTGAACACCTAGACAAAGAAGGCAACATATGATTGATCAGCTAGAGTGAAGGATCATTTTAAAGGAGGGATGAAGGAGTGTACAAGCTGGTCTGATGGTGCTGAGTAGAATGAGAGATCACGCCTAATACTGGAAAACTCTAGCTGTCAAGTGCAAATAAACAAAAATACATACAAATTTTTCGTATGTCTGTAGCCCCTGTCTTGTGGCATAAGGGTTGAAGCCGAGTTGCAACTTGCAAGGTACCATCGGCTTGACATTTACCTTACCTCCTTGCTTGGCCGATCTCAAGTGAGGTGTGGGGCACGTAGGGAAGGGATGCGCCGCAAACATCACACAAGGGAAGGGACAGAGAGATCACTGCGATTGCCACAAATGCACGAGATAGTCATACAGACTTGTGCTACCCATTTTCCCCAGAACTCATCCTCACTCACACCCCCGTGAACCATCCATGCCACCAGAAAGGATGGACGTGGATCCCTGTCGTGGCGCCCACTGATACACGAGATACTTCTCGCTCCTCATTGTTTAACCTAAGTGGAAGGTGAGATGTAGCGTAGCGGAAAATTTCCCTTGGTAAAGATACCAAGGTTGAAAAGATCGTCTCCCGTAGGACTCCAACAGATACAAGTAGGTGGTGAAGTGAACAATGGCGCCGTTTACAACCTAAGGTTGCTTGCTTCACCTGGACCTGCACACACAACAGATAGCTTTGCTCCCAACGAGTACAGAGGAGCTGTCAATTCCTCCGGCCTTGTTGTTTACAAAGGATAAAACGCACGGGATAATAATGATAGATAGTGATAGCAACGGAAAAGTAAATACTGAAAGTAAATTGATAGTGTAAACAGTGGTGGTAATATGGACCGGGCTCCCAAGATGTTCACTAGTGATGTCTCTCTCCCAAAAGACGATAAAATAGCCATGTGAGGTAAACAAATTACAGCTGGGCAATTGACAGGATTATGTGCGCAAACCAATGCTAATTATGCAAAACAAAAAGGAAGACAAGTAGACCGAAATCCATCTGCATCTACCCACTAATTATCCACCTTTAGATATCTATCCAGAACATCTCGCTGGTATTAAGTTACGAATCACACCCAAAGTAACTCAAAGCAACGGACAACTGCATTAAAGAACTTTGCGTAAAGTAAACAATCCTTGCACCCGTAAGTACAAGCACCGTTGTTTTCCCCCTTGTGGAAACAACACATCCCCTAGACTCATGTTTCTGTCACTCAAGCTAGTCATCGGGGGGCATGAACCCACAATCATGCATAGCGCCCCCTCTTGGAGTCACTACCAACTACTTGGCCAAAGCAATAAACAGCAACGGAGAACATGCAAGAGTTACTCAAGAACATGATTATAAAAGAAGAGAATCAAATATATAACTCAATCACAATCTGAACATAATCTCATAATCCATCGGACCCGAGCAAACTCAGCATAGCAACAGCAGAAATATTACATATGTGCCTCGATCATGTAGGGCAGCTCACGAGGTCTAATCCATGAAGAACAAAGAGGGGAGGAGAACATCACATAGCTACTGATCATGGACCCATGGTCCAAGGTGGAATACTCACGGTTCATCCGGGAAGCATCCATGGTGGTGGAGAAGCTCCCGGAGGTGATTCTTCCCTCCGGCAGAGTGCCGGGAAGAGGTCTTCTGGTGCTCCCGATCTTGGAAGCGCGGCGGCGGCGGAACAGAGGAGAGATCGCGAAAAATGGTTCCGTCCCCGAGGGTTTCTCGTCACGGGGAATAAATAGGCGAAAGGGGGCAACCAGAGGTGGGCCATGGGCTCCAGGCGCCCCCCTGGCGCGGCCAGGGGCCTGGACGCGCCCTCTGGCCGCCTGGGCCCCCCTGGCTCCCCTCTGGCCCCTCCTGGGATCTTCGCGAAGCTTCCGGTATGCTGATTTTTCCTATATTTTTTCCGGAATTTTTCTGGTACTTTTAATAAGGGGGAAACCTGAAATAGAAAAACAGCAGAAAACAGGAACTGGCACTAGGTTGCACTGAGGTAAGAGGATAGTCCAAATATGATCAAAAGTGTATGGAAGTTCATCAATATCATTGCAATATCACACAAAAGAGGCATGGAGCAAGCAGAAATTATAGATACGTTTTGGACGTATCAACATCCCCAAGCTTAATTCCTGCTCGTCCTCGAGTAGGTAAATGACAACAAGCATAATTTCTGTGGTGACATGCTAACAACCATATAAGAACTTTGTAAGTAAAGCAATCAAAGCATGCAATTCAATTCAAGTCATAACAGGCAAGACTCTATATCTAGCATTGAAAGAAGCAACATAAGAACATAAAGGTGCAAGAGCTCTCGCTGTCCGTGACTCGAATGTCTCCAAATGGTGTTTGCGTGCAAGAAAGGGGATAGGGATATACGAGAAAAAGTATTTTTATTGGTGAGAACTCAATCTACTAAAGTGTCACACTTGGTCTTCTTTGGAATCTTATCTTGACTCATCCCCAGACCACTAGCCAGGTACAAGTCAAAATGATCCACTCCTTTTCGATATTTTAAGCACTCATGCAATGGATAAGCGTAAGCAAGAAATTTGACACTTAGGATGGCAAAGATAGAATAAGGTGGAGGAGGAAGACAAAAAAGGTGTGAAAGGCTCACATCAATGAGGACAATCATAGGCGAGAGAAAGCCAAATGATAGATATGATGTGAGGAGTAGGGATTGCCATGCAACGGATGCACATACGAGCTAAGGTAAGCTCTCCAATGGAACTAGTGGGGGTGCATCCAACTTTCTTGCTCAAGAAGACCTGGAGCTCATTTGAGGAGGCTCATCATTGGAATATACAAGCCAAGTTCTATAGTGTGAAGGTCCCCACATAGTTATATGCATGAATGATAATCTCTATGGAGTACAAGATATAAGATGGAGTACGGGTGTGGATCTTCTCAAAAAAGAATAGTAGTGTGCCCCCTTCTCTCTTTTTATTTCTTCTTTTTTTTCTTTTTTCTTTTTTTTGTATTTTTTGGTGGCCTCAATGGCTCTTTCTATTTAACTCTCATTTGTCCTCTTTGGGATCTTTTAATTTGTCCACTTTGGGATCTTTTAAATTTGTCCACTTTGGGATCTTTTCCTCACTTTAGGGCAACACTCTATATATTACAAAAAGTATAGAAGATCTTTCACACTTTACAAAGTACTCAAATCATAAAGAAAATGTAACTATCATGATGTATGCAAATGTATGCCTCTGCCAGTGTAGCAGGATATGCAATGATACTAGCGCGTCATGTAGCAATGATTAGGGCATAGCCCAACTAGCATGCGGCAAATCGATCAAGCAAGTAGCATGTATGACATGAAGATCAAATCATGAGAAGATGGATGTTGCATGGCAATGTATCTCGGAAAGGCTAAGGAAATGCCTTAATAGGTAGGTATGGTGGCTGTTTTGAGGAAGGATATAAGGAGTCTTATGATGATAGAGTGTATCGTGCCAAGGGTTTGGATGTACCGGCGAAGGTGGACGCTAACTCTCGGAGTGAGAAGAAAGCAATGCACGGCACAGGAAAGGCTAGCAAAATATGGGAAGGTGGAAGTGTCAACTTTCGAATACTCACATTAGTCCGAAGAACTCATGCACTTATTATCGGTAACTCTCAATCTAATAAGGAGGTTCACAAAGAGACAAGTACCCCGAGGAGGAGTGTATGGGGGTTTGGTTATCCTTGCGCATCCTTGACTCATGGTACGTGAGTGTACTCTAATATTTGACCCCTCAGAAGAGTGGTGATCCAACTAGTAGCTAAAGTTCTCAACTAATTTGTAGGTTTTTGAAAATAAACACGGATTTCCCAAAATACGACATCTATCACTAATAGGCTAAAGCTCTTGACACAAAAAGTCCAAACATTACTCAAAACAACACCTCAAAACTTTTGCAAGTTACTACTACAAAAAGAATAGCAACCTCAATTACCTACTTCAAGTCAAGACACAAAACTCGGTGCAACAGGCAAACTCTCTAAACAAGATAAATATGAAAACTCAAGAGAGTTCCAGCAACAAACTAAACAAAATCTCTTTTAAAAGATAAACATGAAAGCTAAGAGCAAAGCATGACAGCAGCTACGGAAAGATAAAGAACAAACACAACAAAGATAAGCAGGAAAAAGTCCTATGTTGTGTTCTAAATTTTGGAAGTGGAGCGTGTTTCTCTCCCAAAAAAAGAAAGCTTGGTTCTAACTTGTTATGAACAGAAAGAAAAGCTAAATAAAACGAAAAACAAAACCTAAGAGCGAGACGCTCCAAGAATAGCACATAACGCATGAAGCGATAAAAATATAGTGAAACGAGAGACGAAATGATAATTATCGATGGAGAAGGGGATGCACGGGGGCATCCCCAAGCTTGACCGCTTGAGTCTCCTTGAATATTTCTTGGGTGTGCATGGGGGCATCCCCAAGCTTGAACGCTTGACACTTCTTAATCTTCTTTCATCATCTTCCCTCGCACACTTGAAAACTCCCTTCATACATAACTCATCATAATCTGATTAGCGAGGTTAGTACCCATAATAAAATAATTTTTTTCTCTACTGTAAATAAGGATAACCTTGAAGAGCTACTGTTTCTCAAGATTGCCAAAAAGTTTTTGCAAATAAAAAGCAAGCTTAAGGTTTGCAAAACGAAGGAAAGGCAAAACAGGACAGAATCTGTGAAAAACAGACCAGCAGGTAGAAAAGATTTTTTTAGGGATACTTATGCAACTCAAATCAAAAAACTCAGAACATACGAAAGTTTCTTAATTGTATATATCACGCTGTGTAAAAATTTCAGCTCAAAAATATGAACTGGGATTTTTCTGTGATTTTTCTAGTCACGACGACAGAATCTGTTTTCTGGACAGCATGTCACAACTTTCACTTCCCTTGTCGTATGAGCTATAAAAGGCACAAAGCTTGAAAAGTAAAGATACAATGATGTTGCTACAGTAGTAAAAATCATCAAGACCACTAAAAACAGAAGAAAAACAAAAAGGAAATCCTAAATTCGTTGCGGGCTGCCTCCCGAAAGCGCTTCTTTAAAGCCATTAGCTAGGCTTAATGCAAAAAGATCAAGTCTTTTCAAGAAAATAACTAGCCCGTGTGACGGACTCAAAAGGCAACTTAATCTTTTTCCTAGGGAAGTGTTCCATCCCTTTCTTGAGAGGGAATTGGAATTTTATAATCCCTTCTTTCATATCAATAACAGCGCATACGGTGCGAAGAAAAGGACGTCCCAAAATAATTGGACAAAGAAGGTTCACATTCAATGTCCATAATAGTAAAATAAACGGAAACATAATTGTCATTGACAATGATAAGAACATCATCTATCTTCCCCAAAGGTTTCTTCACGGAAGAATCGAGGAGACGAACACCAAAAGAACAAGGATCAAAAGGTTTAAATTCAAATATAGCATACAATCTTTTGGGCATAACGGAGGTACTAGCTCCAATATCACATAAAGCATAGCAAGAAAAGTTATTCAACTTCATTTTAAGCATAGGATCCCAACCATCTTCTAGCTTTCTAGGTATGGATGCTTCTAACCTAAGCTTCTCCTCCCTAGCTTTGATGAGAGCATTAGTGATATGCTCCGTGAAGGCAAGATTAAGTGTGTTAGTGTGGGGGTCCCTAGACATCTTGTGAAGGAAACGAATAACTTCAGAAAGAGTGCAATTATCAAATTCAAGGTCACTACTTTCAAGTAAAGTGGTAGTGGTGTCCTTTAGGCTCACTTGTTTGGTAGCTTCTATAGTCATAGGAATTTCTTCTTCTACGGTTGAGGTCATAGCATCACCATCAATAGGTCCTATGGGACTAGGGGTGCATTGGGTGCTAAGAGTTTGGATATCCTCAACCACTTGGATAGTAGCAACAGTATGGTGTGTAGGAAGGCTCTTAATTCTATCTTCTTCCTCATTTTCTCTAGCCCATCTCTCTTTAAGTTTAGCCATCATCCTAATGTTTTCATTAATTTGCAATTGGATAGCATTCATAGGAGTGACCTTCCTCTCCTCAAGGGGAGAACTTCTAATTTTAAGCAATTCTACTTCATGTGCTAAATTGTCTACCTTTGACGAGAGGGTATCTAGTTTGTCTAGTTTTTCCTCTACACTCTTGTTGAAGGCCTTTTGGGTAGAGATAAAGTCTTTAAGCATACTCTCTAATTCAGAAGTGGAGTTTTTGGTGCTAGGATAAGTGTTGTTGTTCCCATAGTTGTTGGAGGGGAACGGTCTAGGATTGCTACCAAAGTTACTCCTATAAGCATAGTTGAAGTTGTTTCTAGAGATAAAGTTCACATCTACTTGATCCTGAGCAATCAAAGAATTTAAAGGAACATTTTGAGGATCAATAGGAGATTGCTTGGTAAGTAGAGACATGATCAAGTCAACTTTTTCATTTAGGGAGGAGATCTCCTCGACAGAGTTTACCTTCCTACCTGTTGGAGCTCTTTCGGTGTGCCATTGGGAATAGTTGGTCATCATCTCATCGAGAAGTTTTGTGGCAGCACCAAGTGTAGTTGACATAAAGGTTCCTCCCGCGGCCGAATCTAACAAGTTCCGCGAGGTAAAGTTCAAGCCTGCATAAAAAGTCTGGATAACCATCCAAGTAGTCAAACCATGCGTAGGGAAATTCTTAACAAGATATTTCATGCGTTCCCAAGCTTGGGCAACGTGTTTGTTATCCAATTGTTTAAAATTCATAATAAAGCTCCTCAACTGGATAATCTTAGCAGGGGGGTAGTACTTCCCGATAAAAGCATCCTTGCACTTATCCCAAGAGTCTATGATATTCTTAGGCAAGGATTGAAACCAGATTTTAGCTTCATCCCTCAAGGAGAAAGGAAAAAGCTTAAGCTTAACAACATCACCATCTACTTCCTTGTACTTTTGCATATCACAAAGCTCAATGAAATTATTTAAATGCAAAGCAGCAGCATCTCTAGCACCAGAAAATTGATCTTTCATAACAAGGTTCAGCAAACCAGGTTTAATCTCATAAGAAGGTGTTGAAGTAGCAGGTGTAGCAATAGGAGTGCAGATAAAGTCACCGTTGTTGTGACTAGTGAAGTCACACAACTTGGTGTTCTCAGAGGAACACATAGTAGCAGCAAGCAAGATAACTGTTTTTTTTGATTTTCGATAAAAGACACTAAAGAGAAAACTGAAAGGTAAACTAATAAGACTAAAAAGCAAAGATAAAAGATAGTGTGCAACTCCCCTATCTTGAAGAGTGGAGTCCCCGGTAACGGCGCCAAAAATTTGCTTGATACACGAGATACTTCTCGCTCCTCGTTGGTTACCCCAAGTGGAAGGTGAGATGTAGCGTAGCGGCAAATTTCCCTTGGTACAGATACCAAGGTTGAAAAGATCGTCTCCCGTAGGACTCCAATAGATACAAGTAGGTGGTTAAGTGAACAATGGTGCCGTTTACAACCTAAGGTTGCTTACTTCACCTGGACCTGCACACACAACAGATAGCTTTGCTCCCAACGAGTACAGAGGAGTTGTCAATTCCTCCGGCCTTGTTGTTTACAAAGGATAAAATGCATGGGATAATAATGATAGATAGTGATAGCAACGGAAAAGTAAATACTGAAAGTAAATTGATAGTGTAAACAGTGGTGGTAATATGGACTGGGGTCCCATGATGTTCACTAGTGATGTCTCTCTCCCAAAAGACGATAAAATAGCCATGCGAGGTAAACAAATTACAGCTGGGCAATTTACAGGATTATGTGCGCAAACCAATGCTAATTATGCAAAACAGAAAGGAAGAGGCTCAAAAGCACGGGCGGTACGCCAAGACAAGTAGACCGAAATCCATCTGCATCTACCCACTAATTATCCACCTTGAGATATCTATCCAGAACATCTCGCTGGTATTAAGTTTCGAATCCCACCCAAAGTGTAAACTCAAAGCAACGGACAACTGCATTAAAGAACTTTGCGTAAAATAAACAATCCTTGCACCCGCAAGTACAAGCACCGTTGTTTTCCCCCTTGTGGCAACAACACATTCCCTACACTCATGTTTCTGTCACTCAAGCTAGTCATCGGGGGGCATGAACCCACAATCATGCATAACGCTCCCTCTTGGAGTCACTACCTACTACTTGGCCAAAGCAATAAACAGCAACAGAGAACATGCAAGAGTTACTCAAGAACATAAATATAAAAGAAGAGAATCAAATATATAACTCAATCACAATCTGAACATAATCTCATAATCCATCGGATCCCAGCAAACTCAGCATAGCAACAGCAGAAAGATTACATATGTGCCTCGATCATGTAGGGCAGCTCACGAGGTCTAATCCATGAAGAACAAAGAGGGGAGGAGAACATCACATAGCTACTGATCATGGACCCATGGTCCAAGGTGGACTACTCACGGTTCATTCGGGAAGCATCCATGATGGTGGAGAAGCTCCCGGAGGTGATTCCTCCCTCTGGCAGGGTGCCGGGAAGAGGTCTTCTGGTGCTCCCAATCTTGGAAGTGCGGCGGCGGCGGAACAGAGGAAAGATCGCAAAAAAGGGTTCCGTCCCCGAGGGTTTCTCGTCACGGGGAATAAATAGGCGAAAGGGGGCAGCCAGAGGTGGGCAGGGGCTCCAGGCGCCCCCCTGGCGCGGCCAGGGGCGCCCTCTGGCCGCCTGGGCCCCCCTGGCTCCCCTCTGGCCCCACCTGCGCTCTTCGCGAAGCTACCGGTACGCAGATTTTTCCTATATTTTTCTTGGAATTTTTCTGGTACTTATAATAAGGGGGAAACCTGAAATAGAAAAACAGCAGAAAACAGGAACTGTCACTGGGGTGCACTGAGTTAATAGGTTAGTCCAAATATGATCAAAAGTGTATGGAAGTTCATCAATATCATAGCAATATCACACAAAAGAGGCATGGAGCAAGCAGAAATTATAGATACGTTTTGGACGTATCACCCACCGACGTGCACATGCATGAGACGGGGGCATGAGCTTCTGAACTTGATTTGCTTTGGCTAGAGAACAGATTGGAAAGATGAGTGTGAAGGTAGCAGCAAGAGAGAGGAGGCATCCAATTATTCACCCTATTGACTTTAAAGCGCAGCTGCGCTTGTTTGCGCGAGCCAGCGCATCGTTTCTAGTCCGCGCACGCACTATCAGACAAACTAGGAATTATTATTGATGGTGACAGCTGTGAAGACCACACCTCACACATGCGGATAGACTACCTACGCGCGCATGCATGTGCTGACATCATTTACTTATTCCTTTTTTTTCTAAAAGTTATAACTTTTGAACCGAGCGTCGAAACAAAGATTCGTTTTCACCATTAGGTTTCTCGCGACGAGATCTTCAAAACTAGATCTCATATGAACATGTTTCAAGAATTTTTTTTAAAACAAGCAACTTTAGTGCTAAAGAGAAGCAACTTTGTTAGGACAGTTGCTTCGTTTTGTGATGAATGTTGTTTTATTTTTTGTTAAGACAGTTGATTGGTTTGTTATCATAGTTGCTTGGTTTTTGTTTGGACAGTTGCTTGATTTGCTATGACATTTGTGCATTGTGCGATATGATAATATAGTTGCTTGGATTTGATAGGACAATTGCTTGGTTTGTTATCATAGTTGCTTGGTTTTGTTTGGACAGTTACTTGATTTGCTAGGACATTTGTGCATTGTGCGATATGATAATATAGTTGCATGGATTTGATAGGACAGTTGCTTGGTTTTGTTAGGACAGTTGCTTAATTTTGTTGGGACAGTTGCTCCGTTATGTTATGAAAGTTGTTTTCTTTTAAGACAATTGCTTGATTTTGTTATGATAGTTGCTTGATTTTGTTAGGACAGTTGCTTAATTTTGTTAGGACGGTTGCTCCGTTTTGTTATGAAAGTTGTTTTCTTTTAAGACAGTTGTTTGATTTTGTTATGATATTTGCTTGATTTGCATTATATTTTATGTTCTTTTCTTGGTTTTACACAAACTAAGCTGATAGAAAGTCATATTAGACAAACAAGAAGAGTTGCTTACTTATAATATTAAAGTTGCCTACATACCACACAAAGTTGCTCAAAAAGAAAAGTTCGCCGAAACCTATTCATATGGGATCTAGTTTTGAAGAACTCATCGGGAGAAACCCAACGGTAAAAACGGATCTGAATTTCGATATCCGGTTCAAAAGTTATAGCCTTTTGAATATTTTAGAATCAATAATTAATGCACGAACAGGCTAGCCTGAGAATAGAGAGGGGACATATTCTTTCTTTTTCTAACGGTTGGACAACACGCTCTGTGGTCCTTTCCTAATATGGAAGGGCCGCTCAGGTAAACAGCCAGGCGTGCGTGCGCCAGCTAGCCAAGTCCATTATTCACAGTAGAGAGTGCATGCAATCGTCATGTCTGCCTAGCTAAAGGGGAAGGAGGCCACGATTTGGACTGGAAAGGAAACGCCACGCCTCTCCGCGCCACCATCTCGATAGGGAGGGTTCCGTGATCGTCGACTAAAGCCCAATAAGAAACAACCCAATTAACCATATAAAATTTGGATTTTGTTTTGGGTGCAGTGGCCCAATAGGCAACGGACCGAGCGAGGTAGCAAGCAAGTTGCAATGCACACGGTCCAGGTGTGGGATGGAGACTTGCCTAAAAAATAAAATAAAAATAAAAAGGTGGGATGGAGACAAAGAAATCGGACGGTCAAGGACGTGCAAATCTTATAAACCGACGGCCATGGCGCCTAATGGCCTGAGAGGGCTTCGAATTTGAATGTTTCTAAAACCTTGTTTGGCACCCATATGATTTCATTTCATTTGGTGGAAATGAAATGAAATCACATTCGTGTGAGGTTTCATTTGGTGACTTATTTCACATAATGAAATGAAATCACATTACGAAGTTGCATACTTGAGTTCTGCCACTCAAACTTTGCGTATTTCAGTTTCTGCGGCAACTCATGTGACGAAATTCGGTGCATGCCACTTCGTGCCATCTCCGTGAATAGCAGCTGCATTACCTTATACTTTGGTCGTTTGCTTTCATACAATGTTTAAAAAATCGATAACTGCTCGGTCAGCTGGAGAGTAGAGATTAATCATAAATCGGCCAATTAATCGAAATAAATATGTCGACCATTAATTGATCAGTTTTTTTTCTAAAAATCAGATTCCCAATGTTGATATCCAATTTTGTGCACGTAAATATGTGTATCCAAATATGTATATCTTTCGATAAAATATAAAACCAATTACAATGCACTATCTCTTTGATCTGCAAAATAGAAAATCTAACAAAAATTGTAAGAATTGCAATGGTAAAGTCTTGCAGAATCTGTAAAATATTAAAATAGGAAAGCTCACTATTTCATTCGAATTTATTCGACTGCGCAAATTTTATTTGATTTCGTACGAATCTAAATGATTGGCGGATGGATGCCGCTAGAGTAGGATAACCGGCTTCAGCATCAGTGTCCACGAATTGAACCCCCTATTTGTATTCGGATGTGGCGCCCTTTTAGGGCATAACTTTGAAAATGTTCTTATCAATCAAAGAGCGAAAAAGAAGGCGCGGTATATTTACTCTTTACCAGTTGACGGAGTTTACAACTTGTTACTGCCATATTTTTACAACAGAAAGGAAGGAACGAACGAACGAACGATATAGCGCAATCAGAAAGGAAAAAAAAAAGAATCAATGCTTGGAGAGCGGGAAGCCGATGCCATGGCGTGTGGTGGGGAAGGTGACGAAGAGCATGCTGCCGACGACCCCGATGGCGATGGGCAGCACGGTGAGCAGCTGCGCGGCGTCCTCGGACGGCACCGGGTAGAAGCAGGAGACGACGTTGTGGTCGAAGAGCGCGACGGCCACGAAGACCATGACGGTGACGACGGCGTGCACGAGGTCGATGAGCCGCAGCCTGTAGGCGGCGGCGGCCTGCGGGTCGAGCGGCGCGCCGCCGTCGATGACCCAGAGCCCCCGTCGCGTGGCGAAGCCGTAGCGCACGGCGCCCTTGGCGTCGCGGAAGCTGTCGGTGAAGCTGAGCGCGAAGCAGGAGAGCGCGCAGAGCGCGACGAGCGCGGCGGCCATGGCGCGGTTGGCGCGGACGCAGTGGCCCTGGTCCGTGACGATCGGGGACAGGAGCTGGAACGCCATGACCGTGCCCGTCGGCAGCAGCGTGGCCAGGTGCGCCGTGCTCTGGTACGTCTGGCTGATGGCGCGCTGCATCGGGCTCAGCCCGTCGCCTTGGGCGTCGCCGACGGCCGCCGGCCGCGTCTCCAGCAGAGGCCGCTCCTCGTCGACGACGCGGACCTCGCTGTGCGCCGCCGCCGCCATTGCCGCCGCTGCCGGTCTCGCTTCGATCTACGGTCTGAAAGAAAGAATCTTGGCTGCGAGTGAATCGGATTGGATAGGGAGTGGTGACTCGAATGATCTGTGGCGGTCGTGGTTGCAAAGTGGGGAAGGGATTTAAAGGGGGGTTACGGGGAATGCAGGGCGCGGCGTGACGGCATGGACGGAGCGTTGCCGGGGCGTTTCAGGTTGGCCGGCGGGCGACTGCGCTTGGCTTGCAAGAAACAGGAACCTTTGGAACCCAACCAAGATCGGGGGAGGTTTTTGCCGTTGCTTGCAAGAGAGGCGGACCGAAACGCGGGACGCGACCAGGCCACCTTTCCGGCTCCAAGTCAAGCTAGCTAGCCTCGGCTTACTTCCGGCCGCACTCCAGCAGCAGTCCGGCTGAGCTCCACGCCCGCCCGTCCGCCGTGGAGTAACGCAATGGACAAACGCAAAGACGCTTAAGATAGGGAGCCATTATTAGGAGAAGACTTAGCGAAACCGTGGATGCATTACGCCTGTTTTTGTGTGCTTGAAAGGCTTTGGCACGACGCGTGTTAGGCAAAAAACGAAAGGCTTTGAGCTATTGAGCGAGCAGACCGACGTGCGGGCGTGTCGTGGGCTGCATGCGTGCGTGGAGGCCACAACGCACGCAAAGAATCTGGCAGCGAGGATTGTTTGTTTGGTTTGCTTATACGATTTCGGGTAAATAAACGTCGGGAAAACCACAAGAAACACGGCCGGGGAAGAAAAAGGAATCACTCGGTCGGGATATTTAAGGTACTACGTATGTCTTTCTTTACATGCAGAGCTTATAGCTTCATTCTGGTTTTGTTAATAACATAAAAAAAAGGGAGAAACTTATCCAATCACTGTCACAAGTTACTTGGTTTCAATCTGGAATATGACATTAACTTTCGCAACTACAACAGTCGTAAAATGAGTCGAGTACAACACATTACCACGACTACAATAGGATTACTCGCTGAGTTTTTCCATGCTCAGCCTTGGTGCGGTAACCTTAAAACTAATAATTTCGAGCTGCAAGTGGGTATATGCTGTCCTGAGAAATGAGGCGCACAATCCTCACGGCCGTGAGCACTGGTCGCTGGAGTCTCAACGCTGTGAGCACAAGCTCAACCCTGTGACTTTCAAGATATCCAGATCACTCAAACTACTACTGGGGAAGCTTGTCCTGAGAAAGTGAAGATGCATTGCCGAAACAAAGCTCAGGAAAGTATAATTCGAACAAAACAAAGCGCACAGTCCTGAATAACAAAGTGCACAAACCAACAAATCCTGAATAACACCACCCCACGCCAAGTTGCTTATGCTGTTCTACATTCTGACCTAAAACGTGTCACCAGCACACAACCACAACAAGAAAATCTAGAGTTAGCACACGACGAGTTAAAGGGCTGTTACATATATTGTTAAGGACGCAGTCAAGCGCCAACGACATGCTTCTCATACAAGGCTACGATGTCCTTCTTGTTGGGGTTCTTCAGCTGCAGCAACTGGGCGCCAAACCCATTCTTGGTGAGCTCCTGCTTCAGCTTCAGCACCGTGAACTTGGTGTAATCTTCTGTCTCTGTCTCTGTCCCCTCCTGCTGCTGGCTCCCGTTGTTGGTGTCTTCTCCGAAGAACACAGATCCACCATCCTCCGTGTGGTTGTTCTTGAACGGGCTTGTTGTGCTCTTTGATCTCTTCCTTCGCCTCCCGGTGTCGTCGTCGTCAACATCCATGTAATGGACAGACTCGGTGGCTTCCCCCCTATTGCGCCTAGAATACGAGGCCTTAACCTTACTGTCAAGCGCAGTTTCATTGAGCCGAACAGACGTCAGCTCCTGCTGGAGCATGTCCAGCTTGCCTTGGGTTGCTTGCAGCTGCAGCGACAAGGCCTCGGCTCTCTTATTGGCTTCAGCGCAACCTTCTCGCTCTGTTGCCAATAGACTCTCGAGGACTTGAACCGTGTTCGATCTTTGTTGATTGTTCTGTTCCAGCATCTCCCCAATCTGCTTTTCCCTCTCATCAACCCTTTCATCAAGCATTCTGACCTTGGATAGAGCATCCAACTCAGACTGATGAAGTCGCTCCATTTCTTCCACCATCTTACTTTTCTCTCTCTCTAGACTTTCAACTTGTCTCTCCATTCTTTCTATCAACGTGAGTCTCTCCATTGCTTGTTGCTGTGCTTCACCCTTGTCTCTCTGAGCTTTAGCAGCTTCTTCACGAGCTGAATCAGCCAACTCTACTGCTCGTTTAGCCTCCCTTTCAGCTTCCTTGCACCTCATGTCTGCCTCATCAAACTTTTTGCACTCAGATAGGAACTTTTCCTGAAGATGGTTCTTTTCTTGTTCCAGGATCCTCAATTCCTTCTCACGTGACTGAGCTTCAGTTTTAATAGACTCCAAGTTATCAGTCAATGATCTGATTTCTCCCTTCAGAGCCACTGAATCTGACTGGTGGTTCTTCAACTTTGCTTCAGTAACCTGTATTTCATCATTAGACATGAGATGTTATATCACATTTTAGCCATTTTAGGGTGGGAAAGGAGGGAAGGAGGGAGTACCTCAAGCCTTGATATCAAACTTGTCGCGTGAACTTCAGTTTGGTTAATTTTTGCATTCAATGTAGCTATCAGGTCATCCTGTTGATACAACAAGAAACTAAAAAGTAAGCAACCAGGCACCCGCAACTCTAAAACTTAAAAGGTAAACTGTCGAGCACAAGAAAAAGGTTTACCTTCTCATGAAGCTGGCTAGCAAGTTCTGCTCTCAATGCATCTTCCCTTTCTTGCACTTTCTTATTTGTTCGTTCCTGTGCAGAAGCTGCTCTCTCAAGAGCTGTTTTGGCCTGATTGGCAGCATATTCATACTTACGTTTCCACTCAGAAGCTTCCTCTTGAGCAGACTCAGCCTGCTCTCGTACAGCAGATAATCTGCCCTCGCTGATACTTACCCTAGATTCCAGAGAAGCAATCTGGGACTTTAACTTGCTGTCATCTGCCTTCTGCTGTGAAATGCAGTGATCGTATTTGCTCTTCCAATCAGCACACTCTCGTTTTGCATGTTCAAGAGCAGCAGACAAGCTCTGACAGCGCTCTTCCAACTTGCTAACCTTGTTCTGAAGTTCAGCTATTCGAACAGAGTAATCCTTTGACATTTTCTGCTTATCATTAATAGTTTCCTCATAGCGCCTTAAATACTCAGTTCTGTGCCTCTCACTTGTCTCAAGTTGCTTCGTGAGCAATGCTAACTTATCATCACTTGAACTGCATTTCAGTCTCAGGGCATTCCTTTCAGCATCTACATGCTCCAATTGTTTTCTGAAGAGGTCTAGCATAGGGCCCGCCAAACTGCAGTAATTCATTGGCAAATGATGAATGAAAATTAAGTGTAAGACTGAGGGCCATGGTTAATATGTTCAGCAACACACATAATGTAAGGATGGTAACAAAGGATCGATTAGGTTCCTCAAAGTATAGGTGCAAGATGTGATATCACGCAGCTAAGGTTACAAGTGGCACATCCACTAAGCCTGCTTAATCAAGTGGATATTACAAAGTAAACTAAACCTACATGCAGACCCTTGAACCTTCAAAATTATATTGATCAAGTTCATAGTACAAATTATGATATATCATTACGTCCCAAAAAGAAGACATCACGAAAAATGATGAGGTGCTTACCACTGATGCAGAAATGTAACGAGTTTTGCCCATTTCTTTGGCCCATAAGAAGTCGCCTCATACTCCGTGAGGAGACCATCAAGGAGCTGCATTATATCAAAAATAAAATGTGTTACTATGAATACATCATCCCAAAGATTTGCATTATTGCACCTCAGGGGAAAGCTTAAAATAGGCATACCCTGACTACATCATCCAACTTTGAATCAGGACGGTTACATGCTGCTCGCACTTTTGATTCCATGCTCTGTATTTTATTAGAACATTGCAAGTCGGCCTCCAGAAAAGAATTCCTTTTGAAATCCTGCATTCATATCATTACCATTTAGCCTGCCACTTTGGTGCATTCATATCATTACCATTTAGCCTGCCACTTTGGTACTAATGTACTCCCTCTTATTCACAAATAAGTAGTTTATGGCATTGGCATAGTCTTTGAAGTAAAACTTTGACCACAACTTTTAAAAATGTTTTTCAAACAAAAATTATCCACGTTGGTAATTCATTATACATCAATGAAGAAGCATTAATGAGAAAGATAAGCGATCATAGGCATGGTCAACTGAAGTAGTAGATGAGAAGCGGCAGTCACCTCGAATGTCTTTTTTACATTAGTCTGAAGAAGCTTTTCAAATTTCGAACGAGCTGATCCAGCACCAACAGCAGAGGCATTAAAAACGCTCATGGCCTTATTCATTGCACGTTCATGTGCTTCTCTTAAAGCATCCTGACAAAACCGACCTATCAGAACATACCAAAAAAGTGGAAGGAGAAACACATCTTGCTTATTAGCAATACCTACCTCTTCTGCTGGTTTTTTACAGTCAAAAGAAGAATTGTAAGTATCCAGAGCAGAATCGTACGCCCTACGACATTCTGCTTCCTCCACACTCTGCATAACAAAAAATTATGAGACAGCTTCCTCCCTAACAGAAAGCAGATATCCAAATCATGATTGAATAGCCGAGACACAATAATGATAGAGCAGTAAATTGGTGCCCTCCACTAAGCAATTATGTACGAAAAGTGATAAATTTACAGCATGCCATCCATAACATCATAATCACCAAGGTATATTTATAGTGACATAAAAATCTAAAAGATATAAAGCACACACCATTTGCTCCAAATATTATCTGCTGCAAGCAACACTGACAGTTGGTTGTGCGATTTATACATAAGATCAACATAAGACATAAATCATAATGCCGTCAACAATTTGAGCATACCTGCCATGACGAAGATATTGTCGGGACTGCCCCAGTATTAATTGCATCAAGAAAGGATTGTGTCAATCCAGCAAGGATGGGGCCTGTCATTGTACTAGCTCCAAGTTGTTTAGGTCTTGTTCGATCAAACACAAATTTAGTGAAAGCATCCAGGCCAGATGTAAACTCTGGGCGGAAGGTATTCATCTGCAAACAAGAGACAAACTAAGCATGGACTAGGAAAAAACAAAATTGATAATATAGAAATGAGAACATTTATCAAGAACAAAAAAACTGATTTGTTGGCATCCAGCTGTGGGTGCAAATTTTAGGTAACTTGTTGACATGTACTTCTAACTTAGCCTAGATTAGCTTTAAATTAGCTATAGCTTCAGTTTCCTTTTGTACAGTTGTAAAGCAAAAAAATATAAATATGTGCAGTAGAGTGCTACAGTTATCGCCAGGAGAAAAAAGCATTTATCAAGAACAAGTACATAAGCAAATAAGACCATAACGAATATGTACTAAAATTATAATGCAGAACCCTATAAGGGAACACGTGAAAAATTATTTATACTATGTCTTGCTAAACCAACTAACCAAGTACATAAAATCTTCAGAGAATTTTCGTGCATCAACTTTTACTCTGAACTCTGAAGCAAAGAAGCATTCATAATCTAACACAACGAACCGCATGGATAACTCTCCTAGTCTTACAGTAGGTATTGTAGATAAGCTAATAAGCGAAGCTTCACAAAAATACGATTCTACACGAACGGTAATGATACATTTGTGCTTCTTGCGGACATGGCCGTAACATGGTAGGTTATCCATTGCAGCTGAAAGGCATAATGCTTACAGGAAGTTGGTCAAGGCGCTGGAGATCTTTCTCATTGTTCACCGGTCGCACAAGTGTAAAGCATTCCCTGTCTGGAAAAAGAGCGCGGATCGACTCCCGTATCTTTCAGATATGTTAAAAAGAAGATGCATCAGTATCTCAAAGATATGTTACAAAAATGATAAATTGCAGTAGTACATATGTAAAATTAACTTAAGCAGAATTGCATTAGAAGAAAGTCCTGCCACCATACCGCATTCTTAGAAGATACATCTCTTCCACCACCCTGAACAGGCCTCAGAGCCAGTTCAAGGTAATCTCTTGGTGTAATTTTTCTGTTGTCTTCTGCCAGATCCAAGTAGAAGTCCTGTAAGGTACCAAACCAACAAGTCAGTGATTTTCAAAGATGTACCGAAGAAAATGCAGGTCACGGTTAAACATTGGAAATGATTTATAGAACATGTGTACAATTACAAAACCATTCATGCGAAGTGCAAATAGCCTATATTATTAGGATAAAATAAAGATAATAACTTACCCTCAACAGCCAAACAAAGACAGGTGAGAAGTGCCCAAGTTCAGAGGCAGTGGACCTTCCACCTGAGGCCCTAACCCGTATGTGCTTTGTCATTTCTGTGACTAGTGAAAGGCGGTCAATTGAGGCTTCATCTATCCCTCCCATCTGGAAGAAGAAACAAAGTTTCAAGGAAATGGATTAGAGTATGAAAGAGGGAAAAGGCTAGCTTATTGATCAGCATCCTCAAATAAGACCAGGGACTACATAAGCTTCTCCAGCATTACTGTAGCAGGCCCTGCCAATGAAAAAGATAGCAGAAACCTTAGACATTCGCTCAGTAATATACCTGGTTGTATACGAACATGCTTGATAACAGAACAGCCAACGAAAATATTTGGATACTATAGGTGCCCTGTCAAGAAAGGAAATGGTATTAAGATGCTAGAATAGAAAACCGAAGGAAAATTATATCCTAGTGCACAAAAGCAACCATAAAAAAATCACCAAAAGCAAATAAGATAACAAATATTTCTCAATACAAATATAGAGAACAGGACGCTGCGTAAACGGAATACAGAAAAGCTATTTAGTTAGCAACCTATCTTTCAATAAATGGCCAACTTACAGAGAGAAGGTTGATGTCCTAACAAAGAGTTGTGAACATCTCACTAGGAATAGTTGGAGAAAAAAATACTCCAGAATAAGTTATACTGAATCTAAATGTAATAAGACTGTAAACAGAAGTGGGGATCACACTTTAAAAATATAGTTTTTGTATATACTAGTGAGAAAAAAATTACTCACATCGCCTACTAAGTTATTAATTATTTTTTTAAAGAACCACGTAAAATTTGCGGAGACTGTACTTGTACGTACAAAATTAGAATTGAAAAATATTGACATGAGAAATCTGTATGTTCCTCCAAATCATAGTCATAACAGCTGCACTAAAGGAAAACCCATAAATATTGGTAGTAGAAAATATTTTGACCATCTCAACATCAAAATTTAACTAGTTACTCAAATAAATGTGACCCCAGACAAATAAAGAGATTCTCCGGAATCATTTAGCATGCCATGACATGGTCATAAGCAAAAAAGGGTCAGTTTCGAAGTAAAGTTACATGACATACCGTTTGATCATAAGCATCGATTCCTTCAGTGTCCAACAATACAAGATTGTACTCAGTTCCATCATGACCAGTCCTCTTCAAAGGTGCACTCCACATCCAAAGTCCCTTGGTGCAAGGTTTATGTGTTGATGCAACTTGAAAACCACTGCTTCGCCCTAGAAGCTGCATATGTAGGTCATCATTTAAATGGAGAACAAAGTTGAAAAGCATGCAGCAAAGGAATATTATATAGAAAAATAAACACGAAGGTTCAAGTACGTCCATTTATCCAAGAAAATACATTCTGATACAGTCTGATGGATTAATAGGATAAGGGTTGGAATCTGAGGTCCATTTGGTAGAGCTAATTTAACTTAGCTGGATTTTTTTTTTGGTACACAGTACACATCACGTATCAGATATCAAACTCTATTCGTGTATTAGCAGTTTCTTTTTACAAACATACAAAATACTTTTGATCCAAACAATCTTTCTTATAATGACCCTGCAATGTATTGCCTCTTACCGATGTGGTTCGATGTCCTTGTTTAACTTCCCCACTTTCCTGTACAACTTACAATCAAGCATGTCCCACATGTACCACCCAAAAAACATGTCGTTATAGCTAGAGGCACCTAACAGCAGCACAGATGCTTTTGTCAAGATGACGTCGATCGCTGTATTTCCATCTCAAATGAATGTTCCAATAACATCCCGAGTGCTCTCATCCTGCCAGCACCAACTGTGTTTTTCTACCAACTTTATCTTTTCACTATTCCCAGAGATATCTTGGGTTCTAACACCAGGTGGCGATTACAAATTTTGTACGCATTAAGCAACCAAGAGTGAACAATGTTTGAAGCACTGGTAAACTTACTCCCAAGTACTGGAGTAACACATATCACATTTAAAACGTTGTATCCACCCCAGACCAGTTGCGAAATCTGCAGTCGAGTTCCAACTCCCAAATCCTCCACTCCAACCCAACCGAGTCGCGCCAGCAACTAAACCCTAGAACCCAAAATCCACCCTAAACCGCGGCCCGAGTCGCGAAGTCACCCCTTCCATCCCCGAAACGTCCTCACGCCAGAGCGAAACGCGCCGATCTACTACCGAACCGCGGAAACCCTAGGCGCGCATTCGCCGACGAGCGAGACAACCCAGGCGCCCCTCCCACGAGGGGCGGGGCAATAATAAGAGTACCTGGTTGAGCACGAAGCTCTTGCCCTGGCGCGCGCGGCCGCAGACGGAGACGACCCCGACGGGGCCCTTGACGAGCTGAAGCGCGGCGACGGCCTCCGGGTCCATGACGAACTTGCCCTTGTCGTCGCAGTAGACGAGCCGCAGCGGCCGGCCCAGGCCGCCGCCAGCGGCGGGGGTCGGCGCGGGGGAGGCGGGGGCGTCGCCCGCCGCGACGCTGGGGCTCCCGCGCAGGCCCAGCCTCTGGAACATCGCGCCGTCGCCGCCGTCGGTTTTGGGCTTGTTCCGCTCCCTTTCTCTCTGTCTCTGTCGCGCTGCTCCGTTTCAAAAGGGGAAATGCGGAGGAGCAACCGTGTCGCCCGTGGGGGGTCGAGGCGAGGGTTTCTTCCAGTAAAACGCGGCGCTGGAGGCAGGCGACGTGGCGGACACCTTTTGGGCTGGAGGCGACGCCCGTTGCGCTGGACCTGGCTGGGTGGGTGGGGGGCTTGGTCGGTTCGCTTCGTTGGTCGGCGCTGCCCTCCGGTCAGAAAAATATGAGCAATTTTTTTTGGGGCTTTTCATTGTGGGCTCCTATGCGCCCGTAATAAGCTGCCCCTCCCTCAGCTTAGGGTCAGTTTTTTTTAGCTTATAGCAGCTTATTGTCAAGATAAGCTACAAGCCCAAAAGAACTCGTTTTTATAGTAGGGCTTAACTTATCTTCATTGGGCTTCTCTTCACAATGAAAATAAGTTGGGTAGGGGCAGCTTCCCGCAAAGTGCCGAGGCGGTACATCGAAGTGCCTCTCGTACGTAGATGATATTACAAAGAAACTGCCACCCCACCAGCACGGACGAAACGAGCATCTCGTCCATCCCCTCGTCACTCTCCCCGCCTCCATCTCTGCTTCCCCTCCCCAGGACTTCCGCCGCCGCCAACCCCTCCGACCGCCGCCCCCGACCCCGACTCCGATCGCCGCCCCCGACTCCGCCTCCGACCGCCGCCCCCGACCCCACCGCCCTCCGCCGCTAGCGGCCCTCCTCTCCCTCTGCCCGGAACCACCTCATCCCCTGCCTTCCTCTGGATTGCAGACGCCTACCTGAGCTCGAGGGCGCCGGATCCCAACTCCACCACACGCGTCTACCACGACCCCTACAGATCCGGCGGCCTAGCTCTGGCCTAACGCCGGCCAAGCCAGCCTCCGGCGGATGAACAAGGCGAGGAAAGCCTCCAGCCTGGCCTAGTTCTTCAGATTTGTTGATTCTTTTTTATGTATAAACGAAATTCTTGTGACTATTATGTGAGTGTTTATATAATTTGTGCAACTATAATTTTTTATTTTAGGTGATGTTTAGTAGATGTGCAGCTATATGTGTATTGAATTGACCTCATTGTTATATGTTTACATTTTTTATATTAATTTTTACAATTGTTTTGTACTGTTATGATGATAAATAGATGAAAGCATAATTTTTTACTTTAGGTGATGTCTAGTAGACGATGAAGGTGATATGAATGGTATTAGAAAAGATTTACAATACAGTGGCATTATAGACTTTTCAGCGGATACATCAGAAATAAGCTGGAAACAGAAAACCTGAAAAGAACTCGCGAGCTTATTCTCAGGAGCTTATTTTCACAGCAGCTTATTTGAGGCTTATTTTCACAGCAGCTTATGCATAAGCCAGAGCTCAAAAGAACTGGTCCTTATTCTAAAAGCCCAACTTTAAATTTTATTTTAGAAGCCTAGTAGTTAAAGATTGACTAATAAGCTTTTAAAATAAAAATTTATGTTGGGCTTCTAGAATAAGTTGGGGGGGGGCAGCTTAATTCCACCGCTGGAAATAAGCTGCAAAAAAACTTGCCCTATATCTACATGGTCATGGATTTTCTATGTTTTTTCTGTTTCATGCATGTCGGTTTCACTTCTGAACCCTTATGGGCTTTCAATGTGGCTTTTTTTCTAGTTTCTCAAAAAAAATGTGACTTTTTTCTAACGCTGTGTTTGGATGTAGGAAATATTGCTGGGAATTGAATTGGACTAGCAATTCCATTTCCCAGATGAAAAGGAAATGTGTGCGATTCAAATTCGGTCGTTTGGTTGTAAATGGAATTTATGGTTGGAATCAAAGGGTGGCACACAATTCTAATTCTTGTTTGGATGTATAAATCTTGGAATTGATTTTTTTGTTGACTTTGGACAATATAAACTTCTTAGAGCCTGTTCGGAAGCCCTCGGCTCCACGGCTCCGCTCCTAGAGCAATGGGAGCAGCACCGAACACTTTTTGAGCGGCTGTAGCGGAGCGTCAGCTACTTGTTTTTCTCGGAGTGGCTGAAGTGCTGCTCCACGCGCTCCCGAAAATGAAAAAGTGGAGTTAAGAAGAGAAGAGCAGAGGGCTTCCGAATAGGGCTTTAATTTTGACTTTACTCCAGCTTCCGTATAAGATCTTCTAAATCTTTAGACAAAATCTATTCTCTTTGTTTCCGTTCCTGGGAACAGGAAGAAGAGCAGACCGGCTATGGATCCATGCCCCTGCCGCCGCTGAAGGGAGGATGGAGCGGCCCCGGCGGAGGGATAGACGAGGGCGCGGTCATCCTGACGTCGTGTGCCTCTGCCCCTTCCCGACGTTGTGCGCCATGACGCCTCTGTCCCCTGCCGCCACCATGCGCCTCAGCCCCGCCCAGGAACGGAGGACGCCGGCGCTCGGAGGAGATGGGGCGAGGAGAGAGCTCGCCAGGGCCTCCGCCGCCGCCGGATTCGAGGGAGCGCTGGAGAGAGACCGTCGCCGTTAATGCTGAAGGAGCCGCGCGAAGTTGAGGAGTGGCCGCCTGGATGGGAAGATGGAAGGGGGAGGAGGCGACGGATGCGTGCAAGCGGCGAAGCAGAGAGGGAGGGAGGCGGACCATGGCGTCGGGTGGGTGGTGACTTGCGGCGGGACTGAGATGCAGACGGCGGCGGCGAAGAGTGACTTGTGGCTCGCTCGTTCTATTTTCGCGGAGAAGGGAACGGTTCGCGAAGGAGTGTTTTCGCGCGATTCCGAGGCTCTCAACTCAGAAAGATTTGGGACGAACGGACAACTAGGACCGGTGCGCTCGGAATTGGTATGTGTTTCTAATGTCTATGCACGCTTCTATTCTTGTAGACTATGTTGGGCCTCCAAGCGCAGAGGTTTGTAGGACAGCAGCAATTTCGCTCAAGTGGATGACCTAAGATTTATCGAACTCAGGGAAGTAGAGGTTGAAGATGGTCTCTCTCAAGCAACCCTGCAATTAAGATACAAGAAGTCTCTTGTGTCCCCAACACACCTAATACAACTAGGAGTTGTATAGGTGCACTAGTTCGGCGAAGAGATGGTAAAATATGGGTGATAGGTGTGGCAAAGCAAGGTAATATAAATCTGTAATAAAAAGTGCAGCAAGCAAACATGTGACAAAAGTGAGCACAAACGGTGTAACAATGGTGGAAACAAGGCCTAGGCTTCATACTTTCACTAGTGGCAACTCCCAACAACATTAACATGGTCTAATCACATGATATTTCCCATAAAACATGCAATGAAGACGTACTCGGAGGTCATTCCTTTGTGGTCAATAGAGGACGAGAGTTATGTAGGGCTACAAAATCACACCTCAGAGTTCGTAGTCTCAATCTATGGATTTCCTAGTGTCACCGCGGCCATCCAAAGAGAGTACCACAATCACCAAAACATATCTCATGGATAGTCAAAGACAAGCACCAAGAGACTCTCAATCTTCAATCAACACACAAAAGAGGAAATCACTCATGAAAATATTATTCTAATCCATGTCCAAAAGACCGCTGTCACCTTGGTCTCGGGGATTATACTAGATAAGGTCAAGTGAGTACATCAATCCAATACATATAGGAAGGGCAAATATCATGGGATCACCCTAGATTGACATAGCCTATGATCACAACAAAGATCACATCATGGGAGAGAGAGAAGAACACATAGCTACTGGTAGAAACCTCAGCCCCGAGGAGGAACTACTCCCGCATTATGGAGGGAGGAAGCAACGTCGATGGAGATGAATCCGGGGGCACTTCCCCGTCCCGGAAGGGTGCCGGCACAGGAATTCTGGTCCCCCGAAGCTTGTTGGCGATGGCGGCGGAGATCGGAATTGCTTCTGGAGAAAAGGGGTCCGGAATCAGGGTTTTTGCGACGGGAGTATAAATAAGAGCCAAGGGGGCACCGAGTGATACGTCTCAAACGTATCTACTTTTCCAAACACTTTTGTTATTGTTTTGCCCTCATTATTGCATGATTTGGACGAAACTAACCCGGACTAACGTTGTTTTCAGCAGAGCTGCCTATATGGTTTTATTGTGCGCAGGAAAATGGATTTTTGGACGTCCCAGAAAATTCCCAGAAAAATACCAGAAAATCCACGCACCCGAAGGAGCCAGATCCTAGAAGTGGGACCAGAGGGGAGCCCAGGGGGCCCCAGGCGCCCCCCTGGCGCGGCCAGGGGTGGGGCCGCGCCCTCTGGCAGCCTGGGGGCCTCCCCCCTCCTCTGGTGCCCTACCGATGCTCCTATTTATTCTCGTGACGCGAAAACCCCAAAACAGAAGTCGTTTTCCCAGTTCTCGTCGCGGATCCGCCGCCACCCTCTGTTCTTCTCCGGGAGGGCTAATTTGGAGGCTGTTTTGGCCTCCGGAGAGGGGAGATCATCGCCATCGTCATCACCATCACCATCACCACTCCATCCTCTCTTCATGACTTCTCCATCCATGTGTGAGTAATTCCCTGCTGTAGGCAAAGGGGATGGTAGGGATTAGATGAGTTAGATCATGTAATAGTTTATCAAATTGTTGGGGGCATGTTGCCTATCGTCTAGTTTGGTGTTTATCATCTTTGCTTCAACTTGTTGCTCTTGTCACTTTGGGCCCGAGTGCCATGATTTCAGATCTGAACCCTATGTGTTTTCATGAATATATTTGTGTTCTTGATCCTATCTATGAGTTGTTTGCACCTGTTATAGTCCGGAACCGGCGATCCCAAAGGTGACAGCTTGGGACACCAAAGGGGATGGACTATAATTTGAGGATTCCATGTATCCATTGATTGTTAATGCTTTGTTCCGGTGCTCTTTGACAGGAGCACCTTAATCTCCATAAGTTCCTTTTGGCCCCGTTCGTAGCGGTATGGTAGGACAAAAGATGTTGTGCAAGTTCTTATTGCAAGCACGTACAACTACCTGTGGGATACATGTATGGTGTTTGATTTATGCCTAGATGATCTTTGCTTTTCCGTGTGCCTTGTCCCAAGTTAAATACATGATGTGTCTTATCCATGCAACGCCCAATCATCCATCTCCCTAGCCTACAGTGTTTTTAATTCTGCTGGTTACAAATTATTTACTTTCGCTGTTTTACTATTACCATTGTTATCATCACTCCCATATCGCAGTTACTATTAATATCTTGTTGCAAGTAAGTGTATCTCAGGTGCGGTGGAACTGACAACTCCACTGTTAAAGCTTGTGGATATTCTTTGGCTCCCCTTGAGTCGAATCTATAAATTGGGTTATTCTTACCCGCGAAGACTATCTCGATCCCCTGCAGTTGTGGGTTATCAAGCCTGTTTTATGGCGCTGTTGCCAGGGAGCATAGCTTTATTCACAAGTCTACTTGAAGTATTTTACCTGCTGCAATTTATCCGCTATGGGTAAGAAAGAAGACCCCAAGGTCCCGATCTTACCATCCCGTACGAGAAAAGGTATTGTTCTGAACACTAGTGGTACACTTGATTCACCTTCAGTTATGAGGAAGTTTGCTTCACCTCCACCACATGATGCCTCTACTGAATGTGTCACTATGTCCGATACTTTTGATGATGCTTCTACTACTCTTGATGATATTGGTTCACTTAGTCACGCTCTTGAGAAACAGATTGTTGCTGCTGCCAAGAAATCTGGGATTGAAATTCCCGATACTTGCTATCATTTTGATGGGACTTACACTTATCCCGATTTGAGTAAACTCAAGGAGAGACTCCTTGATGATGATTATATTATACTTGATGATGATTTATGCAGGGAGCTAACAGAGTTTGACGACTCTGACCCTGACGCTATTAAGAAGCTTCTCGAAAAACATTCTCTGAAGAACAAGGCCGTACCCGATCCTACTTTTGCTACGTCTCCTATATGCATCAATGATCCTGATTATAATTTCTCTGTTGATCTTTCACTTATATCTATGGTTGAAGATGACCCCTTTTATGGCAGAGAAAATGATGATGCTATTGCACACCTGACCAAACTCACTGAGTTAGGTGGCTTGTTTACTACAGATGAGAAGATACGAAACTTCTATGTTACTAAGCTTTTTCCTTTTTCTTTAAAGGAAGGTGCTAAAGCATGGTACGATGCACTACCATGTGGTTCTATTAGGAGTCCTCAAGACTTAGCTCGCTCTTTTGTTGATAAGTATTTTCCTGCTCATATGCAACATGCTGCTTTACGAAGAATTTATAACTTTACACAATTGCAGGATGAGAACCTCCCTAAAGCTTGGGGGAGGTATTGCAATCTGATCCAGGCTAGACCGGGACATGGAGTCCCTAAGAATGAATTAATTGATATATTTTATGCTGGTCTAACTGATGAATCTAGATCCTACTTGGACAGTTGTGCTGGTTGTGTTTTCAGGAAAAGAACACCGGACGATGCGGAAGAATTAATGGGAAAGATTGCTAAGAACCACGAAGATTGGTCCGTCCCTGAACCACCTCCACCACCAAAGAAGAGGGGCATGCTTCTCCTAAGCCCCGAAGATATGCAAGAAGCAAAGAAATCTATTAAAGAGAAGGGTATTAAAACTAAAGACGTGAAGAATCTACCCCCTATTGAGAAGTTGTGTGAGCCTACCACTCACCCTCCTATGGTAGAGGTACACTCTCTTTTAGATTTCAATGCAAGTGACATTCCTCATGGTAAGCCTCCTGATCAATGTTTAGATGAGCTTGATAATTTCATTATGAAGCAAAAATCACTTTAATGAAAGGATACAAAGTCAGCTGCATGATAATTCCCTTGATATCAAAAGTTTGCTTGATGTTCTAGGAAGAACAGTTAATGATGTTGATACGTCCCAAACGTATCTATAATTTCTGCTTGTTCCATGCATGTTTTGTCTAACTTTACCATGTTTTGCTTGAACTTTCATACACTTTTGAACCTATTTGGACTAACCTATTAACTCAGTGCACCCAGTTGCCAGTTTCTGTTTTCTGCTGTTTTTGTATTTCAGGTTTTCCGGCCATTAAAAGTGCTCCAAAAATTCCGGGAAAAATATAAAAAAAATCAACGCAACAGAAGCTTCCGGAATCACCAAGAGAGGGAAGGGGGCCACCACCAGGCAGCGAGGAGGGCAGGTGGTGCGGCCCCACCCTGGGCCGCGCCAGGGACCCTCCTGAATGCCTCGTGGGTCCCCTCAATGCCCCCCTTCGCCTATATTTACCCCTCGGGGTGGAAACCCCTAAGATCGATCTCTTTCTCGCGAACTCCCCTCTGTACCGCCGCCGCCGCCGTTTCAAGATCGGGGCTGCCTGGAGAAGCTGCCCCGGCACCCTGCCGGGAGGAGGAACCCCCTCCGGGAGACCATCCATAGCCATGGACGCCTCCCGGATGTGCCGTGAGTAGTCCCCCTTGGACCATGGGTCCGTGACCAGTAGCTATGTGATGAATCTCTCCCCCTTTTGTGCTTCCACTTTCGAGTCCTCGTGAGCTGCCTCACATGATCGAGGCATCTATTTAATTTCTGTTGTTGCTATGCTGAGTTTGTTGGCTTCTGATGGATTATGAGACTATGTTCAGATTGTGATGAGTAATATATTTGGTTCTTCTCTTTCATATTTTTTTCTTGAGTAAATTCTTGCATGTTCTCCGTTGCGGTATTTGCTTTGGCCAAGTATTTTATTTGCAACTCCAAGAGAGAGCGTTATGCTCGATTGTGGGTTCAGCCCCTTGATGTCTAGCTTGAGTGACAGAAACATGAGACTAGGGGATGTGCTATTGCCACCAGGGATAAAACAACGGTGCTTGTACCTGCGGGTGCAAGGATTTTTTACTTTACGCAAAGTTCTTTTAATGCAGTTGTCTGTTGCTTTGAGTTTACACTTTGGGTGGGATTCGCAACTTAATACCAGCGAGATGTTTTGGATAGATATCTCAAGGTGGATGATTCGTAGTAGATGCATATGGATTTCGGTCTACTTACCTTGGCGTACTGCCCATTGCTTTTGAGCCCTCTTTTCTTTGCAGCATAGTTAGCATTGCGGTGCCTTCATAATCGTGTCAATTGCCCAACTGTGATTTGTTTACCTCGCTAGCACTTTTATCGTCTTTTGGGAGAGAGACATCACTAGTGAAAATCACGGGACCCTGTTCCATCTTCACATTATTGTTCACATCCTCAATTTACTTTCAGCTATTACTTTCCTTTGCACCTTTTATCTCTTGCGTTGATCCTTTGTAAACGACAAGGCCGGAGGAATTGACAACTCCTCTGTACTCGTTGGGAAAAGTTATTTGTTGCTATGTGCAGGTCCACGACAACACCCTAGTCAGGAAGCAATTTCTGGCGACGTTGCCACCTACTTGTATCTCCTGAGTCCTACTGGTTCGATAACCTTGGTATCTTCACCAAGGGAAACTTGCTGCTGCACTGCATCTCAAACCTTCCACTTGGGGTAACCAACGAGGGGCGAGAAGCCATCAGATGTTAAATGTCTTGTGAAGCATTTTCGTATGGTTCAAACTCAGCTTGATCAAATTTCTAATGTGCAAAAATATTTGCTTGTTAATAATGCCGAACAAGATATACAGGCCTTCGGGATTAAAACCTGAGGGGGAACTAGCACTCAAGATCCTCTCTATCCGGAGGGGCATCCTAAGAGGATCAAGCAAGATTCTCAAATACAGGAGGAAGAAATTGTTAGCTCCCCGAAGAAGAAGAAGAAGCACAAAGAACCTGACAATTCCAATGATCCAAATATCATATCTACCTCCGATGCTGAGACCGAAGACGGTGCTGAGCCTGAAAAGGATGGTGAAAAGAATGATCCACCCGAGGTTCGAGAAGAAGAAGCACCCGACAAACGCAAGAAATACACTAGAGAAGATTTTATCGCAAGAAGACATGGGAAGGAACGAGAACCATGGGTGCAGAAACCCATGCCCTTTCCAGGTAAGTCTCTCAAAACTAAAGAAGAAGAGCATTACAATAAGTTTTGTGAGTGGATGAAACCTCTTTTTCTTCAAATTCCTTTGACTGATGCTATTATGTTACCTCCTTATTCGAGATATATGAAAGATATTGTTACTAATAAAAGAAAAGTTCCTAATGAATCAATATCTACTATGCTTGCTAACTACTCTTTTAGTGGCAAGATTCCTGAGAAGCTTGGTGATCCAGATATACCCACCATTCCTTGTTCCATAAAGAATAATTATGTTAAGACCGCTTTATGTGATCTTGGAGCAGGAGTGAGTGTTATGCCCTTTTCTCTTTACAAGAGATTATGTTTAGAAAAACTAATCCCTACGGATATCTCTCTTCAGATGGCTGACAAGTCGACAGCTGTTCCCATAGGTATTTGTGAGGATGTTCCCGTTGAAGTTGCTAATTGTTTAATCCTCACTGATTTTGTTGTGCTTGACATGCCCGAGGATGGGAGCATGTGTATTATTCTTGGTAGACCTTTTCTTAACACCGCAGGTGCTATTATTGATTGCAATAAAGGAAAGGTTACTTTCAATGTGAATGACAAAGAACACATGGTGTATTTTCCGAAGAAGATTGACAAGAGGCATGGCCTCAACTCTATAGAAAATATCGAGACCGTGAAGATTGGAGAATGGGTTTGTCCTGTATATGTGCACCACAAATACAAAATCATCATGGTGGGGACAATGTTCATTAAAGTAAATGTGCGATGATCACTTCGGAAGAGGTGAGACTTTTTGCTCTATATATCGCCGGTTTGTTGGTAAGACTTGATCAACCTTGCTAGTAAGCATGTTTTATATAGGTAAAAAGTGGAGCTTGTTATGTTTTCATTTGCCTTAGCTTTTATTCTCCTTGCTGTACCAAGTCTTTATGTTTTTAAAACTTCACAACTCTAATCACGGTTTCAAGTTTTCAAAAAGTTTCGCAGCTTTTTGAACTTCGAAAAAATTTCAACAGTGAAGTTGTCATAAAAATTCCAGAAAAAATATATTAAAAATTTCCATGCCAGGAGTGACCCAGGGGCACCTGGGGCTGACCAGGGGGGGCCCACCAGTGGTCCAGGCGGCCAGCTGGCGCGGCCTGGCCCCTGGCCGCGCCCATAGGGCGCCTGGGGCCCACAGGGCAGCCAACTAGGTAAGTCTTCTTCCTTCTCCCTTCTCTCTCTCCAAAAACACGAGTTCTGCACTTTGTTCTTGCGTTCTTGCTGCCCTCCATCCAGAATTTCGATCTCTCTCTACGACCCATCATTTGAGCTGAGATTTTGGGCAAATACTCCCTGGTATGTAACTCCTTCACCCCTCCAATTAGATTTTTGATTGGTGGCTTCATTTGTGAGTATTTAGTAACTCTTGGTGTTGTTCTTGTGAGCTTGCATGCATGTGTAGAAATTTATTTTCCAAGTTTTGATGCAAGTTTATGCCTTAGGTAAGTGAGTAGAATAGTTTGCCTCAACTCACTTTGTTTAAATCCTTGTTTTTGTGAATTGTTAAAAATTTCAGAAATGAGTTTCTTTGGAAAATCAAAGGGGTGGCTTGGGAAGAAGAAGCCCGAGCTCTCCGATCGAGTCACTAGAGCTGCAGCTTCACCCTCAGCAGTTAGGGTGAGCTACAATGAAGATCATGTGCCCCTGGAGCTGTTGGAAGACACAAACCCAGCATGCGCAATGATGTATCCGTGCGATGATTTTCTTACAGCTGCAGGAATTAAGGAGGAATTTTATGGCCTTTGTGCCAACACAGGTTTGACACGGCTAGCTTTATGCCGTGTGGTACAATACAAAAAGCTTACCTCCTGTTTTGTCAACAGTTTTTGTTATAACCATGATGCTGAAACCGTCGAGTTCAAACTTTATATTGATCTCATAACCATGTCTTTGGCACAGTTTTGTGATATAATAGGTGTGCCGAATGTTGGTCAGACAGCTAAGATGTGCAGCCTTCCGGGTTGAGGGCCCTCTTCAACTCCCTTTGCTGCTAGGAGGAGACTGACATTCGGCGCACGAAGATTTCCAGCATCTTGTTTCCACACCTCAGGTATTTTGCGTATTTTGTTGCTAGAGGGGTATTGGCTCGTGACAACACGAGCAATGGTTCTGCACCAGACTTCGCTATTTATGCGAACGCCCTCTCTGGTAAGAATGAGTATAATGTGGGTGCCTTGATTGCTTGGCGTCTTGTTACAAACAGTAACAAGGGCGATTTATATGGTGGCGTTTACGCCACACTCATCCTTGAGTCTCTTGAGTGCACCCCGCATCCTGATGATGTTCCCTTTTCATACGCGAGTCTCGATCTTGCAGCTATGAAGAGGCATAAGTTTGTTACCATGACTTCTCAGTTTGGTAACCTTGATTATATTTTGAGGTTTGAAAGGACCATTACTCGTGTGATCCGTCTACCTGCACCACTTTTGTTTGATAACACCCGCAAGAACGGATGGCCCTTCAACGAGATTCAGTTCGATGAGTTCATGGGTAATTACCAGCCGCATAACCCCATGGAGGGGTTGTGCCCGGTGAGGAGGAGCATGGTGAGTTCACACCTTTCCAGGGAGAGCCCTTCATCGAGCATAGCGAGGGATCTTCTTCCGCTTGGAGCGCAGGGCCTTCTTCATGGGAGGATCCTAGGACTTCGGTGTACGCACCGGAGGGCTTATACGACTCCTGGACTTACCCCTACCCCGGAGCAGGAGGCTCCTGGGGGCAGTAGCTGCTACCAACTTAGGCCAAAAGCCTAAGCTTGGGGGAGTACGTGCCCTTCTCACATTTCCATTGTATTATCCGTTTTCCTTTTGTTTGCTTTGATCTTTTCGAAGTTTTTGCCCGTTCTTCTTTGTTCTTTTATTTTGCAAAAACGACAAAAAGATTTCTCTTTTCTTTTCTTTCGTTTAACCTTTGAAAATCCAAAAATATTTTCTTTTCTCTCTTTAGTTTGCTTTGTTGCAGAGTTCAGCTCGAGTCCGTGATGGCATTTGCACTTGATTATATTTCCTATGTTCGATCGTGCAAGTGACAAGGCAGTAATGACGAAGATCGACGAAAGGGATGCAACAAGGAAAACCGGTATGAACTCTTTTTGTTTCTACTTTTGTACATATGCTTGTACTTATGAATTAGAGACCAACTTGTAGCGACATAATGCTATGTTTACAATGCTTGCCCAGTATTCATGCTTTACTTGTGGCTAATCCCAAATAGCTAGAGTACATAATGTGTTGTTGAAATGATTTACATGCATTGCATTGTTCATGGTTTGGCATACTGAAGTGGTATTTCCCTTTGGAGAATTATTGGATTGACTTGGCACATGCTTACACATGTTTGTGACTGAAAAATCTACTATGCCTTGATGATCTTTGAATTTCAGAATAGTCATATCATTTTCATGCCTGATTCAATGTTACTTTGTCGCTCTACATGATTATGACTGTTATTTCTCTCTAGTTGGTCGCTTCCCAGTCTTTTTGCTAGCCTTCACTCGCTTAGCACTAAGCGGATTTCTGCTTGTGCATTGATACGTCTCAAACGTATCGACTTTTCCAAACACTTTTGCTATTGTTTTGCCCTCATTCTTGCATGATTTGGACGAAACTAACCCGGACTAACGCTGTTTTCAGCAGAGCTGCCTGTATGGTTTTATTGTGTGCAGGAAAATGGATTTTTAGGTATCTCAGAAAATTCCGGGAAAATTCACAGAAAATCCACGCACCAGAAGCTTCCACCAGCCAGAAGTGGGGCCAGAGGGGGGCCACAGGGGCCCCAGGTGCCTGGCTGGCGCGACCCCACCCCTGGGCGCGCTGGGGGGCCGCCTGGGAGGGCTCCACCTCCTCTCGTGCCCTACCTCGACTCCTATTTATTCTCGTGACGGGAAACCCCCAGAACAGAAGTCGCTTTTCCAGTTTCCGTCGCGGAGCCGCCGCCACCCTCTGTTCTTCTTCGGGAGGGCTAATCTGGAGGCTGATTTGGCCTCCGGAGAGGGGAGATCGTCGCCATCGTCATCACCATCACCAATCCATCCCTCCTCCATGACTTCTCTTCACATGTGTGAGTAATTCCCTGCTATAGGCAAAGGGGATGGTAGGGATTGGATGAGTTTAATCATGTAATAGTTCGTCAGATTGTTAGGGGCATGTTGCCTATCATCTACTTTGGTGTTTATCTTCTTTGCTTCAACTTGTTGCTCTTAATGGTTGTCACTTTGGGCCCGAGTGCCATGTTTTCAGATCTGAACCCTATGTGTTTTCATGAATATATTTGTGTTCCTGATCCTATCTATGAGTTGTATGCACCTATTATTGTCCGAAACCGGCGATCCCAAAGGTGACAGCTTGGGACACCAAAGGGGATGGTCCATAATTTGAGGATTCCATGTATCCATTGAGTTCATTGCTTTGTTCCGGTGCTCTTTGACAGGAGCACCTTAATCTCCATAAGTTCCCTTTGGCCCCGTTCGTAGCGGGATGGTAGGACAAAAGATGTTGTGCAAGTTCTTATTGCAAGCACGCACAACTACCTACGGGATACATGCCTAATGTTTGATATTTTCCTAGATGATCATTGCTTTTCTGTGTGCCTTGCCCCGTGTTAGAATCTGTTACATGTTCACTCTCATCAATGCAGCGCCCAACCATTCATCTCCCTAGCCTACAGTGTTTCAATCCTGCTGGTCATTAGTTGCTACTTTTGCTGTTTACTTTTGTTGTCGCCACCATCACTATCATATTACCATTACCACTTATCTTTTGTTGCAAGCAAGTATATTTCAGGTGCGGTTGAATTGACAACTCAACTGTCAAAGCTTATAAATACTCTTTGGCTCCCCCTGTGTCGAATCAATAAATTGGGTTAACTTACCCGCGAAGACTATCTCGATCCCTTACGGTTGTGGGTCATCATGCATCCACAATCCTTGAAACCAATTTTTCCCTATGAGTCCACCTTACCTTCCTATGTGGTATTTACCGGCCATCCTGATACGTCCAAAACGTATCTATAAATTCTGCTTGCTCCATGCCTCTTTTGTGTGATATTGCTATGATATTGATGAACTTCCATACACTTTTGATCATATTTGGACTAACCTATTAACTCAGTGCACCCGAGTGCCAGTTCCTGATTTTCTATTTCAGGTTTCCCCCTTATTAAAAGTACCAGAAAAATTCCGGAAAAATATAGGAAAAATCAGCGTACCGGAAGCTTCGAGAAAAGCCCAGGAGGGGCCAGAGGGGAGCCAGGGGGCCCAGGAGGCCAGGCCCCTGGCCGCGCCAGGGGGTGCCTGGAGCCCCTGGCCCACCTCTGGCTGCCCCCTTTCGGCTATTTATTCCCCGTGACGAGAAACCCTCGGGGACAGAACCATTTTTCGCGAGCTCTCCTCTATTCCGCCGCCGCCGCGTTTCCAATATCGGGAGCACCAGAAGACCTCTTCCCGGCACCCTGCCGGAGGGAGGAATCACCTCCGGGAGCTTCTCCACCACCATGGATGCTTCCCGGATGAACCGTGAGTAGTCCACCTTGGACCATGGGTCCATGATCAGTAGCCATGTGATGTTCTCCTCCCCTCTTTGTTCTTCATGGATTAGACATCGTGAGCTGCCCTACATGATCGAGGCACATATGTAATCTTTCTGCTGTTGCTATGCTGAGTTTTCTGGGATCCGATGGATTATGAGATTATGTTCAAATTGTGATTGAGTTATGTATTTGATTCTCTTCTTTTATATTTATGTTCTTGAGTAACTCTTGCATGTTCTCCGTTGCTGTTTATTGCTTTGGCCAAGTAGTAGGTAGTGACTCCAAGAGGGAGCGTTATGCATGATTGTGGGTTCATGCCCCCCGATGACTAGCTTGAGTGACAGAAACATGAGTGTAGGGAATGTGTTGTTGCCACAAGGGGGAAAACAACGGTGCTTGTACTTGCGGGTGCAAGGATTGTTTATTTTACGCAAAGTTCTTTAATGCAGTTGTCCGTTGCTTTGAGTTTACACTTTGGGTGGGATTCGAAACTTAATACCAGCGAGATGTTCTGGATAGATATCTCAAGGTGGATAATTAGTGGGTAAATGCAGATGGATTTCGGTCTACTTGTCTTGGCGTACCGCCCGTGCTTTTGAGCCTCTTCCTTTCTGTTTTGCATAATTAGCATTGGTTTGCGCACATAATCCTGTAAATTGCCCAGCTGTAATTTGTTTACCTCGCATGGCTATTTTATCGTCTTTTGGGAGAGAGACATCACTAGTGAACATCATGGGACCCCAGTCCATATTACCACCACTGTTTACACTATCAATTTACTTTCAGTATTTACTTTTCCGTTGCTATCACTATCTATCATTATTATCCCGTGCATTTTATCCTTTGTAAACAACAAGGCCGGAGGAATTGACAACTCCTCTGTACTCGTTGGGAGCAAAGCTATTTGTTGTGTGTGCAGGTCCAGGTGAAGTAAGCAACCTTAGGTTGTAAACGGCACCATTGTTCACTTCACCACCTACTTGTATCTATTGGAGTCCTACGGGAGACGATCTTTCCAACCTTGGTATCTTTACCAAGGGAAATTTGCCGCTACGCTACATCTCACCTTCCACTTGGGGTAACCAACGAGGAGCGAGAAGTATCTTGTGTATCAAGCAAATTTCTGGCGCCGTTACCGGGGACTCCACTCTTCAAGATAGGGGAGTTGCACACTATCTTTTATCTTTGCTTTTTAGTCTTGTTAGTTTACCTTTCAGTTTTTGCTTTAGTGTCTTTTATCAAAAAACAAAAAAATAGTTATCTTGCCTGCTGCTACTATGGGTTCCTCTGAAAACACCAAGTTGTGTGACTTCACTAGTCACAACAACAGTGACTTTATATGCACCCCTATTGCTACACCTGCTACTTCAACACCTTCTTATGAGATTAAACCTGCTTTGCTGAATCTTGTTATGAAAGATCAATTCTCTGGTGCTAGAGATGATGTTGCTTTGCATTTAAATAATTTTATTGAGCTTTGTGATATGCAAACGTACAAAGAAGTAGATGGTGATATTGTTAAACTTAAGCTTTTTCCTTTCTCCTTGAGGGATGAAGCTAAAATCTGGTTTCAATCCCTGCCTAAGAATAGAATAGATTCTTGGGATAAGTGCAAGGATGCTTTTATCGGGAAGTACTATCCCCCTGCTAAGATTATCCAGTTGAGGAGATTTATTATGAATTTTAAACAATTGGATAATGAACACGTTGACCAAGCTTGGGAATGCATGAAATCTCTTGTTAAGAATTGCCCTACGCATGGTTTGACTACTTGGATGGTTATCCAGACTTTTTATGCAGGCTTGATCTTTACCTCGCGGAACTTGTTAGATTCGGCCGCGGGAGGAACCTTTATGTCAACTACACTTGGTGCTGCCACAAAACTTCTCGATGAGATGATGGCCAACTATTCCCAATGGCACACCGAAAGAGCTCCAACAGGTAGGAAGGTAAACTCTGTCGAGGAAATCTCCTCCCCAAATGAAAAAGTTGACTTGATCATGTCTTTACTTACCAAGCAATCTCCTATTGATCCTTAAAATGTTCCTTTAAATTCTTTGATTGCTCAGGATCAAGTAGATGTGAACTTTATCTCTAGAAACAATTTCAACAACAATGCTTATAGGAGTAACTTTGGTAGCAATCCTAGACCGTTCCCCTCCAACAACTATGGGAAGAACAACACTTATCCTAGCACCAAAAACTCCACCTCTGAATTAGAGAGTATGCTTAAAGACTTTATCACTACCCAAAAAGCCTTCAACAAGAGTGTAGAGGAAAAACTAGACAAACTATATACCCTCTTGTCGAAGGTAGACAATTTAGCCCATGAAGTAGAATTGCTTAAAATTAGAACTTCTCCCCTTGAGGAGAGGAAGGTCACTCCTATGAATGCTATCCAATTGCAAATTAATGAAAACATTAGGATGATGGCTAAAATCAAAGAGAGATGGGCTAGAGAAAAGGAGGAAGAAGATAGAATTAAGAGCCTTCCTACACACCATACTGTTGCTACTATCCAAGTGGTTGAGGATATCCAAACTCTTAGCACCCAATGCACCCCTAGTACCATAGGACCTATTAATGGTGATGCTATGACCTCAACTTTAGAAGAAGAAATTCCTATGACTATAGAAGCTACCAAACAAGTGAGCCTATAGGACACCACTACTACTCTACTTGATAGTAGTGACCTTGATTTTGATAATTGCACTCTTTCTGAAGTTATTCGTTTCCTTCACAAGATGTCTAGAGACCCCCACACTAGCACACTTAATCTTGCCTTCACGGAGCATATCACTAATGCTCTCATCAAAGCTAGGGAGGAGAAGCTTAGGGTAAAAGCCTCCATACCTAGAAAGCTAGAAGATGGTTGTGATCCTATGATTAAAATTAAGTTGAATAACTTTTCTTGTTATGCTTTATGTGATCTTGGAGCTAGTACCTCTGTTATGCCCAAAAGAATGTATGATATATTTGAATTGAAACCTTTTGATGCTTGTTCTTTTGGTGTTCGTCTCGTCGATTCTTCCGTAAAGAAACCTTTGAGGAAGATAGATGATGTTCTTATCATTGTTAATGACAATTATGTTCCCGTTGATTTTACTATTATGGACATTGAATGTGAACCTTCTTATCTAATTATTTTGGGACGTCCTTTTCTTTGCACCGTAGGTGCTGTTATTGATATGAAAGAAGGGATTATAAAATTCCAATTCCCACTCAAGAAAGGTATGGAACACTTCCCTTGGAAAAATATTAAGTTGCTGATACGTCCCAAACGTATCTATAATTTCTGCTTGCTCCATGCATGTTTTGTGTGACTTTGCCATGTTTTGCTTGAACTTTCATACACTTTGGAACCAATTTGGACTAACCTATTAACTCAGTGCACCCAGTTGCCAGTTTCTGTTTTCTGCTGTTTTTGTATTTCAGGTTTTCCGGCCATTAAAAGTAATCCAAAAAATCCGGAAAAATCAGATAATAAATCAGCGTCACGGAAGCTTCCGGAAACACTAAAGGAGCGAAGGGGGGCCACCACCAGGAGGCCAGGAGGGTCCCTGGCGCGGCCCCACCCTTGGCCGGGCCAGGAGGCCTCCTGGCTGCCTGGTGGGTCCCCTCGACACCCCCTTCGCCTATATTTACCCCTCGGGGTGGAAACCCCTAATATCGATCTTTTTCTCGCGAACTCCCCTTTGTACCGCCGCCGCCGCCGTTTCAAGATCGGGGCTGCCTCGAGAAGCTGCCCCGGCACCTTGCCAGGAGGAGGAACCCCCTCCGGGAGACCATTCATAGCCATGGACGCCTCCCGTATGTACCGTGAGTAGTTTCCCTTGGACCATGGGTCCGTGACAAGTAGCTATGTGATCTATCTCTCCCCCTTTTGTGCCTCCACTTTCGAGTCCTCGTGAGCTGCCTCACATGATCGAGGCATCTATGTAATTTCTGTTGTTGCTACGTTGAGTTTGTTGGGATCTGATGGATTGTGAGACTATGTTCAGATTGTGATGAGTAATATATTTGGTTCTTCTCTTTTATATTTTGTTCTTGAGTAAATCCTTGCACGTTCTCCGTCGCGGTATTTGCTTTGGCCAAGTATTTTATTTGCAACTCCAAGAGAGAGCGTTATGCTCGACTGTGGGTTCAGCCCCTCGATGTCTAGCTTGAGTGACAGAAACATGAGTCTAGGGGATGTGTTGTTGCCACCAGAGATAAAACAACAGTGCTTGTACCTGCGGGTGCAAGGATTGTTTACTTTACGCAAAGTTCTTTTAATGCAGTTGTCTGTTGCTTTGAGTTTAGACTTTGTGTGGGATTCGCAACTTAATACCAGCGAGATGTTTTGGATAGATATCTCAAGGTGGATGATTCGTAGTAGATGCAGATGGATTTCGGTCTACTTACCTTGGCGTACTGCCCATTGCTTTTGAGCCCTTCGTTTCTTTGCAGCATAGTTAGCATTGCGGTGCCTTCATAATCCTGTCAATTGCCCAACTGTGATTTGTTTACCTCGCTAGCACTTTTATCGTCTTTTGGGAGAGAGACATCACTAGTGAAAATCACGGGACCCCGGTCCATCTTCACATTATTGTTTACACCCTCAATTTACTTTCAGTCTTTACTTTCAGTTGCCTCTATTATTATCTCTTGCGTTGATCCTTTGTAAACAGCAAGGCCGGAGGAATTGACAACTCCTCTGTACTCGTTGGGAGCAAAGTTATTTGTTGCTGTGTGCAGGTCCACGTCAACCGCCTAATTTCTGGCGCCGTTGTCACCTTCTTGTATCTCTTGGAGTCCTACTGGTTCGATAACCTTGGTATCTTCACCGAGGGAAATTTGCTGCTACGCTACATCTCACCTTCCACTTGGGGTAACCAACGAGGAGTGAGAAAACTATCCTCACCGTATCAGTTGCCTTTTGAGTCCGTCACACGTGCTAGTTATTTTCTTGAAAAGACTTGATCTGTTTGCATTAAGCCTAGCTAATGGCTTTAAAGAAGTGCTTTCGGGAGGCAGCCCACAACGAATTTAGGTTTTCCTTTTTGTTTTTCTTCCGTTTTTAGTGGTCTTGATGATTGTTACTACTGTAGTGATAACCCTCAACTGTAGGGGATCGAGATAGTCTTCGCGGGCAAGATAACCCAATTTATTGATTCGACACTTGGGGACACAAAGAATACGTACAACGCCGGCCCTGAGCAGGTGCGGGCGGTGCAGCCGCACATGGCCCACACTTGCTAGGGGCCCCGACCCAGGTATGTGTGTACCGTGTACGTACGTAGGCTGGAGCGACCGATTTGCACGACCAAGAGAACGCACGCGCAGAGATTCCGCTGATTCCTTTCCTTCGCTCAGAAAAACGCCTAGCGCAGCGCACAGCGCCTCTCCTACTCGGCTCCTCGCTATCTCCTCGTTCCTCGTTCCTCTTCTCCCCTCTTGCCCAATCAGGCGTTCATGGCGCGCCGCTGCCGAGTTGCCATTATGACTTCCGCCGGGATTAATGGAGGAGGAGATTATGGCGTTGATTTCCAACCTTTGCAACGGTTAGTAAAATTCCTCTCTATATATAGACCTAGGTTTATTTATTTATCCCCATCCGATTTGGCTGTTGGCTCGATCTAATTCTCCTGCGCACTGCTCGATCTAGTGCCCAGGCTGCTCGATCTGAAAGAGATTGACAGATTTTTGGTGCTTGGTGGATTCAGATTCATCTCAATCTCGTCCAGGCAAGACAAGGCGACAACAAGCAACGAATCAATCTAGCCATTATTCTCCACCTCCAGGTTCTTTTGTTCCAATTTGTTTGCCTTAGTTTGTGTACTGTTCTTAATCTTCTTATTCGCGTGCTATATTTTTGTGCTAAGATGTCATCTAAAAAACATATGTCTGGGCATCAAAAGCGACAAAAGAGAAAGCTAGAAGCTGAGAAATTAGAAACCCAAAAGGGATCTATGCACAAATATATAAAGAGAAGTGCAAGTTCTACTAGTACTTATCAGGAACTAGCTATAGTACTTTTTGAAGAAAAACCCAGTGAACATTTAGATGATGATGATAACAATGTTGGTGGGCAAGAAAATTTAGGCGAGGATAATAATGCTGCAAGTGAACATGACAATTTAGGTGGGGGTGATAATGTTGCGTATGATAATAATATGAGTGATCCTGTGCCAGAACAAGAACCTTTTGCTTCAAATATTTATGATCCAGAAAATTGGAATCGTTTAGATGACAAAGCAAGGGATATTTTAGTGGAAAAGGGACCTATCAGAGAAGAAAATCTTGTCTTCCCGTCAGATGATTCTTCTAGGCATTTTTCTTATTCTTATTATTACCAAAAATTAAGTAATGGAGAAGTCCATGATAGAAAATGGCTAGTATATTCTAAGCAAGTTGATAAGGTATTTTTCTTTTGTTGTAAGCTTTTTAAGTCTAATAATAACAAGAGTGCATTAGCAAGTGAAGGCATGAAAGATTGGAGACACCTTAGTGTGAGGCTGAAAGAACATGAAAATAGTAATGAACATATTAATAATATGTGCACTTGGAATGAGCTAAGAATTAGACTAAGAACTAATCAAACAATTGACAAGGATTTGCAGCAGCAAATTGCAAAAGAGAAGGAACGTTTGAAACATGTTCTGCGTAGAATAATTGCAATCGTAAAATTTCTTGGAAAGCGAAATTTGGCTTTTCGACGATCTAGTGAGAAGCTTTACGACAAGGACAATGGTAATTTCTTAGCATGCGTTGAGATGGTCGCTGAATTTGACCTGGTAATGGAAGATCATCTTAGACGCATTGAAAATAATGAAATTCACTATCATTACCTTAGTCATAAAATTCAAAACGAGTTGATCTATCTTTTAGCATCAAGTGTTACAAGTTTTGTTATAAGGATTATTAAAGAGGCCAAATATTTTTCTGTAATCCTTGATTGTACGCCAGATGTAAGTCATGAAGAGCAAATGTCTCTACTTATTCGATGTGTAAATATATCAAATAAAAATATAAAAATAGAAGAGTTCTTTCTAGGCTTCTTGAAGGTAGATGACACATCTGGTTTGGGACTTTCTAAGGAATTGCTTGATGCATTGGAGGCATTTGGTCTTGATATTGATGATGTGAGGGGACAAGGTTACGATAATGGCTCTAACATGAAAGGGAAACACCATGGGGTACAAAAACGATTACTTGATATAAACCCATGATCTTTATATATGCCAGGTGCTTGTCATAGTCTTATTCTCACCCTTTGTGACATGGAAAATTCGTGTGGTAAGGCTATTACTTTTTTTGGAATTGTGCAGCGAATATATACTTTATTTTCAAGTTCAACGAAAAGGTGGAAAGTTTTGCTTGACCATGTTCCAAAATTCACTCTAAAATCTTTGTCTAATACTCGGTGGGAGAGTAGAATTAAAAGTGTCAAGGCTATTAGATATCAAGCTCCTCAACTAAGATCAGCTTTGTTTGAACTATCTAAATCTGGTGATGATCCCAAGACAAGGAGCGATGCGAAAAATTTATATGAGGTGGTTGGTACTTTTGAGTTTTTACTTAGTATGGTAATTTGGCATGATATCTTATTTTCCGTAAATTCAGTGAGCCAAAATTTGCAATCCCCATCCATGTGCATTGACTCAACTTTGCAACTAATTGAGGGCATGATGAAATATTTTGATAAATATAGAACTGATGGGTTTGCATCTAGTTTGAATATTTCTAAAGGACTTGCAACTGACATGAACATAGAACCATCATTTCCAATTAAAAGACGTGTTACTAGGAAGAGACAATTTGATGAAATTGATGATGTTCAAAATAATGAAGAAATTCTAGCAGCAGAGAAATCTTTTGAAGTGAATTTCTTTTTAGTTATGGTGGACAAGGCTAATACTTCATTGAAAAATAGATTTGATGAACTTACAGTTTTCAAAAACATTTTTGGCTTTTTGCTGAGCACATCGAACTTCAAGTCATTGGATGAAGTTGAACTACGAAATTGTTGTACCAAGTTTTCTGAAAATTACTCTCATAATGGCTTATGTGATGTTGACTTGGATGATTTTTACTCTGAATTAAGAATGTTGCAAATGACCTTGCCAGATGAGCCCATGTGTGCAATTAAGATATTTGAATTTGTTATAAATATAGATTGTTTTCCAAACATCTCTATTGCTTACCGAATTTTATTTACTGTACCTGTGACTGTAGCTTCTGCCGAACGTATTTTTTCAAAATTAAAATTGTTAAAAAATTACTTGAGATCAACAATGTCACAAGAAAGATTGAACGGTTTAGCCACTATATGCATTGAGAAAGATCTACTCGACCAAATTAATATTGATGTTGTTATTAATGATTTTGCATCAACAAATGTTAGAAGAAAGTGTTTTACATACTACTAAAATATAATCAATTGCTACTGATTTTTATATGTACAGAGGGCCCATTATATGAGCTTGCACCAGGGCCCCTGATGTGTCAGGACCGGCCCTGAATACGTAAAGGCTTTGACAATTGAGTTGTCAATTCAACCGCACCTGAAATAAACACTTGCTTGCACAAAGGTATTAGTAGCAACTGTGATACGGTGCTAGTAATGGTGGTGATAATAGTGGTGATGGTGGTGGTGAAACAGCAAAAGTAAAACAACAAAAGTAAACAACTAGTAACCAGCAGGAAAGAAAACACTGTAGGCTAGGGAGATGGATGGTTGGGCGCTGCTTGGATGAGAACGAACATGTAATAGATTCTAACACGGGCAAGGCTCGCAGAAAAGAAAGGATCATCTAGGCAAATATCAAACATCAGGCGTGTATCCCAGGGTAGTTGTACGTGCTTGCAATAAGAACTTTGCACAACATCTTTTGTCCTACCCTCCCGCTACAAACGGGGCCAAAAGGAACTTAGGGAGATTAATGTACTCCTGTGAAAGAGCACCGGAACAAAGCATTAACACTTCATGGATACACGGAATCCTCAAATTATAGTCCATCCCCTTTGGTGTCCCAAGCTTTCACCATTGGGATCGCCGGTTCCGGAATATAATAGGTGCATACAACTCATAGATAAGATCAAGAACACCACAAACTCAAGAAACAAAAGGGTGATCAGATCTAAAATCATGGCACTCGGGCCCAAAGTGACAAGCATTAAGAGCAACAAGTTGTAACAGATATGATAAACACTAAGTAGATGATAGGCAACATGCCCCCAACAATCTGATTGAACTATTACATGATCTAACTCATCCAATCCCTACCATACCCTTTGCCTACAGCAGATAATTACTCACACATGAGAGAGGAAGTCATGGAGGGGTGATGGAGAGGCGACGATGATGACGATGGCGATGATTTCCCCTCACCGGAGGCCAAAGCAGCCTCCAGATTAGCTCTCCCGGAGAAGAACAGAGGGTTACGGAGGCTCCACGACGTAGATTGGAAAAGCGACTTCTGTTTCACAGTTTCCTCGTCACGAGAATAAATAGGGCCAAAGTAGGGCACCGGGGGACGTGGGACCAAGCCAGGAGGGCAGGGGGCGCGGCCAGGGGCTGGGCCGCGCCAGGCACCCTCCTGGCTGCCCTGTGGCCCCCCTTTGGACTTGCGGAAGCTTCCGGAACGCTGATTTTTTATATATATTTTTTGGGATTTTTCCAGCGTACCTAAATATCCAGAAACCTGCACAAAAGAAAACAACACTGGTAGCTCTGCTGAAAACAGCGTCAGTCCGGGTTAGTTTCGTTCAAATCATGCAATAATGAAGCCAAAACAATAACAAAAGTGTTTGGAAAAGTAGATACATTTGAGACATATAATGTAGCAACATCATTGTATCTTTACTTTTGAAGCTTTGTGCCTTTTATAGCCTCGTACGACAAGGGGAGTGAAAGTTGTGACATGCTGTCCAGAAAACAGATTCTGTCCTGTTTTGACTTTTCTTCGTTTTGCAAACCTTAAGCTTGCTTTTTATTTGCAAAAACTTGTTGGAAATCTTGGGAAATAGTAGCTCTTCAAGGTTATCTTTATTTCCAGTAGAGAAAAAATTATTTTATTATGGGTACTAACCTCGCTAATCAGATTATGATGAGTTATGTATGAAGGGAGTTTTCAAGTGTGCGAGGGAAGATGATGAAAGAAGATTAAGAAGTGTCAAGCGTTCAAGCTTGGGGATGCCCCCATGCATCCCCAAGAAATATTCAAGGAGACTCAAGCTCCTAAGCTTGGGGATGCCCCCGTGCATCCCCTTCTCCATCGACAATTATCAGTTCGTCTCTCGTTTCACTATATTTTTATCGCTTCATGCGTTATGTGCTATTCTTGGAGCGTCTCGCTCTTAGGTTTTGTTTTTAGTTTTTCTTTAGCTTTTCTTACTGTCCATAACAATGTAGAACCCAACTTTCTTTGTGTGGGAGAGAAACACGCTCCACTTCCAAAATTTAGAACACAACATAGGACTTTTCATGCTTATCTTTGTTGTGGTTGTTCTTTATCTTTCCGTAGCTGCTGTCATGCTTTGCTCTTAGCTTTCTTGTTTATCTTTTAAAAGAGCTTTTGTTTAGTTTGTTGCTTGAACTCTCTTAAGTTTTCATGTTTATCTTGTTTAGAGAGTTTGCCTGTTGCACTGAGTTTTGTGTCTTGACTTGAAGTAGGTAATTGAGGTTGCTATTCTTTTTTTAGTAGTAACTTGCAAAAGTTTTCAGGTGTTGTCTTGAGTAATGTTTGGACTTTTGGTGTCAAGAGCTTTAGCATATTAGTGGTAGATGTCGTATTTTGGGCAATCCGTGTTTATTTTCAAAAACCTACAAATTAGTTGAGAACTTTCACTACTAGTTGGATCACTACTCTTCTGAGGGGTCGAATATTAGAGTACACTCACGTACCATGAGTCGAGGATGCGCAAGGATAACCAAACCCCCATACACTCCTCCTCGGGGTACTTGTCTATTTGTGAACCCCCTTATTAGATTGAGAGTTACCGATAATAAGTGCATGAGTTCTTCGGACTAATGTGAGTATTCGAAAGTTGACATTTTCACCTTCCCATATTTTGCTAGCCTTTCCTGTGCCGTGCATTGCTTTCTTCTCACTCCGAGAGTTAGCGTCCACTTTCGCCGGTACATCCAAACCCTTGGCACGATACGCTCTGTCATCATAAGCCTCCTTATATCCTTCCTCAAAACAGCCACCATACCTACCTATCAAGGCATTTCCATAGTGTCGGGACCCGGGGTTTGCGTATGCAAGCCTCGCTACAACACAATCATATGGAGAGCCGAGAACCGTGCCCACTTGTCTGAGCAGACAAGGCCAAGCATAGAACGTTCTCGGAAAGCATCGAACGTGAGGGGCATCCCATCCAGGCCGGATGATCAACTGAAATGGGTCCTCATCGTCCACACACAAGTCTAAATGATATGGGTGGTGAACTCCCATACTCATAGACAAGTCGCCTCAACCATACTATCGATTGTATTATAACCCTTACATAGACTTACTCCAGCCCGATCACTTAGTCGGGGTCTAGGGCGGGCTTGATCATACATCAAAGTGTGCACGTGACGGAGTCACGAACAATCGCATCGCGATGCCCCAAGCTGCGCACATCTAAGGGCCACTTGGTGTATAAAAGACCGCCAGCCAGATCACAACTAAGGTCTCTAAAACCCATACTAAGACATGCATGTTATAAACATACACGCAGCACACATGCCTTGTATGAACAGCAGGTATCATTGCAATTCTCTACAATGTATACATATTTATTAATAACTCTTACAGAGTGCACACAGAGATCACAAGTCTGTGATCCAACATTACATCAAACATGCGGAAGCAAAGTAGGTCTGAGTACAGACACGTTTAACAAATGGCTTAGAGAAGCCTTATCTAAAAACAAGCCCTCCACGAGGGAACCAGTCGTCTGACTGGGACTAGACTAGCTTGATCTTCAGTCGTCGAGCTCGATGAAGAAGCCACCTTTGGGGTCAGTGGGTTCATCTAAAACATAGAATAAGCAAACGTGAGTACAAAGTCGTACTCAGCAAGACTTACATAGGAGCTATACTACTCATGCACATGTATCAAGGTAAAGGGAGGTGGGGTTTCACTTGCAGAAGTGCCAGCTTTGACTTGGCTAATCCTGAACTACGAGTACCAGACTTGAGGTAAGAAGCGTACACGAGTCCACTACTTTCTCCAACCAATTACACCACTATGGTGCCTTCCTCGACTTCCCCACGAGAAAGCACGCCATAACACTCACACTTATCTTGGTGTATTTTAGAAGTATCCAGTTCAAGTTGTCTAATAATCAAGCTAAGCTTTCCAAGCAGTCCATAACCGCGGACACGGCTATTCGAATAGTTTTGTTAACCCTGCAGGGGTGTACCGCTACGCACACATGATCATCATTTAACGCCTTTGATCTCGACACCATTCAAGGGGTGTCAGCGAGGATGCTCACCACAACTATTACCTCATAGCCTATCTAGTCCGAGAAAGCCGCCTACCTGGGTTGGCTACCACTATCGTGAACCCGGCCGTTTTACCGAAGTGGACCCAAGTGATGTGTGCGTGGTGCATAAGCCGGTCTCGGGTGAGCCGTTCTCTCACTTAGCAGCCAGGCCATAGACCTACCAGAACTCCGAACTATTGCGACATCTGGACATCGAAAGGGATGAGTTAGTAAGTTGAGAGGGGTCAGTGAGCCCAATGTGTGGTTGTACTCTTCATCTTGGATCACCACACAAGAACTCGGACTTAGGGCGGTGTTCAACGAGACAACCCACCGTGTACTCCTACACAGCCTCTCATCGTTCACCTTGTATTAGGGTAGATTCACCAACACCTTTCCACCAACATCATCATGATCACTACCATCCTGACTCACATAAGAGTAACATAATTGTATCACTCTAAGCATGCAATAAGCAGTAACAATTGAAGGGGCCACATGATATCAATCAACTCCTACAGTTGCTAGGATTGTGGTTTGCCTACTACTGTGAAAAATGATAGGTCATGCAAAGGAATGGGTTCATCTATGCGGTAGAAACGTAGCATGGTAATCATCCTATACAATGCATAAGCGAGACATGAGAGGGAAGTGGGATTTTATCGACATGATCAATGGGGTTTTGCTTGCCTTGCTGACGAGGTTCGGGTTCGGGGTCTTCAACGAAGGGGGCAGCCTCCTGTTCCGGTTCCACCTCTACTCGACAAACAACAAACAAGGTAGTAAAGTAAATACAATGCACAATCACATGGTTGAAGGTTGAAACTTGATGTATATGCTTTGATGTGTGAAGCAATTCCATTTAAATGGAGTATATTGCAAATTGAATTGCAAAGTCAAACTCCAATTCGAATTCATTTTAGCCACGTTACAATTGACATTGTTTGATCAAGTTGAACCATTTTGAAATGTGTATCATATGCCTTTGATGTGTAATTGAAATGTAGTATGTTGCCATGGTTCAAGTTGCAAAAACATTTGAATAGAATTTGAATTAATTCCATTTAAATCAAATAGCAAATGCTACTGATCACATTTTAAATTCAACTCAAACATGGTTGAAAGTTGGATATTTGGATAGCTTATTTTCTCCTGATCATTTTTCATATATTATTTGTTAAATTTGGAGTTGATATGAATTTTCTAAGAATTTCCAAAGTTTCAGCCTTTTTTTGGAACTTCTGTAATTTCTTGATTTCTTTTTATTCTGTGAATTCATTTACTGCGTCAGCATGACCTCATGCTGGCGTCAGGGGGCCACTGACAAGGGGGTCCCACCTGTAAGTGTCACTGTGTTAATTAAATCGATTTAAAACGTTTATTAAAACTAAACAGAGGAGATTAGCAGGGCTGGGCCCACATGTCAGCCTCTGTAAGGGGGGGGGGGATTAGCATTAAGCTAATCGCTTCCACGTCAGTTCGCCGGCGGCTAGTCGCCGGCGACCTCCCAGCACGGGGGCGACACACGGGACGGTGAATCCGGACACAGGTTTGAGCGCTGCGACCACCAAAATGGAGCCCTCGAACGTGCGCTTCGAACGGGCCAAGCCATGGGCGCTGGGGTGCATCGTAGCCACGTCGGCGACGAGCTCCAGCGGCGGCGGAGCCACTGGCCAGACGCAGTCGTCGACCCAGTGCACGGGAAGAGGCAGCGGTGGGCTCGTTAGACGCGCGAGATCACCAGGAAGACGATGCGCGCACTGGACGAGACGATAGGGCACAGGGCCGACCTCGTCGTCGTCCATGGCGGCTCAGTACTCCGGCGAACATGGCGGAAAGAGCTAGAGGAGGCGAGCGGTGCCGTGGTTTGAGGGGAAATGCTCACCCAGACGCAAGGAGTGCAGCTGTGGAGTCGATGGAGGCGGGGAAGCTCTGGAGCTGCCGGATTTCGAGGTGGATCCGCGGCGGCCGGAGACGAAGACGATGAAGTTAGCGAGCTCGTGGGGGCGCCTGGCTTCGATTCCTTCTGCACGGTGGGGTTGTAGACGACGGCGGAGCGGATGGACTTGACGGTGCGTCCTCTCGTCGACGGTGGCCGCGTGAAGACGGCGGCGTGCTCCACGGTTGCTCACGGGCGGCGATGGAATCGAGCGGAGAGGAAGGGGAGAAGCTCTGGAGGGGGGGGGGTAATGGACGTGGCGTGCTCCAGGGCGTCTCCAGGCGCGAGAAGGAGGCGTGGGGAGGCCTGGAAGGCTCTCGGCGGTGACATGGCGTCCACGGCTGGCTCGGTGGCATTCCACCGAGCAGCTTGGAGGCGCGGGACGGGGAAGAAGACCCTGCTGCCCCTGGTGGGCCGGCTGGGCTGGGTGGGCTTCTCTCGCCTGGGCGCCAGGTAAGCTTTTCCTTTTCCTTTTCTGTTTTTCTTTTCTGACATTTGTTTTGGCTAGCAAAAATAATTACCTAGCCATTTTCTAAAATGCTGAAACTTTTTATATGGCCTCACAATATACTAGGTTAGCCACTTGTAAAGTTTGAACATTTTTAAAATTCAAATAATTTGAATCTTAACTCAAATAGGGGTTTTTGATTAATTCCAAGGCACTGTTTGAATATTTTAAAAATCCATGAGCATGGGATGGGTCCCACATCACTTGATATGTGATCACACTCATTTATAAGACTTTTCAAAAATCTAACATGAATTTTTTGTGAAGATTTTTATCTGGCCTTTGGAATTAAATCATGTGGGGGGGGTTCCTTCTCCCATTTTGCTTTTGAATTTGAATTCAATGATTTCTTTTGAAATTTTTAACATGATGCAAGTGACTTGCTAACCCTAGCACATTACCTAACAGAGGGTTCTAACAACTCGCCCCCACTCAACAGAATCTCGTCCCGAGATTCAGAAGTCTGCGGAAGGAAGCTGGGGTACTCGGTACTGAGACGGTCTTCTCTTTGCCACGTAGCTTCTCTCTCAGAGTGGTGTGACCATTGCACTTTCAAAAACTTAATCTTCTGACGACGAGTGACACGCTCTGCGGAATCAAGAATACGAATGGGGTATTCTCGATAAGAAAGGTCATCTTGTAGATCAAGCATTTCGTGGTCGACTTCGCGGATGGGGTCCTTGAAGCAACGCCTGAGTTGTGACACATGGAATACATTATGTACTCGGGAAAGGTGCGGAGGTAGTTCAAGTTGGTAGGCAACTTCTCCACGTTTAGCAAGAATGCGGAAAGGTCCGATGTAACGTGGGGCCAACTTTCCTTTGATACCGAAACGTTGGGTTCCCTTCAGAGGAGTAACCCGAAGGTAAGCCTTCTCATCCAAATTGTAGCTCTCTTGCCTATGATGACGATCATAGTAGCTTTTCTGACGAGACTGGGCTGCTTTCAATTGATCACGAACAATGCGAACTTGCTCTTCTGCTTCCATGATCATGTCCGGTCCAAAGAATTGTCTTTCACCGGTTTCTGACCAGTTTAAAGGTGTTCAACATCGTCGTCCATAAAGGAGTTCAAAAGGAGCCATGTTTAGACTAGATTGAAAACTATTGTTATAAGCAAATTCGGCGAATGGCAGAGACTTCTCCCAATTCTTTCCGAATGAGATAACACAAGCTCTGAGCATGTCTTCAAGAATTTGGTAAACCCTTTCGACTTGACCGCTAGACTGAGGATGGAAAGCTGTACTAAAGGAGAGATTAGTTCCCATAGCATTCTGAAAGCTTCCACAAAATCTAGAGGTGAAAAGGCTACCACGATCAGAATTGATTTCCAAAGGAACACCGTGCAGGGATACAATTCTAGAGACGTACAAGTCCGCTAACTGGCTAGCAGTTATAGGCTCGCGAACTGGAAGGAAGTGAGCAACTTTGGAAAGTCTATCTATGACAACGAAGATGGCATCGTTTCCTTTCTGGGTTTTTGGAAAGCCGGTGATGAAGTCCATACCGATTTTGTCCCATTTCCACTCTGGAATAGGCAAAGGTTGAAGTGTACCAGCAGGTCTTTGATGTTCTGCCTTAATGTGACGACAAACATCACATTCGGCAACAAATTGAGCAATGTCTCTCTTCATCCTAGTCCACCAAAATCTCTGGCGTAGATCTCGGTACATTTTTGTGCTACCAGGATGAATCGAGAGGGGTGTGTCATGGGCTTCTTTAAGGATGAGTTGCCTTAGATCCCTATTCTTAGGTACTACCAAACGATTTCCAAAGCATACCGTTCCCTTGCTATCTGTGGAGAAACATTTAGCAACTCCGCTAGCAATGTTCTCCTTGATCCGGCGAACACCTCGTGCACGCCTTTGGGCAACTATGATTTGATCCTCAAGAGTTGGTTTCGCCACCAAGGTAGAAAGATAGCCATGAGGAACAATCTCAAGATTGAGCTTGCGAAATTCCTCATAAAAAAGTGGTTGATACTGTTGTAACATAAGGTTGTTACAATACGACTTACGACTTAGTGCATCAGCCATGACATTGGCTTTGCCTGGGGTGTAAGAAATTCCTACGTCGTAATATTTTATCAACTCAATCCAGCGTCTTTGCCTGAGATTAAGATCTGGCTGGGTGAAAATGTATTTGAGGCTTTGGTGGTCGGAATAGATCTCACAACGATTACCAAGGAGGTAATGTCGCCAAGTTGTTAGGGCATGAACTACGGCAGCGAGTTCAAGGTCATGGGTAGGATAGTTCTCTTCATGTGGCCGCAACTGGCGTGAAGCATAAGCTACCACATGTCTATCTTGCAGAAGTATGCATCCTAACCCTTGCCGTGATGCGTCACAATAGATCTCGAAATCCTTTTTGGTGTCCGGAGGTGCAAGTACGGGTGCAGAAGTCAATCTTCTTTTTAGCTCTTGAAAGCTTTCCTCGCACTTGGGAGTCCATAGGAATTTCTTATCTTTCTTGAGGAGTTCAGTTAGAGGCTTTGCAACTTTAGAAAAGTTCTCGACGAAGCGGCGACAATAGCTTGCTATGCCAAGAAAACTCCTAACTTGCTTAACCGATTCAGGTGGAGTCCAGCCAAGGACGGCCTGAACTCTCTAGGGATTCACAGCAATGCCTTCTGCAGCCAAAATTCGCACTTGGAGAATTTAGCATACAGGCGGTGCTCTCTAAGTTTCATGAATACCAGCCTTAGGTGTTCGGCATGTTCTTCTTCGTTCTTCGAGTAGATGAGAATGTCATCGAGATAAACCACAACAAATTTATCTAAGTACTCCATGAAGATTGAATTCATCATGCGTGAGAAAGTGGCGGGGGCATTGGTTAAACCAAAGGACATGACAGTGTACTCGTAAAGACCATAACGAGTAGTAAAAGCCGTTTTGGGAATGTCCTCATTTCGGATTTTGATTTGATGATAACCTAATCTCAAATCCATCTTGGAGAAGACAGAGGATCCTGCGAGTTGATCATAAAGATCATTGATCCTGGGCAATGGGTACTTGTTCTTTATCGTCGCTAAATTTAGCGGGCGATAGTCTACGCACATCCTTTCTGTTCCATCTTTCTTCGTTACGAACAGAATGGGGCAACCCCATGGCGATGAGCTAGGGCGGATGAAGCCTTTTTCCAACAAAGCCTCCAGTTGGGTTTTAAGCTCAGCTAACTCACATGGGGCCATTTTGTATGGGCGTCTAGAAATTGGTGCGGTTCCTGGCACAAGATCCACTATAAACTCTACACATCTGTCGGGTGGCATGCCCGGAAGCTCTTCAGGAAAGACATCCGGGAAGTCACGAACCACCGGAATATCTTCAAGGTCGGGAAGGGGAAGTACATTCAAAGAATGCACTTGGGTTCTTGTTCTGGGTGAGGTGTAGTTGACGGTCTTGCCTGAAGGGTGGGTGAGTTTCACTGATTTGCCTTTGCAATCAAGGTAGGCATTCTGCCTTGATAGCCAATCCATGCCAAGGATGACATCAATGTCTGAAGACTTGAGGGCTATGAGTGAAGCAAGGAATACTAAACCCTCAATTGCAATTTGATTACCATGGCTTACTCTACTAGTTTGCCATCTTGACCCTGGAGTTTGAATAATCATAGGGGTGGACAATTCAACAAAAGATAACTCATGACGAAGTGCATAACTTTACGACATGAATGAATGAGATGCTCCTGGGTCGAAAAGAACAGAAGTAGGAACATAATTGACTGGGAGCGTACCAAGAATGACGTCAGTGGTGTCGTCAGTCTCTTCGGCGGCAATCTGATTCAGACGTCCACGAGTGGCGGGAGGAGCGGGTTTGGGGGTGTAGACCTTATGGGGTGGCTTGCCACGACCATTGTTGTTGCCTCCGGCACGGGGTGGAGCATTCTGATTCTGGAGCTGGTTCTGGGGACACTCACAGGAGTAGTGGCCTGCCTGACCACACTTGTAACAGGCTCCAAAGACAGTACGTGGAGCTGGGTTGTTTGGTGGAGCTGGGTGGAACTGAGTTGGTGGACGAGGCGCCACATAGGATGGCCTCGGTGGGTTGTTCTGGCGGAACATACTGTTAGGGATCCAGATCTTGCGCTTATGAGAGCCGGAACTGGATGATCCATCATCTCTAGGGTGTTTGCGGAAGTCATTGGGGGTGTTCATGTCCTCTACCTTGATGGCCTTGTTGACAAGGACCTGGAAGGTGGCAAAGTCATGTAGGTTGAGCTCACGACGGAGTCCGGAATTGAGTCCACGACGGAACCTCTCTTGCTTCTTTGCATCGGTGGAGACCTCTTCAGTAGCATAGCGAGCCAGTCGGTTGAACTCACGACTAAACTCGTCAACGGTCCTTCTGCCTTGGGTGAGGTTGCAGAACTCCTCACGCTTGCGGTCCATAAGACCCTTAGGAATGTGGTGCTCGCGGAAAGAAGTGCAGAATTCATCCCAAGATGTGGGCGGTCCAACGGGACGCATGTTCAGGAAGTTCTCCCACCAAGAGCTAGCTGCACCCTCAAGGTGGTAAGTGGCATAGCTGACCTTGTCGCCATCTGCAACATGGCCTGCCTGGAGCTTCCTCTCGATGCTGCGAAGCCAATCATCGGCGTCAAGGGGCTCGGTGGAGTAACTGAAAACCGGGGGATGAAGCCGGATGAAGTCGTTCAGAGACACCAACTCGTTGCGCTGCTGAGTGGTGTTGCGGGCAATGACCTCCAGCAAATGATGAGAGTCTCGGCGGTTCCTCTCAACCTCCATCAGAACCTGAGCCATCGTGGGTGGGGGTGGAAGGTTGCCTTCCTCCTGTTCATTCCCACGACCCTGGGCACGACCAAGCTGGCCATGGGTTCCTTGAGACATCCTGAAGGTGAAAACCAAAGTCAAACAGAGTTGATGGAAAGAGTCTAATCAAGGTATTGAAGTACTGGAAGGATTACAGAGCAATGGAAGTAATCATCTTGACAACATGGTGATAAAAGCATACAAGCCATATATTCATAAGCTGTCATACAAACCATACATCGTTTTAGTACAAGCACCAAGCTAATACAAACGTGATGAAGATGATACATCCTTCAGAGTCACTCTGACTTCCTATACATTATTTATCTAAGCCTCTGGAACTTAGAACACCTTGCGTACAATATACTAAGATACTACAACATCCTCACTAAGTAAGACCACATGCGGTCTCACTCATCTCCATCTCCATAGTAGTCCTCGTAAAATTTACCCGCGTATCCCGGTAGCTGAAGGTGACCATCGGAAAACACGGAGGCCTGTGGACCCTGATATCCATTTGGGCAAGGATGGGGCCTAGGTCCAGCGTAGGGTGGAAGCAGAGGACCACGGGGTGGAAAAATGCCTCCAATCTCGGGCCAAGCAACTCGAGAAGGCATCTGAGTCCTCACAGGGTAGATAGCATCATACTCGACTGATCCAACACTCACGAAGGGTGCCAAGTGTGTCAGTGCTCGATACAGACGAACACGGGTGGCGTGAAGCTCAAAACGGAGAGCGCGTGCATCACGATCTCGATCACTAGCAAACCTAGCAGTCATCTGAAATACTGGATCTTCTGCAGAGTGATCTGAGTAGAGTCCGGTGTAATATCCCTCTTCTCCTGGAAGTGCAGCAGGGATATAGCGGAACGAGGTCTCTCTCAGCATAGTGTGCTCCTCGCTCAGCAGGGTAATACATGAGTATGCAGCATCCTGCACAGCCATGTTCTCAGTCATGCCAATGCCATGTCCAAAGTGGATAGGCTGAGTGACTCCAAGGTGGCGCGGGTAGATCCTGACAATGCAGTGGAACTGGGTCTGGTTGAAGTCAAGGAACTGCTCCTCAACTGTGTACTCAGGATACCATCGATATCCCACATAGGACATCATCTCGATCAACGTGGCGGGATGGCCACGCACACCGAGGCACCTGGTCAAACGAACAATCTGCCGAGGGGGAAGATCTGCCATCTGAAACAGAAAGAAGGAGTTTGCAAATGCATCAGATTACGAGATAAACCTGGAATGACTCGGACAACATAACAGCTGTAATTGCAAGAAAAAGACAATTTCTTACAACATAGAAACAACACTTACATACGATGTAAGAAATCAGGAAGCACAACAACTCTAACGAAACGAACACAACCTTCCTACAGCTACAAGGAAGCAAACAACGAGATGTTCTAATCAGACAGAGGAGAGCCTAGTCCTATCTTCCCGTAGAATAAGATGAGGGTGACTCAGAACTCAGAACGAAGGGGGTAAGGAGAAAAAAGAAGCCTTACGTTGTTCCCTTATATACCCAGAGTAATTATATAACTATAGCAAGCTAGACTCGACTTCGGCCAAGGCTACTAGTCCTACAGTCAGTCCTGCTCTGGTACCAAGTCTGTCGGGACCGGGGTTTGCGTATGCAAGCCTCGCTACAACACAATCATATGGAGAGCCGAGAACCGTACCCACTTGTCTGAGCAGACAAGGCCAAGCACAGAACGTTCTCGGAAAGCATCGAACGTGAGGGGCATCCCATCCAGGCCGGATGATCAACTGAAATGGGTCCTCATCGTCCGCACACAAGTCTAAATGATATGGGTGGTTGAAAGGACGTGGATGTCGCCTAGAGGGGGGGGGTGAATAGGCATTTAAAATAATTACGGTTTCGACTTGAACAAATGCGGAATAAAACTTAACGTTTAATTTGCCAAGCAAGAAACCTAAATAAGCTAGGCTCAACTATGTGCACCAACAACTTATACTAAGCAAGATAACCAACTATGTGATAGCAAGATATATGACAAGAGCACTAAGGCTATCACAAAGTAGGTGCACAAGTAAATAGGTTGTCTAGAAGAACAACCTATGGGACAAGCAATGTACAATAATATGAGCAAGCACAAGATAAACAATGTAATAAGCTTGCTCAAAGTAAAGGTAGAGATAACCGCAAGTGGAGCCGATGGAGACAAGGATTTGTTGCCGAAGTTCCTTCTCTTGCAAGAAGTACGTCTCCGTTTGGAGAGGGTGAGGAGCACAATGCTCACATGAAGCCAACGAGGGCCACCCTATTTCTCCTCACGCTCTTACCAATGCAAGATGCCGTGATTCCACTATTAGGACACTTGAGGGCGGTCACCGAACCCGTACAAATGGCAACCCTTCGGGGCGGTCACCGAACCCGTACAAATGCTCGGGGAAATCTCCACAACCGAATTGGAGGCTCCCGTAGCGTCCCGAAGCTTTCCACCACGATGATTGAGCTCCGTAACAACAAGCCTCTAGGTGCCAACACACCCACGAGGTACAAGCTCTAGAGTGCCAATGCACTCAAGAGTAGCTATCTTCTCAACTTCACTTACTACAACATCCTCGGAGAGAACTCAAACCGATGCACCAAATGCAATGGCAAGAGCACACGAAGTGCTCAAGTCCCCAACTCTCAAATCCCACCAAAGCAACAAAAGCTATGGAGGAATATGAGAGGAAGAACAAGGAGAACACCAAGAACTCCAAGATCTAGATCCACAAGGTTCCCCTCACTTAGAGGAGAGATGGCTTGGTGGAGAATGTGGATCTAGACCTCCTCTCTCTTTTCCCTCTAAAAGGAGCAAGAATCATAAGAGGGGAAGAGAGTAAGCAAGCTCAAAGAGGTCAACAATGGGGGGAAGAACTTGCACAAAACCGGTGAGGACAAAGGAAGAAGAAGACCCCCTTTTATAGGTCCCCACGAATCCAACCATTGGAAGCCCACCAATCACGGTACTACCGCACAGCGAGCGGTACTACCGTGGAGCGGTACTACCTCAACTGGAGCGGTACTACCGCCCTACGGTACTATCGGGCTCAGTACCGTGCCCCACTACCGCCCTATACAGTAGGAATACGGTAGTGGATGCGGTACTAACCACGGTAGTACCGCTGGAGCGGTACTACCACTCTACCGGGCGGTACTACCTCAACTCCGGGCGGTATTACCTCATAGGAAAAAACAGCACGGCCAAAACAAGCATAACTTTTCCGTACGAACTCCGATTTTGATGATCTTGGGCTTGTTTTAAAGCTATGGAAAATCTCTAGATCCTCACATAGAGAACCACCCAAGATCAACAAAAAGAAATGATGCAAATCATGGAAATGTTAGAATGCCAACAAGGTAGAAGGTGAAACCTTCACAAGATAAGAGCCGACAAAAACACCAACATCGAAAACACAAAAGTAGATATATATGAAATCCGTTTTCGATGAAGAAGGGCTTGTAATGAATACGAACTCAAGCTCCAAAATTCACAAAGATAAAAACCAAACAAGAACCAATAAAGATGATGCCAAGGATGCAAAGGTTTGAGCTCTCCACGAAAGATGCGGCCTAGCCTATAACCCGGTCTCCTAACTACCACCATGAGACCGGTAAACTAGAAACCTATCTAGTCAAACCTTTGTCTTGCGCATGATCCACTTGAGCTTGATGATGACGATCATGCCCGCCTCAAGTTGGAACATCTTCCTTGATTCCGCCGGCTCGATGAAGACTTGTAGATAGCTCCCCCATACTCCATTATGGGTGAGCCTCTTTTAGGCACATCTTCACACGACCATTATCACCAAATGGTCGGCAAGCTCCAAGCATATGATATCTTCGTGATGCTCCTCTTGACCTTGCACACATCACCTTGACCAATCTTTGGATAGCTCCATGAAGAACACCTTGGTCAACACGAAATCTTCATCCTACAACCTTGAAGCCACCATATGATCTTCAAGTGTTGCCTATGGACAAACCTTAAAGTATAACTCAAGGAAACCATTAGTCCATAAAGATTGTCATCAATTACCAAAACCAAACATAAGGGCACATGCCCTTTCAGTGGTGAACTCCCATACTCATACACAAGTCGCCTCAACCATACTATCGATTGTATTATAACCCTTACATAGACTTACTCCAGCCCGATCACTTAGTCGGGGTCTAGGGCGGGCTCGATCATACATCAAAGTGTGCACGTGACGGAGTCACGAACAATCGCATCGCGATGCCCCAAGCTGCGCACATCTAAGGGCCACTTGGTGTATAAAAGACCGCCAGCCAGATCACAACTAAGGTCTCGAAAACCCATACTAATACATGCATGTTATAAACATACACGCAACACACATGCCTTGTATGAACAGCAGGTATCATTGCAATTCTCTACAATGTATACATATTTACTAATAACTCTTACAGAGTGCACACAGAGATCACAAGTCTGTGATCCAACATTACATCAAACATGCGGAAGAAAAGTAGGTCTGAGTACAGACAAGTTTAACAAATGGCTTAGAGAAGCCTTATCTAAAAACAAGCCCTCCACGAGGGAACCAGTTGTCTGACTTGGACTAGACTAGCTTGATCTTCAGTCGTCGAGATCGATGAAGAATCCACCTTCGGGGTCAGTGGGTTCATCTAAAACATAGAATAAGCAAACGTGAGTACAAAGTCGTACTCAGCAAGACTTACATAGGAGCTATACTACTCATGCACATGTCTCAAGGTAAAGGGAGGTGGGGTTTCACTTGCAGAAGTGCCAGCTTTGACTTGGCTAATCCTGAACTACGAGTACCAGACTTGAGGTAAGAAGCGTACACGAGTCCACTACTTTCTCCAACCAATTACATCACTATGGTGCCTTCCTCGACTTCCCCACGAGAAAGCACGCCATAGCACTCACACTTATCTTGGTGTATTTTAGAAGTATCCAGTTCAAGTTGTCTAATAATCAAGCTAAGCTTTCCAAGCAGTCCATAACCACGGACACGGCTATTCGAATAGTTTTGTTAACCCTGCAGGGGTGTACCGCTACACACACATGATCACCATTTACCGCCTTTGATCTTGACACCATTCAAGGGGTGTCAGCGAGGATGCTAACCACAACTGTTACCTCATAGTCTATCTATTCCGAGAAAGCCGCCTACCTGGGTTGGCTACCACTATCGTGAACCCGGCCGGTTTACCGAAGTGGACCCAAGTGATGTGTGCGTGGTGCATAAGCCGGTCTCGGGTGAGCCGTTCTCTCACTTAGCAGCCAAGCCACAGACCTACCAGAACTCCGAACTATTGCGACATCTGCACATCGAAAGGGATAAGTTAGTAAGTTGAGAGGGGTAAGTGAGCCCAATGTGTGGTTGTACTCTTCATCTTGGATCACCACACAAGAACTCGGACTTAGGGCGGTGTTCAACGAGACTACCCACCGTGTACTCCTACACAGCCTCTCATCGTTCACCTTGTATTAGGGTAGATTCACCAACACCTTTCCACCAACATCATCATGATCACTACCATCCCGACTCACATAACAGTAACATCATTGTATCACTCTAAGCATGCAATAAGCAGTAACAATTGCAGGGGGCACATGATATCAATCAACTCCTACAGTTGCTAGGATTGTGGTTTGCCTACTACTGTGACAAATGATAGGTCATGCAAAGGAATGGGTTCATCTATGCGGTAGAAACGTAGCATGGTAATCATCCTATACAATGCATAAGCGAGACATGAGAGGGAAGTGGGATTTTATCGACATGATCAATGGGGTTTTGCTTGCCTTGCTGACGAGGTTCGGGTTCGGGGTCTTCAACGAAGGGGCAGCCTCCTGTTCCGGTTCGACCTCTACTCGACAAACAACAAACAAGGTAGTAAAGTAAATACAATGCACAATCACATGGTTGAAGGTTGAAACTTGATGTATATGCTTTGATGTGTGAAGCAATTCCATTAAAATGGAGTATATTGCAAATTGAATTGCAAAGTCAAACTCCAATTCGAATTCATTTTAGCCAAGTTACAATTGACATTGTTTGATCAAGTTGAACCATTTTGAAATGTGTATGATATGCCTCTGATGTGTAATTGAAATGTAGTATGTTGCCATGGTTCAAGTTGCAAAAACATTTGAATAGAATTTGAATTAAATCCATTTAAATCAAATAGCAAATGCTACTGATCACATTTTAAATTCAACTCAAACATGGTTGAAAGTTGGATATTTGGATAGCTTATTTTCTCCTGATCATTTTTCATATATTATTTGTTAAATTTGGAGTTGATATGAATTTACTAAGAATTTCCAAAGTTTCAGCCTTTTTCTGGAATTTCTTGATTTCTTTTTATTCTGTAAATTCACTTACTGCGTCAGCATGACCTCATGCTGGCGTCAGGGGGCCACTGACAAGGGGGTCCCACCTGTAAGTGTCACTATGTTAATTAAATCGATTTAAAACGTTTATTAAAACTAAACAGAGGAGATTAGCAGGGCTGGGCCCACATGTCAGCCTCTGTAAGGGGGGATTAGCATTAAGCTAATCGCGTCCACGTCAGTTCGCCGGCGGCTAGTCGCCGGTGACCTCCCAGCACGGCGGCGACACACGGGAGGGTGATTCCGGGCACGGGTTTGAGCGCTGCGAGCACCAAAATGGAGCCCTCAAACGTGCGCTTCGAACGGGCCAAGCCATGGGCGCTGGGGTGCATCGTAGCCACGTCGGCGACGAGCTCCAGTGGCGGCGGAGCCACTGGCCAGACGCAGTCGTCGACCCAGTGCACGGGAAGAGGCAGCGGTGGGCTCGTTAGACGCGCAAGATCACCAGGAAGACGATGCGCGCACTGGACGAGACGATAGGGCACAGGGGCGACCTCGTCGTCGTCCATGGCGGCTCGGTACTCCGGCGAACATGGCGGAAAGAGCTAGAGGAGGCGAGCGGTGCCGTGGTTTGAGGGGAAATGCTCACCCAGACGCAAGGAGTGCAGTTGTGGAGTCTATGGAGGCGGGGAAGCTCTGGAGCTGTCGGATTTCGAGGTGGATCCGCGGCGGCCGGAGACGAAGACAATGAAGTTAGCGAGCTCGTGGGGGTGCCTGGCTTCGATTCCTTCTGCACGGTGGGGTTGTAGACGATGGCGGAGCGGATGGACTTGACGGTGCGTCCTCTCGTCGATGGTGGCCGCGTGAAGACGGCGGCGTGCTCCACGGTTGCTCACGGGCGGCGATGGAATCGAGCGGAGAGGAAGGGAAGAAGCTCTGGAGGGGGGGGAATGGACGTGGCGTGCTCCAGGGCATCTCCAGGCGCGAGAAGGAGGCGTGGGGAGGCCTGGAAGGCTCTCGGCGGCGACGTGGCGTCCACGGCTGGCTCGGTGGCATTCCACCGAGCAGCTTGGAGGCACGGGACGGGGAAGAAGACCCTGCTGCCCCTGGTGGGCCGGCTGGGCTGGGTGGGCTTCTCTCGCCTGGGCGCCAGGTAAGCTTTTCCTTTTCCTTTTCTGTTTTTCTTTTCTGACATTTGTTTTGTCTAGCAAAAATAATTACCTAGCCATTTTCTAAAATGCTGAAACTTTTTATATGGCCTCACAATATACTAGGTTAGCCACTTGTAAAGTTTGAACATTTTTAAAATTCAAATAATTTGAATCTTAACTCAAATAGGGGTTTTTGATTAATTCCAAGGCACTGTTTGAATATTTGAAAAATCCATGAGCATGGGATGGGTCCCACATCACTTGATATGTGATCACACTCATTTATAAGACTTTTCAAAAATCTAACATGAATTTTTGGAGAAGATTTTTATCTGGCCTTTTGAATTAAATCATATGGGGGGCTTCCTTCTCTTATTTTGCTTTTGAATTTGAATTCAATGATTTCTTGTGAAATTTTTAACATGATGCAAGTGACTTGCTAACCCTAGCACATTACCTAACAGAGAGTTCTGACACATAGCCTTTCCGAGATACATTGCCATGCAACATCCATCTTTTCATGACTTGATCTTCATGTCATACATGCTACTTGCTTGATCGATGAGCCGCATGCTAGTTGGGCCTTGCCCTAATCATTGCTACATGACGCGCTAGTATCATTGCATATCCTGCTACACTGGCAGAGGCATACATTTGCATACATCATGATGTTTACATTTTCTTTATGATTCGAGTATTTTGTAAAGTGTGAAAGATCTTCTATACTTTTTTGTAATATATAGAGTGTTTCCCCTAAGTGAGGAAAAGATCCCAAAGTGGACAAATTAAAAGATCCCAAAGAGGAAAAATTAAAAGATCCCAAAGAGGACAAATGAGAGTTAAACAGAAAGAGCAATTGAGGCCACAAAAAATACAAAAAAAAAATAAAAAGAAAAAAAGAAAAAAAAAGAGAAAGAGAAAAAATAAAAAGAGAGAAGGGGGCACACTACTATTATTTTTGAGAAGATCCACACTCGTACTCCATCTTGTATCTTGTACTCCATAGAGATTATCATTCATGCATATAACTATGTGGGGACATTCACACTATAGAACTTGGCTTGTATATTCAATGATGAGCCTCCTCAAATGAGCTCTAGGTCTTCTTGAGCAAGCAAGTTCGATGCACCCCCACTAGTTCCATTGGAGAGCTTTTAGCTCATATGTGCATCTGTTGCATGGCAATCCCTACTCCTCACATTATATCTATCATTTGACTTTCTCTCGCCTATGATTGTCCTCATTGATGTGAGCCTTTCACACCTTTTTGTCTTCCTCCTCCACCATATTCTCTATTTGCCATCCTAAGTGTCAACTTTTTTGCTTACGCTCATCCATTGCATGAGTGCTCAAAATGTTGAAAAGGAGTGGATCATTTTGACTTGTACCTGGCTAGTGGTCTGGGGATGAGTCAAGATAAGATTCCAAAGAAGACCAAGTGTGAAACTTTAGTAGATTGAGTTCTCAACAATAAAAATATGTTTTCTCGTATATCCCTATCCCCTTTCTTGCATGCAAACACCATTTGGAGACATTCGAGTCACGGACAGCGAGAGCTCTTGCACCTTTATGTTCTTATGTTGCTTGTTTCAATACTAGATATAGACTCTTGCCTGTTATGACTTGAATTGAATTGCATGCTTTGATTGCTTTACTTACAAAGTTCTTATATGGTTGTTAGCATGTCGCCACAGAAATTATGCTTGTTATCATTTACCTACTCGAGGACAAGCAAGAATTAATCTTGGGGATGTTGATACGTCCAAAACGTATCTATAATTTCTGCTTGCTCCATGCCTCTTTTGTGTGATATTGCTATGATATTGATGAACTTCCATACACTTTTATCATATTTGGACTAACCTATTAACTCAGTGCACCCCAGTGCCAGTTCATGTTTTCTGCTGTTTTCTATTTCAGGTTTCCCCCTTATTAAAAGTACCAGAAAATTCCGGGAAAAATATAGGAAAAATCAGCGTACCGGAAGCTTCGAGAAAATCCCAGGAGGGGCCAGAGGGGAGCCAAGGGGCCCAGGCGGCCAGAGGGCGCGGCCAGGCCCCTCGCCGCGCCAAGGGGGCACCTGGAGCCCCTGGCCCACCTCTGGCTGCCCCCTTTCGCCTATTTATTCCCCGTAACGAGAAACCCTCGGGGACAGAACCCTTTTTCGCGATCTATCCTCTGTTCCGCCGCCGCCGCGCTTCCAAGATCGGGAGCACCAGAAGACCTCTTCCCGGCACCCTGCCGGAGGGAGGAATCACCTCCGGGAGCTTCTCCACCACCATGGATGCTTCCCGGATGAACCGTGAGTAGTCCACCTTGGAAGATGGGTCCATGATCGATAGCCATGTGATGTTCTCCTCCCCTCTTTGTTCTTCATGGATTAGACCTCGTGAGCTGCCCTACATGATCGAGGCACATATGTAATCTTTCTGCTGTTGCTATGCTGAGTTTGCTGGGATCCGATGGATTATGAGATTATGTTCAGATTGTGATTGAGTTATATATTTGATTCTCTTCTTTTATATTTATGTTCTTGAGTAACTCTTGCATGTTCTCCGTTGTTGTTTATTGCTTTGGCCAAGTAGTAGGTAGTGACTCCAAGAGGGAGCGTTATGCATGATTGTGGGTTCATGCCCCCCGATGACTAGCTTGAGTGACAGAAACATGAGTCTAGGGGATGTGTTGTTGCCACAAGGGAGAAAACAACGGTGCTTGTACTTGCGGGTGCAAGGATTGTTTACTTTACGCAAAGTTCTTTAATGCAGTTGTTCGTTGCTTTGAGTTTACACTTTGGGTGGGATTCGCAACTTAATACCAGCGAGATGTTCTGGATAGATATCTCAAGGTGGATGATTAGTGGGTAGATGCAGATGGATTTCTGTTAGTTCAAGTATGTGATCAGAGGGGGAGGGGGTGAATGATCACTTCAAAATTTTGCATGAAACTATGAAGTGAAGCATAACTCAGCAACCGAAGAGATTCAACAGGAAGGTAAACATTGAAGTAGAACATGGTTGAAGCAAAACATAGCGAATCAAAAGCATCGAATCAATTGCGTTGAAGCATACCACTGAAGCAATTGATAAACTGAATGTAAGTGCGGAAAGTAAATCGAACTCTTGACTCGGCGATGTTTGTTCGACCAGTTCACCCTCTGCAAAGTGCTACGTCTGGTTGGAGGGACTTGTGATTGAACACAGGAGCTAACCTCTCTCCATCCGTATCTCCACTGCACCAATCTCCTTGAGCTTGGTCAGTTCTTCACTCGTGGTTGATTATTGAGGGAATCACCGAAACCTTTGACAAACTGGACTTCGAGGCGACAATAACTCTTCGCTCTCTGAAGAACAACTCTCTAACCGTCTAGGAGAATTGCAGTTCTCCAAGATAAAAGGGCTAGCAAACTTCTTCCTAAGTCATAATGAATCAACTCAGATCAATAGGACTTATGCTTCTATGGATGGGTTTTTGGTTTGATTCGGTGGGGTTGCTCTCTTTCCTTCACTGTAAGGAAATTAATCTCGGAGCAGCCTACGGCCAATGAGGGCGGGGGTGGCGTATTTATAGGTGGCAATCCCTAGGTGCGAAATGACTGAAGTGACCCAATATGACAGCTTGACACCTGTCCCCAACGGTCATATTTCCAATCAAAGCGCAACTTTACTTGCGGTCCAAGTAAAGCTGACTCACGGACTTGGTTCTGCTTCAGGAGCCGAAAGAACTAAGTCTTCGCTGGTGAAGCATTACCTAGCGCACATGAGATTTCCCAACTCTGGATTCTCACTGGTTTGGATTCGATCTGAGTCTTTTCATCAAAACCTTCGGAGTACATTTACTAAACCCCTCTTGATAGTACGGTTTTTCCTACGACTCAAAGAAGTGAAAAGGAACTACGCAAAAACAACTAAGTCTTGCGCCATCTTGGTCATCTCCTTCGATGAGACGTGCTTCAGGATTCCTTATCTTTTTAGGGGTCGACATCCGTGATGAGCTTCACTCCAGAGGATATGCTTCAGTAAAGGTGTAAATCTTCGTTGAAGCTTTATCACCAACCTATAACTTCAGGAACCTAGCCATCTGTTTCACACTAGAAAACTTTGTTAGTTCCTCTACTGTTTTGCCCAACAATATCCAAAACTCATGGGGTTATTACTTTGCTCTTACAATCTCCCCCTTTTTGGACTATTGTTGACAAAACAGGCATCGATAAAAGATATGGAATTTTGAATTGAGTTGAGAGCAAACTCTAAGATATGAAGCTTTTGACTCCCCCTGAAAGCAAGCATCGAAGATTTATAATCGAAGTGAATGCTTGATGAAGAATATCATTGATGGGAAGCCTATCACATATCTTAGTGAATCAATTGCATATAAAGAGAATTTGACTTGAAGAATATGCAATCATCCAAAGACCTGTGAACTTAAAGGATAATAACCACCTGCAAGATAAAAGATAGGAGAGCAACTTGCAAGCACGGGGGTTATTAACATATAAGGTGAAGCAGTTCACAACCGAAGTAAAACTTAAGTTACAACCCAATCGAAGAGAATGGAATGTTTGTCGTAACTTAACATGCACAAGATCGAATCAAATCCCTAAACCCCGCAGCGAATCTAAACTCAATCGATGCTACTTTCTCCCCCTTTTTGTAAATAATTGGACAAAAGGTTGAGAGGTAGATCAAGAGAAGTTACGCGTCAGCTGCAACCCTGGGACCCTGCTGATTGTCTTCGCCAGAAGAAGATGCATCTCCTGAAGTGTCTCCTTCGGTCGAAGCAGGTGACTCTTCCTCGTCGAAGTCCATCGGCGCTTGAAGCAATTCAAGGTCGCTGTCGTTGAGAGGATCATCTTCTTGCTTCGAGGTATGGGAGTCTTCATCAGAGAAAGTATTAGGGCGAATCTGTTCAGCTGGGTTGACAAACAAAACTTCATCAATCTTGTCCAGCGACGGGATTTTGGGGTTGGGGCGGTCGATCGAATCATTTCTTGAGAAGTGATGTTGAAGATGTGGATACTCCTTGAAAATCCGGTCAGCTTCAAGTTTCTTCACGGAGTTGAACTTCCGTAATCCTTTCCAAGAGTGGCGCTTCAAAACTTTCAAGTACTGGTTGTTGTTTAAAGCAATGTTGCCAACTCTATGGATCTCATCTGAAAGATATTTCATTTGGCGCTGATTTCCTTCAATGAAGTTTTCAAGCATTTGTTGAGTACGAATGCCAACTTCAAAGTGATAAACTTCTTTCTGGAACTTCTTCGACATGTTGCGTTCATTGATATGCTGTCTGACTCCGACATATGTGGCAAATGGATCATTTGACCTTCTGAAGATATTCATAGTATCGCGCACAGGAGGACAGAACAACTTCGGGTGATGCTTCGCAACAAAATCTTCTCTGCGTCCATGGTTGCAAATGGCTTGCAGCCAAGGAGCATATGGCTTCAGTTGATTTACTAATTCAGCAGCTTGTACCATATATCAAAGAAAACAGTCCTCGAAGTCAAACACATGGCCATGAGTAAGCTTCATTAGAGCATGGCGAGTATGATAGTGAATGTTGGATTCTTCATTCGCAGTGTTGAGAGGCATCAGTGAGTTTGACAGGATGTAAAACCAAGTCTTCGATATGAATACCAGATGCTTCGGGAGAATGTTCTCAGGCATGTGATCTCCAGTGACTTCGGGATCCAAGAGTGAAGCAAATTCAGCTTCAGTGGGATCAGGAAACAAATGAACCTTTGCAAGTTCTCCAGTGTGCCTTGGGATGTTCACTATATCCATAAATTCATCAGTATGCATCCTAAACACTTTCCCTTGAATCATCCATTCAAGAATCCATGAACTTGTATCATCAGGGTTTCCAGAGACATAGAGAGTGGCATAAAATTGCTTCACTAGCTCGGAATTGAATGGAGTCTCCATGGCAAACATGCCAGTCAAATTCTGTGCTTCGATGGTTTCCATGATATTTTGGAAGCACGTTGCAGAAGATAGACTATGCATATCTAAATACTTGTGCCTGAACAGAACACCTTTCTGGCAGTATAGCTTCGTGTAAAGGATTTGCTGTTCAGCGGTCCAGAAACGAAGGTCATCAGCAGTCCTTGGTGAATCATATGGACTTGTGCCAAAGAAGCGAAGCTTCTGGCGATGAACTTCAAGATTGAATTTAGGACCATGTCTTGAAGAATATCCATCTCCCAGAAATATAGGAAAAGTCTCTCTAGGATAGATGGAGTCCAGTTGAGTGTCTTGGGCAGGAATACAGTGCCTTCGAGCAGCTGTGACTCGCCTTTGCGGTTGAGTCATGATGGCCAATTCATTGACTTCGGCTTCAGCATCTGCATCGGCTTCAGCATTGGCTTCAACAGCACGATCTTTGGCTTCACCTTCTCGTTCTTCAGACTCCTCAGCAGAGTGAGCTGAAGAATAATCCTTTTCAGGAATGACTTGAGGAGGAGGAGAAGGCTCTGGCGCAAAGTTGTCTTGAGCGGATGGTTGAGGAGCGGGTTGAGTAGGAGGTGGAGTTTGAGCACGGGGTGGAGCGACTTCGGGGGAGGATGGCTTCACAGAAGGTTTGGAGAGCTTGATGATTTTGCATCGAGGGGGCGATGCTTTCCTTGGGGCCATCTTGGCCGGATGAGAGCTCACCTCATCAGCTTCTTCTGTGTCCGTGATAAGATGTCTCTTTCTTTGTTGCAATTGGGGAAGTGGTGAAGCTAATTGCTTGAGCATGGCTTCGCGCTTCTTGGAGTCAAGAGCCATGACTGAAGCATTGTGATTCTTGCAACATTCTTCAATAGCTGACTTTATCTTGCCTTGATATACTTGTAAATTTTGCTTCGTTTGCTCATTTACATCAGCAATTTTCTTCGAAGCAGCTATGGCTTCGCTCTTGAAATCCTCATCTGATTCATCATCTGCTTTCTTCTTGAATTTCAGAATCTTAGCAGTTTCAGATCTGTCCCTTGCATGCAAATCCCTCAGCTGATAGTATAAAGTTTCAATCATAGCAGAAAGATTTGGTGAAATATAAATATTCCCAATATCCACAGCCTTGGGATTAACAGCTTCAGCAAGCTGGTAGTATGCCTGAATCAGGCTCAAACAGTCCCAGAGTTCACCTTCTCTTGCATCTGGGAAGTTGTGTTCACTGTGCTCAGCTTCAAAATGAGCTTCGGGGACAGGAGCTGCGACTGGCTTCGAAGGAATGTCCTTTGGTGCCATGTCAACAACGGCTTCCTTTTGAGCGGCTCTAGCAACTTTCTCAGCTTTCTTCGTGCGAAGAATATCAAGTTGAGCTTGTCGTTTGGCTTCAGCTTCACTAAGTTGTTTGGCTTCGGCGGCAGCCTTAGCCTCTTGAGCTTTTGCTTCAGCGAGCTTGCGCTTCGCTTCAGCTCTCTGGTTTGATTCAGCCAGCTCTTTCCTTTGCTTCTCCAACTCTGCAGCTTCTCGATCAGCTCTCTCTTTCTCTTTGGCTTCTTTAACAGCCTTAGCTTGGGCTTGTGCTTCAGCATGCAGACGTTCAGCTTCTGCACGGTCTCTCTTGCGCAGTTCAGCCTCAGACAGCTTCTTGGTGCCGACCTGGGCATAAGAGTGGCCAGGCTTGGCAACAGTTGTCTTCGGCTTCGAAGCTTTGGCTTGTTCAGGAGCTTTAGCTTCGGGCTTAGCAGCAGGCTTAACCTTCGGGTCATGCCTTTCCTTGGTTCTTTGCTCAGCAGGAACAAGGCGGCGAGGTGGCTTAGTAGCCAGGGGAGCCTCAACCACTAAGTTCGTCAAATCAATGTTTTTCTTGGGAGCAGTAGGATCTTGAATCTTAACGCCTTTAGGAGCAGATGGTTTCTCTCCAGCCTTCTTCTTCAGTGGCTTCCGAAACTGTTTCATCTTCAGACTTGGGGGAATGGGAGAGTGCTCAGACTCATCATCTGCTTCATCAGCAGGATCTTCGTCAATCGAATCTTCAAGCTGTGCAGCAGCATCAACTTCGTCATCTGCTTCAATATCACCCTCTTCTTCAGAAGCAGGAGGGGGTGAATCACTCAATTTGCGAAGCTTTCGCCTCTTCTTAGGCTTCGATGCTTCAGCTTCATCAAGCCCTGCAGCAGCTAGTGCTTTTGCCTTCTTTTCTTCTCTAATCCTCTTCTTTTCAGCCAAAATGGCAAGTCTCTCTTGCTCATCAGGATAGTCATCTGGAGTCTTGAGGGTATTCGGGTGTGGAACAGCCGGAGGCTTCGGGTAGTACTTCTTCCTGTTTGCAGCTGTGTATTGAGCACACATAGCGGTGGTGTACCGATAAGGTGGGTTGAAAGCAAACTGCATTGCCCACTTCCAAGTTGGGATACTCTTGTACTTGTACCACCTGATAGCCCAGTAGCGTCGAATCCTTTGCAATCGAATATTTCTGCCATGATTTGATTCTTCAGGTGGAGTGTCGTAGCCCATCTTGAGGCGAATGGCTTCGGGTATGCCTCGGGCATTATTGACTTCCTTCGTTTTGCCTCCTTTGCCTTTTTGCTTCGGTGGCTCTGGATAGTTTTCGAGCCCTTCAACAATGGGAGACTCATTCCCCATAGCAGCCTCTTCGTCAGACATCCTGTGACCAGAATTATAGACAAGAGGGAAACCAAGAGAGGGAATGAATAAGCACTGGCAAAAGTTTCGACCAAAACCAAAAGAATTTTGACAGGAACCCAGATCAAACTGAGATCAAATGCAGCTCTGTTAATGAATTTGGCTAGAACCAGTTCGAGAACAGGACCTAACCTAATCCAAACCACAGAATAGATTGAATCTCAAACACTGACCTGAGAAGATGGGATCACTTTTGATTCTAAGAACAGTTTTCCCAAGGAGCAAAGATCAGCACAGATCAAACAGTCCTATAAAAAGAAACAAAATCCTAACAACACTTAGATCCAAAACCCTAAATGAAGAGCACGGAGAAACAAGATTGGATCCAAGTAGCTCTGCGTACCCTAACTTGGTGACACGAAGCGGCTACGGCGACGGAGTGCGGAGACGAGCTCTTCGTCGACGGGGAATGTCCACGGCGGCAGCGGTCCGGCAGTGAAGCGGTTACGGCGACGTCGGGGACGGGAGCTCTGCGGAGTGCTCGAGGTGGAAGACGGGGAATTCGGGAGAGAATGAATCGTGGGAGAAACGGTTCGCTGGGGAACGCCTTAATTAGGCCCGATCTGAAACGGTTGCCAGATCGAATCGAACGGTTCTCAACGAGTGTCTCTTCCGATTCAATGGCTCAGATGAAGTGGCGTATCGCGAGCGAATCTCAACGACCCGAAAAAGACGGGGACTCAACGGCCGAAGAATGAGTCTTGACCGAGAGCAAAAACTTCGATAAAGTTGGAAGCATTTGATTCGGAACTCAGTGATGTTCGAAACAATATGCTTTCCGATTCAATTGTGCTTATCATTCAAGATAGAGCAGATTGGGAGTGAATCAGAATGGAGAGGTAGGGTCCGAAACTTATCACTTCGAAGAACAACAACGAAGCTAAAAGTGATAAGTATAGGGGACAAAAGAAACGAACAAATAAAGACAACACAGAACAGAAAACAAATGGCAAACGAAGCTAAGCTTGGACGAAGGAAAACTCTAACGAGACTAAACGAATTAATACACAACGAAGGTGAATATATACAGTGAAAAGTTTCGATCTTACTGAACATTGTGTGAGTCTAAGATATTTAGCTCACATCTCAATGCACAAAACCTTTTCTCGTCCAATGGCTTCGTGAATATATCTGCCAATTGATCTTCAGTTCTAACATGGCTGATCTCAATGTCTTCGCGCTGAACATGATCTCGAAGAAAATGATGACGAATATCAATATGCTTCGTTCGAGAGTGTTGCACAGGATTGTGAGCAATCTTGATGGCACTCTCATTGTCACAAAGCAGAGGGATTTTCTTCACAAATATACCATAATCTTTCAGCGTCTGCTTAAGCCAAAGTATTTGAGTGCAGCATGAGCCAGCAGCAATATATTCAGCTTCAGCAGTAGAAATTGAGACACAGTTCTGTTTCTTTGAAGCCCAACACACAAGAGATCTACCAAGAAAATGACAAGTGCCTGAGGTAGATTTCTTGTCAACCCTATCACCAGCCCAGTCTGAATCAGAATATCCAATCAAATCAAACTGAGTACCTTTGGGATACCAAAGTCCCAAAGAAGGAGTATGTGCTAGAAATCGAAGAATTCGCTTCACAGCAATATGATGCGATTCCTTCGGATTTGCCTGAAAACGAGCACAAATACAAACTGATAGCATGATATCAGGTCTGGATGCACATAAGTATAAGAGTGAACCTATCATAGACCGAAACTTCTTCTGATCGAAGGGTTTCCCTTTCTCATCTGCATCAAGAAAACCATTTGTAGGCATGGGAGTTCTAATGGTCTTGCATTCAGCAAGATCAAACTTCTTCAGGCAATCCTTCAAGTATTTCTCTTGTGAAATAAAGGTGCCATTCTTTTGTTGTCGAATCTGAAGTCCAAGGAAAAACTTCAATTCACCCATCATAGACATCTCATATTTCTTCGACATCATTCTGGCAAATTCTTCGCTGATTTCAGTGTTAGTACAGCCAAAAATAATATCATCTACATATATCTGACACACAAATAGATCATTGTTATATGATCGAGTGAAAAGAGTGGGGTCAGTAGTTCCTGGTTTGAAGCCTTTCTTCAGGAGGAAATCCTTCAATGTTTCATACCAAGCACGAGGTGCTTGCTTCAGTCCATACAAAGCTTTGTGAAGCCTGTACACCATATCAGGATTCTTCGAGTCTTCAAAACCTGGAGGCTGCATAACATACACTTCTTCTATTTCACCATTAAGAAAAGCACTCTTGACATCCATTTGATACAACAATATATTTTTGTGGTTAGCAAAAGCAAGCATGACACGAATGGATTCGCGACGGGCTACTGGAGCATAGGTTTCACCAAAATCAATGCCTTCGATTTGGGTGTAACCTTGTGCTACCAATCTAGCCTTATTTCTTACCACAATACCATCTTCATCTTGCTTGTTGCGAAATATCCACTTTGTGCCAATAACATTGTGCTTCGAGGGATCTGGCCTTTCAACAAGTGACCAGATCTTGTTCCTTTCAAATTGGTGAAGTTCTTCCATCATAGCCAATAACCAATCCGGGTCCTTCATGGCTTCATCATATTTTGAAGGCTCTAGCATGGAGACAAAATAAAAATTTCCACAGAAGTTAGCCAAACGAGTACGAGATCGAGTAGTGGGACGACCTGGTTGATAGATATCTTCAAGGATCGAATCCACATCAACTCTTCTTCAAACTCGTGATAACATAGTATCATTCGCTTCAGGCTCAGCTTCTGCTTCAGGATCTGCATCAGCTTCGGGGTCAGCTTCACCTTCAGCTTCGGCATTTCCTTCAGGATTAGCATTTCCTTCGTTCCCTTGACCTTCTTCGTCCTGTTCATCATTAGCTTCAGGATGTTGATTTCCAGCGCCCCGGGCTATGTGTGGGAACATTGGACCATCATTATCCCTATTTGCTTGACTCGCATTGCCTTCAACAGGGCGAATCTCTCCAATAGCCATGGACCTGATTACTTCATCAAGAGGAGGTTCATCTAGATCATGAGGCAATTGCTCTTTTTGAGAGCCATTAGTTTCATCAAACCTCACATTCACAGTTTCCATAACTTTCCCAAAGTGAGAGTTATAGACTCTGTAGGTGCGAGAGTTTGAGCCATAACCTAATAGAAAACCTTCATGTGCCTTAGGGGCAAATTTGGAGCTATGATTCATATCTCTAATAAAGCATGGAGCACCAAACACCCTAAGGTACGAAACATTAGGTTTGTTACCAGTGATAAGCTCATGTGAAGTCTTCTTCAGAAATTTGTGAAGGTAAATCTTGTTGATGATATGACAAGCTGTGTTGATTGCTTCGGCCCAAAACCTAATAGAAGTCTTGTATTCAGCAAGCATAGTTCTGGCCATCTCAATAAGAGTTCTATTCTTCCTTTCAACAACACCATTCTGTTGAGGTGTATAAGCAGCAGAGAACCCATGAGTAAAACCATGATCATCAAGAAAATCTTCAATATGTGTATTTTTGAACTCAGTTCCATTATCACTTCGGATATGCTTCAGAGATAATTCATATTCAGTTTGAGCTCTCATAGCGAATGACTTGAAGATTTCAACCACTTTGCTCTTGTCATCCAAAAAGAAAACCCAAGTATAACGAGAGAAGTCATCAACAATAACTAGACCATATTTGTTTCCTCCCAGGCTTGCATAATTTTGAGGACCAAAAAGATCCATATGAAGCAATTCAAGAGGACGAGTGGTAGTCATGATGGTCTTCGCTGAATGATGTTTCTTCGTAATTTTACCAGCTTCACAAGCACTGCAGAGACGATCCTTGTCGAATTTAACTTCGCTAAGGCCAATAACATGATTCTTCTTCACTAAGTTATGAAGATTTCTCATCCCTGCATGACCAAGTCTTCGATGCCATAACCACCCAGATGAAGCTTTTGCCATTAAGCATGTGGATACAGCAGGGCCCGAAGAAAAATCAACAATGTATAAATCTCCTTTTCGGTAACCCTCAAAGACAAACGCATAGTCATCCTGTGAAAAGACAACACAACGCGAAGCAGAAAACAGAACAAGCATACCCATATCGCATAATTTCGAAATAGACATAAGATTATATCCAAGGGATTGGACTAGCATAACCTTGTCAACGTGCTTATCTTTCGATATGGCAACCTTACCCAAACCTAAAACTTTACCCTTGTTGTTATCACCGAAGGTAATGTACTTCTGAGAAGAGTGAGATAGTTTTTCTTCGGTGAATAACTCCTTGTCTCCGGTCATATGATTTGTACAACCACTATCCATGACCCATTCGGATCCACCGGAGACATAGCCCTGCAGAAGAATTAGTTCTTCTTAACCACCCACAAACGAGCAGGTGACTGAGAAGATGTTGAAGCACTGGTTGAAGCAATATTGAATCAAACAGGAGTGTATTGCTTCGGTGTACCATCAAGCACACCATAAATGTAAGTCCTCTGCGAATGGTTAGCATAAGAATGAGCATATGCAATCTTAGTATGATTATTATGAGGACGATACGTATGGCGACCAGTACGATAGTATTGCTTCTGCGGAACATTTGATTCGGTCACCAATGGATCATTTCTCGTCTCAAGAGAGTAGAAATGATTCGGTGGTACCGAAGACTTTCCCTGCATAGAATGGTTAGCAGGCAGTTTTTCCACAAGTGCTTTCTGCACCATATCTGCCTCTTATAGAATCCATTCTTTGGTGGAGTACCTACATACTCAGCTGAAACTTTTCCCTGTTCATCTTTCATGAGTTTGTAGTCTGAATCAAGTGATTCATCCACAATGACTTTGTTCATCTTGCAGTCGAAACCTGAAAGGTTAGCAATATCAATGGGTTTCTCCTTCGCTAGAACCCAAACAGTCTTAGGATACTGTTCAGGCTCCCAATAGGTGCCATCAGGGTTTATCTTTCTCTCAAAACCAACACCTTCATTCCTGGGATTCCTGTGAAGGAGAGCCTTCCTCAGGATATCACAGAGATATTGATGTCCTTGCACACTTTTGAACATGCTTGTTTCAAATAAGTTTTTCAACCTGAGGAGTTCCTCGGTAACAGCAGGATTTTCCTCATCAGAGGCATTAGTATCATCAATAACAATAGGAGCTTTCCCTTTGGAATCAGTTTTGCTTCGTTCCAAACAATCCAAACAAGGTGATTCAGTTTTATGATTTGCTTCAGAACCTTGTTGAGCCATGAGAGAGAGATTGACATTTTCCAACTCTTCATGAGCCTCTTTCAGTTTTTCGAGAGCCATTTTCCTTTGAAGAATTTCATAGGTAAGCTTCTCATAATCAACTGAAAGAAGATCATGCCGAGAGGATAATTCTTCAAACTTTTCTTTCAGAGCTTCATGCCCATTGGTTAAAGTTTGACCTTTCTCTATCTCATCGATCAACAGAGTCTCTGATTTCTTAATGGTTTTGCTTAGTGAATCAAGTTCATCTTGCTGGATTGAAGCAATTTTAGCAAGTTTAGCATAGCTTATCTTAGAATCACTGTCATATGAGGAACAATCAGAAGTATCATAGTTAGATTTTGATGAAGATACCTTCGCCTTGGCCATGAAGCAATATGCAGGAGATTCATCTTCACTACTGTTATTGGTGAAGAATGAGCTCGAAGCTTTTGCCGAAGCATCTGCTGAAGCGAATGCCAAACCAGCAACACCATCTGATTCGGACCCAGACCCAGACCTTGAGCCTGAATGAGCTTCGGACCCAGAGGCTTCGTCTTCGGAGTTCATCTCCTTTCCCAGATAGGCCTTGGCTCGGTGAGAGCTGCTTCGACGAGGCGAGTGAGTCTTCGATGAAGAACCCTCACGCTTCTTGTGATACTTCTTCTTCTTGTCATCATCAGAATCTTTCTTCTTATCTCTTCTCGAACTCGAATCATGTTTCTTGGATTCATAGCTTCTGGAGGATCTGTGGGACTTGGATGAGGAGTCTCTGAGCGAATGCTTTGCTTTGTTCTCAGCTTCCCACAGGGGGCAATCAGCAATGTAGTGACCTGGTTTCTTGCATTTGTAGCAACAGTTGTCTTTTGATGGAGAGCTTCTTGAGGATGAACGGTGAGATGAGTGAGTGGAGCTTCTTGAAGAATAACTCTTTCTCGGTGAAGAAAAACCTTTTCTTTGGAAGCGATTGAAGCGTCTCATGATCAATGCCAAATCCTTTCCAATGCTTGCAGGATCATCTGATTCGACACCTGAAGCAGAACTGACTTCGGGTGAAGAGTGACGTGAAGCTTTTGCTTTCAAAGCATGAGTTTTTCTTCGTGAACCATTTATGTCACGTTTCTCATCTTCTTCCATTTCAAAGGTAGTGAGTCTCTCAAGAACATCAGCAGCAACAAGACGTCTGAAATCAGTCCTTTCCTTGATCATCAGCACAATGTGATCAAACGAGTCATCCAATGAGCGAAGCAAAGTTCTCACAACAGAGTGAGGAGTAATGTCATCAGCACCGAGGGAAATCAATTCATTAGCAAGAGTTGTGAGTCTGCTGTAAATGGAGCTGACTTTTTCACCCTCGTTTCTCTTGAAGCGATAGAATTTGCTTCGGAGAGTGTCAATTCTGGCATCTTTCTGGGTAGAAACACCTTCACCAATCTTTTCAAGGTAGTCCCAGACACCTTTGGCAGTTGGAATATTCTTCACTTCATGATACTTTTCAGGTGTCAAGTGATTGGTGATGAAAACCCAAACTACAGAATCAAGATCAATCAGTGTTGCTTCTTCAGGGGTGATGGCCTTCTCATCGGCAACAGTGACTCCATACAAGACAACTTGCCAGGCAGTTGAGTTGATAGCCATGATATTTCTTTTCATCTTGTCCTTTCAGTACGGGTAGTCCTTCCCATTGAATATCGGAATAGGTTCGCCAGAGCGAATAGCTGCGAAAGACATACTAGAAGACATACTTGAAAACACTCCAGGAGGTTAATCCAAAACACACAGAGTGTAGGGAGTGACCTGCTCTGATACCAATTGTTAGTTCAAGTATGTGATCAGAGGGGGAGGGGGTGAATGATCACTTCAAAATTTTGCATGAAACTATGAAGTGAAGCATAACTCAGCAACCGAAGAGATTCAACAGAAAGGTAAACATTGAAGTAGAACATGATTGAAGCAAAACATAGCGAATCAAAAGCATCAAATCAATTGCGTTGAAGCATACCACTGAAGCAATTGATAAACTGAATGTAAGTGCGGAAAGTAAATCGAACTCTTGACTCGGCGATGTTTGTTCGACCAGTTCACACTCTGCAAAGTGCTACGTCTGGTTGGAGGGACTTGTGATTGAACACAGGAGCTAACCTCTCTCCGTCCGTATCTCCACTGCACCAATCTCCTTGAGCTTGGTCAGTTCTTCACTCGTGGTTGATTATTGAGGGAATCACCGAAACCTTTGACAAACTGGACTTCGAGGCGACAATAACTCTTCGCTCTCTGAAGAACAACTCTCTAACCGTCTAGGAGAATTGCAGTTCTCCAAGATAAAAGGGCTAGCAAACTTCTTCCTAAGTCATAATGAATCAACTCAGATCAATAGGACTTATGCTTCTGTGGATGGGTTTTTGGTTTGCTTCGGTGGGGTTGCTCTCTTTCCTTCACTGTAAGGAAAATAATCTCGGAGCAGCCTACGGCCAATGAGGGCGGGGGTGGCGTATTTATAGGTGGCAATCCCTAGGTGCGAAATAACTGAAGTGACCCAATATGACAGCTTGACACCTGTCCCCAACGGTCATATTTCCAATCAAAGCGCAACTTTACTTGCGGTCCAAGTAAAGCTGACTCACGGACTTGGTTCTGCTTCAGGAGCCGAAAGAACTAAGTCTTCGCTGGTGAAGCATTACCTAGCGCACATGAGATTTCTCAACTCTGGCTTCTCACTGGTTTGGATTCGATCTGAGTCTTTTCATCAAAACCTTCGGAGTACATTTACTAAACCCCTCTTGATAGTACGGTTTTTCATACGACTCAAAGAAGTGAAAAGGAACTACGCAAAAACAACTAAGTCTTGCGCCATCTTGGTCATCTCCTTCGATGAGACGTGCTTCAGGATTCCTTATCTTTTTAGGGGTCGACATCCGTGATGAGCTTCACTCCAGAGGATATGCTTCAGTAAAGGCGTAAATCTTCGTTGAAGCTTTATCACCAACCTATAACTTCAGGAACCTAGCCATCTGTTTCACACTAGAAAACTTTGTTAGTTCCTCTACTGTTTTGCGCAACAATATCCAAAACTCATGGGGTTATTACTTTGCTCTTACAATTTCGGTCTACTTGTCTTGGCGTACTGCTAATACGTCCCAAACGTATCTATAATTTTTGCTTGCTCCATGCATGTTTTGTGTGATATTGCTATGCTTTTGATACAATTTCATATCTTTTTATAACATATTTTGGAACTAACCTATTAATGGTTGCAAGAGTGCACAAGTTCTTGTTTTTCTACTTTATGTGCAGGAATTACTTGGATAAAGGAAAATCACAAAAAGAAGCCTTGTAAGAGTTGGACTCTAACTTTCCCGAAATGTGTCCCCCGAGACAGGTTTTAAAGATCGCCTCGGAAACGCTAGAATACGGCCTCAAACGGAAAAACTTAAAGCTACAAAAGTTGTAGGGATTTTTTTTCCGGTGGATCTAGACATAAAATTCGGCCCAATCGGAGTTCGGATGCTCACTCCAGGCCCGAAATACCGAAGACGTAATCTGGTTGACGGGAATCCGAGAGTCTATATAAAGAGAGGAAACATAGGTCAAAGGGAACCACGAAATTTCCTCCCCCTTGGCAGCCGTCTTGAGGGGGAGATCAATCTCCACAGCAGCACCATCTCCAAGGAAGAAGAAGGGGGCCAAGGGCCACTGCCCCCAAGGGCCGTGGCCACCGCCGTGGCCGCCGCCATTGCCGTCTCCTTCATCTCCTTCGGGCCGCACCTCTCCATCAACAACTCTCTATCTCTCACCATGTCCATGTGTGAGTAGTTCCCATCGGGGCTAAGGCTTGTATCTTGATCTATGTGGTTTCTCTCTCTCTCCCATGATGTGATCTTTGTTGTGATCATAGGCTATGTTAATCTAGGGTGATCCATGATGTTTCCCCTTCTTCTATGTATTGGATTTGATGTACTCAATTGATCTTATCTAGTGTAATCCCCGAGACCAAGGTGACAGCGGTCTATTGGACATGGGTTAGAAGAATATTTTCATGAGTGATTTCCTCTTTTGTGTGTTGATTGAAGATTGAGAGTCTCTTGGTGCTTGTCTTTGACTATCCTTGAGATATGTTGTGGTGATTGTGGTACTCTCTTTGGATGGCCGCGGTGACATTGGGAAATCCATAGATTGAGAACTACGAACTCTGAGGTGTGCTCTTGTAGCCCTACATAATTCTCGTCCTCTCTTGACCACAAAGGAATGACCTCCGAGTGCGTCTCCATTGCATGTTTTATGGGAAATATGATGTGATTAGACTATGTTAATGTTGTTGAGAGTTGCCACTAGTGAAAGTATGAAGCCTAGGCCTTGTTTCCACCATTGTTACACCGTTTGTGCTCACTTTTGTCACATGTTTGCTTGCTGCACTTTTTATTACAGATTTATATTACCTTGCTTTGCCACACGTATCACTCGTATTTTACCATCTCTTCGCCGAACTAGTGCACCTATACAACTCCTAGTTGTATTAGGTGTGTTGGGGACACAAGAGACTTCTTGTATCTTAATTGCAGGGCTGCTTGAGAGAGGCCATCTTCAACCTCTACTTCCTTGAGTTCGATAAACCTTAGGTCATCCACTTGAGGGAAATTGCTGCTGTCCTACAAACCTCTGAGCTTGGAGGCCCAACATAGTCTACAAGAATAGAAGCGTGCGTAGACATCAACTGCCCGTGCTTTTGAGCATCTTCCTTTCTGTTTTGCATAATTAGCATTGGTTTGCGCACATAATCCTGTCAATTGCCCAGCTGTAATTTGTTTACCTCGCATGGATGTTTTATTGTCTTTTGGGAGAGAGACATCACTAGTTAAAATCATGAGATCCAGGTCCATACCTCCACCACTGTTTACACTATCAATTTACTTTCAGTTTTTACTTTTCAGTTGCTATCACTATCATTATTATCCCGTGCGTTTTATCCTTTGTAAACAACAAGGCCGGAGGAATTGACAACTCCTTTGTACTCATTGGGAGCAAAGCTATCTGTTGTGTGTGCAGGTCCAGGTGAGCAAGGTTTTGTTTGTTTGTTTGATATCAAAATGTTGCCTTTTCGGGTTTCCTTCAAGGTTTTTGGGTGTGGAAGATCTAGCGTGACGACTTACCAAGTGAGGGGTGATTCCCTATCCAAGGAGCATTCATCGCTTTCAAATTGTCATCCTCTTAGAATGGCTATCAAAGTGGCATAAAAACACTATTTGAGTTTCTCTATCTTATGCATGCATCGATTTATGTGTCTTTTGTAATAACGATTTATCTTGGAAGAATATTCCTCGCTGAAACAATCGATTCACTAGAGAAGATGTCCTTTAGAGTATTGATTGTATTTTCATTATTATGTAAGGGTTTACTTGCAATATTTATGGGATATGTGTCCCAATTTGCATCTGATTGTGATGCTATTTTTTCATCTTTGAAAATAACTTATGTAGAATGATATGCACCATAATAACTTGATCCCACGGGAAACGAATTGATGAGAACATCACTGTGGAAAAGAGTGTGTTGTTCTACCTGAAAGAATGGAAGGAGTCCAGGGTGCGCTGTCAGACTACTACTTCTCCGGCGACGCCTCAAAAATGGGATCCACCTGAGGACGGCTGGATCAAAGTGAATCTTGATGGTGCAATGAGCAAACATGGCACAAAGGACGAAGGAGGAGGAGTCTGCAAGGATTATCTGAGAGCATACCATGGTGACGCCAGCCTCTTCTTCCCAAATGTGGCCGGTCCAGAGACTACTGAGGTGATGGCAGCCAAAGCTTCTCTTACTCTGCGGCTTAGTTGGGTTTTCCTAACTCTTGCAGCTTAGTTGGGTTTCCTGCGCATACACCTGGAGCTTGACTGCCAAGCAACTGTGACTATGATGAAATCTTCAGCAACAAATCGATCAGCTAATGGGCCCACCGGTCCAAGAAATCAAGTCATTGCTTGTTGGTTTTCAATTTAGTATATCTTTGTCTCGTCACTCGTTCAATGGAGCGGCTCACGATCTAGCTAAGTTAGGTGTTGGGCAATTGTGATGCCAATGGTATATTCAAACTCCACCTGATTGTATCTTCCAGTGCATCTCAGAGGAGATTGTGACAGTTTTATCTTAAGTAAAGGTCTTGTTACGATAGAAAAAACTTGATCCCACGATATGAACGACTTGTGTTTATCTAATTAACATGGAATTTGAAGTGAGTCTATAATTAGATCTCCATCATAATAACTCGATCCCATCGGATGAACGTTTCTAATTTTTTGATTTACTTGAAAATTTATAAGGAATCTCATATTAGTATGTCTGCTGGTTTGCTCTGCTTGGTTAATTGCACTACTTTAGATGTGATTTCTCAAAGTGGTGGTGATTACCGCATTAAGACGATTGTGTATGATACCAAAGATAAATTTATCTAGGACCTGATTCTGATTTATGGAGAAGCACAACCTTATAAGAAAGTTAGGTTTAGCTGAACTCTCTAGGGTGTTGCAAGATGGTATAAATCTTGTTTTGGTAGGAGGTAATTTCAATATTGTTAGAAAAATCTCTGAAATAAAATAAAATAGGGACACTTGTTCATTGGAGATTTGTTTTCAAAGCAATTCTTGAACAAGCTAACCTTAGAGAATTTCCTCCCAACGAGCGACAATTTACTTGGGAGAATAACCTAGAGCGGCCTACTTTGAGAAACTAGATGTAATCCTCTATTGCTCTAACTGGGAGGAAAATTATCCTATGCCAGTTGTGTCTGCTTTATTTAGAGAGACATCACAAGGTGATTTGCCTTTGTTTCTTTATTCGTTAACTTTGGTGATTTGCTTAAGTGCGAGCCTCCTTTTAGATTTGAAAATGTTTGGTTAGTTAGAGGTGGTGTTGATAAGGTGGTTTGTGATACCTAGCTGAGAGGTGGGCTATTGGCTCAAATATTGACAGGTCGCAAGATAAGATAAGAGCCTTGAGATATAAATCGAAAGGTTGAATAGATATATGAATACCTAGTATAGAGATTTAAAAGAGCATATTCTTAAGCAATTATATGATATAAATAAATATATTGAACTTAATGTCCTAACTTCTGCTACGAGACAAAAACAGAATGATCTTAAAGCACAACTAGATAGGTTGTTGAAACAAGAGGAATTGAAGTGGAATCAGAGAGGCAACATCAAAGAGATTCTTCAAGGAGATTCTAATACTAAATATTTACTCCCTCCGTCCGCGAATAAGTGTACTTCTTTCTTTTGTCCTAAGTTAAAGTAATGCAATTTTGACCAACATTATAGAAAAGAATAGTAATATACATGCCATCAAATTGGTATATTAAGAAAGCACATTTCAAAATGGATCCAGTGATGTTAATTTAGTGCCATAAATTATGCTACTTTTCCATATAAAATTGGCCAAAGTATTAAAACTTTGACTTAAGACAAAAATAGAAGTACACTTATTCGCAGACGGAGGGAGTACATGCCAAAGCTAATGGGAGACTTAGGAAGAATTTAATTAATTCTCTAAATCAGGAGGAGCGGATAATTGAAGGAGAAATGAGATTATATAATATAATATTGATTTATATATAAAAAACTATTTGGTCAATCTCACTGCAATACAATGTGCCTAGATATTGTTAATCCTGATGTGGCGCCAGCAGATGAGATGGATGGCATCATTGCTCACTTCACTAAAAAATGAGTAAGAGATGTTGTATTTAAAATGGCTCATAATAAATCTTCTAGGTATGATGATTTTAATGTTGTATTATCAACATTATTGGGATTTAAATAAAATTTAAAACTCACTTGTTGGCTTCGTTTGAATATTTTCATACTGGTAAGCTGGACATCTCTAGGTTAAACTATTGGATCACTACTTTGGTTCCTAAGATTTAGGGAGATGATCACATTCAGAATTTTAGACCTAGTTACTTGTTAAATGTGAGTTTCAAATTTTTTTTACTGTTTAAATTCACTCCCACCAAGAGTCGAACCCAGGACCTAGCGTGCTACTAAGTTTGCTACAACCATTAGGTTACATGCCTGTTCGCTACTAAGTTTCATTTTTTTTACTAAAATGTTGATGAATTAGGTTGGTTTTAGTTGCAAAATGGTGTGATTTTAACTACTTAGACTGCTTTTGTTAACGATATGTTTATCATGGATGGCATTATAGTTTTGCATGAAACTCTGAATAGCATACATAAAGATAAACTGGATGCTTTCATTTTTAAAGTAGATTTTGAGAAGGTTTGTGATAAAATAAAATGGCCTTTTTGTGATGCAAATGTTGAAAATAAAAAACTCCCTGATAAATGGATTAACTAGATCTTATCTACTATTAGGGGAGGTAAGATGGGCGTGAAAGTTAATGATATGATTGGACATGTTTTCCCCACATATAAAGGTTTGAGACAAGGCATGCTCTGTCACTCTTAATTTTTGATTTGGTTGCTGATGCTTTTGCTATCATGATGGATAAGGCCGGAAAAAATGAGATAGTTAAAGGGGTATTGGAGGACAAAGTGGATTTTGGTGTAAACATGTGCTATATGTAGATGATACTATTTTCCTTGTCAAAAATGAAGTGGAAAGTGCACATAATTTGAAAATTGTACTTTCTGTGTTTGAACAAATGTCTGGATTAAAGATTAATTTTCGCAAGAGTGGGTTTTTACTGTATGGTGGTGCAAAAGATAAAGATACGGGGTTCTCTGACATTTTCACTTGTCGGTTTTCCTGTTGGGGATATCGCTTATCGAGGACTTATCGGTCGACTCAAGATAAGGGGTAAATCGAATGATTTATCGGTATATCGGGTCATTAATTGACATATCGGGACATTTATCGACCAATTTATCTTATCGGTGAGACACCGAGAAAGGATAAATCGGACGATTTATCGGAATATCGGAAGATATGTGAAACAATACTTATGGCTGTGTTGCCTATGAAATATCTAGGTTCACCTGTAGGTAAGAAAAGAATTGGGAATAAACATTGGATCCCTACCGAGGAAAAATTTGGGGAAAATGTAAGACTTGGCAAGGGAAGTTGCTAAATAGAGGTGGTAGGATTACTCTGATACAATCTTCTCTTACTAGGATTCCATATTATATGGTGTCATTTTACACTCTCCCAGTTGGGGTAAGGAAAAATATGGATTTATTTAGGGCCAGGTTTTGGTGGCAAGAAGATGAGGGGAAGAAAAAATATCACTTGGTTAATTGATTTTTTTAGACCCAAGGATAATAGTGGTCGGTTCATTCAAAATTTATAATTTATGAATATTACTTTGATTTGTAAGAGGTGGTGGAAACTTTTTCAATCTGATGGGATTTAGCAGATATGTTGGTCATGCTGGTTTGACTGCAGTCAAGGATAGAATTGGGAGTTGTCAGTTCTGGCAAGGCCTCCTTAAAATTAAAAATTTGTTTTTCTTTCTCTGGAAATTTAAAGTGGGGGATCTAAATAATACAGCTAAATTTTGTATATCCCAGGATCTATAGTGTTTGTTTTGATAGCAGTTTGTCTGTCAAACAGATTTTTGACAAAGGATTAGATAATATTTTTCTTATAAGAATATTGCGGGGGAATCCTTAGATCTCTGGAATCATGTCAAAGAGATATGTAGTGAGTTTGCGTTTAGTAATGAGAGAGATTGTATTGTATGCTCTTCAAATAAAAATGGAATTTCTTTTGTTAAGCCACGTAGACATCAGGTGGGTGGTGAGCTGAGATTTTCACCCCAAAAAAATGGCAAGTCAAAATACCATCTAGAATTAAAAAAAATGTCTGGTTGCTTCCTAGAAATTTTGTTTTGACTAAGGATAATTTAGTGAAAAGAGGATGAGTGGGAAGCCCTGCTTATCCTTTTTGTGGAACAGGGGAATCGATTGATCGCCTATTTTTTCCACTATTCCTTATCCAGATTACCGTGGAATATTTTAATGTGTTCTTCCAAATTAAAAATAGTCCCCAAAAATGTGGAAGACATATTTGAAGGTTGGATAAACAGTTTTGAGGTCGGTTTTAGGAAGATGATGTTGGTGGGTGTTTCTACTATTTTATGGACTATTTGGAGACTAAGAAATAGTTTTGTTTTTGATAATTAAAGACTCACTGATCCCAGTGTCCTTGTACACAGCGGCGAAGCCAGCAATCTGGCGTGGTTTGGCCTCCGCCACACCTAACTTTGGTGCAAATACATGTATATATACATACTAGACTGTGCGTACTAGAGGCTGGGAGGCTGGTTGTTAATTGCTGATGGACATTGGCTTGTGACTTGAGTGTGTTGCACATTATTTTAGAAAACAAGTGCACTCCTCCCGATAGAAGACTGCTCGACTGCTTGGTTACTTGTGAATAGTGAACTGATCGTGAGCGGAAGTAGCAGGCGGCCAGGAATTGTCATGTTTTTTTTGGCTATATGGGTGATTAGCATATCGAGAGAGTGCTATTTAAGAAAATTGGCTGAAATAAAAAAATAAATTTTAAAACTTTTACTTCAATTGTATTTGTTGAGATGTTTTGATTGTCAACACTTAATTTTAGGATTTGAATAGTATTTTTTGAATATATATCTAGTATTTTAGTTAGTTTTTGCATTGTTGCATTATGTATGGTTTTCTCTTTCTTAAATTTCGCCATACCTCAAAAAAATTCCTGCCTTCGCCACTGCTTGTACATATGATGGCTAGTTGGCGAAATGATTGGTCAATGTTGTAGAAAAATCAAGGAAGTCAGGAAATGCTTAAGGCATGGGTACAAATATATGAGTTTTTTTTTGGAACTAAATATATGAGTTGGTGGCAACAAAAATCTTCAAGTAGGCTACATTTGAGTGGCGATAGTTCCTCTTTGTAACTTGTCGCATACTCTTTTATTTTTGCTGGTTTGGTGACTTGCGGCTGTGTGCATCTTAGTTATGCAGAGGCCGGATGTACTTACTTAAACCTTGAGTAATAAAGCCCTTTATCCAAAAAATCATTATCATCACCAATTTCGGCAAGCTAGAGTCCTTGGGCGTCCACACATGCAAAGGGGAAGCTACTGGCACCACACTGCCTTGGGCCTTTGCGGGGCATAGCTGAATGGCGAGGAAGCTTCCTATTTTATTTGCCTTAGCTACTGTCCTATTTTATTTCAATCGACGAAGATTACAAATTTTGCATTTCAATTGTAGATTCAAAAGTAATACTCCTAGTGACTAAAAGTGTAAGTTTTGTTGCCCTTCTAATAATAGGGTTTCAAAGAATCCATTAGATTTCTGCTGTTTAGATTCTAGGCAAAATGATATACTCATTCCTCTTCTATTTTCCTTTTGAGAATTAAATGCTTCAACGCACCTGAGCATGTAGCCATGCCTGTCATCCCCACATGCAGGCTGCATCGTGTGGTACGTGAGGCGTCGACGTGGCCACATCGCCGACCCGGATCCCGATTTCGGACGTTGATGCGCGGCGTCCTAGCCGTCAGTCGAGTCGCGGGTCAACCTCGAGCTCGTCGGCGGTGACGGACGCAACAACGATAATGTCGACTACATTGCTTCGTTGGAGTAGGTGGACGCGGTGTACGACAACAACAATTAGATAGTCAGCGAAAACAACAATATATAGAAATTAAAAATCACATATGTAGGGGGGAGGGCAAATGCCCCCTCCCTTTTTTAATTATTAGTGGTGTCTTTTAGTTTTTTCGCATCCACGGTGATCTAAAGCTTAGCCACATCCACTATTTTTCTAAGAAGGATTGGCGACGGTCTTGCGCGCCATCCTTTTGGTGGCCTAAAATTAGGGCCACGGAGTCTGTCTGTCTATTCTTGATGAGTTGGTAGTGCGTGCAACGAGACCCGAACGGAAAGAATGGTCACAACTTGTGGCCACGCCACGCAACATGCAGAGCCACCGCCCCGCCCCCGAAGAGCGCGTCCGAGAAGAACGAAGCACGAGCGCACGCGCCCAGCCAACCACCAGGGCGTACGCGCCGGCGCCGAGGACAGCCGCGGCCCGTGCGAGGCGCTCGGTATACATGTCCGCCCCCTACGACGCCGGCCAGGAGCCCCCGCTCCCGCCGCCGCCCCCGTCCACCGAGGCCGGCCGGACGCGCCTCCGGGAGGAGCAGGTGCGGCAGCTCCGCGAGCTCTTCCTCCGCTTCGACCTCGACGGCGACGGCAGCCTCACCATGCTCGAGATAGCCGCGTTGCTCCGCTCCCTCGGCCTCTGCCCCACCGCGGGGGACGAGATCCACAACCTCATCGTCTCCATGGACATAGATGGCAACGGCACCGTGGAGTTCGAGGAGCTCGCCTCCTCCCTCGCGCAGCTGCTCCTCGGGCCCTGCCGCCCTTCCGTCGCCGTCGACCACGAGCAGCTCGCCGAGGCCTTCAAAGCCTTCGACCGCGACCACAACGGGTACATCTCCGCCGCCGAGCTCGCGCGCTCCATGGCAAGAATGGGCCACCCCATCTGCTACGCCGAGCTCACCGACATGATGCGCGAGGCCGACACCGACGGCGACGGCTCCATCAGCTTCGAGGAGTTCACCGCCATCATGGCTAAGTCCGCCGTCGACTTTCTCGGCCTCGCCGCCTTGTGAGCGAGGGTCATGGGATTCCACCGCTCCCTCCGGCCGGTCAGAGCCTCCTGGAATTGCCCGTGTTTGTAAATTAGCCCATTCGCCTTTCTTTTTATCATTTCTGCTAATATAATACACTAGGACCGCGCCCGTTCATTTTGAAGACAAAAAAAGTATTTCAAAAACATGAAAAATATGAATATTGTTTAAATATAATATAGACATATGCAAAAATCTGAAATTTACCAATATGTCTGTGGCATTGCATAAATGAGTGATGCGGATCCAACAAGAAAACACTGCCTTTTTGTCCAAGAAACAAAGATTTTACAAATGCACGTTTAGAAGGAACAAGTGCATATTATCATATTTTCTTAAATAAATTATATGATGATGCATGCTATGTGTCCGTTTAGTACTTTAGTTTGATAAAAAGATATGATATTGCTGATCAAAATCCCCAATATTCCAATAATTTGTACTTCATCTGTTCCTAATTAGATGACTTCCATTTGTATACATGTGTACCCAGCGGCGAAGCCAGCAATCTGGCGTGGTTTGGCCTCCGCCACACCTAACTTTGGTGCAAATACATGTATATATACATACTAGACTGTGCGTACTAGAGGCTGGGAGGCTGGTTGTTAATTGCTGATGGACATTGGCTTGTGACTTGAGTGTGCTGCACATTATTTTAGAAAACAAGTGCACTCCTCCCGATAGAAGACTGCTCGACTGCTTGGTTACTTGTGAATAGTGAACTGATCGTGAGCGGAAGTAGCAGGCGGCCAGGAATTGTCATGTTTTTTTTTGGCTATATGGGTGATTAGCATATCGAGAGAGTGCTATTTAAGAAAATTGGCTGAAATAAAAAAATAATTTTTAAAACTTTTACTTCAATTGTATTTGTTGAGATGTTTTGATTGTCAACACTTAATTTTAGGATTTGAATAGTATTTTTTGAATATATATCTAGTATTTTAGTTAGTTTTTGCATTGTTGCATTATGTATGGTTTTCTCTTTCTTAAATTTCGCCATACCTGAAAAAAATTCCTGCCTTCGGCCACTGTGTGTACCTAGACATGTATACAAATGAAAGTCATCTAATTTGAAACGGAGGGTGTATTACATTACCTCGATATAGTTGGAATATGAAATGCCTCCCCGGTGTTAGCTCACGGCCTCCCCCTTAATTCACAACGCCTCCTGAATTCCACTCGGTGGAGCCCACTTTGTTTTCTTAATCCAATCACCGCCAGTCAAGCACTGATCAACACGTAAAATGCAAGTAAAAGCCGTAAATGTAGCATCGATGGGTTTCGATGGACCCTAAAGCGTTGCCGATGATCCACCCTGATACCTCGAGTTTTAAAGTAGTTAATTAGCATTAGGTTATATCTTGTATTATGCGAGATGGATGAAAGTTGCGCCTGAAGGATCTATAGTAACAAGCCAACACATTAGCGCATATTTAATAAAAAAAAGTGAGAAGAAAAAGGAAAAATCAAGGATCAATTCTAGGTTTCCTCGATTATAGATAGCTGCTAAGCCACTGTGGCATTATCGGCATCATGCTAAAATAGTAGAGCATGATCTATTTGACACAAAAAAAAGGCAGGTTTCCACTTGTTTTTTTGCTTTTGTTTTTTCCTTCTTTTCACTACCATTTCTTTCTTTATTTTCATTATTTTTTTGATTTTCTTTGTTTCTTTCTCGGTTTTATTCACATTTTTATTTTCTTTCTGTATTCTTCGTTTTTTCCTTCTTTCTTGTTTTTCATATTTTTTTGTTTTCTTTGCGGATTTCACCATTTTTATACATAGTTTTTGAATATAGCTAATACATATTTAACATTTTTAAAATACAAGGTTAAGATTTTTTGAATACATGGTCATCAATTTTTCGGTACACATTTTTTTTTCAAATGCTTGATTAATATTTTTAGAATATCATATTAATACTTTTTCGAATACATGATTAACATTTTTAATACAAATTTAATATTTTAAATACTTGATTAACATTTTTAGAATACATGGTCAACATTGTTTCTATACACATTTAATATTTTTGTAATGTTAGATTAACATTTTCCAAATACCAGATCAACGTTTATTTCAATACATGGTCAACATTTTTTATACATATTTAAAAATTAATTAATTTCTTGATTTAGTTTTTCAAATATCATATTAACATTTTTAATGCATGATCAATATTTTTCTATACACATTTTTTTTATTTGATTAACTTTTTTAACACATGATCAATTTTGTTCTCATACATTGTATATTTTTGTATATATTCTTCGTATACATGGGAAACATTTTCTCTATACACATCTAATTCTTTTTCAAATGGTTGGTAAACAAAATTTTTCAAATTTATGTAATTTCTCTCATATATTTGTTTATATAATTTGTATAAATGAAAGTTGAGAAATAAATAAAAAATATGAAAATAAATAAATATAGGAGGCTATGACCCCCTTTTGCGCACCTGGGCGGCCCATCTGGCGCTCGACTTGACGCGAGACTTCGTCTAGTCTCGTGTCGTTAGGCGATACATAGAAGTGCCCAATTATTAGCACTAAAATAATATCTTAGACCTAGATGCCTGTGTCACAAGGGATAATCAATTGGGTTTCGCCCGTACATGTGTGCATGTGTTGCTGCAACCTTTAAAAAAATAAGATCCATGGACAATAGCATCCAGAACATAGTTTTATAGAAGAAGCCAATCCTAGTGAGAAAACCAAAAAATCGTCTTTATTGAATCGAACTCTGGTTGCAAGGATTCCCCATCGTGATCCATGCCATCGGGCTACAACCTAGTCCTCGTGTTGCTGCAACCTTGGATGTGCCCCTTCTCAACATGTTCTTTTTCAAAGACTAATAGAAACCTCCTAGATTATCAAAGCATCATTTGGCCATCACTTTTGTTGAATCTTACTATTACTCAACCACAGCATGACCTAACGAGAGGATCTTATGTACACCTAAGTAAAACTTCTTTCATTTGACCAAGCCTATGGAGAAATATACAAAAATCTACAACACCAAATTAGCTAAATCACCATAAGAGTAAATGCGATGCTTAAACTAGAGTTGTAAATAGAAAATTTCCCACCGTCCAAACAAATGCCAAACTTTGGTTATAACCGAATTAATTCTTATAATATGTATTGGCTACCGTCCAAAAATAGCCTTTTAATCTGCCAATTCTCTTTTGTCAAACCATGTCACGTTGTATTTCAAGTATTTTGTCAGACGTGATAGGCTGTGTACATTTAGTTATGCATAAGTCGAGTTTGAGTTCGGTGCATTTTTTTTGGAAAAGAAGAATATATTAATATCGGAAATATACCAATTACACCCGGCCTCTGCAACTACGCACTGCCCAAAAGGCAGTACGAATGCACTCATCCAACCAAAACAAAAAGAGAAGAAATAAAAAAGAAAAGTCCCGCTGTAGAGTTACAATCTTTGCAGCAGCAGCACAACCACCACCAAGCCAACACATGATGTCCAATTCTTCAAAAGCACCGCTTTCAAGAAGGAATCAGTGCCAGACACAACCAATTAAGGCCAGACCTTGGGTTTTCACCCTGAAGATAGTCCCCGCTCTCAAAACAATGTCTTCAGCAAGATCATTGACAGGCACAACCAGTTAAGGCCAGACCTTGGATTTTCATCCAGAAAGGTAGGACTTTGAACTTCACCTGTGTTGTCGCCCCCGCTAACATACTGCTGGCACGATTCCTGAAACTCTGAGCCAGTTCCTCATCGAGGCAAAGACTCCAATCACCATTGAAAATCCTCCAATCTCAGCCTTCATGACATTCTCACCTCTGACTTCATCATGGATTTGCCCGTGATGGCAACAGAGCAGAGCTTCGCACCATTTTTTGCGTTGCGACCGCATCCTACCCGATCCAGCAATCTCCAGGCATACACTCATGGCAGTTCGCCGGCGGAGCCTTCCGGAACCCGACACTCTGGCCAAATCAAAGAGGACCTACATCAGGCAGATCTTCTTCCTGACGCGATTTGGAACCCTAGGACCGCCACCTTTATTCATGGCAGTAGGCTCACAAGAGGTCGTCGCCATGCCCGGGGCCGCCGCCCCCGCGTCCAAGTGATGTGGGAAGCGCGGAGACCGTCATTGCCGCACACAGGAAGAAGAAGGATGTCAGATCGGGACTCATTAGGACCAACCGGACCAGATCGAGCCCGCTCAACCGTCCATGCAAACCACCAGCCGCCGCCACGCCTAAGGCCGCCGGCGTCGCACCTCAGGTCGCCGCCGCCGCCGCGCCTCGGTCGCCAGCGCCACACACCACCGCGGCTGGAGTTGAGGGAGCGGGCGCCGCCCGCCACATTTGGCCGCCGCCGCATCGGCCGGGCTTTGCCCGGCGGCTCCTGCGACGGCGGCAGAGGGAGGGACGGGTGCGGGGGTGGGCTTTGGCCGCCGGCTGGGAGGACCCGGTGCGGCACGGAGCCGCCGCACGGGGGAGGGTTAGGTGCGGAGTACGGGGTTAGGTGTTCGGTGCAATTTTAGCACCTTAAAGTGATGATTGATGAAATTCTCTTTGTTGAAAAAATATGCATTACTTAGGCAAGTGGTAGAAGCTTTATGCCATTCTTCTAGCATCCAGTGCAACAATGGCCCCATCAACAACTTTCTTGGACCCTTCCAAGGCCATCTTGATAAGCCATTCTGGAAGCTGAGCTGAAAGATAAGCATTATTCTTCTTTCCACTCGCTCAAGTCATTGCCACTTTTGCTTAGCACCAAATGCCTTACATCTGTGGCCAATCATTGCAACTGATGGCATAATACAAAGGTGGGGTTTGAGATCGATATATCGTGTAATATGAATTGAATTCTCCACGGTGTTCAGACCACATGCAATGCCTTTCGATGATATTTCCTTGTTGGAAAAAAACAATAATTTGGATACAGTGTTCCCTCCTTTTCTTTCCTTTATTATTTGTCCGGGTACAGAGTTCGAGCTCACTCAAATCGCCTCCACATTCGTAAGCTGATCATACGAATTTACTCTGACGTAGAAATGCACTAGTTGGCATCTTGAAGATAGCAGAGCAAAGTAAATCGGGCCGTTCAATGTGTACAACTGAAGCCAGAACAGCGAAGCACGCAGCTGTTACTTGTCTGCTTGCGTCGCACAGTGACAATTCAAACTCACAAGGATCTTATCCAGTCCCATCTCTGAAATCCAACATGTGCAGAGAATCCAAAACCAATATCTCGGAGATATATAATTTCGCTCTCTAAAAAGGAATGCAAAGATGATTTAAATATAATTTATGATTTATTTATACAGTACATGATCACTTGTGCACTCGCACTCTCTCCTTGCAAAGAAACCCACAAGAACTCACCTTAATTTTCTCTGTAACTGTAACTGTAACACTCACTGTAACAGTCAAATCCATGGTAAAAAATGTACATGAGAAATGAGCCAAATTGGCACATTGGTAATGCAACGACGAGGAAGAAAGGAAGGAAGGAAGAAATGTATGGATCCATGGCGACGGATCAGTTGCGGGAGCACTCGGCGGGGAAGCCGTTGGGGAACCGCCAGCCGTCGGTGCAGTAGTTGTAGGACATGTACTTGCTCTCGGCCCAGGCGACGGTGCCGAGGGCCTTGGCGTCGAGCTGCTGGCCCATCCAGGCGTCGCTGCCGGCGGGGCACGCCGACGAGCCGCCGTTGCTGACGCAGCCGTTGGTGGAGTAGCCGCGGTAGTTGACGACGAACGGCGCCTGGCTCCAGTCGATCTTGACGTCGCCGTGCCTGGTCGCCCAGTAGCTGCCGTCCCACAGCGTCGCGTGCACCGTCATCGGCTGGCTGCTCGGGTACGGCAGGTCGTCGTACTTCTTGAACGTCCTCACCGGCACGTCGTCCACCTGGAATCTGTTTTGTTCCATGGTGGGTAGGTAGTTCGTTAGCATCAATGGAGCAATTAGATATGAAATTTTGAGGAATGGATTGATGGATGCGTTCGTACATGATGTTCTTGGGGTTCCAGACGATCTTGTAGGTGTGGAAGTCGGCGGTGGGGTCGAACCAGAGGTAGAACTGGTGCTCCTTCTTGCCGTCGCCGCTGGCCCAGACGTTGGTGTTCATCACGTAGGGGTCGCCGCTGAGGTTGCCCATGAACTCGATGTCGATCTCGTCATGGCCATCGCCTTCCCCGGACGTCAGCTATATATACAGAAACACAAGTCAATGAGAGTCATCAGACCATGGTCTTCGATCGCTTCCTAATGTGAAAAGACGAAGCTTACGTAGAAGGAGGTGACGGTGCCGGCGGAGTTGCCGCCGACGAGCTTCATCTGGACGCTGAACTCGCCGTAGAGGTACTTGTCCTTGGAGCTGAAGCCGGAGCCGCCGTTGCCCTGGTCGAGCGTGAGCGCCACCTGCTGGTCGTCGCTCACGCGCACGTGGTCGCCGGCGCCGACGACGTCGAACTGGTCGTAGAACCCGGCGTCGGACGCGGCGGCGGCCAGGGCCAGGACGGCCAGGCACAAGTGGAGGGACGACCTCGCCATGCTCCTCTGCTAGCTGCTGCTTCCTCTGTACCGCACCAGTGCAGTGCTGCGATCTGTGATGGTTGGTGATGTGCGGTCTGGGTGCAGGAGCCGGTGCAGCTTTATACTGCCACCGTGCGGCCGGTGTGCACGCTACGCCATCGCCATGGTCGGCCCCCACCGCGCAAACGGTTCTGTCGGGTGGAGCGTCAAACTTGGGATCTTGGTAGTAGGAGTAGTGGGTATCAGGGGGGTATGGTGCTCATATCATCTCATCTCGTGTGGTTTGCTGCGTTGCTGAAAGGAGAGGGGAGATGTCTGGGGTATGCAATTTCAGGTAGGCATGAATGCAATGTTTTCCCCTGAAATACTATCAAATTGAATTTTCATGGTTCTTGTTAGTACGTTGGAAGGGATCATTGCAGGTAGCTGGTCTATCCATTTCTCTCAAAACTTGTCGGCCTGTACGTTGGTGTCAATTTCTTTTGTCACCATGCACATTCTTCAAAATGCATACGTGACATTATTATTATTATTATTTATTGTTGTTGTTGTTGTTTTTTAGAATGTATTGTTTCTTTTTGAACGTATTGTTGTTGTTGTTGTTGTTGTTGTTGTTGTTCTGTTTGCTATGAATGACACTTGTTATTATCTATACATGTTTTATAATCTAAAATCAAACTATTCAGGTCGACGTAAATAACAAGCACAGAAATATATTTATCGTCCCTTGACACTATTGCAGTTATTGTTCATCAAATTCAGACCGAACAAGTAGCACCCCTAGCTTTCGATATTGGACAAGTATGATCCCTCTGAGCGTCTTCTTTGATGATCTGGTGTGGTTTTTTAATTTTGATAGACACTTATTCATGGTGATGTATCCCTGTGATACAACAAAAGAGAGGGACCCGATTAACTAACAAATGGACCAATGGAGCAATCAAATAAAGTGATATGTGCCTTGTAATGAATAATGATGGAACTAAGCTTTTGCTCTTTTTTGAGTAAATTAGATAACTGTCCATCCGTTGCGATGAGATATAAATATTTTAGTACATTAGCGTATTAATGTAATTGTGTACAAAAGCATCTTTTTATTTGATAATTACTTATTTGGTAAGTACTTATCAGCTTATAAAAAATAGTTTTATTTTCTAAGTTAATAACATGTGCGTCAGTTAAGACGGTTTTCAGGGAAAGTAGGTGGGAAAATCAAAGATGAGAGAGAAAAAGTAAAAAAGGTTGAACGAAGTATAGTGGACAATTAAACATTATATCTTTCTCAAGTAGGAGAGGTTCTAGTTTGACAAGTTTAACAAGAATGATCCAATTTTTTATTAAAATCATCCATATTATCCTATTTATAATTAATAAAAGGCGTGCCACATTTACCCTATTTGATTTAAACATCATTGCAGCATGACAGCCAAATGCCATGATGTATGGGATATACAATTTTTGGTATCCATAAATGCAACGTTTTACCCTCAAATACTATCAAATTGAATTCGTGTTGTTCCTGTTAGCTTGGAAGAGATCATTATAGGGAGTTAGCCATTGCAGTTCTCTCAACTTTCGCTCTGCATGTTTTCCAAAAACACATATTGGACATTGGCTATTTTCTATACATATGGTTTTATTTATAAAGCCAAAGTATTTAAAGTGGAGGTAAATATCAAGGCACTAAATGTATTTATTGTCCCTCCATTTGTCAACTAGTTTGGATTTGATTCCACAACTTTAAAAAGTACAAAATGCACCCTCAAATTTTGATACCAGAAAATTTAGTCCCTAACCAAGTGGTTTTTTTTATGACACGGTGTGGTTTTGTAAATATCAAGGAGATAAATATACTTATGGTCCCTCAATTCATCAAGTGGTGCAAATTTGGTTCCTTGAAATAACACTGAACAAGTTGCAACCCCAACTTTTGATAGACAAGTTTGATCCCCTCGAGCACCTTCTTTGAGGAGGTGGTGTGGTTTTAAATTTGACTGACACTTATTCATGCCAATGTATCCTAGTGATACCACAAAAGACAGGAACACACACAATTAACTAACAAATGGACAATTGGAGCAATCAAATAAAGTGACATGTACCATGCAATGAATGACTATGGAACTAGCTTTAGTTTTTTTAGTAAATATTCTAACATGCTAGATATGCTTTGCTATGAGATATAAATATTCTAATATGCTAGTATGTGATTTATCTGCACATATTATCGTGATTATGTAAAAATAATTTTATTTGATTAACACTTATTTGGTAAGAACTTGTCAACTTAGCAAAGAAAACCTTTTTTGTAAGTCAATAATAGATAGGGTAGTTAAGGCATTTAAAAAAAACAAGGAAAAAAAATCGAAGATGAAAGAGAAAGTATAAAAAATGGACCCAAATGACATTTTCTCTACCCATTCTTACCCTGAAAAAGCAGAGTCACTTTGTGTCCTTAAACTTATAACCATCTTTCGGCTAACCTAGCCTCCTCCGTCCTTCCACCTACAAGGGGTAGTACATGAATATTGACCCGATGTCCATCGAGGGAACTCACGTAAGGTTAGGATAAGTATAAGAGGACGATATATCATTATGTCCTTTTAAGTATAAGTATGAGAGATCCCAGTTTGACAAATTTGACATAAACTATCCATTTAAAATACCACTCACATTAACCATTTAATAAAAGGTGTGCCACATTTTACCCTTCTTAATTTTAAACATCACTACGGCTTGACAGCTAAAGGTCACAACTGTTGGGATATGCAATTTTCGGTAGCCCTGTATGCAGTATTTCCTCCCTTAAATGTTATCAAACTGAATCTTCATTGTTCTTTTTATTTGGCATAAATATGTGTTGTTCTTGTTAGCTTGGAAGGGGTCATTGGAAGTTATTCAATCCAGTTCTCTCGAACTTTCCCTTTGCACGTTGTCTGAAATACATATTGAGCATTGGATATTGTCTATACATATGGTTTTATTTATCCAAACAAAGTATTTAAATGAATGTAAATTTCAAGGAGATAAATTTATTTACTGTCTTCGATTTGTTGAATAGTTCGAATTTGGTTTCTCAACTTTAAAACTTACAAGTTACACCTTTAACTTTTGATACGGAACAAGCTTAGTCCCTCACCACGGGGTTCGTTGATGACATAGTGTGATTTTAATTTTAAATGATAATTATTCGACAATTGATGTATCCTATCGACCTTTTGCTCATACCCTACCTCTCTCTTACCGCTTCGGATCCACCCGGTGTTTTCTTTTCAATCTCAGCTGACCCACTAACATGTCAAGTCTTTATTCAATCTAGTTAGAGGCAACGGTGACATTGTTCTTTCCTCTCCTTCTCTTTCCGCCACCTTTGATCTACCTTCACGGTTGGTTACTCGCATCACTATGTCATATCCGATGCATCGCTCCATACAAGTGTTGCAAGGACGACTTCAACCCAATGTTGTTGCCGCCTGATCGCGGCGGCATGAATACCCCGTTCCAAATCATCGACCCCTCTCCGGCTCGAAGAAGAGCGAAACATGTCCGATATTAAAAGTTATGGGCACACTTATTTGGCTTTAAAGTTATCCACGCAATATGCTTCAAAAAGTTGCAAACAAAATACCAAATTCTTTTATTTGTTAGATGTTAACCAAAATAAAGCATGTCATCGAAAAAGAAACATTAAACGATTTAATCTGAACACAGACAGCTCAAAAAGTACAGAAAGCCATAAAGCATTGGGAGGTCGAAAAAGGAATGGTAATCGGTTAACCTGAACCATGTAGCTCAAAAAGGAAAGAAGAAAGCCGGGCATATCTAAACCCATGAGAATTGACCGTACATGCCCTGTGCTCCGGTACGTCAAAAGCTCAGCCTTTTTGTTTTTGAGTGAGCATCAAGGCTCAGTCAGGTTACCACTGATCATCCACTGGTGTGGTGCTCATCCTTCTTTTGAGTGAACGTCACAAATTCGGCCGAAATGCTGAGCGAAAAAGCAAGACACATACTAGTACGTAGCAGAAAATAGAGAGGGGGACAGGATTAACTAACAAATGGACCAGTGGAGCAATCAGATAAAGTGGCATGTACTACGACCCATGCAAATGCAAAGCACGATGATGGAGCCACAGATAGCTTTACCCGATTCCTCCTACCAAATTAGTCTCCGTCGGTTGGGCGCGCGTTGGGTGAGCTCTCCGTCTCACGCATCAAATCAGGCCACTAATAGCTGATTACTGCCTCCACTAATAACCAATTGGAATCTTAGTATTTAATTAGTTCGTTGGTAGCTAGTACTACTAGCATATGCAGGCTTGGTCAGCAATTCATACCTTGATTTTGACATATGAAAAAAAAGAGTTAATATCACTGTAAGATTGTAAGTACATGAACTTGCGCGGTGTTAACAAATACATACATAAACTTAAAAAATCCATATAAAAGGTCACATAACTCTTGATGCGGTAACAATTTAATACAAAATAGTTCCATAGCTGCCAATTCAGACACCATGTCATCAAATGACACACACTCATGCTGGTTTTCATCTGAAACCCACTAACGTTATTATGTGAATGCATCATAAGGTCCTCGGTTCATCATTCTTCGATTTTACACCCCAATTCCAAACCCCTAACGCCAAGCTAGTGCCTGCACTCCCACCGACGAGGTATGTCGACAGTCGTTCATGTCAGTATCGCATAGCTCTGACACCAAGAAGGAGGGGGAAGCTATGGTGTTGGGATATCGTTCGCATGAGGTAGAGGCGATTTTGATGTCGGTTATGACATGGGGTGTGGCCACGGCGTTGGGACATCGTCCGTACGAGGTAGATGCGGTCTCATAGGGGACGACGACATGGGTGGTTGTAGTAGCTTGAGAACAATATCGATCATTGGGTTCAACAGTATTGTATGATGTTGAAAGCTTGTACTGTTAAAATATGTTGATGAAATGTTATGAAATTATGTACTGCAATGTTAACGATGATGTGTGATGTCCCAAACTTGTCTGGTTGGTTAATGTAGCAGATCATTCTCAACAAAACTAACCTATTTTCGCACATGATTCATGAAAAATATGACCTGATCATGTGTGAGTAAAATCCACAACAAAAACGAGTTGCCAGGGTCTCTAGGGATGCCACCAGATATATAACATACATACTACAAAGGGTAGGCGCTATGCTCCCAGTGCATCGATGCTATGTCATCGTGATCGCCGCCGACAACTCCAATGCATCATCGCTCTGCCGTAGTTCCACTCGAGTTGGAAGGAGAAACAAATAAACAAAAGGGTTTGTAAAAGGTTATCTAGCCTATGTGCTACTTCATGGTAACATAGGATTGTTATGTGCAACTTGATGACCGTTGCGTGTCAGGTAGACCATTTCACACTATTTTTTATCAAATTGTTACCTTGTCGGGAGTTAAGTGACCATTTTTATGGATATTTCAAATTTATGTATGTACTATTTGTTAACATCACGCAAGTTTATGTACTTATGATGATATTAACTAAAAAAAAATACTAGCATGTAGTAGCTTCACTTGTACGCCCCTTACGACAGCCGATGGATTCTCGTGGACGGTGGTGTGTGCGTGAAGCGCCGTGAGCGCGCGGCGCAGCGGAGGCGGCCGGCGGTGGTTTGCGCGTTGCACTCGCGGCGAGACGGCTGCCGTTGCGCCGTCGCTGTGCCGGCCGGTCAATTCTGGCCTCGCTTTCACACGTCTGGCCGCTCGGACCGGAGCCCATACCGGCATACGCACAGTGGTGGTGTGGACTGCGGGAGACCATTTATCTCGGGTCGGGGATAAGGCTGGGCCGACCATGCACGGGAACGAACGAACGAAGTGGTCGTGCTCGCTCGCCGGCGGCCGGTGGCACGTCCCTTCCTGGATTCGTGCCCAACGCATGTACCTGCTGAGCAGGCAGCAGGTCGCGGGCTAGGCTAGATGCAACCTTTTGGCATGGAGTGGCATGCATACACTGATACACACATGTATAAATGGTACTACTAATATCTCTGTACCATTATATATGGCGTTTTTGCAGTTTAAATTGAACTGCAAAAATGTCATATATTATGATATAGGAGTACCGTCCATGCATTGCAACGGGATATAATATTTAAATATTGTTATGCAAATAAAATAAAGTTGCTATGGTAGAAATTCATTTGTTCCAGGCAAGTAAAAAGCAAAAAATACCACTTTACAGGCCTGGCCACAATAAAACTACCATTTTTTTAATTTCTCAAAAAAAAAACTACCACAAATTTGGTTCGTTGTTCCAACAAAATCCAAGCCACCGAACGGTTACAATTTAAGCGTGATTATGATGGCTATGACCCACCCATCAGGTCTGACTTGGCATAAAGGTCCCTGAAAAAAAAACAATTAGGTCCCTTCCTGCAAAAACAAATGTTTTAAAAAACCCGCGTAGGACCCACGTGTCAACCGTAACAAAAACACATTTTTCCGAAATAAATAAAAAATCAATCCTGGGAAAAAGAATTTTCCCTGAAATAAATGTTTTGAACAAAACAATCTATTTCGGATAAAAATAAATTTCTCACAAAAATTCAATTTTTCCAATAATTTACAAATTTCCCTGAAAAAGTAATAAAATCTGGAAAAATGTTTTACTCGAAAATATAGTTTTTTGGTAACAAATTGTTTTCGTGAAAAAGACATTGTCCCGAATAGATTTTGCAGGTTTTGTGATGGCCCACATGGAGGCAGGGTGTGATAGATTTTGTGATGGCCCACATGGAGGCCCACATGGCCCGAAAATATAAACTGTTTATATATTTTTATAAACAAAAATGAATAGGAAAAATATGCATGAGAAAATATAAACGAGCCTAGTGTGCCTCTAGATTGAAGATTGACAATTGGTCATTATTTAAATGTAAAAGTTGCTAATATTCAAAATTTATTTTTAAAATTATATGAATGTGTAATAACATGAACATTTTATAATTTCATTAATTTTTTGGTTAAATTATGAAAAAGGTAATTTACAATGTTTTAACTTTAATCAATATTTTTAAAAAATATTTTTTATATTCAATTTACTTTACTTTTTGGTTTAATATGTAAATTATTATGTGAATATATTTTTAATCCATAGTTTAATTATATGAATTTTTAAATCAATGCTTGAATATTTCATAATGTTAATTATATTTTCTATGTACATTTTTTGTAGCACACAACTATAATTTATGTATATTTTACAAAAGAACTATAAAAAAACAATGCAAAATTGGTCAGAGTCTGCAACCCATTTTAGTGAAACGATATAAAGGGGATGCAACCTTATAGTAGGACAACAAATCCCATCGATTGTGATTTTGTTATAAAGGGTGCATTTATTAACTTAAAATGTAGCATCAAGCGTATACCAAACATGATGAACGACATTCAATATCTGCAAAACCAAGATGCACACAACCAAACTCCGAACGTCAAATAAAAGATAAATAAATAATGATAGATCGACACCAGTAGTGTCATATAAGACCGATACTATGCCTTATCTGGAGATTATGCCGCCACCTATGTTGAATAAAAACCTCCTTGGCTGAAGATTATACATATATGTTTGTAATAGAAATTCTGACCATATAATCTTTGTGAAACATTTTTTATATTTTATTAGTTAATTTATGATTAAAATTTAACACTAAATATGAGGGGTTCAATAAACCCAGAGGAAGCGAGTAGATCACTCATGCAGTGTTGCATGTTGTCGTGAGCCAACCTCATTATGATGAATGTACGCAAGTTCGTTGATAAGTTTTTTTTTCTATAAACTTTATCAAATTTGCATTGGTTGACCTCACATAAAATTTATATGATTCTATTTGAAGAACGAAAGTAGTAATCCATAGAATTTACTTTGTCGATTCATGTCACCCATCCTGAAACAAATGTTGAGTTATCAACATCGGAAGATACATTGAGATTTTGAGAATCCGTAGCAATTTTTAAAAGAGGAAAATAAATATTGTGGAAACATAAGATAAACAACAAAACGATATCCTCTTTGGTAAAGATTTCAATTTATGTTTTGAAGCGATAGAAAATAAATATTGCAGAAAAATAAGATTAAAAGTTGTAAAAATATATTGCATAAACACAAGAATAAAAAAAGTTTTTTTTTTGAGAAAAATAATTAAAAAAGGGTGTTATGCCAGTTCTGAGCTAGTTGCCCCACACAGAGTGTGCTTGGTTTTAATCAATTAGCCGCGCGCGCAAGAACGGCCCAGCTAGCTCCATTGGAATCCTCTCCAGTTCTGAGCTAGCCGGCCCACACAGTGAGCTTGGATTGATTAAACGGCCGTCCGCGCACAACCGGCCCAAGTAGCTCCACTGCATATGCTCTCGCCATTTGAGCTTGGCGACACAAATCGCAGCCCGTTGCTATTTAAGCTGGTCTTTGGGACAAAAATAAATAAGCGTGCGCTAGTGCCAAGTATACTACTGTATGGTATACACGACACACGGGATACATGACGTACGTACTCTCGGGCACGACACACGTACGTACGTATTCATCAGTATTCTAGCTAGACTGGGATGTTGCGACCTACGGAGACAAAAGCTACACATGATCGATCCATGCAGTTTTTTTTTACAGTAATACGACTTTATTCCTCATATAATAGCCGAATCATTTACAAGGAGTGTGAAAATAAAGTCAGGAATTTTCTCTATCCAAGTGTCCGAAGATCAATTGCTGTGAGCACATCTAGATAGTTCATCGGCCACCATATTCGCTTCTCTGAAGCAATGTTCAAAGGACACCTGGTTGAAATCCTCAGCGAGGTTAAGGCATTCAATAACAGTTGATAAATCCTGACCCATGTAGTCATCCGGTTGATTGATCGAGTTTACCGCAAAGAGGCAATCTGATTCAATTTGCACCATCCTACAGCCAATATGTGCCGACAAATAGATACCAAACATTATTGCATGTAGCTCAGAGTCCACTGACGAAACATGCGGTAAGAACCAATTTTTCGTAGCTATAAAGTCACCATGATCATCACGCGCTATTGCACCGCAAGAACCTGAGAGATCCTCTGGTGAAGAGCAGCATCAACATTGATCTTGATCACATTACACACTGGTGCTTTCCAAAGTTCTGACTGTTTTCTGATCGTCCCCTTTGGTGAGTATGCTCTTGTAAAGTTCGTTGCTAGAACCCAGATAGATAGCGCAGTTCTCTCATGGTTCTTGATTTGCACCCCTTTCATCAGTTCTCGTCGTTGCCATCAGATGTACTAAGCTACAATTGCCACAAGTTCTGTCCTGGGAAGGTCCTCGGAAGTACCCTAGGTTTGTGCAAGGATCTCCATTGTGTATGGAGCCCAATCTATTCTCAGCCACTGCCCTTTGAACAACTTCCAGTAATCCAACTTCCGCCCAAACCTCCTGAGCTCATCACATGTGAACAAACGGTGTTGTATGTCTTCCCCTCCAATGATACACACTGGACATTGCGTCGGACATGGAATGTGCCTATTTGAGAGTGTGATCAAACAAGGCAGAACTCCATGCAAAATTTTCCAAACAAATTGTTTGATCTTTCCCGGTACCTTAAGTTTCCAGATATTTTTCTAGATAGGGTTCAAGTGCTCACGCCCTTGGCCATCATGTATGCTATTCCGTAGCCCATTTTGAAATTCAAATTCCTTGTGGTAATCTCATAGAGAAGATACCCGATCTAGTGTAATTCCATGATACACTATCCACATCCAAATGTTGACTCGGTGGAATGTTCAAAATCCTCGTGGCATCCATAGGAGAGAAAACATCTCTAATTAGTGTAGCATCCCAGTCCAGAGTTAACGGATCAATCAACTCAGCCACCTTAGATAGAACCGTAGCTCCTTTAGGTGTTATAACTTTCCTCGATATGTTATATGTAATATGCATATAAAAATACTTTAAAATTATAAAAATATTCATTTGTCAATTAAAAACATATTTTAATCATTAATTACAAAAAATATTATTGTAATAATTTGCATATTTAACATTTTTTTTGCAGAAATTGAAATGTTTTTATAGGTTTGAATAAACGCTCATATAAGTTTTATCAAAATGTTCACAATTTAAGAAGTGTTCATGATTTTAATAAATTTTCATGTAGTATTAAAACTGGTCAAACTTTAAAACTATTTTTTAAGAAGCATTCATGTGTATTAATAAATTAAACTTTAAATGTATATATTTGAAATAAAACTTAAGAGGGAAAATATGTCCGAAAAAATAAAGATGAGCCAAGTGTGCCTCCAGATTGCAGATCATCAATTGAATACTTTTTAAATTATGCAAAAGAAATATAATAAAAATTATATGTTTGTGAAAAATACATGATTTTTTAAAAGTAACATCAGAATTTTATAAATGTAGTCAATTGATTTTTATTGAAATTACAGAAATATGTAATTTAGAATGTTTTATTATTCATATACATAGAAATAATAAATAATATTCTAAAATATTCATATATCTTCATAAAATTAAACTATCAACTACAATAATATTCACATACCAATTTATAGGTTTATAACATATGATTATAATTTGCATGTATTTTATCAGAAAAGTAAAAAAATAACAATGAAAGATGAGCCATAGTTTGAGCTCGTCTAAGAATGAAACGATATCAAGGGAATGCATCCTTATTGGACCAATAGTTCGCCAAATTTTTTTGGACAAACAGTTTGTCTATACCACTTAAAAAATTCTAAGGTTTCCTCTTTTATTCAATTTTTTCCATCATCTCTTCGTCCAATGTCCCATCATTCATCGTTTTTTCCTGATTTTTCAGCCCCTTTTGGTTTTATCAATCTATGCCGTAGCAATAAATTCACAATCCAAAAATTTGATACATGTCAGACATATTTGATAACCTAATAAATTTACGGTCTAGAATAAAAAAAACTAAATCAAACTCTTATATTTTATAATCCAATAAAATCAGATTAATCATGGTCACATACCTATTTTATCAGTTTAAACCAAAATACAGTATTGTTTTTTATATATACTTTAAATTAGGATTTGTCTCATGTTACAAAATAAATAGTTGGAAAATATATACTACCAACGCATACCTAGTCTTTTTTTTTTAAATATTGCTAGTACACTTCTCTTTCTTGGACTGAAGTGGGATCACACACCAAGGCAAATCCTACAACACATCTATCCCCTTCTAATCTCGCCCACACACTACTTTTCTCGTTTCGTTTATTAGGCCTCTTCGTATTTTGAGTTAAACTTTGATCATCTATATAACTAATAATTTATGGTTTATAAAGTATGCCAACATATCTATAATACCTAAATATGGTTCATCCTCACTAACCTATTTATCTTGATATCTAAACTATCCATGTCATTCAGTAATTTCACTTATTTTCCACTAAATCTTGATGCTCATGCTTCCACTAAATCGCAGCCCGTTGCTATTTAAGCTGGTCTCCAAAGCTGGAAATTAGCAAGGTGGGACTAAAATAAGCGTACGCTACCAAGTAGTACTACCATGTACTGTACGTACCATCGGACAAGAGGTAGTACATACGTACGTATTCAGCAAGTATTCTAGCAGATTGCGATGCTAGCTACGGTATACGGAGACGAAAGCAACACATGATCGATGCCGCCTGCAGCTAGCTTTGGCCTTTGGGGAGAAGATGCTCGTCCTGGGAGCCGTGTTCCCACGCGCGAAAGTTCGCCGGCGAGCTGGACCAACCGGAGCACGCCGCGGGGAGGATAGCACGTAGCCATCGATCGACCGGTGCAACGAAAACGACACGATGGCCTGGCCGGGATGCGAGATTATCTCCTCTCCTCTCCTCTTTCTGCTATCTACTATCTACATAGTCAATAATCGAGCGACGTTGTCATTTTTCCACTCCATCCATCCATCGATCGATCATCATCGGGCTGGTTGCCACTCGCCACGCCATATCATTCATATCTATCGATCATCCCAAGAGATTTCGCCACGCAACAACCGAGAGATTGCCAACGGATTTCTCCCTCTCACCAAATGGATCCAAGCTGCTAGCTGATGATTGGGTTCGAGTGATTTATAAGCTTCTGCTAGGTAGCCACGCACGTACTGTACGTGTGTGGATCGCAAGCGTTTGACAGGGAAATCGGAACGAGAGGTGACAACTGACAGATATGTAACATAGCTACACGAGTCACAAGCCAAGTGATCCATCTGTTCGATCACAAGCCCACTGACAAACAGAATACTCCTGCCAAATATGTATCGGCCGGAGCTGCTGCTTTCTAGGTGGCTCCGTCCCCGCACGGCACGGCGGCCGGCTGGGCTGGCTAGCTAGCGCCTAATTATCGGTGACTCTTCGATCGAACGGTAGCTGTCTCACACTACTCTCCACTCTCTATATCAGTGTTTGCAAAAGGAACCGGAGTTGGATATTCAAAATTGACGATGTTATCATATATACATCTCACTATCGATGGAAAGCACCGTCGTCCACAAATACAATATCCTCTGCCTTACAGAGACACATAGAGTGTCATACTTTGATGTGTGATCCTAGTGGACTAGGAGTATAGTACACAATCACCCTCTTAACAAATCAACCAATGAATCATTGTCAATACAAAAGAAAGAAAACAACAATCTGTGCATCCAATTAAAACACCAGCTCTCGCTTTCAACAACTCAAACATCAAGGGGGGAGGGGAGAGGGGTTGCGTTGCTATTACCAAGGGATTTGATCTTAGAGTATGTGTTGTTATCGAACCAATTAAGGTTAGATCAATGGGTTTCACCTTGGAGCTCAACAAATCGCTATTGGAAAGCACCACCAAACACAAAGCTTTCTAGTGTCGATACTTCAACTTGTCATATAACACACTCAACAAAGAATGTACCACCCACCATGCAGAGCTCCTACTTTCAATCAAATGGACACGCACAATGCATGAGACATGTCCAAAAAGAGCATAAGGTTTGCTAAAATCTATACAAATAGTGGTCAAGTCATGCCTGCTATTGACGCTCTGGCGGAGTTCTCATGTCTAGCCCGCTGTTGCTGGATTGACGGTGCTGCGACAGTGGTGGAAGGCAGATGGTATGGGACGTTTGTATTTTCGTATCTTCTCTAGAGGAATCCGGTTATCAAGGCGTCGGTAGCCGGATAAGGGCTGATGGTACACATGACTTCAATGAAGACATTATACACTCCCGTGGAAACACAAAATCTCTGATCAGGCTATGTCTACACGCGCCTACGTCGTTTCCTTGCTGAAGGTGGTGGACTGAAGCTGGCGTCGGGGATGAAAATCCGGAGTTCAAACTTGTGTTGAACTCGCCATCATCAGTGCACGTGCGGCGATTCCTTATTGAAGGCGTAGTCAAGGAGTTGTGTAATTATTGTTTTGATGTCGTCTTGTATCATAGGGTTAGTGATTATCTAGTGAAGTCACTGTCGTGAATCGTGAGGCATGTGGCCTCAGGGTTTTTTTTTCAAGTCGATGTTGTTTGGCCGCTGGATTTTGCATGCTTAATAATATATGGCCGCATGCATCGTTCCCATGCAGAGGCCGGGGTGATCCTTCTTTTCCAATAAAAAATATAGTGGTCAAGTTATGTTTGTAGGCCAGTCTCGACATTTCAATACTCTATATATGTCAAACTGACAACATTAGCTAACTAACTATGCCATCAAAAGATGAATGGAGAATGGTAGCCGAAAAAGCGTGCGACCCAAGCACGAATCTGCCAATGGCATACCTTTGAAAAGTGGCATGGTCATGTAATCGGGGCTTTCAAAACGATCGGCCAGTACACAGTTGCGCAGAAATAACCTCAGACATATCACATTGATACCCCCCCCTCCCCCCCACACACACACATGACCCAAACCCCTCAGATAGAATCTGAGAATAAAACTCAGAATAAAAATAATTTTTGTAATACAAGAATCGATCTTGGGTAGGATGATTAATCGAGTCATCCCAAAAATTCTGCTGTATTTTCCGGTACATCATTATGGATTGGACTAGTCTTTCTCGTAGCTATTCTGAATTCTCTCATTTCTTAAATTAAATTTGGTTAATATTTATTAACCCGATAAAAAAGAAATAATAAAGGCCATTTCTTCAAAAAATGAGAATAGTGAGACGTATTAAAATTAAAACGCAATTTGCGTTCCGAATTGCTACCTCTTCTCTTTCAGTATTAAGAAAATCCATTCCCATTAGAATATTCATTGACAGATAATAAAAAAAAGAAAACTCTAACGAAGCCCCCTAAGAGAGACCCCAAATCCCACACGACGCCCTTCGGCAACAATGTAGACATAGAAGCAGACATCAAAGATGGCAATGACCGCTAGGGTTTTCACCATCACAGGAGAGTGACACGTGGAGATAGATTCTTTGCATTGAATGGTGTGACCTAAAATAGTCATGATCCGTGTTATCTTTCCATGAAAGATTTTTTCAGTACACGCGTCATTTATTTAAAACATATGAGGTAAAGATGGAAAACCTAACTACATCCTAAGCTTCCTCTCAACACGTCGAGTAGCTCATATACATCCTTTGCCTATGGAGAACAAGCGTCAAGGAAGGACCAACATGGTCAAAGACTATGGCTTTATCTGCTTCCAGAGTTTCCAAAGAACCAAAGACATGATGTTGTAGAGATATTTCGGTGGGCTTCTTTAGAGGCTAGAGGAGGGACGTTGTTGCACCACTCCACCAAGGTGTTGGTTCATGTTGGACACCCGCTCAATTTTATCCATTGTGACAAAGATTCGTAGTCATACCTTTCGATTGAAGACTCACCCCAAAGGCAGATGGCCAATCGTTTCCTCGTGTTGGTTACACAAAGTACATGCATCGTGGAAGAAGATGGAGTGAAGTGCATTGTCCTAGGTCCTTGAACTAATTTAGGGCTATTATGTAGATCCTCGAACTACGAAATGTGGCATCCAGATCTTCAAAGGTTTTTTTTTCTTCGGATTTCACTGTAGACAAATACTCTCTTTGTAAATTAATATAAGATGTTTTATAAAACATTTTATATTAGTCTATGAAGGAGTATATAACGAAAGAAATAGAGAACAAACATCCATGCGTAACAAATTTTTATTTTGCCTGATAATGAAGGACGAGAGGAAGAAGACATGAGTAGCACGCACGCAAAAAGACCAGGGTCCAGCCGAAAGAAAGATAAAGAGAAGAAGAAGAAGAAAATAAGGGTACTAGGTAGAGCTGGTCGATCCGTGTAGCACACAACACAAGCGCGCATCTCGCGAATCCTCTTCCAGTCCTCCTCCACCGGGACCGGGAGGGACAGCACAAAACGAACGCCCATCTATCCATCCATTGTTCACCTGTAAAAGTAAAACGGACGTGGTACAGTACTCGCGACTCCTTTTTTTTTTTTTTTTGCTGTGCCCGTTCCACCATCGCCATCTCTACGCGTACGTCCTTGTCGGTTCTCGCCACACCCTTCACCTCCCCGCTAAACAAATCCAATCCGATCATATCTATACTTTTTATAAAACAAAACCCCACTATAGATCATTTAAGTTGTCTATCTCAACATGCAAGCTATCCACATCATCTATTCTCTTAGCCAATCAATTATCCATGTCACCCACTTAGATCATTTATATTGTCTTTCTTCACATGCAAGATATCCACATCACCCATTTCTTAGCCAATCAATTGTCCATCTCATCTCAACTAATATATTTATTAATCTTTATACGCAATCTCCATATCAACCATATTTTAACTATTTTATTGTCATCCTAATAATTTTAATACACACATATTTTTATTGCATCTTCACTTAGACAACTTAATGTATCATACTTTTATACTATTTATTTATGCATATTTTTTATAGCGAACGCGCGGGGTATACTTCTAGTATTATCCAATCCAATTAACCTACACTTTGTAGCTAACTTCCGTGCAACCTGGGACACGCAAACGCTATCCCCCTCCCACGGACGTGCGACACATGGCGCACCCTCCCGGGCATCCGTACGCGGCCAGACAGTTTCTTTTTTTCGCCTTTCTCTCTACCCGCGCCGCGTCCGTCCGTCCGGACGAGCGAGGCCGTCAAGTGGCGCCACGCCATTGGCTGGGGGATGGTAAAGCGGGGCCCGGTTGCCTGGAATGGCCCGGCGACCCGGACGGCGACGTGTTGGCTCGGTGGGCCCGCCGGAAAGAGGGGAAACTGCGAGGGTGTGTGTGCAAATGAATGAATGAATGAACCGGACACGTGTCTGTCTCTTCTGTGCTCCACCCTCTTGATTGGGTGTGGTCCCCACATTGGACGCTCACTGTTGTTTAATTCGTTGGGTTTATTTTGTCGGCTCGGCTCGCGTCGCGTGTCATGAAAAGGCCGTCGGGTTATCTACATCGGAATCGGAGGATACCGTTTGGATTTTAAGAGTTTTTTTCTTAATGTACAAAAAACCTATGTTTCAAATGATCCATTTCCTCCGTGGCCTCAAATGATTCACCTATAAGCGATGCCCGTATCAAAACTACTTTCGATCGCGTTTGTTAGGCCAGAGGGCCAAAAAGATACATGACCAGAGCAGCATAAAAGAATCGACAATGAAAACATGAATTTTGAAACGATCGACCAGCACATACGAGGATGTAAATATCGTTTTGTTCGCACACATAGGCGGAGCTAGGCTAGCATTAGGCCTCGGACCCGCTCCATTGCTACAGTGATCAACAACGCAAAAACAATGTAGAAAATACTACAATCAGCGAAAAAATAAATTCCAACGTCCAGGGCCCAACCCCCCTCCGGCCTGGGTCATGTCCCCGCCATTGCTCGCACACTACTTTTGTCGCCCGTGTGTTGATGCCGTTCACCCCACCACCACCATCTCTTGCAACCGAAAGAACTCACATGCGCGACTTTCATACGTTGTGTGTCTGCATGGCCCATGCATCATCGAAAGTTGATGGAGAAGACATTGAATCATCACAGCGCATGATGATTAAGCAACGTACGAATCACACACACAAATGAACAAAGATAAGCAACGAAGGACATCAGAGGTTGTTGAATCTCGCCGGTTTGCCCCGTCGTCGACGTACATGCTCAAACGGAGGAAGTTCAATTGACATTGATAAAATTTCAAGAACATGTATATCAAGGTATTATCACACTATCCATGTGTTGCTCCTGCCACATTCCTTTTCAACAAAACCCTCCATTTTCTTTCTAGAGCACATATGAAAGCAAGTGACAAATCAGCATCAGAGGGGGCTGAACAAGTGTACGGGGGTGGCGTGAAGGTAGCAGAAACCGGGCGACAAGAAATAATATCACGAGCGGCCACGGCCACGCGGACCCCTCCGGCAGCAGACACACCGGAAGCCCTGCCCGGTACGGCGCGCCCGCTCCAATCCCCTCCCCCCACCTCCCCTCCTCTTTCCCCTCCCCTCCCCGGACACGCGCGCGCGCTCCACACCATTCTTCCCCTTCCCCCACCCTCCCCTCCGCTCCGCTCCACCCACCACTCCCCCCACACCTATAGCTAGCTGCCTCCCGCCGGGACCCCGCCTCGTCCTCCGGCGCGCGTCTCTCTTGCTCCGGCGCGGCTCTTTCTTTCTTTCTTTCTTGGGCGAGCAAGCTGTTGTCTTTTTTCTTCCGTCAGTTCACGAGGCGGGCGGAGGTTCGATCCGGATGGCGGCGGCGGCGGCGATCTGCGGAGAGGACGATCCGGCGGCGGAGTGCGCGGGCGGCGGGATCGAGCGGCTGGATCTCGGGGACGGCCGGGCGGCGCTGGTGGCGGGGGGCAAGAGGAGCGTCTACCTCATGGACTGCGAGCCGGTGTGGGGCTGCGTGGCCACGCCCGGCCGCGGCGGGGACATGGAGGACGCCTGCGCCGCCATGCCGCGCTTCGCCGACGTGCCCGTCCGCCTGCTCGCCCGCCGCCGCGACCTCGACGGCCTCGGCCTCGACGCCGACGCGCTCCGCCTGCCCTCGCACCTCTTCGCCGTCTTCGACGGCCACGGCGGCGCCGAGGTACGCATGCCCCTCCCCTCCCCTCCCCTCGGATTCGTCGGCCCAAGCCCAGCCCCGTGATCTAACGATCTGTGGCTTCCAGGTGTCCAACTACTGCCGGGAGAGGCTCCACGTCGTGCTCAGCAAGGAGCTCAGGAGGCCACCCAGGGATCTGGGGGAGATGAGCGACGTGGACATGAAGGAGCACTGGGACGAGCTCTTCACCAAGTGCTTCCAGAAGGTGGACGACGAGGTGTCAGGGCTCGCAAGCAGGCTCGTTGACGGAGAGCCCCGGCTGGAGCCGATTGCCGCAGAGAACGTTGGCTCCACGGCGGTGGCCGTGGTGGTTTGCTCCTCCCATGTCGTGGTCGCCAACTGCGGTGATTCTCGCATCGTGCTCTCACGCGGGAAGGAGCCAGTGGCTCTTTCGATTGATCAGAAGGTAGATAGATACTATGGTTTTGTGAGCATCATGGCGCAGAATCCAATTTTTTTGGGGGTTAATCTGATCATGCCTTGCTGTTTCAGCCTGACAGGAAGGATGAGCGCGCCAGGATTGAGGCTGCGGGAGGCAAGGTCATCCAATGGAATGGACACCGAGTGTCCGGCATACTTGCTATGTCACGATCCATCGGTATGAAGCTAGATTTATCTTAAGCTAGATTTATCTTTTACCACGTGTTGCTATTTTTGCACACCACCGCCATATTAATGACCATGTGTTGAGCTTGAAATTGTAGTCGTAGCAACATCAAAGCATGACACAAAATTACTTGGTGTAGTGTGATAGCGGCAAATGTCTTGGCGCGCTGCTGCTTTGTTTGGAATCCAGGAAAGTAGCTGTTCTTGAGGAGTTATTTCGGTAGTCGTTACTTTGATAACATTTTATAAGCAGTGAAAAAGCATGCATAGGTGTGTCCTAGGCGCTAGGCGACAACAGAACGGCTAGCGCTTCAGCGTTCCTAGGCGCTATAGCCACTAGGCGACACGAAAATAGAACGCCTGGAATGTAATTCATGCTAGGCGTGCGCTTACGTGAGAGACAACGCACTAGGCAGTGGCAAAACGCCTAGCACTTTTCCCCCTTGATTTTAAGATTCCTCATTTATGTAACCTGAAGTCCTCATTGTTTTGCCTGTTACTTGTCATGTTGACTATCTGGAATTTGCTACTAATCATGCTGTTGAACTTGCAAAATGAGGTTAAATGTAGCTCTGGTAGAATCAAGTATGAAGATGTGATTAAAAAAAGAAGATACCTAGTATGCAGATGTGATTAAAAAAAGAAGATACCTAGTATGCAGATGTGATTAAGGAAAAAGTCACCTACCAAAGTAGAAAAGCCATCTTTTATGGAAGCAAGAAAGGCACCTCATGTCATGCAAGTGGCACTTGCAGCTTGGACCATGGCTAATACCGGGTCCTATTTCTATCTATTCACATCTCTTGTGCCATTCAAATTTGATAGCTCGGCTTGTTTATGTGCATTGGATAACATTTGTCCGAACAACATTGTTCCTCCATTTTCAGCTGAAAATTTAGTTGAACCTATGATAGCTCAGCTGATTTTTGTGCATAGGATGACATTTGTCCAAACTTCTTGCAATTTTGCTAACTTGAACTGGAAATTGTTGATGATGCAGGCGACCGATACTTAAAGCCATACATCATTCCAAAACCAGAAGTTATGGTTGTTCCTCGGGCAAAAGATGACGACTGCCTCATTCTGGCCAGTGACGGGCTGTGGGACGTCGTGTCGAATGAAGAGGCATGCAAAGTCGCGCGCAGGCAAATCCAGCAGTGGCACAAGAACAACAGTGTCGCAGCATCGTCATCAGATGGCGGTGATGGATCCACCGATCCTGCTGCGCAAGCAGCTGCTGACTATCTCGCAAGGCTTGCGCTGAAGAAAGGAAGTCAGGACAATATCACTGTAATTGTGGTCAACTTGAAACCCCGGAGGAAATCCAAGAACAATTCCTGACATAACTTGAATTCATACTAGTAGTCGGTCTTCTAATGAGACTTGACCCACCTTTTTTTCGTTGGGTTTCAAGAAATTGTACATGTATATGCTAGATGGATTCTCGACCTAGTGGGTTATAATGATTAATTAATTGTATCCCTGTTTTCGTTCCCCTGGTAGAAATATTGTCCAGTAAGTTCCAGTTTCAGCCCTGTCATGGAATCCCCAAGCTGCTGAGATGACAGTACTAAGATTTAACATATCTGCTATCACATCTCTTTTATCAGAAGTTTCTATTCCTGTTGCTACATAAGAAAGCTGTCCATATATTAGCTTATGCCACCCAAAGAATGGAGAAGAGGGTGCTGTAGGCATAGATGCCATGAGAACAGATGCACCACTGCTTAACCAAACAATCAACACCTTCAGGAGCCTAAGAATTCCTGGTGAAAACACTCTTGAATGTCATCCTATCTACTGTGCTACAAGGATATATACACCCTATGGCGAGGTGCTCCTTATTCACCCCAAGGCCGGCGAGGCTCGGCGAAGGAAGAAGTGCTCAGTCCCTCCTTTGCAATATAAGTGCAAGGCTCTGGTTTTCACGAATAAAGGGCAGCAGGTCGCTCTCCGCCGTTTCCTCAATGTTCGGCATCGACTTTGCGATGTCGTCGAGTGAAAAGGGTATGCTGCAAAGAGAAATGGAACAATAGAGATTAGAAGGAGCAATGGTTGTTCCAAAGGGGCACGAACAATGGAATCCGTGGTGTTTTTCTTTTTGGCATACCTGGAATCATCATCCAGCAGAACTGAAAAGCTGGAGAGGCTATTTGATTCTTCATGCAAGGTTGCTCTCATGCTTGATGTGAACTGCACACAGCAAGGAGATAACGCTGGGATCAACACTTCAGACCGGAAGAGCGAATCGAATTATGGATATGTTTAATCAGTATGATTGCACCGATTCAGCCTATCGACGTACCTCTGATGAAATTACGTTTGTGCCATTCATGTCGTCCCAGTACATACCAACTATTCGCTCTAGCTGCTGTAAGCTGAGAGCCTGGAGAGAGAGAGAGAGAAACGATTAAACATACATGATCAATGATCAGCAAAACAAGATCCATGCCCATAAAAAAAGCACTTACCGGACAAATGTCATTGCGTATCTCCCTCCATGTCCTCATTGGTTTTCGGGAAATGACCTGATGGATAGAAAGAGGAAAACATGAAAGAAACTCAGGTTACCTACAATTCAATTTCTGTATAAGAGCCACCAAGGTTTTCTTATGATGAGAAGAAATAAATACACACCAGGAAATCAGCAGCCTGTCTTATATGCCTCAGTGCTTCCCAGGCTGAATCTGCAAGCTGTACTAAAACATTAGCTAACAGCAGCTGAAAACAGCCTCCATAATAATAAATAAAATATAGTGAGCAACCTCTTGAGCAACATCATTGCACCAGTGTTTTAGTTGAGCTAATCCCGCTCTAATATGTTCCCCGTTGCTAAATGAACAGCACTCGCGGCGTAGAAGGAGTCTGTTTTGGAAAGGAAAGGAAAGTAAGTTAGAGCAGCTTATACTTTGAAGTTTCAAGAAAATCCTAGTGGAGGGCAAACTTATCTTACCGGTTAAATAATTGGACATTCACCATAGAAAATATCTGGGTTAGCAACTTGTGGACCAAAATTGTTGGAACCTGCAAAATTTAGTGTGGACTCGCACTCATAATTCCATAACTTTGCAAATTGATACATCACTGGTATCTGGTAAAAAGGAATACTGCATTGATTTTTGTATTCATTTCGCACTTACATGGTTGGCTATTAGCAGATACAAGTAGTTGTTGAGGATTTTCACGATGCCCAGCCAATGTGCGAGTTTGTTGTGTTGGCCCAAGCCACTAGCAGATGACAATGATGCCTTTGCTTGAGAAGTTCTTGGATCCTAAATATTATTGAAAACCTGTAAATATTGTAAAGCAAAGTTTCACAGCTGATGACTACTTTTCCTCGAGAGAGGCTGTACCTGAATGCACAGCTCAAGTAATGGGTTTAGCTCCTTCTTCAATTTGTCACTTATCAACCCATACACCTTTTCAATCAGATCCACAAGCTGCTGCTTGAAGAGCAAAGCTGGATATTTTGCATCAACTTGGTGCGATGTACCAGGTTCATCCAATGATTGACTACTGAAATAAGCAAGCCCACTATTTGATGCTTGACTACCTTGATAAATCCTCTCGTACGACATTTTTCGTCTATATGGAGTTGAGGTTGCTGTCCTAGTGGTTCTAAAAGAGCGTTGCAGGAGAACTGATAATGTCGACAAGTTGGATAACCAATAGGCCAAGCTTCTCGTGTCAGGTTGAGCCTTAAAGGAAGAGGAATATCAGTTAATTTTAGAGCAATGTATTGATTCTGGATTTCAGGCACTCGCAAATTGGCTGCATAAAGCTGTCTCGTATCATGCTACAAGGCGCAGGATAGATGCTACTCAAGTACCATTATACCATAATTAAAAATAATTAACAGAGTGCTACAAACCTCTGTTGCTGAGTTTATAGCCTGTAGGATACTGTCAAAGACACCTGTCTTTGCAACTTCAAATGATCTCGATTGAAGAAGATATTGGTATATAAGAAGAGCAGCAACAGGTTTGTTCCCAGAGAATCCAAGATGTTGAGAAATGTACTTAATTAATAACTTCTGATCATCCTGGGGCTGGTGATGCTGACAAGGGAAAATAAACATTTCAGCAAATGGGGAGGAGTGGGTAGGTAAGCAAGTATCAACCAGCCTACCTGATATGCTTCACTAAGAAGTACCCTTTGCATTTTCTCTCCATTATCGTAGTCCCTGTAGATAGTCAAATCAGGGGCACTACCCTGCCATATTATTTCAACCAAAGTCATGAAAGTTCAATCAAACTACATAATAAAATTAAGAACTGGCATTCAGCCATATGCTTGGTTAAACTACCATATAGGGTCTTGTTTCTGCTGGACCAAACGAGGATTTCATTTCAGCATATGGTACGTTGCCATTTAAAATATGACCATTTTCTTGACTTCTCTGTTGAAATGCATCTAATAAATCAGATGAGAACATTCAACAGTCATGCATATGTAAGCTCTATTGAAGACTCATTACATGGATCATACTGATTTTAGAGTATGAAGCTTGAGATTTGGCGGTAGATGGAGTAGTCACAATTGATTGCTGACGAAGACTTTGGTTGTCTGCCTCTAAGTTTGCTGATTTTCCTTCTAGCCTGTGTTGTGTTAAATAAAAAGTTAGCTGATCTTCCTTCTAGCCTGTGTTGTGGATACAGTTGTTCCTTAATCACAAGTAAGCACATGATTTGGACATATGAATTACCAAAGTTGGAAAAGTTATCTATACTTCTTATAAAACGAAACCCCACTATAGATCATTTAAGTTTTCTATCTCAACATGCAAGCTATCCACATCATCTATTCTCTTAGCCAATAATTATCCATGTCACCCACTTAAGTCATTTAAATTGTCTCTCTTCACATGCAAGCTATCCACTTCATCCATTTCTTAGCCAATCAATTTCCCATTTCATCTCAACTAATATATTTATTAATCTCTATATGCAATCTCCATACCAACTATATCTATATCTCTTATAAAGCAAAACCCCAGTAAGATGCATTTATGGTATCTATCTCAACATGCAAGCTATCCACATCATTTCAATTATTTGTCCATGTCATCCACTAAAAACCACTAAGATGCATGCATGTTATCTATCTCAACATGCAAGTTATCCACATCATCCTCTATTGTGGCCAATATGTTGTCCATATCATTCACTTCATTTACATGTATCTTATACCTTTTTAACTTATATTATAAAGTTTCTATAGAGATTTCCGCTGCAACGCGCGGGGTATTCTTCTAGTTCTAAATGAATACCTTTGTACGGTCTCCTGGAGTTGAGTAACAAGTCTACTGGACTCTTCGATTTTCTTGATAAGGTCATCATTTCTGTCAAGGAGGTCTTCATTTCTCCTTATTAGATCTTCATTTCTTCCACGAGCCTCAGTAAGTGCTTTCTTCACAGCATCACTTTCTTGTTTCTCCAGTACAAAGGAAGACAGTCTTGATATGGCATCTACTTGAAGCCTAATTGGTGAAGAATTTAGTCTTGGGAAACATGATGACCGATAATGATGGAATTGTACTTGTGCATAAAACTGTAGAAAACCAGATAGGAAGTTAAATACCAACTTTTGCACAGTATCTTGAAGCTGATGGGCTTTGTATTCACTGTCGCTAACTTTCTTACATAACTCATCATTGCTTTCCTGAGCTTCAACAAGAGATTTCCTAATTGCGTCATTTTCTTGTTTTTCAGCTTCCAAAGAGGCAACTTTGGCCTCTATGTCTTGTTCAAGCCTGTTTTTCGGGCAGACACAACTGTTTAATTTCATGGGTTTGATAACCGATGGAGTTAATTTCGCAAAATATACATATGCTGACATGTATAAATTATCACAAAATACACATTTAGGAAACGATTCCGCAGAACTCCACATTTAAGGTCAGAATGTGTTGCAAAACTCCATATTTTAGGTTTCCCGTTAGTTTGAGTGAACGAGTCCACCTGTGTCCCATTGCTCTCATTTAGGTGTAACGAAGTGGCACGGTTACTGCCACCTCAGCATCCGACGTGGCTATGGTTCTCTACATGGGCATGCAGTACATGAGCTAGCAGAAAAAAGGGTGTCAACTAAGGACACATGTACTGCTTGCCCAGGTGGAGAGCACATGTTGGCTGTGGAGGTGGCAGCAGACATATCACTTTGTTACACCTAGATGAGAACAATGAGAAAAACTAAGATAATGCACTTGTACCACATAAACTTAATCAAAGGTACATACATATGTATAGTGTTTTGTAGATGCTCAATTTTTTTGTTGGTTTCACCAATTTTTATCATCAAGTCTTCATTTTTGTATTCAATCTCACTCAGTGCTTTCTTCAATTCATCCTTCTCTCGTCTCTCAGATAGCAGCAAAGTATCTTTCTCTGTATGATCGCCAAGCCTGAATTGAACCAACAAAGAATGGCACTACAAATGTTAGCATCTACATATATAAAGATGTTATGCAACGACACATAAAAAAACAGCTTAAAAAAACTTAGGTGCATACACTACCTCTGTATGGTGCCTTGAAGAAGGTCAATTTTCTTGTCAACATCCTCAAATTTATTTAGTAATTGTAAATTTCTCTCTTGACTTTCTTCTTGCGCCTTCATGGTTGCCTTGTTCTGCTCTCGTTCTCTCAACAGTAAAGCCTCCTTTGCAGATGCATTTTCTTGAAGCCTGTAATCATGAAAGAGATGTGTAGTTAAATAAGAGGGATGATGGAGCATAAGATGAATTATTTACTTGATAGGATCCCAGAAAGTTTCTTAAATAAGAACATACTGCCAAGAATGATTATCAACCTGTCAACAGTTAACTGAAGCTGAAGACTATGTTTATCAGAATCCTGAATTTTCTTGATTAACTCTTCATTTCTCCCCAGAGTTTCAGTCAGAGTTTTCTTGGTCACCTCGTGTGTTTGTTTTTCTGATATCAATAAAGCATCTTTGGCAGTAGCATCTTGTTCAAGCCTGAGATCATCAAAATGAGAATTTACTACTATCACACTGAATAAAAATATTGAGAAAATATAGAAGATGTATCCATTGAAGAGAGGTGTCAGACCTCTTGATGATTTCTTGGCAATGTTGTAACTCGTTTACTAATTCCTTTGTTTTTTTCTGGACATTGGCTAATTCTTCCTTGGTAGCATTTTTTTCTTGTCTTTCTATTGCCAATAGAGAGTCTTTCTCTGCAGCACATTCTTCTAGTCTACGTGCAAGAAAAGAAAAAACCTGTTGGAGTCACTTAATATGGTCATGCTATAAGGATGTATTGTGATGAGAGGTAATCCGAGAAACTGGCAAAAGACTATAGTTGGCCACGAAATAGTTGCTAGGCTGTTTAAAGGTTACAAATGTTGTAAAGCAATGAAATCAAACCTGTTCACTGAATCCTCAAGCAGACTGATTTTATTATCTGAATCCTCAGAGCTTTTCATTAACTCTCGGTTTCTCTTTTCAGCTTCAGCTAGTGCTTTTGTTGTGCCATCCTGATTTTGCTTTGTCTTTAACAGCAATGACTCCCTTGACGTCGCATGTTTCTCAAGTCTAAATTCATTGTTAGAAATGAAATGCGTGTTAGCTCATAAAGTTGAGGAGACGATCTTATAATTTTTAGAAAGCCAAGGTCAGCTGCTAATAATGCTAAGCTAACAATAATGAAAGTAAGGTGAGAACCTCTTGACATTCTCCATCAGCTTGTTTATACTTTTCTCAGACTCATCAACTTTCTTAAGCAATTCCGAATTTCTCTCCTGATATTTGGAAAGCGCTTCTTTGGTTTGATCATGCCCTTGTTTTTCTTCTACATACAAGGCCTCCCTTGTGGCTGCATTTTCTTCAAGCCTATATCCAGTGAAGAACAATGTTAACAGTGGTTAGCTCGTACTATCAAGGCAGGAGTAAAGGTAAAATAATGTGTAAAAATAATCTGACGACAGAAAGTTACATAGACATATATATCACCCCATCCCAAGCAATGACCAATCCTCTAGGATTTCCTGAACAAACAGGTTCACTACCCTCTATATAATACTACAAACCAAGGATTCAGGGCCATGACTGTTCTTTTCCATCTTTAAAACCGTGTCTTAATTTAAGCCTTTATTTCCACAGAGGTGCTGCAGATGAAAATCATTTGCAGTTTACACAAATAAGAATATATATAAGTAGGAATAAACTAGAAGCATCACAATGTTAAGAATGTATGATATTATGATATAATAGTCAGGTTGTTAACTGGACCTCATATTGAGATGCTGATTACCTAGCCCGTAAATGTTCATTATTTTCCTTGTTGCGTTATTTTATTGCTATTTTGTTCACCAAAAAGAATTTACATTTGCAGAAACAAATATGAATATTAGAGCTGGATGTGAGTGATACAGTATATTGTTAACTGGAACGTCAACTGATGCCTGTATAATAGATGAAGTATGATTACTTTGAGTAATTAATGCGACGTGAGAGCTAAACCTCTTCAAAGAATCTTGAAGCATATCATTTGTCCTATTGGCATCTGTAAACTTCTTTTGCAGTTCTTCAGTTTCCTCCTTCGTTTCAGCTAACTGTGATATGATTGCAGCACTCTGTTGTTTTTCAGCCAGCAATGAATTCTCCAATGTTTTTGCAGCTTCTTCAAGTCTATCAAATTGTCAGTTGACAAGAATAATCAGGTTTCACATTACTAGGATTATGATAGTCTAAAGTAGTGAGTTCAGATTTAATGATAGTTCACATTGCAGCACTCTGCTGTTTTTCAGTCAGCAATCAAGCATAGGAAACAGAAATCCGAGGAATTGGGCAATAGATCTTTTGATGTTATTTTGGTACCTAGCAATGTCCTTTTCAGCAACTTCAGTTTTGTGGACTAATTCCTCATTTTCTCCGCGAGCTTCAGTGAGTGATTTCTTGATTGCCTCACTTTCTTGCCTTTCTAAAAGCAAAGTGCCCTCTCTCTCTGTTAGACTTTCTTCCAGCCTGTGCTCATCAAGAAAAAAGACGAAGCTATAAGATAATGAATTAACCACCTGGTAGCCAAGAAATATAGCACCAACAATAGTACCAAAAGTTGGTCAGTTATAAGACTGACTGTTGGACAAGGATTATATGTCTTGCAAAACAAATATGACCTTTGCACAGTAGACTGAAGTACGTCGGATTTTCCATTAGCATCTGCAACTTGTCTCAGTAGTTCTTCAATTCTCTGGTGTGCTTCGCCAAGTTCCCTTCTGGTTGCCTCGTTGTGTTGCTTCTCCATCACCAGTGAAGATTCTAGTTCCGTTACATTCTCTTCAAATCTGTATCCAACAGAAAAGGAGCAGCCTGTTATCCTAAACAGTAGGACTGGATGAACTGGATTTACTTGGTTATCGTAATTTCCTATTGTGTAAAAACAACTTTTGCAGACTTATAAAGGTGTCAAACGCCAGCATTTGAAAGAATAAGAACATGTGGGAGAAACCACAGACCCTTTTACAACTTTCTCATGAAGAATATACACATGCTCTTATTTGTGAACAACTGCAGCTGAGGGTCTTAAAAGGATCTTCTTTTATTATTGCTTTGTTAAAAAGATGTCTGAAGAAACATGACCTTATAATAAACCAGATTGAACCTTGTGTACCCATTTCCTGATAATAGTACTGGCATTTGGTATTGTCTCAAAATAATAATGTTGGCATATACATGAGTGCGTCACCATCCATCCATGTGTATGAAGCATATACATATGACTCTTTTATTTGAACCAGCTTTATTTGGAACCAAAAAAACCTGCTACTTATTAGTCTACTAAGATGTAGTAGTCACCAAGGAACTAACCTTTTCACAGTATCTCTAAGCTGCTTGACATTTTCATCTGCAACCTCAATTTTTCTATTCAGGTCTTCACATCTTTCCAGAGCAATAGCAAGATCATTCTTTGTTATGTTGTTCTCTTCTCGTTCTCTTGATAGTAGTACCTGTCCAAGGCACAGCCATCGTCCAATCAAATATCATAACATAACTGCATAAGAACACTGTACTCTACTGAAACAGGAATATATTTTATAGTCATACACAGTTTTTATTTATCCTTTTAGCCTGAAACAAACTGCAACCGCATTTGATTTCATTGAAACAATGAATGATGCAATACTTAAACCCTCCCAATTTTGTACTGTTTCAATGATACATAAGTTGAGCCTGGGGAGAAGTACCTTCATCCCCTCAACTTCATTAGTCAATACAGTGATTTTTTCTCTTTCTAGAGCTAGAGCTTCTTCAACAGCCCTTTTGGCCGATTTGCTTTCCTGCATCGCTGTGGCTTCTTCTACTCGATGCTCCATCTCACGAAGGGCAGCCTGTAATTTGGATATTTCTCCTGCTTTGTTGTTCTCTAAGTCAGCCTGAAAATAGACATATGTGTCAATAAAGTGTTAGAGTACATCATGGGTCTAATGGGCCTGGGGTGGCGGTATAGCCCGTTAGTCTTAGGGTTAATTAGAGATAAGGGTATGTGACCAGATAACTCAGCAAGATGACATCCTATTTCCGTATCAAAATACGCTTTGATTCAAGGGGCAGCATTTACCCTCCGTTTCTTTTCCAAACCTAAACGGCTTGTTAGCTCTTCCACGTGTTCCTCAAGTTTCTCCTTCTCCACCTTCAGAGCTTCTGTATCTCTTGCAGCCTACGGGAACCGTGCAACAAAATAAAAGGCTTTACAGGAAAAATCTGAAATCAGCATAAACCAATAAATAAAAATGGCATGACAGCTTGAGTACCATTTTAAGCTTTCTGAGTTCTCTTCTAGCGATACGTCTTCGCCATGCACACTGATAAATTAACACTGATCTCTTCAGTTTAAGATAATTTAAATTATCTCTGAGGCAACGCCACCGAGCCTGCAGGCAACAATTATCAGGCTGATAGTACAATCGGAGGATGAACATAGAAAGCTTATAAGACGTAAGGAGGCTGATTCTGAACTTTTATCCATAGTAGACTGATTATTAATTGGTCCATAACATATATGTATAAAGTGGCTTAAATGATAACCTGCTACAAACATTCCACTTAAATATAAAAGGGAGAGAATTTATCAATAGTTTACCTGGATATGGATAGAAGCTTTCTTTTGTTTTCTGAGAACATATTCGTTGTAAGCACCAAAAGCCCTCAATCCTGACTGCACTGTAATGGCCGAACATCGTAGTTTAGAATAAGACTTCAAAGCAAGGTAGCAGCGGACAGTTTTCTGTATTTTCAATGCTGCATCTTGTTTTCTCAGGAATACACGCTGCTTACAAGCCAAGATTACTGCAAAGTAGAATTGAACTCTTTGTTAGTATGTGTTCCACACATCCACGAGTGCTATACTGCTGTCAGAACTGTCCCCCACTTTATGTCATATGGTGTGACTGTACCTCTAACAATAGATTGAAAAGATACAGATGTGTTGCGTATTGCAAGGAATCTCTGACGAGCAACATGAGTGTGATATCTACTCTGAATAGTCTTAGCTGCTTTACTCCGCACTTCAGTTCTTCTAGCATCCAGTTCAGCCATCTGACCCGCTCTCAGGAACACCTTCGTTCTTCCAATCTGTAAAATATAAAATTTTAAAATATTGTGACAAAGATCATGTTTAAACAGTGTATTAAATACCCTTTGTAAATGATGCATGCATATATTCTTTCCATGCAGTATCATGAGAAAAAATGAGCCAAAAGATGTGGACATTAGCTATTTATGTTGTATGTGTATACTCTCACCTTGCATTCTTACCAGGAAAATATCTATAGAAAATCTCCAGAAAAACCGAGTAATTCTTAAGTTTTCCTGACAAATGGTCTAAATCTTCATGAAAGTTTCTCAGAGAGATGATTTATGATCTCCTAGTAAAAAAGCTTTCAGCTTTAAAACACAATGATGGTTTTCACAAGACATTCCCCCAACATTCATCACCTCAGTCACACGTGGTAACTACTTAACTAAGAACAAGCATCTCATTTTTAGTTACCTGTCTTTTTGGTAAGATGCAGAATACAGAAAAAATGATGTACCGAATACATAAAAAGGGATTCCTTCTGGTAAAAGCATGCTTCACCTGACAACCCTGGAGTCCCGTTTTGTCCAGGATCTTTTGGCAGTTTACTTTGTCATCGTTTCTATCAGATATCATGAGAATAGTTACTAAAGCAGGCCACATGTGATAGAATTAGAGGCACAGGGGAACATTCATTGTTATTTTTATTATCAAACAACTTACACACCTTTGTTTCAAGATTTCAGGAGCAAGGATGCAGAACCGTTGAAGAAAATCATGAAATAATTTCCGTGTAGGGTATCCAGCACAGCTTATTCTGATAGCTTCAAGCACACCCTGAAAGGGTGAAGAACCATTAGGAGTATACAGTGGTACTGAACTTCTATGGAAACATTCTTCTTCTAATACAAAACGACACATGTTTTAAGAAACAAAAAATTGTGTGGAAACTTTGTGACAACGGCTTCCTTACCGAACATCGAAGTTGCTGCAGAACATTGATGTTCTCAAAAGTAGCTGGCTTAAGAAGATTATTGGGCTTAACACATCTAATGTAATGAGGTTCTGTAGAACTCAAAGTCTCCATTAGTTCGTGGAGTTGCCCCTAAGAATTGCATGGAATAATCAGATGTCAAAATCATACCAAAGATTTTACATGAAAACAGAAGCACAACGGAGCAATGGTATTGATCTCTTCATTAGGTCTATCAAGTAATACTCATTCACTTCTTAAAATGTACTTCATCCTTTCTAGGACCTGCATATGCATTTGCTCATTATATTCAGTACAAACTAAGACGACATAAATATTCTTTAACCTGCAACTACATTCATAATTAAGTTGAAGAACAGCCGTTCTTGAAATTTTTTTATGGGGGCAGAAGGAAGGTAGATTAAACTGAGAAGTACAGCCACCTCTTTTTTTATATTTGCATGTTGATTTGATGAACAAACCAAGGTGGTCGTATGACTTTCCAAGCTACAAATATGCACTGATATACCCCCATTATACAGTCTGCATATAAAGCGCAAGAAACTATCAAAGAATTCTATCTGCACAAAACTTCGATGATTAAAATGGGACTTTACCCTAAACTTGGTGCCTAAAGAATGAATGAGGAAACATGTACACAAGAAACAGCTAGCAGAATCACACCTTAAAGCGATTAGCGATTGATGACTTTGACGATTTTGTGTTCTCCTCTGGTACTGATGGGAATAATCTTGATACAAAGGAGCACTTGGAAGCATTAAGCAATTCTTCATGTTCTACCACTACATAATCTCTGTTTTTGTCCAGGAAATGATCAGACTGATAGGTTACCTGCAAAGAAAATCAGGAGATTGAAAGGAGTATATTCAACTAAATGCAGAAGCAAAGAATAATGTGTTCCAAGAAATGCTTACTTCTCCTGCATAATGTTGGATTGTAAATGCAGTACGAGAAAGCTTTGGTTTGCTAAACCTTTTGTTGTTCTTGAACTTCTCATACAGCTTCTGAGAAAATGATTCATGCGTACATTTCGGAAACATACTAATGCATACAGGATAAAGAAACAAAAGAACTACAGTTAGAAGCATTGGTCAACAATTCACAAGCTGCTGGTTGCATGTAGAGCAATAAAAGAATACTACAAACTCACCAAGCTTCATCAAGAAGTGCAATAATCCCACCAGGTTTCTGAAAATGAAAAGAGGGAGATACAAACATTGAGCTAATGAGAAAAATATGAGGACACACAACTATCAATGATACACAAATACGGTACACACTGACACTACACATCATGGCTATTTCTAAACCACTTATCTTGCCCAAATTTACTGGTGTTTATGAGGAGTAGCTTATCATAGTAAGTTAACAACTCTGAAAAACTCCAACAGGCAACATCTCCAAGCTTCAAAATCAGACTACAGTAGCGGTATTCAATTATTTGGTACTTCAACTGATATTTGGTAAGAAAAACATATCCTTAGGCCCACATTAATTCACTAAACACAAATAATCAATCTACGAGTCAAACAATATCAGACAACTTGATGAATACATCTTAAAACCAGTATTTTAGCTTGCTGACAACGACCATTACAAGACTGCAACACATGATATAAAGGCTAGTTAAACACCCTAAATAAAATAAATATCATATATGCACATACCCTTTCAATTAAGTCCAGCACATCTTGGTTGTCAACAAATTCTATGTAACTCCAGTCAATCTGCTCTCGATTGTACTCTTCCTGCTCCATTTTAAAGACATTCTGCAAAGACAACACTACATAATTTACCAAACACTAGAAGCAAAGATAAATCTACCATCATAACTTCCAAGCATGTGTTCCACTTCCACATGTACCTGATTAAAATGCTGTTGGAGTTTTTCGTTGGTGAAATTGATGCATAATTGCTCAAAGCTGTTTACATCAGGGAAATAAAGACGAGAGACATCTATAAATGGTCTTTAATGGAATATATTGGAATTAGTTTTTTGCTAAGAATTTACCTGTTAGTTTTAAAACTTTCAAAACCATATATATCAAGCACTCCAATCAAACGTCCTGAGTTTGCATCTTGTCCTATCGATGCATTTAGCCTATTTACAAGCCTGCACAAGGTATAATCATATATACTCACAAAGACTGATACATAAGTCAGGAATGGAATACAGTGCCATATCCATTACCAGTCAAATAGTCGGCAATATATTTGTTTTGCTAAGCCATCCCTGCTAACAGTAGCAGAATTAGGATCAACTGTTGTGGTAATCACTCCTTCTGGAGTATTTATTTTCCTCTTTATCAGTGCATTCTCCAGCTTCTCACGGTCACACCTGTAAGAAGAATTCCACAATGTATAGGGTATGAATGTTGGGACAATAATTATAGGACAACAGGGTAGATATTAGGCATACATCAAGAGCTCTGCTGCTGCATTCAGATGGAACCTAGCTTTCTCATCCTTTACTACAGATGAATCTACATCTCTCCCTTTAACAAAATTGATGTTCCCAAGGTGAAGCACAGCAGCAACAACCCGAAATGTAGCCTCCTACATTATAAAGTATGTTACTTGAAAAGGTTACAGGTTACATAGACATCCATGTAGAGTATCAATTATTCAGTGTAGCAAAAGGTCCATAAGCTGAAGGGGAAAACCTGTTCCTGCTCAGTTATGCCAACTGTATTCATCGCACTTCTTGTTGCAAGATACTCCTCAGCATCACTCATTCCATCAACTTTAATGCAAGAAGATTGGTTGAGATAGTGAAACGACGAAGGGTCGCCCAACTTATATCTTTTAATGTCCTGCCATTAGGGTTTGCTTATGAAAAATTGTTGCAGAGACTAAGCTGATCAGTCACATTGAGTTGGAAAAAATACCTCCGATGGTGCTGAACATATGAAGTAAAAACAGTGATAGTTCCTCTCTGGGCTATTGATTTGGCAAACACGAGATCTCTCAAGCAAATATGTCCTAATGGCTGCACCAGATATCTTCCCACTCTGGTCAAATTGGATTTCAACAAATTTTCCAAATCGACTTTACCATGTTGTCCAAAATGCAGACAAGTCAGTAAGAATATAGTATGAGTGAAAATGGACAAAAATTATTGCAGTGATTACATTCCAATTATATTCATGACAAACAGGGCGGGGTAGACTAGGAAGAGTTAGCATTATTTCTTGCTTATAAAGAGTTAAATATCCTATACTGGATAACTTTAAACAAATTATCTCCCAACACTCAAACTTTCAGTGTAAAAACAAACCTTGAGTTGTTGTTCCGAACAGTTTTTGCATTGCCAAATGCTTCAAGGACTGGATTAGACTGCGATGAAGCAAAATTAGATACAAGAGATTAGGTGCAGGTGAAACTACACATGACATATAACTTTAATGCCTTTACTGCATTTTGAACAGGCAAAATAGTACCATAAGCTACAAGAGAAAACTGTAAGAATATTATGATTCCTAACTCACTTCTAAAACTTGTTGTTCAACGGTCCTCCCTCCAGTTTTAGAACGTCCACCCAAAAATGCAAGATATGTCATAAGCATCTTTGTGGTTTCAGTTTTACCAGCACCACTTTCACCACTCACCAAAATGGAGTTGCTCTTTCCCTCATTCATCATTTGCCTGTTTCCTTATACACAACAATGTCACAAGAGGTACCATCAATATTGGTACTGCCCATGCAGTATTTATGTTCAAGAAATTATCCATCAATATTAGTATAGGCATTCACCTGTAAGAAACGTCAGCGATTGCAAATACATGAGGATCAAGCTCACCAAAATTTGCACCTTTGTACTTCTCCATAGTATGTTGATCAGCAATATGAGGCAGCCTTTGGAATGGATTTATTGCAATCAAAATATTGCCAGTATAGGTCTGGAACTCAAACAAAAAGTGCATAAGAAAAAGTAAACCCATTTTGCTTTGAACATTTCTCCCATGATACAAGTGAATAAAAAATACTTACATAAATAATATTTTTAGCATATCGGACGGCGAGATTGTCCAAAACACCAGGCTCATGCAGGTATGATAATCGTGTCATGTCATCAATTCCATCAGATAGAACTTCTGTGTCCTTCGGATGAATATCTGATATGCTCGCAGTAACCTGGTCTCGCAAAATTAAAGTTTTCAGGACCAAAAGAGTATCAGTATATATCATAATACCAAACTGCAATTTAAAGAGCACACTAAAGATATGTATTATAGCTGTTAAAATAGACACTTATTACATAGGCATCTATCCCGATAAATACTATACGCACAAGTGTTGTATAAGGATATCTAAAACAGCTATAATACCTAAACAATGATGAGTGCCTTAGGTAATAAAACAAGAAATGTAGCCCATCATATGAACAAGAAAAGGGCACATTTGTACAACACAAAGAATCATTACTGAATCATGTAGTTTGTAACTGAAAACAACTACACATACCGTCTTTCCGTTGGTAGTGCGGACATGGGCATTTCGGCCTTCAATTCGGAAGACCTCACCATCAATCCAAGCTATATCTTTATCCTCCAGCCACACATGGGAGCCTACAACGATGTTTAATGCCGCAGCCTGCACATATGGCAAGAAGGAAAAAAAATAAGCCAGAAAATTCTACTGGTTGATAGATAAATTGGATTTGTAGTGGCGAAAAAGCTCAAAACACCAACGGCACACAGTTTATGAAAAGAGAGATGGCATGAGACATGGGTCATTATTGAACTTGGCCTCCTGTGTGCAGTAAACCTAAGAATGGCCCGTCAAATGATGGAACTGAACTAAACACACTCAATCTGGAAACATTCAGTACACTAACAATGTTATCATAAATATAAAACAGTAGCCCTCTAATTTATCTTGACTGCTAGTACTTGTTTGCAAGACAATTGTATGAAGTATGTCACCAATTTACCAAACTAGATTTCCACTAAAACACTGTTCAACATGCTTAAGCCCACCTAACATGATAATAACTAGAAATAAATATTTGTCTCACCAGACCGAACCAGAAAAGCAACATTGCTTGATCAAATTCAGCTAATTCTCCCATATAAAAGCAAAAGAGTTTCTTCGCGTATACATTTCCAATATGGACCAAACGGACAAAGTGTTAATTAACTGAAGTCCATCCTAACAACATGATAATGGTAACAAGAAATAAGAATTTGTCACTTGGAAATTTGCAGTACAAGCAGAACGAACCTAGTGTTAATAAACTAAAAGTGCATTTTAGCATACAACTCCGTTTCCTTCAGTTTTGAACCGTCCCCCATAAATCAAACACTCCAGTTATCCTAAACAGCACCACGAAATCGATCCGTTCATCGAGTCCATAGTAAAGCAAACTTAATGAATTCGGTCACCCCTGCATCAAACCCCCTCCAAAATGGAACATCTCGCCCATGCGTATGGGGCACGCCGGCGTACTGACCTGATTGCACTGATTTTTCCTCGCACCATTACCGCACAATCCGAGCCCGATAAGCATACGCGACGATGCAATGCATAGCACCAAACCAAACCGAAACAAGGGAATGTCACCGTCCGACGTTCGTGGGGGCAAACAGCTCACCATGGGGTCACGCGCGGGGGATCCGGAATGCTACGATCGGCGGGGGAGAATCGGGCAGTCGGCGGCCGGAGGCGGGGCGGCGGCGGTGTCTCCCTCCTCCCTTGGGCCGCTCGCCGGTCGCCTCGCGGCCGCGGAGGGAACGGGCCGAGCCCGGTGCGTTCCGCCTCGATCGAGCGCGCGCGTGCGGGGAGACGCGCGATGCCGGCACTAGCGGCGAGCGCGCGGGCGGGCGGAGGGAGGCGAGCCGGAGCCGGAGCCGGAGGGGGAGCGGGGAGCGGGAGCGTGGGGCGCGAACCAGAGGCGAGGCGAATCCCATCTATTTTTGGCAGTGGGGGGCATGGGGTGGGGGGAGGAGGAGGACGAGGACGAGGGGTCTGGGAGGGGGCGCCCGCCACCAATGGCGCCTTCGCCAAAATCCATGGTGGTGGTGGGAGGTGGGGGACAGACTGGCGCCCATGGTGCGACGCAGGGGAACGAACGGGGCGCACCGAAATTTGAAATGCCGCGTTTGGTTTGAGAAAGAAGATCCGACGGACCAGCAACTACGATTTCGAATTGGCATTGATTTTAACCAAAAAGAAATAAGGAAAAACGTTGCAATTAAATTACATAGTGGGAGTACTCCGTAGTTTACCCAGATAACTGCCGAATGTGTGGGTGCACGGAATGGCAAGCCCGAATGTTTTTATGTCAATTTTTATATATGAGAGATGACAACTTTCGCTGATACTTTCTTCTTTTCTGACGTTCGGCACTTATCATTTTCGTATTTTAAATATAGAAACTTAGCATTGTTACTCATTTGGAATATGGATTACAAAGATTATGGGTGTGTTCGTCTTTTGACCGTGTTTTGTATCATGCATAACACTCATATCGCATAATGTAATTTTGAACCATTTGATTATCTATACATGCGGTTGAGCCTGCATAGAATAATACTCAAAGCAGTTCAGAGTCTAGTGAAAGACTCTGGAGGAATGATCGAATCGATCATCTCCAATGATCCAAGCATGGACGAACACAAGAGGGCATGCACATGGACTCGTGGGAGATGTCGGGTTGTTTCTCAAAATGGCGCCATAAATTTCACCAAGCATCTCACCGCTAAGGATGGCAATTTGTAGGGTATGGATAGGGTAGAGCAATACCATACCCATAACCTTATAGCTCGTGGGTATAAAATTCTACCCATATCCTTACCCATGGGTATGAAACTTTACCCACACCCATACCCGACGGTCACCCGTACCCATCAGATACCCACTGGGTAGATCAAATAGTACACATATTGTTTGCAGATTTACATTCATTGGTAGAAAATTGATAAAAAAATATAATATCAACTCAATGGCAAGTAGATGAATACATGACAATTATCTAAATTTAGAAAGCACAATCTCATACTCATAACTCATAAGTCAATCGAGTACATGAATCACATAACAAATTTAAAATTAACACGGGATGGGTAGGGTGTGGGTATACCCATGGGTATAAAATGTACCCATACCCTACCCATGCGGGTAGGGTACCCGTACCCATGGGTAGAATTTTCATCCTTACCCACCGCTCACTCGCCCCTCTCTTCATTGTCATTCTCTCTCACGGACATCGCGACGAACATCGACAATAGTATGATGTAAACGATGAGCATCGACAACAATAAATATAGACAACGATCAACGTTTTCACCTTCATTAATGACATTAAGTCCTTCTTTGCATGATTTAGGCACCAATATAGACTTTGAGGCTTCAATTTATAGTTTGATAGGGCTCGGTAAGGTTGTCAATTTGACTGTATATTTAGGCTCTTTGGTCGCTGCTACCATGGCTAGTTTGTTTGAGCACGTCTACGTCTCACCTGACCGGAGAAGAGAGGAAATCTCACGTCAAGGCGAGCGTTAGATGGGCCAGCTCATGCGTGCGGGAGACCACAATCTCAAATTTGTATTTTCTTACATTTTATTTATTTTTACTTTTTTCTTATATTTCCAAATAATATAAATCAACATATCCAAAAATTACACCAAAATTGAAAAAATGTTAACCAAACATTTGAAACCTTTTAAACGTGTACATAGAAAATATTATACATGTATACAAAGAATATACAATGTGTGAAATTTTTTGATCATGTATTTAAAAATTTCAATCCAAGCATTTGAAAAAATATTAAGAAAGTGTCTAAAAATATTAATCAAACATTTAAAAAATGTTAAATGTGTACAGAAAAATATGTTAAGCAAGTGTCTAAAAAAGTTAATCAAGCATTTAAAAAATAATAAATGTGTATAGAAAAAATGTTAAACAAGGGTCTAAAAATGTTAATCAAGCATTAAAAAAATGTTAAATATGTTTAGAAAAAATGTTGACCATATATTAAAAAATTGTAATCCAGTAAGTCAAAAATGTTAGTCAAGCATCTGAAAAATGTTAAATGTGTATATAAAAAATATATACCATGTATTAAAAAAATATTAACCTTATATTTGAAAAATGTTAATCAACAATTGAAAAAAATGTAGAATGTGTATAGCAAAAATGTTTATCCAAGAATTTTAGAAAGGTTAATCTGGTATTTGAGAAATGTCAATCAAGTGTTTGACAAATATTAAATGTGGATTTAAAAATTATTTTTCATATATTTTAAAAATGTTAAGCATATATTAAAATAATGTTAAACATGTGTGCAAAAAGTTGAATATGTATTTAAAGATTGCTGATCATGTATGTAAAAAATTAATTATCTATTTCAAATATGTAAAACGTGTATGAAATAATGTAAATCATGTTTTAAAAAAGTATTCATGTATTTTAAGAATGTTAGACATGTATGAAGAAATTTTAATAGTCTAAATAAAAAATGTCAAAAGAAAAAAAATATTGAAACCCGTAAGAAACAAAGAAACCAATGAAAATTAAAGAAAAACTGAAAACTAAAAAATATAGAAAAGAGAAAACTGAAGGAACAAATATAAAATAATAATAATTATTATTAAAAGCGACAAAGAATAAAGAAAATTAAATAAAAAATAAAAAGTAGGAAAAGATTAAAACAAAGAAAAATAAAAAAGGCAAAAAATATATTAGAAAAACAGTCCAATAAAAAATATGAAAGAAAATGCGTCAGCCAGCTAGCGAGTGAGCGAGCGTACGCTAGTAACGGGCGGTCCCAATACTATAGGGTGGAAGAAAAACGTCCAGCAAGAGATCCCTCAATCTCGCTTAACGCGAGATATACCATTTGCAAGTTTATTCATAAGGAAAATTGTTAATAGAAAAAAGGCCGATCGTTGTTCATATGAGCCACACAAACACCCACACAGACCATGATGTTGGGCCTAAACCTAAGCAGCCACACAAGCACGCTCATAGACCATGATGTTGGGCCTAAACCTAAGCAAGCGACCCGCATCACAAGCCAAATGCCACTTACTTATACCACCAAGCTTTGATCCACATGATCCTGTTTGTATCCCGGTTGTTTTTGGTTCAGATTTATAAAGTTCTTCCCCCCCTCAAAAAAACAACCCAATCGATTCTAGCCAGCCAGGAGCTAGCGCCCCACTACGACGCATGCACGACAAGAACCGGCTTCACACAGGATCATATATCCAGTCCTGGCGGCAACGATGGCTATAGCCAAGTGGATGGCGAGCAACCGTGAGGGGCGCGCATCCGCACAGGGCACAATGAGCGACAATTGCCAGCTTCGCCTCCTTCACGACCGATGGGGTGTAGTGCGTTAGAGCTTGCAATGCAATTCAGTAGCGTTGTAGTGGCATGTTTGTGTTGCTGGTACAAGATAGAGCGGAAGAGTTTTAAAAATATATATACTTGAAGGCAAAGCCTCACATTTAATTTATTAAAGATAGTGTTAAATAAAATATTACAACAAGACAGTTTTATTTTTGAATTTTGGTAGCAATTTAGAATAGCAATTTAGTAATATGCAATGTGGTGATTAATGTTGTAAATTGTATATCTGACTAGATATCTTTTTTTAAAACAGGATAACCACCGACTTCTGCATTAGAACGATCTGACTAGATATTGTGAGGTACTTGATAGTGATAGTACCTTTAATCCAAGTACTTGTGAAAGTGATAGATGTTTTGGCACATGTCGTTGATTAAGATATATGGAATTTCGCGGAAGGAGAGAATGCAAATTTTATGCCAGCCAAACAAGTAAAAGAACATACTCCGTATTACATATTTCATTGAAGGTATAGTGGAAGAGAATGTTAAAGTTCAAGGAGCTCAAGGTGTAATCATTTTTAGTCTCTCCATACAAAAATCATTTTTTTAGTAGTCTAGATTAAAATTAATGCCAGTTGAATGAACAAGTGGAGAACATATTGCAAATTAAGAATGAATTTGAGTCCTACACTGTACAACCCACAAGTTTAAAATTTAAATTTTTGAAGAACCAATAACTGGTTGGTGCCCTTCCGTCAATTCCTTTAAGTTTCAGCCTTGCGACCATACTCTCCCTGGAACCCAAAAACTTTGATTTCTCATAAGGTGCCGGCGAAGTCTTATAAGCAACATCCACCGATCCTTGGTGGGCATCGTTTATGGTTGAGACTAGAACGATACCTGATCGTCTTCGAGCCCCCAACTTTTGGATAGTTGTTCTAGAACAGGCCGTCGTCAATGGTGCCCGCGGCCGCAGCGTGCACCGTCGCTGACCCGAACTCCAAGCTCGAGGGCGGCCGGCCTGCTTGGAAGTGGGAAATTAAACCATGAGGCTGCAGGACGCAGGGCAGGAGTTTGCCCAGGACGCCGGCGACAATCCTACTACTTGAGACGTTGCTGTTGTCTGTCAAACACTAGCACATGCTGATATCCCCCTGCATGGCCGGGCCGCCGTTGCACCGGCGGGTCGCCGTCGCCGTTGATCTGAACTGAAAAAGGAGGATCTAGCTAGCTAACCCTGCCTTCCTGGACCCTGCTCACCTGCTTCCCGGACCCTGCCGCGTCGCCGGCCAGAAGCTTCGGAAGAAAGAAGAGGCTGGGGGTGGGGGAGCCGGAGGTCAAACCTTCCGACCGCGACTCTTCTCGTCGCGGCACGTCAAGGGCCACCGGACGTCGGAGTCTGCGAGCCTTCACGCTTTCCCGGAGTGATTCGGTAGCCTTAGTCAGCGGATAAGCTAGTGCGCATGTGCGGTCATGCATGTGTACATGCGACCGTGCATTGGTACGTAAAGTACTACTATTGCTGATATAAACAGAAGCACGCCGGCGCGTTGAAAACGAAGATGATCTTCGGTCTTTGCATAGGGCGATGCATACAATTATTTTATCAATTATTTAATGAAAATTTACAAAATAATAATATATCAATAAATCTAAAGTTCTCATCTTAACAACAAATATGACTACCCCTATTCTTTTGATGAAGGGATATATATTGTCGGGGTTGCATATCCAGACCCCACACCAAAGTTTAACGTGTAAAGTCGGAGGCCCCAACCAAACCAAATTACCGGGTCTGGGTCACACACGATTCGACACACTCTTAGTGAGGATCGCATACACATGTTGCAGAGGGCGTCGCCATTGTCCTCTGCATGCGCACTCTTAGAGTAGAACTGACACATCGACCTCGCTAGTCCTATCGTCGATGCCACTGTAGCGTCTGATGATGTCATCTCCCTTCGCACGTCCATCATCATGCATCCGTCATCGAGACTCCACGTTATTGATATATGACATGAAACGTCGTTTCACCGCTGAAACCGTCCACTTATCCCTCGGGCTAATGCACATCTAAAAAAAATCTATCTGTTTGATGGATGACTTTCAGCTACCACCTTAATTATTAGTAGATCCGCAGGACTTGTCAAACAAACAGTTTGGGCTTATATTATGCATGGCTACAGTGATTTGAGCAGATCCATTCGACAAGCAACTAGCATGTGGTCATGTGGTGTGATGATCACATGCATGTGTACGTAAGCAAATGCTGGTGTGGAACTGTGGATCGTGTTGCTTTCGTTATCAGGAACTATTCAGGATATATATAGCGATGTGTATGCACAAAACAAAGCTATTACCACACTAACCGCAGGATCTTATTGCAACCTACGTTAATAGACGGAGCTTCCCTGCCCCTTCTCAATCCTCACGTGCGCCATCGGTTGTGCGCCGCGCCGGACAAACACTCTCATCCGGATGGAGACAGGTATTGAAGAACAGCCGGTTCGTGTTTCTTTAATAGATCCGGATGCGTTATTCTAAGGAGCAGGTGGGCTTTTGTAAACAACGTTCAGAGTGGATAATACCAAGTTGATTTGATTGGTTGATTGGCTATTCATGACTAACTATTTGTGTCAATTTGATCGCTTACACTTTGATGTCAGTGTCGCAAGTGCGTCGAATCTTACTTGTGATAGATTACGACATATCCACGGTCAAAGCCAAAGTAAAACAAACATCATAGTGACGGTAGTTGGCGACGGTAATTTCTGTGTTAGTTATTCCGTCACCATCAAACCGGGTAGGTGGAGTAATTTAGTTTGGTGTGGTAAAAACAGATACAACCGGAGCAGATAAATTTTGTGGGACGACAATGAAGGGCAAAAGCAAGAAGGTGAACAATACCCCTTAGATCGACATCTTGAAGGAGAAGTCAATCGAGTGCAAAGGTTTGTTTTTTCACGAGTAAAAGCAAGAACTTTTTTTTGCCGGAAATTCGGTTTAAAAATATTTTTTCACAAGTAAAATTAGGTTAAAATATATTTTTCCATTTTTTTTGGATTTTTTGCGGGAAAAATATTTTTTCTGGGTTGATGGGTAAAAAACATTCGGTTAAAAAACATTTTTTCTGGGTTGACGTGTAAAACATATTTTTTCTGGGGGAAAATTGTTTTTTTTTTATATTTTTTTTAATGGAAGGGACTGACATGTGGGCTCCATCTATCATATAACGGTCAACGCTAACGGTTCATGACAAGTGGGCCCAATTTTTTATAATCGCGATTGAAATTAGGTAAGACAATCATTAGGAAAGCTCGGTAGTTTTTTGTGAGTGGTTACCAAAAATTTGGTAGGTATCAGCAAAAGTTCTAAAAGTGGTAGTTTTTCGGAAAGGCGACCCCAATTGTGATGGTTTTATGCTATATACTCGAGCTCATGTTGGGTTGTACCAGGGTCGAGGATTACGATCGTTGTGTGTTGAGAGTGTTTGGTGGGGTGTCGGGTGCCTGTGCGAACATGGGTTCCTGCATTATGACTAGTCAGCTTATGATTTTTTAATCAATCTTATTTTCCATAAATTTAACAGAATAATGTTAATTTTCCTAATTAATCGATGAGGTTAAACTTCTACTTTCCTTTCGAAAATAAAACAAGTAAGTTCGTTCATGTATGCTGATCGATCAACACTGATAGGTGAGCTTTTTTTTTAGAACATGAACATGTGAGCTTGTTTACCACAGACTCCAGCGTAGGGAGCGCATACGTAGATAAGGTGACCTGTAGAGATGGCGCAGGCAGGCCGATCGATGCAGCGCGAGCGCGCTAGGCTACCAAGCTCGACCCCAGCCGGCCGGCGTTCGTGGCAGGTTCGGGTGGATGGATCGACAGAGCGAGCCATCAATTTGCGCTGTGTGGATAGGCAGAAATCTACGGCGACAGAGCCATCAATTATGTGCTGTGTGGGTCATTGATAGGCGGAGATCCTTACGGCGACAGGGATCGACGCCGACCGGCCGGGCCCGACGGACCTCTTAGGGTGCGTTTGGTTGGGTGTGTCGGCCTGGTCGATACGAGCGAGCGAGCCGAACAAGTGTTTGGTTCGAGGGCACCGCGCGGGCACGAACGAGCGGAAACAGTTTTTAGCGCAAAAAAGTGGGCCGAGCAACTCAGCCGATTCCAGCGCATCACGCGGCCGCGAGCGGAGCGGGCTGACACTCCAACCAAACACACCCTTATAGAACCGAGCGGCGCCGTTAAATGAACCCGATGCATCGGAGGATCCACCGGCGCCACCACCGCTTTTCGTCGTATCGGAAAGGGAACGTCGTCATGCGTGCGAGCGACATGTCGACCGTCGTTTGCCTCGGCCGGAGGCTTCCGAGAAGAGAGCTCTATGATATGGTAGCGGCCAACGTCGTCGTCGCACGTGCTCGCCTCAGTTTCATTGAGCCGATCGAATCGGGAAGCAATTAAGTGAAGTGAGGAGGCCGTACGTAGCCCACACACACACAAACGAAAAAGGAATGGATCAAGAAGACCGCTGATAAAACAAACGTCAAGTAGATGCGTGAGTGATCACTGATCGCCAAACATAGAGATAGATTCGGGCCGGGACGACGGCGACGGGCATCCATGGCGAGCCCTGCAAACAAAACTGCTCGTAAATAAAAGAAAGATCGTCGAGGAAGGAAGCTGCTGGGAATGCGACGGTTTCTACGTCACTCAAATCTTTAATATGCTTGTCACCCATACGTGGCCGGCCAGTACTCCATCCGTTTCAAAATATAGTGCGTTTTCGATTTTCATGCTTCAATTTTGACTATAAATTTAATCAACGATATCGATTACGGCGGGGCCAAAAATTATATCAATGAATTCGTGTTCGAAATAAGTTTTCAATTATATAACTTTTTCTCTCGCCATAGTCGGTGCCGATGGTTAAATCTATCTATCTATTATATACTAAAAGCAAAATACGAAGCTATTTCCGAGACACCACATTGATCCACATCATCAGAACTATTTTGATGGTTAGATCAAGAATTTAATGGCTCCGATCTGTCTAAAATCACGTAACGCTAATAGGACATACACGTCTTCTTTTTAGCGCATTTCCCTGTCACGTGCACAATTAAAAATCTAAAGAGATGTGAACGTGCAATAACCTTTTTTTAGCAACAAAACGTTCAATTATTAACTTGTTGCCGATTCCTTAAAAGAAAAACTAAATTGTTGCCGACGTGATCTCTCCCATCGCCATATCACGGCTGGGAGGAAAAGTCCTTCACCGTCGGGTTAAGTTGCCGCCCTAATCCCCCACCGTTTAGATGATATTAAATTCCATCATCCGACCAGTCGACAATGATGAGCATATCTGCAGCCGGTCAACAGGCCATACATCACTGTATTTTGCGTGCGTACACAAGTTGGTAGAAAGCGATCAGCTAACGCCCTGTACATGCGTGTCCAGCCGGCGGTCAAATCGATCAGCTAGCTTGCTTCTCACGTAGGTGAGATCTTTATGCTAGCTAGATTGCTTTCTACTGTATCTGTATGTACATGCTCTCGGCGAAAAAAATCATCCATAGGAACGTGTGATCAGGTCCAACAAGGAGCAACATTGGAGCCCCAGTATGAAGATGAAGGCGGTTGAAGAAAACTACTAAACTAGCACGTCTTCCCGTCATATGCACTAATTTACCTTCACATGATCGTGTATCTTTTCTTGCTTTGGTCGGATTTGATCCTTGCATGGGCCGTGATAGTGTGGTTGCTGGACAGGGTAAAGCGGGCCGAATTTCCTAGATGATGTGAGGTTCCAGTATTGACTACACAAGGTTCGAGGCATCTAAGGGCACGTGGAGGGGGCAGTTTATTTCCACCGCTGGACATAAGCTCCAAAAGAACTGGCCCTAAATCTCTTCGTTGTTCGGCAAGCGAGTGTTACATAAAACAAGCGCTACATAAAGCAAATACCTGTTTTGATGCTTCAATGTTAGAGATGATCATGAGCAGATAGTCAAAAGCCAAAATACAATAGGAGAAGATCAAGCATAAATTGTGCCAATTAGAATACCATACTCCGCACCATTTGGAGAAATTAAGGTCAATTGTTTGCCACATTTAATCAAAACAATTATGCATTTGCTACCCAATAGGTAAGACGCAGACAAGTGTCTTCACTGCATTTATTTCTTTCTCTTGGTTATATTTCAAATCTCATGGTACATGATAAATTGAACAGCTTACTCTATTATATTTGATGTTCCTACTTATACAATTATCCAATACGGTTTAATTTAGTCATCAGATAAATAAGATGCAACAAAAGTTCTATAGGACAGGGTACGCCAACAAATGTGCATCCAAAGTTAGGTTTTTTCAACATTCGAGTCTACAAGCTATTTCTCGTCTGAAAAATTGCCTCATTTGACATTTGCATGGTAGAATTGTCAATATACCGATTGTCATTTGTGAATGACAACCTATTTTGTTTTTGTTATTTCTCTTTGGGGTCGGGCATGATCTCTCGTAATCAATTCTCTCATAAACCAAACCATCGTTAAGAAGTTTTTGACAATTAGGTATGTTAATTATCGGATATTGTGTCGGCTTGGGTTAGTGGTTTGATGCCGGAGCATAGCGGGGAACTGATTTATGTTTTTACTTATTCATTGGACATGGCATGGAGAAAAAACTCACAGAACATAGTGTACTTTAAGAGATACTCCCTCCGTCCCATAATATAGTATCGTTTTTCAAACTAACATAGTTATTAGGCTTCTAAAATAAATAAAAATTGGTTGGACTTCTAGAATAAGCTGGGGAGGGTGTATTATTTGTAGGGAAATAATTGCAATAAAATGTGAATCATGCATCTTGCTTTTATTTGTTGTTCATTACTTAACCATGTAAATGGTATTATGTCGTAGTGGATATACATATTGAAATTAACTTGGTATTTAATAAGATAAATATTTATTATATTCTTCCCAAGTAATACATCGCCAACTAACTGCTTCCTGTTCTGGCAAAGTAGGCTTATTTACCAACATAACTCATTTCATATCATTAACATCTACATCAGATCAAGGATCATAGTGGAGTTAAAAAAAAACTTCTAGAGTTGCACCAACTAAAAGCTTAGAGGTATGTCGAAACTAAGGTTCTTCTAACTGTTGTTGCTTCTTATATGATGGTGTCCCATATTATGATTGCACACTACATATGCTTTACACTCTACAAAAGACAACCTAATTATTCATGTTGGATCGGGAAAAAAATATTATCTAATTTAGATTTGCGGTGATAAAAATATGAACTAACTTAGATTTTTATTTTCCTTATGTTTCCTAACAAAATATGATAATCTCAATAGTTTCTCTAAACTATAAGGACAAAAATGTAATACATGAATGTGTTGCTTGGTTTCGTTCAATATATAATTGTTTTTTTTTCTACAAATAGCCATAGTAGTTATCATGTTCTAGAAAAAGAAGCACTACTCAAAATTATCCAATAAAAAAATCCACAATTTACAACAACCATACCTTATAAACTACAACACATTTGGTTTCAATTTTTCTATGGACAAATCAAATAATAAGTTTTTTATTATGCAAAATTATATAATTCTAGCCCGCGCATCTAGCGGGCCACTTTGCTAGTTTATAGTTAAAATTGAACCTATTTTGAAATGAAGGGAGTACTATATGGTGCATCTAAGTACCCACCGGGACACCAGTTCGTGTATTATGGACTACTACACAACTGGTTAGTATGGGAAAAGACGTCGATCGTCTTGGATGTTTAGGATGCTGCCTAACTCGAATAACTGGCCTCGTCATGCGGCGGCGACGGGTCGGTGAGCAATGAGCAGTGATCAGTTTGGCTCTACCATTGCCTACGTCGGGAGTCTCAGTTGAGTGCAATCTAATCATCATGTCCTTTTCCTTTTCAGCTCGGAGTGTATAGTGCTAGTGCTAGTGCCGGGCTGAGGCCGTGCTCTTGAGGGCATCTCTAACAGCAATCATCAAACGGACCCCAGTCCATAAACTTTTGCGGAGAGCCGATCAAGGTGAACGCCCTTCGACGGCATTCCATATTTTCAGATTGTGACTTGTGATTAACAGGCTGTCAGATTGACATGAAAAACAATGGATGGAAGGCATATATAAATTATGGAGAGTCCAACTAAAAGCATCTCTGTAAAACGAATGTCGCATCTGTTCATCGATAGGGGAGAACTAGTCCGCGAGCACTCACTGATGCAGGATCCGATCATCCACCCTCAACTACAAATGCTCGTTTCTAAGATGTTTTTTAAAAGTCAACAACACTCAAAATAGCACAGTTCATCCATAAATATTACAAATTTTAAGAGTTTATCGAATTCAATTTAAGTAAAGCTCTCCTCATAATTCGTTATCAGGAATAATTCAGGATATTTATAACGATGTTTACCAGTACAAAACAAAGTTGCCACCCAGGCCCTGTGTCTCTGCCCTGGAGCACATTCAGGATATTGCGATTACTACGTTATAAAAGACGGAGCTTCCCGACCCCTTCTCAATGCTCACGTGCTCCATCGGTTCGGTTGTGCGGACAAAGCTAGACACACACTCCTCCGGATGCATGGAGACAGGCAGGCATTGAAGAACAATCTGTTGGTGTTTCTTTTGTGGATCATCAGTTATTTTAATTAAGGAGCAGGTGGGCTTTTGTAAACAATGTTTGGAGTGGTAGTATTATATGTTGCGAGCTTTTACTTTGATCACTTACGGTTAGATCAGTGGCGATTCTATGTGTATCCTGTGGGGTCAGCTGACCCCACAGGTTTTTAGAAAAACAGCCTAAAAACACTATTCATTTACTGTACATATGAAGAAAAAAAATTCAGAATAATAGCAATGACCCCACAGATTGTGAAGGCTGGCTTGGCCACTGGGTTAGATGACATAGCGCCGCAAGTGCATGCGTCGACGTATCTTACTGGTGACAGATTACGAAATATATCCACGGTCAGATGATCGAGATGGATCCAACACCACGACCCCAGCTTGGGGAGAGCGTACGAGTACGTACGTAGACAAGGTGACCTGTGCAGATGGCGCAGGCTGGCCGATGGTTCTAGCGCGAGCGCGGCTGCAGGCCATCGGACCCGACGTCAGCCGGCGTTCGCGGCAGGTTCCGGCGGATGGGTCCACGGAGGCCGGAGCGATCGTCCCTGTGTGGCTGCCCTGGAGCACATTCATTTGTGCTGTCTGTTTGTGTGGATAGATAGGCAGAAAGCTATACGGCGATAGCGACGCCGTTAAATGAACCTGATGTACTGTATCTGAGGATCCACAGCCGACGGCGACGGCGGCACGCCCCGGGCTCGTTAAAAAATGATGTGCGTCGTCGTGTGTGCGAGCGACATGTCGACCGTCGTTGCCCTGGCCGGAGCCTTCCGAGAAGAGAGCTATGGAGATGGTAGCGGCCAGCGTCATCGCACGTGCTCGCCTCCAGTTTCATGGACTCCCTACGTGAAGCAAGTGAGTGAGGCCACTGATAAACCAAACAAACGTCAACTAGCTGATCAGTGAGTGATCGCCAAACATAGAAGAAAGAAATATTTGGGGTTGGGGATGAGAGCGACTCCGGCCCGGAATTCGTTCGGGACCGGGATGACGGCGACGGGCAACGATGGTGATCGAACGACCAGGAAGCTGCGGGGAATCCGACGGTTTCAACATCAAATCACTCGATCTTTACTAATTTTCTTGCCACCGTTACGTGGCCTCGTGCGGTAATTTGATTCATTCATTCAGTTGTATTATTATGGGTTTGGATGCCAAACGAAAGCGACGTCCAACATACGGTGCAGTGCACTTAAGTATCTACCTACCGGGACACATGTTTCTTTATTACATCTGACATAGTTAGCTCAAAAAAGTTACTATATTATGAGACGGAGGGAGTATGTGAAAAGGACGTTGCTTTGGATGTTCTGGATGGTTGGCAGCTTAGCTAGTTAGTAATAGGCCTCCCTCGGATAATTTGATTCCTTTGCGCCTCATCATGCGGCGGCAATCGGTCAGTGAGCAGTGAGCAGCTTGGCGGCGGCTTCCTACGCGGCTACGCCGGGGAGGATGCCACCATATCTTACCTCAGTTGCATTGCAAATGTAATCATCATATCCTTTTTGCTGCGAAATCAGTGAGGACGGCTATAAAAGCGGTAGAATCAATTTTGTGTAAGCTAAGGGCGTCGGAAGCGGGTGTGTTCGCTGTCTGAACTTCCGCAAACCCCCCGCTAGTTTGGGTCAGATTTGCGGAAAGAAAACCAGACAGGTAGGCCGGTCCGCGAACGAATACAGAGCCGCGTTAAATGGTAAAATTGGTCTGGACAAACTAATACAAACCTTTGTGAAAGGTTTGAGGGTCCACGTTGGAGATGCCCTTAATATACTTATCACATATGCCATAACATAATAACAAAAATGGATGACGACTTCGACAACAACACACACCTTGTGGTGATATTTTGGTCATCAACTCTCATACAAGTATTATGTTTGAAATATACACATTACAAAATTCTATTTTGTAAAAAATATAGTAGTAGCAATTTTGTCTTATAAATAGTGGATGGTTTTTCATAGAAATGGAAATTAAGAATGTCTACACTCTATCAGCCAGAAGAACTCTTCCTATCCGTTTAGTTTCATCGGCACATGTTTTGTGGTCTCCTTCGTCTCCATTGATCGATTTTGGCATTGGAAGGAGGGAAGAACATGTACTTTCGTGTTTGTGGGGAGTCTAACTTTAGCTTGTCATAGGTCTTGTTGTCGTTCTTCCTACGGGTGGTGAAGATGATGACATAACGGAACAAGTACCTCCAACCTCTTCCCCGTCGAGGAGGTAGCGGTTCCAGTGCTTCTATGGAACATGTGAGGGTTTGTTCCTCCAAATCTGCATTGGATCGCGCGCGCGGGGGGGGGGGGGGTTCCAACTACTATGCTTCTGCCTCGACACACGATGGTGCCAATTGTCTCATGAACAAGATCTCACTAAGGAACTTTTGGCGTCGAGGTGGGGTTGGGCCTGCCCATCTCACAACCACCTTCTTTTCTACGCCAGATGATTCATGCTTTGAATCATCGTCGCCGCTCTCTCATGCAACCATTATGCTGCTTGTTGGTCGTAGTTACAATGACTACGTGACTCTAGTGATGCGAATCACATGCGACATTCCTCTAGGATCATTGCATGTCATCGACCTATGCATGTTGAATATGATGACAAATTCCTCTTGCATCTGTTCATAAATAATATTTTTATTAGGGTTTTTATTTATTGGATTGAATTTTGTTCATAGTGCTTATGGCCTTCAAGAGAAAAAGAAGAAGAATATTTGTCGAGTGATTAGAACGATTTGTATTTGCTACAAGGATTAGATCTTGAGGTCGTTGGTTGTTATGACCCTCCTTCCTTACTTTCGATGGCTGCTCTGCCCGCCACTCTAATGATGCGACCATCGGTCCCTCTACCTCAAATCCCTCCCCCCTTCTGCTTCGCATATCGAGATGCCACATCTAGCTTGGTTCAAGCTCACGCCGCACACCGCACAAGCTCAGTGTCATCGCCACCTCCGATTCGGTCTAAGCACGCCTATGTTGTCGTGAAGAATCAAACAACCAAGGAATATTGTGATTTCGGAAATTTTCAATTGGCCACAATATAGGAAAGATTCGAAGTTATGCAATCAATTACACGAATCGAATGATTATGACTTTGTATACCGTACTTTCTTCATTCCACATTAATTAAATTTTTACGTTTATATCCTACCTTAAACATGAGTTTGATGAAGCTTATAAAAATTATGATAAAATCTACAACAACATACTCATATATGCATAATGAAAAATTATATGTTATAAAGTATCTAGTGAAACTAACTTGATATTGTAGATGTCAATATATTTTTCTATAAACTAGAGTGAACTTTACAGAGTGAACGTGAATAAGGTTAAAACTGTAATTAATTTATACTGGATGGAGTATACATGTAGATATATGGCATTTGTGGAGAGTAAGGATTTTTGGGCTCGAGTTCCATGAAACCTGTTTTTTGAAAAAAATTGAAAAATCTATTTTAAATTTTCAGAAAAAAAACTGAAAAATTGTATAAGTAAACAAGGATGTGAGGTGTATGTGTGTAAAATGTCAAGATGAAATACGTTGAAATAGGATCTACATAAAAAAAACAAATTCATGACATAAAAGGGTGAATAGTACCATGTGTTAAAAAAATTCTTAGATTTGTTTTTTTCTTACATAGTCCACATTTTTTAGTATTTCATTCTGAAATTTTACACACTTGTGCATTATGTTTTCATTTATTCCTATATTTTTTCAAATTTCATAAAATATAAAGATATAAATTTCATGAATTTTGAATTTTGCATTTTGGAGGGCTCCATGAAGCTCGTCCTTCACTAGGAATTTCCGGTTTGTGGACCGACTTAGAATATGCTGGCTTTCCACATCAAGTAACGCAAGGGAAGAATGCGGCTTGATTGCTTGAATTGAGTCCAATGGAGACAACATATTACATGTGGCACCCTACGTGGCCAAGGAAGACCTTTCTTCCTTCTATAGTCTTTCTTCTGGAGACAATTCTCCCACCCCCACCACCCTGCCATAAGTGGCACGAGCCTGTCTCCGGCGGCGGGCGGCAACCCACCCACCATCGCCGAACCTTCTCACTCCCTCCTCACCAAGGAAGCTCACCGGGAAGCCGACCGAAATCCCGCACGGCCAGCGCCCTCTCCAACCAGTACAAATCTACCCGCCAAATCCACTCCCCAACCCAATCCATGCAGCAGCCGATCACCGGCGATTTAGGGGCTCTTATAAATACGCAGCGCTCTCGTCGGTGTCAAACTCGGCCATGGCGGCAGTCGGAGCGGCACCAGTGCTCTACCAACAGCAGGCGGGCGACGCCTGCTTCTTCTCCTCCTCCATGTCCTCCTACTTCTCCCAGTCCCACGGGGGAGTCAGTTCCACCTCCTCCAGCCCGGCCTCCAGCTTCTCCGCCGCGCTCGGCGGCGCCACGCCGCCCGCTGCACCGGCGGTCACCACCGACCCCGCGGGGCAGTTCGACATCTCAGAGTACCTCTTCGACGAGGGCGCGTTCGCCGCGCCGCTCCCGCCCGTCGTGGTCACCACCACCGCGAGCGCGACGACGACCGCTCACGGTAGGAGCACGGCCGAGTCGTCGGCGGCGGTGGAGCGGCCGCGGACGGAGCGCATCGCGTTCCGGACGAGGTCGGAGGTGGAGATCCTGGACGACGGCTACAAGTGGCGCAAGTACGGCAAGAAGTCCGTCAAGAACAGCCCCAACCCAAGGTACCGTCCATCCCCATTCCTCAACCGCAAAATCAATCAAGATCGAATCAGAAGACATTGCGATTTGGCGTACGATCTGAGGAGCGAGCATTTGGTGTGTGCAGGAACTACTACCGGTGCTCGACGGAAGGGTGCAACGTGAAGAAGAGGGTGGAGAGGGACAGGGACGACCCGGCGTACGTGGTGACCACGTACGAGGGCACGCACAGCCACGTGAGCCCCAGCACCGTCTACTACGCCAGCCAGGACGCCGCCTCCGGCCGATTCTTCGTCGCCGGCACGCACCCGCCGCCAGGCTCCCTCAACTGATCGAGTAGCCAGCCACCAACGACGGTGACGTCGAGTTAGCCAAGCTAGCCAGGTGCAGTGCAGCTAGACTAGTGTTTTATAGTGGATCATCAGGTTCGGTTTCTCGAGACGTGGGGATTTTTTGGGATCGATCTATCCATCTATAGCTCGATCTTTTCTTCTCTCCCCGTCCGTCGTGTGCAGTGTGCAGTGTCGGCTCGATCAAGAGGTTTAATTCGGGTTATCCCTCGAGCTTAATTAGCGGATCGAAAGAGCCCGACCGGGGAATGTAACACACTCCACTACATTACTACTGGTGCTGCCTACTTAACCGTCGTGCAATAAAAATGTACATAGCCATGTGTTGTTTTCTTTGAGTCGTCCATCCGCCCCAAATGATCAGATCCATCTCTGAATCAAACGCCACCACTCTTCTTATTTCACTAGTTGAATGGCATGGATCCATGTTCCAGCTGAAAACATGCACCGTCTTCAACAATCAACTGTTTTTTAATCAAATGAATTTGTATTTATACATATAAATTAAATGTGTTTTCTTACATTATTAAATAAATATTAGATATCTTCAGTTTTGGGTTTGTCTAGATCTTAGTTGACTATCGGGTGACATCATCAAAAAAAATTAAAAAAAAATTTACACATCCAAAAAAGCTATGCAGTTATAGTCGGATGTGTAGACATGCAGTTGTAGTCAAGGTCGACATTTGCAGTTGCATCTTTAGCATTAGACATGCAACCGCCCCCTCTCACGTCACTCACTTAAAATATGTATCATCTTTGGGCTTCCGGAGTCTTCTGTTGTAAAAGAATTTCTAGTTTTTTTCTGAATTTTTTCGAACACTAGTATCAACAACATAATATGTATCAATGAAAATATCATAATTTAATCAATTTAAATCATTTCAGTAGCATTTTTTACAGACCCTACGCCCAACATCCAGTACTTCCGTACACACACCAAGAACAGGTTTGTAGTGTTCTGCTCAAAAGATCACATACTTCAGAAGGACATCAAAAATTACAAATGGAAAAGCATCTCGGGAATTTTTTTTGGGAGGGGGAAGGGGAGTGAAGCTCATATGTCACCCTACATTTCTTTACTATAGACGTCGCCTCGGCTGTCGTCGCGACCGCCACCGTTGCCGCCATGGGCCATGGGCCATGCGGGGACCGGCAATCCGCTGATCAGGACGACGCGGCACGACGAGCTTCCTTCTTTCGCCCTTGCACATACATTCACTGGCGCGGTTGAGGGTTGGGGACTCAATCGAGAGTGGATTTTTGGGGGAAGAACAAAGGAGAGTGGTTAGGGATTTAGCTGTTGTGAAGCGAACAAAGAAAGGGCAAAGGATTCCGACGGGCTACACAAGGATCTATTTCGGCATACAACGGGGAGTTTCTTGTAAATTATCTTGGATGTGGGAAAATTGCTTCCGATATCATCCAATGTGGCAGATTTCAAACTAATTTGTATCATTTTGTTTCGTCAAAGCAAGTTTAGGTGCTCAGTTGAGTCATTTTACAAGTTTTTGTATGAAAGTGTACCCACGCTGCAAGTTTGTGCATGAATAGTGTAATTAATCCAAAGAAAAAAACATGTACTCCCTTCGATCCATATTAATGGACTTAAGTTTGTCTAGATACACATGCATCTAGTCTAAATACTTAACTAGATATATACGAATCTAGACAAAGTTGAGTCTATTCATGTGGATAGAAGGTAATAATTAGATTTGCACTCTACGAAGCTAAGCTACCGCGATATACTTATTATATTGCAAGAAAAAAAATGCTATCCTGGTATAGTTCCCAGCCAGCAGCTAGCTATAGCGCCTCACTGCTCACTGACCCATCCCCGCCGCAAGGCGATCGGGCACATACAAACTAGATGATACCCCGCGCGCTTGCTGCGGGAATCAGTTGCAATATATATTGAATGATTGATTGCATGAAACATGAATAGTTAAATTAATAGTATATAAACTAAAGTATAAAAAAATATTTTACGTTTGTATTTTATTATTGTGCAGTTAAAAATATTTATTAAATATAAGTAATGTAATATAATGAAAAAATCCATGCATGTTGAGTGAGGTCGCATGTGTCATTATATTGATGTATGCATGATACCAACTAATAACGAAAAACTTGTTCTCATGCATATTGTGATGATGTGACGTGTATGTATGTTAAAAGTGATGTAATATAATGGAAAAAAATCCATACATGTTGAGGGAGGTTGCATGTATTATTGAATGGATGTATGCATGAAATCAACTAATAATGAATAACTTGTTCTCATGCATATTATGGTGGGCCTTTGATAAGGTGGCATGCTTGTATGTTGAGATAGAAAAGATAATGAAGATGATCTATTATAATAGATTCATGCATCATTCAAGAGGAAATTAGGCAGGCAGTTAGAGCCACCTTCGTAAACCTCCAAAACAGTATTTTCCCACAGGGAAAAGTACACCGTGGACATCCACCATTCATGCGTTATACGGTCGGAACCTAGGCTACGTGCACCGTATATATCGAACAAATACCGTAGTATTTTGATTGTTTCAACGTCACTTTCCATCTTCTCCAATAATGAAACTGGATGAACGAAATTACCGCACGAGGCCACGTAACGAGCAGTCTAGAAAACCTGGAGAGTGGACTCCATCGGATTCCGGGCAGCTTCCTCGGCGATCTTTTACATTTTTGTTTTGCAAGCCTCACCATCGATGCCCGTCGCCATTGTCACGGTACCGAACAAATTCCGGTAGTCCTTGTCATCCACTGCCCGGTTCTTTCTATGTTTGGTGATCACACACAGGCACGCAACTAGTTGACCTCTTGTTTTATTATCAGTGGCCTGCTCGGTTCGCTTTCGCGGTTCATTCCTCTTCTGTTTGTGTGTGGGCTATACCACCCTCCTCACTTGCTTTCTGATTGGTCGAGAGCTTAGGGCGTATTTGATTTAGAGGATTTTCCAGGATTTTTTGAAGTATTTGCATTTGTAGGATTTTCTCTTACATTGATCGTTTGATTCATAGAGTATATAATTTTGTTAATAAATTATTTGTACTACATTTCATACAAAGTCAAACATCCACTTCACTTTTTAGAAAAAATATGTTGATTTTTGTGTGATGCAATCAAGCAAACTAAAAATTTATAGACTTTGAATGGACATGATATTTCAGTTCTGTATTTTTTTATTCCCATGTTTTACAATCTTATGAATTAAAGAGGAACTTACGTGTCGATGGCATCGGCTCGGGGTGTGGCGGTGGACACAAATAAATTATCATGGTGTGGATGGGGATGGGCATGAATGCCGGCCGCTATGCGTGCTAATGGGTGTGTCACGTTGGCGTGGCCACACACACCTCGCAATTTCAACGGTCAAATGCAAATGCAACCGATCAAGCTCATTGTCACCGACTATATGAGTATGAAACTATCTTTTAAAAACATTATATTTATCAGGTACTTGAAAGAAAAATTCAATTTCAATCAGTTTTTTGGATCGTGAGATCACCATCCAACGGTCATGATGGTGAGACTATTTTGCTTTTTCAACATCCTGCCCCGCCATGTCCCTCGAACCGCCAGCAACCACTGACCAGATCTCCTGCCGGTGCTCGTTGTGGCCGTTGGAGCTCTTACGATTGTCTCGTAGTCTCGACCTTCCCTCGCTGGAGCCCGCCGCCATCGAAGACAATCCCTCTGCCTCCTCCCCCTTTCCCCCACCTTCCGTTCTATGGTGATGACCCGACACCCCCCTCCCCCGCCTCTTTACCCCCACAATAGTAATTTCGTTTCCTTGCCCCCGCCTGGCATGTCGCAGCTCGTTGCCGCTCACGGCGCCATCCCCATAGTTGGTGAGGTCCTCGCCCTCGTTGGATTGACGGTCCATGTTGATACGCATCATGTCATCCTTGTCTTGGCATTTGATGAAATCAACTGACACACGTGAATTTCTCGTGTACCTAGTTCAGCAAAATTTAAAGGAAAATGCATATACTCACTTTTTTTGAGGAAAAATGCATGTACCAACTTGGGGAACGATAGCAACAGAAATTCCGTTTCGAAAAAGATAGCAACGGAAGTGGTACGCCATCAAAGGCACCAGCCATCGCACTCTTTAAATTTCCTGGTCTCACAAGCCTCCACGTACCGAAGCGAGCACGTGCGACGACGTTGGCGGCTACCTCCCCAGCTCTCTTCTCGGAAGGCTCCGGCCGGCCGGTACGCCCTGATCAGCAACGACACCTACGCGCGCGCGCTCACACACCGCGACGAGCCGACGACAGCAGTTTGTTCCTCGGAACCCGTCCACTCCACGTCGATTACCGGCCCGGCCGTCGCCGTCGGCTGCCGCTCCCTTTCCGAGACGTCAAAATGCGGCGTTGGCGGCGCTCCTGCCGGATCTTTCGACGAGAGTTTTTTCTTTTCTTTAGGGGATCTCTCGATCGAGTTCATTTAACGGCGCCGCTTTCGATCAGGTCGGCCGCCGGCCGGCGTCCCTGTCGCCGTATAGATTTCAGCCTATCCAGTATCCACAGAGCACGAACTGATGCTTCTGTCGACGTACGGCCGTCGCGCTCGCTCGCCTGGATCGATCCACCGGAACCTGCCACGAACGCCGGCTGGGGTCGGAGCCGATACGAACTGGCCGGCGGCCAGGCGCGCTCGAGCTACATCGATCGATCAGCTTGCGCGCGTAGCGGATGGCGCCGTCTGTGTTCTGGTCACCTTGTTTACGTATGCTCTCCATTCGAAAGATATGTGAGATTATTTTATGCCGATCGCGAGCTCTTACCGCACTGAGTGAAATGATTCCAGCTGAGAGGTTTTGATGGTGAGGGAATAACAGAGAAGTTACGATCGCCAACTACCGACACCTTGAATGTTTTTTCACCTTAGGTTTGACCGTACGTGGATATGTCGGTCCCAGCCAAATCACTCAGTGCGGCCCAATTGGTGATGCCCAATCAAATCAACTTGACATTATCCAGTCCAAACTTGGAGTAGAAAAGCTCACCTGCTCCTTAAAAATAACACACGAACCGGTTGTTCTTCAATTCCCGTCTCCATCCAGAGGAGTGATGGAGCACGTGAGGATTGAGAAGGGGCCGGGAAGCTCGGTTTTGTAAACGTAGCTAGATCCTGAGGTTAGTGGTAACTTTGTTTTGTACGTACATCGCTATCGTGAATTGTTCCTGATAACGATCGACAGCGGCACACGATCCATACCACCGATTTGCATGCATACATACCCCCACACGACCACATGCTAGCTGTTAGTCGAATGGATCTGTTCAAATCACCGCACCCATAATATAAGCAAACTACTACTCCCTTCGTCTCATAATGTAGTAGTAACGTTTTTTAAGCTAGTCTAGCTTAAAAAACATTACTATATTATGAGACAGAGGGAGTAACCGTTTGTTTGACAAGTCCTACACATATATCACTAGTAAGCTTCAACCGAAATGTATAGGAGTACATTCCTCGAAAATTGAAAATTAGCCTACTAATAAACCGTTCGAATCACTGCGTGATAGTCTTTTTTTTTCGTGACTCAATGCGTGATAGTAGTCTTGACGACTCCGATTGCCTTGACGTGTGCGGCGACGAGAGAAGAGTCGCGGTCGGAAGGTTTGACCTCCGCCGGCCGGACCCGTACCGGACCTCATTTTCTTCATAAGCTTCTGGCCGGCCGGCGACACGGCAGGGTCCGGGAAGCAGGTCAGCAGGGTCCAGGAAGCCAAGGGTAGCTAAGCTAGTCGATGTCGATCCACTCAGCTCGATCAGATGAACGACGGCCACCGACGGGTGCAACACGGCAGCGCATGCAAGGATATATGCTTGACAGCAACGTCGTCTCGCGAACTAATAAGAAGGATTGTCGCGGCCGGCGTCGTGGGCAAACTCCTGTCCTGTCTCGTGCATGGCTTCCCAGCAGGCCGCGGTGTACCATTGACGGCGTCGTCGCCGAGCTTGGAGAGCTCAGGGTGGCGTGCACCATTGACGGCGTCGTTCGGGAATCACGAGCTAGATAGCTCATAGCTGTTGCATGTACGTACGTTTGGGCGAGTGATTCTAAGGGCAACTCCAATGCGCCGACGCAAAACGCATTTTTCTGTCTGTTTTGGTCCGGCTGCGTCGGCGCGAAAAGAAATCGCGGCCCAACGCGCCGGCGCAAACGGACGTCCTTCTGTTTTTTTGTTCGTTTTGACCTATTTTCGGCCCAAATTTGGGCCTGGTTTGCGTCGGCGTGGACACGCTTCGGACGTTCGCGCCGTGTCCACTCCTTCTCCCCTGGCCTGCTCGTCGTTGGACGAAGAATCACTGTATCCTCCACACCAGTCGCTCCGTCAGCTCCATCCGCTTGTGGTCGCCGCCGGCATCTCCTCCGCCAACTGGTAGCAGTCGTCGCCAGGAGCACCCGCGCCGGTTGTCTCTCCGCGCGCTTGTTCTCCCTTGCCGGGCAGTCGCCGGACTTGCGCGGCTGCTACGCCCCTTCCCCGTGTTGCGCTTCTTCCCCGTCCCGACGCCGCAGTCTCACCGTCCCCAGCGCCGGACTCCTTCGTCGGCGTCGACCGTCTCTGCGTCGTGTGCCGCTGTGGAAGGCGCGCAATCGCTCCGGCGTGCGTCGCTCCGGCTGCGTCGACCCCTGCTTCACCGCGCCTGCAAGGTGTTCGACGCTTTGTCCACAAGGTACAATGGACAGCGTTAATGAGTTTTTCTTCGAGCATTTTTTTTGTTCGTCGGATGAGTCTAGTGATGATGAAGAATTGGTGATGGCAACTTTGATCGTAAACAACCATATTGAAAATCAGCGGCCGTTGTTTAGAGGGTCGATTGTAGGACATGAACCTGCTTTGAATCGCAATCAAGTGACTGGGCACGTGCTGCTGTGGGATGATTACTTTAGGGTGCCAAAACCATTGTATGATCCTAAACATTTTCGCCGTCGGTTTAAAATGGCTATGCATGTGTTCAATCGCATTAGGGAAGGAGTGGTAGAATATGATGAGTACTTCACATGCAAAAAAGATGCACTAGGCAACATTGGGTTTTCTTCTTATCAAAAGTGTACTGTTGTCATCCGAATGCTTGCATATGGAGTTCCTGATGATCGCATAGATGAGTATGTTCGGATGTGTGAATCCACGTGCTTTGCATCACTTTACAGATTTTGGAAGGATGTGGTAGCAGTGTTCGGTCCAGAGTACTTGAGAGAACCAAATGAGGCCGATACTGCTCGATTGTTAGCAATCAATGCCGAGAGAGGGTTTTCGGGAATGCTCGGCAGCGTAGATTGCATGCATTGGGAGTGAAAAAACTATCCATTTGCTTGGCAGGGACAGTACAAAGGTCATGTGAAAGCTTGCACGGTCATATTTGAGGCGGTGGCATCTCAGGATCTCTGGATATGGCATTATTTTTTTGGGATGGCTGGTTCTCATAATGACATCAATGTGCTTCAGAGATCTCCTGTGTTTGCTAGACTAGCTAAAGGACATAGCCCCGAGGTTAACTTTGAGGTCAACGGTCATCAGTACAACAAGGGATACTATCTTGCAGATGGTATCTATCTTCAGTGGGCAACCCTTGTGAAGACAAACTCAAACCCCCAAGGAGAGAAGAGGGCTAGGTTTTCTCAAGCACAAGAGAGCGCAAGAAAAGATGTGGAGCGTGCATTTGGTGTGCTTCAGTCATGTTGGGCTATTGTTCGGCATCCTGCTAGAACATGGAGCTCAAAGAAGATGTGGGAGGTGATGACTGCTTGTGTGGTCATGCACAACATGATCGTAGATGATGAGCGTCCAGAAGATATTTCCCAACAGGGCTTTCAGTTCCAGGGCACAAATGTTGAGCCTGAGCATTTACCTGCTACCTTTGCACAGTTCATCCAGTTTCATGCCGAGATGCGAGATTATCAGAAACATATTCAGCTCTAGGATGATTTGGTTGAGCATATGTGGACACATGTTGACAACCAATAGATGTATCAACTTTTATTAATTTCAGTTTGGTTGTAATAAAGTATTTGAGACTACATTTATTTGGGCTTGTAAAACTATTTATTTAATGTGTGTTAAACTTGTTATTTGAGACTATGTTTGATGAAATTTGATAAAAAAATATGTATATTGGGCGCCGACGCGCGGACAGCGCCCAAATGCGTTCGCGCGTTGGCCAAAGTGACCACAGAAGCGCGGACGCGCACGGACATCGACGCTCCAGCCGACGCAAACGGACTAAATCCGGACAAATCGCGCGTCCGTTTGCGTCGGCGCGTTGGAGTTGCCCTAATTGAGCTACATGCAGTATTTGTCTTTTCTTATTTCCGTGCACAGACCATCAAAACTTGATATTTTGTGTATTTTATACGAAACAGATCACTAAGGTTATGTTTGGCAGCTAAGTTTTTATGAAATGTTTGGAGAATACTATGGTTTTCGAAATCTTTAGGTGTTTATCTTCACTAAATACCATAGTTTTGGAAACAATAGCATTCTCAATATCATGGTGTTTTGAAGTATTTTAAAACGAGGTCTTGAGCACTTTTTTCTAAACTGAAGAAGAAAAACTAGGGGTTTTAGAAATTGGAGTGTTCATTACCCAAAAAATTAAATACTAAGGTTTTCGATTACTACGGTTTTGAGAATACTCTGTTGCCAAACTAGGCCAACTCTTGCCCTTGTCATGTAACATATAATTCAAATTGTTGAGGTTCATCACTTATGACTTCTCGCTCTCGGTACACCATTTTACGGACTGTAATAATAAAGAGGTAGACATATCTTGGCGAAACTACCTCTCCTCATGTTCTTATCCTTGATGTACCATTGGCCTCTTGGCCATTTTGAACAATATATTTAGGTGGAATCCTCTCCCCTTCGGTGATTAATTGTTCAAAAGATCGGGAATCATGTTTGGGACGTCTCATTTAACCCCCGCATTTTGGCATGCAAGAGGAAATTGCTGCTTGGGCCTACCTTTTGGCAGCCCTCCCACATATAACTTTGTGTTTGATCCCCTCGGGGTTCGACTTTATTGGCTCGGCATCGCTCTCTATGTCGGTGGCCAACTCCGGCGTGGAACAAACCTCCGGGGAAGGCACCCCTACCTCTGAAGGTCAAGATCTTTGTTTGTCAACTCCTACGTGGCCGCCTCCCATTGGGAATAGAAGTGGCCTAGTGGCATGGGCATGTCGGTGGCCTTTGCCCCCAATCTGTTGTCCAAAAGACTGGGACTCGCATCTTCTTTGCCTACTCTAATGCAGGCTTTCTGTGAAGCTTTGTCCATGAGGCTCTAGGACCCGAGTGGATGGTTCTAAACCCGGTGGGGTTTCTCCAAACTCGCGCCAACCATACCGACAGGAGGATATGCCTTTTATATATGGCTTATGTTTGCCTCCTTGGCTTGAAGCCTTTGAACCACACATAACAAGATTTTTATTGAGTGGGTATTCAAAATTTTAGCATTGTTTGCAGCACTGACACCCGCTTTCTAAGCAGCAAGATTAGAACTGACTTGGCGGCATGATGGACGCGTCCCCACCACTCATCCTTTGATGTATCCGCATGGTGACCCTTTTTCTAATTCACGAAATGTTTTTGTTGTTGCCCCAACAATCTTATTTATATTTGTTTGTGCATTCAAACTCGTTCTATGAATTTGAAGATAGTTTATCTGTAAAATAAAACGAAAGCCTATTTCAAAAGTGAAAAATAGCTCGATAACAAAATCGGAGTACATCATCATGCGTCGGGCTTCCTTCGAGCCGGACGTTGGTAAGTACTCACTCCATTTCAAATTAGATATCTTTCATTTATGTACATGTCGAGATACATACATGAACAAATGAGTAGTACACTAGAACATATTATTCCCATCTAAGACCATTTGCCATCATGCATGAATCATGTTCCGCTACGTCGGCCATCTAGCTGCAGATGACATATTGACATTACTGGAGCATATTCTTCCTCATCGAAAATCATTTTCTATCCTCAATCCTAATACGCTTCGAAGGCCATCTAGTTGGCATCTTTTAAGTTGTGGAGTACACTGGATCATCTTCTTTGTCATCGAAGGCCATTTTACCCGCTCAATCGTGTTCCACACTTCCACTTCGAAGGCAAGGCTAGCTACCTCGCCTTTTTCGGTCCAGATGAACGACGGTGACCGCGACCGGTGCAACGGCAGCGCGTGCAGGAGGATATTAGTATGTGCTGAGTGCTGACAGCAATGGCGAAACTCCAGTCCAGTTATCCTAGAGCTTGGAGCGGCGTAAACCGTCGACACGGGGTTTGCGAAGGCCAGTTATCGTTTTCATGGCGAGCTAGCTAGCTAGTTGAGGGAGCCTGGCGGCGGGTGCGTGCCGGCGACGAAGAAGCGGCCGGAGGCGGCGTCCTGGCTGGCGTAGTAGACGGTGCTAGGGCTGACATGGTTGTGCCTCCCCTCGTACGTGGTGACCACGCACGCCGGCTCGTCCCTATCCCGCTCCACCTGCTTCTTCACGTTGCACCCTTCCGTCGAGCACCGGTAGTAGTTCCTGCACGCACACGTACACAGATCAATTTCTCGCTCGCCGGAACTCTGAGCGCCAAATTGCAATGTGTCGGCACAGTTGATGAACTGCCGAGTGCCGGTGAATCGTCCAATGGGGGTGCTTACCTTAGGTTGGGGCTGTTCTTGACGGACTTCTTGCCGTACTTCCGCCACTTGTAGCCGTCGTCCAGGATCTCGATCTCCGACCGCGTCCGGAACGCGATGCGCTCCGTCCGCGGGCGCTCCAGGGCACCCGCCGACTCGGCCGTGCTCCTGGTGTGAGCGGTTGTCGTCGCAGTCGCGGTGGTGACCACGATGGGCGGGAGCGCCGGCGCGGCGAACGCGCCCTCGTCGAAGAGGTACTCGGAGATGTCGAACTGCCCGGCGGGGTCGGCAGCGGGCGGCGTGGCGCCGCCGAGCGCGGCGGAGAAGCTGGAGGCCGGGCTGGAGGAGGTGGAACTGACTCCCCCGTGGGACTGGGAGAAGTAGGATGACATGGAGGAGGAGAAGAAGCAGGCGTCGCCCGCCTGCTGTTGGTAGAGCAGTGGTGCCGCTCCGACTGCCGCCATGGCCGAGTTTGACACCGGCGAGAGCGCTGCGTATTTATAAGAGCCCCTAAATCGCCGGTGATCGGCTGCTGCATGGATTGGGTTGGGGAGTGGAATTGGCGGGCAGATTTGTACTGGTTGGAGGGGGCGCTGGCTGTGGGAGAGGAGCTCGTCTTTTTCCCCGGGGATTTTGGTCGGCTTCCCGGTGAGCTTCCTTCTAGCGGAGGGAGTGAGAAGGTTCGGCGATGGTGAGTGGGTTGCCGCCCGCCGCCGCAGGCTGGCTCGTGCCACTTTTGGCAGGGTGGGGGTGGGAGAATTGTCTCCGGAACAAAGACTTGAAGGAAGAAAGGTCTTCCGTGACCACGTCGGGTCCCACATGTAATTTGTGGTCTCTATCCGACTCAATTCATACAATCAAGCCGCATTCGTTCGCGTTGTGCTCAAAATCTCTTTTATGGACAAGCTTTACTTGATGTGGAGAGGAGAACATTCTAAAATCTAAATCGATCCACAACACCGCGTTAGATGGTAAAATAATTCGAACAACCAAATCCGGATGGATACGAGAGGTTCGAGGATCGATATTGGAGATGCCCTAACAACATCATATATATATGACAATAAGTTTATAAAAAAACTCCTCGAAAAAAAAGTTTATCAAAAAAATCTAATGTAACTAATTTGATGTTCTAGGTGTTGTATCCGTTTGTATGTTCGTTTTTTCACAAATCTAAACCAAACTCGGGGGGGGGGGGGGGGGGGGGGGGAGGGGAGCTTTGCTGGAGTCCAGACTGCATACACGTAGGACTTTGACACCCCGAATCCCCTTCCGGCTCAATTTTCACTCCACTCCACGCCTGCCCCCCCCCTCGGTTACTCTGCATCTGCACCCTCCTCGCCCCAGTGATGTTGTATTCTCCGATCGTCGCCAAGCATTGTCGAACCTCTGAAGCATCCATGAGCGTGCCTACTGCCTAGTACCGCATCGCGCCCACCTCGGATCCATCCACACCCAGGAACAATAGGCTTCCCATACCTGGCAGTTGTTCGGTCAAATGTTATTGATTTTTTTTTTACCATCCCATTGTTCCTATAAATCACGATGGTAGCATATTTGATGATAGAGAATGGGATACACTATCTATAACACTCCATCAATTAGTATCACCGTGTGGTTAGTCAAGTGAATAATATGGTGTAACCGAGCATCCCAGCTATTAAGACCGTAAGTTTTGTTCATTCTTGTTCTATATGTTGATCAATTCATTGATTCACTTGATTTTGAACTGGTGATCATCATATTATATAGCTTGAACGCGCTGACGTGTTGTATTAAAAAAAGATAGATTGTTTACATTGATGCATTATTGGCTGAAGCAGAAGAGGCGACTTGGGTTAGGCGAATTTTTTCCATTATGAGGAGAGCTTTACTTAAATTGAATTGAGCTTTACTTAAATTGAATTCAATAAATTCTTAAATTTTATGCTATTTATGGATGAATTATGCTATTTTCTATAATTATCCTGAAGACTTAAAAAAAACTTAGAATCGGACATTTGTGGTTGAAGGTGGATGATCGGATCCTGCATCAGTGTTCGCGGACTGGTTTTTCCCTATCTACGAACAGATGTGGCGTTCGATTTTAGAGAGATGCCTTTAGTTGGACTACGTCTCTCCATAGTCTATGCCTTCCATCCATTGTTTTTCATGTCAGTCTAACTACCTCTTAATGATAAGTCACAATCTAAAAACAAGGAATGCCTTTGGAGGACCTCCACCTGACCTGATCGGCTCTCCGCAAACGTTGAAGGACATGGGGTCCGTTTGATGATTACCGTTAGAGATGCCCTCAAGAGCACGGCCTCCGGCCGGCGCTAGCACTGTACATTCCGAGCCGAAAATGACATGATGATTAGATTGCACTCAGCTGAGACATTGCCGCATCGTTTCCGGCGTAGGCGTAGGCCGTAGGTAATAGTAGAGCCAAACTGATCACTGCTCATTGCTCACTGACCCGTCGCCGCCGCATGACGAGGCCTAGGCTCAAACCAATCGTGTTCAAAAAAAGAAGAAGCTCAAACCAACCCAATTATCCGAGTTAGGCTAGGCATCATCCTAAACATCCAAGACGAGGTCTTTTCTCATACAGTACTTAGATGCACCGTAGTATACTGGACGTCGTTTTCGTTTTCGCATCCAATAATACAACTGAATTAATGGATCAAGTTACCGCACGAGGCCACGTAACGGTGACAAGCATATTAAAGATTGAGTGACGTAGAAACCGTCGCATTCCCAGCAGCTTCCTTCCTAAATCTTTCTTTTATTTCCTCGGAAGGCTCTCTCCGGCCGTGGCCGACGACGGTCGACATGTCGCTCGCACACACGACGACGTACGACACTTCATTTTTTTCGTCGCCGTCGGCTGGAGTCGAGCTGGGTGGCCTGGCGCGCTCGCGCTACAACGATCAGCCGGCGCCATCTGCACAGGTCACCTTGCCTGGTGCCTAGCTTGCCACAGGCGAGGCACAAGTAAACGGTGTGGCGCCTTGAGATTTCGACCATCAGATCTAAAACAAAGGATCGAGATGGCAGTGAACAATATCCGTGCTGCAGTGTCAAAGGTCTGTACCGGGTATCCTGTTGCATCTCTACCTTGTAGCGACGACTGTTCATGTCCATTGCTTCTGAATTCAACGGCCAGGAGAGGGGCTCAAGGCACCGCACTGTTTATCCGTGCCTTGCCTGTGATCGATCCATCTCATCTACACGTCCACACCACAGGTGATCCAGCTTGTTTATGCCGATCGCGAGTTCTTAAAGCACCGATCGAGTGAAATTGATCCACCTACCTGGTTGATGGTGACGACATAATCAACGAAGAAATTACCTTCGCCATCATGAAGTTTGTTTTGTTTTACTTTGGCTTTGACTGTCGTAATCTGCCACAAGTGAGAGATATGAAGCACTCGCGCCATTACGCCATGTAACTGTAAGTGATCGAATTAAAGCTCCCAAAATAGCACAAGCGGGGAATTAATCAATACCCAATCAACAAATCAACTTGGTATTATCTGCTCCAAACTTGCTGCTTTAATAATCGGTTTTACTAATTTTCATGTACATGAGAATTAGTTAAGTCACATGTAAATTGTTTTTTTAAGTTGAAAATCGAATGTACTTACACTGTTTTTTTGGAACATGTACGTGATTTTGCAGCATAGAGAGGTGGGCCGGCCCACATAATTTTTCACTTATATTTTTTCCTATTTTTATTTCTGTTTCAGTTTTTTTTGTTTCTTTTCTAGTTTCAGATTTTAATGAAATTTTATTTGTTTGCATTTTTTATAACTTTTCATGATATATGGTGAATAATTATTAAATACTTTAAAATGAATTTATTATACTAAACTAACTTTAAATATACATTCATTTTTTATATAAGTTGAAGATATTTAATGTAGAATGAATTATTCATATTATATGAAAAGATATTTTAGTAGATGATTTAAAGTTTTTCAAAAATAGAGTAAAGTTTTTTAACATGAAATTGCTAAAACACATGTACATGCGAAATATCGAAGTTACATATGAATCCGCTTCCGTGTGATTTTCTGTTTTTAAAAACTGTGTGAGAGTGGACCTAGGATTGCAACTAGAATTTATCGTCAACCCAGTTGCAAGTCGCTCATTGAATCGCAACTGGGCTTTATGTCGCAAAACCCGGTTGCTAGACAAGCATCGATTTTTTTCCTTAGTTGCAAGTCACCAACGAGTCGCAACTGGTTTCGATTTTTTTCTCAATTCAAGTCCACCAACGAGTCGCGACTGGGTCCGTTTTTTTTCCTCTGTTGTAAGACCTCCAACGAGTTGCAACTGGGTTCGACTTTTTTCCTCAGTTGCAAGTCCACCAATGAGTCGCAACTGGTTCCGATTTTTTTCTCAGTTCAAGTTCACCAACGAGTAGTAACTCGGTCCAATTTTTTTTCTCAGTTGCAAGCCCACCAACTAGACGCATTTGGGTTTGATATTTTTCTCAGTTGTATGTCCACCATCGAGTTGTAATTGAGTTCAATTTTTTTCTCAGTTGCAAGTCCACCAACGAGTCACAACTAGATTCAACTTTTGTTTCTCAGTTGCAAGTCCATCAATGAGTCGCAACTGGGTCTAATTTTTTTCTCAGTTACAAGTCAACCAACGAGTCGCAACTGGTTCCGATTTTTTTCTCAGTTCAAATCCACTAACGAGTCGCAACTATGTCTGACTTATTTTTCTCACTTGCAAGTCCCACTAGCGAGTCGCAACTGGTTCTGACATTTAGTTACAATATTTAAAATTGACTTTTTTTACATTTATTGTAGTATTTTTTTATATGATTGGGTTTCTTTTAAATTTTGCATCCTTCCTCACACACACAATATAATCATATACTTTTTGCATTGTAGGATTCCATTTTTCTCTGTAACAATCGTAGGTCAAATATTTTTCTTTTAATATATATAGATTATGTGATACACATTTTATGTATAGTATGAGATTATTTTTGCAACATTCTTAACACAATTGTAACATATCATTTTTCTTTCCTTTTTCTCTTACCTTTTTTACTCCATTGCGGTGGGCTCTACTTTTTTGCTGCCCGAAATGTTAAAATTTTAATAAAAATATAGAAACACTTAAATGTTAATTATTTATCTTGTCAAAGAAAATATTAAATTCAAAAAATATTTTCGAAATATATAGAAACTAATACGTTACTACACGCACAGCAAAACCAACCCGAATTAAAAAAATATCGCGACTACACGCATATTTTTTTCCTATCCATTGGAGCCCATTAAACAAATTATTGGCCTCAAACAAACAAATAAAGGTCTAGTTAAAAAAAACATGCGGTGGATATCTCTGCACATTAGTTTTCCTTTCCATCAGCAATCTTGTCAATTATAGGTTGGATATCTGCCCTAATGATTTTCTTGTGGTGAAGCTGTATTTGCATGGGTATGAGGAGGTCTCGTAGCCGTGTTTGCAGGTTAATCCCTTCGCAAGGAATGAGGAGGTCTCGTAGCCGTGTTTGCAGGTTAATCCCTTCGCAAGGAATGGGGTAGAGTGCGCTCTTGTCGATGTTGGCTTCGAGGCCTGAAGCTTGCACACCATCACTATTGTTGTTTCCTTGGATGGAAAATCGATAAACTCACGGCTCTCAGCATCGTTCGTAACCACCAGTATCTGAAGGAGCGCGCCATGAAGCAGCTCACGTTCCCTGAGCTGGTGCGGAGCACGGACAAGGAGAAGCTGGCCGACATGCATAAGGAGAAGGTCGAGGCGCTCATGGTCCACGACCCCAAGAGGAGGGGCGCCCCCGTCGCCAGCCGCTTCTGCAGCTTCCACCTTTTCGGCTTCGATCTCGACGAGAAGTGTGAGCATCTATATATCCCATCCAGACTCTCTATATATATTCAGTTATTCACACAAGTGATCACATTCTTTTTAATCTGATGAAGCAAACATATATCCTCTTGTTTTTATTCTGATTCGTGTCTCTGATCTTGATCAATGAACTTATTACAGCGGAAGCTCCGCTTGGGCAACCGTATGAACCCGGTGTACCTTTGACCTTCTGTTCATCCATGAACGTCGTTTCCTTGAGGGTGGTTAGAGCTGGCCCTGATTACACATACCCGGTCGAGGTTTACGGTAGGGTTATCGCGAGGGATGAGGTTGACTACAAATGCGTCTTCCTCTTCGATCGCGAAAGGGAGGACGCCCAGCTCATTTGAAATAAAAGGGGTCACCCCCCAGGTTCCATCTTTATTGATGCAACCAAAGGTTCGACGCCCAGCTCATCAATTCAGAGGTATATATTAATTCGTTCTTTCCTTGATTCTATTTATTCAGTCAATTCCGTGTACAGTACTACGGAGTATATGTTAATCGAATCCAGATGATGTGGTTATCCCTCCACTGTAAATAAATCCCCTCCACGCCATAAATCGCATCCTAAATGATATATAATCATGTTTTATATGTAGATAAGAACGCAGTGAGTAGTTGTCTAGTCCAATGCGTTACTGAAATAGTTCTTTGGTCCAACAAAAGTGATGTTGGAGTACGATTCATAATCGTTTAATTTCATCTTGACTGGTCATGGTTTTCATGTCCAACCTGGAGTTATGTTCTTATTCTAACTGTTTTTCTAAACCCTTTTGTGCAGAATGATATGTTAGCCCTGATAGGTCCATACCGGGCATTGGTTGCACATGATTTCCTGTGTTTCGAGTTCGATTTAAAGATCAAGGGCAAGGGTGAGCAGGATGCCGAAGTACAGTTCAGCAAAGGCGTAATACCGTACCGTAACAACCCACACCACAAGCGCGTCATCAGGCAGCTACCCAGCTTTCAGAGCACCGTCAAGTTGGTACTGCAAAACGTGGAAGGTCCCGTGGCCGCTAGCCTTGAAGTCAGCATCATGAAAGAACGGCCCGATGACCCTCCTATTGTCCATTTCAATGGCATAATAACAGTTGGGACTAGCAGAAATTACAGACATCATATGGTTATATATGATAGTAGTACTAGTGCGCCTAACAGGGGGGGGGGGGGGGGGGGGCTTGGTGAGGGAAGATGGCTCTCTCGTGTTAAATCGCAACCTGGTAACTGTCCACGGGCCTCGGCAAGTCGTCGCGTTCAAGGAAGACGAACAAATGAAGCTCTATGTTTGTTTTCTTGATGCGGATTGCGAGATTGAGGATGAGGATACGACGATGCTTGAGCCGGAGGATGGGCGTTATGATGCGGTTGGGCTTGGGTCTGAGGAAGAGGAAAGCGAAGGGGAAGACAGTGAAGAAGATAGCGAAGGCGAAGGGGACGAAGAGGAGGAGGAGGACCCTAACAACATTGTCACTCTGGAATACCCTACACTTGAGACTGTGGCAACACGGTTCCCCCAAACTGAAGGTGAAGGTCGATTGGACTACCATCTTCGATGAGTCGCCGGAATGCTATATTACGAGAATGGGTCTCCTTCCAAAAGGTTTTAAGTCGCCTAATTATCGATATGGTGGGTTCTTTGAGTGAGAGTGGTTTCATTTTTGTTGGCTATTTACTACTGTACCAAGCATATATATTCTGAAGCCCCCCTCCCTTTCTTGTAACGATGAGAACAGGAAGAAACAGGAATGCAGTTTACTTATTTCAAGTCAATACAATTGTGTGCATATGCTGTGTTACAATCTGATCAAGCAGTTGAAAAACTACATGCTACAATCGACGAAGAATTAGTTCGACAACAATGCCTGCGTCGGAAACTGCTTACATTTTTATTGCCCGGCTAGGGGAGCACATCTTGCAACTCTTGATCAGTTCACTAACTATCGTATGGTTCATTACATTCAAGAATGAATACACAAGCGAGTCACAGTGTACCTACAGCGCTGGAAATGCAGTACACACACGCAGAACTGTAACCACTGAAGGTGCAAGCTAGCACGCGCATCCGCTGGTTTGTTCTTCGGTTTTAGGGGCTTGTTCTGCAACTGAATTGAAGTAGCTGTGGACAGAAAAGAAACACAGTTAAACACTAGTGAATTACAGTACTAAGTAACGGCAGGCTTCTAGGCTCTGCATGCCCTGAAGATAACCTGAAAATCCCATTACATCAGTAAGACAACAAACATCTTACATGTCTTGATCGTGCTCATGCTCCAACGCCAGCTTCGCAATGCATAGAAAAGCAGTGTCGACATTGTGGTCCTCCTTCGCGGATGTTTCGAAATACGGAATGCCGCCCTTGGAGACGCACCAGTCTTTTGCTTTCTTCTCAGGAACCTGAAGGATTGACAGTAGGTAGATAAATCTCTTGCAAAGCAGAAACTAGAGATTCATTCAAGTAACTGACCACTCGTCTGCTCCCAGCGTCCAGATCAACCTTGTTCCCCACCAGAATGAAGGGAAACTGCTTGGGGTCTGATGGGCCAGCCTGAAAGTCAAAATGGCAAAGTTACCCTTTGGTTAATTACAATTCAATCTTCCGGTGCCATAGACGGCTAAATATTGCGGTATTGTGCATATCAGCAATCCAAAGGACTAAACAATCACTTGTCTTATTTGATTTACACCCAGGATTTGAAAGCAGTTTGCCTCTGTAGCAGAGAAGACTATTGTATGTATGCATGTGCATTATAATTGCTCACACGCATTGTGAAAAACTGATAGTGCAAACATGAGTTTCTGCTTGTCAAAAAGACCAGAAAGTTACTTGGTTGATGAACTCGTCATGCCAGGTACCCAGCGTATTAAACGATCTTTTAGCATTGACGTCGTAGACTAGCACGCAGCAATCTGCTCCCCTGTAGAAAGCCACGCCGAGGCTCTGAAACCTCTCCTGCCCTGCAGTATCCCAGATCTGCACTAGAGCAGAGCAACGCATAATGATCGATGATGTTAAGCATCACATAGTCTTCCAAAATCCAAATGGATGGAGGAGCTAGGATGACCTGCAAGGTGACGAGCCTGTCCTCTATGAGGACCTCCTTGGTGAGGAAGTCGGCGCCGATCGTCGCCTTGTACTGCTGGCTGAACTTCTTGTTCACATACATGATGATCCATGTCAAGGAAAATCCAAAGCAAAGTACACCTCATTTGATCGAACACCTTGCGGGCAGAACCTATACGAAATCCCCACTCGCAAAACCAGATACTGCGGCCACGACAGGCAGACGTGTACATCATCTTTTTGTGCTCAACAAAGTGAGCGGAGTATAATTCTAAAAGATGTATGGACCCAACCATCGAATCTATGCACCACTAGTGAATTATTTCATGAGAATATCTAAGAGCTTCCCAACTCTGAAAGTGAAGCTAGTGGTGAAGTAAAGCCTACATATCTGTTTTGCCAAGAAACCAATTGAGGTGGATCAAAGGCAAACCGGAACTAGCAGCTCGAAGCTAGATACTGGTTCATGGAATCATGGATGGATGGATCATGGATGGAACCGCGAGGTAGGAAAAGGATACTGGTTCATCAGCGACGTCTTCCCGACTCTGCACGGACAACCAAACGATTCCAAGGTCAAGCCGGCGCCACCATGATTCATGAAGACAGAAGCACGCTCACGCCCAAACCGGCCGAGCCCAGAAAAATGGCCGGCAAAAGAAAAGAAAGACATGGCCGGGAACTTACCCGCTGTCGCCGAGGACGATGACCTTGAGCAGCGTGCGCCGCCGCGGCGCCAAGGCCATGGCCATGGCCGGGGGCAATCCAAGCAACAACGAAGGACGGCCGGGTGCGCAGGCGCGGCGGGTAGGTGGGCGATCGATCTCTCGCTCTCTTCTTCCCTGCCTTCAACTCCTATCTACTCCTCTCCACTCCACGATCTTGAGCAGTTGTGTCACGGGGCGGTGCGGCGGTGCACGGGGAGCGAGGGAAAAGGAGGAGTTGAGATGACAAATGAGACCGTTGGGAGGGCAGAGTAGAGTAGGAGTATCTTTTTCTGCTGAGTGATCAACTTGTTAATTAAACCAGTTGCAGCCGGCCAGAGTAGCAGCAGCAAGTGGCGCATATCTGATTTAGAGGATTTTCAACGCCGATCATCAATACGCTTGCAAATGTTTCAATCGGTCGAATTCGGACAATTTTAGTTGTTCAACGTGGATCATTATATCGGATTGAAGGAACAGGCGCACTCAACCACCTTCGCACGAACACGAGGCAACCGTTCTTTCCTTGTGTCACAAAGGCTGCTTCGGCGGTACTTCCTCCGTTCCATAATGTAGTAACGTTTTGCAAAATGATACTACATTATGGGACGGAGGGAGTACGTAGGAGGAGAGGGAACCTCGAATTTGTGTGTTGGATATGTTCATAATAGGGTGAGGATTGAAGGAGACGCTGTCAAGGTCGCGTTTGAATAAAAAAAAAAGAGGCTTCGCACGCGGTTAGGCGGGGTTCTTGCCTTCGTTTAGGAGCAAGCGGGGTTAGGGATCCTCGAATCTCGTTGAGGTCATGGGCTAGGTGTCTAGAGGTCGATCGACAGACAGTTGGTGGTTTTGTCAGAGACAGAGTTTCCTTTTTCGTCCCGGCGATATGATCTACTGTTGATGTTCATATATTTTTTCTTTGTGCCCTTGCGGGAGAGAAGTCCTTCTTTGCATGGGCGATTAGTCCGACCGCGGCATCGGAATTGGATCCTAGTTATGTGTCCATTCGCAAGGATGCACATATGGCGATACTCAAAGCGACGGCCATCGAAGGCTGGTGCAGCCTTGTTGGATGCATAAGTGTGTTTTTATCTTTTTTTTGCTTCGAAACAAAGAAAACGTGAAGCAGTGTGCCGATGGTGATATGCCACGACTAAAGATGATATCTTGCTTGGGTCTGTTGCATATTATTATATTGGAGGGGTCTTTCGCAAGGTTTAAGGGGGATGACATAGAGCTTTGGAGATCTTGATATTATGATTGCTTGTTTTAGGATCCTTTTTTTTTATTTTGCTTGAACATGTGTGTGTCAAAGTGTATTTGTACGGGTCCAGTATTTTAAATTTTGTATTGATTCTAATATGATTACAAGATTTTCTCACACAAAAAACATCAAATTAAAGTAGTTTAGATGCCCAAATTTTTATGGGCTTGCCCCAATTCAGGGGGGACTCCAGGAAACTTCGAACATCTGCCATGTCAAACTCCAACACACCAAAACCATTCCAAAAACCCATTAGAAGCATGTGCATTTTCGAAATCATGCCTCCTTCATAGCTTTTTTTCTTGGCTATTAGACATTGTCGTCGCCGTCGTATCCACCTCCCTCTTCCCGAAGGTCGTACATGCATTGTCAAATATCGAAACCATACTCCCCCAGTTTTGGTCGTTGCCTAGGTAGCCTCCGCCCCTGCCGATTTGGTCCATCTTTTTTCCACTGATTACAACCTTTTTTATTTACTTTTCATCATCATTTGTTTGATGTATTGTTTTTTTTATTCACAACATATGTTTGATTCTCTCGTAAACAACAAGACGGGAAGCCTGACAAACTTTCTGGATAGTTGGGGACAAAAAAGTTTGTGTTTTGTGCGTAAGTCCACGTTCGTTGAGTGCGCCAGAACAGGGGACACTGACTAAGTCTTTGAAGTCCTACTGAAGTGATCACCTTGGTTTCTAACCGAGGGAAAATTATTTTTGTGCTACCTCGTATCTTTCTTTTGGATTTCCCCCAACGGGTGTGTGTGATTCACGCCGTCACTTGTATACTGCTGGCAGGGCGACAGACGGGTACCATCCCACCGAGTATCTCCGACATCGAACAAGCGCGAAGATCTGGGCTCTCAGCCGACTAGCCGTACGTCCCTCCAATGAGCGATTATATCAGCATTGGTCGGGTATCAATGCCGGTTGCAATGGCCGGTCGAACATGCGCTTGGATGGCATCCAATGCCAATGATCTCCATGAATACGCGGTGACCGCTTCGTTCACGGGGATGATTTTTGGCACGAAGAGCTTTTGGGTGGGGCCAGTTTATCGAAAGCGAGTGTTTCTATCGTCCGGACTCCTCCTTAATTTGTATCAGATTTATGAGAAAACCGACAGACAGATCAGCCCGCAAAAGGATACAAAACCGTGCTGGATAGCAAAACTGTTTTGGATAGTCTAATCTAAACCTTTAGGGGCAAATCCAACTGAAATACCCAAACGGATTCAACTTTGACCCATTTTTTGCTTGTTTGAATCGTGGAAACGGACCGCGAATCGAGTATTTTCGATGCGCTGAACGATGATGCGAGAAGATCCAAACGGACACCGGCATGTCGTGGCTGCGAGGCCGCGTCGCTCTTCTGCAGCGCGCACCAAGATGCTGCTCACCGTCTCTCACACGGCACCCACACCACCTCCACAAGGTCCACTACCAGCGCCCACGCATTCGAGGCCAGCGGCATCCCCACGGCGTCAACCAGCTCGCACAGCCCCGCGGTCGGCCACCGGCGCCAGCACGACCACCCGGAGCAGCGCCCTGGCGCGCACACCAGCACCGTGCACGCACAACAGCAGCCCATGAGCTACGACGACAATAATGGCGAGCTTCAGCGACGACGACGGCGGCCGCGGCGACGGGCTACGACAACACAAGCAGCTACGGCCGTTGGGCTACTCAACGCGCCACATTGATTCTCTGCGGGCGGTGATTGAACCTGTCATCGGCGCCACATTGAATCTCTATGGCGGTGGCATGCGCGGAGAAGCTGAGGCGGAAGGATGAGGACGACGCGTGTCTACACACTGACATGTAGGGCTGGCGCGCGGCGTACACGAAACGGCACGTACGTTTTTTTCTCTTTCGCGTCGTTTTGTTTTGTCTGACGTTCCCAAGCGACCCAGCGCGCCGAGTCGACTTGGAACCGCTGGACTCAATTTTGGCCAATCCGACGCTATTTAAGCTCTTGAGGCGCGACTGAGCGGATTTCGTCTATCCGGTGCAAATAGCGCCGGCTTGGGGCAGCCGGCGCTGCTGGAAATGCTCTAAGCTGCACGTGCGCGCTTGGATTGCTGCTTGGTGTCCACCGTGGGACGGGGCTTTGTATACTCCCATCCGTGCTCCCTTCCAACCAACGGCCCTGTGATTTCCTTCTCTATCTCTCTTTCTTTCTAAAACAAATTGCGAAAAGAAAAAGGGAAAAGCGCCGCCGAGTGCATGGTGACGGAACAGTGGGGATTAGAGGCGAAGAGGAGGCCGGAGCAGGACTCATAAACGATGTGGATTATGTGCATATCCTCCGTGACTAGCTTGCACGGTAGCACCATGGAGAACATGATCGCAATGAAGATGCCCTTATGCGGAGGCGTTGACGATGTCGCCGTGCCAGAGCGCAAGGCCGTAAGCGGCGTCTCTGTCTAGGTCTCGATAGAAAATGGCTGTTGGATGAAAAGGGAGCACGGACGGGAGCAGGCAAGCCCCGTCCGCCACCGTGAACATAAAATGAACAAAGAAGGAACCGAATAGCCTGTTTGTTGAATGACGGGGATTTAAATGAATTAGAAGTGAATATTGAGATCTCTTTCGTTGGAGTTGCTTTTACGCGAAAGGTTTGAGGCTCCGGATAGTTTAGATTATCTATCTTACAGTACGTTGTACGTACAAAAATCGCAGCAGATTTTTTCTAAGTTATCGGCCACGGGGAGCTGACTCAGGCTCGTGCTATCTCCTGTACCCGCAGCCGATGAGGTGTCTTGTCGGTAGCGCGTGGAAAGCTGCAGCTTCCGTGATCCGCTCGCGATCGCCAACGTGTCACCACCAAGTTGATCGTCCCACCGGCACCGGGGCCCGAGGAACAGTTAATAGGCTGTCCCAAATTGTGATGACCATCTTGCCCTTGTCTGCCCTCTCAATTTTCCCGGTGCAAACTTTTGCAAACAAACGTACGAATTTCGTTTCGTCACTGTTTTGAACAGCTTGTGTATAAGCAACGAACCAGAAAATGTTGGTAAAGTTTATTTTGTCATCATTACTCGCTCCTAGATTTGCCATCATTTCGCTCTCGTTCCTTATTTAATGATATGAACATTATTGTTACAATTTTATTATAAGGGCAAACAAATGTATATCAAGTTTTTGTTTACCGTAGTCGGCAAACAACAATGCAATTCGGTGATAAAATTGCAGCTAACACCAGTCTTTGTGGCATTTGTTGCAGAAACCCATAAATAAGATCTTTTTTACAACTAGCACGGGTTTAGCCTAATATTTTGCACCTCGCCCAAATGAGGAGCTTAACTCGTTGATATGTTGATAAAAAAAATTCAAGAGAGGAGGAGACTTTTTTTTACTGCGATTGTACTTTTATTTTTCTATGTTTGTTGTCATTGAAACTTTTATTGTTTTCGCTTCTGAGACCATATTTTATAAAAAAATCAAAAGTATTTTAAATTTAAAATATTATGAAAATTTTATATGATATCTACATACATCTGGAGTTTTGCTACATAATACATTACATTATAGGCTACACAAAAATCACAAAATCGCGTATCTGAATAGGCAAAAAAAAACCCGTTTTACTTCCAACATTTGTTTTTTTTTTGTGTAGGTCAAGTATGAATATCTATATTGATGCAAATCTGGCCGTACACACTACACATGTGCACTTGCATGTTTCTTTTTAAAAAAGTTAGACAAAAAAAAAAAAGTCATTTTTTAAAACGGGATTACTGGTGTCTGTGTACCAAAACAATTTTTTGCTTATATATTTGCTGTCAAAAAGGGGTCACGTATGAATATATATTTATGTTTTAAATGTTATGTTGCGCGCAAAACAGCAGGTCCAGCTTGTTAGATAACCTGTTAACAAGGTTAAAGTTGTTCGTTTGGACCAAGTGCAAAAAAGTTAAGCCTAAACTGTGCTACCTGCAACAAAGGTTTTGTTTCCGTGTTTTATGCAACAAATGCCACAAAGGCCGGTTAACCGTAATTTTCTCCAATTCGGTTGGTCCGACGAAATCAATACCCCTACAAAGTTGAGATCTTTGTCGACAAGGCTTAGGTAATAATCATTATAACAACTCAAGACCAAAGAAAGTGGGATGAGGCATGGGCCGGTTACCTGTAAATCGACGTCACATCACCAAAGTCCGAACGCTTTGACGGATTTTCAGTTAATGTAGAAGGATAATGGATGAAAGTTATTATGCATTAATGTTTTTTTATTTATACCCCGCAACATTGTGTTGGGTTCCATTGCTCTCCTTGGAATAATGAAACAAAGTCTTTGATGAATTTACATACTCTTTTCGATCCAAAATAAGTGTCGCTCATCTAGTAATAAGCGATCGGAGGGAGTAGGATATAAGTGAAGCAAGGTAATTGCGTTAAAACTGATGTCATGGTAACATTTTTTGACTGAGTTGCTTTTTTGATAAAAAAATGAAGACAATGTTATACAGTAGTAGCATTTGCAACTTGGGGATCTCATAATTCATAGACCATATTTATCGCAAAAAATACTCTTTAGTCAGTATACTTAATTTCCCCTTATAAAATCGTCCACAGACTGCAGTGAGCCAGCCGACGACGTCACTCCATCCAAGTCGAACCACACACCACACTGCCGCCGCGTCCCGTGCTCCCAGGGGAGATCGACCATCAGTAGCCGATGAGCCGCCTCGTTTCCCGGCGGCACCTCGCCGCCGCCGCCGCCGCGGCCGTCCGACGACCCCCCGCCGCCTTCGCTTCCAGGTGACCCGCCCCTCACCCCGCTCCGCTTTTTTTTTTGTCGCGATCCGGTTCCGTCCAAAGCTTATCATCATTGCCGGTGGCGTGCGCGGGGGAAACAGCTCGTGGAAATTCGATGCCGATTTCTTACGCGGGAGCTCGAACCGCGATTCAGCCGCGATCTGGGCTGGTAGCTGCCAGGGTTCTCATGGGGGGCTGCTCGATTCTGCACTGACCGCGGACCATTTGGTCGTATTTGTGATGTTACTGATAGTTTTGGGCGATGCGCAGGTGGCTGCACACGCCGGCATTTGCGACGGTTTCCCCCGAGGAGATCTCTGGTTCAAGCCCGGCGGAAGTGCAGAATTTTGGTAAGAGAACCGCCATTCGTGGGATCTGCGTGTTATGCGTTAATTTGAGTTGGTCCTTCTTCCTAGCTTTTTCATGGACACACTTCAGAGCTGTCTCTGTCCAGGGGGTACTCATTACTGCCTGTGATGTTTTAAGAGTGTCACTGTATCACTGTTGAGCAAGTATTAAAAACAATGGAACCTGAAATTGAATTGCTAAAATATGGAATCATTCGGCTTCTTTGTAGTTTCATGTATGACTATCATGTTCCCCACCAAAGTGAAATATGCTGTTTCACCACAGCTGTTGATGAAGTTAAATTCAGTGCAGGGAAAATGGATAAAGTCTGCTAACTGCAACTGGATAGTTGATCCTTTAAATGGCGAAAAGTTTATTAAAGTTGCTGAGGTTCAGGGATCTGAAATAAAGGTATAGATGCTTTCGGGTGCTTCTCTTTTGATTTCTATGTTACAGTGCTACAAGTGTAATTTAGCTATAACTGAACTCTCATAAACTTTTCTCATCTTAAAATACAAATACTGACTTTTCCTTTATTTAAACTTTACTGGTATTGTCGTGTATCTGTTAGCTCTGTAGTGTGTTCTCAAATAATATGCAAATTTTTCGTGTTGCAGCCATTTGTGGAGAGTTTATCTAAATGCCCAAAGCATGGGCTTCACAACCCACTTAAAGCTCCAGAGAGGTATGTGTTGTTTTCCTGTACCATGGATATAATTCGTTTAACATATTTCATACCCATACTGTTTTCTGGCTGCCTGATGTTTGTGTATTAACTAGTTAGTTTCCGGTTGGTCGAATTTTATTTGACTGATACGCTTATCAGATTATCGACCTTCTAAGCTCTAGATGAAATCTCACTTGCCCTTTAGAACTTGGTCACTTAAGGTTTTTACCCTGCATGGGTAAACAAGTTTATTGAGGTATCCTAATTTATGTATATTTGTCCCAGATAGCACCTCCTAAAAGGCAAGTGATTGGTAGCTACTTTGCCTGTGACCACATAGTATTGATGTCTTCACTTCTCACTCTCCGTGATACATTTTTACATTGTTTTTCATCATAGATGCTTTTAGCGACTAGTATATGAAAGTACAAATAACAAAAAATTTACCTATCACTTTCATGTCACGTATCTAAATATTTTGAGAAATACTATTGATCGGATATCAAAAGGCTCAACCGTTCTTCTAACAGTAATATGTTTTTGTGACTCGAAAGAGTAGGCAGCAAACATGGTATTTGAACAAATCGACATGTCCTGTATAAACTTTACTGATATTGGTAGTGGCTGGTACTATCAACAATTATTCCTTGATGAATTTTGGAATCTCTAATATGCAGGTATCTCATGTATGGAGATATATCTACAAAAGCTGCACACATGCTTGGTCAACCTGAGGTATGCCATCTTGAAACAATTTGTTTGACTTTCGTCTGTTCACATATTTTTTTAAACGACTCTACACGTGCATGGACCAATTTTCCTTGTGATGTACATTTTATGTATGCAAATAGGGGCATCCCCTCCCGACTTTGTGGTCCATTCATGGAGGAGAGAAGATTGATAGCAGTTGTTTTTCTCCTCTAATACACCACTCATTATTGTCACTCGTGATTGAAAGGTCTTGGATTTCTTTGCTAAGCTTGTTCAAAGGGTTTCTCCAAAGAGCTATCAACAAGCTCTTTTGGAAGTTCAAGTTTCTCAAAAATTCTTGGAGAACTTCTGTGGAGATCAGGTACGTGAAGCTGCAGACTATTTTCATGTTCAGTTCATAAGTATCATGGTACAGTTGTATGAATGCATGCATTGTTAGCAAGGACCCATCAAAATGCTCCAGTCTGTAGATTTAAACAAACCCCAAGTCCCCAATTATACTTTCTACTTTAATCTTCTCTCTGGCTAATGTAACAGGTACGGTTCCTGGCTCGGTCATTTGCTGTACCTGGCAATCATGTTGGGCAAATGAGTAATGGCTATCGTTGGCCATTTGGTCCGGTAAGTACTAAAAACTTCTTTGATAGGCATTTTTTTTGTATTTGAAGTTTATTATTCCCTCCGGTCCATATTAATTGACGCACACTTAATACAACTTTAGTAGAAAGTTGTACAAGTGTGTGTCAATTAATTTGGATCGGAGGGAGTATTACTTTTGGTCCTTCCACTGCATATCAGCACTTCTTAAGAACTGGTACAGTCTAATTGGATGTCTGGTACTCAATTTACAAGCTATTGGGCACATGAATTCAACTGTTTACAAAATGTGAGTTGTATCTGATACACCAGGCCAAATAATTGCTTAACATGGCCTGCTAGTGTTTTTCTTTTCCTTAAGATATTATTTGTTGAATGCACTGCCATTATGAAGCTGCTAAAGAAAAGACCGGGTTCTTTTGAGAGTGAACTGAAGTTAGCTTTTTTGGTTTAATGCTGTGGATGCATATGATGCAAAGCAGTACAGGCGACATGAATAACTATATGCCATAACTCACTCGAGAGTGAGGTAGTGTTTCACACAATCCCTTTGAATATCTATATGCCGAACTCTGTGCGTAAGCGCCTCTTTTGACTGAAAAAATCACTGAATGCTAAACTTTTCATGCACTATGAGTTTTTATTACCTGTGACATGTTGTTTCTAATATATTTCTAACTTTGAGCAGGTTGCCATAATCACACCATTCAATTTCCCATTAGAGATTCCATTACTGCAACTAATGGGTGCACTTTATATGGGAAACAAACCAGTCCTCAAAGTTGACAGCAAAGTTAGCATTGTGATGGAACAAATGATCAGGTTGCTTCATGATTGTGGGTTGCCTGCAGAGGACGTGGACTTCATAAATTCGGATGGTATCACAATGAACAAGTTGCTGTTGGAGGTTTGACTTCTGTTTGTTGACTTTGGAAGAATTTTTGTTGTAGTTTTGGAAAAGAATTTGAGCTATAGTAAGATGATATCATATAACTAGTTAATCAATCTGTGATAACTAAATTCCATACTTGGACATATATATGTAACATCCTGTTCAAAGCAGCAGTGTGGTGGTTCACCCATTCTTTTTGTTAGCTAAATGTGGTACATGTCCAAGTGTTTAACAACAGTACGTTTTTTTAAGTTCAGAACATGACAATATGCGTGCACTAGTTTTTCTATTCCGAGCCAAAACTAGCTATTGACTAAGTGGGCTAGCACTACTGTCTTGTATGCAGATCATATTTCATGGTTGAATTTATTCTTCATGAGATCTTTTGTAGGCAAATCCAAAAATGACCCTCTTTACTGGGAGCTCACGCGTGGCAGAGAAATTGGCTGCTGATTTGCAAGGTCGGATCAAGTTGGAAGATGCTGGTTTTGATTGGAAAATTCTTGGTCCAGACGTTCAAGAGGTCTGAAGTCCCTTTGGTGTCCTTAACATCAATATATTCATAATTCAGTATTGTGTATTTACTAAGCTGAAGGTGATTTGACTTGCTTTTCTGATATGATGCCCAAACAGGTTGATTATATTTCATGGGTTTGCGACCAGGATGCTTACGCTTGCAGCGGTCAGAAGTGCTCTGCTCAGTCTATGCTATTCATGCACAAGGTAAAGACTGAAGAATGATATCACCAGTGCAAAATTTTCCTTCCTGGGTTTATTTGTGATTATGGGTCCATCTGTCTCTTGTCATATTGATCTTTTTTATTTTAAGGTAATAAGTAAAATTGTTCCAGAGAAACAAAGAAAAATTGAATTACTCTCTGTCAACAGACGCAACAGTAGTGTGTTTAATCGTTTTCTTCTACTTGCAGAATTGGTCATCTAGTGGGTTACTTGAGAAAATGAAGAGACTCTCTGAACGGAGGAAGCTTGAAGATTTGACAATTGGCCCAGTACTAACTGTGAGTGACCATCTTTAAATCAGTAACCACTATTTGTTCTTTAGTAACTTTCTTGTCATGGTGTAGGATTTGGCAGCATTTGGCTGTTAAAAAGCCAAACTGAGTGATAAATCAGAATCACTTAATAATAATTGTGCTTCAATACTTTTGGTTTCCTGTGATAATCTAAGCATCAAGTGTAAAAGAAGAAAGCTAAATTTACATTGGAAAATAGAAGAAAACAGAAGGGACTTGTCCTTGCACAGTACAATGCGTAGGAGATAAAAGAAAATGTATCATTTCACACCATTTTTAACTGGTGATATGGTTGTACAACTGGATGAACAGTATAGTAGGGATGCAAGTGACTCGCTCTATTGAAACCACCTTGCGTCGTTAATGACTCATTTCCAACTTAATTGGCCCCCACTTGGTATACATGCCATTGTACTATTTTTCAAGCAAATAGACTAGAATGGATCGATGGGTCGGACTGACGATCTGCTTGCACAACTGTTCTCCAGTCCTAAGCGGTTTAAAGTTTCACCATAGAATTAATTTTATCATCGTTGTCTGCTTATGCAGGTTACAACAGCAACCATGGTAGAGCACATGAACAACCTTCTCAAAATACCAGGATCAAAGGTTCTGTTTGGTGGTAAACCTTTGGAGAATCATTCCATCCCAGAAATATATGGTGCCTTCAAGCCAACTGCTGTATTTGTCCCACTAGTGGAGATCCTTAAAAGTGGTAACTTTGAGCTTGTGACAAAGGAGATATTTGGTCCTTTCCAGGTAATACATTCAGATGCTGAGGCTTTCTTTTGACATGGTAAAATACAACATTTTATAGTGACTGGTTTCAAATGATGTTAGTGTTACTGATCTCCTCCAAAGGCGTGTAATATCAGATGGGCCCATGTTTATGGGCTTATTATGGGATGTCTTAAGAATTATTTTCTTGGCTATGGAATGTACTACTCCGTTCCAAAATAAGTATCTATGGTGAAACTTTCTTTAGACAAATCTACGATACTTATGGATGTATCTAGATGTAAAACTAAGTCTAGATACATCCATATTTAGACAAATCTACGATACTTATTTTAGGACGAAGGAAGTAATATGTATCTTCACTTTTTTGAGGCGTTATTTATCTTCACTTGATTCTAAGGTCCATCTTATATTTCAGATTTGTATAGAAAAAGAAGAGTATTTTTATTCACCCTTACTGAATTTGCTTGTTTGGAAGGTAGCAAGGTTTCCATTGTCTTTCTTGTATTCCAGGATACAAATATTAAGTTGGTTTGAAGTTGTATTTCTTAGTTTTCTGAAGTAATATAACCTATTGTGAGTGCATAATTCAGGTGGTTACAGAATACTCCGAGGATCAGCTTGAATTGGTATTAGAAGCCTGCGAAAGGATGAACGCCCATCTAACAGCTGCAGTAGTTTCAAACGACAAATTGTTCCTGCAGGCAAGTTTGTTCATCTATGTCAGTGTTGACATTTATATCCATTTGATCGCTTTACTATCCTGGAAGTGTTCATATTTTGCACCAAGATAAAGTTGTGGTTTAGCAGGTCATCTTCTACTGTAGCATTATTTGCATTATTATCCTCATGTCTCTTTTACATCAGTAGTTGGACATTCCTCAGCATGGTGAATGATTAGCTCTCCTCATATCGGTTTTCAGGAAGTACTCGGGAACTCAGTTAACGGGACAACGTATGCTGGAATTCGAGCAAGGACCACTGGCGCTCCGCAGAACCACTGGTGAGCTAAAGTCCTGTTGCCGATACCGGTGATTGCCGGCGAATGTTGTTGAACATGAATAATCTTGTTGAACATGAATAATCTGACATTTTTCGCGATGGGTAATTTAGGTTTGGTCCTGCCGGTGACCCGAGAGGCGCAGGGATCGGGACTCCAGAGGCCATCAAACTCGTCTGGTCTTGCCACAGGGAGATTATATATGACATTGGTCCCTTGCCTAAGAAGTGGTCACTTCCTGCGGCTACATGATATGCCTAGGACAGCTAGCTAGAAGAACACGGCCTTGATGGAGAGAAGCAACGCGGACCGAATTAGCTGGGTTGAGAACTGATAGCTTGTTGTGTTGAATAATGGAAGCCTCATGTAGGCAATTGGGGAGGTCTCGACCCCCATGAACACAATAAAGGTCATAAATTAATGGAGCTTTAGATGTTACTCTAGTAAAAGTACTGAATTATTCCACTTCTACTGTGGTTCCGGGAGTATCTGGAGCTGAGATTATCCAGATACCGAGGGGACCGGAAGGTCATATTAGCTAGCTGCCATGATGAGAAACCAAAATCGATAAGTACTTCCTCTCTAAAGAAATGTATAAGAGTAGTGAATCTAAACGTTTTTATATTTTCTTACGGATGAAGTACAACAAAGACATTTAAAGAAAAAAACAAAATTACAAACATGTCCATTCTTTTGTTGCAAGACCCTACAAATTAACATAAAACACAACCAGAAATGAACGCAAAGGGGGTTGGGGGAGGGAGGGCTATCTGGTGCACCGGAGAAATTGGTGCTACCGGTGCACCCACAAAAAAATTCAATTTTAAAAAATTTAAATTTTTTTATAAAAATTAGTGGATGTTCTCAATGTATGATTGTATAACTTAAAATTTCAGCTCCAAAGTCCTAACAAATTTTGAGAAAGAAAAAAGATAAATCTGACTAGAATAGTGCCATTTTTCGGTTTTTTTGTGACACCCATGACACTATTCTAGTCAGATTTGTCTTTTTTGTTTCTCAAAATTTGTTAGGACTTTGGAGCTGAAATTTTGGAAGGTTGTACAAGCATACATTGAGAACATCCACTAGTTTTGGGAGAAAATCCGACACCGACAATCGGCTTCCACCGTGAAAGGCACTAATAGGAGGAAAAAGGCAGGCCATCATATGACGCTCGCCTTCTCCAGTGAGAAGCTCGCTAATGGCATGAGGCTACACACCACTAAATAAAAGGATTGAGGCAGACCTAGGTGGATAGGGATAATTACAAATTTCACTTCAATTATTAGCAAGTTAGGCTTTGTGGAATCTGATATGTGAGCCTAAACAATGCTAAGGTGAGATATACAACCTATATGATGTTAGCAAGCTCAAGTGTCAAAATTAGAACCACAAGTAAATGAGCTAGGGTTAGGGTCTTAGGGATAACCAAAGACCACGAAAACGAAAGTGTATCTTGATCTTCACTACATCGTCCCAAACAAGAAACACATGGTAGATGGAGGAGATAGGGGATGAATCTCAACGTCAGCCAAAATAACCTCCGAGAGGAACACAACCCTATTTAGAGGTAACTCACAACAAGACAAAACTAGTACTCCCTCCGATCCATAATAAGTGTCGCAGATTTTGTACTAAGCTAGTACAAACTTTGTACTAGATGAACGACACTTATTATGAATCGGAGGTAGTACTAGTTTGTCACGGGAGCTATATCTTGCTTCACACGAGACCGTGAAGCTTGATTCCCTCATGTAGTTGCTAGGCCGGTCCATTTGTCCAATTTTTAGCTGGATGCTCCAATTTGGTCCGGGGTTTTGTGTGTGTGTTTTAAAGGTTTTTAGAGATTTTTTTTCATTTGTTCTTTTCGTTTTTTCGTTTCTTCACAAATTTTCTTTAGTTTTTTTTCAAGGTTCCTTCAAAAACATTTTAAGATTTTCACCTTTTTAGTTTTTTCACTTTTTATTATTACTTTTGTTTCATTGTGTTTTTCTGTTTTCCTCATTTTCTTTTGAATATTTTTCATATAGAAGTTTAATATTTTGAAATATATTATTAATTTTTTTAAATACATGATCAACATTTTTTTCATATACATTAAACAATTTTGTAATTAGAAGATTAACATTTTTAAATATTTGATCAACACTTTGTAAATACATAATAATTTTTTCTTCATATATGTTCAACATTTTTTAAATACATGATCAAACTTTTTCACACATATTGCATATATTTATACATAATAAACAGTTTTTAAATACATGACCAATATTTCTTAAATAGATGATCAACTTTATTTTGTACACATTTTATATTTTGTGTATATATAAAAATATTTTTCTATACACATTTCATTTTTTTCAAATGCTTGATTAACATTTTATAAATACATGATCAACTTTTTCCATACACATTGTATTTTTTTAATAATTTTTTCTTATACATGATAAACAATTTTATAGACATTTAACATTTAATAAACGCCTCATTAAAATTTTAAAAATTATTATGTGAACTATTTTTCTAATATATAATACATGTAAATATAAATAATACTAACATAAAGCAAAAAAATGGAAAGAAAAACAAAAAAAACGAGGCTTGTTGCCTATATAGCATGTGGTCTATCATGTGATGGGCTGTCCCGGTATGCTCTCGCCTTTAAGCGAAACTTTCTCTCGTCTCGCGTGAAGCGCGACATAGAGGCGCTTTTACTTTTTGTAAGAGCGTCTCTTTGTCTCGCTTTAAGCGAGCCAAGCATAGCTACACGAAATCTGTAGCACACCTAAGGGTGTGTTTGATAGCTGTTTCATTGTAGCATAGTTGTTCCCATTTGAGACATGCCGGGTATATGCATGTGCAGTTGTTTGATACTGATGTATGTGCTGATACATGCTGAGTTAAGACTTTGTTTGGCAATCTGCATGTGTTTAGAGAGGCTGAACAATTTTGAATTCCGAATAAACTTTATGCATGGTGAACAATTTTTTTAACACATTTTGGAATTCGTATTTTTTTGAAAATTTTAAAGAAATTTTGAAATTCTATTTTTTAAGTAAACACATTTTCAATTTCTAATTTTCTAAATAAACAAATTTTAAATTTATGTTTTTTAGAACATTTTTTAAATTACATTTTTTATATTTAAACTATTTTGGAAATTTAAACAAAATTTTTGTACAATTTTTAAAATAAAAAATTCTTGAAAATCTGATTTTTTGATTTTTTTTTGTAAATTTAACAAAATATGGAATTTTGAACATTTTGTGAGAATTAAACAAATTTTGGATTTCTTAACATTTTTTGAAACACGGATGTTCTCCCTACATGCATGCTGAAATAGCGAACGACTGTTGGGGTGTTCTTTCTTCGTGCATGCTACGGGGGTATTTGGCTGAACTCGTGCATGCTGAGGAGGCCCCGTGCAAGCTACCAAACACCCAACAGTGTGTTGAGTAGGGGTACTTTTGCCCTGATGCATCCTTCATGCACCCTACCAAATACATCCTAAGGCCTCCTTTGATTCACAGGATTTCTGTAGGAAAATCGTAGGATTCTAGTTCCTATAGGAATATATACTGTAGCCTCGTTTGATTCACGGGAATAGACCAAAGGAATTTCGCAGGAACTTTTCCTTTGCAGCTAGATTCCTATGAAAAGCACGGGAACAAAAAAATTCACTTAGAGCTCTTTTTTCCATTCCTTTGCAAGGAACGAGGCAACAAAAGCTGATTCTGACTTAAACACTGCTGCTGCATGGTCACTGAAGCCACTTAAGACTCTTGTCCTTGCTTGTTCTTTACGCTAATGAAGTAGCTTAAGTAACATTGTTGAATTCCTGTACCTTTCCTTTCCTCTATTTCAAACGCCCACTAAAGAAAACATTCATGTAGTTTCCTATCCTTTAGGATTCCACTTGCAATCCTATGTAATTCCTATTCCTATTCCTATTCCTGCGTTTTGAAATCCTATGAATCAAAGAAGGCCTAAATTACTCCTTGCGGGCGTTCTCAAAGGAGTGCTCGCTAACTAGTTGCTCTCATAGCCACACCTAAAGGCGTGGGCCAGACTGAATCGGCCCAGGCGTGCAGGAGGCCACAGTCTCATTTTCTTCACTTTTTTTTTACTTTGGTGTATAATTCCATAATATTCAATATGTAAATAAATTATTATAAAAAATTTAAATTTGTGTAGAAAATTATTTTCTCATGTACCGAAAGATGTATATAAAATAATATACTATGAGTATGAAAAAAATCTTTATGTATTTATAAAATGTTAATAAAGTACTTGAAAATTATTAATTATGCATTTTTAAAACTATTTGTATACAAAAACTGCATATACAATAAAAAGTGTGTACAAAATATAATCCATGTGCACGAAACATTATTGACCATGTATTTAAGAAATCTTAAATGTGTATGATTTTTGTGATAATGTATTAAGAAATATTGATCATGTATTAAAAAAATATTGAACTTATTTCATTTTTTTGAAAATGTATTAAAAATGTAAAATATGCATGAAAAAATGGCAAACGTATATTGGAAAAATTACAAAAGAACAAAAAGATAAAAAAAAACTAGAATATACAGAAAAAAAGAATGGAAAATACAAGTAAAGAAAATAAAAACCGATAAAACTCATGAAAGAAACATAAAAAATCTAAAATAAAACCAGATAGAATAAACAGGCCCAAAAACCATGAAAACGAAAAAAAATACCCGAAAAAACCCATCATATCGTCATTTTAAGAATTCCATCACACTTTATTGATCAATTGGGTAGTGCATATATAGGCATACAATTCCATCTGCATTTTGTAAACAACATGAGGGGAATCGAAAGCATGCATGCACTGGGCCATGGGCCGTCGCCATTTTTTTTGCCGTGGCCCGCTATACTCTTGATTAATCTTTTTTTTTTTGCATCGCACCCTTGATTAATCTGCAAGTAAGTCCGACTCGAACAGTTAACGTAAAGTCCAAGCTGCATATATACAGGCTCGCCACGACCACGATACGAGAGATCATCATCAGAAAGCAGATACCAAATCAGTCGGATCCATGGCGCTCCGAACAGCTTTTGCACGCGCCCTCCTCCAGCCATCGGTGTGGGCACCCGCCCCCGCCGCCGCGGCGGCGATGGCGGCGGTGCTCTCTCGCCGCCTCTTCAGCAACGCCGCCCGCGGCGGCGGCACACTGGTCGACAAGCGCATCGAGGAGGCCAAGGAGGAGCTGCTGGAGCTCTACAAGGGGAAGACCCCCGCGCCCGCCGCGGCGGAGGTGGCGGCCGACCTCACCGGCGTGCTCCGGCGGTTCGAGGCCGCCAAGTCGACGGGTCAGGAGCAGCACGGGTCGGAGACGTTCGTCGGGGAGCCGTTCGCCGGGGACTCGTTCGTCGGGGAGCCGTTCGCCGGAGAGCTGTTCGACACGGAGCCCTACGAGGCGGACGGGTCCGTCGAGGGGTACTCCTTCTCCGGGGGCACGTACGAGGGGGACTCCCACTCGGGAGACATGTACACACCTTCTTGGGCCGGCCGGAAGACCCGCCGGCCGCCGCGGTGAGCCGGTGACTGCCATGGTCGCCGATTGCGAATTCATCTTTGAGAGGAACATCGATTTGTTCATGTAGCTTCAGTTTGTATTATTGACTTATGGACCATGATTTTGGTAAATAACGCAACCTCGTTTCACGTTTCATTATTTCCAACTTTGTTGATAAGCGATGATGATTGTTTTTCATGCTATATTCATAACACGTTTCTTTATTGTTTTTGGGCCATTCTATGGCTTTTGTTAGAGCGTCTATGAAAAAGGTTTGCTGCCCTAACACGATTTTAGTGTAAGCGAATGAAGGTTTTTAGGCGGCAAAATTCACATTTCTAACCTTTTAGCGAAACAAATTCACAATCTAAACGTAGTTGCAAAATATTTTACAAAAACAACCCTTTTGTCTAGCGCCCAACCACCAGGCGCTAAGCCCATGTATATAGCGCCCGTCCGTGAGGCGCTAAGGACCTGCCACCGTGGCAACGGAGGACTCCACGGGGCCCACACCCTGGAAGTCTAGCGCCTTCCCAGTCGGCGCTACACTAAAGGCTTAGCGCCCAGCGGCGAGGCGCTACACTAGGCAACCACTTAAAGGCCGAAGACCACGCCCGAGGGCAGACAGTGGCAGTTTCAACCGAGGGTAGCGGGTGTAGGGGACTCGGGCGGCGGCGTTCTTCCCCTCCCCCCTCTCAAATCTTGCTCAAAATTTGCCAGATCTGAAGGATTCAACCGTGGGTTTTGGTGGGTTTTGTTCTCAATCCATCCCCTAAGGTATTCTCCTCCATTCCCCTCTTTTTCATCCAAAAAATGCATCACATTTCTACTCTTTGTTGAAGTTTGCATGAAACCCTAAATCCATTTGATTTTGAATTTCTTATGGTACAATGGGATGTTTGTTTGTTCTTTAGCAATATGTTTGATGTAGTTATCATTGGTACATATTAGGGTCACTAACTTTAGGGAAATCTTAAATCACATTTGGTTTAAAAATATAATGACACTATGTAAATTAGTTTTGTATATAGGAATTACACTATATTCATAGAGCTATATTTACCAATGGCATGCAATTGTTATGAAAGTGTATGTACCAATGACATGCAATTGTTATGGAAATATGTGTTTATTTTGATAATTTGTTAAGACATTATTAATATAGATGGCATAAATGTATATTTTTATATGGTGGTATGTGTTTAACATATTGAAATTTAGATCTTGAGCACTACCATTAGCTAAAGCAAATTATTTTGTTATGGAACAAAGTGATAATGGAATGCTTGTTGTTTGAAAAATATAGGATGGAGTGGCTTCTCCATAATCACTATGATGTTGAACACCGATCTTATGCTATGGCGGTGCTAAAGAAGGTAATTTTTTTGTTGACCTTGCTTGATTTTGATTACGTATTCCTTTGGCTCCGATCTCAGCCTCATTGTGTTTTCCTCTTCATACATGCTCCATATCCGAGCTAGGCCTTGCTTCAATGTGATTGGCCACTCATTGCCAACCCACTTAACAAAGTTGCACTTGGATGCATTCTATAAAATGAAACATATTCAAATACAAAGCAACATTAATGATATAAAAAGATTATTGACAAGAAGAATGAATGACTAATGCAATATTGCTAACCTTTTTTGCACAAGCTAAAAACCTCCTTCCAGTATCAATCGATTGAAATGCCACAAATCTTTCACAAGGGGTGTCGTGCTCACACATACAAGATTGATTAAAAGCCAAGCCGCTCCATTCCGTGCACTCCATGGTCGGTAGCTATAAATAAGATAAATGAAATCAATACCCATTTACCCTACAACCATAACCCTCAAAGTGACACTCATAGAGAACATGTTAACCTCGCTAACTTGACTTGTCACATAATCATCATCGCCATACAAGGACGAGCTTGCCGACAACCTTTGCCAATTCATCCTATAATATCAATCATATCAATGCCATTGCTTCATATCAATCTTGCCAATTCTTCACACAAAATATATTCTAAAGAAAACACATAATCTAATAACAAATATAAATCCAATGGAATTTAGGGTTTCACTAAGCCTAGCAATCCTAATTTGTTCTCAAATACTACTACAACAATGCTAATGCTATACATTTAACAATAATGCCATTCCAACTAAAAAGATTGAAAATCCATTTCAATCTAGGGTTCACCAAAAAATGCTCAAAAAGAAGAAATGGCATGGATCTAATGGATGAAAACTTAGGGATCGGAGGAGAATACCTTAGGAGATGATTTGAGGAAGAAATCCACGGTCAAAACCTCCAAATGGGAAAGATTTGAGAGGGGGCGACTAGAACAGCATCACACAGGGCGGCCCCTGTGTGTGTGTGTGTTATGTGTGGGCTGCTCGGGCGTGGCTTCGGCCTTTAAGTGGCTGCCTAGTCTAGCGCCTGATGGGGAGGCGCTAAGCATGCATGTCTAGCGCCTGCTGGTTAGGCTCTACACTTCCGGGGTGGGGCCCCGCGGGGGTCCACGTTGACACGCTGGCAGGAGCTTAGCGCCTCATCTACGGGCGCTAGATGTATGGGCTTAGCGCCTGGTGGTTGGGCGCTACATAAAAGTGTTAGTTCTGTGAAATAGTTTGCAACTAGGTTCAGATTGTGAATAGTTTTCGCATAAAGGTCAAAAGTGTCGATTTTGCCTTTTTAGGCATCACAATTTTTGTTCTTTTAATAGATTCCCAACAACGATTGTGTTGCACATTTCACATTTTACCACTTCTCAATTGTTGTTGCTTTAATAGATGCCCAACAACGGTTGTGTTGCACATTTCACATTTTACCACTTCTCGATGAGATCTCTTTGAAGATCTTCGCAAGTATCTGCATCTCGAATTTAATGGTGAATTGGAAAAAAGGTGACGCATGTACTCTTCCCTTCTCCGCGACTGCATCATCTTTCCCATGAATTCACAAAGATGTAATTTCAATTTTGGCCGCACTCATTCTTGATAGTTATGTTGTGAAAGGTCATGGTAGTTGTCGATGATGTATCAAAGGATTTCTTGATTTCAAAACTTAGCCGGAGCTAACAAACTAGGCTTGCAAAATCCCGAATGACATCTTCGCATCTTTCCTAGCAACTGCTTGCGCATTATGAAATGGAAGTTTTTTTTACCATGGGCACGAAATTGGCTTCAGAAATGTAATGCACTTCGGATTTATCTCATTTTGGAAGGTAGTACCCCATCTTGTATGTGCGCCCATTTGCCTGGAACTTCACCGGTGATTATTTTCCATTGGCTAACCGTGCAAAGAGTGGTGGTTGGTGCATAATATTGGTATCATTGCAAGAGTTAGGCATCCCAAAATATCTATGTCAAAATCATGTCTAATAATCGGTCACGGTATCAAAAATGATGGTGGCATCCTTCACTTGTACTTTGAATTTTTCATGCCACGATGTAGGGCGGTTCTTCCACTTTCAGTGTGTGCAATCAATTGAATCGATCATGCCTAGAACCCAACGTGTTTGGTTCATCTTCAAAAGCATGTGAGTGTCGTCAACATTGGATGCTGCCAAATACCCGACCCAAATACTTTAACCATCATTTTTGTAAATTTCTTCACACAGCTGATGGGAAAGTTGTCAGAATCGCGACTCAAGTCTTAGAATCTTATCACCTTGCGATCCAAATTAGCCCCTTCGATTCTACGATTTTGCTCATAGAATCTAAGATTCTACGATCCTGGTAGTTATGATTCTACGATTAACGACCCTACCAACGGAGCTTCGTCCGATTCAGAATCTCGATTCTGAAAACTTTGCCTGATGAAAATACTCTCTCCTATTACAAAGTGTAAATCAATCAAATCTGTTGGAGTACCATATTCCATCATGCACAATGCGATAATCACCTTTTGGATAATGCTCTATCCAAGATCTCCGATGCAATTACTCATCTACTCGAGGAATCAATCATGCCGCTTCACACAATTGGCAATGTGGTGAAACAAATCCAGACTCATACTAAACTTGCATTGAAAACATCGCTCCGGACACATCGGATTTGCACCAAAAGAATTGAGCATCAGTTTGGGCCCGTCTTGTTGATTACCTTTGATCCAATTTCAGTTGTAGATAGTCCCTACCTTTTTCTTCAAGGATCATGCATTGTGCGTGAACTCTGAACCCCACCTTCTTCCTCTGCAAGACAGCCTCCTCTGTACCTCACCTCTTCTCTCCTTGTTTTTTTGGATAAAGGGCTTTATTACTCAAAAGATTTAAGCAAGTACACCCGGCCTCTGCATAGCTAAGATGCACACAACCGCAAGTCATCAAAAGGAAAAGAAAACAAAAGAGCGTACGAGAAGTTAGAAAGGAAAAGAACTATCACCACTCAAGGTAGCGTACGACAAGTTAGAAATGTTGGATAAAAATATCCCTCGCCACCGCTTCCAGTCGTGTACACACCTCCATAAAAAGACCTCGATATTTCACCCGTTGTAAGATGGACCACGAACGAAGAATACCCGTGCATCGATAAAGAACCTGCAAACAAGTGAAGTTTTTATCAGAAAATATCTTGTCATTTCTACATAGCTAGAGCGACCATATTACGGCTAGCATTCCTACCCTAAGGATGGTTTTAAGCTTATTATCTATCCCGTTAAGCCAATTGCCAAAAATATAACAACAGATGTGGGTTGATATAAGTTTGAAGCCATTTGGATAGCTGACCAAATAGAACGTGCAACTATACAAGTGAAGAAAAGATGTTTTATTATCTCATCATGAGCACATGAAACACATTTCTTACTCACTTGCCAGTTGCCTTGACAAGATTATCTTTCGTTAGAATGACAACTTTTCAAAAATACCATACAAAAACTTTAATCTTTAAAGGTATCTTTATTTGTCATATTTTATAATTATTATCGACCGTCTCCTCTTCTCTCCGTGTGTGTGTGTATCGCAGCACCTTCTTCCTCTCCAAGACAACCTCACCCACTCCCTCTTCTTTTCCTCCTCCGCACGACTCAAACCATCACTGCCCGACTGTCAAAACCCCCCGAGTGTCAAAACGCTTGATTAATCCGATTCGAACCTCTCTAAAATCAAAAGTAAGTCCGACTCGAACACTAAACAAAAAGACCAAGGCGCGTCATAAATACGACCGAGGGTCCCGCACGCACCGAGAGGAGGGGAGAGGATAATCAGAAGGTAGATATCCAACCAATCAAATCAAATCAGACCAAATCGATGGCGATGCAGCTCTCATCAGCTTTCGCGCGCGCGCTCCTCTGTGCACCGGCGTGGGCGCCCGCTCCCGCCGCCGCGGCGGCGATGGCAGCCGTGCTCTCCCGCCGCCTCTTCAGCAACGCCGCCCGCGCCAGCGCCCTCTTCGACAAGCGCGTCGACGAGCCGCTCCAGATCTACAAGGGGAAGACCCCCGCGCCCGCCGACCTCACCGGCGCGCCCCGGCCGTCCGAGGCCGCCAAGTCGACGTTCGTCGGAGACCCGTTCGTGGGGGAGCCGTTCGCGGGGGAGTCGTTCGTCGGGGAGACGTTCGCCGGGGAGTCGTTCGTCGGGGAGCCGTTCGCGGGGGAGCTGTTCGACACGGAGTCGTACGAGGCGGACGGGTCCGTCGAGGGGTACTCCTTCTCCGGGGGCAAGTACAAGGGGGACTCCCACTCGGGCGACATCTACAACACGCCCTGGGCGGGCCGGGAGGCCCGTCGCGGCGACTGACATGGCCGGCGGCGATGCCGATGCGCGGTTGATTGTTCTCCGCGGGGTTTGATGGTAGCGTCATAATCAGAGCGTGAATCCGTCGTGTGAGGGGAACGTCGATCTGTTCTTGTAGCTTTAGCTTCAGTTTGTAGTGTAATTGACTTCTGAACCATGATTTTGGTACCGTATTCTCGCTTGATGTTGCATTGGTTTCGACTATGTTGATGATTTTGTAAGATAAGAACTAATATGTGACGATGATCCGGTAATTTGGTGATTCGCGTCTGCCCCTAGACTCATCTATACATGTTGTGAGGAATAGTAAATTTCAAAAAATTCTGATTTTCTTTTACTTTAACATACTCAAGTGCACAAGAAACATGTATATTTTCATGGTGATAAAAAGGGAAAAATTAGACACAAACAGTATACTTTTACGAAAATTTTCTTGCTCAAATTCTGTTACTTTTTGCACGAGCTACTAGAATGTCCAAGCATCTCGCATTTTTGCCTGCACATTTCGCATTCGAGCATTTTGGATGCCCCAAAAGTCCAAATGTTTCTTTGTTTGCTATTTTACTGTTCACGTCGAGATATTGATGCACCTGTGCACTGAATCATTGCTACCATGATATCATTATTTTCTTATTATAGATTTTTTTCAACTTTTTTGTGAATTGTTTCGATGATGGCTAGTGCATCGCTTCGACAAACTTAGTGTAATACAATCTCATGTTTCCATGCTTGCTTGAGAAAAGATGATGATATTTGGAGTTAGGTTGCTCGTGCTATTTCGAACCTTCTTCGACGTAATTTTTTAGGTTTGGTGGATCAATAGATTGAAATGGTTGAAATAAATACAACCCTCATAGCAGCGACGAAGCCACGTTAAGGCTGTGGGGTCAGCTGACCCCACAGATTTTGAAAAAAATACACTAAAAACACTGTTCCCCCTCTATTAGCAACTATTTTGACCCCATAGATTACAAAGGCTGACCCCACAGGCCTGGAATCCTGGTGCCGCCGCTGCCTCATAGCATGTTATTGAATCATTGCTTCGCCACTAAGCCACTAGAGAAAGAAGATAAAAGCACAAAGATGTGAAATTGCAAAACCATACACCAAAATAAAGTGGGTGCCATGAAAAACAAGACAAGCCAAAGGGATGTTAAGATGTTCACTACATCTCAAAAAGTTAAAGTCATGATTTAATTCTCATTGTTTATACACGCCTCCTCTCGTTTTTGCTATACCTTGGGGCGGATATATCCATGGATATTGTGTTAGGTCTGACTCTGAACGAAGAAGGAGATCAATAGTATTTTTTTAGTCGTGGTCAGTTTTTATAAGATGACAAACTTTATACTTTGTCATAAAAGTAATGATGCTGATTTATTCTTTCATAAAAATATTTGTTTGCATGATGTGCCAAATATTACTATTGTATATTGTGATACTAAGTTTCTTCATCATTTTTGGAGATGTTTACGAGATAAGTTGAAGACTATATTGTTGTTTAGTACTACATATCGTTTCAAAATGGGAAAGAAACATGTCAAGGCTCCGCGTGAAACACTATCAAATCAAGAATCAATCTGTGAACACAACTTAACACCATATAGGTCCTTGGTGCTGGAAGCAATGACCCCACGAAAGAAGAGAATGGAGCCATTATACTTTTATTTCATATGACAACATTCCCACTGATGAGGAGACATAAACCTGGCAATGTCGATCAATCTGAGCCCCCTCTTCCCCCCAATATCTTGCTACATATCAACAGCTGGCGACATCGATAATGCAGAAAAGTTGTGCTCTCTAATCTCTATGACAAGCTTGAGTGGAGTGATATGTCATTCACTATCTGATATAACCGATTTCTTTATCATAGAAAGCTAGATTGTAAGTTGTATTCGTGAGTCGTACCATGGTTAATGAAATATCCTTTTCCCTGACCGAAACAAAAAAGAAAACATGATTGGTAAGTGAAATGGGTAATTGATCGCAGAATAATAATGGGAAATGGTACAACTGTTTTGTATCTTCCTCAGGTTGTTTTCGCTTTCCGTGTGGCAAGGCTGCTCGTGTAAAGAAGAGTTTCCTTGCCCAGCCATGCAAAGTTCAGGCGTAACGTTCTTGTGTGTTCTTTTTTTGATTTATTTGACAACGGTTTCGTGGTGTAGTTGGTTATCACGTCAGTCTAACACACTGAAGGTCTCCGGTTCGAACCCGGGCGAAGCCAAGTTTCTTTTTACCACCCAACCCTTCGCTTGTCCCCCAAGTTGCCACAGAGCATTTTCATCACAACTTTGTGTAGTGGCTTGGGGTGAGAGAGGCTCGAATTCTCGACCTTAGGATCACTCACCTTTAGCTATGAGACCTACGCGCCACCACCCCAATGTTGTACAATCTGCAATCCGGATAGACCTAGCCAATCTGAGACCACCGCAGTAGTGCCAGTGTCAACTCTTCTTTTTCCCCTCCAAGAACACGCCAGTGTCAACCCTGTTCGGGTGACTGGACGGTGACTCTGACTCGTACAGCCGGCCGCGCGCGGGCAACCCGAGAGCACCCACCCAGCATGTCCCTGTCACACCGTCGGCGCAAGCGCAACACCCGACGTCACGATCCAGCGAGCCGCGACGAACCTCCTCTTCCAACCTCTCGCAGGTTACACGGCTGGTTGTTGAGCTTGAGCAGCCGATAGTTCCACACCAATGAAAACGATCGGTTCCGTCTCATCTCTGTCGCAGGTGAAGCGCACGAGAGACTGTCTGTCACCTACTTCCCGAGCACGGGCGCCGGAAGCGGCCAACGACAGCGCCCGGGTTCCTCCGCCGGACGCCGATATTTCGTCGTCCCCGGCCAGCAAGCGTCTCTGCTCGTGCAACGCTCTGTCACACTCGGTTCCTCTCAGGCTCAGCTCCCCCTAGTTCGCCACGCACGCACCCACATATGCTCTCCTGCCTGCTCCGGTCACGTAGTACTAATATAAGATGGAAACGCATGCGGCAGTCGCCGGAGCACTCGGTCGATTTCCGCCACCGGACAGAGGATCCGTGGACGCATTCAGTTAAATTCGATGTTCCCGAACGGAGCCCGCATAGTAAAGACAGACAAGGGAGCCACGGAACCATCAACCCCCTTGTCCTCTTCCCCCCTCTCGCCGCCGCGCCCGACAAGGTCCGTCGCCACCATATAAGCGCTCTCGGACACCTGCACTGGCATACATACACGCACGCGTCCCCCCTGGCTCGATCAGCTGAAGCAGGCTGCGCCTCGAGCCCGCGGCATTCGTGGATTCATCAGTGAGCTTTCTTGCTTTTGATCGATCGCGTGCTTTGGGGAGGGGTATGGAGAACATCATGATGGTGAAGAGCGAGATCGAGAGCTACGCGGGGCAGCCACCGGTGGGCGGCGGCGAGGTCGTGGTCAGGAGGAGGAGGAGGGAGCCGGCGCTGGGGCCGGTGGGCGGCGGCATCGGCAAGGCGTCTCTGCCGGGCGTGGCCGTCAAGAGGAGCTCCAGGTTCCGTGGAGTGAGCAGGCACCGGTGGACGGGCCGCTACGAGGCGCACCTGTGGGACAAGAACTCGTGGAACCCCACGCAGAGGAAGAAGGGCAAGCAGGGTACGTAGCCTACTCTCTACTTTACTTTGTTGCCATGCCAATACATGTCCACGTACTGTAGCTATCTTGATTAACACCATGGCGTTTGGTCTGCAACAACAGTGTATCTCGGAGCGTACGACGAGGAGGAGGCGGCGGCCAGGGCCTACGACCTCGCCGCTCTCAAGTACTGGGGCCCCACAACCTACACCAACTTCCCCGTCATGGACTATGACAAGGAGCTCAAGATCATGGAGACCCTCACCAAGGAGGAGTACCTCGCCTCGCTAAGGAGGTGGCAAATGTTATCTCCAAACTACTGTAGTACTATGTTCTCATCGGCTTATGTATGTCTATATGCCGACTCTGACAAGTTCAATCTGATGACGCTCTGCAGGAAGAGCAGCGGCTTCTCCCGAGGCGTCTCCAAGTACCGGGGGGTCGCCAGGTACTTTTCCACTGACAGAAAATGCATGCCTTGATCAAAAAGAAGTTCATCTGTGTACTGAATGTTCGATTGATCTGAACTGAAACTTTCAGGCACCATCAGAACGGGAGATGGGAGGCGAGGATAGGGCGCGTCTTCGGGAACAAGTACCTCTACCTCGGCACCTACGGCACGCAGGAGGAGGCGGCGCGGGCATACGACATCGCGGCGATCGAGTACAAGGGCGTCAACGCCGTCACCAACTTCGACCTCAGGTCCTACATCACCTGGCTCAAGCCGCCCGTCGCCGGCCCGACGGTGCTCGCCGACCACCTCCTCGCCAGCATGCACACGCAGCTTCCCCGCAGCCCCGTGGAGCACGAGCTCTTCCTCCCGGCCGAGGCCAATGTCATGCTCCCTCCGACGACGACGACGGCGGCGGCGGCTCTGGCCAGCCCGTTCGTCCTCGATCACAGCGCGGCGGTGCACGGTGGCGGACTGAGGAGGAGGAGCTCGTCGTCGTCATCGTCCACGGCGCTCAGCCTGCTGCTCAAGTCCACCATGTTCAAGCAGCTGGTGGAGAGGAACGACCCGGATTCGCCGCAGGGGACGACGGGACCATGTGTGGATCGCGCCGGGGAGATGCCGGCGGGGGAAGGCTCGTACGAGTACCGCGACTTCTTCCATGGCGTTTCTCCGGACGTGTGCGGCCTCTTCTCGTCGCCAACCAGCGGTTGTGGCGGTGCCGGGTTTCAGGGGGGTGTCGCGGCCTCTTGCTACGGCAACGGTGAAAGGATGGCACCGGCGACGACCACATGGGATGGGTTTGGGGACATGGCCGCGCTACAATAGTTGTTGATCACTGAGTAGTTTGGAGGCACGATGAATGTATCTTATGTAAATTGTGTTTTTATTTGTATTTTGTGTAAATCATAAGCTGATCATGTAAATCATAAGCTGATTATGATTTGACCGGGAAAAATCAATCTCCATTTGTAATGACAACAAAGTTAGATTTCACTAAATTAGTGAAACCTTAGAACAACTCAATGAGAGTCATCATATTGGCCCAATCTCTATAATAACTACCGATATTATGCACTAGTAGAAAACAGAGCTTTGGTTCAGGCCTCTCTAGCCCATTAGTCTCGGTTGTGCCACGAACCGGGACCCGGTTCGTGCGTCCGGAGGCCGGCCGGGCCTCGTGGGACATTGGTCCCGGTTCGTCTGGGGCATATGTCCCGGTTCCAGAAAAGAACCGGGACCAATGGTCCTCGCTCCTGGCCCACAACCACTAGTCCCGGTTTGTGGCTCAACCCGGGACGAAAGACTGTCCATTAGTACCGGTTCCTGCCACAAACCGGGACTAACGATTTGCTTATATATACCCCTCGCCTTCGAGCAGAGCACTCCACCGGTGCTCTATTTTTTCGAGGAGGGCAAGGGAGGGCGTTCTGGTGCTCTAGCTCACCTCCAATGCACATGATGTGTTCGATGAAATGCCCGAGCTACACTACTTAAGCTTTCTCCTCTCCAAACTCGACCTCCAAGCTCCGTTTTCCTCAAGATTTGTCTAGGTTTAGCGATTTATCACGTCTCGTACCCGTCTTCACCACCGTCGATCGCCCACGCCAATCTCGTCGCCGGCACCACCGTGGTGAACCTCTTGTTCTTATTTTCTTTGTAAAAGAAAGTAATTCTTACTTTTATGATTAGATATATACTTGTCTAATTTTCTTATTGCTTTTTATTATATAGTGCGATGGTTATGGTACCTGCACATGTCGGCCCTCGTCCTGTCTATGATTCGGATGTGGTATATATTATCTTTTATAACTATTTGGTTCATTTTTTGTACGACCAACGTGACATATTTATTTATCTAGGAGGTAGTTGAACCGGAAATTCCTACCGACCCTATTGTCGAGAGGTTAAATTTAGTTGAAGAAGAAAACAATAACTTGAAGGAAAAAATAAAAAGAATCGAGGAGGAGAAGATGCTATTGGAGTTGCATGTTGCGGATGTCATCAATGATAACAAGATCAAGATAATGCGCTTGAAGATTAGAAAGATTAGAAAATATGCAATTGATACCGAGGCTTGGTATCATTATGTCGTTGGTTCAATTGTTACCTTCGTTGCGATTATGATCGCATTTGTTGTTGCATTGAAATGTTTTACATAGTTTCAATGTATGCCTTAGTTAGATGATCTGGAGAGTTGTATGTTGTTCAATGAGAACTATGTATGTACTTTGGTTTTACTGTGATGATGAACTTCTATTAATTTGATCACTTATCTATTCATGATGTTCTATATATAATGGTTTTTGACACACTTAATTATATATAATGCACGCAGATGAACCGACAATGGATGTACGGTGACAGACACACCTCCCAGTACATTAAGGGCGTGCATGAGTTTCTCGAACTGGCTGAGGCAAACAAGCAGAATGGTTTTATGTGTTGTCCATGCCCTACATGTGGGAATACGAAGTCTTACTCTGACCGGCAAACCATTCACACCCACCTGCTTTATAAGGGATTCATGCCACACTATATTGTTTGGACCAAGCACGGAGAAATAGGGGTTATGATGGAAGACGGCGAAGAAGAAGAGTACGATGACAACTATGTGCGCCATGAATACGGTGATGCTGCAATGGGGGAAGCGGACGATGTGCCCGATGAAGATCAAGAGGACCAGACGATGTGCCCGATGATGATCTCCGCCGGGTCATTGTTGATGCAAGGACACAGTGTGAAAGTCAAAAGGAGAAGCTGAAGTTCGATCGCATTTTGAGGATCACAAAATAGGGTTGTACCCCAATTGCGAAGAGGGCATCACAAAGCACGGTACCGTACTGGAATTGTTGCAGTGGAAGGCAGACAATGCTGTGCCTGACAAAGGATTTGAGCAGGTACTGAAAATATTTAAGAAGAATCTTCCAAAGGATAACGAATTACCCGACACTACGTACGCAGCAAATAAGGTCGTATGCCCTCTAGGATTGGAGGTGCAGAAGATACATGCATGCCCTAATGACTGCATCCTCTACCGCGGTGCGTACGAGGATTTGAACGCATGCCCGGTATGCGGTGCATTGCGGTATAAGATCAGACGAGATGACCCTGGTGATGTTGACGGCGAGCCCCCCGGGAAGAGGGTTTCTGCCAAGGTGATCTGGTATGCTCCTATAATACCACGGTTGAAACGTCTGTTCAGAAATGAAGAGCATGCCAAGTTGATGCAATGGCATAGATAGGACCGTAAGAAATACGGGAATTTGAGACACCCCGCTGATGGTTCACAATGGAGAAAAATTGAGAGAAAGTACCGGGCTGAGTTTGGAGGTGACCCAAAGAACGTATGGTTTGGTTTAAGTGCGGATGACATTAATCCTTTAGGGGAGAAGAGGAGCAATCACAACACCTGGCCCGTGACTCTATGTATGTATAACCTTCCTCCTTGAAAGTGCATGAAGCGGAAGTTCATTATGATGCCAGTTCTCATCCAGTTTGTACACGAAGTGCATCCAGTTTTTGCCGTAATCCTCTTAACTTTTGCACACATGTTATGTGGGTCAAATGATGACACCATGCTAAGTTTCAACCTTTTCTGAGTTCGGTTCTACTGCTTTTTAATTTCAAGGCCATTTAGCTCAAAATAAATCATTAAATGCGTGAAAAATAGCAAATGAAGTCAGAAAGGGTTGAAATTTTAGTATGTGGTTTTGAATGGTGCATATTGAATGCAAAAAAAAGTCTTGGGTTGAAATAAGTTTAGAAAAATGAAATGTCTATGTAACAGATGAGTTTTCGTCTAAAACCCTTGTACTTTGAAAGAGATGGTCCAGTTTGTACACGAAGTGCATCCAGTTTTTGCCGTAATCCTCTCAACTTTTGCACACATGTTATGTGGGTCAAATGATGACACCATGCCAAGTTTCAACCTTTTCTGAGTTCAGTTCTACTGCTTTCTAATTTCAAGGTCATTTAGCTCAAAATAAATCATTAAATGCGTGAAAAATAGCAAATGAAGTAAGAAAGGGTTGAAATTTTAGTATGTGGCTTTGAATGGTGCATATTGAATGCAAAAAAAGTCTTGGGTTGAAATAAGTTTAGAAAAATGAAATGTCTTTGTAACAGATGAGTTTTCGTCTGAAACCCTTGTACTTTGAAAGAGATGGTCCACTTTGTACACGAAGTGCATCCATTTTTTGACGTAATCCTCTCAACTTTTGCACACATGTTATGTGGGTCAAATGATGACACCATGCCAAGTTTCAAACTTTTCTGAGTTCAGTTCTACTGCTTTCTAATTTCAAGGTCATTTAGCTCAAAATAAATCATTAAATGCGTGAAAAATAGCAAATGAAGTCAGAAAGGGTTGAAATTTTAGTATGTGGCTTTGAATGGTGCATATTGAATGCAAAAAAAGTCTTGGGTTGAAATAAGTTTAGAAAAATGAAATGTCTTTGTAACAGATGAGTTTTCGTCTGAAACCCTTGTACTTTGAAAGAGATGGTTCAGTTTGTACACGAAGTGCATCCAGTTTTTGCCGTAATCCTCTAAACTTTTGCACACATGTTATGTGGGTCAAATGATGACACCATGCCAAGTTTCAACCTTTTCTGAGTTCAGTTCTACTGGTTTCTAATTTCAAGGTCATTTAGCTCAAGAGCCACCGTTTGATTGTGTCTTGTGTTTTGTTTGATTGGAAATCAAAAACAAAAAAGTATAACAATTTCATTATAGGACGTCAACAGAAGTATACTCCATATCATGTACTCTGTCATGGCGAATTGCAGACGGTCCCCGTCTGGTTGACAGATCCGGCAAATCTGCTAACCAACCGAGGACAGTCCGAATTTCTCCCGGACAGAGTACCGGATACAGATGAATTTCTCCGTGTACGGCCTTTAGTGAACTTGGTATGCTACGATAAGTCCACGCGTATATGTGCTTAAAAACAGGCCTAACTCCACTTCGGCTAGCGAGGTGTTACTAATTTTAGTGGTTAATTACGGACTAAACATCCCACCGCACCGCGGCGCAAGGCCTTTGGTTCCGGTTGGTGGAACCAACCGGTACCAACGCACCCTTTTAGTTCCGGTTGGTGCCACGAACCGTACCGATGGGCTCTGTTTCCCGCCCTTTCGGCTGCTGAAAAAGGAACATTGGTCCCGGTTCTTGGCATCAACCGGTACCAATGCACACCTTTAGTACCGGTTGATTCCGCCAACCGGGACCAATGCTTTGGGTATATAATCCCCCGCCTTCGAGCCCGCCATTCCCATCTCGCCATTTGCAGGCTAGCAACTCAAGACGATGCCGACGCCGACACCGACGCCGTCAGGCTGCCGGATTTCGCCCCCGCCGTCGCCGACGACTTCGCCGCTCCATTCCTCCACCGACGCCGCCGCACCGTTCCTCCACCGAAGCCGCCGCCGCCCGGCCCGCGCGCCCGGCCCTTTCTCCTCTCCACCGACGCCGCCGCCCCCACATTCCTCCACGACGCCGGCCGCGCCTCGCTCCTCGATCTACGTCGCCGGCGCCTCTCGCCCACTGGTGAGTCGCGAGATCTTGTGCAGTAGATATAGCTAGATAGATAGATAGATAGATAGATAGAGCATGCAGTAGAATCTGTGCAAAATCGATAGATAAATATATTAATAGATAGATAGAGCATGCAGTAGAATCTTTGCAAAATCGATAGATAAATATATATATATATATATAAATAAAAAAATATAGCTAATAATAAATATATATATATAATTGATAGAGTAGAATCTGTGTATAATAGATATAGATAATAACTAGATAGATAGATAGATATATAATTTGTAAGACAAAAATACTTTGTATAATAGATATAGATAGTTAGCTAGTATATATAAATAGATAGACAGCCTTGACGTATTCGCTAAGTATTTTTGTCTTATTTTGTTAATTTGTTACTTAGCTAGTATAAATTTTTCACTTGTTCATGTTAATAAATTTTTGCATATATTAAATAAGTTCTTGGCAACGATGCCTGGCCCACATCCCCGTCGTCGCCGCGTCGGAGAGCACCCGTTTGATGGGATGGGCGATGTTCGGGATTGGGCTCCCCCGGGCTGGCACTGGGAGGTGATCTCCGAGGCGCGCCGCTTAGTGAGGAATCCGGGTCCTGTCGTCGACCCAGATCTTCTTTGGTGGCGGTCGCGTGGGCCACAGTCGGTGCGGAGACAGCCGGCCCCCGAGTGGATTGTACACCGACGTGTCAGGGAGGAGGACGACCACGTCCGTCGCTACTTGGTGGCGTTGGACGCCGGGTCATGGAGGACCTGGAAGGTTCTTCAGGGATCTCATCCGAGCTACGAGTTCGTGCTGGTTCCTTCTCTTTGGGTGGCCACCTTCCACCGCACCAGACGTTGTTTACTGTATTAGTCATGTTGTTCACCGTTGTATTACTTATGAGCACTATGCAACCTTGTTTTAAAATATTATTGCTGCATTTTTATTCGAGTTCATAATTTTTTGTGTGTATTAACTTTGAACCAACCGGGACCTATTCTCTTGGTATATAATCCCGCGCCTTCCAGTCGTCGTTCCCATCTCGCCATTTGGCTCAAGACGACGCCGACGACGACACCGAACTAATCTTTATATATGAACACAGAAAATGGCTGACGATGAACAACTCGTCCAGTGCCCCTATTGTGATGATAACTCGGGTCGGTGCGACAGCAGGTATGCAAAGTTGGATGGGGATGAAGAAAGATATTTCTCCCTCACACTTAGGCGTGACTTCATAAAAATAACGGTATATATATACAACTTCTGCGTCGACATCATCCTTCTTATTTAAGCATGCTTCACACTTAAATTTTGTTTTGACGTGTAATTTTTTTATAATCAACTAGCGCATCCCATGCTATGCAAGACGCCAAGTATGTGACTTTGTTAAATTCAATGATTGGCAAGAGAATGAAACAAAGGAAGTCAAACTCAAGACGACGAAATATGGTATAACTTGGAGCATTGATGTCACTAATAAATGTTGATGCACTTGTTTTGCTTGTCCAAATTGGCATGCATTGTGCAAGGCATATGCATTACAAGAGGGTATGCAAATAACCTTTGATCTTGGACCTCGCCGAGATGTATTTAAAAATAAGGATATTTGGATGCTAGTGGACAACAAGAAGCTGGTTCTATCTCAACGTGAGTTTCTTAACCAAATTTTAATTGTTTCCTTTCCTTATTTCTTTGCTTCCTAAGTTGACAACTTTGTTATAATTGCCAGTTTATCTCTATGCTCCGATGGATGTACACAAGATATTTGATAATGCTTTCTATAATGGAGGGGTTGAGGAGCTAACCATGGATGAACAAGATGATTACATCTCCTTTCTTGAAGATGTAACTGGCTTTGCAAGCAAATCTTATACTCCATATGTTCCATTTGTTCTCGAGTTGTTGCCGGTATATGTATCAAACTATATCTTGGTGAGATTTTTTACTGTTCTGTCACTACTTCATCATTTTCAGAAATATTTTGCCCTAAGATTAACTATACCGCATTACTAAGTATTTTACTCATATGTTTTCAACAGAAAATCCCGAAAAAATGTGTGCCTAGATGGATGCCATCTAGAGGCGAGCTTACAGTTGTGGCTTACAGTTGTGGATGCCGGCGGCCATGGGAAGAACTCTTCAAGACTGACTACTCCACTGAAAATGAACGTGATGATGGCTCCTTAAGAAAAAAAAATTTGGAAACGGATAGTGATTCGGAAGAATATAAAAGATTGGGACAAGGTCTTCTCCATATTACATTATGGAAATGAAGGTGTCTTTTGGTTTTTTATATTTATCCTTGTGAGGATGAGCAGTCTCATAGGTGATATATATGAGGAGTCGAGGTATAATATTATGGAAATGGAACTTTGTGTTTGATATTAGCGAAGTTAAACTAGCAAAGGACCTTTGTGTGTTGGATATTAATTATGATCATGATGATATATATGAGATGAATCATTTCTCTCCTAGATGGTGATAAGAGAGTACACAACTATTTTTATTAGCTAGCTAAAACAATATATGGAACCCCTAAATTAACCCTTGCAAAACCACCTAAACCCCCAACCATTTAAAAAAATAACCACCCGTCCCGGTTGGTGGCACCAACCGGGACAAAAGGCCCTCCCGCCTGGGCAAGCCACGGCGGCCACGTGGAGGCCCGTCTGTCCCGGTTCGTGGCTCAACCGGGACTAAAGGTTTTGGCATTAGTAACGACCCTTTAGTCCCGGTTCCGGAACCGGGACAAATGGGTCTTTTTCTACTAGTAATGGCAGACCATCGTTCCCTGAATTCCTGTGTTGTACCCTCATGAGTTGGGAGGTTTGTGTAGTGGCGGCCCCGTTACAGGTCTAGGCCATAGGCCAGTTGGGGCTATAACCTTAGGGTCGGTTATTTTTAGCTTGATTCTAAAGAATCGCTATCCAAAGAATTAAAATCGCAAAAGAACACGTTCCAGCCCTAGGAATCATCTGAAAATCGCTTGAATCAGCGGTGCAATCATATGAGAATCATTATTTAAGCTAGATTAACCCTAGGAGTAATCCCTTGCTAGCTTCACCAGTAGTGGTCGGGGACGATCGATGGTGTGGATGTGCTCACGCCTCCTTTCCAAATGTCTTCTTTGGTGGGCATTAGGGATAGTTATCGTGAGTCGTCTCAGTGAGGCGCGGATGGTGGTGCTCGCACTTGCTTAAAATATGGTTGAGCGCTTCGGATATTCTCGTTGTTGCCTCTTGGAGGTGCAAGCGCTGCCTTGGTGTGCGTACGTTCTTCAGCTTGCCATAGTTCTAGTGGGCTACGACAAGGGCAGGCTAGACCCAATGGGATCTAGTCGACGATGGCCCGGATCCGATCATGTGCAGCGATGGAGCTATAGTGGCCCTTTCTATGTGGTGGTGTAGGGAGCAGCCCTCCGCGATCAATCGATGTTTAAGGGAGGTGGTTTGCTCAATCGGGCAAAAAGCCCTATTCCTCATAGAAAAAAAATACCTCGATCCTTTCCTTCCCGGAATGAGTGTCCCTGTGAAAAATTACAATCCCATAGAAGATGCATAAGAGACTCTTCAGAACTTCAATTACATGCAGGGACATGAATGATCATTCATCATGAAATTTTTTCTCTTCAGCAAGATCTCGTGTTTAAATTTCTAATAGCTAAGAATAAATTATTATAAAAGAGATGGAGAGATATCATGTGGGTCCTGAAAGAAAATAGTTGCCAAAAAAAGATGATGAAAACCACAAAAAATGATGGGATTTCACATTTCGGCAAGCCAAGTGGGATGACACGTGGACCAGGGGCGGAGCCAGCTCCCTGCGAGCCCGGGCAGCTGCCCGGGCTGCTGGCTCCCTTCTCCACTAATTAGTATAAGGAAACCACAGTTAGCTTTCCTAATTTTCGGGGCAAATGCTGGACATTGTTACCGTACGTGGAGTTTGCCCCGGCTCCTTAGGTCGGCTGGCTCAGCCACTGACGTGGACTACCACCACCAAGTATATCGTTTATTAATTATTACTATAGGAGTAAATGAGTAATCATACAATGTAATTTTTTATTTCCTACCTTGTATAGAAAATAGTAATGAGATTATTTGAATCGTAAAAGGAAATTTTATGCAAAAGAATGACTTCTTGGAATAAGTTCTCTTCGCAACTCCACACACAAAAGTTTAAAGAACACCGCTAGACTGCACTGCCACATATATGCCTTCCGATGCGGCGGATGTAGCTAGTTATTGCGTACGTCACGACTGAAAGGAAAAGCACGTTCACACAGCTACCCTGTTAACCAAAGAAGAATTAAAAAGGAAAATGTTCATTTTAAACCCTGAATTCATAAAGGTTGGACGATTTGAACCCCGAAGTCGAAATCCCTATCATTCACATCCTGAGATATTGAATGCCGGTCTAAATCAAACCTTGTACCTCTTTGACGCACCAGGAAATGAAGGATCCCGAGAGGATGACTGACTTGACATTTGAACGAATTGGGCCGGTCCACTAGCCCGTCCACCCGCTCAGTTCAATTTTTTCGTTTTTATCTTTTATTTTATTTTTATTTTCACATAAAAAATGAACCTTTATTGTGTTAAACTTAAAAAATGTTCCCACTCCAAGATTCTTTTTAAAGTATAATCGCACTTAAAACGGCGTCCATGTAATATAAAACTCGCATGTGATAAATATTTAGGCAAAACCTGCCGCTACCATATGTTTGAAAAAAATATTGCAACATTATATATTTTCACACATAAATGGGCTACGATTAGTACAGCTTATTTTTTATTGTAAGTCTTTTTTGAAATTTAATAATATATAATTGCAATCTTGTATTATGAATAAAATAAATTACATTATAAGTATTTACATATTAAATTAAAAATATCAAATAATTTAACAATGAATAAAAATATATTCACAAACCAATTTGAAAAATTAACTTAATTTTTTCTTTAAATTTTGAAAAATGTTATAGTAATTTTATAATATAATTCACAATTTAAAAATGCACGATATTAATGTTGTATACACAAAATTCATGTGAACATTTATAAAAAAATCTGAAACTTGTCACTTTTATATAGTAAAAAGTACATATTTTTTATTAAAATCATTAAATATATTATAGGGAAATTTATTAGTTAAAATTGAAAATTGTTATATGATCAATTTATAAATTAGTACGTGAATATTTGTATAATGTAATTTACACATGCTGTACAAATTTCTAAAAAACTAAAAATACGGAATGGGTTGCACTGATTATAGCCCATTTAATCTGAAAGATATAAAGATTTGGTATTCTAGTCTTTCTTTTGAGAGGTTGATTTGGTACTTTAGTTGGACAACAAGCTTTGAGCGGTGCTCTGCTTCGACTCCTATTGATTAAATTTGTGCTACGGAGGCAGCGCTCGGCCATGTCTCAACTCTCATTTTAACAGTTTCAATTTTTTTGAGTATGAATTTTATAAAAAGTAATGCATAAAATAGAAAAAAAATGTTCTGAGCAGAGCAAACACTTTTTCAAATTTAAATGAAATGAGAAGCAGTAAGAGCACTATTCAATCCACATCTGATTCGTTTACACCTTTGTTGGCTTCAAGGATATCTAGCAACATATCCTTGGAGGCATAAAAAGTGTAAAGAGTTTAGGCATGTCCGTTCAACAAAATCTCATCAGTACTTCTCGTCTTTTCATTTTTGAATTATCTTCTTTTTATTTTTAAATTATCCTAAAAGAGAACATTCAGTTGATTTTCGAGGAAAATATACATTTGGGTGTTACAAGTGAGAACTATTAATGTGGAAATTCCACAAATGTACTTCCAATGTACCTTCGGTACCATAGCATATTTCTTGGTTGTACGATTGTACTAATTGACCTTCTCTAGAAGAAGATAGCAAATGAGAAATAGCCACACATTTTCTATGCTTGCTAGCTGGTCCAAAAGAACTTCACATGCATCCTTTACATGGATGCTTCATGGTGAGTCGGATGTGAGCAGAGATAAAAGCTATCCATACAAACTTGAGCCACTGTGATCATACATTGTTATCAAACTTTTTGCAATTCCACTGAACTTAAGAAATGACACACATATGTCATTTCAGTTGCACGTCACAAAACACTCTATTCATAAGAATAAAAAAGATTTGTGCAGTGCAACAAAATTTCAGAATAGAAATTAGTGCAAAGTTCATAACTCTTAGAAAATTGTGATGAGCATAAAAAAAATCCACTAATTATGCATTCATATCATCTATGGAAGCCATGAATGAATATTTGGTGAAAACGTTAACCAATAATAAGGCATCCTTCTATCGGAAGTCATGCATGCCTATTATAAATGGAAGCAAGATAAACAAATTCACGGATGGGTGTGGCTAGCTCTTCTCTAGATGAGATTTAACTGAGTCTCATCTAACTCCTAGTGCATCATTTTATTTCATACGAAGATTCTTGATGATTTTTTATTAATCAAATGGTATAGGGGTTATATGAGGCTTTGTTAATTCTTATCCAGATGAGAATTAGCTAATCTGTTCATTGGGTTTACTTTAAACATATAGGGTAAACATCATTTAAACATTTCCTTTTTGATAAGTAGGTACTATAAATCGAATACTATTCATGGTCAACTGTACCGTTTGAATGAATGGACGATTCATATTAAATATTTCTCTCATCTCTTAAGAGGTAAGATATCACATTAAAAATTGCTCCCTCTATAATAGAAAATGAGCGAGAATATGGAAATTCTAGTTTTTTTTAGGGTAGAAATTCTTGTTAGTACTTGCATTGTACATTGAGTGCCAAAGAGTTATTTATTTCTTGTACATTGTAGTACTAATTAAGACCTGAAGGAGTTTAGATAGAGCCCGCATTTCATATAAGTTGCCTCTTCAAAACAACTTCTCATGCGTCCTATAAATTGATGCTTTCCCAGTAAGCATAGACACCAACATCAGCCCACTCATCCGCTCAAGCAAGCATCAAACGATAGCCACCACCAACACCAACGCCATGGTTTCCTCCCGCATCCTTCTCCTAGCCGCAATCCTCCTTGCCGTGGCTTCTGTCCGCGGAAGTGGGGAGACTTTGCTGCCTCCATCGGCAACGGCACCGGCACCGGCACCATCCGCCTGCGGCGACGATAACTGCTCGTCGAGCGACATAGTCAGCCTCGGAGTGTGCGTCGACCTCCAGCTGGGAAGGGTGAGCCCGGCCAACAAGGACCGATGCTGTCGTCGGATCCGTGGGATGCCGAACGCCGCCTACTGCCTGAGCAAAGCCTTTAGCCAGGTTAATCTCGGTGTCCGTGCCAAGATCGCGGACGAAGTCGAAGCCGTGCTCGCTGTCTGCGACATGGCTCATGTCTTCGACCTCGCCTGTCTTAGGGGACGTTGATCGCCTCTGCTTCGCCGGTGGCGCTCAGTAAGTGGAGGCAGAGGGCTTACACTCTAAGGGGTCCTTCACCTACTAAATATATGTGTTGTCTAAATAAATATGTCATACTAGCATGTACCCTTAATCGGGCATGCACATGTGTCGATCATGGCCGCTGCTGATGGCCTTCTAAATAAGAAGTTGTGATGTCTGCTTGCCCTTTTCTTTCAGCTGGGAGAGCAGGTTTGAGCTTCTAGATCACAAGTTCCTTTGGCAGACTTTTTTACTCACCACAAAGTTTGCCAAGTGTCGTGAGCATAGCACAAAATTTGCCTATCACTATCTCTAGTGTTCAAATATAATAAGACATACATGGCATGCATCCCAGACAATACATCAGAAAGCCATTGTAAGTGTTATGGTCACTAAGGCTGCCCGTAATGGGAGTATCATAGGTAGTATCATAGATGCCAACTAGACAAATTTGATGAGGTGGCAAACAATTTAATGAGGAAAGAGAAGATGTAGTATCATATTATGATACCGTATCATGTTAAATGCAGTATTACTATGTGTCTTGCATGGCAATAAATACTACTACTTATGATACTACTATATGTTTTTTTTTGAGCAAAAGAAAAAGGGTTGCCCCCTTCCCCGATTTCCATTAGAGAAATCATAGAAGTTTGTTACAGGAAATTTAAACAACAGAAAATAACAGCTACAAGTCATATCTTGCCATCCACAAGCTAAAGGTCACGCAGGACCCCAATTCTAAACTAGAAGCTACCCCATAAGCAACTTCAGAAGCAAAAGATCTACAGTCCAGCGAAGAGGAGGCTGTCCTATCTACTGACCAAAGAAATTAAAGAAAGAAGAGAAGATATCCAGCTAGAAAGAAGAACCCAAGAAGTCCATTTGTCATCAGCTTTCATCTGTGATTCGAAGTACTCCAGGCCTCCATCCTTGCGACGCCTTGAACACTTCACTTGCAACTTGGTTTATTGTTCTTGCTCCCACCATCAGCATTTCTCCCTTTTCCTTTTTTTTTCTGTAAAACAACCCATTCATTAATCCAAGAATTCATAAGTTTGACACATGTAACAGGAGATACATTCATTTTCCTATTAAACACAATGTCATTTTTAGTTTTCCAGATTGCCCAAAATATAGCAAGTACCCCACTAGCACCAGATTCCTGTCACTTTTGGTAAATCTATTTATCCAATTACCAAAACAATTGTTGACAGACTCAGGTGTACTGCTCAAATTGAAGGAGCATCTAAGTAAGCACCAAATCAGCTTAGACATAGAACAATTAAAAATAAGTGATCAATTGTTTCAGGAGTACCACAGTAGGCACATTGATTCCCCCCTTTTCCATCCCCTTTTCAATAGATTATCCTTAGTCAATATATTGTTTTTTGCAAATCAACCAGCTAAAAAAATTAATTTTAGCAGGCACTTTGATTTTCCAAAGAAAATTTTGGGGAAAAGAAAAGGAACCACAAATAATTTTATTATACATGGATTTGACAGTGTAGCATCCATTTTTAGTTAGCATCCAAACTGCCCTATCTTTCTGATCAGATAGGTTACTTTCATCACATCTAGCAATGCAACTATTCCATAATATTAAGGATTCACCCAACAGAGTCCTTCTGAAAGAGAAGTTCCTGAGTCCTATGTTAAATGCCTCAACTACAGAAATGTTTTTGTTGTGGCACAACTCAAATATTCTGGGATAAGCATCTATGAGAAGTTTATCATTTAGCCACAAGTCTTCCCAAAATCTAGTGTTACATCTATTGCCAAATTTTTTCCTACAGTTTTCATAGAATAAACTTTTCACACTTAAAATACTTTTCCAGAAGTGGGAGTCACCCACCCTAGGTTTAATTCCAGAAATGCACTTTTCTCTTGGATCAAGGTTGGGGACACGAACTCTAAACTGTTCCACTTGCGGGCCAATGGGCGCCGGCGAAAGGATTCCATTCCCTTTCTTCAAACCCACGAGGGGCTGGGCAGCTCTTGGTGCGCCATCATTTGATCTATTTGCACTGGACACCTCTTTCTCTGAATATGAACTGAAGGAGGCCAGCTCAGACATGCCGGCAGGCAAAGCTGTTGGGCTCGTCCCCCTTGAACTCCCCTCTGCAAGGCTCAGAGTAAGCCTTTACGCTGATGATGATGATTTGTTTTTACACCCAAACCCGCATGACAGCATGAGGTTCTGCTGGTCAAGCCTGCTCTCACCACATTTGCCTTGGCATCAGGCCTGCACGCGAACATCGACAAGAGCGCCATGTACCCCCATCCAATGTGACCGGGTGGACATCCAGGCCATCTCCCAGATCTTCCCAGTGCCTAGATATTCCCCTGTGTGTATCTTGGCCTACCTCTGAACTTCAGGAACCAACGAGAGCAGAGCTGCAGCCAACCTTGGATAAGATGGCCAAGAAACTGCAAAGATGGCGCGGGAAACTTATTGTTTGAACCGAACTACGAGTCATCGGCGATCACCAGAGACAAGGTGATACGATCAGAGGTGGACGACACAAAATTTAGCGGCGCACAAACACCTAATCGCACTGATGATACATGGGTGTCTTTTCTGATTTTTGTCGAGCTCGAACTCCTACACGGCGCACTGATGATACATGGGTGAGGAGGGGAGTCTTATACGTGCGCGCGCACCACGCCCTCACTCGCAGTCCCGCGCGATCCGCACGCTCAGCCTCACACCCACGTCGCGCTCTGACGCGATCAACGCGACCAGGCAGCAGTGCATCGCCGCGGTCACCTCCCCGCCTATCTCGCCAACAAGCACACCCACGCACGCACGGACACACGCTCATGACCACACGCCTTGCCCCAGGCCCGACCTGGGCGCGCACACGCGGGTCGCCACGGCCACGGGCATGGCTTATTGCCATCACTTATGTCCTCTGCGCCCAGGGGCTTGTGATGGTTAATTCTGTTTTATCGACCATCCCGGTCTACCTTCTCTCACAGCGTGTTTGGTAGTTCAAGGGATTGGGCGTGGGAATTTTTTTAGAGGGAGTTGATTGAGGGATTAGTCTTGGGAAGTGGCTAGTTAATCCCAATCCCATGTCTGGTTTTGAGAGAAAAATAGTTGTGGGAATTTGACAGGAATTGGCTAAGATTCTCGGTTTCCTTTGTTTTCGATGTCGTTGGCAACTAACGTTGTAATGGCTTTTTTTTGGAAAATCTTCGACTGAACCCGGCGGCATTTGCCCTGGGCACATGTCATCGTCCAACTGGTCAATGCTAGAGGAGCCCACGGTACATTCCACGGTATTTTAGGATTGAATCCGTTGTATTCCGGCAACCCGTGGACGTATGCATGTATTTAACCACTGATCAAAGTTGACAATCTGTAACATGTGGACCTTCACGAAGACTTATTAGCTCATTTGTGGACCTGTAGTTAATGAGGCAAAGACTTTTGTGGCACGGCCCTGCCCCACGTGATGTCTATCTTGACCATGAAACAATAATGAGGCACCATGTACTAGTTGTAGCTTGATTGATCAATTTGTTAAGAAAACAACATGTGATATTCATAGGGTTGTAAGTTGTTAAATCTAGAAACTCGTACACGGTAGAACTGAGAAATAACTAAACATATTTGGAAAACTCACAAAACTGACAAAGAACTGATAAAAAACTAACAAAGAACTGACATGTTGCCGTACGCCGTCAGACCATGCCGTCATGTCGCGTCGTTGCCGTACCGCCGTCAGACCAAGCCCCCGTCGTCAGACTATGCCGCCATGTCGCGTCATTGCCGTACCGCCGTCAGACTATGCCGCCATGTCGCGTCGTTGTCGTACCCCCGTCGGACCAAGCCGACATGTCGCGTCGTGGTGTACCTCCATGTATTTAGCACTAAAATACATCTAAATACATCCGTTTAGCGAAATGTAAAATAATTATTTTAGATCAACGTAGTAGCATTTTACTAATTATGTGGAATACCATTAGCGCACAAAAATATGGTGACTATTTTACTTTACGGTACACCAATAATGCAGGTTAGTTAAAAGAAAACAAATGTCAACTTCGCACAACAGATGTGGTCCCTTGTGCAGGTCGTAAAGGTCCTTTCATGTGGAAAAACTGATCGAGCACGACAGTATATGTGCACGGTATTTATTATTTTTCGATTACCATTGAAAAAACTAATTCACTGTGGCCCATCATGGTTTCTTAATCATGCTTCGACACCTGCCCGGGGCAGATGCCGCCCGGTGCAGGACGTCCACACTCCTTTTTTTCTCACTTTCCATTCCCCTCCTGAATTACCACCCCCCTGGGAATAGATACGAGGGAGTTGGACCCCATTATCCCCTTTCCCCTTCCCTCTTTACTTCCCATGTGTCCTTCAATCATACGAGGGGTTTTAAGGCCTACACTCCCTAATTCCCGTTCTCTAGTATTAACTCCCTTAAAACAAACAGGCTGTCAATCTTCAAGGTGGGACAATGGGCTTTGAATAAAGGACGACACTACCCAGTGGCGCCGCATTTGCGTGGTGCTCTTGCGGCGGCTCCTTTCAATTAGCAAAATGTACTAGCTTAATCTAAATTCAATTTTTGAAAATATTTATCTCTCAAACCGTTAATTTAATCGATGATCCGTTTGCACCATTAGACTTCTCGCGACGAGATCTTCGAAACTAGATCCCATGTTAATATGTTTTGACAACTTTTTTTTCATCAGTAGTTGCCACATTTATGTTACTTACTTACCTGATAATGATCATACAGTTGCCAAATTATACCAACTTGGTCATCAAACCACTGCACACTAAAAATGTTGTTTTATGGTATTTCTAAGTGTTTCTTTTTCGAATCACCTAAAAAAGTGTTACTTGTCATATTATTAATACTCAATTGTCATAATAACTTATTGTGTTTGAACAATTAGTTATCGGTTTAATTATATTTTGTTGCCATATTCTTTACATCTAACTGACATGATGGTTTATTGTTCTTGCCAGTTTATGAGATTGAGTTGTCATTTTATTTTATCGGGTTGTATCATAAGCTTAACTGTACGGAACTATATACTGGTAAATATGTACAAACATTTGTGGCAACAGTTCATGGTAAAAGTGACAACTAAGGTGACATAAATGTGGCAACTGACTGTGACAAAAAAATCATCGAAACATATCAATATGAGATCTTGTTTCGAAGATCTCGTCGCGACAAATTTAATGGTGAAAACGGATAATCAATTGGGTTAACGGTTTAAAAGATAAATTTTTTAGAATTGTAGTTAAATACGCGTCAGTGCATATGCTGTGTAGATATCTTTGCACTGTAGTCTTTCCTGTAGTGTGATAGCGACTTGGTGAAAAATTCAAGCGCAAGATCAGCCCGCCGCACGGAAGCGCATAGGTGCGGCGCTGTGCGCTTGCTTTTCCCTTGAATAAAATAGGTAAGATAACAAACATGTCCGTGCGTTGCAATAGGAGAAAATAAAAAAAAGTTTATTTTAAACCTTAAACTCATAGTGATTCGTGATTTAAATCCATCGATTGTACAGTGAACTAATGAATCCCGATCTAAATTAAAATGATACATATTTGGCGCACCAGGAAACTAAGAATCTCGTCAGGGTGGTTGGATGGATATTAGAACAAATTGAGTCAGTCCATTAGCGCAGAAAAACTATTCGTATTCAAAAAAATTAAAATTAAAAAAATGCTCGCAGTTAAAAAAAATTGTTCTCCGCGGAAAATTCCCATTTCTTTTTTATTCTTCTTTTGCATCAGTTTTATAAGAAGTTTGCACTCAATAAATAATATTTGAAAAAATATACATAAAATGTGTATAATAATCCGTGAACACATTTATTAAATATTTCATACTTTGAAATGCGTTAAAATATTGGCACACTTAAATGTGTTTAATTATTTACATATAAACTGTTTTAGTGTGAATTTATACAAAATAATTATTATATCAAAGTGCATTTTTTTTAAATTGTGAACATTTTTAAAAATTCTCACACACTTTTTAAATTTATCAAAAGTGTTAGTGCAGAGCAAGCACACGAGCGACTACGTTTACATTTCCGAACATTTTTTTTGCTAAAAAATGAAAAATGAAAAACACAAAAAAATACAGCCTAGTTGGTTTGAAGCAATTATTTTGCGCTAGGAAACAAGCTCAGCACGGCCCAGTAAATGGGCCAGCTTCGTTGCTAGGAGATATGCAGCAGATGGGCTGAGGCCCGGAAAGCCTAGAGAGCAGCGCAACATTTTTTTTACAAGAAACTATGGACTGTGGATTGATTCAGTAAAATGTGAGGGGGTTTTATGAAAAACGTCATGACGAAAGAAGAAACCTACCTCCCTTTATTATTAGGTAAAGATGAGGCGTAACTTTCTGTAGAAATGGATCCTGATGCCTATCGCGCCCTCTGCCTGGTTAGCTGGAAGTAAGATTATCTCCCAAATTAAACACACGGGTGATCTGGATGTCATTGACCTGACATGTTTTAGCAGGGCTCTGCGGTTGAGGTGTATGTGGTATGAATGACGGGACAGGGCTAAGCCATGGGTTGGATCTGCTATTCAATGTGATAACACTCATCGCTCCATGTTTGCTGCCTGCACCTCGATCACGATGGATGATGGCGGGATGGCTAGCTTTTGGACCTCCCATTGGTTCTTCTTGATCAGCCGCAGAAAAAAGATGATTGTGGCTGCGGGCATCGGCGGAGACTGCTGGATGTCGGGGTTGCAGGAAATCAACTCTGATATATATATTTTGCGCTAATTCAGCTACTTATTCCTTCTGATTCCATAAGTACATCAATTCGAGGACGAAGACCATGGGTGGCAGCGTCTGACTTACTATGGTCAATTTGGCTATGTAGAAATGATTGTGTTTTAAATGGCAAAATATCTTCTTCTATGCAGGTTATTTATCGTTGTACACACTGGCTTGGTACGCGGTCTAATATGCACCAGAGGGAGTACCAATCATTGTTCAAGGCGACGTGTATGTGGTTGGAGCGGGTGATTAGGGAGGTTTTTACCCAACATGGGTGGCAACATAATCTTTGAATCGGTCCATTTTCTTCGTCAACATAGGCATAGTTTCGGTCTCGTATGGCTTTACTGTTGCCACTTTGTTATTTTTTGTTAGACTGTTCGTTTGGTGAATGTGTGCATCTTAACTATGCAGAGATCGGGTGTTGCTCTTTATGCTTTGTATTCGCTCGATGCTACATTTTGAGTTTAATAAAAGCGCCCTTTATCAAAAAATTCCGAGGACGAAGACAACATCTCCAGGAGAATGGAGGATGGGGCATCATATTCTGTCAAATATGCATACCTTCAGCAGTTCGTCGGAGGCTTTGATGATCTCAATGGCAACAAAATTTGGTCGGCCAAAACTGAACCCAAATGTCGGATGTTCATGTGGACCTGGGTTAGGGAGAGGACCTTGACTAATAATAACTTGCTTAAGAGGGGCATGACTATCAATGGGAACTGCATCATGTGTGATCAAGCCGTAGAATCAGTCGGGCATTTAATACTCGAATGCTCATTTGCGGGTGAGGTGATTTCTTATTGCCCGTTGGCTGGTTCACCCGTCCCTCACCCTTCCTATATATGAACTACGATGGGTCATGGCGGTCTAGTCGACTGAGATCGCTTGCAAGCTTCCATCGTATCATCTTTCTATGATGATATACGGGTGTTGGAACATCTGGACAGAGCGAAATAGGAGGAATTTCAAAGGCGAGGCCATGGGTGCATACCAAGTGTTGACTTTAGTGAAACATGAACTACTTGCTACAAATTGCACGGTTTCTTGGGACACTAGGGGAGAAAAAAAGCCACCAGTAGAACCTTATTAGGGCTTTATTTTTCATTTGTAACCTGTGGGTTCTATCCCATTCTCTGTAAAACTACTTTTTTACATAAATGCATTAGCTGTACAATTGCTTGATTCCTCACAAAAAACTTGCCTATTGCAAGTTATGTCCAATCTTACGTGAACATTACCACAAAGTATGTTTCTATTGTGAAGACAGTCATATGTGTCTGCAGAGTAGTGACTCAACCATCAACCACAACCATTGCCTGAAGAAAATAAACTGCACATTTAATTGCACAAGTGACGATAACAAGGTTTGCACGCCAACTTGATACAATACAAGAGGAATCGATGGACATGCAACCTATGCCTATCCAACTTCAGGATCAAAATCTGCAAACTAATCTCATAGATCAATATGATGTAACTATTTTTGAAGTAAATTGCCTAGCCCTTTCCATCAGTTTGGACTTTTGGTTGAGTTGGCTAGTGCATGCAATTCAATATGGTATCAGAGCAAGAGGTCCTAGGATCAAATCCTGGCCAACGCAAGAGATAAAAAGAAATATTACAGCTCCCTAAAACATGTGTCATAATAGGCCAAAGGGCAAAGACATAGGATGAGTCGAGGTCTAATCGAGATAGCATGCCTCCTCTCTATGCCAATAATAATGAAGTTATTTTACCTCCTTTGTCAGATAAGGAAAAAAGATTACATGTTTTAAAATGCATGAAAAGAAATGCTTCCCCTCGACCTGATGGCCAAATGTGGCTTTCTACATCTCAACTTGGAAATGGATTGGTGTTGATGTTACCAAGCTTGTCCAAGATTTCTACATTAAAGTTAAATTTCACCCTCAAGTCACTAAAACTTATATTGCATAATTCCTATAAAGTAGAATGCTAAATTCCCTCATGATTTTAGACCATTTAGTCATTGTAATGTTGTTTACAAAATTATTACAAAAACTTTGGTCAATAGGTTTAAGGATCTCCTTCTTGATTATATTCATGAATCCTAACAAGCTTTTATCCAAGGTGAGAAAATTGCAAATAATATTCTTGTTGCCCAGGAGATACATCATTCATTCCAATTAGCCTCCTAGAGACATGAAGCTTTTATGCTGAAGATTGATCTTGCTAAAGATTTTGATATATTAGAATGGTGTTTTATCAGGAGAGATCCGCTACGTAAAGGGTTGCATGGTCTTTTTGTTAATCTGATCCTTGAATGCATCAATGGGTAGCCTTTTGGCATCTTTAAGGGATCCCTAGGTATCCGACAATGATAATCATTGTCGTCATATCTTTTTATTCTTATTGTCAACGAATTGTCGCTTTCCTTGCAGAAGGCATTAAATACCAACATTACAATGGGTAGCCTTTTGGCATCTTTAACGGGTCGCCAAGTATCCGACAACGATAATCGTTGTCATCATATATTTTATTCTTATTGTCAACGAATTGTCGATTTCCTTGCAGAAGGCATTAAATACCAATCATTTGAGCGACATTGAAATCGGGTCCTCCTATCCTCCTATTCATTCTTTAATGTTTAAAAATGATTTGATTGTCTGTGGTAGGGTTGATAGCAAGGATGCCGATACTATTGCTCACATCATCAACCAAATTTGTGAAGCTTCTGGCCAAACTCCAATCTTGAATAAATCTGCAATTTTATTTAGTAAAAACATTGATATTTATATAAAAACAATATTAAGAATATTTTTCCTTGTCCGTACATGAATTACAATATTGTTTATTTGGATCATCCTCTCATTCTCCTAGGAAAAAATAGAGATGCTGCCTACAACTTTATTATAGACAAATTTAACGCTAAACTCAATTTCTACAAGGCTAATAAGTTATCTCATGCGAATAGGCTGACTCTTACAAAATATGTTTTTACCTCCATACTTTTTTACTATATGTCTTTTATTCTCTTGTGAATAAATACTATTTCCAACCTTACCTCAATTTTCAAGAAATTTCGATGGACATTTATCCAGAAAGATGGTGATTCTAAGCCTATTTGTTTTACAGCTTGGGATCAGAAATCTCCTAGCCTGGACAAATCCATGATTACTTAAGTGTCCTAGGGTATTATTAGTAATCCTTCGACTCTAATAGTTAAGGTTCTTCAAGTCGAATATTTTCATAATTCGTCTATTTGGAATCTTGATCTTTATATTCCCAAATCTTGCTTTTGGGCTTACTTTATTAAAGTTCTCACTGATACTATTAGCTCTTGTACAGCTAGTGAAGGGATGATCTTCTGCGACTATCAGTGTGTTTTTATCTTTGTCGCTACATGTTTACCTTTTAATTGTAGTGATGGCATTAAATCTAAGATTGCGACGATGGAGGAAGGTATGCGGCTCACCCTTCATTGGTCGTACCTACCTTCGGTTGCGGTGACAAACTGTGCAGAGCTAGTGTAGATGATTCACGTGAGTGGATCTGATAGATCAATCTATGTGTACATGATCAATGAGATAAGGAGGATCATATCTCATGAAAGGGACATTAGTGTAGCTAAAGTTAGTCAGGAGAATGTGGCAAGTCATATTCTCTTGATTGTATGGGTCGCTTGCAACAACGAACGACTTGTTGGCTTCGGAATGCGCCGGAGGAGATAAACTATGATTGTAATCACCCTGTTTAATTAATGAAAGACCCTTTCTCACAAGAAAAACTTTGTGTTTCTTCACATGATCCATCCTCCCAATGCTCTCTATATATACGGTCCAATGGTGCAAGAAACATATGGTAAATGGGTTAGGCCCGAAACATGAAAGGGACACACATAGAGGTCTTATTCCCCGCATAAGTGGGTAACGGTAGAAGATGTGTGTTTAATAATTACAAATATTTTTATTTACTATTTAGTAATTGGTTACATCAGTTATAGTGCAAGGTATACTTATTTTCTTATATTTGTTGATTCTGCTCCAAAGATATTGAGGGATGGAGTTTTTATCGCCTTGTGCTCTTGTTAAAAAAAACACTAGCTCCTTCATATCAGATTGATCTTGGCCTCAGTGTTTATGGTGCCACTAAATATTTAACAATTTGAAACCTTGCATTTGAACGTAACTAATTAATTTGTTACGGCTTGAGAGTAGATGTGCTTTGCATGGATAGGAATCCAAAGATGTGGTTATGCCTCTGCTATTTTTTCCGCTTCAGAACAAACCTATGTCACATGAGTGACTGTTGTTGTGCGTACGGAGCACCCATATGTTATGTACTATGAAATTGATGACATGAATGGTTGGTGTCGGTATGTTTTACTATATCACTGTAGTAATTTGGCTAAGTTCTCTAGGGTATAATAAACCTAACACAAAGTTTTATTGCTAATTTTAAAGCTCCTGCAGATTTATTATTTAACTACCTACAGAAATACTGAATTAAAATATAATACTTCTAGATATATTTTATTTTATTCTAAGCTAGTAAAAAGATTTGTTAAGTTGGTCATCATTAATGTCGAAAAAAAATTCTTTAATTTTGTTTATTAAATAGTACTACATACATTTGGTGGCAAAAGTCATTGGTGACCAGGGTTTCCACATTGCCATATGAGTCCAGGATATGCACATAGTCCCGTGTCATGCATTTAAGCAACCATATATTTGTGTGTCAATTTTTATATTCATAGTTTTGTGCAATAGTGACTCTATATCTGGAAAACAACACAATATTTAATGTGCATATCACATAGGAAATCTTGAAAATATTTTGAGAGAGTGTGAGAGAGATGCAAGATCAAAGTGTAAAAAGTTAAAATTCTACGGCCAATAAATGCGTACATAAAATCATATGTGAATAAGTGTATATTTCAAGGGACCGTGTATTAATTGTTTTTTAACACAAAGTAGTACCATTAATTGACCCACTGCCAAAAATCTTCATATCGTGTGTTGCTTGTGGGAATTGCGATAACCAACATTAAAAGAAAATATATTAATACTTTAACTCGTAACACGTGGGTCGTATGTGTACCATATATAGTTACTCAATGGAAGATATTAATAAATTGTTTTCATTTACATACACAACAATATGATATTGATATATGGGTCACCACCAACCAAAACCGGATGCAAATCTTGTGTGCTATGCATATGTGAGGGCGGTGGAGACCATGGTTTGCTCTCTACGATGAGATGAGCATGTATGTCATGCATGCACAAGATAAGTGTTTTCTCTCTAGCAAGATTGAAATTGATCAACACACAACAGACTGCGTATGTTGTCTCTAGCAATCTTCGTCTGTACAGGTGGAGACCACCAAAAATTGTTAGCATTTCCAAAACAAAACATCTTAAATAAATGACAAAATATTGAGGTCATCTTATCTTTTTCGGTGTGTTCCTAGGAGGGTCATAAGCACTATATTAATTAAGATTATATCTCCATTTATATGAAAGGATAAACTATCAATGTATCAAATTAATAGCGAAACTAGGTTGCTACATGGGAGGCCTATAGATACACCATCCTACTCCTTACTCTACATCCCAAGCTCTAAGCATTCTTCATAGTTCATACTACTCACAGATCTATAGTTTTCAACTCCTTAGTCTCATGGATCCATTAGCCAACAAGGAGTGGACCTCATCAGAGGTAGAGCAGGCAATGGCAATCATATCTAAGCACAATAGCCACAGAATCATGTACATCGACAATGATGGGAATAACTGGAAGCACAACAACATCATGGATGATCTCCTTGAATTGTTCCCTTCAAAGACAAGGCAGCAGGTAATAGATCTTTATCTCGGTCTCGCTAGGGAAATGTATATGATGCAACCGAGGGAGGAGAGACATGTTGATGGTGGCATCACACATAGTGTTGGCACTATCAACCTTTGTAACGGTAACTTTGGGGTGCCAGAGGAGAGTGGATCTAGCAGCATATGTGGTACCTATGCCTTGGGTGACCTTGTGAATGACAACTTGGTTCTACAAGAGGAGGAAATGCCATCCATGGATGATAATGGGTTGTCATTTGGTTGTGTGTTGGAGGATACAATGGCCATACAGGCGAAGGAGACCCTGTCGGTGGTAGACAAGAACAAGATGGAGGTGTTGGAGAACAATGTTTCGAGTTATCAACCAGTTGTTTCCCCACATCAAGGGAGGTATTGGACCACCGAGGAACACAGGTAAGAAATTCTACAGTTCTTTTTCAAGTAGTTTTAATTATTGTTTATTAAAGTGATCATGTACCTTTTAATCATGTTGTGCAACTTTACTACATGACGAAGGTAAGTTAAGTTTGTGATATTATATCTTGAAATTTATTATATAACACCCCCTTCACACATACACCACCACCACCGACGCCGTCAAGTTTGATATTGATGAACATTCATCTCTATTTTTTGTTTTTGACTTATCAAATTTATGTGATTCGACCTTAAGTAATAAAAGGTAGTGAAGGCATAAAATTCCAATATGGTAGTAGTTGTCTCAATCCAAAAGATCAATAACTTAATAGAGTTAAGATAGTGTTGAATTGTAGTTTGTTATGGTCGTCTATTTTTCAGAATACACATTAATTTATGAATTTCTGATATGCATACATACTATCCAATAACATAAAATCAACAAATATAAGTATGTGCTACTGAAATAGTTAGAAACCTATCAGATTCGTATTTTGCCGCAATGTATATATCCACATAATTCAGATTATTAGATGTCTCTAAATTAGTGTTTTGTTTATTAAAACAACTCAATTGACCATTCATCTTTTATTAACAAATAAACCTAACAAATTCTATTGAAACATGTATTTGTAGGTTGTTTCTCCATGGGTTGCATGTCTATGGTCGTGGAAAATGGAAAAGCATATCCAAGCACTTTGTTACCACTAGAACTCATATCCAAGTCTCAAGCCATGCACAAAAGTACTTCAAGAGGCTACAGAAAAGAGCAACATCTGGAACACAACGTTATAGCATTAATGATGTTCAACTCCATGATGACCACAAGTCGGTTGCCGATAATAGTTTTGCCCCATTGCAAGCGCTTGCTTTTACCAGTTTAAAAAATGGCACAAGTTTTGGGTTGAAGGATCCAGCAAGTTCGTCCATGCCAATGAACAACCTAACTCAGCAATGGTCACCATTCATATATGGCCAACAAGTGGGTCAACAAGCGATGTGGAGTGAACAACAAGTTATGGATCCTACTGCAGTTGTGATGGATGGGACAAGAAACTCAACACCTTCTTATGAAGAAGGATCTACTTATTTTTCTCTTCGCAATGTTTAAATATGATATAGTAGATCGTCGGTTTGGTCCATGTTTGGAAATATACTATATTAAGGTATCTGCGTAAATGAACTATCCCCAAAAGATAGCAACATAATTTGGTCAAGACATTATGTCTCAAATTTGCGTTCTGAAATTCAATAATTCTCCTTCTGTAAGAAACAATGTATTTCACCTTCTATATGTATCATTATGTTTATATTGTGTTGTTTCATGCCACTAATTTCATAGTATAACTTTTTTCATTACCACTCTAAAGTTAGTGTATATGTTATGTCAATAAGTACCCTTGACTAGTGTATCATAATATATCATACATGATTGTTGCCTTCATTACAAGATTGCGATCACGCCATGGCGAAACAAAAAATCTTATAAATGATGCTCAATATTTGTTGACTATATTATATACTTTTACAATTTCCAAATTACTTGGAAGTCATACTCTCTATTCGATAGCCCAGATCATACAAACTTCCACTAGATTGTTTGAATGATGCATGTTATCTCTTCTTTTCTATTTTACTCCAAACACCACCACTATTTGATATAGTGTATTGTTGCTAGATTGCATCAATATATTACCTACATATAAATATGTTAATATTCAATATATAAGGATGTAATGTTTAACCAACACATGTAGTTCCTAGTTGGTCAATGTGGAGTACAAACATAGTTCCCGAACAACTATAAAACATTGCCCTACTCATCATTATATATCCATGTTGTCTAAATAATATTAACTTGTTTGTCCGAGATGGAGAGTGGAGAGACCATGGGAAACAATCCGAACTCATTGATATATTTTTCATTTTCAGCTTGCTCTCTAGACCTAGATTTGGGAAGTATGCATGGGAGAATATATATGAGATTGCAGATATTGTCAAAAGAAGGAATTGGCATATAAATATGTGCTGAAATGGGGGATTTTCTTAAGTTAATTAACACGTGGTGATGTTTTTGGTTTCCTTCGTTTGGCGACATGAGTTGACCCAATCTCATGGAAGTGGATATGACCCATTTTAACTTGAATGAATGGATTATTTGTATTTTCTTTCGTTAACATGAGAATATGTAGGGAGTCTATAATTTTTATAGTAATAGATGAAGGCATGGAAGGAAGTAACAGTAGTTGATAAGAATAAGTTGGAGGGAATGATTGATGAAGCTACTAAAGGTGGCGTTAATACAAAATAATGAGGTGTACGTAGGTGCTAGAGAAGAGAACCTATTCAGCCATTGGTCGGAAATGCCAACTGATATGTGTGCTTTTGACCAACGAAGAAGACATGCTCAATCATTCTTTATGTCCTTGTCGTTTTCTCCTTTTAGGTATTTTTGTCGATGCATTATTTTGAGATATGCATGCTGCATATTTATCAAGGGGGTGTTTGGATATGAATTTATAAAGAGATTAGTACGTTAATTTTATTCATTATCGAACTATATAGTTCTTGTGTTCCATCATTATCCACATACAAAAGTTAGTACGGTAAAATGGTGTCGCTACACTACTCGATGTCTACTAGAGAAGCGGAGTGATGGGAGTTGCTCAATCATGTTTACTGGATTGCTTTGCTTTCATGGTTACAATGTTGGTCGTTGATGGGTAGGATCACATTTGCTGGTCATGTCCTGTAGCCATGATATTTTTTCACTTTCTAGTGAGGATGGAATTCGATCAAGGATTGGATAAAACCCATACTAGTTCACTTGCTTTGAAAAATATTGCCTACATCCTTATATATTCATGAGCCACCGCCTCATCTTCCCGTGTCAAGTATGCTTCGCTAATGAATCTCATTCTTTACTCTATGTCTCTCTCAATTCAATCCTTCTATCTAGTGGCTACGATTCACTACCTACTTTTTACACGCCTCCTTTGTCTTGTTGCATGGAATATGCTTTGAGATTGGAAGGCTTTGAAGATGATGTTGTTTCTGATGGGCAAGAAGCTCAAAAAACCCGGCGATTCCATTGTGGCGCTTGGATTTGTGTAGACCAACTGTGACCTAGTATACTACTATCTACTAGTATGCATGATTGGGGTATGTTTGTACATAGGTTAAATATTTTAGATCTTTAACAAAAGATAATTATATTATTTCATTGTAGTAGCACTATTAAAATTATAGTATCATTTTACTTGAACTTTATTTCCATAAATCATTATATATATCCCCTGGAGGATGCAAGACCGATAGCTAGAATGACCATATGTTGATCCTCTTTATTTTTTTGGTGAACTAATTTTTATGTAGCAAATATAATTATTTCCAGTAATGCATATGTACCAACATTAGTTTTATTTTCTGGGTTGTCTGGGTTTTGCAAAAGGTAAAACATTGGTGATGTGACCAGCATAGGAGACAGAAAGGCAATAACATGGCATGCTTTCAGGCTAGATTACTGCAATAGACCCACTACCTGAAAACATTACATATAAATCTAATGAAACGAGGCAAAAGCCCCACCTGCACTAGCGACACAAACATATCCCATTTGTGTATGCACTATATTTCTCTCAAAGCTTGTTGCTATTACTCTGATCCTATCTGCTCTATCTAATGGAAGCTCTCCTTCATTGTGAGTCATGATCAGCATTTGGTAAAGCATATTGGCTCTCACCATGCCATTCTTCCGTAGTAATCCTTTGTATCTGAACTTTTCCTTGTGTGATGTTCAATGAGCTCAAAGACCCAAATACGCAGTATTCAATTTCCTGCAGCTCCAAAACCAAAGGAACAATATCAAAATTAGTGTTCAATTTATAGTCACATAGGCTGAGTATTTTCTCCATACCTCTTCCAGTAATCTAATGGCGCCGCCGATGATTCACCATTGTTCTAGTTCACAGCTTGACTAGCCTCGGCGTGACCAGGTACAGTTCAGCAGGGCCTTCAAATTTTTCAGATTCCACAATGACGAACATGCCCTATACCGCTATACGTACATATGTAGCACAGCGTGGACGTGATACGTCCCAAACGTATCTATAATTTCTTCTTGCTCCATGCATGTTTTGTGTGATATTTCTATGATCTAGATACAGTTTCATACACTTTTGATCATATTTGGACCAACTTATTAACTCAGTGCATCACAGTGCCAGTTCCTGTTTTCTGCTGTTTTTCTATTTCAGGTTTCCCCCATATTAAATATGCTCCAAAATTTCGGGGAAAATCAGATAAAAAATCAGCGCAACGGAAGCTTCCGGAATCACCAAAGTGGGGCCAGAGGGCCACCACCAGGCGGCCACCTGGCGCGGCCTATAGGACTTGGCCGCGCCAGGGGGGCGCCTGGACCCTTGGTGGCCCCCCTTGGCTGCCCCCTTCGCCTATATATTCTCCGTGACGCGAAACCTCCGAAGACAGAACCCCTTTTCGCGATCTCTCCTCTGTTCCTCCGCCGTCGCGCTTCCAAGATTGGGAGCGCTAGCAGACCTCTTCTTGGCACCCTGCCGGAGGGAGGATTGACCTCCGGGAGCTTCCCCTCCACCATGGACGCTTCCCGGATGATCCGTGAGTAGTCTCCCTAGGACCATGGGTGCGTGATCAGTAGCTATGTGATGTTCTCCTCCCCTCTTTGGTCTTCATGGTTTAGACCTCGTGAACTGCCCTACATGACCGAGGCACGTATGTAATTTTCTGTTGTTGCTATGCTGAGTTTGCTGGGATCTGATGGATTATGAGACTATGTTCAGATTGTGATTGAGTAATATATTTGGTTTTAACTTTTATATTTTTGTTCCTAAGTAATTCTTGCATGTTCTCCGTTGTTGTTTATTGCTTTGGTCAAGTAGTAGGTAGTGACTCCAAGAGGGAACGTTATGCTCAATTGTGGGTTCATGCCCCCTGATGACACGCTTGAGTGACAGAAACATGAGTCTAGGGGATGTGTTGTTGCCACAAGGGGGAAAACAATGGTGCTTGTAACCACTGTTGCAAGGATTGTTTACTTTACGCAAAGTCCTTTTTAATGCAGTTGTTTGTTGCTTTGGGTTTACACTTTGGGTAGGGCTCGCAACTTAATACCAGCGAGATGTTCTGGATAGATATCTCAAGGTGGATGATTAGTAGTAGATGCAGTTGGATTTTGGTCTACTTATTTTGGCGTACCGCCCATGCTTTTGAGCCTCGTCCTTTCTTTGTGGCATAGTTAGTATTGCGGTGCATTATTAATCGTGTCAATTGCCCAGCTGTGATTTGTTTACCTCGCATAGCAGTTTTATCATCTTTTGGGAGAGAGACATCACTAGTGAATATCACGGGACCCCGGTCCATATTCTCATCACTGTTTACACGCTCTTTATTTTCCTGCTTTTTCTTTCTAGATGTTATCATTATCCCTTGCGTTTGATCATTTATGAACAACAAGGCCGGAGAGATTAACAACCTCTCTGTACTCGTTGGGAAGCAAAGTTATTTGTATTGTGTGCAGGTCCACGTCAATTGCGTCGTTGGCACCTACTTATCATTGCCGGAGTCCAACGGGAGACAAACCATATCCTCTACATAGGAGAAATTTACCGGTACACCACATCTAACCTTCCACTTGGAGTAACCAACGAGGATAAAGTATCAGGGCGACATCCTGTCGGACGATACATCCCACTCGAACTCCTCCATGACTAACCCCACTACACGGCGTGAGGCGCGACAAGAAAGCAGATCAAGAAAGGTGGGTAGAGTGGAACATGCCCGGAGAATCTGGCGGCGGAGCGGACAAGGTACATTTGGAATGGTCAAGTCACGTACAGATCTCAGTGTACATTTCGAGCAGTGTAGATATAACATGTACTGCTAATGCTGGTATAAAATTCATTCTCAATTATTTCATCATTGTTATAACTTATAAGTACAACTATTGTTTTCTACTAGACATTGTTTAGTCTTGATTATGTTTTGGAATGAATAAACATATCACAAGTGTAAAAACATGACAACAACAAAATTGATTTGTGAGTGATTAAATAGAAAAGTTGGTGATTCAATTAGAATTTTATACAATATTAGTGATCGAAGTTCAACCATTCAAATGGTTTCCCTTGGGAAAACATATATACCTCTTAATGGAAAACAACATATTTTTAAAATTGTAATAAACATTTGCTCTTTTCAATCGACCTAATGCCCACTAGGTAACTTAAACCCTTGGCGAGTGTAACCAATTCATGAGATGATTGCACACATTTAGGTTTTTCCACTAGAAAGAAACATGTCCGAACACTTTGTTACCACAAGAGTCCGGTTCATGTCTTGACCCACATGTAGAAGTATTGTGACGAGGTGGGGAACAACCTCTTTGCCAAGAGCTGGTGCACTGACCTTGATAACTAGATAATTTTCCGCGCGTTGCTGCGGTAACTTTGTTAAAAAAATCATAATTATTTTCTAAAAATAACAAAATTCAATGAAAAGAAAATATAAGCTTGGAAATTTATAAAACAACGTGTCTAAGAATAGAGTAAATGTTTTTGATATACTATTCAAAATATTATTTTCAAGAAAAATGTGAAGGATGATTAACATGACTGTATGATGTGACAACGTTACATGCATAGACTAATGCAAAAAATAATTATAATTTATAAGTTTGCTTATGTGGCATATTTTGTATGGTCTAATGGGAGAGAAGATTTAAATCCATGGCTTAGTGGGGATGTTGATGTGTACACCTTGCATGTTCAGAGAATTGGGAGCAACTTCTTAAGAATGTAAGATGTAAGATATGGAGAATGTTTTTTTCTTGACAAGGGTGTCACTCTCTAGTAGCAACATATGTGATCCATGCCTCGACATGCCCTTGAACAACTACTATATGCATGGCTTTCAAAGATGTAGGTTTCTTTAGTATGTTGCCCTCGGTTGGGTTAGCGAGGAAGTGAGAAGGTTTTTGTGACTATGATTGAGATGACTAGCATAGGCTTGATCTAACCGAAGAAAGACCCAAATTTAAAGTTTTATTTTCAGGATCTCGGAAAAGGAAGCAAGAGTTACAACCTTGATGCCTCTAGCAAATTAACGACTGGCCACTTGCGTGGACAACCACCATCGGCTCTCTGACCTATATCCGGAGGGATCCCTTCGTGAAGTACATATGGTATATGCATATGGGTATTTATATTTTTTAAAATGGTTTATCTAACAAAGTCTATTATTATTATTTTATATTGTGGGTTGGAATTGAAAATGGTAAACACGTTAGCAAACTTGTCCAATGGGCCATGTGTCAAATCGACATTAAAATTATTGGTTTGGCTATTATTTCCATTAGGGGTGGACATATTAATTAATATCAAATAGTTTGAACCAAATTTCGTGAGACCTTAGTTCGCCCAACTAGCCTGCTCGGTGTATACTATGAAAACAAGAAGGGGTAAATTGCTAGATCATGCATCCAATAGTTAACCAATATTAGATGTTTCCCGGTGTTGTTGTTCTCAGATTTGTTCAAGCTAATAAATTATGTATTTATATAAGTTTGATATTGTGTTCGCATCTGACTATCATGATCCGTCTGACCATGATGCACTTTGTACTAATTTTAAGAAGATTGTAGAAGATCATAGGATTAACTATCGATAATGGATACACATAGATTGGTATCAGTCATGCAAATTCTAGGATATCCCTAGTAAGAATGGTCATTAATTATAAGAAAAGCTTTTTTCTACAAAAAATATTTGTGAAACCCTAAGGAAATCACATGTTCTTTCTTCCTCTTGGCAATTTTTTCCACCCCTTACCTTTTCCTTTTGTACGAATCGACGCCATATGTTACAATTGCATAGTTAGGGACCAAGAACCGCAGAGCATAGATCTTTACATTCCGAATGTAAACATCGATAATCATCAGTATGTTGCCAACAATAGTAACTTCAACACAATGCAAGACCAGATCGGTCTGCTTATTCCAAAATATCCGACCATGCCCTTAAGACGGGTTGTTATAGCTTACCCACCTTTGGTTAAACCATCCGTTACTACTTAGATGTAAGTTATTAGGCGACCATATGAGGTCTATAAATACACCTCATGATGTGGGGCACCGGGTGACAATCAAACTCTTATGACCACTGAACATACCAACATCTCTCTAGATCGAGCTTTGCGTACACAGTTGTTATTGGGATTCATTTTGGGGTTGTACACAATTAGTAGTTTGAAGATGTCCACCAACTGAAAGCCAAATAATACTAAACTACAACGAAGAAATATATGAATGGAGAGAAAGGCAACACTCCAACAATCTGCAGTTGAGTAGTCATTGACCAAATAGAGGGGGGGGGGCTTTCACTGATCTGAAGAAGGAAGCTCTTTCCACTACTAGACTTCTCAAAAGTTTTAGGGTGGTTAAAATCAAACAGACGAGCCAATGAGTTGGTGCATCACATTGCGAAAATTAGCTTTGATAATAGGTATGTAGGTCTTCTTTGTAATAGTTTTTCGCCCTACATGGCGACCATGTTTTTTTATTGTGATAACTATGTACGTTAATTAATTAATATATGGGGTTCTATTCAAAGAAAATAGAACAAATAGAGGATATACATTACACATAGCAAGAATTTCATTGGGACATAGAGTGTGTGAGCTCGAGCTCATATGGACTCAGGTGAACAGTAAAATGAAAAAATCTGACTTTTTTGTGAGAAATATTAAAAAAAACTACATGTGCGAAGAATTTTTGGATGAAATCACATCTGTGGAGGTGTGGGGAAAATGGATGCTAAAAAGATTGTTTTTCAAATATTCTAGAGTATTGATTTTTTTTTGTTCAAACCTCCACAAATGTGATTTCATCACGAAAAATTGCATACATGTAAAACTTCTCTCAATGTTCCTTACAACAAAATCATAATTTCTAAGTCATTCTAAAAAATCCATTTTATTGTTCACGTAGAGAGCATTTGAGCTCGAGCTAAAAGAGTACTTCTCGAACTGCATGGTTCCAATGAAGAATAGGTTACACTTATAGTATGTCATAAGGTTTCTTAGGTGGGAGACATCGTCAAATTTCCACTATGCATGTACACAACCATAAAGAGGGCATATTTAGGCTAAGCCAAAGTTTAGTGGAGAAGGTGATCAGAGACTTGGGCATCCATGTGTGATGCACGAGCCCGCTTATGATGCCATAGTGGTTGTAGCGCCCCTTCAAGATCGTTAGGGGTCCAACTCGTGTTGTGCCCCCAATGGTGATGGTGCTATCATTGCTCAAGAATTTGTGAGCAATCTCTGCTTCGACATTTGTGTTGCCCTTAACCTGGTGGCACTAGGAAGCAGCCAGGATGTTTCCACTGTTATTTCTGAATTTGATGGTTATCCACCATAAATGAGTGCTCTTTGACCCTACTTCCAGCTAACAATAAAGACTGCTAAAGGAAATTTTGGAATTTGTTTTTTTACTTTCTTCCATAGTAGTTTTATTATTAATAGCATGGCATTTTAATAATAAGAAACATGACATTTTCATAATTAAGATCATGTAATTTTAAAAAATAGAAATATATCATTTTTATGTTTAAGAGGGTGATAATTTATTATTAAACTAATGGAGTTTTATTATTGAGATCATGACATTTTTATTATTATTAGCATCACATTTTTATTATTAACATAATGACATTTTATTATTAAGATAATGACATTTTTATTCTTATTGCCATGGCAATTTTATTTTTCATTGAAATGGTTTTTTTAATGCACAATGGACCAAATAAACACATTTCTACAACATGACATTTTGTTTATGGCCCTTCCAAAAGAAAAAATAAATAATGTTCTCCAAAACATGGCATTTTTTGTGAGATGGAATATCTCCACACCAAAATTCATTGCATAAATTAGAGAAATGCCAATTTTATAAAATAGCATGATATTTTGCATATTTTGAGATCATGGCAATTAAACATTTATATTTTCATATTTTTCATAATAAAAATACTCCCTCCGTTCCTTGATGTAAGGTGTATGGTTTTTGGCACGAAGATTAAAGAACACACATTGAGGAAAATTTACATCAGGTTTGGATGGGATTACACATAGCTAATTGACATGAGAATATAGAGGAGTATGATTTTTTTATACGTGGTATTTTTTAAATAGTCAACTGGGCCTTTGGGCTAAGTTCTTGTGAAATTTTATCACTTATTCATGGCAATTTTGGAATTTTTTACTTTTTATTTTCTTCCATGGCAATTTTATTATCAATAACATGACATTTTAATAATTACAAACAAAAATAAAAAATGAAATTTCGAAGGGAGCACTCAGCACGCGACACGTGGTGCGCTCTCAGCGCACCCAAAGTGATCCTTACGTGGACCTCCGAAGAATCGCTCGCTAACTAGTTGCTCTCATTGGTCATGGTCTGATTTTGTTTTCTTTATAGCATGAGGTTTTATTATGAAAGGTATTGAATGCTATAGGATTTAAATTGTGTTGAGTTGTGCTCAACATTGAAATTATTTGGATCGTTGATACGAAGCAATTGGATGTATAAGATTCAATGTAGGAGTGCACTACACAGCGGCGCCGCACAGAAGCTCCCTCCGTGCGGCGGCTATTAGCTAGTCATCCATCCAAGTAATGTGTGCTAGCTTTCCCATATTTAAAAAATTAAAAAGATTTATCTCCCAAACCGTTAACCCGATTGATGATCCGTTTTCATCATTAGCTTTCTCGTGACGAGATCTTCGAAACTAGATTCCATGTCAATATGTTTTGAAAAACTTTTTTTCATCAGTACTTGTCACATTACTGTTCTACTTACCTGATAATTATTTATATAGTTGTATACTTGCCACATTACTATTCTACTTACCTAATAATTATTCATATAGTTGTTATATTCTATCAACTTGGTTGTTAAAAGCTTAAGTATACGAAACCATTCCTCCGGCAACTATGTATAAAAATTTGCGGCAACGGTTCACTGTAAAAATGCAACTAAGGTGACCTAATGTGGTAACTGACGGCGACGAAAAAATTTCATCGAAACATATCAATATGGAATCTTGTTTCGAAGATCTTGTCGCGACAAATCTAATGATGAAAACGGATCATCAATCGGATTAACGGTTTACGAGATATTTTTTTAAATTAGATTTAAAAAAGCTAAACACATGCAAGGGATGGATTGAACGGCGGCATGAGCATGCATTGGTGCGGCGGAGCTGCATATCAATTCCTTCAAGGTATCCCAACATGTTTGCTCTTTTATAAGTAGTGAAGATAAGTCAATACCATCAAATCTGGGATTTGTTTCCGTAGTACTACTCCTAGTAATCTCATATCAATATAGAGGAATTTTCTCGTGATAAGTGGAACTTACCTTTCATGTATTCTTCCCTCCTTCCTTCCAGAGCCCCTAAATTTTGATCTCTGGTATGCCTCCCGATGCTTTCCCACCCCACCACCACCTCCACAACCATAGAGGCTTAAGGCTTGAACATAGCCGTAACGGAGCGGCCTCCCGACCATGAACTCCCGCCGCACTCTCTCCACCGCCAAGCGCAACCTACAGAGGCGGCGCCAGGGGTATGCCCCTGTATTCATAGGAATACCCAAGAATTTGGTGCAAAAAAAATTACATATATATATTGATAGGTTGACTTGTACTAGGAGCGCCTCTCGCCCTCTCCTAGACTCCTCGTACGCATGCACCCGGCGCCTCTCGCCGTCTCCTCCTCGTACGCTACGCACGCGGCACGCCCAGGCCCAGCAGATTGACGCCCAGCGCCCACGCAACGCGAGCAACCAGACGCGGTCGACTCCTCTGTCTTCCCCTCTCCAGTCTCCAGTCTCCCTCTCGTCTCGTCTTTCCTCATCTCCCAACTCCCAGTCTGCCAAATCCGTCGCGTCCGGCATCCGGCGATGCAGCAGCCCGGAGGTGGAGCAGCAGGGGACGGAACAGCCAGTGCCGCCCCCCCCCCCCCCTTTTCACCCCCAGCAGCGGTGCCCCAGCCCCGCCGGCCCCCTCCCGCCTGCCCCGCCGTGGTCGCACCCCCTCCTCCAATTCGTCCCCGAGGAGAAGAAGTTCGTCCCCTCCTTTAGTTCTCCTCCAAATTCAATCTTTGTCTGATTCCAATGCCTCCAATTTCTAGATTTATTTCTATAATAGACTAGATGCAAGTTTTAATTTTTCTGTTTATATATTTTCTTGAACTGTATATGAAGAAGAATAAGATTGCATTTGTTGAGAGAGAATTCTTCAATGGATTAAAGGATGAGGATGTCATCAATCTCTTCCAGAAAGACAACCGCAAAGTTATATTGTAAAATGGGATATCAATCATATCATCATTTTATCAATCAAAAGATATTTTTGTATCCATGTTTTCTTATAATTATTATGGTTTGACACATTCAAAAAATTATATTGTCATTATGACGTACTATTTTGTTCATATATTGCAATAGATGTACTATTTAGTTCATGTATTGCATTTAGAGAAAAAAATATTTGGGTGAATACCCAGAGCCGCCACTGGCAACCTATCTTCCACCGCCCCGACCCCTACGGCCCTACCAAGTGGACGGTCAAAGGAGGAGGAGGAGGAGGAGGAGGAGATGTCGTCTCCCTCATTCCTCTACACCGGAGCCAGCGCCATCTCGGCATGCACGCTCTCGATCTGGACGACATATCAGAAGCTCGCGCCATCATCCTCTCCCCCATGTCTGGATCCGGCCGAGATCCATGCGCACCCCCACATCAGCTACGACCTGGTGGTCTGCGCCTAGGCTACAGCCGCGCGGTGGGCAGCAGGACGATACAGTTAGGCGGGCGTGATCTAGCTGGGTAAGCACCTGCCCTCTGCCCCCCTCCTCCACCTCACCTCCTGCTCCCCCAAGACGACAACTGCGGTGAGCGTGCTCTCAGACTTGCAGCAATCGACACACCTTTCTCGTACTCGCCAAAGCCCCAGCCATGCCGACGAGATCCTCATCAATCCACTCGCTTCCATGGCCTGCCATCAAGCAGATCACGCACTCTGATTACCTCAGGTGCAAGGAGACTTGACAAATGGTACTGCGTCATTTATTTATACATACAAGAAAGAAACCTGATGGAGGAGCAAAAATTAGAACCCATACTTGCATGTTGTTGTTTTCTTCAGGGCGCGCGGGCACAACTCACTGGAGGTCGATTTCAGCGTGTTGGACCTCCACGCCTCAGTACCTCACCTGACGCCGCAATCGTCCATCGGAAATGTAATGCAGTTCGTCACCCGGTTCATGTCGTCGAAGCTGAGCGGCAAGCTGGAGAGGATGAAGCCATGACCGGAGTACTTGCTCGTATTGAACGACCACGAGGCAAGCAACTAACAAAGTAACAATGCATGTTGATTGATCATTCCATTCAGTAAGTTCGGTGTTAGATGGTGGAATGAGCTTGGTATTTCCTTGTTTTCATGTAGAAACTGATGATAAGTGACACCCTCAACAAGCTTCAGACGGCGTTGCTTCTCGCCGAGGTCGTCCTCGCTGGCCTAGAGAAGAGCACACCATACTGAAGTTTTAACAAAACTAAATGGCAGAACACTTTATGGTAATCACATCTACAAACATAAAAGAGCAACATGACATATATTTATACCTGGTCAATAATATGGTCGCTCCATTGCAGGCCTTCTCACCGCGATCCATGTGGATGTTGGTGAAGTCGGGGTCGACCATCTTGCGCTCGTCGAACGCCATCTTGACCCTCTCCAGTAGGTGTCGGCGTTTTGATTCGCGCTGGTGATTGGGTCCATGTTGACTGTCTTCCATGCTTAGGCGAGGCATTCTTCTTCCTTGGTCGTCCACTTGACGCAAGGCTTGCCCAATCGTCTTTTTTTTCCTTTGGCAGCTGGCTCCGCTGGTTCTTCCTCTTCCACCTCCCCCTATTTGTCGTCGTGCTCGACGTCCTCCATCTCGCCGGCGTCCAGCGTTTCCTCTTGCGTGAGGAACTCGGGGTACGAAGCGGTGGCAACTGAGCCGTTCGTGATGATCTCGTTCATCTCGGCGTCGGTGGTGCTGAATTGTGTCGTCGAGCTTTGGCTTGGTGTGAAGGGCAGGGGTCCACGATGAAGAGTCGGTGCAACCGAGCCTAAGTACGTCGGCGAGCAGTCGTACTAGGTGTTGAGGCCGGCGGTGAACGCGGAGGACGCGCGCGGGTCGGGCTGATGAAAACAAAGGGGGCGTGCGGTGTAGAGCAATGTGGGAAGGTGATGTTGGGGTTAAAGCCGCCGAGCGCGTCACCGTCGGTGTAGTCAGGCGAGGGTAAGTACCACACTGGCGGCGAGAAGTTGGTCGGTGACGCGACGCTCTGCTGACTACAGAGGGGACTGGACTGGCCTTGTGCGTACTGGCGCTCGTTCTCCATGGCCACGCGAGACACATCCTCATGCTTCGCCGCCGCGTCCCTCGCCTTCTTGGTGTTGAGCCTGCTCCGCCGATCGGCGGTGACCGCCGCACGGCGATCAACGTCGTCCTTCCATTGGGCGTTTGTCATGCCCGGGGGGCCTTGCCGTCGGCGCCCTTGGCTTCCTCGGCTTTGGCTGGGTGGGATCGGTGGCTAGGCGGGGGCCGGCGAACTTCTTCGGCGGCATGGCGGGCGGAACTGGGGGGGGGGGGTGGCGGGAGCTGCGGGGGAGAATCGCGGGAAGATGAGGAGGGAAAAGAGACCGGTGTCACCAACAGTGTGGGTCCAGGCACCTTTTTGCTTCGGCCGATGCCCCGGGCACCCTCCCCCCCCCCACCCCCACGTGTGTTGGGTTCGCCGGATGTAATTTCGGTCTAAATCGGCAAAAAAAGAAGGATCTAAGGGCGCAGCTGGAAGATTTTTTTGCGCCGGCGGAAAAAAAGGCACACTAGGGGTGTTGGGGGCGGCTGAAGAGGCTCTTAGAGAGAGAGAGAGAAAGTTTCTGCTGAGCCCTCCAAAATCGACCATGTCTATGCCATCGTGGTTATGGTAAATCCAAAAATAGAAGGTAACATAAGCATAAGAAATACTTATTTTAAGGTGATCCTATGCTCTGGAAACATAGAGAAAAATAATGTGAAAGAAATTCATGACTATTATTAATCATGGCACGGATAAATTGCCGAGCGAAAGCTTTGTGCCTTTGCACCGAAGGCGGCGACATACGTGGGTGATATGTTCTTCTTGAAGACATCACCGTGGTTTTTCTCTCTGTGTCAAGGCTCCGAATAAAAACCTTTGTCCGGCTGGACTTGACAGCGACGACGCCTTACACCGTCTTCCTTCTTGAGGGTATTGCTGTGGAGGCTATATGTGATTGGATGTAGCGTTGGGTTGGGTGTAATTTTTCCGATGTCTTCTGTTGGTAGTGTAGGTGCTCCGATTATCTCAGGATCGACTTTGTAAGAGGGCTACCTCACCACCCTGTATCGTTCGACCGTGTACCATGGTTCGATTACTTTATCTATAAAGGGGGACGAAAGCCTATTTTCTGAGATAACTAGATCCAGATCCACGCATATGCTCGAACAGATTGGGGCGTACTTATTTAAAACCATATTAAAAATCAAGATCGAGAAGGTTACACAAGCCACGGATTAAGGTTAAGTAGAAACAAGAAAAGAAAAATAAGAAATAGATGAAACGGAAAAGGAAGATAACATGATCAGAGATCCAAAAAACACTACGAAATTGTACAGAGGTGTTATAGAACTAGTGTAGTAGACGATGGATCGTTTCCTTGAATTGTTCATGCGTGCTTGCGCTAACCTTTTTGCAAACTGCCCTGAACCCTTGTGGTTGCTCATCGTGATCTCACCTTCTTTCCTTCCACAGCAATTACATCGATCTCCCAAGCACATGTCAGAATTCATAACTGCCATCACCGGTCGTTGAGCAGCGGCGGATTGGGGCAAAAGAGGTGAATGGCGGCGTGGATGTAGTCGTGGTGATGGGGATGGGTGGGGTGGGGGCGGTAGGTGGTCGTTATTAGTCTGACTCGGTCTAGAAACATTCCTGGTCCGTGAGAAATCAACGGGTCGGGCTCACCTGCTGGGTTCTCTGCACGCCTTACCCTGCAGGGCCAACCGATAGCCAACACCTGTCCTGCTAGACCCCACCACTCAATAAAAAACACGATCTATCTAAATACAGTTATGGTCCAAAAAATCAGCAAAACAATCATTTTTCTCCCGCGTCACAACAGATTGCCGCCAAAATCTACATCCTTTCTCCTCCCTGTCAACTCCATTGTTAACTGTTGCCCCGTGGATAACAAGAGAGAAGATCAGGATCTATAGAAAATTTCCCTCTCCCGTGGATCAACATCAACGGTGTTCTTCAGCATGGAAGGAGCCCCTAGTACGTCATCTCCCATTGATACGTAGTTGCATCTTTAATCTGTAAATTATCAAAACTTTTATCATACAAAGGAGACAAGATTAAACAAAAACAAAGAAAGATTACAATCTATGATATGCAAATTTTGTGCGGATTAAGTGGATTACAGAGGTTCTTGTTCTTGTTCTTTGCACGATTCAATCTATCTTGTAATTTCTTCAATCCTGACACTCAACATGGGAGTAGTACAAAAAATACTCCTGGCCCTGTTAGGTTCAATGCTAGCTATATCATAACCCGTCTTCTATTTAGATAAACATATTTGATTAAGATGTGAAATCCTTGAATTAAATTTTTACCCTATGTGTTCTCCGTAAACTGATTAGTATATGATATATTTTATGTTGTGTAGATGATGAGACCACAAATGTGGGAGAGACAGGTGCAAACACAGATGATTATTATCGCACAAGATTAAAACCACATATAGGAATGGAATTGCAGAATGAAGATATAGCATATGAGTTTTACAATAGATATGCAGGACATGTAGGTTTTAGTATAAGAAAATCTTGGCATAATAAATCCTCTACGAATATTATTCGAACAAAGAAATTTGTATGCTCAAAGGCAGGTTACAAGGACAAGAACAATTCTTTGGAACCATGCCAACGGAAGCGAGCAGAAACAAGAGTTGGATGTCAGGCAGAGATGACCATCAAAATAAGTGCAAATGGAAAATATGTTGTAAGCAGCTTTGAGGATGTTCATAATCATGAACTCGTAAGTCCAAGAAAAGCCCATCTACTGCGATCCCAAAGAAGAATTACAGAAGCTCAGAAAGCCCAAATTGACATATTGAATGATTCGGGTATTAGACCTAAATCTGGTCATGAGGTGATGAGTAGACAAGCAGGGGGTCGACAAAGTCTTAGCTTCGGTCGAAAAGATTATAACTATCTCCGGTCAAAGCGTATGCAATCAATCCAAGAAGGAGACACAGGCGCCATTCTTCAATATCTACAAGACAAGCAAATGGAAAATCCTTCTTTTTTCTATGCAATACAAGTAGATGAAGATGAGATGATGACCAATATATTCTGGGCAGACGCAAGATCAGTATTAGATTATCACTACTTCGGTGATGTGGTATGCTTTGACACAACCTATAAGACAAATAGTTATGGCAGACCATTTTCCCCTTTTGTTGGTGTCAACCATCATAAGCAAACTGTGGTTTTTGGAGCCGCATTGTTGTATGATGAAACATCTGACACATTTGAATGGTTGTTTGAAACATTCAAAAGGGCCATGTCAGGAAAAGAACCAAAGACAATATTGACTGATCAGTGTGCTGCCATTATTAGTGCCATTGAAGAGGTTTTTACTAATTCAACACATCGTCTATGTGTGTGGCACATGTATCAGAATGCTGCAAAACATTTGAGCCATGTTTTCCAAGGTTCCAAGACATTTAAGAAAGACTTCGGCAAGTGTGTTTATGATTTTGAAGAAGTTGACGACTTCTTAGCAGCTTGGAATGATATGCTAGTCAAATATAATTTGGAAGATAATGACTGGCTACATAGATTATTTCAGAGCAAGGAGAAATGGGCTTTGGTTTATGGCCGACAAACCTTTTGTGCAGATATGAAATCTACACAAAGAAGTGAGAGTCTGAATGCACTATTGAAGAAATACTTGCATGTTCGCCTTGATTTATTAGATTTCTTCAAGCACTATGAGAGGGTCGTGGATGATAGAAGATATGCTGAAGTGGAAAGTGATTTCTATGCAAGTCAAACATCCCCAAAAGTGCCACATGTGCAGATGTTGATACAAACTTCGAAAGCATATACACCTGTTATGTTTGAGATATTCAGAGAAGAATTTGACATGGTAATGGGATATTTTGTGTATGACAGTGGTTGTACTGGCACTATTTCAGAATTCAAGGTTACCCATTCAGCTCATAGACGAAATATTCATACAGTGAAATTTGATCCCGATGGATCAAAAATTTCATGCTCATGTAGAAAGTTTGAATTTGTTGGGGTATTGTGTCGCCATGCATTGAAGGTGTTGGACCACAATAATATCAAGGAGTTGACACCGGAGTATATCTTGAAAAGATGGACAAGGCAAGCAAAATCTGGGCCACCACAGGAAATTCAAAAGTGCTTTGATGATGAAGATACTAGAGTTGTGCTAGCTAGACAGTATGGATCACTATGCCGCACTTACAATAACATTTTGGGCAAAGCAGCAGCAAACAAAGAGGCATATGCACTACTTCAAAGTATGTCAATTGAACTAATGGAAAAGGTGGACCAGATTATACATGGAAACCAGTCAAGAGGTATACCACCAAATCATGAACAAGCGGAGAAACAAGCAGTTGAATGCAACAATGAGAATGTAGTCCAAGCACAGGGAATAAAGAGAAAGGAAAAAGGAAGTAGCGGCAAAAGGATTAAATCTGGACTGGAACTAAACAATAAGAATAAACGTAATAAGAAAGGTACGGTACAACATTAGAAATAGCTACATAAATATCTGGTCATGTAATTTAAATAGTTCTAACATTTTTTTCCAAATAGGTCAAGGAACAACATGTAAGAATAAGAGTGGTGATTGTGCTTCTACATCATCTGAAGCAAATCTTAGCTTCAACATGTCAAATGGGAACTACAATTTACAAGTATTGCATCATGCTATGCCTCCACTACCACATGCCGCGAACTACAATTCGCAAGTATTTTCGCGCGCTATGCCTTCAGTACCACATGCTGTGTACTACAATTCGCAAGTATTTTCGCGCGCTATGCCTTCACTATCACAACATGAGAACTCCGATTTTCAAGTACATCAGCATGACTTGCCTTCACTATCGGAGGCAGGCACTACTAGTTTTCAACAGTTACTTGGGTTGCGACCACAACAACCATATTTGTATTATAACACTCAACCAAATCAGGTATATTTATTTAGGTAATCGTTAAAATAAGATGAGAATGCATGAGTCATTTGCTTGTATTAACTTTTGGATTAACACTGTATGTAGACTTTTGTGGCGTCACCGAACTTGGGATGGCCAACATATCAAAATCACCCACTGCCAACTAGCAGTCAGCCAAGTCAGGTAACTTTTTTGTTAATCACTAAAACATAAAATGAGTGTGCATATCTCATTCACTTAAATTTACTTTTGTATCAATATTTTATATAGAGTTCCCTAATGGTATCAGACTCCGGATGGACAACATCTCCAAATGACCAAATGCCAACTAAGGTAATTTTCACTTACAAGTCATACTCCCAATTCAAGTTTATATCTCTCAAGAAATTGTTTCTTTGTTCTTTCAGGTCCTGGGTAGCCAATCAAGTCATGTACAACATAAACACTTTTAAATAGGTCTATAAACTTTGTTTTTTTCAGGATTGCTTCACAAAATAGTTACCTTGCGATGTAATATTTTACAGATTTGTTACTGGTTACTCCTTTTGATATGTTAGATATGTAACTGAATGCTGAAGAAATTTATTGATTAGTTGCTGCTACTTTCTCCATGGTTTAGTTTTCCAATTAAATGTGTTCTTGGGCAGTAAATGTACTAACAGGTGCCTTATCCAATTTGTGATTTCCCCTGCACCGTATGATTGAAAAAGCAGAGAAGAATGTATATATGGCACACTCAAACTTCAGTACGTGCATATAGCATACTCAAAGCAGAGAAGAACGTACCTCAGTATGTTCAGTTTGCATCGAGCGCGAACGCGCTGCAGGTCCACCATGTTCCAGGAGCTAGCCGGCCACAACATTGGCCTGGCCTTGGGTGCGCCGGACGCGGGCGGTACTAGCTGCGACGGCTCCCGTCTCAGCACCGGCGAAGAACACGGCCCCGCGTGGTGCTGCGCGCCTGAGGTGAGTGGAGCTAGACGCGGTAAATTCCTTCTTGCCTCCAGCCAAGGCTATGGCCCTAGGCGGCGCAGCACGCCGGAGGCGAGCAGCGCTAGCAGCGACGGCTCCCGCCTTAACGCCTTCCAAAGCCACGGCTCCGGGCGGCGGCGCGCGATGCACACGTACGGGCGTTGACGCGTGCCGTAGATGAGCGGCGCTCCCCCACGAAAGTTCCTGTCTTGCCGCCGGTCACGGCACCGAACGGCGGATGTAACCTCGTCGAAATCCCCTCACAGTGCAGTGGATTGAGTGGCTGTAGAATGGTGGCAGAGAAAAATAAAATTAGAAAAAAAAATGTGGTTTCAGTGGTGGGGTCTAGCGGGACAGGTGTTGGCTACCGGTTGGCCCTGCAGCATAAGGCGTGCAGGGAACCCAGCAGGAGAGCCCGACCCGAAATCAACTAGTACTGTGACGCACCTGAACCGCTAACGAGGAGACCATTATGATTTATACAGATTTTATACACTGTCAATATACAAGCTACACGCTGATCTCGGTAAAGAACAAAGGTTTAGATTTCGGGTACAGCTGAGCTCGAGCTCAGATCTGAATTTTCCCATACGTAGAAGTCTTATTCCCTACATAAGTGGGTAATAGAGAAGATGTGTGCTCAATAATGTAAAAAAAAGTGATTCCCTATTTAGTAATTGGTTGCATCAGATGTATTATATGGTATTCTTATTTGCTTATATATTTTTATTCTTAGATATTGAGGGATGAAGTTTTTAATGTCTTTGTGCTCATGTTAAAATAAACAGTAACTCCATCATATTGGATTGATCTTGGCCTCAATGTATATGGTGACACTAAATATATTTAACAATTTGGAACCTTGCCTTTGAACGTAACTAATTAATTTGTTACGGCTCGAGAGAATATATACTTTTCATGAAGAGGAATTCAAGAACGTGGTTATGCCTCTGAGACTTTGTCCGCTTGAGAACAAATCTATGTCTTATGGGCGAGTGGTGTTATGGATATAAAGTAGCCATATTTTATGTAATAAGAAATCCACGACATGAAGGGTTGGTATCGGTATGTTTTACTACATTAGTGTAGTAATTTGGTTAAGTTAATCTAGACTTAACCAAATTACTACACTAATGTAGTAAAACATACCGATTGAGTACTACATTAAATCTAGAATAAAATAAATACAAACTTTGTGAAGTTGGTCATTATTAATGTAGAGAAAAGTTATTTCTTCTAATTAGTTTACTAAGTACTACATACAATTGGAGGCAAAAATCATCGGTGGACACAGTTTACACATTGCCTTATGAGTCAAAAGATATGCACATAGTCACATATGATATCTCGATGTTGTGTCATACATTTAAGCAACCATATATTCGTGTGCCAACTTTTTTATTCATAGTTCTGTGCAATAATGACTTTGTATCTTGAAAACAACACATCATATTAATGTGCATATCACATAGAAAAACTTGAAATTATTTGGAGAGAGAGAGAGATGTAAGATTAGATTGTAAAAAAATCAAATTCAAGGGTCATTAAATGTGTATATGTGAGAAGATGTGAATAAGTGTATATTTGAATGGATCATGTATTAATTATTTTTAGCACGAAGTACCATTAATTGACATATTGCCAAAAATCTTCCTATTGATGGAATTTTGTGTGCCGCAAGTGGGGAGTGTGATCACCAGCATTAAACGAAAATATATGATTACTTTCACGTGTAATGCTTGGATCGTATGTGTAGCATAGTTACTCGGTGGGAAATATTAATCAATTATTTGTATGTACATACATAACCAAAAGATGTTGATATATGTACATGCACAAAAAATGACATTGATATATGGGTCATCACCAACCAAAACCGGATGCAAATCTTGTGTGCTATACATATGTGAGGGCGGTGGAGACCATGGTTTCAGTCTTGCACTCTATGATGAGAGGAGCATGTATATGTCATGCATCCTCAAGATAGGTGTATTCTCTCTAGCAAGATAGAAATTGATCAACGCTCAACAGGATGCGTATGTTGTCTCTAGCCGTCTTCATGTGTACAGTTGGAGGCCACCGAAAATTGCTTGCATTGCGAAAATGAAACTCAAATAAATGAAAAAATATTGAGGTCAGCTTAACTTTTTCGGTGTGTTCCTAGGAGTATCATAAACAACATATTAATTAAGGTTGTATCTCCATTTATGTGGATAGAGATACTATCAATGTATCAAATTAATAGTGAGAGTAGGTTGCTATATGGGAGGGATATAAATACACCACCCTACTCCTTACTCTCCATCACAAGATCTAAGTATTCTTCATAGTTCATACCACTCACAAATCTGTAGTTTTCAACAATCCAATCAGATGGATCAATTAACTAACAAGGGGTGGACCTCATCAGAGGTAGAGGAGACCATGGCAATCATTGCTAAGCACACCAGCCACATCATCATATACGATGACAATAATGGGAAGCACAACAACATCATGGATGATCTTCGTGAATTATTCCCTTCAAAGACAATGGAACAGGTAATAGATCTTTATGTTGATCTTGCGGTGAAAATGTATACGATGCAATCGGGGGAGGGGAGACGTGTTGACGGTGGCGTCACGCATAGTGTTGGCAATGCCAACCTTCATAATGGTAACTTTGGGGTGTCGGAGGAGAGTGGTGCTAGCAGCATACAAGGTACCTACGCCTTGGGTGACCTTGTGAATGATGACTTTGTGGTAAGAGACGAGGAGGCACCAACCATGGATGATAATGGATTGTCATTTGGTTGTGCGTTGGAGGATACGAAGACCACAGAGATGAACAAGGCCCTTCTAGTGGTAGACAAGAACAAGATGAAGGTGTTGCAAAACAATGTTTCGAGTTCTCAACAAGTTGTTGCCCCACATCAAGGGAGGTTTTGGACCACCAAGGAACACAAGTAAGAAATTACTACTCTTCTTTGTCAAGAAGTTTTAACTGTTGTTTTTATTTTAAGTGACCTTATACCTTGAATCATGTTGTGCAACTTTACTACATGCCAAAGTTAATTTAATATTGTGATGTTATATCTTGCAATTTATTGATATTATTATCATTATTATTATATATGTTGTGCTAAATAACACCCACCACCACCAAGTACGATATTGATGAACTTTCATCTCTTATTTTTCTTTTTGGCTTATCAAATTTATATGTGATTTGAACTTAAGTAATAAAATGGTAGTAAAGCCATTAAATTCCAATATGGTAGTAGTTGTCTAAAACCAAAAGATCAATAACTTAATGAATTTAAGATAATGTTGAATTGTAGTTTGTTATGGATGTTTATCATACAGAATGCACGTTCATCTATGAATTTCTTATATACATACATACTATCCAGTATCATAAAATCAACAAATATAAGCATGTTCTACTGAAATGGTAAGAAACCTATGGGATTCGTACTTTGCAAAATGTATATATCCAGATAAGTCAGGTTATTAGATGTCTCTAAATTAGTCTTTGCTTTAATAAAACAACTCGATCGATCATTCATCTTTTAGTCACCAATTAAACCTAACAAATTCTATTAAAACACGTTTTTGTAGGTTGTTTCTCCATGGGTTGAGTTTCTATGGTCGTGGCAACTGGAAAAGCATATCCAAGCACTTTGTTACCACCAAAACTCATATCCAAGTCTCAAGCCATGCACAAAAGTACTTCAAGAGGCTACAGAAAAGAGCGGCATCTGGGACGCAACGTTATAGCATCAATGACGTTCAACTCCACGATGATGACATGTGGGTTGCGGATAATATTTTCTTCCCGTCACAAGAGCTTGCTTTTAATTGCCTCAACAATGGCACAAGCTTTGGGATGCAGGATCCAGCTAGCTCATCCATAGTCATGAACAACCAACCTCAGCTATGTTCACCTTCCATATATGGCCAACAAGTCGGTCAACAGCCGATGTGGAGTGAGCAGGAGGTGATGGATTATAGTGCGGTTGAAGAGGGTGGGATAGGAAACTCAGCACCTTCTTATCAACAAGGATCGACTTATTTTTATCTTGGGAATGTTTGAATATGATATTGTAGATCATAGGTTTGGTGCATGTTTGGAAATCTAGCACAATAAGGTACCTGCATAAATGAATTGTTCCCAAAAGATAGCAACATAATTTGTTCAAGACGTTATGTCTAAGATTTGTGTTTGAAAATTCGGTACTTTTCTTTCTATAAGAAAGAGTGTATTTCGTTTTCTATATGTATCATTATATTTATATAGTTTTTGTTTCATGCCCCTAATTTAATAGTATAACTTTTTTATTACCACACTAAATTTAGTGTATGTGTTATCTCAGCAAGTAGCCTTAACTATTGTGTCATAATATATCATACATGATTGTTTCCTTCATTACAAGATTACAATCACCCCATGACGAAACACAAAATCTTAGATATGATGATCACTATTTGTTGACTATATTAAATTTTATACAATTGCCAAGTTACTTGAAAATCGTACCATCTACTAGTTCGGGTCATACAAACTTCAACTAGATTATCTGAATGATGCATGTTGTCTCTTCTTTTTATTTCACTGCAAACACGACCACTATTTGGTATCGTGTATTGTTGCTATGTTGCAGGAATATATTGCCTAGATATAAATATGATAAGAGTCATTATATAAGGATTTAATATTTTACCAAGGCATGTAGTTCCTAGTTGGTCAATGCGGAATACAAACATAGTCCCGAACGGCTATAAAACCTTTCCCTAGTCATCATTTTATATTTCGGTTGTCTCAATAGTATTAACTTGTTTGTCCGAGAATGGAGAGTGGAGAGATCATGGGCAAGGATCGGAACTCATTGATATATTTTTCATGTTAGGATTTCTCTCTATACCTGGGATTGGGACGTATGAATGGAAGGATATATATGAGATGGTGAAGATGGCCAAAAGAAGCAATTGGCATATAATATGCGTCGAAATGGGGGTTTTATTAAGTTAAATTAACACAGGGTGATGTTTTTGGTTTCCTTCTTTTGGAGACATGAGTTGAGCCAATCCCTTGGAGGTTGATGTGATCCATTTTAACTTGAATGGATGGCTTTTCTGCATTTTCTCTGGTTAACTTGAGAATTCGTAGGGAGCAAGTAATTTGTATAGTAATAGATGAAGGCATGGAAGGAAGTAACAATAGTAGATAAGAATGAGTAGGAGGGAATGATGAAGATACAGGAGGTGGCGTCGGGGGGGTTACCAAGACCCGACATTCCTATGGTGAATATTAATATGAGACACTTGAAGATTGTCGCTGGGCTGGCTCTACGGAAGAAGAAGTCCAGGAATGTGACCCGACTATGGGCTAGGTCATGTCGAATATGAAGACCAACACAGAAGTAAGGAGCCTCTTTTTCCTTGGGGCACAAGGAAACCGTCTGTGACTAGACTAGGACTCCCTCTTCATGTATGAGTCGGATTCATTGTAAACCCTGGGACCCGACGTGTATATAATTCAGGTCCCTGGGATGTCCAAGGGCGAACAACGGTAGAACCCCTGGAGGCATGGGTAGCGATTCCACACCCTTGTAATCGAGATCTTCGATCATAATAAAGAAAAAAAAATGAGTAGGTATTTACCTCGTCGACGGGCCGAACCTCGGTAAATCTCTGTGTCCCTCTTCTCGATCCACTTCCTCCTTGACTTCACCCGGTAGCAAAGGCCCCGCACTAACTTATTCGATGAGGACATATGTCGTGTTTTTTCCACGACGGGTGGTGTTAGTCCAAAATGATGAGGTGTAGGTGCTAGAGAACCTATTCGGCCACTGATCAGCAATGCCAATAGATATGGGTGTTTTTATCAAGGAAGAAGACATGCTCAATCATTCTTTATGTCCTTGTCGTTTTCCCCAATTAGGTATTTTTGTCTATGCACTGTTTCGAGATATGCATGGTGTGTATTTAATAAAGAAGTGTTTGGATATGAATTCATAAAGAGATTTGTATGTTAATTTTCTTTATTAATGAACTATATAGCTATTGTGTTTATCTACATAGAAGTTACTATGGTAAAATGGTGTTGCTACACTACTAGGTGTCTAATAGGGAAGATGAGTGATTGCTTTGCTCTTATGGTTGCAATGTTGGTCGTTGATGGGTAGGATCACATTTATTGGTCCCACTTTGTGGCCATGGTATTTTTCCACCTTTCAGCGAAGATGAAATTCGATCAAGGATTGGATAAAACCCATACTAATTCACTTACAAAGAAAAATATCCCCTACCCCCTTAGATATTCATGAGCCACTGCCTATCAAGTATGCTTCGCTAACCAATCTCATCCCCTTACTCTATCTCTCTCTCTCTCTTTTGCTCTCTCTCTCTCTCTCATTTGCTCTCCCTCTCTCTCTTTCTCTCTCATTTGCATTCGCTACCTGCTTTTACACACCTTCTACGTCTTGTTGCGTGGGATATGCCTCGCTGTGCGAAGGGTTTAAAGAGGGTGTTGTTTCTAATGGACAAGAAGCTTAAAATACCCGGCGATGATATTGTGGCGCTTGGAATTTGTGTAGATTAACTGTGACCTAGTATATTAGGACGTGTTTGGTTCACATCTGGTTGAGCAAATGCAGGCAAAAAACCATCATCAGCATGTTGTTTGGTTGCCTGCATTGCTACCATTCAAAGGCATGTTGTTTAGTTGCTTGCGTTGGCTGGCTTGATGCAACCACACGGTGTTTGGTTGCATACAAGCAGCAGTGATTAAGAGGTAATCGCAACACATGACACATAGAGTTACATAGTGTCATGGCGACTGTGATGAACGGTGGTCGTTGCGCCGTGTCCGACATGGCGAGCACAGAACCGCTGGCGCTGTCGAACCCGGCTGCTGCGGCAGCGGCCGTTGCGACGCGCTGGTACCACTGCTGCCGACGTGCAATGTGCAGCAGCCTGATAGTTTTGTAAATGTGCAGCAGCAGTGGCTGGCAAATTCAGAGCTGTGACCGGTAAATTCAGAGAAGATCGATGACGGTGTCACCCGTGGCGAGAAGTTACAACCCGGTGCCGTTCACGGCCATGTACGCGCGGCCGGCCACCGCCTGCAGCATCCAGCAGGACGCGGCCGGCACCAGGCACCGAGCGCAGAGCAAAGCCGACCGCGCTCCCCGGGGCCCGGGCTAGCTATGAGCGGGGGCAAGCCGGCCACTTCCGGGCTAGCCACGAGCGGGAGCAAGGCCAGGCACTTTCCGGGCTAGCCAGCCACTAGCGGGAGCAAGGCCAGGCCGCATTACTGCAGCCTCCCAGCTTCTTCTTCATCTTTCCCTCCTCGCATCTACGGTTAATGAAACTACAAATCGATCAACTGAATGGAATTATGGCATTGATGTCCATCTTTTTCGTGTAGAGCTTGTCTCGAATCGAAGTTCGTTGTGTATAGATCATAAGAAAGGGGATTAGTGAGGAGTTGCTCGTGCAACGGACCCACCCGTAGCCAAAGTTTCCATATATGATATCTCTTGACTTGACAAACTACTTTCTCCATTCCTTTTTATAAGACGTTTTAGCTAACATAACTGTCTAACAGAATGCGGATAATTCTACAAGTTTAAAAATACAGATTTGCTAGGGCACATCTAGATGTGCCCTAAGATAGAGCACATCTAACTTTCATCAAACTAGAAAGAAAAAGAAAAAAACATTAAAAATATACCTAAATAAATTTTCATGTAAAATCAATAGTATAAAACTTAGATGTGCTTTATCTTAAGGCACATCTAGATGTGCCCTAGACAAACCCTTAAAAATAACAAGGAACATAGTTCAGATGCATACTAACATGATTGTAATCGGTTCATGTGGTTTATATACAGTGAGGCAAGCAGAAAGTACGGCCTCTATAGTCCTATTCTATACTCATGAAAGCAACGAGTATGTATTACAGTTTTGGACAATTCGCACAACACAAGGGACTATACCTAAACAAATGCAGCTCTTGGTTCTTTGAGCATCAAAATGCAGGACATTTTAATGGCAAAAATGGCATGACTGATTGTTTACTTGTGAGGTAAATTTAAGCATTTTGCAGAATTAAAAGATCAAAGCAAACACAAACACATTCAGGTTTCACGACATGGCAATACGCCCTTGGATAGCATAAACACCAGTAGCACAGGTCAACTGGGTACAAACCCCTCAGGTAGAACAGGCTAAAAAACGACGGATAAGTTTGTTGCATGACCAAAGTTGGGCATAACAAGTTCTGTCTGTCCAAGCTTTGTTCGCTGGACCAAGAGCTGATGGTACCAAAATGCTAGCATCCTAACGCGCTGGCCAAATCCCACATCAGGGCTTGAGTGACAGGGCCAGCCCAAACTTGGGGCTCTTCTCAAAGGCCTTGGTATCAATCTCAGTGGAGAAGGTGAAGAGAGACTTGGGCCTCCACGTGTACTGGACGAGCCCGCTTGCGATGCCGTTGTTGTTGTAGCGCCCCTTCACAGTCGTCAGGGGGTCCACCTCGTGCTGTGCCCCAACGGTGATGGTGTTCTCATTGCTGGAGAAGATGTGAGCAATCTCTCCTCCCACAGCTGTGGTGCCCTTCACCTGGTGGTAGTAGGAAGCAGCCAGGGTGTTTCCCTTGTTGTTCCTGAATTTGATTATTAACAACCATAAGTGCCATATTCATGAATACTATGTAGGCCAAATTTGTGTTGCATGATGCAGAAGATCATGCACAGAAGTAAATGAGTGCTATTTGACCCTCCTTCAGCAATAAAATAATCAGATTCAGAAGCTAACAAAAAAGACTGCTAAATGCAATGGGACTTGTAGAAGGGCATGTTAAGACCAGAAAATCAAGCAATTTACAGATATAGCAAAGTGTTAATGTACCAAAGCACTGGAAGAAACAACTTACAGATTCAACGAAGCAGTAAGATCTTCATTAGTGTGGCTCACTCCAGCATTGTACTTGGTGAAGTCCCCAGAGGCAGTATCAAATGCAACATCAACACCAAAAGCAAGAGCCTTGGTCCCGACTACGCCAGAAACATTAACAAGAGGGTTTGGGTTCAGGCCAACACTGCCGTTGATGCTAACATGGGGGTGCAAGTACTGGAGTTCAGCCTGAAACCACCAGAGCGGGTCAACAGAAATCAGATTTTAACTTCTAACTATTTATCAAGCTACAAAAGTGAGAATTAGTAATATATTCCTAGATTCTCACTGAGTGAGATCAGAAAGATTTGAGCTCAACACTAAGATAAAAATGTAAAGATGAATGATGATAATACCTTTCCAGGGGTAGACTTCTGGTAGGGGAAAGGAAGAGAAAGAACTCCCTTCAAGCCTGGTGTGTACAGCTCGGGAACAGTGATTGTAGTTACAACCTGGTAAAGGGGAAAACTAGCGTAAATGATAGAGACTTGGGACTCCAATTTCAGGAGATGTAAACATCAATGAAAGACATTGTAATAGGCAAGTAACAAGTACTCCCTTCGTAAACTTTTATAAGATGTTTTGGGTTACTACTTTAGTATCCTAAAACGTCTTATAAAAGTTTACAGAGGTAGTACAAAGGGAGATGAAAAGAACTTACACTTGAGTCTGAAGTTGCTTTCACATCCAATGTGCAATTCTTAATCTTCACCTGGCTCTGGAGATGACTCAAGATAACTTCATTTATCTTTGTGCTTGAACCAGTAATTGTCTAAAAGAGGAAGAAAAACCTAATTAGCGAGAAAACAAAAATGGCGATAACTTATCAGTTATCACACCATTGCAACAATATAGTAAGTTAATTTCTTTACTCAAGGGAGTGGAGTTCATGCTAGGGAGTTGCAACATGAAAACATAACTGAAACCATTTTAGTTCAGTACCCATCAGAATATTATAATAGTGAAACAACATAGCCGGTGACGTATGATCGAACATACCAGACCGGTAGAACCAATAACACACAACATTTTAATCTACAAATCTATAAATGAAATTGAAAAGACAAATTCTAGGCATGCATCAGATATTCCGGATCAATAGACTGAATACTTGTGGGTATAATTCAACAAGTATCCAGCTTATAGCCAATTGTAAGGAGCACTAGATATAGTATTTCAACTCGATACCAAGTTATTGCTGATTGAATTAAGTCACTGAAAAACACATACAGCTTGTTTAAAACAAAATCAGGAGTGTATTCATGCTTGGAATGAAACTGAATTAACATATCATATACAGCAGGAACCAACAGCATGCCATAAGAGATATTTACACCCAGAGTAAACTCATACGATATATATAGTCTATGGGCCAATGATCGGCTCTCTACAGAAACCAGGCTTGCATGTAGATCCAAAATAAATCTTACTCCGTCCAAACCATAATACATGTCGCTCATCTAGTACAAAATGAGCGACACTTTTTATGGATCAGAGGGAGTACTGGATAGTGCGTGTACTACAACAACCATGTCACTAGTTCATCTGAGCAAACACATAGGGTTCGAAAGCAACTGACATGGGTAATACCAGGCAACAATGGAACAGATTTAGATTACAAATTTCAAGCAGAATTATATTACCAAATCTACTAATGTAAACATCTGAAAACTTAAAACTGGGCATACACCAAAACTGCATTCACCAAGCCAAACACTGCAAGCATGATGTCAGCTAGGATAATCTATAGTCATGGGACAATCCAATTCACCTCCAAACACCAAAACCCAGGGTGGAACCTGAGCAGAATAATCCCCTCTTACAGTCATCAACCAGAGGAGCTCCAACATACTAAACCCAAAACCCCACACAAAAACAACACATAACAAACTGGCAAATCCAGTACCAATCGCACCACATGTCAACACGAATCTTCGACCGCAACCAGGGGACATCACAAACATGAATCGAAAACCAAACCGTCCATCCCCGGGTTCATCCTAAACCCTAATCCACTATCGACCTGAAACACCACCGCAGCCAAGGAAGCGGCGAGCATGCTAGTCAAGCTGTAAGACGGGGCAGAGGAGGAGCGAAGGGAGGTACTCACAGCTCCGTTGGCGGCGGTGGTGATGAGCGTGAACTTCTGGCCCGTGATGTAGTCCCTGTTGAGGAGATCTGCAGATCCCGGCCGAGAAGAAACAAGGGTCAGCGAAGCGAACAACCACAAAATCCACCGAATCGAAGGCCCGGAGGGAAGGGAGGGGGGGGGAGGATGCGTGTGTTGACCTCTGGCCTTCTTGCCGATGTCGGCGTAGAGGCCCGGACCGGCGGCGCGGACGGGGACGGGGGCGGGCTTGGTGGAGTCCATGGCGAGGAGGGGAGGAAGACGGCGGCGGCGGCGAGAGGAGGGGGAATGCGATTTGGGGGTGGGGCGGAGACCGTGCGGGGTGGAATGGGACGGGGGCGGCGGAGGGCTCTGGTTTTATCGGCGTTGTGCGTGCGGGGCGAGACGGACGGTCGTGATCTGCCGCAGCGGGATTGAGATTATCGCTGGCCTTCTTTTTCTTGAAGAGAAAGATGAAGCCTGCCGTACGCGAATGGTGTGACGTTCTTGGACAGAGGGATGCGCCCGGTTGGTGAGTGCATCGATGTCATTTCTTGGGTAGGAAGATGGTCGTTTTACTTTTACCGCGGTGATTCTTCCTTCACCGATCACTGACATGATTCGATATCGTTTTTTTTTTTGAAACTTACATGATTCGGTATCTAGAAGGAAATAAAAGGGTAGTGCTTTTGTCCGCTGTTATTCGATTGTGAAATACTTTCTTTGTAAACGTTTATAAAAATTTACAGAGGTAGTATATCATTTATTTTGGCTACTACGGCTAGGTTTGAGCATTTTATATTAAAAATCGAAAAATTAAATTGAACCAAGTCAATCAACATTTTCGGTTATTCGGTTTACGATTTTCGATTTGGTATTTTCATTGTTAGTTGTTATGTTTCATCCTTTGTAAACCGAATTGATCATCAAACTGTGTGCATTGAAATGGACCTTAATTTTTGTTAACTTTCCTATTTTGTTGCCATGTGTAGTCATGGCCTTAGGCCCATATATGATGTACGCCTTCGACATAGACCAATTCATTCGGGCATGTGCCTCTCACAGTTGCTCTCCTTGCGCTGGTTTTCATCCTTAAAAAGAACTTCAATCTTTCAACTTAGTCCCCTCTCAACCTTCGGTTTGAAATTACAGCTACAAGGTCTAGCTACAATAGCTCTTTGACGGCGGGCTGGTTCATATGGTGGCAAAGGAGACTTGAGGTTAGAGGTGAAGATGTAATGAATCAGGTCCGGGTAGCGATGCATATTAGAGTGCTTACAACAAACTTCGTCAAATCCAACACAAGTACTTATAAGGTCGGAAAGACAGGCAAATGGTGAACTGGACCACCTACTGGAGTGTTGAAAATAAACGCCGATGTGTCCTTCTTATCTGAAAACCTATCGGGAGGTACGGGAGTTGTTGCTCGAGATCATAACGGGAATTTAATAGCAGCAACCACCTGAACATTACCTCACGTGGATAGTGTGGACTCAGTTGAAGTTAGAGCGACCGGGAATGGGCTCATTCTAGCTTCAAACCTGTGATGCATCAAAGTTATGGTGGAATTAGATGGCAGCTTTGTCGTTCAAACGTCGACTGACACTGAAAGCTATATGGGTCCAGAACACCTTACCATACACGAGATCAAGGAGTTGGGGTTATATATCAATATTCTTAGTATCTCACATTGTAAAAGGAGGTCAATTCTATGTCAAATTCTTTAGCAAGATTCCGTAGCACGAGTCATTCTTCGAGTTTCTAGGATGATGCTATTACTAGATTTATTCAAAACAAAATTGTAAACAATATGACTGTGATTTGATGAATAAATCTTTGATTACTAAAAAAATGATATCTCTTCGATGGATCCTCATGGTGGCTTGGATTTTTGGCGCTTGATCTTTTAATAGTCCCTCCGTCCCATAATTCTTGTCATGGTTTTAGTTCAAGACAAGAATTATGGGACGGAGGGAGTAGTATGTGAAAGGACGTGGATGTCGCCTAGAGGGGTGGGTGAATAGGCGATTAAAACAATTGCGGTTTCGGCTTGAAAAAATGCGGAATAAAACTTAACGTTTAATTTGTCAAGCAAGAAACCTAAATAAGCTAGGCTCAACTATGTGCACCAACAACTTATATTAAGCAAGATAAACAACTATGTGATAGCAAGATATATGACAAAAGCACTATGGCTATCACAAAGTAGGTGCACAAGTAAATAGGTTGTCTAGAAGAACAACCTATGGGACAAGCAATGTACAATAATATGAGCAAGCACAAGATAAAAAAATGTAATAAGCTTGCTCAAAGTAAAGGTAGAGATAACCGCAAGTGGAGCCGATGGAGACAAGGATTTGTTACCGAAGTTCCTTCTCTTGCGAGAAGTACGTCTCCGTTTGGAGAGGGTGAGGAGCACAATGCTCACACGAAGCCAACGAGGGCCACCCTATTTCTCCTCACGCTCTTACCAATGCAAGATGCCGTGATTCCACTATTAGGACACTTGAGGGCGGTCACCGAACCCGTACAAATGGCAACCCTTGGGGGCGGTCACCGAACCCGTACAAATGCTCGGGGCAATCTCCACAACCGAATTGGAGGCTCCCGTAGCGTCCCGAAGCTTTCCACCACAATGATTGAGCTCCGTAACAACAAGCCTCTAGGTGACAACGCACCCACGAGGAACAAGCTCTAGAGTGCCAATGCACTCAAGAGTAGCTATCTTCACAACTTCACTCACTACAAAGAATCCTCGGAGAGAACTCAAACCGATTCACCCAATGCAATGGCAAGAGCACACGAAGTGCTCAAGTCCCCAACTCTCAAATCCCACCAAAGCAACAAAAGTTATGGAGGAATATGAGAGGAAGAACAAGGAAAACACCAAGAACTCCAAGATCTAGATCCACAAGGTTCCCCTCACTTAGAGGAGAGATGGCTTGTGGAGATGTGGATCTAGACCTCCTCTCTCTTTTCCCTCAAAAAGGAGCAAGAATCATAGGAATGGAAGAGAATAAGCAAGCTCAAAGAGGTCAACAATGGGGGGAAGAACTTCCACAAAACCGGTGGAGACAAAGGAGGAAGAAGACCCCCTTTTATAGTCCCCCACGAATCCAGCCGTTGGGAACTGTCGGGCGACCGGTACCCGGGTAGGCTAACTCAAGCGGAAGCAACCTTTCAAGACAAGGATGGACCGATTGGACCGCAGCTGGGCCGAGCTGGGCAGATGTACGACCGATTGCTTCAAGGCAATCAGCCGTATCAAATGCCAGCAGTCGGCCCAGGCGCAATCGGACCAACCTTCCTTCACCAAGACGATCATCCGATTGGTCCGCAGCTGGGCCGAGGTTGATACCTGGAAGGCCGATTGCCCAGAGCAATCGACTTTGCCAGGTACCACCAGTCGGTCCAGGCACAATCGGAACCACCTAATACCCAGTCGGGGGTATGATTACGAGGGCATAAATGTCATATCCCCATATATCCGGGTGGCAGGAAGGCCAGGTCATGTCAAAGATCTGGGGGAGATACGGTGTCGACCTCTCCGCCGATTCCGCGGACAGGCCGACAAGACCGCACCCCCTAGCTCCACTGTTCATCCCTACGCTCTACGAGTCTACAGCATGGGCCGCCGCTCGTAGGTTCCGGATCAGCCGGAGAGGAGCAGTCGGTGGGCCCAGGCCGATTAGAGGATGACAACTGGGCCCATTCGGCAATGAAGTTACCGAAGTACCCTGGGCTCACACTATAAGAGCCAGGGTACCCCTCCTGCGTGAGGGACGACTCATCCTAGACCACCATTACTCACTTTCCCCTCAGTTCGTTCACTGCTTGTAGTTCTTCCTCAGGGACGCAGGAGAGAGCCTTGCCCACGGCGGCGGCGCTCACCCTCCCCTGAGAGGATAGAGAAGCAGTTATTGTAGCCAGAGCATTGATATATAAGAGACAAGCAGGAGTAGGGGTGTTATCTCTCCGGAGAGCCCCGAACCTGGGTACATCGTGGTGTCCTCCACCGTGTTTGTGCCCAACCCGATTCCGGCACCATCGACATTCTCTCCCTCGCGTCTTCCCCTCACTTTAGCCATCCCATGGCATCTGGCGTTACATATCGACGACAGGAACCGTTGGCAGCCCACCAACCACGGTACTACCGCTCGGAGAGCGGTACTACCGCGTCGGGAGCGGTACTACCGCCCCACGGTACTACCGAAGCCCAGTGCCATGCCCACTACCGCAAAGTCCAGTGGACTTACGGTAGTGAGTGCGGTACTTGCCCGCGGTACTACCGTGGCACGGTACTACCGCACTGGGAGCGGTACTACAGGGCCACGGTACTACCGGGGGCCAGTACTGTGCCCACTACCGCAAAGTCCAGTGGACTTACGGTAGTGAGTGCGGTACCCGCCCACGGTACTACCGTGGCGCGGTACTACCGCGGCGCGGTACTACCGCTCCAAGAGCGGTACTACCGCCCTGGCAGAACCAGGGAGCCCAGGCCACACAACAGATGAACACCAAATAAAACAGGCAAACCCTGAACTGCCACAACTTCTGCAAATGAACTCCGATTAAGGCAAACTCAAGCTTGATGGAAATATTTAGAAGTGGCAGGGGAGAAATGTCAAACAAATAGAGGTGTGAAACCTCTAACCGAGACGACCCGACAAATCTCCCACATCGAAAAACATACGAGAAGACGCATATGAAATCCATTTTCGATGAACAAGAGCTTGTCATGAAGAAGACCACAAGCTCCAAAACCCACAAAGAGAAAAGCCAAACAAGAACCAATAAAGATGATGCCAAGGATGCAAAAGGTTTGAGCTCTCCACGAACGACTCGGCCTAGCCTATAACACGGTCTCCTAACTACTACCAAGAGACCGGTAAACTAGACACCTATCTAGTCAAACCTTTGTCTTGCGCATAATCCATTTGAGCTTGATGATGACGATCATGCCCGCCTCAAGTTGCAACATCTTCCTTGATTCCGCCGGCTCGGTGAAGACTTGTAGATAGCTCCCCCATACTCCATTATGGGTGAGCCTCTTTTAGGCACATCTTCACACGACCATTATCACCAAATGGTCGGCAAGCTCCAAGCATTCGATATCTTCGTGATGCTCCTCTTGACCTTGCACACAGCTACTTGACCAATCTTTGGATAGCTCCATGAAGAACACCTTGGTCAACACGTAATCTTCATCTTACAACCTTGAAGCCACCATATGATCTTCAAGCGTTGCCTATGGACAAACCTTAAAGTATAACTCAAGGAAACCATTAGTCCATAAAGATTGTCATCAATTACCAAAACCAAACATAAGGGCACATGCCCTTTAAGTATGGATTTCCTACACCAAAGAAATAAAAGTGTTGAAAAACCGTCTTCAATCGTTTCTTTCTAGAAGAGTACATAACTATCTTATGCCATATAGATATGCATGTGTAGCTCAAGCACACGATTAGTCTGTAAATTGCTTTATCATCAACAACAACAAAACTTATAGCAGGAAATGTCCTTTCAACACAATGATTTGCATAAAGATATCATGATGAAGCACATGGTCTAGAAAATATAGACTGCCTCCTAGATGAAAGAACTATTTTAATTGCACAATTGTCACAACTAGGATCAACACTCTCCCCCTAGATTTTATAGACCGATAACAAGTTACAAATGATAATAGTGGTGGTGTAACATATAAGAGCAACAAACATAAACAGGGCTCCACAAAAATGAAACCAAACACGTGAATAAGATTTTTAGTATTAAGTACTCATGTCTTACACCATGCTAGGAAAGACAGGTTTTCAAACCAGACGGGAACGTTGTCGACCCAGATGGGGCTGACAGGGTTATACTTTTGCATTTTTTTCAAAAACATTAATATTTCCGAATTTAGAAGAATAAAATAGATTATATAGACCATCAACAAGTTGCAAATGATAATAGGTATAAATTAAGCATGCATTCACAACATGTGGTGGAGCAACATATAAGGGCAACAAAAAAACAGGGCTCTACAAACATGAAACTAAAGACATGAATAAGATATATAGCGTTAAGCACGCATGTCTTACACCATGGTAGGAAAGACAGATTTACAAAACATGGGCGCGTTGTCCATCTAGACGGGCCAAAGAAGGTTATACTTTGCGAAAAAAAACATTATATATTTTTCAAGCATTCAAAAGAACAATTTTGAAAAAAAATCGTGACGCGAGCGTGTGGGCTATGGCCTATAGCTAGGTGTAGCCATGAGGTATCCAGGCTGCTGATGTGTTTAGAAAGGTGAGCCAAGTACATATTTCTTAATTAATGATTTTGGATAAAAAAACAACTAATTAAGGAATACTTTTTACGGGAGCTCCGTAAGAATCACTTTTGATGTGCTAGAAGTGCGTCACGTACCGCGTGCTGAGCGTCTTTTTGAGATTTTATTTTTTTATTTTTGTGTATGCATTTTTAGGGTTTAGATGGTTTTTTACATGTTTTTTTTACATCTTGGAGAAACAAAATTACACAGGAAACCCACACCTTTTTATAAAAGGTACGATCATGCCTCTCTTGGAGGCACAGATTTGTTTCTGTAAAAGGCATGTCGTGCCTCTCGAAAAGGATAAAAATGTGAAGGCATAGGTTTGCTTTTGTAAACAACACACTGTGAAGGCACAGATTTAAAGGTGCTTCTGCAAAAAGTACATCATGCATCTCGAAAAGGAAAATAAAATATATTTTCTTCCAAGAGGCACGATGGGGCCTCTCATGAAAACATAAGTTTCTTTCACAAAAGGTATGTCGTGCCTTATCCATTAACTTAGGACCTAGTTTGAAAATCTCAACACAAATAATCCAACAATAAAAACAGTTTATGATCTGAATACACGGTTTAAGTGATGAAATATTAAAAAATAAATCTACATAAAAATTAGATTACCATAAGTGATGCGCATGCAGTGCAACCTTTATCAACCACGAATAGGTATAAGTATTTGTTACAAGGAGTACTTTTTAATTAATGGTTTTAGGTAAATAAGCACCCACTGAATACTTTTTAATTAATGATTTTGGGTAAATGGGCACGCACAAAACCCCACGCCCTTGACGTCCAGCCCAACGTAGGGGCCCACGTTGGAGGCTTGCTCTACAGGTTGATATAATGGAATTGCTCGAGAAGTTGGTTAATGGAATATTTCAGACAAGGGAGAATTAAGTAGAAAATCCAGAGACATCAAACAAGCACATCAATGATGTAGAGGCACAAGTGTCACGCATACATCACGCTGACAAGAAAGACAAGCAAAGCACCAATGACAAGAAAAATGCAGCTGGGAAAACAAGGGGATGGATAACCAAATTATGTCATGGATCACACTCACTGTCAGCTAATAAAATGCATCAGAGGGATAAACCAACCAACCAAACCGCCCAACCTCGCTAACATCCGCATCTCTGTCACTCTCGATCTCACTTAACAAAGCAGGGAACAAACTTCAGCTATACAAGACACAATCCAGAGGCAGCAGGACCGTCCCAAAACCCTATAAAAATAAGTCGAACTTGGCACCAAGTAGAGGTAGGCAACACCACAAACAGATTAAGCCGGTCCACTTGTTGTCGCAGCAGCAGACCAGAGAACATTTTTACATCGGAAGCAAAATAATCGGAGGAGCAAACTGCTGGCCACCCAAATGTCCATCACCACGCTACTCAATTGGAATGGGGGATCCGCGCCTTCATCGTCTCCATTCGGCTTTCATCGGTCTCTCTGCACATGATTTAGAAGGTGAGTTGAGCACATAAGCTCAAATTGCAAATTGCAAATATGACACATGACATAAATATGGGTGGGTACTTATTCCTGAACCTTCACCCAGAAAATTGGCTCACATGCTGTTCATGGATGCCAGTGTGCTTGAATAAGCAAAGCTCCGAGTGATTATAAGCAACAGCTCAGTTGGTTTATCTGGTTACTCGAATGGGGCCAAACAAGGATAATAGTCCTATCTGGTCACTCTAGTGGAACTAAGCAAAGATAATGGTCTTATCAGGTTAATTTTGTGGAACAAAATAACATTTGGGGCATGCAACAGTTTGTCTCAATTTGCAGAGCAAACAAAGGCGACAAGATACAGTAACAATAATCTGAGTTCTGCCAAAAACCTAATTATCAATTACAGAGGTCACTTTGAAGTAGGTGAAACAATTTATGTATACGGAAGAAAAGAGAATCAATGGAATAACATGACAAGGGCATGAAACAGTTTTACTGATGTAAACATTAGTCAATGATCCTCTATAACTTACCAGCGGCGTCCCTCGATGACAGCATAGACTTGTCAACTTTTGCTCCCTCTTTAATACCAGGATGGATTGGCCTTTGTGGACGCGGCGAGTGAGAGTTCTGCTTACCATTGGCAGGGGAAGGAAGGGAATGGCGGCGTGTGTAGACAGTTTTTTCTGCTGAATCAGCGCTAAGTCTTGGTGATATCTGTCCGCGCAGTTTCGCCTTGGCAGATTTTGTTGCGGCCATGTAGCTGGGCACAGTTGGAGAGTTTTTGGAGCCGTTCTCTGGATATTCTGGCTTTGTTGAGAAAGAAGACCTCCTGTTACCACCTTTGAGGCTTTCTGCAGAGAGAGGCTCTTCTCTGGATCTCTGCTCCGAGTCATTCACCAAAGCATTTTCTTCATTATCAATATCTTGCAGAGGCATAACTTCAGCTTCTGTAGCAACAACAGACGGCTCATCAACTTCTTCAGTTGTGACTGCATTTGGAGTAACTTCCGCTTCAGGTTTGTGATCAGGTACAAAGATATCCGTCTTCGCATTTTCCAACAGATCACGATTGTCAGGTTCTTGAATCTCATGATAAACTGGAACTTCCTGTGCGGTACGTTGTGGTTTCTCACATTGGATCTCTGGAGAATCAGGGATCTCAGTTGGAGGATTAGATACCTTTGTGGCTTCAGCCATGGAATTTGTCACCTTCCTAAGGCTACGTTTAACCTTCTCAAGTTCAGTTAACTGGCTATCAGGCACTGAATCAGCAGGAGTGCTAGTGAATTTCCTTGGGTTCCTTCTTGTTTTTTCAGGCTCCACTGGCATGTTTGTCTGAGGGGCAGGCTCAACTGACATTGCAGAACTCTTCCGAGCATTTCGTTTTAATTTCCCTGACTCGGTTTCCATCGCATAGCTGGCCCTCTTTGCCTGCGGTTTGGCATCAGCACTAGCATTTCTCTTTGTTTGGTAAATGGGTTTCCAGACACGACTTATGGTCCATCTCTCTAACCAGTTGAAGGCTGAATTGGGATCCCTCTCATCATACTGAAAGTGAAGAGCCTCTACCAGAATTGGTGAAGCTAGGAGCTACAATATATACAAAGAAAAAGGTTAATTCGCAGACAGACAACATATTATCTATACGAGAGGCTGGCATGTACTTGGTCAACGAATGAGCACAAGGGCCAGACAACGGGTCCAGGATTATTTGTTGTGCATAACCAAGTCCTCTCAAATAACTATATGTAGAGGCACAAACATGTATACCTTACGAGCAAATGCGTTTGAAGCTAACCTCTCCCTCCATGCATCTGGTTTAGCACCCTGAGAAAAGACAAGAATTATTATTTTTAGCGAAAAGGAAAGAATTGTGAATTTACATTTTGGTTAAGATAACAAATATAAGGTCATAAATGCACATCTTTCAGTTTTGATCAACAAATGAAAATGAAAGCATAAAAAGATCCAAGAACGTGACCACAGTGTTAACAACTGGCATTAAAGTGTTTGGTTAAACTGAACCAGAAGGGGCAGGCATTTAAAAATATATTCTATGTCAGCTTCATCATAGACAAGGTAAGAAAAAAATAATGATACTAATGTTCAATGTACAGAATTATAGCTTTATCTTTTACGCAATAGCAGCAAAGAGAATTGTTTTAGAGCTGATAAGAAGCATAACAAAGTCCCTTAGTCAAGTTACAACTGTATACTTTGTAAATTACCCTCACCATTTTGGCACACCAAAAAGAATCACTTGAAGGCTACTCAACTATATAGATATCTAATGTGACAAAACCGAAATGCAGAATCAACATTCCAATCGAACAGTAATAAGGTGAGTTAACATAGAAAAGAACCACTCAAACTACAATAATAAGGCAACAAGGGAAATTTAATATTTGTATCTATGCAAACCAGTTACAAAAGTATCGCGGGGGGGGGGGGGGGGGGGGGGGGTCATGGCGCTTGAAAGGAGAACCATGACAATCAGTCGACTAAGTACACAAGAATGACTTGTTCGACTAAAACACACTAATAAAATCATGAGTGCAAGAAAGGGGCACTTGTGATGAACAATATATCGGGTATTGAATGAACTGGAATGGGCAAGGAACTTACCACAGATTTCTGGTCGACAAACTTCCAACTGAATTGAATTGCATCACTAGAAAGTCTGACATTTCTACCACGAACAATAGCTTGGAACTTCACAATCAACCATGTAGCACGGAGAGTTGAAGCAGCCTGCCTCCTTACAAGATGTCCACGAATCAGCGCCTGAAGTCGTATGATTCCTTTCAATGCCCGGAATGCCCGACGTGCCTGAACAAATAGGATGCTAAAATTAGCATGTTGTGAAGCAAAATAAACACAGTGGCTATGGCAAGAATTATTCTGTTGTAGCAGCTTAATAAGATCAGTCAGAGGGTGAAATGATCAAGTGCGTATGCATGAATTCCAATGAATATAAACAATATTAAATCATGAATAATCACAGAGGTGTGACACATCACAGAATAATGTTTGTCCTTTTTCTGAAGATTTTAAGATGTACACTCAAGTTTCATCACCAGGAAAAAGCATTACCAGGTAACCTCTGAAGGCAGCTTGGGCCTTGACGGCTGCTTGTTCTTCCTTCAACCTCTCAGGATCAGTGGACAGCACATCAGACCCAACAGTGCTCTGCTTCTCCAAATCATGGTTCACATCTTCGTGCTGCACCGCCGCCACTTCGCCTTGCGAGCTGGAATTCTCACCCTTCCCCGCCTCCGGCACGCCATCGTTGTTGCGTGGGGTAACGAGCACCGGCTCGGAGATCACCGGGGAGCTCTCGGAGAACCCAGGCTCCTTCCCAGCAGCAACATACCCTCTGTTACCACCAGCCTTCTACACATGAAAATAAACAAAAAGCATCAGTCGCAATCAGCAGATCTCCGCTCTCCGGCTGCAATCACACAGCAGGCAATTCCGCGGACGGACCCGTCGGAATATTCAGTTTCCACCTCCAAGCATCAACGTACCGATAAATCCTTGGCCTTGGCGGAGCCGGACCTGGACGTCTTCTTCCCGAAGAGCACGGACTTGAGCCACTTCGCCGGTGACTTCCCCATCGGAGCCTCCTCCTAGACGACCGCCGCGCGCCGGAGCTCTCGGGCCCTGCAGCCGAACCACCGCACATGTCAGCGCACAGATCTACACTGCAGCAGCTAATTATCATCCATATAAAAAACACCGGAAAAAACCGCAGCATCCACCCAAACCCCCCGAGATCATGAATCATGAGCACTGTCCCAGTGAAAGCAACCACGGCAACTAATTAAAAAAAACAGCAGAAACGGATCAAACGAGGCGCGGAAAAGGAAAGTGGGCGAGGAGATCCGCGGCTCCGGCAGTTCGCGGGGAACCTCCCCCAAATGCAGCGCCGGGAGCCTCGGACACAACCGAAAAAAACCGAAACACCGTGCCCTAGAGCGGCAATCAGCGCAGATCTAGGCGGCGGCGGCGGCGGGCGGGGGGTGGAGCGTCGGATCTGGGGAGAGCCGGGCGGGTGAGTCGCTCACCGGAGGAAGAGGATGCGGCGCCGGCAGAACCCTAGCTCGCGGTCTGTGTCGGACGCCTCCCTACGCCTCCATTCTTCCAGGGAGAGGGAGCCAAGGAGTTGGGGCAGTGGCTCTGGCTGGCTGGTAGTGGTACTGGTAGTGTAGTAGCAGCACGCAGCAGCAGCGAGGTGAGGTGACGGCGACAGCAAGAAAAGAAAAAGAGCAGCTCAAAAAAAGAAACGAAAATGAATTGCGAGAGGGGAGAAGAAAAAAAAAAGGAGTGTGAGCCAGTGAGTGACATCGAGAGAGTGAGCCAGTGAGTCGCGGGACCCACCACCCGAAGAGAACCACTCCGTGACATGCCGGGCCCGCGAGAGCGCCTCGTGTCGATGACGCGCGGGCCCGGGCGGGTGGGTCGGCACGTCGACGGTGTGGGGTGGGGGAAAGGAGCGTGCACGAGGTGAGTTTTGAACCGCGCTGCGCGGTGAAAAAGAGGACGGGGCGGTGTGGGGCCGAGCACAGCGCGGGCCACCGGTCAGTGGGGTCGGGGTATCCCCGTCGTGGTCCGTCGCCCTTTTTCGCGGAGAAAAGTGGCTGGTCTCGCCTCTCTTTTTTTTTCACCAGCTGTCAGGCCCGTCCCACACGTAGTGACAGCGAGGGGAGTGATTGATTACGCGGGCGTCGGGAGGCGGGGCCCCGCGGCATGTGCGGTGATTAACGTCTTAAACGGATAATTATGATTGGGTTAAGGACGGTTTAGATTCTTAGGAGAATCTTTTGTTTTGTGGAGAATCGACCTTTGACCTCCATGGCATGATACTCTCCATGGAGTAAGAAATAAGTAAACATGCAAGTTTTTTTTTCTATTTCTATGGAGAGAATGCATATGGTTTCATGTAGTACAACTTCATTTGTCAAGTAAATAATTTAATTTCTATGAAGTATTTATTTTGATCCATATGGTTTAAATGAATGTGTCTAGAAATTATACTAAAGTTAAGATGTTTATTTTGAAACAAAAGAAATATGTGTCCCACAAGCAAGGTGTAGAGACACAAGATTTCGTTACCAACCTTGGTATTCCTTGTGAATTTGTTTGTCAAAGGTCATATGATTCGTCGCCAGTAGCTCATCGCAATGCCCCAAATTTTTATTTTTTTCAAATGAACGAACTAAAAAAGCATGTTTTTTTTATCTTAGGTTTTCCATGATCAAAGGAAAGTTGCACGAGGGCCAATACCTAATTGCATCGGACATGTTTCTAGGTGGAATTTTTTGGTGGGTTGAGCAATAAACACTTGCATGTTTAAAAATACTTCTTATATCCGTAAAATGTGTCTTCAAGCCACTTCCTTCGACACACTTTATCCGTTTCAACTACAACACCAGAACGTCCTAACCTGACGCCCTAAACACACACCCAGAATATCACTCACTTATTGGCGGATAGCAACCACATTCCTTCAATATTTTTTCCTCATCTCACAAGATAATGACATATCCACCTCTTTTGCTCAAAGCTTTAGCTTCGCCACTTACTCTTAACAATTGACTTTTTGAACTTTCTCTCCCACTATAGAAATACCAATGTGATTAGCGTCTTAATAGCATGAATTTGGTTGGATTGTAACCATTAAGATCACATTACCTCATATGTGTTTGCATAATTCTTTGTGTCAAGATCTTTGTTGTGTGATCAGATAGCTAAAAACGATAATGATGATAGGTCCTCATAGCAAATCAAACCTTCACTAAGGAAGTTCACACACTACATGAAGAATATGATGGTGGGTCGACATTGGGCAAGGTAACTAGCATGATCAAAGGTTTTTCTTGGCTCTACACTTGTAGAACAAGATTAACTCTAAATGTACACTCGTAACATGTTGCTCGTAATAGCATTTGTTCGAGTTATATTCTTCTTGTCCCTACTTCAACAAATCGTCATTCTCTATGCACTGACATCACCTCGCTGGGGACTTACCACCGTTGATTCTGACATGACGGCTATGATTGCATAAAAAAGCTAAACTTTCAATAACTTGATTTACCGATTAGTTTGACAGACGTACATGTCTTCATCCCGCCACCCCCTCCCATCCTTTTCCAATGACTTCCTTGATATCAACTATAGGCCTCTACCAAAATCGCATCCGTAAAAACCACAGGTGTATGATCACAGAAAAAAAAACAGATGTAGCATTACTCACATCTATCATGCCATGAAAGATTAAAGGCATCTCCAACACTAACCCCTAAAACGAACACTGCATCCATCCGTGGACCGATTCGCGGATACTGATGGGGAGCCGCACATCCAACCATAGCTGCAACCATCCGCCAATATTTTAACCAAAATATACTAAATTCACACAAGCTCAGACGAATTTCATTCAAATCCGAATATAATTTACGTAAATCGGGCGTGTTTCATGCAAACCAGACAAATTTCATAAAAAATGACTTTAACCTAGTCTAAAACCACAACGTTGCACATCCACGTTGATCGTGAGGAGCTACATGGTTTGCAACAGTGTCCGCTCTTTCCAGGTCGTGGGGATAGACGACGGCGGTCGTGACCTCCATGAAAACCGGACGATTTTGGCCATTCCAGGTCATCATAATAGATGTCGGCCGGGCAGGGAAGAAGCTTGGGGTAGACAACACAAAAGGCGTGGCGGAAGTTGCTTCGTCTCTTGGGTCGTCTGCCGTGAAGATGAGGGATGGAAACCCAAGGAGAAGGGCATCCCGACAGGCCACCGTGCGTCGGTCGCTTCCAGAGTAAGGCCAAACTATGAAGCAATGGTCGACGTCCTTGTTCAGCCACCGCGCTCTATCAGAGCTAGGCTCTTGCATGTCTAAATCAGTCGGTGTGCAACCCCTCAAGGAGGAAAGGTGCTACCCATAATGGACGAACAGATCGCCGATGCACCGGGCTTTTTGAGGAGAGTTGTTGTCTGTAATCGATGTTGCTTGGCTTGCAAGCCGGCCTTTATCCCACAAGAGCCTAGAGCTCGGAGTCACGACGGGTGTGGAGGAAGAAGAAAGTGGAACAATTGTGTTTGTTCTGTTCCACGGTCCTACGAGAATGCGTTTAAATAGTCGGCGTCGGGTAGGGGAGCGGAGGATCCGGTTTAAATGTGGTGCGCCGGAGTGGATTTCTAAGCCGCCACACTGGTTTAATGTAGTAGGGACGATGAACGGTTAGCCGTTTAGACGCGTCTCTCCGTCCTTTGATTTGGATTAGATTTACTGAAAAATGAGTAGGCGAACCAACCACCAAACGAATACAGAGCCGCGTTGGATGACAACATTGGTTCGAACTACCCAAATCCGAACGGATGTGAAAACTCTAAGGGTGAGCGTCAAAAGATTTGTTTTTTCGATTTCACGCGGAGCGAGAGATGTGAATTGAGGAGTGCGGACAGCCGGAGCAAGCCAAAATTTTGGCACCCCGTACTTTGATTAACAGATCATTTTAGAATGCATGATGATTAGCGAATCCAGGGACCGTTGAGATCAAAGGAACGACGTACATACTACGTACTGGCTTGGACGGTGCTAGTACGATCAATGGCGATCACGTGTCTGCTGCGTACGTATACGTCCTGCCGCTGGAACGTAGCTAGCGCACATACGGAGGTGGATGTTGGTCTCGGAGCGGCATGGCGAGGCGAGGAGCAGCGTGCCGCTCGCGCTCTCGAGTGCCCAGGCCCCAGCTAAACCGCCGTCCGCCTCCCTGCGTGATGCGCCTCCAAAACGACGTCTGTGACTCCACGGCGGAGGTACGCAGGTACGGGGATCGCTCGTAGATCGGCGGCGCGCGCACGAACGGAGATAAATAGGCCGACCGGCTGGCCGGACACGTTCACTTCACTCTCCCGCGCGGTCCACGTGTGTACGATTTAATACATGCTCCAGTACTGGACCTGCTACTAGCATAGCAAGATTGAGCTGTCAGTAAGGGCAACTCCAATGCGGAGGTGCAAATTTATGCGTCCGCTGTCCGTTTTGTCCGCTTTTTGATCCGTTTGCGTCGAGAAAACGGACAGCGAACAGCGGCGGACAAACGCAAATTGCGTCTGTAGCCAACGCATACAATTTGCGTTGAGGGAAGGCGTCGTCGCTCCAGCAGAACCTTGCCGCTCTGAACGTGTCGCGCCGCGCCCGGCGGAGAGGAGGCCGTCGCTCGGGAGGACGGCGAGCACCATGGTGGAGAGGAGGCCGCCGATGGGCGAGTCCTGGGGCGGCGAGGTGAGGCGGGGCTGGCCGGCGAGGCGGGGCTGGGGCAGGGCGGGGCGGGGAGGTCGGCGAGGCCAGGGCGGCGGGGCACAGACAGGTGGGGCGGGGCGGCGCGACGTGCCCGGCTGCGGGGTGGAGGGCGCGGCCGCGAGGCCAGTGGCCGGTGGTGGACGGGCCTTGCATGGGGGAGTTGGTGGCGGCGTCCGTGGTGGGGAGTTGGTGGCGTGGGAGAGAGAGAGAGGGGTAGTTTTTTTATTGTTTTTGTTTCACTGATATATGGGCCAGGGTATGCATGTGATGGACAAAGTGCGGACGCGCCGGACGCGCCATGCGTCCGCGCGTGTCCGTTTTGGACGCAAAGCTGGCCCAAATTTGCTCCAAAAATGGGTTCAAATGGACACAAAATGGACAGGCGCGGACACACACAAAAAATGCACCCGCGCGTTGGACCAACTTTTCTGTCCGTTTAGACCTAAATGGACAAGCGGACGCGATTTGCACCCGCGCGTTGGAGTTGCCCTAAGGGAGGCGTCGATGTAAACGCCCTTTAGGCAACTCCAATGCTGGACGCATTTCTGTCCGCGTCTGTCCGATTTGCGTCAAAACAACAAAAAACTGAGCCAACGCGAAGATCCATACCTATTTATTGTTCACTTTTTGTCCGCGCTGCGTCGGCCCGTCGCATATGCGAAGCAAATTTGCACTGGCTTTGCGTCCAAACCGGACACAAAGCGGACGCTTTGTGCGTCCTCGTGGTCCGGATGTATCCGTTGCATCCCCCACCTGTCACCCACCCATCCAACTTTTCTCTTTGCTTTATCTTTCTCTCATCCATCCATCCACCGCACGCCGGCTACACACGGCGCGCCGGCCGTTGCCGGCTGGAGCCAAAGACTCATTCCGGTCTCTCCTCGTCTCCGGCGAACTGTGACAAGGGGCTCGACGTCGACGCCAGCGAGCTCGCGCTCTTCCTCGATGCCGACGAGCTCCCGCTTGTGCAGCCGTGCGCTCGCGCTCTTCCTCGACGCTGGAACAAGCCTGTCAGACCTGCGCCTGATACGTCCAAAATGTATCTATAATTTCTGCTTGCTCCATGCATGTTTTGTGTGATATTGCTATGATCTAGATACACTTTCATACATTTTTTTATCATATTTGGACTAACCTATTAACTCAGTGCACCCCAGTGACAGTTCCTGTTTTCTGCTGTTTTTCTATTTCAGTTTTCCCCCATATAAAAAGTGCCAGAAAATATTTGGGAAAATACAGGAAAAATCAGCGTACAGGAAGCTTCGAGAAGAGCCCGAGAGGGGCCAGAGGGGATCCAGGGGGGCGCCTAGGGCCCCTGGTCCACCTCTGGCTGCCCCCCTTCGCCTATTTATTCTCCGTCACGGCAAAAATCCAGAAAAGGAACCCTATTCCGCGAACTCGCCTCTATTCCGCCGCCGACGCGCTTCCAAGATCGGGAGCACCAGAAGACCTCTTCCCGGCACCCTGCCGAAGGGAGGATTGACCTCCGGAAGTCTCCTCTCCACCATGTATGGTCCCCGGATGTCTCGTGAGTAGTTTTCCTTGGACCATGGGTCTGTGATCAGTAGCTATGTGATGTTCTCCTCCCCTCTTTGATCTTCATTGTTTAGACCTCGTGAGCTGCCCTACATGATCGAGGCACCTTTGTAATATTTCTGATGTTGCTATGCTGAGTTTGAAGGGATCTGATGGATTATGAGATTATGTTCAGATTGTGATAGAGTAATATATTTGGTTTTTATCTCTTATATTTTTGTTCCTAAGTAATTCTTGCATGTTCTCCGTTGTTGTTTATTGCTTTGGCCAAGTAGTAGGTAGTGACTCCAAGAGGGAACGTTGTGCTAGATTGTGGGTTCATGCCCCCCGATGACACGCTTGAGTGACAGAAACACGAGTCTAGGGGATGTGCTGTTGCCACAAGGGGGAAAACAACGGTGCTTGTAACCGCGGTTACAATGATTGTTTACTTTACGCAAAGTTCTTTTTAATGCAGTTGTCTGTTGCTTTGGGTTTACACTTTGGGTGGGGCTCGCAACTTAATAGCAGCGAGATGTTCTGGATAGACATCTCAAGGTGGATGATTAGTAGTAGATGCAGATGGATTTCGGTCTACTTTTTGGTGTACTGCCCGTGCTTTTGAGCCTCTTCCTTTCTTTTGTAGCATAGTTAGCATTGCGGCGCGTTCATAATCCTGTCAATTGCCCTTCTGTAATTTGTTTACCTCGCATAGCAGTTTTATCGTCTTTTGGGAGAGAGACATCAGTAGTGAACATCACGTATCCCGGTTCATATCCTCATTATTATTTCCAAGCTATATTTACTTTACTGCTTTTACTTGCTATCATTATCCCTTGAATTTTATCCTTTGTGAACAACAAGACCGGAGAGATTGACAACCTCTCTGAACTTAGTTGGGAACAAAGTTATCTGTGTCTGTCTACAGGTCCGCGTCAGTTACGCCGCTGACACCTGATGGTGGAGAAGTTAATAGGTTTAGTTGGGTTGCCTTCCCTGTTAACCGCGCCAACCCCCACAAGTCTAGGGGATTAATTGTAGCTTTTCGATAAATAAGGATGTCGATCCCAACGAGGAGCAGAAGGTGTTGATAAGTGACACTGGATAAGGAAAGACTGCAAACACTCAAAGGTAAATATTTAGGGGTTTTTGGTTTAAGCAACAGAAAAGTAAAAGACAGGCAAAGTAAACAGGGTAACTGAGGAGTAGCAAGTGGCCCAATCCTTTTACAAGGATAAGCCTAAGAACTGAACTTATAAAGGCTAAAGCGTTCTCGAGAAAACACGGGAGAGATAGTCTAGTCACTTTCACCATACTCTGCCAAGTAATATGTATTGTGTGATAAGTATCGGTGGGTGGATCAATGCTAGTACACCTTCTAGACTAAGATAAGTGTACTCTTATGATTACACACCTTGCAAACATCCGCAAATACAAGGTAGTAATTAAGGCATAAGCCTAACCACAGCATTACGATCAAGGATCCATAACTCCCTTGTGCGAAAGTCTGCGAACTGGGGTTCAGGTTTCTGTCACTCCGGCAACCCACCATAAGCATCCTTTGTGCACAATGTTTCCCTCTAGGCCCATTAAAGGTGAAGTGTTATGTGTTCGACTCACATAACACCACTAGAGAAATAACAACACAACTTAAGTATCACTAGCACATAATACTTCAACATCATATGACTACTAACAACTAGATTGCTCCCATGTTCTCAAGAACTAAAGTAACCACTCACAAGACATAAAAGAAATCATGATCAGAGGTGATAAATAGGTGATGAACAATCTGGACACAATAATATTTCTTCAACAAAACTCAATAGCATTCACCACAAAGTAGTAATCAACACCAACAGAGTAGAGGGGATAGATAGTACGGATTACAACACAAGTTGCAATTGTGAGATGAGATTGGATGTAGATGGAGATGGTGTTGATGTTGGGGATGATGTTGATGATGATCTCGATGATGCCCGTGACGATGATGATGATGATGGCGACGATCTCCCCTACCGGGAGGTGATCTCCCCGGCGGAATCTCTCCGCCGGAGATTGGTTTTCTCCTCTGTAGGTTTCCGCACCGTGGCGGCGGCGTCTCGCGAAAGCAGCTTCTCTTTAGGGGTTTCTACCCCCAAGGGGTTATATAGGCGAAAGGGGGCACCGAGAGGGGCCACCAGGCACCCAGGAGGGTGCCTGGCGCGACCAGGAAGGGGGGCCGTGCCAGGCACCCTTCTGGCTGCCTGGTGGGTCCCCTCACCTTCTCCTTCGGTGAATCCCAGTCATTTGGCAGAAAAATGCTCCCCGTAAAATTTCATCGCATTTGGACTTGATCTGCTTCAGCAACTTGGTTTCCACTTCTTCACCGCTGAATCCTGGTTCTGCTGTTTCGGCACCGGAAAGTTGTAAACTGTGTAAAATAAGCCAAAAAAACATAAGAACAACACTTTCAAGTGGAAAATATCAATGAATAAGGTGAAATCACAATATAAAATAGTGATGCTTTTTGGACGTATCAACTCCCCCAAGCTTAGACCTCGCTTGTCCTCAAGCGATTACTGAGCTCGGTAAACCTGTCCACAAGTTTAGAGAGTGAAGTGTCGATAAAAAGAATACGAACAAGAAGCATCAAGATTCCTCACCAAACTTAAGCATCCTCAACAACAACCTCAACTCATAAGGTCCTTATAAGAAGTAGTAACAATTATAACAAAGTAGGACCTGGAAAACTCATCAAATCATGACAAACATAGCCTTGGTCAAGGAACAACTAATAGCTTTTACTTTTGCTCTTTCTCTTTTGATTAAACAGTTGAAACTTTTGAAAGAACATACTATTAGTCAAGAAGTGCACATGCCAACACAAAGGAAGATGTCTACTAAGCATAAGCTTTTGCAAACAACTTACTTATCAAAAGATAATGTCAACGAAGATGTAACATGCTAGATCTCAATGCAACTTTATATGCAAGCATCTTTATTAACACCAAGTGTCTGCTCTCTCTCTCTCTCTTTAGAAAGGAAGGAAGAAGGAAGGACTGACTCAGCACAAAATAAAGATAAACCCCGTGCAAAAGGGTAAGCAGGGAAAACTCATGTGTCATCTCTAGATCAAACAGAATAAAAACAAGCTTTTGGGAGGTGCATGATCCGTCAACGAATGCTGATAGATAACTCACTCACTTCATGATTTGGACAAGTTTCGAGGAACGACTCCCATGTGGGGACGATCACATCCCCTTGGATTCCTTTGTTTATCACTCGAAAAAGGGCGAAGGAACTTGTGTGTTTAGTATTTATCTTTTACGAGCTGGGCACTCATGCCAGTCCCTTCTCGTATTAGGGGTTTGCAGATTAGACATGCAATCCCAAGATAAAACTTGTCCAAATTAAGAAGATCATGGGTTACCCACCACTTCCTCATGAGCTGAATCAGTGGCACAAAACAGAAGATTTTGAACATCTAAAGATAGCACATAAATTATATACTTTAGGAGTGGTAGTGGAATACCACAAGTAGGTAGGTATGGTGGACTCAAGTGGAAGATGTTGGTTTCAGGGTATGGAAGTACAAGCAGAATTCCGCTTGGTACAGAGTTTTGGCTAGCAAGGCTTTGAGAGAGCAGACAAATGATGAAAACTTAGATACAAGCAGTACAAAGCATAAACATTAAGACTAACATGAAACATCAAGTTGTCTTCCTTGTCAACATAACACTTCAAGCATAATAACACAAAGGTTTTGGCTATGTCGCTACTTTGAGAAAAACATGCTTGTTGTTATGACCAAAGCTATACTTGCCAAGATTAAATAAAGTTTTCGAAGCCATACCTGATATAAGGTCAAAACTCCCCATAAGAATCATCTCATGATGTCGATTGCGTGAAGAGAATACCAAGTGTAGCGAAGAAACCAATAAACTTCTCATTAATATTCCTTCATAGACGACTCCGAACTCACTGATACAAAGCTCTCCACAAAAGGAGTGATAGACCTCAAAGCAACACCTATTTCATAAAGTGACCTCCCTAAACATAATAAGACTCTACTTGACTCCTAAAGACAAAGACAAAAGATAAAAGATACCAGGCACTCCCCCAAGCTTGGAACAAGCCAAGGGGATGCCATTACCCGAGGAGATTTACTCCCACTCTTCCTACTCCTGTTTCTTCAAATCTTTGATTACGCGCCGCAAGGCTAGGTTTTCACATTCCAAGATCTCCACTTGTGCCTTCAGCACACGGAAATCCTCACAAAACTGGTTGGTGATGCGGTAGGCTTCAGACACGGTAGATGGTGCTTGTAGGGCTCCAGTTGGAGGGGATGTTCCTGCAAGTTTGAGGGAAAGATCATATTGAGGTTGGACAAATCCCACCGTGATGGGGTTACTTGGCCCTCCTTCTTGTTGAGCGGTGACGGTCTTGACTTCTTTCCTCACGGAGCGCTCCATCTCCGCTTTTCTTGCAGCAATCTCCTCTTCTGTGTCCCATCCGACGTACTTCCTTTGATTGTAGTATTGCTAGAGTTGTCGTAGACGACGACCCATATAATCTTCTCCGCTCGAGCCACAAGAAGACATCGCCAATCAACAACTTTTTCCCTGGCAGAAACAGACCGAAAGAGAAAACACACGAAATCGCGAGGTACGGTGCCGGGACGATCCGGGCAAATATATAGCAAAAATTTCTGCAACAAAAGGAAGGTTCCGAGTCTAGGTGGAGTCGGAGGCGGTGTCCAGGGGAGTCAGGAGGGTGCCCGGCGCGGCCTGAAGGGGGGGCCGCGCCAGGGGGCCTCCTGGCCTCCCTGGAGCTCCACTCCGGCTCCAATAAGGCTTGGAATTTTCCTAATTTTGCAAAAACTTTGAAAAATAAACTTTTATTGACGTTCGCGGTGTTTTCTTACCATAATTCATACCTTTCCCGATTCTGCTCCTGACGGAATCTGAAATTGGGCTGCAACATGTTCTTCATGAGTACTTGTGTATATCATGCTTGCATCCACATTGATTGGATCACCTGCCATATAATGTTTGAGTCTTTGTCCATTCACAACTTGAGGCTTGGTGCCTTCGAAATTATTGATCTTGATAGCACCGGATCGATATACTTCTTCAATATGAAAAGGTCCTTCCCATCTGGAAAGTAGTTTACCTGGAGAAAACCTGAAACGAGATCTTTTCCTTGAACATTTTAGCGCTCTCGTAAGCTTCACTTCTCCACTCATCTAGAGAAGTCAAGTTCATGTGCCGCTTTTCACCAGCTTGATGTCCTCCATAGGGACTGTCGTGACATTGTCGAAGACTGTCTTGTTGCTCGTGTTCCGGTATACACCTTCTTACGATCCCGTCCGCACCTTCTTTATAAAGATGTGGATCATCCCAAAAGTAGTGCCTCAAATCCGTGAAGAATTTCTTCCTCTGCTGAAATGTAAAACCTGGAGGCAAAAACTTTGCAACGATAAAATTAGCATAATCTGCAAACCAAGGATCGGAATGAGATTGCACTTTTACAACAGCAAGTTGTTCATCTGGAAAACTGTCGTTGACTGGAATAGGATCGTGCGGGATATCTTCCATCCTTGAAAGATTATCCGCCACCGGGTTGTCTTCTCCTTTTCTATCGACAATCTGCAAATCAAATTCTTGAAGAAGGAGTACCCACCTAATGAGTCTTGGTTTGACATCATTTTTCTGCATAAGATACTTAATGGCAGCATGATCAGTATGAATAATAACTTTAGAATCAACAATATACTGCCTAAACTTATCACAAGCAAACATCACTGCCAAGAATTCCTTCTCGGTAGTAGCATAATTCTTTTGAGCACTATCAAGTGTTTTGCTGGCATAGTGGATGACATTCAACTTCTTGTCAACCCTTTGTCCTAAAACAACTCCAACAGCAAAATCACTAGCATCACACATAATTTCAAAGGGCAAATTCCAGTCAGGTGGTTGTACTATAGGAGCGGTTATCAAGGCTTTCTTAAGAACTTCAAAAGCTTCCTTACAATCTTCGTCAAATACAAAAGGAACATCCTTCTGGAGAAGATTGGTGAGGGGTTTCGAGGTCTTAGAAAAGTCCTTAATAAATCTTCTATAGAAACCAGCATGACCTAGAAAACTACGAATACCTTTGATGTCCCTTGGATAGGGCATCCTTTCAATAGCTTCAATTTTTGCCTTATCCACTTCAATTCCCCTTGCGGAAATCTTGTGTCCAAGAACTATCCCTTCGTTAACCATGAAATGGCACTTCTCCCAGTTGAGCACCAAATTTGTTTCTTCACATCTCTGCAAAACTTTATTAAGATTGTGGAGACAGTGGTCAAAGGAGCTTCCATAGACGGAAAAGTCGTCCATGAAAACTTCTACAATCTCCTCACAGAAACCATGAAATATTGCAGACATACACCTCTGAAAAGTAGCAGGTGCATTACATAAACCAAAAGGCATACGCCTATAAGCATAAGTATCGTAGGGACACGTGAAAGTGGTCTTCTCTTGATCCGCAGTGTTAACGTGAATCTGGGAGAAGCCAGAATACCCATCAAGATAGCAGAAGTGGGTGTTTTTAGACAACCGCTCGAGCATCTGATCAATAAAGGGCAAAGGATAATGGTCCTTCCGGGTGGCCTTGTTTAACTTCCTGAAATCAATACACATTCTATATCCAATAATGGTCCTCTGAGGTATTAGTTCATTTTTATCATTAGGGACAACAGTCATACCTCCCTTTTTTGGAACACAATGAACGGGACTTACCCACTTACTATCAGCTATAGGATAGATGATACCTGCGGCTAGAAGTTTGAGAACCTCTGTCCTAACCACGTCCTTCATCGTTGGGTTCAACCGTCGTTGGTGATCAACAACCGGTTTAGCATCGGGCTCGAGATTGATAGTATGTTGGCAAATGGATGGACTAATACCCTTGAGATCATCAAGAGTATAGCCAATAGCACCTCGGTGTCTGCGAAGTGTCTCCAATAATCGCTCTTCTTCATACCCTGAAAGGTTAGAATTGATAATAACAGGATATACTTTGTTTTCATCTAAATAAGCATACTTGAGCGTATCGGGTAGTGGTTTTAAGTCGAACACCGGGTCTTCTTTTGGTTGCGAGAGGATTCCTAAAGGTTCAACCGGTAGGTTGTGCTTCAGGATAGGAGGTTGTCTTAAAAATATGTCTTCTAGTTCATTCCTTTCCTGCATATGTATATCATTCTCGTGGTCCTCCATAAATTGCTGCAAAGTATCGTTAGGAGGAATAGCAATGGAAGCAATTTCTTCAATAATTTTGTCATTACTTGACAAGTCAGTACCACGAGGCTGCTTAGAAAACTTAGAGAAATTGAATTCATACGGCTCACCATTGAATTCAACAGAAACTTTACCTTTCTTGCAATCTATTATAGCTCCACAAGTGCCGAGGAAGGGCCTACCAAAGATAATAGGGCAAAAACTATCTTGCACTGAACCAAGTACAAGAAAGTCTGTAGGATATTTTACCTTCCCGCAGAGTACTTCAACATCTCTTACAATCCCAACTGGAGAGATTGTTTGTTTATTTGCAAGATGGATGGTGACATCTATGTCCTCGATCTCACACGGCTGAATCTCGTGCATGATCTCTTGATAAAGTGTGAAGGGGATAGCGCTGACGCTGGATCCCAAATCACATAGCCCATAGTAATTATGATCTCCTATCTTGACAGATACAACAGGTGTACCTGAAATTGGGCCTTTGTTCCTGGCTGTGACAATGTTAGTGGCAACAACACAAAAACTAATAGTGGAACCTTCAATATCACTTGTTACCACATCCTTGACCATTGCAACTTGAGGCTGGACCTTGATCGTGTCCTCAGGTTTGTCAGTGGTCCTTCCATTTTTATTTAAAATACCTGTAACAAAAGAGTGCTCCTTTATCTTGGAGGGATAAGGAGGCTGTTCATACACAACTGCAGGTAAAACGGGATCAGTAACATTAATCTCAATGGTTGACTCCTTGAAAGGTTTATGATGTTGACTCTCCTTCGTCCTGGAAGAATCAATATGAGAAGCAAAGTCTTTTTAAAAGTCAACCATTAGCTGGGAATCAAGACCAATTTTAGAGCAAAAGGTATTAAAGTAATCAGTCTTTACATAACTCTCAATGTAGCTATGCTCATAGTTTATAGCGGGTTCAATACCTTTATCAATTTCCGAGTCTTCAGTATTCTTCTGGATCCTTTCTATAAGATCCCATTTTTCTTCCATACTTCTGGTCTGGAATACCCCACTAGAGGAGGCATCCAACATCTCCTTGTCCTGACGAGAAAGCCTGGCATAAAAATTTGTGAGTATAATTTCCTTGGGGAGCTCATGGTTTGGGCATTTGAGCATCAGGGACTTCAGTCTCCCCCAAGATTGAGCGATGCTCTCTCCGTCGCGAGACCAAATGTTGTAGATGTAATTCCTGTCTTGGTGAATTTCACGAAGAGGATAAAACTTTGCATAAAAGAGAGACATAAGCTCTGGCCATTCAAGCGACTCAGAGTTATCGAGTAGCTTATACCAATCTGAAGCTTTATCTTTGAGCGATATGGAGAATAGTTTCTTCATGACGAACTCCATCGGCACACCTGCAAGCTTAAATAAAGAACATAATTGTGATAGATATATCAGGTGTTCTCCCGGATGTCCTTCTCCTGTATAACGATTAGCCAAGACATAATCAACAATACCAGATGGTATTTTATAGGGCACAATTTCAGTAGGGGTAGGAGTGACCACCACAATCGTGGGGCGGCTCCTTACCAGCAACGAACCAACAGCAGAAGAGTCCATAAGGACTGAAAGTAACAACAGAAAATAAAAGTTTCCTTACCGGCTTCACTTACCAATAGCGCTACACTCCCCGGCAACGGCGCCAGAAAAGCTCGTTGATGGCGGAGAAGTTAATAGGTTTAGTTGGGTTGCCTTCCCTATTAACCGCGCCAACCCCCACAAGTCTAGGGGATCAATTGTAGCTTTTCAATAAATAAGGATGTCGATCCCAACGAGGAGCAGAAGGTGTTGATAAGTGACACTGGATAAGGAAAGACTGCAAACACTCAAAGGTAAATATTTAGGGGTTTTTGGTTTAAGCAACAGAAAAGTAAAAGACAGGCAAAGTAAACAGGGTAACTGAGGAGTAGCAAGTGGCCCAATCCTTTTACAAGGATAAGCCTAAGAACTGAACTTATAAAGGCTAAAGCGTTCTCGAGAAAACACGGGAGAGATAGTCTAGTCACTTTCACCATACTCTGCCAAGTAATATGTATTGTGTGATAAGTATCGGTGGGTGGATCAATGCTAGTACACCTTCTAGACTAAGATAAGTGTACTCTTATGATTACACACCTTGCAAACATCCGCAAATACAAGGTAGTAATTAAGGCATAAGCCTAACCACAGCATTACGATCAAGGATCCATAACTCCCTTGTGCGAAAGTCTGCGAACTGGGGTTCAGGTTTCTGTCACTCCGGCAACCCACCATAAGCATCCTTTGTGCACAATGTTTCCCTCTAGGCCCATTAAAGGTGAAGTGTTATGTGTTCGACTCACATAACACCACTAGAGAAATAACAACACAACTTAAGTATCACTAGCACATAATACTTCAACATCATATGACTACTAACAACTAGATTGCTCCCATGTTCTCAAGAACTAAAGTAACCACTCACAAGACATAAAAGAAATCATGATCAGAGGTGATAAATAGGTGATGAACAATCTGGACACAATAATATTTCTTCAACAAAACTCAATAGCATTCACCACAAAGTAGTAATCAACACCAACAGAGTAGAGGGGATAGATAGTACGGATTACAACACAAGTTGCAATTGTGAGATGAGATTGGATGTAGATGGAGATGGTGTTGATGTTGGGGATGATGTTGATGATGATCTCGATGATGCCCGTGACGATGATGATGATGATGGCGACGATCTCCCCTACCGGGAGGTGATCTCCCCGGCGGAATCTCTCCGCCGGAGATTGGTTTTCTCCTCTGTAGGTTTCCGCACCGTGGCGGCGGCGTCTCGCGAAAGCAGCTTCTCTTTAGGGGTTTCTACCCCCAAGGGGTTATATAGGCGAAAGGGGGCACCGAGAGGGGCCACCAGGCACCCAGGAGGGTGCCTGGCGCGACCAGGAAGGGGGGCCGTGCCAGGCACCCTTCTGGCTGCCTGGTGGGTCCCCTCACCTTCTCCTTCGGTGAATCCCAGTCATTTGGCAGAAAAATGCTCCCCGTAAAATTTCATCGCATTTGGACTTGATCTGCTTCAGCAACTTGGTTTCCACTTCTTCACCGCTGAATCCTGGTTCTGCTGTTTCGGCACCGGAAAGTTGTAAACTGTGTAAAATAAGCCAAAAAAACATAAGAACAACACTTTCAAGTGGAAAATATCAATGCATAAGGTGAACTCACAATATAAAATAGTGATGCTTTTTGGACGTATCAACACCTACTTATCATCTCTGGAGTCCTACTGGAGACAAACCTTGGTATCTTCACCGAGGGAAAACTGCTGCTGCACTACATCTCAAACCTTCCACTTGGGGTAACGAACGAAGGGCGAGAAGCCATCAATGATACGTGTCAGAGGAGACTCCCGGAGGTCAATCCTCCCTCCGGCAGGGTGCCGGGAAGAGGTCTTCTGGTGCTCCCGATCTCGGAAGCGCGGCGGCGGCGGAACAGAGGCGAGTTTGCAGAATAGGGTTCCTCTTCTGGAGTTTTCCCGTGACGGGGAATAAATAGGCGAAGGGGGGCAGCCAGAGGTGGACCAGGGGCCCCAGGCGCCCCCCTGGCGCGGCCAGGGGTGGGGCCGCGCCGGGTGGCCGCCTGGGCCCCCCCTGGCTCCCCTCTGGCCCCTCCCGGGCTCTTCTCGAAGCTTCCTGTACGCTGATTTTTCCTGTATTTTTCCCTGAATATTTCTGGCACTTTTATATGGGGGAAAACTGAAATAGAAAAACAGCAGAAAACAGGAACTGGCATTGGGGTGCACTGAGTTAATAGGTTAGTCCAAATATGATCAAAAGTGTATGAAAGTGTATCTAGATCATATCAATATCACACAAAACATGCATGGAGCAAGCAGAAATTATAGATACGTTTTGGGCGTATCAACATCCCCAAGCTTAATTCCTGCTCGTCCTCGAGTAGATAAATGATAACAACATAATTTCTGTGGTGACATGCTAGCAACCATAAAAGAACTTTGAAAAGTAAAGCAATCAAGGTTAGAGATTCAATTCAAGTCATAACATGCAAGAGTCCATATTAGCATTGAAACAAGTAACAAAAGAACAATAGGTGCAAGAGCTCTCGCTGTCCGTGACTCGAATGTCTCCAAATGGTGTTTGCGTGCAAGAAGGGGATAGGGAATACGAGAAAAGTAATTTTTGTGCTGAGAACTCAATCTACTAAAGTTTCACACTTGATCTTCTTTGGAATCTTATCTTGACTCGTCCCCAGACCACTAGCCAGGTACAAGTTAATTTGATCCACTCCTTTTCGATATTTTGAGCACTCATGCAATGGATGAGCGTAAGCACGAGAGTTGACACTTAAGATGGCAAAGAGAGAAGTAGGTGGAGGAGGAAGACAAAAAGGTGTGAAAGGCTCTGATGGCTTCTCGCCCCCTTCGTTGGTTACCCCAAGTGGAGGGTTGAGATGTAGTGCAGCAGCAGTTTTCCCTCGGTGAAGATACCAAGGTTTGTCTCCAGCAGGACTCCAGAGATGATAAGTAGGTGTCAGCGGCGCAACTGACGCGGACCTGCACACAGACACAGATAACTTTGTTCCCAACGAAGTTCAGAGAGGTTGTCAATCTCTCCGGTCTTGTTGTTTACAAAGGATAAAACGCAAGGGATAATAATAGCAACTTGAAAGTAAATGCAGAAAAGTAAATATAGTGTGGAAACAGTGATAAGGATATGGACCGGGATACGTGATGGTCGCTAGTGATGTATCTCTCCCAAAAGACGATAAAATTGCTATGCGAGGTAAACAAATTACAGAAAGGCAATTGACAGGATTATGAACACACCGCAATGCTAACTATGCTACAAAAGAAACGAAGAGATTCAAAAGCACACGCAGTACGCCAAGGTAAGTAGACCGAAATCCATCTGCATCTACTACTAATCATCCACCTTGATATATCTATCCAGAACATCTCGCTGGTATTAAGTTGCGAGCCCCACCCAAAGTGTAAACCCAAAGCAACAGACAACTGCATTAAAAAGAACTCTGCGTAAAGTAAACAATCCTTGTAGCCGCGGTTACAAGCACCGTTGTTTTCCCCCTTGTGGCAACATCACATCCCCTAGACTCATGTTTCTGTCACTCAAGCGTGTCATCGGGGGGCATGAACCCACAATCGAGCACAACGTTCCCTCTTGGAGTCACTACCTACTACTTGGCCAAAGCAATAAACAGCAACGGAGAACATGCAAGAATTACTTAGGAACAAAAATATAATAGATAAAAACGAAATATATTACTCTATCACAATCTGAACATAATCTCATAATCCATCAGATCCTATCAAACTCAACATAGCAATAGCAGAAATATTACAAAGGTGCCTCGATCATGTAGGGCAGCTCACGAGGTCTAAACAATGAAGATCAATGAGGGGAGGAGAACATCACATAGCTACTGATCACGGACCCATGGTCCAAGGAAAACTACTCACGAGACATCCGGGGAGCATCCATGGTGGAGAGGAGACTCCTGGAGGTCAATCCTCCCTCCGGCAGGATGATGGGAAGAGGTCTTCTGGTGCTCTCGATCTTCGGAAGCGCGGCGGCGGCGGAACAGAGGATAGTTCGCGGAATAGGGTACTGCTTCTGGAGTTTTCCCGTGACGGGGGATAAATAGGCGAAAGGGGGCAGCCAGAGGTGGGCCAGGGGCCCCAGGCGCCCCCCTGGCGCGGCCAGGGGTGGGGCCGCGCCGGGTGGCCGCCTGGGCGCCCCTGGCTCCCCTCTGGACCCTCCCGGGCTCTTCTCGAAGCTTCCGTCACGCTGATTTTTTATCTGGATTTTCCCGAATTTTTCTGGCACTTTTTATATGGGGAAAACTGAAATAGAAAAACAGCAGAAAACAGGAACTGGCACTGGGGTGCACTGAGTTAATAGGTTAGTCCAAATATGATCAAAAGTGTATGAAAGTGTATCTAGATCATAGCAATATCACAGAAAACATGCATGGAGCAAGCATAAATTATAGATACGTTTTGGACGTATCAACATCCCCAAGCTTAATTCCTGCTCGTCCTCGAGTAGATAAATGATAACAACATAATTTCTGTGGTGACATGCTAGCAACCATATAAGAACTTTGAAAAGTAAAGCAATCAAGGTTAGAGATTCAATTCAAGTCATAACAGGCAAGAGTCTATATTAGCATTGAAACAAGTAACAAAAGAACATTAGGTGCAAGAGCTCTCGCTGTCCGTGACTCGAATGTCTCCAAATGGTGTTTGCGTGCAAGAAGGGGATAGGGAATACGAGAAAAAAAAGTATTTTTTTGTGTTGAGAACTCAATCGACTAAAGTTTCACACTTGGTCTTCTTTGGAATCTTATCTTGACTCGTCCCCAGACCACTAGCCAGGTACAAGTCAATTTGATCCACTCCTTTTCGATATTTTGAGCACTCATGCAATGGATGAGCGTAAGCACGAGAGTTGACACTTAGGATGGCAAAGAGAGAAATATGGTGGAGGAGGAAGACAAAAAGGATGAGAAAGGCTCACATCAATGAGGACAATCATAGGAGAGAGATGCCAAATGATAGATATGATCTGAGGAGTAGGGATTGCCATGCAACGGATGCACATACGAGCTAGGAAGCTCTCCAATGGAACTAGTGGGGGTGCATCTAACTTGCTCGCTCATGAAGACCTAGAGCTCGTTTGAGGAGGCTCATCCTTGGAATATGCAAGCCAAGTTCTATAGTGTGAAGGTCCCCATATAGCTATATGCATAATGATCATCTCTATGGAGTACAAGGATATAAAGGGAATACTAGTGTGGATCTCTTAAAAGGATAGTAGTGTTGCCCCTTTCTCTCTTTTTATTTCTTTTTCTCTTTTTCTATTTTTTTGTATTTTTTTGGTGGCCTCAATGGCTCTTTTTATTTAACTCTCATATGTCCTCTTTGGGATCTTTTAATGTGTCATCTTTGGGATATTTTCCTCACTTAAGGGCAACACTCTATTTTACAAGAAGGTAAAGGAGATCTTTCACACTTTACAAGGTACTCAAAATCATAAAGAAGATGTAACTATCATGATGTATGCAATGTATGCCGCTGCCAGTGTAGCAGGAACATGTATGACATGAAGATCAAGTCATGAAGAGGTGGAAGTGGCATGGCAATGTAACTCGGAAAGGCTATGGAAATGCCTTGATAGGTAGGTATGGTGGCTGTTTTGAGGAAAGATATAAGGAGGCTTACGATGACAGAGCGTATCATGCCAAGGGTTTGGAAGTACCGGCGAAGGTGGACACCAACTCTCGGAGTGAGAAGAAGGCAATGCACGGCACGGGAAAGGCTATCAAAATATGGGAAGGTGGAAGTACCAACTTTCAATACTTACATTAGTCCGAAGAACTCATGCACTTATTATCGGTAACTCTCAATCTAATAAGGAGGTTCACAAAGAGACAAGTACCCCGAGGAGGAGTGTATGGGGGTTTGGTTATCCTTGCGCATCCTCGACTCATGGTACGTGAGTGTACTCCAATATTCGACTCCTCAGAAGAGTAGTGATCCATCTAGTAGCTAGAGTTCTCAACTAGTTTTGTAGGTTTTTGAAAATACACACGGATTGCCCAAAATACGACATCTATCACTAATAGGCAAGATCTCTTGACACCAAAAGTTCAAACATTACTCACATGAATACCTCAAAACTATTGCAAGCTACTACTAAAATTAAATAACAACCTCAATTACCTACTCTCAAGACAAGACACAACTCAGTTCAACAACCAACTCTCTTTAACAAGATAAACATGAAAACTAAAAAGATTTCCAGAAACAAACTAAACAAAATCCAAGGCTCTTGCTAAAGACAAACTAAGACTAAAACTAAACATGGCAGTAGCTACGAAAAGATAAAGAACACACAACAGCAAAAAGATAAGCAGGAAAAATCCTATGATGTGTTCTAAATTTGAAAGTGGAGCGTGTTTCTCTCCCACACAAAGTAAGACGGGATCTAACTTGTTATGAACAGCAATCAAAGCTAAATAAAACTAAAAATAAAACCTAAGAGCGAGACGCTCCAAGCATAGCACATAACGCATGAAGTGATAAAAATATAGTGAGACGAAGGACGAACTGATGATTGTTGATGGAGAAGGGGATGCACGGGGGCATCGCCAAGCTTAGACGCTTGAGTCTCCTTGAATATTTATTGGGGATGGATGGGGGAATCCCCAAGCTTGAGCGCTTGACACTCCTGGATCTTCTTTCATCATCTTCTATCGCACACTTGAAAACTCCCTTCATACATAACTCATCATAAGCTGATTAGAGAGGTTAGTACCCTTAATAAATAATTTTTCCCACCGGATATAAAGATATTCGTGAATAGCTACTGTTTCTCAAGAGTGCCAAAAAAATTTTGCAAAGAAAAAGCAAGCTTAAGGTTTGCAAAAGTTAGGAGAGACAAAACGTGGCAGAATCTGTGAAAAACAGAACAACAGATAGTAAAGAATTTTTTAAGGGCACTTCTGCAACTCAAATAAAAAAACTCAGAACATACGGAAGTTTAGTAATTGTATAGAGCATACTGTGTAATAATTTCAGCTCAAAAAGATGAACTGGGATTTTTCTGGAATTTTTCTGGTCACGAGGACAGAATCTGTTTTCTGGACAGCATGTCAGAACTTTTACTTCCCTTGCCTTAAGAGGCTATAACTTGGCACAAAGCTGAAAAATAAAGATACAATGATGTTGCTACAATAGTAAAAAACATCAAGACACAACAAAAAGCAAAAAGAAACCGAAATTCGTTGCGGGCTGCCTCCCGAAAGCGCTTTCTTTTATGCCTTTAAGCTAGGCATGAAGATTTTAAAAGGTGCTCTTATAAGAATAAGGATTTGAAGCAAAAGAGAGCATCAAGAAGCAAATATGAAACACATTTAAGCCGAACCCACTTCCTATGCATAGGCATCTTGTAATAAAATAAATCAAAGAAGCACAAAGAAACCAACATAGGAAGGTGGAACAAGAACATCTTCAAAACTTTCAACATAAAGAGAGTAGTTTTAGTAATATGGAAGTTTCTACAACCAAACTTTCCTCTCTCAAAATAATTTTCAGTAGTATCATGAACAACATAAAGAATATAAATATCACATAAATTATATTGTTCATGACCTACGAGCATACGTGTATTATTTTCAACACGGTTTTTAGGATCATAAGATAAATGCAACCCAACATATTGAGATTTGATAAGAGGAAAATTCTCCGGAGTTGGAGATTTTAAAAGGATAATAGGACACTCAAGTGTGGGTGCGATAGCAAAAATTTCATGCTTAACATGAGGAACTATAGCAAGTTCATCTTCGTAAGCATCATCCATAGTGGCATCACGGCCATAAGCATAGAAGGCATCAACTTCATCAAAAAGAGATATTTCAAAAGAATCCATAGGATCATAATACTCATATAAGGTGAGAGTCAAAGAGTTACTCTCATTAGAAGGTAGACATGGATGGCTCCATTCTTCCTCCTTTTGTTCGTCACTCTCCTCCTCTTCTTCATCCAAAGAGCTTTCAGGTTCAGTAATTTCTTCTTCTATAGAGTCCTGCAAAACATTAGTCTCTTCCTTTTGGGGAGAGATTCTCTCAAGATGATCAGTAATATAATAATTTGCATCATAATTTTCCAAACAATAGTTAAGTATAGCAAGACTCTCACATTTGTAAGGGGCTTCATCAATATTTTCAAGAAAAGAAGTAATTTCATAGGCACCCTTCAAAGCAACAAATTCTTCTATTTGTTCTGCATCATAAAAATCATAATTTCCCTTAGCATAAGAAGCTAAGGTTTCATCCTCATTGTACTCACATTGGAAAGCAATGTGTTTGTGCCTCATAAAGCAACAAGATTCATCCCTGCAGAAAGATATATTATATATTGAGCACAAGTTTTTAGCATACTCATATGATTGATGTATGAGTCTCCATAAGTGTATCCCTTTTTGAGACAAGCGGTATTCCTTGTAATATTCTTGTTGATCCTCGGTGAATCCTCCATGCCAATAAGATCTAGTTTCAAAGAAGTTAGACATTGATTGGCAAGTAAGGAACTAGACATACTATATATTATTATTTTGATTTTTGATATAAGACACCAAGATAAAAACTGAAAGGTAAACTAACAAGACTAAAAAACAAAGGTAAAGGGTAGTGTGCAACTCCCCTATCTTAGCACTCGGAGTCCCCGACAACGGCTCCAGAAAACTTGCTTGATGGCTTCTCGCCCTTCGTTGGTTACCCCAAGTGGAAGGTTTGAGATGTAGTGCAGACTTGCTTGATGGCTTCTCGCCCTTCGTTGGTTACCCCAAGTGGAAGGTTTGAGATGTAGTGCAGCAGCAGTTTTCCCTCGGTGAAGATACCAAGGTTTGTCTCCAGTAGGACTCCAGAGATGATAAGTAGGTGTCAGCGGCGCAACTGACGTGGACCTTCACACAGACACAGATAACTTTGTTCCCAACGAAGTTCAGAGAGGTTGTCAATCTCTCCGGTCTTGTTGTTCACAAAGGATAAAACGCAAGGGATAATGATAGCAAGTAAAAGCAGTAAAGTAAATATAGCTTGGAAACAGTAATGACGATATGGACCGGGATACGTGATGTTCACTACTGATGTCTCTCTCCCAAAAGACGATAAAACTGCTATGCGAGGTAAACAAATTACAGAAGGGCAATTGACAGGATTATGAACGCACCGCAATGCTAACTATGCTACAAAAGAAAGGAAAAGGCTCAAAAGCACGGGCAGTACGCCAAAATAAGTAGACCGAAATCCATCTGCATCTACTACTAATCATCCACCTTGATATATCTATCCAGAACATCTCGCTGGTATTAAGTTGCGAGCCCCACCCAAAGTGTAAACCCAAAGCAACAGACAACTGCAATAAAAAGAACTTTGCGTAAAGTAAACAATCCTTGTAACCGCGGTTACAAGCACCGTTGTTTTCCCCCTTGTGGCAACAGCACATCCCCTAGACTCATTTTTCTGTCACTCAAGCGTGTCATCGGGGGGCATGAACCCACAATCTAGCACAACGTTCCCTCTTGGAGTCACTACCTACTACTTGGCCAAAGCAATAAACAACAACGGAGAACATGCAAGAATTACTTAGGAACAAAAATATAAGAGATAAAAACTAAATATATTACTCTATCACAATCTGAACATAATCTCATAATCCATCAGATCCCTCCAAACTCAGCATAGCAACAACAGAAATATTACAAAGGTGCCTCGATCATGTAGGGCAGCTCACGAGGTCTAAACAATGAAGATCAAAGAGGGGAGGAGAACATCACATAGCTACTGATCACGGACCCATGGTCCAAGGAAAACTACTCACGAGACATCCGGGGAGCATCCATGGTGGAGAGGAGACTTCCAGAGGTCAATCCTCCCTCCGGCAGGGTGCCGGGAAGAGGTCTTCTGGTGCTCCCGATCTCGGAAGCGCGGCGGCGGCGGAACAGAGGCGAGTTTGCGGAATAGGGTTCCTCTTCTGGAGTTTTCCCGTGACGGAGAATAAATAGGCGAAGGAGGAAGCCAGAGGTGGACCAGGGGCCCCAGGCGCCCCCCTGGCGCGGCCAGGGGTGGGGCCGCGCCGGGTGGCCGCCTGGGGCCCCCTGGCTCCCCTCTGGCCCCTCCCGGGCTCTTCTCGAAGCTTCCTGTACGCTGATTTTTCCTGTATTTTTCCCGGAATTTTTATGGCACTTTTTATATGGGGGAAAACTGAAATAGAAAAACAGCAGAAAACAGGAACTGGCACTGGGGTGCACTGAGTTAATAGGTTAGTCCAAATATGATCAAAAGTGTATGAAAGTGTATCTAGATCATAGCAATATCACACAAAACATGCATGGAGCAAGCAGAAATTATAGATACGTTTTGGGCGTATCATTGTGTCTTGATGATTGTTACTTCTGTAGCAACATCATTGTATCTTTATTTTTCAGCTTTGTGCCAAGTTATAGCCTCTTACGGCAAGGGAAGTAAAAGTTGTGACATGCTGTCCAGAAAACAGATTCTTTTCTCGTGACCAGAAAAATTCCAGAAAAATCCCAGTTCATCTTTTTGAGCTGAAATTTTTACATAGTATGATCTATACAATTATGAAACTTCCGTATGTTCTGAGTTTTTCGATTTGAGTTGCAGAAGTGCCCTTAAAAAATTCTTTACTATCTGCTGTTCTGTTTTTCAGAGATTCTGCCACGTTTTGTCTCTCCTAACTTTTGCAAACCTTAAGCTTGCTTTTTCTTTGCAAAAACTTTTTGGCACTCTTGAGAAACAGTAGCTCTTCAAGAATATCTTTATATCCAGTGGGAAAAATTAATTATTAAGGGTACTAACCTCTCTAATCAGCTTATGATGAGTTATGTATGAAGGGGGTTTTCAAGTGTGCGATAGAAGATGATGAAAGAAGATCCAGGAGTGTCAAGCGCTCAAGCTTGGGGATGCCCCCATGCATCCCCAATAAATATTCAAGGAGACTCAAGCGTCTAAGCTTGGCGATGCCCCCGTGCATCCCCTTCTCCATCAAAAATCATCAGTTCGTCCTTCGTCTCACTATATTTTTATCACTTCATACGTTATGTGCTATGTTTGGAGCGTCTCGCTCTTAGGTTTTGTTTTTAGTTTTCTTTTGCTTTGATTGCTGTTCACAACAAGTTAGATCCCGTCTTACTTTGTGTGGGAGAGAAACACGCTCCACTTTCAAATTTAGAACACATCATAGGATTTTTCCTGCTTATCTTTTTGCTGTTGTGTGTTCTTTATCTTTTCATAGCTACTGCCATGTTTAGTTTTAGTCTTAGTTTGTCTTTAGCAAGAGCCTTGGCTTTTGTTTAGTTTGTTGCTGGACTCTTTTTAGTTTTCATGTTTATCTTATGAAAGAGAGTTGGTTGTTGCACTGAGTTGTGTCTTGTCTTGAGAGTAGGTAATTGAGGTTGTTATTTAATTTTAGTAGTAACTTGCAATAGTTTTGAGGTATTCATGTGAGTAATGTTTGAACTTTTGGTGTCAAGAGCTCTTGCCTATTAGTGATAGGTGTCGTATTTTGGGCAATCCGTGTGTCGAATATCAGAGAACACTCACGTACCATGAGTCGAGGATGCGCAAGGATAACCAAACCCCCATACACTCCTCCTCGGGGTACTTGTCTCTTTGTGAACCTCCTTATTAGATTGAGAGTTACCGATAATAAGTGCATGAGTTCTTCGGACTAATGTAAGTATTGAAAGTTCACACTTCCACCTTCCCATATTTTGCTAGCCTCTCCCGTGCCGTGCATTGCCTTCTTCTCACTCCGAGAGTTGGTGTCCACCTTCGCCGGTACATCCAAACCCTTGGCATGATACGCTCTGTCATCATAAGCATCCTTATATCTTCCCTCAAAACAGCCACCATACCTACCTATCAAGGCATTTCCATAGCCTTTCCGAGTTATATTGCCCACTTCCACCTCTTCATGACTTGATCTTCATGTCATACATGTTCCTGCTACACTGGCAGCGGCATACATTGCATACATCATGATAGTTACATCTTCTTTATGTTTTGAGTACCTTGTAAAGTGTGAAAGATCTCCTTTACCTTCTTGTAAAATAGAGTGTTGCCCTGAAGTGAGGAAAATATCCCAAAGAAGACACATTAAAAGATCCCAAAGAGGACATATGAGAGTTAAATAAAAAGAGCCATTGAGGCCACCAAAAAAATACAAAAAAATAGAAAAAGAGAAAAGGAAATAAAAAGAGAGAAAGGGGCAACACTACTATCCTTTTAAGAGATCCACACTAGTATTCCCTTTATATCCTTGTACTCCATAGAGATGATCATTATGCATATAGCTATGTGGGGACCTTCACACTATAGAACTTGGCTTGCATATTCCAAGGATGAGCCTCCTCAAACGAGCTCTAGGTCTTCATGAGCGAGCAAGTTAGATGCACCCCCACTAGTTCCTTTGGAGAGCTTCTTAGCTCGTATGTGCATCCGTTGCATGGCAATTCCTACTCCTCACATCATATCTATCATATGACCTTCTCTCGCCTATGATTGTCCTCATTGATGTGAGCCTTTCACACCTTTTTGTCTTCCTCCTCCACCTACTTCTCTCTTTGCCATCTTAAGTGTCAACTCTCGTGCTTACGCTCATCCATTGCATGAGTGCTCAAAATATCGAAAAGGAGTGGATCAAATTGACTTTACCTGGCTAGTGGTCTGGGGACGAGTCAAGATAAGATTCCAAAGAAGACCAAGTGTGAAACTTTAGTAGATTGAGTTCTCAATACAAAAATTATTTTTTCTCGTATTCCCTATCCCCTTTCTTGCACGCAAACACCATTTGGAGACATTCGAGTCACGGACAGCGAGAGATCTTGCACCTATTGTTCTTTTGTTACTTGTTTCAGTGCTAATATAGACTCTTGCATGTTATGACTTGAATTGAATCTCTAACCTTGATTGCTTTACTTTTCAAAGTTCTTATATGGTTGCTAGCATGTCACCACAGAAATTATGTTGTTATCATTTATCTACTCGAGGACGAGCAAGAATTAAGCTTGGGGTGTTGATACGTCCAAAACGTATCTATAATTTCTGCTTGCTCCATGCATGTTTTGTGTGATATTGCTATGATCTAGATACACTTTCATACACTTTTGATCATATTTGGACTAACCTATTAACTCAGTGCACCCCAGTGCCAGTTCCTGTTTTCTGCTGTTTTTCTATTTCAGTTTTCCCCCATATAAAGAGTGCCAGAAAAATTCCGGGAAAAATACAGGAAAAATCAGCGTACAGGAAGCTTCGAGAAGAGCCCGGGAGGGGCCAGAGGGGAGCCAGGGGGGGCCCAGGCGGCCACCCGGCGCGGCCCCACACCTGGCCGCGCCAGGGGGGCGCCTGGGGCCCCTGGTCCACCTCTGGCTGCCCCCCTTCGCCTATTTATTCTCCGTCACGGGAAAACTCCAGAAGAGGAACCCTATTCCGCAAACTCGCCTTTGTTCCGCCGCCGCCGCGCTCCCGAGATCGGGAGCACGAGAAGACCTCTTCCCGGCACCCTGCCGGAGGGAGGATTGACCTCCGGGAGCCTCCTCTCCACCATGGATGCTCCCCGGATGTCTCGTGAGTAGTTTTTCTTGGACTATGGGTCCGTGATCAGTAGCTATGTGATGTTCTCCTCCCCTCTTTGACCTTCATTGTTTAGACCTCGTGAGATGCCCTACATGATCGAGGCACCTTTGTAATATTTCTGCTTTTGCTATGTTGAGTTTGGAGGGATCTGATGGATTATGAGATTATGTTCATATTGTGATAGAGTAATATATTTGGTTTTTATCTGTTATATTGTTGTTTCTAAGTAATTCTTGCATGTTCTCCGTTGCTGTTTAGTGCTTTGGCCAAGTAGTAGGTAGTGACTCCAAGAGGGAACGTTGTGCTAGATTGTGGGTTCATGCCCCCCGATGACACGCTTGAGTGACAGAAACATGAGTTTAGGGGATGTGTTGTTGCCACAAGGGGGAAAAACGGTGCTTGTAACCGCGGTTACAAGGATTGTTTACTTTACGCAAAGTTCTTTTTATTGCAGTTGTCTGTTGCTTTGGATTTACACTTTGGGTGGGGCTCGCAACTTAATACCAGCGAGATGTTCTGGATAGATATCTCAAGGTGGATGATTAGTAGTAGATGCAGATGGATTTCGGTCTACTTATTTTGGCGTACTGCCCGTGCTTTTGAGCCTCTTCCTTTCTTTTGTAGCATAGTTAGCATTGCGGTGCGTTCATAATCCTGTCAATTGCCCTTCTGTAATTTGTTTACCTCGCATAGCAGTTTTATCGTCTTTTGGGAGAGAGACATCACTAGTGAACATCACGTATCCCGGTCCATATCCTCATTACTGTTTCCAAGCTATATTTACTTTACTGCTTTTACTTGCTATCATTATCCCTTGCGTTTTATCCTTTGTGAACAACAAGACCGGAGAGATTGACAACCTCTCTGAACTTCGTTGGGAACAAAGTTATCCGTGTCTGTGTGCAGGTCCGCGTCAGTTGCGCCGCTGACACCTACTTATCATATCTGGAGTCCTACTGGAGACAAACCTTGGTATATTCACCGAGGGAAAACTGCTGCTGCACTACATCTCAAACCTTCCACTTGGGGTAACCAACGAAGGGCGAGAAGCCATCAATGACACGCTTGAGTGACAGAAACATGAGTCTAGGGGATGTGTTGTTGCCACAAGGGGGAAAACAACGGTGCTTGTAACCGCGGTTACAAGGATTGTTTACTTTACGCAAAGTTCTTTTTAATGCAGTTGTCTGTTGCTTTGGGTTTACACTTTGGGTGGGGCTCGCAACTTAATACCAGCGAGATGTTCTGGATAGATATCTCAAGGTGGATGATTAGTAGTAGATGCAGATGGATTTCGGTCTACTTATTTTGGCGTACTGCCTGTGCTTTTGAGCCTCTTCCTTTCTTTTGTAGCATAGTTAGCATTGCGGTGCGTTCATAATCCTGTCAATTGCCCTTCTGTAATTTGTTTACCTCGCATAGCAGTTTTATCGTCTTTTGGGAGAGAGACATCACTAGTGAACATCACGTATCCCGGTCCATATCCTCATTATTATGTCCAAGCTATATTTACTTTACTGCTTTTACTTGCTATCATTATCCCTTGCATTTTATCCTTTGTGAACAACAAGACCGGAGAGATTGAAAACCTCTCTGAACTTCGTTGGGAACAAAGTTATCTGTGTCTGTGTGCAGGTCCGCGTCAGTTGCGCCGCTGACACCTACTTATCATCTCTGGAGTCCTACTGGAGACAAACCTTGGTATCTTCACCGAGGGAAAACTGCTGCTGCACTACATCTCAAACCTTCCATTTGGGGTAACCAACGAAGGGCGAGAAGCCATCAGCGCCCTCGACGCCGCCGGAACCCGCCTGTCGTCCGCCCGTGGCATGCCCCTGCCCGTGACAAACAGGCCGCCAGGCGCAGGCCCCCGGGGCGTGGTGAGCCCGTGGCAAGAAAGCCGCCGCCCGCCTGTGGCAAGTAGGCGCCGGGACATGGCAAGCCGTCGTCCGACCTCTGCTTGCTGCTGCTCGCTCCACTGCGGTGGGTGGCCGTGGGAGCTAGGCCGCGCTCGCCGGACTCGCTCTGCACTCGTCGGCCTTGCTCTGCACTCGCCGACCTCGCTCCGCATTCGCCGGCCTCGCTTCGCGCTCGCAGGACTTCGTGCACTCGCCAGCCTCGCTTTGCACTCGCCAGCCTCGCCGCTCGCTGGGCGGACTCGCTCCACGCTCGCTGACCGACCGTTCTGCTGAGCTGCTCGCGCCCGGTGGCTGAGCAGTGCCTGGTGGCTGGGCACGAGCACGCGTGCTGCTGCGGCTTCCCACGCGATGCGCATGCCGTCCTTGATGTGTTCGACAAAATTCCAAGGCGGACGTTGGTCTCACAAATTTTTGCGTCTGCGTCGGCGCGTTGGGCGACCGCGCCAAGCGCCGGACAAAAAGTGGACACGCGCACGGACGCGTCCGCACAAACCGGACAAAAAAGGGACAAAATTGATGTCCGTTTGCACCCTAGCGTTTGAGTTACCCTTAATTACCAGGAGTACTTGCGGTGCCGGCGTGGATGAAACATTGAAATGTCGGTTTCAGTTACAATGACGGAGCTAGGAAAGCGATGGAGAACCAGGTGTAAACGGAGGTCGGTCAATGCTTAGCACACTGTAAGAGGAGACTCCTCCATCCAGCTTGAAAGGGAAAGATGGGACACCAGTTGCGACTTGCCAACAAAGGAGGAGTCCGGATCCATCCTCCCTTTCTTTTTTTACACAAGGTTGGGGGATCGAGCAACTCGTCTACCAAGGGCACATATGATAGATTGCATCACTTTCAAATAGTTCGATTGAATGCAGAAAAAATGTACTCCCTAAAGTCATGTCAAGTAATTTGGAACGAAAGGAGTATTCAATATCGTATGTGAAGGCTTGGTTTGTATGGGTATGAATCTTAAAGCAATTCATAGCTAGATCAGCCATGGATGCTCGTATCGATAGTTTTCAGCGAACCAGGTTGAGTTGGACGCAAAAGAAGGAAACGACGTGTGTGGGTGCAAGCGATTGCAGTAGAGAGATGGTGGAGGAAAAAATTGACCGCTATGAGGTGGCGCGAAATATAGACTTACTCACCATTTCCTCACTCAATTTTTGTTGTACTACAAGTCCATCATCTGTTCTTGGCACAACCTGCAGGGTGAATTAAATTACGGCAACGGGCGCGACGATGAGTTCAATCTCCAACGGTACGACCTGTTGCTTCCCTTCTCTCTCTGACTCTGCCTCATCCTCCTCGCCTGCGCCATGGGCGGGTCATAGGCTACAAATCGGGTAAGCCTTCAACCCCCCTCAATTAGGTCGTAAACTACATTGTGTAGGGTATATTTCGCTGCTTACAGAACCATTGATGTCGCCGGCAGGTTATGATCGAATGGATGAAGCTGGTTGTTCAGGCGACTACACTCATAACTCTCATTCAGGATTGTCTCATGTTGGTACACAAGAGAGTTGTTCGTCAGAGCGATAAGTATGCCAACCATTATGGCTCACGGCCAATGCGTGACAGGGATAGAATGACGAATCTAAACTACATCTACAACTACAACAACACAGAGGCTATGGACATGCTCCGAATACGCAAAGCACCATTTGCCAACCTTGTATAGATGTTTAGGACCGGGGGTTTCTAGTAGACTGCATCCACATCTCTATGGAAAATAAACTATCACGTTCCTTCATGTCGCATGTAATAAACAGAGGTTCGGGATTCTGCACAACTCCTTCAGGAGATCAATGGAGACCATTCTAGATATTTCAAGGAGATGTTGTTTGCTATTGGAGAGCTTAGAGGAAAGATGATCAAGGCACCAACTGGATAAAGTTCAAGAAAAATTAAAATGAACCCAAGATGCTATCCTATTTGAAGGTGAGTACTAGTCGTTGTTAATGCCTTGACATGTTTATTTAGTTCGTATACAACCATAAAACTACAACATGATTGCATATGAACAATAGTACGGTACTCATGTCGTTGCTAGAGTGCCGATAACAACTGCGTCATATAGGGATATAAAGCACTACACAATTCAGAATGTGCTTGATGTTGTTGACTTTGATCTAAAGTTCACATATGTGTTAGCTAGATGGGAAGGGTCAACCCATGTTGCAAATATTCTTGTTGACAACATGGCTAGGCTTGATGGCAAGTTCTACCTAAGAGATGATGGATATGCTTACCGGCTTGATGGTTTTCCACCCTTAAAAAAACCAGGTACCATCTAAGCGAGTTATCTTCTAGGAACTATCCTAGGAATGCACATGAATTTTCCAGTCTCAAACACTCTAGCCTTAGAGTTACAGTTGAGGGATCATTCAGATCTCTAAAGAATAGATTTAAGATCATACCTCAGAAACCATTTCACCTTTATCCCATCCAGGTTAGGCTTGTTTTCTAGCATGTTGCATTCTTCATAACTGGATCCTAAACTGGAGTAATGACGAGCTAGTGCCGTGGGAGGAAGGAGTGACGCCTTGTGTTAATACCTTCGGCTATGGTGTAGACTCACAAGACAATGAAGTTTGGAAGAATAAAACGCAAAAATGGGCGAACTCATAACGATTTGAGATGTGAGAGCACATCCATCTTCATTTTCCAGTACAACACGTCTGTGCACCACAACATGAACCGTGCATCAATGAACAATTGTTAATTAGCCACCGGTGAAGGCAGGGGCGACATCAGGCCCCAGGCAGCCAGGGCGCTGGTCTGGGGCGTGGTAAAAAATTTCTTCGGTCACTACCAAGGGATGAACAGTACAAACGTACTGTACATGCACTATAGCAAGCAGTTGCCTGGGTCGTTGGCTGCTACTGGCGCCACTACTGGGTGAAGGTGAGAACAATGGAGAGCGCGCCACGCCTATATCGGCTCCAACGAAACCCTTTCCGAACTTCATCATCTGATTCTAAACAAACCTAGCTACTCCCTTTGCTATTAGGTTTTCGTTCCATTGCTGGGATCCGATAACAAACTTTTAAGTTGTGGGTTCCCCAGTAGCTTGGATCACATTTGATCCTTCCCTTTTCCCGTCTTGTTTCGTGATTTGTGTTGGGTTCAGACTGTTGTATTTTCGTTGATGATGTTAATGAAAAGAGGTAATGTACCCTGTTCAGAAAAAAAAAACTAGCTACTCCCGTCCCGTCGTACGTACGCGCAGGAGTCAAGACGATGTGGTGGCTCGTGTCCTCATGTTGGTACACAGTAATTTTCCTGCTTACGTACGTACTACTGTACATAATTAATCTAGTTTTACACCCACTGAAGCGAGCGACCAATGCCATGTCCCTAGGGAGTACGCAACGCCATGTCCTCCACAAATTAACCAATATAAATACAGCAGGTAGGTACGCAGACGTGACATGTTCCCAGGGAGCTATCTAGCTTTTTTGAGAAGCCCCGAACTGAACCGAACCGAAGTCTCTGCGATGTGACATGCGAGGAATCTCAGTGGCGACCATATAGGTTCAACACCAGAACCTTTAGCCTCGTGTTAGGATCTCGCTTTCGTCTTATACCAAGTCACTTGTCTCTCGCCACCCCTAAACAATTCGTGGTTGCAAGGTTGTCTACTAGCCCCCAAGGAATTCCATTCCCTGACGACGAAAGCGCATCACCCAAAGAACCCCTTTATCTATCCGAGTTGTCACCATTATCCGGTGCATAAACTAGTCCGTTAACACGACCAACCATGCCCGCTAAGGACAGGATTAGCACACTAACGAAGCGGCTAACCCTTGGACGGATGGAGTTGCAACGTCGTTCTCATCCAGAGGCAGAGCGAGAGCACGTCGAATAAAGGGCATCCCGACTAGATGCCTCATCTGTCTCGACGACACGATAGGTCGACGGCTACTGTAATAAAGCTTTTGCGTTGCCGCACTTGGCAGATGGATATGGATTCCATCCAGGCGGCGTCGTGTCAGTCACTCACTCACTCACTGTGCAACGTTCTCCTTCCCTGTAGCAGCCGTGACGCCGAACAAACAAACACGACGACGAGAGGGCGACATGACCGACCAGGCTTGAAGCACACGGCGACGAGAAGGTGAGCAGTGCACGTCAGGTTGTCCTTGCCAGCCAGCGACCTGTGTCGCCGTGAGATCGATCGATCGATCAGGGTGCCAAGCGTGCCGTTCGCCGACACCTTTGTTTGAGCGAGCCCATCTTGTGACCGTCGACGACGAGCGCGAGCGGCGTGACCCGATACGATCGATCGGAATCGGATCACAGCCGCCTCCCCTCACCAACCGAACCCTGCTTGCTTCACAAGGCGTGGGTGATGGACTGGACTGAACAAAATTCCTGCTGATGACGCAAAATGTTCCTGCACGCGTTACAATCCCGATGGCTCGGTGCTGCTGGGGTCACAGTCTATTCCGTCCGACTTGGTGAACTTCAGCCACTTCCAGTTCGCGTACGACCCGGCCTCGTCCTGAAACGGGACGACATCGTCATCGCCGTTGTCGGCCTCACCGGGCCGAGGCGTCGCAGGCATTTGTTCGCGGTATCTTCGCGCCATTTCCTCCGCCTCAGCGAACACCTTCTGCAGTGGAAAATGTGACTACCTTGAGCATCGCCAGCTTGACTGAGACTTCTATGTAAAACTGAAGAGCCAAAGAGGCAGTGTTCATACCTCTTTGTTGGAGAGAAACAGTCCCGGCTCGCTCTCAAGGTCTCTAATACTGCAGAACCGAAACACACGAACTTTCAGTGAACTAGTAGTACATAGTCTTTGGTTATTCCGAATAATTTGTTCTCGTGTACCTACCTAAGAGCGATTCTGTCCGGAGTCGTCGACTTGATCACGAGCGCCTTCACTCTCTCGCCCACTCTGAGCACGTCGCTGACGGATCTCAGCTGACCGTGTGTTATCTTTGAGACATGCAGCAAACCACTGCAAACACATCAGAAGCTGTTAATTAGACGTCCGAAATGTGCCCACCTGTAGATTTTTCACAAGCTTTGCCATCTAAACAGAGTGATGACCATGATTCAATTAGAGTGAGTATGGGTTCAAACTGTATTTGGGGATGCAATCATATAATTTTTTTGAATGGAAAGATGCATACAAATTCACATTTATTCATACAAAAATTGGCGTCCACACTACAAATACTTCAAGTCATATGACCATTTAAAAAAAAGGGGATAACCTATTATAAATAAATGTGAAGCTTGACATGTAAATATTTAGAAGTACATATTCCAACAGAACAAGACAAGACCTTCACTAGAGCACATGACAAGCGCTCAAAATCTAAGTCAAGAGATTGACACAGAAGAAAGACCTCATTAGCTGGCGAATTATCAGCATTTCCAACGGAAGTCATCAATGTGAAAGCACTCAGTAAATCTCATGTTTCGCTGAAATTAACTACCACTCTTTTGTTCAGGTAATCAAGTTTAGAATGTCAAAAGGAGCAAGAATTTTTATATTATATAGTTGGCAACAGCCAATTTCTAAATTATTTGGTAAGCCATACTAAGACAGATGCATGGGTATAAGAGAAGAGCAAAAAGCTTATCAACTGCTACTAATGAAATAATTGAACTGGAAGGAATGATCCTGCATGTTTTAAATGTATGTGAGAAACAGTTTAGGGATATTACCTTCTGTTTGTCTCACCAATCCTAATTTGTGCACCATATGGAAACAATTTGCGGACTGTCCCTTCCAAGAGAGCCCCTTCTTTCAGGTATAACATTGCCTAAAAGAAGTAAGGAAAATCAAAGTTAATCATAAGAACTCAAGGGTACTCATTGGTTCTTTCATATAAGTCAAAATCTGATTGATGTACCACAGAGTTCAATTGATGTAGATACTCCTGAGTGTATTTAGTACGAGTTGTATGCTGTAGCGAAAGATTTTAATAGATATTTGTTGCATAAGTTTGTGTCTGTAGGCAATTCGGTAAGTTGATGAACCAAGATAATCTACTCCATATTTTAAAAAGAAAAGATTTTCTATTTCAAACAGCGACAATAAAAACACATGATATCCTGGTAAACAACAGACTGAACAGAGGTCCATGTAGTTAACTTACCCAAGCCTCTTTTTCACTAATAATTAATTCATTAGTCCTTTCATCAATCTTTGTAATACAGACATGGATCTGTCGACCAACCTGTGCAGAGGAAACAATATAATTCACAAGTTACAGTCACTTTATTTAGAATAACTTGACAAAACTAGATAAAAGGGATCAGGTGTCTATAGGAGATAGCAACAATATTGCATACTATCCTCAACTTACACAGTTCTTTAGATCTGTAAAATTTCTCGGTCTAGTCATCAAAGCAGGCTTAGGTAGGAAAGCCCGGAGCCCCTAAATGATGAATCATGGAAGTGAGTTTAGCTACAAAATTTCAAAACTGGACTGTAATGTAATACATTGAACTCATCATGAGTAACCTTTACCTCAATTCTTGACAACAAGCCTCCAGCATTCCACTCGAAAATTTTAACCTTGATAGGTACATTTAGCTGCTTTATCTGGACATCAGTATGTACAGAAAATTGTCATATATAAAAAACATTCAGAATAAAAATAATAGCTATTGAACCCAAAACATAATAGGTCACAATCATGTCCATTGTCATTGAAAAAACATAACGGAAATAAGGGATTCCCTTCCTACAATTCTTTCTGCTGCACTGCTCTGCATCCAAGTAAGCGCATACATGTGAAACATCAACTTTATGATTCAATAGGCTAAACAACCGGTGCATGTACATTGTTCTCAGTTGGAAGATTACACTGCCTCAAGAATATATGAGGTAATACCAATCATTTCTCCATGTACTTAACAATGAAATCACTCTATGTTCTTAACAATAACATGACATGCTCTATCTTGGGCTGCAATGCCAAATGGTTTTGACTTGTGCCAACCTAATAACCTTTCAGAGAAATTGTGTATTAATCTAGGAGCAACCAATAATAGTACTCCTAGCAAATTGCCTATTAACCTACAAGCAAGATATGTATGACATTGCTTTAACAACTCGTGCTTTTAGATAGGTTACTATATGAAAAATTTACTTGGTGCCAGCAAGATAGCGGCCATGACTCGGGTTTCACAGCTACTCCTGATACTATCAATCATATACTCACTCCGTTCACAATTATAAGATGTTCTAACTTTTTCTGAATCGGATGTATATAAACGTGCTTTCGTGTGTCTGTTCATTCATTTCAGTCCGTATGTAGTCCATATTGAAATATCCAAAACATCTTATAATTGTGATCGGAGGGAGTCCATAATAAGTCTCGCTCATCGGAGGGAGTACTACATTACTAGTGGTAGTGTTTGAAGCATCTGGTACTGCATTATGTTCAAACAAACTCTATCAGTATCTGCTACTTACTGAACTACTGATAGTGAACATCAAAACATGCATTGAACGATCAAATCATGGCTAAGAGACCAGTTCATCAAATTCCAACAACAAATAGAGAGGAGAGTCATAGAGGACCTGCCTCACTCTGTGCCACGCGACGCGCCGGAACAGCCTGCGCGAAGACAGCAGGGGCCGCCCGCCAAGTGTTCGACCGAGAACCTCCGCTAACACCAGCGCGCCGACGCCCACCACCGGCGCGCATTTTTCCTTCCCGGTCCTCCCAGCCTTCGCACCCACCCCGCCGGCCACGACGCCGACCCTGCCTTCCGCGGCGAACTCCCTCGCGGCACCCGACGCGACGTCGCACGCCAGGTACCCGAACTCCTCCGGGGAGGCCGGCGCCGCCTCCTTGGTCAGCATCAGCGCCGGTTCCCCCCCGGCGCCGACGTCGACGTCGAGCACCCTCGCGTCGCCCCCCACGACGACGCCGACCACCAGGTCCCCGGGCTTGGGGTCGTAGTAGATGACCCCGCGCCCACCGGTGCAGGATCCTTCCTTACTGGCGGCGGCGCCGACTGTGGCCTCACTGGCGTCGGCGCTCTTGACCTGGAAGAACTTGAGGTAGGGCGCGAGCGCTTCGGCCGTGGTCGGCGCCGGAGCGGCCTCCGGCTCGGGCTCGTCCTCCTCCGGCGTGGATGGGGACGGGAACGGTTTGTCTAGCAGGTGGAGCTCCTCTCCTCCATCCACGCCCCCGCTCACCACATCGGAGGAGGAGGAGGGTAAGGAACGGAGAAGCGGCGAGGGAGCTCGCGCGCTGAGGAGCACGTGGGGGAGGCGGTGGCTCGCGGTAGGGGCTCTGCGCCCAGGCCGGAGGGTCCTCGGGGAGGCCGACGCGGCGGGCAGGAGGGGGAGGAGCGAGGCCGGCGGCATGGCGAGGCGAGGCGAGCTCGCGGTGAGCGAGCGGCGTGGCGGTCAGCGGCTGTGCTCCAGCTCTATCTCCTCGCGGGGATATTTTTTCGGAAATTTTCTCATCCCTGCCCCCTCCTTCGTTCGCGAGCGCGCGAGTTGGCCCGGCCCAACAGGGAAGGTGCAGACCAGCAGCCCAGACTGCCCGGTCCAGTAAAGTTGAACCCAATGTCATGTGGGACCCGGTGTCAGGGCGATAGGTCGAGACCGAATCGTCCGTCGCAGCCGGGGCAAGGAAGGAAGCGGCGAGAGAGAGAGAGAGCGGCGGAAGGAAGGAAGGAAGGGGAACGAACGAGGAGGAGGAGGAGGAGGAGGAGGAGGATGGGGTTCATGCTGCGGGTGAGGCTGGCCTCCTTCTTCGCCGGCGCGGCGGCCGCGGCGGCCGGCGGCGGCTACTTCCTCTACAAGGACTACAAGCTCGCCCACGACTCCACGGCCCTCAAGGTACGCCCCCGCCTCAGATCTCGGGCCCTGTACCACCACTCCGTGTATCCCGACCGCATCCGCCCGCGTCCACGAACAGGAATGGGGATTAGGATTAGGCGAACCCCTGGATGCGCCGTCTCGTTCGTGAACGGTGAATCGCGCTGCTGATTCCCTGACGCGGGCTGAGGACGACCTATTTTATTTTCTGAATCACGTTCCCGTTGCTGTTAATGGCGTGTGCTGAAACTGCGTGCGGATCCGGTGATGGATAGTGTGATACCGGTCAGTTCTGAATTTGTACGCGGCCATGGTGTTTGCTGGTTATCTGGGGGTGTCTGTCTGCCTGCCTGCTGTGATGGTCTGATGGATGCCGATGCTTCTGTGGACCTCATCGTCAGGCCACCGCTTTTGATTTGATTACCAACTTGTTGCTCTGTCTGTCTGTCTACGAATCACCGTGTCTAGTTAACAAGTTCATGTTCTTTTCCGCAGTTCAGTAGTTTCTAATAGCTTGCATTGGTCTCATCTCAGGGGTAATTGCGAGGTAGTACAACGATTTGAATAAGATCTGAGGTAGAATTTTGAATCGATGCATGGTCGTCGTATTTTGTTCATAGTCTCATACAAGCAATTGGTTTACGGGAATGCCTAGGAGAGAGTCGCTGTCGTTTGGTCTAGTAGTACTGAAGTTCCCCAGTGACGCGTTGTTCATGTCTAAATGCACGTGACTAGCTTGCTCCAACTGCAACTTGACCTCTGGATCATGGATCGATAGATATGCGTTGTTCTATAATTATCGCCTACCGCATGGTGAAATGCATGTTTACTCGGTAAGTGAAAACATTGTGTCTGCAGTCCCTTGGCACATTACAAAAGGAAGGACAATGTCTTGACAATGTTAATTTGTCATGAAAATTTGGAGATGCATCTAGCGTTAACAGTATGACATTGATTTTTGTTGAATTCTACTCAGTTTTCTGCAAATGATTTAGCATATGCACCCGTTATTTGGCATATCTCAGGGAACTTCAGCTTCATAGACACAACCAATCCTCCAACTTACAACATGTATTTGCAAAAGCATAGTTTTTTTTTTACAGCGTGAACATAACTATAGATTAGATAATATGTTGGACATTAAGTATATCATAAGCTTGAGGCTGGCCTGTTTGTTTCATCAACAAGATGATGGTTTGGCCTTTTACTCCTTTCCACTGTGAAATCGTTGTAACTTCATCAGACGATGAAATAATTGATATCCGGACCACTGAAGTATGCGATGAACACTTCAGCATATCTGATTTACCATGGGATTGTTCTGTAGTTCATTTAAATGAGCAGAAATTTGTTCAGGTTGATGCGATAAAGACATGTGGTTGTACGTTTATTTTTTTCATAACAAGTCAAACTGTTGGAACTATCCTTAGTAGTTGAGGATGTTTTTTGATAAGTGAAGTTGTCTTTCACATGCCATGGGCTTTTAAGCAATGCAATCATTGTCTGAGCTTTAGGATTGATGTTTCTATTCATGCGGTGCTTATTAATCACGCTCTCTCTGCACTGCATGATTCTGGTTGGGTTCAAGATAAGCTCCTGACCTTTAAATCACACTTTTTTGTTCCAGCTGAAAGGTCTCCACGACCACGTGGAAGCCCGCTACAAGGCTCTCGACAAGCGACTTGCAGCTCTGGAGGCCCAGAAAAGCGCCGACCCCTCTCCGGCTGTGGACTCGCCATCGGAATAGTCATTTGTCCATCACGAGGCTTTTGAAAATGGGTGATTCTAAGTCTGTTTACTTTTAACATGTGTTGCGCTATCTTCTTCTCCATTGAAGCAAGCGGCCTGTGACCGACAGCGAAATAATCCAGCGAACGGTTTTCACTTTATTGTGTGCGCAAGAAGAAGCTTGTTTTTGTTTCATGAAAGGGATATACAATAGATCTTTGCAGACCATTTCGCACTTGCCGTCGCTTAACCTTGGGATTCAACCCGAACCCTTTATCGAACATCTCAGCTGTTCGTTTTCACTCGCAATTCAGATGGTTTATGATGCCTGTTTCTTTTTTTTTCCGATCGTTTGATGGTCTTCGCCGATGAAGGGATAAGTAAGTGTTGTTGGCTGATCCATGCTTGCACGTTTTATGGAGAGGAACAAAGAAAAGTCCAGCTGATAAGTGTTGGTTGTACTATCTGCTAAGAGATTCGATCCAGCATTCCAGCTCAACATGATCACCTTGTCCATTCCAGCTACGGCGACCGGCGTTGCGTGCGGCCATGGCCCTTGCCGACCTCTGCTGTGCAAATTTCTTTCTTTGTATAGTGCCCGCCAAATCGCTTATTGGCTCGGAATGGTTCAGATTTGTGATGATAACCCAAAGAATTTTCTAAACGGAAGAAGCCGTTTGATCATAGGCATTAGACAAAAGGCTGCTTTCAGCAAGATCTTGGACTGTTCTAATTAATCATACCAAGATAGTTATCTATTAGCTATTATCACTATCATTATTGGTTTCCCACCATCTGCACACACAGAACATGATCATTAACTGGGTATAGATCACATCATGGAAACATTATTTCCACCACGAATTCTTCTCATGTATAAAAACGCAAAGCTAATAGTCAGCGCAAGATCATACTACATGACACAAAAATGACCCTCAGCCATACCAAGAGGCCGGGTTAGCTATCTCCTCAATAGGAAAATAGAAGTCCTTCAACTAATGGTTTAGTACTCTACGACACTTATTATGGATCGGAGGGAGTATTATTTTTCTTCGAGAGTACGCAAATGGCTTAGTATCATGTTGGAGGGATGCCCGGGCCATGTTGCCGAATCATTGAGGATCACTGATAATCCTTTTTCTTTGAAAATTACTAAAATCCCATAATCCCCGGGAGGGACCAATTCGCATGATCGGGCCGAATCCAGCACACTCTTGCTGTGGAAATCGCTTAGGCGGTTAGGTCGGTTATGATAATACGGTTTTTGGTCAGATTTTCCCATTTGGCTAACCATTTTTCATTGCTTGCATTGCATGGCTATTTTTCCTCAACTCGTTCTACAAGAAGTATTTTTTCTTTGAATAATTCTACTACCTCTGATCCATATTAATGGGCACACACTTAGTACAAGAGCCATTAATATGGGTCGGAAGGAGTACTAGAAGTTTGACACATCATAGTGTTTTTAAAACCGCCTATAATTTTATTCATATTCCTAACTCATAACTACTCTCTCCGTACCGTAATATAAGTACAGAGGGAGTATTACAGAGACACAGCTTTGGATCGAAGATCCAAGAAAATACAAAGTAACTCTATGGGAACATCTTCTCCATAATATTCGAAAAACATGGATCTTGGGAGATGATCGTATTTGGGCCGACGATCCTCTACAAATGCATACTATCGAATAACAAGATATTCATCATAGCTTTGAGATTTGCTTTAACTGCACAAAGAATAATACCAACAAAAATAGCTTGACATTGGAAGTTACTCCGCTGTTTCCGCATATGCGATTCAATTCCTGCCCAGAATCGCCAAGTCGGCGGTGTGCCGTGTGTGGAGCTGCAAGGTTGAAGGCAAAATCAGGGTATACCTCTGGCTGCTGCTGCAGAATCGCAACTGGACACCCAACAGGCTCCACGCGAGAGGGCTGTCCCATGATCAAGTGTGCAAGTTTTGTGACCAAGACAATGAGAGTGCTGAACACATCACAATCGGATGTGTTTTCTCGAAGGAGGTCCGGCATCTGCTCAAACACAACAATACCAGGGCGTGGGCTGCCGCATCTGCTGCAGTCTCCTTGGAGGATTGGTGGGAAAGATTGACCAGCGGCCTGGGATCAAAGGAAGAGAGGATTGAGAGAGTAAGGATTGCTGCTTACGGTGCCTGGAACCTATGGAAAGAAAGGAACATGCGGGTTTTCGAGCAGAAGGAAGTGACGGTCGAGGTTATGGTGAACATGATCAGAGACGAGGTATGGCTTGCGGCCCAAGCAAAGGCGAGGCTGAGTGAGTTTGTATAGGCGAGTTATAGAGATATAGAGTGTTTCCCCTTTTGGGATTTTTGAGTCTCCCCGTTGAGACTTTGTGTTTTTGACCCCTTGCGCAGCTCCTGCTGGCATCAGGTCTATGTAACTTTATGCTTTTCCCCTACTATAATGCAAAGCAGAGCTCCTGCTGTTCGTTCAAAAAGTAACATAAGCTCATAATACCTGAATAACAAATATGTGAGGACATAAACCTCTAGAGCTTTATGTTATTTGAAGTACATACTAGATACTACTCCTTCCGTTTCAAAATAGCCGTCGTAGACTTAATACAACTTTATACTAAAGTAGTATAAAATTGTGACAGTTATTTTAGAATGGAGGGAGTAGATATACATTTATTTGAATGACAAATAATTTTGATCGACTGATGCAAGGCCGGGGACTCTCCTTCTTTTCCAAATAATAATAATAATTTTGATCGAAGGAAATACTTCATCCATCTCAAGATAAATGTTTCAAATGTGATGAGAGAGTCCAAGTTTTTCATCCGCAATTTTTGTTTGAAAAGAAATATGCTTGTAAGATCTCATTATTAAGATAAGATAATGATGCACGCCTAGAAGCAAAACAGTTAAAGAAAGGGACGACGGGCGACGGGCCGAACGGGTCGCCGGTACTCCTCGCTGTCTTAAACATCCATCCAATCCATCATCGCCGCCGACGATGCCGCAGTCAATTACCCCACGAACTCTTCCGCGACAGATACGCCCCCTCTCGCCGGAACAAAGCGCTTCAAAACCCAGATGACCCCGCAGAGAAGCCACGACGAGCCCGCGCAGCAGCAGCAGTAGTAGCAGTCCACCGGCGGACGGACGGCAATGGCGTCCTCCTCCTCCTCCTCTTCCCTGGCGGCTCCGCTGCTCCTGCCTCCCCAGGATGACGAGGACCAGGACCCGGCTGCCCGGAGCGACGGCGGGGGTCGGCAGGAGGAGCAGGAGGTACTGCTTCTTTGCGATTCGAGCCGCGTTCTCCGGCTGGGAGCGAGCTTGGGACCGCCGGTGGCGGATCAAATTACTAATTTTTTTTTTGTGCTGTGAAGGGGGCGGCGATGCGGAGCTGGGCGGAGGCGATGCTGCAGTGCTGCGGCGCGGACTGCGGCGACGCGCTGCGGCTGTGGCGCAGGGTGGTGCTGCGCAAGTGGCTCAACGTCGGCGCCGGGTCCGGCGACTCTGACTTCAGCGCCGACGAGGCCGACGACGAAGATGGCGAGCCCGACCGCCAAGGTCCGACCATCTCCTCTCTTCAGTGATCCCTTCCTCCGTTTCCTGCTCTCGGGCCGCTGTGATTCGATCCGTTTGGAGCAAAATGAGGGGATTTTTATGTGCTAGGGGAATGCAGAGTTGCAGACCACCACATTGCCAATTTGCAACGAAGATAGCCCCACAATGGATAATTGGCTAGTCTTTCCAGTTCAATTGTTCATGCTGCGCCACCAGTTCAGTTTCGTATGGGTGTGACCATGAGTGCCGTGCAGGTCATCTCCCTGATCGACAGAGACCTCCACTCCGCTGTGATGTCCGGCCACTAATCTATTTTCTGTAGGCCACCGGTTCCTTTTGGCATACTAGACATTTTTAACCAAGAGAAAGGTTTGGTCGAGGAGTTTGAGGATTCGAAGTTCCTGATGCCTTTTTATTTCGTCTCAAATCCTGCTTGTCTGCTTTGGCCAAAAGGGTTAGCAAACAAGAGTTAGGGTGGAAAGTTAGGCCACTTTTGCACACACCTCCTTTTCGAGGTGTTATCTGACTTGCCTTTTGGAATGGCTGCTAATTTGTTTTGTCTCCCTTCAGCCTTGTAAGAGAGGATCTAGATCTGTTAAAAACTAAATCCATAGCGCTTTATAGGGAATAGATTTATTGGGCTTCAATTTGCCCAGTGATATTGCTGACCATACATACATGTTCTGACTGCTGTTTTTGCTCCATTTGTGCAGAGAAGTGCTGCTGTTGGGAACACAAATTGTTTGATGAAGAAAGGAGATTACGCGGACTTGGTGCGGGCACAATTGGTAATTTTATTTTTATCTCATTTTCTCGAGAAGGCACAGGAGCTACATAATTTTACTGTAAGATGAATGGCTCCTATTTGATACCCATACCAGGAATAGGCATTTGGTAGTGGTGATGAAAATGCCAAAAAATGTGGATTGTGCTTTTCCATTCTTTGTTAAATAATGTTTCAAGGAAACTTTTTATGATAAGAACAAATGATCTGGCTTTACATGAAGCCAACTTTTTGATAGAAATTCATGCATGGTAATTAATATAACTATATAAGCACCACTGATGGGACATTAGCAAGCACTTGGATGCCTTTCAGTATGCGTGTCGACTTACTCTGAAGCCCATTTGAGAACCAAGTGCTAATTTGGTGGCTTGAGCTCATGGTGGTGAGCTCGCCCACACGAGTTCGAATCGCGGTATCCACGGAAGAACTAAACGGGGTGCTATCCGCGTGAAAAACGCCTGGAGAGGTCTCATTCTATCTAACAACGTATAACCAAGGGAGGGATCATTCCCCCGTTGGCAACGTTTTTTTACTCTGAAGCCCATTTTATTATATTATTTAGCGACTGTCTAGTAACGCATTTTGGTTGACACACTGCCCTACATGCTGACACAAAAACCTGTTTGACCTCGGTTGGCAGTTGCTTTATATGCTGATACAAATTATAATTTGTAGGTGATCAAGTGAAGGCTGCGCCTGACAAGCCTAAAAGGCGCAATTCAGAGACACTTCGTGCTCAGTATATCGATGTCGCAGAACTCAGGTATAGCTAATCTTATATATTGTTCCCCTCGTATCTTTGGGCTTTTGACAGTATTTTCTTGTCATCCTGTATGGTTACTGAACTAAAATGCTCAATACGCCTGGTTTCCATCGTGTAAAACATCTCAGAAGATTTAATACTAACTAATTTAACCTAGCTGCAACTAGGCTAACATATGCTACTATGGTTGTGTGCTGCTTCCAACCTTCAAGTTTTCACACGCAGGATTTTCGTAGGGACATGGAATGTTGGAGGCAGAGTTCCACCTGCTGACTTAGACATTCAAGAATGGCTGGCGATGGAGGAGACAGCTGACATTTATGTTCTAGGGTAAATCACTACTCACAAAACTTTCAATTGCACGAATCTTCATTTCTTATTTTGGAAGAAGATATGTGGCACATGTCCGCACAAAATAAGCAGTCACAATCTGACATAGCAGCTGCAAGCTTGCAAAAAACTTATAAACTGTTTCTGGATCTTCCATTGAAACATATTTGAAAATTAATTGGTTACCTCATGTAGCTTGTTAAATTCTTGAAAATAGGCTGGTCCCTAAACAGCTTTTCATCTGTTTCATACCTTAGCTTATTCTTTGGCTATAATGTGATGTATTGGTCGTTTACTCTCGGTACTAATTCTATTTTTCTATAGATAAAAGGACCATGGCAGTGGTTTTATTAAAGCCACAGTTCAACCAGCACCAAATATACCTTTAGTTTGTATTTACCATGAAATTTATGACCATCTTTCAGATTTCAAGAAATTGTCCCACTAAATGCTGGGAATATATTTGGTGCTGAAGACGATCATCCAAGTGCAGTATGGGAACATATCATTCGTGAAACTTTGAATAAGAAATGTCCATATAAACCGAAGCATAAAAGCCACAGTGATCCTCCTTCACCATCAAAGTTTAACCAATCAGATTATATTGTGACGGAAGATGATTTGCTTAGCGAGGCCGAGAATGGAAGTGAAGGGGAACTTCATCCATTGATCGAACAAGACATTAATTCAGTTGGTAATGATACTGGAGTTTGTAAAACATATAAAGACTCCACCTCTGCTCCCAATGAAAGAGTTCATGAAGACAAAGACTTCAGCAGGATGCCTTCAGTCAAGACCTCTCATCAATACCTCAACTCAAGTCATATAGATTTTAGATGTAATCTGGAAGAACCGAGCAACCCAAAAAAGTTACCCCAAACACTCGGTCACTCGGAAAGCCTTGGAATGATTTGGCCTGAACAACAATTGGATATGCGGGTCCGTCTTCTTCGGGACAGCGCATCAGTTACTTCACTGAAGACTCTATCATCTTCTGCATCTTTCAAATCGACACATGAGAATTCTAATGGTTTTGCAGAAGATAATTCAGACCATGATGTTAGTACCGATAATAGAGTAGTTAAAAGGAAAATGCCATATTTTGTACGGATAGTAAGCAAGCAAATGGTGGGAATACATTTATCGATATGGGTCCGGAGAGGCCTTAGGAGGCACATCCGGAATTTGAGAGTATCAACTGTAGGTGTAGGCGCGATGGGTTACATCGGTAACAAGGCAAGTACCAAACTGGATCTTATTTTTCTCTCATCATGCCTAAGTTTTCATCTCATTGACTTGCCTTATCGTCTCTTTATTAGTTCTGGATTCAGCATGAATACACTTGTTAGACACTACTATTTTATTTAGAAATTCATCTGATGACATTTGTTTCTTCAATGCTCCAGGGATCAATATCAGCCAGCATGTCTATATATCAGACACCCTTTTGCTTTGTATGTTGCCATCTGACCTCTGGCGAAAAGGATGGAAATCTAACAAAGAGAAATGCAGATGTCGAAGAAATCCTTCAAAGAACCGTATTTTACCCAGTTCATAAAGTTGACGTGCCCAAGGGAGTACTTGATCATGAGTAAGTTAGCAAAGCGTCATCTGAATCTTTGGTGTCCTCCTATTCAAGCATTTTTTTATTTCTTATATGCAACCATTTCCTACATTTCAGAAAGATTATATGGTTTGGGGATCTCAACTACCGCATCGATCTATCACATGAAAGAACACATGAACTAATTTCCCAACAGGAATGGGATGGATTGTTTGACAGTGATCAGGTAATTTGATGGTTTAGTACATAAAATAAATTACTACCTGTAGAATTTCCAGCTCACGCTTTTGCTGTGACAGCTAAAATGGGAACTGATGAAAGGGCGTACATTTGATGGTTGGATCGAAGGGGTGATTAACTTTCCCCCAACATACAAATACGAATTTAATTCAGAAAAGTATGCGAGTGACGAGCCAAAGTCCGCAAGAAGAAGACCTGCATGGTATGCTATCTGCGTAATTAAGCTCCTGCCTTTTTGTTTCGCTCATTTAATCTGATAAGATCCATCATAGCTCATGTTTGGACATTAGAACAGATGATAAATAAATGTTGCCAACTTGTGTAGGTGTGATCGGATTCTTTCATACGGAAAGGGTATCAGGTTGGATTCTTACAAAAGGGCGGAGCTTAACCTTTCGGATCACCGTCCAGTTTCCGCGGTCTACACGACCGAGGTTGAAGTTTTATGCCACAGAAAGTTTCAGAAAGCTCTAACATTCACCGATGTGGAGGTTGAGGATCGTCTGTTATTGGAGAGATAAAGCACTTGTTGAACAAAGAACCTTGGACTGTGAGAGAACATGCAATTCTTAGCTCAAGGTGCCATGGCCTAAGGGCAATGCCAGAGATTTCGGACAAGTTACTAGAATGTACATAAGCAAATAGGGGTGGCGATTTGATGCATACTAGGGATTGGGGGTGTGCGCGTGTGTGTCCGGCCAAATTGGTCGTCATTGTAAATGAAAAGAAGAATAAAAGGTTTCCAATTCCTCAGAAGAGGATCAATTGTTTATATCTTACACAATCTGCAGAAGAAAATGAGTGATGTTCTTCCTTTTTATCAAAGTATTGTTCTTGCTTCTTTTTTAAAGGTTGATGATGGTTAGCCAAATCGAAAATATTGCTACACAGTCATCCTCTTGGTGTGGAACTATGCTCACGCTCTCGAGCCCGCTCCCGACCCATCCCCACCCACCGCACTCCGCCCCGCCTAGATCCACCGCCGGTGACCTCTACGCCGCCCTGCTTGCAGTCGCCCGCATGGCTCAGCCACCTCATCGCCACTGTCGAGGCGCAGGCTCGAGTTCGACGCGCCGGCTCGAGTTCGCAGCCACGGGGATCAGATCGTTGAGTTTCGGGGGGAGATCCAGCGCTAGATCCGTTTCGAGAAGACCCGCTGCGCATGTCGCAAGCGGAGCTCTCGGAGACCTTGCAGTAGTTCTGGATCGCCAGAGGTCAGCGGATTCGGAACGCGGCCTTCCTTTGGATGAGGTCGCGGGAGAAGCTGATTGCGGAAAAGGCGATGCGAGGGAAGCTGGGGGGAAATCGCTTGGATATGGAGAAGGAAATCGCGCAGCGAGAGCGGGAATCAGCAGAAGCACTGGAGCAATTTGCGGAGATGATTGTCTGGGAGGCCACGGTCGAGGAGAAGGCGCAAATGCATCATCCATGGAGAGTGCGCCCCGATTTGATTCTAAGGTGGGCTGTGGGGGAGGCGAAATCTGTCGATCCTCGCCGACGTCAGAGATGGGGATGTGTCTTCGGGAATCTCTCTGTGCAGAATCCGGGGCATCTCTGACGCTGATTGATGGTGATGGCTCTGCGTCCTTCGGATGGGATCAGACCCTGATTGGTACTCCTCTCCGCCGCGCGGCAGTGGATTCTGCTCTGGTTTTTGGCCATGATCGCCTAGGGAGCTCACGGGAGAACTGTGGGGCAGGTTCTCTTTTGAAGATTCATATCAACCCACCCGTGACACCAGAGGAGGGGGGTTCAGTCCGCTCCACTCCAGATACATACATCAAGCGTGGTGGTGCCCTGCCCATGAGTGGAGAGATCCTTCGAAACACTGTGTGCGACCATGGATGCAGGCCAAATCCGCTCCTTCCTCACAGAGGAGGAGGTGAACATCGAGCTGGAAAGGGCGAGAAGCTGGAGGCAGATGGCTGCGAAAGCAAGGGCGAAATTGGCAGTGAAGATAGCAGTAAGAACTTCAGAGGAAGAGAGGATCAGAATCCCTCCGGGAACAGATCTTGTAGCTTGGGCGCAGGAAGAAGCATCGTCATCGGACCCTGCTCGTTGGGCGAGATGGGGGGAATTCATGGCTGCTCACCCTCTGTTATGAGCGGTTTGTCTGAAAGTTTTTGCAGCATCTCTGTTCCAGTTACGGAGAAGCAGCGGAAGGAGGCCCCACCTAACAGAGTGGTTGAAGACACATGTGCTTTGGGAGACCCATCGCCCTTGGATTGCGAGGAGATTGGTGCTGAGCTATATAACCAAATCTGGGAGGAGGCCAAATCTAGGGTTCACCACTCCTGGAACTTCTGCTGGGTGCGGCGAGAGCTAGTGGCTGCCCACAATTTCTCTGTACTGGATTGTTTCCCCGCAAGGGAGGGAGATCTTTGTCGCAACCCATCCTGGTCCAAATTGTCGCTGATCGCTAGCTCGTGGGAAGGTGATCCACAAGAACTCTATGGGATCAGGGACATGGTTGAGAACCAAGGGAGGGGAAGAGGAGGGCGCAGAAACAACTTTCAGCGTGGAAATCGACCTGAGGGAGGCATGTCTCGAGGCAGTGGTCAAGACTGGTCTGGTATGCCAGATTTTGGGCAGCAAAACCCAATGCCGCTGGGATATGGCTACCCAGGTGCACCTCCTCCTTGGGTCTTCCAAGGTCCCTATTTTCCGCAACCACCAATTCCAAATCAATGGATGAGTCAGCCTCCTTGGGGGGCTGGACCAGCAATGGGGCCGATTGGAAATCAGGGTTTTGGAGGCCAGAATCAGGGGAAATTTCAGCAAGGAGGAGGGATAGGCTCTGAAGGAGAACAGAATTCCAAGGCTGGGGATGGAGAGAGGAATTAGCAGGCTCTCAGGAAGGCTAAAAACCCTCCAAGATGAAAGCCGCCGTTTAGAAAGACATTGAAGCAGCTACGCACCACAAAGCAAATCTGATACCTATGCTGAGGTGATTTTCTACAACTGTGGTGAACCTGGCCATCACAGGGCTGGATGTGGTGCCCCACTCAGCTGCTTCATCTGCAAGATGGTCACACATAAGGTTGAAGATTTCCCAGAAAATAAGAAATCCAGGACTCCTGCAGTGTTCATTGGTAGTGCCGCTTCTGGACTAGGGTTTTTTCAGATCAATATCCCTGATATCAACTTGCAACATGTTGGAGGGGTCAAGAATGTGGGGCTTGTCTTTGTGGAGACTTGACAGATCACCAAGGAAGAGATGGCAACCAATTTCTCTGAAATTTACAAGACAAACTGGCCTTGGCAGATCAGGAAACTGGATGACTGGTCCTTTCTTGTCAAATTTCCTCCTCACATTCCTGTGGCTCAGGTAGCTAGGTACCCTATGTTTGGACTGCTTGCTAATGAAGGGGTGACAGTTAATGTAGAAGTTTGGAAAGGAAAGCTTGATGCTGAAGCTGAGTTACAACAAGTTTGGGTTCTGCTGGAAGGAATGGATCCCAAATGGACACAATGGGCTATCCTAGAGCAATCTGCTTCTGTATTTGGGACCTTGATTGATGTAGATTGGCAACACAATTTCAAAAACTTGGCTGAGGTAGTGAGGATCAAGATTAGGTGCAAGGACTACACTAAAATCCCCTCTGATAGGCCGTTTGGAGTAGGAGAAGGGTTATTCAGAATCAAAGTTACTGTGGAGCCCCCTGAATTGAACTTTGAGGATGATGACCTGCTTGAGGATGATCTAAGCAAGGGTAAGAAAATTATCAACAGCTCTGCCCCTGCTTCTGACAAAGACAAACCTGCTGGGGGCAGTGGAGGCAATCAGAATCCAGCACTAGAAATTCAGCTACTTCTGGGGCTGGCAGAAGCAGCAATTCCAATTCCAAATAGGCTGCTTCGGATTTCCTTCTGCAAATCCAAGATTCTCATGTTGGAGAATGCAATCTGCTGCAGGATATGGAATTATCAGATGATGATTCTGTATTTTCTGAAAAAGAAGAACCTATGGAAAGTGAAGGGGAAGAGGTAATCTTCAGCCCTGGGCTGGTTCCCAACAAGGAAAATGCCCCAAGTCACAACTTAGAGGTAAACAACAACAACTTCCCCCACCTGCAGAAATGGGGCCCTATGATGGCTACTAGGAAGAGCAGCAGAGTGGATATTGGGGACAGACCTATGCTGGAGATTGCCATGGAGAAGAAGAAAGTGAACAACCTGGAGACTGGCAAAAATGCTATCAAAGGTACCATCATAAAAAGCTCCTTTGCTAATTTCAATGATCCTATGTTTCTTCAAGTAGCAGATAAAGTTGGAGTTGAGATTGACACTGGATGGGTAGATGTAGAGGCTAAAGAAAAATTAGAAACCACTAACACTGCTGCTGAAACACATGTATTAGGAACCAAAACTCCACACACTCTCAGTGATCTAGGTTTCACTGAAGTAGAAATTGAAGTAGATAGATTTAGCACCCCTTTGTTGAGAAACCTGCCATATGATCTGCAGGATCATAGTGTGATATGGCACAAAATCAATAAACATAGACGGGGCAAGCACCCTAAGAAAAATAGTTCATCATGAATTGCCTCTTTTGGAACATTAGAGGGGTCACAACTCTTGGTAGGAAGAGTTGCATCCTAGACACCTTTGCTAAGTTTAAACCTACTATAGTTGCTTTTCAGGAGACAAAAAAGCAAGATCTATCTACTAGCTATCTAAAATCAATTAGCTCAAATAGAAACTTTGACTGGCATCACCTACCAGCTGATGGCTCTGCTGGAGGAATTTTGGTTGGGTTTGACACTGATATATTTGATGTTATTAGTTGGAGCCATAAGACCTTCTCAGTTTCTTGTGTTTTGAAGTATAAGTGTAGTGGGTTCATCTTCAGAGTAGTTGCAGTATATGGTTCACCTTATGAAGAGGGAAAGGAAGAATTCATTTCTGAGCTGCATGCTCTTTTCATGGAAGATTCCGAACCCACTATTATTGGTGGTGATTTCAACTTAGTTAGGTTCCAAACTGACAAAAGCAATGGGGTAGTTGACCCCAAATGGAGTAGAAACTTTAACTCTTGGGTTGATATTTGGGGACTGCTTGAGATCAAGCTTAGTAGTAGGCAATATACTTGGGGTAACAATCAGAGTAACCTGATTATGTCTACCATTGATAGAGTATTTTGCTCCACAGATTTAGAAGCTAATTTTCCTTTATGCTCTTTAGCTGCCTTGCCTAGAATTTGTAGTGACCACACTCCTATCCTTTGGGATTCTGGAGTAACTACTACTAACATTCCACATAGCTACAAGTTTGAGAAATGGTGGTTGCAACAAGAGGGTTTTGAAGATCTGGTTAGGAAAAATTGGAATGCTCCAGTAAAAGGCAGAACTGCAATTGATAGATGGCAGGATAAAGTGAGGAGATTTAGGAAATTCTCTAAAGGGTGGAGTAGAAATCTAGAAGCTGCTAATAGGAAGCTCAAAGCTACACTGACTGTAGAATTTGACAAATTAGATGTTCAGTCAGAGACTATAGGTCTTACTGAAGGAGAGAGAGCTAGAATGGAAGCTATTCATGCCCAGCTCTCCGAAATTTGGTCTAATGAAGAAATTAAGGCTAGACAGAGATCTAGAGACAGAGATATTTTAGAGGGTGACAGAAATACTAAATAATTTTTTGCTGTAGCTAATCAGAGGAGAAGGAAAACCAGGATTACTTCTTTAGAGGGTCCAAATGGCCCCACTACTGATATCAATGAAATGATAGAGATAGCCTCCTCTTACTACAAAGATTTGTTTCAAAAATAAGATAGGAAAGGTTCTAAACTCAAAGAAAATTTCTTCCTTGAAAGTGAAAAACTCTCCTCTCAGGATAGTGCGTCGTTGGAGGACCCTTTTTCTGAGGAGGAAATCAAGAATGTTGTTTTTGGTTCCTACTCTGATGGGGCCCCAGGTCCTGATGGCTTATCTTTCATGTTCTATCGGAGATTCTGGGATATCATAAAACAAGACTTGCTAGAATTATTTAATGATTTTCATTCTGGTAAACTAGACATTTATAGGCTCAACTTTGCTGTTCTCTCTCTGATTCCTAAAGAGAAAGATGCCATTAACATTAGGAATTTTAGACCCATTAGTCTTTTAAATTGTTGTTTCAAAATCTTTACCAAAGTTCTCACAAACAGATTAGCCAAGCTGATGGAGCTGCTTACAGCTAGTAACCAAACTGCTTTTATAAAAGGTAGATTTATTCTAGAAAGTGTAGTAACAACTCATGAAGTTCTCCACTCTGTTCACCAATCTGACTCTGCTGGAGTGGTTCTCAAACTAGACTATGAAAAAGCCTTTGACAAGGTAAATCTTGATTTCCTAGAGGAAATCCTCACTAAAAGAAATTTTGGAACTAACTGGATTAGATGGATTAGGATGATTACCATTGGGGGCTCTGTTGGGGTCAAGATCAATGGTGTAGAAGGGGGTTTCTTCACCACCAGTAAAGGGCTTAGGCAAGGAGACCCTCTCTCCCCTCTTCTTTTTAATTTAGTAGTTGATGTGCTAACTAGGATGTTAGTCAAAGCTTGCTCTCATGATATCATTGAAGGCTTGTGTAACAATCACATTCCTGGAGGCGTGGTTTGTCTGCAATATGAAGATGACACAATTCTCTTTGTGAAAGATGTCTCTGAGAAAGCTAGGAACCTGAAATGGTTACTTTCTTGCTTCGAAGGGGTCTCAGGAATGAAAATAAACTACTCTAAAAGTGAACTCATTCCTATGAACCCAACTGAGGACAAGATTATAGATTAACTTGATATCTTTGGGTGTGCTGCAGGCAAATTCCCCATTAAATATCTTGGAGTTCCCCTTCACTATGAAAAACTTAGAAAGGAGGATATCCAGCCTATAGTAGATAAAATCCTAAAAAGCATTTCAGGATGGAGAGGGAAACTTCTATCCTATGCAGCAAGGATCAACCTGATCAGGGCTTGTTTGAGTAGTATCCCTGTTTACCTCTTATCCTTCTTTAAGTTCCCTAAATGGGCCCTAGAACTTATCAATACTCAATTAGCTCATTGTCTTTGGAGTGATGCTGAAGGTAATAGGAAGATACACCTAGCAAATTGGCACCTTGTGTGCATGGAAAAAGATTATCGGGGATTAGGTATCCCTAATCTGAGAGATGTCAATTTATGTTTGTTAGGAAATTGGATTAAAAGGTTCTATGCTGATGAGGGTAAGATCTGGAGAGAACTAGTTTCCCATAAATACCTAAATACAACTCCAAATATCTTTGCCTGCAAGAACCAAAACTCTTCCAGATTCTGTCAAGGGGTGTTATGGGTAGCAAAAGCTGTCAAACATGGCTATAGATGGGTAGTAGGGGATGGTAAGAAAATTAGATTGTGGGAGGACACCTGGTTTGGGACCTCCCCTCTTGCTGTTCAATTCTGGCCTTTGTATAGAATTTGTCACCAGCAAAATGTCACCATCGCCAAGGTCATTTCTGAAGGAAATATCAAATTAACCTTTCGTAGAATTGTCACACAGCATATGATGGAATCTTGGTACTGTTTAGATGAAATCCTCAAAGGTGTGGTGCTGTCAAGTGACACTGATGCTCTCATCTGGCAGCATGAAAATAAATGGATCTACACTTTTAGCTCCTTATATAGCATCATCAATTTGAGAGGAGTGGTTCCAGTATTTATCCCTGCTGTCTGGAGCATCATCTCACCACCTAGGGTGAACATTTTTTTGTGGCTGTTGGCCAATAACAGACTAATGACCAAGGATGACCTCTTAAAAAGAGGAATAGAAAAACCTCCTGAATGTCTATTTTGCTCTGAACATGAAAGCATACAACATTTGTTTTTTGAATGTGTGGTTGCTAACCAAATCTGGGAGCATATATCAAACTTCTTTAGATTACCTGTAGGGTCGTGTTATTATTCTATAGCTCAATACTGGCCTGCTCATCCTAAACATGATTGTTTGAATACGGTCTGTGCATGTGTGCTGTGGTGCATATGGAAGTTTAGAAACGATCATGTTTTTAACAATGCGTGTTGGATGGTCATTAAGCAGGTCAGGTGGAGGATTCTGATTTCCTTAAGAAGGTGGCAGATATTGTTCAAAGGGGAGATGTTGAAGAAAATCGTAGAACTTTCTGCGACAATCTCTGACAAAATCAAGTCACCACATTTGCTAGGTCTGGGGTAGAGGACAGGAAGCCAAGGGGGAGGATGGAGTTCTCTCCCATTGGTGATCAACCCTCAAGGGAGGCCCGCCGCAGCTTATCGCCTACTGCTGATCTTGAGGAGCGCAAGAAGATCGCCCTCCTCAGCCCAGTGACACCACTGGAAATGGCGAACTCTCCAGTGCAGTCACCTCTGAAGAAAACGAAGATGGTGGAGAAGGTAGCCTCCAGTTTCCAGGCGATGCAGGCCGTTTGAGCGAGAAAACGGTTGTTGTGGTTGTCTCTCTGCGTGCTCCATTTCCCATAAGCAAACCTGTTTGAATTTCCTTTTGAGTTTTTGTTTTAGCCTGTTAGGCTTGTTCTGTAACCTGGACATGGTGTGTTGCTGGTTTCGTTAATAAATGGAACTGGGGGGCCTTCGTGGCTTCCTTTTATTCTAAAAAGGGTTTGCCAAATCCGAAATGCACTCATAATTCTCTTGGCCGAAGATAAGAGGTAAGAACTGATATGGCAGCGTTTAATTGAAAACCAGGAACAACGCGGCAGATGGGTTGGTTAGGGGTACGTAGCCTGTAAGGTTCATCCATAAGCTGCCCGTAAGTGTAGCATTTTATGAAAACACTTTGATTTTTTTCTTGATTTTCTAAACGTTCACAATTTTTGTAAACTTTTATGAATTTTCAAGATGTTCATAATTTTATAAATTGTCCATAAATATGAAAACTCTTGAAAATTTAACGAGTTTTGTAATTCTTCATGATTTTTTAAATGGTCGTGGATTCTAAATAATGTTAGCGGATTTCAAAAATATTTTTAAAATTGTTCACGAATATAATATTTTCCAAATTTTTTGAAAGAACATTAATGAATCTGGATAATTGTTAAAGAATTGAAACCATTATCCTGCTTTCAAAAAATATTCATAAATTTGACAAATATCCAAGGATTAAATTTTTTATAAAATAAATATCCTTACAATTACTAAGCTCCCGAGAAATAGAGGCCAAGCAAAGCTTCAATGTTTTTTCTTCGAAGTGGACCCCACCTATAAGGATTTGGTTGGGTCATGTGTTCCCATGACACTATAAGAATCTACATTCCATTAAAACATTTATAAACAATAAAAAACACTTTGAATTTTCTAAACGTTTAAAGTTTTGTAAATTTTTATAAATTTTCAAAATGTGATAAGTTTTAAAATTGTACATAAGTATGAAAAAATCTTGAAAACTTACCAATTTTGATAATTGTTCATGATTTTTAAATGGTCATGGATTTTAAATAATGTTAGTGGATTTAAAAAATTGATCACAAATATAAGATTTTCTCAAAATTTCGAAAAGAGCATTTATGAATTTGGCTAATTGTTTAAGAATTGAAATTATTTTCTTGCTTTAAAAAACTATTCATAAATTTTAAATATTAACGGATTAAAAAATAAGAATAAAATAAATATCCTTGCAATTACTAAGCTCCTGAGAAATAGAGGCCTACAGAGCTTCAAGGTTTTTTATGTAAAGTGGACCCCACCTGCAAGGATTTGGTCGGGTCATGGGTACTGCATGACTAGTTTGAAATCAACATTTTATTAAAACACTTTTCAAAATTACTAAAAAAATTTGAGATTTTTTTTGTAAACTTTCAAAATTTTCACATTTCTATAACTTACCGTATTTAAACAATATTCATAAATTTATAAATTCTTCATGAATATGAAGAATATATTAATGTATTCTTGAAAGTTTGTGATTTTTATAGTTGTTCATGTTCTTTAAATTATCATGAATTTTAAATAATGTTATTGGTTTTTTAGAAAAAATCATGAATATGAAAATCTCATGCATATTTACAAGATCTTCACAATTTTGAAAAAACTATTTATGAATCTGGATAATTCTTCAAGAATATAATTATTTTTATGCATTAAAAAATGTTTGTAAATATTAAAAATACTCATGCTTAAAAAAACAAATATAAAAATGATCAAGAAAATAAACACATGAAAAACAGAAATGCATATATACATGTATAAGCGGGTACATGTGATATCCTATCCGCACAATGCTAAAAGATTGTTTTGAGATCCGTAAAAACTGTGCTAGGAACATTGCATATTTTATACAAAAACCAATGCAATGTATCTAATCCTTAAGGAAATTTTTTCCTTTTTCCAATGAATTGAACCATGAATTTTCAAATCATATAGGAACCAATACGTAATAGCATATTAGTCATATGTTTTTTCCGCTCCTATGTTTTTAGAATCATACAAACAATGAATCAATTTTAAGTTCCCTTTCATATATGTTGGTAGAAAGTTATGGTATGTATTCAAATAACTACATTTTATGAAAGCTATAATAAAAATAAACGCATAGTGTAAAAAATATAGAATTTTTTGGCAGAAATCTCAAACGATAATGCACGGATAAGATATCACATGTACCTGCTTACACATGTACAAAATCCGCACTCATGAAAATATTGGCGTTTGTCACGACTTTCACAAATGTCATTTTTTGATGATATTTTGCGAACATTAAAAATATTTATCTAATTTTGTCCAAGAAATCATAATCTTTTAATTTTTTAATTTTTCTATTCATCAAAGCTCATTTGAGAACTTGAGAGCAGAAGGTGACATTCTGGTTCAACTGGGCATTTGATGAAAAAATTGTACATGTTGACGCACTTCAACATGTACAAGATGCCTTTCAGCTGGGCATGAAGAGACAACATAAAGGTTCAATTGGGACGCTGACTATTTGCTCTCGAGCTGAAATGCTCCTTTGTGAACAATAAAGACAAAAAATAGTAAATATCACATAATTTTTTGGCAAACATTTTTAATGTTTATAAAAATTTACCATGAAATGATATTTGTGAAAGTCATGACAAGAACAACAAAATTGATGTTGGTGTTGATGAAAAATGTGAATTAACCTGTGTTGAATTAGTTAAGGGAACAGTGGTATTCCTAATCCACTAGAGTTTAAATCTCAAATTTGATATTGATGATCGCATTTTTTTTGGATTTATTTTAGATCATTCGATGATGTGCTTTCAGTGAGAGGAGAAGTTTCCGTTGACTACGAGGCACCTATGATGACTTTGTCAATCTCGAAATGATGTGTCGGTTCAGTATTGTGAAAATGCTCATAGAAATAATGTGTACATATATGCGTTCATAGAGGTAAGTATATGCTCGTATATGTTAAAACAAGATACGCGTTTCTTTCCCTCTGCACACTTTTAAAAAATGCTTACTTCAAGACGCGCGGGACTTGAAGTAAGCATATATGTCTATGTTTTTGCTACCAAAAACTGTCATTGAGAAGTTGGATGTGCATAGGCGTCATTTAGTTTGGCAAGGGGGTGGTATTAAAAACGATACTACTTGGTCAAATGGTCTCGCGTTTGCCGATGCAAAACCAAATGTGGGCTTGGGGTTAAAGATCTCCGTAAGCAAAATATCAGCCTCCTTGTCAAATGGTGGTGGAAGTTAGAGACTCAAGATGGGTTGTGGCAGGATATTGTGAAGGAAAAATACCTTAAGAGGCAATCTGTTGCTTTGGTCAGACCTAAATTTCATGATTCTCCCATCTGGAAAGCTTTATTGAAAGTGAAAGAATATTACTTGGAAAGGAGGACTATTACCCTTAAAATCTGGGGACTTGGTTAGAATCTGGAAGGATCCTATTAACGGTGGTATTCCGTTTTACATTCAATATCCGCAGTTGTTTGGGGTATGTAATTTTCCTGATGCAGTGGTTAAAACTGGAAAGACCTTGTCCCTAATTTTTTTCGACGCCGCTTGACTCATTCTCTGAATGATCAGTGGGAAAATATGTGTAATATCCTGGATAGTTTGGTTATCAATGGAGGATTGATGTAGTTGGCTGGGCCTTGGGTCCTAAGAAAAAATTCACTACCAAATCAGTTTACCAAATGCTTGAGAGACCGCTGTCAGGGTGCAACTACTCTTGGATCTGGCGTGCTAAAATTCCTCTTAAGATTTAGGTCTTTTTGTGGCAATTATTCCAAGACGCGGTTCTAACGCGTGATGTACGTGATGAATAGACGGAATTGGAAGGGCAACCCCCGATGCTCCTTTTGTTCTTCTAGAGAAACTTCTGGACACCTTTTCTTCTCTTGTCCTATGGCTAAAGTTGTGTGGAGGACAGTGGCCTCGATGCTTGGAGCAAATCTCTGTCCGACTAACATTTGGTAGTATTTTTCTTGGTGCTACATTTTTCTCCCTGATGGAGAAAGGTTTTATACTATGGGATTGGCAGCTATATGCTGGTCGATCTGGAACTGCAGGAATCGTGCCACTTTCGAGTTCAAATATCCTGGTACACCTTTTGATATTATTTACATGGTGGTGGTTTCCCTCAAATCTTGGGCAGGTCTGCTGAAAGGTGAGGATGGCGAGATTCTGAAGAATGACGCGGAGCTGCTCAAGATGAATGATTCGAAGCTTCTACGAATCTGCAATGAGGTGCAAGACGGAGCCCCTGTGCGAGTCTGAACAGCAAGCTCATTCTGGAGTGTGGTCTTCTAATTTGGTTGCTGCGGTCTGGTGATGGTGGTCTTTTAATCCTGGTTCCCATCCTCTTGCGAGGCTTTGTCGTAGGCTTATTATGCCTCTGTGGGTGGGTTTTTCACTGAATCCCGAATCTGTACTATTTCGCTCTTTCCCTCTCCCCTTTCACTCGAACCCTGTATTTCTGTTATTGTGAGTAATGAAAAGGGGCAATAGTCTCGTTAAAAAAAAAGACGCGCAGGACTTGCTAAAGGCCTCACTCGCGGTATCACTATCAATCTGCATCCTCGTTTTCTAGTCCCGTATGGTACTGCAGATGATCGCAATTTGACAACTCGCTTTGAACTTGCTTCCCGCTCTGTATTACATGCTCTTCTGGCTGTCGTCGATGGCTGCGTGACCGGCCGGCGTGGCGTGGGGGAAAAGTGCTTCGTTAATTAGCTAGTACTGTACGTGATAGAAACCATTGTTATGTGGGTGTGGTGAGGTGTATTTGGTGTAAAAATCTGTAGAGCGAGTCGTTCGTGTTCATTGTTATGTATACGGCTCATGCCATGTCTCGGCTGGAGACGTGGGCATAGAACGAGATGTGAGACCTGCCCTTGGTTCGTCCCGCAGCCCTTTTCCCGTGGCGGAAAGCGAGGATCGAAGAGATGTACTTTCTCCGTCCTATAATGTAGTATTATTATTTTACAAATTATGCCAGTTTACAAAATAATATTCTAGTATTATGAAACAAAGGTAGTAACTGTGTGGGGGTAATTGTTCATCGTGAAATTGGGATTGTGATATGACTTTATGTTGCTTCATATTGGTCATATCACTGCCACTATTTAATCATAAAAATGTAGAAAGTCAATTAACCATGCTGGCCAACTACTCCAGATTTTCTTAAAATATGATATAAACAGAGACATTCATAAATACGTTCACACATTCATTTCTATAAACGCATGCACGCAAAAACGATTCTAAGGGAGGGGCGAGGGAGGGAGACCCCATAACGATCGTTTTTTTCATTACATAGTTTTTTTTGGGAAAAGATGATGACCCTAGGCCTCTAAGCTGGATGCCCAACCAAGCCACTACTAGGTCTGGATCACACGCTGATCCGACACATTCATAGTGAGCACCGCATATGCACGCTGCAGAGTCCATCGCTGTCATCTTCCACCAGTCCACCTTCAGAGTAGAACCGACGCATCGTCCTTGTCAGGCCTGCCGTGGACGCCATTATAGTGCCAGATGACGCCACCTCCCTTCGTGCGGATATCATCACACACCATCGATGAGACCTTGCTGCACCACGCTGCCGAGACTCCACGTCATCGATGTGTGGCATGAAACGTTGCTCCACCGCTGAAATCGTCCATCGGTCCCTCGTGCCAATGCACACCTCCAAGGCTGATGCCCCCAAGGGGGGAACGACACAAGAGCGTTGCCATCACCCGATCAACTGATCTAGGGTTTCCCCTGGAGTTAGCAGATAGCGTCGTGTAGCTTCTCCACGGTGATGCCCTCAAGAAGGGGACGACATAGAAGAGCGTCACCATCACCGGCCTTGGCACCTGGCCTAGGACAGGGTTTTCACCCGGATCTGCTTGAAACCTCCATCCAACTTCGTGTGCACAGGGACGCCACCGATCTCCGCTGCCACGTAGCGAGCAGTCCGCACCGGGCAGATCAGATCTGACTGGAGGACATACCCCACATGCAGCCAATGACTCCGCCACCGATCTGAAACCACTCGAAGGAGGCTGACCGCCACCGGCCACCGCCGACGCAGCCCTTGCCGCCGTCCCAGATCCAAGGCCTTCGCCCATGGATCTGGAGGAGAAGATTCGTTGGGACGCCGGCTGCCGTTTCGCCATGGCCGCTGGCCGCCCGTGATCCAGATCGGGCCCCACGCTTGTTGGGTCGTCCCACGCTGATCGATTCCCGCGAGAGGGAGGAGCACCTCTGCCGCCGCCGTCAGCCACCCGAGCTTAGCCCGGCGGCTTCCTCCAGCAACGATGGAGGGGAGGGGAAGGCATGGGTGACCGACGACAAAGGTTGGGGCCCGTCGGCCGCCTGCACAGGGGGCGATGAAGGGAAGAAGAGATGAGAGGTGGCGGAGCCGCTGGTTGGCGGACTAGCGGCGGCGGCACTGGGTTGGGCTATAGTTACGTTCGCTCCTAAAATGACACTCATAAAGATCTACCCAAAGCATCAAATGGACACGAATACATCTTACTGGCTATTTCTTACTACCCTAAATGGGTCGAAAGCGACATCGGAAAAAAGTGGCCTACTTGAAAGAAAAGAGAATCCGCCTATCATTTTTTAAAAGAAAGTACTGGCCACCTTGGTTACATAGGGGGCTGAGATAAATATATTGACTATATTGGTGGTCATTGAAGTTGAATCCGAAGCACGCTACGATCACTGAACTTCTAAATATGCTGTTATCATTGATTCAATTAGAGATTTGTATTTTGGTCTGTGGATGTCAACTAGTCTATACGGTAGTTGTTGATCAATTAATCTACGCGGCTCTTGGAGCAGTCCAAACATCTCATGTTACCTATAATACCTAAATAGTTCATCCCCACTAACCTTTCTATCCTGACATGCAAGCTATCCACATCATCATGTAGGTTCACCATGCAAAAACTAAGTTCCATGATCCTATGTTTCTTCAAGTAGAAGATAAAGTTGGAGTTGAGATTGACACTGGATGGGTAGATGTAGAGGCTAAAGAAAAATTAGAAACCAGTAACACTGCTGCTGAAACACATGTATTAGGAACCAAAACTCCACACACTCTCAGTGATCTAGGTTTCACTGAAGTAGAAATTGAAGTAGATAGATTTAGCACCCCTTTGTTGAGAAACCTGCCATATGATCTGCAGGATCATAGTGTGATATGGCACAAAATCAATAAACATAGACGGGGCAAGCACCCTAAGAAAAATAGTTCATCATGAATTGCCTCTTTTGGAACATTAGAGGGGTCACAACTCTTGGTAGGAAGAGTTGCATCCTAGACACCTTTGCTAAGTTTAAACCTACTATAGTTGCTTTTCAGGAGACAAAAAAGCAAGATCTATCTACTAGCTATCTAAAATCAATTAGCTCAAATAGAAACTTTGACTGGCATCACCTACCAGCTGATGGCTCTGCTGGAGGAATTTTGGTTGGGTTTGACACTGATATATTTGATGTTATTAGTTGGAGCCATAAGACCTTCTCAGTTTCTTGTGTTTTGAAGTATAAGTGTAGTGGGTTCATCTTCAGAGTAGTTGCAGTATATGGTTCACCTTATGAAGAGGGAAAGGAAGAATTCATTTCTGAGCTGCATGCTCTTTTCATGGAAGATTCCGAACCCACTATTATTGGTGGTGATTTCAACTTAGTTAGGTTCCAAACTGACAAAAGCAATGGGGTAGTTGACCCCAAATGGAGTAGAAACTTTAACTCTTGGGTTGATATTTGGGGACTGCTTGAGATCAAGCTCAGTAGTAGGCAATATACTTGGGGTAACAATCAGAGTAACCTGATTATGTCTACCATTGATAGAGTATTTTGCTCCACAGATTTAGAAGCTAATTTTCCTTTATGCTCTTTAGCTGCCTTGCCTAGAATTTGTAGTGACCACACTCCTATCCTTTGGGATTCTGGAGTAACTACTACTAACATTCCACATAGCTACAAGTTCGAAAAATTATCTTAGATTTGTACTTAAAAAATATATATTTTTTGAATTTTTTTTATAATAAAATTATAATATATTTCATATTTTTTCTCCTGTTTCAAAACATTACAGTATTTATTAATAGTTCCCGCAGCAACGCGCGGGGTATTATCTAGTTCTTCTAAAATGTGGACCCTGCGTGTAAGTGAAAGAAGAAAGAATTGAAAGCTACTCCTCCATTCCATAATATAAAATATATTTGCAAGCTAAACCAGAATTCAAACCTAGGACCTTACAATAAAAGCCTAGCATGATCCTTTTGTGCTATGAAAAAGATAACTGCCACACGTGTGGGCGAAGGCATTTTCGCCCACACATTTTTAGATAATTTTTTTAGATATATATAGATGATAATTTTTTTGATATAAAGACTGTAAGGAAACCCCCTACAGTTAATAGGTGCAACAAACCCAAATTACAAGTACCATGCCTTGAATTTGGGTGAGTGAGAAGGCAACAATCCCTTCCCACCACTAGGCTATGCCTTAGTTTGCAGATGATAATTATTAGTCAAAGTTATCATGTATTAACGAACTTGCCATGTATTAGTAGAAGGGTTCATGCATCAGCGAAAGTTGCCATCTCATATGTGCTAAAATTTCCGTAAAAATGTTCGGACTTGCCATCCCTGCGTCCACACATGTGACACTTATCATGGTCCTTGTGCTAATATCATTTTTTAGGGGTTTTCTGCTAATATCTTTTTTGAGACAATTTTCTGCTAATATTGTTTCTTGAGAAACTAGGTACCTCTTTATACAACACCAATGTTTGGAGAGATAGGTGTTGTATAAAGAGGTACCTAGTTTTTTTGAGACAATTTTCCGCTAATATCTAGATCCTTTCTTTATATATTTAGGTGCATACACACAGCCCAAAGCACACATAGCACACAGCACACAACGCGCACACACAGCCCACAGCACACAACGCGTACAAACAAAATTACAACTGTTTGCAATTGTTTTTAGAAAGTTCATGCAATATTTTGTGCATATTTCTGTTATAAAACTTATGTAATTTTACATCTTATGCGGGTAAGAGAAATGTGTAATTTTATATTAGATATGCATCAATATTTATTAAAGTATACATGAATGTTTATGAAAATACATGAACAATTCCGTAAAAAGTAAAAATATTTTACAATATGAGTATTGCTAAGAATGTGTGACTATTTTTTAAATTACATTAATATCTTAATTATATAAATACTTTTTAGACCACATAAATTATTTTTGAAATATGGAGACACTTTTTGGATTTTGCAAACATTTTTAAAATTCACTAACATTTTTTAAGTCATCAATAAAAAAACTGTAACAACTTTTGACAACCACATGGCACAAATAAAAACAAATCACACAGTATAAGTACAACCACACAGTACAAATAAAAAGCGCAATTAAAAAAACATGTAGTAGATTGTAGAACGTATAATACAAACAGAGGGAGCTTGCAAAAATATACTTCCTTCGTTCCACAATGTAGCATGGAAAAATGTCTTACATTATGGAACAAAGAAAGTACACGAAATGGGGTTTGGGCGGGATGGTCGCGTGGAGTCCAATTGAGAGAAGTCTCTAGTTCGACTGACATGGTAGAGAGTTTCCGTACCGTTCGCAATTAGTGCCGCGTAGACTATTTAACCGATCATCAGAGTGCTATGTAGATTATTTGACTGGTATGTAGATTATTTGACTGGTCAATATAGTGCAATACAATGAATTTATTTACAAAGATTCTGGCCCCGCTTGCTATGAGTGTATATTTTACCCTTGTATTTATTCTACAAGTGTATATCATGGCATACATGCAATTTCCACTTATAAAATATATATCATGGCGTACATGCAATTTCCACTTATAAAATATACAGATCCATTGAGACCTGTAAATTTTACAAGTGTAAAACTGAGAAAAAAAAGATGCAATCAGGGCCTCTGCGTCTTCACCAAAATACAAAAGTGTGGCCGCTGGCATGCATTGGCTGATAGCAGGGCAGATTTGACGCCCGTGACCGCGTGCATCACGTTGTGGCGTGGGCGCAATACACTGACTACAAAATACAAGTGCATACTGCATAGGATAGCCCATCCACGTTCCACTAGACAGCAACATGTTGAGCTCGTCCTACTGTCCTGCAGCTTCGCCATTGGCGATTGGCGTCGTGCGAAGGCATTGCACATGGTGCCAACACATGCATGCCCCCAATTCATGCATTACGATCAACCCATGCATGCATGTAGAGCCCATGCACATGACCTATTCTCTCTTTTTTTCCTCTCATTTTTAGAGAAAGTATGATAAAGCAGAACCAACTGGATATAAGAGATAAAGTAATAGGGAAAACTTTGTTTTTGCCACTCTAGCTTTTGCCAATTTTGCTTATGCCACGCTAGAATTTGATTTATCAGTTTTGCCACTCTTAACTTTTGACAATACATCACAAATGCCGTTTTGTGGCAAAAGCACTATTTGTGTCAATTGAGAGAGTAGGTATGGACGAATCCTCTCATCCCTAATCCATCCCTTTTATGTTGTTTAGAAAATTTAGAAGTCTAGTATATTTTACAAAAATATTTCATTTTTGCAACATTATATATTTGAAATCCGGGGGATCTGGAATATATTTTAAACTACTTTCAAATTTCAATGTTCCATTTATACATATAAACAGAATTAGTTTTGAAATCAAAATTCTTGGGAGAATTTTTTAGGACCAGATCAACTTTTTATATTGAAAATAAGTTGCATATATTAAAATAATCTTTTCACACAATAAATAATCTAATTTTTTTAGAAGATGCATTTAAATTTCACAACATGTAGTTTAGAAAGTAAATTGCAAACATATTTGTGGTTAACTCGGCTATCCTCAAAAAATAAATTTAACTCGGCCAAGATAACAATAATTTGACATTGGATGCACATCATACCGTGCAGTACTAACCTTCTTCTAGAAAGAAGGACCTTTGATGCACATCACGTACGAGTTCCATGCATGAAGTGTGAACCGGCAATACTAGGACACATGTACTCCCTTCGTCCCATGGGACGCAGGAAATACCATTTGCTACCCATATATGCCTGCTAGTAATGTGAACTGGATGTTGGTTGCTCACAGGTACAGGGCAGGCCAGGCAGCGGTTTTAGATCGAGTAAATAGCATATAATTACCACAATTGAAGCTAAGGTTACAAAAGTCTATCATTTTATTTTTTTCTTAATAACTACCATTTCCATGGTTTATTGTTTTTAAAAACTCAAATTATCAAATGATTGACATATAATCAGGTTTATAACATGATGGATCCGCTCGTAAACAAATCATTAGTTTAACTGTGTGTTTGACCGTTAACTGACTTGTGAGGTCTACATGTCAACGTCTCTTACTCTAATAAAAAAAATCTCATGTAATTTTTTCTTTAAAGCCCTCGGGCTTTTACAAATTTAAAAACATGTCTTTATTTTTTTTATCAAATAACCCCTACAAACCTTAAGAAATGTAATCGAGTCCCTATCTAAATCACGTCAGCCATCCCAACGCTTCTCTCTCCAACCATGTCACCGCCGCGCGCCATGGAGCTGCTTGAAGTCGTCGTCACACACCTGGAATCACGGTCACGCGCCTGGGTTCACCAGAGGTCGTACCATGGGTCGTGCGAAGGAGGCGTGGCTCGGGCCACGTGTAAGTTAATGGTCCAACTAAACAACCAACAAACGGTTTGTTTAGGAGTGCAAGGCCCCTAGTCTCCCAAAACGGGGGCGATGCGAGGGAACGGGGATCACCTTTTTCCCATGTAGAGTGTGATGCTACGTGTTAAAAGCATGTCTAGTAGAACCCTTAAAACGCCTGTAAAACCCGAATAAACCCAAATACATGTCACCGAAAATGTGTTTTAAGGGTCGATTGAGCTTGCGGCCAAACAGATGTTGCAAAACGAACTGTAAAATCGAATATTTCCTTTTATATTTCATATTCCTTCTTCCCCGTCTCTGACCGCCGCCTACTACCGTCCAGCCCCCGGCCCGGCCAACGCACGCTGGTGCCCAGCTCCGGCCCGGCCAACGCACGCTGCCGCCCAGCCCCGGCTTGGCCACCGCCGCCGACAAGCAACACCTCCACGTACCCCGTAAGAGCAGGCAGCTACTAGCCCAATACACAGCACGAACTGATGCTAAAGAATGAATCGATCCAGCTGCGTGGCTGCTTTACCCTGGGCCCTGGCGCTCGCCTGCATGGCCACATCGCGCGATTGCGAATCTTCGAACGACAGTGTATGACTTCGCCGAAGACGCTGGAAATAGATGGATGGAGTCTTCGGTATGGACGGCGGTGCGGGAAGAGGGCGGAGAATTCCGAGCAGTTTGTGGCCTGTATACTGCCCTCCCTACGGTAGACATAGAGGTTGGATGCTCGTATTGCCGGTGGCCTGTAAAACTTCTACAGGTCCGTGAATTTATAAATGATCTGTTCTAGATAAAAAAATCTGGTCCAAATCGTAAACCCATCGAAATTTTACAGGGTTTGGCGTTTTTAAAGGTTCTGCTAAAGATGCTCTAAGCTCGTGAACTGCATCTTTGAGGTAAGGTACCGTCTTAATGGTGTTTAAGGAGGGTAAGGTACCGCCTTAATTGTGTTTAAGGTTCAGCCGTGAACTGGAAAAGAGAGATGGATGACGGGATGAAGGGACACCGGATGGACATGTAGACAGCAAGCGATCTGATGCACTTACCAGAACAAGAAGAAGAAGGGTAGATAGATTGATCATATCCGACCGATTGAGCTGGGCTGCCTCTGGTGCATGTGCATGTGCATGGGTCGACCAGATGCGCTATGTGTGCGTTGATGTGTTATCTACCCCGTAAAACTGGCATCGTTTCTGGCACAAGTGATAATAATCGGGACAATTCCCATCAGGATTTTCTCTCGAAGGGGACCCCACAATTTTGGATGCCATGTGCCATCGCACACCCCTGTCACGGCCCTGAGTAAATAGCATGTACTGTAATTACCAAAACTGAAGCTAGGGTTACAAAACTATACTATCATTTTTAATTTTTTCTTAATAACTACAACTTCTATGGTTCGTTGTTTTAAAAAACTTAAATTATAGAATGGTTAACATGATGGATCCGCTCGTAAACAAATCATTGGTTTAACTGTTTGTTTGACCGTTAACTGATGATTATATAATAAAAAAAACCACATGTCAATGTCTCTTACTCTAATAAAAAAATAGTATGTAATTTTTTTCTTTAATGCCCTCGAGCTTTTAGAAATTAAAAACATGTTCTTGTTTTTTTATCGAATAACCCCTACAAACTTTTAAAAAATGCAATTGGATCCTTAAGTAAATCACGTCACCCATCCCAGCGTTTCCCTCTTCAGCCATGTCACCGCCGCGCGCCATGGAGCTACTTGGACTCGTCGCCACGCGCCTGGGTTCGGTGCCGCACGCCATCACACGCTTGGAATCGCGGTCACGCGCCTGGGTTCAGTGCCGCACACCATCACACGGTTGGAATCGCGGTCACGCGCCTGGGTTTGCCGCCAACCTCCTCTCCCACGGGGCCAGCGTGATTCGGCAAAGGAGGTGCGTCACGCGCTGCTCCCTCCCCACTCACTCCGACCCTCCACCGAAGTGCGCGCGTGGGGGTGGGGGGCTGAGGGGCACTGGCCATAGGGGTGCCACCGCGCGCCAAGGAGGAGCCACCACCACCGTGCAAGGGACCGTACTCCGGCTAGAGGATCACCACCACACATCACGAGGGGGGAGGGGCGAACACCAGGGGTCGCACCATGGCTCGTGAGAATCTTTGAACGGTGGTGTACGATTTTGCCGAAGAAGCGGAAAATCGATGAATGGAGCCTCCAGTACGTACGGCGGTGCGGGGAGAGGGTGGAGAACTCCGAGCACTTTGTGGCTTGTATCCTGCCCTCCCTACGGTATACATAAAGATTGGATGCTCGCGTTTTTGGTGGCCTGGAAAATGTTCTGTTATAGATTAAAAAAACTGGTCCAAATAGTAAACCCATGAAAATTTTCACGTTTGACGTTTTTAAAGGTTCTGCTAAAGATGCTCTAAGCTCGTGAACTGCATCTTTGAGGTAAGGTACCGTCTTAATGGTGTTTCTAGCACAAGTGATAATAATCGGGACAATTCCCATCAGGATTTTCTCTCGAAGGGGACCCCACAATTTTGGATGCCATGTGCCATCGCACACCCCTGTCACGGCCCTGAGTGTAAATAGCATGTACTGTAATTACCAAAACTGAAGCTAGGGTTACAAAAACTGTACATCATTTTTTAAATTTTCTTAATAACTACCATTTCTATGGTTCGTTGTTTTAAACAACTTAAATTATTGAGTGGTTAACATATAATCAGGTTTATAACATGATAGATCCGCTCGTAAACAAATCAACTGTATGTTTGACCTTTACCTAATGACTTATAGGGTCTACATATCAACGTCTCTTACTTTAATAAAAAAATCGCATGTTTTTTTCTTTAAAGTCCTTGAGCTTTTACAAATTTTGAAATATGTCCTTGTTTTTTTTATCGAATAACCTCTACAAACTTTTTAAAATGCATCCTTGACTAAATCCCAACGTTTCCCTCTCCAGCCATGTCATCGCCGCACGCCATGGGTGTTGGAGTAAGTGAATTGTCCACATTTCCTCATCAGCTTAAGCTTTTGGGTTGAAACTGGTTGGTGCATGCAACTCAATATGGTATCAGCGCAGGGGGTCCTAGGATCGAATCCTAGCGGGCGCGTTAATTAAAATAATTACAGCCCACTCCAATATCCACGTATGCGAGTGTTGGAGTATAAGTGAATTTTCCATCTTTCCTCATCAGCTTAAGCTTTTGGGTTAAACTGGTTGGTGCATGCAACTCTATAATAGGGCTGCTTGGAGTCGTCGTCACGCGCCTGGGGTTGATGCCGCACGCCACCACACACTTGGAATTGCGATCACGCACTAGGGAAGTGCGCCGCCGCCGCCGCGCACTGCTCCCTACCCACTCACTTCGGCCTTCCACGGAAGTGTGTCGGGGGGGGGGGGGGGGGCTCTGCCCATAAGGGTGCCGCCGCGCGCCGAGGAGCCACCGCCTCCATGCGGGAGACCGTACTCCGGTTAGAGGATCGATCACCATGAGAGGGGAGGGGCGAACACCAAGGGTCGCACCATGGCTTGTGTGAATCTTCGAATGACAGTGTACGATTTTTTCGAAGACGCGGAAAATCGATGGATGGAGCCTCCAGCACGGACGGCGGTGCGGGGAGAGGGCGGAGAATTTTGAGCAGTTTGTGACCTGTATACTGCCCTCCCTACGGTAGACATAAAGGTTGGATGCTCGCGTTTTTGGTGGCTTGGAAAACGTTCTGTTTTAGATAAAAAAAACTGGTCCAAATAGTAAACCCATGAAAATTTTCACGTTTGACGTTTTTAAAGGTTCTGCTAAAGATGCTCTAAGCTCGTGAACTGCATCTTTGAGGTAAGGTACCGTCTTAATGGTGTTTAAGGTTCAACCGTGAATCGGGAAGGGGAGATGAACGACGGGATGAAGGGGTTACATAGTGCATCTTCGAGGTAAGGTTCCGTTTTAATGGTGTTTAAGGGATCAGCCGTGAATCGGATAGGGGAGATGGACGACGGTTGAAGGGGTGGGATATTGCACTGCATACTGCATCTTCAGAGTGAGGTACCGTCTTAATGGTGTTTAAGGTTCAGCCGTGCATCGGGTAGGGGAGATGGACGACGGGATGAAGGGACACCAGATGGTTTCCGATGATGAGCGTGGATTTCGAAAGCAGCCATTAGAAAACGAATCATCCAATTCATGCAAATACTAGGGCCACGTTCTATATGTGAATCAAACCATCCATCCTCTTGCATCGTAGCGGCTTTCGTCGACACAGGTTTGTTCACGGTAGATCGATGGATGGATGGATCGATGATACCCAATCTCTTTCAGCAGTACACAAAGATCTGAGTGTTCACCAAAATACAAAAACGTAGACGCTGGCATGCATTGGCTGATAGGACAACGTACCCCAGTCCACAGAACAAGATTTGGCGCCCCGTGACCGCGTGCATCACGTTGGTGCTGGAGCCGGCGTGTATCACAAACGCCCAATGCACCCTCTATAAAACGCTCGTGCATTGCCATACCATAGCATATCACAGCACTGCATTCACACTCCATTCCACGGGAGAGCAACATGTTGAGCTCTTCCCCAAGCTTCGCCTTCGCCGGGGTGGCCACACCCTCTGCATGCCTTCCTCTAGGTCTAGGGTTAGGGACCAAACGCCGCTCCCGCTCGTCGTGCATCAGAGCCACGGCAGATGACGGCGGTGACGCCGCCAACAACGTCGACCGGCGCCGCCGGGACGTGCTCCTCGGCATCGGGGGCGCCGCCGCCGTCACCACCGGCAAGCTTGGCCTCGCGCTGGCGCAGGACGCCGGGCCCGGGAAGCAGTGCGCGGCGGCTCCCATCACGGCCGGGGTCCTGCAGTGTGTGGAGGCCAATGGGTTCCAGTGCCCGGGCCTGTACCGCCCCGAGGACGTGGTGGACTTCAGCTCCCTGCCCAAGCCGAGGGCCACGCGCGTGCGCAAGCCGGCGCACAAGCTTGACGGCGAGGACCTGGACAAGTTCGAGGAGGCGGTCCGGCGGATGAAGGCGCTGCCGGCGGACGACCCGCGCAACTTCCAGAGGCAGGCGGCCATCCACCAGGCCTACTGCGACCGGCACTACAAGGTGGTGCCCAAGGGCGGCGGCCGGGAGGTGGAGTTCGACGTGCACTACTCCTCCATCTTCGCGCCGTGGCACCGGATGTACATCTACTTCTTCGAGGCCATCCTGGGCGAGCTCATCGACGACCCCACCTTCGGCCTCCCCTTCTGGAACTGGGACGCGCCGTCGGGGATGACCATGCCGGCCATCTTCGACGACCACAACTCGCCCCTCTACAACTCCAGGCGCAACGGAGCCAACATCCACCGCCTCATTGATCTCAACCTCGTGGACAAACCGACCACCACCGATCGCTGCGACGACGACCTCACCTGCCGGATCGGCGACAATCTCGCCATCCTTTACCGCCAGGTAACTTAACTTAACTTAACTTATTATGACAACAACAGATAGAAGAATGTAAAAATCTAATCAGATATGGCTGGGAAAAACATGCAGATGGCCGCGGACACGCCGATCCAGTTCTACGGCGGCAAGTTCTGCAGCGGAGCAATAGCGACGGACGGCAGCTCGATCTACGGAATCCCCGGGGCGCTGGAGGCCGGGGCGCACACCTCGGCGCACATATGGCTGGGCGACCCGGCGCTGAAAAACCAAGACATGGGCGACCTCAGCACGGCGGCGCGCGACCCCGTCTTCTACTCCAACCATTCCAACGTGGACCGGATGTGGCACGTCTGGAGCACCGAGCTCGGCGGCCCCCCGCTGCCATACCAGGAGTGGCTCAACACCAGCTTCGTCTTCTACGACCACAAGAAGCGGCCCGTGCGCATCAGGGTCAACGACGTCCTCGACGTCGCCGACCTTGGGTACACCTACGAGGAAGTCAAGCTGCCATGGCTGAGCAAGCGGCCCACGGCGGCGCCCGGCGTGGACCGCCCCTCCGGCGGCAGGCCGGGCAGCCAGGCCACCAGCTCCTACCCCATCACGCTCAAGGAAGGCAAGAAGGAGTACGTGGCGGTGAAGAGGCCGGAGAAGGCCCGGGCCAAGGGCGGCAGCAGCAAGAACAGGCCGGAGGCGCTGGTGGTGGACGTCACGCTCGACCCCTGCGAGTTTGTCAAGTTCGACGTGCTCGTCAACGTCCCCAAAGGCCAGGAGACCAAGGTCGGGCCGCAGAACGCCGAGTTCGCCGGAAGCTTCACGCATGTGCCGCACGGCACCGGCACCTCCATGGACATGATAAAGCTGTCGTACCAGTTCGCGCTGCGGGAGCTGCTGCAGGACCTCAAGGCCGGCAAGGACGGGATGCTGGACATCACCATCGTCCCCGTCAAGGGCAAGAGGGTCGTCGTCGATGGCGCCCACGTCGAGCTCCTCTAGTAGCCGAGGCCGAGGTGCATGCTGTTAGACCAAGTTATCCATAACCTACTAGTGCAACGGGGTTATGGATAACTTGGCCGGTATCTGCAACGGGTAGCGCTGGTTTATTTTCATTCTTGCCCCACCACCAGGGGTGGTAGACCGAATGTGTTGTACGCCACGGCTTAAATAAAGAGATTGATAAATCTCAGTTGAGTAAGATTTAACAAAGTCTCAGTTAATATTATATTCGTAAAATTATGTGTGAAGATTCGTATAAAAAACTGTTTTTTTTCTTCTTTTACATGTTTTATCATTTGACCGAGCCTTCGTTAAATCTTAATTGGTTATAATCTAGATACACCCATAAATAAAATTCAACGTGTTCTTCAGCATACGCAACCACTCCCTCAAACAATCGGCCTCACAGAAGCGCGCTCACCCGAGAGATGATCATCCCGTCAAGGGCAATGCGTACGATTGGTCTGGACACACCTCTCCTGCAAATCCCAATCAAGGGTTGTCGACCGAAAATATATATGGGACAACCAATTCATCAAGGAAATCAATTGTATTCAACCGATAGATTTTTTGTCGCGCATCAACCGCGTTGCTCGGATGACGCTTGTCCCAATGGACCCCACTGTAACACCCTCAGATGCTTGTAACAGTAATCATCATCACTGTTGACTATCACTGTTTGCTAATCACTGTTATCCCCTGTCCCTGTTCAAACTTTGCTTCTGCTCTTTTCACACCATGTGGGTTGGTAATCAAACATAAAGCCCCATGCATTTTGTTCATCATGAAATCAAACCCCTAGATGAAACAACCTCTATTGGAAAATAAAACAAAAGTGCTGGAATAAAGTTATCCCAAAAATCATGAGACCATTTTATTAAATTGCCTAAAATCATTATAACCATGTTGGAACAACTTTGGTAATTTTTGGGAGTTACAAAAATTCCAAACAATTCAAACAGTAGGTTAAAATCCCTACTTTGGGCATTTAATATTTAAAAGGAATACCTAATGAATTTATTTTGCTGCACAACTTGTTGAGGCACCTCAGTAATATATAAAACTAATTTACAAACACCAATTATATTTTTCAAAAATGCTAGGGTTAGCAAATAAATTACAGAAAAGGATTTGAATAAACAGAAAACCAGATAATGAAAAACGCTATAACTCGCCTGTGGCGAAGCCCACCTCAGCCCAGGCCCACTCCCCCTTGTCTTCTTCCTCCTCCAACCACCCCCACCTGCCCGTACGGCGGCCGCCGTGGCCACGTCGCCGCCAGCCCGGCCCCGCCCTCCAACTGCCCCCTGACGCCGCCGACGCGATAAGGACGCAGCCCCTGACCCCCTGGACAACTCCCCCACCCCATTCCTCTCCTCCTCCTCTCGCCATCCTCGGGGAAAAAATCCCCCGAGCCCGCCGTCGCCATTGCCGTGGCCAGGCGCGGCCATCGTGCTCCAGCCGCCTCGCCGTGTTGTCCAGGAGCGTCGTCGTCGTCGTCTTCGTCAACCCCCGCAAGGAATCGAGCCGTGGCGCCTCTCTGCGACGACTACGTCCTCGTCTTCAACCTCGGCTCCGGCGCGATCCGCGACCAATTCCGGCCACCACAAGCCCGCGACGAGCCCGCTGCCACCTCCGTCGTGCTCCTGGTGAGCTTCTCGTTCGTCGCCAGCTGCCCGCTGATGCCCGCTAGGTCCCCGTGCAGAAACCCCCGTTGAGCTGCTCCGGCCGCCGTGGCACGTCGTCGTAGACGTCGATGTGGTTCGTCCCAGCTCGCGATATGTGCACCAGTAGGTTCCCCGTGTTGCGTGTGCTCGATTTGGACCCGTAGCTAGCTCGAGTTCGACCCGTACATGCATTCGCCATTGGAGCCCGACGGCCTTCGCCGCCATTGATGAAGATGCGCTCACCTCCGTGCGCCCCAGCTCGCGAGAACACTCCAGATCGACGCGGATTCGAGCTCTCCGTCGACTGCCACCAGCGGCGCCTCAAACGGCGCTCGGAATCGTGGGCTGGCTCGACCTCGCCGCCGGCGAGCCTCCGGTGAGGCTCCGGTGAGGCTGACCGGTGGGACCCCGGTGTTAGCCAGCTGATTAGGGGTTAATCCCACCCCTAATAGCCACTGACATGTGGGTCCCATCCCACTTAAGCGCATGATTAAAATTAACAGAACTGTTAGTAAGAGTTTAAGTCACTGACAGGTGGGTCCCCTCTAATTAATTAACTTAATGATTTAGGTTAATCCAATTAATTAAAACTTAGTCACTGACATGTGGGTCCAGGGGTATTTTCTAATTTAATTAAGTGTTTTATAAATAACAGAGGCTGACATGTGGGTCCCACATGACAGCACTGTTCTGGATAATGTTGTGGATAATGTTTTGGATAATGTTTAAATAAATAATAAAAGAAATCCAGAAAATCATTTAAATTGATTTAAACTTTGAAATTCAATAACTTTTAAACCGTAACTCGGATTCAAAAACTTTATACATGAAAATTGATCAGAAAAATACAACGAATACGAATACGCTATCCGTATGTCTAACACACCCCTCTAACACCACGAACATCGAACATTCCCCCTCCGGACCGTCTGTCCGATAAACTGTCCGGTACTGTTAGGGTGCCCGGATGAATTTATTCCGAACACGAAAGTTGTCCGGAATGGATCAACCAGCACGGATACACCCCTCTTATGTTGTTTCGGTAACCACGACACCTCCGGCTTGTTCCTTCCCCTCCGGACACCCTGTCCGGTAATCACCCGGAGCCGGTAGTTCATCCCCAGATGAATTCCCGCTCCGAGCATATTGCATTACACTGCGTTAGAACCCCGTTTACATTTCATCTGTCATGTCATGCATATGTCTGTATATTATTGCTGTGTATTTACTGTTTCCTCCCCCCCTTAATCTTCGGTAGACCCCGCTGCTGCCGTCGACTACACCGCTGCTGAGTACGACTACTTCGTCGACGACCCTACCCCGACCGTCGAGCTTGCAGGCAAGCAGAGCCATTCTCTTCCCCAGATATCGCCTATCTTTCCGTACATTTCTTGCACTAGGCATTGTTACTGCTGCTGCTACGATTACAATCCTATTCATTTGCATAGCCTGAATTTTGTCGCCCCTTGATGTGCCTTCCTTTATCCTATGCCGCCTATTATTTCTATTATGCATTATTCAGCAGTGAGCCCTGCGCATTGTTAGCTAGGATTAGATAGAGGGCCATGATCACTCAGGGGAGTGGACGCGGATATAATTATTATAACTGCACAGGTACGGTACAATGCAGACACCGCCTCAGGCCCTATCTGGGTTATGCCTAGTCACCTCAAGTGTGAGCTATCAAGGAGTAATCCTTGTACTCCACTCGAGGCTGACTTTGACTTACCGCCATAGGGTCCTGGAAACGGTTGTCCTTCAGGTAAGAAGTCGGGCGACCCAACGGTGCCTGCGAGAGGTATTGCGACGGGACGACAGGGAGGGCACGACCAGTGTACCGGTGTGCTTGGCCCCTGATCGTTGGCCGCGAGAGTTACCAACCCACGAAAGTCGAGCTCCTCCCGGAGCACACGCGAGACAAGGTAAGGAGACGGTTCACCTTGTTGGTAACCGCAGTGACTTGGTGGGACGACGGGGCAGGCACCGATGTACTGGTGGTCCTGGCTGCTGTCGTTGTCCGCGGGTCAGTTAAGTCGAGGCAACGATAACGGTTGTCACGCAGGTTAATTAAAATACTAACTGGTTCAGTGAATGTCTTGAGTTGGCTATATGCCATGTACGCACTACCTACCCGTGGGAACTACGAGTTATGGGCTCCTCCGCTTCTTAGTGTCGTCCGAGGACTCTTCAGACGTCAGCAGTACCGCGGCCTGCGCCGGGAAGTGGTGTTGTCTTATTTGCTCGAGCGGTGTGTCTTATTTGGATTTGCTTCAACTTCACCGGCCAGCCTCGCACCGTGCAGGAGTACGTCGGGGTTAGGGTCCAAAGCCCCGCGTACATAGGATATAGTCCGGCGGATGACCTCTCTGTTGAGTTTGAAAGATGGGCTATGAAGTGTCGGATAGTCTCGGTGGAGCGTTCCCTAACAAGGTTCCCGCCACCCTGGAGATCCGTGCGTGTAGCGTAACACAAGTGCACCCCTGCAGGGAAGAATTGATCTATCGATAGCCGTGTCCACGGTAACAGGACGCTTTATGCTGAAGCTGGATCCTACCACTATAAACTATTATTAAACTGTATGGTTCCGGGTTCTCTTCCTCGCGGGGATGTCGAGGAGGTGAACTCGGAGGCATTGTTAATTATTACAACTTATTATTATTATTCAATGTTGCAGCAACTTCTGCTTCATTGTTACTTTACTGCTTTATAACAACTGTTGGCTGATTCTTACCTCATGCTGCAAGACATCGTCGGAAGATGCTAGTCTTCGTTAGGCCTAGCTTCTTACCCTTGCTCTGAACTTCTGTCTTCAGTACACTATATACAACCTCTTCATTCCGTTGATATCATGCATAATGCTTAGTAGCGGACGTAAGACTCGCGGGTATACTAGATACTCACCTGCTTTATTTCCTTTACTGTTTTGCCTGATCGGCCGCTGCAGCCGACGTTGGAGCCCAGGAGCAGGAGTACCCCGGAGGCGCCTACTACGATGTCGAGTTCCCCGTTGACCAGGAGTAGTACTGTGGATCCCAGGCAGGAGGCCTCGCCTTTTCGTTCTGTATCTCTGATGTGATTTGTGCTAGCCTTCTTAAGGCAAAACTTGACTAACTATGTCTGTACTCAGATATTATGGTTTGTATGACTTATATATTCGGGTCCGCGTGACCCCCTCTATTGTAATATATTTGTTTATCCTTTTGTGTTTAGTGTTGTGCTGTGATATTATCATCGTGGCACCCTAATCTCAGTCGTGTACCCTGTGTGTATGATTACTGTACACGGTCTGATTTTGGGGGCGTCACAAGTTGGTATCAGAGCCGACTGCCTGTAGGAAGCGACCCCACCACTACCTGGTCGAAGTTGAGTCTAGACTTTGAAAAAACTATTTTGCTAACTTAATATTTGGCTTACGGGCCCACATTGATGTCACTACGTGTGACATCTATGGTATTAGGATCATTTTCTCCTTACCTATGCTCTGGGAATCTGCTCTCTTATCCTTGCTGGTAAGTTTTACAAAATCTGACATTAGGATCACGTCCTCTTGATTCCACCCGGCGTTTTTCTGGTGCATCCCCCATTGATTGAGTCGTGTTGCAGGCGTCGTACGCCAGATCCCAGACCGCGGATCCCATTCTCATTCTGGGCAGGCCGCGCGTTCTCTGGCATCAACTCCTGTGACCAACAGTTTTCTTGCGGCGTGATTGACATAGTGGAATCTATGTCGCGTCGTGTAATCCTTACCGCGGTCTGCGCGCCGCCTAGAGAGTCCTTTTTCCTTAATTTCTACGACGTTACGCTGCCCGATTTTCGATTGATTCGGTGTGCGCATGTGTATGTCTTATATGACTACTCCTTTATATATCTGCGCCTCCTTTACGTTGTCGTTTTACTTCAGGCTTGATTTTCCGGTATCTCGCAAAATTTTCGTCGCTGAAATACCCCTGTTAAATTCTAGCAGGATGGCTGGTCGTGGTGGTCGCGGTCGTGGTCGTGCTGCCAACGACCCACCTCCGCCGCCGGATTACATGGCCGCGATGATGCAGCAGTTCGAGATGAATCGCCAGTTCATGCAGAATATCATGGCTCAGTTCCCCCAGCCGAATCAGAATGGGCACCACCATCAGCATGCCACCGTGACTCTGCACGACTTCACCCGCCTCAACCCCACTATGTTCCGCAACACTGTTCAGCCGCTGGATGCTGATGACTGGCTTCGCGACATCACTCACGAGCTGGAGTCTGCTAATGTCGATCCAGCCGACTATGTGAACTTTGCGTCTTATCATCTGAAAGGCGCAGCTGCTCAGTGGTGGAACACCCACAAGCGTTCCCTGCCAGTCGAAGAAGTCATCACTTGGGATGAATTTCAGTCTGCTTTCCGCGCCCGCTACATTCCTCAGGGGATCATGGATCGTAAGGCGGAAGAATTCCGTAACCTCACTCAGGGCGATATGACTGTTGAAGCCTATCAGCGCGAGTTCCTCAACCTCTCTCGCTATGCGGAAGGAGAGATCACCACTGATGCTCGCAGGCAGCAGAAGTTCCGTCGTGGTCTCAACCCTGAACTCAGGCTCGCTCTTGCCGTTCATGATTTCGCCAACTTCGCCACCATGGTGAACAAGGCTATCACCGTCGAGACTGCCCAGATGGAGCACAAGAACTCTCTGAAGCGCTACCGTGACGTTGGCTCATCTTCGGGCGCAACGCAGAAGCGTCGCATCTGGCTCCCTACCAGTGTGACCCATTCAGCTGTCCCTGCTCCAAGGCCGTCTTATGCTGCACCCCGTCTGCCTCCACCACCACAGTTGCCAAGAGCTCTGCCTGCACCACCCAATGCTACCCCACTTCGTCCTCAGGATGGATTATGCTTCACGTGTCGTCAACCTGGGCATTTTTCCAGGGAGTGCCCCCTGAAACAGAAGCAACTGGTAGTTCACCCCGCTGGCCGCGGAAATGGTCGTGGAAACAACCGGACCCCCAACTATAATACTGGGTCTGCTGCTCATGCTCGTGGTCACGCGAACAACATCAGTGTTGATGAAGCTCAGCAACAACCCGCTACCGTGATGGGTACCCTCCTCGTTAATTCCGTACCTGCTGCTGTTTTATTTGATACAGGAGCATCGCATTCATTCATGTCGGAAGCATTTGCATTTTCACATAACTTCAAGTACGAAACGATGAAAACCCCGATGGTTGTTCGCACCCCGATTGGCCAATGCCGAACCACCATGATTGTGCCAAACACCACCATTGAAATCGAAGGAGTTGAATTCTTTGCGTCGCCCATCCTCCTGAAGTCTTCCACCATAGACCTCATTCTGGGAATGGACTGGTTGAAATTTCACGATGCCGCACTTTATTGTGGCACCAAGTCTGTCCAACTTTTTCACCCCTCCGGTGGGATTGTAAACCACACCGCCCGAGTTACCCGTAATGCTGAAACGCAGATCTTTATGATGAATGCCTTGAATGTCTCACCTTTGAAAGGCATCGAGAACGTTCCGGTCGTTCGCGATTTTCCCGACGTCTTCCCAGAAGAACTGCCGGGAATACCCCCAATCAGAGAAGTTGAATTCGTCATCGACTTGAAGCCAGGCACTGTTCCTATTGCCAAGCATCCTTACAAGATGCCGCCACATGAACTCCTTGAACTTAAGGAGGAAATCGACAAGGCACTTCAGAAAGGATTCATTCGCCCTAGTTCCTCAGCTTGGGGAGCACCTTCGCTCTTTGTCAAGAAGAGCGATGGGACAAACCGATTGGTCCAAGATTATCGACCCATTAACCAAGCCACCATCCAGAACAAATACCCACTTCCCCGGATCAATGATCTGTATGATCAACTTGCCGGATCCAAGGTGTTTTCTAAACTCGACTTGAGGTTGGGTTATCACCAAATCCGGGTCCGTGATGAGGACATTCCGAAGACTGCCTTCATTACTCGCTATGGTTCATACGAGTACACCGTCATGTCCTTTGGCTTAACCAATGCTCCAGCCACCTTCTCCAGATTGATGAATTATATTTTCATGGAGTACCTCGACCAGTTCGTCGTGGTTTATCTGGATGATATCTTGATATATTCCAAGAATGGAGAAGAACATGCTGAACATCTTCGTCTTATACTAGAGAAGCTACGAGAACACAAACTCTACGCTAAGTTTTCTAAGTGTGAGTTCTGGCTTCCCGAAGTAACCTACCTTGGACATGTGATTTCCAAGGATGGCATTGCCGTCACCCCAGAACGTATCCAGGCTATTCTTGACTGGACTCCTCCCAAGACCGTCAAGCAAGTCCGCAGTTTCCTCGGACTCGCTAGCTATTGCCGCCGTTTCGTCGAGAATTTTTCCAAGATTGCCAGGCCTCTGACTAATCTTCTTCACAAAGGCGTCAAGTTTGAGTGGACAGATAAATGTCAAGAAAGTTTTCAAGCACTCAAGGACAAGCTGACTTCTCCCCCGGTGCTCGCTCCCCCTGATACTCAGAAGGACTTCGTAATATATTGTGACGCGTCTCGTCAAGGCTTAGGCTGTGTCCTATTGCAAGAACGCAAGGTGATTGCTTATGGCTCTCGTCAGTTGCGTGCTCACGAAGACAAATACCCAACGCATGATCTCGAATTGGCAGCAGTAATTTATGCTTTGAAGCTGTGGCGACATTACCTCGTCGGTAATCGTTGCGAGGTCTACACCGATCACCAAAGTCTGAAGTACTTGTTTACTCAGCCAGACCTGAATCTTCGTCAACAACGATGGCTTGAGACAATAGCCGACTTTAACATGGATATCTCGTATACCCCGGGCAAGGCTAATGTGATGGCCGATGCCTTGAGCCGCAAAGCTTACTGTTCTGAACTTGAGGTTCAGGTACAGCAACCACTCCTGTATGAAGAGTTTCGCAAGTTGAATCTCGAGATAGTTCCTCAAGGTTACGTCAATAACCTGGTTCTGGAGTCAAAACTCGACGCCCTCATCAAGAGTAGACAACCTCTGGCCCCTGACATTGTGAAGATCAAGCAGGACATCGCCGAAGGGAAGCCCTCCTCTTTTACCATTGATGCAAATGATGGTGATACTGTATACTTCAAGGGCCGCTTAGTAGTTCCTGTGAGCCCGCCCCACATTAACTGTGGTCCGGATATCATGGAAGAAGCCCATAACTCTACCTTGTCAATCCACCCTGGCAGTACCAAGATGTATAAAGACCTTCGTCAACGGTACTGGTGGCCGTACATGAAGCAAGATATCGCTCGCTATGTTTCTCAATGTGACGTATGCAGTCGCGTCAAAGCCGGACATCAGAAACCCGCTGGTTGGTTGCGACCACTCCCTCCTCCTGATTGGAAGTGGGACAAAGTCGAAATGGACTTCGTCACCGGTTTTCCTAAGTCACAGACAGGTAACGATGCCATCTTTGTCGTCATCGACCGATTCTCCAAGATTGCTCACTTCCTGCCGGTCAAGGAAACGATCACTGCTAGTCAGTTGGCACACTTGTATATCTGCCGAATTGTGTCACTCCACGGTATTCCGTTGGAGATCAGTTCAGATCGTGGCAACATTTTCACCTCACGATACTGGAATAGTTTCATGGAAGCTTTCGGGACTCGTCTGAATCTCAGCACCGCTTATCACCCCCAGTCGCAAGGCCAAGTTGAACGAGTTAATCAAGTGCTGGAAGACATGCTTCGCGCTTGTGTCCTTTCTTTCGGCATGAAATGGGAGGATGCCCTCCCGTACGCGGAATTCTCGTACAACAATAGCTATCAAGCTAGCTTGAAGATGGCCCCCTTCGAAGTTCTATATGGACGTAAGTGTCGAACCCCCCTGAATTGGTCAGGAACTGGGGAACGACCCTACTTCGGACCGGATCTTGTCCAAGAAGCTGAAGAACAAGTTCGCATTGTGCAAGAAAATCTCAAGGCCGCACAGTCTCGTCAGAAGAGCAACTATGACCGCAAACACCGTGAAATGGAGTATCAACCTGGTGAATACGCTTACCTCCGTGTCACTCCCATGAGGGGCACTCATCGCTTCGGTATCAAGGGCAAGTTGGCTCCTCGCTACATTGGCCCGTTCCGTATCCTTTCCAGGAGTGGACCCGTGGCATACCGGTTGGGATTGCCGCCGAACCTCTCCCAAGTCCACGATGTCTTCCATGTGTCGCAACTTCGTCGCTGCTTCAAGGATCCTATCCGCGAAGTGGACCATGATATGATCGAGCTGCAACAAGACTTGACTTATCGAGAACATCCGAGCCGCATTCTCGATCAGTCTGAGCGTCGAACCCGCAACAAGACCGTCAAGTTCCTCAAGGTTCAGTGTTCGAATCATTCTGAAGATGAAGCCACTTGGGAACGCGAAGATCGCCTTCGCGATGAATACCCCGATCTTTTCCTCGCTACCACTTAAATTCTCGGGACGAGAATTCTTGTAGTGGGGGAGATTTGTAACACCCTCAGATGCTTGTAACAGTAATCATCATCACTGTTGACTATCACTGTTTGCTAATCACTGTTATCCCCTGTCCCTGTTCAAACTTTGCTTCTGCTCTTTTCACACCATGTGGGTTGGTAATCAAACACAAAGCCCCATGCATTTTGTTCATCATGAAATCAAACCCCTAGATGAAACAACCTCTATTGGAAAATAAAACAAAAGTGCTGGAATAAAGTTATCCCAAAAATCATGGGACCATTTTATTAAATTGCCTAAAATCATTATAACCATGTTGGAACAACTTTGGCAATTTTTGGGAGTTACAAAAATTCCAAACAATTCAAACAGTAGGTTAAAATCCCTACTTTGGGCATTTAATATTTAAAAGGAATACCTAATGAATTTATTTTGTTGCACAACTTGTTGAGGCACCTCAGTAATATATAAAACTAATTTACAAACACCAATTATATTTTTCAAAAATGCTAGGGTTAGCAAATAAATTACAGAAAAGGATTTGAATAAACAGAAAACCAGATAATGGAAAACGCTATAACTCGCCTGTGGCGAAGCCCACCTCAGCCCAGGCCCACTCCCCCTTGTCTTCTTCCTCCTCCAACCACCCCCACCTGCCCGTACGGCGGCCGCCGTGGCCACGTCGCCGCCAGCCCGGCCCCGCCCTCCAACTGCCCCCTGACGCCGCCGACGCGATAAGGACGCAGCCCCCGACCCCCTGGACAACTCCCCCACCCCATTCCTCTCCTCCTCCTCTCGCCATCCTCGGGGAAAAATCCCCCGAGCCCGCCGTCGCCATTGCCGTGGCCAGGCGCGGCCATCGTGCTCCAGCCGCCTCGCCGTGTTGTCCAGGAGCGTCGTCGTCGTCGTCTTCGTCAACCCCCGCAAGGAATCGAGCCGTGGCGCCTCTCTGCGACGACTACGTCCTCGTCTTCAACCTCGGCTCCGGCGCGATCCGCGACCAATTCCGGCCACCACAAGCCCGCGACGAGCCCGCTGCCACCTCCGTCGTGCTCCTGGTGAGCTTCTCGTTCGTCGCCAGCTGCCCGCTGATGCCCGCTAGGTCCCCGTGCAGAAACCCCCGTTGAGCTGCTCCGGCCGCCGTGGCACGTCGTCGTAGACGTCGATGTGGTTCGTCCCAGCCCGCGATATGTGCACCAGTAGGTTCCCCGTGTTGCGTGTGCTCGATTTGGACCCGTAGCTAGCTCGAGTTCGACCCGTACATGCATTCGCCATTGGAGCCCGACGGCCTTCGCCGCCATTGATGAAGATGCGCTCACCTCCGTGCGCCCCAGCTCGCGAGACCACTCCAGATCGACGCGGATTCGAGCTCTCCGTCGACTGCCACCAGCGGCGCCTCAAACGGCGCTCGGAATCGTGGGCTGGCTCGACCTCGCCGCCGGCGAGCCTCCGGTGAGGCTCCGGTGAGGCTGACCGGTGGGACCCCGGTGTTAGCCAGCTGATTAGGGGTTAATCCCACCCCTAATAGCCACTGACATGTGGGTCCCATCCCACTTAAGCGCATGATTAAAATTAACAGAACTGTTAGTAAGAGTTTAAGTCACTGACAGGTGGGTCCCCTCTAATTAATTAACTTAATGATTTAGGTTAATCCAATTAATTAAAACTTAGTCACTGACATGTGGGTCCAGGGGTATTTTCTAATTTAATTAAGTGTTTTATAAATAACAGAGGCTGACATGTGGGTCCCACATGACAGCACTGTTCTGGATAATGTTGTGGATAATGTTTTGGATAATGTTTAAATAAATAATAAAAGAAATCCAGAAAATCATTTAAATTGATTTAAACTTTGAAATTCAATAACTTTTAAACCGTAACTCGGATTCAAAAACTTTATACATGAAAATTGATCAGAAAAATACAACGAATACGAATACGCTATCCGTATGTCTAACACACCCCTCTAACACCACGAACATCGAACATTCCCCCTCCGGACCGTCTGTCCGATAAACTGTCCGGTACTGTTAGGGTGCCCGGATGAATTTATTCCGAACACGAAAGTTGTCCGGAATGGATCAACCAGCACGGATACACCCCTCTTATGTTGTTTCGGTAACCACGACACCTCCGGCTTGTTCCTTCCCCTCCGGACACCCTGTCCGGTAATCACCCGGAGCCGGTAGTTCATCCCCAGATGAATTCCCGCTCCGAGCATATTGCATTACACTGCGTTAGAACCCCGTTTACATTTCATCTGTCATGTCATGCATATGTCTGTATATTATTGCTGTGTATTTACTGTTTCCTCCCCCCCTTAATCTTCGGTAGACCCCGCTGCTGCCGTCGACTACACCGCTGCTGAGTACGACTACTCCGTCGACGACCCTACCCCGACCGTCGAGCTTGCAGGCAAGCAGAGCCATTCTCTTCCCCAGATATCGCCTATCTTTCCGTACATTTCTTGCACTAGGCATTGTTACTGCTGCTGCTACGATTACAATCCTATTCATTTGCATAGCCTGAATTTTGTCGCCCCTTGATGTGCCTTCCTTTATCCTATGCCGCCTATTATTTCTATTATGCATTATTCAGCAGTGAGCCCTGCGCATTGTTAGCTAGGATTAGATAGAGGGCCATGATCACTCAGGGGAGTGGACGCGGATATAATTATTATAACTGCACAGGTACGGTACAATGCAGACACCGCCTCAGGCCCTATCTGGGTTATGCCTAGTCACCTCAAGTGTGAGCTATCAAGGAGTAATCCTTGTACTCCACTCGAGGCTGACTTTGACTTACCGCCATAGGGTCCTGGAAACGGTTGTCCTTCAGGTAAGAAGTCGGGCGACCCAACGGTGCCTGCGAGAGGTATTGCGACGGGACGACAGGGAGGGCACGACCAGTGTACCGGTGTGCTTGGCCCCTGATCGTTGGCCGCGAGAGTTACCAACCCACGAAAGTCGAGCTCCTCCCGGAGCACACGCGAGACAAGGTAAGGAGACGGTTCACCTTGTTGGTAACCGCAGTGACTTGGTGGGACGACGGGGCAGGCACCGATGTACTGGTGGTCCTGGCTGCTGTCGTTGTCCGCGGGTCAGTTAAGTCGAGGCAACGATAACGGTTGTCACGCAGGTTAATTAAAATACTAACTGGTTCAGTGAATGTCTTGAGTTGGCTATATGCCATGTACGCACTACCTACCCGTGGGAACTACGAGTTATGGGCTCCTCCGCTTCTTAGTGTCGTCCGAGGACTCTTCAGACGTCAGCAGTACCGCGGCCTGCGCCGGGAAGTGGTGTTGTCTTATTTGCTCGAGCGGTGTGTCTTATTTGGATTTGCTTCAACTTCACCGGCCAGCCTCGCACCGTGCAGGAGTACGTCGGGGTTAGGGTCCAAAGCCCCGCGTACATAGGATATAGTCCGGCGGATGACCTCTCTGTTGAGTTTGAAAGATGGGCTATGAAGTGTCGGATAGTCTCGGTGGAGCGTTCCCTAACAAGGTTCCCGCCACCCTGGAGATCCGTGCGTGTAGCGTAACACAAGTGCACCCCTGCAGGGAAGAATTGATCTATCGATAGCCGTGTCCACGGTAACAGGACGCTTTATGCTGAAGCTGGATCCTACCACTATAAACTATTATTAAACTGTATGGTTCCGGGTTCTCTTCCTCGCGGGGATGTCGAGGAGGTGAACTCGGAGGCATTGTTAATTATTACAACTTATTATTATTCAATGTTGCAGCAACTTCTGCTTCATTGTTACTTTACTGCTTTATAACAACTGTTGGCTGATTCTTACCTCATGCTGCAAGACATCGTCGGAAGATGCTAGTCTTCGTTAGGCCTAGCTTCTTACCCTTGCTCTGAACTTCTGTCTTCAGTACACTATATACAGCCTCTTCATTCCGTTGATATCATGCATAATGCTTAGTAGCGGACGTAAGACTCGCGGGTATACTAGATACTCACCTGCTTTATTTCCTTTACTGTTTTGCCTGATCGGCCGCTGCAGCCGACGTTGGAGCCCAGGAGCAGGAGTACCCCGGAGGCGCCTACTACGATGTCGAGTTCCCCGTTGACCAGGAGTAGTACTGTGGATCCCAGGCAGGAGGCCTCGCCTTTTCGTTCTGTATCTCTGATGTGATTTGTGCTAGCCTTCTTAAGGCAAAACTTGACTAACTATGTCTGTACTCAGATATTATGGTTTGTATGACTTATATATTCGGGTCCGCGTGACCCCCTCTATTGTAATATATTTGTTTATCCTTTTGTGTTTAGTGTTGTGCTGTGATATTATCATCGTGGCACCCTAATCTCAGTCGTGTACCCTGTGTGTATGATTACTGTACACGGTCTGATTTTGGGGGCGTCACACCCACCACGATCTTATCTTCTTCCTTTGTCATCTTCCCGCAAGGGCACTGGTCCTCTTTTTTTTCCTTTCCTCTTCTCATTTTTTATCTCTATTCACACCATGGATGCACCGGTCTGCATCTCCTTGCATCCATATCAATCAAGCATGAGTATGCTATTAGCCCCATCGTGAAATCCCGAACCTAGATAACTTTTCATGTTTTTTTGGGGGGGAGAGTCATTGCATGTTGACCATCGTGGCCATTCACAAATCTATAGGTTTAAAGTAAAACTGGTACTAAAAAGGCAACCAATCGTGGCCTTTCACAAATAAAAAGTTTAAGTACAAAAACAAATTAGTTCGTTAAAGTAAATCCACAAATCGAGGCGCAAAAACTAAAAAAGTCGGGTGCTAAACATGTGACACCCTGCCGAAACTATCTCCAACATCATGCATCAACGATTTTCATTCCCTCTTTTTCACATTGAGTATTATGCTGAGATGAAGAGATTCATTGCATGCCTGCTATTTAAAAATCTATTGATTTAAAGTAAAACCACAAAGCGAGGCGTGAAAACTAAAAAAAGCTAGGTGCTAATGTTTACATGTGACACCCTGTCGAACTATCACCGACATCATGCATCGACGATTTTCATTCCTTCTTCATGTTCAGATGAAGAGAGTCATTGCGTGCCCGCTATTTACAAATCTATTGATTTAAAGTAAAACCATAAAAGTGAGGTGTGAAAACCAAAAAAGGCAACCAACATTGTAAATCATAACTATAATAAACCAATAAAGTATGAAACTAAAAAGGCTAGGTTCTAATATCCATCAGGCAAGTCATGAATCTGGATCCAAATCTCCAGATGGTCCAAATCGACAGTAGACGACTTGACCAATCCATCATAAGGTGCTAGAATCACATCATCTCCTATAAAGTGCCACGAAACGTTCTCCATAACACTCTCCCAATCCGAGACCAGAGAATTGGAGGATATACAGATTATCTTCCAGCGGCCTGATGTTCACTTCTTTCGCGAGGTACCAAGCAACGCTCATGTTCTTGAAAAACAAGTACCGGTTGTAGTTCCTGTCCACATGAACACGAGGGACCGCCATCCACCGTGCTGGTTCCATCGCTTGCAATTCTCCATCTTCGAAAACCACATCATCTATATCATCCTCCTTGATCACGAGATCTGCCATCAGGTCCACCAAGTCATCCTTGCCAGATCCCGATGATGTGCTCACCATCTTATTATTTTCTCCCTTGCATGGTCTTCAAGTTGAATCTAGGCGGAAAGACCCTAGCGACTCCCTCATCATCGACTAGCGACAGTCACTATGGATCGGGCTGACCAACATGAATGTGTGACAAGCACAACCCATGGAGAAGGTTTTTCGCGCAAGTTGATCAGATTTTGTAATGACTATGAAGACATTATGATTAATTTCTCAATAAGTAAGATATTCATGATAGCGGGTGTTTATTGTGAAATAATCTACTCTCTCCGATTTAAAATAAATGTTAGGTTTTGAGCTCGGATTAATTCAAAACGGTGACACTTATTATGGATGAGGTAGTATTTTATTTACATAACGTTAACGTGAAGATATTTTTTGGAAGGAGATGAAGCTCGGTGTTATCTAAAATTCCTTATTACAAGAAAACCCTTAAAATAAGAGGAAAATACAATTATGCTCTTGAGGAGTTCTTTATACTCTACGTCCAGCACATGTCGATGGCCCGCCGATGTTGTTGCCGCCAATTTTTTGTGCCACCGCCGAAACAAAAAGAAAGTATCCACGTAGGTAGTTAAGAAGTCACCAATCTACGTTGTTACATGCTCGCGACATTGATCCCAGAGGATCCGCAACCTGAAGAGGATTGTGATGTATCGACTAAAACTAAATGTTTGCCCAAGTCAAAGAAAGATCGGCAACACCGACCTGACCAAGATATATCCAATTGCCACTGTTTTCAGAAGGAGAGATGCAAAGTTGTCTAGATGACTCATGCTAGGCCCGACAATGCACACACACCGTTTGATCCCAAAAAAATAAATTTAACGAAAGGTCGAAGAAAATCATTAGTTCTAGCTCCACAATAATCGATGGATACAAAAGAGGCACACTTACTACTCAACAGAGAGCGGTTATTGAAAGCTCAAAGAAAATAACGCATCATCTGTTTCCAAGATTTAAAGTTTGTAGAAGCATATGCTAGTTTGCAAAACGTAACTATATTATGGGACGGAGGGAGTACAATTTTGTCGCCGAGAATGCTACAACTAAACCCCGCGCACTTACAGGAAATCATACTAACAGGTCGGCTCCAACCGACTAGAACTCCTGTAAATCCTAGGCATCATCTCCCCTTGTAAGGCGAGTTCAGAGCAAGTTCATTGACACCTTATACCTAATCGCTAGTCTCGATATACCTACGATATGTTGTTGTAATCTCTTCATACGAAGCGCATACATCATTAATCAATCAAGCATGAGTAAGGCATTAGCTCCATCGTGAAATCCCGAACCTAGATACTACCTCCATCACAGTTTATAAGGCCTGCGCATACCCCTAGGTCATCAATTTAGCCAACATAACGTAAAATATATATTATAAAAAGTATATCATTAGAAACTTCAGATATTATATTTTTAAATGGTATACTTTTTATTTTATATATCTTATGTTATGTTGGTTAAATTGACGACCTAGGGGTACGTGTAGGCCTTATAAACTGTGACGGAGGTAGTAACTTTTCATGTGTTTTTTGGGGAGAGTCATTGCATGTTGACCATCGTGGCCATTTACAAATCTATAGTTTTAAAGTAAAATTGAAAATTAAAAAGGAAACCAATAGTGGCCATTCACAAATAGATTTTTAAGTACAAACCAAATTAATTCGTTAAAGTAAAACCGCAAAGCGAGGAGCAAAAACTAAAAAAGTCAGGTGCCAATGTTTAAATGTGACACCCTGTCGAAACTATCTCCGACATCATGCATCGACGACTTTCATTCCCTCTTCTTCACACTGAGTATAATACAATTATACAAAGATGGAGAGAGAGTCATTGCATGCTCGCTATTTACAAATCTATTGATTTAAAGAAAAACCATAAAACGAGGTGTAAAAACAAAAGAAAAAGCAAAAAAGCCAGGTGCTAATGACTAACACGCTTTGCCTCCACGGGTACTTATTTTGGGCTCTGGCTCTCTATTTGCACTCTCGGGCTTTGTTTTTTCTAGGGCTCTGGCTCTGGCCTCTTTTTTTTTTCCTATGGGCTCTTAGGCCTCTTTTTTATTTTTTTTGGACTCTGGCCTTTATTTTCTACTTACTCGGGCTCGGGCACTGGCCTCTTTTTCTATTATGTGAGCTCTTAGGCCTCTTTCCATTTTTTTTCCTGAACAGCGTTGGCTGCTGTGTGTCCCCGTGGAGGCAATGCGATGGGTGAAGGCGAGTAAATAAACTGGGTGTATCCTTCCACGACTGGCGGTGTGGGACTAATTTGTACGTACGTATACGTACGAAACTAGATACGTACTAGCAAGCGCGATGGGCCGGCTCGGTCCGGACGCGCGCCGGTCCACCACACACACACCTAGATAACTTTTCATGTTTTTTCGGGGGAGAGTCATTGTATGTTGACCATCGTGGCCATTCACAAATCTATAGGTTTAAAGTAAAACTGATACTAAAAAGGAAACCAATCATGGCCTTTCACAAATCATTTTTTTAAGTACAAAAACAAATTAGTTCGTTAAAGTAAAACCACAAATCGAGGCGCAAAAACTAAAAAAGTCAGGTGCTAAACATGTGATACCTCATCGAAACTATCTCCAACATCATGCATCAACGATTTTCATTCCCTCTTTTTCACATTGAGTATTATGTTGAGATGAAGAGAGTCATTGCATGCCCGCTATTTACAAATATATTGATTTAAAGTAAAACCATAAAAGCGAGCTGTGAAAACCAAAAAAGGCAACCAACATTGTAAATCATAACTATAATAAACCAACAAAGTATGAAACTAAAAAGCTAGGTGCTAATATCCATCAGGCAAGTCGTGAATCTGGATCCAAATCTTTAGATGGTCCAAATTGACAGTAGACGGCTTGACCAATCCATCATAAGGTGCTAGAATTACATTATCTCCTATAAAGTGCCACGGACCGTTCTCCATAACACTCTCCCAATCCGAGACCAGAGAATTGGAGGGTATATAGATTATCTTCCAGCGGCCTGATGTTCACTTATTTCGCGAGGTACCAAGCAACCCTCATGTTCTTGAAAAACCAGTACTGGTTGTAGTTTTTGTCCACATGAACACGAGCGACTGCCATCCACCGTGCTGGTTCCACCGCTTGTAATTCTCCATCTTCGAAAACCACATCATCTATATCCTCCTCCTTGATCCCGAGATCTGCCATCAGGTCCACCAAGTCATCCTTGCCAGATCCCGATCCTGTGCTCGCCATCTTATTATTTTCTCCCTTGCATGATATTCAAGTTGAATCCAGGCGGAAAGACCCTAGCGACTCCCTCGCCGTCGGCTAGTTGTCGAGGCTTCGAGGAGTACAAAGACACCCCGGCGACGACAGGCAGATCCGGCGACTAAGCATGGAGGTAGTGGAGAAGACTCGACGGCGATTTAGGAGTCGCCGAAGCGAGAAGGAATGTTGTATATAAAAAAGCCAGGTGCTAATGACTAGCACGCTTTGCCTCCACGGGTACTTTATTTTGGGCTCTGGCTCTCTAATTTGCACTCTCGGGCTTTATTTTTTCTAGGGCTCTGGCGCTGGCCTCTTTTTTTCCTATGGGCTCTTAGGCCTCTTATTTATTTATTTTTTTGGACTCTGGCCTTTATTTTCTACTTACTCGGGCTCTAGCACTGGCCCCTTTTCCTATTATGTGAGCTCTTAGGCCTCTTTCCATTTTTTTCCTGAACAGCGTTGGCTGCTGTGTGTCCCCGCGATGGGTGAAGGTGAGTAGATAAACTGGGTGTATCCTTCCACGACTGGCGGTGTGGGACTAATTTGTATTCTCACTGTTCCAAAATAACTATCTCAACTTTGTACTAGCTCTAATACAAATTTGTACTAAGTCTACGACAGTTATTTTAGAACGGGGAAGTACGTAGCAAGCGCGATGGGCCGGCTCGGTCCGGACGCGCGCCGGTCCACCACACACACACCCACCCGCCGGTCCGCGAGCGTCGCGCCAGTAGTAGACAGACACGCCACTCTTTTCGGAAAACTCAAACAAATCGCAGGTCGCTCCATCTCATGCGCAAGTGCAAAAACTCCAAAAAAAACTCTAGCAATAGCGTCGCCCTCATCGCAACTTCGCCAGCCACCGTTCCCAGTATCGCTCGTCGCTCGCCGGTGCTTGACACCGTCAGCCTGACACGGAGTGCTTGTGCCGATTGCATCATCTCCATTCTCCACCCCTGGGCAAAGATTTCATTTCAGTATCGACAAACAGCGACTCAGCAACCTTCCAGCTTTGTCGGTCCACGGCAGCAGCTCTCATGTGCGATATTTGTAGCAACCCGTCAGAGCACGTCGTCTATGGCCCACTGCAGCTAAGAGCAGCTATAGCAGATATGGTATATCCGCTCATTTCGCAAAATAACTGCTGATACGGTATGTTGGGGCAAAAACGATCATAACAAATGCTTTATATTGTTTCTGTCCGCAATATTTTATACGGGAAGCACTAAACACTACTTCGCGAGCGGTATATCTCATGTTTCACTCCCTTGTTTGCCGCTTTCCGTATCCCATCCGAGAATCGGGCAACCACGGGCGCGGAGCCAGTGGCGGCCACGGGCGACCACCGACGTGAACCGCAGCGCGGCGCCTAAGCCAGCCAGCGATGGCCACGACCTAGCCAGCCTCGACTGCCACGGGCACTGATGGCAAGAGAGTGTTAATACTTTTCAAGCCTCGTTGGTTACCCCAAGTGCAGAGTGAGATATAGTGCAGCGGCAAGATTTTTCTTGACAAAGATACCAAGGTTTGTCTCCCGCAGGACTCCGAAGGATACAAGAAGGTGGTAAAGTGAACAATGGCGCCAAGGTTGCTAGCTTCACCTGGACCTGCACACAGATACAAATAATTTGGTCCCAACGAGTACAGAGGAGTTGTCAATTCCTCCGGCCTTGTTGTTTACAAAGGATCAACGCAAGAGATAATAATAGTGGCAACTGAAATTAATAAGGGTGTAAACAGTGATATGAAGATGGACCGGGGTCCCGTGATTTTCACTAGTGATGTCTCTCTCCCAAAAGACGATAAAAGTGCTAGCGAGGTAAACAAATCACAGTTGGGTAATTGACAGGATTATGAAGGCACCGCAATGCAAACTATGCTGCAAAGAAAGGAATGACTCAAAAGCAATGGGCAGTACGCCAAAGTAAGTAGACAGAAATCCATCTGCATCTACTACGAATCATCCACCTTGAGATATCTATCCAGAATATCTCGCTGGTATTAAGTTGCGAATCCCACCCAAAGTGTAAACTCAAAGCAACAGACAACTGCATTAAAAGGACTATGCGTAAAGTAAACAATCCTTGCACCCACAGGTACAAGCACCGTTGTTTTATTCCTGGTGGCAACAACACATCCCATAGTCTCATGTTTCTGTCACTCAATCTAGACATCAAGGGGCTGAACCCACAATCGAGCATAACGCTCTCTCTTCGAGTTGCAAATAAAATACTTGGCCAAAGCAAATACCGCAATGGAGAACGTGCAAGAATTTACTCAAGAACAAAATATAAAAGAAAAGAACCAAATATATTACTCATCACAATCTGAACATAGTCTCATAATCCATCAGATCCCAACAAAGTCAGCATAGCAACAGCAGAAATTACATAGATGACTCGATCATGTGAGACAGCTCACGAGGACTCGAAAGTGGAAGCACAAAAGGGGGAGAGATAGATGACATAGCTACTGGTCACGGACCCATGGTCCAAGGGAAACTACTCACAGTACATACGGGAGGCGTCCATGGCTATGGAGGGTCTCCCGGAGGGGGTAGCTTCTCCCGGCAGGGTGCCGGAGCAGCTTCTCCAGGCAGCCCCGATCTAGAAACGGCGGCGGAACAGAGGTGAGATCGCGAAAAAGGAGTCCGTCTTAGGGGTTTCCACCCCGAGAGGTAAATATAGGCGAAGGGGGGCGTCGAGGGGACCCACGAGGCAGTCAGGAGGGTGCCTGGCGCGGCCCAGGGTGGGGCCGCGCCACCTGCCCTCCTGGCTGCCTGGTGGTGGCCCCCCTTCCCTCTTTTGATGATTCCGGAAGCTTCTGTTGCGCTGATTTTTTATATATTTTTCCCGGAATTTTTGGAGCACTTTTAATGGCCGAAAAACCTGAAATACAAAAACAGCAGAAAACAAAAACTGGCAACTGGGTGCACTGATTAATAGGTTAGTCCAAATAGGTTCAAAAGTGTATGAAAGTTCAAGCAAAACATGGCAAAGTCACACAAACCATGCATGGAACAAGCAGAAATTATAGATACGTTTGGGACGTATCAGGCACTTACCCAGCGCGAGCCAGTCAGCGGCGGCTACCGACGGCCACGGGCCCACACTGTGTTCGATTTATTCGTTTCATGGATTTCACGGGATCCAATTGCAATCTATGTATTGTTTGCAAGGGTTTTATGCTATTTTTCAGGGACTTGTTGTAATTTGCAGTACAAATATGCAGTATCAGTTCCACTGAACACTGTTTGGTACCGCAAATATATTTGCAGATCATCCACAAACACTTTTTGCAGAACTAGAATATGGCATATCTGCTAGAGTTTCTCTAAGGTTGTTAGAATCGTTATTCGGAATCGGATCGGAGCTTTGATGATAAGATCGCAAATCGTAAGTCATTACTACCAGAGTCGTAGAAACATAGATCCTATAAGTAAAAATTATAGAATCAAAGGGCTAATTTGTATCTTAAAGTAGTAGAATCATACAACAGAATCACGGTTCTGACAACCTGATTGGAACACCCATTCCAGTAGTTTGACATCATCGGGCGGTCACCATATCAGCATCCCTCGCGCCCCAGTTCCAACATCCTTCGTCGTTGTTTCCAACAAGCACCAACATCGGTTGTAGCAAATCGTCATCGTCCCAGACTTGGAGGACCGTTTCCAACAAACACCACCACTATTTCCAAAAAATACAAAGGCACCTTGCACATTGAAAAGTAGTCGCCTAGATGCGATCGTTGGCGCCAATCCAACATCTCAGATTGCCGGTTGGAACTAGAGTTCCAACTCCTCATGAACACCACAGCTCAACTCCTCATGAGGAAGAGGGTGTCGGCTAGGGTTTCCAACATCTTCAATATATAGGTCGGTCCGGTAGGAAGACATGGCCTGGGTCAAGGTCCACCCCCATGACGGACCCACAATAGCCCACCATCGAGTGTTTTATATCGGTGGCGCGTCCATTGCAACTCATATCAATCTTTGATTAGTTATCCATTTCTGCCCGATAAAAATAAAACACACATGATATAGGTCTAACCCTAGTTCGACTCATTCACGACACATGATGTGACGCGACGTGCAGCGAGAACGCACATGTGTCATTCCTCTTCTCAAGCTCTAATAGCAAAGACGTAGAAAATAACCACTTATAAAGAGGTATCAAGTCCCCTTCACTAGCAATACGGTAGTATTAAGGCTAGCCATGGGCAGCCCGGCCCGGAAGGCCTGATGCAGCCTGGCCCGAAAATCTTGGGCCGGGCTTACACGCCGGGCCAAGCTCGGGCCTGAGTTCCGAGCCAAATACACTAGTCAGGCCGGGCTCGGTCCTGCAGAAAACGTGATTTAGCGAAGGATCGGGTCGGGCCGAGTCAGGCTTTGTGAGGCTCGGGCCAGGCCCGGGCCCGATTTCCAACAAAGCCCGACTCGTCCCGGCCCGATCCTTCGCTAAATCACGTTTTCTGCAGGCCCGAGCCCGACCCAATTTCTGCAGATTGTTGCTTGGGACGGGTCGGCTCGGGCCTAGCTTTTTCTATGTCGGGCTTTCTCAGGCCCGGCCCGAGCAATGGCCAGGTTGAGGTAGTATTAAGCTTCCCATCATGCTCCTCATGAGGAAGCTCGTGTGTCGACTAATGTTGCCAATGCCTTCAATATAGGTCGTCTCCGGGCCCGATTTCCGACAAAGCCCATCTCGGACCGACCCAATTCAACGCTAAATCACGTTTTCTGCAGGCCCAAGCCCGACCCGATTGTTGCTCGGGCTGGGCCGGGCTCGGGCCTAGCTTTTTCTACGTCGGGCTTTCTCAGGCCCGGCTCAAGTCCGGCCCGAGCAATGGTCAGGTTGAGGTAGTATTAAGCTTCCCATCATGCTCCTCATGAGGAAGCTCGTGTGTCGACTAATGTTGCCAACGCCTTCAATATAGGACGTCTAGTGGAGGGGCGCGGGTTCGGACGAGGCCCATCCTACGATCGAGTCGCAACATGCCACCATCAAACATTTCGGATTGATGATGTGTCTATAGCAACTCGTAATTAATCTTTGATTAATTATTCATTTTTTATCGGCAAAAATAAAGCGCATATATGATATAGGTCTGAGCTCGGCTCAACTCATTCACTAACAGACGACGCATAGAACGCGATAAAGCGTCGCAGGGCGGGAGGCAGAAAAGGTCTTTAACTCTTCTCCACTAGCAGGATCATAGTACCGCACCATATCATTATTTCCTCATGAACCTTAATATTAACCAGGAACGGGGCAGAAAAGGTCTTTAACTCTTCTCCACTAGCAGGATCATAGTACCGCACCATATCATTATTTCCTCATGAACTGTCGTCGATATGTGACGTCAGATGCCATGGGATGGCTAAAGTGAGGGGAAGACGCGAGGGAGAAGATGTCGATGGTGCCGGAATCGGGTTGGGTACAAGCACGGTAAAGGACACCACGATGTACCCAGGTTCGTGGCTCTTCGGAGAGATAACACCCCTACTCCTGCTTGTCTCTTATATATCAATGCTCTGGCTACAATAACTGCTTCTCTATCTTCTCAGGGGAAGGTGAGCGCCGCCGCCGTGGGCAAGGCTCTCTCCTGCTTCCCTGAGGAGTTACTACTAGCAGTAAATGAACAGAGAGGAGAATGAGTGAATGGTGATCTTGAGCGGGTCGTCCCCCAGGCAGGAGGGGTACCCGGGCTCTTATAGTGTGAGCCCAGGGTACTTCGGTAACTTCACTGCCGAATGGGCCCAGCTGTCATCCTCTAATCGGCCTGGGCCCACCGACTGCTCCTCTCCGGGTGACCCGGATCCTACGAGCGGCGGCCCATGCTGTAGACCCATAAGGCATGGAGATGAACAGTGGAGCTAGGAGGCGCGGTCTTGTCGCCCTGTCCACGGAATCGGCGGAGAGGTCGACACCGTATCTCCACCAGATCTTCGACATGACTTGGCCTTCCTGCCATCCAGATATCTCAGGATAGTGCATTTATGACGTCGTAATCATACCCCGACTGGCGTCGGGGTCGACTTCCTCCAAGGGTAGTAGGTTATTCCGATTGCGCCTGGGCCGACAAGTGGTCCTTGGCAAGGTCGATTGCTCTGGGCAATCGGCCTTCCAGGTGCCTGCCTCGGCCCAGCTGCGGACCAATCGGATGATCGTCTTTGTGAAGGAGTGGACCGATTGCGCCTGGGCCGACTGCCGGCATTTGATACGGCTGATTGCCTCGGAGCAATCGGCCGTACATCTGCCCAGCTCGGCCCAGCTGCGGCCCAATCGGTCCCTCCTTGTCTTGAAAGAATGCTTCTGCTTGGGTTAGCCTACCCGGGTACCAATCCCCCGACAGTAGCCCCTAAAGCTGTAAAGGTTCCACGGTCATTTGACCGCGGGGCCTTTGCAGTTTTTAATCTTTCTTCGACACCTTCCGACTGCTATCGCTTCATCGAGTGCGTCACTCCGAGCTCGTCGACCGACTAGGAGATCGCACTCGGCCGGTCGAAATTTCGTCCGATTGGATTTGGTTCGCCTGCAATTCGTGTCTTTCCTTTTTTGAGAATGAAATCTTTCGCCGATTACGTTCCAACGGTTACCTCCGATTCTCCCGGGATATGGTCAATGAGCCGGGACCCACGACCCACGCGCGACTTGACGTAACTGCAGGTCTCGACCCCCACGTCGCACGCCTCGCCTCCCGCGCCGGGATTCCTTGCGCTGGTCTGCCGGTTGGCCTTCCTATGTGCTGGGCCACACCGAGCCACACAGCCGCAAACACATCCCACTCCCCTCCCCCGCCGCCCATATAAGCCATAGGAGAGGGTCCTTTGCCTCTTCCTTCTCCCAGACGCCATCTTCCTCCTCCAGCTCTTGCTCTCCCGCGCCATTGTTGCTCCGCTCGAAGCTCCCTGCTGCTCCTGCGACTCGACCTCTGCGCTTTGGATCTGCTCCGTCCACGGACCCGTGCGCTCCGCCGCCTCCACGGTAACTCCTCACCGCTGCTCTCGCGCTCCTCGTCCCTCTTCTTCTCTCCGCCCGCGAATGCCATGGCGCCACGGCGAGAGGTTTCACAGGCGAGCCGCGGGTGCTGGAAAGGCTCGACAGCCACCGCCGGCGCCGTCCAGTCCCTAATTCGCGCCCGGAAGATGCCCGCGGAGATCGAATGGCATATTCCCGGCGCTGAGGTCGTGCCCAACGCGCGTGCTGGCGAGAGGGTTGTATTCCTTTCTCACTTCGAGCGTGGATTCGGCCTTCCTTCCAGCACCTTCTTCCGTGGGTTCCTCGACTTCCACCGACTGCAACCACACCACCTTGCAGCCAACTTCATCATGATCCTTTCCAGCTTCGTGACACTCTGCGAGGGGTATCTCGGCTGCCGCCCAAGCATTGCTCTCTGGAAGCGATTCTTCAACCTCCGAGCTCACAATGCTCGGACAGGAGCTATGGTGCCATCTACCACTGAAGGCGGCGAACCAAAGTACCCGACTGATATGACCGACTGCGGCAGTTGCCTTGTCGCAGCCAGCAAGCCGAGGTACAAAAGTCCCGAAATCGTCCAATCATGCAAGAATTGGCAGACCTCGTTTTTCTACGTCAAGTCACCTGACCAGGGTCCCGATCTCCTGAATGTGCCCGAGTTCTCCCTCGCCCGGCCGACTGAGAAACACCAGTGGTCGCTGAAGTATGGCGTCGGAGATTGCGATGTCGATGCCCAGGTCGCCAGGATCGCCCAACTAGAGCAAGAAGGACTCCTCCCGACTGACCTGGTAGCCGCTTGGCTTCAAGCCCGAGTTCTCCCCCTACAGCGCCGAGTGCACCGCCTTTGCGATATGTCAGGTCCTCGAGACCCCACTCGGCTCTGCACGTGGCGGGTGAAGAGAGAAGAACTCTGCGCCAGAGTAAAGGCTATCACATCTAGTCCTTTGCCTGACCCCTTCCACTTCGGGCTTGATTGCCTCACTCGCCAGCAGAGACCGCCTGTGGTATGCTCCGATTGCTTTCTTCTTCTGATTGCTTTTTTCTTCTGATCGCTTTTTCTTCTTAGTTTCTCTGATTGCTTTTATCTTCTTTCCCAGCATTTCATCCAGTCCGATTTGATGGAAGATGGCCAGGTGGCCGGCGTGTATGCTCCCGACCGCGCAGAAGACGACCCCGCCGACTTTGAGTACAACGGCGAGGTCCCTTCCGCCGAGTCCGGTGACGATGATGATGATGACGACGAGTCTTCCGGAGAATCCTCCGATTCCATGGATGCCGACGATGCTGATGCTGAAGCCGCCGACCCCCCGAGGATCGACACCCAACCGCCAGCTCAAGGGGGTATGCCTGACCCTTCCCTTGAGCAATTTTTGGCCGAATGGAGCGATGACGATAGTGTCTCAAAAGCTGATGGTTCTGATGCAGCTCCTCGTAGCAAACCTCCGAAGGTGCCGGTTAAGCGCACCTCGCCACCAGCTCCTCCGCTGGTGCTGCTCCCAGCAAGGTCGCTAAGGCCACGCCAACAGCCAGCAAGGGCAAACAAACCCAGGTGACGACCACTCGGAGGCCGACTTCTCAGGCGCCGCTGGATGTCGCCCCGCTGAGATGCCGGATGCCCTCTGGCGCACCAAGAACAGCCGGGTATGCTCTTATCTTCGTGCCTTGCACTTTTATTGTCCTTCCTTATACTGATTCACCTCCTCTTTCTTCTTTCAGGGAACCGATTGGGCTTGACGACGTCGACGCCGATATTCCAGTCCGTGCTAGCGTCGTCATCTCGCCTGCTGCATCTGCCGCCGCCATCCACAAACGGCCGCCTGCTTCTCATCGCTCCTCCAAGGACGCCGAGCGCGCTGCCAAGAAGGCCCGCCTTGCGACGACTAAGAAGAATTTTTCCTCTTCCTTTTCTTCCAGGACTTCCAAGAGCGCAGCTGATCGGGGGGCTCCTGGTGGCAGAGGAACACAACCGGTCGATCCGATTGCCCCATCTCCGCCACGCCGCTCCGACCCGGTCTCCACTGCCGTGACTACACCTGCTCCGACTGCTACCTCCGAGCCACCGATGGTGACGAGCCCGTCGCCAATCGTGGTGTCAGCGCCGCCGACTTCCACAATTGTGCCCTCGGTTGTACTGTCCGCGCCATCAACGATGACGACCTTGCCGCCCGTCACCGTTATCACCTCCGCTTCAGTTCGTCCGGTAGCGCCACCACCACAACAGGGTACCTCTGGCCCTCCGGTGACGCCGGTGCCACTAGCCTTCCCCGCTGCTGCTTCCACCGCCGTTCAAACTTTAGTGCCAGCGCCGACCTCCTCTGCGTCGGAAGTTCTGATGCGCTCGGTGGACCAGTTCCGGGCTGAATATTGTCGCGCCCGTCATGTCGGCACCGAACCTGACGCTTCGCACCGCCCTCAAGACCCTCTGACGACCACTCTCAGTCGGGTAAATGAATTTGCTGATGCCCTTTCTCGGGACCTCCAACAACTCATCTCTCATCACATGGTAAACTCTTGACTTTCCTTTTATGTTTTTCTTTACTCGGGAGGCTTTTCTTCCGGTGGGTGCGCGCAAGCGCACCCACTGGGTGTAGTCCCCGAGATTCGGGCCGATTGGTTGCAATTGGTTCGGATCTTTCATACTCTTTGCTTTATCTTTTGCCTTCCTTCAATCAGAAAACTTTTCTTCCGGTGGGTGCGCGCAAGCGCACCCACTGGGTGTAGTCCCCGAGATTCGGGCCGATTGGTTGCAATCGATTCGGATCTTTCATACTCTTTGCTTTATCTTTTTGCCTTCCTTCCATCGGGAGACTTTTCTTCCGGTGGGTGAGCGCAAGCGAACCCACTGGGTGTAGTCCCCGAGATTTGGGCCGATTCACTACAGGAAACAAGAGTTTTGCCGTCAGCTTCCAACTTAGCCGTCAGCTTTCTATCGGGGCTGACGGCAAAGATTGCTATGCCGTCAGCTAGAATAAAAGCTAACGGCAAAGAATTAGCTGTTGGCAAAAAATCTCTCCCGTCAGCTGTTTCAAAGCCGTTAGCTGGCTGACGGCAAAGTCTCACCAGGCTGACGGCAACGCGGCGACTGACGGCCTACATGGACCCGGGCCCACCACGTGCCAAGGGATAACGGGCTGGCGCTTTGCCGTCAGCTGGCTGACGGCAAAGCACCAGCGCCGTTAAGTGCTCGTGCTAGCCCTATTCTCTCATTTATCTCGCGCCCTCTCTCTCTCCCGTGCTGCCGCCGTCGCCGCCCAGGGACCTCGCCGCCACTGCTCCCCGTCGAGCTCGTCGCCCCCGGCCCGGATCCAGCCCTCGCCGCCACCTCCCCCGACTGGGACCAGAAATCGCCGCCGCCACCTCCCCCGACCCGGATCCAGTCGCCGCCGTCACCTCCCCTGGCCGCCGCTGCTCACCCTGCCACCGGCTTCCTACTCGGCTCGCCCTCCCCCTCTAGCTCTTGGCAGGGCCGCCGCTCTCCTCTCCCCCAGCAGTCGACCCCCCTGGTGAGCACCCCCTCCATTTTCTCCATTTTTTATTTATTTTGTATTCATTTTTGTTTCTATTTAATGTTAGTAGATATCTATGTTAAATTTTAGTTGGCTTATCAGTAGTTAGTTAAATTTTTAGCTAGCTAGATCTGTTAGTAGATTAGGGCTAGGGTTTGTTAGATTTAGAAATTAGTTAGTATACTAATTAGGATTTAATTTTGTTTCTATTTATTGTTAGTAGATATTTATGTTAAATTTTAGTTAGCTTATAATTATTTATTAAAAAAATTAGCTAGCTAGATCTGTTAGTAGATTAGGGCTAGGGTTTGTTAGATTTAGGAATTAGTTATTACTAAATTAGGATATATAGTTAGTATTGTTAGTGGGCAAGAGATCTTATTTATCTAAGAAAAAAAGGAAAAAAGAGTAGGAAAAGAAGAATAAGAATTATAAGAGAAGCAGTATGTATGTTAGAAAGAAATAGAAGTTAAAAAAAAGGAATGAATGGAAAGGAAATAAAAGAAATAAATAAATGGAAAGGAAATAAATGGAAGTAACAAATGTTAGGATTTCTAGATATATTGGAGCTTAGCTTGTTGTTGCTAAGGTTGCCTTATTTAATTGCATAGGTTCCCGTGACTAACACTGTTTCCTACTGGGGACGCCAAACGTCTCTCTCCTCTTAGTTTCACCCTACCCAAAAGATAGGTGTATAGCTAGTTCTTTCCTTCTCAAATCATGCAAGTCACGTAACCCATATGCGTCTCCCGTTCGAATGAATCCATTTATAAATATGCATTCATTTGCATATTTATAATTGGATTCTTTCCAATTGTCCAACGTTATCCATGGACAGCCCGAGTATGTGTAGATTGGATTCATTTCCCCATATATGCTCTCCTCCGGATCGGACGCAGGATTTCGTCAGCGCCACCTTGTTGTTCTCCGGGTACACATCCTCTCGGTTTATGCTGAGACGTGTATCAGGAGAACAGCGGGGAGGTGTTGTCGAAATTTTGCGTCGGATCGGGAGAAGAGCATGGGGAAATGAATCCAATCTGCACATACTCGGGTGGGATTAGGACCTATCTTTACCTATTAGCTAGTGTGATATGACGTATCACCGTAATTAATTATATGCCTTCTGGTGTTAATTTGTACTAGCTAGCTAGCCAGAATGAATGATCGTGCGTGGATGTACACCGGTCACCCTAGTCAAAAAAATATGACTGAGGAATGGTTGGCCAAGACCGAGGAGTTCCTAGAGGTTGCATTTAGTGCTGGCCAACCAAGAACATGGTGCCCCTGCACTAGATGTAGGAACTATTCAAAACAGACAAAGGATGTAATGGGTAAACACCTGCAAATACGTGGTTTCATGCCTGATTATACGTTGTGGTCATTTCATGGCGAGTCGGACCAACGTGACAGACATGAGGTAGTGCGTCAGCGCATTGAGGATTGTGGTACAGGGATCGAAGACATGGTCAATGACTACAACGATGCTCGTCTTGAGGACGAAGAACCGGAGGAAACTGCCAAGGCCTTTTATGCCATGCTAGAGTCTTCAAAACTCCCACTGCATGCGCACACCAAGCTTTGTCAACTAGATGCCATCGCACAAACAATGGCTCTTAAGGCACAATTCAACTTGTCCAGAGAGTGCTATGATGCGATGATGACCTTATTCGGGCGCTTTCTACCGGACGGTCATATTATGCCTGCAAACCTATACCACTCAGACAAAATACTCGGTGCACTGAAGATGCCCATCGAGCGGATACATGCTTGTGAGAAAGGATGCGTCTTATTTAGGCATGAGTATGCGGATGATAATTATTGTCCACGCTGCAAGTCCTCCAGGTATATTGTCGTAGACAACGGTCTTGGTGAGAAGACGCAGAGCAAAATACCCGTAAACATTCTTCGGTACCTACCGATCTTACCAAGACTTCAACGGCTTTACATGCTTGAAGAAACAGCAAAACAAATGACATGGCACAGAGATGGAATTAGACGTGCTACAGATGAATACGGGAATTTGATGTTGACCCACCCCTCTGATGGTGAAGCGTGGAAGATGTTCAATGAAATACATAAAGAAGGTAAAGCCAAAGACCCAAGAAACGTGGCACTCGCCATTAGCCTCGATGGGTTCAATCCTTTCGGTATGACGGCAACCCAGTATAGTTGTTGGCCCGTATTCATCATGCCCCTCAATCTTCCCCCTGGAGTACTTATGCAAAGAAAGCACATCTTCTTGACGTTGATAGTTCCGGGGCCCAACTATCCCGGAAAAAATATGAATGTGTACTTGCAACCACTGATGGATGAGTTGAAAGCCCGAGCCCGACCCAATTTCCAACAAAGCCCGACTCGGCCCGGCTCGATCCTTCGCTAAATCACGTTTTCTGCAGGCCCGAGCCCGACCCAATTTCTGCAGATTGTTGCTTGGGACGGGTCGGCTCGGGCCTAGCTTTTTCTATGTCGGGCTTTCTCAGGCCCGGCCCGAGCAATGGCCAGGTTGAGGTAGTATTAAGCTTCCCATCATGCTCCTCATGAGGAAGCTCGTGTGTCGACTAATGTTGCCAATGCCTTCAATATAGGTCATCTCCGGGCCCGATTTCCGACAAAGCCCATCTCGGCCCGACCCAATTCAACGCTAAATCACGTTTTCTGCAGGCCCAAGCCCGACCCGATTGTTGCTCGGGCCGGGCCGGGCTCGGGCCTAGCTTTTTCTACGTCGGGCTTTCTCAGGCCCGGCTCAAGTCCGGCCCGAGCAATGGCCAGGTTGAGGTAGTATTAAGCTTCCCATCATGCTCCTCATGAGGAAGCTCGTGTGTCGACTAATGTTGCCAACGCCTTCAATATAGGACGTCTAGTGGAGGGGCGCGGGTTCGGACGAGGCCCATCCTACGATCGAGTCGCAACATGCCACCATCAAACATTTCGGATTGATGACGTGTCTATAGCAACTCGTAATTAATCTTTGATTAATTATTCATTTTTTATCGGCAAAAATAAAGCGCATATATGATATAGGTCTGAGCTCGGCTCAACTCATTCACTAACAGACGACGCATAGACGCGATAAAGCGTCGCAGGGCGGGAGGCAGAAAAGGTCTTTAACTCTTCTCCACTAGCAGGATCATAGTACCGCACCATATCATTATTTCCTCATGAACCTTAATATTAACCAGGAACGGGGCAGAAAAGGTCTTTAACTCTTCTCCACTAGCAGGATCATAGTACCGCACCATATCATTATTTCCTCATGAACTGTCGTCGATATGTGACGTCAGATGCCATGGGATGGCTAAAGTGAGGGGAAGACGCGAGGGAGAAGATGTCGATGGTGCCGGAATCGGGTTGGGTACAAGCACGGTAAAGGACACCACGATGTCGCAGCTAGCAAAACAAACTTCCAACTACATGCTTGGTTGATGTACTCCATGCATGACCTGCTCTTAAGTTTCATTGGCTGCCGGAGGGTCGCAAGTATTCTTGCTTCGACTTGCATAGACAATTCCTGCCTCTGGACCATGGATTCAGAAAAGACAAGAAGAATTTCACCAAAGGTAAAGTTGTCGAGCACGAGGCACCACCTATGATGACGGGCGCACAAATTCTTGATCAGTTGAACTCACTAGAGCCTGATCCGAACCGACCAGGGTATTTCTTGGGATATAATACGGAACACGCCTGGACCCACAAGCCATGCTTTTGGGATCTCCCGTATTTCAAAGACCTTGCTCTTCCACTCAACATTGACATGATGCACACTAAAAAAAATATGGGCGAGGCCCTTTTTGGTACATTGTTCGGCACTGATAAGGGGAAAGATAATGTTAAGGCTAGAGTCGAGCAGGAGAGTCTGTGTAATAGGAAGTCACTGAACATGCGACAACCGAAAGGGAAGAAGAATTGGGAGAAGCCAAAGGCATGGTTCAATCTTAAAAGGGAACACATGAGGGAAATCCTCATCTAGGTGAAAAAAAAGTTGATGTTCCCCGATGGGTATGCAGCGAATCTAGCAAGGGGAGCAAGTCTTGAAAAGTTGAAAATCTTTGGGCTGAAGAGTCACGATTGGCACATATGGCTTGAGCGGATAATGCCAGTGATGTTGCGCGGCTACATCCCCGAGGATGAATGGCTAGTAATGGCAGAGCTAAGCTATTTCTTCCTTGTTCTTTGTGCTAAAAAATTATCGCCTATTGTGATAGAAGAGATGGAAAAACTGGCGCCGAAGTTGATATGCAAGTTAGAGAAGATCTTTCCACCGGGTTTCTTTAATCCGATGCAGCATATGATTTTGCATCTACCGATGGAGGCAAGATTGGGTGGCCCTGTGCAAAACCGTTGGTGCTATGCAACCGAGAGAATGCAGAAGACGCTTCGAGCAAAATGTAAAAATAAACGGAGAATTGAAGCATCAATGGCTGAGGCATTCGTTGTCGAGGAAGCGGCAAACTTCGTGACAGCACACTATGCTGCCACTAATTACAGTTTGCATAATCCAAAGCCTCGGTACAATACTGGCGACCTCGAGCGACATGAATCCAAGTTCAAACTCTTTAAAGGGAGCCTCGCACCTTGTGGGGTTATGAAGACAAAGACGTTGACCTTCGAGGAATGGAGCATCATTACATTGTATATCTTGACCAACATGACAGAAGTGCGGCCATACATCGAGTAAGTGCGCGGTACATATTAATTGTTCTGCAACTTCTTGACGAGTTGTGTGTCTAACTTCTCTTAATTATTTGATACAGTCGATTCGTCGCGCAATTCTCGAATGGAGTGGCGATCGAAAAAGACTCCATCGAAGAGATTAATCTTCTTGAGAAGCGGGGAGGCGGCAATCCCGGTTTCATCTCTTGGTTTACACAAACGGTACTTCTTATATGATATACATGCCATTGTTATTTCTTCGTCGTCTCAGTACCGAATAATACAACAAGCCTTTCCGTTTCAACTTGTAGGCTAATTCAGAGTCGATGGATGCTGAATTGAGACAAATCGCAAATGGTTTTGACTTTAAGGTCCATACATATGAAAAATACGACATCAATGGGTATCGCTTTCGTACTGGTATGAAAGAGCAAACTATGCCCGATCGGAAAACAACGAATTCCGGTGTGTCCGCTATAGATGGAGGAGTCGAGTATTATGGAATAGTTGAAGAAATATACGAACTGCTATATTATGGTGAAAATCCTCCGAATGCCGTTGTCTTCAAATGTCATTGGTTCGATCCGAAGGACACTAGACGAACTCATGAGCATGTTGGGCTAGTTGAAATTAAACAGAAGAACCGTTTAAATGTTGCCGAAGTTTATATTGTGGCTCAACAGGCCACACAAGTTTTCTATCTTCCATGGGCCTGCCAAAGTGTAAAGAATCTCGAAGATTGGTATGTCGTCTATGACGTGCCGCCACATGGTAAACTACCTGCCCCCAATGAAGAAGAGGATTATCAACCTCACATAGACCCAGACACATATGACGGAGAATTCTTCCAAGAAACACGTGTGGCCAAAAAACATTTCGGAAAAACCTCTACGTTTGGTCAAAACATGGAAGTAGAGAATGACAATGCGGAGGAAGAGGAAGAAGTGGAACACGAAGAGGTTACCGATGATGATGAGGAGGAAGATGAAGAAGTGGAACACGAAGAGGTTACCGATGCGGATGACCTATCATTGCTTGACCGGTTACAAAAAGGCTTTCGAAATGTGGTTGACACTGAACCCGATCCCGGAGAAGAGATCATTCATGACGACACGCGTGATAGTGACGATGATGTTTTTATTGAACCTGGAGAAGATACAGATGATCCCGACTATTAGTTGTATGCATCCCAACTTTCTTTTGTTTTTTGTATATATGAATTTGTATTATTTATTTCCTTAATGTACTAATTCATCTTTATATGCATATGTTTGTTTTTTGTATATATGAATTTGTATTATTTATTTCCTTACTTTACTAATTCATCTTTACTCCGTAACAGGTGTTGACACATGGCGAGCCGTAGGGACCCACCGGTGGAGTCTCGACCACCTCTACCTCTACGGAGAGAGTTGCTGGCGGGTATTGTCGCAGCCAGCTCGCCGCCGGCGCGTGCTGAGCAGCCTCGTGGGAGAGGTCGGGGAAAACGCCCAAAGAGAGCTAAACCCGGTGGTCGAGGAGGTGGTCGAGGAGCAGGTGGCGCCCTAGCCGAGTCACCCACTCACAGGACAGTCTCACCGGTGCAGGAGCCACCGCCGGTGCAGTCGGAGGCACCGGAGCAGCGGACACCGCCGGTGCAGTCAGAGACACCGGAGGCACCGAGGCAGTCGACGAAGCCTCGTTGGGATGATCCTTGGGAGGAGCGTGCTCGCACGGATGATGATGATGCTGATGAGGATGATGATAGCGATGACGACGGGGCTGAGGGGGGTGAGGGGGATGATGGGGGTGAGGGGAGCTCCTCTTCCAAGAAGCCGGTGTACCAGCGTGGTATGACACGGCTCCCACCACGTCCGGACCCTGCGCAGAGGGTATTGATTGCGCCAGATGGGGAGAAGTAAGTTGATGAATTTTTTGTGTTCCTTGTATATATATATATATCATACATGTACATATGGTCCAACAAGAACTAATGTCTTTGTGTTCTTATTTTGCAGGGCGTGGACTTACCCGGAAGGTGCTCGGAATCCGAACTGCCTCCTTGGTGCCGTGCTTAAGGAGCAGTTCCCCGGGCTAGTCCAGTTGCCTATTGAGGGTAGGGTTCCTGAGCCCGACCTCACTTGGCCACACTACAAAGCCGCCCCGGCCCCTCCAGATGAACGCATCAACAACGTTGAATGCCGTACCAAAGCCGACATGGTGGTGGCTACTTTTTGGGTAAGTATACTAAGCATTGCAATCATTTATTAGTGTTGGAATCATTTCACTCATCTTTTCATATGTTTGATGCATTTTTCAGTGCTACTATAGGGTTGAGGAGGGGATGGAGCCGGCGGCCTAGAAGAATCTCGAGAAGGAGATAGTGAGGCTACTCACGAACACTAGGCACGAGATGCGTGTTCAGTGTGTTCGAGATTGGTACGCCAAGAAGGGCGTGAAGAAGGCCAAGAAGAAGTGTAGAAAAGTTTTCCTTAAGAAGGATGAATACTTGGAGGTAAATTCCTACACTTATAAGTAAGGCCTAGTTAGCTCCAACTTTTCTTTATAAGCTTATGAAGCTCAAACTTGGCTTTATAAGCTTATAAGTGTCAAACTTTTCTTTATAAGCTTATGAAGCTCAAACTTGGCTTTATAAGCTTATAAGTGTCAAACTTTTCTTTATAAGCTTATGAAGCTCAAACTTGGCTTTATAAGCTTATAAGTGTCAAACTTTTCTTTATAAGCTTATGAAGCTCAAACTTGGCTTTATAAGCTTATAAGTGTCAAACTTGGCTTTATAAGTTTATAAAGGTCAAACTTGGCTCTATAAGCTTGTAAAACTAAAAATGATAATAATAGCTTAGTTACATAAAACTTGACTTGTACTTGGCTTAAAAAAGATATTCAATGACTTTATAAGATTATTAATTTATAGGCGCCCCCGAGATGGTGTGCAAATAAGATGGATTGCTTTGAGGCGATAGTGGACAAATGGCTCAGTGATGCCTGGTTGTCCACCCACAAAAGCGCCAAGGCTAGGCGTGCACAAATGGTAGGTGTGGCACACCACCAAGGCAATCTCAACGTCAAGGAGTACGCAAAAAAATGGGTATGTGCCTTTTTGTTTTAAGTTTCATGTCCTTTCATCATTAATCAATTGATTTGTTTCATGCCTTTTCTTTGCTTTTCATTGTAGGCGAAGCACCATAATCAGCCTGTGCCTAAGGGATTTCGCTCATTTGCCATGGCCCATAAGGGAAAGTACAAAACGGTGACGACATATTCCGAGGGCGACGGTGTTGAGGCGTACACCAGCGCTGCAGCCTACCACAAGATGATGGCCTATTCTGAGGTGGCGAAAGAGCTACGCGGTCCTCAGTTTGACCCGAGCGAGGAGGAGATTGATCCGGAGGCCTTGATGATTTCTGGTGGCGGTAAGCATCATGGCAGCACCTCCATGTGCAATGGCTTCGTACATTGCCCGGAGACTCTACCTCAGATCAAGGCGAGGCAAACGAGCTCCGCTCCTGCTGTACGACCTCGCCCGCGGCCAGTGGACATTGCTATCCAGGTATAACTTTGTCTCAATTTTTCTTTCCGTTCTTTAGATTACGTAGCGATGATGACAATAATTGCTATATTGTTGAGTGTTCTCAGGACGCCATTCAGAGGGAGAGACAGGCGACACAAGAGATGTTGTCGGAGCAGCTTGCGGAGAGGGACCGGCTGGCGGAGGAGAGGACCCAGAGGATACTCGAGGAGGAGAGGGCACGCAATAATGCCCAGACGAAGGCCATCTACGACCTCTTCTCGGTAAGTTACTACTTTTGCATATATCCGCCAAGAATGCATATGCATATGTTTGGTTCACTTGCTAATATGCTCGAGTCCTCAAAACGTAACTCGCAGAGTATGTGGGAGAAGCAAGGTCTTACCCCTCCACCGATGCCGACGCCTATCGTTTCTCCTCCCAGAACGGTAAGTTTCTTTCAATGATCAATATATCCCGGTCTTATACCATCAAGTGTCATCATGCTTACCACATTGCAACTCATCCTTTGTTGCAGCATAATTCCGGAGCTGCATCTCACAACCCACAAGAATCTCCTAGTGAATCCCCGAGCAACCCACGTGGCGGCGCTTCTCAGCCTTGAGGTGGCCTCCGGTAAGTTACATAAAGCTCATCAATGACTTTATATGCTCATAAAGCTCAATAATGGTAGTAATAGCTTAGTTACATAAATATTTACTTATTCTTGGCTTATAAAAGCTAAAAAATGACTATATAAGCTTATAAAACTTATACTTGGCTTTATAAGCTTGTAAACCTAAAAAATGAATTATACTTGGCTTATAAAAGTTAAAAAATGACTATATAAGCATATAAAACTTATACTTGGCTTTATAAGCTTGTAAACCTAAAAAATGAATTATACTTGGCTTATAAAAGCTAAAAAATGACTATATAAGCTTATAAAACTTATACTTGGCTTTATAAGCTTGTAAACCTAAAAAATGAATTATACTTGGCTTATAATAGCTCCTCAATGACTTCATAAGCTCATAAAGCTGAAAAATGATGTTAATAGCGTAGTTCGATGAAAATTGAGTTATACTTGGCTTCTAAAAGCTCAATAGTGAATTTATAAGCTTATAAAGCTCAAACTTGGCTTTATAAGCTTTTAAAGCTCAAATTAGATTTTATAAGCTTATTAAGTTCAACAATGACTTATACTTGTCTTATAAAAACTCAATAATGAATTTACTAGCTTAAGTGGCTTATAAACCTAAAAATGACTTATACCTCGCATATAAAGCTCAAAAATGAATTAATGACTTACTTAGATCTAAAATGAGAGATATTTAGCTCTTGAGGTCTAAGAAGAACAAGTATTGTAGAATAAGAAGAAGGATAGGAGGAAAAGAACGAAGTGAAGAAGAAAGAGGTGAAAAAAAAGTAAAAGAAGAAAAGTTCTTCTTATTCTTACTTTTTCTCTTCTTTCTTTTTCTCCATCTTCTCTTCTTCCTTTCATCTTATTCTTATTCTTCCTCTTCTTCTCCTTACTCTTCTTCTCCTTGTTCTTCTTTTTCATTTTTATTTTCATCTTTTCATCATTTTGGATTTCTTCTTTTCCGTATGTAACATATGATTATGTTTTCATTTTGCAGATTTGCCTTTATGCATGGATGGATGCTTCTTTGTTGTAGATATAGTATGTTAGGATGGAGATGACTTGTAGATGTATATCATGTTGGGTACTTTCCTTTTGTATATATGATGACTTGTTGTTTTAAACTTGGAGATGGCTTGCTGTTTTAAACATGGAGATGACTTGCTTTTTTAAACATGGAGATGGCTTCTTTTTGTTTATATGACTTGTGGATGGCTTCCTTTTGTATATATGACTTGTGGATGGCTTCTTTTGTATACGTGACTTGTGGATAGCATTATGATTGTATATATGACTTGTGGATGGCATTCTGTACATATACATATATATTATTGCTTATATGCAGGGAATTAAAGAAAAACAACGGCAACGGCGTTGCCGTTAGCAAGCTGACGGCAAAGTGGACACGTGGCGGCTGCCTGTGCAATCTGGGCTGAGACAGTGACCATTTGGTCATGGCTTTGCCGTCGGCCTTCAACCGGCTGACGGCACACTGCTGACATGTGGGCCCAGGCAAGGGCTTTGCCGTCAGCCAGGCGGCTAGCTGACGGCAGTGCACGCCGTTAACTCAGCCCACGGGGTTAAGTCAGAGCTGGCCCGTACGAGTGGCTTTGCCGTCAGCCAGTACAAAAAGGCTGACGGCAAAGCCTTTGCCGTCGGTCGATCTTGAGCTGACGGCAAAGCAGCTCACTGCCGACTGATGAGCTGCCAACAGGTTTGCCGTCGTGGAGCTGACGGCAAAGCCTTTGCCGTCAGCTTTTCATATGTTTGCCGTCAGCTTTGGCTGACGGCAAAACTCCTTTTTCCTGTAGTGATTGCTAGCAATCGAATCGGATCTTCTGCTGACTGTTGTAACTCTATCTCCATCTTGCTATTCCTCTCAAGCTGTTATGGAAGAAAGGCGCGAGGTCTTCGAAAAGCTTCTTGATGCTTACACTGCCAGCCTCCGAACTCTCGCCCAAGCCCAGTTGCAGGTCAACAATCAATCGGCCGAGATCACTAAACTGACAGGTAACTTCTATACCATTTCTGTCTTCTCTCCGATTAACAATTACTCTTGTACTCATATCTTCATGCTCTCTTCTAGCTTCTATTCCCATGGTAGATGACCTTCAGGGCCGAATTGCTGAATTGACTGCAGAACTCAACCAGCACGGCCCAGCACTTGCCAAAGCCAATGAAGAAATGACCCGACTGCAGGGGGTAGAAACTGATCTAACTCGGACTATCCAAAACCTTCCTTCTGAGATGGCTGCCCTTGAAAGAAAACTTCTGGCCGACCTGGCTGCCCTAACGGCTACTGGTGATGGTCTCCTTGTCGAGCGAGATGCTGCCGTCGCTGCCCAAGAAGCCTTGCGAGCTGAGAGGGACGAAGCAGTTGCTGCGCGGGATTCCATTCGGCGGGATCGTGACGAACACGTCGCCAAGTTTGAAGAACTGGAGAAACGCAGCTACGAAGAGACCACCCGACTGCGCCGCCGAGCCAAAGGCTTCTGCGATACAATGACCGAGATGGACGTCCTCCTTAGCGGTGAGTGTTTCCTGCATCCGAGTGCACTTTCCGATTGCTTTCCTCTTTTATCTTGTTGCTCATACTTTCTTTCGTGACGCAGAAGCTTGGCCCGAGTCTGAAGCAACTGCCTACGCAGCCGTAGCCAAATCCCGAGAAGAAACTGTTGCCGCCGGAGGGACCTGCCAACTTGAAGATAACGTCTGGACTCGGCACGAATACCTGATTGGCACCGAAGCCCGCATTCCTGTTATCAAGGGAATTTCCTTGTCCTTCAAGCTCGACATCCTGAAAATTGCTGAATCACGGTGGTCACCGACTGAGCTTAAGGTCGGACTTCAAAAAATGAAAAACGCCGCTGGCTCCTCCGCCGGGACCCACGAGGCTGAAGCACAAGATGAAGAGGACTCTGACAAAGGGGAGGCGCCGAATGCTACCACTGAACAGACTCGGACTCTCCTGAAGGCCATCCCACGTCGGATCGATGTCTTGCTGAACTCTGCAGGTCGGACTGGTGCGGAAACCGCCCCCAGACTGTGCTGAGCTGGTACCCTCAGGTGAAGCTCCCCCAACTCTACAGCCTTCGAGACAATGCATCCGACCTGCTTGAGAAGACCTATACCGAGGTAAATCGGCTAGCCAGCACTATGGTGAACTGGTTCTCTCCATACGAGTACACTCCGTATCTCGACGAGGGAGGGAATCCGCTCGCTGCACCTTCAATCTCTGGCCTGGCCGAGGAGCTGTCTGATAGCGGCTCATCTCAAACATCTCCGAGATCCAAGCGGACTGGTGCCACATCTTCTGAAGCGCAATCGGAGCCAGATGCTGCGCATGCTGATTCGACTGCCCCGACTTCTAGCTCCGTGCCTCCGACTTCCTGAGCCATGCCCCCGACTATGTCACCTGCTGTAGTTTGCCGACACCGGATCGGTTTTATCTTATTTTGTCTTTTCGACTATTTGCTTGTAAGACATAATTGTAATTCTGTCGACACCCACTGGGTGCGACTTCGATGTAATGAACTTATTCGGCCTTGGGCCTGCTATCTCTGATGCCATCCGATTGCTTAGTTCTGGCTTTTACTTGTGCGATCGACTTTGCGTCTTTGTCGGTTTCCTTTATCGGTCTGCGCTTGGGGATGTCTATCGTGTCTGCCTTGCTGCCGTCATGCGGTCTGCAATCGGATCAACGGTAGATTACCAGCCAAGGTTCGATAAGCTTTTCCTTCTTTACACGACAAGATTTAACGCAAAGGATTCTGCGACAGTGGGCGCCGATTGCTCGCTACCGGGCTCGACGCCTTGGTTCGCGGCGCAATCGGTAACTTTTGACTTATCGACTACGCCTTTGGCGGAGCCCTTCGAATTGTTTCCCAGGAACTCGTACTGCCGGCTGCCCCAATCGCGACCCTTCTCAATGCCACAAACCTTTTAAGGATTTGCGCTTGAGTTAAGTGCCGAGTTGAGTGCCAGCCCGCAGTCCCCGTGCCTCGATGGCCTATTCGCTTGACCTCGTGGTCGGTCAGTCCCCGGGTGTGTTATACACGTCTCGGGTATGACTGAGCGTCGCCGATTGAGGCTAGCTCTTTGAATGAAATTATGCAAAGGTAATCGAATGCTCATTTTCAGAGGCATGATAGCTTTTACTGAATGTTTTCCGAATGGCTTACATAAGTTTCTGCCGCTCAACTATAGAACGGACATAACAACTCGGCGTTCCACGGCCACTCCATCTCTGCTCCTGACGTGTCCTTGTGCCGAGTGCCCTTGGTGCAGTCGATCAGATAATAGGAGTTGTTCTTGAGCGCTCGGCTGATGACGAATGGCCCTTCCCAGGGTGAGGATAGCTTGTGCTGCCCGTCTGACTTCTGAATTCGGCGTAACACCATGTCTCCGTCTCGGAAGGCGAGAGGACGGATCTTCTTGCTGTGGTAGTGCCGCAATTTCTGCTGGTAGACTGCTGACCTGGACAGAGCCAACAGACAAGCTTCTTCTTTGAGGTCGATGCCATCTTCTCGTGCCAATCTGGCTTCTTCTTCGGTATATAGGGCATGCCGAGGTGAATCAAACTCAATGTTGGATGGGATAACTGCTTCTGAGCCGTACACCAGGAAGAAAGGAGTGAATCCAGTCGACCTGTTTGGTGTAGTCCTCAAACTGAACAAGACTGCAGGGAGTTCTTCAATCCACGCTCCGGGTGCCCTCTCCAGTGGCTCCACCAGTCGGGGTCTGATACCCGAGAGGATGAGACCATTTGCTCTTTCTACTTGACCATTTGACTGCGGATGCGCCACAGATGCCAAATCAAGTCGGATGCCCTGCTGAGATGCATATCGAGCCAGCGCACCCTTTGCGAAATTTGTGCCATTATCGGTGATGATGCTGTTAGGCACACCATATCTGCACACGATGTCGGCCACAAACCGGACCGCAGTCGGACCATCCAGCTTCTTGATCGGTCTGGCCTCAATCCACTTGGTAAACTTGTCCACTGCCACTAGAAGATGTGTCATGCCACTGCGAGCTCTTTTGAACGGTCCGACCATGTCCAAACCCCATACTGCAAACGGCCACGCTATTGGGATTGTCTTTAGTGCCGATGTTGGCTGATGACTTCTTGCCTTGAACCATTGACAACCCTTGCAGTACTTCACCAAATTCTCAGCCGCTGCAAGCGTAGTCGGCCAGTAGAAACCATGTCGGAAAGCTTTGCTGGCGATGGCCTTTGCGGATGCATGATGACCGCATTCACCTTGATGAATGTCTCTGAGCAGCTCCAAGCCTCTATCCTCTTCTACACATCTCTGAAATACACCAGTTGCACTCTTGCGCACTAGCTCATTGTTGATTATTGTGTATGCCCAAGATCGGCGGCTGATTTGCCGTGACTCTGCTTCGTCTTCTGGGAGGACTCCGTCTGCTAGGAAATCTCTAATCGGCTGTGCCCATGATGGCGCGCTAACAACTACCATTACCACTGCATGCTGGGGTGGGACTTCTTCTTGGATCTCAGTTTCTTGGCCACTGGCCTCCTGGATCTCGGCCTTTTGGACATCTGCCATTTCTACCTCTGCCTTTGAACTGCCGATTGCAGCGCCTGGCACGCATTCAGCAGTCCCTGGTGTCGGCTTCTCGTCTGGAGCTGGAGCTTCATCATTGCAGTCGGTAATTTATGATATCATTGGTTCTTCGGAGGTTGTGCCTCCTGGCATTGCCTCTGCTTGCTTCCCTTTGGCTTTGCTCTTCTCACCTCCCTTGGCGGCCTCTGGCTCGCAATCGGCAGCCTCTGGCTTGCAGTCAGCATCCCCTGGTGTTGTTGCCGAGACACCTTGGGCGCTGGACAGCTTCTTCACGGTTGCAGGTTTTGCCGGTTGAGCTTCTTTTGCCTTCTTCAATGCTTCAAGATTGGTCTCCGAGATAAAAATGGACTCGGACTCTGGGGATGGTATGATGGATGGCTTCTTGATGTGCTCCAACGACACTCCTGGTGGGATAGCCTGCCTTGTTGAGCCGAGCTTGGACAACGCGTCTGCTGCCTCGTTGTTTGCTCTTGGCACATGATGGAACTCACAACCTTCAAAGTACCCACTGATCTGCTGCACCAAGAAACGATAGCTTGCCATGTTCGCATCCTTCGCATCCCAGGTGCCTGTGCACTGCTGTACAACCAGGTCGGAGTCACCAAAGCATTCAATATTCCGAATACCGATTTCCTTGGCACGCTTGATACCGTGCACAAGGGCTTCGTACTCGGCGACATTGTTTGATGCTGCGAAATGGATCTGGAGCACATATTGCAGTTGATCTCCTCTTGGTGAGGTAAGTACCACGCCAGCCCCTAGGCCGCTTTTCATTTTGGAGCCATCAAAGTGCATTCGCCAGAAATCTGACCCTGGGAGCTACGGCATATACTGAGTTTCAGCCCAATCCACCAGAAAATCGGCTAATGCTTGTGACTTGATTGCCGTTCGCGGCTCATATTGGATGTCGTGGCTAGCGACTTCAATTGCCTATTTTTCCACTCTTCCGGTTGCATCTCTGCTTCCCATGATGTCGGCCAGTGGAGCCGAGCTGACGACGGTGATCAAATGAGCTTGAAAGAATGGCTTCAATCTCTTGGCTGCCATGTACACTCCATAGCACATCTTCTGATAGTGAGGGTAATTCTGCTTGGATGCCGAGAGCACTTCGCTGATGTAATACACTGGACGCTGAATTTGCTGTGCCTTGTCCTTCTCGGGCCGCTCTACCACCATGACTGCGCTGATCACCCGATTAGTTGCCGCAATGTATAACATCATTGGCTCCTTCTCAATCGGGGCAGCCAGAATCGGTGCTGTGGAGAGCATGCGCTTGAGCTCTCGGAATGCTTCACTTGCTTGTGGGGTCCAGGTGAACTTCTCTGTCTTCTTCATCAATTGGTACAACGGGATTGCTTTCTCACCTAGCCGACTGAGGAATCGGCTGAGTGATGTGAGGCAACCGGTGAACTTTTGTACCTGCTTCAAGGTCTTGGGCTGTTCCATGCGCTCTATTGCGGCTATCTTCTCGGGATTGCATTCGATTACTCTCTCGGAAATGAGAAACCCCAAGAGTTTGCCAGCCTGGACTCCAAAGACGCAATTCTCCGGATTGAGCTTGATCTGATAAGTTCTCAAATTTGCAAATGTTTCCCTGAGGTCATCTAACAGCGTGACTCCCTTTGCCGACTTCACCACTAAATCGTCCACGTAAACGTGGAGATTTCTGCCGAGCTGAGAGTGTGTACATCTCTGAATCGTGCGCTGATAAGTGGCACCTCCATTCTTCAGACCAAATGGCATGGTGATATAGCAATAGGCCCCGAAAGGGGTTATAAATGCGGTTTTTATTTGATCTTCCACAGCAAGTTTGATCTGGTGATAGCCAGCAGTAGCATCCAGAAAGGACAAAAGCTCGCAGCCGGCCGTAGAGTCAATCACTTGATCAATACGGGGCAGAGCAAACGGATCTTTTGGGCATGCCTTGTTCAGGCAAGTGTAATCTATACACATGCGTCAGGTCTTGTTCTTCTTCATGACGAGGACTGGATTCGCCATCCACTCGGGGTAAAACACTTCCATGATGAAACCTGCAGCTTGCAGCTTCGCAATCTCTTCACCGATTGCCCTTCTCTTGTCTTCAGAAAAACGTCTCAGGGGTTGCTTGACCGGCTTCGAGCCTGGCCGAATGTGCAGCTTGTGCTCGGCGAGTTCTCTCGGCACACCAGGCATGTCTTGTGGAGACCATGCAAAGATGTCCCGATTCTCACGGAGAAACTCAACGAGCTCGCTTTCCTATTTATCGCTAAGTCCAGCTCCGACTACAACAAACTTGGTTGAGTCGGAGGGATCTAGAGCGATCTTCTTGCTGTCCTTGGCCGACTGAAAAGCCGATTCCTCGTCTACTCTCTTTGCTGGGCCGACTGGAAGTGGATTCTTGTTCTGTGCTTGCGCCATTGCAATCACCTTGCTGAGCTGACGCTTCTCCGTCTCAACCACTTGAGAATCAGCCAAACTGCTGCCAGCGGATGTACACTCGAGGGACTTCCTAAAGTCCCCGGTGACAGTGATGACGCCGCTTGGCCCTGGGATCTTCATCTTTAGGTATGTCTGTTGTGCGTTGATCATGAACTTGGCAAACGCCGGCAATCCCAACAGAGCATGGTAAGGACTACTGAGGTCGGCGACTTCAAACCAAATCGGCTCTCTCCTGAAGTTTTCTTCTGCGCCCAATATCACATCCAGCCGAATGCGACCCATGGGGTGCAAGACAATCCAGGAACAATCCCATGGAAAGTCGTCCGACTGCGCTCCAGGTCCTTCTCTGTGAGCCCTAGCTTGATCAATGTATCTCTGTACAGAATGTTGATTGTGCTTCCTCCGTCAACGAGCACTCTAGAGAACTTGCATGAAAACCTTGGTCCTACGAACAGAGCGTCCACCACCAGCGGATAGTTGCCCGGATTCGGCAAAATGGTGGGATGATCTGCTCTGTCCCAGGATATAGGACATTCGGACCAGTGCATAAACTGGGGAATCGGTGGCATAGTGGCATTAACCTCCTGAGCTCGGGCTCTCCGACTGCCCTTGTCTGTGGACTCGCTGGTGAAAATCATGTAGGCGGCGTCTTGCTGTGGGAACTGGTTCTGCTGCTGAGGTGGTCCTCTGTTCTGGGGTGGTGGTGGGGGTGGAGGTGGTAAAGCTTCTCCCTTCGCGATCCTTCTCACAAAGTCGCACTGCCGAGTGGTGTGCGCAGACGGCCTGCCATGCGTGCTGTGCAATTTGCACGGCGCGTCCAGCATATCCTCGAACGTGTACTTGGGCTTCATCTGTCCCGGGGGTCTCACATTTGGTCTCATCTTCCGACTGCCTCCTGCAGTCATTGGATCTTCGTTCTGGACAGCGGCCACCTGCCGACTGCCATACTGGGTATCGGGCTGCTCGTCCTTGCGCTTGCCATTGCTCTGCTGGTTGTGATTGTTGTTGTTGTTGTTGTTGCGGTTGTTCGCTCTCCTTTCCTTCTGACTAAGGCCTTGGTTCCCTGTGTCCGACTGCGGAGCCCCTGGTGACTGGATCACACCTCCAACTCTGAGCTGGATAGGGCGCATCGCAGAATCGGACATAGCAAACGCATTTGCCACCTTCATGAGCTCGGCGAGCGATGTGAAGTCTTTGCGGAGCAGCTTGTGTTTCAACATTGAGTCAGCCAGGCATCCATCTGTGAAGTACTGAATGGCCTGGATCTCATGGACTCCTTCGCATGAATTCTTCAGCTTGATCCACCGAGATAAGTAATCTCGGAGGGGCTCATCCTTGCCTTGCACACAAAGAGCTAGCTGCCGCGGGAGGTTGGACCGCTCATACGTGCTTGTGAAGTTGTGGATAAATGCGCTCGTGAAGTCCTCCCAGCAGTTCACACTGTCCTTGGGCAAACTGTTCAACCACGTCCGAGCTGAACCCTGCAGCATCAAAGGTGCATAGCGGACTGCTACACGCCGATTGCCTCCTGCAATGCGAACCGCCGTCAGGTAATCGGACATCCAGTCTTCAGGCTTCACAGAACCATTGTACTTGGGAGTGTCTCTCGGCAGCATGAAGCCTTTGGGAAACTTTTCAGTCCGAATACGATGACCAAAACATGATGGGCCAACTTCTCCTTCTTCATCCTCCTGAGCCTCCTTCTCCAGGAGCTCAATGTGATGCCTTGCATCATTCTGGCCGATTTGGCGAGGGCCAAGTCGGGCGCTGATTGCTGGTATTGGTGCCGATTGCTGTGGCATGTCATTGCGCCTGCTGTTAACAGCTGGCTCTTCGATTCTTCTGCTTGCCACTGGGGGTGGCCGATTGCTTCTGACCTTGCTCTCGTGCCGAGATGGAGCGGGTTGATGTCTGTTCTGGCGCGATGCATTCGGTCGCTGGCTAGCTCCCACATTCGGCCTCACAGTTCCCCTCGACGCCCCGGGTTCTGCATTTTGATGATCCATTGCAACGAGCCTCTGCTCCTTTGCGGCTGCCAACAGCTCACGCATTCGGCGCGACTGCTCGCGCCGCTCATCTCCCTCCAGGTCTTCTAGCTCAAGTGCTATTTGCTCGGCTGCTCTCAAGTTCTTGTTCGGCGGTGCTGTACGTCGGCCTTTGGATGAATGCTGATTGCGCCGGTTGCTCCGGTTGCACCGGCCTCCTCGAACGTTCCGGCTGCTCGGCCCCTGACAGCTGCTGGTTGACTGCCCTGCCTCGGCTTCTCAAATCTTCCAGGACTGCGGGCTCAATCGGCCGGCGCGGTCCTGCATGCGCTGCGTTGTATTCCCTTGTGATGGCTCCCAGCCTGCGCTCTTCTGCCAGCACCTGCTCAGAACTGTGAGCCAGAGCGAGCCGTGCTGTTTTCAGCTCCGTGTGCACCTGCTCCGGATCGCCATTCCTGTTCACGGGTGTGTATAACACATCCCGCAACGCACTGGTGCCGATTCGCTCTGCAGCGTCAGCTACCTCCTTAGCCTTTCTAGCTGTACACGCAGGGTCGCGGTTGGTTGATGAGGATGCTCCCGCCATCATGACGGCGGCGTGCACTCGGCCCTCCTCTCTGCCGGGGGCTGCCCTGCAGCCCCTGGTCGAGAGCGGGTCCGTAGCGCACGAGAAGATGCGAATCTCTCTGGGATACGCCTCGAGGTAGTTGCTGATGAAGAAGCGATGGCTGCCGACTTGCAGCGACACACCGGGCGGAGGGGTGCTCCAGCCCTGTACCGTGCCGAGTAGTCCACCACGTAATCGATTTCCCCACGCCTTAGAATCAGGCCAGAGGCGTGGCTACCGCCTAATGCAGAGGAAAATCCCGTCCGGATCTTTACTCCAGTCGACGCCTCGGTCTTCCCCAAGGTGGGCGCCAACTGTCGTCGATATGTGACGTCAGATGCCATGGGATGGCTAAAGTGAGGGGAAGACGCGAGGGAGAAGATGTCGATGGTGCCGGAATCGGGTTGGGTACAAGCACGGTAAAGGACACCACGATGTACCCAGGTTCGGGGCTCTCCGGAGAGATAACACCCCTACTCCTGCTTGTCTCTTATATATCAATGCTCTGGCTACAATAACTGCTTCTCTATCTTCTCAGGGAAGGTGAGCGCCGCCGTCGTGGGCAAGGCTCTCTCCTGCTTCCCTGAGGAGTTACTACTAGCAGTAAATAAACAGAGAGGAGAATGAGTGAATGGTGATCTTGAGCGGGTCGTCCCCCACGCAGGAGGGGTACCCGGGCTCTTATAGTGTGAGCCCAGGGTACTTCGGTAACTTCACTGCCGAATGGGCCCAGCTGTCATCCTCTAATCGGCCTGGGCCCACCGACTGCTCCTCTCCGGGTGACCCGGATCCTACGAGCGGCGGCCGATGCTGTAGACCCATAGGGCATGGAGATGAACAGTGGAGCTAGGAGGTGCGGTCTTATCGCCCTGTCCGCGGAATCGGCGGAGAGGTCGACACCGTATCTCCACCAGATCTTCGACATGACTTGGCCTTCCTGTCATCCAGATATCTCGGGATAGTGCATTTATGACCTCGTAATCATACCCCGACTGGCGTCGGGGTCGACTTCCTCCAAGGATAGTAGGTTATTCCGATTGCGCCTGGGCCGACTGGTGGTCCTTGGCAAGGTCGATTGCTCTGGGCAATCGGCCTTCCAGGTGCCTTCCTCGGCCCAGCTGCGGACCAATCGGATGATCGTCTTTGTGAAGGAGTGGACCGATTGCGCCTGGGCCGACTGCCGGCATTTGATACGTCTGATTGCCTCGGAGCAATCGGCCGTACATCTGCCCAGCTCGGCCCAGCTGCGGCCCAATCGGTCCCTCCTTGTCTTGAAAGAATGCTTCTGCTTGGGTTAGCCTACCCGGGTACCAATCCCCCGACATGAACCTTAAGATTAACCAGGAACTATAGTTTTTATATGGGCCCAATACCCATTATATAATTCAACAAAACTAAGCTCATGGTTGTAAAACAACAGAGTGAATTCAACAAAACATTGTAAAAAAATAAAAAAAGCCAGGTGCTAATGACTAGCACACGTTGCCTCCACGGGAACTCCTACTTTGGGCTCTGGCTCTCTATCTTTTTTGGCACTGGCCTCTTTCTTTTATTCATTTATGAAGGAATCTCGGCCTTTATTTTTTTATTTTGGGCTCTGGCTCTTTTTTTTTCGTGGCTCTGGCCTCTTTCTCCCTATATTTTGGGCTCTTTGGCCTCTTTTTATTTTTGAACGGTCCGCCAATTTTTTTCCTCACTTTTACCTCTCTTTTTTTTCCTCTCACACTCTTTTTTTCCATCTCACTTTTTCCTCTCAGTTTGGCGGCCGTGTGTCCCCGTGTAGGCAACGCTATGGGTGCAGGCCAGTAGATAAACCACGCGCAGCGTCCCACGTTTGGCGATGTGGTACTAATTTTTTCACGTAACTAGTACTACGTAGAACCAGAGCGGACCGGCTCGGTGGTCCGCACGAGCGCTGACGGCCCACTTTGATCGACAAAATAAAGAAACAGTCTCGCGCGAACCCAACCCTCTCTGACCTCGCGCATCCACCACCACGGCCGGAGCCGCCCTGCTACAGCCGCCGGCGCCCGACTGTGCCCCTCCCGAGCCACCAGCTCACAGATCGCAGTTCAGAGCAAGTAGAACAGATCCTAATCAGCTACGCTATAAGAGCATCACCAACGGCCGCGCATAAAAAAAATACAGCATCGAAATAACGTTTTAGCGCGAGCCGTCGCAAGTTTGCTATTTTAGACGCGTTAAAATTTAGCGCACCGTACCGCTTCAGCCGGCGTTGTATCACAATTCGCAACACACACGCGAATACATAGGAAAATTTGACAACATTTGATCAAACACACATAGATATTAAACAACATTTAACACAAAAACAACATTTAACACTTAAATAAAACTACATTTAAACACTAAAAAAACTACTCGTCGTCGTCGATGGTGACCGAAATGTCATCCTCCAACGTACGCCGATCGGGGTCGTTGTCGGGCCAGGTGGCGCCGCCCATCCACAGTTCTGCCTCCGCCGCCGCCTTGGCTACGCGCCGCTTCTCCCGGCCCTCATGGCGCTCAGCCTGCCGCTTTGCACGCTCGACTGTCAGCGTGCTGCCCCTCCCAGGCTTCGCGCGGGTGGCTCGCGTACCAGTCCTCCATGACGCGTTGGTCGCGCTCCTCGACGAGGCAGAGCATTGCTCGGCGACGGTGGAGGCGGTGGTCCTCATCGGTGACGAGGTACGGCCGCGCATCGCGGCAGTCGCCAAAGTTCATTTGCGCGCGCGGGCGGCCAAGCCTCCACGCCACCGAGTCGTAGGTGCCCGCCGTCTCAAACGTGTCGAGCGAGATAAACTCGTTGGCGCTCCGGATCTCCGTTGTGAAGGTGTCGTTGGGGCGCACGCGAACACCGCGGTAGCCGATTGGCTTCGGCAGCGCGGCATCATGGTGGCGGTGGCGCGTGAACGGGGGCGGCTCAAGGTAGGCGTAAAGTTGCAAATCAACCTGGGCGGCTCAAGTTATGCGTAAAGTTGCGAATCAACCTGTGGTTGAGTTGGTTAGGTGGATGGTTGTATCCCCAGCCCACCAGAGTTTAAATCCTAGATTTGACGATGATGCTCGCATTTTCCTGAATTTATTCCATGGCTTTCGGTGATGCGCTTTCAGTGGGAGGAGACGTTCCCGTCGAAGACGAGGTGGTGACTTCGTTAATTTCAAGATGATGTACCTGCTCAGTATTGCGAAGGTGCTCATAGGGGTAGGGTGTGCATGTATACGTCATAGAGGTGATTGTATACTCGTGTTTGTGAGTGCCTTAGTTGTACCGCGTTCCTAAAAAAATTAGGCGTAAAGTTGTTGCCTTGTTTTCCTTGATAAACCGAGCAACCCTTTTTCTGTTTTTTTCCTTGCCTTATACGGTGCGTTCCTCCATCGAGGGTGTTAGGGCAACTCCAACGCGCCGACGCATTTTGTCCGCGCGCGTCCGGATTTGCATCAAACCGGTCAAACTCGCGGTCAACGCTCAACCGCAAACGCATTTATTGGCGCGGTCACGTCCGCTCGGTGTCCGCGCAGACGCAAATCCCACACAAAAGTGCGCTGAGTTTGCGATGGCGCGGACACCGAGCGGACGCGTTGAACGTCCGCGAGCGTCCACGCTCAACGTTTAGCGTCCGCGCTGGGGCCACTTGCCAGCCTCTGTAGCGTCTTTTTATAAGGCGACGACGCGGCAGCCGTCGCTATCCCACACCCGCGCCCACAAACTGCCTCCCAAGCCGCGACCAGAGCGCCACCAGAGCGCCGCCATGTCCAAGTGGTTTGGCCGCGGCAAAAATGACCACGAGGCTTCCAGCTCCGGCTCAGGGCGCCGGCGCGGCCGCAGACTCACTCCTCCCCCACCTCCTCCCCATCCTCCTCCTCCGCGCCAGAAGATCTATGTTCTGGCACACCAGTGCCGGAACTACTGGCAGCACAAGTGCCCGCTGCCATGGACCAACGTCCGGCTACCGGGCGACTGGCGTCGCAGCCGTGACCGCGTCCCCGTGCCGCCCAACCAGGCCAGAACGCTGCGCGACCGGTACGTGGCGTGGCCACAGCCGATTGGGTTGCACCTTGGGGGCGGGCGCGTCGTGCCCCCGCCGGCCATCGTCGCGCCCGAAGAGGAGGCCGAGGAGGCGGCATTTCAGGCCGCCGTCACGGAGGAGGAGGCGACGCTCCAGCAAGCCCTCGCACTCTCGGAGGCCGAGGAGAAGGCAATGTGGCCGGGCCTGGATTTCGTTATCCAGGAAAGCTTGAACCCGTACCCGTACCTCTCATCTCTCTGGTACAATTCAGTGTTCTCCTGGAACACGAAAAAACTGCAACGGTAATAAAAAATGATTATTTGCAACAAATGTCCAGGTTTGCTATGCAACAAACATAAAAAAAACTTGCTTAAATTATGTGTATGAAACTCACATTTACAGCTTTGTTGGAAGGTTCACTAACAGTTTTAACAAGATACGTATCTCACCAATAAATTCAATTCAAATCACTTCCACTGATGAGAAGAAGGAAATTTGTGTCATGCGGAACCACATATTTTTCATTCCTCGGTAATTATCAAATTCTCTCATTGCTAAACTCATAGGCAAAAAAAATGAATCAGGGAATATCCTACTTGTACTCTTTGCTAAACCCATTGCCAAAGAAAATATTAGGGAATATCCTACCTGTACTCATTGCTAAAACCATAGCCAAAGATACTATCGGGGAATCGCTCCATCATCAGAGAAGCAGAAGATTTCATCAATCTCAGAGAAGAATTGTAACATTGTTCCAACAGTCACGCCCACAAGAAATGCAATATATAATCTGGATAGTTGCTCAGAAGAATCGTAATATTCGATCAAAATCAGATAAGGAAATGTCTTAACATTGCAATCGATTATCGTCCAAAACTACAAAAATACTAAGAACTTCTACATGTAACTAGAAACTAGAAATATTTCTGGTAGCAAGTTATGACTAGAAACTATAATGATCACTGGTATAAATCAAGAAAATGGTATTTTTGTGACAGAAACATTAAAACATTACACTGAGAATGAGGAAGCGCGTTAATAATAATTTCCTTTTGTATACACAGGATCTTCCATCTTTAATATTTTTTAATAGATGTGGTATGCACGCCATAACAAGATGATAGTCATCCCAGAACCAGAGATAACTTCCACAGTAGGATGACAACACAGCAGGTGAAATGAAAAACTTTACAACATTACACAACCTAAAATAGAATCATAGAAGTAGAGAAACATTAGTCACTACTCTTACTAGCCAGCCATATTGACATATTCGAAATCACACTTCCAAGGCGGCATTGAGATTTGAGGCATTAGAACCATTGAATTCCACATTTATGAGTGGATAAAACTGGGTGTATCTAAACCATAGTGAAACCTGAAGCTACACAAATGTTCTTCACGTGCATAAAGCACAAGACACCAACATTATTCAAGGTACATAGCTCAGATCTAGTGCTGTAAAAACAACAACAGATAAATTAAAGAGAACCACAAAGAGGCATCACCCTAAGTCACTGAGACCACCTATGGTATCATCAAATTCCTCAGGTGGCTGCAACGTAACTCACTTGCCGTTCCTCGCCAGCTTAGTCCACTCAGTGTGGAAAGAACCTGGGCGGTCAATGCGCTCATAGGTGTGTGCCCCAAACAAGTCCCTCTGTGCTTGGATCAGATTTGCAGGCAACCGGTTGCACCTGTAGGTATCAAAGTATGAAAGGCTTGCAGACATCCCAGGAGTGCTAATCCCGGCCTCTACTGCCCGTGCCACAACCCACCGCCAAGCGCTCTGCCTCTGCACCATCTCCCTGGCGAACTCCCTGTCCACAATCAAATTGGCCAGCTCAGAGTTCCTGTCGTAAGCCTTCTTAATCCTATCAAGAAACCTTGCCCGAATAATGCATCCACCCTTCCAAATCCTTGAAAGCTCTGCAAGGTTGAGATTCCACCCCTTCTCCACGCTCTTGGCTCTTAGCAGATTCATCCCCTGTGCATAGCTGCAAACCTTTGACGCATAAAGCGCTTGCCTCACCCTATCCACCAGCACCTTCTTGTCGACACTAATCTTCTCCAGAAGCCCATCTGGCATCCCCTCTTCGCCTAGCACACTTGCGGCTGCAACTCGCTCGTCCTTGAGCCCCGACAAGTACCTCCCATCGAGCGATGCTGCAATGGTGGGCGCAGCGACTGCAAGCTCCGCCGCCTGCTGCACGGTCCACTTCCCAGTGCCTTTCATCCCGGTCTTGTCGAGAATCTTGTCAACCAGCGCCCCGCCGGTGTTCCCATCCTCCAGTGGATCAGTCACTGTAAATATATCGGCAGTGATCTCGACCAGGAAACTCTCCAGCTCTCCCTTGTTCCACTCAGCAAACACATCGGCTATCTCGGAGTTTGAGAGGCCACCAACACGGTGGAGCACATCATACGCTTCGGCTATGAGCTGCATATCGCCATACTCAATCCCGTTGTGCACCATCTTGACAAAGTTGCCGGCGCCACCGGGGCCGACAAACGTGACGCAGGGCCCGTCCTCGGTCTGCGCGGCGGCCTTCTGAAGGATGTCCTTGATGTTGGTGTAGGCCTGGAGGTCGCCGCCGGGCATGAGCGAGGGCCCGTTCCGCGCGCCCTCCTCGCCGCCGGAGACGCCCATGCCGAGGTAGAGTATGCCGCGGGAGGCGGCCTGTTCGATGCGGCGCTCGGTGTTCTGGTACCACTCGTTGCCGCCGTCGACGATGGCGTCTCCGGCGTCGAGGTAGGGCGAGAGGGCGTCGATGGTGGCGTCGACGGGCTTGCCGGCCTGGACGAGGAGGACGACGGTGCGGGGGCGCGCGAGGGAGAGCACGAAGTCGCGCGGGTCGCGGTGGCCGAGGACGGGGAGCGCGCCCTCGGCGGCGGCGCGGGAGAGCGTGGAGTCGACCTTGGCGGCGGTGCGGTTGTAGACGGAGATCGGGAATCCCTTCTCGGCGATGTTGAGCGCGAGGTTCTGGCCCATGGTGGCGAGCCCGGCGAGGCCGATGCGGGGCGGCGGGGTCTGCGCCGCGGCGGTGGCTGGCGGGGCCGGCGCCGGGGACGTCATTGGGTTAGGGGGTGGGGAGGGGCTGAGGGTGGCGGGGCGGCGGAGGAGATGGGGGGCGGCGGAGGGATTTAGAGGGGAGAGGGGCGGAGGTATCCGGGGGATTAGAAATAGATCTCGGCGGAGGACACTCCAATGGAACCAAAAGCCAAAATGCGCAGGTGCAGCTGGCCCTTGGACGGATCGAACGGCGGAGCCGGCTCGGCCTGGGCTTGCTTCCAAGAGGTGTGCGTACGTGTGCGTCGTTTGCGAGGGTTATTAACCCTCTCGCCCTCGCCCTCGCCCTCGCCATCTCTCACCCCTTGGCATCCTCGACGAGTCCGCCAGCCTCCTCGTGACGACACAGGTTCTTTAAAAAAAAAACAGACGAGCCCATAAAAAAGTGCTGCAGCAAGGAGAAGCCGCACTTTGTAAAATGCACCTTGGTAAACTTAAGGGCAACTCCAACGTAGGGATCCAAACGGACAGGGGCTTTGTTCATTTACGTCAGAAAAACGAACAATGGACACAATACCAACACCAAACAAGGTTGATGCACCCAGTTGCGGACTCAGAAATGGGCCAAACCCCAGGTGAATTGGGCCAGGCCCCAGACAAACTTTGTTAGTGTAGCATACAGCTACACTAATTGCTACAGTCCACGAAGAAATTGGACCTCACGCCTCAGGTCGTCGCTCGGGTTGCCTCGAGCCTAAATCCACCACTGGATGCACCCAACGGTGGTGCTCTATTTAGTGGAATATTTGCCTTGGAATTCGATTGAAAACCAAGGGAGCACGTACATCACGTCGGGGAAGCCGCCGGGGGAGCCGCACGATGAGGAGGAGTCGGGGTCGAGCACGTAGGCGAGGAGGCAGACGACACCGATGACGAGGCCTATGAGCCACCCGGTCGGCTGTGAAGGTGGGGAAAGGAGCGGAGGGGAGGTCGTACCGAGGGGACGGACGCGAATATGGCCCTCCCTGAGCGGCACGCGCGTGTCCGCGATGGTCGCGAACACCGGCACCCAAGCGCCACCGCGAGCGAGGCAGGAGGAGGAAGATACTCCAGGCGCGGTGCTGGGGGACCGGCTCGCGGTCGCAGAGGGTGGCATCCTCGAGGCGTATGCGACGCCACCAACTTCTGTATGTGGGACGCGTAGGCGACCTGCACCAACGAGGGCCTCCTTGCCGCGGTCGACGAGGTAGTCTTCCTCAAGGAGATGCAAGTGTTCCCCGTGGTGTTTCCCACCAGCCGCCGCATGGAAAGCACTCTCCATGCCGCCATGTCGTGCCTCATGGAGGAGCTCCTCACCCTACAATTCCGGGACGATTCCCAACTCGAAGGCAGGAGCGACCTTCGCTTCGCCGTGGACAAACTCCCCGTTTTCTTGGCAGGATCCCATGGTGTGTCGTCGTCGTTCGCGTTCTTAACCGGTGGGAGCACTGTTAACACAGTGAGAACCATCACGGTAAAGTTGAGCTCAAAGACTACTCGAGGTCGGTGAGCGCGTCGAGCTCGGCGTAGTGGGTCGTTGTGGATGTCGTGAGGTGGTTAGCTGTCGGACGAGCGCGGCATCCTGGGAGGCGGAGGTGGATGCAAAGAAGGGGCGGATATGGGGTGGTTGGCGAGGAGGCCGCCGCACCCAAGCTCCCGGGCGCACCGATGTAACGGTGTGGTGTGTGAACCAGAAGAGGGAGAGCGAGGGGTGGGATATTTTCATTTGGCTGGCAACTGGGTGACCATTTGCATGTGGCTGACAGAGTCGGACAAGGAGGACGTGTAGAGGAAGTCCGCTTTTGTGTTCTCTTTGAATGCAAAGGTGGCCCAAAATTTCTCTGAAAATGGATCGAAATGAACACCATGCGGACAAAAAGGTGAAATGGACCACTACGGTTGAGCCATTGTTTTTGCTCTTTCGGACGCAAACGGACACGCATAGATGAAATGTGTCCCTACATTGGAGTGTCCCTAACTCCCCTAAAGTTCGGCACAAGCCTGGTGAAAGGTGTCCTTTTCATTCAAAGCATCCACAAAGCCTCAATGTCGTTGCAGTTGTCGATGCACTTCAGATTGGCCATATCCTCTCCTGATCTTTGGGCAACATTGGAGCATAACTAATGGCACGTTGATGACCGCGACTCGCAACTCTCATCTAGATCAACATGATCCATGCCTGAAACACAATTATCAGTGCTGATCCTGACCTACCAGCTTCATCCGTGCTTCCGTAACCTAGTCGACATCGAGGGTGCATTAAGTAAGGAAAAAGTCTAAAATAAACCTTGAACTTGTAAACAAAAGTTAAACTGAACCCTAAACTTACAATACCAAAAATCAGCACCCCAAACTTTTATATCTCGCTCTAGTTTAAACCTTTTGTGGGATTACTGGAAAAGAGGATGAACCGGGTCGGCCCATTAGCGCAATAGCTCGCGAGCTTGTTTTTTTTTTCTCTTCTTCATTTTCTTTTTGTTTTGTTTTCTTTATATATTTTTTTTGTTTTTTTTCATATCCACAGTTAATTTTTAATTTTTTATACTGAACTATAAAATTGCAGTCATTTTTTTTATAAATGTTCGCTCATCTCAAAACATTTTATTTTCTTGTTATCATCTATTAATTTTTGCATTATATTGAAAAACATTTGCACTAAAAAAACTTCAAAATTTAAAAATGTTAGCGTATTTCAATAATTGCTAATAGTTAAAAATGTGTCAATGCATATTTAAAATATTTCACACTTAAAATTGCATTAAATCATGAATGAATTTTAGCATGATCGCTCGAGCAATCACCCTGCTCTGATTTTTAAAAAAATGTTTGCAGTTACTAATAATTTAAAACTTTTAGAAAAATCATACTCAAGAAAATGTTTATGTGCAAGCCATTTAATAAATTTAAGTGCGCGAACATTTAACACATTAAACAAATGTTAACTATTTAATAAATGCTTTAAAGAAATTTTAAATTATTATGATAATTTTTGAAAATTCCATTTTTAGTACAAACATCCTGGAAAAGTAACAGGAAAAAAGAATAAAAATAAAATAAATTCCGAGCAGAGCAAACATTTTAAGTGCAAACGTTTTTCTAAGTGATTGAGAATATTTTTTAAAAAATTAAAAAATTTGAGTGCAAAATATTTTTTAAATTTAACACACTAAATGCATTTTTCATGCGAAAAATTAAATAAAACAAAAAAAATGGAAACATAATAAATGAAAATGAAAACATAAATTTGAAAAGAGAAGAGCGAGCGCGAGTGATAGCGCTAATGGGCCGGCCCAATTTGTTTTAATATCAAGTAAGCGACCCCGACCGGGATACTTCATTTCCCGGTCCGCCAAACAGGTACAAGTTTTAATTTAGATCGGGATTCAATAATTCAGTGTGCGAAAGACCGAGATTCAAAGTGTAGGGTTTGATTTAGTTTTCGTGTACAAGTTCAGGGTTTATTTCAGACTTTTTCCATTAAGTAATGGGGGGAAATCGATCCTACACCTAGCCTATAAACTAACCTAACATAGAGGGGAGGAGGGAAACCATGTTGCGGGGACATGGCTGAGTTGACGAGGAAAAGACGACCTCCAAGAGGAAGGGGAGAAGTAGTTCCTGCTGCCGAAAAGTGTTGCTGGCACGTTCGCCACCGCTTGCACATATGAGTCGTCGCCGCTACCGCAGCTAATAACAGAGGAGGTGTTTGTTCTAGTGATAGTGGTGACCGAGTAAATAGGGCTGTGAGGCTAGATTCTGCGCTTCGCGCCTCGGTTGATTTTCATCTCCTGCCATCCCCACGGGATTTTGCGTTGCACTGGCTCTCCAGAGCCTGGCCGGATGGAAACGGTCGATTCAGTCGTTCCCAGCCGGCTTGTTGGGAGGTGCGTTAAGTTCCTTGCGATGCGAGCCAAACAGTGAACGAAGGCAAACAAACAGGTCAAATTCTTCTCGCGAATATCTGGTTGGGCTGGATGCTGGCAACCAAACACGTCCTTTGTGTGTCGGTGGGGGTTGATTCTTCCCCGCGCCCAGATTACCCCATTGATCTGCCATCGGAGCTCTCACCACCTCCACAAATGAACGAGAACCTAGACTGGTCCCTTCACGCACTAACTTGTAATTCATCAGGATAGAGTCAGACGAGAAAAGTATTTTATCTGGTAACAATCATATGGAGAGAAACTATCCGTCTAAACAGATCTTTCCTAATTCGGAAATTATTCGAGGAGATGGTGGTGGGGGTGGAAGGGAGGCGACAACGGGGAGGAGAAGAAATCGACCGCAACTGGCCAAAAAACCTAGAAATCACCTCATCGTCCTCCACGCCCTCCATCGAGCGAGAATATATATTTCTAAGAAACCGCTACCGAACGAACAACCCTTATCCGAGGGCAACGATTGAAGTGGAGGCCTAGAGAGACATACAGGTGGGTCTGCAGTAAGTACGAGAGGAGGTGAATTTGAAAATCCAGCCACCGCGAATCCATCTCACCACGCCGTAGAGGAAGATAAACATGGTATATCAGCTCCACAAGGAGTAGTGGAACAGGTAATTGAATCAACAATATACATCCCTATAACAACAGGGGGTAGACAATTCTGACTAAACTGACAAATACCGAGAACTGAACCTTCAGGAGCCTCACCTCTGTCTCCCGGCGACGGAGGTGGTTCGAGAATGAAGGGGTGAAGCTGTGCTCCGGTGAGATCTGATCAGTTAATGTTCAAAGCATGATTTGTTCATGGTTTTCCTTCTCTATCCCTGTTTTATTCAACGCAAATATTTACAGTCTTTTATCACTCCTGATAGCATCAGCCACACCCAAAATGTAAAATATATACACCTGAATACACGCAAGTAATTAGCTGCTGTCACTGAAAACACAGAACACAGAAGTTCACCTCACCCCAACTACAAACACCTTCAGATTATGAGCAAGGGAACTACTACAAGCACACCCCACCTTCACCTAAACCTTGTACCCTAGGCAAGCTCATCGCTGGAGCATCGCAAGCTGTACTATGTGCAGAAGCCAGTGGCCATCAGAAAAGACACCACCTGATCATTGCTGGGGGGTCATTCGTCATTGATGTGGAAGGTCAGGATCTCGGGTTTCTTCAGCCAGTATTGCGCAAACCTCTGCCGCGCATACTCCATGTAGTCGAAGTCGATATCGTTGACGTGTTCCTGTACACAAGATGTTGGTTTCAATTAGATCGAATGAAAATGGTGTTCATGCTCAGTGGAGAGGATCAGTGACAGAGATCATGTAAACGAGCTCACCGATATTATTCCCCAGAGGCCCCAGATGAGGTGGCTGGCAAGTGTGTACTTCTCGATGCAGTTCATCAGGTCCCTGACTTTTTCGTCATCAGGTTGATCGCCTTCTACAGGTGACAGAATCAGGCACAAGGGTGCAATGGTGTGAAACAAATAGCTCTAGAAAGTCAATGTCCGTAGAACAAGAGGTAAATGACAAGGTTTCTGCTTACCTGAAGAGCTCAGGTAGGTCTGCACAAACCTCTTCCGTTCATCCAGATCTGTTGCAGCAGGAACAGAAAACAACAGTGAACAGAAAGTGTAGGCTGATCAAAGTATCTAAAGATAGAAATTAACAGTGCGCAAAAGCAGTAGCTTTGACAAATGACAGCCATGCAAAATACCTGGATACTTTGTGTAGTCCAGTATATGAGGCTCTTCTGAATGATAGTCTGCAGCCATCTCGCAGAAATGGTTTGCGATATCAAAAGCAACTGGGTTAAAGCTTGCATACTCGTAGTCCTGTAGAGTTGTGAAGAGAGACGGTAAGATCATAACAATTTATTTCCAGTTTTGCTAGGCTACAAATGGGATAGATTTTTAAGGGAGGATGCCCAAACAGCATAGTTAACTACTCCCTCCGTTCCTAAATATAAGACCTTTTAAAGATTCAACTATGAACTATATACGGAGCAACATGAGTGAATATATACTCTAAAATATGTCTATATGCATCCGTATGTAGTTCATAGTGGAATCTCTAAAGGGTCTTATATTTAGGAACGGAGGGAGTACAACATAAATCCAAGTTTCAAGTTCAGAAATAGGCAGTCAGAATAACATAGAGGTTATTGTGGAAATAAAGCATCAATCCTCCCTTGATACAGTGTGTTGTCCCGGAAACAAAATCTTCTATTTGGCACTACCAATAGGGGCTGCGCAATGGTTTCGCACTGATGAATGAACAGAACTAATGACTCAAACATACGCCAGGTAGGAATAACTCACAATGATGGTCAGTGCTTTAGTCTTTTCATCAATCATGATATTGCCATACTGGAGATCATTGTGGCAAAATCCTACGCATTGATCTTCCCCTGAAAATTCACTCTCCAGTGCAGTGATCTCCTTCTCCAAGCTATCCAAGCGGAACTCTTTGGCTTCGTCAGAGGGGCAAACGCTCTTGGCAGTTTTGAGCCAGTTCCTACGAAAAGATGAAGATATTTATTGTCCAGTTAGTACTTAACTTTGATGATATGTTTAGTTCTAGAACCTGTGTAAATACTAGTAAGATATATAACTGACTAAATGAGATTATAAAGAAAGATAATTATGTAACTGAAGATTCAGCAATACCTCAATCTATCCCACATGAGGACACCTTTTGGACCTGGCATGTCAAGGTTGTGGAAATCCCTCAATTTGGAGGCTATAATAGCTGAAATCTCTGGGTCACGCAGGTCAACAGCTGAAAGTGTCTGACAGGAATATTTTCATCAGTTTTTTCTGTATATTTCTTCATTCTGCTAACATATCTCCTGCCAAAGCAAATCTGGCGTCTTAATGCAATATTCCTGCACGTTTCTGCTTCGTTCTTTTCAAAGTAAAGAAAACGGAATATGATTCCTTCGAAAAATGATGGGAACAAATGGTGAATAGAGAGTGATATTCCCTCTCCACATAATCCTTCTAAAGTAGTAATACTACTTCATTTTCAGACGATTCCCCACCATGGTATGTCACAGTTAACTACTCATCTGTCCTAGTTAGTTCAAGCCAATCATCTTCTTCTCCCTCATTTATTCACAAGACATTTTCAGTTGGTCATTTTGACTTAGTCATGTCGAGCAATTTAGCTGTCCATTGTACATGGAAATATGAGAATTTTGAGGTGTTCAATTAGAAAATAAGTTTATAGCACAGCTATTAGACATCTTCAAGCAGCAGAAATATCCAATAATGACAACATCATGGAAATAATGCAGCTGTATTAGATATCTTTTCTTTATGAGAAAAACTGTACTGTATATCTTGGAAGGAGCAGAAATGTCAAACGATGACAGCAACCTGGTAGCCTGATAAGTTAGAGCTACATTCACAAATTATATGGTCTCTGCCACACAAGTCTCCCATAAGCTACAAAAAAGGCAATTAAAAATACAGCACGCGTGTACAGTGATGCACAATTTAGTCAACAACAAGAGAGCATAAACAATGGTAACCCGTATTGAATTGGCCATTCACTGACGACTTGAACGAACGCTTTGGATAAGTTTCTAATGGTCAAACGTTGAAATTTGAGACAATATCATCATCCACACCGTCGGTGGATGAAGAAATTAACGCACCTCTCAATACAATAAATGATGATACTGTATCAGGGAGTAATAATAACTAATAACAGAACAAATTTCTCCATCCTTATCCCTCCAAATGCAACCAAAATACCTAAAGGCAGATTGGTTTCGTAAAGGAATCAAAGAAAGGTTGTTAGCCTCGCAAGTAACGGAGCTCTAAAAATGAAAGGGATGGCGTGAGAAACAAGAACAATCTTTAGAGAACGTCAAGATCGAACAGGACAAGAAACAGTAAAGCGATGGATGGGATGGGAGGCGCACCCTGGCGTGGATGAACTCCTCGACGCGGCCGGTGGGGAAGCGGCCGAGGAGGCGGGGGCCGTGGCCGTGGCGGGACATGCACTCGAAGGTGCGCACCTCGTCCTCCCGGTCGAAGAAGAGCTCCACGCCCTCGCCGTACACCCGCATCAGCACCTTCCTGTCCCCGGCCCCGGCCCCGGCCCCGCCGCCGGTGAGCCAGCGCACCTGGTACACCTCGTTGGTCATGGCGCCCTTGAGCGGCACCACCTCCAGCGCGCGGCAGTCGGCCACGTCCGCCCACTCCGCCGCCAGCTCGTGCAGCAGCCGCCGCGCCTCCTTCGGGAGCCCTGCCGCCTCCGCCGCCGCCGCTACCGCCACCGCCTCCGCCGCGCTCTGGCCCTCGATCGCCACCATATCAAACCTCCAACCGAAGGAATCTTTCGTCCTCGTCCGGAAATGGGAGGGAGGGATCTGCGCGTGTGGCTCTCGGCTTCCACGCGGATCCAGGAGGGCCCCCGCGTATAAATAGACGGTTTGTTTTCGCTCGCGGCTCTTTTGCAGATCCGCCCCCTGAACTTTGCGTTATTATTTAGAAGTCTTCCATTTGTGCAGTAGTGAGCAACTGCCAATTAGTCAAACCAAGATCCTGTTTTGCTTCTTTGGAAAAAAAAGATCATGCTTATATTTTCTTTAAAAAAGAGCAACATGGGATGATGGACCTTATTATGAACATGGTCAAATTTGCATCGGACATGAGAGCAGCACTAACATTTAGTTTTTTTTTTGAAGAAAAAGAAAGGGAGTTTCCCCCTGTCGCAGCACTTCTGGTCTCCACCTTGTTAAGTTTCAAAGACTTCATTTGCCATATGGCTTATGATTTTTGCCCACAGCATCAGCATATTTCCCTTTTTTCTTTTTTCTTTGTAAAGTAGGCCAGTCATCTCCACCCTTGTGAGTTGCACTAACATCAGACTCTTCATTTGCCGGTCTGCACTAACATTTGGTGCAGAGATAAGAACATTCATTGTGATAATGCCATAGCTCTGACCTTTCAACTACCGATCAATAATAGTCGAGCTGTCAAGGGAAGACTATGACATGTAGTGAGAGACCATACCAAGGGTGCTTAACTATTAATTGGTCGATCGAGGCAGACAGACAATTCATATGTTTATTTAGTTAAATTTGATCTTTTTAAAGGTAGTTATCATGCATTCATTAAGAAGAAAATAATTTCTCAGTTAATTTGCAAAAGTCGAGCGAAAACCAAATTATCCAATTAATTATGGACAATCGGGCAAAAAAATCATATGTTTATTTATTTAAATTTGATTTTTGTTTAAAGTGTCAGTTATCATGCACTCATTAAGAGGAAAAAAGTTGCTCAGTTAATTTAGAAAAGTTGAGCGAAAACCAGATTCCTCAGTTAATTATGAACAACCGAACATACCCATCACAACCGCTGAGTGGTACACATAAAAGAAATCACACACACCATTCCAAAGAGGGCCTCATCGAGGCCGCACACATGCGCCATCGTCATCACTTCTCTTCTAGAGGCGTTCTCGCCATCTAAAACACTGAGCAAACGACTTCGATTTCGCCGACGACACGTGAAGATGCATGAAGATCTGCATCAAAACTCAGCCACCCACGGCCAATCGATGCAGCTTGAAGAACAAATCTAGGCATGGTTGGCACCGCGGAATATCGTCGAGCGGACCACCTGCAGCCAGTTATCGTATGCAACAGGGTCGCCATCGTAGTTTCGGCTCCACGTCAACAAATAAATCGAGGCAATACCGCAGGCACACCAAAAAATAGCGGACTACCGTAACCATTGTCGCACTGTCGACAACATTCTCACCATCATCATTGCCACAGAAGCCTGGCCGACACATATTTTAGGGCTGCAAGGAATTATCATCTCGTCGAGATGGATGGGTACATAGATCGATGACGACATAACTAACTACTTGCACTAATAAAAGAAAACTCGCAATGTGGAGTAATTTGCTCCATTAGCAAGGGAAACATTTAAGAGGTCTCACACACATTGCATCATGTGAATGTCCACCCTGGCTGAGATTCTCGATTGACAGCTCGCCAGCTAAGATTCTTGCTCCTATACATATCCAATTGTGCGACTACTAAGTTTTTTTAAAAAAATTGTGCGACTACTCAACGTCGATCTAAATTACGTTAGTGTGTATCCTTAACTTCCTGATAACCGAAGGTGGTCCACGTGAAAACACAACCGGTCCTTGCTGGCAGAGGTGCCACCTAGGCAGGAGGGACCCACGATGTGGGCTGGGGGCTGCGGCGAGATCTTTGAGGCCCGTTCTAGCCCAGGAACAAAACTACCACCATTCCTTTGAGCTCGCGGTTTGATCATGGTAGAAAAAACGAACTAAATCCTAAAAAAAAATGAACTAACTATATCTCTCTTATTATGCTAAAAAAAACTATATCTCTCTTATAAAAAGTTGCTCAAATAATTCTCTCTTACAAAAAAAATTCCTTCTTTTTTTTGCGAGAAATGTTCCTTCTGACATGACGAAGGTCGCTATGCATGATCAATAATACAGGCGAAGAAGTGTAACAATTATGTCGCCTACAATAAACCACAGGCTAATTAACCATTCCCTGAGCCGGCTTGTCCAACAGAATCAGTTAACAGCCCTACGTTCTCAAAAGATCACAACAAGCACGGAACAAGAACTGAAATTAGCAGACAAAAATATCATTGCTCGTCCCACAGAAGTACCACACACAAAAACATCGTCCATCTTGCTCCATCCGCATTTCTGTCATGCTGAAACATGCATATGTTTCTTTCCCAGTTCATACATCCAGACAAGATCGAATGTATGCACACTGTCGACTGAAAGTAAACTTTGTCTTCAGTCACTCACCAGCAGCTTTGCCTTGACTCTTCCAGCACGAACCAAAAATTCCACTCTCGCAGTCCCGTGCTTTCCCCTGCGCCACGCACGCCTCACCTCACGCGCGTCTTCAACAACTCGATGCACCAGCGCTCAGTTGCTCATTGTCATTGCCCTGCCTCACCTACACGAGAACGAATGCAGCCACAGCAAGAACCAAGGACACAACCAAAAGTCTCAGCGGCACCACTCTCCCAGACGCGCTCAGAATCTGCACCGGAAACACGCACCCTCCCTGAGAAGCGTTCGCCGTGACGATCTTGGCGAGGCCTCCAAAGTCGCACGCCCTCACGTCCTGGTCCATGGTCTGGAAGTAGATGTTGAACGCGTACGAGATGTTGCCGTCGTGGCTGAGGCCGTTGCAGGAGCACCCCCACCCCAGCGGCGTGCAGTCGGCGCCGGAGCACGCGTAGTTCACCGACGCCGGCAGGTCCCTGAACTTCTCCTTGGCGTCCTTGGCCTCCTTGTCGAACACGCACCACTGCGACGGCAGGTACTGCACCCCCTCCACCCCGGCCAGGTACCCGCCGCCGCTCCGGCCGCTCCCGCTGAGGTCCATGGGGAACTTGGGCTTCCCGTCGTACGTGAACAGGCCCCAGTGCCGCTCGAACCGCCCCGGCAGCACGCTCTTCTGGTTCTCGTCGATCAGCGCGAACAGGTAGGCGTCCATGCGCCCGGGCCTCAGCGGCGTCCCCACGTTCCTCGCCATCTTCTTTAAAAACCCGTCGTAGAACTTCTGCGCGTGCTTCACGTTGGCGTTCCTGTCGCCGTCCGTCGGCCACCCGATCTCGCCCACGATGATCTTCATGTCCGGCACGCCGGCTTTCCGGAGCGACCACACCAGCGTGTCGAAGTTGGCGTCGAACACGTTGGTGTACACCATCCCTTTGTCGTAGACCGGCTTGGTTCCACCGTCGAAGAAGGAGAAGTTGAGCGGGAAGTTTGGGTTCTGGTACAGGCTCAGGTATGGGTAGATGTTGACGATGAATGGCGCGTCGTTCTTGTGGAGGAAGTTGACGATGGAAACCATGAGGGTTTTGATGTCCTTGCGGAAGTTCCCGGCAGATGGCACTGGTTGTTTCTCAGGGGAGTTGTAGACGTCGGCGTTCAGGGGGACGACGGCCTTGACCGGTACGCCGGCCTCGTCTAGAGCTCTCTGAATGTTCTTGAGTGCGGGGAAGGTGATGTTGATGAAGCTGCCGTTGTAGCTCTTCAGAAATGGTTCGTTGCCAACAGCCACATACCTAAACAGAATAAATTAATGTAACCATATTGTCACAAAAGAACTTGCAAATTAGTAGGTGGAATGAATAAAATTATGCACAACATGTTCGTCGAATCCACCTAAATATTTCAGATATACAGTACAAGATTGAGGCCTGAGCCATTGAGCCTGACAGTGGCTATTCAGACGCATCTATCTAGACTTATGCTAAAAATACGATGATTTGTCTAGTTTTTTTAAGCACCACCTTAGAGGAAATGCAAAAGGCTCTAGTAAAGATGTACGGCACTAGTAGTAGCAGACATGAGAGCATTGCAACAATGAAATGTGCAAAGCTCGCTAGCTAAACATGATGACTACAATTTTACCAACGTACAGCACTATATGTTTAGCACTACAAAACTAACTGCGCTATAATCTGAAGTCACTGGATTTTAGAAATACTCCATCAGTACAAAATTATGGCTATTCCTCAATGCAATCACCAATAAAACACATGGAAGCTACCATTTGAATCGTATGTAGGATGTGAACAGTTTATATCACATAATTAATACTCCATTTTGTTGGTAATCTACAACAAGAAAATTTTGAATGATACTATATATGCCACTTGCAGTGCTTAGTGTTAACTCATTCCACATTTTCAGTGAGCTAGCTTTCACAATGATCTAGTGGAGTAAATATGTATACTCTGAAGCACATAAACACCATAAGCACATGAAGCACTATATATACCCTCCAAAGTATCTAGACTTACACTGCCATGCATGTCTTTTTTTTTTGCGATAAACTGCCATGCATGTCTTATGGCTGATACACACTATCAAACTTCCTCCTGCTGCCACTCTGAAAGCCTGAACTATCAAACAATGCACTTTATCAGGCTTTGTACATAGGTAGTACTACATGTACATGACCTGTAGTACTATGAGGAGTAGTTAACTCGATTGTGCAGTCACGAACATATGATGCAATTGCCTCTAAGTAGCATCCACATCTCCAAATGAGACCCGATGAACCCAGCAACAAGCAACAGCGCGAGCATATCATCAATTCCTCATGAACCAAAACGCAAGCCCCCATCTCACCGTAACACCCAAATCGACGAGCACTAGGCGATCCCCACTACACGAACTCCATGCCCGAGCGCGGCATTCCGTCAAACATATCCTATGCGCCCACGAACGTACGGCATCCCGTCACAGCCGCCGCCGCCACACACACATTTCGGACGCGCAACTCCAGTCCATCCACCGAACAAAATTCGCACGCAGGCAGGAAAAGCCGCAACCCGCAAGCATGCGGGACACCCCCATCGAGCAGGGAACCCCACGGCACCGAGCAGGGCGCGCCAAGGAAGAAGGAGGGCGCGTGAGGTGATAAATATGCAGAAGGTACTGGCATCGGGGGAGGCGGTGGGAGCGTAGCGTACCTGACGTCGACGCCGGCGTCGAGGTTGCGGGTGACGTTGTCGCGGACCCAGTCGCGGGCGCGGCGGGGGTCGCGGGCGACGGCGGCGAGGTGGTCGTTGGGGACGGCGAGCATGGCCTGGACGCCGGAGCGGGCGAGCGCGGAGACGGTCCAGGGGTCGGCGTCGAAGAGCTTGACGCGGTCGACGCCGTTGGCCGCCAGCATGCGGACCACCGCCGCCGGGTGCATCGGGTGCGACATCATCGTGCCCCAGTTCACCCCCACGCCGGACGACGCCGCCGCCGCCGCGGAGGAGATGGGGAGCGCGCCCGCGGCGAAGGCGGCGACCAAGGCCACCCCGATCATGGCGGCGGCTGCGCCGGCGGCCATGGGGTGCTCGGGGGGTTAGGGCTCTGGTGGGGATGGGAGAGCGGCGCGCGGAGGTGGTGGGAGTGCTGGGGTTTTACGAGGGGGGCGGCGGAGGAGCCGAGGGAGGGACAGCTGGAGATATCTTCGCTGGGGATTTGTACCAAAAAGGAAGGGAGGGGGGAGCAACGAGCTTTGCTACACGTACGGATTTCTCTTACAAATTACAGCTACAGGATGAGGTGTTCTTTTCTAATTGGATCACCTAAGGGCCCATCCTGGAAATCAGGGGGCGGAGAGGTTTAGTGGGAACGACACGTCCGTCTGTATGAGTTGCTTTGTAGCTTGGAGCCCGTACGTTTAGCATTTTCGGGGAGCAACTGTGATCAAGCAAGAGACAAATGGGGTTTGCTGCTGAATGTAATATTCTGGTCTGATGATTAGTTTTTGCTTTTTGTATTGGAGTGATGTCTTGGTGAAACTCAAGGTCCTGCTCCTTTGTAAGAGATGTTTTTTTTAAACGAAGGCAAAAGATTTGCCTCATCTATTAATTAAAGAAAAAAGAATTGCCCAGTTAATTAACGAAAAACCGGGAAAAAACCGATACATCTAGGCCACATGTGGACTACTCGCTAAGAAAGAAACTCCATAACCCCACTGTTAAACCGACAAACATACATAATGCGCAACCATCACCACCCCTTGCACTTCCATATCGCAAAAAAGCTCCAATCGAAACCAAGGTTGAGGACAACAAACACCACCAAATCCACGGAGACGAGCCCCTTGGAGATGGTGGTCGAAGATATTGAGAATCATCCATTAAACCGCCGCGGACGCCTTACCAATGACGCCACTCTTCTTGCCTATGCTCCTGAGAACCTTTTTTCACCTTCTTGATTTTATTCACAGGAGCCTCCTCCACTAGAAGGCAGGCAATTGCCTTGGCAGACCCAAGGCTAGCTGCCCTCAAGCTAGCGAGCAAGCGGCGAAGCTTTTTCTCGAAGACCACGGTGTCAATACGTGTTTTGTCTTATATTGTATGCTATGAAACATTGAATCAAAAGTGAGAAATCTTCTGAGTAAACGATCAAAATTTGTATTTGTTTTCCATGGAAGTTGGCCGCGCCGCCTTGGCTATTTTTTGCTTGTGATTATGCTGCTCTTCTCCGCTAAAAATCATGTATTATTATGAGTAAATTAGTGTAGCGATCGACATGGCTTAGAAGGAGCTTTTGAGTACTTCATTGTGGCCCTCATTGTGGCCATGGCCATACAAATAGTTGTAAAATGGGAATTATGTAAATCCAGGCCTTAGCAAATAAATCTACTTTTCTTTGTTAATCCATCGGTGCACGTATAGAGATAAAATCGAAAGTGTGGATTTAAATTGTGTGTACAAGCACAAAAACGGAAAATCTAAAGAAGCTCAAGCTAAATACAGTGTGGATTTGTCATACGTGTAAAAGCACAAAAAGAAAGAAAATCAAAACAAGCTCAAGCTAATTGTAGTGTGGATTTAACATGCGTGTATAAGCACAAAAAATAATCGTTGCAATTGCGAGGCTTCCCGTGTACGTGTATAAAATATGTGTTGCAATTGCAAGGCTTTCTCAGTATCAACATCCGGGCAAACCCAGACTAGGCCTTGGTTCAGAAAACTCAAAAGCTTGATGGCCAAGTGTGTGCGTGGGTGGGGTGGGAGTTTAGTCCCACCTCGCCTATGGCCAAGTTTCCAAAGCTCCTTATAAGGATAGCTCTCATTGTTTCTTGGATGAGATTGTTAGAATAATCCGAGTCGCATATCAATCTACCGAGGATCAAGCAATCACCATAAGCACAAACACAGCACCGAGATTTGTTAATGAGGTTCACCAACATGGCTACATCCCCGGGGCATGACTACGGGCGCTCCTCCCCATGTACCAATACCACATGATACAGTCGACGACAAGTCCGCCACGGCCATCCGACAGCGCTCCGACCACCTCGCCACGGCCGGTCCGGCCGCCCCTGCCAAGGGCGCCGGACCGTCCCTCTCGTGATCTCTGTCTAGCCTATCAACTTGTGTCTAGTCTATTTTGCTACCCTGCGGTGCCTTTATATAATAGGCCCGGGTTACACGTGTTCGACTCAAACACCTAACCCACCGCTAATTACAAGTCCAGCTGTAGCACAACTCGTACACATATATTCGGCACATATATTTTAACACTCCACCTTGACGAATATATCCTCGCCACCTTGAAGCCTCCATGTGCGAACCTCCATGTACCTTGGACTTGAACCATGAGCACCACTGCTACTCCCAGACTCCATGTGACTCCACCTGCAACTGTAGCTACTTCTTGTATCTTCTTCACAGTCAACATACGAGCAAAATTAAGTTACCCTTTACTCTACTTTGTGCTTCCAACTTCCAGAGTATCCGTTCAACGCCATCACACACGGATCATTGTCTGCGTGAAAGTGAACAACTCACATATTGGACGCCACATATAAGAGTTATCAAACTCAACATCCCAACTCTTTCTTGACTGACATCTAAGATTTGAAGAAATTTCACCGTTGCCCTGTGTCACCCTGAGTCAAATTCGCAGTTGCCTCACTCTTTTATCCCGGATAGTCTTTGACATGTCCCACCGCTATAGCACTCCGCCTTCTTCTGTATTCTTCATCTATATTTTATCATGTGCACTAAACACCACAGAATATACGGCCATGTACTCTCTCGGTTCTTGACAATCCCAGACTTTCCGCCACTGTCTCAGATTCCCCATGGTCAACTCCTGTCCATCAAACTGACAACGATAGACCTTGTCACCAACTTGAATCTGATACTCGTCAACACTGCTTCAGCACCCTTTGCACACTTTGTCTGACCACATGGTTGATCTCCTGTGCCCTGGCCCGTCGCTGTGTCCCGTGCTTACCGCACGCCTCGCCGCTATCACCCGCGTCGAGTCTCTGTTGTCCTGATCGAGTCTCCTGGGCTGCAGACCCACACCACCTCAACCCCCACTGCAGAGAAACACCGATCATCCACGACCGATGTCGAGTTTCACGTATCCCTCGAACCCTTGGCCACAGCTCGAACAACATGTCCCTCGCTTTTCCCGCTGAAATAGGCTTCGACTCTCCGTCGACTTACGCCGTAGCCCCTCCATCAGCTCAGAGTGAAGTCTTCCCTCGAACTACAGCTCCACCTTCAACATGACTCCATGGTAGATGAGCAGTCCACCCTCCGCGCCCCGTCGACTCCAAGCTCTCATGCATATGCCATCTTGAATCAACCCTGCGCCATTGTCACGTCGAACCGCACAAGCTCTCGGGCATGCGTCACGTGTTTCCACGCCCTAGAAGTCGGCCACCATCAGCATCACGCTCCTATGTCGTCGTCGCTGAAATCTCCGCCGTCTTCTACTTTGACCAACATCCACGTCGATCCATCAGATTATCCAGTCCGACCCAGCCGAAAAATTATCCGACCGCAACCATGCTCCACCCTGCGTCATATCCGCCGCACATCTTCGTGCACTCTTTGACGCCCTGTGTATACATGACCCGCCCTTGTCAGCGCACTTCTGCTGCCTGTCAACACACTCCAAGCCTTCTCAATAAATCAACCTAGAAAAAACTTCCATGCAAACACCGGACAAATCCATCCACTGCATTTTTTCATGTCAATATTTGATGCTGGCTTCTGTATGCACCTTGGTAGAAACAACGATCAAACATTTGATCCAGCCAAACTACCCTGGTGCCGACGTGTGTGACCCTGGCAACCCTTTTTTTTTTACTTAACAAAATCTCAATCTGGCCAACTATCACGCATTAGCTTTTCGGCATGTATCCGCCCGCAGCCCTTTGCAGCGCCAGTATCCGCGTACATCTTCCACTGTACGCGCGCCGCACGGAACCAATCCTGGGCGCTAGCCGCGCTCCCGCTGAGCAATGCTAGAATCACGGGGTTTTACTTAAGTTTACGGGGCTGTGGATTACTTGGCATGATTTGATTAGGCTAAGAAAGAGGGATGGGCCCCACCCGGTTGCAATTCAGGGGGCTGTTAAAAAGAATTAAGGAAAGATCATATAAAACCCCGTATTGTGTGCGTGAGTGTAGCATTTTTGCGCTCCCGCTGGTCGACCGCGTTACCGCTGCATGATGTCCGTATCAGGTACGTAGAAGACTCCTATTTGCACACCCGATACATAACGCGATCCGATCTCGTCAAAAAACAGTTGCTGATCATCGTGCTGCTGCGGATCTCGATTGCTTTGTGAAGAACAACAACGACGTATACTTGATCTCTGCCTCCTGAACTCGCCAGCACCACTAGCCGACGAACTTTTCTCCCATGGCTGCGATCCCTTTACACAAAGTCCGTTCATCCTCCTCTAAATCAATAATCCACGCCTCTTCAAAACCTTGCTCATGATACCACTTGTTAGAATAATCTGAGTCGCATATCAATCTACCGAGGATCAAGCAATCACCATAAGCACAAACACAACGACAAGATTTGTTAACGAGGTTCACCAACATGGCTACATCTCGGGGGCATGACTACGGACGCTTCTTCCCATGTACCAATACAAGTCCGCCACGGCCATCTGACAGCGCTCCGACCACCTCGCCACGGCCGGTCCGGCCGCCCCTGCCACGGGCGCCGGACCGTTCTTCTCGTGATCTCTCTCTAGCCTATGAACTTGTGTCTAGTCTATTTTGCTACCCCGCGGTGCCTTTATATAATAGGCCTGGGTTACACGTGTTCGACTCAAACACCTAACCCACCGCTAATTACAAGTCCAGCTGTAGCACAACTCGTACACATATATTCGGCACATATATTTTAACAGAGATGCTAGAAGAGAAAAACTATGCTATATGTACATCGCATATGTATAGCGTGTGCGCTCATGACTTTAGCCGCGACTTAGTCTTTGACGCTTGGCGCTTGGCGCGACCGTGTCTACTTTATCTCTTTCTTTTTTATCTTGGCGCGAGAGACATTGCATATGCCGTTTTGTTGTGATTAACGCATAATGCTGACTTTGTTGAGAATTCTTCAGCTGGGCTATCAGTGAAGAACTTAGGTCTTGCATATGCAGTTTGGCTACTATGCATGAAGATGGTTCTTTGTAACTGGATGCAGATGTATCCTACAGGCAGCTTTCAATCATCTGAAGACTGAAGGTGTAACCGGAGTAGCCTCATTTGGTAGGTTCTGTACATGGCCTTATTGCAACTGTTTATTTATTTACGGTACGTTTTCTGATTATAACTATCCAGGATGAGAAGTTTACTATGTAAATTGACTCAACTGGGCTACTAAAATACTAGATTTTACACTAGTGGTTTGATATATTATTTTAATCCTAAAAATGAAAATATTATATAAACCAACTCTCATAAAGTATAACCCCCTAACAAGTTTTCTTTTAGATGTGATGACATTCTAATATTAACAAGTAGTGCCCTAATTCAACAAAAAAACACGTAGTCAACATTAATACAAAGCATTTAAGATCGGTACACTACTATGCATGCATAGATATAGCAAGAACAAAGGGTAGTATCTCGCAAGAAAAAACAAAGATTGGCAGGCTAACACTATTCATCTATTATTTCTATCAGGTGAGAATGTAATTTTATTTTTTGTGATTCAAGTAAGAGTGTAAATTATACTCTATTTGTTCCAAATTACTTCAGGTTTTATGCATCAGGTTGTCAAACTTAAGTTTTGAATATTTACGATAACCATATAACTTTATATATTCTGAAAAAGAAAAAACGGTGGTACCCGAATATTAATGTTTTATAGAAGTACAATATTCGTTCCACTCACATACTTGAAGTATTTTAAACCGGTCTCTACAGGACTTTGCATCCAAGTAGACCTAAGTAGCAGACTATACTACACCATACAACAAAACATAGTAAAAACTAAGAACAACAAGCCAAGCGGTATGTCCGGGTGAATTAACGTAGCAATGAATTAAAGTCACGGCAAGCTAGGTGTGAAAAATATGGAAGAGATAAATATTTCAATGTTGTATTGATTTAAATAAGAGGAGGCCGACACGCCACCGAGGGCACCTCGCGAGATAGCTCTCACGACGCTCTCGACCCCGGTGACCCACCGTCCTCACCCACCGTCACCGACGACCCCCTCAGTATGGCTAGATGTTGCTGCGTGAAAGCTTCATTCATCCCCCCTTCCATCCTTTGGATGTTCTTTCCCTTTGCATCCTACACATTTTTATCTCACGAACGGAGCCAAGGGGGGGGGCATGGCTCCCCCATGCTACTTTTTTCTTCCAATCATTGGCTCCCTGCCAGGACTGATTGTTTGTTGGCGCTAACAGAAGCGAGATGAAATATCGGACAGAGTTGCATCTAGTAGAAGACGTAGGCTGCTACTACATCCTAGGGGTGGTCGATGGGGTAGGGCGGTTCGTCAAGCCCTCGGCTTAGGCCCGTGCGGGTTCTTCTAGATGTTGTAGATATGCCCTATAGGCAATCCTGAGATAATGATGTTATTTTCTTATGTATCCATGAGTATTTGTATTATCCTTGAGCATCATCATTGATATGTATCACTATGTGAGTTGTTTGTGAGACCATATGTCGTATGATGATTGTTCTAATGGTTTCTAGTTGATAAGGTTATGCAGACACATATCCTTAACTAGTATATGTTTCGATTAATGACTATGTTTCCCAAGTTATTAGTATAGAGATGCCCGATAGTATGGATTCAGTGATGAGATCACTGAGTCGGACAAAGACCCACTATGAGACGCGGCGAGATATTTTCATTTGTTAGCACTACACGAGGGTCATGGCTCCCCCATGTTACTTTTCTTTTCCAAAATCACCCCTATATTATCAACAAAACATGCTCTCAATTCTTGTGTTTGGTCCCCTCCTACGTTTTTATCTTTCATTGGCCCCTCTTATATGGGATTCCTGGCTCCGTTCCTGGCCATCGACCTCAATGAACTTATTGTTGTCTCTATTGCTAGTGTTAGTTCTGCAAACCATGGCTCGAAACAAGGCCCGCCTCTAAGCATGAAGGGATTATATTACCCATCCAGGCATTCATAACTTTCGAGTTGTTTATGGTAGCTACTTGTTCATGATAAGAGGGTTAGCCTCTTACTTCTTTCTCCTCGCTCATTCTATGAGATCTTACAATTTTAAACGTTCATTGCAAATTGCAAATGAACAAAAATTCATAAAAGTAGTTTTCCTACTTGAAGCGCAATCCTATTTGTTATTTCGGTTATAGACTTAACACAGACCTCCGTGGGTGGTACTCCTATTTTGTGAGTGTTTTGTTTTTGTCAAATTTTAATTGCTCACCGCGCATGCCACCTCAACAATTACACCCCACGGTTCTTAGTAGTAGCGGACCTTAGTCATAAGAAACGTCCTAGACGAATAGTTTTGCTACAGTGATAAACAGTGTCAAATACTGTAGCTCCTTGTATAGTTGTATAAACAACAAAGGGAGAGCCGGCCATGCCCAGGACAAGGCCCTGACCGCTTGGGGCCTGGGTCCGCTGCTGGTTCTTAGCATCAAACTAGAAGTGGTTATTTCCTTCTTGTTGCTAAAAACGCAAATTCTACCTCTTGCCATCTCTTGAAGAGAAAGAGAATAGGAAAGAGAAACAAACATGTTGAATTGGACTAAAACAAGGCCAAAACAAGAGGTTTGAGCACATTTTTATAATCCTTCGAAATGTGGGGGAAAGGAAGGGTTATCATTGGATTTCTTGAAGCCAGTCCTATAATCTAGAAGGCACAATGAGTAAAAAAATCATGTAGGATTTCGCTCCTACGAAAAGCATGTGAAAATTCTTTGTACTACACATGGCCTTAGTCAAACTACATGAAGTTGGATGAAGGAGTGTTTGATAGCATGGAAAGAAGAACGAAATTTCAAAAAAAGGCTTGAATGGATGGATATTTTTCTTCAAGATAGAATATAAATGCATCATCTTTCCCTAATAATAAAGGGAGGTAGGTTTCCCCTTCCGTAATGTTGTTTTGCAAAAAAATCCCCTCACGTTTTAGTAAATAAACCCGTAGTCCATAGTTTTGGCAAAAAAAAGTGAAAATGTTGCGCTGCGTGGGCCTCGGCCCATCTTACGCATGTCGCGCCTGGGCAACGAACGAACATGACCCATCAAATGGGCGAGCTAGATTCAATTTTTATTTTCATTTTTCCCGTATGTATTTTCTTTTTTAGCAAAAGAAAATGTTCGAGGATGTAAACGCAGTGGCTCGCGTGCTTCCTCCGCACTAACACTTTTCATAAATTTAAAAAGTCTTTGATTTTTTTAAAATAATCACATTTTTTATAAAATATTTAATAAATGCATTCAAGGATTTATATACATTTTTTATGTGTAAACATTTTTTGAAATATTATTTTTCACTGCAAACATCTTACTAATGTAAAAGAAGAATAAAAATGTTCCGAGGAGAGCAAGTATTTTTAAGTGCAAGCATTTTTAATTTTAATTTTTTTTAGTACGAATAGTTTTTTCTGCGCTAATGGACTGGCTCAGTTTGTTCTAATATCCACACACAACCCCCGCCGGGTTCCTTCATTTCCAGATGCGCCAAAGAAGTATCATTTCAATTTAGATCGGGATTCATTAGTTCAGTGTACAAACGATAGAGATTTTGATTTCGGGATTAAAATCACGAATAACTATGAGTTTAGGATTTAAAATAAACTTTTTTATTTTGTCCCGTTGCAACGCACGGGCATGTTTGCTATCTATACGTAATAATAATGGGTGATAGATGGCTTGCTGCTCTGTTTGTTCGGCTTGTTGGGCCTATTTTACTGAACCAAAAAAATGTGCACAGGAGGTAAATCTACCACTATTTTTGCCGCATGTTCGTTCGGCTTTGTTGAGTTTTTTTTTGGGATGTAGCCGCTGGAAAAATACGATCGAGCAAGTTAAATGAATGGCCACTTTTTATTGAAATTATATAACATAAAATTTATTTTCTTAAATTTGTTGTAATTATTTTTAGGGCTCCAAAATAATAAAAGTACCCTTATCTCTCCTTGTAGAAAAAAAAGATCTCTCATTTTATTTTAAATATCTTATCTTTCTTATTAAACTTTTTTCCATCGGGTGTGACTTGATGTTGGTTTTAATTCAAAATCCTACATGTATCTAAGTCACAAAAAAATGTACTCATAAAAAAACTTATGAAAAGTGTTCAGACATTTTAATTTTTTATTATTATTTTAAATGCGTTTGCACCTTTATGAAATATATAAAGTTAATTTTACGTAAAACATAGGTATTTTATCATAAGATTAAAATTTTCTCCCGATGTTTTAAGCAATCTTATTTTTATTAAATAATATTGCCTCAAATATGCAAAAAAAATGTTCACAAGATTTTAAGTTTTTGTGTCATTCATTCCAAAACCCTACATGTAGCTAACTGATGAAAAAGTGTACCGACAAAAAAACTCATGAAAAGTATTCACATGTTTTAATTTTTATATGCGTTTGTGCCTTTAAAAATATATAAAGTTAATTTTACGTATATCATAAGTATTTTATCATAAGATTAATATTTTATCCTGTTGCAACGCACGGGCATTGTCCTATAATAGAAAAAGGCCGTAAGGATTCCAATCCGTGGAACCAAAGGACCAATACATGAAATATTCCTAAGGATCCAAATCGTCCAAATTTCTTGTGAAACTCCTTTGAATCAAAGGAGCGCCCAATTATTCAAATTCATGCATTTTACAATACTTGTTTTATTTTGATGAACAAAAGTCTTCGTTTTGCATATACAATCCTACCATATTTGTTTGTGTTTTCTGTTCCTTTTTCAAAAAATACATCTAACAAATAAAGAGACTTTAAAATGCTAAATTTAATCATATATATAGTTTCAAGAAAGATACATTCTTGAAATGAACCTCGCACAATATTTTGGACTAGATTATTGCAAGGACACTAAGTTGTAGTCTGTGTCGTCGACGAGGTCCTTCTTCGTCGCGGGGCGCAAGCAAGAGGAAGGAGAATAGTTGAGGATGAGGTGGCAGATGAGGAAGGAGAATAGTTGATGAGAATAGATAAACAGTGTCAAATACTTGTTGATTCTTTTTTGAGGGGTTGGGGAGGGGGAGGCGTTACATGTTGATTCATCGGCTTCGAATGTGGTCGACTGGTCGTGTCTATTCTCATTGGTGAACAAGAAGCACATCCTGGATAATGCCAACAAGGCAACAATGGAGTCAGGCATGGGATTTTTTCGACTCCCTCTTCTCATGTGTCAATCTTCATTAGTTTTAAAAGAGTTGCATGTTTGAACTGAACATTGCACAACATTTTGGATTGGAGTATTGCATGACACAAAGAATGGTGATAATGGAACTCCATCGCACCCCATGTTCGTTCCCTGTAAAAACGATCAGCTTAACTGTGTAGAACTATCAAAATCTATTGGTCAAGTTCTTCTATAAGTTGAGCAATCGGTAGGATATCTCCAGGAATCTACATGTCAATCTGTTCAATATGTTCATCAGTGTAACCAAGATATGCTGTCATCGGAGGATTCGACGGAGTTGACCGGAATTGCTTGGAACTCGTGCACCACGCCGTCGATCTCGATGAGGCTGCAGCCGGGGACCTTCTCCACCTTGCCTCTCCTCATCTGCCGCCTCACCTGCACCGCCTTGCCATGCCGGCCCTCGTGCGCGTACATGTTGGACATGAGCACGTAGTCCCCGGCGTCGGCGTCGGCGTCGCCCTCGGCCATCCGCCGCATCACGCGCTCGGCGCGGTCGACATGGCCGTGCGCCCGGCAGGCCGAGAGCAGCGAGCCCCAGATGAGCGTGTCGGGCCGGACCGGCATCGACGAGACGAGCTCCTCCGCCTCGTCCAGCCTCCCGGCGCGGCCGAGCATGTCGACGACGCAGCCGTAGTGCTCGATGCCAGGCGCCACGCCGTGCGGGTCCACCATGGCGTCGAAATGCCGGAGGCCGTCTTCGATGTTTCCCGAGTGGCAGCAGGCGGAGAGGACGCCGAGGAAGGTCACCGCGTTCGGCCTCACGCCGGCTCGCCGCATGTCGCCGAAGAGCGCCAGCGCCTCCTCTCCCCGGCCGTGCATCGCGAGCCCCGAGATCATGGACGTGTAGGTGTACACGTCTCGCATCGTCATTGCGTCGAACACCTCCCTGGCCTGCTCGACGGCGCCGCACTTGGCGTACATGTCGATCAGCGCATTGCCCACTACGCCGTCGGCGGCACTCCGTCCGGTCCTGCCAATGTAGGCGTGCACCCACCTGCCGGCGTCGAGCGCGCCGAGCCGCGCGCACGCGCCGAGGACTGCAACGAACGTGCCGTCGTCCGGACGCGGCGACGGCGCGGAGCCCTGCTGCTGCAGCATCTCCCGGAACAGCTCCAGCGCATCCTCGAGATCGCCGGCGCGCGCGTGCGCGGAGATCATCGTGTTCCAGGTCACCACGTTCTTGGCCGGCGCCATTGCGCGGAAGCACCGGAGCGCGGCCGCCGCGTCGCCGCACTTGGCGTACATGTCGACGAGCGCATTACAAGCGACGACGTCGAGGGCGACCCTCGCTTCGAGGACGCGCCGGTGCACCTCCCTGGTCAGCGTGAGGTCCCCGGCACCGGCGCAGGCCGCGAACGCCGCGGCGGCAGCCACGGCGTCGAGGACGACCGCGGCGTTGTCCGACATGGACAGGAACAGCTCCGCGGCCTCGTGGAACAGACCCAGCCGCGTGTAGCCGGTTACCAGTGCCGTCCAAGAAACCACGTCGGGCCCTGGGCCGCCACGGGCGAACAGCAAGGCGCGTGCAATGCCGCGCCGGCCGCACGCGAGGTAGAGCGCGACGAGGGCATCGCGGACGCCTCGGTGGCGGCTGTCGAGTCCGAGCTTGGAGGCGTGGGCGTGTAGTGCCGGCGCGGCATCGCTGAGCGCCGGGGAGGCGTTGGCCAGGCGCTTCAGAACGGCCCGGAGCTCGCCGGCGTCGTGAGGTGCGCCGCCTCGACGGAGTGACGCCGCGTGCGGAGATGCGGTGGTGGGGTTGTAGCCTCGTCCAAGGGAGTAGGGTGGAGAAGCCGCTGGCTTGTCGCTGGCTCGCCGCACGGGTGGATGAGGTGCGTCCATGGCGATGCTCTCGTGACGAGAAGGGAGAACGTCATCCAGTCAGTAGTGATATCCGGACGTAGAGGTTGAAAGTTCCAACGTTCCGATGCGGAACGGATATGGCTTTTACCATTTTCGTTCTTACATTTTCAATACAAATACAAATATAAATATGAATTTTATCAAAATCGAATACAAATTGAACCTTACTCGAATACGGATACACATCGAATCTTTAGTTGGATCGAAACGAATATGAATAATAGCAACATACTCCGTATTAGTTAACGAAAACAAGTCAATAACTATGTGAGACAAAATAATCAATTTGCAAATGTAATGGAGTCAATGATAGACATGTTTATGAATAAATACTACTCCTTCGGATCTATAATAAATATCATTTATTTTGTGTTAAGCTATATTTTAAAATCAGAGAAAGCTAGAGAGATCACTTTCACACTCCTATCTCAAATCAATGCCAATGAGTCTGTTTTTAAAATCTAGTATATTAGAGAGATCACTTTCATATCCCTCTCTCAAATCAAGCTTCGATACAATACAACCAGCTCATTGACATTGTGCTCATTGGCATAGTTCCCAACACTGATAAAAAATCCACAGGTACATGGTATTGCACAAAAAGACAAGCTTTTTCCTCCTCAAAAATTTACAACAGCTTGCTTCCCTCCCATGAAAGTTCCCTACTCATCACAAAGATATGGAAAAAGATGAAGCACAAAATCTTCTTTTGGCTGGCTATCCGCAACAAAATAAACACTAAATCACTGTTGCAAAAGGCTTAAGAAACATTATTGGCACTACTGCAACTATCCCTGGAAATTGCAATGGAAATTATCATACTTTGATGCTGGCAAATTTGGCTTGAGAAATTGTATTATATGCAAAAACATTCAACCAATATTGATGAATTGAAGATAAGGACTCTTAGCTGATCTCAAGCCGAACAAACACATATTTAAGGAAACCTAGGCAGATATTCTGCATAGATGAATTGATAACAGTTTAAAATTCCTTATCCATGTTGAACAAAGCATGAATTGGCTAGTTCTATCTTTGAGTTCATTTAGGTTTTGTTATTAGCTTTATTTACTTTTCCTCCCCCCTAATCATGTAAATTATACTCGGAGCTATATATGAAAATTATACCATAGAACAATTGTTATACTGTCATTGCCTCAAAAAACTGTGTACTAGATGAGCGATACTTATTATGGATCGAAGGAAGTACTATAAATAACACTAATTTTTAATTTTAATCATATAAGAAAATAAAATTTGAGAACACTATTAGATTTTTATGTTGGATAACTGTCATATTGGGGCTACAAATGCTTAAATTAGCCCATGCAATTTTATCAGAATATGGATATCTCCACTTTGATATTTGTATTTGTGTAAATATTTCATAATGTAAAATATATGTATTTGTAAAATAAACATAAATATATTCATTTTCCTTTTAGTTAGGATGTGAATATTTCAGGTACGAATAGGCATTTACTAAAATACATCTATCCTCGAAACATAATTTTTCTCCACGCATTTGCTTTAGGATTTTAAAATAATTTTTTAAACACATTTGAAATGTAAAAAAAACAGATAATTTTCTTTGGGTGTACATCTTGACGTTTTAAGTGTTCATGAAGTCGTTTGACGAGAAATCGACATATTTTGTGTCGTGCATAAACATAAGACAAAAAATCATTGCTAAATTGGCTTTTCATGAGATTTTGTGTGTATTTTTTACGAAGGCCATAAGAAATTTCGGCTTTCCATGAAACTTAACGTGCACACATAGAATGGTGAGATGTACATACCAAATTTTGAATTTGAATTTTGTAACATTTCAAAATATCATTTTTCGGTAGGTAGGAGCATTTGCTCGCATGTGCTAAACTGCATTTATCTTATGGTTGGTCGTTATCAATGCAAGCTTATGGAGTTATGGTGCTCGAGCACCAAGAAGCTTGATGTTTTAAAGATGAATAGAAAACATATTTAAAAGTTTAAAAAATAGCCAAAAAATCTTGATAATTTATATATATTTTAAATATTTTCTTTAGAAATTCAGAAAATATAGGCTAATTTTGAAAAAATGAAAATTATGTGCAATTTGACCTCGACTGAACCGAATTGAGGTTCTTCGGCCTTGCCCAGGCTGAATTGGGGCTCTTCGACCTCGCCCGGATCGAGTTAAGGCTCTTCGGTCTTGCCCAGATCGAATTTAGGCTCTTCGGCCTCGCGTGGCGAAACTCTGAGTTTCCCTTGCTCAGACTAATCTTAGCCGGCCCATGCCAGCTACTGTTTTATTTTTCTGTTTCCGTTTCTTTTTTTTACTATGCTCAAAAGAAAGTTTCTTTTTCTTACTTTACCAGATTCATTTTTTGAAAACAATCTATACCACTTAATTTATTTGTCACTATATAATAAAATTATATTTATAATTACTTAATTATACTCAACTAGAACTGAATACTATAATACATCTAAATGACACACATATTATTACATGAACACTATGAAATGTAAAAAACTGTTTTTCTTTAAATATAATAATTTTCACAACAAAATTGAGTCTTACTTCACCATCATATACTATTTTTATTGTTTGCTGTCAGTTTGTATTTAAAAATATTGCGTTTTTTGCTAGTTTTATATTAAAATTTATTATTTATTAAAATGATTAAATATTATTACATTACAAAATGATTTTAAATTTAAATGTTAAATATTATTACATCAATATTTTTATAAGGTTAAATATGTGTTAATAAATAGTTTACTGTATACAAAAAAAATGTTCATTCGATACTAAAAAAATATTTTACGTGTGTTAAAAAATGTTGATTGTATAATATAATAAAATCAGTATATATTTTAAAAAATAATTATATATTAATAATGTTCAACATATATAACAAAAAATGCATTTAAATCAAATAAAGAAATAAATTTCGAATGAAAATATTGCGATTTATCGGCTGAAAATTTATATGGTCCAACCTGCTAGCCAGGCTCCACGGCCTGTACGACCTGCTGGTTCCAAACGCTGAGAAGGCCGATTGCTCCATGGTCGCGGGCGGGGCTGTACTGTCTTATCTGGTGTCATGGCACATTGAAACTCCATTATTCATGTCAGCACTTTTTTGTTTTACATTTTCGTCATGCGAATAATTTGGATCAAAAGTTACATTAGGGGTAAAATTGTCTTTTGAATTACCACTTAACACCGTTTGTACTTAAAATGAACGAAAGTGTCATAAAAGTGAAAAAAATTAGACTTGATGTTAGATAATTAAGGAAGATCTTTTTTCAGTGTTAAATATGGAAACCAAATTTAAACAGTGTTAAACAAGGATTTTTTTTTTCTTGTTTGTGTGTGTAGCTTAGCTTTGGGAGTCAAATAGCAAGTAAGTACACGTAGGCCAAACATTTGGTGTCCTAGTCGGTTTAGGTTTATATGTAACCGGTTGAGTATATATACATGTGCCCGCGTGAGCAAAGATTTGTAATACTGTTAGACAAACTGACACAGAAAAAAGGAAGAAATAAACAGAAAAGAAGGATACGGCGTCGATCAAAGTTTCCGATGAATCCCAACAGTAAGCTAGCAGCAATTGATTTTCCGGCGCGCACAGTCGACATGGGCAAACCTTTGGCTCTTGAGCTGCCGAGTTCGTCCTTGTTTCCTTCCGGTTCCGGCAACGAGGAAACAGCGGCCGACGTGATAGGCGGCGATCCCGATTCCGTCGTCATCTCGATCTCGCTGCCGGAGGACATCATCTTCTTCGATGTGCTAGCCAGGCTCCCTGTGAAAACCCTATGCCGGTACCTATGCGTGTCCAAGCGCTGGCGCGCCCTCCTCTCCGGCCCGGTCTTCGCCGCCGCACAGCGATCCCGCGCCGCCGGCCCCCTCGTCGTCGGCGTGTTCGGAGAACCACGCCCGCTCGAGAAATTCCACCCGCCCAGACCGCCACGCTTTCCGCAGCCATCCCTCGAGCTGCGGGTGATGGACACGGCCGACGGCTGCGTCCTCAGGGTGGTCAAGGACGTCAAGAGCGCAAAGCTCACGCGGACACGCCTCGACCTCGTCTTCGTCGACAAAGGCGTGCGTGGAGCTAGTGTGATCGATCCGGCGACCGGGCGGGTGGTCACGGTCGGCGGCAGAGAGGCATCCATGGAATACCCCAAAGCTGACTGCAACGGAACCCCGTATTGTTTCATGCACACCGAGTATTGCCACTCCAACTTCGGCCGCGCCGCTCCTTCCGGTGCTTACAAGGTCCTCCGCCTGCGCAACGCGGTCACGGAGCTTGGCGATGTGCAGATCTGCCAGATAGCCACGATAGGGGCCGCGGAACCCTCCTCGTGGAGGCAGAGACCGGAGCCCCCTATCCCTACTTGTTGGTGCTCCAGTTGCACGGCCACCGTCAATGGCGTCCTCCACTTCATGGATCGCGGCGCTCCTGCCCATGGTAGACATTCGACAAATTCAGCTGGCTGGAACCATATAGCCTCTTTCGACCTCGAAAGCGAGGAGTGGAAGGCCATGATCGACGGCCCGCCAATCGGGTGCCCGAAGAAGGAGGAGAGATGGGAGATGGCCCTAGCAGAGCTAAAAAACACTTTGAGCGTTATTCAGACCGTATGGTCCCCTTCCCATCTGGGTGACAGTTACACTAAGATATGGCTTCTAGTTGACCGCGAAAAGAGCACATGGAAAATGGAGTGCATGATACAAATGATGCCTAAAAATTGGTGCTTTTTAAAAGTGTTGGATATCTTCGTTGACGGAAGAGTACTTATGTTGAATGCGTTCGATAACGGAGGTAAACATCTGCATGATTTTAGGTGCATCCTACAACTTTATGATCCAAGCACAAGAGCACTTACAGACTTGATGAAGATGGGCAAGGATTTTAGGGGCCCGATGACACTCTATACCGGAAGTCTATTGTCTTGATTGCCCCACTCTTAATTAGACAGCTGGGCTCCAGAAAAAGGGTTCATGTCTGGGGGACATATTTTCTCATTCGACTGTACATTATTTTGATTTTATGATTCAAAATGTTTTTATATTTGTGACTTGTCTGATTCACAATTTTATTTTGGCTTCAGAGGAGATAGAAAAAATCATATTTATGTCACACTTGTACCCCATAGCATCCACTAATGACTCCCTAAGGTTTTCTTTAGAATGTGCAATGCGCATATTTCATTGATAAGATATATGATGATGAGTATACAGTCAACTTGGTCGAAAGTGATCACACACGAAGACAAAAGGCTACAACTCGCAGTAAAGAAAATGACCTACGGTCACTTACTCATAACGTCTTCGCATGACCTAAGGCAACTACTCGCGTCATAAGCGTCTTTAGATTGTTGTCAGCCGTTGTTGTTCACTAGCATTATTCTTTATATGTGAAAAACTAAGGAAACTGGGAATAGATTAGTTCAAGGAAGGTATATAGAATTGTTCTCTACAAAATTGGAGGTAGTTTCACTCTTATTACAAAGACTAGTCTATTTTCTTGTGCTTTGCAATGGAAGAAAAGAATCATAACGTAACATAATTACTAAAAGATAACAACTATACTTCTTTCACAATCATTTTATCACTTACAAGACCATACTAATTACTTTGAATATTCCCTAAGAGCACTTCTCCGGTGATTGGCGAGTACTTCTCAGTACTTTCGAGTACTACCGCAAGAAATATTTCTATCCGTTGATCAAGCATAGCTAAATCAAATAAATTACTTCCTCCGATCCATATTACTTGTCCTAATATTGATGTATCTATCACTAAAATACATCTAGATACATCCATTTTAAGACAAGTAATATGGATCGGAGGGAGTAATATATTTTTACTGATAAATCATTATTTTCAGTACTTCCAAATCTTTTTAGTACTTTCTTTAGTACTCCCTAGTACTTCTATTATTTCCACCGTTAGATTGACTTGATTCAACGGTTCCTAAAATCCCCAGCCATGGTAAAAGTTGTAATTCCCTAACAACTCATTTCTTTAATTTGGAGAGATCAGGATACCAATTCTCACTAATGACAACCTTCTAAACTGGAATGAGAGAGCTATGAACCTATGAGTAAAATTGAAGCAAGATTTGATAAAATTTGTGGACTATCTATGTTCACCAAACATACAATTGCAATAATTGCAACTTCACACCAATTCACATAAGAAATGTCAAGCATCAATCAAAGGAACTAATTTTGAGTATGAAATGAATCATTAAACCATATCTACGGGTATACGGTACTCCGTGAAATATATACTTATAAAAAGAACACATGATATTGTTTTGAACTTTTAATATAACCGATTTGTGTGTACATATTGTTCTTTTTTCATCTCTGAAAAGAGTGATAATATGCATGATCCAATGTTACTAGTCACAACACCTGTAGATAGAGCACTAGGAAACATAGTTGAATTTTACATTTGGTTTTACCATTCAATCACCAAAATTATCACATTTACCATCTTTTGATCCTATTTAACAAAGCAACTCATATTTCATGAACCGTTCAACTTCCACATGCTATACCTGAAATGTAGGCATATTAAAAACAAATGGATGTTTAAAAAGGGATTTTACAATGACTGTCCATGTTGCCATACATCCTTCCATCACTAGATGATATATATCCTTATCCTTCGAAGCTGAAAGAGATAATCTTCTAGTGCTTCTATTAAGCCAACAAGTGTATATTTTAAGTACCACCACTACCGGAATCAACAACTTAGTCGACAAAGGCCTAGAACAATTCAATAGCATCTTCACTGGCATACTCGACAAACATGATTCGGCTGGGAGAACATCGATAGTCATAAGAAATCGACAAATATCATACCCTTTGTCAAGTTTTCAGAAAGGAGAGTCTGGCAAACTACCAATGTTAGATGGAACAACCTGTTAACGACCCCGCCACATGGCCAGAGCTTTGCCGAGTTCTCATGCACCAAACTCAGTAAAAGTTTGATGATTAGAAATGTGACACATGTTACAAGCAACAGTGAAGTTCCCAAGCGCCAATGCTCCTCATCCAGCATCAGGGCATTAGCCGCATCCCCATGGGGGTACAACAACATGTGTGCTGCAATGGTGGGTGAGAAACGTGAGGTAGTGATCGATAAACATTTCAAGATGTTGCAGTGGAGGGAGTTTCCACTTGTAGTTACAGAGATGGAAGAGAGCAAGAGGAGATATGGTGTGGGGAATGAGAAAGAAGATGGATCGTGATAAGATAAGATTCGGTAGCGCTTCATGAGGTTCATAAGGACACGTCGTCACAGTCATCGAGGAGGCTGATGCATTCCTTGTTATATGAGTCGGTGGATTTAGAGAGTTTTTGTAAGAAAAAAATACGACCAACTTACAACATCAATCGTGCTTTCGGCTTGCAATATTTTTCTTAATTTTTTTCCATTTTATTTATTTATTTTTCTATTCATCATGAGTGCAATGCATCCAGGTTTAAGAAAATCACTCTCATTTAGTTTAATTAACATGGAACTCCCCCCCGCAAATAAAAAAAATAGTTAACCGTGATTGTCACTCCTTACTAGAAGGAGGTCATTGCAGAAATTGGAAAAACAAGAAAATATACGCGCCAGCAATCCTTGTTACGAGATCCCATCAAAGAGAAGAGGATTTGTAATGCTAATTACTGAACATGTTCACATAAGAAATACTAGGACAATGCCCGTGCGTTGCAACGGGAGAAAATTTTAATTTTATGATAAAATACCTATGATGTACATAAAATTAACTTTATATATTTTAAAAAAGCGTAAATGCATTTAAAATATTAAAACGTGTGAACACTTATCATGATTTTTTTTGCGGGTATATTTTTTCGTGAGTTAGATACTTGTAGGATTTTGGAATGAATAACACAAAAAAATAAAATAATGTGAACATTTTTTTGGGATATTTGAAGCAATATTATTAAATAAAAATAAATCACCACACTTTATCGCAATTTATGGAATTGCAAATATGCTAGGATTCCCGTACTGGCATTAGTTCTGGAATAGAAGATTTCTAGGTAAAGATGAATTATGTGCTAGTCGTTGTCATCGAACTGAAAAACACTCGCAGACTAGAAGCAGGGGAGGGCTATATATTGTGCACAAAGATGATCTTTCATATACTCACATTAGCCATTATAAACTATTGGTGTATATCACAGGGATAATACCCGTAAAGAAGAACTTAGGTCCTGCATATGTATTTTGGTTATTTCTTTCTTGTTGCTTAAAAACGGAAAAATAAAAAATTGTAATGGTTGACTGTTTGAGTACAAAAATTGTAATCCCAGCTAGTACAAAAATCTTTCCTTTTCACGACGACCATTCAACATCTCACTAGTTGTTTGTTCAGCCCTTAAGAAGAACACCAGTGGCCTGACGTACTCACAAAATTCATGATGGTTAGATTCGTTAGTCCAGCGCTCGTTCCACTCATCTTCCTTCTTCTTCTGCTGCTGCTGTGTTCCTGTGCATCATCGTGGTCATCCCTGTCCCTGTCGGTGAGAGACCACGAGCGGCCCTTCCTGGTGTCACCGGACCTCGCCTTCTCCTGCGGCTTCCTCCCGGCAGCGGGGAAGAACGCCTTCTACTTCTCCGTCTGGTTCACGGCGGCCAAGGACAGGACCGCCGTCTGGACGGCCAACCCCGGGGCCCCTGTGAACGGCTGGGCTTCCAGTATATCCTTCAGGGACGACGGCGAGCTGGCCCTCTCCGACGCCAACGGGACGACTGTGTGGGGCAGCAAGACCGGCGGCAACAAGCGCCTCACCGTCTCCCTTCTCGACACCGGCAACCTTGTTATCAAGGACCCATCCATCCGTCTCGCGGCGTGGCAGAGCTTCGACTGGCCGACGGACACCCTGCTGCCGTCGCAGACGCTGTCCAAGAACATGAAGCTCGTTGCCGGCTACTACACCCTCTACTACGACAACGACAACGTGCTGCGGCTCCTCTACGACGGCCCGGAGATCGCCAGCATCTACTGGCCGGACCCGGACCTAAGCGTGTTCGGGAACGGCCGGACGAACTATAACAGCTCACGGACCGGCGTCCTCGACGACGCCGGGGTGTTCATCTCCAGCGACAAGCTACGAGCCGAAGCCTCCGATCTGGGCGCCGCCGGCGTCAAGAGACGGCTGACCATCGAGCAGGACGGGAACGTGAGGATGTACAGCCTGGACGCGGCCGGAGGATGGACGGTCACCTGGGCGGCGGTGAAGCTGCCGTGCTCCGTCCACGGGCTGTGCGGCAAGAACTCCATCTGCGAGTACCGGCCGTCCCTCCGGTGCTCGTGCGCGCCGGGGTACGAGAGGGTGGACCGCCGGGACTGGAGAGAGGGCTGCAAGCCGACGTTCACCACCAACTGCAGCGAAGCTGTGACGCCGGAGCGGTTCAAGTTCGTCAAGGTGGCGTACACCGACTTCTACGGCTACGACCTCTGGTTCAACCAGTCCGTCACGTTCGAATACTGCAAGAGCATCTGTTTCAATACATGCTCCTGCACCGCCTTCTCCTACAGGATGGATGGCCAGGGCAGGTGCTACCCCAAAGGCGACCTCTTTAACGGTTACACCTCGCCGGCGTTCCCCGGAAGCATATATCTCAAGGTGCCTAGCGATCTCAACACCTCGGCAGCCACGCCGTCCATGGGCCTTGACTGCAATAATCGTAATGGTTCTGGTGCTGCCATCGTGCCGTCATACACCGACAGGTATGGGTTACCCAGCAGACACAATAACTGGTCCTACTTTTTCGCCTTTGCCGCAGCGCTCGGATTTCTCGAGCTTCTCCTTCTCTTCGTCGCCACGGCATGGTGGTTGCTCTCAAGCCAGGAGAGCATGCCTAGCTCTTTGGAGGCAGGCTACAGGCTGATATTGGGGACCCAGTTCAGGAGGTTCAGGTATCGGGAGCTCAAGAATGCTACTGGGAATTTCAATGAGGAGCTCGGACGCGGAGGCTCAGGCGTTGTGTTCCGCGGCGTTCTTGACAAGACGATCGTGGTGGCAGTGAAGAAGCTTACAAACGTGGTGCAGGGCGCCGAGGAGTTTTGGGCGGAGATGACTGTGTTCGGAAGGATCAACCATATAAACCTAGTGAGGATCTGGGGGTTCTGCTCCGAGGGGAAGCACAAGATGCTAGTGTACGAGTATGTGGATAACGGGTCGCTGGACAAACACTTGTTCGATGAGGAAATGGGCAAGCCATTGACATGGAGTGAGAGGTTCAAGATTGCACTGGGCGCTGCTAGGGGCCTGGCCTACCTTCACCACGAGTGCCTCGAGTGGGTCATCCACTGCGATGTCAAGCCGGAGAACATCCTACTCACACGGGACATGGACCCAAAGATTGCTGACTTTGGGCTGGCCAAGTTGTCCGGGAGGAAGGCCATCAGCGACGGCATGCAGCTCTCCCATATGAGGGGGACTACGGGGTACATGGCACCGGAGTGGGTGCTGGGTCTGCCCATTGACGCCAAGGTCGACGTGTACAGCTACGGTATCGTGCTTCTAGAGATCCTGGTCGGGAGTAGGATCTCTGACCAGACAAACACCAATGGCGGAGAGCAACCGGAGATGTATCAGATCACACAGGCGCTGAAGCAGGTGGTGGCTAGTGGAGAAGTCGCGTCTTTGGTTGATAGACGGCTGAACGGGCAGTTCAATCCTCGACAGGCCATGGAAATGGTGAAGATCTCTTTGGCGTGCATGGAGGAGAGGAGCATGAGGCCGACCATGGATGACATCTCCAAAGCTCTTACAACATGTGATGACGAGGACGAGCATCCTGCCTACTATTAGACAATTTGGGTTTGAAGATAAAGATACAAAAAATAGAGATGAAATAGGTATAAATCATATATATATATATATATATATATATATATATATATATGACTTGTCTAGTGTTCCAAGCCTCCTCATGTACTTCATATAATATACCTCTATGATGATTAGATCAATGCAACACGAAAATATATTACCTTTTCTATTATTTGTATACCTACTTGTCGTGACTTTGATTCCTTGCTATGTTAATTCCTCTGGATGTACTGCTTGACATGTTCTTAATTTTTACTATGTTTTGTTGCACGGTGTAATCTAGTTTGCTACTTAGGCCATTTGCACGGCAGAATTGTACTGATCGATTGCTTGAATTGGAGTCTCCGCCCGTTGCTTTCTCTATAACTTGTACTGACCGGTAACCCTTCTCCTCCCTCAAATCTCATTCAGTGAAAATAATCTCGTGGCGCCGACCGACCATACCGCGTGCATCATACGAACTTGTGGTAGGAAATACGATGAAGACTTTAATTGGCTCCGATCCAGTCCAAGTCTTTTTTTTTAGGGTAATAGTCCAAGTCTTTCATGTGACGCTCCTTAACTAACCAATGTACACCACACGATCCAGCATTCCAGCTTGACTCCAGAGTCCGGTACGTGTCGTCCTCTTGTACCTGCACCGTACGTGTTGCTTTTGTGTTGAATCAAAAGTACAAAAAAAAGTACTAAGACAAATCAACAGTTTTCTGTCCTATTTATACATTCCCAAGGGATATGAGCCAGCAGGCATTCAGTTTTTTATTTTGGAGGAAGTAGTGGGACTTTGCTGTGTATATTTTGTTCAAATTTTTAAAAAGAATACTGAGTAGGTTCAAAAAGAAAAAGAAGCAACTAATTAAACATGCATTCGTTTTAGATAAATCATGAGCAAAGCAACGTCTGCCCAAAGCAACTGCCAACGGCTAGCGATTAGGTAGGGATTAAACCTAAATTATTTGGCTTAATTAATTCTCAACATTCCTCCTAATAACTGCATTTTTTGATAATTAACAACTGTATATTCTTGTTATCATCATACATCATTTTGTTCAAAGTTTTCTTCGACAATCCACTTGTTGTGATATCGTTGTCATGAATATTGGTTGGTGAACACGTGTTGTTGGGTTGGTGTTCGTAACAATCTAGATCGGTGTGACATCTATCACATCGACCACGGCGGGTCTCAATAGCATGGCGTGGCGAGGTCTCGGTGAGGAATGTGTGTTGATGGACATGTGCAAGATGGTGGCGTTATCTAACGTCATGGTAACATCGACGATAGATGGGTCTGAAAAAATCAATGTTTGGATTTTTTTTTCTGAAGTTTGGATAGTGGGGGATGGCGGCGGTGGATTCTAGAGCGTGCGCATACGGTGTAGTCTGAGAATCTGTCAAACTGGTTGATAATCTCTGCTTGTCGGTGGGTGTCTAGGTGAGGCCATCGGATTAGATGATGTGCGTTGATGCATGGCTACGACACAACATCAAGCTAGTAGTTGTAGAGATTTTGATCGTAAAAAAAGTGACTTTAAATTTATCTGTGTATTTATTTTTGTGTTATCTTATCGAGTAATTTAATAAAGACGATTATATGCATCGCTTGATGCAGAGGTCGAGGTATCGTCCATTTAAAAAAAAAACTCTTCCAATAGTATTCTATCATTCATTTCAAATTTACATGATTGATATCCTTTACAATACTGTACGATACAGTATTACATACTGTATAACGTATGGACCTAACGTAAACCTTCAAGGCAGCAATCATATTGTACAGGATGCTACATCACAAGAATCTCATGTATTTGATTCCCTTCAATCCGTACCGCGGTGTAGGACTCGGCTGCAATTTAATAACAAACATCCATCGCCTCAACTGCCAAAACCAATCACCTTCACATTTATTTAGTGACGACAATTAGTGGTAATTTCTTGATACTATAGAATTATACTACTGCGAATCCAATTTTCACTCATGATTTTGATGTTAGAAACTGTTTTATGTTCAAATATTATAAATAAAAAATATTTCATTTTGATTTCTAATTATTAGTCTGATGTTTGAATTTATTTTGACTCTATATCACATTATAGTATTTCTATATATTCGGCTTATAGCTGAATGTTTCTTTCATATCTAGGCATGTAAAATCAGTAATCAATGTTGGCTCGACGAATGTCCACCCATATTGGTTAGCTGCTTCAGGGCAGACTGTATTCAAATGTTGATTAAGCAATAAAAATACCCCCAAGTTCACGGCAAAAAAAATCAGTAATCAATGTTTGCCATATTTGAAGTACATGAAGCTACCTACATGATCACATAACTACAGTTTGTTTTGAATAGCAGGCCATCTCGTTGCATTACAAGAAAAACTATTCACATGTTAAGAAATACCCGAACTTTATAAAAAGAGAGTCAGTCATCAACACCTCACAACGAGCGCAATGCCGACTTGCCGAGGGGACCAGGGCATCTAAAATGCGGACACAAACGGTCGGGCTTTTAATTGACCGCACACCACATGCACATGCAAACCGGCCGATCGAGCCTGCCTATCACACGGTTCTTCCTCTGTGGTCATGAGAGGAGTGACAGATCCTAAGATCCTGGAGACGTTGGCGATACGGGAAGGCCAAAGCTGGGCGATGGACCTATACAACCGGAAAATTATGATCTCAAGTGACTGCAAGGTGGTGGTAGCAGAAGTTGAAGAGGGCCTGGGAGGCAATAACTCTACGGTGATTACAGAGATTCGTGCTCGTTGTAATAACTTTGATAGTTGCTCTTTTATTTTTGAAGGTAGAAACTTGAATTTTGATGTTCATAAACTTGCCAAACATTCCCTTAGTCTAGACCGAGGACACCATGTGTGGCTGATTAATCCTCATGATCCAAATAGTATTGATATGGTTATGACTGGAGAGGAAAAGTTTGGTTTAAATCCTCCAAAAAAAATCAGGTACGGAGGCAAGGCGTTTATAGGTGTTTTTTTTTGCCTTTTAAAAATGATCATATCCTTTTTATTACAAAAGGATATTCTCCAATCTAAACAGTTTGTGTGATTAGTGGATTATACCGAAGCAGAAGTGTATTCTTTTTCAAATTATATATCACTGTACTGCACCCAATGTTTTATTGAGCTTTTGAGATTAGCCAAGCCATGCATGCATCGGGATGGATGAAATAGCAAGAATTGCCTTAAAAGCAGCAAAGAACCAAAGTGTTTGTTAGTACCACACAAGACAAAATAAAAGCAATCGGTGGAGAAGTACTCATGCTCTCATCGGCGCATGACCACTCATAACTCACAATTTACAGGCTTATTTTTTCAAAAGGGTCTACAAACCCTATTTTTTAGATGAAAGACTGAGACTACACCCGAGAATAGTCCGAATCTTGTTTGGTTTTGAATTAACAAAGCCATCAAGCGATATACAACTAAAGAGTAAAAGAAGTAAAAGATACATTGTGGTGGGTAGCTTACAAACCAACGGCTTGTCCAGTTTACTTGGTAAATGTTGTTGTTTCGTAGGCTTCTTGTTCAGTTTCGGCAACGACCTCCAAGCGCGGTAAGTAGGAGCCAGCTGGACAATCTATCTCCGCTTTACTTACTAAATGTTGTTGTACGTAGCTGAGATTGAGCAAGGCTTGTCCAGTTTTGGCAGCGCCCTCCAGCAAGCGCGATAAGTAGGAGCCTGGCCAATCTATCTCAACGGGAATAGCCGTCCACACGTCGTTGTCGCCAAATCGATTGGTCATCTCCTCCATTCCCCCGGTTTTGAGATTTGCAACATAGTAGTACACATTATTTTCTGCGGTGGCGTCTTTGATGAGCAATGTATCACTTGTCTCACCGACGCACCACTAGTGGACAAACCCCCATATTATCCCGGTTCATATGGGCCTTCGGTCCCGGTTTCACACCCGGGACCAATAACTCGGGACCAATGATAATCTCGGTTGGCCCACGAACCGGGACCGAAGAGGCTCCACGTGGCCAGGCGCAGCGAGGGGGGGAGGGGTCATCGGTCCCCGTTGATAGGAAGAACCGGGACCGAAGAGGCTCCACTGCCCTCTTTTTTAGCCCTATTTTCTGATTTTTTTCATTTATTTATTTTTTGTTTTGTATTCAATTAAATGGTACCATATATATATAAATTAAAGCAACAATGAAGAAACCACAATATATATTACACATTATCGTCACGAATATATCATATACACCATCTCATTCCTCGTGCTTCGTCGAACATGTATTACACAAACGGTACTCACACGAGTTCGATCTAATTTACATCGGTCCTTGGCCGCTTGTCTTCCAAAAAATGAGGGTGAAAGAACTCTCCGGTCGGAGCTATGACATGGTCTAATAAGAATCCGGCGATTTCCTCTTGAATTGCTCGCACGCGTTCTCGTGGTAGAAGACCGTCCCGCATTCGTTCGATCTAATTAAAAGAAAGGGATCAATATATATGAATGAAACTAAACACAATTTAACGCAATAAATTAAAGTATTGAATGTTGTTTATCGTACTTCAATTTTCCTTATGTTTTGGGTTGCGGCCGTCTCTTTGGTCGTCTGGCGAATGAACTCGCAGACATAATATCCACATAAGTTATTCCCGGGTCCCTGTCTCAAACACTTTACGAGAACGGAGATCAATGAATATTATAATCAGCATGATAATTATACTGAAACTAGAATAAAAAAGATGCACGGATCTAGCAAGTAGTACTTACATTCAGTGATTCAAATGTAAGCTTTGCCGGAAGACCCGGTGTTTTGGCGGTGAACCGTTTCCAAACCCTCTGGAGGCATGCTTGCATGTCCTCCCATGATTTCATAGATCTGCGTCCCGGGTCCATGACTTTTACTACTCCTTCGTCCGGAACAATGATCAACAGAATAAAGTGGAAGCTGCACACGCATAAAGAGTCAATTATACACTTAACACCGAGCAAGCAAAATAGAATGTGTGCGAGACAGTAACACTCACTCGAAGTTGTAAGGAAATAGTATTTCCATTCTTGTGCCGAAATACGTCAACGATTGCAACAAGTTATTCTCTGTCTGGTTGGGCTTCTCTTTGAGAGTTCTTTCATGAACGAACTGGCAGTCAACGAACCCAATGTCATAGATTTGTCCTTTCTTGCATTCGAGAATCTTCATTCTGCATATATAATTAGTTTAGTGATGAGTGTAAGATTGTACATGAAACGAATGAACTGAGCTAGAAAGGCTTGATCACTGAAATTAATGGTACTTACAGACAATATGCACTGACGATAGATTTGTCGATGGCGTCTCCATTGTAAAACTGAAATAATTCTGAGAATTCAATCAGATCGAAGCCTTGTCCATGCCCGTAATGCTCGTTCTGAAATTTAGCGTAGATCCAGTTTTCGGATTTAGCAGATTTTTCCATGTACCAGTCATGCAATTTTTGCATCTATGTTGGTAGATCGTTGACTAACTCGGGTTTGACGAGAGGATACCCGTGTTGGTATTGGTATGCCGGTACGAATTCCTCGTCGTTCCCGAACTCATCCAGACGGCTCGGGTAATCAGTAATAGACAATCCTACTGCCTGGGCTTTTGCTCCGTACTGTCTTATAAACTCCGGATCTTTGTTCGGATCATACGCATCGACCTGATGCTGCTGGGGGCGCGGCCAAGTGTGCACTTTGAGCTGTTCGATCGATTGTTCTTTCTGTAGTCCGAGCTGGGCAATCTCTTTTCCGACTCTCCGCTCTTTTGCCTCAGCCGACTTTGTAATAGAGCGTTCATAGTCTGATGTGAGCGGTATGGGGTTGTGAAGCTTCTTCTTCAGTTTCGCACACGCGGCGTGATCTTCTGGGGTGCGCGGGAACAATGGCTCTATCGGCTTCTTCTTGTTGGCCACATCAATCTTCCACTTTTCATAAGACATTTTTACGGACACTTCCAGTTCCTTAGGTGTCATCTCTCCGGGTAGCTTCTTCATATTCTGATGAGGAACTTTTGGGAGGGGTGATCGCTTTCGTTTCGGTGATTTCTTGCTGCTGATGCTGCTGCTGCCCCTCCTAGTATAGGTACGCTTCCGCTTCTGGCTCTGAGGCTCAGGAGATGGAGACGGGTGAGGCGACGGTGGAGATGCCTGAGGCGACGGTGGAGACGGCTGAGCCGGAGAGTGGTGAGGCGGTGAAGGCGATGGTTGCGGTAAAGAATGGTCACGTGGCGGCGAAGGTGGATCGCTCTTCTGAAGAGTGGGTGACCTTGGCGGCACATAATTTGGAAGCACGATGTGCTCCTTTCGCCATAGAACACTCCCCTTTTTGGCTTCTCCTAGTTCTTTCAGCTCCCCATCTTCACCTGCAGGGTGGTCCAGCTTCAGCTTCTCATAATCATCCATCACATCATCCACCATGACGACAGCGTACCCTTCTGGAGTCGGGTTGCAATGATAAGTTGGTTTCTCCGGGATTGATAGGGCCATGCCGACCGCCACCGTCACCTTTAAGTTCATCACTTGCACCTTAAGCTCACAACGTGTGCTCTCCGTGATATAATCCACTGGGTAGCGTTTAGGAGCAGCCGTTGTCAGTGCATCATCATCATCCTGCTGGAGCTGCGTGGAAGCTTGGGAGCTTTTCCGATTCGATGGGGCGCCGGTAGCATCGAATGCAGTTTCTAACAAGAGGTGTTGAGGTTGGCCGCCACTTTGCTGGCTAAGTCTGTCGATCAGCTCCTCCGCCCGCTTTAAGCCTTCTTCTACATTACGCAACCGCTCTTTGGTAGCCGTTTTCTCAGCCTCATTCGCCACTTTCTCTCTCTCAGCCGCCGCTTTCTCAGCTGCCTCCCTTTCCTTCCTCCTCTGATGGCTTTTATCTGGATATTTCTTGCTTTCCGAAGGGAAGGCAACTTTCCAACACTTGGAGCCTGGCGTGCCTCGTGCTTGTCCTGGGTGTTCTTTATTTTTTAGGGCGCGTGTGAGCTCGTCGTTGTCTCTATCGGGAATGAACCGTCCCGCTTCAATATCACGTACTGCATCTCTAATATCTTCGATGGGCAGCAGGGGGTCATCTATGTGTGACTGGTTATATATTGCCATCCCATCTTTGTCCAACGTGCCCCCATGGCCGTAAAACCAGTTTCTTGTCCGTTCGTTCCATGTTGTAGGCTCTGGAGTGACCCCGGCATCAAAATACTTGTCCTCAATTGCCTCCCACCTAGGCATGCAACCGGCGTAGCCAGCAGGCCCCATTTTATGGTGGTAAATCTTCTTAGCGGCATTCGTCTGATTTATTTCAGACCTTTGCTGCGCGTGCTCCGATTTCTTGTACGCCACAAAATCATCCCACTGCTCTCTTATCTTACCATAGCCGTGTTCGAAATCTGGAGTCTTGTCTAACTTGACATATTTTCGGTACAAGTTTTTCCTCCAATTCTTGAATTGCTCGGCCATCTTGCTGAGAGCAAACTTCTTGACTCTAGCCTCTAGCTCCAGTCTAGCTGCCGCCTCCTGAGCTGGATTATCCACCTCTGGCATCCGCAGGAGGAAATTATGCATGAGCATGTTCCAAAGCCTGTCTTTCATGGTGTCGCACACAAACGAGATTGTAGGGTCCTTTAGCTGCATCCATTCTCGAATGGTGATTGGGATCTTGTTGTTGGGAAACGTAGTAGAAAACAAAAAATTTCGGCCTACGAATCAAGAACCCAAGATCATCCAAGAAGATTGCATACAAGGTTTTTGGTCATGGCTCACCAACCGATGTAGCGGAAGTAGAGTTGGTGAAGCTCGTGGACGTAGTGGAAGTAGATCTCGCAAGTTCTCCCAGGAACAGTCCCTCGATCAATCCCACGAACAAGTCCCGCGATCTAGTCCCACGGACAAGTCCCATAAACAAGCTCCTCGAAGAAAGGGTCGAAGGTACGACCCCTCCATTAGTATCCACACATCCCGTAGCAGCAATCCAGCAGCGCTCCGCCGTCCAGAGATGAACGCCACCGAGAAAACTAGAGGGAGAAAACCCTAACGGATTCCGATCTACAACAGCGTCTAAACCGGGGTCTAAAAGTGGAGCAACGGGGTTTAGAGGAGGGAGGGTGGCGCATAGGCCTTGGGGATTGATTGTGTGTTTCTTCCCCCACCCTTGGCTCACCTTATATAGGTGGCCAAGGGGCCTAGGGCGCAGCTCAAGGAGGTTTGGGAGTCCAACTTGGACTCCCAAGCCTTCCAAACCTACACATACCTTCCCACCGGAAACCTTCCATAATGGTATTTGGAAATCCCACCTGGAGGATCTCCCACCCCTTTTTGGTGCGCCCCCACCACCTGGCCGGCCAGGGCAGCCTAGGTGGCTTGCCCCCCAAGACCAGGGGCGCAGGGCAGTGGGTGGTACTGCCCGGAAGCTTCCGTAACCTTCTAGAAGCTTCCAGGACCTTCCGGGACCTACCGGGACTGTTTCGGGACATTCCGGACACTTTTGGAGCACTTCCAATACCTTCCGGAACCTCTAACGAATGTTCCGGAGCCATCTAAATGGGTTTCGGAGCCATCCGGGCAAAGGTTATTATGTCCGGTGAACACAACATATTGTTTAAGCTGTCCACCGATCACCGAAACTATTCCGGTTGATCGTAAACTTTCCCATTACCATTTTCATATGTTCCGGAACCACCTGGGACTACTCCAGAGTGATCCGGACATATCCTTAAATACCCAAAACTACTTTTGGTGCCCTTATGAACTATTTCATAAATCCCCGGAACTACTTCCGGTACCCGTATGAACTATTCTGCTTTTGCTTCCACTAAACCTTCTACCATTCTAGTATTCTAACAGACTACTGCTCGTTAAGTGTGTGACCCAATAGGTTCGGTATAATGCGGACATGACTCAGAACATCTTCCGGACATAGGTCAACAGCCTTTTGTCAATAGCCAATAATCAACAGTGGAGCCATGGACACCCATGTTGACTCCCGCACATACACGAAGAAACTTCGAGTGAACCATTATGTTTAGTCATGTACCATTCCCTTTGCTTCGCGATATATGACAAAGTTAGAGGAGAGAAGTTTGGCACCCATGTGTAACAACTTCTTGAACACAAGCCACTCGTTATCCTCTTTGCTAGTTCGTCTATTTTCTCTTTATCGTATTCCGGTATCCCCGTGACTGAATCACAATGCGTCTGGCCAGACTATAATGGATACCGTCATACCGAGTGGGCCCGAAGTGAATATCTTCTTCATCGTGAAGGAGCAAATCCCATTCTTGAACTATCACAGTCACTAGCCACACCATCTGACATACCCAGAACTTATTTTACTACTTCCCATTTACGGGAGGATTCATCTAAGAACCAAAGCATGTCTTCCTGTGTGAAGCAACTGGATACTCTCATGGTCTAAGGAATTACGTATATGATAACATTTCATGATATGACTTATAACGTAGTTACGATGTGATCTCTAAGTATATCATTCAATACTGGGGTCGGTTCAACATCATTGTTCTGCTAACAATATGTTCCCATTACTACTGACATCCTTGTTACAAGAACAATGTCCATGATTAAGAAAACGTAATCATCAGTTAGCACATGAGCTGGTCTTAGAGGCTAAAACAGGAACTCTTGGTGTTTACATTTCCACACATGCAAATGAGTTTTCTTCTGAATCTCATAGTCAGGGTCATTGAAATTATAGCACAGAAATATAAACATTAATTACGAACGTGGAAATATATATATAATAACATTTTATTATTGCCTCTAGGGCATATTTCCAACACTTGTCCCTCACGAGAGTTCCGCATGCCTTCACAAATTTTTTCTTGACATCGTCCGGAGCTAACGGTTCGCCGTCTGGACCGACCTCTTCCATCCTATACCTCACATTGTCAGCCAACTTTTTGGTTGGGCCTCGTTTCGGTCTTGCGGAGGAATGGTCGGATCCGGATCCGGAGGGCTAAAAGAAGAAAGAGTGTTAATATATGCATGTACATATACAGTTGTATTTTAATTAACAGTAATTTACATATATATCAACCTCGCCGGTGTTTTCGAGATTAAAGGTTCCGCCGGAGGCGGAGCCGGAGCCGGCTTGTCTCCCGTCCGATGCTTCTTCTCGGTGGAGAGACTCGTCTCCCTCACCGGAATCGTTCAGAAACCGGCGGGTGACATCTTGACCTTCATTGTCGTTGATCATATCGTGAAGCAAGTTTTCCTCATTTTCATCTTTATGAAATATTGGATCCATAGTATCCGCAAATTAAGAATTGCAAGCTATTATAATGAAAATCGTAGGCGGCAGCGGTGTAGTCAACGGTAGCAGCAGAGTCTACCGGAGATTAAAGGGGGGGGGGGAGAAACAGTAAATACACGGCAATCATAGCAAACAATACAGGGCATGACAAATGAAATGCAATCGGTGATCTAACGTAAAACGATGCAATAAGCTCGGCGCTAATGGCGACCTCGCCGGTGATTACCGGACAGGGCGTCCGGAGGGGGGGATCAAGCCGGATGTGTCGTGGGTACCGAACAAACATAAGGGGGGTGTATCCGCGCTAGTTGATCTGTTCTGAGAAACATTCGTGTTCGGAATAAATTCATCCGGGCACTTTAACAGTACCGGACGAATCATCGGACTGACGGTCCGGAGGGGGGCGGTTCGATGTTCGGTATGTTAGAGGGGTGCGGTAGACCAACGGATAGCGTATTCGTATTCGTTGTATTTTTCTGAGCAATTTTGATGTATAAAGTTTTTTTATCCGATATACGGATTAAAAGATATTAATTTAATAAGTTCAATTCGTTTTTAAATCATTTAAATCAATTACTATTTTCTTTATTTATTTATTTAATATTAATAATATTAAATTTTAATACTGACCAGTGGGTCCCACTGGTCAGTGACATATTAGTTAAATTAATCTGATTAAGTTTCTGACATGTGGGCCATACCTGTCAGTGGGTTGGGTTAAGTTTCTGTTTAGTTTAAATTAAATAGGCCATTAGGGGGGGGCCAGGGCCCACTTGTCTGTGAGTGAGAGAGAGATATCTCTCTGTTTAAAATAAACAGAGAGGGATTAGCTAGGAGGGCCCCCACCTGTCAGTCACAACTAGGGGGGGTTAAGGGTTAATTAGGCCTCTGGGTTAGGGCCTAATGGCCTAGGCCGCCGGCGGTGACACTGTTGGGCGCCGGAGCTCGCCGGAATATGGCCAGAGGGCTCGGGGAGAGGAACTGAGGGCACTGGGGCGTAGCCCGTGATGTCGCGCGTCTATCCAATTCATCTGGGCTTCACGGGGGCGCGCTGGAGCTTGGCTTCGACGACAGCAGCGCCTGAGGTGGGCTCAGAGGAACGGCGGCGATGGAACAGAACGAGAGGGAGGGGAGAGCTCGGGGGGGGGGGCTCACATGGAGCGCGCGGAGGAGAGGGGCGACGTGGCTCGGTAGAGTCCGTCGAGGGTGGCCGACCGGAGCAGCGGCGACGCGGAGCAAGGGGGCAACGGCGAGTTCCGGGCGGCCCGCGGCTTCTGCTGCTGCGTGTGCACGCGCGGGGAAGACAAAGGCGGCGAATCGGCGGGCAGCCTGCCGGCGTCGACGGGGAATTCCGCGCGGGCGGTTGTTTCGGCGTCGACGAAGATGGATTTGGTGGAGTTGGGGGAGGAAGAAGAAGACTTGCGCGTATATAGTAAGGGCCATCGGTCCCGGTTGGTAGATCCAAACGGGACCAATGACTTAACGGTCCCGGTTGGTGCTACGAACCGGGATTGTTGGCCTGGGCGGGGAGGGGCGTGGTGCTGCCACGTCGCACCAGGGTCATCTATCCCGGTTGGTAGCACCAACCGGGACCGTTGAGTCTTTGGTCCCGGTTGGTGCTACCAACCGGGATCGTTGACCCTTTTTATGCAATCTTTTCGACTTCCCGCCCTTTTCAAATTTATTTTCTTTTTTAATTAGTTAGTTGTTTCAATTTAAAATGATTTTTTGTTTGGAATTTGAAAAAACTTTTAACAGCAAAAGTGCTTCAATTTAATTAACTAATCCAAAACCATTTTTTGTTTTGAAAAATATTTTTTTAACTATACAATTTCCAATTAAAAATGCATTTTCAAATATTTATTGCATTTCATTTTTCTAAACTTATTTCAACTCAAGACTTTTGTTTGCATTCAACATTCAACATTCAAAGCCACATACTCCAATTCAGCTAGAAGTTTTCCAAAGGAAGTTTTCATTTTCGTTGCACGAAAAATCCATTTTTCATTTTCCGAGTGCCGAAAGTAGGGTATTTTTGTGAAGGATCTACCAAATATTTGATGTCAATTTGAACCGACCCATTTTTGTATTATACTAGACCATATTTTATTAACAATTTACAAAAGTTTCTATGTAAAATGTTTTTTATGCACGTCTGCTGAAAAAGACAAATTGCCGCCAATTCAGCTGGAACGGGGTGAAATTTGAACTACAAGTGCTTGATAGTTTGCTCTTTATTTTTTCAAAAAAACATTTCCAAGTGCACAAGTACTCATTTCATCAGAGATCTACAAAGAGTTTTGCAAGATTCCACACCTAGCTATCACCGGCCATGCCCCCCCTCCCCCGTTTTGACCGCATTTTGAAATCGGTGCTTAAACAATTCAAAAAAATCAAAAAAAAAAAACCTTCGCGTTGCTTCCTAATTTATGTCCTAGTAACCATACAAACCAACAAACTTGGAATAATGCAAATATATTAAAAAAGTCTTCTCAAAATGGGTTATCGAGTATGAAGGTTCATGGCTTTCAAGCCAAATGGCCGAAGTTATAGCTAATTTCAAATGATAGTTTCCCCAAATGATCTCATATTTTGCATATGTGTGTATATTTGAATGGCCAACAAGTTTGCCAAAGGAAGTTTTCATTTTCGTTGCACGAAAAATCCATTTTTCATTTTTCGAGTGCCGAAAGTAGGGTCTTTTTGTGAAGGATCTACCAAATATTTGATGTCAATTTGAACCAACCCATTTTTGTATTATACTAGACCATATTTTATTAACAATTTACAAAAGTTTCCATGTAAAATGTTTCTTATGCACCTCTGCTGAAATGACAAATTGCCGCCAATTCAGCTGGAACGGGGTGAAATTTGAACTACAAGTGCTTGATAGTTTGCTCTTTATTTTTTCAAAAAAACATTTCCAAGTGCATAAGTACTCATTTCATCAGAGATCTACAAAGAGTTTTGCAAGATTCCACACCTAGCTATCACCGGCCATGCCCCCCCTCCCCCGTTTTGACCGCATTTTGAAATCGATGCTTAAACAATTCAAAAAAAATCAAAAATATATAAAACCTTCGCGTTGCACCCTAATTTATGTCCTAGTAACCATACAAACCAACAAACTTGGAATAATGCAAATCTATTAAAAAAGTCTTCTCAAAATGGGCTATCGAGTATGAAGGTTCATGGCTTTCAAGCCAAATGGCCGAAGTTATAGCTAATTTCAAATGATAGTTTCCCCAAATGATCTCATATTTTGCATATGTGTCTATATTTGAATGGCCAACAAGTTTGCCAAAGGAAGTTTTCATTTTCGTTGCACGAAAAATCCATTTTTCATTTTCCGAGTGCCGAAAGTAGGGTCTTTTTGTGAAGGATCTACCAAATATTTGATGTCAATTTGAACCAACCCATTTTTGTATTATACTAGACCATATTTTATTAACAATTTACAAAATTTTCCATGTAAAATGTTTCTTATGCACCTCTGCTGAAATGACAAATTGCCGCCAATTCAGCTGGAACGGGGTGAAATTTGAACTACAAGTGCTTGATAGTTTGCTCTTTATTTTTTCAAAAAAACATTTCCAAGTGCACAAATACTCATTTCATCAGAGATCTACAAAGAGTTTTGCAAGATTCCACACCTAGCTATCACCGTCCATGCCCCCCTCCCCCGTTTTGACCACATTTTGAAATTGGAAAGCACTACAACTGGACTCAGAAAAGGTTGAAACTTGGCATGGTATCATCATTTGATCCACATAGCATGTGTGCAAAAGTTGAGAGGATTACGACAAAAACTGGATGCACTTCGTGTACAAACTGGACCATCTCTTTCAAAGTAAGAGGGTTTCAGACGAAAACTCATCTGTTTGAAAGGCCATTCATGTGTGCAAACTGGACAACTGAAACAGTGGTGTCACATCATGTTCAAACTTGGCTAATTGCAAACATCACAAAAAAATCACCAATGGTTCAATACATGATTACACATCACTTGTTTCCTACATTGCTTATGATCGCTTCTTGGGCCGTAACCACGGAGCATCTTCATTGCTTAATTGGATAGTTGGGTCAATTTTCACTGTGAATGGAGGAATTTCATGAAACTTATCGTAATCTTCGGACATGTCTGTCTTGTCCTCGACTCCCACGATGTTTCTTTTTCCTGAAAGAACTATGTGACGCCTGGGCTCATTGTCTGATGTATTCGTATCCTTGTTTTTCCTTTTTTTGGGTCTAGAAGACATGTCCTTCACATAGAAAACCTGAGCCACATCTTTGGCTAGGACGAATGGGTCGTCTGTGTGACCAAGATTCTTGAGATCCACTGTTGTCATTCCGTACAGCTGGTCGACCTTTACCCCATCTACATTCATGTTGACCCAACTGCACCGAAACAAAGGGACCTTAAAAGTAGGTCCATAGTCAAGTTCCCATATCTCATATATGTAACCATAGTATGTGTCCTTTGTACCATCCTCGTTTGTTGCATCAAAGCGGACACCACTGTTTTGGTTGTGCTCTTCTTATCTTGGGCGACCGTGTAAAATGTATTCCCATTTATCTCGTACCTTGGAAAGTCAATACAGTCTCAGACGGTGTCGCGGCCAGCAAGTAGAGTTGATTTCCAATAGTGGTGTCATGCATGAGACGTAATTGCAACCAAGTGCCGAAAGTCTCCATGTGTTTGAGTTGAATCCATTGGTCATCCTCCCCCGAGAACTTGGAGCGTAGAACATTCTTGTGTTCCTCGATATACGGTTGGACGAAGATAGAACTTTGTAGAATTGTGTAGTGTGCTTGAGTCAAAGAATGCCCGTCCTGAAATATCTTTGCTTTCTTTCCTAGCGTTCCTTTTCCACTCAGTCTCCCCTCATACCGCGATTCAGGAACACCAATCAGCTTAAGGTCAAGAATAAAGTCAACACAGAACTCAATGACCTCCTCTGTTCCATAGCCCTTGGAGATGCTTCCTTCTGGCCTTGCACGGTTACGAACATATTTCTTTAAAACTCCCATGAACCTCTCGAAGGGGAACATATTGTGTAGAAATACAGGACCTAGAATGGCAATATCGTCGACCAGGTGAACCAGCAGATGCGTCATAATATTGAAGAAGGACGGGGGGAACACCAACTCAAAACTGACGAGACATTGGACAACATCTTTCTGTAGCCTTTCCAGACTTTCATGATCGTTTACCTTCTGAGATATTGCATTGAGAAATGCACATAGCTTCACAATGGGTACTCGAACATTTTCTGGTAGAAGCCCCCGCAATGCAACTGGAAGCAACTGCGTCATAATCACGTTGCAATCATGAAACTTGAGGTTCTGGAATTGTTTCTCTGCCATATTTATTATTCCCTTTATATTTGACGAGAAGCCTGCCGGGACCTTGATACTTCTAAGGCATTCAAAAAAGATTTCCTTCTCTGCTTTGGTAAGAGCGTAGCTGCTTAGACGCCCTTTATCAGTATGCCTGTGGTATGGGTCTTTCATACGTTGCTGGTCCTCCCGTGCTTCTGGTGTATCTTTTGACTTCCCATACACGCCCAGGAACCCTAGCAGATTCACGCAAAGATTCTTCGTCACATGCATCACGTCGATTGAAGAACGGACCTCTAGGTCTACCCAATAGGGTAGCTCCCAAAATATAGATTTCTTCTTCCACATGGCCGCGTGTCCGGTAACGGCGTCTTTCGGAACAGATTGACTGCCAGGACCCTTTCCAAAGATTACTTCTAGGTCATTCACCATACCAAATACATCAGCACCTTTAGGGAGCTTAGGATTTTTCCGGTGATCTGCCTCACCGTTGAAATGCTTGCCTTTCTTTCTCACGATATGATTGGGCGGCAGAAATTGACGACACCCCAGGTACACAACCTTCTTACATTTATCCAAATATATACCTTTAGTCTTATCTAAACAGTGCGTGCATGCATTGTATCCCTTGTTTGACTGTCCTGTAATGTTACTAAGAGCGGGCCAATCATTGATGGTTACGAAAAGCAACGCTCGCAGGTCAAATTCCTCCTGTTTGTACTCATCCCACACGCGTACACCTGGTTTGGCCCACAGCTCCAAAAGTTCATCGACTAATGGCCTTAGGTACACATCAATGTCGTTGCCGGGTTGCCTCGGTCCTAGGATGAGCACTGGCATCACGATGAACTTCCGCTTCATGCACACCCAAGGAGGAAGGTTGTAGATACATAAAGTCACAGGCCAGGTGCTGTGACTGCAGCTCTGCTCTCCAAAAGGGTTCATGCCATCTGTACTTAGACCAAACCATAAGTTTCTTGCTTCATCTGTAAAGTCTGAGTGGCCTCTCTCGATTTTTCTCCACTGCGACCCATCAGCGGGGTGTCTCAACTTCCCGTCTTTCTTACGGTCTTCTTTGTGCCATCGCAGCAACCTGGCATGCTCCTTGTTTCTGAACAGACGTTTCAACCGTGGTATTATAGGAGCATACCACATAACCTTAGCAGGAACCCTCTTCCTCGGGGGCTCGTCATCTCCCTCAGCATCACCAGGGTCATCTTGTCTGATCTTGTACCGACTCGCAGTGCATACCGGGCATTTATCAATACTCTCGTACTTTTCACCGCGGTACAGGATGCAGTCATTAATGCATGCATGTATCTTCTGCACATCTAATCCTAGAGGGCAGATAACCTTCTTTGCTTCATGTGTTGTCGCGGGAAATTCGTTATCCGGTGGAAGCTTCGACTTCATTATTTGCAGTAACTTCTCAAATCCGGTGTCAGAACAACAAAAATCTGCATTCCATTTCAACAGTTCCAGTGTGGTACCGAGCTTTGTGCTGCCATCTTCGCAATTTGGGTACAAGGGCTTTTTGTGATCCTCTAGCATGGTCTCCAACTTCTCCTTCTCTTTTCCTGTTTCACAGTCTTGCTTTGCATCAGAGATGACCCGACCAAGACCATCAGCGGTCTCATCCGATTCCCGTTGTTCTTCTTCATTGTCACCTCGAGGAGCTCCATCTTCTTCATTGTCTTCCATTGCAATGTCACCGAATTCTTCAGGGGACATAGGATAGCTATCATCATCCTCCTCTTCTTCATTTTCTTCCTGCCTAACCCCTCTTTCTCCGTGCTTGGACCAACAATAATATCCGGGAATGAATCCTCTCCGAAGCAGGTGGCCTTGAAGTGTTCTCGAGGAAGAGTACTCCGCCACGTTCCGACAGTCAATACAGGGACAAGGCATAAAATTATCCATTTTGTTTGCATTAGCCACATTGAGAAATGTATGCAGGTTTGTAATAAACTCGGACCCGCGTCGATCGTTGTACATCCATCGCATCCGTGCTTCGATCTGCGTCATATAATTAACCATTACAATAACTTCATGAATAGTGAAAAGACCACTATATATGCACACGTGCAGTATTTTTGTATCAGTTACAGATGGAGAAGATAAGGTTGCTAACCTCGGCCGAGGATACGGTGTTCTGAGGACCTAAGTGTGGCTCGGTGATGGATTCTCGCCCCTCGTTGGTTACCCCAAGTGGAAGGTTGAGATGCAGCGTAGCGGTAATTTCCCTCAGTAAAGATACCAAGGTTTGTCTCCAGTAGGACTCAACGATAAGTACGATAGGTGGCAACGGCGCCATAAATTGTTCTGATGCGTCGAGTTGTCGTGGACCTGCACAAAACAAATAACTTTGCTCCCACGAGTTCAGAGGAGTTGTCAATTCCTCCGGCCTTGTCGTTTACAAAGGATCAAACACAAGAGATAAAAAGGTACTAGTAAAAGTAAAAACAGAAAGGTAAATAGTGGGTGTGAACAATGGTATGAAGATGGACCGGAGTCCCGTTATTTTCACTAGTGATGTCTCTCTCCCAAAAGACGATAAAAATGCTAGCGAGGTAAACAAATCACAGTTGGGCAATTGACAGGATTATGAAGGCACCGCAATGCTAACTATGCTGCAAAGAAAGGAAGGGCTCAAAAGCAATGGGCAGTACGCCAAGGTAAGTAGACCGAAATCCATCTGCATCTACTACGAATCATCCACCTTGAGATATCTATCCAGAACATCTCGCTGGTATTAAGTTGTGAATCCCACCCAAAGTTTAAACTCAAAGCAACAGACAACAGCATTAAAAGAACTTTGCGTAAAGTAAACAATTCTTGCACCAATAGGCACAATCACCGTTGTTTTATCCCTGGTGGCAACAACACATCCCCTAGTCTCATGTTTCTGTCACTCAAGCTAGACATCAGGGGGTTGAACCCACAATCGAGCATAACGCTCTCTCTTGGAGTTGCAAGAAAATAACTTGGCCAAAGCAAATACTGCAACGGAGAACATGCAAGAATTTACTCAAGAACAAAATATAAAAGGGCAAACCAAATATATTACTCATCACAATCTGAACATAGTCTCATAATCCATCAGATCCCAACAAACTCAGCATAGCAACAGCAGAAAATTACATAGGTGCCTCGATCATGTGAGGCAGCTCACGAGGTCTCAAAAGTGAAAGCACAAAAGAGGGAGAGGACATCACATAGCTACTGATCACGGACCCATGGTCCAAGGGGGACTACTCACGGCACATACGGGAGGCGTCCATGGCTATGGATGGTCTCCCGGAGGGGTGATCTCCTTCCGGCAGGGTGCCGAGGCAGCTTCTCCAGGCAGCCCCGATCTAAAAACGGCGGCGGCGGCGGCGGAACAGAGAGGTTTCCGCGAAAAAGAGTTCTCGTTTAGGGGTTTCTACCCCGAGGGGGTTATATAGGCGAAGGGGGGCGTCGAGGGGCCACCCAGGGCAGCCAGGAGGGTGCCTGGCGCGCCCTAGGGTTGGGGCCGCGCCAGGGACCCTTCTGGCTCCCTGGTGGTGGTCCCGGCTCTCTCCCTTGGTTATTCCGGAAGCTTCCTGCCCGCTGATTTTTAATATAATTTTTACGGAATTTTTTGGGCACTTTAATCAGCCGGAAAACCTGAAAAACAAAAAACAGCAGAAAACCAGAAGCTGGCAACTGGGTGCACTGAGTTAGTAGGTTAGTCCAAATTGGTTTAAAAGTGTAATAAAGTTCAACCAAAACATGGCAAAGTCACACAAAACATGCATGGAGCAAGCAGAAATTATAGATACATTTGGGACGTATCAACATCCCCAAGCTTAATTCCTCCTCGTCCTCGAGTAGGTAAATGATAACAAGCATAATTTCTGTGGTGACATGCCACACAACCAAATAAGGACTGTTAAGTAAAGCAATCAAAGCATGCAATTCAATTCAAGTCTTAACAGGCAAGAGTCTATATTGGCATTAACTCAAGCAACAAAAGAACAAAAGGTGCAAGAGCTCTTGCTGTCCGTGACTCGAATGTCTCCAGATGGTGTTTGCGTGCAAGCAAGGGACTGGGAAGAAAGAGAAAAAAGGTTGTTGAGAACAACTATCTACTAAAGTTTCACACTTAGTCTCCTTTGGATTCTTATCTGGACTCGTCCCCAGACCACTAGCCAGGTACAAGTCAAACTGATCCACTCCCTTTCGATATTTTGAGCACTCATGCAATGGATGAGCGTGAGCAAGAAAGTTGACACCTAAAAGGCGAAACAGAAAGAAGAGGTGCAGGAGGAAGACAAAAAGGTGTGTGAAAGGTTCACAACAATGAGGACAATCATAGGCGAGAGAAGGCTAGATATGATGTGAGGAGTAGGGATTGCCATACAACGGATGCACATGTGAGCTAAATGCTCTCCAATGAAACTAGTGGGGGTGCATCTAACTTGCTTGCTCAAGAAGACCTAGAGCTCGTTTGAGGAGGCTCATCATTGGAATATACAAGCCAAGTTCTATAGTGTAAAAGTTCCCCACATAGCTATATGCATGATGATAATCTCTATGGAGTACAAGGGATAGAAGATGAAGTACTAGTGTGGATCTCTCAAAAGGAATAGTAGTATGCCCCCTTCTCTCTTTTTATTTTTATTTTTCTCTTTTTCTCTCTTTTTTTTGGTGGCCTCAATGGCTCTTTCTATTTAACTCTCATTTGTCCTCTTTGGGATCTTTTGATTTTGTCCTCTTTGGGATCTTTTCCTCACTTTAGGGGCAATACTCTATGTTTTACAAGAATATAGGAGATCTTTCACACTTTACAAAGGTACTCACAAAAAGAAAATGTAACTAATCATGATGCAAATGTATGCCTCTGCCAGGATAGCAGGATATGCAATGATACTACCGCGTCATGTAGCAATGATGAGGGTAAGGCCCAACTAGCATGCGGCTCATCGATCAAGCAAGTGGCATGTATGACATGAGGATCAAGTCATGAGAGGGTGGATGTTGCATCGCAATGTATCTCGGAAAGGCTATGGAAATGCCTTGTAGGTAGGTATGGTGGCTGTTTTGAGGAAAGATATAATGAGGCTTATGATGACAGAGCGTATCATTCCAAGGGTTTGGATGCACCAGCGAAGTATGCGCCAACTCTCGAGGTGAGAAAAGGGCAATGCACGGTACCGAAGAGGCTAGAAAAAGTATGGGTAGGTGGAAGTGTCAACTTTCGAATACTCACATTAGTCCGAAGAACTCATGCACTTATTATCGGTAACTCTCAATCTAATAGGAGGTTCACAAAGAGACAGGTACCCCGAGGAGGAGTGTATGGGGGTTTGGTTATCCTTGCGCATCCTCGACTCATGGTACGTGAGTGTACTCTAATATTCGAACCCTCCAGAGGTTAGTGATCCATCTAGTAGCTAGAGTTCTCAACAGGGGTTTTTGGTTTTCGAAAAACACACGGATTGCCCAAAATACGACATCTATCACTAATAGGCAAGAGCTCTTGACACCAAAAGTTCAAACATTACTCTAGTCAATACCTCAAAAATATTGCAAGTTACTACTTCAAAAAGAAAAGCAACTTTAACTACCTACTTTCTAGTCAAGACACAGAACTCAGTGCAACAGGCAAACTCTCTAACAAGATAAAACATGCAACCTATAGAAAGTTCATCCTGAAAAGAAAAGCTCTAGAAAAACTAAAGCACTACAGCTAAACAGACCGCAGCTAAGAAAAGAAAAAAAACAACTCACAGCTAAAAGAAATAAGCATGCAAATCCTATGAGGAGTTCTAGTTCAAGTGGAGCGTGTTTCTCTCCCACACAAAAGAGTAAGTTGGGGTCTAACTTGTTACTACAGCAAAGAAAGAAAAACAAACCTAGAAAATTAAAGAGCGAGACGCACCAAGCAAAGCACATAACGCATGAAGTGATAAAAATATAGTGCAACGAAAGACAGACCGATGATTGTTGATGAAGAAGGGGATGCCTCGGGGGCATCCCCAAGCTTAGATGCTTGAGTCTCCTTGAATATTTATTGGGGGTGCACTTGGGCATCCCCAAGCTTGAGCGCTTGACACTCCTGGATCTTCTTTCATCACCTTCCATCGCGCACTTGAAAACTCCCTTCATACATAACTCATTGTAGGCTGATTAGAGAGGTTAGTACCCTAATAAAATAATTTTCCTCTACTGCAAATAAATATTTCCAGGAAGAGATACTGTTTCTCTTGCCTTCCCAAAAAAGTTTGCAAAGAAAAAGCAAGCTTAAGGATTGCAAAACTGCGAAAAGAAAAACTGGGGCAGAAGCTGAGAAAAACAGAACAGCAGAGAAAGGGGAATTGTTTCGAGGTACTTCTGCAACTCAAATCAAAAAACTTTGAACAGAGGCTAGCAAGCCAATTGTATGGAGCATGCTGTCAAAAAAAATTCAGATCAAAAAGATGATCTGGTGATTTATCGCGAATTTTCCCGTCAAGAAGGCAGAATCTGTTTCTGGACAGCAAGCTCCAACTTTTGAACTTTCAAGCACTCCGAGGCTAAACTTGGCACAAAGCTTGAAAAAGAAAGATACAATGATGTTGTTACAGTAGTAACAATCATCAAGACCACTAAGAACAGAACAAAAGCAAAAAGAAAAACCTAAATTCGTTGCGGGCTGCCTCCCGAAAGCGCTTCTTTAGAGCCATTAGCTAGGCTTAAAGATTAAAGAGGATGTTATCGCAAGAATTAGAATTGAAGCAAAAGAGAACATCAAAAAGAAAATGTGAAACACATTTAAGCCTAACCCACTTCCTATGCATCGGAAACTTGTAAGAAAATAAATCAAAGAAGCACAAAGTGACAAGCATAGGAAGGTGGAAAAAGAGCAACTTCAAAACTTTCAACATGAAGAGAGGTGTTTTTGTAACATGAAGGTTTCTAGAACCAAACTTTCCTCTATCAAAGTAATTTTTAGTAGCATCATGAACAACATGAAGAATATAACTATCACATAAATCATGTTGTTCATGACCTACAAGCACACGTGTATTGTTTTCAACACGGTTTTTAGGATGATAAGATGGATGCAACCCATCACATCCAAGTGTGGGTGCAATAGCAAAAATTCCATGCTTAACATAAGGAACTATAGAAAGTTCATATTTGTAAGCATCATCCATAGTGGCATCAAGGCCATAAGTATAGAAGGCATCAACTTCATCAAAAAGGGATATTTCAAAAGAATCCATAGGATCATAACACTCATCATATAAAGTAAGAGTCAAAGAGTTACTCTCATAAGAAGGTAGACATGGATGGCTCCATTCTTCCTCCTTTTGTTCGTCACTCTTCTCCTCATTTTCATCCAAGGAGCTTTCAGTTTCAGCAATTTCTTCTTCCATAGTGTCCTGCAAAACATTAGTCTCTTCCTTTGGGGGAGAGATTCTCTCAAGATAATCAATAATATAATAATTTGCATCATAATTTTCAAAGCAATAGTTCAATATAGCAAGACTCTCAGATTTGTAAGGGGCATCAACAATAGTTTCAAGAAGAGAAGTAATTTCATAGGCACCCTTAAAAGCAACAAATTCTTCAATTTGCTCTGCATCATAAAAATCATAATTTCCTTTAGCATAAGAAGCTAAGGTTTCATCATCATTGTACTCACATTGGAAAGCAAGGTGTTTATGCCTCATAAAGCAACAAGATTCATCCCTGCAAAAAGATATATTATATTTTAAGCACAAGTTTCTAGCATACTCATACAACTGATGTATTTGTTTCCATAAGTGTATCCCCTCTTGAGACAAGCGGTGTTCTTTGTACCACTTTTGTTGATCCTCAGTGAATCCTCCATGCCAATAAGATCTGGTTTCAAAGTAGTTAGGCATTGGTCGCAAGCAATTAACTAGACATGCTATTTTTGGTATTTTTTATTAGGGACACAAAAGTAAAAACTGAAAGGTAAACTAACAAGACTAAAAAGCAAAGGCAAAAGATAGCGTGTAACTCCCCTATTTTTGACACAGGAGTCCGACAACGGCGCCAGAAATTGGCGGTTATCAGGACTCGCGTATTTGTACTTCCTTTGAGTCCCCGGCAACGGCGCCAGAAATTAGCTTGATGGCTTCTCGCCCCTCGTTGGTTACCCCAAGTGGAAGGTTGAGATGCAGCGTAGCGGTAATTTCCCTCAGTAAAGATACCAAGGTTTGTCTCCAGTAGGACTCAACGATAAGTACGATAGGTGGCAACGGCGCCAGAAATTTTTCTGATGCGTGGAGTTGTCGTGGACCTGCACAAAACAAATAACTTTTCTCCCAACGAGTTCAGAGGAGTTGTCAATTCCTCCGGCCTTGTCATTTACAAAGGATCAAACGCAAGAGATAAAAAGGTACTAGTAAAAGTAAAAACAGAAAGGTAAATAGTGGGTGTGAACAATGGTATGAAGATGGACCGGAGTCCCGTGATTTTCACTAGTGACGTCTCTCTCCCAAAAGACGATAAAAATGCTAGCGAGGTAAACAAATCACAGTTGGGAAATTGACAGGATTATGAAGGCACCGCAATGCTAACTATGCTGCAAAGAAAGGAAGGGCTCAAAAGCAATGGGCAGTACGCCAAGGTAAGTAGACCGAAATCCATCTGCATCTACTACGAATCATCCACCTTGAGATATCTATCCAGAACATCTCGCTGGTATTAAGTTGTGAATCCCACCCAAAGTGTAAACTCAAAGCAACAGACAACTGCATTAAAAGAACTTTGCGTAAAGTAAACAATTCTTGCACCAATAGGCACAATCACCGTTGTTTTATCCCTGGTGGCAACAGCACATCCCCTAGTCTCATGTTTCTGTCACTCAAGCTAGACATCAGGGGGCTGAACCCACAATCGAGCATAACGCTCTCTCTTGGAGTTGATAGCAAATAACTTGGCCAAAGCAAATACTGCAACGGAGAACATGCAAGAATTTACTCAAGAACAAAATATAAAAGGGCAAACCAAATATATTAATCATCACAATCTGAACATAGTCTCATAATCCATCAGATCCCAACAAACTCAGCATAGCAACAGCAGAAAATTACATAGGTGCCTCGATCATGTGAGGCAGCTCACGAGGTCTCGAAAGTGAAAGCACAAAAGAGGGAGAGGACATCACATTGCTACTGATCACGGACCCATGGTCCAAGGGGGACTACTCACGGCACATACGGGAGGCGTCCATGGCTATGGATGGTCTCCCGGAGGGGTGATCTCCTTCCGGCAGGGTGCCGAGGCAGCTTCTCCAGGCAGCCCCGATCTGAAAACGGCGGCGGTGGCGGAACAGAGAGGTTTCCGCGAAAAAGAGTTCTCGTTTAGGGTTTTCTACCCCGAGGGGGTTATATAGGCGAAGGGGGGCGTCGAGGGGGCACCCAGGGCAGCCAGGAGGGTGCCTGGCGCGCCCTAGGGTTGGGGCCGCACCAGGGACCCTTCTGGCTCCCTGGTGGTGGTCCCGGCTCTCTCCCTTGGTTATTCCGGAAGCTTCCTGCCCGCTAATTTTTAATATAATTTTTGCGGAATTTTTTGGGCACTTTAATCAGCCGGAAAACCTGAAAAACAAAAACAACAGAAATCCACAAGCTGGCCTCTGGGTGCACTGAGTTAGTAGGTTAGTCCAAATTGGTTTAAAAGTGTAATAAAGTTCAACCAAAACATGGCAAAGTCACACAAAACATGCATGGAGCAAGCAGAAATTATAGATACGTTTGGGACGTATCACTCGGTGATGGTTTCTCGCCCCTCGTTGGTTACCCCAAGTGCAAGGTTGAGATGCAGCGTAGCGGTAATTTCCCTCAGTAAATATACCAAGGTTTGTCTCCAGTAGGACTCAACGATAACTACGATAGGTGGCAACGGCGCCAGAAATTATTCTGATGTGTGGAGTTGTCGTGGACCTGCACAAAACAAATAACTTTGCTCCCAACGAGTTCGGAGGAGTTGTCAATTCCTCCGGCCTTGTCGTTTACAAAGGATCAAACGCAAGAGATAAAAAGGTACTAGTAAAAGTAAAAACAGAAGGTAAATAGTGGGTGTGAACAATGGTATGAAGATGGACCGGAGTCCCGTGATTTTCACTAGTGATGTCTCTCTCCCAAAAGACGATAAAAATGCTAGCGAGGTAAACAAATCACAGTTGGGAAATTGACAGGATTATGATGGCACCGCAATGCTAACTATGCTGCAAAGAAAGGAAGGGCTCAAAAGCAATGGGCAGTACGCCAAGGTAAGTAGACCGAAATCCATCTGCATCTACTACGAATCATCCACCTTGAGATATCTATCCAGAACATCTCGCTGGTATTAAGTTGCGAATCCCACCCAAAGTGTAAACTCAAAGCAACAGACAACTGCATTAAAAGAACTTTGCGTAAAGTAAACAATTCTTGCACCAATAGGCACAATCACCGTTGTTTTATCCCTGGTGGCAACAGCACATCACCTAGTCTCATGTTTCTGTCACTCAAGCTAGACATCAGGGGGCTGAACCCACAATCGAGCATAACGCTCTCTCTTGGAGTTGCAAGCAAATAACTTGGCCAAAGCAAATACTGCAACGGAGAACATGCAAGAATTTACTCAAGAACAAAATATAAAAGGGCAAACCAAATATATTACTCATCACAATCTGAACATAGTCTCATAATCCATCAGATCCCAACAAACTCAGCATAGCAACAGCAGAAAATTACATAGGTGCCTCGATCATGTGAGGCAGCTCACGAGGTCTCGAAAGTGAAAGCACAAAAGAGGGAGAGGACATCACATTGCTACTGATCACGGACCCATGGTCCAAGGGGGACTACTCACGGCACATACGAGAGGCGTCCATGGCTATGGATGGTCTTCCGGAGGGGTGATCTGCTTCCGGCAGGGTGCCGAGGCAGCTTCTCCAGGCAGCCCCGATCTGAAAACGGCGGCGGCGGCGGAACAGAGAGGTTTCCGCGAAAAAGAGTTCTCGTTTAGGGGTTTCTACCCCGAGGGGGTTATATAGGCGAAGGGGGGCGTCGAGGGGCCACCCAGGGCAGCCAGGAGGGTGCCTGGCGCGCCCTAGGGTTGGGGCCGCGCCAGGGACCCTTCTGGCTCCCTGGTGGTGGTCCCGTCTCTCTCCCTTGGTTATTCCGGAAGCTTCCTGCCCGCTGATTTTTAATATAATTTTTTGCGGAATTTTTTGGGCACTTTAATCAGTCGGAAAACCATAAAAACAAAAACAGCAGAAAACCAGAAGCTGGCAACTGGGTGCACTGAGTTAGTAGGTTAGTCAAAATTGGTTTAAAAGTGTAATAAAGTTCAACCAAAACATGGCAAAGTCACACAAAACATGCATGGAGCAAGCAAAAATTATAGATACGTTTGGGACGTATCAACATCCCCAAGCTTAATTCCTCCTCGTCCTCGAGTAGGTAAATGATAACAAGCATAATTTCTGTGGTGACATGCCACACAACCAAATAAGGACTGTTAAGTAAAGCAATCAAAGCATGCAATTCAATTCAAGTCTTAACACGCAAGAGTCTATATTGGCATTAACACAAGCAACAAAAGAAAAAAAGGTGCAAGAGCTCTTGTTGTCCGTGACTCGAATGTCTCCAGATGGTGTTTGCGTGCAAGCAAGGGACTGGGAAGAAAGAGAAAAAGGTTGTTGAGAACAACTATCTACTAAAGTTTCACACTTCGTCTCCTTTGGATTCTTATCTGGACTCGTCCCCAGACCACTAGCCAGGTACAAGTCAAACTGATCCACTCCCTTTCGATATTTTGAGCACTCATGCAATGGATGAGCGTGAGCAAGAAAGTTGACACCTAAAAGGCGAAACAGAAAGAAGAGGTGGAGGAGGAAGACAAAAAGGTGTGTGAAAGGCTCACATCAATGAGGACAATCATAGGCGTGAGAAGGCCATATGATAGATATGATGTGAGGAGTAGGGATTGCCATACAACGGATGCACATGTGAGCTAAAAGATCTCCAATGGAACTAGTGGGGGTGCATCTAACTTGCTTGCTCAAGAAGACCTAGAGCTCGTTTGAGGAGGCTCATCATTGGAATATACAAGCCAAGTTCTATAGTGTAAAAGTTCCCCACATAGCTATATGCATGATGATAATCTCTATGGAGTACAAGGGATAGAAGATGAAGTACTAGTGTGGATCTCTCAAAAGGAATAGTAGTATGCCCCCTTCTCTCTTTTTATTTTTCTTTTTCTCTTTTTCTCTTTTTTTTGGTGGCCTCAATGGCTCTTTCTATTTAACTCTCATTTGTCCTCTTTGGGATCTTTTGATTTTGTCCTCTTTGGGATCTTTTCCTCACTTTAGGGGCAATACTCTATATTTTACAAGAATATAGGAGATCTTTCACACTTTACAAAGGTACTCAAAAAAAGAAAATGTAACTAATCATGATGCAAATGTATGCCTCTGCCAGGATAGCAGGATATGCAATGATACTACCGCGTCATGTAGCAATGATTAGGGCAAGGCCCAACTAGCATGCGGATCATCGATCAAGCAAGTAGCATGTATGACATGAGGATCAAGTCATGAGAGGGTGGATGTTGCATGGCAATGTATCTCGGAAAGGCTATGGAAATGCCTTGTAGGTAGGTATGGTGGCTGTTTTGAGGAAAGATATAATGAGGCTTATGATGACAGAGCGTATCATGCCAAGGGTTTGGATGCACCGGCGAAGTATGCGCCAACTCTCGAGGTGAGAAAAGGGCAATGCACGGTACCGAAGAGGCTAGAAAAAGTATGGGTAGGTGGAAGTGTCAACTTTCGAATACTCACATTAGTCCGAAGAACTCATGCACTTATTATCGGTAACTCTCAATCTAATAGGAGGTTCACAAAGAGACAGGTACCCCGAGGAGGAGTGTATGGGGGTTTGGTTATCCTTGCGCATCCTCGACTCATGGTACGTGAGTGTACTCTAATATTCGAACCCTCCAGAGGTTAGTGATCCATCTAGTAGCTAGAGTTCTCAACAGGGGTTTTTGGCTTTCGAAAAATACACGGATTGCCCAAAATACGAAATCTATCACTAATAGGCAAGATCTCTTGACACCAAAAGTTCAAACATTACTCTAGTCAGTACCTCAAAACTATTGCAAGTTACTAATTCAAAGAGAAAAGCAAGTTTAACTACCTACTTTCTAGTCAAGACACAGAACTTAGTGCAACAGGAAAACTCTCTAACGAGATAAAACATGCAACCTATAGAAAGTTCAACCTGAAAAGAAAAGCTCTAGAAAAACTAAAGCACTACAGCTAAACATACCAGCAACTAAGAAAAGAAAAATAACAACTCACAGCGCTAAAAGAAATAAGCATGTAAATCCTATGAGGAGTTCTAGTTCAAGTGGAGCGTGTTTCTCTCCCACACAAAAGAGTAAGTTGGGGTCTAACTTGTTACTACAGCAAAGAAAGCAAAACAAACCTAGAAAAGTAAAGAGTGAGACGCTCCAAGCAAAGCACATAACGCATGAAGTGATAAAAATATTGTGCAACGAAAGACAGACCGATGATTGTTGATGAAGAAGGGGATGCCTCGGGGGCATCCCCAAGCTTAGACGCTTGAGTCTCCTTGAATATTTATTGGGGGTGCACTGGGGCATCCCCAATCTTGAGCGCTTGACACTCCTGGATCTTCTTTGATCACCTTCCATCGCGCACTTGAAAACTCCCTTCATACATAACTCATTGTAGGCTGATTAGAGAGGTTAGTACCCTAATAAAATAATTTTCCTCTACTGCAAATAAAGATTTCCAGGAAGAGCTACTGTTTCTATTGCCTGCCCAAAAAAGTTTGCAAAGAAAAAGCAAGCTTAAGGATTGCAAAACTGCGAAAAGAAAAACTGGGGCAGAAGCTGAGAAAAACAGAACAGCAGAGAAAGGGGAATTTTTTCGAGGTACTTCTGCAACTCAAATCAAAAAACTTTGAACAGGGGATAGCAAGCCAATTGTATGGAGCATGCTGTCATAAAAATTCAGATCAAAAAGATGATCTGGTGATTTATCGCGAATTTTCCGGTCAAGAAGACAGAATCTGTTTCTGGACAGCAAGCTCCAACTTTTGAACTTTCAAGCACTCTGAGGCTAAACTTGGCACAAAGCTTGAAAAAGAAAGATACAATGATGTTGCTACAGTAGTAACAATCATCAAGACACAACAAAAGCAAAAACAAAAACCTAAATTCATTGCGGGCTGCCTCCCGAGAGCGCTTTCTTTTATGCCTTTAAGCTAGGCATGAAGATTATGAAAAGATGCTCACAAGAGAATAAGAATTGAAGCAAAAGAGAGCATCAAGAAGCAAATGTGAAACACATTTAAGCCTAACCCACTTCCTATGCATAGGCATCTTGTAAGAAAATAAATCAAAGAAGCACAAAGTGACATGCATAGGAAGGTAGAACAAGAACAACTTCAAAACTTTCAACATGAAGAGAGGTGTTTTTGTAACATGGAAGTTTCTACAACCAAACTTTCCTCTCTCAAAGTAATTTTCAGTAGCATCATGAACAACACCAAGAATGTAACTATCACATAAATCATGTTGTTCATGACCTACAAGCACACGTGTATTGTTTTCAACACGGTTTTTAGGATGATAAGATAGATGCAACCCATCACATTGAGCCTTGATAAGAGCAAAATTCTCCGAATAGTTGGAGATTTCAAAAGGATAACAGGGCAATCAAGTGTGGGTGCAACAACCATAATTTCATGCTTAACATAAGGAACTATAGAGAGTTCATCTTCGTAGGCATCATCCATAGTGGCATCATGGCCATCAACAAAGCAAGTATCAAAATCATCAGAAAGGGAAGTATCAAGTGAGTCCTCGGAATCATAAGATTCCTCTTCATAGCAATCATTAGCCTCTTCTTGGGCAGCAAGCATTCTATTTTTAAAATCCTCAATATAAGCATTGGAAGTATAGTTCTCAAAGCAATAAGCAAGAACAGCAAAGTTTTCAGACTTGTGAATAGTATCATAATACTTTTCAATCAAAGAAGCAATCTCATAAGCACCTTTAAAAGCAACATACTCTTCAATCTTTTCAACATCAAAGTAATCATAAACACCTTTGGCATAAGAAGACAGGATCTCATTTTCATTAAATTCACATTGGAAAGGAAGGTGTTTACGCTCTATATTAGAGCAGCAAGTAAAATCATAAATGTGGCATAAACACTCAACATAGCAATAAGAAACTTGTATTTGATCCCATAAGTGTTTCCCTTTCTGAGATAGGCGGTGCCGCGTATAATGAGCATGCTCATCCAATGATTTTTCCTCAACCAAGTCGGTTGGGTTTTTAGCGCGAGTACAGATTGATCGAAGACGATCCAAGTGAAACATGTCCATCCTACCATATTTGGGTGGTTCCACACCCATGGTGAAGATAGCATCAGTAGGTATTTTTGGTATTTTTGATAAGGGACACAAAAGTAAAAACTGAAAGGTAAACTAACAAGACTAAAAAAACAAAAGTAAAGGGTAGTGTGCAACTCCCCTATCTTAGCACTCGGAGTCCGACAACGGCGCCAGAAATTGGCGGTTATCAGGACTCGCGTATTTGTACTTCCTTTGAGTCCTCGGCAACGGCGCCAGAAATTAGCTTGATGGCTTCTCGCCCCTCGTTGGTTACCCCAAGTGGAAGGTTGAGATGCAGCGTAGCAGTAATTTCCCTCAGTAAAGATACCAAGGTTTTTCTCCAGTAGGACTCAACGATAAGTACGATAGGTGGCAACGGCGCCAGAAATTATTCTGATGCGTGGAGTTGTCATGGACCTGCACAAAACAAATAACTTTGCTCCCAACGAGTTCAGAGGAGTTGTCAATTCCTCCGGCCTTGTCGTTTACAAAGGATCAAACGCAAGAGATAAAAAGGTACTAGTAAAAGTAAAAACAGAAAGGTAAATAGTGGGTGTGAACAATGGTATGAAGATGGACCGGAGTCCCGTGATTTTCACTAGTGATGTCTCTCTCCCAAAAGACGATAAAAATGCTAGCGAGGTAAACAAATCACAGTTGGGCAATTGACAGGATTATGAAGGCACCGCAATGCTAACTATGCTGCAAAGAAAGGAAGGGCTCAAAAGAAATGGGCAGTACGCCAAGGTAAGTAGACCGAAATCCATCTGCATCCAGTACGAATCATCCACCTTGAGATATCTATCCAGAACATCTCGCTGGTATTAAGTTGCGAATCCCACCCAAAGTGTAAACTCAAAGCAACAGACAACTGCATTAAAAGAACTTTGCGTAAAGTAAACAATTCTTGCACCAATAGGCACAATCACCGTTGTTTTATCCCTGGTGGCAACAGCACATCCCCTAGTCTCATGTTTCTGTCACTCAAGCTAGACATCAGGGGGCTGAACCCACAATCGAGCATAACGCTCTCTCTTGGAGTTGCAAGCAAATAACTTGGCCAAAGCAAATACTGCAACGGAGAACATGCAAGAATTTACTCAAGAACAAAATATAAAAGGGCAAACCAAATATATTACTCATCACAATCTGAACATAGTCTCATAATCCATCAGATCCCAACAAACTCAGCATAGCAACAGCAGAAAATTACATAGGTGCCTCTATCATGTGAGGCAGCTCACGAGGTCTCGAAAGTGAAAGCACAAAAGAGGGAGAGGACATCACATAGCTACTGATCATGGACCCATGGTCCAAGGGGGACTACTCACGGCACATACGGGAGGCGTCCATGGCTATGGATGGTCTCCCGAAGGGGTGATCTCCTTCCGGCAGGGTGCCGGGGCAGCTTCTCCAGGCAGCCCCGATCTGAAAACGGCGGCGGCGGCGGGAACAGAGAGGTTTCCGCGAAAAAGAGTTCTCGTTTAGGGGTTTCTACCCCGAGGGGGTTATATAGGCGAAGGGGGCGTCGAGGGGCCACCCAGGGCAGCCAGGAGGGTGCCTGGCGCGCCCTAGGGTTGGGGCCGCGCCAGGGACCCTTCTGGCTCCCTTGTGGTGGTTCCGGCTCTCTCCCTTGGTTATTCCGGAAGCTTCCTGCCCGCTGATTTTTAATATATTTTTTTGCGGAATTTTTTGGGCACTTTAATCAGCCGGAAAACCTGAAAAACAAAAACAGCAGAAAACCAGAAGCTGGCAACTGGGTGCACTGAATTAGTAGGTTAGTCCAAATTGTTTTAAAAGTGTAATAAAGTTCAACCAAAACATGGCAAAGTCACACAAAACATGCATGAAGCAAGCAGAAATTATAGATACGTTTGGGACGTATCACTCGGAAATTTCGTCGAACACTTGCTGTGCAATCAAAGGAAAAAAATTCTAGCACCCACCCCACCCCAACACAATCCTGAAATTTTTTGAGGCAAAATGGCAAAGTGCTGGTTGGGGGCTTATATAACCAGGGCAACAGTCCCGGTTTTTTCCAACAACCGGGACCAATGCCTCGCAGTGCGCCACGTGTTGGTCGCCAAAGCATTGGTCCCGGTTTGTGGGAACAACCGGGACCGTTGCCCCACATGAACCGGGACCGTTGCCCTTTTCAGACGAACCGGGACCGTTGCCCGGCATCGGTCCCGGTTCTGAAATGAACCGGGAGCGATGCCTTTTTTTGGCTGGACGAAAGGGGGGTCTGTCCACTAGTGCACATACATTTTGCGTCGTTGATCTGCTCGCTTAGTTCTGGTAGTTTTAGGTCGACCACACGAGCTTGGAGCCAGTTTGGGGTGTCTTCTATGCCGCCATGGTCGTGGGGGCCTTGACGTATCCAGATCTCCACACGGTGGCATGCCCTATGGAGGAAGTTGAGTGAGATCCTGTCGTCCGTGGTGACGCCAAGTCGTGGGTGGTCGTAGAGGTGTAGATTAGAGACGAGGTACGAGGGGAGCAGGAGCTTGGTTGAAGATATATGACGAGTGTCGAGGCAGACGTGAAGGATGTGAAAGTCGAGCGCGTGGTCACGAAAGAGCCAGTGCGCCATGCCGCGGCACACGACGGCGCCACGCTGCCTGTATTGCTGCCAATCTCCCTCTAGGTGGTGAAGGTGCTTCCTCGTAGGCTCGCTCCAGCTCTGCCCGGCGGACGAGAATGTGTGGAGACTGAAGTTCTAACCGGTCGAATCAACGTCGACGATGAGCACTTTGAAGACGCCGGCGGCCGAGCTCCCTCCTCCTTGCGATGAAGACGATGGATAGTAGTCGTCGTCACCGGTTAGAATGGCGCAGCAACGGCAGCTTTCAACATATTGACTTCGATCGCACTGTAACCGGGGGAGCAGACGGCTGGTGCCGACGAGCGGATTGCACACGGCCATGTTGCGCGCGCCTGAGCCGAGGCGCACGAGGACGAGGCCGCGGCGCGAGGACAACGGCACCGCGCGGTCCGTTAAGCCGCAGGATTCAGAGGATCAAAAGCACGGGCAGTACGCCAAAATAAGTAGACCGAAATCCAACTGCATCTACTACTAATCATCCACCTTGAGATATATATCCAGAACATCTCGCTGGTATTAAGTTGCGAGCCCCACCCAAAGTGTAAACCCAAAGCAACAGACAACTGCATTAAAAAGCACTTTGCGTAAAGTAAACAATCCTTGCAACCGCGGTTACAAGCACCGTTGTTTTCCCCCTTGTGGCAACAGCACATCCCCTAGACTCATGTTTCTATCACTCAAGCGTGTCATCGGGGGGCATGAACCCACAATCGAGCATAACGTTCCCTCTTGGGGTTACTACCTACTGCTTGGCCAAAGCAATAAACAGCAACGGAGAACATGCAAGAATTACTTAGGAACAAAAATATAAGAGATAAAAACCAAATATATTAGTCAATCAGAATCTGAACATAATCTCATAATCCATCAAATCCCATCAAACTCAGCATAGCAACAACAGAAATATTACAAAAGTGCCTCGATCATGTAGGGAAGCTCACGAGGTCTAAACCATGAAGAACAAAGAGGGGAGGAGAACATAACATAGCTACTGATCACGGACCCATGGTCCAAGGAAAACTACTCACGAGACATCCGGGGAGCATCCATGGTGGAGAGGAGACTCCCGGAGGTCGGCCCTCCGTCCGGCAGGGTGCCGGGAAGAGGTCTTCTGGTTCTCCCGATCTCGGAAGCGCGGCGGCGGCGGAACAAAGGAGAGATCGCGAAAAAGAGTTCTCTCTTCGGAAGTTTCCCGTGACGGAGAATATATAGGCGAAGGGGGGCAGCCAGAGGTGGACCAGGGGCCCCAGCCCCCCCCCCCTGACGCAGCCAGGGATGGGGCCGCGCCGGGTGGCCGCCTGGGCCACCCCTGGCTCCCCTCTGGCCCCACTCGGGCTCTTCGCGAAGCTTCCTGTACGCTGATTTTTCCTATATTTTTCCCGGAATTTTTCTGGCACTTTTTATATGGGGGAAAACTGAAATAGAAAAACAGCAGAAAATAGGAACTCGCACTGTGGTGCACTGAGTTAATAGGTTAGTCCAAATATGATCAAAAGTGTATGAAAGTGTATCTAGATCATAGCAATATCACACAAAACATGCATGGAGCAAGCAGGAATTATAGATACGTTTTGGACGTATCAACATCCCCAAGCTTAATTCCTACTCGTCCTCGAGTAGGTAAATGATAACGGCATAATTTCTGTGGTGACATGCTAGCAACCATATAAAAACTTTGAAAAGTAAAGCAATCAAGGTTAGAAACTCAATTCAAGTCATAACAAGCAAGAGTCTATATTAGCATTGAAACAAGTAATAAAAGAACATTAGGTGCAAGAGCTCTCGCTGTCCGTGACTCGAATGTCTCCAAATGGTGTTTGCGTGCAATAAGGGGATAGGGAATACGAGAAAAACAATTTAATTGTTGAGAACTCAATCTACTAAAGTTTCACACTCGGTCTTTTTCTGGAATCTTATCTTGACTCGTCCCCAAACCACTAGCCAGGTACAAGTCAATTTGATCCACTCCTTTTTCAATATTTTGAGCACTCATGAAATGGATGAGCGTAAGCACGAGAGTTGACACTTAGGATGGCAAAGAGAGAAGTGCGGAGGAGGAAGACAAAAATGATGAGAAAGGCTCACATCAATGAGGACAATCATAGGCAAGAGATGGCAAATGATAGATATGATGTGAGGAGTAGAGATTTCCATGGAACGGATGCACATACGAGCTAGGAAGCTCTCCAATAGAACTAGTGGGGGTGCATCTAACTTGCTCGCTCATGAAGACCTAGAGCTCGTTTGAGGAGGCTCATCCTTGGAATATGCAAGCCAAGTTCTATAGTGTGAAGGTCCCCACATAGCTATATGCATAATGATCATCTCTATGGAGTACAAGGATATAAAGGGAGTACTAGTGTGGATCTCTCAAAAGGATAGTAGTGTTGCCCCTTTCTCTCTTTTTATTTCTTTTTTCTCTTTTTTCTATTTTTTGTATTTTTTTGTGGCCTCAATGGCTCTTTCTATTTAACTCTCATTTGTCCTCTTTGGGATCTTTTATTGTGTCCACTTTGGGATCTTTTCCTCACTTAAGGGCAACACTCTATTTTACAAGAAGGTAAGGAGATCTTTCACACTTTACAAGGTACTCAAAATCATAAAGAAGATGTAACTATCATGATGTATGCAATGTATGTCGCTGCCAGTGTAGCAGGAACATGTATGACATGAAGATCAAGTCATGAAGAAGTGGATGTTGCAAGGCAATATATCTCAGAAAGGCTATGGAAATGCCTTGATAGGTAGGTATGGTGGCTGTTTTGAGGAAAAATATAAGGAGGTTTATGATGACAGAGCGTATCATGCCAAGGGTTTGGATGTACCGGCGAAGGTGGACACCAACTCTCGGAGTGAGAAGAAGGCAATGCACGGCACGGGAGAGGCTAGCAAAATATGGGAAGGTGGAAGTGTCAACTTTCAATACTTACATTAGTCCGAAGAACTCATGCACTTATTATCGGTAACTCTCAATCTAAAAAAGGAGTTTCACAAAGAGACAAGTACCCCGAGGAGGAGTGTATGGGGGTTTGGTTATCCTTGCGCATCCTCGACTCATGGTACGTGAGTGTTCTCTAATATTCGATCCCTCCAAAGATTAGTGATCCATCTAGTAGCTAGAGTTCTCAACTAGTTTTGTAGGTTTTGAAAATACACGCGGATTGCCCAAAATACGACACCTATCACTAATAGTCTAGATCTCTTGACACCAAAAGTTCAAACATTACTCACAACAATACCTCAAAACTATTGCAAGTTACTACTAGAATTTAAATGGCAACCTCAATTACCTACTTTCAAGACAAGACACAACTCAGTGCAACAACCAACTCTCTTTAACAAGATAAACATGAAAACTAAAAAGAGTTCCAGCAACAAACTAAACAAAATCCAAGGCTCTTGCTAAATACAAACTAAGACTAAAACTAAACATGGCAGTAGCTACGAAAAGATAAAGAACACACAACAGCAAAAAGATAAGCAGGAAAAATCCTATGATGTGTTCTAGATTTTGGAAGTGGAGCGTGTTTATCTCCCACACAAAGTAAGACGGGATCTAACTTGTTATGAACAGCAAGCAAAGCTAAAGAAAACTAAAAATAAAACCTAAGAGCGAGACGCTCCAAGCATAGCACATAACGCATGAAGTGATAAAAATATAGTGAGACGAAGGACGAACTGATGATTGTTGATGGAGAAGGGGATGCACGGGGGCATCCCCAAGCTTAGACGCTTGAGTCTCCTTGAATATTTATTGGGGATGCATGGGGGCATCCCCAAGCTTGAGCGCTTGACACTCCTGGATCTTCTTTCATCATCTTCCATCGCACACTTGAAAACTCCCTTCATACAAAACTCATTATAAGCTGATTAGAGAGGTTAGTACCCTTAATAAAATAATTTTTTCCCACTTGATATAAAGATATTCTTGAAGAGCTATTGTTTCTCAAGAGTGCCAAAAAGTTTTCGCAAAGAAAAAGCAAGCTTAAGGTTTGCAAAAGTTAGGAGAGACAAAACGTGGCAGGAATCTGTGAAAAACAGAACAGCAGGTAGTAAAGAATTTTTTAGGGGCACTTCTGCAACTCAAATCAAAAAACTCAGAACATACGGAAGTTTGACAATTGTATAGAGCACGTTGTCAAAACAATTCAGATCAAAAAGATGATCTGGTGATTTGATTCGAATTTTTCTGTCAAGGGACAGAATCTGTTTTCTGGACAGCACGTCACAACTTTTTCTTCCCTTATCATAAGAGGCTATAACTTGGCACAAAGCTGAAAAATAAAGATACAATGATGTTGCTACAGTAGTAACAAACATCAAGACACAACAAAAAGCAAAAATAAACCTAAATTCGTTGCGGGCTGTCTCCCGAAAGCGCTTTCTTTTATGCCTTTAAGCTAGGCATAATGTAAAAGAAGAATCAAGTTTTATCAAGAGAAAGAGAATAACTAGCCCGTGTAACGGACTCAAAAGGTAACTTGATTTTCTTTCTAGGGAAGTGTTCCATCCCCTTTTTGAATGGGAATTGGAATTTTATATTCCCCTCTTTCATGTCAATAACCGCACCAACGGTGCGAAGAAAAGGACGTCCCAAAATAATTGGACACAAAGGTTCACACTCTATATCCATAACAATAAAATCAACGGGAACATAGTTGTCATTGACAATGATAAGAACATCGTCGATCTTCCCCAAAGGTTTCTTTACGGAAGAATCAACAAGACGAACACCAAAAGAACAAGGCTCAAAGGGCTTCAATTCAAACATATCAATTATTCTTTTGGGCATAACGGAGGTACTAGCTCCAACATCACATAAGGCATAGCAAGAGAAGTTATTTAATTTAATTTTGATCATAGGGTCCCAACCATCATCTAGCTTCCTAGGTATGGAGGCTTCTACTCTAAGCTTCTCCTCCCTAGATTTGATGAGAGCATTTGTGATATGCTCCGTGAAGGCAAGATTAAGTGTGCTAGTGTGGGGGTCTCTAGACATTTTGTGTAGCAAGCTACTAACTTCTGAGAGGGTGCAACTATCAAAATCAATATCACTACTATCAAAGGTGGTAGTAGTGTCGTCTAGGCTCACTTATTTCAAACCCTCTATGTTCATAGGAGTTTCTTCATCTTTGGTTGAGGTATTAGCATCACCATTAATAGGTCCAACGGGACTAGAGTGCATTGGGTGCTAATAGTTTGGGTGTCCTCAACAATTTGGATAGTGGCAACTGTGTGGTGTGTAGGAAGGCTCTTAATTTTATCCTCTTCCTCTTTTTCTCTAGCCCACCTTTCTTTAAGTTTAGCCATCATCCTAATATTTTCATTAATTTTTAATTGGATAGCATTAATAGGAGTGGCCTTATTCTCCTCAAGGGGAGATGTTCTAATTTTAAGCATCTCAATATCAAGGGCTAAGCTTTCTACCTTCAAAGAGAGATTATCTAATTTAGCTAATTTCTCCTCTACATTTTTGTTGAAGGCTTTTTGGGTAGTGATAAAGTCTCTAAGCATGTTTTCCAATTCAGAAGAGGGGTTCTTGTTGCTAGGGTAGGTTTTGTTGTTCCCATAGTTGGATGGAAACGGTCTAGGATTGATAGCAAAATTACCCCTATAAGCATTGTTGTTGAAGTTGTTTCTAGCAATAAAGTTCACATCTACTTGTTCTTGGGCAACCAAAGAATTTTAAGGGACATCATGAGGATCAATAGAGGGTTGCTTGGTAAGTAGAGACATAATTAAGTCAACTTTTTCATTTAGGGAGGTAACTTCCTCGACAGAGTTTACCTTCCTACCTGTTGGAGCGTGTCCGGTGTGCCATTGGGAATAAGTGGTCATCATCTCATCGAGAAGCTGCGTGGCAGCACCATGTGTAGTTGACATAAAGGTTCCTCCCGGGGCCGAATCTAACATGTTCCACGAGGTAAAGTTCAAGCCTGCATAAAAAGTCTGGATAACCATCCAGGTAGTCAAACCATGTGTAGGGAATTTCTTAACAAGAGATTTCATTCGTTCCCAAGCTTGGGCAACGTGTTCATTACCCAATTGCTTAAAATTCATAATGTTACTCCTTAATTGGATAATTTTAGCAGGTGGGTAGTACTTCCCTATAAAAGCATCTTTGCACTTATCCCAAGAATCTATGCTATTCCTAGGCAAAGATTGAAACCAAATTTTAGCGTCTCCCCTTAAAGAGAAAGGAAAGAGCTTGAGCTTAACAATATCACCTTCTACTTCTTTATACTTTTGCATATCACATAATTCAACAAAATTGTTCAAGTGTAAAGCAGCAGCATCTCCAGCACCAGAGAATTGATCTCTCATAACAAGGTTTAGCAAGGCAGGTTTAATTTCATAAGAGGTAGCTGAAGTGGCAGGTGTGGCAATGGGGGTGCAGATAAAGTCTTGGTTGTTGTGACTAGTGAAGTCACACAACTTGGTGTTTTCAGTGGAACCCATAGCAACAGCAAGTGTGGCAGATTTTTTTGTGATTTTTGATATAAGACACAAAGATAAAAACTGAAAGGTAAACTAACAAGACTAAAAAACAAAGGTAAAGGGTAGTGTGCAACTCCCCTATCTTAGCACTCGGAGTCCCCGGCAACGGCGCCAGAAATTTGCTTGATGGCGCGAGAGTTGACGGGTGTAGTCTTCTCGCCCTTCGTTGGTGAGCTCCAAGTGGAAGGCGTGATGTAGCACAACAGCAAATTTCCCTCAGTAAAGATACCAAGGTTTGTCTCCAGTAGGACTCCAGAGATGATAAGTAGGTGTCAGCGGCGCAACTGACGCGGACCTGCACACAGACACAAATAACTTTGTTCCCAACGAAGTTTAGAGAGGTTGTCAATCTCTCTAGTCTTGTTGTTCACAAAGGATCAAACACAAGGGATAATGATAGCAACTGAAAGTAAAAGCAGAAAAGTAAATGAGCGTGGAAACAGTAATGGGGATATGGACCGGGATACGTGATGTTCACTAGTGATGAATCTCTCCCAAAAGACGATAAAACTGCTATGCGAGGTAAACAAATTACAGAAGGGCAATCGATAGGATTATGAATGCACCGCAATGCTAACTATGCTACAAAAGAAAGGAAGAGGCTCAAAAGCACGGGCAGTACGCCAAAATAAGTAGACCGAAATCCAACTGCATCTACTACTAATCATCCACCTTGAGATATCTATCCAGAACATCTCACTGGTATTAAGTTGCGAGCCCCACCCAAAGTGTAAACCCAAAGCAACAGACAACATATTTAAAAAGCACTTTGCGTAAAGTAAACAACCCTTGCAACCGCGGTTACAAGCACCGTTGTTTTCCCCCTTGTGGCAACAGCACATCCCCTAGACTCATGTTTCTGTCACTCAAGCGTGTCATCGGGGGGCATGAACCCACAATCGAGCATAACGTTCCCTCTTGGGGTTACTACCTACTACTTGGCCAAAGCAATAAACAGCAACGGAGAACATGCAAGAATTACTTAGGAACAAAAGTATAAGAGATAAAAACCAAATATATTACTCAATCACAATCTGAACATAATCTCATAATCCATCAGATCCCATCAAACTCAGCATAGCAACAGCAGAAAGATTACAAAAGTGCCTCGATCATGTAGGGCAGCTCACGAGGTCTAAACCATGAAGAACAAAGAGGGGAGGAGAACATCACATAGCTACTGATCACGGACCCATGGTCCAAGGAAAACTACTCACGAGACATCCGGGGAGCATCCATGGTGGAGAGGAGACTCCCGGAGGTCGGCCCTCCCTCCGGCAGAGTGCCGGGAAGAGGTCTTCTGGTGCTCCCGATCTCGGAAGCGCGGCGGCGGAACAGAGGAGAGATCGCGAAAAAGAGTTCTCTCTTCGGAAGTTTCCCGTGACGGAGAATATATAGGCGAAGGGGGGCAGCCAGAGGTGGACCAGGGGCCCCAGGCGCCCCCCTGGCGCGGCCAGGGGTGGAGCCGCGCCGGGTGGCCGCCTGGGCCACCCCTGGCTCCCCTCTGGCCCCACCCGGGCTCTTCGTGAAGCTTCATGTACGCTGATTTTTCCTATATTTTTCCCGGAATTTTTCTGGCACTTTTTATATGGGGGAAAACTGAAATAGAAAAACAGCACAAAACAGGAACTGGCACTGTGGTGCACTGAGTTAATAGGTTAGTCCAAATATGATCAAAAGTGTATGAAAGTGTATCTAGATCATAGCAATATCACACAAAACATGCATGGAGCAAGCAGAAATTATAGATGCGTTTTGGACGTATCATTACCCATACTGAACCTTTTCAATATCTTGTCAATATAAGTGCTCTGACTCAAGGCCAACCGTCGATTAGGTCTATCTCTATAGATCTTAATCCCCAATATGTACGCAGCTTCACCAAGGTCCTTCATGGAAAATTGTCCATTCAGATATTCCTTCACTTCCTCTAAGAAATTCTTACCGTTCCCTATTAGTAATATGTCATCTACATATAACACAAGGAATGCTACAGAGCTCCCACTTAGTTTCTTATAGACGCAGAACTCTTCGACGTTTTGGACAAATCCAAAAGCTTTAATGACCTCATCAAATCGAAGATTCCAGCTCCGAGATGCTTGCTTCAACCCATAGATGGACCGTTGAAGCTTGCACACCTTACCAAAGTTCCTTGGATCGACAAACCCCTCTGGTTGCATCATATACAACTCTTCCTCAATGTTGCCATTTAGGAAAGCAGTTTTCACATCCATCTGCCATATCTCGTAATCATGATATGCAGCTATTGCTAGTAGGATCCGAATAGACTTTATCATCGCTACAGGAGAGAACGTCTCCTCGTAGTCAACTCCTTGAATTTGTCGGAACCCCTTCACGACAAGTCGAGCTTTGTAGACAGATACGTTTCCGTCTGCGTCAGTCTTTTTCTTGAAAATCCATTTATTCTCGACGGCCTTGCGGTCCTCGGGAATATCCACCAAAGTCCATACTTTGTTGGTGTACATGGAGTCTATTTCGGATTTCATGGCTTCAAGACATTTCTCGGACTCGGGTCCCTCCATTGCTTGTTTGTAACTTGTAGGTTCATCCGTCTCATCAGCCGAGATTGCATCCACAAGTTGTCCGTAAAACTCAGTAGGTTGACGGACTCTTGATGACCTACGGGGCATAAAAGGTTCCTCTTCATTCTCATCATGATCATCATCAATGTCATGATCGTTATGAATGTCGTTCTGGCCATTCTCTTCAGCTCCCACTGTGGAAGATGGTTCCAGAACAATTTCCGTAGCCGTTTCTTCCAATTGGAGTGATTGGTCAGTCACTTCATTGAGGTCTATTTTCCTCCCACTCAACTCTTTTGCGAGAAACTCCTTCTCAAGAAAGTGTCCCGTCTTGGCAACAAACGTTTTGCTGTCAGACTTGTTGTAGAAGGTGTATCCACAAGTTTCCTTGGGATAGCCCACAAAGATGCACTTATCCGCCTTGGATTCAAGTTTTTCAGGCTGTAGTTTCCTAACATAAGCCTCACAACCCCAAATCTTCAGGTGAGACAACTTAGGTTTCGTGCCATGCCATTCTTCAAATGGTGTTGTCTTTACGGATTTGGATGGTGCCCTATTAAGAATATGAGCGGCAGTTTCTAATGCATACCTGATGGCTTCTCGCCCCTCGTTGGTTACCCCAAGTGGAAGGTTGAGATGCAGCGTAGCGGTAATTTCCCTCAGTAAAGATACCAAGGTTTGTCTCCAGTAGGACTCAACGATAAGTACGATAGGTGGCAACGGCGCCAGAAATTATTCTGATGCGTGGAGTTGTCGTGGACCTGCACAAAACAAATAACTTTGCTCCCAACGAGTTCAGAGGAGTTTTCAATTCCTCCAGCCTTGTCGTTTACAAAGGATCAAACGCAAGAGATAAAAAGGTACTAGTAAAAGTAAAAACAGAAAGATAAATAGTGGGTGTGAACAATGGTATGAAGATGGACCGGAGTCCCGTGATTTTCACTAGTGATGTCTCTCTCCCAAAAGACGATAAAAATGCTAGCGAGGTAAACAAATCACAATTGGGGTGCACTTGGGCATCCCCAAGCTTGAGCGCTTGACACTCCTGGATCTTCTTTGATCACCTTCCATCGCGCACTTGAAAACTCCCTTCCTACATAACTCATTGTAGGCTGATTAGAGAGGTTAGTACCCTAATAAAATAATTTTCCTCTACTGAAAATAAAGATTTCCAGGAAGAGCTACTGTTTCTCTTGCCTGCCCAAAAAATTTTGCAAAGAAAAAGCAAGCTTAAGGATTGCAAAACTTCGAAAAGAAAATCTGGGGCAGAAGCTTAGAAAAACAGAACAGTAGAGAAAGGGGAATTTTTTCGAGGTACTTCTGCAACTCAAATCAAAAAACTTTGAACAGAGGCTAGCAAGCCAATTGTATGGAGCATGCTTTCAAAAAAATTCAGATCAAAAAGTTGATCTGGTGATTTATCGCGAATTTTCCCGTCAAGAAGACAGAATCTGTTTCTGGACAGCAAGCTCCAACTTTTGAACTTTCAAGCACTCTAAGGCTAAACTTGGCACAAAGCTTGAAAAAGAAAGAAACAATGATGTTGCTACAGTAGTAACAATCATCAAGACCACTAAGAACAGAACAAAAAGAAAAAGAAAAACCTAAATTCGTTGTGGGCTGCCTTCCGAAAGCGCTTCTTTAGAGCCATTAGCTAGGCTTAAAGCAGAAGATCAAGTTGCATCTATTGAACCATTACCATGATCATCAAAAAGCTCTTCTATAGTGCAACTAGTCTTAATAGGTTTCTCAAATAAAGGACGAATAAAAATGCTTCTCGGAATAAAATCAAAAGGGGGGAAATCAGTTGGAGTTTCATTAAAATTAAAGATAGGTGTCTCCTCCAAAGTTTTCACCGTTTCAACTCTCTTGGCAATAGGTGTGCTATCTTTTGTTCGAGGAACCTTGGGTACGTAAACGGACTTAGGTTCCTTCTTTGCCGGAGTTTCATCCCTTTTAGTTTTGATTGAGGAAAAAGTAGTTCCTAAAGTTTCAATCACTTCCTCAATCTTTTCTATCCTAGAAGACTTTTCATCAAGGGTTTTGATAGTCTCTAAAGTTTTGATAATTTTCTGCATAGAGTTACCTAGCCTATTCAAATTCCCTTGAATCTTACGCTCCAACTCATTCATCTTATCAATGCTTGGCATCTCTAGCTCTATGTTTTCAAGTTTTCTCATAATGTGAGCTAAAGTAATGTCCTCTTTAATACTAGCAATAGGGAGACTTCCTACAAGATTTTCAATAACATTAAGGGCTTCCCGAACTGGGGCCTCTGTGAAGTTTCCACTGATAGCAGTATCTAAAAGAAACCTATTCCAAGAAGTGATCCCAACATAAAAATTTCTAAGCAGGATAGCAGTGGATTGCTTCTTGGTGGCTCTTTTTTGAGAATCATTAATTCTATACAAAGCATCTTTTAAACTCTCACCACCCCTTTGAGTAAAGGTAAGCACTTCCGCCTCACCAAAGGCAAAAGGACCAGCCATAGTGGTAGCTACTGACAAGGTAACAGGTATTTTTGGTATTTTTTATTAGGGACACAAAAGTAAAAACTGAAAGGTAAACTAACAAGACTAAAAAGCAAAGGTAAAAGATAGCGTGTAACTCCCCTATTTTTGATACAGGAGTCCGACAACGGCGCCAGAAATTGGCGGTTATCAGGACTCGCGTATTTGTACTTCCTTTGAGTCCCCGGCAACGGCGCCAGAAATTAGCTTGATGGCTTCTCGCCCCTCGTTGGTTACCCCAAGTGGAAGGTTGAGATGCAGCGTAGCGGTAATTTCCCTCAGTAAAGATACCAAGATTTGTCTCCAGTAGGACTCAACGATAAGTACGATAGGTGGCAACGGCGCCAGAAATTATTCTGATGCGTGGAGTTGTCGTGGACCTGCACAAAACAAATAACTTTGCTCCCAACGAGTTCAGAGGAGTTGTCAATTCCTCCGGCCTTGTCGTTTACAAAGGATCAAACGCAAGAGATAAAAAGGTACTAGTAAAAGTAAAAACAGAAAGATAAATAGTGGGTGTGAACAATGGTATGAAGATGGACCGGAGTCCCGTGATTTTCACTAGTGATGTCTCTCTCCCAAAAGACGATAAAAATGCTAGCGAGGTAAACAAATCACAATTGGGAAATTGACAGGATTATGAAGGCACCGCAATGCTAACTATGCTGCAAAGAAAGGAAGGGCTCAAAAGCAATGGGCATTACGCCAAGGTAAGTAGACCGAAATCCATCTGCATCTACTACGAATCATCCACCTTGAGATATCTATCCAGAACATCTCGCTGGTATTAAGTTGCGAATCCCACCCAAAGTGTAAACTCAAAGCAACAGACAGCTGCATTAAAAGAACTTTGCGTAAAGTAAACAATTCTTGCACCAATAGGCACAATCACCGTTGTTTTATCCCTGGTGGCAACAGCACATCCCCTAGTCTCATGTTTCTGTCACTCAAGCTAGACATCAGGGGGCTGAACCCACGATCGAGCATAACGCTCTCTCTTGGAGTTGCAAGCAAATAACTTGGCCAAAGAAAATACTGCAACGGAGAACATGCAAGAATTTACTCAAGAACAAAATATAAAAGGGCAAACCAAATATATTACTCATCACAATCTGAACATAGTCTCATAATCCATCAGATCCCAACAAACTCAGCATAGCAACAACAGAAAATTACATAGGTGCCTCGATCATGTGAGGCAGCTCACGAGGTCTCTAAAGTGAAAGCACAAAAGAGGGAGAGCACATCACATAGCTACTGATCACAGACCCATGGTCCAAGGGGGGCTACTCACGGCACATACGGGAGGCGTCCATGGCTATGGATGGTCTCCCGGAGGGGTGATCTCCTTCCGGCAGGGTGCCGGGGCAGCTTCTCCAGGCAGCCCCGATCTAAAAACGGCGGCGGCGGCGGAACAGAGAGGTTACCGCGAAAAAGAGTTCTTGTTTAGGGGTTTCTACCCCGAGGGGGTTATATAGGCGAAGGGGGGCGTCGAGGGGCCACCGGCAGCCAGGAGGGTGCCTGGCGCGCCCTAGGGTTGGGGCCGCGCCAGGGACCCTTTTGGCTCCCTGGTGGTGGTCCCGTCTCTCTCCCTTGGTTATTCCGGAAGCTTCCTGCCCGCTGATTTTTAATATAATTTTTGCGGAATTTTTTGGGCACTTTAATCAGCCGGAAAACCTGAAAAACAAAAACAGCAGAAAACCAGAAGCTGGCAACTGGGTGCACTGAGTTAGTAGGTTAGTCCAAATTGGTTTAAAAGTGTAATAAATTTCAACCAAAACATGGCAAAGTCACACAAAAAATGCATAGAGCAAGCAGAAATTATAGATACGTTTGGGACGTATCAACATCCCCAAGCTTAATTCCTGCTCGTCCTCGAGTAGGTAAATGATAACAAGCATAATTTCTGTGGTGACATGCCACACAACCAAATAAGGACTGTTAAGTAAAGCAATCAAAGCATGCAATTCAATTCAAGTCTTAACAGGCAAGAGTCTATATTGGCATTTAACACAAGCAACAAAAGAACAAAAGGTGCAAGAGCTCTTGCTGTCCGTGACTCGAATGTCTCCAGATGGTGTTTGCGTGCAAGCAAGGGACTGGGAAGAAAGAGAAAAAAAAAGGTTGTTGAGAACAACTATCTACTAAAGTTTCACACTTAGTCTCCTTTGGATTCTTATCTGGACTCGTCCCCACACCACTAGCCAGGTACAAGTCAAACTGATCCACTCCCTTTCGATATTTTGAGAACTCATGCAATGGATGAGCGTGAGCAAGAAAGTTGACACCTAAAAGGCGAAACAGAAAGAAGAGGTGGAGGAGGAAGACAAAAAGGTGTGTGAAAGGCTCACATCAATGAGGACAATCATAGGCGAGAGAAGGCCATATGATAGATATGATGTGAGGAGTAGGGATTGCCATACAACGGATGCACATGTGAGCTTAAAAGCTCTCCAATGGAACTAGTGGGGGTGCATCGAACTTGCTTGCTCAAGAAGACCTAGAGCTCGTTTGAGGAGGCTCATCATTGGAATATACAAGCCAAGTTCTATAGTGTAAAAGTTCCCCACATAGCTATATGCATGATGATAATCTCTATGGAGTACAAGGGATAGAAGATGAAGTACTAGTGTGGATCTCTCAAAAGGAATAGTAGTATGCCCCCTTCTCTCTTTTTATTTTTCTTTTTCTCTTTTTCTCTTTTTTTTGGTGGCCTCAATGGCTCTTTCTATTTAACTCTCATTTGTCCTCTTTGGGATCTTTTAATTTTGTCCTCTTTGGGATCTTTTCCTCACTTTAGGGGCAATACTCTATATTTTACAAGAGTATAGGAGATCTTTCACACTTTACAATGGTACTCACAAAAAGAAAATGTAACTAATCATGATGCAAATGTATGCCTCTGCCAGGATAGCAGGATATGCAATGATACTAGCGCGTCATGTAGCAATGATTAGGGCAAGGCCCAACTAGCATGCGGCTCATCGATCAAGCAAGTAGCATGTATGACATGAGGATCAAGTCATGAGAGGGTGGGTGTTGCATGGCAATGTATCTCGGAAAGGCTATGGAAATGCCTTGTAGGTAGGTATGGTGGCTGTTTTGAGGAAAGATATAATGAGGCTTATGATGACAGAGCGTATCATGCCAAGGGTTTGGATGCACCGGCGAAGTATGCGCCAACTCTCGAGGTGAGAAAAGGGCAATGCACGGTACCGTAGAGGCTAGAAAAAGTATGGGTAGGTGCAAGTGTAAACTTTAGAATACTCACATTAGTCCGAAGAACTCATGCACTTATTATCGGTAACTCTCAATCTAATAGGAGGTTCACAAAGAGACAGGTACCCCGAGGAGGAGTGTATAGGGGTTTGGTTATCCTTGCGCATCCTCGACTCATGGTACGTGAGTGTACTCTAATATTCGAACCCTCCAGAGGTTAGTGATCCATCTAGTAGCTAGAGTTCTCAAAAGGGGTTTTTGGTTTTCGAAAAACACACGGATTGCCCAAAATACGACATCTATCACTAATAGGCAAGAGCTCTTGACACCAAAAGTTCAAACATTACTCTAGTCAGTACCTCAAAACTATTGCAAGTTACTACTTCAAAGAAAAAATCAACTTTAACTACCTACTTTCTAGTCAAGACACAGAACTCAGTGCAACAGGCAAACTCTCTAACGAGATAAAACATGCAACCTATAGAAAGTTCAACCTGAAAAGAAAAGCTCTAGAAAAACTAAAGCACTACAGCTAAACAGACCAGCAGCTAAGAAAAGAAAAAGAACAACTCACAGCTAAAAGAAATAAGCATGCAAATCCTATGAGGAGTTCTAGTTCAAGTGGAGCGTGTTTCTCTCCCACACAAAAGAGTAAGTTGGGGTCTAACTTGTTACTACAGCAAAGAAAGCAAAACAAACCTAGAAAAGTAAAGAGCGAGACGCTCCAAGCAAAGTACATAACGCATGAAGTGATAAAAATATAGTGCAACAAAAGACAAACCGATGATTGTTTATGAAGAAGGGGATGCCTCGGGGGCATCCCCAAGCTTAGACGCTTGAGTCTCCTTGAATATTTATATGGGGTGCACTTGGGCATCCCCAAGCTTGAGCGCTTGACACTCCTGGATCTTCTTTGATCACCTTCCATCGCGCACTTGAAAACTCCGTTCATACATAACTCATTGTAGGCTGATTAGAGAGGTTAGTACCCTAATAAAATAATTTTCCTCTACTGCAAATAAAGACTTCCAGGAAGAGCTACTGTTTCTATTGCCTTCCCAAAAAAGTTTGCAAAGAAAAAGCAAGCTTAAGGATTGCAAAACTGCGAAAAGAAAAACTGGGGCAGAAGCTGAGAAAAACAGAACAGCAGAGAAAGGAGAATTGTTTCGAGGTACTTCTGCAACTCAAATCAAAAAACTTTGAACAGAGGCTAGCAAGACAATTGTATGGAGCATGCTGTAAAAAAAATTCAGATCAAAAAGATGATCTGGTGATTTATCGCGAATTTTCTCGTCAAGAAGACAGAATCTGTTTCTGGACAGCAAGCTCCAACTTTTGAACTTTCAAGCACTCTGAGGCTAAACTTGGCACAAAGCTTGAAAAAGAAAGATACAATGATGTTGCTACAGTAGTAACAATCATCAAGACCACTAATAACAGAACAAAAACAAAAAGAAAAACCTAAATTCGTTGCGGGCTGCCTCCCGAAAGCGCTTCTTTAGAGCCATTAGCTAGGCTTAAAGCAGAAGATCAAGTTGCATCTATTGAACCATTACCATGATCATCAAAAAGCTCTTCAATAGTGAAACTAGTCTTAATAGGTTTCTCAAATAAAGGACGAATAAAAATGCTTCTCGGAATAAAATCAAAAGGGGGGAAATCAGTTGGAGTTTCATTAAAATTAAAGATAGGTGTCTCCTCCAAAGTTTTCACCGTTTCAACTCTCTTGGCAATAGGTGTGCTATCTTTTGTTCGAGGAACCTTGGGTACGTAAACGGACTTAGGTTCCTTCTTTGCCGGAGTTTCATCCCTTTTAGTTTTGATTGAGGAAAAAGTAGTTCCTAAAGTTTCAATCACTTCCTCAATCTTTTCTATCCTAGAAGACTTTTCATCAAGGGTTTTGATAGTCTCTAAAGTTTTGATAATTTTCTGCATAGAGTTACCTAGCCTATTCAAATTCCCTTGAATCTTACGCTCCAACTCATTCATCTTATCAATGCTTGGCATCTCTAGCTCTATGTTTTCAAGTTTTCTCATAATGTGAGCTAAAGTAATGTCCTCTTTAATACTAGCAATAGGGAGACTTCCTACAAGATTTTCAATAACATTAAGGGCTTCCCGAACTGGGGCCTCTGTGAAGTTTCCACTGATAGCAGTATCTAAAAGAAACCTATTCCAAGAAGTGATCCCAACATAAAAATTTCTAAGCAGGATAGCAGTGGATTGCTTCTTGGTGGCTCTTTTTTGAGAATCATTAATTCTATACAAAGCATCTTTTAAACTCTCACCACCCCTTTGAGTAAAGGTAAGCACTTCCGCCTCACCAAAGGCAAAAGGACCAGCCATAGTGGTAGCTACTGACAAGGTAACAGGTATTTTTGGTATTTTTTATTAGGGACACAAAAGTAAAAACTGAAAGGTAAACTAACAAGACTAAAAAGCAAAGGTAAAAGATAGCGTGTAACTCCCCTATTTTTGATACAGGAGTCCGACAACGGCGCCAGAAATTGGCGGTTATCAGGACTCGCGTATTTGTACTTCCTTTGAGTCCCCGGCAACGGCGCCAGAAATTAGCTTGATGGCTTCTCGCCCCTCGTTGGTTACCCCAAGTGGAAGGTTGAGATGCAGCGTAGCGGTAATTTCCCTCAGTAAAGATACCAAGATTTGTCTCCAGTAGGACTCAACGATAAGTACGATAGGTGGCAACGGCGCCAGAAATTATTCTGATGCGTGGAGTTGTCGTGGACCTGCACAAAACAAATAACTTTGCTCCCAACGAGTTCAGAGGAGTTGTCAATTCCTCCGGCCTTGTCGTTTACAAAGGATCAAACGCAAGAGATAAAAAGGTACTAGTAAAAGTAAAAACAGAAAGATAAATAGTGGGTGTGAACAATGGTATGAAGATGGACCGGAGTCCCGTGATTTTCACTAGTGATGTCTCTCTCCCAAAAGACGATAAAAATGCTAGCGAGGTAAACAAATCACAATTGGGAAATTGACAGGATTATGAAGGCACCGCAATGCTAACTATGCTGCAAAGAAAGGAAGGGCTCAAAAGCAATGGGCATTACGCCAAGGTAAGTAGACCGAAATCCATCTGCATCTACTACGAATCATCCACCTTGAGATATCTATCCAGAACATCTCGCTGGTATTAAGTTGCGAATCCCACCCAAAGTGTAAACTCAAAGCAACAGACAGCTGCATTAAAAGAACTTTGCGTAAAGTAAACAATTCTTGCACCAATAGGCACAATCACCGTTGTTTTATCCCTGGTGGCAACAGCACATCCCCTAGTCTCATGTTTCTGTCACTCAAGCTAGACATCAGGGGGCTGAACCCACGATCGAGCATAACGCTCTCTCTTGGAGTTGCAAGCAAATAACTTGGCCAAAGAAAATACTGCAACGGAGAACATGCAAGAATTTACTCAAGAACAAAATATAAAAGGGCAAACCAAATATATTACTCATCACAATCTGAACATAGTCTCATAATCCATCAGATCCCAACAAACTCAGCATAGCAACAACAGAAAATTACATAGGTGCCTCGATCATGTGAGGCAGCTCACGAGGTCTCGAAAGTGAAAGCACAAAAGAGGGAGAGCACATCACATAGCTACTGATCACAGACCCATGGTCCAAGGGGGGCTACTCACGGCACATACGGGAGGCGTCCATGGCTATGGATGGTCTCCCGGAGGGGTGATCTCCTTCCGGCAGGGTGCCGGGGCAGCTTCTCCAGGCAGCCCCGATCTAAAAACGGCGGCGGCGGCGGAACAGAGAGGTTACCGCGAAAAAGAGTTCTTGTTTAGGGGTTTCTACCCCGAGGGGGTTATATAGGCGAAGGGGGGCGTCGAGGGGCCACCGGCAGCCAGGAGGGTGCCTGGCGCGCCCTAGGGTTGGGGCCGCGCCAGGGACCCTTTTGGCTCCCTGGTGGTGGTCCCGTCTCTCTCCCTTGGTTATTCCGGAAGCTTCCTGCCCGCTGATTTTTAATATAATTTTTGCGGAATTTTTTGGGCACTTTAATCAGCCGGAAAACCTGAAAAACAAAAACAGCAGAAAACCAGAAGCTGGCAACTGGGTGCACTGAGTTAGTAGGTTAGTCCAAATTGGTTTAAAAGTGTAATAAATTTCAACCAAAACATGGCAAAGTCACACAAAAAATGCATAGAGCAAGCAGAAATTATAGATACGTTTGGGACGTATCAACATCCCCAAGCTTAATTCCTGCTCGTCCTCGAGTAGGTAAATGATAACAAGCATAATTTCTGTGGTGACATGCCACACAACCAAATAAGGACTGTTAAGTAAAGCAATCAAAGCATGCAATTCAATTCAAGTCTTAACAGGCAAGAGTCTATATTGGCATTTAACACAAGCAACAAAAGAACAAAAGGTGCAAGAGCTCTTGCTGTCCGTGACTCGAATGTCTCCAGATGGTGTTTGCGTGCAAGCAAGGGACTGGGAAGAAAGAGAAAAAAAAAGGTTGTTGAGAACAACTATCTACTAAAGTTTCACACTTAGTCTCCTTTGGATTCTTATCTGGACTCGTCCCCACACCACTAGCCAGGTACAAGTCAAACTGATCCACTCCCTTTCGATATTTTGAGAACTCATGCAATGGATGAGCGTGAGCAAGAAAGTTGACACCTAAAAGGCGAAACAGAAAGAAGAGGTGGAGGAGGAAGACAAAAAGGTGTGTGAAAGGCTCACATCAATGAGGACAATCATAGGCGAGAGAAGGCCATATGATAGATATGATGTGAGGAGTAGGGATTGCCATACAACGGATGCACATGTGAGCTTAAAAGCTCTCCAATGGAACTAGTGGGGGTGCATCGAACTTGCTTGCTCAAGAAGACCTAGAGCTCGTTTGAGGAGGCTCATCATTGGAATATACAAGCCAAGTTCTATAGTGTAAAAGTTCCCCACATAGCTATATGCATGATGATAATCTCTATGGAGTACAAGGGATAGAAGATGAAGTACTAGTGTGGATCTCTCAAAAGGAATAGTAGTATGCCCCCTTCTCTCTTTTTATTTTTCTTTTTCTCTTTTTCTCTTTTTTTTGGTGGCCTCAATGGCTCTTTCTATTTAACTCTCATTTGTCCTCTTTGGGATCTTTTAATTTTGTCCTCTTTGGGATCTTTTCCTCACTTTAGGGGCAATACTCTATATTTTACAAGAGTATAGGAGATCTTTCACACTTTACAATGGTACTCACAAAAAGAAAATGTAACTAATCATGATGCAAATGTATGCCTCTGCCAGGATAGCAGGATATGCAATGATACTAGCGCGTCATGTAGCAATGATTAGGGCAAGGCCCAACTAGCATGCGGCTCATCGATCAAGCAAGTAGCATGTATGACATGAGGATCAAGTCATGAGAGGGTGGGTGTTGCATGGCAATGTATCTCGGAAAGGCTATGGAAATGCCTTGTAGGTAGGTATGGTGGCTGTTTTGAGGAAAGATATAATGAGGCTTATGATGACAGAGCGTATCATGCCAAGGGTTTGGATGCACCGGCGAAGTATGCGCCAACTCTCGAGGTGAGAAAAGGGCAATGCACGGTACCGTAGAGGCTAGAAAAAGTATGGGTAGGTGCAAGTGTAAACTTTAGAATACTCACATTAGTCCGAAGAACTCATGCACTTATTATCGGTAACTCTCAATCTAATAGGAGGTTCACAAAGAGACAGGTACCCCGAGGAGGAGTGTATAGGGGTTTGGTTATCCTTGCGCATCCTCGACTCATGGTACGTGAGTGTACTCTAATATTCGAACCCTCCAGAGGTTAGTGATCCATCTAGTAGCTAGAGTTCTCAAAAGGGGTTTTTGGTTTTCGAAAAACACACGGATTGCCCAAAATACGACATCTATCACTAATAGGCAAGAGCTCTTGACACCAAAAGTTCAAACATTACTCTATTCAGTACCTCAAAACTATTGCAAGTTACTACTTCAAAGAAAAAATCAACTTTAACTACCTACTTTCTAGTCAAGACACAGAACTCAGTGCAACAGGCAAACTCTCTAACGAGATAAAACATGCAACCTATAGAAAGTTCAACCTGAAAAGAAAAGCTCTAGAAAAACTAAAGCACTACAGCTAAACAGACCAGCAGCTAAGAAAAGAAAAAGAACAACTCACAGCTAAAAGAAATAAGCATGCAAATCCTATGAGGAGTTCTAGTTCAAGTGGAGCGTGTTTCTCTCCCACACAAAAGAGTAAGTTGGGGTCTAACTTGTTACTACAGCAAAGAAAGCAAAACAAACCTAGAAAAGTAAAGAGCGAGACGCTCCAAGCAAAGTACATAACGCATGAAGTGATAAAAATATAGTGCAACAAAAGACAAACCGATGATTGTTTATGAAGAAGGGGATGCCTCGGGGGCATCCCCAAGCTTAGACGCTTGAGTCTCCTTGAATATTTATATGGGGTGCACTTGGGCATCCCCAAGCTTGAGCGCTTGACACTCCTGGATCTTCTTTGATCACCTTCCATCGCGCACTTGAAAACTCCGTTCATACATAACTCATTGTAGGCTGATTAGAGAGGTTAGTACCCTAATAAAATAATTTTCCTCTACTGCAAATAAAGACTTCCAGGAAGAGCTACTGTTTCTATTGCCTTCCCAAAAAAGTTTGCAAAGAAAAAGCAAGCTTAAGGATTGCAAAACTGCGAAAAGAAAAACTGGGGCAGAAGCTGAGAAAAACAGAACAGCAGAGAAAGGAGAATTGTTTCGAGGTACTTCTGCAACTCAAATCAAAAAACTTTGAACAGAGGCTAGCAAGACAATTGTATGGAGCATGCTGTAAAAAAAATTCAGATCAAAAAGATGATCTGGTGATTTATCGCGAATTTTCTCGTCAAGAAGACAGAATCTGTTTCTGGACAGCAAGCTCCAACTTTTGAACTTTCAAGCACTCTGAGGCTAAACTTGGCACAAAGCTTGAAAAAGAAAGATACAATGATGTTGCTACAGTAGTAACAATCATCAAGACCACTAATAACAGAACAAAAACAAAAAGAAAAACCTAAATTCGTTGCGGGCTGCCTCCCGAAAGCGCTTCTTTAGAGCCATTAGCTAGGCTTAAAGCAGAAGATCAAGTTGCATCTATTGAACCATTACCATGATCATCAAAAAGCTCTTCAATAGTGAAACTAGTCTTAATAGGTTTCTCAAATAAAGGACGAATAAAAATGTTTCTTGGAATAAAATCAAAAGGGGGGAAATCAGTTGGAGTTTCATTAAAATTAAAGATAGGTGTCTCCTCCAAAGTTTTCACCGTTTCAACTCTCTTGGCAATAGGTGTGCTATCTTTTGTTCGAGGAACCTTGGGTACGTAAACGGACTTAGGTTCCTTCTTTGCCGGAGTTTCATCCCTTTTAGTTTTGATTGAGGAAAAAGTAGTTCCTAAAGTTTCAATCACTTCCTCAATCTTTTCTATCCTAGAAGACTTTTCATCAAGGGTTTTGATAGTCTCTAAAGTTTTGATAATTTTCTGCATAGAGTTATCTAGCCTATTAAAATTCCCTTGAATCTTACGCTCCAACTCATTCATCCTATCAATGCTTGGCATCTCTAGCTCTATGTTTTCAATTTTTCTCATAATGTGAGCTAAAGTAATGTCCTCTTTAATACTAGCAATAGGGAGACTTCCTACAAGATTTTCAATAACATTAAGGGCTTCCCGAACTGGGGCCTCTGTGAAGTTTCCACTGATAGCAGTATCTAAAAGAAACCTATTCCAAGAAGTGATCCCAACATAAAAATTTCTAAGCAGGATAGCAGTGGATTGCTTCTTGGTGGCTCTTTTTTGAGAATCATTAATTCTATACCAAGCATCTTTTAAACTCTCACCACCCCTTTGAGTAAAGGTAAGCACTTCCGCCTCACCAAAGGCAAAAGGACCAGCCATAGTGGTAGCTACTGACAAGGTAACAGGTATTTTTGGTATTTTTTATTAGGGACACAAAAGTAAAAACTGAAAGGTAAACTAACAAGACTAAAAAGCAAAGGTAAAAGATAGCGTGTAACTCCCCTATTTTTGATACAGGAGTCCGACAACGGCGCCAGAAATTGGCGGTTATCAGGACTCGCGTATTTGTACTTCCTTTGAGTCCCCGGCAACGGCGCCAGAAATTAGCTTGATGGCTTCTCGCCCCTCGTTGGTTACCCCAAGTGGAAGGTTGAGATGCAACGTAGCGGTAATTTCCCTCAGTAAAGATACCAAGGTTTGTCTCCAGTAGGACTCAACGATAAGTACGATAGGTGGCAACGGCGCCAGAAATTATTCTGATGCGTGGAGTTGTCGTGGACCTGCACAAAACAAATAACTTTGCTCCCAACGAGTTCAGAGGAGTTGTCAATTCCTCCGGCCTTGTCGTTTACAAACGATCAAACGCAAGAGATAAAAAGGTACTAGTAAAAGTAAAAACAGAAAGATAAATAGTGGGTGTGAACAATGGTATGAAGATGGACCGGAGTCCCGTGATTTTCACTAGTGATGTCTCTCTCCCAAAAGACCATAAAAATGCTAGCGAGGTAAACAAATCACAATTGGGCAATTGACAGGATTATGAAGGCACCGCAATGCTAACTATGCTGCAAAGAAAGGAAGGGCTCAAAAGCAATGGGCAGTACGCCAAGGTAAGTAGACCGAAATCCATCTGCATCTACTACGAATCATCCACCTTGAGATATCTATCCAGAACATCTCGCTGGTATTAAGTTGCGAATCCCACCCAAAGTGTAAACTCAAAGCAACAGACAGCTGCATTAAAAGAACTTTGCGTAAAGTAAACAATTCTTGCACCAATAGGCACAATCACCATTTTTTTATCCCTGGTGGCAACAGCACATCCCCTAGTCTCATGTTTCTGTCACTCAAGCTAGACATCAGGGGGCTGAACCCACAATCGAGCATAACGCTCTCTCTTGGAGTTGCAAGCAAATAACTTGGCCAAAGCAAATACTGCAACGGAGAACATGCAAGAATTTACTCAAGAACAAAATATAAAAGGGCAAACCAAATATATTACTCATCACAATCTGAACATAGTCTCATAATCCATCAGATCCCAACAAACTCAGCATAGCAACAGCAGAAAATTACATAGGTGCCTCGATCATGTGAGGCAGCTCACGAGGTCTCGAAAGTGAAAGCACAACAGAGGGAGAGCACATCACATAGCTACTGATCACGGACCCATGGTCCAAGGGGGGCTACTCACGGCACATACGGGAGGCGTCCATGGCTATGGATGGTCTCCCGGAGGGGTGATCTCCTTTCGGCAGGGTGCCGGGGCAGCTTCTCCAGGCAGCCCCGATCTAAAAACGGCGGCGGCGGCGGAACAGAGAGGTTTCCGCGAAAAAGAGTTCTTGTTTAGGGGTTTCTACCCCGAGGGGGTTATATAGGCGAAGGGGGGCGTCGAGGGGCCACCCAGGGCAGCCAGGAGGGTGCCTGGCGCGCCCTAGGGTTGGGGCCGCGCCAGGGACCCTTCTGGCTCCCTGGTGGTGGTCCCGGCTCTCTCCCTTGGTTATTCCGGAAGCTTCCTGCCCGCTGATTTTTAATATAATTTTTGCGGAATTTTTTGGGCACTTTAATCAGCCGGAAAACCTGAAAAACAAAAACAGCAGAAAACCAGAAGCTGGCAACTGGGTGCACTGAGTTAGTAAGTTAGTCCAAATTGGTTTAAAAGTGTAATAAAGTTCAACCAAAACATGGCAAAGTCACACAAAACATGCATGGAGCAAGCAGAAATTATAGATACGTTTGGGACGTATCAATACCCCCAGAATGACACAGGCAAATCAGTATGAGACAATCATCGATCGTACGCTATCCGAAAGAGTTCGATTACGTCGCTCAGCCACACCGTTTCTCTGAGGTGTGCCTGCCGGCGTAAGCTGTGGTACTATGCCACAAGACTTCAGATGATTGCCAAACTCGTGACTCAAATACTCGCCACCTCGATCCGATCGAAGGTGCTTGATTTTCTTTCCGAGTTGATTTTCGACCTCATTCTGAAATTCCTTGAACTTTTCAAAGGTTTCAGACTTGTGCTTCATCAAGTAAATATACCCATATATGCTCAAGTCATCAGTAAAGGTCACGAAGTAACGGAGACCATTGCGAGTGGGGACGTTCATGGGTCCACATACATCCGTGTGTATGATCCCCAACAAGTAATCCGCACGCTCCATCATCCCATTGAATGGAGTCCTTGTCATTTTGCCCATGAGGCATGGTTCACATGTATCAAGGGATCCAAAATCCAATGACTCAAGAAGTCCATCCTTATGGAGCTTCTCCATGCGCTTTATACCAATATGACCAAGTCGGCAATGCCACATCTTCATGTGATCTTCATCATTCTTCAATCTTTTGGCCTCAATATTGTTAATGTGACACACGTCACCATCGAGATCAAGTACGAATAAACCATGCAACTCCGGTGCGTGAACATAAAACATTTCATCCTTATAAATCGAACAACCAATTGTATCAGACTTAAAAGAATAGCGGTCTCGCTTCAAGCAAGAGCCACTAACAATGTTCACACTCAACGCGGGTACATAGTAGCAATTATTCAGAACTAAAACCAATCCCGAAGGGAGACTAAGATGCTTCGTGCCGACCACCAAGACTTCAATTTGACAGCCATTCCCCACGCGCATCGTCACTTCATCCTTGAGCAAGCGTCTCCTATTCCTTAGTCCCTGAATGGAATTAGAAATATGAGCGACATATCCTGTATCAAGTATCCAGGATGTGTTCCCGGCGCTTGTCAAGAGAAGATCAACAATATGTATATCAAATATACCTTCGTCTCTCTTGGCGACCTTGCCAGCCTTCTTGTCCTTTAGGTACTTGGGGTAGTTGCGTTTCCAGTGACCTTCACCCTTGCAGTAGAAGCACTCCACTCCGGGTTTAGGCTTGGGTGCCTTGGGAGGAGCGGCAACTGACTTGCCATCCCTCTTGGGGCCACCTCTCTTGGCCTTCTCCCGCCTGCTTGACTTCTTGAAGTCAGTGGTCTTGTTTACCATGAAGACGGTGTGCTCCTTCTTGATCTCAACCTCGGCGCTCTTCAGCATGGCGAACAACTCAGAAGGGGTTTTGGTCATCCCCTGCATGTTGTAGTTCAGCACAAAGCCTTTGTAGCTAGGGGGAAGCGATTGCAACACCCTATCAACAGCAAGTTCATCTGGAATCTGGCATTCCAGAGCATTCAAGCGCTGAACGTAGCCAGACATTTTGACTACGTGCTCACTCACGCTGTCGTGCTCGTCCATCTTTGCTGAGAAGAAGGCTTCAGAAGCCTCGTACCGTTCAGCCCTGGCTTGAGGTGCGAAGACCGCCTTGAGGTCGGTGATAATCTTATATGCACCCATCCTCTCAAAGCGTTTCTGCAGCTCAGCCTCCATGGAGTAGAGCATGCCACTCTGGACAAGGTTGTAATCATCAGTCCTGGAGAGATAGACATTCTTCTCATCCTGACTGGCATCATCTGCTGGTGCGTCACCTAACGCGCCCTCTAGTACGTATGCCATCTTGAGGGGAACGAGGAGAATCCTCAGGGTGCGGAACCAGTTGGTGAAGTTTGTCCCATCTGTTTTTAGCTTATCTTTCTCTAGGAATGATCCTAAGTTGAACGAGGGGCGAGGTGCTGCCATCTACAAGGTTGATTCGCAAGGATACATATTTAGACTTTTGTTCATAATGTGGAGTTTCAATTTAATCTCAAAATTCTAGAAAGCTCCCACTTAGATAAACACCTCTCAATTTAACTAAGTGATTACACAATCCCAGCCCACATAACTCCCCCGATCATCACGGCCAGCAGTATGCGAACCAGGTAGGCCTCTAAGCCAATCACATCAGGCATGTGACTCGTGCTCGACCTTTCAGTCTCCTGTGTTCCAGGCCCGCATCTACATACGTCAAGCCTGCCAATCGAACCTTGATGTTAGCTGTTCAGCAAAGCCATATCTGCATATGCCAGGCTTGCCGAACCCAACCTCATGCGAACTCCGTTGAATATGTAGGACAACTCCGGCATGTATGGAGCATCAAGCCATATGGGAGAACCTTCCAGGCGGTGCCCACCAAGGGAGAACACAATGTTGGTATTGTGAGAGATGGTCCTGTTTTGTGCTACCGTCGATATATCTAGCATACTAGCATAAAACAGGAAGTAAAACTATAAATCATACAACCTATGACCCCCTTTCATGCAAATCAAAGTTAAACGCCTTTCTACTTTAGCTTGTGCAAGTTTTACGTGGATGCTAGGGGTTTCGAGAGAGAGAACCGTTTCTATCCTGCGAAAAACATGCCACAACATCGTCTCACTTCCGTCTCTATTACACCCCTGTCGGGGCCCTCCGTTGCAAACATCTTCGCATCGCTAATGCAGAGAGACAGACACCCCCCAGCCACTTTATATGGTACAAGCCATATGTCAAGCGTGGAACTTGTCTCGCGTAAACGCGTAAGGTCGGTCGGGGGCCGCTTCATCAAACATTGCCGCAACGCTAAATGAGTACACGTGGGAGGGTAACGAATGAAGATTCGATGCCCACATCCTAGATGTGTTCTACCCGTACAATACATCTACGCATAGCTAGCTCATGATACCACTGTTGGGATACGGGGCAGAAAACACAAATTTTTCATACCTACGGTACCCGAACCCAAGATCTATGCTATGGCGATGTAAAGTAACGAAGGGAATCGGTGTTCATACCTTTGAAGACCGAAAGAGGGAAATGTTCTTGCGAACGTGGCTGGCGTAGACTCGGAACTACGACCTCCCTGTCGTGTAGAAGACCACCACCGGCGAGGATGACTCCCGGTAAACCTCCAGCAACGAAGTAGCACCACAGGTGTAGTGCCTCGAAGAGATTATACACGTACGGTACAATCGATGTTCCTCCCGGGCCCCGAACCAGGCGAGCAGCGGAAGAAAGACGACTACGAATCCCGACTCCAGTAGAACGACGGCCTGCCTTATGGTGGAGAACTCCAATCCAGGTGCAGACTCCAAACAAGGGGAGTCCACTTCCGGGAAGGAGAAGGAGGAAGAAGGAGATATTTGTGTATTGGAAAAAGGGGGGTCTACCCCTCCTTATATAGGCCAAGGGGGGGTGCCATCCTCCTCCCCTTCCCCATGTGGGACTAAACTCCCAAGGGGGGGGGAGTGCGCCGACAAAGGGGGGTGGTGGGCCCCACCCTTGGCGCCAAGCCCAAGGGAGGAGACCCCCTCCTCCCTTAGGCCTTGTTTGGTTGTGGGGGTTTCCAAGCCCCAAAGGGGCTGGGGATTTTTGGGGATTCGGTGAATCCCTTCCTTTCACCAAATCCCCTCAAATCCCCACCAAACCTCTTTCCCATCCCAAACCCTTTCCCCATCTAAAGTATTGAGTGTTTGGCACATGAAGCTGGGGATTTTTTCTTCAGACTTTTTTCATCATATATCACAACCTGCAACTCCAAGGCAGCACACACGTGTGATAAAAATTGAATCTTACTACAACATAAACAACTCCACACACAAAAAAACTAGTACTGGAAGCAGAAAAAACATAATCCTATATTGCTCAAAGGACATAGTCCATCTGTAGCTTCAATGTCATATGAACAAAGAGCATCAAAGACAAGCATGCACCAGGATGCAACACCAGTACCGGTTTACTTAACACCACTACAATCATTGTACACGATTGAATAAAATAAAACGAGTATATATCATTTGGGATAAATAAAAATAATCATGACAGCAGTTCACGAGAAAACTTCGTAATTTTTTATCATTCTGAGTGGCAACCACAATAATCACTCGCCTTCAGTTGCACTCTTGGGAGCGAGCTTTTTCCTTTGCTGAAAATAAAATTTGATTATCATTATTTGTTGGACCAAATATATAAAGCTCAAGCTACTTATTACTACTGGATACTATACATTAAGTACTAGCACTGGAAACTCACAATTAAGAATTTATATCTACTGACCATATAAACTCTGCAATAAAGAAAGGTTGAGAACCAGAGTAAAGACTAGAGCAATTCAAAGAGAGTTTACAAATAACAGTAGCAACAACTCAGACCGACCAGGCAAAAGTAGCTCCGGAGAACAAAAAGTTTTGGATAAATTTGTTAAAGAACACTGCTAATAATCTTCCTACAGAGCAATTTTATGCATTTACTACCTGATGAATTAAGCTTACCATGTCAAATAACAGTAAAAGAAAACTTCCAACAAAACTTACCATCATATAAATCTCCTAGCCTCTCATATAGGGGGAAAGATCTGCTCCTGAATTTTCCAATTCTTTTCCATGTCTACAAACAAGAAGAGTGAAATATTTAATACCAAAAAATAATACTAACTTCAAGCATGGACCTGCAGTTGCAATGTTGATAAAATAACTTACTATGATCATGGTTTCCCAAAGGTTTGCATCAGCAACTATTGTGCATGTAACATCATCCCAACTAACACCGCTTTGTTCGCGAGCCTCCTTTAGTAGCCTGTAGTCCCTTTTCATTTCTTTCTCCTTATCTTTAATGTGAAACTTTGTAAAGTTCACACCATTACGATCATTGAATAGCTTGACCATCTGGTTCCATGTTTCACTTTCCCATCCATTGTCGCCTCTAGAACATGGATCGTCATGCTCATGAAGCAGATCCACCAAAGACTTCTCAAGTTCTCGGCTCCACTGGGCCTTTGGCATGTCAACTACACAAGTGCAAGTACTAGACCTAATTAGTTCAATCCCTCGTCGAATGAATAATAAAATATGTGAATGAATAATAAAACTGACATAACCAACTAGAACAAACATAACCAAGAGTTGCTCAAATTCCAAAATTTCAAGGCGTGAGGATAAATTGATAGACCCCCCTATCCAGATCCAATGGATATCCATGGACATATAAGTTCATCATCCATCCATCGATTTACAGCAAGTATAGGTGAGGAAACCTAAGAGAAGGTGAAGTCGAGGACGACGACCTTGGTGCCCTGGGAGACCGCGTGCTTGGCGAGCTCGCTGGCGACGATGAGGCAATTGGAGGTCACAACAATGGTGGGGAGAGAAGAAACCCTAGGGAATGGTAGGAGAGGGGAGGGGAGGTGGCGGCAACCAACGGCGGCGCTGGGCCCCAGGCAGCCCAGGCCACTGCCTGGGGCGTGGGAAAAATCGCCGGCCTATATTTTCAAGATTTTTTTTTTGGCCTGGGTCGCAGCCCAGTGGAACCGTTGCTGTGCCCGGGGCCTCGGCCCAAATTCTCTCCCCATCCTCCATCGAGCAGCGCACAAGCAGCGAGAGAAAGAAAGAAACTGAATAGCAAATCCAATCGAGGACCTGCCTCCTGCGCCCGAAGAAACCCTACGCGGCTACGCCGCCGCCTGCCGGTCCTGGCCTTCGCCGTCTGCCGTGACGCCGCGGCGCCGCGGCGCCGCCCGCCGTCGTTCCCACTTTCCATTCATCCCCTCCTGCCTAGCTGCGCGCGGGACGGGGCGCCGTCCTCTGTTGTCTGCTCAACGCCTCAACCGGCAACCTTGCCTTGCGGCTTGCGTCTTGCCGTTGCTTGCCTCTGCCGGCCATTTCATCTCCTAGCTCAACGGGTTGTCCTAGGTGAATAGCAAGCCCGCAAAGCAAAGGTATACTTTATCTATCTACCATCTCAGATTCTCAGTCTCCCTTAATTCATAAATCCCCATTTTTTTGCTAGCAAAATGCCCACTGTTTTGTAATGCCAATGGTGTCTTTTAGTTTTGTAATGCTGCAGTTCTGTAAATATTGATACCAATTTCGTAATTTGTGTTTCTCTGTAATTTTATAGGAAGGCAAGATGAATAAAAGAAACAAGACGATGAAATCTTTCTTCCAAATTCAAACCATGGGATCAGAGGAAACTGGTCATTCAACACAAACAACTAATGTCCCTCGTATTACACCTCAACTCAAGCCCGGTGATGTTGAACCCGACCCGGGTAAGAGAATACCTATTGAGGATTTGGATGTTGACATTAGAGATCTTGTTAGAAGGGAATACATTAGTATGGGCCCATGCCAACCAACTAATCATACATATGAGCGGACAAATGGTAGAAGCTTTCATGATAATTGGTACAATGATCATCGTGGCTGGTTGGAATATAGCATTGATAAAAAGGCAGCCTTTTGCTTTGTTTGTTTCCTGTTTAAGCAACCACGAGTCGAAAACTTCGGTATTGAAGCATTCACGAAGAATGGATTTAAAAATTGGAAGGATGGGCCTAAAGTTCTAAATCAACATGTTGGCAAGCATGATAGTGCTCATAATAAATCTAGACAACATTACGAGGCTTTCAAAAATCAAAGGCAAGATTTGCCCCATGTGTTTGATAGGGGTACTAAGAAGCAAGAGGAAGAATACAAAGCTCGTCTCTTGATTATATTGGGTGTTGTCAAATTTTTGCTACTACAAGCTCTTGCTTTTCGTGGTCATGATGAGTCTACTAGCTCAAATAATAAGGGTAACTTTAAAGAGTTGTTGGAACTCATAAAGAAAGATCCAAAGGTAGAAAATTTGCTTGGAGATGCAGGAGGAAACCATCAAATGACTTCACACGAGATACAATTGGATCTATGCAAGGCTTGTGCGCAAGAGACCACCAAAGCCATTATTGAGGATATTGGAGATAGCAAATTTGCTTTACTTGTTGATGAGTCTAGAGATGCATCTATCAAAGAGCAAATGGCTATGTGTTTGAGGTCAGTACATTTGCTTATATTATATGTGTGTTGTTGTTGTAGGTTTATTTTCTAATCATGATCCTTTATTCTTTTTTCTTATATAGGTATCTCGGCAAATAGGGAGATGTGATTGAGAGATTCATTGCAATTGAGCATGTTCGTGACACACGAGCAGCTTCACTCAAGGAAGCTTTGGATGGTATGTTTGCTACTCATGGCTTATCTATGTCAAATTTAAGAGGTCAAGGTTATGATGGGGCTTCGAACATGAGAGGGGAATTTCGTGGATTGCAAAGATTGATCTTGGATGAAAATCCTTATGCTCATTATATACATTGTTTTGCTCATCAGTTACAATTAGTAGTTGTTGCTGTCGCAAAGTGTTGTTCATCAGTAAGGGATTTTTTTGAATACACAAGCATGGTTGTCAACATTGTTAATGCTTCATGTAAAAGACATGATCAATTAGCCGAAGAGCAGCATGATGAAATAGTGCGCCAATTAGAGGATGGGGAACTTGTTGGGGGGAAAGGGAAAAATCAATTAACTAACCTTGCAAGACCTGGTGATACACGGTGGGGATCACATCATAGAACCTTGTGTCGTCTTGTTATGATGTGGAAACCAGTTCTTAAGGTTCTAGAAAATTTACATAGCGATGCAGATAATGTTTCACAAAGAACCACAGCCGCGGGCTTGATAAAGCACATGGAGTCCTTTGAATTTGTTCTCATATTGCATCTTATGATCAGATTATTGGGCAAGACTAACGATCTATCATAATGCTTGCAATTGAAAAATCAAAATATTGTACGTGCCGTGGGATTGATTAAAACAACATTGGAGAAAATTCAAGACATAAGACAAAATGGTTGGGATGAGCTCTTTAAAGAGGTATCAGACTTTTGTGTCAAATATAATATTGTAGTGCCAAATATGGAAGATACAAGGACTGCTAATGGGCGTTCAAGGACTTGGGGTGGTCAATTGGTAACCTATAATCATCATTTCAGAAATGAAATATTCAATGTGTTGCATGATCAAATTATTGTGGAGTTAAACAACCGCTTTGCTGAAAGATCTACTCAGTTGTTGAGATGCATTGCTTGTCTTGATCCCAAGAATTCATTTGCCAATTATGATGAGGACAAGCTAGTCGATCTTGCTAATATGTATGCTGCTGACTTCTCTACATATGAAGTAAATTTTGTTCTTAGAAATCAACTAGACTCATTCATTCATGAAGCAAGAGTTGATTCACGTTTGATGAATTGTAATGATCTTGGTCATCTTGCCATGAATATGGTTCTGAGTGATATGCACACAACTTTTCCCTTGGTTTATCGCCTTGTTGAGTTGGCATTGATTTTACCTGTTGCAACCGCAACAGTGGAGAGGGCATTCTCAGCAATGAGCATTATCAAGACTGGATTGAGGAACAAGATGGGTGATGACTGGATGAATCATAGAATGGTATGCTACATTGAGCGAGATGTATTTGTTAGTATTGAAGAATCAAAGATAATAGATCGATTTCAAGGTTATCGCAGTCGCAAAGGTGTTTTGCCTCGTCCTCGAGGTAACTTTTGATCATGTTGCATCCCTTATCAACTACTTTTGCTTACTTGTTATTCACTGATTTGCATTTCAAAATTTATCATTGAAGGTATGGCTTCTACTATAGAAGACGTAGTCATGGGAGGTTGATGGGAGGCTAAGATCAACCAGTCATTTGATTTGGTATTATCTTTTGTATCATCTATGATATATATTGGCTTTCGGTATGTTTTACTTCATTTGTTGAACCATTATTGAACAAATTCTGCCATCGAATATTATATTTTGCTTGGTCTCATATTAGTTATGCAACATAGCCTATTTTTCTATGCCTTGAAAATTGAATTTTTGGGGGGGCATTTTTGGGCTGTTAATTTCTCGCCCTGGGCGTGAGCAAATCCTGGCTCCGCCGTTGGCGGCAACGACATACCTTACAAGCCTTGCGGCGGCTCTGTCTCCTTCTGGCTGGTGGGAAACGCCGGCGTGTAGGCCGCTGGTTGGAGACGCCGGCGTGCAGGCCGCTGGTGGAAGACGCCGACGTGCAGACTGCTGATGGACGACGCGGGCGTGCAGGCCGCTGGTGGGAGACGCCGGCGTGTAGCCCACCGGTTGGAAACGCCGGCCGGTAGGCCACTGGGAGAGGCTGGCGTGCGTGTAGGCGGCTGGCGGCGGTGACTCTTTTCTGGCCGCGGCGTGGGAGCGAGCAAGAAGGGGCCAAGCCGCGAGGTAACCCTCGATGCGTGAAAACCCCGTGGAATGGAGGGGATTGAAGGGAAATTTTGGGGCTGGCCCGGTGTAAGCCCTGCACACCAAACAGGCTTTGAGGGATTTCGGGGGCTTTTAAGCCCAAGAGGGAAAATCCCCTAAAAGCCTCCCCGAGCCCAGTCTGCCAAACAAGGCCTTAATGGGCCCCATGGGCCCATTTAGCCTTTTTTCATTTTTTAAATTTATTTAATATGTTTTAAATATTTAATTCAGATAATTAAATAATAAAACATTATTAAAACAATTAAACTTTATTTTGAACTATTCAAAATGTCCGGAAACCATTCCGTCCTCCTCCGGAACTATTCCGGTGATTCCTCCTATTTCACCGATTGATCCCGTAACTGTCCTATGCATCGATTGCCCTTAAGTGTAACACCCTAACGGTCCGGGAAACAGCAGACATGGTCAAGACTCTTCTCATTGACCAATGACTAGTCAGTTGGACCTGGTTACAATCCTTGACAGCCCCTGCGCTTCCATCGAATGAACTTCGATCGCTTTTGGAAACCGTTAAAGATACGACGTAATCCCTTTGTGATGCGGTACTTTGTTTGTCCGAGGTTTGATCGTCGGTATCCTACATACCGTGTTCACATCTCGTTCACAACAAACAACTTCTCTCGTCCATGATCATTGCATCTCTTGTGACCTAGTCACGTCTTTGCAAGGTGTTGATGCAATATCACCGAGTGGGCCCAGAGTACCTGTCCTGTCACAAGGACTGACAAATCCTGCTCTGATCTATTAACATACTCATCAACCATCTATTTCGGAATACCCAAAGTGCACCGTTATAGCCAGCATATTTCAGTCAGGCGGTGGGATACAAATCAAAGTCTCCTCATAGATGACAATTACGTATGATCGTTACGGTCTAAGGACTAAGTCATACGTTACAAAGTCATAGCAACGCTGAACTATGTGACTCGATCACATTGCAATACTTTAGGTGGGTGTACGTTCATCACATCATTCCCCTTAACGATATGACCTCATTGTCAATGGACTTAAGTGTCGCCATGATCAGGAAAGCTTGATCAATCAATTGCCCAATGAGATAGTTTACCCGAGTTAAACTACGGACCATGTTTTATACTAAACCTGTATTAGTATTTCCAAGTAATACAGTTATAGCACAGTATAAAACGTATTATGAACAAAACGGATATGTGACAAATATCTTTATTAATTTGTCTCTAGGGCACATATCCAACAAATCGGACCCATGCAGATCCACCGAAGATTATAAATACTATAACATTTACAAACAATAAATAAAAATAGCTCCACCAACAGATTTAATAGTACATTTAGAACTCTAAAAGCACCTCCATCATCATATTACACACTTAAAGTACTTAATATAACAACGAATAATTAACTACGAATGTTAGCTTCGATCCTGCAAAGCTTCTCATTCTTGTGATATTAGCGGCGTTGCTAGCCCACAACTCACTATTCTCGGTCTTGAGATGGTTCACCTCGATCTCGACCTTCACCTCTTCATCCTAGCTTGGCCTCAAGAATGTCATGGATGAAGTTGGTCTTGTCCTCGAGAAGCTCGCCGCGCTCTTCCAGTAGCTTGTTGGCATCTTCCTCGAGGATCTTGATCCTCTTGTTGTCACTACACCACGGGCAGAATCTAAGGGCACCCCAACTGCCGGGACAAGCCACTATAGACGGCAATTGAACTGCCGGCATTCATTCTTTGCCGGCAGGCCGGCCTGTCCGAAATAACCCTGTCGAGAAAAGTATTTCCCGGCAAGCAAATCTTCCCCGGCAGTTCTATTGCCCCGTTTTTCTTATAATTCCCAGCAGGCCACATGCCTGCCTAGATGACTTTTACCGGCAGTTGACATGCCCTCACACTTTCTGATTCTTTACTCCACTACTTACACAGAAGGTTTTGTCCATTTTAAACTTTAAAATTCAAACTTGCACAGATCACACAGAGAAAATACTTCATTGCAAGTATCACAGACAAGATACTTCATTGCAAGGCATAACTTGTTCATACATAGACATCACAGATAGCATCACTCAGAAGTTCATCATGATCGATATGACTTCATCCTACAAGTACTTCATCGAGTGCACAAGTACTTCACCTACCTAACAAAATGACCTACAAGTACTTCATCCAGTGCACAAGTACTTCACCTACCTAACAAGATGAACAATGCATTTGTTTCTACGACAATGATCATCACCCACACCCAACAACAAAATGTTTCTAAGACATTGAGTCCATGCAGCACCCAATCTTGCGATGATGAGCAACATCTTGCACTTGATTAACCTGAAGAAAAGAAAGGTAGATGAGTGCAACTGCTTGAACTAGGTTAGATAATTTAGTGCAATTCAGCAAAACATAACAAAAAGGAACCCAGCATCAAGTAATTGACATGAGATGACCTCTTGGGAGAGAATTCTCTCCTCTGACATGAACCCAACATCAAGTAAGTGGATTCAGATCCGATGACGTTGTGAAGCTAAGTCCCCCGCTGACTTAGCCACAACATCCACCATCCTATCTACATCAAACGGTTGTTGTACCATTCAACTTCCTCAGTGCAAAAGAGTTGGACCAATTAAGAAATAGGCCCAAGTACGCCCTAGACAGATGCAAACAGGAGCGAATATACTAGTGCAGCAGCCTAACAAATATCTACTATAGCACAGATTTTTCACACAATCACTCTATTTAGCATTAGATTTAAACAAGAGCCCAATCTCGATTTCATCAAATATAACACCAGCACCTAGCATGAAGATAAAATTGGTTCATGGCATTGGAAATGTAAAGAGTCTTAAGACTAACCTTGTTGTCAAAGATACAAAGAACAAGCTCTAATGGTCTGCCAACAGTTTACACTCATATGATGCATAAAAGTAAAAGAAGTTTCATACAACTACAGATGTAATTTTGAGAAGCAAATACCGTTGTGACAAACTAATTTTTGTATAAGCTCATCGCCCCACTGCAACTAAATGCAAACTTACGTCCACAACTACTGTCTTACTGGACAAACTTTAACTAGGAACAAGCTGCATTCATTTTTCTATGCGTAGTAGATATTCCTTGGGTTAAGCAATTACTACAGAAACTATGATAAGTACCTCAAGATCAGGGCAGCAGTAGAGTAAGGGATCTCGAGCATCAACTACCATGACCAGCTTCATGGAAGAAAGAAAACGATAGTCAGTACTTGTGCATGATATTCATTATGAGTTGCTTATCTTCAATAAAGGTAAAACAATAAGAATCAATTGAGCAAAAAGATTAGCATGTTTACAAGAAAGGATATGCAGTCGTAAGAGTGTACTTTATATAAATTCAACATCACTATGTAGCAAACATAAAGCGTGTAGAATTTTAGTATCATCATTGCTACCAGTAGCTAACAAACAAGAAGTAACTGGACTGTAGATAAGCTTTCCCACCACACCTGAATACAATGAAAAAAAGATATACAACTAATCACCACTTATTACTCCTACTTGCCAGTAGTGCTTGTTCACATGGTAAAGTTGCAATCCACAGGCAGTTACTAGTCTGTCTGATGGATTCATTTCTTTGAATGTCAATCAAGTCCTAGCTAACTAGTAGCTACAAGCTACAATCGTATAGGAATAATAGCTTCCCTTCATAAATCAAGCTAATTATTCACAAACAACTTCACTCTAAAACTCCGAATCACCCTTCCCTGATTCATAGACAGACAGACACGTCCACCAAAATGTATCCTGTTACAGTTCAGTACTACTACTGTCAAGTACTACTAGAGCTGACAGGTTACAAAACTACCTAGTTTACTACAGCAATGATATGTTTTACCTGATGAAACCAACATAAATGTTTAGGTTAATGGAGCATGGGCTGCTATCTCCAGAGAGATATATCTATAAAATAGTAGACAAAGTAAACTAATATATTAACAATGGTTCTGTCAAAATAAACAAAAGTAGTATTACAGCAAAAGAGAAGAAGAATGAGCATCGTTGGGCACTCATGAAGTGTAATTAATTTGTCCACTCCAAAAGAACAGCACATAAGTCTTGGAAAAAAATAAACAATGTGTAGTAAATTAACTGAATAATCAATGTGCAACAAATTCTCCGTGATCGACAGAAGCTCTACTGAAACGATCGAGATGTCGTTTACCATGCACCGACAGTAAATAACAAGAATAATAGTTCAGCAACAACTTATCTTTTGTCTTGATTTTAGGAAGCAACTGTAACGTCAGTAATAAAAGTGCATGAAACATATTTTCTTTTACATGATAAGAACACATGGCAAGCGAATTCCGTCCTACATTATATGAGCAAGGGCATTTATTATGCACAATGGCCCCAATAAATATTTTGTCGTGTGTAATTTTTTGCTCATGTCTAACTGATGTATGACAAGATCTCCAAACACGCATATATTGACAGTAATTGTAGGGGTTTTCATGCTCCTTGTTCCTTGTGGAATTGTCAGCTGAAGATCAGGCTTTTGCCCGGCCATTAGTAACTTGGCTCTATATTCCCTTTGGGAAGTTTAATTTACTGCTACCAGATTTCTTGCTATTGTGGGATGATAAACTAAAACTAAATGCAATTCATGTGTTGTTGCACTTTTGCTCAAGGTTCTTCTCTGTTCCTGGAAGGGCAGGAAGCATGTTTAGAACAATTTGTGCAGTTGACATTCTTCCTTCATCTCCGGTTTCAGATACCGATGCATACATGATTTGCATATAGTACCTTCTTTGTCGTCCTGTACAATTAGTTTGAGAATGTCATGTACAAAGACAACTTCCTATGAAATTCTTCTGCCTTGCGCTAATCTCCGGAGAGTGTCGACACTTGGCGTCCTGTGCATTGCGAAGAAAAATCTTGAATCAACAAGTTGCACCAACAAATTGAAAGTACACCACATTCAGACCTCACACATCAACAACAGCAGAAAAGTACTGGTTGCATCAAGAATCAGACCATGAAATTAAGAAAGAGGGGGAGGGAAGGAGGAAGGGAGATGGACAGAGGAGATGGCTCTTACATATCCATTGCTGCCCAACTCCCGCCGGACTGATACGTCTACTGAAACCTGCAAACTAACATGGTCATTCAGAACATTTGGTGAAGAACTGAGTATCCATGAGATAGCATCAACTAGCCGGGCAATGCTAAGCAGCAGCTTTGAGAATCAAATCTCCATTACAATATTAATCAACTTGGAGAATGCCATTAAAAGTACCTGAAATTCACTCGCAAAAAAGTACTTGAAACTATCTAAGCTTTGAGAATCAAATCGCCAGTACAATATTAATCTCAAAGAAGTTATAAAATAACAAAATTGACATTGGCCAGATGCAAATAGGTGGAGATGAATGCAGTGAAAATCTTCTCAATATAGACAAATTGCAGATGCTACAAAGCATGAATGCACAAACATGGAATATATTCTTCAATTAAAGATATAGAGGAATAATCGCTGGGGCTTTATTTTTCAGAGAGATGCATATGAAAAACGGTAGCAAAATTTCAGAAGAGAGGATGGCCTCACCTTCTTGTTGTGGTGGTCGTCCATGGAGGCAGTTTGGTTGGAGCGACCACTGTTCGGAACTGGCAGTGGAGGTAGTGGAAACCGCTTCATCTTTGTCAGGCTCGAAGGGAGGAGGCCGGTGATGAGACGAGGAGCCGGCGGTGAACTCCTCTAACCTTGGACATCCTGAAGTACATGGATCCGAGCAGAAAAAGGCTGCCGTACCCGCCCTCGTCCCGTACCGGCGGCTGCAGGGTGCGCCGCATCCTTGGATCAGGCGCGAGGATATCCTCCGCACCGCCCTGCTCGAGGTGGACCATCAGGAAGCGAGGGCACACGTGGGGGCTCTGTTGACGAGGGAGAAATCCGTCGGAGATGCGCCGACGACGAAGACGATGATGGAGGCCGAAACCCTAGGACGAGTACTGTGGGTTTTGGGCAAGCTGTAGAGGCCGGAGGGGGATCTTGCCAAGGGGGATGGACATGAGCGAGGCGAGCACGGTGGTGTGCACCGCGCCGCCGGAATCGGGAGCGGGGAGGGAGGGATTGAGGATGAAGAGATGGGGGGAAGCGGCGAAAGATTGGGTATATTCCCTCCCCAGATGCCTTTTTTCCCTCCGTTTTTTCGTCTCCGGGCTCTAATTTTCGGGTCCAGCGTCAAATACATGTGCCGGCATGATTGAACCTATGCCGGCAATTAGATTGCCCGCACTATCTCATAAGAAAAATGTTTTCTTTCCGCCGGATGATAAGGCTCAAGCGTCCGCCGCCTCCCTCACCAACCACGTGTCCTCATGGGGTCCACTGCTGTTTCCTTCCGTTTCTTGGCGCGAGCGAGAACCACGTAGCACGCCGGCCGCCTACACGCTTGCACAACTTTTGAGCGAGTTTCGCAACAAGCATCCTGTTACAAAGAATGTTTTATTTGATAGGCTAAATTTAAAGACGCGTGAAAAAAAATCTTTGTGTACAAAAAAAAGCTTCCCAACAAGCATCCTGTTGCAAAGGAGTTTCCCAACAAATAGCCTGTTGCAAGAGAATATTCCTTTGATATCTCCGCATACAAAAAAAAACTTTTCAACAAGCATCCTGTTGCAAAGAAGCTTCGCAACAAATAGTCTGTTGCAAGAGAATATTTCTTTGGTATCTTCGCGTACAAAAAAAAGCTTCGCAACAAACATTCTGTTGCAAAGGAGCTTCGCAACAAATAGTCTGTTGCAAGAGAATATTCTTTTAGTATCTCCGCGTACAAAAAAAAGCTTCGCAACAAGCATCCTGTTGTAAAGGAGTTTCGCAACAAATAGTCTGTTGCAAAAAAATATTCCTTTGATATCTCCGTGTATAAAAGAAAAGCTTCGCAACAAGCATCATGTTGCAAAGAAGCTTCGTATCATTGCACATCAAGTTGGAAAAAAGTGGATTATTATGCATCTGTCACATGCGAGTTAAGTGTCATGCCATCAGTAATTATGGTTGTACTGTACGTGAACTAGGATAGCTAATATACATAGACAGATCAGACGGCTACAGTTTATTTTATCCAACGAAGCAGCAGGCGGCGGATCCCGCGGAGAAATCAACCGGCGGACGCGTAGTGTTCGCTATCTCATAATGACCAGTGGTACAAATCTGCCGGCAGGTAACATTTAACGACACCCTAACTGTCGGCATAGGTCCATCTTTGCCGGCAGTCCTCTGTCGTTAGATCCTGCATGTGGTGTAGTGTGTGAGACTCGACAATCATCTTTAGAACTTCGGTCTCGGTAGAGGAGCAGACTTGCCGCGAAGTTGGAACCACTTTGCCTACAAAAAAGAATATCAATTACATACTCATCATTGACACTCACACATAGCAAATAGCAAATAAAGTGTACTAACTTCTATATTACTTTTAATAAAAAAGTTGCTTCTAAATCGCGAAGTGAGTACATTTTTTTATTTGTGATAGTTGAGTTTTGCATGATGGAACTCCTTTTTTTTGCGATTTTTTTTGATCTATTCATCTTCAATAATGGTAGTACAACGATCATCAGAAATAATAAAAATTACATACATATTCGTAGACCACCTAGCGACGACTACAAGCACTGAAGCAAGTCGAGGACGCGCCGCTGTCATCGCCCCCTTCCTCGCCGGAGCCAGGCAAAATTGTTGTAGTAGACAGTCGTGAAGTCTCCGTGCTAAGGCCCCAAAGAACCAGCACACCAGAACAGCAATCGCCTCCATTGAAGAGTAGCATAGATCGGAAGGATCCAACGTGAAGACACAAGAACGTAGAAAAACTACGACCAGATCCGAGAAAATCCATCAAGGACAGATCCGCCGAAAACACACCTCCACACGCCTACCGATGATGCTAGACGCACCACCGGGATGGGGCTAGGTGGGGAGACCTTTATTCCGGAACTGCCACCATCTCGTCTTCCGAAGTAAGACACAAACCCCAACAAATCTAAAAAGACCGACTAAAATTGAAGCCCTCCCACCGGTAAAAGCCAAGATCCACCACATCACCATGACCCTAAGGCCATCGGAGATGAGGCGGACCGGCGACTGCACCGATGGGAGGCGGCGGCGGCGTGGCTAGGTGGCGGCGGCTGGGTGCGTGAGGCTAGGGCGTGGGCCGCGTGGTTTACATGGTGGATCTCCTTGATAACGTGAATAGTTACATGTCAAAAAAATTAAATTAGTAAGGATGAACTATTTAGATATCATTTAACAGCAGAAGATTGTTGGTTTGCCTTACTTTTGATTCATCACGAAAGCAACACGCCGCTGGTACATATACGTAACGTCGATGCGACATCATCTACCGGTGCAGGTCTCCAGAATCCAGTACGTGCAGATATCCTTTGCACCGACATATACGTGTCGGTGCAAAGGATATCTGCACGTACTGGATTCTTGAGTCAAGCTCGATTGTACGTGCTTAATTCCACAATTTCGTGTGGTGTGAATTGGTTACTTAAGGAGCGTCACAGAAGCGAATCAACCTGTGGTTGAGTTGGGTTAGATGGATGGTTGTATCTCTAGCCCACCAGAGTTCAAATCCTAGATTTAACAATAATGACGTCATAAAAATGATTGTATACTCGTGTATGTGAGCGTCAGAGTTGTACTGTGTTCTTAAAAAAAAAAAAGACAAGAACTTGGACTGAAGCCGCTCACCGTCGTATTTCCTGCCACAAGTTTGCCTATGTTGCATGTGGTATGCTCGCCGCGTGATTATTTCCACGTACGAGGAATGAGATATGAGAGGGTCATCGGTCAGTACAAGTTATTATACAGCAAGCAACCGGCTGAGACTCCAAGTCAAGTACACAATTCCGTGAGCTCGATGGGTTTCACTTCCACGTACACGATCTAATTCCACGGTAAAAAGGAAAAAAATATAGTTTTTCTAAGCCGCACTATTCTGTATTGAATTTGTCTTTTCTTTCCGTGAGATCCCTAGATGTTTAAAAATGCTTAAATTTTAGACAGACATCTAGCCTCTAAGCATTTTCACCATAATAAAATTTAGAATTTTCGAGCTTCTTTCACATATATGTCTTTTTAAAAATTTCTTGAGCCAGGGCTCAGATTTGGATATCCCTCTAATACCTACCAATATTATAATATACCCATTTTAGCAGTAAGAAAGATTTTTGTCCAATTAAACTCGGCAGCAACGGCGTTCTGTGCCGTTCTTCCTCTCGAGGACGTTGTCGTGGTGACTAGGTGTTAGAGATATAGTGTGAGGTTGTGTGTAGATCTTTCGTTGCTCATTATTGGTAGTGTGCTTGCGTTGGATATCTCGGGATCGGCTTTATAAAAGAATTATCTCACCATCTTGTATCGTACGATCATATACCTTGTTCGATTCATTTATCTATAGAGGGAAGCAAAAGCATGTTTTCTATAGAAGTAAGAAAGATGAAGTTGCTAAGGACTACAATATTTCATCGTATATACCGAGTGATGTTTGGTAGCCGTAGTACTTAGTAGAGTATTCTATTTTTCTTTTGAAATATATCAGATATGTCAGAAGAAGAATTCACGGTATGTGTGCAAATGTCCTCACTTGTTTCAGACAATTATTTTCATATTTTAGTGCCTGGGTTCTTTTCAAGCCAGACGACTACTACAAGTTTTCTTTTAGATGTGATGACATTCTAATAGTACTCCGTTTGTTCTAAATTACTTAAGGTTTTATGCATCTGGTTGTCAAACTCAAGTTTTGTATATTTATGATAACAATAGAACTTTATATATTCTTTTTCTAAGGGAACTTTATATATTCTGAAAAGGACAAAACAGTGGTACCCGAATACTAATGTTCTATACAAGTACAATATTCGTTCCACTCACACACTTGAAGTATTTAAAACCGGTCTCTATAGGAAAAACTTTTAAAATAATTTGCATCCAAGTAGACCTAAGTAGCAGACTATATTACACCATACAACAAAACATAGTAAAAACTAAGAACAACGTGCCAAGCGGTATATCCGGGTGAATTAACAAAGCAAGGAATCAATGTCATGGGAAGCTAGGTGTGGAAAATATGGAAGAGATAAATATATATTTCAATGTTGTATATATTGATTTGACCCTTGTAAAGTTGTATATGAGAAGACTTGGAATACAAAAGAAGTTCATACGTAGTCCAAATTTATTCATCTTTATCTTCAAACTTAAATTGTATTCTAACGGTAAGCAGGGTGCTCGTCCTCGTCATTGCATGCCGTAAGAGCTTTGGAGATGTCATCCATGGTCGGCCTCTTGCTCCTCTCTTCCATGCACGCCAAGGAGATCTTCACCATTTCCATGGCCTGTCGAGGGTTGAACTGCTCGTGCAGCCTGTTATCCACCAATGACATGACGTCTCCACTCGCCACCACCTGCTTCAATGCCTCCACGATCTGCCACATCTCCGCCTGTCCTTCTCCATTGGCGGCTGTTTGGTCAGAGATCCTGCTTCCAATCACCATCTCTAGGAGAACGATGCCGTAACTGTACACGTCAACCTTGGCGTCGATTGGTATGCCCAGTGCCCACTCGGGCGCCATGTACCCCGTCGTTCCCCTCATTTGGGAGAGATGCACACCGTTGCCGATGGTTTTCCTCGCGAACAGCTTGGCCAGCCCGAAGTCAGAGATCTTTGGGTCTAGGTCCCCTGTGAGCAGGATGTTCTCCGGCTTGACGTCGCAGTGGATGACCCACTCAAGGCACTCATGGTGAAGGTAGGCTAGGCCCTTGGCCGCGCCCAGCGCGATCTTGAATCGCTCGCTCCATATCAGCACCTTGTGGATGTCCTCACCGAAAAGGCGTCTGTCCAGCGATCCGTTCTCCACGTACTCGTACACTAGCAGTTTGTGCTTGCCTTCGGAGCAGAAACCCCATATCCTCACCAGATTGATATGGTTGATCCGGCCGAACATGGTCATCTCCGCCCAAAACTCCTCCTCGCCCTGCACCACGTTTGTCAGCTCCTTCACCGCCACCACAGTGCTCTTGTCAAGTACGCCGCGGTACACTATGCCGGAGCCGCCACGACCGAGCTCCTCGTTGAAGTTCCCGGTCGCTTTCTTGAGCTCTCGATACGTGAACCGCCTGAACTGGGTCCCCATGACCAGCCTGTAGCCTGCCTCCAGCGATCTAGGAATGCTCTCCTGGCCTGACATGAACCAGCTTGCAGTGGCGAAGAAGACGACCTCAACAGATCCCAGCACAGCCGCGAACCAAAAAAGGTAGGTCAAGTTTGCGCCATTTGTGAGTGTTCCGTATGTGTCCTCATATGACGGGACGACGACGGCACCGGAGCCATTAAGATTTTGATTGCAGTCGAGAAGGGCCGGAGACGGCGACGATGCCGGGGTGTTGAGATTCCTTGGCACCTTGAGATATATGGGTCCGGGGGACTTGGGGGACGTGTAACCGTTGAACAGAACGCCTTTGGGGAAGCAATCGCCCAGGCCATCAAGCCTGTAGGAGAAGCCGACGCAGTTGCACATGCTTAAACAGATGCTCTTGCAGTATTCAAACGTGACGGACATGTTGAACCCGAGGTCGTAGCCGTAGAAGTCAGTGGACGCCACCTTGATGAACCTCGCCGACGAGGTGCAGTTGGTGGAGGGGAGGCTGAAGGTGGGCTTGCAGCCCTTTCTCCAGTCCCGGCGGTCCACCATCTGGTACCCCGGCGCGCACGAGCACCGGAGGGACGGCCGGTACTCGCAGAGGGCGTTCTCGCCGCACAGCCCGTGGACGGAGCACGGCTGCTTTACCGCCGCCCACGTGACCGTCCATCCTCCGGCCGCGTTCAGGCTGTAGATCCTCACGTTTCCGTCCGGCTCTATAGTCAGCCGTCTCTTGACGCCGGCGGCGCCAAGGTCGGAGGCCTCGATTCGCAGGTTGTCGCTGGAGAGGAACACGCCGGTGTCGTCAAGGACGCCGATCCGGGAGCTGTTGTAGTTGGTCCTACCGTTTTGGAACACGTCCAGGTTCCTGTCCGGCCAGTAGATGCTTGCGATCTCCGGGCCGTCGTAGAGGAGCCGGAGCACGTTGTCGTTGTCGTAGTAGAGGGCGTAGTAGCCGGCGACAAGCTTTTTATCCTTGGACAGCGGCTGCAACGGAAGCAGGGTGTCCGTGGGCCAGTCGAAGCTCTGCCAGGCGGCACGGCCGGTGGACGGGTCCGCCACGACGAGGTTGCCGGTGTCGCGGAGGGAGACAACGAGGTGCTTGTTGCCGCCGGTCTTGCTGTCCCACACGCTCGTCCCGTTGGCGTCGGCGAGGGCCAGCTTGCCGTCGCGGCTGAAGGATATACGAGAGACCCGGCCGTTCACGGGGGCGCCGGGGTTGGCTGTCCAGACGGCGGTCCGGTTCTTGGCCGCGGTGAACCAGACGGAGAAGTAGAAGGCGTTGTCGACGTTGCCGGCAGGGAGGAAGCCGCAGGAGAAGGTGGCGTCCGGTGAGACCAGGAAGGGCCGGTCATGGTCTTCCACGGAGAAGGATGAGCCGGCGCCCAGTGTGTGTCCTACCGATGCTTCGCTAGAGGAGCGCAGAGGAAGAAGAAGAGAGATGAATGAAACAAGGGCTAGAAGACTAACGAATCTGGCCATCATCGCATGAATGTGAATGCTAGTTTGTCCGCAAGGACGCAATCAAGCACTCATACGTGTCCTAGCTACAAGTAGGAGTACTATTTATATGTAGGTGTATAGTTGCGTGCCACTGGTGTTTCTTTTAACTCTATATAAATCTAGTCCATCGAAAAGACCGTAAGCATATGGTCCAGCCGAGACGAGTAGGACGTTTTGGTGACCAATCTCCATGGATTCTTTTATTTTTTAAAAAAAGTTTGTCTAGGACACATTTAAATTAGTCTTAAGATAGAGCACATCTAAGATTTGCTAGGGCGGGCACGTGCCCTAGCAAATCTATTAAAAAATAAAATTTTAGGTTTTCTAAAATAAAAATAAAATATGCAACAATATAAGGATGAAATGTAAATGTGTATACAAATTTAGGGTGAGATACCTTGAAATGCGACCTATGCAGAAAATATAAATTCATAATCTTTAAGGATTAATAGTATCATGTGTTGAAACTTTTTTGGGAGGTGAGGACCGACTAAGCCTACAACCTCCGCCTCCTCGATGAGCACCGGCGTGTGGAGGAGCAACTAGTGTCGCAGCGGACGTGGACGTGGGCGAGAAGGAGGCGTTGACTCAAATCCTATCGCTCCACCCTCGACATCGGCCACGATCGCTGGCGGTACCGCGTTCATCAAGCCGCCTTCAAGGAGATCGACGAGGCAACAGCTGAAGTTTACAGCCGTAACGATGAGGTGGTTGCCAGATCCACGGAGGAAGTGGCACGACGACACAACGACGAGGTGCACACGTTCGCGGGCGCCGCCAGCAGCGAGGAAGAGCAACGCAAGGGAGGATGTCAACGCTTGTATCCGATGAAGGCCATGACACATTGACACCACCCTAGCTCCCTGCCGAACATGGGAAAGATAAGTCGTGGAAAACAAGCGTCAACGATCATCTAGAGTAGATATAGTTCGAATATATCGAGAATATAATGAATTTGTCCAGTTTACATAAGTTATATCCAAATTTAAATAAATTTTATTCAAGTTTTGTGTGAATTAAAATATATAAATTGTTGACGAACATATGCGATCAAGGATGAATATCGGTTTTTGCATTAGTGTTTCGATCCACATATGCATGCGATGTTCATTTTAATAGATAGCGTTAGAGATGCCCTTAATGCACCATACTAACTTGTGGTGTGAAATTGAATCTGTCCCGATGGATACACGTTCCTTTTCTTGCTGTTTAATTTCAGCCACTTCGGCCGGGAAACATCCCATCACCTTCTTAATTATCCCTGCATACTTCCCTCCCTAGCAATTCACTTTGAATATGCTCTCTTTTGGAACCTTCTCTCGGAATTTTTTAATCGTAAACTGTGGAAAAGAAAGGCTAGAAGCCAAATTAAGGAACCATCGTGGCGTGCAAGGGTCCTTAACCACACGATACTGTAGAATTCAGCATGTGTGCATGGTCGAACTAGCTTGACTTGAGAGTCCAGTATGCAGGTCTCATCCCTTTACGTACGTGTCGTCCTCACCATCTTTGTCTCCGATTTCTAGCTTCCTTCCTTGAGAAAATTTATTAAATTCAGTAATGGCTACAAAAGGCCAAAACTAAGAGGACCGTTTCATTCATTTTAAATCCGTTTTAATGCGGCTCTTCTACGCCTGCCTCCTTCTTCCGTCGACGAGTGCCTAACCGTGCCAACTACAACTTGAAAGAACTAGAGGATACCCCCGTGCTTTGCTACCGAAATCAACTACAATATATTTTGAATGGTTTGATTGTATAAAATATAAATAATTGAATTAATAATATATAAATAAAAATTAAAAAATACATGTTATGTGTTGTATTGCATATTTTGCAGTTGAAAATATTTACTAAATAGAAGTGACATAATGTAATAGAAAACCTTTTCATGCATGTTGAGTCAGTTGGCATGTGTCAAGAAATGGATGTGTGCATGAAAAAATCAGTAATAAAGAATTTATTCTCATGCATATTGTGGTGGACCTTTGATGAAGTGGCATATGTGCATGTTAAGATAATAAAGATAATAGGGATCAACTTCTTAAGAATAATAGATAAGAATAAGACAGCAAAACATCACATTGACGTTCAACCAAAATTTAATTAGCAAACACGGTGGAAATGTGATCGAATTTATACCTATCGACTGGATTTTGATATCGACTATTTTGATTTGTAGAAGGATAGAGAGAGGATTGGTGGAATCAATGTTTATTGCTTGAGCCTTGGAGGCATATATATAGGAGTACATGACCAATTTGGAGTACAATACAAGGCAAAAATAAATCCTAGTCTATCTCTTGTTTCCTAATAATCAATATACTCAACATCCCCCACAGTCACAACGTAGCGACGCAGACGGTGAGACTGGAAAAGAATCCGAAGGCGGAGCCGACGGACATCCCCACCACAGTCGTAACGGTCGAGCATAGCGGAGTTTGTGACTGGAGTGAAAGCCAACGAGGTTCCCAAGCAGGCGGTAGCCCTTTGTGTCGTTGTCGAAGTAGCCGAGAGCGTAGGATGGTGAAGCCGTTGTCGAGGTAGCCGTGCGAGAAATGCCGTGGTCGATGTCGAGTCGGGGTAGCCGGTGTCGAGGTAGTCGCCGAGGAGCCGCGGGTGTCAGAAAGTCAGGAGCGCAACGCGGCTCGGGAAGAGCGGCACTGGCGGGTGGTCGTCAGTCGTAGCGCGGGACGTCGCGAAGAAGATGATGGTGACATCCGAAAGGAGACGGTGTTGGCGAAGCATAGCGCCGGGTTTGCCTATCCCGGGGACACGTCGTAGACGAAGGCACGCGCCGGAGTTGCCAGCACCGGGCATGCGTAGACAGACGAAGACGATGTCGACGAAGCGCCGCACCAGGCTTGCCAGGCCCGGGAACACGTCGTAGATGAAGGCACACACCGGTGTTGCCAGTACCGGGCATGCGGAGACGGGGACCAGTAGGAGCTGTACGCCATGTCTGAGGGACCAGCAGAGAAGGGCTCGACGAGGTTGCGGCGCAACTCGGCGGGGGGTAGAAGGTGCCAAGGGTGGAGTCGCCGCGGTTGCCGAAGCTAGATGAAGTGGTCGAGGAAGATGACGGCGACACTGACGATGAGCTGGTGCTGGACGAAGACGAAGAGGATGGACGGTGATGAAGTCGGCGAAACCAGAGGCAGCCCGTGGGGAAAGGGGCGCGTCGGTCGCCGGTAGAGGCGGCGCGGCTCGGATGAGCGGCAGCGGCGAACAGGGTGTCGGCGCGGGTGGTGCGGCGACGGCGGTGCTCGAAGTAAGCGAAGATGATCCGACAGCATGACGAATACCGCTTGCACGTCGCGGCGCAGCTGAAGAGGGTGGCGGCGTCCCCGACGCGCACCAAGATCTCCAAGACAATGTCGTTCGGGAGCGCCACCATGGATCGGCCTTCCGCCCAAGTTGATCGAATTTGGCCAATGCTCTACGTTCCTCGTGTTCGGCCAGGTTTCTACGGGCAGCTTTTCTACGGGTTCGGCCAGGTTTCTTACTTTGTCGTATGCATTGTAATTGTGCTATTCATTTTCTAAAATTCTCTTTGAACTCATCCAACGTGTTCAGTACGAATTTTTTTTGGTGAAGACCGTGTGCTACAATTACCTTTTCTTGCAGCATAACTCATACTGTAACATTTAACACAAAAGTAATTGACCGAACAATTCGTTCCAACAAGAGTCCAATAAAACTCCTCCAAATTTAGTCCTTTCAATACTGCCCTCGCCAAGCGACACATGAAGAAGTCCCACCAGGTGAATATGAGGTGAAGTTACAGTTGTACCCCGAGTAGTCTATCCACGCGACGGGGAAAGGGATGCCGTGGGTCGGTTGCTGGGTTGTCTCCTCATGCGCTCAATCTCTGGCCTCCGCTGAGAGCCACCCTGGCATCTCCGGCACAACGGCCAATACCAGATCCGGTTCGTGTCCGGTGGCTCGCTCGCCGACGAGGCCGCCAGGTGAGGAGGCTGCCGCCCGTAGTACGCCATCCGGGCGTGCGCCGGAGACGTGACCAGGGGCCTGGACTACCTCCACGCGAGGTCGCCGGTGCACGCGGACGTCAAGGCACGGAACGTCGTGATCGTCACCGACGGCCGCGCAAGGCTGATAGACTTCAGCTGTGCGAGGGACATGGACTCCCTGCTTTCGATGGGTGGTACGACATTCATGGCGACGAAGGTTGCATGCGGCGACGAGCAGGAGCAGGGGGCCGGCATTCGACGTGTGGGCGCCCAAGGTTGCACGCGGCGAGGAGCAGGAGCAAGGGCCGCCACGACGCTCAGCGAGGAGCAGGGCCCGTCATCTGCGGCCCTCGGTGAGGAGCAGGGGTTCTTGGGCGGATTGGGCGAGGTAGTAGGGGTAAAAGGGGAAAGAGAGAAAAATTCACTTCGTTGCAGATTTTGTACTAGTTTGGCCTAACGACATATAATTAGGTACAGAGGAAGTATTTCTAGTAAATGAGAAACTATCATATGTATAAGATGTTTTCTGAACTAAATGATTTTTTTTTCTGCGAATGAACTATGTGATTACTTGCATATAATATAATTTCATCTCAACAATTTGACACTACTTCCTGTAACGAAATTCTGATAGACTATTTAATTTCAGTGCAGTGATCTTTGTTTGCCTCAATGCTAGTACATCCTATCTTTTGTAACATTGTATCCAGATTTTCATGTCGTTGCCACTAGTTCTGCTTGCACAGTGGTTCAAACTCAGATCAGATCGAAAGGACCTCAAGCACAAATTAAACTGCATATGAAAATTTAATCCTCTTGATATGAACGAAGAAGCCGTAGCCAATGCCCACGCCATTCGATATTAAACAATTTTTGCATGTTACCTCACACTTCAATTCAAAAGATAAAGCATCTGCCACACACATAACTTGAAACTTCTGTAGCTCTTGCGACGTATACACCCGGCAGTTAACTCCAAAATAACTGGCTGAACAATTCCTTCCAGAAAGAGTTCAATATAGTTCCTCCAAACTTAGTCCTCTCAATGCTGCCGCCCCCCAAGCGAGACATGAAGAAATCTGGCCAGTCCAACTCATACGGAAAAGCTCTAACAACAACACCACAAAACCAACTTTGGACCATCTCCATTGCCCCAGTTTGAAGATCAAGAATGTGCACGCAACCTTGGTTGTCCTTGAGGAGGAGCAACGCGCCGCTCATCTCACCCATGCAGACGCATTGCGCCGGGACACTCCAACTCTGATTGGATGGTTCTAGCTCAATCATCCTAGTGCGGATCCATTCTGCAGTGCAGTCTCCGCTTCTGTTGTCGCCTTGACGTGTCCAGATCTCTAGCGAGCGAAACTTATAATCTGCGGAGATCAACAAAAGCTTCCCGTCATTGTCGACACTGAGCAGTGATGAACCAGAAAATCTGTAACGTTTGCTGCTTAGAAGGTGTTTGTTTCGTGGATTTTCAGCCGGTACCTGTTTACACCGTAAACTGATTACGTTACGGATGTTTGTTATGTATACACTGTAATCTATTTTCACTGTAAACAGGTCCAGTCCTATAGTGTGTCGTTACCGCCCATCCTCCCCTGGTAACAGGTCCATCTCATCCCACGCGCTCCTCCATGTCCAACGCCATTGCTGTTGCGGTACCAGTACTTGTAGAGGCTGCACTTCTGCCGCTGACGGGCTGAGTCGCCATGGCCATGCTCGAGGCCACCGGAACGTTGCCGCCGTCGTCTGCCCGAACATCGCCGCAGTTGCCTGCCGGAACGACGCTGCCGTCGAAACCTCGCCGTCGCCGTCGCCACCGTTGGAACCTCGCCGTTGCTGCCGAAATGTCGCCGCGACCGCCTGCCGGAACGCCGCCATCAAAACCTCGTCGTCGCTGCCGTCGGAACGCTGCCGTCGGAACCTCGCCATCGCCGTCGTTGGAACCTCCCCGTCGCTGCCGAAATGTCGCCGTCGCTGCCGGAACGTCACCGCCACCGCCTGCCGGAACCTCGTCGTCGCTGCCGAAACGTCGCCGCCTGCCGGAACGCTTCCGACGTCGGAACCTCGCCGTCGCTGTCGGAACCTCGCCGCCGTCGGAACCTCGCCGTCGCTGCCGGAACATCGCCGCCGTCGCATGCCGGAACGCCGCTGCCATCAAAATCTCGCCTTCGAAACAGAGGTTGCAGTTTTCTGTTTATCTCTTCGATCATTTTTGTTACCGTTATCTTGACTGAGTGAGCCAAACAAAACCAAAAAAGTCCCATTACAGCCACAATCCGGCGTAAACTGATTACATTACCGTTTACGTTTACAGAACTTCAACCAAACACCTCCTTAGTGCGTTCGGGAGCTTTGTGAAGGAGACTTGTGCGGTCTCGACGCTTACTTTTAGTGCGTAGTGGTTTGAGACCGTCCTGAACAGCCAGTGCGCCATGCCTTGGCACACGGTGGCGTTGACCTGTGTTGGCTCCGTACGTGTTCCATGCTCCCAAGGGTGATAGAATTTTTCGGGCTTGCTCCATCTCGACTCAGAGGATGTGAAGATGCATAGCTTGTACCGCGGCAGATCACCATCTCGAAAGGTGCCAATGATCAGCAACTTGAAAACCTCGGTGTTGGTTGACGACGCCGCCGGACATGGCCGATTGTTCGAGCAACGATCGGCGTCGGTTAGAATGGCGCATCCGGTGATTTTGAGAGGGCCTTCGGTGTCTAGCGGCGGAAGCACGCGGCTTGTGCCTGTGAGAGGATCATGCAGGGCGAAGCTGGTCATCCCATGGAGCGCCTGGACCATTAGGTCATCGCGCGGGACGAGGCGCACGAGGAGAAGGCCGTGGCGCGAGCCGAGCGGCGCCACCTGAAAGAACTGATTGCGCGGTGGGACGTCGGAGTAGGGGCGGCGAGGGCGCTCGAGAGGAGACGACGGCGCCGGAACGAAGGACGGAGGCGGCAAGGGCGTAGGGACGCTCCGTGTTGCTGGTCGTTGCTCGGTGAAGAAGCCGATGAGGGAGGAGCGGCGGCGGAGGAAAGAAGCGTCGGATATGAGTCGGCGCCATCGCTTGCACGTTACGGCGCAGCGGAAGAGGTCCCGGATGCCAGCCACGCGCACCAGGAACAGCAGGACGACGTCGTCCGACAGCGTCTCCATGGAACTTCCGTAGGCTGGCCGCTTATCCATGGATCTTCCGTAGGCTGGCCGCTTCTCCATGGATCTTCCGTGCGATCTGACTTGCGAGCAGGCAGAGGCAATGCCCTATTCCGTTAATTCCTCCATTGATCACGCCTTTGATCATCTCCCTCCTCCGTGAGCCACGGCCTATATTTTTTTTTGAGCACAACTCGCTATCACTTTATTCCACTGTCACCACTGCGGGGACAAATAACAGATCACCCGGGTTGCCCATCCAAACATGACGGCCAAACCCAAGTGTTAGAGAATGTTTAGCGAGGTTGTGGGCCTCTTTATTCGAAGTACGAGATTCAAAAGCAATAACACACGAAGTAAAACTAGCTATTCTACTAGAAATTTCTCTAATAATTGCACCATAGGGAGATAACGAATTCCCCCCTACTTCATCCACCACAGATTTGCAGTCCGAAGCTAACTTGATCTTCCCCGCGTTGAGGTCTTCCCCGATCGCCAAGCCTTCTCTGATTGCCATTGCTTCCAAGGTTGGAGGATCAACTACATGGGGTATAGTCATAGATGAAGCTCCCAAGAAGTTTCCTTGGCCATCTCTGCACACTACTCCAACAGCACCATATTATGAGTTTCTCGTAACCGCTGCATCAACATTGATTTTGATATGATCTTCCTCCGGCGGAATCCAGTTAGGCCCTGACCTTCCCCTCGTCTTTGGATGAGATCCCGGTGGAGACAGAATCTGCAGCTCTCCCAGATAGTTCCCAATGAAGAAATGGGTTGATAAGGGACTCTGGAATATGCTTTCATGTATGGCTTTCCTACGGGCAGTCCAAATGGCCCACATCGAGACCACCATCCGTGTGAAATCCACATGCGATAATGATCCCTGCATCAAGAAAATCCACTTCTTAGCATCTGGTTCCCTCTGCTCGCACATGTGTTCTACCATCTCTTCATCTGCAAGAGCCCACGCGCTCCTTGCCATATAACAGTCGATCAAGGAGTGTCTCCAGCTATCCTCTCTCCCACATAATGTACACACGTTTGAGTCATGCATGTTACGCTTCTTTAAAGTGTCATAAGTCGGGAGGGAATGCTTGGCGAGCCTCCAAAGAAAGACTTTCACTTTAGAAGGGACCTTCAGATGCCACAACTGCTTCCATGATGCGGGATCTAGACTGAGTGCATGTCCCTGAGCTTCAGACATCCAATTTTCTCTCTGAATTTTCCTGAAGACAAGCATCTTGTAGCATGACCTGACGGAGAACAATCCTTTCGGATCTTCAGACCACGCCCAGAAATCATCAATGCGCTTTGTGCATAGAGGGATCTTCAAAATCGCGACTGCATCCATTGGGATGAATACAGAGCGCACGACGGCTTCGTTCCAAGCTGCTTCAGGCGCCAGAATAAAGTCGGAAACCCTCGTGGGAGGGTTAGGAACCAGTGAAGATACCGGCCTCATTCTTCCTTGACGAGGAATCCAATTTTCGTTCCACACATTGGTCGCTTCTCCCGTGCCAATTCTCTTTATGATTCCTTGAGCAAGTACGTCCCTCCCATCAAGAATGGCTCTCCATATCTGTGATGGATAGTTTCCCAGTTCAGCTCCCAGCAAGTCAGAGTTAGGGAAATATTTTGCCTTGATAATCCGTGCACTCAAGGTAGTTGGCTCGGTTAAAATCCTCCACGCCTGCCTAGCTTGGAGAGCGAGGTTGAAAATCTCCATATCCTTAAAGCCCATCCCGCTAAGATATTTTGGTTGGGTGCAAACATCCCAGGACACCCACACTGGTTTCCTTTTACCGTTCTCAGCACCCCACCAGAACTTGCGAATGAGAGCATTTACGCTTTCACATATTTCCCTTGGTAGTCGAAAACAAGACATCAAATAGACCGGAAGAGCTTGTGCCACTGATTTTATCAACACTTCCTTTCCTGCCGAAGATAAGAACTTTTCCATCCATCCTTTTACGTTCTCCCACACCACGGCCTATATGAAGGCTTCGGGTCTCTCCAAACCAAGTCGAGTAATGGGCCGTAACTTTTATGAAAAAAAGAGTAATGGACCGTAACCTTTTTTCAGAGAACTGGATGGGCCGTTATCTCCTGAAAAGGTCCACTTTTTTGGTGGTCGTCCTCCCCCTCCCTCCTGCGTATTTTCTGGCTTTGCTCGGCCCGGTTGCCTCGCTGTCGCCGCCACTCGCCACTGCTCTTCTGCTCTGCTCTGCTCCGCACCGCATCCAAATCTCTCTCAGTCTCAGATCTCCGCCGTCAACCGCCGTCGCCTATGGCCCAGGTCTCCGCCGACAGCCGTCGCTTCAAGATTTTCGCGGCCGCCGATGGCTTCGGGGAGCCGCTCAAGGACGCCGTCGTGGCGCACCTCCGCGCCCACCCCTCCGTGGCCGACGTCGTCGACCTCGGCGTCGACAAGTACTACTCCGCCGCCGCGGCCGTCGCCCGCAGCGTCTCCTCCTCGTCCCCCGACCCCGCGCACGAGGCCCGCGGCGTCGTCGTCTGTGGCACGGGCGCCGGCGTCGCCATCTTCGCCAACAAGTACCCCGGCGTGTACGCCACGCACTGCAGCTCCGCCGCCGACGCCGTCAACACCCGGTCCATCAACGCCTGCAACGTGCTCGCCCTCTCCGGCATGGCCACCCCGCCCGAGGCCGCCGCCGTCATCGCCGACGCCTGGCTCGCCACCCCCTTCCGCGCCCCCTGCCCGGCGTCCGGCGACGCCCCTTGGCCGGAGGACATCCAGAAGTTCTTCGATTCCGCCCCCGGTGAGATGGCCGCCATCCCCGAGGCCGAGGGATCTGCTGCAGGGCCTGACTCCAGCTGTGCCATCTGCTGCCTGAGAAAGGGGATGGAGTTCGAGCCGGTGGACATCATGCCCGGCGGCGAGATGCGGATTGTGCGCGAGAGCCCAACCTCGGCGTACGTCCGCTTCAAAGCTGGAAGCGTGGAGCCGGCTCACCACCACACCTTCGGCCACGACCTGGTGGTGATCAAGGGCAGGAAGAAGGTGTGGAACTTGACCAAGAAGGAGAGCTATGGCCTGGTCGATGGGGATTTCCTCTTCACGCCTGCCGGGGACGTGCACCGTGTCAAGTACTTGGAAGACACGGAGTTCTTCATCCGCTGGGATGGGCAATGGGACATATTCCTCGACGAAGACCTGGAAACCGCACACAATGCCATTGATGCGGAGCTCGGTGTGGTTGAGAGTGACAAATGAGGAGGATGTGGTGGGCTGGTGATGCGCGTCGAAGTGTTGTCATGAGGAGGCATTTGAAGGCGCTATCTTGTAGTTCCTCCTGTTTATTTCCCATGTTTACTTCTACAATGTTGTTGCTGGTGTTGTTCATGTACACTTGTGCTGGTGAGTGGTGACATCTTTTCAAATATGTACGTATGTTGCTGGATGATTAATTTTCCATGCTTTTGGAATAAAATGGTGATACTGGTAGTAATGCCACCTTGGTATAGTACAATCTGATTTTTGCTGAATAAAATGCAGATGCAACGATTGTTAGATTTTATTCAGACTTAAGTTTCATGATCTCGACAACTATATATTCTGTCATTGGTTTCAATATTATGAGACACACAAGATGTTATATCCTGCTGGCAAGCATCCTTGGCTTGATTTGCTTTGTGACTCAGCATTACTGGGCATCTTACTGCTTCTGGTCTGCATTTTTTTTGGTGGAAAGCACACCTCTAAAGTAGTAAATAAAATAAGACTTTCTTTTGGATCTTTGCCTATTGCAAAAACATAAAATGTTTACTTGACTCCAGCATTCACAATACTCTTTAGCCCAGAGCACTATTTATGTCCAGCAAATGAAACTGTAAACTCGAATGTTTGCAAGTCTGTCTAGATCTCTATATCCTAAGTCCTAGCTAGCAATTTTGGTCAAAACAAGGCATTATCTTCAAAAATTGATGACCTTATTTCTAATTTCCATGGTTGAAGTATATCAAATTGTATTGAAGAAGTACCTTAGGGTAGTTTTCTTATTCCTAGGAGGTACCAAAAATCTTTGACTACCCTTAGTATAAAACTAGCAAGTTTTGCATTTGAAAACCGAACAGAGTAAAATGCATTTTTGTAGTCATCTAAGAAAGAGTGTCACTTGAAAAACCCTTATTGGTGTTAAAGAACTGGAAGAAAAACCTTGTTAGTGCCAAAATGCTAGGATTCCAGAACTGAGATTAAAGAACCTGGAATAAGAGTTTGTGAAACTGGAGCTTTGGACCTTTGCAATGTTGATCAACCTGCTAATCTTGCCTTTGGCTCCAATCTGCCGTCCATTTTATGCAGTACTGGGCTTCAAAGAGAAACTCCATCAAAGGTACTTGTAACTTTGTGGAATTGCAAATTTGCTAGGATTCCCGTACTTGCAGTAGTTCTAGCACAGAAGATTTCTATGTGAGGTTCTATGCTGTGCTAGTCGCTGTCATCGAACTGAAAAACACTGGCAGACTAGAAGCAGGGGAGGGCTGTTGTGCACAAAGATGATCTGTCATATATATACTCACATTAGCCGGTGTAGACTATTAGTGTATATCACATGGATAATACCTGTAAAGAAAAACTTAGGTCCTGCATATGCAGTCTGGTTGTGATCCACGCATAATGCTAACGTTGCTTTAGAATTCTTCAGCTGGGCTAATGCTTGGCTATCAACGAAGAACTTAGGTCCTGCATATGCAGTTTGGAAAAAAAACTCCCCCCCCCCCCCTCCTCCTCCCGCGTCGCCCCCGCGTGGCGACGGGGAGGAACCCTAGCCGCCGCCACCTCCTTCCCCCTCCCCTCCGTCCTACCCCTCGCCGCCGCCAGAGGACGAGGTCGGTCAAAGCCCGTCCGGCGTCGACGGCGACGGGGCTTCTCGCCTCCTGCTCGACGACCTCGGATGCGGGCCGAGATTGGGGCCAGGGCGTGGCGGCGCGGCTTCACAGCAGCATGGAGGGCTGGGCGTCGGCGGGTGCAGTGCTCTGCGGGAGCGGCTGCGTCGGGGTGGCTGGTTGGCGGCGTGTGCGGTGGTCTCCGCGCGCGGCGGTGGCGGGCTTTTGTCTAGCGGCGGCGCGATGGTGGCGGCCGGTGGCCGCGGCCTGGCCTGGCGGCGGTGCCCCACTGCTTCGCTGGTGCGGCGGAGATGCTTGGCCTCTCCGGGTGGTTCCGTGTGGGGCGCCCCGGGTCAGATCTGGACGGGTCCAACGCCGGTGGTGTGTCCTTCGGCGGGGGCTGCGGGCAACATTGGCCATGCTCGTTGCCTCCCTGCTGTCGTAGGGGTTGTGGCGACGTGGTGGCGGTGGTGGCGGGGCGTCCTTGCGCTGCGACGGTCAATTTCGACCGGCAGGGGGGCGAGGGTTGTGATGGCGTGGGATGAAGGCTGGTCTTGGTGGTGCGTGTTGGTTTTGGCTGTGGCGACGCGGCAGCTGTGGTCAAGCTGGAAGGCAGGGTGGTGGTGCGGCGGCCTACCTTCTCCAGGGACTAGGCCGGGTGCCTGGTCCTAGGGTTTGTGCTCGGGCAGGCCGGGTCTGGGCCCGAGGCAAATCGGGGTCGCTCCCTGTGTAGGTGTGGCTGGTCTTGGCTTTACGTGGATATATCTCATCAAGCACAAGTCTCATGTTGAACAAGTTTTTTATACTTTTCAAAAACATGTTGAGCGCATGTTGAACACAAAAATTAAAACTGTTCAATCAGACTGGGGTGGAGAGTATCATCGCCTCAATCGATACTTCCAGAAGGAGGGTATTACTAATCGAGTTTCTTTCCCCCACACGAGCCAGCAAAACGGCATTGCCGAGCGAAAGCACCGCCATATCGTTGAAACGGGCATAGCACTTCTTGCTCATTCCTCACTTCCGCTTCATTTTTGGGATGAGGCGTTTCTTACTGCGTGTTATCTCATTAATCGCATGCCCACACGAGTTCTCCAAAACTCTACACCAATTTCTTGCCTTCTCAATGAAAATCCCGATTATACTTTCCTTCGTGCGTTCGGCTGTGCGTGCTGGCCCAACCTTCGTCCGTACAACAATCGAAAACTTGAGTTCCGCTCACGTCAATGTGTTTTCTTGGGTTATAGCTCTATGCACAAGGGGTACAAATGCTTAGATCGGTCCACTGGACGTATCTACATCTCACGCGATGTTATTTTCGATGAACTAGTTTTTCCTTTGAGCAGAATTCCATGTCAAACACCGCATGATCCCCATTACTACCACACCTTCTTCCATTTTTCCTACTTCCGAGCCAGCTATCGTGGATGATCATATGGGGAGATGTGACACTACTTTGCTCACTAACCCTTGTTCTAGCTCGTCTCCGTGCCATGCAGGAACAGGTGACTCGACTTCGGCGGAGTGCACGTCGCCATGCACGCCAGGCCGCAGCCATGCTACTGGCTCGCCGCTTGATCCCACTACATCGCCTCGGCTTGAGCCATGCAGCCTGGACTCTCCTGCCCGGCATCTTCCATCGTCGCCCGCGGCGTCCGGTGCTGCCTCGCCCGTCGCCGACTCTACTACACCGGATGAGCCAACTTCACCAACACCGTCTCCCGCCGCTCCGTCCCCTCCTGCCTCGCCGATTCCTCTCGACGCTCCAGTCGGCGCCGTGCATCCGATGACCACGCGGCTTCGCCACAACATCGTCAAGCCATTGGTGTCGAGCGATGAAACCGTTCGTTACGACCCTCGCCGACGTGCTTTCCATGCCGAGCCACACTCCTATCGTCATGCCTTGGATGATGAGCAGTGGCGGCCGGCCATGGAGGCTGAGTTTCTCGCTCTTCAGCAGAACGATACATGGTCGCTCGTGCCTCGGCCTCCCGGCAAGAACATCATTGGCTGTAAATGGGTCTTCAAGGTGAAGCACAAGGCTGATGGCTCTCTGGACAAGTTCAAGGCACGCCTTGTCACTCGAGGTTTTACTCAGCAGCATGGGCTTGATTACTCAGACACCTTTTCTCCGGTGGTTAAACCTGCTACAGTTCGTCTGGTGTTGTCTCTCAGTATTTCCCGTGGTTGGCATTTTCGTCAAGTGGACATCAGCAATGCATTTCTGCACGGAATCCTCACTGATGAAGCCTATATGCAGCAGCCTCCCGATTTCCAGGATCCATCTCGGCCAGATTATGTTTGCAAGTTACATAAGGCGTTGTATGGACTGAAGCAGTCACCCCGTGCCTGGTATGCTCGTCTCAGTGAGCGTCTTCAACAGCTCGGCTTCTCTCCCTCGGCCGCCGACACTTCTCTGTTCATTCTTGTTGATGCCGGCGTCACCATATACACGCTTGTTTACGTGGATGACAGCGTTATTGTGAGCTCTTCTCAATCTGCTATGACAAACCTGCTTCAGAAACTTTCTGTCACATTTCCAGTCAAGGACCTTGGCTCACTTCATTATTTTCTTTGTATTGAAGTGCTTCCCAATTCCGGGGGAATAACTCTTACGCAGAAAAAGTATGCTATGGACCTACTGCAGCGTAATGACATGGAGAATTGCAAAGCAGTTTCAACCCCAATGTGTGCACATGAGAAGCTTACTCGTGATTCCGGACATGGCCTAAATGACGCTGAAGCCTTCAAGTACAGAAGCACGGTGGGAGCCCTTCAGTATCTAACCTTGACACGGCCAGATCTTTCATTTGCAGTAAACAAGGTCTGCCAATATCTATCATGTCCCACGGATGTCCACTGGGAAGCTGTCAAGCGTATTCTCAGGTTTGTCAAAGGAACGGTGTCTACTGGCTTGACTATTCGTCGATCGCCATCAACTCTGCTAAGTGTATTCACAAATGCTGATTGGGCTGGCTGTGGCGACGACAGGCGATCAACAGGTGGGTTTGTTGTGTTTTTTGGACCTAACCTCATCTCTTGGAGTGCACGGAAGCAGCCTACAGTCTCAAGGTCTTCGACTGAAGCAGAATATAAAGCGTTGGCGAACGGTACAGCCGAAGCGACATGGTTGCAGTCACTGTTGAAGGAGCTACAAGTTCCTCAACCTCGAGCACCTGTTCTATGGTGTGATAACCTCGGCGCGACGTACCTCTCAGCCAACCCAGTATTCCATGCACGCACCAAGCACATTGAGGTGGATTTTCATTTCGTGAGAGAGAAGGTCGCCATGGGAGCTCTTGATGTCCGGTTTGTTTCATCAGCTGATCAAGTCGCTGATGCATTCACTAAACCTCTCACGAAGATCATGTTGACTCGATTGCAATCCAACCTCAACCTTTGCACAGGCTGAGTTTGCGGGGGAATGTTAAACAACCGAGTCACATATTGTTGAGATTTGGTTGTTAGACTAGTTGTTAGGCTAGCTGTAGATAAGGACGTATCTTGTCCACGGTTGTAATCTAAACAACATGTACTTATCTCTTGGACAACCTGTATAAATATACGAGGAGGCCGGTGAGGATTCTCACGGCAAAATATTATCTCTGACTTCCTGGAGGCGGCTTTCAATCATCTGAAGACTGAAGGTGGAACAAGAGCAGCCTCATTTGGTAGCAGGTTCTTTACATGACCTTATTGCAACTGTTTATTTTTGGACGGTATGTTTTCTGATTATAACTGTCGGGGGTGAGAAGTTCACTATGTAAATTGACTCGACTAGGCTCTACTAGAATACCAGATTTTACACTAGTGGGTTGATGTATTATTTTGAACCTGAAAATGAAGATCATTATATAAACCAACTCTCATAAAGTATAACCCCCCTAACATAAGGCCGCTTTGAAAAATCCGTCTGAATCGCTGTTTTGCGTTTGGGCATTGATCGAACAGTTCGTTGAGTTTGGGAAACCCAGCTGTAGATGCTAACCGAACCGTCCCCGCGGATGATGACAAGTTGTCGTATGGAAATTGACTCAAGTGGGCGACTAGAATACTGGGTTTGGTACTAGTGCGTTCATGTCCTATCATTTGTGCAAACCTGATGAGCAGGCCGCGCTCGCGCCGTAGAAGACGACTTGAAAATCCAAGAAAGTGTCCTTCCACTTTCCTGGCAGGCAGTTTGTTTGTGGTCTACTTGACTTTGAAAATTGAAGCATCCACGCACGCGGCCGGAGACACGTTGGCGACGGAATCCCCAAACCCCAGTCAGTCCAAACTGCCGGAAAGCACGCTGTTACAGTAGATGAGAACACCACGTACGCATACATCGACATCATAGCCATAGGAGAGGACTAATTAGCTTGAGCATGCGGTTTCGTACTGTATACGTTTGTTAGTTCACAAGCGTCGCACGACACCACGCTTTCCACACCCCTGTATTTGGTTTATTGCATTTCAAAAAGGGAACTCTAATAGCTTTGGTGACATTTCATTTGTTAATATATATACTAGGTACTACCTCTATATAAGATGTTTTTGACACTGTTATTTCATAAAAAAACGTTTTATATTAAGATACGAAGGAGTAGAAAGAGAATTACAAGGAGGTTTGGTGCACAAGTGGGTTGGTCACAAGTCCATTCCACAGTATGAACGTGAGGAGTCTATGGTCTTCGCTGGACGTACTGAATATATCTATATCCACTACTCTACATTGTACACGACAAATATATACTCTACTCACATCCATCACGTACATATGAATGCTTTGATTGCTTCCCTTCCCTTGCCGGCAAACTCACATGCACGCACGATGGCCAGATTCGTTAGTCGTCTAGCCCTCCTTCCACTCCTCTATCTTCTTCTTCCGTTGGACTCCTGTACTGCAGCGTCCGCAGGAGGACACACGCTGGCCACCGGCTCATCCCTCTCCGTGGAAGACCACGACCGGCCCTTCCTGGTCTCACCCGACGCCACCTTCTCCTGCGGCTTCCTCCCGGCCGGCGACGTCGACAACGGCTTCTTCTTCTCCGTCTGGTTCACCGCCGCCAAGGACCGCACCGCCGTCTGGACGGCCAACCCCGGCGCCCCCGTCAACGGCCGGGTCTCCCGCATATCCTTCAGCGCCGACGGCAAGCTCGCCCTCGCCGACGCCAACAGGACGACCGTGTGGGAGAGCAAGACCGGAAGCAACAAGCACCTCACCGTCTCCCTTCTCGACACCGGCAACCTCGTCGTCGCCGACCCGTCCACCGGCCGCACCGCGTGGCAGAGCTTCGACTGGCCCACGGACACGCTGCTCCCGTCCCAGCCGCTGTCCAAGGACAAGAAGCTCGTCGCCGGCTACTACTCCCTCTACTACGACAACGACAACGTGCTGCGCCTCCTCTACGACGGCCCGGAGATCGCCAGCATCTACTGGCCGGACCGGGACATCGGCGTGTTCGGCAGCGGCAGGACCAACTACAACAGCTCGCGGATCGGCGTCCTCGACGACGCCGGCGTCTTCCTCTCCAGCGACAGGCTGCGCGCCGAGGCCTCCGACATGGGCGACGCCGGCGTCAAGAGGCGATTTACCATCGAGCAGGACGGGAACGTGAGGATCTACAGCCTGAACGCGGCCGGAGGGTGGAAGGTCACCTGGTCGGGAGTAAAGCAGCCGTGCTCCGTCCACGGACTATGCGGCAAGAACGCGCTCTGCGAGTACCGGCCGTCCCTCCGGTGCTCGTGCGCGCCGGGGCACGAGATGGTGGACCGCCGGGACTGGAGAAAGGGCTGCCAGCCGACGTTCAGCCTCCCCGCCAGCACCACCACCAACTGCAGCTCGTCGGCGCGGTTCACGTTCGTCAAGGTGGCAGCCAGCGACTTCTACGGCTACGACCTCGGCTTCAACCACTCCGTCACCTTCGAATACTGCAAGAGCTTCTGTTTGAGCATGTGCTCCTGCGCCGCCTTCTCCTACAGGTTGAATGGCCAAGGCGATTGCTTCACCAAAGGCGCCCTCTTCAACGGCTATCAGTCCCCCACGTCTCCGGGAAGCATATACGTCAAGGTGCCTAGCGACCTGCTCAACGCCACCGCACCGCCGCCGCGGTCGGCGAGCCTTCTCGACTGCGATCATGGTGGTTCTGCTCGTGCTGTCGTCGCCCTGTCATATGCGGACATGTACGGGATACCAAGCAGCGGCCCAAAGTTGACCTACCTTTTCTGCTTTGTCGCGGTGTTGGGACTTCTCGAGCTCCTCCTCTTCGCCATTGCATGGTGGTTCATGTCAGGCCAGGAGAGCATTCCCAGCTCGCTGGAGGCAGGCTACAGGCTGGTCATGGGAACCCAATGCAGGAGGTTCACATATCGAGAGCTCAAGAAAGTGACGGGGAATTTCAACGAGGAGCTTGGCCGTGGCGGCTCCGGCATAGTGTACCGCGGCGTGCTTGACAAGACCACCGTGGTGGCTGTGAAGGAGCTGACAAACGTGGTGCAGAGCCAGGAGGAGTTTTGGGCAGAGATGACCGTGTTCGGCCGTATCAACCATATCAATCTGGTGAGGATATGGGGTTTCTGCTCCGAGGGCAAGCACAAGCTGTTGGTGTACGAGTACGTGGAGAACGGGTCTTTGGACAGGCACCTCTTTGGTGAGGACATCGGTAAGGCGCTAGCATGGAGCGAGCGGTTCAAGATAGCGCTCGGCACCGCGAGGGGTCTGGCCTATCTTCACCATGAGTGCCTCGAGTGGGTCATCCACTGCGATGTCAAGCCAGAGAACATCTTACTCACACGAGATCTCGACCCGAAGATTGCCGACTTCGGGCTGGCCAAGCTATCCGGAAGGAAAGCCATCGGCGACGGCGTGCATCTCTCCCAAATGAGGGGGACGTCAGGGTACATGGCTCCCGAGTGGGCGATGGGCATGCCGATCGACGCCAAGGTCGACGTGTACAGCTATGGCATCGTTCTCCTCGAGATGGTGATCGGGAGCAGGATTTCCGACCAAAAGGCCGTGGATGGCGGGGAGCGGCTGGAGACGCGCCATATCGCGCAGGCACTGAAGAAGGTGGTGGTGAGTGGAGACGTTACCTCATTGGTAGATAGGAGGCTGAACGGGCAGTTCAATCCTCGACAGGCCATGGAAATGGTGAAGATCTCCTTGGCGTGCATGGAGGAGAGGAGCAAGAGGCCGACTATGGATGACATCTCCAAAGCGCTTACGACATGCGATGATGCGGACGAGCATCCTGCTTACTTATCATGACTTCGATTCCTTGTTATATTATTTACCGGGTTGCTTTTATATAATTTGTTCAAAAGTGTATATTTCGGGCAATCGATTTCGAATGAGACGTAGCTCAGAGATGGAGTGCAGATGATGACACCGAGTCAGCAAGCCATGGGGTTTGCAGCCGGAGAGGAGGCAATGATGAGAGGAGAGGAAAAAGGGAGGGGCCGAGAGGAAGAAGAATTCTTAAATCCAACAAATACAACGGCCGGAAAACTTGATTGACTTTAATTATTGTAGGCAACTTGTACTCCTTCGTTCCGGTGTGTTAGGCCTTTTATAAATCGCAGTGAAACCAAGGCAAAAATTTATTGGCTAACCTTCCTTCCAATCAGCTTCCATTAGTACTAGTTTCCACATGCGAATTATGTGATGGAGTACTAGTTGCATGCAGAAAATTAGTCGCATATGTGTGTGAACTTAAAGGAACAGCCATGCGTTGCATGCTAATTAAACTGCTTTAAAGTCTATAGGCCTTAATCTTAAGCTAAAATAGAACAAATAGTTTTTGAAGATAGGCCCTATGCACCGAAACGGAGGAAACATGTAGTGTGTGACCCATACGTACTCTTTATGTTTGTTTATAGTTTTCATGATGATACAGGACAACGTGCTAGTTTACGGAGTACGTTAGGTCACTACGTTTTTTTTTTCTATAAAGGCCGAACAATAAAGTAGTGAGATGCTCCGTCTAAATGATTTTTGAAGAGAAAGATTCCAGTTTGCTGCTGTGCGTATGGTTACAAATGATATCTCGACACCTAAGTATATAACATTACTTAGTTTCTTAGTTACTTTTGATCGAACAAAGATCATGCATGGTAGTAGTATTTGACTAGGACGCAGAGATGCTAGCTAGAAGGCCAGCAATTGTTTTGCACGAGTCTCGCTCGCTTTTGGCGGATGGTAGCATCACAGATTGGGATGCGCTAATCATCATTAGACTGCAATGGTTAGTGTTTTTTAGTGCTATGCAAAAGTGAGAAAACATCTTATAATTTGAGATCGATGGGCGCAAAAGGAAACCAGGGGCGTACTTGGACGCATATCTCCCGGCAGGAGCTATCATGCAAATAAAAACTTTGGCAACTTGGGAGGCTTATCTTCCTATCGTGCCGACGACAAAGTGGGCGTCGATGTGATCGAGAGTTGTTTGCGTGCTAGACGAAGCTTTAGACACATGCATGGTGTTACATATACGAAAATGATACGCATCAAAAGTGTGGATGGAACGCTTTCGTTTATACGTTTTAAATGATAATTTAATTTTTATATATATATATATAATGACAATTATCAGCCATATATATATATGGTATCGTTGCTTCTTTTGCGCCAGAGTCCCCGGTCAGCTCAGCTGCGCCCATAGGAGTCACGGCCTCTTGGTGGTGGAAGGTGAGCTAGCTTGGTTCGTGTTTGTTCATGTGAGTGCGCGCGCACCGGCGCACGTGTGAGCGAGTGTGCATGTGTGTTGCTTCTTTGACTAAGCTTTTCGTGTCTTAGCGACAGTGGGCTTGACTCTTGATGTTACGGTTTTTAAAAACTATAATAGGACAATCATAATGAATGAAATAGTAAAGCTCTTGCCTTGGTTTTGAAAACAGAAGAAGTCATAGACTTTTGAGATCATTTGGTGAGTAAAGTACCATGCCAATACTACATTGCCTAAATTCAAAATTGGTACACTCTCCGTTCCGGTGTATTAGGCTTGTTAGGAGTCGCATCGCGACCAAAGTAAAATTTGACTGGTGTTGAACAATTACCTCTTCTAGCTCGTTTCCTCCAATCAGCTAACTTTCAATTAAGGGGGTGTCTAGGTCTCAATCGAGTGACGCCAGCAGAGATTTTTTGCTGCAAGCAGCACGCCTAAATGTTACAACAGTTGATAAAAAATGTTGCGATGATTTTGCCAGCAACGACAACTAATGTTGCGGTCGACGTGACGAAATGTTGCAACCGATGTGACGATGTGCTACAACCGATAAAAATGACATGCTACAACCAATAAAATAAATGTTGCAACCGATATAAAAAATGTTGCAAATGATGAACAAAATGTTGTAAAGTTGATTGAAACCTAGTTAAATCTTAATCGATTGGGGTTTAGCAAGTCCGTTCAATTAATTTGAGGATAAACGAACCGGCGTCAGAAGCGACCATGCATTGGACACTTTTTCTATCTAGTATTCTCACGTGAGAATAGCTGCCACGCATTGGCTACTTCTTGCGGCTAGGAATTAATCTACAGGTCAGCCGTACCTATTAATCAAGCCGATTAAATGCTTACAGGCCTTATTTTTAAGGATTTTGGAACAAATGGAACGAAGGGAGTATTTATTTTCGTAGTTTGTAGTAATTTGTGAGCTATGCGATTTGCCTAGGGTAACGACATTAATGAATCATTAAAATATACTATTTGACAACTCATAATAAAATTCTTTAAAAGTGATAAGACCAACCATTATTTTCCTCTTTTCAAAAAATGAGATTTCTTTTTTGCTGATTTTGCAGCAAAATTTTCTACTATATATATATATCTACCGCTGCATGAATGTTTGGTTCATCAAAAATTCATTAGAACATCGAGTATTTTACAGTATAATGTTGAATATTTTATCATCACACTTCTAGTGCAATCCACGGAACGCCGTCCAACTTGACACGACGCCAGCATGCCCTAAGTCCCGATCAAGAAGAAGAGTTGTAACATGGTCAAGGCATTGTTAATTAACAGTAAGGGAATTGCAAGACGAGTCGTGTAAATAAAAGGCGGAAATACCGCACACAAAAGGTATACTTCAATCTTGGCATATCTCCAATCACATGCATATAGATCGCTCGCACATCACATGATGCTCAGTCGATCGATAGAGGGGCTGCCAGACGAGATCGCCAATAAGATCCTGGCGTGCGTGATGGATATCTCGGACCTCTTATGTTGTGTGGTGACGTGCAAGCGATGGCACCACCTCATAGGCGATCCTTTATTCCTCCTTTGGCACTAGCCGGAGGGAATGGGTCGCCCGACCTGCATCCCTCTTCGTCGAGCAACGACCTTGGAGGTGGGAAAGTATCGGAGGGAATGGGCCGCCCGTCCTGCATCCCTCTTCGTCGAGCAACGACCTTGGAGGCGGGAAAGTACCGGAGGGAATGGGCCGCCCGTCCTGCATCCCTCTTTGTTGAGGAACGACCTTGGAGGTGGGAAGACTATGGATTGTCCCTACGCCTATACTAACACATGTCCAACTCGACTCTTCGGCAGTAGGAGCTACATTGGACAATATTTGGGTGGTGGATCGTTTTTTCTTTCAAAACATGATATGTCCAGATTTTAATTATATACATATTAGTTTGTGATGTCCACACTGTTCTTGTTTGCGTCCTTCCTAGTTGTTCTTCACAAAATAGTTCCCGTTTTGAGAAGACATACCGAGACTTGCTATAACATTTTTTTTATTTGAGGTAACATTTAAAATTAGGTTGCCTAAAGACAATTTCGCAATTTTACCGATAATTGACTTTTTTTTGTTTAACCTCTGGACTCCGCAGTTATGAGTTTTTTTTTGAGAAAGTTGCAGTTATGAGTTGTCCTATGATGGCAATGAAAGCATGATGACATTAAGGAAGAGTAAGATGTATACTTTATTTTTCATAGGACCAACGTATTTAGCACTACCTGCATTTTTTAGAAACACAAGCACCACTACATCTACATGCATATGGTTCGGTTCATGAAAAGGTATGTAAGAACATTTTTGTGTACGCAGTGTTTTCGCTCTAGGGAGCACGTGCTCTCCAATGAATAGTAAAATCAAAACAAATAGTAAAAGAATTTAAAAAAATCTCAACTTTTTTGTGGATTTCATATTAGTGTGGCATGTGTGCTTGACAATTTTGATGCCATATGATGCACTAGTTCCTCGTCGGTGAAAAAACCAAAATTAAGTATGACATTTGGAGGCAACATTTGGCATTCAACTTGTCTTTTTGCACAGATCAAACAACTCAAGTTTTTCACTTGCAAATTTGCATACATAATTTGGATGTAACAATGAACACATAATTTTTTTATACATTTTTTGACATTTATAGGATACATTTTTGGCACGCAGAAACATGTGCACCCTAGAGCCAAATTAAACATCCCCATTTTTGTGCATAATAGTGGACCTTGGACTCCAACGAAAACTCGGTCGGCCCATCATCACTCTATGTGTGTGTATCAAACTGTTTTTTTTTTGGCAGGAGATAACGGCCCATCAAGTTCTCAAAAAAAAAGGAAGATAACGGCCCATCACTGACTATTGGAGACCCCGAAGCCTTCATAGGCGTGGTCACGGAGGAGAGATCAACTGATCAAGGCGTGGTTAGGGTAATTTGCCGTCGTACTCATACTCCAATCTGCTCGGGATCGCTCGGGGTACCGTGCGCCGGCTGGCGGACGATCGATGGAGAAGCTGCCGGACGACGTCGTTTGGGCCATCCTGGCGCGCGTGACGGGCATCCGGGATCTCTTCCGCTGCGCAGTGACGTGCAAGCGATGGCGGCGGCTCATAGCCGACGCGTCTTTCCTCCGCCGCCGCTGGCCGGAGGGCGTGCGCCACCCGTCCTCTCTCATCGGTTTCTTCGCCGAGCAACGTCTCCATGATCCCCATGAACGACTAGAACTAATGAGCGTCCCTACGCCATTGATGCCCCCGTCCTTCGTCCCGGCACCGTCGTCTCCTATCGGCCGCCCCCGCCCCTACTCCGACGTCGTCCCAGACGATCAGTTCTTCCAGGTGTCGCCGCTCGGCTCGCGCCACGGTCTTCTCTTCGTGCGCCTCATCCCGCGCGATGACCTGATGATCCAGGCGCTCCATGGGATGACCAGCTTTGCCCTGCATGATCCTCTCACAGGCACAAGCCGCGTGCTTCCGCCGCTAGACACCGAAGGCCCTCTCAAAATCACCGGATGCGCCATTCTAACCGACGCCGATCATTGCTTGAACGATCGGCCATGTCCGGCTCCGGCGCCGTCAACCAACACTGAGGTTTTCACACCCTCCGTGCGCCCCGTCCCGCACGACGACATAGTAAACCACACCCTCCGTGGACGGACCACTCTTGCCCTGTATGATCCACTCGCCGGCACAAGCCGCGTGCTTCCACCGCTAACCGACGGAACTCTCATAATCACCGGATGCGCCATCCTCACCGAGGTCGACCTGCTCCGCGTTATTCAAGGTGATGATCATTGGCGCCTTCTATGATGGTGATATGCCGGCGTACAAGCTATGCACCTTCACCTCCTCTGAGTCGACATGGATCCAATACATGCCGACGCCGTCGTGTGCCAAGGCACGGCGCACTGGCTATTCAAGACCTTCTCAAAACTCTATGCATTAGAAGTAAGCGTCGAGACCGATCAAGTCTCCTTTACAAAGCTCCCGGACACACTGAGCAGCAACACCAGCTATAGATATTCTGGTGCATCACTGCTCAGTGTCAATGGTGACGGGAAATTATTGTTGCTTTCCGTAGATTTTAAATTCAGCTTGTTAGGGATATGGACACGTCAAGGCGACAACATGAGCCAAGATGGCATTGCAGCAGACTGGCTCTGCACCAAGACGATTCGGCTAAACCCACCCCAGCAACGCTGCAAGGTCTCCCCGGAATACATCTTCATGGGGGAGATGACCGGCGCACTGCTCCTCAAGGACAATCAAGCTTGCGTGCACATTCTTGATCTTCAAACTGGGGCAATGGAGACGGTCCAAAGTTGGTTTCGCGGCGTTGTTGTCACAGCTCTCCCGTTTGAGATGGACTGGCCGGCTTTCTTCATGTCTCGCTTGGCGGGCGGAAGCATCGAGAGGACTAAATTTGGAGGAGCTATATTGGATTCTTTTTGGAAGAAATTGTTCGGCCAGTTATTTTTGGATTAACTGTTATGAGTTGTGCTGCATTTACCTCGTAAGGGCTTCAGAAGTCTTAAGTTATGTGTGTTGCAGATCTTTTTTCTTTTGAACTGAAGTGTGATACACTTGATGAACTTGCAAATTAATCAAGATCGTAGGGCATTGGCTACGACTTTTCGTGGATCAAGAGGATGAAATTTCATTTCCGTATGCAGGTTAATTTGTGCTTGAGGTGCAGAATATCCTTTCAATTTGGGTTCTAATTTCAAACTGTACATTTTGACATGTTTTACTTAGACATGGTGTGCTAGCTGAGTAAAATATTAGTGAACGGTATTGTTTCTAAACGAATCTCCATTACCTAAAGATGACTGTTTTAAGTTATTTGTGCTAACAATTGACAGTTTGTTTGCCCCTGCAGTACTATCTCTGTTTCTTAATGTTCATTATTTGTGCCTAAACAGAGCTCGATCAGTGAAACGGAGGATCACGCTGACCCCATCCCATACACCAGTGAAATTAAGACTGAACAAGAAAAGATGTAAATGAGCTAGGATGAAGATCACTGAACTGAAATTAAATAGGCTATCAGAATTTTGTTACATGAAGTAGTGTCAAAATTATCAAAACAAAATTATATACATCTAGTCACGTAGTTCAGAAATAACTTGTATCCGGTACTCTGTCATTTTGTAAAAATATGATCCAGTAGTATCCGTTAACATGAAACAAGCATGGGGCAAGGTAGAGTGAGAATTTTATTCTTAGAATTTCAGTTTAAGTTTTTCCATCATGCACTGGCTCCGCCGTTCCTCAAAATCTTCTATATTGCTCGGTAACAAATTTCAAAAGAAAGTCTTAAACTGGAAAAAAGTTCATTTTAAACCTCAAATTTATAGAGGTTCGGCGAATCAAATTTTAACCTTCAAATCCCTATAATTCGCACCCTAAACTATGGAATTTTGGTCTAAATTGAACCCTAGACCTATTTGGCAGACCGGGAAACGAAAGAGCCCGGTCGGGATGGCTGCCTCGCGAACCTGGCTGGCCCATTAGCATCGTCGTTCGCGCTTTTTTTTCATTTTATTTTATTTCCTTCTCTTTATACAAATTTAAAAACTTATTAAAATATGGTAACATATTTACTAAATACTTTTCACTTTAAAATAAATTAAAATTCCAAAAAAATATAAAAATACATTAATGCTTTTTAACTCATTTTAAGTGCGGATTTTTTTGTGTATGAGAACATTTAAAAATATTAACATATCTTAAGTGCAAACGTATTTAAATGTAATACAAAAAATAATATAATAAAAAATGTGCCCAAAAAGCAAACATTTTTAAAATTTTAAATAATATGAGTGCGAATTTTCCTAAAGTGCCAGCCAAAGCTAGCCAGCCCGATCGGGCTCCTCTATTTAATTACTCTTATGTGTGAACAATTTTTTGAAATGCTGAATTATTTTTGAAAAATCCTAAAAACTTTTTAAATTTATGAAAACAATCAATACATATTGAGCGTGTGGTGCAATTAAGAGACTCAAGGATAAGTGTGGCGTAAACGCCACCATAGAGATTCCCCTTGTTGCCATTACCAGCAAGGCGACGAGCAATTAAGTCACCCACATTATACTTACTCTCCCTTGAGAGGGCGTTTGACAGGATAACAACATCCGATGTAGAACTGTTGCTCGTGTTGTCATGAGCTAACACCCCTCTAGCAAGAAAATACGCGAAATACCTGAGGTGGGGGAATAAGATGCTGAAAATCTTTGAACGCTGGATATCCTTCGTATCCTGACTGCAAAGAGAGTTTAAGATGGTTCTCAGCTCGGTGGGCTGAGTGTGCATCTTTGTCGTCTGTCCAACATTCGGCACACCTATTATTTCACAAAATCTTAACAAAGACATGCTCAAAAGATCATCATAAATTCTAAACTCAACAATATTAATATCATGATTATATCTGAAACTATTAATAAAATAGGAGATGAGTTTAGGATATTGAGCAACACGGCATGTTGCGAGCCGTGTCAAATCTGCATTAGCACAAAGGCTGTAAAACTCCTCCTTAATTCCCGCAGCTTCAAGGAAAACTTCGCACGGACACGTCATTGCACGTGCTGGACTTATGTCTTCTAACAACTATAGGGGTACATGATCTTCATTATAGCTCACCCTAGCAGCTGAGGATGAAGCTGCAGCTCTAGTAACCCGGTCGGTGCGCTCCGACATCTTCTTCTCAAGCCACCCTTTTGCTTTTCCTAACAAATTCATTTCTGAAATTTTTGATAATTTACAAAAACAAGGATTTAAGAAAATATGAGTTGAGGCAAACTACTCTACTTACTTACCTAAGGCATTAACTTGCATTAAAATTTGAAAAATAAATTTCTACACATGCATGCAAGCTCATATGAACAGCGTCAAGAGCTATTAAATACTCACAAACGAAGCCACCAATCAAAAATCCAATTAGAGGGGTGGAGGAGTCACATACTAGGGAGTATTTACTCAAAATTTCACCTCTAACAACGGGCTGTAGCGAGAGATCGAAATTATGGACGGAGACCAGCAAGAACACGGGTTTCAGCTGAAGAACTCGTGTGTTTTGGGAGGAAAGTGAGGGGAAGGAAGAATACTTACCTGGATGGCTGACCTGGTGGGCCCAGGCGCCTTGTGGGCGCGGTCACGGGGCATGCCGCGCAAGCTGGCCGTCTGGACCAGTGGTGGGCCCCCTGGTCAGCCTCAGGTGCCTCTGGATCACTTTTGTCGTGGAAAAATTAATTTTAATTTTTGTAGAATTTCTCTGAAAACTTCACTGTTGAAAAAAATTCGAGGTTCAAAAAGCTGCAAAACTTTCTGAAAACTTGAAACAGTGGTTAGAAATGTGAAGCTTTAAAAACATATAACTTTGGTACAATAAGGAGAGCAAAAGCTAAATCAAATGAAAACATAACAAGCTCCACTTTTTACCTATATAAAACATGCTAGCTAGCAAGGTTGATCAAGTCTTACCAACAAGCCGGCGATCGTGTCTACTTTATCTCTTTCATTTTGTTCATCCAGCTAAAATCACCAAACTTTATCGCAATTTATGGAATTGCAAATTTGCTAGGATTCCCGTACTGACAGTAGTTCTGGAATATAAGATTTCTAGGTGAGGATGAATTATGTGCTAGTCGCTGTCATCGAACTGAAAAATACTGGCAGACTAGAAGTCAGGGGAGGGTTGTTATGCACAAAGATGATCTGTCATATACTCACATTAGCCATTATAGACTATTGGTGTATATCACAGGGATAATACCTGTAAAGAAGAACTTAGGTCCTGCATATGTATTTTGTTTATTTCTTTCTTGTTGCGTAAAAACGGCAAAATCAAAAATTGTAATGGTTGACTGTTCGAATCCATTTTCAGTATGGCTAGATGTTGCCGCGTGAAAGCTACATTCATCCCTCCCTTCCATCCTTTGGATGTTCTTTTCCTTCGAATCTGATACGTCCCAAACGTATCTATAATTTCTGCTTGCTCCATGCATGTTTTGTGTGACTTTGCCATGATTTTCTTGAACTTTTATACACTTTTGAGCATATTTGGACTAATCTATTAACCCAGTGCACCCAGCTGTGAGTTGTTGTTTTCTGCTGTTTTTGTATTTCAGATTTTCCGGCCATTAAAAGTGCTCCAAAAAATCCGGAAAAATCAGATAAAAAATCAGCGACACGGAAGCTTCCGGAAACACCAAAGGAGGGAAGGGGCCACCACAGGGACTCCAGAAGGGTCCCTGGCTCGGCCCCACCCTAGGCCGCGCCAGGGAGCCTCCTGGCTGCCCTGTGGCCCCTCTCGGTGCCCCCCTTCGCCTATATTTACTCCCCATGACGGAAACCCCTTAGACGAATCCCTCTTTCGCGATCTCGCCTCTGTACCTCCGCCACCGCCGTTTCTAGATCGGGGCTGCCTCGAGAAGCTGCTCCGGCACCCTGCCGGGAGAAGCTACCCCCTCCGGGAGACCATCCATAGCCATGGACGCCTCCCGTATGTACCGTGAGTAGTTCCCCTTGGACCATGGGTCCATGAACAATAGCTATGAGATCTATCTCTCCCCTCTTTGTGCCTCCACTTTCGAGACCTCGTGAGCTGCCTCACATGATCGCGGCACCTTTGTAATTTTCTGCCGTTGCTATGCTGAGTTTGTTGGGATCTGATGGATTATGATACTATGTTCATATTGTGATGAGTAATTTATTTGGTTCTTCTCAATTATGTTTTGTTCTTGAGTAAATTCTTGCATGTTCTCCGTTGCCGTATTTTACTTTGGCCAAGTGATTTGTTGCAACTCCAAGAGGGAGCGTTATGCTTGATTGTGGGTTCAGCCCTTTGATGTCTAGCTTGAGTGACAGAAACATGAGACTAGGGGATGTGCTGTTGCCACCAGGGATAAAACAACAGTGCTTGTATCCGCGGATGCAAGGATTGTTTACTTTACGCAAAGTTCTTTTAATGCAGTTGTATGTTGCTTTGGATTTACACTTTGGGTGGGATTCGCAACTTAATACCAGCGAGGTGTTATGGATAGATATCTCAAGGTGGATGATTCGTAGTAGATGCAGATGGATTTAGGTCTACTTACCTTGGCGTACCGCCCATTGATTTTGAGCCCTTCCTTTCTTTGCAGCATAGTTAGCATTGCGGTGCCTTCATAATCCTGTCAATTGCCCAACTGTGATTTGTTTACCTCGCTAGCACTTTTATCGTCTTTTGTGAGAGAGACATCACTAGTGAAAATCACGGGACCCCGGTCCATCTTCATATCATTGCTACATCCTTAGTTTACTTTTCAGTTGCTATCACTATCATTATCTTTTGCGTTAATCCTTTGTATACAACAAGGCCGGAGGAATTGACAACTCCTCTGTACTCGTTGGGAGCAAAGTTATCTGTATCTGTGTGCAGGTCCACGTCAAGCGTCGTGACACCTTCTTGTATCTCTTGGAGTCCTACTGGTTCGATAACCTTGGTATCTTCACCGAGGGAAATTTGCTGCTATGCTACATCTCACCTTCCACTTGGGGTAACCAACAAGGAGTGAGAGATCCTCACCGTATCAAGCCAATTTCGGGCGCCGTTGCCGGGGACTCCAGTCTACAAGATAGGGGAGTTGCACACTATCTTTTATCTTCCTTTTTAGTCTTGTTAGTTTACCTTTTATCTTTTACCTTTGTGTCCCTTATCAAAAATACCAAAAATACTTGTTACCTTGTCAGTAGTTACCACTATGGCTGGTCCTTTTACCTTTGTTGAGGCAGAAGTACTTACCTTTACTCAAAGAGGTGGTGAAAGTTTGAAAGATGCTTGGTATAGAATTAATGATTCTCAAAAAAGAGCCACCAAGAAGCAATCCACTACTATCTTGCTTAGAAATTTTTATGTTGGGATCACTTCTCGGAATAGGTTTCTTTTAGACACTGCTATAAATGGGAACTTCGTGGAGGCCCCAGTTTGGGAAGCCCTTAATGTTATTGAAAATCTTGTTGGAAGTCTCCCAGATGTTAGTATTAAGGAGGACATTACTTTAGCTCACATTATGAGAAAACTTGAAAAAATAGAGCTAGATATGCCAAGTATCGATAGGGTGAATGAGTTGGATCGTAAGATTCAAGGGAATTTGAATAGGTTAGATAACTCAATGCAGAAAATTATCAAAACTTTGGAGACTATCAAATCCCTTGATGAGAAGTCTTCTAGGATAGAAAAGATTGAGGAAGTTATTGAAACTTTAGGAACTACCTTTTCCTCAATCAAAACCAAAAAGGATGAAACTCCGGAAAAAAAAGGAACCTAAGTTCGTTTACGTCCCCAAGGTTCCTCGAGCTAAAGCAAACACACCTATTGCCAAAAGAGTTGAAACGGTGAAAACTTTGGAGGAGACACCTATCTTTAACTTTAATGAAACTCCAATTGATTTCCCTCCTTTTGATTTTATTCCAAGAAGCATTTTCATTCGTCCTTTGTTTGAGAAACATATTAAGACTAGTTGTACTATTTAAGACCTTTTTGATGATCTTGATGATGGTTCAATGGATACAACTTGATCTTCTGCTTTAAGCCTTGCTAATGGCTCTAAAGAAGAGCTTTCGGGAGGCAGCCCGCAACGAATTTAGGTTTTTCTTTTTGATTTTCTTCTGTTCTTAGTGGTCTTGATGATTGTTACTACTGTAGCAACATCAATGTATCTTTACTTTCAAGCTTTGTGCCTTTTATACCCTCATACGACAAGGGAAGTGAAAGTTGTGACATGTTGTCTAGAAAACAGATTCTGTCCTCGTGACTAGAAAAATCATGGAAAAATCCCAGTTCATCTTTTTGAGCTGAATTTTTTACACAGCGTGCTCTATACAATTACGAAACTTTCATATGTTCTTAGTTTTTTGATTTGAGTTGCAGAAGTACCCCTAAAAAATTCGTTTCTACCTGCTGTTCTGTTTTTCACAGATTCTGCCACGTTTTGTCTCTCTTCACTTTTGCAAGCCTTAAGCTTGCTTTTTCTTTGCAAAAACTTTTTGGCAATCATGAAAAACAGTAGATATTCAAGATTATATTTATTTCCAGTGAGAGAATAATTATTTTATTAGGGTAGTAACCTCTCTAATCAGTCTACAATGAGTTATGTATGAAGGGAGTTTTCAAGTGTGCGATGAAAGATGATGAAAGAAGATCTTGGAGTGTCAAACGCTCAAGCTTGGGGATGCCCATGTGCACCCCCAATAAATATTCAAGGAGACTCAAGCGTCTAAGCTTGGGGATGCCCCCGTGCATCCCCTTCTTCATCAACAATTATTAGTTCGTCTCTCGTTGCACTATATTTTTATCACTTCATGCGTTATGTGCTATTCTTGGAGCGTCTCGCTCTTTACTTTTTTAGGTTTTGTTTTTAGTTTTGTTTTGCTTTGTTTGCAGTAGTAACAAGTTAGATCCCAGCTTACTTTCTTTTGTGTGGGAGAGTTACACGCTCTGCTTGAATTAGAACTCCTCATAAGATTTGCATGCTTACTCTTTTAGCTGTGAGTTGTTCTTTTTCTTTTCTTAGCTGCTGCTCTGTTCAGTTGTAGTGCTTTACTTTTTCTGGAGATTTTCTTTTGTTTTAGGTTGAGCTTTCTATAGGTTGCATGTTTTATCTTGTTAGAGAGTTTGCCTGTTGCACTGAGTTTTGTGTCTTGACTAGAAGTAGGTAGTTGAAGTTGATGTTCTCTTTGTAGTAGTAACTTGCAAAAGTTTTGAGGTATTGACTAGAGTAATGTTTGAAATTTTGGTGTCAAGAGCTCGAGCCTATTAGTGATAGATGTCGTATTTTGGGCAATCCGTGTTTTTCGAAAACGAAAAACCCCTGTTGAGAACTCTAGATACTAGATGGATCACTAACCTCTGGAGGGTTCGAATATTAGAGTACACTCACGTACCATGAGTCGAGGATGCGCAAGGATAACCAAACCCCCATACACTCCTCCTCGGGGTACTTTTCTCTTTATGAACCTCCTGATTAGATTGAGAGTTACCGATAATAAGTGCGTGAGTTCTTCGGACTAATGTGAGTATTCGAAAGTTGACACTTCCACCCACCTATACTTTTTCTAGCCTCTTCGGTACCGTGCATTGCCCTTTCTCACCTCAAGAGTTGGCGCATACTTCGCCGGTGCATCCAAACCCTTGGCACGATACGCTGTGTCATCATAAACCTCCTTATATCTTTCCTCAAAACAGCCACCATACCTACCTACAAGGCATTTCCATAGCCTTTCCGAGATACATTGCCATGCAACTTCCATCTTCTCATGACTTGATCCTCATGTCATACCATTGCATCATGATAGTTATATCTTCTCTATGTGAGTACCTTTGTAAAGTGTGAAAGATCTCCTATATTCTTGTAAAATATAGAGTGTTGCCCCTAAGTGAGGAAAAGATCCCAAAGAGGACAAAATCAAAAGATCCCAAAGAGGACAAATGAGAGTTAAATAGAAAGAGCCATTGAGGCCACCAAAAAATACAAAAAAATAGAAAAAGGGAAAAAGAAAAATGAAAAGAGAGAAGGGGGCACACTACTATTCCTTTTGATAGATCCACACTAGTACTTCATCCTATATCCCTTGTACTCCATAGAGATCATCATCATGCATATAGCTATGTGGGGACCTTCACACTATAGAACTTGGCTTGTATATTCCAATGATGAGCCTCCTCAAACGAGCTCTTGGTCTTCTTGAGCAAGCAAGTTAGATGCACCCCCATTAGTTTCCTTGGAGAGCTTTTAGCTCACATGTGTATCCGTTGCATGGCAATCCCTATGAAAGGACGTGGATGTCGCCTAGAGGGGGGGTGAATAGGCGCTTAAAACAATTACGGTTTCGGCTTGAACAAATGCGGAATAAAACTTAACGTTTAATTTCCCAAGCAAGAAACCTAAATAAGCTAGGCTCAACTATGTGCACCAACAACTTATACTAAGCAAGATAAACAACCATGTGATAGCAAGATATATAACAAGAGCACTAAGGCTATCACAAAGTAGGTGCACAAGTAAATAGGTTGACTAGATGAACAACCTATGGGACAAGCAATGCACAATAATACGAGCAAGCAGAAGATAAACAATGTAATAAGCTTGCTCAAAGTAAGGGTAGAGATAACCGCAAGTGGAGCCGATGGAGACAAGGATTTGTTACCGAAGTTCCTTCTCTTGCGAGAAGTACGTCTCCGTTTGGAGAGGGTGAGGAGCACAATGCTCACACGAAGCCAACGAGGGCCACCCTATTTCTCCTCATGCTCTTACCAATGCAAGATGCCGTGATTCCACTATTAGGACACTTGAGGGCGGTCACCGAACCCGTACAAATGGCGACTAATGACCCACAACGTAAGGGATCGATTGCAGCGTTTTCGATAAGTAAGAGTGTCGAACCCAACGAGGAGCAGAAGGTAATAGCAAGTGACTTTGGCAAGGAGATAACTGCAAGCACTGAAAGATAACTTTTTAGGGGGTTTTCTTGGTATAAGCGACAGGAAAGTAAAAACGGGCAAAGTAAAAGTGAAAGGACGTGGATGTCGCCTAGAGGGGGGGGTGAATAGGCGTTTAAAATAATTACGGTTTCGTCTTGAACAAATGCGGAATAAAACTTAAGGTTTAATTTGCCAAGCAAGAAACCTAAATAAGCTAGGCTCAACTATGTGCACCTACAACTTATACTAAGCAAGATAAACAACTATGTGATAGCAAGAAATATGACAAGAGCACTATGGCTATCACAAAGTAGGTGCACAAGTAAATAGGTTGACTAGATGAACAACCTATGGGACAAGCAATGTACAATAATATGAGCAAGCACAAGATAAACAATGTAATAAGCTTGCTCAAAGTAAAGGTAGAGATAACCGCAAGTGGAGCCGATGGAGACAAGGATTTGTTACCGAAGTTCCTTCTCTTGCGAGAAGTACGTCTCCGTTTGGAGTGGGTGAGGAGCACAATGCTCACACGAAGCCAACGAGGGCCACCCTATTTCTCCTCACGCTCTTACCAATGCAAGATGCCGTGTTTCCACTATTAGGACACTTGAGGGTGGTCACCGAACCCGTACAAATGGCAACCCTTGGGGGCGGTCACCAAACCCGTACAAATGTTCGGGGCAATCTCCACAACCGAATTGGAGGCTCCCGTAGCGTCCCGAAGCTTTCCATCACAATGATTGAGCTCCGTAACAATAATCCTCTAGGTGCCAACGCACCCACGAGGAACAAGCTCTAGAGTGCCAATGCACTCAAGAGTAGCTATCTTCACAAATTCACTCACTACAAAGAATCCTCGGAGAGAACTCAAACCGATGCACCAAATGCAATGGCAAGAGCACACGAAGTGCTCAAGTCCCCAACTCTCAAATACCACCAAAGCAACAAACGCTATGGAGGAATATGAGAGGAAGAACAAGGAGAACACCAAGAACTCCAAGATCTAGATCCACAAGGTTCCCCTCACTTAGAGGAGAGATGGCTTGGTGGAGAATGTGGATCTAGACCTCCTCTCTCTTTTCCCTAAAAAAGGAGCAAGAATCATAGGAGGGGAAGAGAGTAAGCAAGCTCAAAGAGGTCAACAATGGGGGGAAGAACTTGCACAAAACCGGTAGTGACAAAGGAAGAAGAAGACCCCCTTTTATAGTCCCCCACGAATCCAGCCGTTGGGAACCGTTGGCAGCCCACCAACCACGGTACTACCGCTCGGAGAGCGCTACTACCGTGGCGCGGTACTACCGCAGTGGGTGCGGTACTACCGCCCTGCCGTAGTACCGCAGCCTAGTGCTGTGCCCACTACCGCTTAGTCAGTACGCTTGCGGTAGTGGTTACGCTACTAGCCTGCCGTACTACCGTAGCGCGGTACTACCGCGCTGGGTGCGGTACTACCGCGCTGCCGTAGTACCGCAGCTTAGTGCCGTGCCCACTACCCCTCGGTCAGTACGCTTGCGGTAGTGGTTACGGTACTAGACTGCCGTACTACCATAGCGCGGTACTACCGCACTGGGTGCGGTACTACCGTGGTACCGTAGTACCGCACTCTAGTGTCGTGCCCACTACCGCTCAGTCAGTACGCTTGTGATAGTGGTTGCGGCACTAGACTTCCGTACTACCGTACCGCGGTACTACCGCAGTGGGTGCGGTACTACCGCCTTGGCAGACCCAGGGAGCCCAGGCCACACAACAGATGAACTCCAAAGAAACAGGCAAACCCTGAATTGCCACAACTTCTGCAAATGAACTCCGATTAAGGCAAACTCAAGCTTGATGGAAATATTTAGAAGTGGCAAGGGAGAAATGCCAAAAAAATAGAGGTGTGAAACCTCTAACCGAGACGACCCGGCAAATCTCCCACATCGAAAAACATACGAGAAGAAGCATATGAAATCCATTTTCGATGAACAAGAGCTTGTCATGAAGAAGACCACAAGCTCCAAAACTCACACGGAGAAAAGCCAAACAAGAACCAATAAAGATGATGCCAAGGATGCAAAAGGTTTGAGCTCTCCACGAACGACTTGGCCTAGCCTATAACACGGTCTCCTAACTACTACCAAGAGACCGGTAAACTAGACACCTATCTAGTCAAACCTTTGTCTTGCGCATAATCCACTTGAGCTTGATGATGACGATCATGCCCGCCTCAAGTTGGAACATCTTCCTTGATTCCTCCGGCTCGATGAAGACTTGTAGATAGCTCCCCCATACTCCATTATGGGTGAGCCTCTTTTAGGCACATCTTCATACGACCATTATCACCAAATGGTCGGCAAGCTCCAAGCATACGATATCTTCGTGATGCTCCTCTTGACCTTGCACACATCTACTTGACCAATCTTTGGATAGCTCCATGAAGAACACCTTGGTCAACACGTAATCTTCATCTTACAACCTTGAAGCCACCATATGATCTTCAAGTGTTACCTATGGACAAACCTTAAAGTATAACTCAAGGAAACCATTAGTCCATAAAGATTGTCATCAATTACCAAAACCAAACATAAGGGCACATGCCATTTCAAAAAGGTACTGGAGAGTAACGAGTGGCCCAATCCTTTCTGAGAAAAGGAGAGGCCTAACAACCGAACTTATAGAGGCAAAGCGTTCTTGAGGACACACGGGAGAGGTAGTCATGTGCTTTCGCCATATTCCGTATCGGTATTATGTGTTGTGTTGATAAGTGTTTGAGTGGGTGGATCTATGCTAGTGCACCCTCTAGACTAAGATAAGTGCACTCTTATGATTAAACACCTTGCAAGCGTCCGCAAATACAAGATAGTAATTAAGGCAAAAGCCTAACCATAGCAATACGATCGGTGATCCATTGTTCCCTTGTGCAAAAGCGTGCAAACTGGGGTTTAGGTTTCTGTCACTCCGGCAACCCACCGTAAGCATTCTTTATACACAATGTATTCCCCTAGGTCCTTGATAAGGCGAAGTGTTGAGTGTTCGACTCACACAACACCACTAGGAAAATAACAACACAACTTAAATATCAATCAACACATATTACTTCAACATCATATGACTACTAACAACTAGACTTCTCCCATGTACTCAAGAACTAAAGTAACTACTCACAAGACATAAAAGAGATCATGATCAGTGGGGATAAATAGATGATAAACAATCTGGACACAATAATATTTCTCCAAAAAAACTCAATAGCATTCACCACAAAGTAGTAATCAACACCGATAGAGTAGAGAGGATAGATAGTACGGATTACAACATGAGTTGCAATTGTGAGATGAGATTGGATGGAGGTGGAGATGGTGCTGATGATGGGGATGATGTTGATGATGATCTCGATGATGCCCGTGACGATGGTGATGACGATGGTGACGATCTCCCCTTCCGGGAGGTGATCTCTCCGGCGGAATCTGCCCGCCGGAGATGGCTTTTCTTCTCTGTAGGTTTCCGCCACGGAGCGGCGGCAGAACTCCGGAACTCTCTCCCTTTTTAGGGTTTTTGGATGACGAAGAGTATATATGCCAGAGGGGGGAGACGGGAGTGGCCCGGGGGGTCCAGGCGCCCTCCCGGCGCGGCCAGGGGTGGGGCCGCGCCAGGTGGCCGCCTGGGCACCCTGTGGCCCCCCTCTGGTCGCTCTTTTGCGTTTCTTCGTGATTCTTCTGGAAAATAGCCTCCGTCGATTTTCAGGTAATTTGGAGGTATTCTTCTTCAGCAACTCAGCGTCCACTTTTTACCGCTGAATCCTGCGTCTGCTACTTCGGCACCGGAAAGTTGCAAACTATGTAAAATAAGCCAAAACAACATAAGAATAGCATCATATCATGAAATATATCAATGAATAAGAAAGAATTACTATATAAAATAGTGATGCATTTTGGACGTATCAACTCCCCCAAGCTTAGACCTCGCTTGTCCCCATGCGATTACTGAGCTCGGTAAACCTGTCCACAAGTTTAGAGAGTGAAGTGTCGATAAATAGAATACGGACAAGAAGCATCAAGGTTCCTTCATCAAACCCAAGCATCCTCAACAACAACCTCAACTCATAAGGCCCTTATGAGAAAGTAATAACAATTATAATCAAAAGTAGGGCTGAGAAAACTCATCAAATTATGGAAAACATATCCTTGGTCAAAGGACAACTAATAACTTTTACTCTTGCTCTTCCTCTTTAATGAAACAATTTGAAGCTTTTGAAAGAACATGTTAATAGTCATGAAGTGCAAATGCTAACACAAAGGAAGATGTTTGCTTGGCAAAAGCTTTCGCAAACAACTTACTTATCAAAAGATAATGTCAACAAGGATGTGGCATGGCAAAACTTAATGCATCTCTATATGGATGAATCCTCATCAACATCAAATGTCTGTTCTCTTAGGGAAAAGAAGGAAGTGGGACAACTGACTCAACATGAAGGTGGATGGAAAGCCTTCTTTAAGGGAAAGCAGGGAAAACTCATGTGCTATCCTTAAATCAAACAAAATAAAAATAGATTTTTGGGGCGGTGCATAGTTTGTCAACGAAATCTAATAGATAGCTCAATTCCATCTTAAGATGGACAAGTTTCGAGGAACGGCTCCCAAGTGGGGGCGATCACATCCCCTTAATATCCTTTGTTTATCACTCCCAAAGTTTCTGATTTCTCATAGACCAAGCGTGAAGGAGGGTTTGTTTGTTATATTATCTTTCGAGCTGGGCGCACCCATGCCAGTTCCTCCTCGTATTATGGGTTTGCAGATTAGACATGCAATCCCGGGGTAAAACTTGTCCAACTTAAGAAGATCATGAATTACCTACTACTTCCTCATGAGCTCAACAAGAGGCACAAAACAGAAGATTTTGAACATTTAAGGATAACACATAAATTCTATACTTATAGGAGTGGTAGGGGGATACCACGAATAGGAAGATATGGTGGACTCATAAGGAAGGTAATGGTTTCAGGGTATTGATGCACAAGCAGAAATCTACTTGGCAAAGAGTTTGGCTAGCAAAGGCTTTGAGAGAACAGACAATTGATGCTAATTTAGATGCAAAACATATAAATCATAAACATTAAGGTAAGCATAACACATCAAGTTGTCTTCCTTGTCAACATAACACTTGAAGCATAATAACATAAAGGTTTTGGCTATGTCGCTACTTTTGAAGACATGCATGTTGTCAAGACCAAAGCTATGCTTGCCAAAATTAAATAAACTTTTCAAAGCCATACCTGATATAAGGTCAATACTCCCCATAAGAATCGTCATACGAGGTCGATTGCGCGAAGAGAATACCGAGTGCACCGAAGGAACCAATAGACTTCTCATTAATATTCCATTATAGACGACTCCACACTCACGGATACAATCTCTCCACAAACGGAGTGATAGACCTCGATGCAAACACCTATTTCATATAATAAACTCCCTAGACATGATACGACTCTACTTGACTCTAAAAGACTAAGATAAAGATAAAGATACCCGGCACTCCCCCAAGCTTGGAACAAGCTGAGGGGATGCCATTACCCGAGGAGAGTTACTCCTCATTCTTGTTGTTGTTGATTCTTCAAATATTTGATGACACGGCGAAGGGTTTGGTTTTCCTTCTCCAAAATCTCCACTTGCACCTTTAGTACACGGAAATCTTCACACAGTTGATTGGTGATGCGGTAAGCTTCGGAGATGGTAGAAATCATACGTTGATCTTCAAGTGCAGTTGCCGTTCCTGAAAGGTTAAGAGAAAGATCATAATAAGGTTGGACACTCCCCACCATGATGGGGTTGCTTGATCTTCCTCCTTGTGTTGATGGCCCCCCTGGTTGCTGGGCGGTGATAATCTTGACTTCTTTTCTCACGGAACGCTCCATCTCCGCTCGCCTTGCAGCGATTTCTTCTTCCGTGGCCCAATCTATGTATTTCCCCTGGTTGAGATCTTTCTGAACTTCACGTAGACGCCGTCCCATGAAGTCCTCTCCACTTGAGCCACAAGAAGACATCTCTAACAATAACTTTTTACCCTGGCAGAAACAGATTGAAAAGAAAACACACGAAAACGCGAGATACGTTGCCGGAACGCTCCGGGCAAATATATAGCAAAAATTTCTGCAACAAAAGGAAGGTAACGAGCCAAAGTGGGGTCGGAGACGGACTCCTGGGTGCCCAGGCGGCCTCCCGGCGTGGCCAGGGGGTAGGCCGCGCCAGGGGGGCGCCTGGGCCCCCTGGAGCTCCTCTCCGGCTCCACTTAGGCCTCGAATTTTCCTAATTTTGCAAAAACTCGTAATATGGAACTTTTATGACGGTTTGCGATGTTTCCTTACCGTAGTACATACCTTTTCTTATTCTGCTTCTGTCGGTGTCTGAAACAGGTCTGCAACATGTTCTTCATGAGTTGTTGTGGGTATTATATTTTCATCAACATTGACGGGATCTCCCGCTATGTAGTGCTTGAGTCTTTGCACATTTACAACTTGAGGTTTGGTGCCTTCAAAATTGTTAATCTTGATTGCACCAGACCGGTAGACTTCTTCGATATGAAATGACCCTTCCCACCTGGAAAGTAGTTTACCTGGAGAAAACCTGAAACGAGATCTAAACAATAAAACTTTATCACCAACATTAAATTCGCGTTTCAGAATCCTCCCGACATGCCACTTCTTTACCTTTTCCTTGAACATTTTAGCGCTCTCGTAAGCTTCACTTCTCCACTCATCTAGAGAAGTCAAGTTCATGAGACGCTTTTCACCAGCTAACTTTGGGTCAGCATTAAGCTCTCTAATAGCCCAGAAAGCTTTGTGCTCTAACTCTAATGGCAAATGGCAAGCCTTGCCATAGACCATTTTATAGGGAGACATGCCCATGGGGTTTTTGTAAGCAGTTCTATACGCCCACAAAGCGTCTCCTAACTTATTTGACCAGTCCTTCCTATTTCTGTTAACTGTCTTTTGCAAGATTAACTTGATCTCTCTATTGGTGAGCTCAACTTGCCCACTAGTTTGAGGATGGTACGGTGAAGCAATTCTATGATTGACATCGTACTTGGCTAAAGCTTTTCTAAAAGCTCCATGCGTGAAGTGTGATCCTCCATCGGTCATGAGATACCTAGGTACACCAAACCTAGGGAAAATTACATTTTTGAGCATTTTCAAAGATATTTTGTGATCAGCACTATCAGTGGGGATTGCTTCAACCCACTTGGTTACATAATCAACATCAACTAAAATGTGAGTGTACTTGTGCGAAGAAGGAAAAGGACCCATAAAATCAAAACCCCAGCAATCAAAAGGCTCAATCACTAGTGAGTAATTCATAGGCATTTCATTCCTTCTACTAATATTACCAACTCTCTGACATTTATCACAGGCTAAAACATAATTTCTAGCATCTTTAAAGAGAGTAGGCCAATAAAAACGTGATTGGAGAACCTTATGTGCGGTTCTCTCACCGGCGTGATGTCCTCCATAGGGACTATCGTGATATTGCTTGAGAATGTCCTTCTGCTCGTGTTCCGGTATGCATCTTCTCACGATCCCATCTGGACCTTCTTTGAAAAGATGTGGGTCATCCCAAAAGTAATGCCTCAAATCATGAAAGAACTTCTTCCTTTGCTGAAATGTTAAACCTGGAGGCAAATACTTTGCAACGATAAAATTAGCATAATCTGCAAACCATGGGCCGGAAAGAGATTGTACTTTAACAAGGGCGAGTTGTTCGTCTGGAAAACTGTCGTTGACTGGAATGGGATCATGCGGTATATCTTCCATCCTTGAAAGATTGTCCGCTACAGGGTTGTCTGCTCCTTTTCTATCAACAATCTGCAAATCAAATTCTTGAAGAAGGAGTACCCATCTGATTAGTCTTGGTTTGGCATCCTTCTTCGTCATAAGATACTTAATAGCGGCATGGTCAGTATGAATAATAACTTTAGAATCAACAATATACTGCCTAAACTTATCACAAGAAAACACTACTGCTAAGAATTCCTTCTCAGTAGTAGCATAATTCTTTTGAGCACTATCAAGGGTTTTACTAGCATAATAGATAACATTTAATTTTTTATCAACCCTTTGTCCTAAAACAGCTCCAACAGCAAAATCACTAGCATCACACATAATTTCAAAGGGAAAACTCCAGTCAGGCGGTTGTACTATAGGAGCGGTTATTAAAGCTTTCTTAAGAACTTCGAAAGCCTCCTTACAATCTTCATCAAATACAAAAGGAACATCCTTCTAGAGAAGATTAGTGAGGGGTCTCGAGGTCTTAGAAAAGTATTTAATAAATCTTCTATAGAAACCAGCATGACCGAGAAAACTACGAATACCTTTAATGTCCCTTGGATAGGGCATCCTTTCGATAGCTTCAATCTTCGCCTTGTCCACCTCAATTCCCCTCTTGGAAATCTTGTGACCAAGCACTATCCCTTCGTTAACCATGAAGTGGCACTTTTCCCAGTTTAGAACTAAGTTTGTATCCTCGCATCTCTGCAAAACTTTATTAAGGTTGTGGAGACAGTGGTCAAAGGAAGTTCCATAGACGGAGAAATCGTCCATGAAGACTTCCACAATCTCCTCGCAAAAACCATGAAATATTGCAGACATACATCTCTGAAAAGTAGTAGAGGCATTGCATAAACCAAAAGGCATACGCCTATAAGCATAAGTACCATAAGGACAAGTGAAAGTGGTCTTCTCTTGATCGGCAGTGTTAACATGAATTTGAGAGAAGCCTGAATACCTGTCTAGATAGCAAAAGTGGGTGTTTTTGGACAGCCTCTCAAGCATCTGATCAATAAAGGGCAGCGGGTAGTGGTCCTTCCTGGTTGCCTTGTTCAACTTCCTGTAATCAATACACATTCTATATCCAATAATAATTCTCTGAGGTATTAGTTCATTCTTATCATTAGGGACTACAGTTGTCCCTCCTTTCTTAGGAACACAATGAACTGGACTTACCCACTTACTATCAGCTATAGGGTAGATAACACCTGCGGCTAGAAGCTTGAGGATTTTGGTCCTCACAACATCCATCATCTTTGGGTTCAACCGTCGATGATGGTCAACAACGGGTTTAGCATCGGGCTCGAGGTTGATGGTATGTTGGCAGATAGATGGACTAATTCCCTTAAGGTCATCAAGGGTATACCCAATTGCACCATGGTGTTTACGAAGTATCTCCAATAATCGCTCTTCTTCGTATCCTGAAAGGTTAGAGTTGATAATAACAGGATAAACTTTCTTTTCATCTAAATAAGCATACTTGAGCGTATCGGGAAGGGGTTTGAGATCAAACACCGGGTCTTCTTTTGGTTTGGATAAAATTCCTAAAGGTTCAACCGGAAGGTTGTGCTTCAGGATAGCAGGTTGTCTCAAGAAGATTTCATCAATTTCATTTCTTTCCTGCATATGAGTATCATTCTCGTGGTCCTCCATGTATTGCTGCAAAGGATCATTAGGGGGAATAGCAATGGAAGCAATACTTTCAATAATTTTATCATCACTAGGTAATTCAGTACCACGAGGCTATTTAGAGATCTTAGAAAAATTAAATTCATATGGCTCACCATTGAATTCAATAGAAACTTTACCTTTCTTGCAATCTATAATAGCTCCACAAGTTCTGAGAAAAGGTCTACCTAAAATAATAGGACAAAAACTATCTTGCACTGAACCAAGTACGAGAAAGTCGGTAGGATACTTTACCTTTCCGCATAGGACTTCTACATCTCTCACAATCCCAATAGGAGAGATAGTAGCTTTGTTTGCAAGATGAATAGTAACATCAATCTCTTCAAGTTCACAGGGTGAAATCTCACCCATGATCTCTTGATAAAGCGAATAAGGAATCGCGCTAGCACTTGATCCCAGATCGCATAGCCCGTAATAATTGTGATCTCCTATTTTAACTGATACAACTGGTGTACCTGAAATTGGGCTTTTATTCTTGGCTGTGACAATGTTAGTTGAAACAGCACCAAAATTTATAATAGAATCTAAAACACCATTAGTAACTAAATCTTTAACCATAGCAACTTGAGGATCGACTCTGATCTGGTCCTCAGGTTCGTCTGTTCTTCTCTCACTTTTATTTATTATGCCTGTCACAAAAGAGTGCTCCCTTATCCTTGAAGGAAAAGGGGGCTGTTCATATATAACTGCAGGCAAAATAGGATCAGCAACGTGAATATCAATAGGTACTTATTTGAAAGGCTTATGGTACCGATCCTTCTTCGTCTTAGAAGAATCAACATGAGAGGCAAAGTTCTTACAAAAATCAATCATTAGATGGGAATCCAGACCAATCTTAGAGCAAAAGGTATTAAAATAATCAGTTTTCACATAGCTCTCAATATAATCATGCTCATAATTTATAGCAGGTTCAATACCTTTATCGATTTCCCAGTCTTCAGTATTCTTTTGGATCCTTTCGATGAGATCCCATCTTTCTTTAACGCTCTTTGTCTGAAATACCCCGCTAGAGGAGGCATCCAACATTTCCTTATCCTGACGAGAAAGCATGGCATAAAAATTTGTAAGTATAATATCTTTGGGGAGCTTATGGATAGGACATTTGAACATTATGGATTTAAGCCTCCCCCAAGCTTGAGCGATGCTCTCTCCGTCGCGATACCTAAAGTTATAGATGTAATTCCTGTCTCGATGAACTTCATGAAGAGGGTACAACTTTGTATAAAAAAGAGACATAAGCTCTTCCCATTTAAGAGAATGTGAGTTATCGAGGAGCTTATACCAATCTGAAGCTTTGTCCGTAAGCGACATGGAGAATAATTTCTTCATAACGAACTCCAGTGACACACCTGCAAGCTTGAATAATGAACATAATCGTGATAAATATAGCAAGTGTTCACCTGGATGTCTGTCTCCTGCATAGCGATTAGTTAAGACATAATCGATGATACCAGATGGTATCTTATAAGGCACAATTTCAGAAGGATCAGGAGTGACTACCTTAGTAGTGGGGCGGCTCCCCAAGAACAACGATCCAAGAGTAGGGGTGTCCATAAGGACAAAAACAGCAACAACAAAACTAAAACAGAAATATAAAAACTTCCTTACCAACTTCACTTACTAATAGCGCTACGCTCCCCGGCAACGGCGCCAGAAAACGTTACTTGATGACCCACAACGTAAGGGATCGATTGCAGCGTTTTCGATAAGTAAGAGTGTCGAACCCAACGAGGAGCAGAAGGTAATAGCAAGTGACTTTGGCAAGGAGATAACTGCAAGCACTGAAAGATAACTTTTTAGGGGGTTTTCTTGGTATAAGCGACAGGAAAGTAAAAACGGGCAAAGTAAAAGGTACTGGAGAGTAACGAGTGGCCCAATCCTTTCTGAGCAAAGGAGAGGCCTAGCAACCGAACTTATAGAGGCGAAGCGTTCTTGAGGACACACGGGAGAGGTAGTCATGTGCTTTCGCCATATTCCGTATCGGTATTATGTGCTGTGTTGATAATTGTTGAGTGGGTGGATCTATGCTAGTGCACCCTCTAGACTAAGATAAGTGCACGCTTATGATTAAACACCTTGCAAGTGTCCGCAAATACAAGATAGTAATTAAGGCAAAATCCTAACCATAGCAATACGATCGGTGATCCATTGTTCCCTTGTGCAAAAGCGTGCAAACTGGGGTTTAGGTTTCTGTCACTCCGGCAACCCACCGTAAGCATTCTTTATACACAATGTATTCCCCTAGGTCCTTGATAAGGCGAAGTGTTGAGTGTTCGACTCACACAACACCACTAGGAAAATAACAACACAACTTAAATATCAACCAACACATATTACTTCAACATCATATGACTACTAACAACTAGAATTCTCCGATGTCCTCAAGAACTAAAGTAACTACTCACAAGACATAAAAGAGATCATGATCAGTGGGGATAAATAGATGACAAACAATCTGGACACAATAATATTTCTCCAACAAAACTCAATAGCATTCACCACAAAGTAGTAATCAACACCGATAGAGTAGAGAGGATAGATAGTACGGATTACAACATGAGTTGCAATTGTGAGATGAGATTGGATGGAGGTGGAGATGGTGCTGATGATGGGGATAATGTTGATGATGATCTCGATGATGCCCGTGACGATGGTGACGATCTCCCCTTCCGGGAGGTGATCTCCCCGGCGGAATCTGCCCACCGGAGATGGCTTTTCTTCTCTGTAGGTTTCCGCCACGGAGCGGCGGCGAAACTCCGGAACTCTCTCCCTTTTTAGAGTTTTTGGATGACAAAGAGTATATATGCCAGAGCGGGGAGACGAGAGTGGCCCGGCGGGTCCAGGCGCCCTCCCGGCGCGGCCAGGGGTGGGGCCGCTCCAGGTGGCCGCCTGGGCACCCTGTGGCCCCCCTCTGGTCGCTGTTTTGCGTGTCTTCGTGATTCTTGTACCTGACTAGTGGTCTGGATCAGTTTGACTTGTACCTGACTAGTGGTCTGGGGACGAGTCAAGATAAGAATCCAAAGGAGACTAAGTGTGAAACTTTAGTAGATAGTTTGTCGGGACCCGGAGATAGCGTATGCAAGTCCAGCTAAGACATAGTCATATGGAGAGCCGAGAACCGTACCCACTTGTCTAAGCAGACAAGGCCAAGCACAGAACATTCTCGGAAAGCATCGTACGTGAGGGGTATCCCATCCAGGACGGATGATCAACTGAGATGGGTCCTCATCGTCCGCACACAAGTCGCCTCAACCATACTATCGACTATCTCATAACTCTTACATAGACTTACTCCAGCCTGATCACTTAGTCGGGGTCTAGGGCGGGCTCGATCATACCACAAAGTGTGCACGAGACGGAGTCTCGAGCAATCGCATCGCGATGCCCCAAGCTGCGCACATCTAAGGGCCACTTGGTGTATGAAAGACCGCTAGCCAGATCACAACTAAGGTCTCGAAAACCCATACAAAGACATGCGTGTTATAAACATACACGCTGCACACATGACTTGTATGAACAGTAGGTATCATTGCAATTCTCTACAAAGTATACATCTTTATTGATAACTCTTATAGAGTGCAAACAGAGATCACAAACATGTGATCCAACATTACCACATAAGCGGAAGCAAATTATGTCTGAGTACAGACAAGTTTAACAAATGGCTTAAGAAGCCTTATTTAAACACAAGCCCTCCACGAGGGAACCAGTCGTCTGACTGGGATTAGACTAGCTTGAACTTCAGTCATCCAGCTCGATGAAGAAGCCACCTTCGGGGTCAGTGGGTTCATATAAAACATAGATTAAGCAAACGTGAGTACAAAGTCGTACTCAGCAAGACTTACATAGGAGCTATACTACTCATGCACATGTATCAAGGTAAAGGGGAGTGGGGTTCACTTGCAGAAATGCCAGCTTTGACTTGGCTAGTCCTGAACTACGAGTACCAGACTTGAGGTAAGAAGCGTACACGAGTCCACTACTTTCTCCAACCAATTACACCACCATGGTGCCTTCCTCGACTTCCCCACGAGAAAGCACGCCATAGCACTCACACTTATCTTGGTGTGTTTTAAAAGTATCCACTTCAAGTTATCTAATAATCAAGCTAAGCTTTCCAAGCAGTCCATAACCGCGGACGCGGCTATTCGAATAGTTTTGTTAACCCTGCAGGGGTGTACCGCTACACACACATGATCATCATTTACAGCCTTTGTACTCGACACCGTTCAAGAAGTGTCGGCGAGGATGCTCACCACAACTGTTACCTCATAGCCGATCTAGTCCGAGAAAGCCGCCTACTTGGGTTGGCTACCACTATCGTGAACCCGGCCGGTTTACCGAAGTGGACCCAAGTGATGTGTGCGTGGTGCATAAGCCGGTCTCGGGTGAGCCGTTCTCTCACTTAGCATCCAGGCCACAGACCTACCAGAACTCCGAAATATTGCGACATCTGGACATCGAAAGGGATGAGTTAATAAGTTGAGAGGGGTCAGTGAGCCCAATTTGTGGTTGTACTCTTCATCTTGGATCACCACACAAGAACTCGGACTTAGGGCGGTGTTCAACGAGACAACCCACCGTGTACTCCTACACAGCCTCTCATCGTTCACCTTGTATTAGGGTCGATTCACCAACACTTTTCTACCATCATCAACATGATCACTACCATCCCGACTCACATCACACTAACATCATGGTATCATACTAAGCATGCAATAAGCGATAACATTTGCAGGGGCCACATGATATCAAACAACTCCTACATTTGCTAGGATTGTGGTTTGCTTACTACTGTGACAAAATGATAGGTCATGCAAAGGAATGGGTTTATCTATGCGATAGAATCGTTATCATGGTGATCATCCTATACAATGCATAAGCGAGACATGAGAGGGAAGTGGGATTTTATCGACATGATCAATGGGGTTTTGCTTGCCTTGCTGACGAGGTTCGGGTTCTGGGTCTTCAACGAAGGGGGCAGCCTCCTGCTCCGGTTCCACCTCTACTCGACAAACAACAAACAAGGTAGCAAAGTAAATACAATGCACAATCACATGATGGAAGGTTGAAACTTGATGTAGATGCTTTGATGTGTGGGGCAATTCCATTTAAATGGAGTATATTGCAAATTGAATTGCAAACTCAAACTCCAATTTGAATTCAAACTTAGTCAAGTTATATGTGACATGGTTTGATCAATTTGAATCATCATCAAATGTGTATGATATGCCTCTGATGTGTGGTTGAAAAGTAGCATAATTCCATGGTCCAAGTTGCAAAATCATTTGAATTGAATTTAAATTAATTTCAAATAAATCAAATGACATATGCTACTGGTCCCATTTTAAAATCAACTCAAACATAGTTGAAAGTTGGATTTTTGGATAGCTTATTTTCTCCTGATCATTTTTCATATATTATTTGTCCAATTTGGAGTTAATATGAATTTTCTATGAATTTCCAAAGTTTGAGCTATTTTCTAGAATTTTTGCAAATGATTTAAACAATTTAAAGCTTTACTGCGTCAGCCTGGCGCAGTGCTGACGTCAGGGGGCAGATGACGGGTGGGGTCACTCTGTCAGCCTCAGTGGGGTTAAACCCGGTTTAATTAAGCCCCCTGGATTAGATTAGGGGCGCTGGGGCCCAGGGGTCAGTGGGGTTAGGGGGGTGATTAGGGTTGGGTTAGGGCTAAGTGCCCGGCGGCTTAACGCCGTCGGCTCGGGCACGGCGGCGCTCTCGCCGGACGGGGTTTTTGGCCACGGGAAGAGGCGTGGTTGGTACAGGGAGGAAGCTGGGGCTCGCGCGCGTCCACCTGTGCCATCGGGGCAACGCGGGGAGGTCTGTGGCCACGGCTACTTCAACCGCGGCGGCAGGCCGAGCTCGGACCTCGCCGGAAGCTAGCTCCAGGGCGCGAGAGGGGGTGGGGTTAGGGGCAAACGGTAGAGCTGCTCATTGTGAACGCGAAGAAGGGCTCGGGGAAGCCGGAGGGAGCTCGGTGGCGTCTAATTCGGAGGTCTCCTCCTCGGCGGCCGGCGGTGGAAACTTGGGGCTCGCGACGTCTCCGGTGGCTCCAAGCTTCATTTGAGGCGGGGTTTCGAAGAGGACGTCGACGCTGGATCGATTGGACAAGACGGCGGGGCTTCGGGCTGCCGGTGGCCACGTCTGCGCACGTCGGCGGGCTCGGGGGCGCTCGGGTCTTCGCGGGTAGCTCTCCGGGGTGAGAGGGAAAAGGGTCCAGGGGAGGGGGAAGTGAGGGAGGAAGAGCACGGGGCGTCCACGGCACCGCTAAAGGGACCTGCCTGGCAGCCATGCCGGGCTCGCCGGCGACCTGGCTGCCTGCCTGTCCAGTGGAGGAAGACGACCCTGCCCTTTTGGGCTGGGCCTCCTCTGCTGGGCCAGGTGGGCCAGGCAAGCCGAAGAGGTAAGTGGCCTCTGGCCTTTTATTCTTTTTCTTTTTATTTCTTCTGTTTTATTTGTTTTGCTCTGAAAAAAAAATATCAAAGCATTTTTAAAAACCCCCAAATATTTATCTTGGATATATGTGACATAGAACTAGTCACTCCCAAGTTTTGATGATTTTTGGAATTCAAATTATTTGAATCCAATTCAAATAGCATTTAAATTTAATTTCCAAGCTTCTGTTTGAATATTTGAAAAATCCATGAGCATGGGTTTGCTTCCAAACCACTTTTAAAATGATCAACATCATTTATCGGAATTTTCCAAATACTCAAATGATTTTTGGAAAAAGATTTTTATCTGGCCAATTGATTTAATTCATCTGGGGGGGTTTCCTTCTCCCATTTGCTTTTGATTTTTGAATTCAGAGATTTTTTTTGAACTTTTGACATGATGCAAGAGTACTGGCTAACCCTAGCACATTACCTAACAGAGGGTTCTGACAACTCGCCCCCACTCAACAGAATCTCGTCCCGAGATTCAGAAGTCTGCGGGAGGAAGGTGGGGTACTCGGCATTGAGAAGGTCTTCTCTTTCCCACGTAGCTTCTCTTTCAGAGTGGTGTGACCACTGAACTTTCAGAAACTTAATCTTTTTTCGGCGAGTGACACGCTCTGCGGAATCAAGAATACGAACGGGGTATTCTCGATAAGAAAGGTCATCTTGGAGATCAAGCGTTTCATGGTCGACTTCGCGGATGGGGTCCTTGAAGCAACGCCTGAGTTGGGACACATGGAATACATCATGTACTCGGGAAAGTTGCGGGGGTAGTTCAAGTTGGTAGGCAACTTCTCCACGTTTAGCAAGAATGCGGAAAGGTCCGATGTAACGTGGGGCCAACTTGCCTTTGATACCGAAACGTTGGGTTCCCTTCAGAGGAGTAACCCGAAGGTAAGCCTTCTCATCCAGATTGTAGCTCTCTTGCCTATGATGACGATCATAGTAGCTTTTCTGACGAGACTGGGCTGCTTTCAATTGATCACGAACAATGCGAACTTGCTCTTCTGCTTCCTTGATCATATCCGGTCCAAAGAATTGTCTTTCACCGGTTTCTGACCAGTTAAGGGGTGTTCGACATCGTCGTCCATATAGGAGTTCAAAAGGAGCCATGTTCAGACTAGATTGAAAACTATTGTTATAAGCAAATTCGGCAAATGGAAGAGATTTCTCCCAATTCTTTCCGAATGAGATAACACAAGCTATGATCATGTCTTCAAGAGTTTGGTTAACCCTTTCGACTTGACCGCTAGACTGAGGATGGAAAGCTGTACTAAAGGAGAGATGAGTTCCCATAGCATTCTGAAAGCTTCCCCAAAATCTAGAGGTGAAAAGGCTACCGCGATCAGAATTGATTTCCAAAGGAACACCGTGAAGGGATAAATTTTTAGAGATGTACAAGTCCGCTAACTGGCTAGCAGTTATAGACTCGCGAACCGGAAGGAAGTGAGCAACTTTGGAAAGCCTATCTATGACAACGAAGATGGCATTGTTTCCTTTCTGGGTTTTTGGAAAGCCGGTGATGAAGTCCATACCGACTTTGTCCCATTTCCACTCGGGAATAGACAAAGGTTGAAGTGTACCAGCAGGTCTTTGATGTTCTGCCTTAATGCGACGACAAACATCACATTCGGCAACAAATTGAGCAATGTCTCTCTTCATCCTAGTCCACAAAAATCTCTGGCGTAGATCTCGGTACATTTTTGTGCTACCGGGATGAATTGAGAGGGGTGTGTCATGGGCTTCTTTAAGGATGAGTTGCCTTAGTTCCCTATTCTTAGGTACTATCAAACGATATCCAAAGAATACCGTTCCCTTGTTATCTGTGGAGAAACATTTAGCAACTCCGCTAGCAATGTTCTCCTTGATCCGACGAACACCTCGTGCACGCCTTTGGGCAACTATCATTTGATCCTCAAGAGTTGGTTTCGCCACCAAGGTAGAAAGATAGCCATGAGGAACAATCTCAAGGTTGAGCTTGCGAAAGTCCTCATGAAGAAGTGGTTGATACTGTTGTAACATGAGGTTGTTACAATACGACTTACGACTTAGTGCATCATCCATGACATTGGCTTTGCCTGGGGTGTAAGAAATTACTACGTCGTAATCTTTTATCAACTCAATCCAACGTCTTTGCCTGAGGTTAAGATCTGGCTGGGTGAAAATATATTTGAGGCTTTGGTGGTCGGAATAGATCTCACAACGATTACCAAGGAGGTAATGTCGCCAAGTTGTTAGGGCATGAACTACGGCAGCGAGTTCAAGGTCATGGGTAGGATAATTCTCTTCATGTGGCCGCAAATGGCGTGAAGCATAAGCTACCACATGTCGATCTTGCAGAAGTATGCATCCTAACCCTTGCCGTGACGCGTCACAATAGATTTCGAAATCCTTTTTGGTGTCTGGAGGTGCAAGTACAGGTGCAGAAGTCAATCTTATTTTTAGCTCTTGAAAGCTTTCCTCGCACTTGGGAGTCCATAAGAATTTCTTATCTTTCTTGAGGAGTTCAGTTAGAGGCTTTGCAACTTTAGAAAAGTTCTCGACGAAGCGACGGCAATAGCTGGCTAGGCCAAGAAAACTCCTAACTTGCTTAACCGATTCAGGTGGAGTCCAGTCAAGGACGGCCTGAACTCTCTCGGGATTCACAGCAATGCCTTTTGCAGAAATCACGTGGCCTAAGTAGGTCACTTCTGGTAGCCAAAATTCACACTTGGAGAATTTAGCATACAGGCGATGCTCTCTAAGCTTCATCAATACCAGCCTTAGGTGTTCTGCGTGCTCTTCTTCGTTCTTCGAGTAGATGAGAATGTCATCAAGATAAACTACAAGAAATTTATCTAGATACTCCATGAAGATCGAATTCATCAAGCGCGCGAATGTGGCGGGGGCATTGGTTAAACCAAAGGACATGACGGTGTACTCGTAAAGACCATAACGAGTAGTAAAAGCCGTTTTGGGAATGTCCTCGCTTCGGATTTTGATTTGATGATAACCTAATCTCAAATCCATCTTGGAGAAGACCGAGGATCCTGCAAGTTGATCATAAAGATCATTGATCCTGGGCAATGGTTATTTGTTCTTTATCGTCGCTAGATTTAGCGGGCGAGAGTCTACGCACATCCTTTCTGTTCCATCTTTCTTCTTTACGAACAGAACGGGGCAACCCCATGGCGATGAGCTAGGGCGGATGAAGCCTTTTGCCAACGAAGCATCAAGTTGGATTTTTAGCTCAGCTAACTCATGTGAGGCCATTTTATATGGGCGTTTAGAAATTGGTGCGGTTCCTGGTACAAGATCCACTATAAACTCTACACATCTGTCGGGTGGCATGCCCGGCAGCTCTTCAGGAAAGACATCCGGGAAGTCACGAACCACCGAAATATCTTCAAGTTCGGGAAGGGGAAGTACATTCAAGGAATGCACTTGGGTTCTTGTTCTGGGTGAGGTATAGATGACGGTTTTGCCTGAAGGGTGGGTGAGTTTCACGGATTTGCCTTTGCAATCCAGGTAGGCATTCTGTCTTGATAGCCAATCCATGCCAAGGATGAAATCAATATCTGAAGACTTGAGGGCTATGAGTGAAGCAAGGAATACTAGACCCTCAATTGCAATTTGATTTCCATGGCTTACTCTATTAGTTTGCCATCTTGACCCTGGAGTTTGAATAATCATTGGGTTGGACAGTTCAACAAAAGATAACTCATGACGAAGTGCATAACTTTCCGACATGAATGAATGAGATGCTCCTGGGTCGAAAAGAACGGAAGTAGGAACATAATTGACTGGGAGCGTACCAAGAATGACGTCAGTGGTGTCGTCAGTCTCTTCGGCGGCGATCTGGTTCACACGTCCACGAGTGGCGGGAGGAGCGGGTTTGGCGGTGTAGACCTTCTGGGGTGGCTTGCCACGACCATTGTTGTTGTTACCTCCGGCACGGGGTGGAGCATTCTGATGCTGGATCTGGTTCTGGGGGCACTCACGAGAATAGTAGCCTGCCTGACCACACTTGTAACAGGCTCCGAAAACAGTGCGTGGAGCTGGGTTGTTTGGTGGAGCTGGGTGGAACTGGGTCGGTGGACGAGACGCCACATAGGATGGCCTCGGTGGGTTGTTCTGGCGGAACATACTGTTTGGGATCCAGATCTTGCGCTTCTGGGAGCCAGAACTGGATGAACTGTCGTCTCTAGGGTGTTTGCGGAAGTCGTTGGGGGTGTTCATGTCCTCTGCCTTGATGGCCTTGTTGACAAGAACCTGGAATGTGGCAAAGTCATGTAGGTTGAGCTCACGACGGAGTCCAGAGTTGAGGCCACGACGGAACCTCTCTTGTTTCTTGGATTCGGTGGAGACTTCTTCAGTAGCATAACGAGCAAGTCGGTTGAACTCACGACTAAACTCGTCAACAGTCCTTCTGCCTTGGGTGAGGTTGCAGAACTCCTCACGCTTGCGGTCCATAAGACCCTTTGGAATGTGGTGCTCACGGAAGGAAGTGCAGAATTCATCCCAAGATGCAGGCGGTCCAACGGGACGCATATTCAGGAAGTTCTCCCACCAAGAGCTAGCTGCACCTTCAAGGTGATAGGTGGCATAGCTGACCTTGTCGCCATCTGCAACATGGCCTTCCTGGAGCTTCCTCTCGATGCTGCGAAGCCAGTCATCGGCGTCAAGGGGCTCGGTGGAGTAACTGAAAACCGGGGGATGAAGCCGGATGAAGTCGTTCAGGGACACCAACTCGTTGCGCTGTTGAGTGGTGTTGCGAGCAATGACTTCCAATAGGTGGTGAGAGTCTCGGCGGTTCCTCTCAACCTCCATCAGAACCTGAGCCATTGTGGGTGGGGGTGGAAGGTTGCCTTCCTCCTGGTCATTCCCATGACCTTGGTTACGACCAATCTGGCCACGGGTTCCTTGAGACATCCTGAAGGTAAAACCAAAGTCAAACAGAGTTGATTTGAAGAGTCTAATCAAGGTATTGAAGTACTGGAAGGATTACAGAGCAAAGGAAGTAATCATCTTGACAACATGGTGATAAAGCATACAAGCCATATATTCACAAGTTTTCATACAAACCATACATCGTTTTAGTACAAGCACCAAGCTAATACAAACGTGATGAAGATGATACATCCTTCAGAGGCACTCTGACTTCCTATACATTATTTATCTAATCCTCTGGAACTTAGACACCTTGCGTACAATATACTAAGATACTACTACATCCTCACTAAGTAAGACCACAGGCGGTCTCACTCATCTCCATCTCCATAGTAGTCCTCGTAAAAGTTACCCGCGTATCCCGGTAGCTGAAGGTGACCATCGGAAAACACGGAGGCTTGTGGACCCTGATATCCATTTGGGCAAGGATGGGGCCTAGGTCCAGCATAGGGTGGAAGCAAAGGACCACGGGGTGGAAAAATGCCTCCAATCTCGGGCCAAGCAACTCGAGAAGGCATCTGAGTCCTCACTGGGTAGATAGCATCATGCTCAACTGGTCCCACGCTCACAAAGGGTGCCAAGAGTGTCAGTGCTCGATACAGACGAACACGAGTGGCGTGAAGCTCGAAACGGAGAGCGCGTGCATCACGATCTCGATCAGTAGCAAACCTAGTAGTCACCTGAAGTGCTGGATCCTCTGCAGAGTGATCTGAGTAGAGTCCGGTGTAATATCCCTCTTCTCCTGGAAGTGCAGCAGGGATATAGCGGAATGAGGTCTCTCTCATCATAGTGTGCTCCTCTCTCAGCAGGGTAATACATGAGTATGCAGCATCCTGCACAGCCATGTTCTCGGTCATGCCAATGCCATGTCCAAAGTGGATAGGCTGGGTGACTCCAACGTGGTGCGGGTAGATCCTGACAATGCAGTGGAACTGCGTCTGGTTGAAGTCGTGGAACTGCTCCTCGACGGTGTAGTTAGGGTACCATCGATATCCCACATAGGACATCATCTCGATCAACGTGGCGGGATGGCCATGCACACCGAGGCACCTGGTCAAACGAACAATCTGCCGAGGGGGAAGATCTTCCATCTGAAACAGAAGAAGGAGTTTGCAAATGCATCAGATTATGAGATAAACCTGGAATGACTCGGACAACATAACGGCTGTAATTGTAAGAAATGACAATTTCTTCCAATCATGAAAAACAGCACTTACATACGATGTAAAAAATCAGCATTACAACAATGCTAGGAAAACCGGACACAACTTTCCTACGGCTATAAGGAAGCAAACAACGAGATGTGCTAATCAGACAGAGGAGAGCCTAGTCCTATCTTCCCGTAGAACAAGATAAGGGTGACTCAGAACTCAGAACGAAGGGGTAAGGAGAAAAAAGAAGCCTTACGTTGTTCCCTTATATACCCAGAGTAACTATATAACTATAGCAAGCTAGACTCGACTTCGGCCAAGGCTACTAGTGCTACAGTCAGTCCTGCTCTGATACCAAGTCTATCGGGACCCGGCGATAGCGTATGCAAGTCCAGCTAAGACATAGTCATATGGAGAGCCGAGAACCGTACCCACTTGTCTAAGCAGACAAGGCCAAGCACAGAACATTCTCGGAAAGCATCGTACGTGAGGGGTATCCCATCCAGGCCGGATGATCAACTGAGATGGGTCCTCATCGTCCGCACACAAGTCTAATGATATGGGTGGTGATCTCCCATATTCAAAGACAAGTCGCCTCAACCATACTCTCGACTATCTCATAACTCTTACATAGACTTACTCCAGCCCGATCACTTAGTTGGGGTCTAGGGCGGGCTCGATCATACCACAAAGTGTGCACGAGACGGAGTCTCGAGCAATCGCATCGCGATGCCCCAAGCTGCGCACATCTAAGGGCCACTTGGTGTATGAAAGACCGCCAGCCAGATCACGACTAAGGTCTCGAAAACCCATACAAAGACATGCGTGTTATAAACATACACGCTGCACACATGACTTGTATGAACAGTAGGTATCATTGCAATTCTCTACAAAGTATACATCTTTATTGATAACTCTTATAGAGTGCAAACAGAGATCACAAACATGTGATCCAACATTACCACATAAGCGGAACCAAATTATGTCTGAGTACAGACAAGTTTAACAAATGGCTTAAGAAGCCTTATTTAAACACAAGCCCTCCACGAGGGAACCAGTCGTCTGACTGGGATTAGACTAGCTTGAACTTCAGTCGTCCAGCTCGATGAAGAAGCCACCTTCGGAGTCTGTGGGTTCATCTAAAACATAGATTAAGCAAACGTGAGTACAAATTCGTACTCAGCAAGACTTACATAGGAGCTATACTACTCATGCACATGTATCAAGGTAAAGGGGAGTGGGGTTCACTTGCAGAAATGCCAGCTTTGACTTGGCTAGTCCTGAACTACGAGTACCAGAGTTCAGGTAAGAAGCGTACACGAGTCCACTACTTTCTCCAACCAATTACACCACCATGGTGCCTTCCTCGACTTCCCCACGAGAAAGCACGCCATAGCACTCACACTTATCTTGGTGTGTTTTAAAAGTATCCAGTTCAAGTTATCTAATAATCAAGCTAAGCTTTCCAAGCAGTCCATAACCGCGGACGCGGCTATTCGAATAGTTTTGTTAACCCTGCAGGGGTGTACCACTACACACACATGATCATCATTTACCGCCTTTGTACTCGACACCGTTCAAGAAGTGTCGGCGAGGATGCTCACCTCAACTGTTACCTCATAGCCGATCTAGTCCGAGAAAGCCGCCTACTTGGGTTGGCTACCACTATCGTGAACCCGGCCGGTTTACCGAAGTGGACCCAAGTGATGTGTGCGTGGTGCATAAGCCGGTCTCGGGTGAGCCGTTCTCTCACTTAGCATCCAGGCCACAGACCTACCAGAACTCCGAACTATTGCGACATCTGGACATCGAAAGGGATGAGTTAATAAGTTGAGAGGGGTCAGTGAGCCCAATGTGTGGTTGTACTCTTCATCTTGGATCACCACACAAGAACTCGGACTTAGGGTGGTGTTCAACGAGACAACCCACCGTGTACTCCTACACAGCCTCTCATCGTTCACCTTGTATTAGGGTCGATTCACCAACACTTTTCTACCATCATCAACATGATCACTACCATCCCGACTCACATCACAGTAACGTCATGGTATCATACTAAGCATGCAATAAGCGATAACATTTGCAGGGGCCACATGATATCAAACAACTCCTACATTTGCTAGGATTGTGGTTTGCTTACTACTGTGACAAAATGATAGGTCATGCAAAGGAATGGGTTTATCTATGCGATAGAATCGTTATCATGGTGATCATCCTATACAATGCATAAGCGAGACATGAGAGGGAAGTGGGATTTTATCGACATGATCAATGGGGTTTTGCTTGCCTTGCTGACGAGGTTCGGGTTCTGGGTCTTCAACGAAGGGGGCAGCCTCCTGCTCCGGTTCCACCTCTACTCGACAAACAACAAACAAGGTAGCAAAGTAAATACAATGCACAATCACATGATGGAAGGTTGAAACTTGATGTAGATGCTTTGATGTGTGGGGCAATTCCATTTAAATGGAGTATATTGCAAATTGAATTGCAAACTCAAACTCCAATTTGAATTCAAACTTAGTCAAGTTATATGTGACATGGTTTGATCAATTTGAATCATCATCAAATGTGTATGATATGCCTCTGATGTGTGGTTGAAAAGTAGCATAATTCCATGGTCCAAGTTGCAAAATCATTTGAATTGAATTTGAATTAATTTCAAATAAATCAAATGACATATGCTACTGGTCCCATTTTAAAATCAACTCAAACATAGTTGAAAGTTGGATTTTTGGATAGCTTATTTTCTCCTGATCATTTTTCATATATTATTTGTCCAATTTGGAGTTAATATGAATTTTCTATGAATTTCCAAAGTTTGAGCTATTTTCTAGAATTTTTGCAAATGATTTAAACAATTTAAAGCTTTACTGCGTCAGCCTGGCGCAGTGCTGACGTCAGGGGGCAGATGACGGGTGGGGTCACTCTGTCAGCCTCAGTGGGGTTAAACCCGGTTTAATTAAGCCCCCTGGATTAGATTAGGGGCGCTGGGGCCCAGGGGTCAGTGGGGTTAGGGGGGTGATTAGGGTAGGGTTAGGGCTAAGTGCCCGGCGGCTTAACGCCGGCGGCTCGGGCACGGCGGCGCTCTCGCCGGACGGGGTTTTTGGCCACGGGAAGAGGCGTGGTTGGTACGGGGAGGAAGCTGGGGCTCGCGCGCGTCCACCTGTGCCATCGGGGCAACGCGGGGAGGTCTGTGGCCACGGCTACTTCAACCGCGGCGGCAGGCCGAGCTCGGACCTCGCCGGAAGCTAGCTCCAGGGTACGAGAGGGGTGGGGTTAGGGGCAAACGGTAGAGCTGCTCACTGTGAACGCGAAGAAGGGCTCGGGGAAGCCGGAGGGAGCTCGGTGGCGTCGAATTCGGAGGTCTCCTCCTCGGCGGCCGGCGGTGGAAACTTGGGGCTTGCGACGTCTCCGGTGGCTCCAAGCTTCATTTGAGGCGGGGTTTCAAAGAGGACGTCGACGCTGGATCGATTGGACAAGACGGCGGGGCTTCGGGCTGCCGGTGGCCACGTCTGCGCACGTCGGCGGGCTCGGGGGCGCTCGGGTCTTCGCGGGGAGCTCGCCGGGGTGAGAGGGAAAAGGGTCCAGGGGAGGGGTAAGTGAGGGAGGAGGAGCACGGGGCGTCCACGGCGCCGCTAAAGGGGCGGCAGCAGCCAGGCAGCTGCCTGGCAGCCATGCCGGGCTCGCCGACGACCTGGCTGCCTGCCTGTCCAATGGAGGAAGACGACCCTGCCCTTTTGGGCTGGGCCTCCTCTGCTGGGCCAGGTGGGCCAGGCAAGCCGAAGAGGTAAGTGGCCTCTGGCCTTTTATTATTTTTCCTTTTATTTCTTCTGTTTTATTTGTTTTGCTCTGAGAAAAAATATCAAAGCATTTTTAAAAACCCCCAAATATTTATCTTGGATATATGTGATATAGAACTAGTCACTCCCAAGTTTTGAGGATTTTTGGAATTCAAATTATTTGAATCCAATTAAATTAGCATTTAAATTTAATTTCCAAGCCTCTGTTTTAATATTTGAAAAATCCATGAGCATGGGTTTGCTTCCAAACCACTTTTAAAATGATCAGCATCATTTATAGGAATTTTCCAAATACTCAAATGATTTTTGGAAAAATATTTTTATCTGGCCAATTGATTTAATTCATCTCGGGGGGTTTCCTTCTCCCGTTTGCTTTTGATTTTTGAATTCAGAGATTTCTTTTGAACTTTTGACATGATGCAAGAGTACTGGCTAACCCTAGCACATTACCTAACAGAGGGTTCTGACATAGTTGTTCTCAACAACCTTACTTTTTATCTCGTATTTCCCTATCCCCTGCTTGCACGGAAACACCATCTGGAGAAATTCGAGTCACGGACAGCGAGAGCTCTTGGACCTTTCGTTCTTTTGTTGCTTGTTTCAATGCTAATATAGACTCTTGCTTGTTAAGACTTGAATTGAATTTCATGCTTTGATTACTTTACTTACAAAGTTCTTATATGGTTGTGTGGCATGTCACCACATAAATTATGCTTGTTATGATTTACCTACTCGAGGACGAGCAGGAATTAAGCTTGGGGATGTTGATACGTCCCAAACGTATCTATAATTTCTGCTTGCTCCATGCATGTTTTGTGAGACTTTGCCATGATTTGCTTGAACTTTTGTACACTTTTGAGCATATTTGGACTAATCTATTAACCCATTGCACCCAGCTGCCAGTTGCTGTTTTCTGCTGTTTTTGTATTTTAGGTTTTCCGGCCATTAAAAGTGCTCCAAAAAATCCGGAAAAATCAGATAAAAAATATACGACACGGAAGCTTCCGGAAACACCAAAGGAGGGAAGGGGGCCCACCACAGGGACTCAAAAAGGGTCCCTGGCGCGGCCCACCCTAGGACGCGCCAGGGAGCCTAATGGCTGCCCTGTGGCCCCTCTCGGTGCCCCCCTTCGCCTATATTTACCCCCCGTGACGGAAACCCCTGAGACGAATCCCACTTTCACGATCTCGCCTCTGTACCGCCGCCACCGCCGTTTCTAGATCTGGGCTGCCTGGAGAAGCTGCTCCGGCACCCTGCCGGGAGAAGCTACCCCCTCCGGGAGACCATCCATAGCCATGGACGCCTCCCGTATGTACCGTGACTCCGTAAGTAGTTCCCCTTTGACCATGGGTCCGTGACCAGTAGCTATGTGATCTATCTCTCCCCTCTTTGTGCCTCCACTTTCGAGACCTCGTGAGCTGCCTCACATGATCGAGGCACCTTTGTAATTTTCTGTCGTTGCTATGCTGAGTTTGTTGGGATCTGATGGATTATGAGACTATGTTCAGATTGTGATGAGTAACATATTTGGTTCTTCTCTTTTATATTTTGTTCTTGAGTAAATTCTTGCATGTTCTCCGTTGCCGTATTTTACTTTGGCCAAGTGATTTGTTGCAACTCCAAGAGGGAGCGGTATGCTTGATTGTGGGTTCAGCCCCTTGATGTCTAGCTTGAGTGACAGAAACATGAGACTAGGGGATGTGTTGTTTCCACAAGGGATAAAACAACGGTGCTTGTATCCGCGGATGCAAGGATTGTTTACTTTACGCAAAGTTCTTTTAATGCAGTTGTCTGTTGCTTTGGATTTACACTTTAGGTGGGATTCACAACTTAATACCAGCGAGATGTTCTGGATAGATATCTCAAGGTGGATGATTCGTAGTAGATGCAGATGGATTTAGGTCTACTTACCTTGGCGTACCGCCCATTGATTTTGAGCCCTTCCTTTCTTTGCAGCATAGTTAGCATTGCGGTGCCTTCATAATCCTGTCAATTGCCCAACTGTGATTTGTTTACCTCGCTAGCACTTTTATCGTCTTTTGTGAGAGAGACATCACTAGTGAGAATCACGGGACCCCGGTCCATCTTCATATCACTGTTTACATCCTTAGTTTACTTTTCAGTTGCTATCACTATCATTATCTTTTGCGTTAATCCTTTGTAAACAGCAAGGCCGGAGGAATCGACAACTCCTCTGTACTCGTTGGGAGCAAAGTTATCTGTATCTGTGTGCAGGTCCACGTCAAGCGCCGTGACACCTTCTTGTATCTCTTGGAGTCCTACTGGTTCGATAACCTTGGTATCTTCACCGAGGGAAATTTGCTGCTACGCTACATCTCACCTTCCACATGGGGTAACCAACGAGTAGTGAGAAATCCTCACCATATCAGCATCCTACACATTTTTATCTCACGAACGGAGCCAGGGGCATGGCTCCCCCATGCTACCCTTTTCTTCCAATCATTGGCTCCCTGCCAGGACTGATTGTTTGTTGGCTCTAACAAAACTCTCGACCTCACCCACCCTCACCGGCGACCCCCCTTCCCCCCGGCATTCGTTAGTCACTGATGGCGTCGAAGTGATAATGGCTTCTTGCCCTTCGTTGGTTACCCCAAGTGGAAGGTGAGATATAGGAAAGCAGCAAATTTCCCTTATGTAGAGGATAGGGTTTGTCTTCCGTTGGACTCCGGCAATGATAAGTAGGTGGCAAGGAAACAATGGCACCGTTTACGACAAACGTTGCTTCCTTGAGCTGGACCTGCACGCAACACAAATAACTTTGCTCCCAACCAATTTCAGAGAGGTTGTTGATCTCTCCAGTCTTGTTGTTTACAAAGGATCAAACACAAGAGAATGATAATGATAGCAACTGAAAGTAAATACTGAAAAGGAAATAAGCTTGTAAACAATGATTAGAATATGGACCGGGGTCCCGTGATGTTCACTAGTGATGTCTCTCTCTCAAAAGACGATAAAACTGCTATGCGAGGTAAACAAATTATAGATGGGCAATTGACAGGATTATAAACGCACCGCAATGCTAACTATGCTACAAAAGAAAGGAAGAGGCTCATAAACATGGGCAGTACGGCAAAATAAGTAGACTGAAATCCATCTGCATCTACTACTAATCATCCACCTTGAGATATCTATCCAGAACATCTCGCTGGTATTAATTTGCGAGCCCCACCCAAAGTGTAAACCCGAAGCAACAGACAACTGCATTAAAAAGAACTTTGCGTAAAGTAAACAATCCGTCCAACCACGGTTACAAGCTCCATTGTTTTCCCCCTTGTGGCCACATCACATACCCTAGACTCATGTTTCTGTCACTCAAGCGTGTCATTAGGGGGCATGTACCCACAATCGAGCATAACGTTCCCTCTTGGAGTCACTACCTACTACTTGGCCAAAGCAATAAACAGCAATGGAGAACATGCAAGAATTACTTAGGAACAAAAATATAAGAGATAAAACCAAATATATTACTCTATCACGATCTGAACATAATCTCATAATCCATCAGATCCCATCAATCTCAGCATAGCAACAGCAGAAGAATTACATATGTGCCTCGATCATGTAGGGAGCTCACGAGGTCTAAACCATGAAGAACAAAGAGGGGAGGAGAACATCACATAGCTACTGATCACGGACCCATGGTCCAAAGGAAACTACTCACGGCACATCCGGGAAGCATCCATGGTGGAGGAGAAGCTCCCGGAGGTCGATCCTCCCTCCGGCAGGGTGCCGGAAGGGTCCTGGCGGTGCTCCCGATATTGGAAGCGCGGCGGCAGCGGAACAAAGGCGAGTTTGCGAAATAGGGTTCTGTCTTCGGAGTTTCCCCGTGAGGGAGAATAAATAGGCGAAGGGGGCAGCCAGGGGGGCACCAGGGGTCCAGGCGACCCCCTGGCGCGGCCAGGCCCATGGTCGCGCCAGGTGGCCCCCTGGGAACCTAGTGGTGGCCCCCTGGCCCTCCTTCGGGGTTCGAGAAGCTTCCGGCACGCTGATTTTTTATCTGATTTTCCCGGATTTTTGGAGCACTTTTTATATGGGGAAAAACTGAATTAGAAAAACTGCAGAAAACAGGGACTGGCACTGGGGTGCACTGAGTTAGTAGGTTAGTCCAAATATGATAAAAAATGTATGAAAATGTATCTAGATCATAGCTATATCACACAAAACATGCATGAAACGAGCAAAAATTATCGATACGCTTGAGATGTATCAGTCACCGCAACTTAGTGGTGGTCGAGAGGTTGACTCCTTTAGTCACCCCCTCGTCCCGGGCGATCACCACCCCCCTGGCGACCAGTGGGTACGGGGTGGCTCGGTCTGTTACCCCCTACACACCAACGACCGTTGGGCGCGGGTCCCTGAGACATCTCAAACGTATCGATAATTTCTGCTCGCTCCATGCATGTTTTGTGTGATATTGCTATGATCTAGATACACTTTCATACACTTTTGATCATATTTGGACTAACCTATTAACTCAGTGCACCCCAGTGTCAGTTTCTGTTTTCTGCTGTTTTTTCTATTTCAGTTTTCCCCCATATTAAAAGTGCTCAAAAAATTCGGGAAAAATCAGATAAAAAATTAGCGTGAAGGAACCTTCCGGAGTCCCGAAGGAGGACCAGGTGGGACCCACTAGGGCCCTAGGCACAGCCTAGGGCTTGGCCGCGCCAGGGGGGGCGTCTGGACCCCTGGTGGGCCCCCTGGCTGCCCCCCTTCGCCTATATATCTCCCGTGACGTGAAACTTCCGAAGACAGAACCCTTTTTCGCTATCTCGCCTCTGTTCTGCCGCCGCCGCGCTTCCAAGATCGGGAGCACCAGCAGGACCCTTCCCGGCACCCTGCCGGAGGGAGGATCAACCTCCGGGAGCTTCCCCTCCACCATGGACGCTTCCCGGATGTGTCGTGAGTAGTTTCCTTTGGACCATGGGTCCGTGATCAGTAGCTATGTGATGTTCTCCTCCCCTCTTTGTTCTTCATGGTTTAGACCTCGTGAGCTGCCCTACATGATCGAGGCACATATGTAATCTTTCTGCTTTTGCTATGCTGGGTTTGATCAGATCTGAAGGATTATGAGATTATGTTCTAATTGTGATAGAGTAATATATTTGATTCTTATCTCTTATATTTTTATTCCTAAGTAATTCTTTCATGTGCTTCGGCCAAGTGGTAGGTAGCAGTGTTCCAAATATCGGCCGATATTCCGATATATCGGCCGATATATGGCTTATCGGGGTCCTACCGATAGGATAAACACTTATCTTCATGATTTATCGCTCTGACCGATATATCGTCTGTCAGACCGATTTTTACCATTTTTTACTGATTTTTTTTCGATTTTTACTGATTTTTACAGATTTTTTACATAAGAGCAGCACCACGGCAGGATTTCTCTTCTCCCCTGATTTTATTTCTCAAGTCAGCAAATTTTGAGATGATTTTAGGCAGTGCGCAACGGGTGATGCATGATTTTATCATCTCAAATTTATTAGTTGGTCCATTAGATGGCATATTGTATTAGGCAGATTGTAATTATATTAGTTAATCATTGGTAAACTATGTAGATGGATGATATGGTTGTTTCCTTTTATTTATGTAGATGTCTGCTTCAGATTGCTCGCGCTTGTACACTGATATAGCATATTTTGAATGCTCAGAGCACTTATTTGTCATGTGTGTAATAGTTAATATAGCATATTTTATATTATTTCTCTTAGGAAAACTTGAGTTTTTAAAAAAAATGCCGATAAATGATCAACCGATATAACCTATAAATCGGCCGATAAGCCGATTTATCCCTTATCGAGGCTCGACCGATAAGTTAACGATAAGCGATATCTTGAACATTGGTAGATAGTAACTCCAAGAGGGAACGTTGTGCTCGATTGTGGGATCATGCCCCCTGATGACACACTTGAGTGACAGAAACATGAGTCTAGGGGATGTGCTGCTGCCACAAGGGGGAAAACAACGATGCTTGTAACCGCGGTTGCAAGGATTGTTTACTTTACGCAAAGTTCTTTTTAATGCAGTTGTCTGTTGCTTTGGGTTTACACTTTGGGTGGGTCTCGCAACTTAATATCAGTGAGATGTTCTGGCTAGATATCTCAAGGTGGATGATTAGTACTAGATGCAGTTGAATTTCGGTCTACTTATTTTGGTGTACTCCCATGCTTTTGAGCCTTTTCCTTTCTTTGTAATATAGTTAGCATTGCGGTGCATTTATAATCCTGTCAATTGCCCATCTGTAATTTGATTACCTCGCATAACAGTTTTATCGTCTTTTGGGAGAGAGACGTTACTAGTGAACATCACGGGACCCCGGTCCATATTCTCATCATTGTTTACACGCTCATTTACTTTTCCGTATTTACTTTCAGTTGCTATCATCATTATCATTATACCTTGTGTTTTGATCCTTAGTAAACAACAAGACCGGAGAGATTGACAACCTCTCTGAACTTTGTTGGGAGCAAAGTTATTAGTGTCTGTGTGCAGGTTCAGGTCAAGGAAGCAACGTTTTTCGTAAACGGTGTCATTGTTTTCTTGCCACCTACTTATCATTGCCGGAGTCCTACGGAAGACAAACCCTATCCTCTACATAGGGGAAATTTGCTGCTATACTACATCTCACCTTCCACTTGGGGTAACTAACGAAGGGCGAGAAACCATTATCATCATCTCGCACATCAGTCCCTGTCGGGGTACTACACCCTGGAGGTGGTCGATGGGGTGGGGCGGTTCGTCAGGCCCTCGGCTTAGGCCCCTGCGGGTTCTTCTAGATGTTGGAGATATGCCTTATAGGCAATCCTGAGATGATGATGTTATCTTACATTCTTAAGAAGTTTCTCCCCACTACTACCAATTCTCTCAACATGCACACACTCCACCTCATCATGCATGCCACATCACCCTCCACTAGCATATTTTTCTACACAAGCAAGCATGCCACCTCATCATCCAACATGCATGAGAAAGACCCACATCAATATGCCACTATGCATAATAAAAACCCACATGCAACATGCATGCATGTGAATTTTTATTTTACTATAATATTTATATTAAATTCATATATTAGTTCAAAAGTTATTGTATCGAATATACATGCTTCATTTAACCAAACATTTTCACGGAATTTTTTTACAAAAAAGTTCTGCAACAACGTGCGGGACATCATCTAGTTTTCTTATGTATCCATGAGTATTTGTATTATCCTTGAGCATCATCATTGATATGTATCAGTATGTGAGTTGTTTGTGAGACCATATGTCGTATGATGATTGTTCTAAAGGTTTCTAGTTGATAAGGTTATGCAGGCACATATCCTTAACTAGTATATGATTTGATTGATGACTATGTTTCCCAAGTAATTAGTATAGAGATGCCCAATAGTGTGGACTTAGTGATGAGATTACTGAGTCGAACAAGGACCCACTATGAGACGCGGCGAGATATTGTCATTTGTTAGCACTACACCAGGGGCATGGCTCCCCCATGCTAGTTTTGGCTAATACTCTACGTTCCTTAGGGCACAAACAACTTTTCTACGGGTTCGGCCAGCTTTCTTAGGCTGTGTTTGGTTGAGCTGTAGATTCCTGAAAATTAGCTGTGGGAAATTAGCATACGAGTGCGGTGGTGATCGAGCTCCATGGAGTCTTTCATTAAAAAAACAATTTTTTAGGTTTTCTAAAATATAATAAAAATATGTAAATATCTAAGGATGAAATGTATATATGTGTACAAATTTAGTGAGATACCTTGAAATGTTAAAAATGAATTAATGCACTTTAATGTATTTTTAGTGTTATTATTTTTAAAAATACATGAAAATTTTAAAATTTTAAAATTTCTTGAGTGCGTACATTTTAAAATGTAATAGAAAAAGAATAAAGATAAAAGAAATAAAAATTTCTGATTAGAGTGAGAATTTATTAAATTTTAAAAATTTAAGTCCACATTCTTAAAAGATATAAAATTTTGAAGTGGAAACATTTTTTTAAAGTTTACTCATGAATTTTATTTTAAAAATAGAAAGAAAAAGTAAAAAAAACAGAGCAAACTGAGCGCGGGTGAGCGACTGCACTAATGGGTCGGCCCAAGCCGGTTAACCAGATTGAGATCTTTTTTCTGTGTGTCAAACAGGTCTAGGGTTTAATTTAGACCGGGAATTGCATAATTCAGGGTGCGAACGACACGGATTTGAATGTTGGCGTTTGTTTCGCCAAACCTCTATAAGTTAAAGGTTCAAAATAGACTTTTTCCCTAAAACTTTAAGAAAAGATCAAGCGCAACATTCTTTACTCGCTCCTCACATTAGTCTCGTTCGGGGTGGCATGGTGTGTTGTTCCGCGCCGCCAGGCTCTCCTTTCTACGCTAAAAATCCACCAATTGTCCTTCCTCTGCCCTTAGCTATGGTCTGTAATGACCGGGGAAGCAGGAACATGCATGGAAGTGATATGTAAGCTAATATGGCATAAACGTCACTTGGTTTACGAATGTATATATCTTTCATTTTGAATATATATGTCTTTCTATGCTTTGCTTGGTTTCTCTAGCAATGTGTTTGTCGCTGGCTATAAGGATTTTTTTATGTATATCCCCTACATCACAAAATTCAATATCCCCTACATCGATCCCCACAGTTGACATTACCACTCTCAAGGGGACTATAACAATGACCGGGCACATGTAGACTTGCTGGAAACCATGATTGTGCAAATCAAATGACTTTACCAATAGACGAAAAGATGCATCATTCACTCTCGATTAGTAAATCTAATAATCCCTTTCGTTTAAATAATATTTGTCCCACACACATACCCCGGGGACAGAAAACTTAACTGATGCTTGATTAAATTGTATCTTCTTATTTGCGCGAGAAAAACTATCTAATGAGAGCAAGTGTGACAACATGATTCCATCATATACTATGTAAATGTATGACACCTAGGTATCTACACATCCATATGCAAGAAGCATACTTATGCTTCTTACGTGGCCATTTTGACTCTATCAATTCAACCCAATATAACACTTTGATTATACTTGACTGTATCATTTTAGATCTAGTTATATATTTTTCCAGTCACATCTACAAAATTACTTCATGTTCACAAAAGGGTAGGTAGGTGCGTGAGGGAGGGGGTAGTATTGAGTAAAAAGTAGCACCCGCTAATATATAACAAAATGCTTTCACTCTCTTCCAACTTCGCACGACCATTTCCACATGACAATGAACCTTGCACCATCATTTGCCTCTAGATAGCACACGTCCAATTCCACATGGATAACACATGGACAACGGTTGGCCCTATGATTTCTACATTACAATGAATTAGGCATGCTTTTTTCCCTTGGACCTGAGATTTGGAGACATCCAAAGCACATAATGTACTAGTTGTACATTAATCTTGTTTTAATTTTTGGTAGTTCCTTAAAGAAGGATCACGATGGTGTGTCATGAACATGCATATTTTTAACAAAGGGATAATTGTTTGTGTGCCTTAGTCGGGTCACACTTGACATGTTTACCCCTAGTTTTAGAAAACACTCGGTTTTTCCCAACTCACTTTGGTCGTCTTATGTTTTTTTCCTTTAACCATTTGGCCGTAATTTTGAAAACTTCAGAACAGATTCATACTAACTCGTAAAAATGCAAATAAGATATCAAAATATTCAGAAAAACATCACATATATGTGCATGTCATTTGCATTCATGACAAAAGTGTTGGATGGTCCCGATCTCAGTTTGAGATCATATGATCTTAGCATGAATAGAAAAATCTAAAAAACTGAAAATAAATTCAAGTAAATTATGACCTATATTTTCTGTAAACATTGACAAATTTTATGAGTTCTTGCAAAGTTTCATCATGGAATAAGATTCATGAAAGTCATAAAAAGACAAATTCAACACTTCAAAACAAATAATTTAGAGTGTTGAATTTGTCTTTTTTTCCACGATTTTCATGAATGTTATTCCATGATGAAACTTTGCAAGAACTCAAAATATTTGTCACTGTTTACATTAAAAAATAATTAAGATTTTGATAGAGATAGCATCCATTCGATCTTCAATTCGAGGGACTCCGCATCTTCGATGCTTCACCAACTCACCTTCCTCTATATTTTATTGCGCGGGATAGCTAGTTTATGAAGGTAAATGGATCACTAACCTATTGCATCTACATAGTGATAATGGAAAATCGTATTCGTAGGATTGGAATTTTGTTTTCTACTATGAATCCCAACACGTTTTCCATTTGATCATTTCAATTTTTATACAAATTCATCCAATACCATGTTCTATGTAAACTACTAGCAAACTACCACCTACACTACTCGTCATCGAATATATCAATTAAGTTCGTGCCAGATCCGTCAGCCTCATGGTTTATTGGCGGTCGGGTGAGATGGCAGTGCCTCCTCCTCGTCCTCCTCCAACGCCTCGTCGGTGAAGAGATCCTCACGCTCCATGTCCGCCCAATGGAGAAAACAATGATTCAGTGCCACCTCTGACTCGGAGTGGATGGAGTCGAGGATGACATGTTGCTCGACAGCCTCGTTTGCTTGGGCGAGCTCGTACTTCGCGAACGCGTTCTCCATCCTGAATACGACCTCCTCCTCCTCATGTTGCATCGACGCCTTCACATTCATGTGCTTCAGTGCCTCCTCCTTCAGACTATTCGAAGGCAATCGCGTCGCAATGTATGTTGCGGTGTAGCACGGGCCTCCTCTGTGGCCCGCATATGCGTGTAGAGCTCGGCTCGATGCTCCGACGCGTGCATCTTGTGGTAGGTGATGTTGATCTGGACCATGGTGGCATCGCTAGACCTTGGATTTGATTTGGAATGAAAAAGAGGAGAGGCAACCGCGACACGAACGAGAGAGAATGAGACAGGCTAGGGTTTGCCCCATTGTCTGTCTTTAATAAACGGACTAGCTCCCTTCGACACAGAGCCAAAGAGGCACCCTCAATGCACCTAAACAGAACATGTGGCCATTGAATCAACAGGTTTTAGCTCGGGTCCATCCGTCAGTCCAACATGACGGACGATCCCATATCCGCTTGACATATGAACTATATCAGAAAGTAGGCTCCCCCCCCCCCCCTTATAGATAAAGGAATTCAACACATATGAAGTATATGTGTTGAATCAAATTTACCACTTTAGATTAGATGGCAAAATTCGATCCAGTGACCGAACAGACCACTCGAATGTTTGGGTTGGATGTGAAGGCTTGTGTGGTAAGTGAACCTGCAACCTGCTTCCGGGCCTGGACATAATTTTCCAACAACTTTGTTGCATCGCGTATTGATGAATGAATGAATGAATGAATAAAATGCATTGAAGGACGACTGGATCTGAACGATGCCGGCCGGGACGCCGGGTCAATACTCAATACCCCGCGTGGTCACCATCCATCCATCCAAGTTGGAGCATTTGATAAATCACAAAGCCGATCGCAAATCACAAAGTCGCACACACCACTGATTTGACAGTGTCTCCAATTCCGCCAAATCAGACGCAACCTCTGCACATGCCCCCTCCCCTATCCTAAACCTTGGTCACAGTATCCGTTACCCAATCTCTCTCTCTTGCGCCAGTAGAAAAATGATCGGAAGCGCGTGCATGCATGCACCCCGCCTCGAAGCACGCGACCGCGTGGAGGCGATCCGAGGCGGCGCGGCCAGCCAGCGGCGACTGCGCAGTCGCCAGTCGCCGGAAGCAAGCGAGCTGCACGGTTCCAGTGGAGACTGTCCACCGGCCGGGTGACGGAAGCGCGCGGCGACCGGCTCGCCGGTTGGTGAGGCACCGAACCAAACCAAACCAAACCAACGGCGGGCGTTCTCCACCATCATTGCATGTAAGCACCAACTGCCGGTGCTGGAAGCGTCACGATCGATCATGGAGGTTGCTGTCCGGCGTTCACATCAGGGTACGACGACTCGGCGGCGGATCGGAGCAGTTGATGGCAGCTGGAGGTCACCCAGATCGCCGGCGGAGCGATGGCGACGGGCGGTCAGCCGGAGGGAGGGTTGCGGCCGGTCAACCGGACTGACCTGCAGCCAAACACTGTATTTTACTATCACAAAAGAGGCACCTAAACCCAATGATCGAGCAGGAGATCGCCATCACCATATCATGAGAAAAATATACACCGATTCTCGATAGAGCTCATACCTGAATGATGCAGCATTATTCGGGTAGTGGTTGATGCCTCTCAAGCGGCAGGGCCGGGCCCACACGTCATCCCATCCACCCCAGCCCAGCCCAACTGTCACGTAGTATAAACCCATGGAATGGCCGCTGCCACAAGCCAAGCACCAAGCACCAAACCCCACACCACACCAAGAAAGCAAGTTGAGCAGAGCATTTCCACTTTCCCTTTGGCCATGGCGAGGACCCTTGCCCTCGCGGCGGCGCTGCTGCTCGTCGGCGCCCTCCTGCTCGCCGCCCGCGGCGCGGAGGCCGGGGCGGGAGGGGTGCCGCTGAGCTGGGAGCTGGGGGTGGAGGGCGTGGCGGACGACGGGTACGGCTTCGCGGGCGGGAACGGCGGCGGCGAGGCGCTGGCGCGGCGCGTGCTGCAGAGCAGCCCCGGGTACATCAGCTACGGCGCGCTGCGGAGGGACAACGTGCCCTGCTCCGTGCGCGGGGCCTCCTACTACAACTGCCGCCCCGGCGCCCAGGCCAACCCCTACTCCCGCGGCTGCTCCGCCATCACCCGCTGCCGCGGCTAACTCCCAAGGTCCAGATCGAGATGCTGCTCCCCTCCACTGCTGCAGAGAGTACATTTCTTTCTTTCAAACTGTTTTTACTACTAGTGCCCAATTCCTCGCGTCAAGTCAAAGAGGAAGCTTCTGTTGATGTAAATCGAGATCCAAAATCGTTCTTGTTGTATAAACTCATGGATTGATGGTTGATTGATTTCTCAAGCCTGCGATGCGCTGCTTGTTAATTTGGGTGAATTCCAGCGAGCGCCTTCTTGATTTGGTTGTCTACTTGTTCTTGGTGATTCGGTCAGTCTCTGTCTGTCAGATAATACTTAGCCTGTGTGCTGTTAGGATTCTTGTTTTGCTTGCGGATTTCGAATGTGCCTGCCGTCCGTCGTTAGCCAAGGGGGGAATTGCCATTGCCTTGGGCAAGGCGAGAGTCAACTCGTTACGCTCTCGAGGCATGGAGAAAAGAATGGTTCCGGCAAGGAGATTGCCCTCTTCCTCCTCCCCCCGTTTCCCGAGAAAATAAATAAAATGCTGTGTGTCCATGGTGAGATTAGATTCTCTTTGCATTCTGATTGAGTGAGGTGGCTAGGCATCACAACTGCCTGATTGAGTGAGGTTCCTCTGGTCTGGCATGCCACTTGTAACAAATTATATGTTCCACTCACTCTTCTTCAGCCTTGTTGATGAAGAAGGTGTGTACCTACCTGTCCTTCACTCTTGCCTGCTTCTCAAATCCTCCTCATATTCAGCATGAACCAAGGACGAACAACTCGTCCAAGGAAAGAACTTTCTCCGTCAGGCAATTCACGTGTCTTTCCCTATCCAACGGCACCATTTCTACGACCAATTTTCCAGACCATCACCATAGAGGCGGATCTGGTCCTAATTTCTTTCTGTAATCTGTTTGAACAGAATAGAACACGCGTGCTCAGACGGACGGACAGCGAAGACTTTAGAGCCGGCCAGCCAAGCCAATGGCGGCCAGCCGGCATGGCATGATTAGTGGCAGCTGAACTGGTCAGCAAGCACCTCAACTTATTATTATTAAGATTGGATGTAGCCGTTGGCTGGCTTGGGAACCATCCTTTTTATTCCCGTGATGATGAAAGCTGCGTCATACGTGACACGGCCGATAGAAAATACGGCCGGCTGGGCTTTACTGCGAAATGGACAGACGAGTTAATTGCAAAGAAGTAGTACTCCCTCCTATCCAAATTAATTGACACATATTTAGTATAATTTTGTATTAAAGTTATATTAAGTGTGCGTAATTAATATGGATCGGAGGGAGTACCAATTTTTTTTTTTTGCAAATCAGTATCAAGATACAAATGGATCGTTGCAAAATTTTGTACTACTACTATTACGTTTTGGTATCGCATAAGACCAACCGAGCCCACTTGTCAGTGTCTGAATGTGAAAACCGGTTGGAGGATTTGGATTTGGGCGGAAAACGGGCCTCGGACACTCTTTATCTATCCCCCAACCGGCCGATTCGGTGGCTCACTCACTCACTCGATCCCAGCCTGACTAACTCTCCTCTCTCAGATGCTTGATTAAATAAACACATTTCTAGCAAAAAAAATGTGAAAGAAATACATTAGGTATGATGCAATCGCCTGCACATATACTGTTGACACAAAATTTAATGAAAATATGACGTATGATGAACATACATTAACTGATGATGTAGCGGTGCGCGACATGCGTATGGTAATGCAAAATTAATAATAATTTATGACTTGTTTATACAGTATGCTTGCAATTGTAGCTACTAGTTGGGAACAAAGGATAGAGGTAAAGGCACTAGAGGTCCATAAACTTGTTCCATATGTGATGGTTTGGTTCATAAACATGCAAAAGCTCACTCCACCATCTACAAACTTGCAATGGAGGTGCAAAAAAGCCCATAGCTAATAATAAGGTGACATGTGGCAATGAGCATTTTACAGAGGACAACCAGCCTTCTTAAGATTTCAGCCAACGGAGAGAAAGAATATACACGAACAAAAACTGAAGACGAGGCGGGATCGAACTGTGGACCTTCTAACCACTAGACCTAACATAAAAATCTGAACAAATTCGGAATAGATAATTGTATTTCATATTTCATATCCATTACTCTGTGCACACCGCCCAGCCTCATCGCGCATTCCCGCTCGAGCATCGCTGCCACCTGCCAGGGTACCTCCATGCGTCGACCATAGCAGGCATGCGTGTAGTCCTCTTGCTCTATGATGAAATGTTTGCGGAGATAGTTAGCTTGGTGCCACCGGAGTATGCATGCAGTTTTCTTTAACGTGTAGGCTAGAAATTTCAGTCAATCAGATAGAATGGGACATGCACATAACTGAATGTGTCACGTGTAGGCGGAGATACTAATTGTGGTACGCAGCTCTTACGGCTAATCAACAATACTAGACGACAGGAGCCACATATGTATGGGATATGCACCGATATTTCGTTCACAGAGAGATACATTACACCATGATATATACTTAGTGACAAATTATGTGTGCTTCATTCTATATAATCAAAAGAAAAAAAAACATGTATTCCCATACAACCTAATAATTATTTTTTTGAGGAACAACCTAATATTTTGGTAATAGTGTCGTGACGGTGAAAAATTTAAATCAATGTTCGAACACGGCACATGTTCATGTACTACCTCCGATCCGTTTTAAATGTCGGAGGAAAAGAACTAACCATACACAGTTTGCTAGTACTACTCGTGACATTTATTTAGGACCAGAGGGAGTATGTTTCTTCAGGGCCGTACCCGAGAAAAAGGAGGCCCGGTGCGAAACCTAATATTAGGCCCTCGACATAACAAATGGCAGTCAGAAAAACAAAGCTTCATTTTTTTTTGGGTTGCAGAAGAAAATTCATTTCTTTCTAAAAACTTATAAGGAGCATCTTCTTGAGGTCAAATTTTGCAACCATTTTCTTTTTTTTATGTTTTCAATATACTGACTCAATATGCGTAATTCTAGAACTAGAAGTATAAAAATAAAAAATAGGAGACAAGTAGCATGCATTAAAACTTAATATAGAAACAGAAGTAAAGATAAACCTTTGATTTGTAGAAGATCATTGGGCAGCGGCACATGTTGCTCTAGAATTCCAGTTGCTTGTCTTGATGAATTGGCAAACTAATGCTCGTGGCCTGCCTCCAATTCCGATCACTGCAACCAGTTTGCAGGGACCGTAACAAACAACGATGGGATTGAAAGAAGTAGAGGATGAGGAAAGATGGGAGAAACTGAGAAAAAAAGATACTGAATAAAATACATGGACTGTGGGCAGAGCAGTACCTATTCATTGAATTAGCAGGTTTATTTTGTGTAAAATGTGGTCGAAAGAATCGGGATCTTTGGCAGTGTGATCAGATCATGGGGAGAGAAAGGATTTGCGCCAGAAGAGAAAGAGAATAGAGAGAGAAGAGGAGAAGACGTGTGTGAGATGGGGGCCTTGGAGTTATTTCGTTGCAAGTTCCAACGTAAATATTTGCTCGATGCACTGAGTACTAGTCACAACTAAAGTACTCCCTCCATTTCATAATATAGTGTGTCCTCGATTTTCGGGCTTCAACTTTGATCATAAATTTAACCAATGAGACTAATTACGGCGAAAACAAAAAATGTATCATCAAAACCTTCTTTCGAATACAAATTCAATGGAATAATTTTTGCTCCCGCCGCATTTGGTCTCGTTGGTTTATTTACGGTCAAACTTGAACCTCGATAAGCGTGGACGCACTACATTATAGAATGGAGGGAGTATTCACCCCTCAAAAAAAACAATTAAAGTACTCCAGTATTAATACTCTATTAGTAGTACTAATTTGGGCCCTGCTAATTGTGTGGCCCTGTGCAGTCGAACACCCTGCACAGATGCCTGGTACGGGCCTGTGTTTCTTGTAGACATATTTTATAATTATTAGCTCTTTTTAGTGTTAGCAATATTTTTAATATTTAAAGTTCCTGCCTAGGTTTTCTCTGTGCGAGTACCTAGATTTTCTTGATAATTAGCTAACTAGGTTGATGCATGATGACCCAAGACGTTGATGTTTAATAACTAACTAATCAAAGAAAGGGAATCGGATCCTAAAAAAAATGAATGGATTGAATGAGATTAATTTAGCATGGAGTATACATACATCTGTGCGTTATTTTTTACTTCACTGGTGAGAAAACAACTAAATTTTTTTGCTGAGAAAACGTTCGTATATTTAAATATTTGAACTACTTAGGTCTACACTATGAAGCGCATACGTGTCAATTCAATTTGCTTATCGTTCAGAACGTAAACTAGCTAGTTGCCCTTGTACGTCGAGACTACTTTATTCCTATATACCGGATTTCCACATGTACACAATACAAATTTCTATATCAAAACTTAAGGAGTTACAATACAAAAGTTTTATACCCAAAATTTACATATAGTTACGTTGGCCTAGTGGTTACAAGTGTGTGCGCGAGCATCATCAGACCTCGACGGTCCACGGTTCGATTCTCTCGGCCTGAGTTTTTGTATTTGTTAGCTGAAAAATCCGGACCCATAATATGTTAATTCGTGCAGGGTGTTTTCTATAAAGTCGATTTTATATATGGCAACATACTATGTTGTTTTAAGTCGATTTTATTTAATACCACATAGATTTATATATGGCAACATATCTTGTGCATCGGCCTCCCTTCGTGTATCCATGCATCTGTCGATTCTGAGCCATCCGATTTAAATCACGTGGATTAGCTTAATTCGCTACCAGTTTTTCATTTACACGCCCGCCTGAGATTTGTATTTAGCAAAGTGAACATGTACGTCGTGCAATGGGAAAGGAGGCCGATCATGGACAGGAGCACGTTTTTTTTTAATAATACATTTATTAAAAAAAATTACGGAAATAATACACGTTTTAAATTTTTTGCAAAAATAATACACCATAGGTTACAGCCTGGCCGACTGGACTCAGTTGGCCACGGCCTGGCCGATTAGAGCCCAGTCGGCCTAGGCGTGGCCGATTAGGGGCTGCCCTGGCCAGTCGGCCCACCTGGGCATGCAGTCGGCTTCGGTGTGGCCGACAGGGTCCAGTCGGCTTCGGTGTGGCCGACAGGTCCACTCGGCCCTGGCGTGGCCGAAAGGCTGCTGCGGCTGGCCACTCCTTCTTCTTCCTCTCCTCTCTCTCTCTTCTTCTTCCTTCCTCTCTTTCCTTCTTTCTTCTCTCTCACGAGTTCAACTTTGCTCCAATTAATACTCCATTTCACACCAATAATTAGCCCATTTTCCACCGCAGTTATATTTCATATGGCTTAGGAAGGTTAGGGATACCTCGATCTGTTGATGGGATAGCTTGTGGAGGTGGTGGAGGTGATGGGGGTGGAGGTGGTGTTCATGGTGGTGGTGGAGGTGGTTGTGTTCATGGTGTTGCCGCTGTTCAAATGAAGCGCTGCGGAGGTGGTGGTCGTATTTCAAGGTTAGTTTGAACAAAATATATGCGCGTATAATTTATTTAGTTCATCCGTTTATATATGTATGTATGCGTACATTATATTTAGTTCGGGCGATAGTGTATTTAGAAGTGCGAATATTTTATTTAGTTGGGGCGATAGTGTGACCATTATATTTACATACAATAATTTTAGATGTGTGAATATTTTATTTAGTTGGTGCGATAGTGTATTTAAATGTGCGAATATTTTATTTAGTTGGGGTGATAGTGTGACCATTATATTTAGATACAATAAATTTAGATGTGTGAATATTTTATTTAGTTGGGGCGATAGTGTATTTAGATGTGTGAATATTTTATTTAGTTGGGGCGATAGTGTATTTAGATTTGTGAATATTTTATTTAGTTGGGGCGATAGTGTATTTAGATGTGTGAATATTTTATTTAGTTGGGGTGATAGTGTATTTAGATTTGCGATGGTACATGGCCGGAACACGGTTGCGCATCATTCAGCACTCTCGCCCTGAGGTGATGCCCGTCCCTGCTACGGGGGACACGTACCCCAGCTTTGATACTTCCGGCTCCAGACAATTAGCGGTAACATATATTCTCTTTACCAAATGCATTTAGTTAACTAATACGTTGATGTGGTTACTTATTAAATCATCGTTTCAATTCCAGGCTCACATTACACTCGATCTGAGGGATGAGATGAATGCGCTTGCACGTTCATCATCGTCAGGCCCTCTTCTTCCATACCAGAGTCGTTTTGCACGCATTCAACAGAAGTTACGAGCTCTCTACGATGTTATCACGTGCAACCGCACTTCAGATGTTGTTCAACATCATCCTCTACAGCGACCACCGCGTTCCTCCACTGAGCATCGACACCACCCGCGTCCATGTGTAGAGCAACAAGGTCCCACATCTGGCTATCCGTATCAGCCACCCCCTCCTGACCAGGCGGGAGGATCAGCATGGCAGTACCAGCAGTAGGGTCCCACATCTGGCTATCCGTATCAGCCACCCCCTCCTGACCAGGCGGGGGGATCAGCATGGCAGTACGAGCAGCAGGGTACCACGTCTAGCTACCCGTATCAGCCACCCCGTCCTGACCAGGCGGGAGGTTCAGCATGGCAGTACCAGCAGCAGGGTCCCACGTCTAGCTACCCGTAACAGTCACCCCGTCCTGACCAGGCGGGAGGTTCAGCATGGCAGTACCCGCAGGATGGTCCTCCCTCGTTTCACCCAGCGTCACAACAGCAGGGTATGTCACTTTATAATTATAATTGGAACTACATTTGTCTTCAGTACTTATGTTTCATCCTACAGGAACCGGAAATGATACGCCTATGTCTGGATCTGTGTGGGCTAGTGAACCAGATCCTAAGGACAGTACACATGATTACATGTCGCAACAGAACGACTGGATAGACATGTATTCGACTCCTCCACCAGGCCCCACCCAGGAGACACAGTATGATCAGGACGGTTCTGAGATTCCTCTACGGAAATTTAGGGCACCTCACAGGTATGGCTGGACGACGCCTACTACACTTCCTGACCGCCGTCCCAGACGCCATCCTTGAAGCTCCTCCCTATCAGACTTATGCCTATTATATGTATGAGACTTATGCCTATTCTATGTATGAGACTTATGCCTATGCTTATGTATGAGACATATGCCTATTCTATGTATGAGACTTACGCCTATTCACTACATCAACTCTTCATCATTATTCTTGCTAATAATCGTACGACATGGTACGACATAAATTAAATGAAACCACTTAAACTGAAAGTAAGATACAACGTAGTGCTTAACGCTAACAGTACATAAAGTCGTCAACACTTTTTTTCCACGGTAAGTTTCCGTGCTTGTCTGGCATGAAGTCATCATCACTATCTTTAGCGGGCTTTGCTGATGCATCGCTTGATTTCTTCTTCTTGGATGACACTGATGCATCACTGTTACCTGTTTTTTTTCCACGGTAAGTTTCCGTGCTTGTCTGGCATAAAGTCATCATCACTACCTTCAGCGGGCTTTGCTGATGCATCGCTTGATTTCTTCTTCTTGGATGACACTGATGCAGCACTGTTACTTGTTTTTTTCCACGGTAAGTTTCCGTGCTTGTGTGGCATAAAGTCACCATCACTATCTTCAGCCAGCTTTGGTGATGCACCACTTGATTTCTTCTTATTCATCGAGCTTGAGCCTTCACCCATCACCGCGAAAGGAGAAGAGTGAATGAGGAGAAAAAGAGGCAAATATGAGGTCTTTTTAAAGAACCGACGAGCCTCAGTGCGCTACTACTTTCCTCAAAGTTAGCGCAATCAATGTCTCCTCAGCGCCGAAAGCGTCCCAACCCTCTCTCCTCAGCGCCGAAAGTGTCTGAACCTGTCTCCTCAGCGCCGAAAGCGTTTCAATCCCTGTCACCTCACCACCGAAAGCATCCCAATCCCGGTCACCTCACCACCGAAAGCATCCCAATCCCGGTGTCCTCAGCGCCGAAAGTTCGTGAGGCCAGTGGTATAGGGGATGCAGTCGCATAAAAAAGGGGACTAATTGGGCTGACGGCGGGCGTGTAAGTGCAAAACTGGCAGCGAATTAAGCTAATCCACGTGATTTAAATCGGATGGCTTAGAATGTACAAGATGCATGTATACACGGAGGGAGGCAGATGCACAAGATATGTTTCCTTTATATATATTCATGTGTTGTATATTTTGTGCAGTATTTAATTTGTTATTTTCTTGATCGCCCCCCCCCCCCTCGCCTCCCGATCAAATCGTAACTCCGCTTTCGTTCCAATGTCACTACTCAACTTGTTTGAACGGAGGTGGCTTTGTGGATAAGCCACCACAGTAGGAGAGGGCTGGATAAGGCTTCCTCCAATACAAATATGATAAGAGCAAGTACAATAAAGCTGACTGGGCGAGCTATAAGGAATAAAATAGTATATTTTTGCTTAGTTGGAAGAGAGAGAAGAGGAGAGAGAAAAGAAGCGGGCTACTAGTTAACAGCCGTCTGCAACACGTGCTCCTAGACACTTTGTGTGACTAACATGTGGGCCATATATCAATAAAGTAATATATATTTACATCTAGCTATTGTACTTGTTAGCTATAAGGTTGGTTATATATGACATGGTGACACCTTATAGACAGCAGCTGGTTATATTATTAACCATGCTCTAAGTGAGGTGCTAAAAGCATTAAATGTGCTAAGTAATCATAGTCTTCAATGCATTGATGCTTAAGCTTGTTGTTGCCAAAGTTGCCTTATTTAATGGTTTAGCAACTAAATTCTTGCATGCATAGACTAATTTCCTTCATTTTTAATGTTTTGCATATGTTTTCGTGACTATCACCGTTTTCTTCTTGGGTCATCAAACTCCTCTCTCTCCTCTTAATTAGGGTGCCATATAGGATTTTTTTTGCCTTGTTAGCATGCTTAGCACCCATCCAAAAAGGAGCATTGGGAGCAGCCTAACGAGGCGAGACTCGATCGATGATAGTAGCAAAACTGTTTTGGGGGAGTGGATCGCCATTGAAAAGAAGCACAACACAACAGTTTTTTGGCACAACGCTGCTCCAACGACCATTGTTACCCTGAAGATAAAAGAGGAGGCATGTCTATGATAATTTGGGGACGATGATATTTTGGGTATTTTTTAAAGAGAATATATTAATATCACAAAAATACCAATTACATTCAGCCTCTGCACCAATAAAATGCCGCAAGACACTCAGGATGAACACAACCAAAAGAGCAAATATATAAATAAATAAAAACTAAGATCCCACCATGGCGATAAACTCCTATCATCAGTAGCACACCAACCACCGCCCAATACAACACTCAAAAAACATAAGAGGTCTTCAAAAGCAACGTCTTCAAGAAAAAAATAGTGCACAAGTGCCGTCGTTGCCCGATCCAAGATCTCATCTTTTCACCAATGGAGGATGTTCGAGCTAGTAAAACAATTCCTTCATCAAGGCCATTGTCAGGCACAACGAATGAAGGTCAGACCTTAGGTATTCACCCTGAAAATACCGACTCGACACCCGAAGAGCACCACAAAAAATGAAATCTCGTAGTGTTCCCGCCCCCACATAACAATGCCGCTTCTAAGAGTTGTCGAGCACCTGACTGACTCCATCGCAACCAAGGCCTCGTTCGACTAACTGATCCTCTGATCTCGGCCATCATGACCTTCTACACCTTTGTTTATCCATGAAAATCGATAGACGGACATGTCCCATTATATCAACAAGCTTCAGAGCTTCGCATTGCGCCATCAGAACCACGTAGCCTGATCAGGGCGCGCACAACCTGATTCTGTTTGAACCATATCATCAGGCAAGATCACCGTCGGCAGTTCCGAAACCCGTCGATGGCTAGATCGAGGAGAACTGATCTTGCAGAACGATATCGTGGTGCGATAGAAGCACGAGGACCGCCACCTTTATTCGCGGTAGCAGACCCCCACGTCGCACCGATCCAATCCTTCTCCGCCAGGCCGGCCGCCACCGACACCACCTCTGTATCAGCCTGCGACGCCACCATCGTCGACGGATTTGGGCGAGGATTCAAATGCATGGCCGCCAATCCAGATCCATCCCCCCAGAGGCGGACGCCGCCGCTGCTTCATGTGCGTAGGCAGACGACGCAACGAGAGGAGAGGAGGTGGGGAGGATGGTAGGCGGCGGCGCTGGCTTCACCCGAGCCGCTCTAGGCGAGGCGACACGAACATCCTTAATTTTTGGATCGGATCGGAGATTATTAGAATGTTTTGTACAAACTTTCAAAAAATATTTTGGGTAATGTAATATCGCTTTCGTTTTTCCTGTTTTGTGTGTGTTTGTCTAAATCTTCTTCTTTTAAATGGTAAATCTTCTGCTTTTAAAAAAAAAATAACCTCAAGCAAAGAAGAGTAAATGAGTAGCACGCACGGCCGTGTAACCTGGGTAATGCTCTTTCAAGTCTCGGACTGTTGGCCCCGAAAAAGAGTTGCATTTGAACACGATTAAGACGTTAACAGCACATGGATTATATTCCATCATAGGTCGGTCAAATAACCTGATTTGCCTCTCCAACCGAACGCACGCACGTAGATCGCGCTCGCAAGTAGTACCAGCCGCCGGCCGCCCTCAAGTCAAGGAAAAGAAGATCGATGGAGACGCTGCCGGACGACGTCGTCCTGGAAATCTTCCGCCGCACGGACGTCCCGGACCTCTTCCGCTGCGCGGCGACCTGCAAGCGATATCGGCTCCTCGTGGCGCAGCCCTCCTTCCTCCGCCGCCGCTGGCCACAGGACACGCACCATCGGTCATCCCTCCTCGGCTTCTTCACCTCGCAATGGATGCACTCTACGCTCGTGCCATCCTTTATTCGGGCGCCCTCGTCGTTCCCCGGGCCTCCATGCCGCGTCGCCAGCTTCCCCGACGCCGCCCCACGGCAGCAGGAGCTTACCTCGCGCGGGGGCCTTCTTCTTGTGTGCCTCGATCAAAACTTCCTGGAATTCCATCTTGCAGTGTGCGACCCCATCACAGGCACGAGCCGCGTGCTACCCCCATTGACGCACACTGAGTATCTTAGGATCAGAGGCTATGCTATTCTAACAGGCGCGGATTGCTGCTCGGACGAACCACCACAGTCTTCATCGTCGTCGTCCTCGTCGCTGCTATTCTTCAAAGTGCTAATAATTCACAGCATCGGTCTCGAGTCTCATGAGCCAGCACATTACAATCTCCGTGTGCTTTCCTCCGATGAGTCGAGCTGGAGCGCGCCAAAACGGTGCTTCCACGCCTGGGAGCACGGTATCAAGGCGCCTCCTCTAGAGTTGAAAGCAGTGGTGTGCCAAGGCACCGCACACTGGCTCTTCAGAAGCAAGTCGAGCTTTCGCACGCTCAATGTGAGCGTCCAGACCCAACATGCCACCTTGACGAAACTATCCGTCACACCAAGCCACCTCGGCCGTAACTTTAAGAATGTTCCACGGCTAGGCGTCACAAACGGGGTGCTATCATTGCTTGCAATACATAGAAAAGGCGTAAGAATACAAATCTGGACATGTCAAGGTGATACCAAAAGTGGAGGAAACTGGCTCCACACTAAGACGATCGAACTACAACGGCCAAACCCGCAGGATTATAGCAAGATAGTTGAATTCGGGTGCATAGGTGAGAGGAGCGGCACATTGCTTATCAAGTCAGGGCCTTATGATTCTCAGTGTGTGTATGTTGTAGACCTTCAAACTGAGGCAATGGAGGAGGTCACGGACTGGTTTCTTCACAGGACTTTAGAGATGAAGTCTGTCGCGTTTGAGATTGATTGGCCGGCCTTCTTCATGTCTCGCTTGGCGGGCGGTAGCATCAAGCAGGCTAAATTGGGGGAAGACATATTGAGCACTGCCACCCTTCTAAAAAACTGATATGCACTCTAAAAGCTATAGGAGACTTAATTTCTGTGTGTGGAAGACTTGATGTATTTTGTGAACCTCCAATAAAGTTTTTACGGTTAATTAATTGTGATTTTAATAGAGTAGATATTTTCTTTGGTTGCACCTATAGCACAGTATTCTTTTTTGGAAAAGGAAGATAGCCCTCGGCTTCTGCATCAATTGATTTTTTTTAAAGGAGGAGGACCCCTGGTTCTGAATTAATTGATGCATGCAGTCATACCGGGGGTCCAATATTGTGCCATACCTATAGCACAGTATTGGTTGCTTAATTTATTTATTCAGTACTTCTTTCGATCGCAGCGACAATTTCGGTCCGACTTGTACTATGAGTTGATGCATCATGAACACTAGCATGTGGCATCCTCTTCTGTCTCCAAGATCGTGTTGTTAAGTCACTCGATGCCCTTTGCTCATCGGCAAGGACAACACTCCATGGTCTACAGCGAGAGGGTAGAGAGCCCTTTCCGGTGGCAATTCTATAGGAACTAGATGATACTCCACACGTTGTTGCGGAATTTTTTTGTAATATATTTCAATCAAATATTTGGTTAAATGAAACATGAATATTAGAAACTATAAGTTTTTAACTAATATATAAATTTAATATAAATATCATAATAGAATTAAAAAAATCATGCATGCATGTTGCATGTTAAGGTTGGTTTTTATTGCATAGTGGCATGTTGAGGTGGGGCTTTTCTCATGCATGTTGAATGATTAATATAAATATCATAATAGAATGGAAATTCTCATGCATGCATGTTACATGTTAGGGTGTGTTTTTATTGCATAGTGGCATGTTGAGATGAGCCTTTTCTCATGCATGTTGGCTGTAAGAAAGTTATTTATGTCAAAAGATCAACCAAGTTAGTTACAACATGTGTCATTGCACAGACAATAATAGATCACACATTGAAACGTTAGTAGCGCTTTCCGCATGAAATAAAAGATCACAGATTGATCAGTTTATAGTCGTGGCTCTTGAACTGTTGTAGGACCTAGATGTAAATAGGAAAAACTCCAAAGGCCCAAGGCTAAAATGTATGGATCACTAGATATATATCTGAAGGAAAACAGAGTAGAAGAGAGTAGAAGTTTCAGTACTCCTCGCATCTGTACTGTACTAGAGGAAAACAAATGATCTTTGGATCTCGTCCTATTTTGATGTTTGATTTCTTCATGGTATCAGAGCAATCGATCCGGGGGCGTGTGGCTGACTTTGATTTGGCCTGATTCATGCTGGGATTTGGTGGTCGGCATGGGCGTGCTCGCCTTTGTGCGCGGCCGCCGGCGTCCTCGTCAAGGCCTTTGTCGTCTTCGTGCTGCGCTGCCGCTGTCCTCGTCAAGTCCTTTGTCTTCTCTGTGCTGCGTCGTCTGATTCGTCCCCATCGCGGCGGCCTTCCGTCCTCCGCGCACCGACCGCCGCTGCTGGTACGCGCTCGACGCCCGCCACGACCGAGCTCTCTTCCAAGATTCAGAATCGGAGCAGGGGCCCATCGCCGAGCTGGTATTTTGGGACCCCGTCACCGACGGGCATCAGAGGGCCTTTGTGCCGCCTCGCCGCCGACGTGCTGTAATGGTCTGAACTTGTTTCAGTTCTGCAAAAAACTGCAATTATTCTCAGTCTGATTGTGGTCATATCAGGTACTACTAGTTTATTTAGTCCAGATCTCTTGGTGGATTGAATTCTTTGGATCAGTTGTTACTCGGTGGAGAAAATTGGATTGTGTATTTTGCTGAATCTAGTGTGAAGTGGTTGTACCATCCAGTGGTCATGGGAGAACCTAGTAAGGATTCTGGTATTGAGAAATTGTGTGAAAGTATGCAACGTATGCTTGCACAGCTGATGGAGCAGGCTCAAACAAAGACAAGTAGTAACTCTGAAGTTTTGAAGACCCTGGAACCCAATCCTGTCAGGTTAACTGGTCCAGGCGATTTTTTTAGCTGGTCTCGTAATGCCACATTGATCCTGGAGTCACACGGTCTTCAATTTTTTTAAAGGAAGATGAGAAAAAGCGAGTTATGGTGTGGCTGTTGGGGTCGATGGAGAAGTCTGTGAGAGAGCAAGTTGAAGGTTTTCAATCTGCAGCTGAGGTTTGGACAAGCATTGAAAAACAATTCTCAGGGAAATCAAATAAAATGCAGGTCAGCATGATACTCCATGAATTGAGACATATCAAACAAGAGCAAATGACAGTGACAGAATACGCGGGGCAGATCAAGAAACTCTACTGAGACTTGGAGTACTTCAGACCATTCAAAGCACATGATCCTAGGGATGTACCACTTCTTCGAGAGTGGTTTGAGCCATTGTTAGTTCAGGCCTTCCTTGAAGGTTTGAACCCAGAATTTAACTTTCGGTCTCAACTGATATTATCTACACCTGATTGGCCTACATTGGATCAGACTATTGCTAGTATACTTGAGGAAGAAACACGTTTGGCCAATCAAATCACAACTCCACATGCAAATGTTGATAGCCGAGCTGCACTATCTTCAGTTAACCAAGTTAAGTCTCTTGCTCCTTCAAGAAACAATCAAGCAAATGTTACTAGATTTGACTACACAAGGAAGCCTAGGATGGTGTGTGACCACTGTAAAAAACCTGGCCATTTGAAGAAGGATTGTTTTGATCTAGTTGGTTACCCTCCTGAATGGCAATCGAAATAGTTTAGTAGATTCACTAGTGGAAGCAGTAATGCAAAAAGGCCAAGTCGAGCTCACCTTACATTATCGGGGAAAGAACAGTCTGCTTCCACAGCCCAAGCACTTGAAGAATTTAAGGCTAAACTTATGGCGACCACTGCAGAAGGTCCTACTGAACCTTCCTTTGATGCTCATCCTGGAAAAGGCATGAATACTTTTTTAACTTCTTGGATAATTGATTCAGGAGCCACCAATCACATGACAGGATCATCAAAAAAATTCTCATCATATATCCCTCGTTCTGGAAGGGATAGGGTACGCATTACTGGTGGATCCACGGCTCCGATAATGGGTTGCGGGGATATTAATTGTACTCCATCTTTGCCTTTGAGCAAAGTCTTACATGTTCCCAAGTTTCCAATAAACCTTTTATCTGTCAGTTCTATTACCAAGACATTGAATTGTGGAGCTTGGTTTGAGCCGTCATTATGTGTGTTTCAGGATCTGAAGTCGGGAAGCATACTTGGGACTGGGACTGAGCGAGATGGTCTCTATTATCTTGACAAGACATCAACTCCACTTGCTCTTACTACTCGGTGTGGCTCATCTACAGATGAGTTATTATTACTGCATTGTAGACTTGGTCATCTATCTTTTCAGTCTCTAGGACGTATGTTTCCCTCACTCTTAGCCTCTTGTTGCAAAGAGAAACTCGTATGTGATATTTGTGAACTAGCTAAACATACAAGGGCTAGTTATCCTAGTAACAGTGAGAGGAGCAAAGTACCTTTTGAAGTAATTCACTCAGATGTTTGGGGTCCTTCAGCTGTAACATACGTGTTAGGAGAAAGATGGTATGTGACATTTATTGACAGTTGTAGTCGATGTACCTGGCTATATTTGCTTAAGAAAAAATCTGATGTCTTGTCTGCATTTAATAGTTTTCATACTTTGGTGTGCAATCAGTACAATACTAGTGTGAAAATATTCCGTTCAGACAATGGAACTGAGTATGTTAACAAGGATTTTAGTAACTTTTTATCTTCACGTGGTATCTTACATCAAACCACGTGTGTAAATACTGCCGAGCAAAATGGGGTCGCAGAACGGAAGAATAGACATTTGTTAGAAGTTGCTCGATCCCTTATGTTTATGATGAATGTGCCGAAATTTCTTTGGGGTGAAGCCGTCAAGACTGCAACATACTTAATAAATCGTATGCCATCAAGAGTTTTAAACTATAAGACTCCAATTGAATGTCTCAGTGGGACTAACTCCTTCATTGTACCTCCCAAAGTTTTTGGATGCACTTGTTTTGTTCATGATTACAGGAGTTCAGTTGGAAAGCTTGATCCACGAGCAGTCAAGTGCATCTTCGTGGGATACTCACCAACTCAGAAAGGATATCGGTGCTGGAGCCCAACCGAGAAAAGGTTCTTTGTTAGTATGGATGTAACATTTAATGAGAAGGAACCTTTTTATCCTTCAAGCATCAACTCTACTCATAGCATTGATAGCCAGGGGGAGATCTCTAATAATGATTATCTGTCTGGTGGTTCACTACTGATTCCTATGATTGATACATCTCAACCAGGTGATGAAACACAGGGGGAGCAAAATATAAATACCAATGAAGAAAATAGAAGCCCGACTATTGAGGAGGTATGTAATACTCCTTTGCCTCTACAAGTAACAGAACTAGGGATATCCAATGTACCTAGCGAACCTTTTCACGAGGTAGCCGAAGCAGATGATAATAATGCGACTAGTTCGCAAAGCCCTTTTATACCAAAGAAGTCTGCTCTTGATACTACAGGAGAAGATACTCTAAATCCTATAGTAACATCTACCACTCCAATAACTGAACGTCCAGATGCTCTAAGAAGATCCGTTAGGCGTACAAATATTCCAACACGTCTCAAAGACTGCGTGGGCTATGAGCATGATGTTGCTAAGTTCATTACATATGAAAGGTGTAGCCCCTCGTATAAAGGATTCATTGCATCGCTAGACTCCACCTCTATTCCGAAAAATTGGGAAGATGCTATGAGGGATCCCAAGTGGAAGGAAGCCATGCTAGAGGAAATGAGTGCTCTAGAGAAAAATAAAACTTGGGAATTAGTTAAATTACCATCTGACAAGGAGGTCGTAGGGTGCAAATGGGTATACATTGTTAAACATAATCCCGAGGGAAAGGTAGAACGATTTAAAGCTCGCCTAGTGGCAAAAGGTTATTCACAAACTTATGGGATTGACTACGAAGAAACATTCGCACTAGTGGCCAAAATGAATACCGTACGGACACTCATATCTTGTGCATCTAATCTGGGCTGGGATCTACATCAGCTAGATATAAAAATGCCTTCCTTCATGGGGATCTTCGTGAAGAAGTGTATATGCATATACCTCCTGGTTTCAAGACACCTCAGACTGAGGGTAAAGTGCTAAGGTTACATCGGTCATTATATGGTTTAAAACAATCTCCTCGTGCATGGTTTGATCGTTTTCGTAGAGCTATACTTCAGATGGGGTATAACCAAAGTAATGCAGATCATACTCTGTTTTATAAACGTAATGACAGATCATACTCTGTTTTATAAACGTAATGACGACAAGGTGACCATACTAATTGTCTATGTCGATGACATTATTATTACACGAAGTGATGCCCAGGAAACGGAAAGGTTGAAGATAGAGTTAGCAAAAGAGTTTGAAGTCAAGGACTTGGGACAATTAAGATATTTTTTGGGAATTGAGGTGTCTAGGAGTGCAAAAGGTATCTATCTTTCTCAAAGAAAGTATATTATGGATTTATTATCAGAAACAGGGATGATAGGATGTCATCCAGCACATACGCCGATAGAACAAAACCACCGTCTAGTGAAAGAAGGTGGTTCACCAGTCGACAGAGAGCAATATCAAAGACTTGTTGGACGTTTGATTTATCTATCTCATACACGTCCTGATATTGCGTATGCTGTGAGTGTGGTCAGCCAGTACATGCATGATCCTCGAAGCCATCATCTTGATGCAGTGATGAGAATAATCCGCTACCTTAAGGGATGCCCTGGTAGGGGTTTATTATATTCTTTGCATGATAATTTGCAAGTGGAATGTTATACAGATGCTGACTGGGCAGGATCATTGGATGATAGGAGATCTACTTCGGGATATTGCACCTTTGTCGGAGGCAACCTCGTCACTTGGTGTAGCAAGAAACAAAATGTTGTGGCTAAATCTACAGCAGAAGCAGAGTTGAGAGCTATGGCGCATGGGGTATGTGAAGTTCTCTGGTTGAAAATTCTATTAATGGAGTTGGGGTTATTTAAACATCAATCATTACTATTATACTGTGATAATAAGGCTGCCCTTGATATTGGTCATAATCCAGTTCAACATGGTCGAACGAAGCATATAGATATTGATCGACATTTCATCAAGGAAAAGTTGGACCATGGAATTATCAGCATGCCATATGTGAGTTCTTCTGATCAACTGGCTGATATTCTAACAAAAGGCCTACCAGAAAAAGTGTTTTCTAACTTATGTAGCAAGATGGGGTTGTATGATGCATTCACCCCATCTTGAGGGGGAGTGTTGTAGGACCTAGATGTAAATAGGAAAAACTCCAAAGGCCAAAGGCTAAAATGTATGGATCACTAGATATATATCTGAAGGAAAACAGAGTAGAAGAGAGTAGAAGTTTCATTACTCCTCGCATCTGTACTGTACTAGAGGAAAACAAATGATCTTTGGATCTCTTCCTATTTTGATGTTTGATTTCTTCATGAACATTTCAAGAGACCGCGTAGGGTAGTTGAAATTCATAAGTGTATGAATGACAATTCTTTTTCTTCATTTTTTGTATTTTAAAATAATCCTTAGATACCATTCCAAAAGGCTCTTTGCCGAAGTCTATGGCACATAATGCAATGGAAGAAGAAAAAATGGATGGAAAATCCGTATGTATGAATGATCAAATTGTTGATATTCTCACCAAAATTTTAGGGTACATGAAGCCTTGGGAGATTTTATGGGTGATTCGTATGTAAAATCCGTAACTCTGTTTCTGGCGCCGGCGAGAGCCGAGAGTAGGAGCGTCGCAATACTTTGGACGCAATAATGCTAAACATATGGACAAACTACAGATGTTTTACGGAGCCTTCAATTCACACACATAAATCCCCCCCCCCCCCCGAATTTCAGCTGGGTGGGGCCTGTCAGCTCCTTTGATCCAATCACCACTTGCCATGTCAAATCATCCTGTAAAACGCCTGTAAACTTTCGTCGATGTAGCATTGCTCCTTTGGACGAAGGCCGTGTTGTCCTAGTGGTGGCTCGCGTAGGCTGGAGTAGGAGCGCCGGTTCTTGTCCAACCGGAGGCGAATTTGTCGCGGCCGTGGCCCGCGCCCACGACTCCATGTCTCCGGCCGGAGCCGTGCCGCGTGCAATGAAGGCCTCCCCAACGGTGTGCGCGAGCTGGGCTCCGTCAAGGCCATGCCGAAGGAGCTTCACGGTGAGCTGATTGACAAGAAGCCGTCCTCCGACAGACGACAGTTGCAGGTCAAGATATGGTGCTCAAGGGAGTGGACAAGAAACGAACTCACCATATTTGGGTACAAGACCCTTGTCGTGCCGCCGGACGGGAGCCATCGTACGTGCCGCCGTGCTGATGTGGATGGACGTGTACTTGTGTACGTACGTAGGCCTGCCACAGGACCGTAGATGGACCAAAGTCGCGAGTAGTAGGATCGTAACGAGGCAAAGGGCAAGCTCCAGGACTGTCTTGGACGTAACCAGCGAGTACAAGGATTGTACGTGCAATTCACTCCAGTGTAACAAACATAATCTCAAGTAAAAAGAAGAGAAAGCTGGGTCCAGAAAAGTCTCGGACTCGGACTCTCAACACAATTAGGACGTAAACAGCACCCTGATTCCAACATCAATCGTCCAAACCGTAGACAACTCAGGCAAAACCGTTGGCAAAGGTGTTATCACCCGTACTAATCAACAAGGCCTAACCAGACTTGCCTCCAATCGCACACAGATCGTTACTAGCTCATAAGCACCACCCGCCGGCCGGCCCCAAGCTAGCTAGGAAGATCGATGGAGACGCTGCCGGACGATGTCATCCTTGAAATCCTGGTCCGCGTGCCGGATGCACCGGACCTCTTCCGCTGCACGGCGACGTGCAAGCGATGGCGATTCCTCATAGCATGCCCCTCCTTTCTCCGCCGCCGCTGGCCAGAGGGCACGCTCCATCCGTCCTCCCTCCTTGGCTTCTTCACCCAGCGATGGGTGGAGTCTACCGTCCTGCCATCGTTTATCCGGGCGTCCTCGTCGATCCTCGGGCCTCGATCCTGCATCACCAACTTCCCCAATGGCTCAAGCGAGGCGGTACTTGCCTCGCGCCGCAACCTTCTTCTTGTGCGTCTCGTGCGCGGATTTAAGGAATTTCATGCTGTGTGCGATCCGATCAATGGCACCACCCGTGTGCTACCCCTACTGAGGTACAGTGAGCGTTTTAAAATCAGAGGTTATGCTATTCTAGCAGGCGTGGACTGTTGCTCGAACGAACGACAACGGTCTTCGGCGCCATTCTCTGTGTGATTGGTGTCTTCGATGATGACACACATTATAATCTCTGTGTGTTTTCATCCGATGAGTCAAGCTGGAGCGTGCCTAGAAAGTGCTTTAACACCTTGGAGCATGGCATGGCTCTTCAGTGGAAAAACGCGGTAGTGGCCAGACTTCTTCATGTCTCGCTTGACGGGTGGTAGCATCGTGCATTCGTGCGAGCTAAATTGGGACAAGACACGCTGAGCATTGCCACCAATTTTTGGTGTCAATAATTTTCGTGTCAACTGACATGCCTCGTGACAGCTACAAAAGACTTAAGTTCTGTGTGTGTGAAAGACTTCATGAACATGCAACTGTTTTCCTTCATGTAACGAAATAAGAATGTGGGTTCTTTATCAGACCAAGAGGGTGAAGAACATTATCATTGTGTCCCTGTTGTTTGATTTAACATGTGGTTGTTTGCCCGGTGTTGTAGCTTCATCTCAATAAGTGTGCATCTTTCATTTTTGTTGTTGTTTATATTTCTAAATATTCTTAATAAATATATATGTATAAGTAATTAAATATATTTGAAAAACTGTCCATCACGCATTAAAAAGTTACATTTAGAATACAATATTTGTGACTACAATGTTTACAAAATGTTATTCCCATTCATTGAAAATGTTAGTGACATTCAATAATTATTTATGACAAAATTATCACGATATTGTAAAAGATATTTATACCATGTAATCAGATCACCTAAAAAGTTTTTGTTCCAGTCAAAAAACTGTTACACATTGCATAAGTATGTCCAAAAGATAAACAACTAGATTGTTTGATTGATACACTCATGAATTATGCATCTTTAATTTGAAATTAATAAATATAACCATGACCACCTTCTCTAGGAAATGATACAGATAAAATTAACTATAACTACTCAGAGCATCTCCAGCCGCACCCCCACGAGGCCCCAAGACGGCGCAAATAGCGCCGGACGGACGTATTTCGCCCAGCCGCGCCCCCAAGAGCCCAAATAGCGTCAGATCGGGCCGATTTTGAGTCCGGCGATCCCAAGGCAAAGCCGGCGAAATCAGCTGGCTGGCCCACTGGCAGGCCAAATCGACCCAAAAGGGACACCTCTCCCCCACTGCCCTTGTCGCCGCCGGCCGCCGCGCTGCCGCTAGATAGTCGTTTCTGCCGCCCCAAACACACCGCTGCTCCTCCCCGCCGCCCCTCTTCCAAGGCCGCCCCTCCCCGCCAAGTTCACCGGCGTTTTGCCGGCGCGATCCGCCAAGCCAAGACCGCCGGCGCTCAGCCGCGCCCACCTCGCGCCCCAGGTGTTCGACGAAATGTCGCCCCGAGATGGACTCCGACGACGAGGCACTCTTCGCCGCGTTGATGGAGGAAGAGGCGACCACCGGCGCCCAGGACGACGAGCACCTCATGATCCTCGCCGCCTTGGCCGACCTGTTCGGCGCCAACAAGGAGCCGCAGTGAGGAGGCTCCAACATGGGCCGCCGGAAGGGAAAGGAAAGGGGCCGTTCGGAGGGGCGAACTATGTGTTTGTAATATCATGTTGTGTGCCGAATTTGCGCCGAATTGCGCCTATAATTTATGTTTGTGCTGAAACTGTGTCAAAAAAATTGAATTTACGCCGTTTTTTGGGCGGATTTGGGCCGAATCTGGATCGGCCCCGTTAGTCTTGGGGGTTGCCTTGGGGGCGCGGCTGGGCGGCCGCCCGCCCCAAGATGTATCGCCGCGCCGAGCGCCCCAAAACGGCACTAAAATAGCGCCGCAAAACATCTTGAAGGGCGAATGGCTGGAGATGCTCTCATCTTTCTACACCCATCTACGTGGAGGTGAACGGGGCGCAATATTTGTGGGTCGTCGGTTCGAGACGGGATATGCTACGCTACAGCCCGCATTGAGCGGGTATATCTGTTCCCAATAAACTAGTGACCATTCGTTCTAATCAGCCTCAACGAAAGGCATGACCAACCTTGGAAAATTTTACTCTACCTTAACTTGGGAAATTTTACTTTAGCTTTAGATGTGGGGTGCCACTTGAGACTAGGTTTCTCTCAAAATCATGTAACGATACCTGTAAACATCGTGGATGAAAAAAGTAAGTGAGTTTCTAGGATTTTTTTTGTATTCCCTTCGATCCATAATAAAGAGATACTTATTATAAATTAAAGGGAGTAATTCTTTTGTAAGTGCCGCTTTGCGGTAGATCCTTTCTGAATCACACTAGAGTCACAAGCGAGCAACCAAAAAGGTCGATACATTTAGATGTCTGGTTTTAGAAATCTTCTAAAAGGTCGTGAACCGAATCTTATTGTTTTTTTACTCTTTCATGTTGTTTCATAGATTGATTTTTTTTTCATAATAAATCACTTTTTAAAAAATATTTGAATTATAAAAATGCTTGATCTTCAAATTTATTTAATATTCTAAAAATCATGTTACAAATGTTTCTCAAAATTTCATAATTTGTTTTCAAATTTTGTTCATAAACTGATAACTCTTTTACGCTTTCAATAAATGTTCCGAAATCTAAAAAAATACAAATTTCATGCTTCCAAATTTTGTCTAGAAATTATCGAAATCTAAATTTAAATTTTATATATAAAAAAAGTGCACCTACAAAAATAGTAAAACATGTTTGTGTTTAAAAAATATTCTCAAAATATATTTTTGATAAATATATTGGCTACCGTAGCACGGGTTCTACTGTCTCCTGCTTTTATCACAGTATCCTGGAGTCGCTACAGTTACTTTCGCTCCCCTTTGACACGCTCTGCGCTAGGCCTATTACTCGCACGTATCATGACTCGCCCTTATGCGTGTGAATGAGCTAGCATAGTACTATAGTGCTTTCGGCTCGAGTTTTAATTTTCTATTTATGTGTTTTTTTATCATATTTACAGTATGTATCGATTTTCTTTGAAATTTTCTGTTTTATTATTTTAATTTTATGGTTTAATTTTATCTTTTCTGAACAGATGTCTAAATTTTCCGTATATTTTCGAATTACAATATTTTTACACCGCAAAAAAATACATTATTTTTGTCACCTTATGATGTATACTTTTTTCGCTATACATTAATAATTTTTTCACATATATATTTAACATTTTCTCTAACACAAAATTATGAAAATAAAAAACAAGTGATAAACATTTCTCAAATATATGTTCAACTTTCTTTGAATGATAATTATACATTTTATAAACGAAGGGGCAATATTTTGAAAGCGTGTACATTTTTCAAAGATAAATAAGTTTTTAGTGATATACTTTCTTATGAATAAGACAAACGTTTTATCCATTGGATAGTACACCCTCCGTGCCGAATTACTTGACATGGCCTTAGTTCAAGTTTAAACAAAGCTTGAACTAAAGCCAAGTGAAGTATTTCGGAATGGAGGGAGTACATATCTTAAATGCACTGCACATTGTTTTGAGACATATTTTTTTAATTTCCATAAAAGCTTTTTGAAACAACACAAAATGATTTTTACATTTCTTAAATGTCTTAACTTTCTCATTACCAATTTTCGTAAGATATTTATGTTTATTGAATGTATGTATTATCTAAATATCGTTAACAGATAAGAAATAAAGCATTAACTTGAATGGTTTTGTTGAGCCGATCCAATATTAGCGGATTTAGCGCCATTTGGCGAGATCTAGCTAATATGGCATCTTTATCTCAGCAATTGTGTCGTTATTTATAATTCTAATTATTCGCAAAAGAGTAAAACACTTTTATAATTGTGAGCGTCTTTCATTGTGTCGTTATTTATAGTTATAATTATTCACAAAAGAGTCACTATACATGGCAATACGGCCGCTTTATGTTAGCAGTTGCTCGTCTCAATAAGTGTAATTATTTTTGTTGTTGTTTACATTTGTAATTATTTTTAATCAGTATATTTGAAAAACTAATTTACTGAAATTTGAAAAAGTGTACATTGCGCATTTTTAAAAAATACCAGAGAAATTTTGTGACAGAATTTTTTACAAAATTTTATTCCCTTTTAATGAAAATATTTGTGACATTCACTAATTAATAAAGTATTTTCAATATCGGTTATGACATTGTAAAAGATATTAATACAATGTAAAAAAATTATTCACGTTATTTATAAAAATAAATTTCCAGTAATAAAATGTTCATGACATTTTTGTATACAATATAGAAATTTCTGTTTTATTAGAAAATATGTGTTTATCATTCAAAAAAATATTGGAATTTAAATAAATAATCATTTAAAAATATATTTATGTCATTTAGAGAAAATATACAATGTAAACGAAATTTCATAATTAAACAATTGTTTCATCTTATTCAAAAAAATCAACGAGCATTTGAAAAAAAATGTATTCGAAAAAACATTCCAACATGTGGATGAGAGAGCATGTTGATTATGTTCAAAAAAACTGTTCAACATGTATCGAAATAATGTTTCACGTGTATTAAAAAATGAACAACATGTTTTAAATAATATACATGTATTTGAAAATAAAATTAATAAAATGAAAATTAAGAAAAAATAAAAGGCTGAAGAGCGAATCAACCTTTGGTTGAGTTGGTTAGAAGGACAGTGGTATCCCCAACAAATCAGAGTTAAAATCCCATATTTGACATTGGTGTCGCATTTTTCTGAATTTATTTCAGGCCTTCCGGCGATGCGCTTTCAGTGGGAGGAGACGTTCCTGTCGAAGACGAGGTGGTAACTTCGTTAATTTCAAGATGATGTGCCGACTCAGTATTGCGAAGATGCTCATATGGGTAGGGTGTGCATGTGTGCGTTCATAGGGGTGAGTGTATACTCGTGTATGTGAGCGTATGCGTTGTACTGTGTTCTCTTAATAAAAGGCTGAAGAAAAAACCAATGAAAAGGGTAAAGAAAAAACATAAAGAGAGAGAGAGAGAGAAAAATTCATGAACCCTTCCCAAAACTGGACCAAACCAGTGGAAGGTTTCATGTTGTTGGGTCAGCCAATACCACATTAATGCACTATACTCTATGTTTAGGACTACATCTTCTATGGTGACACTAGCTCGGAATTCTAGTTTGATGATAAATAGTTGCCAGCAAACACTATTACCTCCCATAAATAATACTCACAATCGCCGTTCTACCCTCTCGCAAAATATGAACAAATAAGAAAATGGTGGATTAAAAGGTAGAATTAGATCCGAAGTTGCCATCGTTCTTCCTCCCATTCCCACTTTGAAGAGCATGACAAGAAAAGGTAAATCTATGTTGAATTAATTTTTACCATGTTAGAGTCATATATGTCGTAGAGGCAATAATGAAGATTATTATTATTTACATTTAGTTTCATAATTAAAGGTTTCCTCATAGTGTCCTTCGCAAATTCTTCTGGTTCTTCGCCCTCCATACGAGCATCGTTGAAGTTATTTTACATGTTTGCGACCTCGGTACCATAGTCATCGGTGCACCGACGCACCACCTCTTCTTTGGTACATTCAGACTCACCATGAAAGATCCACACGGTATAGTGTGGCATGAACCCACATTTTTGTAGGTCTACACCGATTAGATCCTTTATCTGATGTGCATAGTTTTGGCATTTAGAGCAGGGCACTATGTTTTTGTTTGGCCATTAGCAAGTCGTTTCCGAAAATTCAAAGGTCTTGATTACCCATTCATCGATCATATCTTTCTGATAAGGTTGAGTAGTGTACATCCATGCCCGATTAGCCATCCTAGCTAGTAGACATACAAGACATATAGTTCATGTATATTCGTTAGTTGATCAATTATTTCTAATTAATTACGTACATTTTTTATTTTGTACCATTCATGGAAAAAGACATGCACCTACCCGCTAATACATAAAGTAGGGTCCTAATGCCATTTGAGTATGTGTAGATTGAGTCGTTTTCCATGCCTTGCTTCTGATCTGACGCTAAATTTCGGCAGCACCTACCCGTTATTCTCCTGATGCATATCTTGGCAACAAACCGAGAGAATGTGTACCTGAAGAACAAAAGGCGCTGTAAAAATTATGCGCCTGATCAGGAACATAGCATTGAAAAACGAGCATAATCTACTCATACTCGAGCTATCAATGGAAAACATGGAGAATTCGAAAGAATCACGATTACAAATATGCAAAATCATGCATATTTAAAAATGCAGCCTTTCGAATGAGAGACACATATAAGTTACGCAAGTTTTACATGGATATTACATCTAGTGTCATTAGCACTATCCTGTGGGGGTATAGAAAATCAAATCAAAGCAAGTAAACAACATGTTATTAGTCAGAAATTGGGAGGCAATGGGGTGTATCAGGAGAGAGCTACAACCCTATTTGGAGGAAGATTATCGATAAACTGAAAATCTAACCAATAAAGTGGGTGAATCAAACCACCAACCTAACATCAATTAAACAGGCTACATCAACAACTTGACCAAGATAAAAGTTGTGCAAACTATGGTGGGCTTTTACCACATAATACCATCAAAAAGAAAAGATGGGTTCTGGGCCATCATCATTGACGCTCAAAGATGATGATGAGGATGTTAATGGAGAAAATTAAGTTATTTAAGGTCTTCTTTTTATTAAAACAACCCCTAAAATCTAAAATGCTAGTGACCCTAACACAAAAATGTATGTTAGTTACTCTAATATCTAACAAATGGACTTTTCGAAAAACACTCTAACTCTCAGCTCCTTCAACTCCATGATCAAAGTCGGGCTACACCCTTGAGTGCTCGTCCACAACAACAGGCCAGTACTCCTATGTAGACCGTCGGCAGTTTAGGGCTATGGAGGACAACAAATGTGGGCTAGGCGGACCAAGAGGACAAAACACATGGGAGGGAAAAAGAAAAAGTGACACGTGGTTGGATGAGGTGGAAGATTCCATATCCGGTCAATCCCAATGCTCCTCAAGGTTGGTTCTAATTTGCCGGAAAATGGACATCCGAATCTATCCGTGAACATATAGTGGTCTCCATTGGATGGAAAAAATCGGCAACAATTATCCCAAGCCTATGGTCGGGACGTTTAACGAAGATTAGTGGGTCCCCCTTAGGATACCCTAAAATCTTAATAATAACGTAGTAACTAGTTAAAAACATATGTTAATAATTACACTAACAAGTAAATAATAGCATATGCTAATTACCCTAACTAATTATACTAACAACTAAATAAAAACAAAATATAATTAAAAAATATAATCTAATTACCCCAACTGTAGGAAAAATCTAATTTAAAAATTAGGTAAGCTAATACCCTAAATCTAGCCTAATTACTAGCTGTTGACTATCTAGCCTAATTACTAATTATCTACCCTAACTATTAATTGGTAACAAATCAAACAAAAAATAGTGGTAGTGCGCTCACCTGAGAGGAGCTGGCCGACTAGTGTGGTTGGTGGGGGAGGGGCGGCGGAGCCCGAGGTCGTAGGCGGAAGGCGGCAACGGCCTCTGCACAGAGAGGCGAGATGAGAGGAGGAAGAGAGAGGGGTGGACTTGCTTGAGCGGGAGGGGCGATGGCGGAAGGTGTGGCTGAATATGGGGGAAGGTGTTGGGAATGTGCCCTAGAGGCAAATAAAATATGTTTATTGGCGTATTCCATTAGTTCATAATAAGTTTTATACTGTGCTATAACTGTATTAAGCGGAAACATTAATATACGTGTGGTATACAAACAACCAGATCCCTAGTTAACTCTAGTAAACTAGTCCATTGGGCAATTGATGATCAAGGTTTCCTGATCATGAGATGTGAACACTCTATTGACAATGGGGTCATGTCATTGGGAGAATGACATGATGGACACACACCCACCAGAATTGTTGCAATGTGATCCAGTCACATAGTTCAACATTGCGATAACTATAAACGTAGTGACCCGATCCTTAAGACCGTGATGATCATACATAATTGCTATCTAGCAGGACGCTTTGAGTGCATTAACCGTTACACTGAAACATGGTAACCATAAAGGTGTATCTTGGGTATTCCGAAGTAGATATGTTTATGAGTATGCAAATAGATCAAAACGGGATTTGTTCATCCGAGTGACGGATAGGTACTCTGGGCCCACTCGGTGATATTACATCATAAAGATTGCGCAATCATGTGACTAGGTCACGGGGTTGTTGTTGGGATACGAGGCAAAAAACACAAATTTTTCATACCTACGGTACCCGAACCCAAGATCTATGCTATGGCGATGTAAAGTAACGGAGGGAATCGGTGTTCATACCTTTGAAGATCGAAAGAGGGAAACGTTCTTGCGAACGTGGTTGGCGTAGACTCGGAACTACGACCTCCCTGTCGTGTAGAAGACCACCACCGGCGAGGATGACTCCCGGTAAACCTCCAGCGACGAAGTAGCACCACAGGTGTAGTGCCTCGAAGAGATTATACACGTACGGTACAATCGATGTTCCTCCCGGGCCCCGAACCAGGCGAGCAGCGGAAGAAAGACGGCTACGGATCCCGACTCCAGCAGAGCGACGGCCTGCCTTATGGTGGAGAACTCCAATCCTGGTGCAGACTCCAAACAAGGGGAGTCCACTTCCGGGAAGGAGAAGGAGGAAGAAGGAGATATTGGTGTGTTGGAAAAAGGGGGGGTTACCCCTCCTTATATAGGCCAAGGGGGGGTGTGATCCTCCTCCCCTCCCTCATGTGGGACTAAACTCCCAAAGGGGGGGGGAGTGCGCCGGCCATAGGGGGGATGGGCCCCACCCTTTGCGCCAACCCAAGGGGGGAAACCCCCTCCTCCCCTAATGGGCCCCATGGGCCCATATATCCTTTTTCCCATTTTTTAATTTATTTAATATGTTTTAAATATTTAATTCAGATAATTAAATAATAAAACATTATTAAAACAATTAAACTTTATTTTGAACTATTCAAAATGTCCGGAAACCATTCCGTCCTCCTCCGGAACTATTCCGGTGATTTCTCCTATTTCACCGATTGATCCCGTAACTGTCCTATGCATCGATTGCCCTTAAGTGTAACACCCTAACGGTCCGGGAAACAGCAGACATGGTCGAGACTCTTCTCATTGACCAATGACTAGTCAGTTGGACCTGGTTACAATCCTTGACAACCCCTGCGCTTCCATCGAATGAACTTCGATCGCTTTTGGAAACCGTTAACGATACGACGTAATCCCTTTGTGCTGCGGTACTTTGTTTGTCCGAGGTTTGATCGTCGGTATCCTTCATACCATGTTCACACCTCGTTCACAACAAACAAGTTTACTCGTCCATGATCATTGCATCTCTTGTGACCTAGTCACTTGCTTGCAAGCTATTGATGCAATATCACCGAGTGGGCCCAGAGTACCTGTCCTATCACAAGGACTGACAAATCCCGCTCTGATCTATTAACATACTCATCAACCATCTATTTCGGAATACCCAAAGTGCACCGTTATAGCCAGCATATTTCAGTCAGGCGGTGGGATACAAATCAAAGTCTCCTCATAGATGGTAATTACATATGATCATTACGGTCTAAGGACTAAGCCATACGTTACAAAGTCATAGCAACGCTGAACTATGTGACTCGATCACATTGCAATACTTTAGGTGGGTGTACGTCCATCACATCATTCCCCTTAATGATATGACCTCATTGTCAATGGACTTAAGTGTCGCCATGATCAGGAAAGCTTGATCAATCAATTGCCCAATGAGATAGTTTACCCGAGTTAAACTACGGACCATGTTTTATACTACACCTGTATTAGTATTTCCAAGTAATACAGTTATAGCACAGTATAAAACGTATTATGAACAAAACGGATATGTGACAAATATCAATATTAATTTGTCTCTAGGGCACATATCCAACAGTCTCCCACTTGCACTAGAGTACAAATTACACTAGTTTATATCAGGTATGTATCTAACACCAATGGTCTCTCGGTGTTCTTCAAACTTGCCCTGTGGAAGAGGTTTAGTCATCGGGTCTGTTGCGTTCAGATCCGTATGTATCTTGTGAATCCTAGTGTGTCCATCCCTGACGTAGTCTCGCGTCACATGGAACTTTCGGAGGATGTGCTTGGTTGTAGAGTGAGTTCTTGGCTCCTTCGCGTTAGCAATGGCACCCGTGTTGTCGCAGAAGATTCCCACGGGGTCAGTGCAGCTGGGAAAGATGCCAAGCTCGATCACGAACTTCTTCAGCCACAGCGCCTCATTTGACGCTTCGCAAGCGGCAATATACTCCGACTCCATTGTAGATTGGGCGACGACTAACTGGTTGCCGCTCCTCCAGCTAATAGCGCCACCGTTCAACATGAAAACATATCCCGTCTGGGATTTCGAGTCATCTAGATCTGAGCCGAGGCTTGCGTCAACGTAACCCTTTACGGTGAGCTCCTCATCAACTCCTCCATAAACGAGAAAGAGATCCTTTGTTCTTCTCAAGTACTTTAGGATATTCTTTACTGCTGTCCAGTGATTCATTCCCGGATTACTCTGGTAGTGATTAGTCATACTAATGGCCAGCGCTAAATCCGGTCTGGTACATAACATAGCATACATGAGAGAACCTATGGCTGAGGCATAGGGCTTTGAGGACATCTCCTCCTTCTCTTTTGCTGTGGTTGGACATTGAGTCACACTTAACTTGACACCTTTTATAACTGGCAAGAGACCTCTCTTGGAGTTATCCATTTTGAACCTTTTCAATATCTTGTCAATATAAGTGCTCTGACTCAAGGCCAACCGTCGATTAGGTCTATCTCTATAGATCTTAATCCCTAATATGTACGCAACTTCACCAAGGTCCTTCATGGAAAATTGTCCATTCAGATATTCCTTTACTTCTTATAAGAATTTCTTATCGTTCCCTATCAGTAATATGTCATCTACATATAACACAAGGAATGCTACAGAGCTCCCACTCTGTTTCTTATAGACGCAGTACTCTTCGACGTTTTGGACAAACCCAAAAGATTTAATGACCTCATCAAATCGAAGATTCCAGCTCCGAGATGCTTGCTTCAACCCATAGATGGACCGTTGAAGCTTGCACACCTTACCAGCATTCCTTGGATCGATAAACGCTCTGGTTGCATCATATACAACTCTTCCTCAATGTTGCCATTAAGGAACGCACTTTTCACATCCATCTGCCATACCTCGTAATCATGATAGGCAGCTATTGCTAGTAGGATCCGAATAGACTTGATCATCGCTACAGGAGAGAATGTCTCCTCGTAGTCCACTCCTTGAATTTGTCGGAACCCCTTCGCGACAAGTCGAGCTTTGTAGACAGATACGTTTCCGTCTGCGTCAGTCTTTTTCTTGAAAATCCATTTATTCTCGACGGCCTTGCGGTCCTCGGGAATATCCACCAAAGTCCAAACTTTGTTGGTGTACATGGAGTCTATTTCGGATTTCATGGCTTCTAGCCATTTCTCGGACTCGGGTCCCTCCATTGCTTCTTTGTAACTCGTAGGTTCATCCGACTCATCAGCCGAGATTGCATTCACAAGTTCTCCGTAAAACTCGGTAGGTTGACGGACTCTTGATGACCTACGGGGCAAAATAGGTTCCTCTTCATTCTCATCATGATCATCATGTATGTCATGATCGTTATGAATGTCTTCCTGGCCATTCTCTTCAGCTCCCACTGTGGAAGAAGGTTCCAGAACAATTTCTGTTGCCGGTTCTTCCATTTGGAGTGATTGGTCAGTCACTTCATCGAGGTCTATTTTCCTCCCACTCATTTCTTTCGAGAGAAACTCCTTCTCAAGAAAGTGTGCAGTCTTAGCGACAAACGTTTTGCCCTCAGATTGGTTGTAGAAGGTGTATCCAACAGTTTCCTTTGGATATCCTACAAAGATGCATTTCTCCGCCTTAGATTCGAGTTTGTTAGGCTGAATTTTCCTAACATAAGCCTCACAACCTCAAATCTTCAGGTGAGACAACTTTGGCTTCATGCCACACCATTTCTCAATTGGTGTTGTCTCTACGGATTTGGATGGTACCCTATTAAGAACGTAAGCGGCAGTTTCTAATGCATACCCCCAGAATGAAGTAGGTAAGTCGGTATGAGACATCATTGACCGTACACTATCCAATAGTGTTCGATTACGTCGCTCGGACACACCGTTTCGCTGAGGTGTTCCAGCTGGCGTAAGTTGTGGTACAATACCACAAGTCTTCAAATGAGTGCCAAACTCGTGACTTAAATACTCGCCTCCTCAATCAGATCGAAGGTGCTTGATTTTCTTCCCGAGTTGATTCTCGACCTCACTCTGAAATTCCTTGAACTTTTCAAAGGTTTCAGACTTGTGTTTCATTAAATAGATATACCCGTATCTACTTAAGTCATCCGTGAAGGTCACGAAGTAACGAAAACCATTGCGTGCGGTGACATTCATTGGTCCGCATACATCAGTATGTATGATCCCTAATAAGTCCATCACACGCTCCATTGTTCCATTGAATGGAATCCTTGTCGTTTTGCCCATTAGGCATGGTTCACATGTGTCAAGGGATCCAAAGTCCAATGACTCCAGAAGTCCATCTTTATGGAGTTCCTCCATGCGCTTTATACCAATATGACCAAGTCGACAATGCCACATCATCATGTGTTCTTCGTTACTAGGCTTTAATCTTTTGGCCTCTACGTTATTGATGTGGGAGTCATGATATTCGAGATCCATTAAGAATAAACCATTACGCACCGGTGCATGAACATAGAAGACATTATTCTTATAAATCGAACAACCAGTTGTTTTGGATTTAAAAGAATACTGGTCTCGCATCAAGCAAGAGCCACTCACAATGTTCATACTCAACGCGGGTACATAATAGCAATTATTCAAGACAAGAATCAATCCCGAAGGGAGACTAAGACGAAGCGTGCCAATTGACATTACTTCAACCTTGGCACCGTTCCCAACGCGCATCGTCACTTCATCCTTCCGCAAGAGTCGTTTATTCTGCATCCCCTCCTGGGAGTTACAGATATGAGCAACTGATCCGGTATCAAATATCCAGACGTTGCTCCGAGCACTTGTCAGGAAAACATCAATAACATGTATATCACATATATCCATGTCTCTTCCGGCAACCTTGACGGCCTTCTTATCTTCTAGGTACTTGGTGCAGCTGTGCTCCTTCTTGATTTCCTTCTCAGCAATTTTGAGTATTGTGAACAACTCAGAAAGGGTCTCAACCATTCCTTTCATGTTTTACTTCAACACAAAACTCTCATAGCTAGGGGGTAGCGACCGCAACACCCTATAAATCGCCACTTCATCTGGAATCTTAAATTCTAGATCATTTAGGCGTTGAACGTAGTCAGACATTTTGACTACGTGCTCAGTCATGCTGGTGTGCTCTTCCATCTTTGCAGAGAAGAAAGCTTCACAAACTTCATTTCTCTCAACCTTGGCTTGAGGTGCAAAGACGGTCTTGAGGTCAGTGATTATCTCATAAGCACTGAAGCTCTCGAACCGTTTCTGCAGTTCAGCCTCCATGGCATGGAGCATACCCTTCTTGATAAGGGAGGAATCATCCGACTTAATAAGATAGACTTTCTTCTCAGCCAGAGTAGCGGTAGTTGCTGGTGCATCTCCTAATGCAGTCTCAAGTACATAGGACATTTTGCGGGGAACGAGGAGAATCCTCAGGGTGCGGAACCAGGAGGTGAAGTTTGACCCATCAGTTTTCAGTTTATCTTTCTCTAGGAATTATCCTAAGTTGAACGAGGGGCGTGGTGCTGTCATCTACAAGGCTGATTCACAAAAATACATATTTAGACTTTTGTTCATAATGTGGAGTTCAATTACAGTTAATTCTAAAACTCCCACTTAGGAAAACATCTCTCAATTTTGCTAAGTGATTACACGATCCTAGAACACCATACCTCCCCCGATCGTCACGGCCATCAGTATGTGTTCAAGGTAGGCCATCATGCCAATCACATCATCTATGTGACTAATGCTCGACCTTTCGGTCTCTTGTGTCCCGAGGCCATATCATATACATATGCCAGGCTCGCCATCACACCCTATGTGATTTGTTGCTGTGTCATGCAAGGCCATATCATATACATATGCCAGGCTTGCTACACCCACCTCTTGTGAACGAAAAAATGTTTGACACCCGTGTTACACGTGATGCCTCCATGATGTAGAACTTTCCAGGTGGTGCTCACTAGGGTAAGGACACTGTGTTGGTTTTAGTGAGAGATCATCCTATAATGCTATCGTCGTTATATCAAGTATATTAGCAAAACAGGATGTGAAACTTTAAATCATACAAGCTATGATCCCCCTTCATGCAAAGCAAAGTTAAACGCCTTTCTACTTTAGCTTATGCAAGTTTTACGTGGATGCTAGGGGTTTCGAGAGAGAGAACCGATTTCTATCCTGCGAAAACATGCCACAACACCGTCTCCCATCCGTCTCTATTACACCCCTGTCGGGCCCCTCCGTTGCAAACATCTTCGCATCGCTAATGCCGAGAGACATACACCCCCCGTCCACTTTATATGGTACAAGCCATATGTCAAGCGTGGAACCAGTCTCACGTAAACGCGTAAGGTCGGTCGGGGGCCGCTTCATCAAACATTGCCGCAATGCTAAATGAGTACACGTGGGAGGGTAACGAATGAAGATTCGATGCCCACATCCTAGATGTGTTCTACCCGTACAATACATCTACGCATAGCTAGCTCATGATACCACTGTTGGGATACGGGGCAAAAAACACAATTTTTTCATACCTACGGTACCCGAACCCAAGATCTATGCTATGGCGATATAAAGTAACGGAGGGAATCGGTGTTCATACCTTTGAAGACCGAAAGAGGGAAACGTTCTTGCGAACGTGATTGGCGTAGACTCGGAACTACGACCTCCCTGTCGTGTAGAAGACCACCACCGGCGAGGATGACTCCCGGTAAACCTCCAGCGACGAAGTAGCACCACAGGTGTAGTGCCTCGAAGAGATTATACACGTACGGTACAATCGATCTTCCTCCCGGGCCCCGAACCAGGCGAGCAGTGGAAGAAAGACGGCTACGGATCCCGACTCCAGCAGAGCGACGGCCTGCCTTATGGTGGAGAACTCCAATCCTGGTGCAGACTCCAAACAAGGGGAGTCCACTTCCGGGAAGGAGAAGGAGGAAGAAGGAGATATTGGTGTGTTGGAAAAAGGGGGGGTTACCCCTCCTTATATAGGCCAAGGGGGGGTGTTATCCTCCTCCCCTCCCCCATGTGGGACTAAACTCCCAAAGGGGGGAGTGCGCCGGCCATAGGGGGGATGGGCCCCACCCTTGGCGCCAAGCCCAAGGGGCGAAACCCCCTCCTCCCCTAATGGGCCCCATGGGCCCATATATCCTTTTTACCATTTTTTTTAATTTATTTAATATGTTTTAAATATTTAATTCAGATAATTAAATAATAAAACATTATTAAAACAATTAAACTTTATTTTGAACTATTCAAAATGTCCGGAAACCATTCCGTCCTCCTCCGGAACTATTCCGGTGATTTCTCCTATTTCACCGATTGATCCCGTAACTGTCCTATGCATCGATTGCCCTTAAGTGTAACACCCTAACGGTCCGGGAAACAGCATACATGGTCGAGACTCTTCTCATTGACCAATGACTAGTTAGTTGGACCTGGTTACAATCCTTGACAGCCCCTGCGCTTCCATCGAATGAACTTCGATCGCTTTTGGAAACCGTTAACGATACGACGTAATCCCTTTGTGTTGCGGTACTTTGTTTGTCCGACGTTTGATCGTCGGTATCCTTCATACCATGTTCACATCTCGTTCACAACAAACAAGTTTACTCATCCATGATCATTGCATCTCTTGTGACCTAGTCACTTGCTTGCAAGCTATTGATGCAATATCACCGAGTGGGTCCAGAGTAACTGTCCTGTCACAAGGACTGACAAATCCCGCTCTGATCTATTAACATACTCATCAACCATCTATTTCGGAATACCCAAAGTGCACCGTTATAGCCAGCATATTTCAGTCAGGCGGTGGGATACAAATCAAAGTCTCCTCATAGATGGTAATTACGTATGATCATTACGGTCTAAGGACTAAGCCATACGTTACAAAGTCATAGCAACGCTGAACTATGTGACTCGATCACATTGCAATACTTTAGGTGGGTGTACGTCCATCACATCATTCCCCTTAATGATATGACCTCATTGTCAATGGACTTAAGTGTCGCCATGATCAGGAAAGCTTGATCAATCAATTGCCCAATGAGATAGTTTACCCGAGTTAAACTACGGACCATGTTTATACTACACCTGTATTAGTATTTCCAAGTAATACAGCTATAGCACAGTATAAAACGTATTATGAACAAAACGGATATGTGACAAATATCTTTATTAATTTGTCTCTAGGGCACATATCCAACAGTTGTAATATCACGGGAACGAGTTAACATGTTTGTCGGTAACGAGAATGAACTAGGTATATTGGATACCGACGATCAAACCTCGGACCAACAAAGTACCGTATGACAAAGGGATTATGACTCAACGTTAACGGTTCAAACGATGAAGTTAATTCGATGGAAGCGCAGGGGCTCATCAAGGATTGTAACCAGATCCCACATGATGGTCATTGGTCAGAGAGTGTCTGATCATGTCTGCTGTTTCCCGAACCGTAGGGTGTCACGCTTAAGGGTATTCGACGCAATAAGGATTGATTCGGGATCGTCGGTGAAATAAGAGAGAACGCCGGAATTGTTCCGGGAGGTTCCGGAAGTTGTTCTGGATATTTTGAAAGGTTCAAAATAATGTTTAATAATGTTTAAATATGTTTTATTATTTAATTAACAAAATTAATTATTAAAATATGATTAAATATAATTAAAAATGAATTAAAAGGCATATGGCCCTAAAGAGGCCCATTAGGGGAAGGAGGGAGCTCCCCCTTGGGCCAAGGCGCCAAGGGAGGGAGCCCACCTCCCCTAGCCGCACCAAACCCCCCCTCCCTAGGGTTTAGTCCCACATGGGAAGGGGAGGGAGGGTGGCACCCCTCCTTGGCCTATATAAGGAGGGGTGGGGGTGCCTTTTTTCTACACACAATTTGATTTGAGACAAGTTTCTCAGATCTCTCTTCTCTCTCTTTCTCCCTCCTCGAGTGGACTCCCCTTGTTTGGTGCCTACACTTGGTTGGGGTTTCTCCACCATACGCACGCCGTCGTGCTGCTGGAATCGGGATCCGAATCCATCTTCTTTCCGCTGCTCTTCTGGTTCGGTGCCCGGAGGGAACGTCGGCTACACCGTATGTGTGTAATCCCGCGAGGCGCTACACTTGTGGTGCTCCTTCATCGTTGAGGCCGTGTTGCGACGTCTTCACCGACAACGTTCCGACGGGGACGTAATCCCGTCATCGGTCTTCAAGGACCGGGTGGCCTCAGGAGTCATCGTGGATCTGCGCGGCATCGGGGATTGCCGGTACGACTACATCAACCACGTTCACGCGGGAACGTTTCCCGCTTAACGGACTACATACTGGTATGTGACAAATTCCCTCCGTTACTTGCATCGCCATAGCACAGGTCTTGGGTTTGGGACGCGTAGGTCATGAAAAATTATTGTTTTCTGCCCCGTTCTCCAACAGTGGTATCAAGAGCAAGGCTATGCGTAGATGTATTGTACGGATAGAACACATCTAGTATGTGGGCATCAATTCTCCAATTGTTACCCTCTCACGTGTACTCGTTTAGCATTGCGGCAATGTCTTGATGAAGCGGCCCCGACCGACCTTACGCGTTTACGCGAGACTGGTTCCACGCTTGACATATAGCTTGTACCATATAAGTGGCTGGGGGTGTCTGTCTCTCTAACATTAGCGATGCGAAGACGTTTGCAATGGAGGGCCCCGACAGGGGTGTAATAGAGACAATTGCGGGATTGGTGTTGTGGTTGTATGTTCGTAGGCATAGAAACGGTTCTATCTCGAAAGCCCTATCAGCCACGTAAAACTTGCAAAAGATAAAGTAGAGGCGTCTAAACTTTAATTTGCAGGGGGGCATCATAGTTAGTATGATTTATACTATAGCATCCTGTTTTGCTTGTATTAGATATACGACGGTAGCATTATAGGATGATCCCTCACTAATCCAACAAAGTGTCCTTCCTTAGTGAAGCACCATCTGGAAAGATCTCCATTATGGAGGCATCGCGTGTCACACGGGTGTCAAACATATTAGTGTTCAAATGATATGGGTGGAGCAAGCCTAGCATGTCCAGAAACATGGCCTTGCATACACGGCATATAATCACTAAGGTTATTGTGGCGAGCCTGGCATATGCAGATATGGCCTCGGGACACAGTGATCAAAAGATCGAGCATGAGTCACATGGATGATGTGATTGGCATGATGGCCTACCTTGAGAATATACTGATGGTCGTGTCACACGGGGGAGGTATAGTTCTCAAGAATTGTGTAATCACTTAGAATAAACTATGAGGGATGTTTGTCTGTGTGGGAGTTCTAGAATTGTTTAAAACATGAAGTCATATTATGAACTTAATCTTCGTGTCTTAGCAAATATCATTGTAGATAATGTCATAACCAATGTTTATAACCATGTCTCTTTAGTGTGATGTAGAACTTAAGGAAAATGGGTCTTACTTCATTGATGTGTACCAACACCGTTAGAGACATACTCATTACTAATGACTTGTTAAAACATAATACGAGAACTGCTAGGAGATACACCGGATAAATCCGTAATTGAGGAAGATGATGATGAGTATCGTATTCATCGTATCTTATTCAATGACTGTCCGATACACCATACTTCATTCTATGGAATCTGAATTGTGAATGCATGATTAAGACACCAACACGTATGACGTGCTAGGTGATCTTAAAAGCACTACGTCACAAATCAGAGTAATGGAATATGAGTATATGGACGAGGTTTCTTTCAACCATGGTGGAAGGAACAACCTACTGAGAAAGTCACTTGGAAAATGTATAAGATACATGAACACCTTGTGTACAACTTGGACTACAGAATGACTGGTTACTTTGCGATAACTGGGGAGTTGCATTCGCTTCCTCCCAGCTACAAAGACCGCGTCTAGACTATGTCATGAAGGAGAATCATTCACCTGTCATGATGTCATGGTTAAAGTTGTGAACTTTAAAGGTAGAACCAATGCAGGAATAGTCATTGACGGAGAAAGTATATTTGATACACGGGTTATAAATGTCTTTCCCCACAAAACACTGATTGTGGTTGATTAAGTATTCGATGCTTGAACTCACTGCTTAAAAAGTGGCTTGGAAGGGATGAGGTGACAATGTGTGCTGACGGTAATCAAGATAGTTGATGATTGACAACACTCTCCCTCTACATCTATCATTTGATTAGTATATGAATAAATTTATGATCGTTTGAGTGTGAACCTTATTAGTGTGTCTTGCATCTCGCGAAGACAATTATTCATATTAGTGAGAAACAAGTCAGTTGTTCTCCTTTTATGAATGATATATTTTGTGGTCACATTACGGTTATGAATGAGTTATTCTTATATTGGTGGTAGTAGTTTGATCATTTATAAGAAATATTGTAATGCCAAGAATTATCGAAACTTAGTAATGACACTACCGTTTAAGTCATGATTGGTTTGATGAAGTCTTGAGATACTTGATCTCTTGACACATGCAAACCATGCCTCTTTAGGTGAGATGACTGAAACCTCGCATTCTGGTAAAACAGAGTTTGCGATGACTGTTGCATATCATACATAGTGATGTATCATATTTCAGCATGTAGTGAATTTCATTATTTCGTAAACTTCAGATGTGGACTTAGATGAATATGTGTATTCACTACTGAAACATGAGTCTGGGATAGTTTGATGTGATCAAAGGGATTTCAGAATGAAGACGGGTACTAAATTAACGAGAAAAACAAGTCTCTGTGATTTGATCAAAGAGACAAATGTTTTGAGTTAGCCTTCGCAATACGGACTTGTGTGAAAGTTGTTCCACAAATTACAATGCTTGGAACACTTCAATATTGTTGATGTACCTGAACATTATAATCATACTCTATTGGATAGTGTATGGTATAAGTTATCTCTTACCGAGTTACGTTATTATTGTCTAGAGTTATTAATTTAATAAGAAAACACTCACTTCAGTATAGGGAACCATCTGAGTTCATGGAAACCAACACTATATAAGTTATGGTGTGTCATGGTTTCTAGGTAAATAATTTATGTGGTAAATTATCTTTGTAGTGTATCCTTAGTCAACTATGGATGCATCTTCCGCAACTAGGACCAAAGAGCAAAACTTGTGTTGCTAAGTTTGGTGTTTGTCAAGAAGTGTTCTTGATGAATGTGTTAATGGAAGAAAAGTGAAAGTTCAAACAAGGTAATTGACCTTGCCTCCAGATGTCAGAGTAGCGCAACGGAATGTGTTCCGAAACCAAAGCTCTACAATTAGAGGAGAAAATGATGATAATGATCATGGTGTTTCGGTTGAAACTTTTACTGAACAAAGTAGGATTCAAGAATACATATTTGCCCTTGTGCAAAGTAATATTCATGATTCACTTGTCAAGTTAATGGAACAAGACATACCTACGAACTACGAAGAAGCGATGGTGGACCTAAGTACGAGAAATGACTATGAGTCATGGAATCCTATATTGAGTTACATTTAAGATTACATGAATCTTATCGAGTAAAGAGGTTACTTGATATTCTCAATAACTTCAAGGTTATAAGGAATAAATGTGAACATCAAAGGAAGACATCAAGATCGATTTGTCATGAAGGATGTTTCTGACAAATTCAAAAGGTTGACTACAATAGTAGCGATGCTTGAGTCAATACGATTATCACTACGATTGATCCAAATTGTTATCAATACCGTGATTTCCTCAAATCCTGCATTTGAAGAAGGGTTGTAATTGGTACAACGAGAAGGTTTTGGAAAACATATGGATGCTAGTGTCTCGTGACCGGAATTCTCAATTTTATGGATGATCAAAGGATTTTGGACTTAGACAAAATATCGAGAAAACATGCATTTGCATGAAACTGAGTGGGAGCTGAATAGTATCCTAAACCTAATATGTGGACGACATATTTTGAGTGGGAGCTATGGGAGTATTATCCTGAACTTAATATGTGGGTGACATATTTGAGTGGGAGCTATGTGGATGTTATCCTAGTCTTATATGTGGCTGACATATTTGAGTGGGAGCGTGACAACATTCTCATATATAACATATGGTGAATGATGTAGTTGGTATTAATGATTATTGAAAATCTTTCATGAATGAAGTTAAGCATTGAAAATCTATTAAGATAGATTAACGCGTTTAATATCATTGAGTCGGAATACTTTCCTGGATAAGATTCTGAAGAAGTTCAGAATGGGACAAGTCAAGAAGGTAGTTCTTACTTGTATATCCAAGAGAAGTATCGAGTTAATCTCAGTACAAGAACAATGGTTAAATGATGGTTAAATGAAAGAAATGGATGTGCTACATCCTCTATGCCTCTGTCATAGGTTCTTTCATATAAAAAACCAAAGTTTTGTACTCGACGTAATGTGACCCAAGTTCTTAGTAAGAAGAACATGTTGTGATATGATTTATGAGTAAATCATTGAACAAAGAGATAAGTTTATCCTTCAGTATCTGGGGAGAACTGAGGATACATCTCTAATTTGTAAAGGATAGTGGACTTGACCATAAATGTTATGCTGGTTCAAGTTCTGACACTAACCTGGAAAATTGAGATATCATACTAATAAATGCCTAAGTTGAAAGAAACATGGTTAGACATCAAAGTTGCATACAATGCACTAAGGATTGAATCTACAATGATATGGCTACTTTAGAAGTGGCAAGAGTTATATTCTGGCTTACGAAGTTCTACTTCTGACTGAGTGAGTTTCAGTGTGTATGACTATGGGAAAGTCCGCGTGACCCACCGGATGTCATTGCTGAAACACAAACAAACGAAGTCTCACTCTACCGCCGAATATATATATATATATACCTCATCATTATAATGGATAATGAAGTAATGTCAAACTAGGTGACATTAATGATTTGCAAAAGACATACGGATCTGAATGGTACCCAGACCGTTGATACAACCTTTTCCACAAGCAAGCATGATCTATAACCATATACATGATATGGAGTTATGATCCACAGAAAAGTGCAACTAGATTATTTGTACTCTAGTGCAAGTGGGAGACTGTTGGGAATGTGCCCTAGAGGCAAATAATATATGTTTATTGGCGTATTCCATTAGTTCATAATAAGTTTTATACTGTGCTATAACTGTATTAAGCGGAAACATTAATACACGTGTGGTATACAAACAACCAAGTCCCTAGTTAACTCTAGTAAACTAGTCCATTGGGCAATTGATGATCAAGGTTTCCTGATCATGAGATGTGAACAGTCTATTGACAATGGGGTCATGTCATTGGGAGAATGACATGATGGACACCCACCCACCAGAAGTGTTGCAATGTGATCCAGTCACATAGTTCAACATTGCGATAACTATAAACGTAGTGACCCGATCCTTAAGACCGTGATGATCATACATAATTTCTATCTACCAGGATGCTTTGAGTGCATTAACCGTTACACTGAAACATGGTAACCATAAAGGTGTTTCTTGGGTATTCCGAAGTAGATATGTTGATGAGTATGCAAATAGATCAAAACGGGATTTTTTCCATCCGAGTGACGGATAGGTACTCTGGGCCCACTCGGTGATATTACATCATAAAGATTGCGCAATCATGTGACTAGGTCACGGGGTTGTAATATCACGGGAACGAGTAAACATGTTTGTCGGTAACGAGAATGAACTAGGTATATTGGATACCGGCGATCAAACCTCGGACCAACAAAGTACCGTATGACAATGGGATCAGGACTCAACGTTAACGGTTCAAACGATGAAGTTAATTCGATGGAAGCGCAGGGGCTCATCAAGGATTGTAACCAGATCCCACATGATGGTCATTGGTCAGAGAGTGTCTGATCATGTCTGCTATTTCCCGAACCGTAGGGTGTCACGCTTAAGGGTATTCGACGCAATAAGGATTGATTCGGGATCGTCGGTGAAATAAGAGAGAACGCCGGAATTGTTCCGGGAGGTTCCGGAAGTTGTTCTGGATATTTTGAAAGGTTCAAAATAATGTTTAATAATGTTTAAATATGTTTTATTATTTAATTAACAGAATTAAATATTAAATTATGATTAAATATAATTAAAAATGAATTAAAAGGCATATGGGCCTAAAGAGGCCCATTAGGGGAAGGAGGAGGGAGCTCCCCCTTGGGCCAAGGCGCCAAGGGAGGGAGCCCACCTCCCCTAGCCGCACCAAACCCCCCTCCCTAGGGTTTAGTCCCACATGGGAAGGGGAGGGAGGGTGGCACCCCTCCTTGGCCTATATAAGGAGGGGTGGGGGTGCCTTTTTTCTACACACAATTTGATTTGAGACAAGTTTCTCAGATCTCTCTTCTCTCTCTTTCTCCCTCCTCGAGTGGACTCCCCTTGTTTGGAGTCTACACTTGGTTGGGGTTTCTCCACCATACGCACGCCGTCGTGCTGCTGGAATCGGGATCCGAATCCATCTTCTTTCCGCTGCTCTTCTGGTTCGGAGCCTGGAGGGAACGTCGGGAACACCGTATGCGTGTAATCCCGCGAGGCGCTACACTTGTGGTACGCTTTCATCGTTGAGGCCGTGTCGCGACGTCTTCACCGACAACGTTCCAACGGGGACGTAATCCCGTCATCGGTCTTCAAGGACCGGGTGGCCTCAGGAGTGATCGTGGATCTGCGCGGCATCGGGAATTGCCGGTACGACTACATCAACCATGTTCACGCGGGAACGTTTCCCGCTTAACGGACTACATACCGGTATGTGAAAAATTCCCTCCGTTACTTGCATCGCCATAGCACAGGTCTTGGGTTTGGGACGCGTAGGTCATGAAAAAATATTGTTTTCTGCCCTGTTCTCCAACAGAAGGCGGTGATTTGAGTGAGAGAAGGGAGATATTTATGTGTGCGTGCTTTACCGTTAGCCCCGTTTGGCCATGCCACATGGTACAATCTTCGCCGCCAGCTTTGTCTTTGTCACCCATATTACACACGTTGTCGTCAGCTTTGTCTTTGCCGTTAGTGAATGTTCATATTGTCGTCCATCTATAATTCAGTTGACGGCAAACTAGATATTTGTCAATAGCTAGAACTTTGTCGCCCGTCTTTAGGTCTGAAGATGGCAAACCAGCTCTCTGCCATCAACCTGACAAAAAGCAGACGACAAAGTATATGTTTCCACTAGTCGGGATAGGGCGGCAACGAGGTAACATGTGGATTGGGTGCATGGATATGGTGAGGTAAAAGGATGGTGTGTGGTCCTATCAATTCATGAAGTTTTCACCGACATGATCCCCCTCATAATGTTTGGTTGCTCCTTAAATGTTCTTCGGTCTCCTCCTTCATTGTCACCGCCATTTCCCCCACCCCCACTGTCCTTCCTCCCCCTGTTTCCGTCGGCAGGCGCTTGCGGGTAAAGCCCGGTTGGCGCGGTTGCGGCAGGGCCTCCTTCCCCTCTGCCCATGGGGGGTCGGCGCGGGATAGCGCCCCCGGGTGGCGGTTGGCCTCTGCCACGGGGACTTCGGCGCAATGACTGGCGGCAGCACAACGGGGCTCGACGTAGCATGGTGGATGCGGTGCTTACGCTCCTGGTAGGTGGCGCGGGTGTGCCCCTGTCTGGATCTGGCGCGGTGGAGCGAACGTCGACGTGGGAGGTGGGTGCTGATGGCACTTGATAGTGCTCCTCGTTGGCTACCCCAAGTGGAAGGTTGAGATATAGACAATGGTGAATTTCCCTTGGTGAAGATACCAAGGTTTGTCTCCAGTAAGACTCCAAGTTCAACAAGAAGGTGACAACGGCGCCAGAAATTCTCCTGGTGCGTAGGTTGACGTGGTCCTGCACACAATGCAAATAACTTTGCCCCCGATGATTCAGAGAGGTTGTCAATCTCTCCGGTATTGTTGTTTACAAAGAATCAAAACACAAGGGTGTAAATAGTAATGGTGATTGCAACGGAAAGGAAATAAAAGCAATAAAGGTTAACGGTGCAAACTATGATAGAAATATGGACCGGGGTCTGAAAGGGATCAACCCCGGAAAATCCCATGGTCAGGGACCCTGGGTTAGTCATGAGAGGCACAGGTTGGACGATAGCTCGTCGGCAAACAGGAGGACACGTTCCTGCTCGATATTATTGATGAGGGAGGTGCGATTACAGTGGATGCCAAGGCTGGAGCGCTCAAGGCTAGGGTTACAGATGATATTGGTTGCCTTTGGTGTCGCCGCTCCTAGCCCTTATATACTGGGCTAGGTCTCGGGGAGTTCATCTACGTTTACAGGTAAGCTTTCCTAACCCTAGCTTGCTCCGTACGACAAGCCTTCGCACCTTCCTTGTGAGTCGCAGACTCCTACATCGGTGCCAATTACCGGGCCAAGGCGGGTCCAGGCGGGTCTTCATGGGCCTTCTATCTTCAGGGACACCGGGTAGGCCTATCTGTAGGAGTCGTTGGGTCACCCCCTCGTCAGTAGCCCCCGAGTGCCTGGGGGACTCGAAGAGTCGCGCAGGGACCCGAGTACATCCATTTGTTGGTCGTTTGTATGCGCGGTACAACCGCGAGTCGCTGGCAGTCTGGTGGTGATACGTCCAAAACGTATCTATAATTTCTGCTTGCTCCATGCATGTTTTGTGTGATATTGCTATGTTCTAGATACACTTTCATACACTTTTGATCATATTTGGACTAACCTATTAACTCAGTGCACCCCAGTGCCAGTTCCTGTTTTCTGTTGTTTTTCTATTACAGTTTTGCCCCATATAAAAAGTGCCAAAAAAATTCCGGGAAAAATATAGGAAAAATCAGCATACAGGAAGCTTCGCGAAGAGCCCGAGTGGGGCCAGAGGGGAGCCAGGGGTGGCCCAAGCGGCCACCCGGCGCGGCCACCCCCTAGGCTGCGCCAGGGGGGCGCCTGGGGCCCCTGGTCCACCTCTGGCTGCCCCCCTTTGCCTATATATTCTCCGTCACGGGAAACTTCCGAAGACAGAACCCTTTTTTCGCGATCTCGCCTCTGTTCCGCCGCCGCCGCGCTTCCGAGATCGGGAGCACCAGAAGACCTCTTCCCGGCACCCTGCCGGAGGGAGGGCCGACCTCCGGGAGTCTCCTCTCCACCATGGATGCTTCTCGGATGTCTTGTGAGTAGTTTTCCTTGGACCATGGGTCCGTGATCAGTAGCTATGTGATGTTCTCCTCCCCTCTTTGTTCTTCATGGTTTAGACCTCGTGAGCTGCCCTACATGATCGAGGCACTTTTGTAATCTTTCTGCTATTGCTATGCTGAGTTTGATAGGATCTGATGGATTATGAGATTATGTTCAGATTGTGATTGAGTAATATATTTGGTTTTTATCTCTTATATTTTTGTTCCTAAGTAATTCTTGCATGTTCTCCGTTGCTGTTTATTGCTTTGGCCAAGTAGTAGGTAGTGACTCCAATAGGGAACGTTATGCTCGATTGTGGGTTCATGCCCCCCGATGACACGCTTGAGTGACAGAAACATGAGTCTAGGGGATGTGATGTTGCCACAAGGGAGAAAACAATGGTGCTTGTAACCGCGGTTGCAAGGATTGTTTACTTTACGCAGAGTGCTTTTTAATGCAGTTGTCTGTTGCTTTGGGTTTACACTTTGGGTGGGGCTCGCAACTTAATACCAGCGAGATTTTCTGGATAGATATCTCAAGGTGGATGATTAGTAGTAGATGCAGTTGGATTTCGGTCTACTTATTTTGGCGTACTGCCCGTGCTTTTGAGCCTCTTCCTTTCTTTTGTAGCATAGTTAGCATTGCGGTGCGTTCATAATCCTGTCAATTGCCCTTCTGTAATTTGTTTACCTCGCATAGCAGTTTTATCGTCTTTTGGGAGAGAGACATCACTAGTGAACATCACGTATCCCGGTCCATATCCTCATTACTGTTTCCATGCTCATTTACTTTTCTGCTTTTACTTCCAGTTACTATCATTATCCCTTGTGTTTGATCCTTTGTGAACAACAAGACCGGAGATATTGACAACCTCTCTGAACTTCGTTGGGAACAAAGTTATTTGTGTCTGTGTGCAGGTCCGTGTCAGTTGCGCCGCTGACACCTACTTATCATCTCTGGAGTCCTACTGGAGACAAATCTTGGTATCTTCACCGAGGGAAACTTGCTGCTGCACTGCATCTCAAACCTTCCACTTGGGGTAACCAACGAGGGGCGAGAAGCCATCAAGCAAATTTTTGGCGCCGTTGCCGGGGACTCGGAGTGCTAAGATAGGGGAGTTGCACACTACCCTTTACCTTTGTTTTTTAGTCTTGTTAGTTTACCTTTCAGTTTTTACTTTTGTGTCCCTTATCAAAAATACCAAAAATACATGTTACCTTGCTTGCTGATGCTATCTTTACCATGGGTGTTGAACCACCCAAATATGGAAGGATAGACATGTTTCACTTGGCTCGTCTTCGATCAATTTGTGCTCGCGCTAAAAATCCAACCGACTTGGTTGAGGGAAAATCATTGGATGAGCATGCTCATTACACGCGGCACCGCCTATCTCAGAAAGGGAAACACTTATGGGACCAAATACAAACTTCTTATTGCTATGCTGAGTGTTTATGCCACATTTATGATTTTACTTGCTGCTCTAATATAGAGCGTAAACACCTTCCTTTCCAGTGTGAGTTTAATGAAAACGAGATCCTATCTTCTTATGCCAAAGGTGTTTATGATTACTTTGATGTTGAAAATATTGAAGAGTTTGTTGCTTTTAAAGGTGCTTATGAGATTGCTTCTTTGATTGAAAAGTATTACGATACTATTCACAAGTCCGAAAACTTTGTTGTTCTTGCTTATTGCTTTGAGAATTATACTTCCAATGCTTATATTGAGGTTTTTAAAAATAAAATGCTTGCTGCCCAAGAAGAGGCTAAAGATTGCTATGAAGAGGAATCTTATGATTCCGAGGACTCACTTGATACTTCCCTTTCTGATGATTTTGATACTTGCTTTGTTGATGGCCATGATGCCACTATGGATGATGCCTACGAAGATGAACTTGCTATAGTTCCTTATGTTAAGCATGAAATTATTGTTGTTGCACCCACACTTGATTGCCCTATTATCCTTTTGAAATCTCCAACTATTCCGGAGAATTTTGCTCTTATCAAGGCTTAATGTGATGGGTTGCATCTATCTTATCATCCTAAAAACCGTGTTGAAAACAATACACATGTGCTTGTACGTCATGAACAACATGATTTATGTGATAGTTATATTCTTGCTACTGAAAATTACTTTGAGAGAGGAAAGTTTGGTTGTAGAAACTTCCATGTTACAAAAACACCTCTCTTCATGTTGAAAATTTTGAAGTTGTTCTTGTTCTACCTTCCTATGCATGTCACTTTGTGCTTCTTTGATTTATTTTCTTACAAGATGCCTATGCATAGGAAGTGGGTTAGGCTTAAATGTGTTTAACATTTTCTTCTTGATGCTCTCTTGTGCTTCAATTCTTATTCTCTTGTGAGCATCTTTCATAATCTTTAAGCCTAGCTAATGGCTCTAAAGAAGCGCTTTCGGGAGGCAGCCCGCAACGAATTTAGGTTTTTCCTTTTGCTTTTTTTGTGTCTTGATGTTTTTTACTACTGTAGCAACATCATTGTATCTTTATTTTTCAGCTTTGTGCCAAGTTATAGCCTCTTACGGCAAGAGAAGTAAAAGTTGTGACATGCTGTCGAGAAAACAGATTATGTCCTCGTGACCAGAAAAATTCCAGAAAAATACCAGTTCATCTTTTTGAGCTGAAATGTTTACACAACATGCTCTATAAAATTACGAAACTTTCGTATGTTCTGAGTTTTTTGATTTGAGTTGCAGAAGTATCCCTAAAAAATTATTTACTACCTGATGTTCTGTTTTTCACAGATTCTGCCACGTTTTGTCTCTCCTAACTTTTGCAAACCTTAAGCTTGCTTTTTCTTTGCAAAAACTTTTTGGCACTCTTGAGAAACAGTAGCTCTTCAAGAATATCTTTATATCCAGTAGGGAAAAATTATTTTATTAAGGGTACTAACCTCTCTAATCAGCTTATGATGAGTTATGTATGAAGGGAGTTTTCAAGTGTGCGATGGAAGATGATGAAAGATGATCCAGGAGTGTCAAGCGCTCAAGCTTGGGGATGCCCCCATGCATCCCCAATAAATATTCAAGGAGACTCAAGCATCTAAGCTTGGGGATGCCCCCGTGCATCCCCTTCTCCAACAACATTCATCAGTTCGTCCTTCGTCTCACTATATTTTTATCACTTCATGCGTTATGTGCTATGCTTGGAGCGTCTCGCTCTTAGGTTTTATTTTTAGTTTATTTAGTTTTGCTTGCTGTTCATAACAAGTTATATCCCGTCTTACTTTGTGTGGGAGAGAAACACGCTCCACTTTCAAAATCTAGAACACATCATAGGATTTTTTCTGCTTATGTTTTTGCTGTTGTGTGTTCTTTATCTTTTCATAGCTGTTGCCATGTTTAGTTTTAGTCTTAGTTTGTCTTTAGCAAGAGCCTTGGCTTTTGTTTAGTTTGTTGCTGGAACTCTTTTTAGTTTTCATGTTTATCCTCTTAAAGAGAGTTGGTTGTTGCACTGAGTTGTGTCTTGTCTTGAAAGTAGGTAATTGAGGTTGCTATTTAATTCTAGTAGTAACTTGAAATAGTTTTGAGGTATTGATGTGAGTAATGTTTGAACTTTTGGTGTCAAGAGCTCTAGCCTATTAGTGATAGGTGTCGTATTTTGGGCAATCCGTGTTTATTTTCAAAACCTACAAAACTAGTTGAGAACTCTAGCTACTAGATGGATCACTAATCTTTGGAGGGGTCGAATATTAGAGAACACTCACGTACCATGAGTCGAGGATGCGCAAGGATAACGAAACCCCCATACACTCCTCCTCGGGGTACTTGTCTCTTTGTGAACCTCCTTACTAGATTGAGAGTTACCGATAATAAGTGCATGAGTTCTTCGGACTAATGTAAGTATTGAAAGTTGACACTTCCACCTTCCCATATTTTGTTAGCCTCTCCCGTGCCGTGCATTGCCTTCTTCTCACTCCGAGAGTTGGTGTCCACCTTCGCCGGTACATCCAAACCCTTGGCATGATACACTCTGTCATCATAAACCTCCTTATATCTTTCCTCAAAACAGCCACCATACCTACCTATCACGGCATTTCCATAGCCTTTCCGAGATATATTGCCATGCAACATCCACCTCTTCATGACTTGATCTTCATGTCATACATGTTCCTGCTACACTGGCAGCGGCATACATTGCATACATCATGATAGTTACATCTTCTTTATGATTTTGAGTACCTTGTAAAGTGTGAAATATCTCCTTTACCTTCTTGTAAATTAGAATGTTGCCCTTAAGTGAGGAAAAGATCCCAAAGTGGACACATTAAAAGATCCCAAAGACGACAAATGAGAGTTAAATAGAAAGAGCCATTGAGGCCACAAAAAAATACAAAAAAATAGAAAAAAGAGAAAAAAGAAATAAAAAGAGATAAAGGGGCAACACTACTATCCTTTTGAGAGATCCACACTAGTACTCCCTTTATATCCTTGTACTCCATAGAGATGATCTTCATTCATATAGCTATGTGGGGACCTTCACACTATAGAACTTGGTTTGCATATTCCAAGGATGAGCCTCCTCAAACGAGCTCTAGGTCTTCATGAGCGAGCAAATTAGATGCACCCCCACTAGTTCCATTGGAGAGCTTCTTAGCTCGTATGTGCATCCGTTGCATGGCAATCCCTACTCCTCACATCATATCTGTCATTTGACATCTCTTGCCTATGATTGTCCTCATTGATGTGAGCCTTTCTCATTCTTTTTGTCTTCCTCCTCTGTACTTCTCTCTTTGCCATCCTAAGTGTCAACTCTCGTGCTTACGCTCATCCATTGCATGAGTGCTCAAAATATTGAAAAAGGAGTGGATCAAATTGACTTGTACCTGGCTAGTGGTCTGGGGACGAGTCAAGATAAGATTCTAGAAAAAGACCAAGCGTGAAACTTTAGTAGATTGAGTTCTCAACACAAAAATACTTTTTCTCGTATTCCCTATCCCCCTTCTTGCACGCAAACACCATTAGGAGACATTCGAGTCACGGACAGCGAGAGCTCTTGCACCTAATGTTCTTTTGTTACTTGTTTCAATGCTAATATGGACTCTTGCATGTTATGACTTGAATTGAATCTCTAACCTTGATTGCTTTACTTTTCAAAGTTTTTTATGGTTGCTAGCATGTCACCACAGAAATTATGCCGTTATCATTTACCTACTCGAGGACGAGCAGGAATTAAGCTTGGGGATGTTGATACGTCCAAAACGTATCTATAATTTCTGCTTGCTCCATGCATGTTTTGTGTGATATTGTTATGTTCTAGATACACTTTCATACACTTTTGATCATATTTGGACTAACCTATTAACTCGGTGCACCCCAGTGCCAGTTCTTGTTTTCTGTTGTTTTTCTATTTCAGTTTTCCCCCATATAAAAAGTGCCAGAAAAATTCCGGGAAAAATATAGGAAAAATCAGCGTACAGGAAGCTTCGCGAAGAGCCCGAGTGGGGCCAGAGGGGAGCCAGGGGTGGCCCAGGCGGCCACCTGGCGCGGCCACCCCCTGGGCCGCGCTTGGGCCCCTGGTCCACCTCTGGCTGCCCCCCTTCGCCTATATATTCTCCGTCATGGGAAACTTCCGAAGACATAACCCTTTTTTCGCGATCTCGCCTCTGTTCCGCCGCCGCCGCGCTTCCGAGATCGGGAGCACCAGAAGACCTATTCCCGGCACCCTGTCGGAGGGAGGGCCGACCTCCGGGAGTCTCCTCTCCACCATGGATGCTTCCCGGATGTCTTGTGAGTAGTTTTCCTTGGACCATGGGTCCGTGATCAGTAGCTATGTGATGTTCTCCTCCCCTCTTTGTTCTTCATGTTTAGACCTCGTGAGCTGCCCTACATGATCGAGGCACTTTTGTAATCTTTCTGCTATTGCTATGCTGAGTTTGATAGGATCTGATGGATTATGAGATTATGTTCAGATTGTGATTGAGTAATATATTTGGTTTTTATCTCTTATATTTTTGTTCCTAAGTAATTCTTGCATGTTCTCCGTTGCTGTTTATTGCTTTGGCCAAGTAGTAGGTAGTGACTCCAATAGGAAACGTTATGCTCGATTGTGGGTTAATGCCCCCCGATGACACGCTTGAGTGACAGAAACATGAGTCTAGGGGATGTGCTGTTGCCACAAGGGGGAAAACAACGGTGCTTGTAACCGCGGTTGCAAGGATTGTTTACTTTACGCAGAGTGCTTTTTAATGCAGTTGTCTGTTGCTTTGGGTTTACACTTTGGGTGGGGCTCGCAACTTAATACCAGCGAGATGTTCTGGATAGATATCTCAAGGTGGATGATTAATAGTAGATGCAGTTGGATTTCGGTCTACTTATTTTGGCGTACTGCTCGTGCTTTTGAGCCTCTTCCTTTCTTTTGTAGCATAGTTAGCATTGCGGTGCGTTCATAATCCTGTCAATTGCCCTTCTATAATTTGTTTACCTCGCATAGCAGTTTTATCGTCTTTTGGGAGAGAGACATCACTAGTGAACATCACGTATACCGGTCCATATCCTCATTACTGTTTCCACGCTCATTTACTTTTCTGCTTTTACTTTCAGTTACTATCATTATCCCTTGTGTTTGATCCTTTGTGAACAACAAGACCGGAGAGATTGACAACCTCTCTGAACTTCGTTGGGAACAAAGTTATTTGTGTCTGTGTGCAGGTCCGCGTCAGTTGCACCGCTGACACCTACTTATCATCTCTGGAGTCCTACTGGAGACAAACCTTGGTATCTTCACCGAGGGAAACTTGCTACTGCACTGCATCTCAAACCTTCCACTTGGGTAACCAACGAGGGGCGAGAAGCCATCAGGTGGCCATGACAAAACCTGTTTCGAGGGATGCTAAGCTGAAAGGGCCCAAGGAGTCGACTGGTCGAGCCTTGGTGAATTGCGCTAGTGGCAAATACTGCAGTAGCCCAATAAACCCACGTCCCTCGACGTGATCTTGGAACACTGGTGTCAAGAAAAAGTCCTGCCGCTTCAGGTCTTACGGTGTTCATTTGCCACCAGTAATGTGCATAGCCTAAGGCGCGTCCGCCCGGCTTTTTCTATCATGCGCTGCGCATGGAAAAGGTTGGGAGTGAAATCGCTCTTCGGCAAGTCCCAGCCCGGCCGAACTTTGCAGCGGGGTCTTACCTACACGCTAATCTTGTGTGGCATCTGGGCACAGTGTATCGTGTTCCAGCAATGCGTGTTTTTGAGGCGCGGAGACTAATAGTATTGCACCCACTTGGAACAAAACATCAAGCGAGTTGTTCACTCATTCACCCGCGGAGCTTGTTTCGAGTGCTCAGACGGGGGGTTCTTCGCGAGTAGTCACTCGAATGCCGTTTCGGCTCTTGAGGTGAGGGAGCACCTGAGACTCTAGCGCCGTATGATCTTGGCGAGTGAATGTTTGTCTTGCGTCGGGTTGAGGGAGCACCCGAGACTCTCGTGAGTGCGAGTGGTCACTCGAGCACATTGCTGACTTTTAGGCGGCTGCTCCCCTGAGGCTCGGTTTTGATTGAGTACGCTCCCGATGGGAGCTTAAATATATTTGAAAAATGTGTTTAAGAAATCATTCTTGATGTCTCTCGCTTGTCAGGATAACGATGCCTCTGTTTGATGGCTGTCAGGGATGCTCCGCCAGTGAACCGTCACGTCTTCATGACCGGTCGTAATGATGACCGCTGTGGCGTGCGGCAGGCGCTGGTTGAGTTTCCAATATGCGCGTTGGAATCGCGCGTGAATTGACGCGTCTCACGCACAGTGCGTCCCATGGGAAAGCATCTTGGTCTTGGAATCTGAGACGTCTGCGACGTTTTGTCTTTGAATTAATTGCTGCCGTCGTCTTGGCTTCTCTGTGCTGGGAGATTTTTGTTCTATAAATAAGCCTTTCTCTTCCACAGCGTTCCGCCTCTATCCAGCTTGCTGTTTTGCCTCTTCCTTCTTCTCTTCTTCCTCTTATGGCTTCCAGGCGAGGTGTTGGACGTGGCCGTGTTCGCCGTGGCCGTGGTGGCCGTACACCACGCTCATGCCGTGGCGGTCGCCATGGTACGGCGCCAATGCCTTCCTCCTCTCCCGGAGGACGGATTCTGACGCTATGATTTTCTTTTACGCGTTCGAGGCCAGAGCGCCAATCGCGTTCTTCTTCCCTCTGCTTTTTCCGCCATTGTCTCTGAACGTGGCTTAGATGGCTTGCTTCTGCATCTTCAAGGGAGCCGTCGATCTCCTTCTTATGTTGACTTGGAGGTTGATAGCTCTCGCTTAATTTTTCTTGGCTCTGGTTGGATTTTGTTTGCTTGGCGGTTGAATTTGCGAGATGGCGATATGCTCAGCTGTCGTTTTGACGGCGAAAGCACTGTCACTGTCCGCGCGTTCGACCCGAGCGGCAACAGTATGGATCCGCACTGGCAGGAGTCGAGCAGCGACAGCTCCACAAGGTCGAGGAGTCCTACGCCATGCATCTTCTACAGCTCCGTCTTCTGGCGACTCCTCAGGTGGTGATGCCGTCTCCATCAGCTCCGAAGAAGACAGCGACGTCAAGCCGTCGATCAAGCGGGCGCGCCAAGCGAACTTGTAGAACTGGAGGCGGCCTCATCTTCGCTGGCAACTCGGAGAAGAGGCTGTGCAGCCGAAGAAGAAGGCGTGCAGCTGCAGCTGGAGAAGAAGCTGGTGGAGCAGGAGAAGAAGCTGGTGGAGCATCGACAAATAAGTCGAGCTTCATCCTTTTGTTATGTCATTGACATCCTCTGCTAGCTTCCTTTTTTCTTTTGTCTGTGGTGATGCCCTTGTATTAGAGTCGATTACCCCTCATTAGCACACATGTAGAAGTCTTGATTCCTTGGGTAATTTCCTCTTGTAACAGGAGCTGCCTTCTATCCAAACGTAGTTGAGTCCTTTTATTCCAGGTTGAATTCAAGCTGTGGTTGAGATCTTGCAATAAACTGTGTTTTCGACTCCTGTGATGCCATGTCCTCGACTCCTTCTTTCGATTCCATCTGATAGCGCGGAATGTCTTCGACTCCATCTGATAACGTGAGATCTCTTCGATTTCATCTGATAGCGTGAAATGTCTTCGACTCCATCTGATAGCGTGAAATGCCTTCGACTCCATCTGATAGCGTGAAATGCCCTCGACTCCATCTGATAGCGTGAGATGCCTTCGACTCTTCCCGTGATGCACTGACTTTAACTTTCTAATGTGTTCTATCGGGTGCGCGACAGCGCTCTCGATGGGAGTAGCCCCCGAGGCTACGTTTGAGTTGTTGAGTCAAACGTAGGCTTAAAACTTCGTGTATTTCCTCGCGGTTCAACTCTGGAGTAGTCCTTGAGTTTTGATTGTTTGTTGTCCGGGTGAAGACTTGAAGATTGCTAGCTTGGTGTTTTTGAATAGGACCGTAGCGTGTCTCGGGGATGCTTATGCCTGAGCCCCCGAGTTTTTAAGGTGAGCTCGCGTAGGAGGCGATAGCGTCTCTCGGGGGGATTTTGTGCTTGAACCCCCGAGTGCTTTGGTTAAGATCGCGTAAGTGGCGATAGCGTCTCTCGGGGGGGTTTTATGCTTAAGCCCCCTAGTGCTTTGGTTAAGATCGCGTAGGCGATAGCGTCTCTCGGGGGGATTTTGCTTAAGCCCCCGAGTGCTTTGGTTAAGATCGCGTAGGCGATAGCGTCTCTCGGGGGAATTTTATGCTTAAGCCCCCGAGTGATTTGGTTAAGGTCGCGTAGGCGATAGCGTCTCTCGGAGGGATTTTATGCTTAAGCCCCCGAGTGCTTTGGTTAAGATCGCGTAGGCGATAGCGTCTCTCGGGGGGATTTTATGCTTAAGCCCCCGAGTGCTTTGGTTAAGATCGCATAGGCGATGATAGCGTCTCTCGGGGGGAGTGTTTGCTCGAGCCCCCGAGTGCTTTGAGATGGCAGTACTTGGGCAACATTTATTTTTATTGCGGTCGAGCGGCTACATGAGTTGTCAGTCATGTCTGACCGATAGGGACTATGGATGGAACAGTCGCAAGTTTGCTACGTTCCATGGGTTACCCACGTCCTCGTCTGTCTTCGGGTTCTTCAGCCTGTAGGCGCCACCTCCGATGACTTCTGAGACTATAAATGGTCCTTACTGTGACGCCCCCAAAAATCAATCCGTGTACAGTAATCATACACGCAAGGTACACGATCGAGATTAGGGACTCACGGTGAGATATCACAACACAACTCTACAAATAAAAAAATACAAGCTGTTTAACACAAGCCAGGGGCCACGAGGGCTCGAATACAACAGCTCGAGAGTACAAAGTCAGCGGAAGCAATAGTATCTGAGTACAGACACAAGGATACAAGGTTGCCTTAAGAAGGCTAGCACAAATAACAACAGATCGAAAAGGCGAGGCCTCCTGCCTGGGAACCTCCAAACTACTCCTGGCCAAAGGGGAACTCGACGTCGCAGAAGGCATCGGGGATCTTCACGTTGCGGTGGTCGACATCGGGAATCTCCTGCTCCTGGGCTCCAACGTCGACTGCAGCGGCCGATCAGGCAAAACAGTAAAGGAAATAAAGCAGGTGAGTATCTAGTATATCCGCGAGTCTTACGTCCGCTACTAAGCATTATGCATTGTATCAACGGAAAGAAGAGGCTATATATAGTGGACTGCAAGATAGAAATCAGAATAAGGGTAAGAAGCTAGGCCTATCGAAGACTAGCATCTTCCGACGATGTCTTGCAGCATGAGGTAAGAATCAGCCAACAGTTTATATAAAGCATAAAGTAACAATGCAGCAGAAGTTGCTGCAGCATTGTATAATAATAAGTTGTAATAATTAACAATGCCTCCGAGTTCACCTCCTCGACATCCCCGCGAGGAAGAAAACCCGGAACCATACAGTTTAATAATAATAGTTTCTAGTGGTAAGATCCAGCTTCAGCATAAAGCGTCCTGTTACCGTGGACACGGCTATTTGAATAGATTAATCTTCCCTGCAGGGGTGCACTTGTGTTACGCTACACGCACGGATCTCCAGGGTGGCGGGAACCTCGTTAGGGAACGCTCCACCGAGGCTATCCGACACTTCATAGCCCATCTTTCAAACTCAACAGAGAGGCCATCCGCCGGTCTAAATCCTAAGTACGCCGAGCCTTGGACCCCAACCCGAACGTACTCCTGCACGGTGCGTCGCTGGCCGGTGAAGTTGAAGCAAATCCAAATAAGACACCACCGCGCGAGCAAATAAGACAACACCACTTCCCGGCAATCAGCCCGCAGTATTGCTGACGTCTGAAGAGTCCTCGGACGACACTACGAAGCAGAGGAGCCCATAACTCGTAATTCCCACGGGTAGGTAGTGCGTACATGGCATGTAGCCAACTCAAGACATTCACTGAACCATTTAGCATTTTAATTAACCTGCGTGACAACCGTTATCGTTGCCTCGACTTAACCGACCCACGGACAACGACAGCAGCCAGGACCACCAGTACATCGGTGCCTGCCCCGTCGTCCCACCAACTCACTGCGGTTACCAACAAGGTGAACCTTCTCCTTACCTTGTCTCGCGTGTGCTCCTGGAGGAGCTCGACTTTCGTGGTTTTGGTAACTCTTGCGGCCAACGATCAGGGGCCAAGCACACCGGTACACTGGTCATACCCTCCCTGTCGTCCCGTCGCAATACCTCTCGCGGGCACCGTTGGGTCGCCCGACTTCTTACCTTTAAGGACACCAGTTGGTTCGAGTCCCTACCATTAAGTGAAACCAGGAGGAATCACCCTCGATGGTACACTTGAGCTGGCTCGACTGAGACATCAGCGAAATGAACTAAAGAGGTAAACCTCGTATCATCCCGGTGATGCTACGCTACTGAGCCGACGAGAGCGAAATACGAGTCCATTCCACTCGTAAATCAAACTCGAAGCGACTCGGCAGAGTCTCGCCGTTGTAGGTTCCCTAGGGTGTCTGCATTGATCCGTACCTGTTGCAGTTGTAATATATCGTTTCCGCGATCACTCCCAAAGTGATCACGACCCGCTATCTAATCCTAGCTAACAATGCGCAGGGCTCACTGCTGAATTAGGCATAAGTAATAATAGGCAGCATAGGATTAAAGGAAGGCACATCAAGGGGCTACAATGACAGGCTATGCAATTGAATAGGATTGTAATCGCAGCAGCAGCAGTAACAATGCCTAGTGCAAGAAATGTACGGAAAAGATAGGCGATATCTGGGGAAGAGAATGGCTCTGCTTGCCTGGTAGCTCGATAGTAGCGGTACGGTCGTCGACGAAGTAGTCGTACTCAGCATCGGGGTAGTCGACGGCAGCAGCGGGGTCTACCAGAGATTAAGGGGGGGAAGAAACAATAAATACACAACAATAATAGCAATACAAATGCAAGACATAACAAAAGAATTGTAAACGGGGTTCTAACGCAGGGCAATGCACATTGCTCGGAACGGAAATTCATCCGGGGATGAAATACCGGCTCCGGATGATTACCGGTCAGGGTGTCCGAAGGGGGGAGATATCATGCCGGAGGTGTCGTGGATAGCCGACACAGGTGTGGGTGGTGTATCGGGGTTAGTTGATCTATTCTGAACAACTTTCATGTTCAGAATAAATTCATCCGGGTACTTTATCAGTACCGGACAAATCATCGAACAGACGGTCCGGAGGGGGGGGGTGGTTCGACGTTTGGCATGTTAGAGGGGTGTGGTGGGAGTATGAGTAACGTATTCGTAATCGTGGATCCGCTCTGAGTAACTTTCGTATACAAAGTATTTTGATCCGGATAACTCATATCGGTACCGGGAATTACCGACAAACGGCCCGGAGGGGGGTGGCAATGTCGATGTTCGGTACGTTAGAGGGGGTGGTAGACATACGGATAGCGTATCCGTATTCGTTATATTTTTCTGATCAATTTTCATGTATAAAGTTTTTGAATCCGAGTTACGGTTTAAAAGTTATTGAATTTCAAAGTTTAATCAATTTTTAAATCATTTTCTGGATTTCTTTTTATTAATTAACTCAACATTATCCAAAACATTATCCACAACAGTGCCTGACAGGGTGGACCCACATGTCATACACAGAGGCATTTAACTCATTTTATTTAAATAAAAAAAATCAGAGGGCCCACATGTCAGCCTCTACCTATTAATAATTCTTTTATTTAAATAAATCTGACCAGTGGGCCCAACAGTAAGTGTCATAACACCTAGTTAAATCATTTAGTTAATTAAACCTGGCAGTGGGACCCAGGTGTCATGGACTTATTAAATTTTATCCTAATTTAAATAACTACACTGACAGTAGGGTCCCACATGTCAGCCCAACAGTTTTCTTATTTAATTTAAACAAAGTGTTAAGTGGGTGGGGTCCATATGTCAGTCTCAAGATTTGCTAATCTAACAGTTCTTTTTAATTTAACCAGGGGGATTAGAAGGGGGGTGGCCCAGGTGTCAGTGGCTGTTAGCCCACTGGCTAACCCAGCCATGCCCGCCGGCGACAAAAGCACCACGGCGAGGCCACGGCGTGCAAGGGGGAAGGCGCCCTGGTGGCCCAATCATGCGACAAAAACTGAAATCGAACAAGGCAAGCATCACCTAGCTACTGGTGCACAAGGTGTCCACCGGAGACAACCACCACGACGGCTACGGCGAGCCCTAGCGGCGGCCGGAGCTGGGCTTAGCGGGGCGGCGGCTACAGAACGCTACGAGAAGAAAGGAGGGGATGGGGAGAAGCGGAAGGGGGGTCAAGGGGCAGATGGGGGGGGCTTATCTCCACGAGGGAGCAGGTGAGGGAGGGGGGCAGGTGAGGGGGCCGGCGGGGCAGTGGCCGTGGCGCCACTGTCGCCGGTGTGGGGGAGGGAACAGGGGGAAGGGGAGAGAGAAGAGAGGAGGGGGGGCTGGGCCCGGGTGGGCCTCGCCCCAGGCGAGGCTTAGGGTTTTTTTGATTTTCTTTGTTTATCTTTTATTTATTCTTTTAAATTTCTATTTTATTTGTTCAACAAATGGTTTTTGTTACATATGAGACTTGCTCCATAGTTTCATTTGCAATTTAATATACTGCTATAAAAAGTTTGGGACTCATATAAAATCATTTGCATTTTTTTTATATTTAAAATGGATTAAATGCCACTGATTTGACACTGTTTTTATTTGTTTAACATTTTTAAACATGGTAATAAAATCCCATTCCACTATTAATGTAGCCTACTGATATTTAGGCATTTTATAAAATTGGTCCACCAATTTTTAGTACATTTAAAATTCCCACATTTTTATTAAAATCATCATGGCAACTTAATAGTTTCCTAAAGCTATTGTTTTATTTCATTTATTATTCCCCAATATTACTATACCATTTTAATAAAATAACTATTGCTATATAATCGTGGCCTAATGATTGTTAGGCATTTTAGAATTCGATTCCACCATTTTAGTTTACTAAGATTGCATTTCCATTTTAAATTCCATGACAATTTAGATATGCCAACTCTAGGGTCTACATAATTATTCTTGGCTTGGGATTATGCAAATGACTAGGGATGATTTGGTTTAACCAAGACCAAGTTGATTGACTGGCATCCACAATCCTTGGAGCAAAGTTTTATAATTTACCCAATTTGAAAATTTTATCCGGGTTGGAAATTGACAGAGCCATGATCAAAGGTGATCATGGCTTGATCATCAACAGTAATGATCACTAACAGTGGAATCACTGTAGTGATTACTGTTACTGATTCTGAGGGTGTTACAAATCTCCACCACTACAAAGAATTCTCGTCCCGAGAATTAAAAGTAGTGCAAGGGGTAGAGTTTCGGTTTAGCCTTCTAACAAATCTTCTGTTTCTTGTTGTCCTACTCGAAGAAATTAATCCTTCACGTTGAGATCTTCATCTCTTTGCATCGGTGCACCTCGATGGATTTTCATCCTTTCCTCGGGGGCTTCATCGCACTTACGAACAGGTTAAGAGATAAAGCTTAAGGGGGTCGGATCTATACAAGGTCAAATAAATGGGGTTGCTCAAGGGTATGGGGTACAAAGTCCTTCCGAGTTTAACAATCAGGGAAGTACATCGTGAGAAGTTTCAAGCGGTTAGGCACGTATTCGGTGCCGATGACGGAAGATGGGAAAGGGGCCCCGATCATCAGACACCAGCACTGAGTCTGATATCGGACGGAATATCACAAGGTAGAGGACAAGGGTCAGGTTTCGGTCCTGTGACCTGTGGGTTATGGGCCCACAGAAGGTAAGAAGGGTGGCGACATTCCATGCGAGCACGATGCAAGGTTTGTCAGAGAACAATTTGTCAACTATGTCGGCAACATCATCAGTGCCAAGGCGAGGGACGAAGAGAACCATTTTCCTGCTCGTTAAGACGAGGCGAACCAATTGGTTAAGTTCTCGTCCATTGGTGGTCACCGAAAAGTCATCAACAATCGTAACTGGTTGTACAGACAATGTAGCACACCAAAATGTTTACATAAGCAGGGAATTTCACTGCTTAGATAAGATACATTACAAGAAAGGTTAAACAGACCAATGGAAAAGAAATTGTGATGATACACAAGTATCAGGTGTACATCTTTCCCAAGGGAAAGCAGAGCACGATATACACGACCAAGTTGTACTGGCACGGAGACAAGGGAGGTTGTCGACAATAACGCAAATCATCGAGGGGCATGGAGGGTATTTCACACGATGAATCCAATTGACACATGGAAGAAGCCATGTAAGATTATTCGGATAATAATCCACCAAAGTTCGGGTGGTTCGCAAAGAATCTGGTGTGAGTATCGGCACTCAACCAAAAGGAGAAAGAATGCAAAGGCATCAGATGATGGAAGCATCGGAATAATTCGATGCTTAAGTACAAGGGAATTATGACTTTCAGATCGGGAGGTGGATGCAATTATCCACACGGACTTATCGGTTGCATGGGATTACAAAGGCGATGAACACGTAGGATCTCGGGAATTGATCAGAGAGTAATCGTCGAAATCTTCAGGTGGATCAGGCGATCATCGAGAATGCAGAGCTCTCCGGGAGGAAGGAGGTACGTGAACCTAAGTCAGAGTTATTAAAACTTTACCAGCAAGGATAAGAGAGCAGAGTCCCAGAGCATAGGTACGGAGAAAAAGATCCTAATACCAAAGATATCACACGTAGTGACATCGATGTGGGCACATAGCCAAACATTAAGTTAGCAAGTAGTTTTGCAAATACTAGACTCGACTTCGACCGAGGAGTGGTTAGGGGCTTCCTACAGGCAGTCGGCTCTGATACCAACTTGTCACGCCCCCCAAAATCAATCCGTGTACAGTAATCATACACGCAAGGTACACGATCGAGATTAGGGACTCACGGTGAGATATCACAACACAACTCTACAAATAAAAAAATACAAGCTGTTTAACACAAGCCAGGGGCCACGAGGGCTCGAATACAACAGCTCGAGAGTACAAAGTCAGCGGAAGCAATAGTATCTGAGTACAGACGCAAGGATACAAGGTTGCCTTAAGAAGGCTAGCACAAATAACAACAGATCGAAAAGGCGAGGCCTCCTGCCTGGGAACCTCCAAACTACTCCTGGCCAAAGGGGAACTCGACGTCGCAGAAGGCATCGGGGATCTTCATGTTGCGGTGGTCGACATCGAGAATCTCCTGCTCCTGGGCTCCAACGTCGACTGCAGCGGCCGATCAGGCAAAACAGTAAAGGAAATAAAGCAGGTGAGTATCTAGTATACCCGCGAGTCTTACGTCCGCTACTAAGCATTATGCATTGTATCAACGGAAAGAAGAGGCTATATATAGTGGACTGCAAGATAGAAATCAGAATAAGGGTAAGAAGCTAGGCCTATCGAAGACTAGCATCTTCCGACGATGTCTTGCAGCATGAGGTAAGAATCAGCCAATAGTTTATATAAAGCATAAAGTAACAATGCAGCAGAAGTTGCTGCAGCATTGTATAATAATAAGTTGTAATAATTAACAATGCCTCCGAGTTCACCTCCTCGACATCCCCGCGAGGAAGAAAACCCGGAACCATACAGTTTAATAATAATAGTTTCTAGTGGTAAGATCCAGCTTCAGCATAAAGCGTCCTGTTACCGTGGACACGGCTATTCGAATAGATTAATCTACCCTGCAGGGGTGCACTTGTGTTACGCTACACGCACGGATCTCTAGGGTGGCGGGAACCTCGTTAGGGAACGCTCCACCGAGGCTATCCGACACTTCATAGCCCATCTTTCAAACTCAACAGAGAGGCCATCCGCCGGTCTAAATCCTAAGTACGCCGAGCCTTGGACCCCAACCCGAACGTACTCCTGCACGGTGCGTGGCTGGCCGGTGAAGTTGAAGCAAATCCAAATAAGACACCACCGCGCGAGCAAATAAGACAACACCACTTCCCGGCAATCAGCCCGCAGTACTGCTGACGTCTGAAGAGTCCTCGGACGACACTACGAAGCAGAGGAGCCCATAACTCGTAATTCCCACGGGTAGGTAGTGCGTACATGGCATGTAGCCAACTCAAGACATTCACTGAACCATTTAGCATTTTAATTAACCTGCGTGACAACCGTTATCGTTGCCTCGACTTAACCGACCCGCGGACAACGACAGCAGCCAGGACCACCAGTACATCGGTGCCTGCCCCGTCGTCCCACCAAGTCACTGCGGTTACCAACAAGGTGAGCCGTCTCCTTACCTTGTCTCGCGTGTGCTCCTGGAGGAGCTCGACTTTCGTGGTTTTGGTAACTCTTGCGGCCAACGATCAGGGGCCAAGCACACCGGTACACTGGTCATACCCTCCCTGTCGTCCCGTCGCAATACCTCTCGCGGGCACCGTTGGGTCGCCCGACTTCTTACCTTTAAGGACACCAGTTGGTTCGAGTCCCTACCATTAAGTGAAACCAGGAGGAATCACCCTCGATGGTACACTTGAGCTGGCTCGACTGAGACATCAGCGAAATGAACTAAAGAGGTAAACCTCGTATCATCCCGGTGATGCTACGCTACTGAGCCGACGAGAGGGAAATACGAGTCCATTCCACTCGTAAATCAAACTCGAAGCGACTCGGCAGAGTCTCGCCGTTGTAGGTTCCCTAGGGTGTCTGCATTGATCCGTACCTGTTGCAGTTGTAATATATCGTTTCCGCGATCACTCCCAAAGTGATCACGACCCGCTATCTAATCCTAGCTAACAATGCGCAGGGCTCACTGCTGAATTAGGCATAAGTAATAATAGGCAGCATAGGATTAAAGGAAGGCACATCAAGGGGCTACAATGACAGGCTATGCAATTGAATAGGATTGTAATCGCAGCAGCAGCAGTAACAATGCCTAGTGCAAGAAATGTACGGAAAAGATAGGCGATATCTGGGGAAGAGAATGGCTCTGCTTGCCTGGTAGCTCGATAGTAGCGGTACGGTCGTCGACGAAGTAGTCGTACTCAGCATCGGGGTAGTCGACGACAGCAGCGGGGTCTACCGGAGATTAAGGGGGGGAAGAAACAATAAATACACAACAATAATAGCAATACAAATGCAAGACATAACAGAAGAATTGTAAACGGGGTTCTAACGCAGGGCAATGCACATTGCTCGGAACGGAAATTCATCCGGGGATGAAATACCGGCTTCGGATGATTACCGGTCAGGCTGTCCGGAGGGGGGAGATATCATGCCGGAGCTGTCGTGGATATCCGACACAGGTGTGGGTGGTGTATCGGGGTTAGTTGATCTATTCTGAACAACTTTCATGTTCAGAATAAATTCATCCGGGTACTTTATCAGTACCGGACAAATCATCGAACAGACGGTCCGGAGGGGGGGGGGGGCGGTTCGACATTTAGCATGTTAGAGGGGTGTGGTGGGAGTATGAGTAACGTATTCGTAATCGTGGATCCGTTCTGAGTAACTTTCGTATACAAAGTATTTTTATCCGGGTAACTCATATCGGTACCGGGAATTACCGACAAACGGCCCGGAGGGGGGGCAATGTCGATGTTCGGTACGTTAGAGGGGGTGGTAGACATACGGATAGCGTATCCGTACTTGTTATATTTTTCTGATCAATTTTTATGTATAAAGTTTTTGAATCCGAGTTACGGTTTAAAAGTTATTGAATTTCAAAGTTTAATCAATTTTTAAATCATTTTCTGGATTTCTTTTTATTAATTAACTCAACATTATCCAAAACATTATCCACAACAGTGCCTGACAGGGTGGACCCACATGTCATACACAGAGGCATTTAACTCATTTTATTTAAATTAAAAAATCAGAGGGTCCACATGTCAGCCTCTACCAATTAATAATTCTTTTATTTAAATAAATCTGACCAGTGGGGCCCAACAGTAAGTGTCATAACACCTAATTAAATCATTTAGTTAATTAAACCTGGCAGTGGGACCCAGGTGTCATGGACTTATTAAATTTTATCCTAATTTAAATAACTACACTGACAGTAGGGTCCCACATGTCAGCCCAACAGTTTTCTTATTTAATTTAAACAAAGTGTTAAGTGGGTGGGGTCCATATGTCAGTCTCAAGATTTGCTAATCTAACAGTTCTTTTTAATTTAACCAGGGGGATTAGAAGGGGGGTGGCCCAGGTGTCAGTGGCTGTTAGCCCACTGGCTAACCCAGCCATGCCCGCCGGCGACAAAAGCACCACGGCGAGGCCACGGTGTGCAAGGGGGAAGGCGCCCTGGTGGCCCAATCATGCGACAAAAACTGAAATCGAACGAGGCAAGCATCACCTAGCTACTGGTGCAAAAGGTGTCCACCGGAGACAACCACCACGACAGCTACGGCGAGCCCTAGCCGCGGCCGGAGCTGGGCTTAGCGGGGCGGCGGCTACAGAACGTTACGAGAAGAAAGGAGGGGATGGGGAGGTGCGGAAGGGGGGGTCAGGGGGCAGGTGGGGGGGCTTCTCTCCACGAGGGAGCAGGTGAGGGAGGGGGGGCAGGTGAGGGGGGCCGACGGGGTAGTGGCCGTGGCGCCACTGTCGCCGGTGTGGGGGAGGGAACAGGGGGAAGGGGAGAGAGAAGAAAGGAGGGGGGGCTGGGCCCGGGTGGGCCTCGCCCCAGGCGAGGCTTAGGTTTTTTTTGATTTTCTTTGTTTATCTTTTATTTATTCTTTTATGTTTCTATTTTATTTGTTCAACAAATGGTTTTTGTTACATATGAGACTTGCTCCATAATTTCATTTGCAATTTAATATACTGCTATAAAAAGTTTGGGACTCATATAAAATCATTTGCATTTTTGTTATATTTAAAATGGATTAAATGCCACTGATTTGACGCTGTTTTTATTTGTTTAACATTTTTAAACATGGTAATAAAATCCCATTCCACTATTAATGTAGCCTACTGATATTTAGGCATTTTATAAAATTGGTCCACCAATTTTTAGTACATTTAAAATTCCCACATTTTTATTAAAATCATCATGGCAACTTAATAGTTTCCTAAAGCTATTATTTTATTTCATTTATTATTCCCCAATATTACTATACCATTTTAATAAAATAACTATTGCTATATAATCGTGGCCTAATGATTGTTAGGCATTTTAGAATTTGATTCCACCATTTTGGTTTACTAAGATTGCATTTCCATTTTAAATTCCATGACAATTTAGATATGCCAACTCTAGGGTCTACATAATTATTCTTGGCTTGGGATTATGCAAATGACTAGGGATGATTTGGTTTACCAAGACCAAGTTGATTGACTGGCATCCACAATCCTTGGAGCAAAGTTTTATAATTTACCCAATTTGAAAATTTTATCCGGGTTGGAAATTGACAGAGCCATGATCAAAGGTGATCATGGCTTGATCATCAACAGTAATGATCACTAACAGTGGAATCACTGTAGTGATTACTGTTACTGATTCTGAGGGTGTTACACTTACCATTGGGGGGCAAGTTTGTGGACCTTCTCTTGTATCAGTCGTAGGACTAGGTCACCTTTGTTGAAGGTTCTAGTGCGCAAGCGACTGGTTTGGTAGGTGCGTAGCTTGTCTTGGTACCCCTCTGATTTTGTCAGGGTTGTATCTCTTGCTTCGTCAGCTGTATCTTTGTCATCTTGTAATGCTTCTTCTGCTTCTTCTTCTTCGTACCCGGTGACCCGAGGCGCTCTGAACTTGAGGTCATGTGGTAGTACTACCTCAGCCCCGTACACCATGAAGAAGGGTGTGTACTGGGTCGCGGTGTTTGGTGTAGTTCGTAGGCTCCATAGTACCGCGGGCAGTTCTTCTACCCAGTTGCTGGCGGCTTGCTCGAGTGGTGCGAGGAGCCGCTTCTTGATTCCCCCGCATACGAGGCCGTTTGCTTTTTCCACTTGGCCGTTGGACTGCGGGTGTGCGACTGATGCATAATTGATTTTGATGCCCAGTTCTTCGCAAAAGTTCTGGAATTCTGCGGCTGTGAAATTCGTGCCGTTGTCCGTGATGATGTTGTGTGGCACGCCAAACCTGAAGACGATCGATTTGATGAAGTTGACAGCCGTGAGGGCTGTGGAGCTGGTGATGGGCACTGCTTCGATCCATTTAGTGAACTTGTCGACTGCGACGAGCAGGTGTGTCCTTCCGCCCTTTGATGATTTATTGAGTGGGCCCACCATGTCGAGTCCCCAGGTGGCGAACGACCAGGATAGTGGTATGGTCTTGAGCTCTAAGGCGGGGGCGTGTGGCCTGTTGGCAAATTTCTGGCAGGCGACACAACGTTGCACGATTTCCTCTGCGTTTTTCCTGGCTGTGGGCCAATAGAACCCGGCTCGGAATGCTTTGTACACGAGTACTCGACTGCTCGCATGGTGCCCGCAGGTGCCTTCGTGGATTTCGAGCAGTAGGGATTTGCCGTCCTCTTCGTCAATGCACTTTTGGAGTATCTGGGTGATGATGCGCTTGTATAGTTGTTTGTTGATCACCGTGAACGCCTTGGATCGTCGGCTGATGCGTCATGCTTCAGCCACGTCTTGCGGTAGTGTACCTTCGATTAGGAATCGGAGGAACGGTTTTGCCCAGACAGGTCCTTCGAGCTCTGTCGGAGCTGTGCTGTCGGGTGTGCTGGTGCTTGTGCCTTCTGATGGGCTTGCTTCTGCCACCTGCGCCAGGTCTGTTGCGTCTTCGCCGTCCACGACTGCTTCAGGTGCTGCTGCTTGTACCTTGATGGATCTATGGCTGATGCTTTCGAGAAAAACGCTGGGTGGTATTGGTCCTCGGGTCGAATAAATGTTCGCGAGTTCGTCAGCTTCTGTGTTGTTGGCCCTGGTGATGTAGTTGAGCTCGCAACCGTCGAAACTTCCTTCGAGTGTGTTGTAGAGCTTCTAGTAGGTCGCCATGTTGTCGGCTATTACGTCGCAGTTTCTCATCGTCTGCTGGACGACGAGATTGGAGTCCCCATAGATTATGAGGCGAGTGGCCCCGCACGTTTTGGCCATGCGCATGCCATGGAGGAGTGCCTCGTATTCTGCTTCGTTGTTGGAGGCGTGACTGAAGTTGATCTGGAGGACATATTTTAGCTTTGTTCCTTTAGGGGAGATGAGCACAACTCCTGCCCCGGCTCCTTGTTGTCTCTTGGGCCCATCGAAGAACATTGACCATGAACTTGATAGGTCTATGGGGCCTGGTGTCTGAACCTCCGTCCACTCGACCAGGAAATCTGGGAGTACTTGGGCTTTAAGGGTTGTTGGGTGCTTGAACTGCAGGTCCCGTGGGCTGAGCTCAATGTTCCACTCGGCGACTCGTCCAGTCGCTCCAGGGTTGTTGAGTATGTCAGCGAGTGGTGCGCTGCTCACGATTGTGATAGGGTGCTCGTCGAAGTAGTGGGACACCTTTCTTGAGGTCATGGTGACGGCCAGTAGTAGCTTCTGATAATGCGGGTACCGCTGCTGGGATTTGGTCAGGAGCATGCTGAGGTAGTAGATTGGTCTCTGGATGCTCTGGACCTTGTCTTCTTCAGTGCGTTCGACAAAGAGCGTTGTGCTTACTACACTGTTACGTGCTGCCACGTAGAGGTATAGCTTCTCTCGTTCCTTGGATACCGCCAAGATTGGTGGGGTCGAAAGTGTCTTTTTCAGGTCCGCGAATGCTTGGCGGGCTTCCTCCATCCACTCGAATTTCTCTCCTTTCCTGAGCAGCTGATAGAAGGGCAGCGTGCGTTCTCCTAGCCTGCTGATGAAGCGGCTTAGGGCTGCGAGTTTTCCAGTGAGCTGTTGTACTCCTTTGACGTCGGTTGGTTCTTGCATTCGGGCGATGGCTTGGACTTTCTCAGGGTTTGCCTCGATTCCTCGGGCAGAGACCATATAGACGAGCAGCTTCCCCGCCGGTACGCCGAATGCGCACTTCTTTGGGTTGAGTTTGATTCTGTATTTGTTGAGCGCTACGAAGGTTTCGCGCAGGTCGTCGAGTAGTGTGGCTGCTTTGTAGGTCTTGATGACGATGCCGTCCACATAGACTTGCACATTTCTTCCGATTTGCTCTTTCAGGCAGGCCTGCATCATTCGTTGGTATGTGGCGCCTGCGTTCTTGAGCCCGAAGGGCATGGTCTTGTAGCAGAATACGCCATAGGGGGTGATGAACGATGTGTGCTCTTCGTCTTCTTCCTTCATCCTGATCTGGTTGTATACTGAGTAAGCATCAAGAAAGGAGAGTAGATCGCACCCTTCTGTCGAGTCAATTATCTGATCGATTCTAGGCAGGGGGAAGTGATCCTTCGGACAATGCTTGTTGGCTGGTCCGTAGTCGACACACATGCGCAGTACGGTCGTGTCTTTCTTGGGCACCAGCACTGGGTTGGCTATCCAGGTGGCTTTCTTCGTTTCTCGGATGAACTAGGCGTCGAGTAACCGGTTGACTTCCTCTCCGATTGCTCTGCGCTTGGGCTCCGAGAATCATCTCAGAGCTTGCTTCACCGGCTTCGTGTTTTGCTTGACGTGTAGGGCGTGCTCTGCGAATTCGCGTAGTATTACATGCATGTCGGCTGGGCACCTGGCGAATATTTCCCACTCATCTCGAAGGAAAGCGACGAGAGTCGTCGCTTGCTCCTCTGGTAGGTGGGCGTACACGCGGACTGTTTTGTCCGGGTCCGTCGGGTGCACTTGGTGAGTGACTGTGTCGCTGTCGATGATGAAGTCGCGTCCGTACTCCTTAGATTCGCTTCGGCTCACCAATGGGAGGGTACTCTTGTCTGTGACCATGGCTATTTCTCTGATTTCTTGTTCGGCTCCGAATGTGTCGGAGATTTTGTGGAAGTCACGGTCACATTGGTCTGATTTGATGAAGCTTCCGTTGATCGTGAAGACTCCCGTTGATCCTGGCATCTTGAGCTTGAGGTAGGCGTAGTGTGGAACCGCCATGAACTGCGCGAATGCTGGCCGTCCCAATATGGCGTGATACTGCGATTGCCAGTCGAGTACTTCGAACTCGAGGACGTGCTTTGCGAAGTTGCGTCGGTTGCCGAAGACAACTTCAAGTTCGATGAGTCCGAGGGATGTGGCTGCTTCTCCTGGGACTACCCCGTGTAACACGGTGCTCGGTTTCTTCCATACTGATCGTGGGATCAGCATCTTTTGCAGGGTGCAGGCGAAGTTGATATTCATGTTGCTGCCTCCATCCATGAAGACCCTATCGATGTCGTACCCTCCGATTTGTGCATTGAGCACCAGGGGCGCGTGCCCGGTCTTGGGACTGCGGGTGGATGGTCGTCCTGTGAGAACGTGATGCTGGTCTCCGCATCATGTAGCTGGTAGACTTCGACTATATTTATGCTCTCGGCTGCTCTAGCTTGCAGGGTGTAGGCGTCACGTTGTGCTTGCGGCACCCTTCCCTCTTGGATCATGAGCACCTGTCCTTGCAGCGGGCTGTGACGTCCTTCCGGGCTTGAGGGCGGGGATTGTTTGGGTCGGCGGTTGCACTTGTCTTCTTTCCGCTTCTCCTTCTTGAGGTCGTCGACTAGCGCGTTGAACAGGCGGCAGTCTCCCAAAGTGTGACCTGACCTGACGCGTCCCCAGTCATCCTCGAAGCTGTGGATCGTGCAGGGTCCTGCTAGCTGCTCTCTAACCGTGAGTTTGCTAGATCCGGCGTGCCTTTTCCTTCTTGAGATTCTGAAGATTTGCTCGTGATCCTCCGGGTGTTCGTGGAAGCGAGGGTCGGTTTCGATTCCTCGACTCGTGTCATGATTCTTGATGAGGTTGGCGAATTCATCTGGCCTTCGATCTGTGTCGTAGTACTCGCCCACTGGTGTCTCGGAGTCGCTGTCCTGGCTGGCGGCAGGTGCTCGTGCGACGGCGTGTCGTCGAGTGGCCGTCGGTTTCTCGGCTACGTGACGTGGCTCGTTCAGTAGGGCCTCGCCGTAGATCTCCCGTGCGCGATTTTTGGGTCGTCTTCTTCCTTGGCGATGGTTCTGCTGATCGCTGGTTTCGATCTCGTAGTCATCGTCTTGATGTGCGGCGGGTGCCCGGGCGGCGGTGGGTTGTCGGAAGATTTTCGAGTCCTCCGCTGCGCGTCGTGGTTCGTCGAGTGGAATTCCTTCGTAGAGGCCTCTCGCCGTTCTTCTGGGTCGTCGATTCCTTCGTTGCTGACGCTGCACTTGGCCGTTACCGTAGTATCGGTCCTGGCACAGTTGTAGCCCGAGTGATCTTGATGGGGTGGCAGAGATGTTCGCCGTGATCTTGAATCCTTCGAGTGGGCTAGATCTGGTCCTTGCCCTTGAGTTGTGGCTTGCTGAAGACGGGACCGTCGAGATCGTGATCCCAACCTGTGTAGTTCCCATAGACGGCGCCAATTGACGGGGATCAACCCCGGCAAATCCCATGGTCAGGGACCCTGGGTTAGTCATGAGAGGCAAAGGTTGGACGATAGCTCGTCGACAAACAGGAGGACACATTCCTGCTCGATATTATTGATGAGGGAGGTGTGATTACAGTGGATGCCAAGGCTGGAGCGCTCAAGGCTAGGGTTACAGATGATATTGGTTGCCTTTGGTGTCGCCCCTCCTAGCCGTTATATACTGGGCTAGGTCTCGGAGAGTTCATCTACGTTTACAGGTAAGCTTTCCTAACCCTAGCTTGCTCCGTACGACAGGTCTTCGCACCTTCCTTGTGAGTCGCAGACTCCTACGTCGGTGCCAATTACCGGGCCAAGGCGGGTCCAGGCGGGTCTTCATGGGCCTTCTATCTTCAGGGACACCGGGTAGGCCTATCTGTAGGAGTCATGGGGTCACCCCCTCGTCAGGGTCCCACTACTTTCACTAGTGATGTATCTCTCCCAAAAGACAATAAACAACTATGATGGGTAAACAAATTAGAGCTAGGAAATTGAAATAATTATAAACGCACCACAATGCTAACTATGCTACAAAAAAGCAAGAGGCTCAACCGTATGGGCATTACGACAAGACAAATAGACCGTTTATCCATCAACATCTACTCACTAATCATCCACCTTGAGATATCTATTCAGAATATCTCGCTGGTATTAAATTGCAAACCCCAACCAAACTGTAGGATCAAAGCAACAGACAACTGCATCAACACACTATGCGTAAAGTAAGCAATCCTTGCAACCGCAGTTACAAGAACCAATGTTTTCTTCCTGGTGTCAACAGCACATCCCCTAGTCTCATGTTTCTGTCACTCAAGCTAGACATCGGGGGGCATGAACTCACAAACATGCATAACGCTCCCTCTTGGAGTTACTATCTACTACTTGGCCAAAGCAATACAAAGCAACGCAGAACATGCAAGGATACTCAACAACTAAAACATAAAAGGTAAACTAAATATATTACTCATCACAATCTGAATATAATCTCATAATTCATCGGATCTCAGCAAACACAACATAGCAACACATAAACTAATACCTAAGTGCATTGATCATGTAGGGCAGCTCACGAGGTCTAAGAATTGAGGTACAAGATTTGAGAGAAAACATCATCTAGCTACTGATCGTGGACCCATTGTCCAAGGTGAACTACTCACGGCAGATCCGAGCGATGAGCATGATGGTGGAGGAGTCTCCGGAGGTGAATCCTCCCTCTGGCAGGGTGCCGGAAAAGGGTCCCGATCTCGGGATCGCGGCGGCGGTGGAAAAGTGATGACAATCGTGTAACAGAGGTCTTCCTGAGGGTTTTCGGGGCAGGAGGGATAAATAGGACAAAGGTGGCGCCAGGGGTTGCCCCACCTGACCAGGCGGCCAAGTGGCACGGCCCCACCCATGGCCGCGCCAGGGACCCGCCTGGTCAGGGGGTGGGGCCCCTCTGGGCCCCCTCCGGCCTTCTGCAGTCTTCTTTCGCGCTGGTTTTTTATATGATTTGTCTGGATTTTTCCGAGCACTTTAATAATTGGCATTTTTCTGCAATGCACGGACAACATCAGACAGAAACTGGCACAGGGACACTGATTTAGTAGGTTAGTCCAAATATGTTGTAAAAGATATGAAAGTGTAGCAAAACATATAGCAATATCACCAATATAAGCATGGAACAAGCAGAAAATTATAGATATGTTTGGGACGTATCAGGTGCCCGGGGCGGCGTTGTTGTTGTCCCGTTGGGTTACTCGGGCTAGGGTATTGGTGACCTTTGTTGCGATCGGTCCCTCTGCGGTGATGGGTTAAGGTGGTGGCGCCATAGCGGTGGTTGGCGTACTCAATCGGGTCCGATCGGATCTGTCAATCGCGACACGATGGCCCCCCTGTGAGCAATCGTAGAGATTATGGTGGTCTCCTGCGTCCACCCACCGATGGCGGCCCGACATGGGTGGTCTTGCGCAGATCTGCTTCGACCGTCGCGGTGGGGTGGTGAGGAACTTGGTGGGAGGGATGGGCTGCACCGCTTAGGCTACCCGTCGCCGGCACGGGGTGTGCTGGTCGAGGATTCGTCCGCTCCCCTCCCTCCCCCTCCCATTCCCCGTTCGTTTGTGCTCGCGGCAGCTCCGACGATGATCAAGTCTGGATGTGGGCTACAGTTTCATCGGTCGTGGGCGGCCCCTCAAACCAAAGCCGGTAACTTTAGATGGTCTTTGGTTGGTTCAGATGCAGGGCGACGGCCTTGGCCTCGTGAGGCGTGGTGTTCATGAGCGGAGCGGGCGTCTCGGGATCGGGCAGACAATCTTGTCCACAAGGGTGATACAATTGTTGGTGATCGGCTTAGTGTGGTGGTGGAGGGATGTGAGCATCGGGTACATAACCTGCCCGGGTTTTGTCAGGCCAATGGTGGCGGCGTTCGCGGATGTTGTAACCTTCCTGAATGTGTCGTTGTAGTTGCTCCCTATTCTTCATATCTACGGGTGAAAACTCAATCCGTTGGATCTGTCGGTGGCGGTACCACGGTGTCGTGCTCTTTTTGAAGGCACCGCCTTGAAGTACATTCTTCGTCGTGCCCGTCTTCACATCTTCACGGTTCACGGGAGTCGTTGGAATAGTGTGGCGGTGCTTGACACCTTTGTGTTCGGCCTTGTGTGTGTGTGTGTATTACAACCTTTTTGAATAAGAATATTAGAAGATGCATCGAGAGGTATTTGCAAAAAAGAAAAAAAAAGATGCATCGAGAGGGACTAGGTATCAATCAGCGAGCAACAACAACGTGCAACAATAGTGAGATATATATTCATATGATGTGACAACATTGGTGCAATATATATTCATATTAAGCGCAAGTTCTGTCGAAGAACAATCTCCATTGAAGCGTAATACGACTTTGTAAGATGAAGAGCAGGTGGCGCATAAGCTTTCGAAAATGTGTTTTACTCATCGTTGATGGTTTCAACGAAGTGCTCATCACACAACAACAACTCGTATTCCGACAATAATTACGATTATTATTATTTTCTTTTAAAAAGGCCAAAGGCCATATATGTTAAGAACTTGCAAAATCACACTTATAAAAACTGAAAAACGCATACACAAAATCTTTGGAGGGTGCCAAAATCCCCTATTCTCTTCGTTGTTGGCAGCTAATCGCGTTTGTCTCCCACGTTTGATATATCGTCGTTGAAGAATCGGCCTTACTAATCTTTATTATGGTTGAAGAAGAACGAAAGAATCGGCCTTAATCTACATACACAGCTAATCGCAGATATTCGCGCCAGGTCACACGAAACAAGTCCAGCTCCCGACTAAATAGAATAGGATGTCGTTCTCCAAAAAATAAGTAGTCTACAATTAGTGGGAAAAGGCGAGACTTCTGGGTGTGAAAGCAAGGGTGGCTGGATGAGGATGGCACACCGGGGCCGGGTCACGACACGGCACATTTCACGCACGTGGTCCATGACGCACTCAACTGTCAGAATATATTTATACTTTATTTACACACACACGTAGTAGAGGTTGTTTCCTCGAACGAGCCCGTTTTGTGCAACCTTTTTCCAACCCGGCACAGCAAGTTGATGATATTTCCGTGCTTCATTCATTCATCAGCATGCAACTAGACTAGAAAAGGAGAACCTGTAGTGGGATGGTTAAAAAAACTGTGATGTTTCTAGCCAATTAAGGATCAAATCTTAAGGTTAACGCTTTGGTGTCTTATTGAAGGCGAATATTTTTTAATGAAAAAATATGTTTTCGTCGACTACGAAAACGCTTATGATGACTTCATTAAATCTTCAGACTCGTCAAATTAAGATTAGTTTTTCAAGATGCTCAAAGCTTAGGATTTACCTATGTATATGTTTATAGAGATGAATATGCGTACATAGTTGTGAGCGTCTACATCTATACTATTCCCTCCATTCCAAATTAGATGACATCTTTTTGTATACATGTACAGTTATATATGTACACAAAATACTATACATGTAAAAAAAATTATCCAATTTAAAACGGAAGGAGTATTTTTTTTAAAAAAACTAGACTAGAAAAGAAAAAGGGAAGCTGAACTTTCAGCGAGCAACTAAAAAAGAAACGGTGATGTGTCAGCAGCGGCAGTAGGCGTTTAATTTCCGGGGATGGCTACGTGCACTCCATCATCGTCCACCCAACCCCATCCCGTGGAGAGAAAAACCCACATGCTCCTCATTGATGCTGCTATCTTAACCGAAACCCCAACCAAAACTTTTCCACATCACATCGCGCAAGCGACGACCTTGCATATAACGCATGTGCGTATGACCAAAACAAACGTGCGTGTGTCACCTTTATTTTTAGTTAGTTTCTTGCCTGGAATCATTCTCGCTTAATTGCGTGATCTTTTTGTCAAAGCATGTCTAGCAAGTTCACTGCTCCTTTTTCCTAGTAGCAGTTTGCGGCAATTTTCAACCGTCTTGGTTTTCAGTTCGTTGCAACCAGAAAATATACTGATGAACTTCTTTCGTTTCATAATATGGCAAAGCGCGGACCCTTAAACCTTTCCCGTACGTCTGTACTAAGCTGTCTGGATCAGTTTTACCTTTCAATGTGGTCATGTATCCATCCGTAGATTGATCCACGTGGTCGAACGCATATGCAACTGCACTATGGCCGGTATTGATGCCCAGCGAGTACCGACACTATCGCTCACCGAAGGGGACGTTCAGTTCGCCGACCGAGAGTCTCGGTCTTCGCGCTTGTTCAATGCCGGTAAAGGCGCGACGAGACAGCTAACCGTAGGTCGCCCTGTTGACATTAAACAAGCACGACGGTCGAGGAACCCAATCTGGTGCCCCGCATTCAAACCAGTTCCTCCGCTCCTCTACCTGGCACCGGTTGTTTAAACGGACCCTCACAAGACCTTGGAACACACCGCACACAATTGTCCCCATTTCTTCTTCCTCCACCTCTGCCATGATTCCAAGCTCTAGGCTCTTGTGGTATAGAGGCTGGCCCGCCGGCCGAGCGACATTGATTGCGAACAATGACTATCCTTAAGAAGCCAGTCATAGCGGCGCTGTGGACTGTGATTACGAGCATCACCTCTCCTCTCAGGAGGGTTGCACGTCGGCTTGTATCCCATGAAGGCCACCACTCTTGGCCTCCCAAGCATTATCGGTGATGAAGCTGACCTGGCCGCTAGGCCGAGGAGGCGGAGGGTGGTCTCCTGCTCCAGGACTGGCTGACGCTTCCCTTGTACATTATATAAGTATAAGGATTGAGTGGAGCGTCGCTGACCAGGAAGACTTGTCGAATAAGCGTCGTTGGTGCAGACGATCAGCATACCTCGTTGGATATCAGTTGCACCGAAGTTTCTTCGCCATGGGAGCCCCGAAGCTAGCGAAAAGCAAAAAACGGCTCATCTGATCATCGACATAGTTTTAGACCGGTTATACTCATGTATTTCGACCGGTTTGCATGAACTACATTCGTCTTATGCATATTACATTCGAAGCTAAATGAAATTCATTTGAATTTGTGTGAATTTAGTGTTTTTTTATAAAATTATATGCGGATCAGTGTTCGTGAACGGATGCGGCGTTCATTTTAAGGATCGACATGAAGGAAGTAATAAATAGAATTATGAGTATTGCTTGAATCTTAGAAATCAAGTAGTTCCACTCAAGTTTTTGATCGAATCAACCAATGTTTTATTCTTATCTGTGACATGTGGAGGAACTGAATTTCTGTGTGTATCAAAATTCATATGTTCCTCGTATATATGGACAATTACAAAGCGCCTGTACACCTACAAGAGAATACGGTATAGTGTACTTATTACACGAGGGTATTACCAGTTTACCACTAGCTAGATAACGGCTTTTCACTTTTCAGCTGTAGCTGCGTCGTGCACCGTCCTCCTCCTGACGGTCACCTTGAGCCCGCCGTCCATGTGGGACGTCAGCAGCGGCAGGAACGCCGGCGTGCGGCCCTCGTCGACGGGGCGGAGGTCGAACCGGCGGAGAATGGCGCCGGCCACGAACTTCATCTGCACGAAGGCCATCTCCCTGCCCAGGCACGTCCGCGGGCCGCCCTGGAACACCGGGTACTTGAAGGGAGACACGCCGGTGGAGGTGGTGCCGTCCGCCGGCGGCGTGAGCCACCTCTCCGGGCTGAACTTGGCGGCGTCGGAGCCCCAGATGGCTTCCATCCTCCCCATGCCGTACTGAAAGTAGGTGACCCGGTCGCCGGCGCCGACACGGGTGCCGTCCGGCAGCACGTCTGCCGCCGCCGCATGCTTGGAGTCCCACGCCACCGGCGGGTACAGCCGCATCGTCTCGCTCAGCGCGGCGTGGAGCACCCGCATCCGGCGGAAGTCGTCGAGGTCGAAGCCTTCGCCGGCGTAGGCGCCGTCGCTGCTGTCTTGCTGTCTCATGCTGGTGATTTCGTCAAGGACGTCTCGCTCGACGTCGCGGTGGCGCATGAGCAGCCAGAAGAACCAGGTGAGCGCGGACGACGTGGTGTCGCGGCCGGCCATGATGAAGCTGATGACCATGTCGCGGATCTCCTCGTCGGCGTAGCCGCAGTCGATCATCCGCGAGAGCAGGTCGCTCCTGGCGTCGCCGGCGGCGTTGACCAGGAAGCGCTCCTTCTTGCGGCTGCGGATGAGATCCATGACGGCCTCGTGGATGACCTTGACCTCCTCGCGGAGGCGGCGCTCGGAGCCGACGTTGAGCGCGCGCTTGATCTTCCACACGGCGGCGAGCGGCGCGGCCCCGCGCCTGGCGATGATGCCGGCGGCGGCGTCGAAGGCGGTGGCGAGGCGCGGCGCGGGCAATGCCGGGTCGAGGCACCCGGGGTCAACGCCGAGCGAGACACGGCAGATGACATCGAACGCGAACCGGCGGAGCACGTCCTGCATGTCAACAGCGGCGCCGCCGGGCGCAGCGGCGGCGTCCAAGGCCGGGACGAGGCGGTCGAGCGCCTCGGCCTCGAGCACAGCGATCTCGAGCTCCCGGAGCGTGCGGGCGGAGAACTCGTGGCTAACGAGCTTCCTCTGGGCGTACCACTTGTCGCCGTCGACGTTGAAGATGCCCTGGCCGAGGAGGTCGCCGAGGACGTCGGTGAAGGGCTTGCCCTTGGGGAAGTTGGGGAAGTTGGCGAGGAGGATGTACTCGACGTTGGCGGGGTTGGCGGTGACGACGGTGCGGCGGGCGCCGAGGCGGTCAACGACGATGGTCTGGGTGGGGGAGGCGGAGAGCATCTGGGTGTACCAGTCGAGGAGGCGGCGGCGGTTGTCGTAGAAGGCGAGGAGGCAGCCGATGAGGGGGTAGGTCCGGGGGCCATGGCCGGGGCTCTGCTTGGAGGAGCTGCCGCATCGGAGGGAGTAGAGGAGGAGCAAGAGGCAGCACGCCACAAATTTAAAGCACAGCATGTAGGGGATGGTCATCTTGGGACCTGGATCGATGGATCGATGGATGTGGTCTCGTGATTATTAGGGAGGGAGGACAATAGGAGGGAGGGAGGGAGAGAGAAAGGATGGGTGAGGCACACCACACAGTATTTGTCGACATATTTATACCCTGTACCTGCTCCTGCTTTCCTGTTTTTTTTTTCTCTTTGGAAAGACCATGTGCCGTATAATAATATTGAGAAGGGCAAATACTAACAAAAAAAATCCATAGCCCATAGGTGTAACATTAAGTATTTTGTTTTAAATAATACGTACGACACGTGTGGCACGAAGCACTGGTCCTGACTTTTTTTTTGTGAGGGTACCTGACATTTTTTACAACTAACTAAAGTTGCCGTCCAAAAAAAACTGAAGTACAAAAGTTGTTATGCTTTAACAACTAAATTTATCATCCTCGCATTACTATATTTGCTATAACAATTATTCGGAGTTGCTATATGTTCGTGTCACACGTGTGTCACTTATCAGGTTTTAATATTTTTACTGAGTTTATTATAAATATTACATAAATTTTACTTTTGCATTTTCTAAATTGCAAAGGCTAAATTAATAAGTACCATTGAAGTGCATAGCACATAATTCAAATGTTACAAACATAGTTTTGTAACAGTGTTAATCTAATAGTATTGTCGGGTTTTTTCATTCTCTTATGTAATGTTTTTCCACAAAGAAACATCATTCTATCAAGTGGCGTGTCTTCTCATGACAAGACATCTTTTCATATATTTTTAGGGCGACATCGTTTCAGCAATGGGCATGATTTTCCACAAAAATACCTTATTTTACAAGCGATGTGTGTTTTAGCCAAATGATGTGATAATTCATAGGCGATGGGCCTCAATTGCCAAGATCTAACGGATTTGATGAATCCGTGGTACAATTTAACAGTTGTTATTTTCTGCAATGTTGTGGCTTAAAATAAGGAAATCACTAATAGGTCTTGATTTTCTCAAGAAAAAAAACTAATAGGGCTTGAGCTTCATAGAGCTTCTTTTTTTTTATCAAAAATCACATTTTTAAGTTTTAAATAAATCTGAAAAAACACACGTGAACATACAGCTGTATACTACATCAATGTAAAATTTCATGTCGAAATACGCATAGGTTTGAGCTGTGCAAAAAAAATGTTGTTCTAGCAATATACCATTCATCATAAAAAAAAGTGTTTTTATTTTTATTTCTGCATAGCTCACCCCAAAACTCCTCATAAGTCACTGATTTTGCCAGCTCCTCCTTTCTATGTATCCGCTTGCTTTCTCATCACGGACGCCACCGCCTCATCAAACCAGTGTTCCTGAATGCTTTGCCGGAGCTCACCTGCATCGCCGCACCAACCCAGCGTTGTCAGGGCCTTACCAGAGTCATGCCCCAACTCCTCTCACCCGTTCGCCGTGCAGGTACCATCCTCCCTTGATGACGGCGTCCATGATGTTGAACTTGGTTGGTTAGTGTTTATCGTAATGCTCATGCAAAATGTATTGACCATTTTATACCCTCCTTACATAAATGGATTCAAACATGGAGTACATGTACAAGAACTTCATGGAGTTGTTCGACGATTCATTCGACGAGGATGAAACGGTGATGATGCATGCGGTCCTTACCAACGAAGAGCAAGCGGAAAAACATCTTCTCAATTTCATGGGATTGGAAAGTGTTGAATTGGAACAGAGCATGAGGGCATTTGACGGTGATGGTCGATTAGTTTGCTCTGAATGCCTAGTTCGCGGATAATTTTCATCGACGCTTTCGAATGCGAAATAATGTGTTAGATTGCCTCTACCATGGTGTGCAGTTCTACAACGACTACTTCATCTTGAAGAAGGATGTTGTGGGGACAATTGCATTCTCCAGCTATCAGAATTGGACGGATGCATTGTGTATGCTTGCATATGACACGGGTGCAGACTCGTGGGACGAGTACCTCCAGATGTTTGGGAGGACATGCGGGGACGCCATGGTATGATTTGCTACTGCGATGGTGAAGGTGTTTGGCCCTTAATATTTGAGAGAACTAACTGTTGCGAACACCAAAAGGTTCATGGCAATGTCGAAACCAAGAGGATGGCCATGTATGCTTGGATCTCTCAATTGCATACATTGAAGGTGGAAGAACTTCCCACATGATCTACAGGAACAATATCAGATCATATGAATAATCCAACCATCATTCTACAAGTAGTAGCTTCACATGATCTTTGGATTTGGCTTGCGCGGGTCTCACAATGATATCAATGAATGTGCTACAGTGATCTCCATTTTTTCTTAATTGACTACAGGACAAGCTCCTCCGAGCAACTATACTATCAACGTGCATGGGTACTGTTGGGATACGGGGCAGAAAACATAAATTTTTCATACCTACGATACCCGAACCCACGATCTATGCTATGGCGATGTAAATTAACGGAGGGAATCGGTGTTCATACCTTTGAAGACCGAAAGAGGGAAACGTTCTTGCGAACGTGGCTGGCGTAGACTCGGAACTACGACATCCCTGTCGTGTAGAAGACCACCACCGGCGAGGATGACTCCCGGTAAACCTCCAGCGACGAAGTAGCACCACATGTGTAGTGCCTCGAAGAGATTATACACGTACGGTACAATCGATGTTCCTCCCGGGCCCCGAACCAGGCGAGCAGCGGAAGAAAGACGGCTACGGATCCCGACTCCAGCAGAACGACGGCCTTCCTTATGGTGGAGAACTCCAATCCTGGTGCAGACTCCAAACAAGGGGAGTCCACTTCCGAGAAGGAGGAGGAAGAAGGAGATATTGGTGTCTTGGAAAAAGGGGGGTCTAGCCCTCCTTATATAGGCCAAGGGGGGGTGCTATCCTCCTCCCCTCCCCCATGTGGGACTAAACTCCCAAGGGGGGGGGAGTGCGCCGGCCAAGGGGGGTGGTGGGCCCCACCCTTGGCGCCAAGCCCAAGGGGGGAGACCCCCTCCTCCCTTAATGGGCCCCATGGGCCCATATAGCCTTTTCCCATTTTTTAATTTATTTAATATGTTTTAAATATTTAATTCAGATAATTAAATAATAAAACATTATTAAAACAATGAAACTTTATTTTGAACTATTCAAAATGTCCGAAAACTATTCCGTCCTCCTCCGGAACTATTCCGGTGATTCCTCCTATTTCACCGATTGATCCCGTAACTGTCCTATGCATCGATTGCCCTTAAGTGTAACACCCTAACGGTCCGGGAAACAACAGACATGGTCGAGACTCTTCTCATTGACCAATTACTAGTCAGTTGGACCTGGTTACAATCCTTGACAGCCCCTGCGCTTCCATCAAATGAACTTCAATCGCTTTTGGAAACCGTTAACGATACGACGTAATCCCTTTGTGCTGCGGTACTTTGTTTGTCCGAGGTTTGATCGTCGGTATCCTACATACCGTGTTCACATCTCGTTCACAACAAACAACTTCTCTCGTCCATGATCATTGCATCTCTTGTGACCTAGTCACGTCCTTGCAAGGTGTTGATGCAATATCACCGAGTGGGCCCAAAGTACCTGTCCTGTCACAAGGACTGACAAATATCGCTCTGATCTATTAACATACTCATCAACCATCTATTTCGGAATACCCAAAGTGCACCGTTATAGCCAGCATGTTTCAGTCAAGCGGTGGGATACAAATCAAAGTTTGCTCATAGATGACAATTACGTATGATCATTACGGTCTAAGGACTAAGCCATATGTTACAAAGTCATAGCAACGCTGAACTATGTGACTTGATCACATTGCAATACTTTAGGTGGGTGTACGTCCATCACATCATTCCCCTTATCGATATGACCTCATTGTCAATGGACTTAAGTGTCGCCATGATCAGGAAAGCTTGATCAATCAATTGCCCAATGAGATAGTTTACCCGAGTTAAACTACGGACCATGTTTTATACTACACCTGTATTAGTATTTCCAAGTAATACAGTTATGGCACAGTATAAAACGTATTATGAACAAAATGGATATGTGACAAATATCTTTATTAATTTGTCTCTAGGGCACATATCCAACAGGTACAACATGGACTACTATCTGGTTGACAGTGTCTATCCTCCATGGGCAACCTTTGTCAAGACCATCCCCGAGCCAATAGTTCAGAAACAATCTCACTTTGCTCAAAGATAAGAAGGGGCTAGAAAGGGTATTTGGAGATCTCCAACAGTTATGAGGCCCCACGCCGCTTTGTCTCCAATAGTTGGACCCGCTCGCGCTGTGGGCTTGAGGGCTACTGTCGACCCGGTAGAAATCGGGGTACCTTGGGCTTTCTGCCTAGGGGCCAAGATGTGCCACCTCGCGGCAAGCTCAGAAGGCGTCTCCTAGCCAGACCCCTCGCGAGGACTCCCTCCACGAGAAGTTCATCTATTGAAGGCCTCCTGAACTGGCTGGCTTGGAGTGAAGCCGCCCCTGAGGGGCGAGGCCACGTGAAGCCCTATACACAAAGGATTCCTTCGCAGCGAAGCTACAACCTGTCAGGTTGACCGCTCTGCATCCACAACAGCCAACAGGGATGACGCGAGCGCGTGCAAGACTGCCAGTCTCGAAAACCGTGCCACCAACCCACTGGCAGTGGAGGTTGCCTCTTTGGTGATAAAAGGGGCAATGCTGGCCACCAGGCCAAAGCTTGCCACTTTGGTGAAAAAAGTATGTGGAGGCGCAATGCTCCAAGACCGGCGACACTGTCAAGGGCATCACAACGTCATGGCCATCGGATTTTCCAGGACGAAGATTAGTTTAGTCGGGATAAGGGCATTCCTTGTCCCCCCTTCGAAATCGTCGTTGTGTGGCAACCCTTCCCGCAAATGTTTTCAGGGAAAAGGACCAAGGCTACAATAAAAGGGGCAGGGTTGCCACCGTAGAGGGGGATTCGAGGCCAATCTCTTGGAGCTCACCCCAATCTTGTAACCACCGCAAACTATCTCTCGCCGGAGCAATCCAAGACATGCAGTAGTAGGATTTTACACCGCTAGATGGTATGAACCTGAGTAGCTCCTCGTATCCCTGTTGTGCACTTGTGCTTTGTCTAGTGCCTTGATCGTGTTTAACCTGCAGGTTTTCTCGCCGAGCTCATAGTCAGGCCACAGACTATGATAGAAGCCCCCTACATTCGGACGAGGGTTTTGAAAGACTCCCCTTCAAGGAGTTGTTGCGGTAGCGTTATTGCTACCGCCGCGAAGCTCATCGATACTGCAAAGGATGGTTGCAACAGCATCAATATCATCGTAGAGCTTGCTAGTGCTGCAATCCCAAAACTCATCAGCACTGCAGCCGGTGATGCAACGTCAATCGGTCATCGGCAGGTTCACGCCCTAATAAGCATGTCGGCACTCTGATTGGTACGACACGACACGGATTATCGGAGCAAAAAGACCATTTTAAACCTTGAACTTGTAGAGGTTCGACGTTGAGCTAATTTTCTTATAAATAGAAATAAACAGATCGAAAAAACAGAGGAAACCAAGCGTGGGTGAGCGACCACGCTAATGAGTCGGCCCAAGCAAGCCAACCCGATCGAGATCTTTTTTTTGTGTGTGTGTGTGTGTGTCAGATAGGTTCAAGGTTCAATTTAGACCGGAATTGCATATGTCAGAGTCTGAACGACAAGGATTTAGATGTTTGAGTTTGATTCATCGAACCTCTACGAGTTCAAGGTTTAAACTAACTTTTTTCATTATCGGATGATCCAATTAGAGCGAATATATATTAAAATTGAAAATTTTATTTCAAAATTTTTAAACTTATAAAATTTTGAAGTGCAAACAATTTTTAAATTTTACTCATTAATTCTGTTATAAATAGAAATAAAAAATAAAATCGAAAAAACAGAGGAAACCGAGCGCGGATGAGCGACCACGCTAATGTGCCGGCCTAAGCAAGCCAATCCGATCGAGATCTTTTTTGTTGTGTCAAACAGTGTAAGGTTCAATTTAGACCAGAATTGCATATATCAGAATCTGAACGACAGGAATTTAAATGTTTGGGTTTGATTCGTTGAACCTCTACGAGCTTAAGGTTTAAAATGGATTTTTTTCATTACCGGATGATGAAACCTGTTCGATCGTCTAAGTCGTGTCGGTGTGCTACACCTTCGACGTCCTGCCATGATGCCATCGGACACGACTCCAACGAAATCTTTTAACGGAACCGAAAAGAAAAGACGGAGAGGTACAACGGCCTGACGCGTACGATCTGCTGTGTTCGCCTTCGATCGCATGGACGTCGCTCACGTTGCGCCATGGACAATGCGGAAGAAGGCGGCGAAGGCTCCCGCCGCCGCCGCCACGGTCCCGGAAGAAGTGGTCGTCGAGATCCTCGTGCGCGTCGCGGACGTCGCCACCCTCTTCCGCTGCGCCGCGGCGTGCAGGCGGTGGCGGAGCCTCGTGGCCGCCCCCTCCTTCCTGCACCGCCGATGGCCGGGCCCGCGCGCGCCCTCTCTCGTCGGCTTCTTCGCCCAGCAGCGCCGCTACAGGAAACGGGTCGTCGTCTCCGGTGACCCCGTCGCCGGTGCCCGTTCGCCGGCGTTCGTCCCGACGCCGCGATCCCCTCTCGGCACCCGCCGCCGCTCCCTCGGCTCCTTCGTCTCCGGATCCTTAAACCTGGACGACGCCACGCCCCTCGCGTCGCGCCACGGCCTCGTCCTCGTGCGCCTCGCCCCGCCCGACGGCGGCGCACAGGTCGTCGGCAGTCGGACCGTCGTCCGTCTAGCCGTGTGCGACCTGCATGCGGGCACATGCGACGCGCTACCCCCGCTAACATGCAACGCGTCCTCCGGTGTCAACAGCTGCGCCATCCTCACCGACCGCGACCGGAGCTCCCACGACGAACCACGGCGGTCGCCATTACCGGGCCGCCGCGCGTCCCTGTTCAAGGTGCTGGTCATCGTCTTCGACCGCTGCACGTCCTTTTACAGCCTCCGCACCTTCACGCGCGCCAACGCAAGCTGGAGCGCGCCAACAAGCTTCTTCAGCAAGGACGTGCTCGGGGTCACCGACGGCGCTGCCGTCGTGCGCCGGGGCACGGCGCACTGGTTAGCCCGCGACAGGTACGACCAGTGGTGCACGGTCGACGTGTGCGCCGAGGGCGGCCATGCCTCCCTGACGGAGGTTTCGATTCCGCAAGACCGCTACGACCTGGGCCCTTACAGCACGCCATGGCTCAGCGTCGCCATTGACGGCGCACTCTCGTTGTTCCACCTGAAAGCTGGAGGCAGCAAGCTGCATGTGTGGACACGCCGAGGCGACGCCACCCAAGACTGGCTGCACAGCAAGGAGATGAAGCTACGGCCTCCCAAGCACGAGGATATGGTGATTTGGTGCGATACCATGTGCTTGTGCGCCGACGAGAGGAGCATCGTCTTGCTCCTCACGGATCGCCTCGACCGCGCGCACATCGTCGATCTCCAAACCGGAGCGGTGGACGAGGTGACGGCCCAATTCCGGAGGCTCCACTTGCAGACGGCCGTGCCCTTTGAGCTGGACTGGCCGGCTCTCTTCTCGTCTCGTCTACAAGGCCACCACACAGAAAAACTATGAGGATTACCACTACATTGTGATTATTTTTATTCTTCTTTGACTTGTCAAATGTACGTAATTATTACTCTATTATTTTTGAAATTTCAACCACCTGAGTATATTTCAATTGAAACTTGCTGAACACCTAGTTTGCAGTTTACACTTGTACATCTAGTTGACAACCATTTGGACCCATATCTTTCACTCTACCCTTTTGTGAGGAACCCTACAATGTTGATCGGCTATACTCATATAGTCATATTTATACGCTTTCATCTCAAAAAATAGGACGAACCATTTAACTGTTCTGACCAAAATATTCAGAGAACAGTTAATGTTTGCTAGCTCCATCTGGCCTAACAGGGCAAACAAAGAAAACACAAGGGTGGAACCAGTGGTTTCCTGAAAACCAAAGTGGCATGATGATGGGTGGCACTGCTTGCCTTGCCTAGTTGCCTGTGGTTATCTTCTCACAAAACCTGATGAATAAGCAACACGTATCAACATAAATATCGCTTATGTATTTTAAAGGTTGTCTCTTTTGACAATGAATTCGTTAGCCACTCTCAATAGTCAACGGAAACTAAATCATCAACAAGAAAAGAAGAAAATATGAGCTTGGTTTGATGCCAATATTTGGCATGCTAACGTCTAGGCAAGTTATTTTAAAATTGGTCATCAATTGGCTGGCTACACATTCTGTTTTTTCTGCTCATCCTTCATTTTTTTTACTATCGAGTGAACATTTAGAGCTCGAGCTTCATGGGGTTTGCTTTTTTGAAAAATTCAAAAATATTTTTGAATTTAAAAAACCAAGAATAAATACACATAAACATAGAGATGTATATTATATTCATGTAAAGTTTATGATAAAATACGCTTTGGTTTAAACTGTGCAAAAACCAAAAATGAAATGATGAAATTTTAGTTGCTAGAAATAAATGGTTTTTGTATGTGTAGCTTTCATCAAAAGATATTTCATCATCAAAATTTATAGAGATGTTCCATCTCCATTTTGTTCAGATTTTTTTAAAACTTTAAAATATTATTTCCAAGAAATAGCTCCATATAACAAGGGTTTTATTAGGTATTTTCGATTTTTTGGCATGTCAAGCGTTGGCATTAAACCAAGGAGCCTCTACGAAACCAAAAAGTATTCACCCTGAATTTTTTTTACAACAACGTCTTCGAACGACCTTAAGCCCTTTTTGGACGCCCTCCGCTGCCGGAGCCGATGGAGCGGAGCAGAGTGGTTTTACGTTAAGTTTTGCGGAGCGATAGAAATATAGCTCTGCATTTATTTATTTTGAAGCTGAGTCGATCGGAGGACATCCGAACACGGCCTTAATTTATGAAGATTTTTCTTCCTCTTCAATGAAATTCTCAACAGATTCACCCCTTTCAATCCAGGCCCTCCAAAGTTCAAACTAAAATCAAGCGGCCGGGAAGAGCTCGAACCCTTCTTCTTACAGCTAGCTAGCGTTGTGAGTGAGAGTGCGGCGCAACAGATCTGGCTGGAGCCTGGGAGAGCCCATGACGACTCTCTGACCAACCTGGGCCCTCCCTCGCCTCCAAGCCCATTTCCGCCGCCGCCGCCGGCGACTATGCCCGTGGAGATCCCGTCCTTCTCCACCGCCGCCGCCATCGCCCATCCCCGGCGACCCACCCGCCTCCTCGCTTATGTTACGGTCTCTCCCCCTGCTACTCCTCCACTCCGCGCTCTCCTCCAAGCCGACCCCATCTAGGCTCCTCTCTTCCGCCGCCACCGCCGCCACCACCACCGGCTCCGTTGCGCGAGGCGGCAGGGCGCATGGCACCATCTCGGCCGTGCTGGAGATCGTGGGGCCCATCGAGCTCCTCTTCCCGTCTTCCGAGGCGCGCCTCTACGTGCGTCTCTTGCGGCGCTGCGCGCTCGGCGCGCTCGCCGCCGGCACCGGGGCTGTCCATGGGCACGTACTCAAGCGCGGCTTCTCCCCCGACACACTCGTCTCCAACGTCCTGATGGACACGTACGCCAAGGGCGGCTACCTGTCGGCATGCCGCCACCTGTTCGACGAAATGCCTCACAGGGACGTCGCGTCCTGGTGCACCGTCATTTCCGCGCACGCCAGCCGGGGCCTCTGGGTTGAGGCCATCGGAGTGTTCAAGGGGCTGCTGTCCTCGGAGGTGAAGCCAAACCGCTTTGTCATCTCGGCGACGCTGAATGCGTGTGCCAGGTCTGGTATCATGGAGCTAGGGCTCATGGTACATGGACTGGTCATCAAGTCTGGCTTGGGTGTTGATAGGTTCGTGGAAGTTGGATTTGTTGATATGTATGCAAAATGTGGCAATGTGGGTTGCTCTTATAGGATCTTCAGTGAAATTCCGGTGAAGAGCTCAGTTGCTTGGAATGCAATGATTTCGGGTTTTATTGAGAATGGCTGTGCTGTTGAGGCTGCTGAACTCTGCAGGGATATGCATCGAGTTGGCATTGTGATGGATGTGGTGACATTGAGGTTAGTTGCTGGCGTCGCTGCTATTCTGGGAATGTTTGAGCTATCTAGGAACGTTCATGTTTATGCACTTAAAGTGGGCTTGGGAAGAGATTGTTATGTTGTGTCTGAGCTGGTCAAATCAGCCGGGGGGGTAGGTGATACTCGGTACATTGGACAGCTTGTTGCTGCAGTTAGAAGGCATGATGCGACTTTGTATTCTCTGGCTATATCAGGCTATCACTCAAACGGTTGTCAGGATGAAGCAGTGGAACTTGTTGAATATCTTCTTTCTTCAGGACTCAGTTTAAGGGAAGGAGATCTGGTCACCGTGCTTGATGTATGTCATATCAGAGAGGAAGTTCAGCAAGTACATGCTTATACATTGAAATCTGGAAGCTCCTCTTATATTAATGTGTGTAATGCTCTTATATCAGTGTACTCTGAAATTGGATCGCTGATGCACGCCGAAGCAATCTTCAAAAGTTCAGAGTCACGGGACGTTGTATCATGGGCTGCAGTCATGGCAGGCTGTGGCAAGAACCTCAAATTTGAAAAAGCATTTGGTTATTTTAGAGGATTAAGAAACTCTGGAGCACTATTAGATCAGCACTGTGTTGCTACTATCATAAATTCATGCACAGGACTTCAAGACATGGATAAGGGAGAGCAGATTCATGCTCTGGCTCTTAAAGTTGGGTTATTGGCTGCTGACTTCGTTAGTGCATCCCTAGTGAACATGTATGCAAAATGCCATTACGTTGACTGTGCTGCTGAGCTATTTTCACACACACCGTTTCCAAGGAATCTAGTTTTGACTAATGCAATGCTCTCAGGGTATTGCTGGAATTTCCTGCCAGAGAAAGCTCTTCTGTTCTTCTGCAGTGAATATCGTTCTGGTCTGCGTCCTGATCATTTCACTTGCTCAACTGTTCTCAGTGCATGTGCTGATATAGGAGCAAAGGAGGCTGGTGAACAGATTCATGGATATCTTGTAAAGACTGGTTCTGAATACATGGATGCCATTGTTGGAAATGCTATCATAGACCTTTATGTCAAGTGTGGATGCATTGCCAGTGCTTGTAGTTTTTTCCATAGCATGAGAAGTTGGAGCATAAATTCATATGCAATGCTAATGTTGGGTTATATTCAGAACAGATGTAGTGATGAAGCTCTTCAACTGTTCTCCAAAATGCAGCACAGTGGATTGCGTGCAAACCGTGTCACCTTTGCAAGAATTTTACGGGGATGTGCTGACCTATGTGCTATTGATTTAGGGAGACAACTGCATGCTTCTATTATAAAGATGGGTTTGATTTCTGATGTATACGTCGCAAATGCACTTGTAGGAATGTATAAAAGATCTGACGGTTTGATGGAATCAAGAAGAGACTCTCAAGAAATTTTGGCAGGAAATGCTCCAGAACAGAGTACTGAAGATAACTGCTATTCAGAACAAAGGGATGGAAGTAGCGATCTTGAAGAAATTGGACTGTTTACATTGGAAGAAGAGAAAAGTCATGAAACATATGCTCATGAGCGGAATATTTCTATTGGTGCTGCTTCTCAGCACTACAGAACTCCACTTCCCATCCATGTGGTTGGACAGGAACTTGGAATGAACACTATCATGAGGAGTGGAACAAATGACAAGTGCAGTGAAAGCAAGGTTTTTCTACATACAGGATATCAGGGAAAAAGAGGTGGATCTCACAAGCCGTTTAACTTGTTATACGTGGATATCACCGGATCTGACCAATTTGTCCTAGTTGTCTTCATTGACAATAGCCTTTTGAAGATAAAAGATGCCAGATTTCTTAATACCAAGCTAATAAGATCTGGTGTTGTACCAGCACTTGGTATTCCTCCTTGACAAGTTATTCTGCAGTACAAGCACTACTTGCTGGCCCTGTTATTTCTCATGCAACAAAGCTGAATCGTCATGTTGGCATGTCAGAAAAGCATGCAAGGAAAGTAAACTCTGAGTTGGGTTCAGAGTTCATGCATCATTGACTCCTCAAATCCTTATCACATCTATGAAGTTTCACATGATGCACACCCTATGACCATGAAAACTCAATACGTATTTGCATTTTCATGGGAGATGTTTACACCAAGTTACAGCAAACCAAATGCTGCTTTGAAGTTCTCCAACTGTTGGATGGTTTAGTGGAGAATAGATCAAGAATGTTAAAGAGGTTAGCACAAAATGGGTAGCTAGTATTTTTACCTTTTTTAGTTGTCTCTTGTTCTAATCTTTTAGTTTTCAATGCATTTTCTTTCACGCAGGGGGGCAAACTCCTCTCTTCAAGCACTGCCACGAGAGGAGGCAGCAAGCTCAGAAAAATCAGCTTGAGCTTTGATCACTGCTGTGAGTTAGCAAACTTTGACGATGCTTAAGACACGCATTCTTACTAATATCTCTTTGCTTGCCAACCATTGTGGTACTTATGCATACTGCTTTACTACTAGTACATCTTTACTTGCTTGAGCTTTGATGCTGTGACTTAGGCATACACTTTTACTAGTACCTCCTTGCTGGTAGTTCATCTTCTACTGTATGCATAAATAAAATACTTTTAGTTGATTCCAACAGTAACACCAGTATGTTTGAGTGCAAATTAGAAAAAGAAACTGCAACTCCTCAAGCAGCTATTCTGCATCGTCTCCTAATCTCCCACGGTTCATTGAACTTCATCGATATGATTGCGAGATTAGTAAATCTTTTGACCCAACCAATATTGTTTAGAAGAATGTACCTTATATAATTAAAAAATGCCGTTGAACATGAGAAATTGTGGTTCATTCTCTGAGACAAGACCTACGCAGGCGAGATGTTTTCTGTTGTAATGAAATGAGAACAAGCAGGTTTGATATTGTTATCTCGACTGACAATGTTTAATTCCATGTAAGACCTTGTTATCTCTGACTGACATTCTTAAGCAAAATGGAATTGCAAATAAATTCTATACAGAATAAATATAGCAAAAATATGTTTTCCTTGTTGAGAATTTCTCTGGCCATTACATTAAATGGAATCTTCTGGCTATGATGTACCTTCTGAGGTTATCAAGCCAACACCGTATAATTGCCTGGCTGGGCAGTCTATAACTAGCTTAACTCATTTGTATTCATGTTGACAGAAACTAGCACCGGACTTGCATGAGAAAAATGGTACAGCAGACACATCAAAATCCAGAATGCTGCACATTTTTGTTGTGACTACTACTCACCATCATCTTCAAATTGAGCAACTTCAATGTGACATTAGATTGTAAGTTCAATGTCTATGCAGATTTCCTTTTATGCTTTCCCACGCTCCTGCCGTGGTATTTCCTTGCTAAACTCTCCTATTTGAAAAAAGTTCATTTTCTTGCTGCCGTGTCAGCATTGTATAGCGGTTCATCATATCTAACTACATAATGTAGCGGCATTGGGCATTTTGTAATTGGAACATGTATTCCGGTATCCAGGTGTAATTTGGTGGTCCTGCTCCTGCATGCCTAGAGTTTTTTAGACAACATATTTACATATCTGCTGTGTATAAAATGATACTCATTAAGCCCAGCGGTCATATGTAATGTGCATTTGAATTGCTCGCCCGACTTCTGCCCTAGTTCGTAGACCCCTTTCTCAAACAGAGGTTCATATTTATGCTGATACTTGGTGCTTATTCATCAGGTTCCGCAAGAAGATAAACACAAGCAAGGCAAGCAGTGCCATCCAGGCAGCATAACACCACTCCAGTTTTGGGGAAATCACTGGTTCGACCCCTGTGTTTTTTTGTTTGTCTTTTTAAACCAGATGGAGCTAGCAAACGTTAACTAGTCTCCAAGTATTTTTGTCAGAACAGCTCAACAGTTCATCCTATTTATGAGATGAAAGTGTATAGAATGAGTATATAGCCGATCAACACTGTAGGGTTCCTTGCAAAAAGGAACAGAGAAAGATATGGATGCAAAATGGTTATAGAAAAGATCCACAACTGTAGACTGCAAACTAGCTAGGTGTTGAGCAAGTTTATCGCTCATCGTTAAGAACATACAGGTTCCTGAAGATCTTACCCGACTCGTCATCGCCTTACAACGGTAACTTACTTGCAAATGTCATGTTCAAATGAAACACTAGGAGTTCAGTAATTCTCATGAGTTTGCTCTGCTGAGATGTGGCGTGAATTCTGCCCTTCACGCACTGAACCATTGTAAAACATTGCAAAATTGAAATGTATTTAAGCGGGGAGCCTGTTCCCCATTGAAATTTAAATAATATCCTTTCCGTCCCATAATTTTTGTCGTGGTTTTAGTTCAAATTAACAAGAATTGTGAAATAGAGGAAGTAATAATAATAACAGTTGACAAGTTAAAGGGCGCGTGGGTCCCGGGCAGCGGCGGTGCAGGAAGAGGGTGGCGACGTCCCCGACGCGCACTAGGATCTCGACGACCACTTCTTCCGGGACCGTGGCGTTGCCGGCGGCGGCGGGAGCCCTCGCCACCTTCTTGCGGCTTCTCCAGGGCGCAACGTGAGCGATGACGTCCATGCGATCGGAGGCAAAACACAGCGAGCAGATGATCGTGCGCGTCAGGCCGTTCCACACCTCTCGATCGTCTTTTCTGGAAATAAATTATATGAGACCGGGTTTCTTTCATCATCACGTGAGACCCCTTCAGAACAATGCCACGTGTAAACACACATCTCAAAGCATGGATGCCTTCTTCCTCCTCGGAAGACATCCATCCCCAAGTTTGAATCTGTTCAAAATTCATCGACGGTAAAGTCTATTTGCCGATGAAACAAGGAGCGTGCGCCGCGATTGCTATTCCAAACACGCTAATTATCAACCCCGAAAGGTAAGTCCTTCCCCCCGCGTTGCCTGCTCCCTGGGCGACTCGGGGGCAACCCAGCGCGCCGTCGGCGAACCCTCCCTCCCCTCTCCCCTGCGTCGCCGCCGTCGGAGGGGGCGCGGGCTAAGCCGCGCGTGCCCCGGGATGTCGGCGACGGGGCTATCTCGGGGCGGCTCGCTGGCTTCGCGTCCTCATGGGCGGCGGCTCGTGCCGGTTGCTGGCTGGCCATGGCTTGCGTCGGCGCCAGCTGCTCTCGCGGATCCGGGGCTGCCCAGCCCGGATCTGGTTGTTGGTGGGCGTGCATGGTCGTCGTGCTGGCCATGCGGCGGTGGATCTGGCGCGTGGTGGGCTTCCCGACTCGGTTCCCTGGCGTCCTGTGTGCTCGGCGGCTGGGTGCCGGTCCTCCTGTTCGTGGACGCCCCTCCTCGATGGTTGTTCTGCCTGGGCCGCCAGATCCTGGCGAGAGGCAAGTTGGGCGCCGGAGTGGTGGCTTCGGGCCTCGGGGGTGTGCGTGGCGGCGGTGGTTCTTGATCAGGTTCCCGTCGGTTCCCTCCACGCTAGTGAGGGATCTGATGGATCCGGGCTGCACGCTTGGGCCCCTCCTCTCCGATGCGCTTCTGCTCCTATGCTGCGGCTGAGAACCATGGTGGTTCCGAGCGTCGGGCTGCTTCTCCGCTCGCTTGCCGGCATGGTGCTTGGTTGAGATGGCTCGGATTCTGTGTCCGACGGCGGTGGTTAAATCTGCTTAACGTGGTGGAGGGTTGGGTCCGGTCTGCTCGTCTCGTGGTGGTCATGGATGGTGCGGTCGAATGGAGAGAGTTGACGACAGACGAAAGTTTGTCATCGACTATAGTTGGTGCCGACAGCGGCGGCGCTCGAGGGCGTCGCTATCTTCTTGAAGGCGTTGCCGTGGTATTGTACTCTTCTCTTCTTCGTCCCTTGCTCCGAGGGAAACCTCAGATCCGTGCCCTCTCGGATCGGATGATGGCGACGTCGTGCGTCGTTTCCCTCTTGTGGGCATCATCTTGGAGTAGGAATCGTCGGAGGGACAAGTGTAGGTTGGTGGTGGTGGTGCGGCCACTTCGGGGTCGACGGTGCTGTGTGTTGTACTCGTGTGTTCGCTTGGTGCGTCTCGGCTAGGCGGTGCCCTGCAGCTTCGCTGGTGGCACAGAGGTGTTGTGGCGTCGTCTCGACCCCGGGTAACCTTTCGAATGTACCCCCGACGCAGGTGGTGTCGCGGCGTTGTGCAGTCTCGGTTGCTTGGAGCCTTTCGATTGCGTCGACGATGCAGTGTCGTCGCCTTGTCTGCTTGGCGATGCCCTTGACTAGGCTGTTGGCACACAGGTGCCGGGGCGTCGTCTCGGTCTCGCGTGCCCCTTCGAACGCACTCCCGTCGTGGCGTTGTGCGGTCTTGGATGCGCGGAGCCCTTTGATTGCGTTGCCCGTCGCAGTGTCGTGCTTTGGTCTCAGTTAGCTGATGCCGTTTGTGTTCTCCTGCGGTGCTTTTTGTAGTGTTGTGTTGTGTTTCCCCCTCTTGTACCCCCATGTTATGTGTTCTGTGTACCCCCCCCCCCCCCCCCGGTCCGAAAATTCAAAAAAAAAAAATCAACCCCTACATGATCCCAACATTGCATGCGTCGTAGCCTCATATGAGTGCAGGAGTGTACTCGACTCTTAAATCCTGCTACCTGAGGATATGACGACAATGGATCTCTCCAGACGTCGCCGCCTTGTTGTTCTTCATCCGATGTTGGATGCGCTAGACCTCTCTCAGCTCCCGTCGTTCCTTCTCGCAGTGTGCGGAAAGTTAGCAGATTGCGGGCCTGTTTCACGTCCTCAAGGAGCTTCTCGGCCCCTCGTTCAGTTCCGCTTCATTACAATGAGGCTTAGAAACAACAGTGCTCTCAGAAAATCCGGGCGCAGAAAATACAGGGGATGCAGGGAAGAAGAAGGCATCCATGCTTTGAGATGTGTGTTTACACGTGGTGTTTTCCTAAAGGGGTTTCACGTGTTGATGAAAGAGACCCGGTCTCATACAAATTGTTTCTCGTCTCCGGATGACATAGGGCTGCTAGCGTCTACTTGGTTTGTTCAGCAAGACGTCGAAGGTGTAGCACACGGAATCGGACTTAAAACGAACAGGTTTCCTCACCCGACGATCACGTCGCTGCCTCGTCCGCACGTATAGACAGAGCACACCTCACCGCTGATCCACCACAATACGTGGCGTCCGGATCGAATGTCGCATCAGGGAATTGCCGGCCTTACCGCCGGACAACACCTATGCGGCAAGATAATCAAGGAGGAGGTGGCACTGTCGATCGCGAAGGTGCGCGACCGTCTGCTCTACTACCTCGACCACAATGGCGGCGATAGCTATTCATCACGGGGCCTTGTCTCCGTGAAGGAGAGGGTAACCAGAAAGGCATCACAGAAGGAGCGACACAACAAGGCTCTTCGCTCAATGTTCGCCAAAACGTTGCGGCGCACGCCTAGGTACTCACGAACGAGAACCTTGAGAGGGCATGGGCCCGTGATCATTTTCTCACCACAGTTGAGACGCCAAAGTGGCGTCCCAGCCGATTGGATGAACAACTCGGCAAGATGGGCGAGCAGTGGTCCCTCAATGAGGTTGTCGCTGCCGGCGGTGCCAAGGGCAAGGGCTCGATCAAGGGTCGGACCCTTGCTCCTCCTCTGATCGCATAGTCGTCTATTGCCGAGGCTGCCCTTCGCGCAGCGGAGACATATGACCGACTTCACCGTGACTCAGTGGGTGCTAGGCAATGGCCGGGCAGGGTTGTCGCAACCCCGCTCCCTTCCACCGTTGTAAGAAGGATGACGATAATGGTGACAGCACGAACAGTGACGAAAGTACCCCGGATTAGTTTCGTGAAATACTTTCGCGATGAGTTTATTTCGTGAATTTCTTTCGCCTTTAAATCATTTTTGTCCATTTTGCTTGGAATCAAGATGGATTCATAGGTAAAATAAAGACGGTAGCCGCATTTTCCTAAAATGTAAGATGACTAAGGCCCTGTTTGTTTCAGATTTAGAAAGCAGATTCTCATGAAAAAAAACTAAAGCTGAAACAAACAGCTATTAGAACCCAACTTTGCCAGTAAAGCTGAAGCTAGATTCGGACCATTCTAGTGCAATTATTTGAAGTACGTGCAAGTGTACTTAAATGGCAAAGTTGAAATGAAGTTGTAGGTGAGCTGAAACAAACAAGGCGTAAGGAGTGTTGGAGTAGGCTGGGTCTGGGGGAGGCACACGAGAAGCTCCCGCATTGCATTTCGGCCCAATGGCCATCATATGCTCGAGGAGCTTTGGAAGTGTGATAAAAATACCCAGCTGAAAGCTACGATCTTTATGTGGGAATGGTGGAATGCGAGGAACAAGGTCAATGCTGGGAAGGGCGTTCCAAGCCCCCGAACTGTTTGCCACGATGTGGAAAGGCTGGGAGTGGATTTCTTGATGCTGAAGGTGCCAGATAAACCACCCAAACCACCTCATCTTAGCAGATGGAACCACCTGAGAACTATCTATGTGAAAGTGAATTTTGATGGGGCTTTTACCCACATCAATGGTAACGGAGGCTGGGGTTATGTCATTCGCGACCAGGCGGACGTTTTTGTTGCTGTTGGCGCGGGTAATTCAGTGCATTTGGGGTGTGTTTGGTTGGAGGTGTGGGCCTGTTTCGATCCGAGTGAGCCAGCGAAGTGGGGCGTTTGATTGGGCGCTGGAGCGAACGAGCAGGGCGGCGTGGAGCAAATTTGTGTAGGCGAGGTGAGCGGAGCGACGCGCCAGATTCGGCCGAGCCACGCGGCCGCGAGCCGAGCGGGGCTAACCCCCAACCAAACGCACCCTTGATGTCTCCTCTGCATTCTGAAGCGGTAGCTTGTCTTGCTGCTATTGATGGGGCCATCAGAGTGGGCGCAAACAGGATCGTCTTTGAGTCTGATGCTTCACTCTTACTACAAGAACTCAATAGCTATGATGAGTATCAGAAGTCTGACGATTGGTGTGCTGGTGAGAGAAGAAGCTAAGAGCTTATGCATTTTGAACTTTGTTTCATTTCAGTTCTCTTTCAGCCAGCAGGCTTGTAACACTGCAGGTCATGAGCTTGCACTGTAGACTTGTTCTGGGAGGTTGATGCTCCTCTCTGTATTCTGAGCCTGAATCTGGCTGAAGCTTAATGGAATGTTATGTTTCCATAAAAAAAAACTAGCTTAAAATACTAAAAAGAAAGAAGAAAAAGAAGGTCTGGTCAACTAAACTTCTACTAGCACCTCTCACCTACCTAAGTATAGATCAATACCAATAGGCTTTCCTCTTGTGTGCACCAGCCAAAAAGCGAGAGTAACCATGATGAATCACACAGCACAAAAATGGTGCTCTCCACTTGATTCATTCCCATTGGTGCTCGCTGTCACCAGGCCCGGAACATTCCTCCTCACTGGCTGACCTGATCACCACGACTCATGCCATGCACTGATATTTCCATGCCCAATACGGCAACAGGTAATCGTACATCATCAATTTTACAAAGAGAAAATAAAACTGTATTGTTTTTCTATTTCCAGACAATAAACATTGCTATAAACGACAGATCATGGACATCCCAGCTTCCTTCATCCATGTGATTCTAGACACATAATTCTGTTGCTTGCTCATGTACTCCCAAGGCGATGAACAAATTTTTACTAGAGAAGAGAAAGAGAAAGAGAAAAGAAGAATGGTGGGAAAAGAACAAAAAAATATTGTATGGAGAGAACGAACCATCTAAGAATACAATGCTCGACGACGGATCAGTACTGTAGCTCTTATTGGTTCAGCTGATCAAGGGTCTCCAGCAGCACAGGCTTGAACCGGTTGCAGTCGAGCCTGACATTCTGCTTGTCCATGAAGGTCTCCTTGACGAACTCAAACCCCTTGTGGAAAGCCAGGGGGTTCTTGAAGATCTCATGGTCCAGCGGGTACTGGTCGGTGAGGCTGCTCTCGTGCACGGCGATGCTGTACTGCTTGTAGTGCAGGCCCATTTGCTCCGCCGGGTCGCCGAAATCGATCCGGCACACGCCTTCTATGTTGCCCCACGGCACGATCTGGATCAGCGTGGCGTTGTGTGGCAAGAAGACGCAGTTTGTGAGCCCGGCGCCATGGACACCCATCATTACGTCGACGGAATTGACCACCTTGGAGAACTGGGAGAGGTCGGAGCTCACATTGGCCTCTTCAACCACAACCTCAAAACCCAGCCCCTCAGCCATCGCGATGATCTCCTGGAGGTTGAGAAACATTCTTGTTTTCTGCCTTGAAATGATGAGCAATCTCGGCTTGACCTTGGGGATCTCACCGAGCGCGGACACGGCGTCCCTAGGCAACGCGTATGTCCGGCGCATGAATCTGTTGAAATCCACCATGGTGTAGTTGTGAGGAGCCTTGGTGGGGTCGATCGTGAACTCCATGTAAGCATGAAGTCCAACAATGGCATGCTTGACACAATGCACATCAGTATCCTTGTTGAAATCGATCAAGGGGTACTTGGATAGCTTCTTGAAAATCACATGGTACTTCCTTGTCCACCAAATAGCCATGCCAGTGATAAGGAACTGAACCTCACCATTGAACTCGCTTGCGGTCGTGAAGAGGGGGACCAGCGCGTCGGTGAAGTCGTGGAACAGATTTCCGGTGTATCCAGTGAGAGCAAAGACCACAACGGGCACATTGTGGTACTTGGTACACTCGGGTGCCACCTTGCTTGATTTCACCGTCAGCTCTGTGACTTTCTGGAGGCAGAGTTCATCTCCTTTACGAGGGTAGGGCTTCAGCTTCCATATCTCATTTCTCTTTGAGCTAGCAGGTTCCATGTACATCACCGAACTTGCGTTCGGATGAATCCTAATGTTGCCCCGCATCTCACAGACATTGGCTCTGAAGTTTGAGAAATCACAAAGCGGTCTCTTCTCCCACTCCGCGCTATTCCAATCTGCAAGATAAAGAGTATATAATTAATAATTACTACTAAGTCAGAAGAAATGGAAAGAGTTGGACATATCCATATGTGAACATGGCATTGTGAATGTGCAAAACAAGCAGATTCAGATGATCTCTGAATTTGGAACAAAATTACCAGATTCATATGATTTCACTGAGACATGCTAACCAACCTTGTTGCTGAGATCCATCGTCTTTGCCGGATACCATTTCAATCTTAGTTCCTGCTTCTGGTTTGCTATCTGCAGACACATCAGTGGAGAGCAAGTCAGTACACCATCACAGTTAACAAGTACTACCAAATCGGCCACCAACATCCAGACCAAGAAACACGAGAAGTATCAATCAGATTCATGAGCTACCTTGCTGCTTGGCATTGTCGCTGTCCTCGGCGTCACGGATGGTATAGTTGGAGACTGTGGGCAGGGTGACCTTGCGATGGCCATGGTGCCCCCACTCCTTGCCTTTCTTATCCCCTTCACCTCCACTAGCTACAAGAAGAAGATAGTAAAAGCAGGGGAGCAAAGTGAGCATCGATTCAAAGGAGGCCAAATCCGTTGCAATCCGGAATCCGAGTGGAACAAGGAAATTATTGATGGGAGGGATTTGATTGGAGGGCAACCGCTCACCTAACGCACCGGATTGCGGCTTCTTTTTGCTCTTGCGCTGCTGCTGATCCTCGGTGGTCCCTGTCGCGGAAGAGACATCTCAGTCGAGAAATTCCAAGAGTAAACAGTAGTGCTGCTATCTGCTAGTACTAGCTAGCTAGCTAGCAGAGTAATTGGGTAGTAGCTGGAACCTTTGGCTTTGGCGTTGGTGGTGGTGGTGGCGGCGGCGGCTTCGGCTTGGTCGAAGTCGTCGAGCACCTTGGGGTCCTGGGCGGCGGCGGATCTCTGGTCGGCGGCGGCGTCGGTGGTCTGGCGGATGAGGAGGGAGCGCGGGGCCTCGTCCACCTGCAGGCGGCCGTTCACTGCGAATGGGGGGCGGTTCGGTCAGTCACCATTTTGCAAGAAAGGAACAGATTCTTGCTTTCGAGAGGAAGAGCAGGAAGACAAGGAAGGAATCCAAGGAGAAGGAGCATGGCTTACGGTTGAAGAGGAGGGCGTCGGGCTTGGAGAGGACGACGAAGGTGAGGGTGACGAGGAAGAAGCCGATGACGAGGACGAGCAGGCGGAGGCGCCTGGACTCCTGGCGCAGGCTCCGCACCAGCTTGGCGCGCTCCACGGCCTTCATCGCCTTGAACGCCGCTCCTCCTCCTGGTGCTGACCGGACAAGCTCGCCTGGCTAGCAGGGTGTCTGGCTGTGGATCAGAGTGAGGCGATGCGGGGGGAGAGAGGAGGGGGCAATGGAGCTTTAGAGGGGAGTTTACCGGCGGCCCTGGATGGATGCCCAGATCCGTCTCGTCCGTGGGGCGGGCTGGGTGCCCAGTGGGGAAGGGAACGGGAACGGGAGTTTGGCTGCTGTCTGAATGAAGGGAGAGCCCAGTGGTGGTGTGGTGTGTGGACGGGGGGAAGAACGCAGGGAGTGGCTTTTCGTCAGCACTGAGCAGCTTTTGCTTTGGGAGGGGAGGGAGGGGGGCTGGGTGGCCCTTATCATTCCGCATGTTTCATCTTTCTTTCCAGCGGAAGAAACATCCTCCCAAAAACGGAGAAAAAAATAATACTCCGTGTTCAATAAGCACCGCCTAAAAGCCGGTGCTGCCCGGCGGGCGTCACGCGCTACACGTTGCGGCCACCGGTCTGGATCGCATCTCAACCCAACCCAACCCAACGGAGGCGTCGTTGTTGACAAAAGCAGTTATTATCCTCCTTCCAGCAAGTTCTCTTGCTTGTTGTTGTTACTGTCTGCCGACCGACGGAACGGAACGCCGTTCCGCTCTGCGTCTGCTCCTGCTCCTGCTCCGATCCTCTCGCGGGCGCGGTGCCGTCCAAGTGGCGACCCGCGCTCGTACATTTGTCCGCGTTTGTTCGGCGCCGCGCTTCCAATTCTGACTTTTGTGATCTATAGTTCAGTCGTAGCTAGCAGTGCTATGCTGCTGGAGTGCACAGCCAGCAACAACCACCTCTCTCCTCGTCTTCTTTGCTGCTCTCATTTTTGGCTTGTATACATACGCATACGCATACGCATACGGAGTACGAGTAGAACCGAACGGCTCTGTTACATAGTTAAAAAATACTAGTCCCGTGGTTAGGTTACATCTATAAGACCGTGATAGTATCTAAAATCTCACTCATTCATAAACTACCATGAGTATCCTTACTACTAATAAAGCTACTAGCACGTACTCCCTCCGTTTCCTTTTTACTTCCCATATAAAATTTGGTCAGAAAATATCAACATTTGCAACATCAAAGTTATACATGTGAAAATTAATATTATGATACTTCTAATAATATTGGTTTCATATTATGGATGTTGATAGATTTTTCTATAAAATTGGTCAAACTTTAGCAAATTTGAGTTTGACCAAATATTATATGCAGAGTAAAAAACGGAGGGAGTACTATGTGATAGTCATAGTGCGTGATACGCCTCCACCACGTCCAGACAAGGAAGAAATAATGCGTAATGAATGAATGGAATGGTGATAATTAAAGAGAACCATATTGTACAGATAAGAATGAAATAATGCATATTCAATGTGCCCCTAAAACACCATATTTAATGTGTGATTATAAGTACTTAATTTTTTTAATAAAGATAATCAATTATATTAATTATGTAAACTACTTTTCCAACATGGCTCCCCGCGTCGTAGCTACCAGCGGCCTAAGGCAACAACGTTAACCAACAACTCATACATATGATACTATGAGCCTTCGCACCCTCTACCGACGTCGGTGTTTTTTCCCTCGATGAACTGAATATTTTGATTGAAAAATTCAAAAACCATATATATAGTTTGTTTTGAATTGTTGTGTGCATAATTATTATTTTTGGGGGTTGTATACCTAGTTTAAAATAGTGGTGAAATTTCCTCTAAAAGACCATGATAGTATAAAAAGCATCACTAATTTAGATATTGAAAGGAGTATAAAAAAGTCATTTATTTATAGATTGAAAGGAGTGTCGTTACTACTTAGTGTAGGATAGTATGTCTTCAACACCTCCAAAGAAGGAAGGAGATAATACATAATGAATGCAAGATGATGAGTAAAGGGAACCACTTCTCACAAATAGTAAGAAGAAAATGATACATACTTAATGAGTGCTTATAAATAAGGAAATGATAAAGATTATCAATGCTATTGATTATATAACTTATTTTTCTAACATGACTTTGCGTGTGTAGCTACCAATGGCCTAAGCCACTAGCAGTAGACTATGGCGCACAACCGACACTTCAAGCTTTGGAACCCTCTAGCTTGATGGCAATGGTTTTCCCTTAACAAAATTGGAAAGTGCACGAACGAGAGAGGACATTATCCTTTGGTTGTCTTGTATTTTAATTATTTGGTTGTAGCATATTTACGTAATAATCTATATATCTCACATTGGATCATAGTTCTAAAAATCAAACCGGGCCGATGATCCGACTAGGAGAAGTGAAAATGTCTCTTTCTTTAGTTTTGTAATATACATTGGTCTTTAGTAGAGGAAAAAGGTAAAATTTTAAAAAAATGGGTAAGACATGAGGACCAAACCACTAACCACGAGCCAGCAAACCTTAAAGGCCCAGCACCATCTAAGTTAGGTAGATTTTGTGATTTATTGATGTTTTACATTCACTGTTATGTTCTTTTGATTTGAGACCATTTTGTTGAACAAAATAACTTATACATTTTATTTTATTTTATCGTCAATGAACCGATTGATCAGCGCTTCGATTGGTGAAGTCAATCTGGTTTTCTATACTATGCACTTATCCCCCCAAGCTTGCTAGATTTTTTTAGTTTAGTCTTTGAATGCCATGCTATTCACAAATAGATCCATGCTTGCTATCCCAAATAAGTCATTGTTTCACATACACAATTGAGCAAGAATTTGATTTGTTTTACTGCAGTATTTGTCATAAATCTCAGCAAAAACAAATGATGCCTTGCTAGATAGACTAGAGAGTATCGAAAATAAGCATTGATATTGAGGAGAGTGAGACCTCGAGTTGTTACATAAGGAGGAAACACAAATATGGAACTCACCATGTGCTCTCAGTTTGTGTGAAATGCCAACATAGCGATAATGGTTGGACTAACATGTCAGTATATAACAACGGTGCAATGTTAAGGGCATCTCCAATGTGGATCCTTAAAATAAACAAAATATTCGTTCGCGGACATTGGTAGGGGATGCAATCATCCAATAGCGTACCCCAAACGTCTAAAACAAATTTTAAATAAAATAGATGAGTTTCATGCCAAATGGATGATTTTTATGTAATTCAGACCAACTACATGACTTTTTTGACATACAGTATTTCGTTTGAATCGGACCAAAGACATGACATTTTCGATATACTAGTATTTCATTAAACTTTAGTGTTAGCTGGAAGCACGGACGGGGCGAAGTTTTATTTATGTTTTATGCCACAAGAAGAAAAGCGTCGGTGGTTATATCCATCTACTTTTTGCTGCTGCTTCGGACCAGATTGATTATCTGAACATGCCACCCAAATCCCCTCAAAAAGGAAAAGAAAAACAGGGAGAGAAGTAGAAGTATTTCCATTCAGTTGTGCTAGTTCGGCGTGAACACGTCACCTGATCGATCCATTCACTCACTGAACCCCTTTTGGAAATTTAGGCGTCTAGTTGGGCACAGGTTTGTTACTCTAGGAAAAAGACCCGGTTTGCCACATCCACATGTGCGGTGGACGCTGACATGTGTCCACACGGACACGGGTCAAAGATTATGACAGGGACAGCAAGCAAGGCTATCTCTCTCCGTCGACTGGGAGGAACAGTGACCTGCCACGACGACGACGGCTGTAATAAAGTCGTCGTTAAACAACGGACCTCAGGTTAATAGGTTACAGCTATAGATCCCCTTTGATTGAGCGTCGGCAGTTTGGACGTTTGCGGCGGAGCTAAGCCGCCGCCGGCGAACGCTAGGACGACACGGCCGCGCTTTTCTCTTGATCCTGTCTTACGTCGCGAATAGTAAAACGGAGAACATCCTTGCGTCGAGAGAGATTAAAAAAGCATATATTAACCAGCACTTAAAATATACACCTACCATTGGTTCGCTCATCATATCGATTGGGCGTATCATGCGGTCAAGCTTTCATGTGCAGTGCATGTGCGGCGCAAATCAAAAAGGTCATGCGCATGTGTGACCTCATGTGTGAGTGTACAGACTACTCGTACAAACCTCCAACTGAGATTGTTAATGTAGTACATTAAAAAGTTGGGCATTTCACAACTGTATGTACAGTAGTTTTTTTGGAAAATTTTGTGTGACCATTTAATACTTTCTTGTGTTGTGTAGATAGTTAAAAATAGTGGTCAAGATGCATCCAAAAGACACTGATAATATCTGAAATGTCACTTATTCATGAACTAGGAGTATCCTTACTACTGTAGTAAAGTGTAGTATGTGATGGTCATTATTGTTGATACGCCTCCACCCGCGTCCAGACAAGGAAGGAGATAATGTGTAATAAATGTGCGATGATAACTAAAGAGAATCACCTTGTAAAAATAAGAAGGAAATCATAAATATTTTAATGTGTGATGATAAATACATAATAATAAATGTAATCAATGAAAGTAATTATATAAACTACTTTCTACATATGACTCCTTGCATCGTAGCTATCAGCGGCATAAGGCAACATCATCGGCCACCAACCGATATAGACGACACTGCGAGCCTTTGCGCCCTCTAGTAACGCCAACGGTATTCCCCTTGATGAAACTGAATATTTTTATGGGAAATTCACAAATCATATGCGTAGTTCATTTTGAAATTTTGTATGGATATTTTGTTATTTTCGTGGGTTGTGTACATTATTAAAAATAGTGGTCAAGTTTCATCTAAAAGACAATGACAATATGAAACTTTCATTTAATTATAGACTGGAAAGAATATCTTACTAGTAAAGGCGTATGTGGTGATCCTTATGGTCGATACACCTCTGCCACCTCCAAACAAGAAAGGAAATAATACATACTAAATTCAAGATGATAAGTAAAGGGAACCATCTTGTACAAATAAGGAGAAAATGATACATATTTAATGTATCATTCTAAGTAAGGAAATGATTAAAGTAGTCAATGTTATTGATTGTATAACTCATTTTTCCAACATGATTCCCGTGTTGTAGCTACCAACATCTTTAGCCACCAGCACTAGGCAATGGTTGTTAGCCGACGCTTCGAGACTTGGAACCCTCTAGATCGATGGCCATGGTTTTCCCCTTAACAAAATTGGTAACTACACGAATAAGAGAGGGAATTATCCTTTAGCTATTGTGTATTTACATCATTTGGTTGTATCATATTTATGTATCAGTTCACATATCTCACATTTAATCATGCCTTAAAAATTGAAATGCACCTATTTTCCTCAATTTCTCTATTGAATAGCTATGTTGCCAAAGAAGGTCAAATCCCGTTCTACCAAGCGATAAGAGGAGTTTTCAAGCAAGAGTACTCCCAGACTGATGATACGATTGGGAAAATTGAAACTGACGCCTTCTCTGATTTGTAAGATGCGCTAATCTTTAGTAAAAAAATAGTGTGAGAAATGAGGATCAACCCCCAGCCTCAAGCCAGCAAACCCTAAAGGCCCAACACCATCTAGGTTAGCAAGATTTATGATTTATTGATGGTTTATATTCATTGTTTTGTGCATTCTTCATATTCGAGACAACTTTGTCTATAAAATAGCTTAGTATTTTTTTTCGTCAATGAACCGATTGAGTCAGCGCATTGACTTATGAAGTCAATCTGCCTTCTCAAGCTATGGACTTACTTAATCGAGCTTGCTGAACTTTTTAGTTTATTCATCGAATAACATGCTATTAACAAATACACCCTCCATTCCAAAATAACTGTTTCAACTTTGTACAAATTATACATAAAAGTTAGTAAAAAAATTGACGTTTATTTTGGGACGAAGGGAGTAGATCATTGCTTGCGATCACAAATAAGTCATTATTTTGCATAAAACAATCCAATAATCCCTTGGTTTGCTTTTACCATACCATTTTTCATAAAATTTCTTGGATTGTATAGGTTGTTAAAAATAGTGGTCAAATTTGCCCATGACATAAAACACACCACTTATTTACAGTCATGAAGGAGTATATTCTTTACTAGTACTATGACTAGTGTGTGGTACTTCTTATGGTTGATACACCTCCACCACCTTTTAAAAAAATAAGGAAATACTTCCTCCGGTCTGAATTAGAGCCATGACAAGTAATTCAGAACCACCTCCAAATAGAGAAGAAAATAATTCATAATAAATGTAAAATGATAAGTAAACGTAACCACCTCGTATAAATAAGGAGAGAAATATACATGTTTAATTGCCATTATAAGTAAGAAAATATTTAAGGTAGTCAATGTTATTGATTACATAACTTGTTTTCCCAACATGAGCAGTAGACAATGATTGATAGCAGATGCTCCGGGTCTCAAAACCCTCTAGCTCGATGGCAATGGTTTTCCCCTTAACCAAATTGGTAACTATATGAATGAGAGAGGGCATTATCCTTTTGCTATTTTGTATGTTAACCATTTGGTTGTATCATATTTATGTAACAATCCATATATCTCACGTTTAATCATACTTTTAAAAATTAACCGTGTGGTGGTTTGATTGGGAAAACCAAAAGTGACACCTTCTTTGGTTTTGTAATACGCACTAGTCTTTAGTAAAAAGAGAAAAATGTTTAGGAAATGGTGCAAGAGGCGAGGATCAAACAACTAACCGCAAGCCCACAAATCCTAAAGTCCCAACAACATCTAGGTTAGCTAGATTTTGTGATTTATTAATGGTTTATATTCAAGGTTGTGTGTATTATTTGGATATGATGCTATTTTATCTTTTGTTTTTGTTGTTTTTTTTGTCATGAATGAACCGTCTGAGTCGACGCTCTAACTGGTGAAGTCCATCTGGTTTTCAAACTATGCACTTACTCCATTGATCTTGCTGATCATTTTAGTTTAGTCTTGAATATTCACAAGTAGATCATTGCTTGCTACCACAAATAAGTCATTGTTTTACATAAAACTATGGAGCAACCCCTTGATTTGCACATACCACACTATTTATCATAAATTTTCTTGGATTGTATACATTGTTCAAAATAGTGCTCAAGTTTCATCTAAAATACCATAACATTATAAAATACATCACTTTTTTATAGACCGGAAAGAATATATTTACTAGTAAAGGCTAGTATGTGGTAGTTCTTATGGTTGATACGCCTCCACTACCTCCAAACAAGAAAGGAAATAATACATAATAATTGCAAGATGATAACTCAAGGAAACCACTTCGTATAAATAAGGAGAAAACAATACATATTCAATGTGTCATTTAAGTAAGGAAGTGATTAAGGTAGTCAATGTTACTGATTATATAACTTGTTTTTCCAACATGACTCCTCGTGTTGTAGTTACCAATGGTCCGAGCCACCAACAGTAATGTCGAGGGTGCACAAAAGCACGACGACACCGAGGACCATTGAGGTCCCTTTGAGGAGGGGGGGGGGGTTGTTGGAGGACACGTAGAACAACAATCACAATCACCAAGAAGCATCAGGAACACACGATGTACCCAGGTTTGGACCGCACGGACGCGTAACATCATACTCCTTGTTTGAACTAAATGATGACAAGATGAGTACAACAGAGAGCTCTCCTGAAAAGGATGACTTGATCTCTATGTGCTAACTTAATGGGGTCTAAAACCCCTTCTACGGTAGCAGGATCCTCTTTTTATATGTAAGGGGATTCCACAATTGCTACGTGATATCGATTACAACAAGGCGTAATATCGACGTTAGCAACCTTGGGAGAAGGACTCCACGTCCTTTGCGTAACCGCTCAAGCCATGGATGCCCTGGTCTTGACAGGCACAGTGAAAGGTGTCGCATACTCGGTAAAAGTAGTGGTGACTAGCTTAAGTTCCTTGAGAAACTGACATATTCATGTGATGTATAACTATCTTTATATAGTGCAGTTCATGTGGTTCAAGCACATTATCAACAGTGTCGGTGTTGCGACTTTGCTCGCTAGATAGATGGTTTTGGATTGATCCATATATTTAAATTACCAGTCTCTGTTGAATAATTATAAAGATGGCCGTGTGCATCGATTGATGCAAAGGCCAGGGATTATCCTTCTTATCCAAAAAATAAAAAAATAACTAGCTTCGCCTCTATTGATGCAAAGGCAAGGGATTATCCTTCTTTTCCAAAAAATAAAAAAATAACTAGCTTTGTGTGCTGTGTGCAGCAAAATGCTCACCATGTTTGATGCGCATTTGTTTCAGAAAGGGGTGGTGACATGGCACGTACGTTGATAGCTGTTCTTTTTCCATTTTATATAAAAAAATTCCAGTGTCAGAACGTGGTTTGTGGATTATTTGTTCACGAGAACACTGTCGGTGATATATCTAACTTTTGCTGCTGCTTCGAACCTGATTAAATTTCATCGGAATATGTGTATGACCCAAGCCCAAGCAACAGGGACAGTAGGACATTTCTGCAGGGATTCATTCGCTCATTCTCCCCCATTTCGGAAATTTCGGTCCTTTGTTTGGCGCAAGTTTGGCACACCACGAAAAAGACCTGATTTTTAGGGAGTGGTCGATGATGCTGATGTGTGTCCACACCGGTCAAATATTGGGTCAGGACAGCTTATCTTCTCAGGAATCTCAGGGTTGGTTGGTTGGTTCAGAACAGTGGTAAGGACGAAGGCTGTAGTTCGTTAAACAACCAACAGCGGTCAGATCCCCATTTGCGCGTCGGTAGCTTGGACGCTTGCGCCGGAGCTGGGGCCGACGCTCCGACGATGTCCGGCGGATTCGGTCCCGGTAAACCTGCCGCCGGCCTTTCACATCTACGGCGAATGCTAGGAGATAGGTGCTCTTTTTGGTTGATCCTGTATTCCTGTACTGCATAAAGAATAGTAAGATGAGGAACGAACGAACATCCTCCATGTTTCAGTGTATACTACATCGCAAATCGCGCGAGATTAAACAACAGGGAAACACGTGGGATCTTCACTTGTGGTTGCAGCATCCTACCCAGGGTTCCAAAAATTATAAAGTAAATGCTGATGATGGATTATGAGGAGTGGCATTTTTTAGGGGGAACGGAGGAGTATCTACTGACAACTAGACATTTACCAAAACCAACAAAGATTAGCTGAGTACTACTTGAATATATTAGCTCACTGATCGCATCGATTGACGTATCATGGAGTCAGGATCATGTGCATGTCAGCATGTGCCCCGCAATTAAAATAAAAGGTCCCTGCACATGTGTCACTCACATGTGGGTGTGCGGATGACTATTGGGGCGTCCCCGGCGAAATTTTTGGCGTGGGGGCAACGATTTTCAGCCGCGAATGCAACGTCCAAAATTGATGAAATTCAGTCACTTTAAATGAAATATAGGCGATTTCATTGATATTCTGGCGAATTAAAAATATATAGAAAACTACACCTAGTTCATGCCGAGGAGATTGTAGAAGGCGGTTTTTTCATCCCCGGCGTCACCGGCGCTCGGCGGCTCGTCCTTCGAGGCATGCATACTCCGGCATGGCGGCCTGAATCGCCTTGTTCTCGGCGGGGCGATCCTCGTCGGATGGCGGCGAAGTCATGGGGACGCCGCCGGCGCTCAATCGCCATGCACCCGGTACACGTATATCGGGCGGCGTCGGGTAGTTCATCTCCTGCAGCAGGCGAGCTTCCCATTTGTGCAGGCGGCGGCGGCCGAAGCCGTTGGCGGCAGCCCCATCGCCGAGAAACCTCTCTGCCATGCACTTCCCTCGAAAGTTTTGGGTGAGAAAGGTGAGGATAAGAGATGGTCAGCGCTGGAGCGGCGTAGGCGAAGAGATGGCGAGTGTGCGGCGAGAGGGCGGAGCGGTGGATTGCCATTACTGCGTCGCGTAGTCGATTGAACTGCTCGGCCAGTCCTGATGGAAGGCTAACTAGCGACAATGTTGAATCGTGCGGGAGCCGAGGCGAGATGACGAGGATGACGAAGCTCACAATCGCTGACTCGGCGGGCCAACATGAGGGGAATCTGACGTTGTTTGTTTTGGCGCCATTTTTCTTTCCCCCGGCCTCCCTCCCCCCCCCCCAACGTGCTGGGTTCGGCCTGGGTCCGCCGACGTCGGTTCAAGCTGAAGAAAATTGGGTTCCCGGGGGCGCGATTGGGCGAATTTTTTTGCGCCGGCAAGAAAAAAGATGCTTTGGGGGGGGGGGGGTGGAGATGCCTTTACAAACCGATAGTATGTGACATTAACTTGTTTCAAACTGAGATAGTTTTATGATGAATTAAATTGAGGATGTTACCATTTTGTACTAGATAACCGACACTTATTATGGATCGGAGGGAGTAGCATTCTAGAAGAAGACGTCCGGACATCATTAGTTAGTGTAGGAAATAAGCGATAGCATAGAATTATATGTTGCTTTATACTTTAAATAGATCATTGTATCTTCGTTTTGGCGCCTTGGTCCATCTATCTCTTGGCCGATCGTTTGGCTTCATTTCGTCGCGTTCGGCGATGGTCTGGTTTTATGCACGGCGGATCCGGCCAGTTTTGACTCCTGATTCTGATGCACGGACCGGCTGGACTGCACGGTGGAGCTGGTGTGCTGTGGTATAGCAAGCAAACAAAATCCTCGCCGTGTTTGATTGATGCGCGCGTTTGTTTCAGAAAGATGACATGACATGGCACCCCGGTAGCCTTTGTTTCCTACTGTAGTGGTAGATGCCCTATGGGGTCTGTTTTGGCTCGACGGACGGGAGGCATTTTGTGTTTTGCTCACGGCAAGATAGACTGACGATGTAAGTGATCCTCTTCTCAAACACTTATTCGATGGCTCGACCAAGAGCAGAGAAGCGCTATTTTTTACACTTTTATTATATTTTTAAATATAAAATTATTATATTTAAAAATAACCTTCACCAAGCATTAAAAATGTCCATGAAGTGTCAAAAGATATGTTTACGTAACTTCCAAAAATGTTGATACCATTCGAAAAACAATTTCATGACATTTTAAAGATGTTCAAGCATCTCAAGAAAATGTTTGTCATTTGAAAAAAAGTTTATACAATGTAAAAAGATGTTCACATTTTTTATTTTTAATGTTTCAATTTTATTTGATTTTTTTAAACCCGCCACAAGCGAACGGGAATGGATAAGAGGATTGTGGGATTGACGTGATAGGGTAGGGTTGGTTATAAAAAATATTCAAAAATATGTATTTGAAAGAGTGTTAATCATGTGTTTGCATTTTATCAAAGTGTATAAAGTTTTAGACATATACCAAAAATATGCAATGTGTATGATAAAAATAGAAATCAAAACATATATTTCAAATTAGTTAAATTATGTATTTTTGTAAGTTAAACATGTAAAAGAAAATTTCCGATGTGTAAAAAAAAACTTACAATATGTATGGAAAATGTAGGTTTTCTGGCTTTTACGTTTGGGTTAGTCCATTTTCTGATCGCTGATTTTTTTCTTGTAAATTTTTTTGCTGCCTTTTTTTCTTGTATTGTTGCATGGCTTCTTGAGCTGAATTCTCAACTTGCCTGTTTGGAGTCAATTAATTTTCTTATTGGGCTTGAAGCTCATTACTTGTCGCTTTTTATCCCGCTTCAGGCGCTTTTCCTTTTCTTTTTTTAGCATAGTTTTTTTTATATATGGCTATTTTTTAGAACGTTGGAGTGAGTGTAAAGGTATACACATAAGTACCATATGATATGTGTGTACATTATATTAAAGTGCAAAAAATGGTCTATCATATGGTTATTCTTTGCATAATAGATGCCCCGTACATTGTTGCGAGAACCTTGCTAAAAAGTGCATAAATAGCTGCTAAAAAAATCTAAGACTAATGGAAATCAAATGTAGGATTAAACAAATATGAAGCGTATAAATAAAAAATAAATGAATTGCAATTCATAGAATATCATTTCTAACAAAATATGAAGCATATAAAATGAAAAGTGAGAATGTATCTGGTGCACCCATGCTTGTGGTGCTACCAGTGCACCAGATGCATTAACACCTTTTATAATATTTTAAAAAAATATCAATTTTTACCACATTGGCATGACATCAATATACGTCGTTACAAAATTTCTTATCAAAATTTGAAACATTGCTCGAGATACAAAAAGGACAAATTTGAAGTCAACGTGACAATGGGCTAAATCTGGAGCCCAACTTGTGTTATGTACTATTCAGTGTTGAATTTATTATTTTTGTATCTCAATCTATGTTTCAAATTTTGACTTGAATTTTTGTGATAACACACACTAATGTTATGTGAATGTGCTAATTTGTTTTCACTTTTTTTTGAACATTTAAAAACGTGCTAAGAGAGTTCGGTGCACTGGTAGCACCACAAGCACGGGTGCACAGGATACTTCCTCAATGAAAAGTAAATGAATTGCAATTAATAGAATATCATTTCTAACAAAATATGAAGGATGAACTATAATGCAAAAGTAACTTATTTCTCAAATGCGTGAATTGATGATGGGGTGGAATTGCAAGCATGGAGCAATGCAAAACAATAATTTGTGGCTTTCATGCACGATTTGCTTGAGTGGTTGCATTACTTGAATAAATAGGTAGTGAGTTGTACTCCTAGCTATTTATGAATAAAAGATTACAAAAAGTATAACTTCAGTGCAAAGCCATGTATAATTGTTTTTTCATTTTCTAGGGTTCTTAGTTTTTCAATATTATTTAAATATTCTTACATTTTCTTTCTTCTTTTAAAGGTAATACAAATACCAGTAATTCATTAATTTTTTAAGAAAAGTATTTGTTAATAAAAATTCACTAAAATATGTTTATTATTTTCTATTGTAAAAACATAATTTATGTGTAATTGTTTTCAGTTTTTTTCAATATTTTTTATTTTTATTTTATTATTATTTTACTTCAATGGTAATAATGGTGCCATTAATTCATTTTTCTTAGAAAATCGTAATTTTATATGTGTGTGTGTGTGAGAGAGAGAGGGAGAGAGAGAGAGTATATTCAAGTACTATATTGTATATGTGTAACGGATAATGCTAACGTAGACCGAGCTACACGTAACCCTTTAGTTTGAACAAGTTATAAAATGTATTTTATATTATTCAACAAGCATTGAATTTTTTTATGAATATATATACACATGTATATGACATATGTGCAAATTTTCATACCATTATATTTTCATATGTGGCGTATGAAAAAAAGACAAATATTTGATTTTAAATGGGCCTTTTTGTTGTTGGTTTTGGGCTGAAATTTTGTTTTTTTCGTGCAGACTTCATATTACAATATTTTCAAGCCAAATTTGACATGTTCATACGGAATACATATAAGTTTTCATATATATTTTTTGGATTTTTTCAGAACTTTTAAATATGTTTTACGATTTTTTCAAAAATAAAGGGCTACGTGTAGTTCGGCCTCCAAAAATTCGCACTCATATGTGTTAGCTATACAAGACTCATATGTGGGCTTGGACGGTTAGCCCTGCCAAAGTGCCGCGCGTGAACTGGATCACGTTGCCGGCAAGGGTGGGCGGCGAGCCCATCTACGGGCGAAGGGGGTTGGAGCACAGGGTGATCATCCACCTTTCAATACATGAAGACCCGACCAAGGGACCAAACATCGTCTCCACCGGCTTCCAGTACCGTGTGAGCGTCATCGACGGCGAGAAGGAGCCGCGGGATCGGCGCCAACGCATCTCCAAGCCGGTTGACCCTCGCCGGCGTGATCGGGACGACGACTGCGATCGTGACCGGCGTCGAGACCTTGGTGACAGGGGTCGCGACCACTCCATGGGCGGTCAGGGATGGGGTGAGCGGCTGCGCCGTAGCCTGTCTCGCCAGCCTCGCGACAAGGACCAGGGGAGGGACCGCGACCAAGGGCGTGACCGCGGCGACCACGGTCGTCGTAGGCAGAGTTTACCTGCTGCACCTGTCCTGCTTGCGGGTTCTAGCTCCACCAGCAGCGAGGAGGTGCGGGCGTTGGAGTTCTCCACCATGGCTCCTGCTCTTGGGATGTCGTCTTCCTTGGCGCCCGCTGCAACTGCTGACCTGGCGCTCGAGGAGCTCCCCAGTGGATTGGCGCCTGCTGACGAAGCCCAGGAGATTGTACAGGGGGAAGCCGGTGCAGGCCGTGGCCGCAGCCCGGCGAGACAGGCCTCTCCGCATGCTGCCAGGCAGCGATCTCGGGACAACCTGACGCCCCCGGAGTCCCCACCGCTCTCTCCGACGACGGTTCTCCCAGCGACCATGCGCTCCAAGCGTGACGCCATGCGCTCACCTCAATTGGTCGCCGGGGTGGCCAGCCCAGCATTGCTTGCGATCTGCTCTCCTGAGATGATGCTCCGCCCATTGCCGTCTCCGACGAGGCCACCGGGCTTTGACGCCTCCCCCACGCCTCCGCTGCTCATCGATGGACCATTGCCGCGCACTCCCTCCCCAGTGCGCCGGGTGGCTGTTGCGGCGCGGGCGCCTGCTCTGGAGATGCCGGACCTATTTGTTGAGCACTCGGAGCCGCTCCTTCCGGCCCCGAAACCTGCTGCTGCCAGAGTCATCCGCACCCGCCGCAAAACCCTTGATGGGGTCGCCATCTCCAGTGTGGGTGGGCTACAGCGTGTCACCCACAGCGTCGCGACGGGGCCCGGAAGAAGAGTGTGCCGGAGGAGAAAGCTGCCGAGGCGTTCGTTTGCAAGGGCCTTGGTATTATCAAAGATGGGGCAGACGTCACGACAGCAGCTTTCGACACCTTCACAGCCACGTTCAAGAACCAACTAAAGCCTGAGATCATTGCTGCTATGCGTGAGATGTTCAAGTTAGATGATGGGCCAGCCTCACATGCTGAGGATGCCTTGATCGCGCACGGAGGAAATGGACCGCTGGACATGATTGAAGAAACTGGAGCTGCAGCGCAGGTTGCAGCTGATTGAGCGCTGCTGGAAGCACAAATGAGTAACCTTGTTCCCATGTTAGTACAACCATGTGTACGTCCAGGGGTAGCCAGAGAGGCTACGTATGTTAGTTTAACTAGGTGTTGGGGCTGTCTTTGTAGTACTGTTCGAAGCTGGGGCTTCTTTTGCTGGCTTCTGTTGATTACTGGATGTGATTTAGGGTGCATCAAGTTACATTATGTTAGCACATCCATTTAATGTTATGAGCTGGAATGTAAGGGGGCTAAATTGTTTGAGTCGTCAAGCTACTGTTGGTACAACTATTGCCGACTCTTCTTGCAATGTGGTATGTCTCCAGGAGACCAAACTCCAACACGTCGATGCTTTCACCGCGGCTACCCTCGGCGGCCATAGGCTTCGCGGCTTTGTCCAACGGCCGGCAGTAGGGACGAAGGGTGGCATCCTGCTGCTCTGGGATGAAAACTTGATGGATATGTCTGATTTCACCCTCACTGCTCATTGCCTTTCTGCAAGGGTGAATATTAGAGACCACGGCAACCCTTTCAAAATCACGACGGTGTACGGCCCAACTGCCTCCGTCAATAAGGATGCCTTCTTCGCCGAGCTCCTCGGTCACAAACCTCCTGTTGGGGTACCTTGGATAGCCCTCGGGGACTTCAATCAAATTTATCGGGCGAGAGACAAGAATAAGCGAAACGTTAACCGGAGTAGGATCAACCGTTTTCGAGCAACGCTGCATGCTTGTGAGCTCAAAGAGATTCATCTTCAGAATAGGCGCTTTACTTGGAGTAACGAGCGGGCAAACCCGACGCTTTGCAAACTTGACTCCTTCTTCTGTAATGCCGAGTGGGACACCTCATTCAACACCCACGTGCTTCATGCGCTTTCCTCCTCGCTCTCCAACCATTGCCCGCTCTTGCTTGCGGACGATAAAGGCCCTAGGAGGCCTCGATCCTTTAGGTTTGAAAACTTTTGGACCTCCATGCCTGGATTCAACGAGGTGGTGCTTAAAGCATGGAATGAAGATGTTGCAAATTCCGAGCCTTGCCAGAGGTTGTTCCTCAAGCTCAAGAAGACGGCGACTCGTCTCATGGAGTGGAGTAGGAAGCTTTTCTCCAAGGCCAAAGTTCACTTCCATGTCGCGCTCTTGATTATTCTTCGGCTCGACATTGCCCAAGAGAGTCGACAGCTCTCCACCGAGGAGCTTCACCTTCGATCAAGGCTCAAGCGGAGGGTCATTAGCCTGGCGGTGCTTGAGAGGGCTCGCAAGAAGCAATGCACAAGGATTTTTAACCTCAAGGAGGGTGACGCTAACACCAAATTCTTCCACCGTCGGGTGAACGCCAGGAGAAGGAAAAATCACATCCATAGGATCAAGAATAGGGGTGGATGGGTCACCGAGCACGAAGCTAAAGAGCGCATTATCCATGATCATTTTTACGGCGTCATGAAGAAGGGGAACACTAGCGCTATAGACTTTAATTGGGAGGAGCTAAATTTGGGGCGTCATGACTTGCGCGATCTAGACTCCCCTTTTTCTGAGGAGGAGGTTAGGGATGCCATCAACGAGATGCCAAGTGACAAGGCGCCTGGTCCGGATGGCTTTACGGGGGCCTTCTTCAGGAAATGTTGGAATATCATCAAAGTCGACCTCATGAGGGTGATTCAATCCTTTCAGTCCTTGCATACCCGCAATCTTCATTGGATTAATACAGCCAACGTGGTGCTCTTGCCCAAGAAGGATGGGGCCGAGGAGATTACTGACTATATGCCTATTAGTCTCATACATGCTATTTCCAAGATCATTGCGAAGGTTCTCTCCAATAGGCTTGGGCCTCACATGAACACTCTTGTCTCCAACGCCCAAAGTGCCTTCATCAAGACACGTAGCATCCACGATAACTTCATGTATATGAGGAACCTTGCTCGACGTCTCCACAAGAACTTCATGTATGTGAATAGCATCCACGACGCCTTCCCTACTCTTCAAGCTTGACATCCGCAAGGCTTTTGACTCGGTCAAATGGGAGTACATCCTTGAGCTTCTCCAACGTAGGGGGTTCCCGCACAAATTTCGGGAGTGGACTGCGGCGCTTTTCTCCTCCTCCTCATCGAGGATCCTTCTTAATGGAATTGCCGGAACGCCAATCATGCATGGGAGGGGACTTAGGCAAGGGGACCCCCTCTCCCCTCTCTTGTTCGTCATCGCCATCGACCCGCTCAACCACCTTCTCGAGTTGGCAACAAGGAAGGGCCTCCTTCACAAAATCCGTGGTAGAGGAGCCGTGGTGAGGACATCACTCTATGCAGATGACGCGGCGGTGTTTGTGGCTCCCATCAAGAGGGACATTGACAATCTTGCAGGCATACTTTGGAACTTTGGTGAGGTAACGGGGCTATGCACGAACTTCCACAAGAGCTCGGTCGTACCGATTAGGTGCAATCACCTCAACTTGGCGCCCATCCTCATAAGCTTGCCGGCTACGAGGACATCCTTTCCCTTGCGTTACCTTGACCTTCCTCTCTCTGTTTGGCAACTCAAGAAGGTGGACCTTCAATTTTTGGAGGACAAGGTTGCAAACAAACTTGTCACATATGAGGGCCGAAACATTACTACGGCCGGCCGCACATCCCTGGTGAAGTCTGTCATCGCATCAATTGCGGTCTACTTCATTACGCCTCTTGTGCTACCAGCGAGTACCCTTCATGCAATCGATAAGCTGGAAAGGGCATTTCTTTGGTCCGGCTCCGACAAGACAACAGGCGCTAAATGCAAGGTCAATTGGGAGATCGTTTGTAGACCACAAGAGTATGGTGGCCTAGGGGTACTCAATAAAGACAAGTTCGCGAGGGCGTTGAGGCTCCGGTGGCCTTGGTATGAATGGAAAGGGCATGAGAAACTTTGGGTGGGGATGGGCAACCCTTGTGATGATGAAGACCTTGATTTTTTCTATGCCTCCACCTCCATCACCGTGGGAAATGGTGCGCGGACACCATTTTGGTCCTCACCGTGGCTCGGTGGCCAAAAGCCTAGAGACATAGCGCCTCTCATCTACGAAGCCTCCTTGAGGAAAAAGTGGAAAGTTAGGGAAGCCCTTAAGAGCAATGCTTGGATCCTCAAGATTAGTCCCTCAACTACTGTCACGGTCGACCACATCACGCAATTCTTCACCCTTCGGGCACTAATCCAGGATTTCCAACTCGATGAGCACGCCGAAGATGACATTGTTTGGAAGCACACCGAGAATGGCCAATACTCATCCGTCTCCGCGTACAAGGCCCAATTCCTTGGACTTATCCGCTCTCCCATGGTGCAACCGGTTTGGAGGGCTTGGGCTCCTCCCAAGGTCAATTTTTTTGCTTGGCTAGCGCTTCAAGACAGGATTTGGACCGCCGACCGTTTGGCCAAGCGTGGATGGCCAAACTGTGATCTTGCCCCCTTTGCAAGCAAACTCAAGAAAGTGGTGCGCATCTCTTCCTTCGATGTAGATTCACCGTTCGACTTTGGAGGCTGGTGATACAAAGATTTGGCATTGAAGACATCGACACTGGTACTTGGCATTTGGAGGAATCGCTCACAACTTAGTGGGCAAGGATTACCGGTACGGGAAACACATTCAAAACAGCCATTGCCTCTCTCACGATGCTTGTCTCTTGGACCATCTGGAATGAGAGAAACGCGCGGATCTTCTGAAACAAGTCCACTCCACCACCAATTCTCCTCAACAACATCATTGGGGAGGCTCAGCTTTGGGTGTCCGCGGGTGCAAAAAAATTAGGGAATATTGTAACGGGAGAGTAATTGTCATGTGGGTTTGTAGGGTGATGTAACAAAACATACTCTATATCCTTCTTATTTAATAGATGGGGCAAATCTTTTGCCTCCGTTTCAAAAAAAATGCGCTATTATATAATTATTATTTTGGGTAACTAAATTAGAGTGCAAACTTTTTTACTAGAGTGTATTTTTAAAAAGATTTAGCTATAAGTAAGTTGCCTGATTTTTATATTAGAGCAAGACATTTTTTCGGCTTGTGATTATTGTGTCAAAATCCATGTTTTGTGTGTAGTTTCTTGGGTTGAATTTTTGACTTGCCCTAGTTTATAGTTAGTCGATTTTCCTATTGGGTTTGAAGCCCGTTAGCCATTGTCCTCATCCACGCATAGGTCTTCCATGGCAGCCGCCCCTCTCCTCCACGCCCCGTAGCGCCAGTTTCCGGTGTTCGCTACTCCCGTAACTTTCATCGTTGAAGCTATTTTCTCACTGGTGTTGCCAACCCTCGGTTGCAACATTAATGGCGATGACATCCAAAAGCCGACCGTAGAAAAACTGGGCGTTGGTTCTAGTAAACTGAAAGATGATGGTTGCAAAAAATATGTTGATTCAAACAAGTACAAAGACAATAGTATCAAAATGAATACTAGTTCCAGCAAAACATAACACGATGGTAGCAATTCTACTCTTTGATTGCAACTTATTGTAACGTCGCTTCCAACAAAAACAGTGTCGACGACACAACCCGCTCTCCACCATCGCAACAAATGCCGTGGTTGGTTCCAGTTTTTTGCACCCCCGTTGTAGCTGTTGCCGGTTGTAGTACCGCCTCGTGCCGATTGAAGCTTTTGCATGGATGTTTCCAGGTTTTTTTTGTTGCTTCCAACATTAATGGCGATAGGCGGTTGTAGCTCACCGACCTTCGATTGTAGCTCGCCGGCTGTCGGTTGTAGCACGACCTGATGTCGGCTGCAGCTCGCTAGCCGTTGTTTGTAGTATCAACGACGACTGATCCCGGTATGCCACCACACACCACCACACTGGGGTGCGATAGGTTGTCCACGTAGCCATGTCTCATAGGAGGAGATTACTGCATCAATGACCATTGCTTAGATTGCTCTCTTATTTTGATTTGGATGGGGATAAGATCAAACAAATAGAAGGTGAAAAGGAGGAGGAGACAAGGGGAGTGAGAGACACAAGGAAGAAGATGAAGATAACGGGCAATCATAAAAAAACTAGAGTGAGCCAGCTAGTGATAAGGTGGGCCACCATGCCACATGGCCAGTTGCCCCGCGTGTGACGTGTGATGTGTTGTTATAATTTTGATTTAGTTTCAGTTTTTTCTTAAGGTATTATAGCGTCACTATTTATTCCTTCATAAGAAACTGATTTAAAAACTTCTACTATTAGATGTTTATTATTGGATATTATAAAAAGAATTTTAGATGTAAATCATTTCCTTAGGCGAGACATCGTCACCGAGCTAACTAGTTTTAACCTTGGTCATAAAAATTAGATAAACCTTGATGAGCAAAATGTGAATACTCATGACCAACACATGGTTTCAATAAGATCTTTTTTTTATATTGGCTTAAGGGTGAAGAATGCTTGCGCCACCTCTTACATGAATGGTCCATCTCCAATCCAGATCAAAAGTTGCGGGCCTGCAAATAGTAATCCACATGCATATACATAATCTTCTGAAGACTCCACCCGCAGGAAACTAAGATAAACTCTGAACGAGTTTATGCCCCATTTGTTTGGCCTTTTGCTTTTGTTTTTGCACCTTTACCATTTTGGTCAAAAGCCATAAAAGCTTCTAGGCCTTTTTTGTTTGAACTTTTGCGGTTTTTCCATTTTGGTCAAGAAGTCATAATTTTTTTAAAAAACATATATTTAAGAGTTTTTATGGCTTTTGATGAATGAATATAATAATATTTAGCTCCAAAAGCTATAAAAGCTATAAAAGCACTTATTTAGAAGCTTTTATGGCTTTTGGCCAAAATGAAAAAGTCACAAAAGCAAAACCAAAAGCCCAAACAAACATGGCCTAAATAAATGCATTTGAAGCTTTTTTTTGGCTTTTGAAACTAAATATTGTTATATTAATTTATCAAAATCCATAAAAACTCATAAATAAAAGCTTTTGGGAGCTTTTATGACTTTTGAAACTACGAAGGGTTACATGAATAATCTTTCCTCCAGGCTGCATTGCTTTCCCGGTAGCCCTGAATTTTGCCTTGGTCAAATAAAATGCAACAATTTCAACTAGAAAATGTGTTCTTATGATATTGCGGGTACACGCACGCTCTGTAAACTGTGAAGGAAAAAAATAAATATCTTTTGATTGAAATAGTAAATTCAATCACTAATCTGATATGTCGCTGAAAAATAATTGATACTACCACAAAAATAAATGATGTAAGCCGGGCCAAGGTTGACTTTATATCTTGTCCCCCGGAAAGAAAAAGTAGAAAGAAAAGAAAAGCTTCACGCTAATTGGTCAAACCCAAAGGAAACCCCCTCTCTCCGGCTCCCAATCCATCGTCCGACAGAACGCCCAAAACCGGCGAGCGGGCCAGCCGCGTCAGCCTCACACGGACGGGTTGCAGTCAGATTCCATCCAATTCAACTGCCACCCGAGCCGAGCCGAGCCGAGGATGGATTTGGATTTGGACACTGGGCACTGGGCAGGGCGTGCCCGATGCTGCTGCTGTCACCCAACGGCGACAGGTTTCCCCCTGTTCTTAATCTCAATCCCACCCTCCCTCCCCCTCCTCCTCTCCCCGTCCACACGCCCGCACACCGCCACCACCAAGACCTTCCAGATTCCGCCGAATTCTCCGCCGCCGAACCCTAATTCCCACCGACCCGTCCCCTGATCCCGCCAATGGCCGACACGGAGGACAAGCCGGAGCCGGAGGCCCCGGGAGTGGAGGTGGTGGAGCAGGTGGAGCAGGAGGAGGAGTACGAGAGCGACCTCGACGACGCGCCGCTCCCGGCGGTGAGGCGCCGGGCGGCGGCGAGCGACGAGGAGGAGGAGGAGGAGGAGTCTGACGACGGGGGGCTGCCCTCGCCGCGGAGGGGGGCTGGATCCGGCGCCGACTCGGACGGCCAGGGCGCCGCCGAGGTGTACGGCGAGGAGTACGACGAGGAGGAGTACGAGGAGTACGAGGAGGAGGAGGATTTCGACCAAGGGCGCGGTGGGGCGGCGGCCGCCCAGGCGGTCGCCGCGCCCGAGGGGGTCGAGGAGGATGCGGAAGCTGGGAAGGCGCCGGAGGCGGGAGAGGACGGGGAGGAGGGCAAGAAGGAGAGCGAGCCCTTCGCCGTGCCCACGGCCGGCGCCTTCTACATGCACGACGACCGCTTCCAGGAGTCCCGCGGAGGCCGCGGTCGCGGAAGGTACTGTGCCGCCCTTTTCTATTTTACTTTTTTGCTGTTCCTCCGTGGCTAACTATATATCTTGAGTAGGATGTAGCCAATTGCTGATTGCTCGACCTAGGCTGTGCTTGGCATTGTGTTTAATTACTTAATTAGAACAATCCTGTTTTCCTCAACCTGATTTTGCTTATATCACCAGCATTGCGGCGAATTACCACAACCCCGTTTGCTCAACTAGATTTAGCGCAATTTACTGTGTGGTTAACCAAGTTTTCTCCGCTTTTGTGGCTAATCTCTAGAGCGAATTGTAAAACACAAGTTCATTAACCGCAAACTAAGCCTTAGTTGCATCTAAATTACAGCTTGCGGGGATTTATGTTCAATTGGTTTCACCCAAGTTTCCACAAAAAACCTACCATGTTTACTAGGGTTGTAAATATCTCAGTAGAGACCAAACACTGAAATCAGTGCACTGTAGTAAACTACTAACTGGTTTGTGGTCTGCTGGCCTAAAAACTGAGCACATGATAGTCTGATGGGTGCACGGCATATTGGGTGTAGTTTAGCTAGCGTTGTCAACCAATAGAAACATGCTCAAGCATATGAACAAGTGTATGAGTTACTGATTCACACAATTTCATACAACTAATTGGTCCACACATGAAATCCATGTTAACCATTAAATTATTATATTTATTCTCAAGATCAAGATGCATATGCAGGAGCGTGTTGTACTACCCTAACTTATGTAGTCCTGGCTTCTTTATATGAAAGTGGAGGCTCTCGACCCTTCATAAAAAATATAAAACCCTCACAAAGTAGAGATAATGCAGCTACTAATTATGCTCAATCTGTATCATGATTAAAAAATATAAAACCCTCACAAAGTAGAGATAATGCAGCTACTAATTATGCTCAATCTGTATCATGATTACATGATCCAGGTTTCAACTGCTTCCTAATCTATCTATATTCTCAATTTAGGAAAATGCTGAGTAATAGGAACTTGTGGAATCCTAAAGAGGAGCAAGCTTGGGTCCATGACAGATTTGATGAGATTCATCCACGTGGTTATCATAATGGCAATGTGAGTAATGAGTACTATGCTTTCTTATTTTTTCTATGCATTGAACTACTAATGCATGTTTACTTACAAATATACCTTTTGTTCGTCCATTGTGCTTTCAGATGAGAAATCCGAGAGGCCGTGCTGGAGGGCGTGTTGGTGGACCTGGTGGTAGGACTCGTGGTGTTAGCCGTGGTAATTTCAGAGGCAGCAGGTCTCGAGCGCATAATCATGATGGTAACCAGAACTACAGCTATGTTCCAAAGGGATCTCATGTTTCCCTTGATAATACAAAAAATGCTGGACCGGTTCCGCGTGAGTACGGGAAGAACAGAGCTCCTAAACCGTCTCATGCTCACAATGATGATGTTGATAACTTTATGGTTTCAAAAGAACCTCGCACTTACTATGACGGTTCGAGAAGTCGTAAGGACACACCAAGAGTAATTCGTGGCAGAGGCTCTAGACGTTACCAACCACGTCGGAGTACCACCGAGACATCTTCAGAGCAAAATGCTAGGTGAGTGGAAGGTTTATTTTTATTCAGTCTTTGCACACTTCTTTTGATAGAGAACTGACAGCACAATGTTTGTTTTTTAATCATATTCCAGATCACAGAATCCTGAAAATGCTTCGTCAAATGCAAATTTGGGGAAACACCAATCCCAGAATTCAAATTCTCGTCCTGAGCAAGGCTTTCATAATAAGCAATCATTTGCATCAAACTTGAATTCAGCCTCACCTCCATTTTACCCTTCGAGGCCATCCCACCAGGAATTACCGATTGGTCAGAGGGGGAATACACAACCTAGTACCACCAGTAGACCCTTCTCATCCCCCATTGGTATGGAGCATGTTTCTTCAACCCCACAAAATGCCCCCTTGCTGAGAGGGAAGGCCTTTGTACCGAAGGGCACACATATGCAGTCATCTCAATCATCATTAGAAGCTAATGAAGTCGTTAGAGATTCTGTTCAGGCCTCACATCCGTTGGTTCAGTCATCTACCCAATCCACACCAAGGACACCAACCCAGATGTTGGGTGCACAATTTGGTAGTAGTGGTGGAATGCCATCTTTCACACAACCCAAATCTACACTTTTGACTGAAGACATTGGAGTTTCTTCACCTCGTGGATCAAACAAAGCTGTTACTCGACGGACGGTGAAGGGACAATCTGGTGATCAGGGAGAAGAGCGTGCTTCTTTCCTCTATGGCGGCGGTCACGTTCTCGGTGCTACGGGAGGCCTTTCACTTGGTGACCAAGGTTTCCGTGGCACCCCAGCACTCTTTCCAGGTTTGTATTGGTACACTGAAATTACAATGTAATAACATGAGTGCTTAATGATAACATGTATGAAAAAAAACGTAATTGACGATACTAGTATGTGGTAACTGTTTTCACTTTCCTATCATACAGTTATGCAGTTTGGAGGCCAGCATCCAGGTGTACCTGGTGTTCCTTCGATCGGTATGGCTTTACCAGGATTTGTGTCTCAGCAACAACTTGGCCTCAACAATTCTGAAATGGCTTGGTAAGTAGTTAGTCATCCTAATTTTTTTCTTCATCTCAGTCTAGTACGATGGTGGTGCACTACTGTTGTCTGCTGGTACGATATGAGAATTTGCGTGGTCATTAATAGGCAATTTTGATAGGTATTATATATGGCTGTATACTACTTGCACAAATTGACTTATTAATGCAGCGTTATTTATTTTAATATTATCTTGTCTAATTTTTTTGTTGGCTGCATCTGACTGAAATTAGGCTGCCAATATTGTCTGGTTCTGCTGGAGGTTTAGGAGCAACTTATGGCTCACCTTATATTGCCATGGATGGCAGCTATTATTCCCGACCTTCTGAGCAGGCATCTTCTTCAGTTAATCCTAGGTATGTTTGTCCAATACTATAACATGATGTATTGCATGGCTTGGGATTTCTTATCGCATCTGTACTCATATACATATACCTTGACATGTGTTACATCAGTTTAATTATAGTTCATCCTCTTCTTGCGTAGAACAGCAGTCCTGGTTTTGTGATAGTGTTAAAGCTTGAAAGCAAAATCTGCAAAGTTCACCAGCATGTTCACAACAATGACAAACTATGTTTTAATTTGTAACCAACTTAGTTGGCCTTAGGACCTGTATTATGTCAATTCACCCACCAATGTATCTCCTTGCTCTGTCTTCCAATAGTAGTGACTGACCAGTCTGATCTCATTATGTGTTACACTTTTTCTGTCACCCATCACATTGTAAACTTTGTTCAATGAAACAAGGATGAATAATTCTGGTTTCTTGTTTTGTTGCCGTTCTATACAGAGAACCCAGTGCAAGCAATACCCCTTCTCAGTTGAAGTCCCCAGAAATAACAGGTAAAACAGCTTGGTTCCCTACTCAACATCGTATCTCCACCTTATTATTTTTATTTGTGTTTAATTTGCGATATATTATAAGCTGGTGCTCTCTTTTGTAATCATAGAAAACTAGGAATGTTCTGACACATTTGCCCTTTTGCAGAAGTTGTAAATGATGAGCCTAGTCAACGCCAAAATAATCCTCGACGGTATTAATATATCCATTCTGTCCACTTTATGGTTTCTGATTAATAGCACTATGTGTTGATACCATGTCATATCTTGTTACAGATACTCAAAGATGAACTTTGGCCAGTGACCATATGATGATAGTAAAAAGCACTTCATGATGAGCTCTGTGTCTTTGCAAGATTTGGGCAAGACTTATTACCTCAACACGGTCTTACTGAGTCGCTGAAGCACTTTGGTGTCTGCTCTGTGCACTTTGGGCTATTTAGTATCCAAAAGATGCCAGGTACATTGTTGTTCCCTTCCATTTTCTGTTTGTTTATACGAACTGGTGATGACCTGTGTTCCTGCCCTTTCACTTGAGCCTTGAGAGTATGAAACTTATTTGCTTGTCATTGGTCACAGGGTCACTAGGCGTGCCCACTGTAATATCTATAGATGTAGGTTATTCTGATTGTATTCCATACCTTTTTATCTGTGTAAGCTTTAGAAGTTAGAATCAGGAAGCTTGTCAACAATTTGGTCCTGGCGATTAGCCATGTTGTTTCTAGCTTTCTTGGGTTTCATTTTGCTGCAGAATTACCATATAAATAGGTTTTTAAGCTATACAAAAAGAGAGGCAGTAGAATCTTTGAGACAACTTAAACCTTTTTTAAGAGCAACTGTACATTTGTTGTTTTTAGTATTTCTAAATCCTGGGAATTCTGTAGTGTGCCCCTAACCCTAAATCTGTCCGATTTTCCTTTTCATAAATCAACCATGTGATATTGCTCTAAACTGCATCCAGTTCATAAGTGATTGCAGAAAAACATTCTAGTACATTACATTATCTTGTAGCCTCGAACAGGAAGGTGTTACCATCTACTCTACAGTATATCCTAGTTTATATGTGCCTGCATGAACATTGCAGAATAATATGATATATTATTCTCAGTTGGCCACTGGCCATGTATAAACACTATTAACAAACCTATTACACTTTTTTTTTCAGGTTGACAGTTGAAGATGTACATATCACTATAATCACTTTCCGTGATTATTCTGATGGGCTGCTGCCAGCGCTTCTGTTGCTCCATGACGTAAAAGATTGTCGACGACTAGAAGCGGGATTCTTAGGTCGTGTTTGGTTGGGGGAAAAAGTGTAATAGAGTGTCGTGGTTCCGCTCCACCGTGCTCAGTGTTTGGTTTGAGAGATGAAAATGGAATATGGTTTACATTTGAGTGTTTGGTTTGTGAGATATAACGGTATGGATTTGGTTGAGCTCGTCTCTTGTGTAGTACTCCTGTGTATGAAAAATGAACTATTACAACCTTTTGTGTTTTTTAGCGACAAATTATTTGAATCGTCGGCGACCGTTCAATTGTATCCACAGCATCAAACAATTTTACTACGGAAACCACACAATGCAGTGTACTTTGCCAAGTATATTTTACCTGTGTACGTGCGGACTGCACTACATATGAGCTGGGCAAGGGCACTGCGATCGCATCAGTCCAATCCTGATTCGATTGATTCTGAATCTCTTGGCTGATGTACCACGTAGTTGGTCCATGAAAATTTAAGGCAAAGCGTGGATTCTACAGTCGTCCCAGTGCTGCTTAGGCTGGCCCCAATGGGGAGTAACTTAGCAGTAACATAGAGTCCAACTCAGCATTTTTGCTTATGTGGCAATGAGTTAATGAGGAGAGAGATGGTTGTAGTAACTTAGCTAGTTACTAGCTCTTTGAGTAACATCACACATACCAAGACAATATGAGTCTATAATCTAATAAATGAAGTCTTATATGACACTACATATATGTTACTACCCATTGTAGAGGTAATAACATAGACTCAAAATCTGTGTATGTTACTAGTCTAAGTTACTCCCCATTATGACCGCTCTTAGGCATTTACTCCAGCACCACGTGGTAGTACACTGTAAACTGCTCTCGTTTCTTCTGAGACTCGAGGGGAATTACTCCATGGGTTTACGTGCCGTATCTCCGTGCCGTGCTGCAACTTGATCGTGATCCGGCTGCACCTACCCTTACCCGTGCAGTCTTTTCTCTTCCAATTTCATCAGAAAATGTAAAATTGAGGAGACCTCTCAGGGTATTTTAAGCAATCCAGGGCGGGGCTAGCTGCCTAGCTATATGGGACAATGATCCATGGATCCATTGGCAGCGTGCGTGCGTGCATCATATAGTAGTTTATTAGTCTTTGGAGCCAATGATTTAAGCTTTTCTCCCATGACATTGTCACCTAGTGCACCGATCCATGCATCTTCCCAATATGCATCATCGCGAGACGCTAGGCTATGCTATAGTAGCATATAATATGATTCCACTGTGTCTTTTTTTTTTGAGGGACACTGTTCTCTTTTGAGAGGTGTGACTCCACACCACTATTGGTGTCACTGGTGCAGATTGTCACATGGAAACCAGCCCCCTTATACACAAGACAAAGAGAAAACCGAAAAAAAAAACATTCCACATGGAGTACATTTTTTGATTTGTTTTAATTTTGGAGCTGCATGTAGTACATTATTGGATCAATGAAAAGCCAGCGTCGGGGAGAATCAATCTACGGTGACATGGTTAAGAGTACAGTACTATTTCTAGCCCATTAAATATCAAACACCAGGTTTGATATTTTGGTGTCTTATAAAAAATATTTTTTTTAGTAAAAAAAAACGTTTTCATTGACAGTAAGACGTTCATGATGATTTCGTTAATTTTTTTAGACTCGTCAAGATTGCTTATAAAGATAGGATATGCGTGTATATGTGCGTTTGAAGGGATGTCATGTGCACTTATTTTTGCAAGTGTATGCGTTATGTGTCATCTTTCTAAGAAAAAAGAAGAGGCGGGAAGCTAAACCGGGCGTATCGTGCCAGCACACATACACTGCTAGTTCGCACGTACACATGCACGATAGATCTAGTATTACTTACTAGCGGACTAGACCCATGGATGTACCACCAGCCTGACCGATATATAGATCCCCTGCAGTGCAGTGCAGTGGATCACTACTCGCATGAGTCCATGACCGTGCACTTGTACCGTATCCATCATTGATCATGGACATTACTCGATAGTTCGGCCGGCCCCAGCCGATCTTAGACGCCAGAGAGAGCAATAGCAGAGGCCAGCTCCACTGCTTGCTTGCCCTTTTAACTAACACCTCCGGCGGCCCCTCTCCCACAAGTGAGTGTGAGTGTGGGAGTGAGGCCGGTGGACTGAACTGAAGGGCAATGAGGCGGCGGCTATGGCGCATGGGCGGCAGGGTGCTGGACTGCTTCACCGGCGCCGGCTGCGGCTGCCTGTGTGCGCGGGTGCTGGAGTACGAGGTGGATGAGAGGAAGGGCCTGGTGACCGGGAGCAGCCAGGTGGTGAGGCTCAGGGACCTCGTCGTCGTCGAGGGGGCGTCGTCCAGGACGCTGGGTTTCCATCTTCAACCCAAGGTATATATGTGAGGCATGTTGATTGAACAATGAACATCATCCATCTCCTTCCTCCACATGTCTTTCTCTGATGTTTCTTCTTTCGGTCTCGGTGTTTTGATCTGCGGATGTACCTAGACGGTGGAGCTGAGGGTGTCCATGCACTGCCACGGCTGCGCCAAGAAAGTTCACAAGCACATCTCCAAGATGGAAGGTAACGTAAAACACACCTAATAACTCTTGTAACATGATCATTCCGTCCTTCGTTTAAGCCAAAGTTGCTCTGTTTATACTGTACCTAAGGGCTAAGGCAAAGTATTCTCTGCACTGGATACATAATAATACTGGGTTTTGAAGTAGCTTACCCCACATAGGCCAGCCATGTGGTGCGAAACAGAGAGAGCGAGGCTACGGTGCCGTGGACGCGTGCTACGGGACTCAACATTAACTCCACTGTTCCTCAAAAAAAAAAAAACATTAACTCCACTGCGTTTTGCGCGTCCATGTTACTGCCGCTGCCAATCCTGCTGTGTACTCCACCTTGGATCTTGGTACAATCTGCGTATCATTATCGGCCGGCAGGCGGCAGGCATCATCAGATCTGACCCGCCTGCTGCTGCTGCTGGTTGATCGAACTTTGGTGGGATGGTTCCACCGCAAGGAACCTAACCATTCACAATAGGTTCATTTCGCTTATCTTTCAACTTTCATCGATCTCTCATAAACTAATTTTACATGTTGTAAACAATGTTGAGAAAAGAACCCGTGAATGTTCAAGAGACACATCCCTATAATCCCTACAAATTTAGATGGAAACACACATGAAGAAACAAAAAAGATAAATCCGGATGTAAACACCGAAGAAACAGAAAATTATAGGATGCTTTTCGTTTTTTCTTATGTATTTCTGCGGCACCAATGGAAGAGCACATTCTTGGCCTTTTCATGGTAAGATGTCTTGTTGTCCCGATTTCCGGTTGCATTAACTGGATACTTAGAATTAACTAGATATTTAGAGGAAAAAAGGCCCTCTTGAAATAGATTTTTGCTCCGTTGGTTCCAAATTTCATTGAAACCACGGATGGAACATAGGGGTAGATCCTAGAGTTCTGCACACACGCAGACTTGACACAGAAATTTTACAAGACAGTAAGCTTAAAGTTGGAAGTCGGCAGAGCGTGCTTGCACATGTAAACGAGCTGAACCAACCAACAATCCTTTACGTGCATGATGGAAGATTCCAGTCCACTGAAGTATAAGGTGGTACTGCATAGCTTTCTTAAAGTGAATGGCAAGCAACAGGAAGTCTTTCTTCCTAAAAATGGAAGCAACATGCATCAGGTCATCTTTTGCCACGGGGAATTTGTTGCACACGTGCAGCTTGTTTGCTGCAGCTCTGCTACCCTCTCAGCGCACCATGTTCTCTTTCAGAACAGTTGGGTAAGAAGGAGAAAAACAGAGTGCAAGGCAGGGGCGGAGCCAGAAAACATCATCATTGGGTTCATTATGTAGTAAAATTAAGCTAAATGTAGTATAAAGAGCACATAAGTAACACTTATAATGGGATTTCACAAATTTCATTGGGTTCACCTGCACCCAATGGCTACATGGTGGCTCCGCCCCTGGTGCAAGCTAAAGTATCATTTTTAAATGCAGTAGAAAAGCCATGCAATACTTGGCTGTTTTTTGTTGCGCGCTTACTAAATCTTAGGTGCCTGAAAATTTTGCACTCGTCAATTGATTTTGGGACGTGTTCGAAGACGGGGGCCGACGAGAGGAGCGACAACCACCTACCCTGGCGAGGCCGTACCAGGGTCTGGCAAGCACCACAACGGGAAAGGCTCACACGAGAGCGGGGCGGCAAGGCAGCACACGGTAGCGCCCGTCGACAACAAAGGGTGAAGGCGAGTTAGTCGGTGCCGCGTGGTAGGAAGAAGAGGACCAATGAAGAGGAACACCGTATTAGACGCTCGATAGCCGTTCGATGTTTTAAAAAAACCGATTGACGCAGACAGTTTTTTCAGACACACGTTAAATAGATGCTCCATTTTCATTCGCATTTTGAGCCTACTAGTAATTGTTTGGAGTTGTAATCATATGGTGTTTTTCTATTCGATTTTTATGGTGTCCACTTTGGTCTCTATAAAAATTCAGAGTGTGTCTTTTTTTCGCGGATTTAAAAAAAAACAAGAGTGTGTCTAACTCGAAAAGATATATATTGAGAGTGTGCGCTTGTTGCTGCAGGTGTGACGTGGTTCGAGGTGGATCTGGAGCGCAAGAAGGTGGTGGTGACCGGTGACGTGACACCGGTTGAGGTGCTGCAGAGTGTCTCCAAGGTGAAACTCGCCCAGCTCTGGATGCCATTGCCACCCCAACCAGCCACCTAGTTGATCATCGCCGTGATGTGCAACGCCCAAAGAGCATTTTCTCCGATGACCAAGCCCTTCGTTTCCATGGAAAACGTTGGAAGCTTTGTCATATTAGCGTCTGTGTTCTCCTTTTTTAACCACATGGGAGCACTCTAGACTTGTGTATCTCCGACTATGAAGGGTTATCATATATGAATGGCACATGGTGCGGATAGTGGTACTTGCCAAAAATAATGCTAACGCTCGTTTGCAAACAAGCATTATGCTCTCTTCATTTCATATTGGATATCATTGAAACATGTGTATCTGAACGTATTTTAGTGTTAGATACATCCATTTGAGTAACAACTAATATGTAACAAAAAAATAGATTAATTTGTCCGATGTGAAGATGGGGAATTATTCATCCGTTATTTGTAAACAGTACCGAACATTTGTTTCCCAGGATTGATATTTTATCAGTATGTATATATTTTCATAGTCAACAAAAGAGTAGTAGTGTCACCTAGATAACCTTCAACAAAAGTGAAGGTATATTAAACTGTCGGGACATTACCTAATGACCAATACATTCCATTATCACTCGCTGATGCTACTATCTGATGCTTATCGGCTACTGCTTCCGTTCTCTTCCTATTTGGTTTCAACCATTTCAGATGCAGCTCACTTGTGAATGCACCACCTCCAGCAAGTTCAGGGCCGCCTTAGCTCAGAATTAACAGACCATATGGCACGGGTCCGGATATTTCAGTTGTTAATGAATGCTCAAGGCTGTCTAATGAGTTTGCACATGTCAAGTTTGTCGGCTGCTCCAGGGAAGCGAATCAGGTGGCGGATGGTTTGGCAAGACACTGCTTCTCCTCGAAAATCTCCCAAGTCTGGGATGATTCTATTCCTGACTTTATTTCTCAATTCATTGTAAATGATATATCTATTGTTTGAGGAATAAAGTATTTACCCTTAAAAAACCAGACCATATGGCACTGCCACTAACCCTACCTGCTGCCACTTCTCATCCCTCCTCGCAGCCACCCAAGGAGCTCACCAGCGCTGATCCGCGTTCGCCAATGAAGGTGGCGACAAGGCCCTTATGCCTTGCGTCTATGCAAGGGTCCTAGAAAGTTGGGTGACAGCCTTGGGTTATATGGTGACGTCGATCTTTATGGTGGGGGCACTGTGGGTATTGCTGTTCATAATGGTCTTGAGGCATGCCCCGACGGTCGAACCAGATCGATTTTGGTGCCCTTACCGTTGGCGTCGTCGGTTCTGCCTTCGTCATCCCTTGGTTAACGGAGAAGGGTGGTTTCGAGGGTTTGGTGGTGGGAGTTAAGGAATGGGGAATATCCTTTGTCGATCTTGCATCAATGGTTGCATTTGAGATCCATCTTCCCTCGGTGAGGCCTGCTTCAACGACACTATGATGACGAAGTGTCTTTGTGGCAGGTACTGCTCCGGTGGTCGCGCTAGATCTGTATTTTTGTTCTTGCATCGTGGATCTGTTGCTCTCGCCACTACCTTCGATCCCCCATGATCACCTTATCAGGGTGATATCAAGGGTCGGGTGGTGAAAGGTCAGGAAGGGTGGAGTTCCTAGTAAATATGACATCGACGATGGCGTTCGTGCTCCATCTTCCCTCTTGAGGGGAAGTTTGATTTGCCCCTTCCCCACACCCCACATTACTTGAGAGAAAACCTTGGCCGTGTATGGCTAGGCAACAACGACTATATGGTGGCGTGAACCTTCCAGAAGACATCACCTTAATTAGGGTGTTTGGGGGAAGTTGACATGCTCTGTGGTGTTAGGTGTTAATGGTGGATGTGTGTCGCCTTAGGGGTCATCGATGGTGTTGGCGGCGAATTATTTATTCCATGTGACATCCCGACTTAATAGGAATGATAGACTACGCATATCTACAAAGTGCATCTTCTTTTACGGATGCCCATATTTACAGAACGCCAAAGTTAAGAGTGCTTGGCTTGAAGCAATTTGAGGATGAGTGACTGACTGGATAGTTCATCCCAGGTACACACGAGTGAGAACAAAATGCGAATGAAAGAGTAGTGTTGGTCTGTGGGGACAATCTAGATCCCTTCAAGCATAACCATCGAGAACCGAGGGGTATTTTCAGGGTGTTACAAATGGTATCACAGCCGACCCTTGTGGTTACATGTGTGTGTGCTGTTCAGGGGCGGGATCATGTATCAGCACTGGAAGCACAACCATGTGCCAAGAGGGAACATTCCTGATGATGGACAAGGATATCGATTCCTTTGAGTGAGGGTGTATGTGACACCCTGACTTAATATGAATGATAGATTATCAACAAGGTGTACCTTATGTTCCGGAACCTCGATCATGCATCTCCAAAAAACTTCAAAGTTAAGTGTGTTTGGCTGCCAGAAATCTAAGGGTAGGTTATCGACTGGGAAGTTGATACCAAATGCACACGAGCGAGAACAAAATATGCTTGGAGGACTAGTATTGGTTTGTGGGAACATTATAAATCCCGCCAGGCATATGGCCGAGAACCGGTGGATATGGTCGGGGAGTTACACACAATCTTTTATGTGGTTCCATGCTTGGTCGCTTCGTGGGCTGATGAATGGAGATATGGCGTCCTCCGCTTGGCTGAAGGGAGATACTGGTGTCCCATCCGACAATGGTTGTGGTTAGATTGTGGTCTCCCCAATTGTGTTTTTTTTAACTTGGTAGCATGGCATGTGCTTATTTTTCATCCTCGTTTCTCTCTCTTCACATCACTTGGTGAGTCTTTATCGACTTCAATGGACGATGTTTTTCTATGACGAATTCTTCCTTTTCTCTGCTATGTATTGTAGTAATTGTGCTAGTTCCTCACCTATAATTCTTCATCTTTCTCTCAAGCTTGTTTCTATTGTTTCGCAACACCATTTTATCATGTCGGTGAATGGCTTCCTTAATTTGAAGTTGGGTTGGTTGAATTTTCTCTATGAATGCATTGCAAAGCTTAGAAACATTGTCGTAACATCCCTCAAGATCTAATAAAATCACTTGTGTAATGAGCAAAAACATTAGAAGACCCCTACTCTCCATCATACCATAATTGGTGCCACTCATCTAATTATGGCAATCCTAAGTTAGAAGTATACTAAACTAAGATATCCTAGAAGAAGTCGAACTAACAGTTCTTGAGAAATTCTATTTATTCTAACGGTGTCCTTTTTTTTAATTACATGTAAACAATGCACTCTAGAAACCTCATCCTTAGCACTTTCTGCTATGATATTTAAGGATACTAAAATAAGCCTAAACACATACATATAGATGCAATTCATTTAATTTAAACAATTAATATTGAAAAGAAGCCATTTGTTCTTTTCCATTTGCTCCCCATCTAGAAAATTCTGGTTTAACCACAAACAACATTAAGAGCCAATATCTTTAAAAGACTACCACCATTTTGTTTGCAATGTATGCTTTAAATTTAACACAAATTCATTTTCCAAAATTGACATTAAAATCATAGAATAAAACATTGTACCTTTATATATATGGCACATTATTATATGGTTAATTGACATAATCTAATATAAAATTGTATCGACTAATACTGTATGCCAAAAAAATAAGTTATAAATAAGTACAAAAATTTAGTATAAATACTGTATGCGTTGCAATATCTTATTATATGAGTGGTTATTTGAGTCTTTCTCTCAATTGACATAGTTGAAGCGTTATTATGGAGCAATGAATGCGTATCATCATCAAGCATATATTCTGTATCAACTTTTGCAGTATCCAATTCCTCCCAAAGTTCCACGACAAAACAGTACACATACCCTTTTGTTTCATGACCATACTTGAAGCAAATCTCTATAAGATTCTACGAAGTTCTACCGTCAAGTTCGCATCCATGTCCACCATCTTTGTTGATGTCAAACTCTTCACAATCCATCTCTATCATGCCATACTCAACGAAGAAGAATATGTTTTTTGTGGAGTGAAGTTAACTCTCGCTATGCTCTTTCTTTTCCATTTTCTCTCGAGACACTCTCATAATAGTCTAAGAGTAGTTGTGCCACTTCTCCCTAGTGTCATCACAAATGAATCAAGATCTGATAACACATACAACTCTTTTGGGATCTCAATGACCTCAAGCCAATCAAAATATTCCTCCTGCTCTTGCATATACTCATCAAAACCATTCTTCATTGGTATCGAGACACTGATTTTGCGCTAACCTTGCTTTCTCCCTACGAACTTGAGCTGTCACCACTTCCTCCTCCCTGCAGGAGAGGACAAGCAATAATTTTACACCTAGTCTCAATGAGGGTTGATGTGGAAAAAATAGTGTCAAGATCCAACAACTCCCCCCCCGAAAGTATAATATACATCAACGCTATGTAGGCCAAAACTTGCAATTTCATATTTCAGCGTATAATCAGGTGTCACACCAATTGGGAATGACTGATTTAGAAATAACATTTCAACCTAGAAACATAAACATAAGATATTAGATCATGAAACTAAAAAAAATAAACTTCAGCACACAACACAATGGTCAAGGGATACCTTCGTAGCTCCCTTTGAATTCTCAATATGCTCTCTATCTACAACAGGATCATAGCCATTAAGCACATCAGGATCGTGGTCATTAAGCATAGCACCTGCAAGATCATAGACCAAACTAGATTTTCTCATTGACATTTTAAATTGGTGAAAATTGATAATTAGGAAACAAGCATCAATCATATATCCCAACTCCAGTTACACTAAATAACTATGACCTACTAACAACACCTAGCTGTGATATGCAATAACTGGTCAAGGAAGTTGATGATATGTTAATCAGAACTAGATTTTCACACTGACACTTTATGTTGATCAGAAAAAGGATGATTTATGTTCTCCAGAGTCCAGCTACCATGTACTTCATACACCCAATACAATAACAAATCGATATACAATAACGCTTCTCTCACAATTGAGAAACTGTGTTTATCAAGAAAAAGAGTACAAAACATTCTATCATATTGTAACAGCCCAGATTTCTATCAAACCTGGCGGTGCTACCACACCACACTAATTAACACAAGTGCATGGCAATACTCTAAATCTTGGAAGTGACTCCTTTATTTGTTAAGGGCATTGACCACAAAGATAACACAATGTTTCATATATACCAATAATAAGCACAAATACTCATCAAGACATTTCATATAATGGATCACTCCGAGACCTACGTTAGTAATACTAGAGCGAAAAAGGTTCGCGCTAGAAACGGGGTACAATGTTAATTGATATATATGTGAACACAAGAGTCTAGATGGTATTATTAAATTTATAATATGCAAATGGTAGGTGAAGAATGTGACGTGAACATTTGAAGGTGCACTATTCCCACCCATGCATGCCACTACTCCAATTACTTGAAACCCAAATAAAAGCAACAAAGCAGAAACAAGTGTGGGTAAAGATTTACTCATCCAAGTGGAATAAAGAGTTGAAATGTTAACACATAACAACGGAAAACAAGCTCTGAATACAAATTTGAATATTTAGGTTTACTGAAATCTCACAATTGGGGCTCTCCGGAATGTTCTCTCATCGAAGGCTGAAGTGGTCATAGCGGACCTTCCGCAACGGTGGAGACCGGAAAGGTCGGCGTATGCCTAAACTAAACGCTGAATGACATGGTAGACACTTCACAACGACACTTATCGGAAGAGTCGGTCGATGCCGAACTGAACTCTAAATTACATGGCGGACCCCTCACAACGAAAAATACTGGAAGAGTCGACCAATGCTCAAACTGAACTTTGAAGGATTAACACACGGTCATAGGAAATTAAAACACTCGAGTGTAAAAAACACCAAAGAAATAAGAAAAACCAAAATAAACCAAATGATGGCAACAATAATAAGTAAACATCACCATGTAATTGCCTAAATTCCGACGAACAACCAACAAGAGATCTTCATCTTTGAAACCTCCAAACCTTTCTACCGAGGCAAGATCAATCGCCGGGGATGAAAATAACAATGAACTAGGCCAAGGAGCAGCAGACGGTGACCCGCGATGACCCCGACAATAGCAGCCGGGATGGCTCCAGCGACGGCGGCAACAAGGGGAGTCTAAAACCTAGGCGGTAGCCTGGGTGTTGTGGAGCCGAGCGCCCTCTTGTGTCAACACGGGAAAGAAGATTGATATTTTTCTTCCTTTTCCTCTATTCCTAACCGAACAAGATCTATTTTTTCTTTTATCCTGAAATAATCCAATGGCCAGAATTAACCAACTCGCTAATTATTCACCCCAGACTCCGTTTTGGAAAAATTAATACTCTTTTCGAAGCTACTCGACGAGGCGCGAACTGAAGTGTTGTCTCGGATTTTCCACAACAAGTTCAGTTAAAATATCAAAGTTTTGTCACCTCCCATAATTATTTTATAACTGAACTTTGAAACTCTTGGGTATTACACATATCCTTCAAAAAAGGTACATGGCAGCTGTGATTTATCAAATTTAACAAAAGAATGTCAAAATAGCCACCAACTCAGAACTTAGCATAATTTTACTCTATTTTAGGTTGTCTTGAGATCATCCTACATAAACATACCGCGTACCTGTGAACTTATGGTCTGCAATCTCTATTTCTAAAATTATCTTAACGCTTAACCATATGAATAAATCGAACATTATTTACAATAGTTAGCTAAATAATGTTTATGTCAATATTGACAAGATTTTTATGCTTAACAAGAGCCAATAAAACAATGCAACTGCATAGGAAAATAGTCTAGTAAATCGAATTGAAGCTATAACATCTAAATACATAGGCATAAAAGAGACAAATCAATAAAAACAACAACAAAGCCTGTCGGATAGGCTAGAGCTGAAACCCATGAGATATCAAAACCCACAAAAGCCCCACCCATGTTCTCCCCAAATGATACACTATTAGAGACATTTTTGTTGAGACACTATTAGAGACATATCACCAACACAATAAAATAGAACAAAAGTATTTCCGCGAGAATATATATTACCTAGACCAAATGTGACCAAGCCCTGGTTACAAACACCTTCTAAAGAACCACATCAGCTTGGAAATTGGTTACAAAACATATACTAGATAAGGAAATCATTATCTAAGTGTTTTGCGTACAATATTGCCATTTTCATCTTCCCAATCAATACCTCCTCAGGCTTTGCCATCCTACAAATCATCAACGTTCGTTAATTTTCATATATTGGAAAGTTGGATATATCTAAGCAGATCGTGTGGACATCACTTTCAAATCACCTGAAGTCCCATCATGCTTACAATTTCTGTTGCAGAGCTGAGGGTGTCCATGCAGTGCCACTGCTGAGCCAAGAAAGTTCACAAGCACATCTCAAAGATGGTAGGTAACGTAGCACACACCTAACTCTTGTAACATGATCCTTCCGTCCTTCGTTTAAGCCAAAGATGCTCTGTTTACTGTACCTAAGGCAAAGAGTTGAAAATAGTTTCAGTTGAGAAACAGAGTATTATCTGCTTTGGATACATAATGATACTGGGTTTTGAAGTAGCTTACCACATAGGCCAGCCATGTGGTGCGAAACAGAGAGAGCGAAGTTGTGGTGCTCTGCTGTGGGCGCATGCTACGTGGCCTGGTTCGAGGTTGATCTGGAGCGCGAGATGGTGGTGGGGACAGGCAATGTGACGCCGCTGGAGGTGCTGCAGAGCGTCTCCAAGGTGAAGCTCGCCAAGCTCTGGATGCCATTACCGCCCCTAACCAGCCAGCTAGTTGATCATCGACGTGATGTGTAGCGACCAGAGACCATATTCTCTCACGACCAACCCCTTCATTTCCATCGAAAATGTTGGAAGTTTTGTCATATTAATCGTGTTCTCCTTTTTTTAACCCCATGGGAGAACCGTCTATTGATTTATGTCTCCCCAAGTACAAAGGGTTATCATATATTAATGACACATGGTACGGATAGGTATATTTGCCAGATATAATGCTAACGTCATTTGCAAACAAACAATATACTCTCTCAGTTTTATATTAGTTATTGTTGAAATGGATGTATCTATACTTACTTCAGTGCTAAATATATTAATTTCATTCCAGTGAAAACTCATAGGGAATGAAGCAAGTATTACTGTGGCTGTGTGTATCAATCTCTGGATATGGAGGCGGGAATTATTCATCCGCTTATTTGTAACCAGTACTGAGCATTTGTTTCCTTGAGGCTAGGATCAACATTTTGTCAAGAAGTCCATAGTTAACAAAGGAGAAGTAGTGTCAACCAGATAACCTTCGACAAAAGAGAAGGTCCATCAGATTTTTGGGACATTACCAAATGGCTACTACAGTCGATCGTTACTCGTCGAGGAGATCGTCTGACGCTTACCAACTATTGCTTTTGTTCTCTTACTATTCGAGATTTATACATTTCCGCTGCATTTCACTTGTGAATGTACCATCCCCGTCAAGTTTAGGGATGCTTTAGCTCAAAATTAATGGTAACATTACTTGTCGTTGCTTCCCCTTTCTCCCCGATGCCACCCAAGGAGCTCGCTAGCGTTGTTGGGCATCCACCAGTGAAGTTGGCCGTGCGGTCCTACGGCCTCGCGTCTATGCAAGGAGCCCCGAAAGTTGGGGAGGCGGCCCCGAGAGAGATGTTGATGTCGACCTCTGCAGTGGGGTCACTATGGGTATTGCCCATCCATAGTGTTTGTGAGGCCTTCTCTAGCGTTCGCGTAGATCTGGATTCCGGTGCCCCACTGTTGGCTCCCCTGATCTCGATGCTTCCTCCTTCGGCCTCCCTTGGTCGCCGAAGAAGAGCGGTATCAAGGGTCTGGTGGTGGGAGGTCAGGAAGGGGGAAGCTTGTTCGTCGATCTCACATTAATGGTTGTGTTCATGATCCATCTTCCCTCTTGAGGGAGCATTTGAGTACCCCACCTCCCCAACCTCAAATTCCCAGGGAGAAAACCTTGTCAGACCAAGCGATGATAGAGCTATGGTGTCATGAGGCTTCCTGAAGACGCACCTTAGAGTGGACAGTGGATGTGGACATGCTCAGTGGTGGCGCCTACTTTGGTGATGCTACGACGTTAGAGTCTCTTCGTAGCGGGGACTGCTTCGACGGTGGCGCTAGATCTGGATTTAGGTTCGCCCATCGCCGACTCCCCTACTCTCGCAACTTCCTTCGATCTCTCTTGATCGTCGGAGCAGCGCGGTATAGAGGGTCTGGTAGTGAAATTTTGGGAAGGGGGGAGATCCTAGTCGATCTTAAATAACGGTGGCGTTCGTGCTCCATCTTCCCTCTTGAGGGGAAGTTTATTCCCCCCTCACCTCCACCCCCCTCCCACATTCCACAGGAGAAAACTTTGGTCGTTTTTTGTCCGAGCAGCAACGTCTATATGGTGTCGTGAGCCTTCCAGAAGACGTCTCCTTAGGGTGTTTGGGGGAAATGGACGTCCTCTATGGTGTCATGTGTCGGTGGAGGGTATGTGTCGCCTTAGGGTCGCCTATGGTGTTGGAGGTGATTTTTTCATCCCATGATCTTTTATGTGGTTCCTTGCTTGGTCGCTCCGTGGGTTGCTAAATGGCGATACCTTGTCCTTCTCTTGGGTGAAGGGAGATAGTGGTGCCCTCCTCCGATAGCGGTTGTGGTTATATTGTGGTATGCCCCCCAATGGTAGCTTGTTTGACTTAGCGGCATGGCATGTGCTTATTTCACATATTCGTATTTCTTTCTTCACATAGCTAGATGTGTCTTTGTTGACTTCTTCAATTGCCGACCCTTTTCTATGACAAGTTCTTAATTTTCTCTGCTCTGTTTTATAGTACTTGTGCTAGTTCCTCGCCTATAATTCTCTAGCTTGCTCTCCAGCTTGTTTCTATTGTTTCACAACACCATTGTATCCTAGTCGGTTAATGGCTTCATTAATTTGAAGTTGTGCTGATTGAAATTTCTCCAAGAATGTGTTACAAAGCTCAGAAAAAACATTGTAAATACCTGAAGATCCAATAAAATCATGTGATATGTAATTGGCAAAAACATTAGAAAACCCCTACTCTCTAGCATAACATAATTGCTGCCACACTCATCTAATGGTGGCAATTCTAAATTAGAAGCAAACTAAATTAAGAAAGCCTAGAAGAAGTTGAACTAGCAATTCTAGATAATTTTTCTTACTCCAACATTGTCCCTTCTATTTATGTACATCCAAAACCATGCACTCTAGAAGCCTCATCTTTAGCACTTTCTGCTATGATATTTAACGCTACTAAAATAAGCACAAACACACACACATATATGTAGTTCATCTAAGTTCAACACCTTGACCTTAAAAACATGCCATTTATTCTTTTCCATTTGCTATTCATCTAGAAAAATCCGGCTTAACAAAAAACAAAGTTAAGAGACAATATCTTGAAAAAAACACCATCATTTTTTTTGCAATTGTGCCTTAAATTTAACACAAATTCATTTTCCAAGATTGACAATAAAATCACACATCTTTATATAGATGGCAACATTATTATGTGGTTAATTGACGTGATATATTAGAAAATTGTATTGATTAATATCATATGCCAATAAAATAAGTACAAAAAATTAGTATAAATAAGTTATAAATGATTTATTTAAATTACATAATTCCCCGTGCATTACTATGGGGATGTATGTTTACAAGTAAATCCCAATGATTTGATCATTAAAATATAGAAAGACATTTAAAGATTAGGTAGCAGTGGCGCACCTCGCAATAGTTTGCCACTGGTAAGCCTGGGAGGGGGCTAGAAAATAAAATAAAATAAAATAATAGAAATTTCAAAAATTAAAATCTTTTGAGATGTCCATGTGTTATGTGTTTTGTTTGTTAAGAAAATTAACAAATATAAATTTTGATTTCTTTTTTGCAAAAAGCTGTCGTGTTTCGGTAAAATAGTCATAACTTTTGCATACGAACTCCGATGAAAAACAATCATATGAAAAAAACCATATACTTGAAAAGTTATATCTGAATCTTCAAAAACCAAACAGAAAAAAATATGATGCTTTTAAGATTTGGAGAAAAAAATATTTAAAAAATCAAAATTAGTTGTGGCGCACTATTTGTAGGTGCACCACTAGTAATGATCTTCCCGCCTTCAAAATTCAAAATGAATCAAATAAATCTAAAAAAGTTAGAAGTAGCGCACCAATACAAGGTGCGCTACTGCTATGCCGTATATAATGGTCGGCCGACCTCCTTCTCCTTACCTCTTCATTCTTTTCCTCCTCTCCTCCACCATGGATCATGGCAATTTTAGCTTTTGTATCATGTCAAATTAATTTTGTGAAGCAAGTGGATCATGACAAATTAGTTTTGTGAAGCAGGGTGGATCTTGGCAAATTTAACAGAAGGACTATGGCATCTTTACTTTTTGACCATGGCAATTTTATTTTTTGGATCATTGCAATTTTAGTTTTTGATCATGGCATATTTAAATTTCACAACATGGAAACTTTATTTTTGGATCATTTTAAATATCAAAAAATATATTTTCCTTTAACAAAAATTGTCATGGTTATTGAAAACATTTTCCTTCAAAATCACTGCAATTTTGTAATTGTATCTTTTTGTCACAGGACAATTGTACTATTTCAATAATTTATATAATCACATGGCAATTTCTCAGAAAAAAATGTCACTATAATTTAATGATAAGATAATAGAAATTTTTGATTTGTTTTCTATAACATCTTTTCAATTTGTTGGACCATTTATCATCGAATTTTTTATTTTTTGTTGGCACTTTTTTTTTGAATTGATGGCATTTTTTTCTATGTACGCTTTCTTTAGTTGAGCAATGACATTTTTTTGTAGTCTACCGTGGTAATTTATTGTAGGCATTTTTTTTCAAAGGCCAGTGAATGTTGGTACATGGGCCAATGAGATGTTAGGCCGATAAAAAACAAGTAGGGCTGGATCTGTGATTGACGAGCGAACTAATTATTCTCGAGAAAAAAAACGAACTAAAAGGTTTGCTCGAGGCAGCATTATACCGAGCGAACAAAGTCATTCTCGCTGCAAAACGCGAACTATTTGGGTCCTTGTGTAAAGAGGTGTGCTTACAACTTGGAAGTAGTTGATGCAGCAATTAAGATCAAGAGTTTAGATCTGTAGCCTGCATGTAAGAAGTAGTGAATTATGAAGTGGAAAAGTGAGAAGAACGGTTGTTTCCAGCGATCTTGTCTCCATGATCACGGTAGAAGCGTGCTGATAATGTCTGATAATGTGTCACAAGTAAAACGAAAGACAAGGAATAGCAATCAATCAGTAGTTTTTGTATTAGCTGCTTTGGAGCTCAGCTAATCCGTTTGAAAGAGATGGCAGTTGCTAAAAGGAACCTAAGCCTTTGGCAACTGCCCGCGGTTAGAACAAACAGGAATTATTTTTTTAATTAACATACGATTAGTTGCTTCTAATACAAATCATTGATAGTGCCACTGGTCAAATGTCAAAGGTTAGGGCTGGGTCATCTACGCCAACGTATATTCAGATTCCGTATTAAACTACGTACCGAATAGTGGGCAACTCAGAACATGTTACTTGAGAGCCAAGTACCAATATTTTGCAGCTGGTAGATGCTGACTCTTTAATGAACGGTAGCTAGTTTACGTAGTCAGCGGTCGACAACCACTCAGCTAATCCACAATATATACATTGCTCAACCTCAGCAGATTACAGCACCATTCTCCCGTCAACCGAACCCAAACACTTGTCTTTCTCCGGCAATGGCCACCGCCGCGGCCCTCATCCTGCTCGCAGCGCTCCTGCCGGCGCTTGCCGCCGCAACCGACGACCGCCGGCCCGCCTGTGACTGCAGCTTGGCCCTCGCGCCCAGGCCCAATCACACGTGCGGAGACATGGGCATATACGCTCCGGGCAGCGCGTACGAGGCCACCCTGCGTGATCTCGTCGCCACCATTCTCGCCAAGGCGTATGCGGAATCCTGCAACTCCCCCAACGGCTTCGGCCACGCCGACATGGCCGGCGAGAGCCCTGACAAGATTGTGGCGTCCGCCTACTGCCCCCGGAACCCGGACGCCAAGTCGCCGGACTGCGGCGCTTGCATCGCGCTGGCCTTCCGGGAGGCGCAGATGATGTGCCCACAGCGGAGGCAGGCAGAGGCCAAGGCCATGGTTAACGGCGGCGAGTGCAGCGTCGGCTTCCACGACTACGACATCATGGAGTTCTACGCTCACGGCGACCCCAGTAATAAACTTACTCTCTTTAGTTTTATATCTTTTTCTTTCTCACACACACACAAGACTAGATCTAGAAAAAAGAACTAACAAAAATCCAATAGATTTAGCAAACACCTTCTGCATATGAGCAAAAAAATATAAAATCGATTCCAAATAGTCTTTTTCCAAAGTTTCTCAAACATCCAAGATTTTTCTTTTTTGCCACGATCTCTTAGGATGTTCAAACATCATAAGATTTAGCAAGCACCTTCAACATATGAGCATCTTGTATGCCTAAGAGTTTTTTATTTTCTTTATTTTTTTACTATTTATTTTAAATTTACTGTTTATGCTTAGGTGTAGATGCATCTGAGCACCGAATCGATGCTCTGTCTCTTTGTTCACAATCATAAAAAGTTTTAACCTTTTCTAAATTAGGTGTATGGAGATTCTATATATAGTCCATATTAAAATATTTAAAATATTTGTGAACAGAATAAGTAATTGGCAAGGAAGGAATCTTAGTTGTATTTATGTCAATAATGAATTACCCAACATTTATTTGTACATTGCTAATTTGGACAATCGTACATAGCTTTTGATCTTGCCCCTCCCCCCCTTCCTTAATGTACCTCACAAAAGTAAAGGTTGGTTGGCTAATATAACCCACCAAACAGAACCCAATTCAAGTACTCGTTGGGGCACCTGCCTTATATTGGGCTACTTAGCTAACTTGAAACCATATTGTTTTTGACAAATTGGACAAATGCACATATGTAGGAGATCTTCTGGGGAGCACATGGGACGAGGGAGTAATTGAAGAAAATGAGGACAATACTACAAGAATGAGATGGGCATGCCGTATCTTGGAGACAGCAATCATGGATATCTTCGAAAAGCTTGGCTGGATGTCTAATAGAAGAATTTGTGCCTAGCTCTACTTACCGTGCTCATGAACAATGTGTGTTTTATTTGGAACAATTATTGGTTCCTTTAAGTCAGTTGGAGGCTAAAACTATGTAATAACGGATGCTTGAGCGTATGCATTATGGAAAAACATTCCCATGTAACTCCTGAATGGCAGCATTTGGATTTTTGTGTGGAAAAGGAGGCGTACCCCCGGCCTCTGCATCAATCGATACACACAACCATTTTATTAATCAAGGCATCAAGTTCGATCCAATAGATAACCGTCATTTGAGTGCCATGGGTATTCGCTCGTGGAATCGTAGCCTGATATTGGATACAGCCCGCCAACACTAGCGAGCCCCCGCGCGAATTCCTTGCCTCCCCTCTTTGTTTTCGGGGGAAATTGCCCGACCCTTCTCACTACCTCTTGAACCCTCATCCAAAACAGAAGAACGGAGCAGCGGCGGCATGGGTGTGAGTGCTCATCTCCCGTCGTCCTCCTTCTCTCCTATCTCCGAAAGATCTCGTCCATCTCCCGCCGCCCTCCTCCTACTCCACTGTCACCGGTAGGGCTTCTTCCTGTGGTTCATCTCCCCTGTCCTCTCCAATCTCCCCTAGCCGCCTAAGGTCCCTTGGTCCTTGCCGCTGGCCAGCCGCCCCATGGAAGACTTTAGAACTTGTTGTACTGTTGATGCACAAGACTTGTTATGTGTTCTGGATGATGTAAGACTTATTATAATATGTAATGTTGTTGATGATTTTTGAATAGTTGATATTATTATTGAGTTCATCATAATATTCAGTTGTTACGTACAATTTTTAGCCTATTTTTCATGTTTTTTATTCAAGTTGATGTTGTCCAGTGCATGATAATTTGCTCCTGTTGCCGTACAATTTTTAGATTATTTCAATGCAATTTTATTATGTATTATAATATATCATCTCTTAAATATATGACACTACGATAAGATTTCATTTCTAAACTTGTACGATAAATTATATTATGCGTACATTTCATAATGTCCAATTCTACACTCTGTGCATCCAAAAATGATTTGGCATTGCTCCTTTCTTTGCATGCATGGATGCGATTGCGATGCGAGTGTCTCATCACGAGCAATGGGTGCTACCTCCTCGTACCTCCTTGGCCACCACGACCACGATCGCCGTCCTTCACGTCCTCCCCGGCGAAGGACCCTGCCATCGGGCCGAAGGAGACCATATGTAGTGCGTTTGGCGACTTTGCCGCCGCGACGACAGAGGCGGAGGAGGGACCAGATCCCCGTGCCCGTCCGCCTGCTCCCCGTGCCTGTCAACCTACTCGCGCACCTGTTCGCTTGCTCTGCAGCGCTACGGCCACCTGCTTGCTGCTGCCGAACCAGATGTACACCACAGACCTCTTCGGTTGTGCCCCAAGCCACTCCATGTACCTCATCTTGTTGGCGCCAGTGTGGTTGAGCATGTGGGTCCTTTTGGCTTTTTGAGCGCTAGATCAAATCACCCAGGAACTATGGGACGTTAAAAGATAATATTCAATAGAATTTGATTGAACACCTGTCAGACGTGGTATCCATCGTGGACGACAACAACAACAACAAGAAAACAGAGTGTACCTGGCTACAAACGGATCCGAGGTAGGCAACAATGCAATATTAGGCGGGAGATGCGCTGCTGGATGCTGCAGAAGTCCAGTAATTTTGGACGGTGTTCGGAGAGTAGAACAACAGTCGAACGGCGAGGATACATATATGCTGAGGAATGAGGGGGGTCGAGTAGGGGCGGAGTGAAAAAACTGACCTGGAAGGGGGATTTGACTCTACCGGCGTGTCAAATCCTACGTGTCGGCGATCTAAACTCCCGTGAACCACTCCTAGTTTGCATTAGATTTACAAAAAAAAAACATGTGGATCGATCAACGAACGAATACAGAACCACGAACGAATACAGAACCACGCTAGTTAACAAAATGGATCCGTACAACGTAATTCGAACACTTGCGGAAGATTTGAGGGCTGCGTTAAAGATTTATTTAGCTAACTTCAAATTCCCACTTCCGCTCAATCATCACATGGATAGTGCAAATCATTGGTATTGCAGATGGTCAGAAGTCAAAGATTAATGTCGGATCATGAATACAAATAATGTATATTCAGATTCCATATTAAAAAAAGAGCGTACGACAAGTTACAAATGAAAGAACTATCGCCACTCAACGTAGCTCTATGCGTAGATCACGCGGCCAGCCATGTTGGATAAAAATATCCCTCGCCACCGCTTCCAGTCGTGCACATGCCTCCATGAAAAGGCCTTGATATTCCACCCGTTGTAAGATGGACCACGAACGGAGAATACCCGTGCATCGGTAAAAAACCTGCAAACAAGTGAATTTTTTATCCGAAAAGATCTTGTCATTTCTACATAGCCAGAGCGACCACATTACGGCGAGCGCTCCTACCCTAAGAATGGTTTTAACCTTATTATCTATCCCGTTAAGCCAATTGCCAAATATATTAGCAACGTATGTGGGTTGATATAAGTTTGACGCCATTTGGATAGCTGACCAAATAGAACGTGCAACCTTACAAGTGAAGAATAGATGTTTTATTGTCTCATCATGAGCACATGAAACACATTTCTTACTCCCTTGCCAGTTGCGCTTGACAAGATTATCTTTCGTTAGAATGACACATTTTCGAAGATACCATGCAAAGACTTTAATCTTTAGAGGTATCTTCATTTGCCATATTTTATAATTATTATCGACTGGTATTTCAAGATGAACAAGCGCCCTATACATAGAATCCACAGAGAATTTTCCATTCCTATTGAGATTCCATTGAAAATCATCGTGGCCTTGTGACAGTTGCACTACCGCTAACCGTTCTAGCAAAGCATTCCAAGACGCTAGTCTAGGACCGATTAAGTCTCTCCTGAATGCAACATTAGGGGGTGACTCTTGCATGACCGTGGCCAACGTATCTCCCTTATGTCGCACAATGTTATAAAGGGCCGGATATTGATCTCGGAGTGTGGAATGTCCTAGCCATATATCCTCCCAAAATCTTATCTCCGACCCGTCCTTAATCTTGAAAACTCCAAAGCGATAAAAGTCTTTCTTTGTCGCCATGAGACCAGCCCAAAAATGTGAATCTCCAGGCTTCCATACAACCTGAGATAACGCTTTTGTGCCGATGTATTTTCTCTTAAGGAGTGTTTGCCAGACACCATCTGAAGTCAGTAGCTTATATAGCCACTTACCGAGGAGAGCAGAGTTCTTGACCTGTAGGTCATGAATACCCAACCCCCCTTGGTCCTTCGGACGACAAACGACATTCCATCTAATCAGTCGATACTTCTTCTTCTCGTTATCCCCTTGCCAAAAGAATCTCGATCGGAAATAATCCAATCTATGTAAGACCCCTTTAGGTAGCTGAAAGAATGATATCATATACAGTACTATGTTGGTTAAAACTGAATTTATGAGTACCAATCTTCCACCCAGGGACAACAACTTCCCTTTCCAGCTAGCTATAATTTTTTGCAAACGTTCTTCGATGTGCTTCCATTCTGCATTAGTCAGTCTCCTATAATGTATGGGTATCCCCAAATACTTAATAGGGAATCGACCTTGCTCACATCCGAATATCTCGGCATATTGAGCTGCTGCATCGTGGGCCTCGCCGAAACAAAACAATTCACTTTTATGAAAGTTAATCTTCAATCCAGATAACTGCTCGAATGCTGATAATATTAATTTCAGATTCACTGCTTTATCTAGATCGTGTTCCATAAAAAGAATTGTATCGTCCGCATATTGAAGAATAGATAATCCCCATCCACTAGGTGTGGGACTACTCCCTCAATTTGGCCGTCTAGCTTGGCGCGTTCAATCATGATCGCTAACATATCAGCCACAATATTAAACAATATGGGCGATAAAGGATCACCTTGCCTTAATCCCTTTTTGGTTTGGAAGAAGCGTCCGATTTCATCATTGATGTTAACGGCAACACTTCCTCCCGAAACACAACTATGGATCAAAGCACACCACTCCTCTGAAAATCCTTTCATTCTCAGAGTTTGTTGGAGGAACGACCACTTCACTTTATCATAAGCCTTTTCAAAGTCAATTTTGAAAATGACTCCGTTAAGCTTTTTAGTGTGCATCTCATGAACGGTCTCGTGTAAAACCACGACTCCGTCGAGGATATTCCTACCTTGCATAAAAGCCGTTTGTGTAGGTTTAACCACATGATCAGCCACCGAATTTAATCTAATGGTTGCGACCTTCGTGAAAATTTTGAAGCTAACGTTAAGGAGGCATATTGGTCTATACTGTTGTATCCTTTCTGCCTCCAAAACCTTAGGTAGCAAAACAATTTCCCCAAAGTTAAGACGGAACAATTCAAGTTGTCCAACATGCCAACATTGGAACAACTCAATAAGGTCCGTCTTAATGGCATCCCAAAAGTGTTGATAAAACTCAGCAGGAAAGCCATCTGGCCCAGGAGCCTTATTATGCTCCATTTGGAAAACCGTCTTTTTCATCTCCTCTTCTGTGAAGGGGGAATTTAAAAAGGTATTCTCCTCATTAGAGACCTGGGGTATGTCTTCCGTCCGAGTCTCATCCATGGACAAGATATCTTCAGCTGGAGCGCCGAACAATCCTTTATAGTAGCTTGTAATATAAGCCTTAAGTTGTTCGTGACCTTCAATCATGCCTTCATCCTGGTTAAGAGCATGAATACGTTTTTTCCTTTGTCTGCCATTAGCAACATTTTGGAAATATTTCGTATTCGTATCTCCTTTCAGAATGAAGTTAGATTTTGATCTTTGGTACCATCTGAGCTCTTCCTCCCGCATCATTCGTGCCACCTCCGCATTGGATTGGCTTTTAAGCTCAATCTCCTGTTGGTTTAGCACTCGTGTTTCTGCCGCACGATCAAGCTGGTCAATGATGGTACACAAACGCTCCTTCTCTTTTTTTAGAATCCCGGTTGTGTGCCTAGCCCATCCACGAAGATATTTACGCAAGTTACGGATTTTTGCGTTCCATCTTCGAATAGGACTATTACACGGGACCGGAGCTGACCACACCCTTTTAACCATATCATCGAAACCATCACGCAGCAACCATCCCAGCTCAAATTTAAAGCGGTGTCGCGCGTTTGGTTTCAATGTTCCGCTTGACAAGAGTAGAGGGGCATGATCCGATAGATCCTCAATACGTTCAAGGGCGCGTACTGTTACTAAGTGATATTTGTCCTCCCAATCAGTACTCATCAGTACACGGTCCAATTTCTCGTATGTCGGTTCAGGTAGACTATTCGCCCATGTGAATCGTCTGCCTGTCATATTAACCTCTCTTAAGTCCAAGCTGTCAATGACAACATTGAACAAGAAAGACCAATGATTATCGAATCTCCCCTTGCTTTTCTCATGAGGAAACCTTAGTAAATTGAAATGTCCACCTATTAAAATAGGATGGGGATCATTATTCGCTAGGTTTACCAACTCTCGTAGAAAAGCAGCCTTGTGCTCTTCTTGAGCGGCACCATACACAGCAACCAAACTCCATACGAAATTATCGGCTTTGTTACGAACGTGGAATTTCATATGGAATTCCCCAGTCGTATAAGCCAACACTTCCATGGAGTCTGAGAGGACACCAAGTAAGATGCCGCCAGATCTACCGCGAGGCGGGATAGAATGCCAAGTGAAGTCCATGCCACCAGAAATGCGATCAAGGACACTCACTGGGAAACCCCTCCCCCCGGTTTCGGAAATAGCCAAGAAATCCAAGTTATGATCCCGAACATATTGAGCAATATTCAAATGTTTAGCCAAGTCACCAAGTTGACTTTTTTCTGTCCTGAGGCCTGCACGGCGCCGCCCGCACCCCGGCCGTCGCGCCGCCATCCCGTGTGCCGCCGGCGGCACACCGAAGTTATAGTACTGAATAGTGGGCAACTCATAATATGTTACTGTACTTGGGAGCCAAGTTACCAATATTTTGCGGGTGGTAGATATTTGACTCCTTAATAAACGGTAGCTTGCAGTCAACGGTCGACAACTACTCTCAAGAGCTGAGCTAATAATCCACAATATATACCTTGGCTAATCTCACCAGATTAGAGCACCATTCTCCCGTTAACCAAACCCAAATACTTGTCTTTCTCCGGCCATGGCCACCGCCGGCGTCCTCATCCTGCTCGCAGCGCTCCTCCCGGCGCTAGCCGCCGCAACCGACAGCCGCTGGCCCGCCACCGACGACAGCTTGGCCATCACGCCCAATCACACCTGCGGCGACGTGGGCACGTACACCCCGGGCAGCGCGTACCAGGCCACCCTGCTTGATCTCGTGTCCACCATTGTCGCCAAGGCGGATGCGGAATCCTGCAACTTGTCCAACGCCTGCTCCGGCGGGGTTGTCGCCGGCGACATCCCCAGCGCTGTTTTTGCGTACGCCTACTGCGACTCGCACCCGCACGCGAAGTCGCCGGACTGCCGCGATTGCCTCGCGCTGGCGGCCTTCCGGTGTGGTGAAAATATATTTTCTAGCTCGTTATTTGATATACATCACGATCACTATAGTGTAATTACTATTTTTATGTTATCTATATTTATCATTGATAATCTTTAGTTCTCATGTTGATTACTATGAACACCCATCTTTAAGATCCTGGCTCCGTCACTACTCTAACACTCCCTTTTCACCCGGTCGATCGGCTCCAAATCAGGGGCGCACACATATCAAAATTGTAAGAAGTTCAAATGTCTAATGCATAAAATTGGCAAGTTCAATCTATACAAAAGGGAATAAGTTAATTGATTATATACGAAGAGTTGAAGATAAAAAGAGAATGGAGCATATCAGTGTGTGTGGACACCTCTAATTATTGTTTAAGGTTGAAAAATACTTCCTCTGTTCCAAATTAGATGACTTTCATTTGTATACATGTCTATATACACATATGTATAAATGGAAGTCATCTAATTTTAAACGAACGGAGTATATGACAGTATTCCTCTGGACATGTCACTGATCCTGAGAATTGTGATAAAATTAGAACCATCACATGATAAAAGGTGCGTTTCATCAGTACAAGTAGCTTGAAGGTAGGCTTGGTGCTTCTAATCTTAACAATGGTTAGCAGATAGATTTTGGGAGAACAAATGGCTCTTCAATACTACTTTAAATAAGTGGTTCCTTATGTTTTAAAACATCACGGAGACAACGAACATAGTGGTAGCTGAATTTGTCCAGGATAACTACATTAGTTTACCTTTTCAAAGGGTAATTGTTGGAAGGAAACAAAATAAATGGAGCAATCTTCTACACTAATTTGGGGTTCTGTATAATTGAATCGTCAAGAAGATTGATTTATATGGTTTTAAATCCTTCATGTATGTTCTCAGTGCAATCGATGTACAAACATATAATGAATGAAGGTTTTGCTAACTTGCATGGTTTGTTATGGAAATTTAAAATACCTTAGGATTAAAATCTTTTTGTCGTACCAAGGTAGGGTCGTTATTTTTGACAAAATATACAATCTAGTAAGTGTACTAATTGGCAAGGGAGCACTCTTTGTTGTATTTATGACAACAGTGAACCACCCAACGTTTGTTTGTTTGTAGATTGCCAGTTTGGACAACCGTACTTGTAGGTTTTGGTGTTGCCTCTCCCCTTAATGTACCTCACATATGTAAATTTTGGTTGGTTAATATTAACCCACGAATGAGAACCCATGTTCTGGTTAGGGCACCTGCCTTATATTGTGATATTGGCTAATTTAAATGATATTGTTTCTGACAAGAAGGAAAAAAATTCATATATGTAGGTGTTCTTCAAGGGAACACACTAGATGAAGCCGTGGGAGTTGTTGCAGAAAATGAGAACAACAGTACGGGAATAAGATGGGCATGCCATATCTTGGAGACAAAAATCATGGAGATATTAGAAAACCTTGGGTGGATGTCTAATAAAAGAATTTGTGCTTAGTTTCTTACCATGCTTATGGACAATGTGTGTTTCATTTGGGCCATTAATTGGTTCTTTTAAATCAGTTCGAGGTCGAAACTATGTAATAACGGATGGTTGAGTGCATGGTTTATGGAGAAAACATTCTCATTTCATAAAAGGGTAGAAGATTAAAAAATCACTAATTAAGGAGTATACCTTGCAACTACCACTCCCAACTTTCCACCGGTTGACAAATGGCGTATTTAATATAGTATTATTTTTTCGAACGGTAAGAAAGTTGAAAAAAACAAGCAAATGGGGAAACCGACAGAAAAAAAACGGACATAAAAGGAGCAGATAGATGTTCAAAAGGCCTCTGACTTTACACCAACGCGTATAGATGAGGAAAGTGATGAAGATGACAATGACGATAACGATGAAGATGGAAACAGTTCAGAGACAGTATCTAATCCCACAGGTGCCCTGGAAGTAGAGGTACCAAACAATATCTGATGTCCATATGAATTTCACAGCACATAACGTCCATTTGAGGCATCAGTTAGAGATGCTCTTAGCTCAATTGAAACTCTCATTTCCGCTCAATCTTCACATCATCACATGGACATTGCAAATCATTGGTAGTGCCAATTGTTAAATAGCAGAGATCAGCGCCGGATCATGATGTATGCCAACGTACATTCAGATTCCGTATTAAACTACTGAAGTAGTATAGTACTGAATAGTGGGCAACTCAGAACATGTTACAGTACTTGGGAGCCAAGTTACCAATATTTTGCAGGTGGTAGAGATTGACTCCTTGCAGTCAACGGTCGACAACCACTCTCAAGAGCTAAGCTAATAATCCACAATATATACGAGTTGCCTAACCTCACCACATTAGAGCAACATTCTTTCGTTAACCAAACCCAAATACTCTTATCTTTCTCCGGGCCATGGCCCCTTCCGCGGTCCTCATCCTGCTCACAGCACTCCTCCCGGCGCTAGCCGCCGCAACCGAGCCCTTCGTATTCCTCGCCGACAACAGCTTAGCCCTCAGGCCCAGTCACACATGCGGCGACATGGGCACGTATGTTCCGGGCAGCGCGTACGAGGCCAGCCTGCGCGAGCTCGTCGCCACCATTTCCGCCAAGGCGACTGCGGAATCCTGCAACTCCACCAACAGCTGCTCCAGCGGCATCATCGCCGGCGAGAGCCCTAACGTAGTTGTGGCGTACGCCTACTGCCCCTGGCACCCGAACCTGAAGTCGCCGGACTGCCCCGCTTGCATCGCGCTTGCCTTCCGGGAGGCGCAGAGGTTGTGCCCATACCAGAGGCGGGCAGAGGCCGTGGCTAATGGTGGCGTGTGCAGGGCCGGCTTCCACGACTACGACATCATGGAGTTCAACGTTCACCGCGACCCCAGCAGTAATCCCCTCTTTCTCTTTCGCACACACACACAAGTAAAATCTAGATCTAGAACCAAGAGCAAAACTATAAAAGAAAATCTGACATCACTCTGAGAGCCAGCAGATTTGTTACATTAAAGATCCTAGTGTTACAACCGAATTTCAAGCAGCAGTACAGGTTGTCGGTCCCAAATTTAGTAGAACACACATGAATTTTGGCAAAAGAAAATTGATTAGGAAGCAATACTATGTACCACTGTTTCAAATAAGATATCACTTATCTGGGTTTCACTGATAAGATAAATCTAATTTATCGGTTTGGCCGATTTATCGGTTATCAGGCCGATTTTCACCGATAATTTGTGGGACCCTTTGTCCGAATTTGAAAAAAAAATCCCTGCTCCGACCCCGTTGGCTCCATAAAATGGCGCTGTACATGGTTATTATACTTGAAAGTCTGGATTATGTGTGTACCAGAGTGTGTTTGCCTTTTGAAGGCTTGGTTGGAAATTGTATGGTACATGGCCATGTGTATGCTTGAGTGTATGTAAGTGTAATACTATTACGTGTACACTAATATATCATAATTTGAATGCTTAAAGTACTTATTTGTCACGTGTGTGTAATATTAATATACATATTTTAAATTATATCTCTTAGGAAAATCTGAGTTTTAACAAAAACTTTGCCGATAAATGGTCGACCGATATAACTGATAAATCGGTCGATAAGCCAATTTATCTCTTCTCTTGGATCGGCCGATAAGTTAACGAGAAGCGATATCTTGAACATTGCTATGTATTAACTACTATAGAGAGAGTAGAAAGTATGGATATATCTGATGAATTGTTATTTTCTAGCTCTGTTATTTGATATACATCACGATCACTATAGTGTATTACTATTTTTGTTTTAATATTTATTTTTTGAGGCTTTGTTTTAATATTTATCATTATTAATTGGGAAGGAAGCGCTCTTTGTTGTATTTATAACAATACTGAACCACCCAGCATTTGTTTGTAGATTGCCACTTTGGACAACCGTGCTTGTAGCTTTTGGTGTTGCCCCCTCCCCTTAATGTAGTACCTCGCATATGTTGGGTGTCTAATACTATTAACCCATGAATGAGAACCCAAGTTCAGATTGGGGTACCTGCCTTATATTGTGATATTTGGCTAACTTCAAATAATGTTGTTTCTGACAAGACGTGAAAATTCATATATGTAGGTGATCTTCAAGGGAACACACTGAATGTAGTCGTGGGCGTTGTTGCAAAATATGAGGAGAACAGTACGGGAATGATATAATAGAAGAATTTGTGCCTAGTTTCCTTTCCGTGCTCATGAACAATGTGCGTTGTAAACTTGTAATTGAAACATTTATTCTGGAAAAAGAAAGCAATTGGATCATTTATTGGTTCCTTTAAACCAGTTGGAGGCTGTAGCTATGTAATAACGGATGATTGAGTGTATGATTATAGAGAAAACATTCTCATTTCAAAGCTTGACGGTAAGAAAATTGGGAATGAGGAGAACGTCGGGTTCTAGGATTCAGTTTTCCTTAGTTGGGCTCTAGATGGAGGCACCTTGCTTGGGTTTGCTTGCTTTTTTTTCTTTTTTTCTTTTGAGAAACCGCCTAATCACTAGCTGAGGGGTACCCTTTACGAAAGTCATCCCCACGCGCTCCAAGCACGCCAAGTGATACGTTATAGGGTTTTACTTAATTTACTCCTTCCACGGTCGACATGTGGCAGCTTCTAGATGCATAGCCGCAGCCACAATCACAACGTGCAGCCACATGCATAGCCACATCCATGGACACAACCACATGTGCTGCCACATGCACAACCACAGCCAGGGGTGCAGCCACAGCCATAGTCAGGGATGCAGTCACAATTTTCCGCGTAGCCACAGGTGCAGCCACAATTCTCATTAAAGGTTAGGGAAAATACCATTAAAGAAAATGCTCTTCAAATGTCGCAAATATTCCAACAATAGGGACATCCTCTGGGTCTGATGAATTTTTCCCAACTGACACATAGTATTATTTTTTCAAATGATAAGGAAAGTGAAAAGAAAAGCAAATGGGAGAATCCGACAGAAAAAAAATGGACATAGAGGATCAGATAGAGGTTGAGAAGGACTCTTGACTCTGAACCAGCGCGTACAGATGAGGAAAGTGATGAAGATGACAATGAAAAAGACGATGAAGATGGAAACAATTCAGAGACAGTACCTACCCTCACGGATGCCCTGGAAGTAGATGTACGAAATAATATCTGGAGTCCATATGAATTTCGCAGCACCTAACGTCCATTTTAGGAATAGTTAGAGACGCCCTTAGTTTTTTAACTTTTTTTTTCATAAGGGGTATATATAAACATCACCGAGATATCAATTACACCCAGCCTCTTCAGCGACAAGATGTCCGAAGACATTTAGTATGCACACATCCAAGAACAAAAAATAATGAGAAAAAGACAAAATAAAAATCCCGTCGCGGTGTATAGTCACTCACAACAGAAACAGTCTAACCACCACCGAATACAACACATGTACTACACACTAGCCTCTCCCAAAGAAATGTCTCCAATGTGGAAACAATGCACAAGCGTTGTCGTCGCCCGATCAAAGGTCTTGGATTTTCACCCCGAAGAAAGACCAAGTTTCCAAGACAATGACTTCAAAAAATCCATTGCCACGTAAAACCAATGAAGGTCAGACCTTGAGTTTTCACCCTGAAAATCATGGTTCGGTACTCGACGAGCACCACCAAAAATGCAGTTCACCTGTGTTGCCACCCCCGCTTGCCAAGATTGCTGCTGCAAGTCACCAAATACCCGACACGCAAACTTCTTCACATACAGGCTCCCGTAGTCGTCGTTGCCTTCTGGTCTTCTAATCAAGGTCGTCCTGACATTCACCGCCTCTGCCAACACCATGAAAATCGCAATTCGACATGTTTCGTGGTGTCAGCTAGAAACAGAGCTTCATAACACGTCCCCTTGAAGCTACATGATCTGTTGTTTGTGGACGCATCTGACCGGATCCTCTCCAAACCTGGATTTCAAAAGCACTTGGCCTATCCTTGAAAATCGTAGGTAGAGAAATTTGAAACTCGTCAGTGGCCCGATCGAATGCAACCAAATAGTAGCAGAAGGAAAGCCGTGTGGAAGAGGATCACTAGGGATGCACATCCATCACCAGGACCATGGCAACTTGCCCAGTGCGCCGACGGGCTAGGCCGCCGGAGCAAGGCCGACGATCCAATCACGAGCGTGGATCCCCTGTCATGGCTCGTCCCGCCTGCCACGGGGCACCACCGAGCAGCAACAACAGCTGTCCACCACCCTTCGCCGAGCTCCGCCATAGTACGGCTGAACACCGAGCGCCGCCGCCACACGTGCCCGGAGCACCGCCGGCTCCCAGTGAGATCTGCCGCCCACTGACCTAAGTGAGCCGCGAGGAGAGGCCCGGCTGCCGCCGTCGACTGCACGGGCTTCGCCCTGTGGCGTCTTCCGGCGGCGGCACGGGAGAGGATGGGATGAAGACGGCGCGCTAGGGTTGGAAAGGTGCCCCCCCGAGTCGCATGGAGCGTAGGCGACGCAGGATCTAGAGATACAAATGTGAAGTAAAGAGCAGTGAGTTTAGTACCTAGGCACCGAGATGCCCTTAGCTAAATTCAAACTCTCAGTTCCGCTCAATCTTCACATCATCACATGGACATTGCAAATCATTGGTAGTGCCAATTGTTAAATAGCAAAGATCAGCGCCGGATCATGTAATATATATAGTACTGTACAGAATAGTGGGCAACCCAGAACATGTTACTGTACTTGGGAACCAAGTTACCAATATTTTACAGGTGGTAGATATTGACTCCTTAATAAACGGTGGCTTGCAGTCAACGGTCTACAACCACTCTCAAGAGCTAAGCTCATAATCCACAATATATACGTCGGCTAATCTCACCAGATTAGAGCACACCATTCTCCCGCTAACCGAACCCAAATACTCTCGTCTTTCTCCGGCCATGGCCACCACCGCGGTCCTCTTCCTGCTCGCAGCGCTCCTCCCAGCGCTAGCCGCCGCAACCGACATCGTGGAGGCGGAGTTCGTCGCTGACGACAGCTTAACTCACAGGCCCAGCCACACGTGCGGAGACATGGGCACGTACGCTCCAGGCAGCGCTTACGAGGCCACCCTGCGCGATCTCGTCGCCACCATTGCCACCAAGGCGACTACGGAATCCTGCAACTCCACCAACGACTGCTCCAGCGGCATCATCGCCGGCGAGAGCCCCAACGTGGTTGTGGCGTACGCCTACTGCCCCTGGCACCCGGACGCGAAGTCGCCGGACTGCCCCGCTTGCATCGCGCTTGCCTTCCGGGAGGCGCAGAGGCTTTGCCCGTACCAGAGGGAGGCAGAGGCCGTGGCTAACGGCGGCGCGTGCAGCGCCGGCTTCCACGACTACGACATCATGGAGTACAACGTTCATTTCCACCCCACCAGTAATCCTCTCTCTCTCACACACGCTCACGCGCGCGCGCACGCACACACACAAAGATCTAGATCTAGTACCAAGAACAAAACTATAAAAGAAAATCTGACATCGCTTTGAGAGCCAGCAGATTTGCTACATTACAAACCGTAGTGTTATAACCGAATTTCAAGCAACAGTACAGGTTGTCAGGTTAGCACTCCCAAATTTAGTAGAACACCCATGAATTTTGGCAAAACAAAGTTGATTAGGAAGCTATACTATGTACATACGTACAATAATATATAGAGAGAGTAGAAAGTATGGATATATCTGATGAAAAAATATTTTATAGATCTGTTATTTGATATACATGATTCATTACGATCACTATAGTGTATTCATATTTTTGTTTTAATATTTATCATTATTGATTTGGAAGGAAGCGCTCTTTGTTGTATTTATGACAATAGTGAACCACCAAGCATCGTTTTGATGCAGAGGCCAATGATCCTCCATTTCCCAAAAAAATGAACCACCCAACATTTGTTTGTAGATTGTGATATTTGGCTAACTTCAAATAATATTGTTTCTCACAAGACGGAAAAAATCGTATATGTAGGTGATCTTCAAGGGAACACACTAGATGAAGTCGTGGGCATTGTTGCAAAATATGAGGAGAACAACACGGGAATGATATGGGCATGCCGTATCTTGGAGACAAAAATCATGGAGATATTAGCAAACCTTGGGTGGATGTATAATAGAATAATTTGTGCCTAGTTTCCTTTCCGTGCTCATGAACAATGTGTGTTGTAATTGGACCATTTATTCCGCAAAAAAGGTAACTAGACCATTTATTAGTTCCTTTAAATCAGTTCGAGGCTGAAGCTATGTAATAACACATGATTCAGTGTATGATTATGGAAAAAACACTCTCATTTCAAAGCTTGAAGGTAAGAAAAATGGGAATGGGGAGAACGTCGCGTTCTAGGATTCATTTTTCCTTAGTTGGGCTCTAGATGGAGGCACCTTGCTTTGGTTAGCTGCTTTTTTTTTGAGAAACCGCCTAATCATTAGTTCAGGAATACCCCTTGTAGAGGTCATTCACGCGCGTTTCGAACGCCCCAAGTGACATGTTATGAGGTTTTACTTTAGTCCTTCCACGGTCGACACGTAACAACTTCTGAATGCACAGCTGCAACCACATGCATAGCCATAACCATGGACACAACCTAATGTGCAATCATATGCACAGTCACAACCACGGGTGCAACCACAGTTTTCCGTGCAGCCATATCCACAGCCAAGGGTGCAGTCACAGTTTTTCGTGCAGCCACAATTCTCATTAAAGGTCTTCGAATGTCGCAAATATTCCAACAAAAGGGACATCCTCTCAAGATTTTTTCCCAACTGACGCGTAGTATTATTTTTTCGAATGGTAAGAAAGGTGAAAAGAAACAAGCAAATGAGGGAATCTGATAGAAAAAAAAGGACATAGAGGAGCAGATAGAGGTAGAGAAGGACTTTGACTTTAAACCAGCGCGTACAGATGAGGAAAGTGATGAAGACGACAATAACGATGATGATGAAAACAATTCGAAGACATAACCTATCCCCACCGATACCTCGAAAGTAGAGGTACCAAATAATATCTGGAGTTCACATAAATTTCTGTTAAGGACCTACTATGGATTCACTCTTCACGAACACCAATTCGAGCTACAAGACTGGATACATGGGATGAAGAAGGCAGAACAGGGCATGAACTGGAGGTAGGGAAAAGAGAGAGAGGAGCCGCCGCCGTTGCCGTTCGTGCCGTGATCCACTGGATAACGAGAACGATGTCTACTCCCTGGTACTTGTACTCTGTGCAGCTTCAGTTGCTTCCCAATGGGCCAGGCCCATGTACCGGTCCAGGGGCAAGCCCACTACCCACTCAAGAGAGGCTCCTGACATCCCTCCCTTCTTGAAATTCGGCTTGACCCCAATCCGGCGCCCCCAGAATCGCCCGGATCCCATTGCAGCCGATGTTGCTTGACTTGATCGGAGTCACAATGGTCGCCGAAGCCGGGGTGAGCTTCAATGAACTGGGATCAGTAGTTGTGGTTGATGGAAGCCCCACCGAGGAAGGCGTCGAGGAAGGAGCCCTTGTCAACGCAGTCGTGGTCGAAGCCGAGGTAGTACTCATGGTAGACGCAGCCTTGTGCGAAGATGGCGGTGACGGTGATGACATCCCTCCCTTCTTGGAAATGACCTTGGTTGTAGCACCTAGAGGATATATGCCCAAGTCTTTGGATTTCCGTTGATAAAGATGAAAAGACAGCCTCACTGTTTTCTTTTTTCTTGTTTCAGTTATGTAATGTGTGAAAAAAAAATTGAAAAGGGGTGTCCCGGCCTCTGCATCAATTGATGCACACAACCTTTTCTCTTTGCATTTGCAGAACAAATGATGCGAATGGTTTTGGTCCACTTAATAAGAATGAGACCCACTTCCCTTATGTAAAACTTAAAAATTCTTCTAGAAAACCACTTAAATGGTCTAAATACTATGGCTGATTGGCCGCAACGACCATTAATATCCAAGTCTTATTCCGCAAAGCATAAAACAACTTCTCTTAACCAAATCGGGAAGCTGAATCCAACCAACCCCCGATGCCCATGCCCAACTACAGATTGTATAGGCAGTGCTCAAGGAGAGCGTCAGCCGACAGGCTTCCTGTCCTAGCGGAAGGGCTCAGTAAGTGCAAGCCTTCAGGCTGATACTGTATCAAAGCGAGCGTTGCATCGCGCGCGCGAGTTAGCACTGCCCCTTTCAACAAAAGAGAAGGTTTGCCAGGCCATTACCCGGTTGACTAGTAGTACATTCTATGGTCAAGCATTTTGTCAAGCAAATATATTGTTCACAGTCAAGAAAAGGGAAATGTTGTCGCCCAGATAACCTTCAACAAAATAGGTCTATCAGGCCATTTACAAGAAAGGGGAAATGTTGAATGCATATTGGTTCCCGACATGTTCAAGGCCCCCTTAGCTCAGAACTAATGGACCATATGTCGCTGACAGCCGTGTCTTTATTTGTTCATTTGCTGATTCCGCTGTAATCTTCGACTTCCGAATGCATCACAAAGCTCGGAAACGACGTCGTAATGTCCCTGAACAAATGGCACATCACTTGGAGACAAGTGTACTAGTATCTTGTTGATTACATACATTGTCGACAATCTCCTCGACGGCGCCATCCGAGAGGCACAGGTCGGACTCATCGAGGAGTGCCACCACCATCTCCCGAAGCTGTGCAGGCAATGCTTGAATCATCAGAATTCAGAATAACTCATGGGTGCTACAGCGAAAAGTGCACCATTGCCACTATCAGGTTGGTTGAGAAAATGATTTAGTACCTCTTCTTTCTCGATGTAGCCTGTCCCCCTCAGATCGTACAGCTTGAATGCAACTGCAAAGAGGATGGATGGAGACAAGCCAAAGATTGTGATTGGTTTCCTACTTTGTACTGTACTTTACTAGGGAGGAGAGGACAAGACGATGAATGGACAGCAAAATACAGTATGCAAGCTAGAGCGAATAATGGAATGGAATGGGCAGGAGGCGTACACGCGGTCTTGTCGGATTCAGGCGCCTTGGGGTGGAATATGCTGAGGGAGCGCACGAACTCGCCGAACTCGATGACGCCGTTGCGCTTGCGGTCGAAGAGGTCGAACACCCTGTCGGCGAAGAGGTTGGCCCCCTTGCTGGTCCTGAACAGGGCCAGCCGGAACTCCTCCTGGTTCCAACCAGACACAAATTCAGAACCCGGACAAGAACATCAGAGAAGGTCCAATGGCGAGATGGTTCTCTGAATCTGATGCGAGTGGCTTTAAGTTACCTTGTGGATGAGGCCGTCTTTGAAGATGGAGAAGCTGAGCTTCTTGTAGAGCTCGTACAGCGCCTCCACCTCGTTCACCGTGACTGCACGCAACAGCTTTCAGTTCCCAGCCGGGCACGCACATCAACCAAACAAGATGGAACCAGGGCAGGGAATGCATTGCTCACGCACAGGAGGTCTGGGCGGCCAGCACGGCGGGCTCCTCGTACCCCTGCGGCCGCGGTTCGCGCTTCGACGACGAAGACGGCGGCGACGACGACCACGCGCAGCCCATCTGCCGGCGCCGCGAGAGACTCTAGCCTCTCTGCCGGCAAGGCAGGCGTTGACCCTCAAGTTCCCGTCCGCGCGGCAGGCAACAGCCCAGCAAAAAGAAGAAACCGAAAGCACAATCTGACCCGCGATGCGGCCGCCTCGCCGGAGCTGGGGCCGGAGCTCTTCCACAGCCTAACCTTCCCCCCCTCTTTATGTCCCGTGATGCTCCTCTCCTCTCCTCTTTCCGATGCTGTGTCCACGTCTGTCCCCGTGCTCAACTCCTCGGGCCGCAATTTAATGGCCCGGCAAGTCAAACGGTCTCGCTCACCCCGCGGCCGTGCGAGGTTCCCCTCCCCGTCCCTGTCACCGGAGATTTGGCCGTCGCCTTATCCTTCTCCGGTCAGCTCATCCGACGGCGTCAGTCAATCGTTCACGCTGTTTTATAGCCCGTCTCGCCGTCCACATACGAGCATGCATGGATCTGCCGTCCTATCCGTGGACCGGACCTCTCGTGGCGCGCCGCCGTGAGCCGCGACTGCTCCGGCAGGCGACGTGCACAGGAAGCGCTGACAATGCGCTAAATAATAGTACAGTACACTTTTTCTTTCATTTGACGTGGAAATAATACCCTATAATAGGCTGGATAGAGCCGCAAGATCCATTAAACTAGTTCGAATAATTGCATTGTACTAATTATATAAACTTATCTCCTCGCAAGGATCCCGTATCGCGTTTGTTTGAAAATCTAAACGGCGCATGTCTCCACGCTTAATTAGGTTTGTTCATAGGACTTCTTTTTTTCCCCTTTTAGACAGAGAGATGATGCGTGCATGCAGCAGAATCTATTGCTAAATTCGGAAACTCAAGTTAGCATCGACTTGTTAAATCTGCAAGTTGAGAATTCCACATAAACCACCTTACAAACTGCCTGATTAGTAATCCGTCTCCGCCCACTAATTAAGTTAGTCTCGTACTCCTAATTGATACTGTAAGCAGTTAACATCAAATACTACTCCTTTTGGAAATGACGGATGGTTGAAAAAAGGGCCACGAATTGATAGTTGTGCTCCAACGACCCGAACTGGCTGGCCGGTTATTATGCTGTGTGGACGATCGGCAATTTTTCAGAACATCACCACAATGTGGGATAGAATTGCAGGAAACAATATTTTTATAGAAATCATTGGTTTTGAAGCTTAATTTTTGCAAAAATCATTGATCACTGGATTGACTTTGATTCACCACCATTATGACATATTGGGTCCGCCTATAAGGATTGGCTTTGCAAAAAGATCCTTCATATTAAAAAAAAAGACAATCGGGGTACTCCCCTAGGACCTGTCGCCGGCACGCTTTGGCAAGCCGTCGCCCACACCCCTCACATGAGACGCATGCACCGCGCCCGTGCGTCGCCGCGCCCCTCCCAAGCGTCGCCCGTGCGCCGCTCGCGTGTCGTCGCACCCCGCCCCTGTGCAACATGTGCTCCCCCGGCTACTGTTGTTAGCCTCCGAACTGGCTACAAACCACGCGTTACACTCAGAGGCAGCGAGCGAACCATTGTGAATGCTTGATATGGACGGGCGTTCTCTTTTACAAATGCTTTTAGATTTGTGAATTTTATTGGTTTAAAATGAAGAATTGAAGGAATATAAATAATAACACATTGAAAGAATAAAAAAGAATGGCTCCAGGAGCGCTTCAACCTGTCTCCGACAAGCCTCTCCGTCCATCGACGCCATTCTGACGAGTTTCTGCTTAGGTTCGTGGACACCTCCGATCGCGCGAACGTGGCCGTTGGCGCCGTTCGCACCCCGCGGTTCCGCCTGGTGTTCCATCCCTGGAGTCGTTCGCCTGGGGCGGAGCTGTTGCATGCTAATTTCAGGGTCCACTTCGATCTCTCTGGGATCCCCGGTCATGGATGGCACCGGTCATCGATGGAGTTCATTCTTTCTCCGTTCTGGGTTGTCGAGAGTAAATACGATTCTTTGTGCTCATCATGGAGGCACGATGAGGAGGTGCGCCTTTCTCCTGCCGATGGATGGCGGTTTCTGTATCAGGAGAGCTCAAATTCACTCGAGAGAGTTCCCACGGCGGCGAGCATGTCGTCATTTTGCATGGCCATTGGGTGACCCCTCCCGCCTCTGACGCTGGTGTGGCGCATGTGGTTCTTGTCGGGGGATTGGTACCCGGGTAGGCTCACCCAAGCGAAAGCAACCTTTCAAAACAAGGATGGGCTGATTGGGCTGGAGCTGGGTCGAGCTGGGCATGTGTACGGACGATTGTTCCAAGGCAATCAGCCATACCGGATGCAAGCAGTCGGCCCAGGCGCAACCGGTCCACCATTTTCTCACCAAGACAATTATCCGATTGGTCCGCAGCTGGGACGAGGTGGGCATCAGCACGGCCGATTGCCCAGAGCAATCGACCCTCCCGAGAACCACCAGTCGGCCTAGGCGCAATCGGTACGACCTACTACCCCTGGAGAAGTTGACTCCAAGACCATTCGGAGGTTCAAGTACGAGGCCATTAATGCTCAATCCTGAGAGATCGGGGTGGCAGAGAAGCCAAGTCACATCGAAGATCTGTCAGAGATGCGGTGTCGACCTCTCCACTGATTCCGCGGACAGGAAGACAGGACCGCACCTCCTAGCTCCACTGTTCATCATCATGCCCTACAAGTCTACAGCATGGGCCGCCGCTTGTCGGGTCCGGATCACCCGGAGAGGAGCATTCGGTGGGACCCAGCCGATTAGTGGATGACAGCTGGGCCCAATCGGCGGTGAAGTTACCGATTTACCCCGGGCTCACACTATAAGAGCCCGGGGTACCCCTCCTGCGTGGGGGACGATCGACACATTAGCACCATTTACTCATCTTTCCCTCAGTTCATTCACTGCTAGTAGTTACTCCTCAGGGAAGCAGGAGAGAGCCTTGCCCATGGTAGCACTCACCTTCCCTTGAGAAGATAGAGAAGCAGTTATTGTAATCCAGTTCCATTGATATACAAGAGACAAGCAGGAGTAGGGGTGTTATCTCTCCGGAGAGCCCCGAACCTGGGTACATCGTGGTGTCCTTCACCGTGTTTGTGCCCAACCCGATTCCGGCACCATCGACATCTTCTTCCTCACGTCTTTCCCTCACTTTAGCCATCCCCATGGCATCTGCTGTCACATATCGACGACAGTTGGCGCCCACCGTGGGGCAAACCGAGGCGTCGACTGGAGTCAAGATCCGGACGGGATTTTCCTCTGCATCAGGCGGTAGCCACGCCTCTGGCCTGATTCTTAGGCGTGGGGCAATCGATTATGTGGTGGACTATTCGGCGCGGTACGGGGCCGGTGCGCCCCTGCCGCCCGGTGTATCGCTGCAGGTCGGCAGTCATCGCCTCTTCATCGGCAGCTTCCCCGAGGCATATCCCTGGGAGATTCGCGTCTTCTCGGGCGTCACAGATCCTCTCTCGACCAGGGGCTGCAGTGCAGCACCCGGCGGAGAGGATGGCCGTGTGCACGCAGCCGTCATGATGGCGGGAGCGTCCTCATCGAGCAATCACGGCGCATCGAGTGCGGCTAGGAGAGCCAGGGAGGCAGCGGAAGCTGCTGAGCGAGTCGATACCAGTGCGTTACGGGATGTGTTATACACACCCGTGAACAGAAACGGCGATCCCGATCAAGTGCATACTGAGCTGGAGACAGCACGTCTTGCTCTTGCTCGCAGGGCCGAGCAAGTGTTAGCAGAAGAGCGCAGGCTGGGAGCCATCACAAGGGAGTACAATGCAGCGCATGCCGGACCGCGTCAGCCAATTGAGGCCGCCGTCTTAGAGGATCTGAGAAGTAGAGGTCGGGCAGTCCATCAGCAGCTGTCGGGAGCCGAGCAACCGGAGCGGCCGAGGAGGCCGGTGCAGCCGGAGCAGCCGGCGCAATCGGCGTTCATCCAGAGGCCGACATACAGCACGCCGGACAAGAACCTAAGAGCAGCCGAGCAGATAGCACTCGAGCTAGAAGATCTAGAGGGAGATGAGCGGCGAGAGCAGTCGCGCCGAATGCGTGAATTGCTGGCAGCCGCAAAGGAGCAGAGGCTCATGGCAATGGAGAATCAGAATGCAGGGCCTGGGGCGTCAAGAGGAACTGTGAGGCCGAATCCGGAAGCTAGCCAGCGACCGAATGCATCGCGCCAGAACAGACAGCAGCCTGCCCCATCTCGGCATGAGAGTAGGGTCAGGAGTAATCGGTCACCCCCAGCGGCAAGCAGAAGAGTTGAAGAGCCAGCTGTTAACAGCAGGCGCAATGATATGCCTCAACAATCGGCACCAAGACCAGCAATCAACGCCCGACTTGGCCCTCGCCAAATCAGTAAGAATGACGCAAGGCATCACATTGAGCTCCTGGAGAAGGAAGCTCAAGAAGATGAAGAAGGAGAAGCTGGCCCGTCGTGTTTTGGTCACCGCATTCGGACCGAGAAGTTCCCCAAAGGCTTCACGCTGCCAAGAGACACTCCCAAGTACAATGGTTCTGTGAAGCCAGAAGATTGGCTGTCCGATTACCTGACCGCAGTTCGCATTGCAGGGGGTAGTCGGCGCGTGGCAGTCCGCTATGCACCCTTGATGCTGCAAGGTTCCGCTCGGACTTGGTTGAACAGTTTGCCCAAGGATAGTATAAATTGTTGGGAAGATTTCACGAGTGCATTCATTCACAACTTCACGAGCACATACGAGCGGCCCAACCTCCTACGGCAGCTGGCTCTTTGTGTGCAAGGCAAGGATGAACCCCTCCGAGATTACCTGTCTCGGTGGATCAAGTTGAAGAACTCATGTGAAGGAGTCCATGAGATCCAGGCCATCCAGTATTTCACGGATGGATGCCTCGCCGATTCAATGTTGAAGCACAAGTTGCTCCGCAAGGATTTCACATCGCTCGCCGAGCTCATGAAAGTGGCCAACTCGTTTGTTGTGTCCGATTCTGCGATGCGCCCTATCCAGCTCGGAGTTGGAGGTGTAATCCAGTCACCAGGGGCTCCGCAGTCGGATACAGGGAACCAAGGTCTCAGCCGGAAGGAAAGGAGAGAGAACAACCGCAACAACAACAACAACAACAACAACAACCAGCAGAACAATGGCAAGCGCAAGGATGAGCAGCCAGATACTCAGTACGGCAGCCGACAGGTGGCCGCTGTCCAGAATGAAGAAGATCGAGGGGCTGCAGGAGGCTGTCAGAAGATGAAGAAGATCCGCTTGTGTTTGACGCTCTGTTCGCAGGACCAAGATTCTCATGTAAGTTTTCCCGAGTGCTCGTCGATGGAGGAAGCACAATCAACATTCTGTACAGAGACACCCTGATCAAGCTAGGGCTCACCGAGAAGGATCTGGAGCGCAGTCAGACGACTTTCCATGGGATTGTCCCTGGCCTGTCATGCACCCCCTTGGGTCGCATTCGGCTCGATGTCATCTTTGGCACAGAAGAGAATTTCAGGAGGGAGCCGATTTGGTTCGAGGTCACCGACCTCAGTAGTCCTTGTCATGCTCTGTTAGGATTGCCCGCGTTTGCCAAGTTCATGTTCAACGCACAGCAAACTTACCTGAAGATGAAGATCCCAGGGCCAAACGGCGTCATCACCGTCACCGGGGACTTCAGGAAGTCCCTCGAGTGCACGTCGGCTGGCGGCAGTTTGGCTGATTCCCAGGTGGTTGAAACAGAAAAGCGTCAGCTCGGCAAGGTGATTGCAATGGCGCAAGCACAGAACAAGAATCCACTCCCAGTCGGCCCAGCAAAGAGAATAGATGAGGAATCAACTTTCCAGTCGGGCAAGGACAGCAAGAAGATCACTCTAGATCCCTCCGACTCAACCAAGTTCGTTGTAGTCGGAGCTGGACTTAGTGACAAATAGGAAAGCGAGCTCGTCGAGTTTCTCCGTGAGAATCGGGACATCTTTGCATGGTCTCCTCAAGACATGCCTGGTGTACCGAGAGAACTCGCCGAGCACAAGCTACACATTCGGCCAGGCTCGAAGCCGGTCAAGCAACCCCTGAGACGTTTTTCTGAAGATAAGAGAAGGGCAATCGGCGAAGAGATTGTGAAGTTACAAGCTGCAGGTTTTATCATGGAAGTGTTTTACCCCGAGTGGCAGGAGAATCCAGTCCTCGTCATGAAGAAGAACAAGACTTGGCGCATGTGTATCGATTACACTTGCCTGAACAAGGCGTGCCCGAAGGATCCGTTTGCTCTGCCCCGTATCGATCAAGTGATTGATTCTACGGCCAGCTGCGAGCTTTTGTCTTTTCTGGATGCCACAGCTGGCTATCACCAGATCAAACTTGCTGTGGAAGATCAAATAAAAACTGCATTTATAACCCCTTTTGGGGCTTATTGTTATATCACCATGCCTTTTGGTTTGAAGAATGGGGGTGCCACTTATCAGCGCACAATTCAGAGGTGTACACATTCCCAACTCGGCAGAAATCTCCACGTATATGTGGATGATCTAGTAGTGAAGTCGGCCAAGGGAGTCACACTCCTAGACGACCTCCGAGAGACATTTGCAAATTTAAGAACTTACCAGATCAAGCTCAATCCGGAGAAGTGTGTTTTTGAAGTCCAAGCCGGCAAGCTCTTGGGATTTCTCGTTTCCGAGAGAGGAATCGAATGCAATCCCGAGAAGATAGCCGCAATCGAGCGAATGGAGCAGCCCAAGAACCTGAAGCAAGTACAGAAGTTCACCGGTTGCCTCGCATCACTCAGCCGATTTCTCAGTCGGCTGGGTGAAAAAGCAATCCCTCTGTATCAGTTGATGAAGAAGACGGAGAAGTTCACCTGGACACCTCAGGCAAGCGAAGCTTTTCGAGAGCTCAAGCGCATGCTTTCCACTGCGCCGATTCTGGCTGCCCCGATTGAGAAGGAGCCAATGATGTTGTACATCGCGGCAACCAATCGGGTGATCAGTGCAGTTATGGTGGTGGAGCGGCCCGAGAAGGACAAGGCACAGCAAATTCAGCGACCTGTGTATTACATCAGTGAAGTGGTTTCGGCGTCCAAGCAGAACTACCCTCACTACCAGAAGATGTGCTATGGAGTGTATATGGCGGCCAAAAGATTGAAGCCATATTTTCAAGCCCACCTGGTCACAGTCGTCAGCTCGGCTCCATTGGCCGACATCATAGGAAGCAGAGATGCAACGGGAAGAGTGGCAAAGTGGGCAATTGAGATCGCCAATCACGGCATCCAGTACGAGCCAAGAACATCAATCAAGTCACAAGCGCTGGCCGATTTCCTGGTGGACTGGGCTGAAACTCAGTATATGCCATCCATCCCAGGATCGGACTTCTGGCGAATGCATTTCGATGGGTCCAAGATGAAAAGCGGCCTAGGGGCTGGGGTAGTGCTTACTTCGCCAAGAGGAGATCAACTGCAGTATGTGCTCCAAATTCATTTCGTAGCATCAAACAACGTTGCCGAGTACGAAGCCCTGGTGCATGGTATCAAGCTGGCCAAGGAAATCGACATTCGGAATATTGAGTGCTTTGGTGACTCTGATTTGGTGGTACAGCAGTGCACAAGCACCTGGGATGCAAAGGATGCAAATATGGCAAGCTATCGTTTCCTGGTGCAGCAGATCAGTGGATATTTCGAAGGATGCGAGTTCCACCATGTGTCGAGAGCAAACAACGAAGCAGCAGATGCATTGTCCAAGCTCGGCTCAACAAGGCAAGCTATCCCACCAGGCGTATCACTTGAGCACATCCGGAAGCCATCCATAACGCCATCGCCAGAGTCCATCTTCATCTCAGAGACCGACCTTGAAGCATTAAAGAAGGAAAAAGAAGCTCAACCGGCAAAAATTCCAACTCTGAAGAAGCAGTCAAACGCCCAAGGTGCTTCAGCTGCAGCAGAGCCGACAGCACCAGGGGCTGCCGATTGCAGACCAGGGGCTGCTGAAGGTAGCAAGAAGAGCAAGTCCAAAGGGAAGCAAGCAGAGGCAGCACCAGATGGCATAGCCTCAGAAGAACCAACGACGTCAGGCACTGCCGATTGCAGTGAAGAAGTTCCAGCTCCAGGCGAGCAGTCGTCACCAGGGGCTGTCGAATGCGGGCCAGGCACCGCAGTCGGCAATTCAGAGAAAGAAGTTGAGATGGCAGAAGTTCAAGAGGCCGAAATCCAAGAAGCCAATGGCCAGGAAGCCGAGATCCAAGAAGAAGTCGCACCACAGCATGCAGCAGTGATGGTAGTCGTCAGTGCGCCATCATGGGCACAGCCGATTAGAGATTTCCTAGCAAACGGAGTCCTCCCAGAAGACGAAGCAGAGTCAAGACAGATCGGCCGCCGATCTTGGGCGTACACAATAATCAACAACAAGCTAGTGCGCAAGAGTGCAACTGGTGTCTTTCAGAGATGTGTAGAAGAAGACAGGGGCTTGGAGTTGCTCAGGGACATCCATCAAGGTGAATGCGGTCATCACGCATCTGCAAAGGTCATTGCCAGTAAGGCCTTCCGACATGGTTTCTATTGGCCGACTGCCCTTGCAGTGGCTGAGAACTTGGTGAAATATTGCAAGGGGTGCCAGTGGTTCAAGGCAAAAAGTCATCAGCCAGCATCAGCATTGAAGAAAATCCCAATTGCATGGTCGTTTGCGGTATGGGGTCTAGATATGGTTGGTCCATTTAAGAGAGCCCGAAGTGGCATGACACATCTCCTAGTCGCGGTGGACAAGTTTACCAAGTGGATTAAAGCCCGCCCAATCAAGAAGCTGGATGGTCCGACTGCGGTGCGATTTGTGGCCGACATCGTGTGCAGATATGGTGTGCCCAATAGCATCATCACCGACAACGGCACCAATTTTGCAAAAGGCGCACTGGCTCGATATGCGTATCAGCAAGGCATTCGGCTTGATCTTGCATCTGTCGCACATCCTCAGTCGAATGGTCAAGTAGAAAGAGCAAATGGTCTCATCCTTTCGGGTATCAGACCCCGATTGGTGGAGCCACTTGAGAGGGCACCCGGAGCATGGATTGAAGAACTCCCAGCAGTACTGTTCAGCTTAAGGACCACACCAAACAGGTCGACTGGATTCACTCCTTTCTTCCTAGTGTATGGGTCAGAAGCAATCATCCCATCCGACATCGAGTTTGATTCACCTCGGCATGCCTTGTACACCGAGGAAGAAGCCAAGTTAGCACGAGAAGACGGCATCGATCTCAAGGAAGAAGCTTGTCTGCTATCCTTGTCCAGGTCGGCAGTCTACCAGCTGAAGTTGCGACACTACCACAACAAGAAGATTTGTCCTCTCGCATTCCGAGAGGGTGACATGGTGCTACGCCGAATTCAGAAGTCAGACGGGCAGCACAAGCTATCTTCACCCTAGGAAGGACCGTTTGTCATCAACCGTGCACTCAAGAATAACTCGCACTATTTGATCGACTGCACCAAGGGCACTCGGCACAAGGACACGTCAGGAGTAGAAACAGAGCAACCATGGAACGCCGAGCTGTTATGCCCGTTCTATAGTTGAGTGGTAGAAATGTATGTACGCCATTCGGCAAACGATCAGTAAAGCTATCATGCCTCTGAAAAAGACCATTCGATTACCTTTGCATAATTTTATTCGAAAATCCAGCCCAAGTCGGCAACGCTTAGTCATACCCGAGACGTGAACAACGCACTCGGGGACTGACCGACCACGAAGTCAAAGATACAAGCCAACGAGGCACGGGGACTGCGGGCTGGCATCCAACTTAGCACCTCACTCAAGCACAAGTCACGAGAGTGGTTGTGGCATTGAGAGGGGTAGCAAGTGGGGCAGTCGGTAGCACAAATTCCCAAGAAACAAGTCGAAACGCTCTAAAAAGGGCATAGCCGACTAAGTCAGCTACCGATTGTGCCACAGACCGGTGCACCGAGTAACCGGCAGTGAGCAATCGGATCCTAACGTTGCAGAATCCTTTGCGTTAAATCTTGTCGTGTAAAATGAAAAACTTATCGAACCTTGGCTGGAAATCAACCTTTGATCCGGTTGCGGACCGCATGTCGGCGACAATATGGACAAGGCATGACACCCCCAAGTGCATACCGATAAAAGAAACCGACAAAGACGCAAAGTCGATCGCACAAACAAAACTTGCAACAAGCAACCAAATTGCATAGAGATAACAGGCCTATGGCCGAATAAATTCATTACATCGAAACCACACCCAGTGGGTGGCAAGGAATGAAAATAATGTCTTACAAGCAGCTAGTTTGAAAGTAAAAGCAAGATAAGGACGGTCAGATGTTGACAACAGAGGTAGATGGTGTTGTCGGCGGCACGGCTCAAGAAGTCGGGGCAGTCGATGGTGCAGAGCTCGCAGTCGGATCAGCTTGTGCAGTAGTGGTATCCGGCTCCGACTGCGCATCAGAAGACATGGCACCAGCTCGTTTGGATCTCGGAGATGTATGGGATGAACCGCTGTCAGAAAGCTCTTCGGCCAGACCGGAGATGGAAGTAGCAGCCAGCGGGTTCCCTCCCTCGTTGAGATATGGAGTGTAGTCATAGGGAGAAAACCAGTTTACCATGGTGTTGGCTAGCCGATTCACCTCGGTATATGTCTTCTCAAGCAAGTCGGCCGCATTCTCTCTGAGGTTGTACAGTTGGGGAAGCTTCACTTGAGGATACCAGCTCAGCACAGTTTGAAGAGCAGTCTCCGCACCAGTCCGACCAGCAGAGTTAAGCAAGACGTCGATCCGACGTGGGATGGCCTTCAGAAGAATCCGAGTCTGTTCGGTGGTAGCATTCGGAGCATCTCCCTTGTCAGAATCTTCCTCGTCTGGAGTGTCCGATCTGCGGGTCTCGGCTGAGGAGCTGGCAGCACGCTTCATTCTCTGGAGTCCGACCTTGAGCTCAGTCGGCTACCACAACAACTCAGCAATGTTCAGAATGCCAAGTTTGAAGGACAGTGCTATCCCCCTGATGACAGGAATGCGAGCTGCTGTGCCAATCAGATATTCATGCCTAGTCCAGACGTTATCATCAAGCTGGCAGGACCCTCCGGCTGCGATGGTCTCCTCTCGGGATTTGGCCACGGCGGCATAAGCAGCGGCTTCAGATTCAGGCCAGGCCTCTGCATCACGAAGAGAAATATATGTAATAGCAAAAAAAGAAGGAAGCAGTCGGAAACGCACTCGGAGGCAAGAAGTACTCACCACCAAGAAGGGCATCCATTTCACTCATTGTATCGCAGAGACCCTTGGCCCGGCGGCGCAGTTTAGTGGTTTCTTCGTAATTTCGCTTCTCCAGCTCTTCATATTTGGCAATATGGTCATCGCGGTCTTTCCGGATGGAGTCTCGCGTAGCAACGGCATCATCCTTCTCGGCCTGTAATGCTTCTCGGGCGGCTACAGCTGCGTCTCGCTCAGCGCGGAGCCCATCGCCAGCAGCAGTCACGGCAGCTAGGTCATCCAGATGTTTCTTTTCAGAGCAGCCATCTCGGAGTGGAGGCCTTCGATGGTCCGAGTCAAGTCGGCTTCCACCCCCTGGAGTCGGTTTGTCTCTCGCTTAGCTGCGGCAAGTGCCGGCCCTTGCTGGTTGAGTTATGCAGTCAATTCAGCGATTCGGCCTTGAAGATCATTCACCATGGGAACAGAAACTAGAGGAAGACATACAGAGGTTAGAACAAGAGAAAATGTTAATCGGAGAGAAGATAGAAAGGATAAAAGAAGTTACCTTTCAGCTTGTTGATCTCGGCCGATTGATTTTTGACCTGGATCTGGGCCTGAGCGAGAGTTCGGAGGCTAGAGGCATAAGCGTCAAGGAGCTTCTCGAAGACCTCGCGTCTCTCTTCCATAACCGCCTGAGAAGAGAAGCAAGACGAACTTTAGAGATACAGTAGCTAAAATAAGATCCGAATCGATTGCAAGCAATCGGCCTGAATCTCGGGGACTACACCCAGTGGGTGCGCTTGCGTGCACCCACCGGAAGAAAAGTCTCCCGATTGGAGGAAGGAAGGAGAAAAAGTAAAGAGCATAAAAGATCCGAACCGATTGCTAACAATCGGCCCGAATATCGGGGACTACACCCAGTGGGTGCGCTTGCGCGCACCCACTGGAAGAAAAGTCTCCCGATTGGAGGAAGGCGAGAGAAAAAGTAAAGAGCATGGAAGATCCGAACCGATTGCTAACGATCGGCCCGAATCTCGGGGACTACACCCAGTGGGTGCGCTTGCGCGCACCCACCGGAAGAAAAATCTCCCGATTGAAGGCAAACCATAAAGGAGAGTTGAAGAACTTACAACATGATTGCGGTCGAACTGTTGAAGGTCCCGAGCAATGGCGGTGGCAAAATCGTTCACTTGACTGAAGGCTGTCGTCAAAGGATCCTGAGAACAGTGTGGAGCATCGGGCTCGGTGCCGACATGTCGGGTGCGAGAATACTCGGCCCGGAATTGTTCCACCGAGCGCATCAAAACATCTGACGCAGAAGAGGTCGGTTGTCGTGGTGAAGCTTGAATTACAGCGGCAGAGGTAATGATGGCAGAGACCGGTGGCGCCGACGTCGCCAGAAGGCCGGAGGCATCCGGTGGTGGCAGCGATGCAATCGGACGAGCCGAGGTCGAGGTGGTCATCGCGATTGGCGGCGTAGTCATCATAATTGGTGGCGCGGACACCACAATTGGCGGCGTGGTCGTCATAATCGGTGGCGCGGACACCACAATCGGCGAAGCAGTCGTCATGGGGGCAGAGACCGGGTCGGAGCGGCGTGGCGGAGACGGGGCAGTCGGATCGACCGGTTGCGCTCCTTCGCCACCAGTAACTTCCCAGTCGGCCGTGCTTTTGGAGGCCTTGGAGGCAGCGGTAATCTTTTTGGTAGTCTCGAGGCGGGCCTTCTTGGCGGCGCGCTCGGCATCCTTGGAGGTGCGATGTGGAGCAGGTGGCCGTTTGCGGATGGCAGCAGCAGACGCGGCGGGTGATATGATCACGTTGGCACGGGAAGGAATGCCGGTGTCGATGTCGTCGAGACTAATCGGCTCCCTGAAAGAAGAAAGAAGAGGTCAATCAGTACAAGAGAAGACAGCGAGGTTCAAAGCATGAAGATAAGGGCATACCCGATTGTTCTCGGCGCGCCCGTGGGCATTCGACATCTCAGCGGGACGGCATTCAGGGGCGCTCGAGTAGTCGGCACCCGAGTGGCCGTCGCCTGAGGCTGTTTACCCTTGGAAGCAGTCGGCACCACTTTCGTGGCCTTGCTGGAAGTAGCACCAGAAGAGGAGCTGGTTGCCGAGGCGCGTTTAGTCGGTACCTTCGGAGGCTTGGCGTGAGGAGCTGCATCAGAATTACCGACCTTTGAGACACTATCGTCATCGCTCCATTCGGCCAGAAATTGCTCAAGGGAAGGGTCAGGCGTACCCCCTTGAGCCGCGGTTCGGGCGTCGGCGTTCTTGGGGTCGGCAGCCTCGGCGTCGGCATCAGCAGCAGGATCTTCAGAGTCGGAGGACTCCCCAGAGGATTCACCATCGTCGGCGTCGTCATCTCCGGATTCGGAGGGAGGAGTTTCGCCATTGTACTCGAAGTCCGCGGGGTCATCTTCCTCGCGGTCGGGGGCATACGTGCCGGCCACTTGGCCGTCTTCCATCAGATCAGATTGAATGAAGTGCTGAGCAAGAAGAAGGAAGTGGTCAGAGAAGTTGAGTGTGAGACAAAAGCAATCGGAGAAAGGGACCAATCGGGACGTACCACGGGTAGTTTTTGTCGGTGGTATAGGTACTCAAGACCGAAGCGGAAAGGATCGGGCAAGGCACTGGATGTAATAGCCTTTAGCCGGGCGCAAAGGTCTCCGAGCTTCACTCGCCATGTGCAGAGCCGAGTGGGATCTCGGGGGCCTGACATATCGCACATGCGGTGCACTCGGCGCTGAAGAGGAAGTACTCGGGCTTGAAGCCAAACAGCAACAAGATCAGTCGGCAGGAGCCCTTCTTGTTCCAGCTGAGCAACCCGAGTGACTTGGGCATCCACATCAAGGTCTCCGACACCATACTTCAACGACCACTGATGTTTCTTAGTCCGCCGGGCGAGGGAGAACTCGGGAAGGTTCAGGAGGTCGGGGCCTTGATCAGGAGATTTGACATAGAAGAAGGTGGTCTGTTAGTTCTTGCATGACTGGACGATCTCGGGACTTTTGTACCTAGGTTTGCCGGCTGCGACAAGGCAACTGCCGCAGTCGGTCATGTCAGTTGGTTATGTTGGCTCGCCACCTTCCGTAGCAGACGGCACCACAGCTCCCATCCGAGCGTTGTGAGCTCGGAGGTTGAAGAACCGCTTCCAAAGAGCAATGCTTGGGCGGCAGCCGAGATACCCCTCATACAGCGTGACGCAGCCGGAGACGATCATGATGAAGTTGGCCGCGAGGTGATGTGGTTGTAGGCGATGGAAGTCGAGGAAATCTCTGAAGAAGGTACTGACGGGCAGTCTGAATCCACGCTCGAAGTGAGCGAGGAATACGACCCTCTCGCCAGCGCGCGCGTTGGGCACGATATCGGCGCCGGGAATGCGCCACTGGACCTCAGCCGACATCTTGCGGGTGCGAACCAGAGCTTGGATGGCATCCGCGGTGACCTTGGCGCCCTTCCAGCACCCGCGGCTGGCCTGAGAGGTGTCTCGCCGGGGCGCCATGGAGCTCGCGGGCGGAGAGAGAAGGAGAACGAGGAGCTAGCGGCGAGAGAATACCGCGGTGGCGGAGCAGCACGCGAGTGCACGGCTGGAGCGGGTCCCGTGCGCGGAGGCGGAGAGGCGAGCGCGATGGAGAGCTTCAGGTGGAGCGGCAATGGCGCGCGCGAAGAGCAAGAGGTGGAGGAGGAAGAAGGTGTCTGGAAGAAGGAAGAGTCCAAGCCCCCCCCCCTTGTGGCTTATATGGGCGGCGCAGGCGGGGAGTGGGATCCGGTTGCGGCCGTGTGGCCTGGTGTGGCCTAGCACACAGGAAGACCAACCGGCAGACCGGCGCAAGAAATCCTAGCACGAGAGGCGAGGCGTGCGACGTGGGGGTCGAGGCCTGCAGTTACGTCAAATCGCGCGTGGGTCGTGGGTCCCAGCCCATTGACTGCACCTCGGAAAAATCGGAGGTAACCGTTGGAAGGTAATCGGCGAAGGATTTCATTCTAAAAAAGTGAAGACAGAAATCGGAGATGATTCAAATCAGATCGGATGAAATCTTGGCCAGCCGAGTGTGAGCTCCGAGTCGGTTGACGAACTCGAAATGATGCACTTGATGAGGCCATATCATTCGGAAGATGTGGGAGAAAGATTGAAAACTGCAAAGGCCCCGCAGTCAAATGACCGTGGGACCTTTATAGCTTTAGGGGCTACTGTCGGGGGATTAGTACCCGGGTAGGCTCACCCAAGCGAAAGCAACCTTTCAAGACAAGGATGGGCCGATTCGGCTGCAGCTGGGCCGAGCTGGGCATGTGTACGGCCGATTGTTCCAAGGAAATCAGCCGTACCGGATGCAAGCAGTCGGCCCAGGCGCAACCGGTCCACCCTTTTCTCACCAAGACAATTATCTGATTGGTCCGCAGCTGGGATGAGGTGGGCATCAGCACGGCCGATTTCCCAGAGCAATCGACCCTCCCGAGAACCACCAGTCGGCCCAGGCGCAATCGGTACGACCTACTACCCCTGGAGAAGTTGACTCCAAGACCATTCGGAGGTTCAAGTACGAGGTCATTAATTCTCAATCCCGAGAGATCGGGGTGGCAGAGAAGCCAAGTCACATCGAAGATCTGTCAGAGATGCGGTGTCGACCTCTCCGCTGATTACGCGGACAGGGCGACAGGACCGCACCTCCTAGCTCCACTGTTCATCATCATGCCCTAAAAGTCTACAGCATGGGCCGCCGCTTGTCGGGTCCGGATCACCCGGAGAGGAGCAGTCGGTGGGACCCAGCCGATTAGAGGATGACAGCTGGGCCCAATCGGCAGTGAAGTTACCGATTTACCCCGGGCTCACACTATAAGAGCCCGGGTACCCCTCCTGCGTGGGGGACGATCGACACATTAGCACCATTTACTCATCTTTCCCCCAGTTCATTCACTGCTAGTAGTTATTCCTCAGGGAAGCAGGAGAGAGCCTTGCCCATGGTAGCACTCACCTTCCCCTGAGAAGATAGAGAAGCAGTTATTGTAGTCCAGTTCCATTGATATACAAGAGACAAGCAGGAGTAGGGGTGTTATCTCTCCGGAGAGCCCCGAACCTGGGTACATCGTGGTGTCCTTCACCGTGTTTGTGCCCAACCCGATTCCGGCACCATCGACATCTTCTTCCTCACGTCTTCCCCTCACTTTAGCCATCTCCATGGCATCTGCCGTCACATATCGACGACAGTTCTTCTCAACCTCCAGGCTGACATGCCGAAGTGGAGGCCCTTCAGCTCTTGTGAAGCAGGCTCCCGGCTTCCTATTCCAAGTGGTTTTGTCTCCGGGGACGGCGAGGTTGGATGTGCAAAGCTCTGCATCTAGTGCGATGTATAAGGAGCGAGACCTGATTGCCTTTTCTATTTTCTTCTTAAGGTTCTCGGTGCAAAATGTCAAGGGCCTTGATTGTAAAATTTTATTTGTTTGATGGCCCAGATGTAATCTATACTTCCACCGACGTTTCATTGAAGTTTTATGCCCTTTAGGATAAAATATGGGAAAACCCCTGTTCTTCATGATCTTCGCCAGCTGCTTGTCCTTAACCACCTCCAGACCTTCGGCCACGCCTTCCTCACCGGTGTCCACCGCTGCTTTGGCGGACACCATCTCCACTTCCACCATGGGGAAGCGATGGGTGGGTGGCCAGAGAAGGCTCCCTAGATTATGAACCCGCTCCAACGTGCTTTACCCGGCGCTCCAGGAAAGGGCAACGCGGGCGCGGGCTTGCGCTGATCGTGTCGGCTCGACCGTACGAAGCATAGGGCCGCGGGAGCTGCTCGCCTCGTGTTCGTGGCGGGGGCGCTTGGACGGTGGCCACCTGCACCGGCCTCGATGCCTGTATCCGCCGGAAGCCATGGCAATTTAACGCTAGAGTTTGAATGGGATGTGGTGGAAGGGGAAGTGGAATGCAGCATCACGGGGGGGAAAGTTTGGGACACGGGAACCCTAAATCCTAATTTGAACCGTAGATGTTGCGGATAAGGCCGGCCACAATGAGAGTAACTTAGGTAGTAACATCACATATTTTAAGACAGAGTTGTTTATGTGACATGTTGTTAATGAAAAGAGAGAGGTGTTTGTGGCAACTTAAGTAATTACTGTAACATCACATATACAGAAGCAAAATAAGTCTATAGCATAATAAATAAAGTCTTACATGAGACTATATATATATTACTACCCATTGTGAAGGTAGTAACATAGACTCATAATACGAGTATGTTAATAGTCTAAGTTACTTCCTATTGTGACCAGCCTGAGGGTCGATTTTCCGGACTGCCGTTGAAATTTACAGGCCAATTAGGTTTGTTTAGCCTATTTGCTCGTCAAAATTTCGCTCGTCCATCAAAAAACTCGTATATATGCGAGCTGCTCGCGGATAACGCATCTGCTAGAGTTGCTCTAAGACTAGCAATAGTGGATAGTACTTATGAATTACAAGCATTTATCTCCTTATGAATTACATGCTACATAAGTAAACTTATATTGAAATATGTGATGTTATTACTTAGGTTACTGACTTACTTTCAGTATGACCAACCTAATAGGCCAAACAGCTACCAGGGCACATGGACCATGTGAAGCTACCAGAACGGGCCCCTCAAGGCCTCAACTCGGCAGATGGATGGAAATCCCTTGAGGCGTCATCACGATCAACATGCCAGTTGGGTTTACAGTAGGCACGCCACAAGCTTAGCAGTGAATTGAGGCAAAAAAAAAATTGCTCCAATGACTATTTGATTGCACCGTAGGTAAAACGATTGATCTTTGTGTTTGTGTCAAAGGTAAAAATCCAACGAAAATGTTGTGCAAAAGAACCAAATCCTACAAATTACATAGCTGACATTGATTACATGTACTGCAGAAAACTATCTGAATTCTATAGGCCCTTCTTAGTGGGATGAAACAACCGGGTGGAGTAGATATTACTAGTATCAATAGAACAAATCAAAAGGCGCTGATGGAACAAATACACAAACCATTGGCTAAGAACTGGAAATCTTAGATCAGATCAAAATAGTACAGTAGTACTAATTGAGAAAACAGATCCCTGCGAAACAAGATATATATATATAGTAGGAATGACAATGGATTAGGGAAGCCAATTTGAACAACATAATAATAACCTAGTAGGCGGACATGGATCCATGATCCAGGAGCGGCCCGGTTCCGCCATCCATGTGCTCGAAGAAATCGATCATGTCCTCGCCCTCCATCTCGAGGTCCGCCGGGGTCTTGTCGGCGGGCAGGCGCAGGCCGTCGTAGAGGAAGACGCCGGTGCCGTACGTGGCGTCGGGCACCTTGTGGTACCACACGTCCATGAGGACCTGGAGCTTGTCGGTCATGCTCATGGTGTGGCGGACCACCTTGTCCAGGCCCTGGCTCACCACCTTGACCGTCACCAGCACGGGCTTCACCGCCGCCTTCGAGTCCGCCTCCTTCTCCTTGCTGCTGCCTGAGCCTGACGACGATGGCATGGCTTCTTCTGCTGTGTATGCCCTAGCTTTTTTCTTTTTTTTTTCCTGTGCGCGTGGAATTGGATGCGAAAGAGGTGCCTATAAAAAGGGCTTGGTTAGTTGATGACGCTGCCTTTTCGGCTTTCGGTTTTCAATCCAGTGTGTGCGATTCAAATCAATTCATTCATAGCCTCGGTGGCGTTCCCGATGTATAAACGCCGGCGAGTGGCTTGACGTTTGGCATTTCCCCAGGGATGACTGCTTTTAATCCTCTGGCTCGAGGGCCACGCTATTTTTAAATTTTACTCCCTCCGTTTCTTTTTACTTCGCATATACGTAAGATTTAGTCAAAGTCAATTATTATAAAGTTTGATCAACTATATAGAAAAATTTATCAACATTCATAATATGAAATAATTATCATTAGATTTATCATGAAATTAATTTTCATATTATATAACTTTAATATTGATACTTTTTAATATAAATTTGGTCAAACTTTATGAAGATTGACTTTGACCAAACCTTATATGCGGAATAAAAAGAAACAAAGGGAGTAACTTTTACTCTCAGTTAGATCATTGGAAAATTATTTTGGATACGAAGTTAATGGGGTTTTTTTTATATATAAAGAGAGCTTCCTTTTCGATTTTATTTGAAGTTAATGGGCTTGTTGCCAGGCCCTAGCCTGGCTCGCCCTCTCCCCCCTAGGAAGCGAAATCAGCGGGTAAAACTCGACACTTTGATTCTTGTTGTTTACCCAACCATAGTGAACCGCAACAGCCAGTGCAATCCGAAACCATTGCCAATAATCGTACATCTATGTTTCAATTCGTCCCAACTATGAATTTAGGATTTGTGATTGCATCCAACCAAATTATGTACAGACAAAATTCCCCAGTGATGGTGCAAAAAACTTGCTGTATTTCTGAAGCAGGCATACTACAACTGTATCAGATGGCACCGATACAGCCCTGGCAACAGAACCAGGCCACCAGGATGCCCAGAAACGCGCCGGCGAAGACCTGCGACGGGGTGTGCCCTAGCAGCTCCTTGAGCTTCCTTTCGCTGATGGGGTGGCCTTCAAACAGGTCCTCAACGATCTTATTGAGTACCTGCGCCATCACCAGACATAGAGCATACATATCAGGCAAGTTAGGTAGGCAACAACAAACGCTCATATCATCCGCAGGGAAAAATGTAACTACTCCTACCATGTTTTAAGGATGGATGGAAAGTGCCCAAAGGCCCCAAAGCAAAGCAGTTGGCGACATTGACGAAATGTGGCAATATGCAAACGTTGATTTTTTTTTTAAACCATATCTTTACTGATTCTGCAATTGGATAACTTGCCAAAGATGTCCCGTCCTAGACCCGTGTAACTGATCATATCTGGCGATTGGCATACAACCAGCACAGTTTCGCAAAGATGGCAAATCATGGTTCCTATTCTGAATCCAGTTTCAAACTTTCAATTGCAGTGTTCGTATGAACAAGCAATCTGAATAAAATGAAAAGTAATCTCGATTGTACTAAACAATGTGGTGACCATATATTTACAAAACTTCCCTGAGCTCAAGGTTTAATATTCAGTACAAATTTTCCACACTAAATCAACTGCTTTTAGGACGACCAATGAAAATCAACTAAAAAGCAGAGTACTGATCCGAAAAAAACAGAGTACTGATCTGAAAAAAAACAGAGTACTGATCTGAAAAAAAAACAGAGTATTGGACTCGAATTAGGGGCATTTCAGACACCAGAAGCATCAGGGCATTTCAGACATGCCCAATAACAGATTCGTGCTAATTTAGAGACTCAAATTATCAACATCAATTTATGCATGCATTCACACAATGTAACAATTGGTAGAATTGGTATCATCCCGAAAGATCCTCATAAATGTACCATGAAAAGGCATTCAGCACCATTATCAAATCAACATTTGACAGTTTATACCCGGTGAAGGATGGCTGCAAGGAGTACAAGAGTAAGTTGCGTAGTGCAGTTATGGATCCCGGTCCATTTATCCCTCTTGCTTTCAACCTCGAACAACTCTTTTTAATGCTTGTTTACAATCCGAACTTTTATTGTACTAGTTGTAATTATCATTTCCTACCACAAGTTAAACTGATCATTGTAATTAGCAAGACTAGTGAGACTGACAATCTCATTGGTTTCGTTGGGGATCAAGAGTTCAAGACAAGTACTCATTGTTGTAAAAAAAAGACAAGTACTCATTCATGATTTTTCCATCGATCGAACTGGAGAACAGCCTAATTCCCCAAGTAACAGGCTAACTCTGCTTCAATTTATGCAATCAGCTCATTTAACACAATTTTTTTTACAAATGTACCGTGTAAGTGTAACGACATTTAGCAGAACATTACCAACTGAACAAATTTTTTTTTTGGATGACTCTGAGCTCAATCTTGTAAGTTGTAACTTGTATTGATGTCAATCTTCAATGGGGATAAACATAAAAATTTAAATGTGCAGTTGGATTGGACTGAACATTTGAATGTTTATGTTTATCCCCGGTGAAGATTGGCATCAATACAAATTACAAGATTGAGCTCAGAGTCATCCATCCATTGAAAGAACTGAAAAATATTCTACTCCCCTAAAAAAATGTACAGTGGAACTAAATAGATCCCAGAATGGATAGGATAAAAGCAAGCATAATGATTGATGAGCTCACCTCGGCCTGCATCCCGGCGTGGCGCCGGACGCCCGCGGCGTCGTACATGACGATGAGGCTGAAGCCGAGGCAGACGGGGAAGAGCGCGTCGCCGACGCCGTGGCAGAGCGCGACGGAGGCGGTGAGCGCGGTGCAGAGCGCCGAGTGGGAGGAGGGCATGCCCCCGGAGCTGCACAGCATCCGCAGGCTCCACCGCCGCTCCACCACGGAGGTGAGCAGGGCCTTGGCCGCCTGCGCCACCGCGAACGCCACCATCCCGGACACGAACGTCGGGTTCGCCGCCAGCGCCAGCAGGTACGGGCTCTCCCGCGCCTTGGTCACCGCCGCCGCCGTCGTGCTCATCAGCAGCGTCCCAATCCCCGCCCCGCCTCCTCCTGCCTCGGCCAGTTCGGGGAGCTCTCCCGGCACGCGCCCTCCCCGCAGCAAACCGGCGAGGAGCCGGGAGAGCGACGGCGCGGCGGCATCGGCGGGCGCGGAAGCAAGCGTTTGGAGACAGCAACGGCGGCCGTGACGGCGGCGGCGCGGGGGGCTCGGAGGCCGGGAGACGGGGTCGAGGAGGCTGGGGAAGGCGCTAGAGAAGCGTCTGGAGCTGAGGGCCTCCATGGCAGCTGCTCCGCATCGCCGCCGCCGAGCGAGCGCGGACGGAGGAGGAGGCGGTGGTGGTGTGGTGGCCGTGGCGATTGCGTGGGGGCTTAGCGCTGACGCCTCACTCACTCACTGGAGTACTGGACTGGAGTACTGGACTGAAGTCCGAAATGCCCCTGATGCTTCTGGTGCCTACGCGACGCGCAACGGCGGGCATTCCGGGCATTTCACGCGGAGCTCGTCGGAGCTCCAGTCGTCCAGTGGCATATTACCGCGAAGATTCTGGTACAGGCGAGGTCGCCGTCTTGAGAACTGCGCGCCCAATCGGACAGTGCCACGTGCGCAAAGTAGGCAGAGCAAGCCTGATCGTGGGACCTCCTTGTCGGAGTGGGTCCCGCTTTACAACGTGGGTGCTCGTGGGTTTTGAACAGCAATGTCCACAGAATTCAACAACCTTTTGTTGTGTACTCTTTTTACAGGAGAAACTTTCGGTTTATTCATAATGATATGAAGAACATCAGAGGTAATGAAACCGAGTTCATAGATCACATGACGACGATTATAATCTCTAAAGCTAGATGAAGGTATGACATTGTTGTTATCTCTTCGTCATCGAAACGGAGCAAATATTATTGTAGTGGTTCGTTGAAAAATCGTTTTGATTTGTTAAGACCCAATAGAACAACCCCGCAAACAAAAAAGATCCAATAAAAGCACTGCATCGGAGTAGCAATTATTCCCGATCATAAAATTCATAGTTCAAAAGAATCGAACTTAAACACATGAACGAAGAGTCGAAGACTGGATCTAAACAAATCCATCGAAGATGGTATCGATCGAGTCACATGAGATCCGACAGAGACACACCTCCACCCGCCGTTCGAAAACTCTAAATGCACCATCGAGACAAAATATCGATTGTGGGAACCAAGATGTTGAACCTAACAAGATTGAGGGAGGGATCCCTACTGCCGACCGGGGGGAGGGGGGAGGTCCTTCACGCATCCACGTCCCAAAGGCCATCGGAGGAGGGGCAGACTGGTTGCGACACAAATGAGAGGAAGGGTAACCCTAATCGCCTGTGAGTCTTTTTTTAGGGATAAGGTAAGCACAATGTGATATTTTATTATTGTACATCCGGATTTGTGAAGAGGTTAAGGGATATGTACTTCGATGCCTCTTCATTGGAGGAGGAAGACGAAGATGCTGATTTTGAGATGGACATTGTCCTGATCATTCGAGAGGAAGAAGATATGAAATAGAGACTAGGATATGAGTTCGGCCACATGTATATCAATCAATATAGGGAAGAATGTCATGCAGAGTATTGGAAGCCATGGTCCCTTCAAAAGATCATGACAACATCTACCCGAGTCATCAACACGTAGCAAAGAGGGAAAATAAACAATATCAGAGTCCCCATATCTACCAGAATCACCATGTTTTTGGAGGGGTTTTTATATTTCCTTCCTGGCCTCTATATTTGAAGAACAAAGTAGATAAATTTGAGTGCACTCTATTCAGTAAAACCATATGACTCAAAAAAAACTTCATGTTGTCCCTCATCTCATGTGGGGATGAAAGAGAGATTGGATAAAATGTCTAATTGACAAGTGAGTCGCAAAATTTAAAGCCTGAGATATGACGACTCTAAATTTGTGTGTCGCCTGGCTGCCTTCAATACAACTTCATATGCATTGCGACTACTTGGATGTGATAATTCTCCTAGAGTTGCTCTAACACGATCACTTTGCGCATTAAACATTCAAGGTTATGATATGTTCGATGGACTGAATGAATAATGTTTGTTGTGTGCACCTATCAACGTCCTTCATATTTCATAATAGATCTATTGATGGTGGTTTGGAGATGATACGGGGGAAATCCTATTTTTCGCCATCGAGCATGCCCTCCTGTTCTCTCTGTGTTGCTCCTCCACCGAAGGGCTCATCGGCAAAGTCGTGCTGGAGCTAGGGAAGGTGGCGCTGGGGCGTTTTCGCTGTTGCTAGTGCAAGCGCGTCGATGTCTCGATGAAATTGCTCGTGGTTGTGTTCGATGAGAGTTGGTGGTGTCACCATCATGGTCCTCGCGCAATCTCCCTTCGGGATGCAACACCTCTTCCGACGACAGGGTGGTGGCCTCCTAGGACTAGATCCATGGCGAGGTGAGTCGTGGGGTCCTTCCTTGGAGGGATGGCGCCGCCCAACGCGGGATGTGGCATCTTCCACTCTCGACTAGCTAGGTAGCCCTAGTTGGGAGAGGATTAAGGTTGTTATCTCCAAGGAGAGGCCTAACCTGTATAACTTTTTCCTGTGTCACCATCTTTGCGTACAGATCTTCATAGCTCCATCACTACCCTTATATCTATTGTTAGGTCCATAACTACAACAATTGGCGCCCACCGTAGGGCTGAGCTGATCAGCAACCGTAAAGATGGGATTCTTTTCGTCTTCCTCGTCGACCCGCGGTCCCCAACTCGTCCACGGCGAGAGTTTTCTCTTTGGATCGTTAGCCTTTGTGGCCGACGACTCCGCTTGTCTGGCGGATGCGCCGCTCCAGGCGCAGCTGCTGCCCTCAAGGGGCAGCGTACACTTTCGAGCCGACACATCGGGGGCTCTTCGCCTCCAGTTACCAGCCCGTCCTCAGACCTAGGCTCTGTTGCCTATTCACCACAAGAAGAAGAGGTCAGGCCTCCCGCGCGTTCCTTATCGAAGCAAGCCCCGCCCGATCCAGCAGGTGGCAGTCATGGATTCTGTGGAGTCAGCTCAGCAGGCCATCAGCGAGCTGATCGCAAAGGAAGGTCCGACTGCATCACTCTTGCACATCTTCAACTCCGGCGACGATGAAGACCTTTTGATGTCTGACCCGGAGCCAGGAGCCGAAAAAGAAGGGAGCAACGGTTCTCCTGTCACCATGGCAGAAGTTTGTATGGCCGGAACTCCACCACCTCAGGGGTCACCAACCAGAGAGGGCGGAGATCGGACTAACGAAGCAGCTCGGGGCAATGAAGAGATACCACTAGGAGGAGGACGTCGGCGAACATCTGCTTTCAGGCGTCTAGAGCTTGGAGGTTCCAGTCGACGGCCCCTTACTCGGGAAGAACAAGCGACGGCAGAAGCAACAGAGCAAATGTTGCAAACCCCCATAGACACCTCGACTCCAGAAGGGCAACACTTGGAGGCAGCCAGGCTAACCAATTTAGCTGAACGGCAACGTCTAACCGAACTGCAGAATACATTGGAGCATCAGGCTCGGGAGGTGGCTCGCCTCAAGCAGAGTAGAACCAGTCGGCAACTGAGAGGAAATGGCGAAAATCGATCCTTCCGAGCTCTGGATACCCCGATGGAAAATCTAATAGCAGCTACTCGGATTGCAAATTCGTTGCAGCCGAGTGGTTCAACGGCTGAAGGAATAGAGCACTTAGCATTCCTGTTACAAAAAGCAGTGGAGCAGAATGCTGAAGTCAGTCAATCACTACAGCGAGTTCACTCTCAACCTCCCCTCACGGGCACCTCTCAGTCTGTTTATACTCCCCGAAGAAACAGAAATCATTCACCTCGGAACAAGGGGGATCCGCATGATGAATGCCGCCATGAACAGTTCCGAAACCCAGAGTTTCAAAGAGGTGATGAGTATACAGCTCGGAGGAGAGATGAAGACTATGCAGCTCGGAGAAGGGACCAAGAGCGGCGCCGAGTGGATCATCAAGAAGAAAGATACCGAGATATTGAAGATGATGCTCGAAGCCATTTAGTACAAAATCGAGTAGATCGTGCCAGGGTGTATCGACAAGACCAAGTTAGTTATCCGATGGCTACAGGCCCCGTCTGTTTTAGCGAGAGAATCTGATCAACCCCGATTCCTCCTCGCTTCAGGATAGCGCAAGTAGTGGAGAAGTACCGGGGTGACGCCAAGCCGCAAACGTGCTTAAATGACTACAGAATAGCTGTCCAGATAGGAGGAGGTGGAGATAAGATAGCCATGATGCACCTTCCCCTGATGCTGGAAGGTTCAGCTCGGATATGGCTAAACCAGCTTCCACCAAACAGCATCTGGGTATGGGAAGATCTAGTCAGAGTTTTCGTCAAGAATTTTGAAGGAACCTACAAGAGACCTGGAGGGCTGACCGAATTGCAGTTATGCACTCAAGGTCACAATGAGCCCACTCGAGAATATATTCAGAGATGGATCACACTCCACAACTCGGTAGAAGGAGTCTCCGAGTTCCAAGCAATTCATGCCTTTAAGCAAGGTGTCAAGTACAAGGAGTTAAGCTTGAAGCTCGCAAGGTCCCTGATGTCACTTCACTTGGCAGATTCATGGAAATCGCAAACAAATATGCTAATGGGGAAGAGGAAATTCGGCAGAAGTCCTAGCAGTATCGAAGTGGTAACAACTCGGCCTCCAACCCCAAGAAAAAGAATGGAGGTGGGGGCGGTAAGCGAAAGGCAGAAGGGGCACCAACATACGCCGAATTGGTAGCGGCCGCAAATGCGGCAGGGATCCACAGCAAAAATCAGCCAAGGAAGGAGTGGCAGCCTCGTCAGAAAAGGCCTTCAAATGATGATGATATCCTAAATCAGCCTTGTCCTCTTCATACCACCCAAGATGCTGAAGGAAAGACGGTTTTCCCGAAGCATACAGCTAGGCAGTGCCGACTAATCAAGAGAGCTGCGCAAAATGCAAAGACCGGGTCCCAGCAGGACAAGGGAAAGAAAAAGGAAGGAAGTCCAGATCTGGATAGTGAAGGTTTTCCTCGGGAAGACGGAGTTTTGGTCATTTTTGCAGGCCGAGAATCGAAGAGAATTGAAAAAGTGAGGTTTAGAGAAGTTAACACTGCTGCTCCTGCCGTTCCGAGTTATATGAAGTGGACAAATGTTCCGATTACGTTCGATCAATCGGACCATCCCCCTCATATCCCTCACCCTGGAAGACACGCCCTGATAGTCGACCCGTTGGTGGAAATAGGAAATGGCAATTTTAGGCTGAGGAATGTCTTGATGGATGGAGGCAGTGGCATAAATATTTTGTATGCTAGTACCTTAAAAGGCATGAACATCCCGATGTCTAAACTCAGTAACAGTTACTTGGAATTTCACGGGATCATCCCGGGAAAGAAAGCACACTCGCTAGGAATGATTACTCTGAATGTAGTCTTCGGTACACCTGATAATTTTCGGAAGGAAAAGATTACCTTCGAAGTAGTCGACTTTCCGAGTGCTTATCACGCGCTACTCGGACGGCCCGCTTATGCAAAATTTATGGCGATTCCTTGCTATGTTTATTTGAAGTTAAAGATGCCAGGTCCTAGTGGTGTGATCACCGTATCCTGAGATTATAAACAAGCAGAAGAGTTGCTGCAAAAAGGATCATTAATAGCCGACCAGCAAATGGCAGAAGTTGAGTTGGCCGAGTTGAAGAAAACAGTCGACACATCCGAGTTGTTACAACCCAAGAAATCATCTTCATTTGAGTCGGCAGGAGAAACCAAAAAGGTGCGGATCCATCCTGATGATGAGGACAAGTTCACCAACATCACCACTGATCTGGATCCTAAATAGGAATTTGAGCTCATCAACTTCCTCCGTGAGAATTGGGACATATTTGCGTGGAAGCCATCTGACATGCCCGGAGTCCCAAGGGAGTTGGCTGAGCACAAATTGCGGGTTGATCCGAAGGCAAGACCAGTAAAAGAGTCCCTTAGACGTATTTCTTCAGAAAAGAGAAAAGCCATCGGACAAGAAATAGCAAGATTGCTAGCAGCTGGATTCATTAGGGAAATCTTCCACTCAGAGTGGTTAGCAAATCCTGTGATGGTTCCAAAGAAAGATAAATCTTGGAGAACTTGCGTTGATTTCCGTCATCTCAATAAAGTTTGTCCAAAAGATCACTTCCCTCTTCCTCGCATTGATCAGATTGTGGATTCCACATCTGGGTGTGAAAGACTATGTTTCCTCGATGCATACTTGGGTTATCATCAAATCCGATTATATGAACGAGATGAAATATTAACCGCATTTATAACTCCTTTTGGCTGTTTCTGCTATGTCACCATGCCATTTGGACTTAAAAATGCGGGGGCTACATATCAACGCATGATGCAAAATTGTTTGATCTGGCAGATCGGCAGAAATGTCGAAGTGTATGTTGATGACATTGTGATCAAGACAGCTGAGGGAAGTAACTTGCTGGCCGATCTGGCCGAAACCTTTCAGAGTCTTCGATCTTATAACATCAAACTAAATCCAGAAAAGTGTGTATTCGGTGTTCCAGCCGGAAAGCTACTCGGATTCATGGTTTCTGAAAGAGGAATTGAAGCCAACCCAGAGAAGATAGCAACAATTCAGAACATGAAGCCGCCTCAGAAGCTCCGAGATGTCCAAAAGCTGACAGGGTGTCTCGCAGCCCTCATTCGATTCATTTCCCGACTCGGAGAGAAGGCACTCCCCATCTATCAGCTAATGAAAAAGTCGTCAAACTTCAAGTGGACCGAAGAAGCCCAGGAGGCCTTTGAAGAACTGAAAAAGCAGTTATCAACTCGGCCGGTTCTCGCAGCACCTAAAGAAAAGGAGCCACTCTTATTGTACATTGCAGCCACAAGCCAAGTCGTCAGCGTAGCTATAGTGGTGGAAAGAGAAGAGAAAGGAAAAACACAGAAGATTCAAAGGCCTGTATATTTCATCTCCGAGGTCCTCAAACCATCCAAGCAACGATATCCTCATTACCAGAAGCTGGCAATGGGAATTCACTTGGCATCACAAAAGTTGGCTCACTACTTTCAAGACCACTCGGTTACAGTAGTATCAGTAGCTCCTTTGGCCGAGATCATGAATAACAGATACGCTACGGGCAGAATTGCAAAATGGGGATTAGACCTCTTACCATACGATGTCCATTATCAACCCAAGAAGGCAATCAAGTCACAGGCTTTGGTAGATTTTTTAGCAGAATGGACAGAAGCACAGAGCATCCCACAACTAATCCCTGAGCACTGGACTATGTTTTTTGATGGGTCAAAGATGTTAAATGGGGCGGGAGCAGGAGTAGTGCTGGTTTCCCCAAGAAAGGACGAAATGAGATACGTCCTTCAAATCCATTTCCCAGCAACAAACAACGAAGCCGAGTATGAGGCCCTTTTATATGGATTACGAATGGCCATTTCACTCGGAATCAGAAGGTTGATGATTTTTGGAGACTCCGACCTGGTGATCAATCAGGCCATGAAAGAATGGGATATAAGGAGCCCAACAATGGCAACCTACTGTGTAGCAGTCAGAAAACTGGAGAAAAAATTTGATGGGCTGGAGCTCCATCATATCCCAAGAGCACAAAACCAAGCAGTGGATGACTTAGCCAAGCTAGGATCAACTCGGGGACAAATTCCCTCAGGAGTTTATCTGGAGCACATACACGCCCCAACTTTGAAGGAAGACCCTTACTCGGAAGCCGATCCAAGCATGTTACCAGATGAGAACATTCCAGACAAAGAAGATATTCCTGCGGTTATTGATCTTGTTTTTGACATAGAGGTAATCCCCCCCGAGTGGTCCTTGCCCATTCTGAGATACTTGCAAAAGCAAGAGCTGCCAGATGACGAAGTAGAAGCCAAGCAAGTAGTGAGAAAAGCAGAATCATACTCAGTGATCAACAACGAGTTATATAGAAACAGTGTCACAAAGCTTCCCCAGCGGTGCATATCGGAGGAGGAAGGCCGACTCATCTTACAAGACATACATTCCGAAGAATGCGGTCACCATGCGTCAAGTCGGACACTAGTGGCCAAGGTTTTCCGAGCAGGATTCTTCTGGCCCAATGCTTTAAGAGATGCCAAGAACATTGTTGATCATTGCAGAGGATGTCAGTTTTACGCAAATCAGCCACACAAGCCAGCTTCCGAGTTGAAGACAATACCCTTAGCATGGCCTTTTGCTACATGGGGATTGGACATGATAGGGCCACTTAGGACAGGTACCTCAGGGTTCACACATATCCTAGTAGCTGTGGACAAATTCACAAAATGGATAGAAGCAAAACCAATAAAAAGCTTAGACTCAGCCGCTGCAGTTAGCTTCATACAAGGCATTGTACATCGTTTCGGCGTTCCCCATGATATCATCACCGACAACGGGACGAATTTCAATTCAGCCGAGTTCAAGCAGTTTTGCTGGAATATGGGTACCAGAGTAAACTTCGCCTCAGTGGCACACCCTCAATCCAACGGCCAGGTAGAGCGAGCAAATGGGTTGATTTTGAAAGGAATCAAACGGCGTCTTATGCGGGAACTAAAGGAAGCAGCAGGAGCCTGGGTTGAAGAACTACCCTCAGTATTGTGGGGGTTGAGAACGACTCCAAACCGGTCCACTCGGGCAACTCCCTTCTTCCTAGTGTATGGTTCAGAAGCTGTCCTGTCAAGTGACCTAAAGCACAATGCTCCTCGAATAACTCAGTATACTGAAGAAGAAGCCGAGACAACTCGACAAGATGGTAATGACCTTTTAGAAGAAGAAAGAAACTTAGCCCTAACGCGCTCAACATTTTACCAACAAGATCTTCGACGATATCACGAGCGTCATATCCGAGCTCGCTCCTTTCAGGAAGGCGAGATGGTTTTGCGTGTCAAGCAAACCTCTGATCACAAGCTAGCCCCTCCTTGGGAAGGTCCTTACATTGTAACCCGAGTCTTAGGTAATGGAGCCTATCGGCTATATGATGTAACGAATAATAGAGAAGAGCCACACGCATGGAATGCCCAAATGTTGCGGCGCTTCTATGCATGAAATTCTTATGAATTGATTCAATAAAGAGATTCTGCCTTCATCAATTGCATTTTTTAACCCAAGTTTTCGTCCGAGCTGTACGTAGCTCGGACAAAAGCTTAAGCTAACCTTCACTAAATTCTTCAAAAAACCTAAGAAAGAGGAGGAACGATGATTTCAGAAACATAGTTCTATATCCTTGCAGATAACGGGTTATAGCAAGTTGCTCAACAAGCACTTCAAAAAACCTAAGAAAGAGGAGGAACGATGATTTCAGAAACATGGTTCTATATCCTTGCAGATAACGGGTTATAGCAGGTTGCCCAACAAGCTTTTTCTGAAACTTGGGGGCTACTTAACGCTGCGGACAAAATCTAAGTTTTCCGTCCGAGCTGTACGTAGCTCGGACGAAAGCTTAAGCAAAATTTAACTAAGTAACCAACAAGTTTTTCTGAAACTTGGGGGCTACTTAACGTTGCGAACAATCTAAGTTTTCCTTCCGAGCTGTACGTAGCTCGGACGAAAGCTTAAGCAAAATTTAACTAAGTAACCAACAAGTTTTTCCGAAACTTGGGGGCTACTTAACGTTGCGAACAATCTAAGTTTTCCTTCCGAGCTGTACGTAGCTCGGACGAAAGCTTAAGCAAAGTTTAACTAAGTAACCAACAAGTTTTCCTGAAACTTGGGGGCTACTTAACGTTGCGAAAAATCCAAGTTTTCTGTCCGAGCTGTACGTAGCTCGGACGAAAACTTAAGCAAAATTTTAACTAAGTAACCAACAAGTTTTTCTGAAACTTGGGGGCTACTTAACGTTGCGAAAAATTTTAGTTTTCCTTCCGAGATGTACGTAGCTCGAACGAAAGCTTAAGCAAAGTTTAACTAAGTAACCAAAAAGTTTTCCTGAAACTTGGGGGCTACTTAACGTTGCGAAAAATCCAAGTTTTCTGTCCGAGCTGTACGTAGCTCGGACGAAAACTTAAGCAAAATTTAACTAAGTTATCAGCAAGTTTGTCTGAACCCTAGGGGATACTTAACGTTACGAAAAACTCAAGTTCCTTATCCGAACTGTACGCAGCTCGGATGGAAGCTTAAGCAGCATTTATTGAGTTGCTCAACAAGTACTTCAAAAACCAGAGAAAGAAGAAGAACAATGATTTCAGAAACATAGTTCTATATCCTTGCAGATAACTGGTTATAGCAAAACAAATCAACACCTCAGAGCCAGGCCTTCTTAATAAAAGGCGGTAGTTTTAGGGACAAATTGTGCACCAAGGGCAGTAATAAGACATAAACTATTTATTACAAAACCTCTCGGCATTCCGAGGCAAATTCAACTGTTTGTCCCTCAACATGATCAGACATCACTAGCCTCATCAGATTCACTGGTAACTCCAGTAGATTCCACGAAGAAATCAAGATCTGGCATCTTCGCAATCCGACTCGCAGTCTCAGCATATCGAGACAAAAAGGTTGTACAGCTCGGACCATGCTCCGGATCACCATCTCCGACTCGTTCCAGATTGTGGATTTTCTCTGAAAAATGAGCTTTAGTCAGGGCCAAAGCATAATTCGTGCCACTCCGAGCTGAAGACCTTTTCCAACGAGCAATTTGCTGCGGAGCCGCTTGAAGTATAGGAACAACTGTATCCACATGAACACGATTCTCCTCAGTAGGCGAGATGTAATTCTTCAACCCTAGGGTGACACCCATGGTTTCTTCAGCATATTTCTTTGCACTTGCGCACCTTATGGTCAGCAGGCCTTTGGATAAGGAAAACTCCGTCGTCTTGGGAGTGTAATTTTCCTTCTTCATCAGCTCGGCAAACTCGGCCATACGCGCCTGTTCCGCCTCAGGATTGGTGGAATAAACTGCAAAGACACAATAGGTGTAAAAATCAAACGAAGTGACTTAACAGCAACAGGTCGGACGCACAATGCAAGGAAGACATCTTACTGGATAGCATCTCACTAAATGAAGCAAATCTCCCGGCACAGTACTCTTCAGCATTTTTGACAGACTCCCGAGTTGCTGCCAGCTCAGCTTCATGGTTTTCCTTATCTTTAGAACGCAGCTCAGACAACTTCTGCAGGTCGGATTGAAGTTTGGAGATAGTGGCCTCTTTTCCTCAAGAGCCTTCTTCTGGCTGGCCACTTGTTTCTCCAAAATCTTCTTCTCCTTCGCACGTTTCTCAGTCTGCTCAATCTCCTTTTTCATCTTATTGAAAAATTCATCACTTTCTTTCACCTTCGCATCAAATGCTTTCTTTGCAGCCTTGTGACGCCCCCAAAATCAGACCGTGTACAGTAATCATACACACAGGGTACACGACTGAGATTAGGGTGCCACGGTGATAATATCACAGCACAACACTAAACACACAAGGATAAACAAATATGTTACAATAGAGGGGGTAACGCGGACCCGAGTACATAAGTCATACAAGCCATAATATCTGAGTACAGACATAGTTAGTCAAGTTTTTCCTTAAGAAGGCTAGCACAAATCACATCAGAGATACAGATCGAAAAGGCGAGGCCTCCTGCCTGGGATCCACCGAACTACTCCTGGTCAACGGGGAACTCGACGTCGTAGTAGGCGCCTCCGGGGTACTCCTGCTCCTGGGCTCCAACGTCGGCTGCAGCGGCCGATCAGGCAAAACAGTAAAGGAAATAAAGCAGGTGAGTATCTAGTATACCCGCGAGTCTTACGTCCGCTACTAAGCATTATGCATTGTATCAACGGAAAGAAGAGGCTGTATATAGTGGGCTGAAAGACAGAAATCCAGAGAAAGGGTAAGAAGCTAGGCCTATCGAAGACTAGCATCTTCCGACGTTGTCTTGCAGCATGAGGTAAGAATCAACCAACAGTTTATATAAAGCATAAAGTAACAATGCAGCAGAAGTTGCTGCAGCATTGTATAATAATAAGTTGTAATAATTAGCAATGCCTCCGAGTTCACCTCCTCGACATCCCCGCGAGGAAGAGAACCCGGAACCATACAGTTTAATAATAGTTTCTAGTGGTAAGATCCAGCTTCAGCATAAAGCGTCCTGTTACCGTGGACACGGCTATTCGAATAGATTAATCTTCCCTGCAGGGGTGCACTTGTGTTACGCTACACGCACGGATCTCCAGGGTGGCGGGAACCTTGTTAGGGAACGCTCCACCGAGGCTATCCGACACTTCATAGCCCATCTTTCAAACTCAACAGAGAGGTCATCCACCGGTCTAAATCCTAAGTACGCCGAGCCTTGGACCCCAACCCGAACGTAATCCTGCACGGTGCGTGACTGGCCGGTGAAGTTGAAGCAAATCCAAATAAGACATCACCGCGCGAGCAAAATAAGACAACACCACTTCCCGGCAATCAGCCCGCAGTACTGCTGACGTCTGAAGAGTCCTCGGACGACACTAAGAAGCGGAGGAGCCCATAACTCGTAGTTCCCACGGGTAGGTAGTGCGTACATGGCATATAGCCAACTCAAGACATTCACTGAACCATTTAGCATTTTAATTAACCTGCGTGACAACCGTTATCGTTGCCTCGACTTAACCGACCCGCGGACAACGACAGCAGCCAGGACCACCAGTACATCGGTGCCTGCCCTGTCGTCCCACCAAGTCACTGCGGTTACCAACAAGGTGAACCGTCTCCTTACCTTGTCTCGCGTGTGCTCCTGGGGGAGCTCGACTTTCGTAGTTTGGTAACTCTCGCGGCCAACGAGCAGGGGCCAAGCACACCGGTACACTGGTCGTACCCTCCCTGTCGTCCCGTCGCAATACCTCTCGCGGGCACCGCTGGGTCGCCCGACTTCTTACCTGAAGGACAACCGTTTACAGGACCCTATGGCGGCAAGACAAAGTTAGCCTCGAGTGGAGTACAAGGATTACTCCTTGATAGCTCACACTTGAGGTGACTAGGCATAACCCAGACAAGGGCCTTTGGCGGTGTCTGTTTTGTACCGTACCTGTGCAGTTATAATATTTGTATCCGCGTTCACCCCCCTGGGTGATCACGGCCCTCTATCTAATCCTAGCTAACAACGCGCAGGGCTCACTGCTGAATAATGCATAATAATAATAACAGGCAGCATAGGATAAAGGTAGGCACATCAAGGGGCGACAAAAATCAGGCTATGCAGTTGAATAGGATTGTAATCGTAGCAGCAGCAGTAACAATGCCTAGTGCAAGAAAAGTACGGAAAGATAGGCGATATCTGGGGAAGAGAATGGCTCTGCTTGCCTGGAAGCTCGACGGTAGTAGTAGGGTCGTCGACGAAGTAGTCGTACTCAGCAGCTGTGTAGTTGACGGCAGCAGCGGGTTCTACCGGAGATTAAGGGGGGAAGAAACAGTAAATACACAGCAAGCATATACAAACAGATGCAAGACATGACAGATGAAATGTTAACGGTATTCTAACGCAGTGCAATGCACATGCTCGGAACGGAAATTCATCTGAGGATGAACTACCGGCTCCGGATGATTACCGGACAGGGTGACCGGAGGGGGAAGGATCAAGCCGGAGGTGCCGTAGGTACTGGACAAACATAACGGGGGTGTATCCGTGCTTGATGATCTATTCCGAGAAACATTCGTGTTCGGAATAAATTCATCCGGGCACTCTAACAGTACCAGACCATTTATCGGACTGCCGGTCCGGAGGGGGAACGGTTCGATGTTCGTTGTGTTAGAGGGGTGTGATAGGCATACGGATAGCGTATTCGTATTCGTTATATTTTTCTGATCAATTTTCATGTATAAAGTTTTTGAATCTGAGTTACGGTTTAAAAGATATTAAATTTCAAAGTTTTTAAATCATTTAAATGATTTTCTGGAATTATTTTATTAATAAAAATCCAACATTATCCAGAACATTATCCAAAACATTATCCAAAACAGTGCCTGACATGTGGGACCCATATGTCATAGACAGATTCATTTAACTAGTGATCAACCTAATTAAACAGAGATTAATTAGAGGGGGACCCCACATGTCAGTGACTCAATTTTAATTATTAGATTAACCTAAAGCATTCAGTTAATTATCTACAGGGGACCCACATGTCAGTGACTGGGGTTGCCCAGTCAGCACAGTTGACTGGTCAACCCAGTCAACTGGGGCCATGGGGTCCACTGGCAGTGACCCAGGGGTTGCCCCCAGGTGTGCCACGTCGGAGGCTGCCGGCGGTGAGTCGCCGACGAGTTCCAACAGGGCGGAGCGCACGGGAGGGGGTCGGGTTTCGCTTCTGGTGTGCCCTTTGGGACGCGGTTGGTCGCAAACGAACAAGAGGAGCATGGCGCGTCAACTGGGGGTGATGGCGTCGCCGGGGGTTCACTGGAGCGGCGACGGCGACAAGGTCAGGCGGCGGCGACAAGGTCAGGCGGCGGCCGGAGCGGCGACGACGACGTTCCAGAGATTATTAGTGAGTGTGCCCTACGGGGATCAGTTCCAGGGAGCCCGGGGAGTAAGACGACGCGCGTGGCGTGCCAAATGGGAGGGCTAGGCCACGGCGGCGAGCTCGTCGGCGGCGAGGCGCTTCTGCCCTAATGACAGATCGGCCCATGGGGCACGGGAGGGGGAACGGGGCGTTGCCGGTGGTAGGGGAGCTCACCAGGAACGTGTAGAGTCTGGCAGCGAGCTCGGAGACGACGCGGCGTGGCCGGAATTGGTCGGAGAGCTAGCCGGAACCGAGGTTGAAGACGAAGACGTAGTCGTCGCAGAGAGGCACCACGGCTCGATTCCTCTGGCAGCTTGGTGTAGTCGACGACGGCGAGTCCAGTGGGCAAGGTGTAGTGGGCTGGTTCGGTTAGTGGACGCGCGAGCGCACGACCGTGCCCATGGCGGATTCCGCGGATTTTTCCCCGACGAGAGCGAGAAGAGGAGGAGGGGAGAAGGAGGAGGAGGATGTCCAGGGGGTCGGGGGCGTCGCCCTTATCGCGTCGGCGCCGGGAGGGAGCAGGTGGAGGCGGGGTCGGCCTGGCAGCGGCGTGCCCACGCCCGGCTGCCGTACGGGAGCAGGTGGGGGGGTGGTTGGGGAAGAAGACAACCGTGGAGGGTGGCTTGGGCTAGGTGGGCCGTCGCCCTGAGCGACATTTAGTGTTTTTCCAATTTTCTGTGTCCTTTCTTTTCTGTATTTCTCTTTTAGTAATTGTTTTCCTAGCTTAGGCATTTTTGTAAAATGTGTTAGGTGTCTCAATATTAGTATATCATTATATACCAGTGCCACAAAAGTTTTTGCAGCAAAAGAAAATCATTAGATATTTCTTTTAAATATTAAATGCCCAAAGTAAGGGTTTTAACCTACTGTTTGAATTGTTTGGAATTTTCCATAACTTCAAAAATTTCCAAAGTTGGTCCAACATGATTATAATGATTTTAGGCAATTTAAAAAAATGGTTTCAGGATTTATGGAACAACTTTATTTGAACACCTTGGTTTTAATTTCTATTCAAAGCAGTTCCAACTAGGGTTTGGTTTCTTGATGAGCAAGATGCATTGGGATTTGGGTTTTTATTACCAACCAGCATGGTTTGAAAAGAGCAGAAGCAAATTTTGATTAATGACAGGGGGTAACAGTGATTAACAAACAGTGATGGTCAACAGTGATGATGATTACTGTTACAGAAACTGAGGGTGTTACAAGCCTCTGCAGATTCAGTTGTTAGAAACATCACATGGCAAAAAAATTGGAAACTCCTCATTTACTATGAGAAACATAGCCTTACCATTATCCTCAGCATGCCTTTTCTTCAAAGCTTCATGTTCTCCTTGTAGTTTCACAAAATCAGTGCTAAGTTTGCAAGCCTCCTGGCACAGGAAAAGTCATTCAAGACATAGTCTGTACAATATAAGACTCCGAATAACTTCAAGAAGTCACTCGGAGCCTTGGGGGCTACACCCAGTGGGTGCACTAAGAAGTGCCCCCACTAGAAGATCACCAAATCAATAGTCTCTACAACATAAGACTCCGAGTAACTTCAAGAAGTTACTCGGAGCCTTGGTGGCTACACCCAATGGGTGCACTAAGAAGTGCCCCCACTGGAAGATCATCAAGTTAATAGTCTCTACAACATAAGACTCCGAGTAACTTCAAGAAGTAACTCGGAGCCTTGGGGGCTACACCCAGTGGGTGCACTAAGAAGTGCCCCCACTAGAAGATCATTAAGCCAACAACATCTACAACATAAGACTCCGAGTAACCTCAAGAAGTTACTCGGAGCCTTGGGGGCTACACCCACTGGGTGCATTAAGTAGCGTCCCCACGGGAAGTCTATAAAAAAACTCGGAAATTGAACCCACACACCCAGTGGGAACATGGGTTGCATAAGTACTTACATGCAACTTGGTCTTCATCATCCCAGCGTCGGAGGCCAGCTCACGTAACCGCAGCTCAATTTCTGAGGCCTTCGCCAGAGACCCCTTCAATCCATCCACTACGGCATCCTCAATCGAGGCATCAACCGAAATTGAAGTGGGAGGAGGCCGAATTTCTCCTGAGGCTGCAATAGAAACAGTAGAACTCTTTTCGGCATTTGTCACCCCCGAGGTAGCAGGAGGAACAGGCGTGTTCTCGGCATCCACCCCCGAGGTGGCAGGTTGAACTGGCGCAGGGGAAATAACCTCCTGATCAGTAGAAGCTTCTGGAGCAGTCGGGGCGCTGGAAGCAGGGAAGGTCGCCACATTCGCAGTGGGGATCGGATCTACGTCAAGGCCAATGTCCATATCTAGCAAAAGAAAACTTGTAAGCAAAAGCACTGAGCAAGGATAAAATCTAGAGCCAAAGAGCGAGTACTCACCATCGACTGGAATTTTTTCAGGAATAGAATCCAGCACCTGGAAATCAGTCACAACGCAGTTACTAACATCTTCATAAGCTGCAGCATCATGAGTTTCAACTCCAGGGAGTGACTCGGACCCACTCGGACGAACACTGCAATATGAGGAAAGTTAAGATTTGCAAAAATCACTAAAGGAAGAAAAAATAAAAAGCTGTCGGATATTACTTCCGAGCTGTTTTAAGAGCTCGTCGTGGGGGAGCAATAGCGGCCTGAGCAGACCCTGACCCGGAAGACTTCCTGGGAATCTCGGCGGCATCCGTCGAAGCACTAACCTTCCTCCCGCCAAGGGTAGAAAGCGTTTTCCGCTGTTTCATGGGAGCCACTTTCGCATGACTTGGGCTAAGAGCGGTGGCCTTGCTACTACTTTCCCCCTTACTCGGAGATATGGGACGTTTCGTTCCCCGAGCAGATCCTTCCCGAGCTGCTTCACGGTCGTGATTATTTTTGGAGCGCTGCTCGGCAGTTGTGCGAGGAAGCACTACATCGGACTCCGTCTCCTCGTCATCTTCAACCCCGAGTCCTGCGTCGTTGTTGCTGTCCTCGTCCTCTTCAACAGGGTGCTGTGGCGCCAGAGGGATTGGAGATGGAGCGATGTTCGTCTGAAAAATAGACAAAATAACCAGGTTAAAATTCAAGATCTATCACAACACTCAAAAGACTAGTCAGTTCAAAGCAAATCACCAGAGCTGGAGGACGGTTAATATCAAGAGGCCTAACTCGGCCAGACATCTGCGCACCATGAGTCACGCTGGTGATGATCTTCATGAGTTGTTCAAATTCCTTCTGAGACATTGCCGAGTTGTTATAGCGGGTGTTATCGTCAATCCCTATGTACTCCCACATCCTCCTAGCTCGGGCTTGCAGGGGTTGAATTCTCCGACTAACAAAAAGATCAATAAGATCCATAGCATCTAGCCCTGCCTTCTTTATCCTCACCACTTCCCTCATTAAGGGTAAAACACGCTGTTTCTCGGAAGCAACCAACCGAGGATTCCAGCCTCGGGAGTCGGTCAGTCTGACATCCGAGTAAGGAGGCAGCGTCCGAGTGCCAGGGGCGGTATCTACCTTACAGTAAAACCAGCTATTCTGCCAGTTCTTCATAGAATCAGGCAAACTAGAGGCGAAATACTGGATACCTTGCCTCTTCGCCAAGAACATCCCCCCACAAAGATGATTTATCTCTGCTTCCCCAGAGTTCTTTATCTTTTGGGGCTTTATGGTATAGATGGTGCGGAAAAGATTCCAATGAGGATCTATACCAAGAAAACCCTCACACAGAGAGAAAAAGCTAGACAGAAGTGTGATAGAATTGGGAACGATATGATGCAGTTGAGATCCGGTGAAAGCAAGGAAGTCAAGAAGGAAAGGGTGAGGAGGAAGAGAAAATCCCCTATCCACATGAGAAAGAAGAAGAACTCGCTCATCCTCTCTAGGGTGAGGTTCAACCTCACCTGGGCCAGGAAGGCGGCAGCCATGGCGAGAGATTAACCCCTCGTCTTGGTAGCGCCGGATGAGCTCCGTTGTGACGATGGAAGGCAACCATTCCCCCGCAGACATGATGCCAGGGGACGCGCAGAGGGGGGCCACGCCGGTTCGAAGAATACCTGGAAGATCACCGACGGGAGAAGAAGCTCTCGATTTAGAAAAACACCGGTGGAGAAGAAGCAGGAGCAAGCGCTATACTGAGGAGGAAGAAAGAGGAAGTCATATTTATAGATGCGAGGAGGAGGTTCACGCAGTTTTCAAGGCACTTAATGAGGGCGCCTGTTGCGGTCCCCCAAATCTAGCCTCCTTAAAAGGCGTGCAGTTAATTGTAGAATAACTGACTGACGCGGAAATCGAGGAACCGCTCTGACAGAATATCTGACAGAAAAAAGATTCGCTCCCATGGGAAAAACAACTTGGAAGCAGGACATACAAAAAATTTCTCCAAGTTAGCACAACTCGGAAGTAAAAAGCCCTTAGATGATGTCTCCAAATAAAACCTTAACTCGGAAGAAAAATAAGCAAATGAATTTTCCGAAAAAGCCGCAACTCGGACAAGGATGTCATCACTCCAAGTCTGTTCTGAATAAGTCATCACTCGGAAAAGGATCATTAAAATCAATCCGAGTAAGTCAGCATTCGGAACGACTAAATCAGGAAATCACCTTTGAATAATCCCGAACTAGCTTTAGTAGGCAGCACAGAGGAAATTCCGAACAATCAATTCGCTGATAATCCGTCTCTGACGCAGATTGCCAGATTATTAGCATGATACGGTGTGGGGGGTAAAGAATTGGTATCCCATGGGATATGATTTAAAGCTCATCATCTGATGCTTTAAATATCAAACTTTACAGATCTGGTTACATATGGGGTTTAAGGCCTTTTACCCTAAGACACGCCTCCCGAGGCCTCAGTCCACCTCTTCCGAGAGACGCTCGAGTGTCGCCGATCTTTCCAAAAACAACTCACCCTGCGCATAATCGAGGGGATAGTTCAAACGTTGATAAAGTCCTTCCGGGCCTCTTATCGAATTTAATCTCCGTATACCTCATGAATTCACACGAGCACCCAGAAGCACTTGGGGGCTACTGTCGTGGCAATACCTAGGGTATACCCTCATGTACCTTATATCAGGGGGTATCCCTAACATAATCACCTCTTGGAAAATATCTATAAAATAAAACATAAACAAAAAACCTCTTCCTCTCTTTTTTTCATCCGAGTAAGAAGCTACTCGGATAAGGTCAGATTCTTCCGAGTAGTTAGTTTATTCGGATGACACTACTACAAGGTCAACCTTACTCGGACAAGACCTTTTCGAATAAGGCGTTACTCGGAGCAAAGCACTACCGTCCGAGTAAGTTGGTTACTCGGAAGCAAGAAAAGCCGAGCTGCATGATACTCGGACAAGAAGAGGAAGAGCTAGAGTCACAAGACATTAATACCATATGCGTTACCCTTACTTAAATGACTGTAATGGGGGACGTTTCTCATTGTAATAACAACCATCATTAACTCTGTAATTAAAACCCATTATTGGGCAGCGAAGGGACAGGGCGCACTCTATATAAGCCCATCCTTTTCACCATAGGAGGGGACACAATATTGACACTTTGAGCAAGAACACCCCAGTCTATCTGGGACAGGATTAAGGTTGTTATCTCCAAGGAGAGGCCTAACATGTATAACTTTTTCCTGTGTCACCATCTTTGCGTACAGATCTTCATAGCTCCATCACTACCCCTATATCTATTGTTAGGTCCATAACTACAACACTAGGTGCCTACAACATCCCCTTCCGACGACGATAGTGGATGGTTGGGTTTGGGGCCTTGGGAGTTGCGGATAAATCATCAAAAGGTCTTTATGAGGGTTCCTCTCTTCAGATATGATGGTTGCCTTCGGCGATGAGATGCCATGTTTGGATGACGACTTGACGTAGAATCACGAAAAAATGATGACGGCAATACATGAATGACTTCGACGAGCCGCAGAGGATGAAACCCTAGGTCTCGCCTAAGTGATTATACCTCGCGATGGTGATATTTTTATGTCTCTATCTTGTTGAAGACATTAATAGGATATGCTCGTACTCAAGGTGAAAACCCGGAATCTAGTTTTTCAAGGTTGGATCAGAGGACAAGAGCATTTGGGTTTCGGCCCCTTCGAGAAGGTGTTGTTGTTGAAGAACCAGGACATCCTCATGGTGTCATACAGTGGACTGGTGTCATGAGATGATTAGTGTTGATATAACCATAGGTGTAGTTTATACATTTGAATCAATAATTTTACTTTTTATCGTGAACAACAGAAGTGAAAAATCTGCCACTGCATTGACTGACAATCTTTTTTAATGATGGAAGGGTACTTATTTTGGAGAAGCTAGCGTCTTCAACGAAATCAAGATCTCTGATCTTGCACGTCCAAACAAGCCACAAAGGCTAAATTAAGATATGCTATTTTATGATCGAATGATGTCTTTACGTGTCCCATTTCTCTGATCTCGCCTCGCGAGTCACAAAACGTCCTTTATTTATCTCTGCTCCGCATGCATACAGGGAGAGCGTGTCAATCTAAATAACCAACAACTTCTTGCTGACAATCTCCATTGGTTTTGTTGGCTTCCTCTTGGCGCTTGGCAGCCATAGCCATTCGAATTGGCCACCATATTCTTCTCCTCCATTTCCCCTTGAAACGCTGGGCTCCTCAATCATTCAGTGAGGTCCGGCTCCGGCGGCTCACTCCGTCAAGCATGGAGGAGCAGCTCCTCGTCCCCATTGCGGCGGGCACCGAGAAGAAGAAGGACGGAGACGACGAGAGCCTGGTGCTGACCGAGGTGAAGAAGCAGCTGCGCCTCGCCGGGCCGCTGGTCGTGGGCTGCCTCCTGCAGAACGTGGTGCAGATGATCTCCGTCATGTTCGTGGGCCACCTCGGCGAGCTCGCGCTCTCCGGCGCCTCCATGGCCACCTCCTTCGCCAACGTCACCGGCTTCAGCCTGCTGGCCGGCATGGCGTGCAGCCTGGACACGCTGTGCGGGCAGGCGTACGGCGCCGGGCAGCACCGCATGCTGGGCGTGTACAAGCAGCGGGCCATGGTGGTGCTGTCCCTCGCGAGCCTCCCCGTGGCGGCGCTCTGGGCGTACACGGGCCAGCTCCTGCTGCTCCTCGGGCAGGACCCGGAGATCGCGGCGGGCGCCGGGAGCTACATCCGGTGGATGATCCCGGCGCTGCTGGCGTACGGGCCGCTGCAGTGCCACGTCCGGTTCCTGCAGACGCAGAACGTGGTGGTGCCGGTGATGCTCAGCTCCGCCGCCACGGCGGCGAACCACCCGCTGGTGTGCTGGGCGCTGGTGCACGGCCTCGGGTTGGGGAGCAAGGGCGCCGCCCTCGCCAACGCCGTCTCCTTCCTCACCAACCTCTCCATCCTCGCGCTCTACGTCCGCCTCTCGCCGTCCTGCGCCCGCACCTGGGCCGGCTTCTCCCGCGACGCCCTCCGCGGCCTCCCCGCCTTCCTCAGGCTCGCCGTGCCCTCCGCCCTCATGGTCTGGTGAGCACCGACCACCGACCACCGCCATGGATGGTGCAGTTGATGATGATCTGAATTCTGAAACGGGCTAATGATGAATGCATGCAGCATGGAGTGGTGGTCGTTCGAGCTGCTGGTGCTGCTGTCGGGGCTGCTCCCGAACCCGACGCTGGAGACGGCGGTGCTGTCCGTATGCCTGAACACCAACTCGCTGGCGTTCATGGCGCCGCTGGGGCTGGGCGGCGCGATAAGCACGCGCGTGTCGAACGAGCTCGGGGCGGGGCGGCCGGCGGCGGCGCGGCTGGCGGCGCGCGTGGTGATGCTGCTGGCGCTGGCGGTGGGCGCGTCGGAGGGGGTGGTGATGCTGCTGGCGCGCAACGTGTGGGGGTACGCCTACAGCAACGAGGAGGAGGTGGCCGGCTACGTCGCCCGCATGATGCCCGTCCTCGCCGTCTCCATCGTCTTCGACTGCCTCCAGTGCGTCCTCTCAGGTGAGTACAAAACCATTACACATTTCTGTTGTGGTTGTTGCTGCTGACATTGTTGCAGCTGATCAAGCTTGATTTATGGCTGAAGGTGTTGTGAGGGGGTGTGGGCAGCAGAAGATCGCCGCGTGGGGCAACCTCGGCGCGTATTACATCGTCGGAGTCCCTGCCTCGTTCGTCTTCGCCTTCGTCTTCCACCTCGGAGGAATGGTGGGCAGTACTTTTTTCTGTTTCATAATCTGAATTCTGATCCTTGTTTTTTACAGTGAAAAATGTGTGAAACTATCTTTGTGTTTTCGGCCTGGACTGATACAGGGGCTGTGGTTCGGCATAATGTGCGGGCTGGTGATGCAGCTGCTGTCGCTGCTCGCCATCTCCGAGTGCGCGACGGACTGGGACAAAGAGGTGAGCCTGCATCTGCATCTGCACCCGTTTCATCTGTTTTTCTTCCACACATCTTGTTCTGAATGTCGTCAGTACTGGGTGGGTGCGCAGGCGGCGAAGGCAAAAGACAGAGCCTTCAGTTCGTCGCTGCCTCAAGATTTGACGACGTGATTCAGATTGCAGCACAGAGCGCAAGCAACAGTGCGGCCGCTGTTTGCTTACTCGTGAGAAGCTCTGAATGAATGGACGTACTGAGACGTGCATTGAACCGGATGGTATTTTGAGACCAAACGAGTTTCATCGAAAAAACATGCATTGGGAAGCGGATGTAATGTAACATGCAGGGTATATGTTGGCACATTTCACAAATGGCCACATGTTTTGTTGTAAGAGGACGGTTTATCTGATACTACTATAAGAGATTAAAAAACAACTCATAGCAGCATGTTTACAGCCTCAAGCAACGGGTCCCAGCAACTATAGCAGATGCGTTGTCCCAACGCCCGGATTTTATGACGGACGAAGGCTTTTTCGGTCAGAACGAATTTGTCAAATCTCGCTCGATCCGTAAAAAATTTGTGGGTCGTCCACAAAATTCCCTCTGAAGCGCTATATCATTGCAAAGAAGATGGAACATGTTCATGCAATAGACAAAATTACTACTCCCTCCAATCCATAATATGCTATGCCGTATCTGTTCTGCCAAGCACCATTTCGTATTGCATATTATTTTTAGGGTGAACGAGCATCTTATTTTTGCGGGAAGGAAATATGCCGCATCTTCTAAAGTTGCTCTAAGGAGCATAGAATAGTCGTGCAAAAACACGACACTCGACATTCGCAGCTGATGGAGGACCAGAGGTGAAATCCCCAGTGAAGCAGTGTACTAATCAGAAAATGAGAAAGCGCCTCCTTAGGGTCAAAAGATGGTCTACAGGAAGGTAGAATTGCCTCCACTGATGAATACTGAACACATTATCTGGAGGAGACTGGCCTGGAAGCTCATGGTTAACAAGTTGAATTAGAGGGGGTGGTGAGAAGCGTGAGCCTAAAAAGAACAAGTCAACACCGGAAAATTCTAAAAATTCGATAGTGGTTGTGAGTCAGCCCAGCCAGGGCCAAGAGTCGCCTAAGTTGGAACTACCGAGGGCTTGGGAACCCCAGGGAAGGCAGAAAGCTTCGCAATATTGTGAAGTAAGAAGGGCCCGATCTCCAGTTTGTGATGGAGAGAAAAAAATGTGAAAAGGATTCAGGGTGTGGAAGTCAGGAAGGCCAAGTTACACCTCTTCTGAATCGAGCCAATCATGATAAGAATAGGGCATGTCCTTATTGGCCATGTCCTAAGATGAATGAAAAGTGGGCGCGCAAGTGATAATGCTAAGATAAGGCATTTGTGTGCATATTGGACATCTTTGGTGCAAATGAAAAGAGGGAGGCCGAGGAGAATGCAAGAGAGATTGTGGATCCAACACGACATGAGATTCAAGAGATGATGACCATGGTGGAAGCAAATGGTGCCAAACCAAGGAGTTGTGCATATTTGTATGCTACAAATCTTTTAATGGAAAATAAATATCGTGATGTTTTCTCCTCCTTCAACGCTCATGAACTTCATGTGAAGCTTGGATGACTAAAGAGGATGTGGGAGTTCAATAATAAGTAACATCTTTGTTTTGAATGCTTTCAATCAAATATTTTCTTTTAACTTGTACCATTGCGAACTATGTTATTTGCTTCGAACATGCTATTTGTTTTCATACTGTTATGTTATGTTGTTGAAGTTTTGACCTCATTGCCAACATGTTGCTGGTGCCATAGATGGAACACACGTTGAAATGGCTATGCCCAAGGAGTTGGAGCCCCAACGCAGAAATAGGAGAGGTTACACAAGTGAAAAACTTATGGCAGTGTGTCATTTTGAAATGGGGTTCACATTTCATGTTTCTAGATGGATCAGATATGTTCATGACACATGTGTATGGAGTGGTGCTCTAGTTTGACATGATCATTTTCCAGAACCCCAGGTAATCTCTTGTATGTATCCTATATACATGATAATATGCCAGAAATTTCTAATGACGTGTCCTACTATAGATAAATAAAGTATTACCTCCGATCCATATTAATTGACTCAATTTTGTCTAGATTCGTATGTATCTAGTTGAGTATTTAGACTAGATGTATGTGTATTTAGACAAACTTAAGTCCATTAATATAAAGATTGGAAGGGGTATTATTTTGTGGACTATGGATGTCTGAACATGGGGATTGATTCTGGGAAATTATACTGCCCCCCTCCAGGCCTCCAGCCCTCCTCCTCCTCCACACTCTGTTTCTTCCGGCCCATCCCAGACCCAAAATAGGCCTAAACCCTCGTCTCTACTCGTCCCCTTCCGCGCACGGCCGCCGCACCGGAGCCGCCGCCGGAGATGTCGCTCTCCAAGCCGCTCGCCGCGCGCCGCCTCGTTCCGGCGCTCTTCCCGCTCGCCCACGCCGACCCCGCCTCGGCCGCGGCCTCCCGCCGCGCCCGCCGCCGCGGCGCGTTCGTCTCGACGCCCCCGGCCCCGCCGCCCTCCCCGAGCTCCGTGCGCCTCGCGGAGCCGCTCCCCTCGCTGTCCCCGTCCCGCCTCGCGTTCCATAACCGCGTCCTCGCGCTCCTCTCCCCTACCGCCCCCGACCTCGACGAGGCCGCGCTGCTCACCCGCCACGCGCTCCACTCCAACTGCCGCCCCTCCTCCTTCACCTGCGCCGCCGTCCTCGCCGCGCTCCTCCGCGCGCGCCGCCTCGACGACTTCTTCGCGCTCCACCGCTTCGCCCTCCAGGCCGCCGTCCCGCCCACCGCCGCCACCCACGCGCTCTACCTCTCCGCCCTCGCCGCGCGCCGCCTCCCGGACGCCGCGCTCCTCCACCTCCGCCTCATCGCCCGCCCTGGATCCCCCGTGCCTCCCTCCCCGACCGCCTACCGGGTCGTCGTCCGGTGCCTCGTGGCGGACCACGGCCGCCTCGCGGACGCCGTCGAGCTCAAGGATGAGATGCTCGCCTCCGGGATCGTCGGGCCCGACCCACATGTCTACAGCATCCTCATGGCCGGGTTTGTGAAGGCCGGTGACGGGGCCAAAGCCGTGGAGCTGTACCAGGAACTGCAGGACAAGCTTGGCGGCGAGCCGGTTCTCGATGGCATCGTGTACGGGAGCCTCATGAAGGCTTACTTCCTTATGGGAATGCAGGAGAAGGCCATGGAGTGCTGCGACAAGGTGCTCACTCCAGAGTCGGAGGTGAGGTTTGGGACTGAGAGCTATAATGAGGTGTTGGATGCGCTTGGGCAGAACGAAAGGTTAGAGGATGCACTCAAGCTGTTCGACAGAATGCTTGGGGAGCATGATCCTCCATTGAGGATCACGGTTGATGTGAGAAGCTTCACTGTGATGGTGGATGCCTACTGCGCTGCTGGGAGGTTCGAGGATGCGATTGCAGTGTTCCGGAGGATGGGAGAGTATAAGGTTGTACCGGATGTTGCGGCCTACAACAGTCTGATTCGGCTTCTTGGGCTTAATCGGTTGGTAGATGAGGCAGAGGTGCTCCACAAGGAGATGGGCGAGCGTAGTCTTGTTGCAGATGAGGAAACATATGTGCTGCTCATGGAGGCGTGCTTTAAGGCTGATCGCATCGATGATGGTATCAGTTACTTCGACAAAATGGCCGAGTTGGGGTTGAAGCCTGATTCATCTGCATATCATAAGATTGTCGATGGCTTGGTTAGTTTAAGCTTGCTCGACAAGGCTCAGGAGTACTTCGATCAGATGAAGGAGAAGGAAATTCACCCAAGCATTGCCACCTACGAGACACTGCTGAAGGCGTATGTTGCCGTGACGCGGTTGGATGATGCAGCCAAGGTAGCAAAGGGTATTCTCTTGGATGAGAATGTGGTTTTCAGTGATGAGATGAGGGAGCTTCTGGAAGGCGCGCTCCGTGGAGAGGGCAGGGAAGACGACATAGCAAAGCTGTACGAAGACGTGGAGAGGGAGAAGGCCGAAGCAGTTCTGCGGGCAGAAGAAGAGAAGGCGAGGGTAGAGGCACTTGCCAGGGAAGAGAGGGCGGCAAGGAGGGCAGAGGCTGCTGCCAAGGACGAAGCTGCAGCGAAAGCTAGTGCTGCTGCCATTGAGGCTATCCTTGGCCATAGAAGGAAAACCGAGGGCGAGACGCTAGAACCTGCATCTACTCCAGACGCTCTCGACGGCGGCATTCTCAGCAGGCTTGGCCTCAGTTCACCTGGAGAAGGTGCGGCTCAAGACATTCCAATAATAAGTACTGAAACCAAGACAGAAGCACCTGCATCTACTTCAAACAATCTCGACGGCGGCATTCTCAGCAGGCTTGGCCTCAGTTCATCTGAAGAAGGTGCGGCTCAAGACATACCAATAGTAAGTACTGAAAGAGGAGATGGGCAGGAACAATTTTGATTTGTTCCGAGCCATCTTGTCCCGCATCTGTTCCGAGCATTAAACCATAGTCTGTTCTGTATTTTCGTTTCGTTTCTAGGAGCATCAATCAGTATGAGCTCTGATGTCTATTGAGAGTCTCAACTTCCGACCGCATATATCATTGTGACCTTGTGTAACCGTGATTGATGCAATATAAACAGAGCAATAACTTTACAATTTTGATGAACTATCATAGATAATATTTACTTATTTATTTAGCATAATGAAATTGTAGAGCAGATGTATTTCCTCGCAGTTTAACGGTTTGCTGCAAAGTTCTAGGCTGGAACTGCAATATGAACTATGGAATAGCAGAATGTGAGACTCAGCCATACCATCTGAAATTGAACTGTATTTCATTCTGTGAAAATGTTTGTCTTACATAGTATCAACACAATCCATGCGTATATTGAGGAGAAACAATCAAAAGTATGATAAACCCATAGCTTAGCTGCCGAAAAAGCTACCAGAAGGCACAGCCGGCAAACGATACTGCATTTCGGCCTCTGAATTAGCTCGGGCGCCCTGATATTGTGTTGGTAAACATACAGTTCAAGGGTTCCATCGTCTCGGAAAATCTTGGCTCCACATCCTTGATGGATCGGTGTCCCTACGGATTCTTCATCAACAAGAACAGCAATTATCTTCTCTTTTCCCTCTCCTGCGTCATCAGGGATCTGCAAGTGTAAGGGCCAGATTGATGTCAGTCTCGGTTACCCACCGGCCACTAGGATGCCGAAAACAAAGTACAAACCACCTCAAACATTGCTTCTGTCAAAATGCCCTCCAATATAGATCGTAGGCCTCTCGCCCCTGTTTCTCTCACAGCTGCTTTCTTTGCTATTAGCCGCAAAGCTTTCTCAGTAACATGCAACTTCACCTTGTGGAGGAAAAGTAAACGCATTTCTTGTTATAAATTATCAAAGAAAGGAAATTTTTAACCAAAACTTCTGAGTTCCGGCACGAGCAAATCACAGACTAACATCATTCATCTTAAACAACTTCTTGTATTGCTTGCCTATTGCGTTCTTGGGCTCTCTGAGAACCTGAAAAGATAAATTACAGAATCAAGTAGACTACGTTCAAAAAAATAATCAAGTAGATTGGACCACAAAGAAAACTTTGTGGAAGCAAATGATTCAATAGAGATGATCCTAAATAAAATTATCAGGAAGGAAACGAAAATTCATAAACAAGTTTACCTGAACTAATTGATCTTCAGTGAGATGAGTCAAGCCAACTGTTATTGGCAACCTCCCAATAAATTCTGGTGTCAGGCCGTAGGCAATCAGATCATCATTCTCGATCTAAATAAAGAGTTCTTGAAAATTATCTCTAGTATCAATGTGGGCATAAACAACTAAAACATGTCACAAAACCAGCAACTAAGCTTACATTTTCAAGCAAGCTTGATTCCTCAAGAGCATTTGTCGAAGCATGATCCCGCAATTCATGACGTATTGTTGTTCCAAAACCAAAAGGACGGTGGCGATGTCTTGCATAGCGCACAAATACTTTTAGACATGCCATGGAAGTCATAAATAAAAGAAGAGTAGGATAGCTCCAGAAGGTACGGACGACTTCAACAAAGTAAAACTAGAGTAAGTGGCACCTATTGCCCTAACCTAAGTATAGTGTCAGTGGTCGGCTAGGAGAAGAAAGAGATTTGAATAACCTTTCTGATATAGTCTTTCCCAAGTCAGAGAAGGCACCTCCACAAATGAAGAGTATATTTGTTGTATCAACCTGCAAAACAAATTAATATGCATCTGTAGAGTGTGTGCATATGCCCAACTCTTCATTGTAATGCAGGGTACTGATTACATTTTTGCAGTATATTTAGTTCGTAGGGCCAACCTATGATGTTCAGTTGACTGGATGTCACTCAAGCAAGCAACAACTACAGACTGAAACTATCAAAGTCTGCACTAAAAAGTTTGAAGTTTTTGGTGCTTAACTGCTGAAATACAGCTACTGAGATAGGTAGTAGGCACTACATAACAGATTTTAGCAGCCAATCAAAAGTCCTAAAAAACATTTACCTCGACATAACCATGGGATTTGCTATCTTGACTTCTTTTTCTTGGTACACTGATCACCTAAGACACAAACATGAAATTGTTTTTGTTTAGAGACAATCAGTGGACGAACCATATTTACTTGGAAGACACAGTGGTGCTAGAATTATTTCGTAGTTGATCAGATACTGCACTCTTCTAAAGAGCATGTATAGCTACAAATATAACATAGCCACTTACCGTTCCTTCAAAAATCTTTAAGAGTGCTTGCTGGACACCCTCTCCAGAGACATCCCTCCAGTTCTCCTGACAACCAACCTGAATGTACCAGTGGATCCTCTTAGCGCAAGTGGAATGAGCTCCACTGTATGTGTCACAGTACTGTTAATAATGACCAGAACTGTTGTTTAACAACCTTCTTTGTAAGCTTATCAACTTCATCAATGTAGATGATGCCACGCTCTGTGGCTTCGACATTGAAGTCAGCAGCCTGAGAGTCAGAACACAACAGAATGCAATATGTGGTTAACATGTGTATTAAAATACTTAGTCATCAGTGTTGTCTACTGAATATAATAAGTAACAAAAAAATCAAAGGACTTGGTTATGAGCAAAAGCGTCGACACTTTGATAGTTTAATTTAATACTGTACAACAGTAGCATCAAGTAGTAACATTACATAGCTAGATGCAGAGTGCACAAACAGTCAGAAACAGACTGATAGGCTGATACGTACCACTAGGAGCTTGTAGACGATTGATTCCACATCTTCACCTGAATACCCAGCCTGAAAGAGCAGTCTATTTGTAGCATCAGAAAGAAAGAAGCATGTCCTAATTTTCTGCCAGGATATGTATGAAAGGAACGGTCGATGCATCAAAGAGAGCTTTCTGATGTACTGTATGTGACACAGAGCAAGATTACCTGTGTAATTGCCGTTGCATCCGCAATCACGAAGGGCACATTCGCAAAGCGCGCCAACGTTTTTGCTAGAAGCGTTTTACCTGTTGTTCAGAAGAGAAACCCAATCACACCACATTGGCAAGCAAACAACATCGCGTTGCCATAGTCAAGCAGTAAAATACATATGAGGTACTTTCCTGACCCAGTTGGCCCAATCAGAAGGATGTTACTCTTTTCGAGCTCGGTGTCATCATCGCAGGTCGTACCGGCATCACAACCTCCCGAGGTTTCCGATGAGCTAGGTTGATCACCCACCACACAAGTGAAACTTGAAGTTAGAACTCAGAACTTCCGTGTGCAATGCGAGCCGCCAAAATTCAGTCATCTGAATGGCAGGATCTAGTCTAACCTCTGACTGGAGGGCTCGCTGTATATCCTCTTGTAGTGGTTGTGCACGGCAACGCAGAGCACCTGCACAAGCAACTCTCCTGCTAAATCCATCCATACATGGCTTAACATAGAACTGTGAATTGTGTTCTGTTGTACTAGCAGTAAGAAATTCTGCACAAGACTAAGCACAATCCTGCTAATTTTCTCTGCACTGAACTCGACAATCTCTGAGGAGAGGAGGTTAACCTTTTTGGCCTTGTCTTGGCCGACGACGTACTGGTCCAGCCCCCGGCGGATCTCCTTGGGCGTCGGGAACCGCGGCGGCGGCGACAGCGACTTGGACTGCGCCGCGGAGGAGGAAGGCGCCCGCAAGGCCACGGGGGACGCCCTCGCCGCGGCGCAGGCGCGGGTGGAGAGGAGGCGGCGCGCGGCCGCGTACATGATGAGGCCACACGGTCGCCGGAGCAGCCCGCCGTCGGTCGGATACTCCTGGCTCCCGGCGTGCGCTTCACTTCCTCGGTTTTTAGGGGGGAGGGGAGGTGAATGTCAGCGGTGTATTTTGGATCTATAATATTTTCTCTGTAAATTAATATAAAACGTTTAGGCCTAGTTTGGCAGCAAAGTTTTTCTAAAACTGAAGTATTCTAAAACTGAAGCATTTCACCACCTGGCTAACAAATACCATAGTTTTTCTCATTTCTCGGCTTTTGAAAAAACAGGGTCTGACCTCTTTCTCAAATACTTTAAAAAAACCACAGTTTTAGAGAATACTTCAGTTTTAAAACCACAGTAATTATTGAACCCAAACACCTTAAAGTATTTAATACTTCATTATTTTAAAAAACTGAAGTATTCTCTAAATACTTTAAAAATACTTTGCTGCACTTTTTTGGCACTCCAAATTTTTGGATCCAAATGTTGCATATTTGCATGGTCGATATCGGCTATCGCAAAAACAAATCGCACCTATGTGTAAGCCAATCGTCCACGAAAGTTTTCCTGCCATCTGGACCTTGACTACCCGGTGCCGATTCTAATTGGATCTCGCCGTCGCGGCAAGCCCGGCGTTCGCCATCGTCCCAGACACTACCCCACCTCTCCCTCCCCCCAACACCCGTGATCGCCCCCATCACCAATAGGGTTGTCTTCTCTCAATTTGCCGTGATGTTGGCAACTTCTCGCCCCTTCGCCGCCTAATAGGGCTGCTGCAATGAGGCTCATCGTATAGGTCGACTATCTTCCCTCCCATTCTCCACGTGATATTCGCTGCACCGTCGAGTTGATGCTCCTTTCCGAGTTCGGCTGGTGGCTGACACAGCGGGTGCATCTTCCTGCAACCGCTGGCTTTTTGGTGGCAGAAATACCACCCAAACTCATTCATAGGTGTCCCAACGATCATCTTTGCCGTGGAGAGCTACGCCGACTCAAATTGATCTTCGTGCCCACTAGGTGTTCGATGAAAAGCTTTTATTTTTCCCTTTCTTTGTTTTTGGTTGTCATGATCATTTCCGTCCACATGGAGAAGAACAAGTGGTCGAAGCATGGTGGTTTCGTTGTCGACCGTGAGGTGATTCATAGGAGAAAGGATAGATGGCCATAATAATTTGATGCTTGATTGTTTCTGTCAAACTCCAATATATCTAGAGTGATACTTTCGATGTCGGTTCATGATGTCTACGGATTTGTTGCTCCATATTGCCAACTGTGTGAAAATTGTGAGTGGGCATGTAGCCTAGTTGTTGCAGCAAACTTATTAGCACCCTAGATTACGGGTTTGACTCCTTGTGGAAGCGAATTTAAATAGGACTGAGTAAAAATTTCTGTAAATCAAAGACCGCGGGGATAACTTCCTGCAGTAAACAATAAAAAAACATGTGAAAATTCATGATCAATTCTTCATGCAGAGGAGGAATTATGCCGGAGATCTTGGACACAACAATAAAAAAAAGGTGAATTCCGCATTGAGCATGATGGCATATGATATCCTGGCAGATTTGATTGATGATCACTTGGCATCGGGAGAGAGCACTTCCACCAAGTGTGTGAAGCAATTTGCAAAAGCGGTGGTTGAAGTATATGGGGTAGAGTGTTTGAGAGCACTCAATGCTCAGGACACATAACAAATTTTGGAGATGAACAAAGCACGTGGATTTTCAACTATGTTCTTCTCAATTGATTGCATGCATTGAAAATTGAAGAATTTTCATATTGTATGGCATAGACAGTTCAAAGGTTATGTGAAGGAAACCGCCATCATTCTTGAAGTTGTGATGCATCAGGAGACATGGTTTTTACATGCCTATTTTTGAATGCATGTATATTACAATGATCTCAATATGCTTCATCGATCACCACTCTTTGCAAGGTTAGTCAATGGGGAATCACCACCGGTGAAGTTTTAAGCAAACGGGCACACATACATGGACTACTACCTAGAGGATGTCAGACGAGATTTATCTAAAGTGGGCTTGTAAAGCCCATTTCATACCGCCATGGTAAAAAAGAACTTCACATTCATAATACTCAAGCAGTTGCTAGAAAGGATGTGAACTTCACATTCGTAATGCTCAAGCAGTTGCTAGAAAGGATGTGGAGAAGGCAATTGAGGTTTTGCAAGCCAAATTTGATATTGTGTATAGACCGACTAGGTACTCGGATAAAAAAATCCTTTGATACATCATGACTGTTGATGTCACTTGCACAACAATATCATTGAGAATGAGTGTGACTAAGATTTGGATTTCGTATAAACTCATCATGAAATTCAAGATGCGAATACTCGTGCAGAACTTCAAAGAGATCTCATTGAGGAATGGTGAACATAGAATAGGCAACAAGACCACTAGTTCCATCTCTATGTTTCATGTCATTTGTTATGAACTTTGTTTTATGTCTCATGTTATGTATGAGAACAAACATCTTGAATTTGAGCTTGTAATAATTAAGTACTACTTCATCTGTTTCGTATTAATTGTCGCTAAAATGGATGTATCTAGATGTATTTTAATGTTTAATACATCCATTTGAGCGACAATTACTATGGAACTGAAGGAGTATTTATGTTTATTTGTCTCACTATTGTGTTGAATATGTTTAAAAATGTTTGATACTAGAAAAAAAGTATAGTACTCCCTCCGATCCAAATTAATTGACATACACTTAGTATAACTCTAGTACAAAGTTGTACTAAGTGTACATCAATTAATATGGATCGGAGGGAGTACAATATTATTTCATTGGGCATTTGAAAAAATAACAAAATTAGTTATGTTCACAATAATCTACTCCCTTTGTTTCTAAATATAAAACCTTTTAAAGTTTTTTTTTTGCAAAGAAAAACCTTTTAGAGTTCTCAATACGAATTATATACGGATATATATATAAATATATTTTAGAGTGTAGATTCACTTATTTGCTATGTATGTAGGCTATATTGAAATCTCTACAAGGTCCTATATTTAGGAAACATCCCAATTTTTTGGTCGTATGAAATGATCATTCGTAACTCCGCCTATGTTTTTTTAGACGTAGCCGGTCCCAAGCCCGGGTAAAGGAGGAGGGTTGTGTTAGGCTTGGCGAGCCAACGTGAAAACCCAGCCACTCTTATGGATTTTAAAAAAATAATGGGGCGTAACCCTCTTAGCGACGCGCCACATCGGAACCCGGGTGTGGTGACAAATGAGCAAGGGCCGGGCCGTCACCCCCTTGGTGGCGCGCCGTATCTTGATCTGGATACGGTGACAAGTGAGCAAGGATCGGGTCGTCACAGCCTTAGTGGCGCGCTACATCGTCGCTGCTTGACGGCTTCTCGCCCCCTTCGTTGGTTACCCCAAGTGGAGGTTGAGATGTAGTGCAGCAGCAGTTTTCCCTCGGTAAAGATACCAAGGTTTGTCTCCAGCAGGACTCCAGAGATGATAAGTAGGTGTCAGCGGCGCAACTGACGCGGACCTGCACACAGACACAGATAACTTTGTTCCCAACGAAGTTTAGAGAGGTTGTCAATCTCTCCGGTCTTGTTGTTTACAAAGGATAAAACGCAAGGGATAATGATAGCAACTGGAAAGTAAATGCAGAAAAGTAAATATAGCTTGGAAACGATAATGAGGATATGGACCGGGATACGTGATGTTCGCTAGTGATGTCTCTCTCCCAAAAGACGATAAAATTGCTATGCGAGGTAAACAAATTACAGAAAGGCAATTGACATGATTATGAACGCACCGCAATGCTAACTATGCTACAAAAGAAAAAAGGGGTTCAAAAGCACAGGCAGTACGCCAAGGTAAGTAGACCGAAATTCATCTGCATGTACTACTAATCATCCACCTTGAGATATCTATCCAAAACATCTCGCTGGTATTAAGTTGCGAGACCCACCCAAAGTGTAAACCCAAAGCAACAGACAACTGCATTAAAAAGAACTCTGCGTAAAGTAAACAATCCTTGTAACTGCGGTTACAAGCACCGTTGTTTTCCCCCTTGTGGCAACAACACATCCCCTAGACTCATGTTTCTGTCACTCAAGCGTGTCATCGGGGGGCATGAACCCACAATCTAGCACAACGCTCCCTCTTGGAGTCACTACCTACTACTTGGCCAAAGCAATAAACAGCAACGGGGAACATGCAAGAATTACTTAGGAACAAAAATATAAGAGATAAAAACCAAATATATTACTCTATCACAATCTGAACATAATCTCATAATCCATCAGATCCTATCAAACTCAACATAGCAATAGCAGAAATATTACAAAGGTGCCTCGATCATGTTGGGCAGCTCACGAGGTCTAAACAATGAAGATCAAAGAGGGGAGGAGAACATCACATAGCTACTGATCACGGACCCATGGTCCAAGGAAAACTACTCACGAGACATCCGGGGGAGCATCCATGGTGAAGAGGAGACTCCCGGAGGTCAATCCTCCCTCCGGCAGGGTGCCGGGAAGAGGTCTTCTGGTGCTCCCGATCTTCGGAAGCGCGGCGGCGGCGGAACAGAGGCGAGTTCGCGGAATAGGGTTCTCTCTTGGGGTTTTCCCGTGACGGGGGATAAATAGGCGAAAGGGGGCAGCCAGAGGTGGGCCAGGGGCCCCAGGCGCCCCCCTGGCGCGGCCAGGGGTGGGGCCGCGCCGGGTGGCCGCCTGGGCCCCCTGGCTCCCCTCTGACCCCTCCCGGGCTCTTCTCGAAGCTTCCTTCACGCTGATTTTTTATCTGAATTTTCCCGAATTTTTCTGGCACTTTTTATATGGGGGAAAACTGAAATAGAAAAACAGCAGAAAACAGGAACTGGCACTTGGGTGCACTGAGTTAATAGGTTAGTCCAAATATGATCAAAAGTGTATGAAAGTGTATCTAGATCATAGCAATATCACACAAAACATGCATGGAGCAAGCAGAAATTATAGATACGTTTTGGACGTATCAACATCCCCAAGCTTAATTCCTGCTCGTCCTCGAGTAGGTAAATGATAACAACATAATTTCTGTGGTGACATGCTAGCAACAATATAAGAACTTTGAAAAGTAAAGTAATCAAGGTTAGAGATTCAATCCAAGTCATAACAGGCAAGAGTCTATATTAGCATTGAAACAAGTAACAAAAGAACAAAAGGTGCAAGAGCTCTCGCTGTCCGTGACTCGAATGTCTCCAAATGGTGTTTGCGTGCAAGAAGGGGGATAGGGAATACGATAAAAAAGAGTATTTTTGTGTTGAGAACTCAATCTACTAAAGTTTCACACTTGGTCTTCTTTGGAATCTTATCTTGACTCGTCCCCAGACCACTAGCCAGGTACAAGTCAATTTGATCCACTCATTTTCGATATTTCGAGCACTCATGCAAAGGATGAGCGTAAGCACGAGAGTTGACACTTAGGATGGCAAAGAGAGAAATATGGTGGAGGAGGAAGACAAAAAGGATGAGAAAGGCTCACATCAATGATGACAATCATAGGTAAGAGATGCCAAATGATAGATATGATGTGAGGAGTAGGGATTGCCATGCAACGGATGCACATACGAGCTAGAAAGCTCTCCAATGGAACTAGTGGGGGTGCATCTAACTTGCTCGCTCATGAAGACCTAGAGCTCTTTTGAGGAGGCTCATCCTTGGAATATGCAAGCCAAGTTCTATAGTGTGAAGGTCTCCACATAGCTATATGCATAATGATCATCTCTATGGAGTACAAGGATATAAAGGGAGTACTAGTGTGGATCTCTCAAAAGGATAGTAGTGTTGCCCCTTTCTCTCTTTTTATTTCTTTTTTCTCTTTTTTTCTCTTTTTTTGTATTTTTTTGGTGGCCTCAATTTCTCTTTCTATATAACTCTCATTTGTCCTCTTTGGGATCTTTTAATGTGTCCACTTTGGGATATTTTTCTCACTTAAGGGCAACACTCTATTTTACAAGAAGGTATAGGAAGTCTTCACACTTTACAAGGTACTCAAAATCATAAAGAAGATGTAACTATCATGATGTATGCAATGTATGCCGCTGCCAGTGTAGCAGGAACATGTATGACATGAAGATCAATTCATGAAGAGGTGGAAGTTGCGTGGCAATGTAACTCGGAAAGGCTATGGAAATGCCTTGATAGGTAGGTATGGTGGCTGTTTTGATGGAAGATATAAGGAGGCTTATGATGACAGAGCGTATCATGCCAAGGGTTTGGAAGTACCGGCGAAGGTGGACACCAACTCTCGGAGTGAGAAGAAGGCAATGCACGGCACGGGAAAGGCTAGCAAAATATGGGAAGGTGGAAGTGTCAACTCTCAATACTTACATTAGTCCGAAGAACTCATGCACTTATTATCGGTAACTCTCAATCTAGTAAGGAGGTTCACAAAGAGACAAGTACCCCGAGGAGGAGTGTATGGGGGTTTGGTTATCCTTGCGCATCCTCGACTCATGGTACGTGAGTGTACTCTAATATTCGACTCCTCAGAAGAGCAGTGATCCATCTAGTAGCTAGAGTTCTCAACTAGTTTTGTAGGTTTTGAAAATAAACACGGATTGCCCAAAATACGACACCTATCACTAATAGGCAAGAGCTCTTGACACCAAAAGTTCAAAAATTACTCACATCAATACCTCAAAACTATTGCAAGCTACTACTAAAATTAAATAGCAACCTCAATTACCTACTTTCAAGACAAGACACAACTCAGTGCAACAACCAACTCTCTTAACAAGATAAACATGAAAACTAAAGAGAGTTCCAACAACAAACTAAAACAAAAGCCAAGGCTCTTGTTAAAGACAAACTAAAACTAAGACTAAACATGGCAGTAGCTATGAAAAGATAAAGAACACACAACAGCAAAAAGATAGGCAGGAAAAATCCTATGATGTGTTCTAAATTTTGAAAGTGGAGCGTGTTTCTCTCCCACACAAAGTAAGAAAGGATCTAACTTGTTATGAACAGCAAGCAAAGCTAAAGAAAACTAAAAATAAAACCTAAGAGTGAGACGCTCCAAGCATAGCACATAACGCATGAAGTGATAAAAATATAGTGAGACGAAGGACGAACTGATTGTTGTTGATGGAGAAGGGGATGCACGAGGGCATCCCCAAGCTTAGACGCTTGAGTCTCCTTGAATATTTATTGGGTATGCATGGGGGCATCCCCAATCTTGAGTTCTTGACACTCCTGGATCTTCTTTCATCATCTTCCATCGCACACTTGAAAACTCCCTTCATACATAACTCATCACAAGCTGATTAGAGAGGTTAGTACCCTTAATAAATAATTTTTCGCCACTGGATATAAAGATATTCTTGAAAATCTACTGTTTCTCAAGAGTGCCAAAAAGTTTTTGCAAAGAAAAAGCAAGCTTAAGGTTTGCAAAAGTTAGGAGAGACAAAACGTGGCAGAATCTGTGAAAAACAGAACAGCAGATAGTAAAGAAATTTTTAGGGGTACTTCTGCAACTCAAATCAAAAAACTCAGAACATACGGAAGTTTCGTAATTGTATAGAGCATACTGTGTAAAAATTTCAGCTCAAAAAGATGAACTGGGATTTTTCTGGAATTTTTATGGTCACGAGGACAGAATCTGTTTTCTGAACAGCATGTCACAACTTTTACTTCCCTTGCCGTAAGAGGCTATAACTTGGCACAAAGCTGAAAAATAAAGATACAATGATATTGCTACAGAAGTAACAATCATCAATACACAACAAAAGCAAAAAGAAAACTCCTAAATTCGTTGCGGGCTGCCTCCCGGAAGCGCTTCTTTAAAGCCATTAGCTAGGCTTAATGCAAAAGAAGAATCAAGTTTTATCAAGAGAAAGAGAATAACTAGCCCGAGTAACGAACTCAAAAGGTAACTTGATTTTCTTTCTAGGGAAGCGTTCCATCCCTTTTTTAAATGGGAACTGGAATTTTATATTCCCCTCTTTCATGTCAATAACCGCACCAACAGTGCGAAGAAAAGGACGTCCCAAAATAATTGGACATAAAGGTTCACACTCTATATCCATAACAATAAAATCAACGGGAACATAGTTGTCATTGACAATGATAAGAACATCGTCGATCTTCCCTAAAGGTTTCTTTACGGAAGAATCAACAAGACGAACACCAAAAGAACAAGGCTCAAAAGGTTTCAATTCAAACATATCAAATATTCTTTTGAGCATAACGAAGGTACTAGCTCCAACATCACATAAAGCATAGCAAGAGAAGTTATTTAATTTAATTTTGATCATAGGGTCCCAACCATCCTCTAGCTTCCTAGGTATGGAGGCTTCTACTCTAAGCTTCTCCTCCCTAGCTTTGATGAGAGCATTTGTGATATGCTCCGTGAAGGCAAGATTAAGTGTGCTAGTGTGGGGGTCTCTAGACATTTTGTGTAGTAAACTGATAACTTCTGAGAGGGTACAACTATCAAAATCAATATCACTACTGTCAAAGGTGGTAGTAGTGTCATCTAGGCTCACTTGTTTGAAACCCTCTATGTTCATAGGAGTTTCTTTATCTATGGTTGAGGTATTTGCATCACCATTAATAGGTCCAACGGGACTAGGAGTGCATTGGGTGCTAACAGTTTGAGTGTCCTCAACAATTTGGATAGTGGCAACTGTGTGGTGTGTAGCAAGACTCTTAATTCTATCCTCTTCCATAGGGATAACTTCCGGTTTGGCTGCCATTTGATTTATCAAGGTAGATTGGGTGTGGGACATATTCGAAACATGGGTTTCGGTGGCGGTAAGTCTAGCCTGGAGATTAGAAATCTCACTGTTCAGGCGATCAAGCTGTTCACTAATGTTTTGCAGAATGGCAGTATGCTCACCTATTTGCTTAGAGAAGGCTTTGTTTTGTTCAAACTGGGTGTGCATATAGTTCTTGGTAGCTTTCTCTATTTCTACCAATTTACCAAAGCTAGGTAGGTCTCTTTTCGTATAAGAAGGATTATAGGAGTTATTGCTAGGGTAGGTGTTGTTGTTCCCATAGTTGGATGGAAACGGTCTAGGATTGCTAGCAAAATTTCCCCTATATGCATTGTTGTTGAAGTTGTTTCTAGAAATAAAGTTCACATCTACTTGTTCTTGAGCAACCAAAGAATTTAAAGGAACATCATGAGGATCAATAGAGCGTTGCTTGGTAAGTAGAGACATAATTAAGTCAACTTTTTCATTGATGGAGGTAATTTCCTCGACAGAATTTACCTTCCTACCTATTGGAGCGCGTTCGGTGTGCCATTGAGAATAATTGGTCATCATTTCATCGAGAAGCTTCGTGGCAGCACCAAGTGTAGTTGACATAAAGGTTCCTCCCGCGGCCGAATCTAACAGGTTCCGCGAGGTAAAGTTCAAGCCTGCATAAAAAGTCTGGATAACCATCCAGGTAGTCAAACCATGTGTAGGGCATTTCTTAACAAGAGATTTCATCTGTTCCCAAGCTTGGGCAACGTGTTCATTATCCAATTGCTTAAAATTCATAATATTACTCCTCAATTGGATAATCTTAGCAGGAGGGTAGTACTTCCCTATAAAAGCATCTTTGCACTTATCCCAAGAATCTATGCTATTTCTAGGCAAAGATTGAAACCTGATTTTAGCATCTCCCCTTAAAGAGAAGGGAAAGAGCTTGAGCTTAACAACATCACCTTCTACTTCCTTATACTTTTGCATATCACATAATTTAACAAAATTATTCAAGTGTAAAGCAGCATCATCTCCAGCACCAGAGAATTGATCTCTCATAACAAGGTTTAGCAAAGCAGGTTTAATTTCATAAGAGGTAGATGAAGTGGCAGGTGTGTCAATGGGAGTGCAGATAAAGTCTTGGTTGTTGTGACTAGTGAAGTCACACAACTTGGTGTTTTCAGTGGAACCCATAGTAGCAGCAAGTGTGGCAGATTTTTTTGTAGTTTTTGATAAAAGACACAAAGATAAAAACTAAAAGATAAACTAACAAGACTAAAAAACAAAGGTAAAGGGTAGTGTGCAACTCCCCTATCTTAGCACTTGGAGTCCCCGGCAACGGCGCCAGAAAAACTCTTGCTTGACGGCTTCTCGCCCCCTTCGTTGGTTACCCCAAGTGGAGGGTTGAGATGTAGTGCAGCAGCAGTTTTCCCTCGGTAAAGATACCAAGGTTTGTCTCCAGCAGGACTCCAGAGATGATAAGTAGGTGTCAGCGGCGCAACTGACGCGGACCTGCACACAGACAAAGGTAACTTTAATCCCAACGAAGTTCAGAGAGGTTGTCAATCTCTCCGGTCTTGTTGTTTACAAAGGATAAAACGCAAGGGATAATGATAGCAACTGGAAAGTAAATGCAGAAAAGTAAATATAGCTTGGAAACGATAATGAGGATATGGACCGGGATACGTGATGTTCGCTAGTGATGTCTCTCTCCCAAAAGACGATAAAATTGATATGCGAGGTAAACAAATTACAGAAAGGCAATTGAAAGGATTATGAACGCACCGCAATGCTAACTATGCTACAAAAGAAAGGAAGAGGTTCATAAGCACAGGCAGTACACCAAGGTAAGTAGACCGAAATCCATCTGCATCTACTACTAATCATCCACCTTGAGATATCTATCCAGAACATCTCGCTGGTATTAAGTTGCGAGCCCCACCCAAAGTGTAAACCCAAAGCAACAGACAGCTGCATTAAAAAGAACTCTGTGTAAAGTAAACAATCCTTGTAACCGTTGTTACAAGCACCGTTGTTTTCCCCCTTGTGGCAACAGCACATCCCCTAGACTCATGTTTCTGTCACTCAAGCGTGTCATCGGGGGGCATGAACCCACAATCTAGCACAACGCTCCCTCTTGGAGTCACTACCTACTACTTGGCCAAAGCAATAAACAGCAACGGGGAACATGCAAGAATTACTTAGGAACAAAAATATAAGAGATAAAAACCAAATATATTACTCTATCACAATCTGAACATAATCTCATAATCCATCAGATCCTATCAAACTGAACATAGCAATAGCAGTTATATTACAAAGGTGTCTCGATCATGTTGGGCAGCTCACGAGGTCTAAACAATGAAGATCAAAGAGGGGAGGAGAACATCACATAGCTACTGATCACGGACCCATGGTCCAAGGAAAACTACTCACGAGACATCCGGGGAGCATCCATGGTGAAGAGGAGACTCCCGAAGGTCAATCCTCCCTCCGGCAGGGTGCCGGGAAGAGGTCTTCTCGTGCTCCCGATCTTCGGAAGCGCGGCGGCGGCGGAACAGAGGCGAGTTCGCAGAATAGGGTTCTCTCTTGGGGTTTTCCCGTGACGGGGGATAAATAGGCGAAAGGGGGCAGCCAGAGGTGGGCCAGGGGCCCCAGGCGCCCCCCTGGCGCGGCCAGGGGTGGGGCCGCGCCGGGTGGCCGCCTGGGCCCCCCTGGCTCCCCTCTGGCCCCTCCCGGGCTCTTCTCGAAGCTTCCGTCACGCTGATTTTTTATCTGAATTTTCCCGAATTTTTCTGGCACTTTTTATATGGGGGAAAACTGAAATAGCAAAACAGCAGAAAACGGGAACTGGCACTGGGGTGCACTGAGTTAATAGGTTAGTCCAAATATGATCAAAAGTGTATGAAAGTGTATCTAGATCATAGCAATATCACACGAAACATGCATGGAGCAAGCAGAAATTATAGATACGTTTTGGACGTATTAGTCGCCCGGGTGTAGTGAAAAATAAGCAAGGGTTTTCGCATTTGACTCGACGAGTGCGAAGGGTAAGGAAGCTAGCCGAGCCTAAGAGGATTCACATAGGTAGTTGGAACGTAGGGTCCCTGACAGGTAAGTTGCGGGAGTTAGTGGATGCAGCAGTGAGGAGAGGTGTTGATATCCTATGCATCCAAGAAACCAAGTGGAAGGGACAGAAGGCGAAGGAGGTAGAGGAGACCGGTTTCAAGCTGTGGTACACGGGGACCACTGCGAACAGAAACGGAGTGGGTATCTTGATCAACAAGAGCCTCAAGGATGGAGTGGTAGACGTCAAGAGGCAAGGTGATCGGATTATCCTGGTCAAGCTGGTCGTTGGGGACCTAGTTCTCAATGTTATCAGCGCCTATGCCCCACAAGTAGGACAAAGTGAGAGCACCAAGTTGGAGTTCTGGGAAGGCCTGGAGGACTTGGTTAGGAGTGTTCCCATTGGCGAGCGGCTCTTCATAGGAGGAGATCTTAATGGCCATGTGGGCACATCTAACATAGGTTTTGAAGGGGTGCATGGGGGCTTTGGATATGGCTGCAGGAATCAAGAGGGAGAGGATGTCTTAAGCTTCGCTTTAGCCTACGACATGATCGTAGCTAACACCCTCTTTAGAAAGAGAGAATCCCATCTAGTGACTTTTAGTAGCGGACAACACTCTAGCCAGATTGATTTCATCCTCTCAAGAAGAGAAGATATGCGTGCTTACCTAGATTGTAAGGTGATACCTGGAGAGAGTGTTGTCGCTCAACATAAGATTGTGGTGGCTGACTTCCGCTTTCGGATTCGTGTCCAGCGGGATAAGCGCACCAAAGTCGCTAGAACGAAGTGGTGGAAGCTGAAGGGGGAGGCGGCTCAGGCTTTCAAGGAGAGGGTCATGAAGGAGGGCCCTTGGGAGGAAGGAGGTGATGCAAACAATATGTGGATGAAGATGGCGACCTGCGTCCGGAGGATAGCTTCAGAGGAGTTTGGGGTAACCAAGGGTAGTAGAGTCGAAGCTAAAGATACCTGGTGGTGGAACGAGGATGTCCAGAAGGCTATTAAGGAGAAGAAAGTCTGTTTCCGACGCCTATACCTTGATAGGAGTGCGGACAACATAGAGAAGTACAAGGTGGCGAAGAAGACAGCGAAGCGAGCTGTGAGCGAAGCTAGGGGGCGGGCGTATGAGGACCTCTACCAGCGTTTAAACACGAAGCAAGGTGAAAGGGACATCTATAAGATGGCCAAGATCCGAGAGAGGAAGATGAGGGATGTCGATCAGGTGAGATGCATCAAGGACGAAGCAGATCAACTTCTGGTGAAGGACGAAGAGATCCGGCATAGATGGAGGCAATACTTCGACAAGTTGTTCAATGAGGAGAATGGGAGCTCTACCATTGAGCTGGATGAATCCTTTGATGAGATGAACAGACGTTTTGTGCGGTGAATTCAGGAGGCCGAGGTCAAGGAGGCTTTAAAAAGGATGAAAGGAGGCAAGGCGATGGGCCCTGACTGTATCCCCATCGAGGTGTGGAGAGGCCTTGGAGACAAAGCGATAGTATGGCTAACCAAGCTTTTCAATCTTATTTTTCGGTCAAACAAGATGCCTGAAGAATGGAGGCGGAGTATATTAGTACCAATCTTCAAGAACAAAGGGGATGTTCAGAGTTGTACTAATTACCGCGGGATTAAGCTAATGAGCCATACAATGAAGCTATGGGAGAGAGTCATTGAGCACCGTGTAAGAGGAATGACACGCGTGACCAAAAATCAATTTGGTTTCATGCCTGGGAGGTCGACCATGGAAGCCATTTTCTTGGTACGACAACTTATGGAGAGATACAAGGAGCAAAAGAAGGACTTGGTGTTCAATGACTTGGAGAAGGCCTACGATAAGATACCGCGGAATGTCATGTGGTGGGCGTTGGAAAAACACAAAGTCCCGACAAAGTACATTACCCTCATCAAGGATATGTACGACAATGTTGTGACAAGTGTGCGAACAAGCGATGGCGACACTGATGACTTCCCAATCAAAATAGGACTGCACCAGGGGTCAGCTTTGAGCCCTTATCTTTTCACATTGGTGATGGATGAGGTCACACGGGATATACAAGGGAACATCCCATGGTGTATGGTCTTTGCAGACGATGTGGTGCTAGTCGACGATAGTCGGGCGGGGGTTAATAGGAAGCTGGAGCTGTGGAGACGGACTTTGGAATCGAAATGTTTTAGGCTTAATAGAACTAATACTGAGTACATGAGGTGCGGTTTTAGTACTACTAACCATGGGGAAGAGGAGGAGGTTAGCCTTGAGGGGCAAGTGGTACCTCAGAAGGACACCTTTCGATATTTGGGGTCAATGCTGCAGAAGGATGGTGATATTGATGAAGACGTTAGCCATCGAATTAAAGTTGGATGGCTAAAGTGGCGCCAAGCTTTTGGTGTTCTCTGTGATAAGAGAGTGCCACAAAAGCTAAAAGGCAAGTTCTATAGAACGGCGATTCGACCTGCGATGTTGTATGGTGCTGAATGTTGGCCAACTAAAAGGCGACATGTCCAACAACTAGGTGTGGCAGAGATGCGCATGTTGAGATGGGCATGTGGCCACACAAGGAATGATCGGATCCGGAATGATGTTATACGGGAGAGAGTTGAGGTGGCACCAATTGAAGAGAAGCTTGTCCAACATCGTCTGAGATGGTTTGGGCATATCCATCGTAGGTCTTCTGAAGCGCATGTGCATATCGGGCGGTTAAGGCGTGCTGATAATGTCAAGAGAGGTCGGGGGCGACCAAACTTGACTTGGGAGGAGTCTGTGAAGAGAGACCTGAAGGACTGGGCTATCAACAAAGATCTAGCTCTGGACAGGGGTGCGTGAAAGTTAGCTATCCACGTGCCAGAACCGTGATTTGGTTACGATATCTTTTGGGTTTCAGCTCTAGCCTACCCCAACTTGTTTGGGACTGACATGCTTTATTGTTGTTGTTGTTGTATGAAATGATCATCCGTCTACCCATGCCGCTACCGCATGGGAGAGCAGCAGGGAAGTTGTTGTCTCGGACGGCAGCCCGCCCGCATCAAGCTTCTTGTGAATCAGTTCAAGCTCACGGCAAAATCAACTGGCATGGACAGGTACATTCTACATTTGCAACGATTTGGATTTATTACAAACTCAACATGACAAAAGAATCATCATATCAACTGAAATTTAGATGCATGAGCAATGAAAAGGGGTCATAATCTTTCCTGGAGGCCTAATTGCCCTGATAATAGTATGCAAGCAAGGCAAACATTACAGATAAATTCATCCGTCCAAGGCTTCAACTAAGCGTGCGACAAATTATTATACCTCCTCACTAACAGGCCGAATTTACCGAGCCATGTGTACTTTTTCACCAGCATCAAGAATAGTATTTTTCAGGAAACAAAAAACTTCGCACCACGCATCTCACACGAAGAAGCTGATCGGCTAACAGAGTCTGAATTCAACTCTTTAATCGACAAACGTGGGCTGACTGATCGGAAGGCGCTCAGACGCTGTAGCCCGTGAGGGTGAATCCCCGGCCGGCGATCTCACCGACGCAGAACCACCCGTACAGCTCGAGGCCGAACAGCGCAGCGATACCCGCGTGCTCCACATTCAGGTCCTTCCTGTTCTTCCACAGCAGCTTCGCTTGGTCCACCTCCTTCCAGAATGCTTCGTAGCGGACAGGGAGGCTGCAGGAAACATTGCATCTGTCAGTAACTAGAAATACTCTCAAGATTTAAGTTGCAGGCTTGCAGTCCCATGATGTACAACTATCTATGTGAAACTATGTCACACAGATGTCATGAGTCGCTATCTTCTGACAATCTCTTGATTGTAACTATCAGAACGACCTATGCTGGTGAGGCAGTTCTAGGGCATGGTTGAGTGAATTGCGTGTGCAGATTTAGACTCGTGTCTTCACACAAACTTTTGCAAAGTGCAACTATTCCAAGAAACCATAATGACAGTGTAGCCCCTTGTATATAGATCACTATATCATATCATATTATCATGAACAGAAAAACTATTTCAAGTGTGTAAACTAGAGTGACAGAACACTACATAGAGCAAGAGTAACCTCCGCAAAGGAAAATTAAGACATAAACAACAATCAGAAACAGCGCTTCCATGTGATCTTCACAAGACAATATAGAACCCTGTAATTCATCTCTTGCATCTTCATTTAAGAGCACTGAGAAAGAAAATAAGCAAACACTATCCAATCTAAGGACTCTAGCATCATGGGTCTGGACTTGCCATCAGAGAAAGAACAATTGGATAAGAGCCAGCGGTGGAATTAGATACGTAGACTGTAACTCAACAACAATTTGTCCAGCCAGCTACTGGAACGATATCCGTTACAAAAAACAAATGGCTCAGCATTTTCATTATTGTAGATAACATTATCACATAAACCCACTTTTCTTTAATAAAATCTCATAGTTTGCAGGCTAACATTACTAGAAAAAACAGCTGGGATCATTCTTCTAGATAACACACACTTTCCATAATGCAATTTCTGGCTACAAAGGTTCTGTCAGGGAAATTCAGGTCATGTATTGCTACTACTTTTTTTTCATCAAGCAGCCAGAAGTCAACAAAGATGCAATATAATTAGGTTTGGCTAAACTAGACATGTTCAGAGGATCAACAGAACAAATCCTTACGAATCAGTGCGTGAATCAAAATATCAGTCTAAATTCGACGTATCACGGTCATGCATTGAACATAAATCACATCCCCAACAAATATCCCGACCTAGTAAATTGTCAATCTGACAAATAACATCACGAATAGAAATTTCACATCAAGATTGACAAATAGCACGAGGTAACCGCATCGAGATCATGTGCAATCAAATCTGCGACAAGACGGAGAGGGAGGGGAGGGGATGGACCTGGCGAGGCGGGTGTAGAAGAGCTGCTTGGAGAGCTCCTGGCACTTCTCGACGGTGGCCGGCTGGACGACGTACTGCTTGTTCTTCTCCATGAGGGTCTTGTGGTAGGCGCATCCGTGCTTGGCCGCGAACCGCGTCGCCTCGCAGGCCTTGGCCTGCAGCTGCGCCAGCTTGGACCCCAGCGCCGCCATGGATCTGCTTCTCCTTCTCGGCCGCGACGGCTTCTGCGGAGGTAAACCGAGTGGATGGGAGGTGAGATCGCGGAGGAAGAAGAAGAATCGGGATCGGGCGGATGGGGGAGGGGGAGCGGGGGATTACCTGAGGGGATCGGAGGAGGGAGATCGGCGGCGGCGGCGGCGCGTGTGGTGGTTTCTTTGGGAAGGGGGCGGCTTTTGAGAGGCAGGAGGGGAAAGGGTTTCTTTTCTTTTGGAGAGGGGGTTCTCCGTGGCTTGGCTTGGCTTGGAGAAGAGGTCAATGCTGGTTTAGTTTGGCCGAAGAATGATTCATAACGGATTTGCTTGAAATGCATTTCCAATTTCAAAACACATTCGTCCAAACTAGAAATGAGATGGATATGTTTTTTTTTAGCAAAGCAGGATAATACGTGTTGATTCTGATAATTAAAACCATAAACCTCGACTTTAGGTCTCTACGAAATACGTTTGTCACTACATTTGAAACCGAATCGAAGGTATTCAGAGGGTCACAACACATGAGATTATTCATATTCACCAAAAACCAAGAAGGTCTGATCCTAAAATTAAACTATGGAAAGGCCTACAATAGAGTTGATTCGACCTTTTTAGAAAAATGATGATCTAAAAAGGCTTTAGCCTACCTGAAGTGAACGAACAAGATGAGAATTGTGTTGCACAAAGTGTCTGTGAGGACTAGGATAAACGGTGAAACTATTGTGGCTACTTTTGCATAACAAATTACTCGCTAGGGAAAATTTGGTGAAGAGATACACTTTAGTGATAAAACTTGCTTGTTTTGCTCTCAACCCAAGAGTATCAAACATTTGTTATGTTTCTGCAACATTTCATTTTTTGTTTGGAAGGAAATATCTTCAATGCTACGCAGACCTATTGGTAATTTTGAGAACATGGCTAGTCAATGGTTCAACAACAAGAATAAATCTCGTTGAACATGGTTTCAGATGTCGTGTTGTGGTTTATATGATAACTCTGAAATGATATATGATTTTGAACGGTGCATGTGGTCTGATCTACGTGTATTTTTTTACTTCATCTAGAGTGAAAGGACGTGGATGTCGCCTAGAGGTGGGGAGGTGAATAGGCGTTTAAAATAATTACGGTTTAGGCTTGAACAAATGCGAAATAAAACTTAACGTTTAATTTGCCAAGCAAGAAACCTAAATAAGCTAGGCTCAACTATGTGCACCAACAACTTATACTAAGCAAGATTAACAACTATGTGATAGCAAGATATATAACAAGAGCATTATGGTTATCACAAAGTAGGTGCACAAGTAAATATGTTGACTAGATGTGAAACAAGATGAACAACCTATGGGACAAGCAAAGCAATAATAATAAGAGCAAGCACAAGATAAACAAGGTAATAATCTTTCTCAAAGTAAAGGTAGAGATAACCGCAAGTGGAGCCGATGAAGACAAGGATTTGTTACCGAAGTTCCTTCTCTTGCGAGAAGTACGTCTCCGTTTGGAGAGGGTGTGGAACACAATGCTCACACGAAGCCAACGAGGGCCACCCTATTTCTCCTCACGCTCTTACCAATGCAAGATTATGTGAATCCACTATAGGACACTTGAGGACGGTCACCGAACACGTACAAATGGCGACCCTTGGGGGCGGTCACCTAACCCGTACAAATTCTCGGGGCTATCTCCACAACCGAATTGGAGGCTCCCGTAGCGTCCCGAAGCTTTACACCACAATGATTGAGCTCCGCAACAATAAGCCTCTTGGGGCCAACGCACCCAAGAGTAACAAGCTCTAGAGTGCCAATGCACTCAAGAGTAACAATCTTCTCAACTTCACTTGCTACAACGAATCCTCGGAGAGAACTCAAACCGATGCACCAAATGCAATGGCAAGAGCACACGGAGTGATCAAGTCCCCCACTCTCAAATCCCACCAAAGCAACACAATCTATGGAGGAATATAATAGGAAGAACAAGGAGAACACCAAAGACCTCCAAGATCTATATCCACAAGGTTCCCTTCACAAAGAGGATGATTGACTTGGTGGAGAATGTAGATCTAGATCTCCTCTCTCTTTTCCCTCAAAAAGGAGCAAGAATCATAGGAGGGAAATGGAGTAAGCAAGCTCAAGAAGGTCAACAGTGGAGGGGAAAGCTTGCCAAGAACCAGTGGAGACTGATGGCTTCTCGCCCCTTCGTTGGTGAGCCCCAAGTGGAAGGCGTGATGCAGTGCAGCAGCAAGTTTCCCTCGGTGAAGATACCAAGGTTTGTCTCCAGTAGGACTCCAGAGATGATAAGTCGGTGTCAACGGCGCGACTGACGCGGACCTGCACACAGACACAAATAACTTTGTTCCCAACGAAGTTCAGAGAGGTTGTTAATCTCTCCGGTCTTGTTGTTCACAAAGGATAAAACGCAAGGGATAATGATAGCAAGTAAAAGCAGAAAAGTAAATGAGCGTGGAAACAGTAATGAGGATATGGACCGGGATACGTGATGTTCGCTAGTGATGTCTCTCTCCCAAAAGACGATAAAACTGCTATGCGAGGTAAACAAATTACAGAAGGGCAATTGACAGGATTATGAACACACCGCAATGCTAACTATGCTACAAAAGAAAGGAAGAGGCTCAAAAGCACGCGCAGTACGCCAAAATAATTAGACCGAAATCCAATTGCATCTACTACTAATCATCCACCTTGAGATATCTATCCATAACATCTCGCTGGTATTAAGTTGTGAGCCCCACCCAAAGTGTAAACCCAAAGCAACAGACAATTGCATTAAAAAGCACTTTGCGTAAAATAAACAATCCTTGCAACCGCGGTTACAAGCACTGTTGTTTTCCCCCTTGTGGCAACAGCACATCCCCTAGACTCATGTTTCTGTCACTCAAGCGTGTCATCGGGGGGCATGCACCCACAATCGAGCATAACGTTCCCTCTTGGGGTCACTACCTACTACTTGGCCAAAGCAATAAACAGCAACGGAGAACATGCAAGAATTACTTAGGAACAAAAATATAAGAGATAAAAACCAAATATATTACTCAATCACAATCTGAACATAATCTCATAATCCATCAGATCCCATCAAACTCAGCATAGCAACATCAGAAAGATTACAAAAGTGCCTCGATCATGTAGGGCAGCTCACGAGGTCTAAACCATGAAGAACAAAGAGGGGAGGAGAACATCACATAGCTACTGATCACGGACCCATGGTCCAAGGAAAACTACTCACGAGACATCCGGGGAGCATCCATGGTGGAGAGGAGACTCCCGGAGGTCGGCCCTCCCTCCGGCAGGGTGCCGGGAAGAGGTCTTCTGGTGCTCCCGATCTCGGAAGCGCGGCGGCGGCGGAACAGAGGAGAGATCGCGAAAAAGGGTTCATGTTCCGAGGGTTTCACGTCACGGGGAATATATAGGCGAAGGGGGGCAGCCAGAGGTTGACCAAGGGCCCCAGGCGCCCCCCTGGCGCGGCCAGGGGTGGGGCCGCGCCGGGTGGCCGCCTGGGCCACCCCTGGCTCCCCTCTGGCCCCACTCAGGCTCTTCGCGAAGCTTCCTGTACGTTGATTTTTCCTATATTTTTCCCGGAATTTTTCTGGCACTTTTTATATGGGGGAAAACTGAAATAGAAAAAACAGCAGAAAATAGGAACTGGCACTGGGGTGCACTGAGTTAATAGGTTAGTCCAAATATGATCAAAAGTGTATGAAACTGTATCTAGATCATAGCAATATCACACAAAACATGCATGGAGCAAGCAGAAATTATAGATACGTTTTGGACGTATCAACATCCCCAAGCTTAATTCCTGCTCGTCCTCGAGTAGGTAAATGATAACAGCATAATTTCTGTGGTGACATGCTAGCAACCATAAAAGAACTTTGAAAAGTAAAGCAATCAAGGTTAGAGATTCAATTCAAGTCATAACATGCAAGAGTCTATATTAGCATTGAAACAAGTAACAAAAGAACAATAGGTGCAAGAGCTCTCGCTGTCCGTGACTCGAATGTCTCCAAATGGTGTTTGCGTGCAAGAAGGGGGGTAGGGAATACGAGAAAAAGATTTATTTGTCGAGAACTCAATCTACTAAAGTTTCACACTTGGTCTTTTTCTGGAATCTTATCTTGACTCGTCCCCAGACCACTAGCCAGGTACAAGTCAATTTGATCCACTCCTTTTCGATATTTTGAGCACTCATGCAATGGATGAGCGTAAGCACGAGAGTTGACACTTAGGATGGCAAAGAGAGAAATATGGTGGAGGAGGAAGACAAAAAGGATGAGAAAGGCTCACATCAATGAGGACAATCATAGGCAAGAGATGCCAAATGATAGATATGATGTGAGGAGTAGGGATTGCCATGCAACGGATGCACATACGAGCTAAGAAGCTCTCCAATGGAACTAGTGGGGGTGCATCTAACTTGCTCTCTCATGAAGACCTAGAGCTCGTTTGAGGAGGCTCATCCTTGGAATATGCAAGCCAAGTTCTATAGTGTGAAGGTCCCCACATAGCTATATGCATAATGATCATCTCTATGGAGTACAAGGATATAAAGGGAGTACTAGTGTGGATCTCTCAAAAGGATAGTAGTGTTGCCCCTTTCTCTCCTTTTATTTCGTTTTCTATTTTTTCTATTTTTTTCTATTTTTTTGTGGCCTCAATGGCTCTTTCTATTTAACTCTCATTTGTCCTCTTTGGGATCTTTTATTGTGTCCACTTTGGGATCTTTTCCTCACTTAAGGGCAACACTCTATTTTACAAGAAGGTAAAGGAGATCTTTCACACTTTACAAGGTACTCAAAATCATAAAGAAGATGTAACTATCATGATGTATGCAATGTATGTCGCTGCCAGTGTAGCAGGAACATGTATGCCATGAGGATCAAGTCATGAAGAGGTGAATGTTGCATTTCAATATATCTCGGAAAGGCTATGGAAATGCCTTGATAGGTAGGTATGGTGGCTGTTTTGAGGAAAGATATAGAGAGGCTTATGATGACAGAGCATATCATGCCAAGGGTTTGGATGTACCGGCGAAGGTGGACGCCAACTCTCGGAGTGAGAAGAAAGCAATGCACGGCACGGGAGAGGCTAGCAAAATATGGGAAGGTGGAAGTGTCAACTTTCAATACTTACATTAGTCCGAAGAACTCATGCACTTATTATCGGTAACTCTCAATCTAATAAGGAGGTTCACAAAGAGACAAGTACCCCGAGGAGGAGTGTATGGGGGTTTGGTTATCCTTGCGCATCCTCGACTCATGGTACGTGAGTGTTCTCTAATATTCGATCCCTCCAAAGAGTAGTGATCCATCTAGTACCTAGAGTTCTCAACTAGTTTTGTAGGTTTTGAAAATACACACGGATTGCCCAAAATACGACACCTATCACTAATAGGCAAGAGCTCTTGACACCAAAAGTTCAAACATTACTCACATCAATGCCTCAAAACTATTGCAAGTTACTACTGAAATTAAATAGCAACCTCAATTACCTACTTTCAAGACAGGACACAACTCAGTGCAACAACCAACTCTCTTAACAAGATAAACATGAAGACTAAATAGAGTTCCAGGAACAAACTAAACAAAAGCCAAGGCTCTTGCTAAAGACAAACTACGACTAAAACTAAGCATGGCAGCAGCTATGAGAAGATAAAGAACACACAACAGCAAAAAGATAAGCAGGAAAAATCCTATGATGTGTTCTAGATTTTGAAAGTGGAGCGTGTTTCTCTCCCACACAAAGTAAGACGGGATCTAACTTGTTATGAACAGCAAGAAAAGCTAAAGAAAACCAAAAATAAAACCTAAGAGGGAGACGCTCCAAGCATAGCACATAACGCATGAAGTGATAAAAATATAGTGAGACGAAGGACGAACTGATGATTGTTGATGGAGAAGGGGATGCATGGGGGAATCCCCAAGCTTAGTCGCTTGAGTCTCCTTGAATATTTATTGGGGATGCATGGGGGCATCCCCAAGCTTGAGCGCTTGACACTCCTGGATCTTCTTTCATCATCTTCCATCGCACACTTGAAAACTCCCTTCATACATAACTCATCATAAGCTGATTAGAGAGGTTAGTACCCTTAATAAAATAATTTTTTCCCACTGGATATAAAGATATTATTGAGGAGATACTGTTTCTCAAGATTTCCAAAAGGTTTTTGCAAAGAAAAAGCAAGCTTAAGGTTTGCAAAAGTTAGGAGAGACAAAACGTGGCAGAATTTGTGAAAAACAGAACAGCAGGTAGTAAAGAATTGTTTAGGGATACTTCTGCAACTCAAATCAAAAACTCAGAACATACGGAAGTTTCGTAATTGTATAGAGCACGCTGAGTAAAAATTTCAGCTCAAAAAGATGAACTGGGATTTTTCTGGAATTTTTCTAGTCACGAGGACAAAATCTGTTTTCTGGACAGCATGTCACAACTTTTACTTCCCTTGCCGTAAGAGGCTATAACTTGGCACAAAGCTGAAAAATAAAGATACAATGATGTTGCTACAGTAGTAACAATCATCAAGACACAACAACAAGCAAAAAGAAAAATCTAAATTCGTTGCGGGCTGCCTCCCGAAAGCGTTTCTTTAGAGCCATTAGCTAGGCTTAAATATTATAGAAGATGCTCTCACAAGAATAAGAATTTTGAAGCAAAAGAGAGCATCAAGAAGAAAATATGAAACATATTTAAGCCTAACCCACTTCCTATGCATAGGCATCTTGTAAGAAAATAAATCAAAGAAGCACAAAGAGACAAGCATAGGAAAGTGGAACAAGAACAACTTCAAAACTTTCAACATAAAGAGAGGTGTTTTTGTAACATGGAAGTTTCTACAACCAAACTTTCCTCTCTCAAAGTAATTCTCAGTAGCATCATGAACAAAATCAAGAATATAACTATCACATAAATCATGTTGTTCATGACCTACAAGCACACGTGTATTGTTTTCAACACGGTTTTTAGGATGATAAGATAGATTCAACCCATCACATTGAGCCTTGATAAGAGAAAAATTCTCCGGAATAGTTGGAGATTTCAAAAGGATTATGGGGCAATCAAGTGTGGGTGCATTAGCAGCAATTTCATGCATAACATAAGGAACTATAGCAAGTTCAGCTTTGTAAGCATCATCCATAGTGGCATCATGGCCAAAAGTATAGAAGGCATCAACTTCATCAAAAAGGGATATTTCAAAAGAATCCATAGGATCATAACACTCATCATATAAAGTAAGAGTCAAAGAGTTACTCTCAATAGAAGGTAGACATGGATGACTCCATTCTTCCTCCTTTTGTTCGTCACTCTCCTCCTCATTTTCATCCAAGGAGCTTTCAATTTCAGCAATTTCTTCTTCCATAGAGTCCTGCAAAACATTAGTCTCTTCCTTTGGGGGAGAGATTCTCTCAAGATAATCAGTAATATAATAATTTGCATCATAATTTTCAAGGCAATAGTTCAGTATAGAAAGACTCTCAGATTTTTAAGGGGCATCATCAATAGTTTTAAGAAGAGAAGCAATTTCATCGGCACCCTTAAAAGCAACAAATTCTTCAATTTGCTCTGCATCATAAAAATCATAATTTCCTTTAGCATAAGAAGCTAAGGTTTCATCATCATTGTACTCACATTGGAAAGCAAGGTGTTTATGCCTCATAAAGCAACAAGATTCATCCCTGCAAAAAGATATATTATATTTTGAGCACAAGTTTCTAGCATAATCATACAACTGATGTATTTGTTTCCATAAGTGTATCCCTTCTTGAGACAAGCGGTGTTCTTTGTACCACTTTTGTTGATCCTCGGTAAATCCTCCATGCCAATAAGATCTGGTTTCAAAGAAATTAGGCATTGGTGGCAAGCACGTAACTAGACATACTATTTTTGGTATTTTTTATAAGGGACACAAAAGTAAAAACTGAAAGGTAAACTAACAAGACTAAAAAACAAAGGTAAAGGGTAGTGTGCAACTCCCCTATCTTAGCACTCGGAGTCCCCGGCAACGGCGCTAGAAATTGGCTTTGATGGCTTCTCGCCCCTTCGTTGGTGAGCCCCAAGTGGAAGGCGTGATGCAGTGCAGCAGCAAGTTTCCCTCGGTGAAGATACCAAGGTTTGTCTCCAGTAGGACTCCATAGATGATAAGTAGGTGTCAGCGGCGCGACTGACGCGGACCTGCACACAGACACAAATAACTTTGATCCCAACGAAGTTCAGAGAGGTTGTCAATCTCTCCGGTCTTTTTGTTCACAAAGGATAAAACGCAAGGGATAATGATAGAAAGTAAAAGCAGAAAAGTAAATGAGCGTGGAAACAGTAATGAGGATATGGACCGGGATACGTGATATTCGCTAGTGATGTCTCTCTCCCAAAAGACAATAAAACTGCTATGCGAGGTAAACAAATTACAGAAGGGCAATTGACATGATTATGAACGCACCGCAATGCTAACTATGCTACAAAAGAAAGGAAGAGGCTCAAAAGCACGGGCAGTACGCCAAAATAAGTAGACCGAAATCCAACTGCATCTACTACTAATCATCCACCTTGAGATATCTATCCAGAACATCTCGCTGGTATTAAGTTGTGAGCCCCACCCAAAGTGTAAACCCAAAGCAACAGACAACTGCATTAAAAAGCACTTTGCGTAAAGTAAACAATCCTTGCAACCGCGGTTACAAGCACCGTTGTTTTCCCCCTTGTGTCAACATCACATCCCCTAGACTCATGTTTCTGTCACTCAAGCGTGTCATCGGGGGGCATGAACCCACAATCGAGCATAGCATTCCCTCTTGGGGTCACTACCTACTACTTGGCCAAAGCAATAAACAGCAACGGAGAACATGCAAGAATTACTTAGGAACAAAAATATAAGAGATAAAAACCAAATATATTACTCAATCACAATCTGAACATAATCTCATAATCCATCAGATCCCATCAAACTCAGCATAGCAACATCAGAAAGATTACAAAAGTGCCTCGATCATGTAGGGCAGCTCACGAGGTCTAAACCATGAAGAACAAAGAGGGGAGGAGAACATCACATAGCTACTGATCACGGACCCATGGTCCAAGGAAAACTACTCACGAGACATCCGGGGAGCATCCATGGTGGAGAGGATACTCCCGGAGGTCGGCCCTCCCTCTGGCAGGGTGCCGGGAAGAGGTCTTCTGGTGCTCCCGATCTCGGAAGCACGGCGACGGCGGAACAGAGGAGAGATCGCGAAAAAGGGTTCATGTTCCGAGGGTTTCACGTCACGGGGAATATATAGGCGAATGGGGCAGCCATAGGTGGACCAGGGGCCCCAGGCGCCCCCCTAGCGCGACCAAGGGTGGGGCCGCGCCGGGTGGCCGCCTGGGCCACCCCTGGCTCCCCTCTGGCCCCACTTGGGCTCTTCGCGAAGCTTCCTGTACGCTGATTTTTCCTATATTTTTCCCGGAATTTTTCTGGCACTTTTTATATGGGGGAAAACTGAAATAGAAAAACAGCAGAAAACAGGAACTGGCACTGGGGTGCACTGAGTTAATAGGTTAGTCCAAATATGATCAAAAGTGTATGAAAGTGTATCTAGATCATAGCAATATCACACAAAACATGCATGGAGCAAGCAGAAATTATAGATACGTTTTGGACGTATCAGAGACAAAGGAGGAAGAAGACCCCTTTTATATGTCCCCACGAAATATGACCGTTATGTGCGTTTCTGCACATAACCGGTACAACCGGCCTGTACACACCGGTACAACCGGCCAACCATGAGCAGCCCACATTCTCCCAAAACCCTAGCTGACGGTGAGATGGCTAGGGCGGTACAACCGCGGATCCGCCCAGTAGTACCGGTAATTAGCTAATTACCGGTACAACTAAGGCACCACCGGTCTGCCACCGGCCTAGATCAGAGGAGAAAGGGCCTTTGCCCGGCAGTGCCGCCGGTAGTCGGGTCGGTAGTACCGCACCCTGACAAGGGTGGTACAACCGGCCACGTGCCCGGTAGTACCGGTAAATATACATTTACCGGTACAACCGCGGTACCACCGTCGGGCCACCGGCCCGAGGACAAGAGAGAAAGGCAATACGCCCGGTAGTGGCACCGGTAGTTGGACCGGTAATACCGCACCCTGACAAGGGCGGTACAACCGGCCCAGCCGACCGGTACAACCGCCCGACAGGAACTGCCAACACCATAAAAACCAGAACAGCAACAACTTCTTCAAATGAACTCCGATTGAGGCAAACTCAAGCTTGATGGAAAGCTAACGAACAGAGCTGCCTAATCACGGCATGGATAAACCTCTAATCGAGAAGTGGCAATGGAGAATTTCCAAACAAATAGAGGTGTGAAACCTCTAATCGAGAAGAACCGACAAATCTCCCACATCAAAAAACACAAGAGAAGATGCATATGAAATCCGTTTTCGATGAACACAGGCTTGTCATGAGGAAGACCACACGCTCCAAAACTCACACGGAGAAAAGCCAAACAAGAACCAATAATGATGATGCCAAGGATGCAAAAGTTTGAGCTCTCCACGGACGATTTAGCCTAGCCTATAACTTGGTCTCCTAACTACCACTAAGAGACCGGTAAACTAGGGACCTATCTATGTCAAACCTTTGTCTTGCGCATAATCCACTTGAGCCAGATGATGACGATCATGCCCGCCTCAAGTTGGAACATCTTTCTTGATTGCCCCGGCTCGATGAAGACTAGTAGATTGCCCCCCCATACTCCATTATGGGTGAGCCTCTTTTAGGCAGATCATCACAAGATCATTATCACCAAATGGTCGGCAAGCTCCAAGCATATGATATCTTCGTGATGCTCCTCTTGAACTTGCACACATCAACCTGACCAATCTTTGGATAACTCCATGAAGAACACCTTGGTCAACACGTAATCTTCATCATTCATCCTTGAAGCCAACCTATGATCTTCAAGCGTTTCCTATGGACAAACCTTAAAGAATAACTCAAGGAAACCATTAGTCCATAAAGATTGTCATCAATTACCAAAACCAAACATGTGGGCACATGCCCTTTCATAGAGTAGCCCCTCAGGAGGTGCCATTGCCCAACAAGCAAACGGTCGATCTTGGTGCAACCTTTGTTGGCCCTGGAAAAGATGGCAGTGGTAACCCACCACTCCCAACCCCCAGTGAAAAAGATGAAGCTTATGTTAGCGGTGGAGTGGTCATACGCGAGAGAGGATAATTGCTTCTCGCCCTTCGTTGGTTACCCCAAGTAGAAGGTGAGATGCAGCGTAGCGGCAAGTTTCCCTTGGTGAAGATACCAAGGTTTTAAGATTGTCTCCCGTAGGACTCCGGCAATGATAAGTAGGTGATGAAGCGAAAAATGGCGCCGTTCACAACCGAGGTTGCTTACTTCACCTGGACCTGCACACAGACACAAATAACTTTGCTCCCAACGAAGTTCAGAGAGGTTGTCAATCTTTCCGGTCTTGTTGTTTACAAAGGATCAAACACAAGGAATAATGATAATGATAGCAACTGAAAGTAAATACTGAAAAATAAATAAGCGTGTAAACAATGATGAGAATATGGAACGGGGTCCCGTGATGTTCACTAGTGATGTCTCTCTCCCAAAAGACGATAAAACTGCTATGCGAGGTAAACAAATTATAGATGGGCAATTGATAGGATTATAAACGCACCGCAATGCTAACTATGCTACAAAAGAAAGAAAGAGGCTCATAAGCATGGGCAGTATGCCAAAATAAGTAGACCGAAATCCATCTACATCTACTACTAATCATCCACCTTGAGATATCCATCCAGAACATCTCGTTGGTATTAAGTTGCAAGCCCCACCCAAAGTGTAAACCCAAAGCAACACACAACTGCATTAAAAAGAACTTTGCGTAAAGTAAACAATCCTTGCAACCGCGGTTACAAGCACCGTTGTTTTACCCCTTGTGGCCACAGCACATCCCCTAGACTCATGTTTCTGTCACTCAAGCGTGTCATCAGGGGGCATGTACCCACAATCGAGCATAACGTTCCCACTTGGGGTCACTACCTACTACTTGGACAAAGCAATAAAAAACAACGGAGAACATGCAAGAATTACTTAGGAACGAAAATATAAGAGATTAAAACCAAATATATTACTCTATCACAATCTGAACATAATCTCATAATCCATCAGATCCCATCAAACTCAGCATAGCAAAAGCAGAAAGATTACATATGTGCCTCGATCATGTAGGGCAGCTCACGAGGTCTAAACCATGAAGAACAAAGAGGGGAGGAGAACATCACATAGCTACTGATCACGGACCCATGGTCCAAAGGAAACTACTCACGGCACATCCGGGAAGCGTCCATGGTGGAGGGGAAGCTCCCGGAGGTCTATCCTCCCTCCGGCAGGGTGCCGGGAAGGGTCCTGATGGTGCTCCCGATCTTGGAAGCACGGCGGCGACGGAACAGAGGCGAGATCGCGAAAAAGGGTTTTTTCTTCGGAAGTTTCCCATGGCGGAGAATAAATAGGCGAAGGGGGGCAGCCAGGGGGCCACCAGGGGTCCAGGCGCGGCCAGGACTCTGGCCGCGCCAGCTAGGCGCCTGGGGCCCTGGTGGGTCCCACCTGCCCCCCCTTCGGGACTGTAAGGCCCGATATGCGGTACTGTTCCAGATCTAGATGTTTCCATCTAGATCCGGGGACGAAGCACATATCGGTCCCACCGCGACATATGACGAAGTCATATGCCCCGGATTTCCAACATGATATCACAACATTACAGATACAAGGATACAACATTTCATACAATCGGCATACAACTGCCTTAATAGAATACAACAGCGGAAGATACATGTCTGAGTACAGACTACAAGCAAATGCCTAGTGGCAAAGAGAAAAACATCGGTCCCATAACCACACGGGTCCAGGCCCTCCGCCGGGATCCGCCTAACTAGTCGTCGTCGAGTCTCAACGTGAAACGTCGATCACCATACCTGTTGTCGATCAAGAACCCTGAAAAGAGTTTGGGGGTAGTATCATGAGTACAGAGGTACTCAGCATCCAACTGTAGTGGTCATCTGACCCAGCAAGGACTTCATCACTCGTCATTCTAGGACAACTAGTAGTTTACGGTAAGGAAGGGGTAAGTGGTGAGGTTGCTGCCGCACTAGCATTTATGAAGTGGCTAACGATCTAGAGAGTAAGATAAGAAGCCAAGCATTCGATGAGGAATCGCCTCCAACAAGTCTTGCTATCAACTACTTACGCAAACATAACACCTATCCTATCCTTGTCCTCCTCTTCGCATCCCGACGAAGAAGAAGCAGTCAAGGCACACACATGTTGACCAAGTTATATTAAGATTATCTCAGTTGTTGTTGTTTATGAACAAGGAGTAGGTCTCAAGTCGTCCATAACCGTGGACACGGCTTCTCGAAAAGATTTAACCCTGCAGGGGTGTACCAACTTCCCATTACAAGGCTCCGCACGCACGCCCATCTCTCTCAGTTGCTACCCATCACATGCAACCATTTTATGATTTAGTTCCAAGAGATCCGAAACGACAGGTCCCTCTAACTAACAACGAACAAATCCGGGTGGCCCCCGGTGAGTCGACACCCAACTCAAAAGACGGCCGCACTCTCGAATCGGTCTCTACCGTCTATCTCGGGTTTGGATAGCCGGTTAATCACACATGGGAAACCGGGTCCTCAGCCGAACAAGGTGGGCCAGCAAGGGAACTATGTCCTCACTGGTCCAGGTTGGTTTGAAAACTACTGGCAGCTGACCAGCACACACACGGTTTCAAATGGTAAATCAGCTTGGGCCACCACTAGAAATGTTTGAACCTAGGTAGGTAAGAAAAGGGGACCCCATAAAATCCCACACGCGGTTAGGCACGCTCAGTCTTAAAACCAATACCCGGAACTCGGGTCCTAGGTGACTCGAATGGAACAAAGCGTCGGGGCGGGATAGCCTAGACCTTCCATCCTTCGTCGAATATAGTCAACATTATAATAAGCATATCATCAACAACAATATAATAATGTGATATCCCAAACCAAGGAGTAACAGGGTAACATCGTAGCATCCTAAGCATGAATACTAAGCAGGGGCTGAGCAACGAGCAATAGTAACATAGCAGTACATGGTTTGCTGGGAGGGGACATGGCTGTATCGGTTTAAAAGAGGTTGTAAACATGTGGTAGGATCAAACATCGAACCTAACCTAGACTAGCATGCAAACCGCTGGTTGCAATAGAATGGATCATAATTAATGTATAGTCCTTGCCTGTTGATAAGTCGGGTTCCGAAGGTGTAGTGGATCGCAAGCTCGCAATGTCTCCGAGAGGTACCCGCGGAAGCACACAAGACGATAAAAACTGGAAAGCAATCAACGAGCAAGCATCTATTATTACGAAGCATCACATGATCAAGAAGGCAACACATAGCACGACAACACGATACGGATCTATCGTCGATAATGGTTACTAACAGTTTAAGTGGGGTATCGGTCACACACGACGAATACCACACGTTTACAGTGGTTCAAGTTGTTTAGCTACAGGTGATCAACAAATGTTGTTAACATGGCATCTCACTCAAGCAAGCATGGCATAGCACACAAACATGGCAAGAGGTGAAGCACAAAGTAAACTATCTATGCTAGTCGATTTAAGTGAGGCAACCTAAACATGGCATAACACTAAGTGCCGCACGATGATTATTTGATTTAGTACTGTTCTTCCCTAAACCATATTTTAGGTTGGTTAACAACAACAAACAATAGCATAAACACAGAGTACACGAAAAACTAATCAAGTTACATATAAGGCACACTCCAAACGGAGTTACGGTTAACAAGATATAAGCAAAATAAGTTACGGGCACAATCTGCCAACATCAGGAAGCACACTTTAGAGCAATGCATAAACAGGATAATCAATGCAAACATGCTCACAAATGATATGAAATTTAAGTAGACATGACAAGGAAGGCATGGCAAAAAGAATCATGCAAATAGGCATCATATATCAAAAGATATTAAGCAAACAACATGACATCGGAACGTTACAGACTTAGAGAAAAACAGAGGTGGCTGTCAAAAACAGTGGCATAGCAACTTTCGAGCTAAATATCTATATGAGCAGGAATGCTAACATGAAGATGCAATACATGTAATAAAAGTAGACATGATGCTTAACAATATGCAATTGGAATCACTCAATTCCGATAAACGGTTGCGACGCAACCGTCACCCGAAGTTGCAACAAATTAACAGTTTCAGCAACAGCAGCACATTAACAGCAATTAGTAGCAGTTTAACGGCCTGATGCCCACTTCAAACCAATTTAACAACATCAATATGACCTCAAATCAAAATGCTCACAAAAGATGGATTGAAGTACACACAATTCTAAGCAATTTTCATTTTGGGCGCAACACGATCCGAGCTACAGATTACTCGCAATACTACTCGCAAAACAAATCACAGCAGCAAAATACTACAGACTTCTTTGGCAATAGGTGGTTTATTTTTAGGTCGGGGAACCTTAGGGACATAATTGAACTTAGGTTCCCTTCTTGCCGAAGTCTCTACCTTTTTTGGTTTGATTGAGGAAAAAGTAGTTCCTAGAATATTAATGATTTCCTCAATCTTATCTATCGTAGAAAGATCCGTATCACGGGATTTGATGACCTCCAAAGTTTTAATAATTTTAAGCATGGAGCTATCAAGACTATTCAAATTCCCTTGAATCTTGCGATCCAACTAATTTATCCTAGTTATACTTGGTATTTCTAACTCTATCTTTTCAAGTTTCTTCATAATGTGAGATAGAGTTATATCTTCTTGTATGCTAGCAATAGGGAGATTTCCAACAAGGTTTTCAATAACATTAAGAGACTCCCAAGTTGGGTTTTCTAGAAAATTCCCATTGATAGCAGTATCTAATATGAACCTATTCCAAGGAGTAATCCCGACATAAAAATTGCTAAGCAGGATAGTAGTGGATTGCTTCTTGGTGGCTCTTTTTTGAGAATCATTAATTCTATACCAAGCATATGTTAAACTTTCTCCACCTTTTTGTTTAAAGGTGAGAACCTCTGTCTCAACAAAGGCAAAAGGGCCAGAAATAATGACAACTAGCAAGATATTATTTTTTTTGTAAATTTTGATAAAAGACAGAAAGATAAAAACTGGAAGGTAAAGTAACAAGACTAAAATAACAAAGGTAAAGGGTAGCGTGCAACTCCCCTATCTTAGCACTCGGAGTCCCCGGGAACGGCGCCAGAAATTCGCTTGATGGCTTCTCGCCCTTCGTTGGTTACCCCAAGTGGAAGGTTAAGATGTAGCGCAACAGCAAGTTTCCCTCGGTGAAGATACCAAGGTTTGTCTCCAGTGGGACTCCAGAGATGATAAGTAGGTGTCAGCGGTGCAACTGACGTGGACCTGCACACAGACACAGATAACTTTGTTCCCAACGAAGTTCAGAGAGGTTGTCAATCTCTCCGGTCTTGTTGTTCACAAAGGGTAAAACGCAAAGGATAATGATAGCAATTTGAAAGTAAAAAAAGGAAAGTAAATATAGCGTGGAAACAATAATAAGGATATGGACCGGGATACGTGATGTTCACTAGTGATGTCTCTCTCCCAAAAGACGATAAAACTGCTATGCGAGGTAAACAAATTACAGAAAGGCAATTGACAGGATTATGAACGCACCGCAATGCTAACTATGCTACAAAAGAAAGGAAGAGGTTCAAAAGCATGGGCAGTACGCCAAAATAAGTAGACCGAAATCCATCTGCATCTACTACTAATCATCCACCTTGAGATATCTATCCAGAACATCTCGCCGGTATTAAGTTGCGAGCCCCACCCAAAGTGTAAACCCAAAGCAACAGACAACTGCATTAAAATGAACTTTGCGTAAAGTAAACAATCCTTGTAACCGCGGTTACAAGCACCGTTGTTTTCCCCCTTGTGGCAACAACACATCCCCTAGACTCATGTTTCTGTCACTCAAGCGTGTCATCGGGGGGCATGAACCCACAATCGAGCAAAACGTTCCCTCTTGGAGTTACTACCTACTACTTGGCCAAAGCAATAAACAGCAACGGAGAACATGCAAGAATTACTTAGAACAAAAATATAAGAGATAAAAACCAAATATATTACTCAATCACAATCTGAACATAATCTCATAATCCATCAGATCCTATCAAACTCAGCATAGCAACAACAGAAATATTACAAAAGTGCCTCGATCATGTAGGGCAGCTCACGAGGTCTAAACCATGAAGAACAAAGAGGGGAGGAGAACATCACATAGCTACTGATCACGGACCCATGGTCCAAGGTAAACTACTCACGAGACATCCGGGAAGAATCCATGGTGGAGAGGAGACTCCCGGAGGTCGGTCCTCCCTCCGGCAGGGTGCCGGGAAGAGGTCTTCTGGTGCTCCCGATCTCGGAAGCGCGGCGGCGGCGGAACAGAGGCGAGATCGCGAAATAGGGTTCTGTCTTCGGAGTTTTCCCGTGACGGAGAATAAATAGGCGAAGGGGGGCAGCCAGAGGTGGACCAGGGGCCCCAGGCGCCCCCCTGGCGCGGCCAGGGGTGGGGCCGCGCCGGGTGGCCGCCTGGGCCACCCCTGGCTCCCCTCTGGCCCCACTCGGGCTCTTCGCGAAGCTTCCTGTACGCTGATTTTTCCTGTATTTTTCCCGGAATTTTTCTGGCACTTTTTATATGGGGGAAAACTGAAATAGAAAAACAGCAGAAAACAGGAACTGGCACTGGGGTGCACTGAGTTAATAGGTTAGTCCAAATATGATCAAAAGTTTATGAAAGTGTATCTAGAACATAGCAATATCACACAAAACATGCATGGAGCAAGCAGAAATTATAGATACGTTTTGGACGTATCAACATCCCCAAGCTTAATTCCTGCTCGTCCTCGAGTAGGTAAATGATAACGGCATAATTTCTGTGGTGACATGCTAGCAACCATAAAAGAACTTTGAAAAGTAAAGCAATCAAGGTTAGAAATTCAATTCAAGTCATAACATGCAAGAGTCTATATTAGCATTGAAACAAGTAACAAAAGAACATTAGGTGCAAGAGCTCTCGCTGTCCGTGACTCGAATGTCTCCAAATGGTGTTTGCGTGCAAGAAGGGGGGTAGGGAATACGAGAAAAATATTTATTTGTTGAGAACTCAATCTACTAAAGTTTCACACTTGGTCCTCTTTGGAATCTTATCTTGACTCGTCCCCAGACCACTAGCCAGGTACAAGTCAATTTGATCCACTCCTTTTCGATATTTTGAGCACTCATGCAATGGATGAGCGTAAGCACGAGAGTTGACACTTAGGATGGCAAAGAGAGAAGTACGGAGGAGGAGGAAGACAAAAAAAAGGATGAGAAAGACTCACATTAATGAGGACAATCATAGGCAAGAGATGCCAAATGATAGATATGATGTGAGGAGTAGGGATTGCCATGCAACGGATGCACACACGAGCTGAGAAGCTCTCCAATGGAACTAGTGGGGGTGCATCCAACTTTCTCGCTCATCAAGACCTAGAGCTCTTTTGAGGAGGCTCATCCTTGGAATATGCAAGCCAAGTTCTATAGTGTGAAGGTCCCCACATAGCTATATGCATAATGATCATCTCTATGGAGTACAAGGATATAAAGGGAGTAGTAGTGTGGATCTCTCAAAAGGATAGTAGTGTTGCCCCATTCCCTCTTTTTATTTCTTTTTCTCCTTTTTCTATTTTTTTGTATTTTTTTGGTGGCCTCAATGGCTCTTTCTATTTAACTCTCATTTGTCCTCTTTGGGATCTTTTATTGTGTCCACTTTGGGATCTTTTCCTCACTTAAGGGCAACACTCTATTTTACAAGAAGGTAAAGGAGATCTTTCACACTTTACAAGGTACTCAAAATCATAAAGAAGAAGTAACTAACATGATGTATGCAATGTATGTCGCTGCCAGTGTAGCAGGAACATGTATGACATGAAGATCAAGTCATGAAGAGGTGGATGTTGCATGGCAATGTATCTCGGAAAGGCTATGGAAATGCCTTGATAGGTAGGTATGGTGGCTGTTTTGAGGAAAGATATAAGGAGGCTTATGATGACAGAGCGTATCATGCCAAGGGTTTGGATGTGCCGGCGAAGGTGGACACCAACTCTCGGAGTGAGAAGAAGGCAATGCACGGCACAGGAGAGGCTAGCAAAATATGGGAAGGTGGAAGTGTCAACTTTCAATACTTACATTAGTCCGAAGAACTCATGCACTTATTATCGTTAACTCTCAATCTAATAAGGAGGTTCACAAAGAGACAAGTACCCCGAGGAGGAGTGTATGGGGGTTTGGTTATCCTTGCGCATCCTCGACTCATGGTACGTGAGTGTTCTCTGATATTCGATCCCTCCAAAGATTAGTGATCCATCTAGTAGCTAGAGTTCTCAACTAGTTTTGTAGGTTTTGAAAATACACAAGGATTGCCCAAAATACGACACCTATCACTAATAGGCAAGAGCTCTTGACACCAAAAGTTCAACCATTACTCACATCAATACCTCAAAACTTTTGCAAGTTACTACTAGAATTAAATAGCAACCTCAATTACCTACTTTCAAGACAAGACACAACTCAGTGCAACAACCAACTCTCTTTAACAAGATAAACATGAAAACTAAAAAGAGTTCCAGCAACAAACTAAACAAAAGCCAAGGCTCTTGCTAAAGACCAACTAAGACTAAAACTAAACATGGCAGTAGCTATGGAAAGATAAAGAACACACAACAGCAAAAAGATAGGCATGAAAAATCCTATGATGTGTTCTAGATTTTGAAAGTAGAGCGTGTTTCTCTCCCACACAAAGTAAGACAGGATCTAACTTGTTATGAACAGCAAGCAAAGCTAAATAAAACTAAAAATAAAACCTAAGAGCGAGACGCTCCAAGCATAGCACATAACGCATGAAGTGATAAAAATATAGTGAGACGAAGGACGAACTGATGATTGTTGATGGAGAAGGGGATGCACGGGGGAATCCCCAAGCTTAGACGCTTGAGTCTCCTTGAATATTTATTGGGGATGCATGGGGGCATCCCCAAGCTTGAGCGCTTGACACTCCTGGATCTTCTTTCATCATCTTCCATCGCACACTTAAAAACTCCCTTCATACATAACTCATCATAAGATGATTAGAGAGGTTAGCACCCTTAATAAATAATTTTTCCCACTGGATATAAAGATATTCTTGAATAGCTAATGTTTCTCAAGAGTTCCAAAAAGTTTTTGCAAAGAAAAAGCAAGCTTAAGGTTTGCAAAAGTAAGGAGAGACAAAACGTGGCAGAATCTGTGAAAAACAGAACAGCAGATAGTAAAGAATTTTTTAGGGATACTTTTGCAACTCAAATCAAAAAACTCAGAACATAAGGAAGTTTCATAATTGTATAGAGCACTATGTGTAAAAATTTCAGCTCAAAAAGATGAACTGGGATTTTTCTGGAATTTTTCTAGTCACGAGGACAGAATCTGTTTTCTGGTCAGCATGTCACAACTTTTACTTCCCTTGCCGTAAGAGGCTATAACTTGGCACAAAGCTGAAAAATAAAGATACAATGATTTTGCTACAGTAGTAAAAAACATCAAGACACAACAAAAGCAAAAGGAAAAACCTAAATTCGTTGCGGGCTGCCTCCCGAAAGCGCTTTCTTTTATGCCTTTAAGCTAGGCATGATGCAAAAAGAAGAATCAAGTTTTATCAAGAGAAAGAGAATAACTAGCCCGAGTAACGGACTCAAAAGGTAACTTGATTTTCTTTCTAGGGAAGTGTTCCATCCCCTTTTTGAATGGGAATTGAAATTTTATATTCCCCTCTTTCATGTCAATAACCGCACCAACGGTGCGAAGAAAAGGACGTCCCAAAATAATTGGACACAAAGGTTCACACTCTATATCCATAACAATAAAATCAACGAGAACATAATTGTCATAGACAATGATAAGAACATCGTCGATCTTCCCCAAAGGTTTCTTTACGGAAGAATCAACAAGACGAACACCAAAAGAACAAGGCTCAAAGGGCTTCAATTCAAACATATCAAATATTCTTTTGGGCATAACGGAGGTACTAGCTCCAACATCATATAAAGCATAGCAAGAGAAGTTATTTAATTTAATTTTCATCATAGGGTCCCAACCATCATCTAGCTTCCTAGGTATGGAGGCTTCTACTCTAAGCTTCTCCTCCCTAGCTTTGATGAGAGCATTTGTGATATGCTCCGTGAAGGCAAGATTAAGTGTGCTAGTGTGGGGGTCTCTAGACATTTTGTGTAGCAAGCTAATAACTTCTGAGAGGGTACAACTATCAAAATCAATATCACTACTATCAAAGGTGGTAGTAGTGTCATCTAGGCTCACTTGTTTGAAACCCTCTATATTCATAGGAGTTTCTTTATCTTCGGTTGAGGTATTAGCATCACCATTAATAGGTCCAACGGGACTAGGAGTGCATTGGGTGCTAATAGTTTGGGTGTCCTCAACAATTTGGATAGTGGCAACTGTGTGGTGTGTAGGAAGGCTCTTAATTCTATCCTCTTCCTCTTTTTCTCTAGCCCACCTTTCTTTAAGTTTAGCCATCATCCTAATATTTTCAGTAATTTGTAATTGGATAGCATTAATAGGAGTGGCCTTATTCTCCTCAAGGGGAGAGGTTCTAATTTTAAGCATCTCAATATCAAGGGCTAAGCTTTCTACCTTCAAATAGAGATTATCTATTTTAGCTAATTTATCCTCTACATTTTTGTTGAAGGCTTTTTGGGTAGTGATAAAATCTCTAAGCATGCTTTCTAATTCAGAAGAGGGGTTCTTGTTGCTAGGGTAAGTGTTGTTGTTCCCATAGTTGGATGGAAACGGTCTAGGATTGATAGCAAAATTACCCCTATAAGCATTGTTGTTGAAGTTGTTTCTAGCAATAAAGTTCACGTCTACTTGTTCTTGGGCAACCAAAGAATTTAAAGGGACATCATGAGGATCAATAGAGGGTTGCTTGGTAAGTAGAGACATAATTAAGTCAACTTTTTCATTGAGGGAGGTAATTTCCTCGACAGAGTTTACCTTCCTACCTGTTGGAGCGCGTTCGGTGTGCCATTGGGAATAATTTGTCATCATCTCATCGAGAATATTTGTGGCAGCACCAAGGGTAGTTGACATAAAGGTTCCTCCCGCGGCCGAATCTAACAGGTTCCGCGAGGTAAAGTTCAGGCCTGCATAAAAAGTCTGGATAACTATCCAGGTAGTCAAACCATGTGTAGGGCATTTCTTAACAAGAGATTTCATTCGTTCCCAAGCTTGGGCAACGTGTTCATTATCCAATTTCTTAAAATTCATAATATTACTCCTCAATTGGATAATCTTAGCAGGTGGGTAGTACTTCCCTATAAAAGCATCTTTGCACTTATCCCAAGAATCTATGCTATTCCTAGGCAAAGATTGAAACCAGATTTTAGCATCTCCTCTTAAAGAGAAAGGAAAGAGCTTGAGCTTAACAATATCACCTTCTACTTCTTTATACTTTTGCATATCACATAATTCAACAAAATTGTTCAAGTGTAAAGCAGCATCATCTCCAGCACCAGAGAATTGATCTCTCATAACAAGGTTTAGCAAAGCAGGTTTAATTTCATAAGAAGTAGCTGAAGTGGCAGGTGTGGCAATGGGGGTGCAGATAAAGTCTTGGTTGTTGTGACTGGTGAAGTCACACAACTTGGTGTTTTCAGTGGAACCCATAATAGCAGCAAGTGTGGCAGATTTTTTTGTGATTTTTGATATAAGACACAAAGATAAAAACTGAAAGGTAAACTAACAAGACTAAAAAACAAAGGTAAAGGGCAGTGTGCAACTCCCCTATCTTAGCACTCGGAGTCCCCGGCAACGGCGGTAGAAATTCGGCTTGATGTGCGAGATGATGATAGTGATTTCTCGCCCTTCGTTGGTAAACCCCAAGTGGAAGGCGTGATGTAGCACAGCAGCAAATTTCCCTCAGTAAAGATACCAAGGTTTGTCTCCAGTAGGACTCCGGAGATGATAAGTAGGTGTCAGCGGCGCAACTGACGCGGACCTGCACACAAACACGATAACTTTGTTCCCAACGAAGTTCAGAGAGGTTGTCAATCTCTCCGGTCTTGTTGTTCAGAAAGGATCAAACACAAGGGATAATGATAGCAATTGAAAGTAAAAGAAGAAAAGTAAATGAGCGTGTAAACAGTGATGAGGATATGGACCGGGATACGTGATGTTCACCAGTGATGTCTCTCTCCCAAAATACAATAAAACTGCTATGCGAGGTAAACAAATTACAGAAAGGCAATTGACAGGATTATGAACGCACCGCAATGCTAACTATGCTACAAAAGAAAGGAAGAGGTTCAAAAGCATGGGCAGTACGCGAAAATAAGTAGACCGAAATCCATCTGCATCTACTACTAATCATCCACCTTGAGATATCTATCCAGAACATCTCGCTGGTATTAAGTTGCGAGCCCCACCCAAAGAGTAAACCCAAAGCAACAGACAACTGCATTAAAAAGAAATTTGCGTAAAGTAAACAATCCTTGTAACCGCGGTTACAAGCACCGTTGTTTTCCCCCTTGTGGCAACATCACATCCCCTAGACTCATGTTTCTGTCACTCAAGCGTGTCATCGGGGGGCATGAACCCACAATCGAGCAAAACGTTCCCTCTTGGAGTTACTACCTACTACTTGGCCAAAGCAATAAACAGCAACGGAGAACATGCAAGAATTACTTAGGAACAAAAATATAAGAGATAAAAACAAAATATATTACTCAATCACAATCTGAACATAATCTCATAATCCATCAGATCCTATCAAACTCAGCATAGCAACAACAGAAATATTACAAAAGTGCCTCGATCATGTAGGGCAGCTCACGAGGTCTAAACCATGAAGAACAAAGAGGGGAGGAGAACATCACATAGCTACTAATCACGGACCCATGGTCCAAGGGAAACTACTCACGAGACATCCGGGAAGCATCCATGGTGGAGAGGAGACTTCCGGAGGTCGGTCCTCCCTACGACAGGGTGCCGGGAAGAGGTCATCTGGTGCTCCTGATCTCGGAAGCGCGGCGGTGGCGGAACAGAGGCGAGATCGCGAAATAGGGTTCTGTCTTCAGAGTTTCCCCGTGACGGAGAATAAATAGGCGAAGGGGGGCAGCCAGAGGTGGACCAGGGGCCCCAGGCGCCCCCCTGGCGCGGCCAGGGGTGGGGCCGCGCCGGGTGGACGCCTGGTCCACCCCTGGCTCCCCTCTGGCCCCACTCGGGCTCTTCGCGAAGCTTCCTGTATGCTGATTTTTCCTGTATTTTTCCCGGAATTTTTCTGGCACTTTTTATATGGGGGAAAACTGAAATAGAAAAACAGCAGAAAACAGGAACTGGCACTAGGGTGCACTGAGTTAATAGGTTAGTCCAAATATGAACAAAAGTGTATGAAAGTGTATCTAGAACATAGCAATATCACACAAAACATGCATGGAGCAAGCAGAAATTATAGATACGTTTTGGACGTATCAGTATCATGAGTACAGAGGTACTCAGCATCCAACTGTAGTGCTCATTTGACCCAGCAAGGACTTCATCACTCGTAATTCTAGGACAACTAGTAGTTTACGGTAAGGAAGGGGTAAGTGGTGAGGTTGCTGCCGCACTAGCATTTATGAAGTGGCTAACGATCTAGAGAGTAAGATAAGAAGCCAAGCATTCGATGAGGAATCGCCTCCAACAAGTCTTGCTATCAACTACTTACGCAAACATAACACCTATCCTATCCTTGTCCTCCTCTTCGCATCCCGACGAAGAAGAAGCAGTCAAGGCACACACACGTTGACCAAGTTATATTAAGATTATCTCAGTTGTTGTTGTTTATGAACAAGGAGTAGGTCTCAAGTCGTCCATAACCGTGGACACGGCTTCTCGAAAAGATTTAACCCTGCAGGGGTGTACCAACTTCCCATTACAAGGCTCCGCACGCACGCCCATCTCTCTCAGTTGCTACCCATCACATGCAACCATTTTATGATTTAGTTCCAAGAGATCCGAAACGACAGGTCCCTCTAACTAACAACGAACAAATCCGGGTGGCCCCCGGTGAGTCGACACCCAACTCAAAAGACGGCCGCACTCTCGAATCGGTCTCTACCGTCTGTCTCGGGTTTGGATAGCCGGTTAATCACACATGGGAAACCGGGTCCTCAGCCGAACAAGGTGGGCCAGCAAGGGAACTATGTCCTCACTGGTCCAGGTTGGTTTGAAAACTACTGGCAGCTGACCAGCACACACACGGTTTCAAATGGTAAATCAGCTTGGGCCACCACTAGAAATGTTTGAACCTAGGTAGGTAAGAAAAGGGGACCCCATAAAATCCCACACGCGGTTAGGCACGCTCAGTCTTAAAACCAATACCCGGAACTCGGGTCCTAGGTGACTCGAATGGAACAAAGCGTCGGGGCGGGATAGCCTAGACCTTCCATCCTTCGTCGAATATAGTCAACATTATAATAAGCATATCATCAACAACAATATAATAATGTGATATCCCAAACCAAGGAGTAACAGGGTAACATCGTAGCATCCTAAGCATGCATACTAAGCAGGGGCTGAGCAACGAGCAATAGTAACATAGCAGTACATGGTTTGCTGGGAGGGGACATGGCTGTATTGGTTTAAAAGAGGTTGTAAACATGTGGTAGGATCAAACATCGAACCTAACCTAGACTAGCATGCAAACCGCTGGTTGAAATAGAATGGATCATAAGTAATGTATAGTCCTTGCCTGTTGATAAGTCGGGTTCCGAAGGTGTAGTGGATCGCAAGCTCACATCGTCTTCGAGAGGTACCCGCGGAAGCACACAAGACGATAAAGGCTGGAAAGCAATCAACGAGAAAGCATCTATTACTACAAAGCATCACATGATCAAGAAGGCAACACATAGCACGACAACGCGATACGGATCTATTGTCGAGAACGGTTACTAACAGTTTAAGTGGGGTATCGGTCACACACGACGAATACCGCACGTTTACGGTGGTTCAAGTTGTTTAGCTACAGGTGATCAACAAATGTTGTTAACATGGCATCTCACTCAAGCAAGCACGGCATAGCACACAAACATGGCAAGAGGTGAAGCACAAAGTAAACTATCTATGCTAGTCGATTTAAGTGAGGCACAACCTAAACATGGCATAACAGTAAGTGCCGCACGATAATTAAATGATTTAGTACTGTTCTGCCTAAACCATATTTTAGGTTGGTTAACAACAACAAACAATAGCATAAACACAGAGTACACGAAAAACTAATCAAGTTACATATAAGGCACACTCCAAACGGAGTTACGGTTAAAAAGATATATGCAAAACAAGTTACGGGCACAATCTGCCAACATCAGGAAGCACACTTTAGAGCAATGCATAAACAAGATAATCAATGCAAACATTCTCACAAATGATATGAAATTAAAGTAGACATGACAAGGAAGGCATGGCAAAAAGAATCATGCAAATATGCATCATAGATCAAAAGATATTAAGCAAACAACATGACATCGGAACGTTACAGACTTAGAGAAAAACAGAGCTGGCTGTCAAAAATAGTGGCATAGAAACTTTGGAGCTAAATATCTATATGAGCAGGAATGCTAACATGAAGATGCAATACATGTAATAAAAGTAGACATGATGCTTAACAATATGCAATTGGAATCACTCAATTCCGATAAACGGTTCCGACGCAACCGTCACCCGAAGTTGCAACAAATTAACAGTTTCAGCAACAGCAGCACATTAACAGCAATTAGTAGCAGTTTAACGGCCTGATGCCCACTTCAACACAAATTAACAACATCAAGATGACCTCAAATCAAAATGCTCACACAAGATGGATTGAAGTACACACAATTCTAAGAAATTTTCATTTTGGGCGCAACACGACCCGAGCTACAGATTACTCGCAGTACTACTCGCAAAACAGATCACAGCAGCAAAATACTACAGACTTAGCAAAAATTGAGCAGTGGAAAAAAAAGAAAAGAAAAAAAAATGGGCTCACCCCTGATGGGCTCGGCCCAACAGGCCAGAGGAGGCCGGCGGCTGGACTGAGGGGCGGATGGGCTTGGCGCTGTGGGCCGCGTTGTGGCTTCTGGGCCGGCCCGCCTGGCGTCCACGGCGGCTGGTGGTGGCTGGCGGCCGACCCAACCTGGATCGGGATCCCGTCGGTGGCGAGGCCGGCGGCTGGCTCGCCGGTGAGGGAGCGGCGCGGGAACGGCGGAGAAGGGGGTCGCGGATCGGTCGCGGTGGAGGACGGGGGGGGGGGGGGATCCGATGGTGGCCACGGGCGGCGGGGCGCGCAGAGCTCGGGCTCGCCGGCCCCAAGCCATGGCGCGGCTGTGGTTGTGCCTCCCGTCGGCGACCTGCAGCAGGGAGAGGAGGCGAGGCGGTGAGAGGAAAGGGGAGAAGGAGAGGAGAGGGAAGGAGGGAGAGGAGAGGGCCGGCGGTGGGGTGCTCCAGCGGCGACCTGAGCCGAGAGGAGGCGGCGGCGATTTGCGGTGCCCACGGGAAGAGGTGGAAGAGAGGTCCAGGGGGGCGACGTGGCATGATCTCGGCCCTCCGATCGCGAGATCGGACGGCTGAGAACACTTGGGATCTAGGGTTTGCTGGAATTGGGGTAAAACTGCGAAAATTGGAGCAGATCTGAGGGGGGTGGCTGCAAATTTTGTGGCTAGGGAAACCCTAGAAAGGGGTGGGAGTGTGGTGGTCTTTATATAGCCCAGGTGGCTGGCAGTTTGCAAAAACACCCCCGGTTACTCTCTCGCGCGCGGGGTGTTTACGTTTCTGACCGCCGGGGGTCCGCAGTACCTCCGATTCGGGTAAAACTTCGAACTACGCGGCCAGCGCATCGAGCTGGCGGCGTTCACCTCGAGCTGGAACCGTTCCGAGAACATTTTCCGGCGCGCTATAAAATATCCCGTTTAATTATTAAACGGGGTTTTCGTTCCGTTGGTTGTGGCTGGTCTCGTGCGGTTTTCGCGACGGTGATCGGGTGAAACCCGGTGTCGCAAAGGTCGAGTGTCAGGGTGGCAAGGGTCGGTCTCCGTCCGATAAGAGATAAGAGGAGGGAAAAAATAATCGTCGATCGATAAATCGGGGATGCAAACACCGCAAACAAATCAGACAATCAAACAATTCACACCGAAAACAATTTTTTTAATTTTTGTGAAAACTGGGCTGTTACAGGGACTCCGGAAGGTTCCTTCACGCTGATTTTTTATCTATTTTTTCCGAATTTTTTGAGCACTTTTAATATGGGGGAAAACTGAAATAGAAAAACAGCAGAAAACAGAAACTGGCACTGGGGTGCACTGAGTTAATAGGTTAGTACAAATATGATCAAAAGTGTATGAAAGTGTATCTACATCATAGCAATATCTTGAGCAGTCTGGGATCCTTTCTTGATCGTTTGGATCTACATAAAACATGCATGGAGCAAGCAGAAATTATCCATACGTTTGAGACGTATCAAGTGGACACGAGCCCCTGAAGCATTTGCTTAGTGAATGAAAAAGGCGGCACCAAATCTTGATGCATTTATTTTCTGATCAAAGATCACATGCTTGCGTGCCAAAATGTGTTGTTTTATTGATGCTTTAGTAGTGCTATTTTGATGTTTGCCCTAATGATGTTCTGTTGCTGCTTTAGCACTGTAGAGATCTAATTACAACAAATAACCTTGTAAATTTGGTTAGCTTTTTTTCATTTTCATTCCATGCCACGATGGCCTTTTGACCTAAAAAATTCTTACGACGCCCCCCCCCCCCCCCCCCACACAAATATTTTGGAGAGTCTTGTGCAAAGACGTCTACTGAAGGGTTGTTAGTTGAAGTGGATGATTTAGGAGTGTGGTGAGGCAAGGAGAAGCAATCATGACCGAAAGCCCATGATGAAGGGTTGAGAGGGAGTTTTGAGTTGCCTATATACATAGTGATCGCAATATTCATATGGGAAGAAAAAAATGTGTTAAATCTGTTCCTGAGTAATCTATACTTTAATCTTTACCTAATAATAAAGGAAGGTGCGTTTCTCCCCTTTTTTTCGTCCCGCAACAATTCGGCCAGCGTGTCAAAAATTAATTCATTAATGTTGGGTTTCGAACCCAAGACCTACAGCAAACAGCCGCCGATGGGCATAGCCAGCCAACTAAAGTCGCCTTGTGTAACAAAATTGTGTCCTTTTGTATAAATCAACAACAACTCGGAGTCCACTGATTTCTTAATAAAAATAACGATTCAGATCTGCTTGGGCCTTGGCCCATGCTTCACCACCTGGGCCGCGCCTTCCTATTAATCACCACTTGGGATCGAACCTATTTATTACGACGTCGCAGAAGGAAAGTCATCGAAATAACTTAGTCCCACCTCGCTTTTTTTCATCTCATCTCACCAATTTATAAACATGTGTAGTTTAAAATTCGCCAGCAGCCTCAATAATAAAAAGGAGTCGGTACAAACTCCAATGCCGTCTCTCAAAAAGGAAGAAATAAGCAATAAATTGCGCTGGGCCTCAAGAAGGAGAGAAAATTAAAGAAGGAATAAATTATGTCTTGCCTCAAGAAGGAAAGAAAATTAAAAAAGGAATAAATTCCATTCTGCCTCAAGAAGGAAATAAAATAATTTGGAATAAATTCATTGGGCCTCGGGAAGGAAAGAAATTTATAGAAGGAATAAGGAATACGGGAAGGAAAGAAAATTTAAATAAGGAATTGAACGCCGGATTGCAGAGAGGAAATTAATTAAAAGAAATACATCTTAAGCTCCGTTGTAATTATCCAACGTTTTTTTTGTTATTTAATCCAAATTTTAAATGAATGAAGTTAACTAATGAATAGTGTTCACAAAATTAATATTTTGTGTCATCTAAAATGTGTTTGTGACTTTTGGAAGATGTTAGCTATAGAATCGTTCATGCATTTTAAAATGTTTGTGTGCATTTTTAAAAAGTGTTCACTTCCCTGGAAAAAAGTGTTCATGTATTACAATAATGTTCATATAATTTTAAAAATGTATGCCATTTTCTTAAAAAAAGAGTTTATGAAATTCTATAAAGTGTTCACATGCTTATCTTTACCTACTAATAAAAGAAGAAAGGTTTCTTCCCTCAAAATTTTGTCGTTTCTTCGTACGTCAAAATTTTCGTACGTCCGTATCGATCGCACATGCACGAGAGTTTTGTTTGTCGGCTATTCTCTGTCCAGAAGCAGCCAAAGTATTTCTTAAACAAAGGTTGATTAGCCAATTAAATTGTCCCACCTCGATGTTTTACATTAAAATACAACAATTTATATACCGCAAGTTGTCCGAGACATCATCGAGCCACATCAAGAGGCAATAAACAAAGATAATAAATCTTGAAAGAAGCGTGCATGTCGATTGGCTCTAACCAAAATCAGATTGTGATAACTGCATAGCTGATAATTAAGTGCTGGGCTGATTAAGTGGGAGTATGGAAAACATGCGTTTGCATGTTGGTTGGTGGCTCTGGGAAGCTATCAAATTGTGTGTGGGATTTACGTGGCCGGTAATTAAGCGGGGAGAAATATTAGAAATCTATGAAAATGATAATTAAGCGGGATTGTTATAATAAAAATAAAAGGCTGGTAGTTATGGGAAACGGAAGCATGCTCATTAGGGCATAATGAGCATGTACAATGGTTGATAAGATTATTCTATCTTAACGCCGCCACATAGTTTAGATATGATAAAAAAAAGGATATACAATGGATTATATCTTAGCTTAGCTATAATAATTAGAAATTTCTAAATCTGTGCTGAGATAATTATTGCTAAGAGATCATCTCTTAAATAAGATAAGGCAAAGCTTTCTTTCAATTCTCTTTCGTCCATGTTATAAGGCAAATAAGATAAGGAGTATTTTATGTGTTGATTTAGCATGTTTTCTTCGTGCAAAATTCAGCAGGGACAATACAGTAACAATGCTTCACAAATTTAATAATCTTACCTTGCTACTTTACATAAATTACATCTGTTTAAATATATATATTATTTGAAATCACTAATACTCCTTAAATACTAATAAAAAGGAAATATGAGCTAATCAAAGGAAGCATTGTGGGTCTCAGAATAAAAGGAAGGATTATGGTGTGGGTGGAGGAGGGGGGGGGTGAAGGAGGATTTGACAACACATTGGCTAATTACGTGGCTCTAAGGGATATGTGCACAAATAACATATTAAAAAGGATTTCCATTAAGGATTCATAATAACAGTGGGTTAATTAATGAGATTTTTGAATGACATGCATGCATTTAAATGTTCAGCCGCTAATTAATCATGACGCCCTGACCTTGAAACGTTTTCCAACATATATAGCCCCAATCTATTTGGCACCATTACAATTAACATATATCAAGTCAACGATTGATTATTTACGAAGTTATTTAGGTTTGCTTGTCAAGTAGCATTCAACAAAGTTATATAGTAATAGAAGATTTTTGCATGTAATAGCCTTTTTGGTTTCCTCCATATTATTGACAAAGACGACCACATGAACATTGTAACGATGACCGATATTGATGTAAGTTAGACACATATCTAGCGAAAGGACGCCAATGAATGAAACCAACTACCACTATTTTTTTTTCACTGAAAAATCAAACTGCAATGTTGCAAAGTCAATTATGCATACACTACCTAAAATCCAGCTATGCTCTAAAAAAATGCAAGTGAAATAGAGTAACACCATGATATGCCACTTAAAAACTACAATATGAGATACAACTCCCTGTTTTTTAAGCTCTTCAAGGGTGTTTAAAAAAATTGTAGAAGCTGGAGTCGAGAGAAATATCCACCACTGCCACCAATAAATGGACACTCCTTCATTTTTTCCACATCATCCGGTCAAATAGATTCTTTCCAATTTTCCATTAATGGTGGAGCTAGCTCGAAGGCACACATGATAAACCTTCTTTTTGGTGTAGCTACAATTCATGTATGAAGCTGTTCCAAAGTGAATTTGATGAAATAAAACTAATTTCAGTGAAGTTAAGTAGTCCCAAATAAATCTTATATAAAAGTAGATTTCAGTGTTTTGAGAAGTGAATATCCCTTACAACCAGTGTTAAGGTTCATTTAATGAATATTGAGTGGTTGATATCAACAACAAAGAATAGCATGATATTTCTTCGCTGATAGTGCGTTATAGCAAATGAGTAGAGCCAATGCTAAATTTTTGTGAGTTTGCTCTTTATGGAGCTATTTACAAATAGCATGCTATAACATGCTAAAACGCGGTAATTTTTACCTGACCTAACACACCCAATCTTCAACTATCCACTTCTCTATTCTTAATTCAATTACATGCTCCTATGTGACATCAGTATTTTTCCGTTGCAACGCACGGGCAATTTTCCTAGTCTATATCTATATCTATACCTAATAATAAAGGGAAGTGCATTTCTCCCCTTTTTTGGTCCGTCATAATCTTTGTCCCTGTTTTTGTAAGTAATTATGGGACATTGCGACCGCCAAGTGTACAAGAAAAACGTTTCGCTGCAATTAAATTTTTTTTCGGCCCAACTCCAGCGTCCCCGTGCCCCAGAGTGAAACCTCGCTCCTGTGCACCGCGCAACTATCCAGCGCCCACCATGTCTTAGCCCGAGCCCATGAGGTGAGCAGCCTCTCTTCTTTTTTCTTTTTTATGTTGGGCCAGGCCCAGTTGATGCAGAACTTCTATAAATCGCACTGTACACTTTGTTTTTTATCTAACACGCCTTTATTTAGACCCGTTTAGATCTGTTTCGACCCAGTAGATATTTGATCATTTTCTGAAAAATAAAGTGTGAAATATTTAATGAAAACGTTAATGATTTTTACACATTATATATATATGAAATATTTTTTAGTACAATCATCTAATAAAAGTGACGCAAAAAAGTAAAATAATTTCTTTTTCTGTATTGAACATTTTTAAAAAACTATTTTTAGTGTAAACATCTTATAAAAGTGATGCAAAAGTTAGATAAAAAGAAATGAAAATGTTCCAAAGAGAGAAAATATTTTGAAGTGCGAGCACACATTTAAGAGCGCCAACATTTTAAAGTATTAATAAAGTGTAAACAATTTAATAAATATGTTCATGTTTTTTTGTATATTTTGGATATATCTATATTTTTTTAAATGTTATTGTTTGGTGCAAACATCTAATAAAAGTGATGCAAAAAAATGTTTTTTATATATGAACATTTTTTAAAATAACATGTTTTAGTGCAAACATCTTATGAAAGTGATGCAAAAAAATGAAAATGTTTCAAGGAGAGCAAATATTTTTAAGTGCGGGCATTGTTTTAATTTTTACAGAATTTGAGTGCGAATAGTTTTAACTTTCTTTAACTACGATCTTTTTCAAAAGTTAACATGCAAAAAACAAAACAAAATGCGGAAAAATGAAAGAAAAAGTGGAAATAAAAAACAAAATAGGACAATTTAAAATAGAAAATACAATTCAAACTTAGAAAAATATATTATTTAATAAGAAAATTCAGACTATAAAAAGTTTATGTGTGAAAAATGTAACACATTTAAGTGCGCCAACATTTTAATGCATGTTTTTTAATAAATACGTTCATGTTTTTTATAATTTTTAAATATAAGACTATTTTTTCAAATATTATATTTAATGCAAACATCTTATAAAAGTGATGCAAAATAAAAATAAAAATAAATGAAAATATTTTGAGGAGAGCAAATATTTTATGTGTGTGCATTTTTTTAAAATTTACAAATTTTGAGTGATATTTTTTGAATCAATTTACTATGAACTTTAAAAAAAATTATATACAAATGAAAGAATGAAAAATGAAATACAACAAAAAATAACAAAAAAGGGGGAAAAAGTAAAAGATAGATTAGAGTGAGCGCGAGCTACTGCGATAATGAAATGACTCGATGTATTCTAATATCCACTCAATCATTCTGGTTTGTATTCAATTTAGGTCGGGATTTATTATTTCAGGATGCAAACGATAAGATTTTGACTTCCGGATTTAAATCTCTGGACCAATCTAAATTGAAGGTTCATAATAAGTTTTACATTTTTTTAATGATGTTTATATTTTGGAACGAATGTCTTTGAACCATGTTTATTGAGCTAGGTTGTGTGATATTTTCCCGTTGCAACGCACGGACATTTGTGCTAGTATTCGTGTTTCCTCTTTTTTCGTCCGTCACGCATAATTTACAGAAAAGTCCCTGTTATTTTTAGAAATTAATCCGCACTGCAATAATAAATAGAAAAAAACGTTTCGCTCCTTTACTTCGGCCGGCCAGCGCTGCAATTTAAAAGAAATAAGGCCCATCTAAGTTTGATGCCCCACTATAGTAGGATAATATAAAACGCTTTGCTGCTACACTTGGGCCTTGGCCTTTTCTTCAACTACTCGGCCAATTTTGTAACCGCGCGCACACGCAATATCATATCGTACAAAAAATACACTTCATAGTTCAAAAAATAATTTGCACTTAGAAATTTATATATTATTTAATAATTCACAGTCTAAATTTTTTATGTGTGAACAATTTAACACATTTAAGTGTGCCAACATTTTAATGTATTTTGAAAGTGTGAAATATTTAATAAATGTGTTACTAAATTTTTATACATTTTTATATATTATTTTCTGCAATATTATTTTTAGTGAAAACATCTTATAAAAGTGATGTGAAAAAGAATACTAAGAAATCAAAATGTTCCAAGGAGAGCAAATAGTTTTAAGTGCGTGTATTTTTTAAAATTTTACAAAATTTGACACCGAATAGTTGGATTTTGATTCATTTTTATCTATGAATTTTTTTGAAGTATTATTTTTAGTGCAAACATCTTATAAAAGTGATGCAAAAGAAGAATAAAAAGAAATGAAAATGTTCCAAGGAGAGGAAATAGTTTGAAGTGCGAGCATTTAAAAAAAATCAAATTTGAGTGTGAATAGTTGTATAAAAAATTGGCTACGATTTTTTTAAAATTGAACACATAAACCATTTATTTTTTTAAAAAAATAAAGAAATAAAAGGAAAGAAAACAAAAAGAAAAAGGAAAAATAAATAAAATAGATCAGAGTGAGCGCGAGCTACTGCGCTAATGGGCCGACTCGATGTGTTTTAATATCCACCCAACCATTCCGATATGTATTGAATTTAGGTCAGGATTCATTAGTTTAAGATGCAAATAATAGGGATATTGAATTTGGGATTTAAATCACCGAACCCATAAAAAATTGTATCACCCATAAAAAAGATAAATCATGCCGTGTGCATATTAAAAGTTTAATTTGACTATTAATTAGTTCCACCTTATTCCATAAGGAGAAACTTGTTCAATTTAAATATGGTTCTAAATTTCTTCAGTATCGGAAAGCCATATGAGAGATTATAACAGAGAAATTAAAAAAACTAATTAAGTGTGATAAAGAAGGAAGGAATGAGGAAAAGAGATTATCCAACTATGTTGCCAGCCGAGTTAAGTGTGATATCGTTTTCATGCATGCAAAGGAGTCACGGAATGAATTAACTTCCAACATGATTGCGATTTGTGAGATTGAATGTGGATCAATTTAAGGAACGGTTCTTCATAATTTAAGTGGCAAGACTGGGTATCCGGAACACACATGCGAAAACTATGTGTCTGACCCAGTTGAAATTAAAAATTCATTTCAACATTAAGAAAAATAACAGGGTTATTGGCTAGCTGGTAGTATGTTGCTTCCAAACTAAATTTTTTTTTTTTTGATTACCGATAAGAAAATTAATTAATTCCCTATGTTATTCTTTCATTATTTGTTCTATACATGATCATTCTACTATTCTTTTTGTAAGAACATATGTTTAAAAATAAAAAAAACACCTGTAAGATGTATCACATGAAAAATTGGTGATCGACGGAGCCACCAATACCTACAATTGCATCATCACTTTGCACCTGGATACATGGATATGATATAGCTCTTCTCAACGTCGAACTAGCCGATCGATGAGGCTAGCAATAACGATAATTGCGTCATCACATAGGTTAGGCTCGACATATCCTAACATGATACACTAGGAAGTAGAATTGAGGAGGAGTGAACGATGGTAAACAATACATTAGTTGGATTGCGGTTGGATTGACCATCATGCATCTCATTCGACGGCCCTAAACACATCCAATACTATCGATATCAAACTGATATTATGTTTTCCCGTTGCAACGCACAGGCACTTTTCCTAGTTCTAGACCTATGGGGGGTTAGGTGGGGGATTAATAGGCATAACAACGTAGGGGTTTAGGATTAGAATAGGGGAGGAAGGGGCCCACCCTAGTGAAATTCATGGAAGAGTTAATTATTTAGAAAATTCATAAATGTTATGTAAAACATATGTAGGTGTACGGTTATTGCTTTGTTCCTCTCCTACCAGCTATATGTTCTTATGCTTTCCCCTCCTAAACTCTTTGAATCTTTGTATCAAAAGCTATCACATGGATTCTTGATTATTTCGGTGCATTGCCTAGAAAACTGAGTTAACATTACATAATACTCCCCTCCATTATATAATATAAGGTGCACACATTTTTTGAGATTTAACTTTGACCATCAATCAGTCTAATAATACATAAATTATGTGACAGAAAAATATACCATTGAAAACTTCTTCCGAATATGAATTAATGGTATAATCATAACACACACACATTTTACTGGTCAAATTTATGGTTAAATTAAAATCTCAAAAAGTATGCGCACCTTATATTCTAAAACGAGGTAGTAGAGTTTAGAATAGAGCGTGTTAGTTGTATGAATGTTTTTTTTCACGCAGTCCACTCGATTTGTTTCGTACCATTCCCCTTCTCAACCAATGTACTATGTGTCTCTACTCATTGAGACTGATGGTGGTGCGCCCTCAACACAAACGTTCCACGGACTACTCCAAGGAGGCCCACGTGATTGAGGATATTAAATTACATGCTAAGTTGTGCTTTCCTGAGTGCATGATTGCCCACCATAAGCGAGATGCTAATTTTGTTGCTCGCACTCTATCACAACTCTTTGCCTGATTTAACCCTTGCATGGGATGACAATATACCAGCGTATATTGCTTGGCTTGTAAGGGACGATGATCCCCGTATGGTCTCGTAATAAAGCAATATGCTTGCCCCCAAAATAAACAAAATGAGCTATATGTTCCTCTATCTCATGGTCATGTCTAATGTATGAAACCTGTAACATCGAGTCATGTACACATCCATCTTAACATTCGTAGCATATACACCAAACTCAGACAACATGTGTTTCTGATTCCTCTCACTCCTATCGACAAGACTCTGAACTTGGATTATCTTGTTTTTTTGTTGGCAACCTTCTCTTCCATGGATGGGTAGCGAACTGGCAAGGCAGAGCAAGGCCACATCCTCATATAGAGCATGAGCTTTTGAGCAAATTAATACCGCATGATACTACATGAGATATGCTATCTTGTAGGGTTATAATTCGCCAATATACCAATGGTGGTGCTTCATTGGTAATCAAAGTTTTCAAAGTAGTCATAAACTAAGGAAGTTAAGATCTAAGAGCTAAGCAACCATCACATGTTTAGCATTAGATATACGGTACAACTATTTGAGTACAATCTGGGGTACCCGTACATAAAAGAATCAAATGCTCAGCCACTAGTAGGTAGCTTGATCATGGCCTGTGAAGGATGATAGGAAGCCACCCATCACATACCACCTTAATTACCAATTACCACAATGTGTTTGATGTCCAAGCAGCACATGCTTCGCTTATTTCACCAAACAAAAGAAAATAAGACAAGGTTCTAACAGTACCTAGAAAAATTGCTTGAACATGATGGTCCAAAGTGCTACTTCACTTCTCCCATCAGTGAAGGAAATCCTTGCGCCTATTGATCTTCTTTTGCAATACGAGAACACCGTACAGTAGAGCTTCAGCAGATGGAGGGCACCCCAAGACTAGATGTCCACGAGAACATCCTGTCGCTCCCACGCACGACTGAGTATGAGTAGTGGTAGTATCCACCATCATTGGCGCAGTTGACCATCCAGATTACTCATCAAGGTTTTGGAATTTGGTCTTAAATCTTGTGGAGAGTAGATGAATCTTAAAGTGTCAACTACATCTAGATATTATCCACAACTAAGTTTTATCTGTAAGATGTAGTCAAAATAAAATTTCAAATATACAATTTTTCAACTGAGATACCACAAAGAAAAGAACACAATGTTGTAAGCTAATTCATGCAACTATTACTATTCATTTGTTTAAACATTTGAATTCAGAAACCTTGATATATTGCAATGAACAATGATGATTATGCTATTTCAGGAAAACATACATCCCCATTCATTGTCAATCAAAAGCAAACCACAGAGGACAAAATAACCGTTTAGTTATACTCACTGCAACATGTACACATCAAGATGGCATGTCAAGTAAAGAACAACTCTTTGTCAATCTGGAAATAGCAAAATTTGGTATCAAGGACTACAACAAAAGTGATACTCCCTCCGATCCATAATAAGTGTCGCTCATCTAGTACAAAGTTTGTGCTAACTTAGTACAAAATGAGCGACACTTATTATGAATCGGAGGGAGTACTATATACACATCATATTTTGAGAGACATCAACCTCAAGTGAAACTTCTTAGGAAAGATTAAGAATTTCTAAGAGTGTGATATTTTAACAAGTTTGATCTTGTCAAAATAATTTTGAGTTACGCATGCGATACATTTAAATGTAGGGCTCTTAATACATCAAATAATTGGTAGAATGTAAATTTTTATGTATGCACGTACAAGTACCTTAGATGTCCAACCACGACGAAATTTTGCACGCTCCTAGCGCATATCAACATCTTGGATGCCTAAAAATTTGTCTTTTCTTTTTATTTTTTTACTAGTTTTAGACTTTACTGTTCACAAGGTGCAGATGAGTCTGGAAAATGTTTTGAATTATCGAAAAGGTAAAAGTTACTCATACCCACTATTTGATGAAACCAACGGCCCGGATCTATTATATACTCTTACCTCTCATGTGAAAAAGGAGGTAAACTGTTCAAATCTGTAGAGCACATTAACACTCAAGACAAACAACAAGAGATAATCTCTCTGATTAACAAGTCAAAAGTATTAGCCTTCATTCAACAATAATAAGGAATTATTTTTTAATTTTCGTATTTGTAAAAAATGTTTGCATGCATGATGATCATACAAACATGTACGGTCAGGGGACACTACATTTTTGCCATGTGATTCAACAATGGACCAGTTCCCACTACCACCGACAACGAAACAGAAAAACAAAAAACAACATCTTGATGCAACATCAGGAGTGACAGGCGATAAAAAAGGGCAAATAAAGAGGAATGTTTTGCATCTTGATATGAGAAAGGCCATTTGTAGTCTACAAACAAGTTAACAGGTCCAATCAAGCAATTTTCATATCTCCAGTGGCGCCCAAGAGGTCCACAATTCCATCGCACAACGAGAAAACTCACAGATGAAGAAGAAAGGCATGTAAAGCAGTTCAACTCGAGAAATTGCCATCTGAAGGTAGCCGAGATCTGAACTTGTCCGACATAAATGAGAGAAGCTACTCTGGTAGTTTAGGCCACAACTAGAGCATGCAGTTCAAATTCTGAACCAAATTCAAAAAAGGGAGCGAAGGAACTAGCATTGCTTGTTTGCTGGGAAATCTGGCTGGAGAGCAACCATGGAATTTTCAAACGCAGTATGGCCACGCCGCTACACCCTCCCAACCACATTTATCAGTGCAGAAAAAGGTTGTTGTCCGTCCTCTAACGGGTAGTACTTGAAAATACGGATAAACTACACCCTCCAAACGTTTTGCAACTGAATGTGCCACCCAGTCTACGACTCACCGTCTCCCATTTTCTCAACCCAACCCCACTCGGTCAGAAATGATGTGGATATGTAGGATAGTAGCACTTGTGCGTCGATATACACAGTGAACACATCCAGCTTGCGTTTCTGATTCCTCTCATTCCTGTCGATAAGATTCTGAACTTGAATTATATATGCTCTCCTAGCTTTTCGCTTTATCGTGTATTTCAGCTAGCCACTGTCCCTTCTATGGATTAGGATGACTGGATGAGGATGAGGAGTGATAGGGTAAAGCAAGGCCACATACTTATATAGCATAAGCTTCCAAGTAAATCAATACTGCATGCTGTCACGTGAGACCTGCTATTTTGCAGGATTATCTCACCCAATATATCATAGACACATTAATGTTATATGTACGCCATTGCTTATTCAAGTACGAAAGTTTGGATTAATATTTCTCAATGGTGCTTCATTGATGTTCCAGTATTTTACAAAGCAGTCTGACTACTTCGAAGAGCTGGAGTAGCTTGAACAGTGTACATCAATACATTACAAATGCATAGAATGCATATCCGTTCCATCACACGTGCAATACAGATACACAATACCAAAACAAACGAGCATCAACTCTTCAACCGCTGGTATGTAGGTTGTTTAATGACATGTGAATGATGATGCTAGGAACCAAGGTTTGTTTTTCTGATTCTGTTTTTGTTAAACGCTGTAGAAAGATTTTTTACAAAATATTAGCAACTTTGGGTTTTTTCTCCTGAAATTTCCAAATGGATTTTGAATTCATTTCTTTTGCCATCTGAGTATGTGTAGTTTAAATCATTGCGTACATGAATCACTTCTTGTTCGAATGGCCATACTGCTCATTTACCTACATAAGTCGCGAGTTCGACTAATTGGTACCGCACCGCGAACAATATTTTAAGTCGTGACTTCGACTCGTTTCTCCCGCATTGCTACCAATATTTTCTTAATAATCATTCAATAACGCAAAAAAACTTCAGTTCAAAAAAGGGGAATCAAAACTGCAACTTAACGATGATTGCGCTCACCGACTACCGCAAGTCCAAGTGCTTGGTTATGAATTACGATAGCTTACACTTATGAAGCCTATTTGACCTTGTTCTATCACTTAAATTCAAAAAATCCAAAAACTTTGAACAATGACAGGGACCACTGAAATTTGGGGCAACCAATATGTTACCGACCGAGAAAAAGGTTTGTAGAAACCCATCAACACACACTGGGTTGCTTATCAATTACCGTGGGTAGCGACATGTCGGCTGACCATGAAGCACATGTCGGCTCATTTCATTAAATAAAAAAGAGAAAAAGGAAGGACAGAAAGTCCCAACAACAGTTAGAAGAAATGCATGAACCAAATGATCCAAAGTTGTGTTGATGCAATTCTCCCACGCCTGTCGGTTTTCCTTTTACAACTAAATAGCACCAAACAATAGAGCTTTAGCGTTAGAGGTTAGAGGACCCTGAGAGACAAGAACGGTGTTTCGGTGCTCAAGACTATCTGAACCCAAAATCCCAGGCGTTCCTGAGCTATTGGGGATTCGGAAAAGTCCTTCTGGTGGAACTATCGGTTGCGTTGGATAATGGGTCTAAATCCTTAAGATCTCACGCAATGAAAGTATTATAACTTGTATCATGCATATCGACTAAGCAATTTTAGTGGCGTGTCATAGAATTAAATGACGAAAATGAACGTTGAGTACCATATCATGATACCTTATCAAAATAAATACTATGCTGCTAATGTGTTATGTAGAGAAACTTATCGATGCTGAAGAGAGTTGGGATCCCCCTCTCATTTATCCAAGTAAACCTAGGATTTTTGCACTTTATTTCTCTTAACCATGCGGTGTCGATATGGATGCTTAGAACTTGCCCATGGTGTGCTGGATGATGTTGCTATTGTTTTTGTCCCTATCCTTGTATATTAAGTTCAAGTCACCTCCCGAACAATTATCAAGGCTCTGTTTGATGAGTCTGTTGGAGTTTATCAAAACTCTTTGGTAGCAGGCTGATTCATAATCTGGAACAATAGCTCTTGTGTCTTAGTGTATACACCCAATGCACTTGGTATATGCTTCTGATTCCTCTCATTTTTATTGACAAGACTCTGAACCGGAACTATCTTCTTGACTTGTCCTAGGTTGTCAACTATCCTATATTTCTACTAGTTGTATTGTATCTACAGTGGATAGGGATGAGAAGTGACGAGAGGGAAAACAAGGCGTCATCCTCTTATATTATAAGCATCTAAGTAACGAGTAAGCCAATATTGCATGTAATCTTAACTCTTATAAAGCAAAACCCCACTATAGATAATTTAAGTTGTCTATCTTAACATGCAAGCTATCAACATCATTTATTCTCTTAGCCAATCAATTTTTCATGTCACCCACTATAGGATCATTTAAGTTTTCCATCTTCACATGCAAGCTATACACATCATCCATTCTCTTAGCCAATCAATTGTCCATGTCACCCACTATAGGATCATTTAATTTTTCCATCTTCACATGCAAGCTATCCACATCATCCATTCTCTTTGTCAATCAATTGTCCATGTAATCTCCACTAATATTTTTATTCATCTCTATATGCAAACTCCACATCGGCCATTTTTAACTATTTATTGTACGCTAATAATTGTTAATACATACATGTTTCGTATTGAATAAATTTAGTATCTCGACTATAACAAAATGAATTTTGCATGCTCATTAAACAACTTAATGAACCATACTTTTTATATCTTTTTATTTACGTAATATAGTTTTTAAAGAAATTTTCGCTGCAACACGCGGGGTATATTTCTAGTAAGATGAGATGATCCGCTCCTGCACGGTTACCTCATAAAATATTTATCATAAAAACACATTAGTGCTATATGTACACTAATGGCTACTCAAGATGTAAAGTTTAATTATGCAATCGATATTAATTGTCGTTGAAACGGATGTATCTAGCACTAAAATATGTCGATATATCCATTTTAGCGTTACATGAATCAAAGGGTACTTCTCCGTGGCGCTTCATCGGTCCTTAGTTACTTTCAACACTTCTTAGTATTTCTAATACTTAATTACTTTTAATTCTTCTTTATTGATATTCAAGTAGTTTCTAAAGCAGTCTTAAGAATAAAGATTGAAGAGCTCAACAATCACAACTCTCATCAACCACACCTCTCCGTTAATGATTGCACAACAATGTACAACATCGTAATTGCGTAGAATGGATATCAGTTCCCATCACTTGTTTATCACAAATACACAATACATGCACAAACTAGGGCACACCATAAGCGTTAATTGTGCAAACCATCAGTACTTGGCCTATTCAAGGACTGTAATCTATAATACCTAAATAGTTCATCCCCACTAACTTATCTATCTTGACATGCAAGCTATCCACACCAGTCCACCATGCAAAAAAATCCACTAACTATGCATGCACATGCTTTCATTAATTGCATGCACATGCAACCTAAATAAATAATACTCCCTCCGATCCATAAAAAGTGTCGTTCATTTTGTACTAAGCTAGTACAAACTTTGTACTAAGTGGGCGACACTTTTTATGGATCAGAGGGAGTAACTTTTTATGCACTTAGCCTCACAATTTATAAGAGACTTTTTTATGTAAAAGACAAATTATGAGTTATCTCATATTTTATTTTTCTATGCACATCTATAATTGATATTATTGCTTTCTATTGCTTTAGCCTTAGCGAATGATGGAGATGTCTCCACTATCTATAATCAACATTATTTTCATCTCATATTGTCTCTCACCATATATTATCAAGCTAATAAATTGACAAAACAAAAATCATACTCATTTTTTTGGATTTTCATCAAATTTCTTACATTTTTGCTCTAAACAGTATTGATTTCAAAAGAGAATTTATAATCAAATTATATTACACTTAATAATTTTCTCATGTTTCAAAAAACATTTTTCTTATATTAAAAAAATCATTTTTCTTATATTTTTTTCTCTGAAAAATTCCCGCAGCAACGCATGGGGTATCATCTAGTTTTAAAAAAGTATGCACCCAACACACACTTACTTACCTATTAGTTATTACTACCATAGTATGCTTGCCGACGAAGAAGCAGATGCTTCGATTATTTCATCAAACAGATAAAAGAAAGAAGGGAGAAAGAACGCATGATCCCGCGGACACTCAATAGGGATGAACTTCAAGATAAAAGTGCATGCTGATTCACTTCTCCCACCCGTGAAGGAAATTCCTGCGCCTATTGATCTTCTTTTGTAACTAAGGAACACGGACAGTAGAGCTTCCGTGGTTGAAAGGCAGCCGGGAATATAGGTGCCCATTAATTGGAACGACCTGGTCACACCCACGCATGACAGAGTACTAGACGGGTCGGCGCGCTCCGCTGCGCCAACTATAGCTGCATCCCGTGCAGTCGATTTCGAGTGTGCTTGGGCCACAATGTTGATAACTGGTTGTGATGTGCATCATTATAAACATACCCGTAAGACGATAAGGTGTGGGTGCTAATTTGACATGGACATGTGAGTGAGATCAACAATGGAGAGAAGAAATAGATCCATAGAGACATAGGGACTTAGCGCCCTTAGATAATTCTGGTATGATATGTTGTATACCTTTATGATTTGGACTATGTGTGTAATCCGACATAGTCATGTGTGTCCTTACATGGGTTGGTCGTAGGCATAAACTAATTTTTAATGTTTCAAAAAAGTTGTTGAAAATCTAGTTCTATTAAAGAAAATCTATGATGACGAATCTGAAAAAAAAAAGTTGTATGCGTTGATCAGATTTCACATACGAAATGAAACTTTCATGGTGTATTGGAGAAATGTTCATACATTTTTTTTCCTATACATACATTATGTAGAAAAGTTGCTCATGTGTGTCTAAATGTATATCTAATTTACCTCCCTAAAAAAGAATCTCTCATACTGCGGAAAAATGTTTGAATATGACGAAGGCGTCAGTAGGCTGACACGCGGCTGTCTTGGCAGCCCAACGTACACACCTTTGCCTAATAAATATTGCTACAGTGCACCTGCAGCATAGTGCCAGCGAAGGAGGGTTCTGCTGTAACAGCTGCCAGTGCGGGCCCGCATGGCAGTGAGCCAAAAGGGGTAAACGGCCTCACAGCGCTTCTAGTTAGCCACGCATAGGTCATAGACCCCGCCATGAATAGATGAATCTCAAAATATCGGCTAAATCTATGTGTTATTGACGTTTAAATAGGTATTATTAATCTAAAAAGTAAAAAAATATGAAAAAAGGAAAAGTATATATTTTATCCCTAAACTCTTTCGAAAGTATAGAATTTGTCCCTCCACTTAAAAAAGTATAGAATTGGTCCCTCAACTTTTAAAATCGGTTACTTTTAGTCCCTCGTGCCACTTGGGATGATTTTCTCCCTTTGTGAGCTGCTATAAATGAAAAAAAAGGAGCCAGGAAGGTTGGGCGCTTTCTGCGGCTCTCACCGGTCCCCTTCGTCACTTATGTAGTTGTCTCGTTGACGCTCAAACAGAGCAGCAGCACTGCACATTTGTTCATCTTGGATGCGTCATATGCATATCATACTTTGTTGATGGTATGCGGCGAGGCTCATAGGGAGTGCACAACCTTCCCCATTTATCTTTTTCTATTCATAGCAATCCACGGTCGGTAGAAAATCATCCGAAACGGCACAAGGGACTCAAAGTAACTGTTTTTAAAAGTTGAAGAACCAATTATATATTTTTTAAAGTTGAGGAACCAATTCTATACTTTCAAAATAGTTTAGGGACCAAAAATATACTTTTCCCAAAAAAATTGATTATTCAAAAGTAAAAAAAGAAGACTTCAATTACCACAACAAAAAGAACACAAGGTTTTATGTTAGTCTTTATTATCACGGCCATGTTCTTGGGATATATGAATCAAGAAACCTTAAGAAATTGCAAGACAATGATGACCACACTATTTCAATTGAAAGCATGTCATGACAAACAAACCATTCATTTCCCACTTACTGCAATAACCATAAAAACAAACTTGCAACTGCGAGGCCCCTACATTACAATCTTTTGTTTCTCTTGTTCCAGAATAACATGTCAATAAAAAAATTGATCTTTGACAATCTAGAGATAACAAACTGGGGTACAAGGACTAGAACAAGTGTTAAATTAAGCTAGCATGTGCACATCATATTTAGAGAGACATCAACCACAAGTGAAACATCTTAGAGCATCTACAATCACAATACACGCAAATCTTGCCCCTCAAACTGCGGACGTGTTCAAACAGTGGATTGAAGTAGCACTATAAGGAGTCATGTCGATACATAGAATTGGAAGAGCTTTTATTCATCCACTTTGTAACATATGTACATTATTTTATATTAATATAATACCATAGAACAATTATTTTACTATTTGGATTTTAAAAGAAACGCCCCGGCTGCTCTATGTCGGCTCGTCCCCAGCGAGTCCTCACGTAGCACGCCCGAGCCAAGGACATGCGAGATGCGTGTTCTGCGTGTGCATGTGATGAATTGTGTTGGTGGTATTTGCCACAGATTGATTGCTCATGTATAAGTGTGTATGAAGACGGAACTGGGAAGAGGAGCCTCGAAATTATGGAGGTTGTATTTTATAGAATTTGATTTTGTATTAGTGCCTTGAAGCCTTAGAAAATTCTGGAATGCACTCCTAACAATTATCGAGGCGAAGGTTTTGGATTCTTTTCAAGAATTTTACAACGAAATGGTTGAAATCCGGTATTATGAAAAAAGGAAACTTAGATAAAAGGCACAAAACAAAATTTCAAATTTAGAACAAAGAATGACCGAAAATTTCTCAAAAAAAAGAAGGTCTGAACTATGCAAAACCAAAAAACGTACATCAGAATCACATTTAACAAAAGGAAAATAAAATAAAATCAACAAATTCCAAAATTAAGAATTTAATCACAATGTACAAGTGGCATTTTTCATTATCATCAAGCTCAAAGACACGATACAAAGGACAAAGGGGTGGACTTCCCAAGCACGTAATGCTACACCTCCAACACGGCTGCCCGCATCTTGTTCTCTAGCTCTGCCTTAGGGTCGTGCTCCATGACGCATCTGCCATTGACTAGGTCGCCATGCTTTATGGATGAAATGGATGGGAAGTAGGAGAACGAGGAGAAGGATCTGGGCTGCTGGTGGAGAAGGAAGGGAGGAGGCGAAGGTGCCCCGCTTCTCTCGGCTTGCGTTGTCGGCAACCACCACGCTGTAAGAGAAGTGGTGGACGCAGGGTTAAAATTAGGGTTGGGATACTTCAGTAGGAACTTTTGTACAATTGTTCTACAATCTACGGTGGACCCTTGGTCGGGTCAAAACTCAAAAGGGGCTGTGATATTTTGGTGCCTTATATTTACACCGGGTTTGGACAAAATGGTTGAATTTTGATCGAAAATCAAAATTTTCGATCGAAATCCAAAGCTCTGATCAAGAGTGCGTTTGTTGAGTCTCCTAGAGGTCTTGACAACCCACGAGTAGCCAAACTTATCCATTAGGTAGAACAGTAGAATTTGTATCTCAACATATACACCCAAAACACTCAACACACTCAACATATGTTTCTGATTCATCTCATTCTTATCGACAAGGCTATGAACCTTTATTACCTTCTTGACTTCTGTTAACTTGTTATTTATCCTATATTTCTGCTAGTTTTATTGTCTCTACCATCGATGGGGATGAGAAATAACGAAAGGGGAAGCTAGGCGACATCCACTTATATCATAACCTTCTGAGTAACAAGTATCTCAGTACCGCTTGCTATAAGATGAGATGATCTGCTATCTTGCAGGGGTATCTTGCCAATTATCATAAGAACACATTAATGCTATATGTACGTACGCCATTACCTACTCACCATGCAATATTTAATTGATATTTCTTCGTGTGGATCTTTATTGATACTACTTAATTACTTTTGATACTTCTATGTACTTTTAATATTATAAAGTTCTTTTCATGCTTCTTCATTTATAGTCAAGTAGTTTCGAAAGCAATCATAAGAGTAAAGATTGAGGAGCCCAACAATCACAACTCTCATCAATCACACCTCTTAGTTAATGGTTACACAACTTCAACAATGTACACCGCCAAAATTGCATAGAATGCATATGAGTTCCATCACATGTCTTGTACAAAAACTCAATATGAGTACAAACTAGGGTACACCATAAGCATCAACCGTGGAACCACTAATGTTCAAGGCATGTAAATTAAGCAAGGTAGGCATCCGACAAACACTGACTACTATCTTGTTTGCTAAAAAGGAAGCATATGCTTGGCTTATTTCACCAATCAAGAAAGAAAGAAAGTAATAAAGTAAGAAACAACACATGATCCCAAGACATGAACCCTGCGATCAAAGTTCATGGTGATTTAGTTTTCCCATTAGTGAAGGAAATCCCTGTGCATGTTGATCCTCTTCTACATCTAGATTACATTTTACTGTAAACCTCCAGCGGTTGCAACATTACCTAGAGACATAGATGCCCACAGGGAGGATTCGATCACACACACACACACACACACACACACACACACACACACACAATGATTAGTGATAGTATCCACCGCCATTGGTGCATTTCCCCATCAAGATCACTTGTTGAGGTTCTATCATCTGGTCATATAACCTAAGGATAATTCCAAGTATTGAGTGGGCCTAGGTGTTCTTCACCTTGTGGTGATCTTTGCACCTGCGACAAGACATTGCCCATGGAAAGGGTCAAAAAATAGTTGGACATACGTACCCACAACTCGTCAACACCTTGCGAACTTATTGGACGTACGCACCCGCAATTTGTTACGCCCGGCCGTTCCAGGCCGCATGTGGCACGCCTGAACGAAGGACATGCGTGATGCATGCTCTGTGTGTGCATGTGATGACTTGTGTTGGTGGGATTTGCCACCCATTGCTTGCCCATGTATGCGTTTGGAGAGGGAACTGGGAAGAAGAGCCTCAAAATTACGAAGGCCGTATTACAGCGAATTTGATTTTGTATGAGTGCCTCAAAGCCTTAAATTTTTTTATGGAATTCACTCCAAAAAAATTATCAAAGGCCGAACGAAATGGCCGAACGAGGATGAAGAGATGGACTGCTGGTGGCGAAGGGAGGTGGCCAAGAATCCAAGATGCCCCGTGCGTTGCTGACAACCACCACGCCGTAAGAGAAGTGGCGGATGCAGGGTAACTTAAAATTAGGGTTGGGATACTTCAGAGTAAGGAGTCTTATACAATTTGGGAACATCTACGACCTACGCTGGACCCTATGTCGGGCCAGAAATTCAAAAGGGGATGGTATTTTTGTTGCCTTATATTTACACCAGGCCTGGACAAAATGGTTGAATTTTGAACGGAAACCAAAAAATTCGATCGAAATCCAAAGCTCTGATGAAGGGTACGTTGTTGAGTCTCCTAGAGTTCCTGACAACCTACGAGTAGCCAGATTTATCCATTAGGTAGAACAATAGCTTTTGTGTCTCAACATATACACCCAACACACTCAACATATATTTCCGATTCCTCTCATTCTTATCGACAAGACTATGAACCTTTACTATCTACTCGACTTCTGTTAGCTTGTTATTTATCCTATATTTCTTCTAGTTCTATTGTCTCTACCGTCGATGGGGATGAGAAGTGACGAAAGGGGAAGCTAGGCGACATCCTCTTATATCATAAGCTTTTGAGTAACAAGTATCTCAGACTCTCAGTACCGCGTGCTATAAGATGAGATGATCTGCTATCCTGCAAGGTTATCTCACCAATTATCATAAAAACAAATAAATGTTGTATGTACACCACTACCTACTCACGATGCAATATTTAATTAATATTTCTCCGTGGGTCTTTATTGATACTACTTAATTACTTTCGATACTTTTATGTACTTTGATTATTATAAAGTACTTTTCATGATTCTTCATTGATACTCAAGTAGTTTCGAAAGCTAGTCACAACTTTCATTAGTCACACCTCCTAGTTCATGGTCACACAACTTTAACAATGTACAACACACCAAAATAGCATAGAATGCATATGAGCTCCACCACATGTCTAGTACAAATACTCAAGACGAGTACAAACTAGGGTACACCATAAGCATCAACCGTGCAACCACTAATAGGAAGCATGTTCAAGGCAAGTAAATTAAGCAAGGTAGGCATCCAACATACAACGACTACTTACCAAATAACACATCTTGTTTGCTAACAAGGAAGCATATGATTGATTTATTTCACCAATCAATCAAGAAAGAAAAAAAGTAATAAATTAAGAAAGAACACATGATCCCATGACACGGACCGTGCGATCGAAGTTCATGGTGATTTAATTTTCCCACTAGTGAAGGAAATCCATGTGCAAGTTGATCCTCTTCTACATCTAGAGAACATTGTACTGTAAACCTCCAGCGGTTGCAACATTACCTAGAGACGTAGATGCCCACAGGAAGGATCCGGTCACACCCATACACGATGGAGTATGATTAGTGATAGTATCCACTGCCATTGGTGCAATTCCCCATCAAGATCCCTTGTTGAGGCTCTATCATCTGGTCCTATAACCTAATTAGGACAATTCCAAGTATTGAGTGGGCCTAGGTGTTCTTCACCTTGTGGTCATCTTTGCACCCGCGACAAGACATGGCCCATGGAAAGGGTTAAGAAACAGTTGCAGACTTGATCAACTTCCTATCGAGTTATAGGAACACCTTGCTTCCATGTCAACATTAGGAGATCGATGAGTAGGTAATGTCGCCAATGTATGATGAACTGAGAAGCCGTAGGCATGAAGAATCTCTTGATCAAGGAGTGTACCACAAAAAAACACCACAAGGTTTTAAGCTAATATGTATGCCTACCACTCTATTCTGGGGATATCTGAATCAACAAACCTTGATAAATTGAAGGAAGCCATGACTATGCTATTTCTAGAAAATTGTCATCAATCAAAGGCATGCCATGACAAAAGAACCATTCAGTTCCCGCCTTGATGCAATTACCAAGCGAACTTGCATTAACTCAGTCGACTGAGATTTAACCAAGTCTCAGTCGACTTTGCGGCATTTTGTCCCATCGTTTGCAACATTTTTTCATATCGGTTGCAACATCTATTTTGTTGGTTGTAGCATGCTATTTTTGATCTGCTGTAGTACATCGTCACACCGATTGCAACATTTATCATTTACGGTCGTAGGATTTTAGTTACACCGGTTGCAACAGTAGTCGTCGTTGCTAGCAAAATCATCGCAACATTTTCTATCACCGGTTTTACCATCTAGCCATACCGCTTGCAGCAAAAAATCTATGCTGACGTCACTCGACTGAGACTTCGTTAAATCTTAGTCGACTGTGTTCTAGATAGACCCATAACCAAGACTGTGTTCCTTATTCCAGGATAACCTATCAATTAAAAAAATAGTCTTTGTCAACCTATAAATAGCCAAACTAGGCTACAAGAACTAGAATATGTGTTATAGCATGTAAACATGATATTTAGAGAGCCATCAACCACAAGTGAAACGATCTTAGGAAAACCTACAAATCTGCATGAGCCTGCGACCATCAAGCTCCTAGCCATGAATCGCCTCATTGGGCTCGTGCATGGATTGCACTGTAATGAACCTCAAGCACACACAGTCTACATCAGCATGAGAGCACGGCCAGCGAAATGAGGCTGCTGCGGAAGGGAGGTGTCCATCACTATCGTCGATTTGAGAATTCCAGATTAGGTGATTTCTTTGACCTCTGCATCAATAACATCCTTTTATGTGCGGAGAAAAATATCAGACCTAAATTTCTTTATGGAATTATGTGCTGACATCTATCGCTACGAATTTATCCATGGATATGAATAATGCAATGGGGGGTTTTCTTGGAAAATAATCAAAACAATTAAGAGCAGACGTGATGATCTCGTACCTATGTCGCTGGTTCCGCCATTGAGAGCATCTCCAGCCGTCGTCCCCCCCCCCCTCCCCCCCCCCCCACACACACACAACAGTTAATATTTGGTCTTAATTTACATAAATAGCAAATAAAAAACAAAAAAACTACTCCGGCGGCTCCTCCGACGCCTCCTCCTACGGCCCCGCCAGCGGCCCCGTTGTCTTCACGGGTACTGGAGCTGCGGCTCGTTGCCATCCTCGATGTAGTCGAGGACGGCGGGGAGGATGCGTCCCTCCGCGCTCCACCACCGCCTCCGGCCGTGTCGGTTCAGCCGGCCCGCCACCGGATCCAGGCCATTGGTGAAGGCGATCGCCTGGTCGCGACGCTCCTCGAAATGCGTCGTCCAGCGGGAGATGTTGCCCGGCGCGTTCGCTGGGTCGGCGCGCTCGGCCTCCGTCATGGAAGCGCGAATGGCCTGGACCTCCCTGTCGAAGGGGGCGTCATCACGAGGCACCGGCGGTACCGGCGCGCCGCCGGCACTGAGCACCCAGCCGTGCGGCGGGCGCGTGTCCGGCGGGCAGGGGTAGCCCGCCTGAGCGATGAGGACCGCCTCAATGACGGCGAGGGTGCGACGGCTGGCCATGGTGGCGAGGAGAAGAATGCGGCGAGATGACGAGGAGAGGAGACGAGGGTGCGGTGTTTCGGCAGCGAGCTCGCTTTATATAGCGGTGCGGCATGTACACACGGCGGCGCTGTGGGCGGCGATTGGACTACTCACCGCGCCGCATTGATTCGCCTGCCGCGGCGAATGGACTCGACTCCGACGCCGCATTGATTCCACTGCGGCGGCGCAGGCGCGGGGAAGCCGAGGCGAGAAGATGAGGCCGCCGACATGTGGGGCCGAGGACGCGGCGCGCGCAAAATATTCCCGCGTTCGCGCCGTTTTCTTTCATCCGACGCCCTCAAGCGATCCAGTGCGCCGGATCGACTTGGATTCGTCATACTCAAAATCGGTTCAATCCGACGCTATTTTGGACCCTTGAAGACGTGACTAGACGGGCAAATAGCGCCGGTTTGGGGGCCTAGGTTTGGGGCACGGCTGAAGATGCTCTGAGAAGGACCAGTCTCGAGGAGACATCCTTTGCCGTCCTTTTTCTACCGCGTCGGCCTGGGCTCCACTGCATGCCCCTGCGAGCCGCGCCCACATCTACCCACAATGACTGATTGTGCTAGAACGACTAATGCCATTTTGGGACAAGGATCCCCTGGCATACTGCAGGGTGACATTGGGGCACGAGTTCAAGGACTTGTGCGGAATGGATATTGCATGCCCCGTTTGGCATCCTGGACTTATTACACCACAGTGTAATCTATGTTTGAATTAAAGATCCTTCGTTATGTAAAAGTTAATTGAGGAGAATAGATTATAGGTTATAGTTGAAGCTCAAAATTTCAGCTATATTTGGTATGGTATCCACGTTTAAGAGCAATACATATATCAAAGGGAAGTAGCTAGTTACAACATAATTTTTCAGAAATAGAAAAAACAAATGAAGCACGCAAATAAAACACTAGGCGTAAAATAAATTTGCAATTCTTTTTATTAGTCTTGGCTATTACAGAATGGGTCTAACTTTCATGCAGTCTACTACGTTTGATCTCTAGGACTCCTCTTTCCATTCAATGGTCTATGTTGCTCAATCGCAAGGTCACAACAAGTTGTACTGAGAAGGCGCTTGATTCTTAGCATATACATCAAACTCAGCCATCATATGTTTCTGATTCCTCTCAGTCCTATTGACAAGACTCTGGGCGAGGATTATCCTCTTTGAGCGTGCCCTTTGTCTTATATTTCCCTTGGCTACATTCTTTTCCATAGACGGGTATGAGAAGTGAAATATAAAGGAAGCAAGGCCACATCCTCATATATATATAGCATGTGTTTTCGAAAAAAAATCAATATTTCAAGCTATAACATGAAAGTCGCTATCATGTAGGGTTCCTCACCCAATATATAATACACATGTTAAAGCGACATCTAAGACACTTCCTACTCAAACTCCAGTACACAAAAATTGATTAAGAGTTTAATACTTCTCCGCACCTCAAGCACCTTTCAGGGCGGGTTCATGGATACTAGTAAGGCCGATGTATCTCAAACTTTTGACGTGAAGGTCGGAGAAATTAGCAGCCGCAACGCATAGTTAGCGGTCTTCAAGATATTTCTTATACACAACTCCAACAATTTCCATGATCACAATTGCATATAATTGTAATGCATTATTAGTTCCATCATATGTGCTATATATATACAAATATAAGATACAAGTATAAACTAGGATACACCATATGCATCAATGGTTCAGCCACCAAACAATACACGTATCTTCCTCATGGCCTGTGAAGGATGGTAGGACACCCCCCCCCCCCCCCCCGCACGAGCTACTTACTAATTACATGTCATGTTTGCTGACTAGGAAACACATACTTCGCTTATTTCAGTAAATAAAACAAACAAAGGAAGAAGAAAAAACAATACGTAGAAGAACTGCATGAACCCAATAATCCAAAAGTGCTAATTAGTTTTTCCCACCAGTGAAGAAAATCCCTACGCCTATTGATCTTTTTTTGCAGATGGAGATCGCCGTACAATAGAGCTTCGACGGTTGGAGGGCACTAGGGAACTTAGATGTCCATCGGCACAATCTGGTCGCACCCACACACAACAAAGTATGATTAGTGGTAGTATATATCCACCGCCACAACTGTCCATCGAGATCACCCGTCGAGGCTCTGGCATCTCATCATAACCCCTGCCCAGAGTATATGAAGCTTAAGATGTCAACTAGATCTAGATAAAGTAAAATTTCATATGTACAAAATGATCATTTAAGATAAAAAATAACTCAAATCATCACAGCGAAAAGAACATAAGGTTTTAAGCTAATTTATATTCTTATGACGAGGTGGTAGCCAGAAAATTTGCCCACGGGGTTTGCTCATTTTCACTCTTTATGAGAACTTACTAATTTATAAAAAATAAAGTCTAATTGCAAAAAAAGTATAATCCCATAGACAATATAATGAAAAGAAATATAGTATTATGCATCACATATTATGTTGCATTAATAACTAAAGAGTACGAGACATACTGGTTCGATAAAATTATTAAAACAATTGTTTACATTCATGTTAAAAGCCGTAAAACTTTTAAAGACGCAAAGGAGTCTTTTGGGTTGAAAGAAGCCATGCGCCCAAGCAATGCAGAATCTACCTCATTGAAACAGTCATGAAATTCTTGAAGTTGGCAATCAATAACAAAATTAAGACACTCTATTCGGCAATGTTGATGGTCTTTCTTATTTTTCTTTTGTCGTGGTTTGTGTCGATTTACATATTCCTCCCGCATACTCACGTTCGATCTCAATGGAATGGTCTTCACAAAATGAATATGTCTTCTCAAGAAGTGAGTCCCATCCATTATCCCTTAGTTCTTGCATCTCATTTCTTGTTGACTTCACACATGAGATGGCATTCATAATGTCTTGATTCTTTCTCTATAAAGATTGTGACAACGTATTTGCATTTTAAAATATATGGAACATCATGCGTAAATAAAAAATAAAATCAAAGGTCTCAAAATATGCTACAAGACCACGGTCTGGCATTTCTTATATCTTTTACCTTCTTTCTCAACATATTTCACAACAGACATAACTGACAAGAAAAAATTCACTAGACTTGAAATGATTCTGTGGTGTGAGACCCAACGCGTGTCACCAGCTCTTTGAAGAGTTTGATCTTGATTTAACCACGTGCCAGTGCTAATATTCCCACTGCTTATGGCTTTTTTTCCTCCTCTCTATTTTTATGTCTAATCATATCCTTTCTTTTGCAAGAAGCACCAATTACATTGAATAAAATGGAGGTCATGTAGGAAAAATCTGCACTATCGCCATGCTTGTTTGACATTGCCACAATAATCAACTATAGCCGATATGAACCAAACAGTGAACATAATACACTGACTTGTTTTGTTACATTTTCTTTGCTTTCAAGTCATTGAACTCACCACACACGTTACTATACATAGTCCCATCGTAGCATTGGCCTTTGACTTGTTTCATACTTAATCCAATATCAGTGAATACTTTTTGAAGAGTGACCGGCTTGAGACAAGTTGCTGATGTTTCCTTCACCTGTTCCGTTCCAACTAAAGGTTCAATCATAAATCCACGGTTGCTAAGATACCCCAAAACACCTGTCATTTGCTCTTTTCCAGACACATTCGCAACCTCATCAATCAATAGACTGAATACAACACCTCCAATTTCTTAAATAATAGAATCTAAAAGTTATCTGCACAAAAGACAAATAACTCATTAGAGAACATTTTTAGAGTATCTACGCTTCAAGAGGTATACATATATCAATGACAAGTGGTCATGGCATGATTTTTAAGAAGCAACAAAGAAACTAAGAAGTACACAAAGAAAACAATAGGTGTGAAACAAATTTGCAGTTCTTTGACCAGTCTTGGACATTACTGTTGTGTTTCGTAGCAGAAAACTAAAATTTTCTAACTAGTGTTGCCCATAACCAAGATTCATCTAGCTCTATTACTGCAATAGAGGAGCTTTCGGTGGCATACCTCTGGTGTAGTCCGTTGTGCAGGAAACATTCCCGCTAATGTGGTCGATGTAGTCGAACAATCCTTACAGCCTCGAGACCGTGTAGACACCCTAACGGGTGAGTGCCGCATGTGTAGCACCTCGTAGTACTCGCACACGTACGGTGCCCGATGAAGACCTCCGTTCTTTGATTCAGCAAAGGTTGCGGAAGTAGACCCTTCAGAAATGGAATTCGCGCAACATGAAGACGTAGTGCGGTGGTGTTGTCTTCCACGGAAACGTAGGAGAAAACGGGAGAGAAAACATACATCTTGGGGACAAAGGGACGTTTCCCTTAGATAGAATATATTAATTGGAGTATTAAATAAGTGCACCCCTCCATATCTATATATAGGACAAGGGGGAGAGCCTCCTCCCTTAGCAATATGGGACTAATCCCTTTGCTAAGGGCTGCCAAGGGGGGAGGAGTTGGCGGCACCCACATGGTCCTCTTGGGCCATGGCTCCTCCCCCTTTTTTTCTATTTTTTTCATTTTCTCTTCCCCCCCTAATGGGCTTTTTTCTAAAAGAAGGCTCATTGCACTTTTTAATTTAAAATAAAATGTTATTAATTATTATTTTATTTCATTAATAATAAAAGCATATTACTCAATTCCCATTGTTCCGGAACACCTTCCAAATCACTCTGAACATCTTTGAGACAAACATGGAACTTTTCCGGTTCCTTATTCTCTTTTCTGCGGTAATCCGATAGTTCTGAAACTGTCTCTGATATTCATCAAGCCCTTAAGCGTGTTACCCTATGATTCATAAACACTCCAGACATGGCCGAGACCTATCTCTGATCAATGATCATCAAAGGGACCTGGATGCCCGTAATGACCCATGTGCGTTCCGAAATAAGACGTTCGAACCATACATGTTGTATTCCATTCCCTTTGTTATACGATACTGGATTTGTTCGAGATTCGATCATGAGCATCATCGTGCCTAGTTCAATCTCGTTGCCGACAAATACCGCTTTACTCGTTCCGTGACATTTCATCCCCGTGACCTAATCACACGCTGCGCAAATTTATGGATGTAATCTCACCGAGTGGGTCGTGAGTATCTATCCGTCATGTGGATGAACAAATCCCGCTGTTGATCCACACTCCTCAACATATCCCTTTGGAACACTTGAGTTACATCTTTATGGACACCCTGCTACGGTGTGATGGTTGATGCAATCAAAGCATCCTCCAAAGGTAGCAATTATATGTGATGAAAGGGTGGAGACATGGGCCAGCATTCGACGGCCATCGCCACACGCGATGGTGCAGTGTGTTCTTCAGGCGGGAGCTCATCTAGTCAAGGAGGATGCGAAGAGAGGAGGAAAAGGAGAAGGAGAAGGGAGGTTGATCGATAGTGGGTGGTCGTCGGCGTGCAACCGGGAGTGGAGGCGCGCCACCTTGGCCAGGCGCGTGTTGTTCCCGTGGCAGTGCATGAGAGAAGATAAGTGGATTTGGGAGGGGGATAAGTGTTTTTATTCTTTAGAAATGTGAATTTTATTGAGACTAACATGTGGATCCTACATTCATAACACTAGTAGAAAAAGACCCATTTGTCCCGGTTCGAGAGGGCCTTCTGTTCCGGTTCTGGAACCGGGACTAAAGGGTCGTTACTAAAGCCCATGACCTTTAGTCCCGGTTCGCTTACGAACCGGGACAGATGGGCCTCCACGTGGCAGCCGGCTGGAGAGGGGGCTGGAGGACCTTTAGTCCCGGTTAGTGTTACAAACCGGGACTAAAGGAATTTTTTCGATTTTTTTTTGATTTTTTTTTGGATTTTTTTCATTTTCGAATCTTTGAATTATTTGACAATTTAATCTCTAATCACCCCTCCTCACTGCTTCAGAATTTAATCTTTAATCTCTAATCAACACTCATTCCAAATCATCTAACTTCCCGGCCGGTCACCCATCCTCTCACTACTCCAGTCCGAGCACGCTTAACTTTCAGGTTCTATCTCCCCTAGTTTCCAAGTCTGCACTTGTTGTTTTCCTCACAATAGTAAGATATCAATCATGTTATAACCCTTAGGTCTTGATATCACATGATTTAATTTTTTGAATTCCAAACAATTATTAAAAAAACAATCACAATTAACAAACAACAATGATGTCACGATTAACAAAAAAACAATCACGATTAACAAACCAAAAATATATATATAATTCATAATATTTATTACAGAAGATCGAAGCTAGAAGCGTCTAATCTAACGACTAGAGCTAAACTACTCGATCTTCTGCTTCTTGGCGGAGGTCCCGGCGCCCTCATCGTCGTCGCTGGGCGCCGCCCACTTGGTGGCCTCCTCCGACGCGACTTTCGGCTCCACACGCGCCGTCATCTCGGCCCTCTTCTTCTCCTTCTTCTTGGCCCTCGCCTTGGCCAGGTTCGCCGCGGACTTCTCCGCACGATCGGCACGGCGAAGTTCCCGCGCCTCCAGCCGTTCCAGCGGGTCGTCGGCGGGCGGCGGACTGTCGTCGTCGGCGGGGGGCGGGCTGTCGTCGGCGGCGCGCGATCGTCGCCCGCGCTGAGCTCGAGGCCGCGGCTTCGGAGGCGGGTCCCAAAACTTACGCCTTTCGGGGTGGTTGTCCTCGTCCGACGGGGTGTCGGAGTCGGACGGCCACCGTAGCGGCGACCCCGACATGGCGGCGAGAAGCTCGTCGGGCGCGAGAGGGGATGAGAAGGGAAGATGAGATGAGATGAGTCGGATGAAGTGCTCCCGACCTTCGTCTACTTATAGCCTGAGAAGCTCGTCGTCGGGCGCGCGCCTGACAAGCTTCCCAACGCGCGCCGCACGCGCATGGGAAGCTCGTCGGGCGCGCGCGGGAAGACGAAGAGCCGTCATTGGTCCCGGTTCGTAGCTGGAACCGGGACTAAAGGTTTGGTTCGTAGCTGGAACCGGGACTAAAGGTTGGAACCGGGACTAAAGGCAAACCTTTAGTCCCGGTTCCAGCTACGAACCGGGACCAATGGATGGAGGCCGCACGCGCATGGGAAGCTCGTCGGGCGCGCGCGGGAAGACGAAGAGCCGTCATTGGTCCCGGTTCGTAGCTGGAACCGGGAGTAAAGGCAAACCTTTAGTCCCGGGGCCAATGTATGGAGGCCGCACGCGCATGGGAAGCTCGTCGGGCGCGCGCCGCACGTGTATACGAAGAAACCGCCTCGGGACGAAGCGCGGGAAGACGAAGCGCCATCCATTGGTTCCGGTTCGTAGCTGAAACCGGGACTAAAGGTTGGCCTTTAGTCCCGGTTCCAGTTACGAACCGGGACTAATGGATGGAGGCCCATACGTCCCGGTTCGTGTCTGGAACCGGGACTAATGGGTCCAGACGAACCGGGACCAATGCCCCACGAGGCCTGGCCGGCGCCCTGGGCGCACGAACCGGGACGTATGCCCACATGGGTCCTGGTTCGTGACTGAACCGGGACTAATGGGCTGGCCAGGTCTGAACCAAAGCCCTGTTTTCTACTAGTGTAACTCCCACTTCTTAATGGCCTTGACTATTGTGCCACTTCAGTCTTAACATGTGGGTCCTTGTCATAAATGCGTTTAAAGCATTTGAACTGGTAACTAATTAAATTTGGTAGGTCTTTCCAACAAATTACTGCAAAATGTTAGGTTTTCGTTAGGTCCCATAATTTTGGTGAATTTTGGCAACACTTGTCTCAGTTGTGGTAGTTTTTGGCTATTTACTCGTGGATGTGCACAAAGTTAGGAAAGAGTTGAATAGTTTCTTGCTCAGATGGGTATGAGTTCGAGGACTTGTGCGGAATAGAGATTGCATGTTCCATATGGAATCCGGGACTTATTAAACCACAAATGTAATATATATTTGTATAACTAATAAATATCATTCATGAGATGCATCAAGCTATTTCTTACACACAGCTTCAACAATGTTAAGGATCACAATTGCATAGAGTGCATACTAGTTCCACCACACATGTTATATAGATATACGATACAAGTACAAACTGAGGTATCATACACATCAACTGTTCAACCACCAACTATGTAGCTAGTTCATGGCTTGTGAAATATGGTAGGAACCCAGACACCCACCACCCACCAGCTACTTACCCATTAGCATGGCATGTTTGCTGACCGTGAAGCACGTGCTTTTCTTATTTCACATAACAAAAAAGAAAGAAAGAACGATACGTAGAACTGCATGAACCCGATGACCAAAAGCGCTAATTTATTTCTCCCACCAGTGAAGGAAATCTCTGCGCCTATTGATCTTCTTTTGCAATTGGAGAACACCGTACAGTAGAGCTTCAGCGGTTGGAGGGCACCCGGGGACATAGATGTCGACGGGCACGATCCGATCACACCCACGCACAACGGAGTATGAGTAGTGGTAGTATCCGCCTCCATTGGCGCAACTGCCCATCGAGATTACCCATCGAGGCTCTGGCATTTGGTCATAAACCCTGTCAAGAATAGGTGAAGCATAAAATCTCAGATGCCTTAGACGTTATCCATATTTAAATAGGTATTATTTCCGTTTCAAAATAACCGTCGTAGCCTTAGTACAATTTTGTACTAGAGTTAGTACAAAGTTGAGACAGTTATTTTGGATCGGAGGGAGTATTATCAATCAGATGCAGCCAAAATAAAAATTATATGTACCTACAACTGTTTTGTTTAATATAAAAAGGAGCTCGGTTACTAGCAAAAAGAACACAATGTTATAAGCTAATTTGTGTTCTTAGGACAGAGTCGTTAGAATATTTAAATCAAGAAACCTTGAGAAATTGCAATGAACAGTCGTGACTTTGCTAATTCAAGTAAAATGGCATCCCCATCCAGTCCCACTTACTAGTGACTCCAATAACCATACAAATAAACTAGTAACTGTGAAGGTGCCCATGTCACTCTGTTTGTGTTTTTATAGAGCCGTCAACCTTAAGTGAAACAGCCTAGGAGGTATTAAGAATTTTCAGGAGTGCGATGTTTTACTAGTGAGGTTCTTTGATCTTCTCGAAATAACTTGAAGTTACACATGAGAAACATTTAAATGCAGGGCTGCCATTTCAACAAGGAGACAGTAGAGTTCAATTTAGTAAGCACACACAGTTATCTGTATGAAAAAGTCCTCTCGGAATTCAGTCCTAGGCTTCCATCATTCAGAGTGCATAAGACCTCACTGAATTATAACAATACAAATCTAAGTGTATACAGAAATGAAATGAGCAAACGGAGGTGGCTATGTATATAGTACAGGACGTACTTGCGGAGCGCGGGCGCCATCTTGTTGGTGAGCGTGCCGGCGACGATCATGCAGTCGGACTGGCGGGGCGAGGGGCGGAAGATGACGCCGAAGCGGTCGAAGTCGTAGCGGGGGGCGCCGGTGTGCATCATCTCCACGGCGCAGCACGCCAGGCCGAACGTCATGGGCCAGATGGAGCCCCGCCGCGCCCAGTTCATCAAGTCGTCCACCTTGGACACCACGAACTCCGCCGCCTTTGACCTCGGCGCCGGCGCCCGCGCCCCGCCGCCGTACGGCGCCGGCGTCGCTGTGGAGTAGGTGCGCGAGAGCGAGGCTCGGAGCGTGAGACGTGCCGCGCGGAGGAAGAGGAGCGCCATGGCGATGGCCGTGGGAGCAGACGCGAGGTGCTGGAGAAGAGGAGGTGGGCTGTCTCTGCACGAAGGTGGCGCGCGGTAGTGACGTAGTAGTAGTAGTGTTCAAGGGCGGCGGCAAAGAGCAGAGCGGTGCACGCCGAGACGGTTCTCGCCGCCTAAAAAGTCTTTGCGCGGTTGGCTCGGGGTACACGTAGGATTATTGCTCTCTTCCTCTCCTACCTGCTACCTATTCTTATGATTTCTTCTCCCAAACTCTCTGAATCTTTGTATCAAGGCTATCCTATGGATTCTTGATTCCGTCGGTGCACTGCCAAGAAAGCTGAGTCCACATTGCAAAATAGTGTGTAGAACAAGGTGTTAGTTGCATGAATGTTTGAACTTTTCAATTTCACTTTAGTCCACCAGATTTGTTTCGTACCACTCCGCTTCACAACAAACGAACTATGGACCTCTAATCATTGAGACTCATGGTGGTGCAAGCCCTCAACACAAATGTTTGATAGACTACTCCAAGGAGGCCCATATGGTTGATGATACGAGGTGCAAGTTGTAAGTTGTGCTTTACTGAGCGATTGTCCACCATAAGCGAGATGCTAATCCTCCTGCTTCTACTATATTTTGCAACTCTCTGTTTGATGAAAATCTTGCTTGAGATGGCGATGTACCAGGACATTGCTCGGATTGTAAGGGCCGACAGTGCCCATGTCATTTCGTAATAAAGCACTATGCATTTACTCCTAATCATGTACCTATAAGACCTGTCATGCTTAGTATATACACCAAAGTCAGATGACATGTGTTTTTGATTCCTCTCATTCCTATCGACAAGACTTTAAACTTGAAATATCTTCTCCTAGCATGCTCTATATCTTGTATTATGGCTGGCTACATTCTCATGATCTCATCCATGGATGAGTAGCGAACAGACAAGGGGCAGCAAGGCCACATCCTCATATAGAGCATGAGCTTCTGAGAAACTTAATACTGCAAGGTACTACATGATATCTGCTATCTTCTAGGGGTTAACTCACCATTATAATAATTGTGGTACTTCATTGGTGTACAATGGTACTCAAAGTTTTCAGAGGAATCATGAACTAGTGAATTTAAGATCGAAGAGCTAAGAAGACATCACATATGTATAGCAATAGATATATAGTACGAATATCCGAGTACAAACTAGGGCACACGTACACCGTAAACATCAAATGTTCACCCAATAGTAGGTGGCTTGCTTACGGCCTGTGAAGGATGATAGGAAGCCACCCATCACACACCAACTTACCTAGAGTATCCCTAAATGATCCCTTAAAAAGCGTTAGATAAGGACATCTTTTGTTTTTTCACTCACCTAGCCAAATCGAATTTCTCGCTCGGTACACAAATCCTTGGTACACGTACACATCACCGTCTCTGTTCTTTTCATTTTATCTAGAAATTGGACAACCTGTTTATAAATAGAAAATTTTGATGGAATACTAAACCTTATTTGTATTTTTAACACAAAGTGTTAATTCTTACAATAAAACTGCATTGGCGTAAAGATGAGCACGGTGGTAGCTTCGATGCACGGTTTGATCACACATTTTTACTACCGCAAAGACAGATTGGTTTTAGCCGTCATCGGCGTGCCTTTGAATTAGTGTTTCATCTTGTGATATGGATTTTGAATTGCCCTAGAAAATTTTAAACATTTCTCCGTCCTTTGTTTACCAGATTTTGGTCCACGTGCTGCAACACCAAATAACTTTGGCTTGAACCATTTTCAGATCAGACAATACTGGTTTCTGAACCTAATCACACTCAAAATGGCAATGACCGATAGCCTCAGAAGTTTAGAGGTAGATAACATAGGAAAAAAAGGATTAACACAAGGAAATTCATGGCCAGGTCATAATCATATTAATGTTTAGCTTGTTGCACTGAACATTAACAGGTAGGTTCAGACTTCAGTTTGCAATTTTCTGATAACCAGAAGCACGCTGCGTTCGTGATGCGGCATAATAGCGTTTAATTATCTGTAGGTTGTTGTTGGCCACAATCAGTCCGTGGGATGGCGCGGGATTAACCGATCGTGCGCAGCTAGTTTGTTATGCAACTGAATAAAAGAAGAAAAACGAAAAGGGCACTGGGTTCATAGCGTCGCAAAATATTCAGTTTGCTCTCTATTCTGTTCTGGTTTGTGTGTTTTTCCTTGTGGTGATCTTCCACCTAGTTTCCACCTCACGCGTGTATGATCTCCGTGTGTGTTCCAATATTTGGTATTCAGAGCCTGGGTTCTGCAGAGGCGGTGCACGGTAGCGGAGAAAGGAGGAGCTGTGGCGGTGGTGATCAGTGCTGGAAGATACATCACCGAAGAAGGATCAGAACAGCGGCGAAAAGTACACGGCGCCGGCAAACCAGGGCCGGGGATGAGCGCACCGCGATAGTGCCGCGCACGCCGACGAGGAGAGGCGGCGTCCCGGTCCAGTACCCCATGCTCACAGACTCATGAAACTGATGGTGGTGCAAACTCCGAGCCCTCAACATAAACGCTCCATAGACTACTCTAGGGAGGCCCACATGGTTGTGTCTTCTCAACACTCCAAGCTGCATTTGTATGAGTTTGCTAGAGTTGTTCAACGCCAGGCGGGAGCGAGAATATTTCAGCATGTAGGAGAATAGCTCTTGTGTCTCAATATATACATCCAACATACTTTCCATATGTTTCCGATTCCTCTCATTCTTAACGACTAGGCTCTAAACTTGAACTATCTTTTCAACTTCTCTTAGCTTGTCATTTATAATATACTTCTGCTGTTGTATTGCCTCCACTTCGGATGGGATGAGAAATGGCGAGAGGGGAAGTAAGGAGAAATCCTCTTATATAGTAATCTTATGAGTAATGAGCAAGTCAGTTCTTACAAGGTTACCTCAACACATTAAATGCTATATGTACACAACTGCCTACTCAACGCACGAAATTAATTCGTCTTCGTGGGGCTTCATCCATACTTCATTATTTTGAGTACTTATTTGTATTTTGAATACTAAAGTACTTTTAATACTTATTTATTACAAATTTGCTAGGGCACATCTAGATGTGCTCTAAGATAGAGCACATCTAAATCCTATACTATTGATTTTACATAAAGTTTCATCTTGGTATATTTATTATATTTTTTCATTTTCTTTCTAGTTTGATTGAACACTTAGATGTGCTCTAACTAGATGTGCCCTAGACAAATCCTATTTATCTACTACTAATATAAAAAACATCAGAGATGCTGATCCAATCAATCTGGTACCTCCATCGTTGTCCATCTAACGAACCATGTCGTCTCCGTGTTTAGCGGCAGAACACGGCTTGCTGCCGTCCGCAAAACAAAACCGTTCGCAACTAAAATCATCCCTCTCTCTCCCGTCTCCCTCACGCGTCCCCCGATCCTGCCGCCGCCCCATCCCCATCGGCACCTGCCGGCTGCCGCCGTCCTATCCTCTGCCCTTCCGCCGGCGATTCCCGGCCCCGCTTCCCTGCCATTTCTCCGGTGACCCCCGGCCGCTCACCTTCCATTCCCCTCCTGCCGGACCCTGCCACCGGCCCATTCCCCCGCAACGGGAGACCACCAGCACCGGCGCCAATCCCTTGCCGCCAGCCCATCCCCTCCGTGCCCTGCCATTCCCCCGCAACTCCTCTCACGCCGACCCATCCCCGCCCGCCGGTTTCACTGCCCCCGCCCGTCATCATCGGCTTAAACGGCCACGCCGCCCTTGCATGTCTTATTCGGATTGATCGGCGGTGCCTCCCTGCTCGGCAACCTCGGCCTCATCGGTTGCGCCGCCCACCTCGCCTGCAACCACCAGCCGGCTTGGCTGCCGTCTTCCACAACCTGACCAACGCTACATTCAGACCCGGTACATTTTCTTTTGCAGACTGATGATTTGTAGATTTAGTGCTCACACCAAATTATTTTGATTTTTGTACAGAACTTCATAACAATTGATCCAAAAAAAATACCCTATTGAATGAGGCTGGGTCATGAACTGTCTAATGCTAAATCTGAATTCAGTGATTTTTTTCCGGACTCTACAATGCACTTCTGTTCACAATCTAAATGAATTCTGCAATTTAGCCACTTTTGTTCATAACCAGAATTTTTCTCTGCACCGAATATAATGAATGATGGAGCGGTTAGAACATATACAACTATGCGTCGGTATAGCTGTAGCTGTTGATTTTGTACTATTAACTGTTTAGCCATGGAGGAAAAGATTAGCTCCTTGTACATGTATTAGGAAATTCAAAATGATAAAATCTCTGCAAGTTCTCCAATATATGACATCACAGAAATCTGTAATACTTTAGTTCAAAAAACTGAATTCAGTGATTTTGTTCTGAACTGTACAATGCACTTTTGTTCACAATCTTAATGAATTCTGCAATTTAGCCACTTTTGTTCATAATCTAAATTTTGCTCTGCACCGAATATAATACAAGATGGAGCGGTTAAAAGATATTCCCTCTGTTCCAAAATAAGTGTCTCAACTTTATACAAATTTGTACTAAGGTCAAGACACTTATTTTGGAACGCAGAGAGTATACGACTATGTGTCGGTATAGTTTTAGCTGTTGATTTTGTACTATTAACTGTTAGCCATGGAGGAAAAGATTAGCTTCATGAACATGTATTGGGAAATTCAAAATGATAAAACCTCTGCAAATTTTTTTTGCATTGTCCATCTAATTTAACAATGTAGTTGAAACTGACGATAATGTATTCTACTTTGCAGAAATTTTTGGTTGAAACAACACTAACTGTTGTTGAAAAAGTAGCTTGTCAGTTAGGATAGTAATCATATACTTGAAATACTGAATAGTATCCCTTGACACATTTTATTTTCAGTTAAGTATATTATCGGCATACTTACATCACTTCATCAGTATATCATATTAACTCAAGAGTTCATATTCAGTATACAATAATTTAGGAAATGAGACAAAAAAATTGAGCTAGAGACATGTATATGAAGTATGATGTTTGTAGACTAGCAGTTGATCTATAGTGTGGTTTGTAGGTCCAGAATTTAGTTTTGTTTCTCCAGGCCTGTATATGAAGAATGATGTCTGTTGAAAAAGTAGGTTGCCAATTTGGGCTAGAGATAGGTTATTGTCTTATAAAGGCTAAAGTTTACTGATGGAGCAAATTTGATGTTCATATACATATATTTTCTTACTTAATTTGTCTTTTCTCGCAGATGAATAACCACCCAGACGAAAATCTAATTAGTTATATTGGCCAGCCGCCGGCTCATGCCCCTCCCGTCGGTACCGTCCTGCTCCGTTCGTCGTCCCTTCCCGTCTTCCATGGCACGACACCCCCGTCTGCCGGCCCCTCCTGCCCTTCCCATCTCCTGTGGCACTGTGCCTCTGCCCGACGGTGCTGCCCAGTCTGTCATGTGGCGCACATAAGAAAATCGTTCAAAAATCGTTTAAAAGACCATGTATCCGCAAGTGGGTTGTTCAGAAATCTGAAATCTACTTCTGGTTTGTTCAACATTCACCAATGCTTCATAATTCAAAAATCTAAAATCTGCAAGTGGTTTGTTAAGAGATATGTGAGGCTCTTCATAATTCAGAAAACTGAAATCAGAATTCTGAATAATCCAGGACACATGAAGTGGTCTGTTCATTTTGAAGTGTTTTGGTCATTCTGAAATTAAGAAGTCCATTCTATTATCATTGCATTTCAGTCAAGTTCTGAAGTGTTTTGGTCATTCTATTCCAATGACATCAGTGCTGGTTCGAGGCTGCTAAACATTTGGTTGTGGAGGCAAGCATGCTAGAAGACAGGGACGTGAAGCCTAATTCTCATGACATTGTAACTCAGTTCAAGTGACAGTAGTTTAGTACAAATGTACTCCCTAGGGGTTCCAGTACTAGCTACCAGCCTAAAGCATTGTTTGAATCATGAATTTTGCACAAGCTTATTGTTTACATGAATTTGCAAGATGAATATCCGTTAAACCCGCTCTTTCCACATTAAGTGTTAAAGCAATAGTGGTAAGCCCAAGTGAGCCAATACTGAAATTCACCTTGCAACTTCTATTTTTCTGAAGTTGCAACTGCAGATCATTGCTTTATGTCTGGAGTGGGTGATGAGTAGAAGTTTCAATAAATTCCAGAACAGTATGTGAAATTATATATTGGATTTCTCTTAATCTTATGTTGGGGTATATAAGATTAAAAAAAAGACTAGCTAATAAACAACCATTTGTTTTCTGATGGAGTGATGGTTTAATTGCTTTTGTCAATGATGATTTACTTTCTTTACTGTTGTTTAGGAAGCTTAGGACGTACAAGATGATTCCGCTTTTGGTGAAAAAGAAAAATATTATTAACGTGTTAACCTAATGCTCTGTTGATAAATACCAGATCAAAATTTGTTCGTTCATGTCCATGTTGTATTGAAGTACACTTGGTAAGTGACCTACTCGGCATCTCTGCATACAATTGTTTCCAGGGCGAACCAACAAAAAATATGATCCAGGGTTCTAGCATGTTATCACTCATATTTTTCATTCCAAGATGAAGAATCACACTATAAAATGCATGAATCTTGCATAGAAAAATCTTGCACCCGGTGCTGTGCATCCAGATAATTCAATGTGGGTATGGTCCTGATTGTTTCTATGTTATCTCCATATGGTCATTATTAGTCTTCTCAAAATCTTGATTGGTTGTCAATAAATTTTTGGAATTTTCAGTTTTGGTTATCAATAATAAGAAAATAAATTAAACTGGTCAAGAAAATTGATGGACAAAAATTACTGTATGTTAAAGCAACCGGAGGAGCTCTTCCTTTTTGATCAGTTTATAAGAAAAATTGGCCAAATATCGATGGAGAGCACATTTTTCATGTAATGTTTCTTCGATCATGAAATGGAGAAAATTCAACTTGGAGACAAATGAAGTCGGGAAGAACACCCGTAAACTATTAAACGTGTGTTCGTCCAAGCACGAAAAGCATCTGGATGTAAGATGTCCAACTCCAAATACTTTTTCAGGTTACAACGTGCGTTGCACGTGCAAGCTTACTAGTTAATACGTAAGTGTCCAGTCCTTTAACTCTATTTTCATAGTACACTACGGATCGACGCTCCCACGGTAGCCTAGATGAGTTGGTGGAAGAGGAGCCGAGCTCAACGATAGGAAGTAAGAGGAACTCTAGAAGATACACTAAAATCGCATACTGCAAAACCAATTTGCAGTTCGCCGCAAAATAATTTTTCACGTTTTTGTAGTATAGTTTTTTGTTCCATCATAACAGATACCGTAAAACTCCACTGCAAAAAAAGATGAAACAATCCGGTATTGCTTCGGTGACCCTTCGACGGTCGTCCGCCTACTCCAGCGCGCGTTGTTGAGCTCCTCCTGCGACACTTCGATGACATTCCAATCGTTCGCATACTCCAGTAATGCTCCGACAACCACTGTCGAGCTCCTCCTCTTGCTCCGGCGATGCTCTGATAGTTCTCCTACTCCGATGAGGCTCCGGCGGCCGCCACCGATCTCCTCCGCCTGCTTTGGTGAGGCTTTGGCGGTTGTTGCCGAGCTTCAGGCCACCTGCTTCGATGTTGAGTGGTTTGCAGTTTCACTATATGGGGATTTGCAAAACAATTGAAAAACAGTATATTCATGGCCAGGTCATATTAACGTTTACCTTGTTGCACTGAATATTGATAGGTAGGTAAGGTTATCGCGAATCAACCTGTGGTTGAGTTGGTTAGGTGAATATTCAGCTTGCTCTCTATTCTGTTGTGTTTTGTGTGTTTCTTCTGTGGTGTTCTTCCACCTAGTTTCCACCTCACGCAAAATATTTTCTGTTTTGTCACTTTGAATATGTTTTCAGCTCATGAACGATTCTTGGTGGGATGGCACGGGTAAACAGGATCGTGCAGAGGCTTTGCATTGTAACCGGCCGCGTTCTGTTGTGTGTGCTGAGAAAATAAGTGGACGAAAACAGAAAAGACGCAATCAGTCGCGCGTCGCAAAATCGTGTGTTCAACTCCCGTGTGCTCGCACGTGTGTGATCACGATCCAGGAACTAATTCCCTAACATGGATGATATGAATAAAACGGGGATCCAGCAGATCTTTCCGCGGCGGACATCTAGAAACTAGGCTTTCGCCGAGTGCGAATTTCTGGAGGCCGAGCTACACGTAGCCCTTTATTTAACAAAAATCGTAAAACATATTTAAAATTTCTGAAAAAATCCGAAAAAAAATCTATGGAAACTTATATGTATTCCGTATGAACATGTCAAATTTGGCTTGAAAATATTGTAATATGAAGTCTACACAAAAAAAAACAAAATTTCAGTCCAAAACCAACAACAAAAAGGCCCATTTAAAATCAAATATTTGTCTTTTTTTCTTACGCCACATGTGAAAGTATGATGGTATGAAAATTTGCACATATGTCATATACATGTGTATATATATTCATAAAAAAATTCAATGCATTTTGAATAATATAAAATACATTTTATGACTTGTTCAAACTAAAGGACTACGTGTAGCTTGGTCTACGTTAGCATTATCCGGGCTTTCGCCCCGCTTTATATATAAAGTACCAACCGCAAGTTCAAGCATTCAATACAAGGATTCGGAAAACGCTGGGGCAGCAGCACAACAAGGCCCACAAACACCAGGAGATACACCCTCAACATGAAAAGAAGGGTTACACACACAGCAAAGCGGTCTTCAACCGAAGTCACATCATCTGGTCGGCAGCAAGGTCGGAGAAGATAGGCGACGTCCCGTGGTCGTCAAGGCGTCAGTCGCCCGGAGGATAAACTCCCTATCCCTGCGTCGGGATAGCAGGTGCCACTGCTGCAAGAAGGCAAGAAATTTGTAGATCATATCAGGTGCCCGCCGCAAGAAGACCCGCTCAATAACCATCTTATTCCTAGTGTTCCAAAGCGTCCAGGCCATGGCTGCGAACAGCATCCAGAATACGCGCTTCCTCTTGTTGGGCTGGTTGGCCCGCCGTTGGAGGAACTCCAGCAGGTCCGTAGCCGCCCAGTCCGGCCCCAAGGCCTTCCGCATATAATTCCACATAAACCTAGCCGCTACACAGGAGAAAAATATATGGGTCCCGCCACCAGGGGTTCCGCGGCGGACATCTGAATCAATTTCAAATGTTTAGTATTTTTGCAAGAACACTGGTACCAGCATGTTGAACGCTCCGACGACGATTGCGCATAGGCTGGCTACACCGCCTACTTTACGAGCTTCCCTCCACTTGGTGGACTTTTTTTGTTTTTTGTTGTCTTTCCTTTCCATTTGCGTTCGTTGTGTTGTTGTTGCCCCCAATGTGCTATTTGCATGTGTCGGACCGAATCTGAATAATGTATGAAGTTATTGATTTATTTATAAAACGAAACGAAAACCTGTTTTGTTAGATTAAAAAAATGATGAAATGTATTCAGAATGTGCATGCATGTGCACAAAGTTAGGATAGTTTAATAGGGTAGCTTATGTTCTTGCTCAGATGGGTATAAGTTCGAGGACCTCCGTGCAGAATGAACATTACATACTCCATTTGCCATCCAACTTGACTTAATAAAACACAAATGCAATCTATATTCTCATTATTAATAAAGATCCATCGATATGTAAAACAAAATAGAGTAGTATAAATTTTTATGGTATCTCCATTTCAATAGGTATGAATATATCAATGAGAAGTAATTACATCATGATCTTTCGTAAGAAAAATAAAAGAAATGAACAAGTAAAAAAACACTAGGTGTGAAATAAATTTGCATTTCTTTGATTAATCCTGGGCGTTACCCTAGTTCGGATCAATCACAAACTCTTACTAGATTGCACCTAATAGCCACTTTCTTGCGCAAGCTTCCATGAAATCCACTAGATTTGATCTCTATCCCTTTCATACACAGCGAGTACATGATCTATGTTGCTCGGTCGCAGGGTCACCGGACCCTATACAGAAAATCCACGTGGTTCTTAGCATATACATCAAACTCAGACATCATGTACTTCTGGTTCCTCTTACTCCTATTGACATGACTCTGAACATGGATTATCCTTTCTGAGCTAGACTGCTCTTTGTCTTCCGTTAGCTACTGTATCTTCCATAGATGGATATGGGAAGTGACATAGAGGGAGCAAGGCCACATCCTCATATGTATAGCACGAGCTTCCGAACCAATTAATAATGTATGTTATAAGATGAGACTCAGTATTCCTCACCCAATATATCATAAACACATGTTAGTGCAATACCTACACCACAACCTACTCAAGTACATAAAAATTGATTTAAAAATTAATACTTCTGTATGGCGCAAGCAACTTTCAGAGCAGTCTCAAAACTCCTGACGTGAAGGTTGAAGAACTCAGCGGTCGTAACTCGTAGTTAGTGGCCTTCAAGTTATTTCTCACACACATCTCCAACAATGTTGAGGATCATAATTGAATAGAATGCATATTATTTTCATCACATGTCCTATACAGATATACAATACAAGTACAAACTAGGGTAAACCATACACATTAACTCATCAACCACCAAGAGTACCTAGCTTGTTAATGGCCTATGAAGGATGGAAGGAAGTAAGAACCCACACACCAGCTACTTGCCCACTACCATGAGATGTTTGCTGACTAGAAAGAACATGCTTTGCTTATTTCACCAAATATAAAAGAAAGAATGAATGATCGAACGAATGAAAGAAGAGCACAAAGTCACAGCGATATGTAGAAGAACTGCATGAAGTCGATGATCAAAAGTGTTGATTCATTTCTCCCACGAGTGAAGAAAATCTATTGATCTTCTTTTGCAACATGAGAATACCGTACAATAGAGCTTCAACAGTTGGAGGGCACCCGGGGACGTAGATGTCCACAGGTACGATTAGATTGCACCCACGCGCAAAGGAATAAGACTAGTGGTAGTATCCACCGCTGTTAGCGCAGCTATCCATCGAGATCACCCACCGAGGCTTTGGCATCTGGTCATAAACCCTGCCGAGAGTAGATGAAGCTCAAGATGTCAGCTAGATCTAGATAAAGTGAAATTTCATATGTATAAAATGATTGTTAAAATAAAAAATTACTCAATCAACACAGCAAAAAGTACACAAATCTGTATTCTTATGACTCGGTTCTTAGGATATCAAAATCAAGAAAGCTCCAAAAATTGTAATAAATGGTAGTGATTGTTGTTTCAAGAAAATTGGCATCAATCAAAATAAAGTAAGTCATGACAAAAAAACCATTCAATTCCACTTAGTGCAATAACATACAAACAAACTTCGGACTTGAAAGGTTCTATGTCACCATATCTGATTGTGTTATTCATTCCATGAAAGCAAATCAAGATAGAATGTCAAGCGAAAAAAAGTAGGTGTCTGCCAATCTAGACACAGCCAAATTGGCTTCAAGGACAAGATTAGGTGCTATAGTATGAGTGCATGTCATTTTTTTAGAGAGCCATCAACCAGACGTTAAATAGCTTACGATAGTTTATAATTGTTTTTGCAGGAGTGCGATATTTTACTCTAAGGTTTGATCTTGTAAAATTATTTTTGAAGTTACACGGTAGAGGAATTTAAATGTAGAAATATCATTTCAAGGAAGAGCCACTAATTTATAAATCAATAAGATTAAGGACACACAGTTATCTGTGAAAAAAATGTTTCACAGGATTCTGTCCAAGGTTTCCATCATTATTTACTAGGAAAATTGCCCGTGCGTTGCAACGAAAAAATTATATATTGCTTTATACATACTATTTTCTATTATTTTCTTTTATTTTCTTGATTATAATTAGTTTTTCAACATTTTCTTAATGGTTTATAAAATTGACCTCAAGTTTTTTAAAATCTTATACAATGTTCGCATACTTTTTAAGATCTTATACAAGTTTTTAAAAAAATTATGAATGCTTTTACAAATTTTATAAATTTTGGAGACAAATTTGTTTTTAATTTTAACACACTAAATGGTTTTAAAGGAAAAACCTAAAAATAAAATAATCATTAAAAAAATTATTTAGTTTAAACCTCGTTGAAAAATGAAGCAAGAAATGAATTCCGAGCAGAGCAAATATTTTTAAGTGCAAACATTTAAAATAAATTATGAACATTTTTACAAATTTAGTAAATTTTGAGGCTAAGTTTTTTAATTTGACACACTAAATATACTTTTTTTATGCGAAAAAATAAAACGAAAAACGATTCGTGGAAAGGCCCAATCGTTCTCTTGTTTTGCCTCGCTTTTTTCTAATGGACGTGGCCCAGAAGAAAGTGGCCCAGCAAAAAAATAACAGATCAGCGAAATGTTTTCGCTTTTTTTTCTAGTGACCGTGGCCCAACAAAAAATATGACAAAGCAGTGAACCGTTATTTTCTGTATAAATAATTGAGTGTGGTTTTATTACCGGAAAAGGCAGGGGCTTTATTGCAAATTTGCCACAACGAACTACGAAAGCCATCTTTCTTTATTATTACGTATAGATTTAAAGTTTGTAAGTTGCTTTAACTTCAATAAAATCGATATGAGGATTCCTAAAGCTAGCTATATTGGGGACTAACTTGGCTTAGTAACATGGTATATATTACTAATAACATGTATATGTTACTAGTCTATGTTACTATCTTTTTAGTTGATATCATCTCCACGACGCAGCAGGTTAGATCGAACATTGTGGGCTAGATCGAACCTCGTCGCACCCAATTCATTAGGTTGTCCACTTTGGACACCACGACCTCAGCCGCCTTCGACCTTGGCTTGAGGGCCGGCGCAGCACCGCTGCTCCCATCGCGGCGACAGAGTACGCGCATGGGGCTCGGAGCGCGAGCCAGGACGCGCAGGGGAGGAGGAGCGTCATGGCAATAGCCGTGGGAAGCAGACGCACGGTGGTGGGGAAGGGGAGGGAGGTGGGTTGTGGCTTCCCGAAGTGTAGCGGGGGCGGCCGTGTGGTATGTTCGAGAGCGTCAGCAAAGATCAGAGCGGTGCACGATGCAGTTCTTGCCGCCTAAAGCTTGGCTCCGATTACACGTAGACATCACGCTGACTGCTCTTTTTCTTTCCAAAAATTGGACCCCTATTTAAAATTAGAAATATTTGATGAAATGCTAAAACTTTGTTTATATTTTTTACATAAAATGTCTAGAAGCATACAAAATTTGTTGATGTTTACAAAGAAAACTTCATATGCAAAATATTGGAAGAAAATTAGCTCTGCTCGTGAGCAATGCTAGCCTACACGGCATTATGTATTGGATTAACGGACATAGCAACATGGAGATTTAGGATTGGCAACATGGGAGAGAGGGGCCCACCCGAATAAAACTTCAGAGGAGGGAGTTAATTAGTTTGAAAGATCCATACTACCTACTTTGTAGTAAAAGTTATGTAAATCAGTGGTAGGTGTAGGATTATTGCTCTTTTCTCCTATCTTCTACCTACTTTGTATAATGGATATCTTATGGATTCTTTATTCCTTGGGTGAACTGCCAAGAAAATTGAGTTCACATTTGCGTTTCACAAAAAATCAGATTTTTTTGGATTGCTTTGCATTTTTTTCGTTTTTCGAGTTAGTGGGTGCATATGCCCGCGTGCTTCATTTACAATTTCTGAAGTGGCTTTTTTGACCGTAGGTGTATTTGCACCTATTAGTAATACGAACATCATTTTAAAAAGTAAAGAAAAGTAAAAAAAAATAGAATTTTTTGTATGATGCAAGATGGTCATGTGTGCGAAGTCCATGCCAAGTTTTCTGAAGTTTGAACATTCGAGTAATCCTCGGTAAAAATGACAAATTTTGGGACTGTGAGGGTTTTTGAAAAACTGCACTATTCATCAAGAATTTTGTGTTGCCTTGCTTTCCACAGATCGAATGTCGAAATACCCTGAAATTTTGCACTGATGTCACATGCATGAGCATGTTGCGTTCCCCACAAAATTAGATTTTCTTGGATTGCTTTGCATTTTTTTGGTTTTTCGAGTTAGTGGGTGCATATGCCCGCGTGCTCCATTTGCAATTTCCGTTAGAACAAGGTGCTATTTGCATGAATGTTGAAATTTTTACGCAGTATGTTGAGTTTGTGTCGAATATTGTGTACTAGAGTTGGATTACATTGGACTTGGAGTTGTAGTGTGGGTAGAATACGTGTAGTGTTGGAGTCGGACACGTTGTATCCTTAGGCTCTCATATAATGAGGGACACCCCACGATTATAACCAATGCTAACATAATAGCAGACACTCAAGGGAGAGCCGGCGGCGTGTGCCCAACGCGATGCAGGGAGCAGCATCGAATTGCAACCAAAGTCGAAGTCGAAAGATCGCAACAACGTGCGCTGGCCATGGTGCGGTTCAGCACGGATTCAAGCTAGGCTGGAAGTGGGCCAGGCGAAGCCACGCGCACTTGTTTGGATTGGCTGGCGGTGTTATCCTGTGCAATTGGAGTAGGCGGCAGCGACTTGTTTTTGACAAAAAAAAGGGACCGAGTCTTTGTAGGAGTCAACTGAAGAGTTAGTTTGCAAAATGTTACTATATTATGGGACGGATGGAGTACGTGTTAAGACCGGACAGGGGCTGTCGTGCCGTCGTGCAGGCTTTAAATAGACCGTCAAGGTGCGGACACGGTGCAGCAGCAGCAGATCAACTTGGCAGCGGAGAAAATCCATCAGTATTGTATCCATCGGAACTAGTACTACCAAGGGATTTGCAAGGTAAGGCCAACATACGCAGTGTCAGCTATACGAAGAATCATGGCGCCAACGGGTACCAGATTTGAGGTGGAGAAATTCGACGAAACTGGAAACTTTGGATTATGGCAGACACGGGTGAAAGATTTGTTGGCACAACAGGGATGCTTGAAGGCGTTGCGGGATGCTAAGCCAGCTAAGATGGACGCTGAGGACTGGGAGGAGTTACAGTTGCAAGCAGCCGAAACTATACGGTTGTGTCTGTCGGACTAGGTTATTTATCATGTGATGGATGGAAATTCACCGAAGAAGATCTGTATGGTGAGTCTAGTGCTAATGTGGCAGCTCGCGGTGATGACTCAGACAGCAGTAGTGATGTTCTCGTAGTATCAGACAGGCGGTCAACCAAAAGTGAAGCGTGGATGTTGGATTCAGCTAGCTCTTTTCATGTGACACCCAACCGGGAGTGGTTCTCTTCGTACAAGTCTGGTGAGTTTGGTTCAGCCTATGTGGACGATGGCACAGGTTATCGTGTTACTGGAATAGGTGACATCAAAATCAAGATGTTTGACGGAGTTGAGCGGATGCTTCAGAGAGTCAGGCATGTGCCAGCCGGGGCTAAGAAGGAATCTAATTTCGCTTGGAGTTCTTCATGATGATGGTATGGAATTCCGTTGTGATCGGGATAAGAAGACTTTGAAGATCATGGAAGATGAGGTGGCCGTGATGATTGGAGAGAGGACGGCTTCACATCTTTACAGATTGCAAGGGAGCACTATTGCAGGTGGAGTCACGGAGACTCGAGTTGCAGGAATAGCGGAAGGATCTCACGGAGGCGGCGGGTCTGCGCAGACTCGTAGGGTAGCTCTCAGTAAGCTACGAAGAAGACAACTCAAGTCCGGAGTACGTGGAAGTTTGACGCATGAACAAATTCAAGGTGGTGAAGAATATTCGCCAAGGTGGAGTTTGTTGAGTTTGTGTCGAATATTGTGTACTAGAGTTGGGTTACATTGGACTTGGAGTTGTAGTGTGGGTAGGATACGTGTAGTGTTGCAGTCGGACACGTTGTATCCTTGGGCTCTCATATAATGAGGGGCACCCCACGGTTGTAACCTATGCCAACATAATAGCACAGGCACGCAGGGGGAGCCGGCGGCGTGTGCCGACGCCCGGGTGGCCGGTGTGCAGTATTGTAGCGGTGTCATGGGGAGGAGCGCCCATAGTCAAACCCCAGGGATGTAGCCGATGTTCGGTGAACCTCGTTAACAAATCTCGGTGTCGTGCCTCGTGTGATTGCATGATCCTTGGATGATCTACTACGCGCTGCGAATTAATTCTAACACAGTCCACTAGATTTGTTTTGTATCACTCCGCTTCATAACTATTGAACTATGTGTCTCTAATCATTGAGACTAATGATGGTGCAATCCCTCAACCCAAATGATTCGATAAACTACTCTGGGGAGGCCAACATAATTAAAGATATAGAAGTGTGAATTAAGCTATGGTTTGCTAAAGTGTGTGATTGTCCATCGTAAGCAAGATTCTAATTCTGATGCTCGTAGTCCATCGCAACTCTCTGTTTGATGTAACCACTCATGGGATGACGCTGTAACATCAAACATTGTTTGGATTGCACGTAAGGGCATAGAGTGCCCATGCCGTTTCGTAATAAAGCAACATGCTTTCCTTCAAAAGGGAAAAATGAACCGGGCTTTTCTGGATCTCATGGTCACGTCTAATGTTCAAATCTGGCAATACTAAATCATGTACAACTAAGCCTTATCATGCTTAGCATATACACCAAACTCAGATAACATGTCTTTCTGATTCCTCTCACTCCTATTGAGAAGACTCGGAACATGCATTATCTTCTCCTAGCTAAGCCTGCTCTCTGTCTTGTATTATAGCTGGACTAGATTGGTTGGCGCGCTCCACCACGCCCGGCTACAGTAACATAGTGTGTAGATGATATTCGATAAGCTTGCATATCCATCGACGATCAGTCGATCACACAACAACAAAACTAAGAGCAGATAAATTATTTGATTTGTGCCAATCCATATAATACCAAACAATGTCAAATAGTAATATTTTGAGAGGGAATAAATTTGGCAGGTGAGCCAGGAAGGGGCGGCCAAGGGCGCCGGCTTGGTCTGCCACACGCGCGCCTGATCCTCTTTCTTCCCTCTCCTTTTCCGACCTCTTCCTGATCTCCACTCTGAGCACCATCGCCAGTTCGCCACCACCTCCTTCGGCTTCGGCTGACACTGCAGGAGGCCAGCAGCCGCGCACGCCCGGCCCTCCCATCTTCTCCCAGCATCCCTCTCTTCTTCACATCTCTCTTCCTCCTCTGTCTTCATGTCTCCCTCCTCTCTGTACCGCGCCGCCTGCGCCCCGGCCAGCCCCAGCCAGCAAGCAGCGCGCCCTCTTCTCTCTCTACCTCGCAGAAAGGCCCACATGGCAGCGGCTCTGCCACGAAGGGAGTGCCCCCTCGATTGAGTAGAACTCAGTCAACTCACCAAGTACCAAATCTCAGCAGGGAAAACCAGCAAATTCTGAAGATGAACATCAGCGATACCTAGGTACCCTGTACAGGTAGACCGGACACTTCCCGGCTGAATCCGGCTGCAGCCAGCACGGCCACCGCGGAGTCTCTCCCGACGACCACCAGACACCCGCAAAGAACGGCAGCAAAGGCAGGGAGGATTAATCAGCGGGGAAGAACCGGAGAAACCAAGAGGCGACTGGAAAGGACGGAAATGGCGATGCGAAGCCCCTGGAAGGCACAAACGCATCTACTTATACAATCGATCGATACCGCCTATGCAACAAAAGCCCACCCAAACCGACCTGACACATTTACTAATATAAAGCAACAAAAACAGAATAAAGGCCCATATGGCAGCGTGATAAAACCAGGTGATAGCCTCAATGCTCGCCAAAATAGCCACGCTTCAACCATGAAGGGATACCTTCTCTTCCATGGATGAGTAGCAAACTGACAAGGGGGAGCAAGGCCACATCCTCATATAAAGCATGAGCTTCTGAGCAAATTAATACCGCATGGTACTATATGAGATGTGCTATCTTGTAGGGGTTAACTCATCAATATATCATTTGTGGCGCTTCATTGGTATTCAACGTTTTCAAATCAGTCATGAGCATGGGTGTAGCTCTGATGCACGATCTGATTACACGTTTTTAACACCGCAATGATATGTTGGTTAAATCCGCTTACGGTGCCTTTGAATTAGTTTTTCATCTTTGTGAGCTTGATTTTCAATTGCGCTACATACTTTTAAACTTTTCCTAGTCATTTGTTTCATAGATTTTGGTTCACGGGTTTCAACACCGAATAACTTTGGCTTAAACTTTTTTCAGGTCGGACAATACGGGTTCGTGAAACCTAATCAAAATGGCAATGGACGATAGCTTTAATATAGGTAAAATGATTACACACAAGGAAATTGACGAGGAGGTCGAAGAAAAAAATGACAAAATTCAAAAATTATAACTCCATAAATTAATATAAGATATTATAGATCACTAAAGTAGTTATCTAAAACATCTTTTTATTAGTTTAGAGAGGGAGTACTAATTTAAAAAATAGCAGTTCTATAAGCATGTTGGTCGTCCCAAGACCGATTGTGGGTTCTCAGCCCCCCGTGGGTTGACACGCTCCTCCAGGCCGATTTGACCAACTCCAACGAGAGTTATCGGTCAGACCTGGGTCGATGGGAACCCATCGGTTGCGCTTTGTCCTATAGACCGATGTCAGTCGCGTCAGGACCGATAGCTCCCCAATTATTTTCCTATTTTTCTTCTCGTTTCCGCTCTTTCATCCCATCATTTTTTTATTTCCGCCATTTCTTCTTTCTACCATTTTTTCTTCCTGCCATTTCTTCGTCCTATCAACCCTTGCCTTCCTCACTCTATAAAATCTACAGCCCCATGTTGTGGTCATCACTAGTCCATTTCTTCTTCACTTGCCCATTTCTTCATTACTTAGACATATTTGCAGTCATGTCGGCTAACTCCTCTCTCCTATTTACACAAATTATGATGTTCGATGTTTTGAGAGGTGCCGCTAGAATAAAGTTTGGGTTTTACGGAGCTCCATGGGTCTTTTTCAATGATTTAGTTTGCAATGAGATACAGTTGACAAAATTTAGTCAGGAAGCTTACCATGATAGTAACATTGAGGAAATTCGGAGTATTTTCGGTTCCGTGGAGGAAATACTTCTGGATCAACAACCTTCTCTTACGCGCGGGAAAAAATCACACCTCCGTCACTTTTGTAATGGAATTCATCAATTTAATAATGGAATTATGACATCCATTGCTACAAATATATCCATGGATACGAATAATGTGAAAAATGTTTTCTTCGAAAAGGAATAAAAACAACTAGAGCATAGGTGATGATCTCTTACCTACGTCGCCGGTTCTGCCGATGATGAGGACCAGCCTCAAGGAGGCCTCGGCTGCCTCCTGTGCGCCGACATTTTTCTGTTGCGCGGTTCTCAGCTCCACTGCCGCCGCGAGCCTCCACCCAGCTCAACCCGCCGTCGTGAGTCTTAAGCTTGACGACAAGTGAAGCGAGCAAGACCGTGCCACGCTAGCGCCAAGACGCGCGGCTGGCTGTGTTTGTAGGTAATGTGGCGCGACGACAAGACCGCAACGCCAGGCCATTGTTGGATATGACATCGGCTTGCGAGGACCATGGAAGGGGAGGGGAGGTCCATATCCAGCTCATCCTAGAAACTGATTGTGCGACAGCGGCCGATGCCGTTTCGTTCTCTGATCAGTGTAACAGATATTAAACGTGATGAATTATATTCAGAATGTGCATGCATGTGCACAAAGTTAGGAGAGAGAGTTGAATAGGATAGCTTACTAAACCACAATGTAAGATGTGCACATGGGTATGAGTTTGAGGACATGTGCGGAATGGAGATTGCATGCTCCATTTGTCATCCTGGACTTACTAGACCACAATGTAATATATGTTTGCATTAATGATCCCTGATGTAACAGTAAACAGATGAGAATAGATTATAGGCTTTTTTGGATAAAGGGCTTTATTACTCAAAAGGTTTAAGCAAGTACACCCGGCCTCTGCATAGCTGAGATGCACATAGCCGTAAAGTCACCGAAAGGAAAAAAGCAAACGAGCGTACGACAAGTTACAAGTGAAAAGAATTATCGCCACTCAAGGCAGCTCTATGCGTAGATCACGCGGCCACCCATGTTGGATAAAAATATCCCTCGCCACCGCGTCCAGTCGTGCATACGCCTCCATAAAAAGGCCTCGATATTCCACCCGTTGTAAAATGGACCATGAACGGAGAATACACGTGCATCGATAAAGAACCTGCAACCAAGTGAAATTTTTATCAGAAAAGATCTTGTCATTTCTACAAAGCCAGAGCGACCATATTACGGCGAGCGCTCCTATCCTCAGAATGGTTTTAAGTTTATTATCTATCCCGTTAAGCCAATTGCCAAAGATATTAGCAACGGATGTGGGTTGATATAAATTTGAAGCCATTTGGATAGCTGACCAAATAGAACGTGCAATCTTACAAGTGAAGAAAAGGTGTTTTATTGTCTCATCATGAGCACATGAAACACATTTCTTACTCCCTTGCCAGTTGCGCCTGACAAGATTGTCTTTCGTTAGAATGACACCTTTTCGAAGATACCATGCAAAGACCTTAATCTTTAGAGGTATCTTCATTTGCCATATTTTATAATTATTATCGACTGGTATTTCAGGTTGGACAAGCGCCTTATACATAGAATCCACAGAAAATTTTCCATTCCTATTGAGATTCCATCGAAACTCATCATGGCCTTGTGACAGTTGCACTAACACTAACCGATCTAACAAGGCATTCCAAGACGCTAGTCTAGGACCGATTAAGTCTCTCCTGAATGCAACAATAGGGGGTGACTCTTGCATGACCGTGGCCAGCGTATCTTCCTTATGTCGCACAATGTTATATAGCGCCGGATATTGATCTCGGAGTGTGGCATTACCTAGCCATCTATCCTCCCAAAATCTTATCTCCGACCCGTCCTTAATGTTGAAAACCCCAAAGCGATAAAAATGTTTCTTTGTCGCCATGAGACCAGCCCAAAAATGTGAATCTCCAGGCTTCCATACAACCTGAGATAACGCTTTTGTGCCGATATATTTTCGCTTAAGGAGTGTTTGCCAGACACCATCCGAAGTCAGTAGCTTATATAGCCACTTACCGAGGAGCGCAGAATTCTTGACCTGAAGGTCATGAATGCCCAATCCCCCTTGGTCCTTCGGACGGCAAACGACATTCCACCTGGTCAGTCGATATTTCTTCTTTTCTTTATCCCCTTGCCAAAAGAATCTCGATCGGAAATAATCCAATCTATGTAAAACCCCTTTAGGTAGATGAAAGAATGATATCATATACAGTACCATATTGGTTAAGACTGAATTTATGAGTACCAATCTTTCACCCAGGGACAACAATTTCCCTTTCCAGCTAGCTAGCCTTTTTTCTAAGCGTTCTTCAACGTGCTTCCATTCCGCATTAGTCAGTCTCCTATAATGTATTGGTATTCCCAAATACTTAATAGGAAATTGACCTTGCTCGCATCCGAATATCTCGGCATATTGAGCTGACGCATCCTGGGCCTCACCGAAGCATAATAAAGTAGTAAACAAATATTAAATTGATGTCTACTCCATTGCCTACTCAAGTACGCATAATTTGATTAAGTGTTTAATACTTCTACGTTGCGTAAGCAGTTTCCAAAGCGGTCTCATACTCCTGATGTGAAGGTCGAAGAACTCGGGGTCACAACTTGTAGTTAGCGGTCTTCAAGATATTTGTTACACACACATCTCCAAAAATATCCTTGATCGGAATTACATAGAATGCATCATTAGTTCACTCACATGTGTTATATTCAAATATAAGATAAAAGTACAAACTGAGGTACACCATACTCCATACACATCAATTGTACAACCACCAAACAATATGTAGCTTATTCATGACCTGTGAAGGATGGTCGGAACCCACCCACCACGCATCATCTACTTACCAATTACCATGACATGTTTGCTGACCAAGAAGCACATCCTTTGCTTTTTAACCAAACCAAAAACAAAGAAAGTAAGAAAGAAAGAACAACGACTATAGAAGATCTGCATGAACCCGATAATCCAAAAGTGCTAATTCATTTCTTCCACCAGTGAAGGAAATCCATATGCATGTTGATCCTCTTTTGCAACTGGAGAGCACCGTACAATAGAGCTTCAGCGGGGTTGGAGGACACCTGGGGACATAGATGTCCACGGGAAGAATCCGGTCACACCCACACACATCGGAGTATGTGTAGTGGTAGTATCTAATACCATTGGCGCAGCTGCCCATCGAGATCAACCATCGAGGCTCATGCATCTGATCACAAACCCTGTTGAGAGTAGAAGAACCTCAAGATGTCAACTAGATCTAGATAAAATAAAATTCCATATGTACAAAATAATTATTTAAAATGAAAAGTAAATGAATCAATCACCACAGCAAAGCGAGCACAAGTTTTTAAGCTAATATGTATGCTGACTCGGTTCTTAGGACATCTTAATCAAGAAATAGTAATGAACAGTTATGAATATTTTGTTTCAAAAAATTTGGCATCTATCAAAAGGAAGCCATAGAGGCCGACAAAAGAACCATTCAGTTTGACTTAGTGCAATAAACATACAAATAAACTTGCTACTGCGAAGGGTCCTATGTCACCACATGTTTGTAACGCTTATTAATAAATGCAAATCAAGATAGCATGTCAAGCAAAAAAAGAAGTATCAGCCAAAACCAAACTGGCTTCATGGACTAGAACAGGGGCTATAGTATGTGCGCATCATATTTAGAACTATCAACCACAAGTTAAACAACTTAGGAAAGTTACTGAATTTGCAGGAGTGCGATATTTTATTCGTAAGGCTTGATCTTGTCAAATTAATTTGAAGTTACAGGAGATGGATTTAAACATAGATATATCCCAATGCCCGGGGGCTCAATCTCGGATCATCCCCAGTGAATCCTCCTCAGTGGTTTGATGATGGCCTCCAGCCCTCCACACCGCACCTCGGACCTATATCTGTGTGTGGTAGCAGATCCTGCGGGGGCAGCTGCTGACTATGCGGGTTGTGCGGATGTGCTCGTGTGAGAGGCTTCTCATTCACTATCGTGGTGCGAGTGAGAATGCAATTGAGATGGCAAATAGTGGCTCCGTGATGGACGGCAGGACCTCGTCGAGCTCGCAACTCCTGATGGTGCTTCCTTGGTGGCAAGTCTGAGACGGACGTACATTGACGCCTTGCGGGCACCAATGATCCAACTTTCATGCAGTCCACTAATTTTAATCTCTGCCACTCCCATTCCCATTCAATGGTCTATGTTGCTCAATTGCATGGTGACTAAAACCCGTACTGGGAAAGTATTGAGTTCTTAGCATATACATCAAACTCAGACATCATGTGTTTCTGATTCCTCTCACTCCTATTGACATGACACTAGGCGTGGATTATAGTCTGCTCTTCTTCTTGTATTCTCTATGGCCACTTTCTCTTTCATAGATGGGTATAGGAAGTGACATATAGAGGAAGCAAGGCCACATCCTCATATATATAGCATGTGCATCCAAACAAATTAGTATTGCATGCTATAACATGGGACCTTCTATCATGTAGGGTTCCTCACCCAATATATCGTAAACAATAAATTGGTATCTACTCCACTGTGTACTCAAGTACGTATAATTTGATTTTAAGTGTTTAATACTTCTACGCTGCGCAAGCAGTGCCATACTCCTGACATGAAGGCCGAAGAACTCGGGATCGCAACTTGTAGTTAGCGGTCTTCAAGCTATTCCAGACACACAACTCCAACAATGATCTTGATCACAATTGCATAGAATGCATCATTAGTTCACTCGTATGTGATGTATACAAATATAAGATAGAAGTACAAACTGGGGTGCACCATACGCATCAATTGTTCAACTACCACGTAGTACGTAGCTTGTTCATGGCCTGTGAAGGATGGTAGGAACCCACCCACCACACATCATCGACTTACCAATTACCATGGCATGTTTGCTAATCAGGAAGCACATCCTTTGCTTATTTAACCATACCAAAAACAAAACAAAAAAGGAAGAAAAAAAAACACATAGAAGACTGCATGAACCCGATAATCCAAAAGTGCTAATTCATTTCTTCCACCAGTGAAGGAAACCCATATGCCTGTTGATCTCCTTTTCCAACTGAAGAACACCATACAATAGAGCTTCGGCGGTTGGAGGGCACTCAGGGACATAGATGTCCACCGGACTGGTCCGATCCATGGTGTAAAATAGCGGAATAAGTGATATATCGGCGGGCTTTTTTGGCAGCTATTTGCCGATATTTGACACAAAAGATCCCGATATATCGTAGATATATCCCGCTATTTTCCGATATTCAACGAAGAAAAAATAATATCGGCGAGCTTTCCTAGCAGCTATATGGCCCGATATATCGGCCATTTAGTGGGCTATCTTAAATCATGATCCGATCACACCCACACACAACGGAGTATGGGTAGTGGTAGTATCCATCGCCATTAGCGCAGCTGCCCATGGAGGTTCTGGCATCAAATCATAAACCCTGCCAAGAGTAGACATACCTCAAGATATCAGCTAGATCTAGATAAAATAAAATTCCATATGTACAAAATAAGTATTTAAAATGAAATGAAAATGAATCAATCGGCATAGTAGTAAAACGAGCACGAGGTTTTAAGCTAATATATATGTCGACTTGGTTCTTAGGACGTCTGAATCAAGAAATACTCCCTCCAATTTATAATAAGTGTCGCAGACTTTGTACTAAGCTAGTACAAACTTTGTACTAGATGAGCGACACTTATTATGGATCGGAGGTAGCAGTAATTAACGGTTATGACTGTTGTTCCAAAAAGGTTCGCATCTATCAAAAGGAAGTCATAGAGGCCAGAAGAACCATAAATGCAAATCAAGAGAGCATGTGTAGCAAAAAAAATGATGTCTCGGCCAAATCAAACTGGCTTCATGGACTAGAACAGGGGCTATAGTATGTGCGCATCATGTCTAGGGAGCTATCAACCTACAAGTTAAACAGCTTAGGAAAGTTTATGAGTTTGCAGGAGTGTAAGGCTTAACCCTGTCAAATTAATTTGAAGTTACAGGCGATGAATTTAAACATAGAGATATCCCAACGCCCATGTCCTCATCGTGCTCGCGCGATTCGCGATGGCTTCCTTGTGGCAACTGCCAACTGGCAAGTCCGAGACGTACAGACATCAACGCCTTGCGGGCTTGCCGGACAGACGACGGCGCTGCCCGAAGCACGTCGACGCCCGCTCGCGGCGGCGTTGCTGGCCGCAAATCGCACGCCTGAGCACTGAGCAAAGTGTGTGTGATGCGTGCTCTTTGTGTGTGTGTGCATGCATGTGATGACTTGTGTTGCTGGGATTCGCCACCGTTTGATGCTCATGTATGTTTGTTGGACTCGACTATGTGGCGGCGCCGCATCTTTTTTTTGCCGTGCGGCCGCTAGTAGTAGTACTAATAGATTAGCAAAAATGTGCTAGCTTTTGTGTCTTTGAATTTTTAAAATGTTTTATTTCTCAAACCGTTAATCCGATTGATAATCCGTTTTCACCATTAGCTTTCTCGCGACAAAATCTTCGAAACTAGATCCCATGTCAATATGTTTTGAAAAACTTTTTTTTTCATCAGTGCTTGCCACATTACTGTTCTACTTACCTGACAATTATTTATACAGTTACCAGATTATAGTAACTTGGTTGTTAAAACTTTTTTTATTCATATTTGCCACATTACTATTCTACTTACCTGATAATTATTCATCTAGTTGTCAGATTATACCAACTTGGTTGTTAAACTGTTTTTAATCAGTTACTTGCCACATTATTGTTTTACTTATCTGATAATTATTCATATAGTTGTCAGATTATACCAATTTAGTTGTTAAAACACTATATATACACTAAAATACATAAATGAAAAATTTGTTTTATGGTATTTGTAAGTTTTTCTCTTTATAATCACCTAAAAAATACTCATATTTGTCATGTTATTTATATCAAATGTCATAATAACTTATTGTGTTTGAAACATTGGTTACCGATTATTTATGTTCGGTTGCCGTATTCTTTACATCTAATTGACATGATGATTTATTGTTCTTGTCAGTTTTATCTGTTTGAGTTGTCATTTTATTCCATCGGGTTATATCTCTAAGCTTAAGGATATGAAACTATTCTTTCGACAACTATGTACAAAAATTTGTGTCAACAGTTCACGGCAAAAATGTTAGGGTGACCTAATGTGGCAACTGACGGTGACAAAAAAAATCATTAAAACATATCAATATGGGATCTTGTTTCGAAGATCTCGTCGCGACAAATCTAATGGTGAAAACGGATCATCAATCGGATTAACGGTTCAGGATACAAATCTTTTAGAAAAATTATTTTTGAAAAATCTAGCACGTACAGTGGATGGATTGTGCAGTCGCACGGGCATGCGCTAGTGCGGCGGAGTTGCATATCATTTTCCATGTTTGTTTGGAGAGTGATCGAACCGGAATGGAATGCGTCAACATTATGGAGGCTATATTATAACAAAAAAAAATTATGAGTGCCTCGAAACCTTCAAAAACACCTTCAAAGTCACCACCTTATCTTCGACGAAAACTTCTCCTCCCACTGAAAGCATATCGCCGGAAGCCTGAAATAAATCCAGGAAAATGCGAGCACCAGTGTCAAATCTAGGATTTGAACTCTGGTGGGCTGGGGATACCACTGTCCCTCCAACCAACTCAACCACAGGCTGATTCGCAAGGTTTTGGATTTCGTTCCTGAATTCTTACGGGTCTTGAACAAAATGGCGGAAATTTGGTATTTTGAAGGAAAACAACTCTCGAATAAAAAGCACAAAACAAAATTTGAAATTTAGAACTAAAAAACAACCGAAAATTTCTCAAAAAAGTTTGAACTATGAAGAACCAAAACCTATGTTTATCAAAGAAAAAAAAGAACAAGACCTACAAGAAAATCATATTTAACAAAATGATACTAAAGAAGAATCAACTAATTCCTGAATTAACAATCTGTATCGCTCTGTACAAAATTGCATCTTCCATTGTCATCAAGCTTAAAGATGCGATACACTAAATTTTTTTGCGGGAGCCGCCAAATCCCGCACATGGGACGCTATATGTGGCGTATTCTCAGTCCCTTTCGCGGGGAGTGCTATACCTTTCAGGGGTCGGCGGGACAGAAGTTTCAACGTCTGCCAGATTTTCCGTTGTCGTCATAGGTACATATCTCAGGCGATTCATCCCTTCCCCGGCCATCAACAACAGATCTTCCCTTCGCTTAGGTGCAGCGTACTTGCTCGTGCTTGCCTGCACCTTCTCCACCAACAGGTCACCGGATCCGGTTGGTTTCGTGGCGACGGCGGCGGTGAATTAGATCTAGTCGGTTGCGGGGAAGAACAAGGGTGGTGCGACAACGAAGAAGGAGTTATCCGCGCCGGCTTCGTCTCCCTCCCAAAAGGTAACCTTTCCCCCTAATTTACCTTTTTTTAACCAGCTCTCAATTTGAACAAAAATCAGGACGCCCAATTCGTAGATAGATACACAGAGATCATCCTTCTCCTCCTCTGAACCCGATGACTCCGACATAGAGGAAACTCTCCTCGTTGACGATGACGCCGAGCACATTCTACTTCTTCATCTGATCGACAACTTCAAGCATGTCACTCCCAAGCGCCAGGGATCTACGGCCGACCGCCTCTGCATACCCCGCAACTGAGTTCGCGGGCACAAGATGCTAATGAAAGACTACTTCGCCGAGGTACCCATATATCCGTCTCATCTCTTCCGTAGGCGTTACAGAATGTGAGCAAAATTACCCATTTTTCACTCGCTAGAGAAACGCCGCTGGCTTTCTAGGATTTGGTGCGTACTGAAAAATATCGGCTGCTATGCGAATAATGGCATATAGAATCCCAACCGATTACACGGGTGAGTATCGTCGCATAGGTGAAGATACCACGCTCAAATGACTGCAGATTTTTGTGAAAACTATCATCCGTGTTTTTGGGCTTGAATACCTTCGAGCACCCAACGAGGAGGATACTAAAAAATTAATGTCCATGAATGAAGCTAGAGGATGGTCGACCGGGGATGCTTGAAACTATGGACCGCATGCACTGGAATTGGAAGAACTGCCGCAAAGCTTAGGCAGGGCATTACACTGAACATCACCATGAACCCAAAGCTTGGTGCACGTGTAGGCGTGTGATGCCATGCCGCGTACCGTCGACACAAAACTCGAGGTTCCAAGCTCGGCGGGCGGGCACCATGACCCGCGCCGTGTGCTCTTGGTGCCCATGAAGGAGCCGACGAGGTTGATGGCTAGCACACGCTCGGAGTCCTCCTTGGTGCTCTCCTGGATGTTGTGGCACGCCCCACCGCTGATGTCGGTGTTGTTGAACATGATGTCCAGCTTGCCGAACCGGGTGACGGTGTGGTCGGCCGCCGCCGCGATGTACGTCTCGTCTGTGACGCCGCAGGGCACGGCGTGGTCGATGGGATGTATGGTTGGGTTAATGCCGCCAAGGACCCCCTCACCACCAGCGAATTCAGTCCTCAAGTAGGTGTTTCGATAGTCGAGCTTTACCTATCTAGCTAGTTAATTATATGTAGTAGCTTTTTTTTGGTTATATATATGTATATACCTTTGGTTATTAAGTAGTATTGACTATGCATCATGGTTTGCACTAGTTATATATATGTACATTAGCTTCTTTTGCTAGTCAATGTTGATTACAATAAATTTTGATAGATCTAGCTAGCTAGCTAAATGGTGTAATGGTAGCAAAATTTGATCCTTTTGGCTCAAAAAAGCTACCATGGCATCATCTTGGGCTGCAAATTTAACACTTAATTTAGATGCGAGAACAACCTAAAAAGTCTATTAGCAACGAAATTAGGTGCAAAATAAAGAAAATCCATATATTTTTAATTCTGAAAAGGTATACTAGCAGCGTTCCACGAAACAAAGCGCTACTATATCTGTCAAGAAAAAGCCGCTTTTTGGCAATAGAAATGAACGCCGCTAATAAAGAGGATACCAGTCGTGCTCAGTAGACACGCTGCTGAACTACTATTACGAGCCACATTGTATTGGCAACGTCCAGACTGAACGCTGCCGATAGGCCTTATCGAACGCGACTGATATGGGGTTTTTGTAATAATGCTCATGGCCACGTATAATGTCTGAAATCTTCTAACGCAGAGTACAGATTACCCTTGTCATCTTTAGCATATAGACCAAACTCAAACAACATGTGTTTCTGATTCCTCTCACTCCTATCGACAAGACTCTGAACTTGGATTATTTTCTCCTAGCATGCTCTCTATCTTGTATATTGAATGACTAACTTTTCTTTCATGGATGGGTGGGGAAGTGAGAAGGGGCAACAGGGCCACATCCTCATATATAAGCATGAGATTCTGAGCAAATTAATACTCCATGGTAGTACTACATGAGATCTGATATCTTGTAGGAGTTAAATCACCAATATATCGATTATGGCGCTTCATTGGTACTCGAAGTTCTAGAAGCAGTTCATTGGAGATCGTCTACTGTCGTTGGTTCATGAACAATAGCTCCGTGTCGATCAACGGTGGGCCGATAGCTCCAATTGAAATTTACCATGTCGATTTAGAGGAACCTATCGGCACATGATGATCGAGAACAAGCAGTCGGTCCTTGATGAGTCGATATATAGGTCCATACAAATGATTTTTTATTATGTTGGTATATATTTTCTGAAAAAATGTTTTAAGAAATCTCCATTTCAACCATAGGTAAAATCCCTTGCAAATCTCACGTGGGAAATACAATTGTTTTTTGTTTGTTTTTGCGGGGTACAATTGTTTCCCGACAAAGCGACAGAAATAATGGCGGTGCATATCACATGGCACGCAAGAAAACCACAACATAATTAAGCTCGAAAAAAAAAACAGCATGTTAGGCGAGCCTTTGATTCGAATGCCTAGTTCGTTCAACCGGTCTCCATCACTGCTCCTTGAAGATACCGAAGGTCAGGTTGGAGACGGAGATGCCGCCGTCGATGAGCAGGTTGTGGCCGCTCACGTAGCGCGCGTCGTCGCTGGCGAGGAAGAGCACGGCGGCGGCGATGTCCTTCACCCTTAGCCCCACGCCCTTGAGGTTGGCGAAGGACTCCATGGCCATCTCGAACGCCTCGCCGTCGAGCCCCACGTACCCGGTGGCCAGCGGCGTGGCGGCGGCCGCGGGGGAGACGCAGTTGACGCGGATCCCGTGCTGCCCGAGCTCCGTGGCGGCGTTCTCCGTCAGCCCGACCAGCGCGCGCTTGGCGCAGGTGTAGGCGTGCGACGCCACGCCGCCCACCGCCGACGCGAGGCTGGAGGTGCCGATGATGCACCCTCGGCGCGCCGGCACCATGACCCGGGCGGCGTGCTTGGTGCCGAGGAAGGGGCCGACGAGGTTGACGGCGAGCACACGCTCGAAGTCCTCCTTGGTGCTCTCCCGGATGCTGTGGCACGCCCCGCCGCCGATGCCGGCGTTGTTGAACATGACGTCCAGCTTGCCGAAGCGGGCCACGGCGTGGTCCACGGCCGCCGCGACGGCCGCCTCGTCGGTGACGTCGCAGCGCACGTAGCTGGAGCACTCCGGGCCGAGGTCCGCGCAGAGGGCCGCGCCCAGGGCGTCCTGGATGTCGGCCACCACGACGCTGGCCCCGTGCTGCACGAACAGCCGCGCCGTGCACTCCCCGATGCCGCTCGCGCCGCCGGTGATCAGCGCCACCTTGCCGACCAACCTATACAAACAAAGTCACATCCACGTAAGTCATAAGCATAACACGGTATACAATAAAAAGCAGGCAATGAACATGAGCTCCTACTTCCTTGCGGCGGCAGGAACGACATCGGATGAGCTGCTTGCCATGGGAGGGAGCTAATTAACCTTGCTTTTTTTTACACTAAGCTAATTCACTTTGCTTAACTTGTACGAGTAGAGTAGTAATCTGAGACGATACAAAGCCCTTGAGGCTCGTTTTATACTCCAGTACCGGTGGTTAGAGGTGCTTAGTTTAGCACTAAATTAAACGGGCATCTTCAGGTTGCGATATTCGCTTCATGATAGTATCGGGGAGGCTTGGACGGACGTAGCGAATGGGAGAAGTGGCTCGTGCAATGCGGACAACGATCGATCGGTGACCAATGTCCCCGTACACGTCACTTGCCCTCGTTTTTCCCGATATATATACTCCATCGTGCGTTTCTATGACGATTTTAGGGTTTTCTTTGTGAGGGAAATGAGTTTTGTTTAGTACGGAGTACTTTTTCTTCGTGACGGAAGATTATGGATTTTTTGTGAGTGAATGGATTGGGATGCGCCATCCAACCGGCCTGGCCGGCAGGATATATTATTTTTGGTACTGCTATAAAAATGATATGATGATGCACACGCAACGAAACGGCCATTACTCTATGCACGACGTACGTGTCGAAGCTTTTTTTAGTTGTTTGTGAATGATTCAAAATGATTAAGGGCATCTTCAACACGCATTTTTAGACCTTTGGATATCCATCGGAACAGTTTTATCATCCGATGCAGTCTTATATCCAGCTTCGTCTGTTCATTTTTTTCATAAATGTAAACTAAACTGAAGGGGGTCCAGACACCAAACAAATATGAATTGCAGAAAATCATCACATTGAAGCGAAGGTTTGCAGAAAATATTCTTCTACGTTTTTGTGCCAGGAAACACTGATTTTTTGCTTAATTTTTTGCAGAAAACACCTAATCGCTTTGTTGGTAATGCCATTTATGACAGGTGGGACCCGGTTTTGTTGACTTGGCGTAACATCCAGCACCTGATGCCGTTACGGGTAAAAAAAAATTCCCAGGAAAAATAATTCGTTTTGGATAAAAAAAGTTTTTTCATGTCGGTTAACAAATTATTTTTTCCTGGAAAAAATGTCTTTCACTATTACTTGTTTGGTTAAAATTGGTACCCGTTTTGAGAAATTAATTTTATAGGCAAAAAGAAAAAAAAATGAGTAAAAAATATGCTTTTCATTATAAAAAGTGCATTTTTGGTAAAAAAAAGTTTATCCAGATAAAAATGTTTTTTCCTCGCGTTCATAAGTTTCTTTTCACCAAAAAAAGATTTCGGGGAAAATAAAGTTTTCCAGTAAAATATTTTCCAGGTAAATGATTTTTTCGGGTTAAAAAATATTTATCCCTTTTGGTAAAATCCTTTCTTTTGTCATAAATAATTGTTTTTTTAAGTGCTTTTTCGGGAAAAAATGGTTTTCCGGGTTAAAATGTTTTTTATTTTGGGGAAATCATTTTTGTCGGGTCTTAATTTTTTTATGGTTTTAAAAGTTTATTTTTTGCAAGAAAAAAATTTGGGTACAAATGTGTTTTCCACGTAAAAATGAATTTCCTGTGTTATAATATTTTTTATTTCAGAAAATATAATTTTTGTCGTGTAAAAAATGGAATTTTTAGGTTGAAATTATTTCTTGGTAAAAAATTTGGTAATCTTTTTCCCAATTAAAAGTGACAAGCGAACCCACCCTGTCATAATGGTCAAAATTGTTGGCCGTTACGCCAAGTCAACAAAACCAGGGCCCACCTGTCATAAATGTCATTAAAATGTCCAACACAACTGTTAGGTGTTTTCTACAAAAGATTAAGCCCAAAAATCAGTGTTTTTGGCACAAAAAAGTATGACAGTGTTTTATGCAATTCACTCATCCAAATTCTTTCTCAGCGCCAGAAATCCTGCCCGTGCGCGAAGCAGTTGGCACGCATTCATGCCGCTTGAGCATTGGATGCCGGTCGGGCACATACATGATCATTCACTGCGGTCCGTATTGATGTCTAGTCAGCGCCGATAAGACCTTTCATTGAACGAATGTACGGCTCGCTGATCGAGAGCTCCGGTCTCCGTGTTTGTTCAATGCTAGAGAGACGAGACAGGTCGGCTAACTGTCCATCACCCTACCGCATAAACCAGCACGGCGGACGAGAAACTCACTTCGTCGCACCGTATTCAAACCGACTTCTCCGCTTCCTTACACGACACGGGTATTTTAAACGGATCCTCGCGGAACCATGGAATACACCACATAAAACTGTCCCCCTTTCCTTTTCCTCCACCTCTTCTGTTGGAGACGTATTGAGAGCCATATTTGCACGCTTTTATCTATACCTAATAATAAAGGGAGGTGAGTTTCTCCTTCCGTCATACGTTTTTGCAGAAAACCCCTGCAGTTTTAGTGAATAATCCCGCACTCCTATATCTACATCAAAAAAAGAAAAATAATGCATCAGAACTGTTGGGTTGCGTTTATGGGCTGTATTTTTTATAGGGTATTTTATGGGCCGTCATTGAGCAACCGACTAAGTTTATCTATTGTGTTCATTTTTTGGTTTTTGATTTGCTTTGGTATTTTGGCATTACCTTATGATATAAATTATAAGATAATAACATAATTATAATATATTTTCAATTTTTAATAAATCAGATGTATATGTATTTTTACCTATTGTGTTCATTTTCTTCGGAATTTTTGTATTTACATAATTATAAGATATTTAATGTTTTTACAAAATCAGGCATATTATTATGATATAAATTTTAAGATAATTACATAATTATAAGATATTTTAATTTATTACTTAATCAGATGTATATTTGCTTTTACCTATTGTGTTCATTTTTTTTATTTGCTTCAGAATTTTGATATTTTCCTATGATATAAATTGTAAGATAATTAGATAATTATAAGATATTTTCAATTTTTACTAAATTAAATGTATATGCGTTTAGTGTATTTGTTCACTCATTTCAACTTATGTTTATGAATATATGCAATACTTCTAAATTTTTTTGCAATCTCTCAAAATAAAATTAAGAAAAAAAAACAAAATTTAGTGCGATTTTAAGATATGGTCTGATATATTAAATGGTATTTTATGTTATCAATTGCATATTTTAAGGTAGTCATTGTATTTTTTAGTTTAAAAGAAGGATAGAATCTATCATTCTTCGGATCACTGTTAAATCATTTTTAGAGTTCATTTTAGGGTTTTATTCTATTTAAATGTGTTTATATTTTTACTATCTTTATTTATTTTGTTTAGATCATATAAATATATTTGTGTGCAATGTTAATCAATATTATATATTTTGGGTTTGCATAAAATAATTATGTTTAAAAGTTCACTCCACCTTTAAAAATTCCATCCTCCGCCACTACATCCAGGTAATCAGAATTGTATTTTTACTTATCATTTATTATTGATTAATGCATATGACTTCTTTCAATCTTAAATTTACTTTTATTTTATTGAAAATTTAATACTATACTATTTTAGTAATATAAAGTATGTAGATATATAAAAAAATGACCATGTACCTTTTTAGATTAACCAAGTGGGATAATTAAAATAAAAAGGATTATGGGATCAAATGAAGAATTGTGTAAAATAAAAAAATGTGGATAAACATGTGATGTAATTAAAGGAAGGATGTGTTGTAGGCTCAAAAAAATTATGAGGTGTAAAAGATAAATAAAGTATAAAAAATACGACTTGCGGGGCATCTAGCACGTTATCAATTTTTGTTCGTTCCTACGCATAATAAAAACACCTGAGAAAGTTATGGATAAACAAAGCAGATGAGATATAATTACAAGGAGGGTGAAATAATTAAATTAGAATTATGAGCTTAAGAAAATATTTAAACAGATGTAAAAGACAAAGAAAATACAAAAAAATTAACTTGCAGGGCAACTAGCGTGTTATCAATTTTTGTTCGTTCGTACCCATGATCAAAACGCCCGAGGAGGGAGGTAAACAAGTGTGACAATTAAAAGAGAAAGGATTGTATGGGCTCAAATGAAGAATTGTGGATATAAAACACATGGGATAATTAAATGAAGAATTATTTAGAATCAAATAAAATGTGGGTAAACATATGAGATATTTAAAGAAAGGATGTGTTGTAGGTTAGAAAAAACGTTATGTTTGGTTATACAGGAATTTTTCTCCCGTTGCAACGCACGGGTAATTTTCCTAGTTCTTCTTAATAAACGGTTGGTGTACATTACTTGAGGCAGAGGCTAGAGATAATCCTCCTATTTAACAAAATATCACAAGGTTTCACTATTACACCAATGACGCGAGATAATCCTCCTTTTTAAGGAAACATCATAAGGTTTCACTACTACAGCAATGACGCAGACACAGGTTCAGCTAGGCACGCGGCCGAGCTGAATCACTAAACGCAGTGGAGCACGACAGAAGTAGTCAAGGAACACTACAAGGTAACTACTAGTTCATCAGTCAGACTCGAGCACGCCCAAGCAAATATCCATGGCTGATCGGTGGATGGATGGATCAGTTCATGTTGCGGGCGCAGCGGGTGATGGCGGAGCAGCCGCGCGTGTAGGGGTTGGCCTGCTGCATCGCGGCGCAGTTGCTGTAGTAGGACTGCCCGCGCTTGTTGCACGGGATCTCGTCGGCACGGAGCGCCGCGTAGCTGATGTACTTGGCCGTCGGCTTCCTGGCCAGCTCCTGCTCCTCCTCCGCCGCGCACTGCCCCAGCGCCGCTGTCGTCGCCGTCCCGTCGAAGGCCTGGACCGTCACGCCGCCATTGGCGCGCGGCAGCTGGCAGGCCACGACGAAGACGATGAGCAGCGCTACGACGGTGCTCATGGCGGTGCCTGCTGCTGCTGCTGCTGCTGCTGCAGGGCGAGGAGCCATGGTTGGATGGATGAGCGCGCGTGCGAGAGGAAGAGGCGATGGAATGGTGGCGTCGATGTCACTGGAGGAGACCGAGACCGGCTAGGATTTATGGAGGCCGGCCGGCCGCTGGGGTGAGCGAGAAGAATGCGCGCTGCGCTGGTGAGAGGAGATCTCGAGCAAGCCAATCAATGGCGCCGCGGGGGCGCATGGTAGGTTATGTTTGGCACCCTCGCTCGCTAGTCGGCCGGAGCCCACAAGATGTTGCATTGCATGCAAAGGTGACCAAAGCTCCAAAGCTACGTACCTACACCGATGTAGAGCTACTAGATCCGTTGTCTATCTCAGTCTCGCTCTCACCCCGGGCGCGCATCATGTGCCGCTTGTCCATTTTATGAACACCGTTTTTCTTTTGGGTCTGTCTAGAACTCAGTCGACTGAGACTTAACGAAGTCTCAGTCAAGTGACGTCAGCATAATTTTTTTTTGCTGCAAGCGGTATGGATAAATGCTACAACCGGCGATAAAAAATGTTACAATCGTTTTATCAGCAATAACAACTAATGTTGTAACCGATGTGACTAAAATGCTACAACCGTTAATGATAATGTTGCAACCGGTGTGACGACGTGCTACAAGAGATCAAGAATGACATGTTACAACCAACAAAATAAATGATGCAACCGATAACAAAAAATGTTGCAAACGATGGGACAAAATCTCAGTCGACTGAGTTTTAGCAAAACCGTTTTCTTTTCTTCCCACGCCCTTTGACCAGTTGCATCCATCACCCTGCACTGAATGACCAAAATGGCCTCCTCTTACCGACCATAGGGAATTGGGCACAAGGTCGAAGAGCCACTAAGAAAAGTCACGTAGATATAGGAGAGGGCAAATTGTGAGAGTGCAACCGAAGAAATGGTTTAAAGATGAAATCCCATCACCTAAGCCGGGACAATGACAAATTTTCACCCAATAAAACTCTGTAGGAAACACTGAGAAAAAATATATACGTTCCTATTGCCCTGAAATTAAGTCTGAATGATCAGATACAAGAAGGGAGTTTGGGGAGGCTTTCTGAGTTACGCCAGGAACAAAAAAGAGAGAGGAGGCTTTCTGAGTCGCGTGAATTTTTAACAATCTTCACGGGGATGCATTTTAAATCCTGCAGAAGACCCTTGTTCAAACTACTACAATTAAGCGTGCCACAACGAACTAAAGACAAATTAAAGATAGCACCCCAGATCGGGCGAAACAGGCGACAGATAAGAAACACAGTGCATGATCTCCTCTGCTGCTAGATGTGCAGTGCCGCCATCATGGTCATCTGCCTAGTAGCTACTCCCTCCGTAGCTCAAAAAATGTTACTACATTATGGGACGGAGGGAGTACTAGCTAGTTCATCTACCACAAAATTAAGGAGCCCGTATACGTAGCAGAGCTATAGAAGCCGCGCCAAACTGAAAGCAGAGCAGACCGGAGCTGAAGAAGGGATCGTGCCTACGTCTAGAGATTAGGGTAGGAAGGGCATGCATCAATCAAAGATTGTTTCCAAGATCAATGGGATGGGCTCTAGAACGTATGTGCAGTAGATAACTATGATATTGGTTTGGTTTTTGAGCTCCTTTTTACCTTTGCTGGTTACTCAAGTTTATCTTGAGCCCATTAATACTCATGTGCGTGCTCAAAGATCAGTTCGGATCTCCAACGAAAATTATGATTTTCTTCTAAAGTCAAACTTGTAAACTTAGGTCAAGTTTATGGATAGTTTGCATAGTTTGACTGTTAGTACAAAGCAGTATAATTAAGCTTATAATTTGGTAGAGACGGAGTATAAGTTGCAGTTGTATGCCATGCTTGCAAAAGAAGTGCCGCTAAATTTTTTTAATTCTGAATTAAACCAAATTTCAAAATACCATAGTAGGGGGCGTACCGTTTCACATGTGCTCTCCCGAGTCAAGGGTGACTAGGGTTCCTCGCCTCCTGCCGACGATGCCGCAGGTTTAATTACCTCATCTTCGATGGTCTTAGGCTATGAAGGCGTGGTGGATCTCATCCCTTACCGACGGGGGACCCCTTCTCCATGTCTACGTATTTTTTTTGTTTATTTATCCTAAGGCTATAGCTGGTGATCTGTGTTCATCTTCTCCCCCCGCCATCTTATCCCATGGCTAGATCTGTTCGCCACCGCCCATCCACAATGCCTAGCTGGCGAATCACCCCCAGACCCCGACCCTTCTCCTCCCGTACCGAAGAATCCTATAGTGACTAGATTTTACTACGTTTTAGTTTAGTTTCGGTTAAATTTTAGATTGTCAAAGATTATGAATCGGTGCCAAACTTTGGTTAGTATGTTCAATAAGTACTTGTTTGAATCAAATTTGGCTAAGCTTGCACCAAATTTGTTTTATACTGGGCTAAATTTAGGGTTACTCAAACTAGGAGGTTTACTCCGCTAATTTTCCAGGGATTGACTAGAAATGCTTTTATACAATGACTTTCTAACTATCTACAACAATAAGGTTTGACCGACTTTAATAAGGAAGGGTCGATGAGAGCAGGATTATGCATCTCGCTTCGATATTTGTAGTCGTCGTTAAATGGTCTACGGATTTGAATGTAATTTATATATTTCTAATTTTCATTGTACCACAAAATATTGAAAAATAAATAGAACATTGTTCCCGTTTAAAAACTTAAATTGATAGGAAAAATTCATCAACATTATTATATAATAAACACATTATAAATATAATTTATGATTAAAATCGAAGGGCCGTCGATTTTAATTAATTTTTATTTTATCCGATTCATAATAAGTATCGCTCATCTAGTATAAAGTTTGTATTATTTTAATACAAAATGAGCGATACTTATGGATTAATAATAGTACTTTGTTAACCCGGCTGGGTTTCACCTTCCACTGAAGTAAGCAGCTGCCGCGCCTTCGTCCCGTCTGCCGGCGGCCGGCGGCCGGAACCCAATGGCGCCGTGCCGCCTCCTCCCTTCAACTCCCGCCACTTCTGACACCCATCCCCGCCGCTCCCGCCGGCGCGCGGAGGATAGCGAGGGCCGCCGTCTCCCGCGCTCCTCCTCTCGGCGCCTAGGGCAGGACCCACGAGCGCCGCCGCTTCCCCGTCCACCCATTACTTCCGTCGGAGATAATACTATATCCTCTTCGTTATTCCTCCTCTCCGTTGTGCTCGATCCATCTCCTGCGCACAGCCTTAATTCGTTTGTGGTGAGATTTCGTGGCCGTCTCCAATTGGGAAAAATGGGAGAAAGCGTAGGGAACTCAAACCCTCCCAGATCCAATGCTTATTCCCGTGAGGCCGTGACCCATTGTTGGTGTAAATTTGCAGGATTTCTTGAATTAACCTCTGCATTTTGTGGTATTTTCATCTAATATATTTGTGTCTCATCCAATGCAAATGTGTAATCTATCTGAATTCTGTACATATGCATGTATGAGTGTATGACTGGTCTTTCCAAATTCAGCAAGGAGCACAGAGAAGACACTGAACATGTCCAGCATATATCATTCTAATCTAAGATCCTAGGTGAAGTTCCTCTCCAGCAATGGTATGAACAAAAAATCTCACTCTGTTCTTTTTTCCTCTTACATTTTTATAAGGGGTAGGTTCTTCGAGTCTTACTGTTGGGGTGGAGAAGAGGCTCTCCATACAAGTGTGAGATCATCATCCATGTCATGTCAAAACCTGTCCATCGTCTGGGAGGCCCCTATTTTTAGAAGCTTGGCGCCTTGTCTTCTGCCTCCTCCTTTGTCTCCTCTCCACACTCTGTTTTAGAGACCTTGCATGCATGCCTTGCCTGCCTCATGTCCACACTTTATTTCCTCTAGTTTCGTGGGCAGTAGATCCCTTTCCTCAAACCTGCTCCATTGCGCTACCTCATTTGAAGCCTGAATTTGCCCAAAGGTTCTGGTGAGATGTTGTTATCTTTGCCTTAGTTTTGCAACTATCTGCGCGTCTGTGATTATTGTCTGAATTGATTCGTGAAGACCCAGAGATTTTTCTATGTTGCATATGTTTTGAACCCGTGATACTTACGTATGTTTTTCCTGGAGCTCACAAAAAGTTTATGTCATGCAGGGTGTTCGTTTCTGACCCAAATGGGAGCAAGATATCCTCTTGTGTTCTTGATCCTCTTACTTCTTCATGGGAGCAATGCTACTCCGGATCCTCCAGCGGCGAAATGGCTGACACTGAGTGGTAAGAATCTAGCCCATTGCTGAGTTATGAATTGGGATTTTTTTTCAAGCATGTGTCGAAGGAAAAGCACATCTTTTGTATTAGAAGAAGGTGAGCTAGAAAGTATGTTCTTTCAGCATGCATCATGGTTTGCCTGCCGTGCTGTTAATCTCTCTAGTACTTCCCTACAGGTCGTCGTCCTCTAGTCATTGCTCGTGGGGGGTTCTCCGGCTTATTACCCGAGTCAAGCGGGCTTGCATACAAAATGGGAATGGATAGTAGCTTGTGTGGTTCTGTTCTGTACTGCGACCTGCAATTCTCCAGCGACGGTGTGGGCTTCTGCCATGGCAGTTTGAAACTTGAAAATTCATCACGTATTGCTGAGCAGTTCCCCGACAGGGGCTCGACATATCAAGTGAATGGACAAGATGTTCAAGGATGGTTTTCTCTGGATTTCAAATCGGAGGAGCTGCATTATGTCCCACGTAAGCAGAAAAAAATACTCTTGGTTATCTTGAAAATTGTAACCGTAAAATTGAAGTGCTTTATCTGTTATCCATGATGAAGTTAGAAATTGAAAAAGTGGTAAAATCATTTTTTCCCATTGTTGGAATGGACAAGGTTCAAATGGGTCCTTGGATGGTTTTTATCCCAACGGTTGATCCTTGGGAGTCATTTCTGATTTTCCATTTAGGTTCTGTTTTTAGTTCTTGTTTTTCTTGTTGCAAAGTATTGACTTGTCATGTGGTTTGATTATCTCTCAGTGATTCAAGATATTGCTTCTCGCGCAAATGTATTTGATGAGACAGAGAACCTGTTGACGCTTGACATTGTGTCTCAAATCGTCCTGAATAAAGGTGGTGAGCCTCATGTAATTTGGGTCAACGTAGAGGTAAATGTAGTTTCAATAACATTCAAAGATTCACCGAGGCCCTCTTTGTACCCCCAGCATGTTCTCTATTTAATAGGAGTTCATATTTTCTTCAGTACAACTCATTTTTTCTGGAGCACGGATTAAGTAGCGAAGATTACATACTGGGACTACCAAAAGAATTTCCTGTCACTCACGTCTCCTCACCAGAAATTGCATTCTTGAAAAGTCTCAGTGGAAAGCTCACAAGAAATATTAAGTTGATTTTCCGGTTTCTCGGTGAAGACCTTGTTGAGCCTACGATAAAGAAAACGTATGGAGAACTTCTGAAAGACCTGAAATCTATCAAGGCCTTTGCATCTGGGATTCTTGTCCCCAAGCAATTTATTTGGCCACAGAATAAGGATATGTACTTGGAGCCTTCTACCAGTTTGGTCAAAGATGCACATGCCCTAGGGCTGGAAGTGTATGCATCTGGATTTGCCAATGATGATCCCTTTATGAGTTACAACTACAGCTATGATCCCAGCGCGGAATACTTGCAGTACATAGACAATTCAGACTTCTCGGTCGACGGCGTTTTAACAGACTATCCGCCTACCGCATCAGCAGCCGTAGGTAAGAACGAAGAAACATGCGTGACATGCTGGAAGAAGATAAAACTGAATGGGTCTTGATGAAAAACTTGAAATGTTGTTTTCCCTTCGACTCAAAATAAGTGTCACTGTACAACTTTAGTACAAAGTTATACTAAGTCAGCGACACTTATTTTGGGACGGAGGGAGTACATGATTGGAAGGCACCGTATGATTTAGCTCTTCATCTTTGATTCCTTGACAACATCTTCATGAGGATCCTTTAATTGCAGTGTGCATGGCACATACCAAGGGTAATTCATTTCTTCTTCCTATTGCTTCACCTGGAGCTCCTCCAGGTAAGCTGGCAATCTTCTCATGCCCCATGGTGTCGCTTTGTTAACTTATCATCATCCTGCAACATAATATACTGATCCCTGCACTCAAGCAGGAGAGGAAGAAAATGTCAGGCCACTGATCATAACCCACAATGGTGCGAGTGGCGTCTTCTCAGACAGCACGGACCTTGCCTACCAACAAGCGGTGAAAGATGGCGCGGACATAATAGATTGCTGGGTTCGGATGTCGAAAGATGGAGTCGCCTTCTGCCTGGGCTCTTCAGATCTCAACAGTAGCACGACAGCAGCCACAACTTTCATGGAAAAAATGACCACTGTCAATGAGATACAGAACAAGTCCGGCATTTTTTCGTTTGATCTCTTATGGAGCGAGATCCAAACCTTAAAACGTGCGAAACAAGACATACTGCTTATTTACTTTGCCAAAGATTTTGCGTACACTAACATTGATGCCACATGTTTTTTGTTCGCTGGAGCAGCCAACCTTATCGGTCCATTCGCAGAGGCGCACCTGGAGAGAAATCCTGCGGCGAAGAACGCTGGAAAATTTGTGACACTGACTGAGTTCCTTGATATTGCAAAAGCAAGCAACATCACTGGTATAATGATCGGCATAGAGGTAGCCAGCATAATATAGAATCCTATACTTTTTTGCATGATTCATTTGCTCGTTCCTGTTACCTCTGTCATTCTGTCCCAACTGATCAAGAGAGGTCTTGTATGTATCGAGTGCAGCATGCTTCGTACCTTGCAACTAGAGGCCTTGGCGTGGTGGATGTGGTCTCCGACGCGCTTGTTAAGTACGGCTACGACAAGGAGACCAATAAGTACCGCGTGCTCATACAGTCGGAGGACGCCCCGGTGCTTGGCACGTTCAAGAAGTTCCCCAAGTTCCAGCGGGTCCTCACGATCGAGTTTGACATCGGCGACGTCTCCAATACTTCGGTGGTCGAGATATCAGAGTTTGCAAACGCTGTGAAGATCAGGCGCAGTTCGGCCACACGGATCAACGGCTACTTCCTGGAGGGGTTCACCAACTCCTTGGTCGACAGGCTGCACGCTGGCAACATGCAGGTGTACGTCGGCGTCCTCAAGAATGAGCACATGAACCTCGCGTTCGACTACTGGGCCGACCCCCTGGTGGAGATCGCCACGGACACTTGGTCGGTTGGCGCCGACGGGCTTGTGACCGAGTTCCCTGCCACTGCAGCTGCATTCTTCAGTAAGTAGTAGTAGTAGTAGTATATGATTTACTTGATGGACTCCATGAGATGAAATACCTTCGGAAACAAAAGACACAATGAAATATATCCAGCCGCACGATTGAAGTATTTCAGGTTGCAGGCAGCAACCAAAGAGTTTCTTGTTTAAATCTTCTTCTGCCTGTATATATATAGTGTGTCTGATCTCTTTGGCGAATGGATTTCAGAGAGCCCATGCTGCAGCGACAAAACCAAGAACCAGGGCTATAGGATCCAACCCGCCGAGCCCGGTGGCTTGCTCGGTATGGCGGGGAAAGACGCAGTCCCTCCGACGCCCCCTCCGGCGCCAGTGCTCCAGCCCCAGGACATCCTGCACCAGCAGCTGCCGGTGTGCCCCATCGAGCCCATGTTCCGGACCTTCCGCTGCCGCCTGGATCCCAAGGAAACGGCGAAGGGCACGGGGAAACAAGCCGCCGAGTACAGCGTCAATCTGGCCGCCGACGGGTGAAGAAATGCATGACAAGACATCATCTTGTTGCGGTAACACGCCCTTGGCTCCTGCCGCCTGATTTGGTAACATTGCCCGCTCTTTGTTGCGAGATTTTTCACCTAGTTTGTTGTTGTACATTACATAGTGAAAATGGAATGCACTAGTTATGTGGCATCGTGCATGGAGTGCTTGGACAAGTTTGTTTTGAAAATTAGGCAAATTTCTTACTTCAAAACGAATAAGGATTTGCGTCGATACATGTCTTGTCGTGCGGCCAGGGAGCTTAGGTGGTAACATAACATATTTTTCTTCTCTCATACAATGACCTCAAGATGTCTACCAGTTCATTGGATTCCTGGATATATTTGAGACAGCTTTTTTTTTTAGCCGCAGTCGTCCATGGAACATCATCTACAAGTTTTTGTAACATCTGTCAGGCCCCTACCCAACATTGCAACATCATACTTTGCACACACACAAAAAGAGGTTATGTTCGTTGTACATTCACAGTGGAATGCACCAGTTACGTGGTAGGAACAACATTGTATACGAAGTATCTGGACAGGTTTGTTTTTAAGGGAGCAACTTTTCTATTTTCTTGGTGTTTTACCAATGCCGATTTTATAGACAAAAAAGCGAGCAAATACAAAGTGAACCAGTTTTTATTCGAAAAACTAGACTGAAAACCAAAAAGATAAAGATAAAAGTAGTGAGGGAAACGAGACACATGAATTGCATAGTGTAATAAAAAAATGAGGTCATCATACGACCGAGCTTTGCTTCTCCGTGAGACTCACCGTGCTCAAACATTGCCCGTCACAGCTCATCCAATTCTTGGATATATTCAAAGCTCCTTTTCTCAAGCCTCCCATTCATGGAACAACTTCCGCAAACTGTTGAAACATCTGTAATCTGCCTGTTGCAACATTTGTAACACGCCTATGTGCAATATCACCACAACTCGTTTTATATTAAAAATGTTAGGCTTTTTTGCGTCCATTAGCCTGCCACCATTCCACTGATTATTTTCAAAGAAAAGAAAGTACACGTATTTTCTAACAGATGCTTAGGGTCCAGGTCTCTCAATTTCTTACTCCTCTCATTTCAGGGACCATAAGATTTCTGCATAAGACGACTTTGCACTTCACATATATACAGTTTACAACACCTTAAGCAAATACACAGCCTACAATCTACACCAACTTTTATGCCAACAACAGTGCACGTGCTACAACCTTGACAGTACACGGTAGCTATTCCATCCTTGGGCAGGTGGCTAACACGTTTCTCGCACTCTGCCTTCGATAAACAACACGTATAATTCGGAGGGTACCACCGGAAATGTGCATCGAAAGCATGGAACTTCCTATATGAATATGATCGCTTTTCGGATTCCTTGATTTCGTCTTGCGCCGTTTGTATCGGAAGGGTAGTGCCAGAGGAGGGCACTGGGGCATCAGGGAACCAACCAACCACCGTGTGTGTGCTCATGCCGTTGCCCTCGCCCGAGCCACTGCTTTCTGGTAGATGTCTTCGTACTGCGAAGCCGAAGTGTCCCAGCTGAAATCTATCGTCATGTCTTTCTGCACAAGCTGTTTCCAGACCTCAGGTTTTCTCGTGTAGCAATTGAACGCCCTTTCCATCGCACTGCTTAGGCCCTGGCAAAATGAACATCAACATGAATTCTGCCTGCCAGAAACCTGAGTACAATTTCCCCCTTTTTAGGCTATAATATGCATGGAAAAAGGACCCACCTGCTCGTCGGCCTTGACGAATGTAAAGCCATTCCGCACCTCCATGGGTATTGTTTCATCGTCGAAGTCAAAGACACTGAAACCACAAAGCATGCCATTATATCTGTTACTCCGATTGGATGTGACAACTATATTTGGAGGAACAGTTGACTGGGTCACTATTTACCTGTCATTCAATCCACCAGTTTTCCGAACGATCGGCACAGAACCGTATCTCATGGCTATCATCTGCGATTTAGAAGCGTGTCAGGATCATGCATCACAAGGCCACACATCAAATATCAAACTGAAGCAGAAGAGGTCCGGCTTGCACTTTCTTGATTACTTCTAGGAAGATGTCAAACAATCACGACAACTGAAGAATATATTTCAGCAAGTGATGCAAATTATCATACCATGCTACACGATTTCAGCTTACATTTGTACCTAATACACACTACATCATACGCATTTATCATTGAAGTATGGAAAGAAGGCACACCTGAGTGAGGCCACATGGCTCAAATATAGAGGGAACGACGAACATGTCAGATGCAGCATATATACAGTGAGACAACGCATCATCATACTTCAAAATCAGCTGGATATTGTGGTTGTTCTGAAAATGGTCTGCAATACCTTCAAACTCCCTCTGAAACAAAACAAGTCAAATATGTTCACGGTTCCCATATAGGCAAAGAGGTGCTTAATATAAATTCATGAATACACTGTCAGACTCATGTTCTTTTCGTGATAAATTAATTATTCATGAGATAGAGGAGTCTAGTTTTTTTCTGTTACTTTGGCGATTCAACTCTGATCAAAATATCTGCACAAATATATACTATAGCATAAACGTACTTGAATTTCTGGTACTGGACTTGAACCCAGAAGGACAAACTGTCCTCCTAATTCAGCTGTTTTGTATATTGCATGTCTGATAAGATGTACACCCTTCTGAGCAACTAGCCTTGTAATGCAACCAACCTGCTTGAGAAAATTTTAATTATTTAGTAAACATCCAATATCAAGTTTCCAAGATAAATGAAAGGAGACGAGTACACAGCAGGGGAACAGAAAATGGTATTAGCTAACAGAAGAAAATAATGGAAAATGGGACTGCAGTAACACATTTCGGACTAGTGGGCAATGCCACAATAAAAATAATGACAAACAACACAACCAGATATGAAAAATGTTCAAATTCAAGTACAGAGTGAACATATCCATTTTATCAGTAATTGAGACCTGAGCTTAACAGCATTGAAAATCGTACCAGTGGTTGTAAAGGATATGCAGAAGCCAAGTCTAGCTGCTTTCTAAGTGCTGCTTTGTTGGCTGCCTTTCCCTGGAGATCATTAGCATTATATTGCACCTTGAGAAACCTATCTGTGGAAGGGTTCCATGTATCTGTGTCGATTCCATTAAGTATCCCAAGAAATTTCCTTGAATGTATTTTAAGTGTATCTTGGAGTCCACGCCCACCCTAAGAACAAGAGCATTATCAAGGAAAAAATTGGAAAACTTTTACTTGCGAATTGTAACTATTAAAATGAACTTGTAATCAAAATATATTGAACATGCATATCCATAGAGGCATCTACTGATCAAACAAAAGTAACAGTAATATGAATGATTGTTTCCCACAGCTTGTGCAATTTCTTGCTATCCTCTTCCACAAATGGTTGCCTCCAAAAATTAGCCATTTTGAGCGACGTTCTTAGAAATTATCTACTTTTTGCAGATGAATCTTAGTAGTTGAAGGCTACTAGTGAGACTATCAAGGACAACTGAAAATAGCCAAAAAAACTTGCATCTCATAAAAATCATAAGAAATATTACCTCTGAGCGAACCTCTAGTGCATATGTTGGCGAGACAGTTGTCACGATGTTTGAATACACAACTGCACCCTGAATAATATGAATCGATGGCAGCATAATTCATACCATAGCTATGAGTTTGTGTTCCAAATCTATTGCTACAGTTTGTCATAATTGATACCTTAACAGCATTTATCCTTCCATGTGAATGGTCCCGCATCCTGTCTGGTCTGTCTAGGTGTTCAACATCAAGGCCACAACATGCTAAATCACGAGCTGGAGCAGTTCCTTGATATTCAAAATTATGACAGGTGAAGCAAATTCTAGCTGAGTTGAAGCCTAGATTTGCATATACATCCCAATAAAGAGGTGCCTGGAATTTAAATGTAAAAGGGTAACTTAGTACAGTCTGTATATCAACCAAGAAAATAGATCAATGTTCAGTACGCAATGAGTCAATGCTGCCAAATGAACTTTTGACGCTTACAACAAATGCAGTTTGCCAGTCATGGCAGTGGATAATATCAACTTTCTTCCCACATTGGTAAAGTAACTCCAGTGCCGCACGGCTGAAGTACGAAAAACGTTTAAAGTCGTCATGCTCTCCATAGTACTGAGCCCTCGAAAAGAACATCGCTGGATGCTGTGGCTCGATAAAGTAGACAGGTAGGCCTGCATATGCTAATTTTACTTAGGTCAATGCAGAATCAAATTGTATACAGTAGTACAACTGAAAGTTGCTTGTAACCTTCAACAGTCCCAGTCCAAATTTTGTTGTTGAACATATTTCCTTCGAAGTAGGACTGCACATGAACATCTAAAACCTGCACGATCACATGATAGAAATCTTACCCTAACAGAAGATCCTACCAAAAACATCGATAAGCAACATTGCTACATACCTTAAGATTGCTAACTTGGTCAACCTGCATGCAGTCATATTTGGGAAGAATAATCTCTACTAGATGCCCTTTTTTCTGAAGTGCCTTCCCAAGACCAGATATCACATCTGCCAGGCCACCAACCTAAACAAGAATGCATATAAGAAATATTACAGATGACTAATTGGATTCAAATTAATCAGAGTGGACAAAAATCAAATTCCAACAGGATTAGTCATTGCATCAGCATCATTATCTCAAGAAAAAATTTAAAATATAAAGCAGTTGGAGGAGACAACTTATAGGCACATAATCAACATACAAATATCCGCACCATTTAGACAATGTATTTACTGATTGTAACTTTGTTGAAACATGAAAGCCAATATTTCACCACCTCTGGCACATTCAAAGCTTCATTTACTATTCATGGCTGCACGATCGAAATTTATAAGCTAAAAAGGAGCATCCATACAGTTTTGTTAACAGTAAAAAAGCCACATCGATTCACAAAAACAGAAGGAGAGCACACATTCAACAGTGTCAGCTTTACTTCAGTTTGAATCAGCCTTTGGATCATAATGGACTAACAGAGCAGAACTGAGAGAACTATATGTATTTTAAAATAGTGCTTTATTGTTTACATGTAAGCTAAGTGGATAGTCTCAAGTTTACATGCAACACTGGAAAACTTAGTACTTTGTTAGTTTACAGAATATTAGTACTTGAAATAATGTTCTCTCTAAGCCTCCCTAAATAGTAGTTATACTAGGTAGCCACTTATCCAATTATCAACTAGAAGATTCCAAATGCACGTACGAAAGACTGAATTAATAAAAAAACTCACCTTTGCGACAGGGGCCATTTCTGCTGCTATGTGGGCAATGTGCAAACCAGAACTGCATTAATTAACAAAGATTACAGACCAACTAATTTCTATAAACATGTTTTTGTCGTTTTAGCAAAGGAGAAAATGTACCTGGTTCCTGGTAATGCCATCTTAAGAAAATTGTCCATAACTTCCCTGTTTTCCGTACCTCTGCATGACAAGTATGCTTCCCGAAGACGACTATCCCTTTTTTGAACCATTTCTCGTAACGTGCTTGCATCATTGTAAGATATTTTCTTCTCCAGTAACCACCCATCAATCAAAAGGGAAATTTTGCTCCATAATTCCGAAGGCATGTTTCCAGTGAAATTTCCCAGTGATCTTTTCTCACTTTCCTCTATTAGCTTGCTAAGAGTATCATGAAATTCCAGTATTGAGTGCTCATACAGTTCAATTTGAGAATGCATTTCACGGTTACAAGCTTGGAAACGTTCTTCTACCGATTTAACCTTTTGCTGCAAAAGGTCAACAAGATAACAAGAGAACTCTGAAATATTTGCTGCTTGCAGTGACGCCTCTAATTTGTCAAGCTTATCCTGCAGATCATGATTGTGGTCCAATATCACAGCAGCATGCTCTACTTGGTTTGCTGTGGTCTCAAGCAAGTCTTCCAGTTTTTCTACTTTCTCCCACCAGGCATCATACTTCCTAGGACCAAGTTTCATCATATCTGCTTGGGCAGCCATAAACCTAGACTCCAGCTCCCTAAGAGAAGCATCTAAAAGAGCACGCTCTTTCTCCAATTTGAATATACTCTCCTCTGTTTCGGCAACCTCTATAAGCTTTGTTTTAAGAAATTCTATGTCCTCCTTCAGTAGAATGTTCTCTGCCTTCACAGCATCAAACTCCAATACTAGTTGAGAATCAGTGGAATTCCCTTCGGTTGCAAGCTTATGTTGTGCAGCTGTTTCTGACAACCTCGTCTCTAAAATGTCTATCTTCCTCTGCAAGGCTTCCTTTTCTTTAAGAACTTTATCAGCATGTTCCATTGCCCGAAGACGAGCTTGATTCAAAAGAAGGATATCTAACAAAATCAAACTTCAATTCAGTGTTTGTTATGCACATACTTACAATTCTATGTATTTTAGAAAACTGTATGGATATTCAAAAGGAAGGAATACCCTACTCTTCTCAGTGTTCTGTATCATTCCTACCAAATCTTCCAACTGAAGGTTTGATATGCCATCTCCATCGTCATATTTCTGTGGGGAAAAAACACAAAACCTAGAAACTCTTAGAAGTAAAAAACAGTAACTAATACGAGAAAATGATTAAAAAATGATGATATTTCAGATTAAAACTGATCAGATAGTCATGCGTTTGTCAACAAAATAAGGCTTGGCTACAATTTTGTAATTTTCGTTTAAAATAGAAAGATGCCAATATCAACTTTGTACCGTTATCTAGGAACTTCATCAATTATTGATGTACTAAATGAGGATACATTTTGCTTCAGTTTAACAAACTACAAAAGAGAACTTAAGTTTTTTTATGGCAGTGTGCAACATCATTTTTCTATACATATTCACACCAAATTACCTTCCAGCCTGATATATCCAACTGGTAGATTGGTGGTTGTACACATTAGAAATATATGATGATGAGACTTGTAATTACTAATAATGATTCAGAAGTAATTGCTACAACTACAGCTACAGAGTTTAGCTCTGCTGTACAGTACAAGGACATCTTAAAATAAGTATGTGACATTCTCAATGTTATTTAACTTCTTTTACAATGGCATCTATTTAACTCAGACAACATTCTATATGAGCAATACAATAGTAGTGTCCCAACTAGATTTGACGGCTATGAAACATACGAAAAATGAGCAAACATGAGGTAGTATTTTAAGTGGGGAAATACCTTACAACAGGAAAAAAAATGTTCTTACTAATATGAATAATATGGCATAAGACCTATGCTTGACTGGCACTGGCAGTACAGCTTACAATTTTCTTGGCCATCTTGAATTACAAGAGAAATTTACTTGGATGTCAGGAGATGGATGTAGTAAATTCAGATGATGATTTAAAATTCATATATCAAAGTTAAAATAAGGTAGGAATTCGTATGAGTGAGGTGTTGCCTTTCAGTGGCAGCCAAGCCCCAGTTTACTTTCAGAAAAAAAGCCATCTATTGCCGCATTGCTCCGCGTGCGACAAATAAATTTGGAAACATATAAATGGCTAAGAATAGCATGCTGCACATACTCTTTGTCGTTCTTTGTCGGCGGAAACCGCCGCCTCGTCGGTCCGCACATTAGCGCCGTTAGGGGGGTCGGCGCCGGTTGTGCTCTTGTGAGGACGTTGCGCGGCCGCCCTGGAACCAGCGAACAAAATTCAGATTCCCTTGACATATTCGTAGATTCCAAACGCAAGGAATCTCATCAGCATGCACATGGTGATCGAAGGTACGGGTCGCCGTTACGAAGCATCTATCAGTATATACATACAAATCAGCACGCATTTGGGTATGCGTTGCCCCAAAAAAAAAACACATGTATGAATGCACAATTGAACATTCGCAGTTACGATCCCCACTATGTCTGAACTCTGAGCTGACGGAGCCTGCTCACAGCATTTCGCGCACTGCGAGCACGCACCGGACAGAATGAGAAGAAAAACTCGCTTCCCCCAGCCAGATGTCACTCTGGTACTACTTGCTAATAATTAGTCAGAACCCCGGCCCTTGGTTTCAGTACTGTTATACTGTACTGTGCATCTCAGCCAGAAGCAAAGCCGCCGAGGCCGAGCGCATCGCAAACGACTTCCTTCCAATCGGCGGGTCGGGTAGAGAGATACCTGAGACTGCGGTGGCGGGTCCGGCAGGCGAGGGCGAGGCGGCGGCGGGAGCGGCCGTCGAGCGGGGAAGAAGGGGCGGGGCAGCGGTGGCGCAGGAGGGCGGTCGCCTCGACGCCCGCCGCGGCCGAGCACGCCATGGGGAAGAGGAAGAGGCGGGGGAGCCTGTGGTGTGGGGCGGCGGGGTGGAAAGTGGCGGAGAGTGGAGTGGGGCTGAAGAGTGGCGGTGGGCGGTGGTCAGCGGGGTGTCTCGTGCTCCGCGCGCGGGGGAACGGCGGAGGCGGAGGCGGAGGAGGAGGGCCGAACGAACGAACGAATTGGGCTATCTGGCCGGCCGGCTGGGCCCCGCCGAGCAAACGGCCACCGGACGTGGAAAAGTGTGTGCGGGGGAACGGGCGGTGGAGCTTGGTTTGTTTTCTGGTGCGCCCGTGCATCTCCTCCACGGGCGGCTCGACGAGAGGGGGGAGTCGGCATAGAGGGGTCCGTGAATTTGCAACTACAAAATGGTTGGCAAATCAAAGCTTACCAGCATCTTCAAAATGCAAAACTTTTTTCTTTTTGACGATCAAAATTCAAACCTTGATGATATGAAAAACGATTATAAGGAAGGTCATGGCAAAAAAGACAAATTCAATCCAAATAGTGCATGAATAGTATGCGTTCGAACATACTGCAAATTTGTCTTTTTTGCCGCAAGCTTTCTAGATGTTTGAATTTTTTTCAAATCTTGCACGAACATCTCACACTTAAAACATCTTTCACCATAAAAAATTCTGATTTTTTTAAATTTATTACCATTTTTTATGATTTATTTTGATCGGGTGTGGATGAGCCTTGGCACCCAAACGCCGCATCCTGAAAAGTTGGTGTAATTTCTTTAGAAAACAATTGTAATATAAGATTCGACAGTGAGGAGGCGGATTTGACGATCGCCCTGAGCCGACCTCGATGTCAGTCGGCGGGGCGCTTAGGAGCTGATTTTTTTGCCTAAAGAGTCTCAAACGGTAATTTATTAGGTATCATGTGTTGGAGATACTTTGGACAATGGAGATTGTTATAGCACATTTATGCTATTGTTAGAATCAAATGTGCCAAAAAAAGCATGTCAAATTCACAAATACCTCGATGCTACTACTTTAAGTATGATTATGGTCTGATATGACTTTGATATCGCACACGTAAACTTTTGGGGGAGTTCTTTCATTGTCAGTGCATGAAATCACCTGTACCAATCATACACGGGAATCCTTTTGGTTCTCCAATTGCCAATAAGATTTTAGTGTCCTTCGCAATTGGTTCTTCTGGGTACTCTGCTGAAAACATCTTCACTATAGTGTGTGCAAGTTTCACTGCGGTGTTAAAGCATGTCGTCTTTTCCATCCGGATCTTAGTATATCAAGGGCATCTACAAATTTATCATAAGCATTAAGCAAGCATCCGGATAACAGATGTGCATTTCTATAGAGCAGGGGGGAAAGTTTACTACAACAATCCTTCCTCAGCTTGAAGTATTCACCAATCTCCTTCACATCATTCACTATGCGCAAAAACAAATTATTGCTCATCCGGTAGCATTGACGAAAGAAACCTTAATGGTATGTTGATTTAAAGTAGTCATTGTAAAGAAGTCGTGCAACAACGATCATATCCCGGAGAACAACTGCCTTTTACCAAACCTCTGTCCCATAATGGATGCTCTCGTCAATCACCCTACGTGTTAACCTATGAATGTGTGTTTGGTACTCCTTGTTCCGAATTACTACCTATGTCCCATAATGTAGTATCATTTTACAAGCTATCATAGCTTACAAAATGATACAACATTATGGGACGGAGGGAGTATTTACATGGCTTAAGTTCAAATTTGGTTTCTACCATATCAAATTATTTAACATGGCTTTAGTTCAAATTTGATTTAAACTTAAACTAAAGTCATGTCAAGTAATTCGGAACTGAAGGAATACTTATCTTTCTACAGTGAATAAGTACGTAGTATCAGTATGCAGTTGTGCTTGAAATGGTGTGCCGCGTGTTTTACAAGAATAAGGTGAGATCTATGTGTCGATCTCGATTAATAGGTATGATGCTAGCTACTTCCTTCGTTCCTATAAGTTCGCTTTGTAGTTTAAATAAATAATAATAATTTTATATTATGAAACAGAGGAAGTAATTAGTTGTTCAATCACTTTCTTTGTCATTGTTCCAAATGAATCCGTTGTGGACGTGATCTCCAACCCTTCCCTCAATATATTCCAACATTAACAACTCCAAATTTTCGTCTAAAAAGGAGTTAACCAGAGTTAACTTTTTTCTCAAATAATTTGGTCCCTAAAAGTTTTAAAAGTTACCCTTAAACTCAATCCATTTTGACCTATCATCTAAAAGCCTCCTCAAATTCTCACGCCCGAGGAGGAACCATGTCCACCTCCACATGCTTTTTTTCTTTGAAACTCACCTCCACACGTTTTGAGGGGTGGTTTGAGACTTGAGAGCTTAAGTTTTCTTTTAGGGCATCCACAACCCCATGTGCTAGACGTAAACCTTAGGCCTCGTTTGGGACAGAGGGTTCGGGAGGGTTTTGACGGGATTAACCCCATGGAACCCTAATCCTTAGAAGGTTGTTTGGTCACAAGTTTTGGACAAACCCAAACCCCTCGATCCCCCACAATTCCCTTCGTCCCACGTGGAAACAAACTAGCGATGGCCTACTCGTGGAGCTGGAAGACACGGAGATCAAGCAAACATTGCGATCATGCAAATTTAACCAAATGTAAGGAATTAGGAAAGGGGGGATTAGAGGGAATTGGGTGCAAGAAAGAAATTCACCAAATCATATACAATTCTCAACCCCTTGGGGGGCTTAATTAAAAACCCCTTGTGCCAAATAAAGCCTTAGGATTATTATCATGCTTGATTGGCAGTTAGGTTAACAAATCGCGACACCTCATCTAGAAACGACGCAAAAGGTGGAGGTGGCCTTTTTTTCATGTAGGAGTTGAAGCGATGCATGTAACCAACATTTTTTTCGCTAGTTTGACCATTAATTAATGTTCATCGCTAACCCTCAATGTTAAATTAAAATGCGCTAAGTTGATCTTTTATTTTACAATATTATTTCTTTGTATGCGTCGATAGAAGCGCTAATATGTCATGGAGGCAACAGTTTGATGTGCAGCTTTGTATGCACTGTCAATATGTAGAAGGCAAAAATGTGTAGAAGCCAGAAAATCTGAATACAAAGCTTGTGCGGATGTATTTTGCTTCTTGTTATTCTAGTTAAGAACACAAGCATATTATCTTGTCACTAACAGAAGAATAAAGGCCAATTTGCAAGATCTCTAGTTTAGTAATCAAATGCACTTCAAGGAGATATGGTCTGAGCTCACCAATAAAACCTAAAACACTTTCTAAAAAGCTTCCACTTGCAAAGGCTTCCTATTATCCATGAAAGAACAAATCCATATGATGATTAATTGACATAGAAAGGTTCCTTTATTAAAGTAGATCCTTTATAGGTAATTCCGGAAGACTAAATTCTAAAAATATCTACCGCAAATTAATGTTGAATTAAGGTAAATTTTGAACATACATTTTTTAACCCAGAGAACTACTTTTTTTGCGAAATCATATGAAGGCCAAGTCAATAGCATAATTTGACAAGCCATTAGCCTCAATATTTGAAGCATGTTCTAAATGCCACATGTTGGATCTTCTCTTGATTAGCACCATCAGGCACCAGAAGTAGCCACTGGCACCACTTCAAAATTAACTATGACCGAACTATCCGGGGAAAAGATGTGTACAATATTATTCTCCATACTTGTGATAGAGTAGCTTGACTGAACGGCAGATGATGGAAATTTTCTCCGGGAAAAACATGAGTGTAAATTTTCTATGTGAGGCAAGTAAAATTAGGGAGCATAGTGATACCGTTGATAGGTTGCTTCCATTTTTCTAAACTTGGCAGCAACTGACCAAATTTTATTGTATTTTTTACATCATGAAGACGACGGGCAACAAGAAGGAGGGAGAACATGTATCTCTATGGAAGGTAAAAACATTACACACAAACATCTCAGAGCTGTATGAAAATCATGGCTTCAAAAAGATCAGCACACATGGAACATGGACTGAAAATTCTTAGAAATAAAGATAAGTAACATAAAGAACTTTGTGCTCCATAAACATCTTGTACTATAATTGTAAAAGGCCACACCCTTTAGTAAATAAAACATGGGTTTAGTGATCACCATTTTCGAATAACACACAATTATAATTTCACTAATTAATTGAATGAAAATTGATAGCTTGAACGTGCCAGTATTATCATGAACAAAAACATGTCAAATTTTATAAGGTGAAAAGACCACATGATGCTCTATCCAGCACAAAGATCGCTTGATGCACTCACAGGAGATAGCAGGGGTGACCACCATACCAAGGTACAGCAAGGTGGGCGTTGGTCCGGCTCGGGCAAGAGGCCATGCTCACTGAAACCATGCGAGCAGGAGGAGAACCAACCATGATTGTATCCCACAAGAGATAATTCATTTATATTTTTCTAACTATAAAGAATATGAATTCACATATATGCTTGCTATTATCAAGGATGACAACCGTGGATAGCATGGCATATGATGTTACACATGACAAACTATGATGTAAGTAGCAACAAAATTTCCATGGAACTATTGAGCATAAGGTTTCATTGTTTACCAGTTCACTTATATGAGATTTATTACTGACACGTTTAGAATTTGCTTGACCAAGAAGAAAACTGCACAAGTTGTTAGTAGAATCCGAGCAGTAAATTGAGCAATGGAAGGCAAAGGTAGATCACAAGTCACAAGAAAATTTGGTTTAATTTGTCCAATCATATATCAAGCTGACATTTCGTAACTTCACCTGTATTGTCGATGAAGGACATGGAACTTGACTTATTGAAAGAACAATTTGGCCATCTAATTCAAGAAAGAACCACGTGGCTCTTTTTTTGCGATTTAGAAACATGTGGCTCTTAACTCCCTACACCATTTTGTTTTATCTTCAGTTGCAATTGATTAATCAAGGAGGCACTAAAATCACTCCCACAAATTACCTGATATTGGATACGTAGTGCTTAAGCTTGCTTGATGACATGGACCAAAGAAAGGCTAACTTACTGGAGACCCATCTGCTCATGGAACAACTTGAGCAGCGGGAGAAAATGCTCAAGGTTCAGAACGAAATGCTACAGGTTCAGCTAATTATTTCGACCGACCTTCTAATACATGCTACACTTTTGCAACCCTGTCTCGTCACAACCATGCTAGTCTGAGATTTCGTATTACCTTTTGTCCACTCATAGAACAGAACAGAAAATCCAATGCCGTCGAAAGGAGAGAGCGCCCGGAACCACCACCGAAACAACCCGCTCAATATCCAATCCCTAAATGTTATGGTAGCCTATCACACCAATAGAAAAAGAAAAGGAAATACATATGTGTGTAGGAAAGGAAGAGAGTGATAAGGACACACTATGTCGGTCAAACGACGGGAGGAAGACTGAGCAATCTAACAAAAACCACAAGCAGGCACGTTTTCTTTGCAACCCAAAATGTTAGACATCACTGCACTGACACTACACATTAATTTGAAGTCTACAATAGTAGATTAATGTAGCTCCCATATGAACAAACGGGCATAGCTAAGACCACATGGAATAGAACCTCTCAGTTAGCAAGGGTAAAAAAATCCCTACCTTGCACAAAGAGTGGAAGCTCAAACATTAGGCTAACAATACCAACCAATCAGTAGCTCAAACCGGCTATGCACAAATTAAATTAGCAATGGTGAAGTCCAGATTAGATACAACCTTGTCACACATATTATATTGCCGGTAACTGGAAAACATCACAAATTTGTCAGTAAAAGGCAGTGGGGGCACCTACCAGTTGAATCGCTCTTGTCACCGGTGTTAGAGTGGAAGAAGTTGTCAGCTCCCATTGTGTGCCCACTTGAATCTGCCGTCCATCTTATACGCCACCGACGCCGCCCTGGTTCTGGAATCTGGAACAATAAAATCACACCGAGGTAATCTAGAGTTTCAGTGAAATAAAAAGAAGCGACAACAAAGGGGCAAAGAATGGGTGCGTCAGAGCTCATCCTTACTCGCTGGCGGCGTCGAGCGAGGGTCGAGCAGTAGCAGCCTATACCCAACCGCGTCTTCGCCGTCGTCGGAGAGCGGCATCTCCATGGCCATAGCGGCGCCGACGCACCCCTTACCGCGGTGGCGCATCCCGTGCATCACTATGTCACCTGTCGTATTGCAGGGCTGGCCGACTTACCAGATCTAGCGTGTACCCGCGTGGCTTTAGTGGGGTGAGAGAAAGGCCTGCATCGGTGAGCGAGAGAGCGGCAATGCGAGTGAAGCAAACGGCAGCATCCCACCGGACATCCATCCATCGCATTGGTAAATCCCACATAAACGAAACTCATTAGCGAGCAAGGCAAGCAATAGACGAAGAACTGACTCCGGTGCGGATCGAAGCACCACCCATCCCCTCTTCTCCCCCACAGGCGCCGACACAAAGGAACGACGTGTGGCGAAGGGGAAGCCTCCAGCCGCCATGCCACCCCCGATCTCCAGTCGTCACGCGAACCCTCGTCCTCCAGCCGCTCAAAACAAAGAATGCATAGGATCAACACTGTGAGGGAAAAAAATGGCCCACAGACCAGGCGCTCGACGTTGCTGAGAAAAAAAAAACAAGCGATTGACCAGGTCAAAATTGGGATTGCAAAGGGCAAATTGTGTGCTCAATTGATTCTAGTGCCTCCATACTTAGGGAGCATAGTGAATTTAAGGATGGCTCGAAGATCCTGTCAATATGCGAGACATTAATGTTTGTATATTTTGATGATATTTATAGTACCAGCTCCCTCCGTTTCATAAAATTTGTCATGGTTTTAGTTCCAATTTAAACTAAAATCATGACAAGCTTTATGGGACGGAGGAAGTATCATTTAAAAAAATTAACGAAATCAATGATGTTTGGCACTCGTGTTTGTTATATAATTATTTGGATTTGTTTGCACGAAATTAAGAAACAAATCTGCACAATTTATTTATATTTATCACTTATCAGCACCTAAAAAGAAGTAAAAGGTTGGGACACGGTTTCATTACTGGAAACACTATGGCTCACACGACGGATCGAGTTGCACGTGCCAAGACACCCTCATATCCACGCACAATGTTGATAGAATGAATCCCTTGTCCGTGTGAACTCTATTGATCGTAACCACTTTGCCTGCACATCCAGGGGCTACGACCCCCCTCCTCCCAAACGAAACCATCTCCATCATCCTCACACAGATCAAACTGTTGTGGTAGATCATCATCATCATCAACGTCCTCGATCCCTTTTCCCTTTCTTTTGATTGAATTCCTTCCACCCTCGTCACGGTTTTCGATTAGATCAATCAAATCCAACTCACCCCGTCACTGCTCGTCAGACCAAGGAAGAGCACGAGCACATGGATCCCCTTAGATCAACCATAATCTTACGCGAGGGCGGGAAATGCCAGAGAGATCAACTGGAGAGGGATAAAAACTGACGAGGATGGCGAGGGCGTAGTCAAGAGAAGAAAGAAACCCTAGTTTTTCCGCTAAGGAAAAAAACTATATTAAATCAAGTGTTGCGTGGTTGGTCTGGCTTTTTTTTTCTTTCCGAGATTACACCAATGACATACCATAGTTTTATAGAAGGCGAAGAGTAAATTACAAGAAATCAAATGTGATGGAGTGAAACCACAAGTTGGTTTCCCTCGCATCCACCACTCCACAGATCAAAGGTCGACTACTCAACTAAGTATTGCACTCCAGTTGCACCTTCCTTAACCCACACATATAGTTTTCGAAAAATCATATCAATCGCATCCCACTCATTCAAAATCGTTGCTCGCTCAAAAACCCTTCCATTGCTTTGCTTTCAGAGGTTCCAACAAGAAAGGATGATGATTGCGGCAAAATCTCTGCGGTTGGGGTTTGGGAATTCGCTTACGAGAAGAGATCCACCATTCCTTTTGCATCACCGCATCTGACGGCATCATAGCTAGATTGATCCTCACACGAGTGAAGTAGAGGGTTCAAACTTGTCTTGTGAAGACACATTGCAAAAGGATGTGATCAACCATATCTTCCTCTCTAAAAACATGACGATCTTTGATATTACTATCTGTATCAAAATCTTCCATGAGGAGTCCACAATTGATATTGCATCGCCAACCACATGAACAATTTGCAAGAGAGGGACGCCCAACACTTTCACAGAGCCCCAGCCGCAGGGAACCTGATGCCTCCTTAGCATAACATTTTTATATGCTGAGGAGCTTCTTGACTTTGTTGGTTGTTTGATTTGATTCGATTTCTTGGATGAACAGCTGAATGAAGAAAACGAATGTCTCCTAGTACTCTACCCCACTTGACAGGCTCCACTTGTCTGGTGCGCTCCCTTTCTCCCTCCGCAATCTCATCCCCTCCCAGCTCCGGCGGCGATGGCGGCCGGCCAGCAGCCCAACGGCGTCGGGAGCGACTCCAACCACCGCCCGCACTCGCCGCCGCCCCCGCCCGCGCTCCCGGCGGGGGTGGTGCCGGCCTACCCGCCGCCGGAGTCGGAGGACGACGAGTCCTGGGTGTGGACGCAGATCAAGGCGGAGGCGCGGCGCGACGCGGACGCCGAGCCGGCGCTGGCCTCCTTCCTCTACGCCACGGTGCTCTCCCACCCCTCCCTGCCCCGCTCCCTCTCCTTCCACCTCGCCAACAAGCTCTGCTCCTCCACCCTGCTCTCCACGCTCCTCTACGACCTCTTCCTCGCCTCCCTCACCGCCCACCCCTCCCTCCGCGCCGCCGTCGTCGCCGACCTCCTCGCCGCGCGCGCCCGCGACCCCGCCTGCGTCGGCTTCTCCCACTGCCTCCTCAACTTCAAGGGCTTCCTCGCCATCCAGGCCCACCGCGTCGCCCACGTCCTCTGGGCGCAGAACCGCCGCCCGCTCGCCCTCGCCCTCCAGTCCCGCGTCGCCGACGTCTTCGCCGTCGACATCCACCCCGCCGCCGTCGTCGGCAAGGCCATCCTCCTCGACCACGCCACCGGCGTCGTCATCGGCGAGACCGCCGTCGTCGGTGACAACGTCTCCATCCTCCACCACGTCACCCTGGGCGGGACCGGCAAGGCCGTCGGCGACCGCCACCCCAAGATTGGGGACGGGGTGCTCATTGGCGCCGGCGCCACCATCCTCGGCAACGTCATGATTGGAGCCGGGGCCAAGATTGGGGCCGGCTCCGTGGTGCTCATAGATGTTCCGGCGAGGAGCACGGCGGTGGGGAACCCTGCAAGGTTGATCGGAGGGAGGAAGGGCGAGGCCGACAAGGACGAGGACATGCCCGGAGAGTCCATGGATCACACCTCCTTCATACGGCAGTGGTCAGACTACACCATCTGAGGGAGCCATTGCCCAAGGTCCATTTACTCATCCTCTGTATCAATAGTCGTGTTGTACTACCAAATACTTGGTGATTTTGTTATGGTTTTGTTCGGTTGTGGATGAACATCAACCGTAGTCTAGTGTGGATGACCAATTGTTTCTTCAGCCGAGCAACCATGCTCGGATACTGATAGCGGATGATTGATGAATGAATAATTTTGTAATCTATCGTGTCTTTGGTTGTATTTTGAATAGCTTGCTGGATTAATCGTGCGTATCTTGGAACATAGGCCATGGATTGATCAAGCTTCAATGTCATACTAATTCTAGTGTCTGAATCAATTTATACCACAATGATTCCGGACATGTTTTTAGACCCCAATTTCACCATTTTGTGTGATATCAATCAAATGCCACTTGTGTTAGAGCTCTTAGCTAATACTAATTCACTCTCAAGTTCTGGAAGGGGTTGATAAATGCCGCTCTAATTTATCCGTTTGCAAGCATTTCCCCAAAATATAAGTAAAACGATATCTTTTTCTAGCACTATGAATCTCGTTGAAGATCATACTCATTTATTCCATATGCTTTCTTTTTCTTATGTATTCATCTCTATTTAGTTATAGGACATATGGCTGTGTGGTTTGAGTCATTGAGCTCCCACATGCTGTGTCTATATGCAATAGGTAGTTGCTACCTACAAATCTTCTATCGATTGGTCAGATCAATTGTTTGTCGTGGTTAGCAATTTTCTATGCTTTGAAGGATTTCAAGTGTTAGAAGTTTCCAATAGCTGGTGCTGCCTCTGTAGATCCTACACCGCAGTTGCCTGCTACCTGCACTTCTCAGCCATGAGCCCATGATGCTTGTTAACAGTGTCTTGTACTCCCTACGTTCCAAATTACTTGACATAGCTTTAATTCAAGTTTGGTTCAAACTTGAACTAAAGCCATGTCAAGTAATTTGGAACGGATGGAGTAGAAGAGAACAACACCAGCACAGTCTGGGGAGTTCAGACTTCAGACAACCTGCATCCGTTGCTACAAAAATCAGTATCTCCTTGCAAGGAGTCCAGACTGACAAGATTGAACAACCGTCGAAAAACACACAAGTGAACATAACCAATGCCAGATTCTGCGAAAGAATGGAAGAGGAGTGTGATTTGACTGGGTCCCAACAGAAGAAACATGCAGCAGCAAGTTTCCACCATTTTGACATCTGAATGGTAAACAAATACTTTTCTTCTGTTGAAACAGTGTTGCCTTCATTGGATGGGCCAATGAAGAATATGAAAACACATTTTCTCAATTTATAGCATAATTGGCTTTTGAAGCTTCCAGCTCACCCTTCAAAGTCACCGAGTCAGAAAATTGTTAAGTCTTTCGAGCTCAGAGCACCATCTATCTAGTGGCGAGTTTGGAGGGGTCCTTGTACATTCATCCATAATGGAGGTGATAATTTTTGCGGCTCTTGTTGATCTTGTGGGCAGAGCTATATCCTTCATGGTGGAGAATCGCCGTGATCACACAACTGCCAAGGAGGATCTGCAGAGGCTGTGCCAGCTGCTTCTGAGGATAAGTGCCGTCGTCGAGGAGGCCGAGGGGCAGTGTGTCACAAACCAAGGTACGATCAATCAGTCTAGCACGATGAGAGAGCAAATGCTCAGAGGGACTGTAGAGTGCAGAGTCTGTTTTCACTTTTCGGACAAAGCTGATATATCTTGATAGTACCTTGTTTCCAGTGACTGTTTCGTTTACACAAGCGGCCCCTCAGAGACTGCAGATACTACCACTGCTTGATTGTGCAGGAGTTTGAAAGAATGGAATCAGTGATCTGGCTGTTGATTCCAATAGTGCAAACATAGAGCCTCAAGCTCTTGTGCTCCCTTTTGCATAGGGGGCAAAGTCCACAGTTTGCCCAACCTCGCTTAGCCAATCTATCGGCGGTCCAAATTCAATCTTGAATGGCCAACCAAGCAAAGAATTTTACCTTGGGCGGCGTCCAACTTTTCCAAATCATGTGCTCCACGGGGGAGTGAGTCAACCCAAGAAATTGGGCCTTATATGCGGAAGCCGCAGAATAGGAACCGCAAGTGGTGTGCTTCTCACTTTCGTTGAATGGGTCAGTAAAGATTAGGGCAGCCCCTATTTTTTCAAACGTATAGCACAATCTTCTGCCTTATCATTGTTGCCCGTGTTTGCTGGGTCAACAAAGACTAGTTACCTTCTGAGTCGGCACCTCAGCAACTGTGCCTAGCTCCTTCAAGCTCAGAGCACCACTCATAGCTGCTGAAAGGCTGGGAGTATTCCTGCTTGGCAATAATTTCTGCAGTTCTTGGTGATATTGTCAGCAGAGCCATTTCTGTCCTGGTCAAGAAGTACCGCGAGCAGACAACTGCCAAGGAGGATCTACAGAGGCTGCATCTATCTGTTGGGACGCTGGGAGGGGTTCCCCTTTGCTTGCGCTTCACAATGGAGGCGCTCATCTCTGCAGTTCTTGGTGATATTGTCAGCAGAGCTATATCCGTCGTGGTCCAGAAGTGCCGGGAGCAGAACACACCCGAGGAGGATCTTCAGAGGCTGCGCCAACTGCTTATGAGGATATCTGCTGTCGTCGAGGAGGCCGAGGGGCGGCGTGTCACAAACCGAGGGATGGTCCGTCAGGTTATCGCGTTGAGAGAGCAGATGTTCAGAGGATACTACCTTCTCCACGCCTTCAGCTGCAGAGAGAAGAATATCGAGGAAGATGAGGTGAGCCGCCGCTCTTTTGCTCGGTCCACATTCAATCCAGCCAAGCGCTTGTGCCGCCTTTCTAGCAACACTCAGTCTGAGAGCGTGGCAATTGCATCTAGAGAAAGCATCAGTAAGGAGTTGAAACAGGTTGTTCTAGGCCTAGAAACCATGGTTGGTGATATGAAGGAGTTTGCTGTATTTCTGATGAGCTACCCTCGTATGCACCGCCAGCCTCGTAGCGCGTACCTGTTCTTGGACAAGTGTATGTTTGGCCGCCAGATGGAGATGGAACAGGCCATCAGCTTCTTGCTACAACCCGATCAGCTTGCTCTAGGGAATGGAGATCTTGGTATCCTTCCGATCATTGGTCCTGCGCTCATCGGGAAGAGCACTCTTGTGGAGCATGTTTGCGACGACGAGCGTGTGCGCAACCACTTCTCATCGATCTTCTTCTACACCGGAGACAGTCTTATTACAGATGAAACAACAATTACTTTCAGAGACAGCTTTGCAGTCAAGCACCAAAACATCAGCATCTCTTCAGTTGAAGTAAGATCCTTGCTTGTCATAGAGCTCTCCGAAGACATGGACGAAGGCGCATGGAGGGGGTTGCTGCGCTCTTCCATGAGTTCCATGGCACGCGGGAGCAAGATCATAGTCACCAGCCGGTCGGAGAAGGCGGCGAGCCTTGGAACAACCGAGGCCATCAGTCTAGCACGCCTGCCCGAGGAAGCATACTGGTACTTCTTCAGGACGCTGGCTTTCGGGAGTATGGACCCTGAGGACCACCCAGAGCTGACGTCCATTGCCATGGAGCTCGCCATCGAGATGCGGGGTTCGTTCATGAATGCATTCATCAGCGTCGGCCTAATGAGGCCGTATCTGAGCCCCTGGTTCTGGCGCAGGGTTCTGGCTCATTTCAGGGCATACAGGCAGAAGAACAGGCTGCTGCTGGGCGACGAGTACCCTCTCGACCTCCAGCCCCGGTACGTCTGGAGCATGGCCCAAGCGCCGCGTCCGGACCTTAAGCTGTTTCTTCTCCGCGATAGCTACCAGAGAGGGCCTGATGACTGCGGCGAGGTGCCGAGGGTGACAGCGGTGGATCTCGTGTCCGGGAGTGCTGCCGCGCCGCTGGGCAGGTCCCAGGTTTTGTTCTGGAGGTCCCTGGTACCACCGTACTACCGGTACATGTATGTGTGTGAGTGCGAGCTTGTGCGGCACAGGAGCACCACGGTCGGCGTAGAGCCGCAGAGGTAGTTCAAGCATGGTTTCAGTTCTTGACTGACCGATCTTATGTTGTGGCTGGTACCCTAGCTCATGTGTATGTACTCTTGTCTGAGCAAACAAGCTTTGGAGTAAAATCCAGTTGATCTGTCTGTGTTTCATTTCCTGGACAATGATATATGTCCTTTGCTAGTAGGTCTCAAACATCTGATATTTCTGTAAGTCTAATGTGTTTTAGAAAAGTGTAATTTACAGAAAATGTCTTACCAGATTAGCAGGTGTTCGACTTCCTTGCTTGCTGGTCCAGTATTGGTGCTTGATTTGAGTTGGTGTGGTTCTTGAGTTGATCTTAGATTGTAGTAATATATTTTACTTGAGGTACCCAGTAGCTCATCATGTAAAGCTCACTAGTTACTGAATGTGCTTGAAGTCAAATTGTATACTCTTCCATCTAAAGCACAAAGCCTTGGAGTAAATCTAGTTGGCATTTATGCTGACTCTGTTTTCAGTTTTCGGCAAAGCTGATATATCTTGCTAGTACCTTGTTTCCAGTGACTTGAGAAGGCCATTTCTTTTAATCAAACGGCCGCAGCACTCAGAGACTGTGCAGAAACAACCACTGCTTGTCTGTGTAGGTGTTTCAAAGAATGGAAGAAAAATGTGATGTGGCTTCTAACAGGGGAAACATATAGCGTAAGGCTTCCTCCATATTGACCTCTAAATCAAGACAGGTATACTTTTCTTCTGTCACAACAAAGTCACCTTTGTTGAATGAGTCAATGACACTAGGGGGACACAATTGCTTTCTGAATATTTCAGCTGACCGTTCAAAGTCATCGAGTCAGCAACTGCCTAATCTCTTCAAGTTCAGAGCACCATATAGGCTGGTAAGGATTCCTGTTTGCTTGCAGTCTACTATGGATGCACTAATTTCTGCAGTTATTGGTGATACTGTAAGAAGAGCCATATGCTTCGTGGTCGAGAAGTGCGGTGAGCACAGAGACGCCAGAGGGGGCGGACCCATGTTGGGCTGAGTGGGGGCCTAGGACCCCACTCAATTTCAAAATTTCCAGCTTTGAAGCCCACTGTTTTACTTGTTGGGCCTCCAGTTAGCCTAAGAACAGGGCCCCCACTCTCATTTGGCCCCCCCTAATTTTTTGGGCTGGGTCCGCCCCTGAGCCGCGGAAGAGGATCTCCAGAGGCTCCAGCAGCTTCTTCTGAGGTTATGTGCCATCATCGAGGAGGCCGAGGGGCGGTGTGTCACAAACCAAGGTATGATCTGTCAGGTTAGCATGATGATAAAGCAAATATTCAGAGGGTACTACCTTCTCGACACCTTCAAGTGCGGAGAGAAGAAGACCGAAGATGAGGTGGTGAGTCGCTCCTTGTTCGTCCAATCCAAATTTAATCCGGCTAAACGTTTTCGCTGTGTTTCTAGCAACACACAGACTGTGAGCATGGTAATTGCTAGAGAAAGCAGCAAGGAGTTGAAGCAGGTTGTTCTTGTCCTAGAAAGCTTGGTTGCTGATATGAAGGAATTTGCTATATTTCTGATGAGCTACCCTCGCATGCACCGCCAACCTTATGGCGCATATTTATTTTTGGACAAGTATATGTTTGGCCGCCAAATGGAGAGGGAACAAGCCATCAGATTCTTGCTACAAGCAGATCCTCTAGGGGGTGGAAATTTGGGTGTCCTTCCAATCGTTGGTCCTGGACTTGTTGGTAAGAGTACACTTGTGGAACATGTTTGCGATGATGAGCGCGTGCACAATCACTTCTCCTTGATCTTGCTCTACAGAGGAAATGACCTTAAAGATGAAACAGTGACAACCTTCAGAGATCATTGTGTGACCAAGCATCAAAATATTGCCTTGGATGAAGAAAGGTCGTTGGTTGTCATTGAGCTCTTGGGGGATGTGGACGAAGGGGCTTGGAAGAGGCTGCTGCACTCTTCTGAAAGATGCATGAAGCGTGGGAGCAAAATCATAGTGACTAGCCGCTCAGAGAAGATGGTCAGGTTTGGAACAACGGAAGCAATCAAGCTAAATTGTTTGTCTAAAGAAGTTTACTGGTATTTCTTCAAGATGCTCGTGTTTGGAAGCACGGACCCGGAGGAGAACCCAAGGTTAACATCCATATCTCTGCATATATTGTTGCTGTCTTACTGAGAGAAAATCTCAGTGCCCGGTTCCGGTGCAGGGTTCTCAGAGGCTTTAGGAAGTACATGCAGAAGAATGCATTGTTAGCTGGTGAATATTGCGATGAGGATAAGTCTTGGTATGCTTGGACCATTGCTGAAACTCCGTCGAGAAGGTCCTGGTGTTCCTGCCTGAAAATCATTGCATTGCGCCTCTTCCAAATGTTCCAGAGGATGGCGATTGTGACTGCGGAACGAACCTTGTTCAGGGCTGAGGCGCCTCATGCAGTAGTGATGGAGACGGGTGGATCATGGCATAAACTTGTGAGCTCCAGACTAGTTGTAGGAGATATGGCTGTGTGATTTCATAATCGTTGAGCTCCCACATGCTAAATATCTATATATCCACCATTTTGATATCTGATGAATAAAAAAACCACTTTTCTTCTGTCAAAAGAATCTCACCTTTGTTGGATGAGTCAACGAAGACTAGGAAAACACCTATTTTCTGGAATTTATAGCACAGTTGCCTTCTGAAGCTTCCAGTGTTGACCGTTCAAAGTCACCGAGTCAGCACATTCCAAAGTCTTTGGAGCTCAGAGCACCATCCATGTGGTGACGTGCTGGGAGGGGTTCCTGTTCATTCACAATTCACAATGGAGGCAATCATTTCTGCGGTTCTTGGCGATCTTGTGGGAAGAGCTATATCCTTCTTGGTCGAGAAGCGCCATGAGCATACAACAACTGAGCAAGATCTGCAGAGACTGCACCAGCTGCTTCTGAGGATAGGTGCCATTGTTGAGGAGGCCGAGGGACGGCGTGTCACGAACCGAGGGATGATACATCAGGCTAGCACGATGAGGGAGCAAATGTTCAGGGGGTATTACCTTCTCGACGCCTTCAGGTCCAGAGAGAAGAAGACCCATGGTGAGGAGGGGAGTCACTTCTTGTTTGCTCAATCCAATTTCAATCCGGCTAAGCGTTTTCGCCTCCTTTCTAGCAACACTCAGACTGAGAGCACGGTAATTGGTAGAGAAAGCAGTTATGAGTTGAAACAGGTTGTTCTTGGCCTAGAAAGCACGGTTGCTGATATGAAGGAGTTTGCTATATTTCTGATGAGCTACCCTCGGATGTACCGCCAACCCTATGGAGCATATTTGTTCGTGGACAAGTATATGTTTGGCCGCCAAATGGAGAGGGAACAAGCCATCAGTTTCTTGCTACAAGCTGAGCCTCCAGGGAATGGAAATGTGGGTGTCCTTCCAATTGTTGGCCCTGCACGTGTTGGGAAGAGCACTCTAGTGGACCATGTTCTCAACGATGAGCGTGTGCGGAATCACTTCTCCTTGATCCTGCTCTACACTGGAAACAACCTTAAAGATCAAACGATGCCAACTTTTAGAGATCAATGTGCGATCAAGCATCAAAATATTGCCTCAGATGAAGAAAGGTCGTTGGTTGTCATTGAGCTTTTAGGGGATGTGGACAAAGGGGCTTGGAAGAGGCTGCTCCACTCTTCTAAACAACACATGTCATATGGGAGCAAAATCATAATCACTAGCCGATCAGAGAAGACTGCCAGTCTTGGAACAATGGAAGCTGTCAGGCTAAATTATTTGTCTAAAGAAGCTTACTGGTATTTCTTCAGGATGCTCGTGTTTGCTAGCACGGACCCGGAGGAGCACCCGAAGCTAACATCCATAGCCATGGAGATAGCTCTAGAGATGCGTGGATCTTTCATATACGCGTATGTCATTGCTGCCTTACTGAGAGAAAATCTTGGTGCTCGGTTCTGGTGCATGGTTCTCAGACACCTTAGGGAGCACAGGCAGAAGAATATCTTGTTGTTGGGTGAATATCCTGCCGAGGAAGATCAGCCTCGGTATATTTGGAGCTTGGCCAAAAGGCGACGAGGTTCTGAGTATATGAAGTTCTTTTTGCAATGTAGTCACTACCAAAATGGCCCTGCTTCTAGCGGCGAGGTTCCGAAGATAACAGTGACGAATCTTCTATCTGGCACCTGGAGCACCATGCCACGAGGAAAATTTGAGGTCTTATCCTGGAGGTCTCTCATACCACCGTACTACAGCTACACAACTGTCTGCGAGTTTATCCGACAGGGATAGTGCCACAGCATAGAGGAAGAAGAGAAGCGCTCTTTGGCACCGTGGTGACATTGCTTTGAATTACTGGTGGTTTTGTTCTTGTCTACGGTCCATGGCTCACCAGATTGGTAGATAAGACTTCCTTGCTTTGCTGGTCTAAATCTTGGTGGTTTATTTAAGTTGATCCGGTTCTTGGCTCGAGATTATATGGAGTATATTGTAACTGGTACCCAGTACACATGGCTCCTTAATTACTGATTCTGATTGTAATAACTTATGTACTCTTTATCTGAATAAACAAGCCCTTGCCTATGTAGCACAACCACTGCCTGATTGTGCAGGTGTCGAAAGAACAGAAGAAAATGTGATTTCACTGTTGATCCCAACAGGGGAAATTTGCAGCTTCATGGTTACACACACTGACCTTTACTAAATCAGAAACAAATACTTTTCTTCTGTCATAACAGGTGTCACCTTCGTTGTCTGGGTCAAATGGCTATTCTCTGAATTTTTTGTACAATTGCTTTCTGAAACTTCCTACTGGCCGATAAAAGTCACCAGTTCAGCAGGTGCCTAACTTCATCGCGCTCAGAGTACCATCTAGCTAGCCAAAGTCTTTGGAGGAGTTCCTGCTGTTCGCTCTTCATAATGGATGTGCTCATTTCTGCAGTTCTTGGTGATCTTGCCGGCAGAGTCATATCCTTCGTGGTTGATAAGTGCCATGAGCAGAGAACCACAGAAGAGGATGTGCAGAGGCTGGGGCAGCTGCTTCTGAGGTTACGTGTCATCGTCGAGGAGGCCGAGGGGCGGCGTGTCACAAATCGAGGGATAATCTGTCAGGTTAGCATGATGATAAAGCAAATGTTCAGAGGGTACTACCTTCTTGACGCCTTCAAGTGCAGAGAGAAGAAGGCCAACGATGAGGTGGTGAGTCGTCGTTCCTTGTTTGTACAATCCAAATTTAATCCGGCCAAGCGCTTTCGCCGTCTTTCTAGCAACACTGAAATTGGGAGCATAGAAATTGGTAGACATCAGTAAGGAGTTGAAACATGTTATTCTTGTCCTGGAAAGCATGGTTGCTGATGTGAAGGAGATTGTTATATTTCTGATGGGCTATCCTCGCATGTACCGCCAACCTTATGGTGCCTATTTATTTTGGGACAAGTGTATGTTCGGCCGCCAAATGGAGAGGGAACAAGCCATCAGCTTTTTGCTACAAGCTGATCCTCTAAGGGGGTGGGAGTTTGGGTGTCCTTTCAATCGTTGGTCCCAGACTTATTGGGAAGAGCACACTTGTGGAACATGTTTGCGACGATGAGCGTGTCCGCAATCATTTCTCCTTGATCTTGCTCTATAATGGAAATGACCTTAAAGATGAAACTGCAATGACTTTCAGAGATTACTGTGTGATCAAGCATCGAAATATTGCATCAGGTAAGGAAAGGTCTTTGGTTGTCATTGAGCTCTTAGGGGATGTGGAAGAAGAGGCATGTAATCGGTTGTTGCACTCATCTGAAAGATACATGACTCATGGGAGCAAAATCATAGTGACTAGCTGATCAGAGAAGATGGTCAGGTTTGGAACAACGGAAGCCATCAAGCTAAGTTGTTTGTCTAAAGAAGCTTACTGGTATTTCTTCAAGATGCTCGTGTTTGGAAGCACGGACCCGGAGGAGCACCCAAGGTTAACATCCATAGCCATGGAGCTGGCCCTCAAGATGGGCGGATCTTTCATCTCTGCGTATCTTGTTGCCGCCTTACTCAGAGTAAATCTCAGTGCCCGGTTCTGGCGCAGGATTCTCGGAAACTTTAAGCAGTACATGCAGAAGAATGCATTGTTGGCTGGTGATAATATTGACAAGGATACCTCTCGGCATGTTTGGAGCATTGCTAAAACAGGGTGAGTTTCTGATGATCTTCATTTCTTTCTTCTACATGATAGTTACCAAATAGGGCCTGCTGCTCATGCTCACGGGGAAGTTCCGAGGGTAACGCTGCCGGAATTTTTATCCAGGACATGGAGCACTGTGCGGCAGGGAAAATTTGAGGTCTTGTGCTGGAGGTCTCTCATACCGCCGTACTACAGCTATATATATGCTTCTGAGTAAGGATGAAAGTGGTTAGAATAATTTCCGACCGAAACCGTTTCGGAATCCGTTTTTATAGGATACGGTAACATGATTTTTACATCCGACAAAAATCCGATCCAAACCCGAATACGATTGATAGGATACGGTATAGGATATGGTATTACAAATATCCGACATAATAGGATAATCCATTTTTTCTAGCCGGATAATCCGAACTTTTAATTTCCGAATCCGATTGATGGATGAAATTTTCAGTATAAATGAGTAGTATGTGAATGTTATCTTTGCTTATGGAACATGACATATGCTTGTTAGTCAATTATTTAGACTATTTCAATACTATATAGTGCTTTATGTGTTTCTAAAGTGTATAAGTATTTAAATTTACTTATTTTTTATGTATGATTCTAGTTTAAATCATTTATATATTTCTCACATATGAATATGGTAAATGCCCGTTTCCGATCCGATTCTTTTCCGTTACCATACCGCTTCCGAATCCGCCTAATCCGGTATTCGAATCCGCATAATCCGGTATTCGAATCCGCAACCGTTCCGCTTCCGAATCCGAAAATAAATATGGAATAGGATATGGTATAGAGATTATCCAACCGAATCCGATCCGGTTTCACCCCTACTTCTGAGTTTGTGCGGCACAAGAACACCCAGCCATAGTTCTCTTCTAGTCTAGTCGATTAATTATGTTTGGCTTACCACCAGATTGGTATATGCCTTAGACTTCCTTGCTTGCTGGTCAAATGTTCATGCTTGATTTGAATTGATCTGATTCTAGACTGATCGATCTTATACAGGGTATGCTGGAATTGGATCCCAGTAGCTCATCATGTAGGGCTCCCTAATTCCTGATTGTGTCTGTAGTCACTTATATACTCCTCATCTCAAAAAACAAAGCCTCTGAATAAAATCTAACTGATATTTTTCTGCAGACTATATCTTCACTTGTTGAACAAAGCTGATATATCTTGCTGCTACTAAGATCTAGCATTGTTTCGAACATAGTTTTAAATAGCGGGCTATGACAAATAGCGGCGGTCCTTCAAAACAGCCATAGCGGGGCTATAGTGAGGCTATAGCCGGCTATTTTAAAACTTTTTCGCACGATTGTACATGAATAGCGGCGAGCATCATTTAGCGGCACCATGCTCAAACAACCATAGCAGGGCTATAGCTGGGCTGTAGCCGGCTATTTAAAACTTTGGTTTCGAATGACTTGAGGAGTCCGTATCGTTTACGCGGAACAGCTGCACTGCTCAGAGAGAGACAGTGGGGAGGACAAGTACCCTCGACATCAGCGAGGATCCCCAGGTAGCCGCTGCCGACGATGCTACCCTGTAGTTGCCTCCTCCTGGCATTTCTCAGCTTGATGCTGTAACAGTTTACTGCAGAGAAGAAGAAAAAATAGAAAACGTGTAGTGTCAAGTTTCCACCATGTTAAGTTGTTAACTGAATGGGAAACAGGTACCTGTTCTTCTGTCACAACAATTTCGCTTTTGTTGAGTGGGTCAATAAAGATTAGGACAAGCCCCATCTTTTGAAACTTATAGCACAACCTTCTGTCATATCATTGTTGCCTTTGTATAACACCTACAGTTTTTTTTTTGGAAATTAGATCACAGTTGTCTTTTGACACTTTCAACTGGCCGAAGACATCGAGCCGGCACCTCAGCAAGTGCTTGACTGAAAGTCTGGGAGTGTTCCTGTTTACAGTGGAGGCAATAATTAATTTCTGCAGTTCTTGGTGATATTTTCTGAAACTTACAGCACAATTCCTTCCTGAAAGCTTTGAGCTGACCGTTCAAAGTCATCGAGTCTGCAAATGCCTAAGTCCCTTCAACATCAGAGCACCTGAGTCAGCAACTGCTTAAGTCCTTCAAGCTCAGAGCACCAGAGTGAGCAACTGCCTAACTCTTTCAAGCTCAGAGCACCATCTATCTGGTTCCCCGTTTGCTTGCGCTTCACAATGGAGGCGCTCATCTCTGCAGTTCTTGGTGATATTGTCAGCAGAGCTATATCTGTCGTGGTCGAGAAGTGCCGCGAGCAGACAACCGCCAAGGAGGATCTTCAGAGGCTGCGCCAGCTGCTTCTGAGGATATCTGCGGTCGTCGAGGAGGCCGAGGGGCGGCGTGTCACAAACCGAGGGATGGTCCGTCAGGTTATCTCGTTGAGAGATCAGATGTTCAGAGGATACTACCTTCTCCACGCCTTCGGCTGCAGAGAGAAGAATAGCAAGGAAGACGAGGTGAGCCGCCGCTCTTTCGCTCAGTCCGCATTCAATCCAGCCAAGCGCTTTCGCCGCCTTTCTTCTAGCAGCACTCAATCTGAGAGCGTGGCAATAGAAAGCAGCAGTAGGGAGTTGAAACAGGTTGTTCTAGCCCTAGAAACCATGGTTGGTGATATGAAGGAGTTTGCTGTATTTCTGATGAGCTACCCTCGTATGCACCGCCAGCCTCGTAGCGCATACCTGTTCTTGGACAGGTGTATGTTTGGACGCCAGATGGAAAAGGAACAAGCCATCAGCTTCTTGCTACAACCCGATCAGCTTGCTCTAGGTCTAGGGAATGGAGATCTTGGTATCCTTCCTATCGTTGGTCCTGCGCTCATCGGGAAGAGCACTCTCGTGGAGCATGTTTGCGACGACGAGCGTGTGCGCAACCACTTCTCGTCGATCTTGTTCTACACCGGAGACGGTCTTATTACAGATGAAACAACAACAACTTTCAGAGACAGCTTTGCAGTCAAGCACCAAAACATCAGCATCTCTTCAGTTGAAGGAAGATCCTTGCTTGTCATCGAGCTCTCCCAAGACATGGACGAAGGCGCATGGAGGAGGCTGCTGCTCCGCTCTTCCATGAGTTCCATGGCACGCGGGAGCAAGATCATAGTCACCAGCCGGTCGGAGAAGGCGGCGAGCCTCGGAACAACCGAGGCCATCACGCTAGAACGCCTGCCCGAAGAAGCATACTGGTACTTCTTCAGGACGCTGGCGTTCGGGAGCGCGGACCCCGAGGACCACCCGGAGCTGACGTCCATCGCCATGGAGCTCGCCGTCGAGATGCGGGGGTCGTTGATGAACGCGTTCATCAGCGCCGGCCTGCTGAGGCCGTGCCTGAGCGCTCGGCTCTGGCGCAGGGTTCTGGCGCATTTCAGGGACTACAGGCAGAAGAACAGGTTGCTGCTGGGCGGTGAGTACCCTCTGGACCTCCAGCCCCGGTACGTCTGGAGCATGGCCCAAGCGCCGCGACGTCCGGACCTTAAGCTGTTTCTGCTGCGTGATAGCTACCAGAGAGGGCCTGATGATGGTGGCGAGGTGCCGAGGGTGACAGTGGTGGATCTCCTGTCCGGGAGCGCCGCCGCGCCGCGCGGCAGGTCCGAGGTCCTGTTCTGGAGGTCGCTAGTGCCGCCGTATTATAGGTACATGTATGTGTGCGAGTGCGGCACAGGACAGGAGCACCACGGTAGACATGGAGCCCTAGTTCTTGACGGGCGATCTTATGTTTGAGTATGTTGTGGTTTATTTATAGCAGATCACAGTGGCTTATTGTGTAGTTGCAACTTGCAACCACTTGTGTATATACTCTTTCTGAACAAACAAGCCTTGGAATAAAATCCAGTTCATCTGTCTGTGTTTCATTTCTTGGACAAGGTCCTGCTAATAGGTTTCAATCATATGAGATTTCTCTCTAAGTCTAGTTTGATTTAGAAAAGTGAAATTTTATTTACATAAAATGGCTTACCGGATTGGCATGTGTTAGACTTCCTTGCTTGCTGGTCCAGTATTGGCCCAGCTGTGATTTGAGTTGTTGTGGTTCTTGAGTTGATCTTAGATTGTAGTACTAATATATTGTACTAACACTAGTTACTGAATCTTCTTGTAATCAATTGTATACTCTTCATCTATAAAACAAAAGCTTGGAATAAAATCTAGTTGACATTTATGCTGACTCTGTTTTTCCCTTTTCAGACAAAGCTGATATATCTTGCTAGAACCTTGTTTCCAGTGACTTGAGAAGGCCGTTTCTTTTTAGCAAACGTCCGCATCGCTCACAGACTCTGCTGAAACAACCACTGCTTGATGATTGTGTAGGCATTTTGAAAGCATGGAATAAAAATGTGACCTCTAAATCACCATGTAGCGTCAAGCTTCCACCATTTTGACCTATAAATAAAAAAAAAGTACTAAGAGGGTAAATACACATGGTTGTTAACTAAGGTAGATTTAAGTTCCAAGAAAGCCAGCTAGATTTACGGTTAGATCCCTTGTACTTGACTCAGAAAACTGAACAGGTGGCTTGGCCTCATAGAAAAATGCGGTATGCTAGAATTCCTTTGAAAATAATTTTTCATCTGGCCGGTGTTTTAATATAGTATATTGACTAGAGAAAATATTTTTATAAGAATTTCGAAAGGTAAAGATACCAAATGTACCTTTTGTGATCGTGAGGAAACAATAGAGCATAGTTTTTCTCTCTAAGAGAATTTTTAACCAATCCCCTATCCGTTTGAAGATACAATCGAGTATCTTTAGAGGAGGATAACCTAACCGATCCCCAGTATTTAGAGGAGTATAATTATTTATTTATTTTTTAGCCTAGCCGTATGATCTTCAAACAACTACACATTATATCATCAATCATTCAAATATTTAGAAATAAGCATGCATGACATATAAATAAAATGATAGCACCACATCGAGATATTCAAATTTAAGCATGCATAGTTCATCCAAAAGGTATCACAACAATCAAGTTTGATCCGAAATCACCACAACAAAGCATGGTTTATGTTGTGGATCAATCCCAACCAAAGGCATTCAACATGAACCGAAAAGAAATCTTCAGCACCTCCACCATCACTACCATCCACACGGTCACCATCACTATCACTACCTTCTACATGGACACCACTACCAACTTCCATTTGGGTCAAGATCTCTTCATGAGTGAGGTCCCACTACTATTTTGGCCATACAAGAATGGACGTTAGCGCGCCCTCTACAGGGACCGCGCTGCAGGTGAAATTTAGCAGCGCGGGCAGAGGGAGCGCGCTGCAGGAGACTGATCATTGACATCGCGTGCTTCTAAGACCCGCGCTGCTAATATGGGTTCACAATTTGTGTTCCCGTGGCTAGCCACTTTAATGGCGTGTGTGTCCAACCCCACACTGCAGATGTCATATACATCTGCAGCGCGTGTTCGTAGGCCCGCACTGCTAATTCGGCTACCGCAGACCGGGTTTTTTGGGCCCACATGTCACCAGCGCGTCACTGCTACACCGCGCTGTAGGTGGCCCAACCATCTACAACGCGGTGTCGACCACCCGTGCTGCAGATGGGATCACTTAAACCAGGCTCACTCTCTCCCTCACGCACCAAACCCAATCCTCCGACCGCCGCCGCCCCATTCCTCCACCGCCGCCGCCGCCCCGTTCCTCCACGCCTCCGCCCTGTCCTCCACGCTGCCGCCTCACTCGGATCGCCCACTGGTGAGTCTCCATCTCAACCCCGTCTCACTAATATATAATTTCTGTGTATGTGGTGCTTGAGTAAAATCTGTGTATAATAGATAGATAGGATTTTTGTTGCATATTGAGACAATTTGGTGCATGTCCGACGACTCTGAGCAGGAGGAATGTAGTGACATATGCTTATTTTCCTACTTTTAGCAGTTACAGGAGGCAATTAGGATTTTTGGTTAGCATATTGAGGTAATTTGGATTTTTGTTAGCATATTGAGACAATTAGGATTTTTGTTGAGCAAATTTATATTAGGAAATGTCATATCAATTTTTTCAGGGATATGAGTGGCCTATGTTTTTCCGGAATGTCGATTCATTTCCGTTCCGGCAAATTTCAGGCGCTCGATATGTCGAATTTTTAGCAAATGTCATGCTGAAAATTTCCGTGGATTTCAGCATGAATTGTGCTAGAAAAGTAGGACATATCGAGTGCCCGAAATTTGTCGAAACGGGAGTTAAATGGTGTTTCGGCATCAAATTACTTTTAATCATTATTTTTGCTATTTTTTTAGAATGCCGATGATTTAAATATATTGCGACACTATGTGACATCGGAGAGAGTATGAAGCGAACCCTTGTGATATGTACAATTACGGAACTTGTGCATCCTATTTGGGTTCGTTGTCACACTCTCCCTGGAATCGCTTATGTGTCCAATCTAAATATGATGCACTAATTGGATTATATCATTACGTTTTATTTTTTTAGAATGTTGGTGATTCAAATATATTGTGACACTATGTAACATCGGGGAATGTGTGACGCAAACCCTTGTGATATATACAAATACGAAACTTGTGCATCCTGCTTGAGTTTGCGGACACACTTTCTCCCGGGAATCGCTTATGTGTCCAATCTAAGTATGAGCCATTATTTAAAAGTAATTTTGTCTTATTTTGTTAATTTGTTAGTTAGTATAAAATTTTTCACTCGTTTATTTTAATAAAACTTTGTATATTAAACAAGTTCTCGGCAACGATGCCTGTCCCGCATCCCCGTCACGGTGGCGGAGAACACCTGCTTGATGTGATGCACAATGTCCGGGACTGGGCTCCCCCGGGCTGGCACTGGGAGGTGGTTTCTGGGGCGCGCCGCTTGGTGAGGATTTCGGGTTCTGCCGTCGACCCGGAGCTTGTGGATCCATGGCCTCCCTAAGAGGGCCGAGTAGGAGGTGTTTGCTTCGATGACGAAGAACCGCACCTTGAAGCTGAAGGTGGACATCTGGATCTTCACCGTGATGGCGCCCAATGTGGGCTTGCCTTGGTTGTCGAAACCACATATCATCACATCGGATGACTCGAGGTCATCCACCGTGAAACCTGCCCGAGTAAGGCTCCGAAGTGGCAGGATATTCACGGCGGACCCCGGGTCAACAAGGATACGACGGAGATGTGCGGCGCCGATGTTACCTTCCACATAGAGTGGAAGGTTGTGGTCAACCTCTTCCACGAGCTTGTCTTCTTCGTCGAACGTAATCTCGTTCACGAACAAGGGGTTTGAGAAGAGGCGATGTTTCGCCATGGACACCTCATAGAGTTCTGGAGTTTGAAGCGCCTTGATGAGAGCTTCGCGAAGGTCCGGCACCAGCATGAGTGCGTCATGCACACTCAAAAGCGCCGGAATACGTTTGAGGTGGGCGATGATGTTGTAGTCGACCTTGTGCGACTTCTCCTTCTCTTGGCCTTGAGTTTCTTGCGCTTCTTTTTGCGAAGGCGCCTCTTTCGAGGCAGACAATTTTATTGCCCTCGTTGGCTTGGCCTTCGGAGGTTCAGGTAGAACCTTACCTCCACGGAGGTTCATGTGCACCTCTTTTACTTCTGGGTCCTTCACCACGCCATCTACGTGGAAGACCTCTTGCTCCTCAGAAGTTAGCACGTCTTCTGAGTCTGTGCTAGGAGTGTCGCTGTAGTCAAGAATCACATTGCAACTCTCAATGTTTGACGATTGAGAGGTGCTAGGCTCTTGTATTTCTCCAGTCTTCTTTGTCGACTCCTGCCCCCACTGGTGGGGAAGGAATTGCGCCAAGGTGGGAAGTATCCTCCCTCTTCGAGGGAATGACTCATCCCCCTCAGACAAGGGGACGAACCTTGGAGGAGGACGACGTTGGCTTGGGTCGACCCATCGTCCAGTTGGTGAAGATACACCCATCACGGGCAAACGACGAGGGGGTCGCGGGGGCAAACCCCTCGTGTGCATCCGACGTTGGACCGTGTTCCAAGGTCGCCCCTTGCACGCGGCGAGGATGACCTCTCGCGGGGCGAGAGGTGTTGGCGTGGTGGAGAGGACGAAGTTGGATAGGCGGTGCTCCACTTCTGCGAGTGGCACCCATGATGAACCACCTGCTTGCCCTTGTTCAGATGAGGTCGTCGTTTCCACGCTCACCACGTTCACCGCGTGGTAGTCCGGATTAATGGCTTCGGGCTCCAAATTGATCCTCTTCTCATTGATGGCCCGTTGGAGCCATTCCTTGAAGGCGATGCAATCCTCTATTGCGTGGCCTACATACCTGTGATAAGGGCAATACAAAGAATTGTCTTTCATACTTACATGATCAGGTCGTCGTGGCTCGGGTAGGTTTAGAGCACGATGCTCCATTAATTGGTCGAACATGCCCTTCACCAACTCTCGACGAAAGATGTATTGCTTCTGGAGGAGCTCCTGTATGGACGTGCGTTGCCTTTCCCCGGCCTGGTCGCTCCGTGCCCCCAAGATGGGCACGGTACTTCGGGGTTCAGTGTTACGCATCCTTGTGGTGTTTGATTCCGCCAACGCCTTCGTCTTGCCACCATTGTTAGGTAGCTTAGACGTTGAGGCGAAACGCCTAGCAGGGTCATAGGCGCTAGCGTTCCTGTAAAGCTCCATAATCTGTGGTGACTTCTCGAACTCCAGCTTGGTGGCCGCTACAGCTGAGCTTAGGGCGCTGAAATCTCTAGGCTCACGCCGAGATACTTCCAGCGACCAGTGCTGTTGCATGCCATGGACGCACATCTCAATGGCGTCCTCAAGATGCATCTCTCTAGCGAGACGCACAAAGCTATTTCTGAACCGGATGATGTACTCATCGATTGACTCCTCCCTCCGTTGTCGAACTTGTGCAAGTTCAACGACAGAGAAGTCTTTCTTCATGGCAACAAAGTTCCTTTTGAAGACTTCTTTCATTCCCGCCCAGCTGTTAATGGATCCCACTGGTAAGCGACTATACCAGTGGAATGCGGGGCCAGTTAATGACCCCGAGAGTTGTCGAAGCAGAAGAGACGAGCTATTGGCAGTGTCGCCGCAAGCCGCCTCAAAGGACGCCAGATGCTCCCTAGCATCACCTGTTCCGTCGAATTGACGAAACTTTGGTGGATGCCAACCAACGGGAAACGACACAAGGTCGTGCCACGCTCGTAGGGCTTCTCTAGCTCGCTTTCTGAAGTGCGAGGTGCTTGCTCCATGGAGATTTTCTTGAGCTTCTTGGTCACCATGTCTTCCACGATGTTGTGGTAGTCCCTAAGCGTGCTTGGGTCTCGAGCCACATTGGTCGCGCCGACGGGCACGACTAGGGGCCGGACCTGCACACCCGGTTCTTGATGTTGATGACCGTCGTTCACAGGTGCTTTCGCCATTGTAAGGGCGCGCAACTCTTCCTCTTGCGGGTCAACCACCCGCCTTGGTGCCCCTGGGGCCATGGGGTGACTGCTCATCATGAGCTCGATAAATTGATCAACTTTTGCCGTTAGTTGATCGATAGTGCGGCCTTGCTCGCGCACTTGATCAACCAGACTTGCTTCATGTGGTGCTCCTTCACCTGCAAGACCAGACGAGTTAGCGGCAGATGCCTTGAGCACCTCCATCTCCTTTGCTTTTCCAGCTTCTTCTTCAGCGGCAGCGTCCGTGGCTACATGCGCTGGGGCCGTGTGGAGGTCTTCACAACCATCTTCATAGCCTGATAGCACAGACGAAGCGAGCTCGTGGTAGGGAGGGGAGCTCGGGAGCTCCTCCAATGAAGACGAGCCGGAAGAGCTTCCCTCGTCATCGCCGTCTTCCGATGGCTCACCATTGCCAACTTGTCCCCTTGCCACACTTTGGTGTGCTAGGGACTTTAGACGCGTGTTGGCCCCGGGCCGACTTGCGACTCGTTGTAGTTCATCGGGGTCTTCTGGGAGTCTTGCCGTGACATCGGTGTAGCGGCGCGGAGATATGCCCGGATGATGCGTTGCATCACCCTCCGACAATGAACCTCCCCCCGTCGTAATAGGAATACATGGGGCGGTTGAGATTCCTCCTTCCTGCAATGTAGACGTACCTGACTTAGGCTTCGTCTCGGTGCCCTTGAACCACGATCGGACATGGTTTAGGCGGGGTAGAAGTGTCATGCGGAAATTGGCCTTAGGATCAGGCAAAATTTCCTCGTCAGATGGGTATGAGAAATCATGGGTGACGCATGGAGGTTTCCACGCATCATCTTCTTCAAACCTAGAGCGCACTACTAGAGTGCCGCATGAGGCCATATTATTTCCATCTTCTTTCTTGGTTCCCGCCTCCTGCGGAAATGTCGGTCTACCTTCATGTTCTTCCCTTGCGGGTGAAACGAGGGTAGGATCCTTCATGGTTGTTGCGCCGGTCTTGATAGGAGTATTAGGGTGCTCCTCGAGAGCCCCTCCTTGGCCCGCTTGGAGAGTCGGGTTTTCCTCAAGTGCAGCACACGACTGCACCCCAGGGTCTTGCTCGATACCCTCCATGGGAGATGCGGATTCGACCGCCTCCCCTTCTTGAGGCATAGGAGTTGGAGAAGCGTTGGCCCCATTCTCCCGCTTGAGAATGGTTAGGGGGTGCGATGGTGCAACCGCCCCGCCTCCTTGCTCCATGGTGTCAGATTGCGCCTTCTTTGGCTTCGGGGTCAAGCGGCCGAGAAGGTAGTTGTACCTTTCGTGCCGCTCCAAGTCGGGGGAGATGCGGAACGAGATTCTATCGTTCTCCTGAACGACCTCACCATTAGCCCGCACACGGACTTGAGTGTGTCGGAGTACCAGCTCCTCGAGCTCGCGGTACAACACATGTCGGTTCCTCCGACGTCTCTCGCGCTTGCGCTGGTTCTCCGTGAGAGCACCGTGTGCCCTCGGCAGAATTGGCGGTGTAGGTAGTAGTGGTGGCACGTTTCGCCGAGTCAGCGGCGCCATATTCGACCCCATGGCCAGCGGAGCCACGGGGTTTCTTCTGGGTTGTTCCTGCACTTGGTTCTCCCGCTTAGGAGATGAGGGGACCCGGGTAGTAACCGGCGCCCGTGGAGGGCTCCGTGCTCGCCATTCCCGCCTAGGGTGGCGGTTTGACGAGTCGTCTTGACGTCGAGGCCACCTATTGCCTCGCAGAGGCAAGGCATTAGCCCCCCGCAAGATAGCATGTGTCGGGGAAGGCTGTCGTCTGGGCGCCAGAGTTTGGCGCTCATGTTGGGGTCGATATCCTTGGGAAAGTCGCCTCATCCTACTTGCCCCCTGCGCCGAGGACTCGACATGATCTTCATGACCTTCGAGCCGCCTTTGAAGGTGGCCCATCTGGTCTTGGAGTTGACGGAGCTCTTGCCGCAAATCCTCCTCACGAGGCGCAGGGGCCTCGTTTCGAAGAAGGGAAAACCTGTTGTTGGAGAAGGATTTCCCGTCGCCTGCCGACATGTGAAGGCATGAGGCCAACATGTTCGGCTGGCAGAGAGGGACGTCGTAGGAGGTGGTGCGGCCTGGTAAAACAGGCTGCTTGCGAGATCGCCGCTTCCAAAACTCCCTCATGATCGCTCGCCTTACCAACTCCTTGACCTTTGATGGCTCATTCGCCCATTGATCGGGGAACAAGTCATATGGAGGGGTCAAAGTGCTTCGGTAGGCGAAGACCTTGTGTGCAAGCTCCATGGCGCCCATAGACCAGTCCTCTTCGGGGACCGAGTTCTGAGCGATGCGGGAGCTGATTTGTCGATGAAGCCGTTGCACCTTCTGGTACTTCCTCCTGTGGTTGCGAAGTCGATGGGGGATATGTGACAAACGAGCGTTTGTCATAAGCCTCCGAATGTCGACGGAGACGGCCTCAAGAGCCTCAAGTATCTCGACCTCCGTACGTCGAGCCGTTGCTGAAAGTAGCTCCGGTTCAGGGCCCGGAGCTGGAGCGTGAACGGGAGCAGCATCAGTCCGCCTGTTGGCAGCCTGGACACGCAGCTTTTGGGAAGCCTCCACGTTGCCCTTCATCTCCGCCATCACGGAGTCCTTCAAGAGAGTGCGCGCCTCGAGCATAAGTTCGCGGCGCTCCTTCTTGGCCTTGGCGACCGCCCTCTTCTGCGCCTTCTTAGACTGCACGACTTGGAATTGAGACGGGTCTTGCGCCTCGTGGAAGTAGACCTTAGCGCCGTGCTTGAAAACGACCATCGGTGGGAGTGACCCGAATTGGATCACATCCGGGACCGAGTCGTCATTGGCACCAGAAAAACCACCTGCAGGAAGGTGATTCTTGATCAGCGTAGTTCAACGCCGATGATCTTCGTGCATCATGCTGTGCGGTTGGAGGAGCGAGCGAAGACGAAGCCGCGACAACTGCGCAGCAAAGATGGGAGGAGAACCATGTCCCACCGGGCGTGCCATTTTGTTTGACACGAAAAATAATAAAAATAACGAAGGCCGTTATTATGTTATTATCTTTCTACGCCCCAGGGAAAATAAGTACAGCGGGCGTGCCAGTGTACAAGGTACACAAATACATGAGGAAAAGAAAATGTGGAAAGCCTGCTGGCGCGGCTAAGTGATCAAGCGATCATGGTCTCCTGGTTCCCGGGCGCCTCGCAAAGCACCCGGTTAATTACTCCCGCGGATAGCACCGCGAGACACCTCCGATTAAGCTGCGCAGTCGTCGTCTTCGGTCTTCGCTTCGCGTCTCCATGCATGGTGGTGGTGATGTGTGTGGCGGCGGCAGAGTCCGTGTACTAGGTGGTACACGCGCCGTCGAAAGTGTGGCCTTTGATGCGGCAACACCCGCCTACGCCGTCTTGCCTCGTCGATGTCGAGCGGCGTCGATGTTGTTGAAGTCATGGTAGCATGCATGGTTGAGCTTCGCTTGGACGTCGTCGATGACCCTGTAGCTTTGCCGAAAGAGCGAGGGGTACACCCCGCGGGAGTGGAAAATTTGGAAGGAGAATGAGCGGACGTGCAACACATTGAGTGTTTCACATCCGGACATAGCCGCAAACACCGCCGCCAATAGCGGCGAATTCGCCACCTCATATGCCGAAGCGGTTTAGAGTGCCGCCTCCAAGGGGATGCGTCCGTATTAGGTCGGGAGCCGCTACGCCGAAGCGGACCCCGGTGAGTGTAGTGTACACCCGCGCCGTGGAAGAAGAAGAGGCCGTGAGAGACGACTCGACGTGTTTCGGTCCCAGGGAAGATGACATCCCCGCCGCCAATGGAAAAACGACAAGGTGCCGCCGCGCCAAAGGATACGCCGCCTGCGCCTCGGATGACACGTATCACTGCGTCTCGCCAGCCCATGACGCCTTCATGAGCTAGCAAGATGCCGATGGACGAAGCGCCTTTACGAGATGGTAGAGTCTCGCCTAGACTCCACCCGGGGAGCCTCGACAACGTTGTGGTCGCCGAAGAAGAGTGCGCCGGGAAGCCGTGGAGAAGTACGTCGATCGCCGCCTATAAGAAGCAAAGTGCGTCGAGGGCCACACGTAGGTGTGACTCTGTTGTCGCATCGCCGAGGGAGAGAACGTCGAGCGCCGCACATTAGTGCGACCCCGTCGCATCGTCGCGGAAGGGCAAGTCGAGCGCCGCACGTAAGTACGACCCCGACGCGCCGCCGAAAAAGAGTACGTCAAGCGCCGCACATAAGTGCGACCCAGACGCGTTGCCGAAGAAGAGTACGTCGAAATCGCCGCACGCAAGTGCGACCCCGACGCGCCGCTGAAGAAAAAGTGTGCCAGGCTTGCAAACGGGCGGCGACCCCTAGCACGGCGTCGACGCGGTAGCAGGACGAAGAGCGCGTCGTTGCCAAAGTACACTGGGGGTGCACATGAACGACACTCCGGCATCGTCGCGGTAGACGTGTGCCGCATAGTTGCCGAGGGGCTGCGCACGAACGACAGGTCGCGGCCCCGTCATCGTAGTCTTCAGAAGGAGAGACCAAGCACCTCATACCCAGCCGTGACTCCGATCACCGCCATACATGATGTGCAGAGAGAGGGAGAGAAATAGTGCAGAAGAAGAAGATGGATAATTAGCATCAGTGCGTACCGTGCGAGAAGATGATCGGCATGGCGTCGATCTTTCCGCCCTTGCGTCTGCAGACTGGCACAAGAGCTAGCCTTTGGCAAGCCTGGCCGGCCGGCTGCCGGGTCTTCTTCCCGTTCCTGCGTAAGGGCTGATGGATAGATTGGGGTTCGTATGGGCGTGGTGGATGGATGGATTCTGGCGTTGGCTAAGGCGTGGTGGATGGATCGTGCTAGCTAGGTGGTGGATGGATTGTGCTTGTACGTGCGTATGGGAGTTGGATGGATGGATTGTGTTCTTGGCTGGATGGATTGTGCGTGAGGTGTTTCCTCGGCGGCGGCTAGAACGGTGGTGTTGGCTGGAGTTTGTGCGTGGATGGATGGGTTGCGTCGGCCGGAGGCGTATGGCGTGGTGGGTCTTTTCGGCCGAATCCTGTATTTGTATTTATAGGGTATAGGAAGTGCTGGCTACACGACGCGCAGACGCCGCAGCCGTTCGTCGTTTCCGATTTTCCTGGAACAGATAGATATCAACGCGTTTTCTTTGAACGATCGCCGTATATCTGAACTGATTCCGTGCCGATCAAGTCGAGGCCTTTCCAACGTCGGCCCCGCTAGAGAGCCAGCGTACGTGGGTTACCTGGTTACTCACCGAATCCATAGACCAATATAGGCCTTGTACGTGCACGTTATGTGACATGCATACGTAGAAATTAAAGTCTGGGCTTGCTTAGCCTAGTGCCTGCCTTAGCTGAACTCATTAGCCGCTTAAGGATGGTATAGTTGCATCAAGGGTAATTTCACATGCACGTGCATTACCTCAATAGTTGATCATGCCATGCAGATTTGGCAGAGGCACGCACATGGTACATGATTAAATGTACATCTATATAACTCACTGGCCTCATTTGAAGGTATTTCGGTATGCATACGTACAGGCCGACCGATCGGATGGATACACAAGAGTTATATACCCGTACTCTACGGCCTAGCGTAGTACAGACGTACGCACGCGCACATAGGCATAGAAGCCTCCGTACATAGAAAACATCATATTTTTATATATGCTTAACGCACATTAGATATCCATGGGCACTGCTTGCTTCGTATGAAAGTATTTGTACAAATAATTGTCAAACACCCTTGCTACGCAAGACCTCATGTCTGCGACTTTGTCAAAATCGATGAGTGGCGTGAGAATGCTAAAAAAGATGTCAATATTAAGATGAAAGATGGTATAACTGTAAATGTTGAGGTCTTTAATGAACCAAATAACACATATTTTGATTGTCCAAATTGGTATGCACTATGCAAGGCATATGCATTAGAGGATGATATACAAATAACATTTGATCTTGGACTTCGTCGTCGAGATGGTCAAACATTTCAAAATAAGGACATTTGGATGCTAGTGGACGACATTAAGCTGGTTCTATCTCCACGTGAGTTTCTTAAACAACTTTGACTTGTTTACTTCCTTATTTTCTTGCTTCCCAAGTTGACAACTTATTTATAATTTTTAGTTTATCTCCATGCTCCAAAATAAGTTCGAAAGATGTTTGATAATACTTTTCATAATGGTGGCTTTTCATAATGTTTGATAATACTTATTTATAATTTTCGGTTCAGGACCTCTCATTTCTCAGGTACTACCCAATAGTTCTGTTGTTTCCTCTGAATATAAATCTTAGGATTGCTGATGGGTGATATGTTTCTGTTCATGTTCAGTGGAGGCGATTATATCTAGAAACAAAAGGGCATGAACTGCCTAAATGCAAATGGAATCCTTCAAGTAGACAAAAAAATTCGACTTCTTGCCCCGAGTACCGATTCAACTACCACATGATAATTCACTAGGTGACGACGCGTTGGTTTTACTTAGCTCGCTTTATCTCTCAGAGGACGACAATATGCCTTTTCAAAAGAAAAGGCATGTTTGTTTTAAATATCGTATCCGTGACCTACTCGAGGACAAAGCTCATAACAAAGGGTTCACAACTATTGATCTATTGGAACACTATACCTACAATCAAAGTCTCTTATAAAGAGCATGGCTTCCATAAGCAAAAGGATAAAGCACATTCTTTGCATTAGAATTATGCAATACCATTGCCTTGCATTATTTGCTCTGTCCCTTCATACTAGTGATGCAAATTGATAGGTATAGGCATAGAAGGCATCAGGAACTGCCAATGAATAACCATAATTGCAAGATGCAATCATTGCCCTTCACAACCTTCATGCACCCTCTTGTTGTGATGCCTCGGCGTGACAATGGTTTGCTACATCAGGTCCCCTCGTACGATCGCTTGACAGTGCATGGTCGTGATCAATTCATCGATGTGGCGGCAGTTCGGCCGAATCTGCTACATCATAGCACTACCTCATAAGATGTCATGCAGTCCACAGAGATAGGCGCATACATTCTGGCCCCAATGACACTCATGCTTTTAGTGGCAAAGCTAGCAATATTATGGCATGTTTTTTTGCATCTTATCTATAATACATAAATAGTTCATCTCCACTATCTTATTTATTTTGACATGTAAGCATGCCACATCATCACACAATTATGGATGTGATAAGGCCCATCTCCACATGCAACCATGCATGAGACAAAACACCCCACCACATGCAACTATGCATGGATGCTCAAAAACAAATGCAACTATGCATGGAAATATAGTTTTCATTATATTACTATACTTATATTCAATAAATATTTTACAACTATACATAATCAAATATAATAAGTTATATGTATTTTAAAATTTTGGTTAATGTGTTATTAATATAAATATTTGGAAGTCACATAATCAAATTTCGTTGAAATATACGACAACCGATTCCCGTAGCAACGCGCGGGGTATCATCTAGTTACAACAAGGTTTGGCATACTGCACATACTCGCTACTTTTTGAGAATTAAATACACACTATATAAACTCACCTTTATCTTTTGCATCGGCAAAATGTGAAAACACTCAAGCATCGATAAATCTGAATTCTACGGTCTAAACTTTGTTATGGTAGATTGTATGATATGTGAGTTGGATATATAATATTGCTAAATTTGTTCTTCTTCCAAATATATTCTCTTTCGAGATCGCACACCATATTAAATATTTGTGTTGAATCTATTCTACAAGGAGGAATAGCTGAAGAATTGATTCCGAAAGAAAGGGTATTTCATAGCTAAGCCAAAAGTCAAATATAGAGCAACTATCCTTCGTCAGAGGCTCTCTTTCATAATAACAACTATTATTATTCTTATGGCTCCCTAATTTGATCATAAAACATTATAAATGTACTAATACACTAGTCCGATACATCTTTGAACTGAGTCGTGTCTGCCTTTTGGGCCTGATTACTGATGGGCTGTGTCTGCGGCCCATCAGAGTGGGCTCTTGAGTTTAGCTGCACATAAATAAAACTGACCAGTTACACTCACTGGTCACACCTTCACGATTACGATTCACGCGGAAGCTAGGTCTCGCTTATTGTGACCTAGTTTCATCTCGTCTCTGGCTATCACCGTGGGCCGGCTCAGTGAAGCGATTTTGGGAAAGTTCCAAGTTTTATCAGATTATGGGTCGGATCTTCCACCTGTTTGGGCCAGTTTTCATAAGGTTTCACATTTTTTTTTCCAATTTCAGGACTTTTGTTTCATGAACTTTGTACTGCAAAATTAAGTGTTCAATGCACCGCTTTAATGCAAATGTCAGAAGATCAATGAAATCACTTCTTTTAAAAAAGTGATTGCCTACCTAAGGATCAAGCTCATAACAAAGGAGTTCTCGATCTACTGGAGTTCTAGTGAGTTCATATCATTGCCTACCACTAAAATCTCTTATAAGATTCTAAAAAAATCTCTTATAAATATCAAGGCTTCACTAAGCAAAACATGACTACCACATTTGTCATTTATTTTCACCATAGAACTATCCAGTATTATTTTTTGCATTATTTGTTGTGTCTTTGTGTACTAGGGGTCAATTTTGGTAGGCATACACCCATAGAAGACACCAGAATTTTCTTGAGGAATTGGCAATGGATTGCCTATGTATTAAGAGGAAGCCACAGAAGTAGTCTGATACAAGGCCAGGAAGGACGAAAACAATAAAATAAAATACAAGACACCAGAATTTTCCAATGGATACCTGGAATGATAGCATGCGCTTGTTGGCATTATTGATCATCGTGCATCTTCCTCTTACTTCGTTGCCTCAATGTGACTATGGGCTGCATCGTCAACCTTGCACTTAGGATCATCATGGGAAGCTGAATGACACAAGCGAATGTTTGGTAGGGTCACTTGCTAATGGATCATCCCGCAACAATATTATAAGAGCGAACCGAATACTCAGTTAAGTTCACAACGACGTGGCTTCTTAGATATAGCTTTCATTCACATTTTACAAAACTTTAACCCGCTGATATAGTTTATTCATATTCATAAAAATAAAAATAAAAAAATATTTTATCGAAAAGGATTGTCTAAACATATTGGCTTTGTTAGGCACGATACATATATTATAACATAAAATAGTGGTCCAAATTACATTCTAAAGACCATCTTAACTTGTAAGGTATTATTCTCCAGTAAGGGAGTAATTGCAGAAACATGGGCACAGAAGAAAGAAGTGTTGTTACGATTTTTTAATAACACCGCTAAAAAATCTAATAATAAAATTGTTCTCTAAATAATCATATATCCTTAAAATTGACATTGTCTCTTTTTCACTTTGTTTTGGGGGAATCTTGCTATAGAAAATACAATTGATCCACCACCGCCATTGTAACGCTCCGGTCATAGCCATCGGTTTCCGTCCGTTACATCTGATCACTGGATCTAAAATGGCTCCATGGACCTAAAAACTAGTTTCTTTTACTGTGCACTTAGTCCTCATTTGTGATCGTCCAGAAAGAACTTCTCGATCGATCGTTAAATTATCTAAGACAAGCAGACTTAACTTAGAGTTTATGTGAGATGATCTTTCGGAAAAAATGCACCTTATCAATACGACTAGCTTATGATTCATATTAAGCTAGGATGTTACGGCCATGCCCTGGAACTTCCATTGTGCCTAAGTTCCGCCGGCACCTCACACCCCCTCTAGTGCCCCTCCCGCGTGTGGTGTTGCCATCGCCTTCCATTTCTATCGCTTGCCATTTCCATCCCACCTCTCGCGTTCTCGTCCTATCCACAATCTAGGAGGTATGCATGATCTTATCTACGTCGATGCTAATTGATTACTTGAAATGAAGCTAATTAGTTAGCCTCCACACATTTGTTGAGGGGCGCACCGTCTAGAGTAAATTCAATCTTGCTAGTAGAAAATTTCCCTTTCATTGTGTTTTTTGAGGGTGTGAATTCTACTTAGTAGTACCGATAGTTGGGGAAATTTAGTAGCAAACCATGGAATCTGATGCATATTTTTTTCGTTGGCAGGTGATGTAGTTTTCTTGGTAGCTGTTCATCGATGGATGATGGGAACTTTGATTTCTAGAACCCGGAGACGTATTTGTGCTCGGCCGCCGGCGCCGATTTTCCCGGTGGCTACTCCATGGACAACTACTTCAATGACATTCTCAAAGACACAAATCAGGTTGCCTGTACTCACACCCACACCTGCAACCTGCCCGTGGATGACCGTTTCCACACCCACAACCCACACCTATGTTTACCTCATGGGATATGGGGTAAGCAATCTAAAAAAAACACCTACATTCATTTTCACACCAAGATTGTCTCTGCATCGTCGGATGATGCTGACTCCCCACCTTAGAAAAATGTATGCCGAGTGTATTTGATCTCGTACTCGGTGAATGGGCTTAGAGCATTTCATCATGTACTCACCAAACAAGCCATTTGCTGAGTGTACCGGTGACAAAACTCGGCAAAACATGTGCTTTGCCGGCTGTAAACAAAAAACACTCACAAAGTAGGGCCTTCGCATGTGTTCATTTAAATTTTCAAGAGAAAACTAACAAATTTTAAGTTTTTTAAATGGAGCTATAATTATACATGTAGTGCAAATTGAACAATATTTGATAAATAGCTAGAAAGTTAATCCATATCTTAAAAATAGCAAATGGTTAACAAAAAAGCAAAAAATTGGCATTGGTAACATAGTTTCATATGTTCCGTGTTTGGGAAATTAGGGATGTTTTAGATAAAAGTTCATTTCCATATTTAAGCAATTAGGTGCATTTTTGGATATTTAATAGTATAATTTAAATTTAAACTATAAGTGCATGAAAAAGTTAGAAAAAATAGGTTAATTTTTTATGTGAGTTCTTGATTCGTGTTTAGGCCTTATATAAGAAGAGAAGATGAATGCCGAACATCAAGAGCCCTAAGACTCAACCCCAAGCATGGAGCAGGGTTTTTAAACCTGAAAATTTTAACTAAAGTCGGGAACATGAAACTTGACATAGTCCCTAGGTTGTGGTAAAATTTTGATGATGTTTACCAAAAGTTTTGATGGACACTTCTTGGAAACGGGAACATCTCCGGGGAAGAGTAGTGGTTTTTAGATGAAACAAACCAGGTTTAAAAGTAAAGTGACAGTTGCTTCAATGATTTACCTTAAAACATTTTCTACACTGAACTTACACTCTCACATGTTTAATGTCAAATTTTGATAGTTTTTGGGTGCATTTCTATATTTATTTAATTAAGTACATTTTAGGAATTTAATGGGTACATTTACAATTTAAACTATACATGCATTAAAAGTTGAAGAAATTAGCTTGAAAAATCATGCTTGTGTTATTGAGTCTATGTTTAGTCCATATCCAAGAAAAAGAAAGGATTATGAAACATCAAGGTGCCAGGACTCAAACACAGACATGGAGGATATTAGTTTTTAAATTCTAGAAAATAAAAATGAAAACCCTAGAAAAACATGAAACCTAGCACGATGTCATTATATAATACATAGATGTTGTGGTAAAAGTTTGAAAAGTTTTTGCAAAAGTTGATACGTACACTGCTAGAAAACCAAAACCTCTTTAAGGAAGAATCATAGTTTTGAGATGAAACAAGTTAGGTTTGAAGGTGAAGTGACCATTGCTTCTTTCGCTAGCCTTGAAAATTTTGGTACACTCATAATACACCCTTCACACGTTAAATTTTAGGTCATGGACATCGCACACATACCATTTAGTTTAGTCAAGAGGTCCCCAAATTTCAAATCTGCAGCCTTCTGCACTCCATCTCGATGCTCCTTATATGTGTAACCAAGAAGGCCACACAAATGCATCAGACTAGGATTCACACATACTTTACCTAATTTTTTGGCTACCCCCTCCCCACATGATGGAAATCATCTTCTTCAGTGGCTCCTTAACATCAATCTTCTCTCTTATTGAAGTTTCCTTGAAAATCTCTCGAGTTGGGCTCAATTGTAGTCCACCTTTTCAAGTTTTCATACTAGTTTGCGGATGAGGTACCTGAACGGTCCGGAAGGTCGTGGATATGAATCCGTACATGCAGACGATTCATGAGCTCAATCACACAAGGCTTTGAAAACCTAGCATACCTCGATCAACACGACCGTTTACCATAAATACAAATAGTGTGCCCTCCATAACTTTGTCCCAATCGCCAAGGCATACAAACTGAAGAATGTAGGCCGGTGTTGTCATCAGGATCTGGGAAGCGGACATCAATCTCGTATCCTTCACGATGCCTTTCAAAGCAATGCTCATAAACTGCCGAGGCCCTTGGCTTCATCGTCTAGTCTAGAAAGCAAAATTTCTTCCGCTGACAAACTTGATGCGGTACAAGGCTTGCTTGCTTGCACTTGGCTTCAACGTCTGTGAATCAACTTGATATGGTACAAAGGTTTGCTCTATTTGTGCATACATGAGTGTGATCGTGCTCCTCATGCGCTTACGAGCCCCAAGTTTTTTTTTCCACATAGAATGGTAGACAGTTTTTAGTAATATGTGGCGTGGCAACCAAATTTATCCAGTTTTTTTTTAATTCCTACCTAGTGTACGAATGGTTGATGGGAAAAGATGATTTTCATACTTCTAGTTTTTTTTGTTAAAAAGAAACAGCCATAAGACACTCTCCCGCATCGCATGGGCTAGCCGGAGACACACAAAGCGAGAGAGAGAGGCTTGGCCAGCAGCCCATCATCACTCTCTCTTATCAGAATCCCAAAACCCTACTCGCATCTCTCAGGTTCCCGCTACCTACTTTCCTTTTAAGCTCATCGCGACTCACATACATAGCTCTCTCCGCGCATACTCATCCACCCACCCACCCACCCACCCAAAACCCTCGCCTCCAGCCGCCGGCGCAAAACCCATCCATCCAGTCATCCTCCTCCCCAACACCCTCGCTAGCTACCGCGGAGCTCCGGCCGCCGGATCTCCGATCCCGATCGATCCATGGAGAACCACGATGACTCCTCCGCCAACCGCCGCCAGCAGCAGTCCGGCCGCAGCCGCAGCCGCACCTCCCTCCCGCAAGCCGCCTCCCTCCAACGCGCTTTCCAGTACTACCTCGCCGCCACCCATTTCGCCTCCCAGCCGTATCCCTTCGGATCCAGATGGACGGCCTGCCCCTCCTCCTACCAGTTCCAGCAGCAGCCACCAACTCCGCCGCTCTTCTCCCAAACCCTCGGGTCGGGCCCTGGCGCCGCCGGCGTTGGAGAGGGCTCGGCATCTCATGCGCTCCCCGTGTCTTCGCAGTTGCAGATAATCCCCGGATCCTCTCCATCCTACTACTACCAGCCACAAGTACAACCAACTCCGCCGCTGTTCTATCCAACTCTCGGGTCGGGGTCGGGGGATGGCGCCGGCGGCGTTGGAGGAGAGATCTCGCCAGGATCTTCGTCGTCCTACCCGTACCAGCCGCCACAACCTTCGCCGATGTTCTCCCAAACCCTCGTGTTGGGCGCTGGCGCGGGCGTTGCAGGGAGCGCCGCATATGACGCGATCCCGGCGATGTTCCAAGCCAACTTGTCCTCTTCCTACCAGTACCAGCAACAGCAACCACCACCTCCGCCGCTTCTCTCTCAAACCCTCGGGTCGGGCGGTGGCGCTGGCGATGGCGGCGTTGGAGGGAGCTGGACCTCTCACGCGAGCCCCATGTTGTCGCGTACCATCGTCTCCGGATCCTCTTCGTCGACCTACCAGTGCCAGCCGCCGTCCTCGTCGCTGCTAGATCCAGCTTTCGGGTCGGCCGGCGGCTTCGGCAGCGTCGGAGAGAGCTCCGCCTCGCGTAACATCTCCAGATTCTGGTGGGAAGACGGCGCGCACCAGGCGCCAACCCCGTCGCTGCTCGATCAATCCTACGGGTGGAGCGGCGACGTCGGCAGCGTCGGAGGGAACTCCGCCTCTGACCCGGGCCCGTCCTCGCAATGGCAGGGCATCCCCTCCGGCTCCTCCGACTATGCGATGACACTGCCATCGCTTGATCCCACGTCGAGCAATGGAGTTATCCGAAGCGGAAACTTCCCATGCTCACGGCCTGCAACCTTCCTCTTGTCGCTTGACACCGGTCTTCACAGCATGATGTGGCCGCGCGCGGGCACGACGGCGCCGCCGACTTCAGCCGTCGACCAGCCGCCCTCGTCGTCTGCCCTGCTGCCGCATGGGCGGCAGAGCACGGCCAGCGTATTCGCGGTGACGACGCACGAGGGCGCGCTTCCACCCTCACCCCTACCGCCACCTTCGCAGACGGCGACGACGGTGCAACCTGAAGACACCGAGGTGCATGCCGCTCCGGAGCAAGAACTTTCTGTGGACGACTATGATCTCATGCCGTTCGTGGACAACCCAGTCATGGACACGACGGTGCAACTCCACGAAGCCATCGGTGCAGCTCCGGAGCCGGCGGACACTTCGGATGATGACGACGACGGCGACGACGACAACTACGCGGCCATCTTCTACGGTGAGATGAACTCCTCCGGCGATGACGACGCGGACATCAACAGCAGCACCACCGTTGCAGAGAGCTCGGCGTCCGTCCCATCGGAAGTTACGGTGAAGGAGGAACCACTGGACTGGTCGCCGGCGGAATCCAGCTCGCTGCACATCCCAGTTGAACACAGGGTGAAGGAGGAACCAGTGGATGACTGGTCGCCGTCGGGGACGGACACCAGCTCACCAGCACCTGCAGCCACATCCAGCCCGCTCCCTAGCCCTGCTTACCCTATGGTGCAGGTGAAGATAGAAGCCTCCGACTGGACCTCGGAGACCTCGGAGCTGGGGACGAATGCCTTCAGCAGCGGTAGCAGCTCATCCAACCGGATGCAGAGACAGCCAGCAGCACTCTCTGAAACCAATCCGCTGCTGTCTTCTACCGGGGCAGGATGGGGAGCATCAGGTGCTAGAAGCGGCAGACGTGGCCGTGCTGGAAGGGGCGGTGACAGCAGCAGCCGCAGCTTCGGCCATGACGCCAGTGATCCGCTTGTGGTGGACTTCGCGGATGGGTCATTCACAGAGAGTGAGACCAAGAAGATCACCGGGGAGAAGCGCCTGGCCAAGATTGTGCTCACTAATCCCAAGAGGGTCAGAAGGTACATACAATATCACCCATTGATTTGTTATTTCTTCTTTCTGTCTAGTGCTAGTCATTTTAAATTTCAATATGCATGTTCTGGACTTCTGGTACAAAACTTAGGCAGAATTTGATCTTGTGAATATGTTTCCATGGAACTATATGTGATCATGTTCTATTATTAGAATATTTCATGATGAGAAAAGCAACATGAGTATCTTTTTTTTTGCGAGGAACATTAAGGAATATTGATTTATTTGTGCACTCTTAAGTGTTGTTTACATATGAATAGCAAAGGTTAGAAGACTTTGATTTCAGATATTAATTGTTAGGTGTCATCTATTTCTGAATGAATGGAGCCATATGCATGCATATATGTATTTTTCTTTTCTCAGCTAGTTTGTTTTCCACTGTTGCAAACTTTGGTATGCCTGTTAGAAACTTCCATGCACACGTTCATGTGTGTTGTATAAATTTTGACCATTAAAATTTATAATCAAGGGGTTAGACATGTTAGTAGCCTATGTGGAACCAAGTGGTGACACGTTTGTCCTTTTGTTTTAATAACATAATACTAGATACATGTTTGATTCGTGGAAAATACCTGGACATTATGTTAACTAATAATTAATGTGTATGCTCCAATGAAATATATTTGCAGTATCCTTCGAAACCGGAGAGGTGCACAAACAAGTATTGATGTTGCTGATACGGGTTCATAATTCGGAGAAAAGCAACTCAACGGGGCAAGGCGTCTGCTCACAAAGGAAGCGGAACTTTTGGCGCAAGACGACTGAAACTTTCCCTGTTGATTTCATCTTCATGGCATGAAGTTTTTTGTTTCTATTCCAGTATTGGCTGAAAATTGCAGAATAAGTGTTTGCTTTCATTGTAATGGTTGTGGCAATATGCTCCTGAAGGGGTAAAACTATTAAGTGAGGAGAACCCTTTTGAAGGGCTAATTTGTTTATCAGTTTCCAAAAGTTTATCATGTGAGAAAATGTATTTCTATGTTTATTGAGCCATAATCATTTGAAGGCTTCATAGAACAAAACTAAGGTGTGACCACTCGTGTGGAAGCTTAGGGTGCAACCGTTGTTCTCCCCGGACTATTGCCTCCTTCCTCCTAGGCCTTCCTCTGTCGCCGCCTGCTCCTCACCCCCTTCAATCATCTTGTTTGTAACCCCCCCCCCCCCCCAAGTTCCCACAAATCCTATTGAGAAGGGTCAGAAGGTACATACAATATCATCCTTTCTTCTTTCTATCTAGTGCTAGTCATTTTAAAGTTTAACATGTTCTCAGGTACAAAACTTTAGGCTGTTATTTTTGTATGAATATTTTTTAAAATTGTATGAATATATATAGGTTCCATTATTATAGCTAGCATTCCATGATGAGAAAAATAATATTGGTAATATTGGTTTACTTGTGCACTCGTAAGTGTTGTTGTACAAATCAATAGCAAAGGTTAGAAAATTTTGATTTCATTATGATGTTCGTTTCTATTTCTGAATGAATGAAGCCATATGTATTATTTGTCTCAACTCATTTATTTTCCCTTGTTTCAATTTTTTTAGGGACCCTTTGTTGCAAACTTTGGTAGATACCTTCACGGACATGTCCCCAGGGGCGGACCTAGAAAAGAAATGACCCGGTGTCCCTTCTAATAAATTACACATGTCTCAGCTTTGATTTAGGATGTCACACACTGTTTGTGTATGAAAACATATCAAAGAAAACAATTTGGCACCCGGTGTCCTGTGCTCCCTGCTAGCTAAATGTGGGTACGCCCCTGCATGTCCCGAGTCTGAACTCCCGGTGGACCAAAATTCATGTGTATTGTATACATATTAGTTTTAAAATATTGTCCATTAAAATTTATAATCAAAGATTTATACATTTTAGTCTATGTGGAAGCAAGTGGAGATTTTTTTTCTATTGTTTTAATTATAAATTAGATGGATGTTAGATTTTTTGGAAGTCCTGAATATTGTGCTAACCAATAATGCATATGCTCTCCTGTGAAATATATTTGCAGTGTCCTTTGTAACCGGAGAGGCTCCCATATTAGTTATGATGTCGTCGATACCGGTTCGTAATTTGGAGGAATGCAACTCAATAGGAGGCAAGGTGTGTCTGCTGACAACAAAGGAAGAAATTTTTTGGTGTTGGATGAGTGAAACTCTCCCTGATGATTTCGTTTTCATGGCATGTGAGGTTCTTTCTTTTTTTGTTCCAGTCTTGTCTGAAATCTGCAGAATAAGTGTTTCCTTTCATTGTAATCGCCGTGGAAACTTGCTCCTGAAGGGGCACAACTACTCGGGGAGGAGAACCCTTTTGAACGACTATTTTCCTATTATCAGTTTCCAGAAAGAAAAGTTGTGTGCGATGCTTCTTCAGTCGAAACACAGGTTTTATTAGTTTTTCGATTCCCAGATTATAAACGGTTGAGAATAAGCATCCAATATTCCAATTAGACCTTGTTATTCATGAAAGTAAAAAATGGGATGGCAAAGAAATCATCATCTCACAACAATCATGACTGATTGAGAAAATTATTTCCAAGTCGACTGATAATAATAATTTGATGGTTTCATAGAGCGAAGCTAAGGTGTCACCCTTGTGTGTTGTGTGGAAGCTTTAGAACCCGTCATTCCACCCCGACCATTGTCTTCTTCCTCCCACACTCCTTCCTACTTTGTCGTCTGCTCCTATCCCCCACCACTCCTGCCATGTCATTCTTTTTACCGCCCCTCCTCTCAATCCTTGCCATCGATCTTGTTTCTAACCTCCCCTAGTACCTTTCAATATGTCTGCCATGGTGCCACCACCACCATTTTCTTAGCATGTGGTGTCAAGTTGGAGTGTCGACACTCTTGTTAGGTATCCGACTAAGTTGCCACTGAGGCGTTGAGATTAATAGGATCACGGGGGGAGAAGCTCCTCATAGAGATTGTTCTCACAAATCCTAACAGAGTTAGAAGGTACATATAATATCACCCATTGATTTTCCTTTCTTCTTTCTCTCTAGTGCTAGTCATTTCTAGATTATAACAATGATATAAACCTTGGGAAGTTATTGATGTCTACGAGACACTTCTGTTCTTGTAAACTATGTTGGGCCTCCAAACACAGGGGTTATTAAACATAGCAAATTTCCCTCAAGTGAATGAACTCAATTTTATCAATCCACACGAGGTGTAGGATGAATGTATTTTCCTCTCAAGCAATTATGCAATAAGATACAATCTGTTTCTTGTGTCCCCTACACACCTAATGCAATCGTCAATTTTTTAGCTGCACTAGTTCAATGAAAAAATTGATAAATTAAATGATAGATAGATAATTTAGGTGGTGCATTTTTTTCCAAAATAATAAAAAAACAAGTTAACAAGGTGTAAACATGACTGAAATGCTTGAAATGGTTGGAAACAAGTCGTAGAGTTCATAGGTTTACTAGTATCATTTCTCAACATTGATAGCTTCATTAAAATACATGATATATCATCACCAAGTTCCTTTTTATTATATCAAACCCGGATGAGATCTCGTGATGCATAAAGTACCACACCTCAAAGTTGTCCTTCTTATCTTAATCTATCGAGCTATCCCAATATCACTACATGCGGCCCCAGAAAGTATACTAGACAACACCATGTAACACCTATGATCTTTATGTATTTCTAATCTTAATCGATAGAGTCACCCTTATTGCTTCCATAGATGTCTCCAAAATTTATAATCAATATGAATAATGTAATCTCATTAATCCCCAATGTTTAACATAACATGTACAAGATTCAATCCATAATAAACTCATAACAAGAGATACATATAATATTTAATAAATATTTAGGGCTCAAGATGATAATCATGGTGTCGATTCATGTGATAAAAATACATAAATACACGACATATAGATAGTTCCACAACCCCCCCCCCCTCCCTTGAAGGAGGACTACTCTGCATTATCCTAGGAGCAACAACGGTTGCTGAAGAGGTTGACGATGAAGATTTCCCCTTCGGTGGAGTGACAGATCAAGGTTGAAAACAAAGATCGACTCAGAACATGAAAGTGACAATGGAGAAACATGCGTAAAAATCAGGGGGTGTTTCTGAGGTATATATAAGCCATCAGGCACCCTCTGGCGCAGTTAACTTTGAAACTTCTCCCACAATTTTTCTGGATTTTCCACACAAGTTTTAAATACCATTTTCCCCTGAAAACATCAACACTCACAAACAAAGACTGATGCTGGTACTATATTAATGTTTTAGTCCAAATAAACTGTAAAATTTGCATAATTATGGATAAAAGACATGAAATAGGTTCTATGATTAGAAAATTCCATAATGAGAAAAGTTATATTGATTTACTTGTATTTTTTTCTATATATAAATAGCAATGTTATAAAAAATATTTCGAACATTGTTAGGTCTTTAGTGCCATCTTTTTATGAATGAATGCATCTATTTTTTTCTCAGCCAGTTATTTTCCCTTGTTGCAAATTGTTCTTCCATTTAATTTGTTGTTATAACAACCTTGATTTGACTCGGGTATAAATTTCTCTTTAGTGCACTATGATTGTTGGTATGAATCTTGGTATGTGTGATAATAGGTCGAACAGAGTCAGATATGCGGCACATAAGGTATAAGCATATACTTATTGCAATGTCTAGTTCCCCATATTTCCCTTGTTTGGTGTCATTTGGTGTCTATCCCTCAAAGTTATTTATTTTATCTTTTTATCTTAGAATTTATCCTAAACATATAAATTGTGTTGTACTTGCATTTTTTGTGAGAGTTGTACTTCTAACAAAAACATGATACTCAAATAAGCCTTGAATAAAAACACTTTTGTAAAAAAAATAGCGCACATATCATATTGTTTCAGTTTTATACTCATATGCCTTTTTCTATTTAAAAAGGTATGTCGTTATACTAACCTTCACTGCCAATGAGTAGTTAGGCACCAAAGATAATCAACTTAGTATGCCAATTCTTCAACCAACAAATAAATCTGTTCATTTATATGTACTAGTAGAATGGCCGTGCATTGCTACGGGCCTTTTAATTTTTATTATGATTGCATATTTCTATTCATATTGTTGTTTAAGACTCGGGTGAATTTTTGGCTCCTTCCAGCGACATCTCCTCAACAACGTTTATCGATTGATTCATTTTGAAATATCGATATAATCCTTCTTCATCTATCTTATACTCTGTAAAAATAGACATATATAAAAATAAACCTTTTTATTACCATGTGCTAAAGAAATATAAAAAACAATTATTTAGATTGTGTAAAAGGCGATGAGCTTTCAGTCCAGCCCATCATAAAGCTTTATCGGTCAACAATTTCAATGCATCATCTGAAGCCATCAATTTCTCTCTCCACTCAACTAAAGCCAAACCAAACATCTAAGTAGATGATATGGCAATAGCTACACAGATAGTCGCAGGTGCGTCTACCTTATGCTGACACGACAAAGAAAATCCACTACCTAATGCAACTACTTCTAAATCCCGTTGATTTCTCCAGACATGAGGCCGGAGCTAGATGATCAACTACAAAATCAAGGAAGAAAAACACAAAGAAAGAAAAGGCTACCTGCTAGCTGTGGTTGCTGAGGTGATTGTCAATGTTGAGAAATAAGGCGGTAAGATATGAAACCATTTTTGTTTGGCGTTGCTTGTTGATCACTACTTCAAGGTAGCAGCAAATTATTTGATCACTACTATTTTTTCCTCCTAATTATATAGTACTTCTTAATGAGAGTAGCTTTGTGCGGTTTGATTATGCTTCCTTTACTTCTTTCACTTTGGAATTTTGGTTATCACAATTTATTTCACATTTTCTCCTCTGGTTATCAAACCGGTAACATACATGTGAGTGTGTTCACGCACTCTCAATGTTTTACTACTTGCAGTAACTGATCGAGTAAATAAGTGTGGGTAGAAAGCAGGGAATGCTCACCATGATGGTGGTGAGCTGAAGAACCATGAACCAGTTCGTCCCTGCAGATTGAAGCAAGAACATTGGAGATGCCTTTGCATCACTGAGGCCCATGCCTGATTTGTCTTCTTTTCTTAGATTGATTAACCGCGGAGCTCTTAATCCATCATTAATTCTGCGATGGTGATGCCGGTGAGCTTGCCCATCCTGTACGGCTCGTGCTCGCATGCAGCCACATCCTCCCACACCCTTTCGATCTGCCAGCCTCGATGCACAGCTACTGCTATCTCCATCTTCTCGCAAGAATAGTAATACTTCTGCATGTACTCCATCACTGCCCCCATATTCTTAGACAGGGGATGTGAAGCTAGAAGCGGGGAGAAAAATGGGGGTACCTTGAGGGCAATTTCCCAGTGGAGAGCGGCAACATGGTCGTGAAAGGTTTTGAGGATGATGCAGGTGAAGAGGCAGTGGGTGCCCTTGGTGGGATCAGGCTTGTCGAGGATGACCTTGGTGGCCTCTCACCGAAGGATGATGGAGATCTCCTTCCGGGAGGCGCTCTTGCAGTTCACATCCTCCTTCTGCTGCCTCTCGAACTGCTGCCAGGTCCTCCTCCCACCGACACCTCATCTCCCCGAGCTGCCCTCACCTCTGGCGCTCTGCTCTTGCTGCTCGCCCGGTGAGGCGGTTGGTGGTAGCGGGAGCCCGCAGCTATGAAGACAACATGTGGACGTGGTGATGGGGGAGGGGAGCATGGGGAAGGAGGGCGCTGCCGGATCGTTTGGTGAGGGGTGATGGGGGGAGGACAGGGATGTCGTACGTGGCGGGAGGGGGCGAACGAACAACTATGTATTCCAAGGGGCGGCATGGTCATAGGCGCCTCCTTCTTTCTAAAAACTAAATTAAGACGATTCTCTATTTTAGGTGATAAATAAAGGAGTATTTATTGTTTTTGAAACAAAATTAAGTTGCATATATGTTTTTGGAAGACAAATCAACACGCTTTCCTTTTTTATGAAACAAATCAAGGCATCAATATTTTTTAAAATAAAAATCAAGGTGAATTCATTTTATGGGTGTACGGTTTTTAGTAGGGTTATATTTTTTTAAAGGGAGGGAATAAAATATCGAGTGGGAAGTGGTGGTGGGAGGTGAGACGAAAAAAGACCGGTGAAAGGTGGGGCGATAAAAAACTGTACCGGCCTACCAAGTATTCCGAGGAGCGGTGTGGTCATAGGTGCATCGTTCTTTTTAGAAACTAAATTAAGGTGGTTCTCTATTTTAGTTGATAAATAAATGTGTTTTATTGTTTTTGAAGCTAGGTCAAGGTGTCTCTTCGTTTTTGGAAGGAAAATCAACGCGGTTTCCTTTTCTGAGAAATAAATAAAGGCGTCATTGTTTTGAAAAAACAACAACGAGACATCCTTGTATGGGCGTACGGTTTTTAGTGGAGTTTTATTTTTATAAAGGATAAAAAAAATTGAGTGGGAAGTGATGGTGCAAGGTGAGGCAAAAAAGACCATACAGGTTTACCAATTATTCCAAGGGGCGGTGTGGTCATAGGCGTATTCTTCTTTTTAAAAACTAAATTAATGCAGTTCTATATTTTAGAAGATAAATATGGGTGTATTTATTGTTTTTTAAAGCAAATCAAGGTGTATCTTTGTTTTTAAAAGGCAAATCAACGTGGTTTTAATTTTGGGGATTGCTAATTTCAGTTGACTAAGACTTAATGAAGTATCAATCGATGCTATATTCGTGAGATCTTGTGTGAAGATTCGTGCAGGAAAAACTGTTGTTTTTCTTTTACATGTTCTACCAATTGACTGAGACTTCGTTAAATCTTAATCGATTGAGATTCTAGACATACCTTTTTATTTTCTAAGAAACAAATGAAGACGTTAGTTTTTTTGAAAAAACTCAAGGTAAATTCCTTCTATGAATGCACGGTTTTTAGTGGGGTTTATTTTATTTAAATGAGAAATAAAAAATCAAGTGAGAAAATACGAGGCCAAAAAAAAATACAAAATGAGATGAAAAAACAACTGTACCTACTCCCTCCGTCCCATAATATAGTAACATTTTTTGAGCTAGGAGTACCTACCAACTTTCCTAGAGAACACATTGATATGAAAATTAAGAGTGGTCAAACGAATCAAAGAGAGGCGAGCGCTCTCCCTCCCCACTCTCTCATCTCGCATTTCTTTCCATATCAACCTCGCGTTCACTTGGCTCCCTGCAAATCCAAGCTAAGCACCTCCCGATTCGTCCCATCAATTCACAGCGCCCAGAACCCTAGCCAACGCCCCTTTCTCCCAGTCCTCCATGGATCCCAGCCGCCGCCACCTCCTCCCCGCCACCCTCCACCGCCGCCGCTCCCCTTCTCCTCCTCCGCAGCTCCGCCGCACCTTGCCAACTCCTCTCGCCAACCAAAGCGAAGGCGGTGGCTCCGGCTGCTATCCATCGGATCTGAATCCGTCGTCGTGGTCGCTCAGCCTTACGGTCGGAACTAGTAGTGCCGCCGGCAGCAGCTCTCGCACGCCACCGAATGCGTTCTCCATTCCGGGCTTTGCAGCACCTTCTCCTGCGGCGCCGGCCATCCGTTTAGAGGGCGGCCCCGTCTCGGATGATAACGTCGGCCATTCCTTCGACCTGAACGAGCTCTGCGAGGTCACCTCCGAAGACGACGCCGGCCATTCATTTGACCTGAACGAGCCCTGCGGCGTCACCTCCGACTCCGAGGGCAACGACGGGCCAGAGGCAGGGCAGGTTGATAATGGACCCGTAGACGGAAGCAGTATCCAGATCACGGCGCTGAATAGCTTGGTGCCGGATCTCAATTCCGAAACTTTTGTCCTAGAGCAGCCCGCACTGCCACTGCCACTGCCAGCGCCTTCTCCGGTGGCTTCAGGTGGCGCTGGCAGCAGTAGGCGCAGCGGCAGCGGCGATTCTCCACGGCCAGGCGGTGCCGTCAAACGCAGCCGCGCTACGCCAGAGGCCAACCACGCGTCGCCTGGCGAAGGCGGCGCTTCTCCACGGGAAGGCGGTGCTGTCACTGTCAAACGCAGTCGCGCCCGCGCTACGCCAGCGGCCAGCCACGCCCACGCTTCTCCGGTCGCAGGAGGCGCTGGCAGCGGCGGCGCTCCTCCAGCAGCTGGCGGCGGCGGCAACAATGGCGCGTCTCCAGCTCCACGGGCAGGCGGTGCCGTCAAACGCAGCCGCGCTACGGCAGGGGCCAGCCACGCTTCTCCGGGCGAAGGCGGTGCTGTCAAACGCAGCCGCGCTACGCCAGCGGCCAGCCACGCCCACGCTTCTCCAGGCTCAGGACGCGCTGGCAGCAGCAGCGCTTCGGCAGGACCAGGAGGCGCTGGAAGTAGCCGTGTATCCATTGGCAGCAGCGCTTCTGCAGCAGCTGGCGGCGGCGGCAACAATGGCGCGTCTCCAGGGGTCGGCGGCGCTGGCAGCAGCATATCCACCACTGGTAGAGGCGCCGCAGCTCTCCTTGAGCTGGCAAGAGAGCTGAAGCTCACTGAGGCTCACACGCAGACGATCATGAAGGACCAGGGTCTCGCGAAGCTTGTGCTTACGAACCCTGAGAGGGCCAGGAGGTGAGCATATATATATTTCCTTCCTTGTAGTGCATGCATCCATGTGGAGGTCCATCGATCTGATATACTCATATCATATGTTGATGGCCATGGACTCAAACTCAAACTGAGTATTTTCCTTTGAAATCAATTTGTAGGCGTCTGCGAAACCGGGGATATGCTGCCATGGATAGAATAAACAAGGCGAACCGCAAGGAGGAGCTGGAGCAGATGGTTGAGACGCTCACCAACAAGATCACTACATTATCTACTGCATTGTCTCAAGAACAGGTATGTTAATTCTTCCGCCGCCGCTTGAAAGTTCATATAGATAATCAGTTTGCTTGGTAGTAGCATATACAGGGTCCGTTTTTTGGGCGGCTTAAAAATAAGCTGCTTCTCCCTAGTTTAAAAAATAAGCCGTCCTCTAAATTTATGAAGGTCAACAAATAAAGTTCATATAGATAATCAGTTTGCTTCGTAGTAGCATATACAGTACGTTGTTGTGTTGGTTGCATCTCGTATAGTCACCACTAATTAACCGCACATGTATAAGAACATCTTCGATAGCTGCATATTATATATTGCGCATGGAAATGTGCTTAAAGTAAATTTTGAAGCAAAAAAAAAGGGAACAGCAGCAGCAGCACCTCCTATATATGCAGAACATCCAATTATCTAATATAAATATTCCAACAGATAATAGTAGTTGCCATTTAAAGTCCGACTCTACCATTTGTTTAAAAATATAGCTTCTACAGAAGCGTAGTAGTTTCATTTGTCAGTGTATTGTTCTATACTTCTATTCACACACTTGGTTATGTATGTAGAACAATTAAAATGTGAAAGTTATTTTCATTTTTATTTTGGATATAACCAATAAGTATGTTCATCATATATTTCATAGGAAGTGAGAGAAAATATGGGATAAGAATCCTATCATAGACCCTATGCAATCACCAAACGCACACCCAAGATAGATCATACACTGTAACAACAAGAAGCATATTTATGCATGATTCTTATGACTACAAAGAATCATATGTATACTTACTAGGGTTGCATTCATTTTAGTTTTACATGTTTAATTGGTGCATGCCATGTATATCTAAGACTTTGTGTTGTTGTGTTGAAGTTGGGAACGAGCTGAGTTATTTCTTGGTTGGCTTCACTTAACGCTAACTAATGTGTTATATCTAGATTATATCTTCTTAATTCTTGACATGCATATATACCGTAATTCTAGATCCTGGTAGTTATGTCATTTCTTTTGCTTCTTAGATATTATTATTAAGCAGCTAAGTTCAATCATAGATCCCTGTTTTAAGCTTGCGTGCCTCTTTTTAGCCATCTTAATCGTCTATTGTTGTGGTATCTCTCATTGCAGAGCAAGCGTCTTCAGATTAGGACTGCACATAATGAGCTACGGCTGAAGGTGCACTCAATGGAGAACATGGCACAACTAAGAGATGGTATGCTTGTTTCAATGTTAATCAACATTGTATGTTTCCGCACACTCATTCCCTAGAGGCGATTGAAAGATGATTGGCACACTGGAAATGGATGCATCGGGCCATAGGTTTTTCTTAGAGAGCAAGGTTTTCTTTTCTTTAGCTTGCATACTCACCTTAGTTGTATAGTATAAATTAGGAACCCTCGAATTTCAGAGTAAATATGTCTCATTGACTTATGAGAGAGAGAGAGAGAGAGAGAGAGAGAGAGTAACAACTGGTTTCCTATCTCTTAAAAAATGGTCTAGCCCAACATTCACATGCAGTAGCTGCCTCTCTCCTTAGATATACAAATATGGTGGTGAGATACACTATGCTGACTGCTATATACATCTAAATGTGAGATGCTAGTTTTCATTATAATCAATATAACTGAACTATATGTTTAGTACTTGTATGTTGACATAGGACATTTGCCAAAGAGTTCACCTGATATATCATCACATGGTGAGTGTGGCACGGACCACGGTGCTATCATTTTGGTTATGCCAGTTCTTTTCTACTGATCGACCAAGGTCGAACCGAACATAAAAAATACTTCTTTATCTCTTCATATATATATAAATTTTACTAGTCCCTTTATTTTTGTATCGGTGCTATGGTTTTCTTGTTTATTCCATGTCAACTTAATTAACTTAATTTATTATTTCATTATTCTCCAGCTGAATATAAAGCACTATCTGCTGAGAAAAATATGTGGCTTGCACAATATGAGGTTATGAATTCTCGTACACCAAACACTTCATGCCAAGGGCCCAAGAGATAAGCACCCAAATGAGGAATGCCCATTCAGAAGGAGAAGTGTAACTTGAGAGCATTCCATTTAATGACACCAGGGGAAACCGTCAAAAGCCATGCCCCCAAGAAAACTCTCCAAGATCGAATGGTGAACTTTTAAAATTTGAAAGGTTGTGTCTTATAAATTTGATCGAGAACACCATACATATATGTAATTATACTTCTTGTTGGGTTGTTGGATGATATATATTACATATTTAGATTTTGTGTGTCTTTGCCAATATCATTCTGTTAACTAATAGTTGAATGGTAGGATTCTTTACTTACTTTCATCAATCCCACATTCACTCTACTTTTAGCAGGAATAGACGGTGTAGACATCTCACAATAAAGTTAGGTACAATGATTGCATGTGGAGATCAGACACTCCACATGCACATGGACATCATGCATGTCTCCATTTTTGTTGGCTTGAGGAGAATACCAATGCTTGTGGTTTATCCCCAAGTCATGCACAGTATTTCACCTCATACACATGTAGTGTTGGTGTTGAATACAAATGATCGATGGTAGTGATGGTCACACATACATAGAAAGTAAATATTATACAATTTAAGTAAAAATATTCACTTGAAAATCCACTTAAGAATCAGTGCTTTGTACCATACATCCTAAAAAAATGTTGTACCAACATTAGGCGTTAACATGGAAAATAAACACATCTAAGTAACATTAAGGATTGATGCTTCATTTGGAACTTTCGCATAATCTTTCTCATTGGTAATAGTGGGAGTAGAACTATCATGAATAACTTGAACACTATAGATTAATTGTATATTAGGAGGATGGTTTTAAGTAAGGGATTAATTCCCTCCATAATTATGACAAGTTTCATACGGATAATTTCTCCTTATATCATAGGTATCATTACAATCACTATAGATAGGAGTCATTAGGCCTCTCAATGAGAATCTTTATACGCTCCAGTTCTCCTGCTTGGGCGACTGGGAGAGAGTTATGGAGGAAGGACCGTGGCACTTTCAAGGCAATGCGGTGATCCTGCAACCCTAAGATGGATTCACCAAATCTACGTCATATCCTCTCGATTCGTTGGAGATATGGGCATAGATACACGATCTTCCAGATGGATTTTTTCCGCTCATCAAGTCTCTCGCAAGTAAACTATAGGAGAGTTCTTCTTTCCAGAATCGAGATCGCAAGATTTTGAAGGCAATTTTTTTCGGGTCAAGGTTAAAATCAATGTTCACAAGCCTCTCAAGAATGGTGTGTCTTTGATCAAGGGCAGGCAAGAGAGAGATTTTTGTCGTAAATTATGAACGCCTCCCAGATTGGTGAGCAGTTTGTGGTCACTTGGGCCATTTTTTAAAGAGCACGGGGATGGTGTGCATCCTCCATCTGCATTGGTGTTGAAGAACATGAAAGCAGATTGGGCTAAAGGAGCAGGTCCGGGTCCAGGGAAAATCAGGAGAAACGACGCAACTCAGCTGGACAAGTCTCCTAATGTATCTGCTGGTATGGGTGTCACTCAGAATCACAGCGTGTTAATGACAACGCAAGACACCTTGATGGAAGATGCTGATAAGAATAGAAAGTGGGATCAAGAGTTACCACTAGCTAAGTCTAATTCTGCAGTTGCTATGGAAACTGGCCTTGGGAAGAGAGTCCCCCAGGGTACAGTCCCACCGATTCCTCCACCACAAGCTCAGTTTCCACCAAGTTCACCTCCAGCTCAAGATTCTAAGAGTACAAAAACTGTGGGAACACAAGACAAAGGAAGCAATCCAAAACAGGCTACTTCTTCAATAACTTTGGCAAAATTGGCGAGCTTCCTAGAGGAGCGCTGATGGTACGAGAGATGATAACGGCTTCTCGCCCTTCGTTGGTTACCCCAAGTGGAATGTTGAGATGTAGATAGAGAAAAAATTCCCATGGAAGAGATACCAAGGTTGAGATCGACCAGTAGGACTCCAAGGTCGACAAGTAGGTGGTCAAAAGAGCAAGGCGCCGTTTGAAGATAATTACCCACTTGACCTGAAACTGCACACACAACAAGTAACTTTGCTCCCAACGAGTATAGAGAGGTTGTCAATCTGACCGTCCTTGTTGTTCACAAAGGATCAAACGCAAGGGATAATGATAATGGTGATAGCAACTGAAAGTAAAAGAAGAAAGTAAAGTGGTGGAAATATGGACCAAGGTCCCATGATGTTCACTAGTGATGTCTCTCTCCCAAAAGACGATAAAATAGCTAAGATGGGTGAACAAATTACAGATGGGCAATTAAAAGAATTATAAATGCATCGCAATGCTAATTATGCTACTGGAAAGTTAGAGGCTCAAAAGTATGGGAAGTACGCCAAGAAAAGTAGACCGAAATCCATCCGCTTCTACTCACTAATCATCCACCTTGAGATATCCAGAACATCTCGCTGGTATTAAGTTGCGAGCCCCGCCCAAAGTGTAAACTCAAAGCAACAGACAACTGCATTAACAATCTATGTGTAAGGTAAAAAATCCTTGCAACCGCGGTTACAAGTAACATTGTTTTCTCCCTGGTGGCAACAACACATTCCCTAGTCTCATGTTTCTGTCACTCAAGCTAGACATCGGGGGGGCATGAACCCACAATCATGGATAACGCTCCCTCTTGGAGTTACTATCTACTACTTGGCCAAAGCAATAAAAAGTAACGGAGAACATGCAAGAATTAATCGAGAACAAAATATAAAAGGTAAACCAAATATATAACTCATCACGATCTGAACATAATCTCATAACCCATCAGATCCCAGCAAACACAGCATAGCAACATCAGGAAAATTACATAGGTGCCTTGATCATGTAGGGAAGCTCACAAGGACTAAGAATTGAAGAACAAGATTGGAGAGAAGACATCACATAGATACTAGTCATGGATCCATGGTCCAAGGGGGACTACTCACGGCACATCCGGGAAGCGTCCATGGTGGTGGAGAAGCGTCCATGGTTTTCGGGATGAGGAGATAATATAGGTCGAAGGGAGTAGCCAGGGGGTGGCCCACCTCCCAGGCGCCATGGTGGCGCGACCAGGGAGGGGGGCGCCACCTGGTTGCCTGGGTGCCAGGTGGCCCCCCCTAGGTACTCCTTCGGGGCTCCGTAAGCTTCCGTCTCACTGATTTTTTATCTTGTTTTTCTGGAATTTTTGGAGCACTTTAAATTGGGGAAAATATCTGCAACTTACAGACATCAGCAGACAGAAACTGGCACTGGGTGCACTGAGTTAGTAGGTTAGTACAAATATGTGTAAAATGATATGAAAGTGTAGCAAAACATGTAGCAATGTCACATAAAAGTGCATGGAACAAGCAGAAATTATAAGTCCATTTGGGACATATCAAGCACCACCAGGCCCAATGAGTCTGTTGATCTGGAACTGTCGCGGTTAGGGTAATTCCGCGACAATCTGAGAAGTTTGCGAACTCGTGAACAAATTTACCCCGTCCGTGCTATGCCTTTTAGAAACTCAGATCCAGAAAGAAAGAGTAGAACTTTTGTCCAGCACCTTTGGGTATGACAGATCTTTTGTTGTAAGTAGTTGATGACTTCTCGCCCCTCATTGGTTACCCCAAGTGGAAGGTTGAGATGTAGATAGTAGCAAATTTTCCTCGGTGAAGATACCAAGGTTTAATCAACAAGTAGGACTCCGAGTGCTGCAAGTAGGTGGTCAAACGAGCAAGGCGCCGTTTGAGATAAGTTACTGATGACCCACAAGTGTAGGGGATCTATCATATCCTTTTCGATAAGTAAGAGTGTCGAACCCAACGAGGAGCAGAAGGTATTGACAAGTGATCTTGAGAAAGGAATAACTGCAAGTACTGAAAGTAATTTTTTATGGGTTTTCTGGTATAAGAAAAAAGGAGATAAAATAAAATAAAGTAAATTGTGCTAAGGTGCAGCAAGGTCCCAACCCTTTTGTGAAAAGGATAAGCCGAAGGATCAAAATTATAAAGGCTAAAACGTTCTTGAGGACACACGGGAGACATATTCATGTGCTTTCGCTATATTCCGTCTAGTACTATGTTTTGTGTTGATAAGTGTTGTGTGGGTGAACCTATGCTAGTGCACTTTCTAGACTAAGATAATTACACTCTTATGATTAAACCTCTTGCAAGCATCCGCAAATACAAGAGAGAAATTAAGGCAAAACCTAACCATAGCAATACACTTTAGGATCCAACATTCTCTTTCTCTTGATAAAACTTGATTCTTCTTCTGCCTTAGAGCATCTCCAGCCGCGCCCCCAAGAGGCCCCCAAGCCGGCGCTATTTGTGCCGGACGGACAATTTTCGCCCAGCCGCGCCCCCAAGGGCCCAAATAGCGCCGGATTGGGCAAAAATTGAGTCCGGCGATCCCAAGCCGACCCGGCGCGCTGGGTGTCGCTTGGGGGCGCCGGATGAAAGAAAGAAAACGACGCGAACGCGGGAACCTTTCGCGCCCTTTCGCGCGTGCCTCGTCCACGGCCCCACCTGGCAGCGTCTTTCCCACGCGGCGTCTTCATCTTCTCGTCTCGTCTTCCCCGCTCCTGGCGCCGCCGCAGTGGAATAAATGCAGCGTCGGAGTCGAGTCCAATCACCGCGGCAGGCGAATCAATGCGCCGTGGAGTAGTCCAATCGACCGCCGGCCACGCCTCCGCATATTCCCCAGCGGTGACGACGCGGGTCCACGCCCCCCTCCCCCCCGCTATATAAACAGAGCTCGCCGCACACTCGTCTCTCTCCTTCTCGCCTCCCCTCCTCACCGCCATGGACGGCCTCGCGAAGAATGGCTTCACCCGCCGCAGCCCAGGCGGGCTATCCCTGCCCGCCAGACACCCGCCCGCCGCACGACTTGGTGCTTAGCAACGGCGGCGTGCCAGTGTCGCCGGTGCCCCGTCCTGGCACGGCCTTCGACATGGAGGTCGAGGCCGCCCGCGCCTCCATGACGCCGGCCGAGCGCACCAATCTGGTGAACTCATCGGCCAATGTGGTGCGCTAGGAGGCCTACTTCGAGGAGCGCCGAGTGCAGGGGATCGCCTCCACCAACGGCCTCCATCCGTTGGCGGGGCGGAAGAACCGCGACGGCCGACAACGATGGTGGAGCACGGAGGGACGCACCCTCCCCGCCGTCCTCGACTACATCGAGAATGGCAACCAGCTGCGGCTCGAGTACCCGTCACTGGCCGCGGCTCCACGCCGCTCCTACTCTCGCTCGCCCACCCCGATGTGGGAGACCATGCCGCGGGGCATGGACGGGGCGACAGCCTCGTCGTCTGGTGGGTCGGCATCCTGCTCCACCGACTCGCACTCTTCCGGTCCGGCGTACTCGCCGCCGACGTTCCTCCCCGTCAAGACCGAGGACAAGGCAGAGCCGGGGACGACGCCCCTTGGTCGTCGCACGCGTTATCATTGGCGGCTCCTCGTCAGCGGCTCCACCTCCACCTCGCTGGGGCCTCCTTTCTCGGCTCAAACCGAAGAAGGAGGTCGTCGAGCCCCCACCACCCCCGCCGGCCGCCGACGAGGAGGAGGATGACTCCGGCCTCGCCTGGGCGCAGAGCGACTTCCTCCTCGGCGAGATAGAGCTCCAGAGGAGGGAGTGGGAGTTCTTTGAGAAGAAGAAGCTCGCCAAGGCGGCGGCGCGGGAGAGGGCAGCAGCCACCGCAGCAAGCCCACGCCGGCTCCGGCATTGGTGGTGCTCAGCGACGAGGAGGAGGACGAGGACCCGGCGCCGCTGCGGGTGAGGAGGAAGAGGGGGCCGGCCGGCGGCAGCACATGCAGCGCGCAGGCCGCCGTGAAGCGCGAGCCCAAGGACGACGGCAACGACGACGGCGCCGCTGGCGAGGCCGCTGGAGGAGATGGCGGGGAGATCAACATGGACTACCTTTACAGTTTTTTTGATTTTCAGTACAAAAATTTAAGTTTTTTAGTTGCTACTATGTAAAATTATACCAAATATTATGAACTAGGCCGAATTTCGTTCAGTTTGCCTTATTTCAAAAAAAAAATCGCCGAACTTGGGGGCCTCCTTTGGGGCCGCGGCTGCGTGGCCGGCTGGCTGGACGCCTTTTCGCCGCCCGAGCACCCCCGAAGCGGCGCTAAAATAGCATCGAAATACGGCTTGGGGACCGAACTGCTGGAGATGCTCTTATGCCTAGCTTAAAGGCGTAAAAGAAAGCGCTTGTTGGGAGGCAACCCAAGATGTTTTTACTTATGTTTTTAGTGGTCTTGATGATTGTTACTACTGTAGCAACATCATTGTATCTTTATTTTTAAGCTTTGTGCCAAGTTATAGCCTCATATGACAAGGAAAGTGAAAGTTGTGACATGCTGTCCAGAAATCAGATTTTGTCCTCGTGACGGAAAAAATCGAATCAAATCACCAGTTCATCTTTTTGAGCTAATTTTTCTACACATCGTTCTCTATACAATCTCTGAACTTTCGTATCTTCTGAGTTTTTTGATTTGAGTTGCAGGAGTGCCCCGAAAAAATTCTCTACTACCTGATGTTCTGTTTTTCACAGATTCTGCCACGTTTTGTCTCTCCTTACTTTTGCAAACCTTAAGCCTGCTTTTTCTTTACAAAAACCTTTTGGAAATCTTGAGAAACAGTAGCTCTTCAAGAATAGCATTATATCCAGTGGGGAAAATAATTCTATTAAGGGTACTAACCTCTCTAATCAGCTTATGATGAGTTATGTATGAAGGGAGTTTTCAAGTGTGCGATGGAAGATGATGAAAGAAGATCCAGGAGTGTCAAGCGCTCAAGCTTGGGGATGCCCCCATGCATCCCCAACAAATATTCCAGGAGTGTCAAGCGCTCACTTTTGTCACATGTTTGCTTGCTGCACTTTTTATTACAGATTTATATTACTTTTTTTGCCGCACCTATCACCCATATTTTACCATCTCTTCGCCGAACTAGTGCACCTATACAACTCCTAGTTGTATTAGGTGTGTTGGGGACACAAGAGACTTCTTTTTGAGCTGAATTTTTTACACAGAAAACAGATTCTGTCCTCGTGACGGGAAAAATAAGATCAAATCACCAGATCATCTTTTTGAGCTGAATTTTTTACACAGCATGATCTATATAATCACGGAACTTTCGTATGTTTTGAGTTTTTTGATTTGAGTTGCAGAAGTACCCCTAAAAAATTCTTTACTACCTGCTGTTCTGTATTTCACAAATTCTGCCACGTTTTGTCTCTCCTAACTTGTGCAAACCTTAAGCTTGCTTTTTCTTTGCAAAAACCTTTTGGAAATCTTGAGAAATAGTATCTCTTCAAGAATATCTTTATATCCAGTGGGGAAAAATTATTTCTTAAGGGTACTAACCTCTCTAATCAGCTTATGATGTGTTATTTATGAAGGGAGTTTTCAAGTGTGCGATGGAAGATGATGAAAGAAGATTCAAGGAGACTCAAGCGTCTAAGCTTGGGGATGCCCCCGTGCATCCCCTTTTCCATGAACAATCATCAGTTCGTCCTTCGTCTCACTATATTTTTATCACTTCATGCGTTATGTGCTATGCTTGGAGCGTCTCGCTCTTAGGTTTTATTTTTAGTTCGCTTTAGCTTTGCTTGCTGTTCATAACAAGTTAGACCCGTCTTACTTTGTGTGGGAGAGAAACAAGCTCCACTCCAATCTAGAACACATCATAGGATTTTTCATGCCTATCTTTTTACTGTTGTGTGTTCTTTATCTTTTCGTAGCTACTTCCATGTTTAGTTTTAGTTTTAGTTTGTCTTTAGCAAGAGCCTTGCCTTTTTTTAGTTTGTTTCTGGAACTTGATACGTCCCAAACGTATCTATAATTTCTGATTGCTCCATGCATGTTTTGTGTGATATTGCTATGCTTTTGTTACACTTTCATATCTTTTTATAACATACTTTGGAACTAACCTATTAATGGTTGCAAGAGTGCACAAATTCTTGTTTTTGTATTTTACGTGTAGGAATTACTTGGATAAAGGAAAAAATCACAAAAAGAAGCCTTGTAGGAGTTGGACTCTAACTCTCCCGAAATCTGTCCCCACCAGACAGGTTTTAAAGATCGCCTCGGAAACGCTAGAAGACGGCCTCAAACGGAAAAACTTAAAACTAAAAAGTTATAGGAAATTGTTTTCCGGCAGATCTAGACATAAAATTAGGCCCAATCGAAGTTAGGATTCTCCTTGGAGCCCCGAAATACCGAAGACGTAATCTGGATGACGGGAATCCGAGAATCTATATAAAGAGAGGAAACCTAGGTCAAAGGGCACCACGAAATTTCCTCCCCCTTCGCAGCCGTCTTGAGGGGGAGATCAATCTACACAACGGCACCATCTCTAAGGAATAAGAAGGGGGCCAAGGGCTGCTGCCCCCAAGGGTCGTGGACGCCGCCGCCGCCATCTCCTTCACCTCCTTCGGGCCGCACCTCTCCATCAACATCTCTCTCTTTCTCACCATTTCTATGTGTGAGTAGTCCTCTTCGGGGATAAGGTTTCTACCAGTAGCTATGTGGTTAATTCTCTCTCCCGTGATGTGATCTTCAATTGATCTTATCTAGTATAATCCTCGAGATCATGGTGACAGCGGTCTATTGGACATTGTTAGAAAAATATTTTCATGAGTGATTTCCTCTTTTGTGTGTTGATTGAAGTTTGAGAGTCTCTTGGTGCTTGTCTTTGACTATCCTTGAGATATCTTGTGGTGATTGTGGTACTCTCTTTGGATGGCCGTGGTGACATTGGGAAATCCATAGATTGAGAACTACGAACTCTGAGGTGTGCTTTTGTAGCCCTACATAATTCTCGTCCTCTCTTGACCACAAAGGAATGACCTCCGAGTACGTCTCCATTGCATGTTTTATGGGAATTATCATGTGATTAGACTATGTTAATGTTGTTGAGAGTTTCCACTAGTGAAAGTATGAAGCCTAGGCCTTGTTTCCACCATGGTTACACCGTTTGTGCTCACTTTTGTCACATGTTTGATTGCTGCACTTTTTATTACCGATTTATATTACTTTTTTTTCCGCACCTATCACCCATATTTTAACATCTCTGCGACGAACTAGTGCACCTATAAAACTCCTAGTTGTATTAGGTGTGTCACATCTTGGGGATGTTGATACGTCCCAAACGTATCTATAATTTTTGCTTGCTCCATGCATGTTTTGTGTGATATTGCTATGATTTTGATACGCTTTCATATCTTTTTATAACATACTTTGGAAACTAACCTATTAATGGTTTCAAGAGTGCACAAGTTCTTATTCTTCTATTTTATGTGTAGGAATTACTTGGATAAAGGAAAAATCACAAAAAGAAGCCTTGTAGGAGTTGGACTCTAACTCTTCCGAAATTTGTCCCCACCAGACAGGTTTTAAAGATCGCCTCGGAAAAGCTAGAAGACAACCTCAAACGGAAAAAAATTAAAACTACAAAGTTCTAGGGAATTGTTTTTCGGTGGATCTAGACATAAAATTCGTCCCAATCGGAGTTAGGATGCTCCCTGGAGCCTAGAAATACCGAAGACGTAATCTGGATGACGGGAATCCGAGAGTCTATATAAAGAGGGGAAACCTAGGTCAAAGGGCATCACTAAATTTCCTCCCCCTTAGCATCCGTCTTGAGGGGGAGATCAATCTCCACAGAAGCACCATCTCCAAGGAAGAAGAAGGGTGCCAAGGGTTGCTGCCCCCAAGGGTCGTCGCCGCCGCCGCCGCCGTCTCCTTCACCTCCTTCGGGACGCACCTCTCCATCAACATCTCTCTCTTTCTCACCATGTCTATGTGTGAGTAGTCCTCTTCGGGGCTAAGGTTTCTACCAGTAGCTATGTGGTCAATTCTCTCTCCCATGATGTGATCTTCGTTGTGATCATAGGCTATGTTAATCTAGGATGATCGCATGATATTTCCCCTTCCTCTATGTATTGGATTGATGTAGTCAATTGATCTTATCTAGTATAATCCCCGAGACCATGGTGACAGCGGTCTATTGGACATGGGTTAGAAGAATATTTTCATGAGTGATTTTCTCTTTTGTGTGTTGATTGAAGATTGAGAGTCTCTTGGTGCTTGTCTTTGACTATCCTTGAGATATGTTGTGGTGATTGTGGTACTCTCTTTGGATGGCGGCGTTGACATTGGAAAATCCATAGATTGAGAACTATGAACTCTAAGGTGTGCTTTTGTAGCCCTACATAATTCTCGTCCTCTCTTGACCACAAAGGAATGACCTCCGAGTACGTCTCCATTGCATGTTTTATGTGAAATTTCATGGGATTAGACTATGCTAATGTTGTTGAGAGTTGCCACTAGTGAAACTATGAAGCCTAGGCCTTCTTTCCACCATTGTTACACAGTTTGTGCTCACTTTTGTCACATGTTTTCTTGCTGCACTTTTTATTACAGATTTATAATACTTTGTTTTGCCGCACCTATCACCCATATTTTACCATCTCTTCGCCGAATTAGTGCACCTATACAACTCCTATTTGTATTAGGTGTGTTGGGGACAAAAGAGACTTCTTGTATCTTAATTGCAGGGTTTCTTGAGAGAGACCATCCTCAACCTCTACTTCCCTGAGTTCGATAAACCTTAGGTCATCCAGTTGAGAGAAATTGTTGCTGTCCTACAAACCTCTGCGCTTGGAGGCCCAACATAGTCTACAAGAATAGAAGCGTGCGTAGACATCAAGTTATTTCTGACGCCGTTGCCGAGGAGGTAAGCATTTAAGGTATATCTTTAGATCTTGCAATTAATTCTTTTTGTTTCTTGTTTTTTATTTCACTAGTTAGGGTTATGGAAAACAACAAAAATATTATGAGAGAGCTTTATGAGCTCTACCTTGAGTTGGGACATGAAGTGTTTGAAGAGAATATCAAAAAGCCTATGGAGCTTTATTATTTGAACAACACTCATGATAGTAGTAATGTTATTAACATGTCTTCTTTGAATACTTTTGATACTAATGATATGCAAAGCCATAAGCTTGGGGATGCTACGTTTTATGAAAATGATCTTTTTAGCCCCCCAAGTTTTGATGAGGAAATTTATTTTGATGATACTTTGCTTCCCATCAATGATGATTATTGTGATGACACTTATGGTATAAAGAATAAATTTTTACAAGTGCATCATGATAAGAATGATTCATGTGATAGCTATTTTGTTGAGTTTGCTCCCACTATTACTAATGAGAAGGATTTTGCTTATGTGGGGAGTAACAAATTTTCTATGCTTGTGGATCATGATACGAAATTTTTATGTGATACTTATATTGTTGAGTTTATTCATGATCTCACTGAAAATTATTATGAGAGGGGAACATATGCTCATAGATATTTCAATAATATCAAATTCCCTCTATTTATGTTGAAAGTTTTGAAGTTGCTCTTGTTTTGCCTTCCTATGCTAATATCTTTATGCTTCAATGAGTTATTCCTCTATAATATCCCTTTGTATAGGAAGCATGTTAGACTTAAATGTGTTTGGTATTTGCTTCTTTATGCTCTTTTTTGCTTCAACTCTTATTCTCTTGTGAGAGCATCTTTCATAATCTTCATGCCTGGTTTAAAGGCGTAAAAGAAAGTGCTTGTTGGGAGGCAACCCAAGATGTTTTTACTTTTTTTTAGTGGTCTTGATGATTTTTACTACTGTATCAACATCATTGTATATTTATTTTCAAGCTTTGTGCCAAGTTATAGCCTCATATGACAAGGGAAGTGAAAGTTGGGACATGCTGTCCAGAAAACAGATTCTGTCCTCGTGACGGGAAAAATAGGATAAAATCACCAGTTCATCTTTTTGAGCTGAATTTTTTACACAGAATGCTCTATATAATCACGAAACTTTCGTATGTTTTGACTTTTTGATTTGAGTTGCAGAAGTACCCCTAAAAAATTCTTTACTACATGATGTTCTGTTTTTCACAGATTCTGCCACGTTTTGTCTCTCCTAACTTTTGCAAACCTTAAGCTTGCTTTTTCTTTGCAAAACCTTTTGGAAATCTTGAGAAATAGTAGCTCTTCAATAATATCTTTATATCCGGTGGGGAAAAATTATTTCTTAAGGGTACTAACCTTTCTAATCAGCTTATGATGAGTTATGTATGAAGAGAGTCTTCAAGTGTGCGATGGAAGATGATGAAAGAAGATTCGGGAGTGTCAAGCGCTCAAGCTTTGGGATGCCCCCATGCATCCCAACAAATATTCAAGGAGACTCAAGCTTCTAAGCTTGGGGATTCCCCCGTGCATCCCCTTCTCCATCAATAATCATCAGTTCGTCCTTCGTCTCACTATATTTTTATCACTTCATGCGTTATGTGCTATGCTTGGAGCGTCTCGCTCTTAGGTTTTATTTTTAGTTTTCTTTAGCTTTGCTTGCTTTTCATAATAAGTACTTTTTGTGGGATAGAAACACACTCCACTTTAAAAATCTAGAACACATCGTAGGATTCTTCATGCTTATCTTTTTTATGTTGTGTGTTTTTTATCTTTTCGTAGCTACTACCATGTTTAGTTTTAGTCTTAGTTTGTCTTTAGCAAGAGCCTTGGCTTTTGTTTAGTTTTTTTATGGAACTCTCTTTAGTTTTCATGTTTATCTTGTTAAGAGAGTTGGTTGTTGCACTGATTTGTGTCTTGTCTTGAAAGTAGGTAATTGAGGTTGCTATTTAATTTTAGTAGTAACTTGCAATAGTTTTGAGCTATTGATGTGAGTAATGTTTGAACTTTTGGTGTCAAGAGCCCTAGCCTATTAGTGATTGGTGTCGTATTTTGGGCAATCCGTGTTTATTTTCAAAACCTACAAAACTAGTTGAGAACTTTAGCTACTAGATGGATCGCTAATCTTCGGACGGATCAGATATTAGAGTACACTCACGTACCATAAGTCGAGGATGCGCAAGGATAACCAAACCCCCATACACTCCTCCTCGGGGTACTTGTCTCTTTGTGAACCTCCTCATTAGATTGAGAGTTACCGGTAATAAGTGCATGATTTCTTCGGACTAATGTAAGTATTGAAAGTTGACACTTCCACCTCCTCATATTTGTTAGCCTCTTCCGTACCGTGCATTTCCCTCTTCTCACTCTGAGAGTTGGCATCCACCTTCGCCGGTACTTCCAAACCCTTGGCATGATACGTTCTGTCATCATAAACCTCTTATATCTTTCCTCAAAACATCCACCATACCTACCTATCAAGGCTTTTCCATAGCCTTTCCGAGATATATTGCCATGCAACATCCACCTCTTCACGACTTGATCTTCATGGCATACATGTTCCTACTACACTGGCAGCGACATACATTGCACACATCAAGAAAGCTACATCTTCTTTATGATTTGAGTACCTTGTTAAGTGTGAAAGATCTTCTATACCCTCTTTTAAATTAGAGTGTTTCCCTTAAGTGAGTAAAAGATCCCAAAGTGGGCAAAATAAAAGATCCCAAAGAGGACAAATGAGAGTTAAATATAAAGAGCCATTGAGGCCATCAAAAATACAAAAAAAGAGAAAAAAGAGAAAAGAAAATAAAAAGAGATAAAAGGGGAAACACTAATATCCTTTTGAAAGATCCACACTAGTACTCCCTCTTATCCTTGTACTCCATAGAGATGATCATTCATGCATATAGCTATGTGGGGACCTTCAGACGATAGAACTTGGCTTGCATATTCCAAGTATAAGCCTCCTCAAAAGAGCTCTAGGTATTCATGAGCGAGCAAGTTAGATGCACCCCCACTAGTTCGATTGGAGAGCTTTCAGCTCATATGTGCATCTGTTGCATGGCAATCACTACTCCTGACATCATATCTATCATTTGGCCTTCTCGCCTATGATTGTCCTTGTTGATGTCAGCCTTTCTCACCTTTTTCTCTTCCTCCTCCACCATATTTCTCTCTTTGCCATCCTAAGTGTCAACTCTCGTGCTTACGCTCATCCATTGCATCAGTCTTCAAAATATCGAAAAGGAGTGGATCAAATTAAATTGTACCTGGCTAGTGGTCTGGGGACGAGTCAAGATAAGATTCCAAAGAAGACCAAGTGTGAAACTTTAGTAGATTGAGTTCTCAACACAAAAATATTTTTTCTCGTATTCCCTATCCCCTTTCTTAGACGCAAACACCATTTGAAGACATTCGAGTCACGGACAGCGAGAGCTCTTGCACCTAATATTCTTCCGTTGCTTGTTTCAATGCTAATATAGACTCTTGCATGTTATGACTTGAATTGAATCACATACATTGATTTCTTTACTTTTCAAGGTCCTTATATGATTGCTAGCATGTCACCACAGAAATTAGGCTTGTTATAATTTACCTACTCGAAGACGAGCAGGAATTAAGTTTGGGATGTTGATACGTCCCAAACGTATCTATAATTTCTTCTTGCTCCATGCATGTTTTGTGTGATATTGCTATGCTTTTGATACACTTTCATATCTTTTTATAACATACTTTGGAACTAACCTATTAATGGTTGAAAGAGTGCACAAGTTCTTGTTTTTGTATTTTATGTGTAGGAATTACTTGGATAAAGGAAAAATCACAAAAGAAGCCTTGTAGGAGTTGGACTCTAATCTCCTGAAATCTGTCCCCACCAGACAGGTTCTAAAGATCGCCTCGGAAACGCTAGAAGACGGCCTCAAACGGAAAAACTTAAAACTACAAAGTTGTAGGGAAAAAAATTCCGGTGGATCTAGGCATAAAATTCGGGCCAATTGGAGTGAGGATGGTCCATGGAGCCCCGAAATACCGAAGATGTAATCTGGATGACGGGAATCCGAGAGTCTATATAAAGAGAGGAAACCTAGGTCAAAGGGCACCACGAAATTTCCTCCCCCTTGGCATCCGTCTTGAGGGGGAGATCAGTCTCCACAGCAGCACCATCTCCAAGGAAGAAGAAGGGGGCCAAGGGCCGCGGCCGCCGCCGGCGTGGCCATGGTCGCCGCCGCCGTCTCCTTCACCTCCTTCGGGCCGCACCTCTCCATCAACATCTCTCTCTTTCTCACCATGTCTATGTGTGAGTAGTCCTCTTCGGGGCTAAGGTTTCTACCAGTAGCTATGTGGTCAATTCTCTCTCCCATGATGTGATCTTCGTTGTGATCATAGGCTATGTTAATCTAGGGTGATCCCATGATATTCCCCTTACTCTATGTATTGGATTGATGTACTCAATTGATCTTATCTAGTATAATCCCCGAGACCATGGTGACAGCGGTCTATTGGACATGGGTTAGAATAATATTTTCATGAGTGATTTCCTCTTTTGTGTGTTGATTGAATATTGTGAGTCTCTTGGTGCTTGTATTTGACTATCCTTGAGATATGTTGTGGTGATTGTGGTACTCTCTTTGGATGGCCGCGTTGACATTGGGAAATCCATAGATTGAGAACTACGAACTCTGAGGTCTGCTTTTGTAGCCCTACATAATTCTCATCCTCTCTTGACCACAAAGGAATGATCTCTGAGTACGTCTCCATTGCATGTTTATGGGAAATATCATGTGATTAGACTATGTTAATGTTGTTGAGAGTTGCTACTAGTGAAAGTATGAAGCCTAGGCCCTGTTTCTACCATTGTTACACCGTTTGTGCTCACTTTTATCACATGTTTTCTTGCTGCACTTTTTATTACAGATTTATATTACTTTGTTTTGCCGCACCCACTGTTCAAAAAATCGTTCGAGTAGCCGATTAATAGGCCGATTAATCGCTACTCGCTCATCAATCGTGCACATTATCGTTAATATTTAGTGTTAATAGGTGAGGGGATTAATCGGCGATTAATCGGTCATTAGACCGATTAATAGGAATGACCGATTAATAGGTCTGAAACCGATTAATCCCCTATATGAAGAGGGGGTGGATTGCAAAATTTCAGACCATCCCTTCTCAAATCAGTCATCATGTATCCTCGTTAGGTTTGCTCGAGGCCTCAAGCTCGCTCTCACCCTCGCATCACTATCTCTCCTTCTAATTTTTTTTAGCTTTTTCTGTTTTGCGTACCAAAGAGATAGTGCATTGTAATTGATTTCATATTTCATCGAAGGATACACATATTTGTGTGCAAAAATTTTGGTATCAACACTGGATGACTGAGTTTTATAAAAAAATTGACCGATTAATGGTCAACCGATTAATTCCGATTAATTGGCCGATTTACGATTAATCCCTACTCTTCAGTTGACCGAGCAGCTACCGATTACCGATTTCCTGAACAATGGCCGCACCTATCACCCATATTTTACCATCTCTTCGCCGAACTAGTGCACCTATACAACTCCTAGTTGTATTAGGTGTGTTGGGGACACAAAAGACTTCTAGTATCTTAATTGCAGGGTTGCTTGAGAGAGACCATCTTCAACCTCTACTTCCCTGAGTTCGATAAATCTTAGGTCATCCACTTGAGGGAAATTGCTGCTGTCCTACAAACCTCTGCGCTTGGAGGCCCAACATAGTCTACAAGAATAGAAGCGTGCGTAGACATCAAGCTATTTCTGGCGCCGTTGCCGAGGAGGTAAGCGTTGAAGGTATGTCTTTAGATCTTGCAAATAATTCGTTTTGTTTCTTGTTTTTATTTTCACTAGTTAGGGTTATGGAAAACAACAAAAATATTATGAGAGAGCTTTATGAGCTCTACCTTGAGTTGGGACATGAAGTGTTTGAAGAGAAGATCAAAAAGCCTATGGAGCTTTATTATTTGAACAACACTCATGATAGTAGTAATGTTATTAATATGTGTTCTTTGAATACTTTTGATACTAATGATATGCAAAGCCATAAGCTTGGGGATGCTATGTTTTATGAAGATGATCTTTTTAGCCCCCCAAGTTTTGATGAGGAAATTTGTTTTGATGATACTTTGCCTCCCATCTATGATGATTATTGTGATGACACTTATGGTATAAAGAATAAATTTTTACAAGTGCATCATGATAAGAATGATTCATGTGATACCTATTTTGTTGAGTCTTCTCCCACTATTACTAATGAGAAGGATTTTGCTTATGTGGGGAGTAACAAATTTTCTATGCTTGTGGATCATGATACGAAATTTTTATGTGATACTTATATTGTTGAGTTCATTCATGATCTCACTGAAAATTATTATGAGAGGGGAACATATGCTCATAGATATTTCAATAATATCAAATTCCCTCTATTTATGTTGAAAGTTTTGAAGTTGCACTTGTTTTGCCTTCCTATGCTAATATCTTTATGATTCAATGAGTTATTCCTCTATAAGATCCATTTGCATAGGAAGCATGTTAGACTTAAATTTGTTTGGTATTTGCTTCTTGATGCTCTCTTTTGATTCAACTCTTATTCTCTTGTGAGAGCATCTTTCATAATCTTCATGCCTAGCTTAAAGGCGTAAAAGAAAGCGCTTGTTGGGAGGCAACCCAAGATGTTTTTACTTCTGTTTTTAGTGGTCTTGATGATTTTTACTACTGTATAAACATCATTGTATCTTTATTTTCAAGCTTTGTGCCAAGTTATAGCCTCATATGACAAGGGAAGTGAAAGTTGTGACATGCTGTCCAGAAAACAGATTCTGTCCTCGTGACGGGAAAAATAGGATAAAATCACCAGTTAATATTTTTGAGCTGAATTTTTTACACATCATGATCTATATAATCACGGAACTTTCGTATGTTTTGAGTTTTTTGATTTGAGTTGCAGAAGTACCCGTAAAAAATTCTTTACTACCTGTTGTTCTGTTTTTCACAGATTCTGCCACGTTTTGTCTCTCCTAACTTTTGCAAACCTTAAGCTTGCTTTTTCTTTGCAAAACCTTTTGGAAATCTTGATAAATAGTATATTTTACATAATATCTTTATATCCAGTGGGGAAAAATTATTTCTTAAGGGTACTAACCTTTCTAATCAGCTTATGATGAGTTATGTATGAAGAGAGTTTTCAAGTGTGCGATGGAAGATGATGAAAGAACATTCGGGAGTGTCAAGCGCTCAAGCTTTGGGATGCCCCCATGCATCCCAACAAATATTTAAGGAGACTCAAGCGTGTAAGCTTGGGGATTCCCCCGTGGATCCCCTTCTCCATCAGCAATCATCAGTTCGTCCTTCGTCTCACTATATTTTTATTACTTCATGCGTTATGTGCTATGCTTGGAGCGTTTCGCTCTTAGGTTTTATTTTTAGTTTTCTTTAGCTTTGCTTGCTGTTCATAACAAGTACTTTGTGTGGGAGAGAAACACGCTCCACTTTCAAAATCTAGAACACATCATAGGATTTTTCATGCTTATCTTTTTGCTGTTGTGTGTTCTTTATCTTTTCGTAGCTACTGCCATGTTTAGTTTTAGTCTTAGTTTGTCTTTAGCAAGAGCCTTGGCTTTTGTTTAGTTTGTTGCTGGAACTCTCTTTAGTTTTCATGTTTATCTTGTTAAGAGATTTCGTTGTTGGACTGATTTGTGTCTTGTCTTGAAAGTAGGTAATTGAGGTTGCTATTTAATTTTAGTAGTAACTTGCAATAGTTTTGAGGTATTGATGTGAGTAATGTTTGAACTTTTGGTGTCAAGATCTCTAGACTATTAGTGATAGGTGTCGTATTTTGGGCAATCCGTGTTTATTTTCAAAACCTACAAAACTAGTTGAGAACTCTAGCTACTAGATGGATCGCTAATCTTCGGAGGGATCAGATATTCGAGTACACTCACGTACCATGAGTCGAGGATGCGCAAGGATAACCAAACACCCATACACTCCTCCTAGGGGTACTTGTCTCTTTGTGAACCTCCTCATTAGATTGAGAGTTAACGATAATAAGTGCATGAGTTCTTCGGACTAATGTAAGTATTGAAAGTTGACACTTCCACCTCCTCATATTTGCTAGTCTCATCTGTATCATGCATTGCCCTCTTCTCACTCCGAGAGTTGGCGTCCACCTTCGCCGGTACTTCTAAACCATTGGCATGATACGCTTTGTCATCATAAACCTCCTTATATCTCTTCTCAAAACAGCCACCATACCTACCTATCAAGGCATTTCCATAGCCTTTCCGAGATATATTGTCATGCAACATCCACCTCTTCACGACTTGATCTTCATGGCATACATGTTCCTGCTACACTGGCAGCGGCATACATTGCATACATCAAGATAGCTACATCTTCTTTATGATTTGAGTACCTTGTAAAGTGTGAAAGATCTTCTATACCCTCTTGTAAATTAGAGTGTTTCCCTTAAATGAGGAAAAGATCCCAAAGTGGACAAAATAAAAGATCCCAAAGAGGACAAATGAGAGTTCAATAGAAAGAGGCATTGAGGCCATCAAAAATACAAAAAATGGAAAAATGATAAAAGAAAATAAAAAGAGAGAAAGGGGCAACACTACTATCCTTTTGAAAGATCCACATTAGTACTCCTCTTATCCTTGTACTCCATAGAGATGATCATTCATGCATATAGCTATGTGGGGACCTTCACACGATAGAACTTGGCTTGCATATTCCAAGGATGAGCCTCGTCAAAAGGGCTCTAGGTCTTCATGAGCGAGCAAGTTAGATGCACCCCTACTAGTTCGATTGGAGAGCTTTTCAGCTCATATGTGCATCCGTTGCATGGCAATCCCTACTCCTCGCATCATATCTATCATTTGGCCTTCTCGCCTATGATTGTCCTCATTGATGTGAGCCTTTCTCACCTTTTTCTCTTCCTCCTCCACCATATTTCTCTCTTGTCCATCCTAAGTGTCAACTCTCGTGTTTACGCTCATCCATTGCATGAGTGCTCAAAATATCGAAAATGAGTGGATCAAATTGACTTGTACCTGGCAAGTGGTCTGTGGACGAGTCAAGATAAGATTCCAAATAAGACCAAGTGTGAAACTTTAGTAGATTGAGTTCTCAACACAAAATATATTTTCTCGTATTCCCTATCCCCCTTCTTGCACGCAAACACCATTTGGAGACATTCGAGTCATGGACAGCGAGAGCTCTTGCACCTAATGTTCTTTCGTTGCTTGTTTCAATGCTAATATAGACTATTGCATGTTATGACTTGAATTGAATCACATACCTTGATTTATTTACTTTTAAAAGTCCTTATACCACAGAAATTATGCTTGTTATCATTTACCTACTCGAGGACGAGCAGTAATTAAGCTTGGGGATGTTGATACGTCCCAAACGTATCTATAATTTCTGCTTGCTCCATGCATGTTTTGTGTGATATTGCTATGCTTTTGATACACTTTCATACACTTTTGATCATATTTGGACTAACCTATTAACTCAGTGCACCCCAGTGCCAGTTTCTGTTTTTTTATGTTTTTCTATTTCAGTTTTCCCCCGTGAGTCGAGGATGCGCAAGGATAACCAAACTCCCATACACTCCTCCTCGGGGTACTTGTCTCTTTGTGAACCTCCTTATTAGATTGAGAGTTACCGATAATAAGTGCATGAGTTCTTCAGACTAATGTAAGTATTGAAAGTTGACACTACCACCTCCTCATATTTGCTAGCATCTCGTGTGAAGTGCATTGCCTTCTTCTCACTCCGAGAGTTGGCATCCACCTTCGCCGGTACATCCAAACCCTTGGCATGATACGCTCTGTCAGCATAAAACTCCTTATATATTTCCTCAAAACAGCCACCATACCTACCTATCAAGGCATTTCGATAGCTTTTCCGAGATATATTTTCATGCAACATCCACCTCTTAATGACTTGATCTTCCTGTCATACATGTTCCTGCTACACTGGCAGATGCATACATTGCATACATCATGATAGCTACATCTTCTTTATGATTTGAGTACCTTGTAAAGTGTGAAAGATCTTCTATACCCTCTTGTATATTAGAGTGTTGCCCTTAAGTGAGGAAAAGATCCCAAAGTGGACAAAATAAAAGATCCCAAATAGGACAAATGAGAGTTAAATATAAAGAGCCATTGAGGCCACCAAAAAAATACAAAAAAATAGAAAAAAGAGAAAAGAAATAAAAAGAGAGAAAGGGGCAACACTACTATCCTTTTGAAGGATCCACACTAGTAATCCCTATTATCCTTGTACTCCATAGAGATGATAATTCATGCATATACCTATGTGGGGACCTTTACACTATAGAACTTGGCTTGCATATTCCAAGGATGACCCTCCTCAAAAGAACTCTAGGTCTTCATGAGCGAGCAAGTTAGATGCACCCTCACTAGTTCCATTGGAGAGATTTTCAGCTCATATGTGCATCCGTTGCATGGTAATCCCTACTCCTCACATCATATCTATCATTTGGCCTTCTCGCCTATGATTGTCCTCATTTATGTGAGCCCTTCTCACTCTTTTTGTCTTCCTCCTCCACCATATATCTCTCTTTGCCATCCTAAGTGTCAACTCTCGTGCTTATGCTCATCCATTGCATGAGTGCCCAAAATATCGAAACGAAGTGTATCAAATTGACTTGTACCTGGCTAGTGGTCTGGGGACGAGTCAAGATAAGATTCCAAAGAAGACCAAGTGTGAAACTTTAGTAGATTGAGTTCTCAACAAAAATACTTTTTCTCGTATTCCCTATCCCCCTTCTTGCACGCAAACACCATTTGGAGACATTCGAGTCACGGACAGCGAGAGCTCTTGCACCTAATGTTCTTTTGTTGCTTGTTTCAATGCTAATATAGACTCTTGCATGTTATGAATTGAATTGAATCACATGCCTTGATTTCTTTACTTTTCAAAGTCCTTATATGGTTGCTAGCATGTCACCACAGAAATTATGCTTGTTATCATTTACCTACTCGAGGACGAGCAGGAATTAAGCTTGGGGATGTTGATACGTCCCAAATGTATCGATAATTTCTGCTCGCTCCATGCATGTTTTGTGTGATATTGCTCTGATCTCGATACACTTTCATACACTTTTGATCATATTTTGACTAACCTATTAACTCAGTGCACCCCAGTGCCAGTTACTGTTTTCTGTTGTTTTTCTATTTCAGTTTTCCCCCATATAAAAAGTGCTCCAAAAATCCGGGAAAATCAGATAAAAATCAGTGTACCGGAAGCTTCCAGAGCCCCGAAGGAGGGCCGGGGGCCACCACCAGGTGCCCAGGCGGCCACCTGGCGCGGCCAAGGGCCTGGCCGCGCCAAGGGGCGCCTGGACTCCTGGTGGCCCCCTGGCTGCCCCCCTTCGCCTATTTAATCTCCGTCACGGGAAACCTCCGAAGACAGAACCCTTTTTCGCGATCTCGCCTCTGTTCCGCCGCTGCCGCGCTTCCAAGATCGGGAGCACCGTTAGGACCCTTCCCGTCACCCTTCCGGAGGGAGGATCGACCTCCGGGAGCTTCTCCTCCACCATGAACGCTTACCGGATGTGCCGTGAGTAGTTTCCTTTGGACCATGGGTCCGTGATCAGTAGCTATGTGATGTTCTCCTCCCCTCTTTGTTCTTCATGGTTTAGACCTCGTGAGCTACCCTACATGATCGAGGCACATATGTAATCTTTCTACTTTTGCTATGCTGAGTTTGATGGGATCTGATGGATTATGAGATTATGTTCAGATTGTGATAGAGTAATATAATTTGTTATTATCTTTTGTATTTTTGTTCCGTAGTAATTCTTGCATGTTCTCCGTTGTTGTTTATTGCTTTGGCCTAGTGGTAGGTCGTAACTCCAAGAGGGAATGTTATGCTCGATTGTGGGTACATGCCCCCTGATGACACGCTTGAGTGACAGAAACATGAGTCTAGGGGATGTGTTGTGGCCACAAGGGGGAAAACAACGGTGCTTGTTACCGCGGTTGCAAGGATTGTTTACTTTACGCAAAGTTCTTTTTAATGCAGTTGTCTGTTGCTTTGGGTTTACACTTTGGGTGGGGCTCGCAACTTAATACCAGCGAGATGTTCTGGGTAAATATCTCAAGGTGGATGATTAGTAGTATATGCAGATGGATTTCGGTCTACTTATTTTGGCGTACTGCCCATGCTTTTGAGCCTCTTCCTTTCTTTTGTAGCATAGTTAGCATTGCGGTGCGTTTATAATCCTATCAATTGCCTGTCTGTAATTTGTTTACCTCGCATAGCAGTTTTATCGTCTTTTGGGAGAGACACATCACTAGTGAACATCACGGGACCCCGGTCCATATTCTCATCATTTTTTACACGCTCATTTATTTTCTAGCTTTTACTTTCAGTTTCTATCATTATCATTATCCCTTGTGTTTGATCCTTTGTAAACAACAAGATCGGAGAGATTGACAACCTCTCTGAACTTCGTTGGGAGAAAAGTTATTTGTGTCGTGTGCAGGTCCAGGAGAAGCAAGTGATTCTTTTCAGAAGGCGCATCACTTGCGAAACCACCTACTTATCATTGCCGGAGTCCTACGGGAGACAAACCATATCCTCTACATAGGGGAAATTTACTTCTATCCTACTTCTCACCTTCTACTTGGGGTAACCAACGAAGGGCGAGAAGCCATTATCACTTCCACGCCAGCAGCGTCCACCTCGCCGGTGCATCCAAACCCTTGGCATGATACGCTCTGTCATCCTAAACCTCCTTATATCTTTCCTCAAAACAGCCACCATACCTACCTATCAAGGCATTTCCGCCTTTCTGAGATACATTGCCTTGCAACATCCACCTTCTCATCACTTGATCTTCATGTCATACATGTTCCTGCTACACTAGCAGAGGCATACATTTGCATACATCATGATAGATACATCTTCTTTATGTTGAGTACCTTGTAAAGTGTGAAGATCTTTTATACTTCTTGTAAAATAGAGTGTTTCCCTTAAGTGAGGAAAAGATCCCAAAGAGGACAAATTTAAAAGATCCCAAAGAGGACAAATGAGAGTTAAATAGAAAGAGCCATTGAGGCCACCAAAAGATACAAAAAAGTAGAAAAGGGAGAAAAAGAAAATAAAAAGAGAGAAGGGGGCAACAATACTATTCCTTTTGAAAGATCCACACTCGTACTCCCTCTATATCTTGTGCTCCATAGAGATAATCATATATGCATATAGCTATGTGGGGACCTTCACACTATAGAACTTGGCTTGTATATTCCAAAGATGAGCCTCCTCAAACGAGCTCTAGGTCTTCTTGAGCGAGCAAGTTGGATGCACCCCCACTAGTTTCATTCGAGAGCTTTTCTTATCTCATATGTGCATCTGTTGCATGGCGATCCCTACTCCTCACATCATATCTATCGTTTGTCCTTCTCGCCTATGATTGTCCTCATTGATGTGAGCATTTCACACCTTTTTGGTCTTCCTCCTCCACCATATCTTTCTCTTTGCCATCCTAAGTGTCAACTCTCATGCTTACGCTCATCCATTGCATGAGTGCTCGAAATATCGAAAGGGAGTGGATCAAATTGACTTGTAGCTGACTAGTGGTCTGGGGATGAGTCAAGATAAGATTCCAAAGAAGACTAAGTGTGAAACTTTATTACATTGAGTTCTCAACAAATACATATTTTTTCTCGTATTCACATCCCCCAATTCTTGCACGCAAACACCATCTGGAGACATCCGAGTCAAGGACAGCAAGAGCTCTTGCACCTTTATGTTCTTAGGTTGCTTGTTTCAATGCTAATATAGACTCTTACCTGTTATGACTTGAATCTAATTACATACCTTGATTGCTTTACTTACAAATTTCTTATATGGTTGTTAGCATGTCACCACAGAAATTATGCTTGTTATCATTTACCTACTCGAGGATGAGCAGGAATTAAGCTTGGGGATGTTGATACATCCCAAACGTATCTATAATTTCTTCTTGCTCCATGCATGTTTTGTGTGATATTGCTATGTTTTATATACACTTTCATACACTTTTGATCATATTTGGACTAACCTATTAACTCAGTGCACCCTAGTGCCAGTTCCTGGTTTATGTTGTTTTTCTATTTCAGGTTTCCCCCGTATTAAAAATGCTCCAAAAATTCCGGGAAAATACAATAAAAATCAGCGCTTCGGACGCTTCGGGAATCACCGAGGAGGGGCCAGAGGGGACCCACTAGGGCCCCAGGCGCCCTCCCGGCGCGCTGGCCCCCCTGGCTGCCCCCCTTCGCCTATTTATTCTTCGTCACAGGAAACCTCCGAAGACAGAACCCTTTTTCGCGATCTGGCCTCTATTCGGCCGCCGCCGCGCTTCCAAGATCGGGAGCGCCAGCAGACCTCTTCCCGGCACCCTGCCGGAGGGAGGATTGACCTCCGGAAGCTTCTCCTCCACCATGGATGCTTCCCGGATGATCCGTGAGTAGTGCACCTTGGACCATGGGTCCATGATCAGTAGTTATGTGATGTTCTCCTCCCCTCTTTGTTCTTCATGGATTAGACCTTGTGTGCTGCCCTACATGAACAAGGCATGTATGTAATTCTTTCTGTTGTTGATATGCTAAGTTTTCTCAGATCTGATGGATTATGAGACTATGTTTAGATTGTGATTGAGTAATATATTTGGTTCTTATCTTTTATATTTTTGTTCTTGAGTAATTCTTGCATTTTCTCCACTGATGTTTGTTGCTTTGGCCAAGTAGTAGGTAGTGACTCCAAGAGGGAGCGTTATGCTTGATTGTGGGTTCATGCCCCCTGATGACTAGCTTGAGTGACAGAAACATGAGTCTAGGGGATGTGTTTTTGCCACAAGGGGAAAACAACGGTGCTTGCAACCGCGGTTGCAAGGATTGTTTACTTTACACAAAGTTCTTTTAATGCAGTTGTCTGTTGCTTTTGGTGTACACTTTGGGTGAGGCTCGCAACTTAATACCAGCGAGTTGTTCTGGATAGATATCTCAAGGTCGATGATTAGTAGTAGATGCAGATGGATTTCGGTCTACTTATTTTGGCGTACCGCCCATGCTTTTGAGCCTTTTCCTTTCTTTGTAGCATAGTTAGCATTGGTTTGCGTCTGTAATCCTGTCAATTGCCCAGTTGTGATTTGTTTAGCTCGCATAGCAGTTTTATCGTATTTTGGGAGAGAGACATCACTAGTGAACGTCATGTGACCCCGGTCCATATTTTCATCATTGTTTACACGCTCAATTTATTTCCTGTTTTTACTTTCCAGTAGCAATTATCAATATATATTATCTGTTGTGTTGATCCTTTGTAAACAGCAAGGCCGGAGAGATTGACGACCTCTGTGAACTTCGTTGGAAGCAAACTTATTTGTATTTGTGTGCAGTTCCACGTCTTCTTTAAGCGCCAGAGCAGAAGACACCTACTTGTCGTTGTTAGAGTCCTACTGGAGACATTCTAAACCTTGGTATATTTGCCAAGGGAAATCTGCCGCTACGCTACATCTCAACCTTCCACTTGGGGTAACCAACGAAGGGCGAGAAGTATTTCCTCGCTAGCATCACTTGATTGGTAAGTACACACATGATCAAGTCAACCTTTTCATTTAGGGAGGAGATCTTCTCGACAGAGTTTACCTTCCTACCTGTTGGAGCTCTTTCGGTGTGCCATTGGGAATAGTTGGTCATCATTTCATCTAGTAGTTTTGTGGCAGCACCAAGTGTTGTTGACATAAAGGTTCCTCCCTGATACGTCCCAAACGTATCTATAATTTCTGCTTGCTCCATGCATGTTTTGTGTGATATTGGTATGATCTAGATACACTTTCATACACTTTTGATCATATTTGGACTAACTTAATAACTCAGTGCACCACAGTGCCAGTTCCTGTTTTCTGCTGTTTTTCTATTTCAGATTTCCCCCATATTAAAAGTGCTCCAAAAATTCGGGAAAACAGATAAAAAATCAGCGCAGAAGAACCTTCCGGAAACACCTGGGTGGGGCCAAAGGACCACCACCAGGGGTCCAGGCACCCAAGAGCTTGGTCGTGCCAGGGGGCGCCTGGACACCTGGTGGCCCCCTGGATGCCCCCTTCGCCTATATATTCTCCGTGGCGGTATTCTTCTGAAGACAGAACCCTTTTTCGCGATCTCGCCTCCATTCCGCCGCCGCCGCGCTTCCAAGATCGTGAGCGCCAGCAGACCTCTTCCCGGCACCCTGCCGGAGGGAGGATTGACCTCCGGGAGCCTCTCCTCCACCATGGACGCTTCTCCGATGATCTGTGAGTAGTCTACCTTGGACCATGGGTACGTGATCAGTAGCTATGTGATGTTCTCCTCCCCTCTCTGTTCTTCATGGATTAGAACTTGTGAGCTTCCCTACATGATCAAGGCACATATGCAATTCTTTCTGCTGTTGCTATGCTGAGTTTGCTGGGATGTGATGGATTATGAGACTATGTTCAGTTTTTGATTGAGTAATATATTTGGTTCTTATCTTTTATATTTATGTTCTTGAGTAATTCTTGCATGTTCTCCGTTGCTGCTTATTGCTTTGGCCAAGTAGTAGATAGTGACTCCAAGAGGGAATGTTATGCTCGATTGTGGGTTCATGCCCCCTGATGACTAGCTTGTGTGACAGAAACATGAGCCTAGGGGATGTGATGTTGCCACAAGGGGGAAAACAACGGTGCTTGTAACCGCGGTTGCAAGGATTTTTTACTTTACGCAAAGTTCTTTTAATGAAGTTGTCTGTTGCTTTGGGTTTACACTTTGGGTGGGGCTCTCAACTTAATACCAACGAGATGTTCTGGATAGATATGTCAAGGTGGATGATTAGTAGTAGATGCAGTTGGATTTCGGTCTACTTATTTTGGCGTACCTCCCATTCTTTTGAGCCTCGACCTTTCTTTGTAGCATAGTTAGCATTGCGGTGCGTTTTTAATCATGTCAATTGCCCAGCTGTGATTTCTTTACCTCGCATAGCAGTTTTATCATCTTTTGGGAGAGAGACATCACTAGTGAACATCATGGGACCCCGGTCCATATTCTCATCACTGTTTACACGCTCAATTTATTTCCTGCTTTTACTTTCTAGCTGTTATGACCATTATCATTATCCCTTGCGTTTGATCCTTTGTAAACAACAAGGCCGGAGAGATTGGCAACCTCTCTGAAGTTCGTTGGGAGCAAAGTTATTTGTGTCGTGTGCAGGTCCAGGTTAAGAGAGCAATATCTCAAACGGCACATTGCTCGGTTCACCACCTACTTATCACTTTCGGAGTCCTACTGGAGACATAAACCTCAGTATCTTCACTGAGGGAAATTTGCTGCTATCCTACATCTCACCTTCCACTTGGGGTAACCAATGAAGGGCGAGAAGCCATTATGACTTGCACGCCATCAAGCAAATTTCTGGCGCCGTTGTCGGAGATTCCGAGTGCCAAGATAGGGGATTTGCACACTATCTTTTACCTTTTCTTTTTAGTCTTATTAGTTTACCTTTCAGTTTTTATCTTAGTGTCCTTTATCGAAAATCACAAAAAAATATGTCACACTTGCTGCTACTATGGGTTCCACTAAAAACACCAAATTGTGTGACTTCACTAGTCACAACAACAATGATTTTATCTGCACTCCTATTGCCACACCTGCCACTTCAGCTATCTCTTATGAAATTAAACCTTCTTTGCTAAACCTTGTTATGAGAGATCAATTCTCTGGTGCTGGAGATAATTTCGCTTTACACTTAAATAATTTTGTTGAGTTATGTGATATGCAAAAGTATAAATAAGTACAAGGTGATGTTGTTAAGCTTAAGCTTTTTCCTTTCTCTTTGAGGGAAGGAGCTAAAATCTGGTTTCAATCTTTGCCTAGGAATAGCATAGATTCTTGGGATAAGTGCAAAGATGTTTTTACTGGGAAGTACTACCCACCTGCTGAAATTAACCAATTGAGGAGCAACATTATGAATTTTAAGCAATTGGATAATGAACACGTTGCCCAAGCTTGGGAACGAATGAAATCTCTTGTTAAGAAATGCCCTACACATGGTTTGACTACTTGGATGGTTATCCAGACTTTTTATGCAGGCTTGAACTTTACCTCGCAGAACCTGTTAGATTCAGCCGTGGGAGGAACCTTTATGTCAACAACATTTGGTGCTGCCACAAAACTTCTAGCTGAGATGATGACCAACTATTCTCAATGGCACACCGAACGCGCTCCAACAGGTAGGAAGGTAAACTCTGTCGAGGAGATTACCTCCCTAAATGAAAAAGTTGACTTAATTATGTCTCTACTTACCAAGCAACCCTCTATTGGTCCTCATGATGTTCCTTTAAATTCTTTGGTTGCTCAAGAACAAGTAGATGTGAACTTTATTGCTAGAAACAACTTCAACAATAATGCTTATAGGGGTAATTTTGCTAGCAATCCTAGACCGTTTCCATCCAACTATGGGAACAACAACACTTATCCTATAAACAAGAACCCCACTTCTGAATTAGAAAGCATGGTTACAGACTTTATCACTACCCAAAAAGCCTTCAACAAGAGTGTAGAGGAAAGATTAGACAAATTAGATAATCTCTCTTTGAAGGTAGATATCTTATCCCTTGATGTAGAAATGCTTAAAATTAGAACCTCCCCCCTTGAGGAGAGGAAGGCCACTCGTATTAATGCTATCCAATTGCAAATTAATGAAAATATTAGGATGATGGATAAACTTAAAGAAATACGGGATAGAGAAAAAGAGGAATAGGATAGAATTAAGAGCCTTCCTACACACCACACTGTTGCTACTATCCAAATTGTTGAGGACACCCAAACTATTAGTACCGAACACACTCCTAGTCCCATTGGACCTATTAATGGTGATGCTAATACCTCAACCATAGAAGAAGAAACTCCTATGAACATAGAGGGTTTCAAAAAAGTGAGCCTAGATGACACAACTACCACCTTTGATAGTAGTGACATCGATTTTGATAGTTGTACCCTTTCAGAAGTTATTAGCTTGCCACACAAAATCTTGTCTTCACGGAGCATATCACTAATTCTCTCGTCAAAACTAGGGAGGAGAAGCTTAGAATAGAAGCCTCCATACCTAGGAAGCTAGAGGATGGTTGGGATCCTATGATTAAAATTAAATTGAATAACTTGTATTGCTATGCTTTATGTAATGTTGGAGCTAGTACCTCTGTTATGCCCAAAAGAATCTATGATATGTTTGAATTGAAACCTTTTGATCCTTGTTCTTTTGGTGTTCGTCTTGGTGACTCTTCCGTAAAGAAACCTTTGGGGAAGATCGACGATGTTCTTATCATTTTCAATGACAATTATGTTCCCGTTGATTTTATTATTATGGATATAGAGTGTGAAACTTTATATCCAATTATTTTGGGACGTCCTTTTCTTCGCACCGTTGGTGTTGTTATTGACCTGAAAGAGGGGAATATAAAATTTCAATTCCCCCTCAAAAAGGGGATGTAACACTTCCCTAGGAAAAATATTAAGTTACCTTTTGAGTCCGTTACGCGGGCTAGCTATTCTCTCTCTTGATAAAACATGATATTTTTGCTTTATTCCTAGCTTAAAGGCGTAAAAGAAAGCGCTTGTTGGGAGGCAACCCAAGCTGTTTGTACTTCTGTTTTTAGTGGTCTTGATTATTTTTACTACTGTAGCAACATCATTGTATCTTTATTTTTAAGCTTTGTGCCAAGTTCTACCCTCTTATGATAAGGGAAGCAAAACTTGTGACATGTTGTCCAGAAAATAGATTATGTTTGCTTGACGGAAAAAATCAAAACAAATCACCAGTTCATCTTTTTGATTTGAATTTTTTTACACAACATGCTCTATACAATTGTGAAACTTTCATATGTTCTAAGTTCTTTTGATTTGAGTTGCAGAAGTACCCCGAAAAAATTATTTACTACCTGTTGTTCTGTTTTTCACATATTCTGTCACGTTTTGCCTTTCCTTACTTTTGCAAACCTTAAGCTTGCTTTTTCTTTTGCAAAAAATTTCTGGCAATCTTTAGAAACAATAGCTCTTCAAGAATATCTTTATTTCCAATGGAGAAAAAATATTTTTTAAGGTTACTGACCTCTCTAATCAGCTTATGATGAGTTATGTATGAAGGAAGTTTTCAAGTGTGCGAGGGAAGATGATGAAAGAAGATCCGGGAGTGTCAAACGCTCAAGCTTGGGGATGCCCCCATGAATCCCCAATAAATATTCAAGGGGACTAAAGCATCCAAGCTTGGGGATGCCCCTGTGCATCCCCTTCTCCATCGATAATCATCAGTTTGTCCTCCATCTCACTATTTTTTTATCACTTCATGCATTTTGTGCTATGCTTGGAGCGTCTCGCTCTTAGGTTTACTTTTTAGTTTTCTTTAGCTTTGCTTGTTGTTCATAACAAGTTAGAACCCATCTTACTTTGTGTGGGAGAGAAACACGCTCCACTTTAAAATAGAACACATCATAGGATTTTTCATGCTTATCTTTTCTCTGTTGTGTGTTCTTTATCTTTCTGTAGCTGCTGCCATGTTTAGCTCTTAGTTTTCATGTTTATATTTTTCAAGAGCTTTAGTTTTAGTTTAGTTTGTTGCTGGAACTCTCTTTAGTTTTCATGTTAATCTTGTTAAGAGAGTTGGTTGTTGCACTGAGTTGTGTCTTGTCTTGAAAGTAGGTAATTGAGGTTGCTATTCAATTGTAGTAGTAACTTGCAATAGTTTTGAGGTATTGTTGTGAGTAATATTTGAACTTTTGGTGTCAAGAGATCTAACCTATTAGGGATAGGTGTCGTATTTTGGGCAATCCGTGTTTATTTTCAAAAACCTACAAAAACTAGTTGAGAACTCTAGCTACCAGATGGATCACTAATCTTTGGAGGGTTCGGATATTAGAGTACACTCACGTACCATGAGTCGAGGATGCGCAAGGATAACCAAACCCCCATACACTCCTCCTCGGGGTACTTGTCTCTTTGTGAACCTCCTCGTTAGATTGAGAGTTACCGATAATAAGTGCATGAGTTCTTCGGACTAATGTAAGTATCGGAAGTTCACACTTCCACCTCCTCATACTTGCTAGCCTCTTCGGTACCGTGCATTACCCTCTTCTCACTTAGAGAGTTGGTGTCCACCTCGCCGATGCATCCAAACCCTTGGCATGATACGCTCTGTCATCATAAACCTCCTTATATCCTTCCTCAAGACAGCCACCATACCTACCTATCAAGGCATTTCCATAGCCTTTCCGAGATATATTGCCATGCAACATCCACCTCTTCATGACTTGATCTTCATGTCATACATGTTCCTGCTACACTGGCAGAGGCATACATTTGCATACATCATGAAAGCTACATCTTCTTTATGTTGAGTACCTTGTAAAGTGTGAAGATCTTCTATACCTTCTTGTAAAATAGAGTGTTGCCCTTAAGTGAGGAAAAGATCCCAAAGAGGACAAATTAAAAGATCCCAAAGAGGACAAATGAGAGTTAAATAGAAAGAGCCATTGAGGCCACCAAAAAAATAGAAAAAAGAGAAAAAAAAGAGAAAAAGGAAATAAAAAGAGAGAAAGGGGCAACAATACTATTCTTTTTGAAAGATCCACACTCGTACTCCATCTATATCTTCTGCTCCATAGAGATGATCATTTATGAATATAGCTATGTGGGTACCTTCACACTATAGAACTTGGCTTGCATATTCCAAGGATGAGCCTCCTCAAACGAGCTCTAGGTCTTCATGAGAGAGCAAGTTGGATGTACCCCCACTAGTTCCATTGGAGAGCTTTTCTTAGCTCATATCTGCATCCGTTGCATTGCAATCCCTACTCCTCACATCATATATATCATTTGGCCTTCTCGCCTATGATTGTCCTCATTGATGTGAGCCTTTCACACTCTCTTTTTTCTTCCTCCTCCACCATATCTCTCTCTTTGACATCCTAAGTGTCAACTCTCGTGCTTACGCTGATCCATTGCATGAGTGCTCAAAATATCGAAAGGGAGTGGATCTAATTGACTTGTACCTGGCTAGTGGTCTGGGGACGAGTCAAGATAAGATTCCAAACAAGACTAAGTGTGAAACTTTAGTAGATTGAGTTATCAACAAATATAATTTTTCTCGTATTCCCATCTCCCCCTTCTTGCACGCAAACACCATCCGGAGACATTTGAGTCACGGACAGCGAGAGCTCTTGCACCTTAATGTTCTTATGTTGCTTATTTCAATGCTAATATATACTCTTGCCTGTTATGACTTGAATTGAATTACATACCTTCATTTCTTTACTTTCAAATTTCCTATATGGTTGTTAGGATTTCACCACAGAAATTATGCTTGTTATCATTTACCTACACGAGGACGAGGAGGAATTGAGCTTGGGGATGTTGATACGTCCGAAACGTATCTATAATTTCTGCTTGCTACATGCATGTTTTGTTTGATATTGCTATGATCTAGATACACTTTCATACAATTTTGATCATATTTGGACTAACTTACTAACTCAGTGAACCCCAGTGCCAGTTCCTGTTTTTTGTTGTTTTTCTATTTCAGGTTTCCCCCATATTAAAAGTGCTCCAAAAATTCGGGAAAAATCAGATAAAAAATCAGCGCAGAAGAACCTTCCAGAATCACCTGGGTGGGGCCGGAGGACCACCACCAGGGGTCCAGACGCCCTGGTGGCGTGCCCTAGGGCTTTGTCGCGCCAGGGGGGCCTGGACACCTGGTGACCCCCCTGGCTGCCCCCTTCGCCTATATATTCTCCGTGAAGGTATTCTTCCGAAGACAGAACCCTTTTTCGCGATCGGGAGCGCCAGCAGACCTCTTCCCGGCACCCTGCCGGAGGGAGGATTGACCTCTGGGAGCCTCTCCTCCACCATGGACGCTTCCCCAATGATTTGTGAGTAGTCTACATTGGACCATGGGTCCATGATCAGTAGCTATTTGATGTTCTCCTCCCCTCTTTGTTCTTCATGGATTAGACCTTGTGAGCTGCCCTACATGATCAAGGCACATATGTAATTCTTTATGATGTTGCTATGCTGAGTTTGCTGGGGTCTGATGGATTATGAGACTATGTTCAGTTTGTGATTGAGTAATATATTTGGTTCTTATCTTTTATATTTATGTTCTTGAGTAATTATTCCATGTTCTCCGTTGTTGTTTATTGCTTTGGCCAAGTAGTATGTAGTGACTCCAAGAGGGAACGTTATGCTCGATTGTGGGTTCATGCCCCCTGATGAATAGCTTGAGTGACAGAAACATGAGTCTAGGGGATGTGTTGTTGCCACAAGGGGGAAAACAACGGTGCTTGTAACCGTGGTTGCAAGGGTTTTTTACTTTACGCAAAGTTCTTTTAATGCAGTTGCCTGTTGCTTTGGGTTTACACTTTGGGTGGGGCTCACAACTTAATACCTGCGAGATGTTCTAGATAGATATCTCAAAGTGGATAATTAGTAGTAGACCGAAATCCATCTGCATCTACTACTAATCATCCACCTTGAGATATCTATCCAGAACATCTCGCTAGTATTAAGTTGTGAGCCCCACCAAAAGTGTAAACCCAAAGCAACAGACAGCTGCATTAAAAAAACTTTGCATAAAGTAAACAATCCTTGCAACCGCGGTTACAAGCACCGTTGTTTTCCCCCTAGCTTGTGGCAACAGCACATCCACTAGACTCGTGTTTCTGTCACTCAAGCTAGTCATTGATACGTCCAAAACGTATCTATAATTTCTTCTTGCTCCATGCATGTTTTGTGTGATATTGCTATGATCTAGATACACTTTCATACACTTTTGATCATATTTGGACTAATCTATTAACTCAGTGCACCACAGTGCCAGTTCCTGTTTTCTGCTGTTTTTCTATTTCAGTTTTCCCCCATATAAAAAGTGCTCCAAAAATTCGGGAAAGTTCAGATAAAAAATCAGCGTGAAGGAACCTTTTGGAACAACCTGGGTGGGGCCAGAGGGCCACCACCAGGGGCCCAGGCGCCCTGGTGGCGCCCCCTAGGGCTTGGCCGCGCCAGGGGGCGCCTGGACCCCTGGTGGCCCCCCTGGCTGCCCCCCTTCGTTTATATATTCTCCGTCACGGGAAACTTCCGAGGACAGAACCCTTTTTCGCGATCTCTCCTCAGTTCCGCCGCCGCCGCGCTTCCGAGATCGGCAGCACCAGAAGACCTCTTCCGGGCACCCTGTCGGAGGGAGGGTCGACCTCCGGGAGTCTACCATGGATGCTTCCCGGATGTCTTGTGAGTAGTTTTCCTTCTACCATGGGTCCGTGATCAGTAGCTATGTGATGTTCTCCTCCCCTCTTTGTTCTTCATGTTTTAGACCTCGTGACATGCACTACATGATCGAGGCACTTTTGTAATCTTTCGACTATTGCTATGCTGAGTTTGATGGGATCTGATGGATTATGAGATTATGTTCAGATTGTGATTGAGTAATATATTTGGTTCTTATCTCTTATATTTTTGTTCCTAAGTAATTCTTGCATGTTCTCCCTTGCTGTTTATTGCTTTGGCCAAGTAGTAGGTAGTAACCCCAAGAGGGAACGTTATGCTCGATTGTGGGTTCATGCCCCCCGATGACACGCTTGAGTGACAGAAACATGAGTCTAGGGGATGTGCTGTTGCCACAAGGGGGAAAACAACGGTGCTTGTAACCGCGGTTGCAAGGATTGTTTACTTTACGCAAAGTGCTTTTTAATGCAGTTGTTTGTTGCTTTGGGTTTACACTTTGGGTGGGGCTCGCAACTTAATACCAGCGAGATGTTCTGGATAGATATCTCAAGGTGGATGATTAGTAGTAGATGTTGTTGGATTTCAGTCTACTTATTTTGGCGTACTGCCCGTGCTTTTGAGCATCTTCCTTTCTTTTGTAGCATAGTTAGCATTGCGGTGCGTTCATAATCCTGTCAATTGCCCTTCTGTAATTTGTTCACCTCGCATAGAAGTTTTATCGTCTTTTGGGAGAGAGACATCACTAGTGAACATCACGTATCCCGGTCCATATCCTCATTACTGTTTACACGCTCATTTACTTTTCTGCTTTTACTTTCAGTTGCTATCATTATCCTTTGTGTTTGATCCTTTGTGAACAACAAGACCGGAGAAATTGACAACCTCTCTGAACTTCGTTGGGAACAAAGTTATTTGTGTCTGTGTGCAGGTCCGCGTCAGTAGCGCCGCTGACACCTACTTATCATCTCCGGAGTCCTACTGGAGACAAACCTTGGTATCTTTACTGAGGGAAATTTGTTGTTGTGCTACATCACGCCTTCCACTTGGGGCTCACCAACGAAGGGCGAGAAATCACTATCATTACCTCGCACATCAAGCCAAATTTATGGCGCCGTTGCCGAGGACTCGGAGTGCTAAGATAGGGGAGTTGCACACTACCCTTTACCTTTGTTTTTTAGTCTTGTTAGTTTATCTTTCAGTTTTTATCTTTGTGTCTTATATCAAAAATCACAAAAAAATCTGCCACACTTGCTGTTGCTATGGGTTCCACTGAAAACACCAAGTTGTTTGACTTCACTAGTCACAACAACCAAGACTTTATCTGCACCCCCATTGCCACACCTGCCACTTCAGCTACCTCTTATGAAATTAAACCTCCCTTGCTAAACCTTGTTATGAGAGATCAATTCTCTGGTGCTGGAGATGATGCTGCTTTACACTTGAACAATTTTGTTGAATTATGCGATATGCAAAAGTATAAAGAAGTAGAAGGTGATATTGTTAATCTCAAGCTCTTTCCTTTCTCTTTAAGGGGAGAAGCTAAAATCTGGTTTCAATCTTTGCCTAGGAATAACATAGATTCTTGGGATAAGTGCAAAGATGCTTTTATAGGGAAGTACTACCCACCTGCTAAAATTATCCAATTAAGGAGTAACATTATGAATTTTAAGCAATTGGATAATGAACACATTTCCCAAGCTTGGGAACGAATGAAATCTCTTGTTAAGAAATGCCCTACACATGGTTTGACTACCTGGATGGTTATCCAGACTTTTTATGCAGGCTTGAACTTTACCTCGCGGAACCTGTTAGATTCGGCCACGGGAGGAACCTTTATGTCAACTACACTTGGTGCTGCCACGAAGCTTCTCGATGAGATGATGACCAATTATTCCCAATGGCACACCGAACGCACTCCAACAGGTAGGAAGGTAAACTCTGTCGAGGAAATTACTTCCCTCAATGAAAAAGTTGACTTAATTATGTCTCTACTTACCAAGCAACCCTCTATTGATCCTCATGATGTCCCTTTAAATTCTTTGGTTGCCCAAGAACAAGTAGATGTGAACTTTATTGCTAGAAACAACTTCAACAACAATGCTTATAGGGGTAATTTTGCTAGCAATACTAGACCGTTTCCATCGAACTATGGGAACAACAACACCTACCCTAGCAACAAGAATCCCTCTTCTGAATTAGAAAGCATGCTTAGAGACTTTATCACTACCCAAAAAGCCTTCAACAAAAATGTAGAGGATAAATTAGCAAAATTAGATAATCTCTCTTTGAAGGTAGAAAGCTTAGCCCTTGATATTGAGATGCTTAAAATTAGAACCTCTCCCCTTGAGGAGAATAAGGCCACTCCTATTAATGCTATCCAATTACAAATTAATGAAAATATTAGGATGATGGCTAAACTTAAAGAAAGGTGGGCTAGAGAAAAAGAGGAAGAGGATAGAATTAAGAGCCTTCCTACACACCACACAGTTGCCACTATACAAATTGTTGAGGACACCCAAACTATTAGCACCCAATGCACTCCTAGTCCCGTTGGACCTATTAATGGTGATGCTAATACCTCAACCAAAGATGAAGAAACTCCTATGAACATAGAGGGTTTCAAACAAGTGAGCCTAGACGACACTACTACCACCTTTGATAGTAGTGATATTGATTTTGATAGTTGCACCCTCTCGGAAGTTATTAGCTTGCTACACAAAATTTCTAGAGACCCCCACACTAGCACACTTAATCTTTCCTTCATGGAGCATATCACAAATGCTCTCATCAAAGCTAGGGAGGAGAAGCTTAGAGTAGAAGCCTCCATACCTAGAAAGCTAGAGGATGGTTGGCACCCTATGATCAAAATTAAATTAAATAACTTCTCTTGCTATGCTTTATGTGATGTTGGTGCTAGTACCTTCGTTATGCCCAAAAGAATATTTGATATGTTTGAATTGAAGCCCTTTGAGCCTTGTTCTTTTGGTGTTCGTCTTGTTGATTCTTCCGTAAAGAAACCTTTGGGGAAGATCGACGATGTTCTTATCATTGTCAATGACAACTATGTTCCCGTTGATTTTATTATTATGGATATAGAGTGTGAACCTTTGTGTCCAATTATTTTGGACGTCCTTTTCTTCGCACCGTTGGTACGGTTATTGACATGAAAGAGGGGAATATAAAATTCCAATTCCCATTAAAGAGGATGGAACACTTCCCTAGAAATAAAATCAAGTTACCTTTTGAGTCCGTTACTCGGGCTAGTTATTCTCTTTCTCTTGATAAAACTTGATTCTTCCTTTGCATCATGCCTAGCTTAAAGGCATAAAAGAAAGCGCTTTCGGGAGGCAGCCCGCAACGAATTTAGGTTTTTCTTTTTTCTTTTGTTGTGTCTTGATGTTTGTTACTACTGTAGCAACATCATTGTATCTTTATTTTTCAGCTTTGTGCCAAGTTATAGCCTCTTATGATAAGGGAAGCAAAAGTTGTGACATGCTGTCCAGAAAACAGATTCTGTCCCTTGACAGAAAAATTCGAATCAAATCACCAGATCATCTTTTTGATATGAATTTTTACAGCGTGCTCTATACAATTGTGAAACTTTCGTATGTTCTAAGTTTTTTGATTTGAGTTACAGAAGTGCCCCTAAAAATTCTTTACTACCTGATGTTCTGTTTTTCACAGATTCTGCCACGTTTTGCCTCTCTTCACTTTTGCAAACCTTAAGCTTGCTTTTTCTTTGCAAAACCTTTTGGAAATCTTGAGAAACAGTAGCTCTTCAAGAATATCTTCTCGCCCTTCGTTGACGGGTGTAGTCTTCTCGCCCTTCGTTGGTGAGCCCCAAGTGGAAGGCGTGATGCAGCACAGCAGCAAATTTCCCTCGGTAAAGATACCAAGGTTTGTCTCCAGTAGGACTCCAGAGATGATAAGTAGGTGTCAGCGGCGCAACTGACGCGGACCTGCACACAGACACAGATAACTTTGTTCCCAACGAAGTTCAGAGAGGTTGTCAATCTCTCCGGTCTTGTTGTTTACAAAGGATAAAACGCAAGGGATAATAATAGCAACTAGAAAGTAAATGCAGAAAAGTAAATATAGCGTGGAAACAATGATGGATATGGACCGGGATACGTGATGTTTGCTAGTGATGTCTCTCTCCCAAAAGACGATAAAATTGCTATGCGAGGTAAACAAATTACAGAAAGGCAATTGACAGGATTATGAACGCACCGCAATGCTAACTATGCTACAAAAGAAAGGAAGAGGTTCAAAAGCACAGGCAGTACGCCAAGGTAAGTAGACCGAAATCCAACTGCATCTACTACTAATCATCCACCTTGAGATATCTATCCAGAACATCTCGCTGGTATTAAGTTGCGAGCCCCACCCAAAGTGTAAACCCAAAGCAACAGACAACTGCATTAAAAAGAACGCTGCGTAAAGTAAACAATCCTTGTAACCGCGGTTACAAGCACCGTTGTTTTCCCCCTTGTGGCAACAGCACATCCCCTAGACTCATGTTTCTGTCACTCAAGCGTGTCATCGGGGGGCATGAACCCACAATCTAGAACAACGCTCCCTCTTGGACTCACTACCTACTACTTGGCCAAAGCAATAAACAGCAACGGGGAACATGCAAGAATTACTTAGGAACAAAAATATAAGAGATAAAAACCAAATATATTACTCTATCACAATCTGAACATAATCTCATCATCCATCAGATCCTATCAAACTCAACATAGCAATAGCAGAAATATTACAAAGGTGCCTCGATCATGTTGGGCAGCTCACGAGGTCTAAACAATGAAGATCAAAGAGGGGAGGAGAACATCACATTGCTACTTATCACGGACCCATGGTCCAAGGAAAACTACTCACGAGACATCCGGGGAGCATCCATGGTGGAGAGGAGACTCCCGGAGGTCAATCCTCCCTCCGGCAGGGTGCCGGGAAGAGGTCTTCTGGTGCTCCCGATCTTCGGAAGCGCGGCAGCGGCAGAACAGAGGCGAGTTCGCGGAATAGGGTTCTCTCTTGCGGTTTTCCTGTGACGTGGGATAAATAGGCGAAAGGGGGCAGCCAGAGGTGGGCCAGGGGCCCCAGGCGCCCCCCCTGCCGCGGCCAGGGGTGGGGCCGCGTCGGGTGGCCGCCTGGGCCCCCCTGGCTCCCCTCTGGCCCCTCCCGGGCTCTTCTCGAAGCTTCCGTCACGCTGATTTTTTATCTGAATTTTCCCGAATTTTTCTGGCACTTTTTATATGGGGGAAAACTGAAATAGAAAAACAGCAGAAAACAGGAACTCGCACTGGGGTGCACTGAGTTAATAGGTTGGTCCAAATATGATCAAAAGTGTATGAAAGTGTATCTAGATCATAGCAATATCACACAAAACATGCATGGAGCAAGCAGAAATTATAGATACGTTTTGGACGTATCAACATCCCCAAGCTTAATTACTGCTCGTCCTCAAGTAGGTAAATGATAACAACATAATTTCTGTGGTGACATGCTAGCAACCATATAAGAACTTTGAAAAGTAAAGCAATCAAGGTTAGAGATTGAATTCAAGTCATAACATGCAAGAGTCTATATTAACATTGAAACAAGTAACAAAAGAACAATAGGTGCAAGAGCTCTCGCTGTCCGTGACTCGAATGTCTCCAAATGGTGTTTTCGTGCAAGAAGGGGGATAGGGAATACGAGAAAAAGTATTTTTGTGTTGAGAACTCAATCTACTAAAGTTTCACACTTGGTCTTCTTTGGAATCTTATCTTGACTCGTCCCCAGACCACTAGCCAGGTACAAGTCAATTCGATCCACTCCTTTTCGATATTTCGAGCACTCATGCAATGGATGAGCGTAAGCACGAGAGTTTGACACTTAGGATGACAAAGAGAGAAATATGGTGGAGGAGGAAGACAAAAAGGATGAGAAAGGCTCACATCAATGAGGACAATCATAGGCAAGAGATGCCAAATGATAGATATGATGTGAGGAGTAGGGATTGCCATGCAACGGATGCACATACGAGCTAGGAAGCTCTCCAATGGAACTAGTGGGGGTGCATCTAACTTGCTCTCTCATGAAGACCTAGAGCTCTTTTGAGGAGCCTCATCCTTGGAATATGCAAGCCAAGTTCTTTAGTGTGAAGGTCCCCACATAGTTATATGCATAATGATCATCTGTATGGAGTACAAGGATATAAAGGGAGTACTAGTGTGGATCTCTCAAAAGGATAGTAGTGTTGCCCCTTTCTCTCTTTTTATTTCTTTTTTCTCTTTTTTCTATTTTTTGTATTTTTTGGTGGCCTCAATGGCTCTTTCTATTTAACTCTCATTTGTCCTCTTTGGGATCTTTTAATGTGTCCACTTTGGGACAAATCAAAAGATCCCAAAGAGGACAAATGAGAGTTAAATAGAAAGAGCCATTGAGGCCACAAAAAATACAAAAAATAGAAAAAAGAGAAAAAAGAAATAAATAGAGAGAAAGGGGCAACACTACTATCCTTTTGAGAGATCCACACTAGTATTCCCTTTATATCCTTGTACTCCATAGAGATGATCATTATGCATATAGCTATGTGGGGACCTTCACACTATAGAACTTGGCTTGCATATTCCAAGGATGAGCCTCCTCAAACGAGCTCTAGGTCTTCATGAGCGAGCAAGTTAGATGCACCCCCACTAGTTCCATTGGAGAGCTTCCTAGCTCGTATGTGCATCCGTTGCATGGCAATCCCTACTCCTCACATCATATCTATCATTTGGCATCTCTTGCCCATGATTGTCCTCATTGATGTGAGCCTTTCTCCTCCTTTTTTGTCTTCCTCCTCCATACTCCTCTCTTTGCCATCCCAAGTGTCAACTCTCGTGCTTACGCTCATCCATTGCATGAGTGCTCAAAATATTGAAAAAGGAGTGGATCAAATTGACTTGTACCTGGCTAGTGGTCTGGGGACGAGTCAAGATAAGATTACAGAAAAAGACCAAGTGTGAAACTTTAGTAGATTGAGTTCTCAACAAATAAATTGTTTTTCTCGTATTCGCTATCCCCCTTCTTGCACACAAACACAATTTGGAGACATTCGAGTCACGGACAGCGAGAGCTCTTGCACCTAATGCTCTTTTGTTACTTGTTTCAATGCTAATATAGACTCTTGCATGTTATGACTTGAATTGAATCTCTAACCTTGATTGCTTTACTTTTCAAAGTTCTTATACGGTTGCTAGCATATCACCACAGAAATTATGTTGTTATCATTTACCTACTCGAGGACGATCAGGAATTAAGCTTGGGGATGTTGATATGTCCAAAACGTATCTATAATTTCTGCTTGCTCCATGCATGTTTTGTGTGATATTGCTATGATCTAGATACACTTTCATACACTTTTGATCATATTTGGACTAACCTATTAACTCAGTGCACCACAGTGCCAGTTCCTGTTTTCTGTTGTTTTTCTATTTCAGTTTCCCCCCATATAAAAAGTGCTCCAAAAATTCGGGAAAATTCAGATAAAAAATCAGCGTGAAGGAACCTTCTGGAAGAACCTAGGTGGGGCCAGAGGGCCACCACCAAGGGCCCAGGCGCCCTGGTGGAGCCCCCTAGGGCTTGGCCGCGCCAGGGGGGCGCCTGGACCCCTGGTGGCCCCCCTGGATGCCCCCCTTCGCCTATATATTCTCCGTCACGGGAAACTTCCGAGGACAGAACCCTTTTTCGCGATCTCTCCTCGGTTCCGCCGCCGCCGCGCTTCCGAGATCGGGAGCACCAGAAGACCTCTTCCCGGCACCCTGCCGGAGGGAGGGTCGACCTCCGGGAGTCTCCTCTCCACCATGGATGCTTCCCGGATGCCTTGTGAGTAGTTTTCCTTGGACCATGGGTCTGTGATCAGTAGCTATGTGATGTTCTCCTCCCCTCTTTGTTCTTCATGGTTTAGACCACGTGAGCTGCCCTCCATGATCGAGGCACTTTTGTAATCTTTCTGCTATTGCTATACTGAGTTTGATGGGATCTGATGGATTATGAGATTATGTTCAGATTGTGATTGAGTAATATATTTGGTTCTTATCTCTTATATTTTTTTCCTAAGTAATTCTTGCATGTTCTCTGTTGCTGTTTATTGCTTTGGCCAAGTAGTAGGTAGTAACCCCAAGAGGGAATTTTATGCTCGATTGTGGGTTCATGCCCCCCGATGACACGCTTGAGTGACAGAAACATGAGTCTAGGGGATGTGATGTTGCCACAAGGGGGAAAACAACGGTGCTTGTAACCGCGGTTGCAAGGATTTTTTACTTTACGCAAAGTGCTTTTTAATGCAGTTGTTTGTTGCTTTGGGTTTACACTTTGGGTGGGGCTCGCAACTTAATACCAGCGAGATGTTCTGGATAGATATCTAAAGGTGGATGATTAGTAGTAGATGCAGTTGGATTTCAGTCTACTTATTTTTGTGTACTGCCCGTGCTTTTGAGCCTCTTCCTTTCTTTTGTAGCATAGTTAGCATTGCGGTGCGTTCATAATCCTGTCAATTTCCCTTCTGTAATTTCTTCACCTCGCATAGCAGTTATATCGTCTTTGGAAGAGAGACATCACTAGTGAACATCACGTATCCCGGTCCATATCCTCATTACTGTTTACACGCTCATTTACTTTTCTGCTTTTACTTTCAGTTGCTATCATTATCCTTTGTGTTTGATCCTTTGTGAACAACAAGACCGGAGAGATTGATAACCTCTCTGAACTTCGTTGGGAACAAAGTTATTTGTGTCTGTGTGCAGGTCCGCATCAGTAGCGCCGCTGACACCTACTTATCATCTCCGGAGTCCTACTGGAGACAAACCTTGGTATCTTTACTGAGAGAAATTTGTTGTTGTGCTACATCACGCCTTCCACTTGGGGCTCACCAACGAAGGGCGAGAAATCACTATCATTACCTCGCACATCATTCATCAGGGGGCATGAACCCACAATCGAGCATAACGCTCCCTCTTGGAGCCACTACCTACTACTTGGCCAAAGCAATAAACAGGAACGGAGAACATGCAAAAATTACTCAAGATCCAAAATATAAAAGAAAAGAACCAAATATATTACTCATCACAATCTGAACATAGTCTCATAATCCATCAGATCCCAGCAAACTCAACATAGCAAGAGCAGAAAGAATTACATATGTGCCTTGATCATGTAGGGCAGCTCACAAGGTCTAATCCATGAAGAAAAAAGAGGGGGAGAGGACATCACATAGCTACTGATCATGTACCCATGGTCCAAGGTGGACTACTCACGGATCATCCGGGAAGCGCCCATGGTGGTGGAGAAGCTCCCGGAGGTCAATCCTCCCTCTGGCAGGGTGCCAGGAAGAGGTCTTCTGGTGCTGCCGATCTTGGAAGCGCGGCGGCGGTGGAATAGAGGCAAGATCGCGAAAAAAGGTTCTGTCTTTGGAGGTTTCGGGGCGAAGGAAATATATAGGCGAAGGGGGGCAGCCAGGAGGGCCACAAGGGGTCCAGGCGGCCCCCTAGCGCGGCTACACCCTAGGTCGCGCCCACAGGGCGCCTGGAGCTCTGGTGGCTCCCCTTCCCCACCCCCCTGATACGTCTCAAACGTATCTATAATTTCTGCTTGCTCCATGCATGTTTTGTGTGACTTTGCCATGTTTTGCTTGAGCTTTCATACCATTTTGAGCATATTTGGACTAATCTATTAACCCAGTGCACCCAGCTGCTAGTTGCTGTTTTCTGCTGTTTTTGTATTTCAGGTTTTCCAGCCATTAAAAGTGCTCCAAAAATCCAGGAAAATCAGATAAAAAATCAGCGTCGCGGAAGCTTCCGGAAACACCAAAGCAGCGAAGGGGGGGCCACCACCAGGGAGCCAGGAGGGTCCCTGGCGCGGCCCCACCCTAAGCCGCGCAAGGAGGCCTCCTGGCTACCTGGTGGGTCCCCTCGACGCCCCCCCTTCGCCTATATTTACCCCCCCCCCCCCCCCCCCCCGTGATGGAAACCCCTAGGACGGACTCATTTTTCGCGATCTCGCCTCTGTTCCGCCGCCGGCGCCGTTTCAAGATCGGGGCTGCCTGGAGAAGCTGCTCCGGCACCCTGCCGGGAGAAGCTACCCCCTCCGGGAGACCATCCATAGCCATGGACGCCTCCCGTATGTACCGTGAGTAGTTCCCCTTGGACCATGGGTCCGTGACCAGTAGCTATGTGATCTATCTCTCCCTCTTTTGTGCTTCCACTTTCGAGTCCTCGTGAGCTGCCTCACATGATCGAGGCATCTATGTAATTTCTGCTGTTGCTATGCTGAGTTTGTTGGGATCTGATGGATTATGAGACTATGTTCAGATTGTGATGAGTAATATATTTGGTTCTTCTCTTTTATATTTTGTTCTTGAGTAAATTCTTGCATGTTCTCCGTTGCGGTATTTGCTTTGGCCAAGTATTTTATTTGCAACTCCAAGAGAGAGCGTTATGCTCGATTGTGGGTTCAGCCCCTCGATGTCTAGCTTGAGTGACAGAAACATGAGACTAGGGGATGTGTTGTTTCCACCAGGGATAAAACAATGGTGCTTGTACTTGCGGGTGCAAGGATTGTTTACTTTACGCAAAGTTCTTTTAATGCAGTAGTCTGTTGCTTTGAGTTTGCACTTTGGTTGGGATTCGCAACTTAATACCAGCGAGATGTTCTGGATAGATATCTCAAGGTGGATGATTCGTAGTAGATGCAGATGGATTTCGGTCTACTTACCTTGGTGTGCTGGCCATTGCTTTTGAGCCCTTCCTTTCTTCGCAGCATAGTTAGCATTGCGGTGCCTTCATAATCATGTCAATTGCCCGACTGTGATTTGTTTACCTCGCTAGCACTTTTATCGTCTTTTGGGAGAGAGACATCACTAGTGAAAATCACAGGACCCCGGTCCATCATCACATTATTGTTCACACTAACAATTTACTTTCAGTATTTACTTTTCCGTTGCTATCACTATCATTATTATCTCTTGCGTTAATCCTTTGTAAATAGCAAGGCCGGAGGAATTGACAACTCCTCTGAACTCGTTGGGAGCAAAGTTATTTGTATCTGTGTGCAGGTCCAGGTGAATTTAGCAACCTAGGTTGTGAACGGCGCCATTGTTCACTTTACCACCTACTTGTATCTCTTGAGTCCTACTGGAGACAATCTAAACCTTAGCATCTTCGCTAAGGGAAACTTGTTGTTGTGCTACATCAAACCTTCCACTTGGGGTAACCAACGAGGGGCGAGAAGCCATCAAGCAAATTTCTGGCTCCGTTGCCGGGGACTCAAGTCTACAAGATAGGGGAGTTGAACATTATCTTTTACCTTTGCTTTTTAGTCTTGTTAGTTTACCTTTTAGTTTTTGCTTTAGTGTCTTTTATCAAAAATCAAAAAAATAGTTACCCTGCTAATAGTTATCAGTATGTTTGGCCCTTTTGCCTTTGGTGAGTCAGAAGTACTCACCTTTAAACAAAGAGGTGGTGAAAGTTTGAAAGATGCTTGGTATAGAATTAATGATTCTCAAAAAAAAGCCACCAAGAAGCAATCCACTACTATCCTGCTTAGAAATTTTTATGTTGGGATTACTTCTTGGAATAGGTTTCTTTTAGACACTGCTATCAATGGGAACTTCATAGAGGCCCCAGTTTGGGAATCCCTTAATGTTATTGAAAATCTTGTTGGAAGTCTCCCCATTGTTAGTATGAAGGAGGACATTACTTTAGCTCACATTATGAGAAAACTTGAAAAAATAGAGCAAGAGATGCCAAGTATCGATAGGGTGAATGAGTTGGATCGCAAGATTCAAGGGAATTTGAATAGGCTAGATAATTCCATGCAGCAAATTGTCAAAACTTTGGAGACTATCAAATCCCTTGATGAAAAGTATTTTAGGATAGAAAAGATTGAAGAAGTTATTGAAACTTTAGGAACTACCTTTTCCTCACTCAAAACCAAAAAGGATGAAACTCTAGCAAAGAAGGAACCTAAGTCCGTTTACGTACCCAAGGTTCCCCGAGCTAAAACTAGCACACCCAGTGCCAAGAGAGTTGAAACGGTGAAAACTTTGGAGGAGACACTTATCTTTAACTTTAATGAAACTCCAATTGATTTCCCTCCTTTTGATTTTATTCCAAGAAGCATTTTCATTCGTCCTTTATTTGAGAAACCCATTAAGACTAGTTGTACTATTGAAGATTTTTTTGATGAGCATGATAATGGTTCAATAGATGCAACTTGATCTTTTGCTTTAAGCCTAGCTAATGGCTCTAAAGAAGCGCTTTTGCGAGGAAGCCCGCAACGAATTTAGGTTTTTATTTTTGCTTTTGTTCTATTCTTAGTGGTATTGATGATTGTTACTACTGTAGCAACATCATTGTATCTTTATTTTTCAAGCTTTGTGCCAAGTTTAGCCTCATACGGCAAGGGAAGTAAAAGTTGTGACATGCTGTCCAGAAAACAGATTCTGTCCTCGTGACTTGAAAAATTCCAGAAAAATCCCAGTTCATCTTTTTGAGCTGAAAATTATACACAGCGTGGTCTATACAATTACGAAACTTCCGTATGTTCTGAGTTTTTTGATTTGAGTTGCATAAGTATCCCTAAAAAATTCGTTTCTATCTGCTGTTCGGTTTTTTACAGATTCTGCCACGTTTTGTCTCTCCGTACTTTTGCAAACCTTAAGCTTGTTTTTTCTTTGCAAAAACTTTTTGGAAATCTTGGGAAACAGTAGCTCTTCAAGTTTATCTTTATTTCCAGTAAGGGAAAAAATATTTTATTAGGGTACTAACCTCTCTAATCAGCCTACAATGAGTTATGTATGAAGGGAGTTTTCAAGTGCGCGATGGAGGATGATGAAAGAAGATTCGGGAGTGTCAAGCGCTCAAGCTTGGGGATGCCCCCATGAATCCCCAACAAATATTCAAGGAGACTCAAGTGTCTAAGCTTGGGGATTCCCCCGTGCATCCCCTTCTCCATCAACAATCATCAGTTTCTCCCTCGTTGCACTATATTTTTATCACTTCATGCGTTATGTGCTTTTCTTGGAGCGTCTCGCTCTTAGGTTTTGTTTCGTTTTTAGTTTTATTTAGCTTTGTTTGCTTTAGTAACAAGTTAGATCTCAGCTTACTTACTCTTTTGTGTGGGAGAGATTCACGCTCCGCTTGAACTAGAACTCCTCATAGGATTTGCATGCTTATTCTTTTATCTGTGAGCTGATCTTTTTCCTTTCTTAGCTGTTGTTCTGTTTAGTTGTAGTGCTTTAGTTTTTCTAGAGCTTTTCTTTTGTCTTAGGTTGAACTTTCTATAGGTTGCATGTTTTATCTTGTTAGAGAGTTTGCCTGTTGCACTGAGTTCTGTGTCTTGACTGAAAGTAGGTAGTTAAAGTTGCTTTTCTCTTTGTAGTAGTAACTTGCAATAGTTTTGAGGTATTGAATAGAGTAATGGCTGAACTTATGGTGTCAAGAGCTCTTGCCTATTAGTGATAGATGTCGTATTTTGGGCAATCCGTGTGTTTTTCGAAAACCAAAAAACCCCTGTTGAGAACTCTAGCTACTAGATGGATCACTAACCTCTGGAGGGTTCAAATATTAGAGTACACTCACGTACCATGAGTCGAGGATGCGCAAGGATAACCAAACCCCTATACACTCCTCCTCGGGGTACCTGTCTCTTTGTGAACCTCCTGATTAGATTGAGAGTTACCGATAATAAGTGCATGAGTTCTTCGGACTAATGTGAGTATTCGAAAGTTGACACTTCCACCCACCTATACTTTTTCTAGCCTCTTCGGTACCGTGCATTTCCCTTTATCACCTCGAGAGTTGGCGCATACTTCGCCGGTGCATCCAAACCCTTGGCACGATACGCTCTGTCATCATAAGCCTCCTTATATCTTTCCTCAAAACAGCCACCATACCTACCTACAAGGCATTTCCATAGCCTTTCCAAGATACATTGCCATGCAACATCCACCTTCTCATGACTTGATCTTCATGTCATACATGCTACTTGCTTGATCGATGAGCCGCATGCTAGTTGGGCCTTGCCCTAAACATTGCTACATGACGCGCTAGTATCATTGCATATCCTGCTACACTGGCAGAGGCATACATTTGCATACTTCATGATAGTTACATTTTATTTATGTGAGTACCTTTGCAAAGTGTGAAAGATCTCCTATATTCTTGTAAAATATAGAGTATAGCCCCTAAAGTGAGGAAAAGATCCCAAAGAGGACAAAATCAAAAGATCCCAAAGAGGACAAAATTAAAAGATCCCAAAGAGGACAAATGAGAGTTAAATAGAAAGAGCCATTGAGGCCATCAAAAAAATACAAAAAAATAGAAAAAAAGAGAAAAGAAAAATAAAAAGAGAGAAGGGGGCATACTACTATTCTTTTTGAAGAGATCCACACTAGTACTTCATCTTCTATCCCTTGTACTCCATAGAGATCATCATCATGCATATAGCTATGTGGGGACCTTCACACTATAGAGCGTGGCTTGTATATTCCAATGATGAGCCTCCTCAAATGAGCTCTAGGTCTTCTTGAGCAAGCAAGTTGGATGCACCCCCACTAGTTCCCTTGGAGAGATTTTAGCTCACATGTGCATCCGTTGTATGGCAATCCCTACTCCTCACATCATATCTATCATATGGCTTTCTTTCGCCTATGATTGTCCTCATTGATGTGAGCCTTTCACACCTTTTTGTCTTCCTCCTCCACCTTCTTTCTGTTTCGCCTTTTAAGTGTCAACTTTTCTTGCTCACGCACATCCATTGCATGAGTGCTCAAAATATCGAAAGGGAGTGGATCAGTTTGACTTGTACCTGACTAGTGGTCTGGGGACGAGTCCAGATAAGAATCCAAAGGAGAGCAAGTGTGAAAATTTAGTAGATAGTTGTTCTCAACAAAAATACTTTTTCTCTTTCTTCCCAGTCCCTTTCTTGCACGCAAACACCATTGGGAGACATTCGAGTCACGTATAGCGAGAGCTCCTGTACCTTTTGTTCTTTTGTTGCTTATGTCAATGCTAATATAGACTCTTGCTTGTTAAGACTTGAATTGAATTTCATACTTTGATTGCTTTACTTAAAAGTCCTTTTATGGTTGTGTGGCATGTCACCACAGAAATTATGCTTGTTATCATTTACCTACTCGAGGACGAGCAGGAATTAAGCTTGGGGATGTTGATACGTCCCAAACGTATCTATAATTTCTGCTTGCTCCATGCATGTTTTGTGTGACTTTGCCATGTTTTGCTTGAACTTTCATACACTTTTGAGCATATTTGGACTAATCTATTAACCCAGTGCACCCAGCTGCCAGTTGTTGTTTTCTGCTGTTTTTGTATTTCAGGTTTTCCGGCCATTAAAAGTGCTCCAAAAAATCCAGGAAAATCAGATAAAAAATCAGCGTCGCGGAAGCTTCCGGAAACACCAAAGCAGCGAAGGGGGGGCACCACCAGGGAGCCAGGAGGGTCCCTGGCGCGGCCCCACCCTAGGCCGCGCCAGGAGGCCTCCTGGCTACCTGGTGGGTCCCCTCGACGCCCCCCCTTCGCCTATATTTACCCCCCCCCCCCCCCCGTGACGGAAACCCCTAGGACGGACTCCTTTTTCGCGATCTCGCCTCTGTTCCGCCGCCGCCGCCGTTTCAAGATCGGGGCTTCCTGGAGAAGCTGCTTCGGCACCCTGCCGGGAGAAGCTACCCCCTCCGGGAGACCATCCATAGCCATGGACGCCTCCCGTATGTATCGTGAGTAGTTCCCCTTGGACCATGGGTCCGTGACCAGTAGCTATATGATCTATCTCTCCCTCTTTTGTGCTTCCACTTTCGAGTCCTCGTGAGCTGCCTCACATGATCGGGGCATCTATGTAATTTCTGTTGTTGCTATGCTGAGTTTGTTGGGATCTGATGGATTATGAGACTATGTTCAGATTGTGATGAGTAATATATTTGGTTCTTCTCTTTTATATTTTGTTCTTGAGTAAATTCTTGCATGTTCTCCGTTGCGGTATTTGCTTTGGCCAGGTATTTTATTTGCAACTCCAAGAGAGAGCGTTATGCTCGATTGTGGGTTCAGCCCCTCGATGTCTAGCTTGAGTGACAGAAACATGAGACTAGGGGATATGTTGTTGCCACCAAGAATAAAACAATGGTGCTTGTACTTGCGGGTGCAAGGATTGTTTACTTTACGCAAAGTTCTTTTAATGCAGTTGTCTGTTGCTTTGAGTTTACACTTTGGGTGGGATTCGCAACTTAATACCAGCGAGATGTTCTGGATAGATATCTCAAGGTGGATGATTCGTAGTAGATGCAGATGGATTTCGGTCTACTTACCTTGGCGTACTGCCCATTGCTTTTGAGCCCTTCATTTCTTCGCAGAATAGTTAGCATTGCGGTGCCTTCATAATCCTGTCAATTGCCCGACTATGATTTGTTTACCTCGCTAGCACTTTTATCGTCTTTTGGGAGAGAGACATCACTAGTGAAAATCACGGGACCCCGGTCCATCATCACATTATTGTTCACACTCCAATTTACTTTCAGTATTTACTTTTCCGTTGCTATCACTATCATTATTATCTCTTACGTTAATCCTTTGTAAACAGCAAGGCCGGAGGAATTGACAACTCCTCTGAACTCGTTGGGAGCAAAGTTATTTGTATCTGTGTGCAGGTCCAGGTGAAGTTAGCAACCTAGGTTGTGAATGGCGCCATTGTTCAGGTGAAGTTACCACCTACTTGTATCTCTTGAGTCCTACTGAAGACAATCTAAACCTTAGCATCTTCGCTAAGGGAAATGTGCCGATGTGCTACATCAAACCTTCCTCTTGGGGTAACCAACGAGGGGCGAGAAGCCATCACCCCCCCCCCTTCGGGACTGTGGAAGCTTCCGTTGCGCTGACTTTTTATATATTTTTCCCGGATTTTTTCTTGCATTTTACGTAATGGGAAATCCTGAAATAAAAAGATAGCAGAAAATAGAAACTGGCACTGGGGTGCACTGAGTTAATAGGTTAGTCCAAATATGATCAAAAGTATATGAAAGTGTATCAAAAGCATAGCAATATCACCCAAAACATGCATGGATCAAGAAGAAATACTAGATACGTTTGGGACATATCGCTGGGCAACATCATCAGCAGTGGTGGGGCACCCTGGCCTCGAGGCACTATGCAAGAGGGATGTCGATGGCGTCAGCCCAAGGAAGGCAAGGAGCAGTGTCACACACAACGTGGTGGCCACAACGTTATAAATTCCGCTCACCGACTTGAGATCGTTTCTTGTTTATATAAGATTAGTTTTTAACCTGCTTTGTATTATTATATAGTAAATACCACTTTCTTTGTTCGAGTTGATAAGTATGTCTCAAACAAATCTAATTTTAACTTAAATTTGACTAATCAAATATGGGTTGTATGCCAGAAAACCATAAACATTGAAAACATTCTCATTTATATATTATTTTTATATTTTAATGTGTATTCATCCTACATGTGTCCTTTTCATAGCATCCGTTATTATATCTTTATTCACATAAAATATGTGGATGTGTAATAACAAAAGACCAAAAGCAGTGACGGAGGTGTGTGTGTGTGTGTGTTAGGGGGGGCTTGCCCCCCCCCCCCCCCGACCATGTACTGATCCTACAAACAGTACAATACCTTGTAGCCATACGTCCATCACGGGGTGGCGAACACGCAGGCAAGACAATGTACACCAGGTACAACCTCAAGCCACAGGAGATGGCGATCCCACTCAGTATCCAACCCGTCATCGCCTGTGGCCAACACTGTATCTTACCCAGGGACACTGAAAGCCCAAGAATAAAGCTCTAGAACACGCAGACCGTCAAACAAAGCTGTGAAATAGCAGCGATGAAGACACACACTTAGTGCATCAGCGGCGCCGGTGGCTCCAGTTGCGGCTCCGTCGTCTCCTTTTCAGCACCGCCGAGAAGAGAAGTGAGGACTGCGTGAGGGCGATGGACAGCCCCACGCCTACCACTACGTACAGCCATGAAACGTCATCAGCAGGGGCGAGACACCCTGACCTCGAGGCACTTGTGCAAGAGGGATACCGATGGCGTCAGCCCAAGGAAATCAAGCAGCAGTGTCACTCCCAACGTGGCGGCCACAACGTTGTAAATATCATTCACCGACTTGAGATCTTTTTCTGTTTATATAAGATTAATTTTCAACCTGCTTTGTATTATTATATAATAAATACCACTTATTTTGTTCAAGTTTATAAGCCCTTCTCAAATTTCAAATCTAATTTTAACTTAAATTTGACTAATCAGTTATGGATTGTATGCCAGAAACCATGAACATTGAAAACATTCTCATTTATATATTCTTTTTATATGTAATGTGTATTCAGCCTACCTATATCTTTTCATATCATCCGTTGTTATATCCCTATTCACATAAAAGATGTGGATGTGCGAGGACAAAAGACCAAAAGCAGTGGCAGAGGAAGTGTGTGGGGGGGGGGGGCACGCCCCCTACCATGTACTAATCCTGCAAATAGTACAGTACCTTGTAGATGTACGTCCATTGCGGGTTGGCGAACACGCAGAAAAGCAAATGTACATCAGGTACAACCTCAAGCCACAGGAGATGGCGATCCCACACAGTATCCAACCCGTCATCGCCTGTGACCAGCACTGCATCTTGCCCAGAGACACTGAAACCCCAAGAACAAAGTTCTAGAACACGCATACCGTCAAAAAATCCGCGAAATAACAATGATAAAGACGCACACTTGGTGCATCACTAGCGCCGGTGGCTCCAGTTGTGGCTCCGTCGTCTCCTTTTCAGCGCCGCCGAGAAGAGACGTGAGGACTGCGTGAGGGCGATGGCCAGCCCCACGCCTACCACAGCGTACAGCTGTGTAACGTCATCAACAGTGGCAAGGCGCCCTGACCTCGAGACACTTGTGCAAGAGGGACGCCGATGGCGTCAGCCCAATGAAGGCAAGCAATAGCGTCACGCCAATCGTAGCGGCCACGACTTTGTAAATTTCGCTAACCGACTTGAGATTGTTTCCTGTTTATATAAATTAATTTTCAACCTGCTTTGTGTTACAAGTGATAACTTTATACTGTACACGGCAATATTAATCAACCACTGCTGGATTTTAATGGGGGTGGACGATCCATAGGGGGGCCTGCCCCCCCCCCCCCTCGCCACCTACTGGATTCGCGCTGTGTGTCAGCACTCAGCACATGGCGACGCTGCTAAAGCGGCTCAGGGCTAAATTGACATTGGAATTCTCATCATTGTTGTTTGAATACAAAGTAGAAAGTACGCACATTTTTATTAAAATTTGTCTCTTGCTAGACAAATTTAAATCAGAAAAAGTATTAAAGAAAGATATCATTGGGTCAGTTCATATTCTACAGCTTACTTAATCATATACTAGAAACCACTATGTGATATATAATACAAACCACTATAGTGCTATATAATAGAAACCACTATTGTGATTATTGAATCGTATTCTTTGCAAACATTTACTATAAATTGCATAAATTGTGTATGCTAGAAAATAGTTTTAACTATTAATTTTGTTAGAAAATACATTTAATTATCTTTCTATGATATTCGGTACAAACACAAATTAGATCAAATAATATTTATTAACACCATCATATGGTTAAATTATGCCAACAAAAAAATTATACTTGTAAAACTATAAAATGCTAAAAAATAAAATCTAGATAAGTATATATATATATATATAAATTTAGTAAAAAAAATTATTTATTCGCCCCGGGCCCAAAATTTCGTTGGACTGGGGCTGGCCAATTTACATTAGGTACAAGCTCAAGACAAAGGCTTTGTATTATTATATAATAAATACCACTTACTTTGTTTGAATTTTTAAGCCCGGCCTTGTCAAATTTCAAATCTAATTTTAACTTAAATTTGACTAATCAATTATGGGTTGTATGCCAGAAAACCATAAACATTGAAAACTTGTTTCAATCCTTGACTTAAGAAAAAAACAATAGAAATTATAAGAGAATAATAAAAAAATGTTATACTCAAAATAATTAAATACTAGTACAATCGAGAAGTACAGTGATTGTAATCGAAGATTGTAATTAGTTCAAATAAACACATTCATAACCTTGAACTATACTGCTTGCTTAGACATGAACTTAGAACTAGAAATTGTTCCGTACTTGATACAACAGACTCTTAATTTTTTATATACAAACCTTAAAGCAAATAAACTTATATTAACTTTTTGTAGGTGCATTGTTTATTTTATTTGAAAAATAGTTATATTGTTTCAACTCCATGAAGCCACGAATTCTTAAATTCACTATGGAAGCATGAGAATTAATTGAGCGATCAATTTACGATCCAATTTTGACTTGGTCCAATTCTGGCATGTGGTCCGTCTTTTCAGCGAAATCATGAGTCCTCATAGCTGGCATCTCGCTGGGCACTGGAACTCGGTGGGCGTCATGGCGGCTGGACGGCTCGCGCTCGCCACACGTCCTTATCGTTTGTGCCCCATGGACACCGCCGCCGCTCCTCCTTCCTAAATCAGTCCTCTTCTCCCCAGGCTAAGATGTTGTTGCCGCCTCTCCTCCTCCCACCTTTCTGAGCAGCAACGACCAGTGCGATTGGATCTCGTGCGATGGGGAACCAGGGCGGCTGTAACAGCCCAGAATCTCAATATGAATGATACACTACTCATATCAACAAGGTGCACCTTTTTTCCGGGAGCCCATCAGGAAAGAACTACCAGGTTAAGCGTGCTTGGCTTGGAGTAGTCTTGGGATGGGTGACCGACCGGGAAGTTGATCCTGGGTGTGCACGAGTGAGGACAAAGTGTGCAGAAAAGACTAGTGTTGGTTTGTGAGGAGAGTCTAGATTTCAGGCGCACCGACCATGGAATCGGTGGTTAACCGGTTGGGAGTGATTGGGGCGTTACATCTAGTATCAGAGACGATCCTGCCGGTGTAGTGTGTGTCGGTCGGTGAGGCTTACATGGGATACATGTTGGATGCCTGCAACTGGCGCGCACAAACGTGTGCCAAAGGGGAACGTTCCTGAACTACCAGGTTAAGCGTACTTGGCTTTGAGTAGTCTTGGGATGGGTGACCGACCGGGAAGTTGACCCCGGATGCACACGAGTGAGGACAAAGTATGCAGAAAAGACTAGTGTTGGTTTGTGAGGACAGTCTACATCTCAGACGCACCGACCATGGAATCGGTGGTTAATCGGTTAGGAGTGGTCGGGGCGTTACAGCGGCGCAAGGAAGAGATCCTGCTACGGCCGACGTTAGCTAACGGAAGGGATATGTACGTTTTTATTCCCTCGATAATGGTATCTAGTTTTTTTCTTCGTTGTGTTGGGCTATGGTGGCGTTGTTGCAGCGGTTGGAACCTGCCCATCCGGTTCTAGCGTTCTTCCCTGCCGCCACCATCATCTTTGTTTGCCTACTCACCATCGTCCATCGATATCCCGCTCCTCCGCCAAACAGGCTTCACCCTCTGACATTGCCAAGATCCAAAGCTCTGTTGTGAGTTGGTACTTGGGCTGGTGGATTTAGACTCGCTCCTGGAGGTTGTTTGCCGCTGGGAAATTAAAGGAAGACACCGGTCAGTGACAGACATGCTCAAGGGCCATGGCATAAGATTTCAAGAATAGTAGAAATGATAAAGGTAACAACTTGCTGCTACTAGCACACATGGTGGTCTGATATTTGGATCTTCACTATAAATTTTGTTGGTGTTTATCAGTTGTTATATGATTTTAGTTTCGTATAGTTCCATAAGCTATTCCTTGTAAAATTTGATGAATTGAGAAGGAATTTATTTGGTCGTCTCACACATATTCATGTTGATTTTCTTCTCCCAAACGTAGGATACATATGGGTGTCTTAATTCGCCTGTATTTACAGTGCACTCTAGAGCACACCTATAACTATTTAAAGGCGCATACCAAGGATGTGTTTCTTTTTTGAGCCAAAGATGGCCTTACCAAAATATTATCGCGACCACGAGTTTTGGCTACAGTTTGGTTGGACACTAAATATTCGGCTTACCCATCCCAGCTGGCACCTGCTCCAGGCAATTCTCGTCGGGTGAGCCAAGGGCAATTAAATTGTCCTCCAAAATATTGGCTTCTAGCCTTTCTAGCGCTCCCGGTATTATCCTTGCTCGTTACACGATCTAGAAAATCAATTAGCTAGCTTGTATACTTGCACTTCTCCTCTGATTGTATCGATGAAGCTGGCTTGCACGGGGTGTTTCACTCGGCCAAAAGCATATACATGCTGCTTCATTTTGAAAAATTTATTGTCTTTTTATGAATGTTTAATAATGAAGATTTATGGACTCTTTATGTAATTTTTACTCACTCCGTTCCATATCAGTTGTCGCATGAATAGATGTATCTAGATGTATTTTAGTGCTAGATACATCCATTTTAGCGACAGTTAATACGGAATGGAGGGAGTATTAAGTTAAGACCTCAATTAGTTGCTGACATGTTGCATGTTAATTGGCTGCAAACCAAATTGTGACCCAAACATTTTTCCTCAGAGTTTGTAGTTGCTATTGCTATAGTCCAAACAACACCAACACACAAAAATTTTGGTCATGCCCTTGCTTTGGCTATACCAAAATTCAGGAAAGGCAAGTTTGGAGACAAAACCAAGCAACCCCCAAATTTCCAAGCCAAGTCATGTATACATGAACACTTCAATGTTCCAGTGATTGCTATTGAAATTTGTAGGAGGTAGAACAAGCATGTTCAGTTTTTAATATGGATTGAATATTTTAGGGAAATGAGTATTTATATTGAGCAAGATGTTGCGTGGTTTTTTTAGCAAGATGTTGCGTGGTTTTTTTAGCAAGATGTTGCGTGGTGCCGACGTTGACTCTCTGAATCCATTTATGTCGTGTTATTGGAAATTTTGGCCCATCCTTGAGTTGTGATGTGGGCATTAGAGCGTCCCAACAGATCCCATAAAAACTCCCCATAAAAATGGCTTTATGGGAGTGTCCATATAATTTAAGGGAAGTTCACAGGTGAGGTGCTTTAGCAAATCCCGTATACATCTTCTCCCAATTTCCCTTAGACCAGAATTTTTTTTGAGATACGTGGTATGTTGGAGATGATCTTATGTGTTCATTAGTGTTTTCGATGTGGTCTGCAGCCTCATGTTTATGAAACAATTATTAGTACCTAATCGAACCTGAAATCTACCTTAGATTATGTGGATGGCCGCCGGGATGGCTCCAATGATGTTTCCTGGTTCTCACCCGTTCATGCCACCGATGGCTGCTGGCATGGATTTGGCATGCATGCCTTTGGCACATGGTCTAAATCAGAAGGCAAGAGTGCCATCTTATAAACCGGGATGGGTTGTACTTCGCCTTGTTGGTGCGGCTACCGTTCGAGGGGGGCGGTCGGTGCAGCCATCCTGCATCCTATTCCGCTTATTTGGTTGTTCAGTGTACACACAGTTAGGTAATTTTCTTTCCTATTGCTTAATCTTGTGTTGTTTTAGTTTTGGATCTATTCTAGTGGTGGTGATTTTCCGCCCATGGCGCTTGATTTTGGGGTTGGGTTGCTAGGGTTGCGGTAGTTGTGCTCTTTCGATGTGCATAGTATTGTTGGATGTAGGTCATACCGGGTGTGCTCCTCTGGCGTTCCTGGTGATGTGGGATGTAGAATTTCGTGCACTGTAGTTGTAGATGGTCGGTTGTTTCCTTGAAAGGGAGTCGGTGGTTTGGTTCTTCAATTTTGCAGCTTGCTGTTGCAGTGGGGTACTGAACTAATAGGTTGGAAATTTTGCTACGATTTTCTAGTTTGTTCTGATCTTTCAGTTTCTATCTCTGGTAGAGAATCTCAAAATTATACATATAGAATATATATATATATATATATAATTGTTCAAAAATAACTCTAATATCAAAATTATTTTCCTCTCTTTACTCGAATTGTGGTCAAATAAATGAATTTTAATGGCTGGTATAAATTATTTATATCATTCATTCGATTTAAGGATATTAGGGTATGTTTCAAAGAGTTCAGATTATTATTGTGGGTTTACCTCATACTTATTTTGTAGAGTTAGTGTCTTGTTAATTTTGTCATTTATAGTACAGTTGCACTTTTCATGTTCCTTATTGACTACGGAGACTACCCCCCCGCCCTTGCTAGCAAGCAAGTGTTACCATGACAACGAAACATAGATAAGAAGCTCACAATGCGTTTTGGTAGTAAAAAAATTCTTCTGAAATTTGCTTCCTTGTGATGAATTGGATCGAGAATAACTTATCATATTACTGATGTTTTCCTCTTCATTTTCCTGTCGTAGAGAAAGCTTGAATTTTCATGGAATGTTGTGATTTTCGGTAATGAATTCAACACATAAAGAAGACGAATAGTAGGGATACTTGATTTTGATGTCTTTTAACTGCATTATTTTTGTATCAGCTCATCTGTGATTCTTGGTAGGAACCAACTTGGCATCATTCAAAAAACAAATCTGAACGAACTGTATCTGCCCTGGACATTTTGGTACACGGAATAAACAATGCCCTAGACATTTTGGTACACGGAATAAACATAAGCCATCTATTATGTGAGACAACTAATGAACATGATGGGAGAGTACCTTGCCAAAAGAAAGAGCAATCAATTAGCTTGGCCATGCCGCATACCAACTGGATGAAAGGTCTACAGAGAATAGTTTCTGAGAATGACCTCGATCAATTTCTTTTGCTCTAGGGAAAGGTTCAGGGTCTCGCAAGCTAGCTACCTCCTCTCTAGGGGAATTACAATTGAAGGAAAAGTAGAATTTCACATTTGGTTACTGCTGCAAAACAAGTTATGGACTGCTGAAAAGTGTTCTAAACTGGCCTCACAACGAGAAGTGTATGTTTTGTGATTAAGAGCTTGGATCTGCTGCACATCTCACTCTTTTTTGTCCCTTCTCTAAGGAGGTTTGGTGCAAGGCTATTTTTTGCTTCCACATTAGGTTCTATCAAAGTATTGTAGGGAAAAATTTGCAGAGGAAAGAAGAGTGCGCGGCTGACTAAGGAAAAAAACAACAACTGTGTACATCGCTTAGTGCCTATGGAAAGAAAGGAACAACCATATTTTTGAAGGTCAGCAACAATCAGGATAATGTGTGTTGAGTTTATCGAAAGATGATTTCGGGCAGCAGAGTCGTAGCCTGTAGAACTTGTACAGCCAGGCTCGTGTGTTAAGTACTGGGCTCTCTCATTTTCCCTTGTTTGCTCCTTGTATTCCTACTTCTGTAAAATAAGTCACGAAGTACAAATCAAAGTCAATGAAATGAGAGATGTAGCGGTTGAGCCTACTGCTAAAGTTTTGTGAAGGAAAAGTTTCAGTTATGAATTATTGATCTTATTTGTGCAATTAAAAATCTCCTCAGATTCTAGCCAATTGTCATTTATCATGGGTTATGCATATGTATAGAAGTTTGATTTGTGCGCTTAATCAATACTTCAGTTGCTTGCTACAATTCGTGATCTTAACAAAAGTCATAGCTAGTGTTTCAAGCATTTGAATCATTTATTATTAATATTTTAAACCTTTATTTCCTTCTACTAAGTGAGATATGTAATCTATTTTTAAATATTTCCAAAAAGTTTTTGTGGTGTTGATAAAGTAGTTCAGGTTGAGTTGCTTTGGTGGTCATACAAGATGGGGATTTTGGTGCACACACATTATTATTAACCGGTAGAATTGAAACGATGTGGGACTGTTGGCCGCAGCCTTTAAATGACGATCCCACACACACACACCCCATCCTCATCCCAAATGTGACGTCGCCGGTTCGATCTTTAGAGCATCTTCAAGAGTCTTTGCATATTTGGCTAGGATTTGTAAAAACTGAAAATATAGCAATTTGAATCAAAAATGTTGCTCCAACAATCTTTCTATAAGTGACCCCCATAGCAAAAAAAAATAGCAAGCTTGGTATATTTGTCACCCCACTTGGTATATTTGCAAAGTTTGGAGCCACTTTGTAAAACTTGCAACAACGACGCGGGAGGGCCAACTGCTAGTTTCTGAAACTTCTCCACTCCCGCTCCCGCACAGCGCCGGCGCCGTCCCTCCTCCTCCCTCGTCGCCGTGCCTCCTTCGTCACTGCCCCGCCTCCTCCCGCACCCCCGCCAGCCTCCCGCCGCCCCGCCGCCTCTTCCCAGGCCTGCATCGGAGACCATCGCCTCCCGCTCGTCCGCGCCGCCAGAGCTCGATTTCGGACGGACTGGACGCCGGTCCGGGAGAAGCTCAGCGCAGCCCCAAGTCCTCCCGGACGTCCGTCGCCGCCCCGCCGGCGTCCCCCTCTGCTCCGCACGCGTCGGAGCACGGCGGCGACCTGCGCCACTGTCGCGAGCTCACTCGGGCCGATGTCTGCCGCAGGCAACTCTGCAACGAGCTAGCGATGTCTCCCCGTGTCCTCACGCACACCCGAACGCACCCAAGCCGGCCGACGAGCTCACAGCGTCGAGTTCAGCCACGGCCACTCCTTGTCTCCCACCCGCCTGCGAGGTGTTCGACAGATTGCCATTAGGTAATTTTGATGATTTGGCCGGTGCGGGGGAAGCTCGCGGGCGCGGCCGAAGGAGGTCATCGCCGGTGCGGGGGAAGCTCGTGGCGCAGCCCTCTCCTAGCGCCAACCCCGCCTCGGCCCTGTTGTGCGCCTCTGTTGTGCTCCGTGTGACGAAGAAGAGGAAATTGTGTGGCTAACTACAAGGGCCCACATGTTATCGTGACATCTTACATTCTTAAGAAGTTGTTCCCCATTACTACCAATTCTCTCAACATGCACACACTCCACCTCATCATGCATGCCACATCATCCTCCCCTAGCATATTTTTCTACACAAGCAAGCATGTCACCTCATCATCCAACATGCATGAGAAAGACCCACATCAAGATGCCATTATGCATAATAAAAACCCATATGCAACATGCATGCATGGGAATTTTTATTTTACTATAATATTTATATTAAATTCATATATTAGTTCAAAAGTTATTGTATCAAATATACATGCTTCATTTAACCAAACATTTTCACTGAATTTTTTTGTAAAAAAGTTTCGCAACAACGTGCGGGACATCATCTAGTACACACAATTTACAAATCCAATTATATAAAGGTTGTAAAAGCAAAAATTGTGTTGGTTTTGTATACCCTCTTTCTTCTCTTGCTATCATCTCTTTTTACAAATTCAATTTACGAAGGTTGTTGGAGATGCTCTCACATCAACACTATTTAATACGTATACATGCTCGTGGGCTATTGTTTTGAATTTGAATAATTAAATTTGTAAACACTTTACAAATTTAATTATTACAAATTGTAAACACTGGATTCAATGGAGTATGTAACCAACAGACTGGAAAATTGACAACGAAATATATTTTAGCCAGTTAAACTTCATGGGTACGATCAGCTCCACGTTTTTCTTGACTCCTCGTATTTGATGAGTTAGATTTCAAGAGGCGTTTGGATTAAGATTTAAAGAGGCGTTTGGGGAGTTGAATTATAGGAATCTATAATACCTAAATAGTTTATCACCACTAATTTATTTATCTTGACATGCAAGCTATTCACATCATCAAGTAGGTCTATCATGTCAAAACTTTTTCATTAACTCTTCATGCACATGATCTTATTAACTTTGCATTTGCATGCATCCTATCACTATTTATCTTGAAATGCAAGGTATCCACATCATCAAGTAAGTTCACTATGTAAAAACTCTTTCATTAACTCCTCATACACATGATCTCATTAACATTTATAAGCAAAAAAATTTATAGAAAATCAAAGTATGAGTTATGTCACATTTTATTTTTCTATGTGAATTTTTTATACACATCCATAGTTTCTATCATTATTTTAGGTTTCGAAAAGGGTGAACACGTTTTTGTTGTCTCTACTCTCAACGTTGTTTTCGTCTCATATCATCTGGCTGATATATTGTCAAGTTACTACATTAACAAAACAAAAGTCAAACTCATTTTTAGATTTTTCAAGCAATTTTCTCTCACATGTCTCAAAACATCAAACTTTTTCTTAACAGTTTCCGCAGCAACGCGCGGGGTATCATCTAGTTCAGTTAAAGATCCACTGATATATCCCAAACCAATCTCTATCACATCATATCAACAAGTTCATTCAGATCTGATTTCTTTGTGTTTTTTCTCTCTCTCGTTGGGCTGCCTAGCTTCCATTCAAATTCGAAAATGGCATCCACTTCTTCCTTTCTCCGTTCTCCGGCCTCCGTCCCCTTCCCCTTCCAACCGGCCACCGCCACCGGAGCCTGCGGCCACCTCCGCTGGGCCCAGCCGTTGGCTCCCAAACCGTACCGCTCGCCGCTTCCGCCGGCGGCCACGCCCGGGGTACCGCGCAGGCTCCTCCTGCCGGCGGCCGCTGGCATCTGGGACTTCCTCTCGGGCGGAGCCGCCGGTGCAGCGGCCGCACCCCTTGCCGTCCGGCGAGGTATGCAGCTCTTCAAGCAGGTCAGAGCCTCAGAGGATAAAGAAAAAAATCCCCTTTTTACGCCCTTTTCCCGCCCTGTTTCCGTAACCACACACACAGGACAGGAGCTCACCCTCGCCTTATCTATCTCTTTCCGTGGCATTTGCAGGGAGACGTGGCTGGGTCAGTGGCAGAGTTCGATCGCGCCATCGAGCTGGATCCACGGCAGAAAGCATGTACGTACGCGCTCCTAATCCAAACCATCTTGTCGTCAGTTCAGTTAAACAGAGAAGATCACTAGCTGCAGCTATGTATATGTTTATGTGAGTGCTTTCAGATCTCTGGCAAAGGGGACTGTCGCTGTATTACGTCGATAGGTGCGTAATCCAATGAGCAATCAGGCACCCGACATTTGCAGCTATCCTATCCACCGTTGAGTTTAAGTTTTTCTTTTCGGTCTTCTGGCATAGGTTCGAGGATGCCGCGGAGCAGTTCAGGTTGGATGTCGCTGCCAACCCCAACGACACCGAAGAGTCGATATGGTGTTTTCTGTCTGAAGCACAGCTGTATGGGGTGGAGGAAGCGAGGAGGCGCTTCTTGGAGGCAATTCTCTCTATTTTGTAGTGTAATTCAATCAGTTATACCATCTATACGGCTAATGTCTTGAGGCAAGATGCGGAATTTTGTTGTTGTGTAATTCAAGAACTTTGACGTCAGCCTAAAATGGGCTAATAACCAACCTGCAAATACTTTTCGATAAGGGGAATATATTAATATTGCAAAGATATCAATTACAACCAACCTGCAAATATAAGTTCTGCATATATGAATTGACTATGCACAGCAAAAGGTGCTGCAGGCACCACTATGTACAATATGTTGATCGCTGATCAATTGGTAACTCATTGTGAATTTCACTGTTCAGGTCGGTCTAGATAGAAGACCTGTGATGCGCGAAGCTTACGCCTTGTTCAAAGATGGTGGGGACCCTGAAAAGGTGAGCTTATTTTAGCTAAAATGTATATATCTCATCTGTGTCCTTGCAAATTCTCCACAGAACGTTAACTTTTCATGGTTTCCATGTCTCCAGTTAGCTTCAGAATTTTCTAGTAGTTCTGATGGTGAACTCTTCTATGCATCATTATATGCTGGACTTTACTATGAATCTCAGGTACAAATCAACTGAACAATCTCTGTGTTGACATTTATTTTCTTGTTTAGGCCATTTATTATCTGGGCTAATCTGCGACAAGCCGCTATTTCAAAACTGTGTGCTTTTTCTTTGTACAATGACTTCTACACATCTTTATTTTATACAATCACCTTCCTCATTGCACCTGTTTAAGTCCATGGCTTGCGGGTATAATAAAATTCTGATCAACACATCATCGCAGAGAGCAAACATCTATGTCAACATGTAGCTCGTCATATTATTTACTTGCAGCTTGTAATTTTGTGTTAGAACTGGAACAGTTTACACATCTTGTACCTGGCTAATATATATTGTAACTTTCAAAAAGAATTGTTTTATGAATTCCAAGACATCTTATCCATGGTTATGAACTTACCATACTATAAACTCCCTGTGGTCTAATAATCAAATGATTTATTATTTCCATTCCTTACGGAACAGAAGAATGCAGACCTGGCAAAATCTCATATTGTTGCTGCATGCAAGTCGCCTTATGGATCAAGGTCTTGCTTTCATTCCCCTTACACCTGGTTCAGAGTACAGATACACTAAGTGTCGGCTGATGCACATCTCACTAACATTATGCTTCTTGGAATAGGTCTGGTGATTACATGGCTTCCCTTGCGGTGGTTCATTGTCAGTGCCGCAACTGGACTCTCTGAGGGACAGGAATCTTGAAACAAAAATGGTCTCAATCATTGTCATGAATTGCATTGGCAGCACCTTACGAAGAAGCCACTCGGTGCTAAGGCTATGCTTATCAAAACCGATCCGGAAAAATACCAAATGGAGCCTGAAATATTGGTTAATTTTTATATGGTTATCGGTATGGTACGATAATTACTAAACCATTTTGAACTCGGTTCATTTGGTAAATTCGGAGGGAATAGGTGGTTAACCGAACTAACTGAACATAAGAATGATGACCTTGATTTTTCTCATAAACAGAGTAAATATGGGTATGTCTTCTTGTAGTTCGAATTGCATGCGCATTGCGTGTTGATCACAATTTATAATGGGCGGGCTTCTATTTGTATAAGCATTGGTCGGTTGATCTTCACGCGCCATCTTGGTCTCCTCCTTCAACTTCCTACCGGCTCTTCTGTTTACGGTAGCCATTTGGTTCCCTTCAAGGAAAGTAAGTTTCTCACGACTAAGTATGATGATGGAGCATCACATCAGGCTACCACGTCGACACACGGGACCAAGATTTCACCCAGGTTCAGGATTCTGCAATTCTAGGCATTATGTCAATGTGGGTGACATACACTTCCCCAATTATATGCTGATAGCAGTTGCTTCAGTTATAAGATTGTTTTGTATTACAGGCCCTTCTAAAACCAACCTTCAAATAAAACAATAGTCGGGATAAGGCCTGAGTGTTCCCGCATAAACAGTAAATTAAAAATAATACTTCCTCCGATCCATATTACTTGTTCTAAAATTGATGTATCTATCATTAAAATGCATCTAGATACATCCATTTTAAGACAAGTAATATGAATCGGAGGGAGTAGTAAAACAAATAGAAAAACAGGGGGGGAATGCGCCAAAGATGCTTAGTGTTCCATTTGCGTGCAGAAAATGGGATTTATTTTCATTTGTTTGCAACTTTCTGATTTTACTGTTTCATGAGAGAGCATATGAGTCAGGCTTAGAAGCCAATTTACCGACATATTTCATTCATCATACAAATTTGAGCAACAGAAAATCACGAACTGCTGGTTAACTTGCGTGTAGCACTGGAACTGGTTAATCTTTCCAAGAATAAATAGTTTTCCCGTTGTCCTCACACAACTAGACACATAATTTCACACCATTTACAAAACCTAAAAAACAATCTGGATCATGTTTCCAGGTAGAGGAAGACTTTTGAATCAGAGTTTTACCGAGCACACAAAACTGAATGTTTCAACTCTAACCTAATACTAGAGTGTAAGACTGTTGCCACTAAAAACGTGGTTAACATTCAGCTTCTATCCTATCAAATCCATCATAGAACCCCTGAACACAACTGTTGTTGCAAGCACTCAAGACATCAGGATGGGCAATCATACACAACTCAAAACAATCCAAGGAAACGATGTCGCTCCTGGCGGCTGTTACTGTGCCCACTTTCTGCTGGAGTCACTGATATCCTGTCCGCATTGGCGAGCGCCCACCTGTTGAAATCCGGCGAGGACAATAACTCTTGCATACCTTTTCTTGTCTCTTCTTTGGTGAATGCTTCGTATTCCTCTTTCGTAAACTTTCTCCGGTCTGGGGTGGTGTGGTAGGTAGAATAGTAGCTGTCCCTGGCAGGAGGACTTTGTGATGATGTTTTCATCCCTGAGCATGGGAAAGTAAAATGTTAAGTGGTACACTGAGACAACGATAGTGAACTTGGGAAATCATGCGACAAAAGGATGGCCAACCTGAAAGAGGTGAATTTCTTCTTGGTGTTCGTCTCAGGTATTCACCATGAAGCTTGCTAGACCCATCTTTGTGAGCTCCATTCACATTGGAATACCCTCCCAAATCTTCATAGCGGGAGAGGCCACGTGTGATTCCCTTGGAAAGTCCACTGCGTAGAGATATTCAGTCAATCCCTTTCTTTTCAAGAGAAGATATACTCTTTCAAGTTAGCTGTGACTTTCCAGGAGATGCATATAGTTCTTGTGATGACAACTGACAATGATGTTTATCAAAGGAAAATGGGACACTTTTCAACCTGACCTAAGAAACCATTTGAATTGCAACAAAGAATTGATACTGTCCACTTTATCCCTCAGGTTGATTCGTTAGTTATATTGGATGGCATGGTCCACATCAATGCCACATCGTTGCCATGGTTATTAAATTTCAATCTGTATCCAATTTCTACCGCTTCTTTCTTCCATTCTCATCATTTCTTTTTGTCAAAGTAGTTTTATCTGAATGATGTAGTTTGTTTCTGTAAGTGGGTCACAATTGCTTATAATAAAACTATGCTGGCTAGACCCAGGAGCTTGCTCCTGGCTCTGATAGCACCACATTTGAGTCATAATAAAGCAGCTGGTTCACCCAAAAGAGTAGGACCATGAGCACAGGTGGACAATATACTTCAACTGTGTGCCCTTATAGTAGCAAATGTAAATGGCATGCCCACAGATACTAATATTAACAGATGATACTATTGATGAGCAGGAGTATACCACTATAGGAGCTCTGGTTGATGATATTGTGTATGTTTATAACAATGAATAACAAAAGGCAGTAATTAGCAAGTCCGCATTCAACTATATAAAATACAAGAGGCATAAATAAAAAATAGGATATAGTACGTCATAAGTCGTACCTTGATAAATAGCATATAAATCCTGACATCCCCTCAATCCTAGAAACCATCTTGATGATTATGCAAAAGACTAAAGCTGCAAATGCAAGGAGATAGTCCAGAGAACTCTACAGATATCAAAGAATCAAAACTGTCAGTCAGTGAAGTGATAACTAGTAGAATAGTCAGCAAACAACCGTCAGTTACAAAAAATACCTGGAGAATCAAGACAGCGGAAACAATCAAGATAGCCCACTCGACAAAATAAGACACACCAGCATCAACGGATCCTTCTTCCGTTAGAACAAGTTTACGGACACCCCAGAAGCCAAACCAAGCTCCAGCTAAGATGACACATACAAGAAGGAATATACCCAGCTGCAATAATGTATTTTACATGTTCTTGTGTCAATAGATCAAGAATAGAAATGAACCCCAATGGAATAGTAGTGTTGAAACATTAACAATACCTATATGGTGCAACATAAAGAGAAAGGTCTAACTCTTTCTAGGACAATATAGTAGAACCCGGCTATTAGACAAAAAGAACTCAAAAGCATGAGCATTTGTAGCATATTTAGAAGAATCATAAGTTGTAATTCAGTAGTCCAGTTAATACCTAATAGTAATCTATCAAGACAAAACAAGAATGCCAAGCCATGGAGCAATTTAAATTGTTATGACTTAAATAAGTGGCAATGTAAATGTAGGTGAACATTAAACGAGCACAATGAACCATAACATGACATTCATGGATGGAGAACTTACATACAGGATTATGCATGTCTTCCGCGATTCCCATTTCCACAAGCATTGAACGAAGCAGTCCCGACAAATAGTGCAGAAAATATGTTGTCATGCCAACCTGTCGTTTTGAGAAATCATCATGACATCCAAGAGTGTGAAAATGAAATCAGAGAAGAAAATTTTCTCAATGGTCAAATGAATACTCACAACTGAAGAGTACGCAAAAATGGCAAGTGAACTCTTTCTACCGGTAGGTAAAAGCTTCATTCCCTGAAAGAAGATACACCAAAAAGGGTCAGGTACTATGAAATAGAACTAACCACTCGGAAAGTGACTGCCTAACAAAGCAGCAGACAAAAATGATTTACAAACCAAGTATGACTTCTGGGAAATTAGGATTATAAACAGCACAAAGCAGGTAAATATATTCAGGGAAAACAAATAATCAGGGGTCATCCTTAAGCAGGGAAAACCCATAAAGTAACAAAATTGTAAAAAAAAAATCAGACACATTGTATAAAAATGGTAGTATGCTGTATGCTACAAGAACATGCTTCCGAAACGGTCCTAATAGGCTGTTCGCAGTATAAAAGTAAGCATTCTGTCCTCACCAAGTAGAGCATGTGAGAAAAAAACTTGTGGATATAAGCATGCACTTATGTACCATCAAAGAAAATGAGGGAGATAGTGTCCACCGAGCTGAAGGAAAGCATATTTTTTGCAGGATTCTGCCCAATAGTGTGCTACTCTAATTATCACAGCGCCCAACTGGTATTGTGAAGTACTTACTGTATAATAAGACAACTTCACTTGACATCCTAGTTATCAGATTAAGTGGCACTTGGTTCTCAAAGAGATTAACCAGCACTCTACAGAGAACAGAATATAGAAGAAGAGCCCACCTGAAAGAGTATAATGAGCACCACAAGGAAAATGCCGATCGTCATGGCCCCACCATAGTAGAACACAAGTGACTGACTGAGCGTGTGGGCCAGAGTCATCAGCACCATCCCCAACACCAGGAACACCACCCTGTGGAGCAAGAACTCTGCAGAGACAAACACAAAAGCACCAATTCCCAAATCAATAACTTGCCGACAGATGCCATCAAGGGAGTACAGCAAGCAAAATAACAGTGATGCAAGACGGAAAGAGAACCCCACCTTCCTCGGTGGACACCACAACGGATCTCGAAGGGTCGGCCGGCATCCGGAAGTCGAGGATCCGGTGGTCGTAGGGTGAGAGGGTCTGCGCCCAGAGGCCGCTCTTGGGCACCTTGTGCCACTGCGACGCGGCGCACTTGCACGGACCAATCGTGGCATTCCTGCGGAAACCATCCCAAGAAATCACAAAATCAGGCCGAGAAGTGCAAAGCAAGCACGAGAGGAGGAAAGGAAGGGCAGGGTTTCCGTTCCCAAATTCTGGCTTACCGGTGGAAGCAGAGCTCGAGGGCGTCGGGGCGGGAGGCGTTGGCGCGGAGCCGGAGGGCGTGGAAGTAGCGGGACGGGTCGCGGAGGCGGGAGGCGCGGCCGCGGAGACGGACGCGCGTGCAGAAGGGGGCCCCGTCCCTGGCGAGGGGCGCCGCGGACGGGAGGCGGAGGGAGGCCGGCGGGTGCGAGGTGACTGCGAGGCCGTTAGGGTTAGGGTTTATGGGGATTCGGGGAGGGAGATGCGAGGCGTGGTGGGGCTGCTTACCTGTTAGCTCGGCGGCGGCGGGGGCGGGGACGGAGAGGGCGCCGGCGGTGCTGCCGAGGAGGAGGAGGGCGGCGAGGGGGAGGATGAGACGGTGCGGCGGCGGCGGCGGCATGGTGGTGGATTTGGGGAATTTTCGTGGGGAAGCGAGGCGGGAGAAAGGGAGTGGGGGAAGAGGGCGGGTTTAGCTTCGAAACAACGCTGTCCGTGCGAGTCGGTGTGCCTGTCTCTGTCCGTGAAACGTGGGACCCACACGGCCAGAGACAGTTTTTTCCTTCTCCCTTAAGTCGCGACCATTTTCAACGCCAAAACGCCCGCAATTTGTTTGTACCGATCCGGTTTGAATATTTTTTGTCATCTTTAAAAAAAACATAGACAACGCAAAAAAAGCTACTCTACATACACAAGCATACAATTTACCCTTATGAACATATGCACGCACACACATCATATCGCTATAAACATCTTTAAAATACTGAGTCGATACATCATTTTAATATTTGATGAAGTCACTATAAGGGCTTCATAATCAACAAGAATGCCTCCTTCCATTGAATGCACGTCACCAAAAAAAAGTCTAAAATAAAACCAGAAAAATGCAAACAACAATATTAAGTATAGGGCTTAAATTCTGATGGATTGAGATATCACTGTTCTTCAAACCATCCAACCACAGATCATGTTTATCCGTCTAAATTCTCGCATACTGAATGTAAATTTGAAGAAGGTTTGTGGACATTCTGACCTTATCAGGTACACGTTCATCACTAGGCCATCCATATCAGGTACACGTTCATCACTAGGCCATCCATAATGAACTACAGTGGGACACCTCTTGAATCTTGCCGCTTTCAAGCAGACGGAACTAATCATTGTTGGTTAGAGAGACTTGATCGAAAGGGAGGTTAACATTGCTTCAGTGCGAACGCAGCGATCGAGAAATCTGCTTCGAACACTCCTCTCCTGCTTCTTGGCATCGGCGGGCAAGCGGGTCCAACTCTTCGTTTGGATCGTTGTGGTGCCGCCACTCACATTCTCTAATCCCCTAATCCTCATTGTCTCCTCCAATGACGAGGGGGAGCAACAGAGCCACCGCATCGAAGACCCCCCCCCCTCCCGCGGCCTCCTCGCTACTCTCCTTTGCGCTCACCATCCTCGTCGCTCCTCTCGTGCTTCTTGGCATTGGCGGGCGAGCCGGTCCAACTCTTCGTTTGGATTGTTGTGGTGCCACCACTCCTCTAATCTTCATCCTCTCCTCCAATAACGAGGGGGAGCAACAAAGCAACCGCATCGAAGACCCCCCCCCCTCCCGCAGCCTCCTCGCTACTCTCCTTTGCGCCCACCATCATCGTCGCTCCTCTCCTACTAATTGGCATTGACGAACAGATCCAACTCTTAGTTTGCATCGTTGTGGTGCCACCGCTCATATCGAAGGATGAGTACCAAGACCTCCTCAAACGGTCACTCAGCAAGTGCGATCTGACGCCGCTTGTCCACCTGATGGAGGAGCCAGCATCGCCACTTCACCATATCAAGCATGTACGTACTACACAAACATCTGTGGCATGCCACCACTATCAACACACTGCTCACCTGGAAGGATAATGAGTAGACGGCGTTGACGATGCCCTTAAAAAGGAAACAACAAAAAAGGCATAGCTATCACTATCAGAACGGCTGATACCTAAGCGGTCACTATCACCCACACCTTGAATAGTTTTATGCCCAGTCTCCCATTCCGGCAATTGAGTACGTACTGTATTAGTCAGCGCATAGTAGGTGACCAAATACATAGCGCTAGGCAAACAAGGCTCTAAGCAACACACAAAAACGATGAGGGGGTAACCACAGCCTACAAAATTCTGACAAGCAACGAACAACTCGGATTTACAGTTGACCGGCAAAGGGAGGAATGATCCAGATACATCAAAGTCATTTGTTTCAATAGAATTCATACTGAAATATATGGTAATAGCAAAAACTTAAACTTGACAGTGTCGACGATATGGTAGAGGCGGTACTCAAGACGGTAGACCAATCTCACTTCCCACCCAGGGTTGGGAACTGGTTCTGGTCTTGAATTGCTGGGGCAGGCGGTGGGTTGTGATAACCCCCACCACTGAATCCACCCCTGAAGCCTCCACGGTCCCCGCGCCCCCTGCCACCACGACCTCGGCCGCCATAGAACCTCTCTCCTTCAGCAGGTTTCAGGAACTCGTTGATGCTCACAGACTAGAGATGACAGAAAACAATCCTCAGTTAGTTATTTTATGCAGGTACAAATATCAAAGAAAACGTATAAAACTGGGTGCACTAAGCCCGAAAGGCAATTGCTCAGGAATGACAGATCTAAGACGGGCAAACTGCAACTACCATGTCCAGAATGACCTAAATTTGGCACTTTGCTAACTAAGTGGTTGTTCACAGTATTTAGTCCCACGACATTTAAAAAGACCATAAAGGAGCATCATGCCCAGAAAGACCTAATTTAGCACTTGATGAGTAAGTGGTGGTTGACAGTAATTCTTAGTAGCACCATGCTCTGAAAAAGATCCAAATTAGCACCAGCATAACTAAGTGGGTAATACACACCAGAACCATTTGTATTTCAGTAACTTGAAGGGGAAAGTGAGTAGAAAAATTTGTAGGTATGGCAAGAGATGTAAAGTGAGACCTTCTTAGCACGCTCTTCACGTTCAGCATTCTCTTTCTTCTTCAAGGCCTCCTTATCAGCACCCTATGGAAAGATAGAGAAAATTAATCACACATCTGCGGTGTGATAAGAGTATGGAGTACAAGGCATACAGGGCTAACTTACCAGTTTGATGAATACTTCATCGTTTCCTTTCTTGGTGGAAAGTAGCTGCATAGCCTGTAGATCCTTGTCAATTTCAACCTTCCTCTCTTCAGACTTCTTCAAGGCAAGAAGTGTTTTGCGCTTCTCCTCCATCAGTTTCTCGAATTCATCAAGAGTCATCTCCTAAGATCACCAAACATTTGATTTAAATGATTGCAACAAATATAGATTTACTCTTCCTTCTTTAGAAACAAGCATGTGCAGAGAGCATGCACCACAACAGATATGATACAGTAATACAAAAAGAAATGCTTAAATACAATGTAAAATGTTTGCATAGATCGTGCCTGCAAACAGCTAAAAAGAGCTAGGGTGCACATGTGCTGCTAAGAAATTTTGTACATGTGTGTAAAAAGAATTAGCAATCACTCAGCCACCAGGAACAGTAACAGAAGAAATAACCATTATCAAAATAAATTTGAATTAAGGAGGATGGCATTACATATATGACAACAGGACCGAACAAACTAGTGTAACTAATTATCTGTTGGTCATTGTGAATATCAAAAGCAAGGTACAGTCCTCCCGACATAGATATTGCATTTAATCAGAAAGGAAATAGAGGAAAAGCCTCCAAAACACTGCTATTCTAGTTTTTCTGTTTGTCCTGGAAGTACATACCAAATGCAAGCCAGAAAGCAAATGTCACCTTTGGGGATGTTGTTATGAGTCAAAACAAACCAATTGGATAAGCTTGCACTTGTGATTGCAATAATTGAATAAAAAGAAATATTGGCAAATCTGACTGGTTCACAGAAGACAACAAGACTGTGAAGTTATACTTGTATAAAAAAACTCATATTAAAAGAATGAACATCCCCAGCTATCAAAACAGGCAAGGCACAATAGTGTGTATGAATTAAAGCTCATCACCAAATAACAAAGCCACAACAAATGTACAAAACTCAAGTTGAATGGCTAACCAGGAAGCAGGACAAAAAAATGGGGCAAGCTAAATAAAACACCACAATGATAACCATCAGCCATGACATAAAAGTAAAAACCTAACCCCACACTTCTGTTCAAGTTGAAAAGAGAACTAAGCGTGCATGGTATTATGCTTTAAAAAGATAACTGTAGCCAGGCAACTTCATCAAAAATCATCATTCATTTGCACCACAGCGTGAAGAAGTATACCTTATCCTCTTCCTTTTCTTCTTCCACGACTGGAGTGCCATCTTTGCTGGCCTTGTTCTCATCTGCCTGCGGTGCATCCTCCTGTGCACCCTGCTTCTCAGGTGTAGGGGCCTTCTCATCCAGCTTCATGGCCTCAGTTTCCCTGGTCACCAAAACAACAGCACATGTTACCTACCATTTCAACACTCCGCATATAAATTGCCCACGGCATAGGGCAGTAGAGCAGATATCTTACTGGGCGATAACTTCATCAGAGGTAGTTCCCCAGTTCCCACGACCAGCACCCTCACGCTTAATCTCATACCCGCGGCCAGTGCCGCTGTGGCGTTCATAGTTCCTTCGAGGTGGCCTCTCAGAGTCATCACCATACCCGCCGTACCCACCACGACGGTCTCCTCCCTGCTGGTAGGGTTGCCGAGGGGCCCTCTCTCTGTCCTGGGCGCCTTCCTCGCCTCCAGTTCTGGCGCCATAACCTCCTCCCCTGTAGCCATTTGTGTCTTCACTGCCGAAGTCGCGGCTCTGACCATACCCTCCTCGACCACCTCTGCCGGAGCCACGTTCACCGCGCCCACCACCATATCCTCCACGAGACGGTGCACCACTGGCTGAAAAACATACACACCATCACAAGTTAAACCCCCAAAAAATAGTCTTCCATGGCAGCAATGTCTAAAACTGGATAAAAATCCCCAATTTCGCAAAAATTCTATATAACACGAATTTTCGTGTGATTTCAGATGCTTGCAACTATAACAATAAACTATGCGACAGCAGTTGAGGAAAGGCCACTCTTTTTCGCGAAAAAACAACAGCAATCCTCACAAACCCTAAACCCCAGATCCAGCATCATCTCCGCAGCTGGCAACCAAACCTGAAACCATAAACTTACCAGTCTGAGCAGGCGGGGTCGTCTTGGTGATTCCCTTGGAGGCCGGCTGCGCGCCGCCCTTGGCGGCGGCGGGCGGCGCCGCCTTCTTCGCCTCGGCCTTCTGCGCGAGTGCGGCGGCCGCCTTGGCCAGGAGCTGCGCGGGGTCCTCGCCCTCGTCGTCGCCGAGGAGTTCGAAGGGGTTGAGGGTCGACATGGTGGAGGGGCGAATGAATTCTCAGGTTGCTCTGCTGCGCTCGCTCTGTCGCGGTGTGGGGTGACCGGGGAACTGACCCTTCTCGCTACCAGTCTCTCCTGCCGGACTGCTGCGTCGCCATCGCTCTGCCCCGGGGGAGGAGGATTCGCGCGAGTCTACGGCTGGAACGGCGGCGGCGGCGGCGGCGGCGAGGGGACGGGAGCAGACGGAGCAGGTGGGAGAGGGGGAGAGTGTGTGTGGGAAGACGAAGAAACCCTAGCCGCACTACTACTAGTCCCTATCCCCTCGCCGTCGCCTTGCCCGCCCGAAATTACCACCGTACCCTCGCGCTGATGTGGGAGGTCGCCGGGGATTTCGGGGTGATTACGGAATTTCGCAGGTCGGGTAGGACCCTGAGCGCTCGTGGGGGCCGCTGGGCCGTGGGATTCGGATCGTGCGGCTGGGATTGCCCTGTCGGTGTCATGCCATTCCGCTATTCCTCCTCGTGGCGACTCGCGAAATCGTGACTTTGTTACTGTCAAAAAAATGTCTGCTATTATGTTTTGATATAACAAAAAAATGTCTCTTAATGTAAAGGGTTTTAGCAACTTGAAAAATCTCATACGAGTATTCGATTATACTCTCGGAATAAGTTTTCGTTTCGCTTTATATATAAAGCAACCCATCAAATACCGATACATAGGTCCACGATATGCAAGTAAGGTAAGGTAAAAACCATGTTGATTCCACAATACAAGGATGTCCAAACAAATATTATAAAAACTACGAAATAAAGTTGAAGACCGCAGAGATGATGCCTCATGTAGCGATAGGTGAAGATAGCCGACGCTCAGTCGAGATCAACGCTTCCACCATGCTGAGAAGTTGACCCCGGCCCCGAAGCCATGCTAGCGGAAGCCACTGCTGCACAAATGTTAAATGTTTGAAAATTGGATCAGAGACGCGTCTTGAAAAGATATGCTCGATAAGAATCTTGTTACTCATTCGTCCACGGGTTTCAGATTATTATCACACACACAAATTAGAAGAGTTTTTTTTAACCACAAATTAGAAGAGTTTGATTAGCTTAGATTTGAACAAATTCAGACAAATCTTGAGACTCCCAATCAGACTCCATAGTCTACACACAAAGCTCTAAAGAAAACCTAACCGCGAACAGAGAACAAAATGTTAATGTGCATCTCCGAGGTGCCGCACAGGGGCATACCCATCCCCCGCCCATTGCACTTGGCGACTTTTGTTCTGAACAAAGTCGGTAGCACAAAGCTTACATTCGATTACATATAATTTATCGGACTAGCGAACACCCCGAGACTGAACATGAAAATTCATATGATAATTCTTTCGGGTAGAATGATCTTGCACAAGATAGTAGAATACATATGAGCAGTGGCGGATCCAGCACAATGAATCGTGATGGGCCAACAATGAAAATATTATATAAAATTATTTATTTTTATTTTTTAAAATATTTTTTCTATGATAAAAGCTATTGAAAAAATCTAGGAGGGCCATCCTGTCCACCCCTGTATATAAGTGTATACTGTATAGTCAAATTTATGTGCGCACTAGAACATGTTGTAGTATGCATGAGGTGTTTGTTTTCCTGACCTACTTGTGTGGCAACGTATGCTCTACTAGCAAATGCTAATTTCATTTCTCCTTATAACGTTGTAGTGTTATTTATGGTGACTTGACTAGACGAGACGAAGGAAGGAATATGCAAACCACAAGCATTGATAAGTAAATACCATGGCATCGATGACAAGGGAAACTTACATCTATGTGAATCCCATTTGTAGCAGTTTGTCTTCTTTCCTACTAATGGCCATCCAAGCTTCGATGAACTTGCAAGTCTTTTACAAGCCTTCACATTTCTTTTCCCTTTTTTGCGGAAACTTTCATGCTGCGAGAACAATCGATTAAATATAAGCACCAAATAATGTTAAAGGAATACGTCGTGAAATAAAGCTAATGATTAAAAAAAATAACATATTTTCTTTTACTATTTTAAAATGGCACATTTGTGATATCCAATTGTTGTGTTACAATAATCTGGACAGAAAAAACATGCAATCTCGGTATCATGAGGATACTGCTCTTATAGCAAGTTCAACTTGCTCTTCAAACATATACCAATGCATTAGTAAGGAGAAAATAACGATGCTTAGTTTCAAGTATGGTCAAACTAAGGTACATCAAAGGCATGCATTTTCTTTTGGAAAAATATACTCAATTTTCTATATTGTAAAAAGTACATTATATTTGCATCTGAGAAACTATGTTGCCCCTCGTATATGAAAGAAAATAAGCTTATTTCAAGTGCGCATGCGAGGGAAAAAATATTCCATGTTATTCCAATCTACGGTAAACCTTGAGCATTGGAAAGAGAAGGTAGCCAAAGGCACAATAGAACAGAACATCCCTCTTAAGTGTGGATATAATCAAAACCTATGATATACCTTCTAGCATAATGGTTTGATTGTAATTTATGTTTCACATCAATATAGTGGAGGTACACACATACATTATATGATGACAGTGTGTGTTGAAAATAAAAGATTACAATTTTTTGAAGGATGATCATTTGGACATGATTTATGCAAAACAATAAAAAAACACATCAATCATACACGAATTTATCATCGATAGACAAAAATAGGTGAAATTAGAGTGATCATGCAAATTCCTATGAATGGAGTCCATAAGAATTAGTAGATAGCATCACCCCTATGACCAGGACTTCATTGAGAAAATATCAAATAATAAGAATCCTATAGAAAGTGTACAATCAAAATTAAGCCGACCTAACATGACTATTGATTTCAATAATAAAACAAATTGCATTTGTAACAATGTATTTTTTTTTACCTTACACAACTTTTGAGATGCCTTGTTATTTACACACGAATGAAGCATGCATGCATTATATATTTAAAAAATTTAATAGCATAATATCAAATAAGTATACGATGCATCTTACTTTAAGTCAAGTTAAGTCCTTAGAATCTTTCATGATGTTAAAATAAAAAAGAATCAGGACATACATTTGAGAAGGGGCGCGCCATTGTAGGACAATGGCTGAGATAATAAATAATGTTGGAATAACGTTACCATCTCAGCAGATTCCTCAAAATTGTATACTTCATGGACATTTGCCCTCCGAATAAGTGCACGTTTTCTAATCTCGCCTTTTACAAGGTAGTGAAGTGCATGGTCCAGTGACGTGAATACTTTTTGAGTGATAGGATCCGTGTAGTACTGCATCATTAATCACGATCAAAAAAATAAAAAGATGTCAACAAGAACAATGTAAAGATTTTATTTGTACATACTGAGTCTCTCTTTATTATTTCCTTCGATTTTCTGTATATTAGCTCTTTGACCCATCCTTTTGGTAGCTTAGATGGGTTGAAGTCCACTTGTGCTAGAATCTACAAAATAAGGCATTAGATTAACTTAGGAAAGTTTGCAGGCATATATAATTGATTATGTATCAGTATGAGGAAATATACATTATCTTTGGAGTTTGTGTCGCATTGTTGGTACATATCACATTTGGTTATCTTCGTTCCCTTTTGATATAGTAGTACATCTTCTTTAGAACATAGTCGTACTTCCAGTGCCGAGTAAACATAAAACTGCAAAATAAAAATAATGCAAAATGCTATAGTCAAATCAAAATTATTTCTATGAGCAGTAAATTATAATATTTCCATTTAAAACTAGTCTTTTTTATGGGGCACATGAAGCAGGTATAAACTACCTTATACATCTTGTCCATCTTCTCTCCCCCTGCTCGGATCTCGACCAACCATCCCTTTGGAAGCCATTCATGTCCCTTGTGCATGTCATGATATAACGTCATATAGATCATGGATATAATAAAAACATACAATGGTCAAATCACAATAAAAAAGTACATTGTCTGCATTGCGCTCCATGAATTCGATGTAGCGCTCATCCATCTCGGAGAAAAGGTAATTCAGAACATCTTTCTTCAATTGGAATCTGACCCCTGTCACTGGAGAAATAAAATACTTAAAGGAAACAAAATAAGCGGGGGAAATCACATATCTCTAGCAAGAAAAAATAAAACAACAAACGTTAGAAACCCCATAAATCATGTATATAAACCTATGTAACAACATGTATATGCGCATAGGTTTTGGTAGTATGAATCATACCTGGTAGATGGCACCATCATCACCGGCTATGATCTCCATGATCCAGCCGTCTGGGAGCCAATCTGGTGGGTTCTCCACACCATCTTCCACCTCCTTCTTGGCATCTGTCAGTAGTTTCCGTTCCTCATCACGTGAGATCGAGTCTTCCATTCCCACAACTTCGAAAACTCTCACCCTTCTCTTTCGACCTCTTCTCTTATTTTCTCATATGTAAAATAACAAGAGAAAGAGACAGTTCAGCAATGGGAGAAGGATGGCTGGATAATAAACTATGGGCGGGATTATTGCTGGTGCCAGTTAGCATTCTCCAACGTGAACCACGCAGATAATATTTTTGACAGTCAATACAATAAATATTTCATTTAATGTGATGGCTGGAGTATCCTAATTTGGATTGTAGAGTAATATAGTACTGTTTATTATTCGGGAGTCTATAAAAACTGAATGCATTGTAAACCCTTTGATGAACTAAAACACTTGCCATGTGGAACTAGAAGAGAAACCAACAAGTGACCAGAACCTTTCACTTAGGGTAACCAACTAGAACATAAACCTTGATATCTTCACCGAGGGAGATTTGGTACTATCTGCAACGCAACCTCCCACTTAGGGTAACCAGCGAGGAGGTGCTATCCGCACCCATCAACTGCTACCTACGGTTCGTACTAGCGATATCACCGAATGTAGTCAAAAGGCTCCTTTGTGAATTTTGATGGCTCTGGCTTCGTTCAGTTTGCCTTCGACGATGAGATGCAAGCTATGGAGGATGAATTGACACAGATGGTATGGTTGTGAAGCGGCGATAGTGGAATTTATCCAGTGTATGTGGTTGTCGTGATCGCGGAAAAGTGGTGGTCACAATATATGATTTACTTCGTGTTGTGGTACTTCTCAAGTGACCCGGGGTGAAAACGTAGATTTAACCCAAGTTGTTTATACCTGACAATAGCGATTTTTGTACATCATTACTTTGTTGAAGGCATTGTTCGGATATGCTCAAACTTATTCTTCAAGATGAAAACCAAGAATCTAAATTTTGAATCAATAAGATCTACTGTACCTTTTAATCCATAAGTACTTTTGATGTCTAACCATTGATATTGCACGTAGAGGAGGTCCACACAGGCCTTGAATAAATACGTTATGTTTAGTAATTACAACAAGAAGCTGCTGTGGTGTAGTGGTTATCACGTCAGTCTTACACACTGAAGGTCTCCGGTTCGATCCCGGGCAGCAGCATTATCTTTTGTATTTTTCCTTTTTTTTTTGCATCTCACGGCCCCTCTTACTCCCGCTCCACCAAGAAATCATCAGTCTCTGCATCTATCGATTTCGATTCTTCTTCACTGGAACCTTGAGAGTTCAGGCCAACACTCGCCGTGTCAACCAAAAGAGAGAGAGAGAGATCCGGTGGTCGTCGGCGATGAGGGGCGGCGGGCGGGCGCGGCAGAACGCGATCCGGTCGGGCATCGTGGTGCTGGGCGCCGCGGCCTTCGCCTACCTCTCCTACCGCGTCGGCTTCAAGCCCTACCTCGACCGCGCCCAGGAGGCCATGGACGCCCACCACCACAGCTCCGACCACGCCGCCGCCACCGCCGCAGCCGCTTCCGCCTCCTCCTCCTGGGAAGACCAGCCTGATCGCCCCGGCGGCGAAGGCGGCGACCTCGCGCCGTCCAGGGACCCGGCCGCCGTGCTCCGCGACTGAGGCGACTTCGCTGCGGGGCGTGCCCTTCGTTCGGCGGCAGTTTGGCCTGATGTGGCATTTCGCCGAACACTTTGTAGGCGGATAATAAATGTACCGAGACTGTCTTTGGCACTGGAATTTCTTACTGTACTGTTATTGTTGGTATGGTTTCAGAGTTACTACTACTTCATTTGTGCCTGATTCTACCATCATACAACTAAAGAAGACTCACATGCTGAACATACGATTCCAGATTAAATGGGCGTGCAAATTATTGGACCAGGAGGAAGCAGAGCATCTTCCACTACATTCCAGCAACATTGTTTTGTATGTATGATCCTACTGGGAAATCTCATTTGCCTCATGTTCTGACTCACGATTAATCCCCTGTCGTTGCAATTTGTGTAATGCAGAGATGCTGTTTCTTCAGGAGATTTCATATGTGAAAAAACAAACTGGTCCTCAAAATAGCCCATCTCAGCTTTAGTAGATTAAAACTTCGCTCTATCACATTCCTAGCCGATGCATGTCGCATATTATAACATCTCTCTTGGAGTGAGTGGGTTATTTTCACTAGCCACCCATTCCTTTAACCCAGTCCTTCCTTTAAATGGTACTGAACAGATCGGTACGGAGCAAAGAATCCCGGACCATTAGTGTATCAAACATCTACAAGGTAGTATTTTTCTTAATGTTCACAAAAATGATAAATACTAGATATGATACTCCTATTAAAATATCAAAACTGAGTTGTTCTATGGTACCAAGACAAAGAATTACCATGTGAAACTTTAAAAGTGTTTTTTCATGCCATTGCATCTCGCAACACTTTTGAATCTGATGTAGAACCTTCCCATCCAACTAATAAGTGCAAAAACTTCATATTCCGATCACAAACTTCAAGCACAATAGTGGTCACATCTAGCTTCCTATTCCTTTATCTATCTTGCTTGGGTGCGGAAACGCGGATCTCAACATGCGTTCCATGTTCCATCTAAAGATACTAGCCCATCAGGAAAAAATCTATCTAGCATCCTCTGGTTGCTCAGTTGAAGGGCTTGGTAACTTTACAAACTTATGAGACAAGGAAAGGATGGATGCTAAGATATTAGTGAAATGCCTACTTAAGTTCTCAAGTCTCCACCTATACGTGCTTTCAATTAACGATATTTCATCCCATGGCTTAACACAAGCATAAATATTGTGACTGGTTCTTTGACTGACACATAAAATGTATCCCTCAAACTACATATTTCATGCAAGATAGCACATAGGTCCATGAAAGACCATTTAGTTAGGCGCAAACTATCATAACAATACTTATTAGAACCTTGATAAATCAATCTAAGCATTTGCTTTCTAATCCTAATCTACATCTCATCCTCACTGAAACCATCAATCTCTCTAATCCTCCTTCGATAATAAATGTGTTGAACTATAGCGACAACTGAAACAAAAAAAATCCATCTGCTGCCCTCTTTCTTTTCCTCCTCCTCTCATCATCATTATGCAATATGTTAACATGCAACTCTGCCATCTATATTAAGAAAAGGTAGATGACAATTAAAAAATACACAAGGAGTAAAAAAGAGAAATAAAGTAGTTGACAACTGAGGTGTAATAATGCAACATAAGACCAAGCAGCTAACACTTCATAAGTGTAGCAAAGATTCAACTTTTATTCAGAACTTTTTAGGCCGGTGGTAGCTTTTCTAGTTGCTTGGTGTTACATTTTAAGATAATAATTGCACCCTTTTTGGAAACGTAGCTTTTCTAGTTCAGATTTTTCACAAACTGCATAGGCCCATAGTAGCTTTTTAACAAACTTTGTAGGCCATATCATTTCACTTGTTTGACATCATCTACGGCACAAGTCAATTAGGTGACCGATTTTATTCTCTGCCTTGCGATTCTGACCATCTCCCACTGTTCAATAACAACAGCAGTAAACTGCACTTTCATCTTAGGAGGGCATCAACAATGAAACGAGTTGCATATCAATTTTTGCTTTTTGTTACACGGATGTTCTTCAGTTTTCTGGTTACAAGTTGTAGATTGTACTAGTACATGACCGACCGAATTGTACTGGTAAACTGAAGATTGCTCAAGTTATCTTCATCATGTTAAGTTCCGATGTAACATGCTATTCAGTTTGGACAATTAAATTCAGTTTCTATAGTTCGTCGGTAGTTTAATTGCCATATCCTCACACACAACCTAGAGCATGCATGGACATGGGGGAGCACCTAGAAACGCCAACACTTGTGTGTGCTGCACCTCAACAATTCTAGGCATACACTGAAATTCAGAGTTTAACTACAACTTCTGGTTGGGCATTGAACTTTGTAAACTCCAGGTATTACACTAGGTGAAATTAATGAAATGGAACCCATGCTGCTATCTTCATAATGTTTGTACACAAACATAATTATACAAAAGTAACGGTGAAATACATAAGTGACATATCACACTAGGAGGTATATCACGACCCCAAGCCCACAAGCGATTGTTCGTGTGTTCGCCGAGGCTGCTTTTTCGTGAGTTCGTCGAAGCCGCCTGATCATGTATCTTGAACTACCATAGGATAGTAGGGCTTGTGCCCCAATATATGCATTCAACACATTCAGATTCCTCTCATTCAACACATTCAACACATATTTCAGATTCCTCTCATTCCTGTAGGTAAGACTCTGAATTTGAATTATTTTTTCTACATGATCTTTGTCTTGTATTTTGGCTAGCTATTGTCTCTTCTATGGGATGTGTATGGGAAGCGACGGGGTAAGCAAGGCGACATCCTCATATATCATAAGATACTGAGCATATTAATATTGCGTGATGTAACGTGGAGCATGCTATCCTGCAGGAGCGTAGTTGTTACCTCACCCAATACATCATAAACACACATTAATGTTAAATATATGCCACTGCCAGCTCATTTATGCAAAATTTATTTGATACTCATATGTAGTGCTTCACATCGGTGGTCTTCTTTGTTACACACAATCCCAAGAGTGTACAACATCACAATTGCATAAAACGCACACATGTTCCATCACATGTGCAACAAGGATACACAAATACGAGTACACCATAAGTATCAAGTCTTCAACCACCGGTACATACCTTTTTCATGGACTGTGAAAGATGGTAGGACAATGGAGAACCGCATGACCCAGGACGCCCCAGGCTGCCTTTGTTCACAGTAGCGAACAGTAGCACTGTGCCTACACTGTTTGCTACAGTCTACAAAGCACACTGCCTCCACGCCCCAGGCTGCCGCCCGGGCTGCATGGGGCCTAAATCCGCCCATGGTAGGAACCCACCCTACACACCGGCTTATTTCACTAAATAGAGAAAAGAAAGAATGAACACAACAGTCAAGGGATGTGAATTCAAGGTTCTTACATAAATATGTGTATCAATAAGAATCTAGATAAAAATTTCAGCGTTGAACATATCCATTTAATGTCCAAATAAAGCATTACAATGTTGAACTAGGATGATGTCATGCATACAAATGTGTGCATGAAGAACTTATTCTAGAGACCATTGTAATTAGATCTACTTTGAAAAACTTTTTCATGTTTTTTGTAGACTAAAAAACTTTTTCATGTAGTGCAATGTGGGGTTGCTTCTCGAGCATTCCTTATCCATCTATTTTCTTGAAGGAGTGTCAGATTGGGCTCGGAGTACCAAGCCGGTGTTTCCCCATGCCCCCGCCCAGTCTCTTCTTAGAAGCTTGCATCTACATTAAGATTTGAAATGTTAGCTCCGGGCGGTTTCCACGAGCTTCCAAACAATACGCTTTGGCCACTGACAATGACAGATATCCCAGTAGGATGGATTGAGGGACCAGAAGTACCAGAGAGGAGAGATAGAGAGGGATTTATCCAGGTTTGAGCCCTCATGGTAATATGCCATAAAAATGGTCATTCCAATTGTTTTTTATTTTTTGCAACAATTTTCAAACACTAAAAATCATGGCAACTTTTTTATGCGTCATATTTTGAATCTGTCATGTGTCTGCAACAAATATATTTTACACAACATGGTCATTTTTTAACTCAACCATGCCATTTTTATTATTTACATCATGATAATTCTATTGAAGGTGCCATGGCAATTTCAATATTTAGACCATGCAATTTTTTCAAATAACACATGACATGTTTTTGAAAGAAGCATGACAATTTTATTTTGGACGTGCGCCGCACAAACGCCCCCGTGCGGTAGTTGGTCATCGATCCATCCGCTAATGTGCTAGCCTTGCCATCTTTAAAACTTTAAAATGTTTTATCTTCCAAACCGTTAATTCAATTTACGATCCGTTTTCACATAAGTTTTTTTGCGATGAGATCTTTAAAACTAGATTTAATGTTAATATGTTTGATAACATTTTTTTCCATCAGTACCTGCAACATTACTGTTACTTACTTACCTGGTAATTATCCATACAGTTGCGAGATTATATCAACTTGGTTGTCAAGTAGCTACACATTAAAATGCATAAATGAAAACCCACTTTAATGGTATTTGTATGTGTTGCTTATTAGAATCACCTAAAATAGCACTCATACTTGTCATGTTATTTATACCCTATTGTCGCATTGAATTGTTATCCTTGAACAATTGGTTACCAGTATAACCATGTTCACTTACCGTGTTGTTTACATCCAATTGCCAGGATGGTTTGTTGTATTTGCCAGTTTAATCATGTCAAGTTGTCATGTTATTTTATCGGGCCATATCGTAAGCTTAAGTGTACATAACTTTTATCAGGTAACTATATACAGTCAATATGGCAAGAGTTTACGCTTAAAAATTGAAAACTAGGGTGACCTAATCTGGCAACTAATGGTGGCAAAAAAATTGTCGAAATATATCAATATGAGATCTTGTTTTAAAGCCCTCATCAAGACCAACCCAATTGTGAAGACAGAACGCAAGTTGGGTTAATGGTTCGTAAGATAAATCATTTAAACTTTTTTAGAAAGCAATAACTGCAGTGATATCATCATTAGGTGAAAGATTCACTATATATATGCATGTGATCTTCTATATAAAGGAAAAACTACATCGGAAGGTGATAGCATGGAAAGACATAGGTACACACGTTGCTACATAGCTTTTTCCCTTTTATTTTGTACATCATGACAATTTTTCTGTTAAAGGATGAAATTGTATTACATACACTATGGCAAATTTATTTGACATAACATGGAAATTTTTTGTATGAATGGCATGGCAATTTCAATATTTAGGTTATGACAAAAAAATTATAGGTATTATGATGATTTCATATTTTTTACATCATGGTAATTTTGTCAGTTCGAGTGTGGAAATGTATTTTATACACTATGAAAAAATTATTTGACATAACATGATAATTCTTTTTTAGTATGAATAATATTTTTTGCCACGTGTCCATGGCAAATTGTAGACAATTTTTTACATCATGGAGACTGTAGACAATGATTTCTTTACTTCTCCTCATTGTAAAATTATGCTTCTTATCCTTCAAATGATGACCTTTTTGTAATTGTATTTGTTATTATTACAAGGAAATTTAATGTTTTAATATTGTTTCATACATTAATATGGAAATTTCATAATTTTTTGCATTTCAAAACATGGCACTTTTTGCATCTTATTTTGCATTACTATTTTTACATGATAAATTTGTTGATGCTAATTATTTCAAAAAATTACCGGTAATTGGGTCTAGCCCATTTTTTCTACACGCTTCATCAAATTTGTATGTTTTTAGCCAATTCAGGTGAATGCAGATTATTTTCTAGCTTCTTTATGCTTTCTTATTTTATTAAATTTTGGCCTTTTGATCCGAGCTTCCTTTTACGGTCCTAAGTTTGCTGCAGGATTATTCTCAGCAAATTGAAACTTTCGCTCGTGCTCTGCTTTCATAGTTAACGTAATAGTTCGCTCTCCTCTACTCCCTATTTGCGGTTCGCTCCAAATTAAGGTTCATATTTAATCCATCTACTTCAACAAAATTGGTCATGCATGTATACAAAGTTAAAGGTACCATCTCGTTTTTGTACTCTAATAACATACCCGAATAATAGAAAATTGCCATCTATTTTTTCCTCCCCGAGAACACTATATCTACCATTTGATATCATGCATGAATCTCAAAGCGGAGGAGAAAGACACATCATTTTATACTTGTTCATGCTAAAACAAAAGCAGAGTGAACGCTTTAATTATCAAACAAGACTACACACTGCATCGCCTACGAACTAAAGCCTTTATCGGGGACACTTGGGTCAAATCCTAGTTCCTTCTTGTTTTGTTTATTATTTCTTTTGTATATTAGAGGTGACAAAAAATACACGGAAAAAGTTTTAGGTCCATGGAATTTTTTTGCACTAGGTACAAATAGTCTATTTTTTTATTTTATTAGGTGTAGTAAGAATATGAAAAAAATGTTTAGGTGCATGAAAAATTTAATAAAAAATTATACGTGGCATTTTTGCACTAGGTACAAATGATCAAGGCAAAAAAAACATTAGGTACAAATGGTCATGATAATTTTGTGCACAATATGGCGATTCTTTAGACACTACGGAAATTTATTTTGATTACACCATGATACTTCAATTATTTGTTCATATCATTACAATTTCATTATTTAGACCATGCAAATTTATCTTGTTAGACGATGACAAGTTTTTTATAGATAGCATGGCGATTTATTACTTATACCATCTTTTTTTTTCAGTTAGAGCATGATAATTTTATGATATACACTATGACAAATTTATCTGATATAACATGGCAATTTCTTTATTTTTAATGAGTAAGTACATATTTTGCCATATGCCCATGACAAATTGTAGTCAAAATTTTCCCGTAAAATGGAGATTATAGACAATTTTTTTCACTTGGTTCTCATGAGAAAATTTGGCCTATTTTGCTCCTTCAAATCATGGCAAATTTTTAATTGTATATTGTTTGTTCACATGGCAATTTTAATGTTTTAATAGTGTTTTCATATTATTTCATGGCAATTTTACAAATTTTTGAATTTTAAATCATGTTATTTTGCAGCTTGCTTACATTTTTTTTCACATGGCAATTTGTTAATAGCACTTAATAAAGTGTTAATTGGGCCTTTGTGTTGTTGAGCTGCCGGGTTCATGGATGCTAGGAGGGTTCTTCCAACGAACGAATCCGTTTGTTCCGATGGATCGTCCATAGGAAATGCATCGTTCGCGCTAGGGGGCTTCGAAGTAAAACCTCAGTTCCCTATTGACGTCCAAAACTTAATGCATAATCGCTTGCTTCGTAGTTTCTTTCTTTCAAAACTACCCCCTTTGTTCATGAATATGATATGTTTTGAATATTTCAGTATGGCTACATACGAACTGAAACAAGTGAACAAACCGACCACATCATGTCTATATATGTACAATTTTAAAAAAAACTTATAATTGTGAATTAAGAGAATAGCAAATTTTTGCTTAGAAAATGTTTTGAAAACTAGAACTATCAAAAAAGATATGTAAGATCGAAAACCTTTTCAATGAAAGGAAACGTTTTTATCGATAGTTGTGAGCGTTTGCATCTGTATCATCTTGCTAAAAGATGATAAAGTCAATGTATGTTGCGTGTGTTGACGATTCTGTGGTGGTAGACACGCTACCTACTACATACGGCGCCAACTGGCACACAACACCATGCTCATTCGCCCATATTTTTTTTGTCAACGTTGCATATGCACCGTATTTGTTTTGTATATATGTCTTGTATAAAATGCCAATGACCTAATACGCAATACAAAATACCAGTATATATACACTACTGGCTTAAACTCCGCTTTACACCGGCGCTTACGTACCACGAAAACGACGCCTTCCAAATACGGACGCTCCTCGATTCGATCGCCTCCTTGACCGTGGATACCCTCGCTGTCCGAGTGACGACCCAAGCGCAAGAACGCAAGCAACAACCTCCAACGAATGAAAGCTACACCTCATCATTTCTCTACTCCAATTCGCACGCCATCGCGATCTCAACCACCGTCTCCCCATCGACTTGTTAATCCACGCGATCTCTGTGATCGCTGTCCAAGCTGCCGGCCCCGGCCTCCTCCGTCGCGGGCCGGCCATGGACAGCAGCCGCCACGACCACGCGCTCATTCGTTCCCGATGTCAAACGGCATGTCCATATAAGATCCGTCCATGGCCACCGGAGATTGCACCCTTCGTTCGTTTATTAGCTAGCACCTAGCAGCCTTGCACGGCGGCGAGGAGATCAGCTAGCACGGGGATGAGGATTTCGAGGCCGTACTCGGGGGTGTCCAGGGCCGGGGCGACGGCGAGGACGGGCCCGCACGCGCTGCCGCTCGCGCGGATCAAGAAGATCATGAAGCGGTCGGCGGGGGACGGCAGCGGCGGCGACGGCGCCGGGGCCAGGATGATCTCGGGCGAGGCGCCCGTCGTCTTCTCCAGGGCGTGCGAGCTGTTCGTCGCCGAGCTCACGCGCGCCGCCTGGGACGCCACGCTCGAGGGCCGCCGCCGCACCGTGCACGCCGAGGACGTCGCCGCCGCCGTCAGGGACACCGACCTCTTCGACTTCCTCGCCGACGTCGTCAAGCCCAGGCCGGGCGCCGAAGGTGGCGTCGGCGTCGGCGACCGGGACGGCGAGGCCCGCTTCCCGCCGGCCGGTGCACACGGCCACGGCGGCGCGCTCGGCTAGAAACTTATCAACGCATGCATGCATGCGCACGGTCGTCGTGGCTATGGGATCAAACCGTGCCGGGATTAATTGCACTGATTAGCTAAAGTGTGCTTTTGGCTGCGGCTAATTTCGTTCATGTTGTTTGTAAAGGATTTTCTTGCAAAATGTGGCATGAAAGAAGTGCACAAATCGATGAACACAAGTGTGACAAGATTTGACAAAATGAATGTACGTATGATGGGATATGATGCTAACAAAAATGTGACATGTTATAATTGTGGCAGTGAAACAAACAGTAGTTACAAGCAGATATCACATTTGTCACAGAGTTTGGAAATGTGTATCTATGAATCAAACATGTCATATACCTTATAAAAAAAATTCAATGATTACAAGCTATTGGAAACATTCATATAGCTTTCCGATAATGTAATCAAATTCATCTAATGCCCAACCATTAGACATGAAAATAAAATAAAACTATTCTATCCTTGCATACATAAAATCTGGCAATTATTTAAAAAAAGTCATACATGCTGCAATATGACAAAATACTCGAATGTGTGCACGTTCTTTAAAGTTTAGTGACAATATATTTAAAATTCATGAACTCTGAAAATTTTCATTGAATAATATGACCACTTTGCGACATGGTTGAAATGAGAACGCTACAATTTAATTCCTAAAACTTAAACAATATATAGCAATCTTATTTCCATACATGTCACGAAATGGCCATATTATTTCATTAAATACTATATGAAAACGTTTCTAACCAATACACATGTGCATGTATTTCTTCATAATTTTCAAAACGTACAAATATATTTTTGTGGATTTTTAGGAAGTGGGTTTTAGTATATCCTAGAATCCGCTCTACGTGATATGGGTTAAATTGAATTGTTCACTACGATTCATAGAAGATATATCGTGGTGTTTTTTCTCACATTAAAGCTTTGATGGAAAAGTTTTCACCAACTTCTTGAAAGGATCTATAGAGGTTTATGATGTGTGACCAAACAACCCTTCAATAGGATCCTTGTAATGTCCAATCAAACAAGATTCAAAGATGCATGACATGGAACGACTACATAATATCGATCAACTTAGAAAACATGGTAGTCAAATATTCTCATGGTTTTTCAAAATATCCATATTTGCGCAAGATTTACACACAAAGGGTAAACTAGTAAAGTCGAGAAGAAACAAAGGTCGTTAATTCTAGGACATACTACGATTTGAAGGGGTGGCTCCTGCACAGTTACTACTACAGCAACTCACAGGAATCGTACACACATACATTGCGTACACAGGAACATATTAGCACACCCGGAGCAACAACCGATTATCATCTCATAATATTACACCACGAAACTAACCAGCTTTTGAGCTGTATTAACAGTACCGCCGAATAAAAGACATCTAGTTTGTAGTCAAATGATCCATAGTTTATGAAAACTGGTGACCAAATAAGGAGTCATGCTAAGTTGATCAGCAGCTAGTTTGGTGCTTCGGCCAAGATTCGTCTGAATACATCCATCTTACTAAGACCAATCTTCACGTCTCAACAGCCTTGATTACGAGGTCACCATGTTGAACTGGAACCTAGACAGCTGCTGTGGGATGGTGGAAATGACCGGTCCATACCGCTGCATCCACATACAAAACGAATTTCAGGCACGGATCAATACATCAGAGACTACTAAATTTTGAACTGCGCATGGTAATATGCAAACATTGTGAAAATAAGCAAACATTATGCAGATAAAAAAAACTTGATAGCTTTCCGTATGAATCTACTAGAAACTGCAGGTTTCGCCGATCCTATCCCTATAACACTAAAGATATGTTACAACTAAGACACTATGGACAGCACCAGAAAGGGCTTATATTGCGGGTTTCTAACTAGACAAATATGTGTACATTCTCAGACAAATATAGATGGAAAACAGTCAAGCAAAACAAAATTGATTGGTTGTACCGGGATACATCTTTTTTGAAGAAAAAAACTACTATCACTAGGGCCTTCTCTTAGTGGGTGCTGTTTGGTTGGAGGGACATAATCGAATGGTTCCGGATATTGGTACCATCCTGGTGTTTGATTGCTAGCACTCAGCAAATCAGAATGAAAATAAGATTGTCGCTCGTACAGGAATATCCACCCAGATTCAGAACCTGGTGAAAACGCAAAATCAGCCAAACCGACCAATCCCTCACTGTGCCTGTTCCTCACATGCTCTCTAACTCACCCGGTAAACAAAAAAGAAACCCTATCTCTTGTCTATCTCTGTGGCAGCACACACATCTTCATAGCCATGATAAAAGGTGCATCAATCGTCACTGGGTGGTGTATAAGTGGGCTGGCTCTCCTTTTGGCAGGAGGCAGGCACACCTGGGAGAGAGGGCAAGGGAATTCAGCAGGCTGCTGAGGACAAGCTGCTGGGCGACGGCGACTGCTGGGTTGGAGCTGCTTGGGGACGAGATGCTGGACATAGCAACTGCTGGGACTCGATGTCTGCTAGGAGGCGAGTAGAACCACGAGCGCAGAGATGGGCTTCAGGAAGAGCAGGGGAAAAGCAGAGAAATGGCCACAGCCAAATGAAGCTCAAGGTATGCATACAAAAACAAAATCTTAGCTTATTAATTGTTCAGATATCCGTTGGATTTGGAGGCAGATTCCAGAGTTGATTATTGTTACATTGCTCACCTCTGTGGAGTTCAAATTTTACAACTCTATATGTTGAAAACAGCACATTATTCAAACATGCACTGTACATTTACAATTCAATGCTTAGTTTGTCTAACCAGTTGGTTTGGGTGACTAGGTATGCCATGAAGAACTTTGGATGACAAGCCTTTGTGAAGCCTTATGTATGGACTGGTACGGTATACACTGGGTGCTTGATACTGTTAAACTTTTGCCACGAAGTGTGTTATGTTTGATGTCTATGTTTCTCATGCTTGTGAATGCATATTGTTGAATGTATGAGCTGGAAATACATAAGACAAGCAGGCAAAATTCAAATGGGCTACCAGTGAAATTTACATGAATGCAAGAGGTAACATCACCCATTCGTATCAAAAGGGACTCAAAACCATATTCGTTCCATCACATCCCTTCAACAAATCACATTTAATGCCATTCCCTCAACTAAAGAAAACTGGAACGATTGTATTTTGCGTACCAAGCACCTAGATGTAACTATTCCATTCTACTTGGTTCCCAACTAAACACATTCTTATGGTATATACCTCGATAATTTGAGGGATGGGTACAATGTTTCCAAATATCATTGAAAAATTGACTTTCACCACACCAAACATTATTAAAAGTTAACTTTCACCACACGAGGAGTGCTAGTTACCTGAACATTGTCATAGAGTTCAAACAGTGGAACAGCAAGTAGCTTCAAGTTCCTTGGAACAGCGAAATATTCCCTTTCAGTTAGGTGAACAATGAAAAGCTTCTTGCACTCCTGTTCATCATATTGGTCATTTCCATTACTGAATCCCAAATCATAGGAATAGATAGTTACAAGAAAAACTCAAGAGTGTACCTTGGGCTTGGTTATATGTGGAGGGCAGTAAGGATACATCACGGTTTCAAAGTTTGGCCTCCACCATTCAGCAACACACTCTCCAACCTGAAAGTGACCAACATATTATACCTTTATTTGAATGGATACACTTTACAGTGTGCAAAATGATTTATCATTACATCTCACCACAACAAAGTCAGCATGATCAGTAACAAAACAGGAACCTAAAATTGCTGGTAAATACATAGTTCATATTTTTGGCAAATATAAAAAACACTATACAGAAGGACCACAGGGCAGTGTCACGGGTCTACATACAGAGACATGCACTTGAAAGTTAGAACATTGTTGCACAAACATGTTGACGGAAAAAAAGTATATATTGGTGCACTAGTATGACGGTAGGCAGTTCATGTTTTGAATATTGGAAACTGTGATCATGATTTTCTGTAATTAACACACATGACACTGTTCCAATTTAGGTGCAGCTGCAATATAGCACATACGGAGATATATAATGTTCTTATTGCATGAATTAAACAAGAAATGCCTATAACAACCATGTTAAGTTGAAGGTTACAGAATGCTGAGCAGTTCAGTTTTTCTTTCTTCAAGATGCAGATAACCTTCAGTACTACTGGGTTAACTATTATCCAGCAAGGTAGAAAGTGACCAGATACAACTTAAAGTCCCAGAAAATTAAGTAATGAGATATGATCATTCATCATTAACACAGGGAAAACTGAACTGCTCTTGGCTCATTACCTGCCAGTTAGGTGGAAAGGAAGGTGAGTTCACTGCAAGTTTGCTGCACAGCTTCCTTTTCAGGCCATCAATTTCTGTAGGATTCCAGTCACATGAGTGAACAGCCAAAGACTCATGATGGTACCAATTAAGAAGGATGTCACTGAAAAGTTGAGCAACCAAAAACTTACCACTTTCTCCAGGCTTCAACCGTCCACCAGGAAGTTTGCAAAATGTATTTCCAATTTGCAACAACAAAATGTGGGGGTGGTTGTGCTCTTGCACCTATATAACACAATCCAAGTGAATATTTCAGTTTACTTGCCAAATTACTACGGCCAATGACCAACTGTAACTGCAGGAAGGTTGCCACCGTTGGATGTTTTAAGAACAAGAATGTAGATGAAAATAACTAAAGATGGATGAATAGAAACATACCAATAGGATTGCTTCAACACTTGTTCGCATTCCTTCTTTCATGTAGCTGTCATTTGCACGAGTAATTAGCAGGTTAAATGATGATATATTTGACATAATTAGGTCACAAAACAAACTTAACAGAGGAGCTAAGTGTTCAGGGGATACATAGGACAGAACGTACATAAATATAGAAATCGATCGAAGAAATAGAAAAAAAAATCTATATGAGTTTCCTTTATGAATTACTCATATATGATAACTCAAAAATGTTAACTTGACCCATCAGGCTGGTATTCAACAAATTATGCTTCATAACCATTTGCTACATAATGCTCCATAATAATCACTGGTTACCTCCTTACAAGAAATAGATCTGCCAAGCACCATGCTCAAAAGCTAGAGCTGCCCGTAAGATCTAGTGATTGCTATTTTTGTTTTAAAGTTCTCTAGTGATTGTTATTATAGCTCTCTTTGCAACACACATCCAGCACAGGCACTACACAGGCACAAAGCAAGGCAGCCCCGGAGAAAAGGGCATGGTCTACCTCATAAACTAGATTGCTCGGCATCAGAAGTCAATAACCTCAGTTAAAATAACGGGGACTTTGATCTGAGCTCTAGGGTTTAGGGTTTCCGGTGGGAACAGGACAGCGGCCACCGGGGGCGTGTCTGTATCAGGGGGGCGGGGGAGGGGGAGGGTGGATCCGGGAGGCGAACTTACTTGACCTTCATGCGAGCGAGGCGGTCGGCGACGGAGGTGTCCTTCTCCATCTTGGCCTCCTTGGTGCCGAACGTGTAGTTCGAGAGCGGGTACACGTTCACCACCGGCGACGACGGAGCGCCCACCATATCGTCCGGTTGGGTTCGCCGGGCGCTCGCTCTTTCTTCTCAGGCTCCGGTGGTTGCCGGCGGTGGCGGCGGGGGAGGAGAGATGCTGGTGGTGGGGGGTGAACCAAAGGCTGTTTGACGGGCTGAAGTGGCTGTTTATCGCGGCTTTTGACCCAAGTCGCTTGTGGGCCCTTTTTCGAAAAGATGTGGGCCTGTAATTTTGCACAGATCAAAGAGTGAGAAGGGAGCGCCGATTCGGTGCCCGGGTAAATCTGCATTCGGAGAGATAAGAAATGAAAAAAGCTTAGAAATTTTCAAAAAAATTGTGATGGAAGATGTTTACGACAGAGATGTTCTGGCAAATTTTGAAAAAGTTTGGGCATCTAGAGAGCTTGCGGCAAAAAAGACAAATTTACAGTTTTTTAAACAACACTATTCATGCATTATTCCGGACAAAATTTGTCTTTTTTGCCGTGAGCTCTCTAGATGTTAAAAAAAGCTCAAATTTTACACAAACATCTAGCCCCTACGCATCTTTCATCATTATCAAACTTAGAATTTTGTGAGCTTATTTCAAATGCCTATTTAAAAATTGCTTGTGCAGGAGCATATGAGCCTAGGCTTAGATTTGAATATCCCGGAAGTGTCGATTCGGTGCTCGGGTGCATCTGCACCCAAGGAGATAAGAAATGAAAAATAAAAATAAAAAAAAGCTTAAAAAATTTCAAACTTTTTTGTGATGAAAGATGTTTATGTCCGGGATATTCATTGTAACACCCTCATAATCAGTAACAGTAATCACTACAGTGATTCCACTGTTGATGATCATCACTGTTGTTAATCAAGCCATGATCACCCTTGATCATAGCTCTGTCAGTTTCTCACCCTGATAAAATTTTCAAATTATAAAATTTCTCCAAGGATTGTGGATGCCAGTCAATCAACTTGATCATGGCTAAACCAAACCATTCTTAGTCATTTGAATAATCACAAGTCAATGATGGATATGAAACAGTGAGTGTTGAGTTACTAAATTGCCCCTTGAATATTAATATTAAAGCAATGTGAAAGATTGAAGTAAACCCTAGGTGTTGCAAGCACTTCCATTATTTAATAGCAAATAATGTTGGGCCATGTTAAAAATAACAATGGATATTCTTTAAAGTGTTTTATAAATATTATGAAATAAAATTAGTAACTTTGGGAATTATTAAATTGCCATGGAATAAAATAAACAAGTGCAAATTTTAAATGTACTAAAAATTGGTGAACCAATTTTATAAAATGCCTAAATATCAGTAGGCTTTATTAAAAGTGGAATGGGATTTTTTACCATGTTTAAAAATGTTAAACAAATAAAAACAACAACAAAACAATGCCTTTTAATATCTTTTAAATAAAACAAAATGCAAATGAATTTATAAATGCCCCAAACTTTTTGGTAGCACTGAATTGGAGCATAACACTAATTATGGAACATATTGCACATTTTATAAAATTGTCTAAGCAAATAAAACTAATTCAGAAAGAAAAATAGAAAGAAAAAGCAAAGAAGCCCACCCGACCCTTAACCCCTCCCCCCAGCCCAGACCAGCCCACCCGGGCTCTCTCTCCTCCTACCTCCCCTGTTCCCTGCCCCACCCCGCACTGTCGCCATGGACAGAACAAGGGAGCAGGGCGCGCCATGGCCATGCCGTCGGCCCCCCTCCCCTACCTGCTCCCTCCCCCACCTCACCTGCCCCCCCTCTGGATAAGGCCGAAGCCACCCACCCGCTGGAGCCCCCCCTGTGCCATTCCCCTCTCCCTCCCCTCTCCTCGCGCCATCTCCCGGACCCTGAGCTCCCCGTCGACGCGCCGCCGCGGTCTGCGCGGCCAACCTACTCCCCCAGCCTCGAGACCACGTCCAAGGGCTCCGCCGCGCCCGTCTAGGTCGCCCTCGATGAGGAACGCGAGCGCTCGGCCACCGAACGCCGCGAATCGAGCCCCTCCCCAACCTCAACCGCGCCGAACGACACCATCGATTACCTCGGCTACGCTATGCCCCGGACCTCCATTCCGCGCCGTCGAGCTCCACGGTGAGCTTCCGCCTCTTCTCCCTCTTCCAAGCGCTCGATCCCGTGCCCTGAGCGCCGCCGCCACCTAGCCACGCTTCGGCCGCCGCTGACACTCGTCGTAGCCGTCACTCAGGCCCGCCCCGGCTCGCACTTGTGGCATGGCTGAATGCGGCGCCTCGCGTAGGTCCCGTAGGGACAAACCGCACCTGAAATGGCCCCTCCTAGCGGGCACACGGTCTCACCGGAGCAACCCCGATGGCCGTCGTCGCGCCGGCGTGGTGGCATGCCACTAACCCAAACGCTACCCCCCCCTGGTGTCTCTGATTGGTGGGCCCGAAGCCAGAGTTTAGTTAGGATTTCTGTTAAATTAAATTGGATCAGAGAGACTTACAGGTGGGGTCCTCCCCTATGTAATCACCATTTTAGTTTAAGTTATATAGACTCTCTATGACAGATGGGCCCCAGGCCCTTAATTAAATTAAGACTGATTAGTTAGCTCTGTGCCACTTACACATGGGCCCCAGCTGTAAGCTATTAAAAATAAATAGATTTATCAGCGCTGAGTATGACATGTGGGCCCTCTGATAATTTTGATTTAAATAAAATGAGTTAAATGCCTCTGTGTATGACATGTGGGTCCACCCTGTCAGCACTGTTGTGGATAAGGTTCTGGATAAGGTTGGATTTTATTAATAAAAGAAAATCAGAAAATCCTTTTTAAATGATTTAAAAGCTTTGAAAAATCATATAAAATAAACCGTAACTCAGATCAAAAAACTTTATACATCAAAATTGATCAGAAAAATATAACGAATACAGATACGCTATCCGTATGTCTACCACCCCCTCTAACGTACCGAACATCGACATTCCCCCCCTTCGGGCCGTCTGTCGATAATTCCCGGTACCGATATACGTTGCCCGGATGTAAAACTTTTGTATACGAAAGTTGCTCAGAACGGATCACCGAGTTCGCATACGATACCCATACCCCCACCACACCCCTCTAACATGCCGAACATCGAACCGTCCCCCTCCGGTACCGTTAGTCCGATAATTGCCCGATACTGATAAACCCTTCGGATGATTTTATTCCGAACACGAATGTTGTTCGGAATAGGTCAACTAGTCCGGATACACCACCCACACGTGTGTCGGATGTCCACGACACCTCCGGCATGATAACTCCCCCTTCGGACACCTTGTCCGGTAATCACCCGGAGCCGGAATTTCATCCCCGGATGAATTCCCGCTCCGAGTATCGTGCATCGTACTGCGTTAGAACCCCGTTTACAATTCATCTGTTATGTCTTGAATTTGTATTGCTATTATTGTTGTGTATTTATTGTTTCTCCCCCCCTTAATCTCCGGTAGACCCCGCTGCTGCCGTCGACTACACCGATGCTGAGTACGACTACTTCGTCGACGACCGTACCGCTACTGTCGAGCTACCAGGCAAGCAGAGCCATTCTCTTCCCCAGATATCGCCTATCTTTCTGTACATTTCTTGCACTAGGCATTGTTACTGCTGCTGCTACGATTACAATCCTACTCAATTGCATAGCCTGATTTTGTCGCCCCTTGATGTACCTTCCTTTAATCCTATGCCGCCTATTATTACTTATGCATTATTCAGCAGTAAACCCTGCGCATTGTTAGCTAGGATTAGATAGCGGGTCGTGATCACTTTGGGGAGTGATCGCGAAAACGATATATTACAACTGCAACAGGTACGGATCAATGCAGACGCCCTAGGGAACCTACAACGGCGAGACTCTGCCGAGTCGCTTCGAGTTTGGCTTATGAGTGGAATGGACTCGTATTTCACTCTCGTCGGCTCAGTAGCGTAGCATCACCGGGATGATACGAGGTTTACCTCTTTAGTTCATTCCGCTGATATCTCTGTCAAACCTCTTTAAGTGTGCCATCGAGGGTGATACCTCCTGGTTTCACTTAATGGTAGGAACTCGAACCAACTGGTGTCCTTAAAGGTAAGAAGTCGGGCGACCCAACGGTGCCCGTGAGAGGTATTGCGATGGGACGACAGGGAGGGTACGACCAGTGTACCGGTGTGCTTGGCCCTTGATCGTTGGCCGCGAGAGTTACCAAACCACGAAAGTCGAGCTCCTCCAGGAGCACACGCGATACAAGGTAAGGAGACGGTTCACCTTGTTGGTAACCGCAGTGACTTGGTGGGACGACAGGGCAGGCACCGATGTACTGGTGGTCCTGGCTGCTGTCGTTGTCCGTGGGTCAGTTAAGTCGAGGCAACGATAACGGTTGTCACGCAGGTTAATTAAAATGCTAAATGGTTCAGTGAATGTCTTGAGTTGGCTATATGCCATGTACGCACTACCTACCCGTGGGAATTACGAGTATATGGGCTCCTCTGCTTCGTAGTGTCGTCCGAGGACTCTTCAGACGTCAGCAGTACCGCGGGCTGATTGCCGGGAAGTGCGCTGTCTTCTTTGCTCGAGCTGTGTTGTTTTTCTTACGGCTTCCCGGCCACCCACGCACCGTGCAGGAGTACGTCAGGGTTGGGGTCCAAGGCCCTGAGTACTTAGGATTTAGACCGGCGGATGGCCTCTCTGTTGAGTTTGAAAGATGGGCTATGAAGTGTCGGATAGCCTCGGTGGAGCGTTCCCTAACAAGGTTCCCTCCACCCTGGAGATCTGTGCGTGTAGCGTAACACAAGTGCACCCCTGCAGGGAAGATTAATCTATTCGAATAGCTGTGTCCACGGTAACAGGACGCTTTATGCTGAAGCTGGATCTTACCACTAGAGACTATTATTATTAAACTGTATGGTTCCGGGTTTTCTTCCTCGCGGGGATGTCGAGGAGGTGAACTCGGAGGCATTGTTAATTATTACAACTTATTATTATACAATGCTGCAGCAACTTCTGATGCATTGTTACTTTATGCTTTATATAAACTGTTGGCTGATTCTTACCTCATGCTGCAAGACATCGTCGGAAGATGCTAGTCTTCGATAGGCCTAGCTTCTTACCCTTGCTCTGGATTTCTGTCTTTCAGTCCACTATATACAGCCTCTTCTTTCCGTTGATACAATGCATAATGCTTAGTAGCGGACGTAAGACTCGCGGGTATGCTAGATACTCACCTTTGCTTTATTTCCCCTTTTCGCTTTGCCTGATCGGCCGCTGCAGCCGACGTTGGAGCCCAGGAGCAGGAGTACCCCGGAGGCGCCTACTACGACGTCGAGTTCCCCGTTGACCAGGAGTAGTTCGGTGGATCCCAGGCAGGAGGCCTCGCCTTTTCGATCTGTATCTCTGATGTGATTTGTGCTAGCCTTCTTAAGGCAAAACTTGACTAACTATGTCTGTACTCATATATTATGGCTTGTATGACTTATGTATTCGGGTCCGCGTGACCCCCCCTTTATTGTAATATATTCGTTTATCCTTTTGTGTTTAGTGTTGTGCTGTGATATTCTCACCGTGGCACCCTAATCTCAATCGTGTACCCTGCGTGTATGATTACTGTACACGGATTGATTTTGGGGGCGTCACAAGTTGGTATCAGAGCCGACTGCCTGTAGGAAGCCCTAACCACTCCTCGGTCGAAGTCAAGTCTAGTATTTGCAAAACTACTTGCTAACTTAATGTTTGGCTTACGGGCCCACATCGATGTCACTACGTGTGATATCTATGGTATTAGGATCTATTCATGCACTATTTTGGACTGAATTTGTCTTTTTTGCCGTGGGCTTCCTAGATGTTCAAAAAAGCTCAAATTTTACACAAATATCTAGCCCCTACACATCTTTAACCGTTATAAAATTTAGAATTTTGTGAGCTTTTTTCATATGTCTTTTTAAGAATTACTTGTGCAAAAGCATATGAGCCTGAGCTCAGATTTGAATATCCCGAGTGAGAAGGGAGCGTTGATTCGGTCCCTGGGTGCATCTGCACCTGGGGAGATAAGAAATGAAAAAATCTCAGAAAAATTTCAAACTTTTTTGTGGTGAAAAATGTTTACATCCGAGATTTTCGTGCAAAATTTAAAAAAAATGGACATCTAGAAAGCACGCGGCAAAAAAACAAATTTATAGTTTCTTTAAACGACACTATTCATGTACTATTTTGGACTGAATTTATCTTTTTTGCTGTGAGCTCCCTAGATGTCAAAAAACTCAAGTTTTACTCAAACATCTAGCCTCTACGTATCTTTCACCATTATAAAATTTAGTTTTTTTTTAGAATTTTTCATATGTCTTTTTAAAAATTGGTTGTGCACGAGCATATGAGTGAGAAGGCACCGAACGTTGATTCGGTGCCCGAGTGCATCTTTACGTCGAAAAAATGAAAAAAGCTCAAAAAAATTCAAACTTTTTTGTGGTGGAATATGTTTACGTCTGAGATGTTCGTGCAAAATTTAAAAAAGTTTGGACATCTAAAGAGCTCGCGGCAAAAAGACAAATTTTACACTTTCTTTAAACAATACTATTCATGCACTATTTCGGACTGAATTTGTCTTTTTTGATGTGAGCTTCATAGATGTCCAAAAAAACTTAAATTTTACACAAACATTTAGCCCTCGCATCTTTCACCATTATGGGAATATTTTGCAAGATTTGACCGGTTTGGGAACACATTTTTTTTCTGTCATTTTTGCCTTTTTTCTTAATATTTTTTTTTTAAATTAAAAAATTGTAAAATGTTCACATTTTCTGAAATAAAATAAAATTTCACCAAAATGTTAGAAAGTTTTAAAACTCTTTGCCTTTTCAAAAATAGGTTACCAATTTCCAAAAAGAAATTCTCTAAAAAATGTTCACAGTTTATATACAAAAATGTTTTTCCCAAAATAATTATGTTTTAAAAATGTGACTTTTAAAAATATGAAATGTATTAAAAATAATTCTTTTTAAAAAAACATTTCATTTATTTTTTATGAAAAAACTAGACATTAAAAAACTAGAAAAAAATGACCGCTACAATAGTCGTCTCACTCCTAGGGTGGCTCGTGAAAGTGCCTCGCGAATGAACCAGGTCAGGGACGCCCCTTTTATGCGTTAAATATGCGTTCCAAATGGCATCAAAATAGATCCTCTTGATTACATAGACATGTGTGAGTCAAGGGCATGTGCATGTGGCGCATGATGCATGTGACTTCTCGTAGCACACGACGTGGTACATGTGCCGGTACATGACACACAAACGTGTGTCAAAAGTGAGTGTTCCTTGTGTATGTGGATCCTCCAGTCTTTGTTACCAATTAGTTGTTCCGAAAATCCTTTCTTCGATCTTCAAAACACTCCTTCTTATGGTTCATGCGGGGCGTTATGAGTCAATGCATTCTTTACCTTTTATCCTTATGGCTTTCATTCTTTCATGTGTTGGAGATGTAACTTCTATAGGTCAGATGCTTTTACACAAGTTTAGCTTTCAATGGTTGTCATCGCACCTATTCAACTTTCATCTACGAATATCCTAAAAAACCTCCATCTACGAGGACCGCTCAACGATATCTTGGTTCAATGGACACGACAATATTCTGACAACATTGCAGGAGTGTTGTCCTTCGGTGGAGCTTTTCCATCACCGGGGGTATGCCATGGTGGATCGATGCTTGTTTATTACTACCACATTAGCTAGCGTTTGAGTCACCTTCAACCGCTTTTCCATATATGGAGGCCCTGCGTTCAGCTTCTCCCATGTTCATCTGGTGGCGATCGGTGTTGTTGTGCATCTTCGGTTCCGGTTAGCAACAAGGAAAGTCAATAGATGCATGAGTAGGATGAGTGCTACTCGCGGCATCTCCAGAGGTGGAAAGCGACACATGTTTCTTGCACGTGATTACTAAGGTTGTATTTTTCTCTTTTCATCTTTGTAAGATTGGATTTCTAGCCTGTGTTGTAATCTCTGATGGGCCGTTTACCTTCTGGTTTTAATTTAGCAGAGACTTTTCCAAAAAAAGTAAACAATTTTAAACATTGTGTCTTTTCAAAAGTCAGATTTATTTGGTATCATATTGATAATATATTATCATTTATATAAGAGAGAGACTTCTCGCTACCCCTTGGGTTCACCATTTTTCAGCTATATAAAAGGTGCAACTCTGCACTGCACCCACTCATCCATCTTCAATATCACTCATATCGTCATGACATACGAATAGTTTCACAATTTGATAGTACCAACAAAGCTTTAATACCCAAGGGACATCTTTCCCAAGTTGATCCATGTAATATATATGATATACCTAGAGACCGATTTCCAATATTTATATTTATTTGAATATGCAACTATGTTCGTCTTATCATGTAACCATGCATGAAAAAAGACCACCTCAACATACTAACATGTATGGAAAAAGATCTACTACAACATACAACCATGCATGATAAAAACTATTACCCTACTTATCTTCCCTAAATATCCCGCATTTATACAATAATTAATATTCATTCCAACTTCATGAAAATATATAACAAACAATCCCCGCAACAACGTGCGGGATCATCTAGTTAGCTAAGTGATCGAGGTGTGGATGACACTTATGTGTTGCATAGTCACTATGCTTGGTTTTTGAACTAGGCACACAAGGACAAATCATGCCATTAGTTAGTTTAATTTTGTTGACAAACCTGCCTATTTTGTCTCTTACCAACACTTCTAAATATAAGGCTTAGTTGTGTTTTTTTTAATTTGCATGGATTAGGACCCTTTTGCATTTGTGGCATGAACTATGTTCTGCACTTTGTTTTGTTTTCCGCAAAGCCATAGGTTACATGACATCAAGAATATAAGCATGACATTTGGTTGCAAGTGTGGGCTCCTCAGGTGCAACATATTAGTTTTTGGTTACGTGCAAGACATGTGGTGTGGTAACCTCTTCTTCTCGTGATGGGGTTACCAAAACACACACATAGACATACCACCCAACACACAATAGACATTATAGATTAAACACATTGAATGAACAGTGGCAAGTACAACACATGTTAATAGACACATAATATAACAATTTAGGACGTTGACACTAATGCCGACAAGATAACAAAGCCCTCACTATAGGATCCTGACAAGGGTTGGGTCATGTTGGTCACACATGATAACCACTTCCATGCATGAACAATCAAACAAGTTGAGCTTGAAAACATTTGGATCAAAGACCTTAAAGGCGAGGAAGTACCCGGTCTACAAATTGTGAGTTATGGAAAAGTCAAGACACCCTTCATCCATCGCCACTTTGACATATCAACTCAATAGAAATGATAGACTACTCATATAAACAAGTTGTGGCTTATTTTCCAAAAGACCATATCCAAAGAACCCAAATGTTAAGTGTGCTTGGCCGTGAGAAGGGTGATCGATATGAAAAGTTATTCTCAGGTGCTCACGAGTGACGACAAAGTGCGCAACAAAGATCAATCTTGATCTGTGGAGTCAGTCTAGATCCCATGCGCAACAAGCATGAATCGGTAGATGAACTGGTGGTTTTGGCCGGGGTGTTACATTTGGTATCAAAGCCGGCCCTCATGGTTAGAAGGGCGTGTGCAACTCAGTGTCACAGAAATATAGATTGCACGTGTGGTGGTGTGGACCATTGTGCCACATGGCCTATGTTGTCACTGGTGTGCAGAGACATGTGCCAACTGCCAAGAGGGAACATTCTTGTTGGGATGAAGACGACATTAAGTTCTTTTCTGGAAGATCATCTTCAAACAACCCAAACTTTAAGCATGCTTGTCTTGAAGAATGGGTGATCGACTAAGAAATTGTTCTCATGTGCGCAGAATAAGGACAAAATGCGCAGAAAAGACTAGTGTTGGTTAATGGAGTCAGTCTAGATTCTGACGCATTGGCCATGAATCGGTGGACGAACTGGTGGGTTTGGTAGGGGTGTTACGACCACTCTCCCGTTGACATCTTGGAGCTTCGCCATTCACTAGGAACCAATGTTCATGTTCAAAGTGACCCCTTGACATGATGCCTAGGTGCTCCCTGAAGCTATCACAGATGGAAAGTAAATCCAAACTAGGTGCTAAGAGAACCTTGCAGAAGTGGGTTGGACCTACTTCTTCATGAAAGTGGCCACTATTTTCCAGCCTCCCACGACGCCTCTTGGAGTGGTTGTCTTCAGGGAGACGGACATGTGTCAGAGAGATTTCTTTGGAAGGTAATCCCCCAAAACCTTAGTTCAAACACAGGGGGGCTTAGCTTCACGATCTCGCCGTCGACGATGAAGATGGTCAGATCTGCGGCCAAATCAAGCGCAATCATGCACACACGGGACACAAGGAGCTACCCAGGTTTGGGCCACCATGGTGGTGCAAAACCCTACTCCTGCATGCCTAGGATTGCTCCGGTGGATATGATCACGGCGAGCTTACAAGCTTTGGGGTTTGGGAATGGCCGATCCCTTCTACGGTGCCTTGGCTAGCAATTAAACTAATCTGGCCATGGTACTCCTCCTCCTCATGTGGGGACAAAGTTGCCCCTTATCCTTACTAAAGCTACATGTCCCTGACAAAGTCTACTCTTATGTATCTTGGAGTGGAGTGCTTTAGGAGCCGAGGGGCTTGCTTCGGGAGCCGTGGAGCTCTTCAGGGGCTTGCGAAGCATAGGCAGGCGCATGGCTTCATGATCGGTGCCTTGAAGAGGGTTGTGATCTTCGCGAGGCGCTTCCCTGACGCATCTTTAAGGAGGGCACGCCCTGAGCCCAAGGCACGGCCCAGGGTACCCCGCTTCCTGCTGGGCCAACAACATGCGATTCGAAGCCTAGGTGTGCAGACTCCATCTATCAAGTTAACATGCATGGTGCTTTTGTGACACACGTTACTCCATTTAGTGAGTAATACCTCATATAAAAATCTTTGAACCTTGTTTTACCATATTTTAGCATTTTGCCCATTCTATCAGATAAGACCGAAATTTTAGGTCAATGTGGCATCAAATATTTGTAAAGCTCGAAGGGCGTAATCGACGATCATGTCCAACCTTTTCTTCTCCATTTAATTTGTTGCACTCTTTTTCGTCCAATTGACACAAATCATAGATAAATGGCTCAAAATTTCTTAAGTCGAATAATCTCGACGATTGCTCACTGGACAAGGTAATTGGTGTCACAAATGAAGAAGTAGAGGGTAAAAAGCGAAATTCCCTCATCATATTGTAGTAATAAACCTGACAATGGTACCAAACTTGTGATGATATTATTATATACAACTTTTCAAGAAAAAAACACCATGTCATAATTAGCCGTAATCGGGTGTGGCTAGGTCTCAGTCAACTGAGATTTAACTAAGTCTCAATCATGTCACATAACATGCAAGAGAGAGAAAAAAAAGAAAAATTTGCATCGATCTCAACGTAAAATCTCACGGATATAACATCGACTGAGTCTCAGTCGACTGAGAACTAGCAAGGCCGTAATCCTTATGCATGTGGTGACAATGTCATTACACACTAATAAGTCTAGAGTTGACTCTGATGTTGCACTAATGAACATGCTTAATTACATCCATGCATAATGGATGGTTAGCCGTATATGCATGTGGTAGTGGTTGCCATACATGTGACATGTCCAAAGTCAGCTAGATGAGCATGAGCTACATATCCCATCCATCACAGTTTCAGAAGACCAGGCAGCATCTGAAACACCCTTATTCACAACGCGGCCGCATGGCTTCCAACAAATTAGCGCCGCCTGCTGCCGTAGGGTTCTTCATCTTGGCGGTGCTGGCGGCCACCAGCGTTGGAGCACCGGCGCAACCACCACGCAGCTGCACGAGGGAATGCGGCGGGTTGGAGATCCCTTACCCGTTCGGCATCGACGTGGAGCTCGGCTGCCAAGCCTCCGACGCCCGGCAAGGCTTCAAGCTGGCCTGCCGCGACACCGGCGGTGGCCGCGGCAGGAGGCTATACTACTACGACAACGAGCTGCTGGACATCTCGCTGGACAAGGGCGAGGTCCGGTGGCTCAACAACATCTCCTCCTACTGCTACGATGCCGCCACCAAGGCCATGAAGGTCCTCAGCCCGCCCTCCAACATGGACCTGGAGGGCTCCGTCTTCCGGCTCTCCCCCGCCGCCAACAAGTTCACCGTGCTCGGCTGCAAGACGCTGGCCTACATCGGCGACACGGACGACGCCGCGTCCTACACGGCCGTGTGCGGGGCCACCTGCAGGGGCGGCGACCTCTCGCTGGTGACCAACGGCACCTGCGAGGGCATGGGCTGCTGCCGGACGGCCATCCCCAGGGGGCTGGAGAACTACCGGGTGTGGTTCGACGGGAACTTCAGCGAGCCCACGCCCGCTGCCCGCTGTAGCTACGCGGCGCTCGTCGAGGCCTCCAACTTCACCTTCTCGTCGACCTACCTCTCCTCGTCGGCCTTCGTCGACGCCTACGGCGGGCAGGCGCCGGTGGTGCTGGATTGGGCTATCGGAACTCTCGCCGGCGAGACGTGCGAGTCGGCCGCCGCCAAGCCGGGGTCCTACGCCTGCGTCAGCGACCATAGCGTCTGCGCCGACTCGCCTATTGGACGCGGCTACATCTGCAAATGCAACAAAGGATACCAAGGAAATGCTTACCTTCGAGACGGATGCAAAGGTACGTAACAAAAAGTCAAACCACGTTTAATTATCATACAACCGACATTCCAATCTCAGTTTACTTTTGCACGATAGCTATATGCAACTTGACTGCAGGGCCGGCCCGGAGCAGTCCAGGGCCCCGGTGGAAGACCAAAAAATGGGGGCCCTATCCATACAAAAATTTGTACAGCTTATTTTGATATTTCGATAGCAACTTATATTTTAGAGAGATATATTCTTAGTACACTAGTGGAGAGACCCCCCTTTCGTCCAGCCCAAAAAAGGCATCGGTCCCGGTTCATTTCAGAACCGGGACCGATGCCGGACAACGGTCCCGATTCGTCTGAATATGGCAACGGTCCCGGTTCAACTGGGGCAACGGTCCCGGTTTTTGCCAACAACCGGGACCAATGCTCTGGCGACCAACACGTGGCGCACTGCGGGGCATTGGTCCCGGTTTTTGGCAAAACCCGGGACCGTTGCCCCTCATATAAGCCCCCAGACATAAATTAGGATGCAACGCGAATGTTTTACAATTTTTTTATTTTTTTGAATTATTTTTGTCGATTTCAAAAAGTGGTCAAAACGGAGGGCATGACCGGTAATAGATAGGGGTGGAATCTTACAAAAGTCTTGGTGGATCCCTGATGAAATGACTACTTGTGTATCTAGAAATGATTTTTTCAAAAAATAAAGAGCAAACTATCAAGCACATGTAGTTCAAATTTGACCCCGTTCCAGCTGAATCCGCGGAAATTTGTCTTTTTCAGAAGAGGTATATAAAAACCATATTACATGAAAACTTTGGTCAATTGTAAATAACACATGGTCTAATATTTTACAAAAAATAAAGTGGTTCAAATTGACATCAAATATTTGGTAGATCCTTCACAAAAAACCCCTACTTTTGTCACTCGGAAAATGGAAAATGGATTTTTCGTGCAAAGAAAATAAAAACTTTCTTTGGCAAACTTGTTGGCTAGTATAATATACACACATGTGCAAAATATGAGATCATTTGGGAAAACTATCCTTTCAAACTAGCTGTAACATCGGTCATTTGGCTTGAAAGTCATGAATCTTCATACTCGATAGCTCATTTTAAAAAGACTTTTATAAGATATTTGCCTTATTCCAAGTTTGTTGTTTTGTATGGTTACTAAGACATAAATTAGGATGCAACGCGAAGGTTTTACAATTTTTTTATTTTTTTTGAATTATTTTTGTCGATTTCAAAAAGTGGTCAAAACGGAGGGCATGACCGGTAATAGATAGGGGTGGAATCTTACAAAAGTCTTGGTGGATCCCTGATGAAATGACTACTTGTGTATCTAGAAATGATTTTTTCAAAAAATAAAGAGCAAACTATCAAGCACATGTAGTTCAAATTTGACCCCGTTCCAGCTGAATCTGCGGAAATTTGTCTTTTTCAAAAGAGGTATATAAAAACCATATTACATGGAAACTTTGGTCAATTGTAAATAACACATGGTCTAATATTTTACAAAAATAAAGTGGTTCAAGTTGACATCAAATATTTGGTAGATCCTTCACAAAAAACCCCATTTTTGTCACTCGGAAAATGAAAAATGTGTTTTCAAAATTAAAAAGAAATATATTTTTTCAAAATAATAATTTAAAAACCTTTAAAATATAATAGGTAACCGATCGGGAAGTTTCAATTTTTTTTAAATTTCATCACCACATAGACATCAACAAGGTCCTAGACATCAACAAGGTTTAATAGGAATGATATGATACATTAAGCGAGTTGGGGTAGGTGTTGAATGGAACTGAGAAGTTAATCGTGCTGGGCTGGAGTAGTGTGAGGATGGGTGACCCTTGGGGAAGTTTGACCACGAAGGTCAATTTGATCTGAGATTAATCATAATGATCTTAGATTAAGAAAAATAATAAATAATAAATAAAAATAATAAATAAAAAGAAAAATAAAAATAAAAATAAAAACAAAAAGAAAAATAAAAATGAAAATGAAAAAAGGAAAAATAAAAAATAAAAAATAAAAAATAAAAAATAGAAATAGAAATAAAAATAAAAATAAAAATAAAAATAACAAATAACAAATAACAAATAACAAATAACAAATAATAAATAACAAATAATAAATAATAAATAATAAATATGGAGGCCCGATCCCGGTTCTTCCTATCAACCGGGACCAATGACCCCTCCCCCCCTCTTCGGTTCCGGTTCGTGGGCCAACCGGGACCAGCATTGATCCCGAGTTATTGGTCCCGGGTGTTGAACCGGGACCGAAGGCCCATTTGAACCGGGATAATATGGGGGTCTGTCCACTAGTGGTAGACACATTAAATCACAGAAATTATCCATTATTTTGTATTTCAAATTGATAATTTTCAGTTGGAAAAGCAACTAGTACATTTAACCAAAGCTAACATAAAAAGCTCGCACTCTCCTGCTCTGCGCTCCAGGCTCCCTTTTGAGATTGTATAAATTGATTATCTATTTTTCTCTTTTGCCTCTTTTCATAAAAGATTTACACTTTTTAGAAGACATCTTAAAAAACTGTTCACAAGTACTACAAAAATTAAACATGAGATTTAATTGGAACAAATCACCTGGATATGGTTGGCGATTGACCTTGCTTGCTGCAGCTTCCCCCCCAAACGAATCCATCACAATCCTGCAGCGGCAATCAACCTCCCCTCACCGCCGTCGGCCAATCACCCTTGAGCCCTTGCCCCCTCGTCCCTTTATGCTATGCAAAGACAGGAACAAATCGAATAAGGCTTTGCAAATCAAATTCGAATGAAGAAAACCAATAAGAGCTAGGGAGATTTATAGAAGGCGATTAGAAAGAACTACTCGTTGCAGATTCTTGGAAATTAAGAAAATCGAGATCTCCTCCATTTATTCCTGCTATACGACTAGAAATCTTCAGGAGAGCAACGCGTCATTATTGGCGTGATTGGGGGTTGGGCCGTTCGGCCGTTGGGGAAGGAGAAGTGGAGAACGAGGAGTCAGAAGAGGACGTTGTGCAAAAAAAAGGACGGAGGAGTCGAAGCAATAAACTTTTAGCGAAACTACCGATGGGTCCGTTCGGTCCAGGTTCTAGCTGTAGCTATTGCACTCTTTTTTAGCGTTTGGGTCTTTCTAATTATTCATGTACGTACACGGTGCTTAACTGCTTATTTGTGTGAGGGCCCTTGGCAGGTGAGGGCCCTGTGCGGCCGCACCGCCTGCACCTTCTCAGGGCCGGCCCTGCTTGACTGAAGTTGTAATTACTCTCTCCGATCCACATTAGATGATTTTCATTTAAAATTAGATGATTTTTGTTTATATATATATGATATCTAAACATGTGGAGAAATGAAAGTCATCTAAATTGAAACGAAGACAGTATTTCGATAATTCATCTTTGTAAGAGAAACACAATTGGAGGAGAAAGGAAGCTGACATCATGTTTGGTATGAGATTAGGTATTAGGGGGTTTGTGTAGGGATTAGGTATGAGAAGTAGAGTTTTACTCCCATTCACTTGTTTGGTATATGATAAGAATTAACGTGATACCTCATGGGAAGAGATGGGTGGGAATTGCTGGCCTCAACTCTCATTCCCCTTCCCACTTAAATTACCATTGCCTCTAATCAATCATAGAACATTTAATCTCCTTACCCCTCAACTCCCATTCCTCATCTCTAATTCCCACGAACCAAACACGCTGTGAAAGAAAAAGAAAGAAAGACATCCGTCGAATCTTAATCTAATGACAAAAAAAAATCGACTTACGAAAATAAAATTTCAGCTTGCCTTTGTATATCCTTCTTTTGATATATCCATCTATTAACTGAATTTGTTTTTTGAAAGAAAAAAAACTTAAAATTATTTTTCAAATTTTAAAATGGAAGAATATTCTAAACTAGCAAATTTGACACCCCGCAAAAATACTAGCAATTTTTTTGAGCTAAAAAACTAGCAAATTTGACATAACATAAACCTTTCCTTTATTTTTTTACTTCTTACAGTAAGGTTAGGTTTTTATTGATTATTGGTTTGTATGAGTAGCTAACTACTCATGTCGAGCGATTCCAAGTAAAATTAGTGTCCGACGTAAATTATTGCACCTCACTGTCAACAAGCTTATATCCTCTATTGAAAGTGAGGTCCCACATACTAGTACATGCATGTAATGAATTTTTTTCTTCCGAAATTTACACATTCACCAATTTTGGCAAACAAAAGAAGGCGCATGCTACGCGTCCGCTAGGTCGCAAACCGTCGGATTGGGCATCATCACGTAGTCGAATGATGCCCTTCACAATTGCAATGAAGATCATGTTGCAGACAGCTTTTGGAACGAAGGTCATGTTGCAGACATCTTTGCAACGAAGGTCATGCTGCATAAACCTTTGCAAACAAGATCACGTTGCAGAAATCTTTGCAACAAAAGACGTGTTACAAAAACACCTTTGCCTCACAACAGCTAGTACAATAATCGCTCACTGCCTTCTTTTGCAACAACAGTTGTTGCAGAAAATTGTCTCATGGATGATGTTGCAAACAGCAGCGACAACATCGGCGACCCTTTTAGGCCCCAGCGAGCAAGCATCGGGCGCTCTGCAATAGGAAAATTAGTGGCCACCATAGCATGTATTTTCGGGGCACATCCGTATGTAATATGTATTGAAAACTTTATAAGATTTTATATTTAGAAACGGAGGGACTAGGAACTATGACTATGTGAAATATACCAAAAAGCTGAATTTATGTGTTAATTCCGATCGAATGGGGCTTTGTAAATTTGCTAACAAATGTACATTGAACACAACCTATTTGGCTGATGGGCAATCTTGCAATTGTAGTCAAATTATATGTAGATATATAGTTGTCTGGCTATATACCTCGCTGTTACCATATGTCGTATGTCGTCATCAACCTTTTAAAAAAATACCTCGCTTTTGTTTTAGCTATATGGATACTAGCAAAAATGTAAATGATAGTTCCATGTGTTATTGGCAAAGCCCAATTTATTCATGGGAAAAGTTAATGAGCAGCGTGCCCACATCAACTTTTCTGTGCGGTGGGTGCATGTAATGCTGAAATCACCGCATTAAATATATTTTTCAAAATTTTTTACAAATCATTAATTTGATTTGCATTCCATCTTTATCGTTGGGTTTATCTTCACGAGTGTTTCAAAACACGATCCCATATTGATATGTTTTGATAAATTTTTTTTGTCACCGTCAGTTGTTAGATTAGGTCACATAATTAGTTGCCATTTTTTTACCGTGAATTGCTGCCACAATGATTGTATAAAGTCCACTGGGGAATAGTTTCGTACACTTAAGCTTACGATACGACCCGATAAAATAACATTTTAACTCAACATGATTAAACTGAGAAGGACAACAAATCATGGTTAAACCGGTAACCAACCGTTCAAGCACAACAAGTCATGATGGCAATTTAGTATAAATAATATGAAAAGTATGAAGGCTATTTAGCTGATTCTAAAAGGAAACACATACAAGTACCATAAAAACAGTATTTCATTGATGCATACTAATGTCTAGTGACTTGACCATCGAGTTATCATAATTTGGCAACTAAATGGATAACAACCTGGTAATTAAGTAATACAAATATGGCAAGCACTGATGATTTTTTCTTTAAATATGTCGACTTGGAATCTAGTTTTGAATATCTCATCCCAAGGAAGGTAATGATGAAAATGGATCATTAATTGAATTAACGGTTTGGAAGATAATTCTTTTATAAAATTGAAAGTTAAAAAGCTAACCCTTTTTGCCAGCCACCGCACGCACCGTGAAACAACCGTCACACCGAAAAATGCTTGTGCGGCACCGTTGCATAGTGACATCCTTTATTCATTTATGTCATCATTTGAGAGAATTTGCAATGTCACTTCCACGCCAACCTCCACCGCTCCACATAATGCCTTTCATACCCCCACGTCGCTCGCTACTTGCCTCTAGTCCAGCACTCAACTTCAACTGGAATTGTTGTTCAACTCTTGGGACTTTCCTTGGCCTTTACTCTCCCACCACATAGTACAAAATCTACCATCATAACCGATTCTGAAACCCCTTTGTAGCTAGGTATTATCTTTGCCTTCAGGAAAGGTTCGTGATACCACATGTTATTGTACTGAGTGTGAATTTTCTATCCTATCATGTAGTTACACCTTCTATATAGGCCATTCAATTATACATTAAGATTTGTGTTGTATTCATGTAGATGGTATAGATAAAAGGTTTGGCTACATGGCCGCATAGTCATAACTTTCCTTATGACAGTTGGTACTTTAGCCTCCATCGTTTAGGGTATCACAATCGGTATATTACCAACTCACATCTATAACTCTTATAAAGCATAGCCCCACTATACGATCATTTAAGTTGTCTATCTCAACATGCAAGCTATCTACATCATCCATTCTTCGAGCCAATCAATTGTCCATGTCATCCACCGTACTATAGGATCATTTAAGTTGTCTATCTTCACATGCAATCTATCCACATCATGCATTCTCTTAATCGATCAATTATCCATGTCACATCCACTAATTTATTTATTAATCTCTATATGAAAACTCCACATCAACCATATTTCAATCATTTTATTGTTCATACCAATAATTTTAATACACTCATGTTATGTGTTGAATAAATTTAGTATCTTGATTCTGACAAATTGAATTTTTCATGTTCACTTAGACAATTTAATTTCTACTTTTACCTTTTTAGTTACATGATATAGTATTTAAAGGAATTTCCACTACAACATGCGGGTTATATTTCTAATTATAGGAAGTTTCTTGTTTGCTAGAAGTCCATCTAGACCTGTATACTCTTCAATGCCCTAATCTTCCACAAGATATGGCCAATCTTTTGATTGGGGTCTTGAACTAATGTGTCAAGGACATTTGTATTACCTCGAGGAAATAATGTCTTGGTTTGAATATTTCTCTACTTTTGCACCTTACCAAGATGTGCGTCATTTGCAGATATCGATGAGTGTCTCGACTTAAAAAACTGTGAAGGAACATGCCACAATGTCATTGGAGGCTTCATCTGTTGTCCTCAGAAAACAAAATATGATCCCAAAAAAATGGAGTGCACCCCTATAAAAAATAAATCTATTGTCACAGGTACCCACCTTTTCGGTTATTCCATGATATGTAAAAACAACGAAACACTAAGCATGCATATGATTTTACATAGGTGTTATCCTCGGATTGGGTGTGGGCTTTGGAATGCTACTTCTTGGCCTGAGTGGAATATCCCTCTCCTACCGATGGAAAAGAGGTATCAAACAACAACAACGTAGGTTGTATTTCCAGAAAAACCAAGGCCTTTTATTGGAACAACTCATATTATCAAATGAAAATACAAAAAGTGATAGAACACTGATTTTCTCCTTGGAAGAGTTGGAGAAGGCAACAAACAACTTTGATGAAACTCGTATTGTAGGCCATGGAGGACATGGCATGGTATACAAAGGCATCTTATCTGACCAACGTGTGGTGGCTATAAAAAGGTCAAAACTTGTTGAGGAATTTGAGATCAGCCAGTTTATTAATGAGGTTGTAATCCTCTCTCGAACAAATCATCGAAATATTGTGAAGCTATTTGGATGTTGTCTCGAAACAGAAGTACCTCTATTAGTGTCCGATTTTATCCCAAATGGCTCTTTATTCGAGATTTTGCATGGTGAGTCGGCAAGTAGACTATCTTTATCCTGGGACAACTGTTTGATGATTGCTCAAGAAGCTGCTGGAGCTCTCTGTTATCTACATACATCTGCTTCGATATCGGTCTTTCATCGTGATGTGAAGTCCTCTAATATATTGTTAGATGGAAATTTTACTGCAAAAATTTCAGATTTTGGCGCTTCAAGAACAGTTCCTACTGACCAAACTCATGTTACTACTAATATACAAGGAACATTTGGATACTTGGATCCAGAATATTACCAAACTGGTCAACTAAATGAGAAAAGTGATGTGTATAGTTTTGGTGTGGTACTCGCAGAGTTGCTTACAAGAAAAGAGCCCGTTTTCACAAATAGTTCAGGTATAAAGCAAAACTTGTCTATCTACTTCATTTCAGAGATTAAAATGAAGTCAGTGAGGGAGATGGTAGCTACTCAAGTTCTTGAAGAAGCAAGTGAGGATGAAATTGGTATTGTTGTCTCTCTTGTGGAGAAGTGTTTGCGTCTTCAGGGAGAAGAAAGACCTACTATGAAGCAGGTGGAGAGTACATTACAAGATATACGAACAAAAAGGTTGGCCTCACATTAAGTTGTTGAAGGAATGAATAAGAAATCCAACCATTTATTCCTATTTGATATCTTCTTTCCATTCATTATGGTCGATGAAGTTGATTCAAAATCATGTAGTACTTTCTTCCATATGGGGTGAGAGACTGTGGCATCCACTTATCCGGTTCCGAAATATTTGGAGTTATTATTTGTAACTTTTTATCATCACTTGAGAATTTTCATAATATATACTCCCTCCGTTCAAAATTAGATGAATTTTCTTTGTGTACATGTTTAGCTACACATGTGAACAAATGGAAGTCATTTAATTTGAAACGGAGGGAGTATTTCTTAGTAGAGGGCTTGCAGAACAATTCATTACTACATGGCTTACGCTATCAAACATATGCACTGCAATGAAAAGTGTAAGATATTTTGGTGGTTGTTCATCATCATATTTCTTCTTGAACATGCATGGAGTTTACCTCGTGAGCTCAAATGCCCCCTAACGAAAATGAAAATAAAAAAACAATCAGAAATATATTCCATACAATAGCGATGGCAACATTTTGCCATGCATCTTTGTATCTTTTATTACAAGAGACTGCGATAAATAAGATTTGCTTCTCCGAATATATTTTATATAAGAGTGATTGGAAACACTTTGCCATGCATCTTTGTCTCTTTATGGATAATCTTCTACACATGTTCTATCTCAAGGTACACATGTATAAAAAAAAATCGTGACTTTATATTCCAGTGAACTGTGGGTCATAAATCTAATTTGGTTTTGCTAACATAGGTGGTGTTTGGTTATGTGTCTTCTTGGATTATGCACTTTGGCTTAAAAGCCAAGGAATGTCCTATTTATGGGATTTTGTCTTTGGCTTTTGACTTACGACTCATTATTATTTTATGATAGTATAAGACAAAAGCCAAACCAAAAAGGTCATAAATATGTTCTTTTTTGGCTTTTAAGCTAAAGTGCTAAAGGCAAAATTAAGAGAGAAGTAACCTCTGCGCATCCTTTGCTGCCCGATAGCGGCCTTCCCTATGAAATATCCGGGCCTCCCTCTCTCAATCTTTCGGCTTTCAAAGATGGATCTGCAACCCTACATCGACAAAGTGGCGAACCACCTGCCGGCCTGGAAAACCACGTTGTTACGTCGTGCAGGCAGATTGGTGCTCCTCAAATCCACGCTCACCGCAAGTTCCATTTACCCGATGATGGCTTTGACGTTTCCTAAGTGGTTCCTATCCTGCATTGACAAAATTTGCCGTGGTTTTTTGTGGCGTGGCCATGGAGACGCCAAGGGCGGACACTGCCTGGTCAACTGGCAAACCGTCTGTTCTCCGGTGGAATATGGTGGATTAGGCATCAAAAACTTAAGGCTTTTGAATGAAGCTTTCATGATGAAGTGAAGATGGCTCAACAGGACAGTGACAGACAAACCCTTGAATGGTTTTGTGGTTGAGATTCTAGAAATAATAGAAGCCATCTGTGTTGCGGCCATGGCATGCACGCTGGGCGATGGAAAAAAGCTCCGCTTCTGGATCGACAACTGGATTGATGGAACCGATGTCCAACAGCTTGCGCCTCATCTGTCTCGGCTCATTAAAATGGCGGCGAGACGCCACCTGGTAGCTGACGTCCTTCCGAGAGCGAGATGGATGCACGACATTGCTGGTACCCTCACCGTCCCGCAATTGTCGACACTATTCGGCTGTATGAAAGACTGAATCCAGTTGCTCTCACTGACGTCCCTGATGATTTTCGTTGGCGTTTGGAATTCAATGGTGTTTTCTCCGCCACCTCCTCCTATGATACTTTTTGGCCACTGCCTGGCTCCGAGCGCCACGGACAATTGGGATAGCTGGGCCCCTACGGAATCTGGTTTTCCCTCTTAAATAAATGGAGACTGCACCAGGCGACCCCATCTCCAGACACCACCTTTGTAGACTGGTGGACCTCCATGAGAAATTTGGTGGCCGGTGAGCATAAACGCGACATCTAATCTTTCATGAACTGCACATGTTGGATGCTGTGGTTAGAGCGTAATAGGCGGATCTTCGATAAAATGGCCCTCCTGCCATCGGCCCTAGTCCCCAGAATTAGCGTGGAATGGAAGGAATGGTGTTTAACTAGAAGTAGATCAATGGAAGATGACATGGGCTAACTAGTCGAGCTAGCATTGTAAGTAGGGTAGCCGCGACGACTCCTTGTATAAACTGTAAATATTTTCTACTCACAACTCCTAACCTTAATAAATAAGACATAAGTTGTATGTTTTTCAGAAAGAGAGAAGTTCACCCACGGTCATTGAAGTTGAGACCGAAATTCAATTTGGTCCACGTACTTAGAAATATCCAAAATACGATTATTAAAGTTGTATCAATGAACACCAACGGTCACCGACATATGCCTCGACTGTTATTTTGCCTACATGGCATATTGTTTGACCTGTTGACCGTCTACGTATCTGCTAGCAGGGCTAAAATTCATTAACGATCACTCTACTTGTTTTAAAAATTTATTTTGGTCACTGATTCAAAATTCAGAACACAACACTTTATTCGTTGGTTAGTATTTTTTTCATATTTTAGTTTATATATATAATATATATATATAATATGTATTCAAAAAAATAATTTACGTAAAAATGTAAAAATATTCATCACACATACAAAAGATGTACATGCAGTGTAAAAACTGTTCAAGCTATTTTAAAAAATGCTGCTAGATTTAGAAAAAATAGTGACATTAGAAAAAATTGTTCTCTTCCGAAGGGCTGCCCCTTCTCTCTCCCTCTCATTAGATCCAATCTTCACCATAACCCCGAAGCGCTGCTGCTCCCTCCTCTCTACTCCGGTGGCGCCGAGCTCTGGACGGCGGAGCCCTGCCGGATCATCTACACTGTACGTGTGGATCAACCATAGAGAGATCGTGTGTTCGATCTTTGTTCGAAGGACATCACGGTGATTAGATCGGATCGTGGGATTGTTCATCTTCACGCTTCTCCAACTCTCCATCAACATCTTCCGCTGCGAGAGTGCATCCGTTGAACGGTTGCCAAGGTACTAAGATCGATCTCCTTGTCTGTATCTTTCTAGATCCGTTCTTGGGTTTGGTTTTCGTAGTGCCGATTTTTTTTTGTTTTCTACTCCGATTCCCAACAGCGGTATCATGAGCTAGTCTAGTGCTAGATGCAGGTTCGATCTAGAGTTCATAAGTGATGAACGGCATTGCATAAAATTCTTTGTGCGCGGTTTTCTGATAAGAGATCTAAAACTGAATTTTTTGGTTGCTTCCCCTAGAAATTACACAAGTTGATTTCTCCTGTATTGCTTTATTTTGTTACAAACATCTTGCCCCTTGGGGTACTTCTATGCTGCTCCTGAGTATGCTGGTCGCGCGAAGATGCTTTGGGTCTTGCATTTGGAGTAGAGAAATTGTGTGACAAAAGGGGCTTGTTAGATTGATGGTCTAGCACGGGGATCACACGTATTGTCGATAGTTCAGTATGAGTCATGGGATTAAACAGTAACCTCATGGTTGATACGCCCCGCATGTTAATCTAGCAACTTGAAAATTGTGTCTCATGTGGTTACGTAGATAGCAAAACGTTTTGCCATGCAAACCCTAGTAGCCACGTAAAACTTGCAAGAAACGAGTAGAACACGTCTAACTTGTTTTTGCAGGAACATGTGATGTGGTATAGTCTTCGTCATAACTTGTTGTATGAGATGATTATATTTTGTAAAGTTTATATTTGCATGACTTGCATGTCATGGTACGGCATGATGGCTGGAGCCATGTGATTGTCTTTTATTGGGCCTGCGTGCCAAACTTCATGTAAAGTTTTATTTAGTAGAATAGATGCTAGCAATAGTTGTAGTATCTACATGAAGATGATGATCACGCGTCAACGTGCTCGATGACGTGCCGTACATGGAGGTGATGTCTCCGCCAAACGAAGATGAAGAAAGAAAAGCATGGTGCTTGGATCTTTCCAAAGAAAAGGCTATACCGTATCACATACTTAATTGCCTGTGATGTTAATCCTTTTCATTGCCTGTTTTGATTGCGCACTAGTCATAATTTTAATAGGATGATCTCTCTTAAAATATCAAGAAGTTCGTGCTCTCCCAACCGTGCAACCGTCTGTAATAAACGCCACCCGCGGTACGTCGTGTAACACGAGTGCCAACGGAAAGGTAACAAAGAGGCGGGTGGATTGAGTTGTCTTCACAGCAAAAGCGCTTGGTTGTCTTGACGTTCTAGCTTATCTGATCTGATCTCGGAGCACAAGTGTCGAAAGACTAATACAAGAGTCATAAGTTGGTTATGATTGGTTTAGTTAGACCTACCGGGTTGATCACCTCCATGGCTGAGTGTTACACCGGTGGCTGGTGTTTTGATCCGAATCTTGAATACCCTAAGATCAATTTAGAGAGATATTGGTTTTAGTGGGAGAATTTGATTAAATTGTTAATGATGCCATATTAATTTTGAACCATGTCTAAATCAACTTGTTATTTTCGTTGTAGAGCTATGGCCCCCGACACTCCCGTTAATTTTGATGCATTACTTGGAGATTTGATTTTGGATTCGAATGGAAATAACTATCTGGAATGGCTACGTGTCTTGGATAATAACCTTCACATGATTAAGAAATAATACTTGATTCGAGCGGAACTCCCTACTCCTCCAATGGTGAATGCTTTTGAAGAGGAGAAAATTGTTTATGCTTCTCTCAAAGCTGACTATGACGCTGTGCGACAAGTGATGTTGTCACACATGGACAAGTATCTGAAATTTGCTTTTGAGTTTTCAACCATCTGCGAAATGATTGCTACTCTCAACAAATGGTACATGAACTGTCTCAAGGCTAAGCGCCAATAGCTCACTCGAGCTTTATATGAGTGCAAGATGGAAATGAATGGCTCTATGAGAGACCATGTGGTCACCATGGCTGACTACGTTTCACAGCTAAGGCCTCTCGGACTTGATATACCGGATGACCTTGCTGTTGAACTTATCCTTGCATCATTCCCGCAACCGTTCTACAAACTTGTCATGCGCATAAGGGACACCATGGAGCAGAGGATAAGATTGATTTTGACAGAACCACGTGCTGGACCGCCCAGCAAAGGTATAATTGATATCAATATTATTGACGTCTTGTTTACTGGCATCAATTCCAACTCTTGGGTATTTGATACCGGATCGGTTGCTCATATTTGCAATACGATGCAGGGGCTTAGGAAGACGAGGAAGCTGGCAAAAGGAGAGATGACGATGCGCGTCGGAAACGGAGTCCTTCTTGACGCCAAAGCCGTTGGTGTCGTCACTCTACGTCTACCATCAGGATTTACATTGGAATTGAATAAATGTTATTTTGTTCCCGAGTTGTGTAAGAACATAATATCTGGATCATGTTTGTTACGCGATGGATATTCATTTAAATCTGAGAAAAATGGTTCTTCTATTTATATGAATGAAATGTTTTATGGATTTGCACCACTAGTTTGTGGATTATTCATACTTGATCTTGACTGTAGAAACGACGTCTATAACATAGAAACTAAACGCATAAAGTTGTCTGATGAAAATACCACTATGTTGTGGCATTGCCGTCTTGGTCACGTTGGAAAGAAACACATGGAGAAGCTCCATAAAGATGGAATTTTAAAGTCTTTTTATATTGATTCATTTGACACATGCGAAGCTTGTCTAATGGGAAAGATGATCAAAACACCGTCAATGGAGTTGTAAAACGGGCAACTGAACTATTGGAAATCATCCATACTGATGTATGTGGTCCAATGAGTACAACTGCACGCAATGGATATTTGTACTTTGTAACTTTTACTGATGACTTAAGCAGATATGTGTATATCTACTTGATGAAACAGAAATCTGAAACTTTTGAAAGGTTTAAATAGTTTCAAAACGAAGTAGAAAATCATCAGAACAAAAGGATAAAATTTCTACGATCTGATCGTGGAGGTGAATACCTAAGCGATCAGTTTACCGCACATCTCAGAGATCGTGGAATTGTTCCACGACTTACGCCACCAGGAACACCACAAAGAAATGGTGTGTCTGAGAGGCGTAACCGAACCCTGTTAGACATGATGAGGTCTATGATGTCCCTAACGGAACTGCCATTATCATTCTGGGGATACGCTTTAGAAACTGCTGCCCACACTTTAAACAGAGCCCCATCAAAGTCTGTGGAAACGACACCATATGAAATTTGGCACGGGAATAAGCCCGATTTGTCGTATCTTAAAATTTGGGGATGTGACGCGTATGTGAAACGCTTACAACCAAACAAGCTTGACCCCAAAGCAGACAAATGCTACTTTCTTGGATATCCAAGAGAGACAGCTGGATATTCCTTCTACCCCCGTGCAGAGGGCAAAGTGTTTGTCGCGAGACACGGAGTATTTCTCGCTCGTATTGATGCTTAAGTCTATTCAGATTTTACTAGCAGTCGCTGCATATTTCGACTATGAGATATGGCAGATGGACGTCAAAACATCTTTCCTTAATGGATATCTTGAGGAGGATGTATACATGATACAACCTAAAGGTTTTGTGAGTCCAGAAGATGCTGGTAAGGTATGCAAACTTCAAAGAGCCATCTATGGTTTGAAGCAGGCATCACGGAGTTGGAATACACATTTTGATGAAGTCGTAAAAGGTTTCGGATTCATGAAGAACGAAGAAGAATCTTGTGTATACAAGAAAGTAAGTGGGAGCGCAAGAGTTTTTCTGGTTCTGTATGTCGACGACATATTGTTAATTGGAAATAATAAAAACTTTCTTAATGAAGTGAAAGAGTCACTTAAAAATAGTTTTTCAATGAAGGACATGGGCGAAGCGGCATATGTATTGGGCATCCAAATCTATCGAGATAGATCAAAACGCCTAGTAGCGCTTAGCCAAAGCACGTACCTTGACAAGATTCTGAAAAGGTTCAGAATGGAGAATACAAAGAAAGGCAATCTCCCAATGTCACATGGCACAGTACTTCGTCGAAGTCAGTCGCCTCAGACGGCTGCAGAACGAGAAGAGATGAGCAAGAATCCATATGCTTCAGCCATTGGATCGATCATGTATGCCATGGTGTGCACTAGACCAGATGTTTCATTTGCACTTAGTGCTTGTAGCAGATACCAAAGCAACCCTGGATTGGTTCATTGGGCTGCTATCAAGAATATACTCAAGTACCTCAAGAGAACAAAAGAGTTGTTTCTCGTGTACGGAGGTGATGAAGAGCTCCTTGCAAAATGTTACACGGACGCTAGCTTCATGACTGATCAAGATGATTTCAAATCTCAGTCAGGTTATGTATTTACATTAAATGGTGGAGAGTAAGCTGGAAAAGTTTCAAGCAGAATACCGTCGCAGATTCTACAACGGAGGCGGAATACATTGCGGCTTCAGAAGCGGCTAAGGAGGGAATTTGGATTAGGAACTTCATCATCGAGCTTGATGTCGTCCCGAGTGCAAGAGACCCACTGGAGTTATACTGTGATAACACTCGCGTGGTGGCTCAAAGCAAAGGAGCCAAGGGCTCATCAGAAATCCAAACATGTCGACCGCAAGTACCATCTTATTCGTCACTTCATCAAAGACGAGTACTTAAAGATATGCAAGATTGATACGACTCTGAATGTGTCTGACCCGTTGACAAATCCTCTACCACTTGCAAAGCATGAAGAACACCGTAGTGCCATTGGTGTTAGACAAATCATGTAACTAGATTATTGTCTCTAGTGCAAGTGGGAGACTGTTGGAATTATGCCCTAGAGGCAATAATAAATTGTATTATTATAATTCCAGGTTCATTATTAATGTTTATATGTCTGTACTATAACTGCAATGGCTTATGCGGAGGTTTGCCACGTAGCATGTTAACTGCCTCCGGAGGAAAACCCATATGCAGGTGTGGAGTATAAACACCAAGTGTTCTTAGTCTGCCTCTAGGACTAACCCGTGTGTTATGGATGACATGTTTTCCTGTTCATAGGGCATTGGAAATTCTGGTAACACATGGGAGCACATTGTTACCAAAACAAGGGTGCTGAACCGACCCAATTGTATGATGTACTTTGGGATCACATCGTTTCCATGTTATAAGTAAAATCATCTAAAGTTAATATGCATGTGTCCTTCATGACCATAAGAATGTTTCGTAACTTCATACCGGAGGGTGGGTTTTGACACTGTCCCAACACCACCCGTAACAGGCTTGGCAATAACGGCTTTGATCACTCACACCTGAAAGTGTGTCAAGGGACTTAACGATTCGAGTTGGGAATTTGCTCCTCTAACGATGGAGAGATACTTCTTTGGCCCCTCTTGGTATTACGGCATCCAACATCGTCTGGCCAGACACTGTGAATTGATCACAAGGGATACCGGAATACTAAACGAGAAAAATAGAACAAAACAAGAAGGAGGATGACTTGGTATAATGGTTAATGGTTAATCATGCGGATACCTAATAGATCTCACCTCAGGTTTTTTATAGTATCGTGAAGAAAATAGGACTGGCATGTTAAGCTTGTGGTTCACTTGAATTTATATTCGTGTAGGTACGGGAACCGTTATGGGTGTCCATGGCTCCGCTATCGGTTATTGTTCCGCGGGAAAATAAGTTTCCGGTTCATGTCCGTATCCTACCAAACCTATGGGGTCACACACTTAAAGGTAGATGATCTGTAGAGTACTAGAGTGATAGGAGCACGTATTTATAACACCGCGAAAGTCTCGGAGTGATTGGGTTATAATCGATGAGAAAACCGGAATCGTTTTGGAGACCCGGTAAAGTACCGGGAAGAGTTTTAAGAAAACCGGGTAAAACCAGAGGGCCGGAAAAGTTCCGAGTTGGTCTAGATATTTGTGATATTCATTTATTACGTATTTCAAAAAGGTTTTGAAATTAAATTAATGAATAAAACATCAATAGGCTCCCTCTCACTTGGAAGTCCCAAGTGGGGAGGGAGCACATGGGCCAAAGGTGGCCCAAGAGGGGAGGCGCCTTGGGGGGAGCTTCCAGGAAGCTTCCCCCCTCCTTGGCGCAACCCTAGGGGAGGGGAAACCCTAGGGCGCAGCCCCTAGGGCTGCCCCCTCCTCCAAGGTGGCTCCCCTCCCCCTCCCCCTATAAATAGAGGAGGTGGGGGCACCCCTTCAAGATACAATTCAGATTGTTCTCTCCCGAAGGGCTTCCCCCTCTCTCTCCCTCTCATTAGATCCAATCTCCACCATAACCCCGAAGTGCTGCTCCTCCCTCCTCTCTACTCCGGTGGCACCGAGCTCTGGATGGCGGAGCCCTGTCGGATCATCTACACTGTACGTGTGGATCAACCGTAGAGAGATCGTGCGTTCGATCTTTGTTCGAGGGACATCACGGTGATTAGATCGGATCGTGGGATTGTTCATCTTCACGCTTCTCCAACTCTCCATCAACATCTTCCGCTGCGAGAGTGCATCCGTTGAACGGTTGCAAAGGTACTAAGATCGATCTCCTTGTCTGTATCTTCCTAGATCCGTTCTTGGGTTTGGTTTTTGTAGTGCCGATTTTTTTTTGTTTTATACTCCGATTCCCAACAACTACTCACAAGACATAAAAGAGATCATGATCAGAGGTGATAAATATATGATAAACAATCAGGACATAATGATATTTCTCCAACAAAAATCAATAGTATTCACCACAAAGTAGTAATCAACACCGATAGAGTATAGAGGATAGATAGTACAGATTACAACACAAGATAAACTTGTGAGGTGAGATTGGATGGTGGCGGAGATGGTGCTGATGTTGGGGATGATGTTGATGATGATCTCAATGATGCCCGTGATGATGGTGATGACGATGGCGATGATCTCCCCTTCTGGGAGGTGATCTCCTCGGCAGAATCTGCCCGCCGGAGAGCCCTTTTCTTCTCTGTAGGTTTTCTCCACGGAGCGGCGGCGGAACTCTGTGAAAGCTTATCTTTTTAGGGTTTTTGTGTAACGAGGAGTATATAGGCCAGAGGAGGTAGCCGGGAGTGGCCCCAGGGCTCCAGGCGCCCTCCCGGCACGGCCAGGGGTGGGGCCACGCCAGGTGGCCGCCTGGGGCCCCCGTGCCCCCCCCTCTGGCCCCTCTTCAGCGAGTCTTCGTTAATCCTTCGGAAAATATCCTCCGTCGATTTTCAGGTAATTTGGAGGTATTCTTCTTCAGCAACTCAGCGTCCACTTTTTACCGCTGAATCCTGCGTCTGCTGCTTCGGCACCGGAAAGTTGCAAACTGTGTAAAATAAGCCAAAACAACATAAGAACATCATCGTAATGTGAAATATATCAATGAATAAGGATGAATTGCGATATAAAATAGTGATGCATTTTGGACGTATCAACTCCCCCAAGCTTAGACCTCGCTTGTCCCCAAGCGAAAACTGAGCTCGGTAAACCTGTCCACAAGTTTAGAGAGTGAAGTGTCGATAAATAAAATACAGAGAAGAAGCATCATGATTTCTTCACCAAACTCAAACATCCTCAACAACAATCTTGAACTCATAAGTCCCTTATGAAAGAGTAATAACAATTATAATCAAGAGTAGGGCTAAGGAAACTCATCAAATCATGGCAAACATGTCCTTTGGTCAAGAACAACTATTAGCTTTTACTTTTGCTCTTTCTTTTTATAATTTGAAGAGACAATTTAGAACTTTTGAAAGAACAAGCTATTAGTCATGAAGTGAAAATGCTAACACAAAGGGAGATGTTTGCTTGGCAAATACTTTTGCAAACAATTTACTTATCAACAGATAATGTCAACAATGATATGGCATGACAAAACTTAATGCAACATTATATGGATGAATCCTTATCAACACCAAGTGTCTGTTCTCTTTGGGAAAGGAAGAAATAGGGAAAACTGACTCAACATAAAAGTAAAGGAAAAGCCTTGTTAAAGGCAAGCAGGGAAAACTCAAGTGCTATCCTTAAATCAAACAGAATGAAAACAAGTTTTGAGAGGTGCATGATTTGTTAACGAATGCTAATAGAAAACTCAATTACTTCTCAGATTGGACAAGTTTCGAGGAACGACTCCCACACGGGGACGATCACGTCCCCGCAATCTCCTTTGTTTATCACTGCCAAAGTTTTCTGATTTCTCGTGAACAAAGCGTGAAGGAGGGTTTGTTTGTTGTATTATATTTTGTGAGCTGGGCGCACTCATGCCAGTTCCTCCTCGTATTAGGGGTTTGCAGATTAGACATGCAATCCCGGGATAAAACTTGTCCAACTTAAGATGATCATGAAATAACTACTACTTCCTCATGAGCTAAAACAGGGGCACAAAATAGAGGATTTTGAATATTTAAGGATAACACAAAAATTCTATGCTTTAGGAGTGGTAGTGGAATACCACGAATAGGAAGGTAAGGTGGACTCATATGGGAGATACTGGTTTCAGGGTATGGATGCACAAGCAGAATTCCGCTTAGTATAGAGGTTTGGCTAGCAAAGGCTTTGAGAGAACAGATAGTTGATGATGACTTGGATGCAAAGCAATATAAAGCATAAACATTAAAATAAGCATATCACATCAAGTTGTCTTCCTTGTCAACATAACACTACAAGCATAATAACAAAGAGGGTTTGGCTATGTCGCTACTTTGCGAAAAATTAACATGCTTGTTGTTATGACCAAAGGTATGTTTGCCAAGATTAAATAAAGTTTTCAAAGCCATACCTGATAAAATGTCAATACTCCCCAAAAGAATCATCATAAGGTCGATTGCGTGAAGAGAATACCGAGTGCAGTGAAGGGATCAATAGACTTCTCATTAATATTCCATCATAGACGACTCCACACTCATGGATACATAATTCTCCATAAAGGAGTGATGGACTTCAATGCAAACACCTATTTTATAAGATAACTTCCCTAGACATGATACGACTCTACTTGAATCTAAAAGACAAAGGTAAATATAAAGATACCGGGCACTCCCTGATGCCCCACAGGCGTAAGGGATCGAGATAGTCTTCGCGGGTAAGTTAACCCAATTTATTGATTCGACACACGGGGAGCCAAAGAGTATTTATAATCTTTAACAGTTGAGTTGTCAATTCAACCGCACCTGAAATATACTTGCTTGCAATGATAGATAAGTGGTGACGATAATATGATAGTGATGATAGCAACATCAAAAGTAAATAGCAAAAAGTAACAACTAATAACCAGCAGGATTAAAAACACTGTAGGCTAGGGAGATGGATGGTTGGGCGCTGCATGGATGAGAGTAAACATATAATAGATTATAACACGGGGCAAGGCACACAGAAAAGCAATGATCATCTAGGCAAATATCAAACAATAGGCATGTATCCCGTAGGTAGTTGTGCGTGCTTGCAATAAGAACTTGCACAACATCTTTTGTCCTACCATCCCGCTACAAACGGGGCCAAAAGGAACTTATGGAGATTAAGGTGCTCCTGTCAAAGATCACCAGAACAAAGCAATAAACTCAATGGATACATGGAATCCTCAAATTATGGACCATCCCCTTTGGTGTCCCAAGCTGTCACCTTTGGGATCGCCGGTTCCGGACCATAATAGGTGCATACAACTCATAGATAGGATCTAGAACACAAATATATTCATGAAAACACATAGGGTTCAGATCTGAAAACATGGCACTCGGTCCCAAAGTGACAAGCATTAAGAACAACGAATTGTAGCAAAGATGATAAACACCAAAGTAGATGATAGGCAACATGCCCCCAACAATCTGACGAACTATTACATGATTAAACTCATCCAATCCCTACCATCCCCTTTTCCTACAGCAGGGAATTACTCACACATATGAAGAGAAGTCATGGAGGATGGATGGAGTGGCGATGGTGATGACGATGGCGACGATCTCCCCTCTCCGGAGGCCAAATCAGCCTCCAGATTAGCCCTCCCGAAGAAGAACAGAGGGTGGCGGCGGCTCCGCGACGGAAACTGGGAAAACGACTTCTGTTCTGGGGTTTTCTCGTCACGGGGATAAATAGGAGTCTCGGTAGGGCACCAGAGGAGGGGGGAGCAGCCCAGGCGGCCAGAGGGCGCGGCCCCACCCCTGGCCGTGCTAGGGGGGCGCCTGGGGCCCCCCAGGGCTCCCCTCTGGTCCCATTTCTGGCTCCTGGCTCCTTCGGGTGCGTGGATTTTTAGGTAATTTTCTGGGAATTTTCTGGGACGTCTAAAAATCCATTTTCCTGCGCACAAATAAACCATACAGGCAGCTCTGCTGAAAACAACGTTAGTCCGGGTTAGTTTCGTACAAATCATGCAAGAATGAAGGCAAAACAATAGCAAAAGTGTTTGGAAAAGTAGATACGTTTGAGACGTATCAACTCCCCCAAGCTTAGCATATTGCTTGTCCTCAAGCAATTCAGTTCAACGAACTGGACGCGACAAAGAAAACTTTGACAAACTCTTTTGCTTCAACAGATGTATATAAGCATGTACTACGAAAAGAGTTTAGCAAGTATTGAAACAATGCTACAAGGACAATGCACGAAGCAATTATCTTTCTTGTGATCAGTCACAAACAACTAAAAGTAAATAATAAGCTACTGAAAATCAAAACAGGATCACAATGCACATAGCTTGAACATACTTGAGTGGAATTTCGCTAGCCTCCATGAGTGAAGCAAAACATAAATGTAGAAACTCCTCCGGAGTTTTAAAGGTTACTAGAACTCAGTATTTCAGACTAGCAATAACACAAGCATGCAGAAGACAATGTAATACTTTGGGACAATGCATGTTACACTAAGAATGACAATTATGCTCTCATAGTTGGTGCTTCGAAGGAAGAAAGGGAGACTCTCGAACCGTGGCTTTTGATGGCAAGGTTGAAAACCCGTGAAAGGAAGCAAAGACTAAACATGTGCCAGAGCTCTTGGTTTTGAAAACAGAGATAAAATATTTTTGAGAAGTGCAACTTTCCAGTCAACGGTGAACGGTAAAGGTCTCTCAATATCTCCCATGCCAACCATATATAATGCTTTTTGCTTACACATATTCCCTTATCCATTAATCTTCGATGGTCTATGGAACCTTTTATTTTGCCTCAAGGATGGAAGGAGGGTATCGTTCCACCTATCATAAGCAACATTTGGTCCCATTTCACTCCATCATCAAGTATGGGGGAGGTGTAACTCTCATATTTTTTTTCTTTTTCTGTTTTGACTAGTTAAAACTTCCGTCAAAATATTTTTGGCATGAAAGATACTGATTTCCCCTCACCGCACCATGAGCTTGTACGGTTACAAAAGGGAAACTTTTGAATAAATTTCGAGATGGCACAAGAAAGTCTAAGTTAGGAGTGGCCGGTTAATACCACATATAGGTAGGTATGGTGGACTCAAATGGAACAACTGGGTTTGAAAAGGAGTTTGGAAGCACAAACAGAATTCCGCTTGGTGCGAGAGAAGGCTAGCAAAAGACTGGGAAGCGACCAACTAGAGAGCAATAACTGTCATAATCATGCAGAGCGACAAAGCAACATTGAATCGGGCATGAAAGTGATATAACTATTCTGAAACAAAAAGATCATCAAGGAAAGAGTAGACTTTTTAGTCATAAGCATGTGTGAACATGTGCCAAGTCAATCCAAAAATTCTCCGAAGGGAAATACCACTCCAGTATGCCAAACCATGAACAATGCAATGCATGTAAATCATTTCAACAACACATTATGTACTCTAGCTATTTGAGACTAGCCACAAGGAAAGCATGAACACTGGGAAAGCATTGTAAACATAGCACTATGTCGCTACAAGCTCAGGCATATGTACAAAAGTAGAAACAAGAAGAGTTCATACCGGTTTTCCTTGTTGCTTCCCTTTCGTCGATCTTCGTCATTACTGCCTTGTCACTTGCACGATCGAACGTAGGAAATATAATCAAATGCCATCACGGACTCGAGCCGATCTCTGAAAACAAAGCAAACTAAAGAGAGAAAGGAAATCTTTTTGGGTTTTTCAAAGGTTTTAAAAGAAAACAAAAGAAAAGAGAAAATCTTTTTGTTATTTTTGAAAAGTAAGTAAGAAAGAGAAAACGGAAAAAAACTTCAAAAGGATTAAAGCGAATAAAATGGATAATACAATGGAAAAGTGAGAAGGGCACGTACTCCCCCAAGATTAGGCTTTTGGCCTAAGTTGGTAGCGGCTAATGTCCCCAGGAGCCTCCTGCTCCAGGGTAGTACGGGTGAGTCCAAGGATCGAATGAGGCTTCCGGCGCGTACACCGAAGTCCTCGGATTCTCCCTCGAAGAAGGATCCGCGCTCCAAGCAGAGGAAGACCCTTCACCAAGCCGGGTGACGGTCTCTCCCTGGAAAGGTGGGAACTCACCATGCCCCTCCTCGTCGGGCACAACCCCCTCCATGGGGTTATGAAACTGACGCTAGACCACGAACTCGTCGAACTGGATAACATCAAAGGACCATCTGTTCCTGCAAGAAAAATCAAACAAAAGAGGTGCAGGTAGACGGATCTTGCGTTCCGTGGTAGCTCCGAAACGTAAGATATAATCAAGGTTACCAAACTCGGAAGTCATGGTAACAAACTTATGCCTTTTCATAGCAGCAAGATCAAAACTTAAATAAGTAAAAGGCTTATCATCGGGGTGTGGGGTGCCATTAATAGACTCTAGGATAAGTGTGGCGTAAACGCCACCAAATAAGTCTCCCTTATTACCGTTCATAGCAAGGCGTCGAGAAATTAAGGCACCCACATTATAATCAAACCTCCCTGAAAGGGCGGTTGCCAGGATAGCAATATCCGGCGCAGATATGTTGCTCGTGTTGTCACGAGCTAACACCCCTCTAGCAATATAATACGCAAAATACCTGAGGTGTGGAAATAAGATGCTGGAGATCTTTGACCGATGAATATCCCTCGTATCCATACTACAGAGCGAGTTGAAGACGGTTCTCAGCTTGGAGGGCTGAGGGCTCATCTTCGCCGTCTGTCCCACGTTCGGCACACCTATTATTTCACAAAACCTTTCCAAAGGCATGGTCAAAAGATCATTATAAATTTTAAACTCAACAGAACCAGCATCAAGGTTATATCTAAAACTGTTAATGAAACAGGAGGTGAGTTTTTGATACTGGGTAACATGGCACGTTGCAAGCCGCGTCAAACCTGCATTAGCACAAAGATTATAAAACTCCTCCCTGATTCCTGCATCTTCAAGGAATTCATCGCACGGGAAAGTCATTGCACGTGCTTGATTTGTGTCCTCCAACAACTCCAAGGGAACATGATCTTCGTTGTAGCTCACCCTAGCAGTCGAGCGTGAAGCTGAAGCTCTTGTAACTCGATCGGAGCGCTCGGGCCTTTTCTTCCCAAGCCACCCCTTTGCTCTTCCTAGCAAACTCATTTCTGAAATTTTTGACAAATTGCAAAAACAAGGATTTAAACAAAGTGAGTTAAGGCAAACTACTCAACTCACTTACCTAAGGCATAAACTTGCATCAAAACTTGGAAAATAAAATTCTACACATGCATGCAAGCTCATATAAACAGCACCAAAAACTACTGAATACTCACAAATGAAGCCTCCAATCAAAAATCTAATTGGAGGGGTGAAGGAGTTACATACCAGGGAGTATTTGCTCAAAATTTCAGCTCTAATGGTGGGCTGTAGATAGAGATCGAAAATTGCCTCCAAGAACAGCAAGAACGCAAGAACTGGAGCAGAACTCATGTTTTTGGAGAGAGAGGAAGGAGTGGGAAGAAGACATACCTGGCTGGCTGCCCTGGGGGCCCCAGGCGCCCTGTGGGCGCGGCCAGGGGGCAGGCCGCGCCAGCTGGCCGCCTGGGCCACTGGTGGCCCCCTCTAGTCAGCCCCAGGTGCCTCTGGGTCGCTCCCGGCATGGAAATTTTTATTTTTATTTTTCTAGAATTTTTCTGAAAACTTCACTGTTGAAAATTTCTCGGAGTTCAAAAAGCTGCAAAACTTTCTGAAAACTTAAAGCGGTGATTAGTATTGTGAAGCTTCAAAAACATAAAAACTTGGTACATCAAAGAGAATGAAAGCTAAAGCAAATGAAAACATAACAAGCTTAACTTTTTACCTATATAAAACAAGCCCACTAGCAAGGTTGATCAAGTCTTACCAACAAACTGGCGATATATAGAACAAAAAGTCTCCCCTCTTATGAAATGATCATTGCACCTTTACTTTAATGGACATTGTCCCCACCATAATGGTTTTGTATTTGTGGTGCACATGTAGTGGACAGTCCCATTCTCCAATATTCACGGTCTCGATATTCTTTATAGAGTTAAGGCCATGCCTCTTGTCGATCTTCTTTGGAAAATACACCGTGTGTTCTTTATCATCAACGTTGAAGGTGACCTTTCCTTTATTGCAATCAATGATAGCACCTGCGGTGTTAAGAAAAGGTCTACCAAGAATAATGGACATGCTCCCATCCTCGGGTATGTCAAGCACAACAAAATCTGTAAGGATCAAACAGTTAGCAACTTCAACAGGTACATCCTCACAAATACCTATTGGGACAGCTGTTGACTTGCCAGCCATCTGAAGGGAGATATCTGTAGGGATTAGTTTCTCTAAACAAAGCCTTTTGTAAAGAGAGAAGGGCATAACACTCACTCCTGCACCAAGATCACATAAAGCAGTTCTGACGTAGTTATTCTTTATGGAGCAAGGAATGGTGGGTATACCTGGATCGCCGAGCTTCTTAGGAATCTTGCCACTGAAAGAATAGTTAGCAAGCATAGTAGATATTGCCTCATTAGGAACTTTTCTTTTATTAGTAACAATATCTTTCATATATTTCAAATAAGGAGGTAACTTAATAGCATCAGTCAAAGGAATTTGAAGAAAAAGAGGTTTCATCCATTCACAAAATTTATTATTATAATGCTCTTCTTCTTTAGATTTGAGGGACTTACCAGGAAAGGGCATGGTTTTTTGTATCCATGGTTCCCTTTCCTTCCCATGTCTCCTTGCGATGAAGTCTTCTTTAGAGTACCTCTTGCGTTTATCGGGTGCTTCTTCTTCTCTTTCCTTGGGAGAATCATCCTTCTCAGCGTCCTTTTCTTGTGGCTCAGCATCGTCTTCTGTTTCAGCATCGGAGGTAGATATGTTGTTAGGATCAACAGCTGGCTTTTCACTTGTAATAGAATCACCGGGATTGTCAGCCTCCTTGTGTTTCTTCTTCTTCTTTTTCTTCTGAGAGCTAACAGTCTCGTCTTCTTCTTGTACTTGAGAATCTTGCTCGATCCTCTTTGGATGCCCCTCAGGATAGAGTGGGTCCTGGGTGTGTGTTCCACCCCTAGTTTTGATTCCATAAGTTTGTATGTCCTGTTTGGCATTATTAGCAAGCAAATCTTTTTGCACATTAGAAATTTGTTCAAGCTGAGTTTGAACCATATGAAAATGCTTAACAAGACATTTAACATCATTAACTGTTCTTTCTAGAACATCACATAAACTTTTGATAGCACGAGAATTATCATGCAACTGACTTTGTAACTTCCTATTAAAATGGTCTTGCTTGACAATAAAATTATCAAGCTCATCTAAACATTGGTCAGGAGACTTAACTTTAGGGATGTCACTTTCAGTAAAGTCTAATAGAGAGTGTACCTCTACCAAGGGAGGGTGAGTAGTAGGCTCACACAACTTCTCAATAGGCGGTAAATTCTTCACGTCTTCGGCTTTAATACCTTTCTCCTTTATAGACTTCTTTGCTTCTTGCATATCTTCGGGGTTCAGAACAAGCATGCCCCTCTTTTTCGGTGGCAGAAGTGGTTCAGGGACGGACCAGTCTTCATAGTTCTTGGCAATTTTGCACATTAATTCTTCTGCATCGTCCGATGTTCTTTCCCTGAAAACACAACTAGCACAACTATCCAGATAGGTTCTGGATTCATCGGTTAAACCAACATAAAATATATCGAGCAGTTCATTCTTGGGGATTCCATGTCCCGGCATAACCTTAAGTAAATCACAAAACCTCCCCCAAGCTTTAGGGAGTTGCTCATCCTGCAATTGTTTAAAGTTATAGATTCTTTGCAAAGCAGCATGTTGCAGATGAGCCGGGAAATATTTATCAACAAAGAATTTGACTAAGTCCTGAGGACTTTTAACGGAACCATAAGGTAGTTCGTCGTACCATGATTTAGCGTCTTCCTTCAAAGAAAAAGGAAAAAGCTTGGCCACATAGAAGTTTCGTATCTTCTCATCAGTAGTGAACAGGTTGCTTAACTCAACGAGTTTGGTCAAGTGTGCTATAGCATCATCATTTTCTCTGCCATAAAAGGGGCCAGCCTCGACTGTAGATATAAGTGAAAGATCAACAGAGAAATCATAATCAGGATCAGTGATGCATATAGGAGATGTGGAAAATTGAGGGTCAGGAATAACTTTGTTCTTCATGGCGTGCCTTTTGAGCAATTCTTTAACAGCACCAGGGTCAGAGTCGACACACTCTCTGAGTTCCCTGCAAAAATCATCATCAAGAGTAACATAATCATCATCAAGGATTCTCTCCTTGAGTTCATCTAAGCTCGGATAACCAAAGGTTTTGCAGGTACGAATATAGATAGCAGGGGTCTCGGTCTTGGATTTTGCTGCAGCCTTAGCAGTCTGAGTTTCAACATAGTGACCAAGAAAAGTAGCATCATCAAGAGTAGTGGAAGCATCATCAAAAGTATCGGACATAGTAACAAACTCAATGGAAGCATCATGTAGTGGTGGTGAAGTAAACTTACTCATAACAGAAGGTGAATCAAGTGTAGCACTAGTGTTCAGAACGGTACCTTTTCTTGTACGGGATGGTAAGATCGGAACCTTGGGGTCTCCTTTCTTACCCATAGAGGATGATATGCAGTAGGCAAGATACTTCAAGTAGACTTGTAAATATTGCTATGCTCCCCGGAAACGGCGCCAGAAAACGCTGCTTGATGCCCCACAGGCGTAAGGGATCGAGATAGTCTTTGCGGGTAAGTTAACCCAATTTATTGATTCGACACACGGGGAGCCAAAGAGTATTTATAAGCTTTGACAGTTGAGTTGTCAATTCAACCGCACCTGAAATATACTTGCTTGCAACAATAGATAAGTGGTAACGGTGATATGATAGTGATGATAGCAACAACAAAAGTAAATAGCAAAAAGTAACAACTAATAACCAGCAGGATGAAAAACACTGTAGGCTAGGGAGATGGATGGTTGGGCGCTGCATGGATGAGAGTAAACATATAATAGATTATAACACGGGGCAAGGCACACAGAAAAGCAATGATTATCTAGGCAAATATCAAACAATAGGCATGTATCCTGTAGGTAGTTGTGCGTGCTTGCAATAAGAACTTGCACAACATCTTTTGTCCTACCATCCCGCTACGAACGGGGCCAAAAGGAACTTATGGAGATTAAGGTGCTCCTGTCGAAGAGCACCGGAACAAAGCAATAAACTCAATGGATACATGGAACCCTCAAATTATGGACCATCCCCTTTGGTGTCCCAAGCTGTCACCTTTGGGATCGCCGGTTCCGGACCATAATAGGTGCATACAACTCATAGATAGGATCTAGAACACAAATATATTCATGAAAACACATAGGGTTCAAATCTGAAAACATGGCACTCGGGCCCAAAGTGACAAGCATTAAGAACAACGAATTGTAGCAAAGATGATAAACACCAAAGTAGATGATAGGCAACATGCCCCCAACAATCCGACGAACTATTAGATGATTAAACTCATCCAATCCCTACCATCCCCTTTGCCTACAGCAGGGAATTACTCACACATATGAAGAGAAGTCATGGAGGATGGATGGAGTGGCGATGGTGATGACGATGGCGACGATCTCCCCTCTCCGGAGGCCAAACCAGCCTCCAGATTAGCCCTCCCGAAGAAGAACAGAGGGTGGCGGCGGCTCCGCGACGGAAACTGGGAAAACGACTTCTGTTCTGGGGTTTTCTCGTCACGGGGATAAATAGGAGTCTCGGTAGGGCACCAGAGGAGGTGGGAGCAGCCCAGGCGGCCAGAGGGCGCGGCCCCACCCCTGGCCGCGCCAGGGGGGCGCCTGGTGTGACGCCCCCAAAATCAGACCGTGTACAGTAATCATACACACAGGGTACACGACTGAGATTAGGATGCCATGCTGATAATATCACAGCACAACACTAAACACAAAAGGATAAACAAATATGTTACAATAGAGGGGGTCACACGGACCCGAATAAATAAGTCATACAAGCCATAATATCTGAGTACAGACATAGTTAGTCAAGTTTTTGCCTTAAGAAGGCTAGCACAAATCCCATCAGAGATACAGAACGAAAAGGCGAGGCCTCCTGCCTGGGATCCACCGAACTACTCCTGGTCAACGGGGAACTCGACGTCGTAGTAGGAGCCTCCGGGGTACTCCTGCTCCTGAGCTCCAACGTCGGCTACAGCGGCCGATCAGGCAAAACAGTAAAGGAAATAAAGCAGGTGAGTATCTAGTATACCCGCGAGACTTACGTCCGCTACTAAGCATTATGCATTGTATCAACGGAAAGAAGAGGCTGTATATAGTGTACTGAAAGACAGAAATCCAGAGCAAGGGTAAGAAGCTAGGCCTAACGAAGACTAGCATCTTCCGACGATGTCTTGCAGCATGAGGTAAGAATCAGCCAACAATTTATATAAAGCATAAAGTAACAATGCAGCAGAAGTTGCTGCAGCATTGTATAATAATAAGTTGTAATAATTAACAATGCCTCCGAGTTCACCTCCTCGACATCCCCGCGAGGAAGAGAACCCGGAACCATACAATTTAATAATAGTTTCTAGTGGTAAGATCCAGCTTCAACATAAAGCGTCCTGTTACCGTGGACACGGCTATCCGAATAGATTAATCTTCCCTGCAGGGGTGCACTTGTGTTACGCTACACGCACGGATCTCCAGGGTGGCGGGAACCTTGTTAGGGAACACTCCACCGAGGCTATCCGACACTTCATAGCCCATCTTTCAAACTCAACAGAGAGGTCATCCGCCGGTCTAAATCCTAAGTACGCCGGGCCTTGGACCCCAACCCGAACGTACTCCTGCACGGTGCGTGCCTGGCCGGTGAAGTTAAAGCAAATACAAATAAGACACCACCGCGCGAGCAAATAAGACAACACCACTTCCCGGCGCAGGCCGCGGTACTGCTGACGTCTGAAGAGTCCTCGGACGACACTAAGAAGCGGAGGAGCCCATAACTCGTAGTTCCCACGGGTAGGTAGTGTGTACATGGCATATAGCCAACTCAAGACATTCACAGAACCATTTAGCATTTTAATTAACCTGCGTGACAACCGTTATCGTTGCCTCGACTTAACCGACCCGCGGACAACGACAGCAGCCAGGACCACCAGTACATCGGTGCCTGCCCCGTCGTCCCACCAAGTCACTGCGGTTACCAACAAGGTGAACCGTCTCCTTACCTTGTCTCGCGTTTGCTCCTGGAGGAGCTCGACTTTCGTGGTTTGGTAACTCTCGCGGCCAACGATCAAGGGCCAAGCACACCAGTACACAGGTCGTGCCCTCCCTGTCGTCCCGTCGCAATACCACTCGCGAGCACCGTTGGGTCGCCCGACTTCTTACCTGAAGGACACTCGCCGATCAGGACCCTATGGCGGCAAGACAAAGTCAGCCTCGAGTGGAGTACAAGGATTACTCCTTGATAGCTCACACTTGAGGTGACTAGGCATAACCCAGATAGGGGCCTTAGACGGTGTCTGCATTGTACCGTACCTGTGCAGTTATAATTCCTGTATCCGCGTTCACTCCCCTGAGTGATCACGGCCCGCTATCTAATCCTAGATAACAATGCGCAGGGCTCACTGCTGAATAATGCATAATAATAATAATAGGCAGCATAGGACAAAGGAGGGCACATCAAGGGGCGACAAAAATCAGGCTATGCAATTGAATAGGATTGTAATCGTAGCAGCAGCAGTAACAATGCCTAGTGCAAGAAATGTACAGAAAGATAGGCGATATCTGGGGAAGAGAATGGCTCTGCTTGCCTGCAAGCTCGACGGTAGTAGTAGGGTCGTCGACGAAGTAGTCGTACTCAGCAGCGGTGTAGTCGACGGCAGCAACGGGGTCTATCGAAGATTAAGGGGGGGGGAGAAACAGTAAATACACAACAAGCATATACAAACAGATGCATGACATGACATATGAAATGTTAACGGTATTCTAACGCAGTGCAATGCACGTTGCTCGGAGCGAGAATTCATCTGGGGACGAACTACCGGCTCCGGAAGATTACCGAACAGGGTGTCCGGAGGGGGAAGGATCAAGCCGGAGGTGTCGTGGGTACCGGACAAACATAAGGGGGGTGTATCCGTGCTATTTGATCTATTCCGAACAACATTCGTGTTCGGAATAAACTCATCCGGGCACTCTAACAGTACCGTACCATTTATCGGACTGCCGGTCCGGAGGGGGACGGTTCGATGTTCGTTGTGTTAGGGGGTGTAATAGACATACGGATAGCGTATTCGTATTCGTTATATTTTTCTGATCAATTTTCATGTATAAAGTTTTTGAATCCGAGTTACGGTTTAAAAGTTATTGAATTTCGAAGTTTAAATCAATTTAAATGATTTTCTAAATTTCTTTTATTATTTATTCAACATTATCCAGAACATTATCCAAAACAGTGCCTGACATGTGGGACCCACATGTCAGCCTCTGTTTATTTATAAAACAATTTATTAAATCAGAAATAGCCTCTGGACCCACATGTAAGTCTCTGGATTTTTAATAAACCTTGTAATAAACAAAATGACAGGTGGGGCCCAGGTGTCAGTGACACCAGTGCTAATCAAACTTGTTTAATTAAGTTAAATGGCCAGGGCCCACTGTCAGTGAGACATAAGGGTTTTCAACTTTAATTTAAAACGAGGGGTTATTAGCAGGAGTGGGCCCCGATGTCAGTGGCACAGGGATTGTGGTTAACTGCTAATGGCCCAACTGACAGGGCGGGCCTACATGGCGGTGACAGGGGGCTCGCCGGCGGTCACCGGAGTTGCTCCGGCGAGGCCGTGCGCTCACCATAACACACGGGAGGAGGCGTGGTTGGTGGCGTTCGGAAGAGGGGCTCCTCGCGCGTCGAACGGTGGCTATCCCGTGGCAGGAGGTGGTCGGAGACGACGCCACGGTCGACGACGGCGGAGGTCAGTACACGGACTCGACGGGGACGTCCTTCCAGCGTGTTGGATTGGGCGGGTGCTAATGGTTTCGGCTCATGGGAGCATGCAGTACGCGACGACGCGTATGGCGTGCTAAACGCGGGCTCTACGCCACGGCGGCGAACTCACGGCTACAATGGCGGGGATGGCAACGGCGAAAATGAGGCCACGGGGGAAATTGGCGATGGTGCAGCAGCTCACCGAGGAGGTGTAGAGGAGGGCAGCAGGCTCGGGGAGGGCTTGGAGCTGCCGGAATTCGTCGCGGATCCCGCCGGAGCCGAAGACGAAAGCGGTGAAGTAGCGCTCGATGTGGTGGACTCGGGCTCGATTCCTCGCGGTGGGTGATGTAGTCGACGACGATGCGGCTCCTGGACAGCACGACGAGGCGGCGTGAGCACGTTGGCCGCGCTTGGCCACGGCAATGGCGACGACGGCCCTCGGCTGCTTTTCCCTGAGGCGTGCGAGAAGAGGAGGAGGGGGAAAGGAGGGGGGATGTCCAGGGGGTGGCTGGGGGCGCCCTTATCGCGTCGGCGTCGGGAGGGAGCAGGTGGAGGCGGGTCCGGGCTGGCAGCGTCGTGGCGACGGTCGCCGCCGTACGGGGTAGGTGGGGGGGGGGGTTGGAGGAAGAAGACAACCGTGGGGGGTGGGCCTGGGCTAGGTGGGCCGTCGCCCTGGGCGACATTTAGCGTTTTCTATTTCCCTTTTCGTTTTCTATTCTGTTGACCTTTATTGCAACAAAAATAATTGCCTCCCTATTTTTGTAAAATGTTTGTGGTGTTTGTAAATTAGTGTTACACCCCACCTTAGTGTTATAAAAGGTGTGGGTACAAAACAAAAGCATTCAATAATTTAGTTAACTATTAATTGATTAAAATGGTTCAATTTAGCTACTGTTATAATTGTTTACATTTTTCTATAGCTTCAAAAATTTCCAAAGTTGGTCCAACATGATTGTAATGATTTTAGGCAATTTACAAAAATAGTTTCATGATTTTTGGAACAACTTTATTTGAGCATTTTGTTTTATTTCTCATTCAAAGAAGTTTCAACTAGGGTTTGGTTTGTTAGGTGAGCAAGGTGCATTTGGCTTTGGGTTTTGATCCCAAGGGCTCAAGTACATGGTGCATGGGGTGTTGATCAACCACAGCAAGGTTTGATCTTTAGCATCACAAAGTTTTATCAAGGACAAGGGAGATCAATCAGTGATAATCCAACAGTGATGATCAACAGTGATGATGATTACTGTTACAGAAACTGAGGGTGTTACAAATCTCCCCCACTACAAGAATTCTCGTCCCGAGAATTTAAGTGGTAGCGAGGAAAAGATCGGGGTATTCATCGCGAAGGCGATCTTCGCGTTCCCAAGTGGCTTCATCTTCAGAATGATTCGACCACTGGACTTTGAGGAACTTGACGGTCTTGTTGCGGGTTCGACGCTCAGACTGATCGAGAATGCGGCTCGGATGTTCTCGATAAGTCAAGTTTGTTGCAGCTCGATCATATCATGCTCCACTTCGCGGATAGGATCCTTGAAGCAGCGACGGAGTTGAGACACGTGGAAGACATCGTGGACTTGGGAGAGGTTCGGCGGCAATTCCAACCGGTATGCCACGGGTCCACTCCTGGAAACGATACGGAATGGGCCAATGTAGCGAGGAGCCAACTTGCCCTTGATATCGAAGCGATGAGTGCCCCTCATGGGAGTGACACGGAGGTAAGCGTATTCACTAGGTTGATACTCCATTTGACGGTGTTTGCGGTCATAGTTGCTCTTCTGACGAGACTGTGCAGCCTTGAGATTTTCTTGCACAATGCGAACTTGTTCTTCAGCTTCTTGGACAAGATCCGGTCCGAAGTAGGGTCGTTCCCCAGTTCCTGACCAATTCAGGGGGGTTCGACATTTACGTCCGTATAGAACTTCGAAGGGGGCCATCTTCAAGCTAGCCTGATAGCTATTGTTGTACGAGAATTCCGCGTACGGGAGGGCATCCTCCCATTTCATGCCGAAAGAAAGGACACAAGCGCGAAGCATGTCTTCCAGCACTTGATTGACTCGTTCAACTTGGCCTTGCGACTGGGGGTGATAAGCGGTGCTGAGATTCAGACGAGTCCCGAAAGCTTCCATGAAACTATTCCAGTATTGTGAGGTGAAAATGCTGCCACGGTCTGAACTGATCTCCAACGGAATACCGTGGAGTGACACAATTCGGCAGATATACAAGTGTGCTAACTGACTAGCAGTGATCGTCTCCTTGACCGGCAGGAAGTGTGCAATCTTGGAGAATCGGTCGATGACGACAAAGATGGCATCGTTACCTTTCTGTGACTTAGGAAAACCGGTGACGAAGTCCATTTCGACTTTGTCCCACTTCCAATCAGGAGGAGGGAGTGGTCGCAACCAACCAGCAGGTTTCTGATGCCCGGCTTTCACGCGACTGCAAACGTCACACTGAGAAACATAGCGGGCGATGTCCTGCTTCATGTAAGGCCACCAGTACCATTGACGAAGGTCTTTATACATCTTGGTACTGCCAGGGTGGATTGACAAGGGAGAATTATGGGCTTCTTCCATGATATCCGGACCACAGTTAATGAGGGCCGGGCTCACAGGAACTACTAAGCGGCCCTTGAAGTACACAGTATCACCATCATTAGCATCAATGGTAAGAGGAGGGCTTTCCTTCTGCGATGTCCTGCTTGATCTTCACAATGTCCGGGGCCAGAGATTGTCTACTCTTGATGAGGGCGTCGAGTTTTGACTCGAGAACCAGGTTATTGACGTAACCTTGAGGAACAATCTCGAGGTTCAACTTGCGAAACTCTTCATACAGAAGTGGTTGCTGCACCTGAACCTCAAGTTCAGAACAGTAAGCTTTGCGTCTCAAGGCATCGGCCATTACATTAGCTTTGCCAGGGGTATACGAAATATCCATGTTGAAGTCGGCTATTGTCTCGAGCCATCGTTGTTGACGAAGATTCAGGTCTGGCTGAGTAAACAGGTACTTCAGACTTTGGTGGTCGGTGTAGACCTTGCAACGATTAACGACGAGGTAATGTCGCCACAGCTTCAATGCATAAATTACTGCTGCCAATTCGAGATCATGCGTTGGGTATTTGTCTTCGTGAGCACGCAACTGTCGAGAGCCATAAGCAATCACCTTGCGCTCTTGCAATAGGACACAGCCTAATCCTTGACGAGACACATCGCAATATATCACGAAGTCCTTCTGAGTATCAGGGGGAGTGAGCACCGGGGGAGAAGTGAGCTTGTCCTTGAGTGCTTGAAAACTTTCTTGACATTTATCTGTCCACTCAAACTTGACGCCTTTGTGAAGCAGATTAGTCAGAGGCCTGGCAATCTAGGAAAAATTCTCGAGGAAACTGCGGACTTGCTTGACGGTCTTGGGAGGAGTCCAGTCAAGAATAGCCTGGATACGTTCTGGGGTGACGGCAATGCCATCCTTGGAAATCACATGTCCAAGGTAGGTTACTTCGGGAAGTGTCGGGGGATTGGTACCCGGGTAGGCTAACCCAAGCGGAAGCAAGCTTTCAAGACAAGGATGGGCCGATTGGGCTGCAGCTGGGCCGAGCTGGGCGGAGGTACGGTCGATTGATCCAAGGCAATCGGCCATACCAAATGCCAGCAGTCGGCCCAGGCGCAATCGGCCCACTCTTCCCTTATCAGACATTCGTCCGATTGGTCTGCAGCTGGACCGAGGTTGATTCCCAGAAGGCCGACTACCCAGAGCAATCGACCTTACCAGGAACCACCAATCGGTCCAGGCGCAATCGGAGCAACCTACCACCCAATCGGGGGTATGATTACGAGGTCATAAATACCATATCCCGAGATATCTGGGTGGCAGGAAGGCCAGGTCACGTCGAGGATTTGCTGGAGATACGGTGTCGACCTCCCGCCGATTCCGCGGACAGGCCGACAAGACCGCACCCCCTAGCTCCACTGTTCGTCACTAGGCTCTACGAGGTAGCATCATGGGCCGCCGCTCGTAGGCTCCGGATCACCCGGATAGGAGCAGTCGGTGGGCCCAGGCCGATTAGAGGTTGACAGCTGGGCCCATTCGGCACTGAAGTTACCAAAGTACCCTGGACTCACACTATAAGACCCAGGGTACCCCTCCTGCGCGAGGGACGCCACACCTGAGATCTCATTAACTCATTCCCCCTTCAGTTCATTTACTGCCCGTAGTCACTCCTCAGGGAAGCAGGAGAGGACCTTGCCCACGGCGGCGGTTTACTCCTTCCCCTGAGAAGATAGAAGAGCAGTTATTGTAGTTCCTTCATTGATATATAAGAGACAAGCAGGAGTAGGGGTGTTATCTCTCCGGAGAGCCCCGAACCTGGGTACATCGTGGTGTCTTCACCGTGCTTGTTCCCAACCCGATTCCGGCACCATCGACATTCTCTCCCTCGTGTCTTCCCCTCACTTTAGCCATCCCCATGGCATCTGCCGTCACATATCGACGACAGTTGGCGCCCACCGTGGGGCAGACCGAGGCGTCGACTGGAGTCAAGATCCGGACGGGATTTTCCTCTGCATCCGGCGGTAGCCACGCCTCCGGCCTGATTCTGAGGCGTGGGGCAATCGATTATGTAGTGGACTACTCGGCGCGGTACAGGGCTGGAGCACCCTTGCCGCCCGGAGTGTCGCTGCAAGTGGGAAGTCACCGTCTCTTCATTGGCAGCTTCCCTGAGGCATATCCGAGAGACATCCGCATCTTCTCGTGTGCTACAGATCCGCTCTCGACCGGGGGCTGCATCGCAGCACCTGGCCGAGAGGAGGGCCGACTGCACGCCGCGGTCATGATGGCGGGAGCATCTTCGTCGACCAACCGTGATCCGGCAAGCGCAGCAAGGAAGGCCAAGGAAGTAGCTGATGCGGCAGAGCGAATCGGCACCAGTGCGTTGCAGGATGTGTTATACACACCTGTGAACCGGAATGGTGATCCGGAGCAGGTGCACACCAAGCTGGAAACAGCATGGCTCGCTCTGGCTCGCAGGGCTGAGCAAGTGTTGGCAGAAGAGCGTCGGCTAGGAGCCATCACAAGGGAGTACAACGCAGCTCATGCAGGACCGCGCCAGACGATTGAGCCCGCAGTCCTGGAAGACCTGAGAAGCCGAGGAAGAGCAGTCCACCAGGAGCTATCAGGAGCTGAGCAGCCGGAGCGTCCGAGAAGGCCGGTGCAACCGGAGCAGCCAGCGCAGTCGGCATTCATCCAGAGGCCAACATATAGCACACCGGACAAGAATTTGAGAGCCGCCGAGCAGATAGCGCTCGAGCTGGAAGAATTGGAAGGAGATGAGCGGCGCGAACAGTCGCGCCGAATGCGTGAGCTGATAGCGGCCGCAAAAGAGCAGAGGCTTGTGGCAATGGGCAATCAGAATGCTGAGCCAGAGGCATCAAGAGGAACTGTGAGGCCGAATGCGGGAGCTAGCCAGCGACCGAATGCATCGCGCCAGAACAGGCATCAACCTGCACCGTCTCGGCACGACAGCAAGGTCAGAAGCAATCGGCCACCCCCAGCAGCAAGCAGAAGAATGGAAGAGCCAGCTGTTAACAGCAGGCGCCATGACATGCCGCAGCAATCGGCGCCAAGACCAGCAATCAACACCCGACTTGGCCCTCGCCAAATCGGCCAGAACGACGCAAGGCATCGCATTGAGCTCCTGGAGAAGGAAGCTCAGGAAGATGAAGAAGGAGAAGCTGGCCCATCATGTTTTGGTCACCGCATTCGGACGGAGAGATTCCCGAAAGGCTTCACATTACCGAGAGACACTCCCAAGTACAATGGCTCGGTGAAACCGGAAGATTGGCTGTCCGACTACCTGACGGCAGTCCGCATTGCAGGAGGCAATCGGCGTGTAGCAGTACGCTACGCACCTCTCATGCTGCAAGGCTCAGCGCGGACGTGGTTGAACAGTTTTCCCAAGGACAGTGTGAATTGCTGGGAGGATTTCACGACCGCATTCATTCACAACTTCACAAGCACGTATGAGAGGCCCAACCTCCCACGGCAGTTAGCTCTGTGTGTACATGGCAAGGACGAGCCCCTCAGAGATTACCTATCTCGGTGGATCAAGCTGAAGAATTCATGCGAAGGAGTCCATGAGATCCAGGCCATTCAGTATTTTACTGATGGGTGCCTGGCGGATTCAATGTTGAAGCACAAGCTGCTCCGCAAAGACTTCACGTCGCTCGCTGAGCTTATGAAGGTGGCAAATGCGTTCGCTATGTCCGATTCTGCGATGCGCCCTATCCAACTCGGAGTTGGAGGTGTGATCCAATCACCAGGGGCTCCGCAGTCGAACACAGGGAACCAAGGCCTCAGTCGGAAGGAAAGAAGAGAGAACAATCGCAACAACAACAACAACAACCAGCAGAACAACGGCAAGCGCAAGGACGAGCAGCCTGATTCCCAGTATGGCAGTCGGCAGGTGGCCGCTGTTCAAAATGAGGAAGATCTAGCGGCTGCAGGAGGCAGTCGGAAGATGAGACCAAATGTGAGACCCCCAGGGCAGATGAAGCCCAAATACACATTCGAGAATATGTCGGACGCACCATGCAAATTGCACAGCACGCCTGGGAGGCCGTCTGCGCACACCACTCGGCAGTGTGACTTCGTGAGAAGGATTGCAAAGGGAGAAGCTTTACCACCACCACCACCACCACCCCAGAACAGAGGACCACCTCAGCAACAGAACCAGTACCCGCAGCAGGATGCGGCTTACATGATTTTCACCAGCGAGTCCACAGACAAGGGTAGTCGGAGAGCCCGAGCCCAAGAAGTCAATGCCACTATGCCGCCGATTCCCCAATTTGTGCGCTGGTCCGAATGTCCGATATCCTGGGACAGAGCAGATCATCCCACCATTTTGCCGAATCCAGGCAATTATCCGCTGGTGGTGGACGCTCTGGTTGCAGGACCAAGATTTTCATGCAAGTTTTCTCGAGTGCTAGTTGATGGAGGAAGCACAATCAACATTCTGTACAGAGATACAATGCTCAAGCTAGGGCTCACAGAGCGGGACCTGGAGCGCAGTCGGACGACATTCCATGGGATTGTTCCCGGACTGTCTTGCACCCCCATGGGTCGCATTCGGCTGGATGTCATATTTGGCACGGAAGAAAATTTCAGGAGAGAGCCGATTTGGTTTGAGGTGGCCGACCTCAGCAGTCCTTACCATGCCCTATTGGGGTTACCGGCATTTGCCAAGTTCATGATCAATGCACAGCAGACATACCTGAAGATGAAGATCCCGGGGCCAAACGGTGTCATCACAGTCACCGGAGACTTCAGGAAGTCCCTCGAGTGCACATCCGCTGGCAGCAGTTTGGCCGAATCCCTAGTGGTGGAGACGGAGAAGTGCCAGCTCGGCAAAGTCATTGCAATGGCGCAAGCACAAAGCAAGAATCCACTTCCGGTTGGCCCAGCAAAGAGAGTAGATGAGGAATCGGCTTTTCAGTCAGCCGAGGACAGCAAGAAGATCGCTCTAGATCCCTCCGACTCAACCAAGTTCGTTGTAGTCAGAGCTGGACTTAGCGATAAATAGGAAAGCGAGCTCGTCGAGTTCCTCCGTGAGAATCGGGACATCTTTGCATGGTCCCCACAAGACATGCCTGGTGTTCCGAGAGAACTCGCCGAGCACAAGCTGCACATTCGGCCAGGCTCGAAGCCGGTCAAGCAACCCCTGAGACGTTTTTCTGAGGACAAGAGAAGGGCAATCGGTGAAGAGATTGCGAAGCTGCAAGCGGCAGGTTTCATCATGGAGGTGTTTTACCCCGAGTGGCTGGCGAATCCAGTCCTCGTCATGAAGAAGAACAAGACTTGGCGTATGTGTATAGATTATACTTGTCTGAACAAAGCATGCCCGAAAGATCCGTTTGCTCTGCCCCGTATTGATCAAGTGATTGATTCTACGGCCGGCTGCGAGCTGTTGTCCTTTCTGGATGCTACTGCTGGATATCACCAGATCAAGTTGGCTATGGAAGATCAGATCAAAACTGCATTCATAACCCCTTTTGGGGCCTATTGTTATATCACCATGCCTTTTGGTCTGAAGAATGGAGGAGCCACTTATCAGCGCACGATTCAGAGGTGCACACATTCCCAACTCGGCAGGAATCTCCATGTATACGTGGACGATTTGGTGGTGAAGTCGGCAAAGGGGATCACATTGCTAGATGATCTCAGAGAAACATTCGCGAATTTGAGAACTTATCAGATCAAGCTCAACCCGGAGAAGTGTGTGTTTGGAGTCCAAGCCGGCAAGCTGTTGGGGTTTCTCGTTTCCGAGAGAGGAATCGAATGCAACCCTGAAAAGATAGCTGCAATAGAGCGCATGGAGCAGCCCAAGACCCTGAAGCAGGTGCAGAAATTCACCGGTTGCCTCGCATCTCTCAGCCGATTCCTCAGTCGGCTGGGTGAAAAGGCAATCCCATTATACCAGCTGATGAAGAAGACCGAGAAGTTCACATGGACCCCTCAAGCAAACGAAGCATTCCGAGAACTCAAGCGCATGCTCTCCACGGCACCAATCCTGGCTGCCCCGATTGAGAAGGAGCCAATGATGTTATACATTGCGGCAACCAATCGGGTGATCAGCGCAGTCATGGTGGTGGAGCGGCCCGAGAAGGACAAGGCACAGCAAATCCAGCGCCCAGTGTACTACATCAGCGAAGTACTCTCGGCATCCAAGCAGAACTACCCTCACTATCAGAAGATGTGCTATGGAGTGTACATGGCAGCCAAAAGATTGAAGCCATACTTTCAAGCTCACCTGATCACAGTTATCAGCTCGGCTCCCTTAGCCGACATCATGGGAAGCAGAGATGCAACCGGAAGGGTGGCAAAATGGGCAATTGAAGTCGCCAGTCACGGCATCCAGTATGAACCTAGGACGGCAATCAAGTAGCAAGCATTGGCCGATTTCCTGGTGGACTGGGCTGAAACTCAGTACATGCCGCAGCTCCCAATGTCAGATTGCTGGCGAATGCACTTTGATGGCTCCAAAATGAAGAATGGCCTAGGGGCTGGGGTGGTACTCACTTCCCCAAGAGGAGATCAGTTGCAGTACGTGCTTCAGATTCACTTCGCAGCATCAAACAATGTCACCGAGTACGAAGCCCTTGTGCATGGTATCAAGCTTGCCAAGGAAATCGGTATTCGGAACATCGAGTGCTTTGGTGATTTCGACCTGGTGGTACAGCAGTGCTCGGGCACCTGGGATGCAAAAGATGCTAACATGGCAAGCTATCGATTCCTAGTGCAGCAGATCAGCGGATATTTTGAAGCTTGCGAGTTCCATCATGTGCCGAGAGCAAACAACGAAGCAGCAGATGCATTGTCCAAGCTAGGTTCCACAAGGCAATCAATCCCACCAGGCGTATCTCTGGAGCATATCAAGAAGCCATCTATCATTCCATCCCCAGAGTCCGAGTCCATTTTTATCTCGGAGACCGATCTCGAAGCACTCAGAAAGGCAAAAGAAGTTCAACCGGCCAAATCTGCAACCATGAAGAAGCAGTCCAGCGCCCAGGGTGTCTCGGCAACAGCACCAGGGGCTGCCGATTGCGAGCCAGGGGCTGCAGAGGAAAAGAAGAAGAGCAAAGGGAAGAAAGCGGAGGCCGCACTAGAAGGCACAACCTCCGAAGAGCTAATGACATCAGAAATTGCCGAGTGCAATGATGAATCTCCAGCTCCAGACGAGAAGTCAGCACCAGGGGCTGCCGAGTGCGTGCCAGACGCCGCAGTCGGCAGTTCAGAAGTAGAGGTCGAAATGGCAGACGTCCAAGTGGCCGAGATCGAGGAGGTCAGTGGTCAAGAGGCCAAGATCCAAGAGGGAGTCCCACCTCAGCATGCGGCCGTAATGGTGGTCGTCAGTGCGCCGTCATGGGCACAACCGATTAGAGATTTCTTAGCAGATGGGATCCTCACACCAGATTTAGCAGAGTCCAGGCAGATCAGCCGCAGATCTTGGGCGTATACAATAATCAACAATGAGCTGATGCGCAGGAGTGCAACTGGTATCCTCCAGAGGTGTGTTGAAAAGGACAGAGGCTTGGAGCTGCTCAGAGACATCCATCAGGGTGAATGTGGTCATCACGCGTCAGCAAAGGCAATCGCCAACAAGGCTTTCCGACATGGTTTCTACTGGCCAACTGCACTCGTAGCGGCTGAAAATCTGGTGAAGCACTGCAAGGGTTGTCAGCGATTCAAGGCAAAGAGTCATCAGCCAGCATCGTCACTGAAGACCATCCCAATAGCTTGGCCATTTGCAGTTTGGGGTTTGGACATGGTCGGACCATTCAAGAGAGCTCGGAGTGGCATGACACATCTCCTAGTGGCAGTCGACAAGTTTACCAAGTGGATTGAAGCAAGACCAATCAAAAATTTGGATGGGCCAACTGCGGTTCGGTTTGTGGCCGACATCGTATGCAGATACGGTGTACCTAACAGCATCATCACCGACAACGGCACAAACTTCGCAAAGGGGGCGCTGGCCCGATATGCGTCTCAGCAAGGCATTCGGCTTGATCTAGCATCTGTGGCACACCCACAGTCGAATGGTCAAGTCGAAAGGGCAAATGGACTAATCCTATCGGGTATCAGGCCCAGATTGGTAGAGCCACTTGAGAGGGCACCCGGAGCATGGATCGACGAACTTCCAGCAGTACTGTTCAGCTTGAGGACCACTCCGAACAGGTCGACTGGATTCACTCCTTTCTTCCTGGTGTATGGCTCAGAAGCAGTCATCCCTTCCGACATTGAGTTTGATTCACCTCGGCACGCCCTGTACACAGAAGAAGAAGCAAGATTGGCAAGAGAAGATGACATCGACCTCAAAGAAGAAGCTTGTCTGTTGGCCTTGTCTAGGTCAACAGTCTACCAGCAGAAGTTGAGGCACTACCACAGCAAGAAGATTCGTCCTCTCGCTTTCCGAGAGGGAGACATGGTGCTACGCCGAATCCAGAAGTCAGAAGGGCAGCACAAGCTATCCTCACCATGGGAAGGGCCATTTATTGTCAGCAGGGCGCTCAAGAACATTTCCTATTATCTAATCGACTGCACCAAGGGCACTCGGCACAAGGACACGTCAGGAGTAGAGACGGAGCGGCCGTGGAACGCTGAGCTGTTGTGTCCGTTCTATAGTTGAGCGGCCGAAATTTATGTAAGCCATTCGGCAAACAGTCAGTAAAAGTTATCATGTCTCTGAAAATGAGCATTCAAGTACTTGTGTATAATTTCATTCGAAGAGCTAGCCTCAATCGGCGACGCTCAGTCGTACCCGAGATGTGCGTAGCACACTCGGGGACTGGCCGACCGCGAGGTCAAGCAAATAAGCCGTCGAGGCACGGGGACTGCAGGCTGGCCCTCAATCGAACACTTAGCTCGAGTGCAAATCACTAAAAGGTTTGTGGCATTGAGGAGGGTGGCGGTTGAGGCAGTCGGTAGTACAAATTCCCGGGAAACAATTTGAAAGAGGCCACTAAGGGCAGTCGACAGGCCCGAGTCATCGATTGCGCCGCAAATCAGGACATCGGACCTTGTAGCGAGCAATCGGTGCTTGATATTGCAGAATCCTTTGCGGTAAAAATCTTGTCATGTAAAAAATGAAAACTTATCGAACCTTGGCCGAATGTCTACTGTTGATCCGATTGCAGACCGCATGACAGCAGCAAGGTCGACACAGCAGACATCCCCAAGTGTAGCCGATAAAGGAAACCGACAAAGACGCAAAGTCGATCGCACATGCAAAAGTGACGAACAAGCAATCGGATTGCATCAAAAGTAACAGGCCCAAGGCCGAATAATGTCATTACATCCAAAGTCACACCCAGTAGGTGTCGACAGAATTAAAAATATGTTTTACAAGCGGGCAGTCGGAATACAAATTGAAGATAACATAGCTTAAGCAGTCGGAGGCACTGAGCTAGAAGGTGGAGCAGATGGGTCCGATTGAGCTTCAGAAGTCGCAGCACCTGTCTGTTTAGACTTCGGAGACGTCTGGGACGAGCCGCTATCGGAGAGCTCCTCGGCCAGGCCAGAGATGGTAAAGGCAGGGAGCGGGTTCCCTCCCTGGTCGAGATACGGAGTATACTCGTAAGGAGAAAACCAATTCACCATCGTGCTGGCTAGCCGATTGACTTCGACGTAGGTTTTCTCAAGAAGGTCAGAGGCATTGTCTCGAAGGATGTGCAATCAGGAGAGCTTCACTTGAGGGTACCAAGACAGCACAGTCTGAAGAGCGGTCTCCACACCAGTCCTTTCGGCAGAATTCAGCAAAACGTCGATCCAACGTGGGATAGCCTTAAGGAGAGTCCGAGTTTGCTCAGTGGTGGCATTCGGAGTGTCCCCTTGGTCAGAATCCTCGTCATCCTGAGTGTCTTCCTTACGGGTCTCGGCGGAGGAGTCGGCAGCATTCTTCATCTTCTGGAGTCCGGCCTTGAGCTCAGTCGGCGACCACAGCGCTTCAGCAATCTTCAGAATCCCGAGCTTGAAGGATAGGGAAATTCCTTGGATAATAGGAATGCGGGCTTGGGTGCCGATCAGATATTCATGCCGGGTCCAGACGTTATCTGCACGGTCACAGGTCCCTCCAGCGGCGATGGTATCCTCTCGGGACTTGGCGACAGCTGCATAAGCAGCCGCTTCAGATTCGGGTCAAGCTTCTGCATCAAGAAGGAAGAGCATAAGCAATAAGATAAGAGAAGAAAGCAACCGGAAAGTGCACTCGGCAACAAGGAAGACTCACGGCCAAGGAGGAGATCCATTTCGGTCAATGTATCGCAGAAGCCCTTGGCTCGACGGCGCATTCGGGTGGTCTCCTCATAGCTGCGCTTCTCCAGTTCTTCGAACTTGGCGACGAGCTCGTCATGATCTTGGCGAATGGAGTCTCGGGCAGAAATTGCCTCACCCCTTTCAGTTTGCAGAGCAACTCGGGCGGCGACGACATCATCTCGTTCAGCAAGAAGCCCATCACCAGTAGCTGTCACTGCGGCGATGTCGGCCAGATGTTTCTTCTGAAGAGCAGCCATTTCAGATTGGAGGCCGTGAATAGTCCGATTCAAATCTTTCTCTATCCCCTGCAGCCGAGTTACTTCCCCGATGGCTTGATCAAGAGCTGGACCTTGTTGGCTAAGTTCTGTAGCCAATTCTGCAATTCGGCCTTGAAGATCATTTACCACAGGAATAGAAGCTACAAGAGAGCGCGAAGATTTCAGTACCAGAGCAGTTATCAAATGAAGAAAAGACAGCGGTGAGATAGAGGATACCTCTTAGTTTAGTGATTTCAGCCGATTGGTTATTAACCTGCAGCTGGGCCTGGGCGAGGGTTCGAAGGCTGGCAGTATAAGCTTCCAGGAGTTTTTCGAAGACAACTCTTTTCTCTTCCATGACAGCCTGTGATGAACAGCAAGACGGAGTCAGACATAAAGCAACAAGTGAAAAAGATCCGAACCGATTGTGACCAATCGGCCCGAATCTCGGGGACTACACCCAGTGGGTGCGCTTGCGCGCACCCACCGGAAGAAAGTCTACCGATTGAGGAAGGCAAACGATAAAGCAAAAAAAAATGCTAAAGATCCGAACCGATTGTAACCAATCGGCCCGAATCTCGGGGACTACACCCAGTGGGTGCGCTTGCGCGCACCCACCGGAAGAAAAGTCCACCGATTGAGGAAGGCAAACGATAAAAGCAAAAGTGCTAAAAGATCCGAACCGATTGTAACCAATCGGCCCGAATCTCGGGGACTACACCCAGTGGGTGCGCTTGCGCGCACCCACCGGAAGAAAAGTCCACCGATTGAGAAAGGCAAACGAGAAAAGCAAAATCGTTAAAAGATCCGAACCGATTGTAACCAATCGGCCTGAATCTCGGGAACTACACCCACTGGGTGCACTTGCGCGCACCCACCGGAAGAAAAATCCTTAAAATAAAAGAAGGACAAGGAGGGAAGGCAAGAGGTTACCGTATGGTGAGAGGTGAGCTGTTGCAGATCCCGAGCAAGGGCATTGGCGAAGTCGTTTACTCGGCTCAGCGTAGCTGTCATGGGCTCTTGAGGACGGGGCGCAGCATCAGACTCGGCACCGACATGACGGGCGCGAGAGTACTCGGCCTGGAAGTGGTCCACCGAGCGCATAAGAGTTTCGGAGGCAGAAGAGGTCGGCATCGTTGTTGAAATCGGAACCATAATGGAGGTTGTGGTCGTGAGAGCTGGTGGGACTATTGTCACTTGAAGATCAGAAGCACCCGATGGCGGCGGCGGCGCAACCGGGCGAGGTGGAGCAGATGTAGTAACAATGACTGGCGGAAGGGTCGTGGTCGTCGGCGGCGCTGACAGAACAGCTGGTGGCGCAGTCGCTGTAGTTGGTGGTGCCGACATCACAATCGGCGACGAGCTCGTCACCATTGGCGTGTCGGACACGGAGGTTACAGCAGGGGCAGTCGCAGCAGCGGCGGCCGGACTGGAGCGGAGTGGCGGATACGGGGCAATCGGATCGACCGATTGCGTTCCTCCAACACCAGGAGACACCGGGTCGGCCGCGCGCTTGGAGGCTTTGGGAGCAAGGTTGGAAGAGGAGGTCTTCTGAGCCGCAGCAAGGCGAGCCTTCTTGGCAGCACACTCGGCGTCCTTGGAAGAACGATTAGTGGCAGTCGGCCGCTTGCGAACAGCTGCAGCAGAAGCAGCGGGCGAGATGATGGCGCCGATACGAGCCAGAATGTCGGTGTCAATGTCATCAAGCCCAATCGGCTCACTGAAATAAGAAAGGGAGAAGAGTCAGTAGAAGCAAAGATAGCAAAGTACTGCGCAGAAAGACAGAAACATACCCGACTGTCCTGGGTGTGCCGGTGGGCATTCGGAAGCGAAGCGGAGCGACGTTCAGCGGCGCCTGGACGGTCGGCCTCCGAGTTGTCGTCTCTTGGACTTGTTTGCCCTTGCTGGCAGTCGGCTTGGCCTTGGCAACTTGGCTAGAAGCCACACCAGAGGAGGAGCCAGCGGCCGAGGTGCGCTTGGCTGGCACCTTCGGAGGTTTATCCCGAGGAGCTGCATCAGAAGCAGCACCCTTTGAGACACTATCATCGTCACTCCATTCAGCCAAAAATTTCTCAAGGGAAGAGTCGGGCGTACCCCCCTGGGCTGGCAGCCGAGTGGTGGTCCTCGGAGGGTCGGCGCGCTCGGCGTCATCGTCATCAGCATCCATGGGGTCGGAGGATTCCCCGGAGGACTCGTCTTCGTCCTCATAATCCCCACTGGTCTTGGCGGAAGGAATCTTGCCGTCATACTCAAGGTCGGTAGGATCCTCTTCCGTGCGGTCAGGGGTGTACACGCCAGCTTACTGGCCGTCTTCCATGAGGTCGGACTGAATGAAATGCTGAAAAGAAGACATAAGTGATCAGAGCAATCGGAAGAGAAAGCAATCGGAAGAACGTGCAATCGGATGAAAAAAGTCGGGGCGTACCACAGGCGGCTTTCGCTGGCGCGTGAGGTAGTCAAGCCCGAATCGGAAAGGATCAGGCAGCGCGCTAGCAGTGATGGCTTTCAATCGGGCGCAAAGGACTTCTGTAGTCACCTCCCACGTGCAGAGCCGAGTGGGATCCCGAGTTCCCAACACGTCGCAGAGGCGGTGCACTCGGCGTTGCAGGGGAAGAATCCGAGCATGAAGCCATGCAGCTACCAACTCGGTGGGGAGGAGTCCCTCTCGCTCCAGCTGGGTGACCCTGGTGGCTTGGGTGTCGACATTGCAATCTCCAGCGTCGTGTTTCAGGGACCACTGATGCTTCTCAACCGGCCTGGCGAGTGAGAACTCGGGCAGATTGAGGAGATCGGGGCCCTGATCAGGAGACTTGACGTAGAAGAACGAAGTCTGCCAATTCTTGCAGGATTGGACGATTTCGGGGCTCGGATATTTTGACTTGCCGGCTGCAGCAAGGCAACTGCCGCAGTCGGTCATGTCAGTCGGATAAGTTGGTTTGCCACCTTCAATGGTGGAGGCCACTACTTCTCCCGTTCGAGCATTGTGGGCTCGGAGGTTGAAGAAGCGTTTGAAAAGCGCGATGCTGGGTCGGCAGCCGAGATACCCCTCGCAGAGTGTCACGAACCCGGAGAGGTTCATGATGAAGTTAGCTGCAAGGTGGTGAGGCTGAAGTCGGTGGAAGTCGAGGAATTCGCGGAAGAAGGCGCTAGCGGGAAGGCCGAATCCACGCTCAAAGTGAGAGAGGAACACGACCCTCTCGCCCGCGCGCGCGCTGGGCACGACATCGGCCCTGCCCGGGATCCACCATTCGATCTCCGCAGGCATTTTTCGGGCGCGGATCAGGGCTTCGACGGCGACAGTGGTGACCTGGGATCCCTTCCAGCACCCGCGGCTCGCCTGCGATACGTCCCGTCGCGGCGCCATGGATTTCGCAGAAGAGGAAGAAGAGGAAAAAGATCGAGGCGGAACACGAGAACGACGCCGATGAACTGCTGCGGCGGCGGCGGAGGCGGCGAAGAACACAAGTCAGTGGCTAGAGAAAGTTGGAGAGCAGAGGTCCACGGGAGAGAAGATTTGCGCGAGGAGCAGCAATGGCGCGGAGAGAGAAAGCTAGAGGTGAAGGAGGCTTTGGGGAGAAGGAAGAGGCGAGGCTCCCCCCCCCCCGGTGGCTTATATGGGCGGCGGGGGAGGGGAGTGGGATGACCCTGCGGTCGTGTGGCCCGGTGTGGCCTAGGGCATTGGGAAGCCAACCGACGAATCAGCACAAAGGATCCCGGCGCAAAAGGCGAGGCGTGCGACGTGGGGGTCAGCTCCTGCAGTTATGTCACGTCGCGCGTGGGTCGTGGGTCCCAACTCATTGATCACATCGTGGGCGAGTCGGAGGTAACCGTTGGAGCGCAATCGGCAGAAGATATTTTTGCCAGAAAATGGAGACACGAAGTGAGAAGGACACAAGGCCAATCGGGTGGAAGTGGGGTCAGCCGAGTGTGATCTCCGAGTCGGCCGACGAACTCGGAGTGACGTACTCGAGGAGGCCATAGCAGTCGGAAAACGTCAAGACAGATTGAAAAGCTGCAAAGGCCCCGCGGTCAAGTGACCGTGGGACCTTTACAGCTTTAGGGGCTACTGTCGGGGGATTGGTACCCGGGTAGGCTAACCCAAGCGGAAGCAAGCTTTCAAGACAAGGATGGGCCGATTGGGCTGCAGCTGGGCCGAGCTGGGCGGAGGTACGGCCGATTGCTCCAAGGAAATCGACCATACGAAATGCCAGCAGTCGGCCCAGGCGCAATCGGCCCACCCTTCCCTTATCAGACATTCGTCCGATTGGTCTGCAGCTGGACCGAGGTTGATTCCCAGAAGGCTGACTACCCAGAGCAATCGACCTTACCAGGAACCACCAATCGGTACAGGCGCAATCGGAGCAACCTACCACCCAATCGGGGGTATGATTACGAGGTCATAAATACCATATCCCGAGATATCTGGGTGGCAGGAAGGCCAGGTCACGTCGAGGATTTGCTGGAGATACGGTGTCGACCTCCCCGCCGATTCCGCGGACAGGCTGACAAGACCACACCCCCTAGCTCCACTGTTCGTCACTAGGCTCTACGAGGTAGCAGCATGGGCCGCCGCTCGTAGGCTCCGGATCACCCGGATAGGAGCAGTCGGTGGGCCCAGGCCGATTAGAGGTTGACAGCTGGGCCCATTCGGCACTGAAGTTACCGAAGTACCCTGGACTCACACTATAAGCGCCAGGGTACCCCTCCTGCGCGAGGGACGCCACACCTGAGATCTCATTAACTCATTCCCCCTTCAGTTCATTTACTGCCCGTAGTTACTCCTCAGGGAAGCAGGAGAGGACCTTGCCCACGGCGGCGGTTTACTCCTTCCCCTGAGAAGATAGAAGAGCAGTTATTGTAGTTCCTTCATTGATATATAAGAGACAAGCAGGAGTAGGGGTGTTATCTCTCCGGAGAGCCCCGAACCTGGGTACATCGTGGTGTCTTCACCGTGCTTGTGCCCAACCCGATTCCGGCACCATCGACATTCTCTCCCTCGTGTCTTCCCCTCACTTTAGCCATCCCCATGGCATCTGCCGTCACATATCGACGACAGGAAGCCAAAACTCACACTTAGAATACTTAGCGTAGAGTTTGTGTTCTCGAAGCTTCTCCAGTATAAGACGAAGATATTCAGCATGTTCTTCTTCATTCTTGGAATATATCAATATATCATCCAGATAAACCACGACGAACTGGTCGAGGTACTCCATGAAAATATAATTCATCAATCTGGAGAAGGTGGCTGGGGCATTGGTTAAGCCAAAGGACATGACAGTGTACTCGTATGAACCATAGCGAGTAATGAAGGCAGTCTTCGTAATGTCCTCATCACGGACCCGGATTTGGTGATAACCCAACCTCAAGTCGAGTTTAGAAAACACCTTGGATCCGGCAAGTTGATCATACAGATCGTTGATCCGGGGGAGTGGGTATTTGTTCTGGATGGTGGCTTGGTTAATGGGCCGATAATCTTGGACCAATCGGTTTGTCCCATCGCTCTTCTTGACAAAAAGCGAAGGTGCTCCCCAAGCTGAGGAACTGGGGCGAATGAATCCTTTCTGAAGTGCCGTGTCGATTTCCTCCTTAAGTTCAAGGAGTTCATGTGGCGGCATCTTGTAAGGACGCTTGGCAATAGGAACAGTGCCTGGCTTCAAGTCGATGACGAATTCAACTTCTCTGATCGGGGGTATTCCCGGCAGTTCTTCTGGGAAGACGTCGGGAAAATCACGAACGACTGGAACGTTCTCGATGCCTTCGAGGGGGGAGGCATTCAAAGCATTCATCATAAATATCTGTGTTTCAGCATTACGGGTAACTCAGGCGGTGTGGTTAACAATCTCGCCGGAGGGGTGAAAAAGTTGGACAGACTTGGTGCCACAATAGAGTGCGGCATCGTGAAATTTCAACCAGTCCATTCCCAGAATGAGGTCTATGGTGGAAGACATCAGGATTATGGGGGAAGCATGGAACTCAATCCCTTCAATTTCAACGATGGTTTCGGGCACTAACTTGGTGGTTCGGCATTGGCCTATCGGGGTGCGAACAACCATCGGTGGTTCCATCTTTTCCAATGCGAAGTTATGCGACAATGCAAATGCTTCCGACATAAATGAATGCGATGCTCCTGTATCAAATAAAACAGTAGCAGGTACGGAATTAACGAGAAGGGTACCCATCACGGTAGCGGGTTGTTGCTGAGCTTCTTCAACATTGACGTGGTTAGCATGTCCACAAGCATAAGCGGCAGACCCAGTATTATAGTTGGGGGTCCTGTTGTTGCCACGACCATTTCCACGGCCAGCGGGGTGAACTACCAGTTGCTTCTGTTTCTGGGGGCACTCTCTGGAAAAATGCCCAGGTTGGCGGCACGTGAAGCATAATCCATCCTGAGGACGGAGGGGTGTAGCATTGGGTGGTGCAGGCAGAGCTCTTGGCATCAGCGGTGGCGGAGGCAGACGGGGTGCAGCATAAGACGGCCTTGGAGCAGGGACAGCTGAATGGGTCACACTGGTAGGGAGCCAGATACGACGCTTCTGCGTTGCGCCCGAAGATGAGCCAATGTCACGATAACGCTTCAGAGAGTTCTTGTGCTCCATCTGGGCAGTCTCGACGGTGATAGCCTTGTTCACCATGGTGGCGAAGTTGGCGAAATCATGAACAGCAAGAGCGAACCTGAGTTCTGGGTTGAGGCCACGACGGAACTTCTGCTGCCTGCGAGCATCAGTGGTGATATCTCCTTCCGCATAGCGAGAGAGGTTGAGGAACTCGCGCTGATAGGCTTCAACAGTCATGTTGCCCTGAGTGAGGTTACGGAATTCTTCCGCCTTACGATCCATGATCCCCTGAGGAATGTAGCGGGCGCGGAAGGCAGACTGAAATTCATCCCAAGTGATGACTTCTTCAACTGGCAGGGAACGCTTGTGGGTGCTCCACCACTGAGCAGCGGCACCTTTCAGATGGTAAGACGCAAAGTTCACATAGTCGGCTGGATCGACATTAGCAGACTCTAGCTCGTGAGTGATGTCGCGAAGCCAGTCATCAGCATCCAACGGCTGAACAGTGTTGCGGAACATAGTGGGGTTGAGGCGGGTGAAGTCGTGCAGAGTCACGGTGGCATGTTGATGGTGGTGCCCATTCTGATTCGGCTGGGGGAACTGAGCCATGATATTCTGCATGAACTGACGGTTCATCTCGAACTGCTGCATCATCGCGGCCATGTAATCCGGCGGCGGAGGTGGGTCGTTGGCAGCACGACCACGACCACGACCACCACGACCAGCCATCCTGCTAGAATTTAACAGGGGTATTTCAGCGATGAAAATTTTACGAGATACCGGAATCAAGCCCGAAGTAAAACGACAACGAAAAGCAGGCGCAGATATATAAAGGAGTAGTCATATAAGACATCCACCTTCGCACACAGAATCAATCAAAAATCGGGCAGCGTAACATCGTAGAAATTAAGGAAAAATGACTCACTAGGCGGGGCGCAGACCGCGGTAAGGATTACACGACGCGACATAGATTCCACTATGCCAATCACGCCGCAAGAAAACTGTTGGCCACAGGAGTTGATGCCAGAGAACGCGCGGCCTGCCCAGAATGAGAATGGGATCCGCGGTCCGGGACCTGGGGTACGACTCCTGCGACACGACTCAATCAATGGGGAAGCACCAAAAACACCGGGTGGAATCAAGAGAACGTGATCCTAGTGTCAGCTTTTGTAAAACTTACCAGCAAGGATAAGAGAGCAGATTCCCAGAGCATAGGTAAGGAGAAAAGGATCCTAATACCATAGATATCACCCGTAGTGACATCGATGTGGGCCCGTAAGCCAAATATTAAGTTAGCAAAATAGTTTTCCAAAGTCTAGACTCAACATCGACCAAGTAGTGGTGGGGTGGCTTCCTACAGGCAGTCGGCTCTGATACCAACTTGTGACGCCCCCAAAATCATACCGTGTACAGTAATCATACACACAGGGTACACGACTGAGATTAGGATGCCACGGTGATAATATCACAGCACAACACTAAACACAAAAGGATAAACAAATATGTTACAATAGAGGGGGTCACACGGACCCGAAGAAATAAGTCATACAAGCCATAATATCTGAGTACAGACATAGTTAGTCAAGTATTTGCCTTAAGAAGGCTAGCACAAATCCCATCAGAGATACAGAACGAAAAGGCGAGGCCTCCTGCCTGGGATCCACCGAACTACTCCTGGTCAACGGGGAACTCGACGTCGTAGTAGGCGCCTCCGGGGTACTCCTGCTCCTGAGCTCCAACGTCGGCTGCAGCGGCCGATCAGGCAAAACAGTAAAGGAAATAAAGCAGGTGAGTATCTAGTATACCCGCGAGACTTACGTCCGCTACTAAGCATTATGCATTGTATCAACGGAAAGAAGAGGCTGTATATAGTGGACTGAAAGACAGAAATCCAGAGCAAGGGTAAGAAGCTAGGCCTAACGAAGACTAGCATCTTCCGACGATGTCTTGCAGCATGAGGTAAGAATCAGCCAACAGTTTATATAAAGCATAAAGTAACAATGCAGCAGAAGTTGCTGCAGCATTGTATAATAATAAGTTGTAATAATTAACAATGCCTCCGAGTTCACCTCCTCGACATCCCCGCGAGGAAGAGAACCCGGAACCATACAATTTAATAATAGTTTCTAGTGGTAAGATCCAGCTTCAACATAAAGCGTCCTGTTACCGTGGACACGGCTATCCGAATAGATTAATCTTCCCTGCAGGGGTGCACTTGTGTTACGCTACACGCACGGATCTCCAGGGTGGCGGGAACCTTGTTAGGGAACGCTCCACCGAGGCTATCCGACACTTCATAGCCCATCTTTCAAACTCAACAGAGAGGTCATCCGCCGGTCTAAATCCTAAGTACGCCGGGCCTTGGACCCCAACCCGAACGTACTCCTGCACGGTGCGTGGCTGGCCGGTGAAGTTAAAGCAAATACAAATAAGACACCACCGCGCGAGCAAATAAGACAACACCACTTCCCGGCGCAGGCCGCGGTACTGCTGACGTCTGAAGAGTCCTCGGACGACACTAAGAAGCGGAGGAGCCCATAACTCGTAGTTCCCACGGGTAGGTAGTGCGTACATGGCATATAGCCAACTCAAGACATTCACTGAACCATTTAGCATTTTAATTAACCTGCGTGACAACCGTTATCGTTGCCTCGACTTAACCGACCCGCGGACAACGACAACAGCCAGGACCACCAGTACATCGGTGCCTGCCCCGTCGTCCCACCAAGTCACTGCGGTTACCAACAAGGTGAACCGTCTCCTTACCTTGTCTCGCGTTTGCTCCTGGAGGAGCTCGACTTTCGTGGTTTGGTAACTCTCGCGGCCAACGATCAGGGGCCAAGCACACCGGTACACTGGTCGTGCCCTCCCTGTCGTCCCGTCGCAATACCACTCGCGAGCACCGTTGGGTCGCCCGACTTCTTACCTGAAGGACACTCGCCGATCAGGACCCTATGGCGGCAAGACAAAGTCAGCCTCGAGTGGAGTACAAGGATTACTCCTTGATAGCTCACACTTGAGGTGACTAGGCATAACCCAGATAGGGGCCTTAGACGGTGTCTGCATTGTACCGTACTTGTGCAGTTATAATTCCTGTATCCGCGTTCACTTCCCTGAGTGATCACGGCCCGCTATCTAATCCTAGCTAACAATGCGCAGGGCTCACTGCTGAATAATGCATAATAATAATAATAGGCAGCATAGGACAAAGGAGGGCACATCAAGGGGCGACAAAAATCAGGCTATGCAATTGAATAGGATTGTAATCGTAGCAGCAGCAATAACGATGCCTAGTGCAAGAAATGTACAAAAAGATATGCGATATCTGGGGAAGAGAATGGCTCTGCTTGCCTGCAAGCTCGACGGTAGTAGTAGGGTCGTCGACGAAGTAGTTGTACTCAGCAGCGCTGTAGTCGACGGCAGCAGCGGGGTCTATCGAAGATTAAGGGGGGGGGGAGAAACAGTAAATACACAACAAGCATATACAAACAGATGCATGACATGACATATGAAATGTTCACGGTATTCTAACGCAGTGCAATGCACGTTGCTCGGAGCGAGAATTCATCTGGGGACGAACTACCGGCTCCGGAAGATTACCGGACAGGGTGTCCGAAGGGGGAAGGATCAAGCCGGAGGTGTCGTGGGTACCGGACAAACATAAGGGGGGTGTATCCGTGCTATTTGATCTATTCCGAACAACATTCGTGTTCGGAATAAACTCATCCGGGCACTCTAACAGTACCGGACCATTTATCGGACTGCCGGTCCGGAGGGGGACGGTTCGATGTTCGTTGTGTTAGGGGGGTGTAATAGACATACGGATAGCGTATTCGTATTCGTTATATTTTTCTGATCAATTTTCATGTATAAAGTTTTTGAATCCGAGTTACGGTTTAAAAGTTATTGAATTTCGAAGTTTAAATCAATTTAAATGATTTTCTGAATTTCTTTTATTATTTATTCAATATTATCCAGAACATTATCCAAAACAGTGCCTGACATGTGGGACCCACATGTTAGCCTCTGTTTATTTATAAAACAATTTATTAAATCAGAAATAGCCTCTAGACCCACATGTAAGTCTCTGGATTTTTAATAAACCTTGTAATAAACAAAATGACAGGTGGGGCCCAGGTGTCAGTGACACCAGTGCTAATCAAACTTGTTTAATTAAGTTAAATGGACAGGGCCCACTGTCAGTGAGACATAAGGGTTTTCAACTTTAATTTAAAACGAGGGGTTATTAGCAGGAGTGGGGCCCGATGTCAGTGGCACAGGGATTGTGGTTAACTGCTAATGGCCCAACTGACAGGGCGGGCCTACATGGCGGTGACAGGGGGCTCGCCGGCGGTCACCGGAGTTGCTCCGGCGAGGCCGTGCGCTCACCATAACACACGGGAGGAGGCGTGGTTGGTGGCGTTCGGAAGAGGGGCTCCTCGCGCATCGAACGGTGGCTATCCCGTGGCAGGAGGTGGTCGGAGACGACGCCACGGTCGACGACGGCGGAGGTCAGTACACGGACTCGACGGGGACGTCCTTCCAGCGCGTTGGATTGGGCGGGTGCTACTGGTTTCGGCTCATGGGAGCATGCAGTACGCGACGACGCGTATGGCGTGCTAAACGCGGGCTCTACGCCACGGTGGCGAACTCACAGCTACAATGGCGGGGATGGCAACGGCGAAAATGAGGCCACGGGGGAAATTGGCGATGGTGCAGCAGCTCACCGAGGAGGTGTAGAGGAGGGCAGCGGGCTTGGGGAGGGCTTGGAGCTGCCGGAATTCTTCGCGGATCCCGCCGGAGCCGAAGACGAAGGCGGTGAAGTAGCGGTCGATGTGGTGGACTCGGGCTCGATTCCTCGCGGTGGGTGATGTAGTCGACGGCGATGCGGCTCCTGGACAGCACGACGAGGCGGCGTGAGCACGTTGGCCGCGCTTGGCCACGGCAATGGCGACGACGGCCCTCGGCTGCTTTTCCCCGAGGCGTGCGAGAAGAGGAGGAGGGGGAAAGGAGGGGGGATGTCCAGGGGGTGGCTGGGGGCGCCCTTATCGCGTCGGCGTCGGGAGGGAGCAGGTGGAGGCGGGTCCGGGCTGGCAGCGTCGTGGCGACGGTCGCCGCCGTACGGGGCAGGTGGGGGGGGGGGGGTTGGAGGAAGAAGACAACCGTGGGGGGGTGGGCCTGGGCTAGGTGGGCCGTCGCCCTGGGCGACATTTAGCGTTTTCTATTTCCCTTTTCGTTTTCTATTCTGTTGACCTTTATTGCAACAAAAATAATTGCCTCCCTATTTTTGTAAAATGTTTGTGGTGTTTGTAAATTAGTGTTACACCCCACCTTAGTGTTATAAAAGGTGTGGGTACAAAACAAAAGCATTCAATAATTTAGTTAACTATTAATTGATTAAAATGGTTCAATTTAGCTACTGTTATAATTGTTTACATTTTTCTATAGCTTCAAAAATTTCCAAAGTTGGTCCAACATGATTGTAATGATTTTAGGCAATTTACAAAAATAGTTTCATGATTTTTGGAACAACTTTATTTGAGCACTTTTGTTTTATTTCTCATTCAAAGAAGTTTCAACTAGGGTTTGGTTTGTTAGGTGAGCAAGGTGCATTTGGCTTTGGGTTTTGATCCCAAGGGCTCAAGTACATGGTGCATGGGGTGTTGATCAACCACAGCAAGGTTTGATCATTAGCATCACAAAGTTTTATCAAGGACAAGGGAGATCAATCAGTGATAATACAACAGTGATGATCAACAGTGATGATGATTACTGTTACAGAAACTGAGGGTTTTACACCTGGGGCCCCCAGGGCTCCCCTCTGGTACCACTTCTGGCTCCTGGCTCCTTCGGGTGCGTGGATTTTCAGGGAATTTTCTAGGAATTTTCTGGGACGTCTAAAAATCCATTTTCCTGCGCACAAATAAACCATACAGGCAGCTCTGCTGAAAACAGCGTTAGTCCGAGTTAGTTTCGTCCAAATCATGCAAGAATGAGGGCAAAACAATAGCAAAAGTGTTTGGAAAAGTAGATACGTTTGAGACGTATCACTCCCCCAAGCTTGGAACAAGCTAAGGAGATGCCATTACCCAAGGAGATTTACTCCTCATTCTTGTTCTTGTTGGTCACGTACTCCTTGGCGAAGCGCTTCCATGGTAGTTGTTCTCCAGTCTCAAAGGACATTCCCGTCTCCAGGATCTTGCACTCAACACCCAAACCCATGCGCGGAAACTTTAGTTCATACTCACAGTTCTGGTTCTGCAGATCATAATCTGTGCTTGGAGTTCATAAACTTTTTCTTCTAGCGCGGCCAAACTTGACCACATCTCCTTCATCTCCTTCTTGTGGGAAACTTCTACTTCGTTCATGTGTCTAAGTTAGCTTCAACACCACGCTCCACCATCTTCTTGAACTTGAAGACTTCATGCTCCATCTCCTTCAGCCGCTCCTCGGTGCTTCCCTCCTTGACTAGTCCCTTCAGATCCTCCTTGTGGAGGTCACCGTCCTCCACACGAAGGATCTGGGGGTGCTTCTTCACCTCAGCGAGGTAAGGGTTGATGACGTTGACGACGAACTTGTCCTTCGGGGAACTTGGGGAAGCCATGGCACCTAGGTCTAGCTGAAAGATTTTCTGGCAGAAACAGATCGGAAAGAAAACACACGAAATCGTGAGATACGTTGCCGGAACAATCCAGGTAAATATATAGCAAAAATTTCTGCACAGAAAGGAAAGTTACAGGTCAAAGTGGAATCGGAGACAGGCTCCTGGATGCCCAGGCGGCCTCCCGGCGCGGCCAGGGGTGGGGCCGCGCCTAGGCCTCTTGGAGCTGGTCTCCGGGTCCACTTTAGCCTCGAATTTTCTATATTTTGCAAAAACTCGTAATCTGGAACTTTTATGGCGGTTTCGTGATGTTTCCTTACCATAATACATACCTTTCCTTATTCTGCGTCTGCTGGTGTCTGAAACAGGGTTGCAACATGTTCTTCATGAGTTGTTGTGCATACCAAATCCACATCAACATTTTCAGGGTCTCCTGCTATGTAATGATTAAGTCTTTGCCCATTCACCACTTGAGCTTTGGTGCCTTCAAAATTGTTAATCTTGATAGCACCCGAGCGGTAGACTTCCTCAATATGAAATGGCCCTTCCCACCTGGAAAGTAGTTTACCTGGAGAAAACCTGAAACGGGATCTAAACAACAAAACTTTATCACCAACATTAAATTCACGTTTCAGGATCTTCCTATCGTGCCACTTCTTTACCTTTTCCTTGAACATTTTAGCGCTCTCGTAAGCTTCACTTCTCCACTCATCTAGAGAAGTCAAGTTCATAAGACGCTTTTCACCAGCTAGTTTCGGGTCAGCATTAAGCTCTCTAATAGCCCAAAAAGCTTTGTGCTCTAATTCTAATGGAAAATGGAAAGCCTTGCCATAGACCATTTTATAGGGAGACATGCCCATGGGGTTTTTGTAAGCAGTTATATACGCCCACAAAGCATCTCCTAACTTATTCGACCAATCTTTTCTATTTCTATTGACTGTCTTCTGTAAGATCAACTTGATCTATCTATTGGTGATCTCAACTTTCCCACTAGTTTGAGGGTGGTACGGTGAAGCAATTCTATGATTGACATCGTACTTGGCTAAAGCTTTTCTAAAAGATCCATGTGTAAAATGCGAACCCCCATCAGTCATGAGATACCTGGGTACTCCAAACCTAGGAAAAATTACATCCTTGAGCATTTTCAAAGATGTCTTGTGATCAACACTTTCAGTGGGGATTGCTTCTACCCACTTGGTTACATAATCAACAGCAACTAAAATGTGAGTGTACTTGTGCGAGGAAGGAAAATGGCCCATAAAATCAAAACCCCAGCAATCAAAAGGCTCAATCACTAGAGAGTAATTCATAGGCATCTCATTCCTTCTACTAATATTACCAACTCTCTGACACTTATCACAGGACAAAACATAACTTCTAGCATCCTTAAAGAAAGTAGGCCAATAAAAACCTGATTGAAGAACCTTATGTGCGGTCCTCTCACCGGCATGATGTCCTCCATATAGACTGTCGTGACATTGCTCTAGAATGTCCTTCTGCTCGTGTTCCGGTATGCATCTTCTCACGATCCCATCTGGACCTTCTTTGAAAAGATGTGGGTCATCCCAAAAGTAATGCCTCAAATCATGAAAGAACTTCTTCCTTTGCTGAAATGTTAAACCTGGAGGCAAAAACTTTGCAACGATAAAGTTAGCATAATCTGCAAACCAAGGATCGGAGAGAGATTGTACTTTTACAACAGCTAGCTGTTCGTCTGGAAAACTATTGTTGACTGGAAGGGATCATGCGGTATATCTTCCATCCTTGAAAGATTATCCGCCACCGGATTGTCTGCTCCTTTCCTATCGACAATCTGCAAATCAAATTCTTGAAGAAGGAGTACCCATCGGATAAGTCTTGGTTTGGCATCCTTCTTCTCCATAAGATACCTAATGGCAGCATGGTCAGTATGAACAATAATCTTAGAATCAACAATATACTTCCTAAACTTATCACAAGCAAACACTACTGCTAAGAATTCCTTCTCACTAGTAGCATAATTCTTTTGAGCACTATCAAGGGTTTTGCTAGCATAATATATAACATTCAATTTCTTATCAACCCTTTGTCCTAGAACAGCTCCAACAGCAAAATCACTAGCATCACACATAATTTATAAAGGTAAATTCCAATCAGGTGGTTCTACTATAGGAGCGGTTATTAAAGCTTCCTTAAGAACTTCTAAGGCTTCCTTACTGTTGGGATACGGGGCAAAAAACACAAATTTTTCATACCTACGGTACCCGAACCCAAGATCTATGCTATGGCGATGTAAAGTAACGGAGGGAATCGGTGTTCATACCTTTGAAGACCGAAAGAGGGAAACGTTCTTGCGAACGTGGCTGGCGTAGACTCGGAACTACGACCTCCCTGTCGTGTAGAAGACCACCACCGGCGAGGATGACTCCTGGTAAACCTCCAGCGACGAAGTAGCACCACAGGTGTAGTGCCTCGAAGAGATTATACACGTACGGTACAATCGATGTTCTTCCCGGGCCCCGAACCAGGCGAGCGGCGGAAGAAAGACGGCTACGGATCCCGACTCCAGCAGAACGACGGCCTGCCTTATGGTGGAGAACTCCAATCCAGGTGCAGACTCCAAAAAAGGGGAGTCCACTTCCGGGAAGGAGAAGGAGGAAGAAGCAGATATTGGTGTGTTGGAAAAAGGGGGGTCTACCCCTCCTTATATAGGCCAAGGGGGGGTGCCATCCTCCTCCCCTCCCCCATGTGGGACTAAACTCCCAAGGGGGGGGAGTGCGTCGGCCAAGGGGGGTGGTGGGCCCCACCCTTGGCGCCAAGCCCAAGGGGGGAGACCCCCTCCTCCCTTAATGGGCCCCATGGGCCCATTTAGCCTTTTTCCCATTTTTTAATTTATTTAATATGTTTAAATATTTAATTCAGATAATTAAATAATAAACATTATTAAAACAATTAAACTTTATTTTGAACTATTCAAAATGTCCGGAAACCATTCCGTCCTCCTCCGGAACTATTCCGGTGATTCCTCCTATTTCACCGATTGATCCCGTAACTGTCCTATGCATCGATTTCCCTTAAGTGTAACACCCTAACGGTCCGGGAAACAACAGATATGGTCGAGACTCTTCTCATTGACCAATGACTAGTCAGTTGGACCTGGTTACAATCCTTGACAGCCCCTGCGCTTCCATCGAATGAACTTCGATCGCTTTTGGAAACCGTTAACAATACGACGTAATCCCTTTGTGCTGCGGTACTTTGTTTGTCCGAGGTTTGATCGTCGGTATCCTACATACCGTGTTCACATCTCTTTCACAACAAACAACTTCTCTCGTCCATGATCATTGCATCTCTTGTGACCTAGTCGCGTCCTTGCAAGGTGTTGATGCAATATCACCGAGTGGGCCCAGAGTACCTGTCCTGTCACAAGGATTGACAAATCCCGCTCTGATCTATTAACATACTCATCAACCATCTATTTCGGAATACCCAAAGTGCACCGTTATAGCCAGCATATTTCAGTCAGGCGATGGGATACAAATCAAAGTCTCCTCATAGATGACAATTACGTATGATCGTTACGGTCTAAGGACTAAGCCATACGTTACAAAGTCATAGCAACGCTGAACTATGTGACTCGATCACATTGCAGTACTTTAGGTGGGTGTACGTCCATCACATCATTCCCCTTAACGATATGACCTCATTGTCAATGGACTTAAGTGTCGCCATGATCAGGAAAGCTTGATCAATCAATTTCCCAATGAGATAGTTTACCCGAGTTAAACTACGGACCATGTTTTATACTACACCTGTATTAGTATTTCCAAGTAATACAGTTATAGCACAGTATAAAACGTATTATGAACAAATCGGATATGTGACAAATATCTTTATTAATTTGTCTCTAGGGCACATATCCAACAGTCTCCCACTTGCACTACAGTACAAATTACACTAGTTTACATCAGGTATGTATCTAACACCAATGGTCTCTTGGTGTTCTTCAAACTTGCCCTAAGGAAGAGGTTTAGTCATCGGGTCTGCTGCGTTCATATCCGTATGTATCTTGTGAATCCTAGTGTGTCCATCCCTGACGTAGTCTCGCGTCACATGGAACTTTCGGAGGATGTGCTTGGCTGTAGAGTGATTTCTTGGCTCCTTCGCGTTAGCAATGGCACCCGTGTTGTCGCAGAAGATTCCCACGGGGTCAGTGCAACTGGGAAAGACGCCAAGCTCGATCATGAACTTCTTCAGCCACAATGCCTCGCTAGATGCTTCGCAAGCGGCAATATACTCTGACTCCATTGTAGATTGGGCGACGACTGACTGTTTGCTGCTCCTCCAGCTAATTGCGCCATCGTTCAACATGAAAACATATCCCGTCTGGGATTTCGAGTCATCTAGATCTGAGCCGAGGCTTGCGTCAACGTAACCCTTTACGGTGAGCTCCTCATCAACTCCTCCATAAACGAGAAAGAGATCCTTGGTTCTTCTCAAGTACTCAAGGATGTTCTTTACTGCTGTCCAGTGAGCCATTCCCGGGTTACTCTGGTAGCGATTAGTCATACTAATGGACAGCGCTAAATCTGGTCTGGTACATAACATAGCATACATGAGAGAACCTATGGCTGAGGCATAGGGCTTTGAGGACATCTCCTCCTTCTCTTTTGCTGTGGTTGGGCATTGAGTCACGCTTAATTTGACACCTTTTATAACTGGCAAGAGGCCTCTCTTGGAGTTACCCATACTGAACCTTTTCAATATCTTGTCAATGTAAGTGCTCTGACTCAAAGCCAACCGTCGATTAGGTCTATCTCTATAGATCTTAATCCCCAATATGTACGCAGCTTCACCTAGGTCCTTCATGGAAAATTGTCCATTCAGATATTCCTTCACTTCCTCTAAGAATTTCTTATCGTTTCCTATTAGTAATATGTCATCTATATATAACACAAGGAATGCTACAGAGCTCCCACTCAGTTTCTTATAGACGCAGAACTCTTCGACGTTTTGGACAAATCCAAAAGCTTTAATGACCTCATCAAATCAAAGATTCCAGCTCCGAGATGCTTGCTTCAACCCATAGATGGACCGTTGAAGCTTGCACACCTTACTAGCGTTCCTTGGATCAACAAACCCCTCGGGTTGCAGCATATACAACTCTTCCTCAATGTTGCCATTTAGGAATGCAATTTTCACATCCATCTGCCATATCTCGTAATCATGATATGCAACTATTGCTAGTAGGATCCGAATAGACTTTATCATCGCTACAAGAGAGAACGTCTCCTCGTAGTCAACTCCTTGAATTTGTCGGAACCCCTTCGTGACAAGTCGAGCTTTGTAGACAGATACGTTTCCGTTTGCGTCAGTCTTTTTTCTTGAAAATCCATTTATTCTCGTCGGCCTTGCGGTCCTCGGGAATATCCACCAAAGTCCATACTTTCTTGGTGTACATGGAGTCTATTTCGGATTTCATGGCTTCAAGCCATTTCTCGGACTCGAGTCCCTCCATTGCTTCTTTGTAACTTCTATGTTCATCCGACTCATCAGCCGAGATTGCATTCACAAGCTGTCCGTAAAACTCAGTAGGTTGACGGACTCTTGATGACCTACGGGGCATAAAAGGTTCCTCTTCATTCTCATCATGATCATCATCAATGTCATGATCGTTATGAATGTCGTTCTGGCCATTCTCTTCAGCTCCCACTGTGGAAGATGGTTCCAGAACAATTTACGTAGCTGTTTCTTCCAATTGGAGTGATTGGTCAGTCACTTCATCGAGGTCTATTTTCCTCCCACTCAACTCTTTCGCGAGAAACTCCTTCTCAACAAAGTGTCCCATCTTGGAAACAAACGTTTTGCTGTCAGACTTGTTGTAGAAGGTGTATCCACAAGTTTCCTTGGGATAGCCCACAAAGATGCACTTATCCGCCTTGGATTCAAGTTTGTCAGGCTGTAGTTTCCTAACATAAGCCTCACAACCCCAAATCTTCAGGTGAGACAACTTAGGTTTCGTGCCATGCCATTCTTCAAATGGTGTTGTCTTTACGGATTTGGATGGTGCCCTATTAAGAATATGAGCGGCAGTTTCTAATGCATAACCCCAGAAGGACACAGGCAAATCAGTATGAGACATCTTCGATCGTACGCTATCCAATAGGGTTCGATTACGTCGTTCAGCCACACCGTTTCTCTGAGGTGTGCCTGCCGGCGTAAGCTGTGGTACTATGCCACAAGACTTCAGATGATTGCCAAACTCGTGACTCTAATACTCGCCACCTCGATCCGATCGAAGGTGTTTGATTTTCTTTCCGAGTTGATTTTTGACCTCATTCTGAAATTCCTTGAACTTTTCAAAGGTTTCAGACTTGTGCTTCATCAAGTAAATATACCCGTATCTACTCAAGTCATCAGTAAAGGTCACGAAGTAACGAAGACCATTGTGAGTGGGGACGTTCATGGGTCCACATACATCCGTGTGTATGATCCCCAACAAGTCATCCGCACGCTCCATTATCCCATTGAATGGAGTCCTTGTCATTTTGCCCATGAGGCATGGTTCACATGTATCAAGGGATCCAAAATCCAATGACTCAAGAAGTCCATCCTTATGGAGCTTCTCCATGCGCTTTATACCAATATGACCAAGTCGGCAATGCCACATCTTCATGTGATCTTCATCATTCTTCAATCTTTTGGCCTCAATATTGTTAATGTGACACACGTCACCATCGAGATCAAGTACGAATAAACCATGCAACTCCGGTGCGTGAACATAAAACATTTCATCCTTATAAATAGAACAACCAATTGTATCAGACTTAAAAGAATAGCGGTCTCGCTTCAAGCAAGAGCCACTAACGATGTTCACACTCAACGCGAGTACATAGTAACAATTATTCAGAACTAAAACCAATCCTGAAGGGAGACTAAGATGCTTCGTGCCGACCGCCAAGACTTCAATTTGACAGCCATTCCCCATGCGCATTGTCACTTCATCCTTGAGCAAGCGTCTCCTATTCCTTAGTCCCTGAATGGAATTAGAAATATGAGCGAAAGATCCTGTATCAAGTATCCAGGATGTGTTCCCGACGCTTGTCAAGAGAAGATCAACAATATGTATATCAAATATACCTTCGGTTCTCTTGGCGACCTTGCCAGCCTTCTTGTCCTTTAGGTACTTGGGGCAGTTGCGTTTCCAGTGACCTTCACCCTTGCAGTAGAAGCACTCCACTCCGGGTTTAGGCTTGGGTGCCTTGGGAGGAGCGGCAACTGACTTGCCATCCCTCTTGGGGCCACCTCTCTTGGCCTTCTCCCGCCTGCTTGACTTTTTGAAGTCAGTGGTCTTGTTGACCATGAAGACGGTGTGCTCCTTCTTCATCTCAACCTCGGCGCTCTTCAGCATGGAGAACAACTCAGAAGGGGTTTTGGTCATCCCCTGCATGTTGTAGTTCAGCACAAAGCCTTTGTAGCTAGGGGGAAGCGACTGCAACACCCTATCAACAGCAAGTTCATCTGGAATCTGGCATTCCAGAGCATTCAAGCGCTGAACGTAGCCAGACATTTTGACTACGTGCTCACTCACGCTGCCGTGCTCGTCCATCTTTGTTGAGAAGAAGGCTTCAGAAGCCTCGTACCGTTCAGCCCTGGCTTGAGGTGCGAAGACCGCCTTGAGGTCAGTGATAATCTCATATGCACCCATCCTCTCAAAGCGTTTCTGCAGCTCAGCCTCCATGGAGTAGAGCATGCCACTCTGGACAAGGTTGTAATCATCAGTCCTGGAGAGATAGACATTCTTCTCGTCCTGACTGGCATCATCTGCTGGTGCGTCACCTAACGTGGCCTCTAGTACGTATGCCATCTTGAGGGGAACGAGGAGAATCCTCAGGGTGCGGAACCAGTTGGTGAAGTTTGTCCCATCTGTTTTTAGCTTATCTTTCTCTAGGAATGATCCTAAGTTGAACGAGGGGCGAGGTGCTGCCATCTACAAGGTTGATTCACAAGGATACATATTTAGACTTTTGTTCATAATGTGGAGTTTCAATTTAATCTCAAAATTCTAGAAAGCTCCCACTTAGATAAACACCTCTCAATTTAACTAAGTGATTACACAATCCCAGCCCCATACCTCCCCCGATCGTCACGGCCATTAGTATGCGAACCAGGTAGGCCTCTAAGCCAATCACATCAGGCATGTGACTCGTGCTCGACCTTTCGGTCTCCTGTATTCCAGGCCCGCATCTACATACGTCAAGCCTGCCAATCGAACCTTGATGTTAGCTGTTCAGCAAGGCCATATCTGCATATGCCAGGCTTGCCGAACCCAACCTCATGCGAACTCCGTTGAATATGTAGGACAACACCGGTATGTACGGAGCGTCAAGCCATATGGGAGAACCTTCCAGGCGGTGCCCACCAAGGGAGAACACAATGTTGGTATTGTGAGAGATGGTCCTGTTTCGTGCTACCGTCGATATATCTAGCATACTAGCATAAAACAGGAATTAAAACTGTAAATCATACAACCTATGACCCCCTTTCATGCAAAGCAAAGTTAAACGCCTTTCTACTTTAGCTTGTGCAAGTTTTATGTGGCTGCTAGGGGTTTCGAGAGAGAGAACCGTTTCTATCCTGCGAAAAACATGCCACAACACCGTCTCCCATATGTCTCTATTACACCCCTGTCCGGGCCCTCCGTTGCAAACATCTTCGCATCGCTAATGCAGAGATACAGACACCCCCAGCCACTTTATATGGTACAAGCCATATGTGAAGCGTGGAACCAGTCTCGCGTAAACGCGTAAGGTCGGTCGGGGGCCGCGTCATCAAACATTGCCGCAACGCTAAATGAGTACATGTGGGAGGGTAACGAATGAAGATTCGATGCCACATCCTAGATGTGTTCTACCCGTACAATACATCTACGCATAGCTAGCTCTGATACCACTGTTGGGATACGGGGCAGAAAACACAATTTTTTCATACCTACGGTACCCGAACCCAAGATCTATGCTATGGCGATGTAAAATAACGGAGGGAATCGGTGTTCATACCTTTGAAGACCGAAAGAGGGAAACGTTCTTGCGAACGTGGCTGGCGTAGACTCGGAAATATGACCTCCCTGTCGTGTAGAAGACCACCACCGGCGAGGATGACTCCCGGTAAACCTCCAGCGACGAAGTAGCACCACAGGTGTAGTGCCTCGAAGAGATTATACACGTACGGTACAATCGATGTTCCTCCCGGTCCCCGAACCAGGCGAGCAGCGGAAGAAAGACGGCTACGGATCCCGACTCCAGCAGAACGACGACCTGCCTTATGGTGGAGAACTCCAATCTAGGTGCAGACTCCAAATAAGGGGAGTCCACTTCCGGGAAGGAGAAGGAGGAAGAAGGAGATATTGGTGTGTTGGAAAAAGGGGGGTCTACCCTCCTTATATAGGCCAAGGGGGGGGTGCCATCCTCCTCCCCTCCCCCATGTGGGACTAAACTCCCAAGGGGGGGGGGGAGTGCGCCGGCCAAGGGGGGTGGTGGGCCCCACCCTTGGCGCCAAGCCCAAGGGGGGAGACCCCCTCCTCCCTTAATGGGCCCCATGGGCCCATTTAGCCTTTTCCCCATTTTTTTAATTTATTTAATATGTTTTAAATATTTAATTCAGATAATTAAATATTAAAACATTATTAAAACAATTAAACTTTATTTTGAACTATTCAAAATGTCCGGAAACCATTCCGTCCTCCTCCGGAACTATTCCGGTGATTCCTCCTATTTCACCGATTGATCCCGTAACTGTCCTATGCATCGATTGCCCTTAAGTGTAACACCCTAACGGTCCGGGAAACAGCAGACATGGTTGAGACTCTTCTCATTGACCAATGACTAGTCAGTTGGACCTGGTTACAATCCTTGACAGCCCCTGCGCTTCCATCGAATGAACTTCGATCGCTTTTGGAAACCGTTAACGATACGACGTAATCCCTTTGTGCTGCGGTACTTTGTTTGTCTGAGGTTTGATCGTCGGTATCCTACATACCGTGTTCACATCTCTTTCACAACAAACAACTTCTCTCGTCCATGATCATTGCATCTCTTGTGACCTAGTCACGTCCTTGCAAGGTGTTGATGCAATATCACCGAGTGGGCCCAGAGTACCTGTCCTGTCACAAGGACTGACAAATCCTGCTCTGATCTATTAACATACTCATCAACCATCTATTTCGGAATACCCAAAGTGCACCGTTATAGCCAGCATATTTCAGTCAGGTGGTGGGATACAAATCAAAGTCTCCTCATAGATGACAATTACGTATGATCGTTACGGTCTAAGGACTAAGCCATACGTTACAAAGTCATAGCAACGCTGAACTATGTGACTCGATCACATTGCAATACTTTAGGTGGGTGTACGTCCATCACATCATTCCCCTTAACGATATGACCTCATTGTCAATGAACTTAAGTGTCGCCATGATTAGGAAAGCTTGATCAATCAATTGCCCAATGAGATAGTTTACCCGAGTTAAACTATGGACCATGTTTTATACTACACCTGTATTAGTATTTACAAGTATATAGTTATAGCACAGTATAAAACGTATTATGAACAAAACGGATGTGTGACAAATATCTTTATTAATTTGTCTCTAGGGCACATATCCAACACTTACAATCTTCATCAAAAACAAAAGGAACGTCCTTCTCGAGAAGATTAGTTAGGGGCCTCAAAGTCTTCGAAAAGTCTTTAATAAATCTTTTATATAAACCAGCATGACCGAGAAAACTACGAATACCTTTGATGTCCCTTGGGTAGGGAATCCTTTCAATTGCTTCGATCTTGTCCCTGTCCACCTTAATTCCCCTCTCGGAAATCTTGTGGCCAAGAACAATTCCCTCGTTGACCATAAAGTGGCACTTCTCCCAGTTAAGAACCAAATTTGTCTCCTCACATCTCTGCAAAACTTTATTAAGGTTGTGGAGGCAATGGTCAAAAGAGGTTCCATAGACGGGAAAATCTTCCATGAATACCTCCACAATTTCTTCACAAAAACCATGAAAGATAGAAGACATACACCTTTGAAAAGTAGCAGGGGCATTACATAAACCAAAAGGCATATGCATGTAAGCATAAGTACCATAGGGACAAGTAAAAGTGGTCTTCTCTTGATCAGTAGTGTTAACATGAATTTGAGAGAAGCCAGAATAACCATCAAGATAACAAAAGCGAGTATTTTTGGATAACCTTTCAAGCATTTGGTCGATGAACGACAACGGGTAGTGGTCCTTCCTGGTTGCCTTGTTCAATTTCCTGTAATCAATACACATTCTATATCCAATAATAATTCTCTGAGGTATTAGTTCATTCTTATCATTAGGAACCACAGTTGTTCCTCCTTTCTTTGGAACACAATGAACCGGGCTTACCCACTTACTATCGGATATAGGGTAGATAATACCTGCGGATAGAAGCTTGATAATCTCAGTCCTTACAACATCCATCATCTTCGGATTCAATCGTCGTTGATGATCAACAACTGGTTTAGCATCAGGCTCTAGGTTGATGGTATGTTGACAAATAGATGGACTAATCCCCTTAAGGTCATCAAGAGTATAGCCAATTGCACCTCGATGTTTGCGAAGTACTTCCAATAGTCGCTCTTCTTCATACCCTGAAAGGTTAGAATTGAAAATAACATGATATACTTTCTTTTCATCTAAATAAGCATATTTGAGCGTATCGGGAAGAGGTTTAAGATCAAACGCTGGATCTTATTTTGGTTTCGAAAAAATTCCCAAAGGCTCAACTGGAAGGTTGAGCTTTAGGATAGCAGGTTGTCTCAAGAATATGTCATCCAACTCATTTCTCTCCTACATATGCAAATCATTATCGTGGTCCTCCGTATATTGCTGCAAAGGATCATTAGGAGGAATAGCAATGGAAGCTACATCTTCAATAATCTTATCATTATTGGGAAAATCAGTACCACGAGGCTGCTTAGAGAACTTAGAAAAGTTAAATTCATAGGGCTCACCATTGAATTCAACAGAAACTTTCCCTTTCCTGCAATCTATTATAGCTCCACAAGTTCTGAAAAAAGGTCTACCGAAAATAATAGGACAAAAATTGTCCCTTACTGAACCAAGTACTAAAAAGTCGGTAGGATGTTTTACCTTTCCGCATAAGACTTCAACGTCTCTCACAATTCCGATAGGAGAGATAGTTGCTCTGTTTGCAAGATGAATAGTAACATCGACTTCTTCAAGTTCACAAGGCAAAATCTTACTCATGATGTCTTGATAAACTGAATATGGGATAGCACTGGCACTCGATCCCAAATCGCATAGCCCATAATAATTGTGATCTCCTATTTTAACAGATACTACTGGAGTACCTGAAATTGGGCCTTTATTCTTGGCTGTGACAAGGTTAGTGGAAACAGCACAAAAATTTACATTGGAATCTAAAGCATCATTATTAATAAGATCCTTAACCAATGCTACTCGAGGATCGACCTTGATCTGGTCCTCAGGCTCATCAATTCTTCTCTCACTCTTATTCATTATACCTGTCACAAAAGAGTGATCCCTTATTCTTACGGGAAAAGGGGGATTTTCATATATAACTGCAGGAAAAATAGGGTTAGCAACATGAATATCAATAGGTAATTCTTTGAAAGGTTTATGATGCTGATCCTTCTTCTTCTTAGAAGAGTCAATATGAGAGGCAAAGTCCTTACAAAATCAATCATCAGATGGGAATCAAGACTAATCTTAGAGAAAAAGGTGTTAATCATGCTCTCTATATAATCATGATTATAATTTATAGTGGATTCAATACCTTTATCTATTTCCCAATCTTCGGTATTCTTCTGGATCCTTTCAAGGAGATCCCATCTTTCTTCAACGCTTTTCGTCTGAAATACCCCACTAGAGGAGGCATCCAACATCTCCTTATCCTGACGAGAAAGCCTAGCATAAAAATTTGTAAGAATAGTTTTCTTGGGGAGCTCATGAATAGGACATTTAAGCATTAGAGATTTCAATCTCCCCCAAGCTTGAACGATGCTTTCTCGTCACGAGACCTAAAGTTTAAGATATAGTTCTTGTCTCGATGAATTTCATGAAGATGATAAAACTTGGTATAAAAGAGAGACATAAGCTCTTGCCAATCAAGAAAATGAGCATTATCGAGAAGCTTATACCAATCTGAAGCTTTATCTATAAGCGATACGGAGAACAATTTCTTCATGACAAACTCCATTGATACACCTGCAAGCTTAAATAGTGAACAAAGTTGTGATAAATATAGCAAGTGCTCTCTGGGATGCCTATCTCCTGCATAACGATTAGCCAAAACACAATCGATAATACCAGCTGGTATTTTATAAGGCACAATTTCAGTAGGGGGAGGAACAACCACCACAGATGTGGGGTGTTTCCCCGTAAGCAACGATCCAATAGCTAGGTTGTCCATACAGACAAAGAGCAGCAACAGCAAAATAAAAATGACAATATAAAAATTTCCTTACCAGCTTCACTTACCAATAGCACTATGCTCCCCGGCAACGGCGCCAGAAAATGTTACTTGATGACCCTCAACGTAAAGGGATCTGTTGCAGCGTTTTTGATAAGTAAGAGTGTCGAACCCAACAAGGAGCGAAAGGTATTGATAGGTGATTTGGACAATGAATAGCTGCAAGCACTGAAAGATAACTTTTTAGGGGTTTTTGATATAAGCAACAATAAGATAAAAGCAAGCAAAGTAAATGGCGCTGAGGAGCAGCAAGCGGCCCAATCCTTTTGAACAAAGGATAAGCCTGGCAACTGAACTTATAAAGACTAAAGCGTTCCTGAGGACACATGGAGAGGTAGTCACATGTTTTTGCCATATTCCATATCGGTAACAAGTGTTGTGCTGATAAGTGTTGAGTGGGTGGATCTATGCTAACACACCTTCTAGACTAAGATAATAGCACTCTTATGATTAAACATCTTGCAAGCATCCTGACGAGGGGTGACCCCACGACTCCTATGGATGAGCCTACCCGGTGTACCAGAAGACAGAAGGCCCACAAAGATGCCGCCTGGGCCCAGCCTTGGCCAACTAGTGGCACCGACGTAGGAGTCCGAGAGTCATAAGGAAGGTGTGAACTTGCCGTATGGAACAAGATCATGGTTAGGAAACCTCATCTGTAATCAGGACGGACTCCCCGAGACCTAGCCTAGTATATAAGGGCTAGGAGGGGAGACGTCGAGATCAAGCAATACACAATCTGTAATCCAGCCTTGTGCGCACTAGCCTCGGCTTCCCTGTAATCGCCATCTCCAATCAATAGTATCGAGCAGGAATGTATCCTCCTGTTAGCCGACGAGCTTATCGTCCAACCTGTGCCTCTCATGACTAACCCAGGGTCCCTGACCATGGGATTTTCCAGGGCACATCCTCGTCAATTGGCGCCGTCTGTGGGAACTACACAGGTTGGAATTACGGTCTCGGCGGTCCCGTCTCCAGCAAGCCGTAACTCAAGGGCAAGAACCAGATGCAATCTACCCGAGGAACTCAAGATCACGGTGAACATCTCTGCCACCCCGGCAAGATCGCTCAGCCTGCAGTCATGTCAAGATCAATACTACGGCGGCAACCGAGCCCGCCGCCAGCGAAGGAGAACTCGACGACCCAAAAGAAAGGCGCAAGGGTTCTACACGGAGACCCCGATCGACGAACTACAACATGAAGAAGAGGACCTGCTAGCCACTCAACGGCCCACCGCCACCCGGGCACCCGCCGCACAACAAGACACTGACTCCGAACTCGAGATCAGCGACCGCCAAGATCATCGCCAACAAGGAAGAAATCGACGACCCAGAAGGCAGGCGCGAGGATTCTACGAAGCGACTCCACCAGACGAGTCAAACTATACAGCCGCACGATCGCCGACCACTCGACGACCCGCCACCGCGCGGACAGCCACCACCCGCCAGGGCAGCGACTACGAGACTCGGACCGGCGAATACTACGACCCAGATCGAAGACCAGATGAATTCGCCAATCTCATAAGGAACCAGAATCTAAGTTCAGCGATCGAAGTCGACCCGCGAGCTCACGAGCACCCAGGGGACCACGCGCTATTCTTCCGAATCTCAAGGAGGAAACGGCACGCCGGATCTAGCAAGCTCACGGCTAGGAAATAGCTAGAAGGACCATGCACGATCCACTACTTCGAAGACAACTGGGGAAACATCAGATCGAGCCACACTCTGGGAGACTGCCGCCTGTTCAATGAACTCGCCGACAGCCTCAAGGAGGAAAAGCAACAAGAAGCCAAGCGCGCCCGACGAGCCGAGCAGTCGCCCACTGATACGTCCAAAACGTATCTATAATTTCTGCTTGCTCCATGCATGTTTTGTGTGATATTGCTATGATCTAGATACACTTTCATACACTTTTGATCATATTTGGACTAACCTATTAACTCAGTGCACCCCAGTGCCAGTTCCTGTTTTCTGGTGTTTTTCTATTTCAGCTTTTCCCCATATAAAAAGTGCCAGAAAAATTCCGGGAAAAATACAGGAAAAATCAGCGTACAGGAAGCTTCGCGAAGAGCCCAGGAGGGGCCAGAGGGGAGCTAGGGGGCCCAGGCGGCCACCCGGCGCGGCCCCACCCCTGGACGCGCCAGGGGGCGCCTGGGGCCCTTGGTCCACCTCTGGCTGCCCCCCTTCGCCTATTTATTCTCCGTCACGGGGAAACTCCTGAAAGGAACCCTATTTCGCAAACTCGCCCCTGTTCCACTGCCGCCGCGCTTCCGTGATCGGGAGCACCAGAAGACCTCTTCCCGGCACCCTGCCGGAGGGAGGATTGACCTCCGGGAGTCTCCTCTCCACCATGGATGCTCCCCGGATGTCTCGTGAGTAGTTTTGCTTGGACCATGGGTCCGTGATCAGTAGCTATGTGATGTTCTCCTCCCCTCTTTGTTCTTCATGGTTTATACCTCGTGAGCTGCCCTACATGATCGAGGCACTTTTGTAATATTTCTGCTATTGCTATGTTGAGTTTGATAGGATCTGATGGATTATGAGATTATGTTCAGATTGTGATTGAGTAATATATTTGGTTCTTATCTCTTATATTTTTGTTCCTAAGTAATTCTTGCATGTTCTCCGTTGTTGTTTATTGCTTTGGCCAAGTAGTAGGTAGTGACTCCAAGAGGGAACGTTTTGCTCGATTGTGGGTTCATGCCCCCCGATGACACGCGTGAGTGACAAAAATATGAGTCTAGGGGATGTGCTGTTGCCACAAGGGGGAAAACAACGATGCTTGTAACCACGGTTACAAGGATTGTTTACTTTACGCAAAGTTCTTTTTAATACAGTTGTCTGTTGCTTTGGGTTTACACTTTGGGTGGGGCTCGCAACTTAATACCAGCGAGATGTTCTGGATAGATATCTCAAGGTGGATGATTAGTAGTAGATGCAGTTGGATTTCGGTCTACTTATTTTGGCGTACTGCCCATGCTTTTGAGCCTCGTCCTTTCTTTTGTAGCATAGTTAGCATTGCGGTCCGTTCATAATCCTGTCAATTGCCTTTCTGTAATTTGTTTACCTCGCATAGCAATTTTATCGTCTTTTGGGAGAGAGACATCACTAGTGAACATCACGTATCCCGGTCCATATCCTCATCACTGTTTACACGCTCATTTACTTTTCTGCTTTTACTTTCAATTGCTATCATTATCCCTTGTGTTTGATCCTTTGTGAACAACAAGACCGGAGAGATTGACAACCTCTCTGAACTTCGTTGGGAACAAAGTTATCGTGTCTGTGTGCAGGTCCGCGTCAGTTGCGCCGCTGACACCTACTTATCATCTCCGGAGTCCTACTGGAGACAAACCTTGGTATCTTCACCGAGGGAAGTTTGCTGCTGTGCTACATCACGCCTTCCACTTGGGGTTTACCAACGAAGGGCGAGAAATCACTATCATCATCTCGCACATCAAGCCAAATTTCTGGCGCCGTTGCCGGGGACTCCGAGTGCTATGATAGGGGAGTTGCACACTACCCTTTACCTTTGTTTTCTAGTCTTGTTAGTTTACCTTTCAGTTTTTATCTTTGTGTCTTTTATCAAAAATTACAAAAAAAATCTGCCACACTTGCTGCTACTATGGGTTCCACTGAAAACACCAAGTTGTGTGACTTCACTAGTCACAACAACCAAGACTTTATCTGCACACCCATTGCCACACCTGCCACTTCAGCTAACTCTTATGAAATTAAACCTGCTTTGCTAAACCTTGTTATGAGAGATCAATTCTCTGGTGCTGGAGATGATGCTGCTTTACACTTGAATAATTTTGTTGAATTATGTGATATGCAAAAGTACAAATAAGTAGAAGGTGATGTTGTTAAGCTCAAGCTCTTTCCTTTCTCTTTAAGGGGAGATGCTAAAATCTGGTTTCAATCTTTGCCTCGGAATAGCATAGATTCTTGGGATAAGTGCAAAGATGCTTTTATAGGGAAGTACTACCCTCCTGCTAAGATTATCCAATTGAGGAGTAATATTATGAATTTTAAGCAATTGGATAATGAACGCGTTGCCCAAGCTTGGGAACGAATGAAATCTCTTGTTAAGAAATTCCCTACACATGGTTTGACTACCTGGATAGTTATCCAGACTTTTTATGCAGGCTTGAACTTTACCTCGCGGAACCTGTTAGATTCGGCCGCGGGAGGAACCTTTATGTCAACTACACTTGGTGCTGCCACGAAGCTTCCCAATGAAATGATGACCAATTATTCCCAATGGCACACTGAACGCGCTCCAATAGGTAGGAAGGTAAATTCTGTCGAGGAAATTACCTCCCTCAATGAAAAAGTTTACTTAATTATGTCTCTACTTACCAAACAACCATCTATTGATCCTCATGATGTACCTTTAAATTCTTTGGTTGCTCAAGAACAAGTAGATGTGAACTTTATTGCTAGAAACAACTTCAACAACAATGCTTATAGGGGAAATTTTTCTAGCAATCCTAGACCGTTTACATCCAACTATGGGAACAACAATACCTACACTAGCAACAAGAACCCCTCTTCTGAATTAGAAAGCCTGCTTAAAGACTTTATCACTACCCAAAAAGCCTTCCACAAAAATGTAGAGTAGAAATTAGCTAAGATATATAATCTCTCTTTGAAGGTAGAAAGCTTAGTGAAGGGAATATGCCCGAGAGGCAATAATAAAGTGGTTATTATCTTATTCCATGTTTATGATAAATGTTTATTTTCATGCTATAATTGTGTTAACCGGAAACGTTAATACATGTGTGTTAATAAACAGAGAAAAGGTTCCTAGTAATGCCTCTCTTTATACTAGCTTGTTGATTAACGGATGATCAAGGTTTCCTGGTCATGAACATTGGATGTTGTTAATAACAAGGTCATGTCATTGGAGAATGATGTGATGAACATACACCCACAGTAGTTATAGCAATACGATCATGTCATCAAGTTTCTATTGTTGTATCAAACTTTCACGAAGTAACTCTAATCCTTAGACCATGAGATCACGTCAATCACTGACACCGGAAGAGTACTTTGATTCCATCAAACGTCACACCGTAATAGGGTGATTATAAAGGTGTCGTTGGGTACTTGGAAAGTGTTAGTTGAGGCTCGTGGATCAAGAGTAGGATTTGTCCATCCAGATGACGGAGAGATATACTCTGGGCCCTCTCGGTGATATCACATTGACATCGCTTGCAAGCACGTGACTGGCTCACGAGGATGTTATATCACGGAACGAGTAAAGAGTACTTGTCGGTAACGAGATCGAACTAGGTATGGATGATACCAAATGATCGGATCTCGGACAAGTAAAATATCGCGAGACAAAAGGAATTGGTTACGGAGTTTTGGTTCACACGATCACTAGTTCATCGTTGAGTAAGTGGGAGTCATCATGGATCTCCAGATCCCGCTGATGATTATTGATCAGAGAAGAGTCTCTGTCATGTCCATTTTATTCACGAACCGTAGGGTGACACACTTAAGGATTCGTTGACGCATTTGAGTGGATACGGAACGCCAGAGAATATACTGGACAGCACATGGACTGTTTTGATAAAACTGCTGGAATAGTTTCGGTATATCAAAATAGTGCAAGGGGATAATTGTTAATGTGTTCATTGAATGAAGTGTTCATCAATGAAGTACTCATTGAATGAAGTGTTCATTAATTTGAGTGACATTAAACAAGATAATTAAAAGTGTTTTAATGTGATAAACTCTTGGAATTTTGAGTGGAGAATTATGGAAGTTATGGGAATAATGTGTGACCCTTTGTTTTTGTGAGTGGGGAGTCCACCCACATGATGAGGGGAGAGGTGGGGGCACCTCTTGGGGCGTGCTACCCCTTGGGGGCTGCCTCCCCCTCCTATATATAGATGGGTGGAGACCCCTCTACACACCAATTCCTCCATCTCTCATATGCCCTTTGGTTGGCATCTTCCTCCCCTTGCCAGCTGATCCAGTTTCACGAGTACGGTGCTTAGGAGAAGCCCTGCTCAAGATCTTCTCTACCACCACCACCACTATGTTGTAGTGCTGCTGGAGTTCCCGAGGATCCACTACTTCCGCTGCCCAACTGGAGCAAGGGGCGGAGGTCGTCGCTGATCCGTACGTGTGACCGATTACGGAGGCGCTGCCCGTTTGTGGCGCCCATCTTCATCACGACCTTGAGGTCGGCAAGTGATCGACTACATCACCCACGAGAATCGTTCTCGTTAAAGCTTTTTGGTCTTCGAGGGTGAGTCCTTCTCAAACCGTTACAAGTTATCTCCTAGATGTGATCTTGGCAGTTGCAATCGTAGGAAAAATTTTGTTTTCTATGCAACGAACCCTTCAGTGGTATCAGAGCCTCGTCTATGCGTAGATGCTTTGTACGGTTAGAACACATAGAGATGTGGGCGTTGATCCTCTAGTTGTTACCCTCTTTTGTGCACTTGTTCATATTGCGGCAATGTTGGATTGAAGCGGCCCTAAGCGCAGATTGCGTGTCACGCTTGACATACGGCTTGTACCGTATAAAGTGGCTTTGGGGGTGTCAGTTTCTCTAACATTACTGATATGGCATTTGCAATGGAGGGCCCTGGAAAGGGACGAAAAGAAACAACTAGCGAATCAACGTTGTGGTTCTTGTCCGTAGGTAAGATTGGTTCTTTCCTAGGAAGCCCAAAACCACGCAAAATTTGCAAAGATAATTTAGAAGCGTCTAACTTGTTTTTGCAGGGCATGTGATGTGATATGGTCATTGTTACAAAATTGTTGTATGAAATGAGATTTATTGTAAACAACCGGCAGGAGCCATATGGTTGTGTTTTTCCTTTTTTAAGGCCTGAGTGCTGTAGATATATCCATGAGATATATTGTAATGGAGAAGGACGACCATGGTGGTGGCGCCATGGACCTTGGTGCCGCGCCGGTGGCATGATGGAGATCATACCAAGACGCACAAGATGGAGATCTAATGCGAGAAGGACCATATCATATCACATTATCCATGCATGTGATGTTTATCCTTTTATGCATCTTATTTTGCTTAGTTACGATCATGATCGCTGCGGTAGCATTATAAGATGATCCCTCTCACTTAATATCAAGATAATTATATGTTCTTCCTTAGTATGCACCGTTAAGAAAGTTCGTCGTTTCGAGACACCACGTGATGATCGGGTGTGATAGACTCTACGTTCGCATACAACGGGTGTTTTCAAGCCTAGCATGTACAGACATGGCCTTGAAACACATGCAAATACTAAGGTTCTACTTGGCGAGCCTAGCATGTACAGACATGGCCTCGGAACATGGACCGAAAGGTTAAGCACGAGTCATATGGATGATATGATGAACCATATTGAGATGCTCGCCATTGCAGCTACACTGCCTCACGTGATGATCGGTCGTGGTGTAGTGAATTTGGTTCGTGTAATCACCAAAGACGACTCGAGGGATGTTGTTTTTGAGTGGGAGTTAGATGAACTCATTTTATCATGAACTAAATCAAAGTGAATTTGCATAGTTCGTTGTAGTCATTGGCATTTGTTTACTACCTTTGCGCTTAGCTATAATTGAGATAATAGAACTATAGAATTCTGGATATTTAACTTTACGGACTGGTACCGTATTGTTTGAGTGTCAATCTAAAGTTTAAAGTCTTATTTCAAACTTTAGCAAACCTTGCTTGCTCCATGAAGTTTAATAATGTGTATTAAATCGAGAGTAACAATTCCAGTGTTAGTGTCTAAGTATCACACTTGCCTCCATGATCCTTGATATTCAAATGTTGTTTGTTATTATCAAGGTTATCTAGGAGCTGAAAGGATTGTTTCAGAAACTATCATGTGTGGAAGATATAGCGATATTTGAAACAATGTTTAGTTGCAATGTGATAGAGTAAAATTTAGTGAGAAACATGTTCTCATATTGTATGAGAATTTGTGAAGGTTGGAGACACTATGTGTCCTAATCTCTCAAAAAGGTTTTGGGAACTAATATTGTACTCACAGTTTGTCCCTATGAGCTATGGTAGTTTTGTCATGAAAGTTGTCATGATAGGATGAATGGAAGATGTAGGTAAAATGTTTACTACACTATAAGATTACTAAAGAATGGAATTTGGAAGAACACCAAACATTTGATGACGGTGATCTACATCAAAGTGAGAATCAAAGGGTGTTAGTATTTGACTAACACACTTTGGATTATGTGTCATATGAATGGTGCCACAAGTGATGTTGATAAATTCTTCTAAAAAGGAAAGGAATTGCTGAAAGAGGATCTGAAAAAATATTTTGGCGAAAAGAAAAAGGAAAAGACTGGAAATGTCCAGCTCGGGTATATAGATGATATACATGTTATGGGTATATTCATTGCTTGTTAAACAGTGTGATTCTTGAGTATTGGATACTGATTGGTTGGTATGAAGTGTCATACGGAACAACGCAATACAAGAGTTGCAATGGCCTGAGTAACTAGCAAATGAATATGGGATGATTCTCATCAAAAACAAAATAAAGTGTTATTGTGTTTATCGTTGGAATTAAACCTAGCCTTCAAGATTTATTTGAATAATTATTATTCTGTTCTGGTGTTATACGAACAATATTTGTTCAAATTATCACCATATTCATAGAAGATGGATGAACTCTATAAATCTTGTTGGAGAAATCACATCCATAATAACTGATGCTAAACATGTCGCAAGACAAATGATTAGAAGATCACTTATGAGTGACACCACTGTTTGAATCATATTGGAAAGAAACACATGAAGAAACTCCATGGTGATGGAATTTTGGAGTCTTTTGATTTTGAATCAATTGACGGTTGTGAGAAATTTCTAGAGATGATTGAAACACCGTTTAAATCATATTGGAAAGATAACATGAAGAAACTCCATGTTGGTGGAATTTTGGAGTCTTTTGATTTTGAATCAACTGACGCTTGTAAGAATTTCCTAGAAATGATTGAAACTCCGTTCATAGGCCAAAGAAGGACGGACGACTAACTTATTGGACATTATTGGGTCTTATAACTTCATATACTTTAACCGAGGATTTGAGTGAATATATGTGTATATTTACTTGATAAGGAAGAAGTATGAAATGTTTGAAAATGTTCAAATAAATTTCAAGATGAAGTGAAAATCATTGTAACGAGAAAATAAGAGTTTATGATTGGATCATAAAAGAAGATTTTTGAGTTAAAAGTTTAGCAAATGCCTGAGAGTTTAGGAATCGTTCCAAAACTTGCATTTCCCGAAACACCATAGGAGTATGGAGTGTTCGAGAGATGTAATCAAACCTTGTTTGACATGGTAAGGATCAAAGGTGTTATTTATAAAATTGCCATTATATTTTAAGGATTAAGCTTTAGAGACTACCGCTTTTCACTGAAAAGAGCGCCATCGAGATCCGTTGAAATGACACCATATAAGTTATGGAATGGGATAAAACCCAATTTGTCTTTTCTTAAATTTTGGTATGCAAGGCATATGTAAAATGTTTACAACCAAAGTCGGATAAAGTACGTCTTTGTAGGTTATCCCAAAGTAACCGTTGGGTATTCCTCCAGAACACTAAAGACAAAAGTTTTTTTGTGGCTAAGAGCATCAAGTTTCTTGAGAAGGAATTTTTGCGAAAAGTTAAGTGGGAGGACAGTAGAACTTCGATTAGGTTGTTGAACCTAAGCTTTATGTGCTAAGTGGCGCAGCGCCGGAAAGTGTCCCGGAAGCGGCCGCAATGCTCTTGGCTCCCGTGTCCCAAAGGTTGTGGTCACGGCGATCTAAGTTCCTATTGAACTGCGTAGTTCGGATAATCGATCAAATAGTAAGATTTGAGATTGAATCATTGTTATTTGATAATAATGGACCGACTACATGCAAAGAAGCGATGATGGGCCCTGACTCCGTCAAAATGGCTAGAAGCTATAAAATCCGTGATAGTTCCATACACGAGAAACCAAGTTTCTGAACTTGGAAGACCCTCTAGATACCGTGTTTGGATCTATAAAGAAACAGACGTGGATGTTCTCACATCTATGAAATATTCGACATATCGTTAAAATGGTTTACGATTATGTTCAAAGAGTTGGCTATGACAAGATTTGATCTTTCATAACGATATTTAGTCTGGACGGATTATTGTAGCAACCACTACATATGCTAGTTTTGGTATATGGTAGTTGAACAAACAGAACAACGTTCTTCTAATAGAATGGTTACCTAAGACGTGTACAGGACACGGTCCAAAGGGTTCTGTTAATTCAAAGGATGCTAAAATACCATGCAAATTTCAATGGTTGAAATAAGAATTCACGGAGTTGGAATCTTCATCATGATGAAATTGTTAAAACGTTTAGTTTCATCAGAGACGGTGAAGATGCTTGATTTTGCAAGAAATTAAGTGGGAGCGCTGAGACATATTTCTAATACATTATGTAGAAGACATATTGTTGATTGGAAATGATGTATATTTTATTGACACGGGTGAAGTTTCATTGAAAATTTGATTTTAATGGAAGATTTGGGCAAAACCAGTATATTGGGCTAATATGGTCTATATAGATAGATTGAGGTGCTAATATGGTTGGGCCGAAGTACATATATGAAATATTGAATAAGTTCAATATGGAAACGACGAGAAAAGTTCTTGCCGCATGGAAAAGGTTGAAGCGAGATTCAAGTGTTTTGACACTTGGTGAGTAAAATCACATGAATGATTTGATCAATCATGTACACCATGATATGTACAATTCCAAGAATGTCCTATGCTCTAAATGTTATGAGCATATACCAGAATGATTCATAAGATGATCATTGGACAATAGTAAAGATATCCTTACGTGCTTTGGAAGGACTAAGAATATATATTATGTATGTTGGACAATAGTTCATTGTAAAGTGTTACATTGATACTAGTTTTGTCGCAAGATACAATCTAAATTTATCTCAATTTTGGCGGTATGTTAAGGTGGCAAAATGTAATGGAAGAAAGTTCCATGATAGATTTGGAATAGTTCCAAATGGATTTGGATGAGTTCCAAAGTTAAGACATTATAAAGAATACTACAAGGAAAGGCTAAGTATATGACTGCTCTAGCAGCAGCAAAGGAGGGCATTTGTGTCAAGAAGTTTGTTTGACAAACTAGGTGTAGTTCCAAGCGAGCTAATACTATGAAGATCTATTGTACGACAATAGATTCAACATGTTTTGAGCTCAAGGGACTAAGGTCTCACCGGAGGACCAAATTTATGCAATGCCATATCATTAGTGAATGAGTGATGCGTAGAGACGCAAAGAAATGCAAATACACACGGACCTGAAGTGTCAGATCTGGAGATTAGGTTTACCACTAGCAATGCGTATGGATAACAACTGAATGCCATAGGTGTTGGATGCGCAAGTACCAAACTAGATTATTGACTCTAGTGCAAGTGGGAGACTGAAGGGAATATGCCCGAGAGGCAATAATAAAGTGGTTATTATCTTATTCCATGTTTATTATAAATGTTTATTTTCATGCTATAATTGTGTTAACCGGAAACGTTAATACATGTGTGTTAATAAACAGAGAAAAGGTTCCTAGTAATGCCTCTCTTTATACTAGCTTGTTGATTAACGGATGATCAAGGTTTCCTGGTCATGAACATTGGATGTTGTTAATAACAAGGTCATGTCATTGGAGAATGATGTGATGAACATACACCCACAGTAGTTATAGCAATACGATCATGTCATCAAGTTTCTATTGTTGTATCAAACTTTCACGAAGTAACTCTAATCCTTAGACCATGAGATCACGTCAATCACTGACACCGGAAGAGTACTTTGATTCCATCAAACGTCACACCGTAATAGGGTGATTATAAAGGTGTCGTTGGGTACTTGGAAAGTGTTAGTTGAGGCTCGTGGATCAAGAGTAGGATTTGTCCATCCAGATGACGGAGAGATATACTCTGGGCCCTCTCGGTGATATCACATTGACATCGCTTGCAAGCACGTGACTGGCTCACGAGGATGTTATATCACGGAACGAGTAAAGAGTACTTGTCGGTAACGAGATCGAACTAGGTATGGATGATACCAAATGATCGGATCTCGGACAAGTAAAATATCGCGAGACAAAAGGAATTGGTTACGGAGTTTTGGTTCACACGATCACTAGTTCATCGTTGAGTAAGTGGGAGTCATCATGGATCTCCAGATCCCGCTGATGATTATTGATCAGAGAAGAGTCTCTGTCATGTCCATTTTATTCACGAACCGTAGGGTGACACACTTAAGGATTCGTTGACGCGTTTGAGTGGATACGGAACGCCAGAGAATATACTGGACAGCACATGGACTGTTTTGATAAAACTGCTGGAATAGTTTCGGTATATCAAAATAGTGCAAGGGGATAATTGTTAATGTGTTCATTGAATGAAGTGTTCATCAATGAAGTACTCATTGAATGAAGTGTTCATTAATTTGAGTGACATTAAACAAGATAATTAAAAGTGTTTTATTGTGATAAACTCTTGGAATTTTGAGTGGAGAATTATGGAAGTTATGGGAATAATGTGTGACCCTTTGTTTTTGTGAGTGGGGAGTCCACCCACATGATGAGGGGAGAGGTGGGGGCACCTCTTGGGGCGTGCTACCCCTTGGGGGCTGCCTCCCCCTCCTATATATAGATGGGTGGAGACCCCTCTACACACCAATTCCTCCATCTCTCATATGCCCTTTGGTTGGCATCTTCCTCCCCTTGCCAGCTGATCCAGTTTCACGAGTACGGTGCTTAGGAGAAGCCCTGCTCAAGATCTTCTCTACCACCACCACCACTATGTTGTAGTGCTGCTGGAGTTCCCGAGGATCCACTACTTCCGCTGCCCAACTGGAGCAAGGGGCGGAGGTCGTCGCTGATCCGTACGTGTGACCGATTACGGATTAAGAGGAAGAGGATAGAATTAAGAGCCTTACTACACACCACACAGTTGCCAGTATCCAAATTGTTGAGGACACTCAAACTATTAGCACCCAATGCACTCCTAGTCCCGTTGGACCTATTAATGGTGATGCTAATACCTCAACCGTAGATAAAGAAACTCCTATGAACATAGAGGGTTTCAAACAAGTGAGCCTAGATGACACTACTACTACCACCTTTGATAGTAGTGATATTGATTTTGATAGTTGTACCCTCTCAGAAGTTATCAGTTTGCTACACAAAATGTCTAGAGACCCCCACACTAGCACACTTAATCTTGCCTTCACGGAGCATATCACAAATGCTCTCATCAAAGCTAGGGAGGATAAACTTAGAGTAGAAGCCTCCATACCTAGGAAGCTAGATGATGGTTGGGACCCTATGATCAAAATTAAATTAAATAACTTCTCTTGCTATGCTTTATGTGATGTTGGAGCTAGTACCTCCGTTATGCCCAAAAGAATATTTGATATGTTTGAGTTGAAGCCCTTTGAGACTTGTTCTTTTGGTGTTCGTCTTGTTGATACTTACGTAAAGAAACCTTTGGGGAAGATCGACGATGTTCTTATCGTTGTCAATGACAACTATGTTCCCGTTGATTTTATTGTTATGGATATAGAGTGTGAACCTTTGTGTCCAATTATTTTGGGACGTCCTTTTCTTCGCACCGTTGGTGCGGTTATTGACATGAAAGAGGGGAATATAAAATTCCAATTCCAATTCAAAAAGGGGATGGAAAACTTCCCTAGAAAGAAAATCAAGTTACCTTTTGAGTCCGTTACTCGGGCTAGTTATTCTCTTTCTCTTGATACAACTTGATCTTTTGCTTCATGCCTAGCTTAAAGGCATAAAAGAAAGCGCTTTCGAGAGGCAGCCCGCAACGAATTTAGGTTGTTATTTTTTGCTTTTGTTGTGTCTTGATGATTGTTACTACTGTAACAACATCATTGTATCTTTATTTTTCAACTTTGTGCCAAGTTATAGCCTCTTACGGCAAGGGAAGTAAAAGTTGTGACATGCTGTCCAGAAAACAGATTCTGTCCTCGTGACCAGAAAAATTCCAGAAAAATCCCAGTTCATCATTTTGAGCTGAAATTTTTACACAATATGCTCTATACAATTACGAAACTTCCGTATGTTCTGAGTTTTTCGATTTGAGTTGCAGAAGTGCCCCTAAATAATTCTTTACTATCTGCTGTTCTGTTTTTCACAGATTCTGCCACGTTTTGTCTCTCCTAACTTTTGCAAACCTTAAGCTTGCTTTTTCTTTGCAAAAACTTTTTGGCACTATTGAGAAACAGAAGCTCTTCAAAAATATATTTATATCCAGTGGGGAAAATTATTTATTAAGGGTACTAACCTCTCTAATCAGCTTATGATGAGTTATGTATGAAGGGAGTTTTCAAGTGTGCGATGGAAGATGATGAAAGAAGATCCAGGAGTGTCAAGCGCTCAAGCTTGGGGATGGCCCCATGCATCCCCAATAAATATTCAAGGAGACTCAAGCGTCTAAGCTTGGGGATTCCCCCGTGCATCCCCTTCTCCATCAACAATCATTAGTTTGTCCTTCGTCTCACTATATTTTTATCACTTCATGCGTTATGTGCTATGCTTGGAGCGTCTCGCTCTTATGTTTTATTTTTAGTTTTCTTTAGCTTTGCTTGCTGTTCATAACAAGTTAGATCCCGTCTTACTTTGTGTGGGAGAGAAACACGCTCCACTTTCAAAATTTAGAACACATCATAGGATTTTTCCTGCTTATCTTTTTGCTGTTGTGTGTTCTTTATCTTTTCATAGCTACTTCCATGTTTAGTTTTAGTCTTAGTTTGTCTTTAGCAAGAGCCTTGGATTTTGTTTAGTTTGTTGCTGGAACTCTTTTTAGTTTTCATGTTATCTTGTTAAAGAGAGTTGGTTGTTGCACTGAGTTGTGTCTTGTCTTGAAAGTAGGTAATTGAGGTTGCTATTTAATTCTAGTAGTAGCTTGCAATAGTTTTGAGGTATTGATGTGAGTAATGTTTGAACTTTTGGTGTGAAGAGCTCTAGCCTATTAGTGATAGGTGTCGTATTTTGGGAAATCCGTGTTTATTTTCAAAACCTACAAAACTAGTTGAGAACTCTAGCTACTAGATGGATCACTAATCTTTGGAGGGATCGAATATCAGAGAACACTCACGTACCATGAGTCGAGGATGCGCAAGGATAACCAAACCCCCATACACTCCTCCTCGGGGTACTTGTCTCTTTGTGAACCTCCTTATTAGATTGAGAGTTACCGATAATAAGTGCATGAGTTCTTCGGACTAATGTAAGTATTGAAAGTTGACACTTCCACCTTCCCATATTTTGCTAGCCTCTCCTGTGCCGTGCATTGCCTTCTTCTCACTCCGAGAATTGGTGTCCACCTTCTCCGGTACATCCAAACCCTTGGCATGATACGCTCTGTCATCATAAACCTCCTTATATCTTTCCTCAAAACAGCCACTATACCTACCTATCAAGGCATTTCCATAGCCTTTCCGAGTTATATTGCCATGCAACATCCACCTCTTCATGACTTGATCTTCATGTCATACATGTTCCTGCTACACTGGTAGCGACATACATTGCATACATCATGATAGTTACATCTTCTTTATGATTTTGAGTACCTTGTAAAGTGTGAAAGATCTCCTTTACCTTCTTGTAAAATAGAGTGTTGCCCTTAAGTGAGGAAAAGATCCCAAAGTGGACACATTAAAAGATCCCAAAGAGGACAAATGAGAGTTAAATAGAAAGAGCCATTGAGGCCACAAAAAATACAAAAAAATAGAAAAAGAGAAAAGAAATAAAAAGAGAGAAAGGCGAAACACTACTATCCTTTTGAGAGATCCACACTAGTAATCCCTCTATATCTTTGTACTCCATAGAGAGGATCATTATGCATATAGCTATGTGGGGACCTTTACACTATAGAACTTGGCTTGCATCCAGGATGAGCCTCCTCAAAAGAGCTCTAGGTCTTCATGAGCAGCAGGTTAGATGCACCCCCCACTAGTTCCATTGGAGAGCTTCTTAGCTCGTATGTGCATCCGTTGCATGGCAATCCCTACTCCTCACATCATATCTATCATTTGGCATCTCTTGCCTATGATTGTCCTATTTGATGTGAGCCTTTCTTATCCTTTTTGTCTTCCTCCTCCGTATTTCTCTCTTTGCCATCCGAAGTGTCAACTCTCGTGCTTACGCTCATCCATTGCATGAGTGCTCAAAATGTTGAAAAAAGGAGTGGATCAAATTGACTTGTACCTGGCTAGTGGTCTGGGAACGAGTCAAGATAAGATTCCAGAAAAAGACCAAGTGTGAAACTTTAGTAGATTGAGTTCTCAACAAATAAATATTTTTCTCGTATTCCCTATCCCCTTCTTGCACGCAAACACCATTTGGAGACATTTGAGTCACGGACAGCGAGAGCTCTTGCACCTAATGTTCTTTTGTTACTTGTTTCAATGCTAATATAGACTCTTGCATGTTATAACTTGAATTGAATCTCTAACCTTGATTGCTTTACTTTTCAAAGTTCTTTTATGGTTGCTAGCATATCACCACAGAAATTATGCTGTTATCATTTACCTACTCGAGGACGAGCAGGAATTAAGCTTGGGGATGTTGATACGTCCAAAACGTATCTATAATTTCTGCTTGCTCCATGCATGTTTTGTGTGATATTTCTATGATCTAGATACACTTTCATACACTTTTGATCATATTTGGACTAACCTATTAACTCAGTGCACCCCAGTGCCAGTTCCTGTTTTCTGCTATTTTTCTATTTCAGTTTTTTCCCATATAAAAAGTGCCGGAAAAATTCCGAGAAAAATACAGGAAAAATCAGCGTACAGGAAGCTTCGCGAAGAGCCCGGGAGGGGCCAGAGGAGAGCCAGGTGGGCCCAGGCGGCCACCCAGCGCGGCCCCACCCCTGGCCGCACCAGGGGGCGCCTGGGGCCCCTGGTCCACCTCTGGCTGCCCCCCTTCGCCTATTTATTCTCCGTCACGGGGAAACTACAGAAAGGGAACCCTATTTCGCAAACTCGCCTCTATTCCGCCGCCGCCGCGCTTCCGAGATCGGGAGCACCAGAAGTCCTCTTCCCGGCACCCTGCCGGAGGGAGGATTGACCTCCGGGAGTCTCATCTCCACCATGGATGCTCCCCGGATGTCTCGTGAGTAGTTTTCCTTGGACCATGGGTCTGTGATCAATAGCTATGTGATGTTCTCCTCCCCTCTTTGTTCTTCATGGTTTAGACCTCGTGAGCTGCCCTACATGATCGAGGCACTTTTGTAATATTTCTGCTATTGCTATGTTGAGTTTGATAGGATCTGATGGATTATGAGATTATGTTCAGATTGTGATTGAGTAATATATTTGGTTCTTATCTCTTATATGTTTGTTCCTAAGTAATTCTTGCATGTTCTCCGTTGCTGTTTATTGCTTTGGCCAAGTAGTAGGTAGTGACTCCAAGAGGGAACGTTTTGCTCGAGTGTGGGTTCATGCCCCCCGATGACACGCTTGAGTGACAGAAACATGAGTCTAGGGGATGTGTTGTTGCCACAAGGGGGAAAACAACGGTGCTTGTAACCGCGGTTACAAGGATTGTTTACTTTACACAAAGTTCTTTTTAATGCAGTTGTCTGTTGCTTTGGGTTAACACTTTGGGTGGGGCTCGCAACTTAATACCAGCGAGATGTTCTGGATAGATATCTCAAGGTGGATGATTAGTAGTAGATGCAGTTGGATTTTGGTCTACTTATTTTGGCGTACTACCCATGCTTTTGAGCCTCGTCCTTTCTTTTGTAGCATAGTTAGCATTGCGGTGCGTTCATAATCCTGCATATTGCATTTCTGTAATTTGTTTACCTCGCATAGCAATTTTATCGTCTTTTGGGAGAGAGAGATCACTAGTGAATATCACGTATCCCGGTCCATATCCTCATCACTGTTTACACGCTCATTTACTTTTCTGCTTTTACTTTCAATTGCTATCATTATCCCTTGTGTTTGATCCTTTGTGAACAACAAGACCGGAGAGCTTGAAAACCTCTCTGAACTTCGTTGGGAACAAAGTTATCGTGTCTGTGTGCAGGTCCGCGTCAGTTGCGCCGCTGACACCTACTTATCATCTCCGGAGTCCTACTGGAGACAAACCTTGGTATCTTCACCGAGGGAAATTTGTTGCTGTGCTACATCACGCCTTCCACTTCGGGTTTACCAACGAAGGGCGATAAATCACTATCATCATCTCGCACATCACCCACTCAAGGACAGGTGTACACGATCCAAAAAGGCAAGGTATCGCAAGCCCAACAGGACGCCTACACCTTGCAGGCTAGAGCAGCCGAGAATCTTAACGCAGTCGAAGTCTACCAGCTACACGACGCAGAAACCAGCATCACGTTCTCCCAGAGGGACCACCCGCCTGCAATCCCAAGGCCGGGGCACGCGCCCCTGGTCCTCGACGCTCAAATCAGAGGGTACGACATGGACAGAATCTTCATGGACGGAGGCCGCAGCATGAACATAATCTTCGTCAGCACCCTCCGCAAGATGCTGATCCCTCGATCAGTATGGAAGAAATCAAGCACCGTGTTATACGGAGTAGTCCCAGGAGAAGCAGCTACCTCCCTTGGATTAATCGAGCTCGAAGTCGTCTTCAGCAATAGACGCAATTTCGCAAGACACACCCTCGAGTTCGAAGTACTCGATTGGCAATCACAGTATCACGCCATATTGGGACGTCCAGCGTTCGCACAATTCATGGCGATTCCGCACTACGCCTACCTTAAACTCAAGATGCCAGGATCCACGGGCGTCATCACAGTCAACGGGAGCTTCATCAAGTCAGACAAATGTGACCGCGATTTCCACAAAGTCTCTGACACCTTCGGAGCCGAGCAAGAACTCACAGAAACAGTCACGGCGACAGATAAAAGCACCTTCCCACTAGCAGGCAGAAGAGAGTCAAAAGAGCATGGACGGGACTCCAGGATCGACAGCGACGCGGTCAAACACCAAGTACACCCGGCGGACTCAGGAAAAGCAGGCCACCCCAAAATTCCCTTCGGCTTAAGCAACGCAGGAGCAATACACCAGCGAATGGCGAAATCACACATGAAAAACCAGATCGGTGGAAACATTCAGGCCTATGTAGACGAGACCATCACAAAAATCAAAGGACTCGGACCAGAAGCAGACACGGAGGATGACAACACAGTTGAACCAGCACAAGTGGCAGCCGCATACCCAATAGTTAATGAAGAAGCCCACAACGCAGACGAGGAGCCAGAGCCACCCGCACCAGATGACCAATCTTGGAGAGAGCCACTCCACAGGTTCCTAATCGACGGCACCCTACCGCAGGACGTCGCAGAAGCCAAGCGCATTAGTCAGCGCCCCAAAACATTCACAGTAATCAACGGACAACTCTACAAGCGCGGCGTTTCCCAGGTCCTACAAAAATGCATAGACGAGGAAGACGGAAAGACCCTACTACTGGAGATCCACGAAGGCACCTGCGGGCACCATGCCTGCAGTCGAGCACTCGTGGCGAAAGCCTTTAGAACATGACTTTACTGGCCAACAGCCATGAGGAACGTAGAGGACATCATGCGGCGTTGCATGGCCTGCCACAAATTTGCCAGCAGACCACACGCTCCAGCCTCAGAATTCAAGACCATACCATCCTCATGGCCGTTCGCCACCTGGAGACCCGACATGGTGGGCCCGCTCAAAAAATCTTCAAAGGAAGGAAAACCCACCTGTTAGTAGCAGTCAACAAATTCACCAAGTGGATCGAAGCAGCGCCCATTACAAGAACTACAGCCCTCACGGCAGCAAATCTTATCAAATCAATCACCTTCAAGTTCGGAAAGCCGCACAACATCATCACGGATAACGGTACGAACGCCAAAGCGGCAGAGCTCCAGAACCTCTGCGAAGAGCTGGGCATCAAAATCAATTATGCATCAGTCGCACACCCGCAGTCCAACGGCCAAGTGGAGAAAGCAAACGTCCTAGTATGCGGAGGACTCAAAAAACGGCTCCTCGCACCACTCGAGCAGGCCGCGGGCAACTGGGTAGAAGAACTCCCTGTCGTACTATGGAGCCTACGCACCACCCCGAATACTGCAACCCAGTACACACCTTTCTTTATGGTGTACGGGTCAGAGGCGGTGCTACCACATGACCTCAAATTTGGGGCACCCCGGATCTCAGGGTACGAAGAAGAGGAAGCAGAAGAAGCGCTGCAAGATGACAAAGACACAACAGACGAAGCAAGGGACACAACCCTAGAAAAATCAGAGGGATATCAGGACAAACTGCGCACTTACCAAAGCAGTCGCCTGCGCACCAGAACCTTCAATAAAGGCGACCTTGTCCTATGGCTCATACAAGAGAAAGTTCACAAACTCGCCCCAATGGGAGGGGCCGTTCATAATCACAGAAGTCATAGGAGGAGGCGCCTATAGACTGAAGAACCCGAAGACTGATGAGGACGTGGGAAATCCATGGAACGTAGCGAACCTACGCTTGTTCTACCCATAGTCTCCACCAGTCATGCTCATCTGGCAGCTCATGTAAACCTTCGATGCAATAAAATGATGTTTCCCAAATCCTACCACAACAAAGCACTCGGGGGCTCGAGCACCCCCCCCCCCCGAGAGACGCTATCGTCGCAATCGCGATCTCTTACCAAATATCTCGGGGGCTCGAGCAAAAAGACTCCCCCCGAGAGACGCTATTGTCGCAATCGCGATCTTTTACCAAAGCACTCGGGGGCTCGAGCACAAAAACTCCCCCCGAGAGACGCTATCGTCACAATCGCGATCTCTCACAAAAGCACTTGGGGGCTTGAGCACAAAGACTCCCCCCGAGAGACGCTATCATCGCAATCGCGATCTTTTACCAAAGCACTCGGGGGCTCGAACACAAAAACTCCCCCCGAGAGACACTATCGTCGCAATCACGATCTCTCACAAAAGCACTCGGGGGCTCGAGCACAAAAACTCCCCCCGAGAGACGCTATCGTCGCAATTGCGATCTTTCTCAAAAGCACTCGGGGGCTCGGTTGCAAAACCTCCTCCCGAGAGACATCGTCATAGCTCACACAGCCCAAAGCTCAAAAGGGACCAAGCAAAAGCCCATCGACAAGCGTCACCCGTTGAACTCTGTCCGGAATCAAAGGGAAAAACACGGCTACAACTAGATGGAACACCCTGTACTCTGAAGAAATACGGACGGAGCGCAGGACGCAGACAAATATTTAAGTCTTCACCTAATCGCCAACGATCACCTAAAGACTCGGGGGCTACTCCCATCGGGAGCGCTGTCGCGCACCCGATAAAAGATAGGAAATAATGGAAGAATGACAAAGGAAACAGATCTCAGCCTACGTTCGACTCTTCGACTCAAACGTAGCCTCGGGGGCTACTCCCATCGGGAGCGCTGTCGCGCACCCGATAGAACCCACAAAGCGAAGGTCTAATGGACTTGAAGACAACTTTCGATCGCCAAGGACTCGAAGACAACTCTTGTTTGCAAAGGGCTCGAAGACAGATTCCATTACAAAGCCTCAAGCACAGTTCGCATTACAAGGACCCGAAGATCATTCTTAGTACAAAAGATTCGAAAGTACATTGGATAGAAGGCAGCTCCGATTGCTCGAAGGCAATCCTCATTACATGGATAACTAATCTATTTTCAAAAGGCACAAGCAGCCAATAAAGCCTACAACATCAATCACCCAAGGGATTATGACTTCTACATGAGTGCCCATGCTGGGATGATTGGCACCAAGACAGCGAGCATCATCACAGACAAAGGAGGAGTCAAAGCAGCAAGCTCATGATGTCAATGACATAACAAAAGGTGAAGCTCGACTTATTTGCGGAGCAGTCGAAGACGATACTCCACCAGCTTCTTCTCCTGCCCCACCAGCTTCTTCTCCAGCTCCACCCGAGCTGCCGGCAAAGATGACGCTGCCGCCTCCAATTCTACAAGGTCGCCTGGCGCGCCCTCTTGACTGGTGGTTTGACGTCGAGATCCTCTTCAGAACCGTAGGGGGAAGCATTTGAAGACGGCTCCGCATCAGCACCCGAAGAGTCACCGGAGGAGGAAGTAGTTGAAGACGCAGACGAAGGACTCCTCAACCTGTCAGAACCATCACTGCCTGTCTTCGGCCAGTATGGATCCATGCGGTTTCCACTCGGGTCAAAAGCGCGGATGACAAGAGTATCTTCACCATCAAAACGACAACAAAGAGTGTCACCATCACGCAGGTTCTACCGACGAGCAAAGGATTTCCAGCCAAAGCCAAGAAAAATCAAGCGGGAACTATCGATCTCCAACTTAACATAAGAAGGAGATCGAGCGCACCCCTAAAGACGAAGCAGCAAGCCATCAAGGCCACGCACAGAGACAATGGCAGCAAATGCAGAAGGAAGAAGAATACGAGCAGCGCCCCGGCCACGGACGTGCAGGAGAAAGTCACAACACCAAACACCCTCCTCTGAGGAAGAGGAGGAAGGCGCCAACGCTACACCATGACGACCACCGCGAGAAGAGAGCGGATTACGACCACCACGGCCATTCATACCAGCTCCACGCTTGGGCGCCATGAGAAGAGGAAGAGAAAGAGAAGCAAGATGAGCAGAGGACGAATACCGCTGCTAGAAGAAAAAGACGGGGCCTATTTATAGCACAAACCCCACATAGAAGCCCAGACGACGGGAGCCATTAATTAAAAGACCAAGCACGCCGGGCGATTCGAAGTTCGAGACAAAGATGCCTTCACATGGGAGCCACAGTGCGCTGGACGCATCAAATCTCGCGCGGTTTCAAATACGCGCATCGATAACTCAACAGGCGGCTGCAACACGCCACCAAAAGCCATCATTATGACTGGTCATGCAAACATGACGGTTAGCAGCCAGAGCATCTTTTGACGGTCCTCCAGCAAGGAGATAGTTATCTTCGCCAAACAAAAGGTAAATTAAAGAGGCAGTCAGCAGAAGAGGCAGCTTGCAACCTCCATTTTTTGCATAAGTTTAAATACATTTTTCAAACATATCTAACTCCCATCGGGAGCGTATCCACCTGCGCGAGTTTCGGGTGCCCCTCACCCAGAATAAAAAAATGTGCTCGAGTGATCACTCCCACCTACGAGAGTCTCAGGTGCTCCCTCACCTAGAAGCAAAAACGTGCTCGAGTGATTACTCGCACCCATGAGAGTTTCGGGTGCTCCCTCACCATGACGCAAGATAAGCAGACCTGCACTCGCCATCTCGAGTGGTCCACGAGTTTCGGGTGCTCCCTCACCCTGAAAGCAAGAGCGATATTCGAGTGATTACTCGCAAAACTCTATATACTCAAACACTCGACGACCTCCCGAGCAAATAACCCTCTACGTCACTCTTCGCCTGAGCACTCGGAGAAGCTCCACGAGTGACTGCTAAAACCGCCCACTTGATTGTTTATTCCAAGTGGGTGCATTATCTACTAGGCTCCGCGCCTCAATACAAATACATATTCCTGGAACACGATACACTGTGCCCAGATGCCACGCAAGCTTAGCGTGTAGGTAAGACCCCGCTGCGAAGATCGGCCGGGCTGGGACTTGTCGAAGAGCGATTTCACTCCTAACCTTTTCCATGCGCATGCATGATAGAAAAAGCCGGGCGGACGCGCCTAGGCTACGAACTTTACTGGCGGCAATTGATCACTGTAAGACCTGCAGCGGCATGACTTTTTCTAGACACCAGTGTTCCAAGCTCATGCCGAGGGACATGGGTTTGATTGGGCTACTACGATTTTTTCCACTAGTGCAATTCACCAAGGCTCGACCAGTCGACACCTCGGGCCCTTTCAGCTTAGCATCCCTCGAAACAGGTTTTGTCATGGCCCCAGACTGCCAGTGACCCGCAGTTGAAACGTGCATACATCAAAACGACGCTAGAGTGGATTCGAGTCCCTGCGCGCCTCTTCGAGTCCCCCAGGCACTCGGGGGCTACTGACGAGGGGGTGACCCCACGACTCCTATGGATGAGCCTACCCGGTGTACCAGAAGACAGAAGGCCCACAAAGATGCCGCCTGGGCCCAGCCTTGGCCCACTAGTGGCACCGACGTAGGAGTCCGCGAATCATAAGGATGGTGTGACTTCCCATACGGAACAAGATCATGGTTAGTAAACCTCATCTTTAATCAGGACGGACTCCCTGAGACCTAGCCTAGTATATAAGGGCTAGGAGGGGAGACGTCGAGATCAAGCAATACACAATCTGTAATCTAGCCTTGTGTGCACTAGCCTCGGCTTCCCTGTAATCGCCATCTCCAATCAATAATATCGAGCAGGAACGTATCCTCCTGTTAGCCGACGAGCTTATCGTCCAACCTATGCCTCTCATGACTAACCCAGGGTCCCTGACCATGGGATTTGCCGGGGTACATCCTCGTCACATCCGAAAATACAAGATAGAAATTAAGGCAAAGCCTAAACACAACAATAAGATCAAGGGTCCATTAGTCCCTTGTGCAAAAGTGTGCAAACTGGGGTTCAGGTTTCTGTCACTCCGGCAACCCACCATAAGAATTCTTTATACACAATGTATCCCCCTAGGTCCTTAATAAGGCGAAGTGTTGAGTGTTCGACTCACACAACACCACTAGGAAAATAACAACACAACTTAAATATCAAACAACACAAATTACTTCAACATCATATGACTACTAACAACTAGACTTCTCCCATGTCCTCAAGAACTAAAGTAACTACTCACAAGACATAAAAGAGATCATGATCAGAGGTGATAAATATATGATAAACAATCTGGACATAATGATATTTCTCCAACAAAACTCAATAGTATTCACCACAAAGTAGTAATCAACACCGATAGAGTAGAGAGGATAGATAGTACGGATTACAACACAAGATAAACTTGTGAGGTGAGATTGGATGGTGGTGGAGATGGTGCTGATGTTGGGGATGATGTTGATGATGATCTCGATGATGCCTGTGACGATGGTGATGACGATGGCGATGATCTCCCCTTCCGGGAGGTGATCTCCTCGGCAGAATCTGCCCGCCGGAGAGCCCTTTTCTTCTCTGTAGGTTTCCGCCACGGAGCGGCAGCGGAACTCCGTGAAAGCTTCTCTTTTTAGAGTTTTCGCGTAACGAGGAGTATATAGGCCAGAGGGGGAGCCGGGAGTGGCCCCAGGGCTCCAGGCGCCCTCCCGGCGCGGCCAGGGGTGGGGCCGCGCCTGGTGGCCGCCTGGGCCCCCCGTGGCCCCCCTCTAGACCTTCTTCGGCGAGTCTTCGTTAATCCTTCGGAAAATATCCTCCGTCGATTTTCAGGTAATTTGGAGGTATTCTTCTTCAGCAACTCAGCGTCCACTTTTTACCGCTGAATCCTGCGTCGGCTGCTTCGGTACCAGAAAGTTGCAAACTGTGTAAAATAAGCCAAAACAACATAAGAACATCATCGTAATGTGAAATATATCAATGAACAAGGATGAATTACGATATAAAATAGTGATGCATTTTGTACGTATCAGCATCCCTTTCCCCGCCAAGTGCCTTGCACCCAACTCGCGGTGCCCACGTGCGGCCCACCCGCCCCGCGAAGGCCACCAGGTGTGACAACACTTCGCGCCACCGATCAGGCCCACTCCCTCCCACCCACAAATGGCTAAAAAAGGAGCCGACGATGCATTCCCAAACGGCATCATCTTGTACAATTTAAATAAATTATTTTATGCAATACCTAAATTTTAAATATATAAACAAAACAAGAAAAAAAAGACTAACCAACGAACAAAAATGTCGTGTTTTGAATTTTGAACCAGTGACCAAAATAAACTTTCAAGACAAATCTAGTGACATTTGATGAATTTTAGCCATGCTAGCTCATACCTGGACGGTCAACTGGTCAAATAATATGACACATATGCAAAATACGTAGTCAAAGCATATGGCTGACCATTGGTGTTCACTGATACAACTTTAATGATCGTATTTCGTGTATTTATAAGTACGTGGACCAAATTGAATTTTGGTCTCAACTTCAGTGGCCGCGGGTGAACTTCTCTCATTTTTGGCACTCCCTTTTCGATTCTTGGAAGTTTTGACGTGCACAAAAGGATTGGTCCCGTTGGGGCCACTCAGGCCACATGCGCGCATGCACCAACGAAAGGCCAGTACGCCTCCCCCTTTCCCCGCCAAGTGCATTTGCACCCAACTCGCAAAGCCCATGTGCGCCCCACCCGCCCCGCATCACGGCCCGCGAAGGCCACCATGTTTGACAACACTTCGCGCCAACAATCGATCCCACTCCCTCCCTCCCACAAATGGCTAAAAAAGGAGCAGACAATGCATTCCCAAATGGCCCCAGCTGCCTGCCCATGTTTATGGACGGGGTGGCGGAGTGAGCATAAAAAAACAGAGGGACAACAATGAGGAATGTGCTGGTGGCAGTGGCAACAATGTGGCGTTGTTGGCGCGATACCATGTGCGGGAGGCCAGGCGTCGGGGCCATGACAAGGCGGTGCTGCGGGGCCTCGAGGAGCGCTGTGCGACACCACCCATGGGGTGATAATGCTATCGAGACTATGAGGATGATATGAGATATCTTGAACTTCCCTTGGCCTCTCCTATATAGGAGGATGAGGCTTATGGTTACACATTTCTTTAACAAACCTAGAATATTATGTTGGGGAGGGTTTCTTGTCTTGCATGCGAAGATGAAGATCTTCTTGAAGGACGACTTCTCAAGGGTCGAGGGGCCCTAGCTTGGTTGGCCCTAAGGTTGTCCTAATAAACGAGTTCAGTGCTGATGGGCCACCCCCCGTATCATGCACTGTTAGTAATGATAATGGGGTACTTTTTAACATCGTTGTCGACAAGTTGACAATCCTTATTGCAAGTGCAAAAGAGGATGCCTAGTGGTGGTCTAGTCCTGCATATTGTTGATGGTGATGTTTCAATTATTCAATATGTGCATGTGATGACCCACAACGCAAGGGATCGATTGCAGCGTTTTCGATAAGTAAGAGTGCCGAACCCAACGAGGAGCAGAAGGTAATAGCAAGTGACTTTGGTAAGGAGATAACTGCAAGCACTGAAAGATAACTTTATCGGGATTTTCTTGGTATAAGCAACAGGAAAGTAAAAAAGAGCAAAGTAAAAGGTACTGGAGAGTAACAAGTGGCCCAATCCTTTCTGAGCAAAGGAGAGGCCTAGCAACTGAACTTATAAAAGCTAAAGTGTTCTTGAGGACACACGGGAGAGGTAGTCATGTGCTTTCGCCATATTCCGTATCGGTACTATGTGCTGTGTTGATAAGTGTTGAGTGGGTAGATCTATGCTAGTACACACTCTAGACTAAGATAAGTGTACTCTTATGATTAAACACCTTGCAAGCATCCGCAAATACAAGATAGTAATTAAGGCAAAAGCCTAACCATAGCAATACGATCGGTGATCCATTGTTCCCTTGTGCAAAAGCGTGCAAACTGGGGTTTAGGTTTCTGTCACTCCGGCAACCCAACGTAAGCATTCTTTGTACACAATGTATTCCCCTAGGTCCTTGATAAGGCAAAGTGTTGAGTGTTCGACTCACACAACACCACTAGGAAAATAACAACACAACTTAAATATCAACCAACACATATTACTTCAACATCATATGACTACTAACAACTAGACTTCTCCCATGTCCTCAAGAACTAAAGTAACTACTCACAAGACATAAAAGAGATCATGATCAGTGGGGATAAATAGATGATAAACAATCTGAACACAATAATATTTCTCCAACAAAACTCAATAGCATTCACCACAAAGTAGTAATCAACACCGATAGAGTAGAGAGGATAGATAGTACGGATTACAACACGAGTTGCAATTGTGAGACGAGATTAGATGGAGGTGGAGATGGTGCTGATGATGTGGATGATCTCGATGATGCCCGTGACGATGGTGATGACGATGGCGACGATCTCCCCTTCTGGGAGGTGATCTCCCCGGCGGAATCTGCCCGCCAGAGATGGCTTTTCTTCTCTGTAGGTTTCCGCCACGGAGCGGCAGCGGAACTCCGGAAACTCTCTCTCTTTTAGGGTTTTTGGATCACGAGGAGTATATAGGCCAGAGGGGGGAGCCGGCAGTGGCCCCGAGGGTCCAGGCGCCCTCCCGGCGCGGCCAGGGGTGGGGCCGCGCCAGGTGGCCGCCTAGGCACCCTGTGGCCCCCCTCTGGTAGCTCTTTTGCGTGTCTTCGTGATACTTCTGGAAAACAACCTCCGTCGATTTTCAGGTAATTTGGAGGTGTTCTTCTTCAGCAACTCAACGCCCAATTTTTACCGCTGAATCCTGCGTCTGCTGCTTCGGCACCGGAAAGTTGCAAACTGTGTAAAATAAGGCAAAACAACATAAGAATAGCATCATATCATGAAATATATCAATGAATAAGAAAGAATTACTATATAAAATAGTGATGCATTTTGGACGTATCAACTCCCCCAAGCTTAGACCTCCCTTGTCCCCAAGCGAATACTGAGCTCGGTAAACCTGTCCACAAGTTTAGAGAGTGAAGTGTCGATAAATAGAATACAGACAAGAAGCATCAAGGTTTCTTCATCAACCTCAAGCATCTTCAACAGCAACCTCAACTCATAAGGCCCTTATGAGAAAGTAATAACAATTATAATCAAAAGTAGGGCTGAGGAAACTCATCAAATTATGGTAAACATAACCTTGGTCAAAGGACAACTAAAAACAATTTGAAGCTTTTGAAAGAACATGTTATTAGTCATGAAGTGCAAATGCTAACACAAAGGAAGATGCTCGCTAGGCAAAAGCTTTCGCAAACAACCTACTTATCAAAAGATAATGTCAACAAGGATATGGCATGGCAAAACTTAATGCAGCTTTATATGGATGAATCCTCATCAACATCAAATGTCTGTTCTCTTAGGGAAAAGAAAGAAGTGGGACAACTGACTCAACATGAAGGTGGATGAAAGGCCTTGTTAAGGGCAGGCAGGGAAAACTCATGTGCTATCCTTAAATCAAACAGAATAAAAAATAGATTTTGGGGTGGTGCATAGTTTGTCAACGAATGCTAATATATAGCTCAATTACTTCTCAAGATGGACAAGTTTCGAGGAACGGCTCCCAAGTGGGGACGATCACATCCCCTTAATCTCCTTTGTTTATCACTGCCAAAGTTTCTAATTTCTCATAGACCAAGCGTGAAGGAGGGTTTGTCTGTTATATTATCTTTCGAGCTGGGCGCACCCATGCCAGTTCCTCCTCATATTATGGGTTTGGAGATTAGACATGCAATCCCGGGGTAAAACTTGTCCAACTTAATAAGATCATGAATTACCTACTACTTCCTCATGAGCTAAACAAGAGGCACAAAACAGAAGATTTTGAACATTTAAGGATAACACATAAATTCTATACTTAAAGAAGTGGTAGGGGAATACCACGAATAGGAAGGTAAGGTGGATTCATATGGAAGGTAATGGTTTCAGGGTATGGATGCACAAGCAGAAATCTACTTGGCAAAGAGTTTGGCTAGCAAAGGCTTTGAGAGAACAGACAATTGATGCTAATTTAGATGCAAAACATATAAGGCATAAACATTAAGGTAAGCATAAAGCATCAAGTTGTCTTCCTTGTCAACATAACACTTCAAACATAATAACATAAAGGTTTTGGCTATGTCGCTACTTGAGAAAATATGCATGTTGTCAAGACCAAAGCTATGTTTTCCAAAATTAAATAAAGTTTTCAAAGCCATACCTGATATAAGGTCAATACTCCCCATAACAATCGTCATATGATGTCGATTGCGTGAAGAGAATACCGAGTGCAGCGAAGGAACCAATAGACTTCTCATTAATATTCCATTATAGACGACTCCACACTCACGGATACAATCTCTCCACAGACGGAGTGATAGACCTCAATGAAAACACCTATTCCATATAATAAACTCCCTAGACATGATACGACTCTACTTGACTCTAAAAGACTAAGATAAAGATAAAGATACCGGGCACTCCCCCAAGCTTGGAACAAGCTGAGGGGATGCCATTACCCGAGGAGATTTACTCCTCATTCTTGTTCTTCTCAGTCAGGTACTCCTTGGCGAAGCACTTCCATGGTAGCTCCCCTCCAGTCTCGAAGGACATTCCTGTCTCCAGGATCCTGCACTCAGCACCTAAACCCATGCACAGAAACTTTAGTTCATACTCACAGTTCTGGTTGTGCAGATCATAGATTTGTGCTTGGAGCTGGTAAACTTTTTCTTCTAGTGCGGACAAACTTGACCACATCTCCTTCATCTCTTTCCTATGGGAAGCCTCGATCTCGTTCCTGATGTCGAAGTTGGCTTCAACACCACGCTCCACCATCTTATTGAACTTGAAGACCTCATGTTCCATCTCCTTCAGCCGCTCCTCGGTGCTCCCCTCCATGACTGGTCCCTTCAGATCTTCCTTGTGGAGAACACCGTCCTCCACACGAAGGACCTGGGGGTGCTTGTTCACCTCAGCGAAGTAAGGGTTGATGACGTTGATGACGAACTTGTCCTTGGAGGAACTTGGGGAAGCCATGGCACCTAGGTCTAGCTAAAAGAATTCCTGGAAGAAACAGATTGAAGAGAAAACACACGAAATCGCGAGATACGTTGCCGGAACGATCCGGGCAAATATATAGCAAAAATTTCTGCAACAAAAGGAAGGTAAAGAGCCAAAGTGGGGTCGGAGACGGACTCCTGGGTGCCCAGGAGGTCTCCCGGCGCGGCCAGGAGGTGGGGCGCGCCAGGGGGGCGCCTGGGCCCCCTGGAGCTCCTCTCCGGCTCCACTTAGGCCTCGAATTTTCCTAATTTTGCAAAAACTCAAAATATGGAACTTTTATGGTGGTTCGCGATGTTTCCTTACCGTAATACATACCTTTTCTTATTCTGCTTCTGTCGGTGTCTGAAACAAGGCTGCAACATGTTCTTCATGAGTTGTTGTGCGTATTATATTTTCATCAACATTGACAGGATCTCCCGCCATGTAATGCTTGAGTCTTTGCCCATTCACAACTTGAGGTTTGGTGCCTTCAAAATTGTTAATCTTGATTGCACCAGACCGGTAGACTTCTTCGATATGAAATGGCCCTCCCCACCTGGAAAGTAGTTTACCTGGAGAAAACCTGAAACGGGATCTAAACAATAAAACTTTATCTCCAACATTAAATTCACGTTTCAGAATCCTCCTATCATGCCACTTCTTTACCTTTTCCTTGAACATTTTAGCGCTCTCGTAAGCTTCACTTCTCCACTCATCTAGAGAAGTCAAGTTCATGAGACGCTTTTCACCAGCTAACTTTGGGTCGGCATTAAGCTCTCTAACAGCCCAGAAAGCTTTGTGCTCTAACTCTAATGGCAAATGGCAAGCCTTGCCATAGACCATTTTATAGGGAGACATGCCCATGGGGTTTTTGTAAGCAGTTCTATACGCCCACAAAGCATCTCCTAACTTATTTGACCAGTCCTTCCTATTTCTGTCAACTGTCTTTTGCAAGATCAACTTGATCTCTCTATTGGTGAGCTCAACTTGCCCACTAGTTTGAGGATGGTACAGTGAAGCAATCCTATGATTGACATCGATTCAGGTGGAGTCCAGTCAAGGACGGCCTGAACTCTCTCGGGATTCACAGCAATGCCTTTTGCAGAAATCACGTGGACTAAGTAGGTCACTTCTGGTAGCCAGAATTCACACTTGGAGAATTTAGCATACAGGCGATGCTCTCTAAGCTTCATCAATACCAGCCTTAAGTGTTCAGCATGATCTCCTTCGTTCTTCGAGTAGATGAGAATATCATCGAGATAAACCACAACAAATTTATCTAGGCACTCCATGAAGATCGAATTCATCAAGCGTGAGAATGTGGCGGGGGCATTGGTTAAACCAAAGGACATGACGATGTAATCGTAAAGACCATAACGAGTCGTAAAAGCCATTTTGGGAATGTCCTCGTTTCGGATTCTGATCTGATGATAACCTAATCTCAAATCCATCTTGGAGAAGACGGAGGATCCTGCAAGTTGATCATAAAGATCATTGATCCTGGGCAGTGGGTATTTGTTCTTTATCGTCGCTAAATTTAGCGGGCGATAGTCTACGCACATCCTTTCTGTTCCATCTTTCTTCTTTACGAACAGAACGGGGCAACCCCATGGCGATGAGCTAGGGCGGATGAAGCCTTTTGTCAACGAAGCATCGAGTTGGGTTTTTAGCTCAGCTAACTCATGTGGGGCCATTTTATATGGGCATTTGGAAATTGGTGCGGTTCCTGGAACAAGATCCACTATAAACTCTACACACCTGTCGGGTGGCATGCCCGGCAGCTCTTCAGGAAAGACATCCGGGAAGTCACGAACCACCGGAATATCTTCAAGTTCGGGAAGGGGAAGTACATTCAAGGAATGCACTTGGGTTCTTGTTCCGGGTGAGGTATAGTTGATTGTTTTGCCTGAAGGGTGGGTGAGTTTCACGGATTTGCCTCTGCAATCCAGGTAGGCATTCTGTCTTGATAACCAATCCATGCCAAGGATGACATCAATGTCTGAAGACTTGAGGGCTATGAGTGAAGCAAGGAATACTAAACCCTCAATTGCAATTTGATTACCATGGCTCACTCTATTAGTTTGCCATCTTGACCCTGGAGTTTGAATAACCATCGGGGTGGACAATTCAACAAAGGGTAACTCATGACGAAGTGCATAACTTTCCGACATGAATAAATGAGATGCTCCTGGGTCGAAAAGAACGGAAGTAGGAACAAAATTGACTGGGAGCGTACCAAGAATGACGTCAGTGGTGTCGTCAGTCTCTTCGGCGGCAATCTGGTTCAGACGTCCACGAGTGGCGGGAGGAGCGGGTTTGGCGGTGAAGACCTTCTGGGGTGGCTTGCCACGACCATTGTTGTTGTTGTTGCCTCCGGCACGTGGTGGAGCATTCTGGTTCTGGAGTTGTTCTGGGGACACTCGCGAGAATAGTGGCCTGCCTGACCACACTTGTAGCAAGCTCCGAAAACAGTGCGTGGAGCTGGGTTGTTTGGTGGAGCTGGGTGGACGAGGTGCCACATAGGATGGCCTCGGTGGGTTGTTCTGGCGGAACATGCTGTTTGGAATCCAGATCTTGCGCTTCTGGGAGCCAGAACTGGATGAACTATCATCTCTAGGGAAAGTCGTTGGGGGTGTTCATGTCCTCGGCCTTGATGGCCTTGTTGACAAGGACCTGGAATGTGGCAAAGTCATGAAGATTGAGCTCACGACGAAGTCCAGTGTTGAGGCCACGACGGAACCTCTCTTGTTTCTTGGAGTCGGTGGAGACTTCTTCGGTAGCATAACGAGCCATTCGGTTGAACTCACGACTAAACTCATCAACGGTTCTTCTGCCTTGAGTGAGGTTACAGAACTCCTCACGCTTGCGGTCCATAAGACCTTTGGGAATGTGGTGCTCGCGGAAAGAGGTGCAGAATTCCTCCCAAGATGCAGGTGGTCCAACGGGACGCATATTCAGAAAGTTCTCCTACCAAGAACTAGCTGCACCTTCAAGGTGATAGGTGGCATAGCTGACCTTGTCACCAGCTGCAACACGGCCTGCTTGGAGCTTCCTCTCGATGCTGCGAAGCCAGTCATCGGCGTCAAGGGGCTCGGTGGAGTAACTAAAAACCGGGGGATGAAGTCGTTCAGGGACACCAACTCATTGCGCTGCTGAGTGGTGTTGCGTGCAATGACTTCCAGCAGGTGGTGAGAGTCACGGCGGTTCCTCTCCACTTCCATCAGAACTTGTGCCATCGTGGGTGGGGGTGGAAGGTTGCCTTCCTCCTGGTCATTCACACGACCTTGGTTACGACCAACCTGGCCACGGGTTCCTTGAGACATCCTGAAGGTGAAAACCAAAGTCAAACAGAGTTGATTTGGAGAGTCTAACAAGGTATTGAAGTACTGGAAGGATTACAGAGCAAAGGAAGTAATCATCTTGACAACATGGTGATAAAGCATACAAGCCATATATTCACAAGCTGTCATACAAACCATACATCGTTTTAGTACAAGCACCAAGCTAATGCAAACGTGATGAAGATGATACATCCTTCAGAGGCACTCTGACTTCCTATACATTATTTATCTAAGCCTCTGGAACTTAGACACCTTGCATACAGTATACTACGATACTACTACATCATCACTAAGTAAGACCACAGGCGGTCTCACTCACCTCCATCTCCATAGTAGTCCTCATAAAAGTTACCCGCGTATCCCGGTAGCTGGAGGTGACCATCGGAAAACACGGAGGCTTGTGGACCCTGATATCCATTTGGGCAAGGATGGGGCCTAGGTCCAGTGTAGGGTGGAAGCAAAGGACCACGGGGTGGAAAAATGCCTCCAATCTCGGGCCAAGCAACTCGAGAAGGCATCTGAGTCCTCACTGGATAGATCGCATCATGCTCAATTGATCCCACTCTCACAAAGGGAGCCAAAAGTGTCAGAGCTCGATACAGACGAACACGGGTGGCGTGGAGCTCAAAACGGAGAAGCCACCTTCGGGGTCAGTGGCGTCATCTAAAACATAGATTAAGCAAACGTGAGTACAAAGGCGTACTCAGCAAGACTTACATAGGAGCTATACTACTCATGCACATGTGTCAAAGTAAAGGGAGGTGGGGTTCACTGGCAGAAGTGCCAGCTTTGACTTGGCTAACCCTGAACTACGAGTACCAGACTTTGAGGTAAGAAGCGTACACGAGTCCACCACTTTCACCAACCAATACACCACTATGGTGCCTTCCTCGACTTCCCCACGAGGAAGCACGCCATAGCACTCACACTTATCTTGGTGTGTTTTAGAAGTATCCGGTTCAAGTTGTCTAATAATCAAGCTAAGCTTTCCAAGCAATCCATAACCGCGGACGCGGCTATCCGAATAGTTTTGTTAACCTTGCAAGGGTGTACCGCTACACACACATGATCATCATTTACCGCCTTTGATCTCGACACCATTCAAGGGGTGCCGGCGAGGATGCTCACCACAACTGTTACCTCATAGCCGATCTAGTCCGAGAAAGCCGCCTACTTGGGTTGGTTACCACAATCGTGAACCCGGCCGGTTTACCGAAGTGGACCCAAGTGATGTGTGCGTGGTGCATAAGCCGGTCTCGGGTGAGCCGTTCTCTCACTTAGCATCTAGGCCACAAACCTACCAGAACTCCGAACTACTGCGACATCTGGACATCGAAAGGGATGAGTTAGTAAGTTGAGAGGGGTCAGTGAGCCCAATGTGTGGTTGTACTCTTCATCTTGGATCACCACACAAGAACTCGTACTAGGGCGGTGTTCAACGAGACAACCCACCGTGTACTCCTACATAGCCTCTCATCATTCACCTTGTATTAGGGTCGATTCACCAACACTTTTCTACCAACATTAACATGATCATCCCCATCCCGACTCACATCACAGTAACAACATGGTATCCTACTAAGCATGCAATAAGCAGTAACATTGCAGGGGCCACATGATATCAATCAACTCCTACATTTGCTAGGATTGTGGTTTGCTTACTACTGTGACAAAAGGATAGGTCATGCAAAGGAATGGGTTCATCTATGCGGTAGAAACGAAGCATGGTGATCATCCTAAACAATGTATAAGCGAGACATGAGAGGGAAGTGGGATTTTATCGACATGATCAATGGGGTTTTGCTTGCCTTGTTGACGAGGTTCGGGTTCTGGACCTTCAGCGAAAGGGGTGACCTCTTGCTCTGGTTCCACCTCTACTCGACAAACAAAGCACGAAGTAGCAATCAATATGAATGCAATGCTCAAGCATATGATTGAATGTTTAAAACTTGAAGTATAAGTTTTGATGTGTGTGAGGCAATTCCATTTAAGTGGAGTATATTGCATTTGAAATGCAAATTCAAAATCCACATTTGAATTCAACTTAGCCAAGTTGTATGTGACATAGTTTGATCATTTTGAATTATTTTCAAATGTGTATGATATGCCTCTGAAGTGTGGTTGAATTGCATCATAATTCCATGGTCCGAGTAGCAAAAGCATTTGGTTTGAATTTGAATTAAATTCAAATAAACCAAATGACATATGCTACTGGTCCAATTTTAAATTCAACTCAAACAGAGTTGAAAGTTGCATATTTGGAAAGATAATTTTCTCCTGATCTTTTTTCATATATTATTTGTCCAATTTGGAGTTAATATGAATTTTCTATGAATTTCCAAAGTTTGGGGTATTTTCTGGAATTTCTGGAACTATTTAAATCACTTTGCTTTTCTGGAAATTCATTTAAATCAATTATTGCATCAGCATGTGGTCATGTTGACGTGGGGGGGGGGTCTGACTGGTGGGCCAGGGGTGTCAGTTTCACATGGGTTTAATTGAAACGGTTTAAACTTAACCAGGGGGTTAAGTGCCTGGGGGCCCCACCTGTCATTGACCTGGGGTCAATTAGCAGGGGGGTTAACCCCTAATGACAGTGGCCTCACCGGCGGCTAGCCGCCGGTGGCCACCAGTGCGGCGGCGCTGCACGGGGAGGGGGCTGCCGTGGGCCATTCGATGCGCGGGAGGCACCAATCGAAAGCTCGTGGACGCCCACGTCGAGTGGTGCAGAGCAGCGCCACAGGGGAGCACCGAAGTGACGCCGGCGACGACTCCGGCGGAAGCAGAACCACGGCGAGGTCGTAGCCGAGGCTAGAGAGCACGGTTTGAGGTGATCTTGGGTGCGTTCGAAAGCTGGGAAGGCTAGGTGCCAAACGCACGCACGGGTGCATCGCCAGGGGCACTGAAGCGAGCTCCAGCTCGACCATGGCGGCGAGCTTGCTCGGGATCCATGGCGGATTCGGTTGTGGGGCAAACGAGACGCTGTGACCTTAGGGGAAAGGGGAAGAAGCTCACCCTGAAGCTAATGGAGAAGACGGTGAGGCCGGGGATGCTGTGTAGCCGGGGAATTTGACGACGGCGACTCACGGGTCCGGCGACTCCTCGGTGAAGCTGGCGTCGTCTGCTGAGGCGCTCGGGCTCGATTGGTTGAGGGGAACGACGAAGACGCCTGCTGCGGTTCTTCTGGACACGGCGGCACGGCTCGGGGACGACGGTGGCTACGTGGACTCCACGGCGTGCTCCACGGCGGTCTTCGGGCGGCGACGAATCGGGCGAGAGAGGAAGGGGAAGACGACGAGGAGGGGGGAAATGAGCTCACGGCGTCTCCAGGCGCGTCCAGGTGCGAGAAGAGGCCACGGGGAGGGCTGGAAGCTCCTCGGCGACGACGTGGCGTGCCCAGCTAGCTCGGTGGCATTCCACCGAGCAGCTTGGAGGAGCGGGATCGGGGAAGAAGACCCCTGTGCCCCTTTGGGCCGGCTGGACTGGGGTGGGCCGGCTTCGCCTGGGCGAGAGGTAAGTCTTTCTTTTTCCTTCTGTTTAATCTTTCCTTTCTTTTTCTATAATTTTGTTTTGGCTCTGATAAAAATACCAAACCATTTTATAAAATGCTGAAAACTTTTATGTGGCCCCATAATAATATAGACTAGCCACTCATAAACTTTCAACATTTTTAAAATTCAAATAATTTGAATCTTAAATCAAATAGGGGTATTTCTTTAATTCCAAGGCACTGTTTGAATATTTGAAAAATCTAGGAGCATGGGATGGGTCCCACATCACTTGATATGTGATCACACTCATTTATAAGACTTTTCAAAAATCTAACATGAATTTTTGGAGAAGATTTTTATCTGGCCTTTTGAATTAATTCATCTGGGGGGTGTTCCTTCTCCCATTTTGATTTTGAATTTGATTTCCAAGATTTCTTTTTGAAATTTTGACATGATGCAAAGGCACTAGCTAACCCTAGCACATACCTAACAGAGGGTTCTGACACACAATGAACTGGACTTACCCACTTACTATCAGCTATAGGGTAGATAATACCTGCGGCTAGAAGCTTGAGGATCTCGGTCCTCACAACATCCATCATCTTTGGGTTCAACCGTCGTTGATGGTCAACAACAGGTTTAGCATCGGGCTCGAGGTTGATAGTATGTTGACAGATAGATGGACTAATTCCCTTAAGTTCATCAAGGGTATAGCCAATTGCACCACAGTGTTTACGAAGTACCTCCAATAATCCCTCTTCTTCATATCCTGAAAGGTTAGAGTTGATAATAACAGGATATACTTTCTTTTCATCCAAATAAGCATACTTGAGCGTATCGGGAAGAGGTTTGAGATCAAACACCGGGTCTTCTTTTGGTTTAGATAGAATTCCTAAAGGTTCAACCGGAAGGTTGTGCTTCAGGATAGCAGGTTGTCTCAAAAAGATTTTGTCAATTTCATTTCTTTCCTGCATATGAGTATCATTCTCGTGGTCCTCCATGTATTGCTGCAAAGGATCATTAGGGGGAATAGCAATAGAAGCAATACTTTCAATAATTTTATCATCACTAGGTAATTCAGTACCACGAGGCTGCTTAGAGATCTTAGAAAAGTTAAATTCATATGGCTCACCATTGAATTCAACAGAAACTTTACCTTTCTTGCAATCTATAATAGCTCCACAAGTTCTGAGAAAAGGTCTACCAAAAATAATAGGACAAAAACTATCTTGTACTGAACCAAGTACGATAAAGTCGGTAGGATACTTTACCTTTCCGCATAGGACTTCAACATCTCTCACAATCCCAATAGGAGAGATAGTAGCTTTGTTTGCAAGATGAATAGTAACATCAATCTCTTCGAGTTCACAGGGTGAAATCTCACTCATGATCTCTTGATAAAGCGAATAAGGAATCGCGCTAGCACTTGATCCCAGATCGCATAGCCTGTAATAATTGTGATCTCCTATTTTAACTGATACAACTGGTGTACCTGAAATTGGGCTTTTATTCTTGGCTGTGACAATGTTAGTTGAAACGGCACAAAAATTTATAATAGAATCTGAAACATCATTAGTAACTAAATCATTAACCATAGCAACTTGAGGATCGACTCTGATCTGGTCCTCAGGTTCGCCTGTTCTCCTCTCACTTTTATTTATGATGCCTGTCACAAAAGAGTGCTCCCTTATCCTTGAAGGAAAAGGGGGTTGTTCATATATAACTGCAGGCAAAATAGGATCAGGAACGTGAATATCAATAGGCACTTTTTTGAAAGGCTTATGGTACCGATCCTTCTTCATCTTAGAAGAATCAACATGAGAGGCAAATTTCTTACAAAAATCAATCATTAGATGGGAATCCAGACCAATCTTAGAGCAAAAGGTATTAAAATAATCAGTTTTCACATAACTCTCAATATAATCATGCTCATAATTTATAGCAGGTTCAATACCTTTATCGATTTCCCAATCTTCAGTATTCTTCTGGATCCTTTCGATGAGATCCCATCTTTCTTCAACGCTCTTTATCTGAAATACCCCGCTAGAGGAGGCATCCAACATTTTCTTGTCCTGACGAGAAAGCATGGCATAAAAATTTGTAAGTATAATATCTTTGGGGAGCTTATGGATAGGACATTTGAACATTAGGGATTTAAGTCTCCCCCAAGCTTGAGCGATGCTCTCTCCGTCGCGAGACCTAAAGTTATAGATGTAATTCCTGTCTCGATGAACTTCATGAAGAGGGTAAAACTTTGTATAAAAGAGAGACATAAGCTCTTCCCAATTAAGAGAATGTGAGTTATCGAGGAGCTTTTACCAATCTGAAGCTTTGTCTGTAAGCGATATGGAGAATAATTTCTTCATAACGAACTCCAGTGACACACCTGCAAGCTTGAATAATGAACATAGTTGTGATAAATATAGCAAGTGTTCACCTGGATGTCTGTCTCCTGCATAGCGATTAGCTAAGACATAATCGATAATACCAGATGGTATCTTATAAGGCACAATTTCAATAGGGGCAGGAGTGACTACCTTAGTGGTGGGACGGCTCCCCAAGAACAACGATCCAATGGTAGGGGTGTCCATAAGAACAAAAACAGCAACAACAAAACTAAAACAGAAATATAAAAACTTCTTACCAGCTTCACTTACTAATAGCGCTACGCTCCCCGGCAACGGCGCCAAAAAACGTTACTTGATGACCCACAACGTAAGGGATCGATTGCAGCGTTTTCGATAAGTAAGAGTGTCGAACCCAACGAGGAGCAGAAGGTAATAGCAAGTGACTTTGGTAAGGAGATAACTGCAAGCATTGAAAGATAACTTTTTAGGGATTTTCTTGGTATAAGCAACAGGAAAGTAAAAACGAGCAAAGTAAAAGGCACTGGAGAGTAACAAGTGGCTCAATCCTTTCTGAGCAAAGGAGAGGCCTAGCAACTGAACTTATAAAAGCTAAAGTGTTCTTGAGGACACACGGGAGAGGTAGTCATGTGCTTTCGCCATATTCCGTATCGGTACTATGTGATGTGTTGATAAGTGTTGAGTGGGTGGATCTATGCTAGTACACCCTCTAGACTAAGATAAGTGTACTCTTATGATTAAACACCTTGCAAGCATCCGCAAATACAAGATAGTAATTAAGGCAAAAGCCTAACCATAGCAATACGATCGGTGATCCATTGTTCCCTTGTGCAAAAGCGTGCAAACTGGGGTTTAGGTTTCTGTCACTCCGGCAACCCACCGTAAGCATTCTTTGTACACAATGTATTCCCCTAGGTCCTTGATAAGGCGAAGTGTTGAGTGTCCGACTCACACAACACCACTAGGAAAATAACAACACAACTTAAATATCAACCAACACATATTACTTCAACATCATATGACTACTAACAACTAGACTTCTCCCATGTCCTCAAGAACTAAAGTAACTACTCACAAGACATAAAAGAGATCATGATCAGTGGGGATCAATAGATGATAAACAATCTGAACACAATAATATTTCTCCAACAAAACTCAATAGCATTCACCACAAAGTAGTTATCAACACCGATAGAGTAGAGAGGATAGATAGTACGGATTACAACACGAGTTGCAATTGTGAGACGAGATTGGATGGAGGTGGAGATGGTGCTGATGATGGGGATGATGTTGATGATGATCTCGATGATGCCCGTAACGATGGTGATGACGATGGCGACGATCTCCCCTTCCGGGAGGTGATCTCCCCGGCGGAATCTGCCCGCCAGAGATGGCTTTTCTTCTCTGTAGGTTTCCGCCACGGAGCGGCAGCGGAACTCCGGAAACTCTCTCTCTTTTAGGGTTTTTGGATCACGAGGAGTATATAGGCCAGAGGGGGGAGCCGGGAGTGGCCCTGGGGGTCCAGGCGCCCTCTCGGCGTGGCCAGGGGTGGGGCCGCGCCAGGTGGCCGCCTAGGCACCCTTTGGCCCCCCTCTGGTAGCTCTTTTGCGTGTCTTCGTGATACTTCTGGAAAACAGCCTCCGTCGATTTTCAGGTAATTTGGAGGTGTTCTTCTTCAGCAACTCAACGTCCACTTTTTATCGTTGAATCCTGCGTCCGCTGCTTCGGCACCGGAAAGTTGCAAACTGTGTAAAATAAGCCAAAACAACATAAGAATAGCATCATATCATGAAATATATCAATGAATAAGAAAGAATTACTATATAAAATAGTGATGCATTTTGGACGTATCAGCATGTCATCTTTATGGAGCACAACTTGGTTAAAAGTATTAATATGAAAGTAAGCATATGCTTTTAGAGCATTTATTCGGTCTTGAAATTAACTTCCACAAAAGTGAGATTGTTTACTTCGAACACATTGAAGAATCACATAGTTAGTGTAATAAACTCTTCAGTTCTGAGGTGGTTCGCTTCCGTTTAGGTGTCATGGAACACCCATTATTCTTAGTAAGCTCACCAATAAAGAGTGAAATATTATTGAAGACCGGTTAAAATAAGTCGAGTAATTGGAAGGGCAAGTCCTTATCAATGCTATCCTCATAATCATGTCGATGTTTATGTTATCTTTCTTGGAAATGCATAAAAGGGTGTTGAGAATATTATATACTTCCCCTCTTGTTCTTTGCATTCGATGAGCAAAACATATTTTTCATCTAAATGGTGTATTCTTTGTAGGTTGAAGGATCAAGATGACTTGGAAATTGAGAACCTATAACCAAAGGGAAGAAAGGTGTTTAGAGATAATATGGTGATAGCCTTTTTAATTAACTTTAAGATTCATATAAACTCATAAAAAATGGTTGCACAAGCTACTCATTTAGAAAGGTGTTTGGCAAGAACTACTCCGCAACAAATACTTTCACTACAAGACTTTGTCTCAAGTGTCGGTGGAGCTGACTAATTCAATGTTTTGAAGGCGAATGACGTAGGTCAAGTTTGTGTTCTTCATCAGATGCTCTTTCTCAGCTGATGACGCCCACAATATGGGTTTTTTGGGAGACACACAACTATGTGATACGCCATTATCCCTCCAATACCAAAGTCTTTATAACATTGCACAATGGAAAGATGTCTATGTTGTATTAGTCAATGGGACAAGTCCTTTGAACATCCGGTTCCCTAGGTTTTTATCGAAGATAAATGGAGTGCGGGCTCCACTTAGTGCATAAGTTGATGTCGGCCAATCTAACATAGGCACATGATGCATTTCGCTTGAATGCTGCCCTTCTCGGCCTTCATCGTGGTTGCAGTGCCTCCGTTCAACAGCTCACGTCTGGCGTTCTTCCTTGCACGCTGTCGGCGACGGTCCTGAGTGGTCGAATTTCCGTTGTATGTGGGTCTGCTCCTTCTGTCTCTTCTTGGTCAGCTTGGTCACCTTGATTTGGGTTTTGGGGAACCATTTGGCTGATTGTTGGTGCGACACACATCGAGCCTGGGTGAAAGGGTAGTGACCCTTTGAGGAGGCGGAGACAGATTATTGTTGCCAATGTTTGGTCCTTTGTGGCATTCAACGAACACAATACATGCACGGTGGTGCTCTCCTCTTGTAGCCTTAGTAGGTTAGATGGTGTTGGCGTAGCGGTGGTCGCTGGCAACGCCGCGGTATGCTCTAGGCCACTGTAGGTATTGCCTACGAGGTGTTCTACCCAGCTCCATGTATCTCTTTTTCCGCTTTCCTCTTTTTCTCTTTGTAAATTGCTGCCATGCAATCCTGGTCGATTGATGACTTTGTTAATTCGAAATCCGGCTAGGTAATTCAAGCTCTTCTCGGACTCGATCGACGCCTTTTCTCTAAAAAAGAAAAAGAAAATCAAACATCTTTGCAGAAAATAAACCAATCGTGCGGCTGAGCACAATTGAGCAGATGCGTGCCCCCGCACCCGCGAGTTTCTGTTGTTTAGAGGAGGAAACTGATCTTCATTTATCTCTTTCCTGCATACTTGCCCATGCCGCATGATTTATGTGGCAGGGCAATATGAAATGGGAAAAGGTTTGCGTCAGCCAGCGGATTACATCTTGCACAATTGCCGTTTTCTATGCTTGCCACGTGTCCATATGGGTCTCAGCCATCGCCTAAATGCTTTGGATCCCTTTGCAACAAAGGTTCTGTGGCAATGGTCCGACCGCAACAGAGTTTTTGTTGCAAACCTTGTTGTCTCAGGTGCACGCGGTCGGATTTTTTTACGTGGATCCCTTTTGCAATAGAGGTTCTGTTGCAATAACAATGATGTTGCAAAGAAGTGTTGCAACAAGAATTATGTTGCAAAAAAGCTTATCATACAAAATAAATCTTTACATCAAGTATTATGTTGCAAAAAAGAATTTTCTAACATGTATCATATCATAAATATGCGTTACTCCCTCCGTCCCATAATGTAGTATCATTTTTAATGATAGTATATGTTGCAAATAAGCTTCACGCCATGCATCTTATTGCAAACAAGTTTTACGTTACAAATAAACTCTGCAACATACATCATGTTACAAAGGAGCTTTGGAACATTTATCTTGTTGCAAATCTATTAGAGAAAACATTTTTGTTATAAAAAAAGCAAAAAATACTACCTTAACAGCCATTTTCACAGCCATATGCGCAAGAGAGTGACGCTGGCCCTTCGTCGTGACTTGGGATAGGAAAAACATGACTAGTGGTGGGCTCCATTCACATGGGGGCTGATTATTCAATGCGGTTCACGGCATCGAACGGTCAGAGCTACAAGCATCCAACATCCAGTGAGGCGGTCGATCCGAATGAGATATCCGCCGGCTGACGCGTAGTATGCCCCATATGAAATCGCTGCACCATTGCGTCTTTAACCGAATAGCGCTTCCCAGAGTTTTGTTTTTCGAGGGTAAGCACTTCCCAAACTTTTTGGAGGTTATTAGTAAAGACGACACGATGATGTGGATACCAAAAAAAATGCATCTTTTGGGAGAAGAAATGTGTTTTCCGGCACTCCCTTTTCGACCTTTGGAAGTTTCGGCGCGCACAAATCGGACATACACGGTCCCGTTCGGGCCTCGTCCCACATGGCGCGCACGCACCACCGAAAAGAAGAAAGCGCACGCACAAAATAGCACCCGAGCCCACTCTGCGTCACGGCCCGCAAAAGCCACCCGGCCCACCCGACGCCACTGAGCCAGAAACGGCTAAAAAAGGATCCCACGACGCATTCCCGAACGGCCCCCGCTCCCCGCCCATATTTACGGACGGCGTGGCGGAGCCACCAGAACACAACAACAGAGTAACAGAACGATGAGGAAGGCGGCGACGGCGGCGGCGGTGGGGGCGGTGGGGTTGGGGGTGGCGCTGCTGGCGCGGCGCCAGGTGCGGGAGGCCAAGCGCTGGGGCCGCGCCGAGGCGGCGCTGCGGGGCCTCGAGGAAGGGTGCGCCGCCCCGCCCGCGCGGCTGCGCCAGGTGGCCGACGCCGTCGCCGTCGAGATGCACGCCGGACTCGCCTCCGAGGGCGGCAGCAAGCTCGGCATGATCATCAGCTACGTCGACTCCCTCCCCTCCGGGTAATCTAATCAACAACGTCCCCTTCCCTTCCCTCTGATTTGGATTCGTCCTCCTCCGTCCGCCGGGTAGGATGGGCGTCGTCGTCAGGTCCGATGGATCTGGTCTTGTTTTCTCTCTCTTGTTCCTGCGAGAAAAACCAAGTGGACGACGACACAGGCTGCCAGCCACATTAGGGGTTTCATTTTTGTCCCTGTCTTCTAGTGCCTGGGTTGCTCCGAGATTGCTGCTGTCAGCTGTCGCCGCCCCCCAGTAATGAAATGTGTTGTGCTAGAAAATGGGCTCTAGGTTCAGCCTTCTGATTTGAACATTTTACTGAAATGGGCAAAGATCCTGTCCTGTGTGGCTGTGTATAGATTTGACCGTTTTAAGGTTGTGGCCGGCCGTACTACTCTTGTGCTGATTTGACCGTTTGAACTTGTCTAGCACAGTACTTGTGTTCATACTCGATGTGACTGAGGAAACCAGGCTACTCTTCTCAACTTTGTTAACAGATTGAGGCAAATTTGTCACTGGGTTTGGAAAAAATGGGGGAAATTGTTTGCTTTGTAGTAGCTTATACTAGTACATGATTTAGCTGGCCGGAAAAGATTGCCACTTGCCAATTGACCGACCAAACAGGATTCAGGATGTTAATCCTTGTGTTCCTTGCATAACAAAGTCTATTGGTTGTATGGTGTATAAGGCCAATCACTTTTAAGTTGTCTGCTATGGTGGTTACATGTAATGAGTTTTGCTTCGGTACACCCCCTAGAAAAGCCTACAGATTTCAATGCAGATTAAAGGTGGAGATTATAAGTTATCCTTCAATAAAAAAAGGATAAATATAGTATTTTGTTTCCAAATCAATCTATTCAATACACTTGATCTGCAGGATAATATGGTGATAACCCTTTTAATTAACTTTAAGATTCATATAAACTTTCAAGGGGGGGATGTCCCGAAGCAAAACTATCATGTAACCGTTGTGAAGATTAAGTTTTAACATACATTTGATGCAATTTCAGCATTTATCTGTTCTACACTACAACTAAGGGTGTCCGAGTAACAATTGCTGATAAATCCTATGTGAGGGGTGTCTTATACTAACAAGGCCACACACTGGGTTTACACTTATTGTGGAGCTCCAGTCTCTAGTGAATAATTGAACCATTTCATGCAGTTGCACTTTGGATTTATATATCTAATATGTCGACCTCCGCATTGGCAGGCAAGAGAAGGGGCTATTTTACGCACTTGACCTTGGAGGGACAAATTTCCGTGTTTTACGTGTTCAATTAGGAGGCAAGGAAGGGCGAGTTGTGAAGCAAGAATGTGAAGAGATTTCGATCCCGACACACTTAATGACTGGGACCTCACATGTAAAAATTCTGCCAGTTTTGCACTCCTTCTGATCAATGGATAAGTATGTCATAATGTTTACTTTTTCAGGAACTATTTGATTTTATTGCGGCTGCTTTGGCAAAATTTGTTGCCTCGGAGGGTGAAGACTTTCATCTTCCTGAGGGAAGGCAAAGAGAACTTGGTTTTACTTTCTCTTTTCCAGTAAAGCAGTCTTCAATTGCATCCGGTACTCTTATCAAGTGGACTAAGGGTTTTTCTATTGATGAAGCGGTTAGTCCTTCTCGTTATGGTTATATTGTTTACTCAAAACTATACCCTTATCACCCATGTTTGTTGCAACTTACAAATTCCTCTTGAACATAATAGTTACTGCATGTTGATGTGAAGTCAGGTAGGTGAGGATGTGGTGGCTGAATTAAGCAGGGCTCTAGACCGTCAGGGACTTGATATGAAAGTCACAGCATTGGTTGGTTTCTTGGCTTTCAAGTTACATTATAACTTTTCTTAAGTATCCTTTGGCCTAAGATTATTGTTTCTGTAACCGGATGTCCCTTCTTCTTATGAAGGTCAATGATACCATAGGAACATTGGCTGGGGGGAGATATGATGACAATGATGTCGTTGCTGCAGTTATACTGGGTACGGGTACTAATGCAGCATATGTGGAACGTGCCAATGCAATTCCTAAATGGCATGGCCTCCTGCCCAAGTCAGGAGATATGGTGAGTCTTACTGCAACTTACTAGCTCACAAGGCAAAAGTTATACAGTTGGGCAAAAACTATGGTGATGTCAATAGAAAAAATATGAACAGATGGTCAAATACTAATCACCACTCATGTTACCTGAACACGCTTAATCTGTTCCTAAACTTGACATAATTATATGGATTCCGGGTAAAAAACATTAATTATCAGGATTCCTGGTCAAAAAAATTAATTACCAGGATTCCTGGTAAAAAATATTAGTTATCAGGATTCCTGGTCAAAAGATATTAGTTATCAGGATTCCTGGTCAAAAGATATTAATCATCAGGATTTTCATCAGCTTTATGCTTTGTCACAGGTAATAAATATGGAATGGGGGAACTTCAGGTCATCCCATCTTCCTTTGACTGAATTTGATCAAGCATTGGATGCAGAAAGCCTGAATCCCGGTGAACAGGTCTCATACTAAAGAGATACATCTTGTCGTTTTGTTTCATTGCTGTTCATAACTATGTATTTTTTTTTGTGTAGATTTATGAAAAGCTGATCTCCGGTATGTATTTGGGGGAAATTGTAAGAAGAGTCCTGTTAAAGATGACCGAAGAAGCTTCTCTTTTTGGTGATGATATACCACCAAAACTAAAGATTCCATTTATTCTTAGGTAAGTGTAGACTCAACTCCATTTTGCCAGCTTACATCAATAGATCATGCCTCTTTTATAATAAATTATGGAACACAGATAAGCAGAAATGCTACAGTGTTTGTCTTCCATGCTGAATTGAGATAGAAAGATCATGGTTTTTAAAGCGTCGCCTAGGCGTCAGAGTGCCCCCTCTCCGCTTTGAAAAAATGACCGCTTTGGCGCTAGGCGCCTAAAGCGCCCGCCTAGGCGTCAGAGCTCCCCCAAGCGCTTTAGGACGCCTTAACGCTTTAAAAACCATGAGAGAGATAGATGAACTAAAACTAGCATTCTTGCATTAATCTGCTAATAAGCTCCCAGTAGAAATGCATTGGCAACATACCTGACATCGTAATACGGTACTAAGCATAAGTGTACAACCTGATTATTATATTTACATAGTCCAGTCTCCAATTAAGTTTCATAAAATCTGTCTGCCACCCACATCATTTTCCTGTGGGATATCTTTAGTTATATATCCGGAGAGTGAGAACTTGAGATGATTTATTCAGGACGCCACACATGTCAATGATGCACCATGACACATCACCTGATCTCCGAACAGTTGGAGCCAAACTGAAAGATGTCCTAGGGGTAATCGCCTTACCCTTTCTCCCCATTTTAGCGCTTGTCTCTAATAATCCCTTCATGGTAACTTAATTAGAACACAGCCAAATCCTTGATTTATTTCGCAGATCCAGAGCACCTCACTTAAAACAAGACGGCTAGTTGTGGCTGTGTGCGACATCATTGCAAAGCGTGGGGCGCGCCTCGCTGCTGCAGGGATACACGGGATCCTCAAAAAGCTTGGGCGGGACATCCCCGGCAGTGACAAGCACAGGACGGTGATCGCCATGGATGGCGGGCTCTACGAGCACTACACTATCTTCAGCGAAACCCTAGAGAGCACCCTGCGGGAGATGCTAGGGGAGGAAGTGTCCTCCTCCATCGTCATCAAGCTGGCGAACGATGGGTCAGGTATCGGGGCCGCGCTCCTTGCCGCGGCACATTCTCAGTACCCCGAGGCTGAGGTCTGACCGTCTGAGGAGCCATAGTAGCCTGGACGTAGATATATGTTGGGATGTTCTTCAGGAACAGCGATGCCGAGTTGCACCAGGGCATCGTGTTGGTGTGTAGCTGGAGCTTCCATGGAGAGGCATATCTCCAGTAACTGGTAGCTCTGTAACTGTATAAATGCAGGAAAACGATTCTGTCCTCCAGCCAAAATTTTGGCTCTCCAGAAATTTCAAATCGGTGAGACACATTTTGTGACCTCAAGTGAATTGTTGCAATATCTCGACTAAAGGACGGTTATGGCAATTTGAAGAAGTGACATTACAAATATTAAGTTTTATACTACTATAGTATACACATTTTCTTTTGCGTGGCAAAAGAGAGTTTATTTCCTTGGCAGTAGAGTTACAGTCTGCTAGTACAAATTCTGAAGCACAGTGTGGAACACGGCGCAACTAACAGGTGGTGCTAGCTCCGGAACGATCAAGATTAGCTGGACTGTCAGCTACCCTATTTTGATTACGGGCTGACTTAACAGCAACAAACTCCCGTGATGCAAGAAGACGCCTGAACGATTTTTTCTCTCTCGAATACGCACGCTCATCCAACTAGTAAACGGACATGGACTACCCGGGGCGTTCGATCTGTGATGAGCAGCGGTTTTTACCTTGCTGGCAGCTCGATTTACCGCTCGTTGATTTGCACTTAACTGACCCGCATTAACATCATGATCGGTGGGTCTGGACTACATGTCTTGCTTAGGTTCGATGCAATTTAGGTGAAAAAAGAATTTACTGCGCCACTTGCTCAAGGGCTGGCCCGCCGGGTGAAAAACCCAAGACAGGCACACGCACGACCCTCGGCGGCGCGATCATCAGCCATCGGGCACCAGCGCACGGGGTCGCGGGGCGTGAGGATAGTGGAGGAGATGGAGGATGGGGAGCGCGACGGGTCGCCGGGGGAGCGCGCGGCGTCCGGCAAGACAGAAGAGGGTGTAGCTGCGCTGCCTTCTCCTCTCGCCGCGTCGCCGCCTGCTTGTCCTCCGATGAGTCCTCCTCCTCTGATCTCACCCAATCCATCTCTCTGTGTTGCCTCCCTGCCGCTACCGAAGGATCTCGTGGTGGCTATCTCTACACCACCTCTCCATCCTCTGCCATGGTACAAACCTACATGCGTCTGGGGTGTTCGATCTGTGATGAGCAGTGGTTTTTACCTTGCTGGCAGCTCGATTTACCGTTTGTTGATTTCCACTTAACTGACCCGCATTAACATAATGACCGGTGGGTCTGGACTACATGTCTTGCTTAGGTTCGATGCGGTTTAGGTGAAAAAATAATTTACTGCGCCACTTGCTCAAGGGCTGGCCCGCCGGGTGAAAAACCCAAGACAGGCACACGCACGACCCTCTTCCTCTCTCTCACTGTCACTCCCTCGGTCCGTGATACGTCCCAAACGTATCTATAATTTATGCTTGCTCCATGCATTTTTTGTGTGACTTTACCATGATTTGCTTGAACTTTCATACACTTTTGAGCATATTTGGACTAATCTATTAACCCAGTGCACCCAGCTGCCAGTTGTTGTTTTCTGCTGTTTTTGTATTTCAGGTTTTCCGGCCATTAAAAGTGCTCCAAAAAATCCGGAAAAATCAGATAAAAAATTAGCGACCCGGAAGCTTCCGGAATCACCAAGGTAGCGGAGGGGGGCCACCACCAGGAGACCAGGAGGGTCCCTGGCGCGGCCCCACCCTAGGCCGCGCCAAGAGGCCTCCTCGCTGCCTGGTGGGTCCCCTCGACACCCCCTCCGCCTATATTTAGCCCTCGGGGTGGAAACCCCTAATATCGATCTCTTTTCCGCGAACTCGCCTCTGTACCGCCGCCGCCGCCGTTTCAAGATCGGGGCTGCCTGGAGAAGCTGCCCCGGTACCCTGCCGGGAGGAGGAACCCCCTCCGGGAGACCATCCATAGCCATGGACGCCTCCCGGATGTGCCGTGAGTAGTCCCCCTTGGACCATGGGTCCGTGACCAGTAGCTATGTGATGTACCTCTCCCCTCTTTGTGCTTCCACTTTCGAGACCTCGAGAGATACCTCACATGATCGAGGCACTTTTGTAATTTCTGTTGTTGCTATGCTGAGTTTGCTGGGATCTGATGGATTATGAGACTATGTTCAGATTGTGATGAGTAATATATTTGGTTCTTCTGTTTTATATTTTGTTCTTGAGTAAATTCTTGCATGTTCTCCATTGCAGTATTTTTCTTTGGCCAAGTAGTTTGCTTGCAACTCCAAGAGGGAGCGTTATGTTTGATTGTGGGTTCAGCCCCCTGATGTCTAGCTTGAGTGACAGAAACATGAGACTAGGGGATGTGTTGTTGCCACCAGGGATAAAACAACGGTGCTTGTACCCGCGGGTGCAAGGATTGTTTACTTTACGCAAAGTTCTTTTAATGCAGTTGTCTGTTGTTTTGAGTTTACACTTTGGGTGGGATTCACAACTTAATACCAGCGAGATGTTCTGGATAGATATCTCAAGGTGGATGATTCGTAGTAGATGCAGTTGGATTTCGGTCTACTTACCTTGGCGTACTTCCCATTGCTTTTGAGCCCTTCCTTTCTTTGCAACATAGTTAGCATTGCGGTGCCTTCATAATCTTGTCAATTGCCCAGCTGTGATTTGTTTACCTCGCTAGCACTTTTATCGTCTTTTGGGAGAGAGACATCACTAGTGAAAATCACGGGACCCCGGTCCATCTTCACATTATTGTTTATACCCTTAGTTTACTTTCAGTCTTTACTTTCAGTTCCACTTTTATCTCTTGCGTTGATCCTTTGTAAACATCAAGGCCGGAGGAATTGACAACTCCTCTGTACTCGTTGGGAGCAAAGTTATTTGTATCTGTGTGCAGGTCCACGTCAAGCGCCGTGACACCTACTTGTATCTCTTGGAGTCCTACTGGTTCGATACTCAACCTTAGCATCTTTGCTAAGGGAAACTTGCTGCTACACTGCATCTCACCTTCCACTTGGGGTAACCAACGAGGAGAGTTGCCACTCTGTATCAGTCCGTCGCCGCCGCTCCAATCTGAGGCAGGAGAGAAAGGATGCCGGCATGGGCAAAAGGAGGCGCTGCTACCCCTCCCTCTCGAGCGGCGTCACGATCATCAGCCATCGGGCACCAGCGCACGGGGTCGCGGGGCGTGAGGATAGTGGAGGAGATGGAGGATGGGGAGCGCGACGGGTCGTCGAGGGAGCGCGTGGCGTCCGACAAGACAGAAGAGGGTGTAGCTGCGCTGCCTTCTCCTCTCGCTGCGTCGCCGCCTGCTCGTATTAAAAAGAAGAATAGGGTGTGAGGAGCCCCTCCACAGTAGTGTGACAACTCCATCTCTCCCTCTACCTTAACATGATAACCCAGAGAGAGGAAGGGGCTAGTTTAGGGTTGGGCGGATTAGTGGCTGGGACAACGTGTGGCGGGTGCGGAGCGAGTGGGTAATTTTTTCTCACCCAACTAAAATTTACCTGGTCAGTAACTATAGTGCACGGTCCCATTCGTCATGGATCTAAAAAAACTACTGCGGCGTGAAAACAGCAGGCAAGATCCGACGACTAAGGAAAGTTGCGGGGGAGAGTAGGGCAGATCGAACGGTTAAGAATCGCCAAAAGTGGGTGAGCAAGAAGAGGCCTCAGGCTTGGCTTGGCCTTTATATGTTAAATTGCGTACCTTCTTTCACTATCCCACGCATGAAGTGCCCTTAGGGTGGCGCTCATATCTCCCTTCAGCAGCCCAACCTGCTTTCATGATCGACCCTCGGTCTCAACTATTTCGAGCACACACCTAGTGGAAGGAGTAGCGCCGTCGAATACAATTGAGTTGCGGTGCTTTCATAGTTCCCACATTACAATCACGGTCAACATTCTTGTATCCTTTCGATCTCGACCACTCCCAACCTTGTTCCTGCACCAATCCATGATCTTCTCGCCCGCCAACGGAGTCCATTCGGGTTTGCACAGGGCCAGGGGAGACCCTTTGTTTCAGGTTCTTGGTCACATAGCGGGCAGGTCTCAGGTGGTCAAGACCTCGTTTGACTAGCCGATCCGCCATCCAGACCCTATTATGAAGCGTCGACCAAACAAAGAAACAACATCGTTGCGGTGCTCCTGATTTCCAAGTAAAATCAACTGTGGGGAAGTTTACTCTGTCCTAGAACCACGCCACGTAAGCCGATGGCGTCGAAAATCCACCATCAGTCTCCCATGACCACGCCACGGAATCAGGAGTCACCAGTTGGAGCTCGATTCTGGAGACCATCGTCCATAAGTGTAGGAACTCTCGTAATACGGGGGCGTGAGTTTCTACCCAATCTCTCTTGCCCAATCTCCCTCATTCAATTTTAGTTTTTGGCAGACAATTAGTGACATCCACATGCATGGCTTGATTCGGGCAGAGATCCAGTCATCTATCTTCTTAGAAGATGGTGCTCTGGCCGTCTCCAATAGTTGATCTCGTAGCCACACTGACTAGATGGTGGGAAGCCTCAGACACAACTGTAGTAAATTTGGCCCATGGTCTTGAGGGGTTTGTCCTTTGGAGCCGGGGCTAGCGTGCTTGCATTGCAGTGTTGAGTCATTTGAGGTTCGTCGTGCCTAGGCCTCCAGCCCACTGAGTGGCACAAATCAAATTCCACGCCATCGCGCAGTTACCCCTAGCGGTTTGGGCCTTGTCACTTGATGTCTACGCACGCTTCTATTCTTGTAGACTATATTGGGCCTCCAAGCGCAGAGGTTTGTAGGACAGCAACAATTTTCCTCAAGTGGATGACCTAAGGTTTATCGAACTCAGGGAAGTAGAAGTTGAAGATGGTCTCTCTCAAGCAACCCTGCAATTAAGATACAAGAAGTCTCTTGTGTCCCCAACACACCTAATACAACTACCAGTTGTATAGGTGCACTAGTTCGGCGAAGAGATGGTAAAATACGAGTGATAGGTGTGAAAAAACAAAGTAATACAAATCTGTAATAAAAAGTGCAGCAAGCAAACATGTGACAAAAGTGAGCACAAACGGTGTAACAATGGTGGAAACAAGGCCTAGGCTTCATACTTTCACTAGTGGCAACTCTCAACAACATTAACATAGTCTAATCACATGATATTTCCCATAAACCATGCAATGAAGACGCACTCGAAGGTCAATCCTTTGTGGTCAAGAGAGGACGAGAATTATGTAGGGCTACAAAAGCACACCTCAGAGTTCGTAGTTCTCAATCTATGTATTTCCCAATGTCACCGCGGCCATCGAAAGAGAGTACCACAATCACCACAACATATCTCAAGGATAGTCAAAGACAAGAACCAAGAGACTCTCAATCTTCAATCAACACACAAAAGAGGAAATCACTCATGATAATATTCTTCTAATCCATGTCCAATAGACCGCTGTCACCTTGGTCTCGGGGATTATACTAGATAAGATCAATTGAGTACATCAATCCAATAAACAGAGGAAGGGGAAATACCATGGGATCACCCTAGATTAACATAGCCTATGATCACAACGAAGATCACATCATGGGAGAGAGAGAAGAACACATAGCTACTGGTAGAAACCTCAGCCTCGAGGAGGAACTACTCCCGCTTCATGGAGGAGGGAAGCAACGGCGATGGAGATGAATCCGGGGGCACTTCCCCGTCCCGACAGGGTGCCGGCACAGGAATTTTGTCCCCCCAAAACTTGATGGCGATGGCGGCGGAGATCGGAATTTCTTTTGGAGAAAAGGGGTCCGGAATCAGGGTTTCCTCCGCGGGGGTAAAAATAGGGCCAAAGGGGGCACCAGGGGGCCACAAGGCAGCCAGGAGGGTGCCCTGCGCGGCCTAGGGTGGGGCCGCGCCAGGGACCCTTCTGGAGTCCCTATGGTGGCCCTCCCCTCCTTCCTTGGTGATTCCGGAAGCTTCCGGGACGCTGATTTTTTATATAATTTTTCTGGAATTTTTGGAGCACTTTTAATGGCCGGAAAACCTGAAATACAAAAACAGCAGAAAACAGGAACTGGCAACTGGGTGCACTGAGTTAATAGGTTAGTCCAAATATGCTCAAAAGAGTATGAAAGTTCAAGCAAAACATGGCAAAGTCACACAAAACATGCATGGAGCAAGCAGAAATTATAGATACGTTTGGGACGTATCAATATCCCCAAGCTTAACTCCTGCTCGTCCTCGAGTAGGTAAATGATAACAAGCATAATTTCTGTGGTGACATGCCACACAACCATATAAGGACTTGTAAGTAAAGCAATTAAAGCATGCAATTCAATTCAAGTCTTAACAAGCAAGAGTCCATATTAGCATTGACACAAGCAACAAAAGAACAAAAGGTGCAAGAGCTCTCGCTGCCTGTGACTCGAATTTCTCCAGATGGTGTTTGGGTGCAAGCAGGGGACTGGGAAAAAGAGAGAAAAAGGGTTGTTGAGAACTACTATCTACTAAAGTTTCACACTTAGTCTCCTTTGGATTCTTATCTGGACTCGTCCCCAGACCACTAGTCAGGTACAAGTCAAAATGATCCACTCCCTTTCGATATTTTGAGCACTCATGCAATGGATGAGCGTGAGCAAGAAAGTTTACACCTAAAAGGCGAAACAGAAAGAAGGTGGAGGAGGAAGACAAAAATGTGTGAAAGGCTCACATCAATGAGGACAATCATAGGCGAGAGAAGTCCATATGATAGATATGATGTGAGGAGTAGGGATTGCCATGCAACGGATGCACATGTGAGCTAAAATCTCTCCAAGGGAACTAGTGGGGGTGCATCTAACTTGCTTGCTCAAGAAGACCTAGAGCTCGTTTGAGGAGACTCATCATTGGAATATACAAGCCAAGTTCTATAGTGTGAAGGTCCCCACATAGCTATATGCATGATGATGATCTCTATGGAGTACAAGGGATAGAGGATGAAGTACTAGTGTGGATCTCTCAAAAGGAATAGTAGTGTGCCCCCTTCTCTCTTTTTATTTTTTATTTTTCTCTTTTTTCTCTTTTTTTGTATTTTTTTGGTGGCCTCAATGGCTCTTTCTATTTAACTCTCATTTGTCCTCTTTGGGAGCTTTTGATTTTTTCCTATTTGTGATCTTTTCCTCACTTTAGGGGCAACACTCTATATTTTACAAGAATATAGGAGATCTTTCACACTTTACAAAGGTACTCACATAAAGAAGATATAACTATCATGATGCAAATGTATGCCTCTGCCAGGATAGCAGGATATGCAATGATACTAGCGCGTCATGTAGCAATGATTAGGGCAAGGCGCAACTAGCACGCGGCTCATCGATCAAGCAAGTAGCATGTATGCCATGAAGATCAAGTCATGAGAAGATGGATGTTGCATGGCAATGTATCTCGGAAAGGTTACGGAAATGCCTTGTAGGTAGGTATGGTGGCTGTTTTGAGGAAAGATATAAGGAGGCTTATGATGACAGAGCGTATCATGCCAAGGGTTTGGATGCACCGGCGAAGTATGCGCCAACTCTCGAGGTGAGAAAGGGCAATGCACGGTACCGAAGAGGCTAGAAAAAGTATAGGTGGGTGGAAGTGTCAACTTTCGAATACTCACATTAGTCTGAAGAACGCATGCACTTATTATCGGTAAATCTCAATCTAATCAGGAGGTTCACAAAGAGACAAGTACCCCGAGGAGGAGTGTATGGGGGTTTGGTTATCCTTGCGCATCCTCGACTCATGGTACGTGAGTGTTCTCTAATATTCGAACCCTCCAGAGATTAGTGATCCATCTAGTAGCTAGAGTTCTCAACAGGGGTTTTGGTTTTCGAAAAACACACGGATTGCCCAAAATACGACATCTATCACTAATAGGCTCGAGCTCTTGACACCAAAAGTTCAAACATTACTATAGTCAATACCTCAAAACTATTGCAAGTTACTACTAAAATTAAATAGCAACCTCAATTACCTACTCTCAAGACGAGACGCAACTCAGTGCAACAACCAACTCTCTTAACAAGATAAACATGAAAACTAAAGAGAGTTCCAGCAACAAACTAAACAAAAGCCAATGCTCTTGTTAAAGACAAACTAAGACTAAGACTAAACATGGCAGTAGCTACAAAAATATAAAGAACACACAACAACAAAAAGATAGGCATGAAAAATCCTATGATGTGTTCTAGATTTTGATAGTGGAGCGTGTTTCTCTCTCAAAGAAAGTAAGACATGATCTAACTTGTTATGAACCGCAAGCAAAGCTAAAGAAAACTAAAAATATAACTTAAGAGCGAGACGCTCCAAGCATAGCACATAACGCATGGAGTGATAAAAATATAGTGAGACGAAGGACGAACTGATGGTTTTTGATGGAGAAGGGGATGCCCCCATGCATCCCCAAGCTTAGACGCTTGAGTCTCCTTGAATATTTATTGGGGATGCACGGGGGCATCCCCAAGCTTGAGCGCTTGACACTCCCGAATCTTCTTTCATCATCTTCCATCGCACGCTTGAAAACTCCCTTCATACATAACTCATCATAAGCTGATTAGAGAGGTTAGTACCCTTAATAAAATAATTTTTCCCTACTGGATATAAAGATATTCTTGAAGAGCTACTGTTTCTCAAGATTGCCAAAAAGTTTTTGCAAAGAAAAAAAACAAGCTTAAGGTTTGCAAAAGTTAGGAGAGATAAAATGTGGCAGAATCTGTGAAAAACAGAACAGCAGGTAGTAAATAATTTTTTAGGGGTACTTCTGCAACTCGAATCAAAAAACTCAGAACAGACACTGGAAATTCAATTGTATGGAGCACGCTGTCACAAAAATTCAGATAAAAAGATGATCTGGTGATTTTAGGCTAATTTTTCCGTCCAAGGACAAAATCTGTTTTCTGGACAGCATGTCACAACTTTTGAACTTTCTTGCAATCGGAGGCTAGACTTGGCACAAAGATTGAAAATAAAGATACAATGATGTTGCTACATTAGTAACAATCATCAAGACCACTAAAAACTGAAAGTAAAAACTCAAACTAAAGATAACAAGGGTTGTCTCCCTAGAGCTCTTTCTTTATAGCCATAAAGATAGGCTTAAGATTTTAATGAAGCTCTCATAGGAATAAGGAATAAGAGTTGAAGAACAAAAGAGAGCATCAAGAAGCAAATAACAAACACATTTAAGTCTAACATGCTTCCTATGTAAAGGGATCTTGTAGAGGAAAAACTCATTGAAGCATAAAGATATTATCATAGGAAGGCAAAATAAGTGCAACTTCAACGCCTTCAACATAAAGAGAGGGAACTTGATATTATTGAAATATATATAAGAATATGTTCCCTTCTCATAATAATTTCCAGTAGGATCATGAATAAACTCAACAATATAAGCATCACATAAAGCATTGTTACCATGATCCACATGCAAAAGGGTACTCTTGTTGGGGAACGGGGCAGAAAACAATAATTTTTCATGACCTACGCGTCCCGAACCCAAGACCTATGCTATGGCGATGCAAGTAACGGAGGGAATTGGTCACATATCAGTATGTAGTCCGTTAAGTGGGAAACGTTCCCGCGTGAACGTGGTTGATGTAGTCGTACCGGCAATCCCCGATGCCGCGCAGATCCACGATGACTCCTGAGGCCACCCGGTCCTTGAATACCGATGACGGGATTACGTCCCCGTCAGAACGTTGTCGGTGAAGACGTCGCGACACGGCCTCAACGATGAAGGAGCACCACAAGTGTAGCGCCTCGCGGGATTACACGCATACGGTGTACCCGACGTTCCCTCCGGGCTCCGAACCAGAAGAGCAGCGGAAAGAAGATGGATTCGGATCCCGATTCTAGCAGCACGACGGTGTGCGTATGGTGGAGAAACCCCAACCAAGTGTAGACTCCAAACAAGGGGGGGGGGGCACTCGAGGAGGGAGAAAGAGAGAGAAGAGAGATCTGAGAAACTTGTCTCAAATCAAATTGTGTGTAGAAAAAAGGCACCCCCACCCCTCCTTATATAGGCCAAGGAGGGGTGCCACCCTCCCTCCCCTTCCCATGTGGGACTAAACCCTAGGGAGGGGGGGTTTGGTGCGGCTAGGGGAGGTGGGCTCCCTCCCTTGGCGCCTTGGCCCAAGGGGGGGGCTCCCTCCTTCCCCTAATGGGCCTCTTTAGGCCCATATGCCTTTTAATTCATTTTTAATTATATTTAATCATATTTTAATATTTAATTCTGTTAATTAAATAATAAAACATATTTAAACATTATTAAACATTATTTTGAACCTTTCAAAATATCCAGAACAACTTCCGGCACCTCCCGGAACAATTCCGGTGTTCTCTCTTATTTCACCGATGATCCCGAATCAATCCTTATTGCGTCGAATACCCTTAAGCGTGACACCCTACGGTTCGGGAAACAGCAGATATGACCAGACACTCTCTGACCAATGACCATCATGTGGGATCTGGTTACAATCCTTGATGATCCCCTACGCTTCCATCGAATTAACTTCATCGTTTGAACCGTTAACGTTGAGTCCTGATCCCTTTGTCATACGGTACTTTGTTTGTCCGAGGTTTGATCGTCGATATACAATAACCTAGTTCATTCTCGTTACCGACAAACATGTTTACTCGTTCCCGTGATATTACAACCCCGTGACCTAGTCACATGATTGCGCAATCTTTATGATGTAATATCACCGAGTGGGCCCAGATTACCTATCCGTCACTCGGATGGACAAATCCCATTTTGATCTATTTGCATACTCATCAACATATCTACTTCGGAATACCCAAGATACACCTTTATGGTTACCATGTTTCATGTAACGGTTAATGCACTCAAAGCATCCTGGTAGATAGCAATTATGTATGATCATCACGGTCTTAAGGATCGGGTCACTACGTTTATAGTTATCGCAATGTTGAACTATGTGACTGGATCACATTGCAACACTTCTGGTGGGTGGGTGTCCATCATGTCATTCTCCCAATGACATGAGCCCATTTTCAATAGACTGTTCACATCTCATGATCAGCAAACCTTGATCATCAATTTCCCAATGGACTAGTTTACTAGAGTTAACTAGGGACCTGGTTGTTTGTATACCACACGTGTATTAATGTTTCCGCTTAATACAATTATAGCACAGTATAAAACTTATTATGAACTAATGGAATACGCCAATAAACATATTTTATTTGCCTCTAGGGCACATTCCCAACAGTCTCCCACTTGCACTAGAGTACAAATAATCTAGTTGCATTTTTCTGTGGATCATAACTCCATATCATGTATATGGTTATAGATCATGCTTGCTTGTGGAAAAGGTTGTATCAACGGTCTGGGTACCATTCAGATTTGTATGTCTTTTGCAAATCATTAATGTCACCTAGTTTGACATTACTTCATTATCCATTATAATGATGAGGTATATATATATTCGGCGGTAGAGTGAGACTTCGTTTGTTTGTGTTTCAGCAATGACATCCGGTGGGTCACGCGGACATTCCCATAGTCAAGCACACTGAAACTCACTCAGTCAGAAGTCGAACTTCTTAAGCCAGAATATAACTCTTGCCACTTCTAAAGTAGCCATATCATTGTAGATTTAATCCTTAGTGCATTGTATGCAACTTTGATGTCTAACCATGTTTCTTTCAACTTAGGCATTTATTAGTATGATATCTCAATTTTCCAGGTTAGTGTCAGAACTTGAACCAGCATAACATTTATGGTCAAGTCCACTATCCTTTACAAATTAGAGATGTATCCTTAGTTCTCCCCAGATACTGAAGGATAAACTTAACTCTTTGTTCAATGATTTACTCATAAATCATATCACAACATGTTCTTCTTACTAAGAACTTGGGTCACATTACGTCGAGTACAAAACTTTGGTTTTTATATGAAAGAACCTATGACAGAGGCATAGAGGATGTAGCACATCCATTTCTGTCATTTAACCATCATTTAACCATTGTTCTTGTACTGAGATTAACTCGATACTTCTCTTGGATATACAAGTAAGAACTACCTTCTTGACTTGTCCCATTCTGAACTTCTTCAGAATCTTATCCAGGAAAGTATTCCGACTCAATGATATTAAACGCATTAATCTATCTTAATAGATTTTCAATGCTTAACTTCATTCATGAAAGATTTTCAATAATCATTAATACCAACTACATCATTCACCATATGTTATATATGAGAATGTTGTCTGAAAGGACGTGGATGTCGCCTAGAGGGGGGGTGAATAGGCGCTTAAAAACAATTACGGTTTCAGCTTGAACAAATCCGGAATAAAATTTAACGTTTAATTTGCCAAGCAAGAAACCTAAATAAGCTAGGCTCAACTATGTGCACCAACAACTTATACTAAGCAAGATAAACAACTATGTGATAGCAAGATATATGACAAGAGCACTATGGCTATCACAAAGTAGGTGCACAAGTAAATAGGTTGTCTAGAAGAACAACCTATGGGACAAGCAATGTACAATAATAAGAGCAAGCACAAGATAAACAAAGTAATAAGCTTGCTCAAAGTAAAGGTAGAGATAACCGCAAGTGGAGCCGATGGAGACAAGGATTTGTTACCGAAGTTCCTTCTCTTGCGAGAAGTACGTCTCCGTTTGGAGAGGGTGAGGAGCACAATGCTCACACGAAGCCAACGGGGGCCACCCTATTTCTCCTCACGCTCTTACCAATGCAAGATGCCGTGATTCCACTATTAGGACACTTGAGGCGGTCACCGAACCCGTACAAATGCTCGGGGCAATCTCCACAACCGAATTGGAGGCTCCCGTAGCGTCCCGAAGCTTTCCACCATAATGATTGAGCTCCGCAACAACAAGCCTCTAGGGGCCAACGCACCCAAGAGGAACAAGCTCTAGAGTGCCAATACAGTCAAGAGAACAAGCTCTAGAGTGCCAATGCACTCACGAGTAACTATCTTCTCAACTTCACTTACAACAAAGAATCCTCGGAGAGAACTCAAACCGATGCACCAAATGCAATGGCAAGAGCACACGAAGTGCTCAAGTCCCCAACTCTCAAATCCCACCAAAGCAACAAAAGCTATGGAGGAACATGAGAGGAAGAACAAGGAGAACACCAAGAACTCCAAGATCTAGATCCACAAGGTTCCTCTCCCTTAGAGGAGAGATGGCTTGGTGGAGAATGTGGATCTAGACCTCCTCTCTCTTTTCCCTCAAAAAGGAGCAAGAATCATAGGAGGGGAAGAGAGTAGGCAAGCTCAAAAAGGTCAACAATGGGGGGAAGAACTTGCACAAAACCGGTGGAGACAAAGGAGGAAGAAGACCCCCTTTTATAGTCTCCCACGAATCCAGCCGTTGGAACCCGTTGGCAGCCCACCAACCACGGTACTACCGCTCGGAGAGCGGTACTACCGTGGTGCGGTACTACCGCACCGAGAGCGGTACTACCGAAGCCCAGTGCCGTGCCCACTACCGCAAAGTCTAGTGGACTTACGGTAGTGAGTGCGGTACTTGCCCGCGGTACTACCGTGGCACGGTACTACCGCACTGGGAGCGGTACTACCGCCCCACGGTACTACCGGGGGCCAGTACCGTGCCCACTACCGCAAAGTCCAGTGGACTTACGGTATTGAGTGCGGTACTCGCCCACGGTACTACCGCTCCAAGAGCGGTACTACCACCCTAGCAGAACCAGGGAGCCCAGGCCACACAACAGATGAACTCCAAAGAAACAGGCAAACCCTGAATTGCCACAACTTCTGCAAATGAACTCCGATTAAGGCAAACTCAAGCTTGATGGAAAGCTAACGAACAGAGCTGCCTAATCACGACTGGCAAGGGAGAAATGCCAAACAAATAGAGGTGTGAAACCTCTAACCGAGACGACCCGGCAAATCTCCCACATCGAAAAACATACGAGAAGACGCATATGAAATCCGTTTTCGATGAACAAGAGCTTGTCATGAAGAAGACCACAAGCTCCAAAACTCACACGGAGAAAATCCAAACAAGAACCAATAAATATGATGCCAAGGATGCAAAAGGTTTGAGCTCTCCACGAACGACTCGGCCTAGCCTATAACACGGTCTCCTAACTACTACCAAGAGACCGGTAAACTAGACACCTATCTAGTCAAACCTTTGTCTTGCGCAGAATCCACTTGAGCTTGATGATGACGATCATGCCCGCCTCAAGTTGGAACATCTTCCTTGATTACTCCGGCTCGATGAAGACTTGTAGATAGCTCCCCCATACTCCATTATGGGTGAGCCTCTTTTAGGCACATCTTCACACGACCATTATCACCAAATGGTCGGCAAGCTCCAAGCATATGATATCTTCGTGATGCTCCTCTTGACCTTGCACACATCACCTTGACCAATCTTTGGATGGCTCCATAAAGAACACCTTGGTCAACGCGAAATCTTCATCTTACAACCTTGAAGCCACCATATGATCTTCAAGCGTTGCCTATGGACAAACCTTAAAGTATAACTCAAGGAAACCATTAGTCCATAAAGATTGTCATCAATTACCAAAACCAAACATAAGGGCACATGCCCTTTCATTGTCACGCTCCCACTCAAATATGTCAGCCACATATAAGACTAGGATAACATCCACATAGCTCCACTCAAATATTTCACCCACATATTAAGTTCAGGATAATACTTCCATAGCTCCCACTCAAAATATGTCGTCCACATATTAGGTTTAGATACTATTCAGCTCCCACTCAGTTTCATGCAAATGCATGTTTCCTCGATATTTTGTCTAAGTCCAAAATCCTTTGATCATCCATCAAATCGAGAATTCCGGTTACGAGACACTAGCATCCATATGTTTTCCAAAACCTTCTCATTGTAGCAATTACAACCCTTCTTCAAATGCAGGATTTGAGGAAATCACGGTATTGATAAAAATTTGGATCAATCGTAGTGATAATCCTATTGACTCAAGCATCGCTACTATTGTAGTCAACCTTTTGAATTTGTCGGAAACATCCTTCATGACAAATCGATCTTGATGTCTTCCTTTGATGTTCACATTTATTCCTTATAACCTTGAAGTTATTGAGAATATCAAGTAACCTCTTTACTCGATAAGATTCATGTAATCTTAAATGTAACTCAATATAGGATTCCATGACTCATAGTCATTTCTCGTACTTAGGTCCACCATCGCTTCTTCGTAGTTCGTAGGTATGTATTGTTCCATTAACTTGACAAGTGAATCATGAATATTACTTTGCACAAGGGAAAATATGTATTCTTGAATCCTACTTTGTTCAGTAAAAGTTTCAACCGAAACACCATGATCGTTATCATCATTTTTTCCTCTAATTGTAGATCTTTGGTTTCGGAACACATTCCGTTGCGCTACTCTGACATCTGGAGGCAAGGTCAATTACCTTGTTTGAACTTTCACTTTCTTCCATTAACACATTCATCAAGAACACTTCTTGACAAACACCAAACTTAGCAACACAAGTTTTGCTCTTTGGTCCTAGTTGCGGAAGATGCATCCATAGTTGACTAAGGATACACTACAAAGATAATTTACCACATAAATTATTTTCCTAGAAACCATGACACACCATAACTTATATAGTGTTGGTTTCCACGAACTCAGATGGTTCCCTATACTGAAGTGAGTGTTTGCTTATTAAATTAATAACTCTAAACAATAATAACGTAACTCGGTAAGAGATAACTTATACCATACACTATCCAATAGAGTATGATTATAATGTTCAGGCACATCAACAATATTGAAGTGTTCCAAGCATTGTAATTTGTGGAACAATTTTCACACAAGTCCGTATGCCGAAGGCTAACTCAAAACATTTGTCTCTTTTTTTTCTCGTTAATTTAGTACCCGTCTTCATTCTGAAATCCCTTTGATCACATCAAACTATCCCAGACTCATGTTTCATTAATGAATACACATATTCATCTAAGTCCACATCTGAAGTTTACGAAATAATGAAATTCACTACATGCTAAAATATGATACATCACTATGTATGATATGAAACAGTCATCGCAAACTCTGTTTTACCAGAATGCGAGGTTTCAGTCATCTCACCTAAAGAGGCATCGTTTGCATGTGTCAAGAGATCAAGTATCTCAAGACTTCATCAAACCAATCATGACTTAAACGGTAGTGTCATTACCAAGTTTGGATAATTCTTGGCATTACAATATTTCTTATAAATGATCAAACTACTACCATCAATATAAGAATAACTCATTCATAACCGTAATGTGACCATAAAAGATATCATTCATAAAAGGAGAACAACTGACTTGTTTCTCACTAATATGAATAATTGACTTCGCGATATGCAAGACACACTAATAAGATTCACACTCAAACGATCATAAATTTATTCATATACTAATCAAATGATAGATGTAGAGGGAGAGTGTTGTCGACCATCAACTATCTTGATTACCGTCAGCACACATTGTCACCTCATCCCTTCCAAGCCACTCTTTAAGCAATGAGTTCAAGCATCGAATACTTAATCAACCACAATCAGTGTTTTGTGGGGAAAGACATTTATAACCCGTGTATCAAATATAATTTCTCCGTTAATGACTATTCCTGCATTGGTTCTACCTTTAAAGTTCACAACTTTAACCATGACATCATGACAGGTGAACGATTCTCCTTCATGACATAGTCTAGACGCAGTCTTTGTAGCTGGGAGGAAGCGGATGCAACTCCCCAGTTATCGCAAAGTAACCAGTCATTCTATAGTCCAAGTTGCACACAAGGTGTTCATGTATCTTATACATTTTCCAAGTGACTTTCTCAGCAGGTTGTTCCTTCCACCATGGTTGAAATAAACCCCGTCCATATACTCATATTCCATTACTCTGATTTGTGACTTAGTGCTTTTAAGATCACCTAGCACGTCATACGTGTTGGTGTCTTAATCATGCATTCACAATTCAGATTCCATAGAATGAAGTATGGTGTATCGGATAGTCATTGAATAAGAGACGATGAATACGATACTCATCATCATATTCCTCAATTACGGAGTTATCCGGTGTATCTCCTAGCAGTTCTCGTATTATGTTTTAACAAGTCATTAGCAATGAGTATGTCTCTAACGGTGTTGGTACACATCAATGAAGTAAGACCCATTTTCCTTAAGTTCTACATCACACTAAAGAGCCATGGTTATAAACATTGGTTATGACATTATCTACAATGATATTTTCTAAGACATGAAGATTAAGTTCATAATAGGAGTTCATGTTTTAAACAATTATAGAACTTCCACTCAGACAAACATCCCTCATAGTTTATTCTAAGTGATTACACAATCCTTGAGAACTATACCTCCCCCGTGTGACACGACCATCAGTATATTCTCAAGGTAGGCCATCATGCCAATCACATCATCCATGTGACTCATGCTCGATCTTTCGATCACTGTGTCCCGAGGCCATATTTGCATATGCCAGGCTCGCCACAATAACCTTAGTGATTATATGCCGGGTATGCAAGGCCATGTTTCTGGACATGCTAGGCTTGCTCCACCCATCTCATTTGAACGCTAATATGTTTGACACCCGTGTGACACGCGATGCCTCCATAATGGAGATCTTTCCAGATGGTGCTTCACTAAGGAAGGACACTTTGTTGGATTAGTGAGGGATCATCCTATAATGCTACCGTCGTATATCTAATACAAGCAAAACAGGATGCTATAGTATAAATCATACTAACTATGATGTCCCCCTACAAATTAAAGTTTAGACGCCTCTACTTTATCTTTTGCAAGTTTTACGTGGCTGATAGGGCTTTCGAGATAGAACCGTTTCTATGCCTACGAACATACAACCACAACACCAATCCCGCAATTGTCTCTATTACACCCCTGTCGGGGCCCTCCGTTGCAAACGTCTTCGCATCGCTAATGTTAGAGAGACAGACACCCCCAGCCACTTATATGGTACAAGCCATATATCAAGCGTGGAATCAGTCTCACGTAAACGCGTAAGGTCGGTCGGGGCCGCTTCATCAGGACATTGCCGCAATGCTAAACGAGTACACGTGAGAGGGTAACAATTGAAGAATGATGCCCACATACTAGATGTGTTCTATCCGTACAATACATCTACGCATAGCCTTGCTCATGATACCACTGTTGGGGAACGGGGCAGAAAACAATAATTTTTCATGACCTATGCGTCCCGAACCCAAGACCTATGCTATGGCGATGCAAGTAACGGAGGGAATTGGTCACATACCAGTATGTAGTCCGTTAAGCGGGAAACGTTCCCGCGTGAACGTGGTTGATGTAGTCGTACCGGCAATCCCCGATGCCGCGCAGATCCACGATGACTCCTGAGGCCACCCGGTCCTTGAAGACCGATGACGGGATTACGTCCCCGTCGGAACGTTGTCGGTGAAGACGTCGCGACACGGCCTCAACGATGAAGGAGCAACACAAGTGTAGCGCCTCGCGGGATTACACGCATACGGTGTACCCGACGTTCCCTCCGGGCTCCGAACCAGAAGAGCAGCGGAAAGGAGATGGATTCGGATCCCGATTCCAGCAGCACGACGACGTGCGTATGGTGGAGAAACCCCAACCAAGTGTAGACTCCAAACAAGGGGGGGGCCCACTCGAGGAGGGAGAAAGAGAGAGAAGAAAGATCTGACAAACTTTTCTCAAATCAAATTGTGTGTAGAAAAAAGGCACCCCACCCCGGACGCAGAGCAAGTGATCCCGAGCTCATATGAGCTCAGGTGAACAGTAAAATCGAAAAAAAACAAAATAAAAATCAAAAAAATCTGAATTTTTTTGTGGCGAACATTTGATAAATTTTTGATATGCATGCAAAATTTCATCACAAAACAACATATGTGGAATACACAACAAAAAAAACAAAATCGATGCTCCAAAATGTTATTTTTTATAGCATTTTGGAGCATCGATTTTGTTTTTTTTGCTGTGTATTCCACGGATGTTGTTTTGTGATGAAATTTTTCAAGCATATTAAAATTTTGTCAAATATTTGCCACAAAAAAATTCAGATTTTTTTTAAAAAAAATTCTATTTTTTTCGATTTTACTGTTCATCCCGAGCTCATATGAGCTCGGGATCACTTGGGTACTTCCCCCCCACCCCTCCTTATATAGGCCAAGGAGGGGTGCCACCCTCCCCCCTTCCCATGTGGGACTAAACCCTAGGGAGGGGGGGGGGGTTGGTGCGGCTAGGGGAGGTGGGCTCCCTCCCTTGGCGCCTTGGCCCAAGGGGGAGCTCCCTCCTTCCCCTAATGGGTCTCTTTAGGCCCATATGCCTTTTAATTCATTTTTAATTATATTTAATCATATTTTAATATTTAATTCTGTTAATTAAATAATAAAACATATTTAAACATTATTTTGAACCTTTCAAAATATCCAGAACAACTTCCGGCACCTCCCGGAACAATTCCGGTGTTCTCTCTTATTTCACCGATGACCCCGAATCAATCCTTATTGCGTCGAATACCCTTAAGCGTGACACCCTACGGTTCGGGAAACAACAGACATGATCAGACACTCTCTGACCAATGACTATCATGTGGGATCTGGTTACAATCCTTGATGAGCCCCTGCGCTTCCATCGAATTAACTTCATCGTTTGAACCGTTAACATTGAGTCATGATCCCTTTGTCATACGGTACTTTTTTTGTCCGAGGTTTGATCGTCGGTATCCAATATACCTAGTTCATTATCGTTACCGACAAATATGTTTACTCGTTCCCGTGATATTACAACCCCGTGACCTAGTCACATGAATGCGCAATCTTTATGATGTAATATCACCGAGTGGGCCTAGAGTACCTATCCGTCACTCGGATGGACAAATCCCATTTTGATCTAGTTGCATACTCATCAACATATCTACTTCGGAATACCCAAGATACACCTTTATTGTTACCATGTTTCAATGTAACGGTTAATGCACTCAAAGCATCCTGGTAGATAGCAATTATGTATGACCATCACGGTCTTAAGGATCGGGTCACTACATTTATAGTTATCACAATGTTGAACTATGAAACTGGATCACATTGCAACACTTCTGGTGGGTGTGTGTCCATCATGTCATTCTCCCAATGACATGAGCCCATTGTCAATAGACTGTTCACATCTCATGATCAGGAAACCTTGATTATCAATTACCCAATGGACTAGTTTACTAGAGTTAACTAGGGACCTGGTTGTTTGTATACCACACGTGTATTAATGTTTCCTCTTAATACAGTTATAGCACAGTATAATACTTATTATGAACTAATGGAATACGCCAATAAACATATTTTATTTGCCTCTAGGGCACATTCCCAACAACTCTTACTCTCCACATAAGCATAATCTTTCTCATTGGTAATAGTGGGAGTAGGACTATCATAAACAACTTGAACACTATAGATTAATTATGTATTAGGAAGATGGTGTTCAACAAGGGAGTAATACCCTCCATGATTATGACAAGTTTCATAAGGATAATTTCTCCTTATGTCATAGGTACCTTTATAATCACTATAGATAGGAGTTATAACATCATCATCGTAGAGAAGAGCATTATCATTGCTAGCAACTATATTTGTAAACATGTTGTCTTTATTCTTACTAGCAAAAGAATTATCAATTACCACATCACTAATGGGTAAAGGACTTGCAATCCTATCATCCCCAAGCTTAGAGCTTTCCATATCATCACTCTCAGAGTTGGTACCAAAAAGATTTTCAATATCATAAGTAGCATTATCATCATTTTCCCAATCACAAAAAGTAACATGCATATCATAATCTAAATCATCTTCAATAGTGCCTACAGACTTAACATCAGGATAATAATGAATGCAATCAAGCTCACCGTCCTCCAAAAATTTCTGTCCGTTAGGATAAAAATTGATGCGAGGGATATGCTCAGGCCAGGTTGATACCCATTCTTCTTCCTTCTTGCTCCTCTTCCTCCTCCTCTTCTTTTTCTTCTTCTTCACCTTAGGAGGGAGTGGTTGGAGATGATGTTTCTCCACATATCCTGGTTTATCATTAGAAACAATAGGGGAAACTTGGGAGAAACTCTCCTTTTTATTAGTAGAGATATAAGAGACATTTTTATACTTTGGTAAAGTTCCCTCCTTTCTAATCTTACTTATGTAATCATTTTCATGGCAATTAACAACACAATAGAGATGGCAATTTTGCAAAGTGTTGCTAATTCCTAAGGCATTAACATATAGCCAAGAAGTCTTTTCTGATAACTCTTCACACATCAAAAATAACATAAGTTCATCATAAAGATCAGAAGTGATCATGTTATCACACACATGATTAACAGTTATGCTTTGAAAGTTCATGCATTGAAAATTAAAGTGACCCTCTATGCAGCAAAGTTCACAAGTAATAGGATAAAGGTCACACAATTCTCTAGCAATTTCATTTAAATCTTTGACCCAAGTGATTTTTATTTCATGCTTATGTTTCTTACAATACTTCTCTTCTTCAATCATAGGCCTTTCACAAGGTCTATCCACTCACAAAAATTAACATGCTTATATAAAACTTCATTTTCAGGTATTGGATCATGCATGTTGCAATCATCATGAACAATTTCATTTTCTTTGCAAATCTCTTTAAAGGGTTCATGATGCTTGATCCAATTCTCCTTAGGCATATTAAGATGTGAAGCAAAAGATTTGAGGAAATCAACAAGGAGTTGAGAATCAAGCCCAAACTTAGCACTAAACTTATTAAAACTTGCAGTTTCAACAAAGGACTTAATGCAATCATACTCATAATTTATACCTGACTCTTTACCTTTGTCGATCTCCCAATCTTCAGTATTGCATTGAATTCTTTCAAGGAGTTCCCATTTAGTATCAATCTTTCGTTTGTGAAAGAACCCATAGAGGAAGCATCGAGCAAGTCTCTATCCTGTCGAGAGAGCCTTGCATAAAAATTAGTAATAATTATATCTTCGGGGAGCCCATGGTTAGGACATTTCAGCATTAAAGTTTTCAGTCTCCCCCAAGCTTGAGCTATGCTCTCTCCGTCGTGAGGATAAAAATTATAAATATAATTCCTATTCTCATGAACTTCATGAAGAGGATAAAACTTGGAGTAAAAGAGAGACTAGATCTCTTCCCAATCCTGTAGGTGAGAATCATCTAGTAGCCTATACCATTCCAATGCTTTTCCTTTCAGTGACAAGGCAAACAATTTCTGCATGACTTCACCTCTTGTCAAACCTGAAATCTTAAATAACTCACAAAGTTCTGTAAGTTTCAACAAATAAATACTAGGATTGACTGTCCCATCATAACAATCATTAATAATTATTTCAACTATCCCAAGTGGTATTTTGAACGGGATACATTCAGTAGGTGGAGGAGACTTCTCTACCACGGGTGTGGTAAAGCGGCCTTCCCCAAACAACGAACTAAGAGTGCAATTTTCCATAAGCATAACTAGTGAAAAGTAAAAAAAAACGAAAAGATTTAATTGCAAGTTCTAAAGATATACCTTCAACGCTTACCTCCCCGGCAACGGCGACAGAAATAGCTTGATGTCTACGCACGCTTCTATTCTTGTAGACTATGTTGGACCTCCAAGCGCAGAGGTTTGTAGGACAGCAGCAATTTCCCTCAAGTGGATGACCTAAGGTTTATCGAACTCAGGGAAGTAGAGGTTGAAGATGGTCTCTCTCAAGCAACCCTGCAATTAAGATACAAGGAGTCTCTTGTGTCCCCAACACACCTAATACAACTACCAGTTGTATAGGTGCACTAGTTCAGCGAAGAGATGGTAAAATACGAGTGATAGGTGTGGAAAAACAAAGTAATACAAATCTGTAATAAAAAGTGCAGCAAGCAAACATGTGACAAAAGTGAGCACAAATGGTGTAACAATGGTGGAAACAAGGCCTAGGCTTCATACTTTCACTAGTGAAAACTCTCAACAACATTAACATAGTCTAATCACATGATATTTCCCATAAAACATGCAATGGAGACGCACTCGGAGGTCAATCCTTTGTGGTCAAGAGAGGACGAGAATTATGTAGGGCTACAAAAGCACACCTCAGAGTTCGTAGTTCTCAATCTATGGATTTCCCAATGTCACCGCGGCCATCGAAAGAGAGTACCACAATCACCACAACATATCTCAAGGATAGTCAAAGACAAGCACCAAGAGACTCTCAATCTTCAATCAACACACAAAAGAGGAAATCACTCATGATAATATTCTTCTAATCCATGTCCAATAGACCGCTGTCACCTTGGTCTCGGGGATTATACTAGATAAGATCAATTGAGTACATCAACCCAATACACAGAGGAAGGGGAAATATCATGGGATCACCCTAGATTAACATAGCCTATGATCACAATGAAGATCACATCATGGGAGAGAGAGAAGAAGACATAGCTACTGGTAGAAACCTCAGCCCCGAGGAGGAACTACTCCCGCTTCATGGAGGAGGGAAGCAACGGCGATGGAGATGAATCTGGGGGCACTTCCCCGTCCCGGCAGGGTGCCGGCACAGGAATTCTGTCCCCCCGAAACTTGATGGCGATGGCGGCGGAGATCGGAATTGCTTCTGGAGAAAAGGGGTCCGGAATCAGGGTTTCCTCCGCGGGGGTAAAAATAGGGCCAAAAGGGGGCACCAGGGGGGCACAGGGCAGCCAGGAGGGTGCCCGGCGCGGCCTAGGGTGGGGTCGCGCCAGGGACCCTTCTGGAGTCCCTGTGGTGGCCCTCCCCTCCTTCCTTGGTGATTCCAGAAGCTTCCGGGACGCTGATTTTTAATATAATTTTTCCGGAATTTTTGGAGCACTTTTAATGGCCGGAAAACCTGAAATACAAAAACAGCAGAAAACAGGAACTGGCAACTGGGTGCACTGAGTTAATAGGTTAGTCCAAATATGCTCAAAAGTGTATGAAATTTCAAGCAAAACATGGCAAAGTCACACAAAACATGCATGGAGCAAGCAGAAATTATAGATATGTTTGGGACGTATCAGCACTCCAAAGGGAACCCCTGACAAATCTTGTTCATCGCCGAGATCGTCATCTGTGGGAGGTCGATCGCAAGCATAACATGGAGCGGAATCGCGTTGAGGACAATACAAATTAGTATCATCCTCACGCTTTTAAGCGTCATGGCCACCTTCCGTCTAGGAAGGGCATTCGCCAATTGGTATCATCGACGACCTGGGCCTCGACCTCTACCCACTCCATCAGACTGTGTCGAAACCATTACATTACCCATGCCTGAAGAGCCACGATTCATGATTGTATCTCACACATTCAAGTCGTCAGAAATAACGACCGTCAGATCAACGACATGCATGTCCATCTCCGGCTCCTCGTGATATTCCATGTCAAGATCATCTGCAACCTATCCCAGGGTTTTCATGAACTCTTCTATCTCGTCGGAGTTCATGCTCGTGCTTGACCCATCGATTCTCATCTTTGATTTTTCTAGCCCGTGCTATGCAGATTGGACGTTGGCCGTAGGGACCCGAAAACCTTTCGACCAAAGAGGTGATCGACGCCATGGGGGTGCGAGGCACAGCCGGGTCGAACACACATCGTCGGGGAAGGCCAAGGAGGGCAGACTCAACGACGGCTCCTAGAGCATAGTTGCCAAGTTCCGGGGACGAGCGGGTCGAGGGACGGGAACGAGGAACGAGGATCGCTGGTGGCAAAAACTTGGGATCGATTGGGGTATACATCGTCGGTACAACAAATCAATAGAGGGGACCCGATCCCATCAAATCGGGGACGATCAGGCCGGATCAATCAGTCTGATTCTTTCCATAGTATGCTCAGGACGTTGGGATTCGTATGTGGAAAGAAAACAAAATTAAGGAAAGATAGTAAAGAAAGAGAGAATTAAGGAAATCTTGACAAGGCAGTTATTATTTGCCTTTCTTTTCTTCCGTTATGCGTGAACTCTCCTGTTTTAGCGTTCCATTTTCTGGAGGCTGCGGTATGATGTACCTGGAGCGTCCTGTTATCGCGGGAACGCGTTCCGGCCGTCGAATCCGATCGATCCTGCGTTTGACTCCGACCCTCGACTGGGGACGACGAATCCGGGACGTGGGACGCGGCATCGACCTGCGTTTCCGTCTACTATGTCCTAGTGTCGCCGAGAGTAAGAAAAAAATTATCCTGACTAGAGGGGATCCACCTATTTTAAAAAAAAGCTTCTTCCAGTCGTTTTTACCCAGCCAGGCCCAACCAGCCACCGAGCCCAGCCCAACCAAAGTTGTCCCTGAAATGCAAATTACAGCTTCTTCTTCACTAACCCCTAAAAAAAAACTTCTTCTTCACTCTCTCCTCCCTCCTCCCTTTTCCCCGTCGCATCGCCAAAGTTTCAAAAAAGTTTGCGCTCTCACCGCGCCGATCCGCTCCAAGTCAGCCACCCCCGGCGTATGGCTTCCGCCAAGGAGAACTACCGCGTCGAGCTCCGGGCCGCCGCGCGCCAGCTCGGCGACCGCTGCCTCTACTCCGCCGCGAAATGGTACGCCGCCCGCCGGAAAACCCCGCAGGACCCTCGCCAACCCTAACTAACACCCTTCTTCTCCCCCCATCTGCCGCAGGGCCGCCGAGCTGCTCGTAGGCATCGATCCGGACGCGGCGCCGTCCCAGTCGGCGGCGATGGACACCCCGTCCTCCTCGGGCGCCGTCCCCGGGGGGCGGCTGCTGCATCTGCACCGCAGCGGCGGTTCCAGCTTCCGCCGCCGCATGCGACCGGGAGGCACTGGCGGCGGCGCCGCCTCCGAGGCCGGGACGCCGCTCGGCGGGGTCTCGTACGTGACCACGCCCGTCCCGAACGACGACGACGCGTTCGACGCGGGGGCCGACAAGTACCTTCTCGCCAAGACCTACTTCGACTGCCGCGAGTACCGGCGCGCCGCGCACCTGCTCCGCTCCCAGGCCGGGCGCAAGGCCGTCTTCCTGCGGTGCTACGCGCTTTACATGGTAAGACATGATGCGGCGGGTATCGTCTGCTTACCCTTTCATCCTAGTTTTCAGATTTGGTGGTAGGCCGTGTGCTGTTTGATGAAATGCTTCACTGGAGCTGGTACAATATAGGTCAGATTTGGTTATTGTTTTGAGTCCCCAGTTGAGGAAATGGTATTTTGTAGGAAGTTTTGTGGGTGCTTGTCAGGGCTCTTTGTTGTACTGTGCCAGTTGAGTAATAGAAGGTTTACTTGGATCTTGATTCTTGATGAAGACAATAATTCTACAACTGGTATCCCCAATATGAGTTTTGCTTCGGTACACTACCCCCTAAACGTTTACATGAATCTTAAAGTTATTTAAAAAGGTTGTCGCCATATTAGCCTGCAGATCAAATGTACCGAATAGATTGATTTGGATATGGAAGACTATATTACCTTTTTTGATTGAGGAATTAAGTTCTAAATACCTTTAATCTGCACTTGAATCTGTACACTTTTTTAGAGAGGGTGTACCAAAGCAGAGTTCCCTCAACATTTAATGTTATTAATCATGAATATTGTGGTGCTCTGTGGTCCTTTGTGCATGATCTGACCATTAATATTGTTGGGAAATGGAATACTTACTGAAGGAGAGATGCTAGCAGTAGACTAGGAGGTGGTTCAGTTGTTGCTTTTGTCATGGTTTAATAAAGCGGGGATAAATCGTGGAGCCTCTGGATAATTATTTTTGCCTTCAGATTGGATGGTCAGACATCTAAAAAATGTCTACTTATTTCTTGTTATATCAACTTTTACTTTGTTCTTTTGTCTATCAGCATTTTTTTTCTCTAGGTGTATGGTAGATGATTGGCTAACTCTTTGTACGTTAAGTACTTGTTGTGATGATAGATATTGCATATCTGCATACACCAGCTTTTTGTGATGATACAATGGTTCTTTCATAAGGAAGCTCAGAAATTGCTTACGTAATATATTATTTGGATTTTGTTAGCCGAGTGTGCATGAGATTCCAAATTATAAGGAGAAATGTGATCCAGTGTCATACTATGTGTCACTGTTTAGTAAGATTGCCTGCAACACACTGAATTTCCATACTTTGGCCTATGGAACAACGACCATGTCCATTTAAGGCTGGGTTGTGTTTTCCTCTTTTCTTGCAGCATATCTTCCCTTGCAGAAACTGCGTCTATTTTCCTCCACAGTTTAATTAGTATTTTATTATTTGACATGCCTGATGAGCATTTCATTTTGCTCTGCAATTTAGGCTGGAGAGAAGCGAAAAGAGGAAGAGACAATAGAGCTTGAAGGATCTCTGGGGAAGAGCAATGTTGTTAATCAGGAACTAGTTGCATTGGAGAGAGAGCTCTCAACACATCGGAGAACTGGTGCTATTGATTCCTTTGGCTTGTACTTGTATGGCATTGTTCTACGAGATAAAGGTTGTGAAGATCTGGCTAGAACAGTTCTGGTAGAATCTGTCAATAGCTACCCTTGGAACTGGTGTGCTTGGTTAGAGATACAGTCTTTGTGCACTAGCAGTGACATTCTGAACAACTTAAATCTGAAGAATCACTGGATGAAGGATTTTTTCATTGCTAGCGCACATCTGGAATTAAAGATGCATGAAGAAGCTTTGAAAAGATATGAGCGCTTGATGGCTGTGTTTCGTTGTAGTGACTACATTCAGGCTCAAATAGCAACGGTTCAGTATGGTATGAGGGATCTGGATGAAGCTGATATGATTTTTGAAGAACTCCTCAGAACTGATCCTTATCGTGTGGATTCTATGGATATTTACTCGAATTTATTGTATGCAAAAGAAAGCTTGACTGCTTTGAGCTTCCTTGCTCACAGGGTATTTCTGACAGATAAATACCGCCCTGAATCTTGCTGCATAATTGCAAATTACTACAGTTTGAAGGGGCAGCACGAGAAGTCAGTTTTGTATTTCCAAAGGGCACTGAAGCTTAACCGAAAGTACCTCTCAGCTTGGACTCTCATGGGACACGAGTTTGTTGAGCTTAAAAATACGCCTGCCGCAATTGATGCCTACAGAAGAGCCGTTGATATAAATCCTAGAGATTACCGTGCTTGGTATGGTCTTGGTCAGATCTATGAGATGATGGGAATGCCATTTTATGCACTATACTATTTCCGAAAATCATCCCACCTGCAACCTAATGATGCTCGCCTTTGGATTGCTATGGCTCAGTGCTATGAAAGTGATCCGCTTCAAATGATTGAAGAAGCCATCAAGTGCTATGAGAGGGCAGCAAATAGTAATGACACCGAAGGAATAGCACTTCACCAATTGGCAAAGTTGCACAGTATGCTTGGGCAATCTGAGGAGGCTGCATTTTACTACAAGAAGGATTTAGACAGAATGGAAGTTGAGGAAAGGCAGGGCCAGAATTTTATTGAAGCCTTGCTTTTTCTTGCGAAGCATTGCAAGAGCATGGGCAGGTTTGAGGAAGCAGAACATTATTGCACAAGACTCTTGGATTACACTGGTCCTGTAAGTTACTTGTACACTTTGCTTGGCAGCCTAATTGAAAAGAATGACATATGATAGGGAACAAAATGGTGAAATATTGAGACCAATGTTAGCTAACGAGTTAAGGAAGGATAGTTTTAGTGCGCAAATATGCAGTTCAAACCAACTTCAACCTAATTAACTTGCACTCATTTTTAGTTTGTTTTGTTAACCCAATGCATAGTTGCTCAGATCACTCTTGAGTGCATTATTTGCTAGTGAAAAACAGAACAACATCATATATCACAGGTATATGTGTGCTTTGTTTTCCTGATGATTCTGATTCGGTACAATTGTCTTGTGTTCAATATTTGCAGGAAAAGGAGACTGCAAAAAGTATATTACAAGGGCTAAAACGAGAACAGTCTGGATTTCCGCCGATGGATATTGATCATTTTGCGATGTAAATTTGACCTGCAGATCAGTTATTTGCTAGCGAACTTGGACAAAGAGTGTGAATGCACAAGAGAGGAGTGTCACTTGCTGCTTATCTCCATCTTACATACAGAGAGGGGCAATACATTTGTGGTTTCAAGAGAAAGCTACAAAACAGAGTATTTACCTACAAAACAGAGCATTTATCGACAAGGTGAGTTATTCACCCAACTCCAGAGCCAAGGAAATGTTAGCAAGGGCTGGCCACCTGATGGAATTGGTGTGGACCAAGTTCCAGGTTTTCCTTCACAATGTGACTGTTATCGTCTGTAGCCTCGCCAGCTGACTCCAAATAGCTGGGGATGATGACCTTGTGCGCATGATGCTCTCCTTGAGTTTCTGGAGGTTGTCAAGTAGGTGAACTAGGCGTCTGCATGGCGTGAAGATGCGTATCACTGGGATGATCCAGATCCCCAATTCAAGTATCAGCATTGTTGGTTGATTGAACTCTACTTGGCTTCTGAAATATCTATGGCTTGTCTTCACTGGACTGCTTTGCTTTGTGTTGCCTCCCCCGGCAGTTGCTTGCATATATAGTCTCTGGAAGACTTGCTCTGTGGGAATTCCGAGTGCATATATTATTGCCTATCTTAACAGTGCTCGCCGTCCCACTGTGCTATTTATAACAAGTTCTTACTTGCTAAGCATGTTATCTCTTCCCTTTTGCTTTGCATGTGTGGATGTTTCATAGGTCATAGCCCCATCTTTTGTAACCATTGGCAGGGATATGTTGTTTTTGCGATAATGCATGATGCGACTTTAACTTTAATTAACATGTTTATTAGTACTAATGCTTGCAAAAAGAAATCCTTGGTCAGCCAAGATTCTATTATTCCTCATTATATTTTTTTAGATGCTATTATTCCCCATTATCAACTGAGTGGAATGGCACGCACCTTGTATCCATTTGAACGTTTGGTAGTTGTGATGTCACTAGTTTTAATTGTTGAGCCGTTCGTCCTCTTTATTTTTGTATATCATCATGTGGCAGTGGCATCCTGTTGAAAGTTGAAACACTGTGTGATGTGATAAGAGTACGGAATAGTGAGCTGCACTGGTTGCATCTGAGAAACCACCCGCTGAACTCGAGAAGTGCCTCTCTGCACAGGGAGTATTGAGTATCGACAGAAGCAAGCACGTCAAGATTCGCGTCAGGGAAACTTTTTTCGCTCAGCGTACATAACCTGTTTTATTTTTGTACTTCCTTTGATCCATATTACTTCCTTCATATTGAAATATAGTTTGTTGTAGCTTCTTCATTCATTTCTTTTTAACTACATATATTTCGATACGAAGAGAGTAGTTGTTTTGAAATGGATGTATCCAGATCTAAAATACGTCTAGAAGCATTTAAAACGATTAATATGGATCAGAGGAGCAGACGTTGCAAACTGATCACCACGGAGACTTTCACCAACCAAAGTGACCGCTGCGACATCTGACAAGAGCTACTGTACTGTAACGTAAATATTTCTGAGTTTTACTTCAACTCAATGCTGAAAAAGAACTCAGAAATTATCTATGACCACCTGCCCCCTCTTCGACTTATCTCCTTCATCTAGACCAACGAAGGTGACTTCACCTTTTTCTGGCTTGATAATGGTTGCTCCCCAGACCCTCGCAAGTTCTTTCCCGCATATATTTTCCCATTCTACCGCCCCCGCAGTTTCGGTAAGACAGGTTATGCAAGACGGTTTACTAACTACCCTTCGGGAACGCCTAACCTATGTTGCGTCGTTAGAGTTGGATGTCGTTTTGTCTTTGTTGCAGGATGTTTCACTTTCGACCACGCCGGACGATAGATTTCTCACTCATGTGAAACCCTTCTCCCCCGGAGACGCCTATGCACTGCTCTCATCTGCCCGTGAGGTCGACTCCGATGCAGGTTTTATTTGGAGATCCACAGTCCCCATCAAGGTAAAGATTTTTGCGTGGCTGTTGTTTCGTGACAGGTTGAACACCAGGGCGAAATCTCCGGCTCAAAACGATCACCACCGACTCAGCCATCCTTCGCTGCGACTTCCACCTTAAGGATGCACCCCACCTTGTGCTTCACTTCCCTGACGCTTCTCAGGTCTGGCTCCGGCTCGGCATCACCCCACCCTCTACCCTCGAAGGTTTGTGGATCATCGCCACTCCTGCTGGGCTCGACAACAACATCTGGCCCTTGGTTCTGACTATTCTGTGGAAGCTCTGGGATTCTTGAAATGCTTGGGTTTTCCGCAATGAGCAACACCCCTTGACGACCACTGTGTGAAACATCATCTCTGACATCTCCCTCTGGATTCATCGTATCTCAGACTGTAATGCTAAGGCCTCCGCGGTGTTGTGGCGGAACCACCTCTCCTCCCTCCCTCCCCCCCTAATGTAACGCTCGGCCTTGCGCCACTCTCTCTTCCCCAATGTAACTCTCGGTCTTGTGCCGCATTTAGAGTAATATATTCAGGCGGGGATCCTCTTCCCCTGGTGATTGCTCAAAATGAAAAACACGTCAGCTCAACGGCTGCCAATATCATAAAATAATCTTAAAAAGGGCTTTCTGTTTTATAGGAGTGCAGAGAGGCATTAAGCTCGGTCCTAATTACTAAACCGCTAAGGAACAGTAAAAAAAGAAAACTCAACATCTAGTGCAGCGATAAAACTGCACAAATAGCTAGTTAGTGTGAATTAAAACACCGCCCAGTATCATTCACATTTAGAAGAGATAGCACCATTCCAATGCCTAGGAGATCCCAATTTTTAAAGCTTGAAGTTCTACCTTCAGTGATGGTCGCGTAGAATCATGCCCGACCCCGCTGAACAATCGTCCTGGTTGAAAGAAGCATCCACTATCAAGGATAGCCAGCCTTCGGGGAGACTCTGCCAAGGCCGATCGGCATGGCGCGGTTTAAACTTTAAACACATTGAGCCGAGGCATGTAAACTGGCGGGGTCTTCCCCTTCAGAAGCTCTTCACTTGAACGTTTCTGTGCCAAATGAAAGGAACTAAAGTAGCTGAACAAGAAAAGCTTAGAGCTATCAATCGGTGTAATCCTTACTCCAATGACCGAAGCACCGAGAGTTGGTATGACCGCATGTATGCAAGTGGAGCATGCGACCAAGGAACATTTACCCATCATGGATGGTGGTTTAGCCTTTGGATTGGCCTATATATCATGGCCTTAGACTTTTTTTTTTTGGAGTTCCATCACCTACCAATACACTTTCGATTATCTATAGTGGGCTGTGTTCATTTTATAACGCATAGTTCCAGCGTGAACTCTCGAAGGGCCGCAACCGAATTTTATTAGATAGAGAGAACAAGAGTTACAAGTCTAGGTGATCTAGACAACACACAGAGAGCAAACAAAAGAAAAGACACAGACCACGGACATGCCCTGATCACCCTTAGGTGATGTCAGAAATCAGCCCAGCAGCTCTCCAACTCCGAATATCATCGATGATCAACTCAAGGACCCGGGAAGCCGAACAAAGTTTATTCTCAAAGATCCGGGCATTCCGCTCCTTCCAAATCCTCCAGTGTATGAGCAAGACGACCGTGTTGAAATTCTTCCGCATGTGTTTCGCAACACCCTTTCGCGCCGACAGCCACCACTCCTCCGTTGTGCCGTCGCCTGGGGTCGGGAAATCCGCGTTTGATCATGTTTTGAATCGGCCCCACACCTCTTGAGAGAACCGACAACCATTAAAGAGATGGTTACAATCTTCCTGTTCCGATCGACACATGGAGCAAATGGGGTCACAAGGCCACCCGGCCCCCTCCTCTGCAGGTTATCCACCGTCAGACATTTCCTGAGCACGACCAGCCACATGAAGAATTTGCACCTTGGCGGAGCCTTGCACCCCCTCCAGCGTGAACTCTAGTTGTACCACCCTGATGTGATGCTTGGATTTAATAAAATAAAAACACTCTTCCCGCAAAATAATAATAATAATAAAACACTCCATACAAAATGAATCAGTATCATAAAGTGCGATAAATTTTCTAGGTGTTTGAGCCTTGCTCAACCCAATAAAGTACAGTAGAAGGGAACATATTCCCCATTATCATATAGATTTAATAGAAGCAAACACTACCAATTGCGTCCAAATATTACTTAATCACTCCCATCGGCCATTTCCATAGTTTGTATCTTTTCTAGATCTGCCTTACTTCTGTTTTAACCATACTTTCTTCTTGTCCAATTTGAGGATATATTCAATTTGTTTTTTCTTCATTTTGATTTGCTACTTTGCGGGGCCTCCCTCTTCGACGCCTTATAGATTGGGAGGAGTTTGCTTCTCTTCTATTAATCTTCATGTTTTTCTTCTTTATTTCTTGCTGCTCATCTGATGAAGCTGAGTCTGTAGAGGTGTTCATGTCCTCAGCTATAACAAAGAGAATATAAATAATTAGGATAGAAACACAAACACGATGTTAATTAAGATTAGCTACACCTAGCATATATTTGTGCCATTTTATAATTTTCCAAAGGAATCATGATGATATTTATTAATTTTCTTTCTTGCAAAAATTGCAACAGGATGATAGGGCAGCACTACATATATTATGTAAAGTTTTAACGATACAATCAATATATTTTTCTAGAAAACAGCATACTTTGCTACTACTCAAAATTAATTACATGGTTCTTGCACACACATATGGAAATTTCTACAGAAAAGAGCTAAATGGCCTGAAAGAATCATGTTTGATTTGGCAAAATTATACAACTTGTAAACCTGACATGAAGATAACCTATTTATTACCAATATTTATTCAATTGTTAAACTTATAGGACCTTGAGGACTATCGAAAGAATTGTGTATAAAGGCATTGAGCAGCTTGAAGAACTCATGTTTGATTGCGTAAAGTTTATCAAACTAGTGAACATGTTTACGCCCTTAGGTAGAACAAGAATAAACAAATCTGAATTCTCTCAGGTAAACTGATCTCGAAGAAAATAGAGGAAGACATACAAGTATGTAATGTACAACCAAATATATGGGCCCATAAGATTGTATAGTACTATCCATGAGGTATCTGTTATCCTCATTGACCTACTTGAGTATAGGTCCATCTCTATTTCTTCTCAATAACATGAGATAATTGGTTATTGTAACGGGACTAGACTGGCAGAACCTAAATAAAGAAATATGCACAACACATTCATGAATAGATAATATCATAGCACAAATGTCAAGGGGAACTTACAACCATATGAAGTTTCTTCACTGCAATTTCTCTTCTTCTTCTTCTTCAATGATGAACTTGCAGGTGCTTTATCGACCTTCACATTAAGTGTCACTCTTTTGTACAAACTCTCATGCTGTGAAAAGAAACAATTAAATATAAGTACCAAATATCCATAAACAAAATCATTTCATTGATTTTGTTAAAACCTAAATAATTTTAAAACAATTCATTATTTGATAAAGCTGACAATTAAAATTGTTGGATAATTTTACTAATTACATTGTATACAATACGAATTTCGTACAAGCACATATGGTACATGAGTTATCATTTTCCACTAGTCCATCTTTCAGATTTGTGCTGCTTTAGTTCACAGTTTCATTTTCCAAAAGTTGTTTACAGAAAAGTCTGAAACAATCATATCCATAACAATTGCATATCTCATGCCTTTGACCCGACTTCATTAAACTAATGAAACAATCACAATCCTATAAAGTCTCTACAGATAAATTTAAGTTAGCCTACCTTGTCTACTGTTTAAAGAATAACACAAAATCAAATTGCATGAAAACTGTGTCAAAAACATTATCTTTCACAACTTTTGGAATACCTTATTAGTTACACATACAAATGTAGCATTCCAAGTTATGTATTCAACATTTTAAAGAGTACAATATCAAATAGGTCTAAAATGCATGTGTTTCTAAGACAAGTGAAGTCCTTCAGAGTGAAAACTTAACTTTGGTAAGAGACAACATTATAAGCCAATTACTAAGATAATAGATAACGTCCGAATGTTACCAAATCAGCAGACTTCTCAAAATTGTACAGTTCATGGACACTTGTCCTTTGAGTAAATGAACGTCTTGTAGTTTCTCCGGTTTCAAGGAAGCGAACTGCAGCCTTCACTGTCCTGAATGCATAATGGGTAACAGGATCTGTGAAGTACTGCAAAATTGATCATGATCAGAAATTTGAAAATGATTTCAAAAAAGAACAATGGAAGGTTTTTGGTATTTATTTTATATACCGGGTCTTTCCTTATTCCCGATCCATCCTTCTTTTTCCTGTACACTAACTCTTTCACCCATCCTGGTGGCAGCCCACATGGGTTGAATTGAACTTCTGCTAGAATCTACACAATAAGGTAACATATTAGCTTAGGAAATTCAAATCCTTGCCTACATAAATAATAGTTTATGTAGTGATAGAAAGAAATACACATTATCTGGGGAGCTTGTGTCACATTTTCCATCTGTATCATACTTGGAGATCTTCATTTCACTAATATAGAGAAGTACATCTTCTTTTGAAAATAGTCGTACTCCCAATGCCTTGTAAACATAAAACTGCATAATAATAATGTAAAATTTAACAATCAAAACAAAATTATTTCCAGAAGTGAATAATTTATATTATTGCCATTCCTAAATTAGTTTTTTTGGGTCACATGAAAGAAGCTACCTCTACTTGTGAGAGATAATAGTTGTAGGAACATGTGGGAGGGTTACTTCCCACATGATGGAAATATCAGAGGACAAACAACTTTCTTGGTGACTTACAATAAAAAAACTTAGTAGTGGTAATGAGATGGACACAGTTCTTCGCAAAAAGAACACGATGCACATACGATGTATACTATTTGTCATGTGACTAACTAATTAAGCATTTACATTTAATGTTATGACACATGATGGAAGTCATGTGAACGTTTAGCAACGTTCCTTCATCACCTCCACAACAGACAATTATAGAAAAACCATTTTTCAGCTAGGAAACTATCAAATAGACGTAGCTTTTTTTTATAGAATACACACACGCATGCGTATCATTCAATACAGGAGAAGAGGGGTGACTCCCCAATTACACGTTCGTAAGTGTTGGTAGTGGTGCCCTGTAAACTATAATGACATATATACTATCAGTATTCTAGAAAAAAAAACATATATACCATCAAAGACATGCTTAATTTAGTAATTTTGCATATGGCGTGATAAAAATATCCATTAAAAGGCTTGGATGTCACGCAAACAAATTGGTAATTATGAAAATATCAGTACTAGTATCACCTTACAATCAAAGTGAGAATTATTTTATTTTTGAAACTTTTTAGAAATTCATTCATTTATAACGGAGGGAGTACTTGATACGAAAAGGTAAAAGAAGTACCTTGTACATCTTGTCCATGTTCTCTCCCCCCGATCTGATTTCAAGCACCCAACCCTTTGGAAGCCACTCATGTGTCTTCTGCATACCACGGTAGAACACCACATGGATCATGGATATGATAAAATAAAAAAAAGCAAAATATATGATGATCTCGTCATACTAAGAAAAACATACAGGAAGCATGCTATGAGCAGTAGCCTCCTTAGATTCTATGTAGTGCTCATCCATCTCAGAAAAAAGGAAGTTTAGGACCTCCGCCTTCATCCTAAATCTGAACCCTGACACCGGACAAATGAAATTCTGAAACAAAACAAACAAGAGTAAGGGCAAGAACATCACATGTCTCCAGTAAAAAAACTAAAAAAACATGCATAGAGAGAAGGAACATATGTTAAATCTATCTAATAACAAACCTGGTAGAGGGCACCATTATCACCACATATGACCTCCATGATCCAACCATCGGGCAGCCACTCCGGTGGCTCCTCCATACCATCTTCCACTTCTTTTGAACCATCTTCCACTTCTTTTGAACCATCTTCCCCCGGCTGTTTCTCTGTGGTATCCCCCGGCTGTATCACGTCCTCAACATCTGAGTTCGAGCCTTCCATTCCCGGCCACAAATCTGAAAACTTTGATGAACCCCTCTCCTTATTTTCTTAGATCTAAGAGAGCTAGCATGAGAGTTGGGCAATGGGAGTTGGGTGGCTTGCTATTTAAGCCGTGTGCGGGATGATTGTTGTGTTGGTGCCAGCCCATTGTTCATTGTGAATCATATGGAAAATCTTTGGCGATACGTTTTGACAGTCAGTACAGTAAAAATCAATTAATGTGGTGCTGGCTGGAGTTCCCTGTTTTGACATGAAGAGTAAACCAGTACTACTGGCGTTCTCCATTGTTAGAATCATGTGGACAACCCGCGTGACAAGATAAGGACGTATTTACATGTAGCCAGGTAATAATCATTTAATGTGGTGCCTGGCGTATCCTAATTTTGATAGTATGAAGAGCAAATTAGTACTATCATTCTCCACCGTGAATCATATGGACAACGTGCGTAATACGCCTTGACATGTACTAGTACAACAAAAATATTCAATGTGATGGCTGGAGTACTCTAATTTGGGGTTGAGATCCTCTGTAACAGCAGTGACATGTACTAGTACAACAAAAGTACTTAATGTGATGGCTGGAGTATTCTAATTTGGGGTTGAGATTCTCTGTATAACAGCAGTGTTGTAACAGTAAATGATATGTGGGGTTGGGATACATATGACAGTGATTGTGAACACACACCAAGGTGAAACCAAAAAAGAAAAGAAGACCGCCACACCATCTTCAAGCCGCTAGTCCCCGCAACCGAAACCTTCTTCTAGACGAAGGCCTCAAGAGGCGTACGACACATAGTGTCGCCATCGTCCGATACGGAAGCAACCGGATCGAGGGTTTCCCCGGGAGCAATCAAGACGGAACACGACACTAACCTTGATGATGCCTTCAGAGAGGTTATGGCGCGAGCGAGAGTCGTCATCGCCAGGCCGACCAAGGTCGAGTGCTTTCGCCGGCGGTCACACAATTCCAAACTCGATACCAACTCGCCACCACCCCCTACCCACTACCACCGCCACACCACACGTCGGAATCCTTGCCGGAGCACCACCTCCGCCAAACCACCACATCCAGACCCATCTCCACCACCAACCGGACAAGAAGAAGCAGGGTGTTGCCAGCGCACTTCCTATCATCGCCAGGCTACGCCTGTCCGGCACCACTCCTCATGGCCGAAGACAACGACTAGCACAACCACTGCCAGGAAGCAGGCCCGAAGACCAGATCGGGCCCTCCTACATGCCCACCAACAAGCGTCGCTAAGGTGAAGCCCTGCTGCCGAGAGAGACGCCGCCCCGCGAGCAGCAGGCGCCATCCATCGCCGGATCTCCGCGCTCCACGGGGTTCATCGCGCACAACTGGCCGCCGCGAGACCTCCAAAGGGTAGTGGCCAATCGGCGAGGACGACCCTCCGCCACCTTCCCTGGGGTACATGCAGGTTTTACTGGTGTCCCCTTCGACGGCGGCGCAGAGGGGTGTGAGGGCCTGGCGGCGCGGCTAGGGTTTCACCCGTGTCGCAAGAGGAGGGCGATGCGGGGGGGGGGGGGGGGAGGGGAGATTCGGTCTATATTTCACCTTAAATAGAGGAAGTCAACCGCCTAATTTAACATAAAGAATAAAGTAGTATTACCATTCTCCATTGCGAATCATCTCGACAACTTGCATGATGTGTTTTGACATATAGTACAATAAAAATTATTTAATGTGATGGCCGAAGTATCCTAATTTGACATGAAGTGTAAAATAGTACTAGATTCTTCAAAATTTGAATGGCTCGGAGAAGAAATATGAATTGTGACACTTGAGCTATAAAACAAGAAGGAAAAACAGAGTGTCCCCCGCGTCGCACCTGCGTGCGACTAGAGGCAGCCCTATTGTGTCGCCTTATGTCTCTTAATTCGGCATCCCTCCCGCGACGCTGCCCAGCGGCAGCGGCAGCGCTGGGCAAAGCCTGGCCGGCGTAGGCAGTGGTGGGCCCCTTCTCCCTCACACGGTCTCGGGGCGGGCGCAGGGCCGCTCCACAAGCGAGGGCGCTAGGCTTCCGTGGGGCCTAGTGGCACGACGACGAGTTCCCAGGCGGCGGTGTACCTCTATGTGGCGGCGCGACGGTGTCCTGGAGCCCAAGCGAGGTGTGGCGGGGCTGCGAAAGGCGCCTTCTCTGGTGGTGGCGTGTGGGTCGCCCTCGAGCCAGATCTAGCGGATTTGCGGTCTGGGGACGATGCTCGGCGCCTGGTGTGGGTGGTGGCCCGGGAGGGTCGACCGACACCATGTGGTTGGGATCGTTCCAACAACGCGGATGGTGCATGCCGGGGGAGGCAGTGGTGTTGTTCCTACTGCCGCGAGATGCGGTGCAAGGACTTCATGACGGGCTAAGTGTTGGCGGTGGTGTGTGCCCGATGAGGCAACGATGGACCTTGGCGTGGCCGCCAGATCTAGCGGCGGCAGCCTCGACGGTCAGGCTTGTGTGGTGGCACAGGATGAGGGCGGCTCCAACGGGGGTTGCGGCAACTCAGGATGGTGGCGGCGCATGTGGCGCATGTTGGTGGTGATGGCCCCCCTTCTTCTTGATCTGCTCCGATGATGCACGTGGGTGGGTGGTCGCCGCCATACACACTTCAAGAATGGACCAGATCTAGAGTTCGTGCTTAGGCGGGTCTGATCGGAGCTTGGGATAGATCGGAGCTTATGCTTAGGGTAGGAGAGGTTGGGATTGACCTGGGTGGTGCTCGCAGTCGGTGGTCGTGCCCTCACGATTATGGTGCTCGTCGGTGGTGGTCGTGGTACCGATGCATCATGGCGCGGATCGTTGCCGATGACCTTGGGTTTGGCGTTGCTTGAGCGCGCCTGGCCATGGGGTTGGGAGGGCTCGCCGCGACCATCGATAGTTACAGAGTCGTGCCCCCCGGTTCACAGGGATTGGTTGGGGATGCAGGTGTGGGTACCTCCGACGATGAAGGCACCTACCCAACCCCGGTGACTGATGTCAGGCTGAGAGTGATGGTGGGTCACTGCTCTTCCTACCAGGGTCGAGTACGTTGTGATGTGAGCGTTGTTTGTTATCTGGCGGTATGGAAGTCGGGGCGGCAGCCCTGGATGACGGTCCACATGGTTGCTCTCCGGCGGGCACCAGTGTGGTGGTGGTGGCTTCGCCCCCCCCCCCCCCCGGGTTGTGTGGGCAATGGGTGGTGGAGCGGCGGGTAGCCCGGATATGCCCCTAGGGGTGATGTCCTGATCCGGATCTGGAGGTTAGACCTTCTCGCTATCGTCCTAGCAGCATAAGTGCCACGGACAAGTTGCCGAGTGGAAGCTATGTGCCTTGGTGTCGGAGACGGTGACACCCGTGGGTGACGTTCTCTTCTTGAAGACGTCGTTGTGGTTCTTATCTCAGTGTCAGGGCCCCTTGTTGTAGTTATAGACGTAACAATAGATATAGGGGTAGTGATGGAGCTATGAAGATCTGTACGCAAAGATGGTGACACAGAGAAAATTATACAGGTTAGGCCTCTCTTGGAAGATAACAACCTTAATCCTGTCCCAGACGGACTGGGGTGTTCTTGCTCAAAGTGTCGATATTGTCCCCCCTCCTAGGGTGAAAAGGATGGGCTTATATAGAGTGCGCCATGTCCCTTCACTTCCTAGTAGTGGGTCTTAATAACAGAATTAATGATGGCTATCATTACAATGAGAAACGTCCCCCCATTACAGTCATTTAAGGAGGGGTAACACATATGGTTTTAATTTCTTGTAACTCTAGCTCTTCCTCTTCTTGTCCGAGTGTCATGCAGCTCGGATTTTCTTGCTTCCGAGTAATCAGCTTACTCGGATGGTAGTGCTTTGCTCCGAATAACGCCTTACTCGGGAAATGGCCTTGTCCGAATAAAGTTTCCCCTGTAGTGGTGATGTCGTCCGAGTAATCTAACTACTCGGAAGAATTTTAACTTTATCCGAGTAGTTTCTTACTCGGATGAAAAGAAAAAGAGGGGAAGGAGGTTTTTTGTTTATGTTTTATTTTATAGATATTTTCCAAGAGATGATAATATTAGGGATACCCCCTGATATAAGGCACATGAGGGTATACCTTAGGTATTACCACGACACCCCTGGCGAAGACACTTGTTCATTATGACTCAGCAGCGGTGACGCTCTGCACCGTCTTCCCTCATGAGGGACATTGTCGTGGAGCCTATGTGTGCTAGGGCGTAGTGGGATTGTGTTTAGTTCTTCGACGCTTTCTGTTGGTCGCGTGGTTTCCTGCGTGTACCGTGTATCCCAAGATCAACTTTGTAAGAGGGCTTCCTCACCATTTTGTATCGTGCGGTCGTGTACCTTGTTCGATTTCTTTATCTATAAAAGGGAGCGAAAATTTATCTTTTGGATAAGTTATAAAACATTTATGTTTTCCTTCCTAAAAATGGTATTATATATAGACTTGTGCTCATATTTTAATCAGAAAGTGTTCATGTGTATGTTCATTACTATAAAAAGAAATACATGTACATATGTGCACGTTGTATTAACTTTCATTAATTGTTTGAGCCAAGGAGTTTTGGTGTACAATCCTGATGGAGATATGGCTTTTAAATATCACTTCCTAGCTTGTCATGTGATTTAGAGCTTGTTTGGTTGCGTGCATCAATTTTAGGTCATTTACATATGCGACTCAACTGGATATAATTCAGTGGATCCATGCAAAAAAATTGATGGATGTTTGGTTGCAAGTCTCTGCTAACTAAAGGTTACAATTATGTCTAATTTACCAAGATCTATGACTAGATATCAATGTTTCTTAAGCTATTTCCGACCTTGCCTTATATTATATGGGGAAGAGGCATGGGATTATAAGATCGTGCCGACCTACAACTATGGAATAAAAGGGATTCTTAGCTTTTTGCGTCAAGTTGATGATTGCTTCTGGAAGGAGCACCCACGGATCCCACGGAGACCTCTAAGGTGCGCACCAAGGGCTTCTTGGGTCGTCGGGCAGCCGACTAAACCTTGTATGGGCCAACCTCGGTATAACACACTGTCAATCCCCTTGTACAAGGGACTAACCATAAAAATCCTAAACATAATATTGTCACCCATCCCAAATCGAGGCATAAATATATCTATCTTTATTTAATCAATGCCTAAATCGATCTATCTCTGTTTAATCGATGCATAAATCATGCGCGAGGATAATTCGATGCCTACATCAATCCCTACGAAGAAGTGGAGAGAGGGCTTACCGCCATTGATGAAGGCGTGGTGGATAGATGATGAATCGTTGATGTTGGTGCTCGCCGTCTAGATTTTGCCTGCTGTGATGGTTGCCGCTGTCAATGAGAGAGTGGAGAGTGAGCGGGGAGAAAGTGGTGAGGGGATTTATGGCGTCGCGTTAGTTTACAACACGCCGTCTTCCATGTGTCCCCGTGTGGCAACCGCGTGCAGCAACATGCACTCGCTTATATTGCTCGGATTTGGCTCGCTGAAAACGATCGATTTGGTTGTTTCTCCAAAGTCATGCCCAATGATTTTGTAAATTTCATGCCATGCAGGTGAAACAATAAAATCAAACATCCAAATGAGCCAAATTTGACTCCCTAGAGCATGCATGGATCTTATGCAATCTATCAAAACACGCTCTTATACATTTAACTTGAATCAAGTTTTTCACTGATTTTTAAAGTCTTTTGCGGTAGCGAGGTTAGATCTTTTCGCCGGACATATATACATTACAACGAGATCTAGTGGCAGGTGCTTCAGATCAATTCAAGGTTCAATAACGACGATTATGGCTTCAATGTGCTAGTTCCTAAGGACACATGCACAAAAACTTTCTATATGCCATCGATAAGATCAAATGGGCTTCAATTAAAGAAACGACGACAACGGCTCGCTCTGATGGCGACGTGGTCGTTCGTGATACAAAAACCTTGACGCGCGTTTATTTAAACTTTTACAATAGATCCAATCCCTTCTTCAAAACACTCCTCTAAAATGATTCATGCCAGCCGAGGCCCTAAAAAAGTCAATACAAAAATATCTAGTACAAAAATCCGCACGAATCTCAAAGCAACGTCCCCGTCCCTTCTGGAAACCGCGGCGCCGACGCGCACAGCCGCAGGGGTTTCAAATCCCGCCCCCTTGCCGACCGTTGGCCACCACCCTCCCCCTCCCCTCCCCTCTCTCTCCGGCCAATTAATCCAATCCAATCCGATGCAGAAGAGCCAGGGAGCCGCCAAGTCGACGGCGCGGCGGCGCCCCCTGCGCGTCGTCTCCGGCAACCGGACGCCCCACCCGCCGCCGCCCGGATCCCTCCGCCGCAAGCCCCCCTCCGCCGCCGCCGCGCCCGAGCCGGCGCTCGACCGCCTCCTCCTCGCCAGCTCTGATCTTGCCGGCCTCGTCTCCCAGGTCTTTCCATCCCTCCCCCTCCACCCTACGCCCGAAACCCTCGTAGCCATTTTACTTATTTTCCCCCAACTCGTTGGGTCGGTAGGTTAGCGATGAAGCGCGGGTATGGATCGATCCGGTCCGATCCGATGCTCGTCTGAATGGGACTGGGTTGGATCCGTCGTTCGTCCTTGGATAATACTGTACTGGCCGACCTCCGTAGCGATTTGGGGGCAGCGGATTCATCCCTGGCGATGTCTGCAGTGACGACCTCTAGTTGCGTACTTGTATTTTTTTTAACTGTAGTAGAACAGGGGATGTGACAAATCTGCATCCTATCTGGAAGCCTGTTATGGTGTGTGCCTGGTAGAATGTTCATTCTATGTTTCTGAATTTTTGTCATCAAGTCTGAACTGATATTGGATGGAAGAATGGTTTCTGCAAAGAAAATTAAAAGAGAGATTTGTATATTTATGCATGCTAACTGAAACTTAACTCACTTGTGCTGTCCCTGGAATTATCGATTAGTACCTTACTGTATTTGGATTGAATGTTAGCCGCTCGTTTGACCTTGGAATGGATTAGTAACTCGCTGATTCATCTGTCGGTCATGTTATTGATAAATCATTGCTGTTAGACTTGAGCTTGCCAATCTGATGGTTCTTACAATGTTTTCTGTTTACCCCTCAATCAGATTGACGAATTGGTCTCCAGTGCCCTCCAGTGCCAGACTATATCCAGAAGAGGCCAACAAGAGATAGAATCCTTCAGTTGCTTCTTAGCCGACACTAATTCTTCTTTGAAGGTGGGCACACTGTCATCCAATCTTTCAATTTTTTTTCTGAAGCAAATAGACATGAGCATGGGCCCTTTATGTTTCAGCTCTCATCATTGCTGATGTTGTTCTTGTGCAGCAATGGTCTTCGAGACTCAAGCAAGCACTTGAAGCTTCTCCAGCCAAAAGTGAAAATGCCTCGAAGAACACCATGGAGACCTGTTCAAAATCTGCTGCAAAAGCGAATGACAAGTTGTTTCCCAGCAACAGCGTCTTACCTCCAGCAGGCCCGGCAGTAACTCCTTCACACGGCTTGGTCTGCAGCAGAAGCAACAACTTACCTGAAACTGATCTGATTGTCTCACCTTCGCCTCTTGTTTCATGGCGTACCGGAGCATGTATGGTCGACAGTGGGAAGCAGCTATTTCTCTTGACGCCATTGCCAAAATCAAAAGCATGCTCATCCAGGTGCCCAATATCATCAAAAACACAGTTGAAGACATCTGCCAGCATGGATGAGCTGAATCTTCCCAATTTGCCTGTTTGGAAACTAACCATTTCTGATGACAATCGTCCTGATCTGGAGCAAAGTGTGAAAGGAAAGGAAGCAAGGGCTGGTGTGGTGACACCTCATCGTAGCAAAGCAAAGAAAGGCTCATCTGAAGACAGCCTGTTTTCGCCTTTTAGTTTCTCAATTCAGAAGAGCAGCAGAGCACTGCCTAGTCCATGCCTGAAGACAGCATTACGAGGCAAGCAACGTGTGTTCTCTCCGATATCGGAGGGCTCAATTAAGGATGACAATCTCAGTGCTGGAGCAGCTGAGAGTGACAAGCCATCTGGGGCCTCTGATGACATTCTGTCTGAGGAGAAGGATCTGGCATCGAGGTATCCAGACCTGTATGGGTTTAACCAACCTGCCGGAGATAGACGCCGAAGGAAAGAAGCTGATGAGGCTCTCGATTGGTTCTTGTCGCCCCTCAAGACCTGTGTGCTAATGGATCCGAGTCCAACAGATGATAAGCCGCCTATCCCCGTTCCAGCAAAGGATAGCAAATCCTTGACTGAAACTCCTTGGAAAGGCTGGGAAAGCAATAATAAGCTGGAGGGAAGGCGCAAACTTTCAGACCACAACACTATCCAAACTCAATCGGTGCACAGCAAGGCCTTGGTTGGTACTCCCCTGAAAGGCCTGGAAAGCAATAACCTGAAGGGAAAGCAGGAACTTGCAGATGACAAAGTCATGCAGACCCCAGCAGTGCATAGCAGGGCCTTGCTTGGTACCCCCTGGAAAGGCATCGAAAGCACCAACCTCAAGGGAAGGCATGCCGGTGAGACCACTCTCAAGAAAGAGCTCTGGACTAGATTCGAGGCGGTCTCGACCAACGAGCTGCACCTCAATAGTTCAGTGTTCCAGAAGTCAGATGGAAGGAAGTTCATCGATATGCTCGAGGAGGCCTCGTGATTCAGAGCAGAAGGATGGAACTTGCATGGTTCTATTTTGGCGCTGCAGCTGTGGGATTCGACAGCGAAATCCGTCCCTCTTGTCTATAACGGTGCATCATCTTGTATGAGTGTCCAAACTCCAGAGCCAAGCTGCACTGATCGATGGATCAGCAACGGGTTCCGAGTGCCACGGCCTCACTCGGGCCTTGTGTTCAATAATGTGATTGGCCACATTGCACACACACACAAATTGCATTTTGTAGTATTGATTATCCTGTGCATTTTCTGATGTCAAGCCGCGCATTCCTGCCAGAACTGTTGTAGTATTGATTATCCTGTGCATTTATGTATTGATACTTTGATTCATCCCAGTCACAGTGATATGTTTTATACTACAAGGAAATCGGTGGCTACATAAATATGCTGTTACAAAGGCTCTGTGTTTTGTTACTGATATATTTATGTGTTTTCTGTCATTTCGAAATGTGCCACAGAAATGTAAGCCTGTTCTGTGGTCTTACTAAATGCCCATGTTACCATGTACAGTAGCAGTTAGTAGAGCCCAGAGCCCTTGCTTTCATACTGACCTGGGAAAAACTAATGCTGCAGAGTGGCCGGTGCCATTCTGATATCTTGGAGAGATTTCGCTCTTTTGGGCTACTGTAGAAAATATTGTGTTTTCAGTTTTCACACTTAATGGTATTGATTCCACACTTACATACTTAAGTGTTTTTGATAAAACTTATTTACTTAAATAAATAAACCTACCGTGTTTTCATGCTTTATGATTCCACACTTATTTGTGACACTGACATATAAGATGATAGAAGTCTGGGACAAGCCGTCTTTGATTTTAGAAAAACTATTCAAACTTTACGTGTTTTATTTATACCTTTGAATATGTAGATGACGGTTCAACTAAGGGTATCTTCAACACCGACCCCTAGAATGAATGTTGTATCCTTCCATGGACTGTCAGGACCAATCCGCGTACACTGATATGGGAGCCCGGTCATCCAACCGTAAACCCCAAACGTTCGCCTAGCTTCGATCATAACCAAAACAACCTAATTTAAAATGGATAGCAATCTGAGCAAATTAACGTCCAATAACAGCCGAAAAGACACGGATGTTTATTGTTTTTACATGCCCGGTCACAAAAGTTTTAGTCTGGTCATTCCGGGCAAAAAAAAAACCACCCCCTCCGGCCGGCTAGCTGTATGTGCCCTTCGAGTTCACTCGGCCGCTTTGGCCGCCCGAGCCTCATCCTCCGCCAGAGCGAACAACATGTGCTTCAACATCCACATGCAAAAGGCTCGCACAATCACCACCACATCCGAATCCAAGTCATCCATCTTCAAGGTGAGCATTTTGGTCTCGATATTTTACTCTTTGAAGTTTATCTTCTTTTCGGCCATCGCCATGAAGATGTTAAATCTCTAAGCATTAGTGAGTTGGGAAACTAACTGGAATAGTACAGGGATGATGCAAGGGTACAATGATGGTGTGTTACCTGCTATCTGGTAGTAATATGGTATTCTGGGTGATCAAATTCACTTCCTACTTTGTTGATACGGCAGCGAAATGAATGCAAATGGGGCTATTTCAAATAAGTGTATATCACTCCCTCAGCAACAAGCCCGTCTAGCTCAGTTGGTAGAGCGCAAGGCTCTTAACCTTGTGGTCGTGGGTTCGAGCCCCACGGTGGGCGATCACTTTTTTTTTACCATTTTACCCTCAAAATTATTAACCCCTCCATTTAGTTTTTTTGATCTGTCATCGGAAGCAAAAAAGGGCCTGGCTCAATTGAATGGATGCTGCTTTTCGCTGTTATTTACAACAACAATGGAGAAGAATCGACTATGAACAAACTTCATTTCGTGGCCGGAAAAAATTACAATCCTCCCTTCTCTTCCCCCTCCCCTCCTAGTGGCACCATCTGCCATACTCAACTATCTTTCATCCGGGTGAACTCCCCGTCCGTCACATGGCGTCTATCGCCCAGGTGACCGGCTTGGGGACGCGCCTCCGCGAGCTCGATTTCTTCTCCTTTTTCCGCTTCACCACAGGCTTCTTCGACGGCGGAGCTCTCCTGCTGCTACCCGGCCTGATTTTCCGCGACGGTTCCACGGCGATCGGAGGGGAGTTCCTGCCGGACGCGATCATCTGCTCTAGCAGCTCCCTGTGGTATGCCTGGTGAAATGTCAACAGGGAAAGAGAATACTCGTAAGCCATGTGCTATGCCTGCCTGTAGGATGCACAGAATATAGGCCATGTTGCCTGGTGGTTGAGATGAGCTGCAACCAACAAAATGCAGGACAAGTTGCTTGGGGGCAAGGATTTGAGGGGAGAAGATGCGGTACCTGGACAACAAAATTGCGCCTCTCGCAGTCCAGGAACATTTGGGGCATCCATCCGACTTTACCCCTTATTTTGTCCCGTACGGTGCTGAAACTGATTTGATCCCTGGCGGTGAAACGGTCAACTTCATTGAACCAAAGACATGTGAAGAGATTCGAGATTGGGACGTGTTCTCTGATGATCACACAACCTTCAGGGACGTCTGCACACGCACAATGCAAAAAAGGAAAAATATATATATGTTAGTCTGAGGATGAGACCAAAAGCTCAAGAATGATGCAGTAAACACTGATGAGTTCACTGACCACTTGTGATAGGAAGCTTGGCGGGAGAATAGTGTGTTAGGCCCTCGGTTCTGTAGAAATCTATTTGTTCATCGATTGATGCATTGTCATACTTTCCAGCAGCTTTATTAGCTTCTGCTTCTTCATACACATCAAAACGTCTGTAGTGCCGAGATATTGCAAAAGAAGCATTCTTTCTCCACAGAAACCTGATTGGTAGAATAATCAGTCAGGCTCAACAGTACAGGTGACAGGAGCAACAGGGACACAATTTTCACAAGATAATAATCGGATGTATGCAATTTCGATACTACAATGAGAATAAATCTGGTCATTCTCTAAACCCACCGATTCGTATATTGGCAGGCTCACGTTTGACACAACACTAACTATTTGGCAGATTTTTCTCCTTTCGAACACACTCACCAAGACATACCACATACTTTTTTTCTGAACGTGACATAACACATAATAAACCAAGCTCTTTACATCAAGCATACCTCTCAAGCAGTAAGTAAGGATCAACAACAAGCTGCAGCTTTGCATCTATCCAAACTGAAAATCTCACATTTGGAAATAGCCTATGGAGCAGAAGCTTGGGAATCTGCACCAATAAAGTATTTGGTCATTCAACATGCTCATAACAACGTACACTTACAGTTACAGATAACCTTGTCATAGAGCATTAATTGCTAGATTTCATCAACTGAACTACAGAAGGCCATTTGAACTGAAACCTCCTAGAAGAATACTCAGTTACACATCTGGACATAAACTTACAACCTCTTGCATGATGACAAGTGATCTCAACCTTATAGGCCGATAGCATGGTCACAAAACAGAAAAAGGGTAAGGTTTGAAGAGCCAGGCAAAGGCAAAGCAGCATTTCATTAGATTCTGAATTTCTGACAAACTGGTTAGGATACGAAACAACTGAAGATGGATAGCTCTAAAGGCCTGTTCTGCACAGTAGCCCCTCAAACAAGTTTGCCATGCATAGGAACCATATCACCTTAAACATATGCTCTGTTTATGGATTTAATATTTAATTTACCATGCATTGCGCATGATGTGTTAATACTGTGACTGCACGTTCAAGTAGAAAGTAGTTGACAAAGGTTATAGTTCATAAGAAGGGCACCTTCCCCGTGCGCCTTGGATCTTCATAAGGGAGGTTTCGGACGACCACTAGTCTCCATAGGCCAACTTTATTATCTTTGTACAGTGAACTGGAGTTCTTGACATAAGCCATTGTTTCTTCGTCCACAAACATATAAAAACATGCATTTGCCTTTGACAGTTCGCTGACATTTGTTGGATGTTGAATCATATCATAATTCCCTGGGCAATGGTATCAAATTGTGAGCAGATAATTGAATGCAATAAACGTTATGACTATTGGTAAACAGTGCTAGTTACCAAAAATGGCGGAAGCTACAACGAGCTCACGGCATTGCTCCATTTCTAGCAGATCCTCATCACTGATGTCAAATCCGGTACCTCGGCCAGGTTTCTTCCCTCTAACAAATCTGATAAAGCAGGGCAAACAATTTCAATCAGCATTCATATTTCAGAGTTCAAAGACCGATCTTTTGGAGAATCTAAGGAATTAATCTAGAATCCTGGAACAGTAGATGCATGAAACATACCCACAGTGGACAGTCATCGAATTGGTAATGTCAAAAGACTTATTTCTCTGCTCCAGAGATAGATGCCCTCCAAATGCAGAGCCTGGATTTGAGAAATTTGCAGTGACGCTGTCTTCCAAGGCATAATCCAAGTTTTCAAGTATAGGAGATGGCGAAGCTTGCAGAGGCATCAGAGCAAATGCCTGATCTACCGAGACATAGCAAACAGGGCATGCTACAGGAGGAATTGAGAAGAGATCAGATGACAAGGCACATATTAGGGACATAACATTTTGCGATGCTAAGTGCAAAAAAGGCAAAGAACTAAGCTTACGTCGAGGTCCAGTGCGTTTCTTATCAAACAAGGTAGGAGGAACGGCGAAACCTTCACAAGGATGACTTGTAAGGTTTGCAAGGTGAAGCCGATTTGTATGCTCGACTTTGTTGTGGTCCTTGGACATCATCAGAGGCCTCGTTGTGCTTGGGTACACAGAATTCTGGATAGCATTCGTGACTTCGTAATTGCTAGCAATGATGATTGAAGAAGTGTTGTCATCTGAAACAACATGATGCAAAACAAAACAATGAAGGTCAGTGACCATACTTTGTAACAGCACTTATTAATCCATTGGAAAGCATCATTTGTTTTGAATTATTAACTCTTGGGTGCAATACATGTTCGAATATTCGCTAGGAAAGGCGTAAAAATTGGCTGCAGGTGCCCCATACAGATACTGGTTTTGATCAGCAAACGAGTTTGATATCTTGACACCAATTCCATCATTTCATTTGGTTACTAGGCGGTGAGGCTGTCTAATACCGGAGCTACAAAGCTCAGGGGAGCTAAACCCCGCACATTTGAAATCTTTCAAACCTCAACAAGCATCAAAAGCATGAACCCAAATGTATAGAACAGTAGCAACGGAATTGGTCAGCAGCTACAGCTTCAAACTACAGGGAGGAAGAGGATTAAGGACGTGTGCAGCATCACACAATCTGCACACCATTGTTTAAACCATACGAAATTCGCCTAAACCAATCCGAATTCCGCAAACGCCAGCTGCGTGACCCGAAAAAGCCGCGGAACATTTGGCAGCGGCCAGGACCAGAGAGAGGGAGAGAGTGAGGGGATGGAAGGACGGACCTTTGACGACGGCGAAGAGTGAGCAGAAGAGCGCGGCGGAGGCGACGGCGAGCAGCAGGAGCAGCCCAGCCCCGCGTCGGCCGATGAGGCGCAGCGCCCGTTGAAGCAGCTGCAGGCGCTCCTTGTCGCCGCCGCGCAGGCCCCAGCCCCTGGCCTTCCTCCCTCCGCCGGCCGCGGCGCCCGCTGCGGGCAGGGAGCCGCAGCTCCCCGTGCGCAGCCCCAGCGACGCGGCGCCGCTCATCGCCTCCTCCCCCGCATCCCGATGGCCAGATCCCAATCAGATCCGCGCGAGACTCCGACCGACGCCTCCCTCGCCGAAGCCGCCCGCCGCCCGCCCGCCCGCCCGCCCAGGTTCACTTGACGCGGAGCGATCCGGGAACGGTGGCGGCGGCGACGGGATGATGATCTGGGATTGGTAGGTGCGCGTGGTCCGGGAGCGGGGGGGATGTGATCCTTCTTCCTTGCTTGGAACGGGAGCGCGTGCGTGGGCTGGGGCGGACCAGAGACGAGCCGAGCCGAGAGAGACGACGACGGTTCCTCCTTCCTTCCCCACCACCCCAGTGCCGTGCCCCACCCCCAGTGGCGCGTCGCCGTCGTCTCCTAGTGCCTTGGTCTTATCGACGTACGGCGGACGGGGACGGTTTAACTGAAGCGGCGGCTCCGGTAAAACGCCACCACCGACGTGAAGGAGGGGGGAGGGCCGGATCTGGTGGTGAGGCGTCACCTGCCGCCGGTTGACAAAATCATTTCACGATGACGATGCAGATGCGTGGCGGTGGCGGTGCCATTTGCCATTTGGCGTGGGGAGCTGGCCTACGAGGCGTACTTGGCACTCACTCACTCACTCACTGAGAGCACGTGTGAACGCTTAAAGCAAAAGCGAAAACAAGCGAGCCAACAAACCTTATTTAACCTTTTTTTGGTTTGGTTGCTTTTTGATGCATTGTGGGTGTACGGTGTGATCGAAATGACATTTCATCAAACCTATATTTTGTGTTGAATTTGATTATCCGTTCGCCCAAAGTTTAAGTATTGATGCCTACGGTCATGGTGCGCAAGAGTATAAGTCATGCGCACACGTGAAGTTCAACACCTTCAAGAAAACCAACGAGGCATAGAAGCTGCACAAAGAAATTCCGGGCTAAGGCGGCATTGCACACAACTAGCTTCTCACTTGGATTTATGTATCATATACATAGCTGAAGTTGGAAACGGCCTACTTGTCGGATTTGCATCATAGCATAGTTGTACTACGGGATGTTCATCTGTCAGAAGGATTGTTAAGATAAACCATGAACCTTAACATATACGGATTCGATGGGTGTGGCCATTGTTTTACTGACATCTCTCAGTCCCATCTCCACTATCTACACTATTGCGCTGCTCTAAATGAACTCGCCAACTCCATTGATGATGTTTGTTCCATTGATCTTCTACTCTTGTTCTATCAATTCATTGTAAGGTAAGAGCGTTATTTATAGCACCTATCTTGCAGTAGTTAATGCAAGGACATGAGGTTGTTGTACCAGACGAAATGAATATAAACACGTGATCCAGTGTCCGCGCTAACACATGCACAGAACGCACAAGGCAGGTAGGGGCAATTGTGTTGTTTTTTGTTTCTTCTTTATACTAGTGTCAACTATATCAATTAAATTGAGCATAGCGCAATTAACCATAAATACATATGATCCGATGTGATCTAGATATTCATCCCAAGCTCCTCACATTCAATGCATGCAATACTATTTTTCCCAATTACTTTCAATTGAATTTTGCTCTTAGCTACATCTAGATTGGAAGTAAAAAAGCATCCATTCTAATTGTACTTCCTCATTCCTTTCCACGGCCCCACCATAGTGGTGTGCAGGTGTGGTCTCTCTCTCACCGTCATCGTCATCTACTAGTGCCTTGGTCTTGACGACGTGAGGCGGACGGGATGGTTTAACTGAAGCAGCATCGGTAAAACGCCACCATCAATGTGAACACGAGGGGGGGGGGAGGGTCGGATCTGCTGGTGAGGCGGCACCTACCACCGTTGAGAAAATTATTTGACGATGATGATGGGCTAGCGTGGCGGTGGCAGTGTCATTTTTTCATTTCGCGGTGCGAAGTGGCCACATGGGACATGACGTAGGATGAGTACTTTTCACTCGGTAAGACCACGTGTGGACTCTTATTGCAAAAGTGAAAGCACTGTGGAGGTGGGAGTGAACGGTGAAAGCAAGCGAGTCAACCAAGACTTTTTGGTTTGCATCGTGTTGTTGATTCAGAGAATTGTCTTATACACATAAGTACATTGCCCAACGCAAAGAAAATTGATGCATGCACATTAACGGATACGATTACGGTACACGTTAACATAGTCATACACATACACAAAGTTGCCGACCTCCAGTAATGGTACACAAGAGCATAGTCGTGCGCACACGTGAAGTTCAACACCTTCAAGAAAACCAACAAGGCATAGAAGTTGCTCGAAGAAGTTTTGGGCTAAGGCGGCATTCCATACAACAAGCTTTCGAATTGGATGTATGTGTCATATACATAGTTGAAGGTGGAACTGTCCTTCTTGACAGGTTTGCATCAAAGGATTTCCATCGTATCATGTTTGCACTACTAGATGTTCATCCAGCAGAAGGATTGTTAAGATAAACCATGAAACTTAATATATATGTGGAAAATCTGAATTCGATGTGTGTGGCCATCGTTTTACTGAAACCTCTCAGTCCCATCTCCACAATCTACACTGCTCTAAATGAGCTCGCCAACTCCATCGATGATGTTTGTTCCACTGATCTTCTATTCTTGGTGTATCAATTCATCGTAAGGTAGGAGTGTTATATATAGCACCTATCTTGCAGTAGTTAATGCAAGGACATGAGGTTGTTGTACCGGACGAAATGAATATAAACACATGATTCGATGTCCGCGCTCACACATGCACATAATACTCAAGGCCGGTAGGGGAAGTTGTATTATTTTTGTTTCTTATTTATGCTAGTGTCAACTATATCAATTAAACTAAGCATAGCACAATTAATCATAAATACATATGATCCGATGTGATCTAGATATTCATCCCAAGCTCCTCACGTTCAATGCATGCAATACTATGTTTCTCAGTTACTTTCAATTGAATTTTGCTCTTAGTTACATCTAGATTGGAAGTAAAAAAGCATCCATTCTCAATGTAATCCCTCATTCCTTCCCACTAGCCCACCCACAGTGGTGTGCAGGTGTAGTCTATCTCTTTCGTCGTCATTGTCCCCTCCTAGTGCCTTGGTCTTGCCAACGTGAGGCGGGCGTGATGGTTTTAACTGAAGCGGCCCCGGTAAAACACCACCATCGATGTGAACGAGGGGGGGGGGTCGGATCTTGTGGTGAGGCGCCACCTGCCGCCGTTGAGAAAATTATTTGACGATGATGGTGATGATGATGGGCTAGCATGGCGCTGCCGGTTTCATTTTTCATTTGGCTGTGCTAAGTGCCCACATGGGACATGACGTAGAATGAGTAGTTTGCACTAAGTAAGACCACGTGTGGACTCTTATTGCAATAGAGAAAGCGATGTGGACGTGGGAGTGAACGACGAAAGAAAGTGAGTCAACCAACACTTTTTGGTTTGCATCGTGTTGATTTAGAGAATTTTCTTATATACATAAGTACATTGCCCAACGCAAAGAAAATTGAGTTATCCTTGCACTAAAAGTTCAAATATCAACGGATACGATTACAGTACAAGTTAACATAGTCATACACATACATAAAGTTCTCGACCTCCAATAATCCAAGAGGAAACCGGAAGTAGCAGGAAAGCTTCATGTATATATAACACCTACCTTGCATTAGTTAATGCAAGACCAGAAGGTTGTTGGATCGACCGAATTGAATATAAGTACTCCCTCCGATCCATGCATATTATGAGTATTGAAGTATTGTGTACTTGTACTTGTACTTGCATGCCTTTTGTTACAAATATTTATAGAGTAATCACAAATCACCATTAAACATTAATCATGATAATGCAAATGCACATTAAAACTACTAGATATATAAAAAGCAAATGTCCTATATACACATGAAATTTAGGATCACTGAATAACCTCAAGAACATTGTATCATGGACGTACATCTCTTGGATGCACTATTTTTCTTTCTTGTACTTGCACGACACTGTTCAGAACGAAAAAACAACAAGTTGCAGTTTTCCACATTAGCATTCTAAACTACTGGCTCGTGGATGAAAAAAGCACAAACAAATTTAAAGGTGAAAAATCGGGACTAACATCAGTGGTAAAATGAAAAATATTTTAATCAACCACATCACGAAAGATATAGATGCGACCAGTTGTTTTATCAACACACTTATATCCTTTGTGAAATTAATTGTCAAAAGTACTATATCATACAAAGAAAACATACATCTTGGGTCTAGACTGCAAGCTTACTAGAATTGCATTTTTCAAGATTAGACCAACACGTGCATCCAAAAATGCGGAGGAATGAATAATTGCGAGTGAATTAAGAACGGCGTTGAATGGGTGTCATGTCTCTAAGGGTCCTACTAGGAATGCAGTTAATATGATAACATGCAATTAATTCATATGACTATCTCAATACATAATTTACTTCACTACATTGCACAATATAAAGGAAATCCAGTGATCCATCTGCCAAAGTTTAAATAATAATGCTCACAATTACGATATATGCGAGTATTGTTACAACACAAGTGCCCATTTCCATCCTAGGACATCGATATTATAATTTCTTTAAGATAAATAATGTGTCATCGTTAAACAACATCCATGATAGGTACAAACTCACGCTAAAACTGATGCATGTGTTGTGCACACACGTACAATTGAATGTGCTCTAAAAACCCCGAGAGAGCTGAAAGTCCATAGGGCTAATAGATCTGTTCCACCTCCCATCCATCAACTCCTATGTAACATATGGTCATCTAGCCGGTTTTGTATTGGATAATTTGCCTCACAGAACAGTTGTACCACTACACGAATCTCCAATGAATGCATCGTCAAGGTAGACTGGGAACCTATAGATGCATGATGAAAATCTAGACCAAATCGGTATGGCTAAAAAAATTCTGACACCTCCCACACCCATCTTGTTAGTATACACTTTGCATTGCTCTATGTGGGCTCACCAACTAAGATGGTCACCTTAGTGCATTGATCTTTTTCTCTTGGTCTATCGATTTAGCTGAAGCCAGGAGCTTCGTATATAAAACCAACCTTGCTTTAGTTAATGCTAGGACATGTGGTTGTTGCACCGGTCAAGCCGAACATAATCACATGATTTGGTGATCCACGTTAACATGTGCGCTCTACTACTCAAGTCAACTAGAGTGTAATTGTGTTGTAATATGACTCTCCCCGCTGTCAATGGCAACTATACCGGTTGAAATGAGCATAGAGTAGGCATGTACCTTAATATAAAACCATGTACCTTAATATATATGTGGAAAATCTAGATTCGATCGGTGTGATCATCATTTTACTGACACCTCTCAGTCCCATCTCCACGATCTACACTATTGGACTTCTCTAAATGAGCTCGACAATTCAGTCGATGATGTTTGTTCCATTGATCTTATACTCTTGGTCTATCAATTCATCGTAAGGTATGAGCGTCATATATAACACCTATCTTGCAGGATTTAATGCAAGGCCAAGAGGTTGTTGTACCGAAAGAAATGGTTATAAGCACATGATCTGGTGTCCGCGCTGACACATGCACATAATACTCAAGGCGGGTAGGGGCACTTGTGTTGTTTTTTGTTTCTTCTTTATACTAGTGTCAAATATATCAATTAAATTGCGCATAGCACAATTAACCATAAATATATATGATCTCTGATGTGATCTAGATATTCATCACAAGATCCTCACACTCAATGCATGCAATACTATTTTTCTCAGTTACTTTCAAATGAATTTTGCTCTTAGTTACATGTAGATTGGAAGTAAAAAAAAGCATCCATTCTCAATGTACTTCCTTATTCCTTCCCACTTCCCCACCCATAGTGGTGTGCAGGTGTGGTATCTCGCTCATCATCATCGTCGTCTCCTAGTGCCTTGGTCTTGCTGATGTGAGGCAGGCGTGATGGTTTAACTGAAGCGGATTCGATAAAACGCCACCATCGATGTGAGCGAGGGGGGGGGGTCGGGTTTGGTGGTGAGGCGCCACCTACCGCCGGTTGAGAAAAATATTTGACGATTATGGTGGTGATGATGGGCTAGCGTGATGATGGCAGTGTCATTTTTCATTTGGCGTGGGACATGGCCTAGGAGGATTATTTGGCACTCACTGAAAGCACGTGTGGACTCTTAAGGCAAAAGCGAAAGGGCGACGCTAGCTACCGGCCCATCGGCCAAGCCTTCCGTCGGTTCACCTCAAGCCGTTAGATTAAGTGAGCATAAACGATCGGGATTTATGGATTTATTCATCGTTCTTATCCTCCCTTATGTACACATGCACAAAAAGGAATCCTTGTTCGTCGGGCCGGCCCGTGCTTGGCCACAGCCGTCTGCGCTTGTCAGACACTAATTAGCTTTTCGGGAAATTTCCAAACGAACAATTTCAACGAAATCTTTCACCCACACGCAACCTCACACTCGTCCTCATTTGCCGGCCTCCTGTGTTCATCGTCTCCTATCACAGTCGAGGAAGACATCTCATCATCTCACAAAAAAAATGTTCATCTCTGTCGCAGTGATTTTTGTTACTGACCGTAGCAAATGTCAACGATGGTGCCAAGTCGCCGCTGCCAGTTGTAGCTCGTCGTACATGTGACAACATTTTGTATCGTGGTTGTAGTAATCGAACTCGTCGTTTCCAGAGCAATCGACGGCGTGAACATGCAATTGGGGCGGCCGCGTGCTAGAACCACGGTCGCCGCATGCTGCAAAGACGACCACGACAAGCTGAGACCATCATGTCAGCGAGTTGCGAGGGAGGATCAACGAGCTACCAAATGCTGGAACCAATGAACTTTCTTGTTGGGATTAGCGATTATTAAAGCTGCAACCGGCGGCGTGAATTGCTGGAACCGACGACTTGCTGGCGTGAACTGTTGCCGTTATTTTTGTTGGGGGCAGCCGTGTGGCTGCATCGGCAACGGAGAGAAGGGGCTACGACCACAAGCACCGTAGTTCTTCGTTTGCAGCAACTCCGCTGGAGACAAATTTTAGACGGTGGAGCGTGCGCTGCTGATTTGGGATGAGGGGCGACGGAAGGAAGAACACGTGAAATGATAATGTTCAGCGTGGATGACTTGGCAAGGAAGAGGCACTGGATCATATTTAATCGTGCGGCTCTCATGTGATCGGCGCAAGTCGCGGCTGACCCACCGGAGGAGAACGTCTTCCGTTTGGGGCGTCGGAACGAACGACAAAAGCAAGCAAGCGAGCCAACCAACTCTTTTTGATTTTCATTAAAAAAAACTCTTTTTGATTTGATGATTGCTTTTCGTTGCATAGTGGGTGTAGGGTGTGACCGAAATGATGTTTCATCAAATCAATTTCTTAGTATTTGTCTACCTACCTCCTCCTCGTTTTAGTAATTTGTATAATTTGCGTCGTCTTGATTCATAGGATTATCGAAAAAAAATTAGGTTGATTCATAGGGTTATCTTAATTAAGTACGTACACAATTACATTACCCAACAATGAGAATCAAGCTATCCCTCCCCTGAAAGTTCAAATATCAATCCCTGCTGGTATGGTTCACGTGAGCATTGTCATGCCCATACACTATTTTACAGAGCTTCAAAACTCCCCGAGGAAACTGGATGTTGCAGGAGAAAACAGCGGGCTAGCGGATGCGTGCACACATCGAGCCCAGAACTGCTATGTATGTGTGGTATCCGTAGATGGAGATACGATTATCCTTTTTAACAGCTTTGTATCATGGAGTTTACCGAAGTGGGGAAAAAGACTACATCCCGTATCTTCAACAGATGGATTGCCAAGGAAGACTGTAGACCCAATTATGTATGTGAAAAATATGGATCCGGCCGGTTTGGCCAATGTTTTACCGACACCTCTCAAACCCATCTCTACGGTCTACACTTTGCACTGCTCTAGATGAGCTCATCAACTCAACCGTTGAGCTTTGCTGCATATATCCTCTTCTCTTGGTCTATCGATCTAGCACAAGGTCAGAGCTTCATATATATAACACCTATCTTGCATTAGTTAATGCAAAATCAGGAGGTTGTTGCATTGATCGAACTGAATATAAGTCAAATGCGGCATAAAATCTCGTACTACATATATGATATTTTGTGTTATAGGGCGAGCGGCATATCATATAGGGCGAGCGGCATTGAAGTACAAGATTTGATAAATCTCGCTAACACATGCACATAACTAGTCAAGGAGGGTAGGGATAAGTTATACTTTGTTGTTGTTTCTTCTCTACACCAGTGGCAACCATAAATACCAATTTAACTGAGTAACGCAACTTTTTAGAGTAATGATAAATCACTATTAAACATCAATCATGATATTTTTAAATGCACGTTAAAAAACTACTAGATAGATCCAGAAAACACATGTCATACATGCATACACATAAAATTTAGATTCATCAAAAAACCTTGAGAAGACAAATGATTATATTACGATCCTTACGACTAAGAGCAACTCTGCTAAAATCTCGTACTACATATATGATATGCCGCTCGCCCTATAACACAAATGTGGTACCAAAACTCACTCGAAAGAACAGAAACGCCATCCAATGCGTTGAAATTTAATTATTTCAGACTTAATATTTAGCGGTTACATTGAAGGCCGAGCCGAGACGAGACGACGATGGTTCCTCCTTCCTTCCCCGACCCCCACCCCTATGCGATTCCTTCTTGTACTTGCTCGACACCGTCCGGAACGAAAAAACTAGTTGTAGTTTTCCACATTAGTATTCTGAACAATTGGCTCATAGATGGAAAAAACACAAACAAAATTAAAGATAAAAAATCAGGACTAACAACGGTGGTAAAAGGAAAAAATATTTTAATCAACCACAATCTGAAAGATATAAATTTTATCAACACACTTATATCCTTTGTGGAATGGATTGTGAAAAGTACTATATTATACAAGGAAAACACACATCTCGGGTCTAGATTGCAAGTTTACTAGAATTGCATTTTTCAAGATTAGACCAACATGTGCATCCAAAAATGCGGAGGAATGAATAATTGTGAGTGAATTGAGAGGGCGTTGAATGGCCGTCATGTCTCCAAAGGTCCTACTAGGCATGTGGTTAATATGATAACATGCGATTAATTCATAGGATAACCTCAATACATAATTTACTTCACTATATTGCACGACATAAAGGAGATCCAGTGATCCATCTGCCAAAGTTTAAATATTAATGCTCACAATTACGATATATGTGAGTGTTGTTTCAGCACAAGTTTTCTCCCATTTCCATCCTAGAACATCGATATTATGCATTTCTTTAAGATTAATAGTGTTTGATCGTTAAACAACATTCATGATAGGTACAAACTCACGCTAAAACGGATGCAGCACACACGTGTAATTGAATGTACTCTAAAAACCCTGATAAAACTGAAAGTTACATGAGGGTTCCTAGGGCTAAGAGATCTGTTCCACCACCCAATCATCAACTTGTATGTACATGTCGTATTCATCAATGAAGTAACATCTAGTCATCTAGCCGGTCTTGTATTGGAGAATTTGCCACTCAGTACTTCCTTACTGCTATACTAATCTCCAATGAATGCATTGTCAAGATAGACCGGGAACCTCTAGATGCATGTTGAAACTCTGGATCAAATCGGTATGGCTAAAAAATTTCTGACACCTCTCACACCCATCTCGTTAGTACACACTTTGCATTGCTCGATGTGGGCTCATCAACTGAGATGGTCACCTTTGTTGCATTGATCTTATTCTCTTCGTCTATCAATTCAGCTCAAGATAGGAGCCTCGTATATAAAACCAACCTTGCTTCAGTTAATGCTAGGACATGTACGTGGTTGTTGCACCGGTCAAGCCGAACAAAATCACATGATTTGGTGATCCACGTTCACATGTGCGCTCTGTTACTCAAGTCAACTAGACTGTAATTGTGTTGTAATATGATTCTCCTCTCTATCAATGGCAACTATACCAGTTGAAATGAGCATGGAGTAAGCATGTAAGCGACCATAAACACATATGATCCAATGTTAAATGAATATATCTACCCCAAGTTCGCCGCACTAAATGAGTATAACAATTTTCTGCTTCCAATTACATCAAATTATATTTCTAGTAGATTACATCTAGATTACAAGTAAAAGACCATTTGATCTCAATGTACTCACCTACCCCCACCCCTCCAACCCCACCCTACCAGACCCACACCAGCTAACAGGCTTTCGCCCCGCTTTATATATAAAGCAACAATACTTAAATTACACGGTGAAACGGTACAATAAGGTGGGGTAACCCTCTAACACATCAGATCCCGAAATAACTGACCAACAAGTGGCCGAAAAACTAAGCATAGAACGACCAGAAAGCACCACACTACGACACGACCTAAGACGACTAGCCTCCATGACAACGCCCTCGGGAGGGGAACGCAAACCGCCGCTGCCGAGCCCAATGGGCCAAGGTTTTCACCTGAAGACTCGCCACAAATTAAGAGAAGAACCACAACGACATTTTCAAGAAGATAATGATACTCGCAAATGTCGTTGTTGTCAGCGCCAAAGCATGGAGCTTTCATCTACGAGGGTCAAAAATTCATAATACCATCAACTATTAACGTGCCAATTAGATGTGATTGTGGTAAAATAAAGAAAAATGTGTATCTTGTGATGGGAAATAGAAAATGAGTTGGCATCCGCCACCAGAACCAACCTAAAAATCCTAGCTGATTATTATAATCTGGTCTATGAAGTAGACATATTTACCATATCTATTTCACCCTACTATCCTCCTAACATATATTGTTACTGCCCAAAGAAAAATGAGCCTATAACCTACGAGTAATAAATAAGACTTTGCATGACACCACATATATATTACTATCTTCAACATAGACTCATAACATGCGTATATGTTACTGATCTAAATTACTTCCCATCGTGATCAGCCTAAGAACAACTATTGGTGCTTTGTTTTGTTTTCTACCCTGAAAGTTCGCGTTGTTGCATCCTACTTTTTGTTTCATTTCACCTTTCGTTACAACAGTTTTTAACATTTAATTAATTGGTAAAATGTACGGGCACAACAACATGCGCTTTCAATGATCTAGTGGCATCAACATTTTACATGCGTCCTCCACATCTTGGGAAAACGATAAACCTGACTTGCATGAACTTTACGACTTACGAAATAGGAGTAGTTACATAGACACAAGCCTTGCAGCATATATATTAGTCGCGGTCATCACATGACATAATTTGCACTTCCCAATTCATATTGGGGTTATTCCAACCATGCACTTGCTAATTACTTCCTCCTTATAAAACGTTTTTTTAGGTTAAACTAGCTAAAAAACATCTTATATTTTGATATAGAGGTATTACCTCCGATCCATATTAATGTACTCAACTTTGTCTAGATTCGTATGTATCTAGTCTAAATACTTGACTAGATACATACGAATCTAGATAAAGTTGAGTACATTAATATGGATCGGAGGGAGTAGTAGAAAAGAAGCTTAAAATCACCACAACAACAGAAGAAACAACTTAAATGAAGCTAACAGCACATCACATCCCTGCAGCATCTCCAACAGCTAATTAATTAATCCTAATCCATTTATTCAGATCCTACAAGTACTTCATGCATGACGAACGGACGGACGGACGGATGGAAGGATCGACGATCAGTAGCACTTGTTGGAGTCTCTGGGGCGGAAGAAGAAGTTGCCGACGGAGTAGAGCGCCTGCAGGCCGTCGCCGCCCTTGACGAAGGACTCGAACTTGAGCGGCAGCCCGTTACCGGCGGCGGGTTGGTCGGCGAGGCCGCACGCGGCCGACGACGAGCTCTCCACGTACACCTTGCACTCGTTGCTGGTGAAGGAGGCCATGTGATCCGAATCCGACTGGATGATGAAGTAGCCGCCCTGCCCCGTCACCCCTCCCACCTTCTTCAGCCGCTTCGGGCCGTGCCGGCATTGCAGGTACACCGCCGCGCCTGCATGCATGCACAAATTAAACACATCATATATGTTATGTTTCCAGGCTAAAGAATGCTGGGGTTAGAGCCTTGAAGGTACTGTACCTGCGAGCGGCGAGGCGTCCATGTGAGCATTGTAGCCGGTGTACCTGCAGGCCTTGCACCAGACCATGCCCTGCACGCCGACGCTGAACCTCACCGGCGCCTGAGGCTGGGGCAGGCCCATGGCGGAGGCGCCGGTGTCGAGCAGAGAGAGGAGCACGGCGGAGAGGGAGAACAGAAGAAGGCACTTGGCTAGCACAGCCATGGTGGTCTCTTTCCTGGCTCCTGCTATACTAGCTAGACAAGGCTACTGGTACTGGCAGGCAGAGGCAGCTATTGGCTGGGAGCCTGGGGCAAGATCGATTAGCTACGACTAGGATACGTACGTTGCGAAGACAAGAAGCGAGAGGTTGCAACTTTATACAGTAACTTGTGTGACAGTGTGAGGTCAAGTTGTTGTTTATTTATGTGCCAAGTTGTGCAAGATATACGAGGTTCGTCGGGGAAACTCGCATGCATGCATGCATGTGGCTTTGGACGTCCTTGTTAGAGTGCACCCCAAGCTACCTAGTACGTACTCCCTCTGTTTCTTTTTACTTCGCATATAAGCTTTGGTCAAAGTTAAATTTGATAAAGTTTAACCAAATTTATACTAAAAAGTATCAACATCTACAACATCAAAATTATATCATATGAAAACTAATGTCATGATGCTTCTAATGATATTGGTTTCATAGTGAGGATGTTAATAGATTTTTCTATAAAAGTGATCAAAATTTATCAAGTTTGACTTTGACCAAATCTTATATGCGGAGTAAAAAGAAATGGAGGGAGTACGACTAGAGTATACATAGTCCTACTTCCAACTTTGTTATACGTAGGAGTAGCTAATTTCAAAGCTTCCAGGTAATTTAACCGTGTAGCAAGACCAACTGAGTTCACGTTATATGTTTGGATCCTGCGGCTACACATGTTTCGAAGAGGCGGCCCGCAGCTTGAGTAGTGAGTGGAGATGGAGTGCAGCACACCTAGCTAGTTAACCCATCTGAATATAATCAAACCGAGGCAACTTTGAACGCATATGTATATGTATGTGCAGCAGAAACAATGCAGCATTACGTAGCGTTCAAGGCATATTGGATCCGTCTCATCCGGATTCTAGGGAACATACTGGTGATGAGTTCAAGGTTTTTGCTTCTTCTTCAAAGGAACTTAACTGAGATCGAATGTAAACTTTGACGCGAAAGAGTGGAACCCTACTAGCCCCGACAGGCAAGCGCTGGCCACGTACTCCAGGTTCAAACAGGGGGCTCCCCCACTTCGCATTCGCATTGGCACTGCCAGAGCCGTCAAAACAGCCTGGTCGAGCCGGGGAGCATTCTCACGACAAAAACATGCATGGAGGATGCCGCTCGATACAAACAAGAAAAGAAATTTATAGTATTAAGGAAACTGTATCATGCTCCTTCAGAGCCATTTATTACATCCGTCTCAGGCTCTCAGCTCGCTTCAAGATTTGTTGCAGCTCGCAGGCACCCGCAGCAAATTCAGCATCCTCGAAGACCTCCTGAATGGCACGCCTAGATAGTAACGAACACGCCTTCGCACCAGCGGAGAAAGTCAGTCCGCCATCTGGGCAGGCAGGCGCCTCCTGAAGCAATCGACAGCACGCCATCAACATCATTCCTCAGAATGGCACTACGAAACCGCAGGGCGACACGGATCATTAGGCAAACTAGATGATGCCCCACACGTTGTTGCGGAACTTTTTCGCAAAATATTTCAGTGAAAATGTTTGGTTAAATAAAGCATGTATATTTAAAACAATAACTTTTAAACTAATATATGGATTTAAAATAAAAATTCTCATGCATGCATGTTGCATGTAGGTTTTTATTATGCATAGTGGCATATTGAGGCGGGTCTTTCTCATGCATGTTGGATGATGAGGTGTCATGCTTGCATGTTGAGAGAAATATGCTAGTGAAGAGTGATGTGGCATGCATGATGAGGTGGAGCGTGTGCATGTTGAGAGAATTGGTAGTAGTGGGGAGCAACTTCTTAAGAATGTACTCTAGGCCATAAAATGGCATAAGCATGTCCTTTTTTATAAGGCCTTGTATTGGGAAGTTGCATGCATACATTCTCTTTATTGGTTGCATGAAGAATTATTGTTGCTAGTCCCATTGCTAAGAAATAAATACATTGCATGCATATATTTTTAATTGGCTGCATGAGAGAGCTAGCATACGAGAAAGTGCATTGGGAATGGATGAAGTGATTAATGTGAGCAAATTACTATGTGCCTTGGTCTAAGAGAAATGGTCTTGAGGCCTAAGGGCTCTCCCAATGCATTGTATCTTAGCACAAGATCATAGGAGCAACAAAAACTTAAGATACAACATCTACAATGCATTGTTTCTTAAAGGTTGTATCTTATTTAATGATTTTGGCTTCATGCATAAATGTGATTGGCTTAACCATGCTTTTTGCATATGGCCACGTGCAAGAGTTCTATCTTAGCTAAGATATAACCTCCCTCTCTTTCTTCATTAAATACCATGCCACATAAGCAAAATACCTATGATTACGTGCTAAGATATTAGCATTGGGAGTGCCCTAATAAACCGGGACGGAGGGAGTAAGATGTAACATTAATGGTAGCAAAAGAAGATGTCATCCGTGGTTAACATAAACCAATGATAGCAACTACATATGTGCATTTATAAAAAAAAATACATAAAAAATAAATGTGAGGTAACTCGTAATTGGATTTTTATTCAAATATTCGCTTATAAATCCTAAGGTTGAGTGCATAGATTTTTATTTATTTATTTGGTAAAGGTTGCATGCACATACAAAATTAATGGTAGCATGTGCATGAAGAATTAATGAAAAAGAGTTTCTAGTAGACCTGTTTGATGATGTGGATAGCTTGCATGTTAGAATAAATAGGTTAATGGGAATGAACTATTTAGGTATTGGCCCTGTTTGGATTCATGGGTTAGAGTTAGAGTTGGTTAGATTGTACCAAACTAACCTCAAAACATCCAAACAGGAGGGTTAGAGTTGGTTAGATGCATCTAACCCATCCAAAAAATCTAACCCACCTAAGAGGTGCTTATTTGGGTTAGAGTTAGATGGGGCCCACAAAAAGTTACTTTTTCTACTACCTTCACCATACAAAATCCTGAATAAAGTAATCAAATGATTGGAATGGTACATTTATTGCCAATCTAACCCCATCATCCAAACATCCCTTTGATTAGAGTTAGTTTGGGGTTAGTCTAGAGTTAGAATCTAACTCTAACCTTTAACCGAGTTAGAGTATCCAAACAGGGCCATCATAGATGATAAAGGGGCTTGAAGGCAAAAGCACAGTTCATGCAACTTAATTACTGTGAGCGGCGGCGGCCTCAACATCTCTGCAGCGCTTCTGCGATTGTTTCACTTGCGACGCGGCGTACGTACGCCGACCTTGGCCTGCCGGAGCTGCGCCATCTCTTGTTAGCGTTTCAGACAATTACTCGTATCATGTACCTTTGGTGCACTGAACCACATCAGAATGGACGGCCGTTCCTCTCCTCGATCAAGTACAACAACGGATCCAGGAAATCATCTAGTTACTGATAGAGTTAACCTTGTTGTATATGTCTATATCATGTTTAGTTTGTATTGCATTGTATTATTTGTAGAGTCAGAGTTAATCCCATAGGTTACATCATGACATGGGTTGATCAGCAGCTGGAGATGCACGGAGATAGAGTGTGCGCGGCGGCGTGAGCTGATCGGCAAGTAAGTAGTTGAGTGTAACCAAGCATGCGTTCATGAGTATAGACATATGTGAGCTAACCAGTAGCTAGCCAGTGTACATAGTGAAGATGTGGCACTTACGTATAGCTAGTATGGTGGTCTTAGTTGGCATCAAGTTTGTTAGGATTACTAGCCAGTTGCATGTATCCCCGTTGTCTGGCTTGGTTTGGTCGTGGTCGTTGTGGAGTAGCCGGACAAGTATGTCCATGCAGTTAGTTAGTGGAGATAGTTGGAGTAGTAATCGGATCAAGCCCACGTGTGGCTTGACCGATGGGTTGCATGCATGTGTATGTGGGGCTTTTTAAAACACAGTACAACTCAGACGCTTATATACACGAGTATACAATCATTCCTATGACGCATATATGCACACCCTATCTTTATGAGCATGTTGGCAATATATATATAGAGAGAGAGAGAGCAAATGCTAGTCCCGACTTTATAAATAAAGCCAAACGGCAGGGAACAGAGTACAGGTCACACGGACAGCCAATCCATCATATTACAGTACCGGGCACATCTGTTACAAACCAAAGCCACGCAGGGCCATCAAAGGACAGAGTATCAAGGGAGCCAACCACGAAGGCAAAACACGAATAGGGCTAACTTGGAGGATGCCTTGGGCTTGGATTCGCCATTGCAGTAGTGGGAAGGAGCAACTTGGCAATATCTTTGATACACGCGATCCACAACTTCAGGTCCTCCTTGTCGCCCTTTTTAATCAGAGGTGTCCAGCTCTGTAGTAAGGTAGCCAAGCGAAACAAGCAGTCAGCAGGGCATCTAGGAAATGCCTTTTCAATATTGAACTTATTAGGGACAGTCCACAAAATCCAACAAGCAGCCGCAAAAATAGTCCAAAACAGGCGATAAGAAGTCCCCTTCAAAGTCCGCGCAAGAGAGCGGACCTCCGCAAAAGAGGTAGGGCACCAAGCTCCACCAAGCCAAGAACGGGCACAACACCAGAAGAAGGTAGCAAGATCGCACCGAAAGAAGATGTGCTCGGTAGTTTCCTGAGCGGAGCAGAGCACACATTCTGCCGAAACCGCACCATTGCGTTTGCGAATTTGACCAGAGGCAGAAAGCTTACCACGGAAGGCCTGCCACAAAAACACTCTAATTTTTGGCGGCACCCGAGCCCTCCAAACTGGAGAGAATCGAGACGACCGCGATCCGCCAATCAAGTCCGCGTACAAAGACTTCACAGAGAACTTCCCTGAAGCGGAAAGGGGCCATACAACACAGTCTTCACCCTCCGAGAGAGTCGGAAGAAGGCTAACAAGTCGTTGCCAATCAGCCAACTCCTCAGGGGAAAGTGTACGTCTGAAACCAAAGTCCCAATCCTTATCAGCGAGGTCAGCCACCGTGCTATCTGGTGCATCACAGAACGAAACCAGGGTAGGGAAGAGCATGTCCATCCTACCAGATGGGTGCCACGAATCACGCCAGAACCTCACAGATTGGCCATTATGGATGGTGAACTTGGTATGGACCAGGAACACCTCTTTCAGCTTACAGATGGAGCGCCAGAACTGAGACCCATTCTTGGCCGAAGCCAGAAGAGGGGAGGAGTGAGGGAAGTATTTCCCTTTGAGGATAGAGTACCAGAGAGGTTTAGGGGTCAGATCAGCGTGGGTAACACAAATCTTCCACCACCATTTAACCAGAAGACACACATGTTCGCAATACTAAGACGACACATTATCTTGGGATTAACGAAGTCAGCACCTCGTCTTCGACGGGAACTGTAAGTCCAAGTATGTGATCAGAGGGGGAGGGGGTGAATGATCACTTCAAATTTTTGCATGAAACTATGAAGCGAAGCATAACTTAGCAGCAGAAGAGTTTCAACAGAAAGGCAAACATTGAAGCAGAATAGGATTGAAGCATAACATAGCGAATCAAAAGCATCGAATCAATGCATTGAAGCAGATCACTGAAACAATTGATAAACTGAATGTAAGTGCGGAAAGTAAAACGAACTCTTGACTCGGCGATGTTTGTTCGACCAGTTCACACTCTGCACAGTGCTACGTCTGGTTTGAGGGACTTGTGATTGAACATAGGAGCTAACCTCTCTCCGTCCGTATCTCCACTGCACCAATCTCCTTGAGCTTGGTCAGTTCTTCACTCGTGGTTGATTATTGAGGAAATCACCGAAACCTTTGACAAACTGGACTTCGAGGCGACAATAACTCTTCGCTCTCTGAAGAACAAATCTCTAACCGTCTAGGAGAATTGCAGTTCTCCAAGATAAAAAAAGGCTAGCAAACTTCTTCCTAAGTCATAATGAATCAACTCAGATCAATAGGACTTATGTTTCGGTGGATGGGTTTTTTTGGTTTGCTTCAGTGGGGTTACTCTCTCTTCCTGTAAGGAAATATTCTTGGAGCAGCCACCGGCCAATGAGGGCGGGGGTGGCGTATTTATAGGTGGCAATCCCTAGGTGCGAAATGACTGAAGTGACCCGATGTGACAGCTCGACACCTGTCCCCAATGGTCATATTTCCAATCAAAGCGCAACTTTACTTGCGGTCCAAGTAAAGCTAACTCACGAACTTGGTTTTGCTTTAGGAGCCGAAAGAACTAAGTCTTCGCTGGTGAAGCATTACCTAGCGCACATGAGATTTCTCAACTCTGGCTTCTCACTGGTTTGGATTCGATCTGAGTCTTTTCATCAAAACCTTCGGAGTATATTTACTAAACCCCTCTTGATAGTACGGTTTTTCCTACGACTCAAAGAAGTGAAAAGGAACTACGCAAAAACAACTAAGTCTTGCGCCATCTTGGTCATCTACTTCGATGAGACGTGATTCAGGATTCCTTATCTTTTAGGGGTCGACATCCGTGATGAGCTTCACTCCAGAGGATATGCTTCAGTAAACATGTAAATCTTCGTTGAAGCTTTATCACCAACCTATAACTTCAGGAACCTAACCATCTGTTTTACACTAGAACACTTGTTAGTTCCTCTACTGTTTTGCCCAACAATATCCAAAACTCATGGGGGTATAACTTTGCTCTTACAATCTCCCCCTTTTTGGACTATTGTTGACAAAACAGACATCGATAAAAGATATGGAATTTTTGAGTTAAGTTGAGAGCAAACTCTAAGATATGAAGCTTTTGACTCCCCCTGAATGCAAGCATCGAAGATTTATAATCGAAGTGAATGCTTGATGAAGAATATCATTGATGGGAAGCCTAACACATATCTTAGTGAATCAATTGCATATAGAGAATATTTGTCTTGAAGAATACGCAATCATCCAATGACATGTGAACTTAAAGGATAACAACCACCTGCAAGATAAAAGATACGAAAGCAACTTGCAAGCATGGGGGTTATTAACACATAAGGTGTAGCAGTTCACAACCGAAGTAAAACTTAAGTTACAACCCAATCGAAGTGAATGGAAAGTTTGTCGTAACTTAACACGCAAAAGATCGAATCAAATCCCTAAACCCCGCAGCGAATCTAAACTCAATCGATGCTACTTTCTCCCCCTTTTTGTCAATAATTGGACAAAAGGTGGAGAGGTAGACCAAGAACATTTACGCGTTAGCTGCAACCCGGGGACCCTGCTGATTGTCTTCGCTTGAAGAAGATGCATCTCCTGGTGTCTCCTTCGGTCGAAGCAGGTGACTCCAGCTCATCGAAGTCCATCGGTGCTTGAAGCAAATCAAGGTCGCTGTCGTTGAGAGGATCATCTTCTTGTTTCGAGGTGTGGGAGTCTTCATCAGAGAAGGTATCTGGGCGAACCTGTTCAGCTGGATTAACAAATAACACTTCATCAATCTTGTCCAATGGCGGGATCTTGGGGTTGGGGCGGTCGATCGAATCATTTCTTGAAAAGTGTTTCGGCAGATGTGGATACTCCTTGAAGATGCGTTCAACTTCAAGTTTCTTCACATAATGGAATTTCCTTAATCCTTTCCAAGAGTGACGCTTCAAAACCTTCAAATACTGGTTGTTGTTTAAAGCAATGTTGCCAAATCTATTGATCTCATCTGAAAGATATTGCATTTGGCGCTGATTTCATTCAATGAAGTTTTCAAGCATTTGCTGGGTACGAATGCCAACTTCAAAGTGATAAACTTCTTTCTGGAACTTCTTCGTCATGTTGCGTTCATTGACATGTTGTCTGACTCCTACATATGTGGCAAATGGATCATTTGGCCTTCTGAAGATATTCATCGTATCGCGCACAGGAGGACAGAACAGCTTCGGATGATGCTTCGCAACAAAGTCTTCCCTGCGTCCATGGTTGCAAATGGCTTGCAGCCAGGGAGCATATGGCTTCAATTGATGTACAAGTTCAACAGCTTGGACCATATACCGAAGGAAACAGTCCTCGAAGTCAAACACATGGCCATGAGTAAGCTTCATCAAAGCATGTCGTGTATGATAATGAATGTTGCACTCTTCATTCGCAGTGCTAAGAGGCATCAGTGAATTAGACAAGATGTAAAACCAAGTCTTCGATATGAATCCCAGATGCTTCGGGCGAATGTTCTCAGGCATGTGATCTCCAGTGACTTCGGGATCCATAAGTGAAGCAAATTCGACTTCAGTGGGATCAGGTAACAAATGAACCTTTGCTAATTCTCCAGTGTGCCTTGGGATGTTCACAATATCCATGAATGCATCCTAAACACCTTCCCTTGAATCATCCATTCAAGAATCCATGTGCTTGTATCATCAGGGTTTCCAGAGACATAGAGAGTGGCATAGAATTGCTTCACTAGCTCGGAATTGAATGGAGTCTCCATGGCAAACATTCCGGTCAGATTCTGTGCTTCGATAGTTTCCATGATATTCTGGAAGCACGTTGCAGAAGATAGACTTCGCATATCTAAGTACTTGTGCCTGAACAGAACACCTTTTTGGCAGTATAGCTTCGTGTAAAGAATTTGTTGCTCAGTTGTCCAGAAGCAAAGGTCATCTGCAGTCCTTGGTGAATCATATGGACTTGCGCCAAAGAAGCGAAGCTTCTGGCGATGAACTTCAAGATTGAATTCAGGACCATGTCTTGAAGAAGATCCATCTCCCAGGAATATGGGAAAAGTCTCTCGAGGGTAGATGGAGTCCAGTTGAGTGTCTTGGGCAGGGATACAGTGCCTTCGAGCAACTATGGCTCGCCCTTGCGGTTGAGTCATGATGGCCAAATCATTTGCTTCGGCTTCGGCATCTGCATCGGCTTCAGCGTTGGCTTCAATATTGGCTTCAGCAGCACGATCTTTGGCTTCGCCTTCTTGTTCTTCAGACTCCTCAGCAGAGTGAGCTAAAGAATAATCCTTTTCAGGAATGTCTTGAGCAGGAGGAGAAGGCTCAGGCTCAAAGTTGTCATGCGCGGACGGTTGAGGAGCGGGTTGAGGAGGAGGTGGAGTGCGAGCACGGGGTGGAATGACTTCGGGGGCGGATGGCTTCGAAGTGGGTTTGGGGAGTATGATTATCTTGCATCGAGGGGGCGATGCTTGCCTTGGGGCCTTCTTAGCAGGATGAGAGCTCACCTCATCAGCTTCGTCTGTATCAGCAATAAGACGTCTCTTTCTATGTTGCAGTTGGGGAAGTGGTGAAGCTAATTGCTTGAGCATGGCTTCGCGCTTCTTGGAGTCAAGAGCCATGACTGAAGCATTGTGATTTTTGCAACATTCTTCAACTGCGGACTTTATCTTGCCTTGATATACTTGAATATTTTGCTTCATTTTCTCATTTACATCAGCAATTTTCTTCGAAGCAGCTACGGCTTCGTTCTTGAAATCCTCATCAGATTCAGCATCAGCTTTCTTCTTAAATTTCAGAATTTTAGCTGTTTCAGATCTGTCCCTGGCATGCAAATCCCTCAGCTGATTGTATAAAGTTTCAATCATAGCAGAAAGAGTCGGTGAAATATAAATATTCCCAACATCTACAGCCTTGGGATCAACAGCTTCAGCAAGCTGGCAGAATGCCTGATTCAGGCTCAAACAGTTCCAAAGTTCTCCTTCTCTTGCATCAGGGAAGTTGTGTTCACTGTGCTCAGCTTCTACTTGTGCTTCGGGAGCAGGGGCTGCGATAGGCTTCAGAGGGACATCTTTAGGCGCCATGTCAACAGCAGTTTCCTTCTGAGCGGCTCTAGCAGATTTCTCTACTCTCTTCGTGCGAACGATATCAAGTTGAGCTTGGCGCTTGGCTTCAGCTTCACTAAGTTGTTTGGCTTCGGCAGCAGCCTTAGCCTCTTGAGCTTTTGCTTCAGCTAGCTTGCGCTTCGCTTCAGCTTTCTGATTCAATTCAGCAAGTTCTTTTCTTTGCTTCTCCAGCTCTGCAGCTTCTCTATCTGCCTTCTCTTTCTCTTTAGCTTCTTTATCAGCCTTAGCTTGGGCTTGTGCTTCATCATGAAGGCGTTGAGCTTCAGCACGGTCACGCTTACGCAGTTCAGCTTCAGACAGCTTCTTGGTGCCGACTTGGGCATACGTCTGGCCAGGCTTGGCAACAGTTGTCTTCAGCTTCGAAGCTTTGGCTGGTTCAGGAGCTTTGGCTTCGGTCTTAGCAGCAGGCTTTGCCTTCGGGTCATGCCTTTCCTTGGTTCTTTGCTCAGCAGGAACAAGACGGCGAGGTGGCTTAGAAGCCAAGGGTGCCTCAACCACCAAGTTTGTCAAATCAATGTTTTTCTTTGGAACAGGAGGGTCAGTTGGATCTTGAATCTTAACACCTTTGGGAGCAGACGGTTTCTCTCCAGCCTTCTTCTTCAGTGGCTTCCGAACCTGTTTTCTCTTAGGACTTGGGGGAATGGGAGTGTGTTCAGACTCATCATCTGCTTCGTCAGCACGATCTTCATCAATTGAATCTTCAAGCTGTGCAGCAGCATCAGCTTCGTCATCTGCTTCGATATCAACCTCTTCTTCTGAAGCAGGAGGGGGTGAATCACTCAGTTTTCGAAGCTTTCGCCTCTTCTTAGGCTTCGATGCTTCGGCTTCATCTAGCCCTGCAGCAGCAAGTGCTTTTGCCTTCTTCTCTTCTCTAATTCTTTTCTTCTCAGCCAAAATGGCAAGTCTCTCTTTCTCTTCTGGATAGTCATCCGGAGTCTTGAGGGTATTCGGGTGTGGAACAGCCGGAGGCTTCGGGTAGTACTTCTTCCTGTTAGCAGCATTGTATTGGGCACACATAGCAGTGGTGTACCGATAAGGAGGGCTGAAAGCAAACTGCATTGCCCACTTCCAGTTTGGGATGCTCTTGTACTTGTACCACCTAATTGCCCAGTAGCGTCGAATCCTTTGCAATCGAATCTTTCGGTCATGATCTGTTTCTTCAGGTGGTGTGTCATAGCCCATCTTGAGGCGAATGGCTTCGGGTATGCCTCGGGCATTATTGACTTCCTTTGTTTTGCCAGCTTTGCCTTTCTGCTTCGGAGGCTCTGGATAGTTTTTGAGCCCTTCAACGATGGGTGACTCATTCCCCATAGCAGCCTCTTCGTTAGACATCCTGTGACCAGAAATATAGAAAAGAGGGAACAGAAAAGGGAATGTATAAGAACTGGCAAAAGTTTCGACCAAAACCAAAATTTTGACAGGAACCCAGAGCAATCTAAGATCAGATGCAACTCTGTTAGTGGATTTGGCTAGAACCAGTTCAAGAACAAGACCTAACCCAATCCAAAAACACAGAATAGATCGAATCTCAAAAACTGACCTGAGAAGATGGGATCACTTTTGATGCTAAGAACAGTTTTCCCAAGGAGCAAAGATCAGCACGAATCAAAACAGTCCTATAAATAGAAAACAAAATCCTAACAAAACTTAGATCCAAGCCCTAGATGAAGAACACTGTGAAAAGATTGGATCCAAGAAGCTTAGCGTACCCTAACTTGGTGACGGGAAGCGGCTACGGTGACGGAGTGCGGAGATAAGCGTTCGTCGACGGGGAACGTCCACGGCGGCGGCGGTCCGGCAGTGAAGCGGCGCAGTCGTCGTCGGGGACGGGAGCTCTGCGGCGTGCTCGATGAGGAAGACGGGGAATCCGGGAGAGAATGAATCGTGGGGGAAACGGTTCGATGGGGGAACGCCTTAAATAGGCCCGATCTGAAACGGTTGCCAGATCGTATCGGACGGTTCCCAGCGAGTGTCTCTTCCGATTCAACGGCTCAGATGAAGTGGCGTATCGCGAGCGAATCTCAACGACCCGAAAAAGACGGGGACTCAACGGCCGAAGAATAAGTCTTGACCGAGAGCAAAAACTTCGATAAAGTTGGGAGCATTTGATTCGGAACTCAATGATGTTCGAAGCAATATGCTTTCCGTTTCAATTGTGCTTAACATTCAAGATAGAGTAGATTGGGAGCGAATCAGAATGGAGGGATAGGGTCCGAAACTTATCACTTCGAAGAACAAACAACGAAGCTAAAAGTGATAAGTATAGGGGACAAAAAGAAACGAACAAATAAGACAACACAAAACTGAAAGCAAACAACGAACGAAACTAATCACAGAAACTTGGACGAATGAAAACTCAAACGAAACTAAGTAAACAAACACACAACGAAGGTGAATATATACAATGAAGAGTTTCGATCTTACTGAACATTGTGTGAGTCTAAGATATTTAGCTCACATCTCAATGCACAAAACCTTTTCTCGTCCAATGGCTTCGTGAAAATATCTGCCAATTGATCTTCAGTTCTAACATGGCTAATCTCAATGTCTTCGCGTTGAACATGATCTCGAAGAAAATGATGACGAATATCGATATGCTTCGTTCGAGAGTGTTGCACAGGATTGTGTGCAATCTTGATGGCACTCTCATTGTCACAAAGCAGAGGGATTTTCTTCACAAATATACCATAATCTTTCAGCGTCTGCTTAAGCCAAAGTATTTGAGTGCAGCATGAGCCAGCAACAATGTATTCAGCTTCAGCAGTAGATATTGAGACACAGTTCTGTTTCTTTGAAGCCCAACACACAAGAGATTTACCAAGAAAATGACAAGTGCCTGAGGTAGATTTCCTGTCAACCCTATCACCAGCCTAGTCTGAATCAGAATATCCAATCAAATCAAACTGAGTACCTTTGGGATACCAAAGTCCCAAAGAAGGAGTATGTGCTGGATATCGAAGAATTCGCTTCACAGCAATATGATGCGATTCCTTCGGATTTGCCTGAAAACAAGCACAAATACAAACTGATAGCATAATGTCAGGTCTAGATGCACATAAGTATAAGAGTGAACCTATTATAGACCGAAACTTCTTCTGATCGAAGGGTTTCCCTTTCTCATCTGCATCAAGAAAACCATTTGTAGGCATGAGAGTTCTAATGGTCTTGCATTCAGCAAGATCAAATTTCTTCAGGCAATCCTTCAAGTATTTCTCCTGTGAAATAAAGGTGCCATTCTTTTGTTGGCGAATCTGAAGTCCTAGGAAAAACTTCAATTCACCCATCATAGACATATCATATTTCTTCGACATCATTCTTGCAAATTCTTCGCTGATTTCAGTGTTAGTGCAGCCAAAAATGATATCATCTACATAAATCTAACACACAAATAGATCATTATTATATGATCGAGTGAAAAGAGTGGGGTCAGTGGTTCCTGGTTTGAAGCCTTTCTTCAGGAGGAAATCCTTCAATGTTTCATACCAAGAACGAGGTGCTTGTTTCAGTCCATACAAAGCTTTGTGAAGCCTGCACACCATATCAGGATTCTTCGAGTCTTCAAAACCTGGAGGCTGCATAACATACACTTCTTCTTCTATTTCACCATTAAGAAAAGTACTTTTGACATCCATTTGATATAGCAATATATTTTTGTGGTTAGCAAAAGCAAGCATGACACGAATGGATTCGAGACGGGCTACTGGAGCATAGGTTTCACCAAAATCAATGCCTTCGATTTGGGTGTAACCTTGTGCTACCAATCTAGCCTTGTTTCTTACCACAATATCATCTTCATCTTGCTTGTTGCGAAATATCCACTTTGTGCCAATAACATTGTGCTTCGTGGGATCTGGCCTGTCAACAAGTGACCAGACTTTGTTCCTTTCAAATTGGTGAAGTTCTTCCATCATAGCCAATAACCAATCAAGGTCCTTCATGGCTTCATCATATTTTGAAGGCTCTAGCATAGAAACAAAAGAAAAACTTCCACAGAAGTTAGCCAAACGAGTACGGGATCGAGTAGTGGGACGACCTGGTAGATTGATATCTTCGAGGATCCAATCCACATCAACTCTTCTTCGAACTCGGGATAACATAGTATCATTTGATTCAGGCTCAGCTTCTGCTTCAGGATCTGCATCAGCTTCGGGATCAGCTTCACCTTTAGCTTCGGCATTTCCTTCAGGATTAGCATTTTCTTCGTTTCCTTGTCCTTCTTCGTCCTGTTCACCATTAGCTTCAGGATGATGATCTCCAGCGCCCCGGGCTATGTGTGGGAACATTGGACCATCATCATCTCTAACAGCTTGACGTGGATTAGCTTCAATAGGGCGAATCTCTCCAATAGCCATGGACCTGATCACTTCATCAAGTGGAGGTTCATCTAGATCATGAGGCAAATGCTCCTTTTGAGAGCCATTAGTTTCATCAAACCTTACATTCACAGTTTCCATAACTTTCCCAAAGTGAGAGTTATAGACTCTGTAAGTGTGAGAGTTTGATCCATAACCTAAAAGAAAACCTTCATGTGCCTTAGGGGCAAATTTGGAGCTATGATTCATATCTCTAATAAAGCATGGAGCACCAAATACCCTAAGATATGAGACATTTGGTTTGTTACCAGTGATAAGCTCATGTGAAGTTTTCTTCAAGAAATTGTGAAGGTAAACCTTGTTGATGATGTGACATGCAGTGTTGATTGCTTTGGCCCAGAACCTAATAGGAGTCTTGTATTCAGCAAGCATAGTTCTGGCCATCTCAATAAGAGTTTATTCTTCCTTTCAACTACACCATTCTGTTGAGGTGTATAAGCAGCAGAGAACTCATGAGTAAAACCATGATCATCAAGAAAATCTTCAATATGAGTATTTTTGAACTCAGTTCCATTATCACTTCTGATATGCTTCAGAGATAATTCATATTCTGTTTGAGCTATCTTAGCGAATGACTTGAAGATTTCAACCACTTTGCTCTTTTCATCCAAAAAGAAAACCCAAGTATAACGAGAAAAGTCATCAACAATAACTAGACCATATTTTTTTCCTCCCAGGCTTGCATAATTTTGAGGACCAAAAAGATCCATATGAAGCAATTCAAGAGGACGAGTGGTGGTCATGATAGTCTTCGCTGAATGATGTTTCTTCGTAATTTTACCAGCTTCACAAGCACTGCAGAGACGATCCTTATCGAATTTTACTTCGCTAAGGCCAATAACATGATTCTTCTTCACTAGATTATGAAGATTTCTCATCCCTGCATGACCAAGTCTTCGATGCCATAACCAACCAGATGAAGCTTTTGCCATTAAGCATGTGGATACAGCAGGGCCCGAAGAAAAATCAACAATGTATAGATCTCCCTTTCGGTAACCCTCGAAGACAAACGTATAGTCATCCTGTGAAAAGACAACACAACGCGAAGCAGAAAACAGGACAAGCATACCCATATCGCATAACTTTGAAATAGACATAAGATTATATCCAAGAGATTGGACCAGCATAACCTTGTCAATGTGCTTATCCTTTGATATGGCAACCTTACCCAAACCTAACACTTTACCTTTGTTGTTATCACCGAAGGTAATGTACTTCTGAGAAGATTGAGATAGTTTTTCTTCGGTGAATAACTCCTTGTCTCCGGTCATATGATTTGTACAACCACTATCCATGACCCATTCGGATCCACCGGAGACATAGCCCTGCAGAAGAATTAGTTCTTCTTAACCACCCACAAACGAGCAGGTGACTGAGAAGATGTTGAAGCACTGGTTGAAGCAATATTAAATCGAACAGGAGTGTATTGCTTCGGTGTACCATAAAGCACACCATAAATGTAAGTCCTCTGCGAATGGTTAGCATAAGAATGAGCATAAGCAATCTTAGTACGATTATTATGAGGACGATACGTATGGCGACCAGTACGATAGTATTGCTTCTGCGGAACATTTGATTCGGGCACCAATGGATCATTTCTCGTCTCAAGAGAATAGAAATGATTCGGTGGTACCAAAGACTTTCCCTGCATAGAATGGTTAGCAGGCAGTTTTTCCAGAAGTGCTTTCTGCACCCATATCTGCCTCTTATAGAATCCATTCTTTGGTGGAGTACCTACATACTCAGCTGAAACTTTTCCCTGTTCATCTTTCATGAGTTTGTAGTCTGAATCAAGTGATTCATCCACAATGACTTTGTTCATTTTGCAGTCGAAACCTGAAAGGTTAGCAATATCAATGGGTTTCTCCTTCGCTAGAACCCAAACAGTCTTAGGATACTGCTCAGGCTCCCAATAGGTGCCATCAGGGTTTATTTTTCTCTCGAAACCAACACCTTCATTCCTGGGATTCCTGTGAAGGAGAGCCTTCCTCAGGATATCACTGAGATATTGGTGTCCTTGCACACTTTTGAACATGCCTGTTTCAAATAAGTTTTTCAACCTGAGGAGTTCCTCGGTAACAACAGGATTTTCCTCATCAGAGGCATTAGTATCATCAATCACAATAGGAGCTTTCCCTTTGGAATCAGTTTTGCTTCGTTCCAAACAATCCAAACAAGGTGATTCAGTTTTATGATTTGCTTCGGAACCTTGTTGAGTCATGAGAGAGAGATTGACATTTTCCAATTCTTCATGAGCCTCTTTCAGTTTTTCGAGAGTCATTTTCCTCCGAAGAAATTCATAGGTGAGCTTCTCATAATCAACTGAAAGAAGATCATGCCGAGAGGATAATTCTTCAAACTTCTCCTTCAGAGCAACATGCTCATTAGTTAAAGTTTGACCTTTCTCAATCTCATCGATCAACAACGTTTCTGATTTCTTAATGGTTTTGCTTAGTGAATCAAGTTCATCTTGTTGGATTGAAGCAATTTTAGCAAGTTTAGCATAGCTTATCTTTGAGTCACTTTCATATGAGGAACAATCAGAAGTATCATAGTTTGACTTGGATGAAGATACCTTTGCCTTGGACATGAAGCAATATGCAGGAGTTTCATCTTCCCTACTGTTGTTGGTGAAGAATGAGCTCGAAGCATTGGTTGAAGCATCTGGCGAAGCGAAAGCCAAACCAGCAACACCATCTGATTCGGACCCAGACGCAGACCTTGAATCTTGTTCAGCTTCGGAACCGGAGGCTTCGTCTTCAGAGTTCATCTCCTTTCCCAGATAGGCCTTGGCACGATGAGAGCTGCTTCGACGAGACGAGTGAGTCTTCGAAGAAGAACCCTCACGCTTCTTATGATACTTCTTCCTCTTATCATCATCAGAATCTTTCTTCTTTTCTCTTCTTGAACTGGAGTCATACCTCTTTGACTCATGACTTCTGGAGGATCTGTGAGACTTCGATGAAGAGTCTCTGAGGGAATGCTTCGATTTGTTCTCAGCTAACCACAGAGGGCAATCAGCAATGTAGTGACCTGGTTTCTTGCACTTGTAGCAGCAGTTATCCTTTGATGGAGAGCTTCTTGAGGATGAACGGTGAGAAGAATGACTTGAGATTCTTGAAGGATAACTCTTCTTGGGTGAAGAAAAACCTTTTCTTTGAAAGCGATTGAAGCGTCTCATGATCAGTGCTAAATCTTTTCCAATGCTTGCTGGATCATCAGATTCGATACCTGAAGCAGAACTGACTTCGGGTGAAGAATGACGCAAAGCTTTTGCTTTAAAGGCATGAGATCTCCTTCGAGAACCATTTATGTCACGTTTCTCTTCTTCTTCCATCTCAAAGGTATTGAGTCTCTCAAGAATATCAGCGGCGACAAGACGTCTGAAATCAGTCCTTTCCTTGATCATCAGCACAATGTGATCAAACGAATCATCCAATGAGCGAAGCAGAGTTCTAACAACTGAGTGAGGAGTAATGTCATCAGCACCAAGTGAGATCAACTCATTTGCAAGAGCAGTGAGTCTGCTATAAATGGAGCTGACTTTTTCACCCTCATTTCTCTTGAATCGATAGAATTTGCTTCGAAGTGTGTCAATTCTGGCATCCTTCTGGGTAGAAACACCTTCACCAATCTTCTCAAGATAGTCCCAGACACCTTTGGCCGAAGGAATATTCTTCACTTCATGATACTTCTCTGGTGTCAAATGATTGGTGATGAAAACCCAAACTTTAGAATCAAGATCAATCAGCTTCGCTTCCTCAGGAGTGATGGCGTTCTCATCAGCAACTGTAACTCCATACAAGACAACTTGCCAGGCAGTTGAGTTGATAGCCATAATATTTCTCTTCATCTTGTCCTTCCAGTATGGATATTCCTTTCCATTGAACACGGGTATGGGTTCGCCGGAGCGAATGGCTGCGAAAGACATACTTGCAAAACACTCTAGGAGGTTAATCCAAATACAGAGTGACTAGCTCTAATACCAATTGTAAGTCCAAGTATGTGATCAGAGGGGGAGGGGTGAATGATCACTTCAAATTTTTGCATGAAACTATGAAGCGAAGCATAACTTAGCAGCAGAAGAGTTTCAACAGAAAGGCAAACATTGAAGCAGAATAGGATTGAAGCATAACATAGCGAATCAAAAGCATCGAATCAATTGCATTGAAGCAGATCACTGAAGCAATTGATAAAATGAATGTAAGTTCGGAAAGTAAAACGAACTCTTGACTCGGCGATGTTTGTTCGACCAGTTCACACTCTGCAAAGTGCTACGTCTGGTTGGAGGGACTTGTGATTGAACACAGGAGCTAACCTCTCTCCGTCCGTATCTCCACTGCACCAATCTCCTTGAGCTTGGTCAGTTCTTCACTCGTGGTTGATTATTGAGGAAATCACCGAAACCTTTGACAAACTGGACTTCGAGGCGACAATAACTCTTCGCTCTCTGAAGAACAAATCTCTAACCGTCTAGGAGAATTGCAGTTCTCCAAGATAAAAAGGCTAGCAAACTTCTTCCTAAGTCATAATGAATTAACTCAAATCAATAGGACTTATGTTTCGGTGGATGGGTTTTTTTGGTTTGCTTCGGTGGGGTTACTCTCTCTTCCTGTAAGGAAATATTCTTGGAGCAGCCACCGGCCAATGAGGGCGGGGGTGGCGTATTTATAGGTGGCAATCCCTAGGTGCGAAATGACTGAAGTGACCCGATGTGACAGCTTGACACCTGTCCCCAACGGTCATATTTTCAATCAAAGCGCAACTTTACTTGCGGTCCAAGTAAAGCTGACTCACGGACTTGGTTTTGCTTCAGGAGCCGAAAGAACTAAGTCTTCGCTGGTGAAGCATTACCTAGCGCACATGAGATTTCTCAACTCTGGCTTCTCACTGGTTTGGATTCGATCTGAGTCTTTTCATCAAAACCTTCGGAGTACATTTACTAAACCCCTCTTGATAGTACGGTTTTTCCTACGACTCAAAGAAGTGAAAAGGAATTACGCAAAAACAACTAAGTCTTGCGCCATCTTGGTCATCTTCTTCGATGAGACGTGCTTCAGGATTCCTTATCTTTTTAGGGGTCGACATCCGTGATGAGCTTCACTCCAGAGGATATGCTTCAGTAAACATGTAAATCTTCGTTGAAGCTTTATCACCAACCTATAATTTCAGGAACCTAACCATCTGTTTTACACTAGAACACTTGTTAGTTCCTCTACTATTTTGCCCAACAATATCCAAAACTCATGGGGGTATAACTTTGCTCTTACAGGAACGTCTACTCCCACTAAAAGCACATCACCAGAAGTTAGCCTATTTAAACACATGTATCAGTTCATTCAGCAGGGAGAAATACAGAGAAAAGGCATAAGTGTGTGCGGTGTCAAAATTTTGTATGTATTGTCTTCAACCTCTAGTTCTCTTGTGTGTGCGTGAGTTTTTTCTCCCTGGGACTGCACCAACAGTTACTTCTGCATTTGCTGCACGCTAAGTACAAACAACATCATAAACATGTTATATGAGACCTTCTGCAATGGGTAGTATCATAAGATGATATCATGCACATGATACTAGTGTATGATACTATATATTCAGTGGCGGAGCCAGCTCGGCCGGAGAGACGGGGCAAAGTACACGAGAGCCCAGTCTGCCGGTGGCTTGCCCAAAAAAAGTAGTTAGATCTTTATTTGATGTTAATCTTCAAACTAGAGCCCATGGCAGAGCCCGGGAAGCTGCCCGGGGTCGCCGGGTGGGAGAACGTATCCAGGACACCAAGCCAACTTGTGCACCAGATGCACCAGCTGCATATGAGCCGTCAGATTGTAATGAGAGGGACAGGATCCATCTAAGGAATGGGCGGCTGGTACATATTTCGAAGGGGACCTTGAAGTGTAGTAAAATCAAACGAAACGACCCCCGAAACCCAGTTCGTATCTTCCCCTTTCACCGTCTCATGTACCACTGAAACAGGGTGCCAGGATGAGCTAGGGTTAGGAGAAAAATTGGGCGACTCGCCTCTCTCCCTCGGCCTCCCTCTCCTCTTCATCGAGAACTCCCTCTCCCTTTGTCTCTCCGGCAGCCGGCGCTGAAACACCGGCGCTAAGGATCCACATCGTGTGGTCCAGCGGCGGCTCATTGTGATTGCTTCTATGTAGCGATGCAGGGTTGTAGCTTTGTGGATCGACGGTACGGCTGCAGAGGAGTCAGCCAACGGCCTTTACAGCTCAAGGATTCAAGGTATATGAACGGTATTTGGTTCTTATATTATCCATGTGCAGTCATATTGGTCCATCTGATTCCTCAATTTCTCCAATTCGTTTGAGACCAGTGACATTTTAGAAATTGAACAGTAAGGGCAGCAGCCATAATGGTGAAATTTTACCACTAGTTACAATCGTTGTGGAAAATACATGAGGGGATGTGTCATGTGTGCTCTGATCTTTCATATGTATACAGTTATCATGTACTTAGCTAAATTTATAGTAAAATTGTACATGAACGACTCAACATGTATATGAAAAATGATTACCTCTGAGCCCGTGTACACGGAAAGAGGTTGTTAACTAGTAGTTTTTTTTGTGATTTTAATTACTAGTCCTCGTTTTCAGTTTTGGCAGAGTCGTAGTTGTAGTTTCAGTCAGTTTCGTCAGTTAAACTCTTAGCAGGAAATAAACCAAGCTGAACTTGATCTATTTTGTTACTATAGGTCGTCGCCTTCATCGGATCGTGGGATGGTACGCCACAACGGGCACAGCAACATCGCGGGGAGGAGTGCGAGCAGTGCTAGATGGCAACGCTCACAACTCGGACGTGCCTTATTTCCCCCTTTTCAGTTAGATTTGTAAACAATGAATAAATAAGATAAGGAGCAGAATTAGAACACAACACAAACCACCGTCTCTCTTGTGCGTTCTTGATCTCGCATGAGCTCGAGCTAGGATTGATAGTTTTTTCAGTTATGCATACACGACAATAGTTTTTAATGTGAAAAATGATTACCTGCAAACTCACATTTGAAAGTGTCTTGTTGAAGCATGCATATGTTTAGTTTATCCAGTTATGTAGAATTATTCTAGGTAACTCTGAATGAGCTTTATTGTTAGCTTCAGAAAGTTGATTGTAGTACCTGGAAAGGGAATTGCTAAGCCTAAGCTCAGCTTAACATCAGAACTTGGTTTGACTTTATATTTGGCTTCAGTTTCTAGCTTAACCAGCTATATGCTGCGCTCATGTGACTATTTGGCCAATTAGTGAAACCCTATTACTATGTCTACTGAGCACAATTTATTTTTCTTCTCCCTGTGTTGTTGCTCTGTACTGTAGCATCATCATCTAAAACTTTTAAGATAAGTCAGAACATGTTCATCTGTAACATCTATTTTTAGCATCATCATCTAAAACTTTTAAGATAAGTGAGAACATGTTCATATGTAACATCTATTTTTAGCATCATAATCAGAAATTCTTTGCTATGTACTTTAGCAAGTTCATCTGAAACTCTTGATCTGGACTTTAGCAAGTGGGACTCTTCTAATAGGCATTCAAACAAGATTTAATCATGAGCAAACATGTCTTAGTTTTTCAGCAGCATGAAGATAATTGTTATCCAACCATATCACAAGCACGGCCGTGCCCGGATCGCTCAACTTCTGTTTTTTTTTCCTGAATTTTTCTTTGTACTACCCCATATATAATTGATTGTTCGTACTTGGAGTTTCAGAGCCAGTACATATTTAGTGAATTGCAACGGGAAGCAGAGGGGCAACCCCATGCAGTCCTAGATTAGTGTTATGCCGTGAGTTGATGTAACTTGTTTTTTAGTTGTGAGTTGATGTAACTGGGGTTGATTTTTTGTGGTTCGGTGTCTTGGATACCGCTTGCTCATTTAGGGAGTGTTAAACCTTGAGATGATGTTACCTGTCAATCACACTTGATGGATACAGTAACTATGCTAATGTACTCACTTATCCTAGTTTGTAGAAAGTGTTCTCACAGCTTTGAACTAGAATTGTAGGTGACCTCACAGCTGACATATCCTAGTTTGTAGGTAGTCGTCGTTTGTTCAATTTTTCTGTTATATACTCGTTCCATCAGTTCAAAGCTGGGTACTGATCATTGATATTTCCTTCATATATGAAATTACAATGGACGTGCAGGTGCAGCAAGTGTCCATGCATGTGTAAAAATGTTTATAAGTCTACTGTTATGTATACATAGCCAGTGGCAGAGCTACAGGAAATACCTTGGGCGAGCCAAACAGGTTAGGCTAAAGGCCACCTCACAAATTTCTCTCTTACGGGCATCTAATCTTCACTGTTTGCTGCTACGTTGGGCGGGTCACAGCCTGGTTTTGCCCCGACGTAGCTCCGCCCCTGTACATAGCATTGCTAATGGCTTGGTCACCGTGGCAAAGTCTACAGAATAAAATGTCCTTTTTAAACTTGATTAAACTTAAATATGTTTTTTCAACTTGGTCAAACTAAAAAGTTTGATTTGATCACATATCCTTAAAATAAAATAGTACATCGTTTCCTAGCTGGGCTGATACATCAGCGCATGACGCAGCATGATTCGTACCATTCAGTAATACTACAAGGTTCTTTTCGAAAATGTACCAGCAGCCCCCCCTCTTAGATGCATCCTGTCCCTTCCATTCCTATCCGGCGGCTCACGTGCAGCTGGTGCATCCGTTGCACCAGTTATCTCGTTGCACTGGATACGTTCTCCTCCGGGTGGTGGCTCCGTCAATGATATTATCTTTGCAATGCATAGTATCATAGTTTAGTATTCCCACTGTTTTTATTTACTCTGCATATTAGATTTGATTGAAGTCAAACTTCGTAAAGTTTGACTAAGTTTGTAGAAAACAATATAAGTATTTACCATAACAAATTTATATGATGTAAAAATACATTTAAAAATGAATCTAATGGTATTGATTTATTATTGTGTATGTTAATATTTTTGTATATAAACTTTGTCAAAGTTTACAAAGCTTGACTTTGACCAAAGCTAATACGTGGAGTAAATAAAAACGAAGAGAGTATCATAGATACCTTATTTATTATCATGCAAGACACATGCTAATATAGCATTTATTTATTTGAATTTATTATGATACGGTATCACAATATGATACTCAACTCTCTCTTTCTTCATTTAATTCAATGCCATATCATCAAAATTTCTTAGTTGGCACGCATGATACTAGTTTTTTTACAGTACGCATGATACTAGCTTTTTTTAGGGATATTCATGATACTCCCATTGCGGGAGGTCTGAACTGAGCACATTTGAGCATGTGCAATGACATGCCTATCATGGACTCATGGCACTTTCCGTCAGTGCCGTGCAGTTAGAATCGGAATCGATGGCTTAAGGCCCACAATTGCAGCAGCCAAGCACCAATCACCTCCCATTAAAGCGCATACCATCACTTCTTCATAATGATAGTATGGACACCATAACAAACAAGAGATGCACCGATCATAAGTGGAAGCCTGCGAGCACACCTAGCTTTACTTACTAGATGGTACCCCCGCGTTGCTGCGGAAACTGTTACAAAAGAAAAAAAATCTAAAACCTTGAGAAAATTTATGAAACATAATATAATTTGATTATAAAATATTTTTTGAAATAAATATTATTTAAAGTAAAAATCTAAGAAAATTGAAAAATCCAAAAAATGAGTGCGATTTTTGTTTTATTTCATTGACAATATATCGGCGAGATGATGTGAAACGAAAAAAAACGTTGAGTAGAGACAATGAAAACATATCCACCCTTGGTTAAACCTAAAACAATTATTGCAAATATGGATGTGTATTTATATAAAAAATGTCACATAGAAAAAATAAATGCAATGTAACTCATAATTTGATTTTCTATATGAAAAAGTCGCTTATAAATTGTTAGGTTAAGTGCATAAAAAGTTATTATTTATTTATGATAGGATGCATGCACATGCAAAGTTAATAGGGACCTACTTGATGATTTGGATAGCTTGCATATCAAGAAAAATAGGTTAATGGGGATGAACTATTTAGGTATTATAGATATGTAAAGCTATTCGCAAGTGTCTACAATTACAACAATTACTACTGTTTCCTTTGTTGATACTTCTGACCTCGTCATGTATCTTTTCGTCTTGGCCTACCATTATCCTTTGCAGCAATGGTCATTGACTCAGATTCTTTATTTGGTGGGCGGCAACACTTAGCGCAATTCTTGTCGGCCTTAAAATTATCTTGCAACCATGAATTGAGCAATGCTTTACTAAATCGATCGATATCTTTATCCGACATGCCCCAGAGATTTGCAATGATGGAAGGAGAACCAGCAAATAAATAAGACAAATGTGCCCCTTGAGGAGCATTGCCTCCTTTCCAATGAAGTGTCCCACTACTACAACCCATAAGAACAGTAGTTGCGCAGTTATCTAACTTCTCAATTTCACTGACACCTCCCACACCCATCTCGTTAGTATACACTTTGCATTGTTCTATGTGGGCTCACCAACTGAGATGGTCACCTTTGTTGAATTGATCTTTTTCTCTTGTTCTATTGTTTCAGCTCAGGCTAGGAGCTTCATATATAAAACCAACCTTGCTTTAGTTAATGCTAGACAGGTGGTTGTTGGATCACAATCGCATTGCCTCGAGATGAATCCAGTAAGATGCCTCGCTGGTTTGATGTAAGGAAATGAATCTTAGATATCCCTTGTGGTATACATAAGAAAACAAGACAAGAAGGGGACGACATGGAGGGGAGGGGGGCTTACCAGTAAAGATATGGCCTCAAACAAGGACTCAAGACAACTGCTTATGTTTAGCACCCCATATGCACGGAGTATACATGACTTCCTAACTAAAACATTTGATCTGTCTAGATAATATTCTTTTGAATAATATATTTCATTCAAGAGAATATCTTTTATTCTATTTTGCATATTTGCACGGAGCATGGTCGAGCAAAGGACATAACTCTATATGTGTCATTATCGATAGACTTACCAAGGTAGCACACTTCATTCCCGTCAGAACCACCTATCGTGGAGATCAGTTAGCCGACTTGTATATTTTCAGGATTATTAGTTTGCACGGAGTTCCCAAGGAGATTGTATCTGTCTGAGGTACCCAGTTTAACTCAAGATTTTGGAAGCAAGTCTAAGAAGCCTTAGGCGCACTAAGATCAATTTCAACACGCCCTATCACCCGTAGACAGGAGGACAAAAAGAGCGAGCGAACCAGATACTTGAAGATATTTATGCTTCATGCATGTGTTCTAGCCTATTATTCCAAATGAGAGGATTGTTTGTTGTATGCAGAGTTTTCATACAACAATAGTAATCAAGTCTGTTTGTAGATGACCCCATTTTAAGCTCTATATGGAATAAAATGACGCACACCCACGACCCCGGTTCGAACTTTCTTAAGTAGATGCTATATTTTTTGTATTCCCACGACCCACAAATGGTGCCATTGTTGGTGTCATCAAGACAACATGAGATTTGAAGGTATTTCATGATCAGTACTTGTGATGAAAAGTTTATTTGGGAGAAAGAGGGTAAACTAGCCTTACGTGAAGGACTCATGCACATACAAAGATGACCAATACTTTATTTACATGTTTAATCATCTTGTTGGAGCACATCTTATATTAGAAGAGTCGACGAAGTGAGCATCTTGACTAGTGGTTCATGCCAAAGTAAGGCCATTCTTCAATGAGAGAAGTGTTCTACTAGTGACTTGGATCAAAGATAATACCACCTTGAAGCCCTCATTCCCTCAATGTTATCCTAGGCTTTAGAAGTTTCTTGGATCTATCTTGAAAATTGAAGCCACACAAAGGGTTCATAGCGTGCATATTCAAGTGTGAGTGAATTGTTAGAATTTCCAAATGGGCCAGATAGGCTAGTTTGCATTGACAAATGCGATTCATGCAGGCTAAGGGTGCCTTGACAAATGAGATTTATAAATTATAATGCCTTGGAAATGGTAAAGATATAGTTATGCATTCTCTCTAAGTTTTGGGCTCGATAATAATTTTGTTGTTCGACCACATATATGAGTTGGAAATATAACCATGTGTCCAATAAAGCGCAACTAGCTGTGTCACTCGAGGCATGAATCATGGCGTAACAAGCATTGTTTCCCATTAGGTTCGATTTTGTGTGATTTTTATGGAGAAGTTCATTTTCCCGCGCGGTAGTGTGTGTAGTATGATACTTTGAGTTTTTTTATTCATTTTCCTTTTTATAATTTTCCTTTTTTATTTTATATTTTCCTTGTACAATTACATGATTATATATTTTTAAATCGTGAAAACATGAAATAAATTGTTTTCATAAAAAAAATCTTGAACACTTTTGAAAATGGTGTGAATTTTTTTCTGAAGTTACATGATCAATTTTAAAAATGAAAGACTTTTTAGGTTGCATGAAACAAATGAAATTTTATAAATGTAATTTAAAGTCTTTAAAAATTCTTGAACATGGTCTAAAATTAAATGAATATTTTAAGAAAGTGTGTGAACATGTTTCACAATTACATGAAGATTTTATAAAATGCATGGATATTTTATTAAAAATGCATGGACACTTTTTAAAATATGTGAAATTAAAAAGTTACATGAATATTTTTTGAAACACGTGAAATGTTTTCAAAATTTTAACAAGTTTTATAATTGTCATAACATCTTTTTAAAACTACCTTTTTTAGGGTTTTTAAAAAACTACCTTAACATTTTGCTTGCTCGCTCGCTGTATTCGCTGAAATGGGCCGGACCAGTTGGGCGGCCAGAGCTCTCTATCGGCGGGCCCGCAGAAAAAAATCGGGTAAAAAAACCCAAGGAAAACCGCGGGATCCAAAATCCCCAATCTCTCCGCCGCCGCCTCGCCAGCTCTCGTCCGGCGACCCATCCCTTCGCCGCGCCGCCGCAACCGCCGCCCCGCCGCTTCCTCTCGATGCCCGATGCTGATGAGCTGGAGGGCAACCGGCGCCTGGCGCTGGCCGCCTTCGCGCAGCTATCTCGGTACGGGCCCACCACGTCCTCCCCGCCGCCCTCCGCTCCTGCCGCCGATCTCCCGCGGATCCTGAACAGCTGCTTCCAGTTGCTGCGCCGCCTGGGAGACGAATACCCCGACCTGGCCGCCAGATGCGCCAGCCTCCTCCACGACTTCATCCACAGCATCCTCTCCCGTGACCCCGACGCCTCCTTTGCCCCCGCCCTCGAGGTACCCTGACCAATCACCCGCGCTCATGCTTAGCCTCTTCAGTTCCATCGGAGTCACCACCAAAATGCAATGCCTTGGCTTGTGATTCTGTTCCGTGAGCCAACGGAGAATTCATTTGGGGAAACTGATTTTAGGTATCCGGATCTTGCAGGTGTGCCTTGAGAATTTTGTGGATATCAGCCAACTGAGGAGGAGTTGCACCATGCTCGATGATGCCATATGGGGAGGACCAAGGGACTCTACCATGTCGAAATCATGCCAGCATGAGCGCCCTGTCATGCTGCAGCTCATGTCCCACTGCTTCGTTTCATCCGTGCAGGATGACGCGAAATTCGAGAAGTTCTTCAGTGCGCTCTCTTGGTCGGAGAAGGCGGCGCAGCGCGCTCCGGAACTTGGCTTGGCTGCAGCTATTTATCTAGTCCGAATGACCTACCGGTCTTCTATGCCTGTCATTGCGCAAGCTCATTTTGTATTGCTTGCATCCAGATGTGTTGACAATGGGGATCTGGACCTGCATTTGCAAGTGTTTGAGAATGCCGTGAGTGCTTATTTGACGTATTTGCCAGCATTGGGTGTTTTTGACGGAACTAATGCCACGAAAAATCCGTTCAGTTGCTTCGCCAACATAAGACTTCATCACTCTTGTATCCCAGACGCAACTAGTCAGAAGCTAAACTTTCAGATCAATAGGCTGCTTTCGTTCTGCAAGACGCACTGTGATGATGCCCTGCATGCCAAAGAGAGCAATGCCTTTGATATTTGTGTGAGCTTCATTGAGGAGAACCAGCATATCTTTCCTGAACAATCGAGGCAGGAAGCTGTTATCTTTGTGAAGAAAATAGTTTCAAATATCCTGGGTTGTGCTAAGCAGAAGGAGACACATGAATTGGGTGCTAAAGTTTCAGAGGAGATAATCTTCCTTGCTGCTGTACTTAAGCTAATGAGTTCCTCTTTTCTAGAGGTTCTTCTGTATATTAGGAAAATGAGGGTTGCAGGTGACAGGCATCTTGAAAAAAATATATTACTTTGCATTTCTGAAACCATCCGCTTACTTGCGCAATATGAACCCAGTGTACTTAACATACACGACTTGTTTGGTATGACTGAAAAGTCTGTTGACAGGGAAAGAGCTTCAGTGTTGATGCTTTTTCATTTTGCTAGTCTATTAGTCTTGTGTTTAAGAATGAGGTTTGGTTTTCTGTGGAAAGCTTGTATTGTCATGATCATGATGGCCGTGAATCTTATGATTGATGAAGATGGAAGTCTGAGTGCATTTCAGTTTTGTATAGCTTCAAATACGGCTGCAATCTCTTCCATTGACCAAGAGGATAATTTTAAGGTGTTTTATACTGTTTCGATCTGATTCCTTTGGACTAACTATGTTTTGTTTAATTTTATTACTTTCATTGTGTTTGATTTGATGGCCATGCATGCAGGGTTCTGCCTGGAGAAAATCTACTACATCAATAGCTTTGCAGTTCAGTAACTTGCGTAAACGTCGTATTCAAGATGACGCGGGGCATGATTGTGTTGAGAGCAGCAGGTAACCTCTATAACCATATAGCTGTTGGAGGCTCACAATTTAGACAATAATCTTCTAAGTTATATCTAACAGTTCTTTTGAGTTCATTTTCTTACTCATTACCTTTTTGAGTACCCCTGTTGCTTCATGAGCTAGAGAATTCCTAGTACCTGCATTCCTCTATTAGTGGTTTTGGTGTGATCCGAAACTGCATGCATGATTATGAACGTTTGTAAAGCTAGATTTGCAATGTCAATCGGTTAAATGAATGTGATGATGAAGGTGCATAATGCTCCATATTTTACCAAATTTATTAGAATGCATACTGTATTTTTTTTTCAAAATATTAATTAGTAACTTAATGCATACACATATACAAAAATCATATCACTTCATGAGCTGGGTTATTGCTGTTGAATAGTGAGTTTTTCTTCATGAGCTTTAATGGTCAAGTTATCTTGAATTAGTAGAATTACAGTATGCTACAAGAAAAGTTAAAGTATAGGCTTTTGAATGCTGAATCGAGGTGCTCAGTGTTGGTGCATGCTCGCCAGCAGAGTTCACTCTTACGCTTCCTGTTGTTGCTGCTGTGTGCTGGCCAATTATGCATCCTCCACCACATCGCCTGCTTGCTTTATCACTCTGAATTATGAGAACGCTCCTCTTGGCTATCCATTGCATCCGTTTCTCTTTCATAAGAGAAATACAATATTAACACAACCCTTCTAATTCAGTGATTACTGATTACACTATGCTTGTCGCGGAAAAAAATCTTACACAATACTAATAATCTTGAGTCTTCAGACCAAAGATAATATCGAGTTTTTTGGAGCTTATGATAACAAATGTAAACCGTGCATGCCTCGATCCGAACCATCCAATCTAATGGTCCAGCAACAGCCAAAAATTGGTGAGTGGAAAATTAGGAAGGAAATGTAGTTAAAAGGAAAGGCATAGCATATGCTGCAACCCATCGAAACATGTCTTCTGTTTGTAATGCCATCATAACTCATGAAAAAATAAGTTTGTCAAAAGCATGAAGGGTAGCAAGCAACTGAACGTCCCTTAACATATTATGGTATTGGTTTCTTACATTTGACATTACTCTCTGGCCTTAGCTTTGAAGAGAGAATGCTTAGTAGTGCGTGTTGGTTTCAGCGCGAAGTGACTTCAGCATGATGCTGCCCCTAAAGAAAATGTAATCGTAGTTAAATTTGATTTGTCCTCTGACTTGTTGCAGTTTGGGCAGCCCTCCGAGGTGTAAATCTGCAGACGGGAGAGCCTTTTTCGAGTCCATTCCGGGGTACAATAAGAACTCCTCCGAGTGGGATGATATAGTGGACTTTATTGAATGCGAAGATGGCGTGGATTATTCAAGGTTGATGGCGCAGCGCAAGAGATTCAAGGAGTTTAAGGACGCCAAATGGATGAGCAGCAGGCAACCCATCGCGGACATGTCAGAGATAAGGACGGAACAGGGTGCCCGTAGAAGTAAAAGACTGAAGGCCTCACGGTGATCCTTCATCTGGTAGATTGCATGGACCGGGGGCTGAAGAACAGATTGCGACGCCACGGAGGTACGGTGCCGCACATCACAGAGCCTTGTGTATATATAGTTTCTATGGGCTCCTTTTCGGGAAAGACAAGGGACAGTTTGTATGCTGAAGTGCTGATCAGTGGATCCTTCTTAACCGTTACTATCTGTGCTGTCTTCTTCTGAAGCTTGAAATGTATCTGTGTCTGTTGAAATGTATCTATGTCTGGTGAAATGTATCCATCTGCGTCATTCAAGCTGGATACTAGTGCCCACTCTAGATCTGAGATTGGTAGGTTGGATTGGTCTTTTTCTTTCTTTCTTTCTTTCTGTTGAGTCGTAGATTAAATTTGAACAGAAGGAAAGGTAAGTCTGTAATTTGTAAGCGATTTTAGGCGAAACTGGCCCATGTATTGTCATGTCCATTTTTCGTGGATGCGTGCAGTTTTGTATTGTGCTGCTACTGCACTACCGTGTTGCTAGATAGTTGTAGGAGTACTTGTAATGATGGACTCGGTAACAGTAAGTTGTTGTACGTTCCTTCTGTTGTGTGATTCAACGAAGAGTAGCTAGCACATCACATGAGTTGTTGTTGGGAGGCTGCCGCAGATGTTGCAGTCATGGATCCCATCGGCCATCGTGATTATTCTTGGCAATGGTAGACTTTGTCTATTTAATTAACCCTAGATTTGTTAATGATGTATTCCCTTCGTAAAGAAATATAAAAACATTTAGATTACTGAAATAGTGAGCTAAATGCTTTTATATTACTTTCTACCTGAAGTGTATGGGCATGCTGTGCAAACTGCTGGAAGAAACCAACCGCCCAACGCGTCCCCAAGAATAGTGGTTTAGTGGAAGAGCGAAAGGAAGGCAATAGTCGAGCGAAACCTTCCATTCAAGGCAAAAGTACGAAAACAAACATACCCCTAATAAGGCAAACACCCACCAAACAGTGGGCCTATGCCGCATCAGGGCCACCGCACAGGTGATAAACACGGACGCACGCACCACCCTCTCCGCACCCAGCACCGTATTGAAGAAATTGGAGACCCTATTCAAAATTTAAAATTGACCCATAATATAGGATAAACTAATTGAAATTCTTATATAATACTTATCTTCATCGTGAAATATCAAGCATAGTATTGATTCAAATTTGTCGCTTTTCCTTAAAATATAATATTTGTTGGAATTCCAATAGCTTTGACATGTGAAGAAAAAACTTATTTCGTAATTACCTACTTTGTATTCATACAAAAATTAGCAGACAAAGTTGCTCGTTGCAAACTATGATAATCCTAAAAATTCATATATCTTGAAATAAATAGTACATAATCGTTTCTCAATAAGCAATCTTCTTAGTGATTTTTTTCCACACGTCTACCGCATTGAAGTCTATAGCGTTGTATTTCCACGAAAGTCTAATTCTTAACATCAGGATACGACCCTTTTGAACTAAACGTTTCTACGATGGGTCCAGGTTCTATGTCCAATTCCAAATCGAGGATTTCTCGCTCTTGGTCGGATTCATAAACTAAAACTAAAATCGTTGTTTTTACGATCCCTATGTAGAAAGCCCTTTTTTCTAGTATTTACTAGAAAATTTGATCCTCTTTTTTTTCTATAGTGGAGATAGTCACACGTAATGACAGATCACGGCCATATTATTAAAAGCTTGCGGTAAGAAGGGGTTTCGTTCTAGTGCCCGGAAATAATATTCCAAAGCCTTTGTATGCTCTCCATTGCTTGTGTGTATAAGGCCTATGTTATAGAGTATATAACTTCGATCATAGGGTGAAATGGTAGACACGCGAGACTCAAAATCTCGTGCTGAAGAGCGTGGAGGTTCGAGTCCTCTTCAAGGCATAATATGGAGAATGCTCATTCAACGAGCATTCCCCGTAGAAGTATTCCTGAAATCTGGGCCTGGCGCTCTCCTCTATCTTCTGAGGTCCTTAACCATCTCCCTGATAAAAGTAGACAGTAAAAGCCAAAATAGACTAAATATAGCCTGAACGATCCTAAAAATCCCTCGAAGGAGATAATAAAGAACCCAAAACAGATGTTATCCTACTGCAAGGGTGGTCTTAAGAATCCAAAAGAGGTTGCTCAGAAGAGATAGATGTATCCCAACCTCTATTGCTCTCGCGTAAAGACTTTTTTATACGCGACATGAGCTGGTCTCACTATTGGAAATTCTAGCTTTTTTTTTGCACCGGCTCTTCTTCCTAATCCTCCCTTCCTGAGTCGCTACAAAATATATATTTAAAGAGCAATAATATTCACAATAGCTTGGATTGGGAGTGAATCATATGAAATGCTGACAGTAGCAACTCATTGTTAGAAATCGAAGCATTTTGAGAATTACAAAAAATTAATTACACGCTAGTGAGTACTATTACTATGCATGTTCATCTTACACAAACATCAATTAGTACTTGTACTTACAATTATGGGCCTCTTCTACCTGGACGCCGCCATGTGCAGCAATGCATGCGCACACCTCTCATCACAGGATTCTGGTATGCACCTGTCGACACCCACGTGACATAGAATATTCCGACCAAGAAATAGGGCCCACCAGGCAAACCGGGCACGAAAAATCTACTCCTCCACTATCCTCCATCATTGTGGTCGGGTGAGGTCAGGGGACCTTGCGACATTGTCATGGACATGACCAGGTGGAGCTCGATGACTGAGTCTTGGGGGAGAAGATGTATCAAGAGGAACGAATCCTGGTTCGTCGAATCCAACAACGACATGACTTTGGTTCTTCAAACGTATGTTGACACTGAAAGATTGAGTGTGTTTTGCTACAAACACATTGGTGACATGTTGCAAAGACTTGAGTTCCATTGCAAATGTTGGTTCATATGTTGCATATGCCACAATTATTCTTTGTTAGCAACTTTGTTATGAGCAATGGTTCTTTTAGCATACATGAAAAATATGTTGCATGGGTATGTTTAAATTGCTGAGAAGTTTTCTGCATCATTTTGAATACCGTGAAAATAAATGCCGCCAACCTTGAATATTGCCCATGTTTTTTTTGCTGCAATGGTTGGACGGATACATCATCTCAAATTAGATCAGATGGTGCATGAGGCGTTCAACGATGCACGTTCTACCCTACAGACGTCAGGGTCAGTCATTTGCCATGGTCCAAAAATAAATTTACCATGCTGTAAAAATAAATTTGCCATGGCTTAAAACTAAATTTGCTATCCTTTGAAAAAAAAATCATGGTTCAAAAATTAAATTTTCCATGCTGTAAAACTAAAATTTTCATGTTTCAAAACTAAATTTGTCATGCTACCGATTTTTTTTAAAAAATATAATGATCCAAGAACTAAAATTCTCCACGGATTTAAAAGAGTTTCAAAACTAAATTTGTCATGCTACCGATTTTTTAATAAAAGAGTTTCATGTTAAAAAAAATCAAAATGCCATCAAGTGAAAAAGGAAAAGAAAAGTTTTTGTTGTTGTAAATTCTCCACGGATTTAAAACATTTTTGAGATATTTTGTACATATTTGTGCCCCCTTTATAAAAATGGGTGGGGATGGGGGAGACTTGGAAATCAAACCCATGTCTCTCGTGGAGGTTAGAGGGAATAGCCGACACACTAACAAACGAATAAAAAAACGGGAAACGCTACGCGTCAACCGGCAGGAGTTTAGAAAAGATCCGCCACCTTCGGAGCCGTTCGATCACGTCAGATCGGTTCGTCGTATTTCACCATCCTTTGCAACACGAGGTTTGTTGCGATCTGGTCATTGCAACAAGTTCTCTGTTGCAAAGTCTATACAGCTTTTTTTATAATAAAATCAAATCAAGTGGGATCCAGTTGCATACAGTTTTACGCAAAACGTGTGTTCAGAGATAGTCCTTGCAAGAAAATACTTGTTGCGTTCAAACCATTACAACAGCACCCTGTTACAAAAGTTTTAAAATATTTTATTGCATGCACTCGATCTGCAACAGAACACATGTTGCGAGCTAGGTTTGCAACAAAGACTCTGTTGCAATCTGATTTGCTTCTGCGTGTATCCAAGACCTTCCGATCATAACGCATCCAACGACTTCTAAAGCGGTCGGCGCAACGCGCACGATCCGTCGGTTGAAGCAGATCTTTTCCCTAAAAAAACGACGTCACATTCTCCTATTCTTTAAGATCTGTGCGATTAAAGGAACAATACAGAGGTAGTTCACGCGAGGTGATACGTTTTTTGGTGTTCCCCTAAAAAAAGTTTTTTGGTGTTCGTTTCCGAGTGAATCTCGTTTGGAAAGAAAAATTCACCATACAGAAGTAGCTCTTTCCTTCTTGTTTCATTTATAAAATTATCTTTTGCTTTTTTATATTGGCCAATACAAAAAAAATCATCTCTTTTTTTTTTCTGAAAAAGGAAGAATTCTCATCTCAGGTAGTCATTTCAAACAGTAAGAAGGCCAATTTGTCATGGAAAACGTTCTTTCTAAACCGGCTGATATCTCGCGGTTCTAAACCTCGTCCAGCGATTGACACGTGTCTCTGGTTGGCCCCATGTATCGCTCCCCATCTCGCCTTATCTTCCTCACACGAGCCACTCGTTTCCACGCGTGGACCACTTCCAATTCCCTTTCTCTCTTTCTGATGAAGCTCACCAGCAAACTTTTTTCTCCAAATTCGGTGAAGCCTTTTTCGTTTGAAGCCACCGCAGCATCACCGTCACCTGCTGGTATGCAGGAGACCATCTGCTCCAACGAAGCACCATCGTCCGTTGCAGTCCCGTTTTGCAAGCAGCATCATCGCCGACGCAAGTTCAGGACGGCGGCCCTGCAATGGAGCAAGCGGTGGCGCTACTATCGACCGTGCTGCAATGAAGCAAGCGGCAGGGCTGATGCCGGCGGGGCTGCAATGGAACGGACGACGCGCTGCTGTCGGCGGCGGAGCTGTAATGGAGCACCACCGTGCAAGCGTCGCTGACGCCATCAGAGTTTCGTCAGTCACGTTGCTGCAGTGGAGCATCGCCAGAGGTCACCGAAGTTGCATTGAAGCGCGTCGGCATCGTTGAAGGCTCCACCGGGTTGCAATGAAACGCCCGTCGGAATTGTACTGGTTCATTGTCGGAGCTTCATTGAAGTTTTGCCGAAGTTGCATCGAAGCTTCGTCAACGCTGCAACTGAGCATCGCCGGCGAGTGTAACACATCGCGGCTTCCGTCAGTGCGTGTTGGACCTGCGACGGGTCGGCGGTGCTGCGACTGTGTCGGTGTTGGCGCTGCAACGAAGCATGACCGGTTTTCCTCGATGCTGCGACGAAGCACCACTGCGCATGTGTTGGCGCTCCAAATGGAGGACCGAGGCGCCGCCGTTGCTGCACGCCGCCGGTGCTGCAATCCAACATTCATCGATGCCGCCGGCTAACTGACGCAAGCGCAGACGGGGTGAAGCGGGGGTGCCGCAAACAACCAGCTCCGCCGACGAGGGATGCTGCTCCTTCCAGCCACAAGACGAACGAGTCGTGGGAATGACGCAGCTTTTCCATGGCGACGGGATGTGCGTGGGCTGATCCAACGGCTGTGAGGAGATGGATCGTAGGGCTCGCGACCCGGCTTATTTTCCTAGAAAATCAACCGATTGATTCCTAGCAGTCGCCATTTGTTATTTATGCACCGTCAGATCAAAGATAGACATCCCAGATGCTGCCTCCTCTCTGCTCTTGTCCACGCCGCCGTCCTCTTGACGCGCGGCCCCGCCTGACCGGAGTCCGGAGCCGTTGCCGCCGGCCGTTCAGCGCGTCCTCCTACGCCTCTTCCCTCTCCTACGGGATCTTTACCGCCGTCATCTTCTCCCTGGGCCGCCGCCACAGTCCAGAAGGGCCTCTTTTCTTCCCCGTACCGTCGCCGCCGCCGCCGCCGCCAATGTTCTCCAGCCTTCCCACGGAGAACTAGATGGCACATCTGCGCAGCCACGTGCTACAGGAGCCGATTCAAATTTCTGGGGCGAAGGGGGCGGCGGCCAGAACATCTCGCTGCCGGTGCCGGAGGCGAAGGAATGATTCCTCCTGGCTGCTGCTAGCACGGATGATAATCTCTTGCCGGAGAAACAGCGGCGCCGGTGGTCAGCGCCGTTTTGCCCCGGGTTGGTAGTGCGCCTCCGCTGCATCGCTCAATGTTACTGCCATTCACCCCAGTCCCCAGGTCGCTCCTCCTCACCTGAATAGATTTACAGTTCTGTCTCTGAAGTTGTTTTGGGGATGACATTGGGGATTAACGTAATTGCATACATGCAGATGCAGGCCTCGTTTTTGTGTACAGGAGGTGTCTTTGACTCCTGTTTTTCTTCTTAATGGTGGCAGCATTATCCATCAGGTATTTTTCTTTCCCTCCATGGTACCTGGTGTGATTGATTGCTTGACTAAATGATTCAAAGTCATGAACTGGATGAAAGTGGAACCTGTGCTGTGTTCTATATTTCTGTACCATATTTCAGATCTCTATTTAGCTACCTACTTGTTACCTATGAACATGTATATATGCTAAATCGTGTAGCATGGAGTGTTCCAATGAGAAAGTAGGCTTCCGCCCCCCTTTATAGATAAAGGAATCGAACCAAGGTACACGGACGAACGATACAAGGTGGTGAGGTAACCCTCTTACAAAGCCAATATTGAGATAAGCGGTGCACCTACGCGATCAACAGAAGGCATCAGCAGAACTACACACAACCCCACGTTACATCCTAACACACCTAGGCTCCACAGCAACGCCCTCAAGAGGGAGAACGGCGCAGAGCGTCGCCGCTGCCTAGTCCAGATGGACAAGGGTATTCACCCGGAGCCTTGACACGAGGAGAAGAACCACGACGCCGTCTTCAGGAAGAGAGCGGCACCCACGGGTGTCGCCGCCGCCGGTGCCAAGACACAGAGCTCTCACTCGGCAACTCACCCGTGTCACCGATCCCGCTAGGGAGAGCGCGATGAGGTCTAGTTCCCAGATCCGGATCAGGGCACCGCCCTACTAGAGAGTGAATGCCCGAGCTACCCGCCGCTCTGCCACCCGTTGCCCACACAACCGAGAGGAGCCACCACCACCACCATGGTGCCTGTCGGAAAGCAACCATGTGGTCCACCATCCAGGGCCGCCGCCCCGGCATCCCTGCCCCAAGACACCGCCATCCTCCACCTCACGACGCTTCAACCCCAGTCGGACGAGTAGAGCTCACTTTCCACTCAGTTCCCGGCATCATTCCTCGGATCTGGGTGACCCTCCCACTCACTGTGGGAGGCGTCGACGCCTGCATCCCCATTAAGCCCTCCTGGAACTAGGGGTCACGATCGTAGGACTGCCGCCGGCCGCCGTCAAGCCCTTCTGGAGCTCACACGTCGCCAAATCGAGGTCAAGGCACCGATCAATAGGCCAGATAGCAGTGCCAGGTGTCGTGGTAATACTAAAGGCATACCCCTAGGCGAGGGAAACCCAGGGGTATCCTTAAACCCTGGGTTTCCCCAAAACACATTAAGCAAAATAAGACCAACAAAAAACACGAAGCATTGGCAGTCTCCGAGTAACATGTTACTCGGAGACCAGGGGCCGCTTCCGAGTACGCAACTACTCGGAAGCCCAGCAAGATCCGAGTAGAGCGATACTCGGAAGCAATCGGCGAGGCTCCCCCCTACTCGGAAGATGGAAAACGCAACGGACGGGAGGCATTTAATGCTGCAGGCGTTTTCCCCTCTTTTATTAGTAGTAATGGGCGGACCGTTTTGTATTTAAGTACGTGTTTAATCTTGTAATTAAGACCCATTTAAGCCAAGGTATTAAGGAGGCAGGGGCGCACTCTATATAAGCCACCCTCTCCCCTTCGGCATGGGCACGCGCAACACTTCTGATTCTCAGTTTTCCTGAAGAAAGAACACCCCAGTAAGCCTGGGACAGGACTAAGGTTTTTTATCTCTACGAAGAGGCCTAACCTGTATAACCCCTTTGCGTCAACCCTCTTTACTACAGATCATTTAGCTCCTTTCATACCCCCATATCTATTGCAGATTTATATCCACGACACCAGGCCACCGCCACCACACACCACCCCCGTGACGGCCCATCCACGGAGGTACCCCAGGCCAAGGCCAGCCACTCTTACCCGGGGAACGACCTCGATCTGCCCCGGACCCAGATCCGGCCCGCCCGAGCACAAACCCTAGGACCAGGCACCCGGCCTAGTCCCGGGAGAAGGAGGCTGCTGCACCACCGCCCCGTGCTGCCAGCCGGACCGCAACCGCCACGCCGCCGCAGCCAGCACCAGCACGCACTACCAACTCCGCCTTCGAACCGCGCCACCGAAGCCCCCGTCCCCTGCCGGCCAGATCTGGCCGTCGCAGCGCAAGCACACACCAACACTGAAGCCGCCCTCGGCCCGCGCCGCCCCACAGGTTGGTCCGGCAAGACCGCTATCGACAGGCCGACCGCCGCCCAGACCCGTCGCCGCGCCACCGGGCACGCACCACCACCCGCCGCCGAAAGGGACCCAGCCCGAGCCGCCCGGGCAACACCACCACCGCCCCAGACACCCACCACCGACGTCGCCGGATGGCCGCCTCACGTCACGGCACCCGGCCGAGGACGTGCAGGCCGGCAGCGCCAGCCGCGCCGCCGCCGTCGAGGCTGAGATCTGGCCGGCCAGAGCAGGTCGCCGCCACCAAGGAGTATTCGTTTTTGTAGAAGAATACAAATCTACGTACATTAACAACTCAGAACATTGTAATTGAACTGCCAGTTCAATACTTCTCTTTCGATGCACCGAGTGATATATATTTTTGTTTTTGCATGGCTAGCAATGTGGCCATTTTCTTAATGGAAATTTGTGTTCCTTTTATTCCCTAAGGAGTAATCATTTGAACAGGCAGGGTCAGCCATTTACATTGTGGTCTAGTTGTAGGTTCATCAGCTGTGGCAATGTGAAAAGAAAAGTTGTTGGAAAGGAATTGCAATTGTTCCATTTAAACATCACTGTAGTTGAAAATAATTTAGTTTACACTAATAAGGAGAGTAGGAGGCTATTAGCTCTCCAGTTGAATTACCGGATTGAACTGGATGTACTTTTGTGGACATAAGGCTCGCTGTCATTTAATGTATTTGTCACAGCAAGTTCTGGTCAGCTAGGTCCTTACAGGGGTTTTACATTAGGAACTGCAACCATTTCAATATAGTATGGTTAACATTAATTTCTTTAGTTTCTTTAGTTGATGCTCTCATCAAAATACTTTCCCGGACTCTGGACGTACTCTACTACTGGTTGAAAACAACCACACAGTTCTACATCATGGGATCCTCACACAAACAAAAGCAGAGCAGTAATTGCTGACTATTTTCTGTCTCTATGAAAATTGAATATTCCTAAATTGTAAGTTTTGTTGCTCTTTTTGACATCAGGTTGATTGTGTCCTACATTTTGTGTTTGATTGATTACCATAAAATTAATGTTCATTTCACATTATTTGATTGATTTTCACATGAATGGATGTAGAATCACAATTTCCTTTCTTGTAGTTTTTACAAGCTTTTGCATTCAATTCTCATAAATCACATGTGATTATTCTCTTCATTGCTTTGTAACACTGCATTAGTTTTAATGGTTTGACTTACAGTGTGGTGTGCCTTTTGGTATGGGGTAAGTTAGACTTAAAAATATGGAAACGGAGGGATAATTTATTTGAATGTATGCCAAATATGATGTATGATGTTAATAGGTTGCAGAAACACCTTTACAGATAGTTATGGTAAAAAAATATAAACAATCTACGTTGTAATTTATTTTTTTGGATTAATTGTCTTTCAGGAGGACAGTTACATGATACACCGAGTCGTACTTTTGGATCTTATGATGGGATGGTCCAAAGTTTTCAAAAATTGGATATCTATTAAAGCTTCCAAATATTCTTAATTGTTTTCCAAAATTTCATGGAGACATATCCACTTGCGTTTTTTCTTTGAGGTACGCCTCCTCTTTTCCCATCTCTCTTCCCCATCCTTTTACCCTAACTTTGAGCCGCCACCGCCGCCGCCGCCGCCGCTTTTCTTACGCCTCCCCTTCCCCTCCTCCCTCACATACATGCGCTTCTACCCTAAGCTTGAACCACCGCCACCCCCACCCCCACCCCATGTTTGTACCCGAAGTTGAACCATAACACCCCTCCGTTTTAGGTACGCCTCCTCACTCCCCCACCCCCCCACCCCACATGCTTTTACCCTGAGTTTTCGTCACCATTGACGCGTCGTTGTCGTTTTCTAATTTATGCCTCCACACCTCTCTCGTGTGCGCTCTTTTACCCTAGTTGGTTAGACATTTTTAAATTGCAATATATGAACTTATATTATTCCAAGTAATTGTCCCTTTATAATATAGAATGTTTGTGCATGGTTCAATGTTACCTCTCAATTTTCTTGTAGAGGAGGTTTGAGATTGAAGATTAAATGTTAATCTTCAATTTGGGCAGGTCTTCGTGTGAAAGTGAATATGTTATTCTTAAATGTTGCATGTGCTATGTTTTGAACAGGTTGCCACTCATTGCAATACATATGCCAATTTTGTGTCTTGGTTACATATGTGGCATAGAATTATTACTAGCTATATCCATATTTTGTTAGGATTCCAACATTCTTGTATACATGAAAAAAGCAGATTCACTGATATCATTTGAATTCTACAGAGAATATAGATGTTTCATATATTCAGCAAAACAATATTTCTTATGAAGTATTGGTTGAATAATGTTCCCTTTCATTTATTAGCATTTTCTTATAATCACGATATCAACTTTCAGACATAAACTCTGTATGGTATTTTTCCTCAAATCTTTTTTCATTTCATAACGATCCATAGTGTAATGGTTAACTGCCGAAGTTACCATAATATATTTGGTCAATGTTATTTATGCCAAGAATTATGTTCTCATCCATCTCTCTGTGTGTTGCGAAGGAAAACAGACAGAATATGCAACCCGAAGTTCGTGTTATTACTACTTATTCTTACTTGTTAGTTCTACTCCATTTGTGGTATGATGAAAGCTTATCAATGTTCTGTTTGCAGAATGGTAAAATAGGAATCAAACAAACCATCCCAAGGGTGATCAACGATGCTCCAACAGTCAACTTGGCCCTTCTTCGTATCCCGTGAAAGCCCAGCTCAGGATCTGATAAATCGCTTACCAGATGATTGCATTTTTGACATATTCAAACTACTTGATGTGCCAAAAGATTTAGAATCATGTGCTACTGTCTGCTGGAGATGGGCTGAACTCGTGTCGTCTTTGGCGTCAAAACCTTTTCAAACTTGGAAGAAGAATCATCTGGTGCTAAAGGGACATGATTTAGACGACACCCAGCTTGTACTAAAGGTCATTAGCAGTTCCTGTAGGGATACAGTTTCAAAGCTAGACATCATCCAGTTGTCAAGTGGCACTGCTGCTAATCTAGGTGTTCGGCATGTCACTGACAAAGGATTAGAATTTGCAACTAAGGCATTTCGTAACCTATCATCGGTTCGTCTGATCGGATGCCCAATGATCACAGACGATGGCATTCTTCAAGTCTCTACAAGATGCACCGCCTTTAGTTCCCTCCACATCGAGGATTGCCCATCTATCACAGTTGTGTCGTTGCAGACTCTTGTGGAATACGCAAAGAAACTCTCATTTCTTTCGTTGGGTCGTTGCCCTCAAATCCTGAATAGTGCTGTTGTTTCCTTGATGACTGAGAAGCCTAGTTTGACCAATGTTGAGCTCCATAGCATGGATGTCCTACCGCAGAGTGCAGGATCAGAAGTTGCAACAACAATGTCCCTTCCAATAGTGTCAGTGCCGGCACACAGGGAATCCCAAATAATCCATCACTTGCGTACCCTATTCTTGGTCGATTGTTCTGTTGGTTATTTGCAGGGCTTGCTTCCTCATTTTGAGCTTCAATTTCTCAAGTGTCTAGTGATCGGGCGCTGCACTGGGATGAATCATCTTGACCTGATCCATCTGCTGGGTCCGAAGACGAGACTCAAAAGACTTGATCTGGCAATGTTCAGGTTCTCCTCTTATGCGGGTCTCATGGAGGTACTTTATTCGTGTCAGGAGACCATCCAAGAACTCACACTGGATGATTGCACTTTCGACGAGGTATCACAACCCGGACAAGACGCCATTCCCCAGGCGTGCCCACAGATGCAGATGATCGAGGTGAACAACTGCGCGAGCATCGCATACATGTTCCTTCCATGGGTCGCCCAGGCCTGCCCTGAGCTCTTGGAGATCAGCCTAGTCAGGATGACAAACGCGTCCACCATCTGTTCCAACTTCTTTGACATCATATTCTGCTGCAAGATGATCACCAAGGTGGACCTGAGCTGGTGTGGAGGGGACAACTGCGTGGCAAACTACGTGATCTTGGAACTGGGGGATACTCTCCGGGAGCTCGTCCTGGATGGGTGGGCGGAGTTCACTGGCGATCTTGACGAGCCTCTCGGTAGGCACTGCCGCAACCTGGCCAGGCTCAGCTTGCGGTACACCGCCACTAGCGACAATACACTGCGGTTCATGATGTCCGAGAAATTACAGTATCTTCAGGAGATTGTGCTGGAGGGGACTTTGATCACCGATGAGGCACTGCAGATTTTGCTCTGGTCGCGGTTGCCTAGGCTCCGGAAACTCAACACTCAGCATTGTGCCTGTATCACCTCGTTCGCCGCCACCATGCAGGACTTCTTTGAAAGATCCAGAGCTGAAGGGAGTGACTCCTAACTTCTCAAGAACAAAATAAATCATACAATTCTACCGCTACTTTTTTTTTATCATTTACCCTGTATTACATTTTATCTGGACCGAGGACATCCCCATTGTTCTGAAACATTTACCATTTGCTATTTTGAGTAGCTGTGGACATCGTATTTGAAGTTTTGCTTGTCACAGGTGACATTCCCCGCCCAGTGAAATGGTTGATTGTGGTTAAACTATGACTTTTATCCCTCTCTTCATTCTGTTGGTTAATTTTTATTTGAAGAAACTGTACTGTGATAAATGAGCAGATCACTGCATCTTCATGTTTTCTGATGGTATGTGTGAAATTTCAATTTTCACTTCAAATCTGTGCATTTTGTCTCAACGTGTTAGTATGTGCATTTCCTAATGATTTATGTATTGTTGTGGAGTTTAACAAGGTCGCATAGGCTTCAGGTCATTTTAAAGCAATCTTGTTTTTCTTTGTAAAGCCATTCAAAAGTTTGAGTTGGGGATTATTTTGCTTGACTATGATGGCCCAAATCTATATTGAGTTGAGTTTAGGTAGATAGCATATGCTTAATTAAATCCATATTATTTTGAAAAAAAACATATTATTATGAATAAATGATCCATATTATTTCGGTTGACTATGGCCCAAATTCTTTCACTTTGAAATTAATTCCATAAATCCAAACCTCGGTAGAAATATAAAATGAAGACGATTCATTCCAACCACAGGTCCGCCCGACTTCCATGCAGCGGACGAGACAACGAAGTGAAGATCGGTACCACTATTCATCTAGCAACTGGATAGCATATGCAAGTTCGTTTGTAAACTGTGGGCAGGTTCAATTGACATTTCTGGCGACGATCGTCTCCGATCTACTCTGGCACATGTATGTACTGATCTCTTGGGAACCAACTTGGTTAATGTTGGTGCCATTCCTGGCCACTGCTAGCAATCAACTTACTCTGCACTCTACACAACTACATCCCTATATATGTAGATTGATCCATCCGCCCGAGTGCAAATATTAACGCTCACGCCTATACATACATATGAGCATAGCTCGGTAGAAGTATTTGATATTTCCATATTTATCGTCGGTTCCATTGATTTTCATGTTCTTACAGAGTTGTTGCGCATCATCGTTTATGAACACGCTGGAATAGCTAGAAAGACTTGATCAGGCTGTGCGTCATGCACAAGCATGGAATGGAAACTGTGAGGAAACTGGAAGTTACAAGAGCAGCCCCGGGCTAGAGGGTGATACACTGAGCCATCAGCTAGTATGTCATTCACGGTCAGACCAACAGCCGTGCACCTATGTAGATTTGTATTGGAGAAATATTTGCCTCTATGTCCAAGAAAGGTTGAATTCCAGAAATTTGGTTTTCACCCCGCTTTATATATAAAGCAACCAACACACCGAGCTGAACTGACTCACGAATATCCAACAAGTGGACTGTTAAGATAGATCGTAAACCCCAACAAATGTGTAAATTTTTTGGATTGGGCTGGTTTGGCCAATATTTTACTGACACCTCCCATACTCATCTCTACAGTCTACACTTTGCACCGCCCTAGATGAGCTCACAAACTCAATTGATCACCTTTGTTGCATTGATCTTTTTTTCTTTGGTCTATCGATCTAGCAGAAGGTAGAAAGTTTATATATAACACCTACCTTGTGTAGTTGCATTGTTTAATGCAAAGTCTAGGTGGTTGTTGCACCGGTGAAATTGAACATAAGCACATGATTTGGTGATCCACGCTAACATTTATACACATACTCTCGACTGGTCATCTTCATTGAATCGTAAACCTTGCTCCAAGCTAGATTGTCAAAATCGTCGACGAGGAACTCTTTGGGGATCTCAACGACGTGTGTGTGGCATTGAGCAAAACCCTGGAAGAACATCATATTACCGTCGTAACCCCGGAAGTAAAGCTGACTAAGGATTCACAGATCGAAGAATCATCAGATTTCAAGCCAGATCAGACCGATAGAGCACAACTCCTTGGCCAAACCATCCTCGGAACCAAGGAGAGGCGCAATTTAAGCGTTTTGGAAACGACCCTAGGATTCATTCCAACCACTGGTTCACTCGACCTCCATGTAGCGGACGAGACAACAAAGTGAAGATCGGTACTATTTATCTAGCAAGTTCGTTTGTAACCTGTGGGCAGGTTTAATGACATTTCTCGTGACGATCGATGATACGCGATCATCTCTGATGTACTCTGGCACATGTATGTACTGATCTCTTGGGAACCAACTTGGTTGATTTTGGTGCCATTCCTAGCCATTTCCTAGCAACCAACTTCCTCTGCACTCTACGCAACTATGTGCATCCCTACAGAGATCGATCCATCCGCCTGAATTCAAATATGAACATTGCTCGACAGAAGTATATTGATATCTTCGGATTTATCGTCGGTCCCATCTATTTTCATGATTTTGCAGAGTTACCACGCACCACCTTGTTTATGAACACGCTGGAACAGTTAGAAGGACTAGGGAAACGTGTCATGCACATGCATCAAATGGAACTCTCCGAAAACTGAAAGTTACACAAGTAGCCGCTGGGCTAGGCGGTGAATGGATATACTGGGCCGTCAACTAGTATGTGCTATTCACATTCAGAGCAACAGCCGTGCATCTTCGGTGGTGATTCGAGGGATTGTTGATCCACCAACTCTGGAGGCTTTGGCGGTGAGAGAAGGGCTTGCTCTAGCGAAGGACTTATATGCAAGCAGGATTCATGTGGCATCGGACTGCAAGGTGGTAGTAGAGGATGTTAAGACAGGGAGTTATGCGGCCTACGGCGCAATTATCAGAGAAGTCAGAAGTTTAGCTTTAGATTTCATTTCTTGTCATTTAGTCCATGAATTTCGTAGTAATAATTTTGAAGCTCACAACTTAGCGAAGTTTAGTTTGAATTTGGGGGTTGGCCGTCATGCTTGGTTAGGCCAACCCGGAGCCCTTCATTTCGTCCCTGTAAACATTGGTGATGCCTTAATATAAGCTTCGTGTGTTGTGCCCCTAAAAAAAAACAGCCGTGCATCTATGCAGATTTGTATTGGAGAATTTGCCTCAACTGCCAAAGGATGATGAACGGTTGGTGTACGGCCGCTTGCAAGTTCTCTATCGCGCGCGCTTGCCGGCCAGCGATTGGGTTGGAGAATTTGCCTCAACTGCCAAAGGAAGTGGACCTCACTCAGAAATCTGCAACAACTGGACTGTTGAGATAGACCGAAAACCCCAACATACGTGTGAAAAAATTGGATTGGGATGGTTTGGCCAATATCTTTCTGACACCTCCCATACTTATCTCTATAGTCTACACAATGCACCGCTCTAGGTGAGCTCACAAACTCAACTTGTCACCTTTGTTGCATTGATCTTTTTTATCTTGCTCTATCGATCTAGCAGAAGGTAGAAACTTTATATATAACACATATCTTGTGTACTTGCAGTCTAGGTGATTGTTGCACCGGTGAAATTGAACATAAGCACATGATTTGGTGATCCAACGTGCGTCAACACTTATACACACACATGACACATACTCTCTTTCTCACGTGCTATTTCTCGTCGAAGTCGAAGAGGTATATTTTAGTGTAACCCCACACTTTATTAATCAAAGTTCACTACGAGGGTGATATAAAACGAATCATGGGGTTGGTCGAACCAAACATATCCATGATCCAATGAGTGACTATATTTTGCTAAGCTATGAGCATCATTTTCTGTTCTACCAACGAAACAAAAAGTATATGCTTCAAAACTAGATTTAGATTCAAAATTTATGTGATGACTGGCCCATAGGGCCACCTTCTCCTTTGCTAATATCCCCAGTCACCTGTATTGAGTCGGACACTATCTGGACTCTAGAAATCAGCAGGTCTCTAGCAAGAGCTAGTCCCTCCCTGCAATACATCACCTCGAGGGTGGCAAAATCAATGACGCCGCCAATAACGAGAGAAGAGGCTCCTATAAATCGACCGTTGCTATCACGACAGACCGCGACAGTCAAACCCGCTCTTCCTGACCGAGAAACCCCTCTATCAACAACAATTTTCTCCACACCCGTAGGTGGTGATGTCCATGTTGCACGGGTACTGTGATTGGTATTCTTCTTCGGGATCTCACTGAGCTCCACAATGAACCTTTCCACAAAGATCTTGGTCGACAGTGGAATTTGAAAAACACCTTCATGTATTGCTTGCCAGCGTGCATACCAAATAGCCCATAATTTCACTACCATCTTGATGAAAGCTTCCGAAGATAGGGATTCGATCGTGGTGAACAACCATAGCTTGGGGTGTGCAACATTAGTGGCTATCAGGTGTTCTAAAAGTTCAACATCAAGCAGTGCCCATACGCATCTTGACATTGAACACTCAAGGAGGGGAATGCTTCCATGAGTCCTCGTTCCCGCAAAGAGAACAACGGTTGGTGGGAGACATCTTTTGGTGATTCCTTACATCTTTCGTGGGGAGGGACATGTGAGCCAACCTCCACATGAGTGAACACACCCTGCACGTCACAGGAATTTCCCATAAGGACTTCCACATCCTAGCATCATGCTCATTATTTGATGTGTCCTTAGTCTCCTCTACCCAAGCCTCCCTTCGACATTTTGTTTCAATGATAATTCTGTAGCAAGACTTAACAGTAAATCGGCAGCTCTTCTCCTGACTCCATGCCCAATAATCATCAATGTTTCTAGTGCAAATAGGAATGCTCAATATGAACACCACATCGATTGGCAGAGAGACTTCCTCCACCTAAGTTCTGTTCAACGAAGCATTTGTCTGGTCGGTAAGATCAGACACGTTGAGAAGTGGATCGGCCAACAGAGACCTGTACGGTTTCATCATCTCTTTCCGGGGGATCCAATTATGTCGCCGGATATCCGTGGATTGTCCATTGTCTATCATCCCGAGAATACAAAGAATGGGCTTTTCACTTAAGCCCATGTGCACTACGTGTAGCCCAACCCAACATGAGAGTGGGGCTTCACCAAGCGCACGAGGCAAGAGAAATCAACCGGTCAATCCAATCAATATCGAAGGTAGTACCGTCTAACACACATTATCGTTGGTTGTTTGCTTCACACTGAAGCCACCCTTGGATGCACTATGATAAATGAGCAGATTAAACTATGACTTCTGTCCCTCTCTTTATTCTCTTGGTTGTTTTTTATTTGAAGAAACTGCATTGTGATAAATGAGCATATCACTGCATCTTCCTATTTCCTGATGGTACTCCCTCCGTTCGTGAATAAGTGTACTTCTACTTTTTGTCCTAAGTCAACATTAAAAATTGTCCAACTTTATAGAAAATAGTAGTAACATATATGACATTATATTAGTATATTATAAAAGTACATTTCAAAACGGATCTAATGGTACTAATTTAGTGTCATAAATGGTGCTACTTTTCTCTATAAAGTGGTCAATTTTTTTTAACTTAGAACAAAAGCTAGAAGTGCACTTATTTGCGGATGGAGGGAGTATGTATGAATTTGAATTTTCACTTCAAATTTGTTCATTTTGTATCAACATGAGAGTATGTGCATTTCCTCCTGATTTATGTATTGTTGTTGAGTTTAACAAGGTCACATAGGCTTCAGGTCAGTTTAATGTAATATTGTTAATTGTATGTAACTTAAATTTGAACTATTGTTTTTTACATTGGGTTGGACTTAGGACATAGGTAATCCGAGGTAGATATCAACTTAAATTTGAACTCTTGATTTCCACATTGGTTTGCATACTACAATTTTCAATTGAAAATTCAGGTAGGTGTGTGATTTAAGCCAACTGCAATAGTATGCTAGTTGGTCAGCCAATCGGAGTTGAGGTGTACATCAATCATAGCACCCTGGTCTTGTTTTTATTTCTAACTCCATTCAAAAAAATTGAGTTGGGGATTATTTCTCTTGACTATGATGGCCCAAATCTATATTGCGTTGAGTTGAGGTAGATAGCATATGCTTAAATCCATATTATTATGAATAAAAGATCCACATTTCGGTTGACTTGTCCCAAATTATTTCACTTCAAAATTAATTCCATAAATTCAAACCTCGGTAGAAATATAAAATGAATACGATTCATTCCAACCACCGGTACGCCTGACCTCCATGCAGCAGACGAGATAACAAAGTGAAGATCGGTACTCCCTCCGTAAACTAATATAAGATGTTTTAGCTCACTAGTTTAGTTATCTAAATCATCTTATATTAGTTTATAGAGGGAATACTATTTATCTAGCAACTGAATGTACTTTTGACCAGAAAAATCATCTAGCAAGTTCGTTTGTAAACTGTGGTAAGGTTTAGTTGACATTCCTCGCGACGATCGATGATACATGATCATCTCCGATGAACAGCTGATCTCTTGGTAACCAACTAGGTTGATTTTGGTGCTATTCTTGGCCACCGCTAACAATCAACTTACTTTGCACTCTACACAACTAGTACATCCCTATATCTGGAGATTGATACATCTGTGCACAGTTCGATAGAAGTATTTGATATTTCCAGATTTATCGTCGGTCCCATTGATTTCATGATCTTACAAAGTTACCACGCATCATCATTTATGAACACGCTAGAACAGCTAGGAAAGACTACAGAAGACTGTGTCATGTTCAAACATGAAATGGAAACTGTGAGGAAACATGAAGTAGCAAGAGCAGTCACAGCCTAATGGGTGAATGGATACACTGGGTGTGTTTGATAAAGTGCATGGAGGGTGCATGGCCTTAAAAGTTTCCTACAAAACTCACCTTTGGATGTTTGGTAGGATGCATGGGTTGTACTCAGCTATGTTGAATTCATGCAAAACAGGGCTCGTAGCTATGCTGAGGAGAGAACACCCATATAGCTATGCAAAACAGTCTATTCATGGTCAGAGCAAAGGCCGTGCACCTATGCAGATTTGTATCGGAGAATTTGCCTGAAATTGCAAGGAAAGTTGAACCGACTCACGAATCTCCAACAAGTGGATTGCCAAGATAGACCAGAAACCCCAACATACGTGTGAAAAAATTGGTCAATATTTTACTGACACATCCCATGCTCATCTTTATAGTCTACACTTTGCACCGCTCTATGTAAGCTCACAACTCAATTGATCCCCTTTGTTGTATTGATCTTTTTCTCTTGGCCTATCGATCTAGCAGAAAGTAGCTTTATATATAACACCTATGTTGTGTAGTTGCATTGTTTAATGCAAAGTCTAGGTGGTTGTTGCATCGGTGAAATTGAACCCGAGCACATGATTTGGTGATCCATGCCAACATTTATACACATACTCTCTTTCTCACGTTCCCGGTCTTCTTGAATGAATCAAAAACCTTGCTCCAAGCTAGATTGTCAAAATCGATGGCAGGTCTTTGTGGATTTCAACGATGCGGGTGCGACATTCAGAAAAACTCTGCAAGAACATCATATTCCCGTAGTAACCCCGAAAGTAAAGTCGACTAAGGATTCACAGATCGAAGAATTGTCAGATTTGAAGTCAGATCATACCGATAGAGCACAACTCCTTGGCCAAACCATCCTCGGAACCAAGGAGATGCGCAATTTAAGCGTTTTGGAAATGACCCTAGGTCATAACACACCATTTAAATCTTTGGATCCAATGTCAAATCGTACTGTCGGAAAAGAGCTCGCCCCGAGACCCATGTGGCTGAGCCTCCCCATGGCCCCATTTCCCGCCCCACTCATGGAGCAGGAACACGAGGATCGTGACAAGCGTCTTCTAGATATGATGTTAGATCGGATTAAGAACTCACAATATCAGACAAACCTGGATTGACATCATGCCGAAAGGGAATAATTCTACACGGTGGTGACATTTTAAAACCACCTACCACCCACCTGGCACGAAAACATTGAGGACCCAATGGAAGTGCTCGGAGGATTAAATGGAGGACGAAGTCGGTGAATCCAAAATACTACAGACACAATCGATATACATAGGCGACTGGAAGGCAACCGTAACTCACGAAGTCTACAACGTAACACCCACCGATGCCGCCAACAAAAACGCAAAAAATTCCGAGAAGACCAACACTAACGGAGAAGATCGATCAAGCGACTTTGGAGCGTCAAACCAAGCCACAATTGACCAACGGCTCAAAGATGTTGAACAGGACGAAGGCTAGAAAAAAGCTCACTCGGACGGTCAATAAAGTTATAAAAGACAAGGCTAAAGTAGTCGAAAAAAGTATCCCACAATTTTTTTTGAAAAAGCGTTCGAAGTGGAAAGATATAAATTTCTTATCCGGGAAAGAGAGGATCACTTGAAGAAAAGATTGTGCAACATCAGTCTGCCGAGAAAACGCTCTTTTCTCTACTCTCTATCTCTAGTCTCTAGTCTCTAGTATCTAAAAAAAGGCTAACGGTTCCTCACGGTCCCTTCCAAGTGTTTTGCCAGCAGTTTCGTCAACCGGTTTATTTTCTTCCATCACACCACTTCATCGAGTTTTTTGTCCAACCGGTTTTATTATCCCACCAAATCTTATTTAACCACACCTTATCATATGCGATTTAAATCATATTAACATCTTTTCATGCATAATTCAATCACGTTAATTAAATGTTTCCATATATCATTCAATCACATTAATTAAACCTTTTCATATGTCGCTAAATCACATGAATATATTGTGAGGAACACGAGGATTTATTTCCCCGTTGCAACGCACGGGCATTGTCCTAGTAATCTCTAGTATCTAAAAAAAGGCTAACGGTTCCTCACGGTCCCTTCCAAGTGTTTTACCAGCAGTTTCGTCAACCGGTTTATTTTCTTCCATCACACCACTTCATCGAGTTTTTTGTCCAACCGGTTTTCTTATCCCACCAAATCTTATTTAACCACACCTTACCATATGCGATTTAAATCATATTAACATCTTTCCATGCATAATTCAATCACGTTAATTAAATGTTTCCATATATCATTCAATCACATTAATTAAACTTTTTCATATGTCGCTAAATCACATGAATATATTGTGAGGAACACGAGGATTTATTTTCCCGTTGCAACGCACGGGCATTGTCCTAGTAAAGATAAAAATCTTCTAGCCGACCTAAACTACGTAACTAATTGAGGTCCCACCAACCACAAGCAACCATACTCCAGAGTTGCCCGTTTAGCACCACAAGATAGATGATACGTTAATCAAGGGAACCGAGCACCCCACATAAGGAACATTTGGGTTGATTTGGCCCAAGTTCTTTCACATCGAAATTAATTCCATAAATTCAAACCTTAGTAGAAATCTAAAATGAAGATGATTCATTCCAACCACTGGTTTGCCTGAGATCCATGCAGCGGACGAGACAACAAAGTGAAGATCGGTATTATTTATCTAGCAAGTTCATTTGTAACCTGTGGCAGGTTTAATTGACATTCCTCATGACGATCGATGATACGCGATCATCTTTGATGTACTCTGGCACATGTACAGATGTACTGATCTCTTGGGAACCAACTTGGTTGATTATGGTGCCATTCCTAGCCATTGCAGAGTTACCACGCACCACCTTATTTATGAACGTGTGGCATGAACATGCATGAAATGAAACTCTCAGAGTTACTTGAGTAGCCCCCGGAGGAGGTGAATGGATACACTGGGCCGTCAGCTATTATGTGCTATTCACAGTCAAAAGAGCAACAACCGTGCATCTATGCAGATTTGTATCCGAGAATTTGCCTAAACTTGCAAGGAAAGTTGAACCGACTCACGAATCTCCAACAAGTGGACTGCTAAAATAGACTAGAAACCCCAACATACGTGTGAAAAAATTGGCCAATATTTTACTGACACATCCCATACTCATCTCGATAGTCTACAGTTTGCACCGCTCTAGGTGGCTCACAAACTCAACTGATCACCTTTGTTGCATTGATCTTTTTTCTCTTGGTCTATCGACCTAGCAGAAGGTGAAAACTTTTTATATAACACCTACCTTGTGTACGTACATTGTTTAATGTAAAGTCCGGGTGGTTGTTGTACCGGTGAAATTGAACATAAGCACATGATTTGGTGATCCACGTACATCAACACTTATACACACACATGACATATACATACTCTCTTTCTCACGTGCTATTTCTCCTCGAAGTCAAGGAGATTTTTTTCTGGAGTGTAAGGGTTGGTCGAACCAAACATGTCCTCCATGATCCAATGAGTGACTATTTTGCTAAGCTATGACTATGAGCATCCGTATTTCCTGTTCTACCAACAAAACAGAAAGTACATGCATGCTTCCAAACTAGTTTTAGACTAAAATTTCTCTGATGATTGACCCATAGAGACCACCTTCTCCTTTGCTGATATCCCCAATCACCTCTCTTGAGTCGCACGCTATCTCGACTAAGAAATCATCAGGTCACTAGCAAGAGCTAGTCACTCGCAAGCCATCCCCTCGAGGGTGGCTAGATCAGTGAAACCTCCAATCCGAGAAATTGTCCACTACTATCACGACAGACCGCTGCAGCCGAACCTTCTCTGCCTGACCGAGACACGCCACCATCAAAAACAATTATCGCCACACCCGCAGGTGTTGTTGTTAATGTTGCACGGGTACTGCGATTGTTATGCTTCTTCTGGATCTCACCGAGCTCCACGATGAACCTTTCCACAAAGAGCTTGGTCGACATCGGAATTTAAAAAATGCCTTCAGGTATTGCTTGCCGGCCGGCGTGCATACCAAATAGCCCACAATTTTACTGTTATCTTGATGAAAGCTTATGAAGATATGGATTCGATCATGGTGAACAATCATAGCTTGGGGTGTGCAACATTAGTGGGTATCAAGTTTTCTAAAAGCTCATCATCAACCAGGGCCCATACACATCTTGGCATTGAACACTCAAGGAGGGAATGCTTCCATGATTCCTTATTCCCGCAGAGAGAACAATGGTTGGTGGGAGACATCTTTTGGTGATTCCTTATTACATCTTCTGTGGGGAGGAAGATGTGAGCTAATGTCCACGTGAATGAACACACCTTAGACGACACAAGGGTTTTCCATAAGGACTTCCACATCCTAGCATCATGATAATTATTTGATGTGTCCTTAGTATCCTCTATCCAAGCCTCCCTTTGGCGTTTTATTTCAGTGATCATTATGTAGCAAGACTTAATAGTAAATCTGACACTCTTCTCTTGACTCCATGCCCAATACTCATCGATGCTTTTAGTGCAAATAGGAATGCTCAATATGGATGGCACGTCGATTGCCAGGAAGATTTACTCCACCCGAGTTCTCTTCCAACAAGCATTCGTGTGGTCGATAAGATCAAACAGGCTGAGAGGGGGATCGACCAACAGGAACCTGTACGGTTTCATCGTCGCTTTCCAGGGGATCCAATTATGTTGCCATATATCAGTGGATTGTCCATTGCCTATCCTTATGAGAGTATGAAGAAAATGGGGTTTTCACTTAAGCCCATGTACACTATGTATAGCCCAGCCCAACATAAGAGTGGGGCTTCAGTGAGCGCATAAGGCAGGAGAAATCAAACAGTCGATCCAATCCATATCGAAGGTAGTACCTCCTAACACACATTATCGTTGGTTGCCTGCTTCACAGTGAAGTCACCCTTGGATGCACTGTGATAAATGAGCATATTAAACTATGTCTTTTGTCCCTCTCTTTATTGTCTTGGTTGTTTTTATTTGAAGAAACTGCACTATGATAAATAAGCAGATCACTGCATCTTCCTGTTTTTTGATGGTACTTCCCCCGTTCGTGAATAAGTGTATTTCCAGTTTTTGTCCTAAGTTAATATTTTAAATTTTTGTCCTAAGTTAATATTTTAAATTCCAACTTTATAGAAAAAAGTAGTAACATATATGATATCATATTAGTATATTACGAAAGTACATTTCAAAACAGATCTAATGATACTAATTTAGTGCCATAAATGCTGCTACTTTTCTCTATAAAGTTGGTCAAATTAAAAAAGTTTGACTTAGAACAAGAGCTAGAAGTACACTCATTTGCGGATGGAGGGAGTATGCATGATTTTCAATTTTCAATTCAAATCTATGCATTTTGTCTCAACAATAGAGTATCTGCATTTCCTTCTGATTTATGTATTGTTGTTGAGTTAAACAAGGTCGCATATGCTTCAGGTCATTTTAAAGTAATCTTGTTAATTGTATGTACGTTAAATTTGAATTCTTGATTTCTACATTAGTTTGGACTTTGGACATGTGTACTTGGAGGTATATATCTAGCATACTCCACTTTTAAATTGAAAATTTAGGTAGGTGTATGTTTTAAGCCAATTGCAGCAGTATGCTTCTTCATGGCCAGCTAGTTGGAGTTGAGGTGTATAGCAATCATATATAGCATCCTGGTCTTACTTGTTTTTCACTTTTTCCTTGTAACGCCATTCAAAATTTTGAGTTGGGGATTGTTTCGCTTGACTATGGTGGCCCAAATCTATATTGAGTTGAGTCAAGGTAGATAGTATATGCTCAAATCAATATTATTTTGGATTTTTTTCCGATTTTTTTTAATTTTTTTCCATATCATTCCGGGTGACTATGGCCCAAATCCCTTCACTTCAAAATTAATTCCATAAATTCAAACCTCAGTAGAAATGTAAAATGATGACGATTCATTCCAACCACCGGTTTGCCCGACCTCCATGCAGCGGACAAGACAACAAAGTGAAGATGGGTTCTATATTTATCTAGCAACTGGATGCACTTTTGATCAGAAGAACTATTTAGCAAGTTCGTTTGTAAACTGTGGGCAGGTTTAATTGGCATTCCTCGTGAGGATGGATGATACGCATCATCTCTTGGGAACCAACTTGGGTTATTTTGTGCCTTTCCTGGCCATCGTTAGCAATCAACTTCTTCTGCACTCTACACAGCTACGTACATTCCTATGGAGATTGATCCATCCACCCGAGTTCAAATATTAATACGTACTCCCATCTGAGCATCTGAGCTTTGCTCGGTAGAAGTATATCTGAGCATTGCTTGGTAGAAGTATATTGATATTTTCGGATTTATCCTGGGTCCCATTGATTTTCATGATTTTTAGAGTAACTACATATCATCCTTTACCAACACGTCGAAACAGTTTTTAAAGAGGACATGTAGCATGCGCGTGCATGAAATGGAAACCCCGAGAAAACCGAAAGTTACAAGAACAGCCATGGTGACAGCCGTGAATTTGTGCAGATTTGTGTTTGAGAACTTGCCTCAACTTCGAAGGGAAGTTGGACTGACCCACGAATCTCCAGAAAGTGGTCTGTTAAGAGAGAATGGTAACCTCAACATACATGTGAAAAATACTGGATTGGATTAGTGTGCCCAACATTTTACTGACACCTCCCACGCTCATCTCTATAGTCTACATTTTGCATGACTCTAGGTGAGCTCAGGAACTCAGCTGGTCACCCTTTTTGAGCATTCATCTTCTTCTCTTAGTCTATCGATCTAGGGGAAGTTAGCAGCTTCATATATAACACCTACCTTGTGTAGTTGCATTGTTTAATGCAAAGTCTAGGTAGTTGTTGCACCGGTGAAAATGAACACAAGCACATGATTTAGTGATCCACATTAACACTTGACACATGACATAGACTATATCTCTCTCTCACCTCTCACGTGCTATTTCTCGTCCAAGTCCAAGAGGTAAAGAGGAGGAAGAAAAGCCAATGTACGCTGTCTATAGCCCAACCCAATACGAGAGTGGGCTTCATCGAGCGCACCAGGCAGGAGAAATCCATCGATCAGGAATCAGTATTTGGAGGGTATCCTCGCACGTACCCTTGCAAAGGTCACTTCGATGTGCTCTGAAGCCACCATTGTCACGTTTTAGCCGCATCTCACGCGAAGCACTAACTGTGGTTGCGCGCACATTGTGACTGTACCTGTGGCTGTAGTTGAGCGTGAATTGTGGTTGAAAACTGTGGTTGCACCCCTGATTGTGGCTGTAGTTGTGGTTGTGCCTGTAGCAGCACCTGTGGCTGCGTCCGTGGTTGTGGTTGTGCCCGTGGCTGCACGTTGTGGCTCTAGCTGCACTTGCTTTGTACCGCATATCGGCAGTTATTTTACTGAATGCATAAATATATGCTAGAGTTGCTCTAACTGCGTTATGGATGATTGAACCAATTGTTAATCCAATCAGTAGTTAAGGAGTACCCCTTCTGAAGGTCACCCACCCGGGTCTAGAGCGTGCCAAGTGTCTCGTTCTGATGCGTTTCGGGGGTTTCCTTTAGTCTCTGTAAGGTAAAAATGTCAAAGAAACAACCAGATACCGGTCAAAGGCGTTTGACTCGACGGAAACGACACTGGAGGGCTTTTCTATAACGGCACATAACGGCTTAGGGGTAAATTTGAGCACACTTTAAAATTACGGGCAAAATTGAATAGTGGGTTCGAATTAAGGGCACAAATGTAATTGTCCCCATCTTTAAATATTAAAATTGGTGCCATATGCATATTGAAACATATTGACAACATTAGGGAGTAAGTGTGGCGCTAAATTCTGAATTAGATCTTGTCCATATGTTTTTTCCATCAGTAGATTCAAAGTATCTATTGCATTATTGAACATGATTGGAGAGAGAGGGGAACCCCTTGCCTCAACCCTTCCATTGCGTCAAAAAAGGATCTATCTGATCATTTATCATTACAGCTACTTTACATATCTCTCAATAGTTTACATTACCCAACTAGTAAATTGAGGGGTAAAACATTTCTTCTTCATATCAGAATTAGAAAATATCAATTAATTTTATCATATACTTTCTCAAAACTATTTTAAATAAAATTGATTATCTTTTTTCTTATGGATTTCATGTAAGGCAATTACACCATCTAGTATGTACCTACCTTTTATAAAATCAATATGCACAAGAAAACCTAATTTTCTAGCTGATTTTATATCTCTAAGACTAATAGCTACAGTAAAAATGGCATTGAGTAAACATATGGGTCTATATAGTTGCAAAGTTTCTACTACAACACATTTAGGGATCAAACCCAATACACCATAGGCTAAATCTAGATAGATCCAACTTTCCATTGTAGAAATCAATTAATAAAGCAAGTAATTCATGACCTATTATATGCCAGTACTTATGATAAAACTCTATTGGTATACCATGAGGCCCATGATTTATGCTTCAATAAACAACAACAATTTTAATTTCTTATGAAGTAAATTATCTATCCATCAGACTTAATTATATCCAAATCATCATAGACACCAGACATATCAACATCTAAACTAAGGTTTAAACTATGATAGTTGGACCAAAATAGTTTAATAGAAGTCAGTAACAAATAATAATATATCTCTACCCTGATGTATAATTTCATTATTTATGTTGTTAAGAAATTAATTTTATTTTATTTCTCTTCCCACTTTGGACATAAAATAATAGGTTAGAGAATATCCTTCTTGCAACTATTTTTCTTTCGATCTTTGAAACCATTTAATCCCCTCCTTTTTAGTTATTTTTGCAGATTATCCTCTAATTCCTCCTTAGCTAAATATTTTTCTCTAATAAGACCTATTAATTCACTCTCTCTCTCTCTCTCTCTCTCTCTCTCTCTCTCTCTCTATATCGATAATGGATTGTGTAAGAAAATACATTTTGTTTCGTGTAGAACCATACACAACTAAGACTCCAACCTTTAGGTTTTCTCCTAAGCATTCTCGCTCTATTTTGCCAATAATTTTGAATTGATATGTTGCCAACAATTATGCTGACCTTTGTGCCAAGTTAGCTTGCACTTTGAGCCAGATGGATAGTTGGCTGGATGAGAACCCAAGATTCCTTGTAAACAATATACGGGTTGACTATAATCACTTGCTACTAGCTTAATAAAATTCTCCAAGAGATTGATGCAGAAGAGAAGAATAGTGGCATTTAAGTTGGCATGTGCACTTTTAGACACGTCAAATACCAAAGGAAAAAAGTGAGGCATGAAAACAGAAAGATTAAACCATTTATAAGAAAATGAAAGCACCTCAGTGATGCATTTAAATTGATAACATGGAATCGATTGATCCATCTTTGGTAGACACGCTAAACAATAACAACGAACCATCTTTGAACTGGCGCTTAGATTCCCGTTGCATCTCATTCCAGTATAAACATAACTACCGCGCATCAAGTCTGGTAAGCTATATCAAAATAAACAATCAACAATAGACATATCACCATCATTAGGTCCCTCTTTAGTGTCCTCATCACACACCTCCATTTCTCTTGTTCTCATAGCAAAAATTTAGCTAAAAGAAGCAAGCAATTGTATACCGCAGCTCTTCTATATATGGATGATGGGTGTACATGTTCATAGAGACTAATAGGCCTCACAAACCACCACAATTTTCCTTTATCCTACCCAGTTGTTGAAATCGTTGGAATGGTTAATAAGATCGAAGACTTTGGTAGTTTTCGGCGTAGATCCAAAGTTCTCCAAACAATTAAGCCGCATGCCCGACCTCATCATATGTGGGAGCACGTACTTCACATCCCCGCCACCACATGGCACGCCCATTATCTGATACAAAATATCTTTATTGACATAGATCCTCCCCCGACTTGGGACAACGAACTCACGAGAATATGGATCATAAAGACCCAAGACATTCGGTGAGATGGTTGTAGAGGGTGTCACGCTTGATGTACCACGGGCTGGTGTAATCAATGTCAGCGATGGTGAACTTTTGATCTTCTGATAGGTTCTTACAAGCGGCCACAAGCGATATGTGAGAGGGTCTCTTTCTATCTGAGGTTGGGGGGGGGGGGGGTAGACTTCTTCTATAAAACATACTCTTCAATCTCTTTGCTTCGTGCAAAATCCTGATTATTTGCAGGCTTACATGATGATTAATGTACACAATCCCTTGATTTTTTTCCAGACTTACATAATGAATAATGTACAAAAGGGCATGATAATCACAGTGCCAAATTTTGTGCAATTTTTCATGATAAATAATATACAAAAGTAATACATGCCTCGTAAATTGTATAGAATACACCTAGTAATTTCTACATGGCATCCTAACGATTATGTATTTTACAAATCATAGCGGTATTCAGTTACATGTTCATAAAAATACAGAAACACATCATATATTCCTATAATAAAAAACATATCCTTAAACACTTCGATATAGAAGCCGCGAGTCTATGATAAATCAAATAAATTTTAGCGAAACAAAAAGGCATTTGTAAATTTGGTGGAGCAGGCTTATACATTTTTCTAAAACAAAAATGGTAACTATTAATCATGAGAAAATAAAAATTAAATGTACATGCATTGCAATAGGGTCATACATATTTTAGTGTTCAACACCAATCATGTCTCACATATACCTTACATCCACATATTTTAGATTTTGGTAAAATTTGATTTGATTTGAGTATGGTAGGGGAAGACAAGAAACATTTTGATTTGATCGAGGTTTTGATAAGATTTGATTTGGGTATGTGTAGGAAAAGGTAAGGATTTTTTTTGATTTAATTAGGTTTTGGTAAGATTTTATTTTATTGAGTTAATTCAAGACATATGTGAAGGAGCATACAAGAGAGTAAAAGCCAAGCGGGGGAGAGGCAAAGGATGAAGGCGAACATATAAGGACCAACTTCCTATCAATGTTATAGACTATATCCATAACTTCAGACCCTGCTGGTAGCTTTGGTATAAAATGCATGGTAATTTTGTTAAGAAAATTGAATAAATAAGATAAAAGAACTAACACAATAGAAATGAAGTACTTGGGAGATTAAAAATGGTAGCTAAAATTGACTCAAATTGGCGTAGTTCGTGATGTCAAAAATTATTGCACCCAAAAGAATCACCCAAAAACTGCCAGGAAAACTCAACAACACAAAATCTGGCTCCAATCCTTCAACACTTGGTCATCCATAGTAAAGCACATGGGAAATACATCTGAAGCGTGTTGGATGCATGGTCGATTTTCGCCAGATTGAAACCAACCACCCCTCCTGCTCCAGCCTTATTCAACCAAAACAATGATCCTTCCCTGTGTGAATCATGCCTACGACAACACCATCTCTCTCACACCAAGGGACGCGGCGAGAGGATCCCACCACCTATCACCATCCCTATATATGCACTCCCTCCTCCACAAATCAACCGCGACAAACATGGGCACAACGATGAACGCCGTCAAGAAAGAAACCGAAAATGCACGAAATAGGGAATGCGTGCCCACCAACGTTTAGCTGCTCTCTATCGCAGATCAATCAACAACGTCAGTAACCACTCATCGAGTCCACCACCATGGAGCAGAGGGGACAAGAGATAAAATAGGGAAGAGGGATGTTGTTTCCAAACTCGAACAATTCTCCCCTTAATTTGAAAGTGCCGCACGGAAAATAAACATGAGGCAGTGGTGTGGCAATTGGTTCTCGGTGCGGTGGACCTCCAGAAGCCCCATGTCCCACCTGTCATTGATGAATCATCTATGAGAATTTGTACAATAAAAATGGAACAAACCCCACAACGCCGCATGACTCACATGCGTTACCTAACACAAGATTAAAATGAATTTCTTCCGAATTATTCGTATTTAATAAAAAATTATACCCTTCACCTATTAATTTTTGCAAAAAAAGAAAATGATGAAAATCATCATTCTTAGGATTTGCCTTGCTGATTGAAGGGAATTGTGCCATGCTACATCAACCAAAAAAATGAAATTTGCAAGCTCTAAAAACAAAATTGCCTCCCCAAACGTGTTCACTCATATTGTTGTCCTGAACGAACCATTTAATCGCCAGCTCTTAATTCACTCATAAGAGCAAATACTTTAGGGTTCGCACGGGGAATTCGACGTTGGGTGAGAGCATTCGCTCGAAGACGCTAAAAAACAGGATTTTACCATTCCAATAAATGAAAAGTTGTTTGATACTCCTTCTTTCCTATAATGTAGTACTTCCTCTGTTTCAAAATAACTGTCTTAACTTTGTACTAGCTCTAGTATAAAATTGTACTAAGGCTAAGACAATTATTTTGAAACGGAGGGAGTATTATTTTGCATCGTTTGCAAAATGATACTACATTATGGGACAGAGGGAATAACATACTAACATTACACAAATGCTACATTAACCTTTCCATTAGGTTGTAAATCAGTGAAAACTTTTGTGTCCAATTAGTGCAATTGATCGCGGCATGGTTTGATTGATTTCATAACCACATCATGCGACCCTGCATGCATGCACCGATCAGATCGCGGCATATTTTCTAGTGGAGCGCGCCGCCCTGGACACCTGCGCCCGGCTGGGCGCGGCCTTCGCCGTCCCTGGCATCGAGGCCATCGTCGGCCGGCCTGGGCTTGACGACGTCGACGAGGAAGTCGAAGAGGTCGGTGTCCCTGACGGCGGCGGCGACGTCCTCGGCGTGCACGGTCCGGCGCCGGCCCTCGAGCGTGGCGTCCCAGGCGGCGCGCGTGAGCTCGGCGACGAACAGCTCGCACGCCCTGGAGAACACCACGGGCGCCTCGCACGAGATCATCCTGGCCCCGGCGCCGTCGCCGCCGCTGCCGTCCCTCGCGGACCGCTTCATGATCTTCTTGATCCGCGCCAGCGGCAGCGCGTGCGGGCCCGTCCTCGCCGTCGCCCCGCCCCTGAACACCCCCGAGTACGGGCTCGGCAGCCTCATCCTCTCGCCGCCGTTAGGTCGCCGCGCGCGCGTGCCAGGCTGCTAGCTAGCTAACCAAGTGCCAAGCTCTAACGGCAAACTGGCGATGCAACTTCCGATCAATCAGCCGCGGCCATGGATGGACCTTATATGCCCATGCCGTTCGAGACCTCGAGAACAAGGACTCAAGGAAGGGAGGGCGTGGTCATGGTGGCTGCTGCCCATGGCCGGCCGGCAACGGAGCTGCGAGGCCGCGGCCGGCAGCTTCGACAGCGACCGGTCGATCGTACAGAGATCACGTAAACAAATTGTAGGAGACGGTGGTTGAGATCGCGATGGTGTACGACGGCGAGTAGAGAAATGATATGATGGAGGAGGTCGCTTTCATTGGAGGTTGTTGCTTGCAGCCTTGTGATTGCGTTGCGTGAGTGCACCTGTCGCTCCGACGCCGAGAGAGTCTCCGTATCTTCCAGGGTCAGGAGGCGATCTCACCGAGGAGCGTCCCGTCATTATCGCGGGTACGTAATCGCCTGTGTAAAGCGCAGTTTAAGACGTTTGTGCACTGGTATATTCTCTAAGTATTTTGTATGGCATATTCCGTTATTGGCAGTACAAGGTATACAAAACAAATAGAGTACCGTACGTGCCAGGTATTTCTTTTGAAGGTAGGGTAACGTGCCACTTGGCGCTATAGTAGCTAGGCATGCATGCCTAGGGTGCACAAAATCGGCAATGCACACCACACCACGTCACAGTGACCACACCGCAGAATTGCCAACATTTTTTAGTTTACATGTGCACCTATAGCCTATAGGTTGTTTTTGAGTTGATATGTTGCCAGAAATTCAACTAACCTTTAACCTAAAAAGAAAAGAAAAAACTGACCTTTGTGCAAGTTAGCTTGCACTTTGAACCATACAGATAGCTGGCTAGTTGAGAGCCCAGGAATCCTTGTAAACAAACTATGGGCTGACTGTAATCTATTGCTAGTTACTTAACATATGATCCCCAAGTTCCATGCAACAAAAGTATTAGTGGGTGGCATTTTTAAGTTGGCATGTGCACTTTTAGACATGTCAAATATTAAAAGGAAAAAAGAGTGAGGCATGCCATCACAGAGATGAAACAATCGATAAGGAGGAGAAGTCTAAAGTGCTGCATTTAAACTGATAACAGCAAATTGGTCAACCCATCTTTGATAGACACGCTAAACAAAAACCCGTATTCACCATGGAAGTGATGCTTAAATTCTCGGTTCTTCCCATTCCACTAGACACATCAACGACATTAGATGCCTCTTAGTGTCCACATCACACTCCTTCATTTCTCTAGTTCTCCTAGTCAAAAGTTGGCTAACAGAAGCGAGCAATTTTATAGTGCCGCTCTCTCTTGCTATTGACTAGAAGCCGACCCAAAGTCCGTTGTGTATGGATGATGGATGTACATGTGCACATGAACTAATAGGCCTCACCAACCATTGCATGTGTCATTTATCTTGCAGGTACACTAATAGCAGAATAATATAAATGCTCTAGCATTTGAAGTCTGCATTAGACATGTTCATGTTTTCATATGAGAATTTAAATTTTGAATAAAAAATATTTTGAGATCTTTACAAGCGTATCTTTTACTTTCGACGAATCAACACCCTTTTTTACAGAAGCTCGTAAGAGAACGGAGAGCTTTCGTGGTTGCGTGAAGAAGAAGATACTTGACCCATCTAATGAGGGAAATCAGATCTAAAAATCATACATCTCTCATTTAATTAAGAAAAAAGAGCAAAAGATAAATAGAAACATAAAAGACACACAAAATTAGAGATCGGTGATAGGATTTAGACAAACACACACACCCAACATCATGGAACATCGTCTGAATCAAACACAAGAGCACTAAGGCCCCAAATCATCGGATGCAACTCACATTTAGCCAAAACGGCCACCATACTCACAAAAGATGTAAACCATGTTAGAGAATCGACATGCAAATAACAATGAAGTAGAACGAAAAGCAACACAGGGGACACGCAGATTTAACGTGGAAAACCCTTCCGCGAAGAAGGGAAAACCCACGGGCGCCAGCCAGCGAACTATTCCTTATTGTGGAGGTGTTACAAACGCCGAGGGATTTACAACTTGAGGAACTATTCCGTGCGGCGGCTTACAAGGTGTATTTATAGGCGGTAGGAGAGACCTAGGTCAACACTGATCCGCTCCGCTCCGTCAGAAGTTTCCTCTTAACTTCATGAATGAATTTGGATCAACTTCAACAAACCACACCGAAACTCGCAGCCGCTTCAGCATTGAAGTAACTTGGACTAAAATTTTGTAATTTCAACATATGTCTGCCTAAGGGTAGATCACCTCGATTTCTTGCAATTGAAGTGGCCTTTTTTACACATCCAAGTACGATTTCATAATGTCCAATCGTTTTCTCTCTATCAACATCTCACATGCAACTATCAACAATACTCCATCAACATATCTTCTGTGTGTTTGGCCGTCGAGTATTGTACACCTTTTCTCTTATCTAGATGCTCACAATGTTACGCTGCAAAGGCACCGTCCTTCTTCACATGCAAGGGCATTGTTTTATCAAGAAGTGGGCATATGGGCCAACATGATTAACCTTAGAAACTCCTATACTGATATTTGTGGTTCATCAACCTATGTTACATCTACATCAACAAAGCTTTCATCAGGTTGAGACCCAAATACATTATCAGGATTTCCAAACTTCCCTATCATGCTCATTTTATTGAACTCGTTGCTCTTCACTGAAGCAGACAACTCTTTAATGAACCATCGATAAGGAAAAGCATGAAGTGCTGCATTGAAAATGATAACAGGGAATCGGCCAATCCATCTTTGGTAGAACCCAACACGTATTCACGATGGAAGTGACGTTTAAATTCTCGGTGCATCCCATTCCAGTAGACACATCACCGATATTAGATGCATGTGTCTTAGTTTCCTCATCACATTCCTCCATTTCTCTAGTTCTCCTACCTAAAAATTGGCTAACGGAAGCGAGCAATTTTATATGGTCGCTCTCTTTTGACCAAAGCCGACCCAAAATACGCTATATATGGATGCTGGATGTACATGTGCACAAGGACTAATAGTCCTCACCAACCATTGCATCTTTCATTTATCTTGTGGGTAGACTGATAGCGGAATAATATAAATGCTCTAGCAGTTTTGGTTGCATAAATAAAGATGAAACCTGGGGGGCAACCCCTTTCTTTCATAAATTCTCTAGCATCAGAAGTTTGTATTCGAAATGTTCACGTTTTCATCTGAGAGTTGACATTTTAAGTGAAAGACATTTTGAAATCCTTACAAGTGTATCCTCTACTTTCGATAGATCAACGCCCTTTTTTACAGAACCTTGTAAGAGGACGGGGAGTTTTCGTGGTTGCGTGAAGAAGAAGATAGCTGATTCAACTAGTGAGGAAACCAGATCTTAAAATCATACATCTCTCACTTAATTATATGTTCAATGTGTTTGCATTTTGCAATCCCTACAACATATACACATGGTACAACATATTATTTTGCAATGGAGATCCTTATCAATTCATCATCAATTAAGTCCTAAAGTGCCTAAAAAAAGCACAATAATGACTTAATTCGAATTAAATTGATATGCAAAAGGGCATTGATCATCTCAAATTTATATATGGGATCACAAGGTAATGTGGCATCTACTGCGCAATACGCAGATTATCCACAGCTACTATAAGGTCTACATGTTGTCAAAATTGACATTATGACTACCTTCACAGTGCTCTTCCATATATTTTCAACCATATAATAACTTATGGTACTAAGACCAAGGCATCTACTGACCACAGTCAGATTATGCTTCTTAGTGCTGCGAGATATACATCATAATTGATGCAATTATCACCAAAGTGTTATCAAAGATAATTTGAAATAATCATTCAAGCCTTTACTTGGACTCACAACTTTGCAAAATTTTATTACAACATGACCATGATGATTTTAATTTACATACAAGTAAATTAATCAAATCCCTGGTTCACATTCATGTAGGACAAAATGACCGTCAAAGAATTCGACGAACTAGCACTTGACGGACACAACTATCCTACATGGGCTATGGATGTTAAAGTTAGTCTTTCATCCCGTGGTGTTGCAGCTGCGCTCATATCGCCTGAGGATCTTCCACAGGGAGTTGCACAACTCAATGAGCAACAAAAGTATGGTGCCTTATACACTATAAGGAACCATATTCATCCAGATTTAAATTCTGAGTACTTGATGGAAGAATCTCCAAGCAATATGTGGCTATCTCTCAAAACTCGATATGAACAGCAAAAGGCAGTTATACTACCTGAAGCTAGTCATGAGTGGACCCATTTAAGACTCCAGGATTTCAAATCCGTTGGAGCCTATAATCACGCGGTTCATAAGATTTGTTCAAAGTTGCGCTTTTGCGAAAAGGAACCTTCAGAAGGAGACAAAATAGAAAAGACTCTGTCAACCATGCTCCCAGCTGATAGGATCCTACAGCAACAGTATCGTGCAAGCAAATACACCGTTTATTCTGAACTTATCCATATGCTCCTTCAGGCCGAGAAACATGATGAACTTCTTTTAAAGAATAATCATCAACACCCAGTTGGGTCTGCCCCTCTACCTGAGGTACATGCAAATTTTCAGAAAAACACTAAGTTCAATGGCTTTTTCAAAGGCCAAAACAAGAACTTTAAGGGCAAAAGCAACAGCAACAAGAAGAACATGCCACAAAATTCAGACAAGGGAAAGGGCATTGCAAAGAACAAATTTGACAAAACTAAACTTTGCCAGAAATGTGGATGCTTCAAGCATATCACCAAAAAATGCCGCACCCCAAGCCATCTGGTTAACCTCTACCTGCAATCCATGGGACGTAACAGACCTGCCCAAGGAGCAAGATATGAAGCCCACTTCAATCTTCAACCTGATAACAACATGGAAGCTGGTTGCTCGCAAGATGTTCAAGGAACACCAAGTAACACCAAGGAATTCCATCTACCGCAGGACTCCATGGACACGGAGAATATGATGATCGAATACGCCAACGACGTGTTCGGAGACTTTGACTAGTCAATAATGATCCTCTAGATAATATATTTGTTTAACATCCATTAGATTGTTGTAATAAAAACATATTGGTATTTGTTGTTGTCTTCATCATACTATATTGTAATATCACAATATATATTGTATCATCACTTTGATATTAATAAAATTGTATGTATTCTATATATCCAATAAAGTATTTCTCATTAACTGAAAATTCTACATTTCAATATATAGATTTCTACGGGTGTCAATCCAAATGGAGGAGGAAATGAGCCTTGTGGACAGTGGTACCACAAACTCTATACTTAGGGAAATAAAATATTTTCAGACTCTCAAAAAGTTAAATGGAGATATTTTAACAATCGCTGGACGCAATGCAGTAATTATTGGCTCAGGGCGTGCCATACTTACACTTCCCATGGGTACACAAATTGTAATTGAGGATGCTTTATTATATCCTGATTCAACTCGTACCCTCATAAGTTATAGAGATATCCGCAAAAATGGTTTCCACATCGAAACCCATGAAGACACCAAAGAGGAATATCTCCTCTTTACCAAAGACAACGGATATGGCAAACAAATATTTGAGAAAATTCCCTCTTTATCATCAGGATTGTACTACACATACATCAAACCCGTAGCACATGTTGCGTATAAGGTAATTTTTCAGAATATTAATGCATTCCAAACTTGGCATGATCGCCTTGGTCATCCCGGTATAGGGATGATGAGAAAAATTATATGCAATTCCAATGGTCATGACTTAAATGAAGCAAAATTCCCACAATCTTCTGATTTTATATGCACTGCATGTTCTACTGGGAAACTCATTTTAAGACCCTCTTATCTTAAAATTCAAGCAGAACCACTCCAATTTCTTGAACGAATTCAAGGCGATATTTGTGGTCCTATCCAACCATTGTCTGGACCTTTTAGGTATTTCATGGTTCTAATTGACGCATCTACAAGATGGTCCCACGTGTGTTTATTATCCACACGAAACCATGCATTTGCCAAAATAACGAGACAAGTTATAAAACTACAAGCTCATTATCCTGAGAATCGAATTAAATCAATTCGAATGGACAACGCTGCTAAATTTTCCTCACATGCCTTCAATGATTATTGCATGGCTCTAGGAATTGAAGTTCAACACTCTGTCCCATATGTCCACACTCAAAATGGATTGGCTGAATCTCTAATTAAGAGAATTAAGCTCATTGCACGACCCTTACTAATGAATTGCAACTTACCAACTTCATGTTGGGGTCACGCAGTTTTACACGCTGCTGACTTAATTCAATTGCGACCAACTGCATATCACAGCACTTCCCCTCTTCAATTAGTACGTGGAAATCTACCAAACATTTCCCATCTGCGTAAATTCGGATGCGCCACATATGTGCCAATCTCACCACCGCAGCGTACATCCATGGGCCCACACAAGAAATTGGGGATCTATGTGGGGTACAAATCTCCGTCGATAATCAAGTACCTTGAACCCCTCACAGGGGATCTATTCACAGCCCGTCACGTTGATTGCATCTTTAATGAGGACCATTTCCCGGCATTAGGGGGAGACATCATGTACCAAAAAGAATGCCCGGAAATCAATTGGAATGCCCAAGACATTTCCTCCTCTGATCCACGTACTCAAGAAACTGAACTTCAAGTTCGGAAAATAATTGATTTGCAACACATTGCAAATAACCTGCCTGATTCATTTACTGACTATAAAGGTGTTACAAAATCCTACAATCCTGCCAAAAATGCCCCTGAAAGAGTGGAGGTACCAACAAAAACCACTCAACCCCTTGTTCAAAAGAAGAGGGGGAGAAGCACGGCCATTGAACAGGATTCAGCTTCTCGCAAGCAACAAAGGAAACAGAGGAAGAAACCCTCTGAAACAGTAAATGTAAATCAACCTAGTGTTGATAATCATCAAACGGGTAATGAACACCCGGTGGAAGGACAACCTCCACAACCCAGCTCAGTTGTGCACTCAATGACTGGGACATCGGAAAACCCTGGCTCAATCGTATTGGGAAATCACGAACAGTCAACAAGGGTGAATGAAATATCCACAAACTATATAGATTCTGGAGAATCTTACGACCGTAAGTCTACATTTGTCGACATATATTTCTCAACTACAGTTGCAAACAACCTTCTAAATGATCATGATCCAAAGACCATGGCAGAGTGTGAGAAACGCTCCGACTGGCCTAAATGGAAGGATGCAATCCAAGTAGAATTAGCCTCGCTCAAGAAACGAAAGGTATTCACTGAAGCAATACCTACACCTCCCAAAATTTTCCCTGTGGGATTCAAATGGGTCTTCGTCCGTAAGAGGAACGAAAACAACGAGGTGGTGAGATATAAAGCAAGGCTTGTAGCCCAAGGTTTCACGCAGAGACCTGGCATTGATTTCAATGAAACATATTCTCCATTAATGAGTGGTATTACATTCCGATATCTTATTTCTATGGCAGTACAAAATCGTCTATCTATGCAGTTGATGGACGTGGTGACCGCTTACCTTTACGGCTCACTTGATTCGGACATATACATGAAGGTTCCTGATGGTATCCAGATTCCGAATCCAAACGCAATGCGCAACACATATTGTGTAAAACTAAATAAGTCTTTATACGGCTTAAAACAGTCAGGTCGCATGTGGTACAACCGACTTAGTGAGTTTCTTTTGGAAAAGGGATACTCCAATAGTGATGATTTCCCATGTGTTTTTATCAAAAAGTCCGCAACTGGATTTTGCATTATTTCAGTATATGTTGATGATCTTAACATCATTGGCAATAAACAAGATATTGATGAAGCACGCAATCACCTAAAGACGGAATTTGAGATGAAGGATTTGGGTAAAACCAAATTTTGCTTGGGACTACAACTCGAGCACCTTCCCTCAGGTATATTGGTTCATCAAACCGCCTATATCCAGAAAATATTGGAGAAATTCAATATGGACAAATCCTATCCTTCCAAAACCCCTATGGTAGTTCGATCTCTAGACGTAGGGAAAGATCAATTTAGACCAAGGGATGATGGAGAAGAGATATTAGGACCTGAAACTCCATATCTCAGTGTTGTTGGAGCGCTCATGTATCTTGCAAATTGCACCAGGCCTGATATTGCATTTGCAGTGAACTTACTAGCTAGACATAGCGCAACTCCAACTAAACGCCATTGGGCGGGAGTCAAGAATATTTTTCGATATCTCCAAGGCACAAAGGATCTTGGTCTTTTCTTTCAATTTCAGATAAATCTGGACATTGATATGATTGGATATACTGATGCTGGCTACTTATCTGACCCCCACAAGGCCAGATCACAAACCGGTTTTGTGTTCCTACACGGTGGGACAGCCATTTCATGGAAGTCTTCTAAACAGACTCTAGTGGCTACATCCACCAATCATTCTGAAATAATCGCACTATATGAGGCATCACGTGAATGTGTATGGCTTCGCAGAATGATAAACCACATACAACAGTCGTGTGGTAAAGGTTATATCGAATCACCTACTATTATCTATGAAGATAATACAGCATGTGTTGCTCAAATGCAAACAGGATACATCAAGAGCAATATCACTAAGCATATTGCTCCTAAGCTGTTTTTCCCCATGAACTTCAGAAAAGCGGGGAAATAAACATCTTGCAAGTTAAATCATGCGAGAATCTTGCTGATTTATTTACCAAGTCTCTACCAAATTCTACATTCCAGAAATATGTTCATGGAATCGGTATGCTAAGACTTAGGGACTTGCAAGTATCAGGGGGAGTCTCATCTTGAGACACCTTTACTCATAACATCACAATGTTCTGTTTTCTCTTTGTGATTAATGTTTCAGGTTCTCTTAAAGATTTTAATGAAGAACCATTGAGGAAGAATTCCTTTGAGATGATGGCACTACCCGGGTGATCGTGAAATGATGCTACATGGTCAAGCATAGATTAGGGGGAATGTTGTGATTAATTAAATCATGTAATTAGGAGAAATCTCTGCTTGTACAAACCGCCAAGCGGTTCTTCCTCGTACCGACGCTGCTCTAGCGAACGGATGCGCCATCTGCGGCAACAGACGTCCCATCCCCTGCAAGTCGGTTCATCCATGTATGTATATAATGAGAACTTCTTCGCAAGATCAATACAAGTGATTCATTTACTTCAAACAAGGGCCACGCCCCAAAAGTCCAATTTCTTGAGATACCGAGACACAAGAGGCAGGTCGTCGTAGAGATGTCTTCTAAAACCAAAGAAATAAACAGTGAGCGCACGAATCGTTGCACAGCACAGCAAAACGGATCCATAGGTTCACATAGGGTTGGCTGCCTTCTTCGATATCATGGAATTTGATGTCGAATGTGTCTAGGTCAGTGCGTTCACGCAGCATCAGCAGATGGTCCATGAACTTGTGGTGCTCCTTGACAAGGAAACGATCATCACCTTCAGGGTCAAAGCCACCGATGCGCAGTCGTGTGACAGACCTCCAGAGGTGGCGCCAGCGCCGGGCAAGCACGCACGTCTGCAGGACCGCCCGCGCTGGGAGGAAGGAGAGAAAGTGGTGGAGCACATGGTCGGGGAGGTCGCTGATCCGGTCGGGACCGCCGCCGCTCACCGGCAGCGCGCTCTCGTCCTTTTCCCCGGGAGGCATTCCGTCGAACGGGTGGCAGGCTGCGTCCCTGCTGCGAGGCAGAAGAGACAGTCAGACGACGCGGCGGGGTGGAAAGAGAGGGGATGGCATGGGGCCGATGGGTGCCTCGCGGAGGCCGTCGACTCACCTCACCTCGCTGGCGGCGAGCCCGCTAATCGCCGCCGCCGGAGCTAGCAGCGAAGCGAAAGGGGGAGGACGGAATATTCGGCACAGTCTAGTGGAGGTGGAGTGGAGTAGCTCGCTTGCTGCGATATATAGTGCTGCTTTTGGGCCGGGCTCTACAAATGCGCCTTAATTGGGCTCGCGAACATGCGGCCATTCTGTGGTATGGTGGAAGACTCGTAGCGTCATTCCTTCCATTCCTCGAATGCAATATGTTTGGGTCCTTGCAGATTCTGATCTCTTTGAGTTGTTAATAGCAGCAAAAGAATCAATCAAACCTGAAGCAATAGATTTTTACTTTGTTAATTCTTAATCAACTGAGAGATCTAGACACACTCTATGATAAACGACTATGCTAGAAAAGTGGCGTAGCTATGGGGTGGCCATGGACCACCCTGGAATTTCCATATTGCGTATATAGCATAGAAGAAAAATATTTTTCTACATTAAATAAATATATTTATCTAAACATTTGCACTGTTGGACCACCCTAATTTGTTGGGTTGATTGTTGGACCACCCTGGCGTGTTGGGCTGGCTACGCGACTGTGCTAGAGGAAATCAGTACAACGCACTTGACAAACACATGCGTGCATGCATGCAGGATCGAACACTAGTCATTAATTAATTCGCCAGACGATGGACATCCTGATGAAGAAGTGAAAACTTACACTGGTCGATCGACATGCAAACGATCGACGACTCTAACGACCTCAAAGGCTCAAACCACACAGCAAGTACTACTCGACGGAGAGATAATAAGTTAAGAATAACCAACTAAAGCAACCGAAATTAAACCTACGCCACAACAATGTCCGCTTCAGCTTATTATTGCCTCCGAGTCCGACTACGACGTCTCACAAACACTTGACCATTACGGGCCATCATCTTCATCCATGAACCATCTCACGGGGTGCTGCTTGCGTGCGACCACCAGGTCGATCAGTAGTTGGCGGCGGGGCACTTGGCGCCCATGCGCGGCGCGTACATGAGCGCGGGCCTGGCGCTGTAGACGGCGCGCACGCCCACCGGCAGCGGCGACGACGGCTTCACCTCGTCCCTCTCGAGCACGATCCCGGCGGCGGGGTCGGCCGGGTGGAAGGGCGCGTCGCAGAGCGCCGTGGGCGAGGAGCGGAGGTACACCCGGCAGCTGCCGCGCCTGAACATGGCCAGGTCGTACACCATCACCAGGAAGTAGCCGTCCTTGTTCGTCGCCGTGCTCGTCATGTTCAGCACCCTGTACCCTCCCTTGCTCCCGGCGCCGCCGTAGCACACCAGCTTCGCCGTCGCGTCTGCGTTTGATGCACATCGATCGCACTTGTTGATTAATTAGTACTACGTACGACGGGGTTAAGAGAAAGTGGAACGGGATGTCGTGGACGTACTGGGGAGCGGCGAGGCGTCCATGCCGGCGTTGTAGCCGGAGAGGTGGCAGGACTTGCAGTAGATGACGCCCTGGACGATGATCGCCGGCTGGACGACCGGCTTGGTCGACGGTGCCTGCGCCGGAGCGGGGTGCCTGTAGCCGAAGGCAGCCGGCTCGTCCATGGACGTGCCGGTGCTGGAGCAGAGGAGGAGGGTGCCCATGAGGAGCACCGCAACGGCTGCCATCTTGAAGCTGATGGACGCCATTTTCACCGAGCACTCGGCTTAGGTTAGCTTAGCTAGCTACCTCGTGATCTTCCGTACGTGGGTGGACGACGGTGATGAGAGTGAGAGTGAGACGCTATCCGAGCATGAGCCAATTTATAGGGAGTCCCGCAGGGAGAGATCGATCGATCGATCAGCTAGGTAGGTCTCTTTCAAAAAAATGAAATCTAGGTGGGTCTCGATCTAGTGTTGTGTTTGACCAGTTGCTTCCTGATCAAACAAGAGCGGCTAGATGGGATTCCGTTTGCAGTTAATGCCTTTGTTGTGTTGCAAGCACTAGCGACGTCATAGGGTTCTAAACAAATTCAGAGCAGTAAACTGCAAGTCTGCATGCATGGAAACACCTTCGTTTTCATCCTGCCATCATTTTTACACCTGAATGTGGTGCAGGCATGAACCACCAGGAGCCTTCTTGACGCTTGCTAGATAACCACAGTTGAATTGTGCCAACATTTTACCAACATCATCTGTGGTCTGTCCCTCGGCTAGTTTAACCTTAAATCGGATTGACTCCTTTTACTTGACTGAATCTTGACTTGCATTCACGTGCCATTTTTACTAGGTGCATAGGATCTCCACTTACCCTGGGTAGATTAATTCATTAATCGTGTCATTGGGGAGCGTGGCTCGGAGGAGGTTTCCACGGAACGGAACGGCGACGTTTGTTTCTACTCGTCTCGGGCCATGGAAAACGAGCGGAGTCGCGGCCAAGGCAAGCAACTTGGCCTCCTCATCCCCCTGATTTCAGGTATCGATCGCAGCGAACCGCGAGCCCATATTTTTAGGTGATCGATCGAAGCACCCTTCAGATTAAGCAATCGTTTTTTCTGTTCGCTTTCACTACTGGCCCTTGCACAGTAGATTACACACAGTGCAGTGCAGCCTGCAACAAGCCGAAGTAGCACACACATGGCATCAGCCCATTATTTGAATGCACAGACAAGCTCTTTCCGTTAATAATAATAATAATAATAATAATAATAATAATAATAATAATAATAATAATAATAATGCAAGCTCCTCTTTACATTAGATAAATGTCCATGAGTTGCTGCGGGCATCGAGTAGGTAAATGAATCAAATGACGATGAAGTGACATGAAAGAGTAAAATGGAACATAAGTGTGAACCCTTTTAAAAGTTCAAAGGACATCAGACTGAAGTAGCAAATTATTGTAACAACGAAATTAAGTTTTTGCAATGGAATTGGAAAAAAGGAATAATTGAGTTACAAGTAGCAAATGTCTGATGGTTCGAAAATAGTCTCATAATCTATGCAGCTGGAAACTTCATTGAGAATGGAGTGTCTAAAGGACGTAATCAAACAGTGTACGACATGATAAGATCAAAGATAATATTGATCAATTTGGCATTATCTTTTTGAGCTATGCTTTAGAGACTGCGGCTTTATACTAAGAAGAGTGTCATGGAATCTATTGAAATGCTACTTTATTGGTTATTCCAATATGTTGGTATTCCTCTATCACTACGTTGAGGCAAAAGTGTTTTCCACAAAAAACACACTGAGTGGGACAACATTGTAGCTTACCGAAATTAGATATTCCTCGTTATCAAGTCAAAGTCACAAAATGACAGATATTGTTCAAGTGTCTCTCACTACGATTTATACATAAGCTCCTACATGTGATGTAGTAACTTTGGTCAATTTTGCAGCTGAACCATGCATATTAGTACGTCGCAAAAACTCGTTGTCTTTCGTTGTTTAAGGCCCAATTCATAGTTTATTATGAAAAAAAATTGGATTCCCTAGTCGACCTTTTCGCCCCATAACGCGTACATGGTTAGGGGGCGAGACAGAAGCACATTGTTTTTTTTTAGGTTCCGTTTCGTGGACTGTATCACACTATTTCCCAAAATGATTTGTCAGCTCCGCGAACCCGATGCACTCTTACGAAGATGTCGTGAAAACTCATGTTTCCATCGTTTTAGGCCCATTTCTTGGGCTATTGCACATTATTTTTGGGGTCATAGATCAAAGTTTCTGCTTCGTGAACCCAAAGCACAATTAGGGAGACACTGAGAAAACTTGTTGTTTCGTTTCGGGCCTTTTCTGTGTGCTATATAGCATATTGTTCTGGGGTCGCACGTCAAAGTTTTTGCCCATGATCTGGTGCACATTAGGGGGACGTACTTTCCCATTTTTTATGTTTCGTAGCCGTTCTATGGGCTATCACACATTGTTTTGGGGGAGTTAGGTCAAAAGAAATTTGCTACATGAACTTGGTGCACTAATACAAGATAACACGAAAATTCACATTTTTTGCAGTTTCGGGCTTGTTTCGTTCCGGGCCCTTTTTGTGTGCTATATAGCACACAAAAAATGCATGAGACGCATGAACACTGAACATTTGCATAACAACTTCGTCGAAAACTAGGAGCTTGAGAAACCGAACGGATCATCAGCATTGACAAAAGGACTACTAGATCATAACTGCATTTAGACTCTTCGATGTGGCAGAAAATGGCAGGGCTACAAATGGAGTCGGTACAGTCAACTAACTCCAAGACAGACTAAGAAGATCTGCTGCGCCCCCACAACCCCAAGAATAATGCTGCTGGTGGTTTCTAACTTCCAAAATCTCCGACTTAACGAAGGACAGCCACCTCTTCTTTCTTCCTACCTACTAGTACATATGTTTCTGCATTGCTGAAAATGCATATCTACTTCTACATTGGCAAAAAGAAACTCCTCTGCCGGACAAACCAAAAAGTTACCCTGGGTCAATTCTCTCTTGCGCCTCGGGCTCAGCAGGCCGGTTAGTTCAAGGCCATCTCCGCATCTGTATCGGCTTTCTCGTTGAAATTCTCTCTTAGGAATTCCACCGCCATGAACGTCAATGCAGATGCGGGTATATACCATATTATCCGGGGGACACTTCCCTTGAATAAGCCATTCACTCCCTCAGAAGCCCATGTCTTTTTTATAGCATCCAGCCATCCGTCGTACCTGATTGTATTACAAAACAAAAGAAACTTAGTAGCCCGGGATACAAATCACATGCTATCAAACGGGAAATGATGTTGGTCATGATGATGTAGCGAATGAATGGTTCTAGCGGTTAACAGAAAGGTGGGGAGGAAAATATCAATGTGCGTCAAATAAATATCAAACTGGCTAGCAGAAAAACAAATGTGTGTGAGTCAATCACAAGGGTCAGATTTGTCATGTACCTAGTTGTTGATCCTTGTACTTGTAGTCTTGTCTTGATCACATCCAAGGGGGTTGTCAAGTATGCACTAAAACCTGCAAAACACATTGGAAAAGAGTGGTAAATCAACAGGCTAAACACTTCAGGGTTCTCAAGAAACATATGATTTATTAAATATATATAATAGACCAGACCTACCGCCTGATAATCCTCCTAGAACAAGCCCTTCAAAGGAGTTGCTGACTTGTAAATCACAGTTTGGCAAATACTTTCTCTTCCCATACACAGTCAGTTCTTTCATCCCTTCGTAGAAGGTTACCTGGAGATGCCAAAGATCATGAACATAAAAAGGATTGGAAGGAAAATATCTTAAACTGTCTGCAGAACACAATCAAGTGGTTCTTAAAAAACAAACAGGTCTGGCAATGACATAATACTTTTAGACGAGACCGATACCCACAAGGCCACAACATCCGAGTTGAATGTAATGAACAAGGTCTAGCCATCTTACTACCTACAAGCTATAGGAGTTGGCCCAAACATAAAGACAAACATTTCTTCCAAGAGGCGAACAGGTTTCCAAAGTTACAAGAACAATGAGAAAAGCATAAGCTGAATTCTCACTTACCATTAGGCCAGCAAAGGGGACGTCCCTGGCAAGCGTAGATCCATATCTGCGAGAAATAAATGGTTCGTGACTTGAGCAAAACTAAAATGTGTGACGACTAGACTATCATCATGTGCGGAATAGTATCAGGTCTTTTTATACATAAGTTGACTAAGTATGTTCCATAAACAACCATACATTCATGCTAAGAAAATGTGCGCATAAAAAATCAATATTTTTACGATAACTTTTAAAATTGATGCTCCTACTCATTCAAGTGTGCTAGCATACTTTGTTGGATTCAATTTTAGAACGGAGGAAAATAAATTATTGACTCAACAATCTGCTAATCTACTCGAAGATACTATGTTTTCTTATGCAAGATGGAAGAAAACTCAAAATTTTCTCTATCAGAAAACAGAAGATGTTATTCTAGCAACAAGCAGTCAGTGCCAGTACCCTGCATAGAGTCCTTTCACACCATGATCTCTCCAGATAGAACAGCCAGCATGGAACATTCCGTTATAATACCCATACATCTGAGTGCCAGGAGATTGAGAAACATTTCCTTTTGTAGCATTTAGTGCCCAAGATTTGCTGGAGCCTTGGACTTGCATTCGTTGCTTCATAACTTCACAAGGCACATAGATAAAAGATCCAAGTGTATCTCCTGGAGTGGGGATTCAAAAGTTTATGTGGTGTCAATGAAGCAGAACATTATACCAATGAAAAGGTAAATTGTATCAGTACAGCATTACATGAGTGATAAAGCAGAAGAACAGAAAAGTTTGAATATGCAGAGACCTCATGCATTGCGTGACACTAAAAATGACAAAGAATAACTCATTTGAGAACTCGATGTAGTCAGCGTGTAAAAATCAGTTCCTGCCTCTAAATCCTAGTAACATGATGATAAAAACCATTCATAAATTTTAAGCAGCAGCATGCAGATTTTCTGGGGGATAAAATAGAGGATGCATGAAGTAAACAATTTCTCACCGATTCCTCCAGCAATAAAGTGAGACCAGTGACCACTTAGATTAGGATTAGCGTTCTCCAGCCATGTCTTTGTTGATTCAATAACACCAAAATAGGTTGCACCTGTAGCAAGTGAACCAGTAACACCTGGACTAATTCCTCTGTAAAAACCTGAAACAGGGCAAGAGTACTGAAGTTTACCAAGATGGCAACTGGAGCTCTGAATAAGGTCAATAAAATCTCAGGACTCGGGCACAGGGAGATTTTTTTCTGGTTTTCACAAAGCTAAAACTACAGTGCTGAAGGATTTTCACTCTCTTTTTTCACTGAAAATCAAAGGGGCTGCTAACCTCTCAGCCCATCAGAAGCCCAAACTGTCCTGACCATCTGAAAAATATTCTTCTGAGCCTGTTCAGAACAAGTGAAGAAAGACATGGCATAAATGTGTCAAAATCATTCGATAAAACAAGTAACTCTACAGGCCACGGCCATGTAAAGTGAATGGATTTTTTTAGGAAAACGATCCCGCACCTTAGCCCCTGACATTATAGCTTGACTCTGAAGCCTTGTTTTCAGGGTGTCGACTGGATGCATCATGCCTTCTCCAAATGCGCCTGCAATTGCTCCCCACGCGAATTCCCTCCATACTGCATCATGAGATTTATCTCAGTAACAGCATAGTGCACATTCTTGGGAACCATGTGCTGCTCAGTTGCTGTAAACTCTATTACAAATTACCACATAGTCTGCTGTCGAGGTGCAGCCAAAATTTGGTGAAAATGAACCATCATTAAATTATTGCTTTACTCAATGTAGTGAAATACATAATCCATTCTTACAATGTCAAACTATTTATCGGCTTCATGAGTGGATACAAGCAGAAATTTTTGCTCACAGAAGCATGTTCCAGCATGACCAACCAATGCAAGGCAATAAATAATAATAGCGTGAGCAATAGCCTGTTATTGCGTTAGAACAAATCCTATATTGCAGAAAACAAAACGGATGGTTTGTACTGTCATTAAATCAGGTCGAAAATCATAAGCCCGGTAAACCACAGCCCCACGCTGCGAGAGCCGCCTCCATCTCATACCCTCGTCTCGAGTTAATACAAAGGATCCCAAGTTCGGGAGACAAGCGAACGAGAGAGGGGGGGAGGGAGGGGGCACCCACCGACGATGTTGGTGAGGTTCGGAGACGGAGATTGGTGGGTCGGGCTCCGGGAGGCGACCACGGCGGCGGCAGGGGGAGAGGAAGAGGACGCCGCCATGGATGCGGATGCGTGCGATTGGTGTGGGGTTTGACCGGCAGGGTTTAGGGTTTTGGACGGGCCGCCATGGATGCCGCCAGTGGCTGGAAGAGGAAGGAAAGAGGAGGGTTCGAGGGGGGGATGCTGCGACAGTGTGTGTGTGTCGCGCACGTAAACGGGCAGCGGCCCGAGGCCCGCGGCCCATTAGACTTCGCTTCCAAAATGCCCGCGAGCTTTATTTCCTTGTTCATTTACTCCCTGCGACGGTCGGTACCCCTCAAAAAGGAAAAGTTTACTCCTGGTTTTTCCACTTGGCGCTGTGCTGTGCTCTAGTTTTTTTTTTGCGGCTAAAAAAAAGGGAGAGTGGATTTGAAAAGGTTCAGGAATTTGGAAAAGGTACACAGTTCGTGAATTTGAAAAACGGAGAGTGGATTTGAAAACTTTAACAAAATATTAAGAAAATTCGTGAATTTGAAAAAAATGTTTTAAACAAATGTTCACAAAAAATACAATAGTTCACAAATTTGGAAGAAAACATGAATGAAAAATAAGAAGAAAACAGAAAAAAGGAGAAACAAATAAAACCAGTGCTTAGAAAAACCAAAGAAATCAAGGAACCTTCTAGAAGGTTCTCAAAATCGGTGTAAATAATGTCATACGGGCCAGCCCAATATGAAAGAACCGAGAGGATGAGCAGGTGTTGCGTACCAAAAAAACTATTTTCTAGCGCAATAAGTGATAAATAGGTTTAGGGTTTAGGGTTTAGGGTTTAGGATTAATAGTCTTTTTCACATTTTGGGTATGGATGATGATGGTCTCGGTTAAGACTTGTAAAGTCTAGAACGTGTCATGCAGGATATCGTGTTGAGAGAGAAGGAGGTAGCCATCAACGAAGTTGTTGAGGATCGAAGACGACGATTTGTGGGTGGGGCTCCGAGCGTTGACCACGACAATGGATGTGGCGATAGGGGAGAGGGCGAGTAGGACGCCATGGATGTTGATGTGTGCAATTGCTATGGGGCTTAAGCGGTGGTTTTTAAGGTTTTGGATGGGCCGTCATGGATGCCACCGGTGGTTGGGAGAAGAAAGAGTATACAATGGGATAATGGAGATAGGTTCTCCCCAGCATCGGATCAGGAAATGGCGCCCACGTAGATGAGATAGCGGCCCACAACCCATTAGACTTCGCTTACTCGTCCGCTCACACCATTTCCTTGTTTGTTCGCTTTCTCATTTTTTTCACCCGATTGTGTTGTGTCATTGGTTCATAAAAAAGACCGACCATCAATTTTTCTGATTTAAGAAAGTGTTTTTTAATAAAAAATCATGTATTTAAAAAGTTCTCATATTTAAAAATGTTGTAGAATTCAAAAATAGTTTCGGAATTTGAAAACAAATTGGGAAATTAAAGAAACCTTAATAATTTGGAAAATTCAACAAATTTTTAAAATGTCCGTGAAATTGAAATTAATCTCATCATTTTAAAAATTATTCACAAAATTAAAAAAGGTTATGTATTTAAAAATGTTCGCTAACTTCTAAAAATATGAATTTTTAAAAAGAGGGAGAGGAAAACCACAAAATTAGGAAAACAAAAAATATAAAGAAAAATTAAAGAAAAACCATTCTAAGAAAAAACAAAGAATTATGAAACCTTCTAGAAGGTTCTCAAAACCGTAAAAATTGCCATATGGGACGGCCCACTATGGTTTCATAATTATTTCTTACTTTTGTAAAATTTCAAAAAACTGCCATATGGGACGGCTCCGCTATGACTGACGCCACGTTACTTTTGTAAAATGATTAAAACGTGCGCTAATAATAGAATTTTTATCAAAAAATAATATTATTAAAAATCTAAAAAATTATGTAATATTACATACAATAACATATACACGTAAGAAAATTCATTGGCATGTGCCAGCGTCCAAAGGGCTGAAGTGGGGTATTGTAATAGTGTCACTAAAAAAATCCGGTAGTCGTGTCTAGGAATGTAGCCGAACGCGATATCTCGATATCTTTCATGCTATGTGATAGGGCATGTTTCCCCTTGATTGGTTTTAGTGATTGATGACAATATATTTGCGGATTAAGCGGGTGCGATGAACATTTCAGATAATCGTATTAATGACACAAGACGGTTATTGGCCCCTCGGTGTATGAAGCGTGAAGACGGAGTTTTTCTTTCGATCTCCTTTTTGGTATTTGAGTCGTAGGAAAACCGTACTATGAAGAGGGGATCCGCTTTGGTAACGGTGGGTGGAATCATCACACTGTCTCACTTTCTGCACCCACATATTTCTCTTGCGTCGTGGAGGTGTGGAACCTGGTGGCATTGGCTCCCTGGCTCTGCCAGGGCGGTAGTACCGGACCCAGTACCGCACTCACTACCGAAATCCCACTGGACTCTGCGGTAGTGGGGACGTCACTGGGGCTCGGTAGTACCGCTCCCAGTGCGGTAGTACCGTGGACCAGTACCGCACCCACTACCGGGATTCCTCTGGACTCCGCGGTAGTGGGCACGACACTGGCCCTCGGCAGTACCGCGGAGCGGTAGTACCGTGTCAGGTACGGTAGTACTGCGCCCCGGTAATACTGGGGCCAGTACCGCACCCACTACCGGAATCCCTCTGGACTCCACGGTAGTAGGCACGGTAGTGACCCTCGGCAGTACCGGTGGCACAGTAGTACCGCATCCGGTACGGTAGTACCGCACTGCGGTAGTACCGCTTCCGAAGCGGTACTACTGTGGTTTGTGGGCAGCCAACGACTGCATTTATGGCCACCTATAAAAGGGTGTCTTCTTCCCCATTGAGACTCACCTTATTTATTGCTCTCACCTCCATTGATGCCCAAGCTCCATTCTTGCCCGATCTCCCTCCCTAGCCATCAAAACTTGTTGATTCTCTAGGGTTTGGAAGAGGAGGCCCCGATCTACACTTCCACCAAAGGACATTTGATTCCCCCCGCTAATCCCGTGTGGATCTTGTTACTCTTGGGTGCGTTGGTGCCCTAGACAGAAGAGGTCACCTCGAAGCCACATTCCATTGTGGTGAAGCTTCATGGTTTCGTTGCGAGCCTCCAATTAAGTTGTGGGGTTTGCCCCAACCTTGTTTGTAAAGGTTTGGTTGCCACCTTCAAGGCGGCCTAGTAGTGGATCATGGCATCTTGCATTGGTAAGAGCGTGAAGAGAAATAGGGTGGCCCGCGTTGGCTTCGTATGAGCATTGTGCTCCTCACTCTCTCCAAACGGAGACGTACTTCTCGAAAGAGAAGGAACTTCGGCAACATATTCTTGTCTCTCGTGTTCCCCTCTACCTTTACTTTGTGCAAGTTATTTCCATTGCTTATTTCTTGCTTGCTTGTTGTGGTGTAGTTGTTGGCATATAGGTTGCTCACATAGTTGCACTTCTAGACAACCTATTCTTTGTTGATCCTAATTTGTTAAGAAAAGCTTAAAAAATTGTTAGACACCTATTCACCCCCCCTCTAGGTCGGGTTATTTCAACAGAAATCCATGATAAGGCCGTCTGACCACAAACAACTCCGCGCTCTTAGAGCATCTCCAGTCGTTCGGCCCCCAAAGCCGTTTTTCGATGCTATTTTAGCGCCGCTGGGGGGCGCTCGGGCGGCGAAAGGCTTTGGGGCGACCGCCCCCCAGCCGCGGCCCCAAGGTCGCCCCCCCGGGCGCCTGGATTCGACGCAGTTACGTCCTACATTCGTCCCATATTCGGTACTTTCGGCTAAATTCAACGCAAAAATGAAATTTCGGCGCAAATTCGGCGCAGCTCGGCGCACAACATGCAATACAAATACATAGTTCGACACAAAATACTAAAAACAGTACAAATCAAACTAGGCATTGCCTTTGCGCATCCATAGATGATCCATTAGATCTTCTTGCAGTTGACGATGCACTTGCGGGTCTCGGATCTCCTGACGCATGTTGAGGTAGGTTGTCCAATCTGGCGGTATCTCGTGATTAACAACTGCAAGAGGCCCCTGGTTGAGATATGGATCAGAGTCATACATTGGATCATCTTTCTCGCTCTCAATGATCATGTTGTGCAAGATGACACAACAATTCATCACCTCCCACATTTGATCTTTCGACCAAGTCTGAGCGGGGTACCGGACAACGGCAAATCGAGATTAGAGAACCCCAAATGCCCGCTCGACATCCTTCCGGCAAGACTCCTGGCACTTGGCAAAGTGAACGTACTTTCCTCCTGACACAGGGTTTGAGATAGTCTTCACAAATACTAGCCATCTTGGATAGATGCCATCAGCTAGGTAGTATCCCTTGTTGTACTAGTGCCCATTGACCTCGAAGTTCACCGGAGGAGCATGACCTTCGACAAGCCTGGCAGAGACATTTGAGCACTGCAGGACGTTGATGTCATTGTGTGTTCCTGGCATGCCAAAGAAGGAGTGCTAAATCCAGAGGTCATGTGTAGCAACTGCCTCAAGTATCACACTGCAGTGACCTTTTGCACCCTTATACATCCCCTGCCAGAAAAATGGACAGTCTTCCATTTCCAATGCATGCAGTCGATGCTTCCAAGCATCCCAGAAAATCCTCTTGCTTCATTATCTGCTAGGATCCGAGCAGTGTCTTCAGCATTCGGTTGTCGAAAATACTGTCCTCCAAAGCAGCCCACCACTGCTCTGTAAAACTTGTACATACACTCAAGGGCGATGGACTCGGCCATGCGTGCATAGTCTTCATGTTGATCACCAAGAGATCCGTATGCAAGCATCTTCATGGCCGTTGTGCACTTCTGAAGTGAGGATAACCCAATTGTACCTGTGCAATCTTTCTTGCAAATGAATTAGCTGTCGTACTCTCGGAGTGAATTGAAAATGCAAAGAAAAAGCTTTCGGCCCATACGATACCGGCGCCGGAATACCTTCTCGTCGTGTAGGGGAACATCGGCAAAGTAGTCGGAGTAGAGCAATGTAACAGCCCAGTTTTCACAAAAATTAAAAAAATTGTTTTCGTTGTAAATTGTTTGATTGTTTGATTTGTTTGCGGTGTTTGCATCCCCGATTTATCGATCGGCGATTATCCCCCCCCCTCTTATCTCGTATCGGACGGAGACCGACCCTTGCCACCCTGACACTCGATCTTTGCGACACCGGGTTTCACCCGATCACCGTCGTGAAAACCGCACAAGACCAGCAGAAGCCAACGGAACGAAAACCCCGTTTAATAATTAAACGGGATATTTTTATAGCGCGCCGGAAAGTGTTCTCGGAACGGTTCCAGCGCGAGGTGAACGCCTCCGGCTCGACGCGCTGATCGCGCAGTTCGAAGTTTTACCCGAATCGGAGGTACTGCGGACCCCCGGCGGTCAGAAACGCGAGCACCGCGCGCGCGAGAGAAAAACCGGAGATGTTTTTGCAAACTGCCAGCCACCGGGGCTATATAAAGACCACCACACTCCCACCCATTTGTAGGGTTTCCCCAGTCCAAAATATCAGCCACCCCCCTCACAATGTCCAGATCTGCCCCAGTTTTGCCCCAAACTCGAAACCCTAGATCCAGAGGCCTCACAGCCGTCCGATCCGGAGATTGACGGCTCTGGACGCGCCACGTCGCCACCCAGCCTCCACCTCTCCTCTCTCTCTCTCTCCTGGATGTAGCCCGCCCGTGGGCTCACGGCTGCGCCGCCGCGCGCCTCCGGCAGCCGGCCGGCCATATCCTCGCCACGCCCAGGTCCCTCCTCTCCCTCTCCTCCTTCCCTCTCTCCTCTTCTTCCTCTCCTCAACTCTCTAATCTCCTCTCTCCATCCCGCAGGGGACCGTGCAGCCAGCCGCCATTAACGCCCGCTGGAAGCCCGAGCCGGCCGCCCCGCCTTGCCCCTCGAAGCCCGCGCCGCCCGAAGCTCCAGCCGGCCTCCCCTCCGCCAGATCCCGGCAGCCACGGCCTCCGGAGCCCTCGTCGCGCCTCGTCGTGCTTTCGCGGGTGGTCGGCGCCGCCATGGACACGAGGTCCTCCGACGGGAGCGGCCAAGCCGACCTCAACCGCCGCGTGGGCCAGCCAGGCCAGGCAGCCCAGTCCAGGCGCCCACGCCTCCATGGGCTCGGCCCACCCGGTGAGGAGCCTCCCGTTTTTTTTTCTGCTGTTGGGCTGGCCCAGTGACCAGTTCGGCCCAGAGGGGCTTTGTTTTTTTTCTTTCTCTGTTTATTTATTTATTTAGGCAGATTGTGTTGTTTTTTGCGGTGCACGTATCTTTTCACCGGTAGCTCCGATGGAGACGCTTTCTACATGAAAGTTGCTCCGTTTTGCGCGTAGATTAATAAAATGTTGCTTGTTGCCATGTTTGACTTTGTTTACATGCTGTTTGACTGCTAATTACACCGCTTGCCACTATAAACTGTAATTGCAATAACTTTTTAACCGTTGCTCTGTTTAAAATGTTTCTTATATGTAACTTGACTAGAATTGCATGTAGAATGTGTTTTTGCTGTTCTTGCTTGCTAATAAAAATAATAAAATATTGTTTAGGGCAAAACAGTACCAAATGCAATAATTATCGTGGGGTCTGTAATAGCTGCCATGTATAGGTTTTACCCCCCCCCCCCACTTAAATTGACCAGCATAGATAGTTTTCTTTATGCTTCACCTCTTGCAATGCTTGCTTGAGTTGCCATGTTAACAACCGTTGGTTGATCACCTGTAGCTAAGCAACTTGAACCTCCGTAAACGTGCGGTATTCGTCGTGTGTGACGAGTACTCCACTTAAATTGTTAGCAACCGCTCTCGACGGTAGGTGCGTTGTATCGTGTTGCTTCTTGTTGATGCTTTCCAGTGTTTGCCTCGTAGTAATAGAGTGCTTGCTCGTTGATTGCTTTCCAGTGTTTACCGTCTTGTGTGCTTCGCGGGTACCTCTCGGAGACGATGCGAGCTTGCGGTCAACTACACCTTCGGAACCCGACTTATCAACAGGCAAGGACTATACATTACTTATGATCCTTTCTATTTCAACCAGCGGTTTGATTGCTAGTATAGGTTAGGTTCGATGTTTGATCATACCACATGCTTACAACCTCTTTTAAACCGATACAGCCATGTCCCCTCCCAGCAAACCTTGTACTGCTATGTTACTATTGCTTGTTGCTCAGCCCCTACTTAGTATGCATGCTTAGGATGCTACGATGTTACCTCCTATTACTCCTTGGTTTAGGATATCACATTATTATATTGTTGTTGATGATATGATTATTATAATGTTGACTATATCTGTCAGAACCCCAACTAGGGTAAGTGCTAGGATTGTTTGTGCCCTTTTGCATCATGCAAAAATTCAAAAGAAATTCAAAAATGGGGAAGCAGAAAGCCCTGAGAAATTATTGAAATGGCCAGATAAAAATCTTTTTCCAAAAATCATTTGAATGTTTGGAAAATTCCTATAAATGATGCTGATCATTTTTAAAGTGGTTTGGGTATTTTCCCATACTCATGGAATTTTCTAATTTTCAAATAGTGCCCTGGAAATTAAATTTGACCCCTATTTGAATTCAAATTCAAAAGTATTGAATTTCAAAAATGCTCAAATTATACAAGTGGCTTGCTACTGGCCACCTAGGGTTTTTAAAAAATATTTGGGCATTTTTATAAAATGCTATGGTATTTATTTTACCAGAGCAAAACAAATAACAGAAATAAAAAGAAAAGAGAAAAGACAGAGAGAGGAGACTTACCTCTCGCACCAGGCGAGGCCCAAGCCGGCCCAGCCCACTGGCCTCCCTTGTCGTCTTCTCCACGGCGCCAGAGCAGGCAGCTCGCCGCCGTGGCGAGCATGCCGCGGCTGTCGTGCCATCTAGGGCCTCCCCTTCCTCTTCTCCTCGCCACCGCGACACGCAGAAGCCGGCCGCACCTTTTCCCCCTCCTCTGGACCCCTTTCCCCGTCGTCTCCGGCGAGATTTCGCGAAGACCCGAGAGCACGCCGGAGCACCTCGTTGCGCCTCCGTGGCCACCCGCCTCCTCAGCCGCTGCGACCATGTCTAGGCGAAGCGCCGCTGTGCTCTCCGTCGAAGCCCTCGACTAATCGAGCCGGGCAAGCTCCTCACGCGACGCTAGGTTCTCCGACTTGCCGCCGGCCGCCGCGGAGTTCCTCGACGATTACCTCGTCGTCCGGCGTCCCCAGCACCCCTGGCTAGCACCAGAGAGCTCCTGGTGAGCCGCTCTATCTCCCTGTGCCCTCCGTTGCTCTTGCCGTAGCCGGAATCACCAAGCCCGCCGGTACAGTGCCACGGCCTCCGCCGTTCCTCGTCGCCGGTGAGCCCCTGGTCCTCCCCACACTCCCCCGAGCCTTTCCTTTGAACCGCAGCTCCTTGGTGATCAGTTTGGTGCAAGCCCCGCACCAAATGGCCACCGGGAGCACCACCCCGTGTTGCGCCGCCGTGGCTAGGTCGCCGCCGGTTAGCCGCCGGCCGATTAGTGCTAATCACGTGCTTTTTTCCCCCTGGAGTCCATGACAAGTGGGCCCCAGGCCACCCCTAACCCACTGTTAGTTTAAACTAACAGAGGGGTTAACCCCTGAGAGACTGACATGGGGGCCCCACCAGTCAGACCCCCCCTGATGTCAGCATTGCATCATGCTGATGCAATAAAGTTTTTCCAGAGATTTAAAAGAATTACAGAAAAGACAGAAAATCATATAAACTTTGGAAATTCATAGAAAATTCATACTAACTCCAAATTAAACATATAATATATGAAAAATTATCAGAAAAATGCAAGGATTAAGAATATGCAATTTGTTTTTATGTTTGACCATTTTAAAATGGGGCAACAGTAACAAATGTGCATATGGCTTAATTTGAATTCAAATTTGAAGTTTGAATTTGCATTCCAAATGCAATATACTTCAATTAAATTGAATTTGCCACAAATCAGTACCCTTTACTTCATGCCACAACAATATCATGTGCTTGTGCATTTTACTTCCGAAGTTGTCCCCCCTTGTTGATGATTGTTTCCAGTACCAGCTTTTCCGAGACGGTGATCACCCCGAAGAAGAAGACCACCGTTGAGACCCGTGTACCGTCAGCAAGGCAAGCAAACCACCTTTGATCATGTCTATAAAATCCCAATTCCCTCTCAGTCTCGCTTATGCATGTTTAGGAGATCACCGAGACACGTTCTTTCGCATAGTTGAACCCATTCCGATGCATGACCTATCATTTTGCCACTGTATTAAGCAAACCACAATCCTAGCAGATTTAGGAGTTGATTGATGAGCATGTGGCCCCTACAACTGTTACTGCTTATTGCTGCTTAGTGTTACAATGAGGATGTTATGTTTGTGAGTCAGGATGGAATGAACACAGTGATGCTAATGATAAACGTGTTGGTGAATCCACCCTAAACGAAGGTGAACGATGAGAGGCTGTGTAGGAGTACACAGTGGGTTGTCTCGTTGAACACTGCCCTAGGCCCCGAGTTCCTGTTTTGTGATCCAAGACAAAGAGTATGACTACATGTAGGGTTTTATGGGAGCCCCGTTTGGCCTCTTTACGTACCCGATCCAGTCCAGGAGTCACACTAGATTCGGGCTTTCCATTTGATTTATGTATAGATATGTGGGTGGACCTGTGAGGCAGTGAAACCATCTGTCAAAGGTTGCGTCTCGGTCCCTTACATTATCTGAGTCCGTTTCGTGGAACCGGCCGGACTCTCGAGCGGTGACAACTCAGGTAGTCGACTCCTGGATTAGAGAAGGTGATGTGAGGGTAGTGCCTTGGTTTCATCCACGTCCGACATCCGCTTGAAGGATGACAAGAACGAGGCGATAAGTGATGACACGTGTGTGAAGATGTACACCCCTGCAGGGTTAATGAACTATTCGAATAGCCGTGTCCGCGGTTATGGACTACTTGGAAACCTCTACTTGATCATAGACAACTTGAATGGATACTTATAAAACTCGCAAGATAAGTGTGAGTGCTATGGTGTGCTTCTTCGTGGGGAAGTCGAGGAAGTAACCATAGTGGTGTATTGATTGGAGACTTGGTAGTGGACTCGTGTACGCTTCTTACCTCAAGTCTGGTACTCGTAGTACAGGATTAGCCAAGTCAAAGCTGGCACTTCTGCATGTTGAACCCCACCTCCTTTACCTTGATACTTGAGCATGAGTAGTTTAGTTCTGATGTAAGTCTTGCTGAGTACGACTTTGTACTCACGTTTGCTTATTCTATGTTTTAGATGAGAAACCGGACCCCGATGGAGTCACCTTCGTGAAGCTTGACGTTGACCTTGGTAGTATAGTCCCAGACAGCAGTCTGGTGCCTCGTGGAAGGGCATGTTTGCGGTACAAGGCTTCTCTAAGCCATTTGTTAAACTTGTCTGTACTCAGACCTAATTTGCTTCCGTTGTATGATGTAATGTTGATCACAGACATGTGATCTTTGTATGCTCTATGTGTATATCTATAAAGAGTACTTTGTAGAGTTATGTGATGATACCTGTTGTTCATACTAGGCATGTGTGTTGCGTGTATGTTTATAACATGCATGTCTTAGTATGGGTTTTCGAGACCTTAGTTGTGATCTGGCTGGCGGTCTTTTATACACCAAGTGGCCCTTAGATGTGCGCAGCTTGGGGCATCGCGATGCGATTGTTCGTGACTCTGTCACGTGCACACTTTGTTGTATGATCGAGCCCGCCCTAGACCCCGACTAAGTGATCGGGCTGGAGTAAGTATATGTAAGAGTTAGGATTCAATCGACAACATGGTTGAGGCGACTTGTCTATGAGTATGGGATTTCACCACCCATAATCATTTAGACTTGTGAGCGGGCGATGAGGACCCATCTCAGTTTATCATCCGGCCTGGATGGGATGCCCCTCACGTTTGATGCTTTCCGAGAGTGTTCTGTGCTTGGCCTTGTCTTCTTAGACAAGTGGGTACGGCTCTCGGCTCTCCATGTGATTGTATCGTGACTGGAATTACATACGCTAACCCCGGGTCCCGACAATATCGACGAAGGATGGAAAGTCTAGGCTATCCCGCCCCGACGCTTTGTTCCATTCGAGTCACCTAGGATCCGAGTTCCGGGTATTGGTTTTAAGACTGAGCGTGCCTAACCGCGTGTGGGATTTTATGGGGTCCCCTTTTCTTACCTATCTAGCTTCAAGCATTTCTACTGGTGGCCCGAGCTGATTTACCATTTGAAACCCCGTGTGTGTGCTTGGTGGATCCCCTCGCAATTTTTAAACAACCCGGACCAGCGGAGACATGGTTTCCCTGTTGGTCCACCTTTGACCGGCGAGGGCCCGAGGCCTCACGTGAGGCGTCTCGGTAACCCAAACCCTGTTGAGACGGAAGAGTCCGATCCGAGAGCGTGGCCAGCTTTTGGATTGGGTGTCGACTCCCCGGGGGCCACCCGGATTTGTTCGTTGTTAGTTAGAGGGACCTGTCGTTTCGGATCTCTTGGAACTAAATCATAAAATGGTTGCCTGTGATGGGCAGCAACTGAGAGAGATGGACGTGCGTGCAGAGCCTTGTAATGGGCAGTTGGTACACCCCTGGAGGGTTAAATCTTTTCGAGAAGCCGTGTCCACGGTTATGGACGACTTGAGACCTACTCCTTATTCATAGACAACAACAACTGAGATAATCTTAATATAACTTGATCAACGTGTGTGTGCCTTGATTGTTTCTTCTTCGTCGGGATGCGAAGAGGAGGACAAGGATAGGATAGGTGTTATGTTTGCGTAGTAGGTGGATAGCAGACTTGTTGGAGGCGATTCCTCATCGAATGCTTGGTTTCTTACCTTACTCTCTAGATCGTGAGCCACTTCATAAATGCTAGTGCGGCAACAACCTCACCACTTACCCCTTCCTTACCGTAAACTACTAGTTGTCCTAGAATGACGAGTGATGAAGTCCTTGCTGGGTCAGTTGACCACTACAGTTGGATGCTGAGTACTTCTGTACTCATGATACTACCCCCAAACTCTTTTCAGGGTTCTTGCTCGACAACAGGTATGGTGATCGACGTTTCACGTGGAGACTCGACGATGACTAGTTAGGCGGATCCCGGCGGAGGGCCTGGACCCGTGTGGTTATGGGATCGATGTTTTTCTCTTTGCCACTAGGCATTTGATTGTAGTCTGTACTCAGACATGTATCTTCCGCTGTTGTATTGTATTTGAGGCAGTTGTATGCCGATTGTATGAGATGTTGTATCCTGTATCTGTAATGTTGTGATATCATGTTGGAAATCCGGGGCATATAGCTTTGTCATATGTCGCGGTGGGACCGATATGTGCTTCGTCCCCGGATCTTGGTGGAAACACCTAGATCTGGAACAGTACCGCATATCGGGCCTTACAAGCAAGCAGTAGCCCTCCGAACGTCGCTTCTCTTTTGCCTTCCGGCGGCCCATTTTGGAGCCGCCTCGCTGCGGCGCCGTTTTGGCGCCGAACAGGTCGCTCAGGGCGGCGAGCATCAATAGATGCTCATCGTCCTGGGCGCCGGCGGCGGCCTCTTCCTCCATCAGCACGGCGAACAACGCCTCGTCGTCGGAGTCCATCACGGAGTATGGTTCAGGCAATTCGCCGAACACTTGGGGCGCGAGGTGGGTGTGACCAGCCGCCGGTGTGCTCGGCTGGGCGCCGCCGGCCGGCCAGCCGCTGTTGTGCTAGGTCGGGAAAGGACAACGGGGCGAGCAACGGCTCTTTTGCGCCGTGTTTGGCGGCGGGGCAGCGGCTACCTTGCGGTGGCACGGCGGCGACGGCAAGGATGATGGGGAAAGAGGCGGCCGATTTTGGACAGTTTGACCTGACAGTGGGTCACTAGGCGCTTTATGCTTCGTCCGGCGCCCCAATCGATCCCAGCGCGTCGGATCGGCTTGGGATCGCCGGACTCAATTTTGGCCTAATCCGACGCTATTTGGGCCTTTGAAGACGCGACTGGGCGAAATTCGTTCGTCCGACGCAAATAGCGCCGGCTTGGGAAGCCTCTTGGTACGCGGCTGGAGATGCTCTTAGTTTTAGCGATCCATGGGTGATCTTGCTATTTTTTCCTGCCGGATGATCTTGCGCTTGATGGTGACCTACCAAAGCTCGAGTGCATGCTTCACTCTATTGAGAACCCAACAGAATATTACCATATCTATGCTGATGGAACTACGTGCGCTCGGTTGCGATTAAGACCTGACGCTTCCCTCCCGATCTGCTAACATATATTCCTTCAACGAATAATCTACAGTCCAGATCTAGTGCTCTCCCGTACACGCAAGCTGCTGCACCACTCAAGGGCAGGGTCCCCTCAAATCCTCAATTATTAGGCAAAAATGATAATACAAAAGGACACCGTTTTTGGCTTGATAGTAGTAAAGCCAAAGAAAGACATCCCAAGATAAGATACAACTATTGGGAAGGGAACATGATCAATAGAACCTGGCTAGATAGGGGGATTGTGATATTGACTCCCATTTCTAACCAATTCTGAAAAGATTCGCTCATACTCAAGGTACTGACCATTTAATGATCGACCCGCTAGTTCGCGCGCGAAAACACGGGATTGTTGGAGAGGTACTACACCACTCTATGCAAAAAAAAATCTCTCAAAGCCAACCATTCTTCGTTTTCTTCTTCATCATCAGAAAGCACGGTGTCTCTTTAAATTAGTAAGTGTATACAACATAACATCCTGGATTGATGTAGATTTCATAAGAGATGATATATACTCCCAAGGTTTTTTTACTTCGCAAAATTACATCTTGGTAAGAAAACTTTAACTAAGCAACCGCTCTAAGATTACATTGTCATGCGTGCCTTTATACTAAGAACTTCTCTAACCAATCCACACACAAAAATTAGAGGAGAAAAAAAACGTTTTTCTCCTCTAAGCGACACCTAACCGAACCCCTAAACTGGTTAATCCACGGTGACTACAACTCTTAATTCTACTCGCCGTGAAGTTGTGGAGTAAAACAAACTCACCTCTCGACCGCAACCTCCTCCTCAACCCCCCCCCCCCCCCCCCGGCATCCACTCTGGCGGCGACCGACTTGCCTCCCCCTATCACCCATCGTGCTCCTCCCCACCTTAATCCGGGAATTACTCACTTCGCTGACACCAAAACCGACGGATCTAGGCCACTGCCACCGTCGGATTAGACAAGCATGGTCGTTGGAACTGTCTCGAAAGCCCTAGTTGCTGCTAAGGTTGAGAAGAAGAAAAATTGACAAACCGTTTTTTCTACCATTTGGTATTTATTTGGTGATTCTTTTTGTAACATGAGATTTTTTTGCGGGCACTTTTGTAACATGAGATTAAATGACAACAAAAAGGCACTAGATTAATGAGCTTACATGATAAGGGTTGGAAAGGAGGTTGAGGAGTGATGGACCGCCGGAGCCAAACATTTAAGATACATCATGACGCGAGAGTAGTTCTTTGGTTTTTCCTTAGCCTTCGAACCAAGGTATATTTAGTGAAAACTGGCAAATCTTTTGGCTTGCTATAAAAAAGAAAAAGAAAACTTACATAACAATTACAAATCAAACAAATGTTTTGCATATAGCAAGCTCTATCGTTCGTCACCAGTAGGCATTTTAATCCTCTTCCCTTTAATTTTGCTCAGTTTCTTAGAAATGTACATTTATTCTTGAGCAAGCCACTAGTAGCACACTACAACATTCTCAAATGGATTAAACAGACAAATTAATTAATTAATGAAACCAAGAGTTTTACACCTCCTGATCTTTCTTCAGCTGTGCTCTCTCTGCAAACTTCAGGTTACCACAAACTTCCACAACACGAACTCCTACGTTCCCAAGCAATGAAGCAATAATATATCCACGGTGTTGAGTTGAATCCCTTCATTTCTCGATGAATCCGGTCATCCTGAGCACGAGGTTCCTGACGTTCCGGAGGTCCCGGCCTTTGAGCGTCCTCCCCTTCCCGGCGCACATGGAGTACGCCGCCGTCGACCTCCCGGACAGCCTCCGCCGCCGCTCGGCCAGGACGTGCGGCGGCACGGTCCTCTTCGCGTCGTTGGTACATCGAACGTCGTCTTCGCCGCAGTCGTCGTCGGCACCGCTGCCGCTGGACGCCGACCAGGAGCGAGAGCGCCGCTTCCGGCCGGGCACGCCGACCGGAGCAGAGGCAGACAGCTCCGGCGGCGACGATAAGCTGGGAGGAAGAACCGGAGGCGCGTTGCTCGCCACCGTGTCGCCGTCGTCGTGGTCGGAGTTGTGGTGGTGAGGCCAGAGGACGTCGGATTCTTGGAGCTCCTGGTGATCCATGGCCTCCCGGCCGTGTGTCCGGGGAGGCAAGAGCTGGGGACGCCATGGCGAGCGGGATATATAGCGGGAGGTGGGCGTGCGGTGGAAGGAAGGAGAAGGAGGAGGAGAGGCTGGCGTGTCTTGGTGAGCAAGCAGACTTCCTTGGGGAGTTGGCAACTACTGGAGGAGGAGTGGCGGGTTCGGACAAACTTTGCTAGCTAGCTTAGCTGTGGAGTGCGGTGCACCCTATCCTGCGCTGCCACGTGGACGGCTGGTAAGCCGTGTACGTATTTCTACACGTACTGTCATTTTTTTGTGCCGGAATCCTACGCGTATTGTCGTACTTACTGACCGATGAGGGAGATCTGTCCCATGTAAACTTGCTTCGTTTGACCAATGTTTGACAGAATTCTCACACGGCAAGATAAGTGGTTCTTCCATAAGTGCACAAGGAAGCATATATAATTTCGAGGGATTTATGCACGTGCTTACACGCACGAAATCACTAGATTAAGACCACGTACAGACCAGTTCAAACTTCAAATCCATTTCTCATCTACAAATTGAACACATAGGACGACCTAGTACGTGTCATCCTTCGATGAAGCCGGTCATCCGCAGCACGGAGTTGCGAAGGCGGCGGAGGTCGCGCGCCCGCTTGCCATCCCGCGCCACCCCCGAGCGCAGCAGCGTGTACGCCGCCGCAGCCTCGCCGGAGACCAGCAGGTGCGGCGGCACCACGATCTTGCCGCCGCCGTCCTTCTCCTTCTCCACCAAGTCGTCTTGATCGGCACCGTCTTTCCACCGTAGCAACACCACGGCGGCCCCGTTCGGAGGAACGTCCACCGGCCGAGACAGCGCCGCGCGCCGCTGCCATGACGTCTTCGCCGCTGGGAGGATCTGCATGCCCGGCAGCGGCTTGTGGTCACCGTCGGCGTGGGCGTGGCCGCCGTAGTACTCCGGCCAGAGCACCTCGAACTCGTCCAGCTCCTCCATTGATTGCCGGCCCCCACAGTAATGTGTGGTAGCTGGCGCCGGCGAGAGCCAGGAGGCGTGCCCAGACCTGCGATGGAGCAGTGCCCGGACGTGCGCCGCGCTATATACCCGGCACGGCCGGACGGGAGGGATTCCGTGCCACCGCGTCTGATCGATCACGACGTATTCGGCGACGACGATCGCTCGGTGGCTCGCTCGTCGGAGTCCACACACACGCCTGGTGGAACGAAGACGGTGGGGGCAAGAGGTGTGGATGCCGTCGGCGCCGTCCCGCCGCGGGCTCCGGACGCGGCGCCGGGATCACACACACGCTATTCCCTCTCGGGTACGTAACGTGCGTCCATGCCGTGTTTGTGGCGTCAGTGAGCACGCCATCACGTATGTGCATGCGTTGGCTAGGACGTGACATGTTCTCCTTGGAGCCCAGAAAATGGTTCTCAACAATGGTTAGCGAGTTTTAGCATAGGTAGTGAAACCTGCATATCCGGCTTTAAGTGTTCCGACAATGCTTTCGTTTTCGGAAATGATAAGGGTTCGACACCTGTCCGCTCAAACACCCAATCCATCGCCAGTTCTACGCACGAATCTTAAAGCGATGAGTCAGCTTTTTTAAAACATGTGGCCTAAGTGGTTTCCATCCTGATGATTTTTTCGCAAGTTTTCTCACACTGGACTTGCTTTGTTATCTTTTGCCCAAATGGATTTATGTGTTGACTATTCACGCTCGCTGTTTATGATCAGTTACTACAGTTCTGCCCATTGCATGATTAGATATGATTATTTTGTGATGCTTATAATTTTAAAACGGTAGCTTAAATTGAAACGTGTTTTACATGTAATTTTCTTAGATTTTTGTCTAGTTTCATAAATTTTGCATGTCTTTGCCATGTTTAGAATTTTGAAACATATTATTTCCTCATGAATTACAAATGATACCATTTTTTTGTAAATGAATCATGTGATATCTAATTAATAGTAACTAATGGCAATTTTTTTATTTTCTGAGATATGGCAATTATCATTTGTATGTAGCTTACGCATATTGGTGGGCCCTCTGGCTGCCCCCCTTCGCCTATATATTCTCCGTGACGAGAAACCCTCGAGGACAGAACCCTTTTTCGCGATCTCTCTTCTGTTCCGCCGCCGCCGCGCTTCCGAGATCAGGAGCACCAGAAGACCTCTTCCCGGCACCCTGCCGGAGGGAGGGCCGACCTCCGGGAGTCTCCTCTCCACCATGGATGCTTCCCGGATGTCTCGTGAGTAGTTTTCTTTGGACCATGGGTCCGTGATCAGTAGCTATGTGATGTTCTCCTCCCCTCTTTGTTCTTCATGGTTTAGACCTCGTGAGCTGCCCTACATGATCGAGGCACTTTTGTAATCTTTCGTTGTTGCTATGCTGAGTTTGATGGGATCTGATGGATTATGAGATTATGTTCAGATTGTATTATTTATAGGACATGGCAATAGTTATTTCATGAGACATGATAATTTTTATTTTTTGTGACATGACAACTCTTTTTTACGTTGTCTTGGGGGTTCATATTAATTAAAGCACGGTAAATATTGTTTGTGTGATATGACAATTCTTTTGTCTTGGCAATTATTATTATTATTATTATTATTATTATTATTTTCTGTTTTAAAAAATGTTGGACATTGCTTCTTTAGTAGAACATGGAAGAATTGCCATGGTTCCAATGGTTCAATAGGTTTTCACCCCAATGGCAAAAAAAATTCGTAGATTGTTTTTTGTGTAAGTTGGGATGGATTTTTTTTGGACAAATTCATTTTAAAACCATCAACTACAAATTCTTATTTTTATTGGACATCACAATTCTCATTTGTAGGAAATGGTAAATTTTATTCGTAGGACATGACAATTTTTATTCATTGGACATGGCAATTCTTTGTTTATAGGACATGGCAATTCTTACTGATAGGACATGACAATTCTTGTTCGTAGGGCATGGTAATTCTTGTTCGTAGGACATGTCAATTCTTATTCTCAGGACATGCCAATTCTTACTAGCAGGACATGACAATTATTATTGACGGGACATGGCAACTCTTACATGTCGGTCATGATACTTTGCGAAACATGACATTTTTTATTAAAATTGTTCATCATGGCTATTTTTAGTAGAACATGACAAATTTCATCATGGCAATTCTGTCATATTTTTATTTTTAGATTGTTTTATTGCACACGTTAAATTCTTATTTTTGCACATGGGAAGCTTATTGTATTTTATTTATTTTAGATCATCCATGGAAAATTCTTCTTTCGTGTGAGAGTACAATTCTTAGTTCGTATATAGCTTATTGGACATAGAAAATTCTTTTTTGTGTGAAATGGCAATTCTTGTTTATCGAATGTGACATTTTTATTTTACGTGACATGGCATTCGTTATATATGGGACATAGCAATTCTTATTTGTACGACATGGCAACTCTTATATGTGGGATATGATATTGTGTGGAACATGATATTTGTTGTATATGGGACATATCAATACTTATTTATACGACATGTCAATTCTTATATGCGGGATATGATATTTAAAATTTGTTGCACATGGCTAGTTTGAGTAGAACATGGCAAATTTGGCATGATTAGAATGGTACAATAGGGTTTTCACCCTATGGCCATTTTGCCTTCTTTTTTATTTTTTAGATTATTTTCATATAGGTTATGATGAATTATTTTCATATAAATTTACCATGAAATATTTTATTTTACTCCTATGATAATTTATATTTTATCATGGATATTTTAACTTTAAAAATTGATTGCATTGTACCAAAGGAAAAAATAATTATTGTGGCAAAAAATTATTATTTTTACTTGCAAGGCCCAGTAAAATATAAAAGGGTGTTCGGGCCGTATACATTCTTCACTGAACGTAATCGTCCGGGCGCAGGAGGGGTCTCCTCGAACGTAAATGTTCGGTCGAACACTTCTTGGCACTGACGATCCGAAGATATCAGCGTCCTTCATTTTTTCTGAATTTATTCTATACTTTTTTTTGGTAATGTTCGTTTGATGAAAGATAACACTTCCGTTGATTATGAAAGCGTGTATGATGACTTCAACAAATTTAAAATCAGTCGGATATGCGTCCCTGTGTTTTCAGGATTGAATGCACTTATATTTTTCATATGTACCAAGTTTTTAAAATAATTCTAAACACTTAATATGTACTACTCAATATGATTATACATGATAGAAGGTGGGATTAAACTAGTTTCCTGAAAATTGTTGGTATGTAACAGAAACATACCGATCCATATGGTATGCAAATAGGGCGACAAACTACTAGGCCACGAGATGATGAAGTCCTCAATTATAATCTTGTCCAATTTACAAGTCGTACTAAAACTATGATAACTTCATTCCGTGTATCACTTCTTATTTCAAAAGACTAACGATGTTATTGTAAATACTAGATGATGCTCCGTGCATTACCACGGAAACGATGCTACAAAAATGTATAAATGTTGCTAAAAAATATGTAAAACAAATAAAGAGCAAATGTATTCTAAAGAAAACAATAATGGTTTAAAAATAGAAAAAAATCAATAAAACTATCATTTCTAACAAAAATGTAAAGGCAAACATAAAATATATTACAAAATATAATTAATGATTAATATGAATGAATTAATGATGTGGTAGTGCAATATGCATAGGGTAATGTAAAAGCAATGTAATTTATGATATGCATGCATGCATGCCCCTTGCTTATGTGGCATGGTTGGATGTCTAGGAAAAATAGGTAGTGAATTGTAGTTATTTAGAAATCGAATACAATACCAGCAACACTTGTGGTTACTACATTAATAATTGTATATTATTTCTGCAAAAGCAGTCCAAGAAATTATTATGTTCATGTCTGATTACGATGAGCGGAGTTATTCTTTAGTACTAAGTATAGAGCATGTACACATTGTTAAAATTATTACTAAACGCACTGTAAGTCGTGATAAAAACAATATTTTTATGACGGTCTAGGAAAAGACTGTGTTTTAGTTCTCTGGGCCTTGTTTTTGTTCTTTGCAATTGTAAGCCTTTGTGTTGCACTTGCCGCTTTGTAGTAGGAGATGACCAAGGTCGAGGGAAAATCTTCTTTTCAATGAAATAGCTCAATAGTCAATAGACATATTTAATCACAAAACATTTATAAGAATTATGATATTGGTTCAATTCATACTATAAAAGTTTCTATATTGCATATATAAACGTACACTAGAAATCACCATTAAGATATTTTTTGGACCACATTCTTATATATCTCTAATGAGATATTCAAGGGTATACAAATTTGGAAAGATATGTATATACAATATACTGTCCATGCAGTTGTGAAGACTAATTCAAACATGCTACAATTTAAACTCTTGGGTTTTAGGGAAAAAATTGTGGTCTTATGAAAAATCAAGAGTTAAGTTTCAAGGAAATGAAAAATGCCATTTTAAATGTTAACCAAATCACCATTCATGATATTTTGAACATCACATAATTAACAGATCAAGATGTACTTCTGCAAGTGCAATAAGCCCTGGAATTTTCAAATAAAATTCACATTTCAAATCAACACACGAATCTGCATATGTCATTCGTAGTAACTAACTTGCGGCAAAACCTCACACATTTTCATATAATGTGAACATTATATATAATGGATTTTATTTTTAATTTAATATTTTTACAAACCAAAATATAAATGGTTAGAAAATATAGACTGAAAAACAAGCTAATCTAGTTTTATGAAGATCACTGGCAAGGGAGATCAAGTTTAAATGCAATAGTTATGGATTAACATTCTACTAGCTAGTTTGAAATATTGTTGCAAATTAATAAATAAAACAAATATATTACATTGTGTTTTGACCATCAGATTTTATTTTTTATTTCCTTTTTGTTTTTTAACTTATTAAATTTTAATATTTTGTTAGAGAGAATGTTTCAAAAGAGTAAAAATGGTCAAAATAAATTGTTTTCAATAACATTTTTTAATATATGTGTTATATATGTATAACACCAATAATACTGAATATTTATAACTGAAAGGACGTGGATGTCGCCTGGAGGGGGGGTGAATAGGCGTTTAAAATAATTACGGTTTCGGCTTGAACAAATGCGGAATAAAACTTAACGTTTAATTTGCCAAGCAAGAAACCTAAATAAGCTAGGCTCAACTATGTGCACCAACAACTTATACTAAGCAAGATAAACAACTAAGTGATAGCAAGATATATAACAAGAGCACTAAGGCTATCAGACAGTAGGTGCACAAGTAAATAGGTTGACTAGATGATAACCTATGGGACAAGCAATGCACAATAATATGAGCAAGGTCAAGATAAACAATGTAATAAGCATGCTCAAAGTAAGGGTAGAGATAACCGCAAGTGGAGCCGATGGAGACAAGGATTTGTTACCGAAGTTCCTTCTCTTACGAGAAGTACGTCTCCGTTTGGAGAGGGTGAGGAGCACAATGCTCACACGAAGCCAACGAGGGCCACCCTATTTCTCCTCACGCTCTTACCAATGCAAGATGCCGTGATTCCACTATTAGGACACTTGAGGGCGGTCACCGAACCCGTACAAATGGCAACCCTTGGGGGCGGTCACCGAACCCGTACAAATGCTCGGGGCAATCTCCACAACCGAATTGGAGGCTCCCGTAGCGTCCCGAAGCTTTCCACCACAATGATTGAGCTCCGCACAAACAAGCCTCTAGGGGCCAACGCACCCAAGAGGAACAAGCTCTAGAGTGCCAATGCACTCAAGAGAACAAGCTCTAGAGTGCCAATGCACTCACGAGTAACTATCTTCTCAACTTCACTTACTACAACGAATCCTCGGAGAGAACTCAAACCGATGCACCAAATGCAATGGCAAGAGCACACGAAGTGCTCAAGTCCCCAACTCTCAAATCCCACCAAAGCAACAAAAGCTATGGAGGAATATGAGAGGAAGAACAAGGAGAACACCAAGAACTCCAAGATCTAGATCCACAAGGTTCCCCTCAGTTAGAGGACAGATGGCTTGGTGGAGAATATGGATCTAGACCTCCTCTCTCTTTTCCCTCAAAAAGGAGCAAGAAACATAGGAGGGGAAGAGAGTAAGCAAGCTCAAAGAGGTCAACAATGGGGGGAAGAACTTGCACAAAACCGGTGGAGACAAAGGAGGAAGAAGACCCCCTTTTATAGTCTCCCACGAATCCAGCCGTTGGAATCCGTTGGCAGTCCACCAACCACGGTACTACCGCTCGGAGAGCGGTACTACCGTGGTGCGGTACTACCGTACTGAGAGCGGTACTACCGCCCCATGGTACAACCGAAGCCCAGTGCCGTGCCCACTACCGCAAAGTCCAGTGGACCCACGGTAGTGAGTGCGGTACTTGCCCGCGGTACTACCGTGGCACGGTACTACCGCACTGGGAGCGGTACTATCGCCCCACGGTACTACCGGGGGCCAGTACCGTGCCCACTACCGCAAAGTCCAGTGGACTTACGGTAGTGAGTGCGGTACTCGCCCACGGTACTACCGTGGCGCGGTACTACCGCTCCAAGAGCGGTACTACCGCTCCAAGAGCGGTACTACCGCTCCAAGAGCGGTACTACCGCCCTGGCAGAACCAGGGAGCCCAGGCCTCACAACAGATGAACTCCAAATAAAACAGGCAAACCCTAAACTGCCACAACTTCTGCAAATGAACTCTGATTAAGGCAAACTCAAGCTTGATAGAAAGCTAACGAACAGAGCTGCCTAATCACGAATGGAAATATTTCAAAATGGCAAGGGAGAAATGCCAAACACATAGAGGTGTGAAACCTCTAACCAAGAATAACCGGCAAATCTCCCGCATCGAAAATCATAAGAGAAGATGCATATGAAATCCGTTTTCGATGAACAAGAGCTTGTCATGAAGAAGACCACAAGCTCCAAAACTCACAAAGAGAAAAACCAACCAAGAACGAATAAAGATGATGCAAAGGATGCAAAGGTTTGAGCTCTCCACGAACGACTCGGCCTAGCCTATAACACGGTCTCCTAACTACCACCAAGAGACCGGTAAACTAGACACATAACTAGTCAAACCTTTGTCTTGCGCATAATCCACTTGAGCTTGATGATGACGATCATGCCCGCCTCAAGTTGGAACATCTTCCTTGATTCCTCCGGCTCGATGAAGACTTGTAGATAGCTCCCCCATACTCCATTATGGGTGAGCCTCTTTTAGGCACATCTTCACAAGACCATTATCACCAAATGGTCTGCAAGCTCCAAGCATATGATATATTCGTGATGCTCCTCTTGACCTTGCACACATCAACTTGACCAATCTTTGGATGGCTCCATCACGAACACCTTGGTCAACATGTAATCTTCATCTTACAACCTTGAAGCCACCATATGATCTTCAAGCGTTGCCTATGGACAAACCTTAAAGTATAACTCAAGGAAACCATTAGTTCATAAAGATTGTCATCAATTACCAAAACCAAACATAAGGGCACATGCCCTTTCAATAACCACTATTACATTGTTAACTATGCTACTTAACCAATAATTATACTCATTACAAATATTAATATCAACATGCCATGCATAATTGAAGATGAGGTGCATAGCCTACGTGCCATACACACCGTCGTTAATACGTGAAACGCTTCCTGCCATCGTAGCTCCACCTCATGTCCATGCGTGGGACGTGGTAGGACGAGTTTCACAAAACCATGTGCACCGTCTCACATATGCTCACCACGTTACCATGGAATAGAGACTTGGTCGCCTTTGCAACATCGCCGCTATCTCATGCGTTGGGAAATGTGGAAGAGGAATAAAGTATTAACCTAGAGGGAGAATATCTGGTGCAAGAATCCTTGTGGTGCACCCAATGCACAGAACTATCGTAGCACATTTTAAATTTTAAAATGTTTGTAAAATTCTAAAAAAAAATTAGCACATTCAAGAAAAATTAATGTATGTTATCACAAATTTAAAACATAGCTTAGGATATATAAATGACAAGTTCGACACCAACTAACACTCGGTAATTTAAGTCGATCAGTCCCATTCATTCTTGCCCGAAACAAGTGGCCCAGTGCATAACATAAATTGGGCTATAGATTTGGCAAATTGTCATGTTGATGTCAAAGTTGTCATTTTTGTATCTTAAGCAATGTTTCAAATTTTCATATGAAGTATTGTGACAACTTACATTGATGTTGTTTCAATGTGTTAGATTTGTTTTGATTTTTCAATCAATTTAAAATGCGGTTTGACACCCCATGCACCTATATAGTACTACAAGGGTTGCTTCACAGAATACATTCCCATGAAGCTAGGGGTACCGCTTCAGGTGGTTTCATTCTGATCTATTTTTTTTCTGGACGGGGGTAAACCGCTTTAATTAGCTAGTAATGTTCATTGAAATACACCGTCAGATTTTTCTGGATGGACACACCATTTGAAAAAAAATCATTTTTATTGGCTGACGAATTCCCACCATTAAATAGTACTCCCTCTGTTCCAAATTACTTGAACTTAAACTAAAGTCATGTTACATAATTCGAAACGGATGCAGTATTTGGCAGAATTGACAGCTGCACATGACCCCCCCAAGAGCGAGCGCTCCCTCGCTCAAGTCTTCTAGTGGTGGGCCGGCCTATTGTTCACTAGACAATCATCAGAAGTTTTCTTCGAGTTTTTAGGGTAAATTGTTTTTTTAGATTTTAGGGTAAGTTGTTTTCTCTTGATAGTAGACAACACGTTGTTGTAATATTGAAAAATAGACACTAAACTTGTGTGTTGTGTATATGAGTTAAACTTGTGCGTTTAAAACGTCTTATATATCTCTAATAGACACTAAAATATTTTACTACTTTTCACACAATTTTAAAATAAAAGATGAAGCTTTTGAAAAAAAAAATTAATTGCAATGAAAATATTGAATGTAGAAGATGAATATTGGTTAAAACATGAAGAATAAATGATGAATTTTTATAAATTTGATTAATAATTTTTTGAAATACACAAAGATTATTGAAGAAATAAATTATGGATATTTTCATAGTTGCAACCAATTTGTTAAGTGGCGAAATACATTTGAAGATATAGAATGAACAGTTAAAAATGCATGGATATCCATTAGAGATAAAAAAAAGGAGAAAAAAGGAAAAAAGTAAAGGGAAAAAAGAAAGACACATATCAAAGAATGTAAATTTTTATTTATATATAATATATGCATGAATTTGAAATACATGATAATTTTTTAAATACACAATAATATTTTTACAAAATAAGATGACCACATTTTAGTAGACAATTAATAATTCTGTATATGCATGAAAATATTTAGTAATGATGAAACTTTCTTTGAATACATGATGGCCCTTTATACAAGGATTCATTCAAAAAGTTACATGATGGGCACTTTACCGTATACATTGAACATTTAAAATTTATACAATGGGATTTTTTTAATACACAATAAAAATATTTAAGAAAATACAAACATATTTACATCATGATCAAAATAACCGAAAAATAACAAGCAAAAGAATAACAGAAAAGGAAACAAAATAACCAAAAAAAGTTATACAATCCTGCTGATGAATTTAAGTTGCTTCAAATTAATTTTGATGAGATGTATCACAACCCATTTATGTAACTCTCCGTGAGCTGTATTGACAACAATGTATTATTGTTTCCCTTGTTTGCTAGAAATTAATTTTTTGTTGGGAGCAGTTTGTAGAACTATATGCTGCGGGGATGAAAGTGCCATTGACCTGTCGCCGTCGTCTACGGCTGTCATGCCTACCCCGGCACCGCCGCCTACCTCTGCCATGTGCACTAAGCTGCTGGTGACCTCCGCCATGACCTCCGGCAAGTCCCATAAGGCCCTATACAATGGAGGTGCTTCCATCGGTGCTTAGGAAAAAAGAGCCGGTTTTTATAGGATTAGGTGCCTGCATAGGTGCTTAGGAATGGGGGTGGAAGCAACTTTTAGCTTCCGGTGCCTCGCGGTGCTTAGGAGAATAACTGCTCCCTTTCTACCACAAATGCTACAATTTTAAAGCAAACTAAGCACCTACATGAAGCACTTTTCATTGAGTAACAAATTTCTTTGAGATGCTACCGTACTCTCCCTCTCTTTAAACATCAGTGCATAAGCACCCAACATGCCAAAACTGTACAAGGCCTCTACAAGGCCTAAGAGGCCTGGACATGAAGCCCCAAGGCCAGTTTCCAAGAAGAGCAATAAGATTGCCACTCAGGTGATACTGTAACAATCACTGAAACTGAAATGTGAAAATCTGAACAAGTAGTCACTGTTTGCTGTACTGTGCTTGTGATTTTCCCTTGCATTAGGTGATGTGGTTACTACTAGATCAATGAAACTGTTTGTTTAACTGATTTGTGCGAAATTGTCCAGTAAAGCCTATCTCGCTTTTAGCCTTCATGGTGAATTGCCCACGGCCCACCCTTTCTTTGAACCTTGTCAATGATCGAGCGAACTTACAGATATGAACTGAGTGCCATTTCCCTTTTAATATTTGCGATTGGAGTAGTTGAATTTGGGAAGCGGAGCATGCGTCTTAAGCAAGATGCAGTGTGGCTTTTGCAAAGGGTGTTACACCCAAACTTCTCTTGGCACTCTTGCAAAGTACCAGTAGGAGACATCTCCTTTTGTTTCTCTTTGGGCTACAGCGACACAGCTCGTGACTTGCGAGTTGCGACCCTCCTGTTCTGGCCGCCACCCCGCTCCACTCCGGTGAAACTTCTTGGCTGCTACGAGACTGTTTAGAGCATCTTCAGCCGCGCCTTCAAGAGCCCCCCAAGACGGCGCTATTCGTCTCGGATATACGAATTTTGCTCAGCCGTGCTCCCAAGGGCACAAATAGCGTCGGATTAGGTCAAAATTGAGTCCAGCGATCCCAAGCCAGCCCGGCGTCCTGGGGGTCGATTGGGGCGCCGGATGAAAAAACAGCGCGAAACAGAGAAAACGCGCGCGCGGTTTCGCGCGCTCCTCGCGTCGGCCCACTTGTCAGCGTGTAAACACGCGTCATCCTCATCCTCCCGCCTCGGCTTCCCCGCGCCTGCCGCGGCAGTGAATCAATGCGGCGCTGATGTCCAGTTCAATCGCCGGCAGGGGAATCAATGCGGCGCGTTGAGTAGTCCAACGCCTCGAGGTGAAGAAGAAGAAGGAGCCCACCTCGGCGTCGTCTGGGCGCCTCCGCCGCGGCGTCTTCATCGGCACGCCATCCTCGGCGGCGCCAAAGCGCCGTGACTTCCTGGGCTTCAGGAAGAAGAAGGACAAGGAGGTCGCCCCACCTCCGCCGCCACCGCCGGCCGACGACGACGACGAGTTCGCTGCCCAACTGGAGTGGGCGAAGAAGGACTACCTCGCCGAGCAGGTGCGGCTCCAGCAGGAGGCGTGGGACCTCGCCGAGGCCTAGAAACTCGCCGAGAAGGCGAGGATCAAGAAGCCGGCGGCACGCGGCGAGGGCGGCAGCCGCAGCCGCAGCAGCAGCCGCAGCAAGTGGGCGTCGCCGTCGCCGCCGTTCATCGTGCTGGACGACACCGACGACGAGGAGGAGGAGAAGGAGGAGAAGGAGCCGCAACTGGCGAGGAGGAGGAGGAGGAAGGGGCCGCTCGGCGGCGGCACATGCAGTGTGCAGGCCGCCGTGAAGCGCGAGCCCAAGGGAGGCGACGACGGCGCCGCTGGTGGGGCCACCGGAGGAGGCGGCATGGGGCTCGACTTCGACGAGCTCTACTCGTTTTTCTCTTATCAGTAGTTTTTTTTAGTTTTTAAGTTGCTATTATGTAAAATTAGACCAAATATTATGAATTAGTTTGAATTTCGTTCAATTTATCGCGTTTTTCATAAATATACGCCGAACTTGAGGGGCCGCCTTGGGGGCGCGGCTGGGGGCGCGGTCAATCCAAGCATGTTTCGCCGCCCGAGCGCCCCCCAAGCGGCGCTAAAATAGCGCCGAAAATCGGCTTGGGGTGCCGAACAGCAGGAGATGCTCTTACGCTCTGCTACATACAATCGCTCTGAATGAGAGGTTCGACCAACTTAAAGAGAAAAGAAAGAATGAGATGCTCGCGTCCAGCTAGCTGATGGGATCTGACCCGCACCCACCCCAAATGTACAGTCCAGTGTGTGTAAACAAACATAGCCTGCCTGTCCACTCTCAGCGTGTTTGCCTCGTTCCGATGATATCCATGATCCGTCCTGCGCAAGTGCAACACGTACAGCTTCCGTTCCTGCACTGTTTTCTTCAAACAAAGCTTACCACCCCCATCAGTTCGGCACAGTATCATCATCCATCTACGTGGCACGTCTCCGGACTGCTGGCGGTAGGGGCCTGGCCCTCCGGATTCCATTGGCAACTTTGTCAGCCCAGCAGTACGTAAACGAGCTCGATTTACACATCGGATCGGATGGCCGAGCTCTCAACTCTGAACCTGAAAAAGACGCTATTCACCGACTCTGAATCTCCGGTCCGGCGCTGAGGCACAATCATTCTCCCAGCTCAGATCCACCTACTCCAGCAGTCTCAACCCCTCTACACTCTCACCCAGGAATAGCCACCAGCTACGACGTTCTCCAAAACCCTGCGTTAATGTCGACTGGCATGGCCTGCTTCAGAGTTCAGACGCACGAGACGACCGGAGAGGCAGGTAGGCATAGGAAAACTAGAGAGAGACGGATGGAATGATTCCATGCCCGCGGCGCCCATGGCTCCATGTCCGTCCGGGTACGTACGTACGTACGTGCGCGCTCCCGCACATGGCGCCTCCTGTCTCCGCACGCCGTGAAGGTGAAGGTGCGGCCAAAATCACTGTTTTGACCTTTTGATCAAAGTATAACAAGAATTGACCCTGGTTGAAAATTTGTTTCGGATCTAACCCTTTTACGAAACGCCAACCACTATGGCGTTTTCGTTTCAAAGGAAACGCCAGGGTCCCCGGCGTCTCCCTCTAGCCCACCTCCTGGTCGTCTCTCGCGCGCGTTCGTTGACCGGCCGACGTGGCAAAGGGCGAACGCCAAAGGACTCGGCGTTTCCATCCGCGACGCAAACACCACGGACCTCGGCGTTTCCGGCCAACCCCACACACTCTCCCCAATCCTGCATCCACACTTCGAGCAAGAGGAGCTCTCACTCCTCTTTTCTCCCCTCCAAGCCCCTCTCAAATCCACCCCAAAGGGTGACACACTTTGGTGAATCTTGCCCTTTCCTTGTTCCTTGTGGTAATCCCCTCCTATTCATCCAATTTTTTTGTGTTAAATCTTGCTCCTTTTGTTGTATTTTTTGCCACAAGGTGTAACCCTAGTTGATACATTTTTTCTTAAAATCTTTGTATAATTTGTTTTATTTTGAAGCATTTGTTGAGAAGGGGGTGGATGGTATATGCATCTCTAGTATAAATTGTTCTTATGGGTTATACAAATAATTAGGGTTATGGTTAGTTTATTGTTAATTACTTTATGATTTATTGTTTATATTAGTAGTGAAAAACTATAATTTGGATGTCATTTATTAGTAAAACCATTGTTTAGGCAATGCATTAAACTTATGATTGATGTATTGATTTTTTTGTCATTATTTTAGATGGCTAGACTCGTTAATGTTCATTATTTGGATAAGACGGCGTTCTTTAGTAATAATGTTGATGATGATGATGAAAAAGTATTGGTATTTAATGCAAGTCCATCTTATGTGGAGCTTGTGGAAAAAGTGAGAGGTGTGTTGAACTGGATGGACCCCAATGATAGAGTTGAACTAATAGGTAGGTATGATGTTGGTGTGGGATCAAAATCTAGGATGAAGAAAATGCCTATTGACTTGGATCTAAATTGGGAGGTATATAAGGATAAAGTTGAGGCCTCGGAAGACAAGTCAATTGAATTGTTTGCCACCAAATTTGAAGATCGTCGGTTTGAAATTGATTTAAACCGTGATATGTCCTCCCAATGCCATGATATGAGCCCTTCAAAAAGTGTGCCACATGTTGAGAATGAAGCCGATATGTATGCACTCAATGCCTCAAGTCAACCGCCAAATAGCCAACCAAATGAAGTAGAGGCACAAGTTAATGATGATGGTGATGGTCATGGTGATGATTGTTATGAGCAAGAGGCTGAGATTCATCAAAATGAGATCGGTAATTTGGATGCCTATGTAGCACAGAAGGACATGGACCGTGACATGCCCTATACACGTGCTTATGGGAATGAATCGGATGATGATGGTCCAGATGAAGATTTGGACGAGGATGGATTCACAGAGCAAGAAAACCAAATATATTTAGAGGTGATAGGCCGGGAAAGAGCAATGCCATTGTTTCTTGATGTTAGCCTTGCAAACAAAGCCATAGTTGACGGTGGTATGAGTAAGGGTATTCAACCAAGGCCGTGCCCGGAGGCATCCCAACCAAGGGATGAAAATGAGAACGAGAATGATTATCTGAAGATAGGCTCAAAGTTCTCAAGTTTGGAGGAGTTGAAGACTTGGCTTTGTGATTATGCCATTAGAAACCATAGGCCATTTGTTGTTAGACATTCAAACAAAAAGATTCGTTATACAGTAAAGTGTGACCAACCAAGATGTCCATGGACCGTCCGTGCAAGAAAAATTAAAACCGGGCAATGGTTGTTAAAAAGTTGTGTGTCTACTCACATGTGCAAACCACCGGGGAAACAACATCGTGAAACTCACCGTCAGCTCACCTCTGAGTTCCTTGGATTTAAATTAATGAAAGAAATATCTTTTGATGCAACTGTGAAGGTGAAGAGTCTCATGGGCATGGTGAAGAAAATTTATGGTTACGAAGTCAAATATGGGAAGGCATGGAAGGCGAAGGCAAATGCTCTTAGAATGTTGTATGGTGATTGGGAAGAAGCATACGCTAAGCTACCAATGTTGTTGGCAGGCATTGCATATAGGAACCCGGGCATGTATCATGTGGTGGATGCTATTGATGGAATGTTTCATCGTGCCTTCTGGAGTTTTGGGCAATGCATCGCAACCTTCAAGCATTGTAGGCCGGTTTTGTCAATAGATGGCACTTTCTTGACCGGAAGATACAAGGGCACAATCATGGTAGCATTGGCACACTCCTCCAATGACAATGTGTTGCCTTTGGCATTTGCTTTTGTGCCCTCTGAGCACGATGACAACTGGGAATGGTTCATGGGTCATGTTAGGAACAACGTGATTGGTGTGGATAGGGAGGTATGCATCATATCTGATCGGCATCAAGGCATATTGAAGGCCATGAACATTGATATTCCAGGTCTTCCAAAACTTCACCACCGGTGGTGCATGAGGCATTTTGTGGCAAACTTTTATAGGGTATGTAAGAGCAAGGAGCTTAGCAAAGATCTAACACATGTGTGTGTGGCCTTCAGCACCAAGTCGTTTGATGCTCGCTATAATGCACTATATCAGGCTGTGAATGATGGTGGGAAAGAATTCTTAAGGCGGAATTTGAACGAGGTACACAAGTGGGCACGTGCTCAAGACGAAGGGGGTAGAAGGTATGGCGACATGACGAGCAACATGGTCGAGTGTTTCAATGGTGTGCTCAAGGGTGTTCGCCAATTGCCGGTGACCGCAATAGTGGAATATACTTTCTTCAAGCTTAATGCGTATTTCTTGAAACATTCCGAGAAGACCGCCAAGTGGATAGGTAAAGGAATGGACTTTCCAAAAAAAGTAGATGAATGGATGACTTTACAAAGAAGCAAGTCCTCACTACAATATGTGACTGAATTCAACAAAACAGAAATGATATATCAAGTCAATGAGCCAGGTGGGACAACAAGAGATGGTGTGTCATATGGTGGTCGTGCATTCGAGGTGCATCTTAAGACACGCGAGTGCCAGTGCAAAAGGCCTATTAAGTATCATTGGCCATGCTCACACTTGATGTCAGCGGCGAGGTTCATAAATATAAATGTTTCGGATGGAAATACTATACGGTTGGACGAGTTCACTTTAGAAGCTACAAGGTTAACATGGGCGCCCCGTTTTCATCCTTTCTTGGATAAGTCACAATGGCCAGAATATCATGGCCCTCACATTAGGCCTGATCCTAGTCTCAAGGTTGTGCCCAAAGGTAGAAGAAGAACGAAGCGTTTCAGGAATGATATGGATGATCTTGCTGGATACACTGGCATGAAACAATTTGGTAGTGGCCATTTCATGGAGGCTCCCGACACTAACAACTGTGGTCATTGCAATGTTACGGGACACAATGTGAGGACATGCAAAAAAATAAAAAGGTCAAAGGAGGGGAACCCGAGCACTAGCCATGCCGGTGGTAGAGGAAGAGGAAGAGGTAGAGGTAGAGGTGTTGGTGTTCGTGGTAGAGGTCGTAGAGGTGGTTCGCATGGTGGTCCTGGTAGAAGACCTATTACCGATTATTTACGTAATCCTAACGGTTGACGGAATATGGAAGGTAAATACTTGTTCATACTAGTAAATCCAAGCATTGTAAGCATTCAATTAACTCATTGATATTTTTTTAGATGGACCGGGCAATCCAATTATCTTTTTACCATGTGTATACTTATTCTTTCGATTGATACTTTTTCCCTTTTTTAGCCATGGCTTCCTCCAGTTCCTTGACTAGGCCACCTTGCGCCAAGCAAGAGGACTTGCCAGGCAAGTGGAGGTCCGAGCAATGGGACAAAAATGATCCCAAGAATATGAAAATCCCAACATGTTGGTGCGATGATCCTTGTATTGTGAAGGTGTCCACGGATCGGAAAAAGTCATGGACGGAAGGAAGGAGGTTTTTTGTGTGCCCGAACTATGCGTATGATAAAAAGCGCCCAACTCACGCCTATGAAGTACCACCGGTATGTTAAATAAGAAGTGAAATGATTTTGATTGTTTAACTATGCGTACAACTAACCCTAGTTGTTCTTTTGTAGTCTCCTCCTCCACTTTGTGACTACTTCACTTGGATTGACAATGAAGTACCTAAGCACATCAAAGATGATCAGGTGCGTGATGCCTACAGGAAGCAAAGCGATTTCGAAGAGGGCTTAAGGCAGGCCTATCAGGACGAATGGATTGAGGAGAGTAGGAGGCGGGGCCGCAAGCGTGAGGAGGAGAGGGAGAAACAAGCGAAGTTAGATCGTGAGGAAGAAAGGGAAAAGAAGCGTCAAAAGGCTCGGCTTGGAAAACAAGAGGATGAAGCACGTGACAAGACGGGGAAATGGCCACGTGCGACTCAGTAGACATGTCATGAAGAACTTGGTGCCACTTGCGACTATGTGTGTCAACTTGATTTCATTCGTGACTATTTGTGTGAACTTGATGTCACTCTCTATACTATGTGTGTTCGAATTTGGTGGCAATTAAGACATTTGAACTATGTGCGTTTTTTTTCACTTTCTGCATTTAATTGTGCTTTCCATTTACACTTTCTGCATTTAGTTTGGCCTGGAAGCAAAGAACCATTTACAACTATGTGCTCGCCAACCAGAGAAACTGCTCTCTGGTTAGGGGGGGAAACACCAGGGCCCCTGGCGTTTGGCCTGGGAGCTCGCCCACCAGAAGAATTCCTCTCTGGTTAGGGGGGGAAACGCCAGGGCCCCTGGCGTTTGGCCTGGGAGCAAAAGAACAGAGAAAATTGCTCTCTGGATAGAGGGGGAAACGCCAGGGAACCTGGCGTTTGGCCTGGGAGCTCGCCAACCAGAGAAACTGCTCTCTGGTTAGAGGGGGAAACGCCAGGGACCCTGGTGTTTGGCCTGGGAGCTCGCCCACCAGAAGAGTTCCTCTCTGGTTAGGTGGGAAACGCCAGGGACCCTGGCGTTTGGCCTGGGAGCAAAAGAACAGAGAAAATTGCGCCAATTTTCTCTGTTCTTTTGCTCCCAGGCCACACTAGCATCTCTGGAGCACACACAAAAATAATAAATAGCCCAGAAATCTCTGGAGCACACAAAAATAGCATAAACAACCAAAAAATAATCCATCACTTCTTCCTTCCTCTCTTCATTCTACTGCTTGAAGGCATATGTTCAAAGTCATAACAAACAGATAAAGTGCTACATAGGTTCAACTTCAACACAAACGGATACATAGGTTCAAAGTGACCACAAAGATAAACATAAATCCATCACTTCTTCCTTCCTCTCTTCATTCTACTGCTTGAAGGCATAGCCAAGCCCTTTACCTTTTTTAGTTGACTACGACAATACTCTGGACTACCGAGATTAAGATTTCCCCTCCTCCGAGGGGCCAATGGTGTGGGCTGTGATGGCTGTGTTGGCTGAGGCGCCTCCGGATCCACATCTTCCTCATCAACCTCGTCTTCTTCTTCATTGTACTCTTCTTCATCATCATCATCTTCCTCGTCTTCCTCGACATAACGACGAGTAGTAGCACCACCCCGGTTACTAGAAGCACCTGCATGGGTACTAGAAGCACCTGCATGGCTACTAGAAGCACCGGTTGCGATGTCCGCCATCAGTGTAGGTGCATGGGCGTCATTACCAGTGCAAGCAAGCATAGCTACATACTTATGAAACCGCTTCACAAAGCGCTGCAACACACAGAAAAATATACATTATAAGATAAATAGTGCACAAAATTAAGAATGCTATCTTAGATGAGAATGCCCATACCATCATAGTGGTTCGAAGAGCCTTCTCAGACCTTTCACTTCCTTCATTATGCCCAAGTGCTACACCAGCCTCGTTCACACACCTAAGTAATCCGGTGCCCTACAATTCATAAAGACCCACGGCGAGTAGCTCAACATAGGTTCAACTAAGCATAAAAATAGAGAAATGAAAGATGCACATACCACTCGGTCAAACACGGGTGCGTAGTCTACTTGTGTCCCAATGGTGTTTCTAACTCCCAAGTTGAATTCATCAAAACCGGGATCAACATCCTCAACGTCCTCCTGCGCCAACTCGGCATAATCCTCATGTGTCCAAGCAGGCTTAAGCTTCAATCGATAACGCTTTCCTAGCCACTTCAAATGTTTTGCATATGCCTTTTCATCATGAGGTCTATCATCTAACTCTACATGATCTTCTCTTTCATCCCAATATTGCACAAAAGCAATGTGATGCGTCTCCCAATCCGTAACATCTGGACATTTTACTCGATCCACCCTTCAAAATTAGGAATATCAAATCATTAGTAAAAATGGAAACAAGAACTAACAACAATTGAAGTGTTCACAAACGGATGCTCACCGATGCAAGGAATACACCGTGTCATGGTTTTGCGCTGGAGTACTTTGCCTTACTCCAAATTGTCGTGCAACACGGTGAGGAAGGTGCCACTCAATAGCATAGAAACAAATCAATGGAACCCTCGACCGCCAAACATTTTGGTCACGCGTGCACATCGCGTTCAGAGTAAAATCCCTTGGCTCATTATAAGGCTCCCAGATGACCTAAGACAAATTAATTATATTACTTAAGGACAGAGATACGTACATCCCAATTGGGTCGAACTATGTTACATTTACCTGATTAGGAGTGAGCGTGTCTAGCTCGTTGATGTAGCACTTGTATCGAGCAGTTGATTTGCCTGTGTACACCCTCACTTTGTCCCACGAGTAAGCAATAGTAGGCCGCCGATATGGATCCACATCATTAAGACCTTCATGTGGGTTCGGGTTTACCGCCGATATATTTTTCTCGGGGCGTCCTACAGGTAAGCGCTCCCACATCCATATTGATAGGGCCCACACAAAGCCACCCAAAGAGGAACATGGTTTGTCTCGACAAGATGCCTCGTCAAGCTGGATCAAAGACAAGTTTATCAACACAAGTTTGTTAGAAAGAAAGAAGCATTGAACACACATTTACCTCAACTATAGTTTAAATTTGTATTACCTGGCGATATAAGAAAGAAAGTGCAGCCGATCCCCAGCTATACAACACATCCCAATCATCAAGTGGGTCCAAAAACATCCAAAGGGCAGAATTACCCGTGCAATCTGGGAACACTACCTTGGTCAATAGATACCATAGGTACGCCCTTGCGTATTGCTCCACAACGATAGCCTCCTGCATCAGATCCTCAAGATGAGGGCATCCTCCTCCTCTATGCGTTTGTAGCCAAATGTGTGTGACTTTAGAACTCTCAGGCTTTCCCGGTGGACGAGGAGGTGGCATAACACCAATATATTGAGCAACCCTACCCCGCCAATTAGCACTACTAACGGTGCCTGTGAGAGCTCTTCCGTTGATAGGAAGCCCACTAATCATCGCCATATCTTGCAGCGTCATCGTCATCTCCCCACAAGCTAGATGAAACGAGTGCGTCTCAGGCCTCCAATGATCCACAAGAGCGGTGATCGCCGAGTGGTTCACCTTTGAAGAATGACGCTTGAACTGAAGAACAAACAGGAGGACACCAAATCTCCGAAAAATGGCTCGTACCTCGGGTCGTAAGGCCATGTATGAGCACTATGACCCCTCATGTGCATAGGTTCTAACGTCTACAATAAAAATGGGAATTGTGTTAGTACCTAACAAAATGAACAATTATGTTAATATGGGTTTTCATATGTATTTTTACTTACACGACCATTCTCAATAAAACGAGCACGATGCTTCACATCCCAACTATCATTAAGACCATTGTACCAACCAACCCTCTGCTCTTGTGGTTCATTCTCTTCATCATCCATCCTACAAATCAATGATAAACATTTATATATCAACTATGGCAACAATTTATATAGCATAAATATGACAAAGTACCCGAATTATAAACATTTATATATCAACCATGTCAAGAATTTATATATCACAAATGTGTGTTTAGCTATATGGATATAACAAATTCACCAAAACATATCACATATATGAATAATGCCAACAATTTACAAAATAATTTGAAATAAGGGTATCCAACAAGCAAACAATTTAATAAAACAAAATATAGAAACTAACATAATCCTAAAATTAATATAGTTGCTTATGTCTAAAATTACTTAATCCTAAAATTAATAAATTGAACAATATATAAACTAACCTATGTATGTACACATAGCACTAACAATTCATACAACCCAAGCAATCCACGCACAAAAATCTAAGATTTTAAGCAAATACTACTTAATCTAGGGTTAAAAAATACATCAATAATATCAAGATTTAACAGAAACTAATTGAATCAATAGAGCACACCACAAGGAGCAAAATGAATCCAAGATGCATAAAAATGACCAACATTTGAGAGAGATCCAAGAGGGGATTTGAGAGAGGAGAAAGAGAGTTACCTCTCTGTTCTTCGCGCTGGAGCCGCCGCCGCTCGCGTGGACTGGGGCTGCATGGTGGGCTGAGCCCCACCCGCGGTCCCACGGGGACGGACGGAAACGCCGAGGTCCGTGGCGTTTGCATCGCGGATGAAAACGCCGAGGCCTCTGGCGTTTGCCCTTTGCCACGTCGGCCGGTCAACGAGCGCGCGCGAGAGACGACCAGGAGGTGGGCCAGAGGGAGACGCCGAGGACCCTGGCGTTTCCTTTGGAACGGAAACGCCATAGTGGTTGGCGTTTCGTAAAAGGGTTAGATCTGAAACAAATTTTCAACCAGGGTCAATTCTTGCTATACTTTGATCAAAAGGTCAAAACAGTGATTTTGGCCTGAAGGTGCGATGGATCGGTCATCTCAGGCTGTGCTTTTCCGGTCAACTTTCGCCCGGCCAGCACGGCGGCCCCGCCAGGTATCTTTCGTCACATCACCTGGGACTCCCCAATGCATGGCTGCCTGAGGCCTGAGCTGGAGCTCTGCTTGTGTAGCTAGCTTCGTCTGCATGCACCCCGGACGGACTGAGATCGGACGATCGATCTAGGGGATGCGGGCGGTTCAATGCGGCGCACTGTGCGTGCACGGGCACGCACCTTTTCCTCTTTCTCCCATCCGGCTTGAATGCATGCTTGGCCGGCTCCCCAACAAAAAAACCTCTACAGTTTCATAGAGCAGATGCTCATGTCTCCCGCCCTTCTCCTGAACGTACGATACAACACTGCATGTATATTACGTACCCTCCATGCATCCATACGTACGTAACGTACATACGTAGGTGTAGCTGGCTACAGGGCAGAGGGATGGATGGATACTCTTCATTTTCACTCCTTGCGGCAACATGCATGCATGCATGGAGCAGAGGAGCAGTAGGTTCCTGGTTACACCACCAATAGTGTGGTGCTCCAGTACTGGTCTGTCCTGTCGAAGGAAATTCTCGGGTTTGTGAGCTCAGTGAAAGAGCTGCTCAGGCGCCCCTTGTTGATTCTAAGTGGCTAAGGGGAAGTTTCCTAGCAACTGGTGAGATCGACTGCTGTTCGCCTATGAAGCTGAGTCATGCTGCTGCCAGAGCTCCATTCGGCAAGTCCAGTGTCGACCCTGGAGGCCTGCTGGTTATCAAGGTCGACGTCGTTGGGTCCTCCTCTGAAGACCAGGAAGGCTTCGGCCTGATCCACTCTGCTTTTGCCGTGTATGGCTGCTGTTTGCGTTGATTGGCGCATGTAAGGCGACCTGGGATTGTTTGCCAAAAACTACTCCCTCCGATCCATAAAAAGTGTCGCACATTTTGCACTAAGTTAGTACAAACTTTGTATTAAGTGGACGACACTTTTTATGGATCGAAGGAAGTAGTTGTTTTGCTTAAATTCTGAACCTGTAGCAAAAGATGGATTTGTGTTTGTATGGTTTTATTTCTTCTGAAATAAAGCTGGGGAGTGGCTTCATGTTCTTCTAAAAAGTAATGTGGTGCTCCGTTCACTGGCACTCGGATGATCTTTGTCTAAGTCTCTCAGCTGCATGCAAAGTGTAGTACTCCCTCCGATCCATATTAACGTACTTAAGTTTGTCTAGATACACATGCATCTAGTCTAAATACTTAACTAGATACATACGAATCTAGACAAAGTTGAGTACATTAATATGGGTCGGAGGTAATACTGTAATGCTGCAAGAAACTCGTCGATCGATCGATCGTCACCGGCAGCGCTGCACCTCCTGCTCGACCAACCCAAGCGCCACTTGTGTGGAGCCGGTCGTCTACAGACTAGAAATAAGTACATGCTACACAGACGGAACGAAACCTCACCTCAATAATTCAGCTCATAATTCAATGAGGGCATGAGGCATGGCACGAAAACTGATTATTATTTTTTGAAACAAAGGTAAAAGACTTTCCTCGTTTATTGATCAAGCAAAGAGAGTTTATTGCCACAAGGGCTCTTTTACAGGGACGGTTGTTATTCTCCTGCAATTATTTTTTCTCTATTTTCTTGGCGCCTGCTAAAACACATAACTCGACGTCGTCTTTAATAAGCATGACAAGAACAGGAGGTGGTGCACTCTTATGCCAGAACACACATGCATGTTTCTCATTCCAAATCATCCAGCACACAAGCATACTGACGGAGCCCAAAGCGCTTCTTATATTGCGTGTTGCCATCCGTCAAGTTGATCCACCGATCTTAATTTGACCGACTCTTCCTCGTGCCACAAGGAGGTGTTAATGTTCTCGATATGCAACCAAACCTTAAAAAGATTTCAAATGTGTATCGTGAAATGGCACTTGTAGAATGGGGCGGGCTCGGTTTCTTTTTGTTCACGTGGGAAAAGAGGGCATAGCCAGCAATTTGGCCACCCTCATTTCACCAAACGGTCGGCGTTGCAAATTCTATCTTTAGAGCCAACCAAGCGAAGAACTTAGCCTTAGGGGGGAGCCCAAGCCTTCCACACCGCATTCTCCAAAGCAGAACAGATAGTGCCCAAAAAATTGTGCTTTGTATGCATACGCTGCAGTGTAGTGCCCACTAGTCATGTGCTTCCAAATGATATCATCCTCCGAGAGATCATCCAACTAGAAGTCATGAATAAGGCTCCAAAATGCCACGAACTGAGAAATGCGGTCCCAAGAAAAAACAAAATTGAGATTGATTTTAAGATCCATGCTTTCCCATTAAGTGCCTCACGAACCTTTCATCTCCTCTTTATGGATGCCTAAAAAATGAGAGGTGCAATGTCCCTTGGCTTCGCCCCAAACACCCAAGAGGAGCCCCAGAATAGTGTCTTGGTGCCATACCGAATAGTGATGATGGTGGACACATAGAAGAAATCAAGGTCTTCATCATCGCAAGGGCTGCATATGCCTAACCAAAGCTTGGATGGTTATTTCCATTCATACCAAGGTCACCAGAGGCGAAGTGCCAGCGCAAAGTTGTTTGTGTTTAGGACCGAGAGACCTCCATAGGAGGAACGGCGGCAGACATTGTCCCAACTAACTTTGCATTTTGCACCGGTAGTGTTATCCATCACGGACCAAAGAAAAGCCCTCTCAAGCTTGTTGATATTTTGGAGTGTGGCCGAGGGAAAACACCGAAGGGAGTAACAAGATAAACCGCTTGGAAGGTCAACATCGATTTGACAAGGTTGGTGCGTCTGATGGTGGTGATGTTTTGCCCCTCTTAAGGGATAAGCCTCGAGGCCACATTGTCTTCCAAAAAATTCGAAATTCTCCTTCTTGAGGTACCAAACCGATAGTGGGAGGCCCAAGTATCTCATGGGAAATGGTTAGCTAGCGGACATTAATCTTTGGAGGATGTTGTCCAAGTTGGTGTGGTTGCATCGAATAGGTTCCAACCGAGCTCTTGTGGAAGTTGGTGCAAAGGCCTATGACTTCTACAAAGCAGTGAAGGATGCTGGAAAGCTTCACAATATCCCTTTTAATAGGTATCATAAACACCAACGCATCATCCGCATAAATAGAGGTCCTCGCCAAGGTTCCCCGGTCACGAATCTTGTGAAGTAGGCCCGCCGAAGTAGCCAAATGGAGGATCTGTTGGAGAGGGTCATTGCGATGACTTATAGGAGCGGGGAAAGCGGGTCCCCTTGTAGAAGCCCGCGACCTTGAAAGATAGCGGGTCGATAACCTCGTTCAGAAGAATTCTCGGGAGGAGGAGCTAAAGAGGGACAAGATCCAATCCTGGGAAATGCTTGGAAAGCTCCTCATCTAATGAATGTCCAAGATGTATGGCCTATATAGCCAACCCTGCTACGTATTATATTGACACAATATAATCAACGAAATAAATGCCCTGAATACAGTTTGAGTGATGATCTAGAACTAGCAAGTAGAAGATGGAGATGTAAAATGCCTTGAATTATAATGGTTGGAGTCTTTGCGTGCATGTACATTCTTAAGTCGACATACATGAACTATCGACATGAAACATGAAAGGATGCTGACAAGGTTAATTTACTAACCAACTAGACCTACGTGAAGCTATACTATAGGGGTATCACACAAGTTAAAGGTAATTCACAAGAGAAATAAAGATGGTGTTTTAAAAACGACCATGTACAACTACCGGCTATGTACACACCAAAGGCTATGTACACACCAAACTTTTAATTGAAGTTTATTTACATACCAAACAATAAGGTGGTGTATCTCTATCCTTCAAACCACGCTAAAATCTATGAAATTTGGAGGCTCTTTGATCCATATTGAGGCGGCATAAGATTCAGGCTAACCAAATGCATCGATAAACCGCTACCTCGGTGCGTCATTGATAAAATGTTTACAACGCCTCTAATGAACCATCGACCAACCATGTCATCCCTCTTATGTCACCGCTAGGACTAGGGCAAACCATCCACCTCTGATGATCATTCTATCCCAACAGAACATCACTTGCTTTTACTGCTCTTTCTAGATTTCATGACAAAATGGTGTATATGATGATCACGACAAGAGATTATATAGGTTAGTGGAGGGATGATACCGAGGGATAATAGTCAATTTGATATAGTAGGAGAGGTTTACTCGTGCATGTTGTAAATTTGGTTATACATCGGTAATTCCTGGTGTCTCTTATGCCTACATATATGAAATACAAATCCATGGTGTGCATGGGCTGAATACATAATGTATAAATAAGAATAAATAGTTTCGACACATAGAAACAAGTACGGGAGTAAGCTTAGTAAAGGGTCACTATTTATAAAAGACTTGAGTGTCAAAAGTAGTGAAATGAAGTCACTCGTCCTTTGTTAGGTCAATAGCCAATTATTTCTTGCTTATGAGTTTTGTCCTTTGGTAAGTAAAAGCATCTCTAACTGGTTCCTTCTAATTTAGAAGAGAGAATGGTGGATCACATTAACTCTCTATGACCTAAGAAGTTAAGCGTTGATTGTTTGTAACCGATCATCTATATTTAACTTTTTATTTATTTTTCTTGATTTTTTTGGCCATGGACATACATTTCAAACAATTGCACACTATTTTATCAATCATTCGAATGATTCAAATTCAACAAGCACAATAAATAAACCATGAACACACACCTATTTGCATGGGTCAAGCAATTAAAATTAAAACATTCACATACCAAAAGGCATCACATCGATCAGGTTTTTGATCCAAAATCACCACAATATAGCACATCTTATGTTATGGATCGAGCTCAACCAAGATCATTCAAAACAAACTCAAACATCAGAAAATCGGGACCACCTCTGAGGCCTCCATCACCATCTCCACGGCCACCACCATATTCACGACCCCCCAATCACCTCCAAGTGCATAATCATCATCACCTCTTTGTGCCTCACCACCATCCATACAGCTCTGTGAGTGAGCTCCCAATTTTCTTTTATCGTGGCATCAATTGTGGTTGGGTTTATAAACATGACAACACATTCTTGAGCCTTCTCTTTCAAGAGCTTCGCCTCCTCGAGTGCAAGGCTACGCTTCTTGTGACGCCCCCAAAATCAATCCGTGTACAGTAATCATACACGCAGGATACACGGCTGAGATTAGGGTGCCACGGTGAGAATATCACAGCACAACACTAAACACAAAAGGATAAACCAATATGTTACAATAAAGGGGGGTCGCGCGGACCCGAATACATAAGTTATACAAGCCATAATATCTGAGTACAAACATAGTTAGTCAAGTTTTGCCTTAAGAAGGCTAGCACAAATAACATCAGAGATACAGATCAAAAAGGCAAGGCCTCCTGCCTGGGAGCCTCCGAAACTACTCCTGGTCCTGGTCAGCGGGGGTCTCGACGTAGTAGTATCCGCCTCCGGGGTACTCCTGCTCCTGGGCTCCAACGTCGACTGCAGCGGCCGATCAGGCAAAACATAAAAGGGGAAATAAAGCAAAGGTGAGTATCTAGCATACCCGCGAGTCTTACGTCCGCTACTAAGCATTTATGCATTTGTATCAAATGGAAAGGGGAGGCTGTATATAGTGGACTGCAAGATTGAAATCAGAATAAGGATAAGAAGCTAGGCCTATAGAAGACTAGAATCTTCCGACGATGTCTTGCAGCATGAGAAGAGAAACAACCAACAGTTCATATAAAGCAATAAAGTAACAATGAAGCAGAAGTTGCTGCAACATTGTATAATATAAGTTGTAATGATTAATAATAATAATGCCTCCGAGTTCCCTTCCTCGACTCCTTGCGAGGGAGAAGACCCGGAACCATACAGTTTAATAATAATAGTTTCTAGTGGTAAGATCCAGCTTCAGCATAAAGCGTCCTGTTACCGGGGACACGACTATTCGAATAGATTAAACTCCCTGCAGGGGTGCACTACTGTTCAGCCTGCACGCTCGGATCTCTAGGGTGGCGTGAACCTTGTTAGGGAACGCCCCACCGAGGCTATCCGACACGACGCAGCCCATCCTAGGCTCAACAGAGAGGCCATCCGCCGGACTATATCCTATGAGCCAAGGGGTCTAGGACCCTCACCCTTGCACGCTCCTGCACGGTGCGTGGCTAACCGGTGAAGCGAAAGCAAATCCAAAAACACACCGTCTGGACGAAGAAGACACCACTTCCCGGCGCAGGCCGCGGTACTGCTGACGTGTGAAGAGCTTTCGGGCAAACTACGACGCAGGGGAGCCCATAACTCCTTATCCCACGTGAAGGTAGTGCGTACAGACCAACGGGCCTCTCAAGTCATCCGCCGAACCATTTAGCATTTTAATTAACCCGCGTGACAACCGTTATCGTTGCCTCGACTTAACCGACCCGCGGTCAACGACAGCAGTCAGGACCACCAGTACATCGGTGCCTGCCCTGTCGTCCCACCAAGTCACTGCGGTTATCAACAAGGTGAACCGTCTCCTTACCTTTTCTCGTGTTTGTTCTTGGTAGAGCTCGACTTTACGTAGTTTGGTAACTCTCGCGAGATACGAGTAGGGGCCAAGCACGCCAGTAACGTCGGTCGTACCCTCCCTGTCGTTCCCGACGCAATACCTCTCGCGGGCATCGTTGGGTTTCCCGACTTCTTACCTTAAGGACAACCGTGCTTAGGTACCTAGAGCGGCTATACAGAATCATCGACGAGTGGAGTACAAGGATTACTCCTTGATGGCTCACACTTGAAGGTGGCTCGGCAGAGCCGAGCTAGGGGGCCTTAGGCGGTGTCTGCATTGTACCGTACCTGTGCAGTTGTATATATTGTATCCGCGTCACTCCCCTGAGTGGTCACGGCCCGCTATCTAATCCTAGCTAACAATGCGCAGGGCTCACTGCTGAATATAATACATAATTAAAGTAGGCAGCATAGGATAAAGGAAGGTACATCAAGGGGCGACAAAAGCAGGCTATGCAATTGAATAGAATTATAATCGTAGCAGCAACAGTAACAATGCCTAGTGCAAGAAAGTACGGAAAAGGTAGGCGATATCTGGGAAAGAGAATGGCTCTACTTGCCTGGAAGCTCGCGGGTAGGGGCAGGGTCGTCGACGAAGTAGTCGTGCCCGGCAGCAGTGTAGTCGGCGGTAGCAGCGGGGTCTACCGGAGAATTAAAAGAGGGGATAAACACAGTAAATACAAAGCAATCATAGCAAACAGATGAATAACATGACGTATGCAATGTTAACGGTGTTCTAACGCAGTGCAATGCACGTTGCTCGGAGCGGGAATTTATCCGGAGATGAAATACCGGCTCCGGGTGATTACCGGACAGGGTGACCGGAGGGGGAAGGTATCATGCCGGAGGTGTCGTGGACATCCGACAAAGATAAGGGGGGTTTATCCGGGTTAGTCGAACTATTCCGAACAACTTTCGTGTTCGAAATAAATTCATCCGGATACTTTAACAGTACCGGACAAATCATCGGACAGACGGTCCGGAGGGGGAAGGTTCGATGTTCGGTATTTTAGAGGGGTGTGGTTGGTATACGGCTAGCGTATCCGTATTTGTTATATTTTTCTGATCAATTTTCATGTATAAACTTTTTCGATCCGAGTTATGGATTAAAAGGTATTGATTTTATAAGTTTTAATCAATTTAAAACATTTATAAATCATTTTCTATGTCTTTTACTATTTATTTAATATAAATTATATTAGTTTTAATACTGACCAGTGGGTGGGTCCCACTGGTCAGTGGCTTATTTAAATAAAAACATAAAATTAACTAATATGACAGTGGGATCCCACATGTCATACTAACACTTTTAATAAAACAATTTCTTATTAAATAAAAGGCTAGGGAGGCCCACTGTAAGTGACTGTTAGTTTATTAAACAGTTTTCTTTTATTAAAAAAAATGGCCAGTGGCCCACGTGTCAGTGAGACACCCTAACTAACAGTTATCTAATTTAATCAAATGGGGGGGGGGTTAACAGGGGGGTTAGGCCCCTAATTAACCCGGGCGGGGCCCACAGGTCAGGGAGCCAGAGGAGGGGGCTCGAGCCCGTGCTCAACAGAGCACGCCGGCGGGATCCCGACGCGGCGGCGCTGCCCTCCCGGCGGCGACGAAGAGCTACAGCGCGGCAGAGGCAAGGGAATCTGTTAGACCAAGTATGTGATCAGAGGGGGAGGGGGTGAATGATCACTTCAAAATTTCGCATGAAACTTTGAAGTGAAGCCTAACACAGCAATCGAAACTATTCAACAGAAGGGTAAACAATGAAGCAGAACTTGATCGAAGCAGAACATAGCGAATCAAAAGCATCGAATCAATTGCATCGAAGCATAACTCTGAAGCAATTGACAAACAGAATGTAAGTGCGGAAGGTAAAACGAACTCTTGACTCGGCGATGTTTGTTCGACCAGTTCACACTCTGCAAAGTGCTACGTCTGGTTGGAGGGACTTGTGATTGAACACAGGAGCTAACCTCTCTCCGTCCATATCTCCACTGCACCAAACTCCTTGAGCTTGGTCAGTTCTTCACTCTTGGTTGATTATTGAGGAAATCACCGAAACCTTTGACAAACTGGACTTCGAGGCGACAATAACTCTTCGCTCTCTGAAGAACAACTCTCTAACCGTCTAGGAGAATTGCAGTTCTCCAAGATAAAAAGGCTAGCAAACTTTTTCCTAAGTCATAATGATTCAACTCAGATCAATAGGACTTATGCTTCGGTGGATGGGTTTGTGATGTGCTTCGGTGGGGTTGCTCTCTCTCTTTCCTCTGCTGAAATTCAAACGTGGAGCAGCCACCCGGCCAATGAGGGCGGGGGTGGGGTATTTATAGGCAGCAATCCCAAGGTGCGAAATGACTGAAGTGACCCGATGTGACAGCTTGACACCTGTCCCCAACGGTCATATTTCCAATCAATGCGCAACTTTACTTGCGGTCCAAGTAAAGCTGACTCACGGACTTGGTTCTGCTTCAGAAGCCGAAAGAACAAAGTCTTCGCTGGTGAAGCATTACCTAGCTCACATGAGATTTCTTCGGTTCAGGTTTCTCATTGGTTTCGATTTGATCTGAGTCTTTTCATCAAAACCTTCGGAGTACATTTGCTAAACCCCTCTTGATAGTACGGTTTTTCCTATGACTCAAAGAAGTAAAAAGAACTACGCAAAAACAACTAAGTCTTGCGCCATCTTGATCAACTTCTTCGATAGGATGTGCTTCAGGATTCCTTATCCTTTTAGGGGTCGACATCCGTGATGTGCTTCGCTCCAGAGGATATGCTTCGGTAACTGAGTAAATCTTCGTTGAAGCTTTATCACCAACCTATAACTTCAGGAACCTAACTATCTGTTTCACACTAGAAAACTTGTTAGTTCCTCTACTGTTTTGACCAACAATATCCAAAACTCATGAGGGATATAACTTTGCTCTTACAATCTCCCCCTTTTTGGACTATTGTTGACAAAACAGGCATCGATAGAAAGATATGGAATTTGAATTTGAGTTGAGAGCAAACTCTAAGATATGAAGCTTATGACTCCCCCTGAATGCAAGCATCGAAGATTTATAATCGAAGTGAATGCTTGTCGAAGAATATCATTAGTGGGAAGCCTAACACATATCCTAGCGAATCAATTGCATACTGAAATGATTTTTCTTGAAGAATATGCAATCATCCAATGTCCTGTAAACTTAAGGAGAATAACCACCTGCAAGATAAAGTATAGAAGAGCAACTCGCAAGCACGGGGTTATTAACATATAAGATAAGCATAGTTCACAGTCGAAGTTAAACGTTAAGATACAACCCAATCGAAGTAAGTGGAAAGTTTGTCGAATCTTAACACACGCAAAATCGAATCGAATCAAAAGCCTAAACCCCGCAGCGAATCTAAACTCAATCGATGCTACGTTCTCCCCCTTTTTGTCAAGAATTGGACAAAAGGTAGAGAGGCATATCGAGAGCACTTAAGCGTTTGCTGCACCCTAGGGACCCTGCGGAACTTCTTCGCCTGACGAAGATTCGTCGCCTGAAGTATCGCCTTCGGTCGAAGCCGGTGAGTCGTCTTCGTCGAAGTCGATCGGCGCTTGAAGCAATTCAAGATCGCTGTCGTCGAGGGGATCGTCTTCATGCTTCGACGTGTGGGAGTCTTCATCAGAGAATGTGTCTGGGCGAATCTATTCTGCATGGTTGACGAATAAGACTTCTTCGATCTTTTCCAGCGGAGGGATCTTGGGGTTGGGGCGTTCAACAGAATCATTCCTTGAAAAGTTTCGCTGTAAGTGAGGATATTCCTTGAATATACGGTCAGCTTGCAATTTCTTCACTGAGTTGAACTTTCTGAGTCCTTTCCAAGAATGACGCTTCAATACCTTCAGGTATTGGTTGTTGTTCATAGCAATGTTTCCGACTCGATTAATCTCATCTGATAGATGTTGCATCTGACGTTGATTGCCTTCGATGAAATTTTCTAGCAACTGAGTATTCCGAATGGCAACCTCGAAGTGATACACTTCCTTCTGATATCGCTTTGACATATTGCGCTCATTGATATGCTGTCTGACTCCTACATATGTTGCAAAGGGGTCATTTGGCCGCCTGAAGATGTTCATAGTATCGCGGACCGGAGGACAGAACAGCTTCGGGTGATGCTTCGCTATGAATTCTTCACTGCGTCCATGGTTGCAAATAGCTTGCAGCCAAGGAGCATACGGCTTCAGTTGATTGACCACTTCTGCAGCTTGTACCATGTAGCGAAGAAAACAATCTTCGAAGTCAAACACAAGTCCATGGGTGAGCTTCATAAGAGCATGACGAGTTGGATAATGTATGTTTGATTCTTCATTCGCTGTACTGAGAGGCATCAGAGAGTTTGACAGAATATAGAACCATGTCTTGGAATTGAAGACCAGATGCTTCGGGCGAATGTTTTCTGGCATGTGATCTCCAGTGACTTCGGGATCCAGTAAAGATGCGAATTCAGCTTCGGTTGGATCCGGTAACATGTGAACCTTTGCAAGTTTGCCAGTGTGTCTTGGAATGTTCACAATTTCCATGAATTCTTCGGAGTACATCCTGAACACCTTCCCTTGAATCATCCATTCAAGAATCCAAGTGCTAGTGTCTTCTGGGGTTCCAGAGACATACAGAGTAGCATAGAATTGCTTCACTAGCTCGGAGTTGAATGGAGTTTCCATTGCAAATAATCCTGTGAGATTCTGAGATTCAATGGTTTCAACTATGTTCTGGAAGCATGTTGCGGCATATAGACTGTGCAAATCCAGGTACTTGTGCCTGAACAGAATTCCTTTCTGGCAGTAAAGCTTCGTGTATAGGATTTGTTGTTCTGCTGTCCAGAAACGAAGGTCATCAGCTGTTCTTGGTGAATCATATGGACTAGTGCCAAAGAATCTAAGCTTATTGCGATGAACTTCAATATCGAACTCAGGACCGTGCCTTGAAGAAGTTCCTTCTCCCATGAAAATGGGAAAAGTCTCTCTGGGGTAGAGTGAGTCCAACTGGGTGTCTTGAGCAGGAATACAATGCCTTCGGGCATCTGCGATTCGCCTCGGCGGTTGAGTGACGATTGCCAACTCATTGGCTTCGGCCTCTGCTTCGACATCAGCTTCGGCACGTCCAGCTTGCACTTGGGCTTCTTCTTCTTTTTCTTCGGACTCCTCAGCAGAGTGAGCTGAAGAGTAATCTTTGTCAGGAGTGGCTTGACGGGGTGGAGATGGTTGTGGAGCAAAATTGTCTTGAGCGGACGGTTGTGGAGCAGGTTGAGGTGGAGGTGGAGTTTGAACACGGGGTGGATTGGCTTCGGGTTGAGGTGGAGGTGGATCAACTTCGGGGGCGGATGGCTTCGATGAAGGTTTGCCAAGATTGATTATTTTGCATCGTGGGGGCGATGCCTTTCTTGGTGCTTTCTTGGCTGGGTGGGAGCTGACTTCATCAACTTCTTCGGTGTCAGCAAGCAGTCGTCTCTTCCTAGGTTGCAGCTTTGGAAGAGGCGAAGCTAATTGTTGGATCATGGCTTCGCGCTTCTTGGAGTCAAGCGCCATGACCGAAGCATTATGCGATTTGCAGCATTCTTCGATAGCGGATTTCAGCTTGCCTTGAAAATTTTGAAGATTCTGCTTGGTTTGCTCATTTACAGCAGCAATTTTCTTCGAAGCAGCAGTTGCTTCGCTCTTGAAATCCTCATCAGATTCTTCATATGCTTTCTTCTGAAATTTCAGGATCTTTGCAGTTTCAGATCTGTCCCTTGAATGCAGATCTCTCAGCTGATTGTACAAAGTTTCGACCATGGCTGAAAGATTTGGAGAAATGAATGTATCTCCAACATCCACAGTGTGAGGATGAATGGCTTCAGCTAGCTTGGAATAAGTCTGACTTATACCTAGACAATTCCACAATTCGCCTTCCCTAGCATCTGGAAAGTTGTGCTCACTGTGTTCAGCTTCAGCTTGGGCTTCGGGGACAGGAGGTGCGACTGGCTTCGGGGGAATTTCCTTCGGCGCCATGTCCACAGCGGCTTCCTTTTGAGCAGCCCTGGCAGCTTTCTCAGCTTTCTTTGTTCGCAGAACATCCAGCTGAGCTTGGCGCTTGGCTTCAGCTTCAGCAAGTTGTTTGGCTTCGGCGGCTGCCTTAGCCTCTTGAGCTTTAGCTTCAGCTAGCTTGCGCTTCGCTTCAGCTTGCTGGTTCGCCTCTGCCAGCTCCTTCCTTTGCTTCTCTAGATCAGCTGCTTCTCGATCAGATTTCTCTTTCTCTTTTGCTTCTCTCTCAGCCTTAGCTTTGGCTTGAGCTTCGGCATGCAGGCGTTCAGCTTCGATGAGGTCTCTTTTCCTCAATTCAACTTCAGACAATTTCTTCGTGCCAACCTGGGCAAACGTCTGACCAGGCTTAGCCACAGTTGTCTTTGGCTTCGAAGCTTTAACAGGCTCTTGAGCTTTGGCTTCGGGCACAGCAGCCGGCTTAGCAACAGGCTTTGCCTTCGGGTCATGCCGTTCCTTAGTCCTCTGCTCGGATGGAACAGGACGGCGGGGAGGCTTAGACGACAAGGGTGCCTCGACCACCAGGTTCATCAAGTCAATGTTCCTCTTTGGAGCAGGAGGTTCTGAAGGTTCTTGGAACTTAACGCCTTTGGGAGTAGTCGGCTTCGCTCCAGCCTTCTTTTTCAGAGACTTCTTAAATAGCATCTTCTTGGGACTAGGGGGAATGGGTGAGTGTTCTGACTCATCATCAGCTTCATCAGCTGGATCTTCTTCAATGGAGTCTTCGAGATGAGCACCTAGTTCAGCTTCGTCATCGGCTTCGTGTTCTGCCTCCTCATCTGAAGCAGGAGGTGGCGAATTACTAAGCTTCCGAAGCTTTCGCCTCTTCTTAGGATTCGATGGTTCATCATCATCAAGTCCAGCAGCTGCAAGAGCTTTTGCTTTCTTCTCTTCGCGGATTCTCTTCTTCTCAGCCAAAATGGCAAGTCTTTCTTGCTCTTCAGGATAATCATCAGGTGTTTTGAGTGTGTTAGGGTGAGGAACAGCCGGAGGCTTCGGGTAGTACTTCGATCTGTTGGCTGCGGTGTACTGAGAACACATGACTGTGGTGTACCTGTAAGGTGGAATAAATGCGAATTGCATCGCCCACTTCCAAGATGGGATACTTTTGTACTTGTACCACCTGACAGCCCAGTACCTTCGAATCCTTTGCAATCTCATCTTCCTATCATGATCTGTTTCTTCCGGAGGAGTGTCATATCCCATTCTGATGCGAATAGCTTCGGGAATTCCTCTGGCATTATTGACTTCCTTCGTTTTGCCTCCCTTGCCTTTCTGCTTCGGTGGCTCTAGAAAATTCTCAAGTCCATCAACAATAGGGGACTCATTTCCTATGGCAGCCTCTTCGTCAGACATCCTGTGAATGGAATCATAGACAAGAGGGAAACAAAGAAAGGGAATGAATAAGCACAGGCAATGGTTTCGACCAAAAAAAAATCAATTTTGATAGGAGCCCAGATCAATCTTAGATTGGTTGCAACTTCTCTGTATGAATTTGGCTAGAACAAGTCGAAAAACGAGACCTAACGCAATCCAGAGCAGAGAACGAACCGAATCGTATCCACTGACCTGAGAAGATGGGATAGCTTTGATGCTAAGAACAACTTTCCCAAGATGTAAAGATCAGCAAGGATCAAATAGCCCTAGAACAGAAAACAAAATCCTAACAAACTCAGATCCAAACCCTAGATGAAGAACACGGAGAGACAGATAGGATCCGAGGGCAATGCGTACCCTAACTTGGTGACGCACGGCAGCTACGGCGACGGAGGGCGGAGAGATGCTCTGCGTCGACGGAGAAGGTCCACGGTGGCGGCGTTCCGGCAGTGAAGCGGCGACGGCGACGACGAGGACGAGGAGCTCTGCGGACGCTCGAGGAGGAAGACAGAGGAGTCGGGGCGAATGAATGAGTGGGAACGGTTTCGATGGGGAACTTTAAATAGGCACGATCTGGAGCGGTTACCAGATCACATCGAACGGTTCTCAGCAACTGACTCTTCCGATTCAACGGCTCAGATGTGGTGGCGTATCGCGAGCGAAGCTCATCGATCCGAAAAAGACGGGGACTCAACGGCCGAAGAATTAGTCTTGACCGAGAGCAAAAACTTCGATAAAAGTTGGGAGCATTTGCTTCGGAACTCAAGGACGTTCGAAGCAATATGCTTTCCGTTTCAATTGTGCTTAACATTCGAGATCGAAAAGATTGGAGGCGAAGCAGAACGGAGGGGGTAGGGTCCGAAACTTATCACTTCGAAGAACAACAACGAAGCTAAAAGTGATAAGCATAGGGGACAAAAGAAACGAATAAATAAAGCAAACTAAACACAGAACAAAAAGCAAATGGCAAGCGAAGCTAAACTTGGGCGAAGAAAAACTCAAGCGAAACTAAACAAAAAGAACACACCGAAGGTGAATATATACAGTGAATAGTTTCGATCTTACTGAACATTGTGTGAGTCTAAGATGTTTAGCTCACACCTCAATGCACAAAACCTTTTCTCGTCCAATGGCTTCGTGAATATATCTGCCAATTGATCTTCTGTTCTTACATGGCTAATCTCAATGTCTTCACGCTGAACATGATCTCGAAGAAAATGATGACGAATATCAATATGCTTCGTTCGAGAGTGTTGCACAGGATTGTGTGCAATCTTGATGGCACTCTCATTGTCACAAAGCAAAGGGATTTTCTTCATATGAATACCATAATCTTTCAGCGTCTGCTTAAGCCAAAGTATTTGAGTGCAGCATGAGCCAGCAGCAATGTATTCAGCTTCAGCAGTAGATATTGAGACACAATTCTGTTTCTTTGAAGCCCAACACACAAGAGATCTACCAAGAAAATGACAAGTGCCTGAGGTAGATTTCCTGTCAACCCTATCACCAGCCCAGTCTGAATCAGAATATCCAATCAAATCAAACTGAGTGCCTTTGGGATACCAAAGTCCCAAAGAAGGAGTATGTGCTAGATATCGAAGAATTCGCTTCACAACAATATGATGCGATTCCTTCGGATTTGCCTGAAAACGAGCACAAATACAAACTGATAGCATAATTTCAGGTCTAGATGCACATAAGTATAAGAGTGAACCTATCATAGACCGAAACTTTTTCTGGTCGAAGGGTTTCCCTTTCTCATGTGCATCAAGAAATCCATTATTAGGCATGGGAGTTCTAATGGTCTTGCATTCAGCAAGATCAAACTTCTTTAGGCAATCCTTCAAGTATTTCTCTTGTGAAATAAAGGTGCCATTCTTCTGTTGTCGAATCTGAAGTCCAAGGAAAAACTTCAATTCTCCCATCATTGACATCTCATATTTCTTCGACATCATCCTTGCAAATTCTTCGCTGATCTCAGAGTTAGTACAGCCAAAAATGATATCATCTACATATATCTGACACACAAATAGATCATTTTTATATGATCGAGTGAAAAGAGTGGGGTCAGTAGTTCCTGGTTTGAAGCCTTTCTTCAGAAGGAAATCCTTCAGTGTTTCATACCAAGCACGAGGTGCTTGCTTCAGTCCATACAAAGCTTTGTGAAGCCTGTACACCATATCAGGATTCTTCGAGTCTTCAAAGCCTGGAGGCTGCATAACATACACTTCTTCTTCGATTTCACCATTTAGAAAAGCACTCTTGACATCCATTTGATATAGCAATATATTTTTGTGGTTAGCAAAGGCAAGCATGACACGAATGGATTCGAGACGGGCTACTGGAGCATAGGTTTCACCAAAGTCAATGCCTTCGATTTGGGTGTAACCTTGTGCTACCAATCTAGCCTTATTTCTTACCACAATACCGTCTTCATCTTGCTTGTTGCGAAATATCCACTTGGTGCCAATAATGTTGTGCTTCGAGGGATCTGGCCTTTCAACAAGTGACCAGACTTTGTTCCTTTCAAACTGGTGAAGTTCTTCCATCATAGCCAATAACCAATCAGGGTCTTTCATGGCTTCATCATATTTTGAAGGCTCTAGTATAGAGACAAAGGAAAAATTTCCACAGAAGTTAGCCAAGCGAGTGCGAGATCGAGTAGTGGGACGACCTGGTAGATTGATATCTTCGAGAATCGAATCCACATCAACTCTTCTTCGAACTCGTGATAAAGCAGTATCATTTGCTTCAGGCTCAGCATCTGCTTCGGGATTTGCATCAGCTTCGGGTTCAGCTTCAGCATTTCCTTCGTTCCCTTGATCTTCTTCGTCCTGTTCATCATTAGCTTCAGGATGGTAATCTGCAGCGCCCCGGGCTATGTGTGGGAACATTGGACCATCATCATCCCTTACAGCTTGACTTTCATTAGCTTCGACAGGGCGAATCTCACCAATAGCCATAGACCTAATCACTTCATCAAGTGGAGGTTCATCTAGATCATGAAGCAAATGCTCCTTTTCAGAGCCATTAGTTTCATCAAATCTTACATTTACAGTTTCCATAACTTTCCCAAAGTGAGAGTTATAGACTCTGTAAGTGTGAGAGTTTGAGCCATAACCTAAAAGAAAACCTTCATGTGCCTTAGGGGCAAATTTGGAGCTATGATTCATATCTCTAATAAAGCATGGAGCACCAAATACCCTAAGATATGAGACATTTGGTTTGTTACCAGTGATAAGCTCATGTGAAGTTTTCTTCAAGAATTTGTGAAGGTAAACCTTGTTGATGATGTGACATGCAGTATTGATTGCTTCGGCCCAGAACCTAATAGGAGTCTTGTATTCAGCAAGCATAGTTCTGGCCATCTCAATAAGAGTTCTATTCTTCCTTTCAACTACACCATTCTGTTGAGGTGTATAAGCAGCAGAGAACTCATGAGTAAAACCATGATCATCAAGAAATTCTTCGATATTTGTGTTCTTGAATTCAGTTCCATTATCACTTCGGATATGCTTCAGAGATAATTCATATTCTGTTTGAGCTCTCTTAGCGAATGACTTGAAGATTTCAACCACTTTGCTCTTGTCATCCAAAAAGAAAACCCAAGTATATCGTGAGAAGTCATCAACAATAACTAGACCATATTTGTTTCCTCCCAGGCTTGCATAATTTTGAGGACCAAAAAGATCCATATGAAGCAATTCAAGAGGACGAGTGGTAGTCATGATGGTCTTCGCTGAATGATGTTTCTTTGTAATTTTACCAGCTTCGCATGCACTGCAGAGACGATCCTTATCGAATTTTACTTCGGTAAGACCAATAACATGATTTTTCTTCACTAGGTTATGAAGATTTCTCATCCCTGCATGACCAAGTCTTCGATGCCATAACCAACCCGATGAAGCTTTTGCCATTAAGCAAGTGGAAACAGCAGGGCCCGAAGAAAAATCAACAATGTAAAGATCTCCCTTTCGGTAACCCTCGAAGATAAACGAATAGTCATCCTGTGAAAAGACAACACAACGCGAAGCAGAAAACAACACAAGCATACCCATATCGCATAACTTTGAAATAGACATAAGATTATATCCAAGTGATTGGACTAGCATAACCTTGTCAATGTGCTTATCCTTCGATATGGCAATCTTACCCAAACCTAACACTTTACCTTTGTTGTTGTCACCGAAGGTAATGTACTTCAGAGAAGATTGAGATAGTTTTTCTTCGGTGAACAACTCCTTGTCTCCGGTCATATGATTTGTGCAACCACTATCCATGACCCATTCGGATCCACCGGAGACATAGCCCTGCAGAAGAATTAGTTCTTCTTAACCACCCACAAACGAGCAGGTGACTGAGAAGACGTTGAAGCACTGGTCGAAGCAATATTAAATCGGACAGGAGTGTATTGCTTCGGTGTACCATCAAGCACACCATAAATGTAAGTCCTCTGCGAATGGTTAGCATAAGTATGAGCATATGCAATCTTAGTACGATTATTATGAGGACGATACGTATGGCGACCAGTACGATAGTATTGCTTCTGCGGAACATTTGACTCGGTCACCAAAGGATCATTTCTCGTCTCAAGAGAGTAGAAATGATTCGGTGGTACCGAAGGCTTTCCCTGCATAGAATGGTTAGCAGGCAATTTTTCCACAAGTGCTTTCTGCACCCATATCTGCCTCTTGTAGAATCCATTCTTTGGTGGAGTACCTACATACTCAGCTGAAACTTTTCCCTGTTCATCTTTCATGAGTTTGTAGTCTGAATCAAGTGATTCATCCACAATGACTTTGTTCATTTTGCAATCGAAACCTGAAAGGTTAGCAATATCAATGGGTTTCTCCTTCGCTAGAACCCAAACAGTCTTAGGATACTGCTCAGGCTCCCAATATGTGCCATCAGGATTTATCTTTCTCTCAAAGCCAACACCTTCATTCCTGGGATTCCTGTGAAGGAGGGCCTTCCTAAGGATATCACAGAGATATTGGTGTCCTTGCACACTTTTGAACATGCCTGTTTCAAATATGTTTTTCAACCTGAGGAGTTCCTCGGTAATAGCAGGATTTTCCTCATCGGAGGCATTAGTATCATCAATAACAATAGGAGCTTTCCCTTTGGAATTAGTTTTGCTTCGTTCCAAACAATCCAAACAAGGTGATTCAGTTTTATCAATTGCTTCAGAACCTTGTTGAGCCATGAGAGAGATATTAACATTTTCCAATTCTTCATGAGCCTCTTTCAGTTTTTCAAGAGCCACTTTCCTCTGAAGAAATTCATAGGTAAGCTTCTCATAATCAACTGAAAGAAGATCATGCCGAGAGGATAATTCTTCAAACTTCTCCTTCAGAGCTTCATGCTCATTAGTTAAAGTTTGACTTTTCTCAATCTCATTGATCAACAAAGTTTCTGATTTCTTAATAGTTTTGCTTAGTGAATCAAGTTCATCTTGTTGAATTGAAGCAATTTTAGCAAGTTTAGCATAGCTAACTCTAGTATCACTTTCACATGAAGAATAATCAGACGTATCATAGGTTGACTTGGATGAAGATACCTTTGCCTTGGCCATGAAGCAATATGCAGGAGTTTCATCTTCACTGCTGTAGTTGGTGAAAAATGAGCTCGAAGCATTTGCCGAAGCATCTGCCGAAGCAAATGCTAATCCAGCAACACCATCTGATTCGGATCCTGAAGCAGACCTTGAGTCTTGTTCAGCTTCGGAACCAGAGGCTTCGTCTTCTGAGTTCATCTCCTTTCCCAGATAGGCCTTGGCACGGTGAGAGCTGCTTCGACGAGACGAGTAAGTCTTCGATGAAGAACCCTCACGCTTCTTATGATACTTCTTTCTCTTATCATCATCAGAATCTTTCTTCTTTTCCCTTCTTGAACTGGAATCATGTTTCTTTGACTCATGACTTCTGGAGGATTTGTAAAGCTTCGATGAAGAGTCTCTGTGTGAATGCTTCGATTTGATCTCAGCTTCCCACAGAGGGCAATCAGCAATGAAGTGTCCTGGTTTCTTGCACTTATAGCAGCAATTGTCCTTCGATGGATAGCTTCTTGAAGATGAACGGTGAGAAGAATGACTCGAGATTCTTGAAGGATAACTCTTCTTGGGTGAAGAAAAACCTTTCTTCTGAAAGCGATTGAAGCGTCTCATGATCAGTGCCAAATCCTTTCCAATGCTTGCAGGATCATCTGATTCGACACCTGAAGCAGAACTGACTTCGGGCGAAGAATGACGCGAAGCTTTTGCTTTCAGAGCATGAGATCTTCTTCGAGAACCATTTATGTCACGTTTCTCATCTTCTTCCATTTCAAAGGTAGTGAGTCTCTCAAGAACATCAGCAGCAACAAGATGTCTGTAATCAGACCTTTCCTTGATCATCAGAACAATGTGATCGAACGAATCATCTAGCGAGCGAAGAAGTGTTCTGACAACTGAGTGAGGAGTTATATCATCAGCACCGAGGGAAATCAACTCATTTGCCAGAGCTGTGAGTCTGCTGTAAATTGAGTGAACCTTTTCACCCTCGAGTCTTTTGAAGCGATAGAATTTGCTTCGGAGTGTGTCAATTCTGGCATCTCTCTGAGTAGAAACACCTTCACCAATCTTTTCAAGATAGTCCCAGACACCTTTTGCCGAAGGAATATTCTTCACTTCATGATACTTTTCTGGAGTCAAGTGATTTGTGATGAACACCCAGACAACCGAATCCAGATCCATCAGTTGAGCTTCTTCAGGAGTGATAGCATTCTTATCAGTAACTGTAACACCATGTAAGCCAACTTGCCATGCAGTGGAATTGATAGCCATAATATTCCTCTTCATCTTGTCCTTCCAGTAAGAGTAGTCCTTCCCATTGAAAATAGGAATAGGTTCGCCAGAGCGAATAGCTGCGAAAGACATACTAGAAGACATACTTGAAAACACTCCAGGAGGTTAATCCAAAAAGAGTGACCTGCTCTGATACCAATTGTTAGACCAAGTATGTGATCAGAGGGGGAGGGGGTGAATGATCACTTCAAAATTTCGCATGAAACTTTGAAGTGAAGCCTAACACAGCAATCGAAACTATTCAACAGAAGGGTAAACAATGAAGCAGAACTTGATCGAAGCAGAACATAGCGAATCAAAAGCATCGAATCAATTGCATCGAAGCATAACTCTGAAGCAATTGACAAACAGAATGTAAGTGCGGAAGGTAAAACGAACTCTTGACTCGGCGATGTTTGTTCGACCAGTTCACACTCTGCAAAGTGCTACGTCTGGTTGGAGGGACTTGTGATTGAACACAGGAGCTAACCTCTCTCCGTCCATATCTCCACTGCACCAAACTCCTTGAGCTTGGTCAGTTCTTCACTCTTGGTTGATTATTGAGGAAATCACCGAAACCTTTGACAAACTGGACTTCGAGGCGACAATAACTCTTCGCTCTCTGAAGAACAACTCTCTAACCGTCTAGGAGAATTGCAGTTCTCCAAGATAAAAAGGCTAGCAAACTTCTTCCTAAGTCATAATGATTCAACTCAGATCAATAGGACTTATGCTTCGGTGGATGGGTTTGTGATGTGCTTCGGTGGGGTTGCTCTCTCTCTTTCCTCTGCTGAAATTCAAACGTGGAGCAGCCACCCGGCCAATGAGGGCGGGGGTGGGGTATTTATAGGCAGCAATCCCAAGGTGCGAAATGACTGAAGTGACCCGATGTGACAGCTTGACACCTGTCCCCAACGGTCATATTTCCAATCAATGCGCAACTTTACTTGCGGTCCAAGTAAAGCTGATTCACGGACTTGGTTCTGCTTCAGAAGCCGAAAGAACAAAGTCTTCGCTGGTGAAGCATTACCTAGCTCACATGAGATTTCTTCGGTTCAGGTTTCTCATTGGTTTCGATTTGATCTGAGTCTTTTCATCAAAACCTTCGGAGTACATTTGCTAAACCCCTCTTGATAGTACGGTTTTTCCTATGACTCAAAGAAGTAAAAAGAACTACGCAAAAACAACTAAGTCTTGCGCCATCTTGATCAACTTCTTCGATAGGATGTGCTTCAGGATTCCTTATCCTTTTAGGGGTCGACATCCGTGATGTGCTTCGCTCCAGAGGATATGCTTCGGTAACTGAGTAAATCTTCGTTGAAGCTTTATCACCAACCTATAACTTCAGGAACCTAACTATCTGTTTCACACTAGAAAACTTGTTAGTTCCTCTACTGTTTTGACCAACAATATCCAAAACTCATGAGGGATATAACTTTGCTCTTACAGAATCGAGCTGGGGGGGGGGGGGTACCACGCGTCTACTGGGGGTGTCAGAGCGGCTAGGGCTATCGAGGTCGACGCCGGCGACGTCACACAGCGGCGGCCGTTGCTGTGCTCGAAGGCGACGGGGCTCCAGTGCGTGGAAATGAACGGGGGAGGGGGAAGTCCGTAGCTGCGCTCACCACGATCGTGTAGGGGAGGGCAGCGTGCTTGGGAACGCCCGTAGTCGCCGGAATCGACGATGGAGACGGCGGCGATGCGGAGAAGGGGGCGGCGTGGAGCGTCGTGCTCGGGGCGTCCGGGGGCGATTCTTCTGGCGTGGCGACGAAGCCGAGCACGGGGAACGCGGTGGACATGCTGGCTGGGGCTCGGGAGCACCGGGGCCGCGTCGACCACGGTGGTGCGCACGGCGGGGCTCGGGGAACGACGATGGCGAGTGAGCGAGGCCTCGAGCCGAGATCTGTGGGGCAAAGGGGGAAAACTAGGGTTAGGGTTGGGAGCAGGGGCGCCGTTCGCGACTTGTAGCCGCTGGGGTGCCGTCGATGGCTGACACGGCGGGTGCCCGTCGCCGTGGCCATGGCGGATGGGCGCTACGCCATGGAGGGCGTACGGGAGGAGGGGGATGAGTGGGGTGGTGGGCTGGGCCGGCCCGAGGGGAAAGGAGGGGAGGTGGGCCTCGGGCCAGAGGGGGGGGTTACTAGGTTTTTACTATTTTTATCTTCACATGTTTTTCTTTTCCTTTTTTGTTAATTCACTTTTACAAATTGTTTTAGTCCTTTAGGCATTTTTGTAAAAAGTTTTAGATGACCCAAAAATAGTGTTACACTACAAGGCAGTGCCACAAAAAGTTTGGGTAGTAACAAAAGTCATTTAATATTTTATTATAATATTAAATGATTAATATGGGGTTTTTGGCTACTGTTTATAATTGTTTGATTTATTTGATGGCACAGTAAATAACCACAACCATACCAACATGGTCCAGAGATTACCAGAGATTTTATAAAACTGGTTCCATAATTTTTGGGCAAGGTTTTATTGTCACCTTGGTTTTTATTATTTCACCAAGGCATTTTGATCATTTGAATTTTGATTTCAATTCAAAGGGTAATTGGAATTGAGCTTGGATTTGTTTTGATCCAAGTTGACCAAGGTCCATGATCATAATGCATCCAAGAACATCAAAGTGGAATTTGAATTTGAACTGTCCCAAGTTGATCAAACAAAAGTTTTAAACAGTAAAGATGAACAGTAACCCTGATTACTGTTCACTGACAGTGAGGGTGTTACAAATCTCCCCCACTACAAGAATTCTTGTCCCGAGAATTTAGGTGGTAGAGGGGAAAAGATCGGGATATTCTTCACGAAGACGATCTTCGCGTTCCCAAGTGGCTTCATCTTCAGAATGATTCGACCACTGAACTTTGAGGAACTTGATTGTCTTGTTGCGGGTTTTGCGTTCAGACTGATCAAGAATGCGGCTCGGATGTTCTTGATAAGTCAAATCCTGTTGCAATTCAATCATATCATGTTCCACTTCGCGAATAGGGTCCTTGAAGCGGCGTCGGAGTTGCGACACGTGGAAAACATCGTGGACTTGAGAGAGGTTCGGCGGCAATTCCAAACGGTATGCCACTGGTCCACTCCTGGAAAGAATACGGAACGGGCCAATGTAGCGAGGAGCTAGCTTGCCTTTGATCCCGAAACGATGAGTGCCCCTCATGGGAGTGACACGAAGATAAGCTTGTTCGCCGGGCTGATAGACCATTTCCTTGTGCTTGCGGTCATAGTTGCTCTTTTGACGAGACTGAGCGGCCTTCGGGTGTTCACGGATAACGCGAACCTGATCTTCGGCATGCTGAATAATGTCCGGACTAATGAGAGTTCGTTCTCCAGTTTCTGACCAATTCAGAGGGGTTCGACACTTACGTCCGTAAAGAACTTCAAAGGGAGCCATCTGCAGACTAGCTTGATAGCTATTGTTGTACGAGAATTCGGCAAATGGAAGAGATTCCTCCCATTTCTTACCGAATGAAATGACACAAGCCCGAAGCATGTCTTCAAGCACTTGGTTAACTCGTTCGACTTGTCCTTGCGACTGGGGGTGATAAGCGGTGCTGAAATTCAGGTGAGTGCCCATAGCTTCTTGGAAACTATCCCAGAACTTCAAGGTGAAAATGCTGCCACGATCTGAACTGATCTCCAACGGAATACCGTGGAGGGAAACAATTCTGGAAACATATAAGTCTGCTAACTGACTAGCAGAGATCGTCTCCTTGACTGGCAGAAAGTGGGAAACTTTGGAGAATCGGTCGATGACGACAAAGATCGCATCATGACCCTTTTGTGATCGCGGAAAACCGGTGACGAAGTCCATTTCAATCTTGTCCCATTTCCATTCAGGAATAGAGAGTGGTTGTAGAGTTCCAGCAGGTCTTTGATGTTCGGCTTTGACGTGACGGCAGACGTCACACTCATCAACATAACGAGCAATGTCTTTCTTCATGCCAGGCCACCAGTACCGTTGACGAAGGTCCTGGTACATCTTGGTGCTACCTGGTTGGATCGACAACGGGGTATCATGAGCTTCTTTCATAACATCCGGAGTCAAGTTTAGATTGCCCTTGCTAGGAAACCACTAAACGGTTCTTGAAGTACAACGCTTGATCATCAGCAAGCCTGTAGTCTGAGGGCTTTCCTGTGGCGAGATATCGCTTCATCTTTTCGTAATCAGAGTCAGCTCTTTGGATGAATTTGATGTATTTGTCGAGGTCTACTTCAACAACTAGGGAATTCACATGTCCCTGCGGAACAATTTCAAGGTTCAACTTGCGGAGCTCTTCATACAGAAGTGGCTGCTCTATCTGGACTTCAAGTTCAGAACAGTAGGCTTTGCGGCTTAAGGCATCGGCCACCGCATTAGCCTTGCCAGGGGTGTAATAAATTCCCATGTTGTAGTCGGCTATTGTCTCGAGCCATCTCTGCTGGCGGAGATTCAGGTCTGGTTGAGTAAAAAGGTACTTCAGGCTTTGGTGGTCGGTGTAGATCTCGCAACGATTACCGACGAGGTAATGTCACCACAGCTTCAATGCATAAATTACCGCTGCCAATTCGAGATCATGTGTTGGATAGTTTTCTTCGTGAGCACGCAACTGACGAGAGCCGTAAGCAATCACTTTGCGCTCTTGCATTAGGACACAGCCTAATCCTTGACGAGACACGTCGCAATATATCACGAAGTCCTTCTGGGTATCAGGCGGGGCAAGCACTGGGGGAGAAGTGAGCTTGTCCTTCAGAGCTTGAAAATTTTCCTGACATTTATCTGTCCACTCAAACTTGACGCCTTTGTGAAGCAGGTTAGTCAGAGGCCTGGCAATCTTGGAGAAGTTCTCGGCGAAACGACGGCAATAGCTGGCGAGTCCGAGGAAACTTCTGACTTGCTTGACAGTCTTGGGGGGAGTCCAGTCAAGAATAGCCTGGATACGTTCTCGGTTGACGGCAATGCCATCCTTGGAAATCACGTGACCAAGGTAGGTCACTTCGGGAAGCCAGAACTCGCACTTAGAGTACTTAGCATAGAGTTTTTGTTCTCGAAGCTTTTCCAGTATCAGACGAAGATGTTCAGCATGTTCTTCTTCATTCTTCGAGTATATCAATATATCATCCAGATAAACCACGACAAACTTGTCGAGGTATTCCATGAATATATAGTTGATCAATCGTGAAAATGTGGCTGGGGCATTCGTCAAGCCAAAGGACATGACAGTGTACTCGTATGAACCATAGCGAGTAATGAAAGCGGTCTTCGGAATGTCCTCTTCACGAACTCGGATTTGGTGATAACCCAACCTCAAGTCGAGTTTAGAAAACACCTTGGATCCAGCAAGTTGATCATAAAGATCATTTATCCGAGGAAGTGGGTACTTGTTCTGTATGGTGGCCTGGTTGATAGGTCGGTAATCTTGTACCAAACGGTTCGTGCCATCACTCTTCTTGACAAAGAGCGAAGGTGCTCCCCAAGCAGAGGAACTAGGACGGATGAATCCTTTGTCGAGTGCTGTGTCGATCTCCTTCTTCAGTTCGAGGAGGTGGTGAGGTGGCATCTTATAGGGACGCTTGGCAATAGGGACGGTGCCAGGCTTCAAGTCGATGACGAATTCAACCTCTCTAATCGGGGGTATTCCCGACAGTTCTTCTGGGAAGACGTCGGGAAAATCACAAACGACTGGAACTTGCTAAATTACTTCAAGATGCGAGACGTTCAAAGCATTCATCATATAGATATGTGTTTCAGCATCACGGGTAACCCGGGTGGTGTGGTTAACAATCTTACCGGAGGGGTGAAAAAGTTGGACAGACTTGGTACCACAAAACAGTGCGGCATCGTGGACTTTCAACCAATCCATTCCCAGGATGAGGTCTATGGTGGAAGACTTCAGAATGATGGGGGACACGTGGAATACAACTCCTTCGATTTCAACGGCGGTATTGGGCACCATCATGGTGGTTCGGCATTGGCCTATCGGGGTGCGAACAACCATCGGTGTGTTCATCTTTCCAAGCGTAAAGTTATGCGATAATGCAAATGCTTCCGACATGAATGAATGTGATGCTCCTGTATCAAATAAAACAGTAGCAGGTATAGAGTTAACGAGGAGAGTACCCATCACTGTAGCGGGCTGTGCCTGAGCTTATTCAACGTCAATGTGGTTAGCATGACCACGAGTGTGAGAAGAAGACCCAGTGTTATAGTTGGGGGTCCTGTTGTTGCCACGGCCAGCAGGGTGAACTACCAGTTGATTCTGTCGCTGAGGGCAGTCTCTGGAAAAGTGACCTGGCTGATGGCACTTGAAGCACAAGCCATCTTGAGGACGGAGGAGTGCAGTCTCAGTCTTCGGCTGTCTCGGCGGAGGCGGAGGCAGACGAGGTGCAACATACAACGGCCTTGGTGTAGGGGCAGGTGGACGATACACACTGTGTGGAAGCCAAACGCGTTGCTTCTGTGTTGTGCCCGAAGATGAGCCAGCATCACGGGGGCGCTTCAGCGAACCACCGAACTTAAGCTGAGCGGTCTCAAGAGTGATAGTCTGGTTCACCATGGTGGCGAAGTCGGGGAAGACGTGCAAAGCCAGTGCAAGCTGGATATCTGCGTTGAGTCCATCACGGAACTTCTCTTGCCTACTTGCATCATTGGGGAGGTCACTTGCAGCATAGCGGGAGAGGCGGAGGAATTCCCTCTGATATGCCTCGACAGTTTTGTTGCCCTGTACGAGGTTGCAGAACTCGGCCTTCATACGGTTCATAATCGCCTGGGGGACATAACGAGCACGGAAGGCAATCTTGAAGTCATTCCAGGTGACGACAGTACCTTCAGCTAGCGAGCCCTTGTAAGTGTCCCACCACTGAGCAGCGAGGCCACGCAGGAAATAGGACGCGAAGTTGACGTAATCAGCAGCGCTCACATTAGCGAACTCCAGCTGACGAGTGATATCACGAAGCCAATCATCGGCATCCAGCGGCTGTTCAGGTTGGTGGAAGAGAGGGGGGTTGAGACGCATGAAATCCCGCAGAGTAACCACAGGAGGTCGGTTCTGATGTTGGTTCTGGTTCTGGTTCTGGAGCTGATCTATGACTCCTTGCATAAACACCTGGTTCATCTGAAACTGTTGCATCATCGCGGCCATGTAGTCCGGCGGCGGAGGTGGATCGTTGGCACCACGACCACGACCACCACGACCAGCCATCCTGCTAGAATTTAACAGGGGTATTTCAGCGATGAAAATTTTACGAGACGCTGGAAACGAGTATTAGGTAAAGCGACAACAAAGAGGAGGCGCGGATATATAGGAGTAGTCATATAAGACAATACACATCCACACATAGAATCAATCGAAAATCGGGCAGCATAACGTCGTAGAAATTAAGGAAAAAGGACACACTAGGCGGCGCGCAGACCGCGGTAAGGATTACACGACGCGAGATAGATTCCACTATGTCAATCACGCCGCAAGAAAACTGTTGGCCACAGGAGTTAATGCCAGAGGACGCGCGGCCTGCCCAGAATGAGGATGGGATCCGCGGTCCGGGACCTGGGGTAGAACTCCTGCGACACGACTCAATCAATGGGGTTAGCACCAAAACGCCGGATGGAATCAAGAAAACGTGATCCTAATGTCAGAGTTTGTAAAACTTACCAGCAAGGATAAGAGAGCAGATTCCCAGAGCATAGGTGAGGAGAAAAGGATCCTAATACCATAGATATCACACGTAGTGACATCGATGTGGGCCCGTAAGCCAAACATTAAGTTAGCAAAATAGTTTTTCAAAGTCTAGACTCAACTTCGACCAGGTAGTGGTTGGGTGGCTTACTACAGGCAGTCGGCTCTGATACCAACTTGTGACGCCCCCAAAATCAATCCGTGTACAATAATCATACACGCAGGGTACACGGCTGAGATTAGGGTGCCACGGTGAGAATATCACAGCACAACACTAAACACAAAAGGATAAACCAATATGTTACAATAAAGGGGGTCGCGCGGACCCGAATACATAAGTTATACAAGCCATAATATCTGAGTACAGACATAGTTAGTCAAGTTTTGCCTTAAGAAGGCTAGCACAAATAACATCAGAGATACAGATCGAAAAGGCAAGGCCTCCTGCCTAGGAGCCTCCGAAACTACTCCTGGTCCTGGTCAGTGGGGGTCTCGACGTAGTAGTATCCGCCTCCTGGGTACTCCTGCTCCTGGGCTCCACCGTCGACTGCAGCGGCCGATCAGGCAAAACATAAAAGGGGAAAATAAAGCAAAGGTGAGTATCTAGCATACCCGCGAGTCTTACGTCCGCTACTAAGCATTTATGCATTTGTATCAAATGGAAAGGGGAGGCTGTATATAGTGGACTGCAAGATAGAAATCAGAATAAGGATAAGAAGCTAGGCCTATAGAAGACTAGCATCTTCCGACGATGTCTTGCAGCATGAGAAGAGAAACAACCAATAGTTCATATAAAGCAATAAAGTAACAATGAAGCAGAAGTTGCTGCAACATTGTATAATATAAGTTGTAATGATTAATAATAATAATGCCTCCGAGTTCCCTTCCTCGACTCCCTGCGAGGGAGAAGACCCGGAACCATACAGTTTAATAATAATAGTTTCTAGTGGTAAGATCCAGCTTCAGCATAAAGCGTCCTGTTACCGTGGACACGGCTATTCGAATAGATTAAACTCCCTGCAGGGGTGCACTACTGTTCAGCCTGCACGCTCGGATCTCCAGGGTGGCGTGAACCTTGTTAGGGAACGCCCCACCGAGGCTATCCGACACGACGCAGCCCATCCTAGGCTCAACAGAGAGGCCATCCGCCGGACTATATCCTATGAGCCAAGGGGTCTAGGACCCTCACCCTTGCACGCTCCTGCACGGTGCGTGGCTGACCGGTGAAGCGAAAGCAAATCCAAAAACACACCGTCCGGACGAAGAAGACACCACTTCCCGGCGCAGGCCGCGGTACTGCTGACGTGTGAAGAGCTTTCGGGCAAACTACGACGCAGGGGAGCCCATAACTCCTTATCCCACGTGAAGGTAGTGCGTACAGACCAACGGGCCTCTCAAGTCATCCGCCGAACCATTTAGCATTTTAATTAACCTGCGTGACAACCTTTATCGTTGCCTCGACTTAACCGACCCGCGGTCAACGACAGCAGTCAGGACCACCAGTACATCGGTGCCTGCCCTGTCGTCCCACCAAGTCACTGCGGTTATCAACAAGGTGAACCGTCTCCTTACCTTTTCTCGCGTTTGTTCTTGGTAGAGCTCGACTTTACGTAGTTTGGTAACTCTCGCGAGATACGAGTAGGGGCCAAGCACGCCAGTAACGTCGGTCGTACCCTCCCTGTCGTTCCCGACGCAATACCTCTCGCGGGCATCGTTGGGTTGCCCGACTTCTTACCTTAAGGACAACCGTGCTTAGGTACCTAGAGAGGCTATACAGAGTCATTGACGAGTGGAGTACAAGGATTACTCCTTGATGGCTCACACTTGAAGGTGGCTCGGCAGAGCCGAGCTAGGGGGCCTTAGGCGGTGTCTGCATTGTACCGTACCTGTGCAGTTGTATATATTGTATCCGCGTCACTCCCCTGAGTGGTCACGGCCCGCTATCTAATCCTAGCTAACAATGCGCAGGGCTCACTGCTGAATATAATACATAATTAAAGTAGGCAGCATAGGATAAAGGAAGGTACATCAAGGGGCGACAAAAGCAGGCAATGCAATTGAATAGAATTGTAATCGTAGCAGCAGCAGTAACAATGCCTAGTGCAAGAAAGTACGGAAAAGGTAGGCGATATCTGGGGAAGAGAATGACTCTACTTGCCTGGAAGCTCGCGGGTAGGGGCAGGGTCGTCGACGAAGTAGTCGTGCCCGGCAGCAGTGTAGTCGGCGGTAGCAGCGGGGTCTACCGGAGAATTAAAAGAGGGGATAAACACAGTAAATACAAAGCAATCATAGCAAACAGATGAATAACATGACGTATGCAATGTTAACGGTGTTCTAACGCAGTGCAATGCACGTTGCTCGGAGCGGGAATTTATCCGGAGATGAAATACCGGCTCCGGGTGATTACCGGACAGGGTGACCGGAGGGGGAAGGTATCATGCCGGAGGTGTCGTGGACATCCGACAAAGATAAGGGGGGTGTATCCGGGTTAGTTGAACTATTCCGAACAACTTTCGTGTTCGAAATAAATTCATCCGGATACTTTAACAGTACCGGACAAATCATCGGACAGACGGTCCGGAGGGGGAAGGTTCGATGTTCGGTATTTTAGAGGGGTGTGGTTGGTATACGGCTAGCGTATTCGTATTTGTTATATTTTTCTGATCAATTTTCATGTATAAACTTTTTCGATCCGAGTTATGGATTAAAAGATATTGATTTTATAAGTTTTAATCAATTTAAAACATTTATAAATCATTTTCTATTTCTTTTACTATTTATTTAATATAAATGATATTAGTTTTAATACTGACCAGTGGGTCCCACTGGTCAGTGGCTTATTTAAATAAAAACATAAAATTAACTAATATGACAGTGGGGTCCCACATGTCATAGTAACACTTTTAAATTAAACAATTTCTTATTAAATAAAAGGCTAGGGGGCCCACTGTAAGTGACTGTTAGTTTATTAAACAGTTTTCTTTTATTAAAAAAATGGCCAGTGGCCCACGTGTCAGTGAGACACCCTAACTAACAGTTATCTAATTTAATCAAATGGGGGGGGGGGGGGGTTAGGCCCCTAATTAACCCGGGCGGGGCCCACAGGTCAGGGAGCCAGAGGAGGGGGCTCGAGCCCGTGCTCAACAGAGCACGCCGGTGGGATCCCGACGCGGCGGCGCTGCCCTCCCGGCGGCGACGAAGAGCTACAGCGCGGCAGAGGCAAGGGAATCGAGCTGGGGGGGGTACCACGCGTCTACTGGGGGTGTCAGAGCGGCTAGGGCTATCGAGGTCGACGCCGGCGACGTCACACAGCGGCGGCCGTTGCTGTGCTCGAAGGCGACGGGGCTCCAGTGCGTGGAAATGAACGGGGGAGGGGGAAGTCTGTAGCTGCACTCGCCACGAGCGTGTAGGGGATGGCAGCGTCCTTGGGAACACCCGTAGTCGCCGGAATCGACGATGGAGACAGCGGCGATGAGGAGAAGGGGGCGGCGTGGGGCGTCGTGCTCGGGGCGTCCAGGGGCGATTCTTCGGGCGTGGCGACGAAGCCGAGCACGGGGAACGCGGTGGACACGCTGGCTGGGGCTCGGGAGCACCGAGGCCGCGTCGACCACGGTGGTGCGCACGGTGGGGCTCGGGGAACGACGATGGCGAGTGAGCGAGGCCACGAGCCGAGATCTGTGGGGCAAAGGGGGAAAACTAGGGTTAGGGTTGGGAGCAGGGGCGCCGTCCGCGACTTGTAGCCGCCGGGGTGCCGTCGATGGCCGACACGGCGGGTGCCCGTCGCCGTGGCCATGGCGGATGGGCGCCACGCCATGGAGGGCGTACGGGAGGAGGGGGATGAGTGGGGTGGTGGGCTGGGCTGGCCCGAGGGGAAAGGAGGGGAGGTGGGCCTCGGGCCAGAGGGGGGGTTAGACTAGGTTTTTATTATTTTTATCTTCACATGTTTTTCTTTTCCTTTTCTGTTAATTCACTTTTGCAAATTGTTTTAGTCCTTTAGGCATTTTTGTAAAGAGTTTTAGATGACCCAAAAATAGTGTTACACTACAAGGCAGTGCCACAAAAAGTTTGGGTAGCAACAAAAGTCATTTAATATTTTATTATAATATTAAATGATTAATATGGGGTTTTTGGCTACTGTTTATAATTGTTTGATTTATTTGATGGCACAGTAAATAACCACAACCATACCAACATGGTCCAGAGATTATCAGAGATTTTATAAAACTGGTTCCATAATTTTTGGGCAAGGTTTTATTGTCACCTTGGTTTTTATTATTGCACCAAGGCATTTTGATCATTTGAATTTTGATTTCAATTCAAATGGTAATTGGAATTGAGCTTGGATTTGTTTTGATCCAAGTTGACCAAGGTCCATGATCACAATGCATTCAAGAACATCAAACTGGAATTTGAATTTGAACTGTCCCAAGTTGATTAAACAAAAGTTTTGAACAGTAAAGATGAACAGTAACCCTGATTACTGTTCACTGACAGTAAGGGTGTTACACTTCTCCACCTTCGACTTTCTCTCTTCAGCCGCCAACTTCGATCTCCATCTATCGTCCTTCAATAACTTAAGCTTACCACCTTCTCTTATTTGTGTACGGCCCCAAGGCTTCCATGGCCTCGATCATGTCCACAAGCTCGATCCATCCCCACGTCCACATGCATGCATTAGCAAACAATGTGTACGTGCGAGTGATGGATCGATGTTGGTTGTCGACTAATGGGCTCGTACTACTAGCTTATTCACCGGCCACTGCCCGGGATCTCTGTAGACAGTACTGGTATCGGTCAGCAGGGTTTCTGTTAGGAATAATTAATATTTGTTAATTATGTAATTAGTCATGCTATGTCTTTTTTTTGCGGTTTTAAGACATTCACTACTCAGCCCCAAAAGTGGGCAAATCCAGATTACAAGAATCCATTACAGACTTTGGGCCACTCCCCAACCAAACCATAGTTCTAGAATTAGAAAGAGCTAAGTTTGCTAAAATAGCACTATTGAGATAAAAACTGGAAAACGTAAAAGAGAAACTATCAAAAGACTCCAATAGAGCCTTTATCTCCATGATCTCCCGGGCATAAATTGATCTGCTAGAATCCTCTCCTTCCAAGAGCTTGATTGCCGTCCTTGAGCAACATGTGATGATGACTGCCTTTATATTCCTGTTGATTGCTAGATTTGCTCCTTCTCTTATCACATGCAATAACACTTTCAGTTCATCATGAAAGGATTTAAATTCTCTGCAGGCCGAGAATATTATTCCCCCTTCATGATTCCTTAGCAGCATCCCACCACCAAACCTTCCGGATCTGCCTATTGCCGAACAGCTGAGCACCGTTACACCTACAGGAGGCGGCACCCATTGTTGTGATCTTGTAATTTTCTCCCTCGTCCGTGGCCGAGAAATCTCCAGTATAATAGGCGACTTTCCCTTCTTATCAACAGCCGGCTTGTCAATAGAGAGGATAGATGAAAGGTACCTTACCAGAAAATCCCTGGATGCCCAGTTTGGAGGAGGGATTTTTTTGGTGTGTTATTTCATTCCTGACGAACCAATTGCGCCAGCATATCAGAAGCACCATATCTCTTTGTAACTCATCCAGATTCGCTAGAAGCATCAATAGCCATTCGTCCCCACAGTTTACAATATCACCTAGCACCGGCAGCTTCCAAACTTCAGGCATTAAATTCCAAAGGCTCACTGAAAGTGGGCATCGACACAAAGCGTGGAAAGAGCTCTCCGGTTCCTTGTTGCAAATAGGACACAGGTCCGAAGTCACCAAAGTCCTCTTCTGCATATTTGGCCATGTGGGGAGTGATCCTATCGAAGTTCTCCAAGCAAAGTTCTTTACAGTTGGCGGAACATTGCTCTTCCAGATGAGCGACCATACCGCCCTGGTCCCGTCCGGGACGGTGCTAGAGCCAGTTGCAGCCTCCAGGTGCAATTCTTCGAAACCCAACTCATATGCCGATTTAACAGAGAAAATTCCAAACTTGTCCGGCCCCCAGGCTAAGGTGTCAGGGTTATTTATGTCCGCACGGATTTTCTCAATAGCCATCACATCCGCAGCCATAAAATGTTGCTTGAGCAAATCAGTATTCCATGTACCATCCGGGTGAAGAAAACCAGAGACATGTCTAATGCAACAACGCCCTTTTCTGCTAATTGGCTTGAACGAGAACGGCCTTGGAATCCAATTGTCTCTCCACACACGGATTTTTGACCCATCGCCAACACGCCAAATGAGCCCTTTCTTAAGTAGGTCTAAGCCATGGCTGATCGCAGTCCAAGTAGACGATGCATTACCAGTGAAGACTGTATCCTCCAAACGACCATTAGGATAGTATTTAGCTTTTAGCAACCGTGCACATAAGCTATCACGACGAATTATGAGTCTCCAAGCTTGTCTAGCCAAAAGAGCTTGGTTGAAAATTCTGAAGTCTCTGAAGCCTATTCCTCCTTTAACTTTTGGCTGTTGAAGGAAAGGCCACGCTTTCCAGTGCACCTTCCGCTGACCTCTAGCCGCACCCCAATAGAAGTTTCGAACCAAAGTCGTGAGATCATCACACACAGAATAGGGAAGCTTAAAAATCCCCATAATATAAGTTGGGATGGCTTGGCCGACTGACTTTATAAGAATCTCTCTACCTGGTTGTGCCATAAAACCATCTCCCCATAGCATGATCATTTTGAGCAATTTAGCTTGTAGATTTTGAAATTTAACCTTGGAGATTCTCCCCTCGGGAGTAGGAAGTCCAAGGTATTTATCCTCAAACCCAACTTGGGTGATGGATAGTGCAGCTCTAACATCATCCTGGACTTGAAGTCGACATTGGTCACTAAACAAGATAGAGCACTTATTATAGTTCAGAGATTGGTCGGTTGCTGCAGAAAATCTCACCAAACAGTTCTTGATAATGTCAGCCTGATTTCTAGTTGCCTCAAAGAACAATAATGTGTCATCAGCAAACAGAAGATGTGATATTCCCGGCACATTGCGACATATACGGATTGGAGTTAGTGCGTTATTCTCCACTTTTTGCCTGAGAACGGCGGAGAGGCCATCAGCCACAAACAAAAACAGGAACGGAGACAAAGGATCGCCTTGCCGAAGACCACGCGTCGGTGCAAAGGAATCAAGGATGGTCCCATTAAATTTGACAGAATATCTCACTGAGGTTACACATGTCATAATCCAGTTAACCCACCGCTGAGCGAAACCCATCCTCTGCATCATTTGCTTCAAGAAATCCCAGTCAACCCTGTCGTAAGCTTTTGAAAGATCAAACTTATAGGCAACAAAATTCCTCGAGTCCTCCCTCTCCTGCCGTATGTGATGAATACATTCAAAAGCAATATGAGCATTGTCAGTAATCATCCTCCCAGGAATGAAGGCACTCCGTTCTTGAGATATGATATCATCAAGGAGAGGCCTTAGCCTGTTCACCATGCACTTTGAGACCACCTTATAGATCACATTACATAAGCTTATGGGCCTGAAATCAGTGAGCTTCAAGGGGTTAGAAATTTTTGGAATAAGAACAATAGTAGTGTCGTTCACCCCCTGTGGCATGGTACCCAAAGAGAAGAAAAGTTTAACAGCTCTGATTATGTCCACTTTTACAATTTCCCAATTCTTCCGAAAGAAATGAGATGGAAATCCATCCGGCCCTGGGGCTTTTAAAGGCCCTATCTGGAAGAGAGCGTCAGAGATTTCATCATCGGTGAAATCCTTACGTAATCTTGTGTTATCCACGTCACTAATAACCCGTTCAAAAAGATCAAGTAGCGCAGATGCATCAAGATCATCATCTTTCGTGAATAGCTTCTGGAAATAGGACGAGACCATGTCCCCCATTATGTCCGGGTCAGTTTGCACCACATCTCCGTCATCCCGGAGTCCACGTATTTTGTTCTTTCGCGCCCTCCACACAGCCTTATTTTGAAAGAACCGCGTGTTGCGATCTCCCTCCTTCAGTCAGAGAATTCTCGAACGTTGGAGCCACAACATCTCTTCTTGATACAACATTGAGTTTAGTTTGTCCGAGACTTCTCGTATTTCCTCTATGTCCGCATTCATTCTCATGAGTTCCTCAAGCTGTGATCTTGTTTTGTTTATTTCCTTCACCACGTTGCCAAATCGTGATCGGCTCCATTTATGAAGCTTCCGCATCGTACCCTTCAAGCAGTTGTACACAGTACCAAGATCAGTCATAGGACCGAACTTTTCCCAGGCCAGCTTAACTTTATCACTCAACGAGTCCTCAGTTTCCCATAAGATTTCATAGCGAAGTTGCCGAGGCGCGGCAACATAAACCTCTGGGACGCACCGAACTAGAACCGGAAGATGATCAGATGAGCCACTCACCAAGTGTATGATTTCGTTGTAGGCAAACATATTTCTCCAGTCATTTGTAGCAGTGGCTCTGTCTAATCTGACACGAACATTTGCCGCCCCCGATCTCATATTATCATATGTGTAAGCTGCACCCTTAAAGCCCAGGTCTATCAGCCCACATGTCATCAAGACATCCCTAAACAGGGACATTTGTGGCTCTGGTCGAGGTGTAGCCGAGAAGTGTTCGAACCCCCATTGAGCCTCATTAAAATCGCCCATAACAAGCCATGGCAGATCTGACTTTGTTTTGATATTGCGGATTTTGTCCCACATTAAGGGTCTATTTTCCACCGTTGGCTCACCATAGACACATGTAACCCTCCATTGTACTCCTCCTTCTTCTAGTATAATTGTGGCGTCAATATATCTTTCATCAGTCCCCAACACATTGACAACACAATTTTCATGCCAATAAAGAGCTAGACCTCCACTCAAACCATTACTATCCACACCCGAGAATCCATGCAGTCCCAGTCGATTCCGCAGTCTCCTCATCTTACTAGCTTTCTGACGAGTCTCGCATAAAAACACCAATTTGGGGGAATGCGACGCGAACAATAGCATACACACATGGACAAAAAAGTTCCCCTAGCACGATCTAGGGTTTAAGGTGTCCTCTCGGCGACGAGAGTTATCCATCGTCTCCGGCTAGGGTTTCCCCGCCGAAGATTTCCCTTGCTCCCCGCATCCAGCGATGAGTTCCCCGTCCTCTACGCCGCTGAGCGGACCGTCCTCTACGCCGCCGAGCGACCCGCCTAAGGAATCGAGAGGAAGTAGGACAGGGGCTTCGGTCGATGAGTTACTGGATCGTTTGAAGCTGCATGAAGAGGATGACGAAGAGTTTGTGTTTGAAGAGGAGATCGAGGTTCCTCCAATCCAGGCGAAGTGGCTAGACATCGCCAAAGTGTATACAGATCTTTCCTTTAGCCATAGCGCTCTTTTCGGCGATATGAGGGCTGCCTGGAACCCTGCCAAGGAAGTGGTCTGGAGAAGAATTGATGGGAACTTGTTTACAGTGCAATTCGGGTGCCTTGCTGATTGGAATAAAGCCATGTTGATGGGACCTTGGATGTTTAGGGATCAAGCAGTCTTAATGGAAGAATATGATGGGTTTGCAAACCCTAGATCAATCATCCTTGACAGAGTGGATTTTTGGGTTCAGGTGCATAAGCTCCCTGACAATTTTTTGCATGAGAAGATCATTAGAGGTATGTGCAGACCTCTTGGTGAAGTGTTGGAAGTGCAAGTTAAGCTACCCGCAGGTTTCGTTGGTGAATTCGCTCGGGTTAGGGTTCGGGTGAAAGTGGACAAGAAGTTAACCAGATTCATCTCCATTACAAAGGATAAGAAGAAGGAGTGGTATCAGATAAAGTATGAACGTCTCCCTGTGTTCTGCGGTGTATGTGGCTTGTTGGGCCACCGGCATAAAGAATGTGGTGACGGTGTGCACGATGAAACAAAGCTTGAATGGGGTGACTTTATTCTTGCGGGAGGTGGAAGAGGTACAGGCCGTGGTAGGCCGAGTGGTGGAGCTGCATTGAACAAGTTTGCTGGAAACAACAGACCGGGTAACCAGGAAGGAGGAGACACACCTTTCGGGTGTGGCCGTGGGTTTGGCAGAGGTACTAGTAACCCTGGTGATCTAGCTTTGAAAAGCTGGCGTTTTAATGATGTATTCCAGGGTGAAAATCTAAACTCTGATGCCCAGCATGCCCTGCCTTCACCTGTTGACTTGAGGAGCAATGAGAATGCAACGTTGGGGAAGAGGGTCGCTTAAGACTCAGCTTCGGGCCTGACAATGAATCCCCTGGATAGTGACGACCCTTTGGCCAAAGCCCTTGTCCCGGCTGGTACAGGATCGACGGTGGCTCTGATTGTTGATCAGTTTGAGGGGGGTGCGAATGATGGACTAAATAATACACCACAGAAGAATGTCAACAAGAAGAAGCAAAAAGGTTTTACTGATGAGTATGGGGATGAGAACATGAATGTGAACTTGGAGGAAGAACTAAACAATGTATCGGCGACGTCACTTGATGACGACCGCCGGGATCAATGAATCTACTCAGCTGGAACTGCCGGGGTGGGGGGAATCCCCGGACAGTTCGTGACTTAGCGACCTTAGTCATGCTATGTCGGTTCTGCTTTTAGCAACTGTCCATTTGTAAACCGCCATGTACTGGGTATATATACCCTTAATTTCCATCAATGAAAGTTCGCTGTTCATTCCATTTACTTTCACTTCTCAAACGTGGCTAATGTGTGCATATGCAAATGCACAACACTAGAAAAGTGGTGCAAGTAGGTGCTCAAACGTGAGGAGTGACCAAAGGAACAGCTAATCGTATGCATGCCACTGAAGCAATATGATGGCTGGTGAAAATCTTATTTACCCTATTGTAGTTATTTGTTAGCACCATTATTGCCTAAGATTGTGAAATTTTATTTTTCTTTCTTGGAATTGGAGGATGAGCATGCTCTTAGTTTACTCGATTCTCCAGGGAATTTTGAGTTTAGAATTTCTGAACTTCTGATCTGGATCTGAACTCTCTGCTGAACAATGAACTAGAAATGACTGAACTTCTGATTTGCATCAATGGTGACTGTTAGCATGAAATTTATCAGCACTGTAACCTTAGGTACTGGAATACGCATTGCTGGAGGATTTTTTTCGAAGCGAATGTGCGCGACTACACTAAACTGATTCAGATCTACGGCAAGCAAAATCTGTTGCGGGAAGCCGAGGAAGCATTCGAGGCAATGAAAACCAGAGGCATCCCCTGTGATCAGGTCATGCTGACTGCACTGGTGGACATGTACAGCAAGGCCGGGGATCTCACCCGCGCAAAGGAAACGTTCGAATAGATCGTGTTGCTCGGCCTACTGCTCGACGAGCGCGCATACGGTTCGATGATCATGGCCTACATCAGAGCAGACATGCTAGAGCAAGCAGAAGACTTGATCAAACAGACGGAGGAAACCACCCGCTGGACAAGCGGGGTGTTTCAGTCCTGAAGGAAGGAAGGGGTAAAGTGAGAGTGAACATCCTGGACACGGCGGTATCTGGTCACAGCTATCTGACCATCTATAATTATATGGGGATCCGCGCTAGTATTAGGCTAATATTGTCCGCTCCAGCTTCATACATCGAAATACACTGACAAAAAGTACGGTGTAGGGTTCCACCAACCTGCGTAGGTCCTTAGCGTGGGCCATCTTCTGTACGACGGGCGTCAGATGCGTTTCACCGAAAGTGTTTGTTGAATCAGTGTCCATGTTCACATTTATCGCATTGACTTATTGTATGGAAACGTCTAAGGGATTGTGGGGCATCGAATCTGACAAAGGCAATATTTATAATCCGGTGCTACACGGTGGTACATATAACTCAGTCTTAATCTAAGCCATTGGCACGTACGTAGTAGCTATCGTGTCAATAATTGATGACACTTGCATTACTTCTACTACGCAGACAACCTTACAAATGAGATTAATGGCTAATCACCAACACAAAGCTGGCTGTCACGCGGACTCCAAATGAAATATGACGCATGATATTACTGATCACGCCCTCAACTAACCGCACGTCAGTCGTCACTAGGAAATGTACCACCATCAACCATGCCATGAGTGTAAGCGTGCATGTCAATAGGAAAATGTACCGCAGCTCAACAAAATAAATTCTGGCTATGTACCTTTTCTCTTCTTTTTCTCCGTACCACGCGTGCGTCAAAGTTTTCTCATTAGATGTGAACGGAACAAATACTGCACCAGTCATGGATGTGCAACAATCACTTGTGCCGCGGAAGTCTTCGTGTGGGCCAGGTTCCATGGTCCCTACCGCACTGACACATCTGACATATACTCGTGTTTCGGGTGTTATACTTTGGTTGGATAATGTCTAGCTGGTATGAATACGCTACTGATGTTGTCTATGGTGTCAATCTCGGCCTTTTGCAGGCCGTGGATAATCAGTCTCAGCTACAGCCCTGTCCAGTGGGTGGTTTCTCGGGGTAAAGGGCAGAAAGAGCATGAAGAGCAAACATGGTATTTCAGTCCGGACGCAGGGTGCGACTGTAGTAGTCCAATACCTTTGCAACTGAAGTGATTTTGTAACTCCAGTGCCATATTATTGTTTTGAAATGGCAGTTATCTTGCATTCATTAAAAAGAAAAGAGTTGCTAAACTACTGAGAGAAAATCGGGCAAAAACCAAATTGTCATATTACGACTCCCTCAACAGAACAACATTCATATTATGGTGATATTGTCAAGAAATTGCTTTCAAAATCTTTAAGAATCCCTAACAACAAAGAGGCAAGATCTATGTGAGTAGTTGAACAACATTCTCAATACATCATTCATATGCATTGGCTGAAATGGTATTTGACAACAACAAAAAAGGCAGCGTCTCAAGTCCCCATAAAGTGCAACAGGGCTACTAGTAAAACAGAACAACCAAAGAAAGGGCAGTAGTTGAACAGCATCCTCAATACATCATCTTCTACATTAGACCTCAAAATTTGATCAGCACCACCATAGGCTCAATACATGATCTTCTACATTAGACCTCAAAATGTGATCAGCACCACCATAGGATGGAAGCTTCAATAGTTGAGACCCAATCAGATCCATGGTTATACATAAATTATACACTAGATGTTTGATTTCATTAAGCAACACAAAAGAGGTTCTAGTCTAATCATCGCCCTCGGTCTTGGACTTCTTTTTTTTCTTCTTCCCTTCTGTGGCAGTCTTAGGCTCAACAGACTCTGCAGCCTCACGATTCTTCTTTTTCTTTTTCTTGGGAGTCTCATCTTGTTCGCCATCACCGTTGGCTGCCATCTCTTGATCCTGGGGCTCCTCTAGCTTGTTCTTCTTTTTCTTTTTCTTCTTCCCAGTCTCAGGTTCAGCTTCTTCTGCAGCGGTGTTGGCAGGCTTATCAAGATCCATGGCGTCACCATCAGCCTCAGATTTAGACCTCTTTTTCTTGCTTTTCTTGGCAGATGTGACACCGTTCTCCTTATCTGCCAAAGAATTGTTCACGGCAAGGTGTAAATTTATACACATTCAGGAAGACTTGAAATTAGGTGATTGAGGTATCAGTGTATGAAGAGAGGTGCCCTTACCCTCCTCTGAAACTGTGTTGGTGATACCCTCAATTGCAGCTTTCATTACATCAAGATTCTTGCGTGGTGCAACACCCTTGTCGTAAAAGTCTAATCTCTCCTCGACTTGTTCACGCAGCTTCTCACCGAAAATGGTGCTGCTCATATCTGAAATTCACAACCCAGTGAGGAAAACGAACAGAAAAGGCAGTCAGAATGTTTAACCTTTGCAAACAAAGTCGTTCAACTAACCTGAATAACAGTCAATGCGTGAAGCAATTGAACATTTGTTTGCCAGGTATCTAGCCATTCTTCCCTTGTTCTTGGTCGATGCACGACCAATAAAAGATGAGTGGAATATGAGGCCATACTTCGGTGTGTTTCCACGTGTTTTAAGAGCTCTGCATTTAAATTAGGAAATCAATTACCACATTTCAGAAGCAGAGGACAGAGTCTGAATACTTGACAAAACAGTTGGTATTTTATTAGTAGAAGGACAATTACAAATAAGAGAGCGCAGCTTGAAAATATGATGTGGGAATACATAAGCAGTTCATTTGGAGTAATATTTACCTGAACAGTGCCTTCTCAGCACCTAGTATCTGGAGAGTGGAGGCAGGGCATTTTGCAAGATTAGACAGACTGCCGGCATGAGAGATTAACCGAGCTCCAACCATTTCACCAATCAATGATGTCAGATTTGGTGCAATATCATTCATCTTTGTCACTAGATACTCATAGAGATTTTTACGGTACTCAGAAAGATTCATCACCCTTTGAGCAAACTGTTGAACATTGATCAAATCGACTGGTGAAAGGTCCTGGCCTGAAAATACAAAGAAGATTACATAAACAAGCAACCGTGGCAACAAATGAGAAGCATACCAACTATGGGCATGGTTATTACCCATAGATGCCTTTGCTGCTTCAACAATTTCTTTTGCCTTATCCTCATCTCCAATCAGATCTGCTAAAGCTGGAATGTCCTTCTCTGACAAATCAGATTTGTTTACTACAAACTTGGCAAGCTTAGCATAAAGGTAGTTGTCATTCACGATTTTGACCAGCTCAGGGAAATGCCATCCATACCACTCCCTGCATAATGGTTAAGCAACAATTCAATACACCCATGGAGTTTAAAAAAAACGGTTACAAAAAGAAGAGGCCATACAAGTAAAATTAATCAAATTTAATCTGTTATCTTAACTCCAGTGATCGGAAAACCTGCATACTGACAGCTAAACTGAAACGTAATGAAGAAATCTCAACTATCGAGAATTTTCTCAACTTCTACGCCACCATCAACTTTTTTTCCTGATAATCCAAGTCTCATCGCCACAGCCAAACCATAAAAACAGATATAGTTAAATTAAGCACAAGTTGAAGAACTAACCTCACTCTCATGGAGAATGAATTGACATCCTTATCAAGTGTATCCAACAGAAAGATCGCTTGAATCACCATGTTATCCACACGATTCACATTGAACTTAACCTTTGCCCTGCTATAGCTATGCCCCAGACCTAGCTGAGCCTTCTCAAGATCAGATGGCTGCAATGGAACAGAGTTTACAAACAAAAACACTATTATTAGTCTATAGATGTAATAAAACCATTGCAGTCCAATTAACATGTAAGCAATTTTTTGTGAATTACAAGCAATTCACAACTTGACTAGTAAGATGCAGTATTGACCAGAAGGTAGTAAAATCTACATAATGCACATTAGCTCCTTTGTGTCTAACTCTGCACCCAGTTTATGCAAAATCACAGTTCATACCACAAGAACACCAAACTATTTCTTTTTTCCTTTGTGGGTACGAACATCATACGTACTATTTCTAAACCGATAAGCGTGAATGTAAAATGCATCACCTTGAGTTGTTCAATGAATTGATCGAAGTGCAGACGCACGGCACGAAGCAACTCCTGGATAAAGTCGTTGGACTGGCAAGGGATTCCGGTGGCCTCGGTGATGTGGGACCCGACCTTGGGCTCCATGACGCCGACACTGAACTTGGCCTTCTTCCCCTCCTTCACCTTGGGCAGGTTGAGCTCCAGGAAGTTCCTCAACTCGTCAGTCATGATCCCTGAGCCACCGAAAGAGCGCCAACACGCCATTCGCTCGTCACGGGGGTCATAAAGAAGAGAGATTTAGCCGAAGAAGAGGCGGGAAAGCACGATACCTTCGGAGATGGCGTTGCACTGGTTTAGGGCGTCGATGGCGGAGGAGAAGGGGCTGAATCCAGTGAGCTTGACGGCCTTGCTGAACCGCGTGAGGTCCAGGACGGAGGAGCGGACGGCGTCCACGCTCTGCCCGATCTCGTCGATTCCGTAGGCGTGGAAGAGGGCGTACCCCGACGCCGACTCGAAGAGCAGGTAGAGCGCCATCTCGCCGCGTGCTTCGCCGGCGGCGGCCGTCGGCTGAGGGGTTTGAGAGGCGGAGGCGGGGAAAAAGGCTAGGGTTTTAGGAGAAGGGTGCGTGGGCTTCGCCGGGGACTGAACTTATGGTGGGTTTTAGGAGAAGTCTCAGCCGTCCGATTGGATCAGCGCCAATTAAACATTGATCTTTCCCTCATTTTGCTCAAACAAAAAAAAATGATCACCATTTGTCCTCATAAATTAGATCATAACCCATACTTACTTTCTGTTTGATATAATTTGTATGTTCTCCTGAGTGGCACTCGGATCCATTCATCATTAAAATAATCTCGGCATATCATCAAATCCCTAACAAAGTATGATGAATGATTGAATCCATCCATTTATCCTTTCGAAAAAAACGTTGGTCATAATTCGTGGTTGCATATGAACGACATCGGATTTGATGACATGAACAACGTAAAAAATAGATCTAAGAACATAATTTTTTGAAAAGGAATAGTTTTCAATTTCTTTTATAATATAATAATAGGTACGCTCGTGAAAAGATAAGCTGATTAGATTAGTCATCTCGGCAACCATCAAATGCCACTTGAAACAACCATCCGATTTACTACCCTAGCCAACCGAGGACCTTTGCAACAACTACATCATGGTGCTCAAGGGCTTTGCAACAAAGACCATGGTGTAAAGGTCCGTCAAGGTAGAGTTCTAGTTCAATCACTACCTTTGAAACATAGTCTTTTTTGTGCTAAGGGCCTTTACAACATGAATCTTATTATAAATAGTCGCAGCTAAGCGCATCTGTTGCAACATGGTTCTTATTCTGCACATGCAATTTGTAACACAAACCTTGTTGCAAAAGGTCTCAATCAGTCGCAACCTTCGCAAGAGGGTCCTTGTTGTGCTCAGGGGCTTCGCAACACGAACCTGGTTGCAAAGGTTTACAATTTGCTCTGAATGAGTGGTCACGGTAGGACGTTGCAAGACGCTTGATCTTGATCGATCTAACGACACATCACACGATCGATACAGCGGGCAGCTTTTGTATATTAATATGTTTATCGAAATGCTTCTGTGGTGGTCAACTACTCGTTGTGACAAACCAAAAAAAACTCTAGAACCACGTTTGACCCTTTGAATCGCATCGTTTGGCCCTTATGAAGACGGGGCCGATGGTTGTCGACTAAGGCAAAGTTGACAACGGCACACAACAACGACTGATACGTCTCAAAGGTATCTATAATTTCTGCTTGTTACATGCTCTTTTAGGTGACAATGCTATGTGTTTTGATACACTTTTATATCTTTTTACACATATTTGGACTAACCTACTAACTCAGTACACCTAGTGCCAGTTTTTGTCTGCTGATGTCTGTAAGTTGCAGGTTTTTACCCATATTTACAAAGCTCCAAAAATTCCAGAAAAATCATATAAAAATCAGCGCGACAAAAGCTTTGAGAGTCACCGAAGAAGTTCCCGAGGGGGCCAGGCCCCACCCAGGCGGCCAGGTGGCGCGGGCCCCTCCCTGGTCGCGCCACCAGGGCGCCTGGGAGGTGGGGCCACCCCCTGGTGCCCCCCTTCGTCCTATTTTTACCCCTCGCTCTGAAAATCCTCGGGGAGACCCCAGCATTGCGAATTTCCTATTTGTTCCGTCGCCGCCGCGCTTCCAAGATCGGGAGCACCAGAAGACCTCTTCCCGGCACCCTGCCGGAGGGAGGATTGACCTCCGGGAGTTCTCCACCACCATGGACGCTTCTCGGATGTGCCATGAATAGTCCTCCTTGGACCATGGGTCCATGACCAGGAGTTATGTGATGTCTTCTCTCCAATCTTGTGCTACAATTCTTAGCCCTTGTGAGCTACCCTACATGATCAAGGCATCTATGTAATTTTCATGTTGTTGCTATGTTGTGTTTCCTGGGATCCGATTGATTATGAGATTATGTTTAGATTATGATGAGTTATATATTTGGTTCTCTTTTTATATTTTGTTCTTGAGTAATTTTTGCATGTTCTCCGTTGCTTTTTATGGGAAAACTTTGTTTTTGCCACTCTAGCTTTTGCCAACTTTGCTTTTGACACTCTAGAATTTGTCTTATCACTTTTTCCACTCTTAACTTTTGACAATACATCACAAATGTCATTCTATGCCAAAAGCACAAGTTTTTCATTTCACTTTTGCCACCTTAGCTTTTGACAATGTATCACAATTGCCACTGAAAAATTATTGCTTTGCCACGAAATGGAAATTATGATGTATTGTCAGAAGCTAAGAGTGGCAAAAGTGACAAGTCAAATTCTAGAGTGGCAAAAGCAAAGTTGGCAAAAGCTAGAGTGGCAAAAACAAAGTTTCCCCGCCTTTTATTGCTTTGGCCAAGTAGTAGACAGTAACTCCAAGAGGGAGCGTTTATGCATGATTGTGGGTCCATGCCCCCCGATGTCTAGCTTGACTGACAGAAACATGAGACTAGGGGATGTGCTTTTGCCACCAGGGAGAAAACAACGGTGCTTGTAAACGCAGTTGCAAGGATCGTTTACCTTACGCAAAGTTTGTTAATGCAGTTGTATATTGCTTTGAGTTTACACTTTGGGTGGGGCTCGCAAATTAATACCAGCGAGATGTTCTGGATAGATATCTCAAGGTGGATGATTAGTGAGTAGATGCAAATGGATTTCGGTTTACTTGTCTTGGCGTACTGCCCATACTTGTGATCCTATAACTTTCTTTGCAGCATAATTAGCATTGTGGTGCGTTTATAATTCTATCAATTGCACAGTTGTAATTTGTTACCCAGCTTAGCTATTTTATCGTCTTTTGGGAGAGATACATCACTAGTGAACATCATGGGACCTCGATCCATATTTCTACCACTTTTTACACCTCCACTTTATTTCCTGCTTTTACTTTCCGTTGCAATTATCACCACTATCATTATCCCCCTTGTGTTTTGATCCGTTGTAAACGACAAGGCCAGAGGGATTGACAACCCCTCTATACTCGTTGGGAGCAAAGTTATTTGTTGTGTGTGCAGGTCCAAGTAAAGTAAGCAACCTCGGTTGTGAACGTCGCCATTGTTCTTACCACCTACTTGTCGACATTGGAGTCCTATTGGATTGACTCAAACCTTGGTATCTTTGCCAAGGGAAATTTGCCGCTATCTACATCTCAACCTTCCACTTGGGGTAACCAACGAAGGGCGAGAAGCCGTTATCATCTCTTGTACCATCAACGACCAATCTGAAGGCTAGACCCGACGTCAAAGAAGAAGAAAGACACCTAGACCAAGAGGTATGGTCGGGTGGTGATGGACCAGAAGTGGTGGTGGTATGAGCAAGGCCGACAACGCCCTTGGCCACGGACGAGAGGACCGACAATGACATGGTCAACCATTACAGAGCACATGACGACAGAGCAAATGGGTCGAGCCAAAGACGACACCCAACGCGGTGGCAAGTAATTACCTTGCACTACTAGGAAAATGCCTATCTGTGGCGCACCTGTTTTCACTTTCTGTGGCGCATGTGTCGGTGCGCCACAGAAACCTCACCACTAAAATATGGTTTCTGTGGCCAGAAATCTACATTTCTGTGGCGCACCAGGCCTACATGCGCCACAAAAGAGGAACATGCGCCACAGAAATCCTTTATACACGCGCCACAAAAATACATTAACAATATAAAAATTAAAAAAAATGTTATACAAACATCAGATTAATACATAATAGTCATCACAAACAGCAGATTAATATATAGTGGTCTTCATAAACAGCAGTCATCTCTTGGTGATCATCAAATTACTTAGAGCCCAATATACATAGTGCTCATCACATTATTACAAGTCGATATACATAGCTTCACTCTTCGTCGTCAGAAATGACGATGATATTGTTCTCCTTTGCGGCCTAAGATGCTTCCCATATTACCGCTTGGCGTGCCAGGTCTGCTGGATAGGAGGACGTCGTCGATGCAGAGAGGCGCGAGCCCGTGGAGGAGCCCGACCAGGCTGGCGCTGGCATTGGCGTTGACGCTGGCGGCAAGGGGGCGGCGGCGGCACCACGTGTTATACGACCGTCGGTGCTAATGTGGCAGGTTTGGCGGGAGCGAACCATGCCGACCGTGATGCAAAATATGTAGTTATTAGTAATAAACAGAGCTGAAGGTGCATAGGGGCATGCAGTTCTAATAAAATTTCTGTTATAGCATATACAAACAGAGATGTCAAGTGGCAGTGCTGGTTGATGATGCAATTGTCAAGTAATAGCATAAAATTTCTGTTATACCATATACAAACAGAAATGTTGATATTTATTATGACCATTGCTCTCCCTATGTCCATTTCAACTTTAGACAAAACAATCTTTGCTCCTATATAATATGGGTTTGACTTGCCATGAAGAAATGTTGATATTTATTATGAACATTGCTCTCCCTATGTCCATTTCAACTCTTAGACAAAGCAATCTTTGCTCCTATATAATATGGGTTTGACTTGACATGAAGAAATGTTGATATTTATTATGACCATTTCAATTCTTAGACAAAGCAATCTTTGCTCCTATAAGTGTTATTGTTCAATTAAGAGATAATTTTCAAGGAAAAATTAAAGGCAAGGTTTTAAAAAGTTCATAATTTTCAAATGGCATGCAAAGTCTAAGCAACTAACATATCCATACAAGTAGTCACTTTCACAGGACCCCAACATATAAAGCATAGAAGCATCAAAGGGTCATCCTAGCTAGAAGCATCCATTTCCTAGCCTACATAAAGCATAGAAGCATCAAAAGTTCATCCTAGCTATAGAAGCATCCATTTCCTAGCTAGCCTACATACTAGAATAGCTTCCCACACTCATGTGGCTCAGGAGTGTCGTCCCTAGAAATCTTGCACATCTGCAGCTTCCCTTGCATGTATCTAACAGACCCACCGTCATATAGGTCACTACTGCTGTGAAGAATGGATTATTCTTCCACTCATACTTCTTAGGCTGCTCCCTGTGGATCAGCCTTGCACGTGGCATAGGGTACCTGGACATAGTGATCTACATGCAAATAGCAAACATGGAACAGGACATCACTGGGTCAGTAGCAGTAAGCCTACTACATCTAACCAACTAGATATGCGGAACAACATAAAAATGCTAGATGCACTAAAACATTAGCTCCAAAGTAGCAGTTATGTTAAGCCAACACAGTTGATCAAGCATGCATAGTGCTAAATTACAAAATATAGTACTGCTACTAAAACAGAACTTGATAATGTTTCTTCTAGATTGAAGATTTGCTATAAATATAGTACTACTACTTAAACAGAAATATAGTACTACTACTAAAACAGAACTTGATAATGTTTCTTCTAGATTGAAGATTTTCTATAAAGATTTGCTCCAAATATAGTACTACTACTTAAACAAAAATAAGATTTGCACATGACATGTTCAAACAACCAGCAGCTAGATGGGCATAAACAGAGCAAAAACTTGGACTAGCTATCTGAATTACCATTGCTAAATCTTACAGTACTCCATGACATTAAAATCATCAAACCAAGACATTAAAATCAGCAAAACAGGGCATTCAACTCTTGTCTTTCAGCACTTTACAGTTTTCAGACTCGTGTTGGATGGTAGATGACGAGGATCAGCCTCGGCAAATCCCATGGTCAGGGACCCTTGGTTAGATCGTAGAGAAGGACCAGGTTGGCGATACTCGTCGGCTAACATGAGAAGCACTTCCTGCTCGATTATATTAAGCGAGGGGGCGATTACAGTGGAAGTCTAGGCGAGTTCGCACAAGACCAAAGGTGTTGATTGTAGATTGGATCCCCTAAGACGTCCCCCCTCCCAGCCTTTATATACTAGGCTGGGTCTCGGAGAGTCCGTCTCAGATTACAGGGACGATTGCCTAATTCTAGCCTTGCCTTGAACGCCAAGTCTTGACTTCCATATTGGTCGCGGACTCCTACGTTGGTGCTCAGAGCGGGCCTGTCATGGGCCCATCGAAGCTTCCAGCGGTCCTTCTGTCTTCATACGCACCAGGTATCCTCACACGCAGGAGTCGTGGGGTCACCCCCTCGTCAGTAGACTTGACGGCAAACCCTGAAAGATGCCTTTAATTTGGTCGATCTCAAGTCTCAACTCGTGGACAAGGAAAATTTGGACTGATTTTCCTGCCACCTGGCCTAATTAGTCTGAATGTTCCAGCCTTCTCAGTAGAATAGACTTTAATTAGGCATGGTCGACCCCCTGTCTATTTAGTTTTGTGCTTCAACTATTGCATATATATGTACATGGTTATATCATTTTTGTAGTTCTTTCTATCCATTTCGATGTCTTCTACATACATGGTTATTGAATAATAAAGGACACGACAAGTTCATGTCCATACATGTTCATGTTGGAATCTAGAGATATATCATGGGTATGATAGCTGTTGGGTACTAGCTAGCATTAACTCATCCAGCTGCCACACCATACAAAATGAAAGAGCCGGCAACCCTGCTATGATTATGGGTCAGAACAGTCCATCTGGTGTTGTCTGCTTGAAGAATCATGCCACGAATTGTTTAACTCAAGAAAGGCAAAATTTCAATATTCCTGGATCTATTTGGCTGTTAGTGTTCAAAGGATCATGTCAAGTTGACTATGGCTCTAAAAATGAACAAGAGGGGTGTCACCTCACCATGTGTTGTCACCAGTAGCGAGTAGTCTTGATTAGTCAAGTGAATACTAATCACTAGTTTGAATTCGCCCCCACTCTGTCAAGATCACCCACAATACAGAAACTTAAGTAAATCTAGGCACTGGCTAATCCATAAACTACTACAAAGAAATTTACTAAAATCTCACATGTGTACTATTAAAATTTGCCTTTGTTCCCGCGGTTACTGTTCTCTCAAACATGATGTAGTATGTTCTTTTTGTGTCCTTCATCCATCATGTTCCCTAAATTTGAATATGTGCTGAAAACTGTATGTGATGAATACAAAAGAGATCTTGCTCGCCCTAATGCAATTCAACTTGCTCAAATCTTGTGTTGTCTGAATGCTACGTGATTTCCTTTGGCGTTAAGTCTACTAGATGACCAGGTTTCTCTGTTAAGTAGAGTTACAACTACAATGTATAAGAGCTACAATGTTCAAATTCACAAAACTACCCAAATGTAGGGGCAAACAAGACCAGAATGGTGCATTCAACAACCAAAGATCTTTGTGTTACAATTTGCATATATGTGGTAAACTAAACATATCTATGTTGGCAAAGTATAAGAGATTCTCATGTCATTGTAGTGGCAGCTAGGGTTTACGTACCGAGAAATGGCGATGCGCAGCCGGCGGGAGGACGAGGGGTGGTGCGGCGGAGCGATGGTTAAGCTCCTCCACGGCGGCGCGATGGTGCGGCTGGCGGCGGGTCGAGGAGGTATACGGCGAGAGGTGGGTCGACGCTGCAAATCAGAGGCGGAGGGTGGTGAGAGAGAGAGAGAGGCACACCGGCGGGGCGGGGGTCGCCGGAGACGGGCCAGGGTCGCCGAGGGGAGTGCGACGGCGGCAAGATAGATGGGATCGGGCGAGGGGAGAAGTGAGGGGGTAGGGTTGTGGGAGGGCGAGGTGGCCGATTATATAGGTTTCTGTGGCGCATCTGGGCCGGGTGCGTCACAGAAAGTTGATCCATATTGCATGAGGTGGGCCGTGGTGGGGCCCCCACATAATTTAGTGGCGCACCGGGCCCTGGTGTGCCACAGAATAGGGCAATTCAGTGGCGCACCTGGCCCACATGCGCCATAGAAATGTCTGCATTTCTGTGGCGCACTGTCCTCCATGCGCCACAGAAATACTTCTGTGGAGCACCCTAGTTTCAGTGCGCCACTGAAAGCGTTCCTATCTATAAGCTGTTTCCTAGTAGTGTTAGGGTTTAGTGCGGAGGTATGGTGACATCGAGAAAAAGGAGTGATGGACCAATAGTTGTGGCCGTAAGAGCAAGTCCATCATTGAGCGAACTAGCGGGCCTTGGACGGAATTTAGAAGCCATTTTGACAACGTTGCTAACTCAAAATTTGACCACTTTATATTTGTGCCTTAATTTTACATTTTTGCCTCCATAACTAAAATTGGTGTGACTCACAAAGAAAAAAACTAAAAATGGAGTGGTACAATATATGTTATCATAAATATTTGCTATGTATTGTTGTACAACACACACCTTATTATAAGAAATCCAAAATATAATACTTCCTCCATCCCAACTACACACCTTATCCTAAGAGATCCAAAATATATCTAAGTTTGCATGAAAATTGGTACTTACTCCGTCCCAAAATAAATATCATAGATTTATCTAGATATAGATCTATATACATACATATTTAAGTAAATCTAAATCAACTTATTTTGGACGGGGAAAATACATTACTTTTGTAGTACTTTGGCTAGTTACAAATGAGTTGAGAAGGGGATAAAAGGTCTAAGTAGGACAGATGGCCGCAAAATAATGAAATAACCCCTTTCTACAAGAGGAAATCATTTGTTCCTTTATGAATGCAACTTTGAAGAAAGCGTCGTAAGAAATGATCATTCGGCCACTGCCAGTGGCTAAAATGCCATCCCCATCTATAACTAGGAAAGCTAATCTAACGTTCCGAAGAAACTACATATTGCAACATCAAACGCAATACAGATACGTCGCTTTAGTCCATGCCACACTTACATGCCTCATGCCAAGGGCTCAATGAGTACACTTAAGACAGTCGATACAAGAAATTGGATCCTTGAACAACTTCAACAGACGCTACTAGGCACTAATCTAGTTACTAGTCATCGTCAGTTTTGGATTTCTTCTTATTTTTCTCCTTCCCCTCGGTACCGGCAGTCTTAGGATCAACAGACTCGGCATCGCGGCTCATCTTTTTATTCTCCTTAGGGGTCTCTTCATCGTCGTTGGCTTGCATCTCTTTATCATGTGGCTCCTCGAGCTTGTGCTTCTTTTTCTTCTTCTTCTTCTTCTTCTTCTTGGTTCTAGTTTCAGCTTCTGTCGTGGCATTGTCGACAACCATCGCGTCACCGTTAGTCCCAGCTTTGGACTTCTTTTTCTTGCTTTTCTTCACAGACGCCTCACCATTCTCCTTGCATGTGGAAGATTTTTTGGGTTGGCAATTATTACTGAATTGACAAAATATGACCAGAAAGCAAGTATTTTGAGAGTCTAATGAAAGTACTAGATGTATCCTTATTGTCATCATCCTCTATGTTTGTCAAGCCATCAATAGTAGCTTTCATCACATCAATGTTCTTACGTGATGCAACACCCTTATTATAGAATTCTAGTCTCTCCTCAACTTGTTCACGCAGCTTCTCACAAAAAATGGAGCTACTCATATCTGGAATCCGTAACCCAATGAGAAAACAATCAGAAAAGGGTATCAGAATGTGTAAGGATTGCAAAGGAAATTATTTAACTCACCTGAATAGCAGTCGATACATGAAGCAATGGAACATTTGTTTGCAAGGTATCGAGCCATTCTTCCCTTGTTCTTAGTTGATGCACGACCAATAAAAGATGAGTGGAATATGAGGCCATACTTTGGTGTGTTTCCTCGTGTTTTAAAAGCTTTGCGGTACAATAAGGAAATTAAACACAAGATTGCAGAAGCATATACTAAACAAACAGTAAATAGTGTATTCGAATACATCAACAGTCCAGGTATCAAGTACCTAAAGAGTGCCTTCTCAGCAACTAGTGTTTGAAGAGTGGAAGCAGGACCTTTTTCAAGATTTAGAAGACTTGTTGCATGAGAGATTAACCGAGATCCAACCATTTCGCCAATCAACGATGTCAGATTTGGTGCAATATCACTCGTCTTTGTCACCAGATACTAATACAAATTTTTACGGTACTCAGCTAGATTCATGACCCTTTGAGCAAACTGTTGGACATTGATCAAATCAACTGATGAAATATCCTGGCCTGAATATACAAAGGAGAATATGTAAACTAAGCAACGGTGGCAAATATTGAGAAGCATACCAATTGTGGACATGATTGTTACCCATAGATGCCTTAGTTGCTTCAACAATTTCTTTTGCATTGTCCTCATCTCCGATCAGATCTCCTAAATCTGGAACATCTTTCTCTGACAAATCAGATTTGTTTACTACAAACTTGGCAAGCTTAGAATAAAGGTAGTTGTCATTCACGATTTTGACCAGCTCAGGAAAATGCCATCCATACCACTCCTTGCATCGTTGTTAAACAACAATTTAATACACCCATGCAACTAACACAATTGCAATGACGAATGTTCAACACCACTTACAACGTCAACAAGGGTAAAAAGAGAAAAATGTCACCACATCCACCAAAAGCATACATAGTGTAGGATATACTGTACAGTTGATTAGTTCAAATGATCTGGATATACTATAAAAGATACACATATGTGACATGAATGGATATGCAACTACATAAATACAGGAAGATGTATTTTATCACATGATTTGAGGAAATTTGTGAAGAGTTTGACACAATACGCAACTGAACGCCATGCTAAAACTAGAGACTTCAGCTTCAGGTTTGTAAATATAACATACAGACCATATGATTGATGCCACTAATGGTAAAAAAACGGTTACAAGAGAAGACTAGAAGAGCTCATAGATGGTAAATTAATATAACTTTAGTTGTTTTTTGATGGCAAGAGAGTGTTAATACTCTTGAAGCCTCGTTGGTTACCCCAAGCGCAGGGTGAGATATAGTGCAACGTCAAGTTTTCCCTTGGCAAAGATAGCAATGTTTGTCTCCCGTAGGACTCCGAAGGATACAAGTAGGTGGTAAAGCGAACAATGGCGCTGAGGTTGCTAGCTTCACCTGGACCTGCACACAGATACAAATAACTTTGCTCCTAACGAGTACAGAGGAGTTGTCAATTCCTCCGGCCTTGCTGTTTACAAAGGATAAACGCAAGAGATAATAATAGTGGCAACTGAAAGTAAAGATTGAAAGTAAACTAAGGGTGTAAATAGTGATGTGAAGATGGACTGGGGTCCCGTGATTTTCACTAGTGATGTCTCTCTCCCAAAAGACGATAAAAGTGGTAGCGAGGTAAACAAATCACAGCTGGGCAATTGACAGAATTATGAAGGCACCGCAATGCTAACTATGCTACAAAGAAAGGAAGGGCTCAAAAGCAATGGACAGTATGCCATGGTAAGTAGACCGAAATCCAACTGCATCTACTACGAATCATCCACCTTGAGATATCTATCCAGAACATCTCGCTGGTATTAAGTTGCGAATCCCACCCAAAGTGTAAATTCAAAGCAACAGACAACTGCATTAAAAGAACTTTGTGTAAAGTAAACAATCCTTGCACCCGCGAGTACAAGCACCGTTGTTTTATCCCTGGTGGCAACAGCACATCCCCTAGTCTCATGTTTTTGTCACTCAAGCTAGACATCAAGGGGCTGAACCCACAATCAAGCATAACGCTCCCTCTTGGAGTTGCAACAAATCACTTGGCCAAATTAAAATACGGCAACGGAGAACATGCAAGAATTTACTCAAGAACAAAATATAAAAGATAACAACCAAAAATATTACTCATCACAATCTGAACATAGTCTCATAATCCATCAGATCCCAGCAAACTCAACATAGCAAAAGCAGAATATTACAAAGGTGCCTCGATCATGTGAGGCAGCTCACGAGGTCTCGAAAGTGGAAGCACAAAGAGGGGAGAGGAACATCACATAGCTACTGGTCACGAACCCATGGTCCAAGGGGAACTACTCACGGTACATACGGGAGGCGTCCATGGCTATGGATGGTCTCCCGGAGGGGGGTTCCTCCTCCCGACAGGGTGCCGGGGCAGCTTCTCCAGGCAGCCCCGATCTAGAAACAACGGCGGCGGCGGTACAGAGGCGAGTTCGCGAAAAAGAGATCCGTCCTAGGGGTTTCCACCCCGAGGGCTAAATATAGGCGAAGGGGTGCACCGAGAGGGGCCACAGGGCAGCCAGGAGGCTCCCTGGTGCGGCCTAGGGTGGGGCCACGCCAGGGACCCTTCTGGAGTCCCTGTGGTGGCCCCCTTCCCTCCTTTGGTGTTTCCGGAAGCTTCCGGGTCGCTGATTTTTTATCTAATTTTTCCGGATTTTTTGGAGCACTTTTAATGGTCGGAAAACATGAAATACAAAAACAGCAGCTGGCAGCTGGGTGCACTAGGTTAATAGATTAGTCCAAATATGCTCAAAAGTGTATGAAAGTTCAATCAAAACATGGCAAAGTCACACAAAACATGCATGGAGCAAGCAGAAATTATAGATACGTTTGAGACGTATCAACATCCCCAAGCTTAATTCCTGCTCGTCCTCGAGTAGGTAAATGATAACAAGCATAATTTCCGTGGTGACATGCCACACAACCATATAAGGACTTTTTAAGGAAAGCAATCAAAGCATGCAATTCAATTCAAGTCTTAACAAGCAAGAGTCTATATTAACATTGACACAAGCAACGAAAGAACAAAAGGTGCAAGAGCTCTCGCTGTCCGTGACTCGAATGTCTCCAGATGGTGTTTGCGTGCAAGCAGGGGACTGGGAAAAAGAGAGAGAAAAGGTTGTTGAGAACAACTATCTACTAAAGTTTCACACTTGGTCACCTTTGGATTCTTATCTTGACTCGTCCCCAGACCACTAGCCAGGTACAAGTCAATTTGATCCACTCCATTTCGATATTTTGAGCACTCCTACAATGGATGAGCGTGAGAAAGAAATTTGACACCTAAAAGGCGAAACAGAAAGAAGGTGGAGGAGGAAGACAAAAAAGGTGTGAAAGGCTCACATCAATGAGGACAATCATAGGCGAGAGAAGGCCATATGATAGATATGATGTGAGGAGTAGGGATTGCCATGCAACGGATGCACATGTGAGCTAAAAGCTCTCCAAGGGAACTAGTGGGGGTGCATCTAACTTGCTTGCTCAAGAAGGCCTAGAGCTTGTTTGAGGATGCTCATCATTGGAATATACAAGCCAAGTTCTATAGTGTGAAGGTCCCCACATAGCTATATGCATGATGATGATCTCTATGGAGTACAAGGGATAGAAGATGAAGTACTAGTGTGGACTCTCAAAACGAATAGTAGTGTGCCCCCTTCTCTCTTTTTATTTTTCTTTTTCTCCTTTTTCTATTTTTTTGTATTTTTTGGTGGCCTTAATGGCCCTTTCAATTTAACTCTCATTTGTCCTCTTTAGGATCTTTTATTTTGTCCACTTTGGGATATTTTCCTCACTTAAGGGCAACACTCTATATATTACAAGAAGTATAGAAGATCTTTCACACTTTACAAAAGTACTCAAATCATAAAGAAGATGTAACTATCATGATGCAAATGTATGCTTCTGCCAGGATAGCAGGATATGCAATGATACTAGCGCGTCATGTAGCAATGATTAGGGCAAGGCCAACTAGCATGCGGCTCATAGATCAAGCAAGTAGCATGTATGACTGAAGATCAAGTCATGAGAAGGTGGATGTTGCATGGCAATGTATCTTGGAAAGGCTATGGAAATGCCTTGTAGGTAGGTATGGTGGCTGTTTTGAGGAAAGATATAAGGAGGCTTATGATGACAGAGCGTATCGTGCCAAGGGTTTGGATGTACCGGCGAAGTATGCGCCAACTCTCAAGGTGAGAAAGGGCAATGCACGGTACCGAAGAGGCTAGAAAAAGTATAGGTGGGTGGAAGTGTCAACTTTCTAATACTCACATTAGTCCGAAGAACTCATGCACTTATTATCGGTAACTCTCAATCTAATCAGGAGGTTCACAAAGAGACAAGACCCCGAGGAGGAGTGTATGGGGGTTTGGTTATCATTGCGCATCCTCGACTCATGGTACGTGAGTGTACTATAATATTCGAACCCTCCAGAGGTTAGTGATCCATCTAGTAGCTAGAGTTCTCAACAGGGGTTTTTGGTTTTCGAAAAACACACGGATTGCCCAAAATAAGACATCTATCACTAATAGGCTCGAGCTCTTGACACCAAAAGTTCAAACATTACTCTAGTCAATACCTCAAAACTATTGCAAGTTACTACTACAAAGAGAATAGCAACTTCAACTACCTACTTCTAGTCAAGACACAAAACTCAGTGCAACAGGCAAACTCTCTAACAAGATAAACCATGTAACCTATAGAAAGTTCAACCTAAAACAAAGATAAGCTCTGGAAAAACTAAAGCACTACAACTAAACAGAGCAACAACTCAGAAAAGAAAAAGAATAGCTCACAGCTAAAAGAAATAAGCATGCAAATCCTATGAGGAGTTCTAGTTCAAGCGGAGCGTGTATCTCTCCCACACAAAAGAGTAAGCTGGGGTATAACTTGTTACTACATCAAACAAAGCAAAAAAAACCTAGAAAAGTAAAGAGTGAGACGCTCCAAGTATAGCACATAACACATGAAGTGATAAAAATATAGTGCAACGAGAGATGAACTGATAATTGTTGATGAAGAATTGGATGCACGTGGGCATCCCCAAGCTTAGACGCTTGAGTCTCCTTGAATATTTATTGGGGGTGCACATGGGCATCCCCAAGCTCGAGCGTTTGACACTCCAAGATCTTCTTTCATCATTTTACATCGCGCACTTGAAAACTTCCTTCATACATAACTCATTTTAGACTGATTAGAGAGGTTAGTACCCTATTAAAATAATTTTTCCCTTACTGGAAATAAAGTTATTCTTGAAGAGCTACTGTTTCTAAAGGTTGCCAAAAGTTTTTGCAAAGAAAAAGCAAGCTTAAGGTTTGCAAAATTAAAGAGAGACAAAACGTGGCAGAATCTGTGAAAAACAGAACAGCAGGTAGTAAAGAATTTTTTAGGGATACTTCTGCAACTCAAATCAAAAAACTCAGAACATACGCAAGTTTCGTAATTGTATAGAGAACGCTGTGTAAATAATTCAGATAAAAAATATGAACTGGGATTTTTCCATGATTTTTCTAGTCACGAGGAAATAATCTATTTTCTGGACAGCATGTCACAACTTTTACTTCCCTTGTCGTATGAGGCTATAAAAGGCACAAAGCTTGAAAAGTAAAGATACAATGATGTTGCTACATCAATCATCAAGACCACTAAGAAAAGAAGAAAAGCAAAAATAAAAACCTAAATTCGTTGCGGGCTGCCTCCCGAAAGCGCTTCTTTAAAGCCATTAGCTAGGCTTAATGCAAATAGATCAAGTCGTTTCAAGAAAATAACTAGCCCGTGTGACGGACACAAAATGTAACTTAATCTTTTTCCTAGGGAAGTGTTCCATTCCTTTCTTGAGAGGGAATTGGAATTTTATAATCCCTTCTTTCATATCAATAACAGCACCAACGGTGCGAAGAAAAGGACGTCCTAAAATAATTGGACAAGAAGGTTCACATTCAATGTCCATCATAGTAAAATAAACGGGAACATAATTGTCATTGACATTGATAAGAACATCGTCGATCTTCCCCAAAGGTTTCTTTACGGAAGAATCAACAAGACGAACACCAAAAGAACAAGAATCAAAAGGTTTCAATTCAAGCATATCATACATTCTTTTGGGCATAACAGAGGTACTTGCTCCAACATCACAAAGAGCATAACAAGAGAAATTGTTCAATTTGATTTTTATCATAGGATCCCAACCATCTTCTAGCTTCCTAGGTATGGAGGATTCTAGTCTAACCTTCTCCTCCCTAAATTTGATTAGAGCATTGGTGATATGCTCTGTGAAGGCAAGATTAAGTGTGCTAGTGTGGGGGTCTCTAGACATCTTGTGTAGGAAACCAATAACTTCAGGTAAAGAGTAGTTGTCAAAGTCTAGGTCACTAATATCTATCAGGGAGGTAGTGATATCATTTAGGCTCACTTGTTTGAAAGCCTCTATGTTCATAGAGGTTTCTTCATCTATGGTTGAGGTGGTAGCATCACCATTGATAGGTCCAGTGGGACTAGGGGTGTGATGGGTGCTAACTGTTTGGACATCCTCAACTACTTGGATAGTAGCTACTGTGTGGTAGGTAGGAAGGCTCTTAACTCTCTCTTCTTCCTCTTTTTCTCTAGCCCATCTTTCTTTGAGTTTAGCCATCATCCTAGTTTTTTCATTGATTTGTAACTGGATAGCATTAATAGGAGTGACCTTACTCTCCTCAAGGGGAGAGGTTCTAATTTTTAACATCTCAACATCAAGGGCTAAGTTGTCTACCTTCAAACAAAGATTATCTAATTTAACTAGTTTTTCTTCCACATTCTTGTTGAAGGCTTTTTGGGTAGTGATAAAGTCTCTAAGCATACTCTCTAGTTCAGAGGTGGGGTTCTTGTTGCTAGGGTAGGTGTAGTTGTTCCCATAAGTGGATGGAAACGGTCTAGGATTACTAGCAAAGTTGCCCCTATAAGCATTATTATTGAAGTTGTTTCTAGCAATGAAGTTCACATCTACTTGTTCTTGAGCAACCAGAGAATTTAAAGGAACATTTTGAGGATCAATAGGAGCTTGCTTGGTAAGTAGAGACATGATAAGGTCAACCTTTTCATTTAGAGAGGAGATCTCCTCGACAGAATTTACCTTCTTACCAGTTGGAGATCTTTCGGTGTGCCACTGAGAGTAGTTCAGCATCATCTCATCAAGTAGCTTTGTAGCAGCACCAAGTGTGGTTGACATAAAAGTTCCTCCCGCGGCCGAATCTAACAGGTTCCGCGAGGTAAAGTTCAAGCCTGCATAAAAAGTCTGGATAACCATCCAGGTAGTCAGTCCATGTGTGGGGCAGTTCTTGACAAGAGATTTCATGCGTTCCCAAGCTTGGGCAACGTGTTCATTATCCAATTGTTTAAAATTCATAATAAAGCTCCTCAACTGGATAATCTTAGCAGGGGGTAGTACTTCCCAATAAAAGCATCCTTGCACTTATCCCAAGAATCTATGCTATTCTTAGGCAAGGATTGAAACCAGATTTTAGCTTCATCCCTCAAGGAGAAAGGAAAAAGCTTAAGCTTAACAATATCACCATCTACTTCTTTGTACTTTTGCATATCACAAAGCTCAATAAAATTATTTAAATGCAAAGCAGCATCATCTCTAGCACCAGAGAATTGGTCTTTCATAACAAGGTTCAGCAAAGCAGGTTTAATCTCATAAGAAGGTGCTGAAGCAGCAGGTGTAGCAATAGGAGTGCAGATAAAGTCACTGTTGTTGTGACTAGTGAAGTCACACAACTTGGTTTTTTCATTGGAACCCATAGTAGCAGCAGGTATTTTTGGTATTTTTGATAAGGGTCACAAAAGTAAAAACTGAAAGGTAAACTAACAAGACTAAAAAGCAAAGATAAAAGATAGTGTGCAACTCCCCTATCTTGTAGACTGGAGTCCCCGGCAACGGCGCCAGAAAACTTGCTGATGGCAAGAGAGTGTTAATACTCTTCAAGCCTCATTGGTTATCCCAAGCGCAAGGTGAGATATAGTGCAGCGACAAGTTTTCCCTTGGCAAAGATACCAAGGTTTGTCTCCCGTAGGACTCCGAAGGATACAAGTAGGTGGTAAAGCGAACAATGGCGCCGAGGTTGCTAGCTTCACCTGGACCTGCACACAGATACAAATAACTTTGCTCCCAACGAGTACAGAGGAGTTGTCAATTCCTCCGGCCTTGCTGTTTACAAAGGATAAACGCAAGAGATAATAATAGTGGCAACTGAAAGTAAAGACTGAAAGTAAACTAAGGGTGTAAACAGTGATGTGAAGATGGACCGGGGTCCTGTGATTTTCACTAGTGATGTTTCTCTCCCAAAAGACGATAAAAGTGGTAGCGAGGTAAACAAATCACAGCTGGGCAATTGACAGAATTATGAAGGCACCGCAATGCTAACTATGCTGCAAAGAAAGGAAGGGCTCAAAAGCAATGGGCAGTACGCCAAGGTAAGTAGACCGAAATCCAACTGCATCTACTACGAATCATCCACCTTGAGATATCTATCCAGAACATCTCGCTGGTATTAAGTTGTGAATCCCACCCAAAGTGTAAATTCAAAGCAACAAACAACTGCATTAAAAGAACTTTGCGTAAAGTAAACAATCCTTGCACCCGCGAGTACAAGCACCGTTGTTTTATCCCTGGTGGCAACAGCACATCCCCTAGTCTCATGTTTCTTTCACTCAAGCTAGACATCAAGGGGCTGAACCCACAATCAAGCATAACGCTCTCTCTTGGAGTTGCAAGAAATCACTTGGCCAAAGTAAAATACGGCAACGGAGAACATGCAAGAATTTACTCAAGAACAAAATATAAAAGATAAGAACCAAATATATTACTCATCACAATCTGAACATAGTCTCATAATCCATTAGATCCCAGCAAACTCAACATAGCAACGAAAGAAGATTCCAAAGGTGCCTCGATCATGTGAGGCAGCTCACGAGGTCTCGAAAGTGGAAGCACAAAGAGGGGAGAGGAACATCACATAGCTGCTGGTCACGGACCCATGGTCCAAGGGGAACTACTCACGGTACATACGGGAGGCGTCCATGGCTATGGATGGTCTCCCGGAGGGGGTTCTCCTCCCGGCAGGGTGCCGGGGCAGCTTCTCCAGGGGTCCTAGGGGTTTCCACCCCGAGGGCTAAATATAGGCGAAGGGGGGCACCGAGAGGGGCCACAGGGCAGCCAAGAGGCTCCCTGGCGCGGCCTAGGGTGGGGTCGCGCCAGGGACCATTCTGGAGTCCCTGTGGTGGCCCCCCCCTTCCCTCCTTTGGTTTTTCTGGAAGCTTCCGGGTCGCTGATTTTTTATCTCATTTTTCCGGATTTTTTGGAGCACTTTTAATGGCCGGAAACCCTGAAATGCAAAAACAGTAGAAAACAACAACTGGCAGCTGGGTGCACTGGGTTAATAGATTAGTCCAAATATGCTCAAAAGTGTATGAAAGTTCAAGAAAAACATGGCAAAGTCACACAAAACATGCATGGAGCAAGCAGAAATTATAGATACGTTTGAGACGTATCATTTTTTAACTCCTGTAATCGGAAAAGGTTGGCACAAGCAGTATACCAACAGTTGAACTAGGAACGTATGTAATGCACAAAGCAACTATCTGGAATTTTCTCAAGACTTCTATATCACCATCAACTTCTTTTGAGATAATCGAAGTCTCATCGCAACAGTGAAACCAAAAAACCAGATAATTAAATTAAGCACAACATGAGGAGCCAACCTCACTGTCATGGAGAAGGAATTTACATCCTTATCAAGCGTATCCAACAGAAAGATCGCTGGAATTACCATGTTATCCACACGATTGACATTAAACTTAACCTTTGGCCTGCTATACCTATGCCCCAGACCTAGCTGAGCCTTCTCCAGGTCAGATGACTGCAACAAAAACCAACGGGACACAGTTTACGAATGAAAACACTATTATTAGCCTATAGATGAATAAAACCATTGCAATCAAATTAACATGTAAGCAACATCTTTTGTGAATTACAAGCAATTCACTACTTAGCATAGTAAAATGCAGTGTTGAGCAGAAGGTAGTAAATCTACTACATTATGCTCATTAGCTCCTTCGTGTCTAACTCTCTGCATCCAGATTATGCAAAATCATACTCCTTCCGTTCCAAAATATACTACATAATGCTCATTAGCTCCTTCGTGTCTAGATACACATGTGCACAAATTAGTTAACTTCCATTTGTGCACATGTGTATCTAGACATGTGCACAAATGGAAGTCATCTAATTTGGAACGGAGGGAGTAGTTCATCGCACCCGAATATAAAAAATATATCTTTTTTCCTTTGTGGCTAAGAATACCAGTACTATTTCCACAGCAGTAGAAACTAAACCTCTAAAATGAAATATAAGAGCTGCAACCCACAGCTCGCACCACAATGTGCAGGCAGCATATGGTTTATTCAACTACAGAGTATATGTGCAGGCCGCACGGCAGAATGTAGAAGACATCACCTTGAATTGTTCAATGAACTGATTGAAGTGTAGTTGCGCCGCACGAAGGAGTTCCTGGATAAAGTCATTGGACTGGCAAGGGATTCCGGTGGCCTCGGTGATGTGGGAGCCGACCTTGGGCTCCATGACACAAACGCTGAACTTGGCCTTCTTCCCCTCCTTTACCTTGGGCAGGTTGAGCTCTAGGAAGTTCCTGAACTCGTCGGTCATGATCCGTGAGCCACCAAAAGAGCAACAACACGTCATTCACTCATCATGGGGGTCATAAAGCATAGAGATTTAACCGAAGGGGGGATGCAGGACACGATACCTTCAGAGATGGTGTTGCACTGGTTGAGGGCGTCGACGTCGGAGGAGAATGGAATGAACCCAGTGAGCTTGACGGCCTTGACAAACCGCGTAAGGTCCAGGACAGAGGAGCAGACGGCATCCACTGATGATCTATCCTCGTTGGTTACCCCAAGTGGAAGGTTAGATGTAGTGTAGCGGCAAATTTCCCTTAGCAAAGATACCAAGGTTGAAAAGATCGTCTTCTGTAGAACTCCGACAATGATAAGTAGGTGGTTCGACAAGTGATGCGCCGTTGAAAATCACTTGCTTCTCCTGGACCTACACACGACACAAATAACTTAGCTTCCCAATGAGTACAGAGAGGTTGTCAATCTCTCTGGCCTTGTTGTTCACAAAGGATCAAACACAAGGGATAATGATAACAGCTAGAAAGTAAAAGTAGGAAAATAAAAGAGAGTGTAAACAGTGATGAGAATATGGACCGGGGTCCCGTGATGTTCACTAGTGATGTATCTCTCCCAAAATACGATAAGACTGCTATGCGAGGTAAATAAATCACAGTTGGGCAATTGACATGATTAAAAACTCACCGCAATGCTAACTATGCTACAAAGAAAGGACGAGGCTCAAAAGCATGGGCGGTACGTCAAAATAAGTGGACTGAAATCCAACTGCATCTACTACTAAGCATCCACCTTGAGATATCTATCCAGAACATCTCGCTGGTATTAAGTTGCGAGCCCCACCCAAAGTATAAACCCAAAGCAACAGACAACTGCATTAATAAGCACTTTGCGCAAAGTAAACAATCCTTGCAACCGCGGTTACAAGCACCGTTGTTTTCCCCCTTGTGGCAACAACACATACCCTAGACTCATGTTTATGTCACTCAAGCGTGTCATCGGGGGGCATGAACCCACAATCGAGCATAACGTTCCCTCTTGGGGTCACTACCTACTACTTGGCCAAAGCAATAAACAGCAACGGAGAAGATGCAAGAATTACTTAGGAACAAAATTATAAAAGATAAGAACAAAATATATTACTCTATCACAAACTGAACATAGTCTCATAATCCATCAGATCCTAGCAAACTCAGCATAGCAACAACATAAAATTACATATGTGCCTCGATCATGTAGGGCAGCTCACGAGGTCTAAACCATGAAGAACAAAGAGGGGAGGAGAACATGATATAGCTACTGATCACGGACCCATGGTCCAAGGGAGACTACTCATGGATCATCCGGGAAGCGTCCATGGTGGAGGGGAAGCTCCCGGAGGTCAATCCTCCCTCCGGCAGGGTGCCAGGAAGAGGTCTGCTGGCCCTCCCGATCTTGGAAGCGCAGCGACGGCGGAACAGAGGCGAGATCGCGAAAAAGGGTTCTATTTTCGGAACTTTCACGTCACGGGGAATATATAGGCGAAGGGGGGCAGCCAGGGGGGCCACCAGGGGTCTAGGCGCCTGATGTCTACGCACACTTCTATTCTTGTAGACTATGTTGGGCCTCCAAGCACAGAGGTTTGTAGGACAACAGCAATTTCCCTCAAGTGGATGACCTAAGGTTTATCGAACTCAGGGAAGTAGAGGTTGAAGATGGTCTCTCTCAAGCAACCCTGCAATTAAGATACAAGAAGTCTCTTGTGTCCCCAACACACCTAATACAACTAGGAGTTGTATAGGTGCACTAGTTCGGCGAAGAGATGTTAAAATACGAGTGATAGGTGTGGCAAAGCAAGGTAATATAAATCTGTAATAAAAAGTGCAACAAGCAAACATGTGACAAAAGTGAGCACAAACGGTGTAACAATGGTGGAAACAAGGCCTAGGCTTCATACTTTCACTAGTGGCAACTCTCAACAACATTAACATAGTATAATCACATGATATTTCTCATAAAACATGCAATGGAGACACACTCGGAGGTCATTCCTTTGTGGTCAAGAGAGGATGAGAATTATGTAGGGCTACAAAAGCACACTGATACGTCTCAAACTTATCTACTTTTCCAAACACTTTTGCTATTGTTTTGCCCTCATTCTTGCATGATTTGGACGAAACTAACCCGGACTAACGCTGTTTTCAGCAGAGCTTCCTGTATGGTTTATTTGTGCGCAGGAAAATGGATTTTTAGACGTCCCAGAAAATTCCCAGAAAATCCACGCACCCGAAGGAGCCAGGAGCCAGAAGTGGGACTAGAGGGGAGCTCTGGGGGCCCCAGGCGCCCCCCTGGCGCGGCCAGGGGTGGGGCCGCGCCCTCTGGCCGCCTGGGCAGCTCCCCCCTCCTCTGGTGCCCTACCGAGACTCCTATTTATCCCCGTGACGAGAAAACCCCAGAAGAGAAGTCGTTTTCCCAGTTTCCGTCGCGGAGCCGCCGCCATCCTCTGTCCTCTGTTCTTCTTCGGGAGGGCTAATCTGGAGGCTGATTTGGCCTCCGGAGAGGGGAGATCGTCGCCATCGTCATCGCCATCACCACTCCATCCATCCTCCATGACTTCTCTTCATATGTGTGAGTAATTCCCTGCGGTAGGCAAATGGGATGGTAGGGATTGGATGAGTTTAATCATGTAATAGTTCGTCAGATTGTTGGGGGCATGTTGCCTATCATCTACTTTGGTGTTTATCATCTTTGCTACAACTTGTTGTTCTTAATGCTTGTCACTTTGGGCCCGAGTGCCATGTTTTCAGATCTGAACCCTATGTGTTTTCATGAATATATTTGTGTTCTAGATCCTATCTATGAGTTGTATGCACCTATTATGGTCCGGAACCGGCGATCCCAAAGGTGAAAGCTTGGGACACCAAAGGGGATGGTCCATGATTTGAGGATTCCTTGTATCCATTGAGTTTATTGCTTTGTTCCGGTGCTCTTTGACAGGAGCACCTTAATCTCCATAAGTTCCTTTTGGCCCCGTTCGTAGCGGGATGGTAGGACAAAAGATGTTGTGCAAGTTCTTATTGCAAGCACGCACAACTACCTACGGGATACATGCCTAATGTTTGATATTTGCCTAGATGATCATTGCTTTTCTATGTGCCTTGCCCCGTGTTGGAATCTATTATATGTTCACTCTCATCCATGCAGCGCCCAACCATCCATCTCCCTAGCCTACAGTGTTTGCAATCCTGCTGGTCAGTAGTTGTTACTTTTGTCGTTACTTTTTCTGTTGCCACTATCACTATCATATTATCGTTACCACTTATCTATCCTTGCAAGCAAGTATATTTCAGGTGCGGTTGAATTGACAACTCAACTGTCAAAGCTTATAAATACTCTTTGGCTCCCCGTGTGTCGAATCAATAAATTGGGTTAACTTACTGGCGAAGACTATCTCGATCCCTTACGCCTGTGGGGCATCACACACCTCAAAGTTCGTAGTTCTCAATCTATGGATTTCCCAATGTCACCGTGGCCATCCAAAGAGAGTACCACAATCACCACAACATATCTCAAGGATAGTCAAAGACAAGCACCAAGAGACTCTCAATCTTCAATCAACACACAAAAGAGGAAATCACTCATGATAATATTCTTCTAACCCATGTCCAATAGACCGCTGTCACCTTGGTCTCGGGGATTATACTAGATAATATCAATTGAGTACATCAATCCAATACATAGAGGAAGGGGAAATATCATGGGATCACCCTAGATTAACATAGCCTATGATCACAATGAAGATCACATCATGGGAGAGAGAGAAGAACACATAGCTACTGGTAGAAACCTCAGCCCCGAGGGAGAACTACTCCTGCTTCATGGAGGGAGGAAGCAACGTCAATGGAGATGAATCCGGGGGCACTTCCCCGTCCCGGCAGGGTGCCGGCACAGGAATTCTGTCCCCCCGAAACTTGATGGCGATGGCGGCGGAGATCGTAATTGCTTCTGGAGAAAAGGGGCCCGGAATCAGGGTTTCCTCCGCGGGGGTAAAAATAGGGCCAAAGGGGGGCACCAGGGGGCCACAGGGCAGCCAGGAGGGTGCCCGGCGCGGCCTAGGGTGGGGCCGCGCCAGAGACCCTTCTGGAGTCCCTGTGGTGGCCCTCCCGTCCTTCCTTGGTGATTCCGGAAGCTTAAGGGACGCTGATTTTTTATATAATTTTTCCAGAATTTTTGGAGCACTTTTAATGGCCGGAAAACCTGAAATACAAAAACAACAGAAAACAGGAACTGGCAACTGGGTGCACTGAGTTAATAGGTTAGTCCAAATATGCTCAAAAGCGTATGAAAGTTCAAGCAAAACATGGCAAAGTCACACAAAACATGCATGGAGCAAGCAGAAATTATAGATACGTTTGGGACGTATCAACATCCCCAAGCTTAATTCCTGCTCGTCCTCGAGTAAGTAAATGATAACAAGCATAATTTCTGTGGTGACATGTCACACAACCATATAAGGACTCTTAAGTAAAGCAATCAAAGCATGCAATTCAATTCAAGTCTTAACAAGCAAGAGTCTATATTAGCATGACACAAGCAACGAAAGAACAAAAGGTGCAAGAGCTCTCGCTGTCCGTGACTCGAATGTCTCCAGATGGTGTTTGTGTGCAAGCAGGGGACTGGGGAAAAGAGAGAAAAAAAGGTTGTTGAGAACTACTATCTACTAAAGTTTCACACTTAGTCTCCTTTGGATTCTTATCTGGACTCGTCCCCAGACCACTAGTCAGGTACAAGTCAAACTGATCCACTCCCTTTCGATATTTTGAGCACTCATGCAATGGATGAGCGTGAGCAAGAAAGTTGACACCTAAAAGGCGAAATAGAAATAAGGTGGAGGAGGAAGACATCAATGAGGACAATCATAGGCGAGAGAAGGCCATATGATAGATATGATGTGAGGAGTAGGGATTTTCATGCAAAGGATGCACATGTGAGCTAAAAGCTCTCCACGGAAACTAGTGGGGGTGCATCTAACTTGCTTGCTCAAGAAGACCTAGAGCTCGTTTGAGGAGGCTCATCATTGGAATATACAAGCCAAGTTCTATAGTGTGAAGGTCCCCACATAGCTATATGCATGATGATGATCTCTATGGAGTACAAGGGATAGAGGATGAAGTACTAGTGTGGATCTCTCAAAATGAATAGTAGTGTGCCCCCTTCTCTGTTTTTATTTTCCTTTTTCTTTTTATTTTCTTTTTTTTGTATTTTTTTGGTGGCCTTAATGGCTCTTTCTATTTAACTCTCATTTGTCCTCTTTGGGATCTTTGGATTTTGTCCTTTTTGGGATCTTTTCCTCACTTTAGGGGCAACACTCTATATTTTACAAGAATATAGGAGATCTTTCACACTTTACAAAGGTACTCACATAAAGAAGATATAACTAGCATGATGCAAATGTATGCCTCTGCCAGGATAGCAGGATATGCAATGATACTAGCGCGTCATGTAGCAATGATTAGGGCAAGGCCCAACTAGCATGCGGCTCATCGATCAAGCAAGTAGCATGTATGACATGAGGATCAAGTCATGAGAAGGTGGATGTTGAATGGCAATGTATCTCGGAAAGGCTATGGAAATGCCTTGTAGGTAGGTATGGTGGCTGTTTTGAGGAAAGATATAAGGAGGCTTATGATGACAGAGCGTATCGTGCCAAGGGTTTGGATGCACCGGCGAATTATGCGCCAACTCTCAAGGTGTGAAAGGGAAATGCACGATACCGAAGAGGCTAGAAAAAGTATAGGTGGGTGGAATTGTCAACTTTCGAATACTCACATTAGTCCGAAGAACTCATGCACTTATTATCGGTAACTCCCAATATAATCAGGAGGTTCACAAAGAGACAAGTACCCCGAGTTGGAGTGTATGGGGGTTTGGTTATCCTTGCGCATCCTCAACTCATGGTACGTGAGTGTACTCTAATATTCGAACCCTCCAGAAGTTAGTGATCCATCTAGTAGCTAGAGTTCTCAACAGGGGTTTTGCTTTTCGAAAATCACACGGATTTCCCAAAATACGACATCTATCACTAATAGGCTCGAGCTCTTGACACCAAAAGTTCAAACATTACTCTAGTCAATAACTCAAAACTATTGCAAGTTACTACTACAAAGAGAATAGCAACTTCAACTACCTACTTCTAGTCAAGACACAAAACTCAGTGCAACAGGCAAACTCTCTAACAAGATAAAACATGCAACCTATAGAAAGTTCAACCTAAAACAAAAGAAAAGCTCTAGAAAGACTAAAGCACTACAACTAAACAGAGCAGCAGCTAAGAAAAGAAAAAGAACAACTCACCGCTAAGGAAATAATCATGCAAATCCTATAAGGAGTTCTAGTTCAAACGGAGCGTGTTTCTCTCCCACACAAAGTAAGACGGGATCTAATTTGTTATGAACTGCAAGCAAAGCTAAAGAAAACTAAAAATAAAACCTAAGAGCGAGACGCTCCAAGCATAGCACATAACGCATGAAGTGATAAAAATATAGTGAGACGAAGGACGAACTGATGATTGTTGATGGAGAAGGGGATGCACGGAGGCATCCCCAAGCTTATATGCTTGAGTCTCCTTGAATATTTGTTGGGGATACATGGGGGCATCCCCAATCTTGAGCGCTTGACACTCCCGAATCTTCTTTCATTATCTTCCATCGCACACTTGAAAACTCCCTTCATACATAACTCATCATAAGCTGATTAGAGAAGTTAGTACCCTTAATAAATAATTTTTTCCACTGGATATAAAGATATTCTTGAAGAGCTACTGTTTCTCAAGATTGACAAAAAAATTCAAAGAAAAATCAAGCTTAAGGTTTGCAAAAGTTAGGAGAGACAAAACGTGGCAGAATCTGTGAAAAACAGAACATCGGGTAGTAAAGAATTTTTTAGGGGTACTTATGCAACTTGGATCAAAAAACTCAGAACAGACGCTCGAAAGTCAATTGTATGGAGCACGCTGTCAAAAAAATTCAGATCAAAAAGATGATCTGGTGATTTTAGGATAATTTTTTCTTCCAAGGACAGAATCTTTTTTCTGGACAGCATGTCACAACTTTTGAACTTTCTTGCAATCGGAGGCTAGACTTGGCACAAAGATTGAAAATAAAGATACAATGATGTTGCTACAGTAGTAACAATCATCAAGACCACTAAAGACTGAAAGTAAAAAACTCAAACTAAAGATAACAAGGGTTGTCTCCCTAGAGCTCTTTCTTTATAGCCATAAAGATAGGCTTAAGATTTTAATGATGCTCTCGTAGGAATAAGGAATAAGAGTTGAAGAACAAAAGAGAGCATCAAGAATCAAATAACAAACACATTTAAGTCTCATATGCTTTCTATGCAAAGGGATCTTGTAGAGAAATAACTCATGGAAGCATAAAGATATTAGCATAGGAAGCCAAAATAAGTGCAACTTCAAAACCTTCAACATAAAGAGAGGGAACTTGATATTATTGAAATATCTATAAGCATATGTTCCCCTCTCATAATAATTTTCAGTGGGATCATGAATAAACTCAACAATATAAGTATCACATAAAGCATTGTTACCATGATCCACATGCAAAAGGGTACTCTTACTCTCCACATAAGCATAATCTTTCTCATTGGTAATAGTGGGAGTAGGGCTATCATAAACAACTTGAACACTATAGATTAATTGTGTATTGGGAAGATGGTGTTAAACAAGGGAGTAATTCCCTCCATGATTATGACAAGTCTCATAAGGATAATTTGTCCTTATGTCATAGGTACCTTTATAATCACTAAAGATAGGAGTTATAACATCATCATAGTATATAAGAGCATTATCATTGCTAGAAACTATATTTGTAAACATGTCGTCTTTATTCTTACTAGAAAAAGAATTATCAATTACCACATCACTAATGGGTAAAGGACTTGCAATCCTATCATCCCCAAGCTTAGAGCTTTCCATATCATCACTCTCAGAGTTAGTACCAAAAAGATTTTCAAGATCATAAGTAACATTATCATCATTTTCCCAATCACAAAAAGTAACATGCATATCATAATCAAAATCATCTTCAATAGTGCCTACATACTTAACATCAGGATAATAATGAATGCAATCAAGCTCACCGTCCTCCAAAAATTTCTGTCCGTTAGGATAAAAATTGATGCGAGGAATATGCTCAGGCCAGGTTGATACCCATTCTTCTTCCTTCTTTCTCCTCTTCCTCCTCCTCTTCTTTTTCTTCTTATTTACCTTAGGAGGGAGTGGTTGGAGATGAAGCTTCTCCAGATATCCTGGTTTATCATTAGAAACAATAGGGGAAACTTGGGAGAAACTCTCCTTTTTATTAGTAGAGATATAAGAGACATTTTTATACTTTGGTAAAGTTCCCTCCTTTCTAATCTTACTTATGTAATCATTTTCATGGCAATTAACAACACATAGAGATGGCAATTCTGCAAAGTGTTATTTATTCCCAAAGCATGAACATCTAGCCAAGAAGTCTTTTCTGATAACTCTTCACACATCAAAAATAACATAAGCTCATCATAAAGATCAGGGGTGATCATGTCATCACACAACTGGCTAACAGTTATGTTTTGAAAGTACATGCACTGAAAATTGAAGTGACCTTTTATGCAGCAAAGTTCAAAAGTAAAAGGATAAAGTTCACACAATTCTCTAGCAATTTCATTTAAATCTCTAACCCAAGTGATGTTCTTTCATGCTTATGTTGCTTACAATACTTCTCTTCTTCAATCATAGGCCTTTCACAAGGTCTATCCACTCCACAAAAATTAACATGCTTATATAAAACTTCATTTTCAGGAATTGGATCATGCATGTTGCAATCATCATTAAAAATTTCATTTTCTTTGCAAATCTCTTTAAAATGTTCATGATGCTTGATCCAATTCTCCTTAGGCATATTAAGATGTGAAGCAAAAGATTTGAGGAAATCAACAAGGAGTTGAGAATCAAGCTCAAACTTAGCACTAAACTTATTAAAACTTGCAGTTTCAAACAAAGGAATTAATGCAATCATACTCATAAATTATACCTGACTCTTTACCTTTGTCGATCTCCCAATCTTCAGTATTGTGTTGGATTCTTTCAAGGAGTTCCCATTTAGCATCAATCTTTTTGTTTGTGAAAGAACCCATCGAGGAAGCATCGAGCAAGTCTTTATCCTGTCGAGATAGCCTTGCACAGAAATTAGTAATAATCATATCTTTGGGGAGCCCATGGTTAGGACATTTTAGCATCAAAGTTTTCAGTCTCCCCCAAGCTTGAGCTATGCTCTCTCCGTCATGAGGATAGAAATTATAAACATAATTCCTATTCTCATGGACTTCCTGAAGAGGATAAAACTTGGAGTAAAAGAGAGACTGGATCTCTTCCCAATCTAGCAGGTGAGAATCATGTAGTAGCCTATACCATTCCAATGCTTTTCCTTTCAGTGACAAGGCAAATAATTTCCTCATGACTTCATCTCTTGTCAAACCTGAAATCTTAAATAACTCACAAAGTTCTGTAAGTTTCAACAAATGAACACTAGGATGGACTGTTCCATCCCCTGCATAATGATCATTCATAACCTTTTCAATTATCCCAAGTGGTATTTTGAATGGGATACATTCATTAGGTGGAGGAGACTTCTCTACCACGGGTGTGGTAAAGCGGCCTCCCCGAAGCAGCGAACTAAGATTACAGTTTTCCATAAGCCTAACTAGTGAAAATAAAAACAAGAAACGAAAAGATTTACTTTCAGAATCTAAAGATCTACCTTCAAACCTTACTTCCCCGTCAACGACGCCAGAAATAGCTTGATGTCTACGCACACTTCTATTCTTGTAGACTATGTTGGGCCTTGATGGCGCGAGAGTTGACGGGTGTAGTCTTCTCGCCCTTCGTTGGTGAGCCCCAAGTGGAAGGCGTGATGTAGCACAACAGCAAATTTCCCTCAGTAAAGATACCAAGGTTTGTCTCCAGTAGGACTCCAGAGATGATAAGTAGGTTGTCGGGGGATTGGTACCCGGGTAGGCTAACCCAAGCGGAAGCAACCTTTCAAGACAAGGATGGACCGATTGGGCCGCAGCTGGGCCGAGCTGGGCAGATGTACGGCCGATTGCTCCGAAGCAATCAGCCGTATCAAATGCCGGCAGTCGGCCCAGGCGCAATCGGCCCACTCCTTCACAAAGACGATCATCCGATTGGTCCGCAGCTGGGCCGAGGCAGGCACCTGGAAGGCCGATTTCCCAGAGCAATCGACCTTGCCAAAAACTACAGGTCGGTCCAGGCGCAATCGGAATAACGTACCACCCTTGGAGAAAGTTGACCCCGACGCCAGTCGGGGGTATGATTACGAGGTCATAAATGCACTATCCCGAGATATCAGGGTGGAAGGGAGGCCAAGTCATGTCGAAGATCTGCTGGAGATACGGTGTCGACCTCTCCGCCGATTCCGCGGACAGGGCGACAAGACCGCACCTCCTAGCTCCACTGTTCATCCCCATGCCCTATGGGTCTACATCATGGGCCGTCGCTCGTAGGATCCGGATCACCCGGAGAGGAGCAGTCAGTGGGCCCAGGCCGATTAGAGGATGACAGCTGGGCCCAATCGGCAGTGAAGTTACCGATGTACCCCAGGCTCACACTATAAGAGCCCGGGTACCCCTCCTGCGTGGGGGACGATCCACAAAAGAGCACCATTCACTCATTCTCCCCTCAGTTCATTCACTGCTAGTAGTAACTCCTCAGGGAAGCAGGAGAGAGCCTCGCCCACGGCGGCGGCACTCACCTTCCCCTGAGAAGATAGAGAAGCAGTTATTGTAGCCAGAGCATTGATATATAAGAGACAAGCAGGAGTAGGGGTGTTATCTCTCCGGAGAGCCCCGAACCTGGGTACATCGTGGTGTCCTCTACCGTGCTTGTACCCAACCCGATTCCGACACCATTAACATCCTCTCCCTCGCGTCTTCCCCTCACTTTAGCCATCCCATGGCATCTGACGTCACATATCGACGACAGTTGGCGCCCACCGTGGGGCAGACCGAGGCGTCGATTGGAGTAAAGATCCGGACGGGATTTTCCTCTGCATCAGGCGGTAGCCACGCCTCCGGCCTGATTCTAAGGCGTGGGGCAATCGATTAGGTGGTGGACTACTCGGCGCGGTACATGGATGGAGCACCCCTGCCGCCCGGTGTGTTGCTGCAGGTCGGCAGCCACCGCCTCTTCATCGGCAGCTTCCCCGAGGCATATCCTAGGGAGATTCGTGCTTTCTCGTGCACCACAGATCCACTCTTGACCAGGGGCTGCAGCACAGCGCCTGGCAGAGAGTACGGCCGAGTGCGCGTTGTTGTCATGATGGCGGGGGCGTCGTCATCAAGCAATCGCGGCGCAGCGAGCGCAGCAAGAAGAGCCAAGGAGGCAGCGGAGGCTGCGGAGAGAATCGGCACCAGCGCGTTGCGGGATGTGTTATACACACCTGTGAACAGGAATGGTGATCCCGAACAAGTGCACACGGAGCTGGAAACGGCACGGCTCGCTCTTGCTCGCAGGGCTGAGCAGGTGCTGGCAGAAGAGCGCAGGCTGGGAGCCATCACAAGGGAATACAACGCAGCGCATGCAGGACCGCGCCGGCCGATTGAGCCCGTAGTCCTGGAAGATCTGAGAAGCCGAGGCAGGGCAGTCAACCAGCAGCTGTCGGGCGCCGAGCAGCCGGAGCGACCAAGGAGGCCAGTGCAACCGGAGCAACCGGCGCAGTCGGCATTCATCCAGAGGCCGACATACAACACGCCGGACAAGAACCTGAGAGCAGCCGAGCAGATAGCACTCGAGCTAGAAGACCTGGAGGGAGATGAGCGGCGCGAGAAGTTGCGCCGAATGCGTGAGCTGTTGGCAGCCGCAAAGGAGCAGAGGCTCGTTGCAATGGATAATCAAAATGCAGAACCCGGGGCGTCGAGAGGAACTGTGAGGCCGAATGCGGGAGCTAGCCAGCGACCGAATGCATCGCGCCAGAACAGACATCAACCCACTCCATCTCGGCATGAGAGTAAGGTCAGAAGCAATCGGCCACCACCAGCAGCAAGAAGAAGAGTCGAAGAGCCAACTATTAATAGCAGGCGAAATGACATGCCGCATCAATCGGCACCAAGACAAGCAATCAGCGCCCGACTTGGCCCTCGCCAAATCGGCCAGAATGATGCAAGGCACCGCATTGAGCTCCTGGAGAAGGAGGCTCAAGAGGATGAAGAAGGAGAAGCTGGCCCATCATGTTTCGGTCATCGTATTCGGACTGAAAAGTTTCCCAAAGGCTTCACGCTGCCGAGAGACACTCCCAAGTACAATGGCTCAGTGAAGCCTGAAGACTGGTTATCCGATTACCTGACTGCGGTTCGCATCGCAGGAGGCAATCGACGCGTAGCGGTCCGCTATGCACCTTTGATGCTGCAGGGATCGGCTCGTACATGGTTGAACAGTTTGCCCAAGGACAGTGTAAACTGCTGGGAGGACTTCACGAGTGCATTTATCCACAACTTCACGAGCACATATGAGCGGCCCAACCTCCCGCGGCAGCTAGCTCTTTGTGTGCAAGGCAAAGATGAGCCCCTCCGAGATTACTTATCTCGGTGGATCAAGCTGAAGAATTCATGCGAAGGAGTCCATGAGATCCAGGCCATTCAGTACTTCACAGATGGATGCCTGGCCGACTCAATGTTGAAGCACAAGCTGCTCCGCAAAGACTTCACGTCGCTCGCCGAGCTCATGAAGGTGGCAAATGCGTTCGCTATGTCCGATTCGGCGATGCGCCCGATCCAGCTCGGAGTTGGAGGTGTAATCCAGTCACCAGGGGCTCCGCAGTCGGACACAGGGAATCAAGGCCTCAGTAGGAAGGAAAGAAGAGAGAACAACCGCAACAACAACAACAACAACCAGCAGAACAATGGCAAGCGCAAGGATGAGCAGCCCGATACCCAGTACGGCAACATGCAGGTGGCCGCTGTCCAGAGCGAAGAAGATCCAACGGCTGCAGGAGGCAGTCGGAAGATGAGACCGAATGTGAGACCCCCGGGGCAGATGAAGCCCAAGTACACGTTCGAGGATATGCTGGACGCACCATGCAAGTTGCACAGCACGCCTGGCAGGCCGTCTGCGCACACCACTCGGCAGTGCGACTTTGTGAGAAGGATCGCGAAGGGAGAAGCTTTACCACCTCCACCCCCACCACCACCCCAGAACAGAGGACCGCCTTAGTAGCAGAACCAGTTCCCACAGCAAGACGCTGCCTACATGATTTTCACCAGCGAGTCCACAGACAAGGGCAGTCGGAGAGCCCGAGCTCAGGAGGTTAATGCCACTATGCCACCGATTCCCCAGTTTATGCATTGGTCCGAATGTCCTATATCCTGGGACAGAGCAGATCATCCCACCATTTTGCCGAATCCGGGCAACTATCCGCTGGTGGTGGATGCTCTGTTCGCAGGATCAAGGTTTTCATGCAAGTTCTCCCGAGTGCTCGTTGATGGAGGAAGCACAATCAACATTCTGTACAGGGACACATTGGTCAAGCTAGGGCTCAAAGAGAAGGACCTGGAGCGCAGTCGGACAACCTTCCATGGGATTGTCCCTGGATTGTCTTGCACCCCCATGGGTCGCATTCGGATGGATGTTATATTCGGCACAGAAGAAAACTTCAGGAGAGAGCCGATTTGGTTTGAAGTCGCCGACCTCAGTAGTCCTTATCATGCTCTGTTGGGATTGCCATCGTTTGCCAAGTTCATGATCAACGCGCAGCAGACATACCTAAAGATGAAGATCCCAGGGCCAAACGGCGTCATCACTGTCACCGGGGACTTCAGGAAGTCCCTCGAGTGTACATCCGCTGGCAGCAGTTTGGCTGATTCGCAAGTGTTTGAGACGGAGAAGCGTCAGCTCAGCAAGGTGATTGCAATGGCGCAAGCACAGAAAAAGAATCCACTTCCAGTTGGCCCAGCAAAGAGAGTAGATGAGGAGTCGGCTTTTCAGTCGGCCAAGGACAACAAGAAGATCGCTCTAGATCCCTCCGACTCAACCAAGTTTGTTGTAGTCGGAGCTGGACTCAACGATAAATAGGAAAGCGAGCTCGTCGAGTTCCTCCGTGAGAATCGGGACATCTTTGCATGGTCTCCACAAGACATGCCTGGGGTGCCGAGAGAACTCGCCGAGCACAAGCTACACATTCGGACAGGCTCGAAGCCGGTCAAGCAACCCTTGAGATGTTTCTCTGAAGACAAGAGAAGGGCAATCGGTGAAGAGGTTGCGAAGCTGCAGGTTTCATCATGGAAGTGTTTTACCCCGAGTGGCTGGCGAATCCAGTCCTCGTCATGAAGAAGAATAAGACCTGGCGCATGTGTATCGATTACACTTGCCTGAACAAGGCGTGCCCGAAAGATCCGTTTGCTCTGCCCCGTATTGATCAAGTGATTGATTCTACGGCCGGCTGCGAGCTTTTGTCTTTTCTGGATGCCACTGCTGGCTATCACCAGATCAAACTTGCCGTGGAAGACCAGATAAAAACTGCATTTATAACCCCTTTCGGGGCTTATTGCTATATCACCATGCCATTTGGTTTGAAGAATGGAGGTGCCACTTATCAGCGCACAATTCAGAGATGCACGCACTCTCAGCTCGGCAGAAATCTCCACGTTTACGTGGACGATTTAGTGGTGAAGTCGGCAAAGGGAGTCACGCTGTTAGATGACCTCAGGGAAACATTCGCCAATTTGAGAACTTATCAGATCAAGCTCAACCCAGAGAAGTGTGTCTTTGGAGTCCAAGCTGGCAAGCTCTTGGGATTTCTCGTTTCCGAGAGAGGAATCGAATGCAATCCCGAGAAGATAGCCGCAATAGAGCGCATGGAATAGCCCAAGACCCTAAAGCAGGTACAAAAGTTCACCGGTTGCCTAGCATCACTCAGTCGATTCCTCAGTCGGCTAGGCGAAAAAGCAATCCCATTGTACCAATTGATGAAGAAGAGAGAGAAGTTCACCTGGACCCCCCAGGCAAGCGAAGCATTCCGAGAGCTCAAGCGAATGCTCTCCACAGCGCCGATTCTGGCTGCCTCGATTGAGAAGGAGCCAATGATGTTATACATTGCGGCAACCAATCGGGTAATCAGCGCAGTTATGGTGGTGGAGCGGCCCGAGAAGGACAAGGCACAGCAAATTCAGCGCCCGGTGTATTACATCAGTGAAGTGCTCTCGGCGTCCAAGCAGAATTACCCTCACTACCAGAAGATGTGCTATGGAGTGTACATGGCAGCCAAGAGATTGAAGCCATACTTTCAAGCCCACTTGATCACCGTCATCAGCTCGGCTCCACTGGCCGACATCATGGGAAGCAGAGATGCAACCGGAAGAGTGGCAAAATGGGCAATTGAAGTCGCTAGTCATGGCATCCAATATGAGCCGAGAACTGCAATCAAGTCACAAGCATTAGCCGATTTCCTGGTGGATTGGGCCGAAACTCAGTATATGTCGCAGCTCCCAGGGTCGGATTTCTGGCGAATGCACTTTGACGGCTCCAAGATGAAGAGCGGCCTAGGGGCTGGTGTGGTACTCACTTCACCAAGAGGAGATCAATTGCAATATGTGCTCCAAATCCACTTTGCAGCATCAAACAATTTCGCCGAGTACGAAGCCCTTGTGCATGGTATCAAGCTTGCCAAGGAAATCGGTATTCGGAATATTGAGTGCTTTGGTGACTCCGACCTGGTTGTACAGCAATGCACAGGCACCTGGGATGCAAAGGACGCAAACATGGCAAGTTATCGCTTCCTGGTGCAGCAGATCAGCGGGTACTTTGAAGGTTGCGAGTTCCATCATGTGCCAAGAGAAAACAACGAGGCAGCATATGCGTTGTCCAAGCTCGGCTCAACAAGACAAGCTATCCCACAAGGCGTGTCGCTGGAGCACATCAAGAAACCATCCATCATACCATCCCCAGAATCCGAGTCCATTTTTATCTCGGAGACCGACCTTGAAGCATTGAAGAAGGCAAAAGAAGCTCAACTGGCAAAAATTGCAACCTTGAAGAAGCAGTCCAGCGCCCAAGGTGTCTCGGCCGCAGCACCAGGGGCCGCCGACTGCGAGCCAGGGGCTGCCAAAAGCTATGAGAAGAGCAAAGCCAAAGGGAAGCAAGCAGAGGCAATACCAGGAAGCACAACCTCCGAAGTACCAATGATATCAGAAATTGCCGATTGCAATGAAGAAGCTCCAGCTCCAGACGAGAAGTCGACACCAGGGGCTGCCGAATGCGTGCCAGGCGCCGCAATCGGCAGTTCAGAGGCAGAGGTAGAAATGATAGAGGTCCAAGAGGCCGAGATCCAGGAGGCCAGTGGCCAAGGAACGGAGATCCAAGAGGAAGACCCACCCCAGCATGCAGTGGTACTGGTAGTTGTCAGCGCGCCATCATGGGCACAGCCGATCAGAGATTTCCTAGCAGACGGAGTCCTCCCAGAAGACGAAGCAGAATCACGGCAAATCAGCCGCCGATCTTGGGCTTACACAATAATTAACAATGAGCTAGTGCGCAAGAGTGCAACTGGTATCTTTCAGAGATGTGTAGAAGAGGACAGAGGCTTGGAGCTGCTCAGAGACATTCATCAAGGTGAATGCGGACATCATGCATCTGCAAAGGCCATCGCCAGCAAAGCTTTCCGACATGGTTTCTACTGGCCGACTGCGCTTGCAGCGGCTGAAAATTTGGTGAAGTACTGCAAGGGTTGTGAGCGGTTCAAGGCAAGAAGTCATCAGCCAACATCGGCATTGAAGACAATCCCAATAGCGTGGCCGTTTGCAGTATGGGGTTTAGATATGGTTGGACCATTCAAGAGAGCTCGAAGTGGCAATGACACATCTTCTAGTCGCAGTGGACAAGTTTACCTAGTGGATTGAAGCCAGACCGATCAAGAAGCTGGATGGTCCGACTGCGGTTCGGTTTGTGGCCGACATTGTGTGCAGATACGGTGTGCCTAACAGCATCATCACCGACAACGGCACAAATTTTGCAAAGGGTGCGCTGGCTCGATATGCATCTCAGCAGGGCATCCGGCTTGATCTGGCATCTGTGGCGCATCCGCAATGAAATGGTCAAGTAGAAAGAGCAAATGGTCTCATTCTCTCGGGTATCAGACCCCGATTGGTGGAGCCACTCGAGAGGGCACCCGGCGCATGGATTGATGAACTCCCTGCAGTCTTGTTTAGTTTGAGGACTACGCCAAACAGGTCGACTGGATTCACTCCCTTCTTCCTGGTGTACGGCTCAGAAGCAGTTATCCCATCCGACATTGAGTTTGATTCACCTCGGCATGCCCTATATACCGAAGAAGAAGCCAGATTGGCACGAGAAGATGGCATCGACCTCAAAGAAGAAGCTTGTCTATTGGCTTTGTCCAGGTCAGCAGTCTATCAGCAGAAGTTGCGGCATTACCACAGCAAGAAGATCCGTCCTCTCGCTTTCCGAGAGGGAGATATGGTGTTACGCCGAATTCAGAAGTCAGACGGGCAGCACAAGCTATCCTCACCCTGGGAAGGGCCATTCGTCATTAGCCGAGCGCTCAAGAACAACTCCTATTATCTGATCGACTGCACCAAGGGCACTCGGCACAAAGACACGTCAGGAGCAGAGACGGAGCGGTCGTGGAACGCCGAGTTGTTATGTCCGTTCTATAGTTGAGCGGCAGAAATTTGTGTAAGCCATTCGGCAAACAATTAGTAAAAGCTATCATGCCTCTGAAAATGAGCATTCGATTACCTTTGTATAATTGCATTCGAAGAGCTAGCCTCAGTCGGCAACGCTCAATCATACCCGAGACGTGCGTAACGCACCCGGGGACTGACTGACCACGAGGTCAGGCGAATAGGCCACCGAGGCACGGGGACTGCGGGCGGGCACTCAACTCGGCAACTAGCTCAAGCGCAAATCACTAAAAGGTTTGTGGCATTGAGAAGGGTTGCGATTGGGGCAGTCGGTAGTACAAGTTCCTGGGAAGCAATTCGAAACGCTCCACCAAGGGCATATCCGATAAGACAAAGTTACCGATTGCGCCGCAAACCAAGGCATCGAGCCTGGTAGCGAGCAATCGGCTCCCACTGTCGCAGAATCCTTTGCGTTAAACCTCGTCGTGTGAAAAATAAAAAGCTTATTGAACCTTGGCTGGTAATCTACCGTTGATCCGATTGCAGACCGTATGACGGCAGCAAGGCAGACACGGTAGACATCCCCAAGTGCAGATCGATAAAGGAAACCGACAAAGACGCAAAGTTGATCGCACAAGTAAAAGCAAAGACCAAGCAATCGGATTGCATCAGAGATAGCAGGCCCTAGGCTGAATAAGTTCATTACATCGAAGTCACACCCAGTGGGTATCGACAGAATTAAAATTATGTCTTACAAGCAAATAGTCGAAAAAACAAAATGAGATAAGGCCGATCCAGTGTCGGCAAACTACAGCAAGTAACATAGTCGGGGGCATGGCTCAGGAAGTCGGAGCAGTCGGAGGCACGGAGCTAGAGGTCGGACCAATCGGATCAGCGTGCACAGCATCTAGTTCCGATTGCGCTTCAGAAGATGTGGCACCAGTTCGCTTGGATCTCGGAGAGGTATGGGATGAGCCGCTATCAGAAAGCTCCTCGGCCAGGCCAGAGATTGAAGGTGCAGCGAGCGGGTTCCCTCCCTCGTCGAGATACAGAGTGTACTCGTACGGAGAGAACCAGTTCACCATAGTGCTGGCTAGCCGATTTACCTCGGTATAGGTCTTCTCAAGCAGGTCGGCAGCGTTTTCTCTAAGGCTATAGAGTTGGGAAAGCTTCACCTGAGGGTACCAGCTTAGCACAGTCTGGAGAGCAGTCTCTGCGCCAGTCCGGCCTGCAGAGTTCAGCAGAACGTCGATCCAACGTGGGATGGCCTTAAGGAGAGTCCGAGTCTGCTCAGTGGTAGCATTCGGAGTCTCCCCCTTGTCAGAATCCTCTTCGTCTTGTGTTCCAGGCTCGCGGGTGCCGGCGGAGGAACCAACGGCGTTTTTCATTTTTTGGAATCCGACCTTAAGCTCAGTCGGTGACCATAGTGATTCAGCAATTTTCAGGATGTCGAGCTTGAATGACAATGCAATTCCCTTGATAACAGGGATGCGAGCTTCTGTGCCAATCAGATATTTGTGCCGAGTCCAGACGTTGTCTTCAAGTTGACAGGTCCCTCCGGTAGCAACAGTTTCTTCTCGGGACTTAGCTACGGCCGCGTAGGAAGCTGCTTCAGACTCAGGCCAAGCCTCTGCGTCACGAAGGAAAGCATGAGCAACAAGATAAAAGAGGAAAGCAATTGGAAAGTGCACTCGGATGCAGGAAACACTTACCGCTAAGGAGGACGTCCATCTCGGTCATTGTGTCACAGAAGCCTTTGGCTCGGCGGCGCAATCGGGTGGTCTCTTCATAGCTGCGTTTCTCCAATTCTTCAAACTTGGCAACATGTTCGTCGCGATCCCGTCGAATGGAATCCCGCGCAGCAACTGCTTCGTCCCTCTCAGCTTGCAAGGCTTCTCGGGCAGCGACGGAAGCATCTCGCTCGGCAAGGAGACCATCACAAGTAGCCGTCAGGGTAGCCAGGTCGGCCAGATGTTTTCTTTCAAGGGCAGCCATCTCAGAACGAAGGCTTTGGATAGTCCGAGTTAGATCAGTTTCTACCCCCTGCAGTCGGGTCATTTCTTCCTTGGCTTTGGCGAGTGCTGGGCCATGCTGGTTGAGTTCTGCAGTCAATTCAGCAATTCGGCCCTGAAGGTCATCTACCATGGGAACAGAAGCTAGAAGAGAACATGAAGATATGAGTACAAGAGTGACTGTCAATCGGAGAGAAAACAGAAATGGTATAGAAGTTACCTTTCAGTTTATTGATCTCGGCCGATTGATTATTGACCTCCAGCTGGGCCTGGGCGAGAGTTCGGAGGCTGGCGGTGTAAACATCGAGGAGATTTTCGAAGACCTCGTGCCTTTCTTCCATAACAGCCTGCGAGGAATAGCAAGAGGGAGTTTAGAGATACGACAGTCAAAAGAAGATCCAAACCGATTGCAAGCAACCGGCCCGAATCTCGGGGACTACACCCAGTGGGTGCGCTTGCGCGCACCCACCGAAAGAAAAGTCTCCCGATTGAAGGAAGGCAAGAGATAATGCAAATAGTATAAAAGATCCGAACCGATTGCAAGCAACCGACCCGAATCTCGGGGACTACACCCAGTGGGTGCGCTTGCGCGCACCCACCGGAAGAAAAGCTTCCCGAGTAAAGGAAAGACATAAAAGGAAAGTCAAGAGTTTACCATGTGATGACGGTTGAGCTGTTGGAGGTCCCGAGCAAGGGCGTCAGCAAATTCATTTACCCGACTGAGAGTGGTCGTCAGAGGGTCTTGAGGGCGGTGTGAAGCGTCAGGCTCGGTGCCGACGTGACGGGCGCGAGAATATTCGGCCCGGAACTGGTCCACCGAGCGCATCAGAACTTCCGACGCAGAGGAGGTCGGCGCTGGCACCAAAGTTTGAGCAGCGGCGGAGGCAGCAGTGGTGAAGGCTAGTGGCATCGACGTCACCTGAGGGCCGGAGGCACCCGGTTGTGGTGGAGGCGCAACCGGACGAACTAAAGCGGAGGTGATAACGGCAACTGGCGGCAGGGTCGTCACCGTCGACGGCGCGGACAGTACAACCGGTGGCACAGTCATTACAATCGGCGGAGCGGACACCACGATTGGCGACGGAGTCGTCACTGTCGGTGGTTCGGATGTGGCAATCGGAGCAGCAGTAGTCACGGCAGTGGAGGTCGGGTCGGAGCGACGTGGCGGAGATGGGGCAATCGGGTCGACCGATTGTGTTCCTCTGCCACCAGTAGCTCCCCGATCAGCTGCATTCTTGGAAGTCTTGGAAGGAAAGGAGGAGGAAGAAGTCTTCTTAATCGTCTCAAGGCGGGCCTTCTTGGCAGCGTGCTCGGCGTCCTTGGAGGAGCGATGAGAAGCAGGCGACCGTTTATGGATGGCGGCGGCAGATGCAGCAGGCGAGATGACGACGCTAGCGCGGACTGGAATGTCGGCGTCGACGTCGTCAAGCCCAATCGGTTCCCTGAAAGAAGAAAGAGGAGGTGAATCAGTATAAGGAAGGACAGTAAAGTGCAAGGCATGAAGATAAAAGCATACCCGACTGTTCTTGGTGCGCCAGAGGGCATCCGGCATCTCAGCGGGGCGACATCCAGCGGCGCCTGGGAAGTCGGCCTTCGGGTGGTCGTCACCTGGGGTTGTTTGCCCTTGGTGGTTGTCGACGCTACCTTAGCGGCCTTCTTGGGAGCAGCACCAGCGGAGGAGCTGGTTGCCGAAGTGCGCTTAACCGGCGCCTTTGGAGGTTTGGTACGAGGAGCTGCATCAGAACCATCGGCCTTTGAGACACTATCGTCATCACTCCATTCGGCCAAAAATTGCTCAAGGGAAGGGTCAGGCGTACCCCCTTGAGCTGTCGGTCGAGTGTCGATCCTCTGGGGGTCGGCGGCCTCAGCATCAGCGTCGTCTGCATCTGTAGAATCGGAGGATTCTCCGGAAGACTCGTCGTCATCATCATCATCGTCCCCGGACTCGGCGGAAGGGACCTCGCCGTTATACTCAAAGTCGACGGGGTCGTCTTCTGCGCGGTCGGGGGCATACACGCCGGCCACCTGGTCGTCTTCCATCAAATTGGACTGAATGAAATGCTGGGAGAGAAGATAAAAGTAATCAGAGAAGCTAAGGAGAAAAAGCAATCGGAAGAAGAAAGAAATCGGAGCATACCACAGGCGGCCTCTGGTGGCGAGTGAGGCAGTCGAGCCCGAAGCGGAAGGGGTCAGGCAAAGGGCTAGATGTGATAGCCTTCACTCTGGCGCAGAGGTCTTCTTTCTTCACCCGCCATGTGCAGAGCCGAGTGGGGTCTCGAGGGCCCGACATATCACAGATGCGGTGCACTCGGCGCTGAAGGGGGAGCACTCGGACTTGAAGCCAAGCGGCTACCAGGTCAGTCGGGAGAAGTCCTTCTTGCTCGATCTGGGCGATCCTGGCGACCTGGGCGTCGACATCGCAATCTCCGGCGCCATACTTCAGCGACCACTGGTGTTTTTCAGTCGGCCGGGCGAGGGAGAACTCGGGCAGATTCAGGAGATCGGGACCCTGGTTAGGTGACTTGACGTAGAAAAATGAGGTCTGCCAATTCTTGCATGATTGGACGATCTCGGGACTCTTGTACCTCGGCTTGCCGGCTGCGACAAGGCAACTGCCGCAGTCGGTCATATCAGTCGGATACTTTGGTTCGCCGCCTTCAGTGGTAGACGACACCACAGCTCCCTCCCGAGCATTATGAGCTCGGAGGTTGAAGAATCGCTTCCAGAGAGCAATGCTTGGGCGGCAGCCGAGATACCCTTCGCAGAGTGTGACGAAGCCGGAAAGAATCATGATGAAGTTGGCTGCAAGGTGGTGTGGTTGCAGTCGGTGGAAGTCGAGGAACTCGCGGAAGAAGGTGCTAGCGGGAAGGCCGAATCCGCGCTCAAAGTGAGCAAGGAAAACAACCCTCTCGCCAGCACGCGCGTTAGGCACGACCTCAGCGCCGGGAACGCGCCATTGGATCTCGGCTGGCATCTTCCGGGCGCGAATTAGATACTGGACGGCACCGGCTGTGGCGGTCGAGCCTTTCCAGCAGCCGCGGCTCGCCTGAGAGACATCTCGCCGTGGCGCCATGGCGTTCGCGGGCGAAGAAAATAAGAAGGACGAGGAATGCGAGAGCAGCGGCGAGAAGTTACCGCGGAGGCGGAGGAGCGCGCGGGTTCGTGGCCGGGGCAGATCCTGGGCGCAGAGATTAAGTCGCAGGAGCGGCAGAGAGCTTCGAGCGGAGCAGCAATGGCGCCGAGGAGCAAGAGCTGGAGGAAGAAGATGGCGTCTGGGAGAAGGAAGAGGCAAAGGTCCTCCCCTGTGGCTTATATGGGCGGCGGGGGAGGGGAGTTGGATGCGTTTGCGGCCGTGTGGCTCGGTGTGGCCTAGCACATAGGAAGGCCAACCGGCAGATCGGCGCAAGGAATCCTGGCGCGGGAGGCGAGGCGTGCGACGTGGGGGTCGAGACCTGCAGTTACGTCAAGTCGCGCGTGGGTCGTGGGTCCCGGCTCATTGACCGTATCCCGGAAGAATCGGAGGTAACCGTTGGAATGCAATCGGCGAAAGATTTCATTCTGAAAAAAGTGAAGACACGAATTGGGGACGACCCAAATCCAATCGGACGAAAATTCGGCCAGCCGAGTATGATCTCCGAGTCGGTCGACGAACTCGGAATGACGAACCCGATGAGGCCATAACAGTCGGAAGGTATCAAAGAAATATTAAAAAACTGCAAAGGCCCCGCGGTCGAATGACCGTGGGACCTTTACAGCTTTAGGGGCTACTGTCGGGGGATTGGTACCCGGGTAGTCTAACCCAAGCGGAAGCAACCTTTCAAGACAAGGATGGACCGATTGGGCCGCAGCTGGGCCGAGCTGGGCAGATGTACGGCCGATTGCTCCGAAGCAATCAGCCGTATCAAATGCCGGCAGTCGGCCTAGGCGCAATCGGCCCACTCCTTCACAAAGACGATCATCCGATTGGTCCGCAGCTGGGCCGAGGCAGGCACCTGGAAGGCCGATTGCCCAGAGCAATCGACCTTGCCAAAAACTACCAGTCGGTCCAGGCGCAATCGGAATAACCTACCACCCTTGGAGAAAGTTGACCCCGACGTCAGTCGGGGGTATGATTACGAGGTCATAAATGCACTATCCCGAGATATCGGGGTGGCAGGGAGGCCAAGTCATGTCGAAGATCTGCTGGAGATACGGTGTCGACCTCTCCGCCGATTCCGCGGACAGGGCGACAAGACCGCACCTCCTAGCTCCACTGTTCATCCCCATGCCCTATGGGTCTACAGCATGGGTCGCCGCTCGTAGGATCCGGATCACCCGGAGAGGAGCAGTCGGTGGGCCCAGGCCGATTAGAGGATGACAGCTGGGCCCAATCGGCAGTGAAGTTACCGATGTACCCCAGGCTCACACTATAAGAGCCCGGGTACCCCTCCTGCGTGGGGGACGATCCGCAAAAGAGCACCATTCACTCATTCTCCCCTCAGTTCATTCACTACTAGTAGTAACTCCTCAGGGAAGCAGGAGAGAGCCTCGCCCACGGCGGCGGTACTCACCTTCCCCTGAGAAGATAGAGAAGCAGTTATTGTAGCCAGAGCATTGATATATAAGAGACAAGCAGGAGTAGGGGTGTTATCTCTCCAGAGAGCCCCGAACCTGGGTACATCGCGGTGTCCTCTACCGTGCTTGTACCCAACCCGATTCCGGCACCATCGACATCCTCTCCCTCGCGTCTTCCCCTCACTTTATCCATCCCATGGCATCTGACGTCACATATCGACGACATAGGTGTCAACAGCGCAACTGACGCGGACCTGCACACAGACACAAATAACTTTGTTCCCAATGAAGTTCAGAGAGGTTGTCAATCTCTCCGGTCTTGTTGTTCACAAAGGATCAAACACAAGGGATAATGATAGCAACTAAAAGTAAAAGCAGAAAAGTAAATGAGTGTGGAAACAGTAATGAGGATATGGACCGGGATACGTGATGTTCACTAGTGATGTCTCTCTCCCAAAAGACGATAAAACTGCTATGCGAGGTAAACAAATTACAGAAGGGCAATTGACAGGATTATGAACGCACCGCAATGCTAACTATGCTACAAAAGAAAGGAAGAGGCTCAAAAGCACGGGCAGTACGCCAAAATAAGTAGACCGAAATCCAACTGCATCTACTACTAATCATCCACCTTGAGATATCTATCCAGAACATCTCGCTGGTATTAAGTTGCGAGCCCCACCCAAAGTGTAAACCCAAAGTAACAGACAACTGCATTAAAAAGCACTTTGTGTAAAGTAAACAATCCTTGCAACCGCGGTTACAAGCACCGTTGTTTTCCCCCTTGTGGCAACAGCACATCCCCTAGACTCATGTTTCTATCACTCAAGCGTGTCATCGAGGGGCATGAACCCACAATCGAGCATAACGTTCCCTCTTGGGGTTACTACCTACTACTTGGCCAAAGCAATAAACAGCAACGGAGAACATGCAAGAATTACTTAGGAACAAAAATATAAGAGATAAAAACCAAATATATTACTCAATCACAATCTGAACATAATCTCATAATCCATCAGATCCCATCAAACTCAGCATAGCAACAGCAGAAAGATTACAAAAGTGCCTCGATCATGTAGGGAAGCTCACGAGGTCTAAACCATGAAGAACAAAGAGGGGAGGAGAACATCACATAGCTACTGATCACGGACCCATGGTCCAAGGAAAACTACTCACGAGACATCCGGGGAGCATCCATGGTGGAGAGGAGACTCCCGGAGGTCGGTCCTCCCTCCGGCAGGGTGCCGGGAAGAGGTCTTCTGGTGCTCCCGATCTCGGAAGCGCGGCGGCAGCGGAACAGAGGAGAGATCGCGAAAAAGGGTTCTCTCTCCGGAAGTTTCCCGTGATGGAGAATATATAGGCGAAGGGGGACAGCCAGAGGTGGACCAGGGGCCCCAGGCGCCCCCCTGGCGTGGCCAGGGGTGGGGCCACGCCGGGTGGCCGCCTGGGCCACCCCTGGCTCCCCTCTGGCCCCACTCGGGCTCTTCGCGAAGCTTCCTGTACGCTGATTTTTCCTATATTTTTCCCGGAATTTTTCCGGCACTTTTTATATGGGGGAAAACTGAAATAGAAAAACAGCAGAAAACAGGAACTGGCACTGTGGTGCACGGAGTTAATAGGTTAGTCCAAATATGATCAAAAGTGTATGAAAGTGTATCTAGATCATAGCAATATCACACAAAACATGCATGGAGCAAGCAGAAATTATAGATACGTTTTGGACGTATCAACATCCCCAAGCTTAATTCCTGCTCGTCCTCGAGTAGGTAAATGATAACGGCATAATTTCTGTGGTGACATTCTAGCAACCATATAAGAACTTTGAAAAGTAAAGCAATCAAGGTTAGAAACTCAATTCAAGTCATAACAAGCAATAGTCTATATTAGCATTGAAACAAGTAACAAAAGAACATTAGGTGCAAGAGCTCTCGCTGTCCGTGACTCGAATGTTTCCAAATGGTGTTTGCGTGCAAGAAGGGGATAGGGAATACGAGAAAAACAATTTATTTGTTGAGAACTCAATCTACTAAAGTTTCACACTCGGTCTTTTTCTGGAATCTTATCTTGACTCGTCCCCAGACCACTAGTCATGTACGAGTCAATTTGATCCACTCCTTTTTCAATATTTTGAGCACTCATGCAATGGATGAGCGTAAGCACAAGAGTTGACACTTAGGATGGCAAAGAGAGAAGTGCGGAGGAGGAAGACAAAAAGGATGAGAAAGGCTCACATCAATGAGGACAATCATAGGCAAGAGATGCCAAATGATAGATATGATGTGAGGAGTAGGGATTGCCATGCAACGGATGCACATACGAGCTAGGAAGCTCTCCAATGGAACTAGTGGGGGTGCATCTAACTTGCTCACTCATGAAGACCTAGAGCTCGTTTGAGGAGGCTCATCCTTGGAATATGCAAGCCAAGTTCTATAGTGTGAAGGTCCCCACATAGCTATATGCATAATGATCATCTCTACGGAGTACAAGGATATAAAGGGAGTACTAGTGTGGATCTCTCAAAAGGATAGCAGTGTTGCCCCTTTCTCTCTTTTTATTTCTTTTTTTATTTTTTCTATTTTTTTGTATTTTTTTGTGGCCTCAATGGCTCTTTCTATTGAACTCTCATTTGTCCTCTTTGGGATCTTTTATTGTGTCCACTTTGGGATATTTTCCTCACTTAAGGGCAAAAATCTATTTTACAAGAAGGTAAAGGAGATCTTTCACACTTTACAAGGTACTCAAAATCATAAAGAAGATGTAACTATCATGATGTATGCAATGTATGTCGCTGCCAGTGTAGCAGGAACATATATGCCATGAAGATCAAGTCATGAAGAGGTGGATGTTGCATGACAATATATCTCGGAAAGGCTATGGAAATGCCTTGATAGGTAGGTATGGTGGCTGTTTTGAGGAAAGATATAAGGAGGTTTATGATGACAGAGCGTATCATGCCAAGGATTTGGATGTACCGGCGAAGGTGGACACCAACTCTCGGAGTGAGAAGAAGGCAATGCACGGCACGGGAGAGGCTAGCAAAATATGGGAAGGTGGAAGTGTCAACTTTCAATACTTACATTAGTCTGAAGAACTCATGCACTTATTATCGGTAACTCTCAATCTAAAAAGGAGGTTCACAAAGAGACAAGTACCCCGAGGAGGAGTGTATGGGGGTTTGGTTATCCTTGCGCATCCTCGACTCATGGTACGTGAGTGTTCTCTAATATTCGATCCCTTCAAAGATTAGTGATCCATCTAGTAGCTAGAGTTCTCAACTAGTTTTGTAGGTTTTGAAAATACACACGGATTGCCCAAAATACGACACCTATCACTAATAGGCTAGAGCTCTTGACACCAAAAGTTCAAACATTACTCACAAAAATACCTCAAAACTATTGCAAGTTACTACTAGAATTAAATAGCAACCTCAATTACCTACTTTCAAGACAAGACACAACTCAGTGCAACAACCAACTCTCTTTAACAAGATAAACATGAAAACTAAAAAGAGTTCCAGCAACAAACTAAACAAAAGCCAAGGCTCTTTCTAAAGACAAACTAAGACTAAGACTAAACATGGCAGCAGCTACGAAAAGATAAAGAACACACAACAGCAAAAAGATAAGCAGGAAAAATCCTATGATGTGTTCTAGATTTTGAAAGTGGAGCGTGTTTCTCTCCCACACAAAGTAAGACGGGATCAAACTTGTTATTAACAGCAAGCAAAGCTAAAGAAAACTAAGAATAAAACCTAAGAGCGAGACGCTCCAAGCGTAACACATAACGCATGAAGTGATAAAAATATAGTGAGACGAAGGACGAACTGATGATTGTTGATGGAGAAGGGGATGCACGGGGGCATCCCCAAGCTTAGATGCTTGAGTCTCCTTGAATATTTATTGGGGATGCATGGGGGCATCCCCAAGCTTGAGCGCTTGACACTCCTGGATCTTCTTTCATCATCTTCCATCGCACACTTGAAAACTCCCTTCATACATAACTCATCATAAGCTGATTAGAGAGGTTAGTACCCTTAATAAAATAATTTTTCCCCATTGGATATAAGTATATTCTTGAAGATCTACTGTTTCTCAAGAGTGCCAAAAAGTTTTTTGCAAAGAAAAAGCAAGCTTAAGGTTTGCAAAAGTTAGGAGAGACAAAACGTGGCAGAATCTGTGAAAAACAGAACAACAGGTAGTAAAGAACTTTTTAGGGGCACTTCTGCAACTCAAATCAAAAAACTCAGAACATACGGAAGTTTCACAATTGTATAGAGCACGCTGTCAAAAAAATCAGATCAAAAATATGATCTGGTGATTTGATTCGAATTTTTCTGTCAAGGGACATAATCTGTTTTCTGGACAGCACGTCACAATTTTGCTTCCCTTATCATAAGAGGCTATAACTTGGCAGAAAGCTGAAAATTAAAGATACAATGATGTTGCTACAGTAGTAACAAACATCAAGACACAACAAAAAGCAAAAATAAACCTAAATTCGTTGCGGGCTGCCTCCCGAAAGCGCTTTCTTGTATGCCTTTAAGCTAGGCATGATGCAAAAGAAGAATCAAGTTTTATCAAGAGAAAGAGAATAACTAGCCCGTGTAATGGACTCAAAAGGTAACTTGATTTTCTTTCTAGGGAAGTGTTCCATCCCCTTTTTGAATGGGAATTGGAATTTTATATTCCCCTCTTTCATGTCAATAACCGCACCAACGGTTCGAAGAAAAGGTCGTCCCAAAATAATTGGACACAAAGGTTCACAATCTATATCCATAACAATAAAATCAACGGGAACATAGTTGTCATTGACAATGATAAGAACATCGTCGATCTTCCCCAAAGGTTTCTTTACGGAAGAATCAACAAGACGAACACCAAAATAACAAGGCTCAAAGGGCTTCAATTCAAACATATCAAATATTCTTTTGGGCATAACGGAGGTACTAGCTCCAACATCACATAAGGCATAGCAAGAGAAGTTATTTAATTTAATTTTGATCATAGGGTCCCAACAATCATCTAGCTTCCTAGGTATGGAGGCTTCTACTCTAAGATTCTCCTCCCTAGCTTTGATGAGAGCATTTGTGATATGCTCCGTGAAGGCAAGATTAAGTGTGCTAGTGTGGGGGTCTCTAGACATTTTGTGTAGAAAGCTAATAACTTCTGAGAGGGTGCAACTATCAAAATCAATATCACTACTATCAAAGGTGGTAGTAGTGTCATCTAGACTCACTTGTTTGAAACCCTCTATGTTCATAGGAGTTTCTTCATCTTTGGTTGAGGTATTAGCATCACCATTAATAGGTCCAACGGGACTAGGAGTGCATTGGGTGCTAATAGTTTGGGTGTCCTCAACAATTTGGATAGTGGAAACTGTGTGGTGTGTAGGAAGGCTCTTAATTCTATCCTCTTCCTCTTTTTCTCTAGCCCACCTTTCTTTAAGTTTAGCCATCATCCTAATATTTTCATTAATTTGTAATTGGATAGCATTAATAGGAGTGGCCTTATTCTCCTCAAGGGGAGAGGTTGTAATTTTAAGCATCTCAATATCAAGGGCTAAGCTTTCTACCTTCAAAGAGAGATTATCTAATTTAGCTAATTTCTCCTCTACATTTTTGTTGAAGGCTTTTTGGGTAGTGATAAAGTCTCTAAGCATGTTTTCCAATTCAGAAGAGGGGTTCTTGTTGCTAGGGTAGGTGTTGTTGTTCCCATAGTTGGATGGAAACGGTCTAGGATTGCTAGCAAAATTACCCCTATAAGCATTGTTGTTGAAGTTGTTTCTAGCAATAAAGTTCACATCTACTTGTTCTTGGGCAACCAAAGAATTTAAAGGGACATCATGAGGATCAATAGAGGGTTGCTTGGTAAGTACAGACATAATTAAGTCAACTTTTTCATTGAGGGAGGTAACTTCCTCGACAGAGTTTACCTTCCTACCTGTTGGAGCGCGTTCGGTGTGCCATTGGGAATAATTGGTCATCATCTCATCGAGAAGCTTCGTGGCAGCACCAAGTGTAGTTGACATAAAGGTTCCTCCCGCGGCCGAATCTAACAGGTTCCGCGAGGTAAAGTTCAAGCCTGCATAAAAAGTCTGGATAACCATCCAGGTAGTCAAACCATGTGTAGGGCATTTCTTAACAAGAGATTTCATTCGTTCCCAAGCTTGGGCAACGTGTTCATTATCCAATTGCTTAAAATTCATAATGTTACTCCTTAATTGGATAATTTTAGCAGGTGGGTAGTACATCCCTGTAAAAGCATCTTTGCACTTATCCCAAGAATCTATGCTATTCCTAGGCAAAGATTCAAACCAAATTTTAGCTTCTCCCCTTAATGAGAAAGGAAAGAGCTTGAGCTTAACAATATCACCTTCTACTTCTTTATACTTTTGCATATCACATAATTCAACAAAATTGTTCAAGTGTAAAGCCGCATCATCTCCAGCACCAGAGAATTGATCTCTCATAACAAGGTTTAGCAAGGCAGGTTTAATTTCATAAGAGGTAGCTGAAGTGGCAGGTGTGGCAATGGGGGTGCAGATAAAGTCTTGGTTGTTGTGACTAGTGAAGTCACACAACTTGGTGTTTTCAGTGGAACCCATAGCAGCAGCAGGTGTGGCAGATTTTTTTTTGTGATTTTTCATAAAAGACACAAAGATAAAAACTGAAAGGTAAACTAACAAGACTAAAAAAACCAAAGGTAAAGGGTAGTGTGCAACTCCCCTATCTTAGCACTCGGAGTCCCCGGCAACGGCGCCAGAAGTTTTGCTTGATGGCACGAGAGTTGACGGGTGTAGTCTTCTCGCCCTTCGTTGGTGAGCCCCAAGTGGAAGGCGTGATGTAGCACAGCAGCAAATTTCCCTCAGTAAAGATACCAAGGTTTGTCTCCAGTAGGACTCCAGAGATGATAAGTAGGTGTCAGCAGCGCAACTGACGCGGACCTGCACACAGACACAAATAACTTTGTTCCCAACGAAGTTCAGAGAGGTTGTCAATCTCTCCGGTCTTGTTGTTCACAAAGGATCAAACACAAGGGATAATGATAGCAACTGAAAGTAAAAGCAGAAAAGTAAATGAGTGTGGAAACAGTAATGAGGATATGGACCAGGATACGTGATGTTCACTAGTGATGTCTCTCTCCCAAAAGACGATAAAACTGCTATGCGAGGTAAACAAATTACAGAAGGGCAATTGACAGGATTATGAACGCACCGCAATGCTAACTATGCTACAAAAGAAAGGAAGAGGCTCAAAAGCACGGGCAGTACGCCAAAATAAGTAGACCGAAATCCAACTGCATCTACTACTAATCATCCACCTTGAGATATCTATCCAGAACATCTCGCTGGTATTAAGTTGCGAGCCCCACCCAAAGTGTAAACCCAAAGCAACAGACAACTGCATTAAAAAGCACTTTGTGTAAAGTAAACAATCCTTGCAACCGCGGTTACAAGCACCGTTGTTTTCCCCCTTGTGGCAACATCACATCCCCTAGACTCATGTTTCTGTCACTCAAGCGTGTCATCGGGGGGCATGAACCCACAATCGAGCATAACGTTCCTCTTGGGGTTACTACCTACTACTTGGCCAAAGCAATAAACAACAACGGAGAACATGCAAGAATTACTTAGGAACAAAAATATAAGAGATAAAAACCAAATATATTACTCAATCACAATATGAACATAATCTCATAATCCATCAGATCCCATCAAACTCAGCATAGCAACAGCAAAAAGATTACAAAAGTGCCTCGATCATGTAGGGAAGCTCACGAGGTCTAAACCATGAAGAACAAATAGGGGAGGAGAACATCACATAGCTACTGATCACGGACCCATGGTCCAAGGAAAACTACTCACGAGACATCCGGGGAGCATCCATGGTGGAGAGGAGACTCCCGGAGGTCGGTCCTCCCTCCGGCAGGGTGCCGGGAAGAGGTCTTCTGGTGCTCCCGATCTCGGAAGCGCGGCGGCGGCGGAACAGAGGAGAGATCGCGAAAAAGGGTTCTCTCTCCAGAAGTTTCCCGTGACGGAGAATATATAGGCGAAGGGGGGCAGCCAGAGGTGGACCAGGGGCCTAGGCGCCCCCCTGGCACGGCCAGAGGTGGGGCCGCGCCGGGTGGCCGCCTGGGCCACCCCTGGCTCCCCTCTGGCCCCACTAGGGCTCTTCGCGAAGCTTCCTGTACGCTGATTTTTCCTATATTTTTCCCGGAATTTTTCTGGCACTTTTTATATGGGGGAAAACTGAAATAGAAAAACAACAGAAAACAGGAACTGGCACTGTGGTGCACTGAGTTAATAGGTTAGTAAAAATATGATCAAAAGTGTATGAAAGTGTATCTAGATCATAGCAATATCACACAAAACATGCATGGAGCAAGCAGACATTATAGATACGTTTTGGACGTATCAGGCCTCCAAGCGCAGAGGTTTGTAGGACAGCAGCAATTTCCCTCAAGTGGATGACCTAAGGTTTATCGAACTCAGGGAAGTAGAGGTGGAAGATGGTCTCTCTCAAGCAACCCTGCAATTAAGATACAAGAAGTCTCTTGTGTCCCCAATACACCTAATACAACTAGGAGTTGTATAGGTGCACTAGTTTCGCGGAGAGATGGTAAAATACGAGTGATAGGTGTGGCAGAGCAAGGTAATATAAATATATAATAAAAAGTGCAGCAAGCAAACATGTGACAAAAGTGAGCACAAACGGTGTAACAATGGTGGAAACAAGGCCTAGGCTTCATACTTTCACTAGTGGCTACTCTCAACAACATTAACATAGTCTAATCACATGATATTTCTCATAAAACATGCAATGGAGACGCACTCGGAGGTCATTCCTTTGTGGTCAAGAGAGGATGAGAATTATGTAGGGCTACAAAAGCACACCTCAAAGTTCGTAGTTCTCAATCTATGGATTTCCATGTCACCGCGGCCATTCAAAGAGAGTACGACAATCACCACAACATATCTCAAGGATAGTCAAAGACAAGCACCAAGAGACTCTCAAACTTCAATCAACACACAAAAGAGGAAATCACTCATGATAATATTCTTCTAACCCATGTCCAATAGACCGCTGTCACCTTGGTCTCGGGGATTATACTAGATAAGATCAATTGAGTACATCAATCCAATACATAGAGGAAGGGGAAATATCATGGGATCACCCTAGATTAACATAGCCTATGATCACAACGAATATCACATCATGGGAGAGAGAGAAGAACACATAGCTACTGGTAGAAACCTCAGCCCCGAGGGAGAACTACTCCCGCTTCATGGAGGGAGGAAGCAACGTCGATGGAGATGAATCCGGGGGCACTTCCCCGTCCCGGCAGGGTGCCGGCACATGAATTCTTTCCCCCTGAAACTTGATGGCGATGGAGGCGGAGATCGGAATTGCGTCTGGAGAAAAGGGCCCGAAATCAGGGTTTCCTCCGCGGGGGTAAAAATAGGGCCAAAGGGGGGCACCAAGGGGGGCACAGGGAAGCCAGGAGGGTTCCCGGCGCGGCCTAGGGTGGGTCCGCGCCAGGGACCCTTTTGGAGTCACTGTGGTGGCCCTCCCCTCCTTCATTGGTGATTCCGGAAGCTTCCGGGACGCTGATTTTTTACATAATTTTTCCGGAATTTTTGGAGCAGTTTTAATGGCCGGAAAACCTGAAATACAAAAACAACAGAAAACAGGAACTGGCAACTGGGTGCACTGAGTTAATAGGTTAGTCCAAATATGCTCAAAAGTGTATGAAAGTTCAAGCAAAACATGGCAAAGTCACACAAAACATGCATGGAGTAAGCAGAAATTATAGATACGTTTGGGACGTATCAGCGCCCCCCCGGCGCGGCCAGACCCTAGTCCGCGCCAGGTGTCCGCCTGGGTCCTTGGTGGTGGACCTCTGGTCCCACCCAAGTGATTCCAGAAGCTTCCGTTACGCTGATTTTTTATCTGATTTTCCTCGATTTTTTTGGAGCACTTTTAATATGGGGGAAAAATGAAATAGAAAAACAGCAGAAAACAGGAACTAACACTGTGGTGCACTGAGTTAATAAGTTAGTACAAATATGATCAAAAGTGTATGAAAGTGTATCTAGATCATAGCAGTATCACACAAAACATGCATGGAGCAAGCAGAAATTATAGATATGTTTGGGACGTATCAACATCCCCAAGCTTAATTCCTGCTCGTCCTCGAGTAGGTAAATGATAACAGGCATAATTTCTGTGGTGACATGCTAGCAACCATATAAGAACTTTGAAAGTAAAGCAATCAAGGTATGGGATTCAATTCAAGTCATAACAGGCAAGAGTCTATGTTAGCATTGAAACAAGGAACGAAAGAACATTAGGTGCAAGAGCTCTTAGCTGTCCGTGACTCGAATGTCTCCAAATGGTGTTTGTGTGCAAGAAGGGGGTATGGGAATACGAGAGAAAAAATATATTTGTTGAGAACTCAATCTACTAAAGTTTCACACTTGGTCTTCTTTCGAATCTTATCTTGACTCGTCCCAGACCACTAGCCAAGTACAAGTCAATTTGATCCACTCCTTTTCGATATTTTGAGCACTCATGCAATGGATGAGCGTAAGCACGAGAGTTGACACTTAGGATGGCAAAGAGAGAAATATGGTGGAGGAGGAAGACAAAAAGGTGAGAAAGGCTCACATCAATGAGGACAATCATAGGCGAGAGGGCCAAATGATAGATATGATGTGAGGAGTAGGGATAGCCATGCAACAGATGCACAAATGAGCTAATTAAAGCTCTCCAATGGAACTAGTGGGGGTGCATCCAACTTGCTCGCTCATGAGGACCTAGAGCTCGGTTGAGGAGGCTCATCCTTGGAATATGCAAGCCAAGTTCTATAGTGTGAAAGTCCCCACATAGCTATATGCATAATGATCATCTCTATGGAGTACAAGGATAAGAGGGAGCACGAGTGTGGATCTTTCAAAAGGCATAGTAGTGTTGCCCCTTTCTCTCTTTTTATTTATTTTCCTCTTTTTTATTTTCTTGGTGGCCTCAATGGCTCTTTCTATTTAACTCTCATTTGTCCTCTTTGGGATCTTTTATTTTGTCCACTTTGGGATCTTTTCCTCACTTAAGGGCAACACTCTATTTTACAAGAAGGTATAGAAGATCTTCACACTTTACAAGGTACTCAACATAAAGAAGATGTAGCTATCATGATGTATGCAAATGAATGCCTCTGCCAGTGTAGCAGGAACATGTATGACAAGAAGATCAAGTCATGAAGAGGTGGATGTTGCATGGAAATATATCTCGGAAAGGCTATGGAAATGCCTTTATAGGTAGGTATGGTGGCTGTTTTGACGAAAGATATAAGGAGGTTTATGATGACAGAGCGTATCATGCCAAGGGTTTGGATGCACCGACGAAGGTGGACGCCAACTCTCGGAGTGAGAAGAGGGCAATGCACGGTACGGAAGAGGCTAGCAAATATGAGGAGGTGGAAGTGTCAACTTTCAATACTTAGATGATTCCGAAGAACTCATGCACTTATTATCGGTAACTCTCAATCTAATAAGGAGGTTCACAAAGAGACAAGTACCCCGAGGAGGAGTGTATGGGGGTTTGGTTATCCTTGCGCATCCTCGACTCATGGTACGTGAGTGTACTCTAATATCCGATCCCTCCAAAGATTAGTGATCCATCTAGTAGCTAGAGTTCTCAACTAGTTTTTGTAGGTTTTGAAAATAAGCACGGATTTACCAAAATAAAACACCTATCACTAATAGACTAGAGCTCTTGACACCAAAATTTCAAACATTACTCACAACAATAGCTCAAAATTATTGCCAGTTACTACTATCATTGAATAGCAACCTCAATTACCTACTTCCAAGACGACACGACTCAGTGCAGCAACCAACTCTCTTAACAAGATAAACATGAAAACTAAAGAGAGTTTCAGCAACAAACTAAACAAAATCCAAGTCTCTTGCTAAAGACAAACACTAAAACTAAACCTAAACCTGGCAGCAGCTACGAAAAGATAAAGAACACACAACAGAGAAAAGATAGGCATGAAAATCCTATGATGTGTTCTAATTTGGAATGGAGCGTGTTTCTCTCCCACACAAAATAATCTGGGGTCTAACTTGATATGAACAGCAAGCAAAGCTAAATAAAACTAAAAAGTAATCCTAAGAGCGAGACGCTCCAAGCATAGCACATAACGCATGAAGTGATAAAAATGTAGTGAGACGAAGGACGAACTGATGATTGTTGATGGATAAGGGGATGCACGGGGGCATCCCCAAGCTTAGACGCTTGAGTCTCCTTGAATATTTATTGGGGATGCATGGGGGCATCCCCAAGCTTGAGCGTTTTACACCCCCCGGATCTTCTTTCATCATCTTCCCTCGCACACTTCAAAACTCCCTTCATACATAACTCATCATAAGCTGATCAGAGAGGTTAGTACCCTTAATAAAATATATTTTTCCCACTGGCTTTAAATATATTCTTGAAGAGATACTGTTTATAAAGATTTCCAAAAGTTTTTGCAAATAAAAAGCAAGCTTAAGGTTTGCAAAAGTAAGGAAAGGCAAAACGTGGCAGAATCTGTAAAAAACAGAACAGCAGGTAGTAAAGAATTATTTCGGGGCACTTCTGCAACTCAAATAAAAAAACTCAGAACATACGAAAGTTTCACAATTGTATAGATCATGTTGTGTAAAAAATTCAGCACAAAAAGATGAACTGGTGATTTGTTTCGATTTTTTCCTTCAAGCAGACAGAATCTGTTTTCTGAACAGCATGTCACAACTTTTGCTTCCCATATCATAAGAGGCTATAGCTTGGCACAAAGTTTGAAAATAAAGATACAATGATGTTGCTACAGTAGTAACAATCATCAATACCACTAAAAACATAAGTAAAAACATCTTGGGTTGCTTCCGAACAAGCGCTTTCTTTTACGCCTTTAAGCTAGGCATAAAGCAAAAGAAGAATCAAGTTTTATCAAGAGAGTGAGAATAGCTAGCCCATGTAACGGACTCAAAAGGTAAATTGATTTTCTTTCTAGGGAAGTGTTCCATCCCCTTTTGAGAGGGAATTGAAATTTTATATTCCCCTCTTTCATGTCAATAACGGCACCAACGGTGCGAAGAAAAGGGTGTCCCAAAATGATTGGACATAAAGGTTCACACTCTATATCCATAATAGTAAAATCAACGCGAACATAATTGTCATTGACAATGATAAGAACATCGTCGATCCCCAAAGGTTTCTTTACGGTAGAATCAACGAGACGAACACCAAAAGAACAAGGCTCAAAGGGCTTCAATTCAAACATATCATACATTCTTTTAGACATAACGGAGGTACTAGCTCCAACATCACATAAAGCATATCAAGAGAAGTTATTCAATTTAATTTTAATCATAGGATCCCAACCATCATCTAGCTTACTAGGTATGGAGGCTTCTATTCTAAGCTTCTCCTCCCTATCTTTGATGAGAGCATTAGTGATATGCTCCGTGAAGGCAAGATTTAGTGTGCAAGAGTGTGGGGGTCTCTAGACATTTTGTGTAACAAGCTAATTACTTCTGAGAGGGTGTGATACGTCCCAAACGTATCTATAATTTCTGCTTGCTCCATGCATGTTTTGTGTGACTTTGCCATGTTTTGCTTGAACTTTCATACACTTTTCAACCAATTTGGGCTAACCTATTAACTCAGTGCACCCAGTTGCCAGTTTCTGTTTTCTGCTGTTTTTGTATTTCAGGTTTTCCGGCCATTAAAAGTGCTCCAAAAATTCCGGGAAAAATATATAAAAAATCAGCGCAATAGAAGCTTCCGGAATCACCAAGAGAGGGAAGGGGGGCCACCACCAGGCAGCCAGGAGGGCAGGTGGCGCGGCCCCACCCTGGGCCGCGCCAGGGACCCTCCTGACGGCTTCGTGGGTCCCCTCGACGCCCCCCTTCGCCTATATTTACCCCTCGGGGTGGAAACCCCTAATACGGACTCCTCTTTCGCGATCTCGCCTCTGTTCCGCCGCCGCCGTTTCAAGATCGGGGCTTCCTGGAGAAGCTACTCCGGCACCCTGCCGGGAGAAGCTACCCCCTCCGGGAGACCCTCCATAGCCAAGGACGCCTCCCGTATGTACCGTGAGTAGTTTCCCTTGGACCATGGGTCCGTGACCAGTAGCTATGTGATCTATCTTTCCCCCTTTTGTGCTTCCACTTTCGAGTCCTCGTGAGCTGCCTCACATGATCGAGGCATCTATGTAATTTCTGCTGTTGCTATGCTGAGTTTGTTGGGATTTGATGGATTATGAGACTATGTTCAGATTGTGATGAGTAATATATTTGGTTCTTCTCTTTTATATTTTGTTCTTGAGTAAATTCTTGCATTTTCTCCGTTGCGGTATTTGCTTTGGCCAAGTATTTTATTTGCAACTCCAAGAGAGAGTGTTATGCTCGATTGTGGGTTCAGCCCCTTGATGTCTAGCTTGAGTGACAAAAACATGAGACTAGGGGATGTGTTGTTGCCACCAGGGATAAAACAACGGTGCTTGTACCTGCGGGTGCAACGATTGTTTACTTTACGTAAAGTTCTTTTAATGCAGTTGTCTGTTGCTTTGAGTTTACACTTTGGGTGGGATTCGCAACTTAATACCAGCGAGATGTTCTGGATAGATATCTCAAGGTGGATGATTCGTGGTAGATGCAGATGGATTTCGGTCTACTTACCTTGGCGTACTGCCCATTGCTTTTGAGCCCTTCCTTTCTTTGCAGCATAGTTAGCATTGCGGTGCCTTCATAATCCTGTCAATTGCCCAACTGTGATTTGTTTACCTCGCTAGCACTTTTATCGTCTTTTGGGAGAGAGACATCACTAGTGAAAATCACGGGACCCTAGTCCATCTTCACATTATTGTTCACACCCTCAATTTACTTTCAGCTTTTACTTTCCTTTGCACCTTTTATCTCTTGCGTTGATCCTTTACAAAACGACAAGGCCGGAGGAATTGACAACTCCTCTGTACTCGTTGGGACCAAAGTTATTTGTTGCTGTGTGCAGGTCCACGACAACACCCTAGTCAGGAAGCAATTTCTGGCGACGTTGCCACCTACTTGTATCTCCTGAGTCCTACTGGTTCGATAACCTAGTATCTTCACCGAGGGAAACTTGCTGCTGCACTGCATCTCAAACCTTCCACTTGGGGTAACCAACGAGGGGCGAGAAGCCATCAAGAAAATTTCTGGCGCCGTTGCCGGGGACTCTAAGTCTACAAGATAGGGGAGTTGCACACTATCTTTTACCTTTGCTTTTTAGTCTTGTTAGTTTACGTTTCAGTTTTTACTTTTGTGTCCTTAATCAAAAATACCAAAAATACTTGCTGCTACTATGGGTTCCAATGAAAACACTAAGTTGTGTGACTTCACTAGTCACAACAACAGTGACTTTATCTGCACTCCTATTGCTCCACCTGCCACTTCGGCACCTTCTTATGAGATTAAACCTGCTCTGCTTAACCTTGTCATGAAAGATCAATTCTTAGGAGCAGGAGAAGATGCTGCCTTGCACCTAAACAACTTTATCGAGCTCTGCGACATGCATAAGTACAAGGAAGTGGATGGAGACATCGTCAAGCTGAAGCTTTTTCCTTTCTCTTTGAGAGGAAGAGCCAAGGAGTGGCTACAATCTTTGCCCAAGAACAGTATCGATTCATGGAGTAAATGCAAAGACACTTTTATAGGGAAGTACTATCCCCCTGCTAAAATTATTCAATTGCGGAGTAACATTATAAATTTCAGGCAATTGGATAATGAACACGTTGCCCAGGCTTGGGAACGTATGAAGACGCTTGTCAAGAACTGCCCCACACATGGACTGACTACCTGGATGGTTATCCAGACTTTTTATGCAGGCTTGAACTTCACCTCGCGGAACCTGTTAGATTCGGCTGCGGGAGGAACTTTTATGTCAACCACGCTTGGTGCTGCCACAAAGCTACTTGATGAGATGATGCTGAACTACTCGCAATGGCACACCGAGAGATCTCCAACCGGTAAGAAGGTAAACTCTGTCGAGGAGATCTCCTCTTTAAATGAAAAGGTTGACCTTATCATGTCTCTACTTACCAAGCAACCTTCTATTGATCCTCAAGATGTTCCTTTAAATTCTTTGGTTGCTCAGGAGCAAGTAGATGTTAATTTTGTCTCTAGAAACAACTTCAACAATAATGCTTATAGTAGTAACTTTGGTAGCAACAATCCTAGGCCTTTCCCATCCAACAACTACGGGAACAACACTTACCCTACCACCAGAAACTCCACCTCAGAACTAGAGACCTTGCTCAAAGACTTTATCACTACCCAGAAAGCCTTCAACAAGAGTGTGGAGGAGAAATTAGATAAATTAGATAATATTTGTTTGAAGGTAGACAACTTAGCCCTTGATGTTGAGATGTTAAAAATTAGAACCTCTCCCCTTGAGGAGAGTAAGGTCACCCCTATTAATGCTATCCAGTTACAAATCAATGAAAATATTAGGATGATGGCTAAACTCAAAGAGAGATGGGCTAGAGAAAAGGAGGAAGAAGAGAGAATTAAGAGCCTTCCTACCTACCACACAGTAGCTACTATCCAAGTAGTTGAGGATGTCCAAACTGTTAGCACCCATCACACCCCTAGTCCCACTCGACCTATCAATGGTGATGCTACCACCTCAACCATAGATGAAGAAACCTCTATGAACATAGAGGCTTTCAAACAAGTGAACCTAAATGATATCACTACCTCCTTGATAGATAGTAGTGACCTATACTTTGACAACTGCACTTTACCTGAAGTTATTGGCTTCCTACACAAGATGTCTAGAGACCCCCACACTAGCACACTCAATCTTGCCTTCACAGAGCATATCACCAATGCTCTAATCAAAGTTAGGGAGGAGAAGCTTAGACTAGAAGCCTCCATACCTAGAAAGCTAGAAGATGGTTGGGATCCTCTGATAAAAAATAAATTGAATAACTTCTCTTGTTATGCTCTTTGTGATGTTGGAGCAAGTACCTCTGTTATGCCCAAAAGAATGTATGATATGCTTGAATTGAAACCTTTTGATCCCTGTTATTTTGGTGTTCGTCTTGTTGATTCTTCCGTGAAGAAATCTTTGGGGAAGATCGACGATGTTCTTATCATTGTCAATGACAATTATGTTCCCGTTGATTTCACTATTATGGACATTGAGTGTGAGCCCTCTTGTCCAATTATTTTGGGACGTCCTTTTCTTCGCACAGTTGGTGCTATCATTGACATGAAAGAGGGAACTATCAAATTCTAATTCCCTCTGAAGAAAGGGATGGAACATTTCCCTAGGAAAAAGATTAAGTTAACTTTTGAGTCTGTCACACGGGCTAGTTATTCTCTTGAAAAGACTTGATCTTCTGCTTTAAGCCTAGCTAATGGCTCTAAAGAAGCGCTTTCGGGAGGCAGCCTGCAACGAATTTAGGTTTTTCTTTTTTTTGCTTTTGTTCTGTTTTTAGTGGTCTTGATGATTTTTACTACTGTAGCAAGATCATTGTATCTTTACTTTTCAAGCTTTGTGCCAAGTTTAGCCTCATACGGCAAGGGAAGTAAAAGTTGTGACATGCTGTCCAGAAAACAGATTCTGTCCTCGTCACTAGAAAAATCAGATAAAAATCCCAGTTCATATTTTTGAGCTGAATTTATTACACAGTGTGATCTATACAATTATGAAACTTCCGTATGTTCTGAGTTTTTTGATTTTAGTTGCAGAAGTACCCCTAAAAAACTCGTTTCTATCTGCTGTTCTGTTTTTCACAGATTCTGCCACGTTTTGTCTCTCTTCACTTTTGCAAACCTTAAGCTTGATTTTTCTTTGCAAAAACCTTTTGAAAATCTTGGTAAACACTAGCTCTTACTGGAAATATTTATTTGCAGTAGAGAAAAATTATTTTATTAGGGTACTAACCTCTCTAATCAGCCTACAATGAGTTATCTATGAAGGGAGTTTTCAAGTGCGCGATGGAGGATGATAAAAGAAGATTCAGGAGGGTCAAACGCTCAAGCTTGGGGATGGAAAAAACCAAGTTGTGTGACTTCACTAGTCACAACAACAGTGACTTTATCTGCACTCCTATTGCTACACCTGCTGCTTCAGCACCTTCTTATGAGATTAAACCTGCTTTGCTGAACCTTGTTATGAAAGACCAATTCTCTGGTGCTAGAGATGATGCTGCTTTGCATTTAAATAATTTTATTGAGCTTTGTGATATGCAAAAGTACAAAGAAGTAGATGGTGATATTGTTAAGCTTAAGCTTTTTCCTTTCTCCTTGAGGGATGAAGCTAAAATCTGGTTTCAATCCTTGCCTAAGAATAGCATAGATTCTTGGGATAAGTGCAAGGATGCTTTTATTGGGAAGTACTACCCCCTGCTAAGATTATCCAGTTGAGGAGCTTTATTATGAATTTTACTTTCAGCTTTTACTTTCCTTTGCACCTTTTATCTCTTGCGTTGATCCTTTGTAAACGACAAGGCCGGAGGAATTGACAACTCCTCTGTACTCGTTGGGAGCAAAGTTATTTGTTGTTGTGTGCAGGTCCACGAAAACACCCTAGTCAGGAAGCAATTTATTGTGACGTTGCCACCTACTTGTATCTCCTGAGTCCTACTGGTTCGATAACCTTGGTATCTTCACCGAGGGAAACTTGCTGCTGCACTGCATCTCAAACCTTCCACTTGGGGTAACCAACGAGGGGCGAGAAGCCATCAGCTCCCTCTTGGAGTTGCAAAAAATCACTTGGCCAAAGTAAAATACGGCAACGGAGAACATGCAAGAATTTACTAAAGAACACAAATATAAAAGAGAACCAAATATATTACTCATCACAATCTGAACATAATCTCATAATCCATCAGATCCCAGCAAACTCAGCATAGCAACATAGAAAACTACAAAAGTGCCTCGATCATGTGAGGCAGCTCACGAGGTCTTGAAAGTGAAAGCACAAAGAGGGGAGAGGTACATCACATAGCTACTGGTCACGGACCCATGGTCCAAGGGGGACTACTCACGGCACATCCGGGAGGCGTCCATGGCGATGGATGGTCTCCCAGAGGGGATTCCTCCTTCCGGCAGGGTGCCATGGCAGCTTCTCCTGGCAGCCCCGATCTTGAAACGGCGGCGACGGCGGAACAGAGAGGAGAACGGGAATAGAAGATCGATATTAGGGGTTTCCGTCACGGGGGGTAAATATAGGCGAAGGGGGGCACCGAGAGGGGCCACAGGGCAGCCATGAGGCCTCCTGGGGCCCTGGTGGGTCCACCCCCCCTCCTTTCTTGATTATTCGAGAAGCTTCCGGGTCGCTGATTTTTTATTGGATTTTTCCGGAATTTATTTGGCACTTTTAATGGCCGGAAAACATGAAATACAAAAACAGTAGAAAACAGGAACTGGCAACTGGGTGCACTGAGTTAATAGGTTAGTCCAAATATGATAGAAAGTGTATGAAAGTTCAAGCAAAACATGGCAAAGTCACACAAATCATGCATGGAGCAAGCAGAAATTATAGATACGTTTGGGACGTATCAACATCCCCAAGTTTAATTCCTGCTCGTCCTCGAGTAGGGAAATGATAACAAGCATAATTTCTGTGGCGACATGCCACACAACCATATAAGGACTTTTAAGTAAACCAATCAAAGCATGCAATTCAATTCAAGTCTTAACAAGCAAGAGTCTATATTTGCATTGACACAAGCAACAAAAGAACAAAAGGTGCAAGATCTCTCGTTGTCCGTGAATCGAATGTCTCCAAATGGTGTTTGCGTGCAAGAAAGGGGATAGGGAATACGAGATAAAAAATAGTTGTTGAGAACCACTATCTACTAAAGTTTCACACTTAGTCTCCTTTGGATTCTTATCTGGACTCGTCCCCAGACCACTAGTCAGGTACAAGTCAAACTGATCCACTCCCTTTCGATATTTTGAGCACTCATGCAATGGATGAGCGTGAGCAAGAAAGTTGACACCTAAAAGGCGAAACAGAAAGAAGGTGAAGGAGGAAGACAAAAAGGTGTGAAAGGCTCACATAAATGAGGACAATCATAGGCGAGAGAAGGCCATATGATAGATATGATGTGAGGAGTAGGGATTTCCATGCAACGGATGCACATGTGAGCTAAAAGCTCTCCAATGGAACTAGTGGGGGTGCATCCAACTTGCTTGCTCAAGAAGACCTAGAGCTCGTTTAAGGAGGCCCATCATTGAAATATACATGCCAAGTTTTATAGTGTGAAGGGTCCACACATAGCTATATGCATGTATGATGATCTATATGGAGTACAAGGGATAGAGGATGAAGTACTAGTGTGGATCTCTCAAAAGGAATAGTAGTGTGCCCCTTCTCTCTTTTTATTTTTATTTTTCTCTTTTTTTCTATTTTTTTTGTATTTTTTGGTGGCCTCAATGGCTCTTTCTATTTCTCTCATTTGTCCTCTTTGGGATCTTTTGATTTTGTCCTCTTTGGGATCTTTTCCTTACTTTAGGGGCAACACTCTATATTTTACAAGAATATAGGAGATCTTTCACACTTTACAAAGGTACTCACATAAAGAAGATGTAACTATCATGATGCAAATGTATGCCTCTGCCTGGGTAGTAGGATATGCAATGGTACTAGCGCGTCATGTAGCAATGATTAGGGCAAGGCCCAACTAGCATGCGGCTCATCGATCAAGCAAGTAGCATGTATGACATGAAGATCAAGTCATGAGAAGGTGGATGTTGCATGGCAATGTATCTCGGAAAGGCTATGAAAATGCCTTGATAGGTAGGTATGGTGGCTGTTTTGAGGAAATATATAAGGAGGCTTATGATGACAGAGCGTATCATGCCAAGGGTTTGGATGCACCGGCGAAGTATGCGCCAACTCTCGAGGTGAGAAAGGGCAATGCACGGTACCGAAGAGGCTAGAAAAATATGGGAAGGTGGAAGTGTCAAATTTCGAATACTCACATTAGTCCGAAGAACTCATGCACTTATTATCGGTAACTCTCAATCTAATTAGGAGGTTCACAAAGAGACAAGTACCCCGAGGATGAGTGTATGGGGGTTTGGTTATCCTTGCGCATCCTCGACTCATGGTATGTGAGTGTACTCTAATATTCGAACCCTCTAGAGGTAAGTGATCCATCTAGTAGCTAGAGTTCTCAACAGGGTTTTTTTTGGTTTTAAAAAATCACACGGATTGCCCAAAATACGACATCTGTCACTAATAGGCTCGAGCTCTTGACACCAAAAGTTGAAACATTACTCTAGTCAATACCTCAAAACTATTGCAAGTTACTACTACAAAGAGAATAGAACCTTCAACTACCTACTTTCTAGTCAAGACACAAAACTCAGTGCAATAGGCAAACTCTCTAACAAGATAAAACATGCAACCTATAGAAAGTTCAACCTAAGACAAACAAAATCTCTAGAAGAAAAATAAAGCACAACAACTAAACAGAGCAGCAGCTAAGAAAAGAAAAAGAACAACCCACAGCTAAGAGAATAAGCATGCAAATCCTATGAGGAGTTATAGTTCAAGCGGAGCGTGTTTCTCTCCCACACAAAATAAATCTGGGTTCTAACTTGTTATGAACAACAAACAAAGCAAAAACAGACCTAAAAAGGTAAAAAGCGAGACGCTCCAAGCATAGCACATAACGCATGAAGTGATAAAAATATAGTGAAACGAGGGACGAACTGATAATTGTTGATGAAGAAGGGGATGCACGGGGGCATCCCCAAACTTAGACGCTTGAGTCTCCTTGAATATTTATTGGGGGTGCACATGGGCATCCCCAAGCTTGAGCGTTTGACACTCCAGGGTCTTCTTTCATCATCTTCCATCGCACACTTGAAAACTCCCTTCATACATAACTCATTGTAAACTGATTAGAGAGGTTAGTACCCTATTAAAATAATTTTCCCTTACTGGAAATAAAGATATTCTTGAAGAGATACTGTTTCCCAAGATTGCCAAAAAGTTTTTTCAAAGAAAAAGCAAGCTTAAGGTTTTTGCAAAAGTTAGGAGAGACAAAACGTGGAAGAATCTGTGAAAAACAGAACAGCGGGTAGTAAAGAATTTTTTAGGGGTACTTCTGCAAATCAAATCAAAAAACTCAGAACATATGAAAGTTCCGTGATTGTACAGATCACGCTGTGTAAAAAAATCAGCTCAAAAATATGAACTGGCAATTTTCTATGATTTTCCCGTCACGAGGACAGAATCTGTTTTTTGGACAGCATGTCACAACTTTCACTTCCCTTGTCATATGAGGCTATAAATGGCACAAAGCTTGAAAAGTAAAGATACAATGATCTTGCTACAGTAGTAAAAATCACAAAGACTACCAAGAACAGAAGAAAAACAAAAAGGAAAACCTAAATTCGTTGCGGGCTGCCTCCCGAAAGCGCTTCTTTAAAGCCATTAGCTAGGCTTAAAGCAAAAGATCAAGTTGTATCAATTGATCCATCATCAAGATTATCAAAAAGCTCTTCAATAGTAAAAATAGTCTTAAGAGGTTTCTCAAATAAAGGCCGAATAAAAATGCTTCTAGGGATAAAATCAAAAGGTGGAAAATCAATTGAAGTTTCAAAATTAAAGGTAGGTGTCTCCTTGATACGTCCAAAGTGCATCACTATTTTATATTGTAATTTCATCCTATTCATTGATATATTCCACTTTAAAGTATTGTTCTTATGTTGTTTTGGCTTGTTTTACACAGTTTACAACTTTCCAGTGCCGAAGCAGTAGAACCAGAATTCTGCGGTGAAAAGTGGACACCAAGTTGCTTAATCAGATCAAGTCCAAATGCGATGAAAATTTACGGGGAGTGTTTTTATGAAGATTTACTGGGGATCACCGAGGATTGAGGTGAGGGGACCCACCAGGCAGCCAGAAGGGTGCCTGGCGCGGCCCCCCTCCTGGCTGCGCCAGGCACCCTCCTGGCTGCCTGGTGGCCCCCCTCGGTGCCCCCTCTCGCCTATAAGACCCCCCTGGGGTAGAAACCCTAAATAGAGAAGAGTTTTCGTGTTTCGCCGCCGACACGGGGCGGAAACCTACAGAGTAGAAAAGCCATCTCCGACGGGAAGATTCCGACGGGGAGATCACCTCCCAGAAGGGGAGATCGTCGCCATCATCATCATCATCGTCACGAGCATCATCGAGATCATCATCAACATCATCCCCAACATCAGCACCATCTCCATCTCCATCCCATCTCATCTCACAATTGCAACTTGTGTTTTAATCCGTACTATCTATCCTCTCTACTCTGTTGGTGTTGATTACTACTTTGTGGTGAATGCTATTGAGTTTTTTTGAAGAAATATCATTGTGTCTAGATTGTTTGCCACCCATCTATCACCTCTGATCGTGATCTCTTTTATGTCTTATGAGTAGTTACTTTAGTTCTTGAGAACACGGGAGAAGTCTAGTTGTTAGTAGTCATATGATGTTGAAGTATTATGTGTTGTTTGATACTTAAGTTGTGTTGTTATTTCTCTGATGGTGTTATGTGAGTCGAACACTTAACACTTCACCTTTCATGGGCCTAGAGGAATACATTGTGCACAAAGGATGCTTATGGTGGGTTGCCGGAGTGACAGAAACCTGAACCCCAGTTCGCACACTTTTGCCCAAGTTAGTTATGGATCCTTGATCGTAATGTTGTGGTTAGGCTTATGCCTTAATTACTAATGATAAAAATGATAAAAGTATCATTGTTCTTAAAGTATCATTATTGTTCTTATGCATCACTAATGATAAAAATGAACTAATACCTCAGAGGACTATTATTGGATATAGAATGTGTATTGATTTCAGGAAGTTGAACAAGGCCACCAGGAAGGACCACTATCATCTGCCCTTTATTGATCAGATTCTCGAGCGGTTGTCTAAAAACACCCACTTCTGCTATCTTGATGGGTATTCTGGCTTCTCCCAGATTCACGTTAACACAGCGGATCAAGAGAAGACCACCTTTACGTGTCCTTACGGTACTTATGCTTATAGGCGTATGCCTTTTGGTTTGTGTAATGCACCTGCTACTTTTCACAGGTGTATGTCTGCAATATTTCATGGTTTCTGTGAGGAGATTGTAGAAGTTTTCATGGACGACTTTTCTGTCTATGGAAACTCCTTTGACCACTGTCTCCACAATCTTAATAAAGTTTTGTGGAGATGTGAAGAAACGAATTTGGTGCTCAATTGGGAAAAATGCCATTTCATGGTTAACGAAGGGATAGTTCTTGGACACAATATTTCCGAAAGGGGAATTGAAGTGGACAAGGCAAAGATTGAAGCTATTGAAAGGGTTCCCTATCCAAGGGACATCAAAGGTATTCGTAGTTTTCTAGGTCATGCTGGTTTCTATAGAAGATTTATCGAGGACTTTTCTAAGACCTCGAGACCCCTTACCAATCTTCTCCAGAAGGATTCTCCTTTTGTATTTGATGAAGATTGTAAGGAAGCTTTTGAAGTTCTTAATAAAGCCTTGATAACCGCTCCTATAGTACAACCACTTGACTGGAATTTGCCCTTTGAAATTATGTGTGATGCTAGTGATTTTGCTGTTGGAGATGTTTTAGGACAAAGGGTTGACAAGAAGCTGAATGCCATCCACTATGCCAGCAAGACACTTGATAGTGCTCAGAAGAATTATGCTACTACCGAGAAGGAATTCTTGGCAGTGGTGTTTGCTTGTGATAAGTTTAGACCATATATTGTTGATTATAAAGTTATTATTCATACTGACCATGCCGCCATTAAGTATCTTATGCAGAAAAAGGACGCCAAACCAAGACTCATTAGATGGGTACACCTTCTTCAAGAATTTGATTTGCAGATTGTCGATAGAAAAGGAGAAGACAATCCGGTGGCGGATAATCTTTCAAGGATGGAAGATATCCCGCACGATCCTATTCCAGTCAACGACAGTTTCCCAGATGAACAGCTTGTTGTTGTAAAAGTAAAATCTCATTCCGACCCTTGGTTTGCAGATTATGCTAATTTTATCGTTGCAAAGTTTTTGCCTCCAGGCTTTACATTTCAGCAGAGGAAGAAACTCTTCACGGATTTGAGGCACTACTTTTGGGATGATCCACATCTTTACAGAGACGGTGCGGACGGGATCGTAAGAAGGTGTCTACCGGAGCAAGAGCAGTAGGACATTCTTCGACAATGTCATGATAGTCCCTATGGAGGACATCATGCCGGTGAAAGGACCGCACATAAAGTTTTACAATCAGGTTTTTATTGGCCTACTCTTTTTAAGGACGCCGGAAGGTACGTTCTGTCTTGTGATAAGTGTCAGAGAGTTGGTAACATTAGCAGGAGAAATGAGATGCCTATGAATTACTCACTAGTGATCAAACCTTTCGATTGCTGGGGTTTTGATTTTATGGGTCCTTTTCCTCCTTCACACAAGTACACACACATCTTAGTTGATGTTGATTATGTAACCAAGTGGGTTGAAGCAATCCCCACTGAGAGTGCTGATCACAAGACATCTTTGAAAATTCTCAAAGATGTAATTTTTCCTAGGTTTGGAGTACCAAGGTACCTCATGACAGATGGAGGGTCACACTTCACGCATGGAGCTTTTAGGAAAGCTCTAGCCAAGTACGATGTCAATAATAGGATTGCATCACCGTACCACCCTCAAAATAGTGGGCAAGTTGAGCTCACCAATAGGGAGATCAAGTTGATCTTACAAAAGACAGTAAATAGTTCTAGAAAGGACTGGTCAAAGAAGTTAGGAGATGCTTTGTGGGCGTATAGAACTGCTTACAAAAACCCCATGGGCATGTCTCCGTATAAAATGGTCTATGGCAAGGCTTGCCATTTACCATTAGAGTTAGAGCACAAGACTTTCTGGTCTGTCAGAGAGCTAAATTCTTACCCAAAGTTAGCTGGTGAAAAGCGTCTCATGAACTTGACTTATCTAGATGAGTGGAGGAGTGAAGCTTACGAGAGCGCTAAAATGTTCAAGGAAAAGGTAAAGAAGTGGCACGATAAAAGAATTCTGAAACGTGAATTTAATGTTGGTGATAAAGTTTTGTTGTTTAGATCTTGTTTCAGGTTTTCTCCAGGTAAACTACTTTCCAGATGTGAAGGACCTTTTCATATCGAAGAAGTATATCGGTCTGGTGCAATCAAGATCAATAATTTCGAAGGCACCAAACCTCAAGTTGTGAATGGACAAAGACTCAAAAATTATATGGCAGGTGATCCAATCAATGTGGATGCAAACATGATATATACAAAGACTCACAAAGAACATGTTGCAACCAGTTTCAGACTCCGGCAGGAGCAAAATAAGAAAAGGTATGAATTATGGTAAGAAAACACCGCGAACATCAATAAAAGTTTACTTTTCAAAGTTTTTGCAAAATTAGGAAAATTCCAAGCCCGAGTGGAGCCAGAGAGGAGCTCCAGGGGGCCCAGGAGGCCTCCTGGCGCGGCCCCCCTCCTGGACGCGCCAGGCACCCTCCTGGGTTCCCTGGACTCCGACTCCACCTAGGCTTGAAACCTTCCTTCTGTTGCAGAAATTTTTGCTATATATTTGCCCGGATAGTCCCGGCACCGCATCTCGTGATTTCGTGTGTTTTATTTCTCGGTCTATTTCTGCCAGGAAAACTTTCAGCAGATCTAGGTGCCATGGCTTCCCCAAGTTCCCCCAAGGACAAGTTCATCGTCAACGTCATCAACCCTTACCTCGCAGAGGTGAGGAAGCACCCCCAGGTCCTTCATGTGGAGGACAGTGTTCTCCACAAGGAAGATATGAAGGGACCAGTCAAGGAGGGGAGCACCGAGGAGCGGTTGAAGGAGATGGAACATGAGGTCTTCAAGTTCAAGAAGATGGTGGAGCATGGTGTTGAAGCTAACTTCGACATCATGAACGAGATAGAGGCTTCCCACTAGAAGGAGATGAAGGAGATGTGGTCAAGTTTGGCCGCACTAGAAGAAAAAGTTTACGAGCTTCAAGCACAGATCTATGATCTGCAGAACCAGAACTGTGAGTATGAACTTAAGTTCTTACGCATAGGTTTGGGTGCTGAGTGCAGGATCCTGGAGACGGGAATGTCCTTCGATACTGGAGAACCTTTGCCTTGGAAGCGCTTCGCCAAGGAGTACGTGATCAACAAGAACAAGAATGAGGAGTGAAATCTCCTTGGGTAATGGCATCCCCTTAGATTGTTCCAAGCTTGGGGGAGTGCCGAGTATCTTTATTTTTATCTTTATCTTTGTCTTTAGGAGTCAAGTAGAGTCGTATCATGTCTAGGGAAGTAACTTTATGAAATAGGTGTTGCTTTGAGGTCTATCACTCCTTTTGTGGAGACCTTTGTATCCGTGAGTGTGGGGTCATCTATGAAGGAATATTAATGAGAAGTCTATTGGTTTCTTCGCTGCACTCGGTATTCTCTTCACGCAATCGACATTATGAGCTGATTCTTATGGGGAGTATTGACCTTGTATCAGGTATGGCTTCAAAAACTTTATTTAAATCTTGGCAAGTATAGCTTCGGTCATAACAACAAGCATGTTTTTCTCAAAGTAGCGACATAGCCAAAACCTTTGTGTTATTATGCTTGAAGTGTTATGTTGACAAGGAAGGCAACTTGATGTTTCATGCTAGTTTTAATGTTTATGCTTTGTATTGCTTGCATCTAAGTTGTCATTAATTGTCTGGTCTCTCAAAGCCTTGCTAGACAAAACTCTGTACTAAGCGGAATTCTGCTTGTACTTCCATACCCTGAAACCAACATCTTCCACTTGAGTCCACCATACCTTCCTATTTGTGGTATTCCACTACCACTCCTAAAGTATATAATTTATGTGCTATTGATACGTCCAAAACGTATCTATAATTTCTGCTTGCTCCATGCATGTTTTGTGTGATATTGCTATGATCTAGATACACTTTCATACACTTTTGATCATATTTGGACTAACCTATTAACTCAGTGCACCCTAGTGCCAGTTCCTGTTTTCTGCTGTTTTTCTATTTCAGTTTTCCCCCATATAAAAAGTGCCAGAAAAATTCCGGAAAAATACAGGAAAAAACAGCGTACGGGAAGCTTCACGAAGAGCCCGAGTGGGGCCAGAGGGGAGCCAGGGGGCCCAGGCGGCTACCCGGCGAGGCCCCACCCCTGGTCGCACCAGGGGGCGCCTGGGGCCCCTGGTCCACCTCTGGCTGCCCCCTTCTCCTATTTATTCTCCGTCATGGGGAAACTCCGGAGACAGAACCCTTTTTCGCGATCTCTCCTCTGTTCCGCCGCCGCTGCGCTTCCGAGATCGGGAGCACCAGAAGACCTCTTCCCGACACCCTGCCGGAGGGAGGGCCGACCTCCGGGAGTCTCCTCTCCACCATGGATGCTCCCCGGATGTCTCGTGAGTAGTTTTCCTTGGACCATGGGTCCGTGATCAGTAGCTATGTGATGTTCTCCTCCCCTCTTTGTTCTTCATGGTTTAGACCTCGTGAGCTACCCTACATGATCGAGGCACTTTTGTAATCTTTCTGCTATTGCTATGCTGAGTTTGATGGGATCTGATGGATTATGAGATTATGTTCAGATTGTGATAGAGTAATATATTTGGTTTTTATCTCTTATATTTTTGTTCCTAAGTAATTCTTGCATGTTCTCCGTTGTTGTTTATTGCTTTGGCCAAGTAGTAGGTAGTGACTCCAAGAGGGAACGTTATGCTCGATTATGGGTTCATGCCCCCCGATGACACGCTTGAGTGACAGAAACATGAGTCTAGGGGATGTGTTGTTGCCACAAGGGGGAAAACAACAGTGCTTGTAACCGCGGTTGCAAGGATTGTTTACTTTACGCAAAGTGCTTTTTAATGCAGTTGTCTGTTGCTTTGAGTTTACACTTTGGGTGGGGCTCGCAACTTAATACCAACGAGATGTTCTGGATAGATATCTCAAGGTGGATGATTAGTAGTAGATGCAGTTGGATTTCGGTCTACTTATTTTGGCGTACTGCCCGTGCTTTTGAGACTCTTCCTTTCTTTTGTAGCATAGTTAGCATTGCGGTGCGTTCATAATCCTGTCAATTGCCCTTCTGTAATTTGTTTACCTCGCATAGCAGTTTTATCGTCTTTTGGGAGAGAGACATCACTAGCAAACATCACGTATCCCGGTCCATATCCTTATTACTGTTTCCACGCTATCTTTACTTTTCATCTTTTACTTTCAATTGCTATCATTATCCCTTGTGTTTTACCCTTTGTGAACAACAAGACCGGAGAGCTTGACAACCTCTCTGAACTTCGTTGGGAACAAAGTTATCTGTGTCTGTGTGCAGGTCCACGTCAGTTGCGCCGCTGACACCTACTTATCATATCCGGAGTCCTACGGGAGACAAACCTTGGTATCTACACTGAGGGAAACTTGCGGCTGCGCTACATCTCAACCTTCCACTTGGGGTAACCAACGAGGGGCGAGAAGCCATCAAGCGAATTTCTGGCGCCGTTGCCGGGGACTCTGAGTGCTAAGATAGGGTAGTTGCACACTACCCTTTACCTTTTTTTTAGTCTTGTTAGTTTACCTTTCAGTTTTTATCTTTGTGTCTTTTATCAAAAACAACAACAAAATCTGCCACACTTGCTGCTACTATGGGTTCCACCGAAAACACCAAGTTGTGTGACTTCACTAGTCACAACAACCAAGACTTTATCTACACTCCCATGGCCACACCTGCCACTTCAGCTACCTCTTATGAAATTAAACCTGCTTTGCTAAACCTTGTTATGAGAGATCAATTCTCTGGTGCTGGAGATGATGCTGCTTTACACTTGAACAATTTTGTAGAATTATGTGATATGCAAAAGTATAAAGAAGTAGAAGGTGATGTTGTTAAGCTCAAGCTCTTTCCTTTCTCTTTAAGGGGAGACGCTAAAATCTGGTTTCAGTCTTTGCCTAGGAATAGCATAGATTCTTGGGATAAGTGCAAAGATGCTTTTATAGGGAAGTATTACCCACCTGCTAAAATTATCCAATTGAGGACTAACATTATGAATTTAAAGCAATTGGATAATGAACACGTTGCCCAAGCTTGGGAACGAATGAAATCTCTTGTTAAGAAATGTCCTACACATGGTTTGACTACCTGGATGGTTATCCAGACTTTTTATGCAGGCTTGAACTTTACCTCGCGGAACCTGTTAGATTCGGCCGCGGGAGGAACCTTTATGTCAACTACACTTGGTGCTGCCACGAAGCTTCTCGATGAGATGATGACCAATTATTCCCAATGGCACACCGAACGCGCTCCAAAGGGTAGGAAGGTAAACTCTGACGAGGAAGTTACCTCCCTCAATGAAAAAGTTGACTTAATTATGTCTCTACTTACCAAGCAGCCCTCTATTGATCCTCATGATGTCCCTTTAAATTCTTTGGTTGCCCAAGAACAAGTAGATGTGAACTTTATTGATAGAAACAACTTCAACAACAATGCTTATAGGGGTAATTTTGCTAGCAATCCTAGACCGTTTCCATCCAACTATGGGAACAACAACACCTACCCTAGCAACAAGAACCCCTCTTCTGAATTGGAAAACATGCTTAGAGACTTTATCACTACCCAAAAAGCCTTCAATAAAAATGTAGAGGAGAAATTATCTAAATTAGATAATCTCTCTTTGAAGGTAGAAAGCTTAGCCCTTGATATTGAGATGCTTAAAATTACAACCTCTCCCCTTGAGGAGAATAAGGCCACTCCTATTAATGCTATCCAATTACAAATTAATGAAAATATTAGGATGATGGCTAAACTTAAAGAAAGGTGGGCTAGAGAAAAAGAGGAAGAGGATAGAATTAAGAGCCTTCCTACACACCACACAGTTTCCACTATCCAAATTGTTGAGGACACCCAAACTATTAGCACCCAATGCACTCCTAGTCCCGTTGGACCTATTAATGGTGATGCTAATACCTCAACCAAAGATGAAGAAACTCCTATGAACATAGAGGGTTTCAAACAAGTGAGTCTAGATGACACTACTACCACCTTCGATAGTAGTGATATTGATTTTGATAGTTGCACCCTCTCAGAAGTTATTAGCTTTCTACACAAAATGTCTAGAGACCCCCACACTAGCACACTTAATCTTGCCTTCACGGAGCATATCACAAATGCTCTCATCAAAGCTAGGGAGGAGAAGCTTAGAGTAGAAGCCTCCATACCTAGGAAGCTAGATGATTGTTGGGACCCTATGATCAAAATTAAATTAAATAACTTCTCTTGCTATGCTTTATGTGATGTTGGAGCTAGTACCTCCGTTATGCCCAAAAGAATATTTGATATGTTTGAATTGAAGCCCTTTCAGCCTTGTTCTTTTGGTGTTCGTCTTGTTGATTCTTCCGTAAAGAAACCTTTGGGGAAGATCGAAGATGTTCTTATCATTGTCAATGACAACTATGTTCCCGTTGATTTTATTGTTATGGATATAGAGTCTGAACCTTTGTGTCCAATTATTTTGGGACGTCCTTTTCTTCGCACCGTTGGTGCGGTTATTGACATGAAAGAAGGGAATATAAAATTCCAATTCCCATTCAAAAAGGGGATGGAACACTTCCCTAGAAAGAAAATCAAGTTATCTTTTGAGTCCGTTACACGGGCTAGTTATTCTCTTTCTCTTGATAAAACTTGATTCTTCTTTTGCATTATGCCTAGCTTAAAGGCATAAAAGAAAGCGCTTTCGGGAGGCAGCCCGCAACGAATTTAGGTTTTTCTTTTTGCTTTTGTTGTGTCTTGATGATTGTTACTACTGTAGCAACATCATTGTATCTTTATTTTTCAGCTTTGTGCCAAGTTATAGCCTCTTACGGCAAGGGAAGTAAAAGTTGTGACATGCTGTCCAGAAAACAGATTCTGTCCTCGTGACCAGAAAAATTCCAGAAAAATCTCAGTTCATCTTTTTGAGCTGAAATTTTTACACAGCATGCTCTATACAATTACGAAACTTTCGTATGTTCTGAGTTTTTTTATTTGAGTTGCAGAAGTGCCCCTAAAAAAATTCTTTACTACCTGTTGTTCTGTTTTTCACAGATTCTGCCACGTTTTGTCTCTCCTAACTTTTGCAAACCTTAAAGCTTGCTTTTTCTTTGCAAAAACTTTTTGGAACTCTTGAGAAACAGTAGCTCTTCAAGAATATCTTTATATCCAGTGGGGGAAATTATTTTATTAAGGGTACTAACCTCTCTAATCAGCTTATGATGAGTTATGTATGAAGGGAGTTTTCAAGTGTGCGATGGAAGATGATGAAAGAAGATCCAGGAGTGTCAAGCGATCAAGATTGGGGATTCCCCCATGCATCCCCAACAAATATTCAAGGAGACTCAAGCGTCTAAGCTTGGGGATGCCCCCGTGCATCCCCTTATCCATCAACAATCATCATTTCGTCCTTCGTCTCACTATATTTTTATCACTTCATGTGTTATGTGTTATGCTTGGAGCGTCTCGCTCTTAGGTTTTATTTTTAATTTTATTTAGCGTTGCTTGCTGTTCATAACAAGTTAGATCCCGTCTTACTTTGTGTGGGAGAGAAACACGCTCCACTTTCAAAATCTAGAACACACCATAGGATTTTTCCTGCTTATCTTTCTGCTGTTGTGTGTTCTTTATCTTTTCATAGCTACTGCCATGTTTAGTCTTAGTCTTAGTTTGTCTTTAGCAAGAGCCTTGGCTTTTGTTTAGTTTGTTGCTGGAACTCTTTTTAGTTTTCATGTTTGTCTTGTTAAAGAGAGTTGGTTGTTGCACTGAGTTGTGTCTTGTCTTGAGAGTAGGTAATTGAGGTTGCTATTTTCTTCTAGTAGTAACTTGCAATAGTTTTGAGGTATTGATGTGAGTAATGTTTGAACTTTTGGTGTCAAGAGCTCTAGCCTATTAGTGATAGGTGTCGTATTTTGGGCAATCCGTGTGTATTTTCAAAACCTACAAAACTAGTTGAGAACTCTAGCTACTAGATGGATCACTAATCTTGGGAGGGATCGAATATCAGAGAACACTCACGTACCATGAGTCGAGGATGCGCAAGGATAACCAAACCCCCATACACTCCTCCTCGGGGTACTTGTCTCTTTGTGAACCTCCTTATTAGATTGAGAGTTACCGATAATAAGTGCATGAGTTCTTCGGACTAATGTAAGTATTGAAAGTTGACACTTCCACCTTCCCATATTTTGCTAGCCTCTCCCGTGCCGTGCATTGCCTTCTTCTCATTCCGAGAGTTGGTGTCCACCTTCGCCGGTACATCCAAACCCTTGGCATGATACGCTCTGTCATCATAATCCCCCTTATATATTTCCACAAAACAGCCACCATACCTACCTATCAAGGCATTTCCATAGCCTTTCCGAGATATATTGCAATGCAACATCCACCTCTTCATGACTTGATCTTCATGTCATACATGTTCCTGCTACACTGGCAGCAACATACATTGCATACATCATGTTAGTTACATCTTCTTTATGATTTTGCGTACCTTGTAAAGTGTGAAAGATCTCCTTTACCTTCTTGTAAAATAGAGTGTTGCCCTTAAATGAGGAAAAGATCCCAAAGTGGACACAATAAAAGATCCCAAAGAGGACAAATGAGAGTTAAATAGAATGAGCCATTGAGGCCACAAAAAAATACAAAAAAATAGAAAAAAGAGAAAAAAAAAGAAGAAAAAAGAGAGAAAGGGGCAACACTACTATCCTTTTGAGGGATCCACACTAGTACTCCCTTTATATCCTTGTACTCCATAGAGATGATCATTATGCATATAGCTATGTGGGGACCTTCACACTATAGAACTTGGCTTGCATATTCCAAGGATGAGCCTCCTCAAACGAGCTCTAGGTCTTCATGAGCAAGCAAGTTAGATGCACCCCCACTAGTTCCATTGGAGAGCTTCCTAGCTCGTATGTGCATCCGTTGCATGGCAATCCCTACTCCTCACATCATATCTATCATTTGGCATCTCTTGCCTATGATTGTACTCATTGATGTGAGCCTTTCTCACCCTTTTTTGTCTTCCTCCTCCACACTACTTCTCTCTTTTCCATCCTAAGTGTCAACTCTCGTGCTTACGCTCATCCATTGCATGAGTGCTCAAAATATCGAAAAGGAGTGGATCAAATTGACTTGTACCTGGCTAGTGGTCTGGGGATGAGTCAAGATAAGATTCCAAAGAGGACCAAGTGTGAAACTTTAGTAGATTGAGTTCTCAACACAAAAATACTTTTTTCTCGTACTCCCTATCCGCCTTCTTGCACGCAAACACCATTTGGAGACATTCGAGTCACGGACAGCGAGAGCTCTTGCACCTAATGTTCTTTTGTTACTTGTTTCAATGCTAATATAGACTCTTGCATGTTATGACTTGAATTGGATCTCTAACCTTGATTGCTTTACTTTTCAAAGTTCTTTTATGGTTGCTAGCATGTCACCACAGAAATTATGCTATTATCATTTACCTACTCGAGGACGAGCAGGAATTAAGCTTGGGGATGTTGATACGTCCAAAACGTATCTATAATTTATGCTTGCTCCATGCATGTTTTGTGTGATATTGCTATGATCTAGATACACTTTCATACACTTTTGATCATATTTGGACTAACCTATTAACTCAGTGCACCCCAGTGCCAGTTCCTGTTTTCTGGTGTTTTTCTATTTCAGTTTTCCCCCATATAAAAAGTGCCAGAAAAATTCCGGGAAAAATACAGGAAAAATCAGCGTACAGGAAACTTCGCGAAGAGCCCGAGTGGGGCCAGAGGGGAGCCAGGGGGGCCAGGCGGCCACCCGGCGCGGCCCCACCCCTGGCCGCGCCAGGGGGGCGCCTGGGGGCCCTGGTCCACCTCTGGCTGCCCCCCCCCCCTTCACCTATTTATTCTCCGTCACAGGGAAACTCCGGAGACAGAACCCTTTTTCGCGATCTCTCCTCTGTTCCGCTGCCGCCGCGCTTCCGAGATCGGGAGCACCAGAAGACCTCTTCCCGGCACCCTGCCGGAGGGAGGGCCGACCTCCGGGAGTCTCCTCTCCACCATGGATGCTCCCAGGATGTCTCGTGAGTAGTTTTCCTTGGACCATGGGTCCGTGATCAGTAGCTATGTGATGTTCTCCTCCCCTCTTTGTTCTTCATGGTTTAGACCTCGTGAGCTTCCCTACATGATCGAGGCACTTTTGTAATCTTTCTGCTATTGCTATGCTGAGTTTGATGGGATCTGATGGATTATGAGATTATGTTCAGATTGTGATAGAGTAATATATTTGGTTTTTATCTCTTATATTTTTGTTCCTAAGTAATTCTTGCATGTTCTCCGTTGCTGTTTATTGCTTTGGCCAAGTAGTAGGTAGTGACTCCAAGAGGGAACGTTATGCTCGATTGTGGGTTCATGCCCCCCGATGACACGCTTGAGTGACAGAAACATGAGTCTAGGGGATGTGCTGTTGCCACAAGGGGAAAACAACGGTGCTTGTAACCGCGGTTGCAAGGATTGTTTACTTTACGCAAAGTGCTTTTTAATGCAGTTGTCTGTTGCTTTGGGTTTACACTTTGGGTGGGGCTCACAACTTAATACCAGCGAGATTTTCTGGATAGATATCTCAAGGTGGATGATTAGTAGTAGATGCAGTTGGATTTCGGTCTACTTATTTTGGCGTACTGCCCGTGCTTTTGAGCCTCTTCCTTTCTTTTGTAGCATAGTTAACATTGCGGTGCGTTCATAATCCTGTCAATTTCGCTTCTGTAATTTGTTTACCTCGCATAGCAGTTTTATCGTCTTTTGGGAGAGAGACATCACTAGCGAACATCACGTATCCCGGTCCATATCCTTATTACTGTTTCCACGCTATCTTTACTTTTCGGCTTTTACTTTCAATTGTTATCATTATCCCTTGTGTTTTACCCTTTGTGAACAATAAGACCGGAGAGCTTGACAACCTCTCTGAACTTCGTTGGGAACAAAGTTATCTGTGTCTGTGTGCAGGTCCATGTCAGTTGCGCCGCTGACACCTACTTATCATATCCGGAGTCCTACGGGAGACAAACCTTGGTATCTTTACTGAGGGAAACTTTCTGCTGCGCTACATCTCAACCTTCCACTTGGGGTAACCAACGAGGGGCGAGAAGCCATCAGCTATCTCTAGATGTTCAAAATCTTCTGTTTTGTGCCACTGATTCAACTCATGAGGAAGTGGTGGGTAACCCATGATCTTCTTAATTTGGACAAGTTTTATCTTGGGATTGCATGACTAATCTGCAAACCCCTAATACGAGAAGGGACTGGCATGAGTGCCCAGCTCATAAAAGATAAATACTAACGCACAAGTTCCTTCGCCCATTTATGAGTGATAAACAAAGGAATTTAAGGGGATGTGATCGTTCCCACATGGGAGTCGTTCCTCGAAACTTGTCCAAATCATGAAGTGAGTGAGTTATCTATCAGCAGTCGTTGACGGATCATGCACCTCCCAAAGGCCTGTTTTTATTCTGTTTGATCTAGAGATGGCACATGAGTTTTCCCTGCTTACCCTTTTGCACGGGGTTTATACTTTATTTTGTGCTGAGTCAGTCCTTCCTACTTCCTTCCTTATTGAGAGAGAACAGACACTTGATGTTAATAAGATTCTTGCATACAAAGCTGCATTGAAAGTTAGCATGTTACATCTTTGTTGACATTATATTTTGATAAGTGAGTTGTTTGCAAAGCTTATGCTTAGTAAACATCTTCCTTTGTGTTAACATGTGCACTTCTTGACTGATAACATGTTCTTTCCAAAGCTTCAACTGGTTCCATTATAAGTGAAAGAGCAAAAGTAAAAGTTATTAGTTGTTCCTTGACCAAGGCTATGTTTGCCATGATTTGATGAGTTTTCCAGGTCCTACTTTGTTATAATTGTTACTACTTTCTCATAAGGACCTTATGAGTTGAGGTTGCTGTTGAGGATGCTTCAGTTTGGTGAGAAATCTTGATGCATCTTGTCCGTATTATTTTATCGACGCTTCACTCTCAAAACTTGTGGACAGGTTAACCGAGCTCAGCAATCGCTTGGGGACAAGCGAGGTCTAAGCTTGGGGGAGTTGATACATCCAAAATGCATCACTATTTTATATTGTAATTTCATCCTATTCATTGATATATTCCACTTTAAAGTACTGTTCTTATGTTGTTTTGGCTTGTTTTACACAGTTTACAACTTTCCGGTGCCGAAGCAGCAGAACCAGAATTCAGCGGTGAAAAGTGGACACCAAGTTGCTTAATCAGATCAAGTCCAAATGCGATGAAAATTTACGGGGAATGTTTTTATGAAGATTGACTGGGAATCACCGAGGATGGAGGTGAGGGGACCCACCAGGCAGCCAGAAGGGTGCCTGGCGCGGCCCCACTCCTGGTCGCGCCAGGCACCCTCCTGGATGCCTGGTGGCCCCCCTCGGTGCCCCCTCTCGCCTATAAGACCCCCCTGGGGTAGAAACCCTAAATAGAGAAGAGTTTCCGTGTTTCGCCGCTGACACGGGGCAGAAACCTACAGAGGAGAAAAGCCATCTCCGGCGGGCAGATTCCGCCAGGGAGATCACCTCCCGGAAGGGGAGATCGTCGCCATCATCATCATCATCCTCACGGGCATCATCGAGATCATCATCAACATCAGCACCATCTCCATCTCCATCCCATCTCATCTCACAATTGCAACTTGTGTTGTAATCCGTACTATCTATCCTCTCTACCCTGTTGGTGTTGATTACTACTTTGTGGTGAATGCTATTGAGTTTTGTTGGAGAAATAGCATTGAGTCCAGATTGTTTGCCACCCATCTATCACCTCTGATCATGATCTCTTTTATGTCTTGTGAGTAGTTACTTTAGTTCTTGAGAACACGGGAGAAGTCTAGTTGTTAGTAGTCATATGATGTTGAAGTATTATGTGTTGTTTGATACTTAAGTTGTGTTGTTATTTCTCTAGTGGTGTTATGTGAGTCGAACACTTAACACTTCACCTTTCATGGGCCTAGAGGAATACATTGTGCACAAAGGATGCTTATGGTGGCTTGCCGGAGTGACAGAAACCTGAAACCCAGTTCGCACACTTTTGCACAAGGAGTTATGGATCCTTGATCGTAATGTTGTGGTTAGGCTTATGCCGTAATTACTACCTTGTATTTGTGGATGCTTGCAAGGTGTGTAATCATAAGAGTACACTTATCTTAGTCTAGAAGGTGTACTAGCATTGATCCACCCACCGACACTTATCAACACAATACATATTACTTGGCGGAGTATGGTGAAAGTAACTTGGCTATCTCTCCCATGTGTTCTCGAGAACGCTTTAGCTTTTATAAATTTAGTTCCTAGGCTTATCCTTGTGAAAGGATTGGGCCACTTTCTACTCCTCAGTTACCCTGTTTACTTTGCTTGTCTTTTACTTTTCTGTTGCTTAAACCAAAAACCCCTAAATATTTACCTTTCAGTGTGTGCAGCCCTTTCCTTATCCAGTGTCACTTATCAACACCTTTTGCTCCTCGTGGGATCGACATCCTTATTTATCGAAAAGCTACAATTGATCCCCTAGACTTGTGGGTTATCAAGAATCGTTTATTGGCGCGGTTAACAGGGAAGGCAACCCAACTAAACCTATTAACTTCTCCGCCATCACTCCTCCAAAGTCTTCGCTGTTTCAACTCTTTTGGCAATAGGTGCGTCAACTTTAGCTCGAGGAACCTTAGGGACGTAAACGAACTTAGGTTCCTTTCTTGCCGGAGTTTCATACTTTTTGGTTTTGATTGAGGAAAAGATAGTTCCTAGAGTTTCAATAACTTCCTCAATCTTTTCTATCCTAGAAGACTTCTCATCAAGGGATTTGATAGTCTCCAAAGTTTTGATAATTTTTTGCATGGAGCTATTTAGCCTATTCAAATTCCCTTGAATCTTACGATCCAACTCATTTACCTTATCGATACTTGGCATCTCTAACTCTATTTTTTCAAGTTTTCTCATAATGTGAGCTAGAGTATTGTCCTCCTTAATACTAGCAATGGGGAGACTTCCAACAAGATTTTCAATAATATTAAGGGCTTCCCAAACTGGAGCCTCTATAAAGTTCCCATTGATAGCTGTGTCTAAGACAAACCTATTCAAAGAAGTAATCCCAAAATAAAAATTTCTAAGCAGGATAGTAGTGGATTGCTTCTTGGTGGCCCTCTTTTGAGAATCATTAATTCTATACCAAGCCTCTTTCAGACTTTCACCACCTCTCTGAGTAAAGGTAAGTACTTTTGCATCACCGAAAGCAAAAGGACCAGCCATAGTGGTAACTACTAGCAAAGTAACAGGTATTTTTGGTATTTTTTATAAGGGACACAAAAGTAAAAACTGAAAGGTAAACTAACACGACTAAAAAGCAAAGATAAAAGATAGTGTGCAACTCCCCTATCTTGTAGACTGGAGTCCTCGGCAACGGCGCCAGAAATTGCTTGATGCTAGCAAGGAAGATACTTCTCTCGCTTCTCGTTGGTTACCCCAGGTGGAAGGTGAGATGTAGCATAGCAGCAGATTTCCCCTATGCAGAGGATAGGGTTTGTCTCCCGTAGGACTCGCAGAAATATTAGAAGGTGGTAAAGTGAACAATGGCGCCGTTCACAACCCGAGGTTGCTTACTTCACCTGGACCTGCACACACAACAAGTAACTTTGCTCCCAAAGAGTACAGAGGAGTTGTCAATTCCTCCAGACTTGCTGTTTACAAATGATCAATTTAGGAGATAATAATAGTGGCAACTGAAAGTAAGAACTGAGAGTAAATTTAAGGTGTAAACAATGGTGTGAATATGGACCGGGGTCCCGTGATGTTCACTAGTGATGTCTCTCTCCCAAAAGACGATAAAAGTTCTAGCGAGGTAAACAAATCACAGCTGGGCAATTGACAGGATTATAAACGCACCGCAATGCTAACTATGCTACAAAAGAAAGGAAGAGGCTCAAAATCAATGGGTAGTACGCCAAGGTAAGTAGACCGAAATCCATTTGCATCTACTATGAATCATCCACCTTGAGATATCTATCCAGAACATCTCGCTGGTATTAAGTTGCAAATCCCACCCAAAATGTAAACTCAAAGCAACAGACAACTGCATTAAAAGAACTATGTGTAAAGTAAACAATCATTGCACCCCGCGAGTACAAGCACCGTTGTTTTATCCCTGGTGGCAACAGCACATCCCCTAGTCTCATGTTTCTGTCACTCAAGCTAGACATCAAGGAGCTGAACCCACAATCAAGCATAACGCTCCCTCTTGGAGTTGCAACAAATAACTTGGCCAAAGTAAAATACGGCAACGGAGAACATGCAAGAATTTACTAAAGAACACAGATATAAAAGAGAACCAAATATATTACTCATCACAATCTGAACATAATCTCATAATCCATCAGATCCCAGCAAACTCAGCATAGCAACATAGAAAACTACAAAAGTTCCTCGATCACGTGAGGCAGATCACGAGGTCTCGAAAGTAAAAGCACAAAGAGGGGAGAGGTACATCACATAGCTACTGGTCACAGACCCATGGTCCAAGGGGGACTACTCACGGCACATCTGGGAGGCGTCCATGGCGATGCATGGTCTCCTGGAGTGGACTCCTGGCAGCCCCGATCTTGAAACGGCGGCGGCGGTACAGAGAGGAGAACGGGAATAGCAGATCGATATTAGGGGTTTCCGTCACTGGGGGTAAATATAGGAGAAGGGGGGCACCGAGAGGGGCCACAGGGAAGCCAGGAGGCCTCCTGGCGCGGCCTAGGGTGGGGCCGCGCAAGGGACCCTCCTGGGGCCCTGGTGGGTCCACCCCCCTCCTTTCTTGATTAGGGAAGCTTCCTGGTCGCTGATTTTTTATTGGTTTTTTCTGGAATTTATTTGGCACTTTTAATGGCCGAAAAACCTAAAATACAAAAACAACAGAAAACAGGAACTGGCAACTGGGTGCACTGAGTTAATAGGTTAGTCCAAATATGATAAAAAGTGTATGAAAGTTCAAGAAAAACATGGCAAAGTAACACAAATCATGCATGGAGCAAGAAGAAATTATAGATACGTTTGGGACGTATCAGTTGGTTGTTGCACTGAGTTGTGTCTTGTCTTGAAGTAGGTAATTGAGGTTGCTATTCAATGATAGTAGTAACCGGCAATAGTTTTGAGGAATTGTTATGAGTAATGTTTGAACTATTGGTGTCAAGAGCTCTAGCCTATTAGTGATAGGTGTCGTATTTTGGGCAATCCGTGTTATTTTCAAAACCTACAAAATTAGTTGAGAACTCTAGCTACTAGATGGATCACTAATCTTTGGAGGGATCGGATATTAGAGTACACTCACGTACCATTAGTCGAGGATGCGCAAGGATAACCAAACCCCCATACACTCCTCCGGGTACTTGTCTCTTTGTGAACCTCCTTATTAGATTGAGAGTTACCGATAATAAGTGCATGAGTTCTTCGGACTAATGTAAGTATTGAAAGTTGACACTTCCACCTCCTCATATTGTGCTAGCCTCTTCCGTACACTGCATTGCCCTCTTCTCACTCCAAGAGTTGGTGTCCACCTTCGCCGGTGCATCCAAACCATTGGCATGATACGCTCTGTCATCATAAACCTCCTCATATCTTTCCTCAAAATAGCCACCAAACCTACCTATCAAGGCATTTCCATAGACTTTCCGAGATATATTGCCATGCAACATCCACCTCTTCATGACTTGATCTTCATGTCATACATGTTCCTGCTACACTGGCAGAGGCATACATTGCATACATCATGATAGTTATATCTTCTTTATGATTTGAGTACCTTGTAAAGTGTGAAAGATCTTTTATACCTTCTTGTAATATAGAGTGTTGCCCTTAAGTGAGGAAAATATCCCAAAGTGGACAAAATAAAATATCCCAAAGAGGACAAATGAGAGTTAAATAGAAAGAGCCATTGAGGCCACCAAAAAATAGAAAAAATTAGAAAAAAGATAAAAATAAAATAAAAAGAGAGAAAGGGGCAACACAACTATCCTTTTGAAAGATCCACACTAGTACTCCCTCTTATCCTTGTACTCCATAGAGATGATCATACATGCATATAGCTATGTGGGGACCCTTCACACTATAGAACTTAGCTTGCATATTCTAAGGATGAGCCTCCTCAAAAGAGCTCTAGGTCTTCATGAGCGAGCAAGTTAGATGCACCCCCACTAGTTCCATTGGAGAGTTTTTCTTAGCTCATATGTGCATCTGTTGCATGGAAATCCCTACTCCTCACATCATATATATCATTTGGCCTTTCCAGCCTATGATTGTCCTCATTGATGTGAGCCTGACGAGGGGGTGACCCCACGACTCCTATAGATGAGCCTACCCGGTGTCCCAGAAGACAGAAGGCCCACAAAGATGCCGCCTGGGCCCAGCCTTGGCCCACTAGTGGCACCGACGTAGGAGTCCGCGAGTCGTAAGGGAGGTGCAAACTTGTCGTACGGAACAAGATCATGGTTAGGAAACCTCGTCTGTAATCAGGACGGACTCCCCGAGACCTAGCCAAGTATATAAGGGCTAGGAGGGGAGACGTCGAGATGAAGCAATACACAATCTGTAACCAAGCCGTGTGCGCACTAGCCTCGGCTTCCCTGTAATCGCCATCTCCAATCAATAATATCGAGCAGGAACGTATCCTCCTGTTAGCCGACGAGCTTATCGTCCAACCTGTACCTCTCATGACTAACCCAGGGTCCCTGACCATGGGATTTGCCGGGGTACATCCCCGTCAATTGGCGCCGTCTGTGGGAACCACACAGGTTGGAATTACGATCTCGGCGGTTCCGTCTCCAGCAAGCCGTAACTCAAGGGCAAGAACCAGATGCAATCTACCCGAAGAACTCAAGATCACGGCGAACATCTCTGCCGCCCCGGCAAGATCGCTCAGCCTGCAGCCGTATCAAGATCAATACTACGGCGGCAATCGAGCCCGCCGCCATCGAAGGAGAACTCGACGACCCAAAAGAAAGGCGCAAGGTTTCTACACAGAGACCCCGATCGACGAACTACAACATGAAGAAGAGGACATGCCGGCCACTCAACGTCCCACCGCCACTCGGGCACCCGCCGCACAACAAGACATTGACTCCGAGCTCGAGATCAGCGACCGCCAAGATCATCGCCAACAAGGAAGAAATCGACGACCCAGAAGGCAGGCGCGAGGACCCTATGAAGCGACTCCACCCGACGAGTCGAACTATACAGCCGCACGATCGCCGACCAGTCGACGACCCGCCGCCGCGCGGACAGCCACCACCCGCCAGGGCAGCGACTCCGAGACTCGGACCGGTGAATACTACGACCCAGATCGAAGGCCAGATGAATTCGCCAATCTCATAAGGAACAAGAATCTAAGTGCAGGGATCGAAGTCGACCCGCGAGCTCACGAGCACCCAGCGGACCACGCGCTATTCTTCCGAATCTCAAGGAGGAAACGGCACGCCGGATCTAGCAAGCTCACGGTCAGGGAACAGCTAGAAGGAACATGCACGATCCACTGCTTCGAAGACAGCTGGGGAAACATCAGATCGAGCCACACTCTGGGAGACTGCCGCCTGTTCAATGAACTCGCCGACAGCCTCAAGGAGGAAAAACAGCAAGAAGCCAAGCACACCCGACGAGCCGAGCAGTCGCCCACTCAAGGACAGGTGTACACGATCCAAGAAGGCAAGGTATCGCAAGCCCAGCAGGACGCCTACACCCTGCAGGCTAGAGCAGCCGAGAATCTTAACGCAGTTGAAGTCTACCAGCTACACGACGCAGAAACCAGCATCACGTTCTCCCAGAGCGACCACCCGCCTGCAGTCCCAAGGCTAGGGCACGCGCCCCTGGTCCTCGACGCTCAAATCGGAGGGTACGACATGGACATAATCTTCATGGACGGAGGCAGTAGCATGAACATAATCTTCGTCAGCACCCTGCGCAAGATGCTGATCCCTCGATCAGTATGGAAGAAATCAAGCACCATGTTATACGGAGTAGTCCCAGGAGAAGCAGCTACCTCCCTTGGATTAATTGATCTCGAAGTCGTCTTCGGCAACAGACGCAATTTCGCAAGACGCACCCTCGAGTTCGAAGTACTCGATTGGCAATCACAGTACCACGCCATATTGGGGCGTCCAGCGTTCGCACAATTCATGGCGGTTCCGCACTACGCCTACCTTAAACTCAAGATGCCAGGATCCGCGGGCGTCATCACAGTCAACGGGAGCTTCATCAAGTCAGACAAATGTGACCGCGATTTCCACAAAGTCTCTGTCACCTTCGGAGCCGAGCAAGAACTCACAGAAATAGCCATGGCGACAGACAAAAGTATCTTTCCGCTAGCAAGCCGAAGCGAGTCAAAAGAGTAAGGACGGGACTTCAAGATCGACAGCGACACAGTCACCCACCAGGTGCACCCGACAGACCCAGAAAAAACAGTCCGCGTGTACGCCCACCTCCCGGAAGAGCAAGCGATGGCCCTCATCACTTTCCTCCGCGAAGAATGGGAAATCTTTGCCTGGTGCCCAGCCGACATGCCAGGAGTACCACGCGAGTTTTCCGAGCACGCGCTGCGCATCAAGCCAAACACCAAGCCAGTGAAGCAGGCGCTACGAAGATTCTCAGAACCCAAACGTAGAGCAATCGCGGAGGAAGTCAACCGACTACTCGACGCCCAATTCATTCGAGAGACGAAGAAAGCCACTTGGGTCGCCAACCCTGTGCTGGTCCCCAAGAAATACACGGATGTACTGCGAATGTGCGTCGACTACGGGCCAATCAACAAACACTGCCCAAAGGATCACTTACCCCTTCCAAGAATCGATCAGATAATCGACTCGACAGCAGGATGCGATCTACTATCGTTCCTCGACGCCTACTCAGGATACAATCAGATCAGGATGAAGGAAGAAGACGAAGAGCATACATCATTCATCACCCCTTACGGCGTATTCTGCTACAGAACAATGCCTTTCGAACTCAAGAACGCAGGTGCTACATACCACCAAATGATGCAAGCATGCTTAAAAGAGCAAATCGGAATAAATGTACAGGTCTACGTGGATGACATCGTCATCAAAACCTACAGCGCAAACACACTACTCGACGACCTGCGTGAGACATTCGCAGCACTCAACAAATACAGAATCAAACTCAACCCAAAGAAGTACGCGTTCGGCCTCCCAGTCGGGAAGCTGCTCGGGTACATGGTCTCTGCTCGAGGAATCGAAGCGAACCCCGAGAAATTTAAAGCAATCACCAGGATGCAGGAACCAACCAACATCACAGGCGTGCAGCAGCTCACCGGAAGACTCGCAGCCCTGAGTCGTTTAATCAGCAGATTTGGAGAGCGCACGTTGCCATTCTACCAGTTGCTGAGAAAAGGAGAGAAATTCGAGTGGACCGAAGAAGCCCGCAAAGCATTCGCGGACCTGAAGAAGAAACTGTCGACCCCACCGACCCTGGCGGTACCCAAAGAAAAAGAACAACTATACCTTTACGTAGCAGCGCGCAACAGCGTGGTAAGCACAGTACTCGTCGTCGAGCGCACAGAGGAAGGCAAGATCCAGAGCATACAGAGGCCGATCTACTACCTCAGCATGCTCTAGACAAAATCCCAGCAGTGGTACCCGCACTACCAGAAGCTGCTACTGGCCATCATCACGACCTCAAGAAAGGTGTCGCACTACTTCGACGAGCACCCCATCACAATAGTGAGTAGCGCACCACTCGCAGAAATTCTCAACAAAACCCAGAGCGACTGGGCGAGTCGCCGAGTGGAACATTGAGCTCAGTCCGCTGGACCTACAATTCAAGCATCCGACAGCAATCAAGGCTCAAGTACTCCCAGATTTTCTGGTCGAGTGGACGGAGGTCCAGACACCAGGCCCCCCAGACCTGTCGAACTCATGGGCAATGTTCTTCGACGGGTCCAAAAGACAGCAAGGAGCCGGAGCAGGAGTCGTTCTGGTCTCCCCCAAAGGAACCAAACTCAAATACATCCTCCAGATCAACTTCAGCCACGCCTCCAACAATGAAGCCGAATACGAGGCACTGCTCTATGGCATGCGTATGGGCAAAACATGCGGTGCCACTCGCCTCGTAATCTACGGAGACTCCAACCTCGTCGTCCAGCAGGCGATGAAAGACTGCAACGCACTAGACGACAACATGGCGGCCTATCAGAAGCTCTACAACGCACTCGAAGGAAGTTTCGACGGTTGCGAGCTCAATTATATCCCCAGAGCAAACAACACAGAAGCCGACGAACTCGCAAACATCAGCTCGACTCGAGGACCAGTACCACCCGGCGTCTTCCTTGAAAGCATCATCCAGCGATCCATCAAGGAGAAACCAGCAGCACCAAAGGCAGCTGTAGACGACGACACCACAGGGCCAGCACAAGTGGCATCAGCAAGTCCATCTGAAGGCAACAGCAGCCAAGAGGTCGAACCTACGAATTCAACAGCACTTGAAGGACCAGCATGGACAAGATCGTTCCTCCGATTCCTAATCGAAGGCACACTACCGCAAGATGTCTCAGAAGCCCGACGCATCAACCGCTGATCCAAGGCATTCACAGTCATCAACAGACAGTTATACAAGCGAAGCATCACCCAGATACTCCAGAAATGCATCGATGAAGAAGACGGCCAAGCCCTACTACTCGAAATCCACGAGGGCACCTGCGGGTACCACGCGAGCAGCCGAGCGCTCGTATCTAAAGCGTTCCGAGCAGGGTTCTACTGGCCCACTGCGATGAAAAACGCAGAAGACATCGTACGACGCTGCATCGCCTGTCAAAAATTCGCCAGCAGGCCGCACGCCCCAGCCTCAGAACTCAAGACCATACCACTATCATGGCCCTTCGCCACCTAGGGACTCGACATGGTGGGCCCACTGAAGAAATCGTCAAAGGGATGAAGAACTCACCTGCTAGTAGCAGTCGACAAGTTCACCAAATGGATCGAAGCAGTGCCCATCACCAGCTCCACAACTCTCACGACGGTGAACTTCATCAAATCAATCATCTTCAGGTTCGGGGTGCCACACAACATCATCACGGACAATGGCACAAACTTCACAGCAGCAGAATTCCAGAACTTCTGCGAAGAATTGGGCATCAAAATCAACTATGCATCAGTCGCACACCCACAATCCAACGGCCAGGTGGAAAAAGCAAACGGCCTAGTATGCGGAGGAATCAAAAAGCGGCTCCTCGCACCACTCGAGCAGGCCGCGGGCAACTGGGTAGAAGAACTTCCTGCCGTACTATGGAGCCTAAGCAACACCCCGAATACTGCAACCCAGTACACACCTTTCTTTATGGTGTACGGGTCGGAGGCGGTGCTACCACATGACCTCAAATTTGGGGCACCCCGGATCTCAGGGTACGAAGAAGAGGAAGCAGAAGAAGCGCTGCAAGATGACAAAGACACAGCAGACGAAGCAAGGGACACAGCCCTAGCAAAGTCAGAAGGATACCAGGACAAACTGCGCACTTACCAAAGCAGTCGCCTGCGCACCAGAACCTTCAATAAAGGCGACCTTGTCCTACGGCTCATACAAGAGAAAGTTCACAAGCTCGCCCCCCAATGGGAAGGACCGTTCATAATCACAGAAGTCATAGGAGGAGGCGCCTATAGACTGAAGAACCCGAAGACTGACGAGGACGTGGGAAATCCATGGAACGTAGCGAACCTACGCATGTTCTACCCATAGTCTCCACCAGTCATCTGGCAGCTCATGTAAACCTTCGATGCAATAAAATGATGTTGCCCAAATCCTACCACAACGAAGCACTCGGGGGCTCGAGCACAAAAACTCCCCCCGAGAGACGCTATCGTCGCAATCGTGATCTCTTACCAAAGCGCTCGGGTGCTCGAGCACAAAAACTCCCCCCGAGAGACGCTATCGTCGCAATCGCGATCTCTTACCAAAGCGCTCGGGGGCTCGAGCACAAAAACTCCCCCGAGAGACGCTATCGTCGCAATCGCGATCTCTTACCAAAGCGCTCGGGGGCTCGAGCACAAAAACTCCCCCCGAGAGACGCTATCGTCGCAATCGCGATCTCTTACCAAAGCGCTCGGGGGCTCGAGCACAAAAACTCCCCCCGAGAGACGCTATCGTCGCAATCGTGATCTCTTACCAAAGCGCTCGGGGGCTCGAGCACCAAAACTCTCCCCCGAGAGACGCTATCGTCGCAATCGCGATTTTTCACAAAAGCACTCGGGGGCTCGAGCACAACAACCCCCCGAGAGACGCTACCGTCGCAATCGCGATCTTTCACAAAAGCACTCGGGGGCTCGATTGCAAAATTTCCTCCCGAGAGACATCATCATCGCTCACGCAGCCCGAAGCTCAAAAGGGTCCAAGCAAAAACCCATCGACAAGCGCCACCCGTTGAACTCTGTCCGGAATCAAAAAGAAAGACACGGCTACAACTAGATGGAACACCCTGTACTCTGAAGAAATACGGACGGAGCGCAGGACGCAGACAAATATTTAAGTCTTCACCCAATCGCCAACGATCACCTAAAGACTCGGGGGCTACTCCCATCGGGAGCGCTTTCGCGCACCCGATAAAAGACAAGAAATAATGGAAGAATGACAAGGGAAACAGATCTCATCCTACGTTCGACTCTTCGACTCAAACGTAGCCTCGGGGGCTACTCCCATCGGGAGCGTTGTCGCGCACCCGATAGAACCCACAAAGCGAAGTTCTAAAGGACTTGAAGACAGCTTTCGATCGCCAAGGACTCGAAGAAAACTCTCGTTTGCAAAGGACTCGAAGATAGATTCCATTACAAAGCCTCAAGCACGGTTCGAATTACAAGGACCCGAAGATCATTCTTAGTACAAAATATTCGAAAGTACATTGGATAGAAGGCAGCTCTGATTGCTCGAAGGCAATCCTCATTACATGGAGAACTAATCTAGTTACAAAAGGCACAAGCAGCCAAAAAGCCCACAGCATCAATCACCCAAGGAATTATGACTTCTACATAAGTGCCCATGCTGGGATGATTGGCACCAAGACAGCGAGCATCATCACAGACAAAGGAGGAGGCGAAGCAGCAAGCTCAGGATGTCAATGACATAACAAAAGGTGAAGCTCTACTTATTTGCGGAGCAGTCAAAGACGATACTCCACCAGCTTCTTCTCCTGCTCCACCAGCTTCTTCTCCAGCTCCACCCGAGTTGCCGGCGAAGATGACGCTGCCGCCTCCAGTTCTACAAGGTCGCCTGGCGCGCCCGCTTGACTGGTGGTTTGACGTCGAGATCCTCTTCAGAACCGAAGGGGGAAGCACTTGAAGAAGGCTCCGCATCAGCACCCGAAGAGTCACCGGAGGAGGAAGCAGTTGAAGACGCAGGCGAAGGACTCCTCGACCTATCAAAACCATCACTGCCTGTCTCCGGCCAATACGGATCCATGCGGTTGTCAATCGGGTCAAAAGCACGGATGAAAAGAGTGTCCTTATCATCAAAACGGCAACAAAGAGTGTCACCATCACGCAGGTTCAACCGACGAGCAAAGGATTTCCAGCCAAAGCCAAGAAAAATCAAGCGGGAACTATCGATCTCCAACTTAACATAAGAAGGAGATCGAGCGCACCCCTGAAGACGAAGTAGCAAGCCATCAAGGCCACGCACATAAACAATGGCAGCAAATGCAGAAGGAAGAAGAATACGAGCAGCGCCCCGGCCATGGACGTGCAGGAGAAAGTCATAACACCAAACACCCTCCTCCGAGGAAGAAGAGGAAGGCACCAACGCTGCACCATGACGACCACCGCGAGAAGAGCGCGGAGTACGACCACCACGGCCGCGGCGAGCACGACCACGGCCAGTCATACCAGCTCCACACTTGGGCGCCATGAGAAGAGGAAGAGAAAGAGAAGCAAGATGAGCAGAGGACGAATACTGCTGCTAGAAGAAAAAGAAGGGTCCTATTTATAGCACAAACCCCACATAGAAGCCCAGACGACGGGAGCCATTAATTAAAATACCAAGCACGTCGGGCGATTCGAAATTCGAGACAAAGATGCCTTCACACGAGAGGCACAGTGCGCTGGACGCGTCAAATCCCGCGCGGTTTCAATGCGCGCATCGATAACTCAACAGGCGGTTGCAGCACGCCACCAAAATCCATCATTATGACTGGTCATGCAGACATGACGGTTAGCAGCCAGAGCATCTTTTGACGGTCCTCCAGCAAGAAGATAGTTATCTTCACCAAACAATAGGTAAATTAAAGAGGCAGTCAGCAGAAGAGGCAGCTTGCAAGCACGATTTTTTGCATAAGTTTAAATAACTTTTTCAAATATATCTAACTTCCATCGGGAGCGTATCCACCTGTGAGAGTTTCGGGTGCTCCCTCACCCAGAAGGAAAAATGTGCTCGAGTGATCACTCGCACCTACGAGAGTCTCAGGTGCTCCCTCACCTAGAAGCAAAAACGTGCTCGAGTGATTACTCGCACCCATGAGAGTTTCGGGTGCTCCCTCACCACGACACGATATGAGCAGACTTGCACTCGCCAGATCGAGCGGTCCCAGAGTATTGGGTGCTCCCTCACCCTGAGAGCAAAAGCGACATTCGAGTGATTACTCGCAAAACTTTATATATACTCAAGCACTCGATGACCTCCCGAGAAAATATCCCTCTACACCCGAGCACTCGGAGAAGCTCCACGAGTGACCGCTAAAACTGCCCACTTGATTGTTTATTCCAAGTGGGTACATTATCTACTAGGCTCCGCGCCTCAATAAAAATACATATTCCTGGAACACGATACACTGTGCCCAGATGCCACGCAAGCTTAGCGTGTAGGTAAGACCCCGCTGTGAAGATCGGCCGGGCTGGGACTTGCCAAAGAGCGATTTCACTCCCAACCTTTTCCATGCGCATGCATGATAGAAAAAGCCGGGCGGACGCGCCTAGGCTACGAACTTTACTGGCGGCAATTGATCACTGTAAGACCTGCAGCGGCATGACTTTTGCTAGACACCAGTGTTCCAAGCTCATGTCGAGGGACATGGGTTTGATTGGGCTACTGCGGTTTTTGCCACTAGTGCAATTCACCAAGGCTCGATCAGACGACACCTTGGGCCCTCTCAGCTTAGCATCCCTCGAAACAGGTTTTGTCATGGCCCCAGACCGCCAGCGACCCGCGGTTGAACCGTGCATACATCAAAACAACACTAGAGTGGATTTGAGTCCCTGTGCGCCTCTTCGAGTCCCCCGGGCACTCGGGGGCTACTGACGAGGGGGTGACCCCACGACTCCTATGGATGAGCCTACCCGGTGTCCCAGAAGATAGAAGGCCCACAAAGATGCCGCATGGGCCCAGCCTTGGCCCACTAGTGGCACCAACATAGGAGTTCGCGAGTCGTAAGGGAGGTGCAAACTTGCCGTACGGAACAAGATCATGGTTAGGAAACCTCATCTGTAATCAGGACGGACTCCCCGAGACCTAGCCAAGTATATAAGGGCTAGGAGGGGAGACATCGAGATGAAGCAATACACAATCTGTAACCAAGCCGTGTGCGCACTAGCCTCGGCTTCCCTGTAATCGCCATCTCCAATCAATAATATCGAGCAGGAACGTATCCTCCTGTTAGACGATGAGCTTATCGTCCAACCTGTGCCTCTCATGACTAACCCAGGGTCCCTGACCATGGGATTTGCCGGGGTACATCCCCGTCAGAGCCTTTCTCACCTTTTTTGTCTTCCTCCTCCATCATATTTCTCTCTTTGCCATCCTAAGTGTCAACTTTCGTGCTTACGCTCATCCATTGCATGAGTGCTCAAAATATCGAAAGGGAGTGGAACAAATTGACTTGTACCAGGCTAGTGGTCTGGGGACGAGTCAAGATAAGATTCCAAAGAAGACCAAGTGTGAAACTTTAGTAGATTGAGTTCTCAACAAAAATACCTTTTTTCTCGTATTCCCTATCCCCCTTCTTGCACGCAAACATCATTTCAAGACATTCGACTCTCGGACAACGAGAGCTCTTGCACCTAATGTTCTTTCGTTGCTTGTTTCAATGCTAATATAGATTCTTGCATGTTATGACTTGAATTGAATCACATATCTTGATTGCTTTACTTTTCAAAGTTCTTATATGGTTGCTAGCATGTCACCATAGAAATTATGCTTGTTATCATTTACCTACTTGAGGACGAGCAGGAATTAAGCTTGGGGATGTTGATACGACCAAACGTATCTACAATTTCTGCTTGCTCCATGCATGTTTTGTGTGATATTGATATGATCTAGATACACTTTCATACACTTTTGATCATATTTGGACTAACTTATTAACTCAGTGCACCACTGTGTCAGTTCCTGTTTTCTGCTGCTTTTCTATTCCAGGTTTCCCCCATATTAAAAGTGCTCCAAAAATTCGGGAAAAATCGGATAAAAAATCAGCGCAACTAAACCTTCCACAGCCCCGAAGGAGGGCTAGAGGGGCCCCACCTGGTGCCCAGGCGGCCAGGTGGCACGGCCTAGGGTGGGGCCGCGTCGGGTGGCCGCTTGGACACCTGGTGGCCCCCCTGGCTGCCCCCCTTCGCCTATTTATTCCCCGTGACGCGAAACCCCTGAAGACAGAGGCTTTTTTCGCGATCTTGCCTCTGTTCCGCCGCCGCCGCGCTTCTAAGATCGGGAGCGCCAGCAGAACTCTTCCCGGCACCCTGCCGGAGGAAGGATTGACCTCCGGGAGCTTCCCCTCCACCATGGACACTTCCCGGATGTGCCATGTGTAGTTTCCTTTGGACCATGGGTCCGTGATCAGTAGCTATGTGATGTTCTCCTCCCCTCTTTGTTCTTTATGCTTTAGACCTCGTGAGCTGCCCTACATGATCGAGGCACATATGTAATCTTTCTGTTGTTTCTATGCTGAGTTTGATGTGATCTGATGGATTATGAGATTATGTTCAGATTGTGATAGAGTAATATATTTGGTTCTTATCTTTTATATTTTTGTTCCTAAGTAATTCTTGCATGTTCTCTGTTGTTGTTTATTGCTTTGTCCAAGTAGTAGGTAGTAACTTCAAGAGGGAACGTTATGCTCGATTGTGGATTCATGCCCCCTGATGACACGCTTGAGTGACATAAACATGAGTCTAGGGGATGTGTTGTGGCCACAAGGGGGAAAACAACGGTGCTTGTAACCGCGGTTGCAAGGATTGTTTACTTTATGCAAAGTGCTTTTTAACGCAGTTGTCTATTGCTTTGGGTTTACACTTTGGGTGGGTCTCGCAACTTAATACCAGCGAGATGTTCTGGATAGATATCTCAAGGTGGATGATTAGTAGTAGATGAAGTTGGATTTCGGTCTACTTATTTTGGCGTATTGCCCATGCTTTTGAGCCTCTTCCTTTCTTTGTAGCATAGTTAGCATTGCAGTGCGTTTATAATCCTGTCAATTGCCCAGTTGTAATTTGTTTACCTCGCATAGTAGTTTTATCGTCTTTTGGGAGAGAAACATCACTAGTGAACATCACGGGACTTCGGTCCATACTCTCATCACTGTTTACATGCTCATTTACTTTTCTGTTTTTACCTTTCAATTGCTATCATTATCATTACCTGTTGCGTTGATCCTTTGTGAACAACAAGGCCGGAGATTGACAACCTCTCTGTACTCGTTGGGAGCAAAGTTATTTGTTTGTGTGCAGGTCCACGTCAATTGCACCGTTGACACCTACTTATCATCTCTGGAGTCCTACTGGAGACAAACCTTGGTATCTTCACCGAGGGAAATTTGTCGTTATCCTACATCACATCTTCCACTTGGGGTAACCAATTAGGAGAGGCGTTGCACTAGTCAACTCTCTCGTCATAAATCTCCGCCGTCATTGCCAACAAGCTTCAGGGACCAGAATTCCTGCTCCGGCACCCTGTCGGGACGTGAAAATGCCCCAGGATTCACCTCCATCGACGTTGCTTCCTCCTCGTGATGATGCGGGAGTAGTTCCTCCTCGGGGCTGAGGTTTCTACCAGTAGCTATGTGGTTAATTCTCTCTCTCATGATGTGATCTTGATTGTGATCATTGGCTATGTTAATCTAGTTGTCTTCCATGATGTTTCCCCTTCTTCTATGTATTGGATTGATGTACTCCTTTGGTGATATTTCTGGAGTCCATGGTTGACTCTTAGGACTCCACTATTATGGTGATATTGATCACGACTTTGAGAGTCTCTTGATGCTTGTCTTGAGTATAGTTTTCATAGTGCTTCGCGATAGGATGGGTGTTTTGTCAATTTAGAAAGAGACTACTCTTGAGATATGTTGTGGTGTTTGTTAGTACTATCTTTGGATGATCTCAGTGACAGCGTGGGGTATCCATAGATGCGGAATACAAACTCTAGAGTGTGCTTTTGTAGCCCTACACAATTCTCATCTCTTTTTATCCACGAAAATAATGATCTCCGAGTTATGTCTTCCTTGCATGTTTTTGGTGGAAATATCATGTGTTTTAATTATGTTAATATTGTTGGAAGTTGCCAGTAGTGAAAGTATGAAGCCTAGGTCTTGTTTCCACCATTGCAATATCGTTTGTGCTCACGTTTACTACTAGTTTGCTTGTTGTAATTTTTATTAAAAAATTATATTACCTTGCTTTGTCACACCTATCACTCGTATTTTACCATCTCTTCGTCGAACTAGTGCACATATACAATTTGCCATTGTATTAGGTGTGTTGGGGACACAAGAGACTTTTTGTTTTTTTATTGCAGGGTTGCTTAAGAGAGACCATCTTCAACCTCTACATCCCTGAGTTCGATAAACCTTAGGTCATCCACTTAAGTGAAATTGATGTTGTCCTACAAACCTCTACACTTGGAGGCCCAACATAGTCTACAAGAATAGAAATGTGTGTAGACATCACAGGTGTGTAGCCTTGATACTCGGCGCGTACGAGGATGCCAACAGGCTGGAAGGAGCACTGGAGTTTCTAGCGGAGCTCGAAGAGAATGGCGCAGTGATCGGTCAAGAGTCGTCGCGGTTGCTCGCGACGTGGTTCAGGAGGATCGGGGTGGTTCATGAAGTGGAGCAGGTTCGGGAGGAAGTGAAGAAGAGTAGCGAGAGCAAGCAGTGTGTTTCAGTGCTCAAGGAAGAGGAAAAGAGAAGCGGAGTGTTTCGGTCCTGAAGGAAGGGGTGAAGGGTAGAAAGAGCGAGCACAGTATTTCAGTTCAGAAGGTATGGAGAAAAGCCAAGAAGAGCAAACATGGTATTTCAGTACATCAACAACCCAGTATTTCAGTCCGTAGGCAGGGGGGCAACTGAAGTGATTTTGTAACTCCAATGCCATATTATTGTTTTGAAATGGCAGTTATCTTGCATTCATTAAGAAGAAAATAGTTGCTAAACTATTAGGGAAAAACCGGGCAAAAACCAAATTGCCATATTATGACTCCCTCAACAGAACAGCATACATATTATAGCAACATTGTCAAGAAATTGCTTTCAAAATCTTTAAGAATCCCTAACAACAGAGGCAAGATCTATGTGAGTGCCCATATACATTGGCTGAAATGGTATTTGACAACAACAAAACAGGCAGCATCTCAAGTCCCCATCAAGTGCAACAGGGCTACTAATAAACAAAACAATCAAAGAAAGGGCACTAGTTGAACAGCATCCTCAATACATGATCTTCTACGTTAGACCTCAAAATGTGATCGGCACCACCATAGGATGGAAGCTTCAATAGTTGAGACCCAATCAGATCCATGGTTATACATAAATTATACACTAGATGTTTGATCTCATTAAGCAACACAAAGAGGTTCTAGTCTAATCATCGCCCTCGGTCTTGGACTTCTTTTTTTTCTTCTTCCCTTCTGTGGCAGTCTTAGGCTCAACAGACTCTGCAGCCTCACGGTTCTTCTTTTTCTTTTTCTTGGGAGTCTCATCTTGTCCGCCATCACCGTTGGCTGACATCTCTTGATCCTGGGACTCCTCTAGCTTGTTCTTCTTTTTCTTTTTCTTCTTCTCAGTCTCAGGTTCAGCTTCTGCTGCAGCGGTGTTGGCAGGCTTATCAAGATCCATGGCGTCACCATCAGCCTCAGATTTAGACCTCTTTTTCTTGCTTTTCTTGGCAGATGTGCCACCGTTCTCCTTATCTGCGAAAGAATTATTCAGGGCAAGGTGTAAATTTACACACATTCAGGAAGACTTGAAATTAGGTGATTGAGGTATCAGTGTATGAAGAGAGGTGCCCTTACCCTCCTCTGAAACTGTGTTGGTGATACCCTCAATTGCAGCTTTCATTACATCAAGATTCTTGCGTGGTGCAACACCCTTGTCATAAAAGTCTAATCTCTCCTCGACTTGTTCACGCAGCTTCTCACCGAAAATGGTGCTGCTCATATCTGAAATTCACAACCCAGTGAGGAAAACGAACAGAAAAGGCAATCAGAATGTTTAACCTTTGCAAACAAAGTCGTTCAACTAACCTGAATAACAGTCAATGCGTGAAGCAATTGAACATTTGTTTGCCAGGTATCTAGCCATTCTTCCCTTGTTCTTGGTCGATGCACGACCAATAAAAGATGAGTGGAATATGAGGCCATACTTCGGTGTGTTTCCACGTGTTTTAAGAGCTCTGCATTAAAATTAGGAAATCAATCACCACATTTCAGAAGCAGAGGACAGAGTCTGAATACTTGACAAAACAGTTGGTATTTTATTAGTATAAGGACAATTATAAATAATAGAGCACAGCTTGAAAATATCATGTTGGAATACATAAGCAGTTCATTTGGAGTAATATTTACCTGAACAGTGCCTTCTCAGCACCTAGTATCTGGAGAGTGGAGGCAGGGCATTTTGCAAGATTAGACAGACTGCCGGCATGAGAGATTAACCGAGCTCCAACCATTTCACCAATCAATGATGTCAGATTTGGTGCAATATCATTCATCTTTGTCACCAGATACTCATAGAGATTTTTACGGTACTCAGAAAGATTCATCACCCTTTGAGCAAACTGTTGAACATTGATCAAATCAACTAGTGAAAGGTCCTGGCCTGAAAATACACAGAAGATTACATAAACAAGCAACCGTGGCAACAAATGAGAAGCATACGAATTACGGGCATGGTTATTACCCATAGATGCCTTTGCTGCTTCAACAATTTCTTTTGCCTTATCCTCATCTCCAATCAGATCTGCCAAAGCTGGAATGTCCTTCTCTGACAAATCAGATTTGTTTACTACAAACTTGGCAAGCTTAGCATAAAGGTAGTTGTCATTCACGATTTTGACTAGCTCAGGGAAATGCCATCCATACCACTCCCTGCATCATGGTTAAGCAACAATTCAATACACCCGGAGTTAAAAAACGGTTACAAAAAGAACAGGTCATACAAGTGAAATTAATCAAATTTAATCTGTTATCTTAACTCCCGTGATCGGAAAACCTGCATACTGACAGCTAAACTGAAACGTAATGAAGAAATCTCAACTATCAAGAATTTTCTCAACTTCTACGCCACCATCAACTTTTTTTCCTGATAATCCAAGTCTCATCGCAACAGCCAAACCAAAAAAACAGATATAGTTAAATTAAGCACAAGTTGAAGAACCAACCTCACTCTCATGGAGAATGAATTGACATCCTTATCAAGTGTATCCAACAGAAAGATCGCTTGAATCACCATGTTATCCACACGATTCACGTTGAACTTAACCTTTGCCCTGCTATAGCTATGCCCCAGACCTAGCTGAGCCTTCTCAAGGTCAGATGGCTGCAATGGAACAAAGTTTACAAACAAAAACACTATTATTAGTCTATAGATGTAATAAAACCATTGCAGTTCATTTAACATGTAAGCAATTTTTTGTGAATTACAAGCAATTCACAACTTGACTAGGCGTCCTCGGCAGCCTGGCGTTCTACCCCGCCTCCCCGAGGTGATTCCTACTGCGCTCGTCTCTCACCTGTTGCCGCCGTCTTGTTTGTGACCAAGACAGCCACTGACGCAAAAGGAAAAAATTCGATCACAGTTCTCTGAATGTCATATGCATTTTTGCTCTAGCAGATTTCTAGTCCCCCCTTGTTAACCAGTCAATCAAATCCACGCCACTAGCCTAACACATTCAACATAGGCAGAGTATTACTACTCACATCAAAGCCCAAAATTCAAAGTAACAAGAGATTCATAGGCACCCAAATCATCACTGGAGAACATCTTGGCCAGACTGCCGGAGACCCGGAAGTAACTAAACCGATAAGCGTGAATGTAAAATGCATCACCTTGAGTTGTTCAATGAATTGATCGAAGTGCAGACGCACGGCACGAAGCAACTCCTGGATAAAGTCGTTGGACTGGCAAGGGATTCCGGTGGCCTCGGTGATGTGGGACCCGACCTTGGGCTCCATGACGCCGACACTGAACTTGGCCTTCTTCCCCTCCTTCACCTTGGGCAGGTTGAGCTCCAGGAAGTTCCTCAACTCGTCAGTCATGATCCCTGAGCCACCGAAAGAGCGCCAACACGCCATTCGCTCGTCACGGGGGTCATAAAGAAGAGAGATTTAGCCGAAGAAGAGGCGGGAAAGCACGATACCTTCGGAGATGGCGTTGCACTGGTTTAGGGCGTCGATGGCGGAGGAGAAGGGGCTGAATCCAGTGAGCTTGACGGCCTTGCTGAACCGCGTGAGGTCCAGGACGGAGGAGCGGACGGCGTCCACGCTCTGCCCGATCTCGTCGATTCCGTAGGCGTGGAAGAGGGCGTACCCCGACGCCGACTCGAAGAGCAGGTAGAGCGCCATCTCGCCGCGTGCTTCGCCGGCGGCGGCCGTCGGCTGAGGGGTTTGAGAGGCGGAGGCGGGGAAAAAGGCTAGGGTTTTAGGAGAAGGGTGCGTGGGCTTCGCCGGGGACTGAACTTATGGTGGGTTTTAGGAGAAGTCTCAGCCGTCCGATTGGATCAGCGCCAATTAAACATTGATCTTTCCCTCATTTTGCTCAAACAAAAAAAAAATGATCACCATTTGTCCTCATAAATTAGATCATAACCCATACTTACTTTCTGTTTGATATAATTTGTATGTTCTCTTGAGTGGCACTCGGATCCATTCATCATTAAAATAATCTCGGCATATCATCAAATCCCTAATAAAGTATGATGAATGATCGAATCCATTCATTTATCCTTTCGAAAAAAACGTTGGTCATAATTCGTGGTTGCATATGAACGACATCGGATTTGATGACATGAACAACGTAAAAAATAGATCTAAGAACATAATTTTTTGAAAAGGAATAGTTTTCAATTTCTTTTATAATATAATAATAGGTACGCTCGTGAAAAGATAAGCTGATTAGATTAGTCATCTCGGCAACCATCAAATGCCACCCGAAACAACCATCCGATTTACTACCCTAGCCAACCGAGGACCTTTGCAACAGCTACATCATGGTGCTCAAGGGCTTTGCAACAAAGACCATGGTGTAAAGGTCCGTCAAGGTAGAGTTCTAGTTCAATCACTACCTTTGAAACATAGTCTCTTTTATGCTAAGGGCCTTTACAACATGAATCTTATTATAAATAGTCGCAGCTAAGCGCATCTGTTGCAACAGAGTTCTTATTGTGCACATGGAATTTGTAACACAAACCTTGTTGCAAAAGGTCTCAATCATTCGCAACCTTCGCAAGAGGGTCCTTGTTGTGCTCAGGGGCTTCGCAACGCGAACCTGGTTGCAAAGGTTTACAATTTGCTCTGAATGAGTGGTCACGGTAGGACGTTGCGAGACGCTTGATCTTCACTGATCCAACGGCACATCACACGATCGATATAGCGGGCAGTTTTTGTATAATAATATGTTATCGAAATGCCTCTCTGGTGGTCAACTACTTGTTGTGACAAACCAAAAAACCCCTCTAGAACCACATTTGTCCCTCTGAATCGCATCGTTTGGCCCTTATGAAGACGGGGCCGATGGTTCTCGACTAAGGAAAAGTTGACAACGGCACACAACAACGACCAATGTGAAGGCTACACCCGACGTCAAAGAAGAAGCAAGACACCTAGACCAAGAGGGATGGTCGGGTGGTGATGGACCAAAAGTGGTGGCGGTATGTGCAAGACCGACAACGCCCTTGGCCACGGACGAGAAATGGCATGGTCAACCATTACGATGCACACGAAGACATAGCAAATGGGTCGAGCCAAAGACGACACCCAACGCGGAGGCAAGTAATAACCTTAGTGTTTAGTGCGGAGTTATGGTGACATCGAGAAAACGGAGCGATGGACCAATAGTTGCGGCCGTAAGAGCAAGTCCATCATTGAGTGAACCAACCGGCATTGGACGCAATTTAGAAGCCATTCTCACAACGTTGCTAACTCAAAATTTAACCGCTTTATATTTTTGCCTTAATTTTACATTTTTGCCTCTATAACTAAAATTGGTGTCACTTACAAAGAATTTTTGTTGAAAATGTAGTGGTACAATATATGTTATCATAAATATTTTCTCCGTGTTGTTGTACAACACACACCTTATTATAAGAAATCCAAAATATAATACTTCCTCCATCCCAACTACACACCTTATCCTAAGAGATCTAAAATATATCTAAGTTTGCATGAAAATTGGTACTTACTCCGTCCCAAAATAAATATCATAGATTTATCTAGATATAGATCTATTGTGACGCCCCCAAAATCAATCCGTGTACAGTAATCATACACGCAGGGTACACGGCTGAGATTAGGGTGCCACGGTGATAATACCACAGCACAACACTAAACACAAAAGTATAAACAAATATGTTACAATAAAGGGGGGGTCACGCGGACCCGAATACATAAGTCATACAAGCCATAATATCTGAGTACAGACATAGTTAGTCAAGTTTTGCCTTAAGAAGGCTAGCACAAATCACATCAGAGATACAGATCGAAAAGGCGAGGCCTCCTGCCTGGGATCCACCGAACTACTCCTGGTCAACGGGGAACTCGACGTCGTAGTAGGCGCCTCCGGGGTACTCTTGATCCTGGGCTCCAACGTCGGCTGCAGCGGCCGATCAGGCAAAGCGAAAAAGGGGAAATAAAGCAAAGGTGAGTATCTAGCATACCCGCGAGTCTTACGTCCGCTACTAAGCATTATGCATTGTATCAACGGAAAGAAGAGGCTGTATATAGTGGACTGAAAGACAGAAATCCAGAGCAAGGGTAAGAAGCTAGGCCTAATGAAGACTAGCATCTTCCGACGATGTCTTGCAGCAAGAGGTAAGAATCAGCCAACAGTTTATATAAAGCATAAAGTAACAATGCAGCAGAAGTTGCTGCAGCATTGTATAATAATAAGTTGTAATAATTAACAATGCCTCCGAGTCCACCTCCTCGACATCCCCGCGAGGAAGAAAACCCAGAACCATACAGTTTAATAATAATAGTTTGTAGTGGTAAGATCCAGCTTCAGCATAAAGCGTCCTGTTACCGTGGACACGGCTATTCGAATAGATTAATCTTCCCTGCAGGGGTGCACTTGTGTTACGCTACACGCACGGATCTTCAGGGTGGCGGGAACCTTGTTAGGGAACGCTCCACCGAGGCTATCCGACACTTCATAGTCCATCTTTCAAACTCAACAGAGAGGCCATCCGCCGGTCTAAATCCTAAGTACGCCGGGCCTTGGACCCCAACCCGAACGTACTCCTGCACGGTGCGTGGCTGGCCGGTGAAGTTGAAGCAAATCCAAATAAGACATCACCGCGCGAGCAAATAAGACAACACCACTTCCCGGCAATCAGCCCGTAGTACTGCTGACGTCTGAAGAGTCCTCGGACGACACTACGAAGCAGAGGAGCCCATAACTCGTAATTCCCACGGGTAGGTAGTGCGTACATGGCATATAGCCAACTCAAGATATCCACTGAACCATTTAACATTTTAATTAACCTGCGTGACAACCGTTGTCGTTGCCTCGACTTAACTGACCCGCGGACAACGACAGCAGCCAGGACCACCAGTACATCGGTGCCTGCCCCGTCGTCCCACCAAGTCACTGCGGTTACCAACAAGGTGAACCGTCTCCTTACCTTGTCTCGCGTGTGCTCCTGGAGGAGCTCGACTTTCGTAGTTTGGTAACTCTCGCGGCCAACGATCAGGGGCCAAGCACACCGGTACACTGGTCGTACCCTCCCTGTCGTCCCGTCGCAATACCTCTCGCGGGCACCGTTGGGTCGCCCGACTTCTCACCTGAAGGACAATCACTGTTCAGGACCCTATGGCGGTAAGACAAAGTCAGCCTCGAGTGGAGTACAAGGATTACTCATTGATAGCTCACACTTGAGGTGACTAGGCATAACCCAAATAGGGGCCTTTGGCGGTGTCTGCTTTGTACCGTACCTGTGCAGTTGTATATATTGTATCCGTGTTCACTCCCCTGAGTGATCACGTCCTGCTATCTAGTCCTAGCTAACAATGCGCAGGGCTCACTGCTGAATATATGCATAATTATAACAGGCAGCATAGGATAAGAAAGGTACATCAAGGGGCGACAAAATCAGGCTATGCAATTGAATAGGATTGTAATCGTAGCAGCAGCAGTAACAATGCCTAGTGCAAGAAAGTACGGAAAGGTAGGCGATATCTGGGGAAGAGAATGGCTCTGCTTGCCTGGAAGCTCGACGGTAGTAGTAGGGTCGTCGACGAAGTAGTCGTACTCAGCAGCGGTGTAGTCGACGGCAGCAGCGGGGTCTACCGGAGATTAAGGGGGGAAGAAACAGTAAATACACAACAAGCATATACAAACAGATGCATGACATGACAGATGAAATGTTAGCGGTGTTCTAACGCAGTGCAATGCACGTTGCTCGGAACGAAAATTCATCTGAGGATGAACTACCGGCTCCGGGTGATTATCGGACAAGGTGTCCGGAGGGGGAAAGGATCAAGCCGGAGGTGTCGTGGGTACCGGACAAACATAAGGGGGTGTATCCGTGCTAGTTGATATATTCCGAGAAACATTCGTGTTCGGAATAAATTCATCCGGGCACTCTAACAATACCGGACAGTTTATCGGACCGCCGGTCCGGAGGGGGACAGTTCGATGTTCGTTGTGTTAGAGGGGTGTGATAGACATACGAATAGCGTATTCGTATTTGTTATATTTTTCTGATCAATTTTCATGTATAAAGTTTTTGAATCTGAGTTACGGTTTAAAAGTTATTGAATTTCAAAGTTTTAAATCATTTAAATGATTTCCTGAACTTCTTTTATTATTTATTCAACATTATCCAGAACACTATCCAAAACAGTGCCTGACATGTGGGACCCACATGTCAGCCTCTGTTTATTTATAAATCATTTAAATAAATCAGAAAACCTTTGGACCCACATGTAAGTCACTGGATTTTCTATAAATCTTTATAATAAATAAAAATCTGACAGCGGGACCCAGTGGTCAGTGACACATAAGCTAAATAACTAGTTAAATTAATTTAAATGGGCAGGGCCCCACATGTCATTGACAGTGGGGGTTTAATTTTGCTATCAAGCTAATCAGTGGGATTAGCCCGGGGGGGACCCACATGTAAGTGGCCCACGGGGGGGATTAGCTTAACGCTAATCACACCTCTGACGAGGGGGCCCCGCATGGCAGCCACCCAGGGGGCTCACCGGCGACTGGCCGGCGGCGAGGTTGACCGCGCCGTCAACACAGGCCACGGGAGGGGGCGCGGCTTGCTCCATTCGAAGCAACAGACTACGGGGAGGACTTGGGTGGCGGTGCGGTGGCTGGGGGTCGTCGACGGCGACGAGGGAGGCGGCGACCGAGAAAACGCGATGACGGAGCCGACGAACTAGCACGGGAACTCGGGCACAAGGTGGCGCATTCGACCATTGGGAGGTGCGGGAGCAATATGACGCGGGCGGCGCGCCAAACGTGCGATCTAGGCCACAGCTACGAGCTCGCCGGTGGAAGCGCGGCCACGGCTCTAATGGTGAAGTGGACTACGGTGCACGACTTGCTCATCGGGGAGTTGGGGGAGGCGTAGAAGCTCACCAGGAGTGCAGTGCAGGTGACGGCGTGCTCGATGGAGGCTCGACGGCGGCGAATCGCGACTGCGACTCAACGGCGGCGGGGAAAAGGGAACTTGGGCGTGCGCTTGTTGTGGACGGCGTCGGCTCGATTCCCTGCGGTGGACGACGAAGACGACGTCGGCGAACGGCTTGGACAAGGCGGCGTGGCGACGCGAGCTCACTGGCCGCGTGAGCTCACGGCCATGGCGACGGCGGCTCGGGTGGGAAATTTCCCCGACGACTGCGAGAAGAGGAGGAGGGGGAATGGAGGAGGGGCGTGTCCAGGGGGTAGCTGGGGGTGCCCTTATCGCGTCAGAGGCACAGGGGAGGTGGGGGCGGCCGGCAGAGGCGCCAGCCACAGCGGGCTCTCCACGGCGACGGAGCAGGTGAGGGTGGTTGGGGTGGGGGAGAGAGAAGAGAGGAGTGGGCGGCTTGGCCGGGGGTGGGCCTCGCCTAGGGCGAGGTTCAGTTGTTTTGTATTTTCTTTTGCTTTTTGTTTTCTGTCCTTTTTGTTTGTATTTTAATTTAGTGCCTTTTGCATTTTTGTAAAATGTGTAACCTGGCCCATAATTAGTATTGTATATCATTAGAGTGCTACAAAAAGTTTGGGGTCAAAAGAAATATATTTAGTATTTCTTTTAAATAACCGAATGACAATTGGTGTTGTTTTGGCTGGTGTTTGAATTGTTTGGATTTTTGTAGAGGCCTAATAAAATACCATAACCACATGGGCATAACCCACTGATCATTTGTGATTTAATAAAAGTGGTTGTATAATTTTTGGGCAAGTTTTATTTGCAACATTATTTTTAATATCAACAAAAAGGCATTTTGGATTTGATTTCATTCAAATTTGATCATGGCATGATTTAGCAACAGTAATTGGTCCACAGTAAAAGTGATTACTGTTACAGACAACTGAGGGTGTTACAAATCACCCCCACTACAAGAATTCTCGTCCCGAGAATTTAAGTGGTAGCGAGGAAAATATCGGGGTATTCATCGCGAAGGCGATCTTCACGTTCCCAGGTGGCTTCATCTTCAGAATGATTTGACCACTGGACTTTGAGGAACTTGACGGTCTTGTTGCGGGTTTTGCGTTCCGACTGATCAAGAATGCGGCTCGGATGTTCTCGATAAGTCAAGTCTTGCTGCAGCTCAATCATATCATGCTCCACTTCGCGGATAGGGTCCTTGAAGCAGCGACGGAGTTGTGACACGTGGAAGACATCGTGGACTTGGGAGAGGTTCGGCGGCAATTCCAACCGGTATGCCACGGGTCCACTCCTGGAAAGGATACGGAACGGGCCAATGTAGCGAGGAGCCAACTTTCCCTTGATACCGAAGCGATGAGTGCCCCTCATGAGAGTGACACGGAGGTAAGCGTATTCACCAGGTTGATACTCCATTTCCCGGTGTTTGCGGTCATAGTTGCTCTTCTGACGAGACTGGGCGGCCTTGAGATTTTCTTGCACAATGCGAACCTGATCTTCAGCTTGTTGGACAAGATCCAGTCCGAAGTAGGGTCGTTCCCCAGTTCCTGACCAATTCAGGGGGGTTCGACATTTACGTCCATATAGAACTTCGAAGGGGGCCATCTTCAAGCTAGCCTGATAGCTATTGTTGTACGAGAATTCCGCGTACGGGAGGGCATCCTCCCATTTCATGCCGAAGGAAAGGACACAAGCGCGAAGCATGTCTTCCAGCACTTGATTAACTCGTTCAACTTGGCCTTGAGACTGAGGGTGATAAGCGGAGCTGAGATTCAGACGAGTCCCGAAGGCTTCCATGAAACTCGTCCAGTATCGTGAGGTGAAAATGTTGCCACGGTCTGAACTGATCTCCAGCGGAACACCATGGAGTGACACAATTCGGGAGATATACAAGGCTGCTAGCTGACTAGCAGTGATCGTCTCCTTGACCGGAAGGAAGTGAGCAATCTTGGAGAATCGGTCGATGACGACAAAGATGGCATCGTTACCTTTATGTGACTTAGTAAAACTGGTGACGAAGTCCATCTCGACTTTGTCCCACTTCCAATCAGGAGGAGGGAGTGGTTGCAACCAACCCGCAGGTTTCTGATGTCCGGCTTTGACGCGACTGCAAACGTCACATTTGGAAACAAAGCGAGCGATATCTTGCTTCATGTAAGGCCACCAGTACCATTGACGAAGGTCTTTATACATCTTGGTACTGCCAGGGTGGATTGACAAGGGAGAATTATGGGCTTCTTCCATGATATCCGGACCACAGTTAATGATGGCCGGGCTCACAGGAACTACTAAGCGGCCCTTGAAGTACACAGTATCACCATCATTGGCATCAATGGTACAAGAGGAGGGCTTTCCTTCTGCGATGTCCTGCTTGATCTTCACAATGTCAGGGGCCAGAGATTGTCTACTCTTGATGAGGGCGTCGAGTTTTGACTCGAGAACCAGGTTATTGATGTAACCTTGAGGAACAATCTCGAGGTTCCACTTGTGAAACTCTTCATACATAAGTGGTTGCTGCACCTGAACCTCAAGTTCAGAACAGTAAGCTTTGCGGCTCAAGGCATCGGCCATCACATTAGCCTTGCCAGGGGTATACGAAATATCCATGTTGAAGTCGGCTATTGTCTCGAGCCATCGTTGTTGACGAAGATTCAGGTTTGGCTGAGTAAACAGGTACTTCAGACTTTGGTGGTCGGTGTAGACCTCGCAACGATTACCGACGAGGTAATGTCGCCACAGCTTCAGTGCATAAATTACCGCTGCCAATTCGAGATCATGTGTTGGATATTTGTCTTCGTGAGCACGCAAATGACGAGAGCCATAAGCAATCACTTTGCGCTCTTGCATTAGGACACAGCCTAATCCTTGACGAGACCCGTCGCAATATATCACGAAGTCCTTCTGAGTATCAGGGGGAGCGAGCACCGGGGGAGAAGTTAGCTTGTCCTTGAGCGCTTGGAAACTTTCTTGACATTTATCTGTCCACTCAAACTTGACGCCTTTGTGAAGCAGATTAGTCAGAGGCCTGGCAATCTTGGAAAAATTCTCGACGAAACGGCGGCAATAGCTAGCGAGCCCGAGGAAACTGCGGACTTGCTTGACGGTCTTGGGAGGAGTCCAGTCAAGAATAGCCTGGATACGTTCTGGGGTGACGGCAATGCCATCCTTGGAAATCACATGTCCAAGGTAGGTCACTTCGGGAAGCCAGAACTCACACTTAGAATACTTAGCGTAGAGTTTGTGTTCTCGAAGCTTCTCCAGTATAAGACGAAGATGTTCTGCATGTTCTTCTTCATTCTTGGAATATATCAATATATCATCCAGATAAACCACGACGAACTGGTCGAGGTACCCCACTACTACTGTCTACATCATCATGCATGCCTTATCAATTCTCTCAACATACAAACTATCAATCTCATCATGCATGTCACATCAACGTTTAATTTCTTAAGCATCTAAAAAACAATTACTAGCTATTATCTCTACATGCAAACTATCCCACCTCATCATGCATGCCACATCAGCTTTCAATCTTTTATATCTAAATAGATAACACCCACTAAGTATTTTAGAAGACATGCAACTATGCCACCTCATTACTCCATTAAGTTTTAGAAATTAATTGCATGTATGCATGTGTCTTTCATACACAAGTTTATTATTCCACATTTTTGTGATTCTTTTTATCTTCCTACCCATAACTTAGTGCACATATTGATAAGGAGAGACACACCTGATGATACGAACCACCGGGGGAATCCTCTTGAGTTTGTCCCGATTTTTCACAGTGAGCAACCTGGGTAGAAATCCTTCCAATCACGCGATGAACGCAACCTAAAGAAGAGGAACGAATCCAGCAAGCAACGTGATGGAGATCACCACGCCTCACACCAAAATACGACAATCTTTGATGAACACAAGAACCTCCGCGGCAATCTTTATTGGATAAACGGCATCGTCAACCCCGGAGGGAAGCTTCACCAAGAGATACAACTCTTAACCCTAAAATTCTTGTCTAAACTTAAGCTAACCCTAAAACTCGTAGGGGGTGTTCTATATTTATAAGCTAGGGTGTCCAAACAAGGATACATGGGCCGCAACCCTTAATTCTGCGCGCAGGCGTCGGGCAGGTCGGACGGTCCGGCCTCAGGACGGACGGTCCGACCTGTTACTCGGACGGTCCGACCTAAGCAGTAAATGCTACTGATGTTTGTCGTCGTAAGTCGGACGGTCCGGCTTGATACTCGGACGGTCCGGGCTGAGGTCGGACGGTCCGACGTGAAGTCCGGACGGTCCGACTTGACCAGTAATTCCACTGATCTTCGGAGGCATAATTCGGACGGTCCGACTTGATGTCCGGACGTCCGACCTGGTGTCCCGGATGGTCCGACATGCAATCCGGTCGTCCGACGTCTTCAGCAATTCCTCCTTTTGCTTCATCTTCTCGCGGCTCTTCTCCTCGTGCACTTGTCCTACGTCCTCTTCCGTCCAGCGCATATCATCGCCTCCTCCATCCTGTTGTTGTCGTGCCCATATCATCCTCCCCCCCCTTCAAAAAGCGTTGTCCCCAACGCGTGAGGTCTGCTCGAAAGGGTGGCGTGATATCAACAACATCACATGTCTTTGCCACTTGACTTGATGCAGCACTGAGCGCCTCCTTTCTTCTCCACATGAGTTTGGACTTTGGCGCCACCACCTTGTTCTTCTCAACTCTTGCTGGAGCCCTTTGTTGCTGAACATGAATCTTCTTTGTATGACCCTGCAAAGTGGTAATGCCCGGGCCACACAACTGACGAACACGTCCATCCTTGCCTTTGTGCACATGCACGGCTACTCCAACAAAACATCGCAGAGGTGTGCAAACAAAACTGTGGTCATCGAACCTCGTCGCCATACGCACCGAGTCACGAACAACACCACTGTCATCAGTCTGAACACCTTTGTCAACACAAACTGAAGGCGTATAACATGCTGCAATTTCCTTCCTTTCATCACGAAGAGGCGTAACTTCAACCGGCTTGTCACCAACAAGTACAACTGGCTTGTCATCTACAGTCATGGCTGAATTAGTTTCGGTACTGATGCTCCTAGCATCATGCTCCTCAGGCTGCAACTTAGCTAAACTTGGTTGTGGTTTAGCCTTGTGCAACTTCTCCTTGCGAACCACCAGCACCACATCGGACTTGATATGATCATCTCCCATAGGATTCAAAGTTCGCTGTTTGCCATCATGCATAAAAGAATATGTATTTGCTCGGCCCGCATGTATAGCATTGCGATCATACTGCCATGGACGCCCAAGTAACAGTCCACACACCTCCAATGGCAACACATCGCACTCAACCTCATCAACATAGTCACCAACTGTAAATGGCACACGCACCTTATGAGTAACCTTCAACATACCGCAGCTATTCAACCACTCGAGATGCGTCGGTTCAGGAATACGCCATGTGGACAACCTCAATGCTTCCACCATCGCTTTGCTAATGCCATTGGTACAGCTACCACCATCAATCATCAACTTTCATGCTTTGCCTTTAATCATACACTGCGCCGGAAATAAATTCCATCGCTGACATCTATCGGCCGTTATTGTCGGGACCCGGGGTTAGCGTATGCAAGTCTCGCTACAACACAATCATATGGAGAGCCGAGAACCGTACCCACTTGTCTAAGCAGACAAGGCCAAGCACAAAACGTTCTTGGAAAGCATCGAACGTGAGGGGCATCCCATTCAGGCCGGATGATCCACTGAGATGGGTCCTCATCGTCTGCACACAAGTCTAATTGATATGGGTGGTGAACTCCCATACTCATAGACAAGTCGCCTCAACCATACTATCGATTGTATTATAACCCTTACATAGACTTACTCCAGCCCGATCACTTAGTCGGGGTCTAGGGCGGGCTCGATCATACCTCAAAGTGTGCACGAGACGGCGTCTCGAACAATCGCATCGCGATGCCCCAAGTTGCGCACATCTAAGGGCCACTTGGTGTATAAAAGACCGCCAGCCAGATCACAACTAAGGTCTCGAAAACCCATACTAAGACATGCATGTTATAAACATACACACAACACACATGCCTTGTATGAACAACAGGTATCATTGCAATTCTCTACAAAGTATACATCTTTATTAATAACTCTTACAGAGTGCACACAGAGATCACAAGCATGTGATCCAACATTACAACAGACAAGCGGAAGCAAAGTAGGTCTGAATACAGACAAGTTTAACAAATGGCTTAGAGAAGCCTTATCTAAAAACAAGCCCTCCACGAGGGAACCAGTCGTCTGACTGGGACTACACTAGCTTGGTCTTGGTCTGAGTCTTCATTCTTCGAGCTTCGGTTATAAGCCACCATCGGGGTCGGTGGTTCATCTAAAACATAGATTAAGCAAACGTGAGTACAAAATCGTACTCAGCAAGACTTACATAGGAGCTATACTACTCATGCATATGTATAAAGGTAAAGGGAGGTGGGGTTTCACTTGCAGAAGTGCCAGCTTTGACTTGGCTAGTCCTGAACTACGAGTACCAGACTTGAGGTAAGAAGCGTACACGAGTCCACTACATCTCTTCAACCAATACACCACTATGGTTACTTCCTCGACTTCCCCACGAGAAGCACAACATAGCACTCACGCTTATCTTGGTGTGTTTTAGAAGTATCCAGTTCAAGTTGTCTAATAATCAAGCTAAGCTTTCCAAGCATTCCTTAACCGCGAACGCGGCTATTCGAATAGTTTTGTTAACCCTGCAGGGGTGTACTACTACACACACATGACCATCAGTTACCGCCTTTGGCCTCGACACCATTCAAGGGGTGTCGGCGAGGATGTTCACCACAACACTTCGCCCACAGCTCCGTTCTAGTCCAGAGAGTCGCCTATCTGAGGGGGATCCGTATGGAAGTCCGGCCGAGGTTCCAGTACAGCCTCAAACGATGTGTGCAAGGTCCCAAGCCGGTCTTGAAAAGCCGTTCATCCACTTCGCAGACCGTGCCACAGCCCTACCAGAAATCCGAACTACTGCGACTCTTGGGCTTCAAACGGGGTGAGGTACTAGGATGAGAGGGGTCAGTGAGCCCAATGTGTGGTTGTACTCTTCTTCTTGGATCACTACACAAGAACTCGGGCTTAGGGCGGTGTTCAACGAGACAACCCACTGTGTACTCCTACACAACCTCTCATCGTTCACCTTGTATTAGGGTAGATTCACCAACACATTTCACTTTCATCAACACCATGTTTATCATCATCCCGACTCACATCAAAAGCAACCCCGTTGTATCACTAAGCATGCAATAAGCAGTAACAGTTGCAGGGGCCACAAGATATCAACCAACTCCTACATCTGCTAGGATTGTGGTTTGCTTACTACTGTGACAAGATGATAGGTCATGCAAAGGATATGGGTTCAACTATGCGGTAGAAACGTTATCATGGTGATCATCCTAAACAATGCATAAGCGAGACATGAGAGGGAAGTGGGATTTTATCGACATGATCAATGGGGGTTTGCTTGCCTTGCTGACGGGGTTCAGTCACGGGGTCTTCAACGAAGGGGGTGATCTCGGGTTCCGGCTCCACTTCTATCCGAGCAAACAATATAAACAAAGCATAAATAATTTGCAATGCTCAAGCACATGATTATGTTGTCAAATGATGTGAATTGTATTGATGTGATCTAGGTTCCATTTGCAACAAGTTAATTGAAGTTGATTTGAAAGTGAATTCAAATTCAAACTCCAAATGTATTTAAATTGATCCAAGTTGCATTTGCTAGTATTTGTATTTTATAATCCAAATGATCATGTGTGTGATAAGCTTCTGAAGTGTAGGTGATCATATGTGCATTGCAAAGGTTCAAAGTGGAATTGCATTTGGATTAAATTTGAATTAATTCCATTTAAATCAAATAGCAAAAGCTACTGATCAGAATTTAATTTCAACTCAAACAAAGTTGAAAGTTGCATATTTGGATAGATAATTTTCTCCTGATCATTTTTCATATATTATTTGCTATATTTGGAGTTAGTATGAATTTATTATGATTTTCCAAAGTTTGTCCTATTTTCTGCCATTTTCTGGAATTTGTTTAAATATTTTTAAATCTTTTCTGTTTAATGCGTCATGCTGACCAAAGGCTGACGTCAGGGGAGGGGGCTGACCTGTGGGGCTGACTTGTCAGTGGCTGGGGGCTAATTCCCTGTTAGTTTAAAACTAACAGTGGTTAGTTAGTGGTCTGGGCCCACGGGTCAGTGGGGTTAGGGGGTGATTAGGGGTGGTTTTAGGTTTAAATAGCAAGCCACGCCGGCGGTTAGCCGCCGGTGTCAACAGCGCGCGGCGGCGCACACGCGGGAGGCGGTTCCGGCGGCCAAAAGACGTGTGGTTAGGCTCGTTCGACGCACAGGAACCCCGCGGATTCAAAGGACAAGGCTAGAGCGTGATTTGCTTCCCGTGCGCACGCCGGCGACCTCTGTGGCGGCCCTGCTCTCCGGCGAACATGGCAAAAGGCGAAGGACAACACGAAAGATTGCGGTTCTTGGGGGTTTTTGGCCGTGTGCTCACCAGGATTTGAACGGTGAGGTCGATGAGGTCGTAGGAGGCTTGACGGCGACGAATCGGTGGCGGTGAGCTTCGGGGTCCGGCGGCAGCTCGTCGTCGAATCCGGTGGCTACAGAGGCTCCGGCCTCGATTCCTTTGGCACGGCGATGAAGACGTCAGAGGCTCGCACGGGGGACAGCTCGAAGGGTCTTGATAAGGCCGTTGGCCATGAGTGCGCGCACGCGGCGGCGACGGTGAGCTACGGGGTGGCGACCTAGACGACGTGAGAGAGGGAGAGGGCGTCCAGGAAGAAACGGATGAGCACGGGGAGGGCGTCTCGTGATGCGTGGCGAGAGGAGGGGTTTCGAGGAGGCCTAGAAGGCTCGGCCACCTCGCCGGCGTGGGCATGGCAGCCACCGAGCTGCTTGCCACGCCGGGTAGACGACAACGGGGTTAGGTGGGTTGGGCCAAGGCCAAGTGGGCCGGGGGGGAATTAGTTGGGCTGGATGCCCAGTGGTTCCTCTCTTCCTATTTTCTTTTCTTCTTTTCTTTTTCTGTTATTTTGTTGTGCCTAGAATTTAATAGCTAGGCAATTTAATAAAATGCCCAAATACTTTTAGAAACCCTAGGTGACCAGTAGCTAGTCACTTCTAGGTTTTGAGCATTTTTGAAATTCAATACATTTGAATTTCAATTCAAATAGGGGTCAAAATTAATTTCCATAGCACATTTTGAATTTTTGGATATTCCATGGCCATGGGAAAATACCCAAACCACTTTTAAAATGATCAGCATCATTTATAGGAATTTTCCAAATGTTCAAATGATTTTTGGAAAAAGATTTTTATCTGGCCATTTGAATTAATTTCTCAGGGCTTTCTGCTTCCCCATTTTTGACTTTTCTTTTGAAATTTTTACATGATGCAAAGGGACTTGCTAATCCTAGCACATACCTAACTTGGGGTTGTGACAGTTATACAAGTATCACCATGTACTCTCTTGAGTTGCACATTCAGCCCACTCAATGGTACAACATCATCCACAACATCCTTGCGAACATCATCCGCCATGTCAGAAATCATGGCTGTTGCCTTATCAGCTTTCTGCAGTGGGACAACCGTCTGATTAATCTCAACAGAATTTGGAATCAACTTCTTTTGAGAGTGAGTTTTATGATCTGAGATTGTCTTGGACATAGCTTCTATCTGTGTCTCAGTCTCCGCTAACACTTGCAAAATTGTTGACATAGCATCCAACCCTGCATCAGCATGACCAACCGCAGTATTGTTTGTACGTTTGCGGCTAAACCGCTGCGAACCAGGAGCGGCGGCCATACAATCTGTAAAGCACACAAGATATCCTTTCCAATTTGTGCTTACACGCCTTATTTGGAACACGGATGCGGATTCTGTACCTATATCAATTTCGGGACTCCTCACGGCCAAAACCAATTACGGTATTTCTTTTCTTCAACCTCTAGCAATATCCTCGCAAATCAATCTAGCGGAAACAAATCTGCACAAACACAGCAGCAATCTGCAGCCTCTATGCACAATCTCCTCCAAACAAATCAATCCGAACGAGAAAACCTCCAAGCAAACTCCTCCCAACAAAACCGATCTAGATGCGATCGATCAACACAACCTCGCCGTGATCAACCCGAAAATCTGATACCACATGATAAGGAGCAACACACCTGATGATACGAACCACCGGGGGAATCCTCTTGAGTTTGTCCCGATCTTTCACAGCGAGCAACCTGGGTAGAAATCCTTCCAATCACGCGATGAACGCAACCTAAAGAAGAGGAACGAATCCAGCAAGCAACTTGATGAAGATCACCATGCCTCACACCAAAACACGACAATCCTTGATGAACACAAGAACCTCCGCGGCAATCTTTATTGGATAAACGGCATCGCCAACCCCGGAGGGAAGCTTCACCAAGAGATACAAGTCTTAACCCTAAAATTCTTGTCTAAACTTAAGCTAACCCTAAAACTCGTAGGGGGTGTTCTATATTTATAAGCTAGGGTGTCCAAACAGGGATACATGGGCCGCAACCCTTAATTCTGCGCGCAGACGTCGGGCAGGTCGGACGGTCCGACCTGTAACTCGGACGGTCCGACCTGTAACTCGGACGGTCCGGCCTCAGGACGGACGGTCCGACCTGTTACTCAGACGGTCCGACCTAAGCAGTAAATGCTACTGATGTTTGTCGTCGTAAGTCGGACGGTCCGGCTTGATACTCGGACGGTCCGGGCTGAGGTCGGACGGTCCGACGTGAAGTCCGGACGGTCCGACTTGACCAGTAATTCCACTGATCTTCGGAGGCATAATTCGGACGGTCCGACTTGATGTTCGGACGTCCGACCTGGTGTCCCGGATGATCCGACATGCAATCCGGTCGTCCGACGTCTTCAGCAATTCCTCCTTTTGCTTCATCTTCTCGCGACTCTTCTCCTCGTGCACTTGTCCTACGTCCTCTTCCGTCCAGCGCATATCATCGCCTCCTCCGTCATGTTGTTGTCGTGCCCATATCACATATGATGTGGCAAAATATATGCAACATACCATTAGTTCCAATATTCATGTTTATACAAGCAAATTTCATCAAAATATAATGCAACCAATTTCCGCGGCAACGCGCGGGGTGTTAACTAGTTATTTATAATACCTAAATAGTTCATCTCCACTAATATATTTATATTGACATGCAACCTATCCACATCATCAAGTATGTGTACCTCTTTTCCACTAACTCTTCATGCACATGCTTTTATTAAACTAGAGATGATACCCACGCGTTGCAGCGGGAATTAGATGCAGTAATTTCTATGAGATTTGGCGGAATGGAACTTTAGTATTCTTATTATAAATATGAGAATCAAGACTCACGCACATATAAATTAATATATCAATTATTATATTGTTGTATAAAAAATATTTAATATAAGTAACATGTATGATGCATGTTAAGATTGATATTCCCATGCATGGTGGCATAGCTGCATGCATAGAGAATTAAATTTAGTATGTCATGCATGGTGTCATTAACTCATGATGAGTTGTCATAGTTGCATGTCAAGATAATTGAGTTAGTGGGGATCAACTATTTAGGTATACTAGAAAAATACCCCGCGCATTGCAGCGGAAATCTTTATAAAAATTCTACAACGTAAATAAAAAGGGTATAAGATGCATGTAAATAAAAGCGGATGACATGAAGAATTGATTGGCTACAATATTGAGTGGTGTGCATAGTTTGCATGTTGAGATAGATACCATAAATGCATCTTAATATTTTTTAGTGGATGACATGGACAAATGATTGGCTATAATAGTGGATGATGTGGATAGCTTGCATGTTGAGATAGACACCATAAATGCATCTTAGTGGGGTTTTGCTTTATAACAGATATAGATAGGATTCGCATGTGTATGTAACCTATCACATGTAAACCATCCACATCATCAAGTAGGTTCATTTCCTTTCCACTAACTTTTATATGCACATGCTTTTATTAAATTCGCATGTGCATTCAACCTATCACAAATATATATTAACATTTTTTATGCATTAAGCCTCACGATTTCCAGCGGCCTTTTTATAAAAAATCAAATTATGAGTTACCTCGCATTTAATTTTTCTACGCGATGAATTTCTTATGAATGCACATATGTAGTTGCTAGCATTCTTTTAAGTTTAGTTAAAGGTGATGTCTCCATTTTCTCCATTGAATGTTATTTTCATCTCATATCGTCTCACCGGTATAATCTCAAGGTAATAAATTAATAAAACAAAAATCACATTCATTTTCAAATATCTCATCAAATTTTGTTGGATTTTTTACTCTAAATAATATATTTTCCAGAAAAGATTTAATAATTAAATTATAGTAAATTTTATATTTTTTCTCATATTTTTAAATATTTGTTAATAGTTCCCGTGGCAACACGGAGCATCATTTAGTTTTATTAGTACTTTGGCTAGTTGCAAATGAGCTAAAAGATCGAAATAGGAAAAATAGCACGCTTCTGTACGGCCCATATATACAACTAGATTATACCCCGCGCGTTGCTGCGGGAGCTGTTAAAAAATAATTTAATATTTCAATATACGAGAAAAATTGTGGAACTCCGTATAATTTAATTATTGAAATTTTTTTAAAGAAATTTTGTTTGGAGTTAAAATCTAAGAAAATTTCATAAAAATCTAAAAATTGATGTTTTTTAATCTATTTATTATCTGGAGAATATACCGGTGAGACGATATGAGATGAAAATAACGTTGAATGAAAAGAGTGGAGACATACTACATATGTGCATTCATCAAAAATTGTCACATTGAAAGATATAATGCAAGCTAACTCATAATTTGATTTTCTATTAAAAAAATCAATTCTAAGTCATGAGGCTTAGTGCATAAACAAAGTTAATATTTATTTGTGATTGGTTGCATGCACATGCAAATTTAATGAAATCATGTGCATGAAGAGTTAGTGGAAAAAGTGTGGACCTACTTGATGATGTGGATAGCTTGCATGTGTCAAGATAAATAGATTAGTGGGGATGAACTATTTAAGTATTATAGATTATGCGAATCCCAAAACGTTTTAATTATTGGTATCATTTTAAATGTGTTTGCTCTTTTTAAAAATATATAAATTTAATTTTACGTAAATCGTAGATATTGAATCATATGATTAAAATTTTCTTCCGTTGTTTTTAACAATTTTTATTTTTACTAAAAATTATTGCTCGAAGTATCACAAAAATAAATGTTCAGATGATTTTAATTTGTTATGTCATTAATTCCAAAATCCTACATGTAGTAAATCACAAAGAAGTGTACACACAATTTTTTTCATGAAAAGTATTCACACATTTTAATATTTTGTAATATTTTAAATGTGTTTATGCCTTTTTAAAACATATAAATTTAATTTCATGTACATCATAGGTATTTTATCATAAGATTAAAATCTTCTCCCGTTGTTTTAAGCAATCTTTATTTTATTCAAAAATATTGCTCCAAATATCACAAAAAAATGTTCACGCGATTTTAATTTTTTGTGTCATTCATTCTAAAATCCATATGTAGTTAACTCAAGAAAAAGTGTATCCACAAAAAAAACTCATGAAAAGTGTTCACACGTTTTAATATTTTATATTATTTTAAAAGTGTTTGTGCCTTTTTAAAATATATAAATTTAATTTTACGTAGATAATAGGTATTTTATCATAATATTAAAATTTTCTCACGTTGTTTTAAGCAATCTTTATTTTTATTCAATAATATTGCTCTAAGTTTCTCAAAAGAAATACGATTGTAAATTTTGGTGTCATTCATTCCAAAATCCTACATGTAGCTAACTCACGAAAAAGTGTACCAATAAGAAAACTCACAAAAATTGTTCGCACGTTTTAATATTTTGTATTATTTTAAATGTATTTGCGCCTTTTTAATATATATAAATGTAGTTTTACATACATCATAAGTATTTTATCATAAGGTTAAAATTTTCTCCCGATGTTTATTGCTCCAAATATCACAAAAAAAATCACATGTTTTTAATATTGTGTGTCATTCATTCCAAAATCCTACATGTAGCTAACTCACAAAAAAGTGTACCCACAAAAAAACTCACAAAAAGTGTTCACACGTTGAAAAAATATTGCTCCAAATATCACAAAAAAATGTTCACATGTTTTTTTTTCTGTCATTCATTCCAAAATTCTAAAAGTAGCAAACTCACGAAAAAGTGTACCCACAAAAAATCACGAAAAGTGTTCACATGTTTTTTTATTTTAAATGTGTTTGCACCTTTTTAAAATATATGAAGTTAATTTTATGACATCATAGGTATTTTGTCATAAGTTTAAATTTTCTCCCGGTGCAACGCACGGGCACTGTCCTTGTAAATATAAATCAATTAATCTTAGACGCGGAAAGTACGTTATTTTTTAGTACTTTGGCTAGTTGCAAATGAGCTGAGAAGGGGATAAAGGGTCATAGCAGGACAGATGATCGCAAAATAATGAAATAGCCCCTTTCTAAAAGAGGAAATCATTTGTACCTTTCTGAATGCAACTTTGAAGAGAGCGCCGTAAGAAATTATCATTCATCTACTGCCGGTGGCTAAAATGCCATCCCCATTTATAACTAGGAAAGCTAATCTAACATCCCCAAGAAACAACATATTGCAGCATCGAACACAACACAGATACGCCGCTTCAGTCCATGCCACACTTACAGGCCTCATACCAAGGGCTCAATGAGTACACTTAAGACAGTCGATACAAAAAATTGGATCCTCGAACAACTTGAACGCACGCTACTAGGCACTGAGCTAGTTACTCGTCATCGTCTGTTTCGGATTTCTTCTTCTTTTTCTTCTTCCCCTCGGTGCCCACAGTCTTAGGATCAACAGACTCGGCACCACGGTTCTTCTTTTTCTTCTTCTTAGGGGTGTCTTCATCGTCGTTGGCTTGCATCTCTTCATCGTGTGGCTCCTCGAGCCTGTGCTTCTTTTCCTTTTCTTCTCGATTCCAGTTTCAGCTTCTGCCGTGGAATTGTCGACATCCATCGCGTCACCGTTAGCCTCAGCTTTGGAATTCTTTTTCTTGTTGTTCTTCACAGACGCCTCACCATTCTCCTTGCTTATGGAAGATTTTTTGGGTTGACAATTATTACTGAATTGACAAAATATGACCAGAAAGCAATTATTTTGAGAGTCTAATGAAAGAACTAGATGTATCCTTACCGTCATCATCCTCTGTGTTTGTCAAGCCATCAATAGCAGTTTTCATCACATCAAGGTTCTTACGTGGAGCAACACCCTTATCATAGAAGTCTAGTCTCTTCTCAACTTGTTCACGCAGCTTCTCACCAAAAATGGAGCTACTCATATCTGGAATCCGTAACCCCGTGAGAAAACAATCACAAAAGGGTATCGGAATGTGTAAGGATCGCAAAGGAAGTTCTTCAACTCACCTAAATAGCAGTCGATACGTGAAGCAATGGAACATTTTTTGCAAGGTATCGAGCCATTATTCCCTTGTTCTTAGTTGATGGATGACCAATAAAATATGAGTGGAATATGAGGCCATGCTTTGGTGTGTTTCCTCGTGTTTTAAGGGCTCTGCGGCACAATTAGGAAATTAATCACAAGATTTCAGAAGCATATACTAAACAAACAGTAAATAGGGTATTCAAATACATCAACAATCCAAGTATCAAGTACATAAAGAGTGCCTTCTCAGCACCTAGTATTTGAAGGTGGAAGCAGGACATTTTGCAAGATTTGAAAGAATGCTTGCATGAGAGATTAAACGAGCTCCAACCATTTCACCAATCAACGATGTCAAATTTGGTGCAATATCACTCCTCTTTGTCACCAGATACTCATACATATTTTTACGGTACTCAGCTAGATTCATGACCCTTTGAGCAAACTATTGCACATTGATCAAATCAACTAGTGAAAGATCCTGGCCTGAAAACACAAAGGAGAATATGTAAACTAAGCAACGGTGGCAACTACTGAAAAACATACCAATTGTGGACATGATTGTTACCCATAGATGCCTTTGCTGCTTCAACAATTTCTTTTGCCTTGTCCTCATATCCAATCAGATCTGCTAAAGCTGGAACATCTTTCTTTGAAAAATCAGTTTTGTTTACAACAAATTTGGCAAGCTTTAGTATAAAGGTAGTTGTCATTCACGATTTTGACCAGCTCAGGAAAATGTCATCCATACTACTCCCTGCATCGTTGTTAAGAACAATTTAATACACCCACGCAACTAACACAATTGTAGTGACGAATGTTCAACACTAGTTACAATGTCGACAAGGGTGAAAAGAGAAAAATGTCATTACATCCATCGAAAACATACATAGTGTAGGATATACTGTACAATTAATTAGTTCATCTGATATGGATATATTGTAAAACATACACATATGTCACTATAAGCCAGACAGTGACATCACTGGATATGCAACTACATAAATACAGGAAGATGTATTTTATCACATGATCTAAGAAAATTTGTCAAGAGTTTCACACAATACGCAACTGAACGCCATACTAAAACTAGAGACTTCGGCTTCAAGTTTGTAAATATAGCATAGAGACCATATGATTGATGCCACTAATGGTTAAAAACGGTTACAAGAGAAGATTGGAAGAGCTCATAGATGGGAAATTAATATATTTTTAGTTGTTTTTTAACTCCTGTAATCGAAAAAGGTTGGCACAACCTATATACCAACAGCTGAACTGGAAACGTAATGCACAAAACAACTATCTGGAATTTTCTCAAGACTTCTATATCACCATCAACTTCTTTTGAGATAATCCAAGTCTCATCGCAACAGTGAAACCAAAAAACCAGATAGTTAAATTAAGCACAAGATGAGGAGTCAACCTCGCTCTCATGGAGAAGGAATTGACATCCTTATCAACCGTATCCAACAGAAAGATCGCTTGAATCACCATGTTATCCACACGATTCACATTGAACTTAACCTTTGCCCTGCTATAGCTATGCCCAAGACCTAGCTGAGCCTTCTCCAGGTCTTATGGCTGCAACAAAAACCAACGAAACACAATTTACAAATAAAAACACTATTATTAGCCTATAGATGGATAAAACCATTGCAATCAAATTAACATGTCAGCAATATCTTTTGTCAATTACAAGCAATTCACAACTTAGCATAGTAAAGTGCAACATTGAGCAGAAGGTATCTCTCTTGAAACTATAAATATGATTAAATTTAGCATTTTAAGGTCTATTTTATTTGTTAGATGTATTTTTTGAAAAAGAAATAGAAAACACACACAAATATGATAGGATTGTATATGCAAAATGAAGACTTTTGTTCACCAAAATAAAAGAAGGATTGTAAAATACATGAATTTGAATAATTGGCGCTCCTTTGATTCAAAGGAGTTTCACAAGAAATTTGGACGATTTGGATCCTTAGGAATATTTCATGTATTGGTCCTTTGGTTCCACGGATTGGAATCCTTACGTCATTTTTCTATTATGATGCATTTATATTCTAGTTTGAAGAAAAATATCCATCCATTCAAGCAGTTTTGTGAAATTACGTTCTTCTTTCCATGCTATCAAACACTCCTTCATCCAACTTCATGTAGTTTGGAACTCAAAAAAAACTTCATGTAGTTTGCAACTCAAAAAAACTTCATGTAGTTTGTATTCAAGATGATATGACACTATAAGGCCATGTTTAGTACAAAGGATTTTCACAGGCTTTTCGTAGGAGCGAAATCCTACATGATTTTTTTACTCATTGTGCCTTCTAGATTATAGGATTGGCTTCAAGAAATCCAATGATAACCCTTCCTTTCCCTCACATTTCGAAGGATTATAAAATTTTGCTCAAACCTCTTGTTTTGGTCTTGTTTTAGTCCAATTCAACATGTATGTTTCTCTTTCCTATTCTCTTTCTCTTCAAGAGATGGCAAAAGGTTGAATTTGCATTTTTTTCGCAACAAGGAGGAAATAACCACTTCTAATTTGATGCTAAGAACCAGCGACGGAGCCAGGCCCCAAGCAGCCAGGGCCTTGTCCTGGGGCGTGGCCGGCTCTCCCTTTGTTGTTTATACAATTATACAAGGAGCTACAGTATTTGACACTGTTTATCACTGTAGCAAAACTATTCGCCTTGGACGTTTCTTATGACTAAGGTCCTCTACTGCTAAGAACCGTGGGATGTAATCATTGAGGTGGCATACGTGGTGAGCAATTAAAACTTGACAAAAAAAGACACTCACAAAATAGGAGTACCACCCACGGAGGTCTGTGTTAAGTCTATGACCTAAATAACAAATAGGATTTCACTTCAAGTGGGAAAACTACTTTTATGAATGTTTGTTCATTTGCAATTTGCAATGAACGTTTAAAATTGTAAGGTCTCATAGAATGAGCATGGAGAAAGAAGTAAGAGGCTAACCCTCTTATCATGAACAAATAGCTACGATAAACAACTCGAAAGTTATGAATACCTGGATGGGTAATATAATCCCTTCATGCTTAGAGGCGGGCCTTGTTTCGAGCCATGGTTTGCAAAACTAACACTAGCAACAGAGACAACAATAAGTTCATTGAGGTCGATGGCCAGGAACGGAGCTAGGAATCCCATATAAGAGGGGCCAATGAAAGATTAAAAAACGTTGGAGGGGACCAAACACAAGAATTGAGAGCATATTTTGTTGATAATATAGGGGTGATTTTGGAAGAAAAGTAGCATGGGGGAGCCATGCCCCTGGTGTATTGCTAACAAATGACAATATCTCACCGCGTCTCATAGCGGGTCTTTGTCCGACTCAATGATCTCATCACTGAGTCCATACTATCGGGCATCTCTATACTAATAACTTGGGAAACATAGTCATCAATCGAATCATATACTAGTTAAGGATATGTGCATGCATAACCTTATCAACTAGAAACCATTAGAACAATTATTATACGACATATGGTCTCACAAACAACTCACATACTGATACATATAAATGATGATCCTCAAGGATAATACAAATACTCATGGATACATAAGAAAATAACATCATCATCTCAGGATTGCCTATAGGGCATATCTCCAACATCTAGAAGAACCCGCACGGGCCTAAGCCAAGGGCCTGACGAACCGCCCCACCCCATCGACCACCTCCAGGGTGTAGTAGCAGCCTATGTCTTCTACTAGATGCAACTATGCCCGCCATTTCAGCTCGCTTCTTTTAGCGTCAACAAACAATCAGTCCTGGTAGGGAGCCAATGATTGAAAGAAAAAAGTAGCATGGGGGAGCCATGCCCCCCCCCTTGGCTCCGTACGTGAGATAAAAATGGAGAGAATTCCTTATTTGACACTGGCTTAAAATCTCATTCCTTATTTGACACCGGAAAGTTTTTTGTTCCCTATATGACATCTAGTCTTAATTTTTTTCCTTATATGACACTCTAGTGCATTTTGTTCACAAAAGAAGCATAAAAAGACTCTTTTGTCCCTGATGCATAATGTGACCAAAAATATGTACGGAATAAACTCTACATTATTAAATTAAACAAATTTGCTAAATCACGAGAAGCGTTGATTGATTACCAACACGATGGCGGGCAGCTCGCCGGCGGCCAATCACACTTGTTAACATGCAAGCGCGACGCCGACTCGACGTGGCCGCACCATCGACTCGACCGTTCCTCAGCACCGGTGAGGCAATTGCGACGGCATAGTGCGGTGGCTGTTGAGACACGCGACAACACTGAACGATGCAGGATCCAGCGAGTGGTGGGATTGCATCCACACCGGAGTACCGGACATGACGAGCCCCTCGAGCACCAGCCGGTGACCGCACAACTTACCTCGTGCGTTGTTGTTTTCTTGGCGCATGAGACGGACTAGCGGATAGCCTGCAGCTTGCGAGTGCAGGAGCGATCCACAAGGAGCGCAAATACATGATTATCAAGTTTGTGCGCACGTACGTGTATAAGCATAAAGTTTTTTGTGTGTCGTGTATATGCATAGTATTGTACTACGGTACTTCTGTTTCTTAAAAAAGAATTATCACCGGCTCGTACGGTACCATGCACCATGCTTGCATTGGATTTGTTTCTTAAAGAAGTCAGCAAACCCGGCCTTTCCCAGCCACATCTTCAAATCCACTTGTAATAGGCTATCAAGGTTCAAAACGGTTGGGATTAAAGAGAACAGGGTACAGACTTCATGGATTCTTAGGTGGGGGTTCAATTTCAACGAGACCTACAACTTCAAGGTTTAAATCAAACTTCACTCACTTGGTGCTGTTTACGGAGCCCGAGGGTTCGCAAAGGGACGAGAGGCGTGCAAGAATGTACGTGTGATTTAGCAAATTCGTTTCATTTTAATAAAGTAGAGATTATTCCGTACAAACTTGTGTCACATTATGCATCAGGGACAAAAGAGTCTTTTCACGATTTTTTTGTGAACAAAATGCACTAGAGTGTCATATAAGAAAAAATATTTAAGACTAGATGTCATATAGAGAACAAAAAACTTTTCAATGTCAAATAAGGAATGAGATTTTAAGGCAGTGTCAAATAAGGAATTCTCTCATAAAAAAATGTGTAGGATGCGAAGGTAAAGAACATCCACAGGATGGAAGGGAGGGATGAATGAAGCTTTCACGCATCAACATCTAGCCATACTGAGGGGGTCGTCGGTGACGGTGGGTCACCGGGGCCGAGAGCGTCGTGAGAGCTATCTCACGAGGTGCCCACGGTGGTGTGTCGGCCTCCTCTTATTTAAATCAATACACCATTGAAATATTTGTCTCTTCCATATTTTTCACACCTAGCTTGCCGTGACTTTGATTCCTTGCTATGTTAATTCACCTGGATATACCGCTTGGCGTGTTGTTCTTAGTTTTACGGTACTCAGCTAGATTCATGACCCTTTGAGCAAACTGTTTCACATTGATCACATCAACTGGTGGAAGATCCTGGCCTGAAAACACAAAGGAGAATATGTAAACTAAGCAAAGGTGGCAACTACTGAAAGGCATATCAATTGTGGACATGATTGTTACCCATAGATGCATTTGCTGCTTCAACAATTTCTGTTGCCTTGTCCTCATCTCCAATCAGATCTGCTAAAGCTGGAACATCTTTCATTGAAAAATCAGATTTGTTTACTACAAATTTGGCAAGCTTTAGCATAAAGGTAGTTGTCATTCACGATTTTGACCATCTTAGAAAATGCCATCCATACTACTCCCTGCATCGTTGTTAAGAACAATTTAAAACACCCATGCAACTAACACAACTGTAGTGATGAATGTTCAACACTAGTTACAACGTCGACAAGGGTGAAAAGAGAAAAATGTCACTACATCCACCGAAAACATACATAGTGTAGGATACACTGTACAGTTGATTAGTTCATCTGATCTGAATATACTGTAAAACATACACATATGTCACTGTAAGCCAGACAGTGACATGACTGGATATGCAACTACATAAATACATGAAGATGTATTTTATCACATGATCTGAGGAAATTTGTCAAGAGTTTGACACAATACGCAACAGAACGCCATACTAAAACTAGAGAACTTCGGCTTCATGTTTGTAAATATACCATAGAGACCATATGATTGATGCCACTAATGGTTAAAAAACGGTTACAAGAGAAGATTGGAAGAGCTCATAGATGGGAAATTAATATATTTTTAGTTGTTTTTTAACTCCTGTAATCGAAAAAGGTTGGCACAACCTGTATACCAACAACTGAACTGGAAACGTAATGCACAAAGCAACTATCTGGAATTTTCTCAAGACTTCTATATCACCAAAAACTTCTTTTGAGATAATCCAAGTCTCATCGCAACAGTGAAACCAGAAAACCAAATAGTTAAATTAAGCACAAGATGAGGAGCCAACCTTACTCTCACGGAGAAGGAATTGACGTCCGTATCAAGCGTATCCAACAGAAAGATCGCTTGAATGACCATGTTATCCACACGATTCACATTGAACTTAACCTTTGCCCTGCTGTAGCTACGCCCCTGACCTAGCCAAGCCTTCTCGAGGTCAGATGGCTGCAACAAAAACCAATGGAACACAGTTTACAAATGAAAACACTATTATTAGCCTATAGATGGATAAAACCATTGCAATCAAATTAACATATAAGCAATATCTTTTGTGAATTACAAGCAATTCACAACTTAGCGTAGTAAAATGCAGCGTTGAGCAAAAAGTAGTAATTTTTCTACATAATGCTCATTAGCTCCTTCGTGTCTAACTCTCTGCATCCAGATTATGCAAAATCATACTCCCTCTGTTCCAAAATCTACTACATAATGCTCAATAGCTCCTTCGTGTCTAAATACACATGTGCACAAATTAGATAACTTCCATTTGTACACATGTGTATCTAGATATGTTCATAAATAAAAGTCATCTATTTTAAAACGGAAGAAGTAGTTCATAGCACCAGAAGTTCAAAGTATTTATTTTTTCCTTTATGGCTAAGAATATCAGTACTATTTCCACAGCAGTAGAAACTAAACCTCTAATAAAATGAAATCATTTCTTGTTACAGCGCTGCAGCTCGTGACTTGCTGATGGGATCTGACCCGCACTCACCCAATGCACTAGAATCCACCGTGCGTAATGTAAACATAGCTTTGTCCACTCTCAGCATGTTTGCCTTGCCTCGTTCAATTCCGATATCCAAGATCCGTGTTGCGCAAGTGCAACACAGGCACACAGCTGCCGTTCCTGCACTGCTTTCAAACAAAGCTTTGCCAGCCCCATCAGTTGGACACAGCATCAACATCCATCCACGTGGCACGTCTCCGGACTGCTGGAGGTAGGGGCCTGGGCTGGGCGGCTCCCTGTAGAGTAGAGATTTATTTACACATCGACAACTTTGTTTGTCAGACGAGCAGCAGTACGTAAAAGAGCTCGAGAGACCTGTCGATTTACACATCGGAGGATGGCCTGGCTCAGAACCTGAAGAAAAAGATGGTCGGCACTGAAGCACAATCGTTCTTATAGTTCAGATCGCCCATTACTACCATTCGCTTCGCTCTCGGCCGGGAATGGTATGCACAGTTCCGCAGCTAGGTTAGCCCCCCAGCTACGACGTGCTCCAAAACCTTGCGTCAATGTCGACCGGCCGGCATGGCCTGCCTCAGACGCACGAGACGACCGGATCGATAGGCAGGCGTAGGAAAACTAGCTCTAGAGAGACACGGACGGAATGATTCCCATGGCTCCATGCCCGGGTACGCGAGCACATGGCGCCTGTCTTTTGGCACGCCCTGAAGGTGAAGGTGAAGGTGAAGCGAGGCGACGGATCGGTCATCTCAGCCTGCGCTTTTCCGGTCAACTTTCGCCCGGCCAGCACGGCGGGCCCGTCAGGTATCTTTCGTCACATCACCTGGGACTCTCCCATGCATGGCTGCCTCTGCCTGGCTGGAGCTTCGTCTGCATGCATCCCGGCCGCTCCCGGCGGTTCAATGCGGCGCACTGTGCGTGCTCCCTCCCTGTAGAGAGAGATTGGCCATCTCCACATGCGCACCGATCTGTCTTTGGAAAACTCGGGGGCGTGCAATGGCACGGGCACGCACCTTTTCCTCTTTCGCCCATCCGGCTTCAATGCATGCGTGCATGCTTGGCCGGCTCCCCAACAGTTTCATCAGATGCTCATGTTTCCCGACCTCCCCCTGAACGTACGATACTACACTGCATGTGCACTCGCACTTATGTTACGTACCCTCCATGCATCCATACGTACGTATACATACGTAGGTAGGTACGGGTACGTATGTAGCTGAGCTGGCTACATGCAGATGGATGGTCTTCCTCTCTTTCACTCTAGTGGCAACATGTATGCATGAGGAGCAGTAGGTTCCTAGTTAGATCGCCAATCATGTGACGACTTTCAAAAATAAATAAATCATGTGACGCTCCCTTCACTGCCACTCGGATGATCTTTGTCTACACCCCTCAGCTGCATTCAAAGTGTACTGTAATGCTGCAAGAAACTCGATCGTCACCGGCAGGCTGCACCTCCTGCTCGACGAGCTCCGGTCGTCTACAGACTAGACAGTACAGAGACTACACACAAGGAAGGAAAGATCACCTCAATAATTCAGCTCATAATTCAATGAGGGCATCCTCATTTTGCCAAATGGTCGGCGGTCCAAATTCTATCTTTGGAGCATGGGCGAGGGAACACTGAGGGAGTAACAAAATAAATTGCTTGGGAGGTCAGCACCGATTTGACAAGGTTGGTGTGTCTGATGGTGGTGATGTTTTCCCCCTCTTAAGGGATAAGCCTCGAGGCCACCTTGCCTTCCGAAAATACCTAGGTACTCTAGGTACGTAACTACGTATGTAGCCAGCTACAGGGCCGATGGATGGATACTCTTCACTTTCACTCGTTATGGCAACACGCATGCATGCAGGAGAGGACCAGTAGGTTCCTGGTTAGACCACCAATCATGTGGTGCTCCGGTTCACTGGCACTCGGATGATCTTTGTCTACACCCCTCAGATGATGCATGCAAAGTAAAGTACGTACCACTGTAAACGCTACAAGGAACTCGTCGACGTACGATCGTCACCGGCATGCATCACTGCGCCTTGCTCGACAGCTGGTCGATGAGCTCCAGTTGTGTGGAGCCGAACGTCTACGGACTAGACTAGAGAGTACGTACAGGCTACAGAGAAAGAACGAAGCCTCACCTCAATAATTCACCTCCTCCTAATTCAATGAGGCATCGAATCCATGGGCTTTTGCCTGTATACATCTACATGGTAGCTCCATCGATGATCCCACCATCCGTCCACATGCATGCGTACGTGCGTGCGTGTGATCGATCGATGTTGGATGTTCACCGGCCAGGCCACTGTTAGGGATCGATCTCTGTAGCCTGTGCTGTAGTACTACCAGTCAGCAGGGTAGGGTTTCCACAGTTGGTCTCGCTGTAGCCAGTATAGTCAAGTGCCAAGTCACCAAGAAACACAATTAATCACACGCGAATCTCATCTGTCCAGCGTCCTCGCTCACCATCATCTAAGCAGTAGTGGCGGGCCGGCCGTGCCTGGTTTCAGCCGATCGATCGATCGATCGATCACATCCGGTGGCCGGCCGGCCGGCGAGGTGCATGCCTGTTGTCACTTTGCTCTTGCTGATCAAACTAAAAGTTGGTGGTAAGTAACAGTAGGTTGGTTTCCCCGGCAAAGCCAGCCCGCACGCACGCGCACGCACCACGAACCAACGCTGTTCTTCCCCTGGCTCTTTCTGTGACCTGCACGCACGGGCGGCCATGGCTGCCATGCCAGGCCCCAGTGCAGTCCCGTCACCTCACCTCCCAGTCAGGCCCGGCGCCCCCACCGCCCTCGCCTCAATAAACAAACGCCACCCCCTGAATAACATGCACGGACGGAGACGGACAACGCCACACCACCTCCAAAAGCGCGCGCGCGACACTCCCGGACACGCGCGGTCACCATGCCGTCGATGCCACCCTCCTCCCTCCTCCTGCTGTGCGCCCTCCTCGCCGTGGCCGGCGCCGCCATGGACGCGGCGGAGCGGGAGGCGCTGCTGCGCGTCATGGAGGCCGTCTCGTCCGACCGCGACTGGCGCGCCTCCTCCGCCCCCGACCCCTGCGCCGCGCCCTGGCCCGGCCTCGAGTGCAAGCCCGACCCCGACGACAAGCGCTTGCTCCGCGTCACCCGGCTCGACCTCGGCGTCCCTCCGGCCCCGGCGTGCAGGCAGGGCGCCGCGTTCCCGACCCACGCCTTCTCCGCGCTGCCGCACCTCCAGTCGCTCTTCCTCGTCGACTGCTTCAAGGGCCCCGCCGCCACCACCGCGCTCGCCCTCCCGCCCGCCGCCAACCTCTCCTCGTCGCGCCTGCAGCAGCTCAGCATCCGCTCAAACCCCGCGCTGTCCGGCGCGCTGCCGCCGCAGCTCGCCAGCCTGCGGTCCCTGCAGGTGCTCACCGTCTCCCAGAACGCGCTCGTCCGCGGCGCCGTGCCGCGGGCCATCGGCGAGCTCGCCGCCCTCGTCCACCTCGACCTCAGCTACAACTCGCTCACGGGCCCCATCCCGGCGCGCATCGGGGAGCTCAGGGGACTCCAAGGCCTCGACCTCAGCTACAACTCCTTCTCGGGCCCCATCCCGGGCACGCTCGGCCGGCTCGCGCAGCTGCAGAAGCTGGACCTCAGCTCCAACAACCTCACCGGCGCCGTCCCGGGCACCTTCGCCGACCTCCGGTCGCTCACCTTCCTCGCGCTGAGCAACAACGGATTAAGCGGCCGGCTGCCGGCGGGCCTGGCGGGGCTGCGGGACCTGCAGTACCTTATCATGGAGAACAACCCGATGGGGGTCCCCTTGCCGGCGGAGCTGGGCGGCATCGCGCGGCTGCAGGAGCTGCGGCTGGCCAACTCGGGGTACTCGGGGAGCATCCCGGAGACGTTCGGGCGGCTGGCGAGCCTGACGACGCTGTCGCTGCAGGACAACAACCTGACGGGGAGGATCCCGGCGGGGCTGAGCCGGCTGAAGCGCATGTACCACCTGAACCTGAGCAAGAACGGGCTGGACGGCGCCGTGCCCTTCGACGGCGCGTTCCTCCGCCGCCTCGGCCGGAACCTCGACCTCAGCGGCAACCCCGGGCTGTGCGTGGCCGCGGACGACGGGGCCGTCGTCAAGGACGTCGGCGTGGACGTCTGCGGCGGCGGAGGCGACAGCTCCTCGGCGGCCGGCGCTCTCTGGCCGTCGGCGTCCGTGCTGCTCTGCTGCTGCTGCCTCTTGCTCTGAAGCTCGCATGGCGCATGCCATTGTTTGGTTTGGGCTTCTGGCGTAATCGCGCTGATTAATGGCTGCTGGCTCTCTGTATATGTAGTAATTGTGTTGTAGTAACGTGGATTTGTGCAAGAATTTGATGAGGTGGAATCGGGGTTTTGTCTCGTGAATCGGGGCCCCGGTGGTCAACGAAAGCGCCGGGGGGACTGGACTGGAGTGCTAATCATATCATGCTGCTTGTGCTTGTGCTTGTGCTTGTGCTTGTGGAGCCGATTGAGCTGGCCATGCATGCATTTTGCATCAGTTTTGCTGATCTCTGTGTAGCACTGTACTCGCTCTGGCTTTGTGCTTGCCACTCAAGAGGACGGTGGGAGGCCACTCAAAATTGCACATAGTTTTAAAGAGAAATTGGCAGTTTGTGACTCCTCTAACAGTCACTTTCAGAATCATACGTTATAAAGAGGCCCTAGACCTAGAGTTGTATGGAGTACATGTTTAAAGAGAAAACCACATACTCCTCTAAACCGGCAGAACTTATAACTCCACCCATATATGTCATTTACTAAGGGCCAGTTTCTTTTGAATACGGTTTTGCTAAATCGCATGCGCATGCGTTCTAACTACCATGTTCTTATTTGGCATGTACTAGTAGTCTGCTCCTTATTATATGCCCATGCACAGACTTGTTTTACGAGCCGAGCTGGTTCTTCCGGTTTTTTTTTTATTTTTCATGCTTGGGCCACAGAGTGTGACGGGGATTGACTGATTTGATATTTCATTCCTAGCCTTGTCAGTAGATTTGTTTCTTTTGCCTCAAAAAATATAGATTTGTTACTTTTTTGTTTTAGGGGACCTGTGTTTTCTGTTTTATTTTTATTTTTTTGTTGAGAATTTTTTATGGCGAAAAAGAAAGCAGAAAATCAGGTGTCTGAAATTTATTTTACACATATTTTTTTAGAAAATAGTTTTTTTAGAAAGATGAAAATAGAACATATAATCAAGCATCGACTTTTTTTTCAGTTGCAAGTCCACCAATGAGTCGCAACAAGTCCGGTTTTTTTCTCAATTGCAAACCCACCAATGAGTTGCAACTAGGTCCGAATTTTTTTCTTATTTGCAAGACCACCAACGAGTCATAACTGGGTTCAATTTTTTTCTCAGTTGCAAGTCCACCAACGACTCGTAACTGGGTCCAACTTTTTTTTCTCAGTTGCAAGTCCACAAACGAGTCACAACTGGTTCCCTTTTTTCTCAGTTCCAAGCCCACCAACGAGTCGCAACTGGTTCTGACTTTTTTCTCAGTTGTAAGTCCATCATCGATTCGCAATTGGATTCGATTTTTTTCTCAGTTGCAAGTCCACCAATGAGTCGCAACTGGGTCCGACTTTTTATACTCAGTTGCAAGTCCAACAACGAGTCGCAACTGGGTCCGATTTTTTTTCTCAGTTGCAAGTCCATCAACGAGTCGCAACTGGGTCCAACTTTTTTTCCTCAGTTACAAGCCCACCAACGAGTCGCAACTGGGTCTGACTTTTTTTTCTCAGTTGTGACTTTTTTTCCTCAGTTGCAAGCCCACCAACGAGTCGCAATTGGGTTCGTTTATTTTCTCAGTTGCAAGTACACCAACGGGTCACAACTAAATCTCACTTATTATTCTCAGTTGCAAGTCCACTATTGAGTCGCAACTAGGTCCGGTTTTATTCTCAGTTGCAATCCTACCAACGAGTTGCAACTGGATCCGGATTTTTTCTCATTATCAAGTCCCCAACGAGTCACAACTGGGTTCGATTTTTTTATCAGTTGCAAGTCCACCAACGAGTCGCAACTGAGTCTGACTTTTTTTTCTCAGTTGCAAGTCCATCAACGAGTAACAACTGGTTTCGATTTTTTTCAGTTGCAAGCCCACCAACGGGTCGCAACTGATTCTGACTTTTTTCCCAGTTGCAAGTCCATCATCGATTCGCAACTTGGTTCGACTTTTTTCTCAGTTACAAGTCCACCAACGAGTCGTAACTGGGTCCGACATTTTTTTCTCAGTTGCAAGTCCACCAACGAGTCGCAATTGGGTCATATTTTTTTTCTCAGTTGCAAGTTCACCAACGAGTCGCAACTGGGTCTGATTTTTTTTCTCAGTTGCAAGTCCACCAACGAGTCGCAATTGGGTCATATTTTTTTCTCAGTTGCAAGTCCACCAACGAGTCGCAACTGGTTTTGATTTTTTTCTCAGTTGCAAGCACACCAATGGGTCGCAAGTGGTTCAAACTTTTTTCTCAGTTTTAAGTCCATCATCGAGTCGCAACTTGGTTCGATTTTTTTCTTAGTCGCAAGTCCATCAATGAGTCGCAACTGGGTCTAATTTTTTTTTCTCAGTTGCAAGTCCACCAACGAGTCATAACTGGATCCGATTTTTTTTCTCAGTTACAAGTCCACCAACGAGTCGCAACTATGTTCAACTTCTTTACATTTATTGTAGTATAAAAATTTGGTGCGGTTGTACTTTTTTTCTTAAATTTTTCATCCTCCCTCACATACACAATATAATCCTCAATTTTTTGCAGTGTAGGATACAATTTTTTTTGTAACACTTGTATGCAAATATATAGATTATGAAATACCCATTTTAAAAAAATATATAGATTATGAAATACACATTTTCTATATAGTATGAGATTATTTATTCAACATTTTTAACACAATTGTAACAGATCGTTTTGCTTTTCTTTTTTTACTCCATTTGCTATGGACTTTGCCTTTTTTCTGCCCGAAATTTTAAATTTTCAATAAAAATATAGAAACACTTCAATTTTCATTATTTATTTTCTCAAAAAAATCAAATAAAATTTAAAAAATATATTCAAAATATATATACAAACTAATATCAACCTTTTTTTCCTGTCCATTAAAGCTCACTAGACAAAATATCAACCTCAAACAAACAAACAAAAACCCAGTTAAAAAAAACATGTAAGCTGACGTCATCGCATGTGACTTAGTTAAGTCACATGCGCATGAGCCCTAGTCGCTCCCTTTAAAATAAGCTGCTTCCTACCTAGCTTATTCTAAAAGTAAAATCAATTTTATTTTTAAAGCCTACTAATAAGCTTCTACAAAAAAAATATGGTTGTGATACTAAAATAAGCTGGGTATGAGGCAGCTTATCTATACTTCTTATAAAACAAAACCCCATTATAGATCATTTAAGTTTTCTATCTCAACATGCAAGCTACCCATATCATCTATTTTACTAGCCAATCAATTATCCATGTCACCCCATTATAGTTGTCTGGAGTACATGTTTAAAGAGAAAATCACATACTCCTCTAAACCGGCAGAACTTATAACTCCACCCACATATGTCATTTACTAAGGGTCAGCTTTTTAGCTGGCTTTTAAAATAAGCTCCTCCCTACCTAGCTTATTCTAAAAGTACAATTAATTTTATTTTTTTAGAAGCCTACTAATCAAGACTTGACTAGTAAGCTTTTACAAAAATAATTATGGTTGTGATACTAAAATAAGCTCGGTATGAGGTAGCTTATCTATACTTCTTATAAAACAAAACCCCACTATAGATCATTTAAGTTTTCTATCTCAAAATGCAAGCTATCCATATCATCTATTCTACTAGCCAATCAATTATCCATGTCACCCACTTAGGTCATTTAAATTGTCTCTCTTCACATTCAAACTATCCACATCATCCATTTCTTAGCCAATCAATTGTTCATCTCATCTCAACTAATATATTTATTAATCTCTATATGCAATCTCTATATCAACCATATTTTAATTATTTTATTGTCCACTTTGATAATTTTTAATACACACATGTTTCTGTTACATTTTCACTTAGACAACTTAATGTATCATACTTTTATACTTTTTATTTATGCATATAGTTTTCATAGAGATTCCTGCAGCAACGCGCGGGGTATACTTCTAGTTCTAGAAGACCAAAAAGCCACCAAAAGAACTAGCCCTAAGGCATGCGTTGTTGGTCGAAAATCACAATTCTAACCTTTTGTTCAAACTTCAGCACACTTTGACCCTTCGACGAAACTATTTCAAAGTTTAACCCAATAGGGTAGCGCCCGCCCAAGTGGCGCTACCCCATAGCGGCGCTACCATAGTGTCATCGTGGCATGCTGGGTCCCGCACCCTGATAGGGTAGCGCCGTCATTGGTGGAGCTACCCTCTATAGGGTAGCGCCGTCACTGGTGGCGCTCCCTCCTGGATATTTAATTTTAGCTGTTTTGCGTGCTTGTTCTATATTAATCCGTAGGTCTTTTGACCATAAGTGTTATCTATGGATTCATGTGCATCATGTATGCTCTATGTTAATGTTGTGCATGATCATTTTGGAGTTAGTTTGATAGTACTTCTACTTCTGTTTAGAGAGCATGTTAATACTGCTATTGTATGTTTCTCTGATTTACTAAGTCCTAGATCAGTAATATAAATTAGCTTTTTGCATGGCTTATATCTATGTAATCTTGATGGTTCTGAACATGAAACATTTATGCCATGTCTTGTTTGTCATGTCTATTGTAAATGCATATCATCGTTGTGCATGTTTGCAATCTCTAGCATGTTTTTTATTTGCTCTTAAGTGTGCTACCTGATGTTGGCAGATTGTGCTCATAACTTGCGTTGCTTGTATCTTTTTAACCGCAACATCGTTTGAGATGTTCTTTATATGTAACCTGACTAGAATTTCATGTAGATTATGATTATGCTATTGTTTTTTGTTGTTAGCCAATGTAAAATATGGTTTAGGACAGAATAGTACCAAATGATTTAATTGTCGTCGTGGGGGTACTTAGTGATACACCATGTTTTTCTTGCCATTCTCGCCATTCGTCAATATAAGTCAAGACAATATTTTCTTGTAGTGCATGTAATGTATGAAAATAAACTCTGCATTTGGTAGTATGTCCCAACTACAAACAGCTATTGTAACTATCAGTAAGAAGATAGCCAGAGGGTAAGTGATATCTACATCAAACACTTCTACTTTCTGCCTTGGTTGGATGAAAAGAAAGAAAGCTAGTCACTGTGAGACTAAGAAACAAAGAAAGAAAGCTACAGATGGTTATGCGTTGTGCAAAGAATTGTTGCAAGTGCCTTCAAAGAAGCATCTCTGAGCAGTAGTGGTAGTACTAGTGGATAGATGATGGGTTGGGGCGAAGAGTTCTTCCTCCGAGCCCTCGGGTTCCTGCTTCACTTCCTTCTCATTCTTTTGATGATCTCTTTCTTCCAAGCCAGGCCAAAATCTCCGGATGTCGCCTTCGAGAAGGGCGGTGTCATCAAGCTCGTCTGCAACGACACAACAAAACTTTTGAAGTCCAAAAATTTGGTAGTGCTTGGTGATGATGATGCTTTGTGCAAAGATTTTTGTAGTACCTTGCGAGAAGCCGCTTGGAGTGACAGTAGTACAGAGGGGGTAGAAGAGTTCTACCTCAAGTCGGTACTCGAGACTCCATTATTGCAGTAGGTAAATGCAAAAATATAGAATGATTCCTAAGATTAAAATCTCCAACAAAGTTTTCTCCTCATGAAGCGTCTGAATAGTAATTAAAATCTCCAACAAAGTTCTGTAAGTAGCAGTCGTTGTCTTCTCCAGAGGACCTGAAGTTTTCCATAAGTGTGGATTGGAAATTGCAGCCGCAACTGGAGATGGCCCTACTGATGATGCCGATGCGTTTTAAGGGGAATCATTCATGAGTAACTAATGCATGTGTTGGTAACTGCAAATTTGATTGATGGGATGCGTGCAAACATGACAAGGGAGGAAGGAAGTGGGTCAATGAAGCTCTTTCTGGAGGCCACTGTTCACATCCGGTCTGTGAGAGAGCAGGGATTTAGCAGGTTTGGAAAGTGAATGGATAACAGACTTGTTGGAGGCGATTCATCATTGAATGCTTGCGTAGTGTTGTGATATCATGTTGATATCCGAGACATATGGTTTCGTCATGTAATTTGTACTTACTTCATGTAATTTCATATTAAATTTTTGCTTGTAGGCCAAGGAAGGGCTCAAGCGCACTAGGTTGGACACTATTCTGAGACCGACTACATGTTGGTGTAAAGATGTTTGTCTTTTGAAGATACTCAAGTCACGCAACGCGTTGTTTAGCTACACAACATGAGCAAAGGTTGTTAACATGGTATCTCACAGAAGCATGGAAGGTCACGCAAGTATGGCAAGAGGTGAAGCATAAAGTAAACTATCTATGCTAGTCAATTTAAGTGAGATAAAATCCTAAACATGGCATATCACTAAGTACCCCACGACAATTTATAGTTTTACTATTGTTCTTACCTAAACCATATTTTACATTGGCTAACAACAGCAAACAATAGCATAACCATAATCTAAAAGAAATTCTAGTCAAGTTACATATAAAGAACATCTCAAACGAAGTTACGATTAAAAAGATACAAGCAACGCTTGAGCACAATCTGTCAACATCAGGTAGCACACTTAAGAGCAAATAAACAACATGCTACAGATTGCAAACATGCACAACGATGGTATGCATTTACAGTAGACATGACAAACAAGACATGACATAAAAGTTTCATGTTCAAAAGCATCAAGATTACATAGATATAAGCCATGCAAAAAACTAATTTATATTATTGGTTTAAGACTTAGTGAAATCAGAGAAACATACAATAGTAGTATTAACATGCTCTCTAAACAGCAGTAGAAGTACTATCAAACTAACTCCAAAATGATCATGCACAACATTAACATAGAGCATACATGATGCACATGAATCCATATATAGCACTTATGATCAAAATACCTACGGATTAATAAATAACAAGCACGCAAAACAACTAAAATTAAATATTCAGGAGGGTAGCGCCACCAGTGACGACGCTACCCTATAGAGGGTAGCTCCACCAGTGACGGCGCTACCCTATCAGGGTGCGGGACCCAGTGTGCCACGGTGGCACTATGATAACGCCACTGACGATGGCGCTATCCCATAGAGGGTAGCGTCACTTGGGCGGGCGCTACCCTATTGGGTTAAATTTTGAAATAGTTTTGTCGAAGGCTCAAAGTGTGCTGAAGTTTGAACAAAAGGTTAGAATTGTAATTTTCGACGCGTTGTTGTGGATGGGATCTGGTTGAAATTTGGGTGCAATGACGAGTTCAAATGAATGTCGTGACCTCTACTCGTATTATGTACACGATCTTTCTGTAAAACAGAACAAAAAACAATCTATAAATGACCTATGTGTCCTTGAGCATAGTTTTTCTTGTAAATTATCATGATCACACCATTGTAGAAAGTGGATGGTGGTGGTACAACCACAAAGCATGACTACATATTCTCTACCTTATGTATTAAATCGATATTTTATAATCAATGTAAAATTCCAACTAAGCCATTAGACACAGCTCTTACCACACATCACGTTGTCCGATCTATCCACTCTCGTCACATACTATACTGACATAATATAATCAATGAAATAAATGCCCAAAAAACAATTTGAGTGACGATCTGGAACCAGCAAAGTAGAAAATGGAGATGTAAAATGCCTTGAACCGTAATTGTTGGATTCTTTGTGTTCATGTGCATTCTTAAGTTGACATACCTGAACTTTTGACATGAAACATGAATGAAGGCTGACAAAGTTAATGTACTAACTAACTAAACCTATGTGAATCTATACTATGGGGGCATCGCACATGTTAGAGGCAATGCACAAGAGAAAATAAAGATGATGTTTGAAAAACGACCATTTACAACTGCCGGCTATGTACATTTAAAATAAAGAATATATTAATATCGCGAAGATATCAATTACACATATCCTCTACACAACAAGATGTCTGAAAAACATTCTAATATGCATACAATCCGAAAAGAAACATGCTAGACTTTTAATTTCAACTCTGCTTTTTAACTCTATCCTATGGTTCCTGGACTACGTGTCGGCTGCATTTGAGCATGCGTGCCATTTATCTTATGTTGGTTTGTGTCGTGACTTTGCTTTGTTGGTTGTTTGTTGAAACCGTGGTGCGAGATGACTTTATTTGTAAAGTTGGACATATGCTTTTTATCTAAAATATACATACCATAACTGGTGTATCTCTATTTGTCAAGCTGCGCTACTGTCTATGAAATTTGGAGCCTCTTTGACCGATGTTGAGGCGGTATAAGATTCACGCCAATCAAATGGATAAATAAATCGCTACCTCGGTGTGTCATTCATAAAATGTCTATGACGCCCCTAATGAACCATCTATGAGCCATGTGAGACCTCCTATGCCCAGGTGTGGTACTACGGCCGATCATCCACATTCGATGCTCGTTTCATCCTAGCGGAGCATATTATGATTTTATTGCTCGTGCTAGATTACATAAGAGAATGGTATATATGACGACCACACCAGGAGAGCAATCAGGTTAGTGGAGGGATGAGACTAAGGGGAAATAACTAATTTGGTATAGTATGAGGCGCATGCGCGTGCATGTTGTGAAATTTCCGATGTCTCCTATGCCTACATATATGAAATACAAATCCACGGTGTGCATGGACAGAATACCTAATGCATAAGTAAGAATAAATAAACCCAACACACAATAGCAAGTCTGGAGAATAAGCTTAGTGCAGCGTCACTACTTATAAAAGACTCTCTTTTTAAACGTATTATAAAAGACTCAAGTGAAGGTAGTGACATGAAGATACTGGTCCTTGGTTAGGTCACTAGCTAATAATTCCTTTCTTATGAGTTTGGTACTCTGGTAGGTAAAAAAACAGATGAGGTATTTTATAACGACGAAATTATTATATATGCTTGTTTTGTTTCTCTTTTTTGTAGGGGTATTGTTTTGTTTTTCTTGGGATAGGTTGGAAGCACCGAGAACTAGAAACAAATGATTAATTTTCTGAAATCATTTGCCCTTGACTAGGTCCGTCTATTAGAATGCGTGAGCTTTGAACATGCAATGAAATTTCCCAAGTATTTTAGAAGTATTGATCTTCAGTCTCTATGCCAAGATGATGCAACTAGACATGGTAAAAGGGATAACATTCTATTCTCAACCAGAAAAGATGAGTCTTCAGATTTGAATCGACAATGCTTCGTACATCCACGAGTGAAGTGATTAGATTGTTCATCTCTTGATCGACCAGATAAATGTTCATAAGTATACTTTCAGGACGTCTTCTTGTGGGCAAAATTTTATTACTGAGTACTACAATTTCGCAGCAGATCACTGCTCTAATTTACGGAGTAACTAGATTGCAAATTTCCTCCTTCCGTGCATTAATTGTTCAAACTTTTGTTCCAACTGCTACAATTCACAAACCAGAACCATTTCATTTCCACGAAAATCGTCCCGAAATGGTGAAGCATCCGCGCACCGATGCATGGGCCATGGCATGCAGTAGGTTGACGGAAGTCACATAACAATCAACCACGATTCGATTGGGCCATCCACCATGGCGCGCATCACACGCACATGAGCATCGACGTGTCATTCATGAAATGTGTACAAAACCCCTAATAAACCATCGATGAGCCATGCATGTCAAGCACTCAGGCCTCTTATCTCAAGGCTGGTACTAGGGCAACCATCCAGCTCTGATGCCCATTTCACCCCAACAGAGCATTACATGATTTCATTTCATCCCAACGATAAAATTATTATGTTTTTTCCTCCTAGGATAGGTTAGAAGCAACGAGAACTTGAAACAAATGATAATTTTATGAAATTATTTGTCCTCGGCTGCGTGGATTTTGAACAAGCAATAAATTTTCCAAGTATTTTAGAAGTATTGATCTTCAGTCTCTATGGTGATGCAACTAGCCATCATAAAAGGGACATCAATATTCAGTACTCAATCAAAATAGATGAGTCTCTCCAGATAAATTGGTCATAAGTATACTTTCAGGACGTCTTCTTGTGGGCAATTATTTTATTACCGAGTAGTACAATAATTTCGCAACAGATCTACGTTACAAACTTCCTCCTTACCGTGCATTTCCCCTCGCTGCCGAAGGTGTCCTGGGGTGGTGGAAGTCGGAGTCCGCCGCTAGAGCTGCTGGGGCGGCGAGAGTCGGTGTGTCGTCGATCTGCGACCAGGGCGACGACTCTGCATCAGGGTGGCGGCTGAGACCTTCTTCGACGGCGCCATGACCGGCGGCGGAGTAGGGTTGTGGTGGATGGGGATTGGACGAAACCTAGATCAGATCTGGGTGGATCTCCTGTGCCGCCTACCCAAATCTTCTTCGCCGTGTGGTAGGGCCGAATCCTGCGGTGGGTCGTCCCAGCGTTGTTGCCGCCTTTCCCACTACTGGCCCATGGCCGTTCGTTGGGTTCGGTACAACAGCAGGAGGGTGCCGACTGGCGGGGTGGGGGCTGCAGGCTCGGCCTGAATAAAGGTGGCGGTCCTAGGGTTCCTCTTGCGACAAGATGAAGATGTGTCTAACGCATGTCCTCCTTGATCTGGCCGGAGTGTTGGGTTCCGAAGGCTCTGCCTACGAACTCCCATGGGCGCGTTATGCTTGGAGATTGTTTGATCGGGTGAGATTCGGTCGTGCCCTATGATTTTCCATTGATGAGGAACCGGCGCGAAGATTTTCTATATGTTGCCATCATGGGATATGTTTAGTTCCATGGTGAAGTCAAAGGCAGAGAATGTCTTGACAGCCGAGATCGGAAGAGACTAGCAATGCTGATTGGAGCCTAGTGGCGAGAACTTGCTTGGTGTCGTGGGAATGACCCCCGGGTAGGGTCACCCAGGCGAAATAACCTTTCAACACGAAGATCGCCGATCTAAGCAAGGCCGAGCTAATCCGGGCCGACCTGAAGATCGCCGATTTGAAGATAGCCGATTTGACCAAGGCCGACCTAAAGAAGGCCGAGCACAACAAGATCTATCTCTAGAAGGGCGAGCTGATTAGATCGGAAGCCGATTGCTTTGGGAGAGAGCAATCGGCCACACCTAAGGTCATTCGGCCCAAGCAGAGGCAAAGCTATCCGATCTAACCACGCGAGTTGACCTTGTGCCGGATGGGCGCATCTGGCCCGAGGTCATCAATAGGTGATCCCAAGAGATCTGCGTGGCAGACAGAAGCAGTACTGTGCCGACCTGTCAGACGCATGATGTTCCCTCGACACATCAGCTGACAGGGCGGCGGAGGAGACAAGGCAATGAGGAAGCCGCAAGACTAGTCATAGAGCTCTCCAGGACTAGACTACAAGATTCCACGACAAAGTAGGGATACAGCTTTCCGCCGCCTGGCACCTGTAAAGGGCGCAGTCGGCGGGATCCAGCAACTATCCAGAGGCTTACAACTGGGCCCTGAACCAATCGGAGATTACTGTACTACCCTTGGCTCGGCCTATAAGAGCCCCAGGGATCCCTCCTGTGTGAGGGGACGATCACATTTACTTCATCTCACCCATTAGACAGAGAACAAGGAGAGAGTTGTGCTTAAAGCCCTCTTCTCCTTCCTCTCATACAACTCATGGAGCATTCATTGTAGCCAGAGTTATTGTTTATAGCTAGCTCGACAGGACTAGGGGTGTTATCTTTACGGAGAGCCCCGAACCTGGGTACATCGCGGTGTCTCACTGTGTTTGTCCCCACCCTCGATTTCGGCACCATCGATCTTCAACTCGGGTTGTCCCCCTCTTTAGCCATCCCCATGACATTTGCCGTCACAATACGACGACACTTGAAGTTCCGTGTATTGTTAGCAGTGGTATGTAAGTGGGGGCGACAACACATATGAAGTTCAAAGTTTTACCTTTTAGGGTAAAAATTCAAGGTCTGGCCTTAATTGGTTGTGCCTGACAATGACTTTGTTGAAGACATTGTTTTGAGAGCGAAGACTATCTTTACGGTGAAAACTCAAGATCTACGATCGGGCAATGACGACGTTTGTGCACCGTTTCCTTTTTGAAGGTGTTTCTTTTGAAAAACTTGGACTTTAGGGGTTGTCCTAATGATGGTTGTGCTACTGCTGCAAGAAATGGAACTCTCTAACGGACTTTTTTCCTTAACTTTTTTTTAATTGTGTGCATTCGTAATGCCATTAGGGTATTATGTTGTTGAAGAAGCTTGAATGTAATCGATATCTTTGTGATATTAATATATTATTAAAAATACATTCAAACTTATGTTCTAACTGCTAGAATTCACAAACCAGAACCATTCCGTTTCCGCGAAATGGCGAAGCATCGAAGCACCATGCATGGGCCATGGCATGCGGGACTGGAGGTCGACGGAAGTCACGGAAAAATCGACCACGATTCGATCGGGCCAGCGCGGCGCACACACGAGCATGCCAGCCGGACTGTGACTGGGAGTGCATGCGTGGGACTGTGCGTCGGCCTACTTTGACGTGAAAGGCGATGCCCTTGCGCGGCGGCAGCACACGTGGTGCCGGCCGGCGGAGGAGCACGAAAGGAAAGCTTGCACAGCGCCGCACTGTTGCCCGGCCCCTGCCTGCCCTGTGCGCCTCCCATTCACTGCTGCCTCGCACGGCCGTAGGCGCGAATGGCGACGATGAGCGGCCTTGATCACGGGGGCAGTGTTGAAGTTGATCCAAATTCATTCATGAAGTTAAGAGGAAACTTCTGACGGAGCGGAGCGGAGGCCCGTCGCCGGTACGGATGAGTGTTGACCTAGGTCTCTCCTACCGCCTATAAATATACCTTGTAAGCCGCCACACGGGATAGTTCCTCAAGTTGTAAATCCCTCGGCGTTTGTAACACCTCCACAATAAGGAATAGTTCGCTGGCTGGCGCCCGTGGTTTTTCCCTTCTTCGCGGAAGGGTTTTCCACGTTAAATCTGCGTGTCCGCTGTGTTGCTTTTCGTTCTACTTCATTGTTATTTGCGTGTCGATTCTCTAACAGGCAGGGCCCTGGATCTGGATATGGAGGAGACGGCCAGAGGATGGGTGCATGTCTTGTTTGGTTTTGGGACCTTTTGTCAGGGAGATAGATGGATGGCACCTGAGAGAGACATCACCCCGTCTCTGTTTCTCTCTTTCCAGGTCGCTCCCTCACCTTGCCGGCCTCCGGGATCTCCAGTACATGTATGTACATGATCAAGCCCGGCGGCATCGCGCAGGACCTCCCGCCGGCCAACTCCGGCTACTGGCACCGTGCTGCTCAGCAGGGCCATCAGCCTCCACGCTTGCTCTCAAACTGGCAATTGCTTGGTTCCCTGCTTAATTACACTGATGATGAATTGCTCCATCCCTATGCTATGTGCGTACGTAATCTCATGCTGCTGGAACAACAGTGGCGCGCATAGGGTTTTGTCTCGTCGCTAGTGAAGAATCTGGGGCCCCGCGGTCAACCAAAGCGCCTGGGACTGGAGTGCTAATCATGGTGTCTGTCGTCCCGCCCTCCTACTCTGCTTATGTCCTGTGGCCTGCGTATGGGTGTGGTGAGAGTCTCGCTGCGTTTTGCATCAGTTTTCAGTGCTGATCATCTCCCTGTAGCATGCACTCTCTCTGCCTCTATGGTTGGCTGCCGCTTAAAGATCTTCTTTAACGTCGATCCTTAAATCACCCATAAACATCTGAATTGCTTTCCTCCACAGACGTTTAGACAAGCGGTTCTAACGTATTTTGCTATCAAACAGCTTTCTGTATTTGTTCGTGAATTGGTTCATATGTTTCTTTTTTTATAAGTTAAACGTAAATCAAGAGCTTTACGGGAATCCGAACCATCATCAAGCAGAACTCCGACCCCTTGAACCCACACAAGACCGAGGCGGAACCTGCACATTTGAAGCGATCCTCACTCCAAAATCTTCAATTTTCCCTCCATTCCCTTCGTCTCCGCCCTGATCGTCGTCGTCTTCCACCTCAATTCTCAAGCTTTTCGCTTTCGTAGCGACATGGATCCTCAGGAAGAGTTGTTGGAGCAGATGGGGATGAAGGATGCAGACAAGGTGGTCAACCCACAAGATCAACTTAAGTCCATCGGCAATGACGACGGTGTGGGTGATTCAACGGACCCAACAAAAGAACTGCCAAAAAGGTTAGAAGGGGCTTATGAGAAAAGCATTTCAAGGAGGATAAGGAGAAGTGAGAAGGAACAACGGCTAAGATGACAGAGTTTGAGGACATATTGACGAAAAAAGGAGGAGGAATGTGTCAAATGCAATGAGGTGAAGGAGGAAAAGAATTAAGGTGGAAAGGTTTTGGCATCTTCATGGCCATGGGCGGAGCCAGGCCCGGGGCAGCCATGGCCTTGGCCTGGGGGCGTGGCCGGCTGGATCTTCGTTGTTTATAGAAGCAGCTACAGTGGTTGAGACTGTTTGGCACTGTAGATGCACTATTGGCCTGGGGCGTTACCTACGGCTGGCTCCGCAACTGTTCATGGCAACGATCGACAAGAAGATTAAGCTCGAAGAGAAGAGTTTTGAGACTAAAATGCTCACCATAAAGATGAAAGAGTTGGGTCCCGATACGATGATGATCGTGTAAGTCGTCTGCATGAGGATGTTGAAGCGCATGGCGGTGGAGAGGCAAAGACAACCAATTTGGAGGCGGCCAATGAAGAGGATTCGATGATAGAGTGAACGCGGAGGCCACGGACAACCAACTAAAGAGGGCAATTTTTGTGCGTAGAATGTTCTCGCTTGAATTTTTGTGATAGGGACATGTAAAAACAATGAACATCCAACTTTTTTATTGTGATCGGGCGCTAATTTGTTTATATTGCTATGCATTTCAAATCAAACACTTTTGGATTGTGATCAAACCCGTATGGATATTTGAGAGATATAGTTGGATGGCTCGATTTCAGATTCCTTTCCATGGACTGGTTCAAACCCCCTAAATAAATATCATGTTACTTTTAAGGATCAACATTGGAGATGAATTAATGGTACTGAATACGATGGAAGGGTTTGAAGGAAGAGAGATGGTGAAAAAGAATGTTATTTGCCGGCGAGTCTATGCACTTCACGTCATCTTCTAACATGGTACGCTTTTAACGATAGTTTTGAAGCTTTTTGGTACATTCGAGATTTTCCAGGAAACTATGGCCGCGTCTGTAAGGGTTTATAATGTTTGTACAGAGTAATTTATACCTAGTTGTAGTGAGTTAGTCGATTTCTCGATTCTAAAAAAGTTAATTTAATTCAATTTAATTTTTTTATATGTTTGTTTTATAATTCCTTATATTTTTTCACATTTTAAATCTACTGAGATACTAAGGATTTTAGAGTTAGAGCCTCCTGATGCATCGGGGATTGCGGGGTCTCACCTGTAAGGGGATGCATCATAGATTATAAAAATAAAGCAAACATATATAGCTGTTATCCCCCAGTAGGGTTACATATTTTGTCTTGTGTTTTCTTTACAATTTTAAGTATTTTCTAGTGGTTTTTCTTTTCTTCTCATTTTTTGTTAACATTTTTATTTATGTTATTTTATGAAGAATGAATATATTTTAAAATCCATGAATATGTTTAACTTCAAGAATATATTTTATATTTTTAATATGTATAAAGTTAACAAACATTTGAAGCCTTTGATTTTTTTTTTGAGAATCATTTTTAAGTTCATAAAGATTGTTTAAATTCCAAGAATATTTCTAAATGCAGGACCATTTTATAAAAAAAATGCATTCTTCTAATTAATTTTGAAACCATGAACATCTATTGATTTAACAAACTTTTTCGAGCAGAAAAAATGATAGATGGTTTTTCTTGAGCTAGCAAAATAGCAAGTGAAAAATGATGCGGCAAAGCACGTGTTAGCCACTAGCAATAATACCGAGCTATTAAGAAAAAAATGTAGCCTTTTTATACACCTTGGGCTTTTAGGGTCACTATGGGCCCGCTTGTAAGTCTACATGTCGTTCGTTAAGAAGAGTAAGACAGAGTAATTCGAACTTGAGTCCAAGCTCTTAATAGCTCCTCCACAAGAAACTTTTCAAAAGACATATGAAAAAAGTTTGCAAAATTCTATTTTTTTGTGGTGGAAGATGCTTAGGGGATCGATGTTCATGTAAAATTTAAGCTTTTTTAGACATATAGGGAGCTGGCGGAAAAAAGACAAATTCAATCTAAAATAATGCATGAATAGTAGCGTTTAAAAAACAATAAATTTGTATTTTTTGCCGCAAGCTCCTAAAATGTCCGAACTTCTTTAAAATTTATACGATTATCTCGCACGTAAGCATCTTCCACCACAAATTAACTTAAGAATTTTTTGAACTTTCTTCGTATTTATTTATTTATCCTCTCTCCGGGTGTAGATGCACCCGGGCGCCGAATCAATGCTCTCAGTAAGGCATAACTAGTTCAATGGGTTGATCGAATTTCATAATTCCAAGTAGTTATTGCCCGGTTTTTTTGTTGTGTTTTTACCATTTTCATATTTTTGTGGGATTTTATTTTTTATTTTTTCATGTTTATTTTTTATTTATTTTATAACTTATTCATGAATACTTATTAAAGTTCATGAACATACAAAACATGGAAATTTTAATAAAAACTTATTTAAATGCGTGAATATTACTAAATTACATGAAATGCTTACGTTTTTTAAAAAATAAAATAAAATCTTTGAACCTATTTTTTCAAATTCAATAATATAACTTGAAATCCACGAATATTTTAAATTTTATTAATATTTTCTTCAAAATCATGGTTCTTTTAATTCAAAACATTTTCTAAATTTAAGATTTTTTATAATCCATGAACATCTTTTTATTTAACATTTTTTTCCAAAAAAGAAGTTATGATAGCATTACCTTCTAAGCTTCCAGTGGAGCGAGCAGCAAAAAAAAAACGAGCGAGTGCTTCATTAAGTTGTTCGTATGAGTGTATGTAACAATTTCACAGTTTTAACGTGAAATAGTATCTCCCAAAGAGCTCCCACAATTATCATGGGCTGAAAGCGAGATTGAAACATGTCATGACACCAGAATATCTCATCGAACAACTTCACTCTCTTCTCAGAATAAATACTATCTTCAATAACAACCCAACATGATATAAAATTTAAAAAACACCACCAAAACATAATAAAAAAAACATAGATAAAACCAAAATGTAACAATCAACATCAATTACCAACTAGAGACAAAATAATTAATTCCACAAATAAAGAATGTTGTGGTGAAGTGCATGTTAGCCTCTAGTCAATGTTAAAGGCCTTTCTTTCCTATAAAAGTTATTCTTGCATCACATAAGTTCTAGAAGAATCAACTAATTTCTTTTCACAAGAATAGAAGATTGCAACTTTAACTAAGCATATGTATTTCTACTCTTTTAATCGTAGGATTGCTCTCGAAGGGCCATTGGCCGATCTATCAATAGAAGAAAGGGAATACAAACCGGGTGCAGCAGTTCATGAGAATAAAACCGTGCAACCCAAAGTCTGGTACAACACAGTCGAGTGTTTGCACACCCCAGGCACTACTAGCTAGCAAGATCTATAACACATCATGCGGCTTAATTGTAGGATTGCACCAATTTTTTTGGAGGAAACCAAAAATAAGCTCTAACCTAATTAAAATAAACCAGGTGAACATTTCAACTATCTTGTATATTTGCTCCCACCTAATTTCAAAATTCAAGTAGTCCTAGGTCCAAGGCTAAAACACATTAATAATATTTTTTGTTTGCTATAAGGATTCAAAATGATGTCACATTTCAATCGTATGCTTGTTTTTCATTCTCTACTTTTTCAAAATACCAAGTTGAAAAGGTCCTAGAATTTAATATGTAGATTTAAAATTGCAAATAATTTTGAACAGAAAATAACATTTTATATCTTTCTAAACAACAATAATTTTTTACTCTACTTCACATGTTTATCTAATAAATGTGTTGATGTGGACAGGATGCGCATGAAATTTATGGGAAGGGTTCAATGTGATACAATGATATGGATGGTGTGACCCTGCTAATTATGCAACATGGATATGATATAAAATATATGTCTAATGACCAATGAACAACAATCTTACTAGTGGCCCTCAGATAATACGTGTACACATATATAAAGTATTGTTTACGTTTGAAGGATAGGTTTTGGTTTGTTTGTATTTGACATGTGAGCCCTCATCAACCTTATCACTACCATAGTGTCCATGTTAATATATACCCAAGAAAATTATGGTGCAAACACTAACCTCAATAAAGTCTACTAGTCTAGGACCATTTTGATTTGAAGGATTCTCAAAACACGGGATTGGAGTGAGACGTCTTTTCAATCATATAATGTTAGAAATTAAATGATTTGATATCAAAGTGTGTTTGATAGGAGAAACAAATAGTTCTAGGGAAATGTTACAAGTTTTTTTAAGGATTCATACCCAACAAATTAAATGACCATGTAGGAGCAGATTGAGCAAGTGGAGATGGTTTAACAACCAAGAACAAAACGAGGAATCCAAACGAGAAAGAAGATGGATCCAATGCAATTATTATCACTTTACAACGTGCAACTCCCATGTTTTAAATTTATCTCTCAATTAATTCGAAAAGCAAGGGTCCTATGAAAAAAAATCGCATGATTTTTCAACTCAAGGATATGGTCTTAGCACCGTATGTTCCATCAAGGACACGAGTGGTTCTTGGACTTCAAAAAGAATACGATCGTGGGTTCTTCATAGAGCATGGTGTTTACATAATGATCAGAGTAGGAAAGTGCAACAATTAGTGGAGGGTTGAAGTGAAGCATCACTATCTGATACGACTGAATAGGAGGAGGAGATCAAGTGGCTAATGGAGCAAACGAGTGACTGTTGTAACTTTAGATATGCATCTGTTGTTCCTCATGCCTCTTATGCCTAAACATACCAGATTCAAATCCCTAATGAGTAGGGAGGAACCAATAATGCATGAAGCATCGGATAATTCCATTATAGAGAAGTGAGGTGGCGAATAAGCTATTTATCTCTGGCCTAGGAAAGGCTCCTCCTTATAGAAGACTTGAGTGGAATGAAGTGAATTGAAGTCATTGGTTCTATGTTAGGTCAGCAACGAAGAATCCCTTGGTTTTAAAATATCGCTCTACCTCTTTGCTTGCCACTCAAGGGTACTGGGTATTGTTAAAGATCTTGAAGGAAAAGAGAGGTGGTGGATTTGCTATTCCTCAATCATCTAGAAACACCATGTTCTTTATTTACAAAGATATGCACTTTACATCATCAGTGGTGAGGCTTAAGGATTCCCATACAATTCTAAGACGCTACTTACCCAAACTCCCTAACATGGTAACATACTAGTATAGTAAATTTCTAACACATAGCATTTAGATAATCTTTGAAACAAGACTATACAATAATATGATTGATACAATAGGAAGAAGCTCATCACCCTGATCATTGCCTAGACCGAAGATGTTGGCAACAGTCCCTGGTCTATAACGATCATGCACACTAGTATGGATGACCCAATCTATAATCTATAATACTATAATAGATCATCCCCACTATCTTATTTTCTCAACATGCAAGCATGCCACATCATCACACAATTATGATTGGGATAAGACCCACCTCAACATGCAACCATGCATGAGACAAGACCCACCACCACATGCAATCATGCATGAAAAAATATTTTCATTCTCTTACTATATTTATATTCAAAAAATAATTTATAAATATAAATATTCAAATAATAAGTTGTATGTGTTTTTAAAATTTTGGTTCAATTTTTATTAATCTAAATATTTAAAATTCACATAATTAAATTTTGTTGAAATATTGGCGACCAATTCCCATGATCTCCACTAACTTACTTATCTCGAAGTACAAGCATGTCACATCACCACACAATTATGGATGGGATAAGATTCATCTCAACATGCAACCATGCATGAGACAAGACCCACTGCAAAATGCAACATGGAAAAATATTTTTCATTCTTTTACTATACTTATATTTTAAAAAACACAATCAAATATAATAAGTTGTATGCGTGATATTTAAAATCTTTTATATCTAAATATCTAGCCTTCACTAACATCTTTTTCTCAACATGCAAGCGTGCCACCTCATCATTCCACATGCATGATAAAAGGTCCACCTCAAAATGACACTATGCATAATAACAATCAACCCTAACATGCAACATGCATGCATGAAAAATTCAATTCTATTAATACATTCATCTTAAATTCATTTATTGATTCAATCACTATTATTTCCAATATTTAAGTTTCACTTAGCAAAATATTTTATTTAAATATATTATAAAAAAATTCCCGCAACAACGTGCGGGGCATCATCTAGTAGTATAAGATGACGACCACCACGACCTTCATGGGTGGATGGGGTGGCCTGCTGCGTCATCACCGATGACACGACACACGATGGAAGGGCGCCGCCGATTCAGGGATGCAACGAAGGCATGGAAAAGTTTTTTTTTGAACGGTAAACCTGCATTCTAATTCTAATTAATTAAAAGCAACAACAATCTCGTCCGAAACACAACCTAGAATACAGTCAGGGGGAACCTCAGGCCAGCTAGCGCTAGAATTACTACAGATGCCAAACCTAGCAAGACCATGAGCAACTTTGTTTGCACCCCTACGAACCCACGTCACCTTGGAGTCTTGGAAGGAGTTGAGAGTCCTCTTGATGTCCTCGACCACACAGCCCAGCGCCGAAAGATTCTTCCCCTCCGAGGTGATCATCTGGACAACACCTTTGCAATCCATTTCAAGGTGCAGCCTGTCAATGCCCATGTTTGCCGCCCAGTTGACAGCCGCCCTGCAGGCAAGAACTTCTGCTGCCTCCCCACATGAAATATCAGGGAAAGTGAAGCAAGCTCCTCCCCGAAAAGCTCCTGTGTGATCCCGAATCAGCATGCCACCCGCTCCTCTCGCTTCCCCCTTTGCAGTGGCTCCATCAACATTAAGTTTGTGCCATCCTTGTTCCGGCGGCGTCCATGACGCCACCTCCTTGGCCTTGGGTGCAGACACCTTTGCCTCCTGCACCTGGTTCCACTCCGTGAGGTAGTGGATAGCAGACTTTGCCACCTTCATTGCCTCCTCGATACGCTTGCCATCCCTAGCATCGTTTCTTGCAAGCCACAAAGCATACACACCTTGGATCATGAGTGATCTCTCGTTCGCCGAGGCCTCGGCGAACCAGGGATTAGAAAGGTCCCGTGGGAGGGAGAAGAGCAACAAGGAGCGATCAAGGATGCTTAACACTAATCATCGGGCTCGACGTGGTAGCGATAGAGTTTAGAGTCAAAGATACGGTGGCGGAGGTAGGTAAAATGATTTAGTTACAAAATGCGTGTTAACAATATTACTGACGAACAGTTAGGCTTGGCCGATCGATCAGCGTTTAAACTGCATCACAAAGTGGCCACCTACGACCTCTTAATTTTGACTTAGAGCATGGTTAATAGTATAGTCAGTTGTTGGCTGCTATATTATCTATAGTTAGCCTTATAGTCAACAAATACAATAGTAAGATTATAAAGAATATTATTTTAATAATATATGGCCCACATGTCTATCTCACAAAGTGTTTAGAAGCACGTGTTGCAGCTGGTTAATTACTACGTACTTACGAGAATCAATCGATCACTGCTCTGGCCGCACGGTGGCGCCGTGTTGACGCTGGCTCTTGTACGCCTCCAATTTGCCGCTCCCTCGCGCTGGCACGGGTGCGTGGCGGCGCCACCAGCTAGCTCGGCGGCGTCACGGCCGGCCGGCAAGGACGCGGGAGGCGACGGGGGCATTGCCTGTGGTCAGGTGCGGGGACTGACGCGACGAGAGGAGGATAGTAGGGGGATGGCTGGCGCAGTGGTGTCGGGCGCAGGACGCTGGAGTCTGGACGGAGGATACGGCGAGCGGATGGGTGGACGTCTTGTTTCGTGTGCTTTTGAGGCTGCCATGCGTCTGAGCTTCTGTTTCCTGTGCTTCATGTCCTGGTCCATGTGGTGGTTTTGGGACTGAGCTTTTTGTTTAGATGCATTGCACTATTCAAAGTGCCATAGCCAACAACCCATAGAGAAAATTGGTATCGAATGATAAATGAGAATACCGAGGGAAAAAGAAAATTCCATATGTCCCCATGCATGTGCAGGAGACACTAGTGCGTGTCGCATTGGTAGCCAATCGCCCGTCTCCTGCTCACCGCTCTGTGCTGCTAGATGTGTGGACCTCGTGGTCAATACCTAGTGCAATTGAGGAGTTGCTCATGCGAGGATGGAGCCTTCATGCTTCGGTCGATCGTGTGAGGTGGCCAGGGTGTTGTGCTTCGTGCTTATTGGATTGCGGCCATCAGTTGGTGGGCTTCGCTAGGCTGGGCTCCAAAGCATACGTAAAAATGTTACAAAAACCTAGGCGGGCCACAATCCCATTTGTCCTCAACTAATCCTCGTCCATGGTTCCCGGTGTCTTCTATTCTTACATCTATGAAATTCAAATCCCCGGTGTGCATGAACCAAAGAAACTGTGCATGAAGTGAGAAAACAAAATCCCAACACATATAAATATGATGAGGAACAAAATAGTGAAGGCTCGCTCCTTATAAAATATACTTGAGGTACTTTCATGAAGTTTGGTCCTTTGGTTAGGTCAATATCTAACAATGTCCTAGTTATGATTTTGGTCCTTTGGTCGGTAAGAGCTTATGGGATCTTTTGAACACACAATCGTATTCTCGTGCTCATTTATCCTTGGGTAGCTCGAACACAATGAGAAAATAAAAGAGATAATACATTTTTTGAGCTTATTTATCCTCGGTTAGGCCAATCTATTAGGATGAGTGAGCTTAAAAACTACGAGCATCCAAGATTGCTAAGTACTGACCTTCGGTCTTTGCAGCAAGATGATGTAGCGAACCAAGATAAAAGGATGAAACTTGTATCCTCGTGAGACGTGTGGTGGGAGGGCACCATCGAATCGGGGACGCAGCGAAGGCATGGAGACAACACGACGTCGACCCATCGAAAAGAAGATGAGGGAGTGTAGTTTTTTGAAACGGAGGCACAAAAATTACCTCGCCAAATAATTGAGAAGAGAATTGCCCGGTTAAATAGAACTGATTCCACATATTTGTGGCACTCTCCCGAGTTGAATCGATAATACTTTTAACACAATCTCTCCTAGATTAATTGTTTGTTAGTTAATTTTAGAATGTCTTCTTATATGCAAAAAAACATTACATAATTTGACGAGTATCTTGAAATTATGTCCTTCTATGCATTGTTGAAAGTTGAATGCGTCGATAAATTGATGCATCTAGGTACCATTTCAAAGCCCCCCACCCCTCGGTCCATCATCGATTGAACATAGTAACCTCTCCTCTTGAGATTGCTAGTGACAAGAACTAGAGGCTCCTCCAACGCCTAATCCGTCCTCGCGCTTCACCAAATTCCATTGCTCGTTTCATGAGATAGAACGAGAGTGTAGTGTATAGGACGGTAGAGTATCATAGTGCATGCGTTAGTGAGGGGTGAGAGAGGAGGGAAAGAGTTGATGTGCCAGTGTACAAATAGGCTCGTCCATGTTGTAACATTGGTTATCTATCTTTTTAGCAACACTTGGTTATTTATATATAGATCCCGGTAATGATGGGGCTTCAAGGTTAAAATTTGGGCGGCCCATCCCAAAGGAATGAACCAAAAATTTCAATTTCCAATCGTACAAGTATAAATTTCTTAGGCATTAATCACTGCCCAGTATCACTTTGGTTCGTCCAGTGATCAAATTTTAGAGTTTTTAAAGTGCTATAGGTAGGCAACAACATATAGAAAAATTGGTATTCAATGATAAATGAGAATATTCGCGACGCGAGGGGGGGGGGTTGTGCAGCAAACATCTCATTGCTTGGGTTGCCACTCACCGGCTCACCTCTCCTGAATGCTGAATGGCTGGATCTCATGGCCGGACTACAATCAAGCACTAACGACATGCCCCTTGCCGTAGATGCACTACAAGACGTCGACATACATCGGTCGCTCCTTGTCGTGTGCCCGTGTGGCTACAATATTAACTGTAGATGGTAAGCCTAGAGTAGTTTTGGAGCTGCTGGTGCGTGGACGGAGCCTTCAGACTTGGGTAGATTGTGCAAAAGGAATAGAGTGCAGTGCTTCAAGCTTTGTAGACTACAATCTACAGGTGGTGGGCTTGGCTGATCTGGACTCCAAAGCATAGGAAAGTTACAAAATTTTGGGCGAGCCACAACCCAATTTGGCCCCAACTAACCTCCATCCGTGGTTCCTGGTGCCTCATATGCTTAGATCTATAAAATTCAAATCCACACTGTGCATGGACTAGCGAAACTATGCATGAAGTAAGAATAAAAATTCTAACACATAGAAATACGACGAGGAACAATCTAGTGAAGGATCACTCCTTATAATATACTTGAGGTAGTTTCGTGAAGTCTGGTTCTTTGGTTAGATCAATAGCTAACAATGCCCTAGTTATGAGTTCAGTCCTTTGGTCGGTAAAAGCTTATGGAATCTTTTGAACAAATAATCAAATTGGTGTGCTCACTTATCATTGGGTAGGTCGAAAGCAACGAGAATCTAAAAGAGATGATTTTTGACCTTGTTTGTCCTTCGCTAGGCCAACCTATTAGAATGTGTGAGCTTAAAAACAATGAGCTTCCAAAGATTTTTTTTGTTAAGTATTGATCTTCATCCTTAGAAGCAAGATGATGTCGCCAACCAACATAAAAGGACGAAAGTAGTATTCTAAAAAAACTAGTTAAATAGAACCAATTCAACTTAGTTGTGGCCATTTTCCGAGTCGAATCAATAATGCTTTTAACATGGTCTTGGCTAGACAAATTGCTTGTTATACTTTCAAAATGTCTTCTTATATGTGAGAAAACTATTACATAAATTGGAGAGTATCTTGAAAATTCTCTCATTCTATGCTTTGTTCATACTTGAATGATTGCTCCAACTACCATCACCACGATCGCCTTTAATTTAAACACAAGGACACTTCTAGGCGCCAGTCGACTGATCCATGTCATGGATCGGTCGTCCCACAAACAATACGATGATTATCACATGGGATGTTGAACCCGCTTCATCCCCTCAACCCACCCCGTCTCTCCAACTAAGTTGTTTCTCCTCCTCAGCGCACCACCAGTTCGATGTCCAGTTCGCCCCTGCAACTACACAATCACCCGTTGATCATCCCGAGCAGGAACATCAACTGGGAAGCCGTAGAAGAAGAAAACTAGACCGAACGCCGTTGCACCGACCTAGAAGCAAACCCTAGCTAGAGGGGAAAAGAAGACAATAGAAATGCAAGCAAGTGAAAGAGAAGCACGCCCAGTTCTAGGCCCAAGCCCAAAACTTTCCTTGTCAGGTTTTGGGCTATTTTTTTCCCGTCCGTTTACGGGAGCCCATTTACGACCCAGCCACACCCTCCTCTCTCCATGCGATTTCTCACCCGACGACGGCCCTAGGCTCCTAAACCTCCTCCCTCCACCGCTCTTCTCCCCCACAGCCGCGCCGCCCGCCGCCTGCCGCTCTCTCGTCCCACCGCCGCGATGGAGGCCCTCCACGAGGAGATGCCCTTCGACCTCGCCTTCCACCCCTCCGCGCCCCTCGTCGCCACCTCCCTCATCACCGGCGAGCTCCACCTGTACGCGCCGCCTCCAGCACGCAGTAATTTCTCGCTCCCCCTTCCGAGGATGTAACCGGTTCTAATTTTCGCCGCCTCCTCGCAGGTTCCGCTACGCCGACGGTTTGCCGCTCGACAGGTACTACTCACGGCGGCCCCTGCTCCTCGTGCTTGGTTAATTTTGTACCATGTTGCTAGCTGCTGCTGTTTCATAGTACTACCACCTGCTTCCGGTCTCGGATTAGTGTTCCTATGGTTTATCTTCAGCTGATTAGTGTTCCTATGGTTTAGTGTTTCATAGTATGCGAGTTTAAAATTTTGTGGCTCACTGACTCTGTAACTGGTATATACACTTCTATTGGGAATCCTTTCTGTTTGTCTTAGTTTTGTTGATGTTGATGCTGTTTTTATATATGTTAAAAAATAGTACTAGTACAATTCGTAAGTAGTTTTCCTGCGTTATTGGAGATTGTTGAGAATGTCATTTTTGTTTAATTTTCAAGGTTGTTTGCGGTGAAAGCTCATGAGGAGTCATGCAGGGCTGTTCGTTTTGTGGACTCAGGAACTGGTAATGACTCGCTTTGTAATCCCTGTACATACCAATACCAGCTTGCCAATCAACTGCCCTACATTGTATCTTTGATTTTGATATTTCGCCAGCTGTTTTATTTGCTTAAGCATGGTGCTAAGCAATTAGTAGCTTTATGCTGGCGTTGTCAACCACAGCTCATATGTGAGGTGAAGACACCTCCAGTCATCATGTTTGACACTCTAACCAGGTTCTCTTGTTTGTCTTGATGTTGTGGCTTCTTTCAGTGCTTCTGACGGGATCTGCTGATAAATCAATTCTTGCTTCTGATGTAGAAACAGGCAAAGTCATTGCCCGTTTGGATGATGCTCATGAGTGAGTTTTTGTCAGTGTTCAGTGCGGCTATTGATTTTATTGTGGAACTAAATATCTATGTTTCCTCATTTTTTCATTTTCTTGCTGATACTTTCAGTGACGCCATAAACCGCCTTGTGTGTCTTACTGAAACTACAGTTGCTTCAGGCGATGATGAGGGTTGCATTAAGGTATTTAATATTGTACTATCGATTTGACCGGCTCCAGTTGTATTGCTTTCAAATGTAGGCCAGTTTCAATGTTGATTATCATTACCTGAACATTTATGGGAGTACATAAAGTAATTACACCCCAGCTTGTTTATCCATGAGACCTGTTCTAAGTACCTAATCATCCATGCTTGGTCGATAATGATCATAATGGCTGCAATTATTTAATGATCATTTGCATATGTTGGACTGGCACAGGGACACTCACTTATAAGCTGACACTTGATATTTTTTCCTTGTTTCTAGTTCTTATTTTTTTCAATAGTAGTAACTCTCTCTTTGATACAATCAATTTAAAATACTTCTTCAATGATAGGTGTGGGATACTCGGCAACGATCTTGCTGCAACACTTTTCAGCGCCATGAAGATTACATATCAGATATGACTTATGTAGCTGCTTCAAATCAAATATTGGCTACAAGGTACTTAGTTTGTATTCCTGCAATCTTGATTGCTGCACAAGTGTCATATAGCTGAGTATTAATTCCATAGGAGTGTGTGGCCTATTGTATGCATGCACAAACTTAGTGTTTCCATGGCAATGAGGTCTACCAATATGGCAATATATCTTGCTCATAGACCATTCAACATCAGGGAGAGGCCACAACCATTTCAGTTCTTAGTTTACTTCACTGTGATGCAGAATAACACTGTTATTTAGTTCACTCTTTTTGTCAGTTCTGCCTGTTCAAAGTTTTGGATAGCTTTTTTTGCCTAGACATTATGGTAATCAACTCCTAAATTGATCTTGTTATTGGCAGTGGTGATGGAACTTTATCTGTGAACAATCTCCGGGGTAACAGAGTGAGTTGCCTTTCCAATAACATCAAGTCTCGTCCCTGTGTATTAGTATTAGATAAACACTTATTCCAAGTTCGCTTTGAAGAACTTCAATATTAAGCTATCTTCAATCTTTGATAACCATGGTCATGCCTAATCCACTAATAGGTAAAGTCACAATCTGAATTTTCGGAGGACGAACTGCTATCTTTGGTGGTAATGAAGGTAACTGCCTTTGTTTAACAACTTTTACTTACCTACACCCTTCACCTATAACTTCATGGTTACTGAACAAAACCTTATTCTTTGCGATTCTCAGAATGGTCAAAAAGTTGTTTGTGGAACTCCAAGCGGAGCTCTACTGTTGTATTCGTGGGGACATTTTAAGGACTGCAGGTAAATGTGTTTCCATAACTGTGCTAGCATCAGAAATAAAATGCATCCTTCGATGTACATCATCTACTGTAATTTATCTTTATTGAGTGGCCGCTATTGCAAAATGTAAAGAAAGATGTACCCAAGAGCTATCCACCTACCATGGATTATACTCCAAAGGGCACCCATGAAAACAGTTCTTATTTTCTCTAGTTCTCTGTTTTCATTTCAAATGCTAACCATAAAACTGCTGTTATCCTTTTTGGTTGTGATGCTGCTGAGATAATAGCTGTATGCATGTATGTTCTTTCACCAATATACATAATTAAACACAATGTTTGTGAATGGTATTTCTCCCTCACTAATAATAATCTAATATACATTAGGAAACATTATGTTTGCTAATGACATTTCTTTTATTTTTGTCATGATTAAACAATAACGGCTTTAGCCTTAGCCATTTAATGATAAATATCAGGCTTCATTCAGTTATCGTCTCAAACACAATTGATTCCTACGTTGTTATTAGCTGTTAAGGTTCATGTCACTATATTATTACCGATAAAGCCTGTGAAGAATCTTCACATGTGATAAGCAGACTAATGTAAAAATGCTGCAGCTTAAACTAGTTTGCATCTTCAATTTCTGTGATGGTAGATCAAGTAAGTCTGTAAGGACTTTGTCTGTAGTTGTGTACTAACATACACTTTTGTGGCCAGTGACCGTTTTCTGGGGCACACACAGTCTGTTGATAACTTGCTAAAGGTTAGAATGAATGTCTTTTGTTTCTGCCTTCTTCCTTTCCTCTGTCTAATTACAAGTTTAAGATAGTGTATTTTGTGTTTTAGCTGGATGAAGAAACTCTGATATCTGGTGCAGCAGATGGTGTGATCAGGTTTGAAATTTGCTATGGTGCCTTAGTGACCTGCTTCTGTCGCGTCGGTAGTAATCTTATTTGTTATTTTATCATACGCCCTCCATATTGTCGCCGCATTCAGGTTAGTGGGTATCTTACCGAACCAGATAATACAGCCACTAGCCGAGCATTCAGAGTATCCGATCGAGGCGCTTGGTACGTTCAGTCCCATCCATTTCTGTGGTAAAAGGAACCTCCAAAGAAGTGTCATCTTCTCAGCTATTATCTCTGCCCTGCAGGTTTCTCGCACGATAGGAAGTATCTAGGCAGCATTTCACATGACAAAATGATAAAGGTGATCTCTCTACTCTCGGTCCTTCCCCGATATCCTTATACTAGGAGTGATCTAACCAGATGCCCTGATCTATGCAGCTCTGGGACATGGAAGAGCTCGTGGCTGGTCCACAGGTGGATCATCAGAACGAGTTGCCTGAAGCTGCGGTTGCTGCCGTTGACCACGGCGAGTTGCCTGAAGCCGCCGCCGCCGCCGCCATCCACCACGAGGAATTGCCTGAAGCCAACGTCGCCGTCAATCACAACCAGCTGGCCGAAGCTGACAGCGACGACGACGGGATGGATGTGGACATGGAGCCAAGCGGTAAGACCGTGCCTGCCTTGTGTCGAAGCAATCTATGCGCACCGCACTAGAGTATCTGATGACGGTTTTACCCTTGCTTGTGTTATGGTGTTGGACAGGGTCGAAGAGCAAGAAGAAAGGCAAGGGCAAGAGGTTGAACGGGTTCGCGCCGGACTTTTTTGCGGATCTGTAGCTTGCTAAGGCCAGGCCAGGGCAGGTCGGCCGGCCTTTGAGATACATAGATGTTCTCATGTTCAGTTGTCGTCAACGTGATGACTAGTTTATTCCCGAGCAGTTTTGATGTCCTGTATCTGTATGAAAGCGCGGGTTTTTTTTTATGTTGTATCCAAGTAGTTTGTCCGTTGGTAGGAGGAATGTTAAGTTTATACTTAACGTATTATAGTGTTTCGTGAGGTGTGTGGACTGGTATCATACATAGTTTACGATGTATTCCGTCTGCTGCAAATGACCCGTTTATGTGGCGCGTCTGTGATGTTAATCAACGAGTTGTGCGCTGTTTTTTGTTTGACTGTTCATCTGTGGTTCTCGGAGGAGGAACCAGGAAAAAACCAGTTTGCACGCGTAGCTTTCACAAAGGATACAATGATATCCTGTAACAGGCCGTACGTAGGTCTTTGTCCCGTTTAAAGAAAGGAGTACGTACGTTGTTTTCTGTACGGAGAAAGCTACGCTAGTTAGCGTGCCCTCAGGGGCCAGGCGGTTTTATCCGAGCCCATGACGCACTGTTTTGAACGGTCCCATGACGCACTGTTCCACCAACGACACACCCCTGTTTCTGCCGTGATGAACGAACGATCGCGCATGGCTCAACAGGGTTCTTGTCCGCGAGGATCCAGGCAGGCACCTCGTCGGACTTGGCGAACAAGGAGTGGCACGCCTTGTTTCGTCACTACTTTTGCCCCGCCTCCCTAGCCACGATGAGCCACCGCCGCGATGAAGGTAGTGGAGGAGGAGGTCGTAGAGCTTTGTGATTGGCAGGTGGCACCTCCTCCTTGATGGTCTTACCTTGTCAAGTATGATGCGGCGATGGTGATGCCCCACGATTGAACACCATGTAGAAGCTGGCATGCCGTGCGGCTAACTTGTATTTGACGCGGCGTTCGATCTGAATGCCATGGTTGTGGTAACTAATGCAATCAATACGAAGAAAACGATAACAAACAATGTTGCGAAAAGTACTCCTTTCCTTTCGGTTGAACGAGTAAAAAAAAGTCTTTTCAATTAAGACAACTGGAAAGTGACGAAGGAATTTCATAGTTTACGAACATATAAAATTAACGTGCTTATTTTCCTAAAAGTAAATTATTTTTATCGACATATAATTTGTATTTTAACTGCAATATATGTATGCGCGATCATCAAATAAGTAGAAACTTTTACATGCATTGACGAGTTTCGTAGTGGGCTTCAGTGTCTGAATAGGCAATGAAGAGCAATAAAAATGGAACTGTAATGTATTTAAAAACATAAAATCATGGACAGACGAGACTCTTAAATCCTGAAAGGAGAAAAAAACCCCTATATATTTTATTTTTTAGTCTGAATACTTTTCTATACAAGTAACCATGAGAATTTGCCTAGATAAAATGACAACTAAAGATAGACATCACTTAGTTCAAAAAAAGAAAAGATAGACATCACACATCAGCTGACTATGAGCCAACTAAAAAACACACACAAAGGAGCTGGCTATGAGCCATGATGCTCCCTGAATTTGTTTGTTTGTTTGTTTGCCGCACCAACAACGAACCACGCTCCTCCACGCCTCCGCCGCACGCGAATCTCCGCGCGCCACGACCCCGTGCGCGGCGGGCCCCACCGCGCCAAGCGAATCCCCCAACCCAACCCCAGCCTCCGCTTCCCTTCTCCCTCCTCCCCGTCCCGTCCCGTCCCGTCACAGCCGCATCTGCCGTCCCCCGATTCGATTCCCCCCCTGCCGGCCCCGCCCCGCCCCGCCGCCGCACCCCCGCGCCCTTCCTTGGGCGAGAGCTCCCGCCGCCTCCCCCCCGCCGTCAGGTCAGTCCCCTCTCGCCCCTCTTCATTCCTCCCACCGCCCCCGACGCCGGCGCCATCGCCCAATCCAACCCAATCCACCCGCGCGTTTCGGGCGCACTGCACCCGCGAACCCTCGCTGCGCCCCAGCTCCGCTCGCCGACCCAACACGCCAGGCTCCGCTCCCCCGCCTCCCCAGATCCGGCCCTCCCGCGTCGCCCGCCGCAATCTCGCCAGGCTAATCGCGCCGGATGTGTTTTCATCAGGGGAGGAGAAACAACGCTCCCTAGCCTCCCCTTCTCATTTCCGCCCGGAATCGATCGCGTCGCGCGCACCCACCGTCTCCGTCGCCGCGCATGCGTAGACCCGTCTAGATCCGACCTACCGACCCTAGTTTTACTTCCCCTGAGCTGAGCCTGGTGATGACAGGTTTTAATTGCTCTTCATTTGCACCCGAACTGATCGGCTGTGGTTTTTAGGTCGACGATGGACGCAGCAGCAGGCAGAGACGCCAACCCGCTGGCCGGCTACCGCATCGGCAAAACCCTCGGCATCGGCTCCTTCGGCAAGGTCAAGATCGCCGAGCACATAATCACGGGACACAAGGTCGCCATCAAGATCCTCAATCGCCGTAAGATCAAGAGCATGGAGATGGAAGAGAAAGGTTGTTCAACAGGCTTGCTCTCTTCAGAAAAAGTTGTTTGTGTTCCTCAAGTTCGTAGAGTATATGTACACTTGGGCCGCATTGAGAAAGGCACATCACAGGGCTATTTGTGTGTTTCTACTGTAATGTAGAAAGTAGAAACTGTCAAACTGTTTATCCTTATTTCTGTTTTAATTAAGCCTGCCTGTAATGCTTTAGCAATTAACTTGCAATTTTTCTAGTAGATTCTTGAATTTGTTATGTTAAAAGTTACTATTTCTTACTTTGCTGCTCAACAAATACTCTTGCACTTCCCTCTTTTGTTGTTTTGTATTTTGTCAAATCTTAGTTTTTCTCTTGCTAATTTACATCAGAAGGAGAAATTAATATACTAAGATTATTTATGCATCCTTGTATCATACGGCTTTGTAGGTCATAGATACCCCAGCGGATATCTATGTTGCTATGGAGTGTGTTAAATCTGGAGAGTTGTTTGATTATACTGTTCAATTTGCATGTTTCTAGAAAGTACTAATGCTTAAACTGTTCATCCTTAATTGTGTTATAACTTATAAGCCTGTAACACTTTAGTAATCAACTTGCAAATTTCTGTTGACTGATGTGTCTAGTATAAGTATAATGGATATAAGTATCACAGTTTGCTGATTTTTTTTGTTAAAAGTTACTGTTTATTACTTTGCTGATTGACATATACTCTTACCCTTGCCACTTCTGTTATTTTGCACTTTTCTCAAATCTCACTTTTTTTGCTACTTTACAGTGAAAAGAGAAATCAAGATACTAAGATTATTTATGCATCCCCATATCATACGGCTTTATGAGGTCATTGATACCCAAGCGGATATTTATGTTGTTATGGAGTATGTTAAATCTGGAGAGTTGTTTGATTACATTGTTGAGAAGGGAAGATTACAAGAGGAAGAAGCTCGTCGTTTTTTCCAGCAAGTACGCGTTCCTAACTTTCCTGAGTTCATTGCAAAGAATGCACCAAGCCCTTTGTTGATTTATTCTGTAGTTATAAATGCAGTATGTTATGTCATAAGCTAATATCAAGCAACATCGTGTTTGTTAACCGTATTTGTCAATGTAGATACTTCATTTTTGTCTGCTTCTATCTTAGTAGCATTATGTATAAATATGACCCGTTGTTTATGGTAGGCTATTTATTTGTTTCTTCTCTCATACAGATTATATCTGGTGTGGAATATTGCCATAGAAATATGGTGGTTCACCGTGATCTGAAGCCAGAAAACCTTCTGTTGGATTCGAAATGTAATGTTAAGATTGCAGATTTTGGCTTAAGTAATGTTATGCGTGATGGTCACTTTCTGAAGACTAGTTGTGGAAGCCCAAATTATGCAGCACCCGAGGTATATCTTTAAAATCTTTTGTTTCTCTTTCGCAGGGTTTTATTCATGGTTGATAAATGTTGATATCGTGCCAATGTGTCACAACTCTAATGCCAGACAATGTTTCCTCTATTTGCTTAGGTGATATCAGGTAAACTGTACGCTGGCCCTGAAGTTGATGTTTGGAGCTGTGGTGTTATTCTTTATGCTCTCCTTTGTGGCACTCTTCCATTTGACGATGAGAACATACCAAACCTTTTTAAGAAAATAAAGGTCAGCCACTAGCTTCTCCAGTTGCTGGAAAATGTGCTATACCATTTTATCTTGATATCCAGTGAATAAGTTATCTGTTTTGTCATTATAGGGTGGAATATACACCCTTCCTAGCCACTTGTCTCCTCTAGCAAGAGATTTGATCCCGAGAATGCTGGTTGTTGATCCTATGAAGAGGATCACCATACGTGAAATCCGTGAACATTCATGGTTCAAAGCTCGACTTCCACGCTACTTGGCTGTGCCTCCTCCAGACACTGCACAACAAGTCAAAAAGGTATGCTCATTATACTGTGTATCAGCATGAATATTTGGGGTATTGAAGACTCTTGCAACCTTTGCTCTTATTAGGCAATTCTATAATTGTGCTGAATCTATGTATTTATCTTTATCTTGGTGCATTCATGTATGTTAAGGAGTGATTTTGACTTCACTATGAATTTTATAGCATCTTTGTGCATTCATGCATGTTAAGGAGTTATTTTGACTTCACTATGAATTTTGTAGCTTGACGATGAAACTCTGAATGATGTTATCAAAATGGGATTTGACAAGAATCAGCTAACTGAATCTCTTCAAAAGAGATTGCAAAATGAGGTATTTGCATTACTCTGTTCTTTTAGGTTGTTCTTAATGGAACCATTACTAAGATCTACATGTGCAGGCCACAGTTGCATATTATTTACTCTTGGACAATAAGCTTCGTACAACCAGTGGCTACCTTGGAGCCGAGTATCAAGAGTCAATGGTGTGTTGGATTTTGAATCTCATTCGTATAGCTCGTGCCTTTTAGATTTCAGTAATTCTTGTGCTGCTGCTGCTGATTTGCTCTGCTTTCTGTGATCTGCAGGACTCATCTTTCTCCCAAATTTCACCTGAAACACCAAGTTCAGCATCTGAAGCTCGGCAGTATGGTTCTCCAGGGTTTGGTTTGAGGCATCATTTTACAGCTGAGAGGAAATGGGCTCTTGGTCTTCAGGTAATTTTGGCTGAAGTTCATCTTGCTATAATGGAAACTGAAATGCTAAGTCTTGTAATTCTTGATTTTTGACAGTCTCGAGCACATCCAAGAGAAATCATAACTGAAGTGCTTAAAGCTCTGCAAGAGCTAAATGTTTGCTGGAAGAAGATTGGGCACTATAACATGAAGTGCAGGTGGAATCCTGGCTTTGTTGAGAATATGATGCATAACAACAATGGCTTTGGCGTGGAGTCCGCTATAATTGAAGCTGATGGCCTCAATGAGAAATCAACCCATATTGTGAAGTTTGAAATTCAGGTACCTCCTAATCTTAACCATATGCCCTCAGTTTGTGAGCTGCTCCTGATGTGCACATCTGGAATGTAGTTCCTTGAACAATCTAATGCATAAGCCTCAACATTGACGTGTCTTGTTACTCCTTGTATGATAACTAAACACCAGAATTAAACTTGTTAGTAGTTGATTTGCATGTAACATCATTGTAAACTGCTATCATATTCAGGTAAGGATGGGGTCTGATCATAACCGGCCTTATTCTCCTTCTTGTCACGCGTATTGTTGTGTTGCATAAAGTTACTTCTTGGAGGATGTGCTTGGTGCTGATACACTTGTTCTCTTTGCAGCTCTACAAAACAAGGGATGAGAAGTATCTTCTCGACTTGCAAAGGGTCAGCGGACCACAGCTCCTCTTTTTGGACCTGTGTGCTGCCTTTCTAACCCAGCTGAGAGTCCTTTGATCCTGAAGACGGCGACTTCCCAACTGCAGGCTCTGCAGCATTCTGTGAAGCGCAAAGTTACATCCAATGTGTACATAGTGATCATAATCAATCCTCCAGTGGATCCTACTCCTGGGGTACGTAGACGCTAGAGGACCACGCTATTTTATTTTGATGGTTCATGAGTCATGACTTGTTTACTAAACCGGAAGCGGCGGGCAAGAGGCATCCTCCTTCCCCTGCTTGCCGCCAATGGTGCTATATGACGCTTGTAGCCCCTATATTTAGCCCTTGAACATTTTTGGCTTGGTAATGTTCTTTTACTAGCATAATGCCAGCCTCAGAATAACCTCTATTGCTACAATGAAAGTTGTGCTGTTGACATGAACTGTTCACCCTGAATTTACCACAACTTTGTGCATTTTCCCCCTGTGGGGGCGTCATATTTGTATGGTGTAGGTCTAAACGGTAAAATGAGTGCTGAAGTTAGAAGTCAGAAAAGGAGGCCTTCTAGAATCTTGTGACCGCATTTAAGAAAGGCCAAATCGTGTTCTTTCAACGCAGGGTATTTTTCAACGCTTATTATGATTTGGCAGCCGCACCACGAGTTTGTTAGTTAGATTGCTGGGATCATCAGACAGCCACACAACAAGTCAGATAGATGAGTTCAGCAGGGGTGAAGCAAATATATATACACATAAAAAACAGGGCAGTGCACTACAAAAAACTGTATCTTTGCGACTCTAGCTGTACAGAGTGTGACAAGCTACAGTATACAATCTCTGAAACGGAAATGGTTCTAGAGTATCTGAGTATGAACTACTGTAATATAATTTACAGATGGACTGTATATATACATGAGCTGGAATGGTAGGCCGTCAGGTCTTTTGAGCTGAAGCAAGGTGTTCCATTTGCTCTGTGATCTGATCAACGTTGCCGCCCCTTTGATAGAGCCAGTAGGAGTCCTGTCCTATCTTCACGTCGTCCTTGGATTCATCGTTGTTTTCCTCCGAGAGAAACCGCTCCCAGAACACATCGTTCGCCGCCGGTTCCGGTTCAGGGGAAACCCCGGTCTCCGCGCTCGTCTCGTCCTGTGACGCGTCTGTGGTGCTTCCCTCGGAGCTCATGTCAACTTCAGCCATCGTCTTGTTCTCATCTTCTTGAGTCTCTGGGAATAGTAACATTGGGCTCTGGACAGCATAACTTGGAGATTCTGCTACCTCTGCAGGTGACTGCACATTCGGTGAAGAGAGCTGCAGCCTGGCCGATGGCGGCAGATTTATGCTGCACTCCATTGGTGCCATCTGCAGACCTCCAAGAGCTGGATCATCAGTGCTGCTGGGTTCAGCAGCAGCGTTGTACATGTCTTCAGAGGACTCATAGCTGCCTGCCCTCTGGAAGAGCTTCTCCAAGGAGGCCAGTGCCAGCTCCATCTTCTCAAAAGGCTCGGCGTTCACCAGGACCCTGCCCGGCGTTCCACTTTCCCCAACCATCGCCCGCTGCTCCTCGGCCGCCGCCGCGGGCTCCTCGACGAACAAACCGATATTCGGAACCCTCCTCTTCTTGCTGAAATGGTCCGTTGAGCTTGGCTCATCACCTCGTCCCCTCTGCAGGATGATGTCACGGAGGGAGGCCACCACCTTCACCTGCCGCTGCTCCATCGTCATCAGCCTGTCCTCCAGCGACTGCATCAGCCAGCCGAGACCGCACTGCTGCTGCGCCTGCCTCTGGAGCTCCGCCACGAGCGCGCTCTTCTCCTGCTTGAGCCGGCCGATCTCCTCCTCGTACTCCCGCCTCTCCGACTCCGCCAGCGGCCCGTTCACCTGGCTCTGCAAGGAGTGGCTGTGCACCGGCTTGCGCCGGTGGATCTTCTTCAGCAGGTGCATGTGCCCCCTGATGAACTCGTCGTTGGCGAACTCCCACCGCTCCGGGTCGATCTTTCGGAAACCCTGTGATAGATCACAACAAATGAAACCAGTGAGTTATGAATGAACACAAGGAGTAAAGGTAGACAGATGGAAAGTGTGTGTGTGCAAGCAACTCACGTAGGTGTTGAGCTGCCTGATGAAGCTGGAGAAGTTGTTGTGCTTGAAGTACTTGGGCAGCAGGTCCCGGGAGAAGTCCGGCGGGTTCCATACGACGAAGCTGGCGCCGCCGGGGCCCCATGATACGATGCGGTTCGTCGCCGGGTCCTCCACCATCTCGTACGTCTTGATCAGGAACGGCGCCGGCGGCTGCGAGCCCCCCTCCATGGCCCTCGGTCGACCGATCTCCTGCCTGTTATGTTCCGGCTGTTTGGCTTGAAAGTCTTGACAATTCGACGGCGATCCTTGTTCACATGAATCAAGTGGGCGAAGACGGCGACTTGTCGTGGGTCGGATCAACTTGTTCTGCAAGCACGGACGACGGAGGTAAAACAGTCAGTTAAGCAAGCGCGTAGCCGTACAAGCAAAGGAAGCAAACTGCAGTAACAAACAATCCCGGCCGGCGAGATAGATCCACCGGCGAAACCACGGCGAGAGAACAAGGGACAAGAGTCACAAGAGCAAGCCAGAAGCTCACCTGCAGCAAAGACGCCGGCGAGCACCTCCGGTTCCGGCTCCGGCCGTGAAAGATGTCAACCAAGCTAAGCTAGCTGGGAAGATGCTCTTCCGGCCGTGAAAGATGTCAACCAAGCTAAGCTAGCGGAGGATTACGTGACGTAGTGGAAGAGAAAGAAAGGCGGGCGGCGCCACCGGTGCAGGTGCCGCGGGGGCGGCCCTTTATAGGGCGGCCGTCGTGGAGCGGACGCGGTTGATCGAGCTGCGGGCTGGTCGTTACATGTGACGTTTGACTGACCAGCGCATGGCGCAAGCCGCCGTGGCCCGCGTGGCATGTCATGGCTGGCTTCTGGATGCGGACCGGCAGCGTGTGGTCGCCGTCGCCGGTCACTCCTCCAGTCAGCGGACCAGCGCGCGCACGGGATTAATTCCACCGGCCCGACCGGAACAGATCGCGGTTGATCCATGGGAATTGGAAATAGATGATGGTCGTTTCCTCAGATGCTCTCGAGAGAACGACATCAAGCAGACCTAGACTAGACACACGGGAACCCTACTGTCCATGGCGTCAAGTGTTGAAGATGAAGCGGACGGCTCTAACGGAGATGCTCGTGCGGGAGGAGGAGGAACACGGTAGAAAATCCAACCCCAGCTGGTGGTCAACGAGTCGCCGCCGTCGACGTGTGTGAAGGCGATCTATCGGCCGGGTACCGGCGTGCGAGAATTTTCACCGGGGTGGTATGCGCCCGTGCGTGGAAAGATCACCGGGGAGATCCTGCCACCAACAGCGATGTTTTCTCCGGGAAGCTTCCAACTTCCATTCCATGCCGCGGGGTGGCGAGCGTGCCCTGCAATCACTGCAAACTGTCTTGTGCGTCACCTGCTCCGTCAGGGTAACGGAGATCGATGTGGAAGCAGCGGAGTCTTTGCTTGCGCATGCATGCATGCACGTCCAGGTTAGAGTGCATGGACTTTTAATTACTTGGGTAGCAATCTTCTCGCCCTGTATCTGTATGGGAATTTCTTGTTTCCGGATGATGATCCTTCCTTCCACGCGCGACCCGTGACTGTGAGTAGCGCGGCTAGTATCAGGGCATCTCGAAACTCACCAATTTATCGTGGGTCTGTGGACACGCCCGGGCATGTTCGTGGACAATGATCGATCGAGTCCCAAATTTTCGTTTGCACAAGCGAATTCCTCAAACACGAAAACTCATATCCATGCAAATTCATACATGTAGGTCCTATATTACATTTTTTTATCAATTCAAAACGTTTGATTGACCGTCTAATCCGTTCACATGACGAGCTTTCCTATGTACAGCCGCCCGTTGAACCCCGTCACCGTTTGTCATGTCCTACTCTTCCTTGTCGGAACCCAACTTTTTCTCACTGTCGTCGGACACCTTCACCATGATGCGGTCACCCGTAGCACCGCCACCTTTGTGTCGGTCGCCTCCATCATGGGGTGTGTCGTCGCTTCCCACGCCCTTTGCCTCGCCAGGAATGCTGCACCATGAGGTTTGAATCGTAGGAGTGGGCTTCCGACTCCGCACACACCTGAACCGGCCGAGCCTCCGCCACAATGTGTGGACGCCAGGCCACCATCTTCTCCTTGGGCACGACTGAAACGAGGTCCTAGTCCATAGATCGGATAGGGAAGGACTAGGATCCACTACCCGTCATGTCGAAAAAGGCCAGAGATCGCTAGAAGGAAGCTTGGGGACGAAGTGGAGTGAAGTGAAATGGAGAGTGGCTAGAATTTGGTTCGAGGAGCGGATGTGGACCAATATATGTGGGATCGGAGTGAGCCAAGTGAGCCGTATCAGACGTGGCGGACGCGCCCGAGCACTTGCGGGTCTTCCCATATCCGCCCTAGGTTTGGGCTGGGCAAACGCGTCTGAGCACGTCTGGGCCTTCCTATATCCGCCCTAGGTTTAGACTAGATATGAAGAGTGCCGATCAACTCGAACATAAACGATCGATATGGGGCGCCTGCATGAGTTTCATTTTGTGATGATCCATGCAGTGCGGAGCTTGAAGGGAAAAGTAGGTCGGGCCAGGCTAGTCAAACTATAGAAGATTACTCGTATACTGATGCTCCACGGCTTAAAACTTGGTGTATAATGAAGGGAATCCTGCTGATCAGCTGGGCGAGCCGTGGCACGTGTTGGCCCTCACGTAGCTCCGCCCAGTGACGGAGCTAGGCCCTAGGCCACCAGGGCCTCGGCCTGGGGCGTGGCTGACTACCCCTTTGTTGAACATAGTTATATCTACAGTGTCTGACACTGTTTCACACTGTACCAACAATGGTGGCCTGGGACGCTGGGTGTGGATGGCTCCTCTATTGGCTCCGCCTCTGATCCATGGCCGTCCGCCCGATCATATAGGAGGCTATAAGGAACCCGGTTGTAGATTCTTTTATATTGAAGATAGAGTAAACGTGTTGCGATCTTGGATTCATGGTCGGGCCATTTATGTATGTTCTTCCAACCTAAACCTTCTTTTTATCTGGATTAGCGGATTTTAATTACAGGTGAAAGAATTATATTACTCATTACTCAAACATAAGGGTCATGAAATGCAAGGCACATCCGTTTCGTAAATCGTCAGGTCCCGAGTGGAGTCAACCAGCCAGGCGAGTAGTACCACGGCCTAAATATACTTCAAAAAGAGAAATTTTGTGTGTATGTGAAATAACTTGCATTATTCAACAATTAGGGATTAAAATCACATTCAACAATGCAGGACCTCCTCTGGATCGGACCTAGCCAAACAACAGTTCAAGGTCAAAAAGAGCAATTAAAGCAAAATTCAAATAAAACCGACTAGTTTTAATTATTCTAAACTCTAGTAATTATTGTTGTAATTGCTTACTAATTTTGGAGACTTGAAAAGGTGTGATAGGATTAAAATTGATAGTTTTGAGTACCCCTTCATTTTGTCACTCTCTCTCGGCGGTGACCCCAGAGGTCCTCGCGGCCAGGACCAACATCCCCTTGCTACCATGGATGGTTTGCCCCGCGCTAAGCCCTGTTCGGGAAGGTGTCCGATTCTAGTCATAGTCGACAACGTTTGCTGTTGGGAAGCGGGTGATGCTAGGCCTCACTAGTGGTGCCCAAGGGCCTCATGGATCTTGCCTTTGATGGATCTAAAAGCATCTTCAAGAGGCTCCCTTTTTAAATAAACTAGCCCTTTACCCTGCACTGCTACTAGGGTTTTCCCTAGTGGTGGTAATAGCAATTTTGATTAAAAATAAAATGAGGGCTAGTAAAACAAAGAGGTAATTATACTCCAGCTACAAGAACTTGGCAGGTGGGTTCAATTTAGTACAACAACTTTGAAAACTTGCGGTGGAGGTCCAAAAACTTGGCTTTGATTATCATTAGAGGTCTAAATCACTCATATGATGACACATGGACGTTAGCTGGGCATAAAGCGTACACTGGATCGCTCTGAAGTTTTGCAGTAACGCCCCCACTAGGCTATAAAATGCAGGACGATCTTTTTATGCAACGAGACAAGGTAATTTTAGCAGAAAACCCATATGCTGCCGCTTAAATATTCGATTCCCATAAAAAATAGGCGATCGACAATTTGTTTGGCCCCCAACCAATAAAGTCGATGCTGACCTCCACATACTCGCCGACGAGCCATGGCGTCGGTACTCGTGTACTGGCACGGTGGTCGTGATCCTCATTTGATTACGGTAATCACCTTGACATCGTAGAAAATCTTCTTGTTGTTTATTTCCATAGCATTTTAATGTGGTTTGGGTAGGAATTATGGCCATTGATCTAGGTCAAAATTTCTTGGTTGATTTTTGTTCTGTGGTTGATTTCGTTCGGTGACTTATCTTTTTGAATCCATAGTTTTAGTGAAAAAAGTATTAAGCAAATCAACGGAGTCGTGTACGTCGAAAGTCATGGATAGAAAGATAACTGTATATCCTTTGAACTGCCGCATGCAAACTTGGAATCCCCTGCACCATACTGATAGCCACACCGGCACACCCATCAATCTTGCCAAAAGTCATACTAGTGTTTGTTGCACCACACTCTGGGTATTTTTAATGATGTTATTTTATCATCTAATGTTACTTTTAAATTATTTTGTTGCCCATTGTAAATGCATTTTTTCTTCACGACCGAGTTTTTTTGTACAAAAATGAAATAAATACTTATGTTTGTCTATCATTTGTATCTGATTGTTACTGACCTGTTTTTTTTTATTAAAAAGGGATGGAAAAGAGTGTCCTAGTAGTCAAACTTAAAATTTAAGTGCATATTGTGAGGAGATTTTTGTAAAAACACTAATTATTGTGTGTGTGTCTACTTCCTAGCTGGCATCTACATGTCGTCTTGCAGTCGATTTGTACCTCAAATAAACATGGAGGCCAAGTTTGTGTAGTTGAGATGCATGTTTTTGAAGTTTTTGTATCAAACTAATCCCACTTGCCAAGTTTATGTATGTGGGGTGCAATTACCTCTAAAACAAAAATATCCACATTGTCTAGATCTAGGCAAACTAATGCAATAAGAGTAAAACCAACATTGAGACTAAATAGAAAAGTTATAGCCGAGGTCAGGTGCCGTGCACTACACCTCTTTATCTATCCTTTTCATTTTTCGCATCGTGATTCGCGTAGGCATATTCTCTTTTCCCCCCAAATAAAACAATATATGAACTTACAACTTTACATGACAACAAAACATTATAACTACAACGTGAGAAAAAACTTTCAGATTTTTTCATGCATTATAAATGCTTCAAATAATATATTTTTACTAAAATAAATCTCATTTTTGTATATTTATGTTAGCCCAAAAATTTCAAAAGATTTTTCATACATTGTAGTTCTAAGATTTTGTTGTCCTATGAAGTTTGGAATCCATATGTTATTCCATTTGAGAGAAACAAAAAATAGAAACTTTCATGCAGTAAGTTAGTTAGTGAGCACATATCTCGAAGCAATAGTTGAGGACAAGGATAAAGGGTGCAATGCACCTGGACTAAGATATACCACATTGAGACTAAATAGATGAACAAGTTGCACTGATTGCCGCCCAATTTTTTTGTTTTGTTTTAATCAGTTTCTAAGTTGAGGACATGAAGAAACATGATCGATAGTAAGTTTCAGCTAACAATTTGCTCAAATCACGCCAGGAATCAATGCCACAACTATGAATCATAAACTCATATTATTCAGCTAAACCTGTAGTACTGGTTCTTCTAGTTACAATTAAGAAGTCTCAACTTTGATAATGCAAAAAAACTTAGCTAATAAACTTCATGCAGTTTCCTTGAACATTCACAAAACAATTAGCAAACAAACTTCATACAAATACCCTGGACTTTAACAAAAGAGAAGACAAAATAGGGATGTTTAGCTGATAACAGAATACTACATAGCTCATACCTTTAGCTGACACTTAATGTATATTTTTCATAACCACACACCCACCCCCCAAAAAAACAGTGATCTACTACACCAAGTCTGTCCTAAAAAACTCTACGCATATCACGACCGACGTGGGTTATTTTATTTCAAGAACAAGCAACAAAGGGTTGTCTGTCATTTTCATTAAGAGATTGAGAATAGTACGTTACAAGTAGGACTCCACGTCACCTCACACCGCCCTCCTCGTAGGTCTCGATGACCTTCCCTAAGCCTAGCCCTAGACCACATGTTGATCTCTTGGGTGGTTATTTGCACCACACTCTCAACAGCCGAAGAATTACGATAAATAACCCGAGCGTTCCTCTCTAACCACAGCTTCAACATCCCAATAGCAATACACTCCACTGCCACTCTCCTGATCTTTCCCTCTAGCCTTGCTTGACTGTGATGGGACTGGCATCCTCACGCCACCTTGCACTGTGTTTCTAGCTTTCACCAAAGGATGAATCACAGCTACAGATAACGGTGATGCATTTAAAACAAATTGATTTTGTGATTTCTCCACAAGAATCATTTAAGCGAGGAAATATTGGAGTTCATTTCGTTTTCAGAGAAAACTAATTGTCACACGAAGCAAAGGAAAACTCCCTACTTATTAACAATTATGGTTAATATAGAAGACATAAAGGTTTTTCATCGGTCACCATGGTTGTGTTGTGCTATCTTTGGAAGTGTCGCAGTTCCATAATTTTCCACGGAATAGTCAAGGCTCAATTTTTGGCGATCTAGTGGTGTTGGGATCCCATAATGGTATGGTTCAATATATGTAATTTGATAACTCAAAAATATATTCTATCAAACTGATGAGTTGTTTGCATTTCCATTCAAGTTCATCTTTTAAATCTTCTTCTTACATACATTCTATGAATCTCTTGGTTCTTTTTTTGGTTATTAAGTAAGCATTTTTTGCTTCATGATAACTTTTCCCATCGATGTCGTCAAATTACATATTGTTAAATCATGGAGAAATAATGTCATCTTCCTACAAAACAAGAGAGAACTGAAGAGGTTGTTGCATCTAATAACTTGATGTTGCTTCACGATGTACATGTGGGGATGGGCTAGATGGATTTGTACCACGAGTGCATATACGAGAACCCACATGCCATGCATCCCCATCCAACATTCATTATTGCTTCAACTTCCACTCCTTATGATCAGTCCTATTGCCTTCGTAGAAATACCCTTACGCCTTAATATATAAGATCTGCATTCTACCTAGTCTTATTCTTCTCTCTTGCATGGTATGCTACTCCTAGTTGAGACACCATCCTGCGATATATACCTTGTTCCAATTTTAGTAAATTCTTCCCCACTCAACTTTATGACTCACTCTAGCAGTACTAATACTTCCCTCATACAATAAATTCTTGTCTCATAGTATAAGTGTAAGGGGAGAAAAAAAATACACAAGGGCTAATTTAGCATGTCTAGGGTCGGTCCAATGTAATTTTGGGCCCGGGGCGAACCATAAATATATTTTTGTACTAATTTTTTATATTTAACTACATCTTATTATTAACATGTTATATTGTTATAAATATAAATATGTTTTGTTTTCATAATTTAGCCACATGGTAGTGTAGTATGTTAATAAATATTATTTAGTTTTTTTTATGTTGGTACTGGATATCATATAAAAATAGAAATATTTATTTTGTAACATTTTTTCTTAAACTTTACTTTTCAATAATACATAATTTATACCCCCCTTGACGGGATATAAGGTGTATAAGTTCTATTACAAATTCATTTTTTTAACTTTGAACAAATTTATAGTAAAAAATTTAACATCTATTATATCTAATAAATACAATATAAAAATATGCTTCAAGATTAACGTGGTGAAACCATTTTGGTATAATTTATATCGATATATTTATTTACAAATTTGATCAAAGTTAAAAAATTTGAAATAAATAATATACTTTATATTCAAGAAATGGAGTGAGTACTATTTATGGTAAAGATTCTTAAAAAGTAATTTCTAGTATATGATTAAGTAAGCATATATATAGAAAGTTCTATAATATAAACACATACAATGATCTCATTTTTAATATTTTTTGTTTAACAACAGACAAATTTTCACAAATATATACATACCTTGTACTTTGTATTGAAACAACAATGCTTAGAGAAATTACCAAAATATATAAAATATATGGATTCTAATATGTTTTCATATATAATTTTATTATTTGATATGCACTTATGAATATGTGCTTGCTATCAATATTATGTATAAAAGTCCTCTGGTAGTTTATGAAATAATAATATATTGCACATAATTAAACATGTGGTAATATTTTGGAAGTGTATTAATTGAAATATATAAATGATATTACAAATTTTGTTTTTTGCAATATTATTTTTTATATATATTGATATTAATTTAGACATATTAAAGGTGAAAACCATGGTCAAAATTGTGTGTTGCCAAAATGAATATTATCTATGCATTAATTTTAATATAGTGAATATTAGTATTTTAATGTATAATATATAGTGATTAATATATATATATATATATAAAGTATATATTTATATAAAATTTACCATTTTGGGCCCTTCTCTTCTCGGGGCCTTGGGCGTTCTCCCTTTTTGCTCGGCCTATGGGCCGGCCCTGAGCATGTCCATTTAGTTGACCATGGGACGTTAGAAAAGCTCCTGAAATTGAAGAATAGTGTGAATTTGGGGATTAAAGGCCTTCTTTCTCTACAAAGGAGAGCCATTTATAGAAACTAGGATTGCAAGGCAAATGGAAATGTAGACTCACAAGGATCACTAAATATTCTACAACTGACCTTCAACCTTCTATTGACTATGAAGAGTGAGGCGGATGCATCGAAAAGGGCATCAAGGTGCCCGTTGAATGCCGAAATGACGAGTTGTCGATGCTGCTGCAATGAGGGTGGCGAACGCTAAAATAGGGAGGTGCTCAGCGGTCCCGCGACAAGGGTCGTAGATGCTGAGACAGAGCCGGTGATGTGCCCAACAATGATGTAATAAGGCATAATACTTCTTCATCAGGGGACACAGATGCTGCGATGAAGGTGGTTAGGTTCCAAATTATGTTGTGCCAGGTGTTTCATGATGCGATGGAGAGATGCCCGATGTGAAGCTCTCATGGGAGGCAACACATTTACAAGTTCAGCAATTTGAAAATGAGTGTGTGCCGTAGTTGGTGAATTTTCACTTGCTGCTAAAATTAAACTCCTCATGCCTCATGGTGACTACAACACATGCGGTGTTAGAATGTGACTATATGTGCGTGCTAGGCAAATAAGCACAACATGGCAGTTTGGACCCGGATTGGTGAGACAATTGATTTTTTTAATTAACTGGCATCTATTCCTCGCTCTTTTCATGTCGGTATTTCTTTGAAGTCCCCGTCATTTGTAGTTCTGATCTAAATCTCTAAAAAAAATCATGTCTCGATGACTGGAAGGCTTATGCAATCGTTCAGGAAGACTCAAATAATTTTTTCGGAGCTACGCGTTTTTGATTGTGTCTCAGTTTGTGAACGACAACATGCATACGTCTGCCACACATATAGGGAGCAAAATTTCGCGAGTCAAATTTGCAGTACTATGAAGTATTTACCATACTTAAATAGAAGATGCCCCAAGCAATGCTGCAGGAACCTTGCTAGAAAATGCATAAATAGTTGCTACAGAAACATCTAAAACTAATGAAAAGCAAATGTAACCTTAAAAAAATACAAAGCATCTAACTAAATGTGTATGATGAAGTCTAATGCAAAAATAACTTATAACTAACATGCATAAATTTGACATGCAACATTGCATGCATAGAGTAGTGCAAAAATTGTAATTTATAGATTGCAAGCATGACTTTCTTATGTGGCATGGTTGCATGTCTAGAAAATAAATAGATAATGGGTTTAACTATTTAGTAATAGAAGATTTATTTTAGTGATCGAACTGACTCATTTTCCTCAATAAATTATTTGGACGTCAATAATCACCCTCATCTCCTCTAGTATATTGGAGAATTTGTCCTTTCCAATACCTCACCCAACAAGTGCCATGTCAGTGTGTGGTCGCCGTCGGCCATCGACGACCGCCTCGTCAGTTGCCACCTCCACAGCTGCTGGTGATGCCTCCCGTTGTAGACCACGATTTCGTTGCCACTGTCATCGGTCATCGCCAGAGACCACCCACCCCCACTGACGTCGGTCTCAACCACCATCGTGACCCGTCTGCCATCACTACAAGAGATTATTGGGTTCTAAAAAAACACCCACTTGCAATCTTCCCTAAATTATTGGGAGAGACCCAATAAGCACTTATCGAGGGAGTTTTCTAGGGATGCCCTTTCATAACCTCTAGGTTCCTACGGGCATGGATTCTATCCCATTGAAGGCCGACTTCCATGGATCCGATTGCTTGTGTCTGCCTTCACTAGGTTTTCATTGTAGAGGTGTCGTTCTTGCCATGTTCCCGTTTCATAGAGGGGCACTTCATTGTAACAACCATATGGATGACACCATCTACGAGTGTCAACTCCTCCTTAGAAGCATATATTTTGGTGCCGATCCACTATATCTTCTTGCAATTAGTGTCTCGGGTGAAATATCTGACCCGAATCGCCCAAGTTCTGGAACAATGGTGTCATATGCATCATTTTACTTCTTTGAGGTTTCATTGTGGAGTCTGATGTACTCATAGTAGTCCTTGACTTTATTCCTTCGCGCCAACCCGATGCTCGACACCGGTGGTCATTGTTCATGGTGTCTAGTGTATTAGTGTATGGAAAGTCTCATGATGGAATCCATTGTATGTCACCCTTTGACCTTTTTATGGTGTTGTTCTCGAATGTTCAATGTCTTTTGGACTCACCGATGACACACTAATGCAGTCATGGAGTATTGGATATCCGACGCGTTTTGACCGTGTCGTCACCGATCTTCATCTACTGGTGCTTGGTCCCACAATTTTCCTTTGCCATGGTGGTTCTTGCCTATGGTGTTATGACATTCTCAATTGATCTCCTAGCTTTTCTAAGGGATTGAGGTTTGAGAAGTGACATTTAAGTTTTTTTATCCTCTCTTGATGCGAGGTTAGACTACAACTATCTTTTCGACTGTGAGGACATCACCCCCGTATTTTTGGTGGGGTATTGACCTGGTAGTTCTTTTATTTTCATATGTGGCTTACCCAACTAGACTGAAACACATATTCCCTCATGATATTGGCTTTCGGACGGGAATCAGTTGGCTTCTCTCTAACCTCCTTTGCCTTCATCTTCCTCTTTCTGTCCTTACACCCCTTGTGATATATTTTCCTCATGTGTGTCACTCTTGTATATTCTACAACTGATATTGAAAATTTTATTTGGCAGCAATGAAACGTTAGGTGCGATTTTACCCCTAGTGACCTTAAACACAAGGTATGATAGAAGGAGTGATGGACGGCTAATATTGTTTTCATCTCATGGTTTGGCCAGAGATGGACAATGGAGTTCGTTGAGTTTTTATGAGAAAAAAACATAAAATGTAATAAAAAAGATAAAATATTCTAAGATGGTATAAGTAGGTTTTGAAGCTCAATCCTAGATACTCTACAATATGCACTGGTGGCAGCTTTGCGTCTAACTAGTCGCTTGTTCTAAATAATTATGCATTTACTATAGTTGTTGGAGTTATTTAACCAAGGGGAAAGACATCCATTGACTTGTTTCTCCAAAGTTAGGTAACTTCAGACTGTTCACAACCATGTGTGCCCACCAATGTACCCCTGAAGTTTTCTCCTGGTTGGAGATATGGAAAGGAAGGGACTGAAAGGATGTTCTTGACAACATCACACTTAAGTATGTATGAGATAAGTATTCCTCAAGCTCAGAGATGCCTGAACACCAACATGAGTAGACGAGAAAAGTAGCGAGGTTGTTTGTCAACTATGATTGTAAGATGTAATCCCCAACATGAATGCATCATTTTGTTGTTTGATTTCCTTCTCAAACTAGCTAAACTGTATATGCAAATTTTTAGAAGCCGGAAGTTTAGTAATAAACTGCATGGCATTTAGAAAACCGTGCACATCTAAGGCAACGATAATCTTATCACCAACATGTATCCATACCACATTGAATTAGATGTATATCAATCTGTTGACTCTCTGTTCAGTTCAAACAGTCTGACGATCTCTTTTATTTTGAGGAGGTATATATATTTACATATGGATGGTCACAAAGAGCAAATATGTTCTATCATTGTCCTAAAATTTCCAATCTACTTTAGTTCCAATTTTTGTGTATAGAAATAATGTTTGCTTCAGTTGTATGGGGTAGTTGATGTCTAGATAGTCGGGACGTTGGAACTTGCGGGCATGATGGGAAGTGGCAGGAGAGTGTTAGCCATCCATGAAAATTATGGCCCTCCTCGAGCTGTTTAGACTAACCTTGCACACGCCCAGTAGGAGATGCATGTAACAAAGAATTTATAGCATACACAATCAATTGAGCTGCATGCAAGATTTCAGTGAAGGTCAAGCTAGGATTAGTTATCATGGTACGTTGGACCTTTACCAAAGTGTTTTGTGTCTATCAAAGCCACAACCTTGATGTACAGAAACCGATATGTTTTACTTGGCCTAGTGGGATCATGAGAGCGGGTGAGGATATCCAAATGTATAAAGGCGGGACCCAAAATAATGTTTGAGTGGGGGTAAATTTATTTACCAATGCAATTCTTGCAAAAACTAAAATTTGAATATTTTTAACAAAAGAATGGTAGAAATACTATTGTAATTTAATAATTTGAGCGAGTACCTAGACCCTCACTCATAATAAAATGGGTTCACCCCAGCTCTCAAACATGATATAACTAGGATCGGTGCATAAGAAATCCCGTGCGTTGAGCAAGATTTGGTGAGAATATCCAAATCACATCGGATCATTTATTTATTTCTGAGTGTTTGTTCTATTTATGACTAATTATTTTATGTTTGGTTTGATTGGTATAGAAAAGTGGAAACCGAAGGTGGAATCGTTGCACTCTACTTGACTTGTGTAGCCGAGTGCATTGATCTGGCTCACTCACTCATTTGTTCGCATTTAGTTAGACATGTGCGGCAACCTCTTCCCCATGTCCTTTTGGATCACACTGATTGTTATAATGCCGACGGCTACTGGCTACATATAAAGCTTGTAGGTAGTGATGGATCCATAGACAAGAGAAGAAAAACAATGCAACAGAAGTGAGCTGAAGCATTGAGAGAGAAAACAGTGCATAGTGTAGCCATAGGTGTGGAAGGTATCGGTAAAATGCTTTCAACATTGCCGTTCTGTTGCACCCGATAAGATAGATGCCATTCGTTGTCGGAGCTGATTCTCGTAGATCCATTGAAGGGGTATCTTGACAAGGTGAGTAGATCAGACGGTAACATGAGACCGGTATTACCCAGGTTTAGACCCTCGAGATGAGGTAACACCCTACTCCTGCTCGTGTTGTATTCTCGCGATGAGATGTGCAAAACACGGCTTACAGTAGAGGAAAGGTGAACTAAATTGTATATTAGTGAGAAATCAAAGAGATTTTCTGCCACATGGCGGTGATTCACTATTATTGCTACGCTTTCAAGACATTATAAATAGACAAAGGGGAACCCTTCAGTTGTTTCTGCTGTTTTGCCTCTGCTTCCTCTTTGCGCTCATCTCTCGTTGCTTCCATTGCTGTTGTTGGCCTGTTACCAAGCTCGACATTGCACCTATAGCGTTCAAGAACAAGAACACCGGCAAAAAGACCGTCGAAGCCATCGACACCAAGGACATATGGATGGAATCCACGGCGAATGCATCGCTCCTGGTGCACCTGAAGCTTACTGGTTTCCACCGTAGCGATTCCGTGGTCGCCGGTCACTCCTACAGTCAGCCGACCAGCGCGCACACGGTTGATTCATTCATTCACTTCATTGATCCCTTGGACACAATGGGCAAGCGTCGTCGTTTCCTGAGATGCCCCAAGATAATGACGGTTGGAATCCACGTAAGGAGGACTAGCGAGACGCACCGGAATCATAACTGTCCATGGCGTAAACTGTTAATGGTGAAGCAGAGGGCTCTGAACAATCTTGTGCATGGCCTCATCTCAGCTTTTCCTTGCACGAGAAGTATGGCTGTACAATCCAACCAAGCTGGTCAACGAGTCGCCGCCGTCGCCGTGGCGAACGGTAATCTACGTGCGAGAATTTTCGCCGGGATGGGATTGGGATTGGGATGCGCCCGTGCGTGGAAAGACCACCGCGGTGATTCACCAACGGCGATGTTTTTCTTTCCCAAGCTTCCATGCCGCGGGTGGCGAGCGTGCACTGAAATCCACATGTAGCGATCCGTTCTCTGTCCCCCGGGATCAATCACTGCAACTGTCTTGTGCGTCATCTGCGCCGTCAGGGCAATGGACGTCCAAGTCAGGGCAACGCATGGACGCCTATGTAAACTGAAAGGACTAAATTAAAGCAAGTTTACCAGACGCGCCCTCCCTCCGCTGGTTCGTATATATACGAAATTTTTGGTGAACGAATGTTTTTCCAGTTCAAAATAGAACCACCATAATTCTTCCGGTTCGTATATTTTTTTAATAAACTGAGTTCAAGAGTACCTACGATTTCTTCTACCTTAGTATCGGATGAAGGCGACAATTGTGAGGAAGAGGTCGTCACCTTTGGCACCAAGAAAGTTCACCAACATTTGTTATAACATAGTGCGGTATTGGTGGATCATGATCTATCGCTTAGCATGTAACCTGCCGAACAAGTATTTCTTCCATGCAACTTCTCATGACGATCATGAGCATATGGCCACACGAGGCGATCTAACGATGAAGCCCTCACGTCGTGGCAGCACAATGAGAGAGAAATACACAACGATCGTGAAGCCAGAAGGGCTAATGCTATAGTTATGTTTATTCCTGGTGCCTTCTATGCCTATGCCGATCAAGTTTCAATTCTAGAGGTACAACAATAATGCACGATATGATATTGGATAGTTTTAGGATCGAAAAGAATGAGAAATAAGGAATTCATGTTTCGCTCAGTGAAATCATGCTTTTTATAAGAGGCTTGGATGGTAGGGATATGAGATCTCTATCCCTCGGGTGGATTAACACCGAGGATTCCTTTGTTATCCTCAGTTTGGTCCTCAGGTAGGTCAGAGATTATGAGAGTTATAAATAAGCTATGCATTTACTTGCGTATGGCCGAAGGGGCAATGGCCTAGGGCCCAGGCCAGAGGGGGGCCATGATGTTGTAGACATATATATGGTAAAAAGTTCTAAAAAAATTACGAGATGGGCTATCCCATCAGATAGCTAGGGGAGGGAATTAAGCGATTAGCGAAGCTACGCAAGTCGCGGCCGCTCGCAGGTTTCTCGTCTGCCTTACTGCCGCCGTCTTTTCGACTTCGAAGACTGTCGCTCGGTGGCTCCGCGCCAATCCGCCGCCGCCGCGGCCGCCTTTGGCCGTTCAACTGGTTGTCGCCGCTGCGCGCGGTGCGGCAGTCCGGCAAGCGGCAACCCGGCGGGCCGTCCATCCGGCATCCCGCATCCCGCAACAGCAAGTCGGCAAACGCACCACAATAGTACCAGTACGTATCCATCAATACATGCATTGATCCATCTCCCAATTTCAGTTACTTAATAGTTTTTTTTATTCTTTAGTATATATTCAACTATTCATTCATGATCCATATTTTAATTTCAGTGTACATCAAATGTATAATTTCAGGGCACGTTCCAATCATCAAATATATAAAATTTCTAATTTTTGTATCCTCTTTCCTTCATAACTTAGGACATTAGCATGCCATGTTGCATAAGTATTACTCCCTCCGTAATTTAATACAAGATGTTTTAGATAACTACTAAACATCTTATATTAGTTTACAGAGGAAGTATTGTTTAATTATACTTTTTTTAATATATTTTTGTAATATGGCATTGCCCAATAATTATTACGTTTAATAAAATCTTAAATTGAAGATATGTGATTGAAAATTTACTTTTAATATTATGAAAATAACGGTATATATTTATGTCACACATAAATATACTTCCTCCGGTCCTTTTTAGTTTGCATATAAGTTTTGTCCAAAGTCAAAGTGTCTCTACTTTGACTAAATTTATAAAAAAAAGTATCAATGTTCACAGTGCCAACTCTATATGGTTAGATTCATCGTGAAATGTAGTTTAATAGTACATATATTAAGTATTGTACATGTTGATACTTTTTAATACAAATTTGGTAAAACTTTGTAAAGTTTGACTTGACACAAATCTAATACGCAAAGTAAAAAGGACCAAAGGGAGTATAATCTTAGGACATAGGGGCCCATATCGTCGAGTTTGCCTAGGCCCCCCCCGAAACACAGGGCCGGCCCTGCTTTTGAATAAAGCATAATTCATCGATCTTCTAACCTGTGCATCAATGCATCTATCGAACACGCAATTTTGTAGTACAAAGTTCATGAAAACGAAGTTGTTCCCGACAGCTAACGTTTCCTCTTTTCTTTCTAAGGAAAAGAATGTTAGATTTTGGGAAAAGGCTAAGTCACAATGGCCCTGTTTGGATACTCTAACTCGGTTAGAGGTTAGAGTTAGATTCTAACTCTATACTAACCTTGAACTAACTCTAATCAAGGAGGTGTTTGGATGGTGGGGTTAGATTGACAATAAATGTACATTTTCCAATCATTTGACTACTTTATTCAGGATTTGATTGGTGGAGGTAGAGGAAAACTTAACTTTTTTTGGGCCCCACCTAACTCTAAACCAAATAAGTACCTCTTGGGTCGGTTAGATTTTTTAGATGGGTTAGATGCATCTAACCAACTCTAACCCTCCTGTTTGGATGTTTTGGGGTTAGTTTGGTACAATCTAACCAACTCTAACTCTAACCCATGGAATCAAACAGGGCCAATGGGGAGTAACTTAGACTAGTAACATACACGGATTTTGAGTCTATGTTACTACCTCCACAATGGGTAGTAACATATATGTAGTGTCATATAAGACTTCATTTATTAGATTATAGACTCATATTGTCTTGGTATGTGTGATGTTACTCAAAGAGCTAGTAACTAGCTAAGTTACTACAAGCATCTCTCTCCTCATTAACTCATTGCCACATAAGCAAAAATGTTGAGTTAGACTCTATGTTACTGCTAAGTTACTCCCCATTGGGGCCAGCCTAATGGAACTTTGGACACTACTAATTAATGCTCCATCTCATTTTGCATTTTGCATTTTTAATCATGCGAAGAGATTTGTTGCTTTCTGCATTTTATCTTATTTCTACTGTATGCATGTCAGAGAAGTCGAAAAGAGTTGTCAGAAGTGATTTTATTATGCGTGCTACGTAGCTAAGTTGTGCTACTATATTAGTGAGAAATCGAAGAGATCTTCTGCCACATGGCGGTGATTCACCGTCGTTGTTACACTTTCAAGACATTATAAATAAACAAAGCCACAAAGGGTATCCCTTGAGGGCTGGTTTGATTCATAGGAATATCATAGGATTCTTGTAGTATTTTATTCTATAGAATTTTTTTCCTACGTTACTTATTTGATTCATAGGAATTATTTCTATAGAATTTTTTTTCATAGGAATTTCTGTATTATTTTTTATAGGGATCCTAAGATTTACTTCAATCTCTTTCTATAATTTCTTCGATGCAATCAAACAAACTTTGGTGCAAGCAAAATCCTATAGCAGCGGGTGGCGAGCGTGCTCTGCAATCCATATATACCTTTCTGTTCTCTGTCCCCGGGAAAGATCAATCACTGCAACTGTCTTGTGCGTCAGCTGCGCCGTCAGGGAAACGGAGATGTGGAGGCAGCAGAGTCGTCCTTGCCTGCGCATGCACGTCCAATCCAGGTTGAGTGCATGGACTTGATTAGTTCGGTGACAATCTTCTCAGCGACTTAATCCCATATCTGTATTCTCAGCGATTTAATCCCATATCTGTATGGGAAACTCTCGTTTCCGGATGATCCTTCCACGCGTGACCTGTGAGTGGTGTGGTTAGTATGGAGCATCTAGAAACTCACAATTTTACATTTCTAGAGCATCCAGTGGATGCGCCATCCCACCATTGATCCGTATAGGGTTTGTCTAGATCTTAATCGAGAAGTCTTAATCAAATGCCATTATCATAAATAAATTGGATTTTCTATACATTTAAAAACGCTATGTAGTTGTAATACAATGTGTTGACATGTAGTTACAGTTATGAACGATACTTACAGTTGCATATCTAATATTGGATAAGCAACTGCCCCGTTTTCATGTTGCTCATTTACAAAAGCAAAAGTCAGTTGCAGTCGAGTGTGTATGCATGCAGTTGCAGTCGAAGTCAACACTTACAGTTGCAAGTCTATTGTCGGTCATGCAGTTGCAATCGAGGATGACACTTGCAGTTGCAAGCCTACTATCACACATGCAGTTACACTCGAGGGTGACACTTCCAGTTGCAAGGCTATTATCAAAGATGCAGTTGCAGTCGAGGGTGACATACTGACACTTGCAGTTGCAAGTCTATTATCGAACATGCAACTCCTCACTCTTCCGCTGCCCACTTAATTACAAAATAAATATTAGTTGCGGTCAGGATATAGGTCACACAGTTATAGTTCAAATGTGTAGACACGCAATTGCAGTCGAGGATGACATTTGCAGTTGCAAGCCTATTGTTGAACATGCAATTGGATTTTTCTTCAATAAAAAATAAAACCAATTACAATTCAGAATGATAGTTATAATTGTAATCCAAAGTCATATTTACAAACCCAAAAAATAAACCAGAAAAAATTCAAAAAAGAAAAAACCGAATCTACAAATAAAGAAATCAAGGTAAACAAAGAAAACTCGTCGACTGAGACTTCGCGAAGACTCGGTCGACTGTGATTTAGCCAAAACGATTCGTATATGTATGGATTTGTTTATGGATGGAAACGTTTTGCTGTTCGAGCAGAAGCGTTAAATCCAGTCCGGTCAGTAAAATTTTGTTCCCGCCACTATATCCACGATAAGGGAGGGGGGAGGGGGTTAGGGTTGCCTCCTCCCATTCGTTCCCCTCTCCCATACTGGGAATGGCGTCTGGGCGCGGTTCCACGAACTCAGCGATTTCCATTGGCCGCTGACGAAGTGTTTACGCGACGCGGAACGCGAGCTGTGCGCAGCGAAGGCGGTGGACGAGGATAGCGATGGCGCGCGTCTGGATGGCGCGTGGGAGGAGTACGACTACCCTTTCACGCTGATGAACTCGGCCTTCGAGTATCGCCACACTGCAACGAGCTGGTTAACATCACTGTCACCACCCGAGACCGCTCCGCTCCATCTGCGCCTCTAGGGAGCACCGCCGCCGTGCGAAGACCGTCCGGCCTTCCCAAACACAGATGTAACCCTAAACGGCCCAGATTTAGACTGAGGAGGGTGCCGCCAGCGGCCATCCACGCCACCCGCGAACAAACGGCCGGGTCACCGCCTCGAAAATCTCTCGACCCACGGGCGCCACCGTCAATCCGGATCGCTGCTGTCCGGGGAGCACCGCCGTCGTCAGTGCCTCCGCACTCCGGTATAATATAGCTTAAGCCTAACTAATTATACAATTTAAATTGATATTATTTCATACAATGTCTAACAAATTCTTAAGTATAAATCCAAAATAGTAAAAGCGATAAACTAATCTCATGCTCTATTAAAAATGTCATGTTTATTATGTTCCTTGAAATGAAATCTTCATAATTAATCTTCTCCAATAAATTATTTTCAACTGCTAGTGTCTTCAAACCATTAAGTTTTTTTGTATCATAGTAGAACACAAATAGGATTTGAACGACTTGAGTTTAGAAAAGCTCCATTCCACAAAATGCAAAACTCATAGAAAATGTCAATGAAATCCTGTACACAATAATAGCATTTGGATTCAAAGGGCTTTTGGGATGATTAGACCGGCCTCTTGGTCATGTTTGGAGATTTTCTGCGGTTAGAGATTTTTTTAGGTTGAATTTAGATGTTTTTTGGCACTTCTGAAAGATTGTAATTGTGATGTATTTTCTTAGGAGCAGTCCATAATTAATAAACCCATGCATTGAACCCAATTTGTTTTATATAGATAAAAGGTTTCTGCCCGACTTTATAAACTAGATGATGCCCCGCACATTGTTGCGGAATTTTTTTGCAAAATATTTAGTAAAAATGTTTGGTTAAATGAAGCATGTATATTTGAAACAATAATTTTTGAATTAATATATGGATTTAATATAAATATCATAATAAAATAAAAATTCTCATGTATGCATGTTGCATGTGGGGTTTTATTATGCATAGTGGCATATTGAGGTGGGTCTTTCTCATGCATGTTGGATGATGAGATGGCATGCTTGCATGTTGAGAAAAATATGCTAGTGGAGGGTGATGTGGCATGCATGATGAGGTGGAGTGTGTGCATGTTGAGATAATTGATAGTAGTGGGGAGCAACTTCTTAAGAATGTAAGATGTAAGATAAAGCCATAAACGGCACCAAATACCACAACGCTACCGCGACAAAATAAGAGTTATACATACCAACATCATCGGAGAAGTTTAAGAAGGAATGAATCGATACAGGTTAAAGGCCAACACTAGGCACACATGCCGACTACCAGACGAGCAAATCAAAAGCTGCAAGGGAGGCGAAGACGACGCGGCCGCCACCGAGGAGAAGGAGGAGATATATTACTGGCGAGGAGGTAGACAAGACGTAGCCGTTGTCTTCATACGCGCAATAATAACCAGCATCTCCCCCGGGTCATCTTGCTTACATAGCGGCATCTAGATCTGTAAAAAAAGATTAGTTAAAAAATGCAGACCGTAGGGGCCTTGGGAAAGGCATGCTCAATAATAATCTTATTCCTAATATTTTAGAGAGACCAACAAGCAGCAGAAAAGAAAGTTCAAAAGAGGCGACGAGATAGGCCAAAGAGGGAGCGTGCCAGGGTTTGGACCTCCGCAAAGGAATCAGGGCATCAAGAATTGCCCATCCATTCACGGATGCAACTCTACATCAACTTAGCGAGAGCACAATGAAAAAAAATATGTTTAACATGCTCAGGGAGACCACAGAAATTGCAGGCCGCCCTTCTGTTTGGGTTCCGCTTGTGAATCTGATACGAGGACGACAACTTGCCCCTAAAGGCCTGCCCAATTTTGTGTAAGTATCCAAATCACATCAGATCACATGTATTTATTTCTAAATGTATGATATTTATGATTAGTTGTTTTATGTCGTGAAACCATTGCACTCTATTTGACTTGAGTAGTTGAGTGCATGTGTCAATGAGGCTCACTCGCTCATTTGCTCACATTAAAAGTTTAACATGTGCAACAACCTCCTCTCCATCTTGTACTTTATCGGATCAACTGTTATAGTTTTGATGGCCACTGACTACATATAAAGCTCATGGGTGGTGATGGATCCATAGACTATGAGAAGAGAAAATGAAAAATGCAACATTGGTGATCTGAGGTGTTGAGAGCAAGACTAGTGTAAAGCGCAGTCATAGGTGTGAGAGGCGTCGGTAAAATGTTTGCAACATGAACATTTAGTTCGACTCGACAGGTTATTTGATATTGTCTCAATGAAGCCTCTAAAGAAGAAGCCGTTCCTCCCGACAACATACATGTCATAGGTTTTGAGTTGTCAGATGAAGCTTGAAATACTTGGGCAGCATATCCTGATATAAGTTTGTTAGCATCAATACGTACGAAGCAGGCGCCTGCCGTAGGTATCCACGACGCAATATCATAGGTAACTCTTTAGCTTACCATCTCCGCCTGTTGATCATGAGGGTCGGTTGGCGTACCGTGTGTGACTGAGACTGTGAACCCCTCTCCATGTCCTTCTATACTTACACCTAACGTATCAAGAATACCGGCAAACATAGTAGCCGATTCACAAAGAAGTCGATCACCCTTCTTTACATCGAGCTCAGGCGAACAATTTTCACCAAGAGTATAAATACGACTTGTCCTATGGAAACAACTAGTTCCTCAAGAACGGACTGAAGGAACAATTGGTTACGGATATCTTCAACGCGGACCCTCTAATCTCCCGCAAAGGTTCAGATTGTGTTGTTCGAAAAAATTGCAAAAAACCATCACAATTGTGGATCCTAAATTTGAAAAGCATCACCATTGCGTTTTTCTCAAAAACCATCGATATTGTACTAATAGTTTTTAAAAGGCACTGATTATTCGGATTAAAACGTTAAGTGATGATTTGGCAACCAAAATGAACATTAGGGCTCATTTTTCAGTGTTACATAACGAAAAAGTTAACACTGTTATATTCGTCCGTCAAGGTAGTCGTTACGACACATGAAACCTACATGTAAATCTCAACAACAACAAAAGAAATAATATTTTAAGAAAAAATCTTTTTATATCCCGGCTATTAGTGGCTGCCGGTGAGTGCTCAGCCAGCCAGGGAGGGAGACACCCATCAACAAAGAGCGGTTTTAGGGGGAGGAGGAAGAAGGGATGGTAGAGAGAGGGTGACAGGTGGCCCCTCTATCTATCTAATAGTTGAGTCAAACGCCATTCCTTTTGGTTGCCACGTCATCACTATTGTCCTAATCCCAGCGATGATTTTGCTGAAAGCTTCCATGCCGCGGGTGGCGAGCGTCCTGTTCTCTGTCCCCTGGAATCAATCAGAACAAACTGTCTTATGCGTCAGCTGCGCCGTCATGGAAATGGAGATGTGGAAGCAGCAGTCCTTCCTTTTGCACGTCGAGATGGAGTGCACAGACTTTTAATTAGTTGGGTGGCAATCTTCTCACCCTATATCTGCATGGCGAAATCTTGTTCCGGATGATCCTTCCACCCGCAACCTGTAAGCGGTGTGGCAAGAGTATGTGCTGCGATCCTGGATTCATGGTGGAGCTGTTTATCTGTCCTGTTCAAACCTAAACCTTCCTTTCACAGCACTACCGGACTTTTAACTACGCGCCGAAAAATTATATTACTCCGTACTCAAACACAAGGATCATGAAATGCAAAGGCACATCCGTTTCATAAATCACACACGCTTTTGTTCAATGATTTGGAAAAAAAAATGTCATGTGATACCACCTTTTAAACTAGTGCGAAAGCGGAGAATCAGCCAACCACGCAAGTCATACTACGGCCTAAATAAACTTCAAAAAGAGCATTTTTGTGTGTGTGCGCGCAAAATAACTCTGGCATTACTCTACAATTAGGGACTACAATCACGTTCAACAATATGCACGATCTCTTCCGGATCGAACCTAGCCAAACGACAATTCAACATCCAAAAAGAGCAATTAAAGCAAAAAAACTTAAATACCTCGCAAAAAAAAAGAACAGTTAAAGCAAAAACTTAAATACCCCGCAAAACAAAAGCAAAACTTAAATAAAATTGACTAGTTTCAATTATTCTAAACTCTAGTAATTATTGTTGTTTCCGTTTCTAATTTTAGGGCCATGACAAGGTGTGATAGGATTCCATTTGATTGTTTTGAGCACCCCCTCCCTCCGTCATTATCGCTCGGCGGTGACCCAAGGTCCACGCAGCCCGGACCTTCCCCCATCCCCTCGCCATTGCCGGTGGTCTGCCCCGCATTAAGCCCTAGTCGGGAAGGTGTCTGGTTCCCGTCATGTCCGGCTTGTTGGGCGGCAGATGATGCCATGCCTCACTAGCGGTGTCCTGATTTCTCATGGATCTTGCCTTTGACAGATCTAAAAGCGTTTTCAAGAGCCTTCCTTTTCAAATGAATTACTTGTACCGGAAAGTTGAACCAAAATTTTCTCAAATTGACTCTCTTCCCTCAATAAATTATTGGGACGTCAATAATCAGCCCCATCTCCTTCAGTATATTTGAAAATTTAGCATTGCCAATACCTTACCCAACAAGTGTCATGTCAGCGTGTGGTCGCCGTTGGCCACCGCCGACCACCCCATAAGTCGCCACCACCACAATCGGTAGCCACGCCTCCCATCTATCGAAGACCACCGCGTCGCCACCACAATCGTCTATCGCCGCCCAATACCACCACCTCCCATCGTCGTCGATCTCGACCACCATCGTGCAATGTCCTTTGTCACTACCCATTGCCACCGCACCATTGCCGAAGAGAGATAAGGACATCACATTAACAAGTGAGGGCTTATTAAGGTCAGATTTAGTATTGGGAAAGAGATATTGGGTTCTAAAAAAGCACCCCACCTGCAAATTGCCTTAAATTATTGGGAGAGCCCCAATAAGCACTTATCGAGGCATTCTTCTAGGAATGCACTTTGATATGCTCACCTATAGGTTCCTACGAGCATGGCTTATGGACACTTGCAGTCTCACTTCCCTAGATCCGGTAGCTTATGCCTGCCTTCACTAGGTTGTCATTGTAGAGTTGTTGTTCTCACAATGTTCCCGTTTCATAGAAGGGCGAGTGAAATATCTGACCTGACTCCCTCATGTTCCGGCAATGGTGGTGTCATAAGCATCATTTTACTTCTTTGAGTTTTCATTGTGGAGTTTATGTACTCCTAGTGGTCCTTGCCTCTTGCCTTTGTGTCAAATCGATGCTTGACATCGACGGTCTATGTTCATGGTGTCTAGTGCATAAGTATATGTAAAGTCTCATGATTGCCTCCACTGTATGTCACCCTTTGACCTTGTGGTGCGTTGTTCTCAAATTTGCAATGGATTTTGGACTATTCGATGACACACCAATGTCGTCGTGGAGTATTGATATCTGATGCGTTTTGGTCGTGTCGTCACCGATCTTCAGCTGTTGGTACTTGGTCCTACAAATTTCCTCTACCCTGGTGGTTCTTGCCTACGGTGTTATGACATTCTCAACTGACCTCCTCACTTTTATAAGGGGTTGAGTTTGAGATGTGATGCATGTTATTTTTTATTCTCTCTTGACGCAAGGTTAGACTCCAAGCTATCTTTTCGACTGTGTGGACATCACCCAAGTATTTGTGGCGGGATCTCGACTTGGTAGTTGTTTGTCTGTCACCTGTGGCTTGCCCAACTAGGATGAAACACACATTCCCTCATGATAAGGGCTTTTGGTGGAGGGGAATCATTTGGCTTCTATCCAATCTCCTTCGCCTTCATCTTCCTCTTTCTGGCCTTCCACCCTTTGTAATATATTTTCCTCATGTGTGCCACTCTTGTATTCTATAACTGACATTGAAAAATTTATTTAGCATTAATGAAATGTAAGGATGGATTTTACCCCTATTGACCTTAAAGACAAGTTATGATAGGAGTAACCGACGACTAGGTTTTTTTTCATCTCCTAGCTCGACCCGAGATTGACAATGGAGATCGTTGAGTTTTCTTGAGAAAATAAAATATAATATAATATAATAATAATAAATAGTCTAAGATGGTATAAGTAGTTTTGAATATGAATCCTAGATACTCTACAATATGCATCGGTGGCAGCTTGGCGTCGAACTAGTCACTTAATCTTAATAGTTATGTGTTTACTACATTTGTTGGGGTTATTTTACCAAGGAGAAATCGTCCATTGACTTGTTCTCAAAATTGAGGTAAGTCCACAAATCCAAGTGTCCGGGTTCATAACCATGTGTTCCCACCAATGTACCCCTAAAGAGTTCTCCTAGTTGGAGTTATGGAAAGGAAAGGAAAGGAGTGAAATGACGTTCTTGACATTATCACACTTAAGTTATATATGAGATAAGTATTCATCAAGCTTAGGAGATGCCCCAACACCAACATGAGTAGGCGAGAAAAGTAGTATGTTAGTTTGTCAACTATGATTGTAAGACGTTATCCCCAACATGCATGCATCATTTTTTTTCGTTTCCTTCTTGAACTAGCTGGATTTCATATGCAAAATTTCAAAAGACGAAAGTTTAGTAACTGCATGCATTTAGAAAACCATGTGCATCAAAGGCAATAATAAGCTGATCACCAATTTATTAAACTGCATGGCATTTGATTGGGTACCTAGCCCCTCACTCATAATAAAGTGGGTCCACCCTTGCTCTCAACCATGATATAACTTGGACAAGTGCATAAAAAATCCCGTGCATTGAGCACGACTCGGTGAGAATATCCAAATCATATCGGATCATATATTTATTTCGGAGTGTATGTTCTATTTATGAGTAATTATTTTATGTTTGGTTTGATCGGTATAGGAAAGTAGAAACCAAAGGTGCAATGGTTGCACTCTACTTGGCTTGTGTAGTGGAGTGCATGTGTTAATCTGGCTCACTCACTCATTTGTTCACATTTAATTAGACATGTGCAGCAACCTTTTCCCCATGTTGTGCTGGATCGTTTCGACTGTTACAATGCCGGCGGGGCGGCTACTGGCCAGATATAAAGCTTGTAGGTAGTGATGGATCCATAGACTAAGAGAAGAAAAACAATGCAACAAAGGTGACCTGAGGTACTGAAAGCAAAAATAGTGCAAAGTGTAGTCATAGGTGTGGATGGTGTCGGTAAAATGTTTGCAACATCTTGTTTTTTGGCTGCTGGTAAGATAGATGTCATTTGTTACGGGAGCTAAGAACTAAGTTGTAAATTAGCGAAGTCGAAGAAAATTTCTGCCACGTGACGGTGATTCACTGTCGGCGTTACGCGTTCAAGACACTGTAAATAGACAAAGGGGATCCTTTAGTTGTTTTCATTCTTTCTTGAGGCCTGCGCTTCATCTCGCACTACTTTCATTATTGTTGTTGCCAAGCTCCACGTCGCACCATGGCGTTCAAGAACAAGAACACTTGCAAAAAGGCTTTCGAAGGAATTTTGTAGTACAAAATTCATGAAAACGAAGCTGTTTCCAACATCCAACGTTTCACCTTTTCTTTCTAAGGAAGAAACGTTAGATGTTGGGAAGAGGCTAAGTCACCTTACTAATGAAACTTTAGACACTAGTAATTAATGCTCACTACGGGACAGCAGCCAAACGCCGACGGCCGGCCACCGTTGGCGTAGGCCAGAAAGCCGTCGGCTTAGGCCTACAGGCTTGGGTTTTCTCGGGCTTGCCCTAAAAGCCGTCGGCGTAGGGGCGGCCGTCGGCGTATAGGCTGGCCCGACGGTTATTACGCGGCCGTCGGCGTAGCGCCAGTGGGCCCCACCCTGGGCTTAATGGCCGTTAGGCCTGGTTGCCCTCTACGCCGACGGCCGGGCCGTCGGCCTAGGGTGCCACGCGGCAGGCTGTGGGGCGGCGGGGCTTCGGGCCTACGCCGACGGCCTGGCCGTCGGGGTAGGTCCCCTTCCAGTCAGGCCACGCATCGCCCGCTGGTCTCGTCTGAGCCCTTCCACTACCTACGCCGACGGCCAGGCCGTCGGCGTAGGTAGTGGCAGGGCCCCTTTTTTGTTTGTTTTCCCTATTTCGCTGCATATATCAAATTCAATAATAGATATATATTGCATTATATATTATATCCTGTGCATATAAGCACATGCACATCGACACAACAATTGATATAAGCACATCAACACAAGACAAGCATTGATATAAGCACATGCCCATCGACACAAGCATTTATACATCGTATCCATACATAGCATAAGAAGAAGAAACATTGTATCCATACATAGCATACGTATCCATACATAAAATGCAAAGAGAAGAAACATCGTATCGGTACATAACCCGACCGAGGTAGCATCATCATCAACTCATCGCGTCTGGAGAGGGAGTCGAGCCGAAGAAGCCGAGGTCTCCGCGCGTGAAGATAGGCGACTGACGGAGCGGAGGCGCCGTCGAACCAGCACCGGAAGCAGGTGATCCCGCTCCACCATGAACCGGTGTGCTCTCGCGCGAGGCACCACTACCACCGGGGCCAGGGTGCACCGGTGTGACCGCGCGGGACGACGACGGCGAGGCAGCAGCACGACCAAAGGGTCCAGTCCCGGAGGCTCCCGTTCCCTACACGTTTGAGCAATATTTAGCAACCACCAAGGCACATGAAAGTGGTAGCAACTGATTGGGCAAGTAAATTACCGGGGTTAAGCCGGTGTAGTAGAAGTTCTCGGCGAACTCTTCCTTCGATACAATGAGCCTGCAGTGTCTTGTTCGCCGTCTCCTGGTGCTCCGGAGCCACCCTATAGAATCTTTGAAATCATGCATCAAAAAAGTGTGGGATTCATGAGTTAGCATGGCGGGGTCATCAACTATGAACAAAAAAAGTGTGAAGAGCCATGATTTTGCCTTACCCAAAACTTGTTGATCACGGCGTCAGAAGCTTTCCCGTAGGGGGGACAATCTGCGAGCTCGTAGTGTCTCCAAAGCGTGGCTAGCTTCCTCTCGCCTTTTTCTGTGGTGTAGAAGCCCGGCCAAAACTTCCTAATGATAGCTCCAAGCATGCAGCCAGGGACTCGGGTCCCCGCAGGATGAAGCCAATTGCTGCATGATCGCTTCTCGCCCTTCGTTGGTTACCCCAAGTGGAAGGTTTGAGATGTAGTGCAGCAGCAGTTTTCCCTCGGTGAAGATACAAGGGTTTGTCTCCAGTAGGACTCCAGAGATGATAAGTAGGTGTCAGCGGCGCAACTGACGTGGAACTGCACACAGACACAGATAATTTTGTTCCCAACGAAGTTCAGAGAGGTTGTCAATCTCTCCGGTCTTGTTGTTCACAAAGGATAAAACGCAAGGGATAATGATAGCAAGTAAAAGCAGTAAAATAAATATAGCTTGGAAACAGTAATAAGGATATGGACCGGGATACGTGATGTTCACTAGTGATGTCTCTCTCCCAAAAGACGATAAAACTGCTATGCGAGGTAAACAAATTACAGAAGGGCGATTGACAGGATTATGAACGCACCGCAATGCTAACTATGCTACAAAAGAAAGGAAGAGGTTCAAAAGCACGGGAAGTACGCCAAAATAAGTAGACCGAAATCCATCTGCATCTACTACTAATCATCCACCTTGAGATATCTATCCAGAACATCTCGCTGGTATTCATTTGCGAGGCCCACCCAAAGTGTAAACCCAAAGCAACAGACAACTGCATTAAAAAGAACTTTGCGCAAAGTAAACAATCCTTGTAACCGCGGTTACAAGCACCGTTTATTTCCCCCTTGTGGCAACAACACATCCCCTAGACTCATGTTTCTGTCACTCAAGCGTGTCATCGGGGGGCATGAACCCACAATCTAGCACAACGTTCCCTCTTGGAGTCACTACCTACTACTTGGCCAAAGCAATAAACATCAACGGAGAACATGCAAGAATTACTTAGGAACAAAAATATAAGAGATAAAAACCAAATATATTACTCTATCACAATCTGAACATAATCTCATAATCCATCAGATCCCATCAAACTCAGCATAGCAATAGCAGAAATATTACAAAGGTGCCTCGATCATGTAGGGCAGCTCACGAGGTCTAAACAATGAAGATCAAAGAGGGGAGGAGAACATCACATAGCTACTGATCACGGACCCATGGTCCAAGGAAAACTACTCACGAGACATCCGGGGAGCATCCATGGTGGAGAGGAGACTCCCGGAGGTCAATCCTCCCTCCGGCAGGGTGCCGGGAAGAGGTCTTCTGGTGCTCCCGATCTCGGAAGCGCGGCGGCGGCGGAACAGAGGCGAGTTCGCGGAATTGGGTTCCTCTTCTGGAGTTTTCCCGTGACGGAGAATAAATAGGCGAAGGGGGCAGCCAGAGGTGGACCAGGGGCCCCAGGCGCCCCCCTGGCGCGGCTAGGGGTGGGGCCGCGTCGGGTGGCCGCCTGGGCCCCCGTGGCTCCCCTCTGGCCCCTGCCGGGCTCTTCTCGAAGCTTCCGTCACGCTAATTTTTTATCTGAATTTTCCCGAATTTTTCTGGCACTTTTTATATGGGGGAAAACTGAAATAGAAAAACAGCAGAAAACAGGAACTGGCACTGGGGTGCACTGAGTTAATAGGTTAGTCCAAATATGATCAAAAGTGTATGAAAGTGTATCTAGATCATAGCAATATCACACAAAACATGCATGGAGCAAGCATAAATTATAGATACGTTTTGGACGTATCAACATCCCCAAGCTTAATTCCTGCTCGTCTTTGAGTAGGTAAATGATAACAAGCATAATTTCTGTGGTGACATGCTAGCAACCATAAAAAACTTTGAAAAGTAAAGAAATCAAGGTTAGAGATTCAAATCAATTCATAACATGCAAGAGTCTATATTAGCATTGAAACAAGTAACAAAAGAACAAAAGGTGCAAGAGCTCTCGCTGTGCGTGACTCGAATGTCTCCAAATGGTGTTTGCGTGCAAGAAGGGGGATATGGAATACGAGAAAAAAATATTTTTGTTGAGAACTCAATCTACTAAAGTTTCACACTTGGTCTTCTTTGGAATCTTACCTTGACTCGTCCCCAGACCACTAGCCAGGTACAAGTGCATTTGATCCACTCCTTTTCGATATTTTGAGCACTCATGCAATGGATGAGCGTAAGCATGAAAGTTAAAACTTAGGATGGCAAAGAGATAAGTACGGAGGAGGAAGACAAAAAGGATGAGAAAGACTCACATCAATGAGGACAACCATAGGCAAGAGATGCCAAATGATAGATATGATGTGAGGAGTAGGGATTGCCATGCAACGGATGCACATACGAGCTAAGAAGCTCTCCAATGGAACTAGTGGGGGTGCATCTAACTTGCTCGCTCATGAAGACCTAGAGCTCGTTTGAGGAGGCTCATCCTTGGAATATGCAAGCCAAGTTCTATAGTGTGAAGGTCCCCACATAGCTATATGCATAAAGATCAACTCTATGGAGTACAAGGATATAAAGGGAGTACTAGTGTGGATCTCTCAAAAGGATAGTAGTGTTGCCCCTTTCTCTCTTTTTATTTATTTTTCTCTTTTTTCTATTTTTTTGTATTTTTTTGTGGCCTCAATGGCTCTTTTTATTTAACTCTCATTTGTCCTCTTTGGGATCTTTTATTGTGTCCACTTTGGGATCTTTTCCTCACTTAAGGGCAACACTCTATTTTACAAGAAGGTAAAGGAGATCTTTCACACTTTACAAGGTACTCAAAATCATAATGAAGATGTAACTATCATGATGTATGCAATGTATGTCGCTGCCAGTGTAGCAGGAACATGTATAACATGAAGATCAAGTCATGAAGAGGTGGATGTTGCATGGCAATATATCTCGGAAAGGCTATGGAAATGCCTTGATAGGTAGGTATGTTGGCTGTTTTGAGGAAAGATAAAGGGAGGCTTATGATGACAGAGCGTATCATGCCAAGGGTTTGGATGTACCGGCGAAGGTGGACACCAACTCTCGGAGTGAGAAGAAGGCAATGCACGGCACGGGAATGGCTAGCAAAATATGGGAAGGTGGAAGTGTCAACTCTCAATACTTACATTAGTCCGAGGAACTCATGCACTTATTATCGGTAACTCTCAATCTAATAAGGAGGTTCACAAAGAGACAAGTACCCCGAGGAGGAGTGTATGGGGGTTTGGTTATCCTTGCGCATCCTCGACTCATGGTACGTGAGTGTACTCTAATATTCGACCCCTCAGAAGAGTAGTGATCCATCTAGTAGCTAGAGTTCTCAACTAGTTTTGTAGGTTTTGAAAATAAACACGGATTGCCCAAAATACGACACCTATCACTAATGGGCAAGATCTCTTGACACCAAAAGTTCAAACATTACTCACAACAATACCTCAAAACTATTGCAAGTTACTACTAAAATTAAATAGCAACCTCAATTACCTACTTTCAAGACAAGACACAACTCAGTGCAACAACCAACTCTCTTTAACAAGATAAACATGACAACTAAAAAGAGTTCCAGCAACAAACTAAACAAAATCCAAGGCTCTTGCTAAAGACAAACTAAGGCTAAAACTAAACAAGGCAGTAGCTATGAAAAGATAAAGAACACACAACAGCAAAAAGATAGGCATGATGAATCATATGATGTGTTCTAGATTTTGAAAGTGGAGCGTGTTTCTCTCCCACACAAAGTAAGAAGGGATCTAACTTGTTATTAAAAGCAAGCAAAGCTAAAGAAAACTAAAAACAAAACCTAAGAGCGAGACGCTCCAAGCATAGCACATAACGCATGAAGTGATAAAAATATAGTGAGACGAAGAACGAACTGATGATTTGTTGATGGAGAAGGGGATGCACGGGGGCATCCCCAAGCTTAGACGCTTGAGTCTCCTTGAATATTTATTGGGGATGCATGGGGGCATCCCCAAGCTTGAGCGCTTGACACTCCTGGATCTTCTTTAATCATCTTCTATCGCACACTTGAAAACTCCCTTCATACATAACTCATCATAACCTGATTAGAGAGGTTAGTACCCTTAATAAGATAATTTTTCCCACTGGATACAAAGATATTATTGAAGAGATACTGTTTCTCAAGAGTGCCAAAAAGTTTTTGCAAAGAAAAAGCAAGCTTAAGGTTTGCAAAAGTTAGGAGAGACAAAACGTGGCAGAATATGTGAAAAACAGAACAGAAGATAGTAAAGAATTATTTAGGGGCACTTATGCAACTCAAATCAAAAAACTCAGAACATACAGAAGTTTCGTAATTGTATAGAGCATACTGTGTAAAAATTTCAGATCGAAACGATGAACTGGGATTTTTCTGGAATTTTTCTGGTCACGAGGACAGAATCTGTTTTCTGGACAGCATGTCACAACTTTTACTTCCCTTGCCGTAAGAGGCTATTACTTGGCACAAAGCTGAAAAATAAAGATACAATGATGTTTCTACAGTAGTAACAATCATCAAGACACAACAAAAGCAAAAAATAAAAACCTAAATTCGTTGCGGGCTGCCTCCCGAAAGCGCTTCTTTAAAGCCATTAGCTAGGCTTAATGCAAAAGAAGAATCAAGTTTTATCAAGAGAAAGAGAATAACTAGCCCGTGTAAAGGACTCAAAAGGTAACTTGATTTTCTTTCTAGGGAAGTGTTCCATCCCCTTTTTGAATGGGACTTGGAATTTTATATTACCCTCTTTCATGTCAATAACCGCACCAACGGTGCGAAGAAAAAGACGTCCCAAAAATATTGGACATAAAGGTTCACACTCTATATCCATAACAATAAAATCAACGGGAACATAGTTGTCATTGACAATGATAAGAACATCGTCGATCTTCCCCAAAGGTTTCTTTATGGAAGAATCAACAAGACGAACACCAAAAGAACAAGGCTCAAAAGGCTTCAATTCAAACATATCAAATATTCTTTTGGGCATAACGGAGGTACTAGCTCCAACATCACATAAAGCATAGCAAGAGAAGTTATTTAATTTAATTTTGATCATAGGGTCCCAACCATCATCTAGCTTCCTAGGTATGGAGGCTTCTACTCTAAGCTTCTCCTCCCTAGCTTTGATAAGAGCATTTGTGATATGCTCCGTGAAGGCAAGATTAAGTGTGCTAGTGTGGGGGTCTCTAGACATTTTGTGTAGCAAGATAATAACTTCTGAGAGGGTGCAACTGTCAAAATAAATAGCACAACTATCAAAGGTGGTAGTAGTGTCATCTAGGCTCACTTGTTTGAAACCCTCTATGTTCATAGGAGTTTCTTTTTCTACGGTTGAGGTATTAGCATCACCATTAATAGGTCCAACGGGACTAGGAGTGCATTGGGTGCTAATAGTATGGGTGTCCTCAACAAATTGGATAGTGGCAACTGTGTGGTGTGTAGGAAGGCTCTTAATTCTATCCTCTTCCTCTTTTTCTCTAGCCCACCTTTCTTTAAGTTTAGCCATCATCCTAATATTTTCATTGATTTGTAACTGGATAGCATTAATAGGAGTGGCCTTATTCTACTCAAGGGGAGAGGTTCTAATTTTGAGCATCTCAATATCAAGGGCTAAGCTTTCTACCTTCAAAGAGAGATTATCTATTTTAGCTAATTTCTCCTCTACATTTTTGTTGAAGTCTTTTTGGGTAGTGATAAAGTCTCTAAGCATGCTTTCTAATTCAGAAGAGGGGTTCTTGTTGCTAGGGTAGGTGTTGTTGTTCCCATAGTTGGATGGAAACGGTCTAGGATTACTAGCAAAATTTCCCCTATAAGCATTGTTGTTGAAGTTGTTTCTAGCAATAAAGTTCACATCTACTTGTTCTTGAGCAACCAAAGAATTTAAAGGAACATCATGAGGATCAATAGTGGGTTGCTTGGTAAGTAGAGACATAAGTAAGTCAACTTTTTCATTGAGGGAGGTAATTTCCTCGACAGAATTTACCTTCCTACCTATTGGAGCGCGTTCGGTGTGCCATTGGGAATAATTGGTCATCATTTCATCGAGAAGCTTCGTGGCAGCACCAAGTGTAGTTGACATAAAGGTTCCTCCCGCGGCCGAATCTAACAGGTTCCGCGAGGTAAAGTTCAAGCCTGCATAAAAAATCTGGATAACCATCCAGGTAGTCAAACCATGTGTAGGGCATTTCTTAACAAGAGATTTCATTCGTTCCCAAGCTTGGGCAACGTGTTCATTATCCAATTGCTTAAAATTTATAATATTACTCCTCCATTGGATAATCTTAGCAGGAGGGTAGTACTTCCCCATAAAAGCATCTTTGCACTTATCCCAAGAATCTATGCTATTTCTAGGCAAAGATTGAAACCAGATTTTAGCATCTCCTCTTAAAGAGAAAGGAAAGAGCTTGAGCTTAACAACATCACCTTCTACTTCTTTATACTTTTGCATATCACATAATTCAACAAAATTATTCAAGTGTAAAGCAACATCATCTCCAGCACCAGAGAATTGATCTCTCATAACAAGGTTTAGCAAAGCAGGTTTAATTTCATAAGAGGTAGCTGAAGTGGCAGGTGTGGCAATGGGAGTGCAGATAAAGTCTTGGTTGTTGTGACTAGTGAAGTCACACAACTTGGTGTTTTCAGTGGAACCCATAGTAGCAGCAAGTGTGGCAGATTTTTTTGTAAATTTTGATAAAAGACACAAAGATAAAAACTTAAAGATAAACTAACAAGACTAAAAAAACAAAGGTAAAGGGTAGTGTGCAACTCCCCTATCTTAGCACTCAGAGTCCCCGGCAACGGCTACAGAAAAACTTGCTTGATGGCTTCTCGCCCTTCGTTGGTTACCCCAAGTGGAAGGTTTGAGATGTAGTGCAGCAGCAGTTTTCCCTCGGTGAAGATACCAAGGTTTGTCTCCAGTAGGACTCCAGAGATGATAAGTAAGTGTCAGCGGCGCAACTGACGTGGACCTGCAAACAGACGCAGATAACTTTGTTCCCAACTAAGTTCATTGTCAATCTCTCCGATGTTGTTGTTCACAAAGGATAAAAAGCAAGGGATAATGATAGCAAGTAAAAGCAGTAAAATAAATATAGCTTGGAAACAGTAATAAGGATATGGACCGGGATACGTGATGTTCACTAGTGATGTCTCTCTCCCAAAAGACGATAAAACTTCTATGCGAGGTAAATAAATTACAGAAGGGCAATTGACAGGATTATGAACGCACCGCAATGCTAACTATGCTACAAAAGAAAGAAAGAGGTTCAAAAGCACGGGCAGTACGCCAAAATAAGTAGACCTAAATCCATCTGCATCTACTACTAATCATCCACCTTGAGATATCTATCCAGAACATCTCGCTGGTATTAAGTTGCGAGCCCCACCCAAAGTGTAAACCCAAAGCAACAGACAACTGCATTAAAAAGAACTTTGCGCAAAGTAAACAATCTTTGTAACCGCGGTTACAAGCACCGTTGTTTTCCCCCTTGTGGCAACAGCACATCCCCTAGACTCATGTTTCTGTCACTCAAGCGTGTCATCGGGGGGCATGAAGCCACAATCTAGCACAACGTTCCCTCTTGGAGTCACTACCTACTACTTGGCCAAAGCAATAAACGGCAACGGAGAACATGCAAGAATTACTTAGGAACAAAAATATAAGAGATAAAAACCAAATATATTACTCTATCACAATCTGAACATAATCTCGTAATCCATCAGATCCCATCAAACTCAGCATAGCAATAGCAGAAATATTACAAAGGTGCCTCAATCATGTAGGGCAGCTCACAAGGTCTAAACAATGAAGATCAAAGAGGGGAGGAGAACATTACATAGCTACTGATCACGGACCCATGGTCCAAGGAAAACTACTCACGAGACATCCGGGGAGCATCCATGATGGAGAGGAGACTCTCGGAGGTCAATCCTCCCTCCGACAGGGTGCCGGGAAGAGGTCTTCTAGTGCTCCCGATCTCGGAAGCGCGGCGGCGGCGGAACAAAGGCGAGTTCGCGGAATAGGGTTCCTCTTTTGGAGTTTTCCCATGACGGAGAATAAATAGGCGAAGGGGGGCAGCCAGAGGTGGACCAGGGGCCCCAGGCGCGCCCCTGGCGCGGCCAGGGGTGGGGTCGCGCCGGGTGGCCGCCTGGGCCCCCTGGCTCCCCTCTGGCCCCTCCCGGGCTCTTCTCGAAGCTTCCGTCACGCTGATTTTCTATCTGAATTTTCCCGAATTTTTATGGCACTTTTTATATGGGGGAAAACTGAAATAGAAAAACAGCAGAAAACAGGAACTGGCACTGGGGTGCACTGAGTTAATAGGTTAGTCCAAATATGATCAAAAGTGTATGAAAGTGTATCTAGATCATAGCAATATCACAAAAAACATGCATGGAGCAAGCAGAAATTATAGATACGTTTTGGACGTATCACTACACAAGAATCAAACATTTGTACATGCCAAGTTGGTATCAACGAAATGAAACTATAGCCACTTACTCAGTCTAGTAGGTTCAATGAGGGTCTGAGCTTCCGGGGCAGGCTCCTTCTTAGGGACTTCTGTTTCCCCATGAACCTTTGCCTTCTTCGTCGACACACTCGATGGCCCCGACGCAGTCATCATCTCCTCGTCTCGAGACTCCGCTTCCAAGTCTCGAGAGTCAATCTCCTCGTCTGGAGACTCCGAGAACGCGGTCTGTGAAGCCACGTCGCCGGAAGCGGAGGGTATGTCACTTAGAAGGACGGTACCTTGCCCTTGTCCTCGACCTCGTCCTCGGCCTCCTGCAATCGGAAAAGGTAAACAATTAAGAAGCCTGTTGAAAAACAAATACCAAGCATAATGAAGATGCAATGTACGTCCTCGGTCTTACCTCGGGGGACGTCCCCCTCTTCCTCCTCCTCGTTCTGCATCCCCTCCTCCTCCTCCTCCTCCTCCTACCTCCTCGGCGCCGTACCCTTAGGTGGTTGCTCTTCCACTCTTCGTCTTCTTTATTCCCTGAAGCAAGGACTGTGGTGATGCCTTGCCACTGTTCATATTGGCCAATCACCTGCATTGAGAAAAATAAAACAATTAAGCATAAAGACGCAATGCAATTAAGAAGCATAAAGACGCAATGCAATTAAGATGAAAATAAATACTAATACTCGTCATCACTCTTAGCCTCGGGATCCTCGCACGGTGGAGACTCATCATTGTCATGGAACATAGAGCATTTTAAATAGCACGTGCACATCGACAAGATACAAAATAACATCATCATCAATTCATCGTAGCACATCCGCACACAATCATCATCATCATCCAAAATAACATACATATAGTATCGAGATACATAAATACTAATAATAATCATCATCACTCTGAGGCTCATTCTCATCTCCATCATCACTATCACTATCACGTGCGTATAAAGCGTCGGGATCCTCGGACGGTGGAGGCTCATCATCATCATCACTCTGAGGCTCATCATTGTCATCATTAGCCCATGTCCGTGAACAACGTCAGACACATGACCTACATATGCCATCTACAAACATTAAATCACACTTATAAACATAACCTATCTCCACATGCAGGTTTTCCAATGATTCCGGCCCTCCGACGGTCATTCACCTCCGAAATCCTAGATCCGGGGGGGCGCAGATCTACCCTTATAGCTTTCTCCGTACGAGGATGGACCAATGGATTTTTTTTATCTATCTATGCTTGTTTAGCACATATGTACATGGAAAACCAAGGTTGAACACATTTCACCACATTATTCACACCGGTAGACCCGTACCGGGAGTTTCCACATACGGATCGACGATTTTACTAAGTGTTAGCCCATGTTCGTGAACAACGTCAGAAACATGACCTACATATGCCATCTACAAACATTAAATCACACTATGGGCCTTCCATCACACTTTTACACATACCCTAGGTCCACATGCAAGTTTTTGTAGGATTCCGACGCTTCAACGGTAATTCACGTGTGACATCCTGCTCCAAAGGGGGGGTGGCGGTCTACCCCTATAGCTTTCTTCGCATGATGTTCCAACAATGTATTTTTTTGTTTGTTGAGGTTCTTTTAGGACATAACTACATAGAAAACAAGGTTAGGACCTTGTAACACATCGTAGCCCCCGGTATACCCGCAAACGGGTGTATTCCACACCTACATGCATGTCCATGACTTTGCATATATAGTGTTATCGCATGAATGTGGAGATGGTCACATCAAGGAGCTAGACATTGCATTTATGCATGGATCTTACACCACACTTGGACACATACCCTATACATGCAAGTTCATGCGGTACTACGGCGCTCTGGCGGCCTTTCTTCACCGAAACCCGGCCTAGTCCGGGCGCGAGGGCCGGGGTGGGAAGGGGCGGCGGTTTACCCTTATAGCTTTCTTCGCACGAGGTACAACTGTGGAGCATACATATTAATATAGTAATAGTAGCATAATATATTTTAATTTAGTATTATAATTTATTAATATATCATTTTATGTATTAATGAGTAGACACAAAAAGAATAAAGAGGCGTATATCGAGGATTGAAATGAGATGATATATATTATAATTCCATTTCCAATATTATTTTATGTATTAGTAATATAAGATTAAACGGTTAAACAAAAAAAGGAAAAATGAAAATAGGGTCTACGCCGACGGCCAAAGGTCGGGGCCGTCGGCGTAGCCTCCACTGGCTAACGGGGTTATCGGCCGCCGTCACCGGGGTCCACCCGACAGGCCTTTCTCCGACGGCTTGAGGTACGCCGACGGCGACCGTCGGCCTAAAGAAGCCTACGCCGACGGCTTTGGGACGCCGACGGCCCGTTACGAGGGCTGACGAGTCGGGCCTCTACGCCGTCGGCCCCGACATCTGGCCGTCGGCGTAGAGATTGGCCGTAGGCGTCAACCGCCTCTGCCGTAGTGGCTCCATCCCTTTTTGCATTTTGCATTTTTATTCATGCGAAGAGATTTGCTGATTTCTTCTTCATTTTATCTTAGTTCTATTGTATTGAGCTGAGAACTAAGTTGTAAATTGGCGAGAAATCGAAGAGAATTTCTGCCGCGTGACGGTGATTCACTGTTTCAAGTCTTTGTAAATAGACAAAGAGGATCCCTTAGTTGTTTTCATTCTTTCTTGAGGCCTGCGCTTCCTCTTTGCGCTTGTCTCGCACTACTTTCGTTTCTGCTGTTGCCAAGTTCTACATCGCACCCATGGCGTTCAAGAACAAGAACACTGTCAAAAAGACTGTCGAAGCTATCGACACCAAGGACCGATGGGTGGAATCGACGGCGAACGCATCGCTCCTGGTCCTGGTGCACATGAAGGATGCCGGCTACTTGCCGGTTTCCACCGTAGCGATCTCGTGATCGCCGGTCACTCCTGCAGTCAGCCGACCAGCGTGCACACGATACCGCCGGCCGTCTTGTCCGATCGTAATAGATCACGGTTGATCGATTTATTCACTTGATTGATCCCTTGGACACAGTGTCGTCGTTTCCTCGGATGTTCCCAAGAGAATGACGGTTGGAATCCACGTGAGGAGGACTGGCTAGATAGCTAGCAAGGCGCACGGGAATCATAACTGTCCGTCGCGTGAACTGTTCAAGGTGAAGCAGACGGCTCTGAACGTTGAACAATCTTGTGCATGGCCTCATCATCCCCGCTTTGCCTTGCACGAGATCCAACCAAGCTGGTCAACGAGTCGCCGCGGTCTCAAAGTGTTCGACCGGCTACCGATCCGTGCGCCCGTGCGTGGAAAAATCACCGCGGCGTGATCGACCAAGAGCGATGTTTTTCTTCGGAAGCTTCCATGCCGCGGGTAGCGAGCGTGCTCTGCAATCCATACATAGCGTTCTGTTTTCTGTTCCCCGGGAAAATCAACCAAACAACTGTCTTGCGCGTCAGCTACACCGTCAAGGAAACGATGTGGAAGAAGTAGAGTCCGTTTGCGTAAGCATGGAACGTCCAGCCGTCCTGGTGGAGTGCATGGATTTATTAGTTTTTTCAAAACATAGTACAACGCAAATGCTTATATACACGAGCATACACTCATCCGAATAAATCCAAAAAGTACGAGCACCAATGTCAAATCTGAGATTTGAACTCTGGTGGCTGAGGATACAACTATCCCTTCAGCCAACTCAACCACACGTTGATTCGCATGGACTTGATTAGTTGGGTAGCAATCTTCTTGATGGCTTTTTTTTTCTGATGAAAAGCAATAAGGCTGTTGCATTTGCATTTATTACAGGGCATCTTCAACGCTATTCCCGCCCTATTTGTCCATGGACAGGTTCAGATCGTCCCCGTATACTGATCGTGGAAACCGGTCATCCAAGCGTAGCCGTATCCATTCGCTAGTAGTTTAATAAAAATACGCTAAATTTGTATAACAAATTTCATTCAAATTCAGATATAATTTACATAAACAGGATGCAAATCGTGCAATTTCATAAAAAATGAACGAAATATATGAACCTGGTCTAAGACTACTTCGGCCGCCGGATGAGCCTTCCTTGCTTTTCCTTGGCTCTGGTACTCCTGGCGTCGAAGAAACTTCAATGCAGTTGATTGCAGCCGAGGAACGTCGGTCATCTGCACCAACAACCCTCATCCGCCTAATCGGCGCGCCACTCGATCCTCCTACTTATATGATGAAGGATCCTGATCATAGCATCGGCCAGTGATGCTTCAGCGGGAGGGGAAGACCACTGTTCGCCTCCCCGGCCAAGCGTTTAATCGGCCGATGATCAATCCCTTAAGCTTGGTATTCACAAGAGGGGAGAAGTGGTGGCCTTCTTGGGACCGAGCCTGTGCGTAGTCCTTCGGTGAGGAGAGTTGCTGCCCATAATCATCGCTTGGGAAACCGCTACGATTGACTTCTTGACGAGGGATGCTATCTGCAATCGATGTTGCTCAATCGATGAACTGACATGTATCCCACAAGATTCTAGAGCTCGGCGTCATGGCTAAGAGAGCGGAGGAGCAATGGAGGAAGAGGAAGAAAAAAGAGGAACATGTTTTGTGTGGTGTGTTCCATGGTCTTGTGATGGAACCCCCTCCCCCCCCCCCCCCCCCCCCAACACACACACAGAGGTAAGATGAAAGCATCAACCAGTCTAGCAGAGCCTCTGCGTGCATCGAATGCACACTTAGAATATAGAGTTACTATCAAGTGCATGTGTCATGTATAACTACCTGATGAGCGTTCTACAAAGATATATGGTCCACTTGCACTCTACTTGAAGTAGTCGAGTGCAGGTGTTAATGTGTCTCACCAACTTATTTGCTTACTTTATTTGAACCAGTACACCAACCTCTTTTTTACTAATGCATTAACAACTGCAATATAAATGGCTACATATACAGTTGATAGGCACTGCCGGATCCCATAGGAGAAGAAGACCAAACCCAAACAACAGTATAGTGTGAGCTTAAGTGCCGAGGATGAAAGAGTTGCATTACCCGCAAAAAAGAAAAAAGTGATGCAGAGTGTAAGCATGGGAGTGGGATGTGTCGGTAAACTGTTGGCCACCAAGTGGATATGTTCAAGCTGAACGAACGCACCATATAGGTCGAATGGAACCTCTCAAACAAGGAAGTGGATCATGACGTGCATGTCATGCGTACCGTGTCTTGGTGGAGACCTCACCTCACCTGCTGGAAAGGATAGCCAAACAACGACAAGTTCTCTAGCAGGCCGTCTTGTCTGTCTCATTATAGGAACAAGCTAAGAATCTCGCACCAAACAGCAGATTTCAGTTCTAAGAACCGATGAGATCGAAGAGGCCAAGGGTTCAGTAAGTAGCAGCGGAACTGCGAGAGGCGGAGAAAGATGGGACGCGGCAGAAGGTGGGAGGCACGACCGTTGAAGGTGCAGAACATCTAGATTTTGTAGGGCAGCAATCATCTCGATGTAAAACTGCTCAGGTTTGCAAGAGTAACTCTTGATTGGTCTTTACATCTGGAACCTGACCAATAAGGATTTAGCTAGGTTTCAGTCGATTGAATTTGTGTTTCCGAGCTCAATCGATTTTCTAAAGTCCTACTACTTGCCATCCACCGAACCAGATTCCAAGCAGCATGCACATGTACACTAATGTGCGTGTTGCAGATCGATGCATCATTTCCCGTGGTCATCTCATCTCACGCACTGGTACTACGAAGAAGCACGATATGGCGAGAGGTCCGTTGATATGAGCATGGTGGTATTATTTCTTCGTCTTCTGTCCTCACTCCTTAGGCTTTCACCCTTGGGGTGGGTACAGTGCACGCCGAACAAATGCATGTCGACGAATGAATTAGTGGCAATGATATTACTTTTAAGAAAAAAATAGAAACTAAAATAAAATTTAAAAGAAAAAATGAATTAGTGGTATTGCTTTACCCTTTAAGAAAAAGTAAAATAGAAAAACATAGTGACAAACAGAATTTACACATAAATTTCTTTTTTATATTATGCAAGAATAAGCCTATAATAGTATAATTTTCCAAAAAATTTGCTCTAAGAACGAATGCATTAGTGGCATTTGTATTACATATTAAGAAGAAAATAATGAAATAAAAATATAAAAATTAAGATAACAAAAAAATTCTAAAGAAAAATGAATTAGTGGTCCTTGCACTAAAAAATAAAACTAACAAATCAAGATAATAAAGTTTTCATTGAAAGAATTAAATAGTGGCATTGGTATTACTCTTTAAGGAAAAAATCATAATGACAAAATTTACACATAATTTACATAGAAATTATATTGCTAATAAGATGGAAAAATAAATATTAATAGTAAAAAAAGTGAAATGATAATTTCCTAGGAAGAAATGAGTTTGTGGAATTTGGTATTACCATTTAAGAACAAAAAATGAAACTAATACTAAAAACATTAAAACGAAGATGTTTTCTAAGTAATTATGAAATAGTGACATTGCTATTACCATTTATGAGAAAAAATAGAAAATAAAAAGCATAAAAAATTGCATCGTTTGTAATATGTAAAAAATACATATAAACTACTCCCTCCGATCAATAATAAGTGTCGCTCATCGCTAGTACAAACTTTGTACTAGATGAGCGACACTTATTATGGATCGGAGGGAGTAGTACGTACTATTTTTACACTTCAGTGTAGTTACACACTTATTGTATAGCAATTGCATGTATACATTTACAATCATCCAACATCCCAATAATACCTAAAACAAATTGCTACTGCGAAACAAAAAAATTGTGGGTTTTTTTTTTGAAGAACACAGTACAACTCTGACGCTCACATACACGAGTATACAATCATCCATATGACGCACACACGCACACCCTACCCCTATGAGCATCTTCGCAATACTGAGCCGGTACATCATCTTGAGATTAACGAAGCCTTCACCTCGTCTTCGACGGGAACGTCTCCTCCCACTAAAAGCGCATCACCGGAAGCCCTGGAATAAATCCAGGAAAATGCGAGCACCATTGTCAAATCTGGGATTTGAACTCTGGTGGGCTGGGGATACAACCATCCACCTAACCAACTCAACCATAGGTTGATTCGCAAAAATAAATTTCTCAAAAAATGATGTGTTAGTGGCATTGGTATTAATACCCTTAAAGAGAAATAAATAAACAAAACCTAAATAAGAATAATGAATTTTTTTAGGGAAGAATGAATTACTGGCAATAGTATTATCCTTTAAAAATAAAGAAAATAAAATGGTAAGTTTCTAGGGAAAATGAATTAGTGGGAATGGTATTCCCTTTAATAAGAAAGAAAATGAAATAGAAATTAAATAAAAATAAAAATAATGAATTAGTTTGGGGAAGAATGAATCAGTGGTAATGGTATTACCTGTAGAGAAAAATAAAATAAAATAAAATAGAGGCTAAAATAAAATCAAAATAATGAATTTATCGTGGAAAGAATGAATTAGTCGAAATGGTATTACCCTTTAAGCAGAAATAAAATGAAATAGAAACAAAAATAAAATAAAATTTAAAAACATTTAGGGAAGAACCATTTGTGGCAATGGTAATACCCTTTAAGAAGAAAAAGAATGAAATATAAATTAATAAAATGAAAATATTAACTTATAATAAAGAATGAATTAGTGGCGTTTGTATTATCATTTAAGGGAAAAAGAAAATGATAAACCATAATGATTAAATTTGCGCATAATCTATAATACCTAAATAGTTTATCCTTACTAATCTATTTTTCTTGACATGCAAGATATCCACATCATCAAGTAGGTCCACCTTTTTTCCACTAACTCTTCATGAACATGCTTCCTTTAAATCCGCATGCGCATTCCACCTATCACAACTAAATATTAAAACATTTATGCACTAAGCCTCACGATTTAAAAGTGTTTTTTTATAGAAATTATGAATTACCTCGCATTTTATTTTTCTATGTGACAATTTTTTTTATGAATGCATATATGTAGTTGCTATCATTGTTGTAGCTAGTTGCTATCATTGTTGTCATATTTTCTTATATTTTTACTTTAAACAATATTTCTTCCAAAATATTTAGTAATTAAATTATATTAAGTTTCACAATTATCTCATATTTTATAACATTAAATTATTTATTAATAGTTCTCGCAGCAACGAGTGAGGTATCATGTTGTTTATATAGAAATTGCGCTTTTAAATAACCTATAAGATTAATGAATTAGTGGCATTTGTATTTCTCTCCAGTCCACTACACTCCAATCCGCCCCCAAGCTCCCTTCTTGGCGATCTTTGACCTTCTCTGCCATAGCGAGCAGCGGATCCTAGTCCTTCGCCATCGGATATGTAGACTAGGACCTCCTCCCAGTCAGTCCCGAGGAGGAGATATGGATGTACATGTCATTGCTTCGCCCGAGGAGGAGATGGCCTTCTACCTTATGCATGTCGTAGCGGAGGCACATACGCTTTGCGTGCGTGCGGCGAGGGTGAGGGCGCGGGAGGCCGCGGCACACCTCGCGATGGATGAGGCCGAGGCGGAGTCGTATGTCGCGGTGCCGCTACGGGTGATTGCATCATGGTGGAGGTGTTCGCCTCCAACGAGGAAGAGCAGGGCTTCGACAAGGAAGGGTAGGACATGGAAAACGGCGGCGGAGTTCAACCGGCCGCCAGACATGGGAAAGCTCCTCATGTGATCGAACTAGATGTAATCGAATGTTGAAATATACACTTATGTAATTTATGATCTACATGCATGGATTTGAGTTTTCACAATTGAGGAATTCGGTTGTGAAAACAAAAATTTGGGGTTCGACCGGTCACTGTTCTCATATGCGCTCGAGCGTGTCCACGAACGTTTGAGGCGAATATGAGGTCTAAGATTTGGTGTATTTGGTTGTAGATGCTCTAAGGTACCAACACTAACTTGACATTGTAAATATGAGGTCATGTTTCCCTACTTAGCCTCTTCTCTTTTTCTCCCTCTTCTGTAGTTTAAGAAATTGAAGGAAAAACAATGATATATATATTGGAGTAAGGAATTATATAGCACAATACATAATTACATATACTTCAGTTCATCAACGAGTTATGTCTCTCCATATCACGTGGTTTTTTGCTTCATTAAGCACCAGCTCACTGTGTGTAATGCAAAAACAATATGTGATGTTTGTAGGTCAGATTGTACATATCATCTCCAAGTTATGCAACATGGTGTTTCTTGTTCTTATATTTAGTATTGTTTTTATCATTTTGTCTCTGAGATTGTGATGCGCCATAATTGTGTGTAAGCATTATGGTTGGGTGCATGTTGTCCTCCAACATTGTAATCAGTAGCAGAACTTAGTTATTATGATGGCCATGATTTAAAATCCAAATACTGTAATTGAGTTCCTACTGTAGTTTTATACCGCTGTTCTTTCTTTTGTGTGTTGGGCTATTTGGAACTGGCGAAAAAGAGTGACTTTTGAACATAAGTTACATATGTCTCCTTTTGAAGTAGTTTTCTCGGTGATGGCATACTTGAATTCATGGGCCTGTCTGATGGAGGATGGAGGCAAAGAAGACGTAGAGCATGGAACCAAGCTATTGTGTGTGAGTGTCAGTACTATGATGAGAATTTGCGTGGAAAGTGATGAGTCATCGTCTCGCCTCTGCTAAGTTGGATATTATGTTGGGTGCTTTTGTTGCTGGCTAGAAGGCTCCTGTGAGAGCTTTGAACTTGTTGACCCTGTGTGGGTGTGGTTATTATTTGGTTGATGTACTTTGTAGTTTTAACTAGGTGTTGATGGGTTTTCATCCTATGGCGTGTGGTTCGAATGCGGGCCATTACAATAGGTTTCCCACCGGTGCATTGAACTCGCTATCCCCATTTCTCTATCTTGCTCTCTGTGTTAGTCATACACTCTATTTCCATTGTTTCCCTTGTTTCTAAATAATGGAAAGGGCATCTTGCCCGGTTCAAAAAGGGTTCCTACCCTTGAAGCTTGATCTTTTTTATATTTTTATGTTGTTTGCTTTGCAGATTGTTCAACACAAGCCCTTCGACCTTCTTAGTTTTCCTTACTCTTAACCCCCAGACTATGGTGGTATTCTAAAGATATTTTCAGGCTCAAGTCCCAACATTTCATAATACAAAGAGACAATCGTAGCAATGCACACACCATCAATTATATAGTGAATCATATTGTTAGGCGGAGCTTGGAATAAGAGAAACGAGCGATGCTAGATTTATGAGGCATCTTTCCACTGCGTATAAGCAAACATGTGGTGCTCGATTTATGTGATGTCTCTCCGTCGTGTGTGAAGTGAAATGAGAGGAAATAGATGTCTTGAACAATCGGCTTGGCATCATCCTCTCTTGCATGAGGACTATATGCTTGTACGAGCAGAAAAATTCACCCAGAAATCTACTGAGTTGATAAGTTTCCTAGGAATGCAGGGTTGTGGTAGCTCAGGGCTTTGGAGTTCGTTGGCGAGATATGTTCATAAGAGTAAGTTTCTCTACCGAAAGGAAATATAATGCTTGCCCATTCCAAATAAAACACGCAACACTCAAGTCGTAATGTACCGTATACAAAACAAACTAAGAAAAGTCAACTCACTAATAAAGGATGGAACGATAAGGTGCACATCACACTATAATAGTCAATAAATCTCTATGGTACGCGTAATCAATCGATCCTCTACCCTTCCATGTGACAATTTCACCCGGCAATGATAAAATCACTGCGGCATGCCATAAAAAACAGTAATATTTGTGGGAACCATATTCGAATGTTGAACTCTTGTTACCAGATCATGATAGCATGCAAGAACTAATCTATGGTTGGATGATTAGGCTAGTAGTGGTATGATTAGACTGGCCTTTTGGGTTTTTTTTTACATTTTCGAAAGTTAGAGGTTTTCTAGGTTTCAATTAGAGTTTTTTGGGTACTTTTGGGAGTTTCCAATTGTGATGTCTTTTTCTAGGAGCGGTCCCTAAGGAATCTCGTGCATTGAACACGACCATGTGCAAGTATCCAAATCACATCGTTCGCCTAAATTTATTTTTAAGTGTACACACCATTTATGACTAATGGTTTTATGTTTGGTTTGATTGGTCGAAAAGTAGGAACATAAGGCGGAATCATTGCTTTCTACTTTAATTGAATATATTTGAGTGCATGTGTCAATGAGTATCACTCACTCATTTTGCCACATTTAGTTCGACATGTGCAGTAACCTCCTCAGCTCATCCAGTGTTAATGTTGAGCTATTGGCTACATATAAAGCTCGCTCGTAGGCAGTGGTGGATCCATAGGCTAAGGAAAGAAGAACAATGCGGCAAAGATGTGTCAAGAGAAAAAATAGTGTTAAGTGTAGTTTTAATTAGGTGTGAGATACATCGCTAGAATGTTTGCAACATATTCATTTAGTTCCGCCCGCCAATGACATATATGACGTTGTCTGAATGAAGTCTCTCAAGATTTTGAACAGCCTGGTGAAGCTTGAAATGCTTGGGTAGCATGTCCTGGTAGAAGTTTTCTAGGGTGGTGGACATTTACGAAGATGGGGCCCGATCGTAGGAGCCCACAACACAATGTCATAGCTCATTCTTCTTTTTTGGAAAAACAGCAGGAGACGGCCAAGTGCAAATGGATGTTGATAACAAGCCTCAATTGGCGCAACGCGTGTGACTGAGGCTGCAGACCTTCTCCGTGTCCCTCTATCCTTACACCTAGTGTATCGAAAACACTAAAATCCAGCGTCGTCGATTCGCACAGAGGTCTAAACCACCCTTCTCTACATCGAGTTGGAGCGGACAATTTTCACCAAGTAGACAAAAAATGACTTGCCAAATAAAAGAAAAATGTTTTGCAAATATAAACTAAAGTCTAAAGGAACAGTCGCATAAGTTACTGTAGCCCGTACGAGGATGGACATGACAGTAATAACTAATTAAATGTAAGCTCCCCGGTTGTCTTGGTGCTTCCAATTCTAATGAATCCACAAGTGACACTCGCTTAATCCATTTGAAATCTTGGCAAATTGGCTCGTCTCCGCTTGCATGCATGGCTGGCCTAGGCCCTGCTTACATGAAGACTGTCGTTGTGCAAGAGAAGTAAAACGGATTTTTATGGTGCATCTGTGAAATCGATCGATGGGTTACCATTCCATACAAGAGAATTTTTAGTTGCCTTCGTATGAGCGTGTCATGTGCAAACAGCTAGCCAATGAGAATAGGCACCATTTCTTCTTTGTCTGGCCTTTCATAGTCTACAGATGCATGAAGATTTTCAAGTTGCGGTTCATCTTTCGCTTGGGCAAACATGCCTATGATAAACAGATGAGAAATCAAAAATCAGCTTGTCTCAAGCCATCACCTCACCAACAGAAGACTCTGGCCAAATCACAGCAAGGTCCTCAGACTCCAGTCAGTGAACCAGCATGCACACGGTGCCGTTGATCATGCGTGAACCACAAGTAAAACTCGAATCCACTTGATGAACAGCCCGAGAGAAACAGTGGATGAGAAAGGGCAAAGAAATTTAGTTGGGACAGTTTTGAGCATACTAATTAAATGTCTCAACTAGCTCCATACACTACGGGAGAGGAGGCTGACGCCTACGGCCGAAACCTACGCCGACGGCCAAATGTCGGGGCCGTCAGCGTAGACGGCCCGCCTCGTCAGCCCTGGTGGTGGGCCGTCGGCGCCTCCGCACCTGCTTCCGGTGCTGGCTCGACGGCGCCTCCGCACCGTTAGTCGCCTATCTTCACGCGCGGAGACCTCGGCTTCTCCGGCTCGACTCCCTCTCCGGACGCGATGAGCTGACGTGTAGAGGTCTCGTTTGTACCGAAACGATGTTTGGGATGTTGTTATACTTTGTATCCATACTATGTCTCTTATTTTGCATGTTTGGAACTTGTTATGCTATATACGTATAAGATGTTGTTATACTATGTCTGTTATTTTGCATTGTTTGGTCTTTGTCAATGTGCATTTGTAATATAAATGCCTATAATGCATGGCTCTGATCTGTGTATGAATAATATAATGGCTATATGCTTATGAGAATTTTAAATATGCAGGAAATGAACCAGAAATGAAAAAAAGGGAAAACATGACAGGACCTACGCCGACGGCCTGGCCGTCGGCGTAGGCCTTGTTTTGTGCCAAATGGCAGAGCCTACGCCGACGGCCTGGCCGTCGGCGTAGACCTGCTGCCCAGGCGCGAAGAGGAGGTGACGCGTGGCCTGGCAGGGAGGGAACCTAAGCCGACGGCCAGGCCGTCGGCGTAGGGCCGAAGCCCAGCCACCCCACTGCCTGCCGCGTGGCACCTTAGGCCGACGGCCAGGCCGTCGGCGTAGAGGGCAACCAGGCCTAACGGCCGTTAAGCCCAGGGTGGGGCCCACTGGTGCTACGCCGAGGGCCTCTACGCCGACGGCCGCACAAAAACCGTCGGGCCAGATCGTACGCCGACGGCCGCCCCTACGCCGACGGCTTTAGGGCAAGCCCGAGAAAACCCATGCCCGACGGCTATACGCCGACGGCGGCCGTCGGCGTAGGCCTAAGCCGACGGCTTTCTGGCCTACGCCGACGGTGGCCGGCCGTCGGCGTACGTCTGCCGTCCCGTAGTGATATTGCACGCCAGATAATATGCAAGAAATCTCATGAGTTGAACGCAATGAACTTGGCGAGATTCAGAGATCACATCGGGTCAGACCATATGGGTTTACTGCCAAATGTGATGTGTTCTATTTATAACAACTTATTCAGTGTCTTAAAAGGGATGATGGTCCACTTGCACTCTACTACTTGACTCGAGTAGTTAGGTGCAGGTGTTAACATGGTTTTAACGACTCATCTACTTACTTTATCACAACCGGTCCAACAACATTTTCCTTACTATTTTGCATCAATTGCATTAAAAACTACAATGTTGGTGGTTAGTGGTGGATGCCATATATAGGCCAAGAGAGCATGATCAGAGCCACCCATAAGTACAGTGTGAGCTGAGCCGCTGATGTGAAGAGCGGTGCCAATTGTAAGCATGAGAATGGGGGGTATCGATAAACCAGTAACCACGCAAAATATTTGTTCAGCCCAAGAGTGTATATATGATATAGGTCGGATAAAACATATAAGTAAAAATGTAGACCCCCAACGTCAGGCATGCTACATCTTAGTGGAGGACTCGCCTCACCTGATCTGCAGGGAACACACTAGCCAGACAACGACCAGATGAAGGCGGTAGAACTGGTCGAGGTAGAGGCAACTAGGAAGCGATGAAGAGGGTCGCAGCGGCGCCGCCGCAGCAGATGCCGCATGGGGAGATTTAATAGGGCGGCTGCCGTTCTGGCGTTAACACTCATGACTGACAGGCGTGAGGAATGCAAAACACACGTTAGTAGTAGCTTGACACCGGAAATCATACGGTTACGACAATAGGTGGGGAGCATTCTTTGCAATCCATGCAATTATCTGTCCCTGAAAATCAATCACTGCAACTTTGTTATGCATCGACTGCAACTTTTTGGGTCACTACAAAAATGGATGTGGAAACAGCGTCCTTTTGTGGACAGGGACATTCTAGATAGAAAGCATCGACTGAGCTTGTCGTGAGTTTTTAGGCGATCTCACGCCATATCTTCTGTATGGGAAACTCTTGCATCCAGATTTTCATGTCGTGTGTCTTTTTGTATGTAAGAGCAAAGGTGACCATCCAACTTTTTATTGGTTGACTGAGTGCATCTGTATTGTCTTTTGGACATTGCGTAGTTGCAGAGGACGGGTGTAATTGGTATCTTTTCAATATTAATATATTCTCCTTTTTCAAAAAAAAAATCAAAGGTGAGGTAAAATAGGACCCAAAAAATAACTTGATGTAAGTTTTACATGACCAAAAAGGTGGTTTTTAGATCACCAACAAGATCCAACTTCAAACAATTGATGTATTATAAGGCACAATTTTCCCAATAGATGATGTACAATAGGGCATCCAGCACGGAATTGAAGCTACGAGGGCTACGGTAGAGCATCGTGATGACCGGGGACGGGACGGCGACGGCATGGTGATGATGCCCGTGAAAGATTGTGATGGGGTCGCGGGTACCTTCCTCCTCCTCCGCCTGGTAGTGGTGGTTGGTCGTGGATGCGCAAACCCACCATGCCTACTACTGCCGGCGATGGCGACGGGGGGAGGAACGGGAAGGGTCACCGGTGGGGATGGGGCCATGGGGTGCGATATTCGCGAGGAGGGTTGGCGGGGTCGGCATTGATGCGGATCATCGGCATGCAATGCGAGGACGGAGGAGACACGACCTGAACCTTCATGTCGGTGGTTACGTTCGCGCTTCATGTCGCGATATGAACCTTCATGTCGGTGTTAGCTAGTATGATTGTGTACTTGAAAGGCTTGCAAATGTAACATCTTCTCCTAGCTTTTTGTAATCATGTTTTATCATACCGTTCCACGTAACCAGTTGACATAACTCATAAAGAGCAACCAAAGCAAAAAAAAACTACAAAATTGAATATTTAAATATACTAAACTCTAGTAATTATGTTTGTAACTACTTAAGTAGTTGAATATAAGTGTTAATGTGGCTCACCAACTCACACGCTTGCTATAGTTTGATTGGTGCATCAACTTTATATAAAGCTCCTAGCCAGTGTTCAATTCATAGACCAAAGAGAAGGGGATCAATGCAAGAAATAGCTTGGCTCCTACCGGCAAGAGAAATACAAAGTGTAGGCATAGGAGTGGGAGGTGTCGGTAAAATGTTGGCCACCGTGAATATATGTTCAACTTGAAGCATAAATGACATTGGTTGAATGAAGCGTCTCGGATTAGCAAGTGGATCCATGGTGTGAGCAACGCACATCAGGCATGCTGAGGCTTCTACTATACATCCTCGATTTGTCCTGTTCCTTCTTTCTCCTCAACTATATGGATCCATGTCTCCCCTTCCACTGCACCTTGTCATCATACTCATTCATCTATTGAATTACTCCCTCCGATCCATAATAAGTGTCGCTCATTTTGTACTAAGCTAATACAAATTTTGTACTAGATGAGCGACACTTATTATGGATCGGAGGGAGTACAATATTGATGAACTTGTCTGATTTCTCGTCTCACGACCCTTTCGTCGGAACTGCTCCCGTTCATTCCATTGTAATCGTGAAGCTGTGATACTGCCTTACAGCCATGTGAGACTGAGTGTGAGCTCTCTATATGGATCCCCCAATCCTACTACCAAGTGTAGCTATAGCCAACAAAACGATCAACTCTGCCTGAAAGCTTCACCACAAATTAATGTCTTAACAAATCGAAAGAACTTGGAAAGGAATAGTAATCCAATTAGCAATTGTAGTCATACGAGTAAAGCATGCAAATTTCATCATCTAATTAAAAGCAGTCATTGTAATGATGCAGAGGCCGAGATGATCCTCCTTCTCTAAAGAGTAAAGAGGAATGCTTATCTATGTAATGATCTAACGTAAGTTTATGTGCTGATCTAAGTTGGCAATTTGTGACACGATGGATTAAGGGAAAGGTGAGACCAAACCACCCTTAAATTCAGGGCAGGTGTTTAGATTTGTTAGAAGTTTACGTAAAAACTACGTATGCTTTCGTAGGTGTAGGATTTTTCGTTTTCTAAAATGAATTGCGCGGCAGTGTTAGGCCCAGTTCTTTTTCCTTCATGATTCTCCATAATCCGATTCTGGGAAACTGCCCACAGAATCGTCTGTTTAGTTCTTTTCTGTGATTCTAGTTTGTGATTGTTGTATGAATTGTATACTAAAATGTCTGTAATACCCCTGGATTGACTTATGTGTTGAATTGTTAATATGTACAGAAAAGTGAGTATAGGACACAGGGGAAATTGCTAATGTGTGCTAAAATTCATACTAGAAAAGTGAGAATAGGAGACAGTTTTTCTAAACAGGGGAGTAGCACAATTTTACATCTGGGCCGCCGCCCCCCGGGCCTCTCCTCTCCTCTCGTGGCCTCCGCGCCTCCCTGCTCAGGCGTGCTTTCTCAGGCGGCAACGAGGTCCGAGACGGGCGAGGTCGTGGCCGGGGCGCATCCATGGCGGCCTCCGTGTGCAGGTTGTGGTTACCTGGATGATGTTATTTCCTCCGTTCAGAATTATTTGACATTTTTTTAAACTTCAACTAAAACTATATCAAGTAAATCCGAAGGAAGGAAGTATTAGTTAACACCATTTGGAACTATTATATGGAAGGAATCTTGGATGAGAAGCCCTGGACTTGACTGTTGTTTTGATATTTTGCCTTGAGACCAGATCTCAGAGCTTACTACAGTCGGTGGGAACAAATGACATTTGTCCTACGGTGATGTCAAACAGCATATGTATGTTCTGCTGCTGAAAATTGCCCAGTATCGAAGCCGACGTCGTCCCAGCAATGGTTAAGCACAAGGACGAGTCCTCTTGGTTAAAGTACATGTAGTTGTCCCTGTGCAGCGTCATATCCGCACCGCCGGCGAAGTGCAGCACCATGTCCGGCATGGCCGGGAGCCGCCGCTCGCCGGCAGGAGCCGGGAAGCAAGGGTTGTCCAGGCTCGTGGCGTTGACCGCCGGCCGGCCGAGCACCTCGGCCACGTGGTTGGCGACCACCCTGAAAGCGCTCTCCACGAGGACCGTGAAGATGGTGCCGGAGTCCACGATCATCCCGCCGGTGCCGTCGGCGCGCAGCGCGAACGTCTCGTTCGGGATCGGCAGGCGAGCGCCGCCGAGCGATATGCCCTCGAGGGAGACGTAGTACCACGACGGACCATGCGGGTTCTGCAACAACGGTGTCGACTGCACGGCGGCGCCGCCACTGGCGGTGGCGGCCAGCTCCGCGAGGGTTCCGAACAAGACCGGGCTGCCCAGGCTGGTGTTGAAGAAGTCTGTGAGGCAGTAGGAGAACTTGCCGACCCCTAGCTGCGCCACCAGGGACAAGCTCCCGCGGCCGAGGCCCACCGTCCCCGTGGAGTTGTACGAGAGGCCGCCGTTGTCCGTGCCGCAGCCGAACGCGACGCCTGCGGCGGAGGCGGCCGGCGCTTGGCCGGGCGCGCTAGAGGAGCCGAACGTGAGCGTCTCGGTGGCCAGGCCGCCGGCGGAGTAGGCGCCGTCGGTGTAGCCGTAGCGGTACCTGCAGAGCGCGGTAGGGGTGCTGCAGTTGCGGCTCCATGTGGAGAGGCAGGTGGCGCTGGAGCAGGGCACGGGGGAGAAGCTGGAGGAGGCGGCGGGGTCGTAGACGGGCGTGTCCTGCGGGAAGCACAGCTTGCAGGGCTGGCACTGCGTCCAGGTGAGGTCGCTGCCGGTGTCGGCGAGGGCGACGAACGGCACCGGCGGCGTCCCGATGGCGAGCTCCATGAGGTACTCGGCTCGGCCTGACCGGAGCCTTGGGCTTGGCCCGGTGTTTGAGCTGGAAAATTGTGTGGCCGTTGGGAGGCGGCTTCTGTGCGCGGCTCGACGCATCAGCTCTGCCCTGGTGAAGCCGCCCTTGGAGTCGACGTGGGTGAGCGTGAAGCGGTAGCCGGACGGTGGCGGCGCCGCCGAGCTGACGACCAGTGAGGCAAGTAGAAGCAAGCTCAGAGCTTGTAAAGGACTACCCATGGCCATGGAATCAATCGAGCGTGTGGATGAATGGATGATCAGTACAAAGCTGGTGTAAGTTTGTGAAATTTGCAAGTCTTTTTATAGGAGATCAGTAGTATCGCCTAAGTTCTCTTTTGCTATCTTCCTCTTCTGACAAATGTCAAGATCAGAGAGAAGGAATGTGACAGTAAGTTTTGCTATCTCTACCAAACTCATACTACAACTCGATCTTTAGCATACAGACGTAGATGTCGTCATCAAGGGCGGAAGAACCCATAGAGCATGCAAGGTAGGACATCCGTCCGGCCAAGCTATTGGAGCTAACCGTCTGATTCCTCCGGCCTAATCTGGTACCGCCATTTGCCACGGCTATGCACAGGTAGAGCAAAGAGCGTGTTTTGGGGGTTTGATATTTTGGAGTGCAGGAGTGCAGCAGTCAAAAACAAGTACGTAGGAGGTAAAACCACTATAACGTATTGTTATCTGTATTTATTTGACTGGAATTTTCGATGCCCAATGGCTCTGTGCTTGAGCACTAAACCATGTTATTTCGACCTATTTCACTTGCATATTTGATCATCTTCTGTTGCCATCTATCTAAAGAATGGAGTACAAATCTGAGTTAAGTATGATATGATGGATCAGAAAACAAACAATTTACAAACTTCTGAGTTTATCCAAAAAATGGCAAAATCCTTGATACAACTACAAGGTTGCTTTGGCCTTGAATATTCATATTGCTGAAGAGTGGAAAACAAAGCGGAAATTGTTTTTGGATCCCAAGCTCCAGGATAACGCTGTTTTCATGCCTCATGCTACTACTCGAGTTTGAATCGTCGTTTATAAGAGGATAGTTTTGGAGAAGATTCAGATGCCCGTCAAATAACAAAATGACAAACATTTCCTCAATATCGAGTTCCTCTGCGTTCACTACAAGTCACTGTCAGCAGTGAGCAGCAGCTGCACATAGCGCGATTCTTTCAGGATCTTGCGAATCAACCCGTCCCCAAGATTTTTAGCTAGGACAGTGGGAAAAGATGGGTTTAAGATTCTGAAAAAGGACAGATTCTGAACATTCCCAAATCGGTACAGGCGGTCTAGAAGCAACAACAAATGGATTTTTGTTCGTAGACACATCACAGTGTCAAGGTAAGATACAGATTGCAGGTATCCACGCAACTGATAAAGCAAGACACAGCAACAAAACAATACACATGAGCAGTAAGATAGCATGAATATTTAACCAAGGTACGAAGCAGGTTCAAACATAACACCACAAATTCTTACAACGCAGCAGATTCACAAAGAGTAAATTCAAACACACAGATAAAAGATAGAGCAGCCACTCAGGCAGATCATAGGACACAGCTGTAGTAGGGGCCTTGTGAACGCACCAGGACCCAGTCTCTAGTACTCATCACCATCTTCACCATCCTCACCCTCGTCGAACTCAGCACCAACTTCTTCATAGTCCTTCTCCAGGGCAGCAAGGTCCTCACGGGCCTCAGAGAACTCTCCCTCCTCCATGCCCTCACCCACATACCAGTGGACAAAGGCACGCTTGGCGTACATGAGGTCAAACTTGTGGTCAATGCGGGAGAAGACCTCGACAACACTGGTGGAGTTGGAGATCATGCACACAGCCCTCTGGACCTTGGCAAGGTCACCACCTGGGACAACACCAGGTGGCTGGTAGTTGATACCACACTTGAAGCCAGTGGGGCACCAGTCGACGAACTGGATGGTGCGCTTGGTCTTGATGGTGGCCACAGCAGCGTTCACGTCCTTGGGCACAACATCACCACGGTACATGAGACAGCAGGCCATGTACTTGCCATGACGGGGATCACACTTTGCCATCATGGAAGAAGGCTCGAACGCACTGTTGGTGATCTCAGCAACAGAAAGCTGCTCATGGTAAGCCTTCTCAGCTGAGATAACTGGGGCATAGGAGGAGAGCATGAAGTGGATCCTTGGGTAGGGCACCAGGTTGGTCTGGAACTCATTGACATCAACATTAAGAGCACCATCGAACCTCAGGGAAGCAGTCAGTGATGAGATGACCTGCATATTTAAATTGTTGAAGCAGTGAATTAGATCCCAGTCAAGCATTATTACAAAATGCAAACATAGAATATACATCAAACAGAAAACATGTAGTATGCAGAAACAAGACAGTACCTGCGATACAAGCCTGTTTAGGTTGGTGTAAGTTGGGCGCTCAATATCAAGGGAACGACGGCAGATGTCATAGATGGCCTCATTGTCAAGAAGGATGGACACATCAGTGTGTTCAAGAAGTGAGTGGGTGGACAGGACACTGTTGTATGGCTCAACGACGGAGGTGGAGACCTGGGGAGATGGGTACACAGTGAACCCAAGCTTGGACTTCTTTCCATAGTCAACAGAGAGCCTCTCCAGGAGAAGAGAACCAAGGCCAGAGCCAGTACCACCTCCAACAGCGTTGAAGACAAGGAATCCCTGGAGACCAGTGCAGTTGTCCGCGAGCTTCCTGATACGGTCCAGGCACAGATCAACTATCTCCTTGCCAACTGCAAACAGGACAGCAAAAGTTAGCCAAATGATTAGCGGCAGTGACTGCTTGCCAGTGATTACAAACAACAAGCACAGCACTTACTGGTGTAATGTCCACGGGCAAAGTTGTTGGCGGCATCCTCCTTGCCACTGATAAGCTGCTCAGGGTGGAAGAGCTGGCGGTAAGTGCCAGTCCTCACCTCATCAATCACAGTGGGTTCAAGATCCACAAAGACAGCACGAGGGACGTGCTTCCCAGCACCAGTCTCGCTGAAGAAAGTGTTGAAAGCATCATCACCTCCACCAACGGTCTTATCACCAGGCATCTGTCCATCAGGCTGCACAAGGGGGATTCAACAGTGTTAAAGCTGCAAAGTTAAACATTCTTAATTCTGTAGCAACAGATCAGGAAACAAATCCTGAAGGCATTTTTGAAATTGTCTGCATTTCAGATAAATTCAAAGCAATACAAGGTAATTAATCAGTGATGCAATTCTCTATGAGCAGGCAATGTACAGTGATTCACTACACAATTGAAGAGATATCACCGGATCTGGCAGAATTCGAACAGATCTAGACAGTACAGTGCAGAGCAGAACGGACCAACAAAAGTGTGTGCCAGATCGGTGATGTTTGCAACCAATAAACTAACAACATCATGTGAACATGTGTAATGCAGTGATCCAGTAATACGAAATCACATGTATCATCTCTACTTGTTAGATCTAGAACAACAACCCAAAGCAGTCAAGGTCCGAGATCCAGTAAACCAACACCTAAAAATTCAAATTCGAACTGATATAACCGCATCAGATCTGAGATCCAGCAAACCTACACCTAACAATTCAAATTCGAACAGATATAAACTGCACGCGATCTGAGATCCAGTAAAGCTACACCTAAAAATTCAAATTCGAACTGGCTGCGGTCATCAAAACGCCAGATCTACCGACAGAAGGGACGGAAAGCATCGTACATTTCGTCAGATCTGTAACTTCCCTACTTCTAGCAAACGGTTGGTCAGATCTACGCGCGGATCCGGCAGAGAACGCCAAGCAAACCAGTAGAAACCCCAGATCCAACGGTGAGAGTGACAGATCTGGGGGTGGGGGAGAAGAGATCCGTACCTGAATGCCATGCTCGAGGCAGTAGAGCTCCCAGCACGCGTTTCCGACCTGGATACCGGCCTGGCCGATGTGGATCGAGATGCATTCCCTCATGGTGGCGGGTGGGGGTGGGTGGGCTGCTACGCTGCTGTGGGAGGAGTGGGGGAAGGAGGCGAGAGCTGGGGTGCGCGGAGAGAGGCGAGTACGAAGACGCCTGACTCCACTCTGCTTAGGGTTTCCACTCCCCCTCTCGGCTCTTTATATAGCAGCGGCACAGCCTGGAATGAGGGCGACGGGACGGCTGCTTTCTTAAAAAAAAAAGTTTTTCCCTATGATTGGTTTTTTTTTTTAGGGTATGATTGGGGGTTTTCTTTTTTAGGCAACCGGTATGATTGGTATAGTTCAAACTTCAAACTTTTTTTTCTTAGAAACTTGCCTTCTTTTTATTGCTCTACTTGAATGTTTGGAAAAATACAAAGAGGATCGTGAAGTTGGATAAACCACATATGACGACTTTAAGGATGGCTAAGCGAGGACTTGACTAAATTATGGGCATCTAGATTTGTCATTCTACTCTTAAACATGAAATCACAACTATTGAAAATTAAAGATAAATATTAATGGGGAGGAGCGGGGGGAGGGCCGAGCATGGCGACGAGTCGCCCTAGGCGAATGACGCGGAGGAGGGAGGGGGATCTTTGTTGTTATTTATGAGCTTGTATGAGACTTTATCTGTAAAACAAAGGTCACATATTTATGATCTATAATACCGAAACAATTCATCCTAATAATTTTTTTTACAAAAAACTATCCACATCATCAAATAGCAAATAGGTTCATTATTTTTCCACAATTTTTTTATGTACATGCTTCCATTATGATAAATATTAACTTTTTATGCACTAAACCTCATGTTTTAGAAGTGACTTTTTATGCACTAAACGTCTGAACCTCGTGTTTTATAAGTGACTTTCTGAATAGAAAATTAAATTATGAATCACCTCGCATTTTATTTTTCTATGCGATAATTTGTTTTTATGAATGCACATATGTACTGCGCCAACAGCGTAGTTGTTAACTTGCTATCATTTTTTTAGATTTAGCTAAAGGTGATGTCTCCAATCTCTTTACTCAACATTGTTTTCGTCTCATATCGTCTCGCTGCTATATTCTTAAGATAATAAATTATATAAATTAAAAATCACACTCGTTTTAGTTTTTCATCAATTTTTTAGATTTTTACTCTAAACAATATTTCTTTCACATAAGATTTAATAATTAAATTATACTAAGTTTCATTAAAAATCCATATTTGAAAATATTAAGTTATTTGTTAACAATTTCCATGGCAACACGCGAGGTATAGTAAGGTACTATCGCCGTTAGAGCATCTCCAACAGGCGCGCTATAATGCGACGCGCTAAAAGAATTATACAATGTCAAAATAGGGTTTTAGCGTGCGCGAAATGTTGATGGTTTTTCCAAGTGCTGCAAATTTTAGCACGCCGTTGTAGTGCTTCGCCAGGCGCGATAAAAGCCACACCGCACGCCCAGTCGGCGCTTGGCAAATATGAAACAACACATTCAACTTAACAATAAGAAACAAGTGATGATCTCTAGCATTTAAAATGTATGCTAATCATGATTTGAGCAACATAGCATAGTTGAAATTCATGGCATAGTTCAAAATCATATAAACCACAAGCAAGTTCATGACAAATAAAAGTTCACACAAACGAATGAAATATCAATAATCATGCATCATCTTCTTCTTTCTCCTCCTCCTCATCCTTATCTTCATGCGCCTCGTCTTCATTGGAAACTCGGACGGTGTTCGCACTCTCTCAGAAGACATCAATCGAATGCATGTTAGGCAAACCGAAAGCCAGTCCACACATGTCACTTGGAGGTGCTCCCATGCCACTCACTCCTCCCATGCCGCTCATGGCTCCCATGTTTGTTCACATGGCTCCCATGGTAGCTCACATGCTTTCCATGGCTCCCATGCCTCCCACGATAGCTCGCATGCCTCCCATGCCCATCAATATTTTTTGGACCAAGAGTTGATCACAACAAAGGTTGATGTACTTCTTTTGCCTCTCATCAAAGTTAGATGTGTCCATGAAGGAGAGGTACTTCTCATATTCCATGAATCCCTGCTCCTCCATGGGAAATTTCTTCTCCTCCAATTTCACCTTCCTCTCCTCGGAAGCCACCCTCCTCTCCTCAACCGCCAACCTCCTCTCCTCCACCGTCGACTCTTGGCTCCTTGCAACCTTCCTCTCCTCGTTTGCTTCCTTTCTTGCCTTCACAATAGCCTTCATAACATTCTTTATATCATCATCTCCTGCCTTATTCTCCTCCTCCTTCTTCTTCTTCTTCTTCTTCTTCTTCTTCTTTTCTTTTGGTCTTTTTGGCTTGGATTAGGCAACCGAGTCTTGCGTAGGGCTCCTCTTGCCGCCGTCACTTGATGCGTCATCTAAGACCATCACATCAATAGTTGCCTTCCTTTTCTTTAGCACCTGTCGGGGGAATAACCCCCCGGTAGGGTCAAGAAGACGAAATATTTTTCAAGACATCGGGCGCCGAGTGCGCCCTCAGTCCAGCTCGGCGCCTGCCGACTGCGCCGCACACCCGGCCGACTGCTCGCCCGCCGTCTGTCGGTTGCCCGTAGCTCGGTCTTCCCGGAAGTCAACAAAAGACAGGACAAGACAAGACAAGAGATGACATCTCTAGTCACATCGGCAAAAGTGAAGTTGGTCCAAAGGAATATTGTAGTTGGTCCAAGGGGTCACCTCCTTGTCCCCTTGTCCCTTCTACTTGTTGTCCCCCTTGTACTCTCTCCCTCACCCCCCTTGTCCCCTTGGTCCTCCTATATAAAGGCACAAAGGGTGCCCACGAGGAGAGGGCTCCCTCTCATTTCCCCCCTTCACACACACCTCTCTCCCTCACTCACAACTAGGAGGAGAAGAGGAGGAGCAAGAGTAGTAGAGTAGCAGTAGCTTAGCTAGAAGTAGCAAGTCAGCTCGCCCAGGAGCAAAGTAGCTAGTAGATACAGCTCAAGGAGCAACCCTGTATTAGATATCCATCATATAGTGCAGACATGCAGGAGTAGGGGTTTTATCTCTACGGAGAGCCCTGAACCTGGGTACATCGCAGTGTTCCCAATCTCGCCTCCGGCACCAGCGACACCAACCTCCGTCTGTCCCCCTCTTTAGCCATCCCCATGGCATTTGCCGTTATATATCGACGACGGCACCTCTAGGCCATCATGGTTCTTCCATTTCTCTTCATCCTTAAAAACCTCGTAGCAATGGGGCAACACAAATGCTCTCCCTTTCTTAACCTTGCCTTTCTCGTCTTCTCCTTGAAACAAGTTTTGTGCAATATTGAGCTAAAAACAAAATGAACAAGTTAGTAACACAAAAGATGAAGCATGAACATAGAAGATAAAGAAATGACACTTACCCTATCTCTATCATTAGTGTCACTTGGGTTTATCTTGTCATCCGACTCCATTGTCGTTGCCCACTTTTGACAATCGTCATTAATCAAGGACCTCCAGGAGTGAAGAGATCTATCGGTGCGCTCAGTTCCACTCATGTTGTGTGTACGGATCAAAGTACTCCTTCATCCTAAACCAATATGTATCTGTAGTTTGGTTCGTCGCAGCGGTGGCATCCATAGACACATTCAACCATGTCTGGCATAGCAAGATGTCTTCATCCATAGTGTAGTTGGACGCTCCTCCTTTTTGGGCATCGACCATTCCCTCCCGTCCTCATCCCCTTCATATTCATGATCATCTTGATGCACTTGATTGGTTTGAGACCAACGGGAATAGTTGGAGCCAACACCCATAGTTGAGAAATACGTGTCATCATTCAAACTACAAGGAATGGTAAGAAAACTAATCAAGTTATCTGTATGTACACATTTATCTAAAGAAAAACAACAACAAAAAATTTATACCTCGTGGGCATTTGATCAAACATCATGTGCGCATTGGTCGCCGACGCTTCAAATTGCGAGTTATTCGCGCGGAGGCGCGGCCGCATGCGCTGTTGGGTTCTTCTTCCAGTGTGTCGGAGCGCCGTCCACTTTGCCCTTCTTTTGCGTCGTTGTCGCCACTGCCGCCATTGGTCGCTTGGAGAGGGTGATTCGTTGGTTCGCGGATAGTTGATACGTCCAAAACGTATCTATAATTTCTGTTTGCTCCATGCCTCTTTTGTGTGATATTGCTATGATATTGATGAACTTCCATACACTTTTGATCATATTTGGACTAACCTATTAACTCAGTGCACCCCAATGCCAGTTCATGTTTTCTGCTGTTTTTCTATTTCAGGTTTTCCCCATATTAAAAGTGCTACAAAAATTCGGGAAAAATCCAATAAAAATCAGTGTACGGGAAGCTTCCGGAATCACTGAGGGGGGGCCAGAGGGGACCCACCAGGGCCCCAGGCGCCCTCCCGGTGCCCCCTAGGGTGGGGCCGCGCCAGGGGGCCGCCTGGACCCCTGGTGGCCCCCCTGGCTGCCCCCTCTTCGCCTATTTATTCCCCGTGACGCAAAAACCCCGAGAGGGGAACCTTTTTTCGCGATCTCTCCTCTGTTCCGCCGCCGCCGCGCTTCCAAGATCGGGAGCACCAGAAGACCTCTTCCCGGCACCCTGTCGAAGGGAGGAACCACCTCCGGGAGCTTCTCCACCACCATGGATGCTTCCCGGATGAACCGTGAGTAGTCCACCTTGGACCATGGGTCTATGATCAGTATATATGTGATGTTCTCCTCCCCTCTTTGTTCTTCATGGATTAGACCTCGTGAGCTGCCCTACATGATCGAGGCACATATGTAATATTTCTGTTGTTGCTATGCTGAGTTTGCTGGGATTCAATGGATTATGAGATTATGTTCAGATTGTGTTTGAGTAATATATTTGATTTTCCTCTTTTATATTTATGTTCTAGAGTAATTATTGCATGTTCTCTGTTGTTGTTTATTGCTTTGGCCAAGTAGTAGGTAGTGACTCCAAGAGGGAGCGTTATGCATGATTGTGGGTTCATGCCCCCCGATGACTAGCTTGAGTGACAGAAACATGAGTTTAGGGGATGTGTTGTTGCCACAAGGGGGGAAACAACGGTGCTTGTACTTGCGGGTGCAAGGATTGTTTACTTTACGCAAAGTTCTTTAATGCAGTTGTCTGTTGCTTTGAGTTTACACTTTGGGTGGGATTCGCAACTTAATACCAGCGAGATGTTCTGGGTAGATATCTCAAAGTGGATGATTAGTAGGTAGATGCAGATGGATTTCGGTCTACTTGTCTTGGCGTACCGCCCATGCTTTTGAGCCTCTTCCTTTTTTTATAGCATAATTAGCATTGGTTTGCGCACATAATCCTGTCAATTGCCCAACTGTAATTTGTTTACCTCGCATGGCTATTTTATCATCTTTTGGGAGAGAGACATCACTAGTGAACATCATGGGACCCCGGTCCATATTTCCAATACTGTTTACACCCGCTATCAATTTATTTTCAGTATTTACTTTTCAGTTGCTATCACTATCACTATTATCCCGTGCGTTTTATCCTTTGTAAACAACAAGGCCGGAGGGATTGACAACCTCTTTGTACTCGTTGGGAGCAAAGCTATATGTTGCGTGTGCAGGTCTAGGCAAAGCAAGTGATTATCATAAAACGGCGCCTCACTTGCCGAACCACCTACTTGTCGACGTTGGAGTCCTACTGGTCGATCCTCAACCTTAGCATCTTCGCTAAGGAAAATTACCGCTACGCTACATCTCAACCTTCCATTTTGGGTTAACCAACGAGAGGCGAGAAGTAACTCTCGCGACATCAATAGTGGCGGCACGACGCCACCCCGCGAGCTCGTCCAGGGCGCCATGAAAAGGTCGCGCGCGAGACCGGTGCTTGGAGCCGGTGTAGTGTTGGCGGCGAAACTGGAGGCCAACCCCGCGCTAGGGTTTGTGGCGGCGCCGACGACGAAGAGGGAGAGGTCGCGGGTGTAGGGAGGGGTTGGGGGGGTATCAGTGCTGTCCGTCACAGAAAATTCACTAGCGGTCATGGGGTGGGGCGGGAGAATTTGGTGACGGATGATCGCTCGCGCGCAAATGGTCGTTGTCCAGCGCGCTGGAGCCGGAGCACAAAATACCCAGCGCGGAATGCAGTTTCCCTAACACCCTGGTGCTTGTTTACCGTGGACGAGATTATAGCCCCACCGGCTGGAGCGCTACTTTCGATCTCGCGCATGGCTTATTTAGCGCGACTGATAGAGATGCGCTTAATTAGACCTGGGCATTTTTTGGGTCGGGCCTGAGAAAGCCTGATGCAAAAAATTCAGATTTGAGCCTGGCGCGCCTCAACTATTGATCCGTGAAAATTGGGTCCAAACCCGAGAAAGTCCGACGCGGCCCGACCCAAACCTTTATTAATTTGTATTTTTTGTAAGCCCGTACCCAACCTGATCTGTATATTTCCTAATAGTAAGGCTCGAGCCCGGCCCGATGTGCAAGCCCGACTCGAGACTTTTGGGTCGGATCCCGTCGAGGTGGGCTGCCCATGGTCAGGTCTACTCTTAATAAAGTGAAGCAAAATAGTACCTCTCGATTTAGTTTAGACTTCGGAATTGCTCCATCCCCACCCGACGTCGTCGATGCATCTTCCTCCTCTCCTCGCGCCAATTCAAATCGGAATCGAATTGGATTCAGACGGCGCGGAGGTGGTCTCCGTTGCTGTCTGTCCCAAATCAATTCATATACAGAGCGGGCGAGCGCGTTACAGACTACAGAGGTGCGTGCCCCTGACAGACAGGATTTCGAGGGTATCACCATGGGGATGCTGTCGCTCGACCGGCTCATGTCGCGCCGCCGGAAAATCCAATCCCGTCGTAAGTCGGATCGATCTTGCCCCTCACTCTCGATCTCGTCCACTATGTTTTTGTTTCAACTCTTTCAGCCCAGTGTTACCCCACGGTCTTATGCAGAAAGACTTGATTATTATTATGTGTTCGAAACTGGAAAAATACACTCATCTTTCTTCTCCTTTCAAATCGACTCACCTATCGGGGATCTAATCCTGCTAGTATTTATGTTGGAGCGTGCAATCTTGCTTTGATAGAAGGATCTAATCTGATTTCCCCCTCCTTTCAAGCCGATTCATATAGCCTGGATGTCCAACCCAGCTCTTCTCTGACCACCAGTCCACACCTTTAAACAAAGGAAGATTAGCATACTACTACGTACAGTTAACACGAGATGAGACTTGACTTTGTTTGCTTTCTTATGTTGTCATGACCAGGTATGTCCATTGCTTCACTGTCCGGCAAAAAGGGCTCAATCTGTCACCCCCAAGGTGGCAAAAGAACGCGATATTCATTGCCGGACCTTCCACAGGTACGCCAACCAAATGATCTAATGGCTATGCCCACTCTGTTTCACAGATTGTTGCGAATTATATAGCTTCAATTAACTATGTTGTTATGAGTGAAAAATAAAACTCTAGCTTCCTCAGAAGCAAGCCATCATACTCCTAGACCTGCTGATGGGTACACCCACACGTAGCCACATTTTATGCCACTATAGCTTGTTTAATTACTTAGTGAAGTCATCAAATTGATATCCAACCTTGGATCGATTTAATTGCTTCTAGGCTTATGACCTGTAAAGGGAAGCTTCTGGTTCGTATTCGTACCAGAAGGCTGGCACTTACAAACTGGGTATTGATGTCCATTACAACTTACTTCCTCGCCATCTTTTCACCGAATAAGTGGGCAATCAAGAAGATTGATAAGCTGTGAAGAAAATTCCTTCGGGCTGGGACGAGCTGGAGCTTTGGGCGGGGGCGGGGGGGGGGGGGGGGGGGTCTCGTGGCTTTGTATCAACGATTTTCAATGCTTCGGTCGAGCCTTGAGATTTCGGTGGCCCTGGTTTGGATGGGATGTGCATGAGCAAACTTGGAAAGGGTGCCCTGTTCCTTGTAACCTCAATGACATCCAGCTATTTGCTGCCTGTACCTTGATCGAGGTTGGTAATGGTTCCTCTGCTTCTTTGTGGACAATAAGCTGGTGACATGGCAAGGCGCCGACCCACATTGCAGCTGAGATGTTTCCTCTTGCGAGGATAAAGCGTCTCTTGGTTAGCACTGCTTTGAATGGTGGGAATGGGATGAAAGGCCTCCATAATTATATTTGAATAGCAGCTTGGTCAGTTCATTACTCTATGGTAGCAGATCCAAAGTAAACAACGGTCTCTCATTACTCTATGGTTGCGGCGGACATTGCATTGGGACATCTGGAAATAGAGATGCAGGAGGACTTCTGAAGGGAAATCCCTGTGTGCAAACAAGGTTTACACCTTGGCGCGGGATTGTTAAGCAGGAGTAGTTTTTTTTGTTCCCTGTACAGCTGAGCTGCGGTTTGCAGCATCGGATTTTATTGTCTGTTCTTTGCTTCTGTGTTTTTCCACTGTATTCTTGCTTTCCACTTAATGAAAAGGTGGAGCACCTGCTAGTTTGCACAAAAAAGTCATAAAAGACATCAAGTTTAATAAAATGTAACACAAGGAGGTAGTTAAAAACTTGCTCCAGTGCATTCTCTAGAGTCATACGATGGTTCTAATCATACTTTAATTGCGTCCGCATTCTGAATAAGATCGGTTTGTGACCTCACTGAAACGTTGTATCATCCTTGTAATAGTGTTGTTTATGTAATACGGAGTACCAGTTAACGTTTTCTCGGAAGGCTACTAATGACACTGTCAAGGAAAAACATTTCTTGATGTAATGCGTAATTTACCTATCGCAATCACATTGTGCTGTGCTATTTAACTATGTAACACAGCCTATGCAATTCCAGTGCTAATTTTTCTCCCATTCTTGTCTTTACAGGACATCTGGGATTATATATTGCAACTGCTGCCACTGCGAGATGCTGCCAGAGCTGGCAGTGTGTCTCGCGCATTTCTAAGCTCCTGGAGATGCCGTCCCAACCTCATCTTCAGCTGTGAAACACTGGGCCTGGATTCGTGCCAAAGCAATAAAATTGCAAGGAGTTTCACCAAGAGAGTTGACCACATCATGAAAAAACACTCAGGTGTTGGAGTGAAGGAATTCAAACTTCGCCATGGTGGTTCTTCCCTCAAATCTAGTTATCTTGACAGGTGGCTTCGAATTGCAGTAACTACAGGGATAAAAAAAGTCAAACTTTTGGTGCCGAAACAACCCAACAAAGCATATCACAACTTCCCATGCTCACTTTTATCCAATGGGGGTGGAAGCTCGATTCGGTCTCTCTGCCTGACCGGTTTTGCCTTCCATCCAATGGCTGGTTTTGGCTGCTTGAGAAGGCTGCGTCTTGATGGAGTGGATATTACGGGTGATGAGTTATGGTGCCTTCTTTCCAACTCTCTTGCTATGGAGGAGCTGGATCTCCATTATTGCGGAAAATTAATTTTCCTCAAGATACCTTGCCTGCTAGACAGGCTCGACTACTTAGCTGTGTCTAGTTGTGCTGCTCTGAAATCGATAGAGAATAAAGCTCCAAATCTTTGCTACATTCAAATGGATGGTGACCTAGTAAAACTTCCACTTGGAGATATATGGAAAGTGAAGGACCTAGAAGTGCTAGGTTCTAATGAATGGAACCTCCTTCATTATGCTTGTGCCAATCTTCCATCCATTATGCCAAATCTTGAAACCCTCGGCGTACATTCAGTTGGTGAGGTATATTCTCGAACTAAAGTCTTTGTTTTCGTTTTCTTAAGGGGCTAGCAGTAGATTCAATCATTAGCTACGGCATTATTCATATGCCACAGTATGCCGTGGAATATAATGTAGCCTTTTTAGGCAATAATACATTTAACGTTGACATCTATATGCAGGTCTTCAGTACGCCCATCTTAGATGTCAAATTCCGCTTCCTCAAGAACTTACAGATTTGTTTTGAGCATGGAGGACAGGGGGGCTTTTCTCCAGGCTATGATTATTTTTCTCTAGTTAATTTTCTAGACGCTTGTCCTCTGCTGGAGACTTTTATCTTGGGTGTAAGTCACTTATTTGCCTCTTGCTTGCAATAATTGTATATCCTACTATCTCTGCAAAGTAACTCTAGGGTGCACGTTGTTCCTTCACGCAGATAGGGCAGGGTGACGTAGAGCATGAACTCATATCTGGAGACTCACTGTTGAGACGGATGCCAGGACATCATCGCCATGGCAAGATCAAGGATGTGACCATCATGGGCTTCTGTGCTGCAAAGAGCATGGTAGAACTAACCTGCCATATTCTTGAGAATGCAACATCACTTGAGTGTCTCACTTTGGATGCCGTATATGATAATGGTTATGAGGAGGATGATAGGCTTTGTGTCAACAAAATTTGTAAGCGCAGCCCTCTGATTGGTGAGCAGATGGTTGCTCAAGCCCACAAAGGCCTCCGGGCCATTGGAAGATATGTTGCGGAGAAAGTCCCCTCGACCGTCAAGTTGAATGTTAAGAATTTCTACGGATGTTGCGATGCAATGAAATGACGTTTCTCGGCTTCAAAGAATTAATGTTGCATAGTTCGTTTGTGACTTGAGCTATAATCTTGCATAGGTTCTAACTTGATTAACCAACGATGTACGGGAGCCCGGGGACACGGAGAAAGAGCTAGCAGTTGAGCAGCATCGTGATCATTCCGGGCTTTGGATGAGCAGCACTTGAGCCAGATCGTTTACAGGCTCGGTTGAAAGAGAAATCTGTTTATTCACATTACTATCCTCAATGGTAGAGAGACTTGATTGAAATAAATCAGAATGGTCAGAAATTCTAAATTTGAGAACATTGTCAAAACTAATTGTCAGTATATAGGAACTGCAGTAGGAAAAGTAAACAATCTTTTCATGTAAGTATGTCATTGCCAAGCTTCAACAGAACACCTACCCGACAAGATAATAAATAAATTAGTACTATGAGCGACCTCCTCCTTTTCATGTCCAATCAGTACTATGATCTGAAATAACAAAACATTATCCACGCCAAACCTCAATATAACATTGTTATCACCATCCTCTGAAAGCCAAAAGTACTATATAGATTGTTTCCAAAGGAAAGAATAGTGTATTTTATTGTGGATTTCTGAGCTATAATAGCAAGATAACCCTAAATGTAGCAAAATAATAAAATAACCCCAAATATAGCAAAATAACCTCAAATATAGGAAAATAACACTAATAATAGCAAAAATAACCCTAAATGTGTCAAAATTACCTCAAATAAAAAACGAGTCATTCATAACCCTAAAAAATGTAGCCTAAAAATGCGAGATTTTAGCTTAAATGTAGATTTACTACCGTGGGGCCTAACTTCCCATGCCACTAGTAACGTGGCATCCGGTTGACCCAACCTAAAACTGCCCCTCGGACTCGCCCCGTCTCTCCTAGATCCTCTTTCTTACTCGATCCTCTTTCTCACCCAAATCTATCATCGTCCCCTCCTCACGTGTCGCCTGTTGCAGACCTCGCTCCCATTACCGCCTTGATCTCGCTGAACGTCGTCAATTGCACTCCACTGCCCGAGATCTTGTAGGCCTCACCCTCACTTCCCTCGGTCTCGTTGTCGCCCTTCAGTTCATCGACACCGACGCTCTCCCCAACCTCATTGACTGAACGTTGTAATGTGTTCAAAAAGAAAGATCATTTACTTATCCTATTCTCTTATCCAAAATGGCTAATCTATTCAAATCTAGTGTTTTGATTTTCCATAGGATTTGGGAGACATGCCACCTCAATTCCTATATTTTTCCTATACCTTCGCCCGCATTCCAAACATGCCACCTCGATTTCAACATTTTATTTTAAATACTTTCTCATATCAACTTTTAAAGAAGTTTACTAAGAGCAACTTTTGTCAAACCTCTTAAACTTATTTTCTTAAATGTGTTTTATTTTATTTTTACTATAAAATTAGATAGTGGCCTGGACCCACTAGTCAATGACACGCATGGCAGCCTCCAGCAAGGGGTGGTGCGAGGCAATGCAACGGCCGCCGACGAGAGGCGGTGTGGTGAAGCAGGGCAACCGGGTGGGCGGCGGCGACGCATCAACATTCCAACCGGACGTCGATGATGCGTCAGAAAGTTTCAAGCTGTTTTCGTAAAGGAAGTAAACCAAAAAAAAACTTGAAGGCTATTTTCTCTTCCAAATTTATTCCACGTTTACGAAGTTTATTGGAGATATTTTTACTTATACTTTTCGAAAAGGTAGCTTTTGTAAGGATACAGATGTCAGAGTTGCTCTAAAAGGATCCATCAAACTTTCATAGCGTGCAATACATAGACTTGATCAAATTGACCGATTTTAACGTATCGGCTTGATAGCCCACGTGCCCAATCCGTGATGGGCCTGGTCCAACACGGTTATAAGCGACCCGTGTCGACCTGTGGCCCGCCTAGGATCGTGCCTGGCTAGGCACGCACGTCGGCATTGCACGATCCTTTTAAACCTTTTTATATTTTTTATATTTATACAACCCAATAGACTAAATAGTTAATCTATGTTATATATTTTTAAATTTACATGGGATGATGTGCCAAACACCGCGTGCTGGCACGGTCGAAGTGAGAGCAACTAATTGACGCGAACCCCTTCGGGGTACCCGAAAAGGTTACTTTTGGTGCGTCCAGAAGCTGTCACGTGTCATGTTTTGGATGCACCCGCGGGAAGAAAAAACTATGGCTGTGCCTATGGTTGCGCCTGTGTCTGCACCTATGGTTGCGCCTCGTGGTTGTGGCTGCACATATGAATGCGCCCTGTAGCTATGGATGTGCTTGTGGCTGCGCCCGTGGCTGTGCTTATGCCCGTGGCTGCGCTGTGGTTGTGGTTGTGCGTGAACTAAAATTGCAGCTGCGCAACAAGCAAAATTGTGGCTCAAAAGAAAAGTTCGTCAAAACCTATCAACATGTGAGCTTGTTTTAAAGATCTCGATGTAAGGAATACAATGATGAAAACGGTTCCTGATTTGAATGAACGATTCAAAAGATAAAATATTTTTAAAAACAGGTCTAAAAACATAAAGATCTAACCTCCCCATCCTTACATGCGGAGTGAAAAAATGGCTCAAAACACTCTGTCAACACCAGGATAAAAAATAACCTTCGCGAATGATACCTTTCAATTAGAGTGATTTCAGGTCCGGGTGCTCAATCATGACCGACCTGTTTAGCTGAGGCCATACTAGGCCTCCTGATAGGGCATATTTCCCCATGATTGGTTTTAGTGATTGATGACAACACATTTGCGGTTTAGCCGTGTGCCTTGAGTATTTCAGATAACTTAAGCCATGGCACAGGACGGTTATCATCCCCTCGGTTGATGGAACATGAAGACGGAGTTTCCCTCTCGGATTCTTCTTTTGGTGGTTGAGTCGTAGGAAATCCGTACTATTAAGAGGGGATCCGCGGTGATATGATGGGTGGAATCATCACACTACACTTTTCTCTGCACCCACATATCTTCTTGGCGCCTTCGGAGGAGTCAGTATAGGAGGCCATTCCAGCCTGGGTCTGCTGGGGCGGTAGTACCGCGGTACGGTAGTACGACAGTCTAATGCCGCAACCACTACTGCAAGCGTACTGACTGAGCGGTAGTGGGCACGGCACTAGAGTGCGGTACTACGGTATCACGGTAGTACCGCACCCAGCGCGGTAGTATCGCGCTACGGTAGTACGGCAGGCTAGTACCGTAACCACTACCGCAAGCGCACTGACTAAAGCGGTAGTGGGCACGACACTAGGCTGCGGTACTACGGTAGAGAGGTAGTACGGCAGGCTAGTACCGTAACCACTACCGCAAGCGCACTGACTAAAGCGGTAGTGGGCACGGCACTAGGCCGCGGTACTACGGCAGCGCGGTAGTACCGCATCCACTGCGGTAGTACCGCGCCACGGTAGTACCGCTCTAAGAGCGGTAGTACCGTGGTTGGTGGGGGTCCAACGGCTGTTTAATGCGCCCCCTATAAAAGGGGGTCTTCTTCTCCAAGGAGACTTACCTCATTAATTGCTGCACCTCCATTGACGCCCAAAGCTTATTCTTGCCCGATCTCTCTTCCTAGCCATCAAAACTTGTTGATTCTCTAGGGTTTGGAAGAGGAGGCCCCGATCTACACTTCCACCAAAGGATATTTGATTCCCCCCATTATTCTCTTGTGGATCTTGTTACTCTTGGGTGCGTTGGTGACCTAGACGGAAGAGGTCACCTGGGAGCCACATTCCATTGTGGTGAAGCTCCGTGGTTTGTTGGGAGCCTCCAATTAAGTTGTGGAGATTGCCCCAACCTTGTATTGTAAAGGTTCGGTTGCCACCTTCAAGGCCACCGCGTAGTGGTTCACGACATCTTGCATTGGTAAGAGCGTGAGGAGAATAGGGTGGCCCTCGTTGGCCTTCGTGTGAGCATTGTGCTCCACACCCTCTCCAAACGGAGACGTACTTCTCGAGAGAGAAGGAACTCCGGTAACATATCCTTGTCTCCGTGTTCCCTCTACCTTTACTTTGCAATTTACTTTTCATTGCTTATATCTTGCTTGATTTCTTGTTGTAGTTATTAAGTTGTCATATAGGATCTCACCTAGTTGCATATCTAGACAACTTACTTTTCTTGTTGAGCCTAAACTTATTAAGAAGTCATAAAAATTGTTAGTCGCCTATTCACCCCCCCTCTAGTCGACATTCTGATCCTTTCAATTGGTATCAGAGCCTCGTCTCTTATTAAGGGCTTTACCGCCTTAAGAGGATGGCGACAGAGGGGAAAGACAAAGACGTTGAGTTGGTAGGTACTTCGGCCAATCCCTCCTTGGGGGAAAGTCCAAGTACCGCGGGACTCACGAACACGTCTTTGAGGGATGACACAACCACCGTCTCTAGACATGAGTATAATGACGACATGTCCGCCATAAAAGCTCAAATGAATGAAATGACCCAATTTCTTAGAGATCTCATGTCTAAGGCTCCCGAGGGGGGCAACGCCGTCACCACACCCAACACTCAAACGTTGGGAGGAGGAGAGTCGGTCTCTCAATTTCGTGATGATGGTAGGAATGGCAACCATTTCATCCCCCTTCGTGGGAATGGAGCGGGTGTCAATTCCGCGGTTGCCCCTCCCACGAGCTATCACCCTTTACCTTTTCCCGAGCCTCATTTTGCACATGCAGGAACAACACCTATCCTTAACAAAGATGAGTATCCTATATGGGCATACTGTATGAAGAGGCACTTGAAGGGGTCATCAGAGGAATTGTGGCGAATTATCCAAGAAGGCTTTCATCCATATGATCGCCACAACATGACTCCAAGAGAATACCGTGACAACTTCATCAATAGTCATGCTCTAGTTGTCATTGGGAATGGTTTGAAGCCCAAGCAAGAAAATCTTGTAAGAAAGTGTGAAACGGCCAAGGAGTGTTGGGATCTCCTTGAAAGGACACTCATGGGAAGTGCAAGTATTAGAAGCTCCAAATTTGACAAGGTCCAAGACCAAGCCGATAACTTTGTCAGAAATGAAGGAGAGTCTTCCGAGGATGTTCATCGAAGGTTGGTTGCTCTTGCCAATGATATGGCGGATCATGGAAGCAAGGACACCGATGATGATTGGGTCAAAAGGAAGTTCATCTCGGCTATGATTCTCTATAAGGAGCATCTCACTCAAGTCATTCGTCAAAGACCGGATTTCCGTGACTTGACTTCCAACCAAGTCTTTGATGATTTTGTGGCCATGAAGATTTTGAATGACACGGCCAAGACGAAGATAACACGCCATGGAGGTCCTAAGATGCAATCCCTCGCCTTGAAGGCAAAGGAAGTTCATTTTGAGGAAGATGTTGATGAAGAGGATGTCGGTCCGGAAGACACCAAGTATGCTTACAATGAGCACATGGCTCTTGCATCAAGACAATTTTGGAGCAACAAGAAGAACTTCAAGTCCAACACTAGTAGCTTCAAGCCTAAGGGACAAAGAATAAGAACTTGCTTCAATTGTGGAAATGTGAGTCATTTCTTTGCGGATTGTACATATGAGAAGAGAGAAGATCATGGTGGCAAGCTCATCCGGAAGGACAAGTCCAAGTCACCGTTGAACAAGAATTTTGTGAAGAAGAAGCCACAACGTGTGTTGGTGGCTCATGAAGAATACTTCTTCGATGATGAGGATGATGAAGAAGGTGGTGAGATTATGTCAACCGCCACCGTCGCCATCGCCATGGAGTCTCCCTCGTCGTCTTCGCTTTTCAACTCCCCCAACGAAAATCCTCACATCATCCACAAGTGTCTCATGGCGAAGACCACTTCGGTAACTCCTCCCCTTAAACCATTTACTCCCACTAACCCATCTTTGTTGGATTGCGTGGAGGATAATGAGGAGCCCAAGGTTCAAGAAGGAAATGAGTTTGAGCATTTCATGAGCAAACTCAAAGGTGAGGCCAAGAGACACTTTGTGGCTCTCTTGGAGCAATTAGGTGGAGCTCATGCCCACATTGAGGAACTTGAGGAGTCCATCACCGAGTTGCAAGGTCATAGTCGAGATTATGCGGATGAGATAGGAGAGCTATCTCAATCTCTTGACGAAGAGCGTGAGCTTAAGTTGTCTCTCGAGGAGACATATGCTAGTGATACCTCTAAGCTCAAAGTTGATCTTAAACATGCTAATGCCATTGCTTGTGACCTAAAGACTAAAAATGATGAACTTGTGGAGGCTCATGAGAGACTTCTTGTGGATCATGAGAAAGTTGAAAAGGACCACAAGTCCTTAAAACACGAACTCATGGTTCTCAAGAAAGCACATGAGGAAACCTCCATTAAACTCACTAAAGAGATTAATACTTTTTCTCCTATTCTTATGATAGAGAAACCTAGTTCCACCAATCCTTGTTGTGAGCATATCCCTCTTATTGAGGAAAACGCTAGGTTGAAGGCACAACTAGAGAAGGGACTTGTTTCTTGCATCCAAGGAGAAAAGAATCTCAATGATCTCTTGAGTTCCCAAAAGGAGGTGATTGGCAAGGAAGGAATTGGGTTTGGTACTAGTTCATCCAAAAAGACGAACAAGAAAAGGAAGAACAAGAAGAAGAAAGGAAAAGCTCCCCCTCCCACAAAAGATGTAGCATTCGTGAAGGAAGGGGAGAAGCCTCAAGAGAAAGTGGCAAAGGTCAATGAGGGTGGTGTTGCCAAAAGGGGTGATGCCATCCCCAATGACTTTGCCGGACCAACTAATCCTTCTTATGCTCTTTTGTCGGAACCCGGAATATGCGTATGTAATTCCAATCACGATGCAATCACATGGAGAGCCGAGAGCCGTACCCACTTGTCTAAGAAGACAAGGCCAAGCACAGAACACTCTCGTAAAGCATTGAACGTGAGGGGCATCCCATTCAGGCCGGATGATCAACTGAGATGGGTCCTCATCGTCCTCTCACGAGTCTAAATGCTTATGGGTGGTGAATCCCATATTCATAGACAAGTCGCCTCAACCATGTTATCGATTGAATCCTAACTCTTACATAGACTTACTCCAGCCCGATCACTTAGTCGGGGTCTAGGGCGGGCTCGATCATACAACAAAGTGTGCACGTGACAGAGTCACGAGCAATCGCATCGCGATGCCCCAAGTTGCGCACATCTAAGGGCCACTTGGTGTATAAAAGACCGCCAGCCAGATCACAACTAAGGTCTCGAAAACCCATACTAAGACATGCATGTTATAAACATACACGCAGCACACATGTCTAGTATGAACAGCATGTATCATCACATAACTCTACAAAGTACTTCTTTATTGACTTACACATAGAGTATACAAATATCACATGTCTGTGATCAACATTACATCATACAACGGAAGCAAATTAGGTCTGATTACAGACAAGTTTAACAAATGGCTTAGAGAAGCCTTGTAAACATACATGCCCTTCCACGAGGGACCAGACTGCTGTCTCGAACTATACTACCAAGGTCAACGTCGAGCTTCATGTCGGTGACTCCATCGGGGTCCGGGTTCTCATCTAAAACATAGAATAAGCAAACGTGAGTACAAAGTCGTACTCAGCAAGACTTACATCAGAACTACACTACTCATGCTCAAGTTTCAAGGTAAAGGGGAGGTGGGGTTCAATATGCAGAAGTGCCAGCTTTGACTTGGCTAGTCCTGTACTACGAGTACCAGACTTGAGGTAAGAAGCGTACACGAGTCCACTACCAAGTCTCCAAAAAATACACCACTATGGTTACTTCCTCGACTTCCTCACGAGGAAGCACACCATAGCACTCACGCTTATCTTGCGAGTTTTATAAGTATCCATTCAAGTTGTCTATGATCAAGTAGAGGTCTCCAAGTAGTCCATAACCGCGGACACGGCTATTCGAATAGTTCATTAACCCTGCAGGGGTGTACATCTTCACACGTGTGTCATCACTTATCGCCTCGTTCTCGTCACCCTTCAAGCGGGTGTCGGACGTGGATGAAACCAAGGCACTAACCTCACATCACCTTCTCTAATCCAGGAGTCGACTACCTGAGTTTGGCACCGCTCGAGAGTCCGGCCGGTTCCACTAAACGGACTCAGATAATGCAAGGGACCGAGACGCCACCTCTGCCAGATGGTTTCGCTGCCTCACAAGTCCACCCACATATCTATATGATGCACCCTTTTCTTCATTCTTTTTCTATGCACATGCCAAATGGAAAACCCGAATCTATTGTGACTCCTGGACCGGATCGGGTACGTAAAGAGGCCAAACGGGGCTCCCATAAACCCTACATGTGGTCATACTCTTTGTCTTGGATCACAAAACAGGAACTCGGGGCCTAGGGCAGTGTTCAACGAGACAACCCACAGTGTACTCCTACACAGCCTCTCATTGTTCACCTTTGTTTAGGGTGGATTCACCAACACGTTATCACCAGCATCACTGTGTTCATTCCATCCCGACTCACAAACATAACATCCTCATTGTATCACTAAGCAGCAATAAGCAGTAACAGTTGTAGGGGCCACACGCTCATCATTCAACTCCTATATCTGCTAGGATTGTGGTTTGCTTAATACGGTGACAGAATGATAGGTCATGCATCGGAATGGGTTCAACTATGCAAAAGAACGTGTCTCGGTGATCTCCTAAACATGCATAAGCGAGACTGAGAGGGAATTGGGATTTTATAGATATGATCAATGGGGTTTGCTTGCCTTGCTGACGATACACGGGTCTTAACGATGGTCTTCTTCTTCTTCGGGGGTGATCACCGTCTCGGAGGCACTGTTACCGGCACAATCATCAACAAGAGGGGGGGCAACATTGTAATAGAATGCACAAGCACATGATTATGTTGTCCATGATGTGATTGGTATTGTTTATGGAACATTTGATTTAAATGAAGTGTATTGCATTTGAAATGCAAATTCAAACTCCATATGTTGGTTAATTTAGCCAAGTTGCAAATGTCATTGTTTGTTCTTTATAAACCATGTGATCATGTGTGTAATGTGCCTCTGATGTACAAGTGATCAAGGTTGCATTGCAAAGGTTCAAGTTGAATTAGCATTTGAATTAAATTTGAATTAATTCCAATTATGCCAAATAGCAAAAGCTACTGGTCCCATTTTAAAATCAACTCAAACATGGTTGAAAGTTACATATTTGGATAGAGAATTTTCTGCTGATCATTTTTCATATATTATTTGTCCAAATTGGAGTTAATATGAATTTTCTATGATTTATTGAAGTTTTGGCTATTTTCTCGATTTTTCTCTGTTTTCTTTTATTCTTTTATTTTCTGGAAAAATGTTTATTGCATCAGCATGACTTCAGCATGACATCAGCAGGGCTGACATGTGGGCCATGCCTGTCAGTGGCTCACTGTTAATTTCTATTTGGATTTAAATTAAACAAAGGTTAAGGGGGGGCTGGCCCCACTTGTCATTGGGCTGGGGAGGGGATTAGCTGGCTAATGGCCTTGGGCCCACTGTCCAGAGAGAGAGAGGAGGGGTTAGGGCTCGGTTCATGGCGAGCTCGCCGGAATACGGCCGGAGCTTCGCCGGAGTTGCCAAATCGGGCACGGGGCGGGGCATGGGTGGCACTGGGAGGAAGCCCTCGAGCTTGCGCACCCCCTGGAGCTAGCCACGGCTCGCGAGGAGGCCCGAGGCCATGGCTATGACGGCAATGGCGGCGGCCGGAGCCTCTGACCATGGAGAATGGCGACATAGGGGACGTGAAGAGGTGCTAGGAGGGGGGAAAAGGTCGGGAGCTCACTGCGGTTGCAAAGGCGAGCTCGGGGCGGCCGGGGAAGAGCTGGGGGCGCCGGATTCGAGCTCGGAGATGTCGACGGCCGGCGGCGAGTTCTTGAGGCTGTCGTCGTCTCCGTTGGCGAAGAGCTCGAATTGATGAAGGGTATCGACGAAGACGGCGTCTGCGGTCACGCTGGACATCTTGGTTCGGCTGCTCGGCGAAGATGGCCACGGTGGCACACGCACGGCGGCGACGCGAGCTCTCTGGTGCGGGGCGAATCCGGCGAGAGATAGGGGAAGGGCGAACGGTGAGAGAGGGAGATGACAGGGGCCTCTCTGGGCGTCTCCGTGGCGTGCAGATGAGGCCCTAGGTGGACTGGAGGTGCCTCGGTGGCGTGCGCGGCGGCGAGCTCGCCACCGAGGTGCTTGCCGACGTCGGGCAAGACGACAAGGTGGTGGGGGTGGGCCTGGGCCGTGGGCGTTAAGTTGGGCCTGTGGCCTTGCTGGGGTGGGCTGCTTTGCCTTTTTCCTTTTTCTTTCTGTTTTTCTTTTTCTTCTATTTGTTTTGCTCTGAAATAAATAATAGAGCATTTTATAAAATACCCAAATCTTTTATGTGGGCTTAGGATATAAATAGCTAGCCACTCATAACTTTTGGGCATTTTTTAAATTCAAATAATTTGAATTTCAAATCAAATAGGGGGTTATTTAATTTTCCAAGGCATTGTTTGAAATTTAGAAAATTCCATGAGCATGGGATTGATCCCAAACCACTTTTAAAATGATCACCATCATTTATAGGAATTTTTCAAATGTTCAAAAGATTTTTGGAAAAAGATTTTTATCTGGCCATTTGATTTAATTTCTCAGGGCTTTTCTTTTCCCCATTTTTGAATTTCTTTTGAAATTTTCACATGATGCAAAGGGCACTCAAACCCTAGCACATACCTAAACTTGGGTTGTGACATATTTGTTGCACTAACGATGGGCATGTCTATGCCAAATTTATTGGTTCTTATGATGAATATATTGCTTGGTCTATTTGGGTCCCTAAGACCCTTGTTACTAACGCGAGAGGACCCATTCGTGAATGGGTACCTAAAACCAAGCATTGATTCCATGTAGGTGGCGGCTTCCGGTGGTGGCTCATGGATACTTGATAGCGGGGCTACAAGTCATATGACCGGAAGCAAGGACATGTTGGTGGACATTGACTATGGACCATCTCGAACCACCCGTGTCCAATTTGGTGATGCAAACACGTCTAAGGTATTGGGTCTCGGTAAAGTAATAATTTCTCCGGACTCGTCCATTGAGAAAGTATTACTCGTTGAGACTTGTGCCTTTAATTTACTCTACGTTCGTCAACTTGCTATGATGGGTCTTTGTACCTTCTTTGATAAAGACATGGTCACCTTGATGTGGAGCAAAACTCTTAAAGTAGCCTTTGTTGGACACGTGGAGGACGGTACGTATGTGGTGGACTTCTCCAAAGTTCCCACCAAAACCGCCATGTGTCTAATGGCTAAAGTTGATGTGGGATGGCTTTGGCACCGCCGACTAGCCCATGTCAATATGAGATCTTTGCAAACACTCCTCAACGGTGATCATGTTGTGGGACTAACAAATGTTAGTTTTGCCAAAGATCGTGCTTGTAGGGCTTGTATTGAAGGAAAGCTTCACGAGAAGAAACATCCCGCCAAGAATATCATCTCCACCAAGAGGCCGTTGGAGCTCCTTCACATGGATCTCTTCGGGCCTCCATCCTATGATAGTCTTGGCGGAAGGAAGTATTGTTTGGTGATTGTGGATGACTATTCAAGATACACATGGGTTTATTTCTTCAAGAGGAAGAGTGAGACTCAACAAACCGTCATCGAGTTTGCCAATGAAGCTCAACGTCAACATAACTCAAAGATATTGGCTATTAGAAGTGACAACGGCACCGAGTTCAAGAACTATACCTTGGATGAATTTCTTGGTGATGAGGGGATCAAACATCAATATTCCGCTGCTTATACCCCTCAACAAAATGGTGTTGCGGAGAGAAAGAATCTCACTTTAATTGATGCGGCAAGGACAATGATGGCGGAGTTCAAAAGTCCCTACAACTTTTGGGCGGAAGCCATCAACACCGCTTGTCATGCTACCAATCGTCTTTATCTCCGCAAGATCTTGAACAAGACTCCATATGAAATCCTTACCGGGAAGAAGCCCAACATCAAGTACTTCCGGGTCTTCGGGTGTAAGTGTTTCATTCTTAAAAAGGGTGCCCGTTTGTCTAAGTTTGAGTCTAAGGCAATTGAGGGCATATTTGTTGGGTATGCTTCAAACTCTCACGCGTATAGAGTCTACAACAAGTCTTCCGGGCTTGTTGAAGAATCTAGCAACATGGAGTTTGACGAACATAATGGCTCCCAAGTGGGGCAAAGTGATCTTAATGATGTAGGTGATGAAATTCCTCCGGAAGCCATAAGAAGAATGGGTGTGGGATTTTTCCTACCCATTGAGGAACCCCTTGTGGCGGAAGGAGAAGGACAATGCTCTACTCAAGTGGAGCCATCACCTCCTCAAGATCAACAAGCCAACCAAGAACAAGATGAAGGCCCTCTCGTTACCGAACAAGATCAAGGTCAAGATCACATCAATGTTGAGGGTGTCGCACCCAATGATGACCAAGATCAAGTTCAAGTTCAAGGACAAACTCAAGATGTTGAGCAAGTCCTTGTTGATGCTCCCTCTTCCGAAGATGTTCCTCTCGAGCCATCTCAAGAGGCCATGGAGGAAGAAAGAGCACGTCGAGCACTCAAGATTGCATCCCGGTTAAAGTCTCAAGATCTCTCGGTGGATCAAGTGCTCGGAAGCATCAAGAAAGGGGTAACAACTCGTAGTCAATTGAGAAACTTTTGTGCCCATAATGCGTTTGTTTCTTGTGTTGAACCCCAAAAGGTTTTTGAGGCGCTTGAAGACCCGGATTGTCTTGAGGCCATGCATGATGAGCTCAAGAACTTCAAGCGCAACAAGGTGTGGTCATTAGTGGAGAGACCCAAAGGTGATCATAATGTCATTGGGACCAAGTGGATCTTCAAGAACAAGCAAGATGCTAATGGTGTTGTCATAAGGAACAAGGCAAGGTTGGTGGCACAAGGTTTTTCCCAAGTCGAAGGTATTGACTACGGTGAAACTTTTGCCCCCGTGGCTCGCCTTGAGTCCATTCGTATAGCTCTTGCTTATGCTTCTCATCATAACTTCAAGCTATATCAAATGGATGTGAAGAGTGCTTTTCTAAATGGTCCTATTAATGAGTTGGTATATGTCAAGCAATCCCCCGGGTTCGAGGACCCCAATTTCCCTAATCATGTCTATAAACTCGACAAGGCGCTCTATGGCCTAAAACAAGCCCCAAGAGCTTGGTATGATCACCTTACCGAGTTCTTAGTCGATTATGGGTTTCAAATTGGGCAAATCGATCCCACTCTTTTTACTAAGAGGGTTGGTGGGCAATTGTTCATATGCCAACTATATGTTGATGACATTATTTTTGGTTTGGTTAACCAATCTTTTAATGAAGAATTTGCTAAGCTAATGACCAACAAGTTTGAGATGTCCATGATGGGAGAGTTGGAGTTCTTCCTCGGCTTTGAAGTGAAGCAATTATCTAGGGGAACCTTCATCAACCAAGCCAAATACACTCAAGACATGCTCAAGACGTTCAAGTATGATGGTCTTAAAGGAGCCAAGACCCCCATGCCACTCAAGTTTCAACTTGACCTCGACCCAAACGGCAAAGAGGTAGACCAAAGGGAGTATCGTTCCATGATCGGTTCCTTGCTTTACCTTTGTGCATCTAGGCCGGATATCATGTTGAGTGTGGGTATGTGTGCAAGATTTCAAGCCGCACCAAAGGAGAGCCATGTGGTATCTGTCAAGAGAATCTTTCGATATTTGGTTCATACCCCAAACTTTGGCTTGTGGTATCCTAAGGGTTCAAGCTTCAATCTCATTGGCTACACGGATTCGGATTGGGCGGGAGACAAAGTGGAGAGGAAGTCCACTTCTGGAGGATGTCAATTCCTTGGTAGGTCTTTGAAGAGTTGGTCATCCAAGAAGCAAAATTGTGTATCTCTCTCAACTACCGAAGCCGAGTATATTGCTGCCGCAAGTTGTTGTGCTCAATTATTGTGGATGAGGCAAACTTTAAAGGATTATGTTGTCACTTGTGACAAAGTGCCTCTATTATGTGACAATGAAAGTGCTATCAAGATTACCTACAACCCCGTTCAACATAGCAAGACGAAGCATATTGAAATTCGACATCATTTCATTCGAGACCATGTGAAGCGGGGTGATATTGATCTTTCATATGTGGGCACCGGAGATCAACTTGCAGATATTTTCACCAAGCCTTTGGATGAAGCAAGATTCCGAGAGTTAAGGCATGAGCTAAATATCATTGATTCGAGTAATGCGGTTTGAAGACTTGGCTGTTGGATATGTGCCCTAGAGACAAATTAATAAAGATATTTGTCACATATCCGTTTTGTTCATAATACGTTTTATACTGTTCTATAACTGTATTACTTGGAAATACTAATACATGTGTAGTATAAAACATGGTCCGTAGTTTAACTCGGGTAAACTATCTCATTGGGCAATTGATTGATCAAGCTTTCCTGATCATGGCGACACTTAAGTCCATTGACAATGAGGTCATATCATTAAGGGGAATGATGTGATGGACGTACACCCACCTAAAGTATTGCAATGTGATCGAGTCACATAGTTCAGCGTTGCTATGACTTTGTAACGTATGGCTTAGTCCTTAGACCGTAATGATCATACGTAATTACCATCTATGAGGAGACTTTGATTTGTATCCCACCGCCTGACTGAAATATGCTGGCTATAACGGTGCACTTTGGGTATTCCGAAATAGATGGTTGATGAGTATGTTAATAGATCAGAGCGGGATTTGTCAGTCCTTGTGACAGGACAGGTACTCTGGGCCCACTCGGTGATATTGCATCAACACCTTGCAAGGACGTGACTAGGTCACAAGAGATGCAATGATCATGGACGAGAGAAGTTGTTTGTTGAGAACGAGATGTGAACACGGTATGTAGGATACCGACGATCAAACCTCGGACAATCAAAGTACCGCAACACAAAGGGATTACGTCGTATCGTTAACGGTTTCCAAAAGCGATCGAAGTTCATTCGATGGAAGCGCAGGGGCTGTCAAGGATTGTAACCAGGTCCAACTGACTAGTCATTGGTCAATGAGAAGAGTCTCGACCATGTCTGCTGTTTCCCGGACCGTTAGGGTGTTACACTTAAGGGCAATCGATGCATAGGACAGTTACGGGATCAATCGGTGAAATAGGAGAAATCACCGGAATAGTTCCGGAGGAGGACGGAATGGTTTCCGGACATTTTGAATAGTTCAAAATAAAGTTTAATTGTTTTAATAATGTTTTATTATTTAATTATCTGAACTAAATATTTAAAACATATTAAAAAATTAAAAAATGGGAAAAAGGCTATATGGGCCCATGGGGCCCATTAGGGGAGGAGGGGGTTTTCCCCCCTTGGGCTTGGCGCCAAGGGTGGGGCCCAACCCCCCCTATGGCCGGCGCACCCCCCCCTTGGGAGTTTAGTCCCACATGGGGGAGGGGAGGAGGATCACACCCCCCTTGGCCTATATAAGGAGGGGTAGTCCCCCCTTTTTCCAACACACCAATATCTCCTTCTTTCTCCTTCTCCTTCCCGAAAGTGGACTCCCCTTGTTTGGAGTCTGCACCAGGATTGGAGTTCTCCACCATAAGGCAGGTCATCGCTCTGCTGGAGTCGGGATCCGTAGCCGTCTTTCTTCCGCTGCTCGCCTGGTTCGGGGCCCGGGAGGAACATCGATTGTACCGTACGTGTATAATTTCTTCGAGGCACTACACCTGTGGTGCTACTTCGTCGCTGGAGGTTTACCGGGAGTCATCCTCGCCGGTGGTGGTCTTCTACACGACAGGGAGGTCGTAGTTCTGAGTCTACGCCAACCACGTTCGCAAGAACGTTTCCCTCTTTCGGTCTTCAAAGGTATGAACACCGATTCCCTCCGTTACTTTACATCGCCATAGCATAGATCTTGGGTTCGGGTACCGTAGGTATGAAAAAAATTGTGTTTTCTGCCCCGTATCCCAACAGTGGTATCAGAGCTAGCTATGCGTAGATGTATTGTACGGGTAGAACACATCTAGGATGTGGGCATCGAATCTTCATTCGTTACCCTCCCACGTGTACTCATTTAGCGTTGCGGCAATGTTTGATGAAGCGGCCCCCGATCGACCTTACGCGTTTACGCGAGACTGGTTCCACGCTTGACATATGGCTTGTACCATATAAAGTGGCTGGGGGGTGTCTGTCTCTCTGCATTAGCGATGCGAAGATGTTTGCAACGGAGGGCCCCGACAGGGGTGTAATAGAGACGGATGGGAGACGGTGTTGTGGCATGTTTTTCGCAAGATAGAAACGGTTCTCTCTCTCGAAACCCCTAGCAGCCACGTAAAACTTGCACAAGCTAAAGTAGAAAGGCGTTTAACTTTGCTTTGCATGAAGGGGGATCATAGGTTGTATGATTTACAGTTTTACTTCCTGTTTTATGCTAGTATGCTAGATATATCGACGGTAGCACGAAACAGGACCATCTCTCACAATACCAACATTGTGTTCTCCCTTGGTGGGCACCGCCTAGAAGGTTCTCCCATATGGCTTGATGCTCCGTACATACCGGAGTTGTCCTACATATTAAACGGAGTTCACATGAGGTTGGGTTCGGCAAGCCTGGCATATGCAGATATGGCCTTGCTGAACAGCTAACATCAAGTTTCAATTGGCAGGCTTGACGTATGTAGATGCGGGCCTGGAACACAGGAGACCGAAAGGTCGAGCACGAGTCACATGCCTGATGTGATTGGCTTAGAGGCCTACCTGGTTCGCATACTGATGGCCGTGACAATCGGGGGAGGTATGGGGGCTGGGATTGTGTAATCACTTAGTTAAATTGAGAGGTGTTTATCTAAGTGGGAGCTTTCTAGAATTTTGAGATTAAATTGAAACTCCACATTATGAACAAAAGTCTAAATATGTATCCTTGTGAATCAACCTTGTAGATGGCAGCACCTCGCCCCTCGTTCAACTTAGGATCATTCCTAGAGAAAGATAAGCTAAAAACAGATGGGACAAACTTCACCAACTGGTTCCGCACCCTGAGGATTTTCCTCGTTCCCCTCAAGATGGCATACGTACTAGAGGACGCGTTAGGTGACGCACCAGCAGATGATGCCAGTCAAGACGAGAAGAATGTCTATCTCTCCAGGACTGATGATTACAACCTTGTCCAGAGTGGCATGCTCTACTCCATGGAGGCTGAGCTGCAGAAACGCTTTGAGAGGATGGGTGCATATGAGATTATCACCGACCTCAAGGCGGTCTTCGCACCTCAAGCCAGGGCTGAACGGTACGAGGCTTCTGAAGCCTTCTTCTCAACAAAGATGGACGAGCACGGCAGCGTGAGTGAGCACGTAGTAAAAATGTCTGGCTACGTTCAGCGCTTGAATGCTCTGGAATGCCAGATTCCAGATGAACTTGTTGTTGATAGGGTGTTGCAGTCGCTTCCCCCTAGCTACAAAGGTTTTGTGCTGAACTACAACATGCAGGGGATGACCAAAACCCCTTCTGAGTTTTTCGCCATGCTGAAGAGCGCCGAGGTTGAGATCAAGAAGGAGCACGCCGTCTTCATGGTCAACAAGACCACTGACTTCAAGAAGTCAAGCAGGCGGGAGAAGGCCAAGAGAGGTGGCCCCAAGAGGGATGGCAAGTCAGTTGCCGCTCCTCCCAAGGCACCCAAGCCTAAACCCGGAGTGGAGTGCTTCTACTGCAAGGGTGAAGGTCACTGGAAACGCAACTATCCCAAGTACCTAAAGGACAAGAAGGCTGGCAAGGTCGCCAAGAGAGACGAAGGTATATTTGATATACATATTGTTGATCTTCTCTTGACAAGCGCCGGGAACACATCCTGGATATTTGATACAGGATCTGTCGCTCATATTTCTAATTCCATTCAGGGACTAAGGAATAGGAGACGCTTGCTCAAAGATGAAGTGACGATGCGCGTGGGGAATGGCTGTCAGATTGAGGTCTTGGCGGTCGGCACGAAGCATCTTAGTCTCCCTTCAGGATTGGTTTTAGTTCTGAATAATTTCTACTATGTACCCGCGTTGACTGTGAACATCGTTAGTGGCTCTTGCTTGAAGCGAGACCACTATTCTTTTAAGTCTGATACAATTGGTTGTTCGATTTATAAGGATGAAATGTTTTATGTTCACGCACCGGAGTTGCATGGTTTATTCGTACTTGATCTCGATGGTGACGTGTGTCACATTAACAATATTGAGGCCAAAAGATTGAAGAATGATGAAGATCACATGATGATGTGGCATTGCCGACTTGGTCATATTGGTATAAAACGCATGGAGAAGCTCCATAAGGATGGACTTCTTGAGTCATTGGATTTTGGATCCCTTGATACATGTGAACAATGCCTCATGGGCAAAATGACAAGGACTCCTTTCAATGGCGTAATGGAGCGTGCGGATGTCTTATTGGGGATCATAAACTCGGATGTATGTGGACCCATGAACGTCCCCACTCGCAATGGTCTTCGTTACTTCGTGACCTTTACTGATGACTTGAGTAGATATGGGTATATTTACTTGATGAAGCACAAGTCTGAAACCTTTGAAAAGTTCAAGGAATTTCAGAATGAGTTCGAAAATCAACTCGGAAGAAAAATCAAGCACCTTCGATCGGATCGAGGTGGCGAGTATTTGAGTCACGAGTTTGGCAATCATCTGAAGTCTTGTGGCATAGTAACACAGCTTACGCCGGCAGGCACACCTCAGAGAAACGGTGTGGCTGAGCGACGTAATCGAACCCTATTGGATAGTGTACGATCGATGATGTCTCATACTGATTTGCCTGTGTCATTCTTGGGGTATGCATTAGAAACTACCGTTCATATTCTTAATAGGGCACCATCCAAATTCGTAAAGACAACACCATTTGAAGAATGGCATGGCACAAAACCTAAGTTGTCTCACCTGAAGATTTGGGGTTGTGAGGCTTATGTAAGGAAACTACAGCCTGACAAACTTGAATCCAAGGCGGATAAGTGCATCTTTGTGGGCTATCCCAAGGAAACTTGTGGATACACCTTCTACAACAAGTCTGACAGCAAAACGTTTGTTGCCAAGACGGGACACTTTCTTGAGAAGGAGTTTCTCGCGAAAGAGTTGAGTGGGAGAAAAATAGACCTCGATGAAGTGACTGACCAATCACTCCAATTGGAAGAAACGGCTACGGAAATTGTTCTGGAACCATCTTCCACAGTGGGAGCTGAAGAGAATGGCCAGAACGACATTCATAACGATCATGACATTAATGATGATCATGATGAGAATGAAGAGGAACCTTTTATGCCCCGTAGGTCATCAAGAGTCCGTCAACCTACTGAGTTTTACGGACAGCTTGTGAATGCAGTCTCGGCTGATGAGTCGGATGAACCTACAAGTTACAAAGAAGCAATGGAGGGACCCGAGTCCGAGAAATGGCTTGAAGCCATGAAATCCGAAATAGACTCCATGTACACCAACAAAGTATGGACTTTGGTGGATATTCCCGAGGACCACAAGGCCGTCGAGAATAAATGGATTTTCAAGAAAAAGACTGACGCAGACGGAAACGTATCTGTCTACAAAGCTCGACTTGTCGCGAAGGGTTTCCGACAAATTCAAGGAGTTGACTACGAGGAGACGTTCTCTCCTGTAGCGATGATAAAGTCTATTCGGATCCTACTAGCAATAGCTGCATATCATGATTACGAGATATGGCAGATGGATGTGAAAACTGCATTCCTAAATGGCAACATTGAGGAAGAGTTGTATATGATGCAACCAGAGGGGTTTGTCGATCCAAAGAATGCTGGTAAGGTTTGCAAGCTTCAACGGTCCATCTATGGGTTGAAGCAAGCATCTCGGAGCTGGAATCTTCGATTTGATGAGGTCATTAAAGCTTTTGGATTTGTCCAAAACGTCGAAGAGTTCTGCGTCTATAAGAAACTGAGTGGGAGCTCTGTAGCATTCCTTGTGTTATATGTAGATGACATATTACTAATAGGGAACGATAAGAAATTCTTAGAGGAAGTGAAGGAATATCTGAATGGACAATTTTCCATGAAGGACCTAGGTGAAGCTGCGTACATATTGGGGATTAAGATCTATAGAGACAGACCTAATCGACGGTTGGCCTTGAGTCAGAACACTTATATTGACAAGATATTGAAAATGTTCAAAATGGATGACTCCAAGAGAGGTCTCTTGCCAGTTATAAAAGGTGTCAAATTAAGCGTGACTCAATGCCCAACCACAGCAAAAGAGAAGGAGGAGATGTCCTCAAAGCCCTATGCCTCAGCCATAGGTTCTCTCATGTATGCTATGTTATGTACCAGACCGGATTTAGCGCTGGCCATTAGTATGACTAATCGCTACCAGAGTAACCCGGGAATGGCTCACTGGACAACAGTAAAGAACATCCTTAAGTACTTAAGAAGAACCAAGGATCTCTTTCTCGTTTATGGAGGAGTTGATGAGGAGCTCACTGTAAAGGGTTACGTTGACGCAAGCCTTGGCTCATATCTAGATGACTCGAAATCCCAGACGGGATATGTTTTCATGTTGAACGGTGGCGCAATTAGCTGGAGGAGCGGCAAACAGTCAGTCGTCTCCCAATCTACAATGGAGTCAGAGTATATTGCCGCTTGCGAAGCGTCAAACGAGGCGCTGTGGCTAAAGAAGTTCGTGATCGAGCTTGGCGTCTTTCCCAGTTGCACTGACCCCGTGGGAATCTTCTGCGACAACACGGGTGCCATTGCTAACGCGAAGGAGCCAATAACTCACTCTACAGCCAAGCACATCCTCCGAAAGTTCCATGTGACGCGAGACTACATCAGGGATGGACACACTAGGATTCACAAGATACATACGGATCTGAACGCAGCAGACCCGATGACTAAACCTCTTCCACGGGGCAAGTTTGAAGAACACCGAGAGACCATTGGTGTTAGATACATACCTGATGTAAACTAGTGTAATTTGTACTCTAGTGCAAGTGGGAGACTGTTGGATATCTGCCCTAGAGACAAATTAATAAAGATATTTGTCACATATCCGTTTTGTTCATAATACGTTTTATACTGTGCTATAACTGTATTACTTGGAAATACTAATACAGGTGTAGTATAAAACATGGTCCGTAGTTTAACTTGGGTAAACTATCTCATTGGGCAATTGATTGATCAAGCTTTCCTGATCATGGCGACACTTAAGTCCATTGACAATGAGGTCATATCATTAAGGGGAATGATGTGATGGACATACACCCACCTAAAGTATTGCAATGTGATCGAGTCACATAGTTCAGCGTTGCTATGACTTTGTAACGTATGGCTTAGTCCTTAGACCGTAATGATCATACGTAATTACCATCTATGAGGAGACTTTGATTTGTATCCCACCGCCTGACTGAAATATGCTGGCTATAACGGTGCACTTTGGGTATTCCGAAATAGATGGTTGATGAGTATGTTAATAAATCAGAGCGGGATTTGTCAGTCCTTGTGACAGGACAGGTACTCTGGGCCCACTCGGTGATATTGCATCAACACCTTGCAAGGACGTGACTAGGTCACAAGAGATGCAATGATCATGGACGAGAGAAGTTGTTTGTTGTGAACGAGATGTGAACACGGTATATAGGATACCGACGATCAAACCTCGGACAATCAAAGTACCGCAGCACAAAGGGATTGCGTCGTATCGTTAACGGTTTCCAAAAGCGATCGAAGTTCATTCGATGGAAGCGCAGGGGCTGTCAAGGATTGTAACCAGGTCCAACTGACTAGTCATTGGTCAATGAGAAGAGTCTCGACCATGTCTGCCGTTTCCCGGACCGTTAGGGTGTTACACTTAAGGGCAATCGATGCATAGGACAGTTACGGGATCAATCGGTGAAATAGGAGAAATCACCGGAATAGTTTCGGAGGAGGACGGAATGGTTTCCAGACATTTTGAATAGTTCAAAATAACGTTTAATTGTTTTAATAATGTTTTATTATTTAATTATCTAAATTAAATATTTAAAACATATTGAAAAATTAAAAAATGGGAAAAAGGCTATATAGGCCCATGGGGCCCATTAGGGGAGGAAGGGGTTTTCCCCTCTTGGGCTTGGCGCCAAGGGTGGGGCCCAACCCCCCCTATGGCCGGCGCACCCCCCCTTGGGAGTTTAGTCCCACATGGGGGAGGGGAGGAGGATCACACCCCCCCTTGGCCTATATAAGGAGGGGTAGTCCCCCCTTTTTCCAACACACCAATATCTCCTTCTTTCTCCTTCTCCTTCCTGGAAGTGGACTCCCCTTGTTTGGATTCTGCACCAGGATTGGAGTTCTCCACCATAAGGCAGGCCGTCGCTCTGCTGGAGTCGGGATCCGTAGCCATCTTTCTTCCGCTGCTCGCCTGGTTCGGGGCCCGGGAGGAACAACGATTGTACCGTACGTGTATAATCTCTTCGAGGCACTACACCTGTGGTGCTACTTCGTCGCTGGAGGTTTACCAGGAGTCATCCTCGCCGGTGGTGGTCTTCTACACGACAGGGAGGTCGTAGTTCTGAGTCTACGCCAACCACGTTCGCAAGAACGTTTCCCTCTTTCGGTCTTCAAAGGTATGAACACCGATTCCCTCCGTTACTTTACATCGCCATAGCATAGATCTTGGGTTCGGGTACCGTAGGTATGAAATTTTTTGTGTTTTCTGCCCCGTATCCCAACATTGGCACACACACCCCATCTCAACAAGTTATATAGCTTGGATGTAGGCATGGACATAGGGGGAGTGTTGCTTAATTAATGGGCAACCACTCCACCTATTATGCATAAAGAGAAACAATTCTTTCACTATGGTCACTTTCAGCGGCCTTTTTAGGTCACCCAAGGTGATAACGGTGCTTCAAAGAAGAGCATTGGCCATGAACCCAAGATACATCTTTGTGGTGTCATACCAAATAAGCTCAAACATGGTGGCTTCGGCCACCGCCCCTCTTCGTTGGAGAGTGTTTGTGTTCTTGTGTCCGTTTTTTTGGTTTTGCGTTTTGGTCACTTCAAGATTGCTCTATTGTTCGTGTTCTCCTTGATCATGAAGTGACCCTTCCCAGTCGTGTTTTGTCTTGTCTCCATCCTAAGCCTTTCCCCCCTTTAGCCGTCGCGCAAAAGTCCTCCTTGTTTTCAACCTTGGCTGAGTTTTCTGCTTCCTACGGTACTACCGCCCGGGGAAGCGGTACTACCGCGCCCAGTGCGGTACTACCGCAGTCTCGGGGAGAGTCAAAACCGAAGGGGTACGGGAAGTTATCCCCATACCCCAGTCAGTTTCCCCTTCTCTCCTCTCTCGAAGCAGCAAGGCTCTCCCGCGGCGCCCTCCCCGGTGTGCCACATCCGTGCTCCCCCTCCGTGTTCTCCTCTGGTGGGATTGATCCCCACCTCCCCCGTGTGCCATGGATCCCGGTATTGCCCTGTTTCTCCCTCGTGTTGGCTCGTGTTCTTGAGCTTTTGTGTTTAGGTCAATGCTTTTAGATCCACTAGGTTTTTGGCTATTCCTAGGAATTTTGAGGACATGGAAGGATATCTAGATAGGCATAGAGTAAATTTGTTGGTGTGGTTGTGATTTGTGGAGGAACGGTAGTACCGGATCTCAGATCCGTGGTCTCAGCTGTCTGCACGGTACTACCGCAGTGTTACTGCGGTACTACCGCTCGAGCGGTACTACCGTAGTACCCTACGGTACTACCGTGGAGCGGTAGTACCGCATTAACCACGGTACTACCGTACCTCTAGAACCTGCAACCTGTATCACCTTCTCTGCTCTATTATTCATCTCCTGGACTTTTTCATCTCATCCTCTTGTTCTTTTTGTGTCTGTCTATTTTGGGTTTGGTCAGGTGGTGGCTCTCGTTCGCACTTGAAGCGCAAGGCTCCAGCCACTGGCAAAGCACCGTACAGTTCAATGAAGAAGACCGCTCACCGAGAGAAGCCGAAGGTGAAGCCAGTGGTCGAGCTCCCTCTGCCAGAGTACCGGGACTACCTTAGGGTCAATCCCTACAGACAGCCTCGTGATCCATCCTTGATGAAGTCCAAGTTCTGGAACAAGCAGCAGCGTGATGTCTTCTACTTGCTCATATTTGACAGGAAGAACAAGTTTGTGCCCAATGTGAAGTCCGTCAGTCTGGCATACATGGAGCAGCATATGGACTACTTTGCTGATGCTCTTGCTCTGGTGGATCAGTTTGGACTTTGCCACATCATTTCCTTCAACAACCCTTTTGACGCTGATCTCGTGGCCCAGTTCTTCGCCACCGTCTTCTTCCATAATGATGCTGATAGGAACATCACCTGGATGTGTGATGATGATGTTCTCACCTGCAAGTGGAAGGTATTCATGGATCTTCTGCAGGTCCCCTACACCACTGCCGATGAGCCGGTGGGGCTGCGTCCTCACACCTCTGCCCCTGCTAAGAAGAAGGGTGAGTTGGCCCCCTATCAGACTTCTGTTGTCTACTATGATGCGAAGGGCAACGAGAAGCACAAGTTGATGCTCACCCCGTTTCTGGATATTATGCACCGGATTTTCCGGACCTCTCTGTTCCCTCGGGTTGGCGATCTGGACAAGATCCATAGCTACTTGTTCAACATGATTCTTCTCTGCCAGGAGTACAGGGGGTCGGCGATGACTCTGGATATCTGCTCGATCATGTATGAGGAGCTCTACCCTGCAGTTATGGAGCGCAAGGTCCCTATCTATGGGCCTTACCTTCAGCTGTTGTTTGAGAAGGTCTGGAGTGAAACGTATGAGGATCCTCTTCGGCTGGGGCATCTTACCAGGCATGAGGTGGTGCAGCTGCGGATTAAGGCCAACTGGGCTGGTGGTGAGGCTGCTGCTCAAGGTTCCCCAGTTGCTTCTGATGCGGAGATGGCTGATGAGGAGGGTGGAGCTGGTAATGCTGATGAGCCTGCGGCTGGTGGTGGCAGCGTCCGCCGCACTCGCTCTGGTACGAGCTTTGGTGGCAGTGGGAGGTCTTCCTCCCAGGACTTGGAGCAGCCGGGTTGGGTGGCTAAGCTCACTCGCTTGGTGTGCGGCAGTACCGCTTGGTGTGCGGCAGTACCGCTCATGCGGTAGTACCGCACCCACTGCGGTAGTACCGCGGTACGGTAGTACGGCAGTCTAGTGCCGCAACCACTACCGCAAGCGTACTGACCGAGCGGTAGTGGGCACGGCACTAGAGTGCGGTACTACGGTACCACGATAGTACCGCACCCAGCGCGGTAGTACCGCGCTACGGTAGTACGACAGGCTAGTACCGTAACCACTACCGCAAGCGCACTGACTAAAGCGGTAGTGGGCACGGCACTAGGCTGCGGTACTACGGCAGCGCGGTAGTACCGCATCCACTGCGGTAGTATCGTGGTTGGTGGGGGTCCAACGGTTGTTTAATGCGCCCTCTATAAAAGGGGGTCTTCTTCTCCAAGGAGACTTACCTCATTAATTGCTGCACCTCCATTGACGCCCAAAGCTTATTCTTGCCCGATCTCCCTTCCTAGCCATCAAAACTTGTTGATTCTCTAGGGTTTGGAAGAGGAGGCCCCGATCTACACTTCCACCAAAGGATATTTGATTCCCCCATTGTTCTCTTGTGGATCTTGTTACTCTTGGGTGCGTTGGTGCCCTAGTCGGAAGAGGTCACCTCGGAGCCACATTCCATTGTGGTGAAGCTCCGTGGTTTGTTGGGAGCCTCCAATTAAGTTGTGGAGATTGCCCCAACCTTGTATTGTAAAGGTTCGGTTGCCACCTTCAAGGCCACTGCGTAGTGGTTCACGGCATCTTGCATTGGTAAGAGCGTGAGGAGAATAGGGTGGCCCTCGTTGGCCTTCGTGTGAGCATTGTGCTCCACACCCTCTTCAAACGGAGACGTACTTCTCGAGAGAGAAGGAACTCCGGTAACATATCCTTGTCTCCGTGTTCCCTCTACCTTTACTTTGCAATTTACTTTTCATTGCTTATATCTTGCTTGATTTCTTGTTGTAGTTGTTAAGTTGTCATATAGGATCTCACCTAGTTGCATATCTAGACAACTTACTTTTCTTGTTGAGCCTAAACTTATTAAGAAGTCATAAAAATTGTTAGTCGCCTATTCACCCCCCCTCTAGTCGACATTCCGATCCTTTCACCTCCGCCTAAGTTTGGCGGTTTATTCGTTCAAATAGATAGAGTGCTTATCGCAGAACGGGCCAAAGGAGGAAAAAAGTCTAAAACAAACCTTAAATTTATCGACGAAAACTAAATCAAAACCCAAAATCTTAATCCTAAAAATCAGCACACCAAACTTTTAGATCCCGATCTATTTTGAATCTTGACCGGGATTGTTGATTGGTTCACTGGATACGAGCATGAGTTGGGTTGGCCCATTAGCACAGTCACTCACGTGCTTTGTTTTTTGTGTTTTCTTTCATTTTATTTTCCCAATGATAATTATTTTTATTTTTTTCAAAATTTTCGTAACGAGATATAACGAGCGATAAAAATATATTAGAACAGACAAAAGCTTTCTTATATGTAAACACTTTTGATTTTTTTCAAACATTTGTTAAAAAATGAACCATTTTTAAATATTAAATATATTTTGTAAAATGGAAATAGTCTACAAAATTCCTATAATATGTTTTTGAAAAATCTGAAATAATTTTTGGAAACCCAAACATTTTTGAAACATGTGAACATCTTTTCACAAATGTGAATAATTTCGAAATCACAAACTATTATTTAAAATGCAAACCGAATTTGAAAATTCCATTAAAGAAGGATTTTTTTGAATTTGTGAAAAAAAATATAAAATTAGAAAAAATAAATTTTTAAGACTTCTGAAGAATTTTTTATATGTGTGAATATTTTTTAAAATTCCCAAACTTTTTTTAATTCACAAGCAAAATTAAAAAAATGATTTTTTTGAAAATTTGTAAAAATTAAAAAATTGATCCCATTTTTTAACAATTTTTATGTTTATAAAAATGTTCGCTATTTCAAAATTGATGATGTTGTAAAAAATGTTTTTAGAAAAAAGTATTAGGAAATTTAAAAGTGTTCTCATTTTAGGAAATTTCCAGGATTTCAAAAATATATATGCTCAGTTTTTTTGACTATTTTTTACTTCGTGCCCTATGAAAAAACAAAAGACAGACCCAGTTCGCGCATAATGAATTGGTCCAATCAACAATCCCGGGACTTGATCTACCACATCGGCAATTTCTGTTTGAAAATGCTTAAGATTTAAAATAGTTTGGGATTATAAAATTTGATGTGATAATTTTCAAGATTTATATGTTTGGGGTTTAATTTAGATTTCGTATGCAAATCAAGGTTCGTTTTGGATTTTTTTCACCAAGGAAAGGGGGCAAACTGCAAAGGATATCCACAGGATCAAAAGTGCACGTACGCCATCGATCGACTCGCGGACAAGCAGGCTGCTACTATCACCTCGCCACCACACACACACTAGCCTCCGCATTTCGCCGCCCCTCTGCTCGGGTCCCGTCCATGGAGATCTCCCTGGACGCGCTGCTGGGCGTGCAGCGCCACGGCCAGGACCTGGCCTACCGCCTCGCGCAGGGCGTCTCGGGGCTCCTCCTCCACGTGCACCCGCCGCAGCTCCCGCACAAGCTCATCCCCTTCGACATCGACCTCCCCTTCGCCGCCGTGGCCGTCGACCTCCCGGCCGTGGCCGTCGCGTCCTTCGTCGAGATCGGCGGCCGCCTCGGCCAGGCGGGCTCCGACCTCGGCGCCTCCGTCGGCGGCGCCGTGCAGCAGCTGTCGCGCCAGATTCCCGTGCCCTTCCGCGGGGAGGGCGCCCGGCGCCGCAAGTGGGACTGGGAGGGCCCCGCTGCGCCGCCGACGCCCGCGGCGGTGGATGAGGCGGAGGCGGGGCTCGCCGCGGAGAGGGCTGCCGAGGGGGGGATAGCCTTGGAGGGTGTCGGGGAAGGGGATTCCCTCGAGCAGGTGGCCGCGGCGGTGGCGGCGGCCACTGGAAGTGCCGCCGCAGGCAGTGAGGGCGTGGATGGGTCGGATGAAGAGGAAGACGGGTTCGAGTTCGAGGTTGGCACTCTGGGGAAATTTATGAAGCCTAAGGTACTACAGATGTTCGATTTCCATCCCAATTCATATGTTTTCTGCTACCGCACACACTCAGTGTGAGATGGTTTGTCTTATATATGTGGTACTAGTTTAGAGAAATACCTTATGCATGGATGATTTAGTTGTAGAATGATGGCTTATGTGTTCGTTGTTGGAAATAATTGTAAGTGCCCAATTAGGAATGATGTTGATCAAATCTGATTGTGCTGCGTCTGTGTCCATTGCTTTAATTGTTTGTGTTCATTTTTGGTACAACCAATGCTTAGTTAGTCATGTCTGGTTAGGAGTTGTGTTGGTTGAGTCTGATTGTGTCGTGTTTGAGTCCGACTCGGCTGTGTCCTAGTTGACATGTACGGAAGGCGAGTCCGTGTACGATCGAGCTCCATGTAGCTTGATTGTGCATACACACATGCAGGTTGTAATGTTATGTGTTATTTTTAGAAGAAAACAAAGACGAAAGGAAGCATTTGAGGTGTCTTCAGTGAAATATCCCTATCTATCTTGTGTTTGCGTGATTTGTTTGGGCGATTGATTCTGCCACAACAAGTCTCAATTAGGGGCATATTTTTGGAAATAATCAAGACCTAGTCTTGTCAGGTTAGGAATTGCCTTTGCCAAGTGTGACTCTGCCGTGTCCGAGTCCTGCCTAGCAACGTGCTATTTGCCATTCTAAGATTTGGACAAGCCGAGTCTGTGCAGTACGAGTGTGAGTCGTGTAGCTTGATTGTGCAGATATACAGATGCAGGTTATAATTTTTGTGTAAGATCTGTGAGAAAGAAAAAGACTGGATGTGAGGTGCCTTGGCGAAATATCCCAGTTGCGTGTATGCATGGCTTTTTTGGTGGTCCGCTGTTGAGGCTAAAAGCTAACACTCTCTCTTAATTTTGATATGTTGACATGAGTTCTGCATGTTTATAGACAGATTGTGGCTATATGCTTGTAATTAGTAGCACATGTAGTTCAGATATTATTTTCTTATACCAAAGGCTATACCCTTGTTTTCTGCAGATATATGATGGATTTCTGTACAGATTTTAAAGTGTGTAACTATAGGGGGTGTTTGATGGTGAAACGCATTCAATATGCTCAAGTACAAATCATAACACTTGTAATGATGATGATGCAGGGGACTGTAAATGTCTCGGCAACGTACAATACAAGGCACCACACCGTTGACAGTTCAGTACTTGCACGCGGAGATTTTTGGAGGTTAGAATCATCAAGAGGTGGTTCAACTAATGGAAATAATAATGCACCTGGTTTCCTTATTCAGTTGGGTCCGTTACTTTTTGTCCGAGACTCTACAACACTTCTTTTGCCTATTAATCTGTCAAAGCAACACCTTATTTGGTATGCTTATGATCACAAGGTACTTTTCTTATCCTTGATATATGAATTTTTACATGTTCATTACTTTTTATTTAATTTATATCCTTCAGGATGGGAACACTGTATTTCTTACCTCTTTTTTATGAATGATAATATCTGAAGCTTTATATACATTTCAGTGTATATTGGTTAAATAGTGAACTATACTATGAGAGTGCAAATATTATGACGAGAATCTACTTCAAACTGAACACTCATTTTTCAACTAGCTGATTGTTCATGCAATCATTAAGTGATAGCTGTATCATCTTGCTAGTTAAGCTTAAGATGTGAAAATGTTGGTTCTAAAATGCACGACTTTCTGTAGCAGAGCCATCGTTAATTTGTTATGTATTAGAAATATTCTCCATATTTTTAAGCATATATTGCACACTTATTTATACTAAATTTTCTAACACATTAAGTATTTCTATAGTTATAACCATCTTCTGGAATTGTGCCCATTCAAGCTCTTTGTGTGTATATATTGACTTGATATTTTACTACATGCACATACTCAAAACTTATTTATTTTTTGTAGAATGGAGTGCATTCCTTATGTCCAGTTATCTGGTCAAAACATAAAAAATGGTTGCTGATGTCCATGATGTGCCTCAACCCGGTAGCCTGTGTAAGTAGACATGTTGTTTGTTCTTACCTTCCTTTTTGCCCTCTGCTTTCGTTTAATTTATGTGTTATTTCCTAGTATCTATCCAATGTCGGCTGTATTCCAATTTCATTGACTGATGTTTGCTTTGTTGTTGCAGTAGGCCTTCCCATTAACTTCGTATCAGTTTTATAAAGAAACTGAAAACAACGGAACTTGTCCATGCTTACTTAGTGCAATCATCTAACTTTCTGATTTGTTAGAAGCATGTAAACCTAAAAGGAATGCATCGATATTTTTGGCTTGAATGTTTGTGGATTTACATTGATTGGCAATTGTATAGCTGGCAAATTTACCAAAGGCCATCATCCTTACGATGATATATAATACGTGCTACCTTCTTATCATCTTCCCTCGGTTATTTTTTGCTGCAGGCCTTCATGGATGTTGAATTTTCAAATGGGCAATTGAGATATGTTGCTGGTGAGGGGATAACAGCAAGTGGTTTTCTCCCAATATTTGGTGGATTTCTTCAAGCCCATGGAAAATTTCCTGGAGAAACCAAACTGGGCTTCTCCTTCAAGGTTGGTCAATGCTAGCTCTGTTACTGCACAACTTCTCTTTATGTTTGTAAATTCTTAAAAAACAGTTTGAACTGTGCAGATTGTGGAGAACTATACTATTATGAAACAACAATAACATGCATTACAAATGCTATATTTTTTATTTGTTTCAAAGTTTACATTACTCTTCTCTAGGTGTGTTCCTGATTCTTTCACTTGTCCTTTTATTTCTTTCCTTTTTCCATTGAAGAGCACGCAAGGCACATGGTTTACCCCTACGTATCAGTGGCCTGACAATTCTCTGTCATTTGGAGTGGCCCAAGCTGTAGCGTGGAAAAAGTCTGGCCTTATGATGAGACCCGGCACCCAAGTCAGGTAATAGTTAACTATACATATTTGGTCAAAGTTATAACTGGTGTCTCAACTTAGAAAAAGGTGGATTGGTCTCAACTCGTAAAAACCTGGATTGCTGTTAGTCATAGTTCAAATATCCAGTGTGTAGTATTTGTTGGGTCAGTGACCTTACTGATATGATGTCAAAAGCATTTGTAAATAGATTATCTAGGTTGGTCACTTGAAAATGGCAACCAACATTTGGGTGGGATGTTTACCCATAGTCAACTCCAAATTAGCAGCTGGTTATATTAAACGTTTATTGCTGAAATAGTGTCCAAATACGCCAATTTGGATCATGCTACATGCTTCGCTAAGCATATCACACATTCTCTATTGTGTTCATTAGTTGGATATGACAGTCCATATTTCTTGAGTCGTTTTTTTGCTTCTTCCAACAGAAGAAAACAGCTGTGCCTAGCGAGTCTTTAAACTTCTTCCGTACTAGCACCTTCGTAATTTTGTTTATACCCTGTATTGCAAATTCTTTTTTTTTGCTTGCGCAACCTACTCTTAACTTATGAACAATCCCATTAATCAAACCACTTGCACCAGTATTTGTCCCACTCTCGGAGGAAGTGACCCTGGCATACGGGCGGAGATGTTCCATTCACTGAAGGAAGAAATCGGTGTGACGTGCGGCTTCTCTTACTCGAGACATCCTTTGGCCTTCACATCTCTTTCCGTAAGCCCTCAGAATCTCATTACGCGACCGTTTCTTTCTCATCACAAGGCCCTTGTAACTATGGTGTGCTATGACAGATTGGACGATCCAAATCGAATGGTGAAGTTGGCAGTTCTGGGGTAGTACTCACCATGGAAACACCCCTCGACAACATGGGATCTCCGTCTTTATCGGTTCAACTGAACGGAGGCCTCGAGTTCTGACCTCGTCTGTCGCCAGTCCCTTAAGCTGTATATATATAGATATCATAAAAGATGTACATATTTTAGGATGTCCATAGTCCTTACAATAGTATAAGAGGTAGCTTTCTCTTCCTGTGAAGCATCTATATATAGGTGGAAGTGGTTTGAATCTCCTGTTTGGCATTGTACCGGTGCATTTCAGTTTGAACCAGAAATTGTTGTTGTTGAGTAGTAGTATGTAGCCAATATGGAAGTAATCTTAACAGAAATTATCAGATAGAGTTTTTCGTTGAGTTTCTTGGAAGTTGGTCACGGTAGCACTGCTGCCCTGCTCCTCCGCCGAGCAGCAGCACGGCGAGGAGCAACACCCTCCTCAGCCACACGGGAGCTGGAGCCGCGCCGGTGACCTCTTGTTCATGTCGCCGCCGCTGGTCCTGCTGCGCGTTGGCGAAGTCATGCCGGAGCCGCGGAACGATGCTGCCGCTGGATGATGTGCTCCTGTGGGTGGTCTGGGAATCGGGACGAGGTCAGGGAAGAAACAAATGGAAATCCCTCCCCTGTCCCCGTCCACAAGACAGGAGCAATAATAATAAAAAAAAACAAAAACTAAGCTAGGGTTTGGGTTCCGATGCGGCGGATTGCTCGGCGGCGTCGATGCAGTTTCGTTTTCAAATCGAAATCGAATCGGAGGCGGTCTCCTTTTCTGGGTGGGTGTCCCAAATAAATATACGGAGCGGGCGAGTGCGGTACAGTACAGAGGAGACAGGATTTCGACCATGGGGATGCTGGCGCTGGACCGGCTCATGTACGTGCGCCAGGATCGGCGCCGCCGGAAAACCCAATCCCGCCGTAAGTCGGATCTCGCCCCTTCCTCTCCATCATCTAGTCGACTATGACAGTGTTACTACTCCACGGTCTTATGCAGAAAGACTCGATTTTTATGTGTTCCAAACTGACAAAATAAACTCATCTTTCTTCTCCTTACAAACCGATTCACCACCTATGGAGATCTCCTTTCAAACTGATTCATTCAGTCTACATCTCCAACCACCAGTACACACCTGTAAACAAAGGCTGATTAGTGACATACTCCCTCCTTAGTTATCTAAAACATCTTATATTAGTGACATCACTACTTTAGCTATCTAAAAACATCTTATATTAGTTTACAGAGGGAGTAAGTAACATTTAGTTCAAATTTGAACTAAAACAACGGTCCTTTTTACTCCATGTATAATTTGTCTGTAGTCGAATTTCATAAAGTTTGACCATATTTATATTAAAAAATATCAACAACTCCAATACTAAAGTTAATACATTATGAAAATCAAATTCATGCTGCATCTAACGATACTGATTTCGTATTGTGAATGTTGATTTTTTTTTCTATATCCAAAGTAAAAAGAACCGGAGGGAGTAGAGTCAGCTTGACATGAGACTTGAGTTTGGTTTGCTTTCTTATGTTATCATGACCAGGTATGTTGATTACTTCACTGTCCGGCAAAAAGAGCTCAATCGGTCATTCCCAAGGTGGCAAGCCGTACCTTCCACAGGTACGCCAACCAAACGATCTAATGGCCATGTTTACTGGAGTACTATAGTGTAGTATCGAACTATGTTGCTCTGAGGACATATTTTAGTACCGGAAGGTTGGCACTTACAAACTGGGTATTGATGTCCATTACAACTTACTTCCTCACCATCTTTGCACCGAATGAGTGGGCAATGAAAAATATTGATAAACTGCAAAACAAATTCCTTTGGGCTGGGGCGCATGGGGGGAGATGTCTAAGCTAGAAGATGATTTGTGCTCCAAAATAGTATAGTGGGATTGGTATCAATTTTTTTCTCAATGCTTCAGCCGAGCCTTGAGATTTCGGTGGCCCTGGTTCGAATGCGATGTGCATGAGCCACCTTGGAAAGAGACCCCTGTTCCTTGGAAGGAGAAAGCATCTCTTGTTTAGCGCTGCTTTGAATGGTGGGGATGGGATGAAAGGCCTCCATAACTATTTTTGAGGAGCACCTTAGTCAGTTCATTACTCTACAGGAGCAAGCCCATAGTAAGCAACGGTAACCTTCCAATGACTCCCATCTCCTGGTCAATGATGAGCAGCCATGTTTAATCTGCAAAATCCTCTTATGATGATCAGTTTATTGGCAGAATCCCCCAGCTGAACCTGGAGAGTGTGTGGAAGATTAAGGTCGTTCCTTGTTTGGTTGCTTCTTCTGAACTGATTGTGGACCTCTGATCGATTGCTCGCAAGAGATTGGCTGCTGTGACCAAGTCTTGGATACTTCTTTGCACCTGACTCTGATTTGCCCCTTAAAGAAAAGTTCTGTGGAACAAGGGGACCGGTGCTACACCCATTTGTACTGTCTGATTCTTGCAACGAGATTCGAGCCATGCATGTCAAGTGAGCCAATTAAGGCAACCTCCTATCAGGAGAAGAACTGCACCACAGTACTAGCCAACAGACGCCCACGTTAAAAAAGAGAGCCAGAACCACAATACTAGGCTGCTGTCAGATGGCTTACCACCTGAAGCACTCGATCCATCATGTGATTTTCGAATTCCTGTTCCACGTTCTGCAACACCATGGGACTTAAGCTCCTAAACAACCAGCTAATCCATACTACTGGCACAAATCCCGGTGTGTCCATTTGAAAATGGAGCCCAGGAACCATTGTCCCAAAAATGAAAACCCTTGCCCCTTCTCCAAAGAGGGGTGGTTCAGAGCCCAGGTTTGGCCACCCTGGGTTTCACGTGTCGCTCCAGATGCCCTTTTTGGAAACAGTTGGTGGGGCAGGGTTCGTCGGAGTAAGCAAATTGCTCAGCACAAGAAAGAGGTGGTGTCTGCGGCGGACATTGCATGGCATATCTGGAAAGAGATGCAGGAAGACTTCTGAAGGGAAATCCCTGTGTGCAAACACAATTTACACCTTGGTGTGGGATTATTTTAGCCTCCATTTGGAAGCAGGCGAGGACTATTATTTTCGTTCCCTGTACAGCTTAGCTGCGGTTTACAGTATCGGATTTTGTCTGTTCTTTCCTCCCCCCCCCCCCCCCCCCCCCCACTGTATTCTTGCTTTCTACTGAATAAAAAGGTAGAGCACCTGCTAGTTTCCACAAAAAAAGTCATGAAAGACATCAAGTTCAATAAAATGTAACAAAAGGAGGTAGGTAAAAGCTTGCTCCAGTGCATTCTCTAGAGTCATACGATGGTTCTAATCATACTTTAACGGTGCTATCCTTTCCACATTTTGAATAGATTGGATTATTACCTTGCTGAAACATTGCATCATCTTTGTAATAGTGCTGTTTACGGAATACCAGTTAACGTTTTCTCGGAAGGCCACTAATAACACTGCCAAGGAAGAACGTTTCTTGATGTAATGCTTAATTTACCAATCACAATCACATTCTGTTGTGCTATTTAACTATATAACACTGCCTATGCAATTCCAGTGGTAACATTTCTCCCATTCTCGTGTTTGCAGGACATCTGGGATGATATATTGCCACTGCTGCCACTGCGAGATGCTGCCAGAGCTGGCTGTGTGTCTCACGCACCTCTAAGATCCTGGAGATGCCGTCCCAACCTCATATTCAGCGGTGAAACACTGGGCTTGGATTTGTGGCGAAGCAATAAAATTGCAAGGATTTTCACCAAGAGAGTTGACCGCATCATGAAAAAACATTCAGGCATTGGAGTGAAGAAATTCGAACTTCACCATGGTGGTTCTTTCCTCAAATCTTGTTATCTCGACAGGTGGCTTCGAATTGCAGTTACTCCAGGAATCGAAGAAGTCATACTTTTGGTGCCGGAACAGCCCAATGAAGCGTATCACAACTTCCCATGCTCACTTTTATCCAATGGGAGTGGAAGCTCGATTCGACATCTCCACCTCAGTTGTTGTGCCTTCCATCCAATGGTTGGTCTTGGCTGCCTGAGAAGGCTGCATCTTTCTGACGTGGATATTACGGGTGATGAGTTATGGTGCCTTCTTTCCAATTCTCTTGCTATGGAGGAACTGGATCTCAGCGGTTGCGATAAAATAAATTTACTCAAGATACCTTGCCTGCTAGACAGGCTCAACTACTTGTCTGTGTCTGATTGTAATGCTCTGAAAGTGATAGAAAATAAAGCTCCAAATCTTTGCAATGTTGAAATCGGTGGTGACCTAGTACAACTTCCACTTGGAGATATATGGCAGGTGAAGGACCTAGAAGTGCTAGATTCCTGTGAATGGAACCTCCTTCATTATGCTTGTGCCAATCTTCCATCCATCATGCCAAATCTTGAAACCTTCAGTCTATACTCGGTTGGTGAGGTATATCTTCGAACTAAAGTTTTTATTTTATTTTTTTGTAACGGGATAGAAGTAAATTTGATCATTATCTACGACATTATTCATATAGCAGTAGTTATGCCATGGAATATAATGTAACCTTTTTTAGGAAATAATATATTTAACCTAGACATATTTATGCAGTTCTTGAGTACGCCCATCTTACATGTCAAATTCCACTGCCTCAAGAACTTAGAGATTTATTTTGAGCGTGGAGGACGAGGGATGTCCTTTTCTCCAGGCTATGATTATTTTTCTATAGTTAATCTACTGGACGCTTGTCCTCTCCTGGAGACTTTCGTCTTGGGTGTAAGTCACTTATTTCCCTCTAGCTTGCAACAACTGTTTCCTACTATCTCTGCATGTAACTCTTGGTGCACGTTGTTCCTCCACACAGGTATCGCAGCGTAATGTGGAGCATGAATTGGTATCTGCAGACTCGGTGTTGAGACGGATGCCAGGACATGATCGCCATGGCAAGATCAAGGATGTGACCATCATGGGTTTCTGTGCTGCAAAGAGCATGGTCGAACTAACCTGCCATATTCTTGAGAATGCAACATCACTGGAGTGTCTCACTTTGGACGCGGTGTATGATAATGGTTGTGATGAGGATGATAGGTCTTGTACTAACAAAAGATATAAGTGCAGCCCTGAGATTGACGAGCCGATGATTGCTCACGCCCACAAAGGCCTCTGGGCCATTGGAAGATATGTTGCGGATAAAGTTCCCTCCACCGTCAAGTTAAATGTCAAGAAGCTCTGCGGACGTTGCCATGCAATGAACGATTGCGCTTGATGTTTCTTGTCTTCGAAGAATTAATCTAATGTTGCATAGGTATGATTTACGGAGTAAATATTGTGTTCGTTCAACCTGTTACTTGAGTTATAGCAACAACCTGTCTTGCTCACTCTAGTTTGGTGCATTGGGCTCGCTATGGAAAATTATTTGTTTCGTTTTACCTTTTTTTACGGTAATGATACACTACACGTGTGGTGGGGGGTGGAAATTCTGAACGATTTTGATGACAATTTTAGTTAGGCATAAATGACAATTATGAAGGCAAAGTTGCCATATCAAACCAAAAATTGCCATCTACGACCTGAAGTTGCCATCTATCATTAACTAAAATTGCCACCTAAAACGTTCGGAATTGTCACCCCCGCCCACACGTGTGGTGAATATTGCGTCCTTTCTTTATAGATTTCGTTAGCATCAAATCTGATTTACATTAAGGCTCCAGCTGACGACACTGACTTGACTTGGAATACGACACTGAAGTTCTTTTACATTCCATTCCAGTGCAGTTGCGTTAATTAAGGTTCTAGCTGTTTACATTATTTTCAGCCAGCACACGAGACAAACTGTCCTCATCATTTCGTACTCTGCATATGAAAGCAAAAAGTTTTTTTTTGGAAAAGAAGGTTTTACCTTCGGACTCTGCATCAAAATAATTTATAAAGTGGTCCTAGGGAGGCTCCCGTGGGACGGCTGGAGATGCTCTTAAGCCCACGACAGCGGACATCGTACGCGTGGCACCGGTTTCCTCTGTAATTGCTGGTGAAAGTAGTACTAACGTTGCAGGTACATATCTCCAGTACTTCAATACCCAAATTTTACATCAAATTGTAGTTTCTGCCATAGTTTTACAATTATTTACATTATCATGTACACACATAGCATTCATCAATTTAATCATATCTATAATACCTAAATAGTTCATCCCCACTAACCTATTTATCTTGACATGCAAGCTATCCACATCATCAAATACGTCCACCTCTTTTCCACTAACTCTTCATGCACATGGTTCCATTAAATCCGCATGCGCATGCAATATATCACAAATAACTATTAAAAAAATTATGCACTAGCCTCAAAATTTAAAAGCGATTTTTTTTATAGAAAATCAAATTATGAGTTACCTTGCATTTTTTATATGCGATAAGTTTTTTTTATGAATGCACCTATGTAGTTGCTATCTTTTTTTTAGGTTTAGCTAAGGATGATGTCTCCACTCTCTCTATTAAACGTTGTTTTATCTTATATCGTCTCACCGGTATATTCTCAAGATAATAAGTTAATATAAAAAATCACACTCATTTTTAGTTTTTTCATCATTTTTCTTAGATTTTTACTATAAACAATATTTCTTTCGAAAAGGATTCAATAATTAAATTCTTAAATTTCATAAATTACCTCATATTGTATAATATTAAATTATTTGTTAGCAGTTACCGCAGCAACGCGCGGAGTACCATCTAGTTAATAGTATAATTTATCTATACATCAGTTCAGATAACCAACACTAAGATGCAAATAGTCCTCTGAATTCAAAATTGAATGTATTTTGAGGTATATGATTTAGAAAGATTTCAAATATTACTTTGAGATTTTTTGGCCATGTATCCTTGATTGCAGGTTCTTACATTAATTTTTAATATGTATATCTCAATTACAGTTGATCTTTTTGATCTGTTTAATGAGTGTATCCATTTGATACGTCTTTTTAGTTTGCACGTTTTAAGTATAGGGCATGGAGACAAAAACATCATACACCTTAGCACCTCAAGAAACCTCCAAAGAATTGTATAATCCTCCTACGATTTATTTTGCATGCCGTAATGCTGTTTTGATTCAGGCTTTTGATCCTAGAGTAGTTAGCAATGCTGCCATATATAGAAAAAGAATCATTGAAATAGTTGGTTTAAGTCCTCCACTATTTTGCAGGGACATTGAATAGGTTAGTACTATCTCCATGTAATGACTTTTCGATAATATACTTCACTGCCATTATAGACTTTTGTAGTCAAATGCCTTGCCATAGTTATGTACTAGAGCTAACAGATCTCTTACAAGTTGGGGGAAGGGGGGGGGGGGGCTGATAGCAAGATTAAAATCTTGATTTTCATTTGATGTTTTCACCACCATAAAAGTCATGGCCTGTTTTAAGAAGACCTCTTGAGTGCCTTACTGTTACTGGGCAATCTAAGCAACCCATTATTATGTCTTGAAGAAAAGGTATGTAAAATATACATTTTTTCTTCTGAAAAGAGCTGATAGATCCTCCCCAATAAATGATTAACATCTCAGATATTGAGTAATAGAATTTACATTCTATTGGATGCGGATCTTTTAAATTGTAGGTTTTCCAGAATGTTTGCTTTCTATCAATTTATTTGCATGTCATTTCCTCACAACACTTTTGAGGATATCACTAAGAAGATACAGAGCAAAGATGAAGGCAATCTTCATTTGCTACAGTACTGATTTGGTTATCTTTCTTTCTTCCATTCTGCCAAGAAGCCATAGTTATGTTATTTCCAGTTTCACATGAGTATTGTTAACATGTTCTATTCTTTAATACTCCCTCTGTAAAGTACTTCTTTTTTCTCCTTATAATCTATGGTTGTTGTAATATAATGTGAATTGTACAACCCTTAATTACCTCTCTCTATATGATACTTTTGCCCATGAGAAGTACCATCAGATTGATGACATGCTTTTGAATATATCTTACATTGTCGAAGATACTTTCACAATGTATGTTTTATTTATATCCTCTGATGTATTTTCCCTTTCCAATGTACGAATGTGTATTCGAAATGCATGAATGTGTATACATTGTTGGGTATAAAGTTCATGTTCTTCTGTCCAGTTAGTGTCGGAACAAGAACAAAGTGAAATGAAAACTTGCAAATTATGCATTGCTTTAGTTTGCAAATAATTGTTGAATTGGATGGCCGTTCTAAGCCTTAAACAATCAAAATTGAAAATAACTATCTTTTATGTATACTTGCCATGTTCTATTGCTACTATGGATCTTATGCAAAAACAGCTACATGCACGGGCTTCGTGATGAGCGCGGCATGTCGCCGCGCTTTCCCTTGCTAGTATAGTGAAACCCACGAATGATTCCAATCCAGCTATCGTGTGGTGTAGAGAATTCTTCGTGACCAACTGCGGGCAGCCGGACTGAGAACCATCTTTTTTTTTTCTCTGAAACGACGCAAATTAGTAGTCTAGTTTTATTCTTCCATGTTTTGATAAGAGCGATAGTCAATGAGTTATACTAGTAATTGCTATTATAGCCACTGTAAATTAATATCTTTTCAAGTAAGATATGTATTAATATTTACAATTAATGTACCTTTTCATCTAAGGTATCTATTAATATCTAGTCTTACATGAACATAATTGCATAATTAGGAAAAAAGCAAACATACCTCATGCTAATCAAGGTGTCCAAGCACATAGGTGTCCCAAATAATTTAACTATATATATATATATATATTTGATTGTATACTAGAAATCACTATTATGATATACTAGAAACTAGGATTGCAATATTTATTGGGTCTTACACTTTACAGATCTTTACCTTAAATAGTACTCCCTTCGATCCATAATAAGTGTCGTCCATCTAGTACAAGTATAAATTATGTATAATGGGAAAATAGTTCTAGCTTAGTTCAAAATTTAGTTACAAAATACATTTTACTATCTTTCTATGGTATTAAGTACAAACATAAAACAAATTAACTAATATTTATTAATATTATCATGTGGTTAAATTATGCAAACAAAATAAAATTACACTTTAAGATTATAATATGTTAAAAATTAGAACTAGATAAGTATAATTTTTTAGTAAAAAATGCATTTAATTTGGTTGCCATGGCCAAAAAATCAATGATGGGCATTTTTTTCGACCTCTAATGTCTTATTTTGGAGGTGGAATGGCGTCGGCCAGGGTGAGGCGGTGGCCTAGGTTCTCACGGATCTCTTTAGCGCTTAGCAGCAGGAAGGTTCACTGTCCGAGAGGTGATGCTGTTGGACTTCCGCTTCAGAGCAAATTTACGAACCTCACGTGTCACGGCTCTTCACGTGATGAAGAGTGAACAATCGGTGCTGAGCACACACCGAAAGAAGGGTGGAGCAATTGCAAACCGGACGTTGGAGGTGATGCCAATGCGCGCTGGACAAGTTGGTGAGCTGGTCGCGGAGCTAGAGGAGGTAGTCGGAGAAGTCTTCCCGAGTGACGGGGTCACCCTCGCAGATGTCCTGAATCGCCCGCAGGACCTGCTTGAAGCGATTGGCCACGAACCTCCCAAATCTTGCAGCGCGTCAGTTCTTGACAGTGCGGCCTCCCTGTAGCAGCGTGCGGAGAACCTAACCGGTGTCGCCGAGGACGACGAAGTTGATCTTGTCGATGGAGGTGGCTATCTCCTCGGCCTCGACCACCGAAGTGACAACTATTTTTTTGATGCGAGTCATGGTTGTAAACTAGTGAACCCACTATCTGATTGGTTGATATCATTAGGCCACGAATTGACGTGGAGTTTCCTTGGGCATCGGCCTGCAGACCATCCATCACAAATCCTCCAAGCGGGTTGGATATGATTAAGAAAAGCAAACATCCTCTCACGACTAGAGTTGCGACACATCCCATCCCACGCGAGTGCCTAAAAGAAACCGTTTATCTAAAAATTCTAAACGGAGCTCTACCTCTATGGAGGCTGAATTAAAAAAAACAAAAAATATACTTTTATGTTCCAAACAATCCTGGAATAAAATTCATATACCTAGAGAAATAATTTATATGTGTATAAATTTTTATGATGGAATATGTTAAAATGGGAGTTGTACACAAATTTTTTTCTAGCATTTTAGCACATGTACTGTTCATTAACAAAGTTCATGAATTTATTATTTTTTGTACAGACGGCAATTCATGGTCTTTCTCATGAAATTTCATACATCTATACATTACATCCGTGTATATATATTTTAGAATCTTTTGGAATTGAAAATTTTGAAAATTAGTTTTCTTTCTTAAAAATGGCAAGCTCTATGGAGCCCATCCGCCGGCTCCCCCTTCCCCCGCCCCCCGCCCCGCCAGCCTATTGCCTAATCGTTCGCCCGCCCGCCCGTGGCGTGGTGTGGCTGAGCTTGCGCTGTGGCCACCGTGGCGTGGCGTGGCAAAGCCCGCCCCGCCGCCCGCCCGTTCGTCGCTGTTGCTCGCTGTGGTCGTGCTCGACCGCTCGTGGCTAAGTCCCGCCGCCCATGACCTCGCTGAGCCGTCGTGGCATCGGTTCAGCCGGTTCGTCGTGGCGTGAAGGAAGTTTTATGGGACCTACCGTTTTTTGGTATAGAGGAAACTGTAAATCAGTCCAGCAAAACGGCAGATATACGAGCTGTGGGGTGGTTTTTAGCGCTCCCGCAAAAGAATTGCTGGCCTAAAAAATATAGCACATCCGTTCTAGCCTTTTTTATCTTTTGTATGCCATTTTAATAATTATTTTGCAGTGCGAAGGGATATATCATACCTGCTAGAGTTGGTGGTGGCGAGGATCTCCTCCCCTCAGCGTTAAGTGGCCGACGCGGGACGACACAGGGCGTGGGGGCGCCTGGCTTCGGCGGGGCCGGCGACGCGACACGGGGTGCAGGCTCCCGCCTGATGGCAGCTCTCCGGCGGCCGGCCTCATCGTGGCGTGGCAGCTGCCGGGGGCATTCCCGGTGGCGTGCGTGGGGTGGACCGGCCAGATCCATCGGATCCGACGCCAGCCGCCCTTTGGCTTAGGCTGCATGTAGCGGCGGCCGCTGCCTTGGTGCTGGACGGCGGCGCCTGCATCGGAGCGGCGTGGGGCTGCCACCGTGATAAAAGATGCCCGGTCCTAGGGTTCCAATTCACGTCAAGAAGAAGATCCGCTTGACGTATGTTCTCTTTGATTTGGCCGGAGTGTTGGGTTTCGAAAGGCTCTGCCGACGAAATCCCATGGGCATGTGCCTGGAGATTCCTGGATCAGATGATACTCGGTCGCAACGCAAGGAGTGGCGCGAAGCTCTTCTTCTGTTGCCATCATGGGAAAATCCATGGTGAAGTCAGAGGCGGAGAATGTCATGAAGGCTGAGCCTGGAGGACTAGCAATGGTGATTGGAGTATTTGCGTTGATGAGGAACTGACTCAGAGTTTCAGGAATCGTGGCATTAGTATGTAAGCGTGGGCGACAACACATGTGAAGTTCAAAGTCCTACCTTTCAGGATGAAAATCCAAGGTCTTACCTTAATTGGTTGTGCCTGGTAATGGTCTTGCTGAAGACAGTATTTGAGAGCGAGGACTATCTTCAGGGTGAAAATCCAAGGTCTGGCCTTAATTGGTTGTGCCTGGCACTGATTCCTTCTTGAAGGCGTTGCTTTTGGAGAATTAGACATCAGGTGTTGGCTTGGTGGTGGTTGTGCTACTGCTGCAAGGATTGTAACTCTGTAGCGGGACTTTTATTTTATTTTTTCTCTTTTTGTATTGGTTGGCTTAGTGCATCCGTACTGCCTTTTGGGCATTGCGTAGTGGCAGAGGCCGAGTGTAATTGGTATCTTTTCGATATTAATATATTCTCCTTTTCAAAAAAAAGATAGATGATTGGACACATATGTTTAGAGCATCACCAAAAGAGAAAACGACGAAGCAGTTGAGTGTGCAACGACATTCCACGAAGGACACTCAACTCCCTACTCTGCAGGAGGGAGGGGGTCGCCAGTAGGGAGGAGGTGGTGCTCTTCCTCTTTTCTACGAGCGGCGATTGGACGGGGTGGCGACGGATCTTGTGTCGGCGTCCAAGGTGGACAATGGAGGAGATCCACGCAGCTCCAAGCTCCCCTAATAAGCTCGTTGTATCTTGTGGGTTGGTTCTTCTCCTAGCCCTCCTCGCTGTTGTTTTTTTGTTCCTCCATGGAGATGGACATGACAAGGTATTGCAGGAGGATTGGAGGGGATTAGTCCGTGCATCGGTTGCTGCTCATTAGGAGGGCTCACTTTCAACAACGACCTTTTCCTCACCGCCGTATATCCTCGCCTAAAAGTGGCACGGTTCTTGGGTGCAAGCGTCTATTTGTTGGCAACCCTTCTTCCTCTAGGACGACGTGCCAAGATGGAGGCACTCATGCTCCTGTAGCGTGGCTTCCTTCGGTGCTCACACCCCAAGTGGCTTGCTCCTCGGTGATGTTAGTACTAGCCACGACAGGAAGCCCCGCGTTCTCGCGGTGAAGAAGATGGACCCGATTGTTCTTTAAGTTTCAGATCTAGGGTCCTTGTTGTAATTTCGAAGCCCCATGTTGTTATTCCTCAAATTCAGAGGGACTTTTTTCTAATGTCTACCACTCCTATGATTTAATGCAGAACCGGGGTCTTCTGGACCCTTTCCCATTTCAAAATAAATAAATAAGTAAATAGGCACTTGGCTCATGTAGCTGACACGATAGGATGACCGCGACCCCGACGCTAAAATTTGTTTCAATCAAATAACCTCGTGAAAATTAAGGTTGCATCACGCACACAACTGCTTCCGTTACATTCACAAGCACACCATACACCCTTCCCATGCGAAAGACCATTCATTCATTCATTCAAGCTCTATGCTAATCTATCTGAAAGCGAAAAAGTCCAAGCCCAGGAAAAAAATGAGCGACGACCACGACGACGACGATGAAGCAGAGCTCCGCCATCAACATACATAACTTTTTTGGATGGTAATGGGGGACCCTGGGACCAACCGAGCCTAGTTAATACCCATGATGATTGATGAAACTATAAGGATGGCTTCACGCAGCGGCGCACCGCCCACATGAAACACTCTTCGCTCATTTTCCCGGGTTGTTGGTTCAGTAGATGAAGGAGACCGAGGTGCGAGGTAGTGTGTGCCTTGGCGATCAATGGTGGCAACTTCTCTTTGATCGCCCTTCCGCGGCATTGCTAACGCCGCTTGGTCGTGACGTTGGCGAGCTCGATCGTGAGGTTTCTCGTCGTCATTAGACGGCTTCTTTTGACGTGGCTGCCACTCCTTTCGCGCCTGACCTTTGCCGTGAATTCCTGAGGCATTTTCTGCTGCGACCAACTCTGCATCCGTTGGGGCGTCTTCTGCTTTTCGCTTGTTGTTGCCTCCGGTCTTCTACTTTGGGTTAGGTGCCGAGCTGTTGCCTCCTCGGTGCTGCTGGGTTTTCTGGCGAATCTCTTCTTCACCGTTGGCATACTTATTTGCTATCTCCATTAATCTTCCGAGTGAGGTAACATGGGGTGATCTTGCCAACTTGAGACTCATCTCTCTATACTTGACTCCTTGCTTGAAAGCATGTATGGCTTGGAACTCGGAGACTCCCTCTACCGAGTTGTGAAGCGTGATCCATCTTTGAATATAATCCCGAGTGGATTCAGTATTTCCTTGCACACATAGTTGCAGCTCGGTCAGCCCTCCAGGCCTCTTGTAGGTCCCTTCAAAGTTCTTGACAAAAACCCTCTCAAGGTCCTCAAAATCTAAATGCTACTGGGGGGGGGGAGTTGATTCAACCAAGTCCGAGCTGAGCCTTCCAGCATCAAGGGCAGATGCATCATAGCTATCTCATCTCCTCCCCCTCCGATTTGCACAGATATTCTGTAATCATCCAACCATGTATGGGGTTTGGCATCACCTCGGTACTTATCTACTCCTTGAGCTATTCGGAAGTGAGGAGGAATGGGAGTAGACCGAATTCTCTCGTTGAAGCAGACTGGTCCTATAGCCATTGAGGGACGAGGCTGATCCTGCCAATGAGACCTAGCACGATCAACTCAGTTCTGCACCAGATGACTTCAGGCACCGTCTTCGATATCAGCATATCGATTGCCTTGATGACTAACTCTGTGTTGATAAAAATCTTCTCTCCGAGGAGCACCTTGATCAGACCTGTGAGCCTCATAGTTATCTGGTCTTCTGTACTCTGCGTGCCAATATTGATCTTGGCTGTAATCTCCTTGGGGGTCATTTCTGCGCCGAGTGGAGTTGTTCCTATTTCTCTGTGCTTCACCATAAGGCGTATGCACTGACTGCGACGTTCCTACGGGAGGAACCTGAGAATGGACCCGCTGCTGTGATTGACTGACTGCAGCGTTTTGATCTACTGCGACTTGCAACAAGAACGCCAAATGCTTGTGACACCCTGGATTTTGGAACTTTCTTTTTCCAAAAACTTTTCGGATTTATTTCTGGATTTGCTATTGGATTTGATTTTGATCACCTCGTTGGACTTGAAACTTGAGCATATTTTCTTTCCATGCTCAAGTGGCCCTTGAATCCAAGCCTTTCCATTGCCATTTCTTTGATCCACCTCATCCAAGCCACCATTTTATTCAAGCCATATATTCCTTTTTCCATTAAAAGGAATATTCCAATTATTTGAGGTTTGTGAAGCAACCCCTATTTATATTGCTCCATAAATCCCCAAATAATTCTCACATGTCATTGACATCATATCTTGCCAAATTCTCAAAAAACATTTCATAGTCCAAGTGGATTTTTCCTCTAGAAAAATTCATTTGTCTGTGGGGGCTGAATGGAGCTTTGTGAAGGGAGTGCCATTTCCCTTGATCCATTGCTGGTGAAACTTTTTGTGCAATCTCATATGATCATTTAATTGATCTCCACCAAATTTCACCACCATTTGCTTATCCAAACTCCAACAATAAATTCCCAAAATTTGGATGCAGCAAGGGGGCATTGTGAAGCAAGTGCATGATAGGGGATCCCATTTGCCTTGAAACTTTTTTGAGTATGATCCTACCACCAGATAACTCCACCAAACCAGATTTGAGCCAAATCCAATCACCCATGTGTGTGCACCATCATGTTTAAGTTTCTGGTGAGTGTGCCACATTGTGAAGCAAGTGCTATCTATGTGTGTCCAATGACTATGAAATTTTATACAGATGTGCACCATGCCAAATAACCAAGCTACACGAATTTTCAGCCAATTCCAATAATCATATGTGATGCTAGCCTCACCAACACCATTTTGACCTATTTGGTGCTTTACAAAGGAAGTACCAAAAATATTTCTCCAAAAGATGTGAAACATGGCATACATACTCATCCTAATGTATGATTGAGCTCTGCAAAATATCATTCTTAGGGGAGCTATGTGCAAGCCATGCCACATTACAAACACCTTCTGCCTCATGATGCCATTTACAAAGAAAGTACCATTTACATTGATTTGTTTGAGCCCAAACTCCACAGAAGCCTAGTCCCTTGTACCCTAAACCCTGGAGACAGCTTGAACCTATCCAAAACACCAGCATGTGATCTTACGTTCTTGCCCAAGTTTGCTGTATCAAACTTTCCAGAGGGATTCAGCTCACACCATAGCACCTTTGTCCAGTATTTTTGCACTGTTGTCATCAGGGATGAAAGGACTTCACACTAGACGTTCTTGGCCACGAAGAAAACCCCATGTGCTCAACTTCCCCTTGGTGGCCATGCTCTTGGCTGCTTTTGGCATGCCCTAGACGCGCGCTGCGCATGCCCGACGCGTCCCCATCGCGTCCCCGTCTTCTTCTCCGTGTCCACGCGTGCCGCACGGCTTTCCCGCATCCCAGTGCAGCACGCCGGCCGTCCCGTCGCTCTCAAGCCGCCAGCTCACCCCGCACGCCATGGCCGCCGTCCTATTGTCGTGGCCCGAGCTCGGAATCGGCCTCCCCCCTTTTTAAACCGCGCACCCGAGCTCCAGCAGCACCCCAACAGCTCCCCACCTCTCCTAGCCCACTGCCCCTCTTTCAATTTTTCTCCGGAGTCCTCCCACTGCCTCCATTGCCGCCACGGCCATCTCCCTCTCCCCGGCCGAATTCACACGACCTGGTGCTTCCCCCACCTCCCACTCCGCCGCAGAAGCCGCCACGGACGACCACGACTCCTCCGCCTTGCTCCTTCCAGCCGGGAGCACCGCCGGCCCCGAGCTCGGCCGCCCAGCTCCCCTCTGCCGCCACGCCCCGCCGTGTGGGCCGTCGCTGCTGGCCGCCCCCGCGTGGCGCCGCCACCGCCATCGGCCGCGCCCGAGTGGCCCCTCGGCGAGTCCCTGCTCCGGCCACGAGGCGACGGGCACTGGCCTCGACGCTCCTCTGCGTCGGGCCAGAGGTTGGAGACGAGAGAAACAGGGGAGGAGAGAGAGGAGAGGCTGCCAGGCGGGCCCCTTCCGTCAGTAGCCCGAGCCCGTTTCCTTCTTGTGGAGGCGCCTCCCTCTGAATACGTTTTCCTGCGCGGAAAGCGTACTTTGACCTTCCTCGGCCAGAAAGGCGCTTCCTCTACACTGAAAGCGTATTCTCCCTTCAAGTAGCCCAGAGTAGGCTTTCTCTGTTTGAAAGCGCATTCCCACCTAAAACAGCCCCCGATACCGTTTCGCGAATATCTCCGCAACCGTAAGTCCAAACGGGTTGATTCTTTTTGCGTTGTTTTCTTATCGAGCTCCTCTTCAGTTTGGCATAGGTTTCATGCCATGATTTTATGTTGTTATTTTCTGGTCAAACAAAAGATGATGTTTGACTCTTTCGTTGTGCCTTTTTATGAAATGTTTTGCAGGGTTTTGCTTGTGTTGAAGATCCGGGAGTATTTCACACTCCTCTGGTGAAAGGCAAGCCACAATACCCTTTGCACCTTTGCAAAGCTTTGACGTGCTTTTAAAATTGCTTTACAATGATATGCTTACATCGGTGATCATGATCATGTGCCGTTTTATGTTTGATGTTATCATTGCCATACTATCATTGAATATGCTATTGCTAAGTTATGTCTCGCCATGTTACATCCATGCCATGCTTCGATTATATCTTTGCCATGTTATACTCTGCATCATCATAACCACAACAACACCATGTTAAGTGATCATGTTATCTTTATGCCTGTTCATGCTATGCCTAAGTTATGCTCAACTGCATTCATAATGTTGCCATGTTAACACTTAATTTTTGTAACACGGATAAGTTCACCATCTAAAATGTGTTTGATCATATCTGAAACTGTCATGTTAATATGCTATGCATTGTTATGATCTGATACTCATGTTGCACCTGATGCTTGTGTTCGCTGTTGGAGATAGGCTTCGTGACAAGTTGATCAGGTGCCACCGAACCGGGCTTATCCGTGCAGCCACATTTGTCTGTATGGGCGAGCCTTGATTCGGTCTGCTGGTGGGTTCTCTTATTTGTATCACCAAGTAGGGGGGCTACGCGCACGCGCTGCCCTGATCAGGCAGGCGGCGGTAGTCCTGACAGCCAGTGTTGTTATGAGCTCAGTCCTCGTTGGGACAGTATTTGCCACAAGGTGGCCGAGTGGTTCTGGTGGTAACGTGGACACCTAACCACAGGGCTACCCAAGACGGAATGTCGGTGATACGGTAAGAGGGACACTCGGTATATCGGTCTCGTTGGAGAAGTCCTAGTTCACTCCTGCGGTGCGAGTTCCAAGGATCCTGTGGGACAAGTACCGGGGTGCTGGATGGAGGAAGAACTCCATAGTGTGGGTAACGTGCACAAACTCTGCAGAGTCACAATCTATTCGAATAGCCGAGTCCTCGGTCATGGGACACAGTTCGTACTAGGTCACACCATATGATCAAATTGAGACGGTGGTAGTTTGTGATAAGTGGATGGTCATGCGATGAGTGGATTGGTTGGGTGGTAACGTAGGACACCTAACCCGTTGAATGGTCGTGCGATGACCCGTTTGGTCATGCGACGACCCATGGAAGTGATTGGTCATGAAGTGACCCGGTGCTTGAGTCTATAAGGATTCCGAGGTAAGCTACGTGATCGTGCGACGATCATGTGGGGTCCATTGCGTGTGCATTAGTCTTAATGCTGTTAATATGCTTGATGATTATCTGCTTGCATGATATTGCTACTCACCTGTTTAATTCACTAATATACCTTAACCTGTTGCCATGTTATTGTTTTGCCTTGTTGCATGGTTGTTGTGAGCTTGCAAGTACATTCAATGTACTGACCTGGCGTGTTATGCCAGATTTGCAGACCGTGCTTGTAACACCCTCAGAATCAGTAACATTTATCACTACAGTGATTCCACTGTTGGTGATCATTACTGTTGATGATCAAGCCCTGATCACCTTTGATCATAGCTCTGTCACTTTCCAAACCAGATAAAATTTTCAAATTGGGTAAATTATAAATTCTCTCCAAGACTTGTGGATTCCTGTCCCTCATTTGATCATGGTTAAACCAAAACCACCTTAGTCATTTGAATGATCCCAAGCCAATGATGATCATGAACCCAATGTTGTGGGGTTATCAAAATTATCATGGAATTTAGAATGGTAATGGAATAATAGTCCAACCAAAAATTGGTGAACCAATTTTATAAAATGCCTGGCAAACATTAGGCCATGATTAGTATAGCAATGGATATTTTATTAAAGTGATTTAGTAATGTTATGAAATAAAACAATAGCTTGGGAAATATTAAAATTACCATGGAATTATAATAAACAAGTGGAAAATAAAGTTGATCAAAAATTTATGAAACCATTTTTATAAAATGCCTAAAAATCAGTAGGCTTTATTAAAAGTGGAATGGGATTTTATTACCATGTTTAAAATGTTAAACAAATAAAAACAGTAGCAAAATTAGCTCCATTTAATATTTTGTGCATTGAATAAAATCTAGATGAATTTTATTGTGGGCTAAACATTTTGTGGCATCATGTTAAAGTGTAACATTAATATAGGTGCAATTATAACATTTTAAAAAAATCAAAACCTAGCTAAAATAAATTAAAACAGAAAAGAAATAGAACAAAAAGAAAAGGAAACAAAAAAATAGAAAACCCCAAATCCCCCCCGGGGCGAGGCCCACCCGGGCCCAGCCCCCCCTCTCTTCTCTCTCCCCTACCCCCAACCACCCCTCACCTGCCCCCTCGCCGTGGCACAGCATGGCCATGGCCAGGGCGTCGGCCCCCCCTCCTCCACCTGCTACCGCTGTCCACCTGCTCCCCCACGCCCTCTGTGGATAAGAACCCGCAACCCCCCTGGAACCCTAGCCCCCGCCATTCTCCTCCCCCGCGTCTCAATCTCCTCTGTCCAAGCCACCGCGACGGAGCCGTCGCCGCCGACGCGGGCCGCCACGGCCAACGGAAGCGGAGGGAGGCCCTGGGCTGTCCAGTCGCCTCGCCATGCACCCCCTCGTCTCCACGCGCAGCCAATCGACCCCGGAGCCCCTACACCGTGCTCCTCGACGTCGCTTTCTTCCTCGACCCCGGCAGGATTGCGGTCAGAATCCGGCCACCACACACCTCCGTCGCGCCCGCTGCCTCCCCGACGAGCTCCTTGGTGAGATTCTCGCAATTTTGCCCATCGTTGCGCTCGATATCGTGCGCGGGAACCCCGTACCCGCCCTGGCTTGCTCCGGCCGCTGCGGCCGGCTCGTCGTCGTGGCCACGTTCCACCCCAGCTCGCGCCACTGACCCCGTCGTGCTCGTGCTGAGACGAGGGCCCGGATCGCTAGGTCGCGCTTCTCAAAAAGCCACGGCCACCGTGTTCCCGTCGTCGTCTGTAGGTCAGCCACCGCGGACCTCGTCGCCGGCGTAGTTTCCGGCCACCTCGGGCTGTGCCACCACCATAAATCGACTCATGGCGCTGCTCTCGTTCGAGGGGACCAAGTCCCATGCCCTCGCGTACCCTGTAGCGGGCTCATGGTCTCACCGGAGTAGCTCCGGTGAGGGCCGCCGCGTCGTCGTGGTTAGTGGTTCACTAACCACTAACCCCCCCCCCCCTCTGCCTCTGACCGGTGGGGCCTGCCCCGGTCTAATGACCCCTGTTGGGTTAATCAGAGAGACCCCCCCCCAAGACAATGACATGTGGGCCACAACCACTAATAAAACATGATTAGATTAGATAAAACTTGTTTAGATAAATGGCTGTATGACAAGTGGGACCTTTGTTAAATTAGTTAGTTTAAATAAAATAGAAGGTAAAATGTTAGTATGACATGTGGGCCCTCTGCTCTTTCAAAATAAATAGAAATTGTTTTAATTATCCAGAGGCTGACATGTGGGTCTTCCATGTCAGTGGTACTGTTCTGGATAAGCTTATGGATAATGTTGTATTTAATAAATAAAAGAAATTCTAGAATTGCTTTTAAATTGATTTAAACTTTGAAATTCAATATCTTTTAAACCGTAAGTCAGATTCAAAAACTTTATACATGAAAATTGATCAGAAAAATATAACGAATACAAAGACGCTATCCGTATGTCTACCACACCCCTCTAACACAACGAACATCGAACATTCCCCCTCCGGACCGACTGTCCGATAAATTGTCCGGTACTGTTAGGGTGCCCGGATGAATTTATTCCGAACACGAATGTTTCTCGGAATAGATCAACTAGCACGGATACACCCCCCCTTATGTTGTTCCGGTAACCACGACACCTCCGGCTTGATCCTTCCCCTCCGGACACCCTGTCCGGTAATCATTCGAAGCCGGTAGTTCATCCTCAGATGAATTTCCGCTCCGAGCATATTGCATTGCACTGCGTTAGAACACCGTTAACATTTCATCTATCATGTCATGCATCTATTTGTATATGCTTGCTGTGTATTTACTGTTTTCTTCCCCCCTTAATCTCCGGTAGACCCCGTTGCTGCCGTCGACTACACCGCTGCTGAGTACGACTACGTCGTCGACGACCCTACTACTACCGTCGAGCTTGCAGGCAAGCAGAGCAATTCTCTTCCCCAGATATCGCCTATCTTTCCGTACATTTCTTGCACTAGGCATTGTTACTGCTGCTGCTACGATTACAATCCTATTCAATTGCATAGCCTGTTTTTGTCGCCCCTTGATGTACCTTCCTTTAATCCTATGCTGCCTATTATTACTTATGCATTATTCAGCAGTGAACCCTGCGCATTGTTAGCTAGGTTTAGAATAGAGGGTAGTGATCACTTGGGAGTGATCGCGAGAACGATATATTATAACTGCAACAGGTACGGATCAATGCAGACACCCTAGGGAACCTACAACGGCGAGACTCTGCCGAGTCGCTTCGAGTTTGACTTACGAGTGGAATGGACTCGTATTTCACTCTCGTCGGCTCAGTAGCGTAGCATCACCGGGATGATACGAGGTTTACCTCTTTAGTTCATTCCGCTGATGCCTCAGTCGAGCCAGCTCAAGTGTACCATCGAGGGTGATTCCTCCTGGTTTCACTTAATGGTAGAAACTCGAACCAACTGGTGTCCTTAAAGGTAAGAAGTCGGGCGACCCAACGGTGCTCGCGAGTGGTATTGCGACGGGACGACAGGGAGGGTACGACCAGTGTACCGGTGTGCTTGGCCCCTGATCGTTGGCCGCGAGAGTTACGAAACCACGAAAGTCGAGCTCCTCCAAGAGCACACGCGAGACAAGGTAAGGAGACGGTTCACCTTGTTGGTAACCGTAGTGACTTGGTGGGACGACGGGGCAGGCACCGATGTACTGGTGGTCCTGGATGCTGTCGTTGTCCGCGGGTCGGTTAAGTCGAGGCAACGATAACGGTTGTCACGCAGGTTAATTAAAATGCTAAATGGTTCAGTGAATGTCTTGAGTTGGCTATATGCCATGTACGCACTACCTACCCGTGGGAATTACGAGTTATGGGCTCCTCTGCTTCGTAGTGTCGTCCGAGGACTCTTCAGACGTCAGCAGTACCGCGGCCTGCGCCGGGAAGTGGTGTTGTCTTATTTGCTCGCGCGGTGGTGTCTTATTTGGATTTGCTTCAACTTCACCGGCCAGCCACGCACCGTGCAGGAGTACGTTCGGGTTGGGGTCCAAGGCCCGGCGTACTTAGGATTTAGACCGGCGGATGGCCTCTTTGTTGAGTTTGAAAGATGGGCTATGAAGTGTCGGATAGCCTCGGTGGAGCGTTCCCTAACAAGGTTCCCGCCACCCTGGAGATCCGTGTGTGTAGCGTAACACAAGTGCACCCCTGCAGGGAAGTTTAATCTATTCGAATAGCCGTGTCCACGGTAACAGGACGCTTTATGCTGAAGCTGGATCTTACCACTAGAAACTATTATTATTAAACTGTATGGTTCCGGGTTTTCTTCCTCGCGGGGATGTCGAGGAGGTGAACTCGGAGGCATTGTTAATTATTACAACTTATTATTATACAATGCTGCAGCAACTTCTGCTGCATTGTTACTTTATGCTTTATATAAACTGTTGGCTGATTCTTACCTCATGCTGCAAGACATCGTCGGGAGATGCTAGTCTTCGATAGGCCTAGCTTCTTACCCTTGCTCTGGATTTCTGTCTTTCAGTCCACTATATACAACCTCTTCTTTCCGTTGATACAATGCATAATGCTTAGTAGCGGACGTAAGACTCGCGGGTATACTAGATACTCACCTGCTTTATTTCCTTTACTGTTTTGCCTGATCGGCCGCTGCAGTCGACGTTGGAGCCCAGGAGCAGGAGACCCCCGATGCCTTCTACGACGTCGAGTTCCCCGTTGACCAGGAGTAGCTTGGAGGTTCCCATGCAGGAGGCCTCGCCTTTTCGATCTGTTGTTATTTGTGCTAGCCTTCTTAAGGCAACCTTGTAACTTTGTGTCTGTACTCAGATACTATTGCTTCCGCTGACTTTGTGCTCTCGAGCTGTTGTATTCGAGCCCTCGTGGCCCCTGGCTTGTATTAAACAGCTTGTATTATTTTATTTGTAGAGTTGTGTTGTGATATCTTACCGTGAGTCCCTGATCTCGATCGTGTACCTTGCGTGTACGATTACTGTACACGGCTTGATTTTGGGGGCGTCACAGTGCTTTGTATGCGTAGGACGACGTTCCCGCTGTTTGCGAGCTAGGAGGTGTCCCAGCCAGTGTCCTTGAGGATTGGAGTTCTTCATCGCCGTTATTGTTCCGCTGCAGTCGATATTCCGCTGCTAGAGTTATGTTGCTGGTTGGTGTACAGCTGAGGCTAGCCTAAGGAGCAAGCTGTGTCTCCGCTAGCGTTGTAATAGACCTCGTGTACCCCTATCTTCGGTAATAGAAAGCTGTTCAGTTCTATATCAATCAGTGCCGTGCTCCAAAAGACTTGATCTCTGGGCTGGTGCACGGGGCGTTCCGGTCCTCTGAGTCGGGGTGCCACAACGGTTGGTATCAGAGCAGGACTGGCTGTAGGACCCGCTAGCCCGCGTGAACGTTAGAAGGACGTTAGATTGACGTTAGAGCTAGAGTATAGCTTGCTTGTGTGATGCTATTGCCTGCTGCATTTGTTTGTTGCATATAGACGGTACGTTTTTCGCTAATGATCTGATCTGACGAGTGTAGATGGCAGAATACCCGGTGGGCTACACAGGATCCTCATCCGCGACCAACTTTGACTATCTCCTTGCAGACGTTTGGTGGAATCTATACCCAGTGGAGAGCTTCCAAGGTACCAAGTTTCCCAGACGCCGATCGGAGGGCAGCTGCTTGAGTACCGCGCCAATGTCCACGTGTCAGCCACCATCCCCATCGGCGTGCGCTCCTACAACTTCCAGGGTGGACCCGCTTCTACCCCGGATCGTGCCATTCAGCTTGCCGCGATGGCGGGCCTGTTAGGCCTACGCCACCAGGAGAGTGCGATGCATCGTAATTGTGCCTTTCATTTCTATCCCACCTTGGGTGCGACTCCGCAGCAAGTAAGGTTTCCTCGCCCTTTGGCGGAAGCCGATGCAGCGGTGATCACCATGTCCCGCTACACGATCTCCCAGTACGCCCTCATCTTCGAGCTAGTCCGTGATGCAAGGGGTGCAAGAAGAGCTCTTGCCGCAGCCGTATCGTTGTCGACTTCTCCGCCCACTCCTGCCACCCCCGGCAACCTGCCGTCAGATCAGAACGCCTGAGCTTCGCGTAGTCCGTGATGCATGAGTAGTAGTATTGCATGTTGCCTGTTGCATGTTGATGTGTGTAGCAATAAGTAGAGATCCTGCGTGTGATCTCAGTGCTTGTTCAGTGTTGCTGTTCTTGCTTAATTCTCGTTGTTGGTTCATTGTTCCTCGGCAGTTACTAACTCTGTTTTGGCAGGTGTTAGATGACTTGGACGAACCCTTGCTTGTTGCTCTGCAGTGGCACCACGTCTGGTTCTGAGCTGATGCATCGTCGGCCGTCCGGAGTGGATGCCTGTTTTCCATTTCTCTTTTCAACAACCGACCCGTGTTCTGAGCTGCTTTTCGGCCATCTCGGGTAGTTGTTGAGTTTCTTTTCGCAGTGGAGACCCTATGCTCTGAGCTGTTTTCTCGGCCGTCTTAGGGGACCTCTGCATTCTTCTTATCAACATTGCCTCATGCTCTGAGCTGATTTCGGTCAGCCGTCTTGAGCAATGCTTGAGCTATTCCAGTACAAGTCCCAGGCCAGAGTTGTAAAAACCGTTCTGGTGGCTACTGGGTTATTCGCTGTTTTCTTTGCAAGGAGTCCGGATGATCATCGGCCACCGCTAAAGCTGATGAAGTAGCAAGCCGCTTCTCATTTGCTTTTGCCCCGTGGTTTTCTTCGTTGGTTCTTTGTTTGGTTCTTTTGGTGTCACTTTATCCGCCCGATGGAAAGTTGCTCATAAACTCGCATACCTCGAAGAACCAGTGCAATACCGCGGAGCAGCGTGAAGACACCAAGTCAAGTACCCACACCAGCTTGCAGCACAAGTATTCAACCCCATCTGAGTTCTGCCTGAATGAACCAAGTCAGCATTTTTCCGGTGGATGTTACAGTCATGAAGATTCTATCAGTGGAAGACCGCAAAGAAATAAGGAAATCAACCAGACAGGAATGACGCATACCCGGTTGCATCTCACACGCTTTTGCTCAAATATGAAGCATGTGGCAACCATCAGGCCTTCAACCAGAACAGCCTGAAGACTCAGACAGTTAAAGGCCGCAATGATGCGGGAAATCAGCAAGTCAAACATGACTCTTACCCAGTTGCGTGGGAAGCTTATGGCTCACGATTGGATGCTACCCAAGCCATCACTTGAATCAAGTTCGCATCAACCATGACAGCCGCAGAGATTCATGCAAATATAAGCAAAGACTGTGACCCACGAGCATATGCACCCAAGGCAGGACAAACACCAGCTACAGTCCGATGCAATACAAATTATTGCACCAGGAGGAATCATCAGCCACAAAGGCCAACGATCCGAAATAAAACATCTCACCGACGATGAGCTCGGGACCGCGAATCGACGAGGAGGATGAAGAAAACGCCATCTCTATGATTGCTGATCAACTCATCCCCAAGGTGGGCGCCAACTGTCGTGGATAGAATCCTGACAATAGATGTAGGGGTGTAATAGGAGCTAAATGAATCTGTACATAGAGTGGTTGACACAGGGAGAATTATACAGGTTAGGCCTCTCTTTAGAGATAACAACCTTAATCCTGTCCCAGGCTGACTGGGGTGTTCTTGCTCGAAGTCTGAGGAAAATGTTGCGCGTAACCCTTTCTGGGGCGAGGGGGAGGCTTATATAGAGTGCGCCTCTGCCCCTTCAATGCCCCAGTAAATGGGTCTTAATTATAAGGTTAAATGCGTATTAAATACAGGAAACGGTCTCTTTATTACTGCTAATAAAGGAGGAGAAACGCCCGTGGTCTTGAATGCTTCACGCCCGTTGCGTTCCTACCTTCCGAGTAACGAACGGCTCGCCGGTCCCCTTTTCCGAGTAACTAACTACTCGGAGCCTATTTTCTTTCCGAGTAACTGACTACTCGGAGGCCATCTCTTCTTCCGAGTAACATTTTATTCGGAGACATTGTGAATTGAGCTTCTGAGTTTGATAAAGCTCTGTATTCTTTAACGATCTTATTTATTTTATTGGGTGTGTTTGAGAGACAAATGATCTGAGGGTACTCCTTGGTTTCCACTGCCTAAGGGTATACTTTTGGTGTGACCACGACAGCCGGTGAGTGGCATGACCATTAAGCCAAGTGTGTTGGTACCTACTCCAAATCCAGATACTCTCCTCACGAAAGAGCTTTGTGACTTGCTCGCCAACGTGGAGGTTGCTAGACCTGGTTTAGGGAGGTCGATTTCTTGCCTTCTTACGGAAACACCAAAAAGGGGTAAACAAAAGAAGGTGGGCAAATGCAAAAGTGGTGCCTTAGGCAAGGCATCTTTGGCTGCTTGATGGATGAGCTTCAGTCTCTCGACCCGTCCTCTTGGATTGGGTTGCGTGTCTTGTGTAGATGTGTTCTCGTCGGGGGTCACTTGGCGGAGTAGCAGTGTTGGGGTTTGTGGATGTAGTGTATTCGAAGAGTTTGGCGGAGGCTGCATGGGCGGTGTGGGGTTCATGCCTTGTGAGTAGTTTGCCCGTGCTTCGGTTGTATTGGTTTTCGTCCGGTTTTCCGTAAATTAACTGGGCAATTCTCTCCTTCTTAATTAATCGATGAGGCAAAGCTTTTGCCTCTGTTTCAAAAATAAAACATTCACAAGCACACCATACACCCTTCCCATGCGAAAGACCATTCATTCATTCAAGCTCTATGCTACTCTATCTGAAAGCGAAAAAGTCCAAGCCCAGAAACAAAATGAGCGGCGACGACGACGACGACGATGAAGCAGAGCTCCGCCATCAACATACATAACTTTTTTGGATGGTAATGGGGGGCCTTGGGACCAACCGAGCCTAGTCAATACCCATGATGATTGATGAAACTATAAGGCTGGCTTCACGCCGCGCGAGGCGCACCGCGCACATGAAACACTCTTGGCTCATTTTACCGAGTTGTTGGTTCAGTTGACCGAGCTGCGAGGTAGTGTGTGCCTTGGCGATCAATGGTGGCAACTTTTCTTTGATCGCCCTGCCGCGGCATTGCTAACGCCGCTTGGCCGTGACGTTTGCGAGCTCGATCGTGAGGTTTGTTTGCGGGCGGTGTGAAATTATCAGATCAGTTTTTTGTAAGAGGAGGCCACGGAGCAGCTAGCTGGTGCAATATGCAGTTGACATCGACGTGACAGGGGGAATACCGGATACGACACTTAAGTTCTTTTCCCGTCCAGTTGCGTTACTTAAGGTTCCAGCTGTTTACATCATTTTCAGCCGGCACACGAGACAAAACTGTTCTCATCATTTCGTACTCTGCATATGAATGAAAGCCAAATGTGCTTAAAGATGTTTTATATGTTCCTTCTTTGCATAGAAACTTGATTAGTGTGTCTCATTTGGACAAATGTCACTATGAATGCTATTTTGGACATGGCAAATGTGCCATATGGTTTAATAATTCTCATGTGGGTGTTGCTTTCCTTCACAATGAGCTTTATTTGTTATCACTATGTGAAAAAGTGCATTCTGTGTGTAATGTGAATGAGCATGCTTCCGCGTCGAACAAAGAACAAAAGAAAAGAAAGAGAACTCACGACTCATCGAAATTATGGCACTGTCGTTTGGGCCATATTTCGAGGGGGAGAATAGAAAGACTGGTCAAAAACGAAATTCTTCCTCCATTAGAGTTCTCAGACTTAGAACAATGCATAGATTGCATTAAAGGAAAGTATGTAAAACAAATCAAAAAGGGTGCAAATCGAAGCACAGCAACACTAGAAATTATTCACACTGATATTTGTGGACCATTTCCTGTGAAAAGTGTGGATGGTTATGACTCTTTTATAACATTCACAGATGACTACTCCCGATATGGCTATATTTATCCAATCAAAGAAAGAAATGAAGCGTTGGATAAATTTAAGATATTCAAAGCTGAAGTAGAAAATCAACATGATAAAAGAATAAAGATAGTCAGATCCGACCGTGGGGGGGAGTACTACGGTCGGCACACTCCATATGGCCAAGTCCCTGGACCTTTTGCAAGGTTCTTACAGGAGACTGGCATAGTAGCCCAGTACTCAATGCCGGGCGAGCCTCAGCAAAATGGAGTAGCTGAAAGGCGCAACCGTACACTTATGGATATGGTGCGCAGCATGATGAGTTACTCCACGTTACCATTGGGATTATGGATGGAGGCGCTTAAAACCGCTATTCACATTCTCAATAGAGTACCAAGCAAGTCGGTGCCCAAAACACCATACGAGTTGTGGACAGGAAGAGTACCCTCCATACAACACTTTAGGGTGTGGGGGAGCCCAGCTGAGGCCAAAGTTTTTAATCCAAATATTGCAAAGTTAGATCCAAAAACAGTGAGTTGCCATTTCATTGGCTATCCTGATAGATCAAAAGGCTTTCGTTTCTATTGTCCAGACAGATACACAAAGTTTATAGAAACGAGGCATGCAATCTTCTTAGAGGACGAAATGATGAGGGGGAGCATGGTAGCTCGAAAAATTGATCTTGAGGAGAAGAGGGTGCAAGCACCTAATCCGACGATTCAGGAGTCATTTTTCTCACTACCTGTTGTACCTGTATGGACAATCCCCGAGGTTGTGGTGCAAGCACCTGTTGTAACTCCCCCCGTGCAAACTATGGGTGAAGATCCGGAACCTGTCCGTCAGGAGCCGGCTGAACCCATCGTTGAGCATGAAAGGGAGGTGCAACAGCCACCTTTAGAAGATGTGCCAGAAAATGAGGCTCTTAGAAGGTCTAAAAGACCTAAAAAGTCAGCTATTTCCTCCGATTATAAAGTTTATAATACGGAAATAGTTCATATGGACAATGATCCCACTTCATATGAAGAAGCCATGAGAAGCCCTCACTCATCGCAGTGGCAGGAGGCAATGGAAGACGAGATGAAATCGATGGGTTCCAACGAAGTTTGGGACTTAGAAAATATCCCTAAAGGAGCCAAAACAGTAGGCTGTAAATGGGTCTACAAAACTAAATATGACTCTAATGGGAATATAGAAAAGTATAAAGCACGACTTGTGGCAAAAGGATTTACACAAAGAGAAGGGATAGATTACAATGAGACATTTTCTCCAGTCTCATGTAAGGATTCCTTCAGAATCATAATGGCACTAGTTGCACATTTTGATTTAGAGCTACATCAAATGGATGTAAAGACGGCATTTCTAAACGGGGATTTAGAGGAGAATGTTTACATGAAACAACCCAAGGGTTTTATCATGAAAGGCAAGGAAGACATGGGATGCCGCCTAAAGAAATCCATTTATGGATTAAAGCAAGCCTCTAGACAGTGGTATCTAAAGTTTAATGAGACCATTAAAAGATTTGGATTCAAAGAGAATGTTGAGGATAATTGCGTTTATGCAAAGTTTAAAAATGGAAAATATATTTTCCTAATCTTGTATGTGGATGATATCTCGCTTGCTAGCAGTGATGTTAGTCTACTTCAAGAAACAAAGAAGTTCTTATCCTCAAACTTTGACATGAAAGATCTTGGTGAAGCATCATATGTTTTGGGCATAGAAATTCACCGAGATAGGAAAAATGGAGTTCTTGGACTATCACAGAAGGCATATTTAGAAAAGGTTCTTAAAAAGTATAATATGCAGACGAGTAATACCACTCCTGCTCCTATAGTCAAGGGCGACAGTTTTGGGAAATTTCAATCTCCCAAGAACCAGTACGAGATCGATCAAATGAAAGGAAAACCATATGCTTCGGCTGTTGGAAGCTTACAGTATGCACAAGTGTGCACTCGCCCTGACTTAGCTTTTGTCACCGGGGTACTCGGTAGATATCAAGAAAATCCAGGCATAGAACACTGGAAGATGGTAAAGAAAGCTTTGCGTTACGTGCAAGGCACAAAAGACCTCATGCTAACATACAAATCTTCTGATTCCCTAGAGATAAAGGGGTATTCAGACGCAAATTTTGCGGGGGATAAAGATGATAGAAAATCCACGTCAGGATACGTCTTTACTCTCGCTGGAGGGGCTATTTCGTGGAAAAGCTCCAAACAGACAATAGTTGCATCGTCCACGATGTATGCAGAATTTATAGCATGTTATGAGGCCACGGGGCAGGCGATATGGTTAAAGAAATTTATACCCGACTTGAAAGTGGTAGATTGTATTGACAAACCACTAAAGTTATACTGTGACAACCAGCCCGCAGTATTCTATGCTCACAACAACAAGTCGAGTAATGCTACCAAACCAATAGAAATAAAGTATTATGTTGTGAAAGATAAAATCCAGAATCACAGTATAAGTCTCGAGCATATAAGGACAAAGGATATGCTTGCGGATCCGCTTACGAAAGGCTTACCACCCAATGTGTTCAAGGAACACTTAGCCGGCATGGGTTTAAGGGAAAGTCTATGATTCCTGGATCATGAGAGGCCCAAAAGAAAAAGAATTTGTTTCAAAATAGAGAGGTATGTCGTAGCTGTCTGATTTTATCGGCAATTGAGCTGTGACGATGAAACATGCTCTATATACTAATCTGTGATGAAACGAGTAAAGTATAAAGTATAAAGTTAAAAAGGAAAGTTGAGATCAAGGGGGAGAATGTTAGATTGATCTCTCCCGTTCGGGTCCAACGACCCGACGGACCCCTTCAACTCGCGCCCTGATCGGGGGCGCCCAACCTCTATCTGGTTGGTGGGCCCCTGTCGCCAGCGCTATATAAAGAGGTAGGGGCCGGTGGCACACGGTACGAGGTTCACCTGCGCCAGACTCCCTACCTACACACCCTTCCGATCTAGGGTTCCGCGCTGTGCCGACGGGAAGCTCCGCCGCCGCCACCACTGCCCACTCCGTCACGTCGTCGTCCTCACCATGGCCGACTCCTCGAGCTCCTCGTCAAGCAAGGGTCAAGGTAACTCTCCCATCTCTCTCTCTCTCGATCTGGACACACATACACATGCATAGTATATACCCGGTTTGATCTAGCCTAGAGATCCACATGATCTAACAAAGCTAAGCCGACGAGCAAACAAAAGTATGGCTATGGCCCCTGCGAAATGCATGCGAGCTTCTCCGGAGGAAAAACCATGGCTAGTGCCCGAGCCGGCGGTGAGGCGTCTCTGGCTCAATATATAGTGCCGCCGCTTCGTACATGGACAATTTTGCCCGTGCAGGTTTTTATTTTTGAGGAATGTGGAGAATTTCTCTGATCGTGACAAACTGCCGGCCAAGTTTTCTACGTACTTACTAGTATTGAACATTGTATAGGGAGAACAAAATAGTTTATGCTTACGATAATCATGCCGAGATGGAACACAAGTACTTGTAAGAAACATCATTGAAAAATTCGCAAACAAAACAAAACAAAATAATCATTGAGAAATTCGGAAACAAAACAAAAATTATTGAGAAGAGAACAAAGCAAGTAGAGCAGAGAATCCAACGGAACACTTGCAGCATTCCCGGGATCGAGGGGATCATTGCAAAGCCCCACCTATCCAAGGTAGCGGTAGGAAAGGACCATATCGAGGAGTGCCCCACATTGGAGTAGGAGTTGCATATCATGGTCTTTCTAGAGAGCGGAGTGAAATCTTTTTTAATTCCTTAGGATATAGAGAGCGATGTAAATGGACCTTAATGTTTAAATCCCTAAATTTTATACTCTAGCGTCTCTAATCCCAAAGATGAGCTTTTGGTATCATGTTATTTTTCAATGCCGCTTAATCCTAGACATCTGAGGTGCACTCTTATCTATAATGACTCGAATTCAGTTTTTACTTGCATTGAACACTGATGAAATATATTGTCTTGGTATCCCTCTATCAACCCATCACCCATACTCTCCCTTCTCATACTTTTGGTTTCTCTGAAAGTGTGAAGAACGACTCTTCTCTTATCGGGCTTTTAAAAAACCTTACTGAGCAATGTTGTGCTTTTAATTCCTCATGTACCAACAACCATGGTTGGTAAATCTGAAGCCAACTTCTATATGCTTAATTGCTAGGTGTGTGAAGTGGAATTAAAGAGTTTCCATACGTCGTAACAGTGGTCATATGATCACTATTATATTGGCGTGTTGTCTTAAACCCTTAGGAGATCTGATTTAGGGTTTCACTACAATTAGTCATCTTAATTTGTCCCAATCATTAGTACATCAATGTTATTGCTAAAGAACAAACAAACATACCATTCTACCATAACAAATTCAAAATCAAATGGGATTTAGGGTTTCAACCTAACTTGCACAAAGAGGAAAATGTGATGGATTTTTTGGATGAAAATGAAGGGAATGGAGGAGAATACCTTAGCGGAGGGGTTGAGAACAAAATACACTGTTGAATCATTCAGATCTGCTCGATGTTGAAGAAGATTTGAGAGGGGAGGGGAAGAACAGCCGCCGCCCGAGCCCTCTCTGTTTCCTCCAGCCGTTGGAACTGAGTTTTGGAAGACACTACATTTGGCAGCATAGGCGTGCTCCCAATGTATTGTCTCTTGACTTGTTATTCTAGGTAGTGAAAAGGTTTTAGAGACAAACATCCCAATGCATTGTCTTTTAAATGCCGTTTTGAAGTGCTCTTGTGTACTTGTATTTAATTGGTTTAAGAATCATTTTTGCAAATTATCATTGTGACCTAAGTTGTGAAGAGACTAAAAAATACAAAGATAAAAACCACAGAGGATCGAAAGGAAGACTTGCTACAATCGCTGGTTGGCTTGGAAAAATATGACCCCGAACCCCGATAGCGAGTGTAGCCATTGGTTGGCGGCGCCCGGTTGAAGGCAGAGCGAGTGCATCATTCTCGGGATCGAGAGGATCGTTGCAAAGCCCCATCTACGGCGCTCCAGCTTGACAACATGCGCATTGTCGAAGACAACAGTAGGCGAGGACCATACGAAGGAGTGGCCCACACTGGAAGGAGTTCAACATCATGGTCTTTCTAGAGAGTGAACTGAAACCTGTTTTAAACCCTTAGGATATAGAGGGCGACGTAATTGGACCTCAATGTTTAAATCCTTAAAATCCATACCCTGACATCTCTTATCCCAAGGAAAACCTCATGGTGTGATGCTATTTCCCAATGCCGCTTAATCCTAGATCACCCATGTGCACTGTTATCTATAGTGATTCAAATTCAGTTTTCACTTGCATTGAGCACTGATGGAATATATTGTCTTGGTATCCCTCTATCAACCCATCTACCCATCACCCATACTCTCTCTTCTCATACTTTTGCTTTCTCTAAAAGTGTGAAGAATGACTATTCTCTTATAAGGCTTTTAAAAAGCCAGCACCGAGCAATGTTAATTCCTCATGTTCTAGCAACCACGGTTGGTAAATCTCAAGCCAAATTCTATCTGATTAATTGCTAGGTGTCTGATCTGGAATTAAAGAGTTGTCATATGTTGTAACAACGGTCAGATGATCATTACTTTATTTTAGGCTGTTTTAACCCTTAGGATATTTATTTTTCAGAAAAGAAACCCCTTAGGATATAGAGGGTTATGTAAATGAACCTCGACATTTAAATCCCTGAAGTCCATACCATGATGTCTCTAATCCCGACTGTAATCATCCTTATTTCGGTTTTACAACGAGATTTGCTAACGTTGCATCATGGAAAGATGAGATTGCAATTTAAAGACCCCACATGGGCTGGGGGCATTTTCTATTCGAGCTGTTCTTCGCTACACCCCCCCCCCTAAATATATAAAGGGTATTATTATCTTTTCACTTTTCATCTAAGTTGATTTTTTTTAAGAAATCGAATCATATGTATCCTATTTCAGGCTGAAGCAAGGCTGGGACGGATTTTATTGCACCTTAAAATATTGGTCAACGTGATACATTGTGTGAACGATGTTTGAATTCATTCGAATTTTGTGTGGAGTATCATGGACATGCTCAACTATTTATAAAGACTATCCTACCCATTTTAATGAAGGGATATGTCAGAACCCCAATTTAGGTTTGTGTTTAACCTAGCTTGCATTTTTGCATCATGAAAAAAAATTCAAAAGAAAAGGAATTGGGGAAAAGAAAAGCCCTAATTGAATTAAATAAAAAGGCCAGAAATAAATCTTTTTCCAAAATTCTTTTGGATGTATTGAAAAATCCTAAAAATGAGTCTGATCATTTTAAAAGTGATTTGGGATTAATCCCATACTCATAGATTTTCCAATAATCCAAATAGTGGCTTGGAAATTAAATTTAAATGCTATTTGAATTGGATTCAAATATTTTTGAATTCCAAAAATTCCCAAAACTTGGGAGTGGCTAGTAACATGCCATGTAAGTCCATATAAAAGTTTATGGAATTTTACAAAATGCCTAGATATTTTTTTCCAAGGCAAAACAAATAAAACAGAAAGCATAAAAAGAAAATTAGAGAAAGAAAAAGAGGCCCAACTTACCTGGGGCCGCCAGGCCTGGCCCAGCCCAGCCCAGTGGCTCTTGACGTCTTCTCCCCGGGCACGAGTACACAGCTGCGTGCCCGGCATGCCGTGGCCGCCGAGGCCACGCAACAGCTTCCCCTCGTCCCTATCCAAGCCGAGGAGCCCCTTGAAGCCCCCCTCTTCTTCCCCCTTCCTCTGGTTCTTCCCCCCTCTCTCCCGTGCGTTCCCGCGAGGACCCGAAGCTCGCCATCGCCGCCGTGTGCGCGCAACCTTGGCCAAAGTCGACTATACGTCGCCCGACCGTGTCCTTTGTGCTCCTCTCCGTCGTCCTCGTCATCCCGCGCAATCAATTGGACCAAGGAGCCCCGAGGGCCGTCGTCCCCTTCATCATCTTCGTCGCCGGCTGCCGGACCTCGCCATCGATTGCGCCTCCACCAACGCCTCCCCGGCTTCCCCGAGCTCATCTTCGCACTCAGGGTGAGATGACGCTGCTTTCCCCCCTAACCCCGCTCGCCCTAGCCCCCGGAGTCACCCTCCCCGTCGTGGCCGTCTCCGGTAGCCGCCCCCGCCGCAAGCAGTCGTCGCCTTAGACCACGCCGGTGACGCCCGACTCGCCACGGAGACACGCGCGTGCGTTCTCTGTCTCCTGGTGGTCGCGGCGCCACGAACCGTGGCCGGAGCCGCCCTTTCCAGTGGGCACCGCCGCGTCCAGTGCTACTGGCGGCTAAACGCCGGTCGGCTGGGTCATTAGGGGCTAACCCCCCCCCCCTCCTAATCCCTCTCTCTCTCACTGACTGGTGGGACCCAGCCCCCCTTAATCCCCTGTCATTTTTTTAAAAAATAGAGTTAACACCAGAGACAATGACAGGTGGGTCCCAGGCGTCAGGTTGACTGGTCAGCGCCCCGTGATGTCATCCTGATGTCAGCCTTGGGCAATAAATCCTTTTTCTATTTTACAGAAATTCCAAAAAATAGCTGAAACTTTGAAAAATCATAAAAAATTCATTTTAACTCCAAATTTAACATATAATATATGAAAAATGATCAGGAGAAATTCCTCTATCCAAATTTCCAACTTTCAGCTATGTTGGAGTTGATCTTAAAAAGGGATCAGTAGCTTTTGCTATTTGATTTAATTGGAATTATTTCAAATTCAATTAAAAACTATTCCAACTTCAACCATTAAAATGCACCACACATCACTTGTACTTCAGAAGCATTTCACACATATGATCACTTGGTTTACAATGAACAAACTTTAGCAAATGCAAGTTGACCAAATTTGAATAACACTTGGAGTTTGAATTTGAATTTACTTTTCAAATCAACTTCAATTAACATGTGGCAATTCAAACATAGGTCACATCAGCACCTTGCCATGCTTTGTTTTGCATATTGAATGTGCATTGTATTATCTTGATTGTGCTTTACTTCCAGTGCTTCGGTGATTGCATCTTCTCGATAGAGTTGATCTCGGAGACGAGTTCAACCTCACGTCAGAAGAGTATTACATCGTGATCGTCAGCAAGGCAAGCAACCTCCTCTTTGATCATGTCTATAAAATCCCAGTTCCCTCTCATTCTCGCAAATGCATGTTTAGGATGTCACCATGATACGTTCTACCGCTAGTTGAACCCATTCCTTTGCATGACCTATCATTTTGTCACAGTAGTAAGCAAACCACAATCCTAGCAGATGTAGGAGTTGGTTGATATCATGTGGCCCCTGCAACTGTTACAGCTTATTGCATGCTTAGAGTTATTACCTGAGGCTACTTTGATGTGAGTCGGGATGGTAGTGATCATATGAATGATGGTGGTAACGTGTTGGTGAATCTACCCTAAACAAAGGTGAACGATGAGAGGCTGTGTAGGAGTACACAGTGAGTTGTCTCGTTGAACACTGCCTTAGGCCCGAGTTCTTGTGTTGTTATCCAAGACTAAGAGTACGACCACACATTGGGCTCACTGACCCCTCTCGGCCTAGTACCTCACCCCGGACCAGTCCAGGAGTTGCAAGTAGTTCGCCCTTTAACGATCTCAAGCAGGTGGAACCAAGGTCGTTGTACTTTTCTTTCAGGCTTCTTAAGCCATTTGTTAAACTTGTCTTTACTAAGACATAATTTGCTTCCGTTGATGTTTGATGTAATGTTGGATCACATTCATGTGATCTCTGCTTGTAATACAACTACTATGTCTGCTCTGTTTAGCAGAAGTTTAAAGACTATGAGTTTGTAGAGTTCATGTTGTGATTACCTGCTGTTTACACTGGACATGTATGATGCGTGTATGATTATAACATGCATGTCCTAGTGTGGGGTTCGATAGCTTAGTTGTGTTCTTGCCGGCGGTCTTTTATACACCAAGTGGCCCTTAGATGTGCGCAGCTTGGGGCATCGCGATGCGATTGCTCGTGACTCTGTCACGTGGCACACTTTGTTGTATGATCGAGCCCGCCCGAGATCCCGACTAAGTGATCGGGCTGGAGTAAGTCTATGTAAGAGTTATGATTCAATCGATAACATGGTTGAGGCGACTTGTCTGTGAATATGGAATTCACCACCCATATCATTAGACTTGTGTGCGGACGATGATGACCCATCTCAGTTGATCATCTGGCCTGAATGGGATGCCCCTCACGTTCGATGCTTACCGAGAGTGATCTGTGCTTTGCCTTGTCTGCTTAGACAAGTGGGTACGGCTCTCGGCTCTTCATGTGATTGTATTGTGACCGGAATTACATACGCTAACCCCGGGTCCCGACAGAATACAGATAGATTTAGTCAATCTATTTGTTTAAGGGGGGTGTACCGAAGAAGAAGTGTTTCTATTTTATCGGACGAAGTTGTAGATCAACCGCATTTCGGCACTGACCGTTTCATGTTGTGAGGTGTTAGCCGCATCGATTTTGTGCAATTGAGGAGACTCATGACCTCCTGTTCCATTCTCCGATGAGTGTGTTACCGTCACACATCTTGCTCCGCAGATGCGCAAGCCCCCGACGGTCTGTCGTCGTCGCCCATGCATGTTTTGTTTCGTTCTGCTACGTTCCCCACGTCCAACGACACGTGTAGGCATGCCAACGGGTTGGATACCTTTCCCATGGGCAGAGCTGAGGAGGATATTGACACGGTTTTTGAAGGCCTCAGGGTGCTTGTCGAGGAAGAGTGAGCAGGTCGTTGCCAACGCGTTGGTCGATGCATATACGCCAGGTGCAGGGAGGGAAAGGCACAACTTGCATCCAAGGTGTTCGACCTTCTCCCGGACAAGGACCTAGCCTCCTAGGGTACCGTCATGACCACGTATACCGATCGAAAACATCGTTGAGAAATTCTTAAACAAAACAAGAAGCCATCATTGAGAAGAGAATACGACAAAGCAGTACAGCTTGCAATAGAATGCCACGGAACACTTGGCTCATGCAAACATCGACACTTTGAAATTGATATTTCCTTGAACCAATCAACCTCGTTAAAATTCAGGATGCATCACGCATGCTTGCAACTTCTTACATTCATTCACACACAACACAAACACTTTCCACATTTCAAGCCAAGGACCGTTCGTTCATTCACGCTCTATACTACTCTCTGAAAGCGAAAAAGCTCAAGCCAAGGAACAAAGCGACGACGCATAGCAGAGCTGAGAGCTCCGTTGCAAAGATGCAAAACTTGTCTGGCGGGCGGAGAAGAGAAACCATGGAGCAGACCCTGCAGCCTAATGCCCGACGCCGGGGCTTGGCACGGACCACATCAACCGCACGGCCCTCGAAAAACCCCTCGGCACCGCCGCCGCCGACGATCGTACCTCGCTGCTGGGGCTCGGCGACACTCTGAGCACCAGGCCGCCTTCCAAGTGCAGCATCACCTTGCTGCCGCCCTGGTGCTGATCCTCCGGCAGCAGCCTACGACCATGGCACGGCGAGCAGCCGAGCAGGACCAGCAGCAGCGCGGCGATGAACGCCCACACGAGGCTCTTCTTGCTGCAGCTGCCGTTGCCGTGGGTATGAGAACCCATGCCGAGAGGGTAGGACGACGAGTGCGCTGCTCTGCTTCTGTACTGTATCTACTGGGTGCAGAACAGAGCTCAAGGAAGAAAGAAATGGAGCTCGCGATGTGTACAAGTGCCGGATGTAAATGGTGTTGGCAAAAAATGACTTGCTCTCGATCGATATATATAGTGAAACCCGCGAATGATTCCAATTCACGCTCCCGTGTGGTGTGGAGAATTGTTCGTGACCAACTGCCGGCGGCCGGCCTGACAAAAAAAGGCACCTCTGTTTTCTCTGAAACGGCGCAACTAGTCTACTCTACTAGTACTCCCTCCGATCCATATTAGATGATTGACATTTATTATGGATCGGAGGAAGTACTTTTATTCTTCCATGTTATGTTAAAGCGATAGTCAATGAGTTCCTCCGTAATATAGTACTACAACTAGTATAACCTTGCTCCATGTCAGCCCTGATGTGTTATATGCCGGCGATGACATGCATGGTTACTTTATCCGTTCTAAGCTCTGACCTTGTGATCATGAACCTATCCCAGCTGACTAATGTGTTTTCTATGTCAAAATTAACAAGGGAACAACTGATAACTAGTTTTCGATACTCTTGAGTTTTGGAAAAGACTACATCTGGCAGCGTAAGACCGTCCTTGGAAACGGTGTAAATTATACATACCTGTCTAACTTAGAGATGTATTTCTCCGATGACTAAACATTTTTCCATCAAAAATGAAGACAAGCAACCGAGGCCTATATATTTTCTACATATGTATTGAGAAGGAAACGGCAATCCCACTAGGGCCTAAGCATGCCCCAAATGTATTGTCTCTTGACTCGTCATTCTAAGGACTTGTGCACCATGATTTTTCTAGACAACGGTGTGAAGTTTGTTTTTATCCCTTAGGATATAGAGGGCGACCCAAACGAACCAGAATGTTTAAACCCTTAAAGTCCATACTCTGACATCTCTAATGCCAAACAGGATCTCATAGCATGATGCTATTTCCCAATGCCGCCTAATCCTAGACCTTCAAAGAGCATTGCTATCTATAGTGACTCGAATCCATTTTATACTTGCATTGAGCACCGATGAAATATATTGTCTTGGTTCCCCTCTATCAACCCATACTCTCCCCTTCTCATACTTTTGCTTTCTCTGAAAGTGTGAAGAATGAGTATTCTCTTATAGGGCTTTTAGAAAGCCGGTGTTGAGCAATGTTGCGCTTTTTAATTCCTCGTGTTCTAGCAACCATGGTTGGTAAATCTGAAGCCAACTTCTATCTGCTTAATCGCTAGGTGTGTGAAATGGAATTAAAGAGTTGCCATATGTCGTGTACCAGTGTCATTACTTTATAGGTTGGCTGTTTTAAATCCTTAGGATATTTATTTTTCAGAAAAGAAACCCCTTAGGATATAGAGGGCGATGTACGATGATTAAATCCCTGAAGTCCATACCATGACGTCCCTAATCCCGGTTGTGATTGTTCTTATTTTGGTTTTAGAACGAGATATGCTAACGTGGCATCGTGGAAAGATGAGATATATTGCAAATTGAAGACACCACATGGGTTGGTGGCATTCTTCTGTTTTATCACTTGACAGGGGACGATGTCGACTCCGACGACATTGAAATTGGATTTTTCTTCGATCATCAATCAACCTCGTTAAAATCAAGGATGCGTCACATCACATCACATCACGCAGCTGTTTACATTATTTTTCAGCCGGTTCTTGCACAAGCACAAGCACATCAGAAAACCCTTTCCCATTCATTCATTCATTCACGCGCTATTCTACTAGTGTAACTGAAAGCGAAATTAAAAGTTCAAGTCGAGGAACAAAGTAACGAAGCAAAAGCAGAGCTCTCCCTTGCAAACATGCAAAATTTTCATGGAACAAGCAAACCCGAACCAACCGAGGATCCTAATGCCCGACGCCGGGGCTGGGCACGGACCGCATCGACCGCACGGCCCTGGAGAACCCCCTCGGCGCCGCGGCCGCCGCCGACGATCGCGCCTCGACTCCCGGGCTCGGCGACAATCTGAGCACCAGGCCGCCTGCGAAGTACAGCACCTTGACCTTGCTGCCTTGCTCCTCCGTCAGAAGCTTGCGCCCTTGGCACGGCGAGCAGCGGAGCAGCACCAGCAGCAGCACGGCGAGGAACGCCCACGCCTGCCGCAACGATGGCGACGACGATGCGCCGCCCCTCTTGCTGCTGCCGCGACCTGTACGAACGGTAAAACCCATGCCGGAACCGTACACAAGCTGAAGGAGGAAGTGGAACGGTGCTGGAGAAATCGGCTTGGTGGCTTGGCAAAAGAATATGGCTTGCTCTGGAGCTGATGGGGGGCACAGAGGCGTGCTCTCGCTCGATATATATAGCGCCGCGGATGGTTCCAGTTAAAGACTTAAGAGCCCGTGTGGAGAATTCTTGGTGACCAACTGCCGGCCTCAGAGTCCAGCTTTATTCCATGTTTTGTTAAGGAGATGGTCAATGAGTTCCTTGCATATTTTTGATTTCCTCCATGTCAGTCATGTGGAGAAACTGTCCTGTCCCTGTCCTGCTGCCGAAATGGCATTCTGTTACTATACATACATATGCCGGCGATGACATGATGCATGGGTTAGTTACTTATACAGTACTTAACTAGTTCTGACCTTGTGAGCACGGATGAACTTGTCAACCAGCTGACTCGTGTGTTTTCTATGTCCAAAATTAACCTGGTCTTAGGAGTAACTGATACAACTAGTTTTTTACACCGTGAGTTTTGGAAGAGATTACATTTGGCAGCATAAAGCGCCTTCTCAGCATAACCAATCAGCCGCACGAGTGGTAGCGTTCGTGCAGTTATAGACTTTAGTAGCACTGATTGTACTCTAAAAAAGCTCTGATTATATATGAACTCCCAGGTGGTAGCGTTCTTGACCTAGCTATAAAAATCACTAGAAATACCCAGGCTATAGTACTTATTCCGCATCGGAATGTGGGCATGTTAGCCAATGGTTAGCAAGCTAAAACCCCAAGGAATCGATGGAGACGCCGACACCTTTGTGGACGGACGGCGAAGAGCGAAAGCGAAGCCAGAATCTGAGTGGAGAACGCATTGCAGGACATGATGCATGTGCCCTCCATCCAATCGATCGGACGAGGTCGGCTTGCTAAGCTAAGCTAGTTTCTGATGCAAAGGGATTATGGCATATTCGTTCTTAAACTACCTGAAGCTTAATTAGATTTGTAGGTTATCATCTATCTATCTATCTATCTATCTATCTATCTATCTATCTATCTATCTACGGACGAGCATTTCTAGGTTATCATCTCCCTGCGGCCGGCGCCATGATGGATTTGCAAAAGGGAGGAACCATTCAGGGCAAAGTGCATAGGCATACATTTTTAAACTTGCCGGTTGGGTCGAGAGTTCAGAATATGCCAAAGCAAAGCACGGGAAGCCATCGCGGCTGATGTGTCTCTGGTGCGTGCGTGCGTCCAAAGAGATCGACCGAGTGGCAAATGGTTCAAATCCTTGGACTTGGACGGGGCTAGGTTCCGTTCAACGTAAAAACATCTCTTGTGTTGTTGTTCTTACACGTTGCACATTGATGGGTGGGAAAAAAAACATGCATGTTGCAAAATATTTGTCTGTTCGATTCTGAACCTTGTCGTTTGCACCATTGCACCTCCACTGTCGTCGGTTTGCGGCGAACGGCTCTCCCGAGACGCCGGAGTTGAACGGCGGTGGAACGATACAAACACGGCCGTCCCCGTCCGGCCCGTCGCCGTCGCGCCTGCTCGCCGAGCGCGTGTTGGACGATTATTATTCGGAGCGTCGGCGTCGCCGTGCTGTATGTATGTATTTCGTTGCTGTCATGCATAATCATGCAGAGAAGAAAGCCCCACACGAGGTTCGTCTCTTTCCCGTCGCCAGCACGAGGCAGAGTGGTCGGCCGGGGTGCGCGCGACGTGTCAGGCAGCTACCGTGCGGCGTGGGAGGTTTGAATTTGATCAAGCTCCGTTCCCCTCCCACGACAGACAGGGACGGAAGAGGATACCTTCGTACGAGGTAACCACCCACCCATCGCAACCAGCTAGCTGCCAAACCACGAAGAAGATGATCCATCATCCATCGGAACCTAGCCCTCCCCGTGCACCCGTCCCGCGGAAGCAAAATTTATTTTTCACGTGTCACTTTGGTTTTGCTTTGTGTCTATATCAAAATCTATTATTATGCACGTACGTACACTATCAAAAACGTACTCCATTCGAACCAAAATAAGTGTTTCGGTTTTCAACCGGGGTCAGTTCAAAATTGCGATAGTTATTATGGATCAAAGGTAATATTAAACATCTTTTGCATTTTTTCTTTAATAATAACGTGCATTACTTCATTATGAATGCGATTGGTCATTGGTCCCTCCCCAACCAATGCAAGGGAGGAGAACGCGGCACTAGGCACATACAAGCAGGGAGATGATACGAGCTCGCGTGCGTGCGCGAAATACCGCAACTTCGCGCACTCTTTCCCGTGCGAACTCGTCACCGACCAAGAAGGAAGCACGGCCTTTTCTTCGACGAGCGACAGGCGGCTACGACGGCTTTTCTTCAACCCGTTCCACGCTTCTTAGCGGCTTCATCCATGGATGTAAGTTCTTCCTCTCTGTGGTCATCGTTACTTAGATCTGTGAGCATGTGCTAAGATTAGATATGTGAGCATGTGGTAGCATTGTAGAGATGTGAGCATGTGCTAAGATTAGATATGCATGTGAGCATGTGATGATGTGGTAGCATTGTAGATATGTGAGCATGTACCGATGTGATAGCTATTTATGGTGATTTATTGGTAGTAATGTTTCTCGAAGGGCCGTAGCCGAATTTTATTAGATTAGAAGAGAGAGTTTACAGTCGCATCTAGACTGGTACAAAAAGGAGGCCCTCGAGAAGGAAAGCCAAAAACAATACAAGACAAGACTACATCAACGAGAAATCACGAAAGATCAGAGATCAGCTATCCACTACTAGGAAAGGGCAGCGTCCTTTTTTTTGCCTTTAAATGCGCCACTAAGGACAAACCACTAATACTTATGGGTGGCGTCACTATTAAATTTTGAATTTAGATTTGAATAACGTTTTTTTTATTTTTTTATTTTTTTCTTAATCTCAGGTTAGTATGCTCCAAGGGTCACCCATCCTATTACTACTCCAGTGCCAGCACGCTTAACTTCTCGGTTCTATTCAACTCCCACTCCAGCTCACCTCATATAAATCCTATTAAACCATGTTGATGTCTAGGACCTTGCTAATGTTCATGGGTGTGCTAAAATTTTCAACATTTTTTGAAATTCTCTCGATGGGACCATTAGCATATTTTGAACTTTTTTTAAAAAATTGTTTTTTTTAAGTTTTTAATGTTATTATCTAATTTTTTCAACCTTTTTTGAAACTTCCCGATTGGTCCTCTAGCCTATTTTGATTTTTTTTTAAATAAAAAATGTTTTTTAATAATTTCATTTTTTTCCTGTTACTAGTGGCGCATTTCATACAAAATGCGCCACTACTAAGTTCAATTTTTTTTCATTTTTTTGTCTCCAGATCTTCAAATGCCCGTAACTTTTTTCTGTTAGGTTTTTGAGGATTCTAAAAATGTTCAACGGGGTTCCCCCATGTTGAATTTGGATATAACTTTTCAAGTAGATGATTTTTCAGATAAAAACTTTTTCATCGAAGGTCGTATGCAAAAGTTATGCCCATTTTACAAAATTCTCGAGAGATTTTGCAAAAAAAAATCGAAATTCATATTTGTAAATTTTCCTAACAACTAGACCACATATCATATGGGAAACTTATTTTCTTTTAATTTTTTGACATTTCTATCATTTTCTTCTAATTTTTTTCAAATTGAAAAGGCGGTCCATATGCAAGATGCGTCACCCCTAAGAACTTATGGGTGGCGCATTCTAGATGCGCCAGAATGAGCCACCCATAAGCTCTTAGGGGTGGCGCATTTCCAAAATGCGCCACCTATAAGGTTCTTATGGGTGGCGCATTTATCCAAATGTGCCACGTATAAGGGGATCCTGGGCTGGCCCACTCTTATGGGTGATGCATTTCCAAATGTTTCCATGTATAGTTGTTTCTCTAGTAGTGATCCATGATGGTTTCGTGTTGATCAACCATCAATTGGTTGATTGGTAGTAATGTTTATCCATGTAGACTTTGATGATGTTCATACTTTTTTCCATGTCGGCATATGAAAGATGATAATATATATGGTAGATGATGATTTTAGACATGAGTGACAGTATAATAGTATGGTAGATAGTGTTGAATTTTATGATCGATATGTCATATGTAGTATTATTATTGCCATTGCTGATAACATGAGCACGCAAGATTTTAGGCAAGGTATTGTGATGTCGGAGAGTCAAATCACAGCACCCTTCTACAAGAATCTAGTACGGTGTTAGGGTACTCTTAGAAAAAAGTGTATTACCTCCGATCCATATAATGGACTCAACTTTATCTAGATTCGTATGTATCTAGTTAAGTATTTAGATTAGATGCATGTGTATCTAGACAAACTTAAGTCCATATGGATCGGAGGGAGTACCATTATTATCAGTCTTTGTTTGAAAATGGACTCTGAACCTTGTCGCATGCACCATTTGCACCTCCACTGTCGGGTTGCGGCGAACGGCTCTCCCGGGACGCCGGAGGCGAACGGCATGGGGGGGCTCGGTTACAGTACAAACACGGCCGTCCCCGTCCGGTCCGTCGCCGTCACGCCCGCCGCCGCGCGCTGCGCGTGTTGGAACATTATTAACTCGGAGCGCCAGCGTCGCCGTCATGCAGATCGGAAATTCGGAACTCAAAAGCCCCACGCAGGTGAGGTTCGTTTTCGATCGTCTCTTTCCCGTCGCCAGCACGAGGCTAATAATAGCCTCCGTGCACTGCAGTCCACAGCTCCACAGCCAGCCGCTCACGTAGACAGACGCAGACGGCGGAGGGTCCGCGCGACGTGGCAGGCAGGGAGCGGCCGGGTGTGTGGGCAAATTTCCAGGTTCCGTTCCGCCATTCCAGCCACCTCCCACCGCGCGTACGAGGTAACCAAACCAGCCACCCATCCCTCCCTCGCAACCAGCCAAACCAAACCTCAGGAAGACGACGACGATCCATCCATCGATCGGAACCCGCTCCTCCGGCCGTCCCGCGGGAAATCGATCGCGATCGCGATCACGATCGCACGCTCGCCGCTCTGCCCGCGATCGATCAGGTAATTCTTTCATTGGGATACCGCGATCATCGCCTCCGACTCCGATGGATCCATGTTGATTTCGCTTCTGTGCTTGCGTGCGCAGATGAGTGTGTCTGGGTCGGACAGCCGGTCGTCCAAGAAGCCCAAATGTATTGTATTGTATTGTATTGTGCCGCATTCTTTGGTCAATTCACCCTATTTTGTTGAGAAGAAATGCAGGCGTGTGATGACCAGATAGATGCCCGTTTCGTTTTTGGCATGCAGATTCCAAATTCACGCAGCAGGAGCTGCCGGCATGCAAGCCGCTGCTAACTCCCGGAATCGTACGATCTGTTCATCTGTTCCTCTTCTCAATTGTGATATTGTAAATGTGACTTCTGGGGTTACGTCTTTATCAACCTGAATGTAACACGAAACCATCAATTGATTGATGGATAGGTCATCGGCGCCTTCTCTCTCATCGGCATCATCTTCGTCCCCATAGGGCTCGCGTCGCTCTCTGCATCGCAGGAGGTGAAAGAATTCAGACTATATATATGAATGCATTTTACGGAGTAGTTTCTTGTTTCCTAATCTGACACCGTTGCAATGCAGATTGTTGAATTGGTGGATCGGTATGACGAGGAGTGTGTTACGGCCAGCGACAAGGTAGGGTTCATTCAAGACTCCAAGGTCGACAAGGCCTGCACCAGAAAGATCACGGTGAGATTCAGAAACACATCTCATTCATTCATTCAGAAATGTGTATGTACTTTAAGATGTCTAGCTGAATCCTTCAAATTTAACCCCTCAAATCTTAACTTCTTAATCTTGTTAAATTAAATGAAAACGGTTCCTAGCTAGCCAAACTCATAAAACTCAAAATTCCTTGAAAATTTTCAGGTGCCCAAGCCTATGAAGGGCCCCATACACATCTACTACCAGCTGGAGAACTTCTACCAGAACCACCGGCGGTACGTCAAGAGCCGGAGCGACCAGCAGCTGCGCTCCAAGGACTACAACGACCACTCGGCCATGGTGAAGAGCTGCGACCCGGAGGCCCTCGGCGACGACGGCCACCTCATCGTGCCCTGCGGCCTCATCGCCTGGAGCCTCTTCAACGACACCTACGCCTTCTCCGTCAACAAGAAGTCCGTCACCGTCAACAAGAAGAACATCGCCTGGGCCAGCGACAAGAACAGCAAGTTCGGCAGCGACGTCTTCCCCACTAACTTCCAGAAGAGCCAGCTCGTCGGCGGCGGCAAGCTCGACGACAAACTCCCCGTATGTTTACGTAGCTCACTCACTGAATCATTTTGATAAGTGCAGAAAGAATCAACTTCTCAAGAATTGTTTGATCTTTTTACAGCTGAGCGAGCAGGAGGACCTGATCGTGTGGATGCGGACGGCGGCGCTGCCCACGTTCCGGAAGCTCTACGGCCGGATCGAGGCGGACATGATGACCAGCGACGAGATCACCGTGGTCATCCAGAACAACTACAACACCTACAGCTTCGGGGGCACCAAGGCGCTGGTGCTGTCCACCGCGTCCTGGATCGGCGGCAAGAACAACTTCATCGGCGTCGCCTACGTGGCCGTCGGCGGCCTCTCCCTCCTCCTCGCCATGGGATTCGTCGTCCTCTACGTCATCAAGCCAAGGTAAATGTTGTGTGATATCTCATTTTCGAATGGCAAGTAAGTTGATGTAAGAAAATGTGTGGATTTTGGTCAGGACCCTCGGAGACCCGGCCTACCTGTCGTGGAACAAGGAGTCGGCCGAGTACTCACACTGAATGAGATGCTGAAATCATAACAGTATCCGTTTCTGTAGATGCAGCAGGGTTTTGAGGTTTTTTTCTTGTTTGTTTCTAGAGAAGGATCATGGCCTCCGGTCGTGTACTATCTTCCATAAGCGCCGGTGTCTGCTGTTATTTTCTTTTCCATTCTGCCTGAGCTAGGGAAGAAGCACTTGTACCCATTGGATAAGAATATATAAGAGCAACTCTAGCAGATGCGTCCCGAAACACATGATCGGGTCTGGCGCGGTCTTTCAGAATTCGTGTCCATGGTGCGCAATGCAAAACGGGACTCTAAACTATATATAACTTTGAATATATGTTATTTGGTACAACATTACAAGTATATCGAATATCAGTGACAAAAGAGTAAATATAGTACTACTAGTATATTTTAGATGTAACATGCATTAAAACTGTATGAGTTATTGGATCAAAACATACAAGACCATGATCTTCTTTCTTTATGAGAAAACTTTCGATCTATCCATCTTCAAACATGATAGTACAATGTACACTAAAAATTATAAGAATTACATCCAGATCCGTAGACCACCTAGCGACAACTACAGGAATTGAAGTGAGCCGAAGGCACGCCGCTGTCATCACTATTCTCTCGTCGGAACCGAGAAAAATTGTTGTAGCAGACAGTCGGAAAGTCATCATGCTAAGGCTCCATAGGACCAGCACACCAGAACAACAACTGTCGCCGTTGAATAGTAGAGTATATCGAAAGGATTCAACCCGAAGACACACAAACGTAGACGAACTACGACCAGATCCGAACAAATACATCGCGGACAGATCCACCGGAGACACACCTCCACACGTCTATCGACGATGCTAGACGTACCACTGGGATGTGGGCTAGACAAGGAGAACTCTATTTCATCTTCAGGGAGCAGCCGTCATCTCGTATTCCTGAACAGAACACAAACCTTAACAATACTACAAAAATCTCAAAACACGAAGCCCTCCCACCGGCAAGAACCACGATCCACTACGTCGCGATGGCCCTAAGGCCACTTGAGACGAATCAGATCGAATGTGGCATCGGCGGGAGGCAGCTGAACCCTAGCTTTTGGGAGGCGGCGGCTACGTGCGGAAGCCGGCTGCTGCGTATCGGAATAGAAGTTTACAGAATAGAACTACCGAGACCTTGATTTTCAATGAACATCTATCTTGAAAATCTTCGACACGTGATACGGTAATATCTTGAGCAACTACTGAGCTATATTCCCAAATAATCAATTGCAGACTAACGTTCGAAAGAACAAAATTTAGAAATGGATGCACTTATACACTAACATTAAAATAGGAAAATTAATAAAACTATTCAATTTATTATTTACCTCTTTTAGAGAAATATAATTGTATTACTTACTTAGATAAAGTGATGAGAAAAATACCCGCAAAAAATAGATTACTGAAATAAATAAGGCTTTGTATACGTATAGTAAATGAATGTCTTTGTAGTGCACTGCTATGGACACTGCTATGTATCACTTAGAGCGATACCACCTTAGCGTCGCGTAAAGGACGTACAACTCGGCCGGGACAGTAGCCACCGAAAGAAGTTCTTATTTGTTTTATTTTTCAATTATTACTCCTTCGTTCATTTTTATAATTTTCCATTTTTATATTTATATTTTACTACAAAGATCTACGTATTTTTTACATAAATGTCAGCACAGTTTTAAAAAATTGTCGGGGTAATTTTACAAAAAAAGAAGACGACAGTTTAAAAATGCTTACATGTTTTAGGAAAATGTATGTATCATTAATTTTTCTTAATAAAATATATAAAGTAATAATGAAAAAAAAGTCATATCGTTCAATTATATGTTCATCGAATGTATTTATAAATGTCTATAACGTGTTCAAAACGTTCATATATGTTTAGAAAATCCTTCCAAGAAAATGTTTACGTGTCTCTAAATAATGTTCATGACACATAAAAATATATTTCTGTAATGTAAATAGGTATCATATATATATATACCCTATATATATATATATATTTGGAAAATATATTCATCATGTCTTTTAAAAAAAGTTTGCGATAATTGGCAAACGTGATGATTATAGGTATAGACCCCGAACACATATGCATGTACCGCTTTCATCTTTTTTTTAAGGAAAAATTATTTGTTCTCTCCATATTTGTAACCTGTTAGAGTAAATTGCATGCCTGCAGGAAAAACCAAAATTGTTGGTGTCATTCTAGATTCTTTTTATTTCAAAGATTCAAAATGTTTCGTAGCTCAAATCATTGGTCCGATTGAAAAACTGTTTTCACATTAAAGAATCGTCTCGGTGAAATCTTTGAAACTAGATCTCTTGGTTATATGTTCCGATGACTATTTTTTAGGAAAAAATTATCACACTAAGCTATGTAAGTTATCAAGCTTGCAATCCGTAACTTACCATGTTTCTTACACTGAAATTATCAGGGCATAAAAAGGATTTCTCAACCTTCTCGGCAATGCACATGCATCCATGCACTAGAGGAAAAAAAAATGAATGTCATGCTTGATTCTTCTTGGTTCAAAAATTCAAAATGTTTTGTAGCTTAAACCGTTGGTCCGATTGAAGATCCGTTTTCAAATAAAAAATCATCTTGACGAAAATTTTGAAATTAGATTCCATGTTGATACATTTCTATTATTTTTCTTGGATCATAAAATTACCACATGTGGCCTAAGTAGGTGTGTTTCTTTATCATAAAATTATGATGTTGTATACACAAAGATTAAGTTACCTAAAGTATGTTTTTAACAATTTTTCTCTTCGGGATAACAAAGTCACTGCGATGTTTGTGCGTGAATTATCATATCTCCAAGGCTCGAGTTATCGGCTTTTATGTTTGTATATTACCAGGCTATTCACACATAAGTTATCGAGTGTATTTTTCAACAAATTTTATATAGAGATAAAAACCTACCATGACATTTGTATGTGAATTATCAACACTATTATGACTATATTATCATGCTATTCACACAAAAGTTATTGGAGTTGTTTTTCATCATTTTTTTGTGATCAAAAGTTATCGGAATGTTTGTATGTGTGTTATCAGGTCTATGATACGTATATTATCATGGTATTTATGTAAAAATTAATGAAGTATATTGTGAAAACAAAAATGCACACAAAAATGGATCAAATAGATCGATTCCCTACAATGCACACAGAAAATAAAATGTAATGCAACGTTAAACTACTTTATACATCTTAATTTATACGAGCCCCCAATATTTCATATGCTAGGTCACCGAAGTAACAAAATATTTACTCTGTAACAAAATACTGTGCAAAGTAATTATATGGGGTTAGTCTATGTAGGTAGCCAGCTAGCTTTACAGGCTACATCATGTTTGACAGAGTATAACCATGAACAGGGTCTAGCATACGCAGCTTTCGTGCGGTCCGACAATTAACTCTTGTCAACTCAATTTTGTCAAGTAGGCGTGTTCAGGTTTTAGGGGGGGGGGGGGCAATGGCCCCCTTAGTGCATCACGATTATAACAAATAAAGGGAGGATAAGCGCATACCTCTCAAGGTATTTCAATAAAATATGCAACAAAAGTACCGATGCGCGGGGCTAGTATATCCAAGTGTGGCTTTTAGAGAGAGGATTCGAGGAGGTGGGCAATGCGGAGAACAACGGGGATAAGAGCAACGAGTGACCAATCACCCACACCGAAGGGGAAGCACGATGGGTATTGGCGAAGGTAATAGATTGGGGGCGGAAGACTGAAGCAAAAAAGCAGTGGCAGTTACGGCTGGTAGCAGCCACAGAGAGGGAGGGAGAAGGGCGATTAATTAACCCAACACGGCAAAAAACAAAAACTATCCACGTGCTCAACATGCGCATGCGAAAAATCCAGACTCGAGCTTGATCTGGCCTGGCCAAAAAGCCGAAAAACCCGGTGGGCCATCGAGCCGTGGGTATCACATAAATGGAAAAATGTATACAATTTGAAAAAATCATATATATTAAAAAAATATCCATCATGTAATTATAATGTTCAATGTTTATAAAAAAAATGTTTCACGTGCATATAAAATGTGTAAGTATCTTTTAAAAGAAGAGATGTATTCAAAAAGATAAAATAAACCAAAGAAAATCGAAGAAAACTGGTAAAGAAACATAGGGAAAAAATCATGAAACGTTCTAAAATTGGTTCAAACCATTTTATAACATCTTTCCAAAACCACTTATAAATGTTAACCGTTTATGAAACAAATCTCGATGTACACATAAAATGTAGACATGTGTTAAAAAGATGGAAATAAAAAATTAATAAACTTGTAGGGAAATATGGAAAATTAATAAAATTGGTGAAAAAAACCCGATGGAGAAACAAAAAAAATTAAAAATCCTCATGAAAGCAAAAGAAAAAAACCAATGAAAATGGAAAATAGAAGACTAAACACAATGGAAATTGAATAAGAAGAATAAAACCAACCAAATCCTGCAAATAAGCATAAGGATAAATAAAAACAACAGTAAAAAAATCAAACATCCAGGAGCAAAAGAAGATGAAAATAACCAGCAGTTACACATATGAGCTGAGTGAATGAGCAGAATCACAAAGAGATGAAACGAAACAACCCGATAATGGTGCGATATCGAACCAAGTTGTGAGAGTGGTCACGAGAACAATGGTAACCCTAGCCCACTATAGTTCAAGTGCTGACTTAAAACCGATGGTCATAATTTTTTGAATTTATTTCACACATTTCAGCGACATGTGTTCAGTGGGAGAAAATATTCCCATCAACTACGAAGGCGTCTGTGGCAACTTTGTCAAGCTCAAGATGATGTACCGGCTCAATTATTTGGAGATGCTCATATGGGTATTGTTTACATGTGTTCATAGGATTGAGTGTATGTGTGTATGTATGAGCGTCGAAATATGCTAAAAACCCTGTTGCGACACAAAATTCATTGGGGCAAGGATTAATGGAAATTATTACAAATGATATATAGCTTCGTCAGAGCGTAATTGCACACCGATTGAGGCTTCTCATAAAGGGGGTGATATAGCATCGGGTCTAGTCGTGAGCTACAATTTTTTTTGTTGGTTTTCGTTATTTCACAATTTTTGTATTTTTTAAATTAACTTACTTCAATATTTAAACAGTCATCACACTTTACATAAATGTTTATGTATATAAAAATGATGTTAGAATAAATATTTTCTAACTTAGATAGCAATAAAAATATCTGACACATAAAAAATATTCACGCATTTCATTTTTTTGAAATGTCTATGCTTTGTAAAATATCTTGCATAATTTTATAAATATCAATTCATACCATTCATAAAATTCCATGATTTTTAAGAAATGTGACATGTTTTAAATTATGTGCAGAATGAGTATCTTTAATGAAATGTTCATCATGTGTTAATGAAATGTTTAATGTGTATCATAAATATGTTTCACATGTATATAAAATGTATATCCTGTAAAAGTAGAGATGCATTCAGAAAAACTAAAATAAAAAGTTATTATATTATTTTTTGACAAAATTGATAAAGAAAGATAATAGTATAAAAACATATCATGAAAGGCTATAAACTAACCTAAACCGCTCTATAGAAAGTTTCTAAAACCATTTATATGTGTAGGTGCAATAAGACGAGCGTACTCCCAAAGCCGAACGACTCTAACAATAAACAAGACATAACTCCCACGCAAAAACTGAGATGTTGCATTAGTGCTTATACAAAAAAACTCATCTCATAGGAGCCCCCTAAAATTTGGTGTCCTATGTCAGTTTTTTATTTTTATTTTTATTAAAAAGACGGTGAATATAGACGATTCTGAAAATAAAATAAAATAAACGTGTACCTGCTTTCTTTTTAGCGGGGAAAATGTGTACCTGGCGGTGGCCTCGCCAACCCGAATAGAGGCTCTTCGGACCCGTTCAGATGGAATCAGGGGCTCTTCGGCATCGTCTACCCCTTCAAGAAGGAGCCAGACGGTGATTTTCGGCCTCACTCAGGCTGATCTAGGCGGGGCCATGTTCGGCTTCTTTTTTATTTTTTTATTTTCTCTTTACTTTCTTTTTCATATTATTTTCCTTTTTAAAACTTGTAAAATATACAGTGAAACTTTTTAAAAGACGAATAATATTTATATAATATATTTTAAAATTATTTCTATAACATGTTTAAATTCTTTAAAATGGAAATGAAATTTTCTTGTTATATATGTCGAATTATTTAATATATAATGATTTTTTAAAATGCATGGTTCAACATTTTAAATATGTATTAAACTTTTTATATTATATGATGAATATTTTTAATAGACACCGAACCAGTTTTTAATGTAGATTAATATATACTATTTTTTTAATATTATACGATGAACAAATTTTCTAATACTCACCGAATTCTATTTAATATAGAATTATTTTTTAAAATATACACTAATCATTTTTATAGAATGCAGTTTAGTTCTGTTCAGGAACTACGGGTCTGCAGATATTGCCTTATTTAATATGTTGTTATTTACTTGTTATTAAGATAATTTTTATCTGGCAGGCAATTGCATGTTGGGAAAAGAGACTAGCAAAAGTCTTGGGATAATTCCTTCCCTTATGTTAATCTTTATAATGCCATATGGCCTTGAGAATTTCATAATTGTTTCCCTCTTCCATATATTTGATCAGAACTGAAGATGTGTGGCATTGGTCTGTAACTGAACTAAAACATTTTTCATTTGCAAATCTTCTTGTTTTTACAGGAAAAGAACGAACATGGATGAAGAACCAAAATAATTTAGACATGACAAGCTCTTGGAGTGATATCTAGGGATCTCCAACGCGATACCAAAGCGACAGTAATGCTTTTGCAAATAACATATACCGCAACAATATCTCAGTACCATGCTAAATTTGTATCGCCTTTCTAACAGAGTAGATAGATCAACATTTCCACAAATCAAATGTGTTCTCTTTATTTTTGGTCTGTTGCTATATGGGTTATATTATTGAATCTAATTAATCAAATCTAACAGATGAAGAAGCATCAGAGAGAGAAGGGCGTCAGTCGCTACAAGGCGATAGAGAGAGAGAGTACGCAAAGGAAAGGTTTCGACAGGCCTAGGAGCAAGGGTTTTAGGTTTGAAAATGGGAACAATTCCCACCTCACCAAAATATGTGAAATATTATTAAGTGGTGCCAGAGAAATATCATTAAGTGGTTTGGAAAAAAATCATGAAAAAGAAAGAAAAAAGGAAAACAAAAAAACAGCTACGGAAAATGGCCTTGCCTATATTGGCCTCAGCGAGGCCGAAAAGCTTAACTCCAGCCTGAGCGAGGCCAAAAAAACCCTTTCGATTCCTTTTGGGTCTAGGCGAGGTTGAAGATCCCCAATTAAGTCTAGACGAGGTCGATGAGCATTTTTTTAAATGATCTATATTCTCCTGATTTTGCAAAAGGTGTATATACTATTTTTATAAAAAATCTCCACGCACGAGCAGATAACTCACACATACCCATCAATCGGCCCGCTTGGCAGCCGTGGCCGTGGGAGGGGGAGTGAGAGCATCTCCAGCCGTTGAAAACCCCCAAGATACACCCAAACCAATTTTTTTGTGGTAAATGCTTCATCCAGCGAAAAATTTAGGCATGGAGAGAGCAACATTCCAGTCACATTCCACACCTAACAAAAGTTTGTATGGGAAATAATCGAGCGGGATAAGAAAAACGACACTTGAAGAGATGTGATTCTTCAAAATTTCGCCAGCGCCCCCCAATAGCCCCCAGCGCCCTGGGTTTCGTCTGGGTTTGCCGACACTATTTTGATATCCGGAGGGGGGAGGGGGGCGCTGGGGGCATGAGTGGGCTATTTTCGGCCTTTTTGACCATCTAAGCCGAAAAAACGAAGCAAAAAAGTGTGCTAGGAAACGTGCTGAAGGGCAGTTAGTAGAGATGCTATGAGGGAGGGGCAATCGAGAGATGGAGGGATAAATGAAAGAGAAATGTCACACACACACACACACATGTGGATTCCATGAGGAGGGAATTTTTTTTTTGAACCATGGAGGGGAATAAAGTTAAAAGATGGAAAATGACGAATTTAAGTTTACACATAGGCAGTACAACCTGAAAAATATATTTGAGAGTGCACATCTTTAGGCGACCAGTATGTCACCTTCACATACGCATATGCAACGTGCGTGCGTGTGACCACGCGCTCGCACGTACCGTGCACGCATATGCAACGTTGCGGCTTGCGGCTGCTGCACGTCGGCCGGCAACTACCACCGGGGAAGAAAACAACGACGGCGTCGCCATCATCCGGGCACGGCTGACGGCCGGGAAGATCCATCCCGGCAACCCGCGTGGCTTCACGCAACTGAGTGCCGTCTTCGCCTGCTGCAATAGTTCCATGAATGTAGTAGAAATGTTGGACCCTTGATCGCCAAACTTTTGGCACTTCTGCACCAATCAACAACTGCAATCTTTCACCGTTTGGTTTCAACAAGGGCCATTGAATGAATTAAAGTCTAGATTTGCTAATCATCATGGAACGGAAAATTAATACTCTTTCCGTTTTTATTTACTCTGTATATTAAAGTTGACCAAAGTCAAATTTGGTAAAGTTTGACCAAATTTATAAAAAAAATATGATCATTTATTATAAAAATCTATATGATGTAAAAGTACATTTAATAAACAATCTAATAACATTGATTTGTTATTGCATATGTTAATATTTTTGTTTATATTTTTGGTCAAAGTTTACAAAACTTGACTTTGACTAAAGTTAATATGCGGACTAAATAAAAACGGAGGGAGTATTGTTTATGTCGATTTATGTAGAAATGAATGCAATCCCGCGCTCAAGATGGGACACGACTCTTCCAAAACTACTACCACGAAGTAAAGGGTTGATTGATTTAGATGCGGAAGGAGAGGGAGGAAGGGACGGGGTATAAACGAATGGCGGTGGCGATCACAGATGATCAGGCCTATAAAGTGGGTGGCTCGAGGAAGGCAATGTTGGGTCAAATAAGGGAAAATAAGGACCATGTAACGAGTTATTTTTTTAAGAATATTCCCCGACTTCTACATCAGAATGACGCATTCTCAAATTAAGCTAATATGAAAAAAAATCATTGCTATAAATATAAGATGTTTTAGATAATAAACTAGTGATCTAAAACATCTTATATTAATTTACGGAGAGAGTACATAGAAGAAGGTGATTAGACACCTGTTTTATTATTGGATCGTCATCCAAACCGGTTGTATGTATTTGTTGGTGTAGGTCTAGGTGTTGTTTTTTCCGAGTGAAGCGTTTGCTCAGTTATGTCGTGTCAGCTATAACAACCTTCTTGTGCACCATTTCCTCATTGACCGTGTCGTTGTGGAGCCCTGGCACCTTCCCCAATGTGGGGATTCCATTCTCTTGGGGTGAAAAATCTCACGCGCAAGGGGAGTTTTACCCACCATTGCCTTTTGTTGGCATCCGGTTAGGCGAACAACACAAACCTGGGATGCAATTGCATATTGTATTTCTCGAAGTTTGAGCTCAACACTGGCCTCGCTTTAGTTATGGCTTCTCCACATATGGGCTAAAGATATGGAGAGTGTTGATCATCACAGACGTTTGGGTTGAGTTTGCCACGTTCGATTGAGTGGCAAAATCATGTTTGCACAGTGACTAGGCAGACCGCTCGGGTGGTTAAGATGGATATGAGGTGTCCAATTGTTAATGCTCTTACCCCCCCCCCCCTCGACCTTGCAATAGTAAATGTGGACTATGTGGAAAACGTTAACCACATCCCATTTAATTGTACAATCAGAAAATTCAATCTCGCAGATATGGGCATGATATGCCAACCACTATACTTGAAAAAACTAAAAAAACAATGCATATTTTACCCTTAATAATATAGGTACATGACCCACAGCTACAATCATATATATCTGCCCTCTTTATATATGCTAGAGATGTGAGTGGCGATGTGACCCATGTAGCCAAGGAAACCAATATGCAAACAATATCTTTATCTCTTTGTCCAAGCTTCTTGTCCTAAGTTAAGAACAATTTTTTTCATGCAATTGCTATTTTGGCATGACCATGCCTTAGGGATGAGTGGCGTTGGGAAAAATGATTTAGCTAAGAGGGAAACTTGGTTATACAGCTCAATTATGCCAACGTATGTGCTTCACTCCATGGTGCATACTTGCACAAATGACTTCATCTGGTGCTCGAATTGCATGCACTACTGGAAAAAATCATATAGGTAGATCAACAGTAGTGGTGCAGGGTAAGTGGCACGCGCTACTGCTACTTAGTAGTGATGGCTATCCTCACACAGCTAGTAGTTGCATATTAGTTGGTCCGGGAACACCATTTGTGACATTTTTCAAAAGAATCAACAATCGCGCATTGCCTGTGTTGCAATGATTAAAATCTTTCTTGAGCACCAATTTTTTTGGATAATATTGGAAGTAGAGGGAGGAAGGGAGGGGGTATAAAGGGATGGCGGTGGCGATCACAGATGGTTAGGCCTATGAAGGTGGGTGGGTTAGGGAAGTCAATGTTGGGTTAGATAAGGGCGATGTAATGAGTTTTTTTTCTAAAGGAGAATGCCCAGATTTCTGCATCAAAATGATGCATTCTCAAATCAAGCTAATATAAAAGAATATTGCTACAACCGATATACATAGGAGAAGATGATTAAACACCTATCCTATTGTTGGACCACCATTCAAATCGGTTTTATGTATCTGTTGGTATTGGTGTTGTTTGCTAGCAAGGTGGGTCAGACTTTTCTGGTGATTGTGATGGTATTGTTTTTTCGAGCAAAGCGTTTGCTTAGTTATGTCGTGTCAGCTATAACAACCTTCTTGGGAGCCATTCCCTCATTGATCGTGTTGTTGTGGATCCCTGACACCTTCCCCACCATGGGGATTCCAGTCTCTTGGGATGGAAATCTATACTTTTCTTGTTGGATCGAACCACGTTGGTGTCTTCAATAACGCACCCGATTGCCACACACAAGGGGAGTTTTACCCACCATTGGCTTTGGGTGGCATCCGGTTGGGCGAACAACACTAACTTGGGATGCAATTGCTTGTTGTATCTCTCGAAGTTGGAGGACAACACATGCTTCGCTTTGGTTATGGCTTCTCTTCAACATCGAGGATTGAATGATTGTTTGTGCCTTTCGTGACGGGCGTGTCCGTCTAGCGATGCTTCAAACCTAATTTCTTTTCTCTTGAATACACACGAGGGTGTGTATCATATATTAAAGAAGGAGAAGGAGATGATCTCTTCCGCGTTGGTGGGACAATTTGAGAGGCAGCCCACCATCTACCGAGTCCACATTACAGAAAGGAGACTACTCACGCGGGGTTTTTTAGTTTATTAATTAATTGAATTTTGTGAGGCTATTGTTTTGCTTTTTTTTTCCTCATAAACTAGATCAATTTTCTTCTTCCTATGAATTTAAAGCCTACAAATTTAACCTCACAAAAAAATCTACAAAATTTATTTGGAAATTCTTCAATTCGGAAGGAGGCACTAGATATGACACGACAATACCAGTTTTCTTCAAGGACCCTCGTGTAAAAGAGCCTCAGTTAAGCACTTAAGTCTGAACTCTGAACTCTGAACTTCTGAAGCAGAGCTGAACGGAAGAAGAGATCGGCAAGAAAACCCAACTCTGTTGCCGCCTTCTCCGGTTCTCCTCCGACCGGCCTGCATTCTTCTCTCGCGGTGACCAATGGCTCCTCCTCTCCTCTCTCCGGCGCTGATCTCCACTACCTTCATCCCAACGCTCCGCTTCGTCTCGCCGGTGCCGTCTTCCAGGTGGTACCGCCTGGCCCAGCCGTTGGCCTTCGCCGGGTTGGTGGGGAGAGCCGTGCCCGAGCGCAGAGACCGGCGCCGGAGCCGGAGTAGGCGGGGACGGAGGGGCCTGAGGGTCTGCGCCTATACGGCGGAAGCTGAACGCGGGAGGTGGGAGGAGGATGTGGCCGACGATTTCTACTCTGTTCTTGGCGTCGTAAGTGCTCTGATTTCTGAAACAATCTTTACTAATTCTACAAGCATGTTAGTCTTCAGAATGGAATACTGAGCGCTCTTGTCTAAGAGCAAAAGAAATGTTTCTTTGAACTGGTATTACTTAGGAAATCCTCAGGTTTGGGGGGAAATGATGCTTACAATTTCTGAATAAGTTGTTTTCTTTGAACAATGGGGTTGCTGCTGATATGTAACACCTGATTACTGCACCACCAGATGCCAGATGCAACCCCTGAGGAAATCAAGAAGGCGTACTACAGCTGCATGAAAACGTGCCACCCGGACCTCAGTGGAGGTGACCCTGATGTGACCAACTTCTCCATGTTCATCAACGAGGTTTACACGGTAGGAGCCTTCAGTAACAGTTTTTGAGTTGCTTATGGATGCAGATGCACAATTGTTAACAAAGTTTACAAGGGTTGTGTGATTTGAAGAGCAGGTGCTGAGCGACCCGGTGCAGCGCGCAGTGTACGATGAGATCCATGGGTACACGGCAACGGCGACCAACCCTTTCTTTGATGACAGTGCAGCCAAGGATCACGTGTTCGTCGATGAGTTTACCTGCATAGGTACTGATAATTTTTTGTAAGAAGTTTGGTTCTTCGTAAGGAAAAGTTGGTGTATTTTATCTTGCTCATGTTGTTCCAGGATGCAGAATTTGCGCCAACGTGTGCCCCAATGTCTTCGAAATTGAGGATGACTATGGGAGAGCAAGAGCCTGTTCCCAAAGGGGTCACCCGGAGCTCATCCAGGATGCCATTGATAGTTGGTGAGATTGAGAATAGAAAGCCCACAATGATATTTATTTGATCCTCATCACTATACTGAAGTCCTTGCAAGCTGTTTAGATTTCAGAACTGTTTTACTGAATGTATCATTGACATGTTCATGATATTGTGCACATGTTAAGGTCGTTGCGCTGAACTTTCTGAAATTTCCATTTCCAGCCCAGTTGACTGTATTCACTGGACTTCTGCTGCACAGCTTTCACTCCTGGAGAATGAAACCCGAAGAATTGAAAGGGTGAATGTAAGAAGTTTTTCTTTCAGAACAGTTTTACATCTCTATATATGATAATATAAGCCTTGGTTACTTTTGAGAACCCTGTAGTTCACTTTGGTAGCAAAAACTGTATTATTCTCAGAACTCCTAAATAAAAGAATACAAAAGAAGTTTGCAGTGTTTACCCTGGTTAATTATTTTGTATAATTGCTATTTTTAGTATACTAATTGTGGTTTCCCTTTTTGGGCAGGTTGGGCTGATGAATGCTGGGATGGGAGTTTCAGTCAACGTTTTTCGAATGGTAACAGTCTTTTCATTCATGTGGTTTATTTTCTTATCTAATTTTCTAACTAGGCATGCTCCGAAAATTATGTATTTATTCTCAATATCGAGGAGTTCAGGCTACTGGAGCACTTACGTCAGTTCACTTTAGAACCTAGGGGTCTGTATATAATAACCTGCTTTAATATGCTGCTATTTACGTGCTATTAAGATACTTTTTATCTGGCAGGCAAGTGCAAGTTGGGAAAGGAGACAAGCAAAAGTCTTGGTATAATTCCTCCCCCTTTGTTCATCTTTATAATGCCATGTGCTCTTGAGAATTTCATAATGGTTTTCCTCTTTCATATATTTGACCAGAACTAAGATTTGTCACTGGTTCGCTAAGAAAAACTACGTATTTTAGTTTCTTTATTACAAAAGAGTATGCTTTATTTACAAATCTATTTGTTTTTACAGGAAAAAATCAGGACACAGATGATGAACCAAAATAATTCAGACACGGCTAGCTCTTGGAGTGATATCTGGGGATCCCCAACGCGACACCAAAACACCGGTAATGTTGCTGCAAATAACATATTCAATAAAATGCTTCCGTTTCCAAATTTTTTATTTTGGCAATACCTTTGTACCATAATGAATTTGTAGGTGATAGAACAATATTTCCTCAAAACTAATGTATCTGTTTCATGTCGGTCTATTCCTGCATTGGTTTATTGCTGAACCTATGAATAATAATCTAACAGAAGAAGATTCATTAGAGAGAGAAAAGAGAGCAGCAGCAGCTGCTAGGCGATGGAGAGAGTACTCAAGGAAAGGTACCGACAAGCCTCCGAGATACAAACTTCCAGATGCAGTAGGCAACAACGATCAATAAAAGAACAGAGGAATACTTTATTCTGATTCCTGTATAGTCTGATGGTGTGTAGAGAGATAGCCGACTAGCTAGATGTAGCTCCCTCATTCTATCCACAAGATTCTCATTTTTCATCTGTAAATGGTGATATAGATTTGTAGCTGATGTCAATGACCTGTAGATTCAGTACACACACCACACTGTAAAACATTCAGAATGTAGAACCAAGTCTATAATGTACATTCGCACCTTGGCAACTCAAGACCCATGCATCTTCCCTTCCCTTGTCTATCTGTGCTTGTACAGATAAATTCCGGGGCAAATTTCCTTTGGCAGTAGCTCGGCAACCCCCGACAACGATATCGTTGTCGGATGGCGGCAACATCTGCCAAAGGAAACCATGCCCAGCAATTCAGCTGCACATCTTGTACCTGATCATGATCACAGCCAACTCTGTTGTGGCACTCTGTTTCATCCGAGGAGGATACAGTGTTAGTGATCACCCTGCAGCAGCAGCAGGGGCATTTATACCCGTTCTTGTCTTGCATGGTGCAAGGTAGCAACGATGCAGCAGCTTTGCACCTTTCTGTGCTCCGGCTGCAAAGGCACTATGAGGATCGAACTGAGGATATACTCTAGGACAATGCCAGGCCTAGACGAAATGATGCTTCATATAATACTGAATAGGAGAGGACATTGTAATGCATGAGTCGTCAAGGTCATGCCCTGTAAAAAAGCATCAGATACCTGCTAAGAAATCATTTTACGGAATCTAATCTACCGATCTGCTTCGATCAGTAGAACCATTGTAGCCTCTAAATCAGTGTCCTAACTCCTAATCTAACATCATGGACAAAAAGCCTGACGACCTAAAGTATAAAAACATAATCAGCCAGAGCTTTGCAACCGTCGCTCTATTTCTTTTTGCCGGATATGCGAGCTCTAGTTCTGTATATCGATTTATCGATGTGTACTCTCTTATTGCGCATGGATATCAAAAATTACGATTAAATAAATACGCCAGACCTGTTTTTACTTTCAGTGAGGTGTCGATGAAATTCATTGAATTTAAGTAAACACTAAAATATTTATCTTTTGATTAATATATTTCAACAATTTCAGTACACAAGAATTAAAATATTTTTGAAAAATTCCAAAAATATTGTAGAATTCAAGTGAATGTTTTGGCCTTTGGCCGAAATACGAACTCTGAATCTGAAAGTAAAATTCATAATGACCCAGATATTTTTTTAGTGGAGACAATTACTTGTATAAATCTGCCTGCCAAAAAGGAACCATATAAATCTGAATATTTTAGGTACTTTTTCTTTAAAATACAAACTAACTCTAGTGAAATTGGAGTGGGCCCACTAGTCTCTGCGTAGCCCCCCGGGTTGCAGGAGTAAGAGCAACTCTAGCAGATCCAATAATTCGTGCGTTCACTACTGCCGATATACGGGACAAAAATTCGTCTCAAATAGATCCTAAAAATTACCCGTCCGCTATATTTTTAGGAGAGTTGTAAAAATCGCCCCGCACCCACCATATCCGCGGCCCCTCCCTTGGTTTGCCGGTTCCTTTATCCCACCCGTGAGTTGGTGTGAACGAGATTTTCGCACGCTCCACAGCCGCTCCCCACGTCGTCGCCGACGCTGATCTCGCTGCCGTCTCACCTCGCCGCGCCTCCATCTAGCCCTATGGAGCACCATAACCATTGGACGATCCATTCCATGGGCCCCTGTAAGGCCCGATATGCGGTACTGTTCCAGATCTAGGTGTTTCCACCCAGATCCGGGGACGAAGCACATATCGAGCCCACCGCGACATATGACAAAGCCATATGCTCCGGATTTCCAACATGATATCACAACATTACAGATACAAGGATACAACATCTCATACAATCGGCATACAACTGCCTCAAATACAATACAACAGCGGAAGATACATGTCTGAGTACAGACTACAAACAAATGCCTAGTGGCAAAGAGAAAAACATCGATCCCATAACCACACGGGTCCAGGCCCTCCGCCGGGATCCGCCTAACTAGTCGTCGTCGAGTCTCCACGTGAAACGTCGATCACCATACCGGTCGTCGATCAACACCCTGAAAAGAGTTTGGGGGTAGTATCATGAGTACAGAGGTACTCAGCATCCAACTGTAGTGGTCATCTGACCCAGCAAGGACTTCATCACTCGTCATTCTAGGACAACTAGTAGTTTACGGTAAGGAAGGGGTAAGTGGTGAGGTTGCTACCGCACTAGCATTTATGAAGTGGCTAACGATCTAGAGAGTAAGATAAGAAGCCAAGCATTCGATGAGGAATCGCCTCCAACAAGTCTTGCTATCAACTACTTACGCAAACATAACACCTATCCTATCCTTGTCCTCCTCTTCGCATCCCGACGAAGAAGAAGCAGTCAAGGCACACACACGTTGATCAAGTTATATTAAGATTATCTCAGTTGTTGTTGTCTATGAACAAGGAGTAGGTCTCAAGTCGTCCATAACCGTGGACACGGCTTCTCGAAAAGATTTAACCCTGCAGGGGTGTACCAACTGCCCATTACGAGGCTCCGCACACACGTCCATCACTCTCAGTTGCTACCCATCACAGGCAATCATTTTATGATTTAGTTCCAAGAGATCCGAAACGACAAGTCTCTCTAGCTAACAACGAACAAATCCGGGTGGCCCCCGGGGAGTCGACACCCAATCCAAAAGCTGGCCACGCTCTCGGATCGGACTCTTCCGTCTGGCCAAGGTCGAGGTAACTGATCCCCTCACATGTGGGCAGGCCTCTAGCTCACCAGGTGTGGACCAACAGAGGAACTATGTCTCCACTGGCCCGAGTTATTTTAAAAGATATCTGCTAGGAGCGACCCGACAAGATATATATGCATGTTTTCAAATGGTAAATCAGCTTGGGTCACCACTAGAAATGTTTGAAGCTAGATAGGTAAGAAAAGGGGACCCCATAAAATCCCACACGCGGTTAGGCACGCTCAGTCTTAAAACCAATACCCGGAACTCGGATCCTAGGTGACTCGAATGGAACAAAGCGTCGGGGCGGGATAGCCTAGACCTTCCATCCTTCGTCGAATATAGTCAACATTATAATAATAATATCATATCATCAACAACAATATAATAAGGTGATATCCCAACCTAAAGAGTAACAGGGTAACAACGTAGCATCCTAAGCATGCATACTAAGCAGGGGCTGAGCAACGAGCAAAAGTAACATAGCAGTACAAGGTTTGCTGGGAAGGGACATGGCTGTATCGGTTTGAAAGAGGCTGTAAACATGTGGTAGGATCAAACATCGAACCTAACCTATACTAGCATGCAAACCGCTGGTTGAAATAGAATGGATCATAAGTAATGTATAGTCCTTGCCTGTTGATAAGTCGGGTTCCGAAGGTGTAGTTGATCGCAAGCTCGCATCGTCTCCGAGAGGTACCCGCGGGAGCACACAAGAAGTAAACACTGGAAAGCAATCAACGGTGCACCACTATTACTACGGAGCAACACAAGAGCAAGCATTAACAAGAAGTAACACGAGACATCGCACCTACCGTCGAGAGCGGTTGCTAACAATTTAAGTGGAGTACTCGTCACACACGACGATACCGCACATTTACGGTGGTTCAAGTTGCTTAGCTACAGGTGATCAACAAAGGTTGTTAACATGGCAACTCAAGCAAGCATGGCATAGCACACAAACATGGCAAGAGGTGAAGCATAAATAAACTACCTGAGCTAGTCAATTTAAGTGGGGTGAAATCCTAGACATGCAAACTATTGCGGACCCCACGATAAAAATAGAATTTGGTACTGTTTTGCCCTAAAAAATATTTTATTATTTTTATTAGCAAGCAAGAACAGCAAAAACACAACCTACATGCAATTCTAGTCAAGTTACATATAAGAAACATTTCAATCCGAGCAACGGACAAAAAGTTATAGCAGTTACAGTTACAGTGGCAAGCAGTGTAATTAGCAGACAAACAACAAGTAAACAAAGTCAAACATGGCAACAAAGCACAAATTATTAAACTAGACACAATTCTAAGCAAGTTTCATATTTTACGCGTCGCAATCGGAGCTACGGTTAAAAAGATACGGGCACCGCAAAATAAACAATACAAACTGCCTAATTAAATAAATAAAAGCCCTAGCAGAGAAAAAAACCTAAACGGGCCGAAATCTATTCCTATTTGGGCCCAACAGAAAAAAAACAGATCTAATTAAATAAAAAAAAGGAAAAAGGGGCGGCTCACCCTAGTTGGGCTTCGGCCCATCTGGCCGGTTGGGGCTGAGGCCGGCCTGCCCGTGCGGTTGGAGCGGGGCGCTGGCTCCGTGCTCCTCGTCCCGACCTGGACGCAGCGGCGGCTACGGCCGTTGCCGGCTGGCTACCGCCGGCGAGGGAAGCGGCGAGGGGAGGCGGCGCAGGGGCGGAGGAGCGACGAGGGGGCGAGGGAGGCAGGCGGCGCGGGTCGCCGGAGGCGCGGTGGCCGGCGTTCTTCGGGCGGCGCGGAGCTTCGAGCTCGGCCATGGCACGGGTCCTGGTGCTGCACAGAGAGAGAGGATGAGAGGGAGGCAGAGGAGAAGGGAGAGGGAAGGAGGGGAGAGGGAGGTCCGGCGGCCGGACTGGCCGGAGTGGCCGGCGGCTGCGGTCTCCACGGGCGGCGCTCGGGTGCGGGCTGGCTGCGGGCATGGAGGAGGGAGGAGAGAGAGAAGAGAGGTGGGAGGCTGGGAGCTCTCTGGGCCGTCAGATCGGGCGATCTGACGGTCCAGATCTGATCTGGCTAGGGTTTCGGATTTTGGGGGTGTTTTGGGTCAGATCTGAGACAGATCAGGGGGGTGGCTGCAAAATTGGCTAGGGGAAACCCTAGAAATGGGTGGGAGGTGTGGTGGTCTTTATATAGCATGGGTGACTGGCAGTTTGCAAAAACATCCCCGGTTTTTGCCTCGCGCGCACGGTGCTCACGTTTCTGCCCGCCGGGGGTCCGCAGTACCTCCGATTCAGGTAAAACTTCGAACTGCGCGATCAGTGCGTCGAGCCGGAGGCGTTCACCTCGCGCTGAAACCGTTCCGAAAACACTTTCCGGCACGCTATAAAATATATCCCGTTTAATTATTAAACGGGGTTTTTCGTTCTGTTGGCTGCGGCTGGTCTCGTGCGGTTTTTGCGACGGTGATCGGACGAAACCCGGTGTCGCAAAGGTCGAGTGTCAGGGTGGCAAAGGCCGTTCTCCGTCCGATACGAGATAAGAGGGGGGGAAATAATCGCCGATCGATAAATCGGGGATGCAAACACCGCAAACAATTCAGACAATCAATCAATTCACACCGAAAACAAAATTTTTAATTTTTGCAAAAACTGGGCTGTTACAGCCCCTGACGAGGATCGACCTCGGCAAATCCCATGGTAAGGTACCCCTGGGTTTAGATCATTGAAAGGAGGTGCAGGTTGGCGATACTCGTCGGCTAATAGGAGACAGGGACTTACCCAGGTTCAGGGCCCTCGATCGATGAAACCCCTACTTCCTGCTCTTTTGTATTATGATGGAGGCGATTACAGTGGCGGTCGAGGCGAGATCGCTCGGGACTGGAGGTGTTACTACGAGATTGGATGCCCTAGACGTCCCCTCTCTCAGCCTTTATATACTAGGCTGGGTCGCGAGGAGTCCATCTAGGTTTACAGAAGCAGTTGCCTAATCTAGTTTTAGTTTTGGACGCCAAGTCGTGGCTTCCATAACACCAAGGACTCCTACGGATCTTTACTCCAGTCGACGCCTCGGTCTGCCCCACGGTGGGCGCCAACTGTCGTCGATATGTAACGCCAGATGCCATGGGATGGCTAAAGTGAGGGGAAGACGCGAGGTAGAGAATGTCGATGGTGCCGGAATCGGGTTGGGCACAAACACGGTGGAGGACACCACGATGTACCCAGGTTCGGGGCTCTCCGGAGAGATAACACCCCTACTCCTGCTTGTTTCTTATATATCAATGCTCTGGCTATAATAACTGCTTCTCTATCTTCTCAGGGGAAGGTGAGCGCCGCCGCCGTGGGCAAGGCTCTCTCCTGCGTCCCTGAGGAGTAACTACAAGCAGTGAACGAACTGAGGGGAAAGTGAGTAATGGTGGTCTAGGATGAGTCGTCCCTCACGCAGGAGGGGTACCCTGGCTCTTATAGTGTGAGCCCAGGGTACTTCGGTAACTTCTGCCGAATGGGCCCAGATGTCATCCTCTAATCGGCCTGGGCCCACCGACTGCTCCTCTCCGGGTGATCCGGAACCTACGAGCGGCGGCCCATGCTGTAGACTTGTAGGATGTAGGGATGAACAGTGGAGCTAGGGAGTATGGTCTTGTCGGCCTGTCCGCGGAATCGGCGGGGAGGTCGACACCGTATCTCCAGCAAATCCTCGACGTGACTTGGCCTTCCTGCCACCCAGATATCTCGGGATATGGTATTTATGACCTCGTAATCATACCCCCGACTGGGTGGTGGGTGGTTCCGATTGCGCCTGGTCCGACTGGTGGTTCCTGGCGAGGTCGATTGCTCTGGGCAATCGGCTTGCCAGGTATCAACCCCGGACCAGCTGCCGACCAATCGGATGATTGTCTTGGTGAAGGAAAGGGTGGACCGATTGCGTCTGGGCCGACTGCTGGCATTTGATACGGCTGATTGCCTTGGAGCAATCGGTCGTACATCTGCCCAGCTCGGCCCAGTTGCGGCCCAATCGGTCCATCCTTGTCTTGAAAGGTTACTTCCGCTTGGGTTAGCCTACCCGGGTACCAGTCCTCCGACAGTAGCCCCTAAAGCTGTAAAGGTCCCACGATCGCTTGACCGCGGGGCCTTTGCAGTTTTTAATCTCTCTCTTGACATCCTCCGACTGCTATGGCCTCGTCGGGTGTGTCGTTCCGAGCTCGTCAGCCGACTCGGAGATCACACTCGGTTGACCAAGCTTCTCGTCCGATTGGGTTTGTTTTGTTCCCAGCTCGTGTCTTCTCCTTTCTGGCGAAACACCCTTTGCCGATTTCATTCCAACGGTTACCTCCGATTCTTCCGGGATGTGATCAATGAGCTGGGACCCACGACCCACGCGCGACTTGACATAACTGCAGGGCCTGACCCCCACGTCGCACGCCTCGCCTTTTGCGCCCGGATCCTTTGCGCTGGTTTGCCGGTTGCTCTTCCTGTGCCCTAGGCCACACCGAGCCACACCGCCGCAGACGTATCCCACTTCCCCCCCCCCCCCCGCCGCCCATATAAGCCACAGGGGGGAGCCTTCGCCTCTTCCTTCTCCTCAGACGCCATCTTCAACCTCGAGCTCCCTCTCCTCTGCTCCATTGCTACTCCACGCGAAACTCTCTGCCGCGAACCTCTGTGCCTTGGATCTGCTCCGGCCACGGACTCGTGCTCTTCACCGCCTCCGCAGTGACTCTTCACCGCCGCTTTCGCGCTCCACCTCCCTCTGTTTCTCTCCTTTGCTTCTTGTCTGCGAAAATCATGGCGCCCCGGCGAGCTGTGTCACAGGCGAGCCGCGGGTGCTGGAGGGGTTCTCAGGCCACCGCCGACGCCATCCAGTCCCTGATCCGCGCCCGGAAGATGCCCGCGGAGGTCGAGTGGCGCATCCCTGGCAAGGCCGAGGTCGTGCCCAGCGCACGCGCTGGCGAGAGGGTCGTGTTCCTTGCTCACTTCGAGCGTGGATTCGGCCTTCCCGCCAGCTCGTTCTTCCGCGGATTTCTTTACTTCCACCGACTGCAACCCCATCATCTCGCGGCCAACTTCATCATGATCCTCTCGGGGTTCGTGACACTCTGCGAGGGGTACCTCGGCTGCCGTCCGAGCATCGCCCTCTGGAAACGCTTCTTCAACCTCCGAGCTCATAACGCCCGGACAGGAGCTGTGGTGCCCTCCACCATCGAAGGCGGCGAGCCAACGTACCCGACTGACATGACCGACTGCGGTAGTTGTCTCGTCGCAGCCGGCAAGCCGAGGTATAAAAGTCCCGAGATCGTCCAGTCCTGCAAGAACTGGCGAACCTCGTTCTTCTACGTCAAGTCACCCGACCAAGGCCCCGATCTTCTCAACCTGCCCGAGTTCTCCCTCGCCCGGCCGATTGAGAAACATCAGTGGTCGCTGAAGTACGGCGTCGGAGACCTCGATGTCGATGACCAGGTTGCTAGGGTCGCCCAGCTGGAGCAAGAAGGGCTCCTCTCAACCGACCTGGTAGCCGCTTGGCTTCAAGCTGGGATTCTCCCCCTACAGCGCCGAGTGCACCGCCTCTGCGACATGTCGGGTCTTCGAGATCCCATTCGGCTCTGCACGTGGCGGGTGAAGACTGAAGATCTCTGCGCCCGAGTGAAGGCTATTACATCTAGCCCATTGCCAGACCCCTTCCGCTTCGGGCTTGATTACCTCACCCGCCAGCAGAAGCCACCTGTGGTATGCCCCGAATGCTTTTTCCTCCGATTGCCCTTTCTTCCGATTGCTCTTTCTCTCTGCTTCTCTGATCACTTCTATTTTCTTTCCAGCATTTTATTCAGTCTGACCTAATGGAGGACGGCCAGGAAGCTGGCGCATACGCCCCCGACCGCGCGGAGGAAGACCCCGCCGACTTTGAATATAACGGCGAGATACCCCCGCCGAGTCCGGTGACGATGATGAACATGATGGCGAGTCTTCCGGAGAATCCTCCGACTCCATGGACGCCGAGGGCGATGATGCCGAGACCGCCAATCCTCCAAGGACCGACACCCGGCTGCCGGCTCAAGGGGGTACGCCTGACCCTTCCCTTGAGCAATTTTTGGCCGAATGGAGTGATGATGAAAGTGTCTCAAAGGCTGATGATTCTGATGCAGCTCCTCGTGCCAAACCCCGAAGGTGACAGCTAAGCGCACCTCGACCACCAGCTCCTCTGCTGGTACGGCTCCCAGCAAGGTTGCCAAGGTCACGCCGACTGCCGGCAAAGGCAAACAGTCCCAGGAGACGATCACTCGGAGGCCGACTGCGCAGGCGCCACTGAACGTCGCCCCTCTAAGATGTCGGATGCCCTCTGGCGCGCCGAGAACGATCGGGTATGACTTTATCTTTACGCCCTGTATTTTACTATTTGTTCCTGATACTAATTCTCCTCTTCCTTCTTCTTTCAGGGAGCCGATTGGGCTTGACGATGTCGACACTGGCATTCCGGTTCGTGCCAGCGCCGTCATCTCACCTGCCGCTTCTGCCGCCGCCGTTCATAAGCGACCGACTGCCTCTCACCGCTCTTCTAAGGACACCGAGCGTGCTGCCAAGAAGGCCCGCCTCGCGATGACTCAGAAAACCTCCTCTTCCACCCTTGCTTCCAAGACCTCCAAGAATGCCGCTGACCGGGTGGCTCCTGGTGACAGAGGAACGCAATCGGTCGATCCGATTGCCCCGTATCCACCGCGCCGCTTCACCTCGGCCTCCCCTGCCACGACTACACCTGCTGCACCTACCACGTCCGAGCCGCCGATGGTGACGACCCCATCGCCGATTGTGGTGTCGGCCCCGCCGATTACCACAACTGTGCCGCCAGTTGTTTTATCCGCGCCACCAACGACAACCACCTTATCGCCAGTCATCATTATTACCTCCGCTCCAACTCATCCGGCTGCGCCGCCGCCGCAATCAGGTGCCTCTGGCCCTCAAGTTACGTCGATGCCATCAGCTCTTACTGTTTCTGCTTCCACCGCTGCTCCAACTTCAGCGTCCACGCCGACCTCCTCTGCGTCGGAAGTTCTTATGCGCTCGGTGGACCAGTTCCGGGCCGAGTACTCCCGCGCCCGTCATATCGGCACCGAGCCCGATGCCTCGCATCGCCCTCAGGATCCTGTGGCGACTGTCCCGGGCCGGGTGAATGACTTTGCCAATGCCCTTGCCCGGGACCTCCAACAGCTCACCTCTCATCACATGGTAACTCTTGACTTTCTCTTTATGTCTTCCCTTTGCTCGTGACGCTTTTCTTCCGATGGGTGCGCGCAAGCGCACCCACTGGGTGTAGTCCCCGAGATTCGGGCCGATTGTTTGCAATCGGTTTGGATCTTCATCTCTTTTTGATTTATCCTCTGCCTTCCTCAATCGGGAGACTTTTCTTCCGGTGGGTGCGCGCAAGCGCACCCACTGGGTGTAGTCCCCGAGATTCGGGCCGATTGGTTACAATCGGTTCGGATCTTTAACTCTTTTTTTCTTTATCGTTTGCCTTCCTCAATCGGGAGACTTTTCTTCCGGTGGGTGCGCGCAAGCGCACCCACTGGGTGTAGTCCCCGAGATTCGGGCCGATTGCTTGCAATTGAGTCGGATCTTCTGCTGTATCTCTAACTCCATCTTGTTATTCTTCTCAGGCTGTCATGGAGGAAAAGCGTGAGGTCTTCGAAAAGCTTCTTGATGCTTATACTGCCAGCCTCCGGACTCTCGCCCAGGCCCAGCTGCAGGTCAACAATCAGTCGGCCGAGATCACTAAATTGAAAGGTAATCTCTATACTATTTCTGTTTTCCTTCCGATTAACAATTACTCTTGCACTCATATCCTTTATGTTCTGCTCTAGCTTCTACTCCCATGATAGATGACCTTCAAGGCCGAATTACTGAACTGACTGCAGAACTCGACCAGCATGGCCCAGCACTCGCCAAAGCCAAGGAAGAAGCGACCCGACTGCAGGGGGTAGAAAATGATCTCAATCGGACTATCCAAGGCCTTCGCTCTGAAATGGCTGCTCTTGAGAGAAAACATCTGGCTGACATAGCTGCCGTGACGGCTGCCGGTGATGGTCTTATTGCCGAGCGCGATGCCGCCGTCGCCGCCCGAGAAGCCTTGCAAGCTGAAAGGGATGAAGCAGTCGCCGCCCGTGATTCCATTCGGCGAGATCGCGATGAACATGTTGCCAAGTATGAAGACTTGGAGAAACGCAACTATGAGGAGACCACCCGACTGCGCCGCCAAGCCAAAGGCTTCTGCGATACAATTACCGAGATGGACGTCCTCCTTAGCGGTGAGTGTTTCCTGCACCTTATGCGCTTTCCGATTGCTCTCCTCTCCTATCTTATTGCTCATACTTCCTTTTCGCGACACAGAAGCCTGGCCCGAGTCTGAAGCAGCTGCAAATGCAGCCGTCGCCAAGTCCCGAGAGGACGCCGTTGCCGCCGGAGGGACCTGCGACCGTGAAGATAACGTCTGGACCCGGCATGAATATCTGATTGGCACCGAAGCCCGCATTCCTGTTATCAAGGGCATCGCCTTGTCCTTCAAGCTCGGCGTCCTGAAGATTGCTGAATCGCTGTGGTCGCCGACTGAGCTTAAGGCCGGACTTCAGAAGATGAAGAACGCTGCTGACTCCTCTGCCGAGATCCACAGGGGGGAAATACAAGGTGAAGAAGATTCTGACAAGGGGGAAGCTCCGAATGCTACCACTGAGCAGACTCGGACTCTCCTGAAGGCCATCCCACGTCGAATCGATGTATTGCTGAACTCTGCCGGTCGGACTGGCGCGGAAACCGCCCTTCAAACCGTGCTGAGCTGGTACCCTCAGGTGAAAATATCCCAACTTTACAGCCTCCGAGAGAGCGCCTCCGATCTGCTTGACAAGACCTATACCGAAGTCAATCGGCTAGCTAGCACTATGGTAAACTGGTTCTCTCCATACGAGTATACTCCGTATCTCGACGAGGGAGGGAACCCGCTCCCCGCTTCTACAATCTCTGGCCTGGCCGAAGAGCTCTCCGATAGCGGCTCATCTCAAACATCTCCACGATCCAAGCAGACTGGTGCCACAGCTTCTGAAGCGCAATCGGATCTGACTGCTCCGCCCTCTAGCTCAATGCCTCCGACTGCCTGAGTCATGCTATCAACTATTTTACTTATTGTAGCTTACCGATACTGGATCGGTTTTATCCTATCTTGTCCTCCGACTGTCCGTTTGTAAGATACAATTTTAATTCTGTCGACACCTACTGGGTGTGACTTGGATGTAATGAACTTATTCGGCCTTGGGCATGTCCTTCTGATGCAATCCGCTTGCTTGGTTTTTGCTTTTTACTTGCGCGATCAACTTTGCGTCTTTGTCGGTTTCCTTTACCGATTGCACTTGGGGATGTCTACCGTGTCGACTTTGCTATCGTCATGCGATCTGCAATCGGATCAGCGGTAGACTACCAGCCAAGGTTTGATAAGTTTCATCTTTACACGACAATATTTTAACGCGAAGGATTCTGCGATAGTAGTCGCCGATTGCTCGCTACCAGGCTCGATGTCCTGGTTTGCAGCGCAATCGGTAACTTTGTCTTATCGAATGTGCCTTTGGTGGCATGTTTCGGATTGTTTCCCGAGGTTTTGTACTGCCGACTGCCCCAATCGCAACCCTTCTCAATGCCACAAACCTTTGTGATTTGCGCTCAAGCTAGGTGTTTAGATTGGGTGTCAGCCTGCAGTCCTCTTGCCTTGATGGCTTATTTTCTTGATCCCGTGGTCGGCCAGTCCCCGGGTGTGCTATACACATCTCGGGTATGACTGAGCGTCGCCAATCGTGGCTAGCTCTTCGAACGAAATTATACAAAGATACTCGAATGCTCATTTTCAGAGGCATGATAACTTTTACTGACTGTTTTCCGAATGGCTTACATAAGTTTCTGCCGCTCAACTATAGAACGGACACAACAACTCGGCGTTCCACGGCCGCTCCGTCTCTGCTCCTGACGTGTCCTTGTGCCGAGTGTCCTTGGTGCAGTCGATCAGATAATAGGAATTGTTCTTGAGCGCTCTGCTGATAACGAATGGCCCTTCCCAAGGTGAGGATAGCTTGTGCTGCCCATCTGACTTCTGGATTCGGCGTAGCACCATGTCTCCTCGGAAAGCGAGAGGACGAATCTTCTTGCTGTGGTAGTGCTGCAACTTCTTCTGATAGACTGCTGACCTGGACAAGTCCAACAGACAAGCTTCTTCTTTGAGGTCGATGCCGTCTTCTCGTGCCAATCTGGCCTCTTCTTCGGTGTACATGGCATGCCGAGGTGAGTCGAACTCGATGTCGGACGGGATGACTGCCTCTGAACCATACACTAGGAAGAAAGGAGTGAATCCAGTCGACCTGTTTGGTGTGGTCCTTAAGCTGAATAGTACTGCGGGAAGCTCTTCAATCCATGCTCCGGGTGCCCTCTCAAGTGGCTCTACCAATCTGGGCCTGATACCCGATAGGATTAGCCCATTTGCTCTTTCGACTTGACCGTTTGACTGCGGGTGCGCCACAGATGCGAGATCAAGCCGAATGCCCTGTTGAGATGCATATCGGGTCAGTGCACCCTTCGCAAAGTTTGTGCCGTTGTCGGTGATGATGCTGTTAGGCACACCATATCTGCATACAATGTCGGCCACAAACCTAACTGCAGTCGGCCCATCCAGCTTCTTGATCGGTCTAGCTTCAATCCACTTGGTAAATTTGTCCACTGCAACCAGAAGATGTGTCATGCCACTTCGAGCTCTCTTGAACGGCCCGACCATGTCCAAACCCCATACTGCAAACGGCCATGCTATTGGGATTGTCTTCAGTGCCGATGCTGGCTGATGACTTTTTTCCTTGAAACGCTGACAACCCTTGCAGTATTTCACCAGATTTTCAGCCGCTGCAAGGGCAGTCGACCAGTAGAAACCATGTCGGAATGCTTTGCTGGCAATGGCCTTTGCAGATGCATGATGACCGCATTCACCTTGATGAATGTCTCTGAGCAGCTCCAAGCCTCTGTCCTCTTCTACACATCTCTGAAGGATGCCAGTTGCACTCTTGCGCACCAGCTCATTGTTGAATATTGTGTATGCCCAAGATCGGCGGCTGATTTGCCTTGACTCTGCTAAGTCTTCTGGGAGGACTCCGTCTGCTAGGAAATCTCTAATCGGCTGTGCCCATGATGGCGCACTGACCACTGCCATTACCACTGCATGCTGGGGTAGGACCTCTTCTTGCGTCTCGGTTCCTTGGTCGTTGGCCTCCTGGACCTCGGCCTCTTGGACATCTGCCATCTCTATCTCTGCTTCTGAACTGCCGACTGCGACGCCTGGCCCGCATTCGGCAGCCCCTGGAGCCGACTTCTCGCCTGGAGTCGGAGCTTCATCATCGCAGTCGGCGATTTCTGATGGTATCGGCTCTTCGGAGGTTGTGCCTTCTGGCGCAGCCTCTGCTTGTTTCCCTTTAACTTGACTCTTCACCCGTCCTTCTGCAGCCCCTGGCTCGCCCTGGGCAGCCCCTGGTGCTGTTACCGAGATACCTTGGGCGCTGGATTGCTTCTTCATGGTTGCAAGTTTCGCCGGTTGAACTTCTTTTTCCTTTCTCAAAGCTTCAAGATCCGTCTCCGAGATGAAAATGGACTCGGATTCTGGGGATGGTGCGATGGATGGCTTCTTAATATGCTCCAACGATACTCCTGGTGGGATCGCTTGCCTTGTTGAGCCGAGCTTGGACAATGCATCTGCTGCTTCGTTGTTTGCTCTTGGTATATGATGAAACTCGCATCCTTCAAAATATCCACTGATCTGCTGCACTAAGAAGCGATAGCTTGCCATGTTTGCGTCCTTTGCATCCCAGGTGCCCGAGCACTGTTGTACCACCAGGTCGGAGTCACCAAAGCACTCAATGTTCCGAATACCGATTTCCTTGGCCAACTTGATACCATGCACAAGGGCTTCGTACTCGGCGTCATTATTTGACGCTGCGAAGTGAATCTGGAGCACATATTGCAGTTGATCTCCTCTTGGTGAAGTGAGCACCACACCAGCCCCTAGGCCATTCGTCATCTTGGAGCCGTCAAAATGCATTCGCCAGGAATCCGACACTGGGAGCTGCGACGTGTATTGAGTTTCCGCCCAGTCCACTAGGAAATCGGCCAATGCTTGAGACTTGATTGCTGTTCTCGGCTCATATTGGATGCCATGAGTAGCGACTTCGATTGCCCATTTTGCCACTCTTCCGGTTGCGTCTCTGCTTCCCATGATGTCGGCCAATGGAGCCGAGCTGACGACGGTGATCAGGTGAGCCTGAAAGTATGGCTTCAACCTCTTGGCTGCCATGTACACTCCATAGCACATCTTCTGACAGTGAGGGTAGTTCTGCTTGGATGCCGAGAGCACTTCGTTGATGTAGTATACTGGACGCTGAATTTGCTGCGCCTTGTCCTTCTCAGGCCGCTCCACCACCATAACTGCGCTGATCACCCGATTGGTTGCCGCAATGTATAACATCATTGGTTCCTTTTCAATCGGGGCAGCCAGAATCGGCGCCGTGGAGAGCATGCGCTTGAGCTCTCGGAATGCTTCATTCGCTTGAGGGGTCCAGGTGAACTTCTCCGCCTTCTTCATCAACTGGTACAACGGGATTGCCTTTTCACCTAGCCGACTGAGAAATCGGCTAAGTGATGCGAGGCAACCGGTGAACTTCTACACTTGCTTCAGGGTTTTGGGCTGCTCCATGCGCTCTATTGCGGCTATCTTCTCGGGGTTGCATTCGATTCCCCTCTCGGAAACGAGAAACCCCAAGAGCTTGCCGGCTTGAACTCCAAACACGCACTTCTCCGGGTTGAGCTTGATCTGATAAGTTCTCAAGTTTGCAAATGTTTCGCTGAGGTCATCCAACAACGTGATTCCCTTTGCCGAATTCACCACTAAATCGTCCACGTAAACATGGAGATTTCTACCAAGTTGAGAGTGTGTGCATCTCTGAATCGTGCGCTGATAAGTGGCACCTCCATTCTTCAGACCAAACGGCATGGTGATATAGCAATAAGCCCCGAAGGGGGTTATAAATGCAGTTTTTATCTGATCCTCCACAGCCAATTTAATCTGGTGATATCCATCAGTAGCATCCAGAAAGGACAACAGCTCGCAGCCGGCCGTAGAATCAATCACTTGATCAATACGGGGCAGAGCAAACGGATCTTTTGGGCATGCCTTGTTCAGGAAAGTGTAATCTATACACATGCGCCAAGTCTTGTTCTTCTTCATGACGAGGACTGGATTCGCCAGCCACTCGGGGTAAAATACTTCCATGATGAAACCTGCAGCCTGCAGCTTCGCAACCTCTTCGCCGATTGCCCTTCTCTTGTCCTCAGAAAAACGTCTCAAGGGTTGCTTGACCGGCTTCGAGCCTGGCCGAACGTGCAACTTGTGCTCGGCGAGTTCTCTCGGCACACCAGGCACGCCGGCAACCCCAACAGAGCATGGTAAGGACTGCTGAGGTCGGCGACCTCAAACCAAATCGGCTCCCTTCTGAAATTCTCCTCCGTGCTGAATATGACGTCCAGCCGAATGCGTCCCATGGGGGTGCAAGACAATCCCGGGACAATCCCATGGAAAGTCGTTCGACTGCGCTCTAGATCTCTCTCTGTGAGCCCTAGCTTGATCATTGTATCTCTATACAGAATGTTGATTGTGCTTCCTCCATCAACGAGCACTCGGGAGAATTTGCATGAATACCTTGGTCCTGCGAACAGAGCGTCCACCACCAGCGGATAGTTTCCCGGATTCGGCAAAATGGTGGGATGATCTGCTCTGTCCCAGGATATAGGACATTCGGACCAATGCACAAACTGGGGAATTGGTGGCATAGTGGCATTAACTTCCGCTGCCCGGGCTCTCCGACTGCCCTTGTCCGCGGACTCGCTGGTGAAAATCATGTAGGCGGCATCTTGCTGCGGGAACTGGTTCTGATGCTGAGGTGGTCCTCTGTTCTGGGGTGGTGGTGGGGGTGGAGGTGGTAAAGCTTCTCCCTTCGCAATTCTTCTCACAAAGTCACACTGCCGAGTAGTGTGCGCAGACGGCCTGCCAGGCGTGCTGTGCAACTTACATGGCGCGTCCAACATGTCCTCGAACGTGTACTTGGGTTTCATCTGTCCCGGGGGTCTCACATTTGGTCTCATCTTCCGACTGCCTCCTGCAGCTGCTGGATCTTCCTCATTCTGGACAACGGCCACCTTCCGACTGCCATACTGAGTATCAGGCTGTTCATCCTTGCGCTTGCCACTGTTCTGCTGGTTGTGGTTGTTGTTGTTGTTGCGGTTGTTCTCCCTTCTTTCCTTACGACTGAGGCCTTCGTTCCCCGTGTCCGACTGCGGAGCCCCTGGTGACTGGATCACCCCTCCAACTCCGAGCTGGATAGGGCGCATCGCAGAATCGGACATGGCGAACGCGTTTGCCACCTTCATGAGCTCGGCGAGCGATGTGAAGTCTTTGCGGAGCAGCTTGTGCTTCAACATTGAATCGGCCAGGCATCCATCAGTGAAGTACTGAATGGCCTAGATCTCATGGACTCCTTCGCATGAATTTTTCAGCTTGATCCACCGAGATAAGTAATCTCGGAGGGGTTCGTCTTTGCCTTGCACGCACAGAGCTAACTGCCGCGGGAGATTGGGCCTCTCGTATGTGCTCGTGAAGTTGTGGATGAATGCAGTCGTGAAATCCTCCCAGCAGTTCACACTGTCCTTGGGCAAACTGTTCAACCACGTCCGAGCTGAACCCTGCAACATCAAAGGTGCATAGCGGACTGCTACACGCCGATTGCCTCCTGCAATGCAAACTGCTGTCAGGTAATCGGACAACCAGTCTTCGGGTTTCACAGTTATACTTGGGGGTGTCTCTCGGCAGTGTGAAGTCTTTGGGGAATCTTTCCGTCCGAATGCGATGACCAAAACATGATGGCACAGCTTCTCCTTCCTCATCCTCCTGAGCCTTCTTCTCAATGCGATGTCTTGCGTCATTCTGACCGATTTGGCGAGGGCCGAGTCGGGTGCTGATCGCTGGTCTTGGTGCCGATTGCTGTGGCATGTCATTGCGCCCGCTATTGACCGCTGCCTCTTCCATTCTTCTGCTTGCAGCTGGGGGTGGCCGATTGCTTCTAACCTTTCTCTCGTGCCGAGATGGCGCGGGTTGGTGCCTGTTCTGGCGCGATGCATTTGGTCGCTGACTAGCTCCCGCATTCGGCCTCACAGTTCCTCTTGACGCCTCTGGCTCTGCATTCTGGTTGCCCATTTCTACGAGCCTCTGCTCCTTTGCGGCTGCTATCAGCTCACGCATTTGGCGCGACTGCTCACGCCGCTCATCTCCTTCCAGGTCTTCTAGCTCAAGCGCTATCTGCTCGGCTGCTCTCAAGTTCTTGTCTGGTGTGCTGTAAGTCGGCCTTTGGATGAATGCCGATTGCGCCGGTTGCTCCGGTTGCATTGGCCTTCTCGGACGCTCCGGTTGCTCGGCCCCCGACAGCTGCTGGTTGACTGCCCTGCCTCGGCTTCTCAGATCTTCCAGGACTGCGGGCTCAATCGGCCGACGCGGTCCTGCATGTGCTGCATTGTACTCCCTTGTGATGGCTCCCAGCCTGCGCTCTTCTGCTAACACTTGCTCAGCTCTGCGAGCTAGAGCGAGCCGTGCTGTTTCCAGCTCCATGTGCACCTGCTCCGGATCACCATTCCTGTTCACGGGTGTGTATAACACATCCCGCAACGCACTGGTGCTGATTCGCTCTGCGGCATCAGCTGCCTCCTTGGCCTTTCTCGCCGCGCTCGCTGGGTCGCGGTTGGTTGATGAAGATGCTCCCGCCATCATGACGGCTGTGTGCACTCGACCTCCCTCTCTACCAGGTGCTGCACTGCAGCCCCTGGTCGGGAGCGCATTCGTGGCACACGAGAAGATGCGAATATCTCTAGGATACGCCTCGAGGAAGCTGCCGATGAAGAGGCGATGACTGCCAACCTGCAGCGACACACCAGGCGGCAGGGGCGCTCCAGCCCTGTACCGCGCCGAGTAGTCCACCACATAGTCAATTGCCCCACGCCTTAGAATCAGGCCAGAGGCGTGGCTCCCGCCCGATGCAGAGGAAAATCCCGTCCGGATCTTTACTCCAGTCGACGCCTCGGTCTGCCCCACGGTGGGCGCCAACTGTCGTCGATATGTAACGCCAGATGCCATGGGATGGCTAAAGTGAGGGGAAGACGTGAGGTAGAGAATGTCGATGGTGCTGGAATCGGGTTGGGCACAAACACGGTGGAGGACACCACGATGTACCCAGGTTCGGGGCTCTCCGGAGAGATAACACCCCTACTCCTGCTTGTTTCTTATATATCAATGTTCTGGCTACAATAACTGCTTCTCTATCTTCTCAGGGGAAGGTGAGCGCCGCCGCCGTGGGCAAGGCTCTCTCCTGCGTCCCTGAGGAGTAACTACAACCAGTGAACGAACTGAGGGGAAAGTGAGTAATGGTGGTCTAGGATGAGTCGTCCCTCACGCAGGAGGGGTACCCTGGCTCTTATAGTGTGAGCCCAGGGTACTTCGGTAACTTCATTGCCGAATGGGCCCAGATGTCATCCTCTAATCGGCCTGGGCCAACCGACTGCTCCTCTCCGGGTGATCCGGAACCTACGAGCGGCGGCCCATGCTGTAGACTTGTAGGATGTAGGGATGAACAGTGGAGCTAGGGAGTATGGTCTTGTCGGCCTGTCCGCGGAATCGGCGGGGAGGTCGACACCGTATCTCCAGCAAATCCTCGACGTGACTTGGCCTTCCTGCCACCCAGATATCTCGGGATATGGTATTTATGACCTCGTAATCATACCCCCGACTGGGTGGTGGGTGGTTCCGATTGCGCCTGGTCCAACTGGTGGTTCCTGGCGAGGTCGATTGCTCTGGGCAATCGGCTTGCCAGGTATCAACCCCGGACCAGCTGCCGACCAATCGGATGATTGTCTTGGTGAAGGAAAGGGTGGACCGATTGCGCCTGGGCCGACTGCTGGCATTTGATAGGACTGATTGCCTTGGAGCAATCAGTCATACATCTGCCCAGCTCGGCCCAGCTGCGGCCCAATCGGTCCATCCTTGTCTTGAAAGGTTACTTCCGCTTGGGTTAGCCTACCCGGGTACCAGTCCCCCGACAGTATGTTTGGTACCAATACTCGTTGCATGATCTGCCGGCATTTGCGCTTTTCGTTGCCTGGTGTGTGCATGGAAGGTTCCCATGCCCACAATGCAAAGCAGCTCTTAAGTTTCATTGGTTGCCGGCGGGTGGAAAATATTCCTGCTTTGACTTGCATAGACAGTTCTTGCCTATGGACCATCCATTCAGAAAAGACAAGAAGAATTTCATGAAAGGTAAAGTTGTCAAACACTCGGCAACACCTGTGTTGACGGGCACACAAATTCATGAACAGTTAAAATCTATGGAGCCTGATCCAAACCGTCCAGGGTATTTCTTGGGTTATAATGAGGAACATGCCTGGACCCACAAGCCATGCATCTGGGATCTCCCCTACTTCGAAGACCTCTTACTACCACACAACATTGACATGATGCACCATGAAAAGAATATCGCCGAGGCCCTTCTTGGCACATTTTTCGGCATTGATAAGGGCAAAGATAATACAAAGGCCAGAGTTGACCAGGAGACTCTTTGTGATAGGCCATCACTAAACATGCGACAACCGAAAGGAAGAAAAAATTGGTCCAAGCCACCTGCCTGGTACAATCTCGAGAAGGGAGCAATAAGGGAAATCCTCTTGTGGGTGCAAAAAAAGTTGTTGTTCCCTGATGGGTATGCTGCGAATCTAGCGAGGGGAGCGAGCATTGAAAAAATGAAAAATTTTGGGCTCAAGAGTCATGATTGGCACATATGGCTTGAGCGGATAATGCCGGTGATGTTGCGCGGCTATATCACAGAGTCTGAATGGCTAGTATTGGCAGAGTTAAGTTATTTCTTCCGTGTTCTTTGTGCTAAAGAGTTGTCGCGTGCCATGATTGATGACATGGAAGAGTTGGCACCTGAGTTGTTCTGCAAGTTAGAGAAGATTTTTCCACCGGGCTTCTTTAATCCGATGCAACACATGATTTTGCATCTCCCGACCGAGGCAAGATTGGGTGGCCCTGTGCAAAATCGTTGGTGCTATGCAACTGAAAGAATGCAGAAGACACTTAGAGCAAAATGTAAAAATAAACGTAGAATTGAAGCATCGATGGCCGAGGCGTTCATTACCGAGGAGGCGGCAAACTTCGTAACAGCACACTATGATGCCACTTTGCACAGCTTGCATAATCCAAAGCCTCGGTACAATGTGGGCGACCCCAAACGACGTGAATCCAAACTCAGCCTCTTCAAAGGGAAGCTCGCTCCTTCTGGTGTCGGAAAATCAAAGTTGTTGGGCGTCGAGGAGTGGCGCACACTAACTATGTATATATTGAACAACTTAACATAAGTTCGACCGTACATCGAGTAAGTCCTCGATACATTGTTTCACAACTTTTTAACAAGTTTTGTGTCTAACAACTGTTATTAATTGATACAGTCGATACGTCGAACAGTTCTCGAATGGTGTTGCAATCGAAAAAGAATCCATTCTCGAGTATGAACTTCTTGAAAAGACAGGAGGCGGCTATCCCGGTTTCATCTCTTGGTTCAAAAAAATAGCTAATTCAGATGAGCAAGTCGACGATGAATTGAGACAAATAGCAAATGGTTTTGACTTTAAGGTCCGGACATTTCAGAAGTACGACATCAACGGGTATCGCTTTCGTACTGCTAGCAAAGAGCTTTCAATGCCCGGTCGAAAAACAACCAATTCTGGTGTCTCTGCTATAGGCGAGGAAGGTGTCGAGTATTATGGAAGACTTGAAGAAGTTTACGAACTTCATTATTATGGTGAAAATCCTCCAAATGTTGTTGTGTTCAAATGTCATTGGTTCGATCCTACTAAGACAAGACGGACTCATGAACATGTTGGGCTAGTCGAAATCCGACAAGACAGGAAGTTAAGCGGTGATGATGTCTTTATTGTGGCTCAACAGGCCACCCAAGTTTTCTATCTGCCATACAGTCGTCAAAGTGTTAAGAACCTGGAAGGTTGGTATGTCGTGTACGATGTGCCGCCCCATCTTAGACCACCTCCACCAAACGAAGAGGATTATGAACGTCAAATTGACCCAATAACATATGATGGAGAATTCTTCCAAGAATCACGTGGTGTGAGACGTCGTCTCCGGAACTGCTCTACATCCACCCTGAACACGGAGGAACAAGAATCACGTGATGATGAGGAAGAAGTGGAAGTAGAAGAGGTTACCAATCCGGATGAGCTAAAAATGCTTGATCGGTTACAAAAAGTCCTTTCACATGATGTCCCTGAACCCGATGACGATGTCATTCATGACGACACGTATGATACTGATGATGATTATGCTTCAGTTGACCTTGGAGAAGAGACAGATGATCCCGACTATTAGTACTTTGTATGCATCCAAACATTGTTGTTTAATTATTTAATTAATTGTTTAATTATTCATGTATTTATTATTGTTCATTTAATTATTGTCTTTGAATTTGTACTAAGTATTTAACTATGTATTGTTGCAGGTGGTGAGACATGGCAGGCGGGGATAAGTTGAGGATAGCACCTGGCCAGCTACGTAGACAGTTTTTGCAGAGCTTTGCCGAGGAGCCCCGTGGGAGAGGCGGAGGAAAGAAGAGAAGCAGAGGACGTGGTCGCGGGAAAGGGAGGCTGCCTAATAGGAGCCAGTCGCCACCACCCTCAGCTACTTCAGTCTCAGCCACTTCACCCCTGCAGACAAGGGTGTCACCGATGCGGTATCCTCCCGTCTAGGAGCGGACACCGATGCAGGATCCTCCCGTCCAGGAGCCGACACCCTCACACGAGGAGTGGGGGAGTTGGGGGGACGGTGAGGGGGCTGGGGCGGATGCGGAGGCTGAGGTTGAGGTGGAGGATGAGGGGGCTGAGGCGGAGGATGAGAGGGCTGAGGCGGAGGATGAGGGCCCGTCTGCCAGCAAGTCGGTCTACCAACGTGGTATGACACGAGTTCCAGACCGATTGGAGTTGCAGCACAGGGCGTTGATTTCGCTAGATGGCGAGAAGTAAGTTGATGTCTATTGTGTACCTTATATCATTATTTTCCACCAAGTAGCTAATGTCTTTGCCTTCTCATTATGCAGGGGGTGGAATTACCCGGAGAATACCCGGAATCCAAACTGCCTCCTTGGTGCTTTGCTTAGGGAGCACTTTCCCGGGATAGTGCAGTTGCCCGGGGAGGGTATGGTTCCCGAGCCAGGACTCAAGTGGGAGCACTACCAAGCCGCGCTGCTCCCGGAAAACACTCACGTGAACGGTGTTGTTTGCGCGAGCGTGGCCGACAAGGTGTTGGCTGATTTTTGGGTAACTATTATTTTACCCAATAATAAGTATACAATATCCAATGTTATATCTTGTTATTTCCTATTCATCTGTGCATATATATGGCATAATTGCAGAGTTACCATAGAGTCGAGGAGGGGACGGAGGAGGCGGCCAAGAAGAACCTCGAGAAAGAGTGCAAGAGATTATTGAATAACACGAGGCATGAGATGCGTGTTCAGGCCGTTCGAGATTGGTACGCCAAGCAAAACGAGCCGAAGACGAAGGCTGAATGTCGAAAGCTTTTCCCTAATAAGACCCAGTACATGGAGGTACGTAGATTCCTTAGTTACATTCTTTATTAGTTATGTTAGGGCTAGTTACAATACTTAGTTTCATTCATAGGTGCCCCCGAGATGGTTGGCCGATAAGATGGATTGTTGGGAGATGATAGTGGACAAGTGGTGCACAGAGGCTTGGTTGACCACCCACAATGTGGCCAAGGAGCGTCGTGCCCAATTGGTTGGTGTGCCACACCACCAAGGAAATGCCAACATCAAGCAATACGCCAAAAAATGGGTATGTGTGCCTTGTTTTCTTTCATCATTAATTCATTTGTGCATTATTTTTGTTGTACTAACTCTTTGCCTTTTCTTGTAGGCCAAACACCATAACCAGCCCGAGCCTCAGGGATACGCCGCGTTTGGCATGGCCCATAAGGGCTCGTACAAGACGGCGACACCATATTCTGAGGGGGACGGGCCATCGGCGTACACAAGCCTGTCCGCCTACAACAAGATGACGTCTTATTCTCAGGTTGTCAAACAACTGCGCGACCCTGACTTTGACCCGAGCCTGAATCCTATGGATGCGGAGGCGTTGATGATCTCTGGTGGCGGTAAGAGTCATGGCACGGTGGCCATGTGTGATGGCTTCGTCCCTATCACTGAGTCTCTATCTCAGATAAAGGCGAGGCAAACTAGCTCGGCTCCTGTAATACGGCAACGCGCGAGGCCAGTTGATCTTGCCATCGAGGTTAGTTTTCCTTCATTATTTCTTTAGTTCATTTGACCCTGGATGGATGATGATGAGAAGTGGTTGCAGGCCGCACTTGAGAAGGAGAGGGAGGCCACCAGACTCTTGTTGGAGGAGAGGGACCGGAATACACAGAGGCTGCTGGAGGAGGAGAGGGCACGCAATAATGTACATGCGAAGGCTATGCATGACTTCGTTGCGGTAAGTCAGTTGTGTGAGAAGCAAGGCTATGTGTGAGAAGCAACAAGACTATTTCTTTGACTTCTCGAAAACTAATTTGCAGTCTATGTATGAGAAGCAAGGTTTGCCACCCCCTCCGCCGATGCCTTCTCTGGTGGGAACGGTGAGTTCCCTTTCAATGACCAACCTTGCACGGTCTTATATCATTGTATGTTGCCATGCTAACCACATATTTCAACTCTTGCCTTGTTGCAGCATCATTCCAGAGTCGCATCCCACAATCCCTCTCCCGGTGAGAGCCCTACCAACCCGGCGACCAACCGAGATGGTGCTTCTCCTCCGTGACTTGGCATTTGGTAAGTTATTCCTCTCCTTCTTATTCTTATTGTTTAGCTCAACTTAGACTATGCCATGCTTTAGTTAGCTTAGTAAATTCTAGTTAGGATTTTTTTGCATAATTAGCTTAATTACATAAAAAATTACATAATTAGCTTACTTACCTCTAAAATGACATAGACTTTGCTTATTTGGTACAAACATGACATAATTACTTGATAACACCAAAAATAGCATAATTAGTTGATATTAGAGCTCAAAAATGACATAATTACTTTAGAAAGTTTCAAAAGAAACCAGAAGAGAAGAACAAAACAGAAGAGAAGAACAAAGAAGAGATGAAGAAATAAGAGAAGAAGAAAGAGGAGAAAAAGATAGATTAAGAAGAAACAAATCTTCTTATTCTTCCTTTTTCTCTTCTTTCTTTTTCTCCACGTGCCACAGACAGCTAAGGACACGTGGCAGTAAACTGTTCAATCTGGCAACTCTGGGACGACCAAATGTCCCAGGTTGTCAGCTTTGCCGTCAGCTGGACTGTGGCTGACGGCAAAGAGGGGACCCACGTGTCAGTGGTCGTAGCTCCCCTGGCAAGCATGGCCAACAAGCAGCATCAACCTTTGCCGTCAGCTACGGGTCAGCTGACGGCAAAGCCTGCCGTTAACCCTCTAACGGGGCTGGGCTTAAGACGTTGTCGTCAAGGCTCTATGCCGTCAGCCTCGGCCCCCTAGCTGACGACACAGTCTTTGCCGTCGGTCGATTTCCGGCTGACGGCAAAGAACCTGTTTGCCGATAAAGTCGTGGCTAACACCTACTTTGCACCCTCAAGAAGTAGGCTAGGTTGAATTGTTTTCTCAGTGTCTCTCATCACAAAGGTATTGTCAAATTTCTAATTTTCCCTTTTCGCTCAAAGATGTGGAACTTTGGTTGAAGGGATGAAAAATCCAACACAAGACAATCATTGTGTGGAAGTTGGGTCAGTCGGCCAGTCGGGTCAGTTTGTCGGCCACCTTGGCTTGGAAGTATTAATTTGGAACTATTCAAGTTCGTTCCACGAAAGTTGAATCATTTATCGAGGCGTTCTTCAGTACACCCCCCCTTCCAAAACGTAGAAAGGGCAGTTTAGTCTTTTCACAAAATTCTACACAACCCCGTCCCTTCCTCCTCACCTCCATCCGCCTCCCCGCCGCGGTCCTCGCCGGCCGCCTCCCGCCGGACCCCGGCGTCTTCCCCGTCCTTGAGTCCATCTACCTCTCCGCCAACTCGCTCTCCGGGGCCATCGCGCTCGAGCTCGGCAACGCGCCCGCGCTCTCCACCTCGACCTCGTCGGCAACGCCCTCTCCGGCATGCTCCCGCCCTCCGTCTGGAACCTCCGCCATGGAAACGCTCTCACGGGAGTGGTGTCCGCGCTGGCGGTGCCCAATAATACGTATCCCTCCGCGTACAGCCATATGGCCGAGTCGCCTGCACGCGCAACCGCTATGCCCACATGCAGTTGGTGCCATCTCCCTAGCCATTGCTGCCCAGCCATCGTGCTACGCCTAAGACCATAAGTGATGCCCGCGCGACCGGCTTTGACGTTACTGCTGCCACCATCGCAGCAGCGGGCGCTGTGTGCCGTGTGCGAGGCAAGACGCGCAAAGCACGGAAGTCGGCAAGCGGCGCATCTCGACGAGGACGAGGACGAAAAGCGCCGCATCCCGACGGGCCCGAACCCGCTGCATGCGATCACACAAGGAGCATGCGGTGCCATAACCTGTAATTAACGGCCAAGACGGAAATACGAGGTCCTGCCAGAGCTGTAAACGCAAGGAAGGTGAAGAAACAACTACATTGTCGGCGGAGAGATGTTGAAGTGGAGCGCCAAAATAACTCACAGATGCCAATCGAGCCGGTTCTTCTGCTTGGAGTGCATCACTATTCACTCATCAACATCTCCTATTCATCAAGCGCATAGATTTTGGTTTGATCCATGATTACTTCGTGCTATGATGATCTTGTCCGCTTCGTTCTTGTTCGAGCTCTCTTGTCTGTGAGTACTCTCACCCCGCAGTATACAACCGTACGGCTGACGCCCCGCCTACGCTGAGCAATTTTTCGCAATTCCTATCATGCCCTTTTTATGAAGGGGTATCGTTTAATCCTAGCCGTTAATTCTATTAGCAGTGGGATGATTTTGTGGCGTACAAGAAATAGGAGCACGCGCAGCAAAGGTCTGAAATAAATCAGACGAATGCCGCTAAGAAGATTTACCACCATAAAATGGGGTCTGCTGGCTACGCCGGTTGCATGCCTAGGTGGGAGGCAATTGAGGCCAAGTATTTTGATGCCGGGATCACTCCAGAGCCTACAACATGGAACGAACGGACAAGAAACTGGTTTGACGGCCATGGGGGCACGTTGGACCAAGATGGGAAGGCAATATATAACCAGTCACACATAGATGATCCCCTGCTGCCCATCGATGATATTAGAGATGCAGTACGTGATATTGAAGAGGGACGATTCATTCCAGATAGAGAGGACGACGAGCTCACACGCGCCCTAAAAAATAGAGAACACCCAGGACGAGCACGAGGCACACCAGGCTCCAAGTGTTGGAAACTTGCCTTCCCTTCGGAAAGCAAGAAATATCCAGATAAAATCCATCAGAGGAGGAAGGAAAGGGAGGCAGCTGAGAAAGCGGCGGCTGAGAGAGAGAAAGTGGCGAATGAGGCTGAGAAAACGGCCACCAAAGAGCGGCTGCGTAATGTAGAAGAAGGCTTAAAGCGGGCGGAGGAGCTGATCGACAGACTTAGCCAGCAAAGTGGCGGCCAACCTCAACAACTCTTGTTAGAAACTGGATTCGATGCTACCGGCGCCCCATCGAATCGGAAAAGCTCCCAAGCTTCCACGCAGCTGCAGCAGGATGATGATGATGCACTTACAATGGCTGCTCCTAAACGGTACCCAGTGGATTATATCACGGAGAGCACACATTGTGAGCTTAAGGTGCAAGTGATGAACTTAAAGTTTACGGTGGCGGTCGGCATGGCCCTATCAATCCCGGAGAAACCAACTTATCATTGCAACCCGACTCCAGAAGGGTACGCTGTCGTCATGGTGGATGATGTGATGGATGATTATGAGGAGCTGAAGCTGGACCACCCTGCAGGTGAAGATGGGGAGCTGAAAAAACTAGGAGAAGCAAAAAAGGGGAGTGTTCTATGGCGAAAGGAGCACATCGTGCTTCCAGATTATGTGCCGCCAAGGTCACCCACTCTTCAGAAGAGCAATCCACCTTCGCCGCCACGTGACCATTCTTCACGGCAACCATCGCCTTCACCGCCTCACCACTCTCCGGCTCAGCCGTCTCCACCGTCGCCTCAGGTATCTCCACCGTCGCCTCAGCCGGCTCCATCTCCTGAGCCTCAGAGCCAGAAGCGGAAGCGTACCTATACTAGTAGGGGCAGCAATAAATCACCGAAACGTAAGCGATCACCCCTCCCAAAAGTTCCTCATCAGAATATGAAGAAGCTACCCGGAGAGATGACACCTGAGGAACTGGACGTGTCCGCAAAAATGTCTTATGAAAAGTGGAAGATTGATGTGGCCAACAAGAAGAAGCCGATAGAGCCATTGTTCCCGCTCACCCCAAAAGATCACGCCGCGTGCGCGAAACTGAAGAAGAAGCTTCACAACCCCATACCGCTCACATCAGACTATGAACGCTCTATTACAAAGTCGGCTGAGGCAAAAGAGCAGAGAGTCGGAAAAGAGATTGCCCAGCTCGGACTACAGAAAGAACAATCGATCGAACCGCTCGAAGTGCACACTTGGCCGCGCCCCCAGCAGCATCAGGTCGATGCGTATGATCCGGACAAAGATCCGGAGTTTATAAGACAGTACGGAGAAAAAGCCCAGGCAGTAGGATTGTCTATTAGTGATTACCTGAGCCGTCTGGATGAGTTCGGGAACGACGAGGAATTCGTACCGGCATACAAATACCAATACGGGTATCCTCTCGTCAGACCCGAGTTAGTCAAGGATCTACCAACAAAGATGCGAAAATTGCATGAGTGGTACATGGAAAAATCTGCTACATCCGAAAACTGGATCTACGCTAAATTTCAGAACGAGCATTACGGGCATGGACAAGGCTTCGATCTGATTGAATTCTCAGAATTATTTCAGTTTTACAATGGAGACGCCATCGACAAATCTATCGTCAGTGCATATTGTCTGTAAGTACCATTAATTTCAGTGATCAAGCCTTTCTAGCTCAGTTCATTCGTTTCATGTACAATCTTACACTCATCACTAAACTAATTATATATGCAGAATAAAGATTCTCGAATGCAAGAAAGGACAAATCTATGACATTGGGTTCATTGACTGCCAGTTCGTTCATCAAGTAACTCTCAAAGAGAAGCCCAACCAGACAGAGAACAACTTGTTGCAATCGTTGACGTATTTCGGCACAAGAAGGGAAATACTATTTCCTTACAACTTCGAGTGAGTGTTACTGTCTCGCACACATTCTATTTTTCTTGCTCGGTGTTAAGCATATAATTGACTCTTTATGCGTGTGCAGCTTCCATTTTATTCTGTTGATCATTGTTCCGGACGAAGGAGTAGTAAAAGTCATGGACCCGGGACGCAGATCTATGAAATCATGGGAGGACATGCAAGCATGCCTCCAGAGGGTTTGGAAACGGTTCACCGCCAAAACACCGGGTCTTCCGGCAAAGCTTACATTTCAATCACTGAATGTAAGTACTACTTGCTAGATCCGTGCATCTTTTTGATTCTAGTTTCAGTATAATTATCATGCTGATTATAATATTCATTGATCTTCGTTCTCGTAAAGTGTTTGAGACAGGGACCCGGGAATAACTTATGTGGATATTATGTCTGCGAGTTCATTCGCCAGACGACCAAAGAGATGGCCGCAACCCGAAACATAAGGAAAATTGAAGTACGATAAACAACATTCAATACTTTAATTGTGTTTAGTTTCATTCATATATATTGATCCCTTTCTTTTAATTAGATCGAACGAATGCGGGACGGTCTTCTACCACGAGACCGCGTGCGAGCAATTCAAGAGGAAATCGCCGGATTCTTATTAGACCATGTCATAGCTCCGACCGAAGAGTTCTTTCACCCTCATTTTTTGGAAGACAAGCGGCCAAGGACCGATGTAAATTAGATCGAACTCGTGTGATCGAGTACCGTTTGTGTAATACATGTTCGACCAAGCACGAGGAATGAGATGGTGTATATGATATATTCGTGACGATAATGTGTAATATATATTGTGGTTCCTTCATTGTTGCTTTAATATATATATATATATATATATATATATATATGGTACCATTTAATTGAATACAAAAAAGAAAATAAATAAATGAAAAAAAATCAGAAAAGAGGGTTAAAAAGGGGGCCCTCTTCGGTCCCGGTTCTTCCTATCAGCCGGGACCGATGACCCCTCCCCCCCTCGCTGCGCGCCAGGCCACGTGGAGCCTCTTCGGTCCCGGTTCATGGGCCAACCGGGATCATCATTGGTCCCGGGTGTGGAACCGGGACCGAAGGCCCATATGAACTGGGATAATATGGGGGTCTGTCCACCAGTGGGAGGTTGACTTGGTCTCCACGGTCGGCAACGATAGATATTTGCAACCACTCAGTGTTACAAAAGATATGCACGGAGCTTTCCATACTTTGCATGCAGAAACAACAAAAGTAACCATTCGGACGCGGAGTTTGTGATCCTGGATGAACAGTAAAATTAAAAAAATTAGTAAAAAAAAATCAAAAGAAACTGAATTTTTTTGGGAAGAAACTTTGATGTTTTCTCTATATGCGTGCAAATTTTCGTCAAGAACTAACGTAGGATGAACGTGTGGGCAAAAAAAACAAAATTGATGTCATCCCTATGTTAGTTCGAACACTTTTTAGAACATCATTTTTTTTTCTCACACGTCCATCCTATGTGAGTTCTTGCTGAAAGTTTGCATGCATATAGAGAAAACATCAAAGTTTATTATAAAAAAAAATTAGATTTTTTTAAATTTTTTACTATTTTTTTGATTTTACTGTTCATACGGGATCACATGAGCCCGATATCACAATAGGACTTTCTTTTTCCTAGCCTCTTATTTGGAGGTGATCATTGCACCAAAGACGGTCTTGATGTAGCAACAAAGAAAAGAGCTTGTTGTTTCCCGGCGCCCCCGTCTTCCATATTTGGCCCGTGACATTTGGTGACGCCTTAGAGGGAAACTGCAGATTGTAGGCTGTTTTTGCAGAGTACATATCACTGCTATCATTTATCCATCTAAGGCCTTGTACAATGATGAATGCTTAGCACAGATGCTTAAGAAGAAAGAATAGCCTGGCGTCTTACATAAAAAGTCATTTTGCAGTGCAAAGTGCTTAGTACAGGTGCTTACTTGAAACAAGATATACAAGAAGCGTATCAAAAATGGACAGTTACTTTGCAAGCACCAGCATAGCATCGAAGCAAACTTAGGCACCTGTTCTCTTCTTAGAGCACCGGCTAATTTCAATGTGAAAAAAACCCAGATCTTTTCCTGCGAGGCACCGTCTGGGGCACCTGCGTTGTACAGGGCCTAATGGTGCCAGGAGCAGCGCCGCCAAAAAGGATCCCTGAGATTCTAATCTACCTACTGAGTTCGACTACCTCTGTTCCTGTTTGCCATTTTTCTTAATCCGATTAACCAAAATCTAACAAAAGAAAAAGCATCAAAGAGAGCGAAGAAAGCGGCAACATCTGCTAGGCAATGGAGGAGAGTACTCATGTTCAACAAGAGGTGATTCTCACTAAGGATAATCTGGCTAAACATTTGAATCGATGGAAAAATATTTCTTTGTGATCAAGTGAAAACAATTCAACGTCTTTTTATCTTTTGCCTTTTTATTGTTTTGATCTGGCGCACTATTCATGTGGCTTATAATTTGTCACCTCCAACCAACATCACTAATTCGTTTGGGCCCTGGTTGGTTGGTATTAATAAAAATCTTAGGGGCGATGTAGATCTCATGGACTTTGATGTGCAACCGTCTGGAGATGGTTTCACACACATTACTAAACCAATTTGGGTGGCATCTCCCTAATATAGTATATGGTTGATGAGTTATGTAATCCTTTTTTACTGACTGGTTGTGTTCATTTTAATTGTTTTTTAGGTAACCCTGAAAACCTACTTGAACTAATTTTGTTATTTTATTAAATTGGTTGTGTGCACCATGGATGGAGAGGAAAGACAGTTACGGTGAATATCTACCCAGATACGATTTTAATGCAGTGAGTAGTAAAGACACATCTACTGTCTGACGTATTGTCCATTTGCTTTATATATATGCTCATGATCCGATGATAATATGCAGTGACATTGTAGTGATGCTAGAAAACTAAACCGTATATTAGAAATGTGATAATACCTAGGTATGAGAGACAAAGGGAAAACAATTCAACCTCTCGCAATCATCATGAGGCTTCAAAGTTCAAACTATAATTTTCCCCTCTGCCGAACTGATGGTGAAATCTCTTAACCTGGAACAGACGCTATAGGGTAGGAAAATTATAGGAATAGAAAAGGAAATGCTTTTTGGTTCACATCATAGGATTTTTCCCATTGAATCTAGGCTAATATTTTTTTCCTATAAAATGTGGAGGATAGGAAGAATTCCCCCATAGGAATAGGATTGTATTCCTACAAACCAAAGAGCTCTAAAGGAATGTTTCCTATAGAAATCATATCCTTTGGAATTCCTACGAAATTCCTCCAAACCAAGGAGGCCTCAGACCAAAGCTGAATAAGTTAACCAATCTACATTTTTATACGATTATCAGATTTTTTTTAGCAAAAGCTAGATTTTTGTATTAAACAAGATGATAGTTTGTGAGAATTATATTGGTAACCCACTCACTCTCTATTACCTTATAAGTTGCTTATATATTGTTGATTCTTTAATCTTTATGGAAAATGTATCCATTTGTATGAATTGCAGCTTCGAAATGATGCTCTCATCACCTATATGGATGGCGTCAACAATGCTATCGTTGAGTTCGACTCGCTCAACTGCTCCCTCACGCAGCTTCTCCTCAAGACCTGCTACTCCTCCGCCGTAGTTGACTTGCCCGGGTGATCCAGGGGGCATGCTGGTCCCAGAAAAAACCTGTATTGTGTGAAGGAAAGACGAGCAAGATGGTGGCACAAAATCAACAGGGGAAACCAAGGGTAGCTTAGGAGTGAGATCGGCAACGCTGATTACAACCGGTAGTAGTCGGAGTTCATTTGAAGACGGTAATTTTGAAGGGAAAAAGTCCAAAACAAACATGAACTTGTAGACGAATGGTAAATCAACTCTAGACTTTGAATCCCGGAAATTTGCACTCTGAATTTGTCAATTTCGGTCTACTTTGGACCCTAGACCTATTTGGCGCACTCGGAATACTACAATCCCGACCGCGATAACCTGCTACTCCCACAGACGAGAATTTGTACTGGCCCACTATACCACAACGAGAATTCGGGAAGTTAAAAAAATCTTCACACATTTATGAAATTATTCAGTAGTTAAAAATGTTTCTAATTTTATTTTGGCAAGAAGTTAAGTTTCCTTTGTATTTTTAAAAAAATGTTTGGTATTTTAAAATTAGATACACTTTTTTTAAAACCAGTTCGCGATTTCATAAAATTAAAATTTTCAAAATACCGCAAAAGTTTTTCACATTATTCAAAAAATGTTTTGGATTTTCAAAAATCATGACAAAATTTTCCTATAATGTCTCTGGAATTTCACATTTAAAAAAATCGGCGTTTCAAAGTTGTTCACATTTTTTAAGAATGTTTCGATTTTTTTCAAAAATGTTTGCAAAATTATGTGGTTCGATCTCACAGGCTTTGTGTTATTTAAAAATAAATTTTTTCAGGAAGAATTTTTTGAGGAATTTTTTTAGGGGAGTTTAAAACATGTTAGCGCATTTTCAAAAATATATATTTACGGAATTTTTTTAAGGTAGTTTAGAAATAATTTTTATTGTCATTACAAAAATGTACAACGTATATTTCAAAAAATGTCAGCATGTATGTTTAGAAAGTACATAATCTATTTGGAGAATGTCCAAAGTGTATTAAAAAATAGAGTTTTTAGTAAAGTTTTTATAGGAATTTTTAGGAAAGTTCAAAAATATGTTAATTTTCATTGAGAAATTGTAAAATGTGTATTCCAAACTATGTTGCTGTTTAATCAAAAAAGTTCTGAAACTATGTATTTCTAAAAATATACATAGTGTATGTGAAAATTTTCAAAGATTTATTAAAAATATTACACATGTGTGCTATAAATGTAAATTGTATACTATTAAAGGAGACATGTGCCAAAAAAGAAAACCAAGTAAAACCGGCAAGGAAAAAAAGAATACAAAGAAAATCAAAGATATAATGAAGAAATGAAAAAAATAGTGAAAACATAAAGTATAATGAAGGAAAAAATAAAATTGAACAAAACTGATGAAAAATTAAAGAAAAGTTAAAGAACAAAGGATAAAAAGAAAAAAACACAGAGCAAAGCGAGCGAACCTACAACTATGTATGAGCAATGCGAATGACTGCACTAATGGGCCGGTACGACTGAGCGAATAGAAGCTAAACACTCTCGCTTTAGTCTGCAAGTTTAGGGTTCACTTTAGTCTACTACACTCTCGCTTTTGTACGACTGCACTAATGGGCCGGTTTAGAATAAATCATGATTGATAAGTTCAAGTGTCAATTTTTAGGATTTAAAGTTTAGGATTTGATTTAGCTTTAGTCTACAAGTTTAGGGTTCGTTTTGGACTCTCTCGTTAAAAAATTTATAGACGTGAGGCACGCATGGCCGTGTTCGTTAGACCGGGAGATGGAACAAAGCATTATGCACAACACAAGGTAGCTAGATATATCTGAAGATATGCTAGTTTTCTGCTTACGTAAAAGAAAGGGAAGATTTCCGACGAAGTATCTGTGCGGACCGGCTTGAACGTAACGTCTTTCTCTATTCTGTTAGATGACTCTGTGTGCACAGTCAATTGATAGTCCATACGGCCAGGCCTTACTAGTTGTGGATCCCCAGGCTCGATGGTTCTGCATGCATGTGTGTGAAATGGTGGTCGATCACTGATCTTAGATATGCTCTACACCTATCAGCATATGTCGAAGAAGGCAACTCAAACTTAAGGGTTAGGGTTAATTGGATCTATGCCACTATGAGGGCCAGTTCTTTTCGGCGATTCTTCCTCCTCCTTAGCTTCTCTCAGAATCGCCACTTCAATTTTTTTTACAATTCTATCAAATTAGACATTAATTAGATAGGATTGTCAAAAAAATATGGAATGAGAGATGGAGGCGATTCTGGGAAAAGCTGATGAAAGTGACGATTCTGGGAGAATCGCCGAAAAGAACTGGCCCTGAATTTTACAACTTGGAAATATGCCACTCCAACTTTTCTATACGTCGTTGGTGTACGGCGAATGAAGCGGCTCAGCTGGCGGAACCACACCCAAGCGTCGCCGGAGGTTGAGTCTCCAACATCACAAAAGAACCACAATCCGGGCAGGGGCTCGCGATCGGCACATCCACCACCATATGCGCCACGGCTGGGACCTCCCGCACCAAAGGTCGTCGAGTTGGCTGGTGAACGCGGCGGAGATAAGAAGTTATGGTGGCAGCGAGGTGAATGGATGAGAGACGGGAACCATAAAAAGCTCCCCGAGCCGTAGATATAACGCGCGAAGCGGTGTTTTGTGGGCCGTAAAAAATATGACGGTTTTATTCTAACCCGAAACTTCATCCGTCCACTAAGATACCCGCATAGATACAAGCCGACTGTGGGATGGCGCATCCGTTAGAGTTGCTTTAATGTGTGGCCCCGTGCATCGGCCGATGGACTCTTCGCCGTATGCGCATTCGAGGATTCTCCTCCTCGATTAAGAAATTTACAGGCATGAGGCGTATGTGGTCGTGTTCGCCAGATCGGAAGATGGATAGATAGATCTGAAGATATGCAAGTTTTCTGGATGCATGGAAGAAAGAGAAGTTCTCCGACGAAGTATCTATGCAGAAGCCTTTAACGAAACGACTCTCTCTATTCTGTTCCACAACTCCGTGTGCATATCCAATTGTTAGTTGTCGGCATTACCGCCAGACTGCTTGTTGTGGATCTCAGTCTCGATCGATCTACATGCATGTGTGTGAACTGGTGATCGTATGATCGATCACTTATATTGGATATGCTCTAGCCGACTACGCCCATCAGCAAATGCCAAAGAAAGCAAATCAAACTTAAGACCGACGCATGTGACGTGCAGCCTGAATGGTTAGCTGGTGTTGTGTTTTAACTTCGCGGCAATAAAGTATTCCAACATCTTTACATGGAAACGTTGAAATAAATGGCATTGTACCCCTTATAATATTGGTGCAATGCTTATAATGTTGGTATTGTGTTCTTTAGACGATACACCACTTCTACTAGTACTTCACATGGTGTTGGCCTTTCGGTCTGCTAGCTAGCTCGTGCCTTCTTTTGAGCATTTTTTATTCCCCTTTTTGTATTCCTGATGTGAAGTAATTGAAGCTCGTCCTCTTCAAACACCTGATGTATGAGGCCTTGTCCTCGGTGGTTTTGAATGGTAATATAATTCAGGTGAAAAATCGTCTCTCATCCCCGGTGACCGTTCAAAAAAGACTATCATATATACCCTTGCACTCGTTATATGCTACTCCCTCCGATCCATAATAAGTGTCGTTCATTTTGTACTAAGCTAATATAAAGTTTGTACTAGAGAAGCGACACTTGTTATGGATCGGAGGGGAGTACTAGACATGTGACGGGTGACGATGACGAGACCTCTGTAGCCAAGCAAACAAATATGCAAATATCTCTTTATCTGTTTGCACAAACTTCATGTCATCAAATGAGAAAAACAATCCCGTTCTAATCGATATTTTGCCATTACCATGACTTAGGGATGAGGGGCATTAGGAAAAATGATTCAATTTAGGCAGATTATTTTCCTGTACAACCCAATTATATCAGCATTATGTTCTTCAATCTATGGCGCATGCTTCTAGAATACTCCAGTTTGCCCAAGATATAAGGTGGGAAATACTGAAGGAAGCCACTATCTATACCAAGCATACACGGATGATCTATGTAAGACGGCACAAAGCAGCATTGCTGGGCTAATCTCCTTTGGCACTGGCTCGCTTGCAAATTTGATGAGACCACGGGGAGACCCGCCCAAGTGCCCAACAGCGCGTGGTCCTGTACGTCGGTCATCAGACTCTTAGTCGCGATTTGCGCCGGCTATATAAGCTCATGCCACCTACCCTAGAAAACCGAGGTTTCTTCTTCTCGATTGACACATATATAGGTGTGTGGTGTGCGCGACAACTTTCACAAGTTAAAGAGATTGAATTAAGATTATGCACATCATAAGGTAGATAGATATTTCTGAACATATGTTAGTGTTTTCGTTAGGTAAATGAAAGGGGTGATCTACCGTGGAGTATCTGTAGGCCGGCTTGAAGTGAACGTCTCTCCTTATGTTAGGTGACTCGCGTGCACAACCAATGATCTCAACACATTGCGTTTGGACTCAGTGACCCGCAACTCGGCTTGCATGTGTTGTTGACCTGATGATCGATCGTTGATCTTGCATATTATTTAGGTCTACTAGCATATGCTGAAGATAGCATCTTGGATTAAGGCTATTGTTGGATCATATATACCAGGTCCTTGTCTAAAACAGCACTTCAAATTGCAGCTGCACATCACAGCGTACTGAAAGGAAGCAAGTGCCTAGCTACGTAAACGATACACCATTCACGACCTTACAATCCGGACCCAAAGCTGCAACGCTGGGCAAGTCTCCATTGGCACTGGCGGCTAGTTGTTTGATCGGGCAAGGAGACCTGCCCAGTAATGCGTGCGTGGCCCTGTACATTGGCCGACATGCTTTTCGCAGTGGCTCACGAGTGCTACAACAAGCTCATCTCTATATGCGTATTCGAGGTTTCTCCTCCTCGATTAAGGAATTTATAGGCGTGAGGCGCGTCTAGCCATGATCGTCAGACCGAAAGATGGAACCCATGAAAATATCGGTGCAATGAGTAAAGTCGCGCGAACCGGTTTAATATCATATATGCCGTTGCCCTTTTTATATATTGAGATGTGAAGGGTGAGGCAATCCATGTAGCCAAGCAAGCAAATATGGACACCATCTCGTTATCTGTTTGCCAAGCTTCATATCTTCAATTGAGAAAAAAAATAATCCTGCTGCAGTCTCTACTTTTGCATGACCATGACTATAGGGATGAGCGGCCTCGGGAAGAATGATTCAACTGAGATAAATCATTTCGCTGTACAACTCATTCTATACCATGCATACACTGAGGGTCCTTGAAAGCTAGCGCAAAGAAGCATCACTTGGCAAATCGTCATTGGCAGTGGCTGACTTGCCCGTTTGATGAGTCCACGGTGGTAGGTCATCAGACTCTTGGCCGCGGTTTGCGCCTGCTATAAACTCATGCCCCTAATCCGAAAGTCCAAGGTTTCTCGTCCTCTCTATTGATGAATATCACTTCTGCAGTTCTGCTTCGATACAAATTCACTAAACATATCATCTGATGATATTTTTTCTATACCACTTCATAGTAAAGGTTAGAATGATTTTTCTATAAAATACGTCGTCCAAGTTAATCGCGTTGATACACAGCCTGTATGCATATCGCCCATACACGGTCCGGTATTGTATAGATCGAGCCGCTCGATCCAAGCCTTTTTTGTTTTCACACGCACGCTTTCGCTCTCGTATTAAAAAGATGTGCAGTTTATTTAAAAATTAATAAAAATACGCAGCAGAGTGCTACTAATTTTTTTAAAGGTATAAAGGTGCGTTTCGCAGGAATCAAACCCGCAACATGCTAGTTAACATTCATCCGAACAACTATCAGTTGAGCTAGCTTCATCTTGTGCGTACAATCAAATTAGTTTATATATCTACTTCACTAAATCCGAGTGAACAAAATATAGCTTTTTAGAAAAAATAGAAAATAAGAAACAAGGAAATTTTTCAAAATTTGATTTTTTTAACGGAAACATTAAAAAAATATGAACTATTTTTAAAAAAATTAAGAAATTTTACAAATCCGTGACCATGCTTTTCAAAATCAATGAACTTTTTTCAAATCTACGAACTCATTGGTCGGCCCAACAGGTGGCCGAGCGGGAGCGATGCCGTTTCCTAATTGGGCCAAGACCTAAAAGTTTTTTGTTCTTTTTTTTATTTTCTTATTCGTTTTCGTTAATTCGTTTTTCTCCTCTTTGTATTTTTTGAAACCTTTTCAAAAAATATATTATTTTTTCATTCCAAAAAATGTTCTTTATTTCAAATATGTCAACAATTTAATTTTCCTTTTGGAATTTTAAAAATTGTTCTTTAAAAAAAATGGTGACAAATCTGAGGAATATTTGTGTTTCAAAAAAAGGTACTCTCTCCGATCCATATTAATTGACGCACACTTAGTACAACTCTAGTACAAAGTTATACTAAGTGTATGTCAATTAATTTGGATCGGAGGGAGTATCACATTTTTAAGTATGTTGTTTGCAATTTGTGTTCAATATTTTCATCAATTTTTGTGAAAATCTCCATACACAATTTGAAAGTTGTAAATTCTTGACAACTTATAAAAAATGGTTAGGAAATAGCTCTTAGACGGAGCCTTCTGGCCTACCCGAACACCATTTATTAAATGTGGTCTATGCTTGGACATCCTTCAAAATCATCCTAATTTTTGCAAAACGGTTGGACAACCATGGTAGGCATATATGTTAGGTTCGAATTATTTCCGACATCGTATGCAAGTTGCGAAATGTTCGATCATTTATTGACCTTTTTTTTAAGAGGAAAATGAAAAAAATGCAAAATTTATCGAAAACCTAAACAAATTGGCATGGTGCCTTGAATTGGTCATACAAAGCAGCCATAGGAAAAATTGAGGCCATTTTGAGGATATCGGGAAATAACATGCTCTCAAATGTAGCTTTCTAGCCTACCCGAACATCATTTGTTTAACATGGTATATGATTGAACATCCTTGAAATGATCACAACTTTTGCAAACAGGTGGGCATGTCCATGGTAGGTAGAATTTCGATTTTATTTATTTATCTATCAATGTTCAAGAAATTCAGGTTAAACTCAGAATTTCTAAGTTTTGTTTGTGTTTCAATTTTTGTTCATACTTATTAATCAATGTTCAATTTTTTTTAATGTTCGCTAGTCAAATTTTCTTCAGAGTTTCAAAAGGTGTTCTCGCTTTCAAAATTTGTTCATAGATCCAAAAAAATCGTTTCCTTCCTTTGTTCAAAATTTTATAAAAGTTCCATTTTCAAAAAATAGTTCACAAATTCAAAACAAAGTATCATATAAATTCACAAATTGTAGCATTTCATATTTACCAAGCCACTAGTCAGTATCTATTAATCTTTCTATCGACCTAAGTGATTATCTTATTCGCCATGGTAGTATCAAAGCAATAAAGGTGAATATCTACTCTAGAGAGATTTAATGCAATGATTAAAGGAACACCTACTTTTGTGATGTATCATAAACTTTCTCTCTATATATATACCCGAGATTCCAAGGATATCCATGCGGTGAGTGCCCCATGCCTTGGAGTTAGAGAATGAACTGCATGCTATTTTCTTGTGTTTGATTTTACATGACTTTCATGCAAATTATTAGGTTTAATATATTTGAGTGGAAGAGAAATTCAAGGACGTGACAATATCCTCGGAATGAGTGACATTGGAAAAAATAACTCATATAGGCCGCAAAAGTGTAAGCTCCTCTTCAGCAAACCAGATAGTGTGAAACCAGAGCTGAGCGTGTAAGGAACGCATGGTTGACGCATCCAAGGAGGCTAATTATGTAAAGAAGCACTAGGTACCTGGTAAGAGAACTGGCAGCTTAGCATGTGTTATATTTTTTGTTCAAATATTTTTGAGGACATTAAACTTGATAGAATTTCTTTCAGTCTTCTACATGATGAATGATATCCATAATTAATAACCTACACTCATAAGAATTACAAGAATGAGTCATGAAGTTCGACTTAGCTATGTGTAAAATTGGTTGAACATCAGTGTCCTTTTATCTGTCTTTTTTCTGAAAAGTGGGAAAAGATCCCTGGCTTATGCATCGATTGATGTACTTAACCTTTTATCATCTCGAGAATATTGTTGAAATGCATCTTCTCTAGAAGATAGACGAGGCAATTTATTGGGAATACCAGGGCCGTGGCTTTGGATGGTGAACATAGTGACAACCTGCATGGGAACAATACAATGCATTGTTGCTTGATTTCCTTGGCCTTGTGAACAATGTGGTCATATGAGAGCCAGTCGTGGTGACATGTTGTCCATATGTGATTGTTGACTTCCCTATCACCTTCGAGCTCTCCCTTCCGTGAACCTCCTCGTTCTATGCCACCAATGTTCAGGTTAGCTTTCGATGTTCTTGACCTTGGTCGCCTTAGCTTGAGCACATATGCCTAGTTATATGCTGTCTGTGTATAATGGTCCATCGGTCTTACAATTTGAGGTTGTCGTGCAAGAAACTAGAGATCACTCTGAGATACAATAGAAGGTTGCAAGAAACTTGCAACATTCACCTCAAAGGCACCTCGAAGGCTCCGAACCTCCTCTGAGGTTAAACAAAATTTGATGGGTTTAAGGCTACTGGTTTATCAAGTGGAACAGTAGCCGATGCTTCCGACAACAAGAACATGAAGAAAAAAGAAAAAAAATCATTGATAAAGTGAAGTGCTTCCGCTGTAATTTACACGGGCATTATTCCATCGATTGCACTGTGATCTTATGTGATTTCTGTAGAGAGGCGGATCATGCTAATGATGATTGTCCGTTGCACAAGGCCCCTAAGCCAACTCTGTTGGTGTACGGCTTTTCTCATGAAGAGTTGATGTTTTTTGCTATGGCCAATTCTGATTCTTATCGTCCTCGTTCGAATAGTGGGAGAACTGGAAGGATCTCGGTCACCGGTGGAACTCTTTCATCTGAAGAGATTATTGCAGTCCTGCGTTGGGTGGTGATGGATGATGATTTTCCTTGGGATGTTCAGTTGCACGGGGATAATGTGTACAAGGCAGAATTCCCAAGTAAAATGGAGCTTATGCGTGCTATGCGATTTGGTTCTTTTCAAGCAAAGGAGAACAACATCATATTCATTAAATTCACTGAATGAAAAACTGAGGTGAAGCCGACACAAAAGTTGGAGAATGTTTGGCTCCTTATAAGTGGGGTGCCAGATGGTTTGCTTGATGATTATTTGGCACTCTGGGGGATGGTCGGTATGTTTGGGAAAACAAAAGCAATTGATATGGCATATACTAGGAAACATGAGGTTGTCCGCGCTCACGTGCGTGTGACAGATATACCTTCTATTCCATACCACAAAATAATCATGTATGAAGATGAAGGGTATCGGCTTGAAATCGAGATTGAGATAGATGAAGAGGATGTGGACATGGGAGCGGTTGGTGGTAATGATAATAAGGATGATGAAAATAATGGGGGTGATGGGCAAGGAAAACAACAGCAAGATGGACCTCAGTTTGATGATGCAGAAAATAAGCGAGCTGAAACAAAGGAACAAAGCAATGAGGGTAATGCTCCAACACCGGGGGTGGTGCTTCCTGCATCAATCACCAAGATGGTATGTCTAGAACCAAGCATACGGTTTGGGAGTTTCTCGAACAGATGGAGTGATATGGTGGAAGAGGAGGATGAGATCTCAAGAAGGGAAGCGTTCAATAACGTTGGCATGGCCTTATTTCAGTCTCCGAAGCGAGCGAATAAACCTGCTAATGTTCATCTTGTGGAGGACGTGCAGGTGCAGCCAGAAGGTGATTCACCTAATATGAATGTGTCCGGGTTAGCTTCCCCTGGCAGGGCTGATCCTGCTGTCATCGCTCAAGATAGCGATGCCGTGATAAATTTATATGGCAAAGCAGGCGCGTCGGGTGCCGTTGCGGAGATCGTTTGCGGGCAGGACATATTTTCGCCAACACCTACTACCGCGGCAGACATGACTTCCCAATATTCTTTGAAGTCTACACCGAGCACGAAAACGGGTGTTGATGCTGCTTCTCGCGAAGGTACTCCTCGTATGACTGATAGCACACCATCGAGGGAGGAGATCATCACATTCGGAGGCATTCCAGAGGCAATGGCTGTGGGGTTACGCTCGAGTGAACGCATTCGGGCGCAGCCAAACGCGGATGCACCGCAGCTGGAGCGAGCTATGGAACGGGTGAACTCACGCAACATGTCAGGTGCGGTTTTGACTCCTAAATTTTCGTTTTGCAATATTGATAATAGTGTCATTGCTAGAGCTAGTAAGCTAGGAGTCTCTTTGGGTAAATCGCCTTCTGAAATTACGTTTTCAGTTAAGAATTTAAAAGACATTGAAAAGGATAGAGCGCTAATAATCTTAGATAACAACTTGAGTAAAAATGATGAGAACCCCCATAATTTTTTTGTTTCAAAAGTTTCTGGTCTTTGTGAGGATTTAGCTGAGGAGGATTTTGTTGGACTGGAAGATCACACGGATCGCCCATGCCAACTTCCAAAAATTAAATGTGGGCGTAAGAAAGTTGTTATAGACAAAAATACTCTTAGAAGGAGTGCTAGGATTAGAAAGAAGAAACAATGAAAGCTTTTATTTGGAATAGTGAAGGTTTCAGGGATACGACGAATCATTTGAGGGTTCAAGAATCTATACGTGATTACAACTTGGACATTGTTGCCTTGTTAGAAACAGGCCGGCCTAGCTTCTCAGCCCATTTTTTAAGGAATTTGGCTGTCGGTAGGGATTTCTCTTGGTTTTGTCTAACTCCACATGGAAGGCCGGGTGGTATTTTAGTGGGTGTTAATATGGAATCATTGGGTGTTTGAGAAGTCGATGCCGGTGATTTCTGTGTTAAGTTCCATTTAAAATCGAAAGACGGATTTGAATGGAATTTCATTGCGGTTTATGGGGCAGCTCAAGAGGCGCTAAACCCCATTTTTCTAGCTGAATTAGTGAGGGTTTGTGAGTCCTCCTCGTTACCTATGTTAGTAGGATGGGACTTTAATATTATTCGAGGACCTCATGAAAAGATTAATTCAAATTATGATGCTCGTTGGCCATTTCTTTTTAATGCCATTATCGTGAGTATAAATCTGAAAGAAATTAAGCTTTCCGGTAGGCAATTCACTTGGGCTAGTCGAAGAAGTACGCCGACATATGAGAAGTTGGATCGTGTGCTTTCGAGCGTAGATTGGGAACAAAAATTTCCATTGGTAACTTTACGAGCTTTGTCACGAACAGTTTCAGATCATACCCCTCTCCTTATTGATTCGGGTGAACAAGCTCTCCTGGGCAATTCATCCTTGTTTTCTTTCAAACTAGCCTGGCTTCAGGCGGAGGGATTTATCGATATGATAAGTAAGGAATGGAAAGCGAGTGATTTAGGACAGACGCCCATTGAAGTTTGGCAAAACAAGATAAGACACGTACGATGATATCTTAGGGGATGGGTACGTCATAGAAGTGGGATCTATAAAAAGGAAAAGGAAATATTTTTAGGTATTATTGATTGTCTGGATATTAAAGCTGAAACTACTCCTCTTAACCCTTCAGAACGTGAAGCGTTGAGAAATGCGAATGATAGTCTATCTAAATTAAGACGAGAGGAAGAATCTAAATGGGCTCAAAGAGCTAAGGTGAAAGATGTGCAAGAAGGTGGAAGTAATACGAAATATTTACACCTAATTGCAAACGGAAAGCATAGAAAGAAGAAAATATTTCAGTTAGAGCAAGAGGAAGGAACTATTGTTGGGGATGAAAACCTAAAAGTATACATAACCGAGTACTATAAAAAGCTATTTGGGGCACCGACCCAAAATAACTTTTTATTAGATGAGGAAATGATTTCTGATATTCCCCAAATCTCGAGAGCTGAGAATGAAATACTTACGACGGATTTTACAATGGATGAGGTACGTGAAGCTATTATGCAAATGGAGCATAATAAGGCCCCGGGACCAGACAGGTTCCCTGCTGAATTTTATCAAACATTTTGGAATGTTATTAAAAATGATTTAATGGCAATGTTCGTTCAGTTGCAACAAAGGTTATTACCATTATATAAGCTTAATTTTGGAGTGATCACTCTTCTGCCAAAAAAGAGGATGCTTTTCAGATTCAGCAGTACAGACCGATTTGTCTCTTAAATGTGAGTTTTAAGATATTTACGAAGGTTGGAACAAATAGTATAACACAAATTGCGCAGAAAGTTATTAAACCAACCCAAAATGCTTTTATGCCAGGACGACATATCCTAGAGGGGGTAGTTGTTCGACTGGTGGACAGACCCCCATATTATCCCGGTTCATATGGGCCTTCGGTCCCGGTTCCACACCCGGGACCAATAACCCGGGACCAATGATGCTCCCGGTTGGCCCATGAACCGGGACCGAAGAGGCTCCACGTGGCCTGGCGCGCAGCGAGGGGGGGAGGGGTCATCGGTCCCGGCTGATAGGAAGAACCGGGACCGAAGAGGGCCCCCTTTTTAACCCTCTTTTCTGATTTTTTTTCATTTATTTATTTTCTGTTTTGTATTCAATTAAATGGTACCATATATATATATATATTAAATCAACAATGGAGGAACCACAATATATATTACACATTATCGTCACGAATATATCATATACACCATCTCATTCCTCGTGCTTGGTCGAACATGTATTACACAAACGGTACTCGATCACACGAGTTCGATCTAATTTACATCGGTCCTTGGCCGCTTGTCTTCCAAAAAATGAGGGTGAAAGAACTCTCCGGTCGGAGCTATGACATGGTCTAATAAGAATCCTGCGATTTCCTCTTGAATTTCTCGCACGCGGTCTCGTGGTAGAAGACCGTCCCACATTCGTTCGATCTAATTAAAAGAAAGGAATCAATATATATGAATGAAACTAAACACAATTAAAGTATTGAATGTTGTTTATCGTACTTCAATTTTCCTTATGTTTCGGCTTGCGGCCGTCTCTTTGGTCGTCTGGCGAATGAACTCGCAGACATAATATCCACATAAGTTATTCCCGGGTCCCTGTCTCAAACACTTTACGAGAACGGAGATCAATGAATATTATAATCAGCATGATAATTATACTGAAACTAGAATAAAAAAGATGCACGGATCTAGCAAGTAGTACTTACATTCAGTGATTGAAATGTAAGCTTTGCCGGAAGACCCGGTGTTTTGGCGGTGAACCGTTTCCAAACCCTCTGGAGGCATGCTTGCATGTCCTCCCATGATTTCATAGATCTGCGTCCCGGGTCCATGACTTTTACTACTCCTTCGTCCGGAACAATGATCAACAGAATAAAATGGAAGCTGCACACGCATAAAGAGTCAATTATACGCTTAACACCGAGCAAGCAAAATAGAATGTGTGCGAGACAGTAACACTCACTCGAAGTTGTAAGGAAATAGTATTTCCCTTCTTGTGCCGAAATACGTCAACGATTGCAACAAGTTGTTCTCTGTCTGGTTGGGCTTCTCTTTGAGAGTTACTTGATGAACGAACTGGCAGTCAATGAACCCAATGTCATAGATTTGTCCTTTCTTGCATTCGAGAATCTTCATTCTGCATATATAATTAGTTTAGTGATGAGTGTAAGATTGTACATGAAACGAATGAACTGAGCTAGAAAGGCTTGATCACTGAAATTAATGGTACTTACAGACAATATGCATTGACGATAGATTTGTCGATGGCGTCTCCATTGTAAAACTAAAATAATTCTGAGAATTCAATCAGATCGAAGCCTTGTCCATGCCCGTAATGCTCGTTCTGAAATTTAGCGTAGATCCAGTTTTCGGATATAGCCGATTTTTCCATGTACCACTCATGCAATTTTCGCATCTTTGTTGGTAGATCCTTGACTAACTCGGGTCTGACGAGAGGATACCCGTATTGGTATTTGTATGCCAGTACGAATTCCTCGTCGTTCCCGAACTCATCCAGACGGCTCAGGTAATCACTAATAGACAATCCTACTGCCTGGGCTTTTGCTCCGTACTGTCTTATAAACTACGGATCTTTGTCCGGATCATACGCATCGACCTGATGCTGCTGGGGGCGCGGCCAAGTGTGCACTTCGAGCGGTTCGATCGATTGTTCTTTCTGTAGTCCGAGCTGGGCAATCTCTTTTCCGACTCTCCGCTCTTTTGCCTCAGCCGACTTTGTAATAGAGCGTTCATGGTCTGATGTGAGCGGTATGGGGTTGTGAAGCTTCTTCTTCAGTTTCGCGCACGCGGCGTGATCTTTTGGTGTGAGCGGAAACAATGGCTCTATCGGCTTCTTCTTGTTGGCCACATCAATCTTCCACTTTTCATAAGACATTTTTTCGGACACGTCCAGTTCCTCAGGTGTCATCTCTCCGGGTAGCTTCTTCATATTCTGATGAGGAACTTTTGGGAGGGATGAGTTTCGGTGATTTATTGCTGCCCCTACTAGTATAGGTACGCTTCCGCTTCTGGCTCTGAGGCTCAGGAGATGGAGCCGGCTGAGGCGATGGTGGAGATGCCTGAGGCGACGGTGGAGACGGCTGAGCCGGAGAGTGGTGAGGCGGTGAAGGCGATGGTTGCCGTGAAGAATGGTCACGTGGCGGCGAAGGTGGATTGCTCTTCTGAAGAGTGGGTGACCTTGGCGGCACATAATCTGGAAGCACGATGTGCTCCTTTCGCCATAGAACACTCCCCTTTTTTGCTTCTCCTAGTTTTTTCAGCTCCCCATCTTCACCTGCAGGGTGGTCCAGCTTCAGCTCCTCATAATCATCCATCACATCATCCACCATGACGACAGCGTACCCTTTTGGAGTCGGGTTGCAATGATAAGTTGGTTTCTCCGGGATTGATAGGGCCATGCCGACCGCCACCGTAAACTTTAAGTTCATCACTTGCACCTTAAGCTCACATTGTGTGCTCTCCGTGATATAATCCACTGGGTACCGTTTAGGAGCAGCCGTTGTAAGTGCATCATCATCATCATCCTGCTGCAGCTGCATGGAAGCTTGGGAGCTTTTCCGATTCGATGGGGCGCCGGTAGCATCGAATCCAGTTTCTAACAAGAGCTGTTGAGGTTGGCCGCCACTTTGCTGGCTAAGTCTGTCGATCAGCTCCTCCGCCCGCTTTAAGCCTTCTTCTACATTACGCAGCCGCTCTTTGGTGGCCGTTTTCTCAGCCTCATTCGCCACTTTCTCTCTCTCAGCTGCCGCTTTCTCAGCTGCCTCCCTTTCCTTCCTCCTCTGATGGCTTTTATCTGGATATTTCTTGCTTTCCGAAGGGAAGGCAAGTTTCCAACACTTGGAGCCTGGCGTGCCTCGTGCTCGTCCTGGGTGTTCTCTATTTTTTAGGGTGCGTGTGAGCTCGTCGTCCTCTCTATCGGGAATGAATCGTCCCTCTTCAATATCACGTACTGCATCTCTAATATCATCGATGGGCAGCAGGGGATCATCTATGTGTGACTGGTTATATATTGCCTTCCCATCTTGGTCCAACGTGCCCCCATGGCCGTAAAACCAGTTTCTTGTCCGTTCGTTCCATGTTGTAGGCTCTGGAGTGATCCCGGCATCAAAATACTTGGCCTCAATTGCCTCCCACCTAGGCATGCAACCGGCGTAGCCAGCAGACCCCATTTTATGGTGGTAAATCTTCTTAGCGGCATTCGTCTGATTTATTTCAGACCTTTGCTGCGCGTGCTCCGATTTCTTGTACGCCACAAAATCATCCCACTGCTCTCTTATCTTACCATAGCCGTGTTCGAAATCCGGAGTCTTGTCTAACTTGACAAATTTTAGGTACAAGTTTTTCTTCCAATTCTTGAATTGCTCGGCCATCTTGCTAAGAGCAAACTTCTTGACTCTAGCCTCTAGCTCCAGTCTAGCTGCCGCCTCCTGAGCTGGATTATCCACCTCTGGCATCCGCATGAGAAAATTATGCATGAGCATGTTCCAAAGCCTGTCTTTCATGGCGTCGCACACAAACGAGACTGTAGGGTCCTTTAGCTGCATCCATTCTCGAATGGTGATCGGGATGTTGTCCCTCACAAGAGTTCCGCAAGCCTTCACAAATTTTTTCTTGACATCATCCGGAGCTAACGGTTCGCCGTCTGGACCGACCTCTTTGATCCTATACCTCACATTGTCAGCCAACTTTTTGGTTGGGCCTCGTTTCGGTCTTGCGGTGGAATGGCCGGATCCGGATCCGGATCCGGAGGGCTAAAAGAAGAAAGAGTGTTAATATATGCATGTACATATACAACTGCATTTTAATTAACAAAATTTTAATCAACCTCGCCGGTGTTTTCGAGATTAAAGGTTCCGCCGGAGGCGGAGGCGGAGCCGACTTGTCTCCCGTCCGATGCTTCTTCTCGGTGGAGAGACTCGTCTCCCTCACCGGAATCGTTCAGAAACCGGCGGGTGACATCTTGACCTTCATTGTCGTTGATCATATCGTGAAGCAACTTTTCCTCATTTTCATCTCTATGAAATGTTGGATCCATAGTATCTGCAAATTAAGAATTGCAAGCTATTATAATGAAAATCGTAGGCGGCGGTGGTGTAGTCAACGTTAGCAGCAGAGTCTACCGGAGATTAAAGGGGGGGGGAGAAACAGTAAATACACGGCAATCATAGCAAACAATACAAGGCATGACAAATGAAATGCAATCGGTGATCTAACGTAAAACGATGCAAGACAAGACAGATGAATTGTAAACGTTACTCTAACGTGGTACGATGCAATAAGCTCGGAGCGGAAATTCATCCGGAGATGGATTACCGGCTCCGGGTGATTTCCGGATAGGGTGTCCGGAGGGGGGGGGGGGGTGATGCCGGAGGTGTCGTGGACATCCGACACACGTGTGGGTTATGTATCCGGGTGAGTTGACCTATTCCGAACAACTTTCGTGTTCGAAATAAATTGATCCGGGTACTCTAGCAGTACCGGACAATTCATCGGACTGGCGGTCCGGAGGGGGGCGGTTCAATGTTCGGTATGTTAGGGGGGTGTGGTAGACATACGGATACCGTATTTGGATTCGTTGAATTTTTCTGAGAAACTTTCATGTATAAATTATTTTAATCCGGGTTACGGATTAAAAAATATTAATTAAACAAGTTTATTACATTGAATTTCAAAGTTTAAATCATTTAAAAAGAATTTCTGAATTTCTTTTTATTATTATTACAACATTATCCAAAACATTATCCACAAGTGCCTGACATGTGGGTCCCACATGTCAGCCTCTATTTATTTATAAAACATTTAAATAAACAGAAAAGCCTCTGGGCCCACTTGTCAGCCTCTGGAATTTTTATTAAATTCTTTTTTTTATTAATCTGACAATGGGGCCCAGTGGTCAGTGACTTCAGTGCTAATTAAATCTGTTTAATAAGTTAAAAGGCAAGGGGCCCACTGTCAGTGAGACATATTAATCTAAAGGTTAATTTTTCTATTTGTCCTAACAGAGATTGTTAGCAGGGGGTGGGGCCCGGCTGTCAGTGGCTCATTAGCCACTAACAGAAAACCTGACCGGGAGGACCCACCGGTCAGCCTCACGGAATCCCGCCGGCGACGAGGAACACGACGGAGCTCACTGGCGACGACCTAGCGCACGTTCTGGTGGATGGTTTCGCGTGATTCTTGTTCCAATCGAACGAGCAGTTCAAACCGCATCGAACGGTAGCCGGGGCGTGGCGCGAGGTGGACGGAATCGAGCTCGGGGTCGACAATGGCGGGCCTGCACGTCGGGCGTCAACGGCTCTACGGTACCAGGGGGTTGCCCTGGCTCATCCGCGTGCACTGGTGCTATCCACGCACCAAGACGAGCACGGGAGCGACGGCAGCGTCAAGCCCGGCGGCGGCCGTGGTCCTGCTCATGGCAATCGGCGACGGAGAGTACGAGGAGGGGAGCTAGGAGGGCGAAAACATCGAGTAGCTCACGGTGAAGGCGACGAAGAGCTCGGGGAGGCCGGAGAGGGGCTCGGTGCGTCGAATCGGCGGGCAGCCTGCCGGCGTCGACGGCGAATTCCGTGCGGGAAGAAGAGAGGTTGGGGGATTTGGTGGAATTGGGGGAGGAAGAAGAGGTTGCGGGGTATATAGCAAGGGCCATCGATCCCGGTTGGTAGAACCAACCGGGACCAAAGACTCAACGGTCCCGGTTGGTTCTACCAACCGGGACCGTTGGCCTGGGCGGGGAGGGGCCTGGTGCTGCCACGTCGCACCAGGGTCATCGATCCCGGTTGGTAGTACCAACCGGGACCGTTGAGTCTTTGGTCCCGGTTGGTGCTACCAACCGGGATCATTAGACCCAGGAAATTAGTACCACCTCGCTAACCGAAGTAGAGTTAGACCTGTTTATAAGCACAGCTCCGCGTGGACTTATCGTAGAATAACAAGTTCACTAAAGGCCCTACACGGAGAAATTCATCTGTATCCTTTACTCTGTCCGGGGAAATTTCGGACGGTGCTCGTTTGGTTGGCAGATTTTCCAGATGTGCCCACGAGGCGGGGACCGTCTGTAAACTCGTATGGGATGAAAATCCCGTACGGGTATTACAGACGGTTCCCGCCTGGTCGGTAGACTTGCGAGATCTGTCAACCAGGCGAGGACCGTCTGCAATTTGCTTTGATGGTGTACAGGATGTGGAGTATTCTTCCGTTGACGTTCTATAATGAAATTGCTATACTTTTTTGTTTTTGTTTTCCAATCAAAGCAAAAAGTTTTCATTTCTGTTGCACGAAAAATTGCCGCCAATTCAGCTGGAACGGGGTGAAATTTGAACTACAAGTGCTTGATAGATTGCTCTTTATTTTTTCACAAAAACATTTCCAAGTGCACAAGTACTCATTTCATCAGAGATCTACAAAGAGTTTTGCTAGATTCCACACCTAGCTATCACCGGCCATGCCCCCCTCCCCAGTTTTGACCGCATTTTCAAATCGGTGCTTAAACAATTCAAAAAAAATCAAAAAAATATAAAACCTTTGCGTTGCATCCTAATTTATGTCCTAGTAACCATACAAACCAACAAACTTAGAATAATGCAAAACTATTAAAAAAGTCTTCTCAAAATGGGCTATCGAGTATGAAGGTTCATGGCTTTCAAGCCAAATGGCCAAAGTTATAGCTAATTTGAAATGATAGTTTCCCCAAATGATCTCATATTTTTCATATGTGTGTATATTTGAATGGCCAACAAGTTTGCCAAAGGAAGTTTTCATTTCCGTTGCACGAAAAATCCATTTTTCATTTTTCGAGTGCCGAAAGTAGGGTCTTTTGGTGAAGAATCTACCAAATATTTGATGTCAATTTGAACCAACCCATTTTAGTATTATAGTAGACCATATTTTATTAACAATTTACAAAAGTTTCTATGTAAAATGTTTTTTATGCACCTCTGCTGAAAAAGACAAATTGCCGCCAATTCAGTTGGAACGGGGTGAAATTTGAACTACAAGTGCTTGATAGATTGCTCTTTATTTTTTCAAAAAAACATTTCCAAGTGCACAAGTACTCATTTCATCAGAGATCTACAAAGAGTTTTGCTAGATTCCACACCTAGCTATCACCGGCCATGCCCCCCTCCCCCGTTTTGACCGCATTTTGAAATCGGTGCTTAAACAATTCAAAAAAAATCAAAAAAAATATAAAACCTTTGCGTTGCATCCTAATTTATGTCCTAGTAACCATACAAACCACCAAACTTGGAATAATGCAAAACTATTAAAAAAGTCTTCTCAAAAATGGGCTATCGAGTATGAAGGTTCATGGCTTTCAAGCCAAATGGCCAAAGTTATAGCTAATTTGAAATGATAGTTTCCCCAAATGATCTCATATTTTTCATATGTGTGTATATTTGAATGGCCAACAAGTTTGCCAAAGGAAGTTTTCATTTCCGTTGCACGAAAAATCCATTTTTCATTTTCCGAGTGCCGAAAGTAGGGTCTTTTTGTGAAGGATCTACCAAATATGTGATGTCAATTTGAACCAACCCATTTTTGTATTATAGTAGACCATATTTTATTCACAATTTACAAAAGTTTCTATGTAAAATGTTTCTTATGCACCTCTGCTGAAAAAGAAAAATTGCCGCCAATTCAGCTGGAACGGGGTGAAATTTGAACTACAAGTGCGTGATAGATTGCTCTTTATTTTTTCAAAAAAATATTTCCAAGTGCAAAAGTACTCATTTCATCAGAGATCTACAAAGAGTTTTGCTAGATTCCACACCTATCTATCACCGGCCATGCCCCCCTCCCCCGTTTTGACCGCATTTTGAAATCGGTGCTTAAACAATTCAAAAAAAATCAAAAAAATATAAAACCTTTGCGTTGCATCCTATTTTATGTCCTAGTAACCATACAAACCAACAAACTTGGAATAATGCAAAACTATTAAAAAAGTCTTCTCAAAATGGGCTATCGAGTATGAAGGTTCATGGCTTTCAAGCCAAATGGCCAAAGTTATAGCTAATTTGAAATGATAGTTTCCCCAAATGATCTCGTATTTTTCATATGTGTGTATATTTGAATGGCCAACAAGTTTGCCAAAGGAAGTTTTCATTTCCGTTGCACGAAAAATCCATTTTTCATTTTCCGAGTGCCGAAAGTAGGGTCTTTTTGTGAAGGATCTACCAAATATTTGATGTCAATTTGAACCAACCCATTTTTGTATTATAGTAGACCATATTTTATTCACAATTTACAAAAGTTTCTATGTAAAATGTTTCTTATGCACCTCTGCTGAAAAAGAAAAATTGCCGCCAATTCAGCTGGAACGGGGTGAAATTTGAACTACAAGTGCGTGATAGATTGCTCTTTATTTTTTCAAAAAAATATTTCCAAGTGCAAAAGTACTCATTTCATCAGAGATCTACAAAGAGTTTTGCTAGATTCCACACCTATCTATCACCGGCCATGCCCCCCTCCCCCGTTTTGACCGCATTTTGAAATCGGTGCTTAAACAATTCAAAAAAAATCAAAAAAATATAAAACCTTTGCGTTGCATCCTATTTTATGTCCTAGTAACCATACAAACCAACAAACTTGGAATAATGCAAAACTATTAAAAAAGTCTTCTCAAAATGGGCTATCGAGTATGAAGGTTCATGGCTTTCAAGCCAAATGGCCAAAGTTATAGCTAATTTGAAATGATAGTTTCCCCAAATGATCTCGTATTTTTCATATGTGTGTATATTTGAATGGCCAACAAGTTTGCCAAAGGAAGTTTTCATTTCCGTTGCACGAAAAATCCATTTTTCATTTTCCGAGTGCCGAAAGTAGGGTCTTTTTGTGAAGGATCTACCAAATATTTGATGTCAATTTGAACCAACCCATTTTTGTATTATAGTAGACCATATTTTATTAACAATTTACAAAAGTTTCTATGTAAAATGTTTCTTATGCACCTCTGCTGAAAAAGACAAATTGCCGCCAATTCAGCTAGAACGGGGTGAAATTTGAACTACAAGTGCTTGATAGATTGCTCTTTATTTTTTCAAAAAAATATTTCCAAGTGCAAAAGTACTCATTTCATCAGAGATCTACAAAGATTTTTGCTAGATTCCACACCTATCTATCACCGGCCATGCCCCCCTCCCCCGTTTTGACCGCATTTTTAAATCGGTGCTTAAACAATTCAAAAAAAATCAAAAAAATATAAAACCTTTGCGTTGCATCCTAATTTATGTCCTAGTAACCATACAAACCAACAAACTTGGAATAATGCAAAACTATTAAAAAAGTCTTCTCAAAATGGGCTATCGAGTATGAAGGTTCATGGCTTTCAAGCCAAATGGCCAAAGTTATAGCTAATTTGAAATGATAGTTTCCCCAAATGATCTCATATTTTTCATATGTGTGTATATTTGAATGGCCAACAAGTTTGCCAAAGGAAGTTTTCATTTCCGTTGCACGAAAAATCCATTTTTCATTTTCCGATTGCCGAAAGTAGGGTCTTTTTGTGAAGGATCTACCAAATATTTGATGTCAATTTGAACCAATCCATTTTTGTATTATAGTAGACCATATTTTATTAACAATTTACAAAAGTTTCTATGTAAAATGTTTCTTATGCACCTCTGCTGAAAAAGACAAGTTGCCGCCAATTCAGTTGGAACGGGGTGAAATTTGAACTACAAGTGCTTGATAGATTGCTCTTTATTTTTTCAAAAAAAACATTTCCAAGTGCACAAGTACTCATTTCATCAGAGATCTACAAAGAGTTTTGCTAGATTCCACAAAGAACTACAAATCGGGTGGGCATGAGCTAAATTAGTACCGGTTCTCCACATGAACCGATACCACAGCCCTGGCGCCACCCGGGTCTGAATCCCACCAATCAGGAAGAAGTACACGGATCGCGTGTTTCTTTTAAGTGCTTGTGAGTCGTTGGATCTGGGAACCGGCCTGTACACAGTTAAAGTCTCGCGCTAGTACAGGTTTCTGCTAGCAACCGGGGCTAAAGAGGCACATGACTCTTATATATATCCCACCTCTCGGATATATCTAGAAATCATTCAATTCATCGACCAAATACAAATCATTCGGATTGGCCTGCATACGCCCAACGGTGCATTTGATGTGCGGGCACTCATGAGCCACAGTTGGGTTGTATGCAGACGAAACCGTGTGTTTTGTTGATATATCTAGAAATCCTTCAGTTCATCGACCAAATACAAATCATTCGGATTGGCCTGCATACGCCCAACGGTGCATTTGATGTGCGGGCACTCATGAGCCACAGTTGGGCTGTATGCAGGCGAAACCGTGTGTTTTGTTGATATATCTAGAAATCCTTCAGTTCATCGACCAAATACAAATCATTCGGATTGGCCTGCATACGCCCAACGGTGCATTTGATGTGCGGGCACTCATGAGCCACAGTTGGGCTGTATGCAGGCGAAACCGTGTGTTTTGTTGATATATCTCTTGTTTCAATACATTATTACACATCACTTGTTTCCTACATTGCTTATGATCGCTTCTTGGGCCGTAACCACGGAGCATCTTCATTGCTTAATGGGATAGTTGGGTCAGTTTTCACTGTGAATGGAGGAATTTCATGAAACTTATCGTAATCGTCGGACTTGTCTGTCTTGTCCTCGACTCCCACGATGTTTCTTTTTTTCCTGAAAGAACTATGTGACGCCTGGGCTCATTGTCTGATGTATTCGTATCCTTGTTTTTCCTTTTTTTGGTTTAGAAGACATGTCCTTCACATAGAAAACCTGAGCCACATCTTTGGCTAGGACGAATGGGTCGTCTGTGTGACCAAGATTCTTGAGATCCACTGTTGTCATTCCGTACTGCTGGTCGACCTTTACCCCATCTACATTCATGTTGACCCAACTGCACCGAAACAAAGGGACCTTAAAAGTAGGTCCATAGTCAAGTTCCCATATCTCATCTATGTAACCATAGTATGTGTCCTTTGTACCATCCTCGTTTGTTGCATCAAAGCGGACACCACTGTTTTGGTTGGTGCTTTTCTTATCTTGGGCGACCGTGTAAAATGTATTCCCATTTATCTCGTACCCTTGGAAAGTCAATACAGTCTCAGACGGTGTCGCGGCCAACAAGTAGAGTTGATTTCCAATAGTGGTGTCATGCATGAGACGTAATTGCAACCAAGTGCTCAAAGTCTCCATGTGTTTGACTTGAATCCATTGGTCATCCTCCCCCGGGAACTTGGAGCGTAGAACATTGTTGTGTTCCTCGATATACGGTTGGACGAAGATAGAACTTTGTAGAACTGTGTAGTGTGCTTGAGTCAAAGAATGCCCGTCCTGAAATATCTTTGCTTTCTTTCCTAGCGTTCCTTTTCCACTCAGTCTCCCCTCATACCGCGATTCAGGAACACCAATCGGCTTAAGGTCAGGAATAAAGTCAACACAGAACTCAATGACCTCCTCTGTTCCATATCCCTTGGAGATGCTTCCTTCTGGCCTTGCACGGTTACGAACATATTTCTTTAAAACTCCCATGAACCTCTCGAAGGGGAACATATTGTGTAGAAATACAGGACCTAGAATGGCAATCTCGTCGACCAGGTGAACCAGCAGATGCGTCATAATATTGAAGAAGACGGGGGGAACACCAACTCAAAACTGACGAGACATTGGACCACATCCTTCTGTAGCCTTTCCAGACTTGCATGATCGATTACCTTCTGAGATATTGCATTGAGAAATGCACATAGCTTCACAATGGGTACTCGAGCATTTTCTGGTAGAAGCCCCCGCAATGCAACCGGAAGCAACTGCGTCATAATCACGTGGCAATCATGAGACTTGAGGTTCTGGAATTTTTTCTCTGCCATATTTATTATTCCCTTTATATTTGACGAGAAGCCTGCCGGGACCTTGATACTTCTAAGGCATTCAAAAAAGATTTCCTTCTCTGCTTTGGTAAGAGCGTAGCTGCTTAGACGCCCTTTATCAGTATGCCTGTGGTATGTGTCTTTCATACGTTGCTGGTCCTCCCGTGCTTCTGGTGTATCTTTTGACTTCCCATACACGCCCAGGAACCCTAGCAGGTTCACGCAAAGATTCTTCGTCACGTGCATCACGTCTATTGAAGAACGGACCTCTAGCTCTACCCAATAGGGTAGCTCCCAAAATATAGATTTCTTCTTCCACATGGCCGCGTGTCCGGTAACGACGTCTTTCGGAACAGATTGACTGCCAGGACCCTTTCCAAAGATTACTTCTAGGTCATTCACCATACCAAATACATCAGCACCTTTAGGGAGCTTAGGCTTTTTCCGGTGATCTGCCTCACCGTTGAAATGCTTGCCTTTCTTTCTCACGATATGATTGGGCGGCAGAAATTGACGACACCCGAGGTACACAACCTTCTTACATTTATCCAAATATATACCTTTAGTCTTATCTAAACAGTGCGTGCATGCATTGTATCCCTTGTTTGACTGTCCTGAAATGTTACTAAGAGCGGGCCAATCATTGATGGTTACGAAAAGCAACGCTCGCAGGTCAAATTCCTCCTGTTTGTCCTCATCCCACACGCGTACACCTGGTTTGGCCCACAGCTCCAAAAGTTCATCGACTAATGGCCTTAGGTACACATCAATGTCGTTTCCGGGTTGCCTCGGTCCTTGGATGAGCACTGGCATCATGATGAACTTCCGCTTCATGCACACCCAAGGAGGAAGGTTGTAGATACATAGAGTCACAGGCCAGGTGTTGTGACTGCAGCTCTGCTCTCCAAAAGGGTTCATGCCATCTGTACTTAGACCAAACCATAAGTTTCTTGCTTCATTTTTAAAGTCTGAGTGGCCTCTCTCGATTTTTCTCCACTGCGACCCATCAGTGGGGTGTCTCAACTTCCCGTCTTTCTTACGGTCTTCTTTGTGCCATCGCAGCAACCTGGCATGCTCCTTGTTTCTGAACAGACGTTTCAACCGTGGTATTATAGGAGCATACCACATAACCTTAGCAGGAACCCTCTTCCTCGGGGGCTCGTCATCTCCCTCAGCATCACCAGGGTCATGTTGTCTGATCTTGTACCGACTCGCAGTGCATACCGGGCATTTATCCATACTCTCGTACTCACCGCGGTACAGGATGCAGTCATTAATGCATGCATGTATCTTCTGCACATCTAATCCTAGAGGGCAGATAACCTTCTTTGCTTCGTGTGTTGTCGCGGGCAATTCGTTATCCGGTGGAAGCTTTGACTTCATTATTTGCAGTAACTTCTCAAATCCGGTGTCAGAACAACCAAAATCTGCCTTCCATTTCAACAGTTCCAGTGTGGTACCGAGCTTTGTGTTGCCATCTTCGCAATTTGGGTACAAGGGCTTTTTGTGATCCTCTAGCATGGTCTCCAACTTCTCCTTCTCTTTTCCTGTTTCACAATCTCGCTTTGCATCAGAGATGACCCGACCAAGACCATCAGCGGCCTCATCCGATTCCCGTTGTTCTTCTTCATTGTCACCTCGAGGAGCTCCATCTTCTTCATTGTCTTCCATTGCAGTGTCACCGAATTCTTCAGGGGACATAGGATAGCTATCATCATCCTCCTCTTCTTCATTGTCTTCCTGCCTAACCCCTCTTTCTCCGTGCTTGGACCAACAATAATATCCGGGAATGAAACCTCTCCGAAGCAGGTGGCCTTGAAGTGTTCTCGAGGAAGAGTACTCCGCCATGTTCCGACAGTCAATACAGGGACAAGGCATAAAATTATCCACTTTGTTTGCATTAGCCACATTGAGAAATGTATGCAGGTTTGTAATAAACTCGGACCCGCGTCGATCGCTGTACATCGATCGCATCCGTGCTTCGATCTGCGTCATATAATTAACCATTACAATAACTTCGTGAATAGTGAAAAGACCACTATATATGCACACGTGCAGTATTTTTGTATCAGTTACAGATGGAGAAGATAAGGTTGCTAACCTCGGCCGAGGATACGGTGTTCTGAGGACCTAAGTGTGGCTCGGACATTTCGTCGAACACCTGGGGTGCAATCAAAGGAAAAAAAATCTAGCACCCACCCCACCCAGCACAATCCTGAAATTTTTTGAGGCAAAATGGCAATGTGCTGGTTGGGGGGCTTATATAGCCAGGGCAACAGTCCCGGTTATTGCCAACAACCAGGACCAATGCCTCGCAGTGCGCCACATGTTGGTAGCCAGAGCATTGGTCCCGGTTTGTGGCAACAACCGGGACCGTTGCCCCACATGAACCGGGACCTTTGCACTTTCCAGACGAACCGGGACCGTTGCCCGGCATCGGTCCCGGTTCTGAAATGAACCGGGAGCAATGCCTTTTTTGGGCTGGACGAAAGGGGGGTCTCTCCACTAGTGTTCTTCACGAAACTATCCATGAACTTCACAGGAAGAAAATGGATGGGGTCTTATTTAAGATTGACTTTGAAAAAGCATATGATAAAGTAAAATGGCCTTTCTTATTACAAACGCTGAAGATGAAAGGTTTTGACAAAAAATGGTGTGATCTCATCCAAAATTATATAATGGGTGGATCAGTTGGGATAGGTGTCAATAACGATGTTGGACACTATTTTCAGACTAGAAAGGGGCTTCGACAAGGGGATCCTCTTTCCCCTATACTTTTTAATTTAGTGGCCGATATGTTGGCCATTCTCATCACAAGAGCCAAAGAGGATGGTCAAGTTGGGGGCCTCATCCCTCATCTAGTTGAAGGGGGGGGGGGTCTTAATTTTGCAATATGTGGATGATACCATATTATTCATGGGACACGACCTAGAGAAGGTTGTCAACATGAAATTGATTCTTGGCATCTTTGAACAGTTATCAGGGCTGATTTTTTTTCCATAAAAGCAATTTTTTTTGTTTAGGGAAAGCTAAAGAGGTGGAAGATCAGTACAGGAATGTTTTTGGGTGTGAGGCCGGGACCCTTCCTTTCAAATATCTAGGGATCCCCATCCACTAGAGAAAACTACTAAATAAAGAATGGAATCCAGTAGAAACACGGTTTGAAAAGAAACTAGGTTGCTGGAAGGGCAAGCTACTCTCGTACGGGGATAGGCTAGTCCTAATAAATTCTGTTCTTACAAGCCTACCTATGTTTATGCTATCCTTTTTAGAAATACCTAAAGGGGCATTGAAAATGTTAGATTTTTATAGGTCTCGTTTCTTTTGGCAGAGTGATCAACATAAACGAAAATATAGACTTAGAAAATGGAACATTCTATGTAGACCTAAAGACCAAGAAGGATTAGGAATTGAGGTTCTGGAGATTAAAAATAATTGCTTGTTAAGAAAATGGTTGTTTAAACTTATAAATGAGGAGGGAGTATGGCAAGAACTGCTCCAAAAAAAATACTTACAAAACAAAACATTGTCACAAGTGACAGTAAAACCCACATATTCTCAGTTTTGGAAGGGCCTTATGAAAGTAAAAGAGGGTTTTTTCAAAAAAGGAAAATTTGTAGTAGGGAATGGCCAAGCAACACGTTTTTGGGAAGACACGTGGTTGGAAGAAGACCCGTTGGCATCTCAATACCCACTGCTATATAATGTGATCCGCCAAAAAAAACGTTTTGGTAGCAGATGCATTAGCAAACTCCTCTGTGCATATCGAGTTTAGACGAAACCTAACAGGTAACAGATGGGATGCTTGGCTGCATTTGATTCAACGTATTATGACAATTAACCTTACAAATGATGATGACAAATTTTTTTGGAAACTCACTACTTCTGGATATTTTACGGTAAAATCCATGTATGAGGATTCTTTAAATGGCAATACGGTTGATTTGCGCAAACATATTTGGAAACTTAAAATCCCTTTGAAGATTAAGATCTTTATGTGGTTCCTTTTTAACAAAGTTTTTTTAACGAAAGATAACCTTGCTAAACGTAATTGGAATGGACGTAAGAAATGTGTGTTCTGTGACTCGAAGGAGTCTATAGATCATTTATTTTTTACATGCCCCTTTGCGCATCTTTTATGGACTGTGGTGCATTATGCTTTTAATATCATCCCATCGGTCAATAGTACGAATATGTTCGGCAATTGGCTGAACGGGGTTGACAAGAATTTTAAGGCACAAATTCGAGTTGAGACTTGTGTGTTGCTATGGTCCATATGGAAATGCAGAAACGACATCATCTTTAACAAGGGTGACATACTAATTTTTTTAGGTAATCCGCAAGGCGTCCTACTCGATTCACGAGTGGTCTTTCCTGCTCCCAGAGGCGCAACGTGCACTTATCAACTCTGGATGCACCCGGCTGGAGGCGGTCGCTTCGGATATCTATACCCAGGGTACCTGACGACTATCTAGAAGAATTCAAGACGCTTAGGAGGACTACAAGACGATTAAGAAGCTTTTTGTTTTATTTTTCATTACGCTGGGTGTTACTGCTAGATACTTTGTTTTATTTCTTAAGATGTAAACTCTGAACTACTAAGACGTTGCAATAAAAGTTGTGTGCATCAATCGATGCAGAGGCTGGGGCTTTTCCCCCTTTCAAAAAAAAACAAAAGTGTTCAACATTCACATTGAAGGCCTTTCGGAGGATCCAAGCCTCATTCGAGCCATCTTCAAGTAGCTGCCCGAACTAGGATATGTTTAGATATAAATTTGAGTAATTTTCTTGTACGAAAATGCAACCACTCATAAAATATAGTTTCGACACCAAGTGAATAATATACAATCAACAGATCAATCAATCACATGTACTCCTATACCTCAATTTATTCTTCTCGTTCTTTGTGTTGAATGACAACGATCCTTGAGGCTCTAGGGGCAATCATGCCGACCTAGGGAAGCCCATATCCAGCGCACCCCTTGATAAGGTCTTTTCGAGTGTGTGGAGTTTGGGGTCTCCAAGAGACCTCACCGACATGTCTTTCGTATCGTGCTTACGATGAGGCTCTCCTTATGACGTGCCATATGTATCAGGCTCAACACTAGGGGCGACATGGTGACGTGTTCGTGTGCAAAATGTCAAGTACAATGGATCCATGAAAAACTGGTCTCACCACCCCACAATCGGGGTCAAAGAAAGACATTCAGTAGATGGAGAGACCATAGCATGATTACTTCGACCACCATTGATGTAATCGTACCATGCACAAGAAAACAAGCGTAAAACAACACTAGAAAAACTTCAAATGGTTCTTTAACTATTATATTCGAAAAAGGGGCATATAGCCTAGTGGTTGAAACGATTTAAGGCCTGGGTAAAAAATTGAAATGAAAATTTATGGGGCTGTTGACCCACAATAAATGGTCCAGAGAAATCTTTACTACAATGACATCCTTTCTAATATTTGTGATTGGCACTTCTTCTTTTTCGATAAAGGGTGCTTTTCATAAGCCTAACAAGATTACATGGATACATGATTTCATAAATTTCATCAGCTAATGACCACAACTTCTATTTCTGAACCAATTAATGGTAAGTCTCACGCGACTTTATTTGCACTATGAATAGCAGTGGTTCTTTAGGCTTCAGTTCAAGTTATACTTCAATGACAAAGCAAAGCAGTTGAAACAAGGTTGAGAGGACCTTGAGAAGCTTTAGTCTCATAATTGATTATAAACCTGGGCATCTCAAGTTATTGTTCAACTGAAACTGATGTCATATTATCAAAGGTTTAATTGATCCCATTTGTTAAAGAAAATCATTTTCATTCCCAACACAAAATCCAGTTGCTACGTACATACAGCAAGCTAGCGAATCCTGGTCAATCAGGAAATGGGTGTTAACTTTATGCCTGGTCTCAGTCAGGAAAAGCTACCAGCTGCATGAGATTGATCTAATAGAGAAGATCCAGTGGAATGTACCATCTCAAACCAAAAGAAAGAAGCTAGCCTTGCATTTCTGGCGGACCAAGCTAAAGAGAAAAAGCATAAATCAGTTTATTCTCTCCTTTTTTGGATCTATCAGTTTATTCTTTTGCTCCATGTGCCACAACAACAACTCGGTTTTTAAAAAGCTAGCTAGGTATGTGGCCAATGCAAGAACAAAATCTTTTCATATATGGAATCGAATGCATTGACGTTTCGCTGCTGCACCAGTAAAAAGTTAATGTACCGGAGACCATGAAAGGCAAGGTCGAGGGACATGGAGCGCCATTATTCGAGAACAGTCCAAACGGAAAGGTGATGCGCTGGAGAGACCACCGGCAACGAAAGCAGCTCCTCCTTGCCTCGGCGCATATGCCGCCTAAAGATCCATATCCCGAGGCCAACCACATGGTATATAAGCAAGGCCAAGCACGGAATGCTTTCATCAACAAGCGCAAGAACTTCAGAAACATCTTGCAGGCATTAGCAAAATGATTGAAAGGAGGTAAAGAGCTAGATTTGGCTTAGCAAGGCACGACAAATTTGACCAAGGTGTGTGAATCACGGGGCGCTTCTCCCTTGGCACGGTGGCATGCATGCATGTACCAATGATGGTGGTAGCCTGATGAGTGTGTCTAGTGTCTAGCCGTGTGTGCCAAAGGAGAATTGCCCTGCCATTCGCCTCAGCTCTCTGAATTTCTGATCCAAACAGGTGAGGTATCTATCCGTAGTTGCATCTTGCATGCAGCAAACGTCTCACAGCTCATAAGGCAACCCCTCTGATTTGTGAATGTGATTAATTATGTTCATATGTTGCTGAGACCAACCATGCTTGCACTTCTCTGTGACAATTAACTGTGTACTCTACGTAGGCGATGCTAGCTGGGTAGCACGGATGTTGAGCCTAGAGAGATCAAATCGACATCATGGATTGCACAAAAGCTAGATCTCCCATGAAACACCTGCAGGCCCTCCGTCGACTGCCCATCTTTTGTGCAATGGTGCGTACAGAGGCAATCGTCTCAGTACGTTATTACATACACTACGGGACGGCAGACGTACGCCGACGGCCGGCCACTGTCGGCGTAGGCCAGAAAGCCGTCGGCTTAGGCCTACACCGACGGCCGCCGTCGGCGTCTAGCCGTCGGGCATGGGTTTTCTCGGGCTTGCCCTAAAAGCCGTCAGCGTAGGGGTGGCCGTCGGCGTACGATCTGGCCCGACGGTTTTTGTGCGGCCGTCGGCGTAGAGGCCGCCGACGTAGCACCAGTGGGCCCCACCCTGGGCTTAACGGCCGTTAGGCCTGGTTGCCCTCTACGCCGACGGCCTGGCCGTCGGCTTAGGGTGCCACGCGGCAGGCAATGGGGTGGCTGGGCTTCGGCCCTACGCCGACGGCCTGGCCGTCGGCTTAGGTTCCCTCCCAGCCAGGCCACGCGTCACCTTCTCGTAGGCCTACGCCGACGGCCAGGCCGTCGGCGTAGGTCCTGTCATGTTTTTCCTTTTTTCATTTCTGGTTCATTTCCTGCATATTTAAAATTCTCATAAGCATATAGCCATTATATTATTCATACCCAGATCAAAGCCAAGCATTATAGGCATTTATATTACAAATGCACATTGACAAAGACCAAACAATGCAAAATAAGAGACATAGTATAACAACATCTTATACATATATAGCATAACAAGTTCCAAACATGCAAAATAAGAGACATAGTATGGATACAAAGTATAACAATATCCCAAACATCGTTTCGGTACAAACGAGACCTCTACACATCAGCTCATCGCGTCCGGAGAGGGAGTCGAGCCGGAGAAGCCGAGGTCTCCGCGCGTGAAGATAGGCGACTGACGGTGCGGAGGCGCCGTCGAACCAGCACCGGAAGCAGGTGATCTCGCGCCACCATGAACCGGTGTGCTCTCGTGCGAGGCACCACTACCACCGGGGCCAGGGTGCACCGGTGTGACCGCACGGGACGCCGACGGCGAGGCAGCAGCACGACCAAAGGGTCCAGTCCCGGAGGCTCCCGTTCCCTACACGTTTGAGCAATAGTTAGCAACCGCCAAAGCACATGAAAGTTGTAGCAACTGATTGGGCACATGATACGTCTGAATTCGGTGACCGGCCGGTAGGAAATTGTGCACGCTGCGGCCCCCGATTACCATCTTTTTTTTTGCGGGGACCCGATTGCCATCCTTAACTTGCTTCTGCCTCTTATTTGTCTTTAGATGTGCTTGCTTACTCGTGACATGTATATAACTATATATGCAATTCTGTGGTTAATATTATCCTGAAGTGTCGTAACTGTTTATAATTTATCCAGAGCCATTTGCTTTTTTTATAAAAAATATATATTAATATCATGAAGATAAAAATTACATCCAGCCCCTGCATCAACAAAATGTCCAACCAGAAATTGAGGATGCACACAGCTAAAAAGAGAAAAGGTGAAAAAGAGAAAAGGCCTCGCCATAGTGATCAGTCTCTCGCAGCACCGCTAAAGACAACAACCGGACCGCAAAAGAAGTTCTCCGAAGACGATGCCTCCAAGAAGGGAACAGAGTAGAAGCACCGTCGTCGCCCGATCAATGATCTAAGGTTCTCACCCTGAAGAAAGTTCGATTTCTTAAAAACAATGTCTTCAACAAGATCATTGCTAGGTACTCCCTTGTCCCATAATATAGTAACGTTTTTTTGAGCTAAACTAGCTCAAAAAACGTTACTACGTTATGGGACGGAGGGAGTACAACCAATGAAGGTCAGACCTTGAGTTTTCACCCACGGAATCGAGAGTCGGTACTCGAGGAGCACCACCGAGATTGAAGTCCACCGGTGCTACCGCCCCCACCTACCGAGGTCGCTACTGCAAGTCACTAAACACAAAGCTCGGTCTTCATCGCATCCAAGGCAACTTTTCGCCATTTCTTCTGATCCACCAAGAGCCATTTGCTTAGAAGTAAGAGAAGTTGGAAGTTGTTAGTGGATGAGATACAATGAAACCGACGTTCTTGTTTAGTAGTATTTTCTTTGTTCATAATTATAAGATGTTTTACTTATGAATCGGAGTATATTCAAGAGGAGCCCTGCTTGAGTGGAATTTTTATTAATTTACCATTAGTGTTTGACAAAATAAATACAAAGATCAATCCAAAACCACCATTGAGGCAAAAATAGTCGCTACACCAACAAATATGAAGATGTGCCCTAACTGTATCACATTCCCACGCTCTAGGATCCACCACCACCATCTTCTGTCGTCTCATCTTCAGGAGGGATTATTGGATAGATCATGCCAGTCCCATCTGCCATCGATGTTACCACGACGCCAAACATCGCCACCAGCCTGCACACTTCTATCAAACCTCGTCCAACGCTGAGTCTCCACTGCTCCACACCGTCGAGACCCGATGTATTCAATGTGGTCGATGTAACACAACTCCATCTGTTGTCCCCTTCAGTGAACCGTTGCTTGAATACAATGCCCCTAGGAGGGAAAACAACACCATAGTCTCTGTCATCATTCGATCCGGAAGACCCATATCTAAGGTTTCCACCGGATTAGATGCCCCTCGAAGCAGAAATAGGGGCACACCATCTACAACTGCCCACGAACCCAAAAGTTGCCCACCACACATGGCTCTCATGACGACGCCTTCAAGAAGGATACGACGCCATAGGCATCGTCGTCGTCCATCGCAGTTAAGATTTTCACCCGAGAAGAAGTGAGGTAGGAAGAGGTAAGGTGGACCTGAATGAAGTCGCCAAGAAGAAAATCAGCGCGCTCGGGCATCATCGGCACCACGCCTGGCAGGTGTCAACTAGGAAATTATCCTAATCCAGATCCTCACCTCCCGCTCCGCCCAAGCCTGGTATCCGGCTAGCAATGCGAACATGTCCGGTGAAACAAAGTTTACGTAGATCGGCACCGTTGGCCAACATGGTAGCAAGCTGCGGCTTGAAACCTGTCGGTGGATCGTTAGCCACCCAATCTGACCCCCGGCACCGCGCTTGCCTCGCCGTGCCACCAGAGAAGAAAGCCGTACCAAGGGACACCTCCCCAGATCGTAGGCCCTTGCCCTATATCGATAGGAGCAGCGCAAGCCCTGCCGTCACAACCACTACTGGGACGCCGGTCGGACGTCCTGGTCCAGAGCGAGACTGCACCCACACAAGCACGGCTCCCGGCCCATGCCACCTGTTGACCCGCGAGAGGGAGGATTACCTCCGCCGCCTCCATCGCGCGCATGGGCTTTGCGTAGCGCCGACCACTGGCAGTGACAGATGGGAGGAAGGGGAGGGAGGGGGACCGACGGCTAGGGTTGGGAATTGGGAAACCTTGGTTGCCCGCGTAAGGGCGACAAGAGAAGGATGTGTCCTAATCATAACGTTTATCTTCAGATAAATGGATTTATATGTTAATTTTTTTTAGTGAGAAATAAACTATATCACCCAGTGCGAAACATCTTTTTCATCTATATGATCGTTGTATATCACTTGTCAAGTTGTAAAAATAACTCATCCACCTCCACACCTCGCTCTTGCATCCAATCCATGGCTCGTGTCAGGTGGTAGGCGTAGCTCCACACCCCATCCCAAGGTGTTGATTTCAGACAGAGGCATGACTACCTCATCTTCAGATCCATTGTCGTACCTTGTAATCTACGTAAAAGGTGTTTCCTTAGTATTCACTGCATGAAAATTGTCCACAAACTCTTTACCATCGCAGTATCAAGACAATTAAGGTGAACATCTAATATGACAATTTCCATGAAATGAGTACTAAAGATACACCTACTTGTCTGGCGTATTGTGCATTTTCTCTCTATATATGCTCAGGATCTGATTGATAAAATGCAATGAGTGGTCTATGTAGTGATGCTAGCAAACTATACCACATATTTTTAATGTCATATTGGATTGTTCATCCGTTCCACCCAAATTTCGCATATATGAGAGAAAAAAGGAAATTAGAAATGTGATAATCCCTAGGGATGAGAGACATTGGGAAAAGAATTCAACCAATTTACCATCATGAGACCGCGAACTAGGAGTTTGTCCTCTGCAAAAATGATGATGAAATCTCTTAGCTTGAAGCAGACTCTATTTCTTTCAGATTTTGTCTACCATAATCTTTAGGAGGAACTTGTCTGTCACTACCTTCTTCAAGGGTTAAGAAAGGAAACTGAAGAAGATTTGAGCTCCTTTGTTTTGAACACAAAGAAGAGAGCAGATTTACATGAAAAACTGGCTGCAAAGATGTCATCGTGATCTCTTCGGGCCCCTAACTCGAAGCCCATGCCCATGAGACCACCGCAGGGTAAAGGCATGCACACCGCACACGCCATTTGTGGCTGTCAGTCCCCCATGCATAATCAGACTTGTATCCCTATGAACTTTTTTTTTGCGGGGTCTATCCCTATCACTATGAACTTCGATAAATAAAGTCTGTTTACCCTAAAGAAAACGAGATGTGACATGGCTAACTACTCATGCTCTGTGTTGCAGAGAGGATTAAGATGAAATTTAGTTGGCACTGCTATATATCCTCCACCTTCTCGCTCCTGTTTCACCTTTCCTGAACTCTAAAGCTCACGATTGCACTATATTTTAGTGGAAAAAGTGTGCATAGCCCTCTTAACTTTCAGGTTTGGACCATATCCCCCCCCCCCCCCCCCTCAACCTCAAAACCTCGGAAGGCAACCCCTCTGATATGTGATTATGTTCATATGTTCCTGACAGCTGAGCCAACCATGCTTGCGCTTGTCTGTGACAATTAACTGTGAAAGTGTGAAGTCTATGTAGGCAATGCTGCGTAGCACGGATGTTGAGCCGGGAGAGATCAAATCGACATCATGGATTGCACAAAAGCTATATCTCCCATGAAACACTTCCCTCCGTCGATTCTTCACGCAAGCCATACACGTTCAAGGTTCAACTGCCCTCCGCACCTCGCTCTTGCATCCAATCCAGTGTTCGTGTGTCAGGCGGTAGGCGCAGCCTAACCCCCCATTCCCAAGGTGGCGATTCAATCGGAGGCCTAACTTGCTCATCTTCGTATCCATTGTCGTACCTCGTAATCTACCTTGTTGGTATGACTTTAGTACTCAGTGCATGAAAATTTCTGCAACCTCTTTAGTCTTTACCACCGTCGTATCAAGGCAATTAAGGTGGACATCTAATGCGGATAATTTTCATGCAGTGAGTACTAAAGAGACACCACTTGTCCGGCGTATTGTGCATTTTCTCTCTAAAAACGCTCAGGATTTTATTGATAAAATGCAATGAGTAGCCCACGTAGTGATCCTAGCAAACTAAACCACATATTTTTATTTTCATGTTGGACTGTTCATCTATTCCTCCCAAATTTCGCATATATTAGCGAAAAAAGGCAATTATAAATGTGATAATACCTAGGGATGAGAGACATTGGGAAAACAATTCAACCCAGTGGTCACCGAAAGACTGCAAACTAGGAGTTTTTCCTCTGCCAACATGATGATGGAATCTCTTAGCCTAAAGGAGACCTTATTTCTTTCAGATTTTGTCTACCATAATGTTACCGACCAACTTGTCTGCCACAACCTTCTTCAAGGGTTAATAACAGAGCCTGAAGAAGATATCAGACCTTTAGTTTTGAACAAAAAGAAGAGTGTGGCTACTAGGCTTACGTGAAGAATTGGCTGCAAAGATGTCAGTGTGATCACTTCGGGCTGCCAACTCTAAGCCAGGCTCATGAGACTGGCTCAGGGGAAAGGCAGGCACACGAGATGTGACATGACTAACTAATGATCTGTGTTGCAGAGAGGATTGAGATGAAAGTTAGTTGGTACTGCTATGTCCTTCACCTGCTCGCTCATCTCTCACCTTTCCTGAACTCTGAATCTCTCACGATCACACCATATCTTAGCATGATACCGAGACTCTTGTATCATGCCCAGTGTTACATTGTCCTACAAGTGTATGTTAAACTACAATGACATCACTAGATGCTTTTTTTTCTTTTGTGATCTAGCAGGATGTTAAACTCAATATGTGGTTGCCTAAATTTAATTTAATAACACTATTAAAAAAATGGAGAGTCTCGTGACACTTGGTTTACATTATGAAAACCAATAGGTGTTAGAGTTAGACATCAGATAACAGTTCAAACCATGTTCAAAGAACATTCTAGATCCACCACTCTCGAAATTCATACAAACCTGGATGTCTAAAATTAAAAATTAAAAATTAAACTGATTGCAAACTAATAAATGTTAATATATTTAATTTGCTAGCAAAATTTAATTTTAATTCCCAGCACAAAACTAGCACTTCATGCAACAAAGCTAGACAATTCTGGTACCGGAAGGTTCTGCCCTTTGTGCCTTGTGTTTAAGTCAGGAAATGCTACCTGGTGCATGATCTTGATAGAATAGAGAACATCAAATAGAATGTTTTTTTAGAAGAACAGGGGCCATCCCCTGGTTTCATTTTCATAGAAAACCAAACCGAACAAGTCAGGATTCAAACATCATTATAGGCCTTAATTATTACATCTTACTCAAAAACTAACCAGCCATCAACACGAGCCTGAAAGTTTTGCAGGCATTACATCAGGGAACTAGCTCAATCAGAGGGAGATCACGCTTTCCTTGTCTTCAGGGGAGGACCAGTGGTTGCAGCCTGGGGAGACCAGCGCAGCCCCAGTGGTGAGATTGGGCTTCCAGACGCCACCCTCTCCTGGATGCACTTGCTCTTCTCAGGGGAGCCGCTGATCTCAGAGCCTTTGCCTGTAGCCAGCAGGCTATCCCTCAGCCACCTTGGATCAACTGCGAGTTCCTATGTTTACATAAGCACCAAAGAACAATAGTGGTAACTGTATTCAGGGTAGATTTTTTATTGTTTGCAATCCAATGCCTAGCTACAGATTCAAAATCCACACCAATATTGATATGGAAAACCTCACTAACATATGACCATAACTTTTTAGCAACTACATAGCTAAAAAATAAAAGATCAACCGATTCATCCTCACAACAGAAGACACAGTCCAGTGGTTTGACATTAACATCAAATAGAATGTAGCATCTCAGACCATGAAAAAAGTTATGGATCTCCCAAGGGTTAAAACAATGCCTAAATAAGTTTATTCTTTTGTTGCATGTGCAATTGCACGGTGAATTGAACAACAACACATCTAAGTTAAAAGGCAAGCTAGATATATCCAAACAAAATCTCTTAATATCGTCTTGTCTCGAATGCATATTGATGTTAGTTTCACTATTGCGGCGAAACATACTCAGCTGTAAAACAAACATATATGCTTAGGAAAAGGCAGGTTTGAACCACGAGGAGGACCATTATTTCTGGAGCACATTCTAGAGGATGGAGAAACTCCCGACAAGAAATGTAGATCCTTCTGTAGAAAATTTGATCGAGCTCAGAGCATATGCTATCCGAGAATCCATATCTCGAGGTGGAAGTTTAGTATATAAGTGCGTCTGAGGTGCAAAGTTTTTTCATCGAAGAACACAAGAATGTAAGGTAGGGAGAGAAAATATTGGTCCATGTGTGCCATGTGTGAACCCTAGGGTGCTTCTCCTTTAGCATTATGGCATGCATGTACTGATGACATGACTTAGCCAGGTGAGTGTGCATATGAAGAAACTCTAGGGAAGTTGGCTATCTAACTTCGTTGTGCATGCCGAATGAGAATTGCCATGTGATTCACCTTATTTGCTCCGTGATATGTGGTTAATTGATCCAAATGGTGAGCTATATATATCCATGCACACATGATAAGATACTTTTAAGTATAATCCTACAATGCAAGCACATTCAGGTGCTCCTAAGACTAAACATGCTACGCTTTATCTGTGATGATTAACACCTTGTGGCCTCAACAGGTGCATCTTGTAACTGATATATAGCCAACTATGTCACTCAATGTAAGCCATCCTTCTTATCTTTTGTTTGCATGTCATCCTTATAATTTTTATATAGTACTGATTGTTATCTTTGTAAAGTTCCGGTGGTGCATCTTAACTTGATACAAAATTGTAGCATTTCGTATTTGCCAAGACACATTGCAGTTTCTATTAATATTCTTATGCACTGGACTGCTTCTCTTTACCATGAAGGGATTAATGCAATTAAGGTGTATATCTACCCTAGACAATTTTCATGGCATGAGTAAAGGCACGCCTACTTCTCTGACGTATCATGCATTGTCTGTGTTTACATATACCTGAGATTCGAAGGATATCATGCAGTGAGTGCCCCATGTTGTGAAGCTAGAAAACAAACCTTGTGATATTTTCTCGTGTTTGATTTTGCATCACCGAAGTGATCAAGTTTCACATCTTTGAGCGGAAGAGAAATTTGAGAATGTGAGAATATCTTTGGAATGAGCGACACTGGGAAAACGACTGAACCAATCCTTGTCCTTAACACTAGTAAGTATGAGCTCCTCTTCAGTAAACTAGACTGTAAAACCTGAACAGAGCATGTAAGGAACGCCTGATACACATGTCCGAGGCGTTCGTGCATCCATTCTAGAGGTAGAGCATGTGCAAAAGCATTAGGTTCTTGCCAACATTTTTTTTGCGGGGATAATACTTGTATTACTCAAACCAACACAGGATTACAATCAGCAGTGGCTAGCTCAAGAACAGGAGGTGGCCCGGATCCGATCCAGGTCATCGTACTACCTTCTATCCTACCAAAACTAGCAAGACACCTACTAACCTTATTTTGATTACAAGTGATATGAGTAATACAAGTTTCACGAAAAGACAGATTAAGCTTAATCTCCCTAATCAAGGGAGCATAAGCAGATATGTCACATTCCAAGCTTCTGATCATCTTAAAGGCCGAATATGACTCCACTTCAACAATTAAGGGCCGATCCACTCTCTGCATAGCTGATGACAATCCTTCCATAATTGCATGTAACTCGGCTTCCAACTCATCTTTGCACATTCCGAGACTTCTACAAGCTGAGAACTCAATCCTTCCCGCGTGGTCCCTTAGGATCATACCCGATCCGGAATTACTAGGTGAGAGGGACCCAACAGTATTAAGCTTACACCAACCATCAGGAGGGCACGTCCATGTCGGGTGCAAGGATCCTGAAGAAGCATGCGGTATGGGAGCCAAGCTAGCATCTTCAATGCCTGAGAGAAGATGAGGCTCGGCCACAGACTTGTAGTAGCTGATTAAGAAGGTCCGAGAGGATTCTACAGGTGGTGGCGGCTTGTCATGTACCACCTCATTGCGGATAAACCAGATCGTGTTAATATCCTAGAGTGGTCGTATGTGGGAGAAGGCTATGTGGCATGTAATAACCGGGTGCGGGGGCATGCACGCGGGACAATAAGGTGTTTTAGTTAGAGTGGGCATGCGCGGATACATTTATATGTCGTGGTTAACACCTTTGCATCCTCAATGGGTAGAGCTTGTATCTTATAACATGTTTTGGGAGTTCAAACATTTTTGAGAAAAGTAAACTTGATGGTATTTCTTTTATTCTTTTAGATGCTAAATGATCCGCAGAATTAATAACTTACACTCATAACAATTACAGAGAATAAGTCATGAAGATCGACTTAGCTATGTGTAAAATTATTTGGATGTCGGTGTTAGTGTCTTCTTAGCTTCCTTTTCCGGAAAAGAGGGTAAAGATCCCCGGCTTAAGCATGGATTGAAGCACTTAACTTTTCATTATCGTGCGAATATCATTGTAATGCATCTTCTGCACAAGATAAACGAGGCGGTTCTTTGTGGATACCAGGGGCGTGGGCGTGTGGCTTTGGGTGGTGACTACAATGAAGAAATACCCGGGAATACTGAAATGCAGTGCTGCTCTGTTGTCTTGGCCCTGAGAACAGTGTCCATATGTGAAAACTAGGAACCATTTTGTACCCACTGCTGAAAACTAGGAACCTACCATGTGACAATAACAACATAATTAAATGTATCATTCATATGTACTCCCTTCGTGTCCTCAAAAGAGTGTACTTTCAACTTTCTTAAAGAGTAAAACTATTTTAAACTTTGACCGAGTTTACACAAAAATATAACAATACTTATGAAACCAAATAATTATATAATAAAATTTTACTTCATAAAGAATCTAATGTTACTAATTTGGTGGTATAAATGTTTATGCATTTTTATATAATCACGATCAAAGTTTAAAAGGTTTGACTTTTCAATAAAGTTGGAAGTACACTCTTTCAAGGATGAAGGGAGTATATTCTCATAAGTGAATTTTACCCTAAATTTTTTTTGTGGCAAATTATAACTAGTGCTAAGAAAAATAATGAAGTATGTAGTTATTGTAAGCGATGCGCGGGAAGGCCTCAGATCCCCACACATGGATGGCCCCGGCCTCGTGCTCACCCGGGCACAGCCATTTGGCCACACACAGGAAGAACCCACCATAGGCAGAGGGAAACTCCATGCTCCGACACCGAGCATCGGGAATGTGTCGCCAACTATCTATCGACCCGCACCAATCGCAACTGGAAGAACCATCTTGAGATCATTTTGTCCCTGCCAGATAGTAGTCTCATGGTAGGCGACGTTGTACCCCTTGTATGGTCTTGTCTTGAGGTGGGGGTTATGATCGGAGTCTATTTTTCATTGGTGATCTAGTCGCAAAGTCATATATGAGTTCTAGAATGATCTTATCTAACATCCGATGGGTTGTTGATACCCTTCAAGTAGGTGGAATGGCCCTATTCAATGGTGAATGGATGGTCTTGCGATGATATTCATCCAATCTGAAGTCGGTGAGAACTTCTTCCTATAATGAGGTGCATGTTTCCATGTTGATGCATTGGTCATCGATGTGTTGCCAATGTAAGTTTCTACTTTATGTGTGGCAATTCTCATAGTTTCTCTTCTTGTGAAACTGTTTCTACAATCGGAACTTCTAAGTTGTATTTTCTTTCAGCATGTGCATATCTCCTTCTGCTATAGCGTTGCCTTTATAGTGGGATACATGGCATTATTCAGTGGATGTTTTTTTATATAAATGGAATCAAGTGTGTTAGGTGGTTGCTTAAGGACCAACAATGTCACTCAATGTGGGTCGTCCTTTTTATCGTTTGTTTGCAGGTCATCCTTCTTATAATTGTTATATAGTACTGATTCTTATCTTTGTAAAGTACCGGTGCGGCATCTTAAATTGTTACAATATTTTAGCATTTAGTATTTGCCAAGACATATTGCAGTATATACTAATCTTCTTATCCACTGAAGTGCTTCTATTTACCATGATGGGATCAATGCAATTAAGGTGAATATCTACTCTAGACAATTTTCATGGCATGAGTAAAGGCATGCCTACTTATGTGACGTATCATGCATTGTCTGTTTCTACATATACCTGAGATTCGAAGGATAGCATGAGCTAGAATACGAACCTCATGATATTTTCTTGTGTTTGGTTTTGCATCATCGAAGTGATCAAGTTTCACATCTTTGAGCGGAAGAGAAATTTGAGAATGTGAGAATATCTTTGGAATGAGTGACATTGGGAAAACGACTGAACCAAGTCTCGGCCTTAACACTACTAAGTGTCATATCCTCGCACACTAAACTGTGAAACCTGAGCAGAGCATGTAAAGGAACATGTTATAGACACGTCCAAGGCATTCATGCATGCGGTACAAAGACAGAGCATGGACAAAAGCATTAGGTACCTGCCAAGATATCGTGTTATGATATCCCAAAGTGGCCGTGTGCAGAAGGCAATGTGGCCTTCAACAACCAGTGTAGCTAGGGACATGCACGCGGGCGGGACAGTGAGGTGGCGTAGTCAATGAAGATCGACTACCTTTGCATGCGCGAACCCGTTTATATATCATGGTTAGCACCTTTGTATCCTCGACTGTAAAAAAACACCTTTTTTTATCCTCAATGGGTGGAACTTGCATCTTATAACATGTTTGTGGAGTTCAAATATTTAATAGAAAAGTAAACTTGATTGAGTTTCTTTCATTCTTGTAGATGCTAGATGATCTGCAGAATTAATAACCTACACTCATAACAATTATAGAGAATAAATCATGAAGATCGACTTAGCTACGTGTAAAATTATTCGGATGTCGCTGCTAGTGTCTTCTTATCTTCCTTTTCAAAAAGAGGATAAAGATCCCCGGCTTAAGCATGGATTGATGCACTTAACCTTTCATTATCTTGGGAATATCATTGAAATGCATCTTGTGCACAAGATGGACAAGGCGGTTTTTTGTGAATACCAGGGTCGTTTCTTTGGGTGGTGACTACATTGATGACCTACCCGGGAATGCTGAAACACAATGCGGCTTCGTTGCCTTGGCCCTAAGAATAGTGTGGTAGCCCACATGGGAGCTAGATGTGGTGACCGCTCTTATCCATATGTGGTTATCGACTTCCCTATCACCTTCGACCTCGCATTTCCAGAGACCTCCTTGACCTATGGTGCATTGTTTCGAGTGGTTATCGATGTTACCGACCTTATTCACCTTAGCTAGAGCTCAGACGGCTAGGTCTATGGTATCGGCGAATAACCATCGATCTTACGATCTGAGGTTGTCACGTACTCCCTCCGTCCTTGAAAGAGTGTACTTCTAACTTTCTTCGAGATTCAAATTATTTTAATCTTTGACCGAGTTTACACAAAAATATAACAATAATTATGAAACCAAATAACTATATAATAAAAACATACTTCATAGCGAATCTAATGATACTAATTTGATGGTATAAATATTGATGTATTTTTATACAATTTTTTTTGGAAAAAGGGCTTTATTACTCAAAAGGTTTAAGTAAGTACACCCGGCCTCTGCATAGCTAAGATGCACACAGTCGCAAGTCACCAAAAAGAAAAAAGAAAATAGTGTACGACAAGTTACAATGAAAGAACTATCGCCACTCAAGGTAGCTCTATGCGTATATCACGCGGCCACCCATGTTGAATAAAAATATCCCTCGCCACCGCTTTCAGTCGTGCACACGCTTCTATAGATATTCCACCTGTTGTAAGATGAACCATGAACGGATTTTTATACAATTATGATTAAAGTTTTAAAAGTTTGATTTTCCAACAAAGTTGGAAGTACATTCTTTCAAGGACAGAGGGAGTAAGCAAGTAGATATCACTCTAAGATACAACATAATGTTACAAAAACTTGCAGCCATCATCTCGGTGACACCCCGGGGGTTTCGAATTTCCTTTGAGGTTAAACAAAAGCATGAAGCCTTCGTCTTGGGGGCCTTCTAGGGCTCCGAGCCTCATCCGATGATCTATCTCCATGCGGAAGTCCGAATTAGACTACGTTTGGATAGGAATTTGAGTCTTTTTTGTAGGAAAATTCCAAACATCTCATATATATATAGAGTTGACACCAATTGAATAGCACACAATTGACAAATCGATCTATCACTTGTAACTCCTACCTTTTCTCCTTTAACAAGTTTTGTTTTTCTTGTTCTTCGTGTCGGAGGGCAGCAATCCTCGAGGCCTTAGGGACAGTTACGCCGACCTAGGGAAGACCATACCCACCGCGCGCCCCGATGTGGTCCTCGTGTGTGTGTGTGGGTGTGTGTGTGGGGGGGAGGGGGGGGGGGTTGCATATCGGGTCTCCAGGGGACCTCGCTGGCGTCTCTTGCATGCCACACTTTCGGTGAGGCTCCCTTGACGACGTGTTCTGTGTATTATGCTCAGTGCATGGAGCGAGATGGTGATGTTTTCGTGTGAGAATATCAGGTAAAACAGATCCGCGACAAATTGGTCTCACTAGCACGTCATTGGGAGCGAAGAAATACATTCTGTGTAGATGGAGAGGCCACCATCGGTGCACAATACTTAAAAGAGATCTTCAACTACAATATCCGCCATTTTTTTTAAACTACAATGGCAACTTTCTAGTACCGGTTATTGGTATTTTTTTATATAAAGGGTGATTTTCATGATCGTACCAGGATTTCGTTTATACATAAACTAGAAGTATACCTCGCGCGCTGCTGCGGGAATTGCTATGAAAACTATATGAATAAATAAAACCTATAAAAGTATGATACATTAAGTTGTCTAAGTGAATGCATTAAAAATTATTAGGATGGACAATAAAATGATTAAAATGGTTGATATGAAGATTGCATATAGATATTAATAAATATATTAGTTGAGATTAAATAGACAATTGATTGGCTAAGAAATGGATGATGTGGATAACTTGCATGTGAAGAGAGACAATTTAAATGATCTAAGTGGATGACATGGATAATTGATTGCTAAGAGAATAGATGATGTGGATAGCTTGCATGTTGAGATAGACAACTTAAATGATCTATAATGGGGTTTTGTTTTATAAGAAGTATAGATTTCATAAGGTAATAAGTACAACTACAAGTACTATTTCCGAATCATTTAACGGTAAGTCTCACGTGACTTGTTTTGCACACTACGAAGAGCGGTGGTTCTTTAGGCTTCAGTTTGAATTCGCGTTATACATCCAATAACAAAGCAAAGCAGTTGAAACCGGTTGAGAGAACCTTGTGAAGCGTTAGCTTCAGACTTGATTATAAATCTGGACATCTCAAGTCAATGTTCAACTGAAACTGATATCCTAATATCAGAAGTTTAATTGATCCCATTTGTTAGCAAATTTCATTTTAATTCCCAACAAAAAACCTGGTCGCTCCATATATCAAGCTAGCCAGTGTTGGTCAGTCAGGGAGAGAGCTATGAAAATCTACCAGCTGCGTGAGCTTTATCGAACAGAGAAGATCCAATGGAATGTACCATCTCCGACCAAAAGAATGAAGGCTTGTGTTTGTGTGGCTCGCCAAAGGTTAACACAAAAGTATAAATATTTATTATTTTTTGGATTTATCAGTTTATTCTCTTGCTCCATGTGGAATGACAGGGGGAGTAGTTCAACAGCAACAGCTCAATGAAAAAGCTAGCTATCAAGGTAGGTCGCCAATGCAAGAACAAAATCTCTTCATATATGGAATCGAATGCATTGATGTTTCGCCACTGCACCAGCAAAAGGTGCCCGTACCGTAGATGAGGAGAGGCAAGGTTGAGCGACGAGGAGCACCATTTATTCCTTGAGCACGTTATAGAGGGAAAGGGTAAGGCCGTATAAGGGTATATGCCACCTGAAGATCCATATCCCAAGGCCAACCACACGGTATATATAAGCAAGGCAAGGAGCCGAATGCTTACATCAACAAGTGCAAGAACTTCAAAACATCTTACAGGCATTAGAAAATTGTTTGAAAGGAAGGCAAAGAGCTTTGGCTTAGCAAAAGACGTGTGTGAATCACAGGGCGCTTCTCCCTTGGCACGGTGGCAATGGCATTAATGTACCGATGATGGTGGTAGCCCGGTGAGTGTGTCGTGAAGGTAGTTTGAATGTAGCCGTGCGTGCCAAAGGAGAATTGCCCTGCCATTCGCCGCAGCTGCTCTCTGAATTCTGATCCAAACTGGTGAGGTATCCATCCATAGCTGCATGCAGCATGCATGAGACCCTTGATATATATGCAAGTACGTTCATATGTTCCTCCTGAGACTAACCATACTTGCGTTTGTCTGTGATATGGCTAACTGGTCGACTCAATGCTTAATAGCCCACTACATATCTGAAGATTGAATCAGTATTTTGAGCAGTACAAAAGCTAGATATGTGTGTGGTCTTCACTCAAAACGATGTTCAATCTCGAAGTCTCTTTTCTAGTAGTTTCTGACCGTTGTCAAGTTTTATCTGTGTTCTTAGGTCAGCTTCTCTGTCATCCGAATGGGTTAGTGCCCTTCTAGCAGGGTGGGAGGTCCCTCTTTGGCGATGAACGATGGGCACTGGAAAAATATTTGACCATATGGAAGTAGATGAGAGGACGTCTTTCTCTAATGGATGGTGTGTCTCCATATCAATGCATTACATTCGTGTCTACCTGCTTCATCGATCATTGCAATTGACGAGTCGCTTTGTAAACTTTTTTTTCTTGTTTTCGAAAATGGTCTTTGTAAACTGATTTTCGCTGCACTTGATTTCTGGTTCATCTATTTGTTGTCGATTCTTACTTAAAGTTTTGTGTAATGTCTTTGTGTATAGTAAGTAAATAACATAGTTGGTGTGACAATTTTGAGAGTTCCTATTTGGTCAAATCGTCTCTGAAATATGAACTTGGAAGCTGTATTTTCTTTCAACCTATGCATGTCTTCCTCTTCCAGGACGCCTGAAAGAATTTATCTTAAGAGGCGTTCTTCAGTACACAACCCCGTCCCTTCCTCCTCACCTCCATCCGCCTCCCCGCCGCGGTCCTCGCCGGCCGCCTCCCGCCGGACCTCGGCGTCTTTCCCGTTCTTGAGTCCATCTACCTCTCCGCCAACTCGCTCTCCAGGGCCATCGCGCTCGAGCTCGGTAACGCGCCCGCGCTCTCCGACCTCGACCTCGTCGGCAACGCCCTCTCCGGCGCGCTCCCGCCCTCCGTCTGGAACCTCCGCCATGGAAACGCTCTCACGGGACTGATGCCCGCGCTGGCGGTGCCCAATAATACGTATCCCTCCGCATACAGCCATATGGCCGAGTCGTCTGCGCGCGCAGCCGCTATGCCCACATGCAGTTGGTGCCATCTCTCTAGCCATTGCTGCCCAGCCATCGTGCTACGCCTAAGACCATAAGTGATGCCCGCGCGGCCGGCTTTGAAGTTACTGCTGCCACCATCGCAGCAGCGGGCGCTGTGTGCCATGTGCGAGGCAAGACGCGCAAAGCACGGAAGTCGGCAGGCGGCGCATCTCGACGAGGACGAGGACGACAAGCGCCGCATCCCGACGGGCCCGAACCCGCTGCATGCGATCACACAAGGAGCGCGCGGCGCCGTAACCTGTAATTAACGGCCAAGACGGAAAGACGAGGTCCTGCCAGAGCTGTAAACGCAAGGAAGGTGAAGAAACAACTACATTGCCGGTGGAGAGATGCTGAAGTGGAGCGCCAAAATAACTCGCAGATGCCAATCGAGCCGGTTCTTCTGCTTGGAGTGCATCACTATTCACTCATCAACATCTCCTATTCATCAAGCGCTTGATTGATTTTGGTTTGATCGATGATTACTTCGTTCTATGATGATCTTGTCCGCTTCGTTCTTGTTCGAGCTCTCTTGTCTGTGAGTACTCTCACCCCGCAGTATACAGCCGTACGGCTGACGCCCCGCCTACGCTGAGCAATTTTTCGCAATTCCTATCATGCCCTTTTTATGAAGGGGTATCGTTTAATCCTAGCCGTTGATTCTATTAGGAGGGTGTACCAAAGAATTTACCTTATCTAAAAGAATTTAATTGTTTGTTGAAGGGCTAAAAAGTATATCACTCACTGAGAAACATCTTTTGCCTCTATCATCATTGTATATGGATTTGTGCATCACAATGACGCAGAGCTTGGGGGTTTCATTTCCTCCTTTTCAAAAAAGAAAACCATCATTGTATATCACTTGTCAAGTTTTAAAATAACCAGGGTTCATCTTAATTTGTAATCAGATTGTAACATTTTGTAATCTGCATGCCCCACTAGTGGAGAGACCCCCCTTTCGTCCAGCCCAAAAAAGGCATCGGTCCAGGTTCATTTCAGAACCGGGACCGATGCCGGACAACGGTCCCGGTTCGTCTGAATATGGCAACGGTCCCGGTTCAATTGGGGCAACGGTCCCGGTTTTTGCCAACAACCGGGACCAATGCTCTGGCGACCAGCACGTGGCGCATTGCGAGGCATTGGTCCCGGTTTTTGGCAAAAACCGGGACCGTTGCCCCTCATATAAGCCCCCAGACATAAATTAGGATGCAACGCGAATGTTTTACAATTTTTTTATTTTTTTTAATTATTTTTGTCGATTTTAAAAAGTGGTCAAAACGGAGGGCATGATCGGTAATAGATAGGGGTGGAATCTTACAAAAGTCTTGGTGGATCCCTGATGAAATGACTACTTGTGTATCTAGAAATGATTTTTTCAAAAAATAAAGAGCAAACTATCAAGCACATGTAGTTCAAATTTGACCCCGTTTCAGCTGAATCTGCGGAAATTTGTCTTTTTCAGAAGAGGTATATAAAAACCATATTACATGGAAACTTTGGTCAATTGTAAATAACACATGGTCTAATATTTTACAAAAATAAAGTGGTTCAAGTTGACATCAAATATTTGGTAGATCCTTCACAAAAAACCCCTACTTTTGTCACTCGGAAAATGGAAAATGGATTTTTCATGCAAAGAAAATAAAAACTTCCTTTGGCAAACTTGTTGGCTAGTATAATATACACACATGTGCAAAATATGAGATCATTTGGGAAAACTATCCTTTCAAACTAGCTGTAACATCGGTCATTTGGCTTGAAAGTCATGAATCTTCATACTCGATAGCTCATTTTAAAAAGACTTTTATAAGATATTTGTCTTATTCCAAGTTTGTTGTTTTGTATGGTTACTAAGACATAAATTAGGATGCAACGCGAAGGTTTTACAAATTTTTTTATTTTTTTTGAATTATTTTTGTCGATTTCAAAAAGTGGTCAAAACGGAGGGCATGACCGGTAATAGATAGGGGTGGAATCTTACAAAAGTCTTGGTGGATCCCTGATGAAATGACTACTTGTGTATCTAGAAATGATTTTTTCAAAAAATAAAGAGCAAACTATCAAGCACATGTAGTTCAAATTTGACCCCGTTCCAACTGAATCTGCGGAAATTTGTCTTTTTCAGAAGAGGTATATAAAAACCATATTACATGGAAACTTTGGTCAATTGTAAATAACACATGGTCTAATATTTTACAAAAATAAAGTGGTTCAAGTTGACATCAAATATTTGGTAGATCCTTCACAAAAAACCCCTACTTTTGTCACCCGGAAAATGAAAAATGGATTTTTCGTGCAAAGAAAATAAAAACTTCCTTTGGCAAACTTGTTGGCTAGTAATAATATACACACATGTGCAAAATATGAGATCATTTGGGAAAACTATCCTTTCAAACTAGCTGTAACATCGGTCATTTGCCTTGAAAGTCATGAATCTTCATACTCGATAGCTCATTTTAAAAAGACTTTTATAAGATATTTGTCTTATTCCAAGTTTGTTGTTTTGTATGGTTACTAAGACATAAATTAGGATGCAACGCGAAGGTTTTACAATTTTTTTATTTTTTTTAATTATTTTTGTCGATTTCAAAAAGTGGTCAAAACGGAGAGCATGACCGGTAATAGATAGGGGTGGAATCTTACAAAAGTCTTGGTGGATCCCTGATGAAATGACTACTTGTGTATCTAGAAATGATTTTTTCAAAAAATAAAGAGCAAACTATCAAGCACATGTAGTTCAAATTTGACCCCATTCCACCTGAATCTGCGGAAATTTGTCTTTCTCAAAAAAGGTATATAAAAACCATATTACATGGAAACTTTGGTCAATTGTAAATAACACATGGTCTAATATTTTACAAAAATAAAGTGGTTCAAGTTGACATCAAATATTTGGTAGATCCTTCACCAAAAAACCCTAATTTTGTGACTCGGAAAATGGAAAATGGATTTTTCGTGCAAAGAAAATAAAAACTTCCTTTGGCAAACTTGTTGGCTAGTATAATATACACACATGTGCAAAATATGAGATCATTTGGGAAAACTATCCTTTCAAACTAGCTGTAACATCGGTCATTTGGCTTGAAAGTCATGAATCTTCATACTCGATAGCTCATTTTAAAAAGACTTTTATAAGATATTTACTTATTCCAAGTTTGTTGTTTTGTATGGTTACTAAGACATAAATTAGGATGCAACGCGAAGGTTTTACAAAAATTTTATTTTTTTTGAATTATTCTTGTCGATTTAAAAAATTGGTCAAAACGGAGGGCATGACCGGTAATAGATAGGGGTGGAATCTACAAAAGTCTTGGTGGATCCCCGATGAAATGACTACTTGTGTATCGAGAAATGATTTTTTCAAAAAATAAACAGCAAACTATCAAGCACACGTAGTTCAAATTTGACCCTGTTCTAGCTGAATCTGCGGAAAATTGTCTTTTTCAGAAGAGGTATATAAAAACCATATTACATGGAAACTTTGGTCAATTGTAAATAACACATGGTCTAATATTTTACAAAAATAAAGTGGTTCAAGTTGACATCAAATATTTGGTAGATCCTTCACAAAAAACCCCTACTTTTGTCACTCGGAAAATGGAAAATGGATTTTTCGTGCAAAGAAAATAAAAACTTCCAGATCATTTGGGAAAACTATCCTTTCAAACTAGCTGTAACATCGGTCATTTGGTTTGAAAGTCATGAATCTTCATACTCGATAGCTCATTTTAAAAAGACTTTTATAAGATATTTGACTTATTCCAAGTTTGTTGTTTTGTATGGTTACTAAGACATAAATTAGAATGCAACGCGAAGGTTTTACAAAAAAATTTATTTTTTTGAATTATTCTTGTCGATTTCAAAAAGTGGTCAAAACGGAGGGCATGACCGGTAATAGATAGGGGTGGAATCTTACAAAAGTCTTGGTGGATCCCTGATGAAATGACTACTTGTGTATCTAGAAATGATTTTTTCAAAAAATAAAGAGCAAACTATCAAGCACATGTAGTTCAAATTTGACCCCGTTCCAGCTGAATCTACGGAAATTTGTCTTTTTCAGAAGAGGTATATAAAAACCATATTACATGGAAACTTTGGTCAATTGTAAATAACACATGGTCTAATATTTTACAAAAATAAAGTGGTTCGAGTTGACATCAAATATTTGGTAGATCCTTCACAAAAAACCCCTACTTTTGTCACTCGGGAAATGGAAAATTGATTTTTCGTGCAAAGAAAATAAAAAATTCCTTTCGCAAACTTGTTGGCTAGTATAATATACACACATGTGCAAAATATGAGATCATTTGGGAAAACTATCCTTTCAAACTAGCTGTAACATCGGTCATTTGGCTTAAAAGTCACGAATCTTCATACTCGATAGCTCATTTTAAAAAGACTTTTATAAGATATTTGCCTTATTCCAAGTTTGTTGTTTTGTATGGTTACTAAGACATAAATTAGGATACAACGCGAAGATTTTACAATATTTTTATTTTTTTTGAATTATTTTGTCGATTTCAAAAAGTGGTCAAAACGGAGGGCATGACCGGTAATAGATAGGGGTGGAATCTTACAAAAGTCTTTGTGGATCCCTGATGAAATGACTACTTGTGTATCTAGAAATGATTTTTTCAAAAAATAAAGAGCAAACTATCAAGCACATGTAGTTCAAATTTGACCCCGTTCCAGCTGAATCTGCGGAAATTTGTCTTTTTCAGAAAAGGTATATAAAAACCATATTACATAGAAACTTTGGTCAATTGTAAATAACACATGGTCTAATATTTTACAAAAATAAAGTGGTTCAAGTTTACATCAAATATTTGGTAGAATCTTCACAAAAAACCCCATTTTTGTCACTCGGAAAATGAAAAATGTGTTTTCAAAATTAAAAAGAACTTTATATTTTTTCAAAAAAATAATTTAAAAACCTTTAGAATATAATAGGTAACCGATCGGGAAGTTTCAATTTTTTTTAAAATTTCATCACAACATAGACATCAACAAGGTCCTAGACATCAACAAGGTTTAATAGGAATGATATGATACATATATCAACAAGTGTCTGTTAAGCGAGTTGGGGTAGGTGTTGAATGGAACTGAGAAGTTAAGCGTGCTGGGGCTGGAGTATTAAAATAATAAATAATAAATAATAAATAATAAATAATATGAAGGCCCGATCCCGGTTCTTACTATCAACCGGGACCAATGACCCCTCCCCCCTCTTCGGTCCCGGTTCGTAGGCTAACCGGGACCAGCATTGGTCCCGAGTTATTGGTCCCGGGTGTTGAACCGGGACCGAAGGCCCATTTGAACCGGGATAATATGGGGGTCTGTCCACTAGTGCCCTTTATGTTATCTATTCATCTATCTACCCATCCAAGCTAGTTCTCTTTACTACCGCGGTATCAAGACAATTAAACTGTATCTACACCATAAAAAAATCATGCAGAGTAAAGACACACCTACTTGTCTGATGTATTGTGTGTTTTCTCTCCCTATATATGCCCAAGATCCCGCGGATGACATGCAAAAATCACTTACTTTATTATCTTGTGCTAGATTTTTCATCGCTTCCACCTAAGTTTCATATCTTTGAGCGCGAAAATGGAAATAAGAAATGTGACAATACCATTGGGATGGGAGACATTGGGAACACGATTCAACCTAGCCAGATTCCCTAGACGGCAAATTAGGATTTTCTCCTCTGCCAAACTGATCGTGAAATCTTCTTGCCCAAAGCAGACCTTGTTTCTATCAGATTTTGTCTACCACAATCCCTCAGAGGAACTTGCCTGTCACAGCCGAGTAGAAGTCAAAAAAGAGAGCTGCTAAATCGAATCGAATGATAGACTGCAAAGACCTCGGTGTGTGCTCTTCAGGCTGCTAACTTGAAACCCATGCCCACGAGACCACCGCTGGGGAAAGGCAGGCACATGATGCATGACGCGACTAACTACTCATGCTCCAGTGGATCTGGAAGATATTTCTGCAAGGGAAGCGCTAGACTCCACTGATGATTTATATGTTCAACCGATTCATGTTGCATCAGACTGCGCCAATGTGGTGAACTGGTGATTGATTTCATTGTGAAGGGTTCGGCAGCAACCTACGGTACAATTAATCATACAGGAAACTCGGAATTACGGTTCATCTTTCAATTATTGTAGTTTTGTTTACGATCATAGACATTTTAGCTTTGCTCACAATCCCTCAAAGCATTCTCTACATCTAGGGTTTGATCGCCATGTTTGGTTTAATCATCCCTATGAGGCTATGACCCTATTTGTGTACTTGTAAACATTACTTATGGATGAATAAAGCTTTGCAAGTTCGCCGGGACAAAACTCGTGCTCCTCGTTATGGAGGGGATCGAGCTGAAAATTAGTCACTACTGCTATGTCCTCTACCTGTTGGCTCCCCTTTCACCTTTCCTCAACTCTTAAGCTTATGATTGTTGAAATATCTTCTGTTAGACTAGATAGAGATAGGCGTGGAGGCCAAGGTTGTTAGGCTCGTGCCAAGTAGAGGTTGTTAGCTTGTTAGCTTTATCTTATGCAATCCTCTATCCCCACAACCAAACCGTGTACGCCTGGATAGGTTCGGCCCCCTCGCAATCAATATTGACAATGCACGCTCTCGTGTATGAGGATTAAGACGCTTCATACAATTCACACATGGTATACAGAGTGCTTCCTTTCCACCTCATCTAGCTACCCACGAAAATCCATCGACAACCATGTCGTCTTCCTCATCAAACCCCAAGGCCATCCACCTCGGTCTGAACTCTCGGGTGTTAGAAAAGCTCACCCACACAAACTTCATCCTCTAGCACGCCCAGGTGCTATTGCAGAGATGTCTTGTGAAACATTTGAAGAAATTCAAACATCTAGGAAAAAAAGAAATTTTTGATCTGAATAGTGCATAAACAGTACATGTTCGAACAAACTACAAATTTATCTTTTTTTGCCACAAGCTCCCTAGATGTTCGATCTTCTTCAAAACTTGCACAAACATCTTACAATTAAACATCTTTCACCACAAAAAAATTCAGATTTTTTATTCTATTTTTTACGATTTTTTTCTTATACCCGGGTGTAGATGATCCTGGGCACAGAAATGACACGTCTACCAAACACGTCCTTTATAGCTTAACAAACCGTAGTAATTTTCGGTGGGTGTGTTTTACCCTTGTGGGTATGAGCATGGTATGCCAAGTCGCCAACCACTCTACTTCTTTTCTAAATAGGAAGTACAAATGTTACATTACTGTTAAAAAGTTTGGTGCAATGAGTAAAGCCTCACCTACTAGTCTACCATCATACTCCCTCTGTAAATTAATATAACTAGATGATGCCCCGCACGTTGTTGCGAAAAATTTTTGCAAAATATTTCAGTGAAAATGTTTGGTTAAATGAAGCATGTATATTTGAAACAATAACTTTTGAACTAATATATGGATTTAATATAAATATCATAATAAAATAAAAATTTCCATGCATGCATGTTGCATGTGGGTTTTTATTATGCATAGTGGCATATTGAGGTGGGTCTTTCTCATGCATGTTGGATAATGAGGTGGAATGCTTGCATGTTGAGAAAAATATGCTAGTGGAGAGTGACGTGGCATGCATGATGAGGTGAAGTGTGCATGTTGAGAGAATTGATAGTAGTGGGGAGCAACTTCTTAAAAATGTAAGATATCTTTTAGATCGCTACTTTAGGTATCTAAAAGATCTTATATTAGTTTACGGAGGGAGTGCTATATATCTTCATTCGCTTTACATATGCTACATATGTGAGTGTGATATGACCCACATAAATAATAGACAGACGAATCTTCAAAAAAATCATGAGCTTCAAATCAAAAAATGAGGAAAATAATGTTGCAGTTGTTTTTAAGGATGTCGCAATTGTTATTTTGGTAGGAACATGCCTTAGGGATGAGCGACATTGAGAAAAATTATTCAACTGTAATGGAAACTTGATGCTCTGGCCTCTTAACATATCACTGCGATGTGCCTCACTCTTCAGCGCATATGCCTCACTCCTTGATCTTTGATATTCTAAAATTGTACTAGGATGTTTTTGAAAATGATCATATTAGGTACAAGTGGAATGGGTATGTGAAGATAATTATGGAGTCGAAGAACAACTCACTAGCTAGAGAAAATTTTGGAAAGCTAGCACAACTGGTATTAGAGATTATGGCTTAGTGAAATAACATCATAGCTCATTTGAATTTATCTTTTCCGCTAAAGTTTGGAGAACCCGTGCCATCATATACCATAATTCTATCGTCAAACTAGAGTTTGTTCTAGTGATGACCCAAAATTTATTAGTCTAGTTTCCTGCTAAATTTGAACTATTAAATGTGTAGGTGACTTATATTTATCATTGAGGAAGAACAAATAACACGTATATTTGTTTCTCGGGGAAACAATATATTTATTGTCCAATATCGCAGTTTGACTGGCTCGTTGTCTACATCACAAGATACAGAATGTGGACTCCTCACCTTTCGTCGGATCATGCAAAGTCTACACCATTATTCTCCGATGACTACATGCATATTTCTTCGTGAACCACCGCCGGGCATCACGTCAAAAGAAAATCACAAGGAGCTTTTTTTCTCTTGATAAGACCGGGGCTGAATTATATTTATATATGGCTAATAATATAGGAAGATACCCCGCCAAAAAAAGGAAGATGAATTTCTTGATCCGACACGCACTTCTACATAAAAGCCCTCAATATTTTGTAGATTCATCCCGTGGTCCGTCAAGTAAATAATGATTCCTTTGTTCTTGGACCTTTGATGCCATCTCGCGGGGTGTATTGAATCCCACATCCTCTCTCGTGTGGCCCGTCCATATTCGCCTAGCCTTAGAGCATGGTTAATAGTATAGCCAGCTGCTGGCTATAAGTTGTTGCCATGTCACCTATAGCCAACCATATAGCCAACAAGTACAATAGATAGATGTAAATATGTACTACTTTATTGATATATGACCCACATGTCACTGTCACAGAATGCCTAGGAGCACGTGTTGCAGCCGGCTGTTAACTAGTAGCCCGCTTATCTTCTCTCTCCTCTTCTCTCTCTTTCAACTCATCAAAAATATAATATTTTATGTCTTATAGCCCGACTACGTCACCTTATTGTACTTGCTCTTAGAGCATGGTTAATAGTATAGCCAGTTGCTGGCTATAAGGAGATGCCATGTCATCTATAGCTAACCTTATAATCAACAAGTACAATAGGAAGGCTATAAAAAATACTACTTTAGTAATATATGACCCACATGTTTATCTCACAAAGTGTCTAGGAGCACGTGTTGCAGCTGGCTACTAATTAGTAGCTCGCTTCTCTTCTCTCTCCTCTTCTTTCTCTTCCAACTAAGCAATAATATATTATTTTATTCTTTATAGCCCGCCCAGTCAGCTCTATTGTTAATCTGCATTGTGGTCCAACGAAGTTGGTCCGCCTGTCCGATAGAGCAGGTTAGAGAATTGAAATCAGGACTTCCACAATTGTGATCCACACCGACCATCTGTGGGAGCTAATTTGTTTAATAAATAGGACCAAGTTATATGATAATTATTCTGTCCACTAGAGTACTTCTCTTTACCATGAAGGTAGCAGGAAAAATAATGTGAATATTTACTCCATAAAATTTCATGCAATGAGTGAAACCACACCTAATTTTGTCATGTATCATGCACTTCACCTTTCTATATATACCCTATCGAGATACAACGGATAACATGCAGTGAGTGCCACATATTTTGAGATAAAGGACGCTTTATTACTTAAGATAAGTATTACACCCGAGTGAGTGCCACATATAGGGAAGCTAGCAAATGAAAGACATGTTAATTTCATGTGTTGGGTTTCACACCCCTTTCATCAAAGTGGCCAAGTTTCACATCTTTGTGCGTATCAGAAATTCAATAATATGACAATACATCGGGATGAGCGATATTGGAAATACAGTTCAACTAAACCTCTGTCACCACAGTACGAACTGAGAGTTAGGGACGTACTCTTCAGTCTAACAAATTGTGAAACGTGCACACTAATCCACACAAAGGCTGTTTTACGGTGATTGGCGAGTTACAAATTATAATTTCATGTAACTCCAGCTCTGATTTTTCCTGGCCATCAGATCTCACAAATTCAATTAAAGATTTATTTTTTCGTAGAAAGGGTATAGTAGTAAATTAAGTTGAGTGCCTTTGTTTCGTTCTCATTTCATCTGCCTTTCTAGCAGTACATAAATGATCTGAATTCATGTTCATGTTTGATTGGAGGTTTACGCCGAGGAATCACGGGGAGGTGGACAATGATTACACGGGGGAGGCAGCTTGATAGTGCATGCTTCGTTGGGTTGACGTGGTGTTGCGCTGATAGCCAGAGGATGTGGGTGTCGGGCAGTCCGAGGTCGTGGGGCGATGATGCCGTATGCCATGTTTACCCGGATCTCACGGGGCAACAACGTGGGGTGGTCATACAAATCCGCCGTGCATCACAAAACAACCATCGGTATCTTTTTTAACTTGTCACGGACCAACTCAGAGTGATGCGTAGGAGCGTACGCACGGCCGTGAGAAGATGAGTGTAAAGAGGAGGCTAAGACTATGTTTTCTCCACTTCAGCGATATAGGATTCTCCTGCTTTGGCTCTAAACTTGCGTCTCTCGTTTGGAGTTTCGAACCATGCAGAGGTGGTAAGATTTAATCAATGAAGACACCTAAAAAGGGTTTCTTCATGGATTTAAATTATTGATTTTTATTGGCTATCTTTTGTGTACATATGAAATTTAGCAATCATTATATTTAAATATAACTCCAGTAAGATATTTTAAAAGACCATTGCAATGTCGGGGAGGACATTGAGGGCATCGACCTCGCGCCCGTTGTGTATACGCGCGGATCCAAATCCACCCCAAATTTGAGCTGGAAATGAATCACGTTGAACAGAAAAATGGAAAGCGGTCCATTTGCGATGCTCCGTTGGTCTGTGATTTTTGTCTGCGGTAACTCAAACGGAGGTCGCCGTATCAAAAGCGAACAAATGGGTTGCGCCCTTTGATCGAGTTTCCCTAACACTGGGCATGATACAAGAATCTCGATATATATAGTGCAATCGTGAGCTTGAGAGTTCAGGAATGGTGAAAGAGGAGCAAGCAGATGGAGGACATAGTAGTACCAACTAACTTTCATCTCAATCATCTCCACAACAAAGAACATGATTAGTTAATTAGCCATGTCACATCTCGTGTGCCTTCCTTTTCTTTGCGGTTCTCTCATGGTCTTGAGCTTCAAATTAGCGGCCCCTAGAGATCACACTAACGTATTTTCAGTCAGTCCTTCATGTAGAGCTGCCTCTTCTTTGTGTTCAAAACAAAAGAGACGATCTCTTATTCAGGTTTCGTTCTTAACCCTAGAAGAAGGTTATGGCACAATACTTGATCCAGAAGCATATGGTAGACAAAATCTGAAAGAAATAGTCTTCTTTAGGCTAAGAGATTTCATCATCATTTTGGCAGAGAAGAGACTCCTAGTTTGCAGTTTCCTCGTGACCGCTAGGCTGAATTGCTATCCCAATGTCTCTCATCCCTAGGTATTGTTACATTTCTAATTTCTTTTTTTCTCTCATATATGCGAAAATTGGGTGGAACGGATGGAAAATCCAACACGACAATAAAAAGATGTGCTTTAGTTTGCTAGCATCACTACTACATATGGGTCAGTCATTGCATTTTATCAATCAGATCATGATCTTATATAGAGAGAAAATGCACAATACGCCAGATAAGTAGGTATGTCTTTAGTACTCACTGCATGAAAATAGTACTAAAGACACACCTACTAGGTAGATTACGAGGTACAACAATTGATTCAAAGATGAGGAAGTTAGGTCGCTGACTAAAACTGCCACCTCACAAAGGGGGTGGGCATGGAACGTGAACATGTTGACCGGGGCGGCAGCTGCACACAGCTATATCACCATTTGTATTTCCCTCGTGATCCGCGTCCTAAATCATTCATCCCGACCAGTTAATCGCAAAACAAAAAATACAACATACAGATACAACGCAGATTTGTCAGTTATTCAACGCGAATGGGACCGGTAACCACAGTGGAGGGCCCGCGTTTACTGTTCTGAAGTTGACATTTCTTTATTTTTACCTTTGGCCACCAGTCCCTTTCATGGTAAAAAATATGTGTGAACTCCGAAAAAGACTTAGGATGAGAAGATTACTGGGTCATGGAGCAACAAGTGGGTTGTTGGTGTTAATCAGCGCGGCAGTCTGAGTGAGCTTTGGTTTCAATTATGGAAGATAGTGAATTTTGTGTGGCTCCAAACACTCCAGCATTTTTTTTATAGTGGACTTAATTTTTGTGCCGGTATGTTCCTGGACATTTTTGGGGGCACGAAACCTTTCATTCAATAACATTGTCAATTCCGGACAATTGTATCGAGATTAAAAATCTTCTTTAATATCCAAGCCGTAGCTTACATGCTCGGGCACTCCAGATCAGGGGCGAATGGCTATATGCCGGCAGCGGCGGCGCCTCCGGCAGGCATATAGAGTCCCACATTGCGAGCTTGCAGACGACGGCGCCTTCAGGTTACCATACTTTTGTGAGCTAATGGTATTCCACCTAGTAAATTAATGCTACTACATTGATATTAAAAAAATTGTTTTACATTTCGCTAAACAGATGTATCTAGATGTATTTTAGTGCTAAACACATTCATTTGAAAGCTTGACGTAAAATACATATTATGCTCATCCGCATTACTTGTCAGTTTTTTGTGAACTTTTTATTAGTTCTTTGTCAGTTTTTTGTGAATTTTTTATTAGTTCTTTGTCAATTTTTTTCCATTTTTTGTCAGTTCTATAGTATAAACTTTACAAATATGTTTAGTTCTTTGTCAGCTTTTTGTGAATTTTTTATTAGTTATTTTTCAGTTTTTCCCTTTTTTTGTCAGTTCTACAGTATAAGTTTTGCAAAATATGGTTAGCTCTTCATTAGTTCTACAGCTTATAAATATGCATGTTTTATGATAAATCTGTAAAACTAGGTACAATGTGATGTCAGTTTAAGTTTTAGTGGTTCGTATTGTAAAGCTGGGACTGTTTTCTATCTAATTTAGCGTGTGGGGTCTGATCAATTATATAACCTTGGTAACTTTCTTTTTACAATATACAGTACATCCTGTCAGCTGTTGCAATAATCAACTTTGGTCATAAAAGTCTCTTGGTGGGCTCGGTCCTGCACCGCCTGCTACTCTGACACAATAGCTAATACTAATGGATGGACTCTATACTAAGCATATACAAGCTGTTGCAGCGTTGTATACCATGGTCGACTGCCATTTAACATATGACGCGTGCCCGTGGGAGATGCCGCCCCGGTCAGTCGACGATTTTCCGGTGGGGATGTGCCTAATAGCACTAAGCCACCTCATATGTTTCTATAAGTGGGCAGAGCCAAAACAGATACATGCATACATGCGACAGCCATGTATCATATACATCACCTCGGTTCCTCCACACATTGAGGTAACGACAACAGTGATTTATAAGGGCCTACCAGTGGATGAAGCCTAAAGACAGTCTCTGATGATCGACTATAATAGGTCAGGGAAAAAGGGGGGTAACTTCAAACTTCTATCACGACGATACCTCCACAACCCACCATTGCAATGATAGTAATATCTTCCACATCCTTAAAGGAAAATGTTGAGTGGTCGACTTCATCCAACATAATGAAGAACATTAACATAACATAAAAAAAGAGAATTTTGTATCATATCTTCGCTCAACACCTAAACATATCAGGGCTCCTTCGTTTCCCCAATAACTACAGGGTTTACCCATACATAGAGATAAAATGAATCATTGAGATAATCTTGGCAATCATGGATGAATGATAAATATAATATACGAATCACATAAAGTTTAAATATTACAAAGAGTTAAATCGAGGAGGGATTATGGGGACGATCGTTGATGCCGAAGTCTCCTTGATCGGATCTATGGCATGGTGGAGCCCTTTGTCGATTACCCCTTTGTCCCCTTTCGGAGTCTAGCAGGGTTCTTGGTTCTGGTGCATGTTACAATATCTGTGTGTCTCCCCTTTGTGGCCCAAAGGAACGTGTTGAATTACTCGACCTAGGGGAGGCAATGTCGCCTTGTACGAGTGGGTGAGCTCGTACTAGACATCGTCTTCTCCTCCGGAAGCATTTATGCGTCTGCTTTCTCTCCACATGGTTGCTTCTTCATATGGTAGGTTATTATCATGTCAATTAGTGTGATTTTCACTGATAGATGGGTGTTCTATCGTTTAATGATTCAAGTCATCTCCTTCATTAGGATCCTTGTGAAATCAGATAAAGAGCACGCGCAAACATGATAAAATTTTGAAAATCCTACAACTATGGTGCACAACAAGACGTTAAAAGCGATGCAAAATAGACTCATTAGCTTCCAAAGGAACTTTCAATCGAGTTATGGTATTTGCCTCATCTCGCTCTTCCACTGCCATCATAGCCTACTCCACCCCGATCGTCCGCGGACACGGACAAACGCGGGAGCGGGTCCGTGTGACTACTCGATCGCATTTCTTCACCATGTGTTACCTTCCATCCAACTCGTACGGTGATGCGTACCGCCTTGTCCAACATTTCCTAATTGGGTCGCTCTTCGCCAATGTCATTTTCAACAACATTTCTTCTACATTAGTGGTGGTGTTATGGTTCAAGGGTGCCTCAAACCATCAAAAGTCAACCCACCAAGCTGACCCGGGGTCCCCAATGTCGCTACATGACCCCGGTCATCAACCCGAAATGTGGACTTCTAGTAGGTAGGAACCAACATCTTGATGTACAAGGCAAGAAGACCAGATATCCATGAGGACTTACCAATCACCTTAGCCGGCTAAGATTCATGTAACCCTAGGCCCAAGTGTACATTATAAGACGGGGTAGGTGTGGCAGCTAGGGCACCCTTAAAATCTTATAATCATCTATCGGTACACCCATGACCCTCAAGATCAACCATGTACTTTGTACAACCAATAAAATTTGTAACCGATTCATCGAGCCCGACGACACCTATGTCTCATGCCAGGTTCTCTTCTTTGGGAATCTGGAATACTTCATCGATGCGCACGACTTGGGTCTAACATTGTGAAGAGGAATGATTATTTAGACATTAATTAGAGTTAAGACTTACGACTTCAGATAACTGCGCAATGCAGTTGAACTTGAAACAAGGTCTAGAAAACATTGTGAAGCTTCAAATTGTAATGTTGACTTTATATAATTAACCTGGACATCTCAAATTGTAATGTTCAAATAAAACCAATATTAAATAAGTGAATTTATCTAATTTGTTAGCAAACTTCATTTTCATTCAGAACTCCTGCCCCTTTATGCCTGGTGTTTCAGTCAGAAAAAGCTACCAGTTCCAGTTGTATGAACTTGATCGGGCAGAGAAGATCCAATGGAATGTACCTTCTCAGACCAAAAGAAAGAAGGCTTGCATTTGTGGCTCGCCATGGTAAAGACAAAAGCATAAATCAGTTTATTCTCTTGCTCCATGTGGAATGCCACGGTGAGTAGTTCAACAACAACAGCTCAATTAAAAAGCTAGCTAGCTGGGTAGGTCGCCATTCGGCAATGCAAGATCAAAATCTCTTCATATTTCTGGAATCAAATGCGTTGATGTTTCACCACAGCACCAGCAAAAGGTGCCCGTACCGGAGATAAGGAGAGGCAAGGTTGAGTGACGAGGAGCACCATTTATTCCTTGAGCACATTACAGAGGGAATGTTAGAATAATTCGAGTCGCATATCAATCTACCGAGAATCAAGCAATCATCACAAGCACAAGCACGACACCGAGATTTGTTAACGACGTTCATCAAACTGACTACATCCCCGGGGCATGACTACGGGCGCTCCTCCCCATGTACCAATTCCACATGATACAGTCGACGACAAGTCCGCCACAACCATCCGACAGCGCTCCGACCACCTCGCCACGGCCGGTCCGGCCGCCCCTGCCACGGGCGCCGGACCGTCCCTCTCGTGATCTCTGTCTAGCCTATCAACTTGTGTCTAGTCTATTTTGCTACCCCGCGGTGCCTTTATATAATAGGCCCGAGTTACACGTGTCCGACTCAAACACCTAACCCACCGCTTTACAAGTCCAACTGTAGCACAACTAGTACACCTATATTCGACACATATTTTAACACTTCACCTTGACGAATATATCCTCGCCACCTTGAAGCCTCCATGTGCGAACCTCCGCGTACCTTGGACTTGAACCATGAGCACCACTGCTATTCCCAGACTCCATGTGACTCCACCTGTAACTGTAGTCCCTTCTTTGTCTCTTCTATATTGGTCGCCACATATAAGAGTTATTAGAACTCAACATCCCAGCTCATTCTTGACTGACATCTGAAACCTGAAGAAATTTCACCGTTGCCCTGTGTCACCCTGAGTCAAATTCACAGTTGTCTCACACCTTTTACGGATAGTCTCTGACATGTCCCACCGCTATAGTACTCCGCCTCCTTCTGTACTTGTCATTAACATTTTACCATGTGTACTAAACATCACAGAATATACGACAATGTACTCTCTCGGTTCTTGACAATTTCAGACTTCCCGTCACTTTCTTAGATTACTTATGGCTGACTCCTGTCTATCACTGACGTCAATCTCCATAGACCCAGTCACCAACTTAAATCCGGTACTCGTCAACACTGCTTCAGCACCCCCTGCACACCTCGTCTGACCACACGTCTGACCTCCTGTGCCCTGGCCTGTCGTTGTGTCCCGTGCTTACCGCACACCTCGCCGCTATCCTCGCGTCGAGCCTCTGCTGTCCTGGTCGAGTCTCCTGGGCCGCGAACCCACACCACCTCAACCTCCTACTGCAGAGAACCACCGATCATCCGCGATCGATGCCGAGTATCACGTCTCTCTCGAACCCTTGGCCACAGCTCAAACAACGTGTCTCTCGCTTTCCCGCTGAAATAGGCTTCGACTCTCCGTCGACTTACGCCGTAGCCCCTCCATCAGCTCAGAGTGAAGTCTTCCCTCGGACCTCAGCGCCACCTTCAACATGACTCCTCGTGGTTGTACGTGCCACCTCCCCGCGCCCTATCGACTCCAAGCTCTCTTGTGTACACCGTCTTGAATCAACCATGCGCTATTGTCATGCCGAACCGCACAAGCCCTCGGGCCTGCGCCACGTGTTTCCACGCCCTAGAAGTCGGCCACCATCAGCATCACGCTCCTATGTCGTCGTCGCTGAAAATCACCGCCGTCTTCTACTTTGACCAACATCCACGTCGATCCATCAGACTATCCAGTCCGACCCAGCCAAACGTCTTTGACTGCAACCATGCTCCACCCTGCGTCGTGTCTGTCGTACACATCTCCATGCAATTCTGACGCTCTATGTTTGCATGATTCTCATGACACGCTTGTCCGCGCGTCTTCCCAGCCTGTCCACGTGTTCCAAGCCTTCTCATCAGACCGATCCAACAAAATCTCCATGCAAACTGCATACTTTTATTCTTGATCGTTGTTTCTGATTACTTCACCGTGCACCTTAATAGACAAAATACTAAGTTTCAATCTAATCTGTACACACACGTGGCCTTGGCTTCCTTTTTTTCTCAACAAATCTCACGTAGCGCACTGCATATTCACCTCCACGTGAGCAAACATGGCCCAGCTCCTGCCCAGCCTGCTGGCACGAGGTCGACCTAGTTCACCACCACCCAGTGCCGGCTTCTCTGTCGGGCATGTGCCCAGCGCGCCAGGCCGCTGGTCCGGCTGCTCCCCCAACCAGCTGCTGCTCGCCTGTCAGCCCACGAACGTGGACGTCCGCGTATACGACGCGACGATCCGATCTCCTTGAGAATTCGGCTGCTACACGCTAGCCGCCGCCGCTGCTTCGATCCGATTACATCGATCTAGCCAGCCTCGCTGTTCTGCAAATCCCGCCGCCTGTATTCTCACCGATCGAACATCCTTGCTGCGCGCACACGAACCTGTCGTTGATCCTGCCTTTTCCGATCTCAACTTGATCTTTCCTCTAGAATCAATGTCTACGACTTCCTCGAAAAACCTTGCTCTGATACCACTTGTTAGAATAATTAGAGTCGCATATCAATCTACCGAGAATTAAGCAATCATCACAAGCACAAGCACGACACCGAGATTTGTTAACGAGGTTCACCAAACTGACTACATCCCCGGGGCATGACTACGGGCGCTCCTCCCCATGTACCAATTCCACATGATACAGTCGACGACAAGTCCGTCACAGCCATCCGACAGCGCTCCGACCACCTCGCCACGGCCGGTCCGGCCGCCCCTGCCACGGGCGCCGGACCGTCCCTCTCATGATCTCTGTCTAGCCTATCAACTTGTGTCTAGTCTATTTTGTTACCCCGCGGTGCCTTTATATAATAGGCCCGGGTTACACGTGTCCGACTCAAACACCTAACACACCGCTTTACAAGTCCAACTGTAGCACAACTAGTACACCTATATTCGGCACATATTTTAACAGGGAAAGGGTAAGGGTATATGCCACCTGAAGATCCATATCCCAAGGCCAACCACACGGTATATAAGCAAGGCCAAGGCGCCGAATGCTTTCATCAACAAGTGCAAGAACTTCAGAACATCTTGCAGGCATTAGAAAATTGTTTGAAACGAGGCAAACAGCTTTGGCTCAGCAAGAGACGTGTGTGAATCACAGGGCGCTTCTCCCTTGGCACGTTGTCAATGGCATGCATATACCGACGATGGTGGTAGCCTGGTGAGTGTGTGCTGCCATGCATCTAGTTAGTATATAGCCCTGCGTGCCAAGGGAGAATTGCCTTGCCATTCGCCTCAGTTGCTCTTTGAATTCTGATTCAAACATAATCACCTCATGGGCTACCATTCGGCAATCTCCCCGACATAGACAGGATGCGACTGACCGGGTGCAACGTGAACCGGGGCAAACAACCCATAGCATTTCGTACTGTCCAAGCCATTTTTTAAGGGTTAGCCTTGGTTATCATTGTGCACACAACAAAAGCCCAAGCCGCTTGTGTTACAGCAACTCTAGCAGATGCGGTATCATTTGGTATCCCGCCGTTCCCGTATATATCTGATTATTTTACAGTCTTTCGGCGTTTTTACTCGGAATAGGTGCGCTAAAATCCCCCTGGCCTATAACATATGTACGGTCGGTTCGTAAACCGCCGCCTTCATCGTTATATGTATGGAAAACTTTTAGGATTTTCATCTTAAATGTTAAGATATATGTACATATATAGATTTCTTGTATATCAAGGCTTGTAGGTTCCTTGTATAGCAAGGCTTGTAATTTGTTTGCCCTTATATATATACATGACATGTCATCCTATTGGGGTGTGCAATCTCTCTACATGGTATCAGAGCTAGGAGTACGAAAGCAAGCAACTGGATGAATCGGGAGTAGCTAGCGGCTGCATACGAAAGAGGAGCGGTTGTGTACGAAAGCAAGCAGATGGATCGGGAGTAGCTAGCGCATGCGTACGGGAGAGGAGCGGCTGCGTACCAAAGCAGCAAGCAGCTGGATGGATTGGCAGTCTCTCGCGCCTGGACAGTACACTAGATGGACGTCTCCAACGCCTTCCTCCATGGCCATCTCTCGGAGCAGGTGTACTGCCAGCAGCCCACCGGGTTTGTTGATGACGAGTGCTTATTGGCTTCTCGCCCTTCGTTGGTTACCCCAAGTGAAGGTTTGAGATGTAGTGCAGCAACAGTTTTCCCTCGGTGAAGATACCAAGGTTTGTCTCCAGTAGGACTCCAGAGATGATAAGTAGGTGTCAGCGGCGCAACTGACGCGGACCTGCACACAGACACAGATAACTTTGTTCCCAACGAAGTTCAGAGAGGTTGTCAATCTCTCCGGTCTTGTTGTTCACAAATGATAAAACGCAAGGGATAATGATAGCAACTTGAAAGTAAATGCAGAAAAGTAAATATAGCTTGGAATCAGTAATGAGGATATGGACCGGGAGACGTGATGTTCACTAGTGATGTCTCTCTCCAAAAAGACGATAAAACTGCTATGCGAGGTAAACAAATTACAGAAGGGCAATTGACAGGATTATGAACGCACCGCAATGTTAACTATGCTACAAAAGAAAGGAAGAGGTTCAAAAGCACGGGCAGTACGCCAAAATAAGTAGACCGAACTCCATCTACATCTACTACTAATCATCCACCTTGAGATATCTATCCAGAACATCTCGCAACTAGGGCAGAGGAGAGGAGAACATCACATAGCTACTGATCATGGACCCATGGTCCAAGGAAAATTACTCACGAGACATCCGGGGAGCATCCATGGTGGAGAGGAGACTCCCGGAGGTCAATCCTCCCTCCGGCAGGGTGCCGGGAAGAGGTCTCCTAGTGCTCCCGATCTTGGAAGCGCGGCGGCGGCGGAACAGAGGCGAGTTCGCTGGATAGGGTTCTTCTTCTGGAGTTTTCCCGTGACGGGGGATATATAGGCGAAGGGGGGAAGCCAGAGGTGGACCAGGGGCCCCAGGCGCCTCCCTGGCGCGGCCAGGGGTGGGGCCGCGCCGGGTGGCCGCCTGGGCCCCCCTGTTTCCCCTCTGGCCCCTCCCGGGCTCTTCTCGAAGCTTCCGTCACGCTAATTTTTTATCTGAATTTTCCCGAATTTTTCTGGCACTTTTTATATGGGGGAAAACTGAAATAGAAAAACAGCAGAAAACAGGAACTGGCACTGGGGTGCACTGGGTTAATAGGTTAGTCCAAATATGATCAAAAATGTATGAAAGTGTATCTAGATCATAGCAATATCACACAAAACATGCATGGAGTAAGCAGAAATTATAGATACGTTTTGGACGTACCAACATCCCCAAGCTTAATTCCTGCTCGTCCTCGAGTAGGTAAATGATAACAAGCATAATTTCTGTGGTGACATGCTAGCAACCATATAAGAACTTTTGAAAAGTAAAGCAATCAAGGTTAGAGATTCAATTCAAGTCATAACATGCAAGAGTCTATATTAGCATTGAAACAAGTAACAAAAGAACAAAAGGTGCAAGAGCTCTCGCTGTCCGTGACTCGAATGTCTCCAAATGGTGTTTGCGTGCAAGAAGGGGGGTAGGGAATACGAGAAAAGAGTATTTTTGTGTTGAGAACTAAATCTACTAAAGTTTCACACTTGGTCCTCTTTGGAATCTTATCTTGACTCGTCCCCAGACCACTAGCCAGGTACAAGTCAATTTGATCCACTCCTTTTCGATATTTCGAGAACTCATGCAATGGATGAGCGTAAGCACGAGAGTTGGCACTTAGGATGGCAAAGAGAGAAATATGGTGGAGGAGGAAGACAAAAAGGACGAGAAAGGCTCACATCAATGAGGACAATCATAGGCAAGAGATGCCAAATGATAGATATGATGTGAGGAGTAGGGATTGCCATGCAACGGATGCACATACGAGCTAAGAAGCTCTCCAATGGAACTAGTGGGGGTGCATCTAACTTGCTCGCTCATGAAGACCTAGAGCTCGTTTGAGGAGGCTCATCCTTGGAATATGCAAGCCAAGTTCTATAGTGTGAAGGTCCCCACATAGCTATATGCATGAAGATCATCTCTATGGAGTATAAGGATATAGAGGGAGTACTAGTGTGGATCTCTCAAAAGGAATAGTAGTGTGCCCCCTTCTCTCTTTTTATTTTTCTTTTTCTCTTTTTTCTATTTTTTTGTATTTTTTTTGTGGCCTCAATGGCTCTTTCTATTTAACTCTCATTTGTCCTCTTTGGGATCTTTTAATGTGTCCACTTTGGGATCTTTTCCTCACTTAAGGGCAACACTCTATTTTACAAGAAGGTAAAGGAGATCTTTCACACTTTACAAGGTACTCAAAACATAAAGAAGATGTAACTATCATGATGTATGCAATGTATGTCACTGCCAGTGTAGCAGGAACATGTATGACATGAAGATCAAGTCATGAAGAGGTGAAAGTTGCATGGCAATGTAACTCGGAAAGGCTATGAAAATGCCTTGATAGGTAGGTATGGTGGATGTTTTGAGGAAAGATAAAGGGAGGCTTATGATGACAGAGCGTATCATGCCAAGGGTTTGGATGTACCGGCGAAGATGGACACCAACTCTCGGAGTGAGAAGAAGGCAATGCACGGCACGGGAAAGGCTAGCAAAATATAGGAAGGTGGAAGTGTCAACTCTCAATACTTACATTAGTACGAAGAACTCATGCACTTATTATCGGTAACTCTCAATCTAATAAGGAGGTTCACAAATAGACAAGTACCCCAAGGAGGAGTGTATGGGGGTTTGGTTATCCTTGCGCATCCTCGACTCATGGTACGTGAGTGTTCTCAAATATTCGATCCCTCCAAGGATTAGTGATCCATCTAGTAGCTAGAGTTCTCAACTAGTTTTGTAGGTTTTGAAAATAAACACGGATTTCCCAAAATACGACACCTATCACTAATAGGAAAGAGCTCTTGACACCAAAAGTTCAAACATTACTCACATCAATACTTCAAAACTATTGCAAGCTACTACTAAAATTAAATAGCAACCTCAATTACCTACTTTCAAGACAAGACATAACTCAGTGCAACAACCAACTCTCTTTAACAAGATAAACATGAAAACTAAAAAGAGTTCCAGCAACAAACTAAACAAAAGCCAAGGCTCTTGCTAAAGACAAACTAAGACTAAAACTAAAACATGGCAGCAGCTATGAAAAGATAAAGAACACACAACAGCAAAAAGATAGGCATGAAGGATGTGTTCTAGATTTTGAAAGTGGAGCGTGTTTATCTCCCACACAAAGTAAGAAGGGATCTAACTGTTTATGAACAGCAAGCAAAGCTAAAGAAAACTAAAAACAAAACCTAAGAGTGAGACGCTCCAAGCATAGCACATAACGCATGAAGTGATAAAAATATAGTGAGACGAAGGACGAACGGATGATTGTTGATGGAGAAGGGGATGCACGGGGGCATCCCCAAGCTTAGACGCTTGAGTCTCCTTGAATATTTATTGGGGATGCATGGGGGCATCCCCAAGCTTGAGCGCTTGACACTCCTGGATCTTCTTTCATCATCTTCCATCACACACTTGAAAACTTCCTTCATACATAACTCATCATAAGCTGATTAGAGAGGTTAGTACCCTTAATAAATAATTTTTACCCACTGGATATCAAGATATTCTTTAAGAGCTACTGTTTATCAAGAGTGCCAAAAAGTTTTTGCAAAGAAAAAGCAAGCTTAAGGTTTGCAAAAGTAAGGAGAGACAAAACGTGGCAGAATCTGTGAAAAACAGAACAGCAGATAGTAAAGAATTTTTTAGGGGCACTTCTGCAACTCAAATAAAAAAACTCAGAACATACGGAAGTTTCGTAATTGTATAGAGCATACTGTGTAAAAAATTCAGCTCAAAAAGATGAACTGGGATTTTTCTGGAATTTTTCTGGTCACGAGGACAGAATCTGTTTTCTGGACAGCATGTCCCAACTTTTACTTCCCTTGCCGTAAGAGGCTACAACTTGGCACAAAGCTGAAAAATAAAGATACAATGATGTTGCTACAGAAGTAACAGTCATCAAGAAACAACAAAAGCAAAATATAACACCTAAATTTGTTGCGGGCTGCCTCCCGAAAGCGCTTCTTTAAAGCCATTAGCTAGGCATAATGCAAAAAGAAGAATCAAGTTTTATCAAGAGAAAGAGAATAACTAGCCCGTGTAACGGACTCAAAAGGTAACTTGATTTTCTTTCTAGGGAAGTGTTCCATCCCCTTTTTGAATGGGAATTGGAATTTAATATTCCCCTCTTTCATGTCAATAACCGCACCAACGGTGCGAAGAAAAGGACGTCCCAAAATAATTGGACACAAAGGTTCACACTCTATATCCATAACAATAAAATCAACGGGAACATAGTTGTCATTGACAATGATAAGAACATCGTCGATCTTCCCCAAAGGTTTCTTTATGGAAGAATCAACAGGACGAACACCAAAAGAACAAGGCTCAAAAGGCTTCAATTCAAACATATCAAATATTCTTTTGGGCATAACAGAGGTACTAGCTCCAACATCACATAAAGCATAGCAAGAGAAGTTATTCAATTTAATTTTGATCATAGGATCCCAACCATCATCTAGCTTCCTAGGTATGGAGGCTTCTACTCTAAGCTTCTCCTCCCTAGCTTTGATAAGAGCATTTGTGATATGCTCCGTGAAGGCAAGATTAAGTGTGCTAGTGTGGGGGTCTCTATACATTTTGTGTAACAAGCTAATAACTTCTGAGAGGGTGCAACTATCAAAATAAATATCACTACTATCAAAGGTGGTAGTGGTGTCATTTAAGGTCACTCGTTTGAAACCCTCTATGTTCATAGAAGTTTCTTTTTCTATGGTTGAGGTATTAGCATCACCATTAATAGGTCCAACGGGACTAGGAATGCATGGGGTGCTAATAGTTTGAGTGTCCTCAACAATTTGGATAGTGGCAACTGTGTGGTGTGTAGGAAGGCTCTTAATTCTATCCTCTTCCTCTTTTTCTCTAGCCCATCTTTCTTTAAGTTTAGCCATCATCCTAATATTTTCATTGATTTGTAACTGGATAGCATTAATAGGAGTGGCCTTATTCTCCTCAAGGGGGGAGGTTCTCATTTTAAGCATCTCAATATCAAGGGCTAAGCTTTCTACCTTCAAAGAGAGATTATCTATTTTAGCTAATTTCTCCTCTACATTTTTGTTGAAGGCTTTTTGGGTAGTGATAAATTCTCTAAGCATGCTTTCTAATTCAGAAGGGGGGTTCTTGTTGCTAGGGTAAGTGTTGTTGTTCCCATAATTGGATGGAAACGGTCTAGGATTGCTAGCAAAATTTCCCCTATAAGCATTGTTGTTGAAGTTGTTTCTAGCAATAAAGTTCACATCTACTTGTTCTTGAGTAACCAAAGAATTTAAAGGCACATCATGAGGATCAATAGAGGGTTGCTTGGTAAGTAGAGACATAATTAAGTCAACTTTTTCATTGAGGGAGGTAATTTCCTCGACAGAGTTTACCTTCCTACCTGTTGGAGCGCGTTCGGTGTGCCATTGGGAATAATTGGTCATCATTTCATCGAGAAGCTTCGTGGCAGCACCAAGTGTAGTTGACATAAAGGTTCCTCCCGCGGCCGAATCTAACAGGTTCCGCGAGGTGAAGTTCAAGCCTGCATAAAAAGTCTGGATAACCATCCAGGTAGTCAAACCATGTGTAGGGCATTTCTTAACAAGAGATTTCATTCGTTCGCAAGCTTGGCCAATGTGTTCATTATCCAATTGCTTAAAATTCATAATATTACTCCTCAATTGGATGATCTTAGCAGGAGGTTAGTACTTCCCTATAAAAGCATCTTTGCACTTATCCCAAGAATCTATGCTATTTCTAGGCAAAGATTGAAATCAGATTTTAGCATCTCCCCTTAAAGAGAAAGGAAAGAGCTTGAGCTTAACAACATCACCTTCTACTTCTTTATACTTTTGCATATCACATAATTCAACAAAATTATTCAAGTGTAAAGCAGCACCATCTCCAGCACCAGAGAATTGATCTCTCATAACAAGGTTTAGCAAAGCAGGTTTAATTTCATAAGAGGTAGCTGAAGTGGCAGGTGTGGCAATGGGAGTGCAGATAAAGTCCTGGTTGTTGTGACTAGTGAAGTCACGCAACTTGGTGTTTTCAGTGGAACCCATAATAGCAGCAAGTGTGGCAGGTTTTTTTTTGTAGTTTTTGATAAAAGACACAAAGATAAAAACTGAAAGGTAAACTAACAAGACTAAAAAGCAAAGGTAAAAGGGTAGTGACGGGGATCAACCCCGGCAAATCCCATGGTCAGGGACCCTGGGTTAGTCATGAGAGGCGCAGGTTGGACGATAGCTCGTCGGCAAACAGGGAGGCTCGCTCCTGCTCGATATTATTGATTGGGGAGATGCGATTACAGTGGAGGCCAAGGCTGGAGCGCTCAAGGGTAGGGTTACAAGTAAGATTCGATGTCTTTGGGGTCGCCCCTCCCAGCCCTTATATATCGGACCAGGTCTCGGGGAGTTCATCTACGTGTACAGGTAAACTTTCCTAACCCTAGCTTGCTCCATACGGCAGATCTTCGCGCCTTCCTCGTGAGTCGAGGACCTCTACGTCGGTGCCATCTAGTGGGCCGAGGCCGTATCTTCATGGGCCTTCTGCCTTCACGGACACCAGGTGGGCTCATCCGTAGGAGTCGTGGGGTCATCCCCTCGTTAGTAGCCCCCGAGTGCCTGGGAGACTCGAAGAGTCGCGCAGGGACTCGAGTACATTCATTTGTCGTTTATTGATATGCACGGTTCATCCGTGGGTCGCTGGCAGTCTGGTGGCCATGATAGAACCTGTTTCGAGGGATGCTAAGCTGAAAGGGCCCAAGGAGTCGACGGATCGAGCCTTGGTGAATTGCACTAGGGCAAATACCACAGTAGCCCAATCAACCCCACGTCCCTCGACGTGAGCTTGGAACACTGGTGTCGAGCAAAAGTCCGGCCGCTTCAGGTCTTACGGTGTTCATTTGCCGCCAGTAATGTGTGTAGCCTAAGGCGTGTCCGCCCGGCTTATCTATCATGCTCTGCGCATGGGAAAGGTTGGGAGTGAAATCGCTCTTCGGCAAGTCCCAGCCCGGCCGTACTTCGCAGCGGGCTCTTACCTACACGTTATCTTGCGTGGCATCTGGACACAGTGTATCGTGTTCCAGGAATTGTGTGTTTTTGAGGGGCGGAGCCTTATAGCATTGCACCCGCTTGGAACAAAACATCAAGCGAGTTGTTCACTCGTTCACCCGAGGAGCTTTGTTTCGAGTGCTCAGTTGGGGGGTTTTTTTTGCGAGTAATCACTCGAGTGCCGTTTTCGGCTCTTGAGGTGAGGGAGCACCCGAGACTCGTAGCGCCGTATGGTCCTGGCGAGTGTTTTGTTTTTCTTGCGTCGGGTTGAGGGAGCACCCCGGGACTCTCATTTGGTGCGAGTGTTTCACTCAAGCACTTGTCTGGTTTTTAGGTGACGGAGCACCCGAGACTCTTATTGGTGCGAGTGTTCACTCGAGCACGTGGTTGGCTTTTAGGTGAGGGAGCACCCGAGACTCTGATTGGTGCACGCTCCCGATGGGAGTAAGATGTTTTTCTTCCTTGGGGAAAAGATCTGAAAAGATGGAATCTCTGAGCCTTGATGGCGTACTGAGTGCGCCTTGCTGTTTGGGTTTCTTCGCCATTCGTCAGGGATAGTGATGCCTCTGTTTGATGGATGTCAGTGATGCGCTGCCAGTGAACCGTCATGTCTCGAGGATCGGTCATAATGATGGCCGTTTGTGGCGTGCGACATGCGGCGGTTGAGTTTCCCATGTGTGCGTTGGAAACGCGCGCGAATTGACGCGCCCTGCGTACAGTGCTTCCCGTGGGAAAGCATCTTTCGTCTTGGAATTCGAGACGGCTGGGTCGTTTGGTCTTTGAATTAGTTGCTGCTATCGTCTTGGCTTCTCTGTGCTTCGAGGATTTTTGTTCTATAAATAGGCCTTTCTCTTCTACGCTTCTATCCAACTCGCTGCTTCATCTCTTTCTTCATCTCTCCTTCCGCTCATGGTTCCTAGGCGAGGCGTTGGCCGTGGCCGTGGCCGTGGTGGCCGCACACCACGCTCATGTCGTGGAGGTCGTCATGGTGCGGTGCCAGTGCCTTCCTCCTCTCCCTTGGAGGAGGGATTCTGGCGCTATGATTTTATTTTGCGCGTTCGTGGCCAAAGTGCCAATCGCATCCTTCTTCCCTCTGCTTTTTCTGCCATTGGCTCTGAACGTGGCTTGGATGGCCTGCTTCTGCACCTTCAGGGGAGCTGTCGATCTCCTTCTTATGTTGAGTTGGAGGTTGATAGCTCTCGCTTGATTTTTCTTGGCTCTGGTTGGGGTTTATTTGCTCGGCGGTTGAATTTGCGAGATGGTGATATGCTTAGATGTCGCTTTGACGGTGAGAGCACTGTCATGTCCGCGCATTCGATCCGAGTGGAAATAGCATGGATCCGCATGGGCAGGAGTCGAGCAGCGACAGCTCCATGAAGTCGAGGAGTCCTTCGCCTGCGTCTTCAACTGCTTCTTCCTCCAGGGACTCTTCTGATGGTGGTGGTGAGCCGTCTTCAACTGCTTCCTCCCCTGCTTCTGAAGAAGACCTCGATGTCAATCCACCGGTTAAACGAGAGCGGCAGGCGACCTTGTAGAACTGGAGGCGGCGGCGTCATCTTCGCCGGTAGTTTGGGCGGAGCTGGAGCAGAAGCTAGAGGAGCAGGAGAAGAAGCTGGTGGAGGAGCTTCCCCAGTGGCTCCCCAAATAAGTCGAGCTTCACCTTTTGTTATGTCATTGACATCATGAGCCTGCTACTTCCATCCCTACTTTGTCTTTGATGATGCTCTTGTACTATAGTTGATTACCCCTCATGGGCACACATGTAGAAGTCATAGTTCCTTGGGTGATTTTCTCTTGTAATAGGAGGTGCCTTCTATCCAAATGTAGTTGAGTCCTTTTTGTATTGAGGATGATATCTATGATGTAAACCATGCTTTATCCTTTGTGTATATTTGAGCTTTTATGCCACCAAAAAACTGTGTCTTCACCATCAGGAGTTGTCTTTGAATCCCACCTTTTTTGGAACTGAGAGTTACGTTTGAGTCTTTTGCGGCTGGGAACTGTCTTCGGGTCCGTCTTGTACTTGGTACTGTGGGTTTTTATCGGGTGCGCGACAGCGCTCCCGATGGGAGTAGTCCCCGAGGCTACGCTTGAGTCGAAGGGTCAGGCGTAGGCTAGAGTTTTGTTTCCTTTGTTGCCTTTGATCGGGTGCGCGGAAGCGCTCCCGATGGGAGTAGCCCCCGAGTCTTTAGGTGATCGTTGGCGATCGGGTGAAGACTAGATGAACTTTGTGCTTCCTCCAAAGTTTCTTCAAAAGTGTTTGGATGTCATGGGGGTGTTGATGGTCGTCTCTCGGGTGGGATTTGTGCTCGAGACCCCGAGTGCTTCGTGAATAAGGTCGCGTAGGCGATGGCGTTGCTCAGGGAGTTTGTATTCTTAGGCCCCCGAGTGCTTCGATTAAGATCGCGCAGGCGATAGAGTTGCTCGGGGGGGAGTTTCCTCTTCAGCCCCCGAGTGCTTTGATTTGCTCGGGGGGGAGTTTCCTCTTCAGCCCCCCGAGTGCTTCGATTAGGATCGCGAGTGCGATAACAGTTGCTTGGGGGGAGTTTCCTCTTCAGCCCCCGAGTGCTTCGATTAAGATCGCGAGTGCGATAGAGTTGCTCGGGGGGAGTTTCCTCTTCAGCCCCCGAGTGCTTTGATTAAGATCGCGTAGGCGATAGAGTTGCTCGGGGGGGGAGTTTCCTCTTTAGCCCCCGAGTGCTTCGATTAGGATCGCGAGTGCGATAACAGTTGCTCGGGGGGGGGGGAGTTTCCTCTTCAGCCCCCGAGTGTTTCGATTAAGATCGCGAGTGCGATAGAAGTTGCTCGGGGGGGAGTTTCCTCTTCAGCCCCCGAGTGTTTTGAAATGGTAGTGTTTGGGCAACACTTATTTTATTATTGTCAAGCAATTTACATGAGTTGCCAGTCATGTCCGACCGATAGGGGCTGTGGATAGAATAGTCGCAAGTTTGCCACGTTCCATGGGTTGCCCACGTCCTCGTCTGTCTTTGGGTTCTTCAGTCTGTAGGCGCCGCCTCCAATGACTTCTGAGATTATGAATGGTCCTTCCCATTGGGGGGCAAGTTTGTGGACCTTCTCTTGTATTAGTCGTAGGACTAGGTCGCCTTTGTTGAAGGTTCTGGTGCGCAGTCGACTGCTTTGGTAGGTACGCAGTTTGTCTTGGTACCCTTCTGATTTTGCCAGGGCTGTGTTGTCGGATGCGCTGGTGCTCGTTTCTTCTGATGGTGTTGCTGCTGCCACCTGCGTTATATCTGGTGCGTCTTCGCTGTCCACGACCGCTTCAGGTGTTGCTGCCTGCGCCTTGATGGATCTCCGGTTGATTCTTTCGAGAAAAACGCCAGGTGGGACAGACGCCCGGGTCAAACCGATGTTCGCGAGCTCGTCAGCTTATGTGTTGTTGTCCCTGGTGATGTAGTTGAGCTCGCAACCGTCGAAATTTCCTTCGAGTTCGTTGTAGATCTTTTGGTAAGCCGCCATGTTGTCGGCTATTGCGTTGCAGTTTCTCATCGTCTGCTGGACGACGAGATTGGAATCCCCGTAAATTATGAGGCGAGTGGCTCCGCATGTTTTGGCCATGCGCATGCCATGTAGGAGTGCCTCGTATTCTGCTTCGTTGTTGGAAGCGTGACTGAAGTTGATCTGGAGGACGTATTTCAGTTTTGTTCCTTTGGGGGAAATGAGTACAACTCCTGCCCCAGCTCCTTGTTGTCTCTTGGACCCGTCGAAGAACATTGACCATGAGCTTGATAGGTCTGGGGGGCTGGTGTTTGAACCTCCGTCCACTCGACCAGAAAATCTGGGGGTACTTGGGCTTTGATGGCTGTTGGGTGCTTGTACTGCAGGTCTCGTGGACTGAGCTCGATGTTCCACTCGGCGACTCGCCCGGTTGCTCCAGGGTTGTTTAGTATGTCAGCGAGTGGTGCGCTGCTCACGATTGTGATAGGGTGCTCGTCGAAGTACTGGGACACCTTTCTTGAAGTCATGACGATGGCTAGTAGTAGCTTCTGATAGTGCGGGTACCATTGCTGGGATTTGGTCAGGAGCATGCTGAGGTAGTAGATTGGTCTCTGAATGCTCTGGACCTTGCCTTCTTCTGCGCGTTCGACAACGAGCGTTGTGCTTACTACACTGCTGCGTGCTGCCACGTAGAGGTATAGCTTCTCACGTTCCTTGGGTACCGCCAGGATTGGTGGAGTTGAAAGTGTCTCTTTCATGTCCGCGAATGCTTGGCGGGCTTCCTCCGTCCACTCGAATTTCTTTCCTTTCCTGAGCAGTTGATAGAAAGGCAGCGTGCGTTCTCCAAGCCTGCTTATGAAGCGGCTGAGAGCTGCAAGTTTTCCAGTGAGCTGCTGCACTCCTTTGACGTCGGTTGGTTCTTGCATGCGGGTGATGGCTTGGACTTTCTCGGGATTTGCCTCGATTCCGCGGGCGGAGACCATGTAGCCAAGCAACTTTCCCGCCGGTACGCCGAATTCACATTTCTTTGGGTTGAGTTTGATTCTGTATTTTGTTGAGCGCTGCGAAGGTTTCGCGCAGGTCGTCGAGTAGTGTGGCTGCTTTGTAGGTCTTGATGACGATGTTGTCCACGTAGACTTGTACGTTTCTTCCTATTTACTCCTTTAGGCAGGCTTGCATCATTCGTTGATAAGTGGCGCCTGCGTTTTTTAGCCCGAAGGGCATGGTCTTGTAGCAAAATACTCCATAGGGGGTGATGAACGATGTGCGCTCTTCGTCTTCTTCCTTCATCCTGATCTGGTTGTATCCTGAGTAAGCGTCCAGAAAGGAGAGTAGGTCGCACCCTACTGTTGAGTCGATTATCTGATCGATTCTAGACAGGAGGAAGTGATCCTTCGGGCAATGTTTGTTGACTGGTCCGTAGTCGACGCACATGTGCAGCACGGTCGTGTCTTTCTTTGGCACCAGCACTGGGTTTGCTATCCAGGTGGCTTTCTTTGTTTCTCGAATGAACTGAGCGTCCAGTAACCGGTTGACTTCCTCTTCGATTGCTCTGCGCTTGGGCTCCGAGAATCGTCTCAGCGCTTGCTTCACTGGCCTCATGTTTGGCTTGATGCGTAGGGCGTGTTCCGCGAATTCGCGTGGTATCCCAGGCATGTCGGCTGGGCACCAGGCGAATATTTCCCACTCGTCTCGGAGGAAGGCGACTAGAGCTGCTGCCTGCTCCTCTGTTAGGTGGGCGTATGCGCGGACTGTTTTGTCCGGGTCCGTCGGGTGCACTTGGTGAGTGACTGTGTCGCTGTCAATGCTGAAGTCGCGTCCGTACTCACTGGATTCGCTTCGGTTCACCAATGGGAAGGTACTCTTGTCCGTCACCATGGCTATTTCTCTGAGTTCTTGTTTGGCTCTGAATGTGTCGGAGATTCTGTGGAAATCACGATCAAATTGATCTGATTTGATGAAGCTTCCGTTGATCGTGAGGACTCCTGATGATCCTGGCATTTTGAGCTTGAGGTAGGCGTAGTGTGGGACCGCCATGAATTGCGCGAATGCTGGCCGTCCCAGTATGGCGTGATACTGTGATTGCCAGTCGAGTACCTCGAACTCGAGGACGTGCTTTCCGAAGTTACGACGGTTGCCAAAGACGACTTCGAGTTCGATGACTCCGAGCGAAGTGGCTGCTTCTCCTGGGACTACCCCGTGCAACTCGGTGCTTGATTTTCTCCATACTGATCGTGGGATCAGCATCTTTTGTAGGGTGTTGGCGAAGATGATGTTCATGCTGCTGCCTCCGTCCATGAAGATCCGGTCCATGTCGTATCCTCCGATTTGTGCATCTAGCACTAAGGGTGCATGCCCCGGTCTTGGGACTGCGGGTGGATGGTCGTTCTGTGAGAACGTGATGCTGGTCTCCGTTCCATGTAGCAGGTAGACATCGACTGTGTTTATGCTCTCAGCTGCTCTGGCCTGCAGGGTTTGGGCGTTGCGTTGTGTTTGCGGTGTCCTTCCTTCTTGGATCATGAGCACCTGTGCTCGCGACGGGCTGTGACGTCCTTCCGGGCTTGAGGTCGTCGCTTGCTCGGGTCGTTGGTTGCGTCTGTCTTCTTTCTGCTTCTCCTTCTTGAGGTCGTCGGCTAGCTCGTTGAACAGACGGCAGTCTCTCAAGGTGTGACTTGATCAGACGCGTCCCCAGTCATCCTCGAAGCTGTGGATCATGCAGGGTCCTGCTAGCTACTCTCTGGCCGTGAGTTTGCTAGATCTGGCGTGCCTCTTCCTTCTTGAGATTCTGAAGATCTGCTCGTGATCCTCCGGGTGCTCGTGGAGGCGAGGATCGGTTTCGATTCCTCGACTCATGTCTTGGTTTTTGATGAGGTTGGCGAATTCGTCCGGCCTTCGATCTGGGTCGTAGTACTCGCCAACAGGTGTCTCGGAGTCGCTGTCTTGGTTGGCGGCGGATGCCCGTGCGCGCCTTTTGGGTCATCGATTCCTTCTGCCTTGGCGGTGGTTCTGCTGATCGTTAGATTCAATCTCGTAGTCATCGTCTTGATGTGCGGCGGGTGCCCGGGCGGTGGAGAGTTGTCGGAAGATTTGCGAGTCCTCCGCTGCGCGTCGCAGTTCGTCGAGTGGAATTCCTTCGTAAAGGCCCCTCGCCGTTCTTCTGGGTCGTCGACTCCTTCGGTGCTGGCGATGTACTTGGCCGTTACCGTAGTATCGGTCCTGGCGTGACTGCAGCTCGAGTGGTCTTGATGGGGTGGCGAAGATGTCCGCCGTGATCTTGAATCCTTCGAGTGGGCTAGGTCGGGTTCTTGCCCTCGAGTTGTGGCTTGCTGAAGATGGGACCGCCGAGATCGTGATCCCAACCTACGTAGTTCCCAAACACGGCGTCAATTGACGGGGATCAACCCCGGCAAATCCCATGGTCAGGGACCCTGGGTTAGTCATGAGAGGTGCAGGTTGGACGATAGCTCGTCAGCAAACAGGGAGGCTCGCTCCTGCTCGATACTATTGATTGGGGAGATGCGATTACAGTGGAGGCCAAGGCTGGAGCGCTCAAGGCTAGGGTTACAAGTAAGATTCGATGTCTTTGGTGTCGCCCCTCCCAGCCCTTATATATCGGACCAGGTCTCGGGGAGTTCATCTACGTGTACAGGTAAACTTTCCTAACCCTAGCTTGCTCCGTACGGCAGATCTTCGCACCTTCCTTGTGAGTCGAGGACCTCTACGTCGGTGCCATCTAGTGGGCCGAGGTCGTATCTTCATGGGCCTTCTGCCATCACGGACACCAGGTGGGCTCATCCGTAGGAGTCGTGGGGTCATCCCCTCGTCAGGTAGTGTGCAACTCCCCTATCTTAGCACTCGGAGTCCCCGGCAACGGCGCCAGAAATACTCTTGCTTATTGGCTTCTCGCCCTTCGTTGGTTACCCCAAGTGAAGGTTTGAGATGCAGTGCAGCAGCAGTTTTCCCTCGGTGAAGATACCAAGGTTTGTCTCCAGTAGGACTCCAGAGATGATAAGTAGGTGTCAGCGGCGCAACTGACGCAGACCTGCACACAGACACAGATAACTTTGTTCCCAACGAAGTTCAGAGAAGTTGCCAATCTCTCCGGTCTTGTTGTTCACAAATGATAAAACGCAAGGGATAATGATAGCAACTTGAAAGTAAATGCAGAAAAGTAAATATAGCTTGGAATCAGTAATGAGGATATGGACCGGGATACGTGATGTTCACTAGTGATGTCTCTCTCCCAAAAGACGATAAAACTGCAATGCGAGGTAAACAAATTACAGAAGGGCAATTGAAAGGATTATGAACGCACCGCAATGCTAACTATGCTACAAAAGAAAGGAAGAGGTTCAAAAGCACGGGCAGTACGCCAAAATAAGTAGACCGAAATCCATCTGCATCAGTACTAATCATCCACCTTGAGATATCTATCAAGAACATTTCGCTGGTATTAAGTTGTGAGCCCCACCCAAAGTGTAAACCCAAAGCAACAGACAACTGCATTAAAAAGAACTTTGCGTAAAGTAAACAATCCTTGCAACCGCGGTTACAAGCACCGTTGTTTTCCCCCTTGTGGCAACAGCACATCCCCTAGACTCATGTTTCTATCACTCAAGCGTGTCGTCGGGGGGCATGAACCCACAATCTAGCACAACGCTCCCTCTTGGAGTCACTACCTACTACTTGTCCAAAGCAATGAACAGCAACGGAGAACATGCAAGAATTACTTAGGAACAAAAATATAAGAGATAAAAACCAAATATATTACTCTATCACAATCTGAACATAATCTCATAATCCATCAGATCCCTCCAAACTCAACATAGCAATAGCAGAAATATTACAAAGGTGCCTCAATCATGTAGGGAAGCTCACGAGGTCTAAACAATGAAGATCAAAGAGGGGAGGAGAACATCACATAGCTACTGATCACGGACCCATGGTCCAAAGAAAACTACTCACGAGACATCCGGGGAGCATCCATGGTGGAGAGGATACTCCCGGAGGTCAATCCTCCCTCCGGCAGGGTGCCAGGAAGAGGTCTCCTGGTGCTCCCGATCTTGGAAGCGCGGCGGCGTCGGAACAGAGGCGAGTTCGCGGAATAGGGTTCTTCTTCTGGAGTTTTCCCGTGACGGGGGATATATAGGCGAAGGGGGGCAGCCAGAGGTGGACCAGGGGCCCCAGGCGCCCCCTGGCGCGGCCAGGGGTGGGGCCGCGCCGGGTGGCCGCCTGGGCCCCCCTAGCTCCCCTCTGGCCCCTCCTGGGCTCTTCTCGAAGCTTCCGTCACGCTGATTTTTTATCTGAATTTTCCCGAATTTTTCTGGCACTTTTTATATGGGGGAAAACTGAAATAGAAAAACAGCAGAAAACAGGAACTGGCACTGGGGTGCACTGGGTTAATAGGTTAGTCCAAATATGATCAAAAATGTATGAAAGTGTATCTAGATCATAGCAATATCACACAAAACATGCATTGAGCAAGCAGAAATTATAGATACGTTTTGGACGTATCAACGAGCACCCCGATCACGTGTGCGTGCTCTCCCGCTCCTTATACGGGTTGAAGCAAGCACCGCTCGCCTGGTACCAGTGTATTGCGGTGTTTCTTCATCAGCTCGGCTTCTGTGCCACGCGCTCCGACGCCTCGTTTTTTTTCCTCCGCCAGGGCTCTCACACTGCATACTTGCTGCTTTACATCGATGACATCATCTTGACAGCCATCACTGTGGATCTTTTTCGACAGATCACCGAACGTCTTCGCACCGAGTTCGCCATCAAGGACCTTGGTCCGCTCCATTACTTCCTCGGCCTCGAGATTGTACGCCGAGCGGACGGGTTCTTTCTTCATCAGCGGAAGTATGCCCACGATCTTCTCGAGCGTGCGGGTATGCTTAACTGCCACCCCGCGCCCACTCCCGTCGACACGAAGGCCAAGCTCTCTGCCACCGATGGCTCACCGTCTCCGGCCGCATCTCTCTATCGCTCCATCGTCGGTGCACTTTAGTACTTGACGCTCACTCGGCCGGAGCTCCAGTACGTCGTCCAGCAGGTGTGCCTCCACATGCATGCTCCACGTGATTCTCATTGGTCCGCTGTTAAGCGGATTCTTCGCTACGTTCGTGGCACGATGGATCTCGGACTCACCATCACCGCCTCGCCGTCTACGGATATTGTCGCCTACTCGGACGCGGATTGGGCAGGCTGCCCCGACACTCGACGCTCTACCTCAGGCTATTGTGTCTACCTCAGCTCGTCACTCATCTCCTGGTCGTCCAAGCGACAACCGGTCGTCTCGCGATCCAGTGCTGAGGTCGAGTATCGTGTCGTGGCGAATGTCGTGGATGAATGCACCTGGCTATGCCAGCTCCTCTCTAAGCTCGCCTGTCCCGTCGACAAGGCAACCGTTGTCTTCTGTGGCAACATCTCTGCTGTCTATCTCTCCGCCAACCATGTTCATCATCGGCGCACCAAGCATGTGGAGCTGGACATCCGCTTCATTCGCGAGCAGGTTGCCCTCGGTCACGTTCGAGTCCTTCACGTACCGACTTCTCAGCAATTTGCGGACATCATGACGAAGGGCTTACCGACTACGGCTTTTTCTGAGTTTCGCTCCAGTCTATGTGTCACTGCCGACCCTTCGACTGTGGGGGGGTGTAGAGATATATGTACGTATATAGGTTTCTTGTATACCAAGGCTTGTAGGTTCCTTGTATAGCAAGGCTTGTAATCTGTTTACCCCTATATATAGATGACATGCCACCCTATTGGGATGTGAAATCTCTCTACATTAGAAAATATACCCCCTCCGCCGCAATCGTGGTCCCTTCCACCACCTTCTGTTCGTCATCCGGCGACCGATTCAGGACGAATTTTCCCCTATCGAGCATGTGGGGCCCTCCATGGAGACCGGCAACTCCTTTCGGCCCGCCGCGGCACCGTGAGTAGGCGTACCAACGCGGCCCCCTATCTCGTAGCAGCAACGATCGTGCATGGAACCGTTTCCTGAAGCTCGGTGACCTCCTTTGGCGATCGAGCTCAATGCCGCAAAGGATGCGGTGGCGGACAGTGAAAAGGGCGCCGCCGAACGCCTCGAGGATGCAAAGGAGGGGAACCAGCTTGCCTAAGCCCTCTACTCCTTGGCGTGCATGACCTTCCTCCCGATGAAGTCGTGAGCTGCCGCATTAGCACTCAAGTTTAAGTTCTATGTTTAGTGGCCGGATGAACTCCCATGTATTGCACCGATGAGGCGATGAACTATGCAGCGGGGACTATTTATGTTTAAGTTTTTAAAGTTAGTGCTCTGTTTGTAAAATCTATTTTGCGTCGGAGGGTGAACCGTAAATGATTTTACGGGACGGATTTATACAACATCTACTAGAGTTTCTCTTATGTATTTATTAATTATTCTATCCACCCTCTTTACTGTGAATATTTACTCCATAAAATTTGTTGCAATGAGTAAAACCACACCTAATTTTGTGACGTATCATGCACTTCATCTTTCTATAAGGCTGCTCCCAATGCTCCACCTTGGATGGGTGCTAAGCATGCCAACAAGGCAAAAAATTCTATGTGGCACCCTAATTAAGAGGAGAGAGAGGAGTATGGTGACCCCATAAGGACACGGTGCTAGTCACGAAAACCTAAGCAAAACATTAAAAATGGAGAAAACTAGCCTATGCATGCAAGACTTTAGTTACTAAATCATTAAATGAGGGAAGATTAGCAACAACAAGCTAAGCACCAATGCATTGGAGACTATGGTTGCTTAGCACATTTAATGCTTCTAGCATCTCCTTTAACACCTTTACATTGGAGGAAGCCTAAATACCTTGGATACGAGGGATACCATGCAGTGAGTGCCACATATAGTGAAGCTAGCATATGAACGACATGTTACATTCCTGTGTTGGGTTTCACACCCCTTTCATCAAAGTGGCCAAGTTTCACATCTTTGTGCAAATGAGAAATTCAATAATGTGACAATACCTCGGGATGAGCGACATTGGGAATACAGTTCAACCAAACCTCTTTCTGCACGGTACAAACTAAGGGTTACTCTTCAGAGGAACAAATTGTGAAACCTGCACATTGAAACATACAAGGGGTGCAACTGCAATCAAGTGATGTGTATCTGCAACTGCAGGTTACAACACAAATCAATGAAGCCAACTAGCTGGCCATGAAAGAGGATGATGTGTGCATGCTGGCGCAAAGTTGCTTCGTTGGGAAAGTAACCGTAAAACTCTTGCCGCAATGATTATTTAGACATTAATTAGAGTTGAGACTTCAGATAACTGCGCAATGCAGTTGAACTTGAAACAAGGTCTAGAAAACATTGTGAAGCTTCAAATTGTAAGGTTCCTGAGTTGATATAATTATTCATAGTTTTAAATAGCGGGCTATGAAAAATAACGGCGGCCCTACAAAACAGCTATAGCCGGCTAATTTAAATCTTTTTCGCGCAATTATACATGAATAGCGGCGAGCATCATTTAGCGGCACCATGTTCAAACAGCCATAGCGGGGCTATAGCTGGGCTATAGCCGGCTATTTAAAACTAACCAAGACATCTCAAATTGTAATGTTTAAATAAAACCAATGTTAAATAAGTGCATCGATCTCATTTGTTAGCTAACTTCATTTTCATTTCCAACACCATGCCACCCCTCCATACAGCCACCAGTCTCTGGTCCTACAGAGCTTTTGCCACTTTATGTCTGGTGTTTCATTAAGGAATAGCTACCAGCTGCATGAGCTTGATCGGACAGAGAAGATCCAAGGGAATGTAACATCTCAGACCAAAAGAAAGAAGGCTTGCATTTCTGGCTCGCGGCTTGCCAAAGTTAAGACAAAAACATAAATCAGTTTATTCTCTTGATCCATGTGGAATGCCACGGTGACTAGTTCAACAGCAACAGCTCAATTAAAAAGCTAGCTAGTTGGGTACGGCGCCATTCGCCAATGCAAGAACAAAATCTCCTCATATCTGGAATCGAATGCGTTGATGTTTAGCCACAGCACCAGAAAAATACCGAAAAAGGGTTTCCCCCCGCTTTGTATTACAAAGCAACCGACACCGATACAACCAACGATAGTTGATGGGGCGGAAGCAGCACAAGCACGTCCAAAAGAAACGAAAGAGAAAACATAAAAGAAACAAATGCCGTCAACGACGGATCAACAAAAAAATGAGGAAGACTCGCGACCATTGCGCCCACCGAAACATCCACCTAGCTCCGACTCCGAAGCGCCGGTACCACACAACACCTCCAAGGAGGAACACGACGAAGACGACGCTGCTGCAAGGGTTTCCCCCGGTACATGACGAGGAGAAAGGAAGGGTGTCATCCAACGCCCTTTAGGAAGGTCCGGTGGCACCCTCAGGCGGCACCGCGTCGGAGTCGGCGAGTCCGACAGGGATTTCTCCCGATCCCAACCATCACCCTGAGCGCTTCGGAGCACGCCACCATACCGTCCACCACCATGCGCCCACACGATCTTGAGTCTCCCACGTTGTCTCACCACAACACCGCGAAGTGAGACCTGCACAACGACGAAGAGGAGCCGGGACTCGAAGAAGCAACATCGTCAGCACGTGGGAGGGCCCAACCTCCACCGTCACCCACGACGGGATCCGACCGGACGCAGCAGCCGGAGCAAAGCCTCCCGCCGCCGCGTTGCAGAAGGCATACCGACGCCGCCGCCGCTCCTTGTCCGAGCCGCTCCTCTACTTCGCCGCGCCGAAGGCAGCAAAGCCACGCCGGCGCCGGCCCACTAGGACCCAGATGGGGCCCTGAGGGCCCAGATCTGGGCCGGGGTCGCGCCGCCGGCCACCTGCGCCACCAGGCCACCCCACCACCAAGCGGCGGCATCTCCACCGCGCGAGCCGCCGGCCCCCGCCGCCAGGACGCCAAACCACCGCCGGCCGAGGCGCACCCGCCGCCGACGCCTGCCCCGGAAAGGCCGCCGCCGCGGAAACCACCCGGCCAGATCAGGGGGCCTCCTCCGGCGGCGGCGGGGGAGAGAGGACGGAGGTGGGGGGCGAGGGAAGGAGGCGGGGGAGCCGCCGCCCGGGGAGGCGGCGCGAGGAGGGGTCGGGGGGAGTTTCCCGTCTGTCCTCCCTCACTTGTGATGAGACAGGAGAATAACAAGACACGTACCGCACCAGAAAAAGATACCCGACTTCCGGAACAAGTTCATGTATTGCCCATGAAAGTCACTCCTCTTAATGTAGGCTCCACTCAAAAGCCTTTTTTGTAAAAGAAATACACCAGAAAAAATTTAATGGATGAGATACAATGAAACCTGATCGTGCATCTTAACATTCAGGAGGAACCCTACTTTTTAAAAAACAAACCACGTGCGTAGTTACTTGTTATATATGAGGGGCAGGAGTCACCTTGTGCATGCTAAGCTACATAGTAGTAGTAATATACCCCCGCGACCACGGCACATGGAAAACTAAAAAATCGATAATATGGTGGTGCAATGAGTAAACCCGCACCTACTGTTTTACCATCATATATGTGTTTGTGCTCTTTGCAAATGGTAGAGATGTAAGTGGTGAGATGGGCATGCATAGCGAAGCCAAGCAAACAAATATGCAGACTATCTTTGTATCTGCTCGCCCAAGCTTAGATATTTTTACAGTTTTACTAATTTTCAGTCAGCTGATTTTTAATTTCGCTTTCAGTTGAATTTTAGGTCGTTGGATCGTCAGCTCGAATCTTGGAATCTTGGCACGCGTCTCTTGGTGTCAATCGCGGGTATTTTTTAGGGGAAAAGATTAGATTCAACCGGTAGATTTTTTGCGCATGTCGTTCGCCTGCGTGACCGTCCGATTCGGCCAGATACAACGGCGTGCGTAGCAACTAAGGCAAACTGAACCTTTGCAACAGAGGCTATGTTACAAAGGTCCGATTGCAACAATGCCTTTGTTGCAAGGCTCGCATCGGTGATGAAAAGAAGATTAAGAAAAGCCGAAGGTCATTTGCAACAGAGGCTATGTTGCAAAGGTGTGATTGCAACAGAACCTCTGTTGCAAGGCTCACAGCGGTGCACGAAGAAGAAAAAAGTAAAATAATAATAATACATGAGGTCCTTTGCAACAGAGGTTATGTTGTAAAGATTCGATTGCAACGAAGCCTCTGTTTTAAAGACTCGTTACCGCGTGCGCGTTCGATCGGACAGATCGAACGGCTCCTGAACTGACGGATCTTTTTTAAACAACGTCCGGCGGACGCGTAGCGTCGCCCATTTTTTAGTCTGGTACCCCACCCGGTTCAGCTCAAAAAGTGGGTGGGTGGGCAGGGAAGGAGTGAGTACGCGGCGTAGGGCGGCGAGGTCAGCTAACGGTGGAGGGCGGCGAAAGCTGCAGCGGGGGAAGCGGAGGAAGGATGTGAGGAAAGGGTCGAGAGGAGGCCAGCTGCCAGCACCCCCGCGCCCCCCTCCAATGAGCGTGTGGCGGTCTGCGGCTGCGAAACTCGAGGCCGTCGCCGGCTAGCAGAGCGAGCTCCTCCCCGTACTACCCCATATCTCTCGTAGGTAACCTCACTAGCCAAGAATCGAGTCATGTCGTTTTTTTGTCGCAGACATCTCTCTAGGCATCTACGCATTGTTTCTCTTTATCATCGTTAATTTCGATCGCTCTGTCAGGCAAATGTTTGCAACCTAGCGCCTCTAAACGAGCGACGATATGATGTTCGTGCTCAGTTTAGGTGATTTTCTTACACAGTCGAGCGACGCTATGATTTTGCATTTTTGCTTCCTATTTTTCAGTCGATGGCGATTTTTCAACATGAATTGCTGTTGTGTCCCTCTCAGGTCAAACAGAACATATCACTGATCTAATACAGAGGTTAGTTTATTTTTAGGGGGAATGCGAAAATCCTTGCGGCATGAAAATTCAAGCTCTTGTTTTCAGTTCGCCAGAGCCTAATTAAGCAATGATGTTATGTGTCTCAGACTCTCAGTGCATAAAGTGGATTGGGCATCGATTTCAGTTATTATTTGGTACAGAGCTAGTTAGGCCGTAGTGTTTTGTACTTTTGTTCAATTTAGTTTGTTGTATCTGTTATTTGAAGCCATGTACAGAGTGACTGTCATTTTCAGCTAATCTGTGATGAGAGTTTTTCCATGTTGCTTTTGTTTTTTTGAATTCAAGGGAGCTTACAGTGTGACTAGCTAAAACTCAATTTTCTTTTTCATGTGAGCTAGTCAGTTTTTGCAGATTCAATCAGTGTGTTTTCATAGGGGAGCGTTCGCTATATCTTTTCTTATCTTTTTTATCAGCAACAATTAGTTATACATACTTACATTACCCAATAGACCATGTCATACAATGTAACTGGGGATATAATGCGCTGAACTTTTAACAGTATAATAGTTACCAATTCCGATGAATAGATGATTCAGTGACCAATGACCTAAAGCATTTTCTTGTAAACAAAATATCAAGTAATGGCATTAAGGTGAAATGCTGGAACTTTTTCTTTTTTGCAAGATGGACTAATACAACAGGTCAATGCAATAGTGGGGGATGTGTGTGTTCAACGAACACAGGTATCATTCAGTTAAGTTTCAGAGTTTTTTTGTTTGTGTGAGTACTCATCTCATAAGTTAGCTGCTATTGCTTGTTTTCTTTTCATGATTTCATACGTTCACATTATCCATCTTTTTTGTTTAGCAGGGGGTCTGAGGACTCTATGGCTTAGAGGTCATCCAGTGTTTGCTACGAACTTAATTATAATCCTCATGTTGGCATGTCTAGTAGTGACAACTATGAGGATAATATATTTTTTAAAAAATTCTTCAATTTTCATTTCTTTTATTTCCCTTGTCAATGTCTTTTTTGGTTAGTAACTCAGTCTTTTGTTCAGAAATCAGTTTTTCCTTATTTTGCTATCAATTTTTCTTCTTAATTAATTCATTGTTCTCTCTTTGTCCAATATCTCAGTTATCTTCAGTCAGTAGTTTTTCAAGTATTCTTATCATTCTTTATTTATCTGTCTTGCCATTCTTGATTCATCTCAAATTATTTATTGTTAATTCATTTTTCAATCTTGTATGTTTATTCAGTTCTTCATTCACTACACCAAAATCGCTAGTTGCCTACGGCCGGATCTATGCCTACGGCCACCGTCGGCATAGATGGAGGTATGCTGACGGCATTTATTTTGCCGTCGGCAAAGAAAAGCCGTAGGCATATCCCCATCTATGCCGACGGTGGCCGTCGGCATAGCTTCAGCCGTCGGCAACCAGTGCCACAACCGTCGGCATAGATCTAGCCGTCGGCATATGTGCCACGTGGCACATGAGTTACCGGCCGGTTCACGGCGTTGGAGCTATGCCTACGGCTTTACCGTCGGCAACATTTTATTATTATTTTAATTAAATGTTTTTTCAATATTCAATTTTAGTTATCTAAATTTTAACATATGCAAATTATATATCAATTTGGGGTAGAATTTTCCATAGATTATGAATATCCACTTTGTTTTTGTTTTTGGATATGTTAAAAATGCGACATAATCTACTTTTGCAAATAGGTCCTTATAGTTTATGAAAATCACAAGTAATTCATACCTGCATGGATTTTGACAAATTTTATATGTTTATGGATCAGAATCTTGCAAGGATTCTGTTGGCATACTATATTTGCAAATATACATAGAATAAAATAATAGAACAAGCGCTTAGTGTTTACGTCAAAATGAGCACAACGCGAAGCAATCTTAGGCATGACCGGTGATAGCTAGGGGTGGAATCTTGCAAAACTCTTGGTAGATCTATGATGAAATGAGTACTTGTGCACCTAGAAAATATTTTTTGAATAAATAAAGAGCAAACTATCAAGCACTTGTAGTTCAAATTTCACCCTGTTCCAACTGAATCGACATCAATTTGTCTTTTTCAGAAGAGATGTATAAGAAACATTTTACATGGAAATTTTGGTCAATTGTTAATAAAATATGGTCTAGTATAATACAAAAATAGATTGGTACAAATTGACATCAAATATTTGGTAGATCCTTCACAAAAAGACCCTACTTTCGGCACTCAGAAAATGAAAAATGGATTTTTCGTGCGACGAAAATGAAAACTTCTTTTGGCAAACTTGTTGGCCATTCAAATATACACACATATGCAAAATATGAGATCATTTGGGGAAACTATCATTTGAAAGTAGCACTAACATAGATCATTTGGCTCGAAAGCCATGAACCTTCATACTCGATAGCCATTTTGAGAAGACTTTTTTTATAGATTTGCATTATTCCAAGTTTGTTGGTTTGTATGGTTACTAGAACATATATTAGGATGCAATGCGAAGGTTTTCCATTTTTTTGATTTTTTATGAATTGTTTATTCATCGATTTCAATATGCGGTCAAAACGGGGGAGGGGGGGCATGTCCGGTGATAGCTAGGGTTGGAATCTTGCAAAACTCTTGGTAGATCTCTGATGAAATGAGTACTTGTGCACCTAGAAAATATTTTTTGAATAAATAAAGAGCAAACTATCAAGCACTTGTAGTTCAAATTTCACCCCGTTCCAGTTGAATCGACATCAATTTGTCTTTTTCAGGAGAGATGTATAAGAAACATTTTACATGGAAACTTTGGTCAATTGTTAATAAAATATGGTCTAGTATAATACAAAAATAGATTGGTACAAATTGACATCAAATATTTGGTAGATCCTTCACAAAAAAACACTACTTTCGGCACTCAGAAAAATGAAAAATGGATTTTTCGTGCGACGAAAATGAAAACTTCTTTTGGCAAACTTGTTGGCCATTCAAATATACACACATATGCAAAATATGAGATCATTTGGGGAAACTATCATTTGAAAGTAGCACTAACATCGGTCATTTGGCTCGAAAGCCATGAACCTTCATACTCGATAGCCCATTTTGAGAAGACTTTTTTTATAGATTTGCATTATTCCAAGTTTGTTGGTTTGTATGGTTACTAGAACATATATTAGGATGCAATGCGAAGGTTTTCCATTTTTTTGATTTTTTATGAATTGTTTAATCACCGATTTCAAAATGCGGTCAAAACGGGGGAGGGGGGGCATGTCCGGTGATAGCTAGGGGTGGAATCTTGCAAAACTCTTGGTATATCTCTGATGAAATGAGTACTTGTGCACCTAGAAAATATTTTTTGAATAAAAAAAGAGCAAACTATCAAGCACTTGTAGTTCAAATTTCACCCCGTTCCAGCTGAATCGACATCAATTTGTCTTTTTCAGGAGAGATGTATAAGAAACATTTTACATGGAAACTTTGGTCAATTGTTAATAAAATATGGTCTAGTATAATACAAAAATAGATTGGTACAAATTGACATCAAATATTTGGTAGATCCTTCACAAAAAGACCCTACTTTCGGCACTCAGAAAATGAAAAATGGATTTTTCGTGCGACGAAAATGAAAACTTCTTTTGGCAAACTTGTTGGCCATTCAAATATACACACATATGAAAAATATGAGATCATTTGGAAAAACTATCATTTGAAAGTAGCACTAACATCGGTCATTTGGCTCGAAAGCCATGAACCTTCATACTCGATAGCCCATTTTGAGAAGACTTTTTTTATAGATTTGCATTATTCCAAGTTTGTTGGTTTGTATGGTTACTAGAACATATATTAGGATGCAATGCGAAGGTTTCCATTTTTTTGATTTTTTATGAATTGTTTATTCATCGATTTCAATATGCGGTCAAAACGGGGGAGGGGGGGCATGTCCGGTGATAGCTAGGGGTGGAATATTGCAAAACTCTTGGTAGATCTCTGATGAAATGAGTACTTGTGCACCTAGAAAATATTTTTTGAATAAATAAAGAGCAAACTATCAAGCACTTGTAGTTCAAATTTTGCCCCGTTCCATCTGAATCGGCGTCAATTTGTCTTTTTCAGGAGAGGTGTATAAGAAACATTTTACATGGAAACTTTGGACAATTGTTAATAAAATATGGTCTAGTATAATACAAATATGGATTGGTTCAAATTTACACAAAATATTTGGTAGATCCTTCACAAAAAGACCCTACTTTCGACACTCGAAAAATGAAAAATAAATTTTTCGTGCAACGAAAATGAAAACTTTCTTTGGTAAACTTATTGGCCAGTCCAATATGCACATTTTTGTAAAATAGAATTTTCAATCTTTGTACAAAAAACCATCTCCCTCGTGTCTTAGTGTAAGTATTGGTTTTTAATTTGGGAAATGCAAATAAAGTAAGAAATTTTTGGTATTTCAAGTTTTTCAGTTGTTGGTGACAACTATTACTAATAAAAGACCTCAGTGTAAAAGGGTACTATTTTTTGAATCTTTATTTATTTTATTTTAGTTTGAATAAAAAAGCACACACAAAAGGCTGTTTTTCATTGGTGGAGACCTTGTGCCCCGGATTGATGACATGGCACAGATCTAACCACCCATCCATCCATTTTTTCACCCCTCATCCATCCATCCATTAAAAAAAATCTGCCCACAGCCACCCACGTTCCCAACGTACCTTATCCCTTCCCCCACCCCACTTTCTCTTCCCCACCACTCCCCACCAACCGCGCCGGCCCCTCCCCACCAACCGTGCCCCTCAACGACGGGCAGCCACGGCGGGTGGCCACGGCCCGGCGGCCACGGCGGGAGGCCATGGCCTGGCGGTTGCCACGACGGGCAGCCACGGTCGGCGGCCACGGCGGAAGGCCACGGCCGGGCGGCTGCCACGGAGGGCGGCCACGGCAGGCCTCTCTCCTTTCCATCTCCGGCGGCGACCACCAACCGCGCCCCTCCTCTTCTCGCCACCACGGCGACAACGACGGGCAGCCACGGCGGGCGGCCAGGCGGCTGCCATGACGGGCAGCCACGGCGGGAGGCCATGGCCGGGCGGTTGCCACGACGGGCACCCACGGCAGGCGGCCACGGCGGGAGGCCACGGCCGGGCGGCTGCCACGGAGGGCGGCCACGGCAGGCCTCTCTCCTTTCCATCTCCGGCGGCGACCACGACGGGCCTCGTCTCCGCCGCGCCTGCCTCGTCTCCGCCGCGCCTTCCTCGTCTCCGTCAACGACGCGACGCGCCTCCCTCCTCTCCATCCCCGGCGTCCATCCCCGGCGCTGGACGACTCCTTGGTGCAGCGCGGTGTCCGTCACCGGTGCGGCTCCGTCAGGCCGACGGGCAGGCAGCGGGTGCTGCGGACCTTCCCGAGGAGACAGTGGGGGTTAGCCCGTAGTATCGTGTAGAACGGAAACGGGGCAAGCAACGCGACAGTGCTCGAGCATTTTTTTATTTTTAGGAAAAAACTATGCCGACGGTTAACCCGTAGGCATATCTCTACGCCAGAATCATCGTGGTGTTGCCACGTGGCACGCGACACCTAACAGAGTTGCCGTCTATTTTGTTTGCCGACCAGAAATAGATGCCGACGGGCAAAAAAAGCCGTCGGCATAGATTGTTTGCCGACGGTTTTTTGTATGCCGACGGCCTTTCGAGCTTTGCCGATGAAAAAGACCCCGACGGCTGTATGCCGACGGCTACCGTCGGCATAGCCTATGCCGAGGGATTTTTGGGCTATGCTGACGGCAAAACCCGTCGGCAACTAACCATTTTGGCGTAGTGATTTCACTCATCAGTCTATTGTCATTAGTTTTTAGGTTTTCTTTAGTTGCGCTACTGTGTATCCAGTCCTAGCTAGTTTGGCATTTGTCTTTTTAGTCCATCATTTTCACATTCAGACCATCTGTCCTATTTTTTTCAGTTTGTTTGTTCAGTCATTATTTTGTCGTTTCAATGTTAGTGTCACTCCGTAGTTTCAGTACCTCAGTATTTTAATTTTTTTTCAGACTTTTTAGTTTCTATAGTTTGTCAGCTTCATGATTCTTTATTTATTTTTTCAGATTTTAGTCGTACCTCAGTTTGTTTTTCAATAGTCACTCGGCTCCCTATACCTCAGTTTATTTTTCTAATTCACTCAGTAGTTTCAGTGTGGTGTCACTCAGTAGCTTCAGTACCTCAGTGTTAGTGTCAGTATTTTAATTTTTTTCAGACTTTTTAGTTTCTGTAGTTTGTCAGCTTCATGTTTCCTTATTTTAATTTTATATTCAGATTTTAGTCTGTTGTTAGGGTTCTCTTTTCATTTCAATTAATTTCAGTCTTCTTTAATTTTAAATTTTCTTTGTCTGTCTCTCAGTATTCAATCTTCAGTCTTTTTCATATTACTTCAATGTTCAGTATTTCATTTGTATTTCAAATCGACGGCCAGCGCTACGTGCTCATCTATATCAACATCATGATAGCCTATGCCCATGTTGACATTCGTAGGAAAATACCAGTGAAGAGTACTTTCGTGAAAATAATTACACACGATCTCGTTTGATTGTCACTTTGCTTACAACATCCTGAAGAAACAACGGGTGGATGATTTATTTGTTAGCTATTTTTGCAGTTTTCCCCCACATCATTGCTTTATCTTATTGGCTTGGCCTGAGTTTAGAACTTCGAGCGGCACCCGCCATTTCAACTTCAATTAAGCTTAAGTAGTCTAAAGTATTAAAAATGTCATCATTTGAGTAATTTTTGTATGTGTTCCTGTTTTGTACGATCTATATATATATTATTTATGTGTTATTTTGTCTTAGTTAGTCCTCAATGCTATTCGTTCATTCAGATTACTAGTTACTATTCATATATAGGTCAGTCCTTCATGTTGAGATTGTTTAGGTTATTCAGTCTATCATATCCGTGAGTGCTCAATGCACAACTTTTATTCATTGTTCTGTAGTTTCAATGTATATATCTTTTTGGTTTATATCCTTCCTTAGTGTTTCAGTTTCTTGTAAAATTTTATATATCTTTTTTAGTTCCTCATTCCTCAAAACCTTATTATTCTTATGATATTTGCTAAAACCAAGCAATACAGGTTGATTCATTCTTTTTGTCAATAACGTGTCATGCACAAAATTACAAAGGAAGTAGTTTCAAAGCTGAATAGATACTCCTCTAAAAAAAAGCTGAATACATACTGGAGCATGAGCAGGCAGCACTAGTCATGGACAAAATGAACTACACAAAAACCGAGTATGCCACCGCACTTGACGGGTGCAACTACAGTTTCGACGTCCTAACTTAGTGAAGTACAGGCCCGTCAAGCTTGGGGAGCCTAAGAAACGATTGTGACTCAACAACCTAAAAACAGATTAAAATGGACATCAACCGCGAGGGACAGATGTAATTAGCCAATATCCACATGTCACAATACTACTGGACAGAAATTCGACTGTGACCCAAATAAAAAAACAGCTGACTACTGATTAGACACTCCCTATTTTTAAGTGGAAAAAACCTTGCTGCCTTAGGAATGTGTGACATTGGGAAGAATGATTCAATTGCTAGGGAATATGGCACAGTTCACAAACGTGGGAATTGCCTGCCGGTGGGTGTGTTTTACATTCATCATGGGATACTTTGTACTGTACCTGTTGTTCCCAGCACTCAGTCAGCTTGTTCATCATTCATGATTAGTTTAACTGCAATTTTCTGATCAAAATAGTAAGTTGACAGACCCACTTTGTAGATAAGGGACACTCAGACCTGATGTACTTGTTAATTAGCATTCGAGATTTTAATTAAAGAGACCGCCCTTTTTGACAACCACCCAAAAGACAAAAAATGAATGAGAAACAGATCAGGGCGCCGCATCTCGGATCGAACAACCATCTAAGTTCTGCAACTCTACTGATTGCACACAGAACAACAAGCAAAATAAGCTCATCTCCCGTATCATCAGATCACAAAGGACACAAGTGGAAGAAGATCAAGGGCTGTGGCGGGATAAACATCATGATAACTTGTTTAGATGAGACTGTAAGATTTGAGCTTGTGCAAAGCCACATAGTAATGTACTAATGTACACTACCATGTGCGTGGAAGATGAAAACAATGGCTACATCACTCTTGACAATTTTTCCTCTTTACATGTACTAGAGATTTAGTGCTGAAAAGACCAGCAAATTACTACCTCCGTTCCATAATGTAAAACGTTTTTGTAGTTCAGTTTGAACCGCAATAACGTCTTACATTATGGGACGGAAGGAGTACTATACAGGCTAGCTAGCTATCTCTATCTGTGCGCACAAGCTTCATATATTATTAAGCTAGTCAGTGAGAAAAACTTTGCTGCAATTAAATCTCGCATTACCATCAGATGTAGTACACGAACCACGGGGAGTGCACCCTATTTCGTTTTCTGCGGCCACAAGGTGGCCACAGGGAGGTGGTCAATGTACATCTTGATTATATCAGTCGAATGTGTGCTTCACTCCCGGGCTGTGGTAATCGCTTTGACCAGTGCTGGAAAAGTACTCCAGCCACACCAAACACCATCTTGGATTTTTCAGAAGGATCAAAAGTTACATGGTGGAAGGAACAAGATTAGTACGTGAATTTAGTCTCGAAGTCGAAGAGCATCATTTTAAAAGTTGGAATAAAATGTGTTAGGAAAAGAGGGGTTGTTAAAGATCAAATAGCTAAACAAAAGCTTTACTCGAGTGACATGATCTTTTTGTCACATGATCCCAGTTTTATACTAATATTAGACCAATTTAAATCATTGGACGTGTGAGCGTCTCATATTTTGCAAAGGGGGGAAAATAAGAAGTTTCCTCATATCTCAGGAAACAGGAGATGTACTCGATTGTCATGGCTCGCCTCGTCGTTTTGCTTTCATTGCAACATTTGGAATGCGGACTCCTCATCATAGCTACTCCCTCCGTCCCACATTGTAAGACGTTTTTGCAAGCTGGTTTAGCTTGCAAACAGTTTTATATTGTGGCATATCACTTATGAAGTTCTACAAAATTACCATTGTGCATCTATGTTTTATGAGATTGTATCATTTTGTATTCTGCGAGCCCTTTGTGGTATCTACTAGCCGGACGCAGCTTCGGTGACTTAAGTCACCGTGAATTTGGGTCTGTGACAGATGGGCCAGCCACCTGTTGGACCCACATGTCAGTGACTCAAGTCACGGTGACTTAAGTCACTGAAGCTGGATCCTACTGGATCCTACTGGCCTATCTATCCATCGACCCTAGTTATCTTTCCCATCAAAGTATCATGATAATAAACGTGAATAACTACCCCAGACAATTTTATGCAGTGAGTAAAGACACACCGACTTGTCTGATGTATCGTGCATTTTCTCTTTCTACATATGCTCAAGGTTCGACGGATAACATGAAATGAGTTGCCCATGTAGAGTAGAGATGCTAGCAATGTAAAGCACTGATTGTGTTGTGTTGGATTTTTCATCCCTTCAACCAAAGTTTCACATCTTTGAGCGAAAAAGGAAAATTAGAAATGTGACAATACCTTTGGGATGAGAGACACTGAGAAAACAATTCAACCTAGTCTACTTCTTGAGGCTGCAAACTAGGTGTTAGCCACAACTTTCCCTTCCGTCCATCATCCTCTTCCAGAATAACTTGTCCATGAGTCGAATGTTAAACTATGGTGAACATCCTGTCAGGTGTCGAATGCTTTTTTCTTTCATGATCTAGTAGGATTTTCTTTAATATGTGATTCCATACATTTCATCAAGTGATAAAGGACTCCTATTTACAAAAAAAACTTGGTCAACGTAATATGCAAAGTGGTTGAAAGTTGAAACAAGGTTCAGAGAACATGGTGAAGCTTCAGTCTCATACTCCCTCCATCCCATAATTCTTGATATAAAACTTGGACGTCTCAAATGCAAATTTTCAAATAAAACCGATGCTGACTATCAAAAGATTAATAGTTCTCATTTGCTAGCAAATTTGGCCGGGGGTTCTCCTCATTTTCTAAAGAAAAAATTGCTAGCAAATTTCATATTCATTGGAGGAACAAAACCTGGCTGCTCAAGGTAGCTAGCTGCCGAGTGCTGGTCCTTGAAAGCATTGAGCCCTTTATGCCTGGTGTCACAGTCAGGAAAAGCTACGAGCTGCCTGGGTTTGATAGCATAGAGAAGATCCAATGGAATGTACCATCTCGGACCGTTTGAAAAAAGGTATGCGGTTGTGGTTCGCCAAGGTTAAGGCAAAAGCATAAATCGGTTTATTCGATTGATCCATGTGGAATGCCATGGTGAGTAGTTCAACAACACTAGCTCAGTTAAAAATCTGGCTAGGTAAGCCGCCAATGCAAGAACAAAATCTCTTGATATCTGGCATCGAATGTGTTGGCGTTTCGCTCCTGCACCAGCAAAAGGTATCCGTACTGGAGATCAACAAAGGCAAGGTTGAACGACGAAAGCAACATTATTCCTGGAGCACATTCCAAATGGAAAAGAGGGGGCGATGGAGAGACCACCAGCAAAGAAGCAGATCTTCTCTGGAATAGTCGATCAGCCTCGGCGCATATGCCACCTGAAGATCCATATCCGAGGCCAATCCTACGGTATATAACTGAGTGCGAGGCGCAGAATGTTTTCATCGACGAGCGCAAGAACTTCAGAACATCTAGCATCCATTATCAAATATATTTGGAAGGAGGCAAAGAGCATTTTGGCTTAGCAAGGCGTGACAAGTTTGACCGACGTGTGTGAATCACAGGGCGCTTCTCCCTTGGCACGGTGGCATGTATTGATGATGGTGGTAGCCTGGTGGGTGTCGGTACAGCCAGCTGCTAGAATGTAGCCGTGCGTGCCAAAGGAGAATTGCCCTGCCATTCGCCTCGGCGGCTCTCTGAATTCTGATTCAAATAGGTGAGATATATATCTGTCAATAACTACATGCAGGATGCATCTCGCAGGGCAACCTCTGATATGCAAGTATGTTCACATGTTTCTTATACTTGATGCGGTGTGTTTCCTCATTTTATGTACTAGGCTTGTTGTGATGTGCCCACAGCGGTTGACGTACTTTTTTATAACCCTTACTCGAATCTGTGGTCGGTGCTTTATCTATAAAGCGGGACGGAAGCCTACTTTCTCATATAAAAAAAATTGTCCATGAAACTGCTGTCAAGCAGTGGAACTATTCACAAGAATTTAATTATTTATACATTTTCAAGAAAAAATATTTTTCTGTACTATATATAGGCTACCGGGAAATTACAGGGGCGTCCTATCCATAGACAATATTGACTAGCGCATATGCTGTGCAGGAGAGATAGAATTGGCATTTTGAGTAGCACAAAAGCTAGATATCCGATGATCTCTCATGAAGTATCTGCAGGCTTGAACAATTTCTCCATGTCAATCTTGTGTGCCGGTGCCTGTCGATTCGGCAAGTTACCTACGTAAAGTATGGATTCAATGACCAGTCGGCCGAACTCGCTTGACCATTGGGTTTATCAACAATCTGGATGTATGATGATTGATCACTGATCTTAGATATATGTCTGACCATTACATATGCTGAAAAAACAGCTCAGAGGCAGCTTGCTGCATGTGCCGACCGGCAGACCGTGTGCTAGCAGCATGGGCAACATTTTGTAACTATGAAGGATGAGAATTGCCTGCGGGTGTGTGTTTTATCCTCACGGGTACTGAGCATTGGGTTGCTCTTTCTGGTACCCGCTGTGTTGTAACTTTTTTATATGAGATAGGAAGATGTCAGTTTATGCCAAGCTAAATAGCAGTATTATAAACCCACGACCACTGTATGCGAAAAACTAGTAAAATACAAAGGTTGTTGCGCCCTTGATAATATTGGTGCAATGACTACACCCTCACCTACTAGTCTACCACCATATATACCATTGTCCTGTTTAAAATGTGCTAGAGATGCGAGTGGTGATATAAGCTCAGACTATCGCATTGTATCAGATTGCTCAAGCTTTGATATCTTTAAGTGGCGGAAAAACCTCGATCCAATTGTTATTCTGGCAATACCATGCCTTAGGGATGAGTGACGTTGGGAAAAATGATTCAACTTATCAGGAATATTGTGCAGCTCACTTTACGAGTGACGTTGGGGAAAATGATTCAACTTGCTTGGAGAATTTGACAGCTTGCTCAAGGTAAAGAAAATCTTGGTCTAATATGATGGGCTACTGACAGTGGTTCCATGGACCTACTCCGTCCTCAAAGGCATCATCTTTGGAGGCTTTAGTCCCTTCTGGCTAATTGTCACCTGGTTGGTTTATTCAAACTCACAGTGATGCTTTTTGTGTAGTCTTGACTCTGAGATGATTGTCATCTCCGAGTCTCTTTTCTAACTAGTAGTGTCTAGTCGGCAAGTCCTATCTTAGTTCATATGTGAGCTTCTATGTCATCCTATCAGTTAGCGTCCTTCGAGCAGGTTGGGAGGGCCCTCTTTGGTGAGATGAGAGGTCTTCTTTCTCTAGCGGATGGTGTGTTTCCCTGTCAATGCATTGCATTGATGAGATGTCTTTGTGGAAATCTTTTTGTTTCATTTTCTTTTTGTTGTGAGTGAACTTTGCAAGCTGATTTTCTCTACATTGGTTTCTGGTTAATCCATTTGCTATTTTCTTCATTTAAAGTTCGGTGTAAGCCTTTGTCTGTTAGATAAAAGGTGTGGTTGAGCCCGAGAGAAGGCTCGAACTTGCGCGGCTTTGAATTAACCCGGCCATCAATTGACTTGGATTACAAGAGTAGCACAATACAAGGAATATAAAAGCGACACGAAAGAAAAGATACACGGTGCAAGATGGAATAGACTCTAAGGCCACGACAACCCCGGGCAAGAGCTCGAAGCACCGATGCCAACATCCACCACAAAGCCATCACCAGCAAGCCATCAAGAGTCCGAGAGGAGGACACACGACACTTGCTTTGTGTTGTTAACTGCAACATATGACTAGACAAGGGCCCAACATGATCTGTTTCTACCACCGCAAAGGGCCACTACCCTTGCTTGAAGGGTGTCGCACCCGCGGTCGAAAAATTGGTTCCCCGAAATCTAGAACCATGGTGCCTAAGTTGTCAAAGGAGAACCAGTCAAAACAGGCCCACAAGCAACGAGTAACCAAGCCCACGGGCACCGGTGTAGGCATCGGACATGCACCACACCAAATGAGAGTCTTTGATCAAAGATGCAGCGCCACCACTAAGCCACTAACGCCCCCCCCCCCTCCCCCACCTAGCAGATCCTAGCCTACGCCTTCAAGAAGAAGCATGACACCACGGTGCTATCGTCGACCAACGCAAGGGACCACGGATTTTCACCCAAGCTCAGGGAAGGGGTGGGCAAGGGAGGATCCTCATTGAGGCCTCCAAGGAGGGTATCAGCACCCAAATGTGTCGACTTCACTGTGGTCGTCTTCCCCGAGTATAGGCCCTGACTTCACTGTGACCACAACGTCAGTTTTGGAGGTCGGCGCAATACAAAGCTGAACCGCAAAGGACAGGGCGCCACCATGGCGCCGTGGAGGCCAGCGAGCGGCCGCCGCCCCGCAGCGACGATCGTCGCCCCATGCCGCTCGAACTATCGAGGGACGGCCCATATGCACCCGTCGTTCAGGCCATGTCGCGCACCATCATCCGGGACCACTACCCTAAGCGCCACAGACCTCCATGCGCGGTGGAACCACCACCGCCTTCTTCAGTGACGAGCGCCCGCACCGACGACCACCTCTGGCGGCGGGAAAGGAGGAGAAGGAGGCGGGGGCTAGGGTTAGCCCCCTGAGTCACCTTAGAGGATACGACACGGGGGAGGGGGTGTCTGTGTATGCCTTTGTTTAAGGAAAAGATATAACATTCATAGTCTGTCACGAAGATACGCTACTACCGTGGGTGTGACGGTTTTGAGAAATTCTCTTTCGTCAAATAGACTTTTAAATATGAAGTTGGAAGACTAATTTTCTTTCAACCTATGCATTCCTTCCCCTTCCAGAATGCTATGTCTCCATAGTGGAGTATATGAAATCTTGAGTTGATTATTGACACTTTGTCCAGATAAATGGAATCAGATGTTAATTTATTGTTTAATGAGCAAAAACTATATCACTCACTTAGAAACATCTTTCATCTACCCCTTTGTTCCTTTATATAAGGTGCATGTTTGACCAAGTTTTTTATAAAATATATCAATACCCCCAATACCAAAAAAATAGTATTTAATCCATCATAACAAGTAGTTTCATATTTTATCAAACTACGTATTATAGATGTTGATATTTTACTCTATAATCTTGGTCAAACATACATATGTTTGACTTGCATGGAAAACAATACATCTTATATTCTGGAATGGATGGAGTATATCATCATTGTTTATCACTTTTCATGTTTTAAAAGTAACCATGGTGCATCTTAATTTCGTATGAGATTGTAATGTCTTGTATTCTACAAGCCCTTTGGTGTACCTATATATTATCTTTCTATGCATCGAAGCTAGTTCTCTTTACCACCACAGTATCAAGACAATTAAGATGGATATCTACTCCGGACAGTTTTCATGCAGTGGGTACTAAAAGCACACCTACTTGTCTCGCGGTATTTTCGTTTTCTCTTTATATAGATGCTCAAGATCCGGCAGATAACATGTAATGAGTGGCCCATATAGTGATGCTAGCAAACTAAACTACATATTTTATTGTCTCCTGTTAGATTTTTCATCCCTTCCACACAAGTTTCACATCTTTGAGCAAATTTTTTTATATAAATGTGACTACACATTTGGATTGAGATACATTGGGAAAAAATCAACTAGCTCCACTCCAGCAGACCGCAAACTAGGAGTTTCTCTTCTGCCAAACGATGGTGAAATCTCTCAGTTTAAAGCTGACCCTGTTTGGCGAAAGTTTGAGCTGTTGATCCATGAAAAGTTGGAGTTCAGGGCGCACGAGATGACGAGCAACTAGATCTCGACGAGACCTGATCATCGGTGGAGATCCCGTTGATGCAGAGGGGGTGCGCGAGGCGGGGATGCGCCAGTCGAGGAAACCCCCGCGAACACGCCGTATCATGTGCTAGGGACTAATCGAAGAGCTTATCGTACTTGGCTAGGATCACATCCCTAATTAGCTCATCATCTTCAAGGAGACCAAAGCGTTAGAGTAGGACATGCTTTGTCTTCATCCCAGAGGTGAAACCATGGTCAGCCTTGGCAATGCGGATACTTAGCCGTGGGAAACTTGAAACAAGGTTCTCCTTGTGAAGCTTTAGTCAAGTTAATGTTCAAATGAAAGCATTGTCGCGAGAAGAAAAGTTTAAATGGAACCAATGTCATGCCATTTTCATTGAGAAATTTAATTGATCTCAATTGTTAGCGATTTTCATTTTCATTGACAACCTGGTCCCTCCATACAGCAAGCTAGCATAGTTCTGGTCAGTCAGCAAAAGAGCTCTGCGCCCTTTATGCAATGAGTAAAGTCGCACCTATTTATATGACGTGTCATGCACTCACTATTTCTACACTTATAGAGACAGGGTCACCATGTAGAAGCTGGAAAATGAACCACATGTTTTTTTAAGTTGGGTTATGCATCCTTTTCTTTCAAATGGCAAAGGTTCACATCTTTGAGCACGAGAAAAATAAATCAAGAATGTGACAATACCTTCAGGATGAGCGACACTGGTAAATCAATTCAACCAAGACTATTATTCCCACTACAAATCCTTCCTGTTCAGCCAACAGCAGATTTTGAAACGTGAACTTGAATCATTCTCTCTTTGTTTCAAATTATGTCTATCTTCTTCTTCCAGAATGCTCTGACTCATGTAAAACGTCGGTAAAAAGAATTAGGAAGGTTATAGAGTCGATGCATTATTCTCATTCTTTCACATACTTAACATTTACCACCATTGTACATATTAAACCATTTTACGAGAATTTGTGTGCTTTTGAACTATTATTAGGTTGTAAAGTGTGTGTTTTTATTTCTTTTGTTAATCCATCTATCCACCCGACGTGGCTTTATCTTACCTCCATTGTACTGGAATACCTAAAATTCGTTTCCACTCTAGGTAAGTTTGATGTTGTGAGTAAAGCCATGCCAGCTTTTATAGCTCAACACCAGATTTCTCTCTAAATATACCAAAGATATGAAGGACGCCTAACAATGAATATTGACAAAAGCTATGCACTGAAGTAGACCCGGGCATGGATAGCTAGGGTTAAAACAGCTCTGCCTGAAAGTCTGACATTTATGCTGGGCTCGGGCTCAACTTTTCAGCCTAAAGTCCGGCCCAAAAGCCCAAAAAAATCCTGAAGATGGCATAAAAAATTAAGGTGGTTCTCTTTACCACCACGGTATCATGACAATTAAGGTGGATATCTACTCTGGACTATTTTCACGTAGTGAATAAAGCCACGCCTACTTGTCTGACATATTTTCATTTTATCTTTATATATATGCTCAAGATCCCTGCAGATAACATGTAATGTAGTGATGCTGTCAAACTAAACTACATATTTTATTGTCTCATGTTGGATTTTTCATCCCTTCCACATAAGTTTCACATCTTTGAGCGAAATGTTTTTTAGAAATGTGACAACACCTTTGGGTTGAGATACATTGGGAAAAAAATCAACCGTATCAGCTTCGTCAGGCTGCAAACTAGGAGTTTCTCCTCTGCCAAACAGGTTCAGAACGCACGAGGCGACGAGCAATTAGATCTCAACGAGACCGGACCATCGGTGGAGATCCCGTCGATGCAGCGGGGGCGCACGAGGCGAGGATGCGGCACCTGCTAAGGACCAATCGAAGAGTTTATCGTAATTGGCTAGGATCAAGTCGCTAATTGGCAAATCACCAAGGCGTTCGAGAAGGAAATGCTTTGTCTTCATCCCAGAGGGGAAGCCACAGTCAGCCTTGGCAATACGGATGCTCAGCCGTGGGAACTTGAAACAATTAAGGTTCTCCTTGTGAAGCTTTAATCAAGTCAATGTTGAATTGAAATAAATGGAACCGATGTCATGCCTCCAAAAGTTTAATTGATCTCAATTTTTAGCCAAATGTACTATTGGAGTGTGTGAATCCCAGGGGCTTCTCCTTTGGCAGTTGGCACGGTGTGGCATGCATGTATTGGTGATAGGAGCTAGCCAGGTGAGTTTGCAGGTGAAGAAGCTCCGCTGAAGCTAGCTAGTCGTGCGTGCCAAATGAGAATTACCCTGCGATTTAGCTCTGCTGCTCTGCATTCTGATATGTGACCCTGATTCAACTGGTAAGCAAGCTTTATGTGTAGATAACTAGATATTTGTTCCCCAAGTCAAATCCTGCAATTTGAAAACGTTCAGATTTTTGTGGGGCAAAACAGCTTTGCGTTTGTTTGCTATGATTAAGACCCTTTTGGCCTCGTTAGTGCATCTTGCAGTTGCGATATGTCGTCTTCGATTGGTACTATCACGACAAAGATGACAAAGACGATAAGGCCAAAGGCAAAGGAGGGTAATGGTACATGTAGGTGAACATCCTATTTTAGTTTGAGGAAGAGCTAGTAAAAATATGTCATCATTTTGGTAGTTTGATGTTTTGTACCCCCTATGCTATGTCCTGACTATGTAGGAATTGTCTGCGGTGAAATGGAAATACGTGTGTTGATCTACATTTCATGTTTTTGTATGAATTGGAGAGTTTAGATATGAGGTGGGGGTTGTGGATGCATACAGATGAGGGATGTCTCAACGCATCAGAGGACTTATAAAGGGTCCTATTTTCCCGATCTGATTGGAGATGCTCTTAGCACTTGTTGTTGGCACTCAAATATTTTCAAGCGAAAGAACTAAAAATTACCTACATGTAAAATGGATCGTTCATCAGCGTCAACTTCTCTTTATCTTGGGAATTCAGACGCTAGGTTTATCCTTCATTTCAAGAAAATCAATGCCTAAAGTCTCCATGTCTTGGAGATCTATTTGAAATGCATCTTCTGCACAAGATGGGTGAGCATGTGTTCTTTTGGATACCTAGGCCACTGCTTTGCAGGGTGATCGAAAGCGACATATCTGGAGGTGTCGCGATGCAAGTACTGGTCTTCTATGTCTCCCTTCAGGACGGGGGCGTGACCAAGGTGAAGGAGGAGCATGTTGTGGTGTTTTAAGGGAGGATGAATCCATCTCCTCTACATCAGTTGATGCACACAACCACCTATTATCAATAATCATATGGATGATGATTTGTTGTAGGTAGTGGGCCTCCTGGTGGTACGTGTTCATGGTGCCTGGGGAAAGCCATACTCGATATAGTATTCGTCCCATCAAAGTCAACACTCTCGAGCATTGTTTCCCTCTCTACATGGGTCATCATGGGTTCGTGTATCCACCTCATGCTTTGGGTAAAATGGTGGGTTTGTTTTGTCGGACTAGTGGCGGTGGCTCTGTGGTGTTGTTCCCAACTAGAGGCACCGCCTCGAGATCCTTTGTTCTGTGTTGTATAGTCATCGTGTGGTAAGCGACAGTCTTCCTCTCGGCGTGATCTCGAATCAAGGTGGCGGAGCTCATAGTATCTTATCCATTGGCAATCTAGTTGTAGGTTTGTATATGAGTTTTTCAGATGAGCTTCTCTAAAATCACGCAGGTTGACACTTGACACCCTTCAAGCAGCGCGGGAGATTCTCTTCTACCGTCAACATCTAAGAAAATACAACTTCTAAGCAGCGCGGGAGATTCTCTTCTACCGTCAACATCTAAGAAAATACAACTTCTAAGCAGCGCGGAAGACATGGTGCCTAAGAAAATACAACTTCTAAGCAGCGCGGGGGATTCTCTTCACGCAGTTGTATTTTATTTTAGCCTATGTATATATTCCTCTTCCAGAGCATTTTGCTTTATAGTGGAGTACATGTCATTCTTGAGTGGATTTTGTCTAAGATAAATGGAATCAGGCATATTTGTTGTTTAATGAGAAACTAAGTCACTCAGTACAAGTCATCCTTCGTCCTTATCATCACTTTTTTGTTGTAACTGTTAACTTGTAGAACGAACCACGATGCATCACTAGTGCGCGCGACAGCTATCCAAACGGTTTGACCCCTATCGCCTACGGGAATCGGAACCGTTCCCTTGCTCTCGATTGCGATAGGGGGGGGGGGGGGGGCTATTCCACACGATAACCAAAAACCGTTTGTTATGTCGCCAGTACGCGCAGAAGTTTCGGTAAAATAACTCGTATGTGATACGGAAGTATATCCCACACAGTTAACTTGTAAAACTCGTGTGAAATGATTGACTCATCCCAAACGTGTTGCCTTAAAAACCCGCGTGTAAGGAAATCTCATTGCAGACGAAGGCGCAATAGCAAATGTCTGGGTTGCAAGAACATTTTGCACGGTTCATAAAAATGAATCGTTTGAAATAAGTATAGTATTCCAAACGGTTATGATAATAAATACGTTTGCAATGTAAAAATGGGCGCCGTCGCCAGGACGATCGACGACGAGCAATTGCCTAAGGTAGTCAAAAGGGTTGTGTACTACGGTTCAGAATCGTCTCGTCAGGTGAAAAAGTCGTCTAGATCTACATTTTAATTTCTCCAAACTGTCTCAATCCTCCTTCCTAAAGGGATCCACATTTAGGAAATCGATGAACCGCCGGATCTCAGATTTCCGCCACAAGATTTTAACCCGGAGTTCGGTGCTACTGAGAAGTACCGAAATGTTAGTTGTGTCCACGGGCACACTCCCGCACGACGGATATGCAGGGAAAGATTCGACATAGGCAGACGGTTTCTGAATTTGTCCTTAGAGGTTAGCGCCAATATTAGTACAATTAACGCTCTTTGCTCCACTGGCTTGATGGCGCATACTAATATTTATTACCATTATTTCCCAGGGAAACGGAGCTTGTGCTTCTGTCAAGTGGTTTGATGATGATTCGGAGGGAAGGGCTAGGAGTGTTATCACCAAGCTTGCAGAAGATAACAGGGAGTTGAATAAGAAGGTTGCTGATATGGAGTGTACAATTACTAGGCTGAAGCTAGAGAGAATCAAGCACATGCAGCAGATGAAAGCAAGAGACAAGTATGAAGTACCATGTGTAGTTGCAGTTGTGGCATTGGCCATCTTCTATGCGATTTTTGCAGTGATGATTAGGAGCTTTGCTTGAATGCACTTTGGGTTGAATGATGTGTTTATTTCATAAATTTACTAGTTATGCATTTATGTACTTGTTGCGAAGAAGGCTAGCGATTCATTGTTTGCAACCGTACGCATTCTCAATTCTCATAGCGGACGGTCGGTTGGACGAACTGCCAGGCTTGCTTCCGCCCGCGAAAGGATTTCCAAAAACGTGTCTGATAGAGTATGCATCCCAAACATTTCACTAACTACCACCGATTGGTAAGAAGGGTTGGCGGTTCCTTCTTTGCAACCGAGGGTTTTCGGAATGTACATACTCGGCGGTTGTTTAGAGCAAACCGTGAGCCAGATTCAGCCCATGAAAGGATTTTAAGAACCGTGCCTGATACATAATACGTCCCACACATTTCGATAACTATGAACGATTGCGACTACGGGCTAGCGGTCCATTATTTGCAACCGTGGGTTTTTACCCTCAATATCACGGACGATTGTTTATCGGAACCGTCAGCCCTATATCGCCCACGAAATAATTTTTGTAATCGTGGCGGATAGCCAACGTTTCCCAGACGGTTCAGTTTCGAGCACACAATTTTTTATTTATATCGTTTGCGTTGATAGCATCGCAAACAGTTTCGTAAACGGGAAAAGGAGTATCGTGTTAGCCCCTCTTTGCGGTAGTGCATCTTAAGTTGTGGTGAGATTGTGGCATTACGTGTTGTCCTGATCACTTTGTAGTATCTATTAATCTAGTTGTCCACTAGAGTGCCTCACTTTAGTGTGGCGGTATCAGGACAATTAAGGGGAATCTATACTCCAACGAATTTTCATGCAGTGAGTAAAGTCGCATCTATTTGTGTGATGTGCCATGCACTCTTTATTTCTATATATACCAACACACGCGGGTCACCATATAGTGAAGCTAGAAAGTGAACTTCATATTATTTTCTTATGTTGAATTATGCATCCGTTTCACCCAAATTTCCAAGTTTCACATCTTTGAGCGCAAGGAAAAATAAGATGTGACAATACCTTAGGGATGAGCGACATTGGGAAAGGAATGCAACCAAGACTTAGTATTCCAACTACAGACCATTGATGTCCTACCCAAACAGATTGTGAAATGTGATCTTGGATCATTTTCTATTTCTTACAAATTGTGCTTCTCTTCTTCCAGAATGTGTGATCTTGTACATGGTAGTCGATGAAAGGAATGAAGCAGGTTCTAGAGTCGTTGTTTTAATATAACTTCTTCACATACATAATATTTATCATCCTTGTACGTATTAAGCAATGTTAGGAGACAAGCTAGGTGTGCTTTTTGAACTATTATTAGATTGTAAAGTGTGTTCTTTTGATTTTTGTTAGTTCATCTATCCACCAAAGATAGCTTTATCTTACCTCCATTGTACTGGAATAACTGAAGTCCTTACCAGGTCTAGGTAAATTTTATGTTGTGACTAAAGCCACACCAATTTTTATAAATTTTTTATATCAAATTCTCTATAAATATACCAAATATCTAAGGGACTCCTAAAAATGAATGGTGGCAAAAGCCATGCACTTAAGTCAACACAAAATCATTGCTGGCTATTTTTTGTGGCGTGTTCAATTTTGCATTCCTTTTCACCTATGTTTTTATTGTAAGCATAACAGTCGGAAGGTTATGGGTGAATCATATGCTTTGTCAAGGATGCATCCATGTTAATGTATAGAAACAAATTAGGGCCCTACAACAGGGGTTCGGTGAAGGTAGCTTTAATCTTGTGAAGCTATACGCATGACATCAAGTTGTATCCTAATGGAACCCATATTTTAACTCTCACACACATGTGCCATACAATTTCCTACCAGGATATTGAGTATTCTAACAAGTTGTTCCGTGGATTCTACTCCAAAAAGGCGAACTATTTTCCAATCTAAGTATATTTCATATGTTTGCATTTGTTAGTGATGATTAATAGGTGTGTATTTCACCGTCAATGTTGTGTAGGATGACGTATATGTCCTTGCATTTTTATGCTATTATAATATTTTTGCAAAGATAAACTGATGGACTTATGGAGTTCTCTTTATTCTTCTAAATGAAATTCAGGATAACCATACAGATAATGCATCATGAAGAGCAAGTTAGCTCCATGTAAAATCAGCTGGCCTTTCGTATCAGTGTCTCTTTATCTTGGGGCTGTAGTTGAAATGCGTCTTTCGCACAAGAACAAACTTCATAGATCTCGCGGCTATGTATCTTGATCTTCGTAAATTCTGGTCCAGAAAGGTGAGCTATATTTCAATGTAAGTAATTTCATATGTTGGAATTTGTCCGTGATAATTAATAAGCGTGCATTTCCTACACAATGTTGTGCAGGACGATATTAGTAGGTCCTTGCAGGTTTGTTGGTGTTTTAATATTTTGTTAGAGGGGCCATTGGAGTTGATGGGGTTCCCTTCATTCCTTCACATGCAAAGCGGTATTCAAAATAATCTTACAGATAATGCATCATGAGTAGCAAGTTAGATCCTGATACGTCCAAAACGTATCGATAATTTCTGCTTGCTCCATGCATGTTTTGTGTGATATTGCTATGATCTAGATATACTTTTATACATTTTTGATCATATTTGGACTAACCTACTAACTCAGTGCACCCCAGTGCCAGTTCCTATTTTCTGCTGTTTTTCTATTTCAGTTTTTCCCCATATAAAAAGTGCCAGAAAAAATCGGGAAAATTCAGATAAAAAATCAGCGTGACGGAAGCTTCGAGAAAAATCCGAGAGGGGCCAGAGGGGGGCCAGGGGGGGCCTAGGCGGCCACCCGGCGCAGCCCCACCCCTGGCCGCGCCAGGGGGGCGCCTGGGGCCCCTGGTCCACCTCTGGCTGCCCCCTTCGCCTATTTATCCTCCGTCACGGGAAAACTCCAGAACAAGAACCCTATTCCGCGAACTCGCCTCTGTTCCGCCGCCGCCGCGCTTCCAAGATCGGGAGCACCAGAAGACCTCTTCCCGGCACCCTGCCAGAAGGGAGGATTGACCTCCGGGAGTCTCCTCTCCACCATGGATGCTCCCGGGATGTCTCGTGAGTAGTTTTCCTTGGACCATGGGTCCGTGATCAGTAGCTATGTGATGTTCTCCTCCCCTCTTTGATCTTCATTGTTTAGACCTCGTGAGCTGCCCTACATGATCGAGGCACCTTTGTAATATTTCTGCTATTGCTATGTTGAGTTTGATCGGATCTGATGGATTATGAGATTATGTTCAGATTGTGATAGAGTAAAATATTTGGTTTTTATCTCTTATATTTTTGTTCCTAAGTAATTCTTGCATGCTCTCCGTTGTTGTTTATTGCTTTGGTCAAGTAGTAGGTAGTGACTCCAAGAGGGAGTGTTGTGCTAGATTGTGGGTTCATGCCTCCCCGATGACATGCTTGAGTGAAAGAAACATGAGTCTAGGGGATGTGCTGTTGCCACAAGGGGGAAAACAACGGTGCTTGTGACCGCGGTTACAAGGATTGTTTACTTTGCGCAAAGTTCTTTTTAATGCAGTCGTCTGTTGCTTTGGGTTTACACTTTGGGTGGGGCTCGCAACTTAATACCAGCGAGATGTTCTGGATAGATATCTCAAGGTGGATGATTAGTAGTAGATGCAGATGGATTTCGGTCTACTTACTTTGACGTACTGCCCGTGCTTTTGAACCTCTTCCTTTCTTTTGTAGCATAGTTAGCATTGCGGTGCGTTCATAATCCTGTCAATTGCCTTTCTGTAATTTGTTTACCTCGCATAGCATTTTTATCGTCTTTTGGGAGAGAGACATCACTAACGAACATCACGTATCCCGGTCCATATCCTCATTATTGTTTCCGAGCTTTATTTACTTTTCTGTATTTACTTTCAAGTTGCTATCATTATCCCCTTGCGTTTTATCATTTGTGAACAACAAGACCGGAGAGATTGACAACCTCTCTGAACTTCGTTGGGAGCAAAGTTATCTGTGTCTGTGTGCAGGTCCGCGTCAGGTGCGCCGCTGACACCTACTTATCATCTCTGGAGTCCTACTGGAAACAAACTTTGGTATCTTTACTGAGGGAAAACTCGTTGCTGTACCGCATCACACCTTCCACTTGGGGCCTACCAACGAAGGGCGAGAAGTTGTCATCAAGGGTAATTTCTGGCGCCGTTGCCGGGGACTCCAAGTGCTAAGATAGGGGAGTTGCACACTACCCTTTACCTTTGCTTTTCAGTCTTGTTAGTTTATCTTTCAGTTTCTATCTTTGTGTCTTTTATCAAAAACTACAAAAAAATCTGCCACACTTGTTGCTACTATGGGTTCCACTGAAAACACCAAGTTGTGTGACTTCACTAGTCACAACAACCAAGACTTTGTCTGCACTCCCATTGCCACACCTGCCACTTCAGCTACCTCTTATGAAATTTAACCTGCTTTGCTAAACCTTGTTATGAGAGATCAATTCTCTGGTGCTGGAGATGATGCTGCTTTACACTTGAATAATTTTGTTGAATTATGTGATATGCAAAAGTATAAATAAGTGCAAGGTGATGTTGTTAAGCTCAAGCTCTTTCCTTTCTCTTTAAGGGGAGATGCTAAAATCTGGTTTCAATCTTTGCCTAGAAATAGCATAGATTCTTGGGATAAGTGCAAAGATGCTTTTATAGGAAAGTACTACCCTCCTGCTAAGATTATCCAATTGAGGAGCAATATTATGAATTTTAAGCAATTGGATAATGAACACGTTGCCCAACCTTGGAAACGAATGAAATCTCTTGTTAAGAAATGCCCTACACATGGTTTGACTACTTGGATGGTTATCCAGACTTTTTATGCAGGCTTGAACTTTACCTCGCGGAACCTGTTAGATTCGGCGCAGGAGGAACCTTTATGTCAACTACACTTGGTGCTGCCACAAAGCTTCTCGATGAGATGATGACCAATTATTCCCAATGGCACACCGAGCGCGCTCCAACAGGTAGGAAGGTAAACTCTGTCGAGGAAATTACCTCCCTCAATGAAAAAGTTGATTTAATTATGTCTCTACTTACCAAGCAACCTTCTATTGATCCTCATGATGTTCCTTTAAATTCTTTGGTTGCTCAAGAACAAGTAGATGTGAACTTTATTGCTAGAAACAACTTCAACAACAGTGCTTATAGGGGAAATTTTGCTAGCAATCCTAGACCGTTCCCATCTAACTATGGGAACAACAACACTTACCCTAGCAACAAGAACCCCTCTTTTGAATTAGAAAGCATGCTTAGAGACTTTATCACTACTCAAAAAGCCTTCAACAAAAATGTAGAAGAGAAATTATCTAAAATAGATAATCTCTCTTTGAAGGTAGAAAGCTTAGCCCTTGATATTGATATGCTCAAAATTAGAACCTCTCCCCTTGAGGAGAATAAAGCCACTCCTATTAATGCTATCCAGTTGCAAATCAATGAAAATATTAGGATGATGGCTAAACTTAAAGAAAGATGGGCTAGAGAAAAAGAGGAAGAGGATAGAATTAAGAGCCTTCGTACACACCACACAGTTGCCACTATCCAAATTGTTGAGGACACTCAAACTATTAGCACCCAATGCACTCCTAGTCCCGTTGGACCTATTAATGGTGATGCTAATACCTCAACCGTAGAAAAAGAAACTCCTATGAACATAGAGGGTTTCAAACAAGTGAGCCTAGATGACACTACTACCACCTTTCATAGTAGTGATATTGATTTTGATAGTTGCACCCTCTCAGAAGTTATTAGCTTGTTACAAAAAATGTCTAGAGACCCCCACACTAGCACACTTAATCTTGCCTTCACGGAGCATATCACAAATGCTCTTATCAAAGCTAGGGAGGAGAAGCTTAGAGTAGAAGCCTCCATACCTAGGAAGCTAGAGGATGGTTGGGACCCTATGATCAAAATTAAATTGAATAACTTCTCTTTATGTGATGTTGGAGCTAGTACCTCTGTTATGCCCAAAAGAATATTTGATATGTTTGAATTGAAGCCTCTTGAGCCTTGTTCTTTTGGTGTTCGTCTTGTTGATTCTTCCATAAAGAAACCTTTGGGGAAGATCAACGATGTTTTTATCATTGTCAATGACAACTATGTTCCCGTTGATTTTATTGTTATGGATATAGAGTGTGAACCTTTATGTCCAATTATTTTGGGACGTCCTTTTCTTCGCACCGTTGGTGCGGTTATTGACATGAAAGAGGGGAATATAAAATTCCAATTCCCATTCAAAAAGGGGATGGAACACTTCCCTAGAAAGAAAATCAAGTTACCTTTTGAGTCCATTACACGGGCTAGTTATTCTCTTTCTCTTGATAAAACTTGATTCTTCTTTTTGCATCATGCCTAGCTAATGGCTTTAAAGAAGCGCTTTCGGGAGGCAGCCCGCAACGAATTTAGGTTTTTCTTTTTGCTTTTATTGTGTCTTGATGATTGTTACTACTGTAGCAACATCATTGTATCTTTATTTTTCAGCTTTGTGCCAAGTAATAGCCTCTTACGGTAAGTGAAGTAAAAGTTGTGACATGCTGTCCAGAAAAAAGATTCTGTCCTCGTGACCAGAAAAATTCTAGAAAAATCCCAGTTCATCTTTTTGAGCTGAAATTTTTACACAGTATGCTCTATACAATTACGAAACTTCCGTATGTTCTGAGTTTTTTATTTGAGTTGCAGAAGTGCCCCTAAAAATTCATTACTATTTGTTGTTCTGTTTTTCACAGATTCTGCCACGTTTTGTCTCTCCTTACTTTTGCAAACGTTAAGCTTGCTTTTTCTTTGCAAAAACTTTTTGGCACTCTTGAGAAACACTTCAAGTTTATCTTTATATCCAGTGGAGAAAAATTATTTATTAAGGGTACTAACCTCTCTAATCAGCTTATGATGAGTTATGTATGAAAGGAGTTTTCAAGTGTGCGTTGGAAGATGATGAAAGAAGATCCAGGAGTGTCAAGCGCTCAAGCTTGGGGATGCCCCCATGCATCCCCAATAAATATTCAAGGAGACTCAAGTGTCTAAGCTTGGGGATGCCCCCGTGCATCCCCTTCTCCATCAACAATCATCAGGTCGTCCTTCGTCTCACTATATTTTTATCACTTCATGTGTTATGTGCTATGCTTGGAGCGTCTCGCTCTTAGGTTTTGTTTTTAGTTTTCTTTAGCTTTGCTTGCTGTTCATAAAAAGTTAGATCCTTTCTTACTTTGTGTGGGAGAGAAACACGCTCCACTTTCAAAATTTAGAACACATCATATGATTTTTCCTGCTTATCTTTTTGATGTTATGTGTTCTTTATCTTTTCATAGCTACTGCCATGTTTAGTTTTAGTCTTAGTTTGTCTTTAGCAAGAGCTTTGGCTTTTGTTTAGTTTGTTGTTGGAACTCTTTTTAGTTTTCATGCTTATCTTGTTAAGAGAGTTGGTTGTTGCACTGAGTTGTGTCTTGTCTTGAAAGTAGGTAATTGAGGTTCTATTTAATTTTAGTAGTAGCTTGCAATAGTTTTGAGGCATTGTTGTGAGTAATGTTTGGACTTTTGGTGTCAAGAGCTCTTGCCTATTAGTGATAGGTGTCGTATTTTGGGCAATCCGTGTTTATTTTCAAAACCTACAAAACTAGTTGAGAACTCTAGCTACTAGATAGACCACTACTCTTTAGAGGGATCGAATATTAGAGTACACTCACGTACCATGAGTCGAGGATGCGCAAGGATAACCAAACCCCCATACACTCCTCCTCGGGGTACTTGTATCTTTGTGAACCTCCTTGTTAGATTGAGAGTTACCGATAATAAGTGCATGAGTTCTTCGGACTAATGTAAGTATTGAGAGTTGACACTTCCACCTTCCCATATTTTGCTAGCCTTTCCCGTGTCGTGCATTGCCTTCTTCTCACTCCGAGAGTTGGTGTCCACCTTCGCCGGTACATCCAAACCCTTGGCATGATACGCTCTGTCATCTTAAGCCTCCCTTTATCTTTCCTCAAAACAGTCACCATACCTACCTATCAAGGCATTTCCATAGCCTTTCCGAGTTATATTGCCATGCAACATCCACCTCTTCATGACTTGATCTTCATGTCATACATGTTCCTGCTACACTGGCAGCGACATACATTGCATACTTCATGATAGTTACATCTTCTATATGTTTTGAGTACCTTGTAAAGTGTGAAAGATCTCCTTTACCTTCTTGTAAAATAGAGTGTTGCCCTTAAGTGAGGAAAAGATCCCAAAGTGGACACATTAAAAGATCCCAAAGAGGACAAATGAGAGTTAAATAGAAAGAGCCATTGAGGCCACCAAAAAAATAGAAAAAAATAGAAAAAAGAGAAAAAAAGAAATAAAAAGAGAGAAAGGGGCAACACTACTATTCCTTTTGAGAGATCCACATTAGTACTCCCTTTATATCCTTGTACTCCATAGAGATGATCTTTTTGCATATAGTTTGGAGAGCTTCCTAGCTCGTATGTGCACCCGTTGTATGGCAATCCCTACTCCTCACATCATATCTATCATTTGGCATATCTTGCCTATAATTGTCCTCATTGATGTGAGCCTTTCTCATCCTTTTTGTCTTCTTTCTCCACCATATTTCTCTCTTTTCCATCCTAAGTGTCAACTCTCGTGCTTACGCTCATCCATTGCATGAGTGCTCAAAATATCGAAAAGGAGTGGATCAAATTGACTTGTACCTGCCTAGTGGTCTGGGGACGAGTCAAGATAAGATTCCAAAGAGGACCAAGTGTGAAACTTTAGTATATTGAGTTCTCAACAAAAACACTTTTTTCTCGTATTCCCTATCCCCTTTTCTCGCACGCAAACACCATTTGGAGACATTCGAGTCACGGACAGCAAGAGCTCTTGCACCTTTTGTTCTTTTGTTACTTGTTTCAATGCTAATATAGACTCTTGCCTGTTATGACTTGAATTGAATCTCTAACCTTGCTTGCTTTACTTTTCAAAGTTTTTTTATGGTTGCTAGCATGTCACCACAGAAATTATGCTTGTTATCATTTACCTACTTGAGGACGAGCAGGAATTAAGCTTGGCGATGTTGATACGTCCAAAACGTATCGATAATTTCTTCTTGCTCCATGCATGTCTTGTGTGATATTGCTATGATCTAGATACACTTTCATACATTTTTTATCATATTTGGACTAACATACTAAATCAGTCCACCCCAGTGCCAGTTCCCGTTTTCTGCTGTTTTTCTATTTCAGTTTTCCCCCATATAAAAAGTGCCAGAAAAATTCGGGAAAATTCAGATAAAAAATCAGCGTGACGGAAGCTTCGAGAAAAGCCCGGGAGGGGCCAGAGGGGGGCCACGGGGGCCCAGGCGGCCACCCGGCGCGGCCCCACCCTTGGCCGCGCCAGGGGGGCGCCTGGGGCCCCTGGTCCACCTCTGGCTGCCCCCCTTCGCCTATTTATCCCCCGTCACGGGAAAACTCCAGAACAAGAACCCTATTCCGCGAACTCGCCTCTGTTCCGCCCCCGCGCTTCCAAGATCGGGAGCACCAGAAGACCTCTTCCCGGCACCCTGCCGGAGGGAGGATTGACCTCCGGGAGTCTCCTCTCCACCATGGATGCTCCCCGGATGTCTCGTGAGTAGTTTTCCTTGGACCATGGGTCCGTGATCAGTAGCTATGTGATGTTCTCCTCCACTCTTTGATCTTAATTGTTTAGACCTCTTGAGCTGCCCTACATGATCGAGGCACCTTTGTAATATTTCAGCTATTGCTATGTTGAGTTTGATCGGATCTGATGGATTATGAGATTATGTTCAGATTGTGATAGAGTAATATATTTGGTTTTTATCTCTTATATTTTTGTTCCTAAGTAATTCTTGCATGCTCTTCGTTGCTGTTTATTGCTTTGGCCAAGTAGTAGGTAGTGACTCCAAGAGGGAGCGTTGTGCTAGATTGTGGGTTCACGCCTCCCCGATGACATGCTTGAGTGACAGAAACATGAGTCTAGGGGATGTGTTGTTGCCACAAGGGGGAAAACAACGGTGCTTGTGACCGCGGTTACAAGGATTGTTTACTTTACGCAAAGTTCTTTTTAATGCAGTTGTCTATTGCTTTGGGTTTACACTTTGGGTGGGGCTCGCAACTTAATACCAGCGAGATGTTCTGGATAGATATCTCAAGGTGGATGATTAGTAGTAGATGCAGATGGATTTCGGTCTACTTACTTTCGCGTACTGCCCGTGCTTTTGAACCTCTTCCTTTCTTTTGTAGCATAGTTAGCATTGCGGTGCGTTCATAATCCTGTCAATTGCCTTTCTGTAATTTGTTTACCTCGCATAGCATTTTTATCGTCTTTTGGGAGAGAGACATCACTACCGAACATCAGTATCCCGGTCCATATCCTCATTATTGTTTCCGAGCTTTATTTACTTTTCTGCATTTACTTTCAAGTTGCTATCATTATCCCCTTGTGTTTTATCATTTGTGAACAACAAGACCGGAGAGATTGACAACATCTCTGAACTTCGTTGGGAGCAAAGTTATCTGTGTCTGTGTGTAGGTCCGCGTCAGGTGCGCCGCTGACACCTACTTATCATCTCTGGAGTCCTACTGGAGATAAACCTTGGTATCTTTACTGAGGGAAAACTCGCTGTTGTACCGCATCACGCCTTCCACTTGGGGCCTACCAACGAAGGGCGAGAAGCTGTCATCAGATCCTTGTAAAATAAGTTGGATATCTGTGGCAGCATCTCTTCATCGTGGAATCTAGTTGACATCTTCTGCACAAGGCAAGGTTTGCTAGAGCTCTCCATCTTCATGATCCAATCTTCAATGTTGAGTGCTACAACGACAATGACACGGTGTGAGTCAACAAGGAGAGAGAAAATGTTGCCACAAAGATGAGTCTGATCTGGATATATCTGCAAATGGGACTAGAAAATTCATATTAATAGGGTCAGTCAGAAAAACAATCCACATGTGTGTGAGCTATGTGCAAATGGCAAAGGCCTGGAAGTTAAGAGTTTTATTACACATAATATTTGGAGGGTTTAATTTTTCTAGGAGGGGGGATATTCCCCCCCCCCCCCGCTCCCGCTCCCCACCCCACCCTACATTGTGTCTAATCTGAGATAGCCCCATATACCACACCACATTTGCGAGGCTCCTCGTCGTTATTTTCAATTTCGTGGTGCTTTAAGAATCAAGGTGACACTATATGGTGGGATGCTAGGGAGAGGGGAGGCTAGGTTCCCACTCCAAGAAGCTTAAATCCATTAGCATTGATCATTTATTAAAAAGTTACTTGCATTACATGATTGCACCGTGATCGCTTCATAAGAGATGTCAAAATGCTTCAAGATTGATCGATTTGTGATGATTTTGCAGGAAAAAGAAAGACAATGACCCTCATAATGACAAGGCTTGTCAAGTAGGCATCAACTCATGATATGGCCATGCTATAGTGAGAACTAATTCAAAAGAAGGAATAGCAGATGAAGTCTAATCAGTATGTTCGTGTTTTTTGACACCTATTTTTTCTTAACTCTGAGATCTAAAGCAGCGCTCGACTTCTCATGACAAGAAAATGATGAGAGAACAATATATAACACATAAATAATGTGATTATTATTATGAATTTCAATCTGTAAGAGCATCTACAACCGAACTTGGTAAATTCGGGGTCCTAAATGTCCATGGACATGCACGGGCGCGACCGCGGATGACCTCGGCTGGCCCCTCATGGAAGCCACGCTCATCAAATACAAACCTTAAAATCCATGCAATACATGATCATCACAATTCAATAATTCGACAATCCAACAAAGTAAAATAAATCATAGAATAAAAATTCATACATGCCAAAATAAAATTCAGGTCCAATCCCAACATGATGGATCACTCAATGGATGACATCCGCGTTGCCTTCTCTGTCTCGGTCGCCGACCGTTCCGTCGCATCCGCCGCTTTCCCCGCATCGTACTCCTTACGTTCGTTGATCTCCTTCTTCCTTCCATCAAGCCATTTCTTTGCTTCTGCATCCAAGAGGCTTGTGTCCGCCAACATAATCCTAGAATCCTCCGTGTCTCAAGCAAGTGGTAACCTCTCCTTCTCAATCTTTATTGATCCAAAATTCTAAGTGTTCTCGATTCCCCAATTTGAGACAGGCTTATGTTTTCTCCAACTCTATCTTCTCCCTCTCAAAATAGTCTGGAATCGCTCATCCGGCCATCGGATCATAGTCGAACACGGTCGGGGCGGGAGACGCCTTCCTTGTTGGCGGCACGATGGATGGGGTTCTGGGGGTGCGTTGGAGTGGACACATCCTCCTCGAGGTCTACAACATCTGTGGTTGGAATTAGCTACGACACCGTTTCCTTCTCATGTTCCTCCTTCGTCGGTCCCTCTACGCAATGTTTTTTGGCTTGCAAGACAGAGCCACGAACGGGAGCCTGGTGAATGATGTCGAGCCAGCATATTTGGCGATGGGATACTCAGTGGCGGCGTCTAGAACGATGGACGGGGGTCATCGATGCGGATGGGGGGAAGGGTGGACGATAGAGATGGTTCTAACACCGAAAATGGTGGGTGAAGAGCAGTCGATTCGGTGGATTTGGTCATTTTAGTGCAATTTGAGGTTAGTCCGACATGTTTGGTCTGACATGGCGTGCGCACCCAGGCCTCCTCATATTTGCCTCGGATTTGGGTTGGGTGTGAGGGGTGTCTGCTCGAGTGTATAGGGCCACTATGAGGAGCCCATCTGGATCATTTTTTTATCGGTAATGATCGAGTCATCTGCCCAGATGTATAGGGGGGTTGGGGAGCCCGTTTATAGATGCTCTAAGGTTAATCACGACCATCACATTAATAATACAATATCATTTCAAGGTGTAGAAATTAACAAACCAAGTGTTGGATCTTAAGACTTTAGTAGTGTACGTTAACAAGATTATTTAGTTTCGTATATACTTCCTAAATCACTCTAAGATTAGATTAGAAAAGGTTGAACATCAGTTTGTTAGTGATAATACATTTTTGACACAATTCATCAATGAAATTTGGTGATCAATAGAAGGACAACATGCATTTAGCTACATGGCACAGGGATGAACAATACAACTTTGAGGAAAAGCAACCTAACTAAACCAAAAGCATAAACTCTTACAAACAAAGCGCATTAGCAAAGCAAAGACCAATGAGAGAATTTGGGGTTTAAACTGAAGAGGAAATTAATGGGAAGAATGGTTTGAGAAAGAGCGAAGTACTTCCTCCTTTCTGGTGTATAAAGGGTCTATTTCAAATTTTCTGCTTTTCCAATTTGTTAGTCATATTTTTATTGATATCTATCACGTGTTTAGATTTAGAGGCGCATTAAATTGTTGTATGCAAGGATTGCAAAAATAAAAACTCACCAATACATGTAAAAGTTTTTGCTCATTGAGAGCATGGTTAATAGTATATCCAACAACCGACTATATGAAGTTACCATGTCACCTATAGCCAACCTAACAGCCAACATGTATCACGGCTAGTTACTAATAAGTATGACTTTATTAATGTATGGCCCATCTTACACTCTCAGGATGTTTTTTGGAGCTAGTGTTGCAAATGGCTGTTAATCTACAGTCTGCTTCCCTTCGCTCTCCTCTTTTCTCTCATCTAACTCATCAAAAATATAATATTTTAATCCTTACAGCATGTTGACCGTATCTTATTAGACTTGCTCTTAGTGGTCACGCATGCATGCATTGCAATTAATGTAAATTACAATGTTGCTAAACATGGTTTTTATAAGGAAAATATGTGTTAGGCTTCTTTCAATGGAAAGGTGTTAAATGCATTAAATAAGCTAAGCAACTAAAGTTTTTAATACAGAGGCGCTTAGCTTCTTGTTGCTAAGATTGCTTCGTTTAATTGTTTATAGCAATTAAACTCTTTCATGCATAGGTCAATTTCTTTCATTCTAACATTTTGCATTCGTTCACGTGACTAGCACTGTTTCTTCCTAGGGTCACGAAACCCATCTCACTCCTCTTAATTACCTTGATACATCAGATTTTTTGCTTAGTTGGCACCCTTAGCACCTATACAAAGTGGAGCATTAGGAGGGACCTTAATTGAGTACTTTTGTGAACTATGAAATCGATTCGATCACTCACTGTCTGCCTTGGTTTAGGAGATTTTTTAATTAGACCCTCAAAATCAGAAGGGAAGGAGTAAATCTTTAATTATGTTTATTTAGTGAGGATGTGAGTCATTAATAACATAAGGCAATCCTACAATGTAAGTGTTGAAGTAGTACATGAATTCTCCGAATTTATCCATAAATTTGCACTTTTTGGTTTGAAAAAATAGTATATTCAAATACAATAAAAAAATATCTGAAATTTTGTGACATCAAATATGCTCAAATGATTTAGGTTTTTGCAGAATTTCATCGAGAAATTCATCCAATGAGATCGACACAAGAGAAATATGATCAGTGTTGAGAAGTGCTCAAAACTTTGAGCAGTGCTTTTTTTTTGTGTGTGTGTAGAGCTCCTCAAATGTTTATTTCTGGATGACATTTTGCAAGCATCTAAAACGGCTGAGCATATTTGATGTCACAAAACTTCAAAACAAAATTGGTTTGGTTTTAAATCAAATTCGAAATTACTGTTCATGAGGGTGCAGGTACGCCAGGAATAAAAAAAATACTCTCCTTTTGGTTCTAGTATTGGTGTATAAAACTTAATATGGCATCATAGCCAAGAAGGTTCTACTATTTGGTTGTTCTCTTTTTGTTCACGTTTAGTACTTGTTCCACGTTAACATATACAGTAGTTTGCTGAGTCCAAGCATGAATTGCTTTCCCTTATGTAGACGGTGCTGCGTGGTAATGTTAGTACCTTGCAAGTGTGCCATACAGTTGCTGTCGGCATTTCAAATATTTTCAGGGAAAAGAATGGGCATGATGGAAATTTCTCTTGTTCTTCTACATGTTAAACGATGTACAGAATAACCTACATTCTTACAGATTGCTACAATTACAGAGAATCAACCACGGGGATCGGATGGACCTCGGCGTCGGCATATTATCTTGGAGATTTCACTGAAATGCACCTTCCGCACAAGACGAGCCTTGACAGAGCTCGTGATCTTCGAGTCCTGATCTTCAATGCTGAGAGCTGCAGCGAAATGACACAATGTCACTCAACAAGGAGGAGAAAGTATAGCTGACAAGAAAAACATGATATGGAAATATTCTATCGCCTTCCCTCAAAAAAAAAGATCTATGTTTCTCAAAAAAAGTTCTATCACCGTTTCATCCACAAGAAATGCATGTATCAGATGACATACAGCCACTTTCGAGACACTATTGAACTAAGATCACACGCTGAAGATGATCCTTTTACGAAGAACTCTACTGTTCCTATCTGGCACTACCTTGAAGCTGCAATTCACTTATTTTGTCTTTTGGAAGCATACATTCTACTATTTCAGTGATTCAACGATATGATCGGTGATCCCTAAAGAGAATAACTCTTCAAAAACAAGTTACTTTCAAGCTATCCAGGCATGATATGTTGTAAAACATTTATAACCTTGCTTAATGGCAATTGTTTCTTCTGTTGTATGCAAATGAGTGAATGACTACAGTACTTTTTTAGGGACAACTAGCATGCCGTGTGTCTTATATGCCTCCCAAGCTTTGGTTACTTAGGAGAATGGAAAATATATATATGCCTCCCTAGAACTGAAGTTTTGAGTTAGTGTGATCCGGGCATTACCTTCCGTCTAGTAGTGCTCGACGTTTTCCAACAAAGCAGACTCGACCTAGGCTCTAATCTCCTGCAGATACACAAGAAATCCATAATCATATTCTAGGATCAAAAAATGGAGCTTCTCGCATTTCAATAATGTTGAACCAAATTACAAGATCCAGCCCCAGGCTTCTAGTATTGCATGCTGAAGTATAAAGTAGTTTGTATGAGGGAGTTGAACAAAAGTAATTGGTTGTAGTATGGCATTACTTACAAATTCTCTTGCTCTAACTTCTCTGTTATTGACATGCCTTTTTGTCTTGACCAGCCTCCTTGTTGAGAACAAGCTTCCACCTTATTAATAACATGACCAAGAGATACCTTACCTCTTACTATGTTTTTTTGTCGAGCATGTTCAGTATTCATATTTGTTTCTCCTCGAGGACCTATATTTTCTTGGTCTTGTGATGACAAAGCTGCTTCCCACACGCTTCTTTTATCTGTGGCAACAGCACCAGTATCTGGTTCACCGTACCATTCCATTTGAGAAGGCCCCACTTCAATGATCTCACCTTCAGTCAATATGTGTGGATCAGATTGCATCCATCTTGTCTGATTTGAGCTAGTACCCTGGGCTACTCTGCCTTTCTGGAGCCTGCTAACTAAATCCTCACTTCCAGAGGAAACTGAACTATGTTTCGTGAAAGACCTCGTTAAAACGATGTTGGAATGGGTACCCTCAACACCTTCCCCGCCATTCTTCGATTCATATCGGATTTCAAGTATTATAGCAGAAGAGAGAACAGACTCAAATGCTTGCAAAATTTGACCCCTGGACTTTTCAGCTTTGGACTTATTCACACGAGAGCTGAACATTAACTGCACAGTTGGTGCTGCAGGAGGAAAAGAACAAAATGTAAGAACAAAGATTATTGAAACAACAACCTTACAATCGCACAATTTAATGTTTGGTTAGTATGGTTTTCTTTATGTATTTCAGACTTCAACACAGTTTTAAAATTGCTAGCAATATTGAAGAACTGGCTTGAAATATCCCATAGGTAGAGAAGATTGACAGCGGCCTAGAAGTGATCAGTGATGTATACATCTGTACCATAACTAAGATAACAAATTCCACTAAATTACTTGACCACCCAATACTAACATATAAACGCAAACTATTTCTAATCTGTTATTATCTTATAAATGCATCACTGCCTGTACTTTTACACTAATAGTTATTGTAGCACATTAACAATGATAAGAACAAAGTTTTCCATAGGCATATTCTGCAATGAAAATCTTGACATGGCGTGTAAATAATACAAGCAGAAATAGAAATAAGAGGGAATCTTGCCTGTGCCAAGGCTAACAGAAATCACCCGGCCCTCCTTAGACATCATTTTTCTCAATGAATCTGACTGAACATTTTCTAGAACAGCTTGCCAAATCATCTCGTTGTCAGCTTTGCTACATTTAGATCCTTCATTTATTCTGGCAGCACTTGTTGACAACATATAGCCATCTGGTGTATGTTCCCTGAGTCTCCTTCCACCATGGTAAGTGTTTGCCATGACATTGCCAGAACAACTCCCCAGATTAGCATTTATGTGTTGCTGATTTTCCTGCTCAGATGCTCTTGAGAAACCATGCGGACCAGTATATATATCTTTATGATTTGTAGTAGAGTTCCTTGCTATATCCCCGTCAGGGTAGATAGACAAACCCTGGTTAAAACTTGTACTTGTGGATGAACTTGGCAGTATATACTGTTTATCAGGAGCAAGCTGGAGCAGAGCAGCTGTAAGCCAGGTCATCTTATCATTAGAGACCCTCAACTGTTTTTCAGCTTCAGAGAGTGTTTTCAAGGCCTGGCGCAGTTTTTCCATATCCTCCTTTGATACTGTAATCAGTGCATCAAAATTTACAGTGTGAGAATAAAACATTTACAGTAGTACTGTAGTAGACTTTTATGTGATTGTCATTTTCTATATAAAAAGACTTCCCTGTAATACATGGTTCAGGTGCAAATCTTCCCTTACTGTGAAATCATTTCAAAGTAATAAATAAATAGATAAAAGGAGTATTGGTGCTCACAGGTTGGACGTTTGAAGAATTTTCTTCGAATTCTTTCTTGTGTGAATGTGTAGGTGCCAGCAAGAATGTCAGTTATTATTGTCGCGATTTGAGACATCAGCGACATAGGCTCAACACCTGTTTCAGTAATATCACGTAAAGCTTTCACCGTGTTTGCAGTGTCAGCGGATAGTGCCAAATCAAGCAGATTTACCAATTTATCATCAGAAACCAACCCAACCTGTCAGGTAATGAAGTATTAGAAACGGCAATCATATCGCTACACTTAGAATATAAGAATGTTTTATGTAGAGAGATAAAAACAAGTACTCCCTCTGTAACTTAATATAAGACAGTGTCAAAAAACGTTTTATATTAAGTTACAAAGGTAGTATTTTACTAAAAAAGTGCTTGGTGCTTCCAGTTGTGACTCTTAACTTACTGAACTCTTTCGCTCAGTATGCCAAAATGGGAACACACATTGGAAGAGAAATTTGAAGTATGTGATGACAATATCGTTAATTCAGCTTCACAACATATTCCAGGGTTAAAATTATATAAGCAATAACTTCCCCAACTACAAATTATTTACCATTTTTAATATAGAAGAAATTTGTATGACTCATTGCTGGATAACTTACAAGTTCTTGAACGAGTGGCATTGTAATTCTCTGCCCCAGCAAACTCAATTGATCCAAGGTCATCTGTGCATCCCTCAATGACCCATCTGACCGGGAAGCAATAAGCTTCAATGCATCTCTATCGACATCTAGGCCATCGCTGGTACAAATCCACTGCAAAGTGTTGACAATGTCGCATTCCTTCAGCTTGGGGAAAAAGAACTTTTGGCACCTTGACATAATCATATGCGGCAGATCGAGATTTGGGCTGATGAGAACAAAAACTACGCGCCGAGGTGCACGCTCGACGACCTTCGATATGACACTCCACGTATCAGGTGGCAGTGTGTTGCAATCATCCACTATGAACACCCTGTGGTGGGCTGGTAGCGGCGAAAGCATCACATTGTCAAGGATATCCACAATGCTGTCCAGGTCAATGTTACCAACAGGCCCAATCTCCACCAAACTCCTACTCTTACCCAGATTGTGCGCGATACAAGCCGCGCATGTATCGCAGGGCTTAGGGTGCTCGGCAGAATGGCAATTCAGCGCCTTGGCGAACACCCGAGCGCATGAAGTTTTGCCTGTACCGTGCGGCCCGTAGAAGACATAAACGGAGCCAATCTTCCTCTTGAGAATGGCATTGGACAGGGCCTGCACAACCAAGCTCTGCCCAACAACGTCCTTGAAAGTCCTGGGGGCATACTTCTGGGTGAGGCTCCGGTGCCGGCCACGCTGCGAACCCCGGGACCTCTGCCCGGAGCGCGCCTCGGACATGAAGTCGGAGTCCAGCTCGCTGCTCTGATTGGAGAAGATCCCGAGCTCCCCGGAGAAGCTCCTGGAAATGGCACGGATGCCGCCATTCCGCGCGCCCTCGGCGAGCAGCGGCAGAGAGTCGGAATCGGAGCTGGTGGAGGAAGCCAGCCTCGCCGTCACCGGGAAGTGCGGATGCGAGCGCGACCCGTCCGCGTAGGCCCCGCAGGAGGCCGCGGCCAGGGACCTCCGCGCCGCGGCCGCCGACTTGGGGTCGGACAGGCCGCAGGAGAGGCTCCGGCCGGCCATGTCGAGGATGGACTTGCTGCGGTGGTGGAGGCGCGACCAGTTCCAGGGGATGCCGCAGACGTTGCGCGAGTCCTCCTGCGACGCCCGCGGCCGCTGCTGCAGCTCCTCGCTGCCGTCGTCGCCGGTGCCGGCGCCGAAGAAGTACCTGTTGCCGCAGACGGCCTCCTGGGAGCTGGAGTTGGCGGAGAAGGCGCCCGTCTCCGCCCCGGCGCGATCCAGGCCGCCGGAGCCTTGCGCGGCGCGGCGGCCCGCCCCGCGCTTGAACCGGCGGCGCGGGCGGCGGGCGGGCCTGCCGGGCTGCGGGTCCTCCGCGAGCCGGTCGAGGAGGGTCTTGAGCGCGGCGCGGGCGGGGGCGGGGGAGGGGGAGGGGAGGTCGTCGGGGTCGGGGTCGGGGTCGGCGGCGACGCGGGAGGAGGAGTCGACGGAGCGGCGGGTGGAGGGGTCGCGGAGGGAGCGGGAGCGCTGCATCGCGAGGAGGTCGCGCATGAGCGAGGCGGAGGAGTCGCCGGGCGCCGCGGGGGGGCTGCGCCTGCGGCCGGACGCGCTGCCGTGCGCGGCGTGGTGGTGGCGGAGGTGGATGCAGTTGGTGAGGTGGGCATGGGCGGCGCGGAGGTGCTCGCCGCTGCTGCCGCCGCCGCCCGCCGCGGGTTCCGGCGGGACAGACGGCATTGCGGTGCGGTGCGCTGATCCGGGCGCAACGGGGCGGGGGGGGAAGGGGGGCTCGTCGTCGGCTAAATCATTTGGGCCAGGCGCCCGGGAGATTCGCGTGCTGCTGGCTGGCTCGTGTCTCGCGGCGGTTGACCGGAGTCAGTCAGTCGTGGGGGATGGGGGGGGAGTGGCCTAGTGTGAGTGAGTGAGCACCGGGCCGCGTGCGGGACTGGCTGTGAGTGAGTGACTGTGATGCCATCGGCGCAGGCTGCACGATTAAGGGTAAAGTGGTTAGGATAATTTTCGTTTTCGAATTCGTTTTTATAGTATATGGTAGTAACAGATTTTATATATCCGATCAAAATTCGATCTGAACCTGAATCTGGTTGATAGGATACGGTATTACTAATATCCGATATAATAGGATAATCCGCTTTCTCTAGCCGAATAATCCGATCTTTTATTTTTCGAGTCCTATTGGTAGACCAGGTTTTTAGTAATAAGTAGCGGTATGTGAATGTTATCTTTGCTTATGAGACAAGATATATGTTTGTTAGTGATTTATTCGGACTATTTCAATACTATCTAGTGCTTTATTTGTTTTTAAAGTGTATAAATATTTATATTTGCTCGTTGTTTATGTATTATTTTAGTTTAACACATTTATATATTCCTCATATATGAATATGGTAAATGTCCGTTTCCGATCCAATGTCGATTCATTACCGTACCGTTTATTCGAAACCGCATAATCCGGTATTCGGATCCGTATCCGTTCCGATTCCGAATCCGAAAATAAATATGGAATAGGATACGGTATGGAGATTATCCGTCCGAATCCGATCCGGTTTCACCCCTATGTACGATGCACTTTGTTTTTATTACTCTGTTCACAATTACTCTATAGAATAATCATCACTTGAGTTGTCTCTCTAAAATCATTTAATTTAATTTAATATACTGTATATAGATGTGTTTTAACGTATTTTTTATTTTTATATAATATATATTTTTAAATGTCTAAAAAAATATTTATGAACGAATAGAAAACAAAACAAAGGCACTTCTTTTATTATACTAGTGCTACTGAAATCTTCATGTATCTCATGATTACTTTTATTTACAATGTTTTCGATAAATAAATATGTTTGGCACTAGAGTTTTAGAAGAACTGCATGCGTCATTTAGAAAGAAAAAATGGCATCCTTTAAATTTTTTGATGTTTTCAGCGTAAAAAGTACAATGGTTTTATAAACCGCATTATCTTCAATATCTCACGGTGTGCCTTCACTCTTTCTCATTCGGTGTGCTCCTTCATAAGGATCTAGGTCACATGACTTGTCGATTCAAGATGCGGATGGGGCTGAAGGTGGGGATTCATAACGGAAAATTTCCTTACATAGCACTGTTCGACTGCGACAACATCAACACTTGAGTGGCGGCGTTTTTTCTTCAGGAAAACGTTAGTCGGATCTGCTTTCATCTCTATCGCGTTGTTTTGTCCCTCGGATGAAAACCCTAAATGCGATGGTCGGTGATGGCGTCATCGATATCGTTCCTTTCTTGAAGGCGCTGCCTTGGAAGATTTATGTCTGGTGGATATTGTTGGGTTAGCGTTGGCGGTGGTCTGTATCGGGAGGTGATGTGATGTGTTGTGGCATCTACCACATCAACGACTGTGGGTCTCGACAATGTGGCGCAATGGAGCATCGGCTATGGATGTGTGTTCATGGCCCCGCGCATAGTGGTGGCGTCAATGAGAGTTAGATCTGACAAGGTCAATGCGTCGATTTCTACTGAAGTTGGGTCGGAGAAATATGGCAATGATGAATTCTGGAGTGTGTGCAAATGATGCGCGCTAAGGATCAACCAGACTGGTTGATGATCTCGACTCACAATAGAGGGTTTGGTGAGGCCATCGGATTAGATGATGTGTGTTGGATCGTGGTCAGGACCCATCATCAATCTAGTAGGTGTAGCGGTATTGATTGCCTAAAAGATGGCATTGAATTGATCTATTTTTTTATTTTAAAAAATCATGTTGATTTTTTAATGAAGATGATTATATGCATGCAAACGCCGGACATCCCCTTTCTAAAAAACATTTATATTTTCTTCATTATCATACACATCCTGTCGGAGAGCGTTCGATTTGGAATCTTGTCTGGAAGGCTGATGTGCCGCAGAAGATGAAAATTGCCGCATGAAGGGTTGCCACTGATTCCCTTCCCACTGCAGCAAACCTTTTCCATCGTCAGGTGGGCACGACGTCTAAATATCCCCGCTGCAGAATAGAGGAGGAAAGTGTATTTCATGCTATCATTTTATATGAGCATGCAACGGCACTATGGGATGCTATCCGTCAGGTTTGTCCTATTCTTGGAAGGCCGATTCTACAGGAGGTTGGAAGAGAATGGCTCTTGCATATCCTCTCCCAATGCTCCGCTAGCCAAAGAGATATGGTAGTAATGCTTATATGGCGCATCTGGAGTGAAAGAAATGATTTCAGACATGGCAAGGGCAACACCCCGACTGACATTTCTTGCAACTTTCTGTCAAGTTATTATGCCTCGTTATCGCATGTCAGGAAGTATTTCATGGAGGAGATTATAAAGGGGAAGATGGTGGCCTTTCTACCAGGCCAGGAGCCCCTGTGCAACCTGCAATACCGAAGAATCAAAGTTGGTGCCCGCCTGGGCCGAATCAGCTAGCCCTCTCGGTTGATGGGTCTTTTAATCCCGAAAATGGCTCGGCAGGGGCAGGGATGGTCCTCTATGACGTGCTAGGCAGGGTTATCTTTGCCTCTTACAAAGTGTTGTTCCACTGCAATGACGCTCTTGAAGCTGAACTACAGGCTTTGATGGAAGGTATGAGACTTGATCGTGAATATGCAAGCTTACCAGTGGTAGTTCAGTCCGATTCATCCACGGCGCTTTAGGCACTATCTTCAAAAACACTAAATGGCTCCAGATATGCTCATATTGTGTCCGAGATTCAAGGCTTCATGGTGACAAGGGAGTTTATTCCTTCAAAAATTCACAGGCTTCAAAACAGAGTGGCGGAAGTCATGGTCGTACTGAGTGTAGCACATCTTGCTGGCTACATAGAGGACCTTTTTGTATAACTGAACTTTTGTCAGCTGACTGTAACTTCGGAATAGAACTCCAGTTTATTTCGCAAAAAAAAAACTCAAGGAGTTTATTTGTGAACTTGAAAGAAAAAAAAAACAGATTGTTTTTATCCTTAATTTTGTGTCACTTTCTTTTTGGCGAACGTCCTTTTTGTCAATAAAAACGGGGGGGAATAAAAGCATGTAACTGACGCGCAGTGGTGCTCAAAAAGGAATGGCGCTCGCTCACGCCACACCTACGAACACCTTTGTCTGTCCTGCCTAGTTGATTTTTTGTCCCTCCCACGCTGCTACTTTTCCGTAGGCTTTAGCCGTTCTTCACTTTCTCTCGCATGATAGAGCGATGGTCGAAACTGTGGTCTAGGTTTACTACTGAACCGTGACTCGTTCGGTTTTCAGCCGATGTGTTTTTATACTAGTACGAGTGTGCTTTGGCCTTTGGGAGAGACGTCTCGAAATGGATGAGCATCGTCATGGCTTAAACATTCCAAGAGAAATAGACGGGCTCTTTCAGTCTTTCGCGGCACTCTCTTGTAATCATGCTTGATTAGTTGCCCATGGCCGGCCCCGGCGATCTTAGAAAGATAAGTACGACCCGTCGTCCTAGCACCATCACGTCGCGTACAGTGCACGTACTGTGTGTGTGCGCGCCCGCGGGGCACACGGCACGAAGTGCCGCATCTGTTCGTCGTATCCCGCCCCACATGTTTTGTCTGTCTTGGAGGGACGGACACGAGCGGCACGGCGCCAGAATGATCACCGGGCCGTCCGATCGAGAACCACCGGTGCCGCACTGTTTATTTTTACCGGGACCGAAACGGCTAGTAGGCGTCTAAATTGACTTCGTAATACTGAGCCGGTATATATCATCTTTGAAATTGGCGAAGTCATCCCATGCGCCTCTTATTGAAGAGAAACCTCTTCTCCCACTAAAAGCACATCGTCGAAAAACCTCGAATAAATTCAGAAAAACCTCGAGCATCAATGTCAAATCTAAGATTTAAACTCTGATAAATTGAAGATAACTTTGTTTCTTTAACCAACTCAACCACAGGCTGATTTGGGTTGCGTTACTTGCTACTAACCAGTAAGGGTTGTTGTAATGTTCCCCGCAAAATTAAGGTTACTGTAACATTATCTTTCACGATCATTGTAGCATGTTAGTTTTATTAAGTTGTTGTGTAATCGTCGACCGAAAAGCTCGAAACGAAATGAGGTTTGGAAGCATGAAGCTTACGTAGATGCTATGCTGCCTTGCAGAGTAACTGAATTATCGATGATTTAAAATATATTCGCATATATCTGTATATAGTTTATATTAGAAACACACGAAGGATTTCGAGCGTTGGTTCTTTTGGAAATGGAAAGTGTATTAATATTGAAAAGATACCACAAGCACTAGTTTTATATGAAAGAAAAGGGAAAAAACACAGGAGCAGTATGATTTTCTGCCATTTCTTCTCCGCAGAGCCTACGGAGCCAGTGTAGGACGTGGTTCTCCCTCCATCACAGTGTTCGAAACGGAAAACAGGGGAGATCCACGTGGGAGACATCATGCACAAGTGGAGTGGAGGGTCAGAGGAACAGCAGCAGTTAGTTTCTTCAGTTCTCCGGGAGTCAATGTCAAACCACCTTTGGAGGCGTGCTAGTAGAGTAGTGCACACGACTAGGAACGCCAAAGGCGTGAGCATCACTCAACTTCAATCTAGTCTAAGAGCATCTCGAGCCGTGCCCCCAAGATGCCTCCAGGACGACGAAACTAGCGCCGTGGAAAGGAAATTCCCACAGCCGCGCCCCCAAGGGCTCAAATAGCGCCGGATTGGACCAAAATTGAGTCCGGCGATCCCAACCCAAACCCAGCGCGTTGGGGGTCGCTTGGGGTCGCCGGATGAAAGGAAAGCGCGCGAATGGAAAGAAAAGTTCGCGCGATTTTGCGCGTCCTCGCGCCGCGCCCCACCTGTCGGCGTGTGAACACGCGTCGTCGTCATCGTCTCGCCTCGGCTTCCCCGCACCTGTCGCCGCCGCAGAGAATCAATGCGGCGCCGGTGACGAGTCCAATCGGCGCAGAGGGCATCAATGCGGGTCGCCGAGAAACCCAATGGTCCGACGACCGCGCCGCCGTCTGTTCGCGTTCTTCCCCCGCTATAAAAGGGGCTCCCCGGGGCGCCTCGCCGCGCACTCTCCTCTCTCGCCCTCTCTGCTCCTCGCCGCCCTCTCCTCTCTCGCCATCTCGCCGCGCACTCTGCTCTCCTCTCCTCTCTCGCCATGGCCGACGACGAGCTCGCCCGCAACGGTTTCCGTACCCGGAGCCTGTCGTAGATGGAGGCTCTCCTCCTCGCGCAGGCCGGCTACCCGTGCCCGCCGGACACCAGGCCGCCCCACTCGTGGGTGCTGTCCGCCGGCGGTGTGCCGGTACCTCCGGTGCCGTTGATCGGCACGGCCGCCTTCCGTCGGGAGGTGGACGCGGTGCGGGCCACGATGACTGCGGCGGAGCGCGCCAACCCAGGCAACGCGGCGAACAATACGCCTGCCTGGGAGCAGTACTTCGAGCTCCGGCGTGCCCAGGCACGGGCCTCTACCAATGGCCTGGCCATCGTGGCAGGCCGGTACAACCGCGACGGGCGGGCACGCTGGTGGAGCGCGCCGGGGCGGACGCTCGAGTTCTTCATGCGCCACATTGACAATGGCAACTCGCCGCGCCTCGACTACCCCAACATGGGCTACGGCGCCGGCCTGGGCCGTCGATCCTACACCCGCGGCACTCCTCTGTGGGCGTCGATGCCCCGCGACGACGGCGACTCGTCGTCCTCCTCCGGTGCTCCTTCGCGCTCCCAATCGTCGGGGCCGGCCTTCTCGACGCCACAGTTCGCCCCGGTAAAAACCGAGGTGAAACTGGAGGTGAAGAAGGAGCACTCCCCGGCAAAGCGCCGTGGTTTCCTCGGCAAGGTCCTTGGGAAGAAGAAGAAGGACAAGGACATTGCCCCGCCGCCTCCTCCTCCGCCGCCGGCCGCCGGCAGTGACGACGAAGAGGGTCTCGCCTTCCAGATGGACTGGGCGAGGCGAGACTACTTCGCCGAGCAGGTGCGCCTGCAACAGCTGGAGATGGATCGGGTCGAGGCCATGAAACGGGCCGAGGAAGCCCAGCGCTCCGAGCAGGCGAAGCGCGGCGAGGGCAGCAGCAGCCGCAGCAAGTGGGCGCCTCCACGACCTCCGTCGCCGCCGTTCATCGTCCTCGACGGCACTGACGACAAGGAGGAGGAGCCACTGCGGGTTCGGAGGAGGAGGGGCTCCATCGGCGGCGGGACCTGTGGCGCGCAGGCCGGCGTCAAGCCGGAGCCAAAGGATGGCGGCGACGGCGACGATGGCGGTGGAGCCGGCGGCGCTGCTGGAGGAGGAGGCGGCCCGGAGTCGTCAATGGAGGCGCTCTACTCCTTCTTCTTCGATCAGTAGGCTAGCGTAGTTTTTTTTTATCTTTTATGTCAAAATCGCCCGAATATTATGAATTCAGTCGAACTTCCTCTAAATTAAATGCGTTTGGTCGTTTTTTGTTTGAATTTGGCCGATACTTGGGGGGTCATCTTGGGGCCGCGGCTGGGTAGCCGGCCCCCCAGGACCTATCGCCGCGCAAGTGTCCCCCAAGCGGCGCTAAAAATAGCGCCGCAAATCGTCCTGGGGGCGAACGGCTGGAGATGCTCTAAGAGTTACCGCGTCTGCACTCGGCTAATTCCTTACGCTAATCAGCTGACATCGATCTTCTCTTTCACCTTTCACAGTTTGACCTCCTGCTCTACTTACTATGGGCGCGAGTGACAGTGTGATAAGGTTCTACACTTGCTAGATTCGATCTACGGACAAAATGACAGGTTATGCCCTAACCCCGAGCTGCCTACCAAGCAGTACAGTACTCTCATGCTAGTATTATTAGTACGAATGTAAATCATGCGGCCTAATCTCGCGGAGGCTGACACAAACAACAGCTAGTACGAAAAAAGTCAACAGTACAATTCCCTTTTTCCCCTTCAGAAACAGTCAGTGCATTTTGACTCAAAAGTTTCACCACAGTAGCCGTATATCAAACGACGAGCCTGCCGTGCGCTGCGTTCGGCGTGCCCTTTGGCTCCACTGTCTGTCTTGGCGTGTCCCGTGCCCTCCTTTGGCGTGTGTGTCCAGGGCTCAACAAGGCCTTCCCTTCCCGGCCTTGGTTTCAGCTGCAAGCCACCACCGGCAGCAGAGCGGACGACTCGACACTGTACGCAAGTAAAACATCACCAACGAAACCCCGAGACTTGCTTGTGTGGAGCTTGTCTATGTATGCACCCTTGCATGCTTTCGAATCCTTCCTTCTCAACAAGACGAAGACACCGTTGTCAGCTGCACTGCATGAGCAGTACATGCATGCTCTGGTTCATTGCATGCCGATCAGATCTCAGATCCGCCATTAGCTTAATTAGCATGCCCGCAGGCCGCAGCTAGGCTGTTCTAGCAAGCCTGTATCTGATGATCTGGACCATGCGTCATGTCTTCTTAACCCTCAGTTTCAAAATAACTGTCTTAGTCTTAGTATAATTTTGTACTAGCTATAGTACAAAGTTGAGACAGTTATTTTAGAACGGAGGGAGTAGATGATAACGATGCGCGTTTTGTTCATTTGTGGATGACTATAATAAACAGCAAATCGTCCAAGGGAAAGAATACGAAAAATATCAGCTTGGACCATCAGATCAGAGACACATGCATGGGCATGGTCCAGATTGGTTTTTATAAGTGTTAAGAGGAACAATCACAAAGCTCCAATTTCAGCAGTCAACTGATGGGAATGGCCTGATGAACAAGCACACACAGTATTACTATTTCGGGCAATACACCGGGTATTGCTCTTGGTTTAGTTCCAAGGGACAAATCAAAAAATCAATCAAGCACCCTGTCTCCACTATTAATTATTGCTATACAACATAACAGTAAGCGCAACCAAGGACCTTGACCCTCCAACAGCATTGCTGATAGACCCAAGGACCTTCTATGCTTCATGGGTGTGTGAATATGACCCTGAACCAACGATTTTACATAACTTACGCAGATCGGTTTTATCTACTTTCCTCGAAAGTGAACCGGTGAATGTGCGTTGCTTTTCAGACATCTGTTTAATTGTAGATGTTGTCGAGCTTTTATTTGTTCACCCATCAAGGAGGATCAGGTTCGTTGGCTCACTCAGAACATAGTTTGGCAGTTCATACTTGGCACCTGCATAACGGTGTCCACGGAATTAGTTCAAGAGGTAAACAAATAGTTGAAAAAAACAGTGCAACAACAACTCAGCCTCACCTCTCTCATCGTAACAAAGCGTGAGATCACAATTTGAAACGATGATTCCAGCGCTGTCCACTATGGTCTGCGCAAGGGTTGAATCAGCTTCTGTAGCAGCCCTAAGTGCATCCCAAATCTCTGCACCAAACACAGAGTAACTCATCACCAAGGCCATACCTTGTAAAACATTTAAAGCATCCGACCGTTGTATATACCGTAAAACCTGTGCTATCATCGGCTCAGATACACATTTTCATATTCGTAACTGCTTATTGTAAAAATAAACAGAGAAGAAAATATCCAGATGGGCAAACAGATTTGAGGGAACATAAATGAAACCGTACGATTTTACTTACATTTTATTTAGTACTTTTGTTTCATATGATATGGCCTGAATATCAAGTACTGCTAACCAGTACCGATGAGCCCAGGGGTCATTAATTTCTCAACTCTTATGAATGAAATTCTTATTATATCTGGTTAACAGGTCTTGCACTTTTCTCTCTACAGTGTTGTACTTGGACAGAGAAAATTTAACGACCATGATAACATGTCCTGAACTTTTCTCTCTGAAGTGTTTTACTTGGACAGAAAATTTAACGACCATGATAACATGTCCTGAACTTTTCTCTCTGAAGTGTTTTACTTGGACAGAGAAAATTTAACGACCATGATAACATGTCTGAACTTTTCTCTCTGAAGTGTAATACTTGGACAGAAAATTTAACGACCATGATAATATGTCCTGAACTTTTCTCTCTGAAGTGTAATACTTGGACAGAAAATTTAATGACCATGATAATATGTCCTGAACTAGTCTGTCGCTATTCAGGTTTGCTACATATATACCTTTGTTCTCGGTATATGTACTTAACTTCCACTGTTCAAGTTATCTTGGTCTTTAAAGAAGTTATAATAACCACAGAGAAATGTTACTACCATAAAACTTGAGACCACCCACCCAGGTGGGAACAATGCTTATCCCTCCTGAAGTTAAAACAGAATAATAACATCTGATCAGCTTTGTATAAACAGTTAAGTACCTTTCTGTCCACCATAGTGTGGAGCCGTGTCCCAGAATTCATCACGCATCTGTTTGAGTTGTGCTGGTGTTATTGGTTGAGTGTGCTTCCAAGGCTTTGGCTTTCTTAAATTCTTACTGCTCTCTGTATTAAAGAGAAGATAGTAAAAAATTATTACCGAATAAATGCAAATACACCAAGCAGTTATCAACTTTTATCATGTAAAGGAAATCTGAAAATATCACACGAAGGGTCTCAACACGAGACGATATGATTTTTCCAACACACAAGTATGAATCTAACTTAGTAAATTACTGAAAGATCAAGATGCCCATGTTTTATCCACTCGCCACAATAATACCTACTTGTTGCAAAACAGCAATATCCATAAATCCACAAACACTTTTATGAACAAATATCATACTTACATTTTTTAAAATGGCACATGTTAAAATTCATCTTTAGTTATTTTGAGCAATAATACCATCTCACAGAACTATCTGATGAAGTGGAACCACTACTAAAAGCAGGAGGGGGCAGACACTGAACAGACAAATATTCAAGTGCGAAAAGATGGTCACTTTAAATAGTAAGTAGACCAAGCATTGGCACAAATGAGTGCGTCTTTCTGAAATGCTCCACCTAACAAAGCACCTGGAACTAGATATAAAGTACCAGGAACTAGATACGGTGTTAGCAACTGTTCAAAAGAATTGCGCTTAATCCAAACAAACGCTACTATCAGAGGATGAACTGTCACCTTTGCATTTGCAAGTTATCTGCCAATTAATACCTTTTTATGTGTTCCTAGAGGAAAATTTCAACTGATTTGCGTTCGAGAAGAATACAGATAATTTTATCTACCCACTAACCAAATCCAAATGCTATCTACCTCTATGCATGAATTTGCACTATTGACTTCACTGTAATCCTGACCGCAATTGCGAAAATGTATCATGAGCCACAAAAAAAATCATTCAGCACACACTGGCAAATATAATAACAAACAGATTCCTAGTAATCGTCAGGTAACACTGACTGAATAAACTTGGTCCCGAGGAACAACCCTGCCACTCTTGTGCGAAAGTAAACACCAACAATATTCAGTTATCGAAGAATTCTTGCTTGGCGCTATGATTCGATATGGCTTTTGATCGAACAGTCCATTTTCACTGAAACCACTATCAAGCATCGACAAACCAATTCAACCGAACCGGTAGTAGCAGTAGAATCGAAGCCATCTTTCAGTTCTTCACTGAATAAAATCCGAGTGTACAAGATGAACCGAACGAGTTATCAACCTTATTCCTCTGATCTTAAGTCTAGCAAACCAACCAGGCACGGCGGAATAGGAAGCAAGAGAAGAGAAGATTTATACCATCAACTTTGGGTGTGGATCCGGTGCAGCCCATGCTGGCCGCCGATCAGGCGATCAGACGCTCGCTCATGCGACGACCAAATTCCCGCGGCGGGAGAAGCGGCGCCTCCCCAGGTAAAGGAGAGCTCGGTGGATTGCCGCGGAAGCGAGAGACGCCAAGGATCATCAGCGGCGGAACGTCAAAGAGTCTATCTAGTCTAGTGTATGCGACAAGTCAGGGAGAAAAGGCAAAAACGAGAGCAGCGAGAGGGAGAGACAGGTGTCCCGCCACGTGGCCTCCCGCGACCGCCCACGTGGCCGCTCGCCCGCCGCCAGGTGGGCAGCGCCAGCACCCGACACCCGACTCACCGCACCCACAGCCACTGCCATCCGGGGCCCACCTCCAGGACCCAGACCCAGAAGCAGAACGCCTCCCCCTTCCCGTCACTTCCATCGCGGTGCCCCCTCCGCCATTCCCCCCCCCTCCGCATCTGGAGTAGCGAGCTCCGACCGACCAATAAACCCACAAACCCTACCCGCCGCCGTCGGCGCCGGGCCGCCGCCGCCGCATCAGCCATGAACGCCTTCCGGTTCCTCGGGGACATGACCCACCTCTTCTCCGTCATCGTCCTCCTCCTCAAGATCTACGCCAACAAGTCCTGCTCAGGTATAACAATCGCCTCGCTAGGGTTTCCTCGGCCCCCTTTATTTCACTGCGTCGCCGGTGGCTGACGGATCTGGGTGCGCCGCGCCGCCGCAGGGGTGTCGAGGAAGACGCAGGAGCTGTACCTGGCGGTGTTCGTGGCGCGCTACCTCGACCTCTTCACCGATTACATCTCGCTCTACAACACCGTCATGAAGCTCGTCTTCATCTCCACCTCCGCCGCCATCGTCTGGTACATGCGCCGCCACCCGCAGGTGCGCCGCACCTACGACCGCGACCAGGACACCTTCCGCCACGTCTTCCTCCTCGCCGCCGCATTCGCGCTCGCCCTCGTCTTCAACGAGCGATTCACCTTCCGCGAGGTGATCCCTTGCATTTCTTCCTTCGTTCCTTGTCTTTTTGAATCGATGCTGTTGTTACCAGATCTGCGCTGAAATGGTTAGATTTGCTCAATCAGCGCGCTGTAAAGAAATTCGTACATTGGTGTGGTAGCTCGTAGATTGTTGTCCAGGCTCACAGTTTGTGTGTGAGAAATTGAGTGCTAGTCCTGTGTGGCACTGTCATTTAACAGATTCAGCTGAGTATAACCCGCTGAATCACATTGCTGAACCCATTTTGCAGTCTCATCTTTTGAAAATAGATAGGATTTTTATTTTCTTTTTTATGAAGTGGTAAGGTGCTTTGATGATCGCAAGGAGTTAAATATCTGCTGAATTGCATAATAGCCATATTAGTTAGCATTTCAATCGATTTTAAAGAACACTAGGCGTTACACCTGAAAATTTGAGTTACACTAGAATAGTCTGTGAGTATGTTACACTATAAAAATATATGCTAAATAAACAAAAAGGCAAAAAACATCCATGTCTATGTATTTGAATTTGAAACTTCAGGGCTTTAGTGACTTTTTACACTGTTGACTGCAATGTGTATTACTCAGCAATTCTTCTTGTTTGGGTAAAATTTGTTTAACCCATTTGTCTCTCTGTTCGCTTGTGTGCTACAGCTTATCTTATATGCAAGTGACCACCTTTTTTGTCAAACAGTTCAGACTGTTCTTGGTTGTGCTGGGATTTTAGTTGCTTAGTGACCCATAATATCACATTAGTGAAATGTGATCAAACTGTTCTAGTAATTCATTATTGTGGTTTCTGAGCTTCTCATAAAATATTATCACTATACAGATATGCTGGGCATTTTCAATTTACCTGGAGGCAGTGGCGATTCTACCCCAGTTAGTTCTACTCCAGAGAAGCAGAAATGTGGATAACTTGACTGGACAATATGTTCTCTTTCTTGGGTACGAATTTTACCCCAAATGGGCTTATCTTTTACTACGAAACCAGTTTTCATCTCACGCGAGTAATTTCTGTTGTATCTTATATTAATATAATAAAACATATTGTGTATGTGTTGGTCCGTGGATGGTAACATATGTAGTCCAAAACCATCTACTGTTGGATTATTCACAGGGAAAATTTAGTGCTTCCTCCGATCCATATTACTTGTCTTGAAATGGATGTATCTAGATGTATTTTAGTTTTAGATACATTAATTGTAAGACAAATAATATAGATCGGAGGGAGTACTACCGATGTTCACTAATATAAGATATTTTGGCAGTTCAAATTGAACAGAGAGAGTAGCTTTTATTTAGTTGTTTGATAGTCATATTATGTGCAATCAAGTGTTTAATTGTTCTAGAAATATAAGACTGAATGTTTAAATTAAATACCTCTGCAATGCACTGATTCTACTGCCCAAACATTATGTTTGAGATGTATAGTATATTATGTATAGTTTAGTTTTACTGGACCCTATTTGTAAAGGAGTAATTTGAACATCAGTTACTCTGGTCTTTAGATCCCAAATGTGTATTGGAGCACACCTGAGTTATTTTTTTACGGTGTGTTTGTGTTAGCCTAGGTCAGTCCTGAAATGAAACTTACAAATTAAGTCAGTTACATTAAACTTTGCATATAAATAGTATGTATCTGTTGTTTTGTCCAGAAATGAGTTTCAGTCTCGAATTAACTTGTTGAATCCAAGCATTTACAGGAACTGCACAAACACAATTATTCTGAAGATAAAAATTGTGTCCCTGCATCTCCAGTTATTTTTGTTCGTTTGTTCTGATACAATACTTGCTTTGCAGGGCCTACCGTGCATTCTACATTCTAAACTGGATTTACCGTTATTTCACTGAGGGTCATCAAAGCCGATGGATTCGTTAGTCCCCAAAACCCTTTTTTGTATTCATGTCATATTTCATGCCCACACATTAATCACAAGTATTGCCGGTGTTATGTTTCTTTCAGCTTGGATTGCTGGTCTGGTCCAAACAGGTCTATATGCAGATTTCTTCTACTACTATTTCTTAAGGTAAACTGTATAGTGTTGTTGTATGGTGCAAATTTCTCATGCACACACTACTCGGTTACTTACAAACTAATATGTGCTGATCATTGCAGTTGGAAGAACAACGTGAAGCTCGAGTTGCCCGCCTGAGCATGCTCGGGTCATGTGCTACACGTTGCATGCATGTCTCAAGAAGTGCTGTCCCAATTAGATTGATAATATTGGCATGAAGGGGCATGGCAATGTGTATGAACAGTTGCAACTGGTACTCATGAATCTTAACCGTGGGATTGAGAGAGAATTGATGGTCTGTCTGTATTGGCAAAAGCTACCATTACGTTTGAGAATCTAACAGTACAAAAGGTAGAGACTAGTTCCATTTTGTGGCTCGGTTGGAGAATCTCTTGGTCTGTTGTTTACCCGCTATATTATCACCTGCTGTAAACAAACAATGCGATATCCAGTCCGGCATTATGTGAACCGATACACTTTTGAACTATGCGTGTTTTGTTTGTTGTTGTGCTGTACCTGTACCAGAAAGCTTTGTGCTTCAACGAGAGTGTTACAGCATCTCCAGCCGCGCCCCCAAGACGGCGAAAATAGCGCCGGGTGGAGGAAAATCGCTCAACCGCGTCCCCAATAGCCCAAATAGCGCCGAATTGGGTCGAAATTGAGTCCGGCGATGCCAAGCTAAACCCGTCGCGTCGCGTTGGGGGTCGCTTGGGGTTGCCGGATGAAAGGAAAGCGCGCGCATCGCGCCGCGACCCACCTGTCGGCGTGTGAACACGCGTCGTCGTCATCCTCTCGCCTCGGCTTTCCCGCATCTGCCGCCGCCGCAGTGAATCAATGCGGCGTCGGTGACGAGTCCAATCGGCACAGAGAGCATCAATGCGGCGCGTTGAGATACCCAACGGTCCGTCGACCGCGCCGCCTCGTGTCCCGCCGTCTGTTCACGTTCTTCCCCGCTATAAAAAGGGGCTCGCCGAGGCGTTCTAGCCGCGCATCCTCATCTCGAGCTCTCCTCTCTTTCTCGCCTTCTCTTCTCGAGCTCTCCTCTCGATCGCCATGGCCGACGACAACCTCGCCCGCAACGGCTTCAGGAGCCGCAACCTGTCGCAGATGGAGGCGCTTCTCCTCGCGCAGGCCGGCTACCCATGCCCGCCGGACACCAGGCCACCTCACGGGTGGGTGCTGTCCGCCGGCGGGGTGCCGGTGCCTCCAGTGCCTCTGGTGGGCACCAGCGCGTTTCGCCGGGAGGTGGACGCCGTTCGCGCTACGATGGCGGCGGTAGAGCGCGCCGACCCCGACAACGCGCCCAACAACACGCCGACCTGGGAGGCATACCTCGCCTCCCGGCGAGCCCAGGCCGTCGCCTCCACCAACGGCCTGACGCCGGTGGTTGGTCGCAACAACCGCGACGGGCGACTCCGGTGGTGGAGCGCGCAGGGCCGCACGCTGGAGTACGTGATGCGGTACATCGAGAACGGCAACACGCCGCGTATCGATTACCCACCGCTGGGCTACGGGGCCGCCCGTCGCTCCTACAGCCGCGCCACGCCGATGTGGGCGACGCTGCCGCGCGACGACGGCGGCTCTTCTTCCTCCTCCAGCGGCCGGCCATTGCGCTCCACCGGCTCCCATTCATCGGGGCCGGCATTCTAGCCGTCGCAGTTCTTCACCCCGGTGAAGCTGGAGGTGAAGAAGGAGCCCACCCCGGCGCCTTCCGGTCGCCTCAGCCGCGGCGTCACCATCGGCACCCCGTCGCCGCAGCCAAAGCGCCGTGGCTTCCTCGGCTCCATTCTCGGGAAGAAGGGCAAGGAAGTCGCCCCGCCTCCGCCTCCACCGACGGCCGACGATGACGAGGAGCTCGACGTCCAGCTGGCGTGGGCGAGGAATGACTACCTCGTCGATCAGATGCGCCGCCAGCAGGAGGCGTTTGACCTCGCCAAGGCGAAGAAGCGCGCCGAGGCGGCGAAGAAGAAGTCGTCACGCGGCGCGGGCAGCAGCAGCAAGTGGGCGCCTCCAGCGCCGCCATTCATCGTGCTGGACGCCACAGACGAGGAGGAGGAGGTGCCGTTGTGGGTGCGCGGGAGAAGGGGGCCGCTCGGCGGCGGGACCTGCGGCGCGCAGGCCGGCATCAAGCCGGAGACAAAGGATGGCGGCGACGACGACGATGGCGCCGCCGGCGGTACTGCTGGAGGAGGCGCCCAGGAGACGTCCATGGACGCTCTCTACGCCTTCTTGTTCCAGCCCTAAACTAGTTTTTATTTTAGTTTTCGTCGTTTATGTAAAATATGCCCGAACTTTAATGAAATCGGTCGAAGTTGGTCTAAATTTACTTAAAATTGGTCGAAATTTGGCCGAACTTGGGGAATATCTTGGGGCCGCGACTGGGTAGCCCCCCCCCCCCCCCAAGCCGTTATCGTCGCCGAATGACCCCCAAGCGGCGCTAAAATAGCGCCGAAAATCGCCTTGTTGGGGGGAGGGGGCGAACGGCTAGAGATGCTCTTACGCAGGCACATTATGACTACTTCCTCCGTTGGCACATTATGACTACTTCCTCCGTTTCAAACTCGTCGCAAATTTGTCTAGATGAGGATGTATCTAGATTTGTACTAGTTTTGTAATGCTTAGAATCATGTAGTATCGTCTGGATTGCTTTGTGAAGCAAGTTGTGTCCTTGATTTTACCTCTAGTACGTCCACATCTATAATGGTGCGGTCGTTGAACCGATGAAGTCGACTGCTACCTGAAGCATTACCTTGCTTCAGGAGTACACAACTGTGGCCGTACCGTTTCATGCACGCCTAAAATCGCCGCCAGGAGAGGGAAACTAAACAAAAATGAACCGCTGAAGCTTGGTCCAAACCAATCAGAAGGAATTTTGAAAATAAATGTCGACGGCAGCTTCTGCAGGGAGTCGGCAACGGGAGGCTGGGGTTTTGTCATTCGGGATCATGATGGAGATGTTATTGTTTCAGCTGCAGGAAAAATAACACATGCCTATGATGCTCTACAGACCGAAGCTGAAGCTTGCATCCAAGCTCTACACAAGGCGCAAGAGATGGGAATCGGTAAAGTCAGGCTATTAATTCCTCATCCTATGATTCAGCACCAAATGGTGTCCTGTTTAGAGAAATTAAGGCTTTTGCTTTTTTGAATTTTAGTTTTTTTAAATCGATCATTGACCTCGGGCGTGTAATAAGGTCGCAACCCCAAGCCGTATGGCCGGGTCCTGCTCCTACCTTTATCCGGTCTTTCGTTGCCAGCGATCTTGCTGGCCGCGTCGCTTAATGGAATAAAATGTTCTAGGCTTCAAAAAAAAATGAACCGCTGACCAAACGGCTCCCGCCATCCGAGAGCTTATCTTCTTCGTAGTCGTCTACCGTTCCGTCCATTTTAATTTCTCGGATTGAATTGAATGATCCTATGGTCGCCTGCAATTCTCACCAAATTAAACCTCGGTGAAGTTGAATGCATCGCTTTAGAGACCGGGCATCATGAAGCCTATTAAAAAATGAAATTATATTTAATTTTTTCAAAAATTATCATTTTTAGTAGATGAACAACACTTATTACGGATTGAATGAAGTATTATATATATGGATATATGTTATTCAAGTGTATGTAAAATTACATCAACTAATGCTATCATTTAAAGGCTATACAAAAAAGACTGCCAAATACAAAAAAAAAACTCATATTTTAATCAATGTATTTGTAATTTGTTTTATTTATATACATCACATATGAACAAATATGTCCACGAAAAATTGTATGTGCATACGTTCGAGAGTAAAAAAACACAGGGTCGCCGGTTGAGTGTGAGACCTTGGAGCAATAGGCAAGGTCATCGTCTTCACCCTGATGGGCGACGACGGACATCGCCTCGATCCACTCTGCATTGGCTTTCATGCTCACAACGGACAAGCTCAATCCTATGCCGGGGTGGCCCTGGTCACTGTCACCGAGGGTCGCTTATTCTCTGACAAATTGGACATCGAGTAGGCGAGCACCTCTCGTGCTTGACTCAGGGAGATGGTCGACGTGCGTTACCCCATCGTCGAAGACCTCCTCCCTCTTCGAGTTGATACCTCGGAGGTGTCATCTACTTTGACACTAGATCTGCAGATCATGACAAATAAATTCTCGCGCAGCGAGGTATAACTTAGTTACGGGAATCATCGTGCTTCATCAACATCTACTTTGTCTTTCACTGCATTGATCATGACTTGTAACCTCATAGTTCCTAAGCATGATCATATACATTTTTTTTGTTTGTAACATGTTCCCTAACGATTCTAATCCACAACTAATGGAATTACATTTAAAATATAAATTCAAATTGAAACATAACAAATCCTTTAGATAATTCAAAGTGGACATACATATGGTTCAAATGATTCAAATCAAACATGCCATGTAGATCAAACATGCAACATATGATTCACCTAAAAACGAACATCAAACATAAAGATGAATGTCAAACATAAAGTACCCACAAAAAAGAATGTCAAATATAGAGAATTTCTCCTCACTCCATTATCATTTCCATCCTCACTTTCGTTGTCATGCAGGCTGCCGTGTCTATTTACACTCACACCCTCTACCATCCATATTCTATGCTATAATTTATGCCTCTATATACTCAAGATACTGTACCTGGGCAGTGTCAAGTCCAACAAAGCTCGCGGACATGATCTTGTATCCTTGCTTTATTTTTTTCGTTTGCAAGGATTGTCGGCTTCTTTCATTCGATTGCTGCCTTGCTATTCTCACAAGCCACCTTGCCTCCCTTCATTTCCTTGCCCTCAAAGGACATCATTTCCTTCTCTTGCCCATTCATTCTCTTTATCCAACTTGCTTTTGCTTGCTATGACCTCTTCAACGCCAGTTTTAAACATAGTCGTGTCTGCTCTACTCTTTTGTTTCTCTTTCTCACCTTTCCTCCTCGATGGACTCTTCGCATTGATGGTCGGAGTCACGTTGGGATTAGGATTAGGGACTTCTGCAACATCATCACCGATAGAGTAATTTGCACTAGCTATAAATATATCTATCCAACGAAAGTACTTCTCTCGATAGACCGCATCAGCACAATTAAGATGAACAAATATCTACTGTAGATAATTTTTATCCAATAATAAAGCCATACCTACTTGTCTGGCATATCACGCATATTTTCTCTCTACATATGCCCAACGAAGGATGCCATGCAGTGAAGCTAACAAAGATGCAACATATTATTCTCTTAGCTTGTGTTGGATTTTGCATCCATACTCATCAAAATACGACATCTTTGAGTGAAAAATTAACTCAGGATTATCAAAATACCTTAGGAATGAGCGACATCGAGAAAACAATTCAACTTAGCTACCGTATTTACGGTACCAGTTATCATGTTGAGAGTTGCATCAAAGCATCTTAAACCATCCCCTCAATCTTCCTAGTTGTGTCTATCTTCCTTTTCCCAATTCGACATTGACGAGCACACACCACTTATTCTCCATCAATTGGCTTTGCTGGCAGGGGGAGGTCGCACAACCCATGTGCCTCGTGTGGAACAATTGGTTAAACGAGAGCAACGAGTGCATGTTGCTCAGTTTGTCAACGAGGCTACGTGCATGATCTCGTATGAGTCCAAGACTTGCAAACACTGAGTAGAGAGTGGATGTGGACCAACAAGATGACATATGACAAGAGGCGAAGGAGTACATCAGTGCAACAATGGTGGCGTGATCGAAGATGCTTCCGCGAGAGGAGATGCGGCCATGCATCAGCAACGATAATTGATGTTCGCATGACCAAGAGTGTATTGAGGTGGGCGAGCCATGATTGATTTTTCCATTTCCCGTTTGATTGATTGGAGGTTATAAACATTAGGTTGATTGGAAATTATCAAGTTGTCTTGAAGTCAAACTTTGAGCCAAACTATATTAACCATTGGATACTCTATTTTTTAGATTATCCTTGGATCAACTTAGACCCTGTTTGTTTGAGCTTTTGCTTCTGCTTTTGCATCTTTTTCATTATGTTCAAGAAGCCATAAAAGCTTCTAAATATGTGATTTTGAAGATTTTATGATTTTTGAAGCTAAATATTGTTATATTGATTCATCAAAAGCCATAAAAGCTTCTAAATATGTGCTTTTGGAGCTTTTATGGCTTCTTAGCCAAAACGAAAAAGCTACAAAAGCAGAAGCAAAAGCCCAAACAAATAAGTCTTTAATACTACACCTTAAAATCCGTAATATGATGTACCGTAAAACATCTCAAAAACAAAATGCATTCGAGCACGGCATATATCAACTTTGTAAATGAGAATCTCACTGCAGCAACAACGAAATTATTAGCCCAACAATCACACACAAGCATTTTCTTTTAGGGATTGCTATTTCTCATGTACATGAGAAATAACTAAGTCACATGCATATGCTGGGCCGTTGATCTTACCAGGTGCTTTATTTTTCGCGCAGCGTTGATTGTTTGTCCGTTTTCTTTTTTCCCAGCCCGTTTCGTTTTTCTGGCGGCGGCCCGAATCGGTACTTGGGCTCATCGTGAGCGGGGGGGGGGGGGGGGCGAGCCCAGTGCATTCGCCCTTTTATTGCCTTTGCAGTAGCATTTTGACGGGGTTCTCCATCACACGAGAGAGAAGTGAGACTGGGGGGTGAAGCGGCGGGACTCTTCGGCGGTGATCTCCCGACGGCGAGCTCATCGGAGATGGCGAAGAAGGACGGGCTGGTTTGTTTTTTGTCCGCAAATCCTAGCCCCCCTCCCCCTTCCCTCATCTTTTGTCTAGCATCTCTCGTTTTTCATGGTTAGGCAAATCTAGGGTTCAAGCAAGATTTGTCTTTGATTCCTTTTCTGCCACTGTTTTAGAATAGAGCTTAGTATTATTTTTAGTGGAGCACTTGATGGTATAGGTTTCTGTAATTTGTTGTGTTTGATTTTGAAGAGATCTGCTCGTTGTTTTCCCTCCTCAGATCCACTAGCGTTGTTGAGGTAGATTATGCAGCATTTTTTGTGTGTAGTGTAGTGTTTCCTTCTAAAATCCGTTGCTGGGATTTGATGTAGTGCAGTGTTGAGGTAAATTAGTTTTGGGGAATGTAGGATTAAATTCTAGGGTTTTTTGTATAATAATTATGTGTTTAGATTTGGGGAAATGCAGGAACCAGAGTTTAGTTTGTATTGTTGTAGTTTTTTGTCTGCCTTGATGTGATCTTCTTTGAGTCAGTTCCCTTGATTCATTTTCCCCAGTTGAAATGTGTTTCTACCTTTTTGCGTAATTAACATATATGGATGATGGAAGTGGTGGGATGGGTAGTGTTTTTTTAATTTTCTGGTAATGATACAATTAGCGAACTTGCTGCTCTACTCTTCTTGGTAAACGTTGAAAGCAAAGCATGAGTAGCTCTTTTGATGTAGTTCTTATATTCCTTGGTAGATGGTCCTGTTTTCAAGAGCAAGAAGCGTGGTAGATGGTAGATGGTGTCACTGCACTTTTCCAGTAATATATTTTTGCTTTGATTTTTCTTTTCTTGCCTCCGTAAGTAAAAATTTATGTTCTGCTCCTGAAAATTAATTGATGCTTTTGATGAAGAACCTTTCTTTTTATTGTCGCTTAAGTTGATTTCTTTTCGGCAAGTAAATTATGTGTTGCACCCGCAAAGTACAACAACTGGATAAATGAGAGCCTGACAAGGATATAGTACCTTTTAAGTCAAACAAAAAGGTAGTTGAAACAGTTTTTGCAACAGAGTTATTTGATTTGTTAGTTAAGTTGTTTGATTTTGTTTGATAAAATTAACATCAACATTTTTTGCAGTCAATATATGGTAATTTGATTTGAGAAGAACAATTTTTAACTTTGTAAATAGGTAAACTAATATTATTATTTTTGTCTTTTTTTTTGTCCAGCATGGTCCGTGCAAGATCTGTCACAGTTTTTTCAAATGCGGAAACGCTGATGACTGCCGCATGTATGTGTGGAATGATTGCTACAAGTCAGCGGTAATTCACTTCACCATCAGTTTTTCTTTCTTCAGTCTTCTTAGGATGTTTATTCTCAAATATAGTTATGTTCATCCATGTATGAGAGGAAGTTTGATGTTTATGTTTTTTTTGCTTTGTGTTTTGAGCAGGTCTTCCCGTGCAACGCAAGGGAGTACGTGAACAACAACACTTCAAAATATTTGCGTTTTGAATGCAACGGACGCAAGTATCATGTTAATATCTCCAAGAAGACAATCAAGACTGTTGTATCAGGAGATGCATGGAGGAAGTTTGTAAATGACAATGACCTAGGGGAGGGCACTGTTGTGTTGTTTGAGTTGAGCAAATCTCCACGGACAGCAACCATACTCAACGTGCACGACAACCCGGTTGACGAAACAGTTGATATGATGGTTGATGAAGCTGAGGAAGTTGATTATGCGGATGAAAGTGAACTTAGTGGACAACATAGCAAAGTGGTACGTCTGAAGAGAGATGAACAAGACAGGCTCAACGCACTCATTCATGGCTACAACATGGAGTATGGCGGGACACCGTTCGTGCATCAGTTCACGAACACAAACATTGTAACTGGAAACATGGTATGTTCTATCTTTGTCATTCATTTTGTCTTTTTTTTAACAATTCATGAAGTTATATTTGCTTATCTTTTTTATGGTGCAATTCATAATATGCATTCCATCATTTTTAGCAAGATGTTATAATTTATCTTGTTAACTTTGACCATAAACCTCAGAGTGCTGCTTTTTACTTTTGCTGCTCTCTCCTTAATTGCTGCTCCCTGGTTTCTTTGTTTTACTAGACCCCTGTGATCTGCCCCTGATAATATGCTTTTGTGAAATTTGATATTATAGGGGGGGGGGTACAGTTTTTATAGTGTGGCATACATTTTTTGATGTTATAGGGCCAGTTCTTATAGGGGGGGGGGTACAACTTTTTTGATTTTTTGTGGACCAATTTCAGCTACTGGTTATAAAGCTCAATTCAGCACTCATGTTTTGGATTGGTGCCTAGCTTGGCATGGCATGGCAAGGCCCCTATGTGCTACAATAGTTTGTGCGTAAATCTTAAAATCAACCAATAGAGAAGCCATTTGGTGGGATTCTTTTGTTTTGTTTTTGCTCCATTCCGTGGGATTCTTATGATTGTTAGCGTGCAGGTTGTATGATGTTGCAGATTTCTTTTCGGACCTGTGTGCAGATTATATCCTGGTTTTATTAACATTTTTCTTAGGGTATTTTGTGACTTGTTCTTCTATTTTTGTTTTCGCCCAGAAACTGCCTACAAGGCTTGCCAAGATACTTTGTATACCAAAACAAGGCTTGCTCAGCGATAGCAACGGCAAAGGAGGCTTCGAGTGTGTGGTTCCTTACACCACCAGCATTGATGGGCGCATCATCTTCCGAAAAGCTGATTGGTTGAAGTTTGTGTCGGAGCACTCTCTGGAAGTTGGCAAACCTGCAATGTTCTACTTCAAGAAAGCAAGCAACAACAAGATGAAGCTTGACATGTTTGTTTGCAAAGTCTAGCTTTGTTTTCTTTACCAAAACAGCTGAAGCATGTCAAGTCTTGTTATTCTGTTTTTCGGTACTTTGTCGAAGACATGCGAAGTCGCTCCAGTGGTGTAGTTGTTTATTTTGCTACTGTTTTTAATTAGAAGTTTATGCGGACTAGAGTCTTTTATGTTGAACAAGTGTGGGCACCTCAGCAGATGTTATGCTTTGTGTTGTCATGCAGCTCCCCCTATCTAGTTACTGTTATATATATATATATATATATATATATATATATATATATATGTGTGTGTGTGTGTGTGTGTGTGTGTGTGTGTGTGTGTGTGTGTGTGTGTGTGTTTTGTATGTGTCTGTGTTTGTGTGTTATTAGTATCCAGTTTTTCAGTAAAATGCAGGGGGGTTTCAGTGATTTTTTTAATCATTTTTTATCTATGTTAGTATTTTTATTCTACAGCTTTTCTAAATTAACCATTTTTTCATATAACTTTTTCATAAACCCAGTTGCAAGTCGACCATCGACCCGCAACTGGGGTTTGAATTTTTTCTCCCTTACACCACTAGTAGCAACTCGACCATCAACCTGCAACCGAGTTTGTTTTTTTCTACTTAAAACCCCCAGTTGCAACACAACCATGAATCCGCAACTGGGTCGTTGAGCTTCCTTAGTTTTTCATTCAACCTTAGTTGCAACTTGACCTTCAACCCGCAACTGGGTTGTTGAATTTCCTTTAGTGTTCGCTCGCTCTCAGTTGCAAGTCGACCTTCAACCCTCAACTGGGTTGATATTTTCTTTTTCCGTCGTCCACCTCTAGTTGCAAGTCGACCATCGACCCGCAACTGGGGGGGCTGAAAATTTTCCCCTTACACCACTAGTCGTAACTCGACCATCGACCTGCAACCGAGTTTGTTTTCCAGTTGCAACTTGACCTTCGACCCGCAACTGGGTTGATTTTTCTTTTCTCGTCGTCCACCCCCAGTTGCAACTCGACCTTCGACCCGCAACTGGGTTGACTTTTTCTTTTTGCGTCGTCCACCCTCAGTTGTAAGTCGACCTTCGACGCGTCGTCCACCACCAGTTGCATGTCGACCTTCGACACGCAACTGGGTTGTTGAATTTCCTTAGTTTTCGCTCACCCCCAGTTGCATGTCGACCTTCTACCCGCAACCGGGTTGTTGAATTTCCTTAGTTTTCGCTCACCCTCAGTTGCAAGTCAAAGGTCGACCCGCAACTAGGTTGATTTTTCTTTTCCCGTCGTCCATCCCCAGTTGCAACTCGACCACCGACCCGCAACTGGGTTGACTTTTTCTTTTGCGTCGTCCACCCTCAGTTGTAAGTCGACCTTCGACGCGTCGTCCACCACCAGTTGCATGTCGACCTTCGACCCGCAACTGGGTTGTTGAATTTCCTTAGTTTTCGCTCACCCCCAGTTGCATGTCGACCTTCTACCCGCAGCTGGGTTGTTGAATTTCCTTAGTTTTCACTCACCCTCAGTTGCAAGTCAAAGGTCGACCCGCAACTGGGTTGATTTTTCTTTTCCCGTCGTCCACCCCAGTTGCAACTCGACCACCGACCCGCAACTGGGTTGACTTTTTCTTTTGCGTCGTCCACCACCAGTTGCATGTCAACCTTCGACCCGCAACTGGGTTGTTGAATTTCCTTAGTTTTTGCTCACCCCTAGTTGCATGTCGACTTTTGACCCGCAACTGGGTTGAATTTTCTTTTTCCGTCGTCCACCCCCAGTTGCAAGTCGACTATCGACACGCAACTGGGGGGCTGAATTTTTTTCCCCTTACACCACTAGTCGCAACTCGACCATCGATCTGCAACCGAGTTTGAATTTTTTCTACTTAAAACGCCCAATTTCAACCTAACCACGAATCCGCAAACTGGGTTGTTGAATTTCCTTAGTTTTTTGTTCAACCTCCAGTTGCAACTTGACCTTCGACTCGCAACTGGGTTGATTTTTCTTTTTTCCGTCGTCCACCCCCAGTTGCAAGTCGACCTTCGACCCGCAACTGGGTTGGTTTTTCTTTTTCCGTCGTCCACCCCCAGTCGCAACTCGACCTTCGACGCGTCGTCCACCCCCAGTTGCATGTCGAACTTCGACCCGCAACTGGGTTGTTGAATTTCCTTAGTTTTCGCTCACCCCCGGTTGCATGTCGACCTTGTACCCGCAACTGGGTTGTTGAATTTCCTTAGTTTTCGCTCACCCTCAGTTGCAAGTCGAAGGTCGACCCGCAACTGGGTTGATATTTTCTTTTTTCCGTCGTCCACCCTCAGTTGCAACTCAACCATCGACCCGCAACCGAGTTTGATTTTTTTCTACCTAAAACCCCCAGTTGCAACACAACCATGAATCTGCAACTGGGTTGTTGAATTTCCTTAGTTTTCATTCAACCTCCAGTTGCAACTCGACCTTCGACCCGCAACAGGGTTGATTTTTCTTTTTTCCGTCGTCAACCCCCAGTTGCAACTCGACCTTTGACCTGCAACTGGGTTGATTTTTCTTTTTTCCGTCGTCCACCCCCAGCCGCAAGCCGACCATCGGCCCGCAACTGGGGGGCTAATTTTTTTTACGTTAGATTCCCTTAGTTTTCGTTCAGCCCCAGTTGCAACTTGACCTTCAACCCGCAACTGGGTTGTTGAATTTCCTTAGTTTTCGCTCAACCTCAGTTGCAACTCGACCTTCGACCCGCAACTGGGTTGATTTTTCTTTTCCCGTCGTCCACCCCCAGTTGCAACTCGACCACCGACCCGCAACTGGGTTGACTTTTCTTTTGCGTCGTCCACCCTCAGTTGTAAGTCGACCTTCGACGCGTCGTCCACCCCCAGTAGCATGTCGACCTTTGACCCGCAACTGGGTTGTTGAATTTCCTTAGTTTTCATTCATCCTCCAGTTGCAACTCGACCTTCGACCCGCAACTGGGTTGATTTTTCTTTTCCCGTCGTCCACCCCCAGTTGCAACTCGACCACCGACCCGCAACTCGGGGGCTGAATTTTTTCCCCTTACACCACTAGTCGCAACTCGACCATCGACCTGCAACCGAGTTTTATTTTTTTCTACCTAAAACCCCCAGTTGCAACACAACCATGAATCCGCAACTGGGTTGTTGAATTTCTTTAGTTTTCATTCAACCTCCAGTTGCAACTTGATCTTCGACCCGCAACTGGGTTGATTTTTCTTTTTTTCCGTCGTCCACCCCCAGTTGCAAGTCGACCTTCGACCCGCAACTGGGTTTATTTTTATTTTTCCGTCGTCCACCCCCAGTCGCAAGCCGACCTTCGACCCGCAACTGGGTTGATTTTTCTTTTTTCGTCATCCAACCCCAGTTGCAAGTCGACTTTCGACCTGCAACTGGGTTGATTTTTCTTTTCCCCTCGTCCACCCACAATTGCAAGTCGACCATCGACCCGCAACTGGGTTGATTTTTCTTTTTCCATCGTCCACCCCCAGTCGCAAGCCGACCATCGACCCACAACTGGGGGCTAAATTTTTTTACGTTAGTTTTCCTTAGTTTTCGTTCAGCCCCAGTTGCAACTCGACCACCGACCCGCAAATGGGTTGTTGAATTTTCCTTAGTTTTCGCGCAACCTCAGTTGCAAGTCGACCTTCGACCCGCAACCGGGTTGATTTTTCTTTTCCCGTCGTCCACCCCCAGTTGCAACTCGACCACCGACCCGCAACTGGGTTGACTTTTCTTTTGCGTCGTCCACCCTCAGTTGCAAGTCGACCACCGACCCGCAACTGGGTTGAATTTTCTTTTGCGTCGTCCACCCTCAGTTGCAAGTCGACCTTCGACGCGTCGTCCACCCCCAGTTGCATGTCAACCTTCGACCCCGCAACTGGGTTGTTGAATTTCCTTAGTTTTCGCTCACCCCCAGTTGCATGTCGACTTTTGACCCGCAACTGGGTTGATTTTTCTTTTCCTGTCGTCCACCCCCAGTTGCAACTCGACCACCGACCCGCAACTCGGGGGCTGAATTTTTTTCCCTTACACCACTAGTCGCAACTCGACCATCGACCTGCAACCGAGTTTGATTTTTTTCTACCTAAAACCCCTAGTTGCAACACAACCATGAATCCGCAACTGGGTTGTTGAATTTCTTTAGTTTTCATTCAACCTCCAGTTGCAACTTGATCTTCGACCCGCAATTGGGTTGAATTTTCTTTTTTTCCGTCGTCCACCCCCAGTTGCAAGTCGACCTTCGACCCGCAACTGGGGGCTAAAATTTTTTACGTTAGTTTTCCTTAGTTTTCGCTCACCCCCAGTTGCATGTCGACCTTCGACCCGCAACTGGGTTGATTTTTCTTTTTTTGTCATCCAACCCCAGTTGCAAGTCGACCTTCGACCTGCAACTGGGTTGATTTTTTCTTTTCCCGTCGTCCACCCCCAGTTGCAAGTCGACCATCGACCCGCAACTGGGTTGATTTTGATTTTTCCGTCGTCCACCCCCAGTCGCAAGCCGACCATCGACCCACAACTGGGGGCTAAATTTTTTAACGTTAGTTTTCCTTAGTTTTCGTTCAGCCCCAGTTGCAACTTCTTAAAATATTTTTTGATTTTTTAATTGTTTTTTTTACATTTTTAGATAGCTTATTTGCCTTTTTTGAAGTATATCTTACATAATTAATGCAATTTTAATGAAGATAAATGTCTTACTAGTTTTTCCCCTCATCTCAACGGTGAGGTCAGTTACTCCCCCACGCTTCACTGGAACACGCAAGAGCGGTGCAGAGACGGGGACGCCGAGCTCCAAGCCGATGGCGACTGATCTCGCCACCGATGAGCCTCCCGCACCATCCAACAGCGACGAACCCCCAGCAACCGACGCCCCTTGCAAGCGCGTAAGTATTCCCCTCGCCCTACCAAATCTTCCGCGTGCCCGCGTGTCCTTTAGCTGGTCGATTTCGGGCGGCATGAATCTCCAACCCCCAATCCAGCGCGTTTTGCCTGAAATCAGTGCATCTGCGTAGTGCCCTCCCTCTTTTTGTACTTGATAGGGAAATCAATCGTAGTCAGATCTCGATTTTCGTTGATGTTTTGTGCGGATGTCAATTTGTTCATGAGCTTTTTTCCAGCGGAGTTGTGTTTGAAATTAGCGAATCCCCGAAGCAGCCTTTGAACTAGTGGAACCTGTTAGGGGCATACAAATCGATTTTGGTTGTCACCTCAATCATGTGCGGGAGACAAGATCAGGCCCGCCAGAGCCATGGCCTGTGTATTTTGCAGTTTCAGTTTTCGCTTGAACCTGTAACTAGTTGGGGGGATTAGGCTGGGGCTAGCTTGGGTATTAGGTTAGGGCTAGCTCAGGGCTCGCAAAATCATAACCACATCCTTGGTCTTACTTTTTTTCAAAATCAAAGTTGTGTGTGTAAATTTGATTTGGGAGGAGCAGAACAATCTAGTTGAGGTAGGTACATAGTCTGTTGTTGTTAGTGTTAACAGAGAAGGATATCTCAACCTATATTCTTTTACAGGCTCAATGATTTTTCATCTTATTAATGTTTGCTTAATGATTTCACAGGTAGTTGTAAAGATGGACATCTCGAACATTGAAAAACAGGCCGACGACCCTTCCAAATCACTGAGAGGCGACGATCCCCACGGAGATGACATTCAGCGCAAGGAGGCAAGTAACTTGTTCACTCTCTGTCATGGAATGGGAATCAACTTGCGTTCATGAATGTTTTCCAATTATAATTGTGTCCTATCAACGTTAAATTTTCAGAAACAAGTTTAATGTCTGATTATTGTTCTTAAAATCTAATAACTGTTGTTGTTAGGTTTAATCAATCATTTTATTCAGTTTTTTATGAAGTTTTTGTAATTAGCTTCAAATTTTTTGAGCTAATGATTGTTTTGTTTTGTTTACCATAGGCGGTTGAAAGGATAGACATGCTGAAGCCGGAAAAACTGGCTGACAACCCTTCAAACTCACTGAGAGGCCAAGATCCCCACGGAGATGACGTCCAGCGCAAGGAGGCAAGTAACTTTTTTTCACTCTCTGTCATGCAATGGAATTAACTTGCGCTCATAAAAGTTTTCCAATTAATTTTGTCTCCTATCAACGTTAAATATCAGAGAAAAGTTTAATGTCTGATTTGTTGTTCTTAAAAGCTAATAATTGTTGTTGTTAGGTTTAATCATTCATTTTATTCAGTTTTTTTAAGAAGTTTTTGTAATTAGCTTCAATTTTTAAGCCATTCATTGTTTTGTCTTTGTTTTACCACAGGATGTTGAAAGGATACACATGCTAAAGCCGGAAAAACAAGATGATGACCCTTCTAACTCATCGAGAGGTCATGACCCCCATGGAGATGACGTCCAGCGCAAGGAGGCAAGTACCATGTTCATTCTTTTGTCACGCAACATAATCAACTTGCAATCGTAACTTTTTTCCATTTAATTTTGTCTCCTATCAACGTTAAATATCAGAGACAAGTTTTAGTGTCTGATTTGTTGTTCTTAAAATCTAATAACTGTTGTTGTTAGGTTTAAACCATCATTTTATTCAGTTTTTTAAGAAGTTATTGTAATTAGCTTCATTTTTTCAGATAATCATTGTTGCGTTTTGTTTACCACAGGAGGTTCAAAGGATGCCCATGCTGAAGCCGAAAAAACAACTTGATGACACTTTTGTATCAGGCAGCAGTAATGACCCCCATGTTATTGACATCCAGCACAAGGAGGCAAGTATCTTGCTCCCATATTTTGATTTTTTTTGTCATTTTTAGCTTAGCAACATTTTTTGTTCCTCGTGCCCTGCTTTTTTGATTTTTTGTCAATGTGACATGAACTGTATTTTTTTATATTTTAACACAGCACAAATATCATATGTTACTTAATTAAGCAGGTTTTACTATATCATTTTGATGTCATTTGGAGCGTTCTAGAGTTGCGAAATTATAGGGGGGTGATTCATTTATATTTTTCTAAATCAATGTTTGTTCTTTCTTTACTCATGTGGTTGCAGACACGGATATCAATAAGGATTTAACAGAAGCTGATGACATCGAGGAGGACACGCACGAGCAAGAGACCAGATATGCCGATGAGACAGAAACTGAAGTTTCGGACGCTATGCTCTTCGATGGGTTGAAGAAATTTGTAATTACCAAACTTTTCTGTATCTTTTTTGCTCATTCACTGTCACCGGTGCTGCTTTTCTCGGCATTTTGCTTTTCAACAATATGTTGCCTAAAAAGAGATAAAATAAAACGAAGATATTTTTACAAGTGTGTGTTATCTTATCTTTGGTTTTACTTACAGATATATAACAGTGTAGAGAGGAAACAGGGTAAGAAAGCAAGAAAAGAAGAAACTAGAAGGGTAATCTCTTTCAGAACTTGCTTATAATTTTCTTATGCATATCACAATGTTTTTCTGAATATTATAACTTACTTATATGTTTTTCTTATAACTTACATATATGTTTTTCTTACACTCTCTTATGTCATTCAAATAGAGAGATGTAGCAAACAACGCTTCAAGCAAAGATCAATTGAAAAGATCAAAACCTCCAGCATACAGCAGGTTCAGCATAGGGTACTTTGTCAAAATCGTTATAAGTGTCTATAAAAGCAATCACAAGATGGACATTGTGAGGAATGCTGGTTTCGGGTTCCTCCTCGAGCTAGAAGCCTGTTATGTGCCAAGAGCTTTTGCGCAATGGATTGCTGACAATATAAGCATAGAAGATGAAGCAATTGTTCTCAACGGAAGAAAAATTCCCCTAAACAGTGAAGTTGTATCTATGGTGCTTGGAATACCTTCCGGGAGTGTGCCAATCAACACCCTTGAAGAGGAATCTGGCAAATTAGAATTCCTTGCACTCTTTGGAAAGTCAAAAATCCCGTATATTAGTTTTTTCGGGGACAAACTGTTGACCGAAGACTTGCCTGACGACGATTTCTTGCGCTGTTTCCTGATTGTTGCTCTTGCAACATTTCTTTGTCCTACATCGAACACCAAGCCCAGCCCCAAATACATGGGAGCTCTTGTTGACTTATCAAAACTGAAAGAATTAGACTGGTGCACTCTTCTCCACAAGTGGAATATCTGCTACATGACGAAATACCAGGATGATAAAGGAAAGGAGAAGCGAGCTTGCTGTAAGTACTTTATGTGTACTCACACACACAACAAACTTTTATTCTCACACTAGAACTATTTTCTATTTTTTATTTTTATGTTTTTTTGTATTGTTCAAGAAGGACCAATATTCAGAACAAAACACATTTCTTATGGCAGGTTCGATGTTTAGGCTTCAACAACTTTGGCTTGATATCAATATCAGATGCATTGCCAAAGATTTGCTTTTGGGAAGGTCGAACGATAAAGCACTTCAGCGACATGCTATTAGGGAAGGATAGGAAATACATAGCTTTGGAGGTAAATTGACAAAATCCAGCAAGCAATTTTCAAAAAATCTATTGATCTGCCTTTTTAATTCTATTTTTCAAATATTATCCATCTGCTTCATCATTTGTTGTTAACTTATTTTGTATCCACCACCAAAATCAAAAATAGATAAAAGCCGAGGCTGAAACATGCTATGCTGAAAAAAACCGCGGTTGGGCAAGCACTGCTAAGAACTCAAACATCAGGAAAACCATTGATAGAGCTGCTGGCAATTGTTAGTCAAACAAGGTTAAACATGCCCTTTTGTTCATTAATTGTTTTGTTCAGCTCTATGAAACAAATAACTTACTTTAAGAAAAACAAATAGCTTACTTTGCTTTTTTGGTTTACCCTTTTCTGGTGCAATCAGGTAAAAGAAGAGATATACAATTTATTTCAGAGCCACATGAAGGATGAAAACCTGAATACTTGTTCAAAATCAAAACAAATGCTTCTCGACACGTTAGCTGTCATATCTACCTCCTTGAACTGTTCCGATAGCACAATTAAGCTTCAAGACGATGTCGAACGCGAAGAAACAGTAAAAGAAAGCAGCTCTCAACGTACAGTTGTAGTTGACTCCAAGGGAAATGCAGTCAGCGATGGTTTGTTCCTTTTTTCTTTTTAATTTTATGTTTTTTTAACTGCCCCAATCAATTTCTTTTTTTTAGTAACTAGTTTGTTGCCTCTTATCTTTGTGCAGTTGAAAGGCACGCCAATAAGAAAAGGAAAACAAACTCCCAGCAGTCAACTACTTCAAAAGTTCAAACATCAGCTCAACCATTTGACCTAAAGGTCTTTCCTCTCCTTTTGTACCTAATTTTTTTCAGCATTTTTAGTTCTCTTGACCGCTTTTTGTTATTTTTTTACAGCCATATCAGTTGCATTTATTTTTTATCTTTTTTTACAAACCAGGACACTGATACTGAAAATCAAGGAGCACACTTGATCCCAAGACTATCAGAGTTAAACCCAGTAGAGCAAATTGGAGTTAAACATAGTTATCCAGAGGAGGCAGAGAAGGACAGAATTAGCAAGGAAATTTCAACAACAGAGAAAAGTTCAAGCCTAAGCTATTACCTATCAGCACCCAACCAAGCAGATGTAATAGAGGAAAAAGGCTTCAATGTTAACTCAAAAGAAGAGATCAAGCCCCAATCTCAAACTTATTTCGCTGGATTTGAAGCAATACCTATTCCCAAAAATATATAGTGTTGAATCCTATTTTTTATCTTTTATTCAGTTGATAGTATTTGATTGTGTTTCTCAAAATTTTCTTAGTTAGACCTGATCAACTTTCTGTGGAAAATCACCTCACAAATGTTTTTACAATTTTCTAACAGCAATCAAGCAAGGATGTGATTGTATACCAACGAAGGGATAAGGACGGGCAAACATCCAAAAGCAAATCGCATTTTGACGGTAAATATTAGCATGTCCAAATATCAAACATATTTTTTTGTTTTCTCGAGTGTGCTAGCTCTAATTGATGTTTTTTTTGTTTTTTTTTGTTTTGTAGATAACTTATCCAATCCCACAATGACAGGAAGAGAGAACAACAAGCGCAAGCAGCTGGATTTTGATATGAACAAACCTGCCGCTAACAACTTGTTTTCTCTACCTTCAAATCTCATTGATTATTTTTACCCAAATTCTTTTTTTCACAAGCGCAAGAAGCTGGATTTTGATATGAACAAACCTGCTGCTAACAATTTCTCTTTTGCTTATTTTTTTGTTTTATTTTAATCAATTTTTTTTATGCTTTTGTAGGCACACCGACGGTATTGAGCAACAAAACATAGAAGGCCTTCACCCCCTGGACATTGCACGCAAAAAATACTTCTTCCTTGACGACAGTATACCCCAATTCAGGTTGCTTGAAGATCACGATGACTGCGGCAACCAAATTACAGAACCTGAACTTATCCGACCACTTGGAATGAGTTTAGCAGATTATGAAGCAAAGATTGAAGTAATCTTATCTTATTTTTTTACTGAAACATTGTTTTCACATAGGAAAGTAAAATATGCACCTTTTTCACCTTTTTCTAGTTAATACTAATGTTCGTCAATCATGTTTGTTTCACAGGAAGCTAAGAAAAATTGGGGTAACAACAAAGTTAGCACACAAGATAACAATCAGGTAACAACAGCATCTCACATTTTTTACTATTCTAATTGGTTGTCTACAATTAGTCCTTACTATTTGTTTTTTATTTATTTTGCATCTAGGATGTTGAAACACCAAAAGGGGAATTTTCAATCCAATGCGCACAAAGGTATCCAACATCAGACTATTCCAAAGCAACAAAGCAAGTAAAAGGCATCATTAACTTGGTGAGCAGTTTCTCTATTATCCCTTTTCAGTAAAAACAAACGGCTATTTTTTATTTTTTTATTTAGCATTCTGCTGACTTGTTGTGTATCCAAACACATAATTAATAGGGTTCTCCAATACCTTTGTTGGAAACAACATGGGATAAGCGAAAGACTTGCTATTCACCAAGAGCAACAATGAAGTTTAACTATACTGGATCATCTTCACAGGAGCATAGGAAGGTTGTTTTTTCTTGAAATAAAAACATATAAAACAAACTACATTCTTATATCATTTCTTGTGTTTTTGAGTATACAAAGAGTTAATGGGTGATGTCACGATTTATGATTATTTTGATTGCCAGGTTTTCTCAACAGAACTAATCTCAGGAAGGAGGTTATTCCAGGATGACAAGATTGAACAATCTAGCTAGATGGAAGTAAAGAATATCCAATAACTATCCAAGACGATTTACAGGTAAAACGTAAATGAAGCATTATCTTTCTTGCTATTGTCCACATTTGCTTTTTTCAGCATTCAACTTTGCTTGATATTATTTACATTTAGTCCTCTTTTTGTTGTTGTTGTAGTCGTCCCCAGAGGTCCAAATTATTGGAGAGAGAGTATACATTGACAACTGTGAGAACTTGGCGACAAAAATAGATTCCTTATACAACACGAAACTGACGTTAGGAAGTGCCAGCTCTTCTCGTAGTAAAGAAAATATACCTCCCAAAAGATTTGTACAACCAAGCAGGTTTCAGAGCTCACCCTACACAAACTATGACAGAGGTCCTATTATGTTGCACGAACAGAAAGCATACGAAAAAATCATCATACTTAGAAAACAAGAGCAATATAGGAGGTTTGCCTAATCACATTTTTTTCCTTATACACCAATTCACTTTTATTTTCTATTTGTTCATTTACGGTTTTTTATATTTTTTTCTTATAATGGCAGCACATGGGCAGTACTGATTGACAACACAAAATTACCACTAGGACAGATTGGGGATTCATTTCAAGAAGATGGTTGGGTGGAAGCATATGTCATTAATATTTATTGCAGAATACTTTTCAGAGATAATCATCCAAAGCAATCAAAGAAACATTGTTTCTTCTCAACAGTCTCAGTACGTACTTTTCTGAAGCGTAAAATACTATTGTTAAACAAAGTTCACTACCTCCCAAAACAAAGATTGACATCTAGTTCCAAAATCCATCCACATCTAATTTTTCTAACAGGACTACTTGCTAGAGAAATGGAAAAATGAAGAAGCTAAGATGTCAATGAGGAAAAGAGCACTAGCAAGCTTCGCTGGAGCAGGGAAAGCGTTAGCTCTGCATGATACCGAGCGTGTAAGCAAGTTTTTTCAGATTTTATTCTTAATGTTATGTTCAGTTTTTATTCTTTTCTTTCGGGGCAGCTTGATGCTTTTTGCAGTCATATTTTTTAACACACAATTATAAATGCAGCTGCTATTTCCATCTGTGTACAAATCACATTGGTTCCTTTTTGTGGTTGATTTTGTAACAAGAAAATTCATATTTCTGGATTCATTATATCGGGCTAGTTCAGAATTTCACATAGAAATTAAAGACAAGATGGTAAGAATGTAATTTTTTTGGTCACCACCTCCTAAATTTTTCTGTATAAAAATTCTATTATTTAATAAAACCAGTTAGATGTATTAAGAGAATTTTATATTTTTATACAGATCAACAATTTTGTAAACACATGGGAGGAGAGCAATTTGAGGAGGATGGGCTTCATAAATTTTGGTATAGCATACCCTAACCTGCCTATGCAAGTCGGAAGGTGGGGAAACAAATTTATTCATTACTTCTCTTTAGTTATTTTCTGGTTTTGTATTTGTCAAGTGCTTTCGTTTATTTATTTTTCAAACAACAACAGCAATGCGTGTGGGATTTTCGTGCTGAAACGGATGCAAACATGGGATTCGAGGAATCCTACTCATTCAAACTTTGAAATGAAATACGTTCAAGACGCAAGGATACGGTTTGCAGGAGAGATTCTATTCAACCTACATAACAACATAGATGATGTGAAACTACTCATTAAAGATAATTGAAGATGCAACAAGGGTACCTTTTTTCTTATATTTTTTGCGTTTTTCATCTTATGAGTTGTGCATTAAACCCTGCACACAACATTGTTTTCTTATCTTCTTTTCCACCATTTCTTTTTTATTTTTCTAGCAGGTGAAACATTCCAACTAGCATCATGCTCTAAAGAGAGGAAAATGTCAGCTTCAAACACAAAGGAGTCATCAAGCATATGGGATAATATAGTTGTAATAGGATTTATAGATAAAGTTTGTATTTAGGTACTATATGGGTTAACATAGTTAGATTTCCTATAGTTTATTTCTCCTTCATCTCAGACTATGTTACATGCCTTATATTGGCACTTTTTTTTTACTAAAAAGAATTCGTTCCAAGTTTGATGCTTTTATATTTCTTCATCTTCCAGCATTTGTACATACGGTAGCATTATTTTTTGGAATCATACATTTAACAAAAGTCTTTTTCCAACTTCAACATAGTTGGTTGAAAAACAAAGCTTCCGCATTGCTTTTTTCAAATTTCTTGTTTTTAACAAGTACAGCAAAGTCAATTGTTGATGGGAAACTGAAGAAACAAGAGCATTTTTTCTCAAGTCAGGTGCGAGTCAAACATGAACCTCCTTTTTTTTATTAGAAAGTTATTAACACAGAACATAGTTTTATGTCTAATTGTTCATTATTTAGTAGCATCACAAATAAAAACAAAGTATCATTGAGCAATATCAGAGTTGGAGAGAGGAAATGTTCAACACCCACAACTCCAACAGGTTCAAAGGTAAACATGAAACTTAACTCTTACAACACAAGTCTTTTTATTTAGTACTTCAATTCTAATTTCTCGCAGAATTTAAACAGCACTACTCCAGTTTTGTTCCCCCTTTTTTGCAATCACAAAGACCCTTGCATCTCCGAGATAGTACTTTTCTTCCGTTGACGCTTTGCACCACTCTTTCCGTTTGTGCTCGCATCAGTTTTCTTCCGTTGTCGCTTGCCACTACTTTTTTCATTTGGGGGCACATCACTAGCATCTGGAAAGATGTGAAATTCAAATTAATCAGATTTTTTGCTTGCTAAGAAAAATGAAAATAAGTAACTAAACTTGCTGGAAAAAAAACCTGTATTCTTCTTGCTTACTGCCTTCTTCTTTTCAAACTCTGATTTGTCAATATTCAAGTTGTGGCAAGTAGCTATATTGTTTTTACCGCTTCTGCAATGGCTGCATTTACTTTGTTTCTTTGCAAGAAATTTCTCCTTCATAGTAAGATAACGTCCACGTGGACGTCCTTTAGACTTCACAATATCAGGGTCTTGTAATGTATCATATCCATCAGGATGAGGCCCAGCAACAGCAGGAGTAGCTTCGGTCTCAAATCCTTTTTCTTGAAGTTTTATCAAATCTTCCGCCCTTGTCATTTCCTCTAGCCCAATAAAAATCTTTTCACCTTCTTTAACAACAAACAGGTATCTCTCATTTGTTCGAGCACCATCGGAAGTCATATCATTGAACATCTTGGACAGCAAAGTGTACCTCAAATGTCTGCTACCCTCAGTCAACTCCATAGGAATATTGAATTGTTTGTGTCGCACATATTCTCTGGTTTTTGGTCTCCATCTGTCCACATAGTATTTCTCAGGAAGCAGCGACTTGTTCAACTGAAACATGACCCTTAGTATGTGTGCACACACAATCCCATCTTTCTGGAACTTGCCGCAAATGCAAGCAAACTCTTCAGTCTCAAGGTTAGCAAGAACAAGATACCGACGACTCCGAAAATCTTTTGCAGCAAACAATGGCGACTTGAAAACCTCAAACCTCGAACCATTCTCAATGACATCCATATGCAAGTTTGAAGCAAACTTTATTTGTTTCTGAAACAAATAAAAAATCTTCCTGTTGTACATTTTTGAAGCCTGAATTTCAATATCATTTCCTGACCAGAACGCAGGTGTTGTTGTTCTAGTTATCGAGTCCTGCTCCCTCTCTTTCTCTTCAATACCTTCTGAAATCTTTGTGTATTCCTCCAGGAAGCTGATGACACTATAATTTGAAGCAATATTATCTTTAAAGAGCGCGTCGGTCCCCTCGCTACGAGATGTCGAGTGCATAAGAGGCAAAAAATCCATCTTAAAGTACACAGGCGCCCACCTTTTCCTTTCCTTCCACATGATGCTGAAATATTTTACATTTCCAATTTCATATTTCGCAACCATATCCTGCCAAAGCTTTTCAAACTCTGCAATCGTGAGTGAGTTGTGCACAATATCCATAAATTCATCATGCAAATTCTCATTTGCCACAAAGGGCCTACAACACTTCTCCTCAGCCTTTTTAACAATGTGGAAGAGACAATTCATGTGCTTTGATTGCTTGAATACATCTGGCACACCATCCTTCATAGACACATCCTGATCTGTTATAACAGTGCATGGTTGTTTCCCACCCATGCAGTCCAAAAATGTTTTGAACAACCACTGGAATGTATCAATCGTCTCATTTTGAATTATTGCACAAGCAAACAAGCAGGTATGAGCATGACCAGTCACACCAACAAAGGGCGCAAATGGTAGGTTGTACTTGTTTGTGCGGTACGTCGTATCGAAACTCAGGCTGTCACCATAGAGGTCGTACATCTTTCTTGAATATCCATCCGCCCAAAAAATGCATTGCACTTTCTTTGTGTTATTGGGATCCACTTTGAACTTGTAGTAGAATCTCGCATCAACCGCTTGCCTCTCTCTAAAGTAACTCAGGACTTGCATCATGTCGTTGTCAGTGTTTTCTCTTCTTATTGATGCTCTCAAATTGCTCACATGCTTTTTGGAATAAGGGAGTGGCCCTTTCCTCAAGTACGACATTATCGCCATGATCTTCCTTGTTGGCATTTTCACAGAGTTGAATGTTCTCACAAACAGCTTCTCCTCATCCGTCATGTGCCTATGCGACCTCAAGTACTTGGACTCCTCTGGTGGACTCAGATCATGGTTGTGCTCAAGATTTATGTCCACAATAACCCACTTGTCATTTTGTTTTGCAACAACCATCTTTGCTGGACACCCTGTTATTTCAATGGCATTTCTCCTCTTTTTCCTTATTTTTTCTGGAGCGACCACACCAGTTCTCTCTTGTTTTCTTTCTTTCTTTTGAACTCTTCTTCTCTCCTTTTCCTCCTCATCAACAACTTGTCCCGACCTGTTGCATCTGAATATGCACCGTGTCTCGCCCCTGCCCGGTTCTTTCTGCGCACGGTAACTTGATGCCTTCTTAACAGAAAAACCAGATATGGAAGCATACTCATTGAAAAATCCTTGAGCCACGCTTGATGAGTCAAAAACCTTGTTAAGGTGTGGCGTATGGTGGCTGCGCAGTTCTTGGATGGAGGTCTGCGCTGCTGTAACACTGTCATTCTCAAGGAAAATGGCAATGTCTTCCTGAGTCAAGCGATCAACACCGTCATCTTTTTCTGAATCTTCTCGATCCGAATCTTCGGTATTACCACCTGCATTCTCCACCTCAATTATATTGTAGGGCTCTTCAGATGCATCATTATTCTCTGGTTGACCAGGCATATCACCTATATCAGAATAGTCACTCATAGGATCATCGTCAACGTCATTGTCTTCAAGTGTAACCCCCCAGGCATCCAGTAAATCTGCACCTGGAGCAGCCATACCATCTTTCCAAGTCAAAGCATGCACAGGTGAAGTTTCTCCATAGTCATTCTGGCAGTCATTGTTCCAGACATCAGTTGCGTCATCTTGATTATTGAAATTTGTTTCAATATCCCCAAAGCCAGGCCCACCAGCTGCATCATCTTGATTATTGAAGCTTGTTTCAATACCATCAAAGGCAGACCCATCGTCAAAGTTTGAGCTCCGACCAGTTATCATGAATGTCTTATTCTGGGCATAAATAAAAACAATAATCAAATGCTAATTTTTTTATTTTCCTTATGTATCAATGCTTTTTCTTTTATTTTTATAAGATCATCATTTGTTTTTATGTCTTTTTCACAGGGAGATTGTTGAACACAATACCTCAGCACCAATAACTATTTGTTTTTCTTTGACCAAAAAACAACCATTGTTTACACAGTTTTGGTAGGGAAACAAGTGTAGCCCTTTTTGTTAGTAAACTTCATAAGAGTTCTTGGACACAATTTCCTTTTTCAAAATAAATCTCCTACAGGTGTAAAGAAATCGAAGCCCTAATAACACAGTGGGTGTAGGGGAAGAAGTGCAGATCTTAGTTTAGTAAACCTCAAGAAAAAGGAACAGGGGAACAGGGGAACAGATTATCAACACACAAGCAAACAATTTTCTTGTGTTTTTTACATCTACTATAGAGGGAGATCTAATAACAAGGTATGGGGAGACGGGAGAGAAGCTGCAAAACCTTGGGAAGATTCCTCCCCACCACCAGCCATGGAGTCCATATGGACCTGTCCTTTTTCAAATCTCTATTTATTTCTGTCACACCACCATAGAAGTTGCAGATCCAGCCCCTGTGTTTGTGTTTGATGGGAGAGAGAGATGGGGATCTGGATCTGGTTTTGTGAGCGAAAGAAAAGGAGAGAGAGGATGGAGAACGAGAGGGGAGGAGCACGAAGGGAGAAGGGAGGAGGACGAGGGGGTCCTGTGTGGTGTTGGGTTTATCTGTCCAAAACCCTGACACAGGGATTGCTTTTTTCTTTTTTTTTCTTTTGACCATCTAGTTGGCCCAGAAAAGCCCAGTCAAACTAACAAGAGAAGAGCCCACTCAAACAAAGAAACAAACAAACAAGAGAAAGCCCAGAAAACGGTTCGATCGGAGGGAGGGTGATCGGTGGGAGGGGGGAGATCGGGGGAGGGGCTTTTGTCTTTTTTTCCGCTGACGTCACCGCATGTGCGCATGAGCCCTAGTCGCGCCCTTTTCTTTTTGCACTTCCAAAGCAAGCAAAACACAACGTATGCAGGAGTATACACTGAGTGCTTCATACAGAGCATCACTGTTTGGTCGTGTACATATGCTAAATACCAAAAGAGATTTCATATAGGAATCCAGATGGAATGTTATCATCCAAATCATGGGAATTTGATTGATACTTATAGTTGGCTTCAGCGTAATAGCACAATCTGTCAAAACCAGCAGGAACCAAACCGGTGACTGAAATGTTTTGAGTAGTAAGTTCAGCAAGCACCTAGAGACTGACCCTGATCAGAGCCTGGAAGCGAAGTGCCTGTCTCTTCTCCTCGTCGCTCTCCATGGCGATCCCAACGGCCCGGCACGCATCGGGGAACATGGACATCCTGATGGACGCGTAGGCGGCGCCGTCCCATTTCCTGGCGGCGAGCTGGTCAGCGAGCTTGAGGGCCTCGGCGGCGGTCTCGGGCGCGCCGGCGCAGACGACGTCGACGATGCCGAGCTCCCTGGCCTCGGGGGCCCGGAGCTTCTTCCCCCTGAGCACGACGTCACGAAGCGCGTGCGCCGGCGAGATCTTGGCGCGGAGGACGTGCATGAAGTATGGCGGGAGGGAGAGGCCGATGTCGACCTCGCTCATGTAGAGCACGCCGCGGTCGTCGCGCATGACGCGGTAGTCGTGGCAGAGCGCGAGGAGGAACCCACCCGCCGCGGCGTGGCCCGTGACGGCGGCGACGGTGGGCATGGGGAGGGCGAGCATGTCGGCGGCGACGGGGCGGAGCGCGTCGACGAGCTCGCCGAGCTGCGCGCGGGAGGTGCCCGTCCAGTCGAGGCCGTTGGAGAAGAAGCGGCCCTCGGCGACCGTCACCAGTGCCGCCCCCGGGGTGGCCTGGGCGAGCACCGAGGCGAGCGCGGAGCGGATGGAGGCGATGAGCGCGTGGCCCAGGCGGTGCTCGCCATCGCCGGTGAGGGTGAGGACGAAGACCCGGCCGCGCTGCTCCAGCGTGCACATCGTCGCCGGCCGGCTGGGTGGGGGGAGGGTGGTGGACTTGGGGCCTCGGAGATGTCGATGTGTGCCACTTGTGAAACAAAGAAGTGATCAAATGGAAGCAACTTCTCCACGGTCAAGGATACCAGGTTGGCCATGGCATGAAAGAGAGTGAGCATTCATCCAATCGTAAAAGGATATGATGGTTATTTTTTTTAATGAATTGTTTAAAAACAAATTGTTAATAATTTTTCCAATTTGACATATGAGCAAATATATTCTGTTGTTTCATTATTGGGCTTTGCTCGACAACAATGAGAAGTGGAAAGATGAAAACAAATAAATATTCTAACGAAGAAGAATGTTAAAACATCTTATTTCGCTACAAATATAGGTACCTGAATTAATCTATCGAGTATATATAAACTACCTATATTTCGCTACATAAGGAGTATAAAATGGGTCGTGTTTTGATTGAACTTTACTATTGAATCGATGCTCACTCTCTTTCATGGCATGACCAACATGGTATCCTTACCGTGGAAAAGTTGATTCCCTTTGATCATTTGTTTGTTTGAGAAGTGGCAACATCAATTTATCATTATCAATTTCATGTGGAGTGGACAAAGAAATGTCTTTTATGCCTACCGACCCGTTCATCTACATGTTAGCATATGTGGTCGCAAATATGAAACTAAAGTGCATTGAAAATTCATGTTTAAAATTATGATTATGTTTTGTACGAAACGAAAGATAGATGCAACAAAAAAAATATTTCTTGCATTTGGTGGTGGATTTTATTGGCGTTGTACATGTTAAAGCCATGGGACGTCGACATTTATCCCCGCAGGCAGTACTGCTGCCCGTACTACATCACCAGTGATGCATACAGATTGAGAAATTCCAACCCTCCCCTGCTCAAATCCGCGGTGAATTTCCTCCGCCGAGAGAGAAAAACAACGAAGGGGTCCATCGCCCGTCGAGTCCTCCGCTCCCCGACCAACCGCCACCGCGTTAAATCCGCACGCAACTCCCCTCTTTCGGTCACTCCACCGCACCTCCGAGGCCTCTTTCCGGTCAGTCTCCCCCCCCCACCAACTATCCAATTGTTAATATAGTTTGGCTCAAGGTTTGACTTCAGGACAACTTGATAATTTCCAGTCAACCTAGTGTTTATAACCTCCAATCAATCAAACAGGAAATGGAAAAAATCAATCATGGCTTGCCCACCTCAATACACTCTTGGCCATGCGAACATCAATTATCGTTGCTGATGCATGGCCGCATCTCCTCTCGCGTAAGCATCTTCGATCACGCCGCCATTGTCGCACCGATGTACTCCTTCGCCTCTTGTCATATGTCATCTTGTTGGTCCACATTCACTCTCTACTCGGTGTCTGCAAGTCTTGGACTCATATGGGATCATGCTCGTTGACAAACTAAGAAACACGCACTCGTTGCTCTCGTTTAACCAATTGTTCCACACAAGGCGCATGGGTTGTCCGACCTCCCCCTGCCAGCAAAGCCGCTTGATGGAGAATAACTGGTGTGTGCTCATCAATGTCGAATTGGGAAAAGGAAGATAGACAAAACTAGGATGATTGAGGGGGTGCTTTAAGATGCTTTGATGCAACACTCAAGATTCCCTCCATAAAGAAATATAAGAGCGTTTAGAATACTAAAGTAGTGATCTAAACACTCTTATATTTCTTTACGGAGGGGGTACCTGGTAACGTAAATACGTTAGCTAAGTTGAATTATTTTCTTGGTGACGCTCATTCCTAAGGTATTTTGATATTCTTGAGTTAATTTTTCACAAAAAGGTATCGTATTTTGATATTCCTGAGTTAATTTTTCACTCAAAGATATCATATTTTGATGAGTATGGATGCAAAATCCAACACAAGCTAAGAGAATAATACGCTGCATCTTTGTTAGCTTCACTGCATGGCATCCTTCGTTGGGCATATGTAGAGAGAAAATATGCGCGATATGCCAGACAAGTAGGTATGGCTTTATTGTTGGATAAAAAATATCTGCAGTAGATATTTGTTCATCTTAATTGTGCTGATGCGATCGAAAGTAGTACTTTCGTTGGATATATATTTATAGCTAGTGCAAATTACTCTATCCGTACCGAAATATAGGTAGCCGAATTAGTCTATCGAGTATATATAAACTACCTATATTTCGCTATGTAAGGAGTATAAAGTGAGCCGTGTGTTGATTCAACTCTGCTATTGAATCGATGCTCATTCTTTTTCATACCATGACCAACATAGTATCCTTGACTGTGGAGAAGTTGATTCCCTTTGATCAATTGTTTGTTTCAGAAGTGGCAACGTCAATTTATCATTATCAATTTCATGTGGATTGGACAAAGAAATGTCTTCTATATACCTACCGACTCGTTCATCATGTTAGCAAATGTGGTCACAAATATGAAACTAAAGAGCATTGAAAATTCCCATTTAAAATTATAATTATGCTTTGTAAAAAACAAAAGATAGATGCAATAACAAAAACATTTCATACATTTTGTCGTGTATTTTACTTTTTAGAAAAAGAAAGTGCAGGTCGAATCCAATATAGGGTTCAAATTTAATCAAACTTTAAATTAACAAAGTCATCAATCGATCAAGATTTTTTTTAAACTTACCTGTTAGGATACAGAACGTGCATTTTATTGGCGTTGTACATTTTTAAAATATGGAACATCGACATTTAAATATAGACCTGTGCAGGCGCACGAGTAGAGGTTACCCGGTGTCCAATAACACCGAAAACGTCAACGTAGGTCCGTCCCTGCCAACATCGTATCCTTGATCGTGGAGAAGTTGATTCCCTTTTATCAGTTGTTTGTTTCGGGAAATGACAACATCAATTTATCATTATCAGTTTCATTAAAATATGAAACTGTAGAGCATTGCAAATTCCCATATAAAATTATAATTACGGTTAAAAGAAAGAAAGATAGATGCAACAACAAAAATCTTTTTGCATTTGGTGGTTGATTTTATTGGCGTTGTACATGTTAAAAGCCAGGGGACGTCGACATTTATCCCCGCAGGCAGTACTGCTTTTTTTTTGAGAAATACAGTACAACTCTGACGCTCACATACACGAGTATACAATCACCCCTATGACGCACACACGCACACCCTACCCCTATGAGCATCTTCGCAATACTGAGCCGGTACATCATCTTGAGATTAACGAAGCAACCACCTCGTCTTCGACGGAAACGTCTCCTCCCACTGAAAGCGCATCACCGGAAGCCCTGAAATAAATCCAGAAAAATGCGAGCACCATTGTCAAATCTGGGATTTAAATTCTGGTGGACCGGGGATACAACCATCCACCTAACGAAGGTTGATTCGCCGCAGGCAGTACTGCTGCCCGTACTAGTACATCATCAGTGATGCATACAGATCGAGAAATTCCAACCCTCAAATCCGCGGTGAATTTCCTCCGCCGAGAGAGAAAAACAACGAGGGATCCATCGCCGGTCGTCGGGTCCTCCGCTCCCCGGCCAGCCGCCACCGCGTTAAATCCGCACGCAACTCCCCTCTTCCGGTCGGTCTACCACATCTCCGACTCCTCCCCAAGTCCACCCCCCTGCCCCCACCCCCACCAACCCACCCAGCCGGCCGGCGACGATGTGCACCTTGGAGCAGCGCGGCCGGGTCTTCGTCCTCACCCTCACCGGCGACGGCGAGCACCGCCTGGGCCACGCGCTCATCGCCTCCATCCGCTCCGCGCTCGCCTCGGTGCTCGCCGCGGCCCAGGCCCAGCCCACCCCGGGGGCGGCCCTGGTCACCGTCGCAGAGGGCCGCTTCTTCTCCAACGGCCTCGACATCGGGTGGGCGGGCACCTCCCGCGCGCGGCTCGGGGAGCTCGTCGACGCGCTCCGCCCCGTCGCCGCCGACCTGCTCGCCCTCCCCATGCCCACCGTCGCCGCCGTCACCGGCCATGCCTCCGCCGGCGGCTTCCTCCTCGCGCTCTGCCACGACTACCGCGTCATGCGCGCCGACCGCGGCGTGCTCTACATGAGCGAGGTCGACATCGGCCTCCCCCTCCCGCCCTACTTCGTGCACGTCCTCCGCGCCAAGATCTCCCAGGCGCACGCGCTCCGGGACGTCGTGCTCAGGGGGAAGAAGCTCCGGGCCCCCGAGGCCAGGGAGCTCGGCATCGTCGACGTCGTCTGCCCCGGCGCGCCCGAGACCGCCGCCGAGGCCATCAAACTCGCCGAGCAGTTTGCCTCCAGGAAGTGGGACGGCGCCGTCTACGCGTCCATCAGGATGTCCATTTTCCCCGACGCGTGCAAGGCGGTTGGGATCGCCGTGGAGAGCGACGAGGAGAAGACCCGGCACTTCGCTTCCAGGCTCTGATCGGGGTCAGTCTCTGCAGCTTTGCTTCCCCATTCCCTGATTTGTCTGTCTATGTGCTTGCTGAACTCACTACTGAATAAGGGAAAACATTGCAGTTTGGTCTCGTTACAGTACAATTTGGTGACAAAACATTGCAGTTTGATTCCTGCTAGTTTGGCAGATTACGCTGGTGAAGCCAATTATAAGTACCAATTGATTCCCATGATTTGGATGATAAGATTCCATCTAATTTCAGCTGCAGTTGTACTACTTGAGACTAGCTTTAATCTGATTGTGGTTATCACTTGCCAACCGTAGCTGATGTTGGTAATCTATCTGATTCAAATGTACCAACAATACCTACGACATACCTTGGCCTAACAGATCAACACAAGATACATCTAGAGGGTCCACTCTAATTGTCCTTAGGCTTTTGTTCTGCTTGTATAATTCCAGTTAGAGATGACAGCGGCACTACATGTCCTCCATCTGCGAGCAAGGCGTGAGTATCCGAGCTATTAGCTGTGCTAAACTGACACTCTATACAACCTTGTGAAATCTGTTCACCAAGATTTATCTGTCAAGTTTAGGGCAATGGTTGGTCCACTATGTTGTCCTCTTGCAGTTGTTTGTTCTGCTGATACAAATCCATGTTTTGGGCTGTTCCAGGGCTCCTTGTTAGAAAATCCCCATGTATATTTGATCATTGCTCTTACTTTGGTTTTATCGAAACAACACTGCTGAATAATGATGACAACTACGATAGGAGAATGTTAGATAATCCATCATTATTGTCCTTCTGAGATTTCGTTGGTCTTTCTAATTCGTGTATGAACATTTCTGTCAATGATAACCTAAATAGCTAATGGTGTGGCTATGAGCATATGACTACATGCTTATCCTGACACCAGGGTGTTCGTCCACCAGTGCTTCACAAAAATGGCCCATTATTCCATTTGTTTCCTTTTCACTATTGATCTGTGCCTTACATTACTAAATAGATGAAGCAATATAAATCAAATAAAATGGGGACTCCATTGTCATGTAACTTTCGTACGATGTTTTCTTATTATCATTACTCTACACTCACAAACCATGTTGGAACATAAGGTGTCTTTGCTGCTCTTAGTTGCGTTGGCCCAGCTATGTAGCATGAAAGCGAACAATTAAAACTTCCTTCTCTGGTGATTTACAATTCTTCCGTACAATCTTTCTTCAAGCTTTTGAACCAACCTACCTTTTTCCTTGCAGAGTTTCTATCGAGCATGAAATCTCTCTATAGTTCGCATCTGTACACAGTCGGACAATGATGCTCTGTATGAAGCACTCAGCATATACTTGTGGAAACGTTGTATTTTGCTTGCTTTGGAAGTGCAAAACAAATAGAATGCTTGTGTGTGATTGTTGGGTTCATAATTCTATTGTTGCTGCGGTGAGATTCTTATTTAGAAAGTTGACATATGATGTGCCCGAATAAATTGTGTTCTTTGCCTCTTGGAACCATAAGAGCATGTTTGGGTAAAAAAAACTCATAACAATCTCCAAATACCATTAAGGCTCCATCCAAATTGAAATGTTATAATCTCAAAAAGTCAAAATAGTGAATATGCACATGGTTTCTTAGTAAAGATGAGATGGTCTCCAGGTGGTGGCCATTCTCATCGATGGTCTTGGCCTCAAGCAAGCAGCTTCCTAGCCGGACTGAGTAACCTGCACTCGCAACTCTTGTTCGACAAATTGGTTTACACGAGGCACAAGCCAAGGAAGGACACACTAGTTGTGCAAAGCCACCAGGTGGAGTAGTGGGGTGTACAATCAGGAAAAGATGACACAACGGGGAAGACAAATGCATCATTAATGATTGTCGAAAATATTCTTCCAAAAAAATGAGAGCAAAGAATATTTCTTTTCAGTTATCTTGCAAGGGAGGATGCTGAACATTGCGGTCTAAGCAAAGTAACTAAACTTTATTTAATTGTTGTCATGAAGATGAAATAAACTACTAAATTTATATATGTATAATATATTTTTGTTTATTGCTCCGACATCCTCTTGTACTAAGCTGCTATTCTCGTTTACAACAACACAAAGTAGTGAATGGCAGGCTAGAAAAGGCTATGAATCTCATGTAGTATGTGAAAGTTCAAACTGAATCAAGAAATGGTATAGATGGTGTGACAACTGACAACCGATCATGGCACATCTGAAACTGGCAGCATATTTGGCATGATCTCCATGCCCAGGGTGAGCCTTCACTCTTTGCCATCTGCGGCACGAAGGGAGCCGAGCTGGACCGGTGCTTGTGTGGTGCAGACCTTGGATGATCCATAGGCCGACACATCGGCGCCTTCGGACTTCTCCTTCTCCAGCTGCTCCCTGATCCAGAAGTATGTGATCCTCAGCCCATCCTGCAGGCAGCATTTGGATTCAGTTTGACAAGTGATGAACATTTGTGTGTATGTGTGTGCAAACTTGGGTGGCTGAACAGAACAGAGCTGAAAATTTTGGAAAGCTACCTTCAGCCTCATGGTTGGAGCCCAGCCAAGTTTCTCCTTGATAAGCGTGTTGTCAGAGTTACGGCCACGGACACCCTCAGGGCCGGGGATGTGGTGGATGGGCAGCTGCTTGTTCTCGAAGCCCAGGACTATTTCAGCCATCTCATTCATGCTCACCATTTCATCGCTTCCGATGTTTACAGGCTCGCGGAAATCAGACTTGGTAAGCCTGAAGGCATTTGGAAAAAGGTAATCTTTAGCTGACCAATAAAATTATACAATTCTTGGGCAAAGGAGAGAACCTTGTAAATTTATATATATGTTTTAAAAACGGAGTGCGTATGACAGTGGAAAGTAATGGCAGGGCAGAAACAAAGATGCACTGAGCAGCACATGTGCAATAAAACATGTAAGCTTCCTAAAAAGGAATAAAACCGCTGTCCTACCAGTCTGTACACCTTCAGGTACAACATACAATCATCTGAGACAAAACTGTTTGTTTCGCCATCACAACCAATTAAGAAACTACACTGAAGAGGTGGTTCACAAACTGCAATTCTGTTCACCAAAATTCAACATTTCATCTGAAACTTTCAAGTTTTAGGAAAGCAAAAAACAACTAATACTTCCCTCAAAAGTTGGAAGAGGAACTAAAGCTATAATCCATTAATTGTCATCTCAGCACAAACTGTCTTATTCTCCACACTAGACAGCAATTGATGCAAAATATTCTTTGATGCTAATTCAAAGCATATTTGAAGACATACAACTACTGGATTAGATAGCAAAAATAAAAAAAATACCACTGTACAAACATAAGTTGGTGATCTTTTTTTTTTTTACCTGAGGACACCCTCCACACATTCATCAATAAATGTGAAGGATCTAGTCTGCAGACCATCTCCCCACATCTCAAACCGGTCAGTGGAGGTTAGAGCCTTTCTGCAGAAAGCAGCAGGAGCCTTCTCCCTTCCACCTATATAGCCAAGAAATTGTCAAACCTCAATAATTAGCAACCAACAGATTAAGACCAGCACCTTAGATATTCCTAATTACCAGATAACAACTTACCCTTCCATGTTCCATATGGACCATATATATTGTGAAAACGACCAACCCGGCACTCAATACCGAAGTCCTTTGTGTAGTGCTTGCACAGTTCCTCAGTAGCAAGTTTCTCCAAGCCATATGCGTCTTGAGGCTAACAATTAGACACAGCACATGTTAATGCTACTTCATCAAAGTATAAGGTGTCAATTCGTATAGGAACGTATATCAAAGTGAAAGTTTTCAAACCTCAGCAGGCCACGCATCTGCCTCCTTCAAGCTAACTACAGTTTCCAGTTGCTTAAATTCAGGGTAGATACAAGCACTTGAGGCATAAAAGAACCTGCAGGAAAGAAATTGAAGTTCAGTCACATTTGATCTGAGTGTGCTGTTAAGGTTATTGTTTTGTTGTTGTAGTATGCGTTCCTTCCATCTAAATGACTAAATGCACGTGTAACTTGATGCGTTAGGTTGAAAATATTGTAGCTGAACACATAATTATGTTTCCTGTAATCAGTTGAACATGACGTTCTGAAGGATCCATTTGTCTTGTGGCTTCTAAGCATACCAAACTATAACAGATTTGCTAAATATGATACTAATTATGTTACCGGATCTTGTGAGTAACAGGTAGGGCAGATAAGAGAACGTTGAAAGAATCTAATATTTTCTGAATTTTAACCCAGTGTAATGAAAAGTAGCTAGATGGTGCAAATGAACACATAGCAATAGTACATATTCCCACTCTCTCAGTTGGTGTCGTCGACTTAATGCATCATGGAAAGTCCCCCAATAAATACTTCCTTCTATGGGCCCCAATAAGAAGCAAACATACTGCTGCGCAATGCACATTATATGTGGCAGTTTATGAATTACATTGGACAGGAAAACACGAGATGTCCATCAAAGCTAGTACAGGATGAATGTTACCTTTTGACGGCATTAATTCTAGCAGCCTCAAGCATGTTAAAGCTGATCATAGTGTTGTTGTACATGATGACAGAGTGGTTGGACTGGATGAAGCCCATCCCTCCCATATCAGCTGCAAGGTTGAAAACATGGTCAACCCCAGTGGTGACCTTGAGGCAGTTGTCCATCACCCTCAGATCAGCAAGGTGAAACTCATGGCAGAACATATCCTCTTCCATGTGCTCGTTCTTCTTCCAGTCAGAGGCGATGATGTAGTGGCCCTCGCCCTTGAGGCGCCTCGCGATGTGGGAGGCTATGAACCCGCCAGCTCCTGTGATGGAGATGCGCAGCTTCTCGAATGGCCAGTAAGGCTCCTTCTCCAGCTCCGCGTACGTGTACTCCTTGTTGAGCGCCATTCTGCACTCACACAAGTTCAGGGTTTAAGATGGCAACCAAATATCATAGAATTGCAACTTCCTGCGGCAAACAAATGACATCTTGTAACAAACAACCAGAATTGGACAACTCACAAAGTACATGCTCAAGATGTGAGGCAGTAACTTGTTTCCAAACATAAGACAAGCTGTGACTACAAGTAATGGTGAGGGCTAATCATGTCTAATAATTCTATCCAAGACATGACAAATCAGTCACACATAGGTCATCCATGAGCAGCAGGCTGCTTAACAAAAAGCAATGATATTTTAGTGACTAACTGCCTGCTTAACAAAAGCAATAGTATATCAAAGGCTAGCTGGCCCCCCATGTGCAGTTTCCTTTCTTCCAAGAAGGGACAAAAAGGCCACCAACCCCTGCTCTCATGCCGATTGCATCATCGCCTAACAAAGGTGATGCCACCCTTTCTGGAAGCAAAATCCAGCGACTGAACCACCATGGCTCCACGCAGAGGCAGTACCAAATTAACCAACAAAACTCAGCACCTCCAGCTAGAAGCCGCTCAATCTAATCTCCACGCGCGGCACAATCACAATCCCGCAAAAACCGATTGCGCAAGCAAACAGCATTATTTCGCTTCCCTACACGCTCTTCGAATCGAAAAGGTAAAAGGAAAATCCAAAACCAAGACCAAAATAGGAAGAATCTAAGCTCCAATCCACTGCTGGAGATCCGGTACGAGGGAGCATGAAAACACTTTGGTTAGGAGGAATCGCGGCCATTACCTGCGAATATCGCGAGCTCGACGGAGTGGCGGCAGCGGGATTTGGGAGCCGGCGGCACAGAAGAGTATTCTCGTCGTCGCGCGCGGTCTGCGAGATCTCCCGTCCCTTGGTTTTTCGTTAAATAGATACGGAGTAGATGTGAGGCTCCCCCCACCCACCCCCGGAAAAGGGATAAATGGGGGGATTTGTCTCGTGATTGAATTGAAGTTTGAGTGGGTCGCGTGTTTTGCGTATTAACGCCTGATAAACCGGCAGTATTTTATTATGGGTGCCCTGGGAGGGCTTGACTTATAGTGTTATCTTTTGCATGTTAACCCCTGTAGATGATTTAAAGATAATGCCGTCATCAAGGATTTCATGTTTTTTGCAATAAAAGAGTAAATTTTATTGGCTTATAATGGAGTACATGTGGTTTTCGCATAACTAAGATGCACATCGTCAATACCAACACGCACAAAAATACACCAGCAAATTATAGTCATATAAGACCAAAACAATGTGAAAGAGAGAAAAAAATTTCCAAGCGATCAAATTTCACAATCGACAAACTACAATAATGACCACATCGTCATCTCATCACATCACACGAAGAACGAGATTATTCAACATCAACGCCTTAAAAAAAGCGACGCAAGCGTAGTCGTCACCGGGTACAACCATTCAAGACCAGATTCTAGGTTTTCACATTGAAGAATCAATCTGAGCATATTCAAGCAATGCAATCAACAAGGTAATAACGTAAAAACATCATTATTGCCAAGTACAACCAACTCGGATTAAACCTAGGCTTACATCGCGGAGCTCGAGACCATGTGCCCGAGTAGCACCATAATCGAAGTCACTTATGTGTTGTTGACATCACTTTTTCGTGATCCCAACGGCTACATGCGATGTGTGACCGTCGATATTGCACAACCATCCTTCCGTGTCAAGACGTCATTCATAGTTTGCATCTCATCACCAAAGTGAACCAACGGATCTCGAGAGAGGAACCCTCGTGAGGATCTTTTGGTGGCCAGTTCAATCGCCCGCGAGGATGTTGCCACATGTCTTAATGATCACCACAATGAACAACATCGATAGCGGAGCACATCACTCTCGACTACCACCTTGCCGAAGAAAAGCTCTGTCCAGGCCCGTTTGCGAGAACGGGAGCACGAAAGGCATATTTGTGCCGCCACCCGTAGCGCCCGGATCAGGCTTGCACATGCCCAGATCGTACACGGTCGAGCAGCGCTACCATGCCCCAGACTACCATTATCGCGGATGTGGGCTAGGTCGCCAACCATTCGTTGTTTGCCGCAAAGGAAGAAGACCACACCACGCCATCACTGAATTCCACGTTCTGGACTGTGTCATCGCCCCACACAATGCAACCACCATCGTCAGAGAGATCCCCAGCACCGTTTGGCAGCGGGGCCCGCCGCCACCGCGACTAAGGTTGGCAGTAAATTTTACAAAGTAGCCGGATAGCCAGGAAATCCCGTACATATGTGATGTTATAGTTCTAGTGTTTTCTTTTCTTTTCTTTTTTTTTTTGATCGGCGTTTTAGTGTTTTCGATCGATCGACTTTGGGACGAGGTGGCAACCGACCGGCTCGAGCAGACCAGGCCCATGAGGCCAAAAATATATATTGTGGGCGACCAAGCAGCATACGCTAAAAATGATAGTGTACGGCACCGTAATTTGATGGAAAAATACTACAGTATGGTTCCTTCTACGAAATTAAAGTTTGGTTGTTGCTTGTTGGTTAGATTGTGCTAGTGCACTGAAACAAATTATAAGTAAAAATGCTCCCATGGTTCGGGTGATGCCCAAGAATCTACTTGGTTTGAAACTTTGACTCGTAGTTGTAATACTTCAGACTAAAGATTAGCTTGAATCTAACTAAGGTCATCACTAATATAGTGTGGCCGATGTTGGTAATCTATCTGATTCATTAATCTACCAACAGCTCATACGACAAACTTGGTGTGGCAAGTCAACATAAGACACGTCTAAAGGGTTCGTTTTAAGATTTCTTAGGACCTTTTCTAGGGTAATTTCAATTAGAGATGAAGCCAACACTACATATGCCCTTCTCTATTTGTGAGCAAGTTCGTAGTATGTTAGTTATTTTTTGTACTAAACTAATAGTTTTTATAGCCTTATGAATTATGCTATTCGAGTTCATGAAGATTTATTTGTCATATTTAGGGCTTTTTCAGTATGTTATCTCGTTGCAGGTGTTATATAGTTTCGCACAAACTAATTCATGCTTTTGGCTATTCATGGGTTCCTTGTGATAAGGAGGCCATTAGAATTTAGCCATGTATAGTTGTTTTACTGCTTATATTTTTGGTTTATTGTGACAACATTTCTGAATGGTGAAGGGAACTACGATAGAAAAACATTAGATAATTCATTAAGATTACACTACTGAGATCAGTTTAGATGCGATTGTAAAAAAAATGAAAGATGTCTTGCCCGCTGGTTTAGATGCAATTGGTTGCACAGTTGCATCTACTCATAGCTACATAGACACTCTAATTATATATAAAATAAGCAATGGAACCTACACATAGTTGAAATAAATGGCCAATGCTTCTTTTTTGTGGGGAAAACATGGGGAATGATTTAAGTTCATCACATTTCAATCTATTGGGTTGAAGAGAAACTCTTATAGTGCAGGAGAAGTAAACACGCTAAGTTGAATTGTTTTCCCAATGTCGCTCATTCTAAAGGTATTTCCATATTTCTAAATTGTTCTTTTGCCTCAAAGATGTAAAGCTTGGGTGAAAGGGATGCATAATCCAACACAATACTAGAGAATAATATGTCGCTCTGGATGCTAGCTTCAGTGGATATATAGATTGATATAATACCGCAACGTGGACGGAACAATTTGAATTCTTACAATCATGTAACAAGTGAAAAGTGCACCATGCTTACTTGGAAAAGTCAAGAACTACTACACGATGATCATAAGGGCATCTTCAATGGTTGTAAGATATGTGTTGGTAAATTTGCCACCTAAAATATAATGATGATGTGTCATGCAATAAATGAGGTGAGAGAGCAAAGTTGTATGTAGACTAACCAACACCTCTTGCACAAGTTCCAAGATACAATAGAGAGCAATCACATTTACTTTCTCACTTTTTATTGGATGTCTTACATACAACCCATTGGAGTACTTGTATGATATCTTATTGGTTGATGACATGGACACTTTACCAACACCATCTACATACAAACTATTGGAGATGCTCTAAAGATGAAGGATGGCTCGGAGTGGGTGGTATAGTTGCTCATTAAACAATCATTAATACACTTGGGTACTTTTATCTGAACACAAGTCCATTTAAAAGTATCGTGTACTCCACCATAAAGACAGAGCATTTTGGAAAAGGAAGCCACACATAGCCTAAAAGAAAATACAACTTTAAGTTAAGAATGCAAAGAAAATTTCACCAAATAGGTACTGCGAAACTTAGTACAACCCTCGTATGAAGAATTTTGTATGAATGGATTAGATTTATATTAGGAAAAAAGACATTTCTTTGCCTCCCGGGCAGATGATCAAGATTTAGCTTTGCCCCCTAATTTCCTTCTAGCTTCGCCAGTCTCAAACACTAACGCCGCATCTCAATGACCAGACTACATTCGACTTTAAGTAAATAAAACCCCAAATGACTTGACTAGAGACAAGGTGTTGAGGAAATAAGCTAGCAAAAAGAATAAGAAAAGGAAAATGCACACAATTAGAAAATGACGAGACACTGATCCACCGGATAAATCAATCACTAAGCTAGAGAAAAATGGACGTCTTCATGTGAAAACATGGCATTCATTAGAGGAAGAAGTCCTCGTCTACTTTAGAAAGGTCGTATGTCACCATAGTACCATCTATCTATCGCCAAAAAGGGCCCTCCTATCCTTCTCGTACGACGTTTCGCACAAGAGAGGTTGAATAGAACTGGTAACTGGACTAAAATATAAAAGAGAATTCCGAGCATGACCACCACCTAGAGTTGGGACCACAATAAAAGCAACGCTATTGCCTTCAACTAACCATCCACTCATGCGCACCGGTAGAGAAATGATTCCAAAAATAGTGCCACCATCACTAATTCAATAAAGCGAGCCAAGGGTTTTTACAACTCCACCATGAGCAACACCCTCTTTTCATCCCATCATCCCCACATCTGAGGTGGTGAACATACATCGCCACGACACTCGACATTAGGTTGGCATTGTGCACACCATACAACTACACCTCGAATATCCTAAATATCTAGCCTCACCCTCCCCATACCAACATATGGACACATACACACATTCGTCCAAACCATATGTCGTGCAAGCATTCCTCCACGATGACCTGCAAGCCGGAACCTAACGCCAACCAAAAACCTACATGTAGTTAGAAAACAATGTTGGAGATCCTTTGCTTAAATCATCAAATGACGGGGGATATGCATTCCGGATGTTGCATCGTGGTTAGTGGCGATAATTTAGTACTAAAGTTCTTGTTTTCAAAGAAACCAAGGAACTTCTAATTTGTTCTCCGTCATTGAAAATACAAAGTACTCACATATATGATGACTTAAATTTAACTAACAATTAGATGAATACAAATGGGTCTTGTGACACAAAATCATATCGACTAGGAAAAGCAAAGCTCGTAAAATTAAAAGGGCAATTTTTTCATTCAAGATCAATAGAAGGTTGTAGTTAATGTTGGAAATATGCCCTAGAGGCAATAATAAAATGTTATTATATATATTTCCACGTTCGTAATTAATGTTTATATTTCTGTGCTATAATTGCAATGACCCTGACTATGAGATTCAGAAGAAAACTCATTTGCATGTGTGGAAATGTAAACACCAAGAGTTCCTGGTTTAGCCTCTAAGACCAGCTCATGTGCTAACTGATGATTACGTTTTCTTAATCATGGACATTGTTCTTGTATCAAGGATGTCAGTAGCAATGGGAACATATTGTTAGCAGAACAATGATGTTGAACCGACCCTAGTATTGAATGATATACTTAGAGATCACATCGTAACTACGTTATAAGTCATATCATGAAATGTTATCATATACGTAATTCCTTAGACCATGAGAGTATCGAGTTGCTTCACACAGGAAGACATGCTTTGGTTCTTAAATGAATCCTCCCGTAAATGGGAAGTAGTAAAATAAGTTCTGGGTATGTCAGATGGTGTGGCTAGTGACTGTGATAGTTCAAGAATGGGATTTTCTCCTTCACGATGAAGAAGATATTCACTTCGGGCCCACTCGGTATGACGGTATCCATTATAGTCTGGCCAGACGCATTGTGATTCAGTCACGGGGATACCGAAATACGATAACGAGAAAAGGGACAAACGAGCAAAGAGGATAACGAGTGGCTTGTGTTCAAAAGTTGTTACACATGGGTGCCAAACTTCTCTCCTCTAACTTTGTCATATATCGCGAAGCAAAGGGAATGGTACATGACTAAACATAATGGTTCACTCGAAGTTTCTTCGTGTATGTGCGGGAGTCAACATGGGTGTCCATGTCTCCGCTGTTGATTATTGGCTATTGACAAAAGGCTGTTGACCTATGTCCGGAAGATGTTCTGAGTCATGTCCGCATTATACCGAACCTATTGGGTCACACACTTAACGAGCAGTAGTCTGTTAGAATGCTGGAATGGTAGAAGGTTTAGTGGAAGTAAAGCAGAATAGTTCATACGGGTACCGGAAGTAGTTTCGAGGATTTATGGAATAGTTCATGAGGGCAGCAGAAGTAGTTCTGGGTATTTAAGGATATGTTCGAATCACTTTGGAGTAGTCCCAGGTGGTTCCGGAACATATGAGAATGGTACTGGGGAAGTCCTGGATCAACCGGAATAGTTTCTGAATAATCGCTGGGCGTCCTGACAACCTTCGCGGTCATCGGGTGGCTTAAACTGTAACTCAGATGGTCTTGGAAACTATCCGGATGGCTCCGGAACGTCCGAGAACGGTCCCGGAAGGTCCTGGAAGTGCTCCAGAAGGTTCCAAAATGTCCCGAAACGATACCGGAAGGTCCCGGAAGGTCCTGGAAGCTTCTGGAAGGTTCCGGAAGTTTCCGGGCAGTACCACCCACTACCCCACGACCCTAGCCTTGGGGGGCAAGCCACCTAGGCTGCCCTGGCCGGCCAAGGGGTGGGGGCGCACCAAGGGGAAGGAATCCCCCTCCAGGTGGGAAGTCCAACTCTCCAATATGGCAGGTTTCCGGTGGGAAGGTTTGGGAGTCCAAGTTGGACTCCCCACCCCCCTTATTGCGCCCCAAGGGCCTCCTGGCCACCTATATAATGAGGGGAGGGGGTGGGGGCGCAGCACACATCAGTCCCTGTGACGCCCCCAAAATCAGACCGTGTACAGTAATCATACACGCAAGGTACACGATCGAGATCAGGGACTCACGGTGGGATATCACAACACAACTCTACAAATAAAATAATACAACCTGTTTAATACAAGCCAGGGGCCACGAGGGCTCGAATACAACAGCTCGAGAGCACAAAGTCAGCGGAAGCAATAGTATCTGAGTACAGACACAAGGATACAAGGTTGCCTTAAGAAGGCTAGCACAAATAGCAACAACGATCGAAAAGGCGAGGCTTCCTGCCTGGGAACCTCCAAGATACTCCTGGTCAACGGGGAACTCGACGTCGTAGAAGGCATCGGGGGTCTACTGCTCCTGGGCTCCAACGTCGACTGCAGCGGCCGATCAGGCAAAACAGTAAAGGAAATAAAGCAGGTGAGTATCTAGTATACCCGCGAGTCTTACGTCCGCTACTAAGCATTATGCATTGTATCAACGGAAAGAAGAGGCTGTATATAGTGGACTGAAAGACAGAAATCCAGAGCAAGAGTAAGAAGCTAGGCCTAACGAAGACTAGCATCTTCCGACGATGTCTTACAGCATGAGGTAAGAATCAGCCAACAGTTTATATAAAGCATAAAGTAACCATGCAGCAGAAGTTGCTGCAGCATTGTATAATAATAAGTTGTAAATAATTAACAATGCCTCCGAGTTCGCCTCCTCGACATCCCCGCGAGGAAGAAAACCCGGAACCATACAGTTTAATAATAATAGTTTCTAGTGGTAAGATCCAGCTTCAGCATAAAGCGTCCTGTTACCGTGGACACGGCTATTCGAATAGATTAATCTTCCCTGCAGGGGTGCACTTGTGTTACGCTACATGCACGGATCTCCAGGGTGGCGGGAACCTTGTTAGGGAACGCTCCACCGAGGCTATCCGACACTTCATAGCCCATCTTTCAAACTCAACAGAGAGGTCATCCGCCGGACTATATCCTATGTACGCGGGGCTTTGGACCCTAACCCCGACGTACTCCTGCACGGTGCGAGGCTGGCCGGTGAAGTTAAAGCAAATCCAAATAAGACACCACCGCGCGAGCAAATAAGACAACACCACTTCCCGGCGCAGGCCGCGGTACTGCTGACGTCTGAAGAGTCCTCGGACGACACTACGAAGCAGAGGAGCCCATAACTCATAATTCCCACGGGTAGGTAGTGCGTACATGGCATATAGCCAACTCAAGACATTCACTGAACCATTTAGCATTTTAATTAACCTGCGTGACAACCGTTATCGTTGCCTCGACTTAACCGACCCGCGGACAACGACAGCAGCCAGGACCACCAGTACATCGGTGCCTGCCCCGTCGTCCCACCAAGTAACTGCGGTTACCAACAAGGTGAACCGTCTCCTTACCTTATCTCGCGTGTGCTCCTGGAGGAGTTCGACTTTCGTGGTTTGGTAACTCTCGCGGCCAACGATCAGGGGCCAAGCACACCGGTACACTGGTCGTACCCTCCCTGTCGTCCCGTCGCAATACCTCTCGCGGGGCCCGTTGGGTCGCCCGACTTCTTACCTTTAAGGACACCAGTTGGTTCGAGTTCCTACCATTAAGTGAAACCAGGAGGTATCACCCTCGATGGCACACTTAAAAAGGTTTGACAGAGACATCAGCGGAATGAACTAAAGAGGTAAACCTCGTATCATTCCGGTGATGCTACGCTACTGAGCCGACGAGAGTGAAATACGAGTCCATTCCACTCGTAAGTCAAACTCGAAGCGACTCGGCAGAGTCTCTCCGTTGTAGGTTCCCTAGGGTGTCTGCATTGATCCGTACCTGTTTCAGTTGTAATATATCGTTCCCGCGATCACTCCCAGAGTGATCACGACCCTCTATTCTAAACCTAGCTAACAATGCGCAGGGTTTACTGCTGAATAATGCATAAGTAATAATAGGCAGCATAGGCAAAGGAATGTACATCAAGGGGCGACAAAAACAGGCTATGCAATTGAATAGGATTGTAATCGTAGCAGCAGCAGTAACAATGCCTAGTGCAAGAAATGTACGGAAAGATAGGCGATATCTGGGGAAGAGAATGGCTCTGCTTGCCTGTAAGCTCGACGGTAGAGGTACGGTCGTCGACGAAGTAGTCGATCACAGGGGCATCAGCAGCGGACGTCGAGACTACCGGACAATAAAAGAGAGGGGAGAAACAATAAATACACAACAATAATAGCAATACAAATATATGACATAGAAGATACAAAGCAACGGGGCTCTAACGCGGTGTTCGGTGATTTGCTCGGAGTGGGAATTTATTCGGTGATGACTCATCAGTACCGGTTGATTACCGGACAGATGATCCGGAGGGGGAAGGTACCATGTCTGCAGTGTTGGAGACAACTGACAGACATGTGGATAGTATATCCGTGATCGTGGATCCATTCTGGACAACTATCGTATACAAAGCATTTCCATCCGGAAAGGTTTACCGGCTCCGGTCGTCTGACAAACAAATGAACCGGAGGGGGAAATATTCCACGTTCGGTATGTTAGAGGGGGTTTGCGGGTATACGGGTACCGTATTCGGATTCGTGATATTTCTCTGGTCAACTTTCATGTAGAAAGTATTTGGATCTGAGCTGCAGTTTATTTAATATGATTTCCTAAAGTTATAATTGCATTGGTAGAATTCTTGGAATAATCTAATTCATATTAAAAATAGCAAATACTTTTTATACTCAGACGGAAACAGCCACATCCAATGACATGTGGAGCCAATGGGGTTCAGTCAAAAAGTTGACCAATCAAGGTGGACTGTATCATGTGCAAAACTTTCTCTACAAACTGGTACCAATTGATTTAATATCAGAGTTTATTTGCATAATTAAAACTCTACTAGAAAGGTACTACTCAATGTATATTTTCAGAAATTGCCAAGAGATGTAACTTTGCATTGATGATGCCATTTATTCATAGAGCTAATTGAGATGATACCTATAGTTTTTTTTACTACAATAAGAGTACAATAATGTATTGCCCTCAATTGAAAGATTCCAATAAATTTTGTATTATCAACTCTAAGTAGCCATGAACACGATACAGTTTTCGGTTAGTTCCTTCTTATCAAAAACTCTCATTTTGTGAATTTTGTAGGATTTAATCCTTACGCATTCGGGAGTTGGTCCAATGGAACAATTTGGAGCACGTTCCGTCTACTCTGCATCCACATAATTTTTGTTCACATTTGAATTCGTTTCGTTGTATTTTTGCTACTGTCCATAGGTGTATCTTCAACAACAGCAATAACTAGTAGCAGATGCAACAGAAGCCAACAGCAGCATCAGCAAGCAGCGCGGCCGCACAACCTCTTCAGCAAGCACAGCAGGCAGTGACACCTAGGTGCAGGGCAAGGCGCGCCCGGGGTGTCCAGGGGCGCGACCAGGGCGTCGTGAGCGCGGGCAGGGCATGGAGAGGGCGCCACCAGGGGGCGTGGGGCGCACGCTGCGTGGCTCGGCACGGGGTGACCAAGGGAGTGGGTGCACGGGCTATGCGAGACGGGGAGGAGCTCACGAGGGGGGTGGGCGTCGCGGCTGGGGAGGTCGCCGTTGAGGTGGCCGGTGGCGCCGGAGCCACGGCGGCCACCGCTGCGGCGTGAAGCGACCCTGAGCCCGGCGGCTAGGGTTTCGGCGGGCGGCACCAGGAGGAGGCGAGCGGCGGGTCGGTGGGGTGGAGGAGGAGCTCCACCACGAGGGGGGTGGCAGGGAGCGGCGCGGCGGCCCGAGAAGCCGGCGGCGGCGGGGTTCGGCCTGCGGCCGCTATGTCCAGATGGGGGGGGATCGGGGGGATAGGAGAGACGAGATCGGATCGGGGTGGGGAGAGGGGGCGTTGACCCCGGGGGGTGGGCTGGCTGGGCCGGCCTGGGTTGGCTGGGCACTAGGCCCAGTTGGCCTGGGCCGGTTTCTTTATTTTTTTTGCCATTTTTTTCTTTTTGTTTATGTTTTCTTTTTATTTATTTGTGTAGTTAGGGAATTTTCTAAAATTTGAAAATTGCATCATAAATTGTGTTACACCTAAAAGCAGCACCACAAAAGATAGGGTTCAATAATAAAACCATTTGGATTTTGATTAAATATTTAAAGGATCAATTGGGGCTGCCAAGCACTGTTATTATTCATTTAATATTATTTAACCTTGATAATAAAAGCTCATTTCCATTTTATAATGACCCATTGATTATAGGCCATTTTATAAAATTGTTTCCCTAATTTTTAGTTCATTTAAAATTGCACTTGCCTATTTTATTACCCTGGCAAGTTAATAACTTTCAAGCTATTGTTTTTATTTATTAATATTAATATACCAATTTAATAAAATAACCATTGCTATATAATCATGGCCTAATGATTGTTAGGCATTTTATAATTTGATTCCATCACTTTGGTTTACTATGATTTCATTTTCATTTTATATTCCATGACTATTTTGATAACCCATCAACATTGGTCTCATAATTATCCTTGACTTAGGAATATTCAAATGGCTAGGAGTTGACTTGGTTTAACCATGATCATGTTGATTGACTGGCATCCACAAGTCTTGGAGATAATTTATAATCCACCTTTATTTGAAAATTTTATCAGGGTTGGAATTCCAAAGAGCTATGATCAAAGGTGATCAAGGCTTGATCATCGACAGTAATGATCACTAACAGTGGAATCACTGTAGTGATTACTGTACTGGAACTGGGGGTGTTACAGTCCCCAAGGCCTATGCGCCACCCTCCCTCCCTCTAAACCCCGTTGCTCCACAATTAGACCCCGGTTTAGACGTTGTTCTAGATCGGAATCCGTTAGGGTTTTCTCCCTCTAGTTTTTCTCGGTGGCGTTCATCTCTGGACGGCGGAGCGCTGCTGGATTTCTGTTACGGGATGTGTGGATACTAATGGAGGGGTCGTACCTTCGACCCTTCTTCGAGGAGCTTGTTCGTGGGACTTGTCCGTGGGACTAGATCGCGGGACGGTTCGAGGGATCGATATCCTCGCGGTTGGGAGGTCATTGAAATTCCTAGCTGCGGGGATCTGCACCGACGGTCTTCATCAACTCTACTTCCGCTACATCGGTTGGTGAGCCATGACCTAAAACCTTGTATGCAATCTTCTTGGATGATCTTGGGTTCTTGATTCGTAGGCCAATTTTTTTTGTTTTCTACTACGTTTCCCAACAGTGATATTAGAGCGATCCTTGATTAGATGCATGTTTAGGTCTAGATCATATGTGTGATATGAGGCATTGATTTTCTTGTTGCTTCCCTGTCATGTGATTTTTTCTATGCTGATGGCAAGTTGAGGTTTTGCTACAAGGATTGAGTTTTCCATCGATCCCTCTATGCTGTTTTCAGTATGCTGGTTGCCTTGATCATGGTCTACATCAAACACTTTGGATCTCATCTTAATCTCGCAATAGAAGATTTAACATGGAGGGGCTTGTGGATTTTATGAACTCAAATCCACACGGGGGTCACGCGTTGAACGAAGTTTGGCTTGTGGCATTAGTTGTTGCACGCACCCCGAACGTTAAACTAGCAACAAGTATCGTGTTTGGTTTGTATAGGGAACAGCGTTTGCATGTAACCTGCTAATCAACCACGATAAAAGTTGCAACAACCCGTGTAGATGGCGATCTAACTCGTTTTTGCAGAATGTGCATGTGATGTGGTATAGCCTTCAAGATTTGCAATGTGTTTGTATGAGATGCTATATGTTATGTAATATTTATTCGCGACCTGCGTGTCGTGGTACGGCATGATGACTGGAGTCATATGATTGTCACTTAATTATGGCCTGCGTGCCAGAACTGTTTATTAGCTCGAGGCAAAGCAATATATAGATGCAAGGTGATGATCTACGATGCGGAGGTGGACCCCGACGCACATGCCGGAAGCCGTGGTGATGTTCCCGGCGCCAAGGACAAAGTTGGTGGACACGGTGACTTCAACCACGACGACGTGAAGACAACGAAGACTTCACGAAGCAAAGGGATATACTATATCACATAATTTTATGAACTGCCTGTGATGTTTATCCCTTTGATGCACCCTTGTTTGATGCGCGGTAGTCGTATTTTATTAGGGTGATCTCTCGCAAAACAATATCAAGTTGATAGTGTTCTTCCAACTGTAGCACCGTCTATACTATGTTTCACATCGGAGCAGGTCATGTCACATGGGTGCACACGGTGTGACGCATAAAAGGCGGGTGTGTTAAGAACACACTGCAATTACACTTGGTCGTCTTGACGGTTTGGATAAAAGTTTGCTACCGGAACACTCCCATCGAAACATGAACAAGAATCACCTTTGGCGTGATTGGCAAGTTGGCCTACCGGTCCAGTCTAAGTCATCAGTGATGTCACATCAATGGCGAACGATTGGGTTGGATCTTGAATCACTCCATTATCAATTACGAGAGATATTGATCTGAGTGGAAGCGCACTTAGTAATTAAATTGATTAATCACAAGTGCAACTTAATTATGAACAAAGTCTTAGTATTTGCATTATCGTTGTAGAATAATGGCTCGCGTTACCACCTTCCCAATTGATTTTGATTAACTGTATTATCTGGTAAAAACTTTACGATTGGTACCGTATTGTGAGGACTATCCTCAATAGTGTCGAGAAGGAGCTTGTCCTATCGCAAAAAATTTATGCTCTCCCGCTGATGCTATGGATGATGTGACTTACGTCCATAATCCAAAATACTAAAATTCCACTACAGCTAAGTGCATTGTCTTCACCACCATGAAACCCGAACTTCGAAACATTTGGGATAGTTACTTAACATTCATGGAACTGAAAAACTGTTTTCAGAGTAAGACAATTGATATAGGATATAAGATAGCTAGTACAATGTATGATTGTAAGCATTAGTGAAAATGTTCACTGTGCTCTAAACAAAACTGATAAGTGTGGGATCCAGAAGAACACTGATCATATGATGATGAGGATTAAGGGAAAGGAAGTTCCATAGGGTGTTGGTAAGACTTACACGCCGAAAAGTCCATGGCCTGCGCCACCCTTGATCATGTGTGATCTTCTGTGAGTAGGAGTGACATTGGAAATAGAACTATGATACGTATAAAGGCAAAACGAAAGAAGACTGGAATAACCAGCTCAGAAATGAAACTCATACGAAGTTATAGATGAATTCATTGCTGGTCAAGAGATGTAATTCTTGGGAATCATGATTAAGCAGTTAATTGTGGATTCTGTATATTGTGATTAAACTGTTGATCACCGGAATATCACATCGATTGCATATTGTTGCAACTCGATGCAAGAAATACTATGGCCTTTATGACTAGCTAATGATGAGTTTTGACACGCTCGGGAATACGGTAAAAGGTTTACTATGCCGTGTGTTGACTCTATGATTATCTTCATAATTCATTTTAGAGATGAGTAAATTGTTACTACACTTTAGCCTTGTTGCAAAACATCATTTTGAATCATGTTTGTTGCAAGAGAGTTGTTCAAAGCTATGAATAACGTAAAGGCCATACTTCCATTATGAATAGGTTGTATGTTATGAATCTTGATAATAATACTAAACATCCATAACACTGACGCTAAACGTCACAAGACTGACAGAAATACCACATAGATGTGGCACTGCCGTTTATCACAAGTGACATAACATGCATGAATAATTTCCATAAGTGATGGACTTTCGAGTCATATGATTATGAATCACTTGACGCTTGCGATCTTTGTCTCGAAGTAATGTGACTAAAACACCGTTGATAGGCCATAGATGAACGGGCAACTAAACTATTGGTAATCATACATGATGATGTGTGTAGTCCAATAAGTGTAGTTGTGTGCAGTGGATTCCCTATCTTCACTCATGAGTTGAAGTAGATATGTGGATATCTGTTCAATAGAGACATACTTCTGAAATCTTTGAAATGTTTAAGGAATTTTCGAGTGAAATAGAAATTCATTGTAACAAGAAAATAAACTTTCTGCAAATTAGATTATAGAAAGTAATATTTGAGTTACAAGTTTAGCGAACGTCATGAGTTGTGAAGAAGTGTCATAACTTGCGTCTCCCGGAACACCACTATGAGTAAAGTGTTCGAGAGATGTGATCAAGCCATGTATGACACGGTAAGATCAAATATGACGTTTATCAATTTGTCATTATACTTATTAAAGTTATGCGTTAGTGACTACGGCTTTTACACTGAAAAGAGCACCATCAAATCTGTTGAAATGACACATATTAGATGTGGTATGGACTGTTAAAACCATGTTGTCTTTTCTTAAAATTTGGATATATGAGGCATATGTTTGACATACTCAAAACGCCAAATCAGATAAGTGCTACTTTGTTAAGGTTATGCCAAAAGTTTTGGTATTCCTCTATTACTACACAAAAGCAAAACTGTTTGCTGTTAAGAACAATGTGTTTTGAAGAAAAATAATTTCTTACGAAAGAGTGAGTGGGAGGACAGTGCAACTTGTCAAAGATTGTTGAATCTTCAGAAAAGTGCGCAGCTGAACCACACAGGTTAGACAAAACTCGTACAAACATTTATACGTAAACGAGATATTGTTGTTCGACAACGATAAACCTGTGATATACAAAGAAGCGTTGATGGGCCCTGACTCCGGAATTTAGCTAAATGCCAAATAATCTGAGATAGTATCCATGGAAGTAAGTCAAGTTTTGAACTTGGTAGACCCTCCGAAAGACTAAAAGTCTGAAGAATATATATGGATCTATAATTGATTCGGATGAAATTGTTTTATCCATAAAGCTCAACTCGTTGGAAAATTGTTTTCTAGCAAGTTCAAAAGTTGACTATGGCGAAATAGTGTCAACCGTAGAAATGCTTTAGTCAGTTCGGGTTATACTAGCAATTACTACATATCTCATTTATAGGATATGGTAGAATGAACGTCAAAACAAAGTTCCTACACGGAAATATAACAAAGGACGTATACGTGATACGACCGAAATGTTTTGTCGATTCAAAGGATGCTAAAATAGATGCAAGCCTTGGATATCTAGTCATGGACTGAAGCTAGCATAATGGAGTTGGAATTTTCGTTGTGATGAAATTGCCAAAAGAGTTTGTTTTCATCAGGAATAACGAAGATGCTTGAATGTTCAAGAAAGTAAGTGGGAGCTGAATGATATTTCTAAAATCTTATGTAGATGACATATTGTTGATTGGAAATGATATAATTTTCTTGACACGAATAAGGACTTCATTGGAAATAGTTTTTAGTTGAAGAACTTGGGCTAATATAGCATTTGTATTGAGCACAGTGATCTATGCAGATAGTAAGTGCTTGATCATGCTAAAGCCAACGTTACATGTTGACATAATACTAAAGTAGTTTAGTATGAAAACGCCAGGAAGGATGTTCTTGCCGAGGTCACGATGAAAAGTTGTTTGCGGAAATCGGTGTTCATGAACACAGATAAGCAAAACACATGAATTGAATTTCACTCACATGTGTGTTTGGATTAATCATGTACACCATAATATGTAAAACGACCAGATATGTCCAGTGCTCCAAAAGGTTGTGAGCAAGATACCAAAGTGATCAACATGTTGATCATTGGACAAACAGTGAAAAGTTAAACTTATAAAAGATAAGATATGTTTATCAAAAAATGGAGATAATGAAGAGCTCATTGTAACAAGTTACATCAGCTGAATTTTGATGTAAACAGTTACACCAATTCAGTCTTCATACTTACTCCGATCGATTTTCGATTTTAATTGGGATTATGTGTTTCACACGTAAGGGTGGCACAGTATGGAGGAACTATGTCAAGTTCGATATTGTGGCGAATTCTATAACAGAGGCTAAGTATATTGTTGCTTAAAGAAGTAACAAGGAGAGTATTTTGAATCATAAATTCATTTATGAACATGGTATGGTTTCCTAGATGCTTGAAGCTCATGGAACATTGATGAATGATTTAATGACTTATTCTGAGGAACCAAGGTCCTGCCAAACGATTCAAACATATACAAAGCTAAATTGATAAAATTAGTGAATTTTATGATAGCGTGAAAACGCAAATATATGCAAGATACAAACGGGCCTGAAACGTCAGATTCGTAGATGAAGTCTATACCACAAATGAAGCATGTATTACACCGTATGCCATAGGTGTAAAGTGCTCAAGCACTGATAATATTATTGACTCTAGTGCAAGTGGGAGACTGTTGAAATATGCCCTAGAGGCAATAATAAAATGTTATTATATATATTTCCACGTTCGTAATTAATGTTTATATTTCTGTGCTATAATTGCAATGACCCTGACTATGAGATTCAGAAGAAAACTCATTTGCATGTGTGGAAATGTAAACACCAAGAGTTCATGGTTTAGCCTCTAAGACCAGCTCATGTGCTAACTGATGATTACGTTTTCTTAATCACGGACGTTGTTCTCGTATCAAGGATGTCAGTAGCAATGGGAACATATTGTTAGCAGAACAATGATTTTGAACCGACCCCAGTATTGAATGATATACTTAGAGATCACATCGTAACTACGTTATAAGTCATATCATGAAATGTTATCATATACGTAATTCCTTAGACCATGAGAGTATCGAGTTGCTTCACACAGGAAGACATGCTTTGGTTCTTAGATGAATCCTCCCGTAAATGGGAAGTAGTAAAATAAGTTCTGGGTATGTCAGATGGTGTGGCTAGTGACTGTGATAGTTCAAGAATGGGATTTGCTCCTTCACGATGAAGAAGATATTCACTTCGGGCCCACTCGGTATGACGGTATCCATTATAGTCTGGCCAGACGCATTGTGATTCAGTCACGGGGATACCGGAATACGATAACGAGAAAAGGGACAAACGAGCAAAGAGGATAACGAGTGGCTTGTGTTCAAAAGTTGTTACACATGGGTGCCAAACTTCTCTCCTCTAACTTTGCCATATATCGCGAAGGAAAGGGAATGGTACATGACTAAACATAATGGTTCACTTGAAGTTTCTTCGTGTATGTGCGGGAGTCAACATGGGTGTCCATGTCTCCGTTGTTGATTATTGGCTATTGACAAAAGGCTGTTGACCTATGTCCAGAAGATGTTCTGAGTCATGTCCGCATTATACCGAACCTATTGGGTCACACACTTAACGAGCAGTAGTCTGTTAGAATGCTGGAATGGTAGAAGGTTTAGTGGAAGCAAAGCAGAATAGTTCATACGGGTACCGGAAGTAGTTCCGGGGATTTATGGAATAGTTCATGAGGGCAGCAGAAGTAGTTCTGGGTATTTAAGGATATGTTCGAATCACTCTAGAGTAGTCCCAGGTGGTTTCGGAACATATGAGAATGGTACTGGGGAAGTCCTGGATCAACCGGAATAGTTTCTGGATAATCGTTGGGCGTCCTGACAACCTTCGCGGTCATCGGGTGGCTTAAACTGTAACTCAGATGGTCTTGGAAACTATCCGGATGGCTCCGGAACGTCCTGGAAGTGCTCCAGAAGGTTCCGAAATGTCCCGAAACGATACCGGAAGGTCCTGGAAGCTTCTGGAAGGTTTCGGAAGTTTCCGGGCAGTACCACCCACTACCCCACGCCCCTATCCTTGGGGGGCAAGCCACCTAGGCTGCCCTGGCCGGCCAAGGGGTGGGGGGCGCACCAAGGGGAAGGAATCCCCCTCCAGGTGGGAAGTCCAACTCTCCAATATGGCAGGTTTCCGGTGGAAAGGTTTGGGAGGTTTGGGAGTCCAAGTTGGACTCCCCATCCCCCTTATTGCGCCCCAAGGGCCTCCTGGCCACCTATATAATGAGGGGAGGGGGTGGGGGCGCAGCACACATCAGTCCCCAAGGCCTATGCGCCACCCTCCCTCCCTCTAAACCCCGTTGCTCCACAATTAGACCCCGGTTTAGACGCTGTTCTAGATCAGAATCCGTTAGGGTTTTCTCCTTTTAGTTTTTCTCGGTGGCGTTCATCTCTGGACGGCGGAGCGCTGCTGGATTTCTGCTACGGGATGTGTGGATACTAATGGAGGGGTCGTACCTTCGACCCTTCTTCGAGGAGCTTGTTCGTGGGACTTGTCTGTGGGACTAGATCGCGGGACGGTTCGAGGGATCGATATCCTCGCGGTTGGGAGGTCATTGAAATTCCTAGCTGCGGGGATCTGCACCGACGGTCTTCACCAACTCTACTTCCGCTACATCGGTTGGTGAGCCATGACCTAAAACCTTGTATGCAATCTTCTTGGATGATCTTGGGTTCTTGATTCGTAGGCCGATTTTTTTTTTGTTTTCTACTACGTTTTCCAACAGTTAACTGATATAGTTACTTATATTTCAAAATATTGTAACTTTAGGATTAAAAATGTGTTGTTGCGTAGCTGCACTCTCTGAAACTAGAACTGCCCAACATTTTGTTGGTTAAAATGTGCAAATGGTTAGTTTCTACATTTGGAAGGCTGAAATTGCACAATTTTGTATGTGTAACTTTCCGGTGTGGTAATATGCAGTAGTTTGCACGATGTCCTGGTGAGAGGTGTATAATTGACGCCGCAAAAAAAGAGGTGTACGATCGGACAATTTGCATGTTTGGATGCTCAAAATTGCAAACATTATTTTGTTTTTGTGCACTCAAGTGTTTGAAATGGAATGTAAAATAAGCATTTTTTTTAATTCAGGATTTAGAAGTGTGTAGATATGTGTTTTGTTTTTCTGTTAGCTCTAATACAGCGAGGTGACGACCGTGGAAGCAAGGGAATGAGAAGAAAATTTGAGTTTGCTCCAACATTTGTGTTACTGCGAGGGAATGAGAAGCAAGGGATCAAGCTCTTTGATTCTAGAAAATTTGAGTTTGCTCCAACATTTGTGTTACTGCGAGGGAATGAGAAGCAAGGGATCAAGCTCTTTGATTCTAGAAAATTTGAGTTTGCTCCAAAATTTGAGGCTGGCATTCCATTTTACAACCTGGCATTTCTTACACTTGAGATCAAGCTCTTTGATTCTAGAAAAAATGTTCCAGCATGTGCACAACTATTTGTGCTACTTATTGCATATTATCGGCAGTAGTCCTTACATTTTGCAACTGATATTGCTGCTCGGTGCGATGGAGCCCAGGCAGGCATGTCGTAGGCCCTGACCTCACACAACAGCACGAAGCAGCCATGAAACTGCAACTAACATGGTGCATGGAGGGCCATCCTCCTGTGTTCCCTTTAATTTAACCACTAATAAGATCCCAACCCAAATGGAACTTAGCCATTGACATTGTGGTATGGTTTGATGGACCGACATTTCCCCATGGCGCCCCATCAATGGTGGTGCAAGAACCCTTAAACAAATGGACACTTGAGACCTTACCGTCCCAGCACCACTTCTATATATCCAGAATTCAGACCAAAGCATCACCATTCCAGTCCTGCACTTCACTATCCTGTTTACTTCACGAGTGAGGAGCAGAGCAAATGGATCAAGAACCGTGGGTGAGCAGTCCAGCCGCGCTCTGGGCACTGCCATGGATCTGCGCCGGCCTGGTGGCCTCCGCGCTGCTCTGGCAAGCCGGCCGGCTGCTCGAGCAGCTGTGGTGGCGGCCGAGGCGGCTGGAGCGGGCGCTCCGGGCGCAGGGCCTCCGCGGGACGCGGTACCGCTTCCTCCTCGGCGACGTCAACGACTACGCCCGGCAGACCAAGGAGGCGGCGACGAGGCCGCCGCTGCCGGCGCGCTGCCACGACGTCGGCGCCCGCGTCATGCCCTTCCTCTACGGCGCCGCCCGGGAGCATGGCGCGCCGTGCATCTCCTGGTTCGGCCCCGTGCCCAAGGTGAGCATCACCGACCCCGGCCTGGTCAGGGAGGTCATGTCCAGCAAGCTCGCCCGCGACATCGAGAAGCTCAAGTTCCCGGCGCTCACCCGGCTGCTCGCCGACGGGGTGGGGAACTACGAGGGCGACAAGTGGGCCAAGCACCGCAGGATACTCAACCCCGCCTTCCATGCCGAGAAGCTCAAGGTATTTTTACCTCCGTCTGCACGCTATGTACTGCTTAATATCCATGGCTGGTCTACTGAGCTTGGTCAATTTGCAGCTCATGTTGCCGGCGTTTACTGCGTGCTGCGAGGAGCTCGTTGGCCGGTGGGAACGGTCTCTTGGATCCGACGGCTCCTGGGAGGTGGATGTCTGCCCGGAGCTCCAGAGCCTCACCGGAGATGTCATCTCGCAGACCGCATTCGGCAGCAGTTTCCTGGAAGGGAGAAGTATCTTTCAACTGCAGTCGGAACAGATTGGGCGTTTCATGGCAGCAGTTCACAAAATTATCATTCCAGGTTACATGTGAGTTTCTACTTTTTGAAAACTTCATAAATATTTAGCACTAATTGAAGTTCATTAGCACTTGCAGCAATACTCTTTTTACTGAAGATTTTAGGCACCAAACTTCTTACTGAACTCTTTGTGCTGGAAACTTTAACATTCTTACTGAAACCTCTTGACCTTTTAAGTGTACCTCGGTTTTTCAGTTAATTTGACATGCCATTTTCAGGTCCTTCCCTACCAAAAATAACCGAAGGATGCGCCAAATTAATAACGAGATCGAGTCCATCCTGCGGGGTATAATTGCAAAGAGGATGCAAGCTATACAAGAAGGCGAAAGCACAAAAGATGACTTGCTTGGCTTATTGCTAGAATCAAACATGACTGACACTGATGAAAATGGCAAATCCACCCTAGGAATGACAGCAGATGAAGTCATGGAGGAGTGCAAGCTGTTCTATTTTGCAGGAATGGAAACAACATCAATATTGCTCACATGGACAATGATTTTACTCAGCATGCACCCGGAGTGGCAGGACCGTGCAAGGGAGGAGGTTCTTGGCCTATTTGGCAAAGAGAAAGTTGAGTATGAGGGTGTTAATCGACTCAAAATTGTGAGTACCAATTTGAAATTACTTAATTTGCTACAAATACATGGAACTAAAGGTACAATGTCTTATTACCATGATGTGCAGGTGACAATGATCCTATATGAGGTTCTTCGGTTGTACCCACCGGCTATTGCGTTCACCCGGAGAACATACAAGGAGATTGAGATCGGAGGCATCACTTACCCAGCTGGCGTGATCTTTGAGATGCCAGTTTTGTTCATCCACCACGACGCAGACATCTGGGGAGATGACGTGCACCAATTCAAGCCGGATAGGTTTGCTGAAGGGATCTCCAAGGCGTCCAAGGACCCAGCCGCATTTTTTCCATTCGGTTGGGGGCCACGTATATGTATCGGCCAAAACTTCGCGTTGCTTGAGGCGAAGATGGCATTGTGCATGATCCTTCAACGCTTTGAATTTGAGCTTGCGCCATCATACACCCACACGCCGCATAGCGTGATGATGTTGCGTCCCATGCATGGTGCTCAAATTAGGCTTCGCACTATCACTTCATAATAACACCAAACACATAGCATTCGCTATATAGTCTTATCTGAGGCAGGCTTTAGTTATCATCCTCTATGGATAAAAGTCCAACAGTTTTGGACTCATAAGAATTCAATTACCGTTTGACAAGTATTTTGTATTGTGCTTCTCTTGTGTTTTTGGATACATGGTGAGTTTTATTCCTTCGTATAATAGGGTTACAATCAACTAATGTTAGATGTGAGATGATATGGTACATGGCACAACAAACGAGCAATGCTACCACCCGGTCCATCATTATTAGCTTGAAAATGAACAACCATATTGCTATCATACTCAATTTTCATTAGGGCAAGCTCGTAAGTTTTCATGAGATGCCTAATATCAATCAGCAGATGAACATAAATAGATCGATCGTGATGTGCCTGACATGGTATTCAAAGCATTTGTGCAAACATTTGACAACTTAGACCATTGCAAAGGCAGAGCAAGAGCAAGACTGCAAGACCCTCCACGAGTTCACTAATATCCGACTACAAGACATCACTGCAGTGAAGCAAATATGTGTATGCCACAAGCATGACCTCTTGTGACATGCCTGACATGGTATTCAAAGCATTTGTGCAAACATTCAACAACTTAGACAATTGTAAAGGAAGAGCAAGACTACAAGACCCTCCGCGAGTTCACTACACTCCGAGTACAAGACATTGTTGCAGTAAAACAAATATGTGTATGGCGCAAACATGATCTCTTAGTCGAATTCTTGAAGAATCATCTAAGTGCGTGTAACCCCATCCACCTCGACAAAGAGATCGCCAACTGAAAGGGTCATCCAACCTATCAAGGATGCGACCAAGGTCCAATACCTCCTCATCGTGTAGTCAAACTGGGACGGGCCAAGATGGTTAGTTGCTTTTGTTTTCTCACCTTCTCGACTATTCACTGCTAGATGAAACAATATTGCCTCAGTTGTCAAAATTAGTTTATCATGAACCAAGTCAACATGAAGACTCAAAATCCTCCAAATAAGCATGATAATCATAGGAAAAACTTCTTCAGACTTATCAGCAAATACGCAAAACAAACAACTCCCAATCAAGTTCAAGATCTCCTCACAACTCCAGAGTGACCACCACTCACACACCAAATCCTAAGTCTTTGTTGTGTATAAGCAAACTAAAGATAATGGACCGCAATTGCACGACCGAATTTTTTATTATTCTCTTTCCCACTTGTATTCTTCCAATTCTGGCTAATTCTTAGCTTTCAAATAAATCGGTGAATATCATCGAGCTTGAATCGTGTGCATTTGTACCCTCCGAACTTGTCAACATTTCTCACAATGATAAATGTAGCAAGAACTTTCGTTTCTTAACCAAGACAGATATTCCCTGGAGATAAGAACAATCATCAAATAAAAATTCCCAACATTTTTTTAACATCCCATCACGTTTTTCTAACAACAATTCTCCATGTCTGCTTTTCCAGCAAAGAAAGATTAAGCGACTTAAAATATTTAAAGCCAAGGCCTCTCATACTCTCGGGGCTTACCAATGCATCCCAAGATATCGAATGTGGCTTTCTTTGACCTTGTTTGCCGCACCACCAAAACTTTCTAGTAAGAACATTCAAATGTTCATTTAAATCTCTCGAAAGCTTGAAACATGACATAGAATACACCAGGAAGGTTGTGCAACAAATTTTACAAGGACCTCTTTGTTCGCATAGGACAACGCTTTCTCTATCCACTAATGAACTTTATTCCACATAATGTCCTTGAGACATTTGAAAGCCCCATTGTCTCTAGGATCTAATATAGAAGACATCTTGAGATGCTTTTCATCAAGGATCTCGTTTGGAACGTCCATAATGTTTTTATATCAATATGGGTAACCTGTGAAACCCCCTTACTGAAGTACACAGAAGATTTACCATAATTTATCTGTTGACCAAAAGCATGGCAATACGAATTCAACAATTGGTTCACCTCATTAGCACCCTTGGGACTTGATCCGAAGACAAGCAGGTTGTTGTTTGCAAAATGGTAAATGGTTTACTCATGGCGCAAAAGTTGATACTTGAAGACCACAATAAATAGATGACTGAAATTGAAATTTTTTAAAACACGAAAGGCCCTCTGCTGCCAACAAAAAAAGATAAAATATTGAAGCCCCCTGTTGAATACCATGTGTATAAGTTGAAACTCCTGAAGTTTGCTACCATTGTACATCACTGAGAATTTAATAGCGGACACTGGTCCACCGCAATATTAACACATCTCTCTATGAATCCAATTTTCAACATTATAGTATGGAGATCAGTCCATTCCACTTTGTCATATGTTTTCTCCATGTTTAAATTTAAAGCACAATGTTGCTTGTTCTTGATTTAATATATTTTTATAAAATGAAGACATTCATATATTGCTATGATATTAGCAGTGATAGGAGGCTGCGTGTACGTGGCCCCAACGGCTGGCCCAATCCACCACGGTGGGCCGGCGAGTCGATCAACCCGCCAGCTCACCACAGCGGGGGCTAACGGAATTAAACGCGACGAAAAGGACACGCGAAAACGAACGAGAAGCAGACGCCGCGAGCGAGAAGGAAAAAAAGGACGAAAAAGAAAAAAAGAAGAGCGCCTGGCCGCACCCGGCACGCACCCCATTCCACGGCGATCGGTCGCGACGACCCGAGCCGCCGGCCACCGCGCGCGGACGCCGGGGAGGGCCGCAGCCCCGCCGATGATGGGCGACGACAAGGCCCCGCGGAGCCTCAGCCCCATGGGCGGCCGCGACCGCGACCGCGAGCTCCTCATCCCCGTCTCCGGCGGCGGCGGCGGGGGCTCGGTCCCCCGCGCCGTCGACGACGACGACGACTTGGAAAGGACCGCAGCCTCCCCCTCCGCCTCCGCCGCGCTCTCTTCCTCCAGCCGCGAGGTTCGCCTTTCCTCCCCGTTCCCCTCCCTTCACGCCTCCTTCGTTCCCTAGGGTTTCCCTGCCCTCCAGTTCGACTCTGTAGCTCGGCTTTTGAAATTAGTATGCGGTCTGTGTTGGTATTCCCGTGGCAGCTCGCAGCATATTGCAGGATTTGCTTGATTCTGCAAAAAGTAGGTTCCGAATGACTGTTTGTGTTAATTAAACTCTGCTGCTCGTATGGCTAGTGATGTTAATCCATGCGAGTGTTTGATGCGCTGTAGCCAACTTTTGGATGACTGCTCAATTTAGTGACGAACTCGATCACTCTTTTGGTGCATTATCTTAGAGTGTCATATTTATAGTATCTGCTCAGCTATGAAATCTGAGAAGAAATTGCTCACATATCATGATGTTACAATCTCCAAACAGAAGGCAACACACTCTGTTGGTGCATTTGAGGTTAATATTTTTATATATCTGCTTAGTGATGAAATTTGAGAAGAAATTGTTTCATTTAGTTTTCTGGAAGGAACATATCATGACGTTATAATCTCCAAATTGAAGCCAAGTAACATACTGTGCATAATTGTTTGTGTTAGAGCCTTAAGCAATTCCTAATCTGCCTAGGGTGCTTGCCGTGCTGACAGAAAATTCAAATCAATCATTATCTGACAAAGATGAAAGTAGAATGCTCATGTTCTTTATTCTTGTTCATTCAAGCTTTTCCTTTTTGATACTTCCCTTGCACATACAGTATTCTCTTGATACATAGCCGCGCTTGGTTTTAAAGGTACCAACTTAGTGTTGATTTTTTTTTCTCTTTCTCTTTTCCGCAAAACAGGCTTTCCATAAGGTGGTCCGCAGCTGGGCCTCAAAGAAATTCATGACTGGATGGTAAGTCTTTCTACCCAAAATAAATCCCACTAAAAACTCAAATTAACCGATGGTAAATCTGTGTGATAAGGTTGCCAGGAGCATAGCTAAATAGTAGGATAGCATCTTAGTGCCACGTCTATTCTTTTGTTTCGGGCCTCTCTTTCTTTGAAAAGAATCAGCTTGAGAGATTGCAGAGAATATCAAATGGTTCATGCTTTGTGCATGATTATGTAAATTTTTTTACAACTTTTCACTTTTCTTGTAGCCCCTTTTGTTATTATTATTCAACAACTGGAATGTGATCATGAAACCAGATGAACTGTGTTACCATATTTTCTCAAGTTGCCAACCCATAAGCCACTATTAGCAAGGAATTTAGGAAACTCTAGTATTTTCTTTAACTTCGCTTCAGCATTCAGACAAGCATGTTGCTCTGCTGTTATCTAGTCCAGTTGTCTAGAAAAGCAGTTTTTACTCTTTTTTCCCAAGTCTGGTACTAGTTTAAACGCACCAGTTCAGGCATTGCAAATAAGTTGCATTGTTTATTCTGCAATAACCAGTGAGCATGCAGCCATTACCATCTGTTCTGCGACTGGGGATTTTACACCCAACACTTGTGTGGAAATTATGTTGCAATGCTGTTATATGAAAACTTTATTTCCACTTGTGCACTGATACTGTTTTGTTGTCCTTTTTTTGTCTGGGATATTGCCAGTGTGATTCTCTTCCCCATAGCAATAACATTCTACTTCACCTGGTGGTTCATTCATTTTGTTGATGGATTCTTCTCTCCAATCTATGCACAATTGGGAATCAACATTTTTGGTATGTAAATTATGCTACTTATTTTTATATTAACAGTTCAAATTTTTGAATGGTTTGTCTATAGTTTCTTCACTAATGACTGTTGTTGTTCTGTATCCTGTTTGGGGCTTGATCATGTATGTTATTATTATATTATACTTCTTGTTGGTGTGTATAATGCAGTTTGCATACTTCATATGCTGAACCTAAAAATTTAGTGCATAATTATTCAAAGTTCTAGTTTATCCTGTGCCATTAGATTCTTAAGTTTCTGTAAAAACACGTGAGAAATTTGGCATGAAATTGGGTAGTTAAAATCAGTTACTCCCCCTTCGTTCGGAATTAGATGCCACTGAAACGGATGTATCTAGTATCTAGACGTATTTCAGTGCTAGATATATTCATTTCAGCGACAGCTAAGTCCAAACGGAGGGAGTATTATTTTCCAACTTATTCGTTTATAAGAAGGATACTTATTGCCTATCTAGCTTATTTTCTCATTATGCTCGTTTGAATCCACAGGTCTTGGCTTCATCACTTCTGTTACTTTCATATTTTTCGTTGGAGTCTTCATGTCATCTTGGGTTGGAGCATCTGTTCTTGGCATTGGTGAATGGATCATTAAGCGCATGCCACTTGTGCGCCATATCTACAATGCATCCAAGCAGATAAGTGCTGCAATATCGCCAGGTGAATTCACATATGTCCTAATATCAGTCTGCAAAGCAGCTTAGTTGCTAAAACAATTGTTGTTACTACAGATCAAAACAAACAGGCATTCAAGGAGGCAGTTATCATCAGACATCCGCGTATTGGGGAATATGCATTTGGATTCATCACCTCATCAGTCTCTCTCCAGGTTTGTGATACTCTTCACTATTATACTACCAAGTTCCTGATGATGATTTGTTTACATCTTATGATCATTTTTCTATGCACATTGTTGCCTTGTAATCTTAGTCACTGGCATGAACAGTTGCATGGTTGAAAGTTGAAATTCCGTTTCACTATAAAATTTGACTAGGTCACCTTGTAAAGGATGGAAAGGAATACTTACAGAATACTCAAAATGATGATATATGTTCTTTTGCAAACCATTCTATTGTTAATGTATAGCTTTGCCTCATCTGAATGTGTAATATCATTGTTACGTAATAATAGAGCTATGCTGGTCAAGAGGAACTTTACTGTGTCTATGTGCCAACCAACCATCTTTATATTGGTGATATCTTCATGGTGAACTCAAAGGATGTGATCAGGCCCAATCTTTCCGTGCGTGAAGGCATTGGTAATTCCTACACTCTCCTCTCAGTATCACACTTGATAATCTGCTTCAGAAATATATGAAAAGGCGTTGACATATTTCCGCGCTGTTTTGCAGAGATCGTTGTATCTGGTGGTATGTCAATGCCCCAGGTGTTGTCAACCCTGGATCCACATCCACATACAATCCACACAGACCGCGGTGGAGCGAGCAGAAGCTGAGACAAACTACCTGCATACCTGTTCGTCGATAGCGAGTAAAAGTTTGAACACATACCACACCAGTGCGGCGAACAAGATCCTGAGTGCGATGCATTAGCAATCTGTCGCGCCCAAGGATCAAAGGATCTGTAATTACGTAGAAGTAGGTGACTCACACGCGCTGCTGGTCCGATGGATTCTGTACAATTGGCTTGTACTTTGTCTTTGTACCGCCCCAGATGCTTCCTAGCCGTACTTGTATTTTCTTACTGTTGTTTTAATTGCTTTCTTCTGGCTGTTCGGAGTCCAAATTAGCTTTCGGCATCAACAATGTCTGACTGAGGTGCCTTGCTGTAAAAGAAAACACTACCTGCCTGAGATGTCTTACCTTGAATTCTTGGACTAATTAAACCCCCTATTGGTCAGGCAATGGTAGACCGTAGACACACAATTGTGGAACCTGTGACTTTGAGCCTTTTTATTGTGGGTTGGGTCGATGATTGCTTATGGTAAGGTTGGACTCAGTTTAGAGATGAGTGATGATGATGATGGTTGTGTGTTGTGTTGATGAGACCTTTCGAGTGGTGTGTGTGGGCTGTGGGGTACCTTATGTGCCGCTCCGCTTGTTGTGATGGTTTACACCTCGTTCTTTGTAATTAATTGAGCAACCCTTTCCTTTTTAATAAATGAAGGATAATTGCCAATATAAAAACATTCGAATCAATTAGCTGATACTATGATAAACTTTGCAGAATCTGACGCTGTTGGTGACCAACACAAGCATTTTCAATGGACAACTTAACCACAATTAAGCATTTTCAATGGACAACTTAACCGCAATTGTATCATTTCGCATAATATGAATACGTTTCCATCTCTCGCTTCAAGTAGTCTACCATCATGTGTAATTTCTTACCTTACATTTATTCCTTTTTTTCATGAATACATTTTTTCTTTCTTCTTCAAAATTTGCGTGGAAGTTCTGCTTCATTTTGATTGCTAGAAATTTGTGGTTCTTCTGATGAGCTGGCATACACTGTCGGGGGCACATATGGAGGTGACTGGACGGACCCTCACTTATGTGATGGTGCCATAACCGCTAGACGATACCTATGTACTGAAATATGAAAATGATGTGATGACCGTCAATAAATTAGCGAGGCCATGATAGATAAAGTTTCCGTTCCAGGCCCTGAAAATAGTGAGGCCAAAACATTCCTAGGAGAAAGAGCACACATCATACAACAAGTCCAACACAATCTTGCTCAAGCTCAGACTTGAATGAAAAAGTATGACGAGAAACGAACAGACAAACACTACGAGGAAGGAGACATGGTATACCTCAAGATGCAGTCGTACAGACTTGCTGCTATTGGCATACATACAAGCCTCAAATTGACAACAAAGTACTACAATTCGTTCAAGATATACAACACATAGGTACACAAGCATACAAACTACGATTACCACGTACTGCACGAATACATGATATATTTCACATCAGTCAATTGAATAAGCACCTAGATCCTCTGGCCATACCAGCACCAGACCTTTCATTGGTGGATGCTAATGGTAAAATCAAAGTTGCCCCCATACTGGTATTGGATACTCGAGTTGTTCATCGTCACCCCCATCTAGTTGTGCAATGGCTTAACATGTCACCTGAGGAAGCAACTCGGAAAGACGCCAATTTAAACTAAGGAACATTCCCAAAATTCTTCAACTAGACAATCTGCTCGTGGTTTCCTTCCAAAGATCCTTAAGGACGAGATCTTCTTATGAGAAGGCACTTTGTTTGGATCGTGCTGATGCTCACCTGACGAGTCTGAATATGAACGAAGAAACCGAAGAGGGCTACGTTGAAGAAACAGAGGAAGGTATTGAAGAGGAACTGGACGGTTGGGGTGAACGAGTTAACGACGGATCAACGGTCCAAGATGATGTTGCAACAACATGTCTTATCCGACAAGTAGTTAACTGAAGCTAAATACAAATATTTCCAACTATGCTCTCCCTTCTCTATATGTAGCGGCACCGTGGGTGTGTGCCTGTCTTCTTTTGTTTCAAGTTATCTTTAGCTTAGAACCCTAGATATTGGTAGAGTGTAGATCCATTGATTTAGCTTATCTAGTTGTATGTTTTCCCAATGTTTCCCATTCCTGGAGCTATATCATGATCACTCTGATGTAGCAACCACAACAAGGTTCTCTCACTTAAAGACGTGAAGTTTCACAAACACACGAGAAAACAACCTATGTATGCTTGCTTGATGACTACATGGATCATGCCATCACTCACGTCTTTGTATTTATAAGGAGGAAAAACGGGTACCAACATATCCGGTAGGTGCGGTTTTAACATGTCTTACTGTTGTCCTCTGCGCACCTTTTTTGCGAGATGCACTTAGTAATATTGGCGTGGTTGCAATTCCTCCGTGACACCTCGATTATAGAGGATAATTGAAAAATCAAAGACCATACATAATTTTCAACATTTTATATCAAAGGCACACATTTCAACTTATTTTCACTCATTGTTTTTTTTCTACTATCTCCTTTTAAATGAGCCAGGAAATTTTTTGAAATATAGCGAGTTTTTTCTTTAGGAGCTAAAAAATAAACCAAAGAGGCCAAGAAACAAGGGAAAATGGGTAGTATGTGTTCGTCGAGCCGGTATTCCGGGCATACGGCGCGGCCATACATACCATACGAACCAAACCCATCCAGCCATATTCACCCTCAAAATAAAATAAAATCCAGATTCTCTATGAGCCACGACGGATCCAACGACACAGGTCGATCGGGCACCCCTTCTAAGACCCTAATGCCCCGGAGCCCCTCTATATAAGCACTGGCCGTAATGCTATTGTCCTCCATGACGCCGCCACCTCCCATCTCGTCAAGCAACTTCTTTTGGCCTCCTATCGCCGCAAATCCCGATCTATTCGCTAACCTTAAAGCATGATCACATGTAAATAAAAATTCAACAAGGTTTTTTCTCACTTTAATGCACGAAGTTTGGACAAACATATATAGACACGATCTATATTTGTTTCTTTGTATACATGAGTCATTACTCATGACATTAGTTTTCATATGATATAACTTTGATGTTGTAGATGTTGATACTTTTAAATATAAATTTGGTTAAACTTTACAAGTTTGACTTGGACCAAATCTTATATGCGAAGTAAAAAGAAACGGAGGAAGTATGTATAAAGATGATAAAATACAAAGGTGATTTTTTTAAGGGGAAGAGCCACAAGACATAGCTTAGAGGTTGTAGGTTTAGTCGGAGCATGAATCTACCTAACTATGGCAACATGCTCAATCTGGTACATCCAAAAGCGATTGTGCAGTTGTATTCTATCCCGATGCTTCTCATTCCTATGGCCAGAGCATGATCACTCAAAAGTAGCAATTACAACATGGTTCTCTCACTTTTAAGATGTAAAGTTTGGACAAATACATAAGAAAACAACCTATATCTTGCTTGGAAGCGGCTCCTCTGCCGTGTGGTATGTGTTGTTCAGTCACATACATGCGGGCTAGGCTTTTAACGGAGCTCACATGTCAGTGATAGAACGACACCTTGCCGTACGTCAGGCGATCCTTCTCCGTCTTGCTTGGCTACATGGATCATATCATCACTCACGTCTTTGTATTATTTTCTGAATTCTCTCACATCTTCGTATTTATAAAGAGAAAAAAGGGGCACCAAGATAATGAGTAGGTGTGGCATTAACTTGTACTCATTGTTGTTCTCACCAGCTATCCTTTTTTTTTCGCGAATCACCTCAACTGTGTATGATGAGTGAAAAACCGAAATGCCATATGCTATTTTAACTATTTTTTACCAAATTTCTCCTTCCTTAACTATTTTATTATTACAGTTGCTCACAAATAAACCAATGAGGCGAAGAAACAAGAAAAACAAATGCCAGGATGCGTTCGTTGGGCCGTTTATTCCGGGCCTAGGGCCCGAGAAGACCATACAAAAGCAGTAGAAACCAGTAGACGTTCGGTTAGAAGTGAAAACCAACATATAGTATGGCACTTGAAGTAGCCAAAGTGAAAGAAATCAGCGAAATGGTTGCTGGCAAAGTCAAGCATATTCAACTGAAGGCAAGGTCGCTTCAATGGTGGAGGCATATGGCCGTTGAGCGGGCGACAAAGTGAATGAATATCGTTGTCGAGGTAGGCGTGCAGGAGTGCCTTGTTTGTTTCTAGCATTAGGAAGTATATGCATACAATTCTGGCTTGCAGCTTAGAAGAGACCTTTTTCATTGATTAATGTAAAACATTTAACTTTCATAAACATGTAAATAGACCATCTCAGCTCAATTACTTGCTCTACCGTTTTTTTGGCAAAGTAAAAATTCGATTTTCAAAAGGTCCACCGTGGAGCTCGTCCACCATTTGCAGTTTCCGAACAGTTATGCTGCAATAAGGGTCTCATCTATTGGCTTTGTAAGATGGATTCAGTTGGACAATGACTCACAATTATTGTATCTTGTTGTTCGAGAGGTTATGTATGTCTCAACATTACTCTTTCTTGTCATTACAAGTTAGCATTTTTTACATGCCCTGAAGTTGTCATCAACAGATTAGCTCTTGGACGACTGACATGAACTTTGACAAATATTGGATTTTAGTGTATCAATTATTTCCAGACTATTGTAAATTTTATTGAATCTTCTATATCACAATAATAAGAAGTAAAGAAGCATTTTAGTGTATTAGTTAGTTCCAAAATAATGAAGTATATTTTATTTTATTTCAGGATATTTTGGTAGACATGTTTTATATTTCTTAAACAAATAGCTAATAGATTATCTATGCATACATTCTACATATTTTACATAAATTTACCGATTTTTACACTTATTTGGACCTTCTTCATATGCCGACGTGATTTAGTTTTTCTTCCCCTGAGTATATGCGAAGAATTATGTAAATCTAGACGAATATTTTGCTAATTATTTGTCTGCATTTAAAACGTGCGTTGCACGTGCAAGCTTATTAGTGATGAGTGAAAAATCGAAATGCCATATGCTATTTTAACTATTTTTTTTACCAATTTTCTCCTTTCTTAACTATTTTATTATTACACTTGCTCACAAATAAACCAATCAGGCGAAGAAACAAAAAAAACAAATGCCAAGATGCGTTCGTTGGGCCGTTTATTCCGGGCCTAGGGCCCGAGAAGACCATACAAAAGCAAACCCATCCACATCCCAGAGTCTCTCTGAGCCACGAGGAGGGATCCAACGGCACAGTTCCACCGGGTGCCCCCTGTGAAAACCCTAACGCCCCGGAGCCCCTCTATATAACCACCACCCGGAATGCCTCTTATCCTCCACGCCGCCGCCACTTCCCATCTTAGCAAGCAGCTTCTTTTGGCCTTCTATCGCCGCAGATCTCGATCTGTTCGTAAACATTTGTTCATTTTCAGTTGGATTTTCTTGTTGGATTGTTTTTCACCATCCGGGTTTGTTCGAGAGGGGACGGTGACGATTGATATTTGGTCTCGTTCGTCGTAACTGGCATCTTCATGCCATTGCCGACCATTCTGTTATATCACCACCCATATTCCGAGTCCTCTTCTACTAGATCAACAACGCTCTTCCCCCAGTCAGATCAGATTGTTGATGTGTGTTCTTGCCCTTTTGAATCGATTGCTTTTGTTTATCGATTGGCCGAGGATTAAGCTAAATTATAGACAAGCATATGTCCGAATTCTCTTCATGTGGAACGATCTAATCTTCTCTATGAGGCCTATGAAGACCACGCTCTTTTATTTTGATTTTCTCGACTTGCGATTCGTGTTTTTGTGATGCCGATGATGATTAGTGTGAACCTTTCTCAATGAATCACTAATGATTACATAACCTACTGCCTTCCTTCTGAGGCATCACAATTTCAAGATGTTTTAGTTTTTTTTGCCGTTTTGTATTGTTTCTTTTAATAAATTAGTTATCCGAGGTCGAATGATGATCACAAGTGCATAGTTCATATGATCAAACCGTGATTACCTGAACAAAAATAGTCTTTCGCTCCTATCTGACGACCTTTCAACCTTTTCATTGATTGTTTGCCTGTTTTGTATTCCTTTTTTACACTGATTTGGTTATGGTGGACGGTGAAGATTGATATTTGGTCTCGTTCGTCGTAACTGGCATTTATGTGCCTTGCCGACCATCCTGCTATATCACCACCCATATTCTGAGTCCATCTAATACATACATTTTTTAGTTATTTTTTTCTACTTTCTGGTGATGGCAGTGACGATTTGCAAATATTCAAGCTCAACAGACCAAATCACAGGTCTTCTCACAGGAGTTGATTTGTATGCCGATTATCCCGCTGAACCGAGCCGTCTGATTCCTGAATTTGTTTTGTTGATTTTCTGTTCGTTTGATTTGGGGAGCACTGTCCAATTATTCGGTCACTGTTCTCTCAGTGGTTCTGAGATTACATCGCTCCCAAGAGCTATTCAGGTGGCGTTTAAAGCTCTAATCCGTCTAAATGGATGTTTAGTTACGCTCGCCCCCAAATCCCAGATTCATATCTGCACTTTTATCGCTTCTTGCTTTATAACGTTTAGTTTGGCCATTGGATGGTGCAGTGATTATAAAACATTCCTCGTACTGACAGGAGATTCCTGTGAAGACATCTATACACCCATAGAATCTGAGCACCAATACCTTCTTTCTTGTCATATCATCCCTTGTGTTCATTTGACTTCTTAAATTTACCTGTTTTGTTAGTTATGGATGATAACTAGTTGCGATGAGGATACCAAGCTCCCTCTTCTGAATGCATTGACGAAATTGCTGGCAGAATCGAACCAATTAAATATTGCCATCACTGAGCAACCATTTATAATCCATTCTTGTTATTTTCTAATTGATTTTTCATTCCACTTTTTGGATCGTGAGGAGGTATTGATGCATAATCCAACACTTGATCCGAGGGTGGCTTGAGCTGCCCATATGAAGTCATCTTTGCATCTGAATCCACCACAGTTATTTTGGTTACTTTTTATCCTTTGTTGATTTGTTCAGTATCAAGTGATGAAACCATGAAACAATCTTAGGACACCTTCTGACACAGTGCTTATTTTCCTGTGAATGAGAAGGCTTTATATTCTGATGATACACCCTTATTATATTTAGTTTTCCTCACTCTCTCTAGGTAGATTGTTAATGCATTTGAAGCCAATGATGATTAGCTTTATGTTGGAATTACCGTCAGATCCCAAATGACGATATTTTTGCGGCTTTCTGAGGTTTTCAGATCATTTGCTTCATGTCCTACTGTAGTATACTTCTTTTTCCCTATAATTTTTCAAATGGTGACAAGAAAGGCTTTTTTATAGATATCTGATTCAATGCAACAATTCATTTCCGATAATTTGTTCATGTGGTGAAACTCAGGGTATGAATTTTGTGTAAGCAGCTGGAAGGGAATCTGATTTAAGTTCTAGCATGGCCAAACAATATCACGGGGTTCTTGTGTCATTCGATGTTTCACATCATGTACAGTGTCAAAGATTGTCTAAACCCTGACAAACCAGGTCAAATTAATTGTGAATTCCTGTGGAAACATGTCAATTAGCATAGATATTGCAGCTTACAATTGTACTTTCTACCACACTAATGCTTCTGAATTTGAGGGCATGGTTCTAATTGTTTGTTTGAACAGTAGAAATTCTGGAATTGCAGTTCTGGAATCGATGAAAATACCTTTGGTCCCATTCTAAATTGAAGGCTTAAATTTGGTACACGATGGATTTCTACCAATACCAAAAATTAAATAATTAAAAAAGGCCAAAGTTCTTAAAAGCTTACCAATTCCAAATATTGAGAACATAACCTGGGAATAGAAAACATTACACCAATCTCAGCTCAAATTAGAAGTTCGCTGGCCTCCCTGCCCCGTCGCCTCTCTGGGCTCGCCATGCCGCCCTGGCCTCGCCGCCTCCCGCCATGCTCCACGGCGAGCGCGCTGCCACGGCCTCCCTCCTCGCCGCCCCAGGACTCATTGCTCCTTGTGCCCGGCCACCGCGGCCTCCTCGTGCCGGCTTAGGACTCGACGTTCCGGCCAGCGCTTGCTCCTCGTGCCGGCCACCGCGGGCTCCTCGTGCCGGCTTACGACACGACGTTCCGTCCACCGCGGGCTCCTCGTGCCGGCCAGCGTGGCGCTCGCCGTCCTGGCCACTGTGTCGCTCGCCGTCCTCCCGAGTGGCGGCCTCTCTCCATCCGGGCGCGGCGCGGGCGATGCCTTTCTTCAACAAAAATTGTATGCGTTGGCTACAGTTGCTATTTGCGCTGTCTGCTGTCCGTTTTCTTGACGCAAACGGGTTAGAAAACGGACAGCGGACGCATAAATTTGCACCTTCGCGTTGGAGTTTTCTTGATATTTTGGTTTGTTGGTAATTTTCCCTTCAATCCCTACCATTCCTATCTGAATCCACCTCAAGCAAATGAACCCTTTTTGCATTCTATTTGCGTAATAAAAAATGTTAAACATTATAACTTGCTTGTTTATATTTGATTTTTTATGTGCATAAACTATAAAGCAATGAACAATAGACTATTTGCGTAATAAAATATGTATACTTAGGCATTTAGAGACTATTTGCGTATACTTAGACATTTAGAGACTATTTGCGTATACTTAGGCATTTAGAGACTATTTGTGTATACTTAGGCATTTAGCCGTGTGATTGCTTGTTTACATTTGTTTTTGATCTGCATAAATTATAACGCAAAGAACAATCGGTACGCTGTTTTTTCCAGAGCAAGTTTGTGGTGAGTCACACATGGCTCTTTTTGATATGATTAAATGTAACTAAACCCTGCTGTTTGGATCCATGGGTTAGAGTTGGTTAGATTGTACCAAACTAACCCTTAAATATCCAAACAAGAGGGTTAGAGTTGGTTAGATGTATCTAACCCATTCAAAAAATCTAACCCACCCAAGATGTGCTTATTTGGATTAGAGTTAGATGGGTCCACAAGAAGTTACTTTTTTTACTACCTCAACCATACAAAATCCTGAATAAAGTAATCAAATGGTTGGAATGGTATATTTATTGTCAATCTAACCCCACCATCCAAATACCTCTTTGGTTAGAGTTAGTTTAGGGTTAGTCTAGGCCCTGTTTGGATACTCTAACTCGGTTAGAGGTTTGGATGGCCTAGAGTTAGAATCTAACTCTAACCTCTAACCGAGTTAGAGTATCCACGCAGGTCCATTGTCTAGTTTTTATCTACACGACACGCGTAGCCAATGGTGCCCGGGCTGAACGTCAATAATATTGGCAGTGCTAAGAGCAAGTACAATAAGGGTGAGTCAGCAGGCTATAAGAGATAAAATAATATACTTTTGCTTAGGTGGATGAGAGAGAAGAAGAGAGAGAATGTAAGCGGGCTCTTAGCTAATAGCCAGCTCTAGCACGTGCTCCTAGGCAGTTTGTGAGAGTGAAATGTGGGCCATATGTAATAAAAGTAATACACTTTTGTCACTAAGTATTGTACAAGCCGGCTATAAGATAGACTATAAGATGGCTTATAGCCAGCACTTGGCTCTACTATTAACCATGCTCTAAGGCTTCCAATGCATGTGTACTCATGAGCGACACAGGGCAATCAGGTCATTTATGACGATAAGGACTCTACCTCTTGTGTTTGGTCCCGCCATCGCAAGGATTTCACCTATTGTGGCAACCGTTTCAATGTAGGCGGTAAATAAATCCCGACCCCTATCATCATGGTTTTAGTGGTTTGATTTGATTCGATTCAAATCAGTTTCCATCCATACTACGTGGTGTGTGTAGTACTTAATGAGTTGTTCATGCTAGCATAGTGCTTCATGGTTACTTGCTTTCTTACATGATGACATGTTCTTGCTTTCTTACTCACTTCGTAATACTCACTTCGTATTACGAAGTGCAAGCATGATTGGAGTAGAAAAAATGTCCATGCATGCTTAGAGTAGGACAAATGTGCTCATCAATTGCTTTGATTAGTGCACTACTCATTGCAATGCCAAATGTCTTGATCAATGCAATGCCAATTGCCTTGAACCATGTTCTTCCTTGCCTTCAACCATGATCACACTAATTGCTGTGAATCATGAAAATCGCCCCTTCTTGCTTTCTTACCCACTTTAGGCTTCTGAACTGACAAGGTGATAAAGCCGAAGTGGGACGAGCCGGTCATGGGGTCATTGTCATCACATGCACGTAGGACGTCGATGAAATCATCCTAGCGAATCGATTGACGAAGAGAGATAATGTGTTGGGAGGATTGCCGTGATGATGAAGCCATGTCCAATTAGCGCTGTAGGTCAAGGATTGGTCATGAGCCAGGAACATCGGAGCTGTTGAGGTTCTCCGCACGGATCAAGGATGCATAAGAATTGCCGCACGGATCAAGGACGCCTAAAGCCTTTAATCTGATGATGAAGAGGTGATTGTCATCAAGCTCACGAAAACCATATGGTGTGCACTTTCAAGACGAGGTGGTGCTGGGGATCGGCTGTGACTATTTCTGCTAGAAGCACTCGATCATCCCTCGCGACGTTCTTGTCTTCAAGGTGCATATATTCAACACCACCAGCTCCACCATCTTTAGATACTGATGCCTCAACATGGTCTATCAAGGGCAAGCTATATATATAGTCCTTTTTGTGTTAACTCTGTTTGTATTTATCAGTTGCGCTCGTCTTTTGCTATCAAATTGTATATTTTGCTCAGGGTGTTGTCTTAAAACTCCTATATGTGCATGTTTAAAGCTGATATGCCCCTGTAAATTATGTCATGAAGTGCTTCCTAAATGTTTAACCTTGTATGTGTGTATATTTGTGACGTGTGTTGCTGTGAAGGGTGGTGGTAAATTCATTAGATTTGAAAGGAGTGAGCAGAACAACATTTTGGAACAATCAAATATATGTGATTTTCTTTTTCTCATCCCTAAAGCATAAATGTAGGCGTTCAAATAGTAGGCATAAAGTGCTCACTAATGCAATTCATGCTAGCAAATTATATGCACAACATGGTTTTTGGCATGCATCCATTTGGCCTATCCCAATTGAGTCACTCATACAAATAGGTAAAAACTACATATTCCCTAAGCAAAGGAGGTGGGGCTGTGTCGGGGATTCCTTGACAGAAATACGAAGGAAAGAGAGGGTAAAGACGTAAATATGTAGGCATAAATAAACCGATTATTAATTTAGTATCAACAATAGAAAAATGAGATATATATTATTCTAAGAGGAAGCACTTCTTTCTCAAATAAAAATAAGATAGACTTGTGGACTTTGTGTCAAAAGTATTTTATTTTGCGTATTTTTCTTTTGAGAGCTTTTTTAGTGAAATCACTAGTTAGAGGCTTCTCGCAAAGGTTACTTCACTACTCACACGATGACAAGTGGTACATTGTAGATGTGCCATGTGTCGCTACCTAAAAGTTTTTGTTTTTTGCAGATTCGTTGTTTTAAAATGTTTCTTTTTTTGAACCGCCCGTTCAAATCATGAACCATTTTCATCTTGCATTTTGGTCAAGATTTTTAAGCAAGTCCGATGTTAATATGTCTGAACGAATTTTCTTTTTCCAAAAAATCCAAAAAATAAAAACTAGGAACACAAAAAACAGGAAATCCGAAAAAAAAAACAAAAAAGGAAAAAAGAACCCCCCTCCAAACACCCAAAAACTGGAAGCACAAGTGTGTTTTTTTGGGAAGCATGGTTGTGCCTTGTTCACTTTTTTAGGAAACACAATTGTATGGTTTTGGGAATCATGGTTGTGCCTTTTTCACTTTTTTACGAAACACAATTGTGCTTCACCCTCAAGCACAATTGCGATTTCATTTTCAGAGAAGCACATCTTTACTTCACACAAAACATAGCTATGTTTTCATTTTCCAGGAAGCACAACTGTGATTTTTTGTGAACCACAACTCTGCATTTTTCATGTAATATTTTTCACACAAAAAATAAACTAAGAAAATCATAAAATCTAAGAAAACCAAAAAAATATCCCAAACCCTAAAAGAACTCAAAACTGTATGAAGAAACGTGTTCGAGTGGGTGGTGGTGGCTCGACGCAGGACACAACATCCTCCCATGCCCTGACCAATGAAGGGGGTGCCCGCTAGCTAGTCAGGGCATCTCCAACGCCCCCAATCAGACTCATTATCCGTAGACTCGAATACACAAGTCAGTGCTTCAATTATGTCCATCAAATGTCCTTCCTGCCCACCCATGTTTTTTTCTCTCTAAAGTCTGCATCACTCAAAATTATTATAGATGATCATAATTGTTTGAATAATGAATAATTCTAAAATTTTGTACAAACTCTTGAAATGTGGTTAGATTTTGAGTTGGAAGTTGGATATGATCACACCCATGTTCTTAAATTCCAAACCTATATATGGCCGCTCTTTCATTCTCATGTTGTGCATCATATAAGTTGTCATCACCTTTCACAACATTTTTGGATCCCATATTCTTGTAGGTCCTCAAACAACTGCAAACGTGTTGGGAGCACTCCAAATGCCCTCTATAGCTCCTTCTTAACTTTGGAAAAAAATTGAGATTTAATGAGATTTTTTTTCTAACCAACTGATTCAAAGATTGTTTTGATGATGGTCGTCCACGGAGGATAGATATCATCAACCAGATAGTTGTCCATATTGTAGTCATGACTATTAATGGTATAGTTACATAAATGAGCTTGTCTTTCAGTCAACCTAGCAAATAATGGAGAGCGCTATAGTAAATCTATACTTCTTATAAAACAAAACCCCACTATAGATCATTTAAGTTGTCTATCTCAACATGCAAGCTATCCACATTATCTATTCTCTTAGCCAATCAAGTGTCCAGGTCACCACTTAGGTTATTTAATTGTCTCTCTTCACATGCAAACTATCCACATAATCCATTTAGTAGCCAATCAATTGTCCATGTCATCTCAAGTAATATATTTATTAATCTCTATATGCAATCTCCATATCAACCATCTTTTAATCATTTTATTGTTCATCCTAAATCCTAATAAATTTTATTACACACATGTTTCGGTTGCACCTTCACTTAAACAACTTAATGTATCATACTTTTATACTTTTTATTTATGCATATAGTTTTCATACCAATTCCCGCTGCAACGCGCGGTATATACTTCTAAGCCAATCAATTGTCCATCTCATCTCAACTAATATATTTTAATCTTTATATGCAATCTCTATATCAACCATATTTTAATCATTTTATTGTCCACCCTACTAATTTTTAATACACACATGTTTCTGTTGCATCTTTACTTAGACAACTTAATGTATCATACTTTTATACTTTTTATTTATGCATATAGTTTTCATAGAGATTCCCGTAGCAACGGGCGGGGTATACTTCTAGTTAATGTTAATGTGAGAGCCGGTCATGTTAAAGAGAGTGCGCTAAATACAAAGGTGTTGTGATGCAACTGAATTCGAAAATCATGAAGGTTTCTTAACATGGCCTTAATATTGCCTTTGGAGAGCATATTAGTAGTTCTTTCATCTCGAGTGCATGAAATCAACGGATCTGCGCATACCTAGGCATCCCCTTGCTTTTGAGAGTGCCATGAGCCTTTGTGTGTATGCGATATTTGGTATTCTCAAATACTATATGGTCCTAACACCTTTATCGTCACAGTAGCAAACCACATATGCATTTAGATTTTTTTTACGGGAATGCTTTTAGACATTTGAAGGCACTTTTCCCATGAATTTACGGTCGTGCCATAGGCGAACATCCTCAAAACAATCGTGCACTTTTAGTAACCAGAGAATTCAATTTTTTCAATGTGATCCTTTTGTAAGACGAAGTAGTTATCATAGATTCAGACACCACTATAAAGGCGATCAATTTTTTCCCTTATGTTTGAGTGTGTGAACTGAAAGGCGCAGCCCAATACATGAAGCCGCAAGCCCACGTCGTCGTCCCTTCGAAACCAGAAGCTAGCCCATCTCGCGCATGGTGGCAGGGTCAGTCGAAATCACTAATTTTAGAGTACTCGTTGCACCGAGCAGCGCGTTTCTTCCGCGCGCGTGCCAAGTGGCGCACTCTGGAGCCTTTTCCGTTATTTTTATTTTTAGAGGCACGAGTGCCTATCACAGAGGCACGATAGTGCATCTCGCGAAGGCACGATAATGCCTTTTCACAAAAGCATGCATGCCTTTCACAGAGGCACGACAATGCCTTTTCACGAAGGCACGATAATGCCTCTCGCGGAGGCACGAGTGCCTTTCGCGAAGGCACGAGACACGATTCGTGCCTCCCTTGGAGGCAAGGTCGTGCCTCTTTTTTTTTATTTTTTTCATCAAAACGTATTGAAAAAACGTGCAAAAACCGAAAAAGTCGAAAAAATCAATTTTAAACACCAAAAACACGTACACAAAAATAAAAAAACGAAATCCAAAAAAACGCTGTGGACGCGACACGTGACACTGTTGTCTGGGCCGGGCTGCGAACGAGCTAGTTGCTTTCCAGTCGTCATACCGACGACATAAAAAACTTCTGAGAGGTAGACGCACAAATGTTCACATGGCCACATGTATAAAAAAATACTGAAAAAAATATCCCCTAAAAAAACACTGAAAATTAAGCTGGTACGTGTACGTGCAGATGTAAAAACTAGTAAAAATTAAGGCGATGGCTCACTCGTGCGTGCGGGCGGGGGGCGGACGGGGCAGTTGAGCCGACCCGAAGGGGTAGCTGGAAAACGGTTGCGATCGCGAGCTACGTACCTCTTCCTCTCCATCTCTCTCTCTCGTGGATCCCGTCCTTGGCTTGCATGAACCAGCTATCACACGCACGCACGCACGCTCGGTCCGCCCAACGCCTCTCACCTTCCCGTCCCACCTCCCGGTCACAGCTACCCGCAGCTACAACTACAACCAACCGCCGTCTATATACCTCCGCGCCCCCGGCCTCTCACACGCTGCGGCCACTCCTCCATCCATCGCCCTCCTTCCCGGCCGCCGGAGCCACCGATCCGATCGATCGGCCAGGCGGCAACTGGCCGGCGAGCACTTACGTAAGCTAGTTACGTTAACGATGGATCGGAACTTGCAGGAGGGAGACGGCCACCTGGGACTGGCGGGGGCGGACGACGACGAGCTGCTTCGCCACTTTGATCAGTATCTGCAGTCTCCGCCGCTGATGGAGCAGCAGCAGCAGTCGTCGGCGGCGGGTCTGGGCCAGCCGGGGATTCCGGGGCTGGTGGACTGGGCGTCTCTGCTGATGCCGATGGGGCCGGGCGCCGGCGCCGGGTCGACGTCGCAGCAGGTGGTGGGCGTGGGCGGCGAGGAGGAGATGATGAGGGACATGGCGGCGGCGCCGGAGAGCGGTGCCGGGAGCAGTAGTGGTGCTGGAAAGGAGGAGGCGAAAGGGAAGGGCGGCGCGCGCGGGCGGGGCAGCAAGAAGGCGAGCCGGCCGCGGTTCGCGTTCCAGACTAAGAGCGAGAACGACGTGCTCGACGACGGCTACCGGTGGAGGAAGTACGGCCAGAAGGCCGTCAAGAACAGCGCCTTCCCAAGGTATATATTCTAATACCTATTTATTATCGCTTCTCATCGTGGCTAACTTGTGGTGCGTTTGCAGGTTAGCTACCTGTGATGTGTAACTATGTATGTGTTGAGATTAACATGTGTAGAGAGCATTTGCATTTTGTTGTCTAGTGTTTTGTATGTAGCTTAATAACCTTAATCTGATGCACAATATCATCATTAATTTGCACCTTGGCTAGCCCTAGTTACCAGATACTGTTTAGATTTGCGAGAGAGACTATCGAGGAAGATCGGAGGTTGAAAGTAGCCATAGATCTAGAATTTCAGATATACCCATTGAGGATGATATCTTCACGATGCCTCAACACTTAAAAGTTTCGCAAAATAGACTATGACTATGAATCCCCGCAAGTGATAAATTCTTGCATAAATAACTAAGAACCTAGTAATGCATTGATTCTCTCAGAGGTGTTGATTAGACGTTTTCCTACTGCATGTTTGTTCCTTCTAATTCCATCTGTTTTGATCTCATCGTCGTCGTCGCGGTGCCACTAGCTAGCTTATCAATGTCGTCGGTTCCAATTGGCACCCGAGAAGGAATTAGGGAGGGAACTATGTGCGAACAACGTGGGAGAAGGGGCAATGGAAGACCCAACCCAAGAGGGAAGGAATATAGAGATATAGACATATCACATATATGAAGGGTTAACAGTTAGGGTCACACTACCAAAAAAAAAAATCAAGGTATCATAAGTCATGACATTGTAAGTTTGGGTGTGATGTGTAAAGGAGGAAGTGTGATTTTAACCATACCCATTGAAAGGATAGTTCCGCAATAAACCTGAGAAATTGTGAGCACTTATGCCAAGTCTAGAACCAGAACCCGGACTCACCATAAGGAACTAACCAATTGAGCTACGCTCAGTTCACGAGGTTGTAATTTTGGTTGGACAAAGCATGGGCGATTGAAGATTGGTTAGGGCACGAAAGTAGCAACATGAGGAACTAGAATACAAATATAGGATGGCGCAACACAACGTCACTATATCTATTGAACGCCCCCCACACACACCAATTTTCACCATACACGAGTTCTCACTCAATCACCTCCATTCTACCGCTTTCCCCTCTTTCTCCTACTGCCATCGCATTGCTCCCCGGATGCAGCGATGTCCAATTGGGGTGTCGGTGCGCCACATTCATGCTTTCCATGACTTGTGACTGGTAGGGGAGGGAGGGGGTGCTCATAGCCTATGCTGACGGTCATTAAACATCTATTATTGCTATCATGGATACCAAGGTCACCATCAATGTTGGTAAACTCCTTTCCTTATTATCCCCCTTTCTTCGTTCCCCTCCCCTCCCCTCACCACTAAGTTATTTCCCCCACGGCTTTGGGAGGTGTTCAAGCGCTCACTCCCTAACAAACAATAGACACTTAGTTGACGATTCGGTCCCTAGATTTTTCCAATCGGCACATGCTTAGTCCTATTAGATAAACTAGACATTTTATAAACATATTATACTCAATCTAATTGGTGCACCATATAAGTATTATACTCAATCTTAGTTTCACAGGTCGGTTATGTGATTCCGAATATGCTTTGTGAAACATATAAGTATTGGAAGGTTGCACACAACGAACGTATTCTACCAACACATGGATCTACATGCACCGACTTATGCATGCAAGCATGCCAACAATTTGTGATATGTTTTCAGGAGCTACTACCGGTGCACACACCACACATGCAATGTGAAGAAGCAGGTGCAACGATTGGCCAAGGACACGAGCATCGTGGTGACCACGTACGAGGGCGTCCACAATCACCCCTGCGAGAAGCTCATGGAGGCCCTCAACCCCATCCTCAGGCAACTTCAGTTCCTCTCGCAGCTCTAATCAATCAACCATCTCTATGGAATGCCACGGCAATACAACCCAATATACTCAGTTCGGGAAGAGAAGGAAATAACATGTCCTACCTCCCAATTACTCACTATACAACAGTTGATCTCTCTATATACGACATGTACTTACTCTTGTTTACATGCATTTAGAGATCAAGATGCATGTGAATATACATGTATGACATGATACATCTATAGTCGTCCTTGTAATTTCATCATGCAAGTTAATCTCACATCTACAAGATATCCAGTCTGTCGTGTTCCTATTTTGTTTGTTTGTGTGTGTGTGTGTGTGTGTGTGTGGCAAAAGAGCATATGAAAAAAAAAACAGGCAAAAACATCTACTCCAATTTTTTTCATTAGAAACATCCTCAAGCCGACGATCCAAGAATTAATTTCTCAACCATTAAGGGCATGTTTGAGTACCTCCATAAGGCCAACCAGGCTTCCCGGCTGAAAATTCCTCATTTGACAAACACAAATGTTCATCATTGTGGAAGCATATCCCCATGTTGTTTTATTTTTTCCTGTCGAAGGGAAACAAATCCATATTTCTATATAACCCATTCTTTCATTGATTAAAATACCATTATAATGATTTGGAAGCAAAGTATACTGCTAAGTATTCTTCTAAATCAAAGCAGTTTTGGTTATCATGAAAACAATTTCACTAACAGAAACATAACTTCGCTAGAAACAGTTATGTTAGAAACAAAATTGCATAGATGAAAGAAAAATTATTAATCTTGAAAGAAAAGTAATATCACATCGGAACCAAAACTTGATACAAGAGGAAAATTAGACCCATGGTGTGGAAACATATTTCAGTAGGATAATCAGTTCAAGTTCAAAACTAGTACATAAGTTTCTCCTTATCGAAGCAAAATTTTGATAAACAATGGAGGCGAGTTCATCACCTACCACTGAATCCACAAAATGGAGAAGTGGGGTACCCATGTGGGATTCTTCGGTGCCAAATCGATAAAAAGAAAGATAAACACAATTAAGAAGAAGGAGAGAATGGTTCAAAGTCATCGGATTTATCAATCTGTGGCTAAAGAGAGTTACGTTCTCCAATACCATAGCATCATACAAGATGTCAGGTTGAATTATTTTCCAAATGTCGCTCATTCCGAAGGTATTTTCATATTCTCAGGTTGCTTTTTGACTCAAAGATGTGATACTTTGGTGAAATGATGCAAAATTCAACAGAAGACAAGCAAATAATATGTCGCTCTGTTTAGTAGCTTCACTACACGGGCCACTCATTGCATGTCATCTTCAAGTTTTTGGCATATATATAGAGAAAAATGCATGACATGTCAAAAAAGTAGCTGTGGATTTACTCATTGCATGATTTTTTTTGTATTAGATATTTATGTATCATAATTGGCTTGGTATAATGGTGGTGAAGGGAGTAGCCTTAGTGCATAGATATATTTATAGGTTACAGTCTCATGGCAAATTAAGATGTATCATGGTAACTTTATACATGTAAAAAGTACTATAGAAAGATGATAACGATGAAGGATGACTCATAGTGAGTGAGATTTTTGCTCCTTACAACCACATAATACACCTGGCTCAATTTATCTAAACACAAGTGCACTCAAGAATTCCATATGCTACAGATGTGTCTTCTATATTATTATGCTACCTAATTTTGAAGCCCTTTCATTCAATTAAGGTCTTTAATTTGAGATTGGGTTGCTCAATTATGTCTCGATCAAATAACTTAATCCTTGGAGCTGCTATGCTCCTAGGGTTGTAGGACGGAGACACAAATTTCACTATGGGCCATCTTTTAATTCATTGCGCTTTCTAATTTTAAAGCTCTTTCATTCAATTGGGGTGTTCAATTTTAAATTTGCTTCATGCTTTTGAATGGATAACCGATTTATCAAAGATCCCTCTCAGTCAATTATTTAATTCTATGCTCCCTAATTTTGGAGCTTTACCATTTGATTGAGATGTTCAATTTTGGATTTGATTCATGATTTTGACTGTTTCAAAAAATCTCTCATGATGCTCTCTTATCTAATTGAGGTGTTCATTTTTGAATTTGGTTCACAATTTTAACTAACTCAACAAATTTAAAATAAATCGATAACACCTAGCATATAAAAATACATTACTCTTGTGCACCCTCTCACCACCTAAAAAAAGAAGCACCAACATGTGATACTATAGCATCAATATAGTGCATGTGGCCATCAGTGGAAAAAACTTACACATAAATATGGGTTGATTATAAGCTAGAACATAATTGTATTGATAAAAATTCCCTTAAAAACATCATATTATATTCTTGAATACGAATGCATACATATTCTGAAACTCACATGTTGACTACAAAAAAAAACTCTCATAATCGCCACATCTATGCTAGCACACCATCTTGGTGGCCAGCTACGAATGTTTGACAGTTTTAGATAAAATTCATTACACCCGACATAAAATTAATAAAATCCCAAATGACTTGACTAGATACAAGATGCATTGTACATAAGCCTTGCAAAAACCATGAAGAAGAATAAATAACCACCAAATAAAAACATGCAAGCAACTTGAAAATGACGAGAAACTCATCCACTAGAAAGTAATCAATGTGGAGGAAAATAATGTCTCTCTATTCGCATAAGAAAAATAAAATAACGTGTCTTCATGTGGAAACATGCCATCCATTAAGGAAGATGATTTTGTCTAAATCAAAGTATACAAACAGTTACTAAACCGCACTCAAGAATGCCATGTGCTCCAGTACATAGGCATATTATTCTTGAATACGAAAAACATACATATTCTCAAACTCACATGTTGACTACAAATGTATTCTCAAAATCATCACATCAATGCCAGTACCACATATCGGGGACCGCTATGAATGTTTGATAGAAGATAAAGAACCATGAATACGAAAAAATATATGCAAATAACAGACGCAATCAACTTGAAAAATGATGAGAAAGTCATCCACCAGAAATCAATCAATGACTAAGGTGGAGGTATACAATGTATCTTTATTCGCAAAAGAGAAAAGAAAATAACATGCCTTCATGTGGAAACATACTATCCATTGAGGAAGAAGACTTTGTCTACTTCAGAGATGTCGAATGTCGTCAGGTTCCATTCATCTACCGCTATAAAGAGGCCCCTTCCAACCTGCTCAAGCAGTACAAGACACTCGAATGATGTCGTTCACCTAAGAGATCACATAGGAACTCGTGACAGAACCAAAACTAGAAATGAGACTTTGATTATGGCAGTCACCTAGGAGATTGTCATGCAATTTTTGTATGTGTGTTTTAAGTTGAAGCTTGCCCGGGGAACGATTAACCATGTTGGTAGTACTATGGTTGCCTTAGAGTGAATATGTTATTACCATTTATCATGACGGATCATTTTGGAACAAAAGGTGTCGTTTATGTCCCAAATAGCCATTGTATGTTTATTACCAGATGTTACATAGTGTGTGGCTTAAGATCCGACTATGTGACATTTAAAAAACAATTAAAAGTATTGAACTTTCATATCTGATAATTTATATTTCATACGTACACTTGTTTTTTTAATCTTCTCAATCAACCTAGTATTTTTTTTGGAGTTTATATGGATCCAGGAATCTCTCGTCGTATTCTGCATCACAATATTTGTACTCTGATCAACCATTGATGCTCTGTATAAAGCAAAATAGTATATACTACAAATCATGTACGTGTGCATGACTGTTGGATTGATTATGTCATTGTTGCTGCAACGAGATTCACATTACAAAATTGACATATAATCTTGATATTAACTATTGAAATCATAAGTGCATGTTTGCATAGGAGGATGTGGATTCAAATCTAAATTTAGTAGCTTAAGTGACCTTCCAAAACAAACCTCACGAGGGTTTCATCAAAATTGAAATTTTACAAATCTCATGACTGATCAACAAGTACACGGTTCCTCTAAACAAGTACACTAATAGTAAAGTCGGATGGCTTTATTATGGAAGTAATGCATCAACTCCATAACCTTCACCCGATTCCCTTTATAGACTGCCAAATACAGTACATAGGAAGATCATTTTGGAAGAGGAAGATGAATGAAATATAAAAGAAAACGAGCATGCTATAGTTTGTAGTTTGGTGGAGCACGCTAGATTCCTATAGACATTGTCGCATATCAAAATTTATGTATCACTCAAAGACATGAAAGTTGGGGAAAAGGAAACAAAATCTAAAAAAAGACAATAAAGTTAAAAAAAAGCTTCAAGCTCATATTGCAAATCGATGGTTTGGCTGAAGGGGGACTTCAACTTCAAGAGTAGTGCTTATTTTCTTTTCTTCTTGAAGCTGTGTGTTAAATGTATGTGACACATAGATGTATTTTATATTTTCATACTAAATTATTTCCACACTCCATAGCAAATCATATAAGTATGTCTTGGGTTTCGGCTATCTATCTATATTTCTTATAAAGAAAACCCCAGTAAGATGCATTTATGTTGTCTATCTCAACATGCAAGCTATCCACATCACTCACTATTGTAATGAAATTATTCGTCCATGTCATCCAGTAACAAAATCCTACTAAGATGCATTTATGGTATCTATCTCAACATGAATATTTTTATCCATACAATTGTACATGTCATCATTTTTTTGTTATCAAATATAAAAAATTTGATATAAAAAATTGACTTTTTTAGTATTGTGATCAACTTAATCTTGAATGTTTTTATAAAAAAATATATTTCATACATCTTTAACTCCTTTTGTGCAAACAATAAAATTCTAAAAAATATTTCTACCACAACACGAGGGGGTATCCACATCATTTTATCTATCAACCAACCAATTGTCCACATCATTTTCACTAATATTTATTGATAATAGGCTATCCATACATACAAGCTATACACATAATATATTTTTTAGCCATCCAATAATTATCCAAAACCTACGTTTGTTTAGCCACCATATAATAATCACTTTAGTCATCAAATAAACAATAATTCCATATCAATTAATTTGAAACATCGAGCACTATAAAAAATTGAAATTTACATTTTTTGTCGACAATTTCCAATTTCATTCATCTTATACCGTTTTATTTATAGTGTAAAGTCTTATAGAGGTTTCCGCTGCAACGCACGGGGTATTCATCTAGTATTGATGAACATGTGCTTCTGCAGCACACACGACGACAAATCTAGTACGCGATTGCATAAAAAAAAGCAAACTACATCGAATTACCATTGCCATACCGTATGATCTATGGTTGGCATAAAATCGTTCGCGCTTGCCATGCTTCAGAGCGAGCATCCGCTCCGTATAAAAATCCTGAATCAAAATGCATCGGATATTCCATTATGTTTTTCTTTTTTGAGTGGAGGAGGATATGCCATCATGTTGCGTTTCATTCTGCTTATACACGCATTCTGGATACGCCCTCCATGAAGGGAAGAGGGGCATATTCTAACATCATGATTTTATCTGTAAAAATAGAGAAATCATAAGGAGCGAACGTTCGCTTTAGGACATGGCAACTTCATTACAAACACATGGCAATTCAGAGCACACAATTACCATAAAAACTAAAAAATACAGCAAATTGCCTTGCGTTTGTACTGCGAGTTATTATAAAAATGTTCGCGCTTGTCATGTCCTGAAACGAAGCGTTCGCTCTAAATTATCATCCTTAAAAATACTATATTTTGATTTTTAAGAAAAAAACATAAATAATATCTTTTTTTTGCCAAACCCGTGCCCCAGCTGGCCCCTGTACCCAGGTGCACCTAACACGACGACGGACGGAGAAAGGAGCGGCGGCCAACGGCAGAGCTCGCCCGTCGTCTCCGAGGCTACCGTCCACCGAGCCAGGCAGCCAGCACAATAAAAATCAAACCCGATCTCTCTGTCTCTCGTGCGCCGCCGGTGCCGGGCTATTTATTTATCTATCACCAAGAGGAGAGGAGGGAGAGTCCAGAGCCACCTGCCCCCCAACCAAGAAAGAAAAAGCGCAAAGGGTGAGGAGGAGCCAAGAAGGAAAGGCCCGCACTCTGCTCGTCCTCTCCGCCCACCAACCACCGACGCCCCCTCAACCCCTCCCGCCTCCTTCCTCCGCCGCCATCCCGCTGCCCCGTCCCAATCTCTGGCCATTGGTTGGACCTCCCTCCTTCCTCTGAGGTATGAGCAACTAGATTCTCTCTCTCCCGCCAGTTCTCTATCAATCGATCCAATTTCCTGGTGCGTCGGCACGCTATTTAGATCCGCCCTGCTCGCGGTAAGTAGCATATTGCACGGCGTCATAGGTTGCTAATAATAATTGTTAGTTGTAAGATGAGCGTGTGTGTGTGTATAGATGACACCCCTCCCTTGCGCAGATCCAGCGATCTGATTCTCTGGATATTTCTGCATCACGTTTAGGAAAAGCGTAGATTGCCGCGTTCTGAATAGAATGTGAAAAATAGCTTTCACTGGTTCTGTAAGGTGTTGCGTGATGCTAATCAGGGGGAATTTCTGTCCTGATAAGTTCCATTTGCTTGTGTTCCGTACTCCGTGAATAAACGTCATCATTGTTTGTGTGTAATTTGAACTCCTATTTCAACACAGTAATTCATGGTTAGATACCCTTGTTTTCTTCTCAGTATTATTATTTTCGAGTGTTCCTGCATATCTACTCTATGGATTGTGTAACTGGATTCTGAAGGTTACCACTGTATTAGCCTATTAGCGTAGTTCAAATATTTAAATTGAATTTGTAATTAGATTATACATGTTACCGCTGTATATAAATCTGATGTTATTCTGTTTCTACAGTCGGACATGGCATCAGCTGTTACCATGACTTCAGTTAGTGCTCAGGCCGCTTTGGTATCGAAGCCAAGGAATCATGGCAACACAAACTACGGTGGTTTAAAGGCACCATCATCGGTTGGCTTCGATTTGGGATCCTCATTCATCGGCAAGACTGCATCACTCCGGGCGTCTGTTACTACAAGGGCTCTGCCAAAGGCAAAGTCCGCGGCTCAGATACTACCTGAGGCATCTTACAAAGTGGCAGTTCTTGGTGCTGCTGGGGGCATCGGTCAGCCATTGGGCCTGTTGATCAAGATGTCTCCTCTGGTCTCAGAACTGCGCCTGTATGATATTGCGAATGTCAAGGGAGTCGCTGCTGATCTCAGCCACTGCAACACACCTTCTCAGGTCATGGACTTCACTGGCCCTGCAGAATTAGCCAACTGCTTGAAAGGTGTCGATGTTGTTGTCATCCCTGCTGGTGTCCCAAGAAAACCAGGCATGACTCGTGATGACCTGTTTAACATCAATGCTGGCATCGTCAAGTCACTTATTGAGGCTGTTGCGGACAATTGCCCTGAGGCCTTTATCCACATCATCAGCAACCCAGTCAACTCCACAGTGCCGATTGCTGCTGAGATTCTGAAACAGAAGGGTGTTTACAATCCCAAAAAGCTCTTCGGAGTTTCCACCCTAGATGTTGTCAGAGCTAACACATTTGTAGCTCAGAAGAAGGGCCTCAAGCTCATTGACGTTGATGTCCCAGTTATTGGTGGTCATGCTGGAATTACAATCCTACCTTTGCTGTCGAAGACTACGCCATCTGTCACCTTCACGGATGAGGAAACCGAGGAGCTGACAAAGAGGATACAGAACGCCGGGACAGAGGTGGTGGAGGCGAAAGCCGGTGCTGGGTCTGCTACCCTGTCCATGGCTTATGCCGCTGCCAGATTTGTCGAGTCATCACTCCGCGCATTGGCTGGTGACCAAGATGTCTATGAGTGCACATATGTTCAGTCCGAGTTAACTGAGCTGCCATTCTTTGCGTCCAGAGTTAAGCTGGGGAAGGATGGTATCGAGTCCATCATCTCTTCTGATCTGGAGGGAGTGACCGAGTACGAGGCCAAGGCACTCGAGGCGTTGAAGCCTGAGCTGAAGGCCAGCATTGAGAAGGGCATCGAGTTTGCGCACAAAAAGCAGGGAGCTGCCGCTTCCGTCTGAAGTAGAGGAGAACCATATCTTTCTTGAGAAATAAAGGCAAAATGATTCTTACTGTCTCAAGTTTTGCAGCCTAGAGTGTTTGTTGACATCATGTAGGAAGGAGTATGCCCTGGAGCAGCTATATTTCTCGGTTGTCGGTCAGTTTCTTATGATTCCGGTTTACGTGAGGGCGTGAAGCCCTGAACTCGCTCCCTGTTCCGGGGCCTTATTTTGTTTTGACACATTATTACACCTGCTGTTCTTGTAGCTTCCGAAGTTGGAATAATAATAAAGCAACCTCTTATGTTGGAGCCTGTACTTTGTTGTGGTCACCATCAGGTTCCTAAGCTATTGATGGAAACATCATTTCTTTGGTTACTAGTCGTTTTCCCGTGTGTTTTAAACTTTTAATTGACTTTGTTTTAGTGATTTGATTGGTGTGTTTATGCAAAATTCTGTTGCCAGCCTTGTTATACTAGATGGGAACAATGTCTCTGCGTGTGAGAGGGACGGCTGGAAGAGTGCATATGTTTTTGGTACAATCCGAGCTGACTAGCAAGAAAATGTATATACATGAAATTTGCCTGTTTTGTCTTAGCGCTGCTTCTGTAGCCACCCTGCAAACAAATGGGATATGTGAACCACCAAACTTGGTGGACGGGAAATATTGAGAGCTGTTATGAGTGCTCGTCGTAACCCCTTTCTACTCATCCAGGGATCTGGCGTCTTCAATATCATGGTTCTGCAAAACTGTTAACTGTTAGTCCATGCATACCGTGAGCTGATTGCTAGTACATTCCGAATAGAAGATAAATAACTTCCACTACTGATTCTGCAAGGTTTTGCATGATGCTGATATAGGGGATTTGATCATTGGCCACATTTTATGAGGGTTTTGAGGATTTGCTCTGAAATTTCTACCTAATCACCATTAGTCTAGCAATTTCCTTTGATGTTTCAAATGATTTTTGGGGTGGCTAAGGGGTTCACAGGATTTTCAGATAGCCAGGGAGCTCGTACAGAGAAAGCATTGCAGTACTCGTACAGGGAGCGTTATAATGATCCGAGGCACGTGGTCCATCTATTCAGAAACAAACAATCATATAAGCACAACACCAAGATTTGTTAACGAGGTTTATCAAATAAAGCTACGTTTTCAAAGCATGACTACAGTTTCCTTTTCGCGCTGATGTCGCTACAATATAGCATCCCATCCTTGGACACCAATCATTCACGCCTGGTTCAGAATAAATTGCCAAAAATCATCACAATTGCGAGTGAATTTTCAGAAAACAAGATTTCCATGCACCCTCATTGTCAGTTTTGTATTAAAAGATGCTCAAACGTGCTTTCGGCAAAAAAAACTTGCTCAAAATTGTGATTTTTTGTAAAACATTAGCCAAGCTGGGTTTTTTTTATAAGAGACATTCACAACTATGATGGTCTTTGTCAATTTACTACTCAACAACAGTTGACGACCCGCAAATCAATTCATCTGTTCCTTAAGTACTCGTTTCATTGGTGTCTCTCATTGGTAGTACGAGACACATCTAGTTCTTCTTTTCCCAAGAAGTCAATAAATCAGCAATCACTAAGCGACCACAAAAACTAAAAAAAAACTTATTTACTACTAATAAACCAACTAATTTCTTGCATAAACACTTAGCGGCTCAACAGTTTTGACATAAGGAAAAGTCTCGTAGTAGTCGTAGGAGCCTCCAGGCGACAGCTTCAACCTGGCAACCAATGTCCCCTCATCCTCGTGGCCGACGAGCACCACCTCATCGCTTGCCGCCGATGTCCCGCCGGCGGACGGCGGCGTGTCTTCCAACACGTGCTTATAGTACGCCATCCCTTTGCAAGCGAGGATGTACTCGCCGTACACGAAGTGCCGGGGCGGGATGCCTTGCTCCGGCCCGAAGTTGTACCGGTGGCTCCACCGCCCTCCCCCGTCCTCCTCTAGAACCCACACGTTTGGCGAGGCGATAAACCCTAGCTTCCCATGAACATTCGTGAGGCGATAGTGGTCGCGCCGCACCGGCACCGGGACGGTGGTGGAGGTCACGCGCTCGTCCGTGAGGTCGAAGGACACGACCTTGGCGGCGCCGCCGCCGGTGATCCTGACCCAGTACGTCGTGCCGCTGGCGCTCACAATGCCGGCATCAAGATTGCAGATCGCGCCGCCGTCGGACCCCGCCGACACCTCCCTCCACGCGGAATCGCCCACCGTGAGGACATGAACGGCGGCGAACTCGTACACCCGGTCGTAACTGGACGGGACGTGCACCAGCTTGTACTGCCCCGTGGCCAGCCCGTAGGTGAAGCTGTACGCGCCGCCCCACCTCGTCCAGCCGGAGTGTCCGACGAAGGACCCTGCGCACGGCAGCTGCGGGACGGGCAGCGTCTCGCCGGTGGCCGGGTTGAGCAGGGTGATGGCGCCGCCGATGCCCTTCCCGTTGTTGCACAGGCAGAGGAGGCCGTTGGAGGTGCCCACCAGCTGCACATCGATGTTGGAGCGCACGGTCTGGGGGGTGCTCCACAGCTGGGTGTACCTCCCCGTCGACGACGATAGGTCGTCGGAGACGTAGGCGATGGCGAGCCTGGTGTTCCAGAGGAGGACCTTGGGACGGGTTTGTTGCGTCTCCTTGATGTGCTTGGTGACGGCGTCGCGCCAGTGCCGGCAGACGAGGCGTGCCCGGCGCCGGGAGCTCTTCGGGAGGCGCTGCAGGATCTCCACCAGCACGTCCGTCGGGAAGCCCCGATCCATGGCCATGGTCGTTCTTGTTCCTGCCGTGTTTTCTTCGTTTGATTTGATCGATCGATCGAGCGTCTATCTCGCGTCCATTTAACAGACAGGAGGATTCGAATCCAACTTGGTCGCCGGGTCGTTTTCTTCTTCTCCTTTTTGGCCGGAACTTAAGGTGGTTTTCAGTTTTTTTTTCTTTTATTATTACTAGAAAAATTGCCCGTGCGTTGCAACGCAAAAATTATATATTGCTTTATACATATTATTTTATATTCTTTTCTTGATGATAATTTTTTTTCAATATTTTTTAATGACTTATAAAACCGACCTCAAGTTTTTTAAAAACTTATACAATGTTCGCACTCAGAAAACTCGATAATTCCAAAAATGTTCGCACTCAATTTTTTTTTAAATTTTAAGTTATTATATTAAGTATTTAAAAATTGTTAGTGTTTGAATCATTTTTAAATTATTTGCACTTAAAAAATGCATTAAAGTGTTCAGGAATGTTAGCACACCGCTCGCGTGCTCACTCTGCTTTGATATTTAAATATCGTTTGCACTTAATTATAATTCATATTTAAAGAAAATTCACGCTTAAAAATGTTTGTATGCGAACAATTTAATACATTTTAGTGCGCAAACATTTAACTAAATTAACAATGTGAACTTTTTAATAGATTCGTTAATAGATTTGAATACATTTTGTAATAGTTAAATTATTATTTTAGTTTAAGCCTCTTTGAAAAGTATTACAAAAAAATGAATTCCGGACAAAGCAAATATTTTTAAGTGTTAATATACTTTTTAAAATATTAATACTTTTACAAATTTTATAAATTTTGGAGCCAAATTTGTTCTTAAATTTAACACACTAAATGGTTTTCAAACAAAAGAATAAAAATAAAATAATCATTAAAAATTATTATTTAATTTAAACCTCTTTGAAAAGTGAAGCAAGAAATGAATTTCGAGCAGAGCAAATATTTTTAAGTTTAATCATTTTTTCAAAAAGTATGTTAATTTATCAAATTTAATAAATTATGAGGATTTTTTTAATTTAACACACTAAATATATTTTTCATCCAAGAAAGAATACAAAAAATGACTCGTGGCAAGGCCCAACCTTTCTTTGGTTTTGCCTCGCTTTTTTCTAATGATCGTGGCCCAGGAGAAAGTAGCACAACCCAAAAAAATAACAGAGGAGCGAAATATTTTCGCTTTTTATTCTAGTGACCGTGGCCCAACAAAAAATATAACAGAGTTGTGTACCGTTTTTTTCTGTATAAATAATGGAGTGTGGGTTTATTAACAAAAAGGGAGAGGCTTTTCTGCAAATTTATCACGACGGACTAAGAAAGCGACTTTACTTTATTACTTTTATTTATTATATTATATTATTATATGACAGGAACGTAGTAACGCTCAAGTTTGGCCAAAAAAGTCCAGCTGATCATGTGCGAGAGCTTGGCTTGGAGCTTGACAAGTTGACATCATATGTATGACTTGAACATAATACTCCCTCCGTTCCTTGATATAAGGTGCCTAAGGTTTTGAAAAAAAAATCAAAACACATGGCATATTGATATTATGTCACCCTTCCAGACAAATATACATACGGAAAAAGATAGAGCGGAGGTTTCTTTTATACCATTGACTGATTCGAACAGTTTTCTTCCGATTTTTTCTATAAGAAGATCAGCCCAACGCCCTCGACCGGACCTTCAAGGAGGGCGTGGATGCCACCCTTCCTTTCTCCTCGCCATGTACCGGAGGAAACCATTGCAGCAACGTCGTCTTCGTCGCGTTCCTCCTTGGAGGTGTTGTGTGGTACCGACGCTTCGGAGTCAGAGCTTGGTGGAATTTCTGGTGGGCGCAATGGTTGCGAGTCTTCCTTGTTTATTGTTGATCCGCTTTTGTTGGCATTTGTTTATTTTATATTTTCTCTTTCGTTTTTTTGGACGTGCTTGTGTTGCTTCCGCCCCAGCACCTATCGTTTGGTTGCATCGGTGATGGTTGCTTTGTAATACAAAGCGAGGGGGCTCTATTTCGGTATAGTCTTACACACATATAGTGTATACGACGTCTCCTGGACCCTGGTCCAGCAAAGCAATGAAAGAAAACAGACTCGGGTCATTAGCACGATGATGTGCGTATGGTGAAGAGATCCCCAACCCACGTGTAGGTTCCAAACTTTGGAAACCCCATGCAGGAAGTGGAGGTGCACCTTCCCTCCCTTCCCCATGTGGGACTAAACTACCCACGAGGAGGACATGGACGACCATCCTATGTGCCATGGCGCCCTCCCTTTCATGAGAGGGAGGCTCTTTATAACAGCCTAGGATCTCAGTTGGAATGATAGATTACTCGTATCAACGAGGTGCACTTTCTTTTCGAAAGCCCATCAGAAAAGAACTATCAGGTTAAGCGCACTAAACTTGAAGTAGCCTTGTAATGGGTGATCGATCGAGAAGTTGATCCGAATGCGCACGAGTGAGGACAAAGTGTATAGAAAAGACTAGTGTTGACATGTAAGCACATTCTAGATCCCAGACGCACCGACCATGTATGTAATCGGTGGTTAACCGATCGAGGCGTTACACAAACCAAGTGGGTGATTCACTAGGAGTTTCTGGGACTCTTCTATCCCTGTATTATTTCTTCAAACATTGTAAACGATCTTTCCTTGGTGTTGTGAGAATAAAGTCTTAATTCTGTCAAAAAGGAAAAAAAAACGTCCTCTTGAGCCGAGGCCCGGACGGGCCAAAACGCGATCATAGTCGGACCCTGTCATAGACTCATGGTCGGACCGGACCGGACCCATCACGCCGTCCTTTATATTTGCCCGCACCGCACCGAACCCCTCTACTCCGTTCCGTCTCGCGTGGTCGTCCATCATCTTCCGCAGCAAGCAAACTCGCGGCGCCCAGCTGAACAGAACCCAGCGAAACCCCCAACCCACCTATCCGCCGACGGACGCGGCCATGGCGGCGGCGGCGGTGGCCACGGTCAGCTCGGCGGGGGGCATCCTCGCCATGCTCCACGAGCCGGCGGAGGAGCTCAAGCTGCACGCGCTCGCCAGCCTCAACTCCCTCGTCCACCTCTTCTACCCGGAGATCTCCACCACCATCCCCATCATGTGAGCAATCCCCCCTCCCCTCGATACTTTCTACTGTTTCGATCTGGTTCGCTGGTCGACGAGGTTTCGGGAGAACAAGTTCCCCTAGATGCCGTTGTTGCTGTCGCGCGATTCGTTTGGTCGCTTGGCCTCGTTCGGTCCGATTCGCTCCTCGCTCGCATCGGGGAACCGTAGATTCATCTGTTAACCTCTGGATTCCTGGGATTCATGGATACGCAGGGTTTGAAGCGAATTCACGGAACGATTCTAGTACATTGCGTGATTGTAGTTGGCAGCAATGGTTAAAATTTCAACTTTCTGCACTTTTGTGTCCGCCGGCCCTTGGATAATAACTGACAGTTGTAGGAGTGAGGTGTGGATTCAGAGAGCTTTGAACTTTCAGTTTTGTACCGGTTGTTTTACGAGTTTGATATCGCTCATTTGCTTATGATGATCAGTCACAATGCCTGCCCTCTGCTAATGTAAGAAAGATCTTGCACAGAGTGACCACTGAACTGCTACTTTTGCAGTAGTTTAGGATGACATGTTTTGGGAAAAGTCAATCCAATGCTTGTTTATAAATAAATTTCTAGTCTGTATTTCCATGGAAGCAAGTCAATAATGTGTGTCCATCATATCCTTTTGCCTGCAGTGAGAGCTTGTACGAAGACGAGGAGTTTGAACAGAGACAGCTAGCTGCACTGGTCGTTTCTAAGGTAGGATCTGTTATTGTTTTATCTCTTTTCTAGAAGCGTCATATTTCATAGTGCTTGTATTGATGACTGCTGCAAATAATGTAGGTGTTTTACCACTTGGGCGAGTTAAACGATGCACTGTCATATGCACTTGGTGCTGGACCTTTGTTTGACGTTTCCGAGGATTCCGATTATGCTCAGGCTCTTTTAGGTGAGGACTTGTCTTAACTTCTGAAATCATTCTGGATGTTATTTCACATGAATTTCTTTTTCTCATTGTGTTGTCATTGGTGGTTCTTTTCTTTCAGCCAAAGCATTAGATGAGTATGCGAGTTTCAGGACCAGAGCTTCTAAAGCTACAGAGGAAGAAGAAAACGTGGATCCTAGGCTAGAGACCATAGTGGAGAGGATGTTGGAGAAGTATGATAATATATCCTACCGTTTGCACATAACATCTTACTTATCATATGGGGTAGTCAGCTAATGTTACTCTTTGCTGCAGGTGTATTCTTGATGGGAAATACCAACAGGCCATGGGTATGGCTGTTGAATGCAGGAGACTGGATAAGCTGGAGGAAGCAATTGTTCGCTGTGATAATATTCATGGGGCTCTTTCACATTGCATCAACCTTTCTCATCAATATGTTAGTCACCGTGAATATCGCTGTGAGGTAGGGGCATGTTATGTATCCTGAGTTTTTGATGTTAAAAATTGTCTAGTGGTATGGTTAGTTTATTAATCTAAAAGCAAGTATTAGTTTAGAGTAAGAAAAATTTAACAGTCTTTATGCGTTGACCTAATAATTCATTTTATTGCTAGGTTCTTCGCTGTCTTGTTAAAATATACCAGACTCTGCCGCATCCAGATTATCTGAGCATCTGCCAGTGCCTTATGTTTCTAGGCGAGCCTGAAACTGTTGCGAATATGTTGGACACACTAATTTCTGGAAGCGAGGTATATTTTTGGTTCTTGTGCCCACCACACTACTTACATTGTGGTCTCTGTTGCTTACTTGAGATCTCGTGTTCATTATGCAGGATGATGCGCTCCTTGCATACCAAATTGCTTTTGATCTGGCGGAAAACGAAAATCAGGCCTTCCTTCTGAGTGTGAGGAATTGCCTAACAGTTGATCAGACTGTTAACGCGGGTACAACAAGTAGCACAGAACCAGCGGGTGATGTTCAGATGGGAGATGACACAACTACGGCAAACGGAAATGCTCACCCAGTGGATCCAAATGAGGCAGCGCATGCTGATAGGCTTGCAAAACTTAAAGGGATACTGTCAGGGGAGAAGTCTATTCAGCTTACGCTGCAATTTTTGTATCGCCACAACAGGTAAACTTACTATGTCCTGAACATTGAACCCTGGTCTCTTGCAACTTCTATATCGGACATCACCTTGACGGGTTTGTTTGTTTGATAGGTCTGATCTTCTGATTCTGAAGACAATAAAGCAAGCTGTTGACGTGAGGAAAAGTGTTTGCCATAGTGCAACTATTTGGTCCAATGCGATCATGCATGCAGGAACAACTGTAGATACCTTTTTAAGAGAGAATCTGGTAACAAAAAAATCTGGTTGTTTTGTTGTCATGCAGTTTTGTTTTTTCTTCTGCAATGTCTCATTTTGGTATTGTCTTGCAGGAATGGTTAAGCAAGGCAACCAATTGGGCTAAGTTTAGTGCAACAGCTGGACTAGGTGTCATTCATAGAGGCCACCTTCAGCAAGGTCGGGCTTTGATGGCCCCGTACCTACCTCAAAATGGTGCAGTTGGTGTCGGCGGTCCATATGCAGAAGGTGGTGCCCTCTATGCTTTAGGTTTGATTCATGCCAACCATGGTGAAGGAATCAAACAATTCCTCCGTGAAAGCCTTCGCAACACCAGTGCAGAGGTGACATTTTGTTCCTTGTCCTCATCACGTAATGCTAATTATATTGTGACTTTTCTTAATCAAAAATCGTATTATACAGGTCGTACAGCATGGTGCCTGTTTGGGACTTGGGCTTGCATCTCTGGGAACAGAAGATGAAGAAGTGTTTGAGGACATAAAGAATATCCTGTACACAGACAGTGCTGTAGCTGGTGAAGCAGCTGGTATTGGCATGGGTTTGCTCTTGGCCGGGACAGCCAGTGAGAAGGCCGTTGAGATGCTTGCTTATGCGCATGATACACAGCATGAAAAGATTATCAGGTTAGTGTGGTTTAATGATTGGTGCGGTATTTCTGAAGATACATCCTAGCTCTTGTTTCTGACATCTCTCTCTCCCTCTGTGTGCAGGGGTTTGGCACTTGGCATCGCATTGACAGTGTATGGCAGGGAGGAGGAAGCTGACACCTTGATCGAACAAATGACTAGAGATCAAGATCCCATACTACGTTATGGTGGTATGTATGCACTGGCTCTAGCGTACAGAGGAACTGCAAATAACAAAGCTATCCATCAGCTGCTTCATTTTGCTGTATCGGACGTCAGTGACGATGTTCGTAGGACTGCAGTTATGGGTCTTGGATTTGTTCTATACAGCGAACCTGAGCAGGTCTGCCCTCTATTCAATTTTATTTCAAGGAACAACATAGACCTTCTGTTCATTATGCGTTTATGCTGCATCTCTAATAGAAAAAAAAATACTAAAATAAACAATCATCAACACCTTACTTCTTTTCAATAGCTTTGACCCACAACTTACATCTTCTGTTCTGATCATGCAGACTCCAAGAATTGTGTCCCTGCTCTCTCAATCGTACAACCCACATGTCCGTTATGGTGCAGCTCTAGCTGTTGGGATATCCTGTGCAGGCACAGGTTTAAGTGATGCCATTTCCTTGTTGGAGCCTCTCACATCGGACGTCGTTGACTTTGTACGCCAAGGGGCTCTAATTGCTATGGCAATGGTCATGATCCAGACTAATGAGTCCTTTGAACCTCGTGTTGGAACATTTAGACGTCAGTTGGAAAAGATCATTCTTGACAAGCACGAGGACACCATGAGCAAAATGGGCGCCATACTTGCTTCTGGTATTCTAGATGCCGGGGGTAGGAACGTCACAATCAAACTTCTCTCGAGGAACAAGCATGACAAGCTCACTGCTGTGATTGGCCTCGCTGTTTTCACCCAGTTCTGGTACTGGTATCCTCTCGTGTACTTCATCAGCCTGGCCTTCTCGCCAACAGCCATGATCGGTCTCAACTCAAATCTGGAAGTGCCCAAGTTTGAATTTCTGTCGCATGCTAAGCCGTCCCTCTTTGAGTATCAGAAACCGACAACTCAGCAGACTACAGCCTCAGCTGTAGAGATGCCCACAGCCATTTTGTCAACCTCAGCCAAGGCAAAATCTAAGGCGAAGAAGGATGCAGAAAGCAAAGCTGCTAACCAGGTGAAGTCAACAGCAGAAGCAGAAAGCAAAGCTAACCAGGAGGAGAATACAACCGAAGATGCTTCTGGTTCTACCTCTGGCAAGGCAGCTGAAACACAGGAGAAGGACGCTGATGCAATGCAGGTCGACAGCACTGCAGAGAAGAAGGTCCCAGAGCCAGAACCGACCTTCCAGATCCTGTCGAACCCAGCCCGCGTCGTCCCCTTGCAGGAGAAGTTCATCAAGTTTATTGAGGGCAACCGATATGTCCCCGTGAGGCCCGCCCCCTGTGGGTTCATCCTCCTCCGAGACACGCAGCCCAGCGAGGCCGAGGAGCTTGTGTTCACCGAAGCCCCCGCGACCGTGGCCACAGCTGAGGCCGCTGCCATGGTCGACGACGAGCCCGAGCCACCCCAAGCTTTCGAGTACTCGCTCTGATTCATGATAGGAGAGGGAATCGCCTGTATATACGTTTCTTAATTCATCTTTTTGCAAGTATGTATTGTTGTCAGAAACTGTGTAGAATCTTGATGGCTTCATCAGAAGTTGAGAATTCAGCTGGAATGAGAATTGATCGGTTGGCAATTTAAAATCTTTTTCCCTGTTATGTATGATCTGGTGGATATTTCTTCAATTTTCTGGTGGTTTCACAGATGACAATATAGTTACGGTGTGCATTGTATTTTGGCGGTATATTTTCTTTTCTGAAATAGCCTCGTGTATGCATGGATTAAGTTAGACTATTCGGTACAGAGGATAATCACACATCATCTCTTATTTGAAATAAGTAGATGACGGCCATGATAGGTACCTACTGTTGCATGTTCACCAAGTACGAAGTACTAATCAAAATCAACCAGATGAATTACCACTAGAGTTTGGTGGAAGGAAAAGTTTTACAGTAGCTCTTAATGGATTATACTCTCTCCGATTCATTAGTCAATTCAATTCAGCATTGTCAATTTATCCAGAACTTCTCTCTTTTCCTCGGTGAAACAAGAATCTTTTTTGTTCAAACAAAAGCGCTTAGTTTAGCTTTTATTTCCTCTGTGCTGCATCTTCTTTAAAGATTCATCCAATGGAATCCCAACTCCTTTTCTTTTGGATTTCCATTCTATTTAGATATGGTGTATATAGATCTAATTCTTACATAAAGAAAACTCTATCGTTTCACTTTTTATCACTTTCTCTAGAATCTCTAGAAAAAGGAATATTAATGGGTTTAAATTTATCTAGATACACATGCATTTAGTCTAAATACTTAACTAGATACATACAAATCTAGATAAAATTAAGTCCATTAATATGAATCGAAGAGAGTATAATTCAGTAAGAGCTACTGTAAAACTTTTCCTTCCACCAAACTACAGTTAAGTACCTCCAATCCATATTAATTGACACGCACTTAGTACAACTCTACTACAAAGTTGTACTAAGTGTGTGTCAATTAATTTGGATCGGAGAGTAATAGTTTTATTTGTGCATCCAAAACTTTGAGGCATGCATGTGTGCAAGAGCCACGAGCTTGGTCTGCTGAATCATCACACCATCCGGCCATACGGCTGGGGACGAGAGCCCTGATCGATCCTGCACCATAACCATACATCGCAAGGGCGTCTGCAACTTTATTACAAAACCCGTGGGAAATATGAAATGCGAATGGAATTAAAGTTTAAGCGCGTGCGAAGTATTTAATCTCTCTGAAGAGGATTCCATCGGCGTCCGCATCATGAGCATCAGTGTTGAGTGGGGTTGTTCCGCAACACCTTTGAGCTACACTCATAAACAGAGGGCGAGCATAACCAAACCATCAACCCTCCACAAGAAAACGAGGGAACAGATGAAAGAGGAAAGGATATGCACTTGCAATCATATACTTACAATACAAACATCATTCATTTTAACATGCTGCCATGAAATTCCAATCTGAGGGCTTGTTTGATTCATAGGGTAGGAAAATCATAGGAATAGGAAAAGCATAGGATTGCAATGGCATGTCCATTTCAATCATATAGGATTTTGCTTGCACCAAGGGCTCCTTTGGTTCAAAGGAAACATGGAGGAAAGATGTAGGAATAGGAAATTTTCCTATGATGATACTATTCATGCCTTTGGTTCAAAGGAATTGAGTAAAGGAAAATTGGAGGAAAGTTTCCTTTGATCTCAGTTTCAAAGGAAAAATGTAGGAATTTTAGCATCTACTAGGACCTCTTTTTCAAATTCCTATGCACGAAGAACGAGGTTAAGATGCTTAGTGGCATAATAATATTCTAACTATACATTTTTATGTGATTTAACTTTTATTTGACCATGTTTATTAGAAATCCTACGTTTTTCCTATTCCTTTGAACCAAATAGCAAAGTTGATAGAATTCCTATGTTTACCAATCCTCTGTTTTGCATGTGCATTCCTATCCTATTCCTTTGTTTTTCCTATTCCTGTGATATTAGAATCCTGCAAACCAAAGGAGCCCCAAAATTTGTTTGATTCCATCAAAGGAATTGTAGAAAGAGGTTGAAGTGAATGTTAGGATTCCTATAGGAAGTAGTACAAAAATTCCTATGGGAAAAAATCCTATAGGAACAATTCCTATGAATCAAATGAGTAACGTAGGAAAAAAATTTATGGGATAAAATCCTACAAGAATCCTATGAAATTTCTATGAATCAAACGAGTCCTGAAACTTAACTCAACCTTTACTATTTTGCTGCCCACAGAGAACATATGAACCCTGATCAACAGCTGCTACTAATAATAACATACCTAATGTGTACGGGGCAGAAGAGACCTAATGAACTCCAGAACCCTGGCAGCGATTGCTTCCGTGGTGAAGGCCGGGTCCGTTGTATCCACAACAATCCTAGGCACGTCCCCAACGTCATAGTCTGTGCAGCCTTGGTACCCTCGCACAAGCCTTTGTAGCTCCGCCCATGTCTTGGGCTTATGCCATCCATCACCATCTTCGTCATCAGCCAACGCGCGCCCACGCTCGTCGAGCCTGCGGCGCCACTCGCCGTCGTCGCCCGGCCGGCATTCCACGACGACGATGAGTGCAGCGGGCAGGCATGCCAGAGCGTCGAGACGGGCGCGGCGCGAGAGCGGGGAGTCTACGACGACGGACAGGCCGAGCCGCAGCTGCCTCTCGGCCAACCTCCAGAGCACGGCGTACGACAGGTCGTTGAGCACGCCGCCTTCGCCTTCGCCGGCGGCGGTGGCACGCTCGAGGTGCAGGGTGCAGTCCCGCACGTCGTCCTTGTCGAGGAGCGGGCACCGGAGCGCGGAGGCGACGGCGCGCGCCACCGTGGACTTGCCGGACCCCGGGTGGCCCTTCATCGCCACCGCCACCGCCACCCCGTTCGCCGCCGGCGGACAAGATTGCTGTTGTTGTTGTTGCTCCTGATCAGCCATGGCGACGGCCCCTCAGCTCCCTAAACGACTTAACAACAACCCCCGTTGATGCGTTGGACGGCCTAATGGTTCCTTGGCTCCAATTAATCTCAGCGCATGCACGCACGGGGGCAAGCAAGCGAACAGTGCGATCTTATCCGTAATTAGCAACAAGCCAAAACATCCTAGTTCATCAATCTAAGGTCCAGAAGCTGCTAGAGAGGGATCCGACAAAAGAAATGTGAGACGTAAGTAAATGGTCGGACATGTGTCGGTACCTGCTTACGATGGCCGCCGGCGGCGTCGACACGAGGCTATGTCTTTTATTGGAAAAAGATAAGGGTGGCACGTCAGCTTCCATCCTGATTCATGTGATGGAGAAATTTCCATGTGCAAATAACATGCACCTCCCAGAATCCTCACGCCTGGGCAGTGGCGGCGCCGGTGCCAGGTTTTAAGGGGTGTGTATTTATTTTAAAAATAGGTATGTATTTTGCCAAAAATTTTATTGTTTTTACTAAAGAAATCGTCATTCTACAAAAAAAATCAAGGTTTTGTCACTTGCATACATGGAATACGCCGCCCCTGCGCCTGGGCAGCGTGCAGTCCTTGGAAACATGCCATTGCTTCAGCGTGTGTAGCGAGTCTTGTGCATGCTGCATGAAGCCCCCTGGCATGTCCTTGATAATCTCGAGCAATAAAAACCCAGCATCCAGTTCAATGTGATCCAGATATACTACCATCCACATGCATCTTAAGTGCGTTCTCCCCTGGTGGTTTCCACCTTGATTCAGCAATGGTGTGCGTGTACCTCCTTGCTTTCCCCTAGAAGCTTATAATCTTACACCTTCTTCATTACAGAGACAGTGTTCCTGAGAGGTTCTCGAGTGAAAAGCACAGAACCACCACAATACATGCGTCATTAGCAAAATGCCACCACTTTACGTTTTTTGAGCATTTTGCACCGAACACATTTCTAATCTGTGACAAAAAACACTGATCTTGTCTTAACCGTAGATTTGACGTGTCTTGTGCTGACGTGGCAAGTCAACTGACGGATGGGGAGAAAACGGTCGTTATGTCCTAGACGGTCAAAACCGACCGACCGGGTCGCTCTCTCACGCGCTCCCTCACCCCCCCCCCCCCCCCGCATCTCTGTCTCACTCTCCTCTACTCTCTCTGCTCCCGCGACTGCCCAGCCGCCGGCACCGTCATCGTCGATTCACCGCCGCCATGGTTTCCTGGCCCGACGAGGAGACCTCCACCGAGGACTCCATGGATGCTGTTTTCCAGTGTGCTGTAAGTAGCCCCTCCCTCTCTTCCTCTCGCATTACTCCCTCCCCTCTTTGCCTGCTAGGGTTAGGGTTACTGCTCTAGGGTTCCTAATTTGCTGATTCAGTTCAAGCTAGCTAGTTAGGTTAGGGTTACGAGGAGTGGATCTAAATTTGGATTGTCAGGGTTCTTATGATTTGGGGAATTTTAGGGCTGGTTAGGGTTAATGATAGGTTTAGGAATTGGAAACTCAGGAATTGGGGATTTTAGGGCTGGTTAGGGTTAATGCTAGGTTTAGGAATGGATAATGGTAGTAGTTGTCGGTTTTGTTGTTATGGTTTACTAGTAGCTAGCACCAATTGTTAATTTTTGTGTTGTTTATGATGCTTGTAAGCTACTCTGAATTTGTGTCATTGTGAATCCAGGCCCCTCTCACTGTCCATGACCCTGACTTTGAGGGCATTGTTGATTTTGAGGATGATGAGTTGTTGTGCTTCCACAACATGAAACCAATGAAATTTTTAGCATTTGAAGGTGCTCTAACAGGAAGAAGGTTTTATGGTTGTGGTCAAGAGGTAATTTGAAATGCAAACTTGTACTTTGCTAAATATCAATTTCTGAAGATGTGCAAATTTCTATGCTTATAAATTCTGTAGTTTAGTATTGTCTGTTGTACATAGCTTATTTATTAGTTTATTAGTAAATTTATTTGATGTGGTTTAAAATAAATATCAATTTCTGAACATGTGGTTTATTATTTGTCTGTTGTACATAGCTTATATATTAGTTTTCCTATATATGTGTTGTAAATTTGCATGCTTGTAAATTCTGTAGTTTAGTAATGTCTGCTGAACATAGCTTATTTATTAGTTATTAGTTATTATTTCTTATTTGTGTTTTAAAATAAATACCAATATCTCTTGTTGTGCAGGTAGGGACCTGTGCTTTTGTTAGTTGGGTTGATGAGGAATGGCCTGACTCTTTGAAGAATGCACTACACAAGTTGTGGGATCTGTATCATGACTGCAAGAGTGCTAGAGTCCAGGCTGGACTTGATCATGCAGAGCAAGTTATCAAACTTGAAGACAAGATCAAGCAATCAGATATCCAGTACAACAACCTTGTCAAAGATGTGCACCAGATTATAGATCAACAAATGAAACAGTGCTACAATGAAAACTACAATGAAATTATGACTGGGGATGAAGCTGGAATGAAGAAGGAGCTGGACAGGAAGACATATGTCATACAAGATTTGAAGGCAATTCATGTAGCTCAAGGAGAGGTGATCAGGAACATGAGAAAGGAAAGGGATGGCCTAAATAAGGAAAAAACTGAGCTAGCATTTGCTAGGGACCAGGTGTTGAAACATGCAGATGGGCTAAATGCTGAATTGGGTGATATGTACAATGTGGTGCAGGAGAGGGATGAGCTTAAGAAGGAGATGGATGAGCTTAAGAAGGAGAAGAAGAGGCTGGAGTATGGCATTGCAGATCTTCTAAAACTTGGTGATGTGAACAAGACCAAGCTGAAGAACATCAAGATGATATGTGAAGATGAGGCTACTGTCATTGAACTTAGTGGCTGAATACCTTGCCTATATAATATGCTACCTAGAGTACTATGCTACTTAGAGTATTATGCTACCTAGACTATGTTTCCATGGGAGACTGTAATATGATACCTAATCTGCTACCTATTATGTGATGCTATGTCATGTCTATGTGCTATATCATGTCTATGTGCTATGTCATGTCTATGCGCTATATCATGTCTATGTGCTATGTCATGTCTAGGCTAAAAGTGGGTCATCGATGATCAAATCATCGTCGACGATGAATCTAGGCTAAAAGTGGGTCATTGATGATCAAATCATCGTCGACGATGAATCTATGCTAAAAGTGGGTCATCGATGATCAAATCATCGTCGACGATGAATCTAGGCTAAAAGTGGGTCATCGATGATCAAATCATCGTCGACGATGAATCTAGGATAAAGGTGGGTCATCGATGATCGACCCACCTTTAGCCTAGATTCTGGCGGGTCAGATTAGCGGGTCGACACGTCAAAACAGGATTCCACGGACGTTTAGTGTTTTTTGTCAAAATTAGAATGTGTGTTCGGTGCATTGTGCCAACTGCCTGTATTGTGGTGGTTTTTTGCTAATGACGCATGTATTATGGTGGTTCTGTGCTTTTCACTCGAGGTTCTCCTCTGGTAGAGCCAAGATAGTGGCACATTCTAGCTTTTTCTCCTCTGGTCTGGTAGAGCCAAGGTTGTATTGTACTGACCAAATCCTTTGGCCCTGGCCTTATTGTTCAAAAGTTTCAGTCTAGTCTGCTCCAGCTGCAGTTCTCTCCAAAGCGGCTTAACAAGCTTACGTCTCGAAAATATGTGTGCCCCATGCTCATCTGCCTCGCACAGGCCGGGCAAAGCCTGTTGCTTCCATTCCTCTGCGGTTAATGTTGAGCCGGTGTGGGAGACTGTTATGAGCCAGACACCCGCCATAGGAGCTGCTTCAGTTTAGGTGGACATTTTCCTTTGTTCCAATCACCTTTTGTCATGTCAGCATCAGCATGTAAACAATCTCAGCCCGTAATAGCCTGTACGTGTAGCATTATCGGTGTGAACCTGGCCCTTGCTTACCGGTATTAGAGCAAAAATGCTAAACTCACGGGGTATTACGGGGCTTTACGGAGGCATTGATCAACAATCTTAAAATCCCCCCCTGAATTCAACCCGTGTGGGGCCCATCCCCCTCAATTATCCCAATTAAAACAAGCCAAACAGCAATGAGCCCGTATTACCCCGTATTACTCCGTGTGTGTAACATTGCTCGTATTAGAGGGCGTCCAACACAAAAGATTGACCCGAAAGATAGGCCTATCTAAACCCCTGTCTCACGCACACGGCAAGCTTGACGTTTAAACTACACCTCTCTCTCTTCTCTCTCTCTTTTCCCCACCTAGCTCAGAAGATTTTGAGATGGATCTTGCAATATCTGCTGTTACAGGTGAACTCGCCAGTCGATTCATCTCTTTCCTCATGAACAAATATGCGGATCATCGATGCTCGGAGGAGAAGGTGGAGAGGCTACAACAACTCCTGTTGAGAGTTCACACGGTCGTCGAGGAGGCAGACGGACGATACGTGACCAACTCTTGTATGCTCATGCAGTTGAAGAAGCTATCAGCAGCCATGTACCAAGGGTACCATCTGCTGGACAACGCCAAGTACAGGCAACACAAGGAGGCATCCAAGGACCTGGTGAGCGGTTCATTTGTCTTCTCTGACGGTAGTATCATTCCTATCAAATTCAAACGTGCTCGCACAACCAATAGTTCTTACTCGGAGTTACAAAGTGCACTGCATAATCTGGAAGCTGTTGTTGCTAACATGGTGGAGTTCGTCGTGCTTTTGGGCGGATGCGAGCGCATCTCCCGTAGACCCTATGACGCATATCTTCATGTTGACAACTTCATGTTTGGTCGGCACGTCGAGAAGCAGCAGATCGTCGACTTCTTGCTGCAAGAGGACATACCTGCAGGTCCTCCAGCAGTGCTACCAGTCGTTGGTGGACGTGGAGTTGGGAAGAGAACTCTTGTTGCACATGTATGCAGGTACGACAAGGTGCGTTCTCACTTCGCAATTGTTTTGCACCTGAACGGAGAGGGCCTTACCAGGATGAAAGACCATGAGATCCCATCGGGGAAGACATTGCTAGTTGTCGAGTTTGCTCGCGACGTAGACGACGATGACCGGAAGGCGTTCTATTCGTTTGTTACGAGCATGGAGAGAGGAAGCAAAGTGATAATCTTAGGCCGAGATGAAAACTTGAAGAAACTCGGGACCGTCAGGGCCATTTCTCTGAACCGTCTGGGGTTCGAGGAGTACAGTTACCTGCTCAAGACGCTCGCATTTGGAAGCGCCAACCCGGGAGACCATCCGTGGTTAGCAACGATACTGGAAGAGTTCGCTGTGGTGTTGGGAGGATCGCTCATCCCATCTAACCTGATTGCGCATGCAGTCAGAGAGAATCGGAACGCCCGTTTCTGGCTTAGCACACTGAACAAAATAAAAATCACAATGAAGATGAACATTTCCAGGTTCGGCTCCCATCCAAATGAGCTTTTGGATCAAGGCCGTTTGGTGCACTTGGGCCCTCACTACCTCCTGTCTCCTGTTGCTCCATCATGCCTTGTACACTCTGCTAACCCCCCGAATAGTGGTCTACCCGAAGTGACATTTGGGGACTTGCTAGCAGAAGCAAGCCATATTGCTCCACCCAAGGGAGATTTTAGGATGATCTCTTGGGAATCAAGGTTACCACCATATACTGCATTTGTTCATCTGGTTCAGTTTGTTCCAAATTGTGTCGATGATAAGCCTGAAGCATCCTTGTCAGGGAAGAAGCGTCTGGGGACATCTATGTAGTTTCAGCCTCTCAGGCCACATATCTTCTATATCGTCTATAGATCTTATAGGATACTATTTATGGATCTGAGTATATGCTGTAAATAAGCATAGCAAATTGATTATAATCACCTTTTCTGTTTACTTTGGACAAGAGTGACAGGAAGTGCCATCGGTTGGTTCATAGGGATGGCCGGATGGTTTCCGAATTGGCAGAGCATGTACAATATTGAGTATCTTGATTATTATAGGAACCTATAAATATCTCTGTAAGAACACGAAAGGAGATTTTATTCGACATATTAGGGGTAATTACAGAGAATGAGATGCAGCAGTTCATCAACTTTTTGTTTAGTCGGCATGTAGAGAATGAGATGCAGCAGTTCATCAACTTTTTGTTCCAAGAGAACATACCTGGTCTTCCGATCAAGGTTTTTAGTTTCAACAAAAAAAATTGCACCTCACCGAAATATGTGAAATTTTGGAAATTTGGCATATTACAGATTTTTTGATTTATTTTTTAATTTAATTTAAATGATTTTAACCCAAATTAAATTTATTTTAAAATTAGTTTGAATCTAACTTGAAATTTTGGACCCTACCGAAATATCTGAACTTTCAGAAATTTCGTTAAAAATTTTAACCCTACCTCTGACAGTGCTACTAGTGATTGGTGACTTCTTCCCGCAGCCTCGACTCTCTTCGGTGGCAGCTGCCCACCTCGAAGCCATGAAGGACTTGTTGTGGTGTTCTTTTTTTAACCGGGCAAACCCCCTTCCATTTATACAAACGAAAATACAACAGTTCCAGAGATACAAACGGAGACAAAAAAAAGGAAAAGCGATTTCAACACACTGCTAGGAAACGCACCGTACACGCCCGATATAAAAACATACTATGAGGCAAAAACCTAGACATCACCATAACAAAAATAGGTCTATTATAGAACCAGATCACAATATCAAGCCTAACAAAGGCAAACCCTCAAACGGGCTACAAACCACTAAAACAAAAGAAACACAAAGAGCTTCGTTCTCCTTCGATACGTCTCCTTGATGACGCACAGATCCTCACCAGAGTCATTGTGTTGGATCGAACAGTCTCAACTCCACTCCTTAGCTTCTTTGCGTCGCCCACCTGCTGCAGACCTGCCCAATATATAAGAAAATGGCAGGTAGGAAAGACAATCTCAAAAGGAGCTTTGATCATCTTCAACTTGAAGGTTGCTCAACTTCGAGCTAGCCAAATGGACTAAGTAATAGTTGCTAGACCAAAAATATAGAATATTTCTCCACCATGCAAAAATAGTAGCATCAGGAATAATATTGCAAGCAATTGTTTGGTCAAAGGTCAGTCCCCATTACCACACCAATAGATCTCTACACCACCCGAAAAAATGAGCAAGCAAGCAGAAAAATGTGTTGGAGGATTTAAAGTCTCTACAGAAGGAACATCATGGATTACAAGGACAATTTCTATTTTTCATAACCTACCTAGTAAGTATAGGATTTTGAAACATTTTCCACGGAAAGATTTGGATTTTTTAAAGGATCGTAGCATACCAAATCCAATTGAAGTTGCAACCACTAAGAGGTCTCTCTAACGATTTGCATTGGGCATAGACTTAGTATTATATTTAGCTTTCTTACTCAAGCCCCAGTTAATAGTATCACCCTCATTAGAAAGCTGGAAGTTATCCATGCAAATATCAATCTCTTGCTATCGGTCAACAAGTTTAGGACTCATCCTTCTCCTAAATAAGGAGGATACATTAACACCCCAAATTTAGTTGACATTACAAGGCTTGCTCAGTATAAATGCCAAAAAGGTGAGGAAATCTTTCACCAAGAGGGATTTGACCATTAAGGGAGTCCTTCCAAAGTCTGGACACAATACCATAACCAATGTCAATATTCCTCCCCCAACATGTATAGATCTTTTACTGTCAAAAAAGCTTTCGAACCAGAAGAATCAGAAAAATCTAGGTTGAACAATTGCCACAATTTTATTTTCAAATACCAAGCTTTAATGATGTCTTGCCGGATCCCTTTCTAGGTATGTAGTTTCACCGCCACTTAACCATGAGGTAGATATTTTGTTTTCTCATGTCTTTAACTCCCAATCCTTCTTTGCACTTAGATCTACATATTATAGTCCATATAATTAGATAATATCTTTTTTCTTATTGCATCCTTGACAAAAATAATCTCCTCATGTGTTTATCCAATTTTTCACAGAGGTTTGTTCATCAACCACATAAACATATGGTATAAAGATATTTGGGAAATCAGGTCATTAATGATAGTATCTACGCCCCGCCCCCCCATAGAAGTAGCGTTGTCCACCCATGCACCAAATATTTTCAAGTGTTTACCCTTTAGGAAATTTCAATCAGGGCTCTTAAGGGAAGTAAAACTAACCTGCATCCCAAGATGTTTTATAAAAAAATGACATATATCACATCCAAACAACACATCATACTGCTTAACCATATCAGACACCTCCAATAGTCAAGCTTCACGTTTTTGGCAATTCACTTTTAAGCAAGACGTCATCTTAAACATATAAAGCAACATATTCAAATTAATAACATGATCATTAAAGCCCTTCAACTTATGGCACTCCAATAAGAAATCCCAATTTACTTTGTCGCATGCTTTTTCAAAATCGAGTTAAGCACAATCCCTACTTTTTCTTTTCTTTTCTTAACATGTGTATAGTTCTAGAGTCCTGAAGTGAAAGGATATCGTCCTTAAAGTTTCTTACCTTTCTTGGAGGCAATTTGTGTCAAGTTAATGAACTTATCAGCATATTTACCAACTCTACGATCTAAGACTTTCGTAATCAATTTATAAGGGCGCATCAATAGGAAAATGTGCATAAGTTGATGGATGCGGTCCACCCTACAAATTTTTGACAGTAAAGTTATAACCCCATACTTAAGCTAATATACATCAGGTGTCGGGACCCGGAATATGCGCATGTAATTCCAGTCACAATCCAATCATGTGGAGAGCCGAGAGCCATACCCACTTGTCTAAGCAGACAAGGCCAAGTACAAGACACTCTCGGAAAGCTCGAACGTGAGGGCATCCCATCCAGGCCCGGATGATCAACTGAGATGGGTCCTCATCGTCCGCTCACAAGTCTAAATGATTATGGGTGGTGAAATCCCATACTCATAGACAAGTCGCCTCAACCATATTATCGATTGAATCATAACACTTACATAAACAGACTCCATCCCGATCTCTTAGTCGGGGTCTCGGGCGGGCTCAATCATACAACAAAGTGTGCCACGTGACAGAGTCACGAGCAATCGCATCGCGATGCCCCAAGATGCGCACATCTAAGGGCCACTTGGTGTATAAAAGACCGCCGACGAGAGTACAACTAAGGTATCGAACCCCACACATGACATGCATGAGATAAACATACACGCAACATGCATGCCAAGTGTATGACAGCAGGTAACACAACATGAACTCTACAAACTCATAGCTTTATTGCATCTGCTAAACAGAGCAGATATAGTAGTGTTACAAGCAGAGATCACATCACTGTGATCCAACATTACATCATACAACAACGGAAGCAAATTATGTCTTAGTAAAGACAAGGTTAACAAATGGCTTAAGAAGCCTTCAAGAAAACACAACGACCCTCCAGAGGGACCAGGCTGCTGTGTGGGACTACATTACTTCGTCGACGTCGAGCTTGAGGGGGAGGCCACCATCAGGTTCAGTGGTCTCGTCTCTAAAACATAGAATAAGCAAACGTGAGTACAAAGTCGTACTCAGCAAGACTTACGTCAGAACTATACTACTCATGCTCAGGTATCAAGGTAAAGGAAAGTGGGGTTGTAATGCAGAAAGCTTTGACTTGGCTATCCTGTACTACGACTACATAGAGTTGAGATGAGAGGCGCACATGAGTCCATCTAATCTTGATCACCACATCAATACACAACCATGGATCCTTCCTCGACTTCCCACGAAGAAGCAACCCAAAGAACTCACACTTATCTTGAGATTTTTAGAGTATCCATTTGAGTTGTCTAATAATCAAGTAAAGATCTTCAAGTAGTCCATAACCGCGGACACGGCTATTCGAATAGTTCATTAACCCTGCAGGGGTGTACTTCTTCACAGACGTAGCTACCACTTATCGCCTAGAACTCGTCACCTTCAAGCGGTGTCGGCGAGGATAGTACCACGACACTTACCTCACAGCTCCAACTCTAGTCCAGGGGATCGCCTATCTGAGTATGTACCCCAATCGGGAATCCGGCCGGGGTTTCCGTTCAGGACCTAGACGATGTATGGACGGTCCGACAAGCCCACCTCGACGGATGGTGCTGCGCTTGCCTAAAACCGTGCTACGTTATGAAAGCAAATAGAATAAAGTTAACCCATGCGAATCCTGGACCCTAGTCGGGGTGAGTTAATAGGTCGAGAGGGGTCAATGAGCCCAACATGTGGCAGTAATCTGTGTCTTGGATCACAACACAAGAACTCGGGGCCTAGGGCAGTGTAAATGAGACAACCCACTGTGTACTCCTACACAGCCTCTCATTGTTCACTTATATTAGGGTGACTTCATCAACACGTTACCACCTTGTTGCATGTGTTCACTACCATCCCGATACATCACCTAGATGGATCAACTTTATTGCAAACAACTCTAGCATGGCATAGCATAACATGGATGAAGGGCCACATGATGAACACAAACAAACTTGTATCTGCTAGGTTGAGGTTTGCTTAATACTGTGGTAGCAATGATAGGTCATGCAAAGGATGGGTTCAACTAGCGGAAGAACGGTAACATGTGAATCACCTAATCATGCATAAGAGAACAAGAGGGAAACTGGAGTTTTATAGATATGATCAAAGGGGGTTTGCTTGCCTTATTGTCGAGACTCGGGGGGTGCCACTCTTCGGAGAAACAGGGACTACGTCCGGCGATGGATCTATCGAGAAGAAGCAAACATCGAGACAACAAAGTATAAACATCACATTGCAATGCACATTCAAGAATGAAACATGGCATGGTACTGATGTGATCTAGGTTCAATTTGCAACAAGTTAATTGAAGTTGATTTGAATAAGAAATTCAAATTCAAACTCCAAATGTGGTTCAATTTAGCCAAAGTTGCATTTGCTAATGTTTGGATATGGTAAACCATGTTGTCATGTGTATGATATGCCTTTGATGTTCATGTGATAAGGTTGGCATTGCAAAGATTTAATTTGAAATGATTTAAACATTTATTTTGAATTATTTCAAATAACCCAAATAGCTAAATTCTACTGGTCCATCATCATAGATGTGTTTTTCATCTATGAAAGTATGATATTTGGAATCCTTGAATTTTTCTGATGATTTTTCATATATGAATTATTTGATTTGGAGTTATGGTTTAAAAGTTATTGAATTTCGAAGATTTAGCTATTTTCTGGAATTCTGTTAATTAGAAAACGATTTACTGCGTCAGCATGACATCAGGATGACGTCATGGGGCGCTGAACAGTCAACCTGACATGCGGGGCCCATCTGTCATTGTCTCTGGGTTAATTCCCTTTTAGATAAAATAACAGGGGATTATTAGGGCGCTGGGTCCCACCAGTTAGTGACCCAGGGCCAACTAACCACGGGGTTAGTCCCTAATCTAAACGGCCACGTCGGCCGTTGCCGGCGTCTAGCCGCCGGTGGCCGCTGGACGCGGCGGCGCCCACGCAGCAGGCGGCTCCGGCCACGGGAGGGCACGCGGAGGACACCAAACGGGCCCTCGTACACGCGCGCGTCTCGCACCGCACACGGGCGACCACTGGAGGGTCCAGGGCCGCGGTGGCAGTCAAGCTCGGCGGCGGCCGGAGCTGAGCTCAGTGGCCACGGCGAATCGGGCCGCGAGAGGGGTCGGGGTTAGGGGCAAATCGAGCGCGTGCTCACCCTGAGCGTGAAGGTGTGGTCGAGGGAGGCGAAAGAGGGATGTCGGCGACGAATTCCGGCGAAGATTATGGCGGCCGTGGCGGAGGAGGTTGATGCGGGCGGCGACTAGGAGGCGTCTTGGCTCAAATTGGCGGTGCAGCTCGACGAAGTCGACGTCAAGGACTCCACTGGACAGATTGAAGAGGCGCGGGGAGCACGGTGGCCACGCCGGGCACGGCGGCGCGGTCCGGCTGGTCTCGGGGCAGTGCACGATTTCGACGAGGGAGGGGGAGAGAGGACCAGAGAGAGGGGGAATGGAAGGGGAGAGCACGGGGCGTCCACGGCGCCGCTAAAGGAGGCAGGGACAGGCAGGTAGCTGCCTGGCGCCCATGCCGTGGCCGGCGGCGAGTTGCCTGCCTGCCTGGCCTGGGAGGAAGACGACCCTGCCCTTTTGGGCTGGGCCTCCTCTGCTGGGCCAGGTGGGCCAGGTAAGTGGCTTCGGCCTTTTCTGTTTCTTTTCTTTTTTTCTGCTTTCTGTTTTATTTGTTTTGCTCTGAAAAAAATACCAAAGCATTTTTAAAAATCCCCAAATATTTATCTTGGACATATGTGACATAGTACTAGCCACTCCCAAGATTTGAAGATTTTTTGAATTCAAATTATTTGAATCCAATTCAAATAGCATTTAAATTTATTTTCCAAGCCTCTGTTTGAATATTTGAAAAATCCATGAGCATGGGTTTGACTCCAAATCATTTTTAAAATGATCATACTCATTTATAGGACTTTTCAAAATTGTTTGGAGGAATTTTGGAAAAACTTTTTATCTGGCCTTTTATTTAAAATTCTTTTTGAGGCTTTTCCAAATCCCCAATTATTAAAACAAGGAATTTAAACATGATGCAATTATTTCTAGTAATAAGAGCACATACCAAAACTAGGGTTGTGACATCAGGTGACCCCTTATGAAAGTTAGTCAAGAGATGCATGATATCGTTTTTTACGATCACCTATCAATACTGATAACATTGAAATTTTATCACGCTCTAGGCTCTGTTAGCATCAATAGCAAATAGGTCATTTTCGCTTTTGCCTCAGAAAACTCCCTAGTAAAGTCAGCATTACCTACCTCATTAAGCTTCTCATCCTCTTTCCATGTCGCGAGATTCAGATGAAAAAAATTCCTAGGAGCAGGGCCAAATAAAGATTTTGTAAAAAGCAGTACCCTGCCTAGGAGATTCCGAGTTCCCTCAACATCACCACATTTCAGGGGTTTAAATAGTCAGCTATAGCCTAACTATACATGCCGCTATTACAATTTGTGCACCGTCCAACCATTTTCTTTTGCATCACAATCTAGATGCTATAGCCAGCTATAGCCTCAAATATCTTTGCTCTGAAAAGCTCTATGAAGAGGCCATGCCCTAAATGCAATAGATGGCAATTTAAAACCTTGTCACGTTTCCAAGAATGAATAGTATATTTTTTTTCTTTCACGACCATTATAAATCTTGTGTAAGTAGTATCCAGTGTTTAAATCCCCTTTGAGCAACCATTTCTTGTGAGAATTTTGAAGCCAGTAAATCTCTTCATTAACTAGAATATCATACAATTCAATGTTAATATCCACTTTCCTACTATGAAGTTGGGGAGATAAAGGCCCATCCTCCTAACTCTTCTAACATCATTGATTTATCCCTAAGAGCTTCCTTGTTTAAAGTTTAAGGGCTCTCCCAATGCATTGTTTCTTAGCACAATATCATAGGAGCAATTAAAACTTAAGATACAACCACCACAATGCATTGTTTCTTAGTGATTGTATCTTATTTAATGATTTTGGTCTCATGCATACATGTGATTGGTTTAGCAATGCTTTTTGCATATGGCCACGTGCAAGGGTTGTATCTTAGCTAAGATACAACCTCCCTCTCTTTCTTCATTAACTACTATGCCACATAAGCAAAATGCCTATGATTACGTGCTAAGATACCCTAATAAAGTGTTGTGGGGGTGGTTATTTGACAGGTATATTTACCACCATTAATTAGAAAAATCTCTAAGGCTTGGGGTATATTTTTTTGTGGGGATTAAGGCTTGGGGTATTAATTAATAGATGGACTGGTCTGTTATGATGCCTTTTCTTATTCTTCTCAGCACAACGTATAAAAAATATTAAAATCTCCATCAACAATGTGAGGGGTGTCCATATTACTACAAAAGGAAGCCAACTCTAGTAAAAATTCCTCCTTGTGCTCCTCATCAGCAGATCCATACTCGTCTAGCAATTCCCATTTAATTTTTAGTTTAATGAATGTTGAGTTGGATAATATATTTGAATTTTAAATAGGATAACATTTCCAGGGTGCTTTTTCTAATGCCACATAAAACACGTCAGTCCAAATATTTAAAGGCGTTTTACGGCACGGCGATGAATATGCCCTAATGTAAGCTTAAAAAAAATCCGAGTGGACGCTGCTAAAAATCAGATCTGGTGGGCTGGTCAATCGTCGATTCGGCCCACCCATGCTCGCTCGATCCACAGAAAACGCAGCGCTGGGTAGGTTTCTCCTCTCCACGCCCGAGCTCCCACTCCGCCGCCCGCCGCCCGCCGCCGACGCCGGTCTACGCCCCCTCCCTCCGCTCCATCCCTACCAACGCCTCTTCTTCACGCAGCTGAGCCGAATACCTCGACCCGCTTCCCGGTACGTAGCGCTTGTACACACATGTTCATCATCTCCCGCTCGCGCGCTGGCTTCTTGTTCGCCGTAGCTCGCGAGCATACGAATCCCCTGACGCCCCTTGCCTGCCCTGGGATTGGTTGGAACTATAGTTGTTTGTTGGTTGAATTTGGAACATCCATTGCTGTTTGGGCACGTTATCAACCTGGAGCATTTTCTTCTAAGTGAAAATGTTTTTGATTTGTGAATCTGTGATAGGCACTAAGCAGTGATCATATCTAGTATTTGTCCATAAGTAGTTTAGGTTTCTTGACAAGCTAAGCCAGAATGAACTGGCCTTAAGTATGTTTCATTCATTCATCTGCATTACATTCCCCACTCCGGCAATGAATGTCAGCATTTGCATCTAGTCTGAACTTCTATCTCATTACAGTAATTCATAATTGGGATCCCTTCATAATTAGTTTCAATTTTCCGACTTTGATGTTGCGAATATAGGGGTGAGCCAAGAGCTCAAAGATGAACAAGGGGAAGATTTTTAAGCTAGCCAAGGGATTCAGAGGAAGGGCTAAAAACTGCATAAGAATCGCCAGGGAGCGTGTAGAAAAGGCGTTGCAGTATTCTTACAGGGATCGGCGCAACAAGAAGAGGGACATGCGATCTCTCTGGATCGAGCGCATCAATGCTGGTACAAGACTCCATGGGGTATGTATCTACCTATTTACATACGAGGTTTGGCAAGGAAATGATTTTGTTGCATTCTCATGTTAATCTTTTTTCCCGAAGAAACCAACCAGAATACGGTTTCTAGTCACATGCGTTTGATTTATTGTCTGAACTGACTGTCCAGGTGAACTATGGCAACTTCATGCATGGATTGATGAAGGAGAATGTCCAGCTCAACAGGAAGGTGCTTTCAGAGCTGTCGATGCATGAGCCATACAGCTTCAAGGCTCTAGTAGATGTATCTCGCACCGCATTCCCTGGGAACAGGCCGCCTGTCAAGAAGGAAGGACTAGCAAGTATTCTGTAAGAAATTCCTCCATGGACAGTTCAGTCTACTGGCTACCGTTGCATCTGAAAGTCACTGCTAAATGTTACCCCCAGGCTTGAAACCTTGCAATGAACTCATGTGATGGGTATGTCATCACATTTTAGTCTATGTTATTCTGTTCAACAGTGGTAACATGTATTGCACTTGCTGCACATTTGTCTTGGATGATGTGATCTGTTTACCGTCAATAAATCCAAGAAAAATGTGGTCATTTAGGGCAGTACGTTTTTCTTGCTTTCATCTAAAGTCATGGAATCTTTCCGAAGATTTGCTCAACAGGCCGCATCGTCTTGTTTTTGAAGAACAGGCCATCCTGAAATAGCCACAGCCTGTTGATTTGTTTGTACCACATAACCTGGCCCTTGTTGCTGGCTGTTGTGATTTCTTTATTCACATCATTTTACATGCCTGCCTCTGCAGCCCTGCTGCTTTGAACTTGTCCCTTGTCCTGATGGGCGCTGTATCTCCTGGTGATATCTTTCAGTAGCCAGAAGCTATGAGTTCAGACTGCTGTTGTAGCTTCTTTTTTAGTCCAGGCATCGTTTGCTCCATAGTGTTGACAGCAACTGCCAGTCTCCTCTGTTGACCCTGTCCTGGTCACGTCCTAGCACACGATCACCACGATCATGCGCACGTCGCGCCCCCCATGTACGGCTCTATATATACATGAGATCAATACAAGAGTCCGGTGTGGACTGAACCCCAAATCCCCTCTCCTACACATAGCATGACTAATTTGTTTCGCTAGTTTGTTCCTTATTGACGAGCATCTCAGAAACAGGGGGTCATATTGACATGGATGCATAACAACAAACAAGTAGTAGAACATACTGGCTGGAGTCTCAACACACATACAGTACACTAGTACATATATAGTTGAGCTCCTTGTACTCGCCGGCGTTGTCCACCGCCTTGGATGCCTGCTCCTTCTGCTCGCCGGCGCTTCACCGCCTTGGATGCCTGCTCTTTCTCCTGGGCGAGACGGGCTCTGTGCCAGTGGCCCCTGGTGTAGAGGTGTTCGATCATGTCGTCCTTGTCGCAGCCGTGCTCGCCGCACGAGAGACTGCCGTCCGCCTGGCGCAGCACGAAGAACGGCACGCCCTCCACCTGGATCTTCACCTCCTCTCCGGTCACGGCGGCGACGCCGTCCATCTTGACGGCTTCATCTTCCTCGGCATCAGCTCTTTCTTGTTCACCAGCTTCAGCGGTACCATCTCCGGCCTCTGCTTGTTCATCGACTTCGATGACCTCCATGGAGACGTCGCTGCCGTCAACGACGGTGGAGGTAGCTTTCATGGACGAGCCGCCGATGACGGCTTCAGCGGCAGCATTCTTCACCTCAGCTTGCTCTTGTTCAGCTTTGGCAACTGCATGCTCAACCTCCATCTCTGTTCTTTTTTTCTAGAATACACACAAGACGTGCGTATCATCTTTTTATAGGGCAAGGAGAGCCCGGTACAACCATAATAAAGTTTGCCCACCGCTTCACCCTTCTTAATACTCCCTCCGTTTTTATTTACTCTGCATATTAAAGTTGACTAAAGTCAAACTTCATAAAGTTTGACCAAATTTATAAAAATATATATTAACATTTACTATAACAAGTCTATATGATGTGAAAGTACATTCAATAATAAATCTAATGGCATTGATTTGTTATTTCATATGTTAATATTTTTGTTTATATTTTTTGTCAAAGTTTACGAAACTTGACTTTGACTAAAGCTAATATGCGAACCATTTGATCTCCCACATGCCTACTCAGGAGTAGTACAAGGAACTCAGAACCCAGGGCCCCTCTAATTAATCCAGCGCTAACTCAGAACACCTACCAGCGAGTGGGAGGGAGGCTTTCTCGAAAAACATTCAAATAAAGTTCAGAGACACTGGGCAAGACTGGCTGCAGCTGCTGCTTGGAACTGAGACAGCAGACGTTTGATCAAAAATCATGTTGCTCTTGTGGAGATGTTGGCACTTGCGGGACGGATGTATCTTTGGTGATGGGAGGGAAACTATGAAGGAATATGTATGCTTTATGATCAGATACAGAGAGGAATTGGTTAATGCCAAGCAGGAGACCGATTCGGGGCTGGGCAAGGAGGCCCTGACTGGAAACACTGTGATCAAAAGTTAGCTCATATGATCAAATACCCTCTTAACAAACAATGCACGTAGTTGATAAAAATTACTCCCTCCGATCCATAATAAGAGTGGCTCATCTAGTACAAAGTTTGTACTAGCTTAGTATAAAATGACTGACTCTTATTATGGATCGGAGGGAGTACATCTTTCTCTTACAATTAAAGTCTCTCTAAGCCTTTGATTTACCGCCAAAGATGTTAGAAGCATCATATTACTGAGATTTAAGTTTTTTTGAGACAAAATAGAATTTTCATTTATGGGATGAGCTATTATCCAAATCTGTAACCACCAAATTAATAAGACGATGATGTCATAGACCAAACTACATAAGATTACATGATCCCGGAAAGCACCAATCTTAGCTACTGTGGCAGCCCCTGCATTACAAGCTCTAGAAAAATATACAACTGAAATAATATCAAAGTACAAAAAGACAGAGTAGGGAGAGATTTTTTAACATGACAACATTAACACAAGTATCTCCTCTTCTTCTCCTAGCATTGAAGCAGGCATTACATAATATATTTCTATGCAGAGATTCAGTTCGCGAAGCATCCCAGGCATGTGGAATTTTCTCGGAAGTCGTTGCAACAATGACACAACTGTTCTTTGTAATGACCAAGATAGGTCTTGGGACAGCTGATCACACACCCTCTTTTTATAGCCAAATATGACGATTTTGGATCGAAGCTTCTTTGCTCACAAGACCTAAAAATTAGCCCAACTCTCCTAAAATAATATCTATGAAAAGACAATTATCTGCATGAATCTGGATAGTTTAACTTGTTGGATACAATATCACGGACCCTATGGAATACTGATTCTGCTATGTATATTGGCGTTCAATTTCTGTAGTGCTTTCTAAAAACACAGAAGGGGTACTAAAAGAAATTGAAATGTCGCACTAAAAGAAATTTGTCCGTAAGCAGTTTAGGTTTCTGGACAAGCCTAAGCTGAAATGAACTGGCCTTAAGTATGTTTCATTCATTCTTCTGCATTCCATTCCCCACTCGGAGAATAAATGTTGTCTGTATTTGCGTCCAGTCTGAACTTCTATCTCATTACGTTAATTCATAATTGGTTCCGATTTTTTTCACTTTGATGTTGCGAATGTAGGGAGGGAATTTTGTGAACCAAGAGCTCAAAGTTGAACAACCTAGGGGAAGATTTTTAAGCTAGCCAAGTGATTCAGAGGAAGGGCTAAAAACTGCATATGAATCGCCAGGGAGCGTGTAGAAAATGCATTGCAGTATTCTTACAGGGATCTTGTTGAGTTCAGACTGCTGTTATCATGTTATGTAGATAAATGTTAAGCTCCAGGGGGTGACATTAGTGCCTAATTAACATCGATGGATAATAATTAACTACAGTAGTTAAAACACACTGAAGATACTGGCAGAAAATAGTTGGAAAGAAATTATACTGAAGTCTGAAAACAAATTGTACTGGCAGAACTGTAATGAAGTCTGAAAACAAATTGTACTGAAGTCTCACCCACACTTGACTCACACGATTCGACAGCTCCAAACACACATACGCACCGCCGTCCCATGCATACTCACGCACGGCTGCCACCTCAGTTGTCGTCGACCTGAGCCGCTTCATCGGTGACCAGGACGCCGGCATTGCTCATCACCTCTGCTGCTGCTTCGTCAGTGACCAGGACGCCGTTGCCGCCGGCATTTCTCATCTCCTCTGCTGCCGCTCCGTCGGTGAGCAGGACGCCGTCGTCACCCGCATTGCTCATCGCCTTTGGTGCCCCTTCGTCGGTGACCACGACACCATCGCCGCCTGCATTTCTCATCACCTCTTCTGCCGCTTCATCGGTGACCAGGACGCCGGCAGTGCTCATCGCCTCTGCTGCTGCTTCGTCGGTGACCAGGACGGCGTCGCCGCCTGCATTGCTCATCACCTCTGCTGCCGCTTCGTCGGTGACCAGGACGCCGTCGCCGCCTGCACTGCTCATCACCTCTGCTGCCGCTTCTTCGGTGACCAGGACGCCATCGCCGCCTGCATTGCTCATCACCTCTGCTGCCGCTTCTTTGGTGACCAGGACGCCATTGCCGCCGGCATTGGCCACCACCTCTGCTGCCGCTTCTTTGGTGACCAGGACGCCATTGCCGCCGGCATTGGCCATCTCCTCTGCTGCCGCCTTGGATGCCTGCTTCTTCTGCTCGGCGAGACGAGCTCTGCGCCAATGGCCCATGGTGTAGAGGTGCTCGACCATGCCGTCCTTGTCATAGCCGTGCTCGCCACACAGCCCGCACGAGAGGCTGCCGTCCGCCTGGCGCAGAGCGATGAACGGCATGCCCTGCACCTGGAACTTGACCTCCTGGCCGGTCACGGCGGCGACCCCGTCCATCTTGATGGCTTCCTCTTCGGCAGTACCAGCTCTCTCTTGTTCACCAGCTTCGGCAGTACCATCCCCGGCCTCTGCTTGGTCATCGACTTCCATGACCTCCATCTCCTCCGCTGCTGCTTCCTCCATGGAGACATCGCCAACGACGGTGGAGGCGGCTTCCATGGACGAGCGGCCGATGGTAGCGGCAGCGTCAGCATTCTTCACCTCCTGTCCTGCACCGCGGTGTTCAGCATCAGCTTTCTCTTGTTCAGCTCTGGCACGTGCATGCTCATCTACTTCCATGGGCGCCACGGAGACAAGGGCGGGGGCGCCACCACCCACTTGAACCGTGGCCGACGGCACTACTACCTCCATCTCTCCCGCCGCTGGTTTCTTATCGCTGCCATTGACGACAAGGGAGGCGGCTTCCTTGGACGAGCTGCCGATAATGGCGGCGGCGGCAGCCTTCTTCACCTCAGACAGGTGCTTCTTGCCAGACAGGTGACTCTGCATAACGCATTCGGACGGGGCCTTCACGCCACAGAGCTCACACTGCAGGTCGCCGCCGTCCAGCCGGCGCACGCCATTGGCCTCCATAGACACAGTCTCTGATCCTGATCCTTTGCCCGGTCCAGCACCGGCGGCCTCAACGCTGGCCTTCTGCTTGTTAATATGCTTCCTGCCGGACAGGTGAGACCGCATGGTGCACTCCGTCGGCGCCTTCACGTTGCAGAGCTCGCACAGCAGATAGCCGCCGTCCACCCGGCGCACGCCATCGGCCACCACCATTCCTGATCCTGACCCATCGCCAGCACCAGCAACGGCCGCCAGAGGTTCACCGGCTTGGGCCTGCTGCTTGGCCTGCTTGGTGGTGTGCTTGCTGCCCTGGAGGTGGCACATCATGGTGACGCGATCGGCGGTCCTCACGTTGCACACCTCGCAGAGGATGGACCCGTTCTGCTGCACCACCTCGCACATTATCCCGGAGTTGGTCGCCATCTTGAACTTGTAGTCGCCTTCCACCTCTGCCTCTTCTTCATCCGCAGCCCCGGCCACCATGGGGGTCAAGTCTTGCTTCTGAATCTTGCTGCTTGGCCCGGCCAAGAGGGTGGATGAGGCAGCGACAACATCATCAGAGATCTTCCTCTTGCCTGGTAGCACGGCTGCTGATGAATTTTGTTCTGAGCAGACCTGCATGAAAAATTCACAAACTCCACTAAGCGAAGACTCATTTAGGTTACGGAGATCAGAGGAAGAACATAGGAAAAATCCACTTCGAAACAATGCCATTCAGAGAAATGCGACTAGAAATGAAGTACGCAAGTAAAGTTTTGCATAGCATGTTGCTACTGCCATCTCGGTCTCTTTTCTGTCATTATCTCCTTCACTGGTGATGTGATGATACATTTTTTTTGCTCTAGTTCAATTCGATCAAACTTGACTGGTTTTATCCAATCAAAACAGCAAGACAAAGCTGATGCATCACTACTTGAGAAATGGTAAGATAACAAATTGTAATATGGGATAAAAACAGACAAGGTTTATCGATTCGAACCGTTTGAAAGGACAGAGCAAAATATGGTCAGGGTAGCAGAGATTGGTAGAAAAGGGACTGAGATGGTACTAGCACAAAACTATGCAAAACGTTAGTGGCGCATCCCTGAATACAACATTTAGAGGGGAATTTCCTCAAATACCAAGTTATGTTAGTGGCATTGACGATGAATATATGTTGCTATAGCAGAACAAACAAAAAAGTATACCAAGCTCACCGAAAATGAACATCTAGTCATACGTAAATCTGAATCCCATAACCTTATACGTCCAAAAGAATATGCTTACAAGTTCCAGAAATATATGCGTATAAGTTCCAGAAAAATATGACATAAATTACGCACTTAAGGGATGGATACAAGTATGTTCGTGTAAAATTTGAAACTCAAATATGACAGTAGGTGATCTGTACAAAAATGAGAAAATGAACAAAAGAAGGTGTAAGTTACGTTTCCGACAGATAAGGCGTATTTAAATTTCAAATTTTACACGCATATACTTGTACCCATCCCTTAAGTGCATGATTTATATCATATTCTTATGAACTTATACCCGTATTTTTAGCCATATAAGGCTATATAGTGTCCATATGTCCCTGGGTTTAGAAAATTCCTTCTCACAAACCCTCACTTCTCACACCTTATCTTTGAACATTTAGAGGTGTGAGAAGCGAGGGTTTGTGAGAAGTGATTTTCTAAACCGAGGGATATATGAACACTATATAGCCTTATATGGCTAAAAATATGGGTACAAGTTCATAAGAATATTGTATTTTTACTAGATTTCCGTTTGGGCCTTGTATATAGAAGAATGAGCATTGCACACATTAGGGTCAGAATAATACCAACTTCCAAGCATGCAAGACCCTCTCCAATTTTGAGCCTAACTTTAACAACAAATTTGACCAACAATCAAATTTATTGTTAAAGTTAGGCTCAAAATTTGAGGGGGTGTTACATATTAAGAAGTAGGCAATCTTGCAGTCGGGGAATGAGTTGGGGAAAGACAACCGGTTCAAGTTGCAGCATAAGAAATTGTGAACATTATAGTTAACCACGCTGCAGTAAAACACATATATTGTTTTGTTGAAATTTGGGTAGGGTTGCAAAGTCCAAACCATATTCGTTACCCCATCCTCCTTAGGCAGTGGATGCTCGAGCATGGCAGTCTTCCTCAGGTGATTTTTCCCTTTGAGGTGATCTTGCATCATCTTCTGACTGGTTGCTGTGATGCCGCACACCGTGCATTTCAAGTCCAAATTGCCGCGGCTTGTCAAAGTGAATGCTGACGAAGTGACACCAACACCGGGGTTTCCCCCCTTGGCCGGTAAGTCCGCCGACCAGTTTACCTTGGAGCAGAGCTGCATCAGGCACAAACACTGGTCAGTTCTTGGATAACATATACTTACTCCCTCCGATCCATAATAAGTGTCGCTCATTTTGTACTAAGCTAGTTTGTACTAGATGAGCGACACTTATTATGGATCTGAGGGAGTAACAAATAGTCTTATCTCTAGCAAATGAGGAAAATCTATCAACGATAACATATATACAACCATCAATGTGTCTACTTTTACTATTGAAATGATAGAACTTGTAGAAGATTATTAAGAATTATTGGTAACAAAGATGGCATGTAAAGCTTTATCTTGGATTGTTGCAAGTCTTACCACCAGTCACCAGATATATAATTATATATACATCTCTCTAGATATAGATAGAATTGGTGTATGCATTCAGTGAAATCAGCAGCAACCGAGACCTAGTTATATTGGCCGGCACTCAAGTCTCAAGCCCAGACCAAATAGGTGTTCATGTATTTAAAACGAACACGAATTCATATATACCTGAATACGAAAACATAAGGCTTGTGCAAATGGAGAGCGAATTCAGATTGGACTGATTCGGCGATCCCATATAACTTAGGCAATAGCAAGACGTTATGATGCTTTTTGCAGTGAAACATATTTGTTGCATTCTTTTTTCGAGAAATATATGTTGTGTAGTAAAACTGAAATATGCGAAGTATATATGTTGTGTTTCATTACCACATTCACCTCCGGGCGAGCAGCTCCAGGCGATGGCTGCACAGGGTTACAGGCTTTCTTTTTCCCGTGGCTCTTCCCTCTGAGGTGCTCTTGCAGGGCGAGAGCACTGGTCGCCGTGATGTCGCACACCGTGCAGGTCAGACTCAGATCCGGCTTCTGCTTCTTGCTGCTCGTCGCCGTCGCGGCCTCCGAGACGGCGGATGCGGCATCGACGTGAGGGGTTTTCCTCTTTTCTGGCATCGATCCGGCCTGCAACAAGAACGGCACGCACTCAGTCAGTTTCTGCTGGGTTTTCGCCGATAAAACTCGACAAAAGTGGTATAAAAATGAAACCTCGTGGCCGATCGGCGCCGTCTTGGGCGACGGCACGGCGGGCGCTGCCCTAGTCTCCGGGCCTCCGGCGAGCCGCGCGAGCGAACTGGCGCCCTCTTCTATGAGCTCGCGCCAAACCTCGGCCTCGAGGGGCGTGTGCTCCGCCGGCTCCCGTAGCAGGATCCGCGCCCTTATGATCTCCTTGGCCGCCCGGCGCCGCAGCTCGTCCGGATCAGGCGACGCAGGTGGCGGCGGTGCCGCCGGAGAGCTCTCCTCGTGGCACCCTGCGCCGTCGCCGTCATGCACGCGCGTGGCTTCACCAAAGCAACAAGAGGGTCAGCGGGGGCGATCGAACAGACCAAGAGCCGGCCGGCAAGCCGTCGTCCGGGAGAAGCTAGCTAGAGAACTACTCACCGGCGGTCTCGGAGTTGGCCGACGTGGCCGACGGGGAGCGCTCGTCGCCGGCGCGGTACTGGAACTCCATGGCGCGCGGTGGCCTCGCGATCTCTTCTGGGGGTTATGAGGGTTTTGCGAGTAGATCGGAATACCTTCCGTCCTGGATATAAGTAGGCGCTCTCGCCGTGTTGTTAATTGGACACGGTTACGGTAAAATCCGAGAGCCCCTACATTATCTCAATGGACATGGTGAAATCTGTTGAAGCATGCGTCAGGGTTAATTTAATTTTATTTACCAAAGTGAAGTCGTGATTTACTTCCACATAAAAAATAAGAAATACTTGCTTCTATTTTGTTTTGGTAAAGTCGTGATTGCTTCCAGTAAAAAATCTACGGCAAGTTAATGCTTCCCAGAAATGACGGAGAAGTTGTTTCTGTAGATTTTTTTACTGTAGCGCAAAGGTGGGATAAATTTATTTATTTTAATCTACATGGAAACATATTATTCTTTTTTTTGTCACAGCAATGGAAGCATCGTGCTGACAATACCTGCCTCCTTACCCCAAAAAAGGAATATGTGCCTTCTTGTAACAAATTGTGTTCAACCACAACAAATTCCCTCGAAATCCATGTGAGAAAACTACACAAAATTTGATACATTACATATTAGCTTAGAATTGTACACGGAGATGAAATAGCATTGCCCCTGAAAAGATTAGTGAATTCATACCATAATATTGATGGAATTGAAAACAAGTTACATACTCCACCGCTCACTTAGGAGTGGAGGTGGCGTGGAGGAGAGAGTGGATCCGGGAGGACGAGAGGGAATGACCTGTGGTCGCTATCCTCGTTGATGTTCCGCGTTGCGGAGGTCGACGAGGAAAAACGTGGGGCGATAGCGGCGGTGCAGTTCGAGGAAGGGAGGGGGTAGGGGATTAGGGTTAGTGTTGATGGATGTGCTTTTATAGGCATATGAGATTTAGTTGGGCCGTTTTGGGTTGGGCCTGTCTATAGAAAGATAGAGAGGAAGGGAAAATTTACGTAATGCGGTGTGTGTTGTATTGAGCATCTTGGACAGTTTATATGTTATTTCACTACTATAGGGCCACTTACCACTGATTGGTCAGATTGTGTTATCAGTGACATGCATGCGACCCATTAGTGCTTCCTGATCAATGATGAGTTGGTCATCTCTAACGGGTCATCAAAGTCTAGATGACGCGTTACACGCAATTCCTTCCACAACGAGGGCACCTTGATGTCGATGGATAAATTAACCTTCCTTATAATGTTGTAGAACTCTTATGTGCCATGCCCAAAATTCAGCAACATAAATAAAATTTAGGAAGCTTCTCATATTTTGCATCATAATTTATCTTGGTTTGCTTCCGACCAAAATTGTGTCCATGTACTTTTGTATCGACATGTTCATTGATGATCGACGCGGAACCGAAGGTGTTCTTTGGTGACACCAAGGTGTCCAGTTTCTTTTCGAGGACCCGGCCCATGGTGACGGTCTTGAGCAGGAATGAAAACCGGTGAATTTGTGCCCATATCATCATGGAATCAAATCACACATCTGTGGGTTTGCTCTTCTCGTCAAAGTCGATGAAAAGCATTGTGTCATTTCTGTGGTGCCAGCAGGGGCTAGTTTGTAGCACCCGATGTCATTCCCCCTCCATCATGAAGTTGAAGACAAAAAAGCCATCCTTGCCCATGACATGTTGAACCACGACATAACCATGAAGCAACCCAGGCCTCCTAGACTCGTTGACGATGGTCTTAGGGTCAGGCGGATATGGCTAGAGCGCACACACAGCACACCCAAATTCTTCAACATCTCCCAAAGCGCCGCCTCCATGTCGATGATGATCGGTGTGTAGTCTTTCTCCGGGTACGACACCACCTTCTCCTTATTGTTCATTTGCAGGAGCAAATATACTATCGAACCCGCGAACACGATGAAGCCTCTAATTTTATACACTTTTCACATGTTATTTCATCCATAAAGTGGATGAACCATCAGGTCCTACTCGAGGCTATGGGTTCAAGAGTGCGGGTGCCGAACAAAGCAACAGAAAAAATGTCCTGATATGAATTGATGTAGCATATCCATACCAACTTTGTGAAGGTTTTCAATTAGGTTTTTAACTAGAGGATTGTCGGGTGGATGTCCAGGGCATGGAAGTCGCCGCGCTGCAACAGTTGGATGTCAGCGCGGCCTTGGGCGCTGCCTCCCCTCAAGCCTTCACCCTCCTCTGCTGCTGGCAGCTGTCGAAGCAGCGGAACTCCGTGGTCTTCAAACGCTAAGCTCCCTCTCTCGGTCATGTTTTGAGCCGCTGCCGAGTAGACGTTGCTCTATGGAAAGGGAGAATGCGAACCGGCGATGAGTCCCACTCCTAGGTCTGGGTTCAGACCCTCTCTCCTCCCCTAGGTCCCCCCTCCCCTCAAACAAGATAGCTTGATCGCATGATGTAGATCCCCCCCCCTCTCCTTCATCTCTCTCCCCAGATGTAGGAAACATGTATGTGGTGAAATGGCAATAATGTTGAAAATTCAGGTGGAAGACTTTGCCTCTCCCCGATGACCTTAAAAGAATAGGTTTTTAAGGGTGCACAGAAGCCCTCTTGTGTATGCGAGGGGCAAGAAAAATCAAGTTGCCTCGCGGGAAGCGTTGACATAGTGGAATGTGTCTGAGTTTGTATTTTAGGTGATTAACCACCTAAGCGAACGAAAGGCTGGATCAATAAAGGGGGGGGGTTACTATGTCCTCTGACGGTCTGCCTCATCTAATCTTTCTTTGACTATACTTGTAGCCAGCCAATTAGTTTCATATTCCACCTTTTTTTAAAATTTGACCAAAGTAAAGGCCAAACACTTCGCCATAAGGCGTTTGAGGAACAAAATGACAAGATGAGGTGCCCCGAGCACCCATCTATAATCTATAATCTATAATACTACTTAAATAGTTTATCCCTATTAACATATTTATCTTAACATGCAAGCTATCCACCTCATCAAGTAGGTCCATCATACAAAAACTCTTTTCCACCAATTCTTCATGCACATGCTTCTATTAACTTTGCATGTGCATGCAACTAAATAAATAATAAAAAAATTATGCACTTAACCTCACGATTTATAAGCATTTAAAAAAATCAAATTATGAGTTATCTCATATTTTATTTTTCTATGCACATCTACAATTGTTTTAATTGTTTTAGATTTAACCAAGGGGGGAGAAGTCTCCACTGTTTCTACTCAACGTTGTTTTCATCTCATATCATCTCGCCAATATATTATTAAGGTATTAATTTAACAACAACAAAATCAAAATCAATTTTGGATTTTCATCAAAAAAATTGAATTTTTACTCTAAAAAAATATTTGTTTAAAAAAATATAATCAAATTATACTATGTTTGAAACATTTTCTCATATTTTAAAACATCAAATTATTTCTTAACAATTCCCGCAGCAACGCGCGGGCATCGTCTAGTTTATTATCACTTCCAATACCGGCAGGGGAAATTACAATGTTATTAACCAATCAAAACTTACTATGGACTGTGTCTTTTGCCTCGTGGCTGTAATTCTATAATCTTGAAATAAAATCCTTATCTCCTCAACTAAAAAAATGCATGAAAATGAAGGAGGAGGGTATGCCATTGGGGAAAATGTTCGTAGTCGTCGGATGCGCCTTTGATCCGACGCCGTGCGCTTTGCAACCGAGTTGTCGTTGTGAAGGTCAATTTGCAACAGACATCCTGTTGCAGGCGGCGAATGCCACTTTTTCTCCCCAGCGCGCTCATCCCCGTCGGCGTTCGCGCTCCGGCTAGCCGGCAGCATCGTGCGAACCCGGGAGCCCCAGCAGGTCACGCCCTCGCGCCGCACCTCCTCCTCTCCCTTCTCCTTCCTGTCCTCACCTCCTCTTTTCTCCCCTTTTTTGCAGCCATCGCCATAACAGCCATGGATCGAGCTTCGAGCTCATCGAGTCACCCGGACGCCTCTTCAAGCCTCCCCACCGCCTGGATCCGGCGGATCCGGCCGCTGTGCACCATCCCCGGCCTTCCCTGCATCAATCCCCTTCACGGATAAGCTTGGATCTCTTTGCAATAGAGGCTCTGTTGCAATGATCTGACCGCAACAGAGCCTTTGTTGCAAAGCTCGTTTTTCTCAGATACGTGCGATCGGGGGAAAAATGCTTGGATCCCTTTGCAACAGAGGCTTTGTTGCAATGGTCTGTCCATAATAGAGTCTTTGTTGCAAAGCTCGTTGTCTCAGATTAGCGCGGTCGACAAAAAAAATGCTTAGATCCCTTTGCAACAGAGGCTCTGTTGCAATGGTCCGATCGCAACAGAGCATTTGTTGAAAAGCTCATTATTTTCGCATGCGTGTGATCTAGCGGCATTGTCCCATTATACGGTTGTGCATGCGGCGGATTTTTCTAAAACATCCGCCGACAGACGCGTAGCATTGGCCGGGAAAATTCGGGTATGAAGGAGGAGAAATCGGGTATCCTGATTTATTTATTTATTTATTTTGAGAATCGGAGTATATAGCATGTCCATCGCCAGTGGTGTTTTTTGCTGGCTTTTGGGCCCGGTCGTCGTTCGTTCCCATCCGTCCGTTGGCCGCCGTCGACGCTTCTTCCTCGGGACGACGGCGACGCCAACGGCATACTCCAAAACAGAAGATCGCCTCGCCACCCACACGCTTTCCCAGCTGCCGTACGTTACCTTACCCCCGAACGTTCGAATCCAACGGCTATTTTGACCCCCTCCCTCTCCCTCCGCCGCTTACTTAAACCCCCACCCCCAACCCCTCCCTTCACCCAGCACCAGGATTCACCTGCTCACACTCCCACTCCCATCCCAGCTTTCCCTCCTCTCTCCGCCGCCGGCCACCTCCGATGGCGTCGCCCAGCGCGCTCCTCCTCTGCTCCCTCCTCGTCCTCGCCTCCGCGGCCGGCTCGCAGGCCCGGGACCTCCTCGTCGGCGGCGGCCCCGACGGCGCCTGGAAGGTGCCCCCGCCGGCCCAGCCCGACGCGCTCGCCCAGTGGGCGCAGAAATCCCGCTTCCACGTCGGCGACAACCTCGGTAACAAACCCACCCCCACCCAAATCCTTGTTCATTATGTAATTACTGCGCTCCTCCTCGATCTGTTTCCTGAATGAATTCTTGCGACCGATTTCCTTGGATCCGCGCGCGCAGTGTTCAAGTTCGACGCGGCGGCCGACTCGGTGCTGGAGGTGACCGAGGCCGACTACAAGACCTGCAGCACGGCCAGCCCCGTCGCCGCCTACAAGGCCAGCGGCGCCGTCGTGCCGCTGCCCAAGTCCGGCCCGCGCTACTTCGTCAGCGGCGCCCCCGGGAGCTGCGCCAAGGGCGAGAAGGTCGTCGTCGTCGTCATGTCCGAGAAGCACGGCCGCCGGGTCCCGGCCGCCGCGCCGCCCGCTAAGGCACCCTCGTCCGCCGCCGGGCTCGTCGAGGTGCCTGCGCCCGCGCCCGCCCCGGCGCCGGCCACGGGCGCCGCCTGGAGGATGACCGCCGGCAGCGGCTCCGGCTACGTGCTCCTCGGCTTTCTCCTCGGAGCGCTGCTCGCCGGGTTCTGAGTTCCTGTTGGCTGCTTGTTTAGGATGTTATAAGAAACGGAATTCTTTGATTAGTCTCTAGATTTGGGGTCAAGAAACGGGTGTGCTTCTTCTGTCTGTAGAAGAAGCGGGGGGTTATTAGTAGCGTGAAAGTGTCAATCATAATTCATAAATGGCAATGGATTTGATCCGATCCTCTGGTTGAGATTTCAAGATTTTCCAAGTTTTTATGAGAGAAGATTTCTTGAGTGTGCTGTTTATTTTCGTGATACATAAGGGAGGTGATAAGGATCGTGAATGCGGATTCAGATAACCAGACTGGCTGCATGTAGACAGCACTAGCAGCAGCCAGCAGCAGTGACCATAGTAAACTGACCACTTTCTAAGTTTTCATTCCAGGTATAAATTTCTGCGGAAGTTTCATTCTGTTTCCAGGTATTAAATTTTTTGCGGACAAGCATTCTTGAGCCTAGATAAAAAAAATCCTGAAAAAATCTCATTCGTGATGTTATTCTTCACGAAAAAAATTGCGGCAGTAGAAAACATTCAAAACATGGCGGTTATCCCGCATTCATTAAGAAAAAAAAGAGTTGCTCGGTTAATTTAAGAAAATCGAGTGAAAAACAGATTGCCCAGTTAATTATGAAGAATCGGGCAAAAATCATCACAACCATTGAGCGGTACACAAAAAGAAAACCTCACACACCACTACAAAGAGGGCCTCGCCAAGGCAGCACACAAGCGTCATCGTCATCACTTCTCCCTAGAGGCCTCCTCGCTATCCCTACAACACTGGAGCAAACGACTCCAACTTCGCCGACGGCACCCATGAACTCAACCCGCACAGAAGCGGATGCGTGAAGCTGCATGAAGATCTGCCCCAAAACTCAGCCCCTACGACCAAACTGCGCTCCGACTCTAAAGGAAAGCCTTGAAGGACAAATCCAGACACGACTGGCGCCACGGAAGATCACCGAACGGGCCACCTGCAGCCAGTCATCGTATACCACGAGGCCCCGCTACCGCAGCTTCGACTCCATAGCAGCAAACAAATTGAGGCAATACCGCAAACACGTCGAAGAAGAGCCGACTACCGCAACCATTGTCGCGATGTCGAAATTGCTCCCACCATCCTCATTGCCACAGAAGCGTGATCACCACATCGCCGCAAATCACTTGTCCCGCTTACTGATGTCGAGCTCCAATACGAAGCCCCCAAGAGGGAAAGCGACACCAAGGCGTCGCCATCGTCAGATCATAAGATCAAGGGCTTCCCCCGGAGAAGCCAAAAGGCCGGATCCGTACGAAAGGGGTGCGGCAGCAACACATCGATGCCTCCAAGAAGGTCAACGACGGCCCGTAGCCGTCGCCATCAGTTGTCGTGACACGAGGCCACGACAGGGGTTTTCACCCGAGCATCCGCACCACCTCCAACGCACATCATCTCACCTCGAAGTCAGCAAACCCACCAACCGACAACCCCGCTAACCACCTACGACCAAATTGCGCTCGGACTCTGAAGGAAAGCCTTGAAGGACAAATCCAGACACGGCTGGCGCCACGGAAGATCACCGAACGGGCCACCTGCAACCAGTCATCGTATACCACGAGGCCCCACCGCCGCAGCTTCGACTCCATAGCAGCAAACAAACCGAGGCAATACCACAAACACGTCGAAGAAGAGCCGACTACCGCAACCATTGTCGCGCTGCCGACATTGCTCCCACCATCATCGTTGTCACAGAAGCCTGATCACCACATCGCCGCAAACCACTTGTCCCGCTTACTGATGTCGAGCTCCAATACGAAGACCCCAAGAGGGAAAGCGACACCAAGGCGCCGCCATCGTCAGATCATAAGATCAAAGGTTTCCCCCGGAGAAGCCAAAAAGCCGAATCCGTACGAAAAGGGGTGCGGCAGCAACACATCGATGCCTCCAAGAAGGACAACGACGGCCCGTAGCCGCCGCCATGAGTGGTCGTGACACGAGGCCATGACAAGGGTTTTCACCCGAGCATCCGCACCACCTCCAACGCACATTATCTCACCTCGAAGTCAGCAAACCCACCAACCGGCAACCCCGCTAACCACCACATTCACCGCGGAGTCCATCGCCGATCCTCAGCAGACCCATCGAAGCACGACCAGAGCTGGACAACTGGACGGCAGCACGAGCCAACAGCTGAACCGAACACCACGCCGGCGAAACACGAAGGAGCACTGCCCGAGGCCATGGACCACCACGGTCCCTGGCCGAAGTCCACGGCGAAGCCACGCACCGCCAGATCCAAATCCACCGGAGATGGACTCCCCTCCACTGCCACGCCGACCCTCCACTGAACCGCACAGCTCGAGCGCCCCTGTGGCTGTCAACGCCCGCCTGCGCGCACCTTGCGTCCCCCAGCGCGCTCCCCGCGCCAGAAGGGGCCTGCTGCAAGCGGAGCCGCACACCCAGATCCGCGCGCCACCAAACATCCAACTATTAGTTGCACCAAAGAGCATTTTGCAAAACACTGTTCCAAAATCAAGAAACGCACTTTTGTAATTTTCATTTCTATCTTAGAACATGTGCAAGGTCTGCAGGTATCTCTTTCTGTGTTCTGATATGACAAAACTGCAGATCCAGGGTATTCAGGATGATGCGCAAGACAGATTGATCAGTCATCATACAACTGCTACATTGACTGGTTTATTTCTCCGAATGCTAAACCAGACAGTGCAATAACTCAAGCAGATGACCAACCCAGGAGGCGCCCCCCAACCTATAGTGCAACTAAAAATGTAAGGTCTGTCCAACCAACAAATTCAAGATGAGGAGTATTCATACATAGATGTCTGATCACGGATCAGAATTGCGTTCATGCTTTTTCTGTACCTTACAGTACCAGTATCGGATCAATCAGTGCACATACAGCGGATCTCTCCTGCCCAGGCACTCCGCTCCACAGAAGGCAGTTCAGGGCGAGGAACCGTCAGGCAGTTTTGTCTTCCTCTTCCTTCCAAGAATGGACGCCTTCTGCAGCCTCGCACCCCCGACGCGCCACTTCCTGAAGGCGGACATGGATTCCCTGGCACACTCGAACACTTCACGGTGGAAAAGAGAAAAGGTTAACCAAAGTTACGGTAGAGGAGAACAAAGGACAAAGGGGGGAATGAGCAAGTGCACAGGAGATGTCTGTACCTTGAGCTTCTTCTTTCGTAAGACGTGTCGCAAACTTGGGTACCATCATCGTTGAAGAGCTGTGTGCCTTGCTTAGTATCTCCTTGTACCTGCTGATGAACGCGTAGCGCAAGAACTGGCCAATGCTCTTGTCACCCACCCTGTCGATGCAACCATGCAAACTTAATGAATCAGTGTGGAATATAATTTAGTCTGACCATTATATTAAGAAAAAAACTATAAGTAAAGAATTGAGCAGCAGACATGATACCACTTCAAATCTTTAATAGTCATCCAATTCACCGAAATGCTCCAGTACAGCAACTATGTGTGCTAACATTTCAGCGAACTTTAAGGTTAAGAGTCTAGACATCTAAGGCTTAGGTATCCGCCCCTGGTTCAGACAGTGATGGATAAGTCCTTGTACTCCAGTCTTTGTGGGGCTGCAGCACAGCTATTAGGCAGTTAGCATCTTTGTGGGGCTGCAGCACAGCTTTTAGGCAGTTAGCATCTTTGTGGGGCTGCAGCACAGCTTTTAGGCAGTTAGCATCTTTGGCTGCAGCACATGGTCCTTGTGGCTGTTAGGATAGCATCTTAGACTAGCATCTAGCATATGCTTGGCTGGCTAGCAGCCTCCTATAAATATGTATCCAACCCCTCAGGTTGGTATGACATTGAGTGAAAAAAAAACCCAGAAAATTGCCCCAACTCCCCGGTGTCATCCTCTTCCTAGATGAGAGTAAAGTTCAAGAGACTAACAAGTGGTATCAGAGCCTCGTTATCCTGCAACGTGAGCATCTTCTGCTCACCCATTTCCCTTGGGAAGGAGCAGCCCCAGCCCAAAGCAGCAGCAGCGCCAGCTGCCAAGAGAGCAGCAGCGGCACCGGCTGCCCCTGGTCACCTTTCTCCCTCCACCCGGCCGAGCAGCAACTCGTCTGCAGCTTCCCGCCCTTCGCGCATCAGCCCCCCAGCAGCGAGCCATGTCTGCAGGCCACTCAGCACACGGCTACCTCGAGTACGCGGCGTCGGCAGGAGGCCGAGCTCGCCGCGGCAGAGGAGCGTGAGCGAGCGGCTGCAGCAAACGCTGCGGCGGCAGCAAGGGCGTCAAGGCTGGCAGCGGCGGAGCTGGCAACGGCCAGAGCGGAGGCAGAAGCGGCAGCGGCAGCGGACGCCGCACGTGAGGCGGCGGCGGAGGTCAAGGTGCTGCGTGACAGCACCAACAGCTCCGTCGCTGCTGAAGACTGCGCCAACGCGGAGTGCGATGGTGCAGCACAAGAGCGGACGGCGCAGTGGGCAGCTGAGCACGGAGGCGCGCACAGTGGAGGCCCTCCCGGAGGAGGCGTGCACCGCGGCGGCGGCGGCTGGGACGACCAAGACCACGGCCACTACGGAGTCCGGACTGTGGTCAGGGAAGTTGGTCCCGGTGCTGGGTGGCCTACCCTCACCAAAACCAACTATGTCGAGTGGGCCGCGGTCATGAGGATCAGGCTCCAGGTGCGGCACATGTGGGAGGCGGTCCAGCATGGCAACGTCGACTACCATGAGGATCGACGGGCGTTGGACGCCCTCATCGCCGCAGTCCCGCCCGAGATGCAGTTCTCGCTTTCCAACAAGCGGACTGCTAAGGAGGCTTGGGACGCCGTCGCTGCAACCCGCATAGGCAGCGACCGCGCCCGCAAGTCCACTCTGCAGGCCCTTCGCAAGGAGTGGGAGAACCTGGTCTTCAAGCCAGGTGAGGACGTCGATGACTTTGCTCTCCGTCTCAATACTCTCCTACAGAAGATGGTGCAGTTCGGCGATGACACCTACGACGAGGAGAGAGCTGTCGAGAAGCTCCTTCGCTGCGTCCCCGAGAAGTACAAGCAGATGGCTCGCTCGATCGAGTCGCTGCTAGACCTCTCCACGATGACGATCGAGGAGGCGATGGGTCGCCTCAAGGTCATCGACACCGACGAGCCACAACCCCTATCGGGGCCCATCACCACTGGCGGAAAGCTCCTCCTCACTCGGGAGCAGTGGGATTCCCGCCATGGTGACAGGAGGAGGGGGGAGCCCTCTTCCATGAGAGACGGCGGCAAGCGTGGCAAGCCACGCAGGGCGCGCAACGACGCTCGGGCCGGTGCGCGAGGACGTGCCGGAGGTGATCCCCGCGAAGGCACCCGGGGAGGCGCCGCCGGCAGATTCCAGCCGGCGCCAGACGATACCTGCCACAAGTGTGGCCGGACTGGCCATTGGGCCAAGGACTGTCGGCAGCCACGCCACGGTCAGGCCCATGTCGCACAGGCGGAGGAGGAGGAGTCGGCTCTGTTCATGGCACATGCGAGCATCGAGCTAGCTCCAGCGGCCCCGGCCGCAGCGGCTCTCCTCCACCTCGACGAGACAAAAGCTCATGCCCTTCTTGGTGATGGCTCCGGCAAGGACAAGACCAGCGGGTGGTGCCTCGACACCGGTGCCACCCATCACATGACCGGTCGACGGGAGTTCTTCGCCGAGCTTGACTCCACCGTACGAGGCTCCGTCAAGTTCGGGGATGCCTCCGCCGTGGAGATCAAGGGTGTCGGCTCCGTCATCTTCGCCGCCAAGACCGGAGAGCATCGGCTGCTCACTGGCGTCTACTACATCCCCGCGCTGAGGAACTCCATCATCAGCCTGGGACAGCTGGACGAGAACGGCTCGCGCGTGCTGATCGAGCATGGGATCCTACGCATCTGGGATCGCCACCGACGCCTTCTCGCCAAGGTAACCAGAGGTGCCAACCGACTCTACGTCCTTGACGTGCAAGTGGCACAACCTCTCTGTCTCGCAGCTCGTCGGGACGACGAGGCGTGGCAGTGGCATGAGCGCTTTGGGCATCTTCACTTCGAGGCCCTGAAGCGGCTCGGTGCCACGGAGATGGTGCAAGGCCTGCCATGCCTCGACCATGTGGAGCAATTCTACGACATCTGCGTGATGACGAAGCAGAGGCGACTCCCCTTTCCCAAGCGGACGAGTTTCCGAGCCAAGGAGAGGCTCGAGCTCGTACACGGGGACTTGTGCGGCCCGGTGACGCCGGCCACACCGGGAGGACGACGCTACTTCCTGCTGCTCGTTGATGACCTCTCCCGCTACATGTGGGTGCTGGTCCTTGGCAGCAAGGGAGAGGCGGCGGACGCCATCAGGCGCGCGCAGGTGGCTGCGGAGGCGGAGTGCGGCCACAAACTGCGCGTACTACGCACCGACAACGGCGGCGAATTCACGGCAGCTGAATTCGCGTCGTACTGCGCTGATGAAGGCATCCAACGCCACTACTCCGCGCCGTACAGCCCGCAGCAAAACGGCGTCGTCGAGCGACGCAACCAGACGGTTGTGGGGATGGCTCGGGCCCTTCTCAAGCAGAGAGGGATGCCGGCTATTTACTGGGGAGAGGCGGTGGCGACGGCCATCTACATCCTCAATCGCTCGCCTACCAAGGCTCTCGACGGCAGGACGCCATACGAGGCCTGGCACGGGCGAAAATCGACGGTCTCCCACTTGCGGGTCTTCGGCTGCCTCGCTTTCGCCAAGGAGCTTGGCCACATCGGCAAGCTCGACGACAGGAGCACTCCGGGAGTGTTCATCGGCTACACGGAGGGCTCGAAGGCCTGCCGCATCCTCGACCCAAAGACACAACGTGTGCGCATGGCGCGCGACGTTGTGTTTAATGAAGGGCGAGGATGGGCTTGGGACAAGGCGGTGGACGACGGCTCGACTCCGAGGTATGACGATTTCACCGTCGAGTATGTCCACTTCGAGGAGGCTGGGGGAGTAGGCAGCAGTTCTTCATCGGGCATGCCTACCCCAGCTCCCAAGTCTCCCTCGACCCCGGCGTCTACTCCACCGGCAGCACCACGCTCTCCGACCACGACTTCAGCGGCACCGAGCTCTTCACCGGCTCCACCACAGCCGGCGACGCCACGTACTCCAGCACCGATAGCCACTCCTCCGGGCACGTCTACTCCAGCACCAGCTCCCAGCCCGGTGGAGTTTGCTTCCCCGCTCTCCCACGACGAGGAGCGCATCAACGCGTATCATGACAGCGAGCCGCTGCGGTACCGTACGATGGAGGACCTCCTTGGCGACCAGCCAACGCCGGGACTGGCGTCCCGTGATCTGGAGGCGCAGCTGCAATTGGTGTGTGAAGACGGCGAGCCTCGGTCTTTTGCGGAGGCCGAGGGAGACGCGGCTTGGCGCGCCGCGATGCAGTTGGAGATGGATGCGGTCAAGACGAACCGCACCTGGGAGCTTGCAGACCTCCCTCGGGGTCATCGCGCGATCACCCTTAAGTGGGTGTTCAAGCTCAAGAGGGATGAAGCCGGCGTCATCGTCAAGCACAAGGCTCGCCTGGTGGCACGAGGTTTCTTGTAGCAGGAGGGAGTCGACTTCGACGACGCCTTCGCTCCCGTGGCACGAATGGAGTCCGTGCGACTCCTCCTTGCGCTAGCTGCCCAGGAGGGCTGGCGTGTCCATCACATGGATGTCAAGTCTGCATTTCTCAACGGCGATTTGAAGGAGGAGGTCTACGTGCATCAACCGCCGGGATTTGTGATCCCCGGCAAGGAAAGCAAGGTACTCCGCCTGCGCAAGGCCCTCTACGGCCTGCGGCAGGCACCAAGGGCGTGGAATGCCAAGTTGGACTCCACGCTCAAGGGGATGGGCTTTGAGCTGAGCCCACACGAGGCGGCCGTCTACCGACGGGGCAGTGGAGGAACTGCCCTGCTGGTGGGCGTCTATGTCGACGACTTGGTGATCACCGGCACCAAGGATGCGGAGGTGGCGGCGTTCAAGGAGGAGATGAAGGCCGCCTTCCAGATGAGTGATCTGGGGCTCCTCTCTTTCTATCTGGGCATCGAGGTGCACCAGGATGCCCCCGGGATCACGCTTCGACAGACCGCCTACGCCAAGCGCGTTGTTGAGCTCGCAGGGCTCACCGACTGCCACCCAACTCTCACTCCGATGGAGGAGCGGCTGAAACTGAGCCGCAACAGCACGACGGAGGAGGTGGATGCTACACAGTACCGGCGTCTTGTGGGGAGCCTTCGCTACCTCGCCCACACACGGCCGGACTTGGTGTTCTCCGTCGGCTACGTTAGCCGGTTCATGCAGCGTCCGACGACGGAGCATCAGCAGGCTGTGAAGAGGATCATCCGCTACGTTGCGGGGACTCTCGACCACGGCCTACACTACCCTCGGTGTCCTGGTGCGACACACTTCATAGGGTACAGCGACAGCGACCACGCCGGCGACATCGACACCAGCAAGAGCACAAGCGGGATTCTCTTCTTTCTCGGCAAGTGCCTTGTGAGCTGGCAGTCGGTCAAGCAGCAGGTGGTGGCCATGTCCAGCTGCGAGGCTGAGTACATGGCGGCCTCCACCGCATGCACTCAAGCGCTCTGGCTCGCTCGACTGCTTGGTGATCTCCTCGGTCGAGACACCGGAGCGGTGCAGCTCAAGGTGGACAGCAAGTCCGCTCTGGCTCTGGCAAAGAACCCCGTTTTTCACGAACGGAGCAAGCATATTCGGGTGAGGTACCACTTCATCCGAGGCTGCTTGGAAGAAGGAAGCATCCAGGCGAGCTACATCAACACCGCAGACCAGCTCGCGAATCTGCTCACCAAGCCCCTTGGGAGGATCAAGTTCCTCGAACTCTGCTCCAGGATCGGGATGGTCCAACTCTCCCACAAGACGACGCACAAGACTTAGGGGGAGAATGATGGATAAGTCCTCGTACTCCAGTCTTTGTGGGGCTGCAGCACAGCTATTAGGCAGTTAGCATCTTTGTGGGGCTGCAGCACAGCTTTTAGGCAGTTAGCATCTTTGTGGGGCTGCAGCACAGCTTTTAGGCAGTTAGCATCTTTGGCTGCAGCACATGGTCCTTGTGGCTGTTAGGATAGCATCTAGCATATGCTTGGCTGGCTAGCAGCCTCCTATAAATATGTATCCCCAACCCCTCAGGTTGGTATGACATTGAGTGAAAAAAAAACCAGAAAATTGCCCCAACTCCCCGGTGTCATCCTCTTCCTAGATGAGAGTAAAGTTCAAGAGACTAACAGACAGCCCTATTCATTACTGGATCCATTCCTGTACACATATTCTCATCCCAAGGATTAAGAGACTCGACTAGTTTACAAGTCAACTCTTGGCTCTCAGCTGAAGATCTTGAACTCACTTATGGCTAGCAGCATTAAACGTCTATGGAACCGTGTCCTGAATTCTGAATTCCTACTCGTAGTCCATGCCGGCTGTGGTTTGTTCTGAATTCTGAAATATGATATGCAGATATGTTCTTCAGTCCTACTCTTAGTTCCCTGCTGAGCGAGCGCCCAGGCTGTTAGGGAGCACTTTGGTAATCGAGTGTGGGTGCAGGCTGTTAGAGGATGAAAGATCAAATGCCAAAGAAAGGTGGGGAAAATATCCATTACCATGTAAGAAAGAGAAAATAATCATAGAACCAGCAAAGGCGGGGTTAAAGATCGAATTCACACTCTACTACACCACTTATCTACGTATGGCACTGGAAATAGTCCATACTAATAATCATAGCACCTTCGAAAGTTTTGTGCTAGTACATGGTCTAGTCCATACTAACAAATGGCATTGGGAATAGCCCAAGGAAAGGTATGCAAGGGAAAACATGGTGTCATGTTACCTCAAAATAGTAAAATGATATGCATTTAGGAGCAAAATCTGAAGTGGTCCCTGACTTCATTGTCGCATAATAATATTTCACAGAATTGACAAAATTGTGACAACAGCAGTGAGGACCCCCTCCTGCAGGGGATCTTCAAACTGGATGTGGACGGTAACCAGATGGGTTCCCGCATATAGATGGTCAGCAATTCAGAGCCTTTCTTGGTCTGCGTAAAAGGAAATTTAGACCTCTAAACTGGCCACAAAAGAGTGTGTCACATAATGCATGCCATGGAATGACACATTGGCACTATAATTGTCTAATTGACATAGATATCTTAACCGAGAATAGTTACACCTTTTTGAACCAAATCACCTGAACCATCAGGAGAAACTCAAATCCCAACAAGGATGACTCAGAATATAATCAATTCATTGTCAAGCGGTACCTCTACATGTTCACCCAGTTGCTCACGTGCTACAGGCGGCTACTAAACATTTGATTACTTCTGTTCTAGTGGCCACTAAAACTGAAGGCAAAACACCATTGAGATCCATGTCTGGGTCCATAAGTAGAGTCCAGAGTATGTCTTTGAAAAGGGACAGATCTCAAATAATCATAACTTATTTATTCGGGAAGACTTAGTTACGGTGTATTCTGTATTTCTGTTCATATCACCATATGTGAACACAGAGTCAACGCATGTTAAAAGCCCAAACTGATCTCGTGGCATCAGAGGTCATCAGTCAGGTGTACGGTTGAATTTCCTGCGATGATATTTTGGTCACGGCAACAATGCAGAATCAGCCGGGAATATATCTGACCATTTCAAAGTGACCATAACCTTTGGAATGAAAGAAAAGAAGAACAGCACCAATCAATCAATCAACCACGATTTCCAAGAAGGTGCAGTTTATATGAATCTTGCTAGAATCAAAACCGACGCTAAACAACTAAAACAATAAGGCATGTCGCACTATGACTTATTAAATCATTTGTTGGAGCAGACAAAGGGGAGTTTGCTGCCAAGTGGCAAATTAGAACAGTAGAACATGCTCAGACCGTAAGGCTTGAAGTTATAATCATTTCTATGAAACACCAATTTGAATAGTTTGGTTAAACTGAGATGGGAGATAGCACCGCAAGTGTAGTTAAAAGCATGTTTTAGTCTGGGCCCTCAGTGAGGCAAACCATATGGTCGCATTTCTGCTCACAAGCAGTCAACTTACCTATACACAACTCATAGTATTAACTGCATTTTCTCCCCAAGATTAAAGCTACTTGAACTTACAGAAGTTCCTCCTATTTTAAATTAATACATGACTGAAATTATCTTGCTCATGGACACGGAAGCATTTAAACTTTTACAAAAACAGAATAAAAGCAGAAAGGATAATGTATCATAGTGCTGTATGCCTACACAATTACCCAGGCTTTGTTGTTGTTATTGTTGTATTGTAATTAAGATTATAACATGTCTAAGGCTCGCCAAAATAATGGAATGAGTAATGTATTTCTAACAGAGATCGTATTTAAACATTTGAATGAGAATTTACGAATTTAAGACTGCAAAGAGAGAGGTAATGAGATCGAAAAAATGGAAATAAAACAGAAATTGTAACTGAGGGTGTTCAGAACTTACAGAGGAACAATTTTGCATCCTAGCTCATAGAAGTAAGGGCACCGAATCCTCAAATCAACACAGGCTGCATCAGCTTGGATCTCCTTCCGAGTTCTGCACGCAAAGTACACCACACAAGCCACAAAACTCAACCAATGGGTATTTTACTTAGTTAAATGAGGGTATTTTACTCAAAAACATCATTAAGTTGACAAGAGGAACTTCAGTGTAAATTTCTTGAGATGAGAACAATAACTACATACTACAGCATCCAGTATATATTAGTGTCCGTCTTCAGAATCTGTACAGATGCAAAAACAGAATACAAAGAAACCTACTTCTGGGTGAAGCAGGGAGGTACATTTATTGACACTGCTTGTTCCAGAGATAGCATTCCGTGCGCAAGCCAGAATGGAAGGTCTATCTTAGCACCCTTTTCAACCTGAATATGAAAAATATAAGCAATTGAGCATTTCCCTTTTTGTTGGAACGAGATAAAATCCGCCATTTCATTTTCCACAGTAGCAAGAAAAGGTTCTAAAAAACAAAGAGTTTTGTTTCGGTACACCCCTTTTTACAATGTTCACAACTTTCAAGGCAAATAGATGGTGTTGATAGAACTTATCCCTTCATTAAAAAGGGTATTTTAGTACTTAAATTCTGGATCACTCGGCCCAAAAAAGACTGCTGCCCATTCAAATCTAATCACAATCTCTCTCCTTGTATTCTCCATACCAGTACTGGATAATTTATTGGCTACTGCCTATTCAAAACTCCCTTGCAATCCTCGAATGTGTCCATGCCAATCTGCACATCACATTTCTGCCGTGTAGTACTTGATTAATGGAAGCATCAATTGGCTCTTCTACACAATAATCAGTGTATGGGGAAGAGACCATGTTGATTGGATTGATACCAGCCTAACTAGGTTGAAATTATGATACGCTTCTTCATAGAGATTGCATCGATCCAGATGCGGGCAGGTAAACATGTGGCAACGATCCAAACCATCCCAATTAGAACCAAAAGATAAAAATACCCTTTTACATATCTTTAAGGGGGGTGTACGGAAGCACCTCTCAAAAACAAAACATTTAAATCCCAGTTGGTGTTCATACAGGTAAATGAGAAAGCATCTAGCATTCCATGTCGGTTTTGCAAACTAAAAAGAACAAGAAAGTACAATGCATCTATCTCAGATAAACATCGTTTAACTATTGCACATATTTTAAAAGTAATTTGCTCAAGAACAAACAGAGCAGAGGAAGAACTGGCAGCAGTTTGCCGTCAGCAGATTCAACATAGCAGTTAAATATAAATGCAAGAATGTCATAGGACGGACGCTTACACTGTTTCTCTCAGCGCCAGGATCTAGAAGACCAACGCCATTTGCAGTTACTTGGAAAACAACCGAAATAAGCTGCAATTACAGTGAAGTATTCATGCCATCTGTACAAGCATAAATGAAGGAGAGGATAAGACAAGCATCGTTACCTCCTCCTCCATGAGGATGTCATCAACGTCGTAGTAACAAGGCATTTCGCCTAGTGGGACTGCTCACTGTTTTATCTCGACCCTGCATGAACAATTTGCATTATGCCAATGAGAGGAAATCAAACTCATTCGCCAAATTGGCCTCCTATATTCTCATATGGAGTAATACTCGCTCCTTTGGATGTTCATATTGAGGGCCATGGAATTGAACTGGTCCCAATGTTCAGTCTCCCCACCTGAATTCTGATGTTTGGATGTTGAAGAATTGACACTTGGAATTCACATCAGAGTCAATTCTGAATATTGTTTGCATGGTCATTGTCCGAATGGGATTGCTCAATTGTAATAGGATGGACATTGTACTTTGATGCAAGAATGTAGTACTAGAATACAACGGCAGCACTTGTACAAAAACAACAGCACTTGTGTATAGAAGCCATTATAGAACAGCAGCCGCCAAGGGGCGCCGTCCATGGGGCCAAGGTGAAAAGGCCCGGTGGCCATGGGCTGCCAATCGTGGTGGGTGAGGGGGGCGATGCAGTGGTCGCCGTGAATTGCACGAGGCCGCGGCGGCCGTGGCGGCGCCAGGAAATGGTGGCTGGGTATGGATTCCAAAAAAAATTGCTCTAAATGTAATATATAAACACAACAGTAATGCTACTGCCACTAGTCCCGCTTTTCTTCTTCATTTACAAAACAAGGGGGAAATTGGCATCTAGAAATTAAACCAAGTACTTCTAGTAATTAGATGAGCAAAATCGAATCGAATCAAAAATTTGGATGTCTTGTAGTGGCTGGTTTGGCCCCTGGGCGGCTGGACCGCTGGATCCTGACGAAGAATGGATGGGGCGGGGGAGCTGGGGCGGGCGGCGACGCGGCGGGCGAGCACCGGCGCAGTAGGGGAGCGGAGGCGCGGCGGGCGAGCGCCGGCGCAGTAGGGCGAGCGCCGGCGCGGAGGGCGAGCGGCGGCGCGGCGGCGCAGTCGGGACTCGGGAGGCGCTGGGCGGCTAGGGTTGGCACCTGAGGCGGCTGGGGGCGCTGGCTTCCTGGCTCTGTTCCGTTCTCGTGGGGACTTGGTGCGTCCATGCGTGGCTGCGTGCGTTTCGATCGGGCCGCATAGAGGGAGAATAGAGGGGATATGAGAGGGGAGGAGGAGGAGGCTCACCTGCGCCGTCGTCGAGGCCCGGTTCCCGCCGCCGCTGTTCGTCTCCTCCCGCGCGTCTTACTCGTGTTCTTCGGGGAGCGCGGGCGAGGGGGGGTGAGGCTGGCGCGCTGCGAATTCCGCTCAAGATCCCTCTGCAGGCTCGAGGGGCGCGGCGGCGCGGGACGGAGAGGAGAGCGGCGCTAGACGGCGGAGGAGAACGGAATATTGGTGCGCCCACTGATTTTGGTTGCCGCTTGAACGGACGCCAGAGTTTTTGGCTGGCCCTGTCCTTCCCGCCCGAGAGAGTGTGCTTTCGATGAAATCGATCGCTAAACTCCGAAATTTGGCGGCCAGATCCCCTTCTGTTTCTCTTCTCTCTATCTTGTCTTTCATTTCCCGCTTCCTCCCCCCCTTTCTCGCGTTTTTTTTTTTGGTTTGGCAAACAGAAACCCTCAAAGAAGGCTTGGTTTTATTAATTTAGCGTTTCAAACAATTTAAGATAATTATTTTTAAAAAAAAATATTCATCAAACATCGTGTCGGTACAAATAACATTAGAAATAATAAAAATTACATCCATATCCATAAACTACCTAGCAATGACTACAATCACCGGAACGAACCGAAGGCGCAGTCATCATCATCCTCCCCTCACTGAAGTTGGGCCATTGTAGACACACAAACGAAGACCGGATCCACGTAGATTCACCAAAAACAAACACCAACTAAATCCCTCAAGATCCGTCCAAGACACACTTGCACACGCCCTTGAACGATGAGAGACGCACCACCTGAACGGGGGCTAGGCGAAGAGAACTTTATTTCATCTTCAGTAAGTCGCCACTGCCTCATCTCCTTGAGCAAAACACACACCCTAAAGAGACTAAAAAGGCATCTAAAACGAAGCAGAAGTCTTTCCACCGATAAGAGCCGGAATCCATCGCATCTTCATGGCCCTAAAAACAATAAATCAAAGATGAGGCAAATCAACAAAGGCGTCCAACAAGAGGCGGGAAACCCTATATGAAAGATGCTCTAGGGAAAGGAGAAAACAAAGTGGACATAGAGAGCTTTTTGCTTTGAGGACCAACTCGTCCTAACTTTGTGTTTGGATTCTTGTCTCGATGATATAAGTCTTGGAGCTCCGCTATAGTGGTTTTGCAAGTTTTTTGCACAAAAATTTAAAGGTGGCTAAGGGCAACTCCAATCCATAGATCTAAACAGATATAAAATATATCACATTTTTGTTCGTTTGGGTTGTTTGATGGACAGACGAACACGGATGAACAAACAGACATGGTTGATGTACCCAACACACAAGACCATTTGAAATGACATGCCATCGACGCCCTTCCCTTTCTCCTCTTTCATCTCCTCTCCTGCCTTTGCCCGCTCTACCTCGTGCTCCGGCGTACGACTGAATGGAATAGTAGACCACAGATCGGTGCATGTGTAGATCGGGCAGAGGAACATGTTCACGTACAGATCTGCATAAAGGAGTCTATTAGATCGCAAAGAGGAACATGTTTACGTACAATATAGGATTATATGCCATAGTAGGCCACATATATGTCGTTGTTAAAGAACATTGTCGTCTGTGTAGTGTCATGACATAATTGATGTGGATATATTCATTGATGCAGTTTTGTCAATCGCGTACCTAATCACTATTTCTACGCATATCTTTGGTCTTGTATGATTTTTCTAGTTGGTGGCGTATTTTCATGTGTGTTGATATTGGTTGTGTGCATCCTAGCTATGCAGAGGCCGAATGTGTGCTCGTTATTATTTTTATTCACTTGATGCTTCATTCTGAATCAATAAAATGCATCCTTTTATCAAAAAAAGTAGACCACATGTCGAGAATTGGATGGAGCCGCCATGTGGCCCGGGATCACCAGCAATCCGAGCAGTCTCGGCGTGTGTGTGACTAGCTAGTGGCACTAGAGCCTCCCACCGTTGTAGCGCCACACCTCCCTCATGCAGCATCTCCTACGGCTTCATCCCCATGGTCGTTAAGAGGCACGCCAACTTGGGCACGAGGGTGTGGTGCACGACAAAGCACATGCATATTGATATGTCGGTCTTGAGCATGTGGCATGGTGGCGAAGAGCTTCTTGTGGAGCATCGGCATCAGTCGAGGCACACTTGACGGTGCAAAAATTGGCTGGTATATCAGTAGGGTGGTTCGATTGGCCAAAAGTACCATATAGTAGAACCCACTAGGGGTTTACACAGGTTCGGGCCCTCATGGCAGAGATAAAGCCCTACTCATGCTTGATTTGATTATGGGTGTATAATCGCCTCGTGGGAGGGGGTAAAAAATGTGTCTATGCTACCGAGATTGACGACGATATGCCAATGTGTCTCGAGCTCTCCCTAGCATCGCCTTATATATGGGGGGAACGAATGCTAATCTGTCTCGAGCTCTCCCCAATATCGCCTTATATATGGGGGGAACGTGACCTAGGGTTACACGGACGTGTCGACCTATGATTGTGGAAATTCATGGACTCCTATCCCTTGTGCGCCAAGTTGATGATGCTTCTGAAGGAGGGATCTGCCCTCTTCACATAGACTTGCTAAGGTGTGCATCATAGCCTCCTTGGGATGGCCGTCAGTCCGGCTAAGCCATACATGGGCCACCCCGGTATAACAAACCGTTAGTATCCCGTGAACTTGTTTGGAGTTCTGAAAGGATATCTGTCCTTAATAAGGGTTTCGATGTTAACGACAACAATGATTAGGTGTCTAAATGAGCTTCTAGTGTGTTTTTAGGATACATGATGTTAGTTTGCGTTCTCGTATGTTGTTAAAGAAGAAAGGAATACAACTTGTGTTTTCCACTTTGGATTTGGAAGGTTAGAGGCAGAAGACCGTTAGTCCGGTTATCAGAAGTGGCACGTGGATTTTGTGTGAAAGCGATTGGGTCCTTTGAAATCTTCAATTCACACCCATGTGAGGTAAGATCTTTTGAAAATCTACCGATTGTGGCTAATTGCAGGGTCAGACATTGGGTCGGAACATCTGACTTAATGTTTGACAGGTCGAAGGTCCCCGACAGATAATCAATATGATGTAGCCTCTAGCTTGGGTCCAAGGGTTCCTGAGCATCAATCAGACGCCCGCTCAAACTTTTGGTCAGAACATCCTACCAAATCAGAACATCTAACCTAAGTTAGGATGTTTGACTTTACTGCAAAGCCCCAACGGGAAGATTCCAAGGTTGATATAAAAGGGGGCATCTTCTTCCTATGAAAAGTGACGAATACAACTCAAGTCCTCCGTTGATCCTAAAGCTTTGATATTCTATTCCTCCCTCTCTATCCAATGGATTCACACCATATTCGGAAAGGAGCAAGAGGAGCACCCGCTCTACACTTCCATCCAAACAACTCCCTAGTTTGTTGCGAGCTTGCTAAATCCTAGCAAGTATTGTTACTCTTGGGTGTTTGAGCATCCTAAGAGCTCGTGGTGACTTTGAAGCAACAATCCATTACGGTGAAGCTTGATGGTGGTGTTGGAACCTTCAATTGAGTTGTGGAGTTCACCCCATCTTTGCTTATAAAGGAATGGTGTGCCGCCTTCAAAACATTGTTAGTGGATACATGACACCTTGCATTGTGTGAGCGAGTGTGGAGATAAGGTGAGCCAGTGTGACGCTTGGTGAGCATTGTGCCACCACATTTAGACACAAAAACGGAACGAGAAGGAACTTAAGCTAAAATCCATTATTGAATGAGAAGGAACTTAAGCTAAACATATCCTCGAGCCCACTTGCGGATAAAAAATATAGGCTAATCAAATAGAGTGTAATATGTCGACCGAAATATATTTTTTGGTAAATGGTTGTTCGGACTACTTACGGAGGATGGTGTTTGACAAACATTACCGTGCAACAAGTATATAGATTAAATGGTTCTGTCCTAAATATACTGGAAGCACAATGATTTGCATTTTGGAGTTGGCTTGATGTCAATAAAGAAATGTATTTTTTTTCAATTTTGATCTTTCACGATAAACAACGACTCTTAGGTACAATTTTGGATGGACAAGTGGCTAGGAAATGTCACTTATATCACATTGTACGCGATAAAAATGATATTTTTGCACATGCACTTGGCTCCTTCCGGTCGGATGTAACAATTAGGAGGGATTTGATCTGCCATCGTCTTGTGTCATGTCAATATCTTATTCTGCTTGGATTTGATTAGCATGACACAAAAAGGGAACATGTTTGCCTAAAATCTAACTACATTCGGATCCTTCTCAGTGAATTATTTGTATCACGCGCTCTCACACTCAAAAATTCAATTGAATAATAATAATAAATATACAAATCAAAGATTTCGGCGCCCTTCGAGCCAGGGCGGGAGGGTAGTGGCCTTCCTCGACGGTTTCGGCGGATGCCACGGTGCCCTCGACTGGGCTCTGGAGTGGACTCGGATGCTTCTTCCGAAGTTGGCGACCACTTCCTCGACCTCTCCCTATTTCGTTTAGCCTGTATAGCTGTTGGTTTGTAAGCTTCCCAGCATCATGTATCTTATGCTGCCTTTTCTTGTTTGTCGCTCGTTGTTTTCTTGTACTGCAGTTCCCTTGTATTCATGGCCGGTTGATGGCTTTGTTAATTCAAAGTCGGACTCGGCTAGAGCCTTACTCGGGCTCGGCTTAAGTCTTTTATCTAAAAAACAAATCAAAGATTTCACTAAAAGTTAAGATATACATGTGGTATTTTCGCAATGAAGTCGTGCTAACTAAGCACAATCTCACTTGTCACACCCGGCAAGGAAGTAAGTAAAATCGTCTACAGCAGGGCTCATTATATCCTCCCTGTATGACCAGGTGGATGTCCCGGTCACTGACCGGTCGCAGAAAACATGGCCTAGACGGACGACTCATACCGGCCTTATATGCCCTGTCTAACTTACACTCCTCATATCCAGCCCAAATACGGGGCGGATATGGGGAAGCCCGGGTGTGACCGGGTGTGTCTGTCACGTCGGATCCAACGCACACCTGCCCACTCGAACCCCACATATATTCGTCCCCATTTGCTCCTCGGACTAACCCCAACAATTTTCTACTTCATTTCACTCCACTCCTCTCCAAGCTCCCTTCCCGGCGATCTCCTGCCTTCTTCGGCATAACGGGCAGCGGATCCTAGTCCTCCCCTACTCCGTCTTGTAGTAGGAGCTCGTCCCAGTCGAGCGTGAGGAGGAGATGGTCGTCCCCGCTGCTGCCTAGCCCGAGGTTGTGGGAGGTGGCAGTGCGCCTCGGGACGAACGTGACCTAGGTGGAGGCGTATGCCGCAACGCTGCTACGGGTGATCATTCGTGGTGGCACTAGTACAAAACGGACCTTTGGATATGAGCAAAGGCCACGGCCCGAACACGAACCGGTTCTACTGGCCGAATTGCACCGGTTCGTGAGGCTGGGCTTTAGAACCGGTTCGTGTAGTGGGCCCGAGCCCAACGGCAACCTGCCACCACACCTGTAGAACCGGTTTGTAGTACAAACCGGTGCTAAAGGTGTGGCGGCAGATTGCCGTTGGGCTGGGGGGCCGCTAGAACCTTTAGCACAGGTTGGTGCTACCAGCCGGTTCTAGTGTCCCACCTATAGAACCGGCTGGTGCTACCAACCGGTGCTAAAGATACAACTATATATACTCCTTCTTCTCCAACATGAGCCGGCCAAACTCATTCTCTGTTTTTGAAGCTCACTTCTCTCTTTGCTCGAGTTCATCCTCCATTTTGGCCAAGATTTGAAGAAAACCTTCTACATCCAAATGTTCACAAAGGTTAGCAGCTTTGTCCTCTCTCATTTTTGCTAGATTAGCTTGTGCTATGCTCTATATGGGTAGATTTGTGGACTTTATTTTGGGAGCTAGCTATATAGTGATATGTGGAGTTTATTTGATTTATATGCACTTTGAGCTCAATTTAATTAGTATGCATATTTGTAGTGATTGCCTAGTGCCTTCCCGCACATGAACGTATAGTTACCACCGTCGATCGCCCTCATCGTCCCTCTTCACCGGCACCACCTTGGTGAGCCTCTATATATGTGTTTATTTTTTTTTATAAGAAATTTTATTTGTATGATTTAGATAGATACTTTTCTAATTTTCTTACTTGTATGATTCTTTGTTATACATAGTGCGATGGTTATGGTATCCGCGCATGTCGGCCCTCATCCTGTCTATGGTTCGGATGTGGTATATATATATTATCTTTTATAACTATTAATTTGTTTCATTTTTCGTGTTTGACAATGATGACCAATTAAGTTGACATAGATATTTTTATCTAGGAGGTATGTGAATCGGAGATTGAAACTGACCCTCTGGTTGAGCGGTTAAATTTAGTTGAAAAAGAAAACGAGTATTTGAAAGAAAAATTGAAAAAAGTTGAAGAAGAGAAGATGATATTGGAGTTGTATGTTGCCGATGCCGTCGGTGATCACAAGAACAAGATGGATGTAATGCGCATGAAGATTAGGAAAATTATAAAATATGCCCTTACTAAAAAGGCTTAGTATCATTATGTTGTTGGAGCAATTGGTACCTTTGTTGCGATATTGATCGCATTTATTAATGCATTTAAATGCTTTAGGTAGATAGTTTTATGTTGTTTTTATGATAATAAGTATGTGTATGAACTTTATGTATGATCAACTTTATGTATGAACAACCTTTATGCATGTATGATCAATTTTATGTATATGAATTACTTGTATTAATTTTATCTTTTCGATGTTGTGCCATTATGAAGATGAGTCGGCAATGGATGTACGAAGACCGACGCTCTGGCGAGTTCATTAATGGCTTGCATAGTTTTCTGCAAGTGGCTGAGGCTAACAAGCGGGATGGTTTTGTGTGTTGTCCATGTGGTGTCTGCAAGAATAATAAGAGCTACTCTGACTTAAAAGATATTCACCTCCATCTGTTTAAGCATGGTTTCATGTCCGGCTATAACTGCTAGACCAAGCACGGAGAAAGAGGGGTTCTGATGGAAGAGAATGAAGAAGATGAGGATGATGACAGATATCCTGGGTTCCTGCCTGAATACGGTGGTACAATGGGGGAACAGAATGAAGAACAAGAGAAAGAACAAGAAGGTGAAGAAAAGGCATCACATGAGCCCGATGATGAGCTTCGTCGTGTCATTGTTGATGCACAGAGAGGATGCGAAAGCGAAAGGGAGAAGTTGAAGTTCAATCGCATGTTAGAGGATCACAAAAAAGGATTGTACCCAAATTTCGAAGAGGGAAACACAAAGCTCGGTGCCGCACTGGAATTGTTGCAATGGAAGGTAGAGTATGGTATACCTGACAAGGGATTTGGGAAGGTACTGAAAATATTTAAGAAGAGGCTTCCAAAGGATAACGAATTGCCTGACAACACTTATGAAGCAAAGAAGCTTGTCTGCCCTCTAGGACTAGAGGTGCAAAAGATACATGCATGCCCTAATGACTGCATCCTCTACCGTGGTGAGTACGAGAATTTGAATGAATGCCCGGTATGTGGTGCATTGCGCTATAAGATCAGACGAGATGACCCTGGTGATGTTGAGGGCGAGCGCCCCAGGAAGAGGGTTGCTGCCAAGGTGATGTGGTATGCTCCTATAATTCCACGGTTGAAACGACTGTTCAGAAACAAAGAGCATGCCAAGTTGTTGCGATGGCACAACGAAGACCGTAAGAAAGACGGGAATTTGAGACACCCCGCTGATGGGTCACAATGGAGAAAAATCGAGAGAATGGAAGAAAAGGAAAATGGCAAGTTTACAAAGGACCCCAGGAACATATGGTTTGGTTTAAGTGCAGATGCCATTAATCCTTTTGGGGAGCAGAGCAACAATCATAGCACATGGCCCGTGACTGTATGTATCTACAACCTTCCTCCTTGGAAGTGCATGAAGCGGAAGTTCATTATGATGCCAATGCTAATCCAAGGCCCTAAGCAACCCGGCAACGACATTGATGTGTACCTAAGGCCATTAGTTGAAGAGCTTTTACTGTTGTGGGCTAAACCAGGTGTACGTGTGTGGGATGAGAACAAACAGGAGGAATTTGACCTACGAGCATTGCTGTTTGTAACCATCAATGATTGGCCTGCTCTTAGTAACCTTTCAGGACAAACAAACAAGGGATACAAGGCATGCACACACTGTTTAGATGAGACTTAAAGTATATATTTGCCCAACTGCAATAAGAATGTGTACCTGGGACATCGTCGGTTTCTTCCGACCAATCATCCCTTAAGAAAGAAAGGCAAGCATTTCAAAGGCGAGGCAGATCACCGGAAGAAGCCTGTCCGCCGTACTGGTGATGATATACTTGATATGGTCAAGGATTTACCAGAGCAAGTAGTCTTTGGAAAGGGTCCTGGTGGAAAATCTGTTTCGCATGACGCTGACAGACACACACCCATGTGGAAGAAGAAATCTATATTTTGGGACCTACCCTATTGGAAACACCTACATGTCCGCTCTGCAATCGACGTGATGCACGTGACAAAGAATCTTTGCGTGAACCTGCTAGGCTTCTTGGGTGTGTATGGGAAAACAAAAGATACACCGGAGGCAAGAGAGAACAAGAAACATATGAACGAAAAAGAAGTCAGGCCCCCAAAGCAGTACGAGGATCAAGCCAGCTACGCTCTTACCAAAGCAGAGAAGGAAATATTTTTTTGAATGTCTGCTCAGTATCAAGGTCCCGTCTGGCTTCTCGTCGAACATAAAGGGAATAATAAATACGACAGAGAAAAGTTTCAGAACCTAAAGTCTCATGACTGCCACGTGATTATGACGCAACTGCTCCCGGTTGCATTGAGGGGGCTTCTACCAGAAAATTTTCGATTAGCCATTGTGAAGCTATGTGCATTCCTCAATGCAATTTCTCAGAAGGTAATCAATCCAGAAAGTCTACCAAGGTTACAAAATGATTTGGTCCAATGTCTTGTCAGTTTTGAGTTGGTGTTCCCACCATCCTTCTTCAATATTATGACGCACGTGCTGGTTCACCTAGTCGACGAGATTGCAATTATGGGTCCTGTATTTATACACAATATGTTCTCCTTTGAGAGGTTCATGGGATTCTTAAAGAAATATGTTCGTAACCGTGCTAGGCCAGAAGGAAGCATCTCCATGGGCCATCAAACAGAGGAGGTCATTGAGTTTTGTGTTGACTTTATTCCTGACCTTAAGCCGATTGGTCTTCCTGAATCGCGGCATGAGGGGAGAATGGGTGGAAAAGGCACGCTAGCATCGCGCCCAATAATATGTAGGGACGCAGAATCTTGGAAGAAAGAACACTATATTGTTCTACATAATTCTTCCTTGGTGGCCCTGTATATCGATCAACACGAGAATATTCTACGCTTAAAAAACCCGGAGCAGTCTGAAGTCTGGATTAAGAAGGAACACAATAGGACTTTCAACGGTTGGTTGCAAGACCATCTCACGGGTAACGACACTGTTGAAGAGGAGTTGTACTTGTTGTCCGGCACACCATCTTTGACTATAATGACTTTCAAAGGGTACGAGATAAATGGGAATACATTTTACACGATCGCCCAAGATGAAAAGAGCACCAACCAAAACAGTGGTGTCCGCTTTGATGATGCAATCAACAATAAGCAAAAGGTCACATATTATGGTTACATAGAGGAGATATGGGAACTTGACTATGGACCTGATTTTAAGGTCCCTTTGTTTCGGTGCAAATGGTTCAATATGACAGGGGTAAAGGTAGACCCGCAGTACGGAATGACAACAGTGGATGTCAACAATCTTGGGTACAGAGAGGAACCATTCGTCCTAGCCAATGATGTGGCTCAGGTTTTCTATGTGAAGGACACGTCTAGCAAAACGAGAAAAAGGAAAGATAAGGAAGCGAATACATCATACGGTGAGCCAAAGCGCCACATAGTTCTTTCAGGGAATGGGAGTGGAGGACAAGACAGACAAGTCAGACGATTATGAAAAGTTTCATGAAATTCCTCCCTTCACAGTAAAGACTGACCCAAGCATCGTGTTAAATGAAGAAGATTGTTCATGGTTACGGTGCAACAAGAAAGGGAAACACGCCAAGAAATAGTATGCAGGGAATCCGAATGATTTGTATTCGGTCGATGAACTGAAAGATTTCTATGTGTAGAACAAAACACAAGGTTTCCTCTGCATACAGCCCGATGGTGGCTCATGAGTGCAAGCATATCAATGCACCATCGAACGTATGCAAGAAATCCGAATGATTTGTATTCGGTCGATCGATGAACTGAAAGATTTCTATGTGTACAACAAAACACAAGGTTTCCCCTGCATACAGCCCGACGGTGGCTCATGAGTGCATTTAATGATTTATTTTGTGCCAACTGACCCTGAAAATGGAAAGCATCTACAAATGAACTCAGAAAAGGTTGAAACTTGGCATGGTATCATCATTTGACACATATAACATGTGTGCAAAAGTTGAGAGGGTTACGATAAAAACTGGATGCACTTCGTGTACAAACTGGAGCATCTCTTTCGAAGTGTGAGGGTTTTAGACGAAAACTCATTTGTTACAAAGGAATTTCAATTTTCTAAACCTTTTTGAACTCAAGACTTTTTGTGCATTAAATATGCACCATTCAAAACCACATACTAAAATTTGAACCCTTTCTGACTTCATTTGCTATTTTTCATGCATTTAATGGTTTATTTTGTGCCAAATGACCCTGAAAATGGAAAGCATCTACAAATGAACTCAGAAAAGGTTGAAACTTGGCATGGTATCATCATTTTACCCATATAACATGTGTGCAAAAGTTGAGAGGGTTACGACAAAAACTGGATGCACTTCGTGTACAAACTGGAGCATCTCTTTCGAAGTGTGAAGGTTTTAGACGAAAACTCATATGTTACAAAGGAATTTCATTTTTCTAAACTTGTTTGAACTGAATACTTTTTGTGCATTCAATATACACTATTCAAAGCCACATACTAAAATTTGAACCCTTTCTGACTTCATTTGCTATTTTCCATGCATTTAATGATTTATTTTGTGTGCCAAATGACCCTGAAAATGGAAAACATCTAGAAATGAACTCAGAAAGGTTGAAACTTGGCATGGTATCATCATTTGACCCATATAACATGTGTGCAAAAGTTGAGAGGGTTACGACAAAAACTGGATGCACTTCGTGTACAAACTGGAGTATCTCTTTCGAAGTGTGAGGGTTTTAGACGAAAACTGTTACAAAGGCATTTCATTTTTTAACTTATTTTAACTCAAGACTTTTTGTGCATTAATTATGCACCATTCAAAGCCACACTCTAAAATTTCAAATCTTTCTAAATTCATTTGCTATTTTTCATGCATTTAAGAATTTGTTTTGACTATTTAACAAAGTATTGCACAAACTAGTATTTGAAAAAAATTCAACTTGAAACTATTTAAATTTGAAAACCACTGCCACTAACAGAATGTTTATAATTATCTTTTAATCTAAAGAAAAAAGATTCAATAAAAAACTCGAACTATTCTAATAGCTATACAAAATCTAAAAACAAATAATCAACTAATATAAAATATATCGCTTTAGTAGCGGTTTGTTATACCAACCGGTACTAAAGGTCTCCACTCTTGCCGATGAAAATTTGCCCAAAAAATTGAGGAAATTGGAGACCTTTAGCACCGGTTTGTGGTACCAATCGGTGCTAAAGGGGCTTTAGTACCGGTTTGTGATACAAACCGGTGCTAAAGGTTCCTTGATATATAAGTAGCACTTGGAGCAGCAATTTCCCCACCGCTGCAGATCGACTCCCACGCCGTCAGGTGATACGTCCAAAACGTATCTATAATTTCTGCTTGCTCCATGCATGTTTTGTGTGATATTGCTATGATCTAGATACACTTTCATACACTTTTGATCATATTTGGACTAACCTATTAACTCAGTGCACCCCAGTGCCAGTTCCTGTTTTCTGTTGTTTTTCTATTTCAGTTTTCCCCCATATAAAAAGTGCCAGAAAATTCAGATAAAAAATCAGCGTGACGGAAGCTTCGAGAAGAGCTCGGGAGGGGCCAGAGGGGAGCCAGGGGGCCCCAGGCGGCCACCCGGTGCGGCCCCACCCCTGGCCGCGCCAGGGGGCGCCTGGGGCCCCTGGTCCACCTCTGGCTGCCCCCTTCGCCTATTTAATCTACGTCACGGGAAAACTCCATGAGAGGAACCCTATTCCGCGAACTCGCCTCTGTTCCGCCGCCGCCGCGCTTCCAAGATCGGGAACACCAGAAGACCTCTTCCCGGCACCCGGCCGGAGGGAGGATTGACCTCCGGGAGTCTCCTCTCCACAATGGATGCTCCCCGGATGTCTCGTGAGTAGTTTTCCTTGGACCATGGGTCCGTGATCAGTATCTATGTGATGTTCTCCTCCCCTCTTTGATCTTCATTGTTTAGACCTCGTGAGCTGCCCTACATGATCGAGGCACCTTTGTAATATTTCTGCTGTTGCTATGCTGAGTTTGGAGGGATCTAATGGATTATGAGATTATGTTCAGATTGTGATAAAGTAATATATTTGGTTTTTATCTCTTATATTTTTGTTCCTAAGTAATTCTTGCATGTTCTCCGTTGCTGTTTATTGCTTTGGCCAAGTAGTAGGTAGTGACTCCAAGAGGGAGCGTTGTGCTAGATTGTGGGTTCATGCCCGATGACACGCTTGAGTGACAGAAACATGAGTCTAGGGGACGTGCCGTTGCCACAAGGGGGAAAACAACGGTGCTTGTAACCGCGGTTACAAGGATTGTTTACTTTACGCAAAGTTCTTTTTAATGCAGTTGTCTGTTGCTTTGGGTTTACACTTTGGGTGGGGCTCGCAACTTAATACCAGCGAGATGTTCTGGATAGATATCTCAAGGTGGATGATTAGTAGTAGATGCAGATGGATTTCGGTCTACTTATTTTGGCGTACTGCCCGTGCTTTTGAACCTCTTCCTTTTTTTTGTAGCATAGTTAGCATTGCGGTGCGTTCATAATCCTGTCAATTGCCCTTCTGTAATTTTTTTACCTCGCATAGCAGTTTTATCGTCTTTTGGGAGAGAGACATCACTAGTGAACATCACGTATCCCGTCCATATCCTCATTACTGTTTCCAAGCTATACTTACTTTTCTGCATTTACTTTCAAGTTGCTATCAGTATCCCTTGTGTTTTATCATTTGTGAACAACAAGACCGGAGAGATTGACAACCTCTCTGAACTTCGTTGGGAACAAAGTTATCTGTGTCTGTGTGCAGGTCCGCGTCAGTTGCGCCGCTGACACCTACTTATCATCTCTGGAGTTCTACTGGAGACAAACCTTGGTGTCTTCACCGAGGGAAAACTGCTGCTTTATTGCATCACGCCTTCCACTTGGGGCTCACCAACGAAGGGCGAGAAGCCAATAAGCACCAGGCTGCTTCTCCTCGTCGTCGCCGTCGCCGTGCCGCGTGCCTCTCGCCGTCTCCGCCCCTCGACGGACCCTCTTCGCCGTCGACGTCCTCTGCGCCCTCTCCACCAGGCTGTGCACCGCGCCCTCTCCACCAGGCCGTCCGTTCTTGCGCTGCTGCTCGTCGCCGTTCCTCGCCTTCGTCTCCGCCGGCGCCGCCGCTGGTGAGCTCTCCTCTTCCCCCCTGTCCGATGATACGTCCAAAACGTATCTATAATTTTTTCTTGCTCAATGCATGTTTTGTGTGATATTGCTATGATCTAGATACACTTTCATACACTTTTGATCATATTTGGAGTAACCTATTAACTCAGTGCACCCCAGTGCCAGTTCCTGTTTTCTGCTGTTTTTCTATTTCAGTTTTCCCCCACATAAAAAGTGCCAGAAAAATTCCGGGAAAATACAGGAAAAATCAGCGTACAGGAAGCTTCGAGAAGAGCCCGGGAGGGACCAGAGGGGAGCCAGGGGGGCCCAGGCGTCCACCCGGCGCGGCCCCACCCCTGGCCGCGCCAGGGGGGCGCCAGGGGCCCCTGGTCCACCTCTGGCTGCCTCCCTTCGCCTATTTATTCTCCGTCACGGGAAAACTCCAGAAGAGGAACCCTATTCCGCAAACTCGCCTCTGTTCCGCCGCCGCTGCGCTTCCAAGATCGGGAACACCAGAAGACCTCTTCCCGGCACCCGGCCGGAGGGAGGATTGACCTCCGGGAGTCTCCTCTCCACCATGGATGCTCCCCGGATGTCTCGTGAGTAGTTTTCCTTGGACCATGGGTCCGTGATCAGTATCTATGTGATGTTCTCCTCCCCTCTTTGATCTTCATTGTTTAGACCTCGTGAGCTGCCCTACATGATCGAGGCACCTTTGTAATATTTCTGCTGTTGCTATGCTGAGTTTGGAGGGATCTGATGGATTATGAGATTATGTTCAGATTGTGATAGAGTAATATATTTGGTTTTTATCTCTTATATTTTTGTTCCTAAGTAATTCTTGCATGTTCTCCGTTGCTGTTTATTGCTTTGGCCAAGTAGTAGGTAGTGACTCCAAGAGGGAGCGTTGTGCTAGATTGTGGGTTCATGCCCGATGACATGCTTGAGTGACAGAAACATGAGTCTAGGGGATGTGCTGTTGCCACAAGGGGGAAAACAACGGTGCTTGTAACCGCGGTTACAAGGATTGTTTCCTTTATCCAAAGTACTTTTTAATGCAATTATCTGTTGCTTTGGGTTTACACTTTGGGTGGGGCTCGCAACTTAATACCAGCGAGATGTTCTCGATAGATATCTCAAGGTGGATGATTAGTAGTAGATGCAGTTGGATTTCGGACTACTTATTTTGGCGTACTGCCTGTGCTTTTGAACCTCTTCCTTTCTTTTGTAGCATAGTTAGCATTGCGGTGCGTTCATAATCCTGTCAATTGCCCTTCTGTAATTTGTTTACCTCGCATAGCAGTTTTATCATCTTTTGGTAGAAAGACATCACTAGTGAACATCACGTATCCCGGTCCATATCCTTATTACTGTTTCAACGCTATCTTTACTTTACTGCTTTTACTTGCTATCATTATCTTTTGTGTTTTATCATTTGTGAACAACAAGACCGGAGAGATTGACAACCTCTCTGAACTTCGTTGGGAACAAAGTTATCTGTGTTTGTGTGCAGGTCCACGTCAGTCGCGCCACTGACACCTATTTATCATCTCTGGAGTCCTACTGGTGACAAACCTTGGTATCTTCACCGAGGGAAACTTGCTGCTGCGCTGCATCTCCACCTTCCACTTGGGGTAACCAACGAAGTGCGAGAAGCCATCATCCAACCACATGCATGTGTCCACGGCGAGCTCCGCCGTCGTAGTACCCCGGCGAGGATCCCGACGACGACGAGGCCCCAAATTTTTGCTAGAGATGATGAACATTTTGCTAGATGGACATTTTTGCTAGATGGACATGTTGCTAGATGAACATTTTGCTATATGAACAATTTTGCTAGATGAACAATTTTGCTAGATGAACATTTTGCTAGATGAACATTTTGCTAGATGAACATTTTTGCTAGATGAACATTTTGCTAGATGAAATTTTTTGTTGTAATCCTTGTAGTCAAGTATATATATGCTAGGCGCCAAAAATATATTTAAAAAAAATATTATTTTAGTATGTGGCTTTGAACGGTGCATGAATGAAATTTTGTTAGTATATATATATTGTTATAAATATTATTAGTATATATATTGTTCTAAATATTATTAGTATATATATATATATGAGATGTTCTATAATTTGAGCTATCAATAGCTATTAACATGCAAATATTGAGATATTTTTAGTTGTAATTTTATTAGTTTCATTAGTGAGAATGCCGGACCCGCATCCTCGTTACCGTCGCGCTCCGGGAGTTCTTGACGGGATGCGCAAGGCCCGATATGCGGTACTGTTCCAAATCTAGGTGTTTCCACCCAGATCCGGGGACGAAGCACATATCGGTCCCACCGCGACATATGACAAAGCCATATGCCCCGGATTTCCAACATGATATCACAACATTACAGATACAGGATACAACATCTCATACAATCGGCATACAACTGCCTCAAATATAATACAACAGCGGAAGGTACATGTCTGAGTACAGACTACAAGCAAATGCCTACTGGCAAAGAGAAAAGCATCGATCCCATAACCACACGGGTCCAGGCCCTCCGTCGGGATCCGCCTAACTAGTCTTCGTCGAGTCTCCACGTGAAACGTCGATCACTATACCTGTTGTCGATCAAGAACCCTGAAAAGAGTTTGGGGGTAGTATCATGAGTACAGAGGTACTCAGCATCCAACTGTAGTGGTCATCTGACCCAGCAAGGACTTCATCACTCGTCATTCTAGGACAACTAGTAGTTTACGGTAAGGAAGGGGTAAGTGGTGAGGTTGCTGCCGCACTAGCATTTATGAAGTGGCTAACGATCTAGAGAGTAAGATAAAAAGCCAAGCATTCGATGAGGAATCGCCTCCAACAAGTCTTGCTACCAACTACTTACGCAAACATAACACCTATCCTATCCTTGTCCTCCTCTTCGCATCCCGACGAAGAAGAAGCAGTCAAGGCACACACACGTTGATCAAGTTATATTAAGATTATCTCAGTTGTTGTTGTCTATGAACAAGGAGTAGGTCTCAAGTCGTCCATAACCGTGGACACAGCTTCTCGAAAAGATTTTACCCTGCAGGGGTGTACCAACTGCCCATTACGAGGCTCCGCACGCGCGCCCATCTCTCTCAGTTGCTACCCATGATAGGCAACATTTTATGATTTAGTCCCAAGAGATCCGGAACGACAGGTCCCTCTAACTAACAACGCACAAATCCGGGTGGCCCCCGGTGAGTCGACATCCAACTCAAAAGCCGGCCGCGCTCTTGAATCGGTCTCTACCGTCTGGATGAGGTCGGGTTAGTTGCCCAAACAGATGTGGACAACCCCCTAGCTCCCTGGGGTGGACCAACAAAGAAACCATGTCTCCGCTGGTCCAAGTTGTTTTAAAAGATATCTGCTAGGAGCGACCCGACAAGATATATATGCATGTTTTCAAATGGTAAATCAGCTTGGGCCACCACTAGAAATGTTTGAAGCTAGATAGGTAAGAAAAGGGGACCCCATAAAATCCCACACGCGGTTAGGCACGCTCAGTCTTAAAACCAATACCCGGAACTCGGGTCCTAGGTGACTCGAATGGAACAAAGCGTTGGGGCGGGATAGCCTAGACCTTCCATCCTTCGTCGAATATAGTCAACATTATAATAATCATATCATCAACAACAATAATAATAATGTGATATCCCAAACCCAGGGGTAACAGGTAACATCGTAGCATCCTAAGCATGCATACTAAGCAGGGGCTGAGCAACGAGCAAAAGTAACATAGCAGTACATGGTTTGCTGGGAGGGGACATGGCTGTATCGGTTTGAAAGAGACTGTAACATGTGGTAGGATCAAACATCGAACCTAACCTATACTAGCATGCAAACCGCTGGTTGAAATAGAATGAATCATAAGTAATGTATAGTCCTTGCCTGTTGATAAGTCGGGATCCGAAGGTGTAGCCGATCGCAAGCTCGCAACGTCTCCGAGAGTATCCGCGGGAGCACACAAGAAGTAAACACTGGAAAGCAATCAACGGTGCACCACTATTACTACGGAGCAATACAAGACCAAAGAGACAACACAAGGCACGGCAACACGATACGGATCTATCGTCGAGAACGGTTACTAACGATTTAAGTGGAGTACTCGTCACACACGACGGATACCGCACGTTTACGGTGGTTCAAGTTGCTTAGCTACAGGTGACCAAACAACACTTATTAACATGGCAACTCAAGCAAGCATGGCATAGCACACAAACATTTCAAGAGGTGAAGCAAAAATAAACTACCTAAGCTAGTCAATTTAAGTGGGGTGAAATCCTAGACATGGCAAACTATTGCGGACCCCGCGATAAATATTGCATTTGGTACTGTTTTTCCCTAAACAATATTTTATTATTTTTATTAGCAAGCAAGAACAACATAAACACAATCTACATGCAATTCTAGTCAAGTTACATATAAAGAACATTTTAATCCGAGCAACGGATAAAAAGTTATAGCAGTTACAGTTTACAGTGGCAGGCAGTGTAATTAGCAGGTAAACAACAAGTAAACAAAGTCAAACATGGCAACAGAGCACAAATTATTAAACTAGACACAAAACTAGGCAAGTTTCATATTTTACGCGTCGCAATCGGAGCTACGGTTAAAAAGTTACGGGCACTGCAAAAATCCTAATACAAACTGCCTAATTAAATAAAAAAAACTAGCAGAGACAAAAAAAACCTAAACGGGCCGAAAGCTGTTGGCCCAACAGGAAAAAAAACAAAACAGCAAGAAAAATAAAAAAAAAGGGGCTGGGGGCGCCTCACCAGTTGGGCTGGCCCATGAGGCTGGGCTTGGCTCGGCTGGGGCAGGCCGCCTGGCTGCTGGGCCGGATCGAGCGCTGGAGGGCCCACCCGACTGTCCACGCAGGGAACGAGCGAGCGGGCACGGGACCTCGATCCCGACGATAGGAGGCGGCGGCGCAGCGGCCCTACGCCGGCGAGGCGGCCGGAGGGAGGCGGGATCCGGGGGCGCGCGGCAGGCGGGGTCCAGGCGGCGTGGTTGGGAGGCTCCGGCGGCGAGCTTCGAGGGCAAGGCGAGGCGGCCGGCTCGAGCTTCGGGCGAGGTCGTCGTCCATGGCGGCCACGGCTGTGGGGTCTGCAAGCGAGGAGGAGGAAGAGGTCAGGGGAGAGGGAAGGGAAAGGAGGAGAAGATGGGGCGCGGGGAGAGAGAGGTGGCCGGCGCGGGGCGCGCAGCTGCTGCCGGCGGCGGCCTCGGGCGCCCATGGGAGGAGACGACGTGGAGGGAGACGGAGGTTGGCAGGGTGATGTGGCACGTTTCTGGCCGTCAGATCGGCCGATCTGACGGTCCAGATCCATTGGGCTGGATCCAGATTTGGGAGGCTAGGTTTTGCTGCGAAAATTAGGGTATTTGGGGCCAGATCTGAGGCTGGTGACTGCCTAGGAACCCTAGGTGGGTGGGAGTGTGGTGGTCTTTATATAGCCCCGGTGGCTGGCAGTTTGCAAAAACATCCCCGGTTTTTATCTCGCGCGCGCGGTGCTCACGTTTCTGACTGCCGGGGGTCCGCAGTACCTCCGATTCGGGTAAAACTTCGAACTGTGCGATCGGTGCGTCGAGCCGGAGGCGTTCACCTCGCGCTGGAACCGTTCCGAAAACACTTTCCGGCGCGCTATAAAAATATCCCGTTTAATTATTAAACGGGGTTTTTCGTTTCGTTGGCTGTGGCTGGTCTCGTGCGGTTTTCGCGACGGTGATCGGGCGAAACCCGGTGTCGCAAAGATCGAGTGTCAGGGTGTCAAGGTCGGTCTCCGTCCGATACGAGATAAGAGAGGGGAAAATAATCGCCGATCGATAAATCGGGGATGCAAACACCGCAAACAAATTAGACAATCAAACAATTCACACCGAAAACAAAATTTTTAATTTTTGCAAAAACTGGGCTGTTACACCCTAGCTACGAGTCGGTGATGGTTCCTTCTCTTTGGGTGTCCACCGCCAGCCGGAGCCGACGTCGTTTACTGTTTTAGCTAGTGATATTGTAACAGCCCATGTGCAATAAATAGAAAACACCATGAGATGGTACTTCAGATGACAATCTTTATGGACTAATGGTTTCCTTGAGTTATACTTTAAGGTTTGTCCATAGGCAACGCTTGAAGATCATATGGTGGCTTCAAGGTTGTAAGATGAAGATTACGTGTTGACCAAGGTGTTCTTCATGGAGCTATCCAAAGATTGGTCAAGTAGATGTGTGCAAGGTCAAGAGGAGCATCACGAAGATATCACATGCTTGGAGCTTGCCGACCATTTGGTGATAATGGTCATGTGAAGATGTGCCTAAAAGAGGCTCACCCATAATGGAGTATGGGGGAGCTATCTACAAGTCTTCATCGAGCCGGAGGAATCACGGAAGATGTTCCAACTTGAGGCGGGCATGATCGTCATCATCAAGCTCAAGTGGACTATGCGCAAGACAAAGGTTTGATCTTTATAGGTTTATAGTTTACCGGTCTCATGGTGGTAGTTAGGAGACCGGGTAATAGGCTAGGCCACATCGTTCGTGGAGAGCTCAAACCTTTGCATCCTTGGCATCATATTTTTTGGTTCTTATTTGGTTTGTCTCTTTGTGAGTGTTCGAGCTTGAGTTCGTATTCATTAAAATCTCTTCTTCATCGAAAACGGATTTCATATACATCTAATTTTGTGTTTTCGATGTTGGTGTTTTTGTCGGCTCTTATCTTGTGAAGGTTTCACCTTCTACATTGTTGGCATTTTAACCTTTTCTTGGTTTGAAGCTTTTCTTTTTTTTGATCTTGGGTGTTTCTCTATGTGAGGACCTAGAGCTTTTCCATAGCTTTAGAACAAGCCCAAGACCATCAAAATCGGAGTTCGTATGGAAAAGTTGGCTCTTATCTTGTGAAGGTTTCACCTTCTACCTTGTTGGCATTTTAACCTTTCCTTGATTTGCATCATTTCTTTTTGTTGATCTTGGGTGGTTCTCTATGTGAGGACCTAGAGATTTTCCATAGCTTTAAAACAAGCCCAAGATCATCAAAATCGGAGTTTGTATGACAAAGTTATGCTTGTTTTGGTCGTGCTGTTTTTTGCCTGATAGGTAGAGCGGTAGTACCGCCCGGAAGAGCGGTAGTACCGCTTGCTAGTACCGCAACTCCTCTATTCTGGGCGGTAGTAGAGCTATTTTTAATGTCCGGTAGTACCGTTTGAGCGGTAGTACCGCTCCGGGAGCGGTAGTACCGCTCGGGACGCAGAAAACTGCTCATAACGGTTGGATTTGTGGGGACCTATAAAAGGGGGTCTTCTTCCCCATTGTCCCTAATGTTCTTGAGCTCGTTTTTCACCTCCATTGTTGACCTCTTCAAGCTTGAGATCTCTCTATTCCTCCCACGATTCTTGCTCCTTTTTGAGGGAAAAGAGAGAGGAGATCTAGATCTACATTCTCCACCAAGTCAACTCTCCTCTTTGTGAGGGGAACCTTGTGGATCTAGATCTTGGAGTTCTTGGTGTTTCTCCTTGTTCATCCTCTCATATTCCTCGATAGCTTTTGTTGTTTTGGTAGGATTTGAGAGTGTGGGACTTGAGTACTTCGTGTGCTCTTGCCATTGCCTTTGGTGCATCGGTTTGAGTTCTCTCCGAGGATTCGTTGTAGTAAGTGAAGTTGAGAAGATAGCTACTCTTGAGTGCTTTGGCACTCTAGAGCTTGTACCTCGTGGGTGCGTTGGCACCTAGAGGCTTGTTGTTGCGGAGCTCAATCATTGTGGTGGAAAGCTTCGGGACGCTACGGGAGCCTCCAATTCGGTTGTGGAGATAGCCCCGAGCATTTGTACGGGTTCGGTGACCGCCCTCAAGGGTCGCCATTTGTACGGGTTCGGTGACCGCCCTCAAGTGTCCTAATAGTGGAATCACGGCATCTTGCATTGGTAAGAGCGTGAGGAGAAATAGGGTGGCCCTCGTTGGCTTCGTGTGAGCATTGTGCTCCTCACCCTCTCCAAACGGAGACGTACTTCTCGCAAGAGAAGGAACTTCGGTAACAAATCCTTGTCTCCATCGGCTCCACTTGCGGTTATCTCTACCCTTACTTTGAGCAAGCTTATTACATTGTTTATCTTGTGCTTGCTCATATTATTGTGCATTGCTTGTCCCATAGGTTGTTCATCTAGTCAACCTATTTACTTATGCACCTACTTTGTGATAGCCTTAGTGCTCTTGTTATATATCTTGCTATCACATAGTTGTTTATCTTGCTTAGTATAAGTTGTTGGTGCACATAGTTGAGCCTAGCTTATTTAGGTTTCTTGCTTGGCAATTTAAACGTTAAGTTTTATTCCGCATTTGTTCAAGCCGAAACCGTAATTATTTTAAACGCCTATTCACCCTCCCCCCTCTAGGCGACATCCACGTCCTTTCAATTGGTATCAGAGCCTCGTCTCTCTTTATAGGGCTTTACCGCCTTGAGAGTGAAGATGTCGACTAGGGGATTAGGATTCATTGACACTCTTAGTTTCGTTGGCACAAATTTTGATGCTTGGAAAATTCGCATGCTTGATTATTTCCGGGGCATTGACCCGTGTATGGAGCGAATTGTAGATATGGGTTTTTCTCCTCCAAAGGATACTCAAACCCTATCCTTAGTGGATGAGAAAAACTCTTATCTCAATGCTCAAGCTTCTAATGTGCTTGTTGATGCTTTGAGTAATGTAGACATATTTCAACTGATGCCATTTCGAGATGCTCATGAGTTGTGGCCAAATCTTCAAGATAAATATGGTGTGTCCATGATTTATGGGGATGATTGTTCTCCCTCCACCTCCGGTCGCGATGCTTTCTCAACTTATTCTACTTCACCAACATGTGGTTTTCCACAAGGTAATGAAATGGTGAGTAGTTTGAGTCATTGCAATGATGATAGTGAAGTTATTGTTGATAACCCTTTATCACTATCTTATTGCAATGCCTCCTTGATGGACCTCAACACTTCGAGCACTGTAAATGTTTTACATGCTTGTGTTGATAGTCCATGCATATCATGTAGAAATCACTTGAATATATCTCATGATGATATGCTTGCTATATCTTGTTGCCATGATAACCATGCCTCTATTTCCTCTAGTTATTGTCCTAACAATGTAGAGGAAAACCAACACTCCATGGAACAAGATGTGGTCTTGAATGGTGCCTCAAGAGATCCTACATCATCATCTCGTGTGACTCATTTTTGCCTTATGGCGAAGGAGTTAAAGGTATCTCCTACTTTGACCCCCATATCTAGTGATGGTGATGATGTAGATAATGTTGAAGAGCATGTTAATATTGTTTCCTTAAATATCAATGGAGAAATGATTTTTAAAGCTCTTCATAAGAATAAAATTGCTTGCTCCAACTTCATGGAAATCATGTCTATAGCCATTGAGGGCAAGAAATACATTGAGGAGTTGGAAGCTCATATTGAGGAGAATGAGGCCACCATTGAGAAAATGGAAAGCCATGAGCGTGATTACGCTAATGAAATTGCGGACCTATCTCAAGCTCTTGAGTGTGAAGAAACCACCAAGGAATCTCTTGAGGAGACTTTTACTTTAGAGTTATCTAAAGTAAAGGAATCTCTTGATAGAACCCTTGAGGTGGCTAATTCTATCAAAACTAAACATAATAAGCTTGAGGTTGCGCATGTTAAACTCCTTGAGGATTTTGAGCACCTCGGAAATGGCTCACGGGTCATTAAGGGTGAGCTCATCAAACTCACCGAGTCGCATGCTCAACTAAAAGCTTCATATTTGAAAGAGCTTGCCATGTCATCTTCTCCTTCCATTATTCTTGATGATGCTTGTGCTACTAACTCTATTTCTTGTGAAGCATCCATCCTAAAGGAGAATGTTGAGCTAAAGGCTCAACTTGAGTTGCTAACTAGCAAGTATGGGAAATTGGAAGAAAGTCATGAAAAGCTCTCAAGCTCTCATGAGGATCTTCTAGTCTCTCATAATGTGCTAAAGTTAGCTCATGAGGCTAAGGTTTCTAAATTAGTTCCTCATGTGGACATTAGCACTGCTTCTACTCAATATGCTATATTGCCTTGTGCTAGTCCTTGTAATTCATCCACTCATAATGTTGCTACATCATGTGATGAATAACTTTCCTTGCCTTGTAGCTCTAACAATGCTTCTACTTCCTCTAGTACTTGTATTGTTACTAACCATGTAGAGGAAATCAAAGAGCTCAAGGCCCAAGTCACTTCTTTGAAGAAAGACTTGGGAAAGGGTCATGAAGGGAAGTCTACACTTGACAAGGTTTTGTGTGGACAAAAATCCCCCAATGACAAGGGTGGACTTGGATTCAACTCCAACAACAAGAAGTCCATGTTTAACAAGAAGAAGGGCCAATCTCAAGTCAAGAATTCGTCCAAGATTATTTGGTTCAAGTGCAAGGTTGAAGGGCACCATGTTAGATCTTGCCCTTTGAAGAAGAAGCCCATGAGTGACAAGCAACTAGGGAAGAGGCCTCAAGTTCAACCGCAAGGTGAAGTGAAGCCACTTCCCAAGAAGACTCAAGTAAATTATCTTCATGTTGAGAAATCTATCATGAAGAAAGGAAAGAGTAGGTGTTGCTACTTATGTCGCGAGAAGGGTCATCTTGCTTCTTCATGCACGAATGGTACCTTATCCAACCCTATTATAGTTGATGATTTTTATTCTCTTAGGAAGGATAAGGTTGGCAATGTGGTTGCCAAATTTGTTGGCACTCAAAGTGGTGACAAGAAAATCACCATTTGGGTTGCCAAGCCTATTGTGACTAACCTCTTAGGACCCAACTTGGTTGGGGACCAACAAGCTCCAACTTGATCAATAGGTGGTGTTGGAGGGCATTGGAGACTTGGCTACATTATGAAGAATTAAGGGACCTTCATTAAATCACATTATCTCAAGCCAAGTCATTTGGATTATCTTGTGTCTATCTTATATCCAATGTGCCTCCTTACGGTAACTTGTACTTAAATTGTTTACATTGAAAGTTACTTGCCCCTTTGCATGTTTTGGTTTTGTACCTTGCATGTGTTTGTATATGTTGTGTTTCCAATCTACATATCTTGAGTAATCAATTTGGTGTATGTTGGTTTGCACACCATTTATGTGTGAGTGTTGTATTGAGCCTATTTTTCATCTTGTTTGCATATTAGTTGGCTCTTGTGAGAAATTAATGGATCATCCCATTTTGGGGGAGTGATGTGCCTTGTGCACTTTACGATCCTAAAATGTGTATATATGAGGAATACCACCTAGTATTGATATTATAAGATTATCTAGTCACTATGTGGTATGTCGTTCTCATGAGAAATTCAAATTCTAAAATATCCATTAATTATCTCTTGTTGGTATTTGTTTGCCTCTAGTTGTAAATTTTGGGATATCACGTTATGGGGGAGTAATATGCTTTGTGTATATTACTCGTCTATAAAACGTGTACATTTGGGGGTTTTGCCACTTAGAGTTGATATTGTGAATTATCTAGTTTCTAGGTGGCATGGTTGCTCCTCAAGGTCCAATTTGCTTATATTGAATTTATTTCTCATCTTATGGTTCTTGAGTGTGTGAGATTTTCTTGTTACGGTTTCCCTCCAACAAGTTCTTGTATTTCCTATGTGGGAACCGTTTGCTCCAAGTTTTCTAGTCATTACTTGCATGATTGGATGCATACTTGAAGCTAACAAGAATCTCGTTGTAAGAATTGTGGTCAATTCTTATCTTTTGCTACATGCTTATGGTTGTTGTTGTAAAGATGATAATTTATATTAATGCTATCTACCACCCGGAAGTAATTCCATATACCTCTTGTGCTTAACAATTGGTACTCTTATATGTGGTAGAAATTATTGATCATCTTTACCTATTGGCTTGTATATAATTGCCTCATTACTCGCCAAGATTTTATTGTGGTTTTAACTCTTATTGTCTTCCTAGCCACTTGTGGATCATGTGTTTGTGATCTCGTCTAGTGTTTCTCTAGATATAGTGAAAGTGATGATCCCATCGTGTGCATTTTGTTTTCAAATGGAAATTCTATATAATGCACATCTCTTGGGGGAGCTAGCATCTTATGATCCATATCAAGTGTGTGTTATTGGAAGGCATATATATCCTCTTTGGTGCTTTATGTCATCATAAAGTTGTTGAGGGCATAGTTTGTTTGGGATTGTGCTCTCTTGTTGAGAGTTTGATATCTCCTTCTTTGATATCTTTTATTTTTATATCATGCTCTCTATCAATTGGTGTGTCAATTGATACCCCATTCCTTGATGAATCTTTTATTTGGTATAATCCAAGTGACAAGTTTATGTTGAAATCTTATTTTCAATTGGAATCTTATTTTGGAATCTAGTGGTCACTTGGTATCCTTTTCAATTGTTTCCCTATTCAATCATGTGTTGATTGGGTTGGGATTCAATTGGTATCTCTTCACATTTGTTGGTGAATGTAGCAATTGACCATGTGTTAATTTCTACTTGTCTCTTATCACGTGTTGATTTGGACCTTTGATATAATTTGGACAACCTTATGTTGTGTTACCCTTTGGTGTGCCATCTTGGTTTACTTGATGTTTTGTCCAAATTGTATTCACTTTTGGTTCTTGAAAGTCTTGTGCATGCATATTTTCTATGTGTTGTTCCGATGCATGATTTCTTTCTTTCATCCTATATATAGGTTAAACTCCATCCACTTCTTATTGGCTAATATGTGCATGGAAGTCATCTTCATGTCCATATGCACTTATTCCCGTGGAGTTTGTCCTATGTATGTTTGTTCCTTTAACTCTTGGGTCCCAATGACTTTGGGTACCTTTTTGTGTGTTAATATTGATGTAGGAACTTTGGAGATGCATTGGAGGATCGTCTCATTCAAGGAAGGTGGTGTCACCGCGTGCCTTTTGGATTCATGCTAGGACGATCATTGAAGACTTTATCTACTACATCATTCCCATGCTATCTCGGTAACAAGTATCTATCTCATGCATACAATTCTTGCATTCAACCTTGTGTAGGTTGCATCATGGCATGATATTCTTCATTTGCAATTGTTGCGGTTCTTGATTTGTTCTAGAATTGCAAGATATATTATTGGTTGTGATACTTGTTTCGTTGTTCAAAGCATTTCAACTATCTCTTGATACCTTGTTGCTAGTTGTGATGACTTTGTTGGTTGTATGTGTGGATTTCATCCTTATACAATAAGATAATATTAAGCCATTGGCTATGCTTTCAAGCAAAGATCTTATTCGTATATTTATGACTTCCATTTGGATATCGTGTTCTCTCCTTTTGTAACTATCTCGGGTGTACATGCTTCTTTGTGGATATAATCTACCTAGAATTTTATACACTTGAGAGAAGTTATATTTTTAGTGGATATCCTTGGTCTTTCATGTCCACCTTTTTAGTTTCAATGTTAAATTCTTCGGTGGTTACATGAAAGCGTGTGTAGTTGAGTGCGTGTCTTAATTCTATTCTTATTGGTGCACTCCTTTGGTGGTGAAGATTGTTGTCCTCATGCTTGTCTTGATGAGCCTATCATTATCTATCTTCACCATGGGGTTGTCACAAGCCTTGATTTTACTTTGAATTTTACTTAAGCTTGTGAACCCATTTGTTGTTTGTGTGTGTGATATTCTTAACTTATGTTGGAATGACATGTCTAGCATCTTGAGTCTCATTTCTTCAAGACTATGTTGATGCTTAAATAGTCATCCTTATACTAGTCATATCAAGTGCTTCGCCATGACTCACACATATCTTGTTGGTTGAGCCTATTTCTACGATTATCTCTTTTTCTATTTGCTCAACCATTGGTTTGTTGCAAGTGCTAGACTTTGTCTCATATCTTTGCACACTTGCACATGTGTTGTGTCTCTATCGATTTTGGGAGAGTGATGATCCAAATTTTGTGACCTTTGTATTATACTACAAAGATTCTAAATAGTGCACAAATCTTGGGGAACTTGTCTATTTTCTTTAGAACACTCCTATGCTCAAATCATAATATCTTATAATCTTTTGGCATGTTGGATCGTTTGATTGCTTGATTTTTCTTATGCCTTTGTGCCATCTCATATTTTTTCAATCTTTGGATCCTCTATATAGGTTGTTTTTCCTCCCATCGTATATCGTTGGATATGTGTATTTTATTCCACTCATTTCTTGAGAAATACACCCTTTTGGGAGGAACACATTCTATATCGGCCTTCTAAATTTTTTCGCCCATTTTGGCAATCGATGCCAAAGGGGGAGAAGAGTTTAGAGGGTTTTGTTTGAGGAGGTTCATGCTTTGGTTTTGTTCTTAAGCATTTGCCCTTGTTTGAGGAGGTTCATGCTTTGCTTTTGTTCTTAAGCATTTGCCCTCTTACTCATGCATACTTGCTTTGCATGATTAGCATAATTCATCATATAAACCCTCTTAATGTGTTTGTCATCAATTACCAAAATGGGGGAGATTGAAAGGGCATGTGCCCTTATGTTTGGTTTTGGTAATTGATGACAATCTTTATGGACTAATGGTTTCCTTGAGTTATACTTTAAGGTTTGTCCATAGGCAACGCTTGAAGATCATATGGTGGCTTTAAGGTTGTAAGATGAAGATTACGTGTTGACCAAGGTGTTCTTCATGGAGATATCCAAAGATTGGTCAAGTTGATGTGTGCAAGGTCAAGAGGAGCATCACGAAGATATCATATGCTTGGAGCTTGCCGACCACTTGGTGATAATAGTTTTGTGAAGATATGCCTAAAAGAGGCTCACCCATAATGGAGTATGGGGGAGCAATTTACTAGTCTTCATCGAGCCGGCGCAACCAAGAAAGGTGTTCCAACTTGAGGCGGACATGATCATCATCATCAAGCTCAAGAGGATTATGTGCAAGACAAAGGTTTGACCTTTATTTTGACCTTTATAGGTTTCTAGTTTACCGGTCTCATGGTGGTAGTTAGGAGACCGGGTTATAGGCTAGGCCGCATCGTTCGTGGAGAGCTCAAACATTTTCATCCTTGGCATCATCTTTATTGGTTCTTGTTTGGTTTTTATCTTTGTGAGTGTTGGAGCTTGAGTTCGTATTCATTACAAGCTCTTCTTCATTGAAAACGGATTTCATATACATATACTTTTGTGTTTTCCATGTTGGTGTTTTTGTCGGCTCTTATCTTGTGAAGGTTTCACCTTCTACCTTGTTGGCATTTTAACCTTTCCTTTGTTTGAAGCTTTTCTTTTTGTTGATCTTGGGTGTTTCTCTATGTAAGGACCTAGAGCTTTTCCATAGCTTTAAAACAAGCCCAAGATCATCAAAATCGGAGTTCGTATAGAAAAGTTGGCTCTTATCTTGTGAAGGTTTCACCTTCTACCTTATTGGACTTTTAACCTTTCCATGATTTGCATCATTTATTTTTGTTGATCTTGGGTGGTTCTCTATGTGAGGACCTAGAGCTTTTCCATGGCTTTAAAACAAGTCCAAGATCATCAAAATCGGAGTTCGTATGACAAAGTTATGCTTGTTTTGGCCGTGCTGTTTTTTGCTTGAGAGGTAGAGCGGTAGTACCGCCCGGAAGAGCGGTAGTACCGCTCGAGCGGTAGTACCGCTTGCTAGTACGGCAACTCCTCTATTCTGGGCGGTAGTAGAGCTATTTTTAATGTCCGGTAGTACCGTTTGAGCGGTAGTACCGCTCCGGGAGCGGTAGTACCGCTCGGGACGCAGAAAACTGCTCATAACGGTTGGATTTGTGGGGACCTATAAAAGGGGGTCTTCTTCCCCATTGTCCCTAATGTTCTTGAGCTCGTTTTTCACCTCCATTGTTGACCTCTTCAAGCTTGAGATCTCTCTATTCCTCCCACGATTCTTGCTCCTTTTTGAGGGAAAAGAGAGAGGAGATCTAGATCTACATTCTCCACCAAGTCAACTCTCCTCTTTGTGAGGGGAACCTTGTGGATCTAGATCTTGGAGTTCTTGGTGTTTCTCCTTGTTCATCCTCTCATATTCCTCCATAGCTTTTGTTGTTTTGGTAGGATTTGAGAGTGTGGGACTTGAGCACTTCGTGTGCTCTTGCCATTGCCTTTGGTGCATCGGTTTGAGTTCTCTCCGAGGATTCGTTGTAGTAAGTGAAGTTGAGAAGATAGCTACTCTTGAGTGCTTTGGCACTCTAGAGCTTGTACCTCGTGGGTGCGTTGGCACCTAGAGGCTTGTTGTTGCAGAGCTCAATCATTGTGGTGGAAAGCTTCGGGACGCTACGGGAGCCTCCAATTCGGTTGTGGAGATAGCCCCGAGCATTTGTACGGGTTCGGTGACCGCCCTCAAGGGTCGCCATTTGTACGGGTTCGGTGACCGCCCTCAAGTGTCCTAATAGTGGAATCACGGCATCTTGCATTGCTAAGAGCGTGAGGAGAAATAGGGTGGGCCTCGTTGGCTTCGTGTGAGCATTGTGCTCCTCACCCTCTCCAAACGGAGACGTACTTCTCGCAAGAGAAGGAACTTCGGTAACAAATCCTTGTCTCCATCGGCTCCACTTGCGGTTATCTCTACCCTTACTTTGAGCAAGCTTATTACATTGTTTATCTTGTGCTTGCTCATATTATTGTGCATTGCTTGTCCCATAGGTTGTTCATCTAGTCAACCTATTTACTTATGCACCTACTTTGTGATAGCCTTAGTGCTCTTGTTATATATCTTGCTATCACATAGTTGTTTATCTTGCTTAGTATAAGTTGTTGGTGCACATAGTTGAGCCTAGCTTATTTAGGTTTCTTGCTTGGCAATTTAAACGTTAAGTTTTATTCCGCATTTGTTCAAGCCGAAACCGTAATTATTTTAAACGCCTATTCATCCTCCCCCCTCTAGGCGACATCCACGTCCTTTCAATTGGTATCAGAGCCTCGTCTCTCTTTATAGGGCTTTACCGCCTTGAGAGTGAAGATGTCGTCTAGGGGATTAGGATTCATTGACACTCTTAGTTTCGTTGGCACAAATTTTGATGCTTGGAAAATTCGCATGCTTGATTATTTCCGGGGCATTGACCCGTGTATGGAGCGTATTGTAGATATGGGTTTTTCTCCTCCAAAGGATACTCAAACCCTATCCTTGGTGGATGAGAAAAACTCTTACCTCAATGCTCAAGCTTCTAATGTGCTTGTTGATGCTTTGAGTAATGTAGACATATTTCAACTCATGCCATTTCGAGATGCTCATGAGTTGTGGACAAAGCTTCAAGATAAATATGGTGTGTCCAAGATTTGTGGGGATGATTGTTCTCCCTCCACATCCGGTCGCGATGCTTTCTCAACTTCTTCTACTTCACCAACATGTGGTCTTCCACAAGGTAATGAAATGGTGAGTAGTTTGAGTCATTGCAATGATGATAGTGAACTTATTGTTGATAACCCTTTATCACTATCTTATTGCAATGCCTCCTTGATGGACCTCAACACTTCGAGCACTATAAATGTTTTACATGCTTGTGTTGATAGTCCATGCATATCATGTAGAAATCACTTGAATATATCTCATGATGATATGCTTGCTATATCTTGTTGCCATGATAACCATGCCTCTATTTCCTCTAGTTATTGTGCTAACAATGTAGAGGAAAACCAACAATCCATGGAACAAGATGTGGTCTTGAATGGTGCCTCAAGAGATCCTACATCATCATCTCGTGTGACTCATTTTTGCCTTATGGCGAAGGAGTTAAAGGTATCTCCTACTTTGACCCCCATATCTAGTGATGGTGATGATGTAGATAATGTTGAAGAGCATGTTAATATTGTTTCCTTAAAAATCAATGGAGAAATGATTTTTAAAGCTCTTCATAAGAATAAAATTGCTTGCTCCAACTTCATGGAAATCATGTCTATAGCCATTGAGGGCAAGAAATACATTGAGGAGTTGGAAGCTCATATTGAGGAGAATGAGGCCACCATTGAGAAAATGGAAAGCCATGAGCGTGATTACGCTAATGAAATTGCGGACCTATCTCAAGCTCTTGAGTGTGAAGAAACCACCAAGGAATCTCTTGAGGAGACTTTTACTTTAGAGTTATCTAAAGTACAGAAATCTCTTGATAGAACCCTTGAGGTGGCTAATTCTATCAAAACTAAACATAATAAGCTTGAGGTTGCGCATGTTAAACTCCTTGAGGATTTTGAGAACCTCGGAAATGGCTCACGGGTCATTAAGGGTGAGCTCATCAAACTCACCGAGTCGCATGCTCAACTAAAAGCTTCATATTTGAAAGAGCTTGCCATGTCATCTTCTCCTTCCATTATTCTTGATGATGCTTGTGCTACTAACTCTATTTCTTGTGAAGCATCCATCCTAAAGGAGAATGTTGAGCTAAAGGCTCAACTTGAGTTGCTAACTAGCAAGTATGGGAAATTGGAAGAAAGTCATGAAAAGCTCTCAAGCTCTCATGAGGATCTTCTAGTCTCTCATAATGTGCCAAAGTTAGCTCATGAGGCTAAGGTTTCTAAATTAGTTCCTCATGTGGACATTAGCACTGCTTCTACTCAATATGCTATATTGCCTTGTGCTAGTCCTTGTAATTCATCCACTCATAATGTTGCTACATCATGTGATGAATTACTTTCCTTGCCTTGTTGCTCTAAAAATGCTTCTACTTCCTCTAGTACTTGTATTGTTACTAACCATGTAGAGGAAATCAAAGAGCTCAAGGCCCAAGTCACTTCTTTGAAGAAAGACTTGGGAAAGGGTCATGAAGGGAAGTCTACACTTGACAAGGTTTTGTGTGGAAAAAAATCCCCCAATGACAAGGGTGGACTTGGATTCAACTCCAACAACAAGAAGTCCATGTTTAACAAGAATAAGGGCCAATCTCAAGTCAAGAATTCGGCCAAGATTATTTGTTTCAAGTGCAAGGTTGAAGGGCACCATGTTAGATCTTGCCCTTTGAAGAAGAAGCCCATGAGTGACAAGCAACTAGGTAAGAGGCCTCAAGTTCAACCGCAAGGTGAAGTGAAGCCACTTCCCAAGAAGACTCAAGTAAATGATCTTCATGTTGAGAAATCAATCATGAAGAAAGGAAAGAGTAGGTGTTGCTACTTATGTCGCGAGAAGGGTCATCTTGCTTATTCATGCACGAATGGTACCTTATCCAACCCTATTATAGTTGATGATTTTTATTCTCTTAGGAAGGATAAGGTTGGCAATGTGGTTGCAAAATTTGTTGGCACTCAAAGTGGTGACAAGAAACGCACCATTTGGGTTGCCAAGCCTATTGTGACTAACCTCTTAGGACCCAACTTGGTTGGGGACCAACAAGCTCCAACTTGATCAATAGGTGGTGTTGGAGGGCATTGGAGACTTGGATACATTATGAAGAATTAAGGGACCTTCATTAAATCACATTATCTCAAGCCAAGTCATTTGGATTATCTTGTGTCTATCTTATATCCAATGTGCCTCCTTACGGTAACTTTACTTAAATTGTTTACATTGAAAGTTACTTGCCCCTTTGCATGTTTTGGTTTTGTACCTTGCATGTGTTTGTATATGTTGTGTTTCCAATCTACATATCTTGAGTAATCAATTTGGTGTATGTTGGTTTGCACACCATTTATGTGTGAGTGTTGTATTGAGCCTATTTTTCATCTTGTTTGCATATTAGTTGGCTCTTGTGAGAAATTAATGGATCATCCCATTTTGGGGGAGTGATGTGCCTTGTGCACTTTACGATCCTAAAATGTGTATACATGAGGAATACCGCCTAGTATTGATATTATAAGATTATCTATTCACTATGTGGTATGTCGTTCTCATGAGAAATTCAAATTCTAAAATATCCATTAATTATCTCTTGTTGGTATTTGTTTGCCTCTAGTTGTAAATTTTGGGATATCACGTTATGGGGGAGTAATATGCTTTGTGTATATTACTCGTTTATAAAACGTGTACATTTGGGGGTTTTGCCACTTAGAGTTGGTATTGTGAATTATCTAGTTTCTAGGTGGCATGTTTGCTCCTCAAGTTCCAATTTTCTTAAATTGACTTCATTTCTCATCTTATGGATCTTGAGTGTGTGAGATTTTCTTGATACGGTTTCCCTCCAATATGCACTTGTATTTTCTACGAGGGAACCGTTTGCTCCAAGTTTTCCTAATCATTGCTTGCGTGATTGGTTGCATACTTGAAGCTATCAAGAATCTCTTTGTAAGCATTGTGATCAATTGTTATCTTTTGCCACGTGCTTATGGTTGTTGTTGTGAAGATGATAATATATATTAATGATATCTACCACCCGGAAGTAATTCCATATACCTCTTGTTCTTAACAGTTGGTACTCTTATATGTGGTAGAAATTATTGATCATCTTTACCTATTGCTTGTATATAATTGCCTCATTACTCGCCAAGATTTTATTGTGGTCTTAACTCTTAGTGTCTTCCTAGCCACTTGTGGATCATGTGTTTGTGATCTTGTCTAGTGTTTCTCTAGATATAGTGAAAGTGATGATCCCATCGTGTGCATTTTGTTTTAAAATGGAAATTCTATATAATGCACATCTCTTGGGGGAGCTAGCATCTTATGATCCATATCAAGTGTGTGTTATTGGAAGGCATATATATCCTCTTTGGTGCTTTATGTCATCATAAAGTTGTTGAGGGCATAGTTTGTTTGGGATTGTGCTCTCTTGTTGAGAGTTTGATATCTCCTTCTTTGATATCTTTTATTTTTATATCATGCTCTCTATCAATTGGTGTGTCAATTGATACCCCATTCCTTGATGAATATTTTATTTGGTATAATCCAAGTGACAAGTTTATGTTGAAATCCTATTTTCAATTGGAATCTTATTTTGGATTCTAATGGTCACTTGGTATCCTTTTCAATTGTTTCCCTATTCAATCATGTGTTGATTGGGTTGGGATTCAATTGGTATCTCTTCACATTTGTTGGTGAAGGTAGCAATTGACCATGTGTTAATCTCTACTTGTCTCCTATCATGTGTTGATTTGGACCTTTCATATAATTTGAAAAACCTTATGTTGTGTCACCCTTTGGCGTGCCATCTTGGTTTACTTGATGTTTTGTCCAAATTGTATTCACTTTTGGTTCTTGAAAGTCTTGTACATGCATTTTTTTTCTATGTGTTGTTCCGATGCATGATTTCTTTCTTTGATCCTATATATAGGTTAAAATCCATCCACTTCTTTATTGGCTAATCTGCGCATGCCATTTATCTTCATGTCCATATGCACTTATTCGTGTGGAGTTTGTCCTATATATTTTCGTTCCTCTAACTCTTGGGTCCCAAAGAGTTTGGGTACCATTTTGTGTGTTAATTTTGATATAGGAACTTTGGAGATGCATTGGAGGATCGTCTTATTCAAGGAAGGTGGTGTCACCGCGTGCCTTTTGGAGTCATGCTAGGACGATCATTGAAGACTTTATCTACTACATCATTCCTATGCTATCTCGGTAACAAGTATCTATCTCATGCATACAATTCTTGCATTCAACTTTGTGTAGGTTGCATCATGGCATGACATTCTTCATTTGCATGACATATTATTGGTTGTGATACTTGTTTCGTTGGTCAAAGCATCTCAACTATCTCTTGATACCTTGTTGCTAGTTGTGATGACTTTGATGGTTGTTTGTGTGGCTTTCATCCTTATACAATAAGATAATATTAAGCCATTGGCTATGCTTTGAAGCAAAATCTTATTCGTATATTTACGACTCCCATTGGGATATCGTGTTCTCTCCTTTTGTAACTATCTCGGGTGTACATGCTTCTTTGTGGATGTAATCTACCTAGAATCTTATACACTTGAGAGAAGTTACACTTTTAGTGGATATCCTTAGTCTTTCATGTCCGCCTTTTAGTTTCATGTTAAATTCTTCGGTGGTTACATGAAAGCATGTGTGGTTGAGTGCGTGTCTTAATTCTATTCTTATTGGTGCACTCTTTTGGTGGTGAAGATTGTTGTCCTCATGCTTGTCTTGATGAGCCTATTATTTTCTATCTTCACCATGGGGTTGTCACAAGCCTTGATTTCACTTTGCATTTTACTTAAGCTTGTGAACCCATTTGTTGTTTGTGTGTGTGACCTTCGTAACTTATGTTGGAAGGACATGTCGAGCATCTTGAGTCTCATTTCTTCCAGACTATGTTGATGCTTAAATAGTCATCCTTATACTAGTCATATCAAGTGCTTCGCCATGACTCACACACATCTTGTTGGTTGAGCCTATTTCTACGATTATCTCTTTTGCTATTTGCTCAACCATTGGTTTGTTGCAAGTGCTAGATTTTGTCTCATATCTTTGCACACTTGCACATGTGTTGTGTTTTTATCGATTTTGGGGGAGTGATGATCCAATTTTTGTGAAATTTGTATTATACTACAAAGATTCTAAATAGTGCACAAATCTTGGGGAACTTCTCTATTTTCTTTAGAACACTCCTATGCTCAAATCATAATATCTTATAATCTTTTGGCATGTTGGATCGTTTGATTGTTGCTTTTTCTTATGCCTTTGTGCCATCTTATATTTTTGCAATCTTTGGATCCTCTATATAGTTTGTTTTTCATCCCATCGTATATCGTTGTATATGTGTATTTTATTCCACTCATTTCTTGAGAAATACACCCTTTTGGGAGGAACACATTCTATATCGGCCTTCTAAGTTTTTTTCGCCCATTTTGGCAATCGATGCCAAAGGGGGAGAAGAGTTTAGAGGGTTTTGTTTGAGGAGGTTCATGCTTTGGTTTTGTTCTTAAGCATTTGCCCTCTTAATCATGCATACTTGCTTTGCATGATTAGCATAATTCATCATATAAACCCTCTTAATGTGTTTGTCATCAATTACCAAAATGGGGGAGATTGAAAGGGCATGTGCCCTTATGTTTGGTTTTGGTAATTGATGACAATATTTATGGACTAATGGTTTCCTTGAGTTATACTTTAAGGTTTGTCCATAGGCAACGCTTGAAGATCATATGGTGGCTTCAAGGTTGTAAGATGAAGATTACGTGTTGACCAAGGTGTTCTTCATGGAGCTATCCAAAGATTGGTCAAGTTGATGTGTGCAAGGTCAAGAGGAGCATCACGAAGATATCATATGCTTGGAGCTTGCCGACCATTTGGTGATAATAGTTTTGTGAAGATATGCCTAAAAGAGGCTCACCCATAATGGAGTATGGGGGAGCAATTTACTAGTCTTCATCGAGCCGGCGCAACCAAGAAAGGTGTTCCAACTTGAGGCGGGCATGATCATCATCATGAAGCTCAAGAGTATTATGTGCAAGACAAAGGTTTGACCTTTATAGGTTTATAGTTTACCGGTCTCATGGTGGTAGTTAGGAGACCGGGTAATAGGCTAGGCCACATCGTTCGTGGAGAGCTCAAACCTTTGCATCCTTGGCATCATCTTATTTGGTTTGTCTCTTTGTGAGTGTTCGAGCTTGAGTTCGTATTCATTAAAATCTCTTCTTCATCGAAAACGGATTTCATATACATCTACTTTTGTGTTTTCGATGTTGGTGTTTTTGTCGGCTCTTATCTTGTGAAGGTTTCACCTTCTACATTGTTGGCATTTTAACCTTTTCTTGGTTTGAAGCTTTTCTTTTTGTTGATCTTGGGTGTTTCTCTATGTGAGGACCTAGAGCTTTTCCATAGCTTTAAAACAAGCTCAAGATCATCAAAATCGGAGTTCGTATGGAAAAGTTGGCTCTTATCTTGTGAAGGTTTCACCTTCTACCTTGTTGGCATTTTAACCTTTCCTTGATTTGCATCATTTCTTTTTGTTGATCTTGGGTGGTTCTCTATGTGAGGACCTAGAGCTTTTCCATAGCTTTAAAACAAGTCCAAGATCATCAAAATCGGAGTTCGTATGACAAAGTTATGCTTGTTTTGGCCGTGCTGTTTTTTGCCTGATAGGTAGAGCGGTAGTACCGCCCGGAAGAGCGGTAGTACCGCTCGAGCGGTAGTACCGCTTGCTAGTACCGCAACTCCTCTGTTCTGGGCGGTAGTGGAGATATTTTTAATGTCCGGTAGTACCGTTTGAGCGGTAGTACCGCTCCGGGAGCGGTAGTACCGCTCGGGACGCAGAAAACTGCTCATAACGGTTGGATTTGTGGGGACCTATAAAAGGGGGTCTTCTTCCCCATTGTCCCTAATGTTCTTGAGCTCGTTTTTCACCTCCATTGTTGACCTCTTCAAGCTTGAGATCTCTCTATTCCTCCCACGATTCTTGCTCCTTTTTGAGGGAAAAGAGAGAGGAGATCTAGATCTACATTCTCCACCAAGTCAACTCTCCTCTTTGTGAGGGGAACCTTGTGGATCTAGATCTTGGAGTTCTTGGTGTTTCTCCTTGTTCATCCTCTCATATTCCTCCATAGCTTTTGTTGTTTTGGTAGGATTTGAGAGTGTGGGACTTGAGCACTTCGTGTGCTCTTTCCATTGCCTTTGGTGCATCGGTTTGAGTTCTCTCCGAGGATTCGTTGTAGTAAGTGAAGTTGAGAAGATAGCTACTCTTGAGTGATTTGACACTCTAGAGCTTGTACCACGTGGGTGCGTTGGCACCTAGAGGCTTGTTGTTGCGGAGCTCAATCATTGTGGTGGAAAGCTTCGGGACGCTACGGGAGCCTCCAATTCGGTTGTGGAGATAGCCCCGAGCATTTGTACGGGTTCGGTGACCGCCCTCAAGGGTCGCCATTTGTACGGGTTCGGTGACCGTCCTCAAGTGTCCTAATAGTGTAATCACGGCATCTTGCATTGCTAAGAGCGTGAGGAGAAATAGGGTGGGCCTCGTTGGCTTCGTGTGAGCATTGTGCTCCTCACCCTCTCCAAACGGAGACGTACTTCTCGCAAGAGAAGGAACTTCGGTAACAAATCCTTGTCTCCATCGGCTCCACTTGCGGTTATCTCTACCCTTACTTTGAGCAAGCTTATTACATTGTTTATCTTGTGCTTGCTCATATTATTGTGCATTGCTTGTCCCATAGGTTGTTCATCTAGTCAACCTATTTACTTGTGCACCTACTTTGTGATAGCCTTAGTGCTCTTGTTATATATCTTGCTATCACATAGTTGTTTATCTTGCTTAGTATAAGTTGTTGGTGCACATAGTTGAGCCTAGCTTATTTAGGTTTCTTGCTTGGCAATTTAAACGTTAAGTTTTATTCCGCATTTGTTCAAGCCGAAACCGTAATTATTTTAAACGCCTATTCACCCTCCCCCCTCTAGGCGACATCCACGTCCTTTCACACGCATATGGATTCAAAGGAGCTCCTTTGCGCACGTTTTAGCCGTAGCCACGCCCGTGTCTGAACTCTGCATTTGGACAGTGGCGCCATCGTGTTTCCGAGGAGCCTCGCGTCGCCGTCGTGAAGCGTAGGGCCGAGCTCGAGGTGTGACATTGTTGCAGGATGTGCCAGGAGGCCGTAGCACCTCGCGGTGTCGCCGGAGGAGCCCTATGGAGATGGCTAGCTTCGCCTGAACTTGCTGTCGCCGCCGTGTGTTTTTCTGTCAGTAGGTGCAGTGTTGCGCTGTCGTCTTCAGGGGAGCCTAGCATCCTCCCTGCTGGGCTTCAACAAACTCCGAGGACACCTACGTGATCGTGGTGATGCCCTCTCCCAGTTGCGCTAGATAGAGGGGCCGGAGACGTCTCAACGGCGACGAGAGCCTCGCCGTAGTTCTCTGTCGCAGGTGCCTGTCGGGTGCGTTTTGAGTTCAGTTAACCACTTGGGGTTAGCTTAACCTGCAGCCAACACTTCTTTGTTCAGCAGTTCGATCGTAGCGCAGTGGTCACGGGGGTTAGTGGAGAAGGCCACGGCCTGGGTTCGAGTCCCAGCCGAGGCAACCCCCCTTTTTTCTTTTCGTTTTCTGTTTTTTGCTTGGACGTGGGCCTAGAGAGAAGAGAAGTGGGCCTGGCGCCCGAGGGCAGCCCAGCAGGCCAGTGCCACTTATCTTTTCTTTTTCTTTTGTTTTTAATTTTTTTGCTTAATTCAAATTTGAATTTGATTCCAAATTCAAATCTGTTTTGAGCTTCAAATCTTTTGGGGCCATCCCATATATGGTTTTAGGGTAGCTTGAGGTCCTTTTTGCATTTTCCCCTCTGAATTTTTGGATTGTGACAATTTTGCAAATAAACCCACTTTCATTTCCTTGCTTTTGTCAAGTTTTGCCCAAATTCAAAAATGGCCATGCCATATATGATTTTTGGGTAGTTTCAACCAAGGAGTTGCATGGTGATATTGGTTTAACCATTTGAGCCTATTCCAAAATGCATCTAGTGCAATTTTGCACTCAGCCCCCCGAAATTCCTTTTGAATGGCAACTGTGTTTGCAATTCCAGAGGATACCATATCATATATGGTTTTGGGGTAGATTTTTTTGCAAGGATTAAAATGGTGATGTCCATTTGATGTTTTGTGCAACTCAATGGACATGATGTGTCCACTAAGCCATTTCAGAAGCTTGCCTCCCTTTCTTTGCATTGTTTTCAACTTCAGTGCATGAGGAATCTTGTTCATCTGATCATTCAAGCTTGCTCCATGTCATCTTCAACTCTTTGCACCCTCTGAGCAGCCCCTAACATTTTGTCAAATGCAAAGTGGCTGGATCCTTTCTTTTCTGAACCTCCCTTGGTGTCAATTTCACCGACACTGCTCCGCCTCCGGAATCGATGTTTTATTTCCACGATGTTTAATTCCCGTTATATGCTTTGATGATCATGTCATGTTGCCATGTTACTTACACCAAAAATAAGGCTAAGACCAAAGCCATTTTTACGTAAATAAATTGCATATGAAGTTGTTGACGTGTCGTCACCACCTTCATTTAAATCTGACTAGATAGGGTCACATCATGTCAATTAAACTTGATCATACCATCCTTGCCTGTGCAATGCACCCGTTGCTTACTTGTGTGCCTTTTTCCTTGCCGGTACCTTACGTTAGCACCTGAGACCGCCGAGGAGACTTACGTGGAGATTTCCGACACCGAGCCCGAGGACCCTGCTGCGTCTGCTTCGACGACCGATTACCCAGGCAAGGGGAAGATTCATACCATTACTTGATACCTTTCTGCCTACCTGCCTAGATGTAGCCTAGAACATTTGTTTGATCCTATCCGCTTGGAATATGCCACCTTGAAGAACCAAACAACCATGATCCCCACATCCCAGCAAAACATTGTATTGCTAAGTTACCGCTGCTCAGCCATTGCTTAGTATGAGTAGGAAAAACTTGATGCTTACCCTATTGCTATGATTTGGGATATCATGTTATTTAAAGAAGTTGGTTGATATTTATTATTGATGATGTTAATTTATACTTGACAAAAGATGGGAGACCAGGCTGTTCCCGCCAGGTGTTTTGTTCCATTTGAGTCACCTAGGTCCCGAGTTTCGGGTATTGTGTTTCTTGACGAGCGTGCCTAATCGTGTGTGGGATTCTATGGGGTCCCCTTGTCTTAGCTACCTAGCTTCATACAATTCTAGTGGTGGCCCGAGATGTTTTACTATTTGCAATGTGTGTGTGCTGGTGGTACCCCAGTTGTTTACAAACCACCTTGGGCCAGGAGGACTTGTGCCTTGGTTGGCCCACTTTGTCCGGCTGAGGACCCGGTGTCCCATGTGTGACTAACCGGGTATCCAAACCTGTGACAGACGGTAGAGGCCGATTCGAGAGCGCGGCCGGCTTTTGAGTTGGGTGTCGACTCACCGGGGGCCACCCAGAGTTGTGCGTTGTTAGTTAGAGGGACTCTGACGTTCCGGAGTTTCAGGCGTTTACCTAGCCAAGTGGAAACCGGGCGTACATGCGAAACCTATGATGGGAAGTTGGTACACCCCTGCAGGGTTAAATCTTTTCGAAAATCCGTGTCCGCGGTTATGGACGACTTGAGACCTACTCCTTGTTCATAGAACAACATCAATTTGAACTTAAATTAAAACTTGCCTACCGTGTGAGTGCCTTGGTTGCTTTTTTTCGTCCAGGGGGACCGAGAGAAGATCCAGGTTGTGTTATGCTTGACGTAAGTAGGTGGATAGCAGACTTATGACACGATGTCACGTGTATTTCTTGGATCTTACCTCTACTCTAATAGAACGTTAGCCACCATATATTCTAGTGAGGCTGCAACCTTACCTTTACTTGTCTTACCGTAGGAAGTCAGTTATCCTGTAATGATATAATCTCACCCCTGTTTTCCTTTTCTGCTTTTACTGTTTTGCCTGATCGGCCGCTGCAGTGGAGTACTACCTCGACCCGAGCTCTGGACGATACTTCGTGGAGGTGCCCCGGGAGGATGACGATGAGATCGACCTCGTTCAGTAGATCCTACAGTTGGGCTTCGACGATCCGTGGGTGGACTCTTTATGTGCAGCCCTCTCTAGGGCAATTTGGATCTTGACCGTACTCGGTCGTGTTTGTCTTCCGCTTGTTGCATGATGTTCTGTTGGGTCCACGGACCTCTAAGATGATGTAATAATTCCAGTGGCGATGTATGCCCTGGACTCTATATATTTATGTCTTAGTTTAAGTTCTTTGTTCATATACCTGTTGTCGAGAATCCGGCAGTGACACGAGTGCGAGTGTCGTGAGTCGGTGGCTCTTGATGTGCTACTAACTTGAGCGTGACGCGAAAGCGACTAACTCGAGTTAGCACCGCATCGGGGGCCTTACAGATATGTTATATATATATATGTACTAGCTCTAGTGATCGACATATATATTAGTGTTGCATATATGTGAACTGGATTATTCGAGATGTAAGCTGGATTATTATTCTAATATTATTGTTGCATGTGAACTTGATTATTTGAGATGTCATTTTCTATATTTGCTTATACTAAATTGTTTTATCTTTTTCTGCATATCGTCGATATTAGTTAAGCTATGGACGACGTGTTCAATAGCGGCAGAGAGGAAGAAGATGATATGTACGAAATTATCGCCGATGCCGATATCGGTCCTCATGATGACGCCGATATCGATGATGACGGCTCACGATATCTGAACGATTCCGGTGAGGGAATGTTCGACGAAGGAGAAGAACAAGATCTTCAATTAACAACAAAGTTTGCCAATGTATATATATATGAATATATATATAAGGCCTCTGGTGATCATAAAATTTACAAACAATTGATTTATCACTAATAATTAACAAATATTTCTTCTTCTAGAAACCCGGATCGAGCAAATCTTCTTCAAGCAAAGCAAAACGTGGCCCGACCAAATTGCCGCGGGATGATGTAAAGTACAACATCGATGGGATCGGTTTGAGTGGCCAGCCGAATGCTCCGGAAGCTCACGTGAAGAAATGGATAGCTATATGCGGAGTAATTGTTAGAGATAACATCCCGATTAGCACTCAAGAATGGCATCAACCAAAGGAAGGTGAAAACAAGAGTTTTTTCAGCGATAGAGCAAAAGAGTATGTTTGGGCTAAACTCTTATCATATTTCACCCTACCAGATTGGGCGACAGCAGACGATGTGTTGAAAGTCAAGCATGCTGCTCTCAAGAAGATGGGAGAACTATTCCGATCTTGGAAGGTAAAGCTATGGTCCAAATACGTCGCTAATAATAAGAAGACTCCAATTTTCACTGGAGCACTAGCGAAGGTAGAAGCACATTGGGACCAATTTGTGGAGAACAACGAATCAGATGAAGCTAAACTTCGGTCGGAAATAAACAAGATTAATGCTGAGAAGCATAAGCTTTTCCATACCATGAGGACAGGTGGCTAAAAGTCCGCGTCGCCTAAGTGGGATGCATTTGACAAGAAGCTGATTGCTGCATGGGTCACTCCAGTCACAATATATTTTCCACCCAGGTGCAGGAGTTGGTTTTTTGGGCATGGGGGAAAGTTGGACCCAAAGAGAGGGAAGGTGATTATAAAGGCAAGTCTTAAAGGAGCTGATTAAGAGATAATAAATGCAATTGATGATGCTAGGAATGGGATTTTCATCCCCGAGAGAGAGAACGACGAGCTTACACGCGCCTTCAAGAATCATGAACATCCGGGACGAACGCGAGGCGTAGGCGTTGTTCCATGGTATGAGGGGTTTGCGGAGTATAAAGATACTTACAAAAGCGGTGCAAGAAAGAAGAAGCTGGAAGCAGACCGTCTTTCAAAGTTGGAAAATGCTATGAATGATATGCAGGAGCGACTACAGGCGTCACTTAGCCAACAACCGCAGCCAACTCAAGATCCACCTGAAGCAACTACCGTCCCATCTATGGCGAAAAGCATTGTGGGCTCCACGGGGTCGATGATGGTCACTACCCCGTGGATGATATCACAGAGCAGAAACGTTGCGAGCTAATCTTCAAAATGAACAATATATCCATTAAGGTGGCGGACAGCTTTGCTTTAACGAATCCACCTGGACCACTGCACCACTGCAATCCGATTCCACCTGGCTATGCTCGTGTCGGTGTGGATGAAGTTGTGACGGAATATCAAGAACTAAACCTTGATATTCCTGGAGGTGAAGGGCAGAAGACCCTCAGAGAAGCCAAACAAAGTGGTATCTATCTATGGAGAAAACAATGGATCATTCCAGCCATTATGTCAAGTCCAACGCGTTCGACATCAAGTTCACCACCACCCCCCGAGATGGAGTGCATCCCGACTCCGCAGCACCAGCCGAGTCCTGCACCCCTCCCCGAGATGGAGCGCAATGCGACTCCGCAACATCAGCCGAGTCCTGCACCATTCATCCCCGAGATGGAGCACGGTGGGACTGATCCGCTGCGACGTCAGCCGAGTCCTGCACCATCCATCCCCGTGGAGCGCAGCGCGACTCCGCCGCGTCAGTCGATTCCACCACAACCACCCCACATCGCGAGTCCGCAGCGCCAACCGATCCCACTAGCTCCCCCCCGTGATGGATAGAAGGCAAACACGACAATCAAAAAGTAATCGACCTCCACCGCGTCATAGGAGTCCACCGAAGAAGAAAGCAAAGAAAGTTAAACCCCAGAAGAGTCCACCGGTCTTACCCTGGGATAGGAGTGTAGCTGAAACCAAGGCCATAGTGGGTGAAGCCGTGGCGAAGCACCTTGCACCGAAACCTCCCCCGCCACCGAAGGAGAAAATACCCGAGGTAATAGTACAACACTTCTTGAAGATCTTTGAACCCCCTGTTAAGACCGTGTTCTCGGACTACGAACGCTCTATTAACAAGTCATTTCTGCAAAAGGGTTCAAGAAGCAGCCACTCAGGCAGTAAAAAATGCGGGAAAATTGTTGCCCAGCTCGGAGAACAGACAGTGCAATCGATAACCCCGCTCAAGGTGAATACCAAGCAGCAGGAAGAGATAACCGACGAACAAAGAGCATTTGCTAGAGAGGCGGGTCTTACTATTGAACAATTTTTAAACCTTGATGACTTGTCCGGTGAGCCATCTCCAAAAAGGAAATATGCAAAAGGGGAGCGTATGGTCACTCAAGAAGAAGAGAAGCTATTATCAACGCAAATGCGCAACTTCCATAAGTGGTACATCACAGAAGCTATATCGTTCGAGATACCCGGCTTCTGGATTCCGATCAGGAGAGATTATTTCGACAATGGAACTGGTGACTTGTGGATTGCAAGTGAATAATTATTTTAGTTATTCCATCAATTGGCACTCGACAAATCTATCGTCAGTTTGTATTGTCTGTAAGTGGTTTCTTTCTAGCTCAGCTCGTACGTCATTGACTGTATTATCCTCACTATATATATATATATATTTTTTTTGTGTGTGGTATTACGCAGAATGAAGATGTACGAAATGAGAAAAGATGGATTCTTTGGCATTGGGTTCATTGACCCAAATATCATTATTTTGTACTACAAATTATAGTTTTGCTTACTCGATATTGTTATATAAGTGATACCCGCTTACGTGTGCGCAGCTATCACTTCATCTTGATAGACATTGAAATGGAAAAAAGAATGGTTACAATAATGGACTCACTACGTAAAGATATTAGTGAGTATATAGAAATTAGGAACTCATTCGCCAGGTAATTTTAATCATTATCACACATGTAGGCTTCTTTAGTGTTCACTTTAAGTTTCTGTTATATCAAGTAATTAACTCCTTTATTCATTTTCTTGGACGACAGAGTTTGGGAAAAGTTCAAAAAACTCGAGCGCAGTGAATGGAAGGAGAAGCTGATGTGGCAGTACGATAAATATGTGAGAGAACATTCGATTTAATTATATTTCTAGTTTCAATATACCATTATCATATATATGCTTGATTATTAAATCTGTTTGAATTCTATTTTGTGTTACAAACCGGTGCTAAAGGTTCCCGAGCCCTCGCGCCCGACCTGCCACCACGTGGCTGGCTGCAGAGCTTTTAGAACCGGTTCGTGAGCAACCGATTCTAAAGGGGTTCACCCTCTAGCACCGAACCTTTAGCACCGGTTGCCCAAACCGGTTCTAATGGCCTCCCAGAACCGGTTCTAATGACCTGTTTTGCACTAGTGTGGAGGCGTCCCGTGACGATGAGGAAGAGGCGGGCTCTAAGAAGGGAGTAGGACATGGAAAATGATGGCGGGGTTCAACCGACCGTCGGAGTTTGGAAAGCTCCTCGCATGAGTGGACTAGGTGTAATCGAATGTTGAATTGATAAACTTTTGTAATATTTGATCTACGTGCATGGATTTGAGTTTTCGTATATGAGGACTTTGCACTAGTGCAAAACATGTCATTAGAACCGGTTCTAGGGTGCCTTTAGAACCGATTTTTGAAACCGGTTCTAAACGTTCGGTGCTAAAGAGTAAAGCCTTTAGAACCGGTTCCCCACGAACCGGTTCTAAACCAGCTCCAGCCAGGCCACGTGGTTGCACAGCAGCGCGAGGGCTTGGGCACCTTTAGCACTGGTTGGTAACATAAACCGGTTCTAAAGGTTTCATGGTTTAAGTGTCCGTTTGTTATTTTCTTTTGGGTTTAATAGTTTTGTTTTTTGTATTATTAATTAAAGGTTCTCCGCAATCTTATTATTTAATGAAGATGATCAATATATGAATATATCAAGCGGTTCCTGTGTCATACACTTAAGATCTGTATCTCGGTACATATGCTTCACAACATCTCATACACACAGACAATATAGTCTAAATATATCGATCACATCTCATATATATAGGACAATATATAATTTAATTTCAATAAGAACAAGTACGAAAGCTATTATATCCAACACAAAGATTTTTCCTAGTTTAAATTCGATAACCTAATTTGTTCAGATACACTACTACTAAATATATATATATGGCATAATTCTTCGAATTCACTCATAATATATAGGATCTAATCAAACACGCGAAGGTAACAAGAAATAAACCCAAAAAGGAAGTCCATATTCTCCACGATAGAGGATAGAGAACAACCTGTCTACAGGTTTTGGCTTCTTCTAGACCACTATCTTTAACAATGCTTTCATTTTGACACAACCATCCGATCCACTTTCAGTGTAGTAATCATGTTGGAAAGGTTCTGTCCAAGGCCGTGCACAAACAATTGTAACTTCGCCTTTAAATCCCAGCATCCATTTAGGCGTACAAGTTTGCGGTATTTTCTGTTGAAGAACATACATATTAGTACCATAGTTAGCAATGAGTATAATTAATAAAATGTCTTTTGAATAAGATATAGGCTACTGAGAGAGAATGATAAAAATCATACCAGGCTAGGCCATTTAAGCATATAGTCCTCCAACTTAAGGACAAATGGCACATATGCTTCAAAAGGACGGCCAACACTTAAATAGTTCGCATACAAAGGTACCAATTTAATAACTTCGATAAATGCATGTTGTTCAATCATACTTAGGTCGAAGCCATTGTTATAGAAGGTACAATAAAAATATCTTGTACTTCTTCCGTGGCAAGAACATAAGCTGGCAATTATAAATGAGTTGTCAAACATTTGGAAGCAAACAAAAATAAGTTGTAGAAGTAACAAAATTGTTGTTTAACAAACTCACATGAACATTGAACTGGAATCATGTCGCCTAGTTCCATCGACATTTTATCATCACGAAAAACATTGGATCCTCGACGGCGGCGTCCAAGATCAAATGTTATTTTCATATTATCATGAAATGCATATGTCTTGCATAATGCATCCCATTTTGAACACCCAAAGAATGTGGCATTTGGTTGATTAAAGATCTTAACCTTAAGAACGAAATGTTTCGTCTTAATGTTAACTTCTTACTAATAGTTTCATCGAAATCTTGAATATTGATCTTGTCACAAACTTGGCGTCTTGGAAACCAAGGGATGCACTAGTTGAATTAGAAAAAAAATGATACGTTATAAACATAAACTTAAGTCATGCATGCATGCATGCATCATAACAAGAACATGTCGTGCAAATTACATACCGTAACATTTTAGAACCAGGACCTAAGCGTAATAAAGAAGTATGTGTCTGCTTCAACAAACACGGGATCGTTGCATCGACCCGAGTCGTATTGACAAATCTCGCACTTGGGTTGAGACATACTATGTGTTCATAATTATAAAATTAATTCAAAGTAATAAAAATATAATGAAAATTATAAAAATATAACATGAGAAGTAATACAAATTGTGCCTCATTGGCCCATCTCCAATATGTAATTTAATCATCGACATTATAGAAAGTAAGAAAATAGTGATGAACCATAATATATATGAATGCAACAATTATATCACTAATACATATATAGTGTAATCTAGCAAATTAATAGCATCAACAATTTATTAATGGCATGTAGCAAAAATTCTACAAAAAATTCATCTAGGCGTCGGCGGCAAGTACGTTCGACCATGGCGGCCACGTACGGCAATGGCCACGGCGGCGGGCCGGGGAGGTCGACCATCTACGGCCATGGCGGACACTACGGCCATGGCCACGGCGACTACGGCGCGCCGGCGGCAAGTTCGACCACAGCGGCGCGCATTCGACCACTACGGACCATGGCCACGGCGGCGGGGAGGTGGACGTACGCTGGAGAGGGCGACGGTGACGGCGACGGGGAAGGCGACGGCGGCGAGCAGCAGCCTGGCGGCGTGGACGGGGACGACGACGACGGCGTCGGCGAGGAAGAGCAGCAGCCTGGCGGCGTGTTGTGACGAATTGAAGCGGTGGGCGGAACTGACGCCAAGTGCCGATATATATACCATGGACCTTTAGCACCGGTTTGTAGCAGAAACCGTGCTAATGGACCTTTAGAACCGGTTTCAGCCACAAACCGGTTCTAAAGGTCACCAATTTCATCCATTTTTTGGCAAAAATACACGCGGGAAGGGGAGGGACCTTTAGCAGCGGTTCGTGGTTGAAACCGGTTCTAAATCTTTATTTTTTAGATTTATATTTGCTTTCCAAATTCAAGGTCATTTAGCTCAAAATAAATCATTAAATGCATGAAAAATAGCAAATGAAGTCAGAAAGGGTTGAAATTTTAGTATGTGGCTTTGAATGGTGCATGTTGAATGAAAAAAAGTCTTGAGTTGAAATAATTTTAGAAAAATGAAATATCTTTGTAACAAATGAGTTTTCGTTTGAAACCCTTATACTTTGAAAGAGATGGTCCAGTTTGTACACGAAGTGCATCCAGTTTTTACCGTAATCCTCTCAACTTTTGCACACATGTTATGTGGGTCAAATGATGATACCTTGCCAAGTTTCAAGCTTTTCTGAGTTCATTTGTAGTGCTTTTCAAAAATCAAGGTCATTTAGCTCAAAATAAATCATTAAATGCATGAAAAATAGCAAATGAAGTCAGAAAGGGTTGAAATTTTAGTATGTGGCTTTGAATGGTGCATATTGAATGCAAAAAAAGTCTTGAGTTGAAATAAGTTTAGAAAAATGAAATGTCTTTGTAACAGACGAGTTTTCGTTTGAAACCCTTATACTTTAAAAGAGATGGTCCAGTTTGTACACGAAGTGCATCCAGTTTTTGCCGTAATCCTCTCAACTTTTGCACACATGTTATGTGGGTCAAATGATGATACCTTGCCAAATTTCAACCTTTTCTCGGGGCATATGTCCTGGTTCCAGCCAAGAACCGGAACCATTAATGCACCTCGCTCCTGGCCCACAAGCATTAGTTCCGGTTTGTGGCTCGACCCGGGAGTAAAGTCACGCCCACAAGCATTAGTCCAATTTCAGGGTCATTTAGCTCAAAATAAAATAATTAAATGCATGAAAAAGAGCAAATGGTGGCGGCGACGCGGCAAACTTAAAACATTCAACAAACTTAACATCTCAAACCTAGAACATAAAAAAACTACTCCTCCTCGTCGTCGGAGAAATCGTCTTCGGTGTCGGAGCTGATGTCATCCTCCAGCGCTATCCAGCGGGGGTCACCGAGGGCCAGTTGGCGGCGCCTCTCGCCAGTTCCTCCTCCGCCATCGCCTTGGTCGCCCGCCGCTCCTCCCGCTATTCATGACGTTCCTGTCGCCGCTCCGCGCTCTCGGCCGCCAGCCACGTCCAGTGTTCCGCAAATGACTGCCTGGACGCACAATGATGGAATCTTTTAAAAACCGAGTAAATCAGGTTTTTAACAAGGCTCGTCATAATGCTGGAAGTAGTGCTCGGAATAGTTTGTCCGAGAGCAACAATTTGAAAGCTATGATCACTGCAGGCTCAAAAGGCAGTTTCATTAATATTTCGCAAATGACTGCTTGGACGCACAATGATGGAATCTTTTAAAAACCGAGTAAATCAGGTTTTTATAACAAGGCTCGTGATAATGCTGGAAGTAGTGCTCAGAAGAGTTTGTCCGAGAGCAACAATTTGAAAGCTATGATCACTGGAGGCTCAAAAGACAGTTTCATTAATATTTCCCAAAATGACTGCCTGGACGCACAATGATGGAATCTTTTAAAAACCGAGTAAATCAGGTTCTCAACAAGGCTCGTGATAATGCTGGAAGTAGTGCTCAGAAGAGTTTGTCCGAGAGCAACAATTTGAAAGCTATGATCACTGCAGGCTCAAAAGACAGTTTCATTAATATTTCGCAAATGACTGCCTGGACGCACAATGATGGAATCTTTTAAAAACTGAGTAAATCAGGATCTTAACAAGGCTCGTGATAATGCTGGAAGTAGTGCTCAGAAGAGTTTGTCCGAGAGCAACAATTTGAAAGCTATGATCCATTGGATCCGGCTTGTGAGCCGTTGGATCAGGCTCGCCTCCACCAATCAGGAAGAAGCACACGGATCGTGTGTTTCTTTCAAGCGCTTGTGAGCCGTTGGATAAGGCTTGTCGTCTGAAACCCTTGATGGTCCAGTTTGAACTTGCTAAAACTGTTGAGAGTGCTACGACAAAAAAATATAGCAATTTCATTATAGGATGTCAATGGAAGATTACTCCTGATTAGTGGGCAAATCTAGCTACTCTGCAGACAAGAGAGGTCCAGCTGAAATGTCCGTATTAGATTTCGCAATCTCATACGGGGTTTCAACTGGACCCCGCCTCGTCGGCAAATCTAGCAAATCTGCCCACCAATCAAGGTTCAACCGAAATCTGCTCTACAGTATACAGGATATAGTTAAATCTCTCATGGACAACCTTTATTGAACTTGTTATGCTATGATAAGTCCACTCTAACCCGTACTTATAAACCGGTTGAACTCCTCTTCGGTTAGCGAGGTGGTACTAAACTTAGTGAACCTTTAGAACCGGTTCTAGGTACCAACTGGTTCTACTTCTGCTAGGTGGCCCGACAACCTTCCACCACATCTTTAGAACCGGTTGGTAGTAAAAACCGGTTCTAAAGGTGCGCTGGCAGCCACCACTGGGCTCGGGGACCACCACACGAACCAGTTCTAAAGCCCAGAGCCACGAACCGGTTCTATTGGGCCAGTAGAACCGGTTCGTGTTCGAACCATGACCTTTGCTCATAACCAAAGGTCTGTTTTGTACTAGTGTTGGTTGTGCAAACAAAAATTTGGGGGCACATCAGTCATTGTCCGCGCATGAGGCGGGCGCGTCCTCAAATGTTTGAGGCATGGGATTTGATGTATCCGACTATTGATGCTCTAATATTGCTTTTGTACGCATGACGAGACGATCAAGCATCTTCTTTTTCAAGACCATGCCTACATGATTGATCATCCAAATTATGTTCGATTTATATTCACCCACAAGTGTGACCAATATATCTATGATCACTGACTTGATGAGATATAAAAGAATTAGTACACTAATAAGGATGAAAGTGTTTAGGATGGCTTTGGCTGCGTAAAAATAATTGTGTTTTAACGGCAAATTCTCTTCTAAGATGAATGTTATTTGTCGTTCCATGCATTGACTTTGTATGTGATCTTTGCTGCATCGAACGAAGTATCAAACATTATTTAGGGCGATGTGTACGCGATTGGAGTTAGGTCAGTAAGGTTTTCATCCAACATACCCTGTGGATCGGTTCATCGGTTTATCTCCCTTCTTCGACGTAAGCATAGTTCAATTTTACATAGCTTTACCATTGCTAAGATATCGTGTTTTTTGTTTACTTTGATAGACTGTTCGTTTGTGATTATGTACATCTTAGCTGTACAAAATCAAATATTGCTCATCATGTTTTTTTTCCACCAATTGCTACATTTTAAATTAATAAGAATATATTTTTATCAAAGAAAAAAAATTCCTTCTAAATGACCCTGTTGCTTTGAACTTCTCCCTTCGCCCTTCTGCTGACGCCTTCTCCCAGTCCTGCCTTCTCCTCTTTCAGGCAACCCTAACAGAGCTCCAAGCAGTGTCATCTTTCAGCGGTTGGCTGGCACATGGTGCCATCATCCATGTCCGGTTGCCGTTGCTTTCTCCATTACCTGGGAAGCTCTCTCCGGGTTAGGTTTCTCCCGGGTTCAGGCTGCTGTTAGGTGGATATACAGATCCGATGGCAAGATCGAAAGCGATCTTCTCCGGACACATCGTTTTCCACCCTAGCATAGCATGGCCGATCAGTTGCTTGATCACTGTCACACGGGATGCAGCGTGCTACTACGACATGCAAAGAAAATATAGCTAGGCCGTTGTTGAGTGCTCAGGTCGCACGCCTGACCTAGCCAGGGTAGGCCGGCACAGTATAGCATACTGTATTATCGTACGTACGTATTTTCTCCGGATCGAAATATAAGTAGTTGGAGTATATTATAACTAATACAGTACTCCAACTACTTACATTTAGGAACGGAAGGAGTATAAAGCATGCGTAGATGAACTCCGGACGTCTCAGGACCAGGTTGTTGCTGATGAGAAGAAGCGTCTCCAAAGGAGGAAGCAAGGAACTCCTGGTGACGCGGGTGCTTCCAGATTTGGTCTATGCGCATCGAACAAGCCTCTAGTGGCAGCAGCTCGAAATATTCAGCGTCAAACTAACTTGTCAGGCTCGGCCTTTGCTGAAACTATATATTCTAGTATAAGCTGTCATGAGAAAGTGGGTGTGGAAATATGTTAAGGTTGGTTGCCAAACGGTAATGCAGACAAAAGAGACGGCATTATCATAATCCATTCAAATGCCAAAACGCAGCCTCTCTCCATCCTCCGAAAGAAATAATAAAACAAAACACATGCTAACTTGGCTGCAACCTACTCCTCGTTTGTTCTGAAGCTGTCAGGCAACTGCATCCTGATATATACTTCCTCCGTATGAAATTAATTAACACTAAAAATGATGTATCTAGTACCGGAATCCTGATATAAACCTTTTCAGTTTAGAGTTAACTGACGCTGAAACGGATGTATTTAGTACTTAAACTACTCCGTAGTGTGCATTGTGGAAGAATTGCAAAGGCACAAGGTTTCAAGCCTGCTCATTCGAGGATCTAATGACAATGAGCACTTTGAACCTACAGTGAATAATCTGCGGTGGAATGTGCATGCTGTTGGATCGATCATGGAAAGAAGCACTAGCAGGAATCGTTGGGCAACTTCTCATGGTGATGGATGCACATGACTTGATCCAAGGTCTCCCCTCCCCGTTGCAAAGTCAGACGTCCGGGGAACATGCATATGCTGCTAGTGATACCCAGGTCAACTCGAAACTCTACTTTATGCCCGCCCTATTTTGTGCCCAGTGCCCCCCCATAATACATGTCTTGTTCTCCTGTTCACTACAAGGCCAAGACGCAGTTAATTTGATAAGTCTAGCTAGTTTTGCTCCTCTGAAAACATCCACCATGATTTTATCATCTTTTTAATCAGCAGAGCCAGTTAACTACGTAGAACCTTGTTGCAAGAGGAGACGTGAAGAGGATTTTGACATGGCAATTCGCTGACGTGCGTCTCAGTTAGCTAGAATTTGTCTACTTAGTAGCTTTGATAAAGCAGGGGGCTTTGGATTTGACATGGCAGTGCATTGACTGGGCTTGTCCAAAATGTCAATCCCAGCTGACATGCTTATTTTTCTCTCGAGAATCTTAAGAGATGCTCGTGGTGTTGTACGAACACAATCTTTATCTGACGCACAAGTATATATAAAAATCATTCGCTCATGAGCTGGCTGCCTAATCATGGAAAGCCGGTTGAACATTTCCTCATCGAATGTGCAAATCACAACTCATTTCCTTGTTTTTCTTCCGTCACACACTGAACTCCGCACGGGCAGAAGTAGGCTTGTAAAAAAAGGAAAAAAAAGTAGCAGAAGAAGTCTCTTCTGATATCTTCACCCCTTGACTTTGCAGCATTTGATCGCAGCTAGAGCCGTGGGCCAAAGGACAAAGATCGTGCGTGATACTTCTTGGTCAGGAGCTAGGATGTGATTGGTTAGGAAACCAAGTGAAATGAAATATAGCCGCTCCATTCCATAGGAATGAAATCGTTTTAAAATCTTATTTATGAGGAAACCTGGATCGAAACCAAAGTAGCACAACAAGGTGAAAAAAGATGACTAAATTGAACACCCAAAATGGGCATACACTTACGTGCTTAATGAAACTAGATGATACCCCGCGTGTTGTTGCGTAAACTATTAAGAAAGAATTTGATGTTTTAAAATCTGTAAAAGAAAATTTGATGAAAAATCCAAAAATGAGTTTGGTTTTTGTTTTGTTAATTTAGTTACTTCACAATATATGGCGAGATGATATGAGACGAAAACAACGTTCGGAGTAGAAACAGTGAAAACGTGTTCACCCTTGGCTAAACCTAAAACAATGATAGTAATTATGACCGTGTATTTATAAAAAAATGTCACATAGGAAAAAGAAACTCATAATTTGATTTCCTATAAAATTTTTTGCTTATAAATTGTGAAGTTGGGTGCATTAAAAAGTGATTATTTATTTGTTATAGGATGAATCCTAAAACAATGATAGCAATTATGACCGTGTATTTATAAAAAAATGTCACATAGGAAAAAGTAACTCATAATTTGATTTCCTATAAAAAAAGTTGCTTATAAATTGTGAGGTTGGGTGCATTAAAAAGTTATTATTTATTTGTTATATGATGCATTCACATGCAAAGTAAATGGGAGTATGTACATGAGGAGTTAGTGAAATAATTTTTACATGGTGGACCTACTTGATGATGTGGATAACTTGCAGGTCAAGATAGAAAAGTTAGTGGGGATGAACTATTTAGGTATTATAGATAAGTTTCTCCCCACTATCTCTATTATCTTAACATGCACACATGTCATCTTATCAAAGGTCCGCCACAATATGCATGAGAACAAGCTATTTATTATTATTTTTTCTCATGCATACATTCATTTCATGACACATGTCACTTCACTCAACATGCATAAAAAAATTCCATTATATCACATCACTTATATTTAATAAATATTTTTAATTTCTCAACAATAAAATACAACACATATATAATACGTGCTGCAGGCAGCCTTGCCGTCAGCACGTACGTACGCACCTAGAGGGCGGGTGCGGCGGGGGCCAGGAATGTTTGAGAGCGAGCGAGTGAAACGATGGATCCGCCGGTGCAGAAGCAGAGCGCAGGCGACAGTCGTGGGCAAGGAAAGGCGCTGCCCGCTCCCATGTTCGGCCTCATCATGGCGCTTCTTTGTGCCCTGCCTGGCATGCACTTGCATTGCGTTGCGTGCGCCACCGTCCGCGTCCGCCCCCGGTTGGTGCCCCCGCCGCCCACTCAGACCGACTCACTTGGCAACGGCAACGAACGAGCGAGTCTCCCGCCGGGGCGTCGCGCTCGCACGCCACGGCGCGGCGCGGCGCGTCGTGAGGCGCTGCCCGACGATTCGCCGTGACGGGGACAGACAACGCCGGCGCACGCATGGCCACCAGAAGAAATACGCGGCCACATCGCACCGTCGCGCCCGTCGGATTCTCATCTAGTAAGAGGATCTCGAGCCGTGCCCCTAAGACGACGCTATTTGCGCCGGATGGAGGAAAATCGCCCAGCCGCACCTCAAGAGTCCAAATAGTGTCGGATTGGGCTGAAATTGAGTCCGACGATCCCAAGCCAAACCCGGCGCGCTGGGGTCGCTTGGGGGCCGCCGGATGAAAGGAAAGCGCGCGCGATTTCGCGCGCGCCTCGCGCCGTGACCCACCTGTCGGCGTGTGAACACGCGTCGTCGTCATCCTCTCGCCTCGGCTTTCCCGCACCTGCCGCCGCCGCATCGAATCAATGCGGCGCCGGTGACGAGTCCAATGGGCGCAGAGAGCATCAATGCGGCGCGTCGAGATACCCAACGGTCCGTCGACCGTGCCGCCGCCTGTCGGTGTCTTTCCCACACGGCGTGCTCGTCCTCTCGCCTCGTCTTCCTCGCTCCTGACGCCGCCGCAGGGGAATCAATGCGGCGTCGGAGTCTAGTCCAATCGCCGCTGCAGTGGGAATCAAACGCCGCGAAGTAGTCCAATCGCCGCCGCGCGCCCGCCGCGTGTCCCCGCCGCATGCACCCCCCCCCGCTGCTATATAAAGCGGGCTCGCCGTCGAGGGACACCGCGCACTCTACTCCTTCTTTCCTTCCCTCTCGCCGCAATCCGCTCGCCATGGACCGCAATCACCGCAACATGAACGACATCCGCCGCGCCCTCACCCACGCTGAGGCGATCCTCCTGTCCCAGGGGAACTATCCCTGCTCGCCGGACATGCGGACACCGCGCGGCTGGTTGCTCAGCGGCGCCGCTGCCTCAAGGCGCGCAGTTCGACCGGGAAGTTCTCGCCATCCGCGCCACAATGACGGAGGCCGAGCTCGCTGACCCAACGAACGCGGCGGGCTACTTCGCCCGCTGGATGGCGCACTTCGAGGAGCGCCGCAACCAGGCGCTCGCCTCCACTGAAGGGCTGGAATCGGTGTCGGGCCCGATGAACCGCCTCGGCCGGATGTTGTGGTGGAGCCCCGATGAGCGCACGCTCCTCAATGTCATCTACCACGTCCAGGACGGCAACGAGCCGCGCCTCGAGTACCCGTGAAGGGACGGCGGCGAGCGTCGTCGACGGTGCCGCAGGAGGAGGCGAGCAGTGAAGGCGGCGACCTAGTAGTTTTTTATTTTCTACCTATGTAATAAATTTAGACCGAACATTCATAAATTTCGCTGAAATTCGACTATATTTAATGAATTTTGATCGAACTTATGGGTATCTTGAGGCCGCGGCTGAGTAGCCGGACCCCCAAGCCGTTTTCGCCGCCTAAGCGCCCAAGCGGCGCTAAAATAGCGCCGAAAATCGCCTTGAGAGGCGAACGGCTGGAGATGCTCTAACATTGACCACGAGGGAGGGAGGGAGGCGTAAAACTAAAAGCAAAAAAGGCACACCCTGACCAACTTTATTACTGTTCTGTACTACTTCTACTTAAGAGCAACTGTAGTTAAACCGCTATAATCTCGATCCACAAAAAGCGTTTATGTCTGACTTGCGAAAAATATTTGCAGAGTTTCGGTGGAATCGATATTGTATCTCACACCGTAAAATAAATCGTGCTACAAATTTACATTATGTGTTTCGTGCCGAAGGCCTTACGGTATTGCAAATATTGTTTGCAATAAATACTGCCATGATCTAAAATTTAAAATGACGCGCAAAAATTCATATAAAATAGGTTTACCGCAATAGCAAAATTTAAATGGATGTACACATAAAAAATCATGCGCGATAGCAAAAGGTACTCCCTCCGATCCATAATAAGTGTCTCACATTTTGTACTAAGCTAGTACAAACTTTGTACTAGATGAGCGACACTTATTATGGGTCGGAGGGAGTAGCAAATTTATCCCAGTCAAATAAAATGAAGCATGATCAAATCACATCCGACCATGATCAAATCATGAAAGATCGTCGCCACCATCATCGGCCATAGCACGCGCATCATCGTCATAATTATTTGGGACGGTTGTAACATCGACTAACGTCGAAGCGTGAACACCACGACTATTGTCAAACCGAAGCTTCAACACCATGGCCATCAATCTCTTCTTCATCGTCGACGTCATCTCTCTCCTCCATCTTCGGATTTGGCTTCGCTTGCAAGTGCACCCCAGTTCAAAATCATCAAGAGGCGCACTTGAGTTCATCGCACTCTCATCCAACAACTCGGTATATGTTTGACTAAGGTTGCTACAAAATAGGAGCAAAAAACTAAGAATCCAAGGAGGTGGAGGAGTTGATCGAAGCAGAAATAATCTTTTTTACCTTGCCGACGTTTCAACGAAAACCTTGCGGGCGCCGTTGGACTCGATCAGATCGATCAAAGGAAATGAAGGAGAGGCTCGGAATCGCAACACCACCGCTATCTGCTTGGGGCCTTCTTGGGGGCGGCGACTCCTTGGACGACGTGTCTACCCGACCACTTGCCTTTTCCACCGGCGACCGAAGGAAGAGAGCGGCGATGGGGATGCACCGATTGGGCCCGGTGAAGGGGAGTGTGTGTGCGTGGGGGGGGGGGGACATGCTGCTGTTCCATGGCGGCGACTGGGCACAACGGTGAGGTGAGAAGGGGCAGGGGCGGACAGAATTACGACGACGACATCGCGGAAGAGAGGAGATTTCTCTTCTTCTAAATCGTGGATAAGATAGGGTCAGCGGGAAAATGAAAAGGAAAAACGGAAGATTTTGATCCTATTTTGAAAGCTCACCGTAAAAGAATCCTGAACCTGATCGATATTCAATACCTGTTGAAAACATTTATTTTATTTTATTTTTACGGATCAAACGGGTAAAACGATTATGCTAGAGTTGCTCTTATAAAACTACTGCGAGTTTACCGTACGATCGTGTGAAGTGAAATCTCAGCCGCTGACTTATTACAGCAACTCCCTGGCCAGCATTAACTGGAGATCCGTGCAGCTAGCTTAGCTTTGTCGTTACTATTAGCCGTTAATAATCATTTACGGCGGGATATTCACTCATTCAATTCAATTCAATTCACACGTACTCCACGGGTAAAGCGCTCCCCTCCCCTCCCGTCGTCACTCAAATATTTTTTTCTCGGGTTTGTTTGTACTACCGGCCACAGTCTCCATCCCCACCACACACCCAAAAGCCTGGCTGGTGAGCACAAGCTTTCTAGCTCAAGCTCAAAGCTTACCGAAGCCAGCGCGTAGCACTAGGTCGTCGTCTCCCTCCCTCCCATCCTTGGACTGTTGCGTGAGCTATATCACCCTCTACCCCCACCCCACCCCACCCCACCCCTCCCCCCCTCCTCCCCAAATCGTCAAACCAGTTCGGTGGGTCGCGCCGCGGCCGTGTCGGGCGGGCGGACGGACGGACTGCCGGTCCAAGCAATCCAACCCAGCCATGCGTGGAGGCGGCGGCGGCGCCCCGGGCCCGGGCCCGGGCCGCCCGCGGTGGGGCTCGGGCGCCGCCACGCCGCGCTCGCTCAGCATCGGCTCCTCGCCGCGCGGCTCCGACCGCAGCTCCGACGACGGCGAGGAGCTCGTCGAGGTCACGCTCGACCTGCAGGAGGACGACACCATTGTGCTCCGCAGCGTCGAGCCCGCCGCCGCCAACGCCTCCAACAACGCTCTTACCACCGCCGCCGCGGGCTCGTCGTCGGGCGCGTCGCCCTCGGTGATGGGCTGGAGCGCGGACCCGACGCCGCCGCCGGGCCATCAGCATCTCGGCCCGTCGCGGTCGCGGTCGCCGGCGATCCGGCGCAGCTCGTCGCACCGGCTGCTGCAGTTCTCGCAGGAGCTCAAGGCGGGCGTGTCCCGCGCCAAGCAAATCTCGCAGGACCTCACCAAGCGCTTCACCCGCACCCAGAGCCGCGCCGACCCCTTGCCCGCGCCCCCGCCCCCGCCCTCCGGCATCGAGTCCGCCCTCGCCGCCCGCGCCGAGCGCCGCCAGCGCGCGCAGCTCGACCGCACCAAGTCCACCGCGCAGCGCGCCATCCGCGGCCTCCGCTTCATCAGCGGCAACACCAAGGCCAGCAACAACGCCTGGATCGAGGTCCAGCGCAACTTCGACCGCCTCTCCCTCGACGGCCGCCTCTCCCGCGCCGACTTCCCCCAATGCATAGGTTCCCTCCTGCTGCTTCAACCTCCATCCTCCCCCTCCCAGCAGCTCTACTCTAAGCCGCATTTGCTCTGCAGGGATGACGGAGTCCAAGGAGTTCGCCATGGAGCTCTTCGACACGCTCAGCCGCCGCCGGCAGATGCAGGTGGACCACATCAACAAGGACGAGCTGCGCGAGATCTGGCAGCAGATCACCGACAACAGCTTTGACTCGCGCCTCCAGATCTTCTTCGACATGTATGCAACCAACCTTCCCCCCACAATCTCCATTTCTCCAACCAACCCGCTGCTATGCTAAATCATTCTCACACCATTTTCGGTCCGTTAATCAGGGTGGATAAGGACGCCGACGGCCACATCACGGAGGCGGAGGTGAAAGAGGTACGTACGTGGTGATGATTTCCATCCCGCAGCAGTAGATTTTTTCCATCGTACTAGGTAGTATTCGGACTAGTGATTTTGATGATTGAGCCGCCCATTTCCCCCCGGCTCCGGAGCGACGACGTCCTTGTCCGCTGCTTTCCCTGCAAGTTTCCGTTCCTGGATTCACGCGTAAGAATCGTATGTGTGGATTGGGAAATACTGCCGACTAATCGAGGTCCCCAGCGAAACTGGCGGTGAAAGCATCACCTCTGGCCGGTAGCATCCATCCATCCATCCACACACCAATTCATTTCTACACGAGCTTTTGTTCTAGAACACGAGAGGAACGTTACGTAAATTTAGTAATTTACCACGGATGGCGATGGCAGTCGTGACGACGACCAGAAGGCAGCAGTAGTTGGTGGGGGGCATTTCCGTCAGGCTGCTTAATTATTACTCCTACTTAGTATAATCTGTTCAACAGAGGGGACTCTTGATTAGAGGCTAAGTCTATTGTTTTTCGTTGATGTGATTGATCATGTAAAGAGCCAGGGCGAGCCAGGGTGTTCGTTTATCAATCATGCTCTTTTCCAAGCTGCGAAAGGGATGGTTTCCGATGATGATTAAAGTTGGCAATCTGCTTTGTTTGTTTGTTTTCCAGATCATCATGCTAAGTGCGTCTGCCAATAAGCTGGCGAGGCTTAAGGAGCAAGCAGAAGAATACGCGGCCTTGATCATGGAGGAGCTAGACCCCGAAGGCCTCGGCTACATTGAGGTAAACCATAATAGACCCCCCCTTCTGGCTTCCCATGAGCCAAGTCACTATCCTCTCCTCTGGTTTCCTTGAAATTTTTGTTCTCAAGACAGCAACACTATTGCTACTGAAAAACAAAGTTTCCTTCGTTTTCCTTCCTGTCAGTCTAATGCCGCCAGCCTGCCACTGGTCTACTCCACCAAATATCCTGGATACTACCATTCTACCTTTGTTTCTACTTTTGCCCTCCTCCACATAACTATTTTAGCATACCCAAAGACTGAACCTGTAACCATCTTACTTGATGCTCAGTCTGTGTTCTCAATGCTTTGCTCCCGGTGCACTTTCTGGAGCTCTAGCTCCATTCCAAACCTATGCCAAATCGCAATTATTTATAGTGGAAAAACAAGGGGCCTGGAGCCCTTAGATGTTCAGAAAACAACCATCTGACTCCAGCAAGGAGACATCATTAATAACTGTATTTGAAGTCATATATGTTGGTTCACTGAAGAAGGGTTTCCTTGTTAAGCAACATTAACTTAGTAGATGCAGTAAAAGTGCTGTGGCGATGGACATGCTTATGCTGAAAATCGACACAAGCAAAATAGAATAGTAACTAAGAATCCTGATCATGCTTTCCTCAACGACCACTTATGTTTCAAACTGGTGAACACCTGTGTAGCAGAATATCAAGCGTAGTTCAGTCCGAATCTTCTCATAACTTGCCTTCTTCAAATGAGATTCTCCGCACTGCAGTTTAACCGTATGTTGCTGAATTCTAGCAAGAAAGATATAGTTTATCTTTGCCATCCACACTGAAATCTTACAATAACAATTTCTTTTATCCTATCAAGAATAGAGGTTGTTGCCTCATTTACTCCTCAAGTAGGTTATATTTAGATAGGGCTTTCCTTAGTCAAATCATATCCACCATTCCGCCTGATGTTGCATTTGTGAGACAGCGACGACACGTTGCAGTGTCCAATATAATTTTTGTAGGATTGTTGTTTTGGTACCATCAGAGTTACAATTATTGTTGACCTTTCACTAGGCACCAATCTTATTTGTCTTACTTAGTGGACAAAGTAATTATACCCACATCAAATCCTGCAGCAGCCCCACTTCTGTACTATACCCAAAATGCAGGCTTTAGTTCCATTTTAATTTCTTATGTGTGTATCCGTCTTCGCTAGGCTGCCTTTTTTTGGGAGACTGTCGAAGTGTAGCAATTGTACAGGTGGATATTCAATATGATGCCCCTCTTTCTTAGGATGGAGTTATTGCATCCATGTTCCACAAGATTTTGGCAGGCATGGTGCACTCATATGGGAGGCATGTGTGCCACCAGATGCAATTAAAATCTTGTGGAGGCCTTCTGCTGTTTGGTGGGCTATTTGACTTGAGGTTTTCAGACTGATGTGCACCGTTAACCTGCCCTGTATTTTCTGAACAGTATACCTATGGATTTTTCTTCGGCTGTTGATTGGGTCATGTGCTGTTTTGGTTAGATAACACAATGGCTTTTCGTTGCAAACTCCACTATGGTTAATTATCTGATAATATTATGGTTGTTGGATAAAAGTGTGCACTGTGTTTTTAAAGTTGAAATGATCACACACATTGAAGTAATATATCATAAAATCAGTTGATTATCGCTTTAAATGTTCATATATATTAATGTTTGGTTCATGAGTAGGCCAAATTGATGGGACTTACCAGCAAATATTCTACTAATGTTGGGACACATTAAAAACACTGTTTGTGATTGTCATTGCAGCTTTGGCAGTTGGAGACATTGCTTTTGCAGAAGGATACATATGTGAACTATAGCCAAGCCTTGAGCTACACAAGCCAGGCTCTCAGCCAGAACCTTGCTGGCCTAAGGCATAGGAGCCAGATCCGAAAAATGAGCAGCAAATTAACCTACTATCTGGAGGACAACTGGAAACGCCTCTGGGTACTTGCACTGTGGATTGGAATAATGGCTGGATTGTTCATTTGGAAATTTATCCAGTACCGCAACCGGTACGTCTTTAATGTGATGGGCTACTGTGTAACAATTGCAAAGGGGGCTGCTGAGACCCTTAAGCTGAACATGGCACTCATCCTCCTACCTGTATGCCGCAACACCATCACTTGGCTGCGTAATACAAGAGCTGCACGGGCATTACCGTTCGATGACAACATCAACTTCCATAAGGTTAGTCATATTAGATTCTCATTGTCTTTGTTATTGTTTGTTGATTCCTGCGGAATTAAGTCATGTCCAAATGTGCAGTAAGTTCCCTGCAGAATTCCTGTGTTTATTTGTGTTTGAAATATATCTGTGCATGCTTTAATTATCTCTACCTAGTTTCTGTAGAGCGAGGTGGTTGATCTGAATACATTATACATGTGGTGCTAGAAATCGGGTTAAATTCATGGTCCCTCACATAGTTGATGGTTCCTGCATGTGGGTTTGATGTCACATATACCTAAAATTATGAAGGGGACTTGGTTACTTCATAATAGAGCTTAGTTAATAGATTCCTCTTCCATATGTTCTGTTGGAAAGCTTTCTCTAACGTCTCTAGTACACAGTAATTGATTAGCACATGTCAATGAAGTTGAGAAAATGGGTTATGCACTTGAAACAACAAGCATATTTTGACTAGTTGTCAATTTAACCAGGTCAAAAACTTTTTATTGGCACCTGTTATTGTTGATGTTGTTGTCAATTGTTTTCGATCAGCAGTACTTGACTTACACAAGTTAGTCATGCTAGCTTAGATCCTGAAGGCACTTGAACCTGCTGTCCACATGTAGTATATAAGCTCTGTACTCAACCAAATTAAGAGGATGAGAGGAGCTGAAATATTGTTGGTACCATACAGAAGTCAGATGGGCCATGATTAAACAACAGCTGTCAGCTTACAGTGATAGCTGGGCAATGTCAATGTACAGCCAGCTCATCTTAAGCTCTTCTCAGTTAAATATAACAGCTTGTGAACTAACACATGGACAAACTGCGGTCCAGCTCAGTTTCATTTGGACACACAAAATGAAAATAGTTTAATAAACATAAATAATCCAGGTGTATAATGTGATCATTAGTGGTGTCTAATGTGTCTGTTATGATTCCTACACTACGCTAATATGGACATATAATGACATTGGTATCCAACCAAACAAGGATTACAGCTAACAATGAACATTTTTGTGTTGCCATGACAGACTATTGCAGCGGCAATTGTGGTTGGTGTTATGCTTCACGCGGTAATGCATCTTTCATGTGATTTTCCACGGCTTATAGATTCCTCAGATGAGAAGTATGCTCCACTGGGAAAGTACTTCGGGGAGCCTAAACCAACATATTTGGAGTTAGTCAAAGGAGTGGAGGGTGTAACTGGAGTTATTATGGTTGTCTGCATGCTCATTGCTTTTACTCTAGCAACCAGGTGGTTCCGCCGTAGCCTGGTGAAGCTTCCAAAGCCATTTGACAAGCTAACTGGCTTCAATGCCTTCTGGTACTCTCATCATCTGTTCATCATTGTATACATATCACTTGTTATTCATGGAGAGCGCGTATTCCTTATCCTGGATTGGTACAAAAGAACGGTTAGTTTACATCTTTTCTTCTCCTTTACTCTCTTTACCTGAATAGTTTTGTAAGCACCTAATCTCTTTTGCAGACATGGATGTATCTTGCATTTCCTGTTGGGTTATATGTAGGGGAGAGGACTCTGAGGTTCTTCAGGTCTGGCAGTTACTCTGTCCGGCTATTGAAGGTTAACCCACATAAATTATAAAATTTGAGTTCTGTTTCCATGTCTGGTGCACTGACACACTTGCTTTGCAGGTGGCCATATATCCTGGTAATGTTTTGACATTGCAAATGTCTAAGCCTCCGACATTCCGTTACAAGAGCGGACAGTATATGTTTGTTCAGTGTCCAGCTGTTTCACCATTTGAATGGTACATGCCTCTTAATTGTAAATAAACTACAGTTGGAACAAAAATTTACTTTTACACAGGGGCTCTTAATTGTACATTCCTCTTTCCTAGTACGTACAATTTATTCGTAAAACAGGTATGCATTGCACTTCATTCAATCTCAGATACTTTTACCCTTTTCAGGCATCCCTTCTCGATAACTTCGGCACCCGGGGACGATTTTCTCAGTATCCATGTCCGACAACTTGGTGACTGGACACGAGAGCTCAAGCGTGTATTCTCAGCAGCTTGTGAGCCACCTATGAATGGGAAAAGTGGCCTCCTTAGAGCAGACGAGAACACCAAAAAAGCGTATGGTTATCCTTCTTATTCAGCAGAAATAATATGTTAGAGCAATTGGAATCTTGATAATATTATATTCAAAATGCAGTTTACCGAAACTTTTGATTGATGGACCATATGGTTCTCCTGCGCAAGACTATAGCAAGTATGATGTTTTACTACTTGTTGGGTTAGGAATTGGCGCAACTCCTTTCATCAGCATATTGAAAGATCTGATTAACAACATCATCAAAATGGAGGAAGAGGATGTAAGCAAAAATTTCCTTGTACCGTAACTACAATAAGAACTACTATTGATTCTTTTAGCTCTCTATTACTAATATATTTTCGACAAAACCATGATAGACTAGACTGCAATCTTTATCGTATTTCCAGTTGGTGTCTTCCTTATACCCTAACTGCAATAATAAGAACTATAATATAAAATGATTATTTATATTATTTTCTTTGATATATTTATCCATCTATTGCGCTATATTTTATTTACTAAAACCATGACGAACTGGACTAATTAATTAATTCATCAACGTATATTTGCAGGAAGCCTCAACTGATCTTTACCCACCAATAGGACCCAGTAAGGCACATCTTGACCTTGACACCCTTATGAGGATCACGTCAAAACCAAAGAGGGTTTTTAAGACAACAAATGCTTACTTTTATTGGGTGACACGCGAACAAGGCTCTTTTGATTGGTTTAAAGGAATCATGAATGAGATTGCTGAACTAGATCAAAGGGTAACTATCAGCTTAACTTTTTTCAAGTGACACTCTGTTTGCTCGCATTTTGTTCTTACAGCCCGTCTTTCTTCAATACTAGAATATCATTGAGATGCACAACTATCTCACAAGTGTTTATGAGGAAGGGGATGCTCGGTCAGCACTCATCACAATGCTGCAAGCTCTCAATCATGCCAAGCACGGTGTCGATGTAGTGTCTGGGACTCGAGTAAGTTACAAATTATGACACTTCAGTTGGCCTCATGCCAGTCTTGGTATTAACAGTATTAGTGTTTGATTTTTTTTATACTATTAGAGTTAGATGTGGAAAAGAAGCATGTTATCATGTTTGTCGAGTTAATTTCATGTGCTTTTCGCTATTTACTGATGTACTGATTTTGCAGGTCCGGACACATTTTGCAAGACCAAATTTTAAGAGGGTGCTATCTAAGGTAGCCTCCAAACATCCTTATGCCAAGATAGGTAAGATACTAATTAAAGCTTGTCTTTTTCATGGTTTTAGCAGTGACACTACATTTTAGTTATACTTCAGGCAAGATGCAATACAACAACATAATATAACACAGCTCTGGCTGGTTAAGTAATTTGGGTATGAACTCCTGTGATCTGATCATTGTAAAGAAGTTAACTGCTACTGTTGCATACAGGTGTATTCTATTGCGGGGCTCCAGTTCTGGCGCAGGAACTAAGCAACCTTTGTCATGAGTTCAATGGCAAATGCACAACAAAATTTGAATTCCACAAGGAGCATTTCTGAAGCCAGGTAAACTCCACAATAGGAAAATAGCGCAAGATTGTGTTGTACTATATATGTCGTCTTTGCTTGTTGTGCACCTGGATTTCGGAGAGCAGGGGAGAGAAGCATCCAGTGCTTTCTCGGCACACCTTACCGCCGCCAGTTACCAATGGACACTGATTGATTGAGATATTCAGACACAGTAAGAGCACCAAGAAAGGAAACTGGGGATTAACTGGTAGCACTTACACAACACATCATCAATCAAGGATTCAGAAGTGTATATTATGGTCGTGCCGGCGAGGGGACCCCCTTTGTAAAAGCTCTTCTATGTGCGCAGTCCACGCAAAAACGCTGCTGATATTCTGAATATGTTTTTATGGTTTTGAGTTTGGACGAAACTACATGATTGCTGGGTGATGTAGGAGAATAGGGAAGGCCACCACAGGCACAAGGCTAAGTAACTGTGTATATTTGCATGCAGCTGAGTTGTCAGGCCACAAGTTTATTCTGACCTTGTAATTATTCACAGATGGAAACACAGACAGGGAGTACAGTACAGTTTGATTCTTTCTTCTCTTTGTAAAGTGTAGCTTTGTACTAGTGGGTTGTGCCTGGATTGAGGACATGAATTGATTACATTGAAGCTTGTGCCGTCTGTTGTTGTGCTACAATAGGATAACCAGCATTGAGATTCTTTTTCATAGGGTGTGAATTGTGATGTTACCCATACTGTCAACTCTTTTAGAGCATCTCTAGTAGAGTTGCCATATTCATATCTACGATCGCTATATATAGCCATAATGCATGAGGCTAGACCGGTGATGTGCGAAATTCAGAATCGTCATACCTCAGTCTACCTAATTGTTTCTACTCGTTCAAAACTTAGGTCCTCTATCTAGCAGTCATCATATTCGTATCTATGATTGCCATGTAGCCATAATGCACGACGCTGAACCGGTGATGTGCAAATTCAAAATCATCATACCTTAGTCTCCCCAATTTTTTCTTCTAGTTCAAAAACTCCGATCTCCTTAAATTTAAACCTTTAGCACTCCAACTAAATGTGCATACAGTTTTTAACAAGTTGCATGACCAAAAGAAGACGTGTGCAAATAATATGTTGCCTCCGTTCGCACAGCATTGTCGAGGTTTCTTTTGAGCCACTAGCTGCACTAGGTTCGGATCTAACATGATGAACAAATTTTGATGGGTCACACGTTCAATGGCCGCCCGATCCTTTAGAATTTGGACCCTACGTGTCTCATATTCATATGAATTTTGAGCCTCCGCGCCTCCCTCTCTTCATGATGTCGTCTGCTCTCTTGCATAGCATCCCAACTAGCGGATGCAGACTTTTGGAGCTCGGGCTCCACATTATTTTAAACAATTATAAAAAATCAGATTTAACATTTTTCAAATAAACTTATTTTTTATGGATTCTTATATGTGTTTCGTACTAGCGTGAAAAATTTCGTTTGAAAATATTACTATTTGCAGGTTGTGCGAAAAATAAACAATTCCAGCCCAACAGTCACAAAAATTGGCCCATTTAAAAATTTCAATTTGTCTTTTTTTTGTACACCACATATGAAAAGATAATGATTTGAAATTTGTACAAATATGTATTATGTGTATGTATGTTTGTTCACAAAAAAATTCTAATTTTTTGAACAAGCAAAATTTTAAATTCTAAAAAGTCCACCGTGGAGCTCGTCCATCAAAAGCATTTTCCGCCCAACTAGCCCTCTTTTCTTAGTTCTTCTTCTTCATCTCTAGTTTTTCTCACTTCGTATTCTCAGCGTACTCATTTCTTTCCTTCATCCATCAGAGTATCTCTTTTCCTTTCTTTGATTCGTCTGGCTGACCCTTGCTTACACCGGAATGCGATTTCTAGGAACCTTTTTCCTTTCCTCTTCAACATCATCCTCATCTTCACCGTGCTCCAAATCCGAAGAGAAATCCACACTTTTTCCAATTTTTGGATTGCAGTCATCGTTTATCAACTTCCACTTTGTGTGGTCTTCCAACAATGTTAGACGTCAAACGGTTAGCCCTTCGACTTTGCCATTTGTCAGTATCTCTCTTGTGTTATTTTCCTAAAACAAACAAACAATCACAACGATAAGAATACTAAAAGTAATGCAAATGTGACAATAAAAACAAGATTTCTTACATGTTGATTAATGGTGAAATCACCTAGCAGGAACATGCTCCACTTGCTCCAAACAATCTGTCGAACGACTGCACATCTCTTGAATCACACTCCATCGATTTATGAGAGATGTGAGACTACAACTCATCTCCGTTTAAGATGATATTTGAAACACTCTTCGATACGCTTTCAATACTTTGCGGATGATTCATCTTTACTAGCGATCACACTTGGAATATCTTTTCATGCAGAGACAAGTGCAATAGCCTCATCGGCCTTAAAGTTGGATCCCTGAACCACTTTCTTCATCCATGAGCCGGCCGAAGGCCTAAAATTGATCAAATTCTATATCTTGGACGGACTCATGATAAAAAAAATCAACAACGACATGTCCTCGAGATTGACATCATTTGTCTTAGAATCACCAATCATACTATTGAGAAATGTTTCGTCGTCGAGGGTCAATGCCCCCAAATTTAGAAATTGTGGCTAAATCACAAACACTGCACATTTGCCAAGATTTTTCCACTTCACATTACATTGTTTTTTTAATACAAGGCATTTCATGTTCTGTACCTTACTGTTGTTGCCGACGTAAAGCCGCCCTAGTTTCGCCTACCGATGGGAGGAACCGAGGATGAGCCAAGGCAGCAGCGAGCCGCTTCACCGTTTTCGCCGAGGACCGCTGCGGCACGGACGCACAAGAGCCACAACGACCGTTTTAGTCACCGGGGTGGGGGTTGAGACAACGTTCATGCCATTGCCAATGAGGATTGTGGACGTTCGAAAGAGGTCAAAGGCATAACTACGGTGAGAGAAGGGAGGCAGCAACGTGGGCGATAAGAGAGTAGCGGAAGTAGGAAACGACATTCGTGCCAAACCGTCTTTTGGGTGGAGTACACTCTAAATATCCCCACAAACGCCAAATATGAAAGCTCATAGACTCAATTTTAAGCTCTCTTCATAAATTATGTCTATCGAGGGTAGAATGAACACTATGTTCGAGTGGCCTTTTCAATTGAAATTATTAAAGTAATGATTATTATATCGATCGGTCCGATATGACAATTTTTGTTAAGAGTTCTCTTATTGTACATATAAAGATATTTTGCGGCTGATGCCTGTTTTTTTTTTGGAACCGAGCATACGTCTCTTTTCATTATTATGCATAACGAAAATACAACAGTTCATCACCACAACGAAAAAGGAAATAGAAATAATGTGATCAACACCGCGAAAAAACCAACCATATAAAGGTTCGGATCGAACCCCGGCTATGGGGCGAAAACTCAACGGTGTCGCCCAAACCACTACAGTACTTAGGTAACCAGTTCAAAGTCTCAGCACTCATCGAGCACATCCAGGTTAGTCTACGGCCAGGTTATGTTTTCTAATTTCACGTAACATGATTCGACAGACTGTAACACTGATTGATCTAACCAGGGCTCTAAAGATCTCCAAGAAACTCAGCAAACGCCGTCCGGGAAGCCCCGCCGTCCTGTAGCGCCTCGAGTGCCTTCTCCTTGGCCGCAATGGCTCGCTCCCGCAGCTCCTCCCCGCCCTTGGACTCCATCACCCACCTCACCTTGGCCTCCACCTCCGCCGCCGCCACCGCCTCCCCGTCGTACCCGGCCATCTCCACGCCGGCGCGCATCTCCTCCACCACGAACACCTTGTTCTGCCTCTGCTCCGCGTAGAGCGGCCAGCATATCATCGGCAGCCCTGCCATGATCGCCTCCAGCGTCGAGTTCCACCCGCAGTGCGTCACGAAGGCGCCCGTCGCGCCGTGCCGCAGCACCTCCGCCTGCGGCGCCCACGACTTGACCACGAGGCCGCGGCCGCCGGTGCGCTCCTGGAACCCCTCCGGCAGCAGCGCGGCGAGGTCCGGCTCGGCGGGCGCGTCCGTCAGCATGTCCGGCCCGACCTCCGCGCCGCGCGGGCTCTGCACCACCCACAGGAACCTCTGCCCCGACCGCTCCAGCCCGACGGCGATCTCCTCCAGCTGCTTCCTGGGGAAGGTGCCCATGCTCCCGAAGCAGAGGAACACGACGCTCTTCTCCGGCTGCGCGTCCAGCCACGCCAGGCACTCGTGCTTCTTCTCCCGGCCGCCGCCGCCGGAAGAGACCATCGGTCCCACGCAGTACACGGGCGGCGTGGCGCGGCCGGAGACGCACGCGCCGTCCCTGAGCGCGCGCAGCGCCGTGGTCTCCAACGACTCGAACGTGTTGATGACGATGCCCCGGGACTCCGGCATCCGCCGGAACGCGTGCAGGAAGCTCCTGTACACCTCGTTGTCGCGGTCGAGCGCGGGCTTGGGGAGGTCGGTGGCCTTGAAGGGGCGGTTCCCCGGGAAGGAGAGCGGCGCGTCGCCCATGTCGCCGAAGCTGGCGGCGCCGATCTCGGCCTGCATGCGCGGGATGTAGAGGTTGACGGCGAGGGTGCTGGCGCTGCCGGTGTAGAATACGTAGGCGGGCACGCCGAGCTCGGCGGCGACGTCGACGGCGTCCACGCAGAAGCAGAACATGTCGAGCACGAGGGCGCGCACCGAGGGCAGCACCGAGCGGAGGTAGTCGCGGAGCGGCGCGTTCATGCGGCGCAGGAGGACGAAGGGGCTGGGCGCGTCGGCGGCGTCCGGGGACATCGTGCCGTCGATGTCGACGTCGAGGTCCGGCGGCGTCGGCAGCACGTGGAAGTTGATGGACGGGTTGGCCGCCGCGGCGCGCGCGGCGGCGGCCGAGGTGTCCGTGGGCCTGCCCGGCGGGCAGTTGACGATGACGGTGACGGCGAGGCCGCGGCGCAGGATGAGCTTGGCCAGCTCCACCATGGGCACCAGGTGGCCCACGCCGAGCCCGGGGTTGAGAACCACCATGTCTCCCATGTTTGTACGGTCTGCCCCTGCGGGAGCCACGGAAGAAGAACCTCTCGTACCATATGGCCACGTGAAACGATCGGTATTTGCGTGGTGATACTAACTGTATTCGCTTACTATCTCTTTCATTCAAGTCTCCAAGATTGAGTTTTCGATTTAAACAGCCTTCGTTGAAGATCGAGTAGAGTACGTACGGCTAGGGAATCCCACACCTCGAGGAGTCAGGGCATCTCCCGTACTAAAACAGACATCGTACGATTCACTTCACTAACCGCACAACCATACTTGTGTTGGAGTCGAAATTTTGAACCCCACCAAAATTTGTGAAATTTCAAAAATTTCACTGCTTATGAACGCAGTTGTAGATAGGGGGACACCGATGAGCTAGTAACTTGGCGTTACGATCATAAATAATGTGCAAGTGCAAAGCGTAGTGTACGCTACGTTTTTCTCGTGAAACCAAGAATCGATAGTTTTTCATAAACTCCTGTCCGCTTGATTCGTGCCTAGAATTTTTACAGACACATACATCCAAGTATCGCACAACAACTCATCCTCAATCGCCGGGTATGTTACCATCCCGATCTAAAATGAACAAAGTGCCTCCAGGGAATTATTTCAATCGCCCACTTTTTGATGGAATTATTTCTGAAGCCCAAAGTGCCTTCATTCTCGGGAGATTGATCACGGACAATGCTACTATTGCTTTTGAGTGTTTTCATAAAATCCAACACAGCCACAGCGAACACAACAATCATTGCGCGTATAAGCTGGACCTCGCCAAAGCATATGACAGAGTGGACTGGAACTATCTTGAAGGTGTTATGACCAAGCTTGGTTTCTGCAAAAGGTGGACTGATTGGATAATGCGTTGTGTCCGCTCTGTCAGATACACTGTTAAGTGCAATGGGTCTCTCTCCGAACCCTTTTGTCCTTCGAGGGGCCTCCGTCAAGGGGACCCTTTAAGTCTGTACCTTTTCTTATTTGTTGCTGATGGTTTGATCAATCTCATGTGTAAGGAGATTGAGGCGGGCAACCTATCCCCTTTAAAAGTTGCGAGAAATAGCCCGGGGATCTCAAGCCTTTTGTTCGCGAATGATAGCGTGCTCTTTTTCAAAGCCACCAAGGATCAAGTTGTGGCTATTAAAAAGGTGTTGTCCACTTTCCAGAAAGGCACGGGCCAACTGTTAAGCGAGAGAAAATGCTCATTGTTATTTAGTGAGCTATGCCCGGAAGAGACAAGGGAGGAAATCAAAGCCACTCTGGGGGTAGTGTCTGCGGGTTTTGAACACAAATATCTGGGGCTGGCCACTCCGGAGGGCAGGATGAAGGATGATAATTTCCAGCCTATTATGGAGAAGCTGGGCAAACGTTGCAACGATTGGTCTGAAAAGTTTATGTCTTATGCAGCCAAAGAAATTCATGTCAAATCAGTGGTACAAGCACTTCCTTGTTATACTATGGGGATCTTCCTTCTCTCAAAAGGTTTCTGCGAGAAATATGAGAAGATGATCCGAGATTTTTGGTGGGGAGACGAGAAGGAGAAGCGTAAGGTCCATTGGATGTCATGGGAACGCATGACTAAAGCTAAGAGAGCAGGGGGCATCGGGTTCTGTTCAACCTCGCCCTCCTTGCCAAACAAGCGTGGAGACTTGTTAAAAACCCTCAAAGCCTGTGTGCCAGAGTCCTTAAGTCCAAGTACTACCCCCACGGAAATATTTTGGACACTGTTTTCTCCCCGAATGCTTCCCCGGTTTGGCCAGGCATAGAAGCTGGACTGGAGCTTTTGAAGAAAGGAATCATTTGGAGAGTAGGAAATGGGCACAAGATTCAGATTCAGCGGGACCAGTGGATCCCTAGAAAGGAAGGCCTCATGACAACCTCTTTTATCAGAAGATCAAGAATAAGGTGGGTCGCAAAGTGTGGAATGAGGATCTTATCAGATTTTTTTTTTCACCCCTTTGATGCGGATGAAATTTGCAAATTTCACATCCCTCACTCGGACGTGGAAGATCGGGTGACCTGGCACCATGAGAAGAACGACCTCTTCTCTGTGAGAAGTGCTTATAAACTTGCTACGCGGATTAAAGATCAAGCTGACAAAAGTCCGTCGAGCGCATCTAGTGAGTCAAATGACAGGAGCATTTGGGACCTAATTTGGAAAACAAAGCCCCCCCCCCCAAAAATCAAAATTTTCGGTTGGAGAGTTGCTACTAACACCCTTGCCACCCGGAAAAACAAATGCAGAAGGACGATCATCACAGATGGCTCCTGCATAATTTGTGGTAATGGCGAAGAGGATGAGTACCATGCAGTTGTTACTTGCACTAAAAGTATGGCTCTCAGACATGAGATGAGGAAGGTTTGGTCTTTACCCAGTGAGGCAAACTTCAGATATATCGGGCCGGATTGGCTCCAGATCCTGCTGTCCACTATCCCGGAAGAGGAAAGAGTCTGTGTCCTTCTCTTATTATGGAGATGTTGGCACCTTCATGAAGACTGCACTCACAAAAGTGGCAATGAGTCGATCCAAAGCTCTGTTCTGTTCCTGACAAGATATGAAAATGAACTCAAAGATGTGGCGATAAGCCCCCAGACCGAGTCTGAGAAAACTGGGATCGCCTTTCCTACTATTGCCCCCAAAACCACAAGCACTACATCGGTTGTTTGGAGCAAACCTGAAAGAGGCTGGGTGAAAATCAACACTGATGCTTCCTTTCTAGCTGATACTGGTGAGTGTTGGGCCGACATAGTAGCCAGAGATTACCGCGGTCTGGTCTTTTTCTCAGCAGGGAGGAAATTGTCCCCGTCCTATACCACTGAAGAAGCTGAGGGAAAAGTTGTTCTAGCTGGACTACTGGAACTAGCAAAGAGGTACACTAGGCCAATTGTGGTGGAATCAGACTGTAAAAACCTTGTCGATGAACTGAACTCTGCGGTTCTGACCAGCTCAAGGTGTTATGGTCTGATAGTGGACATCAACCTGGCTCTGGATGCCTTTACAAAGCACTCTGTGAAACACACGAGAAGAACATGCAATTCTCTGGCGCATGGAATGGCCTCCGAAGCTAGACAGAAGGGAGACTGGCTGATTGTTGCTAATGTTCCAGAAAGTCTGAAAAGTGTAATGCAGTCCGAATGTAGCATCACCCTAGTGTAACGTTTTTACTCTAGTTCTAAAAAAAATGAACAATGAGACGGTAAAAAAAAGAAGCTCAATAGCATTTGATCCAACACCTCCAGGGCATTCTATCCATCATGAACGATAATGACAAGTCGCGCCGCCTTGGGCCGCCAGCCATCGCCCCACCACCACTCACAAGGAGCCACCGGGGAGCACCTCACCTGCCCATCATCTTGGACGGCTTGGGCGCCGCCACCACCGCCGACGACGATAGCACCGGCGGTAGGAGGGGCAAGAGATCGGGATCCCTCTAGGGTTTGTGTGTGGGGGGGGGGGATAGCTATTGGAGATGATAGTGTCAAAAAACTAATTTTTGAGAGTGAACATTTTTATATCCAAAAAATTACATTTTTAACTAAAAATTGGAATAATAGGTAGATTTAAATATGTATTATTTTATTGATATATGACCCATATGTTACTCTCACAAAGTGTCTAGAAGCACGTGTTATAGCCGGCTGTTAACTAATAGCCCGCTTCTTTTCTCTCCCCTCTTCTCTCTCTTCTAATTCATCAAAATACAATATTTTATGTCTTATAGCCCACCTACATCATCTTATTGTATTTGCTCTAACCAGCTCTGTCCTCCTTCAAACGTTTCATTTACGGAAATCGTTTATTTTCAACCGGCTGATAATCTCACAGTTTAAACCACCTCTCCGACGTGACGCGTGTCCCTTATGGCCCCACACACCGCTCCCCATCGGATCCTTAGAACATCTCCAGCCGTTCGACCCCAAAGCCATTTTCGGCGCTATTTTAGCGCCGTTTGGGGGGCGCTCGGGCTGCCAAAAGGTTTGGGGTGACCGCCTCCCTAGCCGCGCCCCAAGGTCGGCTCCGAACAAAACGCCGAATTCGCACAGTTTCAAAAACCTGTCTTCCCGCTCCAAAAAATAGCAAGGTTCGGCGATCAAACATGCCACAGGCGGCGTGATCTACGCGGGAAACAAAAAGTAGGTCGATAGGTGCCTTAAAGGGGGCCGTCGAGGTCGACGACATACGCCATTCGCTCGCCGAGTTCTTCGGGCGGCGTGGACGGCGTGTCTGGAGTGGACGGCGTGCTCCTGGACGACGTTGCCGCAGTCGGCGTAGGCGAGGCAGTGGGCGGCGCGGGCTGCGTGATCACGGGCGGCACCATTTGAGCCAAGATCTTGGCGCGCTCGAAGACGAACCACTCCCTGACCGGCACGTCCATCGCCGCCAAGTCCATCGTCGCCAGAAATGTTAGGTCGGTGTTCCTCTTCTTTGCGGCGGCGCTCGTCCTGAGGAGGTCGAGCTTGGCGTCTTGCTTCGTCAGCAACTCGGACCACCTCACCTGGGCCTTCTCCTCCCTGATTGCGGCGTTGCTTGCGACGTCGGCGATGCACTTTTTGATGGCCGACTGCAGCCTTCGCCGCCTTCGCCTTCTTGTTTCCCTCCGAAGGACATCCCTTGAACGCCGCCGGTGGCGGCGCGTCTGGGTTGTAGACGCCGTTCTTGGTCTTCGAGAACTGCAGACGAATCTCTTTCCATTTTTCGCACCACCCGAGCCAGCTGAAGATGGTGATGAACTTGAACTCGGCGCCATTGTACTGCCGATACATGCCGAACATGCGCGCGATCTGGCACGGCGAGGTCAGGACAGCCGAGTTCACGGCGAGTTCAAGACGAGAGCATACATTTCGGTCGTTGCTTGCGCCGCTTTCCGGCCGGGCAAGCACCTCCTCCTGGATGTCGTGCCACTTGTTGCACGCCGCCTGGATGGCCGACCAGTGGGAGACCATGGCTTTCGGGCCGCGCTCCATGTAGAAGCCACTGAAATAGGGGACGACCATCTTCCTTTCGTCGAACGCCGCCTTGACCCTCGTCGAGTACGTGTCGCCGTTCTGGTTGGCGCCGGTGATGGGGTCCAAGCACACTGTCTTCCATGCTTCGGCCAAGCATTCGTCTTCTTTGGCCGTCCACTTGACGCGATTCAGCGGAACCTCTCCGTTCTTCCTCTTCTTCTTTCCTTTGGCGGCGGCCTGCTCCGGCTCCTCCGACGTTTCCTAGGTCTCTTCTTCGGCGTCCTCCTCGACGCCTTCCTGTTCGGACCCATCCCCCTCCAAGGTGAAGCCGCCGTCCTCGGCGGCGTACGCCTCAGAGTCGGCGGTGATGAGGTCCTCCATCTCCGCGGCGAAGGGGATGGCTTCGCGGCGCAGGGACGGCGACGACGCGGACGCGTAGGCCGGCGAGTTGGCGACCGATGCTGGGCGCAGGGCGGACGCCGCGTGCGGGAAGACGAGGTTGGGGTCGAAGCCGTTGTGGTCAGGCGACGGTGTGTACCCCCATGCCGAAGGCGAGAAGTGTCCGGGGGGCAAGGCGACGCTCTCCTGTGTTGGTGGGCGGAACAACGGCGCGCCGCTGATACGTCCAAAACGTATCTATAATTTCTGCTTGCTCCATGCCTCTTTTGTGTGATATTGCTATGATATTGATGAACTTCCATACACTTTTGATCATATTTGGACTAACCTATTAACTCAGTGCACCCCAGTGTCAGTTCCAGTTTTCTGCTGTTTTACTATTTCAGGTTTCCCCCATATTAAAAGTGCTCCAAAAATTCGGGAAAAATCCAATAAAAATCAGCGTAGAAGAAGCTTCTGGAATCACCGAGGGGGCCAGAGGGGACCCAACAGGGCCCCAGTCGCCCTCCAGGCGCGCCCTAGGGTGGGGCCGCGCCAGGGGGCCGCCTGGACCCCTCGTGGACCCCCTGGCTGTCCCCTTTGCCTATTTATTCCTCGTGACGATAAACCCCTGTGACGGGAACCCTTTTTGGAGAGATCGAATATTAGAGTACACTCACGTACCATGAGTCGAGGATGCGCACGGATAACCAAACCCCCATACACTCCTCCTCGGGGTACTCGTCTCTTTGTGAACCTCCTTATTAGATTGAGAGTTACCGATAATAAGTGCATGAGTTCTTCGGACTAATGTGAGTATTCGAAAGTTGACACTTCCACCTTCCCATATTTTTCTAGCCTCTCCTATGCCGTGCATTGCTTTCTTCTCACTCCGAGAGTTGGTGTCCACCTTCGCCGGTACATCCAAACCCTTGGCATGATACGCTCTGTCATCATAAACCTCCTTATATCCTTCCTCAAAATAGCCACCATACCTACCTATCAAGGCATTTCCATAGCCTTCCCGAGATATATTGCCATGCAACATCCATCTTCTCATGACTTGATCTTCATGTCATACATGCTAATTGCTTGATCGATGAGCCGCATGCTAGTTGGGCCTTGCCCTAATCATTGCTACATGACGCGCTAGTATCATTGCATATCCTGCTACACCGGCAGAGGCATACATTTGCATACATCATGATAGTTGCATCTTCTTTATGATTTGAGTACTTTATAAAGTGTGAAAGATCTTCTATACCTTTTGTAATATATAGAGTGTTGCCCCTAAAGTGAGGAAAAGATCCCAAAGTGGACAAATTAAAAGATCCCAAAGAGGACAAATGAGAGAAATAGAAAGAGCCATTGAGGCCACCAAAAAAATACAAAAAATAGAAAAAAGAGAAAAAGAAAATAAAAAGAGAGAAGGGGGCACACTAATATTCCTTATGAGAGATCCACACTCGTACTCCCTCTTATATCTTGTACTCCATAGAGATTATCATTCATGCATATAGCTATGTGGGGACCTTCACACTATAGAACTTGGCTTGTATATTCCAATGATGAGCCTCCTCAAATGAGATCTAGGTCTCCTTGAGCAAGAAAGTTGGATGCACCCCCACTAGTTCCATTGGAGAGCTTACCTTAGCTCATATGTGCATCCGTTGCATGGCAATCCCTACTCATCACATCATATCTATCATTTGGATTTCTCTCGCCTATGATTGTCCTCATTGATGTGAGCCTTTCACACCTTTTTTGTCTTCCTCCCCCATTATTATTCTCTCTTTGCCATCCTAAGTGTTAACTTTCTTGCTTACGTTCATCCATTGTATGAGTGCTAAAAATATCGAAAAGGAGTGGATTATTTTGACTTGTACCTGGCTAGTGGTCTGGTGATGAGTCAAGATAAGATTCCAAAGAAGACCAAGTGTGAAACTTTAGTAGATTAAGTTCTCAACAATAAAAACTATGTTTTACTCTCTTGTATATCCCTATCCCCTTTCTTTCACGCAAACACCATTTGGAGATATTCGAGTCACGGACAGCGAGAGCTCTTGCACATTTATGTTCTTATGTTGCTTGTTTCAATGCTAAATATAGACTCTTGCTTGTTATGACTTGAATTGAATTACATGCCTTGATTGCTTTACTTAAAAGTTCTTTTATGGTTGTTAGCATGTCACCATAGAAATTATGCTTTTATCATTTACCTACTCGAGGACGAGCAGGAATTAAGCTTGGGGATGTTGATACGTCCAAAACGTATCTATAATTTCTGCTTGCTCCATGCCTCTTTTGTGTAATATTGCTATGATATTGATGAACTTCCATACACTTTTGATCATATTTGGACTATCTATTAACTCAGTGCACCCCAGTGCCAGTTCCTGTTTTCTGTTGTTTTTCTATTTCAGGTTCCCCCATATTAAAAGTGCTCCGAAAATTCGGGAAAATCCAAAAAAATTCAGCGTAGAAGAAGCTTCGGGAATCACCTAGGGGGGGGGGGAAGAGGGGACCCACCAGGGCCCCAGGCGCCCTCCCAGCGCGCCCTAGGGTGGGGCCGCGCCAGGGGGCCGCCTGGACCCCTGGTGGCCCCCTGGCTACCCCCCTTCGCCTATTTATTCCTCGTGACGAGAAACCCCCGTGACGGGAACCCTTTTTTGCGATCTCTCCTCTGTTTCGCCGCCGCAGCGCTTCGAAGATCGGGAGCACCAGAAGACCTCTTCCCGGCACCCTGCCAGAGGGAGGAACCACCTCCGGGAGCTTCTCCACCACCATGGATGCTTCCCGGATGAACCGTGAGTAGTCCACCTTGGACCATGGGTCTATGATCAGTAGCTATGTGATGTTCTCCTCCCCTATTTGTTCTTCATGGATTAGACCTCGTGAGCTGTCGTACATGATCGAGGCACATATGTAATATTTCTGCTGTTGCTATGCTGAGTTTGCTGGGATCCGATGGATTATGAGATTATGTTCAGATTGTGTTTGAGTAATATATTTGATTCTCCTCTTTTATATTTATGTTCTAGAGTAATTCTTGCATGTTCTCCGTTGCTGTTTATTGCTTTGGCCAAGTAGTAGGTAGTGACTCCAAGAGGGAGCGTTATGCATGATTGTGGGTTCATGCCCCCCGATGACTAGCTTGAGTGACAGAAACATGATTCTAGGGGATGTGCTATTGCCACAAGGGGGAAAACAACGATGCTTGTACTTGCGGGTGCACGGATTGTTTACTTTACGCAAAGTTCTTTAATGCAGTTGTCCGTTGCTTTGAGTTTACACTTTGGGTGGGATTCGCAACTTAATACCAGCGAGATGTTCTGCATAGATATCTCAAGGTGGATGATTAGTAGGTAGATGCAGATGGATTTCGGTCTACTTGTCTTGGCATACCGCCCATGCTTTTGAGCCTCTTCCTTTCTTCATAGCATAATTAGCATTGGTTTGCGCACATAATCTCGTCAATTGCTGATACGTCCCAAACGTATCTATAATTTCTGCTTGCTCCATGCATGTTTTGTGTGACTTTGCCATGTTTTGCTTGAACTTTCATACACTTTTGAGCATATTTGGACTAATCTATTAACCCAGTGCACCCAGTTGCAAGTTCCTGTTTTCTGCTGTTTTTGTATTTCAGGTTTTCCGGCCATTAAAAGTGCTCCAAAAATTCCGAAAAAATTATATAAAAAATCAGCGTCCCGGAAGCCTCTGGAATCACCAAGGAAGGAAGGGAGGTCCACCACAGGGACTCCGGAAGGGTCCCTGGCGCGACCCCATCCTAGGCCGCGCCGGGCACCCTCCTGGCTGCCCTGTGGCCCCTCTCGGTGCCCCCTTTGGCCTATATTTAGCCCCCATGACGGAAACCCCTAAGATCGAAGTACTTTTTCCAGAAGAGATTTCGATCTCCGCCGCCATCGCCGACAAGCTTCGGGGGACCAGAATTCCTGTGCCGGCACCCTGAAGGGACGGGGAAGTGCCCCCGGATTCATCTCCATCGACGTTGCTTCCTCCCTCCATGATGCGGGAGTAGTTCTCCCTCGGGGCTGAGGTTTCTACCAGTAGCTATGTGTTCTTCTCTCTCTCCGATGATGTGATCTTCGTTGTGATCATAGGCTATGTTAATCTAGGGTGATCCCATGATATTCCCCTTCCTCTATGTATTGGATTGATGTACTCACTTGATCTTATCTAGTATAATCCCCGAGACCATGGTGACAGCGGTCTATTGGACATGGGTTAGAAGAATATTTTCATGAGTGATTTCCTTTTTTGTGTGTTGATTTAAGATTGAGAGTCTCTTGGTGCTTGTCTTTGACTATCCTTGAGATATGTTGTGGTGATTGTGGTACTCTCTTTGGATGGCCGCGGTGACATTGGGAAATCCATAGATTGAGAACTACGAACTCTGAGGTGTTCTTTTATAGCCCTACATAATTCTCGTCCTCTCTTGACCACAAAGGAATGACCTCCGAGTACGTCTCCAATGCATGTTTTAGTGAAAATATCATGTGATTAGGCTATGTTAATGTTGTTGGGTGTTGCCACTAGTGAAAGTATGAAGCCTAGGCCTTGTTTCCATCATTGTTACACCGTTTGCAGTCACTTTTGTTACATGTTTGCTTTCTGCACTTTTTATTACAGATTTATATTACTTTGTTTTGCCACACCTATCACCCATATTTTACCATCTCTTCGCCGAACTAGTGCACCTATACAACTCCTAGTTGTATTAGGTGTGTTGGGGACACAAGAGACTTCTTGTATCTTAATTGTAGGGTTGCTTGAGAGAGACCATCTTCAACCTCTACTTCCCTGAGTTCAATAAACCTTAGGTCATCCACTTGAGGGAAATTGCTGCTGTCCTACAAACCTCTGCTCTTGGAGGCCCAACATAGTCTACAAGAATTGAAGTGTGCGTAGACATCAATTGCCCAGCTGTAATTTGTTTACCTTGCATGGATATTTTATCGTCTTTTGGGAGAGAGACATCACTAGTGAACATCATAGGACCCCGATCCATATTTCCAACACTATTTACACCCACTATCAATTTACTGCTTTATTTACTTTTCCGTTGCTATCACTATCACTATTATCCCGTGCGTTTTATCCTTTGTAAACAACAAGGCTGTAGGAATTGACAACTCCTCTGTACTCGTTGGGAATCAAAGTTATTTGCTGTGTGTGAAGGTCCAGGAGAAGCAAGTGATTATCTTCAAACGGCGCATCACTTGCCGAACCACCTACTTATCGTTGTTGGAGTCCTATTGGTTCGACACTCAAACCTTAGCATTCGCTAAGGGAAATTACTGCTATCTACATCTCAACCGTCCACTTTGGGTAACCAATGAGGGGGCGTTAATTCGTACCATCATCCGCTCGCGCGATCCATGGCCGCCGCCGCAAGGGTCTCCGCAAGGTCCTGCTTGGCCACTGATGTGCGAGGTAATGATAGTGATTTCTCGCCCTTCGTTGGTAAACCCCAAGTGGAAGGCGTGATGTAGCACAACAACAAATTTCCCTCAGTAAAGATACCAAGGTTTGTCTCCAGTAGGACTCCAGAGATGATAAGTAGGTGTCAGCGGCGCAACTGACGCGGACCTGCACACAGACACAAATAACTTTGTTCCCAACGAAGTTCAGAGAGGTTGTCAATCTCTCCGGTCTTGTTGTTCACAAAGGATCAAACGCAAGGGATAATGATAGCAACTGAAAGTAAAAGCAGAAAAGTAAATGAGCGTGTAAACAGTAATGAGGATATGGACCGGGATACGTGATGTTCACTAGTGATTTCTCTCTCCCAAAAGACGATAAAACTGCTATGCGAGGTGAACAAATTACAGAAGGGCAATTGACAGGATTATGAACGCACCGCAATGCTAACTATGCTACAAAAGAAAGGAAGAGGCTCAAAAGCATGGGCAGTACGCCAAAATAAGTAGACCAAAATCCAACTGCATCTACTACTAATCATCCACCTTGAGATATCTATCCAGAACATCTCGCTGGTAATAAGTTGCGAGCCCCACCCAAAGTGTAAACCCAAAGCAACAGACAACTGCATTAAAAAGCACTTTGCGTAAAGTAAACAATCCTTGCAACCGCGGTTACAAGGACCATTGTTTTCCCCCTTGTGGCAACAGCACATCCCCTAGACTCATGTTTCTGTCACTCAAGCGTGTCATCGGGGGACATGAACCCACAATCGAGCAAAACGTTCCCTCTTGGGGTTACTACCTACTACTTGGCCAAAGCAATAAACAACAACGGAGAACATGCAAGAATTACTTAGGAACAAAAATATAAGAGATAAGAACCAAATATATTACTCAATCACAATCTGAACATAATCTCATAATCCATCAGATCCCATCAAACTCAGCATAGCAACAGCAGAAAGATTACAAAAGTGCCTCGATCATGTAGGGCAGCTAACGAGGTCTAAACCATGAAGAACAAAGAGGGGAGGAGAACATCACATAGCTACTGATCACGGACCCATGGTCCAAGGAAAACTACTCACAAGTCATCCGGGAAGCATCCATGGTGGAGAGGAGACTCCCGGAGGTCAACCCTCCCTCCGGCAGGGTGCCGGGAAGAGGTCTTCTGGTGCTCCCGATCTCGGAAGCGCGGCGGCGGCGGAACAGAGGCGAGATCGCGAAAAAGGGTTCTATCCTCGAGGGTTTCACGTCACGGGGAATATATAGGCGAAGGGGGGCAGCCAGAGGTGGACCAGGGGCCCCAGGCGCCCCTAGGGGGTGGCCGCGCTGGGTGGCCGCCTGGGCCACCCCTGGCTCCCCTCTGGCCCCACTCGGGCTCTTCGCGAAGCTTCCTGTACGCTGATTTTTCCTATATTTTTCCCGGAATTTTTCTGGCACTTTTTATATGGGGGACAACTGAAATAGAAAAACAGCAGAAAACATGAACTGGCACTGTGGTGCACTGAGTTAATAGGTTAGTCCAAATATGATCAAAAGAGTATGAAAGTGTATCTAGATCATAGCAATATCACACAAAACATGCATGGAGCAAGCAGAAATTATAGATACGTTTTGGACGTATCAACATCCCCAAGCTTAATTCCTGCTCGTCCTCGAGTAGGTAAATGATAACGGCATAATTTCTGTGGTGACATGCTAGCAACCATAAAAGAACTTTGAAAAGTAAAGCAATCAAGGTTAGAGATTCAATTCAAGTCATAACATGCAAGAGTCTATATTAGCATTGAAAGAAGTAACAAAAGAACATTAGGTGCAAGAGCTCTCGCTGTCCGTGACTCGAATTTCTCCAAATGGTGTTTGCGTGCAAGAAAGGGGATAGGGAATACGAGAAAAAACATTTATTTGTTGAGAACTCAATCTACTAAAGTTTCACACTTGGTATTTTTCTGGAATCTTATCTTGACTCGTCCCCAGACCACTAGCCAGGTACAAGTCAATTTGATCCACTCCCTTTTCAATATTTTGAGCACTCATGAAATGGATGAGCGTAAGCACGAGAGTTGACACTTTGGATGGCAAAGAGAGAAATATTGTGGAGGAGGAAGACAAAAAGGGTGAGAAAGGCTTACATCAATGAGGACAATCATAGGCAAGAGATGCCAAATGATAGATTTGATGTGAGGAGTAGGGATTGCCATTCAACGGATGCATATACGAGCTAGGAAGCTCTCCAATGGAACTAGTGGGGGTGCATCTAACTTGCTCGCTCATGAAAACCTAGAGCTCGTTTGAGGAGGCTCATCCTTGGAATATGCAAGCCAAGTTCTATAGTGTGAAGGTCCCCACATAGCTATATGCATAATGATCATCTCTATGGAGTACAAGGATATAAAGGGAGTACTAGTGTGGATCTCTCAAAAGGATAGTAGTGTTGCCTCTTTCTCTCTTTTTTTTTCTCTTTTTTCTATTTTTTTGTATTTTTTGTGGCCTCAATGGCTCTTTCTATTCAACTCTCATTTGTCCTCTTTGGGATCTTTTATTGTGTCCACTTTGGGATCTTTTCCTCACTTAAGGGCAACACTCTATTTTACAAGAAGGTAAAGGAGATCTTTCAGACTTTACAAGGTACTCAAAATCATAAAGAAGATGTAACTATCATGATGTATGCAATGTATGTCGCTGCCAGTGTTGCAGGAACATGTATGACATGAAGATCAAGTCATGAAGAGGTGGATGTTGCATGGCAATATATCTCGGAAAGGCTATGGAAATGCCTTGATAGGTAGGTATGGTGGCTGTTTTGAGGAAATATATAAGGAGGTTTATGATGACATAGCGTATGCACCGGTGAAGGTGGACACCAACTCTCGGAGTGAGAAGAAGGCAATGCACGGCACGGGAGAGGCTAGCAAAATATGGGAAGGTGGAAGTGTCAACTTTCAATACTTATATTAGTCCGAAGAACTCATGCACTTATTATCGGTAACTCTCAATCTAATAAGGAGGTTCACAAAGAGACAAGTACCCCGAGGAGGAGTCTATGGGGGTTTGGTTATCCTTGCGCATCCTCGACTCATGGTACGTGAGTGTACTCTAATATTCGATCCCTCCAAAGATTAGTGATCCATCTAGTAGCTAGAGTTCTCAACTAGTTTTGTAGGTTTTGAAAATACACACGGATTGCCCGAAATACGACACCTATCACTAATAAGCTAGAGCTCTTGACACCAAAATTTCAAACATTACTCACATCAAAACTTCAAAACTATTACAAGTTACTACTAGAATTAAATAGCAACCTCAGTTACCTACTTCCAAGAAAAAACACAACTCAGTGCAACAACCAACTCTCTTTAACAAGATAAACATGAAAACTAAAAAGAGTTCCAGCAACAGACTAAACAAAAGCCAAGGCTCTTGCTAAAGACAAACTAAGACTAAAACTAAACATGGCATCAGCTATGAAAAGATAAAGAACACACAACAGCAAAAAGATAAGCAGGAAAAATCCTAGGATGTGTTCTAGATTTTGAAAGTGGAGCGTGTTTCTCTCCCACACAAAATAAGACGGGGTCTTAGTTGTTATGAACAGCAAGCAAAACTAAAGAAAACTAAAAATAAAACCTAAGAGCGAGACGCTCCAAGCATAGCACATAACGCATGAAGTGATAAAAATATAGTGAGACTAAGGACGAACTGATGATTGTTGATGGAGAAGGGGATGCACGGGGGCATCCCCAAGATTAGACGCTTGAGTCTCCTTGAATATTTATTGGGGATGCATGGGGGAATCCTCAAGCTTGAGCGCTTGACACTCCTCGATCTTCTTTCATCATCTTCCATCGCACACTTAAAAACTCCCTTCATACATAACTCATCATAAGCTGATTAGAGAGGTTAGTACCCTTAATAAAATAAATTTTCCCCACTGGATATAAAGATATTCTTGAAGAGCTACTGTTTCTCAAGAGTTCCAGTAAGTTTTTGCAAAGAAAAAGCAAGCTTAAGGTTTGCAAAAGTTAGGAGAGACAAAACGTGGCAGAATCTGTGAAAAACAGAACAGCAGGTAGTAAAGAATTTTTTAGGGGCACTTATGCAACTCAAATAAAAAAACTCAGAATATACGAAAGTTTCCCAATTGTATAGAGCACTCTGTCAAAAAAATTCAGATTAAAAAGATGATCTGGTGATTTGATTCGAAATTTTCTGTCAAGGGACAGAATCTGTTTTCTGGACAGCATGTCACAACTTTTACTTCCCTTGCCGTAAGAGGCTATAACTTGGCACAAAGCTGAAAAATAAAGATACAGTGATGTTGATATAGTAGTAACAATCATCAAGACACAACAAAATAAAAAATAAAAACCTAAATTCGTTGCGGGCTGCCTCCCGAAAGCGCTTTCTTTTATGCCTTTAAGCTAGGCATGATGCAAAAGATCAAGTTGTAGCAATCGAATCATTATCAAGATCATCAAAAAGCTCTTCAATTGTACAACTAGTCTTAAGAGGTCTTTCAAATAAAGGTCTAATGAAGATACTTCTAGGGAGAAAACCAAAAGGCGGAAAATCAATGGAAGATTCATTTATAGAATTATCAAAGAGAGGTATTTCTTCCAAAGTTTTCACGGTTTCAACTTCTTTAGCAATGGGTGGTTTATTTTTAGGTCGGGGAACCCTAGGGACATAATTGAACTTAGGTTCCCTTCTTGCTGAAGTCTCTACCTTTTTTGGTTTGATTGAGGAAAAAGTAGTTCCTAGAGTATTAATGATTTCCTCAATCTTATCAATCCTAGAAAGATCCGTATCACGGGATTTGATGACCTCCAAAGTTTTAATAATTTTAAGCATGGAGATTTCAAGCCTATTCAAATTCCCTTGAATCTTGCGATCCAACTCATGTATCCTAGTTATACTTGGTAATTATAACTCTATCTTTTCAAGTTTCTTCATAATGTGAGCTAGAGTTATATCTTCTTGTATGCTAGCAATAGAGAGATTTCCAACAAGATTTTCAATAACATTAAGAGACTCCCAAATCGGGGCTTCTAGGAAATTCCCATTGAAAGCAGTATCTAATATGAACCTATTCCAAGGAGTAATCCTGACATAAAAATTTCTAAGTAGGGTAGTAGTGGATTGCTTCTTGGTGGCTCTTTTTTGAGAATCATTAATTCTATACCAAGCATATTTTAAACTTTCACCACCTTTTTGTTTAAAGGTGAGAACCTCTGTCTCAACAAAGGCAAAAGGTCCAGACATAATGGCAACTACTAGCAAGATAAACAATTTTTTTTGTGATTTTTGATATAAGACACAAAGATAAAAACTGAAAGGTAAACTAACAAGACTAAAAAACAAAGGTAAAGGGTAGTGTGCAACTCCCCTATCTTAGCACTCGGAGTCCCCGACAACGGCGCCAGAAATTTGGCTTGATGTGCGAGGCAATGATAGTGATTTCTCGCCCTTCGTTGGTAAACCCCAAGTGGAAGGCGTGATGTAGCACAGCAGCAAATTTCCCTCAGTAAAGATACCAAGGTTTGTCTCCAGTAGGACTCCAGAGATGATAAGTAGGTGTCAGCGGCGCAACTGACGCGGACCTGCACACAGACACAAATAACTTTGTTCCCAACGAAGTTCAGAGAGGTTGTCAATCTATCCGGTCTTGTTGTTCACAAAGGATCAAACACAAGGGATATACGCTTGAGTCTCCTTGAATATTTATTGGGGATGCATGGGGGCATCCCCAAGCTTGAGCGCTTGACACTCCCGAATCTTCTTTCATCATCTTCCATCGCACACTTGAAAACTCCCTTCATACATAACTCATCATAAGCTGATTAGAGAGGTTAGTACCCTTAAATATTTTTTTCTCTAATGGAAATAAAGAGAATCTTGAAGGCCTACTGTTCTCAAGATTGCCAAAAAGTGTTTTCAAAGAAAAAGCAAGCTTAAGGTTTGCAAAAGTTAGGAGAGACAAAACGTGGCAGAATCTGTGAAAAACAGAACATCAGGTAGTAAAGAATTTTTTAGGGGTACTTCTACAACTCGAATAAAAAAACTCAGAACAGACGCTCGAAATTAAATTGTATGGAGCACGCTGTCAAAAAAATTCAGATCCAAAAGATGATCTGGTGATTTTAGGCTAATTTTTCCGTCCAAGGACAGAATCTGTTTTCTGGACAGCATGTCACAACTTTTGAACTTTCTTGCAATCGGAGGCTAGACTTGGCACAAAGATTGAAAATAAAGATACAATGATGTTGCTACAGTATTAACAATCATCAAGACCACTAAAAACTGAAAGTAAAAAACTCAAACTAAAGATAACAAGGGTTGTCTCCCTAGAGCTCTTTCTTTATAGCCATAAAGATAGGCTTAAGATTTTAATGCTGCTCTCATAGGAATAAGGAATAAGAGTTGAAGAACAAAAGAGAGCATCAAGAAGAAAATAAAAAACACATTTAAGTCTAACATGCTTCCTATGCAAAGGGATCTTGTAGATAAATAACTCATGGAAGCATAAAGATATTAGCATAGGAAGCCAAAATAAGTGCAACTTCAAAACCTTCAACATAAAGAGAGGGAACTTGATATTATTGAAATATCTATAAGCATATGTTCCCCTCTCATAATAATTTTCAGTGGGATCATGAATAAACTCAACAATATAAGTATCACATAAAGCATTGTTACCATGATCCACATGCAAAAGGGTACTCTTACTCTCCACATAAGCATAATCTTTCTCATTGGTAATAGTGGGAGTAGGACTATCATAAACAACTTGAACACTATAGATTAATTGTGTATTAGGAAGATGGTGTTCAACAAGGGAGTAATTCCCTCCATCATCATGACAAGTTTCATAAGGATAATTTCTCCTTATGTCATAGGTACCTTTATAATCACTAAAGATAGGAGTTATAACATCATCATAGTAGAGAAGAGCATTATCATTGCTAACAACTATATTTGTAAACATGTTGTCTTTATTCTTACTAGCAAAAGAAATTATCAATTACCACATCACTAATGGGTAAAGGACTTGCAATCCTATCATCCCCAAGCTTAGAGCTTTCGATATCATCACTCTCAGAGTGGGTACCAAAAAGATTTTCAAGATCATAAGTAGCATTATCATCATTTTCCCAATCACAAAAAGTAACATGCATATCATAATAAAAATCATCTTCAATAGTGCCTACGGACTTAACATCAGGATAGTAATGAATGCAATCAAGCTCACCGTCCTCCAAAAATTTCTGTCCGTTAGGATAAAAATTGATGTGAGGAATATGCTCAGGCCAGGTTGTTACCCATTCTTCTTCCTTCTTGCTCCTCTTCCTCCTCCTCTTCTTTTTCTTCTTCTTCACCTTAGGAAGGAGTGGTTGGAGAGAAAGCTTCTCCACATATCCTGGTTTATCATTAGAAACAATAGGGGAAACTTAGGAGAAACTCTCCTTTTTATTAGTAGAAACATAAGAGACATTTTTATACTTTGGTAAAGTTCCCTCCTTTCTAATATTTTTTATGTAATCATTATCATGGAAATTAACAACACAATAGAGATGGCAATTCTGCAAAGTGTTATTTATTCCCAAAGCATGAACCTCTAGCCAAGAAGTCTTTTCTGATAACTCTTCACACATCAAAAATAACATAAGCTCATCATAAAGATCAGGGGTGATCATGTCATCACACAACTGGCTAACAGTTATGTTTTGAAAGTACATGCACTGAAAATTGAAGTGACCCTTTATGCAGCAAAGTTCACAAGTAAAAGGATAAAGGTCACACAATTCTCTAGCAATTTCATTTAAATCTCTAACCCAAGTGATTGTTCTTTCATGCTTATGTTGCTTACAATACTTCTCTTATTCAATCATAGGCCTTTCACAAGGTCTATCCACTCCACAAAAATTAACATGCTTATATAAAACTTCATTTTCAGGAATTGGATCATGCATGTTGCAATCATCATTAACAATTTCATTTTCTTTGTAAACCTCTTTTAAAGGTTCATGATGCTTGATCCAATTCTCCTTAGGCATATTAAGATGTGAAGCAAAAGATTTGAGGAAATCAACAAGGAGTTGAGAATCAAGCCCAAACTTAGCACTAAACTTATTAAAACTTGCAGTTTCAACAAAGGACTTAATGCAATCATACTCATAAATTATACCTGACTCTTTACCTTTGTCGATCTCCCAATCTTCAGTATTGTGTTGGATTATTTCAAGGAGCTCCCATTTAGCATCAATCTTTTCGTTTGTGAAAGAACCTATCGAGGAAGCATCGAGCAAGTCTTTATCCTGTCGAGATAGCCTTGCATAGAAATTAGTAATAATCATATCTTTGGGGAGCCCATGGTTAGGACATTTTAGCATCAAAGTTTTCAGTCTCCCCCAAGCTTGAGCTATGCTCTCTCCGTCATGAGGATAGAAATTATAAACATAATTCCTATTCTCATGGACTTCATGAAGAGGATAAAACTTGGAGTAAAAGAGAGACTGGATCTCTTCCCAATCCAGCAGGTGAGAATCATGTAGTAGCCTATACCATTCCAATGCTTTTCCTTTAAGTGACAAGGCAAATAATTTCCTCATGACTTCATCTCTTTTCAAACCTGAAATCTTAAATAACTCACAAAGTTATGTAAGTTTCAACAGATGAACACTAGGATGGACTGTTCCATCCCTTGCATAATGATCATTCATAACCTTTTCAGTTATCCCAAGTGGTATTTTGAATGGGATACATTCATTAGGTGGAGGATACTTCTCTACCACGGGTGTGGTAAAGCGGCCTCCCCGAAGCAGCGAACTAAGATTGCAGTTTTCCATAAGCCTAACTAATGAAAATAAAAACAAGAAACGAAAAGATTTAATTGCAGAATCTAAAGATATACCTTCAAACCTTACTTCCCCGGCAACGGCGCCAGAAATAGCTTGATGTCTACGCACGCTTCTATTCTTGTAGACTATGTTGGGCCTCCAAGCGCAGAGGTTTGTAGGACAGCAACAATTTCCCTCAAGTGGATGACCTAAGGTTTATCGAACTCAGGGAAGTAGAGGTTGAAGATGGTCTCTCTCAAGCAATCCTGCAATTAAGATACAAGAAGTCTCTTGTGTCCCCAACACACCTAATACAATTAGGAGGAGTTGTATAGGCGCACTAGTTCGACGAAGAGATGATAAAATACGAGTGATAGGTGTGGCAAAGCAAGGTAATATAAATCTGTAATAAAAAGTGCAGCAAGCAAACATGTGACAAAAGTGAGCATAAACGGTGTAACAATGGTGGAAACAAGTCCTAGGCTTCATACTTTCACTAGTGGCAACTCCCAACAACATTAACATAATCTAATCACATGATATTTCCCATAAAACATGCAATGGAGACGTACTCGGAGGTCATTCCTTTGTGGTCAAGGGAGGACGAGAATTGTGTAGGGCTACAAAAGCACACCTCAGAGTTCGTAGTTCTCAATCTATGGATTTCCCAATGTCACCGCGGCCATCCAAAGAGAGTACCACAATCACCACAACATATCTAAAGGATAGTCAAAGACAAGCACCAAGAGACTCTCAATCTTCAATCCAGACACAAAATAGGAAATCACTCATGATAATATTCTTCTAACCCATGTCCAATAGACCGCTGTCACCTTGGTCTCGGAGATTATACTAGATAAGATCAATTGAGTACATCAATCCAATACATAGAGGAAGGGGAAATATCATGGGATCACCCTAGATTAACATAGCCTATGATCACAACAAAGATCACATCATGGGAGAGAGAGAAACCACATAGATCAAGATACAAGCCTTAGCCCCGAGGGAGAACTACTCCCGCTTCATGGAGGGAGGAAGAAACGGCGATGGAGATGAATCCGGGGGCACTTCCCCGTCCCGGCAGGGTGGTGACACAGGAATTCTGTCCCCCCGAAACTTGATGGCGATGGCGGCGGAGATCGTAATTGCTTCTGGAGAAAAGGGGTCTGGAATCAGGGTTTCCGCGACGGGAGAATAAATAGGAGCCAAAGGGGGCACCGAGGGGGGCCACAGGGAAGCCAGGAGGGCAGGTGGTCCGGCCTAGGGTGGGGCCGCGCCAGGCACCCTCCTGGGTCCCTGGTGGTGGCCCTCCTGCCATGTCTTGGTTATTCCGGAAGCTTCCGGGACGCTGACTTTTTATATAATTTTTCCGGGATTTATTGGGCACTTTAATTATTGGAAAAACCTGAAATACAAAAACAGCAGAAAACAGGAACTGGCAACTGGGTGCACTGGGTTAATAGATTAGTCCAAATATGCTCAAAAGTGTATGAAAGTTCAAGAAAAACATGGCAAAGTCACACAAAACATGCACGAAGCAAGCAGAAATTATAGATACGTTTTGGACGTATCATGGTGCATCAGCGCGGCGGGGGAGGGGGCACATATTGCGGCGTCTTCTTCGGTGGCATGGGGGCGAATCTGAAGGAAATGGCGGGAGCTGCGGCGGGGGAGGGAGGAAAAGGGAATAAAACAGCGGGAGAAGCGGCCTCTCTTGCCAACACCGCGGTCCCACGCGGTGTTTTGCTTCATCCGGCGCCCCCAAGAGCCCCAGTGCGCTGGGGGCGGCTTGGGATCGCCGGACTCAAAATCGGCTCAATCCGGCGCTATTTGGCCCCTTGGGGCGCGACTGGGCGAAATTCGTCCGTCCGACGCAAATATTGCCGGCATGGGGCCTCTTGGGGCGCGACTGGAGATGCTCTTATCTTTCTGCGTGGAGACCTCATCCACACATTTTATCCCGTGTCGTCTTCTTCCCTGTGAGACTTCCAGCCATCCCTGCGCTTCCCGTCGTCCTCTAAAGCACCAACTCCGACCACTGCATCGCGCCGCTGCTGTCGTGCTCCCCACTGTCCTTCACGCAGATGTGCTCCCCGTCGTCCACCATAGCACCGGCTCCGACCACCGCACCGCTGCAGTGATGCTTCATCCGGGAGACGGTCGTCGGGTCTATGTGAGTGTGACAGAGCACCACCACGCCGGATATGCAACGCAGCACATCACCGAAGCTGCGAGTTCTGCCATGCAAAGGGCACCGATTGTCACTGATGATGCAACAACCGAAGTTGCACTGAAGCTTCGCCGGAGCAGTGAGTGTTGTGATGCAGCGGTCGTCGGTCGTGCTCGTCAAAGGGCATCGATTGTCACTGATGATGCAACAACCGAAGTTGCACTGAAGCTTCGCCAGTCGCTGGGGGCGGCTTGGGATCGCCGGACTCAAAATCGGCTCAATCCGGCGCTATTTGGGCCCTTGGGGGCGCGACTGGGTGAAATTCGTCCGTCCGACGCAAATAGCGCCGGCTTGGGGCCTCTTGGGGGCGCGGCTGGAGATGCTCTTATCTTTCTGCGTGGAGACCTCATCCACACATTTTATCCCGTGTCGTCTTCTTCCCTGTGAGACTTCCAGCCATCCCTGCGCTTCCTGTCGTCCTCTAAAGCACCAACTCCGACCACTACATCGCGCCGCTGCTGTCGTGCTCCCCACTGTCCTTCACGCAGATGTGCTCCCCGTCGTCCACCATAGCACCAGCTCCGACCACCGCACCGCTGCAGTGCTGCTTCATCCGGGAGACGGTCGTCGGGTCTATGTGAGTGTGACAGAGCACCACCAGGCCGGATATGCAACGCATCACATAACCGAAGCTGCGAATGCTGCAATGCAAAGGGCACCGATTGTCACTGATGATGCAACAACCGAAGTTGCACTGAAGCTTCGCTGGAGCAGCGAGTGTTGTGATGCAGCGGTCGCCGGTCGTGCTCGTCACCAATGATTGATGGCAAGAGAGTGTTAATACTCTTCAAGCCCTCGTTGATTACCCCAAGTGCAGGGTGAGATATAGTGCAGCGACAAGTTTTCCCTTGGCAAAGATACCAAGGTTTGTCTCCCGTAGGACTCCGAAGGATACAAGAAGGTGGTAAAGTGAACAATGACGCCGAGGTTGCTAACTTCACCTAGACCTGCACACAGATACAAATAACTTTGCTCCCAACGAGTATAGAGGAGTTGTCAATTACTCCGGCCTTGCAGTCTACAAAGGATCAACGCAAGAGATAATGATAGTGGCAACTGAAAGTAAAGACTGAAAGTAAACTGAGGGTGTAAACAATGATATGAAGATGAACCAAGGTCACGTGATTTTCACTAGTGATGTCTCTCTCCCAAAAGACGATAAAAGTGCTAGCGAGGTAAACAAATCACAGTTGAGCAATTGACAGGATTATGAAGGCACCGCAATGCTAACTATGCTGCAAAGAAAGGAAGGGCTCAAAAGAAATGGGCAGTACGCCAAGGTAAGTAGACCGAAATCCATCTGCATCTACTACGAATCATCCACCTTGAGATATCTATCCAGAACATCTCGCTGGTATTAAGTTGCGAATCCCACCCAAAGTGTAAATCCAAAGCAACAGACAACTGCATTAAAAGAACTTTGCGTAAAGTAAACAATCTTTGCATCCGCGGATACAAGCACCGTTTTTTTATCCCTGGTGGCAACAACACATCCCCTAGTCTCATGTTTCTATCACTCAAGCTAGACATCAAGGGGTTGAACCCACAATCAAGCATAACGCTCCCTCTTGGAGTTGCAATAAATCACTTGGCCAAAGTAAAACACGGCAACGGAGAACATGCAAGAATTTACTCAAGAACAAAATATAAAAGAGAAGAACCAAATATATTACTCATCACAATCTGAACATAGTCTCATAATCCATCAGATCCCAACAAACTCAGCATAGCAACAACAGAAAATTACAAGGGTGCCTCTATCATGTGAGGCAGCTCACGAGGTCTCGAAAGTGGAAGCACAAAGAAGGGAGAGATAGATCACATAGCTACTGGTCACGGACCCATGGTCCAAGGGAAACTACTCACGGTACATACGGGAGGCGTCCATGGCTATGGATGGTCTCCCGGAGGGGGTAGCTTCTCCCGGCAGGGTGCCGGAGCAGCTTCTCCAGGCAGCCCCGATCTTGAAATGGCGGCGGCGGCGGTACAGAGGCGAGATCGTGAAAGGGGAGTCCGTCTTAGGGGTTTCCACCCCGAGGGGTAAATATAGGCGAAGGGGGGTGTCGAGGGGACCCACCAGGCAGCCAGGAGGCCTCCTGGCGCGACCTAGGGTGGGTCCGCGCCAGGGACCCTCCTGGCCTCCTGGTGGTGGCCCCCCTCTGCTCCTTTGGTGTTTCCGGAAGCTTCCGTGTCGCTGATTTTTTATCTGATTTTTCCGGATTTTTTGGAGCACTTTTAATGGCCGGAAAACCTGAAATACAAAAACAGCAGAAAACAACAACTGGCAGCTGGGTGCACTGGGTTAATTGATTAGTCCAAATATGCTCAAAAGTGTATGAAAGTTCAAGCAAAACATGGCCAAGTCACACAAAACATGCATGGAGCAAGCAGAAATTATAGATACGTTTGGGACGTATCAACATCCCCAAGCTTAATTCCTGCTTGTCCTCGAGTAAGTAAATGATAACAAGCATAATTTATGTGGTGACATGCCACACAACCATAAAAGGACTTTTAAGTAAAGCAATCAAAGCATGCAATTCAATTCAAGTCTTAACAAGCAAGAGTCTATATTAGCATTGACACAAGCAACAAAAGAACAAAAGGTCCAAGAGCTCTCGCTGTCCGTGACTCGAATGTCTCCAGATGGTGTTTGCGTGCAAGCAGGGGATAGGGAAATACGAGAGAAAAAAGTAATTTTTGAGAACAACTATCTACTAAAGTTTCACGCTTAGTCTTCTTTGGATTCTTATCTTGACTCGTCCCCAGACCACTAATCAGGTACAAGTCAAACTGATCCACTCCCTTTCGATATTTTGATCACTCATGCAATGGATGAGCGTGAGCAAGAAAGTTGACACCTAAAAGGCGAAACAGAAATAAGGTGGAGGAGGAAGATAAAAAGGTGTGAAAGGCTCACATCAATGAGGACAATCATAGGCGAGAGAAGGCCATATGATAGATATGATGTGAGGAGTAGGGATTGCCATGCAACGGATGCACATGTGAGCTAAAAGCTCTCCAATGGAACTAGTGGGGGTGCATCTAACTTGCTTGCTAAAGAAGACCTAGAGCTCGTTTGAGGAGGCTCATCATTGGAATATACAAGCCAAGTTCTATAGTGTGAAGGTCCCCACATAGCTATATGCATGATGATGATCTCTATGGAGTACAAGAGATAGAGGATGAAGTACTAGTGTGAATCTCTCAAAAGGAATAGTAGTGTGCCCCCTTCTCTCTTTTTATTTCTTTTTCTATTTTTTCTATTTTTTTGGTGGCCTCAATGGCTCTTTCTATTTAACTCTCATTTGTCCTCTTTGGGATCTTTTGATTTTGTCCTCTTTGGGATCTTTTCCTCACTTTAGGGGCAACACTCTATATTTTACAAGAATATAGGAGATCTTTCACACTTTACAAAGGTACTCACATAAAGAAGATATAACTATCATGATGCAAATGTATGACATGAAGATCAAGTCATGAGAAGATGGATGTTGCATGGAAATGTATCTCAGAAAGGCTATGGAAATGCCTTGTAGGTAGGTATGGTGGCTGTTTTGAGGAAAGATATAAGGAGGTTTATGATGACAGAGCGTATCGTGCCAAGGGTTTGGATGCACCGACGAAGTATGCGCCAACTCTCAAGATGAGAAAGGGCAATGCACGGTACCGAAGAGGCTAGAAAAAGTATAGGTGGGTGGAAGTGTCAACTTTCGAATACTCACATTAGTCCGAAGAACTCATGCACTTATTATCGGTAACTCTCAATCTAATCAGGAGGTTCACAAAGAGACAAGTACCCCGAGGAGGAGTGTATGGGGGTTTGGTTATCCTTGCGCATCCTCGACTCATGGTACGTGAGTGTACTCTAATATTCGAACCCTCCAGAGGTTAGTGATCCAACTAGTAGCTAGAGTTCTCAACAGGTGTTTTTGGTTTTCGAAAAACACACGGGTTGCCCAAAATACGACATCTATCACTAATAGGCTCGAGCTCTTGACACCAAAAGTTCAAACATTACTCTAGTCAATACCTCAAAACTTTTGCAAGTTACTACTACAAAGAGAACACCAACTTCAACTACCTACTTCTAGTCAAGACACAAAACTCAGGGCAACAGGCAAACTCTCTAACAAGATAAAACATGCAACCTATAGAAAGTTCAACCTAAAACAAAAGAAAAGCTCTAGAAAAAATAAAGCACTACAACTAAACAGAGCAGCAGCTAAGAAAAGAAAAGGAACAACTCACAGCTGAAAGAGTAAGCATGCAAATCCTATGAGGAGTTCTAATTCAAGTGGAGCGTGTATCTCTCCCACACAAAAGAGTAAGTAAGCTGGGATCTAACTTGTTACTACAGCAAACAAAGCAAAAACAAACCTAGAAAAGTAAAGAGCGAGACGCTCCAAGTATAGCACATAACGCATGAAGTGATAAAAATATAGTGCAACGAGAGACGAACTGATAATTGTTGATGAAGAAGGGGATGCACGGGGGCATCCCCAAGCTTAGACGCTTGAGTCTCCTTAAATATTTATTGGGGGTGCACATGGGCATCCCCAAGCTTGAGCGTTTAAATCTCCAAGATCTTCTTTCATCATCTTCCATCGTGCACTTGAAAACTCCCTTCATACACAACTCATTGTAGACTGATTAGAGAGGTTAGTACCCTAATAAAATAAAATAAAATTATCCATTGGAAATAAAGATAATCTTGAAGAGCTACTGTTTCTCAAGATTGCCATAAAGTTTTTGCAAAGAAAAAGCAAGCTTAAGGTTTGCGAAAGTGAAGAGAGACAAAACGTGGCAGAATCTGTGAAAAACAGAACAGCTGATAGAAAAGAATTTTTTAGGGATACTTCTGCAACTCAAATCAAAAAACTCAGAACATACTCAAGTTTCGTAATGGTATAGAGCATGCTGTGTAAAAAAATCAGCTCAAAATAATGAACTGGGATTTTTCTAGTCACGAGGACAGAATCTGTTTTCTGGACAGCATGTCACAACTTTCACTTCCCTTGTTGTATGAGGCTATAAAAGGCACAAAGCTTGAAAAGTAAAGATACAATGATGTTGCTACAGTAGTAACAATCATCAAGACCACTAAAAACAGAAGAAAATCAAAAAGAAAAACCTAAATTCGTTGCGGGCTGCCTCCCAAAAGCGCTTCTTTAAAGCCATTAGCTAGGCTTAATGCAAAAGATCAAGTCTTTTCAAGAAAATAACTAGCCCGTGTGACGGACTCAAAAGGTAACTTCATCTTTTTCCTAGGGAAATGTTTCATCCCTTTCTTGAGAGGGAATTGGAATTTGATATTCCCCTCTTTCATGTCAATAACAGCAGCAACTGTGCGAAGAAAAGGACGTCCCAAAATAATTGGACAAGAAGGTTCACATTCAATGTCCATAATAGTAAAATAACCGGGAACATAATTGTCATTGACAATGATAAGAACATCGTCGATCTTCCCAAAGGCTTCTTTACGGAAGAATCAACAATACGAACACCAAAAGTACATGGATCAAAAGGTTTCAAATCAAGCATATCATACATTCTTTTGGGCATAACAGAGGTACTTGCTCCAACATCACAAATAGCATAACAAGATAAGTCATTCAATTTGATCTTTATCATAGGATCCCAACTATCTTCTAGCTTCCTAGGTATGGAGGCTTCTAGTCTAAGCTTCTCCTCCCTAACTTTGATTAGAGCATTGGTGATATGCTCTGTGAAGGCAAGATTAAGCGTGCTAGTGTGGGGGTCTCTAGACATCTTGTGTAGGAAACCAATAACTTCAGATAAAGTGCAGTTGTCAAAGTCTAAGTCACTACTATCTATCAGGGAGGTAGTGATATCATTTAAGCTCACTTGTTTGAAAGCCTCTATGTTCATAGAGGTTTCTTCATCTATGGTTGAGGTGGTAGCATCACCATTGATAGGTCCAGTGGGACTAAGGGTGTGATGGGTGCTAACAGTTTGGACGTCTTCAACTAATTGGATAGTAGCTACTGTGTGGTAGGTAGGAAGGCTCTTAATTATATCATCTTCCTCTTTTTCTCTAGCCCATCTTTCTTTAAGTTTAGCCATCATCCTAATATTTTCATTGATTTGTAACTGGATAGCATTAATAGGAGTGACCTTACTCTCCTCAAGGGGACAGGTTCTGATTTTTAACATCTCAACATCAAGGGCTAAGTTATCTACCTTTAAACAAAGATTTTCTAATTTAACTAGTTTTTCTTCCACGTTCTTGTTGAAGGCTTTTTGGGTAGTGATAAAGTCTGTAAGCATACTCCCTAGTTCAGAGGTGGGGTTCTTGTTGCTAGGATAAGTGTTGTTGTTCCCATAGTTGTTGGATGGGAAAGGTCTAGGATTACTAGCAAAGTTGCCCCTATAAGCATTATTGTTGAAGTTGTTTCTAGAGATAAAGTTCACATCTACTTGATCCTGAGAAATCAAAGAATTTAAAGGAACATTTTGAGGATCAATAGGAGACTGCTTGGTAAGTAGAGACATGATAAGGTCAACATTTTCATTTAGAGAGGATATCTCCTCGACAGAATTTACCTTCTTACCAGTTGGAGATCTTACGGTGTGCCACTGAGAGTAGTTCAGCATCATCTCGTCAAGTAGCTTTGTGGCAGCACCAAGTGTGGTCGACATAAAGGTTCCTCCCGTGGCCGAATCTAACAGGTTCCGCGAGGTAAAGTTCAAGCCTGCATAAAAGGTCTGGATAACCATCCAGGTAGCCAGTCCATGTGTAGGGCAGTTCTTGACAAGCGTCTTCATACGTTCCCATGCCTGGGCAACGTGTTCATTATCCAATTCCCTGAAATTCATAATGTTACTCCTCAATTGAATAATTTTAGCAGGGGGATAATACTTCCCGATAAAAGCATCCTTGCACTTATCCCAAGAATCTATGCTATTCTTAGGCAAGGATTGAAACCAGATTTTAGCTTCATCCCTCAAAGAGAAAGGAAAAAGCTTAAGCTTAAAAATTTCACCATCTACTTCTTTGTACTTTTGCATATCACAAAGCTCAATAAAATTATTTAAATGCAAAGCAGCATCATCTCTAGCACCAGAGAATTGATCTTTCATAACAAGGTTTAGCAAAACAGGTTTAATCACATAAGAAGGTGCTGAAGTAGCAGGTGTAGCAGTAGGAGTGCAGATAAAGTCATTGTTGTTGTGACTAGTGAAGTCACACAACTTAGTGTTTTCATTGGAACCCATAGTAGCAGCAGGTATTTTTGGTATTTTTTATAAGGGACACAAAGGTAAAAACTAAAAGGTAAACTAACAAGACTAAAAAGCAAAGATAAAAGATAGTGTGCAACTCCTCTATCTTGTAGGCTGGAGTCCCCGGCAACGGCGCCAGAAAACTTGCTGATGGCAAGAGAGTGTTAATACTCTTCAAGCCCTCGTTGATTACCCCAAGTGCAGGGTGAGATATAGTGCAGCGGCAAGTTTTCCCTTGGCAAAGATACCAAGGTCTGTCTCCCATAGGACTCCGAAGGATACAAGAAGGTGGTAAAGTGAACAATGGCGCCGAAGTTGCTAACTTCACCTGAACCTGCACACAGATACAAATAACTTTTCTCCCAACGAGTACAGAGGAGTTGTCAATTCCTCCAGCCTTGCCGTTTACAAAGGATCAACGCAAGAGATAATGATAGTGGCAACTGAAAGTAAAGACTGAAAGTAAATTGAGGTTGTAAACAATGATATGAAGATGGACCAAGGTCACGTGATTTTCACTAGTGATGTCTCTCTCCCAAAAGACGATAAAAGTGCTAGCGAGGTAAACAAATCACAGTTGGGCAATTGACAGGATTATGAAGGCACCGCAATGCTAACTATGCTGCAAAGAAAGGAAGGGCTCAAAAGCAATGGGCAGTACGCCAAGGTAAGTAGACCGAAATCCATCTGCATCTACTACGAATCATCCACCTTGAGATATCTATCCAGAACATCTCGCTGGTATTAAGTTATGAATCCCACCCAAAGTGTAAATCCAAAGCAACAGACAACTGCATTAAAAGAACTTTGCGTAAAGTAAACAATCTTTGCATCCGCGGATACAAGCACCGTTGTTTTATCCCTGGTGGAAACAGCACATCCCCTAGTCTCATGTTTCTGTCACTCAAGCTAGACATCAAGGGGCTGAACCCACAATCAAGCATAACGCTCCCTCTTGGAGTTGCAATAAATCACTTGGCCAAAGTAAAACACGGCAGCGGAGAACATGCAAGAATTTACTCAAGAACAAAATATAAAAGAGAAGAGCCAAATATATTACTCATCACAATCTGAACATAGTCTCATAATCCATCAGATCCCAACAAACTCAGCATAGCAACAACATAAAATTACAAGGGTGCCTCGATCATGTGAGGCAGCTCACGAGGTCTCGAAAGTGAAAGCACAAAGAAGGGAGAGATAGATCACATAGCTACTGGTCACGGACCCATGGTCCAAGGAAAACTACTCACGGTACATACGGGAGGCGTCCATGGCTATGGATGGTCTCCCGGAGGGGGTAGCTTCTCCCGGCAGGGTGCCGGAGCAGCTTCTCCAGGCAGCCCCGATCTTGAAACGGCGGCGGCGGCGGTACAGAGGCGAGATCGCGAAAGAGGAGTCCGTCTTAGGGGTTTTCACCCCGAGGGGTAAATATAGGCAAAGGGGGGGGGAGTGTCGAGGGGACCCACCAGGTAGCCAGGAGGCCTCCTAGCGCGGCCTAGGGTAGGGCCGCGCTAGGGACCCTCCTGGCCTCCTGGTGGTGGCCCCCCTCCGCTCCTTTGGTGTTTCCGGAAGCTTCCGTGTCGCTGATTTTTTATCTGATTTTTCCGGATTTTTTGGAGCACTTTTAATGGCCGGAAAACCTCAAATACAAAAACAGCAGAAAACAGCAACTGGCAGCTGGGTGCACTGGGTTAATAGATTAGTCCAAATATGCTCAAAAGTGTATGAAAGTTCAAACAAAACATGGCAAAGTCACACAAAACATGCATGGAGCAAGCAAAAATTATAGATACGTTTGGGACGTATCAATGATGCAGCGCAACACATCATCGAAGTTGCGTTTCGCTGCCGTTAGAGTTCAGAAATCAGGGAGGACCGCGTGCGTCCGCCGCTCCACACGTTTCGCTGCTGTCGCTGGATGCAGCGCTCGCCAGTGGGAGTAGGCTCACTGAAGCTGTGTTGCAGCCTTGCCGGCGGGCGACGGCTCACCAGAGCTGTGTTGCAGCCTAGCCGGGCTGTAAAGGAGTGCTCGTCCGCGGCTTCCATGGCTACTGTGCTGCGACGCAACCTCGAGGGGGTGGGGCGCTGGAGCTGCAACGAAGCGCCGCCGACACTGGGATGCAGCGCTTGCCGGTGGGCGGCTCACCGGAGCGCAACATCGCCGTGCCGCAAAGGAGTGCTCATCGGCGGCGTCCACGGCCACTGTGCTGCGACGCAATATCGAGGGGTGGGGCACCGGAGCTGCAACGAAGCGCTGTTGGCGCTGGAATGTGGCGCTCGCCGGGGACGGCGGCTCACCGAGCTGCGTTGCAGCGTCGCCGTGCTGCAATGGAGTGCTCGTCGGCGTCGTCCATGAACACTGTGCTGCGATGCAACATCGAGGGATGAGGGGCGCCGGAGCTGCAACAAAGTGCCATCGGAGTTACATTGAAGCTCACCAGGCTTGCATTGAAGCTTGCCGGGTTGCATTGAAGCTCCAGCAGCGCTGTAACGGAGCACAGCCGGAGAGCCATCGGTGATGCGCGGCGCCGCTATAACAGTTGTTACGTGCTGGTGCCATGGGAACAGCCAGATTGAACAACTAGGGTCATCTGCATCAGACGGCTCAGAATGAAGTTTAAACTCTGTCAAAATCATCCAGATGATTTGTAGCATCGGCCTTCATTTATTCCGGAAATGGTCGCTCACATAAACAATTTACGAGTACGTGCTTCCTTCGATTCATAATAAGTATCACTCATCTAGTATAAATTTATACTAACTTAGTATAAAATAAGGGACACTTTTTATGAATTGGAGGGAGTAGTACTTTACGGTGACATTGCTGACCACGCCTGCCAACACGTCCCGTAGGCCATGCTCACGCAGCTTCCCCGCCGCGAGTCCGAGCCTGCCAACGGCGGTCCACGTCCGACAAGAACCGGGCGATCGCCGCGCGCGCCGACCCGCCATCGTTCCAGGCCGCGGCCGCGGCCTCCTGGTGCTGCGCCACGCGCGCCCTGAGCTGCCTGCCATCCTCGGACTCCATGACCAGCCTCACCTTGCGCTCCACCTCGGCGGCGTCCACCAGCCCGCGCCGCCAACCTTCCATCTCCGCGGCGAGCCCCATCTCCCCCACCATCAGCAGCTTGTTCATCTTCTGCTCCGTGTGGAGCGGCCAGCACAGCATCGGCACGCCCGCGGCCACGCCCTCCAGCACCGAGTTCCACCCGCAGTGCGTCACGAACGCGCCGGTGGCCGTGTGATGGAGCACCTCGGCCTGCGGCGCCCACTGCTTGACGACGCGGCCGCGGCCGCCGGTGCGCTCCAGGAACCCTTCCGGCAGGAGCGCGTCGAGGTCCGGGTCGCCGCCGTGCGGTGTTCGCACGATCCATAAAAACCGGTGGCCGGACTTCTCCAGGCCGGCGGCGATCTCCTTGAGCTGCTCCGCCGAGTGGTTCGCTAACCCTGTGCTCCCAAAGCATAGGAACACAACGCTGTGATCCGGCTGCGCGTCAAGCCAGCCGAGGCAGTCGTGCCGCTCTTTCGCCTCGCCCTCGATGCCGACGAGGAATGGCCCGAGTCCGACGCAGTACACCGGAGGCATGGCCCGGCCAGCAGGGAGGCACCTCGGGTCCCGGAGAGCGGCCACCGCGCGAGCCTCCAACGACTCCACGGTGTTCACCAGGATGCCATGGGTGTCCGGGACCCGGGACAGCCCGGCCATCATCGTCTTGTACGTGGCGCTCTCCGGGTCCAGGAGCATCTCACCGAACAGGTGAGAAGCCGGAATGGGCGGAAGGCCAAAGAACTCGATAGGGGCGTCGCCTAGCTCCTTGAAGCTTTTCCGGCCACCCTCCCCGAGGACATAGGGAAGCTGGGCGAAGGCGGCGAGGGAGGCGGCGCCGGAGGTGAACATGACGTAGCCGGGGATGCCGAGCCTCTTGGGGACGTCCAGCGCATCAGCTGGCACTGCCACCGAGTCGACGACCACGGCATGGACGCGCGGCGTGGAGGAGCGGAGCAAGTCGTGGAGGCGGTCGTTGTAGCGGCGCAGGAGCTCGTAGTAGCCGACGAGGAACTGCGGACCGGGGGCTAGCCCTGGCGTGTCCTCGACGGGCGGGAGCGTGTGGAAGCCGACCGACGGCATGGCGGCGGCGACGCGGCCGACGAAGGCGGCGAACGATATGTCCCCCGTGACGGTGGGGTCGATGAGCGCGACGGAGACGGCGTAGCCACGCTCGAGGAGGGAGCCGGCGAGCCGCATCATGGGGACGAAGTGGCTCACGGCGAGGCCGGGGTACAGAACCACCGTCTTCTCCATCTCCATTGGATTATTATCCTTGGCGCGGCGAGGCCGGGGTACAGAACCTTTGACGAGCCACTTTTGAAGCCTTTAGTACTTGGTGATCTTGAGCCATGATATGGGATGATGGGAGCTTGTAGAGGGTAGAGGTTGGCGGTGATCTATCGGCCTTTACGATAGTGTACGTTTGGCATGCAATTATTTTTCGGTTCGTATGTCAAAACAACAAAGGACGCACTGATCTAGCCACTCCATAATGCTAAACGATGAACTTTCAGACTACTCTCTTGCACTCCCTCATCCCTTCCTTTTGATCGCCAATGTCCTTCTTGTTGAGATTCTTGTGCATCAATAATGCAACCAAAATATTGATTCTTGTGTATTCTTTTTTTCTTTTACGGCAACGTAGACTTTATTTCTTAAATAATAGACATGTTATTTACGTACGAAAGAGAAATAAAGTCAAGGATATTATCATCCCAAATGATAGAAAATCTACTAAAAAGAATGCCTTGCAAGATCACCAGCAACTTGATTAGCCTCCTTGAAATAGTGCTTGAATGTGCTCGTACCAAAATATGCCACTCCATTCAATCCATAATAAGTGTCGCTCGTACCAAAATAAGCTCTCCCTTGTCTGCCATTCGAGGCAAAATGTAGGAGCAGAGCGGACCGTACATGCATCGTAGTTGTATCTTGTATGGTTGTACTCCTACAAGAAACAGAGAACTACCATGACCAGAGCTAGGTGATGATTGATCTTTTCATGTTTCTATTTTTTTCTTGTTAAGTGAGTAGCACATTTAGAAAAACTAATTGCATGATCAACACAAGAAATTCCTCATTCGAACAAAAAGCAAAGTGGTTATCAGGTTAGACATTTCTTAAAATTTGAGTGTAAATCATAGAAAATTAACTTGTTTCATGTGCACAAATATTTTTTGAAGATTTTTTTTGGATATAAACCTAATATTTTTCTGTATTACTTGAAATGTAAATTGTCGGTTGTTTTTGTTTAACTGCATTTACCTAAACCTTACACTATTATCCAACTTTGTTCTGAACTAATGTGCAAAGCATGTGTAATTTACTAGATACATTATGGCATAGATGTCTCTTCCTTGTCGCATTCGTGGCAGCCTCCGCCTATCCCTACATAGCCCTTTTGTTTGTGAGCGATACCGAATTGTGCATGATGGCGTTCTCTGAGCTCGCCTGCAACCTGCACCACCTCGACGTCTTCTTCGGATACATCGCGTGGTTCCTGCAGACCACGACTATATTCCCGCTCTTTTGCCTTCTGGTCAACTTCTATGATATTGATGTACTCTTTCTTTTAGATCACGGTGTTTCATTTGTTCACGGTGAGATTTTGATTCTTCCCTTTTAACCACTACCTAGTTTAGTTATTTTTTTGTGGGTTGGAGGGGGGATATGCCCTCCCCCTTCCCCAACCACGTTATAATTTTTCAATAGTTGTATATGTTCTAGTAGATGTATTATGGAGTTTATGGCACACGTTCAAGCACCCCGGTACGTATGTACTCCCTCCATTTTTTTAGTCCGTAAGTTATGTCTGAAGTCAATGTATTTTTAGTCTTACCAAAGTTATAGAAAAATGTATCAACACTCACGATACCAAAGCAATATCATTAGATTCATTATGAAATGTAGTTTCATATTACATATATTTGATATTTTTTGTTATAAATTTGGTCAAACTTTACAAAGTTTGACTTGACACATATCTTATATGCGAAGTAAAAAAGAAATGGAGGGAGTACTACGCGTAGGTAAACAAGGGATTAAAGGACACCTCAACACCTCATGTTTACATACTAGGACGGCGTAAAGTTGGTAGCAGGTCCATTTTTTGCTTGTATATCACAACCTCCATCTTCTTCGTCACTTTCTCCAACTCATTTCCTTGACCACTTTCCCTATTTCCTTGCATTTGTCTTCATCGTTCTCGTATATTGCAAAGAGGGATGGTCTGGTTCTTCTTTGTGCCGGGGACGTGGAGCGACCTCGCACCGAGGGCCGCCCAGTGCGTGTTTGCTACCGCGTTCGCCATCACCATGATCATGGTTTGCAAATATTATCCAGCAATTCAAATACTGACAATGCATAAGACGGGATTGCTTGGGCAATATATTTCACTAGAATCTAGTTTCCCTGCATAGATAATGCTTTCTCCTTCCACCCCTTTAGCCGTTGACAAACCCTGTTAACCAAGTGCTGAAAACAATCACTTTTTTCCACAACAACCATAGAAGGGAGATCCAAATATGTATCTAAAATATCCTCAGGTAAGATATTTAGTTCTATGCAAACATTCTCCCTATACATTGGTATTTAGATTTTCTGTTGCTGCAATAATATTTTTGCAACATTGCTGGTATAATATGACATGCCTCTAGATGCTTTTCATGCATTTTATTGTACTTTTGTAATGGCACCACCATTTTGCTGCCTTTGTATTGATATGACAAAAATTTTACATGTGTATTTCTTATAAAGTATTTTTCAGGGATTTTTAGCCACATTTTTTATTCGTGGGATTTGTTTTCTAACAGATTATTGCAGGAAGTTGTTTTGTTTTGGTTTTATTTGTGTTAGTATAAATTTTAATTATGTTTTGGCGGTATTTTTTCATTTATACATAATGTTGAGCATTTGTCGAAGATGATATTTATTCGGAAAGTATAGTGGAGTTGTTGGATGTGCGATTGTGATGTCTTTACACATTTCGGTCTCAGTGTAGTGAATGGTGTTGTGTGAACCCCTTGAGAGCTTCCACTCTTTGCTTAAACCGTACAATTGATGGTGTATGCTCACATGGGCCGATCGATTAAGCTCTTGCTCATTCAGCTCCATGTCGGGTCAGTTCAGTTCTTTTAGGTGGCTTAAAAAATAAGCCGTCTCTCTCCAGTTTTTCTTTCATAAGTCGTCTTTCGTGTTTGTTGGGCTTATAATCTAGTTATGGGATAATTAATCTAAAAGCTTCAAAACATTGAATAGACGGCTTATTTTTTAAGCTGGGGAGAGGTGGCTTATTTTTTATACTCTGCTTGCTCGCTTAGTCATTTCTCTTTGCATAGTCCATTTCTAGCTCAAAAACCGACTATGTTTTCTATTCGAACACCTTCGCTAAATCAAAAGATGTCCAGGAACTAAAAGTTCCCTAATTTTAAAGCTTTCGAAATAAAAAAAATCATGATTTTTGTAAGAAGGAGCCTGGTCCTTGCCACTCGCTGATGGCACTGCTTCTCCATCAAATTAATGAAATGAAACAGGCCGGCGTAAACGCATCGTAGCACCATCAAATTAAAATTTCAAAGAGAGAAAAAAAAAAGCTTATGCACACCGTGTCGGTGTGCAGGAGAAGCATGGCAAGCTACTCATTCGTGTGTAAGTTGGCTCTCGCAGCCCTTTTTCCGGGTGTCTACAACACTGGCTCTGTAGGAAGAGCTGGTCATTGCCTCGTGTTGTGACAGGTGGTTAAGGGCTGAGCCAAGCCAACTTACACACACGGCCCGGTGCACCGGGTACGAGCTATGCCAGCCATGCAAGGTCACAATTACTATTTGTTGTGTGTTGACAGCTGACCGCTCTTGCCGAGCGGTGAACGAATCGCAGCGACGCCAGCTTATAAACCGCTCCGGGTTCGCTTCCGTAAGCCGTGTGGTACTAATTCTGTCTACGGTGTAAATAACTCTCAAGGCCCGGTACTTGTCACATTACAGCAGGGAAAAGAATCAACGCGGTGCAGTGTTGGGCAGCGGCCGGAGCGTCCGGGAACACCCGAGGAGGGAGGAGGGAGGACGGCGGCCGCCGGGGCGCCGCTGTGGTAGGCGGAGCGTATTTGCCGCTTCGCCATTTTCTCTCCTCGGCAGCCAGCGTGTGTACGCGGTCGGAGCATTTGCGGGCTCTCGTGCGGACGCCATGGTCACCAGGTGTTCGACGTAATGCTCCTGGCTTATCATGCTGGCTCACAGCCTAGTCACAGGATCCTTTTTCGACAGCGGCAAGGTATCGAAAACTTATAGGGGCTTATTGTTCTAAATCTATTGTGTGTGTCGCAAGTGCATCAAGAAGAAGTTCACACTTGACCATGCAGTGTCTGCCACTGATCTGCAGATTGCGGGCATTATTTTTTCAAACGGGATTGCGGGCATTATGAAGGTGCAGAGAGAGAGAGAGAGAGAGAGAGAGAGAGAGACATGGAGCTTCCCTCTCTTCTCATCCTGAAGGGAATTACTGTGAGTGGTGGGCGACGAAGGAAAATATTTTCTCGCCGGGATGCTTTCTCATCTCCTGTCCACTTGTTTCAGGAATCAGGTGAGAGCACCATGTCCCCTGTCGTCATTCTTGTCGCAGTTATATGGCGTTTTTTAACTGATAGGCGGTCATATCTCTTGAGTTTAATTTGAGCCAGCAATTACTAGTGTTGTGCTATCCTTTTTATTCATTCTAAAAGCCTTGTGCATTTTGTAATATCCACCAGACCACCTGAATATATTACCGAAGCAAAATGTTTATAGGGGCAGACAAGCATGCGACCTTGTCATTAAGCATGTGGGGAAAGGTATTGCTGCCAAGCCAACAATTGACCATTGAATCGCACTACAAACTTCACAGATGTAACACATAACATAATCCAATTTATCCACTATTGCGTAAAGCCCAAAGCCCCCATCATACATTTCAGGAAGTGCCAATCCACACGATCATACACTTTAGTCAAGTCCAGTTTATATGCACAAAATTCCCCCTTGAATCATTTAGAGAATTCAACGAGTGCATACACTCAAAAGCTATGAGTGCATTATCAGAAATTAACCTTCCTGGAATAAACACACTTTGAGTAGGGGAAATCATACCATCAAGGAGCAGCCACAATCTATTCACGAGGCACTTTGAGATAATTTTGTAGATTACATTGCACAAAGTTACCGATCTAAAATCCTTCAAAGACTGAGGATTCTTCACTTTTGAAATGAGCACAATAGTTGTGTTATTAATCCCCTCCGGTATAGTTCCAGAAACAAAGAACTGTTGAACAACCTTAACAATATCTTCCTTGATCAACCCCCAATTCCACTGGAAAACCATCTGGCCCCGGAACTTTTAAAGGCCCCATTTGAAAAAGAGCATCACTAATCTCTTGTTCAGTAAAAGGTTTGCAAAGATCATCATTCATAGCATCAGTTACAAGGGCTTTAATAAATGATGCTTCAATGGGTATGCATGCTATTGTCCTTCGTGATTGGAATAGAATGTTGTTCCACCTATCTATGGGGATTGTAACCTAACTTGTATGTACTCTCAACCTCCCCCATACCATCCCCTCCTTTTCTATGTAAATGTATTTGATCTCTTAATGAAACGATTCAGGCCGGCGTAAATGCGTCGTAGCACCATCAAATTAAAATTTCAAAGAGAGAAAAAAAAAGCTTATGCACACCATGTCGGTGTGCAGGAGGAGCATGGCAAGCTACTCATTTTGTGTAAGTTGGCTCTCTCAGCCCTTTCGTGTGCGCCTGCTGCTCTTTTAGAGCTGGTCAATCCTCGTTGCCCTCGTTAATAGTGGGATGTTATTATTATTATGCCAGCGTAGTAGCTGTTTCCCGTGAGGTGCAGATAACGGCGGAGACCCAAAGCGGACACACACCGTCGTGCTGAGCCAAGCCAACTTACACGGGCCCGGTGCACCGAGTACGAGAGTTTATGCCGCCATGCGAAAGTCACAGTTATTCGTTGTGTGTTTACAGCTGACCGCTCTTGCCGAGCGGTGAACGCATTGCAGCGACGCCAGCTTATAAACCGGTGCTGGTTCGCTTCCGTAAGCAGTGTGGTACTAATACTGTGTACGGTTATACGTACTGTAGTAAATAACTCTGAAGGCCGGCCTGGTAGTACTTTACATCAGGTAAAACAAACAACGAGCGCGCTGCAGCAGTGTGTAGGCCAGCGGCCGGAGAGTCCGGGAACACCCGAGGAGGGAGGACGGCAGCCGGCGGCGCGCCGCTGTGGTTGGCCGATGCACCAAGCAGAATGTAGTGTATGCATGCCATGTTCACGCATCACTCTCATGGATCACCGCGAGTCCAAGCTAGCCTGCCGGCTATCGACGTCCGCCAAGAACCGGGCAAACGCCACGCGCGACGAACCGCCGCCGCTCCAGGCTGCGGCCGCGCCGTCCTTGTGCGCCGCCGCCCTCGCCCGGAGCTCCTTGCCATCATCGGAGTCCATGACCAGCCTCACCTTGCCCTCCACCTCGTCTGCCTCGACCAGCCCCCGCTGCCATCCGACCATCTCCGCGGCGACTCCAATCTCCCCCACCATGCGCAGCATGTTCATCTTCTGCTCCGCGTACATCGGCCAGCACAGCATCGGCACCCCCGCCGTCACGCCCTCCAGCACCGAGTTCCACCCGCAGTGCGTCACGAACGCGCCGGTGGCCCTGTGGCGGAGCACCTCGGCCTGCGGCGCCCACTGGTTGACGACGAGCCCGCGCCCTCCGGTGCGGTCCAGGAACCCGTCCGGGAGGAGCGCGTCGATGTCCGGGTCGCCGCTGTGCGGCGCTCGCACGACCCACAGGAACCGGTGGCCGGACTTCTCCAGGCCGACGGCGATCTCCTTGAGCTGCACGGCCGAATGGTTCCCCGCGCTACCGAAGCAGAGGAACACGACGCTGCGGTCAGGCTGCCCGTCTAGCCACGCGAGGCACTCGTGCCGCTCTTTCGCCTCGCCCGCGCCGACGAATGGCCCGACGCAGTACACCGGCGGCATGATCCGGCCGGGGAGGCACCGGGGGTCGGCGAGTGCTGCCACCGCCCGAGGATCCAGGGACTCGAACGTGTTCACCAGGATGCCAACGGCCTCCGGGATCGCGTGCAGCGCGGCCACCGTCGCCTCGTACGTCTCGCCCTCCGGGTCCTCGAGCATTTCGCCGAGCAGGTGGGAGGCAGGCATGGGCGGAAGGCCGAATAACTCAAGCGGCGTCTCCCCTAGCACCTCGAGCCTCGTCCGCGCCTCCGCCAGGACGGAGGGGAGCTGGACGAAGGCGGCGAGCGCGGCCGCGCCGGAGGTGAACATGACGTAGCCGGGGATCTCGAGCCACCGGGCCACGCCGAGCGCCTCGACGGACAGCGAGTCGACGACCACGGCGTGGACGCCGCGTGGAAAGGAGCAGAGGAGCTCGCCGAGGCGGTCGTTGTGGCGGCCCACGATGTCGAGGTACCTGGGGACGAACGGCGCGTCGGAGGTCAGCGTGGGCGCGTCCTCGGCGAGCGGGAACGTGTGGAAGAGGACGGACGGCATGGAGGCGACGGCGCGGGCGACGACGGCGCGGAAGGCTGCGTCCGGGTTGACGGCGGGGTCGATGAGCGCGACGGAGACGGCGTAGCTGTGGTCGAGGAGGGCGCCGGCGAGGTGCACCATGGGGACGAAGTGGCTCACGGTGAGGCCGGGGTACAGAACCACGGTCTTCTCCATGGACTCTTTCTTGTTGACAAGGATACACTTTGCGACGGCAATACTTTGCAGATTTGGAAATTGGAAGCGACCTCGTAGAATTGTTAACAAGCGCCACTCGGATGGGTGGAGAAGCTCGTCTGGTGGATGGAGGCGTCCGACGGCGCGCTGACTGAGAGGGGTGAAGGCGCCCCTCGGTGAGGCCGAGGTACAAAACCACGGTCTTCTCCATGGACTCTTGTTAACAAGGATGCACTTGCGACGGTAATACATTACGCTTTGAATGCCCTCATCTTGAGAAGTAGGTCAAATCATACACGATGTTCAACACGAGCAATCAAGACAACACCTTCAATAAATGGACGGCATCGTAACACCGCTGTCCTCTGATCTGATACACCGAACCTATGGTTTTCCCTACTTCTCAAAAAGAAGATCAAAGAAAAGGCCATGGAACGCCAACAAGAAGGGGACGTCACGCGCACATGTGGCCACTCTCAGCATCGACAAACCAAGAAGGAATTTCTTTCCATCCTATGATCAAAGACACCAAAATTTCCCTGAGAAGCCATGGCAAATGGAACGATTGATTCATATCCATGTACATCAGCCAACATGCTGATCGATTCCTTACTAGCTTGGAAACAGTCACGTGGATACACGTGTTGATTAGTTAACCCGATGACGCACCAAGTTGACTCGATCCTTTGTTACGGGACTCCTGGTTTTGGTACAAATTTTACGGGATGGAGTGTTTTTACACACACACACACACAACAAATGCAAAAAAAAAAAAAAAAGTGCTCCTAGTCTATCGTCATTGCTAACCGGTCCAGTCGATCGTCTTGCTGATTGCACAAGGCAACGACCTCGTGATAATTTTATTTACTCTGACTTCTTTTCTATTCCGTTGCCAACAGAGGACTTTTATTACACTACCTGAAGCTGACTAGGCACTATTGTACTTGCTCTAAGGGAGGTACTAGAAGCATTAAATGTGCTAAGCAACCATAGTCTCCAATGCATTGGTGCTTAGCTTGCTATTGCTAAGCTTCCCACATTTAATGATTTAGCAACTAAAGTCTTGCATGCATAGGCTAGTTTCTTTCTTTTTAATGTTTTTCCTAGGTTCCCGTGACTAGCACCGTGTCCTCATGGAGTCACCATACTCCTCTCTCTCCTCTTAATTAGGGTGCCACACAGAATTTTTTGCCTTGTTGGCATGCTTAGCACCCATCCAAGATGAAGCAGCCTAAATATATTGATGTGTATTCTCTTGAACTATGTATGTGGTGGTTTAATGCATCTTAAAAAATCTAAAACTATGAAAGAAGCGCTGACGATGTCGTACATTGCGCTTTGAATGCCCTCACCTTGAGAAGTAGGTCAAATCTGACACGATGTTCAACATCTTCAAAGTGAACACCGAGCATGCCACGAGCAATCAAGACAACATCTTTGACAAAGGGATGGCATCATAACACCATCGTCGTCCGACCCAGTACACTGAACCTATGGTTTCCCCTACTTCTCGAAAAGAGGATCAAAGAAAAGGCCATGGCAACGCCAACAAAAAGGAAACGTCACCCGCATATATCTTACTGCTAGCACCGACAAACCAAAAAGGGATTTCTTCCCAGCCTATAATCAAAGCCACTACAATTTTCAAGAGAAGCCATGGCAAATGGAACGATTGATTCACATCCGTGTACATCAGCCAACATGCTGATTGATTCCTTTCTAGTCTGGGAACGTCTGCGTGGATATGTGCATTGACTAGTTAACACGATGATGCACCAAGTTGACTCGATCCTTTGTTTTGGAAATCCAATTCAAAGCAACTGGTTGTTCGCTCGGGAAGAGAGGATCGAGCGAACCTAGTGGCCGCTCCAATTTTAACGATGCTTAAATTTTTTCTATGGTGATTGATTCCTTACTAGCCAAACAACAGCCGCGTGGGTACGCACACCGATAAGTTAATCGAACGGCACATCAAGTTGTTTCGATCCTTTGTTTTGGGACTCCAATTCGAAGCAAAGGGTTGCTTGAGAGAGTCCTAGCGCAAGTTGATTGTTCTCTCGGATAGAAAGGATCGAGCGAACCCGATAGTTCGCTTTGATCTCATCTTCAGTGCGACCACCAACAATGCTTATGTTGGTTCAAAACAAAAGCTCAATTTTATCGTTACTAATAAAAAATGTAAATATTTTGGGAAATCAATTTTACCATGTAGAAGATTCACATGGTACAATGTGTGTAGTGCACACACAAAAAATACAAATTTTGTATAAAATTGCCGTGAGACTATATGAAACATTGTTTAAACATTACAAAAACTATTTGACTAAAAAAATTCAATGGCTAATTTACCACCAAAAAATATGCAATGAAAAATTATCCATGACATTTTATGATTGGAAATAACTCCTTTTGTTTGAAATTCTCCATGTTCCAATACTAAGTTTGCCATGGTCCAAAACTAAGCAAGATATAATTTGCCATGATCTCTTTGTTTTGAAACTAAGTTTTCCATGGTCCAATTACCAATTGACCAAGGAAGATACAATGGTAATTTTGACATGATATTTTGTGATAAGGAAATTCTTTTTTGTGAAATGTTCCATGATCTCAAAATAAATTTGCAATGCTGCAAAACCAAACTTGCCAAGGTTCAATACCTAAAATTTCCATGGCCTACAAATAAATTTACCATGGTATGAAAACTAAAATTGCTATGGTCCAAAACTAAAAATTTCAAGGTCTGGAAACTAAAATTGTCATGGTTCCAAAGATAAAATCACCATGGTCTGTAAATTAAATGTGCCATATGCTATTTAATTTTTTTTGTCATGTTTTAATATTAAAAAATGCCATGATACATACAAATAGAATTATTATGATATAAATAATAGTAAATGCCATGGTTGAATTTTAAAAAATTTGCCATGTCATGTAAAAATATTAGACACGTGGCATTTTGAAAAACCGCATCGAATAGATCACGTAAAACGGTAGATCCCCGATTTTTTACAAGCCTCCGTATACTATCACCTACATACTCCATATTTGTAGTTTTCGGGTCGAGTTTAAGATGAAACTGAAAAGAGCCAAAGCTGGAGCAGGTGGCTTAGCAACGCAACACGTGAGAAGTGAGAAGGTGAAGGAACTCGACAGCGGGCGATCGAAGCATCATCAGGAGCATGCGGCCTATCAAAGCATCATTGAAGCATCATTGAATCATCGAAGGAGGAGGCGATCGGTCGAAGAGTCGCCTGAGTGTTGGCAGAGCGTCGCCGACACTACGCTGGCTTGAGTTTGCACGGGATCGAGTGGGAAAGAAAGTTGGACGCCACTATGTTGCGGCGACACACAGAGGGCTTCTCGTGCAGCGGCTCCCCTAATTACTTTGCACCAGCTAATTTGATTGTGTTCGTCCCATCCGGCACATGCACTTGGCAGCAATGTCCACAAAAATAATATTGCATGCATGCAATTCATGTCAGGAAGGCTAGATGTCGCTTTCACCTTTTGAATAGAAAAATCATTACATGTAGTACCTTCTTGCTTTTAACTTTTTCTTATAATGATTAGAACCGCATCAAAGCTCTCTCTTTGATTGCTTTTGCATGTGCTTAGTTATTCACCAAAATATAAATTATATTGGATTGTATATTTATATTCAAGTAATGTTATTTTTATAATTATATTTATAACTTGTCATATTATTTATACACGGTTATCAAGATGGTTTGTTTTAGTTGTCAGTTTTAATTGTGTCGAGTTGTTATTTTTACTTCATACAGTTTGTCATATATTGTTAACACTCTACGTGTCAGTTTTAATTGTGTTTGGTTGCCGTTTTTATTTCATGTAGTTTACCCATTTTTTGACACCCTAGTTGTCAGTTTTAATTGTGCCGAGTTGTCATTTTTAGTTGATGTAGCTTGCCATTTTTTTAAGGGTCCTGCTATACACACGACAAATTTTGTCCGATAATTGTACGATCCAAGCTGGCTACGATTGTTCTCACGCGAGGCAACGAGAGGCAAACGTGGTTTGTGTTTGGGATAGGCTGAGAGACTTGAATAATGGGATCGGACCATCTCCTCCTCTTTGGCAGGCCCCACCTCGCAAATATTCTTTTTTACTGTGCTCCATCATGTACCGAACCCTTAATTTTTTTTACTGTGCTCAACATGAAACTCAGAGATGTTGCTTGATGCAAGCTCTAAGAGTATCTTCAACAGACGCGCAATATTTTTCTTTACAACGTCGACATAGCTTTTTAGCGCACGGGTAACTAATTTTGGTTTAGCAGACGCGCCACATTTTTAGCGCTCCAGCATGTGTTTAAAGAAAAACCAAACACACACAAATTTAAACAACATTTGGCACAATCGTACAACATTTGACACTAAATAAAACTATATTTGACACTAAATAAAACAACATTTTTACACTAATACTCGTCGTCATCATCGTTAGTGGTGTCCGAGATGTCCTCCTCCAGCACGCGCCAACGGGGGTCGTTGGTAGGCCAGGTGGCGCCGCCTCTCGCCAATTTCGCCTCCGTCGTCGCCTTGGCTACCCGCCGCTCCTCATGCCTCATGGCACTCGGACCGCCGCTCCACACGTGCGGTCGCCAACGTCGCCCAATGCTGCTCCTCCTCAAAAGCTTCGCGCGTGTGGCACACGTACCACTCCTTCACCGCGCGCTAGTCTCGCTCCGCGACGAGGCGGAGCATCACTCGGCAGCGATGGAGGCGGCGGTCCTCGTCGGTGATGAAGGGCGGCGCCAACGCCATGTTTGCCGCCTGATGCGCGTTGCGGCAGTAGCCGAAGTTTATTTGCGTGCACGGACGGCCGAGCCTCCACGCCGTTGCGTCGTAGGCGCGGGCGGCCTCCGTCGCCGTCATGAACGTACCGAGGGAGATGTGCTCGTCGACGCTCCGAATATCCGCCGTGAACGTTCCATTAGGGTGGGCGCGGACGCCGCAGTAGCCGAATTGGCTTCGACGACGCGGGAGCGGGCGAGCGGCGTAGGAGAGGGCGAGAGCCCGGGAGGGGGAAAGTGAGGCAGTTGGGTTGGCGCACGCCACGCGCTTTAACCCGCCCCCGGACGCCGCGGTAGCCAGATTGGTATCGGCGGCGTAGGTGCGGGCGACCCGTGCGGGAAGAAAAAAGTGAGGCGGTTATGTTTTTTTTGCGGTTTAGTGAGGCAGTTATGTTGGCGCGCCACGCGCTTTAATTCCGCGCGCGCTGTTTTTAGCACATTTTTTCCTCGCCCGCGCCTAAAAATCGGTTTTATAGTGCGCGGCGCTCTTTTAGCGCGCCTAATAAAAATGCTCTAATGACAGAGGTAAGTGCCGGTTATTATGTACTCAGTACCATCTAAGAGCACTCCCTTGTCGTCGGCTTGGATGGGGCTTGTATTTTGGGCAAGCATTGGGAAAATGGCACAGGAATTAGTTAAAGTTTAGCTTTCGTTGTGGAGGAGCTAGGTGTCGTACAAATATCGTATGGAATTCATTCGTGTGTGAAGCAATTTTTTTTTTAACTAGTTGTCAGTTTTAAATGTGCTTAGTTGTCATTTTTAATTCATGTAGCTTGCCATTTTTTTGGCAATCTAGTTGTCAGTTTTAATTCTGCCGAGTTGTCATTTTTATTTCAAGAGCTTGTCGGTTTTAATTGTGCCGAGTAGTCATTTTTACATACATCTTGCCGAAAATACATTACACACTCAAGTTGTTAGTTTAATTGTCCATAATTGTCACTTTTATTTTGTATAGCTTACCAAAAAGAAATACGCCCAGTTACCAGATTATTTGTCGTGCTTGTCTATATATGATTAATTGTGATAAGTTGCCATTAAGCTTGTTGTGTTGTTTATATCCAGTTGAATATCATTATATAGGATATCAGGCTTTTCTAAAAAAAAACTATCACTACACTATATCATTCATCGTTTGTAGCAAACTCGCTATTATTTCCCTTTTATTTTGAAAATATATATAGTGTGTGTGTAAGAGCAAAGTTATACCCTCATGAGTTTTGGTTATTGTTGGTCAAAACAGTAGAGGAACTAACAAGTTTTCTAGTGTGAAACAGTTGGTTAGGTTCCTGAAGTTATAGGTTGGTGATAAAGCTTCAATGAAGATTTACTCATTTATCGAAGCATATCCTCTGGAGCGAAGCTTATCACGGATGTCGACCCCTAAAAAGATAAGGAATCCTGAAGCACGTCTCATCGAAGAAGTTGATCAAGATGGCGAAAGACTTAGTTGTTTTTGCGTAGTTCTTTTTACTTCTTTGAGTCGTAGGAAAAACCGTACTATCAAGAGGGGTTTAGTAAATGTACTTCGAAGGTTTTGATGAAATGACTCAGATCGAATCTAAACCAGTGAGAAGCCAGAGTCGAAGAAATCTCATGTGAGCTAGGTAATGCTTCACCAGCGAAGACTTTGTTCTTTCGGCTCCTGAAGCAGAACCAAGTCCGTGAGTCAGCTTTACTTGGACCGCAAGTAAAGTTGCGCCTTGATTGGAAATATGACCGTTGGGGACAGGTGTCAAGCTGTCACATCGGGTCACTTCAGTCATTTCGCACCTTGGGATTGCTGCCTATAAATATGCCTCCCCCGCCCCCATTGGCAGGGGGGCTGCTCCAACATTGATTCCCTACAGGAGAGAGAGAGAGAGAGCAACCCCACCGAAGCATTTCAAAAACCAATACACCGAAGCATAAGTCCTATTGATCTGAGTTGATTCATTATGACTTAGGAAGAAGTTTGCTAGCCTTGTTATCTTGGAGAACTGCAATTCTCCTAGACGGTTAGAGAGTTGTTCTTCAGAGAGCGAAGAGTTATTGTCGCCTCGAAGTCCAGTTTGTCAAAGGTTTCGGTGATTTCCTCAATAATCAACCAAGAGTGAAGAACTGACCAAGCTCAAGGAGATTGGTGCAGTGGAGAAATGGACGGAGAGAGGTTAGCTCCTGTGTTCAATCACAAGTCCCTCCAACCAGACGTAGCACTTTGCAGAGTGTGAACTGGTCGAACAAACATCGCCGAGTCAAGAGTTCGTTTTACTTTCCGCACTTACATTCTGTTTGTCAATTGCTTCAGAGTTCTGCTTCGATGCAATTGATTCGATACTCTTGATTCACTATGTTCTGCTTCGATCACGTTCTGCTTCAATGTTTACCTTTCTGTTGAATAGTTTCGATTGCTGTGTTATGCTTCACTTCAAAGTTTCATGCGAAATTTTGAAGTGATCATTCACCCCCTCCCCCTCTGATCACATACTTGGTCTAACAATTGGTATCAGCAAGGCACTCTTTTTGGATTAACCTCCTGGAGTGTTTTCAAGTATGTCTTCTAGTATGTCTTTCGCAGCTATTCGCTCTGGCGAACCTATTCCTATTTTCAATGGGAAGGACTACTCTTACTGGAAGGACAAGATGAAGAGGAATATTATGGCTATCAATTCCACTGCATGGCAAGTTGTCTTACATGGTGTTACAGTTACTGACAAGAATACTATCACTCCTGAAGAAGCTCAACTGATGGATCTGGATTCGGTTGTCTGGGTGTTCATCACAAATCACTTGACTCCAGAAAATTATCATGAAGTGAAGAATATTCCTTCGGCCAAAGGTGTCTGGGACTATCTTGAAAAGATTGGTGAAGGTGTTTCTACTCAGAGAGATGCCAGAATTGACACACTCCGAAGCAAATTCTATCGCTTCAAAAGACTCGAGGGTGAAAAGGTTCACTCAATTTACAGCAGACTCACAGCTCTGGCAAATGAGTTGATTTCCCTCGGTGCTGATGATATAACTCCTCACTCAGTTGTCAGAACACTTCTTCGCTCGCTAGATGATTCGTTCGATCACATTGTTCTGATGATCAAGGAAAGGTCTGATTACAGACATCTTGTTGCTGCTGATGTTCTTGAGAGACTCACTACCTTTGAAATGGAAGAAGATGAGAAACATGACATAAATGGTTCTCGAAGGAGATCTCATGCTTTGAAAGCAAAAGCTTCGCGTCATTCTTCGCCCGAAGTCAGTTCTGCTTCAGGTGTCGAATCAGATGATCCTGCAAGCATTGGAAAGGATTTGGCACTGATCATGAGACGCTTCAATCGCTTTCAGAAGAAAGGTTTTTCTTCACCCAAGAAGAGTTATCCTTCAAGAAGCTCAAGTCATTCTTCTCACCGTTCATCCTCAAGAAGCTCTCCATCGAAGGACAACTGCTGCTATAAGTGCAAGAAACCAGGACACTATATTGCTGATTGCCCTCTGTGGGAAGCTGAGAACAAATCGAAGCATTCTCTCAGAGACTCTTCATCGAAGCCTTACAGATCCTCCAGAAGTCATGAGTCAAAGAAACATGATTCCAGTTCAAGAAGGGAAAAGAAGAAAGATTCTGATGATGATAAGAGGAAGAAGTATCATAAGAAGCGTGAGGGTTCTTCATCGAAGACTTACTCGTCTCGTCGAAGCAGCTCTCACCGTGCCAAGGCCTATCTGGGAAAGGAGATGAACTAAGAAGACGAAGCCTCTGGTTCCGAAGCTGAACAAGACTCAAGGTCTGCTTCAGGGTCCGAATCAGATGGTGTTGCTGGATTGGCATTTGCTTCGACAGATGCTTCAGCAATGGCTTCGAGCTCATTCTTCACCAACAACAGTAGTGAAGATGAAACTCCTGCATATTGCTTCATGGCCAAGGCAAAGGTATCTTCATCCAAGTCAACCTATGATACTTCTGATTATTCCTCATGTGAAAGTGATACTAGGATAAGCTATGCTAAACTTGCTAAAATTGCTTCAATTCAACAAGATGAACTTGATTCTCTAAGCAAAACCATTATGAAATCAGAAACGTTGTTGATCAATGAGATTGAGAAAAGCCAAACTTTAACTAATGAGCATGAAGCTCTGAAGGAGAAGTTTGAAGAATTATCCTCTCGGCATGATCTTCTTTCAGTTGATCATGAAAAGCTTACCTATGAATTTCTTCAGAGGAAAGTGGCTCTCGAAAAACTGACAGAGGATCATGAAGAATTGGAATATGTTAATCTCTCTCTCATGGCTCAACAAGGTTCTGAAGCAATTGATAAAACTGAATCACCTTGTTTGGATTGTTTGGAACGAAGCAAAACTATTTCCAAAGGGAAAGCTCCTATTGTTATTGATGATGCTAATGCCTCCGATGAGGAAAACCCTGCTGTTACCGAGGAACTCCTCAGGTTGAAAAACTTATTTGAAACAGGCATGTTCAAAAGTGTGCAAGGACACCAATATCTCTGTGATATCCTGAGGAAGGCTCTCCTTCACAGGAATCCCAGGAATGAAGGTGTTGGCTTTGAGAGAAAGATAAATCCTGATGGCACATATTGGGAGCCTGAGCAGTATCCAAAGACTGTTTGGGTTCTAGCTAAGGAGAAACCCATTGATATTGCTAACCTTTCAGGTTTCGACCGCAAAATGAACAAAGTCATTGTGGATGAATCACTTGATTCAAACTACAAACTCATGAAAGATGAACAGGGAAAAGTTTCAGCTGAGTATGTAGGTACTCCTCCAAAGAATGGATTTTACAAGAGGCAGATATGGGTGCAGAAAGCACTTGTGGAAAAATTGCCTGCTAACCATTCTATGCAGGGAAAGCCTTCGGTACCACCGAATCATTTCTACTCTCTTGAGACGAGAAATGATCCTTTGGTGACCGAATCAAATGTTCCGCAGAAGCAATACTATCGTACTGGTCGCCATACGTATCGTCCTCATAATAATCGTACTAAGATTGCATATGCTCATACTTATGCTAACCATTCGCAGATGACTTACATTTATGGTGTGCTTGATGGTACACCGAAGCAATACACTCCTGTCCGATTTAATATTGCTTCGACCAGTGCTTCAACGTCTTCTCAGTCACCTGCTCGTTTGTGGGTGGTTAAGAAGAACTAATTCTTCTGTAGGGCTATGTCTCCGGTGGTTCCGAATGGGTCATGGATAGTGGTTGCACAAATCATATGACCGGAGACAAGGAGTTGTTCACCGAAGAAAAACTATCTCAATCTTCTCTGAAGTACATTACCTTCGGTGACAACAACAAAGGTAAAGTGTTAGGTTTGGGTAAAATTGCCATATCGAAGGATAAGCACATTGACAAGGTTATGCTAGTCCAATCACTTGGATATAATCTTATGTCTATTTCAAAGTTATGCGATATGGGTATGCTTGTATTGTTTTCTGCTTCGCGTTGTGTTGTTTTTTCACAGGATGACTATTCGTTTGTCTTCGAGGGATACCGAAAGGGAGATCTATACATTGTTGATTTTTCTTCGGGCCCTGCTGTATCCACTTGCTTAATGGCAAAAGCTTCATCTGGTTGGTTATGGCATCGAAGACTTGGTCATGCAGGGATGAGAAATCTTCATAACTTAGTGAAGAAGAATCATGTTATTGGTCTTACCGAAGTAAAATTCGATAAGGATCGTCTCTGGCAGTGCTTGCGAAGCTGATAAAATCACGAAGAAACATCATTCAGCGAAGACCATCATGACTACCACTCGTCCTCTTGAATTGCTTCATATGGATCTTTTTGGTCCTCAAAATTATGCAAGTCTGGGAGGAAACAAATACGGTCTAGTTATTGTTGATGACTTCTCACGATATACTTGGGTTTTCTTTTTGGATGACAAGAGCAAAGTGGTTGAAATCTTCAAGTCATTCGCTAAGAGAGCTCAAACAGAATATGAATTATCTCTGAAGCATATCCGAAGTGATAATGGAACTGAATTCAAGAATACAAATATCGAAGAATTTCTTGATGATCATGGTTTTACTCATGAGTTCTCTGCTGCTTATACACCTCAACAGAATGGTGTAGTTGAAAGGAAGAACAGAACTCTTATTGAGATGGCCAGAACTATGCTTGCTGAATACAAGACTCCAATTAGGTTCTGGGCCGAAGCAATCAATACTGCATGTCACATCATCAAAAAGGTTTACCTTCACAAATTCTTGAAGAAAACTTCACATGAGCTTATCACTGGTAACAAACCAAATGTCTCATATCTTAGGGTATTTGGTGCTCCATGCTTTATTAGAGATATGAATCATAGCTCCAAATTTGCCCCTAAGGCACATGAAGGTTTTCTTTTAGGTTATGGCTCAAACTCTCACACTTACAGAGTCTATAACTCTCACTTTGGGAAAGTTATGGAAACTGTAAATGTAAGATTTGATGAAACTAATGGCTCTCAAAAGGAGCATTTGCCTCATGATCTAGATGAACCTCCACTTGATGAAGTGATTAGGTCCATGGCTATTGGTGAGATTCGCCCTGTCGAAGCTAATGAAAGTCAAGCTGTAAGGGATGATGATGGACCAATGTTCCCACACATAGCCCGGGGCGCTGGAGATCACCATCCTGAAGCTAATGATGAACAGGACGAAGAAGGTCAAGGGAACGAAGGAAATGCTGAAGCTGAACCCGAAGCTGATGCAGATCCTGAAGCAGATGCTGGGCCTGAAGCAAATGATACTGCTTTATCACGAGTTCGAAGAAGAGTTGATGTGGATTCGATTCTCGAAGATATCAATCTACCAGGTCGTCCCACTACTCGATCTCGCACTCGCTTGGCTAACTTCTGTGGAAATTTTTCCTTTGTCTCTATGCTAGAGCCTTCAAAATATGATGAAGCCATGAAAGACCCTGATTGGTTACTGGCTATGATGGAAGAACTTCACCAGTTTGAAAGGAACCAAGTCTGGTCACTTGTTGAAAGGCCAGATCCCTCGAAGCACAACATTATTGGCACCAAGTGGATATTTCGCAAAAAGTAAGATGAAGACGGTATTGTGGTAAGAAATAAGGCTAGATTGGTAGCACAACGTTACACCCAAATCGAAGGCATTGACTTTGGTGAAACCTATGCTCCAGTAGCCCGTCTCGAATCCATTCGTGTCATGCTTGCTTTTGCTAACCACAAAAATATATTGCTATATCAAATGGATGTCAAGAGTGCTTTTCTTAATGGTGAAATCGAAGAAGAAGTGTATGTTATGCAGCCTCCAGGTTTTGAAGACTTGAAGAATCCTGATATGGTGTACAGACTTCACAAAGCTTTGTATGGACTGAAGCAAGCACCTCGTGCTTGGTATGAAACATTGAAGGATTTCCTCCTGAAGAAAGGCTTCAAACCAGGAACAACTGACCCCACTCTTTTCACTCGATCATATAACAATGATCTATTTGTGTGTCAGATATATGTAGATGATATCATTTTTGGCTGTACTAACACTGAGATCAGCGAAGAATTTACAAGGATGATGTCGAAGAAATATGAGATGTCTATGATGGGAGAATTGAAGTTTTTCCTTGGACTTCAGATTCGACAATAGAAGAATGGAACTTTTATTTCACAAGAGAAATACTTGAAGGATTGCCTAAAGAAGTTTGATCTTGCTGAATGCAAGACCATTAAAACTCCCATGCCTACTAATGGTTTTCTTGATGCAGATGAGAAAGGGAAACCCTTCGATCAGAAAAAGTTTCGGTCTATGATAGGTTCACTCTTATACTTATGTGCATCTAGACCTGACATCATGCTATCAGTTTGTATTTGTGCTCGTTTTCAGGCAAATCCGAAGGAATCGCATCATATTGCTGTGAAGCGAATTCTTCGATATCTAGCACATACTCCTTCGTTGGGACTTTGGTATCCCAAAGGCACTCAGTTTGATTTGATTGGATATTCTGATTCAGACTGGGCTGGTGATAGGGTTGACAGGAAATCTACCTCAGGCACTTGTCATTTTCTTGGTAGATCTCTTGTGTGTTGGGCTTCAAAGAAACAGAATTGTGTCTCAATATCTACTGCTGAAGCTGAATACATTGCTGCTGGCTCTTGCTGCACTCAAATACTTTGGCTTAAGCAGACGCTGAAAGATTATGGTATTCATATGAAGAAAATCCCACTTCTTTGTGAAAATGAGAGTGCCATCAAGATTGCTCACAATCCTGTGCAACACTCTCGAACGAAGCATATTGATATTCGTCATCATTTTCTTCGAGATCATGTTCAGCGTGAAGACATTGAGATTAGCCATGTAAGAACTGAAGATCAATTGGCAGATATATTCACGAAGCCATTGGACGAGAAAAGGTTTTGTGCATTGAGATGTGAGCTGAACATCTTAGACTCACACAATGTTCAGTAAGATCGAAACTATTCACTGTATATATTCACCTTCGTTGTGTTATTTTTGTTTAGTTTCGCTTGAGTTTTGCTTCGCCCAAGTTTAGCTTCGTTTGCCATTTGCTTTTTGTTCTGTGTTTAGATTGCTTTATTTATTCGTTTCTTTTGTCCTATATGCTTATCACTTTTAGCTTCGTTGTTGTTCTTCGAAGTGATAAGCTTCGGACCCTACCTCTCCTTTCTGCTTCGCTTCCAATCTTTTCAATCCTGAATGTTAAGCACAATTGAAACGGAAAGCATATTGCTTCGAACGTCATTGAGTTCCGAATCAAATGCCTCCAACTTTATCGAAGTCTTTGCTCTCGGTCAAGACTTATTCTTCGGCCGTAGAGTCCCCGTCTTCTCCGGGTCGTTGAGTTTCGCTCGCGATACGCCACCACATCTGAGCCGTTGAATCGGAAGAGTCAGTTGCTGAGAACCGTACGATGTGATCTGGTAACCGCTCCAGATCGTGCCTATTTAAGGCGATCCCCCCATCGAAACCGTTCCCACACATTCATTCGCCCCGACTCCTCCGTCTTCCTCCTCGAGCGTCCGCAGAGCTCCTCGTCCTCGCCGTCGCCGTCGCCGCTTCACTGCCGGAACGCCGCCGCCGTGGACCTTCCTCGTCGACGCAGAGCACTTCTTCGCCCTCCGTCGCCGTAGCCGCCGTGCGTCACCAAGTTAGGGTACGCATTGCCTCTCGGATCCTATTTGTCTCTCCGTGTTCTTCATCTAGGGTTTGGATCTGAGTTTGTTAGGGTTTGTTTTCTGTTTTAGGGCTGTTTGATCCGTGCTGATCTTTACAACTTGGGAAAGCTGTTCTTAGCATCAAAGCTATCTCATCTTCTCAGGTCTGTGGATAAGATTCGATTCATTCTCTGTTTTGGCTTAGGTTAGGGCTTGTTTTCGAATTGGTTCTAGCCAAAAATCATACAGAGAAGATGCATCCAATCTGAGAATTGATCTGGGTTCCTATCAAAATTGATTTGTTTTGGGTCGAAACCTTTGCCTGTGCTTATTCATTCCCTCTCTTCGTTTCCCTCTTGTCTATGATTCTGTTCACAGGATGTCTGACGAAGAAGCTGCTATGGGGAATGAGTCTCCGATTGTTGAAGGACTGGAAAATTATCCAGAGCCACCGAAGCAGAAGGGAAAAGGTGGCAAAACAAAGGAAGTGAATAATGCCCGAGGCATTCCCGAAGCCATTCGCATAAGGATGGGCTATGACACACCTCCTGAAGAAACAGATCACGATAGAAAGATTCGATTGCAAAAGATTCGACGTTATTGGGCTATCAGGTGGTACAAGTATAAAAGCATTCCTACTTGGAAGTGGGCAATGCAATTTGCATTCAGTCCTCCTTACAGATACACCACTGCTATGTGTGCTCAATACACTGCAGCCAACCGGAAGAAGTACTACCCGAAGCCTCCGGCTGTTCCTCACCCCAACTCTCTCAAGTCCCCTGATGACTATCCTGAAGAGCAAGAAAGGCTTGCCATTTTGGCTGAAAAGAAGAGGATCCGAGACGAGAAGAAAGCTAAAGCTCTTGCTGCTGCTGGCCTTGATGAAGCCGAACCATCGAAGCCTAAGAAAAGGCGAAAGCTTCGGAAGCTTAGTGATTCGCCCCCTCCTGCTTCAGATGAGGAGGCTGAACACGAAGCCGACGACGAAGCTGAAGCAGCTGCTCAGCTCGAAGATTCTATCGAAGAAGATCCTGCTGATGATGCAGATGATGAGTCCGAGCACTCACCCATCCCCCCAAGTCCCAAGAAGAAGTTGTTAAAGAAGCCTCTGAAGAAGAAGGCTGGAGCGAAGCCGACTGCTCCCAAAGGCGTTAAGTTCCAAGAACCTTCAGAACCTCCTGCTCCAAAGAGGAACATTGACTTGACGAACTTGGTGGTCGAGGCACCTCTGTCCCTAAGCCTCCCCGCCGTCCTGTTCCATCCGAGCAGAGGATCAAGGAACGACATGATCCGAAGGCAAAGCCTGTGGCTAAGCCTGCTACCATCCCCGAAGCCAAAGCTCCAGAGCCTATTAAAGCTTCGAAGCCAAAGTCTACTGTGGCTAAGCCTGGTCAGACGTTTTCCCAGGTTGGCACCAAGAAGCTGACAGAAGTTGAGTTGAGGAAAAGAGACCTCATCGAAGCTGAACGCCTGCATGCCGAAGCTCAAGCCAAGGCTAAGGCAGAGAGAGAAGCAAAAGAGAAAGAGAAAGCAGATAGAGCAGCTGCTGAGCTGGAAAAGCAAAGGAAAGCGCTGGCTGAATCTAACCAGCAAGCTGAAGCGAAGCGCAAGCTAGCTGAAGCTAAAGCTCAAGAGGCTAAGGCAGCCGCCGAAGCCAAACAACTTGCTGAAGCTGAAGCCAAACGCCAAGCTCAGCTGGATGTTCTGCGAACAAAGAGAGCAGAAAAATCTGCTAGGGCCGCTCAAAAGGAAGCTGCTGTGGACATGGCGCCGAAGGACTTACCCCCGAAGCCAGTCGCAGCTCCTGTCCCCGAAGCCCAAGTTGAAGCTGAACATAGTGAACACAACTTTCCAGATGCTAGGGAAGGCGAACTGTGGGACTGTCTGGGTCTGTGCCAGACATATTTCAAGCTTGCTGAAGCCACTCATCCTCACACTGTGGATATTGGAGATACATATATCTCTCCCAATCTTTCAGCAATGGTCGAAACCTTGTACAATTAGCTGAGAGATCTGCATTCAAGGAACAGATCAGAAACTGCAAAGATCCTGAAATTTCAGAAGAAAGCTGATGAAGAATCTGATGAGGATTTCAAGAGCGAAGCGACTGCTGCTTCGAAGAAAATTGCTGCCGTAAATGAGCAAACCAAGCAGAATCTTCAAGCTTTTCAAGACAAGCTGAAATCTGCTATTGAAGAATGCTGCAAATCGCATAATGCTTCGGTCATGGCACTTGACTCTAAGAGGCGCGAAGCCATGGTCCAGCAATTAGCTTCACCTCTTCCCAAGCTGCAACAAAGGAAGAGACGACTGATTGCTGACACCGAAGAAGTTGATGAAGTTAGCTCCCACCCGGCCAAGAAAGCACCAAGAAAGGCATCGCCTCCACGATGCAAAATCATCAAACTTGGAAAACCTACAACGAAGCCATCCGCCCCCGAAGTTGTTCCACCCCGTGCTCCAACTCCAACCCCACCTCAACAAGCTTCACAACCATCCGCTCAAGACAATTTTGCTCCACAACCATCTCCACCCCGTCAAGCCATTCCAGACAAAGATTACTCTTCAGCTCACTCTGCTGAGGAGTCAGAAGAAAAAGAAGAAGAAGCCCAAGTGCAAGCTGGTCATGCTAAAGCAAATGCCGAAGCTGATGTCGAAGCAGAGGCCGAAGCCAATGAGTTGGCAATCGTCACTCAACCGCCGAGGCGAATCACAGATGCCCGAAGGCATTGCATTCCTGCTCAAGACACACAGTTGGACTCTCTCTATCCCAGAGAGACTTTTCCCATTTTCATGGGAGAAGGAACTTCTTCAAGGCACGGTCCTGAATTTGACATTGAAGTTCATCGCAAGAAGCTTAGATTCTTTGGCACTAGTCCATATGAATCACCAAGAACTGCTCATGATCTTCGATTCTGGACAGCTGAACAGCAGATTTTGTACACGAAGCTTTACTGTCAGAAAGGAGTTCTTTTCAGACACAGGTACTTGGATATGCACAGTTTATCTGCTGCCACGTGTTTCCAAAACATCGTGGAAACTATCGAAGCACAGAACCTGACTGGATTATTTGCAATGGAAACTCCATTCAATTCAGAGCTAGTGAAGCAATTCTATGCCACACTATATGTATCTGGAACTCCAGATGACACTAGCACTTGGATTCTTGAATGGATGATTCAAGGGAAAGTCTTCAGGATGTACTCCGAAGAATTCATGGAAATTGTGAACATTCCAAGACACACTGGCAAACTTGCAAAGGTTCACATGTTACCGGATCCCACTGAAGCTGAATTCGCATCCTTACTGGATCCCGAAGTCACTGGAGATCACATGCCAGAAAACATTCGCCCGAAGCATCTGGTGTTCAATTCCAAGACATGGTTCTATATCCTGTCAAACTCACTGATGCCTCTCAGTACAGCGAATGAAGAATCAAATATACATTATCCAACTCGTCATGCTCTTATGAAGCTCACCCATGGACATGTATTTGACTTCGAGGATTGTTTTCTTCGAAACATGGTACAAGCTGCTGAATTGGTAAATCAACTGAAGCCATATGCTCCTTGGCTGCAAGCCATTTGCAACCATGGACGCAGCGAAGAATTCACAGCGAAGCATCACCCGAAGCTGTTCTGCCCTCCGGTCCGCGATACCATGAATATCTTCAGGCGGCCAAATGACCCCTTTGCAACTTATGTAGGAGTCAGACAGCACATCAATGAGCGCAACATGTCGAAGCGTTACCAGAAGGAAGTGTATCACTTCGAGGTTGCCATTCGAAACCAACAGCTGCTAGAAAACTTCATCGAAGGCAATCAAAGACAGATGCAACACTTATCTGATGAGATCAATCGCGTTGGAAACATTGCAATGAACAACAACCAATACTTGAAGGTATTGAAGCGTCATTCATGGAAAGGCCTCAGGAAGTTTAACTCTGTGAAGAAACTTGAAGCCGATCGCATATTCAAGGAGTACCCACATCTGCAGAGGAACTTTTCCAGAAATGATACAGTCGACCGCCCCAACCCCAAGATCCCTTCGCTGGACAAGATTGATGAAGTCTTATTCGTCAACCCTACTGAACAGATTCGCCCCGACACCTTTTCTGATGAAGACTCCCACACGTCGAAGCACGACGACGATCCTCTCGACGACAGCGACCTTGACTTGCTTCAAGCGCCGATGGACTTCGACGAGGAAGAGTCACCGGCTTCGACCGAAGGCGATACTTCAGGCGATGAATCTTCGACAGGCGAAGACATTCCGCAGGGTCCCAGGGGTGCAGCTAACGCTTAAATGCTCTCGATCTGCCTATCAACCTTTTGTCCAATTCTTGACAAAAAGGGGGAGAAAGTAGCATCGATTGAGTTTAGATTCGCTGCGGGGTTTAGGGTTTTTGATTCGATTCGATTTTGCGTGTGTTAAGATTCGACAAACATTCCATTCACTTCGATTGGGTTGTATCTTAACGGTTTACTTCGGTTGTGAACTGTTTTATCTTTGTGTATGTTAATAACCCCGTGCTTGCAAGCTGCTCTTCAATATTTTATCTTGCAGGTGGTTATTTTCCCTAAGTTCACAGGTTATTGGATGATTGCATATTCTTCAAGACAAATTATCTCTGTATGCAATTGATTCGCTAGGATATGTGTTAGGCTTCCCATTGATGATATTCTTCAACAAGCATTTTGATGAGGACATCCCTACTAATGTTACACCCATACCCTCACCAACTACACATACTGGACCAGTTACTAGAGCACGTACACGTTAACTAAATTATCAGGTACTTTCGTTTCTTGCGAATCCTTCTATTGTTCATGAACATATGATGTTGCCTAAATTAGATACTTTTGTTTTGCTTATGAATGAAGGACCTAGCATGGACAAGAAGGATGGTCATTGGAGCGGGATCAAGAATGGAGAAGAAGGTGTGCGCGGGGGAAAGTACAGTGGAGCTTCCAGTGGGGATTTTCGCACGTTGAAGCCACCATAAGGCATGCATGAAGGCTTGGACGGAATACACAAGATGCCACTTCATTATTTTCGTCCAAGAGCAATTATAGGTGCTGCGTCACCTTAATATTGGGCTGGGCCCATGTAATTTCGAAATACCACATTATAGGCAGTTTCTAGAGTCCGTATGTGTGGGGAAACCGAGTTAGGGTTGTTTTCGGACCCCACCTCCAAGGGGTCACGAAAATCCCCTCTGTTCCCCCATATATACAGCCCTTAGGGCGTCGTTTAGACTTGGGTTTTAATTAGATTAAAGTTAGTCATAGCCGCAACTTCGAGCTCTTCGTTTGTGTCATCCGACCAGGCCAAGACCTCATTGGAACCCCAACTTTCGTAATCATTCATCTTATATTCGCAATATCCAGATTGCAATTCTTAGTTCTTGCTTGTTCTTCGATTGCTTGCAGGAATTAGACCTTCGTGGTCAGGTTGATCATGCATCCGCGGGATCAATAACCTCTCGGAGTTGGTTTAGCGATCGCTAAGGCGCAACGTCTTCGCACGTTCGTAGTCGGGTCGTGAAAGTCTACTCCACCAAAAATCGATCTCCATCATCTCATCGAAACATCGGGACACCTTCGCCTCTATCAAGTGGTATCAGATTTCCAGGTTGCTCGGTGAGATTTACCAGTTTTCATAGTCTAGATTGGTTCTGTTCTTCATACCTACAGTCCACGAAAAAGCCAACAAAAAAATTAGGGTTAGATCATCACGTCCCAAGACAGTCCTAGCCTTTGTCCAGTTTTCTTTTCAGTACTTGCTTTGTTGAATTTACGGTTGCATCGTTGTGTCAAGTTGCTGATCTTAGCGTCTAGTTCCCCTAGAGTTTCGAGTTCTGATCACAGTTTTCCACGTCGCCGCTGCACAAGTAGTCATCCTACCACGTTCCGCTAATCCGAGTCCAGATACACCACCACGTGCCGCCAAGCAGAGTCCATATACACCAGCACGTCTCACGAGTCCGAGTTGAGTTCCACCATCAGTACGGTTCCTGATATCTCCGTAGCCAGAATAGTTTTGAGTTGATTAGAGTCGGATTTCACCAATCTTTTGTCGTACGTAGAAGAGGGTGATTTCCAAAAAAAAAAAAAAAAAATTGCACATAGTTCCCCTAGAGTCTGGCAGTTTTTAGGCCAAAATTTTCAGGGGTAAAAAAAATTTCGTGCCCATACGTTCCTTACGTCCAGAAACTCGTTTTGAGACGTTCGCCACCATAGTGTTTTTTTCGCACTTTTTCAGCCACCGCAGTCCCGCATCGCAAAAAAAAAAGAGAAAAAAAAAAGAGAGAGAAAATAAAAAATTCAGAGTGTGCTTCACAGTTGTTACGTGCCGCGCCGTGCTTTCGTTGGTGTTTTAGGCTCGCGTCTCTAGTACGGTCTAGCCTAGGATCAGCACAGTACCGACGTTGAGTGTTTATTCAGCTTTGCATCTCTGTTTTGATTACTGTTGATCTTTTTGCTACCATATTTGTCAAGCCTACCTACAGCTCCACATATATCCTACATCGTGCGTTTTGACACCTCCTGGCCATCGCTCTACCATATCTCTGAGAGTTTTGACCCGTTGGTTGTACATCACCACCTGCTGCTAGGTAAGAATTGGTAAAAACGTAAGAAAAGCTTGACGGATTTGTGCTTTCCACCACCCCACATCCATCCCATTAGTAGAAGTAGGATCATATTCCTGTGTGTTTTCTATTTCTGCTAACCATGCCAGGATCACATGATGAAGTGGCGCGGGATGCACCCGATTAGGAGAACATGACAAACAAGGAGCTACATGATAAATTTGCACAAATGATGTCTGAACAGGTGAATGACATCGAGACCAGATTTACAGAGGCAATTGATGGCGTGGAAAAGATGATCGACACCAAGCTCGACGCCAAGTTTACTGAGTTGATCGCACGCCTACCTTCAGCACAGCCACAGCCACCGCCACTACCACGTGCACGACGTATTCTGTTTCCGCGAGGACAAGCTGCTGGTATTGGTGCTCATCCTGCTGCTGCAGTTGCTGCTACTGCTGCTACTGCTGCTTCTGACGTCGTCTAGGACGACAACTACGAGGGTGATTACGAGGAGGAGGTGGAACAGGAAGCGGCCTATGAGCGGCCAGCTGGACGTCCACGTCCCAACATTCGCCACGGTCGACACCAACCACCCCCTCAGGTACGCGATGATGAACACGTGCCTAAACTTAAATTGAATCTTAAGCCGTTTGAGGGTAGATATATTCCTGATGCTTATCTTACTTGGGAGTTAGAAACTGAACAACGTTTTACATGTTTACAATATCCTGAGAATAGACGTGTTACTGCTGCTGTTTGTGAATTCACGGGCTTTGCATCTATTTGGTGGTCTGAACATTGTAGATTGCATGCTAATAATATTCCAACTACTTGGGCTGCTTTAAAAGATGCTATGCGTACTCGCTGGGTTCCTCCTTATTATCAACGTGAATTGTTACAAAAATTACAGCGTTTGAGACAAGGAAAAAATTCTGTAGAGGAATATTATCAAGAATTACAAACTGGATTGATTAGATGTGGCCTAGTAGAGGATAATGAAGCTATGCTTGCACGTTTTATGGGTGGCTTAAACAGGGAGATACAAACTATTCTAGAATACAAGGACTTTGCTACTATCACTCGTTTGTTTCATCTTGCTTGTAAAGCTGAACGTGAAGTGCAGGATCGACAGGCCGCTACAAGACCTAACTTTTCTGCAGGACGAAATACATCATGGACATCGCGTGGAGCTTCTACATCCACACGTCCTGCTGCGCCACCATCTACTTCAGCCGCTCATTCTTACAGGGAGCCACCAAAACAGCCAGCGCCACCATTCAAGGGTGCACAGAGTGGTCCGGCGGCGAGTTCTTCTTCATCCATGGCATCCACAGGGCAAACACGAGATCGTGATATTAAATGTCGCAGGTGCCAAGGTGGAGGTCACTTCGCAAAAGACTGTCCCTCCAAGCGTGTGATGACTATTACGGCGGATGGTGGGTATGAGTCAGCGAGTGACTATGATGAGGAGACTCTAGTTCTCATTGCTCATGAGGAACAGGGTGCCCATGATGATGCTCATGATATAGAGTATATGACTCCTGATGACGCAGATAAATATGCTAGTTTGGTTGCTCAACGTGTATTAAGTGTGCAGGTAACGAAGGCCGAGCAAAACCAGAGGCATAATTTGTTCCACACAAAGGGAGTGGTGAAAGAACGTTCGGTTCGCATCATCATTGACGGAGGGAGTTGCAACAACTTGGCTAGCATGGAGTTGGTGGAGAAGCTATCTCTCACCACAAGACCACACCCCCATCCGTACTATATTCAGTGGTTTAACAATAGTGGTAAGATTAAGGTAACGCGTTCTGTTCGTGTGCACTTTAGCATTGCTGCTTATGCTGATTATGTTGATTGTGATGTGGTACCCATGCAAGCATGCTCTCTTTTACTAGGTAGACCATGGCAATTTGATAGGAATGTTGTACACCATGGTAGGACAAATCAGTTTACTTTGGTTCATCAGGATAAAAATATTGCTTTACTTCCTATGTCTCCTGAACAAATTGTGAAAGATGATCTTGCTAGAGCTAGTAAAGCAAAACAGGAGAAAAATAAGAGTGAGAATGAGATAGCAGCCAAAGAATTTGAGCAACAACATAAGACTAATAGCAAATCTTCTTCTGCTGTTTCTAATGAAATTAAATTGACTAGTCCAACTTTGCTTGCTACTAAGGTTGATATTTCAGATTTGGATGTTAGTCAATATGTGTGCTATGCTTTTGTCTGCACAGAAGCTTTGTTTTCATTTGAGGAATTGCCTCCTTCTTTGCCTCCTGTTGTCACTGACCTTTTGCAGGAGTTTATTGACGTCTTTCCACAAGACGTACCACCGGGATTACCACCTATTCGAGGGATTGAGCATCAGATTGACTTAATTCCCGGTGCTTCGTTGCCCAACCGTGCGCCATACCGTACCAATCCGGAGGAGACGAAGGAGATTCAGCGTCAAGTACAAGAGCTACTCGACAAAGGTTACATACGTGAGTCCCTTAGTCCTTGTGTTGTTCCTGTTATATTAGTGCCTAAAAAGGATGGAACATGGCGTATGTGTGTTGATTGTCGAGCCATTAATAATATTACTATTCGTTATCGTCATCCTATTCCTAGGTTAGATGATATGCTTGATGAATTAAGTGGCTCTACCATGTTTTCCAAAGTTGATTTGCGTAGTGGATACCATCAAATTCGCATGAAATTAGGAGATGAATGGAAAACGGCTTTTAAAACTAAGTTTGGATTATATGAGTGGTTAGTCATGCCTTTTGGGTTAACTAATGCACCTAGCACTTTCATGAGATTAATGAACGAGGTTTTACGTGCTTTCATTGGACGATTTGTGGTAGTCTATTTTGATGATATACTGATTTATAGCAAATCTTTGGAGGAACATTTGGATCATTTACGTGCTGTTTTTATTGCTCTACGTAATGCACGTTTATTTGGTAACCTTGGGAAGTGCACCTTTTGCACCGACCGAGTATCGTTTCTTGGCTATGTTGTTACTCCACAGGGTATTGAAGTTGATACAGCCAAGATCGAGGCGATTGAGAGTTGGCCGCAGCCTAAAACGGTCACACAAGTGCGAAGTTTTCTTGGCCTCGCTGGATTCTATAGGCGTTTTGTGAGAGATTTCAGCACCATTGCTGCCCCTCTCAATGAGCTTACACGCAAGGATGTGCCTTTTACTTGGGGTACCGCACAGGAAGAAGCTTTCACGGTATTGAAAGATAAGTTAACACATGCTCCTTTGCTCCAACTTCCTGATTTTAATAAGACTTTTAAGCTTGAATGCGATGCTAGTGGGATTGGTTTGGGAGGTGTGTTATTACAAGATGCTAAACCTGTTGCATACTTTTCTGAAAAATTGAGTGGGCCTAGTCTGAACTATTCTACTTATGATAAGGAATTATATGCTCTTGTTCGGACATTAGAAACTTGGCAACATTATTTATGGCCCAAAGAATTTGTTATACATTCTGATCATGAATCTTTGAAACACATAAGAAGTCAAGCAAAACTTAATCGTAGACATGCTAAGTGGGTTGAATTTATCGAGACTTTCCCTTATGTCATTAAACACAAGAAGGGGAAAGATAATATTATTGCTGATGCTTTGTCTCGTCGTTATACTATGCTTTCACAACTTGACTTCAAGATATTCGGTTTAGAGACAATCAAAGAACAATATGCAAATGATGCGGAATTTAAAGATGTATTGCAGAATTGTAGAGAGGGTAGAACATGGAACAAGTTTGTGCTTAATGATGGATTTGTGTTCCGTTCTAACAAGCTATGCATTCCAGCTAGCTCTATTCGTCTTTTGTTGTTGCAGGAGGCGCATGGAGGAGGATTAATGGGACATTTTGGCGTGAAAAAGACGGAGGACGTACTTGCTACACATTTCTTTTGGCCAAAGATGAGACGGGATGTTGAGCGTTTTGTTGCTCGCTGCACTACATGTCAAAAAGCTAAGTCACGACTCAATCCTCATGGTTTATACATGCCTTTACCTGTACCTAGTGTTCCGTGGTAGGACATATCCATGGACTTTGTTTTAGGCTTGCCTCGAACAAAGAAGGGGAGGGATAGCATATTTGTTGTCGTGGATAGATTTTCTAAGATGGCACATTTTATACCATGTCATAAAAGCGATGATGCTGCTAATGTTGCTGATTTATTCTTTGGAGAGATTATTCGTTTACATGGTGTGCCCAATACTATTGTCTCGGATCGTGATACTAAGTTTCTTAGCCATTTTTGGAGATGCTTATGGGCTAAGTTGGGGACTAAACTACTTTTTAGTACTACATGTCATCCCCAAACTGATGGACAAACTGAAGTGGTCAATAGGACATTGTCTACTATGCTTAGGGCTGTTTTAAAAAGTAACTTGAAACTGTGGGAAGAATGTTTACCTCATATTGAATTTGCTTATAATCGTTCAGTGCATTCTACCACTAAAATGTGCCCTTTTGAGATTGTTTATGGTTTTCTACCTCGTGCACCTATTGATTTGCTGCCTCTTCCATCTTCGGAGAAGGTGAATTTTGATGCTAAGCAACGTGCTGAGTTGATATTAAAAATGCATGAGTTAACTAAAGAAAACATTGAGCGCATGAATGGTAGATACAAGCTTTCTGGTGATAGGGGTCGAAAGCATGTTGTATTTGAACCAGGAGATCTTGTTTGGTTACATCTACGAAAAGATAGGTTTCCTGATTTGCGCAAGTCTAAGTTAATGCCACGAGCTGATGGTCCCTTTAAGGTTTTACAGAAAATTAATGATAATGCATATAAACTTGAGCTACCTGCAGATTTTGGGGTTAGTCCCACATTTAACATTGCAGATTTGAAACCTTATTTGGGAGAAGATGATGAGCTTCCGTCGAGGACGACTTCAATTCAAGAAGGGGAGGATGATGAGGACATCCCTACTAATGTTACACCCATACCCTCACCAACTACACATACTGGACCAGTTACTAGAGCACGTGCACGTCAACTAAATTATCAGGTACTTTCGTTTCTTGCGAATCCTTCTATTGTTCATGAACATATGATGCTGCCTAAATTAGATACTTTTGTTTTGCTTATGAATGAAGGACCTAGCATGGACAAGAAGGATGGTCATTGGAGCCGGATCAAGAATGGAGAAGAAGGTGTGCGCGGGGGAAAGTACAGTGGAGCTTCCAGTGGGGATTTTCGCACGTTGAAGCCACCATAAGGCATGCATGAAGGCTTGGACGGAATACACGAGATGCCACTTCATTATTTTCGTCCAAGAGCAATTATAGGTGCTGCGTCACCTTAATATTGGGCTGGGCCCATGTAATTTCGAAATACCACATTATAGGCAGTTTCTAGAGTCCGTATGTGTGGGGAAACCGAGTTAGGGTTGTTTTCGGACCCCACCTCCAAGGGGTCACGAAAATCCCCTCTGTTCCCCCATATATACAGCCCTTAGGGCGTCGTTTAGACTTGGGTTTTAATTAGATTAAAGTTAGCCATAGCCGCAACTTCGAGCTCTTCGTTTGTGTCATCCGACCAGGCCAAGACCTCATTGGAACCCCAACTTTCGTAATCATTCATCTTATATTCGCAATATCCAGATTGCAATTCTTAGTACTTGCTTGTTCTTCGATTGCTTGCAGGAATTAGACCTTCGTGGTCAGGTTGATCGTGCATCCGCGGGATCAATAACCTCTCGGAGTTGGTTTAGCGATCGCTAAGGCGCAACGTCTTCGCACGTTCGTAGTCGGGTCGTGAAAGTCTACTCCACCAAAAATCGATCTCCATCATCTCATCGAAACATCGGGACACCTTCGCCTCTATCACATTTACTTCGACTTTATAAATCTTCGATGCTTGCTTTCAGGGGGAGTCAAAAGCTTCATATCTTAGAGTTTGCTCTCAACTCAAATTCAAAATTCCATATCTTTTATCGATGCCTGTTTTGTCAACAATAGTCCAAAAAGGGGGAGATTGTAAGAGCAAAGTTATACCCTCATGAGTTTTGGTTATTGTTGGTCAAAACAGTAGAGGAACTAACAAGTTTTCTAGTGTGAAACAGTTGGTTAGGTTCCTGAAGTTATAGGTTGGTGATAAAGCTTCAATGAAGATTTACTCATTTATCGAAGCATATCCTCTGGAGCGAAGCTTATCACGGATGTCGACCCCTAAAAAGATAAGGAATCCTGAAGCACGTCTCATCGAAGAAGTTGATCAAGATGGCACAAGACTTAGTTGTTTTTGCGTAGTTCTTTTTACTTCTTTGAGTCGTAGGAAAAACCGTACTATCAAGAGGGGTTTAGTAAATGTACTCCGAAGGTTTTGATGAAATGACTCAGATCGAATCTAAACCAATGAGAAGCCAGAGTCGAAGAAATCTCATGTGAGCTAGGTAATGCTTCACCAGCGAAGACTTTGTTCTTTCGGCTCCTGAAGCAGAACCAAGTCCGTGAGTCAGCTTTACTTGGACCGCAAGTAAAGTTGCGCCTTGATTGGAAATATGACCGTTGGGGACAGGTGTCAAGCTGTCACATCGGGTCACTTCAGTCATTTCGCACCTTGGGATTGCTGCCTATAAATATGCCTCCCCCGCCCCCATTGGCAGGGGGGCTGCTCCAACATTGATTCCCTACAGGAGAGAGAGAGAGAGAGCAACCCCACCGAAGCATTTCAAAAACCAATACACCGAAGCATAAGTCCTATTGATCTGAGTTGATTCATTATGACTTAGGAAGAAGTTTGCTAGCCTTGTTATCTTGGAGAACTGCAATTCTCCTAGACGGTTAGAGAGTTGTTCTTCAGAGAGCGAAGAGTTATTGTCGCCTCGAAGTCCAGTTTGTCAAAGGTTTCGGTGATTTCCTCAATAATCAACCAAGAGTGAAGAACTGACCAAGCTCAAGGAGATTGGTGCAGTGGAGAAATGGACGGAGAGAGGTTAGCTCCTGTGTTCAATCACAAGTTCCTCCAACCAGACGTAGCACTTTGCAGAGTGTGAACTGGTCGAACAAACATCGCCGAGTCAAGAGTTCGTTTTACTTTCCGCACTTACATTCTGTTTGTCAATTGCTTCAGAGTTCTGCTTCGATGCAATTGATTCGATACTCTTGATTCACTATGTTCTGCTTCGATCACGTTCTGCTTCAATGTTTACCTTTCTGTTGAATAGTTTCGATTGCTGTGTTATGCTTCACTTCAAAGTTTCATGCGAAATTTTGAAGTGATCATTCACCCCCTCCCCCTCTGATCACATACTTGGTCTAACAATGTGGGTTTTTTTTTTTGATATACCAAGTTTTTCCTAGCACAAAAAATGTAACAGTGTAGCATGTATACCTTGTAGCTCAAAAGCAAGATCCGATAGCGTGGCAGTATCATGTAGCTAAAGTTATAGCACTGTAGCATGCATGATGTACTACAACATGAGTACGAACACGCCGCATGAAATACTTGCTATGTGGCGTTGCCGGATGACTTTTCCCAAGAAAGTTTTGTTTTGCAGAATAGTTCTTTTTACTTGTTCATTTTATTCCTTATGCATATTTTTAAAGTACACTCTAAATAATTTTACGACACAAGCTTTACGGGGATGGGATGTGTTTACACACACAACAAATAATCTAATATTTCTAATTTTTTGAAAAAACATAGTACGTGAGTACAATGCAAACATTGCTCCCAGTCTACATCGTCAGTGCTGACCGGTTAAGTCGATCGTCATTGCTGATTGCACAAGGCAAGTAGGCAATGACATCGTGATAATTTTGTTAGACCTCCCACAATGGAAGTATCATAGCTAGTATCACGCGTGTCAACTAGACAAATTTGGTGACATGGCATAAAATTAAATGAAGAAAAAGAGGGTTGAGTATCATATTAGGGCATCTTCAATGGTTGTAAGATAGGTGTTGATAAATTTGCCCCGTAGGATATGTTGATGATGTGGCATGCAATAAATGAGGTAAGAGACCAAAGTTGTATGTAGATTAACCAACACCTCTTGCACAAGCTACAAAATAGAATAGAGAGCAACTACATTTATTTTTTCACCTTTTCTTGAATGTATTACATACAACCCATTGGAGTATTTGTATGATAGCTTGTTGGTTGATGACGTGGACATTTTACCAACAATACTTACATACAAACCATTGGAGATGCTCTTATGATACCGTATCAAAATAAATGCTAAGCTAGTATGGGTCTTGCATGGCAATAAATACTACTCTTTCCGATCCATAATAAGTGTCGCAAGTTTTGTACTAAGCTAGTACAAACTTTATACTAGATGGGCGACACTTATTTTGAATCGGAGAGAGTACTATTTATGATACTAAATTATGATACTATGCATTGTAAAGGTGGTATCACACTAGTATTATGTGCATCAGGTTTTAACTCCTCTGACTTCTTTTCTAGTACTATCCCGTTGCCAACAAAGGACTTTTATTACTCTAGCTGTATAGTTACTTACTTCCGTCGAGCTGTGTCTCGCGTCCTCCTCGAACAATCTCTCCCGCTCCCGCTCCCGCTCGCCTCCTTCATGTCGTCAACTCAACCATGGCGGCCGCGGCGGCTATGAAGACGTTCGTGCTCTACCCGTCGCTGGGCGTAGGCCATCTGAACCCCATGGTGGAGCTGGCCAAGCACCTGCTCCGCCACGGCCACAACGCCGTCGTCGCCGTCATCGACCAGCCGGACGGCGACGCCACCTCAGCCGCCGCCGAGCTCTCCATCCCCGCCTACTTCTTCTTCGCCTCCGCGGCCAGCGATCTCGCCGTGTTCCTCAACATGCCGTACAGCTACCCCGGCCTGCCGTCGTACAGCGACTTGGGCGACGCGCTCGTGCACTTCCCCGGCATGCCGCCGATCCGGGCGGTGGACATGCTGATCACTGTGCAGGACAAGGAGAGCGACCTGACCAAGGTCCGTCTGTACCAGTTCAAGCACATCGCGGAGGGAAGGGGCGTGCTGGTCAACAGCTTCGATTGGCTGGAACCCACGGCCCTGAAAGCGCTCGCCGACGGCGTCTGCGTTCCCGACCGGCCGACACCGAGAGTATACTGCATCGGGTCATTGGTCAACGACGGCAAGAAGAGCGGGGACGGCGAGACGTGGCACGAGTGCCTCGCGTGGCTGGACGCGCAGCCGGAGAAGAGCGTCGTGTTCCTCTGTTTCGGCAGCAAGGGCGCGCTCCCGGCGGCGCAGCTGAAGGAGATTGCTCGCGGGCTAGAGAGCTCGGGGCACCGGTTCCTGTGGGTGGTGAGGATCCCGCCGGAGGAACAGAGCGAGTTCCCGGAGGAGCCAGACCTCGAGCGGCTGCTACCGGCGGGGTTCTTGGAGAGGACGAGAGGCAGGGGCATAGTGGTGAAGAACTGGGTGCCGCAGGCGGAAGTGGTGCGGCACCAGGCGGTCGGCGCCTTCGTGACGCACTGCGGCTGAAACTCGGCGCTGGAGGCGATCATGGCAGGGCTGCCGATGGTATGCTGGCCGCTCTACGCCGAGCAGGCGCAGAACAAGGTGTTCATGGTGGAAGAGATGAAGATCGCCGTGCCGCTGGAGGGATACGAGAAAGGGATGGTGAAGGCGGAGGAGATAGAGGCCAAGGTGAGGCTGGTGCTGGAGGCGGAGGAAGGGAGGAAGCTCCGGGAGATGCTTGCGGCGGCGAGGAAGATGGCGTTGGACGCCATTGGCGAAGGCGGGTCTTCTGAAGTGGCATTTGCAGAGTTCTTGAGTGATTTGGACTTTGGAGAACAGCAGCGTTGAGGATCGAGGGTGCCATTGAATAACCTGAGAAACAAATACAGCAGTTCATTGTGAATGGCAATTCTGAACCTATGTATTTGTAATAGAAAAAATCTGAGAGAAAAATGGAGACACATAACATAAGCAATATTTATGTCATACAAAATAATATTGGATGCTAATACACAACTTGTCAATTGAAAAATACTTAGATGCAAATGCGTGCTTTGTAGTGCCGTTGTATTGCTGTCATCGTTGCTTTGAAGGAATAAGAGCATCTCCAGCCGTTCGGACCCAAGCCGCGTTTCGGCGCTATGTCAGCGCCGCTTGGGGCCGTTCAGGCGGCGAAACCGGCTTGGGGCGGCCTCCAAGCCGGCGCATATTTGGTCCAGGGGCACAAGTGTCGGCGCTATTTTAGAGGAAAAACGACACATGTCAGCATATGATAGGCTATAGTTTCATCCGGCGCCCCTAAGAGGCCCCCAGAAACCTGGGGATCTCTTGGGTTCGCCGGCGCTATTTCGGTTCTTGGGGCCTCTTGGGGGCGCGAGTGAAAGAAATTTCGCCGGTTTGGACGTAAAAAGTGGTCCCGGGGACACTTGTGGGCGCGGCTGGAGATGCGCTAATAAACGAATCATAGCACCAACCGTCAATACATCAAAATTTCATATGGAAAATCATGGATAAGAAACCAAATTACTTGCAAAACCTTGAGAGCATCTAGAGTGGAGAATGTACTACAAACCCTCCTCGTGCCGTGCTTGGGCCGCTAGGCCAGGCACGCGGGCCGGCTCAGCACGACACATTTAACTTTGTACTGTATATATTTTTGTATAATTTATATAAATACTAGTACGTTTGTCCGTGCGTTGCAACGTGCGTAATTAATGATGATTTTCTACAATACAATATATATGGTATGCAAAACTAAATATTTACCCACTTTAATTAGGATGGATCGTGCGAGGGCGGTGTCGCCTTCGATCACAAGAACCATTCCATGATCGATTCTGCACTCCTCGGCAAACTCTCATGACCAACGCTCCTATAGACCTAAATCATTATATATCAAGACCACCCTTTTCCTCACATATGCTTATTTTCCATGTCCAAGTAAGCCTGTAAGAGAAAAAAATATGATTATGTAAATATGATGTAATCTTTTTAATTTTTTTGCAACATGATATATATAAATTCCCTTTTTCGAGGGAAAAGGGATACATAGACCTAAATCTAACCAAAATTGTTAGGGTTTTCAACTCTTCATGGATCAAACCTTACATTCCCCTGATATAGTTATAGCCATTTTTTGAAGGACCTATCGAGATGATGTAGTTCTTGCATGAACTGGCGGTGGAGCTCCGACGCGCACCGCGATAGTTTTCGGTTAGGCTTCAATTGTCCCTTTGTCTCTTTTGAGTGAACTACCCCTTTTTGTCCTTGCCGTGCACCACAATGTTAATACCAACCATTTCTTCAACAATCGTCGATCTTACCGGTCTAGTGGTTGATAAGGCCACCGGCTCAACCACGATCGCTTCCCCTTTCGAACAGATCGAACGCCCCCGTGGTCTTCGTGGCGTTCAGGTCCATCGGTTTGCATGGAAGTGGTAGGGTTCATGCGATCAGGAGATTTATCAGCTACCTTAAATAATTTCTAATTGACCCTTTTCAAGAAGAAAAAAAGATGAAGTAAATTAATTGGTAAACACTAAAACTTTGAGAAACACATAAATAAATAAATCTGATATAAAAACCATGTTACTTCTTAGCTTTCTTGTCATGCGATCATTGGTGTACTGATTCACTCCAAAGATGCACGGACAGTAGCCATCTCGGCATCGCCATATTGGTCTCCGGCTCCGCGCTTGAGATCGAAGGCACTTCCTGGGTACTTCGTTCTTCATCAAAAGAGCGCAAAGATAGGCTGACGTTAAGAGGGATGAATTCCTCAAGCACGAGTCTCTATTGTCTTGTCCTCCTTGCCGTTCACTTCATTACCTTGAATCTTGATTGCTACATATATCAGGCATATAAAAAGTTGGAGCAAAGGTGTGTGACAGTACGTAGTGTGTGGGTGAGGGAGAGTTGGTGCTGGAGACACCGATCCTTAGAGCATCTCCAGCCACGCCCCCAAGAGGCCCCAGGACGGCGAAACTAGCGCCGTGAGGAGAAAATTCCCTCAGTCGCGCCCCCAAGGCCCAAATAGCGCCGGATTGGGCCAAAATTGAGTCCGGCGATCCCAACCCAAATCCAGCGCGCTAGGGGCGCTTGGGGTCGCCGGATGAAAGGAAAGCGCGCGAATGGGAAGGAAAGTTCGCGCGTCCTCGCGCCGCGCCCCACCAGTCGGCGTGTGAACACGCGTCGTCGTCATCGTCTCGCCTCGGCTTCCCCGCACCTGTTGCCGCCGCAGAGAATCAATGCGGCGCCGGTGACGAGTCCAATCGGCGCAGAGGGCATCAATGCGGGTCGCCGAGAAACCCAACGGTCAGACGACCGCGCCGCCGTCTGTTCGCGTTCTTCCCCCGCTATAAAAAGGGCTCCCCGGGGAGCCTCGCCACGCACTCTCCTCTCTCGCCCTCTCTGCTCCTCGCCGCCCTCTCCTCTCTCGCCATCTCGCCGCGCACTCTGCTCTCCTCTCCTCTCCTCTCTCGCCATGGCCGACGACGAGCTCGCCCGCAACGGATTCCGTACCCGGAGCCTGTCGCAGATGGAGACTCTCCTCCTCGCGCAGGCCGGCTACCCGTGCCCGCCGGACACCAGGCCGCCCCACTCGTGGGTGCTGTCCGCCGGCGGTGTGCCGGTACCTCTGGTGCCGTTGATCAGCACGGCCGCCTTCCGTCGGGAGGTGGACGCGGTGCGGGCCACGATGACTGCGACGGAGCGCACCAACCCAGGCAACGCGGCGAACAATACGCCTGCCTGGGAGCAGTACTTCAAGCTCCAGCGTGCCCAGGCACGGGCCTCTACCAATGGCCTGGCCATCGTGGCAGGCCGGTACAACCGCGACGGGCGGGCACGCTGGTGGAGCGCGCCGGGGCGGACGCTCGAGTTCGTCATGCGCCACATTGTCGAAGGCAACTCGTCGCGCCTCGACTACCCCAACATGGGCTACGACGCCGGCCTGGGCCATCGATCCTACACCCGCGGCACTCCTCTGTGGGCGTCGATGCCCCGCGACGACGGCGGCTCGTCGTCGTCCTCCGGCGCTCCTTCGCGCAACTCCGGCTCCCAATCGTCGGGGCCGGCCTTCTCGACGCCACAGTTCGCCCCGGTGAAAACCGAGGTGAAACAGGAGGTGAAGAAGGAGCACTCCCCGGCGAAGCGCCGTGGTTTCCTCGGCAAGGTCCTTGGGAAGAAGAAGAAGAAGGACATTGCCCCGCCGCCTCCTCCTCCGCCGCCGGCCGTCGACAGCGACGACGAAGAGGGCCTCGCCTTCCAGATGGACTGGGCGAGGCGAGACTACTTGGCCAAGCAGGTGCGTCTGCAACAGCTGGAGATGGATCGGGTCGAGGCCATGAAACGGGCCGAGGAAGCCCGGCGCTCCGAGCTGGCGAGGCGCGCCGAGCAGGCGAAGCGCGGCGAGGGCAGCAGCAGCCGCAGCAAGTGGGCGCCTCCACGACCTCCGTCGCCGCCGTTCATCGTCCTCGACGGCACTGACGACGAGGAGGAGGAGCCACTGCGGGTTCGGAGGAGGAGGGGCTCCATCGGCGGCGGGACTTGTGGCGCGCAGGCCGGCGTCAAGCCGGAGCCAAAGGATGGCGGCGACGGCGACGGCGACGATGGCGGTGCAGCCGGCGGCGCTGCTGGAGGAGGAGGCGGCCCGGAGTCGTCAATGGAGGCGCTCTACTCCTTCTTCTTCGATCAGTAGGCTAGCGTAGTTTTTTTATCTTTTATGTAAAAATCGCCCGAATATTATGAATTCAGTCGAACTTCCTCTAAATTAAATGCGTTTGGTCGTTTTTTGTTTGAATTTGGCCGATACTTGGGGGTCATCTTGGGGCCGCGGCTGGGTAGCCGGCCCCCCAGGACCTATCGCCGCGCAAGTGCCCCCCAAGCGGCGCTAAAAATAGCGCCGCAAATCGTCCTAAGGGGGCGAACGGCTGGAGATGCTCTTAGGTCTCTCCCTCGATCTATAACGATTGGGGAAGCAGTGGTGGGTTCGTGAGGCACCTGTTGCAAACTGATTTGGCGGCGAAGGAGTGGGCTGTGGGGTACCTCCTATGATGGCCAGGCATCCTGCGGCAGCCAGAGAAGCGACCAAGGACGATGGTGAGATGACAGGGATTGGACTGAATCCATCTACGCGACTGCACCCACGACGCCTCCGCCTGATGCCCTCTATCCCTTCCCATCTCTCGCCTTCACATCTCACTTCGGTAGTCCGGTATCGTCGTCGTCTCCATGTGGGCACCGACGTACGATGAGTGCTGAACCGCGTACCTTGTAGAAGCGGTTGTGGGGTGCCGCTGCCGGCCATCTCACCGCAAGAGGAGTAGGAGAGCCGTGTCGATGAGGATTGGCTGATTTGGGGACACCGCACGGAAAAGGGAGATATGACGGGATAATATATTTTTCGTTGGATGGCTAACAGTTTTTTTACCTTATTGTTCGCTAGATGCTTTTTTTAAACTTATCGGTGGCATGGTGGGTAATTATTCAAAACTTCAAAGGCAAAAGGCTAGTTGAACCATCACGACGACGACCGTGGATTCTTTTTTAACAGTAGTGATTTTGTAATACATATGCTTAATAATACCTAATAATATAATATTTTCAATATTTTCTAAAGGTATAAGGGCTAAACGGGTCATCTGTAAGGCACATTTATTAAACTAGATGATACCCCGCGCTTTGCTGCGGAAATTAGTCGCCTATATTTCAACGAAATTTAATTTTGTGAATTTTAAATATTTAGATTAATACCAAATGAAACAAAAATTAAAACACACATAATTTATTATATTTGATTATGTTTAGTTATACTTTTTTGAATATAATATAGTAAGAAAACAAATATATGTTTTCATGCATGGTTAAATGTGGTGGTGGGTCTAATCTCATGCATGGTTGCATGTTGAGGTGAACCTATCCCACTCATAATTGTGTGATGATGTGACATGCTTGCATGTTAAGATAGATAAGATGGTAGGAATGATCTATTATAGTATTATAGATGTGTCATGCTTGGGTCAGACACGCGGGCCGGCTCGGCACGACACATTTATTAAGCGTGCCCGTGCTGTGTCGGACCGGCACGGCACGGGCACACTATATGATAAACGGGTCAACCAATCTGCCCCTCATCCACCTAAAAAAAAAAACCAATCTGCCCTCGTCCTTGTACTCGAGCCGCCTCCGGCCACCATATCATCCTTATCGAAGCTCGTAGCCACATCATTGGCACTTGGCAAACTTTCAGGCCTTTATGTGACACCTGACACCCTAAAGAAGCTGCCGAAAAACATTGATCCTTCTTTTTCTCTACACACTATAACATTGCAAACTGCATACATGACAATGATTATATTTTTGTTACCGCGACTGCTGTCGAGTGAAGGGTGAAATAGCAGGGAATCTAACGGTGACACATGGTTGAACCAGACGGTGCGTGCACGAGAGGACCCATCGTGGGCTCCCATTTGTCGTCCAGTCGATCGTCTCCACTGTTTGTCGTCAATGCTGATCGCATACGGCAACGACCTTGATAGAGAATCTTGTGGTGAAATCACGTGGCCGTGGCCGTGGCCGCTGTTCCACACTTCCACTACTTGAAGCTAGAAGCGGAGCACCTCAAATGGCCGGTGTGGTCGAGCCGCACGCCGCGTCCTTCTCAGTCCTCACTCGCACACTCTCCTCCTCCTCCTTCCCCCCGATCCAGACCCGTTCCCAGCCATGGCGGCGGCGGCGCCGGCGGCGAAGACGTTCGTGCTATACCCGTCGCTGGGTGTCGGCCACCTGAACCCCATGATAGAGCTGGCCAAACACCTGCTCCGCCACGGCCACAGCGTGTTCGTCGTCGTCGTCGACCCGCCGGACGGCGACCCCGCCTCGGCCGTAGCCGTGGCGCGCCTCGCCGCGGCCAACCCTCTCATCGCCTTCCGCCTCCTCCCGGTCCCGCCCTGCCCCGACCCCGCCGCGCACCGGGCCAGGCGCGACCTCCACACGCTCCGCCTCGCCAACCCCGTGCTCCGGGACTTCCTGCGCTCCCTGCCGGCCCCCGCCGACGCGCTCCTGCTCGACATGTTCTGCGTCGAAGCGCTCGACGTCGCCGCCGAGCTCGCCCTCCCCGCCTACTTCTTCTTCGCCTCCAACGCCAGCGCCCTCGCCGTCTTCCTCAACATGCCCTACCACTACCCCGGCCTGCCGTCGTCCTTCAAGGACATGGGCGAGACGCTCGTGCACAACCCCGGCATGCGGCCGATCCGCTCCGTGGACATGCCGATGTCGGCGCACGACAAGGAGATGGACATGGTCAAGGTCCGGCTGTACCAGTTCAAGCGCATCGCGGAGGGGAGGGGCGTGCTGGTCAACAGCTTCGACTCGCTGGAGCCCATGGCCCTGAAGGCTCTCGCCGACGGCGTCTGCGTGCCCGGCAGGCCGACGCCGAGGGTATACTGCATCGGGCCGTTGGTGAACAGCGGCGGCGGCGAGCGGCGGCACGAGTGCCTGGCGTGGCTGGACGCGCAGCGGGAGCGGAGCGTGGTGTTCCTCTGCTTCGGCAGCATCGGCGCCGTATCCGCGGCGCAGCTGAAGGAGATGGCTCATGGGCTCGAGAACTCCGGCCATTGCTTCCTATGGGTGATACGGAGCCCACCTAAGGACCCGGCCAACTTCTTCGAGCCGCGGCCGGAGCCGGACCTGGATGCGCTACTCCCCAAGGGGTTCATGGAGAGGACACGAGACAGAGGCATGGTGCTCAAGATGTGGGCGCCGCAAGCGGAGGTGCTGCAGCACGCCGCCACCGGCGCCTTCGTGACGCACTGCGGATGGAACTCGGCGCTGGAGGCGATCATGGCCGGGCTGCCGATGATATGTTATCCGATACACGCCGAGCAGGCGCTAAACAAGGTGTTCATGGTGGAGGAGCTGAAGATCGCCGTGCCGTTGGAGGGATACGAGAAAAGAATGGTGAAGGCGGAGGAGATAGAGGCCAAGGTGAGGCTGGTGATGGAGACGGAGGAAGGGAGGAAGCTCAGGGAAATGATTGCGGCCGCGAGGAAGATGGCGTTGGACGCCATCGCCGACGGCGGGTCTTCTGAAGTGGCGTTCGCTGAGTTTTTGAGAGATTTGGAGAACAGCAGCATGGAGAATGGCGAATGCAACAATTGATCAAGCTGCATGACGGATGTATTCTGGAAGGAAGGAAGGTAGTGACAACTTGCAGAATTCAGATAATGCAGATTTTCTAAGCAGCATTAAGAGAAAAATAGAGAGTTTGTATTACTGCATTACTTTATGAAATGCAGCAGGACTCATTGCTCACTAAAATTATTATCTACTCCCTTGGTTATTAAATATCAGTTTTTTCTAGAGATTTTAATATAAACTACAAAAGGAGCAAAAGGTGTATGACTGTATATCTAAACTTTGTCTATATACATTCATATGTAGCTCTTATTAAAATCTCTAATAAGATAAAAACGAAGGAAGTTTCTTACTTAAGAAAAGAATAGTGTTTTTTTCTGTCAGCATAAAGCTTCCTTCTTTATTTAAACAACTAGGAAAATGCCCGTGCGTTGCAACGGAAGCATGATTTATATATTGGCAAATTTTGAAAAGAAATCATTAACTTATCTTTGTTATACTAGGACAATGCCCGTGCGTTGCAACGGGGAAATAAATCATCGTGTTCCTCACAATATATTCATGTGATTTAGTGACATATGAAAAGGTTTACTTAATTTGATTGAATGATATATGGAAATATTTAATTAACGTGATTGAATTATGCATGGAAAGATGTTAATATGATTTAAGTCGCATATGGTAAGGTGTGGTTAAATAAGATTTGGTGGGATAAGAAAACCGGTTGGACGAAAAACTCGATGAAGAGGCGTGGTGGAAGAAAATAAACCGGTTGACGAAACTGCTGGCAAAACACTTGAAAGGAAACCGTGAGGAACCGTTAGCTTTTTTTTAGATAGTAGAGATTTTGCTAAGTCTCTTCTAGATGAAAAATAGTTAACTCCTTGATTCACTGTACTATTGTACCCCTCAAAAAAAGGTTCACGGTAAGATCGTAACATCAATATTTGTGAGTGTGCAATTTTTCTTTTGATGCCATAGTAATGGATTTCATTATTGGTCCGGTGTGCGCTATCTCTATCTGTTGTGTTTGTGTTTGTGCAAGGCTAGCCTGATATGTCCATTTTTTTTTCTTGTGTTTATGTTTAAATGATAATACATTGAGAATCTTTTATATCACTAAGCCCCTTAGGTTTGAGCCTTGAGAACTAACTGAGACTTTACATTTAGAATCCAATCATAATCTTCAGCTTCCTGTTGCTCGCCCTGGCGCTTTCCATTTATGTCCGTTGATGCCGATATGTATGTTGCAAATCTATCCCGCAAGTGTGCGGCTCTTGATGGGAAAGACTTAGGTGCGTCAGAAATAGTGAGAAGTCTGATTGTCATTGTTGAAATATAAATATAGTTCCTACCATCTCTCCATCAGTTCGAACTTTTGGAGTAACTGGCTGATGCATTAATCTATAATACCTAAATAGTTCATCCCCACTAACCTATCTATCTTTACATGCAAGCTATCCACATCATCAAGTATGTCCATCATGCAAAAAAATCCACTAACTATGCATGCACATGCTTCCATTAATTGCATTCAAATGCAACCTAAATAAATAATAACCTTTTATGCACTTAGCCTCACAATTTATAAGAGACTTTTTTTATAAAAAATAAATTATGAGGTATCTCATATTTTATTTTTCTATGCACATCTATAATTGATATTATTGATTTAGGCTTAGCCAATGGTGGAGATGTCTCTGCTATCTATACTCAACATTATTTTCATCTCATATTGTCTCTCACCATATATTATCAAGCTAATAAATTAAAAAAACAAAAATCATACTCATCTTTTGGGTTTTTATCAAATTTCTTACATTTTTGCTCTAAACAATATTGATTTCAAAATAGAATTTATAATCAAATTATATCACACTTAATATTTTTTCTCATATTTCAAAAAAACCATTTTTCTTATTTTTTTTCTCTGAAAAATTCCCGCAGCAACGCACGGGGTATCATCTAGTTCTATATGATACCAGAGCCAAGAGGTCTTGAGTTCAAGACCCTGTCAACGCAGTATTAAATGAATGATTCTGCGGCCTGCACCAAACCCACACAAGGACTAAAATAGCCTAGACGTGAGGGAAGTGTTGAAATATAAATATAGTGCATAGCCTTTTCCCACCAGTTCAGACTTTTGGAGTTATTGGCTGGTGCATCAATTCTATAGTCATCAAAATCCGTATTAGTACCTGCTAAGGCCAGTTTGGAAGCCCGTTTTCTTTCAAATAAAGTTGTAGAAAAAAAATACACCTCGACCAATTATTTTGATTCCGAGCGAAATTTGTATAGCGGCCAGTAAAATACACGTAAGTTAAACACTACTGTTCATGTAAAATTTGAGTTTTTTTAAACATCTAGGGAGCTCACGGTAAAAATGACAAATTCAGTTCGAAATAGTGCATGAACAGTAGTGTTTAAATAAACTACAAATTTCTCGTTTTTACCGCGAGCTTCCCAAATTGTCGAACTTGTTCAAAATTTGCACATTTTGAGCTTTTTTATATTTATTTATTTATTTTTCGTCTCCCCTGATGCAGATGCACTCTACGAGACTAGCGTTTCACCAGGACTCTTCGGATAGAGAGATTCTAGCACCCTTCCAATTTCACGTAGAGGAGCAATGCTACACTCACCGACGAATACGGGGTTTTATGGAGTCAGTTTTGATTAGGCAAGATCTGATTGGATTAAAGGAAATGAGCAGAACCATCTGGAGGGACGATTGTGATTTGAGGAAAGGCCCCGTAATAGCCCGTATAACCCCGTTGGTTTAGCATTTTTGCACGTAGAGTAATCGTACCCAGCCTTGGTGGACATTTAAAGACAGCATCCATAAGCATGGCTGGAGGTTCCTGACTATGCCTGATGGTCTATGCGCCCGGGTTCTCAAGGGGAGATATTTTCCGGTGTGTGATTTCATGCAGGCCACAGCTCCAAGGTCAGCCTCAAGAACATGGAGATCTATCATTGCAGTCCGCAAGGCACTGGAAGAAGGGCTGATCAAGAGGATAGGCGATGGCAGTTCTGTTGCAGTATGGACGGACAAGTGGATTCCCAACACCGTTTCAATGAAACTATTGTTGAGGCCACCGGACTGTGCAATAGAGCGTGTATCCGAATTGATTGACACAGATAACTGGACTTGGAAACAGGGTCTAGTCCGTCAGATTTTTGTAGCACCGGATGCGGAAGCTATTTTGAACATTCCTATCAGATTTGGCGGAGGAGACGACTTCTTGGCTTGGACGTTCGAAAGAAATGGCAACTACTCTGTTAAATCGGCATACCGCGCTCTAGTGACTCACAACAAGCGAGAAGCTCAAGAGGAAGGGGCGGTCATCGGCACCTGAACAGATGTGGAAGTCGCTTTGGAAACTCAAGGTCATACCGAAGGTCAGGGTGTTTTGGTGGCGGGTTCTGCGTGGTATCCTGCCCGATGAACAAACCCTGATGAAAAGGCATATTGCCAATTTGGCACGTTGTAAAGAGTGCGAGGCAATGGTGGAGGATCTCAGGCATGCCTTGATCCATTGCTCACATGCTGAGCGGTTTTGGGTGGAAGCAGCCACTCTGTTTGATATACGCTTGCCCAGATTACACCCGGATTCTTGGGCGTGGGATATTCTATGTGACGACCGGTTCACCTCGGACGCAAAGGCAAAAATTATCACTATCATGTGGTCAATATGGCACTCGAGGAACCGGGTGAAGCACCAAGAGGAATCAAAGGACCCCTCCGCTGCTGTTCGTCGGGTCTGGGAGCAACTGGCGATATTAGACTTACCTCACAAATCTACTAGTGTGCTCCGAGCCCATGGTTGGATACCGCCAGATGAGGGAGTCATCAAGATAAACACAGATGGGGGACTGGATCCTTGCAGTGGACGTGGAGGTGGCGGGGGTGTGGCTCGGTCTACGTCAGCCTTGTTGGGTGCGTGGTGCAAACCCTACCAAGGGATCACAAACCCGTTGATTGCTGAAGCTCACTCCCTCCGTGATGGCGTTCGTTTTGCAAGGCTTCGAGGCTTCACACATGTGATCATGGAAGTGGACTGCCTAGAGATGGTCAATCTCTGGAACACTCGCCACAACTCTCGTTCAGTTGTGGCTCCCATTCTAGTTGAAATAGGAGAGCTATCTAGTGACTTTACTATTTTTGATATTCAACATGTAATGAGAACAACTAACTATCCGGCTCATTTCTGTGTTAAGCGTGCTTGCAGTTTGAATGTGACGAATAGTTGGTTGGACGAAACTCCTAGCTTTCTAGTCACCAGCCTATTGACTGACTGCTCTAGGAATGCTTTTATCTGAATAAAGCTCTCAATATCGCCCGCAAAAAAAAAAGCATCCCTAGAGTTAAACTGCGCACGAGTTAGTCCCAGAAGCAGCACGAGAACGCCTACGACGACGAGGGCCCATGGACACTGCGCACACCATGCCGAGCAATGGCGGACCAAAAGTCACCGTCAAGCTGTTCGTCGACAAGGAGAAGAAGAGGGTGCTGTTCGCGGAGTCGGACAAGGACTTCGTGGACATCCTCTTCAGCTTCCTCTCGGCACGATCGTCCGTCTCTTCAGCAGCATGGCTTGGCTCGGTCGTCGCCTTCTTCACAGGAGAAATAAAGAAACTAATTAGGCCCGTGATTAGGAGGATGGCATGACACCTATCCCCGACCTAATAATCAGTCACCGTCGTGACCTGATGGATCATCATTTCACTGTTTGCTCCCTACGACTGACTTGTCTTGTTCCTCTCACCAATCAATCATACGGACCCAAAAGCTACCAGCTGCAAAGGCTTCCCACACAATATATATATATATATATATATATATATATATATACACGGTGATCTCATTGAGGAATGCCCGATTAGTACTTCAATCGAGCTCATAATGCACCTCGTTACGCCACCATGTCGTTTTTGCGCTGGTTCTGGACGTTCTTGGAGTTGGAGGGTTGACCAAGGACTCCCATGGCCCCGGCCGACCATCCTACGAGACAATGGCCCCGTTTGGATTCATGGGTTAGAGTTAGAGTTTGTTAGATTGTACCAAACTAACCCCAAAACATTCAAACGGGAGGGTTAGAGTTGGTTAGATGCATCTAACCCATCCAAAAAATCTAACCCACCCAAGAGGTGCTTATTTGGGTTGAGTTGAATGGAGCCCATAAAAAGTTACTTTTTTCACTATCTCCACCATACAAAATTCTAAATAAAGTAGTCAAATGATTGAAATAGTACATTTATTGCCAATCTAACCCCACCATCCAAACACCTCTTTGGTTAGAGTTAGTTTTGGGTTAGACTAGAGTTAGAATCTAACTCTAACCTCTAACCGAGTTAGAGTACCCAAACAGGACCAATGTCGTTTGCACTTTGCACGTGCAATTGCTCTGCATCTGCTGCTATCGTGGTGTAAGTACTAAATGATTGGCCACTTGCTTATGATTAAGCCGGGCAGCCCACGTTAATTTGATGGCGATACCTCCCTCTGGAGAGAATGAAGGAAGCAAGGTCATGGTCATCAACCCGTGCACGATACCATACCTGGCGAATGTAGGCAGCCAACAAGGACGACCCACCAACCACCATAGCCAACTTCTTCTTCTTCTTCTTGGCAGTTTCCATCCAGGTCGCCTCAGCAGCACCAGCACCAGCAGTTGAGATGAAACTCTTCCCCAGGAGCACCGGCGGCAGATTTGTCCGGCCGTCCCGGACAATCTACGTCGCGGTGCTCGTCTCCCTCCTCCTTTCGGCCTTCATATTCTACTCCACCAGCTTCCAACCTGGCGATGCTCTCAAGCCGCCGGCTCCGGCTCCGGACCCGTGCGCCGGCCGGTACGTGTACATGTACGACCTGCCGCCCCGGTTCAACGCCGACCTCGCCCGCGACTGCCGCCGCCTCTCCTCCTCCACCGACATGTGCATACACCTGGCCAACGACGGCTTCGGCGCCGCGCTCACGGGCAGCGCGCTCCCGGACAAGGGAGCCTACGCCACCGACCAGTACATGCTGGAACTCATCTTCCACGCCCGGATGCGGCAGCACGAGTGCCTCACCGCCGACCCCGCCGCCGCCGCCGCGGTCTACGTCCCGTTCTACGCCTACTTCGACCTGGCCATGTGCATCGACAACGGCGACATCTCGGCCCGGAACGCGCTGCCGCGGGACCTGGTGGACTGGCTGGCGGCGCGGCCCGAGTGGCGCGCCATGGGGGGCCGCGACCACTTCATGGTGGCCAGCCGGCCGGCATGGGACTTCTTCGTGGACCCCGACCCCAAGGTGGGCGGGTACGGCAGCTCCCTCATGACCTACCCGGCCATCCGCAACATGACGGTGCTCGCCATCGAGGCCAACACCTGGAACGGCAACGACTTCGGCGTGCCGTACCCGTCGCACTTCCACCCTTCCTCCGACGCCCAGGTCGCCGCCTGGCAGGGCCGCATGCGCGGGCTGGAGCGCCGCCTGCTCTGGTGCTTCGCCGGCGGGTCCCGGCACGAGAGCAGGAAGACCGGGCGCAACCAGATCATCTCGCAGTGCGGGAGGTCCAGCCGCTGCGGCATGCTCGGGAAAGAAGCGGTGGCGAAGAGCCCCGGGGAGTACGCGCAGGGGGAGTACAAGGCGAGCCACGCCATGCGGCTGCTGGAGAGCGCCGCGTTCTGCGTCCAGCCGCGGGGAGACTCGTACACGCGCAAGTCCACCTTCGACTCCATCCTCGCCGGCTGCATCCCGGTGTTCCTCCACCCGTTCTCGGCGTACGCGCAGTACGTCTGGTACCTGCCCAGGGACTACAGGAGCTACTCGGTGTTCATCCCCCAGGGCGACGTCATCGGCCGGAACGCGAGCATCGAGGAGGTGCTGAGCAGGATACCGCCGGCGAAGGTGGCGGAGATGCGGGAGGAGGTCATCCGGCTCATACCCGCCGTGATGTACAGGGAGCCGGCGGCCAAGGGGGTGGAGTTCAAGGACGCGTTCGACATTGCCGTCGAACGGGTCGTGGACCGGGTGGCGAAGCGCCGCCGCGCCGCGGCTGAGGGTCGGGAGTGCAAGGACAGCGTCGACGGATACGATAGCTGGAAGTACGACTTGCTTGAGGATGGACAGCAAGAAATTGGTCCGCACGAGTTTGATCCATATATTTTCACGTAGACTGGAGTTTTTTGTTTTTTTTTTCTACCGGAAAGAGATTACTTGTGTCATTACTCATTAGTTGTGTGTGGAGACTGAGTAGTATCTGTATATTGTTTACCCTTTTTGTTGTTGGAGAAAACGACAGAAGCTTTATACTCCTTATTAGTTATTTAAAATGTGCATCGGTGTTTGCTTCGTGGAGACTCACGTCCTCTGTCCCCTTTGCGATCTCGAGGACGAGACGCTTGACCACCTGTCCGTTCGTCGGCGGATCATGTGCTGCGTTGACAGCGATTCTAAGCGATATAGTACTCCAGTAAATAAAGTACTGTGCAGATTTTTCTCTTTTAACAATTAAGTGGCTAGCCCATCATTTTTCACAAGTTGTTGGCCAACATCCTCAAGCTAACCCATCATTTTTCACATCAATGTGTTACTTAGAACTCAAACAAATGGGTGACATGATACTTTATTAGCTGAAATGACAGGTTGATGCACTCACACATTCAAGAAAATCGGTCTGTCACTCAAACTAGCATGACACACTCTTATTTCGTACCTTAACGTAGAATATCTTAGTAGCCTACATGTATCTGAAACTCATAGGATGAAGGTGCGTGCGACGTAAGAGATTGAGAAGATACACGGTTAACATCATTGTGTAGAAAAGCTAGCATGTAGTACCCCAATTATCTTTCAGTTCTCTTTTCCATCCAACTCAATGTACTCCGATCCATAGTGCCAGCAATCAGAATAACATTTTGCCAATAGCACATTTAATCGTATCCAACAACATGCTATTTAAATGTATGCTACAGAAATCCGAGACGAGATCGGTATCACATGAAATCTGGGTGAACCTCATCATCCACCAGTACTGCCTCAGTAGTGGGGGCACTTTCATCAAGTTGAGTCCAATGGAGCCCAGAGCCATCTTGATTTCTATCTTCAAAGAAGCTATCGTCCAAATACTTGCTGAACTTTGATCTTTGTGCTGCACAAGAAAATTATATGATTGGTTAACTTCACTATTTTAATCACCAAAAGTGCAAGACATGTGATTAAAGATTTTTCATGTATTGCCTTTTCAGTAGAAGTTGCAGAGCTGAGAGTTGACCGAGTTGGTCCTTGTTCCTTTTGCTAGCTGCATCTTGGACAAAGGGGGGTTGATTGGAGGCTTGGGCCTTTTTCCAGCTGCATCCAACTGGGCTTTGGGAGGCCTCTTCAGGGAAGGAACTTTAGGTCTTTCCTGAGGCAACTCAGTTGTCACTTCAATTCCTATACCTTGTTAATGGCAGCATGAGAACAATTAGGCAGCTACCAGTAAAAACAATTGCATCATGCAATGAAAATGTGGCCAGTCAGAATACGATGCTACTCCCTCCGATCCATAATAAGTGCCACCCATTTTGTACTAAACTAGTACAAATTTTGTACTAGATGAACGACACTTTTTATGGATCGGAGGGAGTAATAAATTTTGAGGATAAATAGAGAGTAAACTGCACTTTTTACTTCCCAATTCGACTGCCTGCACAAAACACAAGTGTTTAGTTTTCTTTGCGTATAACACCACTTACATAGCGTCTGCATCCAGGCACAACATATCAGACACAGGTATGATCAGGTCAGATTCAAAAACTGGTGCAAAGTGCAACACATAGTCGACTTGCTGTATGTGCAAGGAGAACCAAAACCCAAATGTTTTGCGCAGACGATATTAAACCAGATAGAGGAAAGTGCAGTATATTTACTAGTAATAATGCATAAACATGAACAAGACTAACTTAAGACCTAGAAGAATAAAAATGCAGCAATTTAACAATCTGGTTCCAGCTCTAGGACAAACTAAAACAAACAATCAAGCATTAAAATGTAGGTCATTGTGCTAGGAATTTGTGAATGGTTATTCTAGATTTCTAGTACTGGCTCCAGTGACATCTAAATTCATAGCAATTCAGATTGGAACCCTGCAGGCTACAAAATTTGGTCCAGCAAAGGCCTTTGTTAAGCTAAACCTTAGAAAATGAAGTGTGCATTAACCGATTCGTTGTATCCAAGCAACGTAGCAATGTGGCATACAAGTCACTGTGGGAATAAAACCCGATACCCGAAGCCTGAACCCAAAAATCCCGAACCTGAAAAACCCGAATGCCTTTTCAGGTAGCAAATTTAGAAACCCAAAATTCATTTGGAAAATTCGGGTTTTTATTCCCGGTACCCGAACAACCCAAAAAACCCGAACAGAAATGAAGCCCACTAAAAACATCTTAGCCCAGCCCAAACTCCACCAGAGCCCCGCAAAACCTAGGCCACATCTCTCCCACTCCCCTGAGCCCTCCCTCGTTCCTCCCTCTCTCACCACCTAACCGCCGCCGCAAGTCAGACCGCTACAAGCAGAGCACACGATGCCTTCGCCATTGACCTAGCCGTCGCCACCGCCGCCTTCACCTGTGAATTGGTCGCCTCCGGTGTCTGTGAATTGGTCGCCACCGTCGCCTGCAAACAGGTCGCCCCCGCTGCTTCTGTCCTGCGACGCGCCCTTGCTCCTTCCCAGCACCCCGCCACCCTCGCCTGAGAGCACATAAAGGAGCTGCGCCGCGACATCGTCAGGCCACCTCTCGCCCCTTCCCTCACATCGCCGCTCTGGCCACGGGCAGTGGCCCATCAAAGGGAAAAAATGGAGGAGCTGCTCTTGTTCGGGTTAATCGGGAAAAACCGAACCCGAACCCGAAATTTCGGGTACCTGAAATGCCGGGTTTTATTATTTTTGAGTAAAATTCGGGTTACAGATCTGAAAAACCGAATTACAAAAAAACCAAAAAACCCGAACCGAAATTTCGGGTAAACCCGAACGCCTAGGCTGACATGTTGTTGCCGGAGTAGCTGCAAGAAAAGATGCGATCTAGAGCTAGACAAAAACGCACGAGAAAGAGATAGTTTTGGTGTTGCCGTGACTTGCCTGCAGTGTTTTCTCTGCTTTATATAGATAGCTCAAAGAGCTAACTCCACGTCCAACACGGCCTCTAACTTGCCCAACACGACGTGGCCCAGATTACAACTCAATTTGGTTTAGGACTCTATTTAAATCCTATAGACTATAGCTATCCCTTACATACTCAAAATACTAAACCTAGCCTAATATTGCATGTGCTGCAAGTCAAAACTAACCTATCTGACGTGAGCTTAAACAGGCTAACAATTCTCCCCCTTAAGCTCAGCGTCCTATGGCTATTTCCTTGACTCCAAGTCTCTATCGCATCTCGACGAACCGCACTCGTCCGAGGGCCTTCGTCAAGATATCCGCCAGCTGATCATTTGTGCCGACATGATCAACCTCTAGCTGCTCTGATACCAATTGTTGTTGCCGGAGTAGCTGCAAGAAAAGATGTGATCTAGAGCTAGACAAAAATGCACGAAAAAGAGATAGTTTTGGTGCTGCCGTGACTTGCCTGCAGCGTTTTCTCTGCTTTATATAGATAGCTCAAAGAGCTGACTCCACGTCCAACACGGCCTCTAACTTGCCCAACACGACGTGACCCAGATTACAACTCAATCTGGTTTAGGACTCTATTTAAATCCTATATACTATAGCTATCCCGTACAGACTCAAAATACTAAACCTAGCCTAATATTGCATGTGCTACAAGTCAAAACTAACCTATCTGATGTGAGCTTAAACAGGCTAACATGACATACAAGCCACCATTGAACTACATATTAACCCCCACCCTGATCATATTTGGCCGAAATGGTGCATCGACGGATAGCAAACGCCACCATACCTCTAGTCAGGCATTACATCAAACGTAATTTAAGCATACCATCATCTCGAGAATCAGCAATATCGCGGCCGCCATAATGCTCCCGGGCGTCGTCCAGATACTCGGACCAGTCCATCCGCCTCTTCCCCCTAAGAGGCTCGTCTTGCTGGTCGATCCCGGGCCGCCGGAAGCTCTCAGTCTGGCACGAGCACGGGCGCGGGCGCGCCGCGAGGTTGGCCTCCTGGACGAAGAGGCGGAGGTCGGCGCCGCGGTAGCCCCGGGCGTGCACGCGGAGCACGGACTTGCGTTGGTTGAACACCCACTTTTTTGTGCTCTTCTTCTGTTGCTTCACCTGGCGTCCAAGGGAAACGGAGAAACGAGAAGTCGGATCAAATCGCTAGACGAACAGCAAGGGAATCGACGCACCTGCATGGTGGAGCACTGCACGCACTGCAGGGCGAGGAAGAGCGTCGCCATGACGCACTCAGGGTCCGGTCACGAGTAGGGGTGGGGAGAGCGAACCCAGAGGGATTTGGAATTTGGAGAGGGAAGAAGAGTGAGGACGGTTGTCGAATTTTTGCTTTTCTCCCGCGCAGGCCTTCCACACGGGAACCAAATGAAATCCGTAGAAGTTCTTTTGACTTTCCAACACGGGAACGATCTCAAACTTCGAGGACGAAGTTTTGTTCAAGGGTGGAAGGCTGTAATATCCCGATATTAGGGTACACGAAATTGGGTAGCGGATAGTTATGTTGCATTGCATCCATGCATATAAAATCCGAGGGAACTTCGACCGTGCCTCGAATCGATACCCAGAGAAGCCTCAGACCCTGGAAATTGTGTCGATTCGAAACCTAAACCCCAAACTTGTGAAAAAGAGGGGTGGACACAAGAAGTAATAAAAGGGTTCGAAGAGCTACTTTTGGGGCGATGAAAAGTTGAACATCTTAAAACCCTGGAAACTGAGTCGATCCGAGAACGTTAATATCGAGACTCCGAGAGATAGGAGGGGGAAACTAAAACCTAGAAGTTGTAGCATATCGTGATATGAACTTTAAGAAGTGAGTTAAAGTAACATAACATCGTCCTTCGTTGAATTAAAAATTGAGGTTTGACTTAAGTTAAACTTGAATTCAAACTAGTCAAAACAAAATTCTAAATCTTCTCAAATATTTTAACACACACATAAACTTGAAACCATATCATCACTTAATCGAAATGCACACATCTAATCAATTAATAGTACAAACAAATAAAAAATGCTTGAAATTTGGGGCATGACCTTTGCTCATTTTTCATAAATTCAATCACAATTCGCAATATAATATCAATATATTCAAAAGGATGCATAAGCATCAAACCCAAATCACAATAACAAAAATCTTTAATCTTTGGAAGCTGAACTACCAAAGCAACAACAATATACATTCTACATCTCCCAAATCCATATGTTCCATAATAACTTATGAAAGGATATCTATGGTTCCAATTACAACACTCCAGAAATGAATAAGTAACTCGAGACAAAATGAAAACTTATCAACATCCTGTCTAGAAACCAGTACTCCTACACGCCATCACATCTTCTCTTCAGCCATCACCTGATCTTCCTTGTACCTGGAAAACAAAAACAAAGACAGAAACATTGTCAATGTTAAAATGTAGGTTTCACATGTGGTGAAACCATTTACTCTAGGATCCTATGAAAAAAACCCAGGAACTAGCCCTGAGTCGTTGTAGTCTAAGATTTTAACAAAGAAATGACAATCAAAGTGAGAACAAGTCACAGAGAGATTTATGGAAGGGAAACAAAGATAGAACTGCAATAGACAAGTATCTAACAACAAAAACAGTAGTAGTAGAACCCTGGGCAAAGCTTAACCGTCACAACATAGTAAACTAAATCAGAGGAAAACACTTTGAATAAGACTCAAAGTAGGAAAACAGTGCCCCAGACTACTGGATCCTCTAAAATAACCAAATAAAAATAACTGGATGACACCATGCAGTCACCCAGCTATTCAGAAATCTTAGACAAATAAACATGATCCATAAAGCTAATTTCATAGCAACTTAGTGCTAAATAGCACTGTCCAAACTGAGTAAAAGAACAAGAACTCTAAAACAGAAATCATAAGAATGAACTAATCACAAAAGTAAACAACTCGTTGACTATCATATCTCAACAGAAACTCATGGACCAAAACAAATTCCAAGGCTTTGATTTTGCTCTGGAATAGAAAGCCCTAGATAATTTAAAAGATGAACCCTTGATATTTTGCTCCAATCAAAGTATAGAGCAGCAGTTGCTAGTAAGGTTTAACCAAAGGAGATTCCTAGTCTTAGAATTCTATGAAGAACATAAAAGTTCCAAAAAGTTAAAGGATGAAAGCTAAATAAATATATCCATACAAACTGTAGAGGAGTCACTCTGAATCACAACTATCCAAACCAAATCTTAAGGGGAACTTGCATCAAGAAATTCTAAAATGACTAAATAAATCTTAATAATCAAAATACCTTGTTCCTTGTTCACTTTCCTTAATTCATCTCATTTTCTTCATCGTTCTCGTATATTGCAAAGAGGGATGGTCGGGTTCTTCTCTGTGCGGGGGACGTGGAGCGACCTCACACTGAGGACCGCCCAGTGCGTGTTTGCTACCGCGTTTGCCATCCCAATGATCACAGTTTGAAAGTTCGACTCGTATGCCAACTCGCACGCGTAAGTAACATTCGATCATCTGGAAGCAAGCGTTGACTAATCATGCATCATGTGTTTGTGATGCCCCTCAATGCTATGTGGAGTTTCTTCCGGGCTTGGCTTGAGACGTGGTGGCACAATTCTTTCTTCACTTTATATTGTCGTGGCAGTAACAATAAAGTGGAACTGAAGTGTCGTTAGTTCGATGGAGTTGCAGGCTAGCGGCCTCTCTCTCTCTCTCTCTCTCTTTTGTATGCCTCGAGGGATCATGTCAATGTGCTCTCTATTTGTAAGGACGAGGAGCAGAGAATCAAATGATGACACGTGATTGAATCAGACGGTGCAAACGTGACCGACCGTGCGAACCCATCGGTCAGCGACACTCAGCGTTGCCCACTTTGTGCAATTTCCTCCTCTCAAATCGATTGTCACCGTTTTGGGCGCGCATTAACGCTGCACCGCCTCTCTCAGTGGGCCCTAACGAGTTCATTTGGAAGCTCATTGGCTTTGACTCCTACTCCACTGGTTCGGCGTACCGGATGCAGTTCCTGGGCTCCACCAGCTCGCCGATTGTGATGTCTGTCTGGCACATTTTGGTACCGACGAAGCTTAAAATTTTCGCCTGGATGATGCCAATCAACAGGCTCCTCACCGCGGACAGGTTGATAGAGAGGCACTGGACCAACTGTTATTTCTACCAGCTCTGCCGGCGTAATCTGGAGACGACTCAACATCTTTTCTTCGAGTGCACATGGAGCCGCCGGCTTTGAAAGCCGGCGTTGCTCTGGTTTGGCATCGCGGCTTTCAAGCCCGCCAACTGGCAGGCCACATCTACGATACCGGAATGGCTCGAGGGGCTGGCCTTAGAGCCATCCAGCGTGCGGAAGGCCCGGTCCAACGTCTTGCTGATTGCATGGCTCATCTGGTTGGAGCGTAATGGCCGCATCTTCTCCAGAGTGGTCCGCTCGATGCTTGCGGTTCTCGACGTGGCTACAAGTGAGTTGGACACTTGGTCCTCGACTGGGGCTAAACATTTGATGCCGTGAGAGAAGCACTCATGCCGCACACGTTGATTTTTTTTTCTTCTACTTCTTTCGATCTATAATAAATGTTGCTCATTTAATATAAAATTTGTATTAGCTTATCATGTTAAAATAAGCGGACTCTATTGTGGATCGAAGGATTTTTGCGGTGCTTGCCGCCTTGTACAGTTAGCGCTCTGAATGCAATCACAGTTCTGGTGTGTTTCGTCAAAATCGATCGTCACCATTGTCTGTCTATCACCAGTGCTAATTGTCAACGACCGTGATAGTGATGGTAGAGAATTTGCTTCAAACTTTTGGACTGTGGAATCTGGATTCTGTTCTCACTCCGGATAGTTGGTAGCACAAGCGGAGCACCTGAAATGCCCGTGTGGTCGACCAGCACACCGCGTCGTCACTCACACGCTCTCCTCTCCCCCTCCCCCTTTCCGCCGATCCCGTCCAGATCCCAGCCATGGCGGCGGCGCCGGCCAAGACCTTCGTGCTCTACCCGTCGCTGGGCGTCGGCCACCTGAACCCCATGGTGGAGCTGGCCAAGTACCTGCTCCGCCACGGCCACAGCGCAGTCCTCCTCGTCGTCGACCCGCCCGACGGCGACCCCACCTCGGTCGCCGCGGTGGCGCGCCTCGCCGCCGCCAACCCCTCCATCGCCTTCCGCCTCGTTCCGGCCCCGGCCAGCCCGGACCCCGCCGCGCACCCCATCAAGCGCGCCCACGACACGCTCCTCCTCGCCAACCCCGTGCTCCGGGACTTCCTCCGCTCGCTGCCGGCCCCCGCCGACGCGCTCCTGCTCGACATGTTCTGCGTCGACGCGCAAGACGTCGCTGCCGAGCTCGCCCTCCCCGCCTACTTCTTCTTCGCCTCCTCCGCCAGCGCCCTCGCCGTCTTCTTCAACATGCCCTACCAGTACCCCGACCTGCCGGCGTTCAAGGAAATGGGCGACACGCTCGTGGAGAGCCCCGGCATGCGCCCGATCCGCGCGGTGGACATGCCGATGTCGGTGCAGGACAAGGAGAGCGACATGGCCAAGACCCGGCTGTACCAGTTCAAGCGCATCTCGGAGGGGAGGGGCGTGCTGGTGAACACCTTCGACTGGCTGGAGCCCACGGCCCTGAAGGCGCTCGCCGACGGCGTATGCGTGCCCGGCCGGCCGACCCCCAGGGTGTTCTGCATCGGGCCATTGGTGAACGACGGCAAGAAGAGCGGGGATGGCGAGACGCGGCACGAGTGCCTGGCGTGGCTGGACGCGCAGCCGGAGAAGAGCGTGGTGTTCCTCTGCTTCGGCAGCATCGGCGCCGTGTCGGCGGCGCAGCTGAAGGAGATAGCTCATGGTCTCGAGAACTCCGGCCACCGCTTCCTGTGGGTCGTGCGGAGCCCTCCCGATGATCCGGCCAACTTCTTCCAGCAGCGTCCGGAGCCAGACCTGGATGTTCTACTCCCCAATGGGTTCATGGAGAGGACACGAGACAGAGGGATGGTGCTCAAGATGTGGGCGCCGCAGGCGGAGGTGCTGCAGCACGCCGCCACCGGCGCCTTCGTGACGCACTGCGGCTGGAACTCAACGCTGGAGGCGATCATGGCCGGACTTCCGATGATATGCTATCCGATGTACGCCGAGCAGGCGATGAACAAGGTGTTCATGGTGGAGGAGATGAAGATCGCCGTGCCGTTGGAGGGGTACGAGAAAAGATTGGTGAAGGCGGAGGAGATAGAGGCCAAGGTGAGGCTGGTGATGGAGACGGAGGAAGGGAGGAAGCTCCGGGAGATGCTTGCGGCGGCGAGGAAGACGGCGCTGGCCGCCATCGCCGACGGCGGGTCTTCTGAGCTGGCGTTCGGCGAGTTCTTGAGGGATTTGGAGAACAGCACGATGGAGAATGCTACAGTTGATCAAGGTGTATGACCGAATTCAGATAATGGAGATTTTCTCAGCAGCATAATAAGGGGAAAATATGGCTTTGTATTACTTCATTACCGTATCCTCTGCACCAGGGTTCATTGCTGACAGAAATTAGACAATACTTAGTTCATTTGGACCGTCATTTTTAATAAAAACATGTGGACTGTCAATTCTGAATCGATGCAACGGTTAACGTATTGTGGTAGAGCATAGCTGAGTAAAGCTTGCACTTTCAACAGCTTCAGTTTGTTATTTGTTATTTGGAAGCACAACTAGCTTAGTAAAGCTTGCACTTTACGAAGGCCATGTCAATAATCAATCGCATCGAGAGCTAGCAGACAGAGTATGGAAGCAGGACATACATGTGCGTGGAGACGGTCAGAAGATCGGCGTAAAGTGATTTGATCTGCGGATCGGGAACAATATCGGCTGAATATTCTGCTGATCAAATTGTAGTATACCCACGATTCTGTAATTAAAGACGACTATTCCACGTGGAGGCCCAAGCACCACTGCTACTCTGTCAAACACGAACAGGCAAACGGCACACTGTATTCGTTTACGGATTGATGCAGATCGATCTACGGATACTGATACGAAAACCGGTCGTTCAACCATAGATACAAGTGTACGCATGCAGATCAATCAGAATCAGGTGAAATGAGATAAACTCAAACGAAATTAATTTAGATTCAGATATTCATAAATCAAACATATTCCGTATAAACTCAAGAATTCTCATAAAACCATACAATAAAATTATTTTAATCTAGTCTAAAACTATGTCCGCGCCCGCGCAGGCAGACGCGCACAACGGTCATGAACTCCATGAATTGAAGCCCATCAATACTATCATCGAATCATTGATTTTTTGTCAAAAGAGACTATCCTAGCAAACATTGTCAAAAATAACCACCTTTAAAAATCAATGTTAAAAGTACACAAGCGGCACCGTCGACAGGAGACACGTGTAGGCCCACAAGTGCCACCTCTTATTTTTAAATGTGATATTTTTTAACAATAAAATTCGCTAGGATGATCTCTCTTGACAAAAATTCTAAATCATCAACAGTGAAACTCCCGGAATTGACATTGAAACGCGTCGGCTCACCACGGAGCAGACCCTCATAGGACACTAGACGTGACTAAGTTTGTCTCCCATGTTCTACTCTTTCTCCGAGACATCGATCACCATTTCAATATGCTTGATTGAAGTGAGGTCCACGACCGATGTAAACATGTCGACATCGTAATTGCCCTGCGGGCGGCGCGTATGAGACCGAACTACCTATGTTGCCGTTCGTGATATCCTGCACCGCCTTCAAGTCCACCTCACATGGAGAGTATATTATCATGGGAACAACACTTACATAAGTGATAGCATGCACAATCATCGAAATGTTGTCTAGTCTCTAAAAGCTTTCAAAAGGGCAAGTCGAACATAAACATATTTCAGTCTAGCTTATGTGCTCCACATAAGCTATACCAACGGACCAATGAAAACGGCACCTACAATGCCACACATAATAAAGTAGAAATGAAGCAAAAGATTAGATCAACAGTTCGCGTGCATAACAGGAGGTCATGAAGAAACTCAAGGGGCAATGCAATGGATAAAAAGTGATATAAAAACAATTCCAATTAAGCAGTTGGTTTACCTGAGTTCTTCCAAACAAAGAACATGAGTAGGTTGTGCTTCCACATTTCAGCATCGCTAGGTGAGCTCACAGCACCAATGATTCAAAATAATAACCATAGCAATTTATAATGGAAGCATTTGCAAATATAACAGCCCACCATACCGTTGATTCTGAATTGATACACTATATGACTGTCGATTCTGAATTCCATAAAATGTAACTGAGGAAACCTCAGTTTGGAATTCAGAAGCACAGCTAGCTACTGCATATCAGTTCAATAATATATTGATGAAGCAGCTATATTATGTGTCAAATAACTTCCACCACGTTAATCTTAACATCCATAGGGCCAGTTCATAGTTCAGAGAGGGAATCGACGCAAACCGCTAAAATCACACATTCGAAGACCAATCACATTGCTATCTTCTGTGCTTGATCACTTCGAGAGCTTCAAATCCTTCAAGAATTCGGCAAAGGCCAGCCGCGACGGGCCGCCGTCTGCCAGCGCCTCCGCGGCCTTCTCCTTCGCCAATGCCAGCCTCTCCCTCAGCTTATCCCCTTCCTCTGACTCCATCACCAACCTGACCTTCTTCTCCACCTCTTCAGCCTTCACCAGCTCCTCGTCGTACCCCTCAATCACCACACCGATCTTCATTTCATCCACCAGAAACACCTTGTTGAGCCTCTGCTCCGCGTACTGCGGCCAGCACAGCATCGGCACCCCGGCAGACGCGGCCTCCAGGACGGAGTTCCATCCGCAGTGCGTCACAAACGCGCCGGTGGCGGCGTGCCCCAGCACCTCCACCTGCGGCGCCCACATTTTCAGCACCATTCCCCTGTCCCGTGTCCTCTCCATGAACCCCGTGGGGAGGAGCGCGTCCAGGTCTGGCTCCGGACGCTGCAGGAAGAATTTGGCCGGGTCATCCGGAGGGCTCCGCACGACCCACAGGAAGCGGTGGCCGGAGTTCTCGAGCCCATGAGCTATCTCCTTGAGCTGCGCCGCCGACACGGCGCCCAAGCTGCCGAAGCAGAGGAACACCACGCTCCGCTCCGGCTGCGCGTCCAGCCAGGACAAGCACGCGTGCCGCTCGCCTTGCGCCGCCGCCTCGCCTTTCACGATCAACGGCCCGATGCAGTACACCGGCGGGGTCGGGCGGCCGGGGACGCACGCGCCCTCCCGGAGCGCCCTCACGGCCCTCGGCTCCAGCCACTCGTAGGTGTTCACGAGCAGGCCCCGGGCCTCCGGGATCCGCGCATAGTGCCCGATCCTGGTGGCGCAGATCCGGTGGCCGCGGTCCAGCACGGTGTGCGGCATGTCCGACGCCGGGATCGGCGGCACCCCGGGGAAGTGGAGGAGCGTCTTACCCATGTCCTTCAAGTTCCCCTCCGTGGTGGCGAAGTGGTGGGGCACGTGGAGGAACGCGGCGAGGTCGCCGGCGGAGGAAGTGTAGTAGAGGTAGGCCGGGACGCCGCTCTGGGCGGCGGCGTCGAGGGAGTCGATGCAGAAGAGGTCGAGGACGAGCGCGGCGACGGAGGGGAGGGAGCGGAGGAAGGCGAGGAGGCAGGGCGCGGTGAGGCGGAGCAGGTCGAGCATCTGCAGGAAGGAGTCGGGGTCGGGGCTGGGGTAGTCCGGGGGCGGGAGGCGGTGGAAGGCGATGGAAGGGTTGGCGGCGGCGAGGCCTTCGACGGCGGAGGCGGAGAAGAAGTCGGCGGTGGCGGCCGGCGGGGACGGGATGGCGATGACCACGGGGACGCCGCGGGCGAGGAAGAGCTTGGCGAGCTCCACCATGGGGATCAGGTGGCCCATGCCTAGGCAGGGGTGCAGCACCACGGTGGGACTAGGGTTCGCGGCCTCCATTGCCGACGAGCTAGCTGATCTGCTGATGAACAGTACGATTTGGGGACAACACTGTGGTCTGCGGCCGCTTTATGCGGAGATTTCTTTTTTTAGGGGAATGCGGTCCTGTCTTTAGGTCTTTTTTAGGGGAACTGCCTAGGCGTTGATTGACTCACTGACTGAAGGTCAATTTTGTTGTAAATAGAAAGCAATGATAGCAACTCATTCTTTATTCCATCGATGATCACTGTTTATATACAAGGTTACGGACACGTTCGATCGTGGGGGCGCGAAGGAACTGGCGCGACGGTTCCGAAGAGTCAACCGACGTGCAGTATTACAAGGAAGGATTATCGCCTAATTACATGATTAAAATAAATCCTAACACTCTCCCTAATCCTTGCTTGTCTTTGCAACCGATCATCCTTGGAATCATCTTCTCCAAAAACCCTGTGGAAAAAATTGAGAAGAAATATACAATATGCCTTAAAAAACTCCTTCTAGAAACCCGGTGGGAAAATAAGGAGAAACGACATATATCGTCCATGCTTGTACTACTATTGCCTCATTAAAAACCTTATATGAGAAACCATCAGGAAAACTCATAAAGGAAAAGAGTGCAATACCGAAAATCTGATGATCTTCAACATGTTATAATCTAGGAGATTTCTCCCCCTGAATTTTGCAAATCACGAAGTCTCCTCATACCAATTCCCTTCACATATTTATCGAACAAAGAACTTAGTAAGGACTTGGTAAACAAATCAGCGAGGTTATCGCATGACTTCGTTTGCAAAATACTTATTTCCCCATCCTTCTGTAGTTCATGGGGATAAAATAGCTTAGGGGCAATATGCTTTGTAATATTACTCTTAATATAACTTGTCTGCATTTGTGCAATACAAGCAGCATTATCCTCGTAGATAATGGTGGGTGATTCCAGTGAACCAATCCCACTAGAACTCTGGACAAAGTTCATCATCCTTCGAAGCCATACACATTCCCGTGATGCTTCATACAAAGCGATTATCTCTGAATGATTAGTAGACGTAGCCACTAAGGTTTGCTTTGTCGACTTCCAAGAGAAGGTCGTACCTCCATGTAAGAAGACAAAGCCAGTCTGCGATCTGGCATTATGGGGATCTGACATGTATCCAGCATCGCAATACCCCACCATGGTCCTCTCTTGATTTTTCTGATAGAACAAACCAAGATCTTTGGTGCCCTGAAGAGATCTGAGAATATTCTTCACACCAACGCAATGCCTTTTTGTTGGCGATGCGCTGTATCTAGCCAACAAGTTAACTGCAAATGATATGTCAGGTCTCGTGCAGTTTGCTAGATACATTAGTGCACCAATGGCACTAAGATAAGGGAACTCTGGTCCCAATATCTCCTCATCGTCATCCTTTGGCCTAAAAAGATCATTTTCTCTTTCAAGAGATCTTACAACCATAGGTGTTTTTGATGGGTATGCTTTATTCATACTGAATTTTTCCAGTATCTTTTCAATATAAGCAGACTGATGAACAAGTATTCCTGAAGAAACATGTTCAAGTTGCAGACCAAGACAAAATTTGGTTTTACCCAAATCTTTCATCTCGAATTCCGTCTTCAGATGATTGCTTGCCTCATGTATCTCTTGTGTAGTTCCAATGATGTTCAAGTCATCAACATACACAGAAATTATACAAAATCCATTAGTGGACTTCTTGATGAACACACATGGACAATCATCATTGTTAGAGTAACCTTTCTGCATAAGGAACTCACTCAGCCGGTTATACCACATTCTACCGGACTGCTTCAAGCCGTATAACGACTTTTGTAGCTTTACGCAATACATGTTGCGATTAGCCTTCGGATTCCGAATCTTTAGTCCTTCTGGAACTTTCATATAGATATCCGTATCCAATGACCCATACAAATATGCGGTCACCACATCCATCAATTGGATATACAAATTCATTTGCACTGCCAGCGATATCAAGTATCGAAACGTGATTCCACTCATCACAGGAGAATATGTCTCATCGTAATCGATGCCTGGTTTCTGTGTAAACCCTTGTGCTACTAGCCTCGCCTTGTATCTCACCACCTCATTGTTTTCGTTCCTCTTACGAACAAAAACCATTTCGCCCCCACGGGGGAAACATGCTGAGGAGTAGGTATTACTGCAGTAAATACCCCTCTCTTGGCAAGCGAGCGCAATTCATCCTCTATTGCGACCTTCCATTTGGACCAGTCTGAGCGTTTCATACACTCTGCCATGGACTTTGGTTCACAGTCCAATGCCAGATCCTTTGCAATCTTTGAGGAGAAAAATATGTCGACATTAGTAGTCTTTTTGTTGAATGATTCTCCTGATTCAACATAGTTTGTGGAAATCTCCTCAATAACTTCTGACTCATCGTGATTTCCCTCAACGATTGAATCAAGGCGTTCCGATGCCCCAGCACCAATATTTGTGTGCACACTTGTGCTGGGCCCTGGATGCTGAACATCCTTCAGGTGTCCTCTTTCAACACTAGGTTGAACGTCAACTTGTGGTTGACCTGCATTTACTGTACGAGGGATCCTCATTTCCCGCGGACGCTTTTGATAAGCCTTGTCCTTTTTGTCCAGATTTCTCCCCCTCTTGGGCGGTTGAGCGGTCTTAGTAATCTCAACTCTCTCTGGGACATTCATAGCGGGAACATGGGATTTAGTGACACATTTATAGTCAGTAAATGCAATGATAGCAACTCATTCTTTATTCCATCGATGATCACTGTTTATATACAAGGTTACGGACGTAAACAACAGTCACGTCCGATCATGAAGGACGTGGGGGCGCGAAGGAACTGGCGCGACGGTTCCGAAGAGTCAACCGACGTGCAGTATTAGAAGGAAGGATTATCGCCTAATTACATGATTAAAATAAATCCTAACAAATTTAACCTTTTTAGTGATAATAAATGGGATATTTTTTTGCGGGGATGATAAATGAAATATTGCATGTGCGTTTTTTGTAAATATTTTTTTATAAAATTATTTTTAAACAAATTTTATCTTGTAAACTGTGCGTTCAAATCATGGACTATTCTTATCGTTGAATTTTTCACATCGAGCCTTCGAAGCTATTTTTCATGTCAATAAGTTTATAAAAGTAAAAAACAGAAACTAAACAAAATGTAAAATAAAATGGAAATAAAAACAAAAACCATGGAAACACATATTCCCTTTTTGTGGAAGCACATATTTTTTATAAATTGTGCTTTCTTTCGGAAAGCATAAGTTTGCTTATCATATAGACATAGATTTTGTTTCTCTTGGAACCACGGATTTTTAATAAACCGTGTTTTTTTAACCATAGATTTACTTTTCATAGAGATAAAGATTTGCTTGTAGTGCTAATACAGGGTTTTTTTCACCAAAACCTAAGAAAAAGCAAGCAAAATCCAAAAATCTGAAAATAAAATAAAAATAACCAAAAACGTGTGGGAAAAAACCCTGTAGAGATGCCCAGCGTGCGACACATGATGCTGGTTGAAAGCACCTTTATATACTTAGAGCCTAAAAATGATCTCTATGAATGCCTCCCGGGCACCCTTTAACTTGTTGCTCCCGGATATGTGCCACACCCACAACAACTCAAAGCGCAATGTTTCCTACATCCAACCTCAAATGGTCCAACTTAGCAGTACGAATTAACGCTCGCTCACTATGACATGTTCTTTATTGTTAAAGAAAATACTTAATAATATGTCATGGTTCGTTCCCCGAGGAGATAACTGATACGTCCCAAACGTATCTATAATTTCTGCTTGCTCCATGCATGTTTTGTGTGATATTGCTATGCTTTTGATACACTTTCATATCTTTTTATAACATATTTTGGAACTAACCTATTAATGGTTGCAAGAGTGCACAAGTTCTTGTTTTTGTACTTTATGTGTAGGAATTACTTGGATAAAGAAAAAATCACAAAAAGGAGCCTTGTAAGAGTTGGACTCTAACTCTTCCGAAATCTGTCCCCACCAGACAGGTTTTAAAGATCGTCTCGAAAACGCTAGAAGAAGGCCTCAAACGGAAAAACTTAAAACCACAAAGTTGTAGGGAATTTTTGTCTGGTGGTTTTAGACATAAAATTCGGCCCAATCGGAGTTCGAACGCTTCCAGAAACCCCGAAATACAGAAGACTTAATCTGGATGACGGAAATCCGAGAGTCTATATAAAGAGAGGAAACCTAGGTCAAAGAGCACAACGAAATTTCCTCCCCCTTAGCAGCCGTCTTGAGGTGGAGATCAATCTCCACAGCAGCACCATCTCCAAGGAAGAAGAAGGGGCCAAGGGCCGCCGCCTCCAAGGGTCGTGGCCGTGGGCGCCGCCGCCGTCGTGGCCGCCGCCGTCGCCGTCTCCTTCATCTCCTCCGGGCTGCACCTCTCCATCAACAACTCTCCCTCTCACCTTGTCCATGTGTGAGTAGTTCCCCCTCGGGGTTAAGGCTTGTATCTTGATCTATGTGGTTTCTCTCTCTCACATGATGTGATCTTCGTTGTGATCATAGGCTATGTTAATCTAGGGTGATCCCATGTTTCCCTTTCTTCTATGTATTGGATTTGATGTACTCACTTGATCCTATCTAGTATAATCCCCGAGACCATGGTGACAGCGGTCTATTGGACATTGGTTAGAAGAATATTTTCATGAGTGATTTCCTGTTTTGTGTGTGGATTGAAGATTGAGAGTCTTTTGGTGCTTGTCTTTGACTATCCTTTAGATATGTTGTGGTGATTGTGATACTCACTTTGAATGGCCGCGGTGACATTGGGAAATCCATAGATTGAGAACTACGAACTCTGAGGTGTGCTTTTGTAGCCCTACACAATTCTCGTCCTCTCTTGACCACAAAGGAATGACCTCCGAGTACGTCTCCATTGCATGTTTTATGGGAAATATCATGTGATTAGACTATGTTAATGTTGTTGGGAGTTGCCACTAGTTAAAGTATGAAGCCTAGGCCTTGTTTCCACCATTGCAATATCGTTTGTGCTCACGTTTACCACTTGTTTGCTTGCTGCACTTTTTATTGCAGATGTATATTATTTTGTTTTGCCGCATCTATCACCCATATTTTACCATCTCTTCGCCGAACTAGTGCACCTATACAACTCCTAGTTGTATTAGGTGTGTTGGGGACACAAGAGACTTCTTGTATCTTAATTGCAGGGTTGCTTGAGAGAGACCATCTTCAACCTCTATTTCCCTGAGTTCGATAAACCTTAGGTCATCCACTTGAGGGAAATTGCTGTTGTCCTACAAACCTCTGCGCTTGGAGGCCCAACATACTCTACAAGAATAAAAGCGTGCGTATACATCAAGCTATTTCTGGCGCCGTTGCCGGGGAGGTGAGTGCTTGAAGGTATATCTTTAGATTCTGCAATTAAATCTTTTCGTTTCTTGTTTTTATTTTCACTAGTTAGGTTTATGGAAAACTGCAATCTTAGTTCGCTGCTTCGGGGAGACCGCTTTGCCACACCTGTGGTACAGAAGTCTCCGCCACCTACTGAATGTATCCCTTTCCAAATACCACTTGGGATAGTTGAAATAATTATTAATGATTGTTATGATGGGACAGTCAATCCTAGTATTCATTTGTTGAAACTTAAAGAACTTTGTGAGTTATTTAAGATTTCATGTTTGACAAGAGGTGAAGTCATGAAGAAATTATTTGCCTTGTCACTGAAAGGAAAAGCATTGGAATGGTATAGGCTACTAGATGATTCTCACCTACGGGATTGGGAAGAGATCCAGTCTCTCTTTTACTCCAAGTTTTATCCTCTTCATGAAGTCCATGAGAATAGGAATTATATTTATAATTTCTATCCTCATGACGGAGAGAGCATAGCTCAAGCTTGGGGGAGACTGAAAACTTTGATGCTAAAATGTCCTAACCATGGGCTCCCCAAAGATATGATTATTACTAATTTCTATGCAAGGCTATCTCGACAGGATAAAGACTTGCTCGATGCTTCCTCGATGGATTCTTTCACAAACGAAAAGATTGATGCTAAATGGGAACTCCTTGAAAGAATCCAACACAACACTGAAGATTGGGAGATCGACAAAGGTGAAGAGTCAGGTATAATTTATGAGTATGATTGCATTAAATCCTTTGTTGAAACTGCAAGTTTTAATAAATTTAGTGCTAAGTTTGGGCTTGATTCTCAACTCCTTGTTGATTTCCTCAAATCTTTTACTTCACATCTTAATATGCCTAAGGAGAATTGGATCAAGCATCATGAACCTTTTAAAGAGATTTCCAAAGAAAATGAAATTGTTAATGATGATTGCAACATGCATGATCCAATTCCTGAAAATGAAGTTTTATATAAGCATGTTAATTTTTGTGGAGTGGATAGACCTTGTGAAAGGCCTATGATTGAAGAAGAGAAGTATTGTAAGAAATATAAGCATGAAAGAACAATCACTTGGGTTAGAGATTTAAATGAAATTGTTAGAGAATTGTGTGACCTTTATCCTTTTACTTATGAACTTTGCTGCATAAAGGGTCACTTCAATTTTCAGTGCATGTACTTTCAAAACATAACTGTTAGCCAGTTGTGTGATGACATGATCACCCCTGATCTTTATGATGAGCTTATGTTATTTTTGATGTGTGAAGAGTTATCAGAAAAGACTTCTTGGCTAGATGGTCATGCTTTGGGAATAAATAACACTTTGCAGAAATGCCATATCTATTGTGTTGTTAATTGCCATGAGAATGATTACATAAGTAAGATTAGAAAGGAGGGAACTCTACCAAAGTATAAAAATGTCTCTTATATTTCTACTGATAAAAAGGAGAGTTTCTCCCAAGTTTCCCCTATTGTTTCTAATGATAAACCAGGATATGTGGAGAAACTTCCCCTCCAACCACTCCTTCCTAAGGTGAAGAAGAAGAAAAAGAAGAGGAGGAGGAAGAGGAGCAGGAAGGAAGAAGAATGGGTAACAACCTGGCCTGAGCATATTCCTCGCATCGATTTTTATCTTAACAGACAGAAATTTATGGAGGATGGTGAGCTTGATTGCATTCATTATTATCTTGAAGATAAGTCTGTAGGTACTATTGAAGATGATTTTGATTATGATATGCATGTTACTTTTTGTGATTGGGAAAATGATGATAATGCTACTTATGACCTTGAAAATTTCTTTGGTACCAACTCTGAGAGTGATGATATGGAAAGCTCCAAGCTTGGGGATGATAGGATTGCAAGTCCTTTACCCATTAGTGATGTGGTAATTGATAATTCTTTTGCTAGTAAGAATAAAGACAACATGTTTACAAATATAGTTTCTAGCAATGATAATGCTCTTGTCTACTATGATGATGTTATAACTCCTATTTTTAGTGATTATAAAGGTACCTATGACATAAGGAGAAATTATCCTTATGAAACTTGTCATGATCATGGAGGGAATTACTCCCTTGTTGAACACCATCTTCCTAATACACAATTAATCTATAGTGTTCAATTTGTTTATGATAGTCCTACTCCCACTATTACCAATGAGAAAGATTATGCTTATGTGGAGAGTAAGAGTACCTTTTTGCATGTGGATCATGGTAACAATTTTGTATGTGATACTTATATTGTTGAGTTTATTCATGATCCCACTGAAAATTATTATGAGAGGGGAACATATGCTAATTGATATTTCAATAATATCAAATTCACTCTCTTTATGTTGAAAGCTTTGAAGTTGCACTTGTTTTGCCTTCCTATGATAATATCTTTATGCTTCAATGAGTCAATATTCTATAAGATCCCTTTGCATAGGAAGCATGTTAGACTTAAATGTGTTTTGTATTTGCTTCCTGATGCTCTATTTTGTTCTTCTATTCTTATTCCTATGAGAGCATCACTAAAATATTAAGCCTATCTTTATGGCTATAAAGAAAGAGCTATAGGGAGACAACCCTTGTTATCTTTAAATTGAGTTTTTACCTTCTGTTTTTAATGGTCTTGATGATTGTTACTACTGTAGCAACATCATTGTATCTTTATTTTCAAACTTTGTGCCAAGTCTAGCCTCCGATTGCAAGAAAGTTCAAAAGTTGTGACATGCTGTCCAGAAAACAGATTCTGTCCTTGGACGGAAAAATTAGCCTAAAATCACCAGATCGTCTTTTTTGATCTGAATTTTTTTGACAGCATGCTCCATACAATTGAATTTCGAGTGTCTGTTCTGAGTTTTTTTATTCGAGTTGCAGAAGTACCCCTAAAAAATTCTTTACTACGTGTTGTTCTGTTTTTCACAGATTCTGCCACGTTTTGTCTCTCCTTACTTTTGCAAACCTTAAGCTTGTTTTTTCTTTGAAAAAACCTTTTGGCAATCTTGAGAAACAGTAGCTCTTCAAGAATATCTTTATATCCAGTAGGGAAAAATTATTTATTAAGGGTACTAACCTCTCTAATCAGCTTATGATGAGTTGTGTATGAAGGGAGTTTTCAAGTGTGCGATGGAAGATGATGAAAGAAGATTTGGGAGTGTCAAGCGCTCAAGCTTGGGGATGCCCCCAAGCATCCCCAATAAATATTCAAGGAGACTCAAGCGTCTAAGCTTGGGGATGCCCCCGTGCATTCCCTTCTCCATCAACAATCAACAGTTCGTCATTCGTCTCACTATATTTTTATCACTTCATGTGTTATGTGCTATGCTTGGAGCGTCTCGCTCTTAGGTTTTATTTTTTAGTTTTCTTTAGCTTTTCTTTCTGTTCATAACAAGTTAGATCCCGTCTTACTTTGTGTGGGAGAGAAACACGCTCCACTTTCAAAATCTAGAACACATAATAGGATTCTTCATGCCTATCTTTTGCTGTTGTGTGTTCTTTATCTTTTCGTAGCTACTGCCATGTCTAGTTTTAGTCATGGTTTGTCTTTAGCAAGAGCCTTGGCTTTTGTTTAGTTTGTTGCTGTAACTCTCTTTATTTTTCATGTTTATCTTGTTAAGAGAGTTGGTTGTTGCACTGAGTTGTGTCTTGTCTTGAAAGTAGGTAATTGAGGTTGCTATTTAATTTTAGTAGTAACTTGCAATAGTTTTGAGGTATTGATGTGAGTAATGTATGAACTTTTGGTGTCAAGAGCTCTAGCCTATTAGTGATAGGTGTCGTATTTTGGGCAATCCGTGTTTATTTTCAAAACCTACAAAACTAGTTGAGAACTCTAGGTACTAGATGGATCACTACTCTTCTGAGGGGTCGGATATTAGAGTACACTCACGTACCATGAGTCGAGGATGCGTAAGGATAACCAAACCCCCATACACTCCTCCTCGGGGTACTTGTCTCTTTGTGAACCTCCTTCTAGATTGAGAGTTACCGATAATAAGTGCATGAGTTCTTCGGACTAATGTAAGTATTGAAAGTTGACACTTCCACCTCCTCATATTTGCTAGCCTCTCATGTGCCGTGCATTGCCTTTTTCTCACTCCGAGAGATGGTGTCCACCTTCGCCGGTACATCCAAACCCTTGGCATGATACGCTCTGTCATCATAAGTCTCCTTATATCTTTCCTCAAAACAGCCACCATACCTACCTATCAAGGCATTTCCATAGCCTTTCCGAGATACATTGCCATGCAACATCCACCTCTTCATGACTTGATCCTCATGTCATACATGTTCCTGCTACACTGGCAGAGGCATACATTTGCATCATGATAGTTATATCTTCTTTATGTGAGTACCTTTGTAAAGTGTGAAAGATCTCCTATATTCTTGTAAAATATAGAGTGTTGCCCCTAAAGTGAGGAAAAGATCCCAAAGAGGACAAAATTAAAAGATCCCAAAGAGGACAAATGAGAGAAATAGAAAGAGTCATTGAGGCCACCAAAAAAATACAAAAAATAGAAAAAAGAGAAAAAAAAGAAGAAAAAAGAGATAAGGGGGCACACTACTATTCCTTTTGAGAGATCAACACTAGTACTTCATCCTCTATCCCTTGTACTCCATAGAGATCATCATACATGCATATAGCTACGTGGAGACCCTTCACACTATAAAACTTGGCTTGTATATTTCAATGATGAGCCTCCTCAAATGAGCTCTAGGTCTTCTTGAGCAAGAAAGTTGGATGCACCCCCACTAGTTCCATTGGAGAGCTTTTCTTAGCTCTTATGTGCATCCGTTGCATGACAATCCCTACTCCTCACATCATATCTATCATATGGGCCTTCTCTCGCCTATGGTTGTCCTCATTGATGTGAGCCTTTCTCACCCTTTTTGTCTTCCTCCTCCACCATATTTCTCTCTTTGCAATCCAAAGTGTCAACTCTCGTGCTTACGCTCATCCATTGCATGAGTGTTCAAAATATCGAAAAGGAGTGGATCAAATTGACTTGTACCTGGCTAGTGGTCTGGGGACGAGTCAAGATAAGATTCCAAAGAAGACCGAGTGTGAAACTTTAGTAGATTGAGTTCTCAACAAAAATACCTTTTCATCTCGTATTCCCTATCCCCTTTCTTGCACGCAAACACCATTTGGAGACATTCGAGCCACGGACAGCGAGAGCTTTTGCACCCTTTGTTCTTTTGTTGCTTGTGCCAATGCTAATATAGACTCTTGCTTGTTAAGACTTGAATTGAATTGCATGCTTTGATTTCTTTACTTAAAAGTCCTTATATGTTTGTGTGGCATGTCACCACAGAAATTATGCTTGTTATCATTTACCTACTCGAGGACGAGCAGGAATTAAGCTTGGGGATGTTGATACGTCCCAAACGTATCTATAATTTCTGCTTGCCCCATGCATGTTTTCTGTGATATTGCTATGCTTTTGATACACTTTCATATCTTTTTATAACATATTTTGGAAATAACCTATTAATGGTTGCAAGAGTGCACAAGTTCTTGTTTTTGTACTTTATGTGTAGGAATTACGTGGATAAAGGAAAAATCACAAAAAGGAGCCTTGTAGGAGTTGGACTCTAACTCTCCCGAAATCTGTCCCCACGAGACAGGTTTTAAAGATCGCCTCGGAAACGCCTAGAATTTTTTTCCGGTGGATTTAGACATAAAATTCGGCCCAATCGGAGTTCGGACGCTTCCAGAAACCCCAAAATACAGAAGACGTAATCTGGATGACGGGAATCCGAGAGTCTGTATAAAGAGAGGAAACCTAGGTCAAAGGGCACCACGAAATTTCCTCCCCCTTGGCAGCCGTCTTGAGGGGGAGATCAATCTCCACAGCAGCACCTCTCCAAGGAAGAAGAAGGGGCCAAGGGCCGCTGCCCCCAAGGGCCGTGGCCTTGGGCGCCGCCGCCGTCGTGGCCGTCGCCGTCTCCTCCATCTCCTCCGGGCTGCTAATTCCCCACAGGCGTAAGGGATCGAGATAGTCTTCGCGGGTAAGCTAAACCAATTTATTGATTCGACACACGGGGAGCCAAAGAGTATTATAAGCTTTGACAGTTGAGTTGTCAATTCAACCGCACCTGAAATATATTTGCTTGCAACAAAAGATAAGTGGTAATGGTAATAGGATAATGATAGTGGCAACAACAAAAGTAACAGCAAAAGTAACAACTAATGACCAGCAGGATTGAAAACATTGTAGGCTAGGGAGATGGATGGTTGGGCGCTGCATGGATGAGAGTGAACATGTAATAAATTCTAACACGGGGCAAGGCACACAGAAAAGCAATGATCATCTAGGCAAATATCAAACATTAGGCATGTATCCCGTAGGTAGTTGTGCGTGCTTGCAATAAAACTTGCACAACATCTTTTGTCCTACCATCCCGCTACGAACGGGGCCAAAGGGAACTTATGGAGATTAAGGTGCTCCTGTCAAAGAGCACCGGAACAAAGCAATAAACTCAATGGATACATGGAATCCTCAAATTATGGACCATCCCCTTTGGTGTCCCAAGCTGTCACCGTTGAGATCGCCGGTTCCGGGCCATAATAGGTGCATACAACTCATAGATAGGATCTAGAACACAAATATATTCATGAAAACACATAGGGTTCAGATCTGAAAACATGGCACTCGGGCCCAAAGTGACAAGCATTAAGAGCGACAAGTTGAAGCAAAGAAGATAAACACCAATCTAGATGATAGGCAACATGCCCCCAACAATCTGACGAACTATTACATGATCAAACTCATCCAATCCCTACCATCCCCTTTGCCTACAACAGGTAGTTACTCACACATGTGAAGAGAAGTCATGGAGGATGGATGGAGTGGTGTTGGTGATGACGATGGCGACGATCTCCCCTCTCCGGAGGCCAAATCAGCCTCCAGATTAGCCCTCCCGAAGAAGAACAGAGGGTGGCGGCGGCTCCGCGACGGAAACTGGGAAAACGACTTCTGTTCTGGGGTTTTCCCGTCACGGGGATAAATAGGAGTCTCGGTAGGGCACTAGAGGAGGGGGGAGGCGCCCAGGCGGCCAGAGGGCGCGGCCCCACCCCTGGCCGCGCCAGGGGGGCGCCTGGGGCCCCCAGGACTCCCCTCTGGTCCCACTTCTGGCTTCTGGCTCCTTCGGGTGCGTGGATTTTCTGGTATTTTTCTGGGAATTTTCTGGAACGTCTAAAAATCCATTTTCCTGCACACAATAAAACCATACAGGCAGCTCTGCTGAAAACAACGTTAGTCCGGGTTAGTTTCTTCCAAATCATGCAAGAAGGAGGGCAAAACAATAGCAAAAGTGTTTGGAAAAGTAGATACGTTTGAGACGTATCAGATGCACCTCTCCATCAACAACTCTCCCTCTCACCATGTCCATGTGTGAGTAGTTCCCCCTCGGGGCTAAGGCTTGTATCTTGATCTATGTGGTTTCTCTCTCTCACATGATGTGATCTTCGTTGTGATCATAGGCTATGTTAATCTAGGGTGATCCCATGATATTTCCCCTTCTTCTATGTATTGGATTTGATGTACTCACTTGATCCTATCTAGTATAATCCCCGAGACCATGGTGACAGCGGTCTATTGGACATGGGTTAGAAGAATATTTTCATTAGTGATTTCCTGTTTTGTGTGTGGATTGAAGATTGAGAGTCTTTTGGTGCTTGTCTTTGACTATCCTTTAGATATGTTGTGGTGATTGTGGTACTCTCTTTGGATGGCCGCGGTGACATTGGGAAATCCATAGATTGAGAACTACGAACTCTGAGGTGTGCTTTTGTAGCCCTACACAATTCTCGTCCTCTCTTGACCACAAAGGAATGACCTCCGAGTACGTCTCCATTGCATGTTTTATGGGAAATATCATGTGATTAGACTATGTTAATGTTGTTGGGAGTTGCCACTAGTTAAAGTATGAATCCTAGGCCTTGTTTCCACCATTGCAATACCGTTTGTGCTCACGTTTACCACTTGTTTGCTTGCTGCACTTTTTATTGCAGATTTATATTACTTTGTTTTGTCGCATCTATCACCCATATTTTACCATCTCTTCGCCGAACTAGTGCTCCTATACAACTCCTAGTTGTATTAGGTGTGTTGGGGACACAAGAGACTTCTTGTATCTTAATTGCAGGGTTGCTTGAGAGAGACCATCTTCAACCTCTATTTCCCTGAGTTCGATAAACCTTAGGTCATCCACTTGAGTGAAATTGCTGCTGTCCTACAAACCTCTGCGCTTGGAGGCCCAACATAGTCTACAAGAATAGATGTGTGCGTAGACATCAAGGACCTCCTCCATGACCCAGCCTTCGCGGTCGACTCACCCCACTGAGACACACATGGGATGTGTTTGGTTCGAGGGATGGTCTAGGGTGGTTGTGGGTATCCCCAACCAGTTGGTTAGGGTTATCCTTTTTTTTGGTTGGAAGGATTTGGTTGTCCCCTGTTTTGTTTGGTTGGAAGGGATTATTGAAAGTACATGTAGTACCCATGTGTGGTTTTGGTAATTAATGACAATCCTTATGGACTAATGTTTGCATTGAGATATATATATTTGAAGGAAAGTTACATAGGCAATGCATGAAGAACATTGTTCATCAACACAAATGTATCCATTGTGGCTTGGTAATGAATGATGATTCCAATAAAGCAACAATGGCATCATGGATCTATGGATATTTGTCCCATGGATAATGATAAGAAGAATGGATGATGTTGCAATGAATACAATCTATTGAAGGTCGGGTTTTGGGTCTCACGTGTTGTATACAACCTCGGACTAAGATGATTCAAAAGAAAAGCCATTTTCCTCAAAAATACTGAGAATATTCATGTTGAACACTTGTCCATTTGAGGTCATCATAAGGACTCAATAATTCGCGCAATATATATGTCATGTGTCTTTTGGACTGGACACCACTTGATCATGGAGTAATGGTGATTCTCATGGTGCATCAAGAGAAATATCACAAGTGTCCATGAGATGATGACATCAAGTGTAATGGTCATCAAGTTATACAAGGTCAAGTTCAAGATATGCATCTCAGAGGATTACATGCTTGAAGCTTGCGGATGATCATGTGGTGGTACATGTGAAGATGACATATAATGCAAAGCTTTCCTCATGACTTACTAGGATACTAATGAAGTATTCACCGAGTTATGTGACCAATATTGCATGTACATCTTGAGCCAAGCATGACCCCATCATCAAGCTCAAGTGGAACGCTCAAGTCAAAGGTATTGTGTCGTGGATCATTGACCATCGAAAAGGATCCATGCTCAAGAATGGATTTCCGGAAGCTATAGTATAGTTCTTTTATTATTCTTGAGTTATAATGATCCCGCACTATTAAGAGGGGATCAAAGGGATTTAGTAATGGTCTTGCTCAAGTCAACAATTACTAACTCAATTCCACTCCTATCCTTTATACAAAAAAAGGGTAATCCAAAGCCAACTCATTTCTCAAATACTATGGCATATCCTTTACATACTTTGCACCTTCAATTTTGGCTTATCTTGGGTTGTTCTCTATGTGAGGATCTTGAGCTTTTCAATAGCTTTAAAATAAGCCCAAGATCATCAAAATCGGAGTTCGTATGTAAAAGTTATGCATGTTTCAGTTTTGGATTCCTGCTGACTTTCCTATGGTCGGACGGTCCAGGCTCGATGTCGGACGGTCCGGGCATTGCTCGGACGGTCCGGGTTCGAAGTTGGATGGTCCGAACATGGGCACCCGAGTCCAGTGGGTTTTATGCCCTTGTCGGACGGTCCGGGTTGCATGTCGGACGGTCCGAGCTATGCCCGGACGGTCCGGGATGAACCCCGGACGGTCCGACCGGGTCGTCGCCCATGGCCTTATTCACTGGCTTACTACCCGTTGACATTCTCGGACGTCCGGGATCTATGTTGGACCGTCCGGGCTTGTCCCAGACCGTCCGACTTAGTCCTCGGACCGTCCGGGATGCTCCAGATCTGCACCAAATGGCTAGTTCTCGTGTGTACTATAAATACCCCTCACCCACTCCGGGTGAGGGTTGAGCACTTCATTCCAAACACACAAGAACCCTAAAAGGCTCCCTCTCCTTTCTCCTACACCAAATCCTAGATCCCGAAGAGATTTGTGAGAGTTCTTGAGAGAGATTTCACACATTGATAGATCCACTCCCTCTCCCTCTTTTGACCAAAGGAATTCGCGATTTGAACTCACATATATATCTTGTGTAAGTTTGTGTAACTTACTTGTGCGTACTAGTATCATTATCGTGTTCATATTGTTTAGAATAAAGTTGTTGTTGCACTAGCTGAGCCTAGTATACTAAGGATTTGTGCTTGTTAAGTATCCGCTTAGTTTATTTCCGCATCCGGATTTTAACAAATCCATAAAAGGTTTAAAACGCCTATTCACCCCCCCTCTAGGCGACATCGTGGTCCTTTCAATTATCTCCCCACCCAGCCGCACGCTCTCCTCCTCCTTCGGCCCGCCTCCCCAGCAGTCGCCCACCCTCCTCCTCCTCCGGCTCGGCCTCCAGCCGCGAGCCCCGCCCGCTCTCCTCCTCCTCTGGCCCCTCCCTCCTCCTCGGACCCCACTCCACGCCTCCCTGTCCATTCCGCCCGTCGCCGGCGTGCTCGCATGCGAAGGGCCCATGATTTTCTCCCGAGCCGCCATGTCCGGAAGGGAGAGCCTCCCGGCGGGCGAACTAGCCTCGCTGTCCAGGGCGGCGCGGCTCAAGACGGGTTCCCTGGTCGCCAGCACCGTTGGCGTCTGCCTCCCTGTCGCGCTCACCAGGGCCTTCCGCGGATGGGACGGCGGCTGCGAGCGGCGCACGCCGGCGGCGGCACTGTCCTTCTCCCCTTCGCCTACCGCTCTCCGTCCCCAACTTTATCCTTCCCCTCCACCTCTCGTTCTTCCCCTCCCCTCGTCGTTGGCCCGACTCTTCCTATCGCGCGCAGGAGGGATGCCGTGACCCGCTCGTTTTTTGCGGCTGGGGCTATCCCTTTTTTTAAGCATATTTCAAGCATATGGTTGACCCTATCCCCCTTTGCCTCTGATCCAAACAGGTGGTAACCACTTTAAAAGAAGGTTATCCCTGTCGGTGAGAGGATAGCCTCGAACCAAACACATCCATGGTTCGTGGTCACCATCCTTGGTGGGCACATCATTGTCGTGGACATCCACACTGCCCATCACCCCTACGATGGTGTCTGCCCCGGCGTGTGGTGAGGCACGGACACATGGTCGTCGTTGGTGGCGTAGCCGTATCTGCCAACGTTGATGTAGCCTCAGCCACAACAGCAGAACATGCCATGGTCGGACATGCATGCCATGGTATCCTTCGACCTTCGTTGATCTCATCATAAAGGACAACGGCGACGATGACGAGGACTACATGCCTGTGGCCATTTTTTTTAATGTTTAGTTAAACGTAATCATAACTTTTGGTGGTAGTTTATTAATGTTTTAAACTATATTATGAGTTTTTTTTATTTTGCAAATAAAATCTAGCATGAGATAAGTGAGACTCGTTCGACGCGTTGTGCGCACCTGCGAACCGCCGAACCAACCTAGACGCCACTCGTCCGGTTGGCGATCCAAATGGATAAAAACTAATAAAAAAATTATCTATTTGGATCACGCGATTGGAGTTGTCATTATTCCCTATATGTATGCCCATCTTACCTTCTTAAGAAGTTGGTCTCAATTCTTTTAACATGCAAAGTGTTCACCTCAACATCTCACTTAACCACTACATTTATTATCTTAACATGCACACATGCATAATACATCATTCAAGGCCCTACACAATATGCATGAAATAAACATTTTCATTAGTAGTTAATCTCATTCACAAATTCATCTCACCACACATACCACCACATCCAGGCTCAATCAACATGCATAGAATTATTTTTCATTTTATCATGTCACTTATATTAAATAAATATTTTTCAATTACACAATAATCAAATGCAATATATAATACTCTCTTCGATCCAAATTAATTGACACACACTTAGTACAAGTTTGTATTAAAGTTGTACTAAGTATGCGTCAATTAATATGGATCGGAGGGAGTAGTATTTTTAGTTTTAATTTATACATTACTAATTCTTTGATTTATGCTTCATACAATCAAAATATATTGCAGTTAATTTCCGCAGTAATGCCCGAGGTATCCTCTAGTTAAGTTAAGGTATAAGGTTTAGCAAGGTGCCAAGCCTAGTTCATTTAAACGACCCAAAAAGTTCATCTTGGGCCCGTGTGTATCTCCAACGGTTGAACCCCATGAGAACTAACCTACAGTCGACATTGATAACTAATCGAATTATGAGCTATAGTCGATTCTACTTAATTATCACCCAGTAAAAATTAAGTAAGCCAGAGTCGCAATCATTTGTGTATGCGTTACCAGGAAGAATGCCACTACTCTCTTTGTTCCTTGATATAAGGTGTCTAAAGTTTTTTGCATGAATATTAACGCGTACATGTAATACTATAATAGGAGTAACCTTTTTTTAGAAAAAATAGGGAGAAAACAGTTCAAATCAGTCAATAATAAAAAGAGTCTCTCTATACTATCCCTTTCCGTAGGTATATTTACCTAGACGGATGGTATAATACTAATATGCCATGTATTTTGGAAAAAAAATCAAAACCTTAGCCACCTTATATCAAGGAACGAAGAGAGTATTAAAAAGGATGTTTCCTTAACTTATCATGATTGATCAAGTCGCCGGTTACAATAGATAGTGACTCACAAGTGCTTGTAATAATTTCTACAGAATTTCACTAGCTACAACCCCCTACCAAGCGAACTCTATATAAGCTAGTAGGGGAACATTGTAAAAGGTTAGACACTCCGTAATCCTATTCGCGCAATTAAAAATATCTCATCCGTGAAATAGGGTATGGTTGTTACCTCCATCATAGAGGGGTTTGAAACTGTATACTTTTTTGTGTCACCCGTTTGTGTATGGATAGATCAAGATCCTTCTCTACCCTCACCTTACTATCAAATTTAGAACCACGATAGTTGACGCCTACTGTGGGGCTATGCAATGGTGCAGATGGGTTGTTCTTCCTCGAATTCTAGTTTCAAATTGATCCTAGGGTGGATTATCTTCTTATGATATATCGATTTCACGATCGATGATTCATCTTGGCTTCCAAGCCTCTATTGCTTGGTGGCTGGTTGCTTGCTCTCGCGGCAGTGTATGCTTTCGTGATGATGATTCTGGCGTGCTATATCTCCAAAAGTCGGATCCACGTCAAAATGTCAAAGAACTTATGCTACAATGTCGTCGGAGGAGCTCCAACAAATCGTGGTTGCGTTACAGTAAAAAACACTCATAGATGCAACAAATCTTCTCATGTGGGATGGTAGTGGCAAGCATGCAATGGGCTTCAGTGATGAGTCCTTGATGGTTCTTAAAAGACTGCTTAGGACATGAAGCTATTGAGTTGAAGAGAGGTCGCTTGATGGACTAGGAGATGGGCATATTTAGCAGCATGGATGAGGCCATCAAGGAGGTTGCAACTGCCATCGGGAAGAGCAAGCCTTTCGATGTCCACCCTTCCCTCTATTGATATGTCATGGACATGGGTGGCTTCAATCGGGAAGCTTTGATGGCAGATCTTAGCCACCTGCTGGAAAACTGGCACATGGTCTTGGGTTCATTACCATGGGGGAAGACCATAAAGTACTTTGGCTGGGCAAGCACTACCTCTAATATCGTTCCTAGTGGTTGTGATAGTGTGCATGATAATGACAAATATGACAATGACGTTGTACATTTTCTGGTACCTAGGGCTTCAAAATTGTTGTTGGCCAGTATTTTTTATGAGGTGGCATATACTAACCCTTCATGATGATGTTGTACTTTTGGTGGTACGATGACCTTGTAGTAGTTTGGATAAATTTGAGTTGTTTTGGGCATATGATCATGCATGTCTTTGTTATTTTTGTTCCATATGTTGTGTTCCTAGGTGAAGTGATATATGGTGTAAATAAGGAGGGGTCCATGAGTATATGGTTCATGAGTCATGACACACATGTCATGAATAAGTCATCCATTATAAAGACAAGTACTTCAAAGGGTTTATGAACAAAAATGATGCAAATGATGATTACTCCAAATTTGTGATCGAATAGAACAATAATGTTGAAGTACAGAACAATGTTGGTCACTTCGAGTTGTTTGGCTGAAGAATTTTATAATCACTATCCAGTTCATCGTGATTGTACTAATATCATATTCATGTAATTGATGCGATCATATGTAGCATGCGATGAGCACTTCTGAAGGTGCTAGATGATAAAATCATCATGTAGTGTAAATATTACTACACCTAGCTGAATGTGTCAAATCAAACAACGTATAGTGCATAAACAAAAATCTATGCAGACAAGGGAGAGGGGGGAGGATCCGTTCCCTGATAACTAAACTATGTACACAACATGGTTTTTTACATGCATTACTTCAACATGCCTTGGTTAAACCACATACGCAAGGAGACAAAAATGATGCAAAGTATGATACACATTTTACAAGTATCCACATACATGAAAGAAACAAAGTCTTAGTTTTTTTAAGTCGGTCCCAAAGGATCTCAAATTCATTAAGAAGAGAGTTGTCCGGTTAATTAACGAAAAATAGAGCGAAAACCATCACAACACGCCCGCAAAAGCAAGGCACCCAGAACGACCTGGCGACCCACACGAGAACCCACACAACATCGTGCAGGAGAAAAGCTCATCGAGGTTGCAGCCCGGTGTCATCATCATCATGCCTCCACGGGGGCGACTCCGACTTCATCATTGACAACCACCAACGAGCTCACATCGCAAACAAGTGTCGAGGCCTCCACCAACTGAAGTCAAACTGTCAACCGCACACGCAAGCGACCAAGCAGCTCTGATTTTGTCCACGAGAATCATAAGAGAAAAGCGATGGGCTAGCGCCGAAACAAACCACCTCCCCATGGCATCGTCATCGCAAGGTCCTGCTCAGCAACTCCGACTTCACAGAGACAAAGTAGGGCACAGCGACCCCTCGAAAACATCGGAATAGATCGACTACTAGAGCACAGATGCAACCCTGACTCCGCTCGAAGGCGCTATCATTGCCACATACAAGAAGCCGTGCAGACATCCGCAGCGTCGGATGGACACCAGCCGTCTACAATGTCGCGCCGTCCAACCCATGGAGCATGCATGCGGTCGGGATCTGAAGCACTTCGAGGCGATACCACAAAGAAGGAAGCGATGATGTCGACATCGTTGCCCGGCCCGATCGGGCCTTAGGATTTCACCCTAAGAGCAAGATCCGAGGGTGTAGGAGGATACGGGACTCGACGGGGACACCCCCAAAACGGTTAGACGACGCCCGCAGGCGCTAACGTCGCCCGACGGTGAGATCGAGCAAGCTTTCGCCCAGAGCAACCCAACACCACTGAAACCCTCACCAATAGCACCGGGGAGCCACCAAGCAGCACACCTCCTTGTTGGTCAAACACGACCAGATCTGGCATCCCCGTCACCATCATATGCCACCAAAAGAGCAACCATGCAAAAGTGTCGCCTATCCGAAGACGCGCCGAACAGAGCATAAAAGAGGAGGACCGCGCCCACCCTTGCTCGCCGGAGAAGAGCAACCGGCCGAAGACCAACAGGCCGTCGACAAAGCCGTCGCTACTGCCCGCCCACCCACGAGGGACGACATTTGCTGTTATAAAGGCAGCCGGGACGAAGCCCAAAGGCCCACCGACTACACATCTAACTCGCCTGTAGGGGAAACACACAACCTGCAAGTATCAGCAGACATGGAAGAAATGTACTGAGGCTCATTAAATGAGCACGACGAAAATGGTCTACTCCTACTAGGAACGTTCTATGCCTGTTCCCATTTTCTTCGAGGATACGACGATTCCTACCGATACCCGTATTTGCTGCAGCGAGAATTTAAATATGGGCATCTAGAAACCTTGCCCCGGTTCAAAGTTTCAAACACGAACGGGTTCTTCTTTCTCATCAGACCGTCACTCCTCCTCGCGTGCATGGATACCGGGGACCGAGAAGACGCGTGTGTTTTTCTCCGGCGATCAAAGTCAAGCGTGTCAAACCTGGCACAAGTTAATGAACCAAACGAAAACTCCACTAGGAGGAGGATTACGTCGCACGACTTGACCCGAGAGAGCCCCACTTATAAGACCCAGGATATATAGGACCAAACTGACCAAGAACCACACTCGCCTGTAACGAACAAAGTACTAGTGACGTAGACACGGCTAGCCCCCTCCCTCCATGGCGACCGTAGCGGCGGCGAGCAGAGTGGCGCCGGCGGAGGACAAGAACGAGCCGGCGAGGCCCCTGGCCATCCCACACCCGTACGTCCACCCGGAGGCCAGCGACGTGGACGAGGCGGCGCAGACGGCCACGGGGTGGCGCTCCGAGCAGTACCTCCGGAAGCGGCGGCGCCTGCTCTGCTGCGGCGGCTGCTGCGTGACCACCGTGGTGATCGTCGGCCTCATAATCCTCATCCTCTCGCTCACCGTGTTCAAGGTCAAGGACCCGCGCCTCACCATGAACGGCGTCTCCCTCACGGCCCTCACCGCCGGCCCCGGCGCGGGGCTCGCCAACCCCGTCGCCGCCAACGCCACGCTCACCGCCGACATCTCGGTGGAGAACCCAAACATCGCGTCTTTCCGGTTCTCGGCGAGCGCCACGGAGGTGTACCTCGACGGGCAGAAGGTGAGCGTGGCGTACGTGCCCGCCGGCCGCGTCGGAGCCCACGGCACCACGCGCATGAACGTGACCGTCGACATCCTCGGCGACCGGCTCGCGCGGGTGCTCGACGGCGCCGGCCTGGTGCTCGGCCAGGTCTACGACCTCGCCACGTACACGGAGATGGAAGGCAGGGTCAAGGTGCTGGGGATCTACAAGAAGGACCTCCAGATCAGGATGAACTGCACGGTCTCCGTGGAGGTAAGCGCCGCCGCCGGCGTGCTCGTGTCCGGGACGCCGCCCGGCGTGCGCAGCAAGGGCGTGAGTTGTGTCACTCATGTGGAGTGAGCTGATTAGAGTGCCTTGCCATTTACATGGTGGCTTTTGAGGATTTCACTCCCATTTTAGTTTCTTTTGCATTACTGTATGTCGCTTGTACTCATAGTAGATTCTAGTCATGTTGTAATTATTTTCTTCCCCGTCATTTATCAAGGTCCGAACCAGCACGAGAGTTTGTTTTAGATATACAGAGATTGTAAGTGTAACAACTCTGAAATCGTATAGATATACAGAGATTTACAAGCAATTACAATAAGATTTCTACCAGCAAAGCATGAAGCACAAAACCTACCAGCAAAAATAGGACCCAGGCTACTGCCAATTAACTTCGTTTTGATTTCTCACCCAAAGAGGGCACTACTACTCTGGTGCAATATTCTGAAAAAAAAAGTTCAACACATACTCCCTCCGTCCTTGTAAAAGTGTACTTCCAACTTTATTGGAAGGTCAAACTTTTATAACTTTGACCATGATTATAAAAAAATACATCAATATTTATAGCATCAAAGTAGTATCATTAAATTTGTTATGAAGTATATTTTTATTATATAATTATTTTGTTTCATAAGTATTGTTATATTTTTGTGTAAATTCGGTCAAAGTTTGAAATAGTTTGAATCTCCAATAAAATTGAAAGTACAATCTTTCAAGGACGGAGGGAGTACACCATAGGTGCCAAAACAGAATAATGATCAATTCCGTCTACTGTCAAACAAAGCTATCACAGCATGATGTAGCTTCGCTGGTGCACATACAAGTAAAGTAATGTTAAGAAGTACACAGAGCAATCACTCAGGATAAGTGAAAGATAGATTATTTCCCACACAAAAACTTTACTGGTTCAAACTTCAAACATTGACTAACTATATTCAAATAAACACGTCACATTACATAACATATTCAGCATGTGCTGTTGGTGCTCAAACACACGTGGGCACAAAATCAAGTACAAATGGTATCAAAAGTTGCTACTTGTCCAACCCCAAACACAAACAAAATAAAATAACAAGTGTCTCTTAAAAAAACTGGGAATATTACGAACAAAAGATCTTATGATATCCATGTCAAAAAGAAAGAACAAAAGAAGGAATATTACAGAGTGTCACCAGGGGAGGTGCATAGTGGTGGACACAAAATAGAGGTAAACAAATGACTCTAAACCCAGCTGTTCTGTATACTGAACTATAATATTTTGATTCAATATTCGTCAGGTATTTGTTCAAATTTGCAACTACCAACTAAACACTAGCAGATGATCACAACCTTCTTCGAATAACATGAAAATGGCTTACCTTCCTTATTCAACTCCCCGTGAGATACCAAAAGACAGATGCAGAATGGATTCTTTTAGGTCATGATATCAGTTATTCACAGTTGGTACACAGTTTAGTTCAAGGAAAACAGCAGCGCCAAGCAAAATGATAGTAACCAGAGAAGGCAAGTTCACAAATAGAAAAGGTGAGGACAGTTGGTCCAGGAAACTAAAGACCAGATAAAATTAAGACAAACTGAACCAATCAGGGTAACATTTCAGAATTCATGGTGTTATTAATCAGTTTGAATTCTTAGGGATATAACTTGGATGGAAAACTTAGGCACCAACATATACAGCTGTACATCAAAATTATCTCAAACGTAGCGACTAGTTACATCCCTTAGAAAGTTGAACTAACATATTATGTTGAGAAGATCACAGTTTAATGAGGTAAGATTTAAAAAAAATCAGGGCAGGAGTTCTCCAAAGATCTAAGTAAACAATGCATATTAAGCGATTAAGTGTGCATTTGATTTAGGATATCAGCACTAACAATAATTCTATGAGACTGAAGAAATTAATGCTCTGAATTATATCAATCATCCAGGAATCAGCTGTCTCTTAGACCCAGTAATACCTCGAATAACGACAAGAAGAGCTCTATTTAAGCTAACCAACTAGAAGTAATGTACAACGAAATTAATCAATCCTACAACTAGAATACAGTGCCTCAAAGTAAACTATGCATAATAAGTGAAGATTTGTTATCCATTAGATTTAGGATGTCAGAACTATAATCGATTCATCAAGACTGAAGAAATCAATGCTTTGAATTATATCAACCCAAAAAATAACGGCCAAACGCACGCTCATATAGCTCGTGCGAATGACCGGTGCCACAACCGCACACACACCTGCGATGCGATGACGCAAGCTTATGCAAGACACAAGTAATACCTCGACTAACAACAACAAGAGCTCTATTTATGGGAACCAATTTAGAAGTAACGTACGATGAAATTAGTCGATCATTTCACAGGAATAGGGCAGCTCAAAGTAACTACACATATTCAGAGAATAATAGTTGTCCGTTTCATCTAGGATGCCGGCACTAACATTAATCTATCAAGACTACAGAAATCAATGCTTTGAAGTATATCAACCCAAATAATAACGGCCGAGCGTGTTCGTGCAAACGACCGGTGCCACAACCACACGCACACCTACGACGCGATGACGCAAGCTGATGCAAGACGCAAGTAATACCTCGAATAACAACAAAAAGAGCTCTATTTAAGGCAACCAATTTAAAAGTAACGTACAATGAAATTAGTCAATCATTTAAAGGGAATACGGCGGCTCAAAGTAAAGTACCCATATTCAGAGATTAATTGTTGTCCATTTGATCTAGGATGTCGTCACTAAATATAATTCACCGATACTGAAGAAATGAATGCTCTGCATTATATCAATCATCCAGGAATCAGACGTCAACTGGACACGACAATAGCTACAACAAGAGCTATACTGAAGATGACCAAGATAGAAGTAATGTGCAACGAAATTAACCAATCATATAGGTAAGATATAACTGGTAATACTGGTTTGGTGACTGTCTGACTGACCATTCACATACAGGTAATGTACGACAACAGGTAACATCAGTTGATAAACGCTATATTAGAAGGGAGGAACAATGTATTTACACGGCTTGTCTGCCAGCCTCGGTCTGACTGATCTACTTACTGCAAAACTTTCGCTTTTCCTAGTTGAACAATTTGAAGTCGATACTCCTAAGTAAAGTAACCCAGCAGATTAGAAACCTCAACTAAATAACCGACGCGACATTCCATTCCTGAAAAGTAGCAGCAGCAGTAGATGGTGGTGCTAAAAAACGGAACGGATCTGGGTCACCTGTGGCGTCGGCGGTCAGCGGCGTACTGGGAGAGCGGTACGAGCTCGGAGAGCGGGGTGTTGAGCGGGGTGGAGACGGGGGTGGGGATGGGGGAGGAGCGGCAGACGGGGCAGGAGGCGCTGCGGCGCAGCCAGGCGTCGAGGCACATGAGGTGGAAGCGGTGGCGGCAGTCGGGCATGATGCGCTGCATCTCGCCGTCGCGGTACTCGCAGAGGCAGATGGAGCAGGCGGCGTCGGCGCTGCCCGCGGCGCGGGAGAAGGGCGCCTTGGGGTAGGAGGCGATCACGGCGGGGTCGAGGCCGACGGGGGAGGGGGCGGCCCGCGAGGAGGAGCCCGGGGAGTCGTCGTCGGCGACGAAGACGAAGCGCGGGACCGTGATTGAGATGTGGCCCGAGCTGGAGGCCGAGGATGCGTGGCGCGCGGAGTGGGGGTTGTGGGGGTGGTTGTCGGGGTGGGGGTGGCGGCAGCAGAAGTGGGAGGCGAGGAGGAGGGCGGCGAGGAGGACGAGGAAGGCGAGCGCGATGGCGATGGCGTAGCCGAGGCCGAGCGAGGAGAGGGAGTCGAGGAAGGAGGACATGGCGAGGCGGCGGCGGCGGCGGTGGGGCGGAATGGCATGGCGCGGCGGGGAAGGGGAGGAGGAAGGGGGAACGGGGGGGGGGGTGGGGTATTTGTGCCTAGGTTTCGGGGAGGGGGAGGGGTGGATGTCGTGGTGGTTGGCGGCATTAATTGCCGGGGATGAGGGAGGGAGGAGGGGAGAGGAGCGGAGTTATGGCGCGGGACGGACGCGCTTGCCTTGCCGTGCTCCCCCTCCTCTGCTCTGCACTGTGTGTCTGTGCCTGCCGCCGCTGCCGAGCGGAGCCGGGTTGTGAATGAAACTGGCGGGAGGGCGAGGGGGCTGTGGGCCGTCGCCCGGCGACGCGGGGTGTGAACGAGGCGGGCCGTGCGGCGGGTGGGCTGGCTATGGCTATGGCGGCGGGTTTCGAATAGTGTGCCGGTGGTACGAACGACGACGACGGTGGCGTGATGCGGGGGCGTGGGCCTCGTTGGAGCATTCGAAGAGTTGACCGTGGGGGAGGGGGTTTTTGGGAGAAATGGATGGAAGAACTTCTGCGGAACATATGGGTGGGTCTCTCCACAGCTTCAGTTTACGGGGGTGACGGGCGATTAGCAGAGAAAAAAAATGCGCCGTTGCCGGGGATCGAACCCGGGTCACCCGCGTGACAGGCGGGAATACTTACCACTATACTACAACGACTTTGGCTGTTTAACCAATGGTTCCTCTTTTCATAATCAAAGCTGTGTGTGTGTGGAGAATGGCGACGCCCATACACACCTAAACTTATGAGCTTGTGGATAACGCTGAATTTAAGAGCAGACTATGTGATACATAGGCCAGGGTCAGACTCCTTTTTTCGGGAAAATAAATTGCAGACCATGTGTGAAACCACAAAGTATATTCAGTGCACATGGGTGAAAAATGGCCTGAAAAAAAGTTCGTTGGAGTACCTAGTTTTTCACTCTTGGGACAACTTCGAGGTCCCATTTCCAGATAGCTGGAGCTGAAAAATATTCTGATTTGGTGAAGTTTTTCTTTAAGTCAACTTTTAAATCATGCAAATAAGAGAAACAAGCCAGCCAAAACAAAAAAAAAAGAGCTTATGCATACAAAGAAACAAGCTAACCGAAACGATCTTTTCAGGCTTATCATGCCCACTATTTTACGCACAATGTTTTCACATTCAATCCAGTCTCTCATAGTCATATCTTTTTTTTCACTCACATCTCTCGATAGGGTTCTTATCGACAACTCACCACTCCTTTGTTGCTAGACCACTCTATCGGTCTAGGCTATCCCTTCTCTGCTAGGGGTAGGTCCGCACCTCAATGTTGCTCGCCGCATCAAGGCCGTCGAGCACGCTGACATCTAGTTAACAATCACATCATGAGCGCCGCTCAATCTCCGCCTAATCACACCATGTGTAGTACTAGTTCGTTCAAGTCACATCAACGTGTCCACGCCACATCAGCTTCTCCGACATCTTGGCTCCTGGGCTAACACATGCATCTCTCCCTAGTCACATTTCTTGTTGTCATGCCCACCTAGACCCAGGCCCCTCAAAATCTTTGATGCTTGTGCTCGCTCGACAACTAACTTCGTCGATGTTGGGGCTTAATCATCACATTGTCTTGAATTGAAGTTCGTGGTGATTTATCTATGATATTATGCAATAGATAAAGTAAATATTATTAATCCTCTATTTTATATGAATCATATGTAGTTAATGGAGTGATCCTTACTGCATGTATTTATTTCAATACGCGTGTCGGTCCGGTGAGAACCAGGGTACCCTGGGTCGTGCCTGGGGCCCATAACAAAGGTCGCATACCGAAGACTTCTCGAAGGAACCCCCTCCTGAAGATGTTCACCCCCCGAAGGGCACACAAGGACGCCATGGCCTCCTTCCCGATGAAGATCCACCAAGGCTCCCGAAGGCTCTTCGTCTTCAGGAAGAAGCCGAGCCCCAGACAACAACCATCGAGCCTGCACCACTCTAGCTAAGGCGGGCGTCTTTATCAAGGATAAGGACAGAGCTTGTCCCCATCACCAGTGGCCTCATGTGGAAACTCTTCCCATCAAGTTGTGGGGGAAGAGGACCAAGACAACTATGTAAGTGCGGACTAGGGAACCGTAGAGAGGATCGACCATTCCAGATCTCAAACATGTAGCTATCCATTAGAGCAATCCCAAACATGCAATAAGTGCATGCTCCTAAACATGCACTAAGTGCATGCTTTACACCACGACGATGGCCTAAACCTGGGAAGTTCCTTATGTCTACGCTATGTGCATGCTTGACTCACCTGCAGATTCGGCCATCTTCGCCATCGACATCTCCAAGATCTTGAAGCTAAGCCCCCCGTATTCGAACTAAGTTTTTGGAGGATTTTATTCAGACAAATCTCTCCGACAACGTGACCTTCCCACCTCAGTACTCATGTCATGTCAGTAATTGTTTACATGCATAATGCATCCTTGTAATCACAAACCATATTGATTGTTTAACCTTTTTTTAGAGTAGTTCATCCTTCTAAAACTACCTTTGTTTCATCTTCTGGTTTGATCGCTCGTGCACCCATCTTCACATGCACTTTTCGCGCGCATCATTTTTCCAATGTGCTTGCAATTAGTATTGATGTTGCGTCTTTGTAGATTCATCCAAGATGTACCTTTGCTTGTTATGCTTTATGATCCAAATGATAGACTCAATAAGAGTCCATATATTCTGTTAGGTGAAGTTTTTGCATTAATTATTCAAAAAATAATGTTTAACAAACATTTGTCTTTCTTTTCTCGATCAGGGTAGACCCCGCCACTTTGTTCAATGGGAAACGTACTATATGATAGCTTGCAACAAGAGCCAAAAGAAACAAAAAATTACAAGTTGGTCCCTGGCTATTGCAAAAAAAGATCCCAACAAGCAGATTTAAATCACAAGTGGGTCCTTAAAATCTCTGGAGTGAGCATAGCGTCGCCGTTGTCGAGGGAGAGATCACTTGGGACAATGAGGCTTCAGTAGCAGATCGTCATGGACTTTGTGAGGAAGAAGCACTGCCTCTCATCTGGTATTGTCTTAGTTATGTTTTCAGCCAATGTTTCATCTAGCAGTCAACTATTGTAATTTCTCATGAAAAAAAGTCGGTGTACTTGATGAATAAGGATGGACGTGAGATGGCATCCGATAGATGTGATTTCATTGTATTTCATTGTCGGCTTTGTCAATTATCTTATAAATTTTACGTCTACTCTTCTTAGTTGATATTTTGATTTCCATAAAGCATATGTAGACGAACATGCTCAATTCCAAAATGCTTTATAAGTCATCATTCATTGGTCTATATTTTTCTTGAACCATTCAGGAAAAGTTTGGGCTTTTCTTGAATTTGTACTTTGCAAAGTTATGTAACCAAACATGAGTAGGTTTCTCTTAATATGAATGGAAACGCAAACGCACCAACCACCTCACCGTAGTGTCAGCCCGCGCCGAACCACCGCGTCCCGCGCCTCCGCTTGGCGCAAGTGCCTTCTGCAGCTCACGTCGCGTGGAGAGAAGGAGCCCGCCGCTGCCGCTACCACACGGGATTTGCCTGGCAGCAGTCGTCGACGGCGGTGGGGGAGAAGGGTTGTGATGTGGAGGAGGCGGTCGATGGCCAGGGTTAGCGCCTTGGCCCGCTCGTGGGGAGCGACACGGAGCTCGGGGGAAAGTTCAGATCCGATGAAGTATTTCCATATGAATGGAAATTAAAAGTCTAATGCCACCACTCAAAGATAATAGAAGAAAAACCTATAATACATTTTTGGAAAAGGAGAATATATTAATATCGAAAAGATACCAATTACACCCGGCCTCTGCAACTGCGCAATGCCCAAAAGACAGTACGGATGCACTCAACCAACCAAAATAAAAAGAGAAGAAATAAAAAGAAAAGTCCCGCTATAGAGTTACAATCCTTGCAGCAGCAGCACAACCACCACCAAACCAACACCTGATGTCAAATTCTTCAAAAGCAACACCTTCAACAAGGAATCAGTGCCAGGCACAACCAATTAAGGTCAGACCTTGGGTTTTCACCCTGAAGATAATCCCAACTCTCAAAACAATGTCTTCAGCAAGATCATTGCCAGGCACAACCAATTAAGGCCAGACCTTGGATTTTCATCCTGAAAAGTAGGACTTTGTACGTCACCTGTGTTGTCGCCCCCGCTTACATATTGCTGCCATGATTCCTGAAACTCCGAGCCAGTTCCTCATCAACGCAAAGACTTCATGCTTTTTAACATGCTTCTTGGTATTGAGGCACTATTCCATGCTTTGATGTAGAGCTGTCAACATTTCTTTTTTCTTTATCCGCATAATGTTTGAAGAAAAACCTAGAATACATGTTTCTTGGTATTGAGGCACTGTTCCATGCTTTGATGTAGAGCTGTCAACATTTCTTTTTTCTTTATCCGCATAATGTATGCTTTTTAACCGGGGCGTAAACCCTTTTCATTACTCTCATAACGGAAATACAATGGTATCAAAGAGAGGGAAGGAAAAGGGAAGAAACAACGAGGTTTAGAAAATCAATGGGGAACCCATAATGACGGGCTCGCAGTCGAACCTTCACCATGGAGCAAAAATACACTGATCTCATTATTTTTTCGCATAGAACTACCGTAGCACAAGGTGAAAATGCCTCACACCAGGCAGAATAGCGTAGCAACATTTTTTAAGCCAAGATTAAAGTCACCCTTCCTAGAGGGGAAAGCACAAACCAAAAGACTAGCATAAACGACAACCTAAACTCAGATCAAAAGCAGCTTGTAGCGGAAGCAGAGAACGCCAGATAGCATCAAACAACATCAAAATGCGCCACATTACAGATCCGCGGTATATTGAATGCATTGTCCTTCAGAAGCTTGGTACCTTTCTGCCGAGCGCTATTATCCTCATCTTTAAGTAAACCTCCCAAGATTGAAGAAACATGTCCATAATCTATGTTGATACACTATCTTAATGCAATGTTAGATATACAATCTCGACAGTCTTGGACAATTGGGTCAATTGATAAACAATCAGGATTTCACACGACCTAGAGCATTATCAACGGGGAACCCACTTTCTTTGTTATTACATTGTTTGACAATGTGTTGATTTGACGTTCTATTTTTTGTACCTCAATTCTGTAATGTTATCTAAAAGATTTCACAACAATGAATGGGAAACCATTTAGCGGCGGCGATCCCACGACATGACGACGACCCAACAACAACCTCTAAGCGATTGTCTAGCATGATTTGGTACCATCAAGCTACAGCCCACCGAATATCATGGCGTTATGTTTGTACAGGTTGCCACAAAATTCCGACCAAAAAGTTTGTCATCGTGATTGAGATGCAAGACAAGAGCCACCAACCACCAAACAATTTCTGTTGTGGCTTATACAATCATTTGCATGTGTGTAGTTTTTGTTATAATTTTTTGAAATTTGATAGTCAAATTTTGATTCTTATTTTTCAAAAGCCGAGCTTCACTCACAATGTCCTGCTTTTGGTATGCAACTTAATTAATTCCCGGGATGCCGAAGTTCAAAAAGGGAATTTACGAGATGCTTACACGTTTGCCACCGCCGTAGCTTCTTAACAAACAATATCCATCTACTACAAAACAACAATATCCACCGATCTCAACAAATAGTACAACTACCGTATCTGTTCAGAAAATAAGATCAAATCCAGCCTTTCGCCCAACTTCCTCTCTCGTTTGACCCCAAGGAAGTACGAGTTCCTAGCCGATCGCCGCCAATGGCAACCCCGACCGTCGTGTTGATGCCCGTCTGGGGCGTCGGCCACCTCATGTCCATGCTCGACGCCGGCAAGCGGCTGCTTGCCCGCAGCGGCGGCGCCCTGTCGCTCACGGTGCTTGTAATGCAGGCGCCGACGGAGAGTTACAGGTCCGAGGTCGCCGCCCACATACAAAGGGAGGAGGCTTCCGGCCTGGACATCCGCTTCCAGCACCTCCCCGCCGTCGAGCCCCCGACGGACCACGTCGGCGTCGAGGAGTTCATCTCCCGCTTCGTGCAGCTCCACGCGGCCCACGTGAAGGCCGCCATCTCCGGCTTGATCTTGACGCGCCCGGTGGCGGCGCTCGTCGTCGACTTCTTCGGCACCACGATGGTCGACGTGTCCCGTGAGCTCGCCGTGCCGGCCTACGTGTACTTCACCGCCAGCGCCGCCATGTACGCGCTCTTCTTGCGCTTGCCGGCGCTCCAGGAGGAGGTGGCCGTCGAGTTCGAGGAGATGGAAGGCATGGTCGACGTGCCCGGGCTGCCGCCGGTGCCGCCGTCGTCCCTCCCGTCGCCGGTGATGGACAAGAAGAAGCCGAATTACGCGTGGTTCGTGTACCACGGCAGGCGTTTCATGGAAGCCAAGGGCGTGATCGTTAACACGGCGGACGAGCTGGAGACGAGCGTTCTCGCTGCCATCGCCGACGGCCGGTGCACGCGCGGGGTCCCTGCGCCGACGGTCTATCCAATAGGCCCCGTGCTCTCCTTGAACCCTCCATCAGAGCCACCGCACGAATGCGTGGTGTGGCTGGACGCGCAGCCGCCGGCGTCCGTGGTGCTCCTCTGCTTCGGCAGCGGAGGGTTCTCCGCGGCGCCGCAGGCGCACGAGATAGCCCGCGGGCTGGAGCGGAGCGGCCACCGGTTCCTGTGGGTTCTCCGCGGCCCGCCGGCAGCCGGTGCCCGGCAGCCATCGGACGCAGACCTGGAGGAGCTGCTCCCGGAGGGGTTCCTGGAGAGGACCAAGGAGAAGGGCATGGTGTGGCCGACGAGGGCTCCGCAGAAGGAGATCCTGGCGCACGCCGCCGTGGGGGGCTTCGTGACGCACGGCGGGTGGAACTCGGTGCTGGAGACGCTGTGGTTCGGGGTGCCGATGGTGCCGTGGCCGCGCTACGCCGAGCAGCACCTCAACGCGTTCACGCTGGTGGATTACATGGGCGTGGCCCTGGCCATGGAGGTGGACAGGAAGAGGGGCAACTGGGTTGAGGCGTCGGAGCTGGAACGGGCCGTGAAGGCGCTCATGGACGGCGACTCCGACGAGGGGAAGAAGGTGAGGGAGAAGGCCATGGAGATGAAGAGCGCGTGCAGGACGGCCGTCGTCGAGGGCGGCTCCTCGAGCTCTGCACTGGGGAGGCTCGCCGAGGAGATAATCGAAGGCGCATCGCGCGGTAATAAGTGATTGCCGAATAGGGCGAGCAGCTCTACATCCGGAGATTAACTTGCAGAGTGTGAGTGTGGTGTGGTGGGCAGGGGATTCAGAGACATGATGCTGTTATTTGCAGTCATTTCCAGTTTCTTGTGCTGTGCAGAAAGTTACTCCCTCCGATCCTATCGTTCATCTAATACAAAATGCGTACTAGCTTAATATAAAATGAGCGACACTTATTATGGATCGAAGAGAGTACAAAATTTTGAGAGCTAATGTAGAAGATTTTTTATGTTCAGAACTGTGTAACTCAAGGACCAAAAATTCAGAGAATATTCTTCTTCTTTGTTGTGTGATATTGTGAAATATGGGAGCTGAACTGTAGCTTTCCAACCTTGTTCAGTTGAATTTTGAAATGGCGGCACTGCATCGTGTACAAGGACATGGGAGAAATTGAGTGATGCAGTCGAAATGGCAGCATCAGCATGTATAGGATGGAAGCAATGCTCCTGGTGCTCCATTTTACGAAAAAAAAACATGGTGGCCTTTGCTAGATTATTGAATACTCTCTCCGTATCGAAATATAGGTATTTAGAGTGTACTACAACCAGCACACTCTAATTACTTATATTTTGATACGGAGGAAGTATATGATTAAAAAAATGATACCCTAATTACGCTCAGAATATAGCAGCATTAGTTGCGCCATTGAACATGACAAAAACTAAACACAATTCTTCAATTTTACACCAAAAAATGGCAACATGAGCCCATCATCAAGTATATAACCTGATTAGTGGAAAAGGTTTTTAGATGAAAGGAAGCTACCTGACTATATAGATAAACCATACTACAAAGTCATATACGAAAGTATTGACATAGCAAACATAGTTTAAAGGTGAGAACAAGCCAATCAAACAGCACCAGGGCGCACATGCCTCAAAATATACAACTAAGCTAGGGGGGGGGACCGGAGATGAAGACGTTGAGAGTCCGACGATGGTGGCTCGGACACTCGCGATATCTATGTTCATAGCATCCTTGTCAATCTCCTTAGCGAGAGGCTTCCACTGCTCCATAAACATGATGAGTTTGAAGAGAACGTCAACCGTCCATGACGGGAACACGTGATCAACAATAAATTTATTATGAGTAGTTCAAAGTATTTAGCCTTTATGATTTGAAACCAAAGCGGGACGGTTCGAAAGCAACGTTGTAGAAAATATGGTGGATCCACCACCACAATTTTATATCATGCATTTGTTCCGTTAGTGAAGTGTTTATATTATCGAGCCCTCCAAGGTTTTCTTAGTCGATTTTTTCCCCATCTTATTATCCATTTATTTGTTTTGGGCTGAAATACAATAGAATTTGCTTACAATCTTATCAAAGTTTGCATGATTACATTCAAAAAGATGATAAAAGCTCATGAAATATGTAGGGGGGACTAGATGAGCAAGAGTTAATCAAAATAACCTTCCCTACCGAAGAGTTGTGCCCACCCCTTCAGTGCTCCACATGATTACTAACTTTCAACTCAACAAGATGAAAATCGAAGGGTAGAAGTTTGTAGGGGGAGATATGTATGTCAAGGTATTTGAGTGGGAAAGAACACGATTAGGAGTTAACCATATTGGAAACCGACGTTATTCGATCAGAGGGCATCCAAGGACGAAGGCCTTACTTCTCCCCAAGTTACTGTTGAGCTATGGCATGCCTCAAAGCTAAAGAAAAATATATTACATTGGTGATATGTAGATCTTGTTTCTCGAGCATAATAATCGTATTGTCCGCATACTGAAGATGAGAAATGCCTGATGATAAATATCAGAGACAAACACCTAATGTGACTCGCGGAGGAGGCATTGAATAACATAAGTGAGAGGGCATCAACCACAAAATTGAAGTGGAGCGAGGTGATGTGATTTTCCTAACGAAAGCCGCCATCATTTTTAAACAATGGCCTACTACCCCATTTATTGGATATGCTTGTGTATCCCCTATAAACCAGTTACATAGCACGATGCACATAAGCCGATGAGAAACCCCTCCTAGTGATAGTATACCGAAGGAAAGACTAGCGAACCGAGTCTTAAGCTTTTTAAAATTCAAGCTCGAGTATCACAACCTCTCGCCCACCTTGTTGAATATCATGATGAAGTTCGTGGAGGGATAGGACATCATACAAGATAGAAATCCCTCAATAAAGGCAGTCTGAGTAGGGATAATAACCTTTGTGAGCGATGGGGATCATTCTAGTCGCAAAACCTTTCGAGGGAAACTTAGCAAGGTTGTTAATTAGTGCAATGGGCTGAAATACAACCAATCCATTTTACCTTGGGGGTAAGAGTTAGGCCAACATAATTCGAATGGCTAATATCCACGATTTTGAGGCAAAACCCGTTATGATTTTGTCTATGAGATGTTTAAAGATGGCCCAGCTAGAAACGTTTAAAGAAAGAGATAAAGAAAGGAATGCAATTTTTCATAATAGGATGGGAACAATGATATGCCTATTGAGATTGTATAATATTGTTGCTTTGTAGGAGTTGACATAAATGTTGGCTATAAATTTATCTAAGAAAATTAAGACCAACTTATGACTGGATGTTTAAGAAAGGTTATACCACCAATATACAAGGGATCAAATCCAAGTATGATGTCTTGTGTGTTTCATTATAACAAGATCTCCACGTATAGTTAGGCATTTGTGTTGGCTTCGTTTATATTGAAGTTCTTGATCCATTGCATATGTCTGCACGTGATGGCCTTGTTTGTTTGTTTGTTTGTTTTGTGTGTGTGTGTGTGTGTGTGCGCACTAGATTTAGTGTTTGCTAAAGAATAAACTCCTTTTACAAGGTGAATAAATAAACTATCTAGTCAAACTAGTTGATACCCCGCGCGTTGCAACGGCAATTGGTTGCATTATATTTTGATGAAATTTTCTTATATTAACACGGATATTGAAACTAATGGTATATTACATATGTTTCGTCACATCATATGTGCACTAAGTTATGGACAGGAAGATAAAAAAAGTCGCAAAAGTATGGAATAATAAACTTGTGTATGAAAGACACATGCACACATGCAATTAATTTCTAAAGCTTAATGGAGTGATGAGGTGGCATTGTTGCATGTCTTTTAAAATAGTTAGTGGGTGTTATATATTTAGATATAAAAGATTGAAAGCTGATGTGGTATGCATGGTGAGATGGATAGTGTGCATATAAAGATAATAGCTAGTAATTATTTCTTTAGATGCTTAAGAAATTAAATGTTGATGTGGCATGCATGATAAGGTGGATAATGTGCATTTAGAGAGAATTGATGTGGCGTGCATGATGAGGTGGATAGTGTGCATGTAGAGAGAATTGGTAGTAGTGGGGATCAAATTCTTAAGAATAGTAGATACAAACATAGCCTTTTTAGTACATAGATGGTGCATCCCTTTTATTTATTTTCTTAATGTCACATGTTGGCCTCATGCTTGAGAGTTGATTTGGTTTGCGAGAGTTAATTACTTCGGCCAAATTTTTTCATTCAGTTTGCTTTATGTTTTCCGACAACACATCATTGTGTTACTTTTCCGCTTCCCACCATCGGTGGACCGCCACATCCACCGATCCACGCAATCAACACAGTCCACCGTGGTGAATGGGACTCTTCTTCCCGATGACACCTAGCTATAGTTCACGTGGTACCTCCAAGACCAGTGCAGGCTCGACATCAACACGTACATGGTGGCACTGTCGACAGAGCACGACTACCTCCGCGACGAGTTTGTCCTCTTCCTCGTTGAGATAGTGACGATGATGATGGGTCCTCATCCCGTCACTCGCACTTGCCGCACGAGGAAAGTCTCAAAATCCTAATGTTGCACTACATGACAACACCATCAGGTCATCAGGGATGGGCGAGACGCGGACGTACGAGAGAAAGATGGGTTATTGACGAAGGCAAGACCATTTAGCGTGGATGTGGCTATCGGCTGGCGATGAGTGAGAGATACAGGTAGATTTGGGGTTTAGCGTGGGATGTTTGCTCCTCCAAATGGCATTGTTGACATTTGGTGGTTAGAAAAACGAATCAAAGTAATAAACCACATACGTGGCAAGCCAAGTCAACATTGAGCATGGACCCGACCAGGAAGAAAACAAAAGAGTAATAAAATGACACAAGTTTGCTTAAGTTAAATAGAAATGTGAAAAAACATCTAATAAAACAATTGCTTTCATGAGAGTGAACCTGTGGTTGAATGCTTAGAAAGACATTGGTATCCTCAGTCTACAAAGGATCAAACCTCGCGTTTAACGCATTGATGTCATAAAAAAGACCTTTTTTATGGAACATAACGTTTTCAGCAATAACGAGGCGTTTGTAGTAATTTTGTTAAATCTCAAGACTTTGAGAGATGTTCATAGAAATAAGATATGCATAAGAGAATTCATAAAATAGAGTTTTCATATGTTTTTATGAGCGTCCGCATTTATACTGTTTTTTAAAAGAAAATTTGCTATCACAAACCTAAAATTAGAAGGTAAAAATAAAATCCACTCCAAATGCCCAAAATAGAAAAAAAACAAATCATATGTGCCACATGTGTAAAAAAAAAGCAGTACTCCCCCAAAGCATGGAATCACGACGCCTGTAGACATCTTGACCTGCTGCACACGATGCTTTTTTCTCTTAAAAAAGGATGCTTGAAGCCTTGAACAGCCCGAAAGCTCCTCCAAAAAACACATTCTCCGGAGAAAATTTCAAAGACTTTGGCTTGCGGCAACTGTGCGCTCCGCCTCCCTCAAAGCTGGGACGGGACCGGACCAAGCCGGCGCCCATCCAGAAGCTTCCGGCGACCCCGTCCCCGCCGACGGATGCTACGGACCCGCCACGCGTCGCCCACACACCATTCCTCCTCGCGATCTCCACCCGTCGGTCCCACCTACCACCCCGACCCCACCTTCTTGGACCCCACGGCACGAATAACTCCCCTCTCTCTCTCTCTCCCTGTCACGGCCGTTGCTGAGCCCCGTGCACCCACACGTCTCCTCACAGTCACTGACTGATGGTCCCACGCCCCTCTCGTGCGGCTAGGTCCACCCGAGCAGGCGCGCGGGCGTTTTCCCGGGGCCGTCCGTGCCGAGATGGACGGCCGGGGGGCGCGTCACGCGCGCACAAAACACGCGGCCCCGAAGCACGGGAAAGGAAAGGGCAGCGACGGCGGGCAGAAAAGGCGTTGCCGAACCGAAGAGAGAGAGAGAGAGAGAGAGAGCGAGAGCAGGGCCATCCATGGCGGAGCACAAGGACGAGTCGCTGATGGACAAGATCTCGGAGAAGCTGCACGGGGGGTCCTCCTCCTCGTCGTCGTCGTCCGACGACGAGGCCAAGTCCGGCTCCGGCTCTGTCAAGGCCAAGATCTACCGCCTCTTCGGCCGCGAGAAGCCCGTCCACACCGTCCTCGGCGGCGGCAAGCGTGAGTCCCGACCCCCCGCCCGCGTGCTCCCCTCTTCTCCGTCTCCCCCCGTCTAGCTTTCGTAGATCCGGCCGCACCCGGGGGGTTTTGCGCCTCCCCGGGGCTCGTCCCGTCCGCGCGCTCAAATCAACCCACCTGAGGGGAATACGCGCTTTGCTCTGCCTTTTGCTGTGCGAAATTCCGTGTGCGTCGGAGACAGGTCTCGCTGATTACTGTCTAGAAAGCGTCCCGATCTGCGGTTTTCCGACTCAATTTTCCACAGCATTGTCGGCAGAAGTTGAATAATTGCTACTCCATACTATTTGTACCTGTAGCTTCTGCTCCTAGATTGGATCGAAGTGATTTTGCGATTCTGCGTCAGTTTGCAGTGGAATCAGGCTAGCAACTCAGCTGTAGTGCTGCATCCTAGTACTAAGCTTAAACCCTGGGATGCTTTGCTTGTTTGCTAGATAGATTGGGCCTTTGATATGCCTGTGCTCATGGGTTATGCTTTGCAGCTGCCGATCTTTTCCTGTGGAGGAACAAGAAGATCTCTGGTGGGGTGCTCGCGGGCGCCACCGCCATCTGGCTGCTGTTTGAGGTCCTGGAGTACCACCTCCTCACCCTCCTCTGCCACTGCTTCATCTTCACCCTGGGCACCCTCTTCCTCTGGTCCAACGCCTCCGCCTTCATCAACAAGTGAGCTTCTTCTTTGTTATTGTACCCAGATGGGTTATAAGATGACAATGCCTTGTTAATCCAACCTGAATTTTGGATGAATGCTGTGTGATCACAATGATCCTACTTCCTAGCACGTTCTTCGTTTTAGCAATGGGTCTAGTTTGTGGTTGTAAACAACTGCTTGCAATTGTTTTCAGGTGCCCTCCTAACATTCCAGAGGTGAAGATTCCTGAGGACCTGGTTGTCAATGTTGCCCGCTCGCTGCGATATGAGGTCAACAGGGGCTTTGCTAGCTTGAGGGCGATTGGTCAAGGCCGTGACCTCAAGAAATTCCTGATTGTACGTTTATTGGTTGCATGATTTAGTTCTCTTTTGCCATCACTGATTATTACTGGTTTATGTGATCAGTCACTTATTTTGACGTCTCTTTATTCTCAGGTGATTGCAGGTCTGTGGATCCTCTCTGCTCTTGGAAGCTGCTGCAATTTCCTGACCTTGTTCTATATAGGTAAGTGTGGTTTCTTTGCTACAGTGGATAGCTTACATATGTGCAATAAGCGTACCTAGCATTGTTTCACTGATCATGCCTTCTTGTTTGCAGTCTTCATGGTACTTTACACTGTGCCTGTTCTGTATGAGAAGTATGAGGACAAGATCGATGCTTTTGGAGAGAAGGCCATGATCGAACTGAAGAAGTACTACGCCATCTTCGATGAGAAGTGCCTGTCTAAGATTCCGAAGGGTCCGTCCAAGGATAAGAAGCAGCATTAGAGTGGTAGAGAGTACCCCGAGCAGGTTTATCTTCAAAGTTGATCACTACTCGTCGGTTTTCAAGGATGGTTGTGATTCCATGTCTCTAGCTGATCGTAGATACCACTATCTGGTCAAAATCCTGGCATTGCAACTTCTATGAACTTAAAAGTCATGCCAGCTTTTGCTCTATATCCTGTTTTGAAGTCGTATGTTTTACGTAGCATCCCCACTTGCAGTTGTGTTGGTATAATATGGTAGTGATGTTTGCGACATTAGGAGACTTGCTACAATGAAGTGGCTCTTTGGATGTTATGTCATTCCTGGGGTTTATATTGCATGTATCTGTATGCATCTGTTGGGTTCATTTGATTTTCATGAATGTTGTCTCTCTGCCAGTGGCACTAGACGTAAATGTTTGTGTGCTGAAGCTTCTGGTTTGGTTTTGAGCCAGTGGCATTAACGTATATGTTTGTGTGCTGAAGCTTCTGGTTTGTTTGCCGGTTCACTTCTAGATGAATTTACAAGGGTTTGTTTGGGATTGTTTCGCTTCTTAAAATTCAGTTCCACTCTAAAAAATGCAAGCCAGCTTCATGATATGTTGCTTTGCAAAAAAAAAAAAAAAAACTAAAATCTGAAGTACAACATTATGTGAATAGCAATTTGAAGTACAACATTATGTGGCTTATGTTTTTTGTGAAGCTTTTCAAGGGGGTGACCCCAAAAAATTCTAGAAGCTGAAGTCAATAGGAAATTACCCACCACTGCAATAAGTTTCTCCCCCACATCATTCAATCAAATAGATCCTTTTCATCAAATTTCTCATTCTTGCAGCCGAAGATGTTTTAACTTTATTTTGGTGGAGCTGCTTCAAAATGAATTTGGTGTAATGAAACTAATTTTAGTGAAACGGAGCAGTCCCGAGCAGACCCTAAACCAACCACCTTGAATTCCAACACTCTGGATATTGATTGGAACACACCGTTGGAGTGAATTTCAGTTTTAACTTCAGTGAGCGTGAGTGAACTTCTCTCCGTATGTAATCGGTTGCTATTGCTGCAAGTGATCTGTTGACAGTGGTGCATAATGTTTAAGTTTTGAAGTTCTCATTAAACATTTCAGATGAGTTACACAAGGGTGAATGCCGGTATCCAAAATAACCAGAATTGAAATGGTATAACAAAACTAGGTTACACAGCTATACAATCGAATTCGCTCAAACATGAGAACTCCAAAGTCGTCTGGGCGCAGTATTTTCAGAATCACTATCTGTATCATCGCTGTCAGATGATGAAGATGGTTGATCATGAGCATTTAATATGTAACAAGCAACCTGGCACACGAAAGAGTGAAATCAGTCCGACAAATTTCCAATGTAATACCAAGTGAAAGTGCAGAGCAAAAGTTACAAAAATATCAATGGCTAATGGACTACATCTAAAAAGGCTGATCAATGTCAACTGGACATCTACAATTAAATAATAAATTTATCCCATGCATAAAACGATCATACAAAGTATTGGCCATAAGATAGAAGCACTTACTGCGTAAGGTAACAGGGGCATCAGTTTTACTTCATCTTTTCCTTTCTTAGGACAATGGTGTGAAGCAGCACAGGTCAAGTTGCTCAGCCAAAGAATCGAACGGCATTGCCGACATATTGCTCTATTAGATGCGGAACTCCAGCTTATGCACTCTGTAGTAATGACAATTCAGCCATGTTTAGAGGGGGAAGCTGTAAGTTGTCGAGTGTAATGTACATCGAGAATACTGGCATACCGGAGCATTACCTGCATGCTTGTTGTGGAAGACCTCTTTCCAGTTCAGATTGGGATCATCAAATACTGGATCCACACTATTCTGCACAAGGAGACCATGTCTATTTTGTACACCACTGGATGCAGGCGTGCTGTTGGAGCTCAACTGGGACATGCTAAAGAAAAGGGAGTAGTTCATTTTCCACAGCTTGTTGTCGTTTGCAGATGAATTCCAGGACCTTCTAGGGAATATGCAAGTGCAACAATTAGAACTAAGCATATGTTTGGAAATAGTACTATATGGCTACGAGAGAAGGAAAAAAAATACCAGCAAACAAGACTAGCAGCCACCAAAGAACGTGTGTCCAGAAAACTAAAGATATGAAGAAGCACATCATTTGGTATGTCTGGGGGACCTGTCAAAGAGGTTCAATATAAATATCAGGAAAGACTAATGTATTAATATAAATTTATAAGCTCATCCTCCTAAACATTGATAGGAAGCTGCAGCTTAAGATGATTAGGTAGTTATACTGCTATACGGAGACATAAAAACTAAGGAAATAATAGTGTGTATAAATAAATATAACATGACACAATTATCAGCTTTTATTTAATCTGGACTTTATATTTATGAAATTTATCATCCTACCAGAACATTCAAACATAAAATTAAAGCCGCTTCATATAATCTAGAATAACAAAGTAAAATCACACATTTGTATCTAATGAATATTGAAAAGGCACTGTAGTTCCTTACACTTATCCATTGCGTGGAACCAAGACTGCGTATTTGCTAAGCAGGAAGACATCAACACATTTGCATATCTGAGAATACCCTACATACCTGGCTCTTCTTGGACTTTAGACCGCCTCTTATGCAAAATAACTGAACACTTGAACTCTGAGACAGCTTGTGACTTCTTTTGCTTTGGTAGGGAAGCTTCTACCGCTTGGAGAAGACCGTTGGCTGCTGCTAATGCACATTCTGTCTGCACACTGTGGGAAACAATGGGTTAAAACAAGCTATCATGTAGCAATACCATGTATGTGTAAAATGAGGTAAAAACCAAAATTCAACATGCTATTAAAAATAAATGGTTATTTAAGTGATAGAATAAAATTTAATGTGAGCCTCCCCCGTTAGTTCCATGCATATTTTGAAGACACAGATGACTGTAATCTCTATGATACATGGAAACATATACGTAAGTATATAACACGTCAAACACAACCCATATATATGATTATGACCATGACCATGACACAGTGCACCTGTGGAAGAACAAGACAGACACGGATTGGAATGACAAGATTATCAACTTAACATACTCTAAACTACAATGATACCCCAAGAGCCCCGCCAAGCATTGGTAAAATAAGACAAATTAGCTCTAGGGAGGGTCGGGGTAACTGTGCACAAGCATGCCGCGGTTGTTTTTGAACAACGCGAAAATTAGAAGATATGTTCAAGCAATTTGTAAGGCCTCCTGTCAGCCCCATTTCATCCCTTCTCATAGTCGAGGTGTATTTTGTTTCTTCAGCCTATACATATTGATTCTTCAAAACTTGTGCATGCCAATAACATATCAACCAAAGTGCTATATCCCCTTGGGCAAACTCTGATTAGACTCAACAGTCAATTTTGTAACACATGGAATGCAATATTATCTAGTAAAAAAATAGACCATCACGTAGCCACACTACATATATGTTTCACATGATTGCAGATCCATTAGCTACGGAAGCTCTATAAATATCAAAGCTACATCCTGACCATGATAGGTGAAACAAATTAAACAACAGTAAGCTATTTAAATGTTGTCACTGCCACAGATAGTATATTTACTTGAAACTGTAAGAAATTAAGAATCGACATGATGTAAGTACAGTTTATAGTAGATATCGATAATTCCTTCTGGGTTAATACCAGAGCAATTCGACGAAATATAAGCACATAAATAAGTTGTGGAGGACAACATGATAATTGTACGAATTAGCAATTTAGCTCGCAAAGTATGACAACTGGAATAGAACAGCCACGACCAGGGTATATTCAGTCAGGGGAGAAAATCGAGATTCCACCACGCAGTGATTCAGGCAAGGGAGCAGGAAATTCGACGAGACGGGCATCTGGGGCGCGAGAGGAGGGGGATTACTTGGGGAGTAGGCGGAACGCGACCAGCACGTCGGCGGAGGCGAGGGCCTGGGCGGCCTTGGGGAGGTCCGCGTACCCGTGGCGCAGGAGCTCGGCCAGCTCGCGGCACGCCGTCGGGTAATCCCACGGCCGCGACAGCGCGGCCGCGATCCCCATCTCCGCGTACCTCTTCATCACCCCCGTATCCTGCAGCCGCGGCGCCCGCCGCCGCACCGGCATCGCTGGGAGCTCGGGGCCGTGGCTCGTGGAATCCCCACGTCTCACCGTCGCCTCGCCCGCGTCCCGGCCGCCTGGCCACCTCCGTCCACGGTCCACCGCGTCGCGCGGCTGGGCTCTAATCTTTTGCCTGTTTTGCGGAATCGCCGCGTAGCAGAAGGCGTGAGGAAGCGTGTGGTGGGCCCACATGATTGATGGGCTATCACGGCTAGTACTGTGATTCGGCCCACTGGCAGCCAGAGTTGAAAAATTCGTGGTGCTCATTCGAGAAACAAAAATTGAACTCGAAATTAATTTTGATGGAGCTGATTGATTTGAATTTTTTTTCATCCTCAACTATACAGGAACAAGTTGTATAACTCGATCAAACGCATAATACATACAACACACACGCACGGACAAAACTCACACCAATAGCGGAGCCAACATGTACAACGAGCATGTGCAGGATCCGGGTTTTTTAGGGGTATGGGCATGCGCTGGCAAACAAACGCTCATTAAACCTAACATTGTATCCCTGGTGCAGTACTAAAATTAGTGAGTGTTACCAGTGAAGCTCGGGCAGCTGCCCCGAATCATCGGGTGGTGGCTCCGTCATTGACTCGCACCTTACTATGTGTCTAATAGATCTACACATCTTAGAAAGCTTTGAAAACCATCTAATTTAAGTTTGAGGATTGCTTACCACGTGTATCACATGGTAAAAACCACCTTATTTCTTAGATATGTGAGGCGTCTAAAAACTTAAAAACACCCCTCATAAAACAACCGTACTACTCTTGGGGGTTAAATCCAAATGGGCTAGCCGATTGAGTTGAGTTATTTGTAAGGATGGACGTCATGGATGATTTAATCCAAGATTTGTTAAAACCCGTGTAACAAACTTTTTTTTTAAATATGATAAATTAGTTTTTTCCGAGTAACTGGTTAGGGCAGTCGGGTGCACGTAGCTCTCATTTCCGCAGGGTTCGAGAAAGGACCCGATCCGTTGTTTTTTTTATACATTTTTTCAGTACATTAAAAAAGGTTGTTTCCAGAATTTAAACTCGTGACCTCATGGTCACAAGACAACAACTCTGAGCTACCACTAGAGAAAAAGCGAGCGGCCGAAGCAGAAGCCAAACTGAGTGAGCAAGAGATTCTTTGGCGGCCCATGTGAGTGTTATTTTTTTTATAAAGGATGCATTTTATTTGAAAATTAAGCATTAAATGGATACAAATACAATAAACACACATCCGGTCTCTGTGTAGCAAGGATGCATACAACTAACACCATGTGAGTGTTATAACAACAATTCAATAATTTTAGCTTGAAAATGTTCTCAAAGGGTCTCACACAACCACCTTTGGCTGGCACCAAAGTTGAAATGTATAAAAACACCACAACCACACTTTGAGTAACTTCACTCTCGTCTCATAACAAATACCATAGGATATACGAATGAGAAAGAACACCATTGGAAAATAATTAAAACCGGCACTAGCATAGATAAAATTAAAATAAAACAACCAACTACAATAACCTACTAGAAAAAAAACATTAATCCCACGAGCGAAAAACGATGCGATGAAGCGCACTTTAACCTTTAGTAGAGATGATGAGGAATGGAAGAAGAAAAAACCTGAAAATCAATAGAATGAAAGTTTAGGTTTTGCACCACGGCAAAAACCTTAGCATACAACACCATGGAAGTCCAACTATCACACAACAATGGCTTTCTACAAGATAATACTCCTGAGATGTACCCTATATAATGTTCAAATCTGAGTGAGATTTATTAAGCTCCCTCAGATGTGCATATTTCTTATAATATAAACCGTGTAACATTCTAACTCTACAATTTTCTAGGAAAAGAATCGACTTTCATATTTCCTGGCCTATGCATGCATCTAGAGGATGCAATAACCATGATTTAAACCAATGCTATTGTAGCATTTTAACTCCACAATTTTGTTTTGCTAATGTAGCATTTGTTCATTTGAGTAACCGGTATAGAATAATACCAAGAAAAAAACTATTCAAATATTCATGTGCAAGTGCCATTTCACTTATCTACTTCAACAACGACTTTCCATTTTTCAGTTCTGAGCAAACATAATTACAACTTTGCAAGTGATCAAAGACATACTCCCTCCGTCCCACAATATAACTATATAAGATGTTTTTGTAAGGTAAATTAGCTTGCAAAAATGTCTTACATTTTAGGACAGAGGTAGTAACAAACACTATATCATAAAACCTGCGATCAAGAATTTGTGACACACTCATAACATTCTTCTTAAGGAGCACTAAGTCACATCTTCTATCTTACAAGCCTCTGATGCCAATGCCAATGCCATTCATATCACACTGCAACACTACGAATAAAGATACTAGCAAGCATTGACTCGTATGTGTTCCTACATAAAAATTCATTCGATTTCGATCTATCCATATGTTCCCCGGCTGATGAAAACACCATCGACCTACCTGCCAAAAATGAGGTTCCCCTCCTCACTCATATGGAGTCCAGCTTGTTCTGCTTGAGGAACTCGAGGTCCTTGAGCTGCCGCTGCGCCACCTCCTTGGGCACGACCTTGGCGCCGGGGCCCCTCCGCTCGCCGGAGGCCACCTCCTTGGCCATTGTAGACACCATCCTCTCCACCGCCGGCCTCCCCACCGAAGGGAACACCGCGTTCAGCATCGTGCACAGCAGCTTCTCGTCCTCCGGCTCCACCATGTCCTGCCCGAAGCAGCACACGTAGATGGCCTCCAGCGCCTTCTCGGCCCTCACCTCCATCGGTATCACCGGCGCCTGGCTCTTGGACTTGGCCCGTTTCTACATTTCATTCCGTTCGTCTCAGGGGTCAGGGATCAATAGATTGATGAACACCGCAGGGAAATTGCAAGAATTTATATGTCGAATCTTGAGTTCTTAGTACCTCCCTTGCTATCTTCATCATGTCGAGGAAGGTCTCCTCCTCGTACTCGATGTCGTTGGACATGCGGAGCCGGGCGACGCCTTCCAGGATCTCCTCTGTCTTCAGCAGCCCGGCTCCAATGGCGGCCAGCCAGCAGCACAGCAGAACGTAGAAGGGGTCTCCCACCTGCGCACGGAGCAGCAATTCACCGCGACGAACATAAACGCACGCCGGCCGCTACGGTGTGGAAATGAGCTGGGCATCTATGTATGACGACGACGCACCTTGCCGCGGCGGTCGTTGAAGTCGTAGAAGGCCTGGGAGTCCATGACGGTGCACTTCTTGCTGACGCGGCGGCGGAACTCGGCGAAGTCGACGGTGTCGCCGCCGACGCCGCCGTCGTCGCTCAGGATGCGCGCCACCAGGCCCACCACGGGGAGGGCCCCGACGATGCGCCCCAGGATGGCCGCAGGCGAGTTCGGGTCCGGCTCCATGTACGCCACCACCGCCCCATGCCGCCGGCGCCGGTGTTGCTGCTGGGCGGGGGAGCGGCAGGGCCGCCGGTGGCGCGGGAGGAAGGGGGAGGCGAGGGAGAGCTTGTGGGCGACGGGCAGCAGTGTTGTCCCCATGCCCATCGATGGGGTTTTTCTTGGACGCCCTGCTGCGTGTGGTGGGAGTGGCGCGCGCCTTATCTGCCCATGGTGTGCATCCTGTTGGAGTTCTTGCTGTTCGGAAACCTTTTTTTTTATCCAAAAACCAGTAGATTCTGGAATCAAACCATTCACATTCAGTTTTCTGAATCTTCTAACTCTGATCTAAACTTCAGTTTCAGATTTACAGCGCGTTGCACTTGCATATTTTGGATCAAACCTTTTACATTCAGGTTTCCTTCATTCACAAAGAGCGTGTTTGGTTCCCATATGTGAAAAGTGCTCAATTGCATGCACCGGTGATTTGAGCTTGGGTGAGGTAAAATAGACTAAAAACCATCATATGCACATAGTTTGGTTCCTGCATCGAAGTTGATTGCACGGAGAATCAATGTTAACGCGTTATTTGGTTGACTGTGTTGCATTAGGCGCATAAAGATAGTGACTTTACAACACACGAGCTGAACAATAGTTTTAGGTATAGGCTAAACAAATCACAATTCACCCTAGCTAATAACAAATGTAACAATCAAATCGCTCAAAGGGGAAATTCATTTATACCGAACAAGTCCATCGTCGCCTCTTTCTATTATGCTACTGCTGCTGGTCTGCTGCTATTCTTCTGTTGTTCCTGCTCTTCTTCTTCTTCTTCTTATTTGCTTCTCCTTCTACTGATGTTGATGTTGTGCTGCTGGTTCTTCCTTTCTATTGCTGCTTTTCCTCTTCATCTTCTATAGATCCTTGCCGTCCCTTTGTTATCCCACATTGTCTGTGCTCACTTAATCATTTTGTTCTTCCATGCTTCGTTGCCAAATGCCTCGACACCATGTCCGGTGCTGATAACATCATCAGGATCAACATCCTCCTCCTCCGACACCAGTTTATCACAACCCCATTGCAAGATTCAGTTGTGCGAAATACAACAAACAGGAAAAAGCTTAACTTGGGTGGGGTAAGATTGTAATGAATTCTGTTCCAGGATCTTAAATCTACTCTTCAGAGCTCCAAATGCCTTCTCAATCATAGCACTGAGACTGGAGTGTCCGAGATTAAACAGTTCCTGTGGAGTCCTAGGAATATTCCTACCAGAGTACTCATTTCACTACGGGAGAGGAGGCTGGCGCCTACGGCCGAAACCTACGCCGACGGCCAAATCTCGGGGCCGTCGGCTCGTCAGCCCTGGTGGTGGGCCGTCGGCGTTCCAAAGCCGTCGGCGTAGCCGTACGTAGGCCGAGGGCCACCGTCGGCGTATAAAGGCCGTCGGCGTAGGCCCAATTTAGCCCGGCGGCCGCCGTCGGCGTTTAGTGGGCCGTCGGCGTAGGACTGCCAGGTGGGCCCCGGTGACGGCCAGACGTTACGACGTCAGCCCAGCAGGGGCTACGCCGACGGCCCCGACCTTTGGCCGTCGGCGTAGACCCCGGGTTGTGTTTTTTTTTTCATTTTTTTTTCTTTTGTTTAACTATTTAATCTTATATTACTAATACTAATACATCAAATAATATTGGAAATGGAATTATAGTATATATCATCTCATTTCAACACTCGATATACGTATGCCTCTTTATTCTTTTAATTTCTACTAATTAATACATAAAATAAAATAATAACAAATTATAATACTAAATTAAAATATATTATGCTACTATTAATATATTAATAAGTATGCTCCACAGTTGTACCTCGTGCGGAGAAAACTATAAGAGTACACCGCCGCCCCCCCTCCCGGCCGGCCCCGGCCTCGCGCCCGGACTAAGCCGGGTTTCGGTGAAGAAAGACCGCCGTAGTACCGCAATAACTTGCATGTGATTAATTGTAGGGTATGTGTCCAAGTGTGGTGTAAGATCAATGCATAAATGCAATGTCTAGCTCCTTGGTGTGACCATTTTCACATTCATGTGATAGCACTATTCAAAGTCATGGACATGTAGGTGGAAATACACCCGTTTGCGGATATTCCGGGGGCTACGAAAGGTTACAAGGTCCCAACCTTGTTTTCCATGTAGTTTTGTCCTAAACAAATCTTAACAAACCAAAAAGTACATTGTTGAAACATCATGCGGAGAAAGCTATAGGGGTAGACCGCCAGGCCCCCCTCCGAAGCAGGATGTCGCAGGTGAATAACCGCCAGAGCGTCGGAATCCGACAAAAATTTGCATGTGGACCTAGTTTATGTGTTCAAGTGTGGTGGAAAGCCCATAGATGCAAAACATAGATCCCGGGTGTGACCTTCTTCATACATGAATGCGATAACACTTAGAAAAAGATTCGTGCACATGTGTAGACGTGTACTCCCGGAGGTGAATGATCTTGTGGTGAAATATGTCCAACCTTGCTTCTCCATGTACATATATATGTGCTAAACAAGCACAGATGGAGACAAGAAATCCCGGTACGGACATGGGCTAACACTTAGTAAAATCGTCGATCCGTATGTGGAAACTCCCGGTACGGTCTACGGGTGTGAATAATGTGGTGAAATGTGTTCAACCTTGGTTTTCCATGTACATATGTGCTAACCAAACATAGATAGATAAAAAAGTCCATTGGTCCATCCTCGTACGGAGAAAGCTATAAGGGTAGATCTGCGGGCCCCCCCGATCTAGGGTTTCGGAGGTGAATGACCGTCGGAGGACCGGAATCATTGGAAAACCTGCATGTGGAGCTAGGTTATGTTTATAAGTGTGATTTAATGTTTGTAGATGGCATATGTAGGTCATGTGTGTGACGTTGTTCACGGACATGGGCTAACACTTAGTAAAATCGTCGATCCGTATGTGGAAACTCCCGGTACGGGTCTACCGGTGTGAATAATGTGGTGAAATGTGTTCAACCTTGGTTTTCCATGTACATATGTGCTAACCAAACATAGATAGATAAAAAAGTCCATTGGTCCATCCTTGTACGGAAAAAGCTATAAGGGTAGATCTGCGGGCCCCCCCGATCTAGGGTTTCGGAGGTGAATGACCGTCGGAGGGCCGGAATCATTGGAAAACCTGCATGTGGAGCTAGGTTATGTTTATAAGTGTGATTTAATGTTTGTAGATGGCATATGTAGGTCATGTGTCTGACGTTGTTCACGGACATGGGCTAACACTTAGTAAAATCGTCGATCCGTATGTGGAAACTCCCCGTACGGGTCTACCGGTGTGAATAATGTGGTGAAATGTGTTCAACCTTGGTTTTCCATGTACATATGTGCTAACCAAACATAGATAGATAAAAAAGTCCATTTTTCCATCCTCGTACGGAGAAAGCTATAAGGGTAGATCTGCGGCCCCCCCGATCTAGGGTTTCGGAGGTGAATGACCGTCGGAGGGCCGGAATCATTGGAAAACCTGCATGTGGAGCTAGGTTGTGTTTATAAGTGTGATTTAATGTTTGTAGATGGCATATGTAGGTCATGTGTCTGACGTTGTTCACAGACATGGGCTAACACTTAGTAAAATCGTCGATCCGTATGTGGAAACTCCCGGTACGGGTCTACCGGTGTGAATAATGTGGTGAAATGTGTTCAACCTTGGTTTTCCATGTACATATGTGCTAACCAAACATAGATAGATAAAAAAGTCCATTGGTCCATCCTCGTACGGAGAAATCTATAAGGGTAGATCTCCGGCCCCCCCCCCCCGATCTAGGGTTTCGGAGGTGAATGACCGTCGGAGGGCCGGAATCATTGGAAAACCTGCATGTGGAGCTATGTTGTGTTTATAAGTGTGATTTAATGTTTGTAGATGGCATATATAGGTCATGTGTCTGACGTTGTTCACGGACATGGGCTAACACTTAGTAAAATCGTCGATCCGTATGTGGAAACTCCCGGTACGGGTCTACCGGTGTGAATAATGTGGTGAAATGTGTTCAACCTTGGTTTTCCATGTACATATGTGCTAACCAAACATAGATAGATAAAAAAGTCCATTGGTCCATCCTCGTACGGAGAAAGCTATAAGGGTAGATCTGCGGGCCCCCCCCCCGATCTAGGGTTTCGGAGGTGAATGACTGTCGGAGGGCCGGAATCATTGGAAAACCTGCATGTGGAGCTAGGTTGTGTTTATAAGTGTGATTTAATGTTTGTAGATGGCATATGTAGGTCATGTGTCTGACGTTGTTCACGGACATGGGCTAACACTTAGTAAAATCGTCGATCCGTATGTGGAAACTCCCGGTACGGGTCTACCGGTGTGAATAATGTGGTGAAATGTGTTCAACCTTGGTTTTCCATGTACATATGTGCTAACCAAACATAGATAGATAAAAAAGTCCATTGGTCCATCCTCGTACGGAGAAAGCTATAAGGGTAGATCTGCGGGCCCCCCCGATCTAGGGTTTCGGAGGTGAATGACCGTCGGAGGGCCGGAATCATTGGAAAACCTGCATGTGGAGCTAGGTTATGTTTATAAGTGTGATTTAATGTTTGTAGATGGCATATGTAGGTCATGTGTGTGACGTTGTTCACGGACATGGGCTAACACTTAGTAAAATCGTCGATCCGTATGTGGAAACTCCCGGTACGGGTCTACCGGTGTGAATAATGTGGTGAAATGTGTTCAACCTTGGTTTTCCATGTACATATGTGCTAACCAAACATAGATAGATAAAAAAGTCCATTGGTCCATCCTCGTACGGAGAAAGCTATAAGGGTAGATCTGCGGGTCCCCGCGATCGTCTACCCACCTAGATATTCTCCGGATGGGGGTAGCCTGGTGGACATTTGTCTTGGGTTGTGTTTGGTTAGGTCATAGGGTCATTGCAAACCATGTTTTTGCCCAAGCTGTCACTAGATCATACCCGGACAGTCATTACAAAAAATTAATAAAAAATCAAAGGAAAAAAATAGAAAAACTTAAAAGATTAAAAAAACAATGGTGTAAAAAAATTATATGCTTGAGAAACTTATACAATGGTGTAAAAAGTAAAAAAGGAATTTATATGCTTGAAAACATAGAAGAATATAGAAATAAAAAATAAAAAACAAAAAATGAAAATAGACCTAAGCCGACGGCCAGGCCGTCGGCGTAGCTCGGACTAAAAAAATAAATAGACCTACGCCGACGGCCAGGCCGTCGGCGTAGGTCTGCGCCCCCAAATTCGGACACAAGACCCCCTGGTCAACCCCCTGTCTCCCCCACCCCAGATCGAATCCCTAACTACCCCCGAGCCCGACCGCCCACCCGCGCGCCGCCGGCCGCCCGTCCCGCCGCCGGCAGCCCGTCCCTCCCGCCCGAGCCCCCCTCCCGCCGCCGGCCGCCCCTCCTGCTTCTCGCCTCCCGCGAGCCCCCTCTCGCCGCCGCCGCACCTCCCTCCGTCGTCGTCCATCACGCCGCCGAGCCACCTCCTCCTCTGCTCGCTCCGCGCCGAGCACATCCCGCCGTCGAGGCCTCCTCCACTGAGCCTGCCGCCGTCGACCCTCCTTCGCCAAGCCCGAGCCCGACGCCCCTTCGTCGCCGCCAGCCCGTCGCCGCAAGCTCCCCGGCTCCTCTGCCTCCAAGGTGAGCTCCCCTGCTGAGGGTACAACTCTGCCTAGTGCTTCATCACGAGCCTCGTGTAATGGACAACCTTGCTTCGAACCATGGTAGCATCAATGGACCTCAAATCCGATTTGAAATGGGGAGCAGAGTTTAAGAGCATGCTCTTAGTAGGAAAGTTTTTTGTAGTTTTTTTTAACACAGGAAGGGCCTCGAAGGCCCAGACTTCACTGATAAACTTTAAGACTAGTACATCTTACATACAAGATACTAAATTAATATTTTTACAACCATGCCTTGTAAACGTGCGGAAAGGACCCCATACAAAACGGTAAATATGCGATCGGGACCAAGCTGATTCAAGAAGGATAGAATCGCCTCCGGCACCTGGGATGGACCACTTGGTCCGTTCTCACAGTGGTGGCACACCACAGACTCAATCAAGAAGAAGCATTGCCTCCCATTGGATCAAGACCACCCTTTAACCATAGAGATTGGCGGCGTAGCTAATCCACCTCTTTTGATTTGCTCCACCCTGCCATCAGCATCAGAAGATGCAAGAATCAAATACCACGTTGCCATCACTATGATTTTGCTTTTCCAAGGTAGCTCTAGTCGACTACCTCCTCTACAGCTGAGGGTGAGCTAAAAAATAGGATTTAGACAACAAGGACAATGTTAAGCAAAATAGGATTTAGAGAACAAGCAAAATGTCAAGCATAATAATATGTGACTTCTAATTCCAGTTTTTTCATTCAGACTATCTTGGAGCCGCCGCCGTCTCGGAGCCCCCTTCGTCGCCTCGCACCCCCGTCGTCGATCACGCTTAAAGGGTGAGAATCCGTTCACCCGTCTTATGTAGCTAGGTTTATTTTCATGTCTAGATCACCAAGTCAAGTCGCGTCACCTAGGCGTCATCCCGACTGTAAGCGTTACGCGGATAAATATGCATTAGTGGTCTCGCATATTTTGAACCGTAACGCTTATGGCTTTTATCGGGCAGTCGGCGGATTCGTAGTTGGGTATGGTTCTCGCTGGCTCTTCCTCGATCCGAGACAGGATTTCGGCGGCGCCTCCTCGTTGTTCTCCGGATGCACATTCTCTTGGCTTTTAGTCGAGACGTGTATCGGGAGAGCAGCTGGGAGGTGCTGCCGAAATTCTGCTCGGATCGGGGTAGAGTCAGGGAGAACTTACCCAATCTACGGATCCGGCGGCTGGTTAGGACCCACTTTCCTATTAGACATGTAGGTTGATGCATGCGTAAAAAATGAAGCATTTTAATCTCCCGTTTGATATTAAATGCTATGTTTGTCGTTTGGCTCTCAATAAAGCAGAAGAGGATGGCTGATAATGGGTGGATGTATAGTGGACGTACTAGTGCTGTTGACAGAACAGATGAGTGGGCATGGAAGACCGCTATGGTAGTGCAGGATATAGCCCGTGGTCCAAAGACACTTGATCCCCGTTGCCCTTGCGTCCGTTGCAGAAATCGTCATCACGCTAGAAAGGAGGTTATGAAACAACACCTTTGGGCTTATGGGTATATGCCGGGCTTCGTCACGACGGTCGACTTTAGTCAGAATGAACGTGATAGAGTTGACGTGATGCGGCAGCGGATCGATGGCATAGAGTACGATGGCATGCAAAACTTGCTGGAGGATTTCCGTGATGCCATGCCGGAGTCTCCACCTTGTGCTGAACCAGAGGGGCCGCCGGAACCGGAGCAACCGCCTGAACCACAGGATCCCGAGCCATCCGCTAAGGCGTTCTATGATATGATGGAATCGGCTAAGAGGCCTCTGTACCCGGGTGCAAATGTTTCTCATCTCGATACCATCTCGCAAGCACTAGCCTCAAAGCTCCAGTTCAACATGACGCGTTCATGCTTTGAAGCCACTCTGGTAAGACATGCTAACACGTTGCCCGATGGTCATTGTCTGCCTAAAACCTTGTACGAATGCAAGAAAATCACGCGAGCGCTCAGCATGGACTACATAAAGATAGATTGTTGTCCAAAAGGTTTCCTTCTGTTTTGGAAACAGTTTGCGGATGACAAGTACTGTAGCTTGTGTGGGGCCTCTAGGTATCTTGAGTCCAAGGGAGCCGATGGTCAGCCCAAGGTGCAGACAAAGGTCCCCGCTTCGATTCTTCGTTATCTCCCATTCATAAAAAGAATCCAGCGACTTTACATGACCTTGGAGTCTGCCAAACAGATGACGTGGCACAAGGACGGGAAGAGATACCCTGACGAGCACGGACGGGAAACAATGGGACATCCATCTGATGGCAGGGCATGGAAGAAGTTCGATGAAGACCACCCCGATCTGGCGGCAGAGGCCCGGCACTGCAGAATTGCCATATCTATGGATGGATTCAATCCATATGGCATGTCGAGTTCCTCGTACAGCTGTTGGCCGGTGTTTGTTATTCCGCTCAATCTCCCTCCCCCAGCCCTAATGCAAAGGAATACCATATTCTTGACGCTGATCATTCCAGGGCCTGACTACCCGGGGAAGAATTTGAGTGTCTACATGCAACCGCTTGTGGATGATCTGAACCACTCTTGGCACCACCCAACGTTGACATAAGACCGTGCATCGAAGTCAAACTTCTTCATGAAAGTTTGGTACCAATATTCCATGCACGACATGCCTGCGTATGCCCTATTCTGCGGCCACTGTATAGCTGGTAAGTGGCCATGCCCAGTGTGCAGGCAACTACTTGAGTTCCTTTGGCTAAAAGCGGGTAAAAAATATTCCGCCTTTGACACGCATCGGGCGTTTCTCAAAAGAGATCATCCGTTCAGACAGGACAAAAGGAACTTCAAGAAGGGCAAAGTTGTGCTTGAAGAAAGACAGATACCAACGTTCAATGGTGCAGCTGTTAAGGCCGAGCTAGCCGCTCTCGTGCGTACTGAATCCGGTGTCCCAGTATTTGACGGATATGGTAAGGATCACAACTGGACTCACGAGGCAGGCATAACGAAGCTCGAATATTATCACAAATTAGCACTTCCCCATAGCATCGATGTGATGCACACCGAAAAGAATGTCGCAGAGTCCCTTTTTAACACAATCCTGAACATTTCTGAGAAGACAAAGGATAATGTCAAGGCTAGAGTCGATGTTAAGGAGCTGTGTGATAGGCCGAGACAACACATGCAGCCTCCTGAAGGCAAACGAAAAGGGTGGTTGAAGCCGCATTCACAGTTTGTGCTTGATAAGGACCAAAAGAAGGAGTCATTCACGTGGCTAAAATACGTCGTGATGTTTCCTGATGGTTATTGTTCGAATATAAGCAAGGGAGTCAATATTGAGAAGGGAAAAGTCACTGGGATGAAGAGTCACGACTATCATATATGGATTGAGCGATTGATGCCGGTGATGCTTCGAGGTTATCTCCCTGAGCGTATCTGGCGAGTGCTAGCGGAGTTGAGCCATTTCTTCCGCACGGTCTGTGCTAAGCAGATATGTCCCGTGATGATTGAGAAGCTGCATGATCTAGTGCCTGAGTTGCTATGCAAGTTAGAGAAGATATTTCCGCCAGGCTTCTTTACTCCAATGCTACATCTCATTGTGCATCTCGCGAACGAGGCACTCTTGGGTGGACCGGTGCAGTTTCGTTGGCAGTTTTGTATTGAGAGAGAGTTCAAGTATATTCAGCTCAAATGTGGAAACAAAAATAAGATTGAAGCATGCATAGCTGAGGCAACTATCCTCCAGGAGATAGCAAACGCCACGACAGCGTACTATGCGGATGAAGTTCCCACTATGCATAACCAGGTACCTCGGTACAATGTCGACGAGCCCAAGCGTGACCCCAAGCTCCTCCTCTTCAAGTTTCCCGGTGGCAAGGCCGGTGGCGCAAAACCTCATACCTTGTCCAACCAAGATAAGGAGTGCATAATGCTCTATGTGCTTATGAACATGGGGGAAGTGGTGGAGGACCAGAAGAAAGAGAGCGGGGAAGAGGAGGAGGAGGAGGAGGAGGAGGTGCCCAGTTTCCTTAGGTAAAATGGCGACTTAATTACTTTGCAACTGGTAACTCGGTTTCGTTCTAATACGTATTTTCTCCTTCTAGCCAATTTGTGGATGAGGTGTGGCCGGGACCAACAGATCCCGATGCTGCGCAGTTGGATGCTCTTCTGAAAGGGGGTGCCCCGGGAAGAAGTTTCACGTCATGGTTCAGGGAAAAGGTAATCCGTAACCTATCCCTCTTAATTACCTGACAACTTGGCCCTCTTATTACACGTAACTAATGCACGATTCGTACTAAACTTGTAGGGAGCTGATCCCACAATGATGATGTCGGATGAGTTGAGATGTGTCTCTCAGGGTTTTAACAGTAAAGTCAACATGTATGAGAAGTATGATGTGAATGGGTATCGCTTTCATACAGAGGGCCACCAAAATAGTCGCCCGGGTGCAAAAACTATAAATACCGGGGTCTTCACCAAGGGACAAGATGACTTTGATTACTACGGAAGGTTGCAGAACGTATACGAGCTGACGTTCAACAATGGGACCGTAGAACTCAATCTCGTTGTGTTCAGATGCCACTGGTTCGATCCACACCATGGACACAAAAATACCCCTTCCATTGGGTTAGTTGAAGTTAGGCCTTCAACCACCTATAGCGGATCCGATGTCTTTGTTGTGGCTCACCAAGCGAAGCAAGTTTATTACTTGCCCTACCCATGCCAGAAAGAATACCTCCAGGGCTGGGAAGTCGTGTACCAGGTATCGCCACATGGTAAACTACCCATGCCCTCCGAGGACGATTACAACAACATTAACCCTCAAACATACGAGGGAATTTTCTATCAAGAGCAAGAGAACTTTGGGGACTTTGGCTTAGAAGGTCTTGAGGACCTCGAGAACGATGCACACACCCGTGGTGAGATAGTCACGGATATAAGTGACATAGAGATGCTCAACAAGGCACATGCCAATGATGAGCCTCAGAGTGATGATGATGATGAGCCTCCACCGTCCGAGGATCCCGACGCTTTATACGCACGTGATAGTGATAGTGATGATGGAGATGAGAATGAGCCTCAGAGTGATGATGATGATTATTAGTATTTATGTATCTCGATACTATATGTATGTTATTTTGGATGATGATGATGATTGTGTGCGGATGTGCTACGATGAATTGATGATGATGTTATTTTGGATGATGATGATGTTATTTTGTATCTTATCGATGTGCTACGATGAATTGATGATGATGATGATGTTATTTTCATCTTAATTGCATTGCGTCTTTATGCTTAATTGTTTTATTTTTCTCAATGCAGGTGATTGTCCAATATGAGTGGCAAGGCATCACCGCAGTCCTTGCTTCAGGGGATAAAGAAGACGAAGAGTGGAAGAGCAACCACCTCAAGGTACGGCGCCGAGGAGGTAGGAGGAGGAGGGGATGCAGGACAAGGAGGAGGAAGAGGGGGACGTCCCCCGAGAGCAGGAGGCCGAGGACGAGGTCGAGGACGAGGGCGAGGTACCGTCCTTCTAAGTGACATACCCTCCGCTTCCGGCGACGTGGCTTCACAGACCGCGTTCTCGGAGTCTCCAGACGAGGAGATTGACTCTCGAGACTTGGAAGCGGAGTCTCGAGACGAGGAGATGGTGACTGCGTCGGGGCCATCGAGTGCGTCGACGAAGAAGGCAAAGGTTCGTGGGGAAACAGAAGTCCCTAAGAAGGAGCCTGCCCCGGAGGCTCGGACCCTCATTGAACCTACTAGAACTGAGTAAGTGGCTATAGTTTCATTTTGTTGATACCAACTTGGCATGTACTAATGTTTGATTCTTGTGCAGCAATTGGCTTCATCCTGCGGGGACCCGAGTCCCTGGCTGCATGCTTGGATCTATCATTAGGAAGTTTTGGTCGGGCTTCTACACCACAGACAAAGGCGAGAGGAAGCTAGCCACGACTTGGAGACACTACGAGCTCGCAGATTGTCCCCCCTACGGGAAAGCTTCTGACGCCGTGATCAATAAGTTTTGGGTAAGGCAAAATCATGACTCTTCACACTTTTTTTGTTCATAGTTGATGACCCCGCCATGCTAACTCATGAATCCCACACTTTTTTGATGCATGATTTCAGAGATTCTATAGGGTGGCTCCGGAGCACCAGGAGACGGCGAACAAGACACTGCAGGCTCATTGTAAGAGGTTGACTAATCAACAGTTTTATAACCAGGGTCATACCGCCAGGAGTCAATACAACATGGCGAAATCGGGCAAGCCGTTGCCGAAGCACGAGAATGTCAAGTCACACTCGACGATGAGCGCGGAACAATACGATGAGGTAAGTAAATTGTTGATGAGATTATATGTTAATGCTAAGTTGCAATTGCATCATCTGTTCTTCACATGCGTATTGATTTTTCAGGTTAGGCCCGATTGGGCCTATGGCAAGGAGGAGGCATGGAGGGCGTTGACTGCGAGGTGGCGCGGGGAAGACGAGGAGTGGAACGCCTTGAGCGAGCGGAACAAGGCGAACCGCGGCAGCGGGGGGACGCATCGGGCTGGAAACCTAGGCAGTGAGCGCTACAAGGCCAAGCTGGTATACACATACATGGAACAACCTGCTTTTATTTCCCCTAATGCATGTTCCTACTTGGTACTCATAAAATCTCTTTGACGATGCAGGAGGATAAACTAGGGAGGTCTGTCAGCTCATATGAGTCATGGGACTCGATGAGGATGATGGCGCCCGATCTCTCCCAGCCTCAGCCTCAGCTTCCCGAGTACTTCGGCACTGCCCAGGAGGACGGTGCTAACTACCTCGAGGCGATGATCGCTTTTAATCCGGAGTTGGAAGACCCTAGAAGTGCGGAACCCGACCCCAGAGCGTTGGTCGTGTCTGGGGGAGGCTTTCAGCACGACCGTCTAAAGGTCATGGATAAGATGACCCCGCGCAGTCCCAATTTGAGCCTCACGCGGATCAAGGCTACCCTCGGTCCCGACGACCCCGCACCGCCTCCTCGACGACGGCCTTCCCAGACTGGCTACGATGTAAGTTTCTCTCATTTCCATCCTTTCTGTGACAATACTACTTCCTCAGTGGCTTAGTTGATGAGATGGTTCAATTTTTGTAATTGTAGGCTGCTTTCGAGGCGGCCTACAAGGCCCACAACGACGCCTATTTGGTGGACCTTGCGCAGTGGAGACAGAGAGCACAAATACACGAGGAGTGGAAAGAGGCAAAAGAAGTTGTAAGTTCCAACCTTTATTTTTTTCAAAAGATGACAAGTCTCAATTTTCATACTTTTGTGCAATGCGTGACATGTTAACTATTTTGCAGGCTCTAGAGAGTGCTCGGCTTACGGGAGTGCTCGTCGATATACCGCCACGACCTCCACGAGCCGGGCTTAAGCCGGAGTTTGTATCGAAGGAAGAGTTCGCCCAGAACTACTACTACACCGGCTATACCCCGGTAATTTACTTGCCCAATCAGTTGCTACCACTTTCACGTGCCTTGGCGGTTGCTAACTATTGCTCAAACGTGTAGGGAACGGGAGCCTCCGGGACTGGACCCTTTGGTCGTGCTGCTGCCTCGCCGTCGGCGTCCCGCGCGGTCAGACCGGTGCACCCTGGCCCCGGTGGTAGTGGTGCCTCGCGCGAGAGCACACCGGTTCATGGTGGCGCGGGATCACCTGCTTCCGGTGCTGGTTCGACGGCGCCTCCGCACCGTCAGTCGCCTATCTTCACGCGCGGAGACCTCGGCTTCTCCGGCTCGACTCCCTCTCCGGACGCGATGAGCTGAGGATGATGCTACGGCGGCCGGGTAGAGGTCTCTTTGTAGATGTTTAGATCTTCTTGTACTGTGTATCGATACTATCTATATTATTGTAGATGTTTGGATGTTGTTATACCGTGTACCGAAACGATGTGCATGTCTACCGATACTATGTATCTATCTATTATGCTCTATGTTGATGTGCATGTCTATCGATACTATCTATCTATTATGCTCTTTGTTGATGTGCATGTGCTATATAATGATATGTGGATGAATACTGTGCAACTAGAAGTATGTATATGCAGGAAACGTAGCAAAACAGAGAAAAATAGGTACCCTGCCAGTACCTAAGCCGACGGCCAGGCCGTCGGCGTAGGCCGTATCCTGGGCCAAATGGCACAGCCTAAGCCGACGGCCAGGCCTTCGGCTTAGGCCCTCTGCCCAGATCACACGAGGGGGTGACGCGTGGCCTGCCTGGAAGGGGACCTACCCCGACGGCCAGGCCGTCGGCGTAGACCCCAAGCCCATCTCACCCACAGCTTGCCGCGTGGCAACCTACGCCGACGGCCCAGCCGTCGGCGTAGAGAGCGACCAGGCCTAACGGCCGTTAAGCCCAGTGTGGGGCCCACGAGCTCTACGCCGACGGCCCTACGCCGACGGCCACATAAAGCCCGTCGGGGGCCAGTATACACCGACGGCCTCGAGTACGCCGACGACTTTTAGGTCAAGCCCGAGGGAAACCTGGCCCGACGGCTATACGCCGACGGCGGCCGTCGGGGTAGGCCTACGCCGACGGCAGCCGGCCGTCGGCGTATTGCCTCCGTCCCGTAGTGTTTAGATGGTACCTGGTTTCCTGAAGTGTGGAACAACACCCAGACAACAAGCATAGCCAACATCTCCTAGGTAGAACTTGCCGTCGGGGATATTGATGCCATCAAGACAATTCATGTTGTTAGTTAGAATGTGCATCATATGCTGATCCTTCCCAACCATCAAGCACATATGTGAACTTCAGATCACAGGTAACAACAACAAGCACATTCTGGCTTCTGTAGTGCTTTCTACCCCTGTATGCTGCAGATTGTGACCTCGACACTCTTGTAGTGACATGAGTACCATATATTGCCCCAATGCAATCCTGAAATGGCATTACAAGACGATGTTATGGCTATAGCAGAATAATACAAGCATACTGAGGCATGAACTACATACTGTCAGTGCTCACTTTGAAGTATGGACACCATCTTGGGCTACCACAAATCTTGCTAGGAGTCTGTCGGGGGAATGGTACCCGGGTAGGCTAACCCAAGTGGAAGCAACCTTTCAAGACAAGGATGGACCGATTGGGCCGCAGCTGGGCCGAGCTGGGCAGAGGTACGGCCGATTGCTCCAAGGCAATCGACCATACCACACGCCAGCAGTCGGCCCAGGCGCAATCGGTCCACCCTTCCTTCACCAAAGACGATCATCCGACTGGTCTGCAGCTGGGCCGAGGTTGATTCCAAGAAGGCCGATTGCCCAGAGCAATCGACCTTGCCAGGAAGCACCAGTCAGTCCAGGCGCAATCGGAACAACCTAATACTCAGTCGGGGGCATGATTACGAGGTCATAAATGCCATATCCCGAGATATCTGGGTGGCAGGAAGGCCAAGTCACGTCGAGGATTTGATGGAGATACGGTGTCAACCTCCCCGCCGATTCCGCGGACAGGCCGACAAGACCGCACCTCCTAGCTCCACTGTTCATTCCTAGGATCTACGAGGCTACAGCATGGGCCGCCGCTCGTAGGCTCCGGATCACCCGGAGAGGAGCAGTCAGTGGGCCCAGGCCGAGTAGAGGATGACAGCTGGGCCCATTCGGCAATGAAGTTACCGTAGTACCCTGGACTCACACTATAAGAGCCAGGGTACCCCTCCTGCGTGAGGGACGCTTGACATTAGATCCCCATTAACTCACTTCCACTTCAGTTCTTTCACTGCTCGTAGTTACTCCTCAGGGAAGCAGGAGAGGACCTTGCCCACGGCGGCGGTGTTCTCCTTCCCCTGAGAAGATAGAAGAGCAGTTATTGTAGCCCGTTCATTGATATACAAGAGACAAGCAGGAGTAGGGGTGTTATCTCTCCGGAGAGCCTCGAACCTGGGTACATCGTGGTGTCTTCACCGTGCTTGTGCCCAACCCGATTCCGGCACCATCGACATTCTCTCCCTCGCGTCTTCCCCTCACTTTAGCCATCCCATGGCATCTGGCGTCACATATCGACGACAGTTGGCGCCCACCGTGGGGCAGACCGAGGCGTCGACTGGAGTCAAGATCCGGACGTGATCATCCTCTGCATCAGGCGGTAGCCACGCCTCCGGCCTGATTATAAGGCGTGGGGAAATCGATTATGTAGTAGACTACTCGGCGCGGTACAGGGCTGGAGCACCCTTTCCGCCCGGTGTATCGCTACAGGTGGGAAGTCATCGTCTCTTTATTGGTAGTTTCCCTGAGGCGTATCCCAGAGACATCCGCATCTTCTCGTGCGCTACAGATCCGCTCTTGACCAGGGGCTGCACCGCAGCACTTGGCCGAGAGGAGGGCCGACTGCACGCCGCTGTCATGATGGCGGGAGCGTCTTCATCGACCAACCGTGACCCGGCAAGCGCAGCAAGGAAGGCCAAGGAGGTAGCTGATGCGGCAGAGCGAATCGGGACCAGTGCGTTGCGGGATGTGTTGTACACACCCGTGAACAGGAATGGTGATCCGGAGCAAGTGCACACCGAGCTGGAAACGGCACGGCTCGCTCTGGCTCGCAGGGCCGAGCAGGTGCTAGCAGAAGAGCGTCGGCTGGGAGCCATCACAAGGGAGTACAATGCAGCACATCCAGGACCGCGCCGGCCGATTGAGCCCGCAGTCCTGGAAGACCTGAGAAGCCGAGGTAGAGCAGCCCATCAGCAGTTGTCAGGGGCTGAGCAACCGGAGCGTCCGAGAAGGCCAATGCAACCGGAGCAGCCGGCGCAGTCGGCATTCATCCAAAGGCCAACATACAGCACACCGGACAAGAACCTGAGAGCAGCCGAGCAGATAGCGCTAGAGCTAGAAGACCTAGAAGGAGACGAGCGGCGTGAGCAGTCGCGCCGAATGCGCGAGCTGATAGCAGCCGCAAAGGGGCAGAGGCTCGTAGCAATGGGCAATCAAAATGCTGAACCATAGGCATCAAGAGGAACTGTGAGGCCGAATGCGGGAGCTAGCCAGCGACCGAATGCATCGCGCCAGAACAGGCATCAACCCGCGCCGTCTCGGCACGAGAGCAAGGTCAGAAGCAATCGGCCACCCCCAGCAGCAAGCAGAAGAATGGAGGAACCGACTGTTAACAGCAGGCGCCATGACATGCCACAACAATCGGCACCAAGACCAGCAATCAGCACCCGACTTGGCCCTCGCCAAATCGGCCAGAATGATGCAAGGCATCGCATTGAACTCCTGGAGAAGGAGGCTCAGGAAGATGAAGAAGGAGAAGCTGGCCCATCATGTTTTGGTCATCGCATTCGGACGGAAAAATTCCCCAAAGGCTTCACGCTGCCGAGAGACACTCCCAAGTACAATGGCTCGGTGAAACCTGAAGACTGGCTGTCCGATTACCTGACGGCAGTTCGCATTGCGGGAGGCAATTGGCGTGTAGTAGTCCGCTATGCACCTCTCATGCTGCAGGGCTCAGCTCGGACATGGTTGAACAGTTTGCCCAAGGACAGTGTGAATTGCTGGGAGGATTTCACTACCGCATTCATCCACAATTTCACAAGCACGTATGAGAGGCCCAACCTCCCGCGGCAGTTAGCTTTGTGTGTGCAAGGCAAGGACGAGCCCCTCCGAGATTACTTATCTCGGTGGATCAAGCTGAAGAATTCATGTGAAGGAGTCCATGAGATCTAGGCCATTCAGTACTTTACTGATGGATGCCTGGCTGATTCAATGTTGAAGCACAAGCTGCTCCGCAAAGACTTCACATCGCTCGCCGAGCTCATGAAGGTGGCAAATGCGTTCGCTATGTCCGATTCTGCGATGCGCCCTATCCAACTCGGAGTTGGAGGTGTGATCCAGTCGCCAATGGCTCCGCAGTCGGATACAGGGAACCAAGGCCTCAGCTTGAAGGAGAGAAGAGAGAACAATCGCAACTATAACAACAACAACCAGCAGAACAATGGCAAGCGCAAGGACGAACAACCTGATACTCAGTATGGCAGTCGGCAGGTGGCCGCTGTTCAGAATGAGGAAGATCCAGCGGCTGCAGGAGGCAGTCGGAAGATGAGACCAAATGTGAGACCCCCAGGGCAGATGAAGCCCAAGTACACGTTCGAGGATATGTTGGACGCACCATGCAAGCTGCACAGCACGCCTGGCAGGCCGCCTGCGCACACCACTCGGCAGTGCGATTTTGTGAGAAGGATTGCAAAGGGAGAAGCTTTACCACCTCCACCCCAGAATAGAGGACCACCTCAGCAGCAGAACCAGTTCCCGCAGCAGGATGCGGCTTACATGATTTTCACCAGCGAGTCCACAGACAAGGGCAGTCGGAGAGCCCGAGCTCAAGAAGTTAATGCCACTATGCCGCCGATTCCCCAGTTCATGCACTGGTCCGAGTGTCCGATATCCCGGGACAGAGCAGATCATCCCACCATTTTGCCGAATCCAGGCAACTATCCGCTGGTGGTGGACGCTCTGTTCGCAGGACCAAGGTTTTCATGCAAGTTCTCTAAACTGCTGGTTGATGGAGGAAGCACGATCAACATTCTGTACAGGGATACAATGCTCAAGCTAGGGCTCACAGAGCGGGACCTGGAGCGCAGTCGGACGACGTTCCATGGGATTGTTCCTGGGCTGTCTTGCACCCCCATGGGTCGCATTCGGCTAGATGTTATATTTGGCACGGAATAAAATTTCAGGAGAGAGCCGATTTGGTTTGAGGTGGCCGACCTCAGTAGTCCTTACCATGCTCTGTTGGGATTACCAGCATTTGCCAAGTTCATGATCAATGCACAGCAGACATACCTGAAGATAAAGATCCCGGGGCCAAACGGCGTCATCACCGTCACCGAAGACTTCAGGAAGTCCCTCGAGTGCACATCTGCTGGCAGCAGTTTGGCTGAGTCTCTAGTGGTGGAGACGGAGAAGCGTCAGCTCAACAAAGTGATTGCAATGGCGCAAGCTCAAAGCAAGAATCCACTTCCGGTTGGCCCAGCAAAGAGAGTAGATGAGGAATCGGCTTTTCAGTCGGCCAAGGACAGCAAGAAGATCGCTCTAGATCCCTCCGACTCAACCAAGTTTGTTGTAGTCGTAGCTGGACTCAGCGATAAATAGGAAAGCGAGCTCGTCGAGTTTCTCCGTGAGAATCGGGACATCTTTGCATGGTCTCCACAAGACATGCCTGGTGTTCCAAGAGAACTCGCCGAGCACAAGCTGCACATTCGGCCAGGCTCGAAGCCGGTCAAGCAACCCCTGAGGCGTTTTTCTGAAGACAAGAGAAGAGCAATCGGCGAAGAGATTGCGAAGCTGCAAGCTGCAGGTTTCATCATGGAAGTGTTTTACCCCGAGTGGCTGGCGAATCCAGTCCTCGTCATGAAGAAGAACAAGACTTGGCGTATGTGTATAGATTATACTTGCCTGAACAAGGCGTGCCCGAAAGATCCGTTTGCTCTGCCCCGTATTGATCAAGTGATTGATTCTACGGCCGGCTGCGAGCTGTTGTCTTTTTTGGATGCTACTGCTGGATATCACCAGATCAAGTTGGTTGTGGAAGATCAGATAAAGACTGCATTCATAACCCCTTTCGGGGCCTATTGTTATATCACCATGCCCTTTGGTCTGAAGAATGGAGGTGCCACTTATCAGCGCATGATTCAAAGGTGCACACATGCTCAGCTCGGCAGAAATCTCCACGTTTACGTGGACGATTTAGTGGTGAAATCGGCAAAAGGAGTTACGCTGTTGGAGGACCTCAGAGAAACTTTTGAAAATTTGAGAACTTATCAGATCAAGCTCAACCCGGAGAAGTGTGTGTTTGGAGTCCAAGCTGGCAAGCTCTTGGGGTTTCTCGTTTCCGAGAGGGGAATCGAATGCAACCCCGAGAAGATAGCAGCAATAGAGCGCATGGAGCAGCCGAAGACCCTGAAGCAAGTACAGAAGTTCACCGGTTGCCTCGCATCTCTCAGCCGATTCCTCAGTCGGCTGGGTGAAAAGGCAATCCCTTTATACCAGTTGATGAAGAAGACAGAGAAGTTCACTTGGACCCCTCAAGAAAATGAAGCATTCCGAGAGCTCAAGCGCATGCTCTCCACGGCACCGATCCTGGCTGCCCCGATTGAGAAGGAGCCAATGATGTTGTACATTGCGGCAACCAATCGGGTGATCAGTGCAGTCATGGTGGTGGAGCGGCCCGAGAAGGACAAGGCACATCAAATCCAGCGTCCAGTATACTACATCAGCGAAGTGCTCTCGGCATCCAAGCAGAACTACCCTCACTATCAGAAGATGTGCTACGGAGTGTACATGACAGCCAAGAGGTTGAAGCCATATTTTCAAGCCCACTTGATCACCGTTGTCAGCTCGGCTCCATTGTCCGACATCATGGGAAGCAGAGATGCAACCGGAAGAGTGGCAAAATGGGCAATCGAAGTCGCCAGTCATGGCATCCAGTATGAACCAAGGACTGCAATCAAGTCGCAAGCACTAGCCGATTTCTTGGTGGACTGGGCTGAAACTCGGTACATGCCGCAGCTCCCAATGTCGGATTTCTGGCGAATGCACTTTGGTGGTTCCAAGATGAAGAATGGCCTAGGGGCTGGGGTGGTACTCACTTCCCCAAGAGGAGATCAATTGCAATATGTGCTCCAGATTCACTTCGCAGCATCAAACAACGTCGCCGAGTACGAAGCCCTTGTGCATGGTATCAAGCTTGCCAAGGAAATCGGTATTCGGAATATTGAGTGCTTTGGTGACTCCGATCTGGTGGTACAGCAATGCTCAGGAACCTGGGGTGCAAAGGATGCTAACATGGCAAGCTACCGGTTCCTGGTGCAGCAGATCAGCGGATATTTTGAAGGTTGCGAGTTCCATCATGTGCCAAGAGCAAACAACGAAGCAGCAGATGCCTTGTCCAAACTCGGCTCCACAAGGCAAGCAATCCCACCAGGCGTATCTTTGGAGCACATCAAGAAGCCATCCATCATACCATCCCCAGAGTCCGAGTCCATTTTTATCTCGGAGACCGATCTTGAAGCAATAAGAAAGGCAAAAGAAGTTCAACCGGCCAAACCTGCGACCGTGAAGAAGCAGTCCAGCGCCCAGGGTGTCTCGGCAACAGCACCAGGGGCTGCCGATTGCGAGCCAGAGGCTGCAGAGGAGCAGAAGAAGAGCAAAGTCAAAGGAAAGCAAGCAGAGGCTGCGCCAGAAGGCACAACCTCCGGAGAGCAAATGACATCAGAAATTGCCGATTGCAATGATGAAGCTCCAACTCCAGACGAGAAGTCGGCACCAGGGGCTGCCGAATGCGTGCCAGGCGCCGCAGTCGGCAGTGCAGAAGCAGAGATAGAAATGGCAGACGTCCAAGAGGCCGAGATCGAGGAGGCCAGTGTTCAAGAGGCCGAGATCCAAGAGGAAGTCCTACCCCAGCATGCGGCGGTAATGGTGGTAGTCAGTGCGCCATCATGGGCATAGCCGATCAGAGATTTCTTAGCAGATGGGATCCTCACAGAAGACTTAGCAGAGTCTAGACAGATCAGCCGCCGATCTTGGGCATACACAATAATCAACAATGAGCTGATGCGCAAGAGTGCAACTGGTATCCTCCAGAGGTGTGTTGAAGAGGACAGAGGCTTGGAGCTGCTCAGAGACATTCATCAAGGTGAATGTGGTCATCACGCGTCGGCAAAGGCCGTCGCCAACAAAGCTTTCCGACATGGTTTCTACTGGCCGACTGCACTCGCAGCGGCTGAGAATTTGGTGAAGCACTGCAAGGGTTGTCAGCGATTCAAGGCAAGAAGTCATCAGCCAGCATCGGCACTGAAGACCATCCCAATAGCATGGCCGTTTGCATTTTGGGGTTTGGATATGGTTGGACCATTCAAGAGAGCTCGAAGTGGCATGACACATCTCCTAGTGGCAGTCGACAAGTTTACCAAGTGGATTGAAGCAAGACCAATCAAGAAGTTGGATGGGCCGACTGCGGTTCGGTTTGTGGCCGACATTGTATGCAGGTACGGTGTACCTAACAGCATCATCACCGACAACGGCACAAACTTTGCAAAGGGAGCGCTGGCTCGATATGCATCTCAGCAGGGCATTCGGCTTGATCTGGCATCTGTGGCACACCCGCAGTCCAATGGTCAAGTCGAAAGGGCAAATGGACTAATCCTATCGGGTATTAGGCCCAGATTGGTAGAGCCACTTGAGAGGGCACCCGGAGCATGGATTGACGAGCTTCCTGCAGTACTATTCAGCTTGAGGACCACTCCAAACAGGTCGACTGGATTCACTCCTTTCTTCCTGGTGTATGGCTCAGAAGCAGTCATTCCCTCCGACATTGAGTTTGATTCACCTCGGCACGCCCTGTACACAGAAGAAGAAGCAAGATTGGCAAGATAAGACGACATCGACCTCAAAGAAGAAGCTTGTCTGTTGGCCTTGTCCAGGTCAGCAGTCTATCAGCAGAAGTTGCGGCACTACCACAGCAAGAAGATTCGTCCTCTCGCTTTCCGAGAGGGAGACATGGTGCTACGCCGAATCCAGAAGTCAGATGGGCAGCACAAGCTATCCTCACCTTGGGAAGGGCCGTTTGTTGTCAGCAGAGCGCTCAAGAACAACTCCTACTATCTGATCGAATGCACCAAGGGCACTCAGCACAAGGACACGTCAGGAGCAGAGACGGAGCGACCGTGGAACGCCGAGTTGTTATGTCCATTCTATAGTTGAACGACAGAAACTTATGTAAGGCATTCGGCAAACAATCAGTAAAAGTTATCATGCCTCTGAAAATGAGCATTCGAGTACTTTTGTATAGTTTCATTCGAAGAGCTAGCCCTAATCGGCAACGCTCAGTCATACCCGAGATGTGCATAGCACACCCAGGGACTGGACGACCGCGAGGTCAAATAAATAAGCCATCGAGGCACGGGGACTGCAGGCTGGCCTTCAATCGGATACTTAGCTCGAGCGCAAATCACTAAAAGGTTTGTGGCATCGAGAAGGGTGGCGATTGAGGCAGTCGGTAGTACAAATTCCCGGGAAACAATTCGAAAGATGCCGCCAAGGGCACAATTCGACAAGACAAAGTCACCGATTGCGTTGCAAACCAGGGCATCAGACCCAGTAGCGAGCAATCGGCGCTTACTATTGCAGAATCCTTTGCGGTAAAATCTTGTCGTGTAAAAAATGAAAACTTATCGAACCTTGGCTGGTAGTCTACTGTTGATCCGATTGCAGACCGCATGACGGTAGCAAGATCGACACAGTAGACATCCCCAAGTGCAGCCGATAAAGGAAACCGACAAAGACGCAAAGTTGATCGCGCATGTGAAAGTAAAAAACAAGCAGTCGAAGTGCATCGAAAGTAATAGGACCAAGGCCGAATAAGTTCATTACATCCAAGTCACACCCAGTAGGTGTCGACAGAATTAAAAATATGTCTTACAAGCAGACAGTCGGAATACAAATTAAGATAACACAGCTTAAGCAGTCGGAGGCACTGAGCTAGAAGACGGAGCAGCCGGGTCCGATTGAGCTTCAGAAGTTGCGGCACCAGTTTGTTTAGATTTCGGAGACGTTTGAGAAGAACCGCTATCGGAGAGCTCCTCGGCCAGCCCAGAGATGGTAGAGGCGGGGAGTGGATTCCCTCCCTCGTCGAGATACGAAGTATACTTGTAGGGAGAAAACCAATTCACCATAGTGCTGGCTAGCCGATTGACTTCGGTGTAGGTCTTTTCAAGGAGATCAGAGGCGTTATCTTGGAGGCTGTACAATTGGGAGAGTTTCACTTGAGGGTACCAAGTCAGCACAGTCTGGAGAGCGGTCTCCGCACCAGTCCGACCTGCAGAGTTCAGCAGAACATCGATCCGACGTGGGATAGCCTTAAGGAGAGTCCGAGTCTGCTCAGTGGTGGCATTCGGAGTTTCCCCTTGGTCAGAATCCTCTTCATCTTGTGTGTCTTCTTGGAGGATCTCGGCGGTGGAGTCTGCAACATTCTTCATTTTCTGAAGACCGGCCTTGAGCTCAGTCGGCGACCACAATGATTCAGCAATCTTCAGAATTCCGAGCTTGAAGGATAGGGCAACTCCCTGGATAATAGGAATACGGGCTTTGGTGCCGATCAGATATTCATGCCGGGTCCAGACGCTGTCTTCGCGGTCGCAGGTCCCCCCAGCAGCAATGGTGTCTTCTCGGGACTTGGCGACAGCTGCGTAGGCAGCTGCTTCAGATTCGGGCCAAGCGTCTGCATCACGAGAGGAAAGAATGAGTAATAAGATGAAAGAAGAAAGCAATCGGAAGGTGCACTCGGCTACAAGGAGCACTCACTGCTAAGGAGGACATCCATATCGGTCATTGTATCGCAGAAGCCCTTGGCTCGGCGGCGCAGTCGGGTGTTTTCTTCATAGTAGCGTGTCTCCATTTCCTCAAACTTGGCGATGTGCTCGTCACGATCTCGGCGAATTGATTCCCGCGTGGCAATTGCTTCATCCCTCTCAGCTTGCAGGGCATCTCGGGCGGTGACGGCAGCATCCCGCTCAGCAAGGAGTCCAGCACCAGTGGCCATCACTGTGGCTATGTCAGCAAGATGTTTTTTCTCAAGAGCAGCCATCTCAGATCGAAGATTGTGAAGAGTCCGATTCAGATCATTTTCTATCCCCTGCAGTCGGGTCACTTCTCCAGTTGCTTTGGCAAGAGCTGGACCTTGCTGGTTAAGTTCTGCAGTCAATTCAGCAATTCGGCCCTGGAGGTCATCTACCATGGGAATAGAAGCTAGAAGAGAGCACGAAGATATGAGTGCCAGAGTAGTTGTCAAGTGAAGAAAATACAGCGGTGAGATAGAAGATACCTCTCAGTTTAGTGATCTCAGCCGATTGGTTGTTGACCTGCAGCTGGGCCTGGGCGAGGGTTCGAAGGCTAGCAGTTTAAGCTTCAATCCCGTTTTTCTTCCATAACAGCCTGAGAAGAACAGCAAGATAGAGTCAGACATAAAGTAAAAGTGCTAAAGATCCAAACCGATTGTAACCAATCGGCCCGAATCTCGGGGACTACACCCAGTGGGTGCGCTTGCGCGCACCCACCAGAAGAAAAGTCTACCGATTGAGGAAGGCAAACGATAAGTGCTAAAGATCCGAACCGATCGTAACCAATCGGCCCGAATCTCGGGGACTACACCCAGTGGGTGCGCTTGCGCGCACCCACCGGAAGAAAATTCTCCGAAGTAAAAGAGAGACACAGAAGGAAAGTTAAAGAGTTTACCGTATGGTGAGAGGAGAGCTGTTGGAGGTCCCGAGCAAGGGCATCGGCGAATTCATTCACTCGGCTCAGAGGGGTCTTCACGGGGTCTTGAGGACGATGCGCAGCATCAGATTCAGCGCCGACATGACGAGCGCGAGAGTACTCAGACCGGAATTGATCCACCGAGCGCATAAGAACCTCCGATGTAGAAGAGGTCGGCAGTGGCACTGAAGTGGGAACGACGATGGAAGTTGCAGTAGTGAGGGCTGGTGGCACCGATGTCATTGAAGGGCCAGAGGCACCCGATTGCGGTGGTGGCGCAACCGGACGAGTCAGAGCAGAAGTGGTAATGATGACTGGTGGCGAGGTAGTCGTAGTCGGTGGGGCAGATAGTACAACCGGTGGAACCGTGGTGACAACCGGCGGTGCCGACATCAAAATCGGCGATGGGGTCGTTATCATCGGCGTATCGTACGCGGTAGTTGGAGCAGGGGCAGTTGCAGCAGCGGAGGCCGGGCTGGAGTGGCGTGGCGGAGACGGGGCAATCGGACCGACCGATTGCGTTCCTCCGTCACCAGGAGCCACCTGGTCAGCCGCGCGCTTGGAAGTCTTGAGAGCAAGGGTGGAAGAAGAGGTCTTTTGAGTTGTCGCGAGGCGGGCCTTCTTGGCAGCGCGGAAGGCATCCTTGGAAGAGCGATGAGTGGCAGTCGGCCGCTTATGTACAGCAGCAGCAGAAGCAGCGGGGGAGATAACGGCACTGGCGCGAACCGGAATGCCGGCATCGACATCATCAAGCCCAATCGGCTCCCTGAAAGAAGAAAGGGAGAAGAATCAGTGCAAGCAAAGATAATGAAGTACTATGCATAAAGATAAAAGCATACCCGATTGTCCTGGGGGCGCCAGTGGGCATTCGGCAGCGAAGCGGAGCGACGTTCAGCGGCGCCTGAACGGTCGGCCTCCGAGTTGTCGTCTCCTGGACTTGTTTGCCCTTGCCGGCAGTCGGCTTGGCCTTGGCAACCTTGCTGGGAGCCACACCAGCGGAGGAGCCGGCGGCTGAGGTGCGCTTGGCTGGCACTTTTGGAGGCTTGGCTCGAGGAGCTGCATCAGAACCATCACCCTTTGAGACACTATCATTGTCACTCCATTCGGCCAAAAATTGCTCAAGGGAAGGGTCAGGCGTACCCCCTTGAGCTGGCGGCCGGGTGTCGGTCTTTGGAGGGTTGGCGTTTTCGGCATCATCATCATCGACATCCATAGGATCGGAGGATTCTCCGGAGGACTCGTCGTCGTCTTCATCATCGCCACTGGACTCGGCGGAAGGAGTCTCGCCGTTATACTCAAAATCGGTGGGGTATTCTTCCGTGCGATCAGGGGCATACACGCCAGCTTCCTGGCCGTCTTCCATGAGGTCGGAGTGAATAAAGTGCTGAGAAAGAGGCATAAGTGATCAGAGCAATCGGAAGAAAAAGCAATCGGAAGAAAAGGTAATCGGAGTATACCACAAGCGGCTTTCGCTGGCGAGTGAGATAATCAAGCCCGAAGCGGAAGGGGTCGGGCAATGTGCTAGACGTGATGGCCTTCACTCGGGCGCAAAGATCTTCATTCTTCACCCGCCATGTGCAGAGCCGAGTGGGATCTCGAAGACCCGACATGTCGCAGAGGCGGTGTACTCGGCGCTACAGGGGAAGAATCCGAGCTTGAAGCCAAGCGGCTACCAAGTCGGTTAGGAGGAGTCCTTCTTGTTCCAGCTGGGTGACCCTAGCAGCCTGGGCATCGACGTCGCAATCTCCGGCGCCGTGCTTCAGCGACCATTGATGCTTCTCAATCGGCCGTGCGAGAGAGAACTCGGGCAGGTTGAGGAGATCGGGGCCTTGGTCAGGTGACTTAACGTAGAAGAACGAGGTCTGCCAATTCTTGCAGGATTGGACGATCTCGGGGCTCGTGTATTTCGACTTGCCGGCTGCGACAAGACAACTGCCGCAGTCGGTCATATCAGTCGGGTATGTTGGCTTGCCGCCTTCGATGGTGGAGTCCACCACAGCACCCGTCCGAGCGTTGTGAGCTCGGAGGTTGAAGAATCGCTTCCAAAGAGCGACTCTTGGACGGAAGCCGAGATAACCTTCACAGAGCGTCACGAACCCGGAGAGGATCATGATAAAGTTAGCTGTGAGATGGTGAGGCTGTAGTCGGTGGAAATCAAGAAACCCGAGGAAGAAGGCGCTAGCGGGAAGGCCGAATCCACGCTCGAAGTGAGCGAGGAACACGACCCTCTCGCCAGCGCGCGCGCTGGGCACGACATCGGCCTTGCCAGGGATGCGCCACTCAACTTCCGCGGGCATCTTCCGGGCACGGATCAGGGACTCGACGGCGGCGGCGGTGGCCTGAGAACCCCTCCAGCACCCGCGGCTCGCCTGTGACACGTCTCGTCGTGGCGCCATGGGATTTGCAGACAAGGAAAAGAGAAGAGAAAAGAGGGAGGCCGAGCACGAGAGCAACGACGAAGAGTTGCTGCGGCGGCGGCGGAGGCGGCGAAGAGCACGAGCCCGTGGCTGGAGCGGACTCAAGATGCAGGGACCCACGGCAGGGAGATTCGCGGGGAGCAGCAATGGCGCGGAGGAGAGAAGGCTGGAGGTTGAAGAAAGCGTCTGGGAGAAGGAAGAGGCGAAGCCCCCCCCCGGTGGCTTATATGGGCGGCGGGGGAGGGGAGTGGGATGAACCTGCGGCTGTGTGGCCTGGTGTGGCCTAGCGCACAGGAAGGCCAACCGGTAGACCAGCGCAAAAGATCCCGGCGCAAAAGGCGAGGCGTGCGACGTGGGGGTCAGGCCCTGCAGTTATGTCACGTCGCGTGTGGGTCGTGGGTCCCAGCTCATTGATCACGTCGCGGATGAATCGGAGGTAACTGTTGGAGGGAAATCGGCGAGATATCTTTCTCAAAAAGTGAAGACACGAATTGAGAGGGAACCAAATCCAATCAGATGGAAATTTGGCCAGCCGAGTGTGATCTCCGAGTCGGCCGACGAACTCGGAATGACGCACTCGAGGAGGCCATAGCAGTCGGAGAACGTCAAGGCAGAGATTAAAAAACTGCAAAGGCCCCGCGGTCAAGTGACCGTGGAACCTTTACAGCTTTAGGGGCTACTGTCGGGGGATTGGTACCCGGGTAGGCTAACCCAAGTGGAAGCAACCTTTCAAGACAAGGATGGACCGATTGGGCCGCAGCTGGGCCGAGCTGGGCAGAGGTACGGCCGATTGCTCCAAGGCAATCGACCATACCACATGCCAGCAGTCGGCCCAGGCGCAATCGGTCCACCCTTCCTTCACCAAAGACGATCATCCGACTGGTCTGCAGCTGGGCCGAGGTTGATTCCAAGAAGGCCGATTGCCCAGAGCAATCGACCTTGCCAGGAAGCACCAGTCGGTCCAGGCGCAATCAGAACAACCTAATACTCAGTCGGGGGCATGATTACGAGGTCATAAATGCCATATCCCGAGATATCTGGGTGGCAGGAAGGCCAAGTCACGTCGAGGATTTGCTGGAGATACGGTGTCAACCTCCCCGCCGATTCCGCGGACAGGCCGACAAGACCGCACCTCCTAGCTCCACTGTTCATTCCTAGGCTCTACGAGGCTACAGCATGGGCCGCCGCTCGTAGGCTCCGGATCACCCGGAGAGGAGCAGTCGGTGGGCCCAGGCCGAGTAGAGGATGACAGCTGGGCCCATTCGGCAATGAAGTTACCGTAGTACCCTGGACTCACACTATAAGAGCCAGGGTACCCCTCCTGCGTGAGGGACGCTTGACATTAGATCCCCATTAACTCACTTCCACTTCAGTTCTTTCACTGCTCGTAGTTACTCCTCAGGGAAGCAGGAGAGGACCTTGCCCACGGCTGCGGTGTTCTCCTTCCCCTGAGAAGATAGAAGAGCAGTTATTGTAGCCCGTTCATTGATATACAAGAGACAAGAAGGAGTAGGGGTGTTATCTCTCCGGAGAGCCCCGAACCTGGGTACATCGTGGTGTCTTCACCGTGCTTGTGCCCAACCCGATTCCGGCACCATCGACATTCTCTCCCTCGCGTCTTCCCCTCACTTTAGCCATCCCATGGCATCTGACGTCACATATCGACGACAGAGTCTGGCCGGTTGGTGACTTGATCATCTCTCATTTGAGTTCCCCAATAGCATACAACACTTGCCTGAAGTACCTGGAAATGGTATCCATTGATCTTTTGAACGTGTTGCGCATAACCCTGAGACTCTATTTATGACCAACAACATGGAGGAACATGACCACTTGCTCATCCATAGTGGTATTGATGCTATCTTGTAGGAGCCCCTTGGGTCCGAAGGTTTGCACAAGCCTGGCGAAAGCTGCTCTTTTCATTCAAAGCATCCACAAATCCTTAGTGTTGCTGCAGTTGTACATGTAATTCAGATTGGACATCCTCTCCCTATCCCGGAGCATCGTTGGGCCATATCTGATGACATGTTAATCACCATGACGAACAACTCTCTTGTTTATCAACATGAGCCATGCCCGAATCACAACTATCAGTGTTGCTTCCTACACTACTAGGGAATAGCCTTATAGTGGCACACTGATTTTGAGTTTAGTGGCGCATTATGGATGCGCCACTAACTACAAGCCACTAATAAGGGCTTAGAGGTGGCGCATTCTGGATGCGCCACCCCTAAGGCCCTTAGGCGTGGCGCATCTCAGAATGCGCCACCTCTAAGCTCTTAGGGGTGGCGCATTCTGGTATGCGCCACGCCTAAGGGCCTTAGGGGTGGCGCATTCACAGTGCGCCACTAAATACTAAACATATGCGCCACTAAATAATTACAGAAAACAAAAAAAAGAATTACATAAAAGAATAAAAGCATTACAGATATTTTTATTATATTACAGAAATGCAAAATACAATATAACAATGAGGCCAACAATTATTGATACAAAAGAATTGCAATATAATTTTTATTACAAAGGTTTAGAGGCCGACAAGATTCACAAGATTACATTCCATCACAAAATTACAATGAGTCCAACAATTATTGAAAACCGAAAGCTACTTTCGTCATCACTACTTGTTTGCTCTTCAACCTGCACAAAACAAAGCTTTAGAGGTCACATCCATATGAATCATACCAAAGGAGAACAAAGCAATCTAGCATCTATTCTGATCAACAACTTAAAGCAAGTCGATGAATGGTGAAAAGCATGCACATATGCATAAAAAGGCATATGCAGTGACCTTTATACACAAAGAGCACCAAGAGTATTTGACACTACCATCTAGTACACAAAGAGTACATCCAAATTACATCCAAATTACACAAAGAGTACATTCAATTAATTGTTTTGACTCGGCTCGGGGAATGGGCGGCATCCTTCTTTCGTCATGAAAGGCCTTGTGTCACGCAGGGCCTTTAGGCGGACTTCTATCTCCCCATTGGATGGTGCAATGTTGGAGTGGAAGATCGCCCCCTTCATTTGTACTTCATGACGAATGATAGTCGCCATCTGCGCTTGGATGTGAAAGAACTCCTCCTTCAGATTTGCATCGGCGATTTCCGCCTTCCTTTCGGCCCACGCTCTGAGATGACTTGGCAGCGTAAGGTTGCGTTGTTCCTGTACAATCACCCTCATGTGATGAAGGGCGTAGTACGCATCCCTTACACTGCCAGCCGGCTGCTTGACGCACGGGAACTGCGTTACGTGGTTGAACACGTTCACGCCAGGCTGATTTTTCCTGAACTTCTGCTTCACGATCTTGCCTCCGGCTTTTATGTAGCCGACGAGAGAATCATCCAAAACTCTCATGATATACTTGTAATCTTTCTTCTTCACACTCCCCGAGTCTAAATACACGGCATGCGAGTGTTGCGGTGAAAAGCAGATGAGCACACAGTCTTGATCCTCACTGCATAATTAAAACAATCCAAAAGGAATGTTGGAAGAGGACAATGGAAAGCTAAGAAAGCATATACGCTACGGAGGCGAGCGAATGAATTACTTGGGAGAGTAGGTCATAAGAAATGAATCTTTGCCGGAGTTCCGTAGCATGAAGTCTGTGATGTACCCCGCCGCGAGAGCCGCGTCCCCGTCGTCCATCAAGATGCTTTCACGCATGTAGAAGGGGTCCAATATCGCGACGCTCGGGGTCTTATCTCTCCTGATACTCATAGAAAGGCTAAGCGAGAACAGACGGATAAGGCTATGGTCCAGCCGCTTGAGATGGTACAAATTGAAGATCTCTGAAAACCGCAGGATTATCATATCCGCGGGGATAGTGTTGATGAAGCCCATGTTGATTGGCACCTTGGCCATGAAAACCGGGTACGAGGGATTCTCTTCTCGAAGAAGAATCTTCTCTAATGCCATAATACTATGATGCACACTCTGCATATCCGAAGTTGCAAGGTCCAGCATGTCCTTAGGTAACATCGCCCTACCAGCCACATGGATTTCAAACGAGAGATCCTTGGGTCTTGGTGGTCCGTCCTGAGCCCGGATCGGCATCGAAGGTTGGATACTAGAAGTGATGCTCTTCTTTCTTTTCCGTCCCTTCTTCTTTTCTAATTTTGAGCAGTCACCGGCCTTTATCTGCTCAGTGGCCGCCTTATGGAGTGTGGACGGGCTGAGAATAGATCTTGTGGCATCTGCTTGAGGCTCGGTGAAGGCGCAAGCTGCTGGAGACATGTCCTGAGAAGCAGCGAAGAGACACGTGGAGCAAGCAGGCTTCGCCGCAGGATCAGCTGGACCGCGAGCTTCCTCGGCATGCTGATAGGCTCCTTCAGCAGGAGGCATGAATAAGTCATCAGCATCATACAAAGTATTGATGAACTGGTCGGCGCTGATATCATCATCAAGATCATCGTCTTCTTGTTGTGCTCCGATGGGATCATGTGGCGCCGACACGATGACTAGCGGTGTTGTCCTAGGTGTGGTGCCCCTTTCCCCCGTCATTAAACACATTTGGCTCTTCGGCCATAGGCATATTTGGTTGAAACAGTCACTGAGGACTGCCGGCTCGTCCTCATCGTATCCGGGGGGTTGAATGGTAGGTTCAACTCTCTCGTAGCCCGAAATCACGAGAGAGATTTGAACCCTATGCATCTCCGGTGCCATCGGCATATTGTGCATGATTCGATTTTGTGGTTGAATGATTTTACCTTTGGCAACATCCTTCAACTCGTCGTCCATGACTTGTAATAGAATGCATGGAGTGTCCTCCTGCGAAAGAGATATATATATATATGCATCAGAGAGATTCCACTAAAAAAGGGCGTCGAGGTGAAGTCCTCGTTTGAGTTGCAAGGAGATGAAGTCCTCGTTTGAGTTGCAGACGCTTATAGTTACCTTGAGGGCGTCGAGGTCGGCTAGTGACGAGACCCCGCCGATGACGGCGGGCATGCAAGAGACGGAGGGCGCGCTGCCTCCCGTGGCGTCGGTCGCCCTATTTGTGCTGCCGCCGGGTGCATTATTGTTATGCCCCGGTTGCTCGATCGTGGCCGGAGGAGTTACCATCACGTCCGGCATCGCCGCCGCGGTGTTGGCGGCCGGAGTCACCAATACGCCGGGAGTCGGTGCGGGAGCCACCACTATGGCCGGAGTCGGGACTGTAGGCGCCGTGGGGCCCGAGTTGCTGCCGACCATGCTGGGGACTGGTATGGGCCCTTGTCCACCACGCGCTTGCAATCTCGCGAGCGACTGCATCATATCTGGAAGGAGAGCGTTCATCGTCTTCGCCACTTCGTCCTGGACAAGCTGCGGAAGCATGTTCACCTTCTCCTCCAGTCCACGAACATAAGCGGCATCTTCTTCGGTCCTTCTCGCCTTGCGCCCCCTCGAACCGGACTGCTCCGCCGATTTTCCATAATATTCGGACCAATTTAGGTCCGCACCAAAGCCGACCACACGGCCGGCTGACGATGGCTTCGCCGTCACGTCGTCAACCTTCTTGACCTTGTTCAACGCCCTGTTGAAGGCATTGTCCCACGGGCCGGCCGGCCTAACCGACGACTCCTACGATGAGGCGATTTTCATTTCCGCTTGCTGCAAAAAGAATGTGAAACGTTAAGAAATTGTGAACTTCACTCGAGAATTCAATCGACAAGGTCGCGTGGTAAACTACTTACCACGGCAGTCGTAAACTCCTGAATCTTAGGATCGATAATTATTTTCGAGGTTGCTTTGTCCTTATAGCTCCGGGCCCTCACAAAGAATTCGGTCTGCGGATCATCTTTGTATTGCTGGAAGGGGTTAGGTATGCCCGCAGCGGCGTACTCGGCATCCTCCTTGTCCCATTTAGGCTTGGAACTTTTGTAACCACCGGCTCCGAGACGATGGTTACCTATGACCTGCGACCGCATGGCCTTGCCCTTTGCACTCGCGGCCTTGGCTTCCTCGGACTCACACCTAGCCTTGAAAAGGTTGTAGGTAGCTTCGTCGATCAACGGCTCTTTCTCCTTGAGCTCCTCCCAGGTTTTGTTCTTTTAAAAAATTGCCCTCTTCACCCGGGTTTTCCAACTGGACAAGGCCTTGCTCATCTTCCTGAGGGCCCATGTGTTTACTTTGTTCCCTCTGAGTTTGGTGTTATCGTACGGCTCCGGAAACTTGTATCGTCCGTGCAGCTTGTTGATAAGAAGCTGACAATAATGAATATTCTCACGACTCCTGAGGTTAATCGTGGTGATCGGCACGGTGTTGCGGAGGATCGCCGCGACTTGACGGCCGTACCCTTCCGAAAAACGTTCGGGCTCTTTAGGAATCCCGACGGCGGTCACAACAGTAAACTCTTGCCTGATGACGCCGACCTTGGTCGGTTTCCGATTCCTCTTCTTCGACTGGGTACCATCTGTGTTGGAGCCACCGGTCCCATCATCCTCGCCGATGTTCCTCTCGCCGTCTGTCGTACCGGCCTCCTCCTCCAAGTCATCATCCGATGAGTCGGACTCCGACTCTATCTCCTCCTCATACTCCTCCTCGCCCGGAGGTACTTCCTCTTCTCTCTGCTCCTCGACCTCCTCCTGGGAGTATTCCCAAAATTGCTTCCTTTTTGTACCCGGCTGAGAAGAAGGACCGGCGTCGGCTCCGGTCGACATGTTTGCACTAGTACAATATTAAAAAATGCAACTACTTAATTAATTAGCACAATAAATAAATGCAAATACTCTCATGTTAAGAAAAATAGCAAAGGTCATGCACGAATTCACGGAAAAATTCGGCATGACCTTTGCTCTTTTTCTTAACATGAGAGTGCCCCATTCTCAACCGAAACGGAAGTTAATCAACATTTCGGGAGAAAGGGGATAATGAGAGTCCCTGCACATAAAAAATGCCTACATGTAGGCACAAGCAACACATATATAGTGTAGAACAATACATATTCTAGCAATGCACTAAACAGTGCATAAAAATATTGATAAGAAAAGCATCTTGTCAATGCACTAAAAAACATTATTTAAAAACAACAACAGCAGCAGTAGCAACTACTTGTCACTTTGCTTGATCATTTACAACATATGCTATGCTAGAATCCTAAAATTCTATTCCACTGCTACCACACAAAACAAAAAGTGGTTTTCTCTGTGTGTGTATCCACTATCCACTAGGTGTTTTTATTTGATTTGTGTCAAGATACATATATTGAACAAGACGGAATGCCAACTTGTCTAGAAGCAAGCTTCTCAATGGTGGGAACAACTATCTTGTCTGTTTCACTCCAACATCCCATAAGGGTTTTTGAGACAAGTAACTGGACCCATGACTGTTTCACTCCAACATCACTGTTTCACTCCAATAGGTTTCTGTTTCACTACAGTTGTAAGTTGTAACTGCAGGAAGGAAAATACGTTTTGGGATGGACTATATATATAGAAATAACACTCATGCATAGATCATGCAATAGCCATACATGTAGTCATGAGCATATATATTACTGCACCCCTACCCTGCATGCAGTTTGATTGCATGACCAACAGATGTACATGTACATACCTAGTGAATCTCAATTTTGATAAAGAATTTGGCAGAGCATGCAATATTTTTAACAAGAAAAAAAGGTGAGGAATATTACTTGCCAAGTAAAAGTGAAATCTGTGGATGATCTATGTATTAAAAAACAAAGGATTTGGACAAGGTCCAAGTACACAGCTTCTGCAAGAGCAAGCAAGCAAGCATTCTTACATGATCAAACTGCCACCACTCACTGAGATGTAATGCACAAACTGAAACCTATTCTTATGGCTCAACTAAATTAGCTTGCTGCTATATTCACAAGGTAAACATTTTAGCACTGTAATTACTGAAAAATTGGACCCTAGGCATCTAAAATTTGAACAGGGGCATACACAGGGGGAGTGGGGGTTGGGGGCGGCGCCATGGCCACCACGGCCGTCGTCGGAATCCAGCAAGGGGAGGAAGGGGTACCTGGCGGTGGAGGGGCGTCGCCGTGGAGGGGTTGGGGCGGCTGCGTCAGGGCAGCGGCTAGGGCTCCGTCGTCGAGGTTGCAGGCGGCTCCGTCGTCGAGGGCGGCGGCCGGAGAGGAGGGGCTCCGGTGGCGGCTAGGGCTCCGATGGCGGGCTAGGGCTCCGGCGGCGGGCTAGGGCTCCGGCGGCGGTGGCTAGAGGAGAGTGAGAGGTGGGGGGCGAATGGTGGTTACTGTGCGGGTTAGTTGGAGGTTAAGGCATACGGGTGGCGCATTTTTCCAGAATGCGCCACCAACAGGTTTCTTATGCGTGGCGCATCTCGGAAAAATGCGCCACGCATAAGAAACCTTTTGGTGGCGCATTCTGGCAAAATGCGCCACCCCTAAGAACACTTAGTGGCGCATTTCAACAATATGCGCCACCCCTATGCTTTTTTATTTTTTAATTAGAGTTTAAACAATTATTTATTTTTTTAATTAAAGTGAAACCATTTAAAAATAATAATTATGGAGTACATTTTTCTATAAAAGTGGTCAAACTTTATTAAGATTGACTTTGACCAAATCTTATATGCGGAGTAAAAATAAACGGAGGGAGTACTTGCTCTAACCGACCTTTTGAGAATGGTGCTTCGATTGTGTATCGTCGATGTTCATACACTTCAAACATATTAATGTGATCATATCGATCCACGTACCATGCCTTAACCGTGTCGTCGCCGAACCAAGATCCACAAACACATGGTGTGGTGGCATTTGGAAACATAAGATTGTGATCATCAATTACAAAGTCATATTAAATCCATGCATACACAAAGTGATCATGAATTACAAAAGATTTTCTTAAATTTGGAGCTAGCTATCTAGCTATCGTTTCCTCATGATCTTCTTCTTGCCCTTCTTTGTGGTGGTTGAATAATTTAGGCCCGGGACGCCTTCACTTTTCCTCTTGAACGGGAGGTGACCTTTCTTCGGTAGGGTTGTGGTGTATGTATCCTGAGCGGCGTAGTCATCCTCCATCTTCGGGTCGCCGTACTTGTCAAAGTCTTGCTCGTTGGCGACTCCATCCATTCCGATGATGTTTCTTTTGCCTCTCCTCACTACAACGCGGCTCAGCTTTGATGGGTCGGTAATGAAGAAGCATTGGTCCACTTGGCTAGCCAGTACCCATGGCTCATTTTTCGCGGTGATGTTTGCGCCCGTAGACTTGGATTTGGCTTCGGGTATAACCATGGTGGTGAAGTACCGGTCTTCTTTTACGACGCTCTTGGCCCATCTCACACGGAACATCGGCACCTTCTCTCCACAGTAGTCGAGCTCCCATATGTCCTCGATCCTTCCATAGAATCTTTCCTTGACGTCATCGGTGTAGAATATCCCCGTTACCCCTGAGTTCTGGTAATCGCAGTTATTGTCCTTTTCCTCGGTGTAAAATGTGTAGCCGTTGATATCAAACGCTTGATAGGTCATCAGGTTGCGTGCGGCACCCTGTGACAAGGTGAATATCATCTTTTCGTCCTCGGAAGCGTTCCTTCGCGGGGGATTAGCACGAAGCTCGTCCCTGAACCAAGTCATGAAACCGGAGTTGTGCTCTTTGATTAGCCGTGGATCTCGGTCCGTTATCTGTGGGCCCTGGTCACTGTACTTCTTCCTGATTAAATCCTTGTGCTTTACTATCCAAGGATCGACCAGCTGGATGTGTTGTAGCGCGACTAGGCTTGCTCTTTCAAAGTCGATGTCTCGACCGTCAAAGTTGACATGCATTGCGCGACTTCCCTCGTGGTGACCACACCCATCGGTCCTGCCAAAGTGCTTGTTGACGGCCAGACCCACAGGGTTCTTGGTGTTGAGATAATTCGTGCAAAAAGAGATGCACTCTTCGGTTAGAAAGCCCTTCGCTATGCTTGCATCTGGACGGGACCTGTTACGAACGTATTTTTTGATGTGCCCATTCATCCTTTCGAACGGCATCATGATGCGCAGAAACGCAGGCCCAAGTTGGACGATATCCTCCACGACGTGGATCAGCAGATGCACCATAATGTCGAAGAACGCGGGCGGGAAATAGATCTCAAGCTCGCATAGTATGAGCACGATCTCCTCCTGTAGCCTTTTGAGTTGCGTAGCGCAAATCGACTTCCGGGAGATGACGTCAAAAAAGTTGCAAAGGCCAAACAACGTTTTACGGACGTGCTCGTCCATTATCCCTCGCATCGCAACCGGGAGAATCTGCGTCATCAGCACGAAAAAGTCGTGAGATTTCATCCTGCTGAAACGCTGCTTCGCCTCGTCTAGGTATCTACTTATCTTCCCCGCGTAGCCGTTCGGAAATTTTACTCCTATGAGGCAGTGGATAAACCGCTTGATCTCCTCCTCGCACAGAGTGAAGCATGCCGGGGGGCAGTGATCAATACCGGTCTTCTTCTTGGTCGTCCTTTTTCGTTTGCGAGAGTTTTGCGTTTCCGTATCCTCTTCCTCCTCCGGCTCATCATCGTCGTCACTAGGGGGGTGAAGTTCCCTCCTGATGCCCATAAATTTCAAGTCATTCCTTGCTTTTGGCCTGTCCTTGGTCTTCTCCGGCATGTTGAGCAGCGTGCCAAACAAGCTCTCGCACACGTTCTTTGTGATATGCATTAGATCAAGGCTATGAGGACTGCGGAGTAGACTCCAGTATTGCAAATCCCAGAAAACAGACCTCGCTTTCCATACCCTCATCAACGGCTGAGTCTTCTTTTTTTTCTTTCCCGGCGCGGGGCACTCTTTCCAAGTTTTCAGCAAGTTGTCGATTTCTTTGCTGCTCCTTCGAGCTGGGGGTGCTCGGAGCTCCTCGCTTCCATCGAACAGATGTCCCTGTTTTCTCCACGCGTGTTTCTTGGGAAGCCACCTCCGAGACCCCTGGAACACGGTTTTTGAAGATCCGGGATCTTTTGGTAGCTGGCGGTACGTTGTATTATCCATGCACCTAACACATGCACAGAATCCTTGGACCACCTGCCCTGAGAAATATCCGTATCCGAGATAGTCGTGCACCGTCGTGATCACCGCGGCTTTCATTGGGAAATATTCTTTTGCCGCGGCGTCCCACATATTGACTCCGTCTTTCCATAACGTTTCTAGCTCCTCTTTCAACAGCTGCAGATATAGATTGAGGTCTGTACCTGGTTGTTTTGGCCCTTGAACTAGCATACACATTGTTATGTACTTTTTCTTCATGCACTTCCAGGGGGGAAGGTTGTATATGCATACAAACACGGGCCAGGTACTGTGTGTGCTGCTCTGGCCGCCAAACGGATTGACTCCATCGGCGCTCACACCAATCCTGAGGTTCCTTGGTTCTTTCCCAAAATCTGGGTATTCGAGGTCTAACGCAGTCCATTGGCTACCATCTGAAGGGTGCCTCAGCATGTCCTCCTTTTCCGGATCCGGGTTCGGGTCATCCTCTTTTAGCTTCTTTCTATCCGCGTGCCAGGTCATGAGCTTTGCTTCCTCGGGATCTACGAAATACCTCTGTAGACGAGGAGTGATCGGAAAGTACCATACCACTTTTCTAGGAACTTTCTTCCCTCTCTTGTATCGACTAACACCGCACACCGAACATGTGGTTTTATCTTTGTCCTCACCCCGATAGATCATGCAATCATTTATGCAGACGTGGCATTTAACGTGCGGAAGATCGAGAGGGCAAAGGACTTTCTTGGCCTCAACGATACTAGTTGGGCACGTGTTTCCCTTCGGAAGACGATCGTGCCAGAATGCCATGTTATCATCGAAGCTTTCGTCGGTCCATTTGTGTTTTGCCTTCATCTCCATAGCCCCAAGTGTTACATTCAAGCGGGTATCCTCGTCGTTGCATCCTTCGTACAACTTCGTAATCGCGTCTTTCTCGAGTTGCGCCATCTTGGCTTTCTCTCTAGCTGCACCTCTTGCGTTCAACGCCTCTTTGACAAGCAGCTCTTGAACATGAGGGTCCCGCACCCAGCTTGAATCATCATGTCCGACATCTTGATCTTCATGTCCGGCATCTTGATCTACATGATCCGCTTTGGCATCTTCTTCATGATCATGTACGGGATGCTCTTCGTCATCTCGCCCGCCGCTGTTTTCTGGTTGCCCTTCCTCATTTACTGGCGCCCCACCATTGACGTCCTCCTCCTCACCAGCTTCATCACTTATCCATCGTGTGTAGCCATCCATCAAACCATTACGCTTCAGGTGTCTTTGCAATATTCCGGAATCAGGCTCGGTCACGCACTGCAGTTTGCATCTCCGACACGGACATCTTATATCCGACCTATTATTCCTTAGCATGTCGTTTGTCGCACATTGCATCCACCTAGCCACGGTGATATCGCTCAGCATCTCGCGGACCATGGTCGATCACCTGCGTGCACGGAGAGAGCAACACAATTATATATCACAGTCGTCGCCGGAAAAATTCGGCATGACCTTCCCTAATAATGCATGGGAGCATGCGGAGAGTGCGCTAGAAATTTGCCGAAACGGAAATGAATCGACATTTCGGCAAAACATTTGCCACTCAAGATACACATATACATCAAACCACCATAAGCTTCACACATACATCAAACCACCACAAGCTTCACATATACATCAAACCCAAGCTTCACATATACAACAAACCCCAAGCTAATAAAGGCAAGTATATGGGTCATAAATGGAACAAAAGAGTTTGGGAGGAGGTCCACTTACTTCAATATGAAACAAAATAGATGTAATGCCAAGTATCGATGGATAAATGGAAGAAATGAGGTGGGGAGGAGGAGAAAACCGAATAGATCTAGTTTGAGAATTGTGTGGAGTGAATGAGAGGTGGTAGGTGGGGTGGAGTAGATAAGGGCAGCTCTAGGCATTTAGTGGAGCATATAGGAAGTCAGTGGTGGCGCATCTGAGAAATGCGCCACCCCTAAGCTCTTATGGGTGGCGCATTAGCACAATGCGCCACCCCTAAGGATCTTATGGGTGGCGCATTTACAAAATGCGCCACCCATAAGCTCTTAGGGGTGGCACATTCTGTAAATGCGCCACCTATAAGGTCCTTAGGGGTGGCGCATATTTCTGGATGCGCCACGTATAAGGTCATCCAGGCTGGCCCACTATTAGGGGTGGCGCACTGCAAAATAATGTGCCACCCATAAGACCTTATGGGTGGCGCATTATTTTGCAGTGCGCCACCCATAACATATGGTGGCGCATCACTTTCTACATGCGCCACTAATAAGCTTTCCATGTATATCTATTTCCCTAGTAGTGCTAAACTATTAATTGCATCCGTGCTTCCATAGCCTAGTAGACATCGAGGGCGCGTTGAGTAATGGGAAAATCAATCCTACCTTTCCTAACAACCGACCTAACAAAGGAGGAAGGGAGATTCATGATGATTATTGGGTTCGAAGACGACGACGAAGGGGAGGCCATGGCTGACTAGAGGAGGACCAGACGATGGCCAAGAGGGAGGGGAGAAGCAGCTCCGCCATCAGAGAGTGCTTCTATCCCCACTGCCACTTGTGCAAATTTGAGTCCCTGCCTCCGCCGGATCTAAGAACAGAGGAGGTATTTGTCCTCAAGCTAGCGACGACTCGAGTAAATAGGGTGGTGAGGCTAGATTCCTTGCCATCCCGCCTCGACCAATTTGCATCTCCCGCCATCCCCACCGATTTTTTCATGGCACTGATGCGTGCGGACTGCATCGCTTTTTGACCGAGCTCAGCCTAGCAGGGACGTGCTTTGAGGTTCGTGCGATGCAGGCCTAACCGTGCACACAGGCAACCAAACAACCCAAAACCTTGGGTGCCTGGTTGTGGCCTATGCGACCAACCAAACGCGCCCAAACTAACTCTGAGCTAGCTCAGGTAAAGCTTCTCCAACATGTCATATAAAAAATCTCCTAAAAGTGGTGACAATGTTACGATTCTGAAGTGCCTCATTTTGGAGAAGCTCGACCTCCACCTCGCGGTAGCGCTTTGTTGTTGGTGAGAGCTGCTCACCGAACTCGAAGAACCGACCCCTCGTGCCCTGGCTGCCGCCGCGGGAGAGCGCACCACTTTGACGCGCCTGCGCCGAGCGCCACAGTTGGAGCTATCCGCCTCCACCTCATGTCGGGCGCGCTTGGGAGGTGGTGAGCCACAATGACCACCACGTCCACGGGTACCACCATCCATTGAATCGTTCACCAGAAAAGAAGGGAAGACCGTGGCAGGGGGGATGTGATGTTTGCGGCTAACGCGACTGTTTGCAGATCGACTGTATAATTTTTCGGGTCAGGGCTTTTTTAGCGCATCTATTCGGGCCCTAAATCGCACAAACACTAGAATGGACGCATACTTAAGGGCCGACAGCGGAATAACGCTCTGCTAGAGTTGCTCTTAGGGCATCTTCAACGGCTGCTAAACCTTCATTTGTTTGGGTTAGGATATCTGAATCAATTTTTCCATGGGTTTCAGAATGCAAGGGGAGAAAGGCCCGAGTTTCTTTGGGCTAAGAAGGATGGAAGGGTAGCGAGAGGAAGAAGACGGAGTACACAGGGAATGAAGGCGTCAAGTTCTCCTCTGCTGTTGTTTTCCTTATAAAGGGAGATATGAGGAGCCGTAATAATTCGATTGGTCGCCACGTGGAAACCTGTATACGCTCTTTTCCACGATTAAGCTGCTGATAATGTGCGGGGTGTCATGGTTAATGCTTCCCAAAGATCAAGGCACACACCCCTTTGTTGACGGGCCTTGGTGGGGATGTGACTCACTTCAGCACGTCACTTTTATCATTGATCACGTGGACTAGTGGTTAGGGTTGTCAGGGTCAATCAAAAGACACAAATTACACCATGATTGTCGGGACCCGGGGTTAGCGTATGCAAGTACAGTTAAGACATAGTCATATGGAGAGCCGAGAACCGCACCCACTTGTCTAAGCAGACAAGGCCACGCACTGAACATTCTCGGAAAGCATCGTACGTGAGGGGCATCCCATCCAGGCCGGATGATCAACTGTGATGGGTCCTCATCGTCCGCACACAAGTCTAATGATATGGGTGGTGAACTCCCATATTCAAAGACAAGTCGCCTCAACCATATTATCGACTATCTCGAAACTCTTACATAAACTTACTCCAGCCCGATCACTTAGTCGGGGTCTAGGGCGGGCTCGATCATACCACAAAGTGTGCACGAGACGGAGTCTCGGACAATCGCATCGCGATGCCCCAAGCTGCGCACATCTAAGGGCCACTTGGTGTATGAAAGACCGCCACCCAGAACACAACTAAGGTCTCGAAAACCCATACAAAGACATGCATGTTATAAACATACACGCAGCACACATGCCTTGTATGAACAGCAGGTACCATTGCTATTCTCTACAAAGTGTACATTTTATTTATAACTCTTATAGAGTACACACAGAGATCACATACATGTGATCCAACATTACAACACAGAGCGGAAGCAAATTATGTCTGAGTACAGACAAGTTTAACAAATGGCTTAAGAAGCCTTATTTAAACACAAAGCCCTCCACGAGGGATCCAGTCGTCTGACTGGGACTAGACTAGTTTGTCTTCAGTCGTCCAGCTCGATGAAGAAGCCACCTTCGGGGTCAGTGGCATCATCTAAAACATAGATTAAGCAAACGGGAGTACAAAGTCGTACTCAGCAAGACTTACATAGGAGCTATACTACTCATGCACATGTATCAAGGTAAAGGGAGGTGGGGTTCACTTGCAGAAATGCCAGCTTTGACTTGGCTAGTCCTGAACTACGAGTACCAGACTTTGAGGTAAGAAGTGTACACGAGTCCACTACTTTCTCCAACCAATTACACCACTATGGTGCCTTCCTCGACTTCCCCACGAGAAAGCACGCCATAGCACTCACACTTATCTTGGTGTGTTTTAGAAGTATCCGGTTCAAGTTATCTAATAATCAAGCTAAGCTTTCCAAGCAGTCCATAACCGCAGACGCGACTATTCGAATAGTTTTGTTAACCCTGCAGGGGTGTACCGCTACACACACATGATCATCATTTACCGCCTTTGTACTCGACACCATTCAAGGGGTGCCGGCGAGGATGCTCACCACAACTGTTACCTCATATCCTATCTAGTCCAAGAAAGCCGCCTACTTGGGTTGGCTACCACTATCGTGAACCCGGCCGGTTTACCGAAGTGGACCCAAGCGATGTGTGCGTGGTGCATAAGCCGGTCTCGGGTGAGCCGTTCTCTCACTTAGCATCCAGGCCACAAACCTACCAGAACTCCGAACTACTGCGACATCTGGACATCGAAAGGGATGAGTTAGTAAGTTGAGAGGGGTCAGTGAGCCCAATGTGTGGTTGTACTCTTCATCTTGGATCACCACACAAGAACTCGGACTTAGGGCGGTGTTCAACGAGACAACCCACCGTGTACTCCTACACAGCCTCTCATCGTTCACCTTGTATTAGGGTCGATTCACCAACACTTTTCTACCATCATTAACATGATCACTACCATCCCGACTCACATCACAGTAACAACATGGTATCATACTAAGCATGCAATAAGCGATAACATTTGCAGGGGCCACATGATATCAACCAACTCCTACATTTGCTAGGATTGTGGTTTGCTTACTACTGTGAAAAAATATAGGTCATGCAAAGGAATGGGTTCATCTATGCGGTAGAATCGTAACATGGTGATCATCCTATACAATGCATAAGCGAGACATGAGAGGGAAGTGGGATTTTATCGACATGATCAATGGGGGTTTGCTTGCCTTGCTGACGAGGTTCGGGTTCGGGGTCTTCAACGAAGGGGGTGACCTCGGGCTCCGGCTCCACTTCTATCAGCAACATGACAATCATAGGATCAACATAATGTACAATGCACAATCACATGAATAAGATTGAAATGGTGATGTTCATGGTACTGATGTGTTGAGCATTCCATTTAAATGGAGTATATTGCAATTTGAATTGCAAATTCAAACTCCACATTTGAATTCAACATAGCCAAGTTGTATGTGACATAGTTTGATCATTTTGAATCATTTTCAAATGTGTATGATATGCCTCTGAAGTGTGGTTGAACTGTAGCTTAATTCCATGGTCCAAGTTGCAAAATCAATTGATTTGAATTTGAATTAAATTCAAATAAACCAAATGACATATGCTACTGGTCCCATTTTAAATTCAACTCAAACATAGTTGAAAGTTGCATATTTGGAAAGATAATTTTCTCCTGATCCTTTTTCATATATTATTTGTCCAATTTGGAGTTAATATGAATTTTCTATGAATTTCCAAAGTTTGGGGTATTTTCTGGAATTTCTGGAATTATTTAAATCATTTTTCTTTTCTGGAAATTCATTTAAACCGATTTATTTCGCAAGTGCTGATGTCAGGGGGGCCTGACATGTGGGGCCACCCTGTCAGTGACTTGGTTAATTAACCCGTGGGTTAAGTTAATCCAGTGGCTTAATTAAGCCACTGGGCCCACTGGTCAGTGACCCAGGGTTCACTAACTGGGTGATTAACACGGGGGTTAGAGCTGACACGCCGGCGGCTAAACGCCGGCGACTGGACCGCGGCGGCGCTGCACGGGCAGGGCGAATCCGGCCATAATTTGGATCGCGAAGACCACCATCTTGAAGCTCTTACTCGCGCGCGTCGAACAGAACTGAAACCAAGAGCTGGGGTGCACCGTACGCTCGCCGGCGTCAACTTTTGCGGCGACCTAGCTACGGCCGTGATCGAGATATCGTTCCAGGGCACGACTTGATGCGGGGCTAGGCTGGTTCGACGAGGAGGAGCACGGGGAACACGTTGGACATCAAGGCGGGCTCGATTACTTAGCGGGTTGACCTCGCCATGGATCCCGGCGGCGAGGAGCTTCGGCTCTCATGGCGAACAAGGCTACAGGGAGTAATCGAAGGGGGAAAGTGAGGGGTTTTGATCCCAAGCTCACCAGGAGCTCAGCAGAGGTGGTGGCGAGGGCTGGGGTGGCTCAACGGCGGCGGAATTGACGAAGTCCTTCACTGCGGCCGGCGGGAACTCGAGGAAGAATCCGGCGTCTACGAGGGCTCCGGGCTCGATTCCTTCTGCAAAACGGTGAAGACGACGACGACGAAGAGCTTGGACACAGTCTTGGGGCTTCTAGGCGTCAATGGCCACGCGGGGGCTCAACGGTGCTCCGGCGTGTTCCTCGGGCGGCGATGATTCGGGCGAGAGAGGAAGGGGAGGTGTTCCTGGAGGGGGGGGGGAAAGAAGCGGGGCGGTTCCAGGACGCGTCTGGATGAAGAGATAAGCTCGGGGGGGGGGGCCTGGACGCTTGGAGACGTCGCGGTGTCGTCGCCGCCGCGCTCGGCCGCTCCAGCGAGCTGCTTGGGCGCGCGGGGTAGAAGACGACAAGGGGGAGGCTGGGCTGGGCCGACCAGGTGGGCTGCGGGGGTACTAGTCGGGCTGCTTCCAGGTAAAATCTTTTCCCTTTTCTCTTCTGTTTTCTTTTCTGTTATTTGTTTTGCTGTGCTAAAATAATTAGCTAGGCATTTTATTAAATGCTGAAAACTTTTATGTGGCCTCATAATAATATAGACTAACCACTCATAAACTTTCAACATTTTCAAAATTCAAATAGTTTGAATTTTAAATCAAATAGGGTTATTTCTTTAATTCCAAGGTACTGTTTGAATATTTGAAAAATCTATGAGCATGGGGTGGGTCCCACATCACTTGATATGTGATCACACTCATTTATAAGACTTTTCAAAACTCTAACATGAATTTTTGGAAAAGATTTTTATGTGGCCTTTTGAATTAATTCATCTGGGGGGTGTTCTTTCTCCCATTTGCTTTTGAATTTGAATTTCCTTTGATTTCTTTCATGAATGCAAAGTGAAAATGACCCTAGCACATTACCTAACAGAGGGTTCTGACAACTCGCCCCCACTCAAAAGAATTTCGTCCCGAGATTCAGAAGTCCGCGGGAGGAAGGTGGGGTACTCGGCACTGAGACGGTCTTCTCTCTCCCACGTGGCTTCTCTTTCAGAGTGGTGTGACCATTGCACTTTCAGAAACCTAATCTTCTGACGACGAGTGACACGCTCTGCGGAATCAAAAATACGAACGAGGTATTCTCGATAAGAAAGGTCATCTTGGAGATCAAGCGTTTCATGGTCGACTTCGCGGATGGGGTCCTTGAAGCAACGCCTGAGTTGGGACACATGGAACACATCGTGTACTCGGGAAAGGTGCGGGGGTAGTTCAAGTTGGTAGCCAACTTCTCCACGTTTAGCTAGAATGCGGAAAGGTCCGATGTAACGTGGGGCCAACTTGCCTTTGATACCAAAACGTTGGGTTCCCTTCAGAGAGTAACCCGAAGGTAAGCCTTCTCATCCAGATTGTAGCTCTCTTGCCTATGATGACGATCATAGTATCTTTTCTGACGAGAGTGGGCTGCTTTCAATTGTTCACGAACAATGCGAACTTGCTCTTCTGCTTCCTTGATCATGTCCGGTCCAAAGAATTGTCTTTCACCGGTTTCTGACCAGTTTAAAGGTGTTTGACATCGTCGTCCATAAAGGAGTTCAAAAGGAGCCATGTTCAGACTAGATTGAAAACTATTGTTATAAGCAAATTCGGCAAATGGAAGAGAATGCTCCCAATTCTTTCCGAATGAGATAACACAAGCTTTGAGCATGTCTTCAAGAATTTGGTTAACCCTTTCGACTTGACCGCTAGACTGAGGATGAAAAGCTGTACTAAAGGAGAGATGAGTTCCCATAGCCTTCTGAAAGCTTCCCCAAAATCTAGAGGTGAAAAGGCTACCGCGATCAGAATTGATTTCCAAAGGAACACCGTGAAGGGATACAATTCTAGAGATGTACAAGTCCGCTAACTGACTAGCAGTTATAGACTCGCGAACCGGAAGAAAGTGAGCAACTTTGGAAAGCCTATCTATGACAACGAAGATGGCATTGTTTCCTTTCTGGGTTCTTGGAAAGCCGGTGATGAAGTCCATACCGACTTTGTCCCATTTCCACTCGGGAATAGACAAAGGTTGAAGTGTACCAGCAGGTCTTTGATGTTCTGCCTTAATGCGACGACAAACATCACATTCGGCAACAAATTGAGCAATGTCTCTCTTCATCCTAGTCCACCAAAATCTCTGGCGTAGATCTCGATACATTTTTGTGCTACCGGGATGAATCGAGAGGGGTGTGTCATGGGCTTCCTTGAGGATGAGTTGCCTTAGTTCCCTATTCTTAGGTACTAACAAACGATTTTCAAAGAATACCGTTCCCTTGCTATCTGTGGAGAAACATTTAGCAACTCCGCTAGCAATGTTCTCCTTGATCCGGCGAACACCTCATCCACGCCTCTGGGCAACTATGATTTGATCCTCAAGAGTTGGTTTCGCCACCAAGGTAGAAAGATAGCCATGAGGAACAATCTCAAGATTGAGCTTGCGAAAGTCCTCATGAAGAAGTGGTTGATACTGTTGTAACATGAGGTTGTTACAATACGACTTACGACTTAGTGCATCAGCCATGACATTGGCCTTGCCTGGGGTGTAAGAAATTGCTACGTCGTAATATTTTATCAACTCAATCCAGCGTCTTTGCCTGAGATTAAGATCTGGCTGGGTGAAAATATATTTGAGGCTTTGGTGGTCGGAATAAATCTCACAACGATTACCAAGGAGGTAATGTCGCCAAGATGTTAGAGCATGAACTACGGCAGCGAGTTCAAGGTCATGGGTAGGATAATTTTCTTCATGTGGCCGCAACTGGCGTGAAGCATAAGCTACCACATGTCGATCTTGCAGAAGTATGCATCCTAACCCTTGCCGTGATGCGTCACAATAGATCTCGAAATCCCTTTTGGTGTCTGGAGGTGCAAGTACGGGTGCGGAAGTCAATCTTATTTTTAGCTATTGAAAGCTTTCCTCGCACTTGGAAGTCCATAAGAATTTCTTATCTTTCTTGAGGAGTTCAGTTAGAGGCTTTGCAACTTTAGAAAAGTTCTCGACGAAGCGACGGCAATAGCTGGCTAGGCCAAGAAAACTCCTAACTTGCTTAATCGATTCAGGTGGAGTCCAGTCAAGGACGGCCTGAACTCTCTCGGGATTCACATCAATGCCTTTTGCAGAAATCACGTGGCCTAAGTAGGTCACTTCTGGTAGCCAGAATTCACACTTGGAGAATTTAGCGTACAGGCGATGCCCTCTAAGTTTCATCAATACCAGCCTTAAGTGTTTGGCATGATCTCCTTCGTTCTTCGAGTAGATGAGAATATCATCGAGATAAACCACAACAAATTTATCTAGGTACTCCATGAAGATCGAATTCATCAAGCGTGAGAATGTGGCGGGGGCATTGGTTAAACCAAAGGACATGACGGTGTAATCGTAAAGACCATAACGAGTAGTAAAAGCCGTTTTGGGAATGTCCTCGTTTCGGATTCTGATCTGATGATAACCTAATCTCAAATCCATCTTGGAGAAGACAGAGGATCCTGCAAGTTGATCATAAAGATCATTGATCCTGGGCAGTGGGTATTTGTTCTTTATCGTCGCTAAATTTAGCGGGCGATAGTCTACGCACATCCTTTCTGTTCCATCTTTCTTCTTTACGAACAGAACGGGGCAACCCCATGGCGATGAGCTAGGGCGGATGAAGCCTTTTGCCAACGAAGCATCAAGTTGGGTTTTTAGCTCAGCTAACTCATGTGGGGCCATTTTGTATGGGCGTTTGGAAATTGGTGCGGTTCCTGGAACAAGATCCACTATAAACTCTACACATCTGTCGGGTGGCTAGGTTTAAGGAGTTGGATCTCTGGATAGCTTCCTAGAGGATGACCAAGGTTTACTAGGGCTACAACAGATATGTCAGAGTAGCAAAGTACCCCAACACGATGGTTAGTGTGGTTCTTCTCGCTAGAAGACATCTAAAGTGGGAGGAAGAGCTGCAATTGAACCACTATAGGTTTCTATAACAAAACCTACCTCAAACTCTATGGAACTGTCGGGCATGCCTGTTGGGGTTCGGGGCAGAAAACACAAATTTTTCCTTGACCTACAAGACCCATACCCAAGACCTATGCTATGCTGATGCAAGTAACGGACAGAAATAGATCACATACCAGTATGTAGTCCGTTAAGCGGGAAACGTTCCCGCATGAACGTGGTTGGTGTAGTCGTACCGGCAATCCCCGATGCCGCGCAGATCCACGATGACTCCTGTAGCCACCCGATCCTTGTAGACCGATGACGGGATTACGTCCCCGTCGGAACATTGTCGATGAAGACCTCGCGATACGACCACGACGATGAAGTAGCACCACAGGTGTAGTGCCTCGCGGGATTATACACATACAGTATACCCGACGTCCCTCCGGGCTCCGAACCAGTAGAGCAGCGGAAAGAAGATGGATTCGGATCCCGATTCCAGCAGCACAACGACGTGCGTATAGTGGAGAAATCCCCAACCAAGTGTAGACTCCAAACAAGGGGAGTCCACTCGAGGAAGGAGAAAGGAGGGAGAGAGAGATGAGAGAAACTTGTCTCAAATCAATTTGTATCAAGAAAAAAGGGCACCCTACCCCTCCTTATATAGGCCAAGGAGGGGTGCCACCCTCCCCTCCACTTCCGGGGTGGGACTAATCCCAAGGGGAGGGCAAATGGTGCAGCCCTAGGGGGGTGGGGCCCCTCATGCTGCCATGGCCCATGGGGGGGGACTCCCTCTCCCCCTAATGGGCCCTATGAGGCCCATGTGCCTTTTCTTCCAATTTTAATTATATTTAAATACATTTTAATATTTAATTCAGATAATTAAATAATAAAACATATATTAAACATTATTAAATATATTTTGAACCTTTAAAAATACCCAGAACAACTTCCGGCCTTCATCGGAACAATTCCGGCCAGCACCGGAACAATTCCGGTGTTCTCTCCAATTTCTCCGGTGATCCCGAATCAATCCTTACTGCGTCGAATACCCTTAAGTGTAACACCCTACGGTCCGGGAAACAACAGACATGATCGAGACAATTCTTATTGATCAATGACTAATCAATTGGACCTGGTTACAATCCTTGATAGCCCCTGCGCTTCCATCGAATGAACTTCAATCGCTGTTGGATCCGTTAACCGTGTGCCTGTTCCCTTTGTCCTATGGTACTTTGCTTGTCCGAGGTTTGATCATCGGTATCCAATATACCTAGTTCGTCCTCGTTCTCAACAAACAAGTTTACTCGTTCCCGTGATATTACAACTCCGTGACCTAGTCACACGTTTGCAAACTTTATGATGCAATATCACCGAGTGGGCCCAGAGTACCTATCCGTCACACGGATGGACAAATCCCGCTTTGATCTATTTGCATACTCATCAACCATCTATTTCGGAATATCCAAAGTGCACCGTTATAGCCAGCATATTTCAGTCAGGCGGTGGGATACAAGTCAAAGTCTCCTCATAGATGACAATTACGTATGATCATTACGGTCAAAGGATCTGGTCACTACGTTATAGTTATCGCAATGTCAAACTATGTGACTTGATCACATCGCAACACTTCTGGTGGGTGTATGTCCATCATATCATTATCCAATGATACGACTCCATTGTCAACAGACGCCATTGTCTCATGACCAGGAAACCTTGATCATCAATCGCCCAATGGACTAGTATACTAGGGTTTACTAGGGACCTGGTTGTTTGTATGCCACACCTGTATTAATGTTTCCGCTTAACACAGTTCTAGCACGGTATCAAACTTATTATGAACTAATGGAATATGCTCGATAAAACATATTTTATTTGCCTCTAGGGCACATTCCCAACAGTCTCCCACTTCACTAGAGTACAAATAATCTAGTTGCATTTTCTCTGGATCATAACTCCTTATTGATCATGCTTGCCCGTGGAAGAGGTTGTATCAACGGTCTGGGTTCCATTCAGAACCGTATGTCTTTTGCAAATCATAATGTCACCTAATTTGACATTCCTTCATTATCCACTATAATGATGAGGTATATATATTTGGCGGTGAAGTGAGACTTCGTTTGCTGTGTCATAGCAATGACATCCGGTGGGTCACGCGGACTTTCCCATAGTCATGCACACTTGAAACTCACTCAATCAGAAGTCGAACTTCTTAAGCCATAATATAACTCTTGCTACTTCTAAAGCAGCCACATCAATGTAGATTCAATCCTTAGTGCATCGTATGCAACTTTGATGTCTAACCATGTTTCTTTCAACTTAGGCATTCATTAGTATGATATCTCAATTTTCTAGGTTAGTGTCAAAACTTGAACCAGCATAACATTTATGGTCAAGTCCACTATCCTTTACAAATTTGAGATGTATCCTCAGTTCTCTTCAGACACTGAAGGATAAACTTAACTCTTTGTTCAATGATTTACTCATAAATCATATCACAACATGTTCTTACTACTAAGAACTTGGGTCACATTACGTCGAGTACATAACTCTGGTTTTATATGAAAGAACCTATGACAAAGGCATAGAGGATCCAACACATCCATTTCTTTCATTAACCATTAACCATTGTTCTTATACTGAGATTAACTCAACACTTCTCTTGGATATACAAGTAAGGACCACTTCTTGACTTGTCCCATTCTGAACTCCTTCAGAATCTTATCCAGGAAAGTATTACGACTCAATGTTATTAAACACATATCTATCTTAATAGATCTTCAATGCTTAATACTTATTCATCTTCATTTATGAAAGATTCAAATAATCATTAACACCAACTGCACCATTCATAATATGTTATCCATATATGAGAATGTTATCATGCTCCCACTCAAATATGTCATGCACATATTAAGTTATAGGATAACACTCATATTGCTCCTACTCAAATATGTCGGCCACATATAAGACAAGGATAACATCCACATGGCTCCCACTTAGATATGTCAGACACATATTAAGTTCAGGATACTAACCACATGGCTCCTACTCAAATATGTCATTTACATATAAGTCTAGGATAATACTCCCATAGCTCCCACTCAAAATATGTCGTCTACATATTAAGTTTCAGGAAACTATTCAGCTCCCACTCAGTTTCATGCAAATGCATGTTTCCTCGATATTTTGGTTAAGTCCAAAATCCTTTGATCATCCATCAAAATGAGAATTCAGTTTACGAGACACTAGTATCCATATGTTTTTCCAAAACCTTCTTGTTGTACCAATTACAACACTTCTTCAAATACAGGAATTGAGGAAGTCACGGTATTGATAACAATCCTGGATCAATCGTAGTGAATATCCCTTTGACTCAAGCATTGCTACATATTGTAGTCAACCCATTGAATTTGTCAGAAACAATCTTTGTGACAAACCAATCTTGACGTCCCTTTGATGTTCACATTTATTCCTCATAACTCTGAAGTTATTGTGAATATCAAGTAACCTCCTTACTTGATAAGATTCAAGCAATCTTAAATGTAACTCAACATAGGATTTCATGACTCCTAGTCATATCTCGTACGTAGGTCCACCATCGCTTCTTTGTAGTTCGTAGGAATGTCTTGTTCCATTAACATGCCAAGTGAATCATGAATATCATTTTGCACCAGGGGAAAATATATATTCTTGAATCCTACCTTTCTCAGTAAAAGCTCCCTTCAAAACATCATGATCTTTATCATTAGTTTCTCCTCTTATTGTAGAGCCTTGCTTCCGGAACATATTCCGTTGCACTACTCTGACATTTGGAGGCAAGGTCAATTACCTTGGTTGAACTTTCACTTTTCTTCCATTACCACATTTATCAAGAACAATTCTTGACAAACACCAAACATAGCAATACAAGTTTTCCTCCTTTTGGTTCTACTTGTGGAAGATGCATCCATAGTTGTCTAAGGATACACTACAAAGATAATTTATCTTACATAAATCAAGCTTCCTAGAAACCACAACACACCATGACATATATAGTGTTGGTTTCCACGAACTCATATGGTTCCCTATGCTGAAGTGAGTGTTTGCATATTAAATTAATAACTCTAAACAATAATAACGTAACTTGGTAAGAGATAACTTAGACCATACACTTTTCGATAGAATATGATCACAATGTTCAGGCACATCAATCATATTGAAGTGTCTCAAGACATTGCAATTTCTGGAACAACTATCACACAAGTCTTTATGCCCAAGACTAACTCAAAACATTTGTCACTTTGATCAAATCGTAGAGACTTGTCTTTCTTGTTAATTTAATATCCATCTTTACTCTGAAATCCCTTTTGATCATATCAAATTATTTCAGACTCATGTTTCATTAGTGAATACAAATATTCATCTAAGTCCACATACGAAGTTCACGAAATAATGAAATTCACCACATGCTAACATACGATACATCACAATGTATGATACTCAACAATCAGTACACATTCCGTTTACCAGAATGCGAGGTTTTAGTCATCTCACCTAAAAGGCATGGTTTGTATGTGTCAAGAGATCAAGTATCTTAAGACATCATCATACCATTCATGACTTAAACTGTAGTGTCATTATTAAGCCTGGATATTTCTTGGCATTACAATATTTCTTATAAATGATCAAACAACTATCATCAATATAAGAATAACTCATTCATAATCGTAATGTGACCATAAGATATATCATTCATAAAAGGAGAACAACTGACTTGTTTCTCACTAATATGAATAATTGTCTTCGCGAGATGCAAGACACACTAATAAAGTCCTCATTCAAACAATCATAAAATTTATTCATATATTAATCAATTGATAGATGTAGAGGGAGAGTGTTGTCGACCATCAACTATCTTGATTGCCGTCAGCACACATTGTCACCTCATCCCTTCCAAGTCACTCTCAAGCCGTATGCTCAAGCATCGAATACTTAATCAACCGCAATTAGTGTTTCATGGGAAAGACATTTATAACTCGTATATCAAATATACCTTCTCCGTCAATGACCATTCCTGCATTGGTTCTACTCTTAAAGTGCTTAACTTTAACCATGACCTCATGACAGGTGAACGATTCTCCTTCATGACATAGTCCTGACATGGTCTTTGTAACTGGGAGGAAGCGGATGCAACTCCCTAGTTATCGCAAAGTAACCAGTCATTCAGTAGTCCAAGTTATACACAAGGTGTTCCATGTATCTTATACATTTTCCAAGTGACTTTCTCAGCAGGTTGTTCCTTCCACCATAGTTGAAATAAACCCCGTCCATATACTCATGTTCCATTACTCTGATTTGTGACCAAGTGCTTTCAAGTTCACCTAGCACGTCATACGTGTTGGTTAACATGCATTCACAATTCAGATTCCATAGAATGAATTATGGTGTATTGGACAGTCATTCATAAGTGACGGTGAGTACGATACTCATCATCATCTTCCTTGATTACGGAGTTGTCAGGTGTATCTCCTAGCAGTTCTTCGTATTATGTTTAGCAAGTCATTACTAATGAGTATGTCTCTAATGGTGTTGGTACACATCAATGAAGTAAGACCCATTTACCTTAAGTTCTATCATACTAAAAGAGCCATAGTTCTAAACTTTGGTATGACGTTATCTACAATGATATTTGCTAAGACATGAAGATTAAGTTCATAATATGGATTTCATGTTTCAAAAACAACAATTCTGGAACTCCCACTCAGACAAACATCCCTCATAGTTTATTCTAAGTGATTACATGATCCTTGAACACCATACCTCCCCCGATCGTCACGGCCATCAGTATGTTGTTCAAGGTAGACCATCATGCCAATCACATCATCCATGTGACTCATGCTCGACCTTTCGGTCTCTTGTGTCCCGAGGCCATATCATATACATGCCAGGCTCGCCACCACACCCTATGTGATTTGTTGCTGTGTCATGCAAGGCCATATCATATACATATGCCAGGCTTGCTACACCCACCTCATGTGAACGAAAAAATGTTTGACACACGTGTGACACGTGGTGCCTCCATAATGTAGAACTTTCCAGGTGGTGCTCACTAGGGTAAGGACACTATGTTGGTTTTAGTGAGGGATCATCCTATTATGCTACCGTCGTATATCTAACATATTAGCAAAACAAGATGCAACATAAATCATATATGCTATGATTCCCCCCGACATGCAAATTAAAGTTGAAAACGCCTTTCTACTTTATCTTTTGCAAGTTTTACGTGGCTGCTAGGGGTTTCGAGAAAAAAACCGCTTTCTATCCTGCGAAAATAAGCCACAACACCAATCCACAATTGTCTCTATTACACCCCTGTCGGGGCCCTCCGTTGCAAACATCTTCGCATCGCTAATGCAGAGAGACAGACACCCCCCCAGCCACTTTATATGGTACAAGCCATATGTCAAGCGTGGAACTAGTCTCGCGTAAACGCGTAAGGTCGATCGGGGGCCGCTTCATCAAACATTGCCACAACGCTAAATGAGTACACGTGAGAGGGTAACAATTGGAGAATTGATGCCCACATACTAGATGTGTTCTATCCGTACAATACATCTACGCATAGCCTTGCTCATGATACCACTGTTGGGGTTCGGGGCAGAAAACACAAATTTTTCCTTGACCTACGAGACCCATACCCAAGACCTATGCTATGCTGATGCAAGTAACGGACATAAATAGATCACATACCAGTATGTAGTCCGTTAAGCGGGAAACGTTCCCGCATGAACGTGGTTTGTGTAGTCGTACCGGCAATCCCCGATGCCGCGCAGATCCACGATGACTCCTGTAGCCACCCGATCCTTGTAGACCGATGACGGGATTACGTCCCCGTCGGAACGTTGTCGATGAAGACCTCGCGATACGACCACGACGATGAAGTAGCACCACAGGTGTAGTGCCTCGCGGGATTATACACATACAGTATACCCGACGTCCCTCCGGGCTCCGAACCGGTAGAGCAGCGGAAAGAAGATGGATTCAGATCCCGATTCCAGCAGCACGACGGCGTGCGTATAGTGGAGAAATCCCCAACCAAGTGTAGACTCCAAACAAGCGGAGTCCACTCGAGGAAGGAGAAAGGAGGGAGAGAGAGATGAGAGAAACTTGTCTCAAATCAATATGTATGAAGAAAAAAGGGCACCCTACCCCTCCTTATATAGGCCAAGGAGGGGTGCCACCCTCCCCTCCACTTCCGGGGTGGGACTAATCCCAAGGGGAGGGAAAATGGCGCAGCCCTAGGGGGGTGGGGCCCCTCATGGCGCCATGGCCCATGGGGGAGGACTCCCTCTCCCCCTAATGGGCCCTATGAGGCCCATGTGCCTTTTCTTCCATTTTTAATTATATTTAAATACATTTTAATATTTAATTCAGATAATTAAATAATAAAACATATATTAAACATTATTAAATATATTTTGAACCTTTCAAAATACCCAGAACAACTTCCGGCCTTCATCGGAACAATTCCGGCCAGCACCGGAACAATTCCGGTGTTCTCTTCAATTTCTCCGGTGATCCCGAATCAATCCTTACTGCGTCGAATACCCTTAAGTGTAACACCCTACGGTCCGGGAAACAGTAGACATGATCGAGACAATTCTCATTGATCAATGACTAATCAATTGGACCTGGTTACAATCCTTGATAGCCCCTGCGCTTCCATCGAATGAACTTCAATCGCTGTTGGATCCGTTAACCGTGTGCCTGTTCCCTTTGTCCTATGGTACTTTGCTTGTCCGAGGTTTGATCATCGGTATCCAATATACCTAGTTCGTCCTCGTTCTCAACAAACAAGTTTACTCGTTCCCGTGATATTACAACTCCGTGACCTAGTCACACGTTTGCAAACTTTATGATGCAATATCACCGAGTGGGCCCAGAGTACCTATCCGTCACACGGATGGACAAATCCCGCTTTGATCTATTTGCATACTCATCAACCATCTATTTCGGAATACCCAAAGTGCACCGTTATAGCCAGCATATTTCAGTCAGGCGGTGGGATACAAATCAAAGTCTCCTCATAGATGACAATTACGTATGATCATTACGGTCAAAGGATCTGGTCACTACGTTATAGTTATCGCAATGTCGAACTATGTGACTTGATCACATCGCAACACTTCTGGTGGGTGTATGTCCATCATATCATTATCCAATGATACGACTCCATTGTCAACAGACGCCATTGTCTCATGATCAGGAAACCTTGATCATCAATCGCCCAATGGACTAGTATACTAGGGTTTACTAGGGACCTGGTTGTTTGTATGCCACACCTGTATTAATGTTTCCGCTTAATACAGTTCTAGCACGGTATCAAACGTATTATGAACTAATGGAATATGCTCGATAAAACATATTTTATTTGCCTCTAGGGCACATTCCCAACAATGCCACCTAGAAAAACTCCTGGAAGAACATCCGAAATAGAGGGAAAGATATTGCAAACGCATCAGATTATGAAGAAACCTGGAATGACTCGGACAGCATAACGGCTGTAATTGTAAGAAATGACAATTTCTTTCAATCATGAAAAATAGCACTTACATAATACGATGTAAGAAATCAGCATTACAACAATGCTAGGAAAACCTGGACACAACTTTCCTACGGCTATAAGGAAGCAAACAACGAGATGTGCTAATCAGACAGAGGAGAGCCTAGTCCTATCTTCCCGCAGAACAAGATGAGGGTGACTCAGAACTCAGAACGAAGGGGTAAGGAGAAAAAGAAGCCTTACGTTATTCCCTTATATACCCAGAGTAACTATATAACTATAGCAAGCTAGACTCAACTTTGGCCAAGGCTACTAGTCCTACAGTCAGTCCTGCTCTGATACCAAGTCTGTCGGGACCCGGGGTTAGCGTATGCAAGTACAGTTAAGACATAGTCATATGGAGAGCCGAGAACCGCACCCACTTGTCTAAGCAGACAAGGCCAAGCACTGAACATTCTCGGAAAGCATCGTACGTGAGGGGCATCCCATCCAGGCCGGATGATCAACTGTGATGGGTCCTCATCGTCCGCACACAAGTCTAATGATATGGGTGGTGAACTCCCATATTCAAAGACAAGTCGCCTCAACCATATTATCGACTATCTCGAAACTCTTACATAAACTTAATCCAGCCCGATCACTTAGTCGGGGTCTAGGGCGGGCTCGATCATACCACAAAGTGTGCACGAGACGGAGTCTCGGACAATCGCATCGCGATGCCCCAAGCTGCGCACATCTAAGGGCCACTTGGTGTATGAAAGACCGCCACCCAGAACACAACTAAGGTCTCGAAAACCCATACAAAGACATGCATGTTATAAACATACACGCAGCACACATGCCTTGTATGAACAGCAGGTACCATTGCTATTCTCTACAAAGTGTACATTTTATTTATAACTCTTATAGAGTACACACAGAGATCACATACATGTGATCCAACATTACAACACAGAGCGGAAGCAAATTATGTCTGAGTACAGACAAGTTTAACAAATGGCTTAAGAAGCCTTATTTAAACACAAAGCCCTCCACGAGGGATCCAGTCGTCTGACTGGGACTAGACTAGTTTGTCTTCAGTCGTCCAGCTCGATGAAGAAGCCACCTTCGGGGTCAGTGGCATCATCTAAAACATAGATTAAGCAAACGGGAGTACAAAGTCGTACTCAACAAGACTTACATAGGAGCTATACTACTCATGCACATGTATCAAGGTAAAGGGAGGTGGGGTTCACTTGCAGAAATGCCAGCTTTGACTTGGCTAGTCCTGAACTACGAGTACCAGACTTTGAGGTAAGAAGCGTACACGAGTCCACTACTTTCTCCAACCAATTACACCACTATGGTGCCTTCCTCGACTTACCCAAGAGAAAGCACGCCATAGCACTCACACTTATCTTGGTGTGTTTTAGAAGTATCCGGTTCAAGTTATCTAATAATCAAGCTAAGCTTTCCAAGCAGTCCATAACCGCGGACGCGGCTATTCGAATAGTTTTGTTAACCCTGCAGGGGTGTACCGCTACACACACATGATCATCATTTACCTCCTTTGTACTCGACACCATTCAAGGGTGCCGGCGAGGATGCTCACCACAACTGTTACCTCATATCCTATCTAGTCCAAGAAAGCCGCCTACTTGGGTTGGCTACCACTATCGTGAACCCGGCCGGTTTACCGAAGTGGACCTAAGCGATGTGTGCGTGGTGCATAAGCCGGTCTCGGGTGAGCCGTTCTCTCACTTAGCATCCAGGCCACAAACCTACCAGAACTCCGAACTACTGCGACATCTGGACATCGAAAGGGATGAGTTAGTAAGTTGAGAGGGGTCAGTGAGCCCAATGTGTGGTTGTACTCTTCATCTTGGATCACCACACAAGAACTCGGACTTAGGGCGGTGTTCAACGAGACAACCCACCGTGTACTCCTACACAGCCTCTCATCGTTCACCTTGTATTAGGGTCGATTCACCAACACTTTTCTACCATCATTAACATGATCACTACCATCCCGACTCACATCACAGTAACAACATGGTATCATACTAAGCATGCAATAAGCGATAACATTTGCAGGGGCCACATGATATCAACCAACTCCTACATTTGCTAGGATTGTGGTTTGCTTACTACTGTGAAAAAATATAGGTCATGCAAAGGAATGGGTTCATCTATGCGGTAGAATCGTAACATGGTGATCATCCTATACAATGCATAAGCGAGACATGAGAGGGAAGTGGGATTTTATCGACATGATCAATGGGGGTTTGCTTGCCTTGCTGACGAGGTTCGGGTTCGGGGTCTTCAACGAAGGGGGTGACCTCGGGCTCCGGCTCCACTTCTATCAGCAACATGACAATCATAGGATCAACATAATGTACAATGCACAATCACATGAATAAGATTGAAATGGTGATGTTCATGGTACTGATGTGTTGAGCATTCCATTTAAATGGAGTATATTGCAATTTGAATTGCAAATTCAAACTCCACATTTGAATTCAACATAGCCAAGTTGTATGTGACATTGTTTGATCATTTTGAATCATTTTCAAATGTGTATGATATGCCTCTGAAGTGTGGTTGAACTGTAGCTTAATTCCATGGTCCAAGTTGCAAAATCAATTGATTTGAATTTGAATTAAATTCAAATAAACCAAATGACATATGCTACTGGTCCCATTTTAAATTCAACTCAAACATAGTTGAAAGTTGCATATTTGGAAAGATAATTTTCTCCTGATCCTTTTTCATATATTATTTGTCCAATTTGGAGTTAATATGAATTTTCTATGAATTTCCAAAGTTTGGGGTATTTTCTGGAATTTCTGGAATTATTTAAATCATTTTTCTTTTCTGGAAATTCATTTAAACCGATTTATTGCGCAAGTGCTGACGTCAGGGGGGGCTGACATGTGGGGCCACCCTGTCAGTGACTGGGTTAATTAACCTGTGGGTTAAGTTAATCCAGTGGCTTAATTAAGCCACTGGGCCCACTGGTCAGTGACCCAGGGTTCACTAACTGGGTGATTAACAGGGGGGTTAGAGCTGACACGCCGGCGGCTAAACGCCGGCGACTGGACCGCGGCGGCGCTGCACGGGGAGGGCGAATCCGGCCATCATTTGGAGCGCGAAGACCACCATCTTGAAGCTCTTACTCGCGCGCGTCGAACGGAACTGAAACCAAGCGCTGGGGTGCACCGTACGCTCGCCGGCGTCAACTTTTGCGGCGACCTAGCTACGGCCGTGATCGAGATATCGTTCCAGGGCACGACTTGATGCGGGGCTAGGCTGGTTCGACGAGGAGGAGCACGGGGAACACGTTGGACATCAAGGCGGGCTCGATTACTTAGCGGGTTGACCTCGCCATGGATCCCGGCGGCGAGGAGCTTCGGCTCTCATGGCGAACAAGGCTACAGGGAGTAATCGAAGGGGGAAAGTGAGGGGTTTTGATCCCAAGCTCACCAGGAGCTCAGCAGAGGTGGTGGCGAGGGCTGGGGTGGCTCAACGGCGGCGGAATTGACGAAGTCCTTCACTGCGGCCGGCGGGAACTCGAGGAAGAATCCGGCGTCTGCGAGGGCTCCGGGCTCGATTCCTTCTGCAAAACGGTGAAGACGACGACGACGAAGAGCTTGGACACAGTCTTTGGGCTTCTAGGCGTCAATGGCCACGCGGGGGCTCAACGGTGCTCCGGCGTGTTCCTCGGGCGGCGATGATTCGGGCGAGAGAGGAAGGGGAGGTGTTCCTGGAGGGGGGGGGGAAGAAGCGGGGCGGTTCCAGGACGCGTCTGGATGAAGAGATAAGCTCGGGGGGGGGGGGGGGCTGGACGCTTGGAGACGTCGCGGTGTCGTTGCCGCCGCGCTCGGCCGCTCCAGCGAGCTGCTTGGGCGCGCGGGGTAGAAGACGACAAGGGGGAGGCTGGGCTGGGCCGACCAGGTGGGCTGCGGGGTACTAGTCGGGCTGCTTCCAGGTAAAATCTTTTCCCTTTTCTCTTCTGTTTTCTTTTCTGTTATTTGTTTTGCTGTGCTAAAATAATTAGCTAGGCATTTTATTAAATGCTGAAAACTTTTATGTGGCCTCATAATAATATAGACTAACCACTCATAAACTTTCAACATTTTTAAAATTCAAATAGTTTGAATTTTAAATCAAATAGGGTTATTCCTTTAATTCCAAGGTAATGTTTGAATATTTGAAAAATCTATGAGCATGGGGTGGGTCCCACATCACTTGATATGTGATCACACTCATTTATAAGACTTTTAAAAACTCTAACATGAATTTTTGGAAAAGATTTTTATGTGGCCTTTTGAATTAATTCATCTGGGGGGTTTCTCCCATTTGCTTTTGAATTTGAATTTCCTTTGATTTCTTTCATGAATGCAAAGTGAAAATGACCCTAGCACATTACCTAACAGAGGGTTCTGACAATGATCGGGGATAGACACGTCTGAAGATCAAAGAGCGGGAATTTTCCCTCCAAAGGAGTGTCACGACATCCGAAGCTTCCAAGGGAAGATCTTATGAAGGTTCAAAAGGGAAGATAGGTGTGGTGGACTGATCTCAATTACGATGATTGAAGTTGAAGACCAATCATCCGAAGATCAAACTTGAAGATCAATCCAGTGGCTACTGATGGTGTCCCGGATAAAGGACCTCCTATGTGTCGGGTCCAACCTTTTGTGCCGGACCAGAGGCCGCCACGAAGACTTCATTGAAGGTTCGCTAGACGTGACCCATGGTGCACAAGGTAAGGTCCCCAAACAAGTCGTAGAAGGCAAGATGATGGAATCTGTAGATTCAGTCTCATTGACTGTATTACGTTAGAACTCATGTAAACCCTGGCACCCCCGACGTAGTATATTAAGACGAGGATACATGACCCATAGATGGCATACCAACAATCTTTCGTTCAACATACTATGCGATACACACCACCATAATCAAGAACAACTAGACCTAGAAATTTATCTCTTAGGACAACTTGAACCTGGGTAAATCTCCGTCTCCTGTTATCATCAATATTCAACCACCTATTTTGGGATACCCTACAGAGGGATCTGTCGGAATCCAACAAATAGTCAAAAAAGAATGATAAAATTTGCACTCAATTTAAACACAAACTACACTTTTCTATAATATGCAACAATAAGCATATACAAGTAAAAATTAAAAAAGAAGTTTTCTAAAAAGAAAAGAATTATTAAATTTGATCACCATTGAAGAAGAAATAAATGAAAAAAATAAACTGATATAAAAACAAATTAATGAAGTTTTCTATAGAAGAATGAATTGGTGACATTGGTATTACCCTTTTAGAAGAAATAAAATAAAAACAAATAATGATAAAAATTTGAATACAATTTACACATTTCTAAATAATATGAAAGAACACACACATACAAGTCGAATTAAGAATATCATAAGAAAAAAATGAATTAGTGATATTGGTATTAACCTTTAAAAATAAACTAAAATAAAACCTAAAACATAATTTTTTAAAAGTTTTCTAAGCTACAATAAATTAGTGGTATTTGTATTGGGTTGTAAGATTAAAAAAAATGAAAAACAAAACCTTAAAAAACTTGCACATAATTTTACCCTTTTTTAACATGTACTCCCTCCGATCCATAAAAAGTGTCGCACATTCTGTACTAAGTTAGTACAAACTTTGTACTAAGTGGGCGACACTTTTTATGGATCGGAGGGAGTAGTAAATAAACATGTAATAGGGAAATTTTACCACAATTCTTTTGGATTGTTTTGAATTTTCTAGTACTTTTAACGATTTCTTAAAGTTCCTTGAGCTCTCTCATCCGAAGCCAGGAGCCAAACAAAACGCCTCGTCCCGTGATCAGCCAGCCCTAGGCAAAGACGCCACACATTAGTCTTGGGCCCAACTCTGAATTGACTAACTAATTCTGGTTGGTCGAAAATTCGAGGATAATTAATTCTAGAGTACTTGTTAGAAGCCCGGTCCAATGAACATCACGTGTTACGCTCACAATGATCTTTCTTAAAATCGTTTTTTTAATTTGTATGAACGTAGTTTTGGTGTTTAAAATTATTTTTTTGGTGTTTTTTGACCTTTTCAGTTTTCACACGTTTTTTCTGTACCTTTTGATGAAAAAATAAATCAATTTTTTTTTAAAAAAGGCATCACCTTGCCTTCGCGGGAGGCACGAGTCATGCCTCAAAAAAGGAGGCATGAGTCATGCCAGAAAAAATGGAAAACCTCCAGAGCGCGCCACTTGACGCGCGCGGAAAAGGGCGTTTTGTCCGTTGCTAAGAGTACTCTACAATTAGTGATTTCGCGAAAGTTCCAGCTCTAAACGATTAACAGCCATCACTGGAAAAAAATCACGAATCTCAAAGCATATACAGCGGTGAAAATTGAATATATTTTTTCAAGCACTATCGTGATTTTTTTTTTTTAAATGGATGCATAAAAAACGAAACACCGGATGCATGGTTCCGCTGCAGGAAACCGCGGGATCCGCCTCCGCTGGACCACAGTTGGCGCTCCAATTTCCAAATGCGCGAGGATAACAGTGGCCGACGCGCCTCCGTGATCGATCGAGCACGGGAAGACAGTGCTGCATGCATGCGCGTTGGAGACGAAAGCTCACACGCTCCCCAGTCAGCTGATGCAACCATCGCACCCGATATCAAAACACACAATCACCTTCATCACCATACGTAAGGTGTACGGTAAACTTGTACCCCAGAAAAGAAAAGCAGCACGCCCTGTGTCGTGCCGTGTGGCCTATGTTTCTGCTCCCGGAAATGGGAAAACCGCCCCCTCATCTCATCAGCCGCAGCAAAAGCACCAGAGAAGCCTATCTATCTATCTATCTATCCAGAAGAGAAACGAAAAAATAAAGGGTGCTGCCCTGCGTGCCGGCGCCCGAGAAGGCTTGCGCGGGGAGCAACCATGCCGCCCGCGACGTGGCGCGCTACATGCACCACCCCCCTCGCCGCGCCTCCACGTACCCTCGCCCACCCCCACGTACCCCGCGCCCCGCCAAAACCACCCCACTCTATCCCCAACCCCGGCCATAAACCAACAGCCATCGGCGCGACACCCGCCCCTCCTCGCCACGGCGCCACCTCCCGCCGCTCCCGGTATAAAGCCACGCCCCCCGCCCGAGGCCCCCTCACACCACCACCACCGCCGGTTACTGTCACCGCCTCACCTCCCCTCCTTCCTCCCTCTCTATCTCCACCTTGATCACATGGCGAGCTACGGCCAAGAGCACGGCCTGCTGCTGGACCCGGCGGCGCTGGCCTACTCCTGGGCAGCCGATCCGCCGTCCGACATCCCGCCGCAGCTCCTCGCCGCGCTGGGCGAGTACCTCTCCTCCCCCTCCTCCAACTCCGCCGGCGGAGAAGGCGAGGCGGAAGCAGCGGCGGAAGCGGACGACGAGTTCATGATGTACGAGTTCAAGGTGCGGCGGTGCGCGCGGGCGCGGAGCCACGACTGGACGGCCTGCCCCTACGCGCACCCGGGGGAGGCCGCGTGGCGTACTCCGGCGACCCCTGCCCGGACTTCCGCCGCCGCCCGGGCCTAGCGTGCCCGCGCGGCACCGCCTGCCCGCTCGCGCACGGCACCTTCGAGCTCTGGCTCCACTCGTCCCGCTACCGCACCCGCCCCTGCCGCGCCGGCCCGGCCTGCCGCCGCCGCGTCTGCTTCTTCGCGCACGCGGCCGGCGAGCTCCGCGCCTCCCCCGCCCCCGCGGCGGCGCTCAAGGGGTCGGGGATGGACTCGCCGCTGGCGCTCTCGCCCAAGTCCACCCTCACCGCGCTCTGGGAGTCGCCCCCGGTGTCGCCGATGGAGGGCGGGGTCAGGTGGCTCGACGCCATCGACGACGACTCCGGCGCCGAGGTGGAGGAGCTCATGCTCGCAATGCAGCAGCTCAGCTTCGCCAAGGCGGCGGCGTCGTCAGCGCCGTCCGGAACGCAGGCCGCGCTGCCGCCGGTGACCGACGACGACGGGCCGGACCTCGGGTGGGTCTCCGAGCTGGTGATGTGATGAGGAGATACTGCTCGTGCCCCGGGGAGACGCAAAACAGCTTCATTATTAATTAATCGATTATTATTAAGCAACCTATTAATTAATTCTACCATCTCCTGAACTGCATGCACGCGCCATTCTGCTGTGGATAGATAAACAAAGCATGGTGCAAGCAGCAGAATACTACAACAGCAATTTGTAAATTAATTATGTGTGGCCTTTTTTTCCCGAGACCGTCGATGGTTTTGGTTGCTTGGTGAACAAGTGTAATGTCATTTTATGTATGTAGAGTACTTTATTTGTTATATTAAAATCAAGTGCAGAGCTTTCGCAAATCTGTGTGCCACTACTACTAACCAAAGTGTGTGCTTGACTCGGCTCCTTGGTTGGATTCTGGAAAGATCGGGGTCTGGACTTGTGAGGATCGATCGAGTCCCTTTCTTTGGGCTCGGTTCCTCGTTTTTCTCCGTTTGGTCAATCAGTCGTGCTCGGTGTTCTTTATATCACATCTTTAGAGAACCTAATCTAGCAAAAGTAAAAAAAGAAGAACAGGTTGGTACTAATGGAGGTGTGGAGTTGCAGGGATGGACCGACGGTGGCCAGTGATATGTGGTCTAATCAATCAGTTGGATGTCATGTTCGACGGTAGCAGATGAAGTGGTTGATAGGGAGAAGGAGACGGGCGCTCGCTGCTGCGCGGAGAAAGGATAGTTGCCGGGGGTAGCTTCTCGCCGCGCAGAGGAAGGTCGTCCATGGACAAGGATGTTCCCAGTCTTGTCACCGTCGGCGGGACGGCCAAAACGGTACGAGAAACATCCCCCCTAAATCCGTTTTGACTGTTGAGGTCGAATGAAAACAGCCCCTCCTGGTCAGGTGAGCTATGCAAAACTGAGTGAAATTGCAAAAAACTACAACTTTGTGGGATAGGATTGCAGAGATCACACATTTTCATTTTTGTTGTGAAAAACACTAACGATTTGACTAATCCTCTACAAAAAAACACAGATCGTTCGATTTGCTTTGTTTAAGTATGATTATGACATGCTGTGTTGGCCGCGCCGTGTCCGGCTGCTGCTGCCCGGCTGCACCTAGGCGCTGCCCCTGTGCGCCACCCTTGCTTCCCCCGTGCCCAGGACCCACCGCTCGTGCTTCCCCCGTGTTGCCCCCGTGTCCTAGACGCACCGCTCGTGCTGCCCTCGTGCCCCGCACGCGCCGAGCCCGTGCGCCGCCTGCGCCGGCCGCTCCCACGCTGCTCGCGCCGAGACCGTGGCGTGGACGCAGAAGTAGGAGACGAGCGGCGGCGCAACGGCGCAGAAGGTGACCTGGAGGCGGCCCTTGAGCTTGAGGTCGCCCGTGCCTCACCCACACCGCTCGCCCGCGCTGCTGCGGCTTGATGGTTCGCCGGAGCCAGGGCGTGGTGGCGACGAGGGCTCCCCGCGGCCTTCCCGACGGCCTCCCCGCGGCGGCGGCACAACAACAGGGGCTGTCGCTGGAGGGCCAAGGACTTGATTACCTTTTTTTTAGAAAAACAGGGGTGTTTCTGCTAAACGCCATCCTTACAGGTGGACCCCACCTATCATAAACGTGATTAAAATGAGCTAAACCAGTAATATGTGTTTTTTGCAAAGGATTAGTCAAATCGTTAGGGCTTGTTTGATTCATAGGGTAGGAAAATCATAGGAATAGAAAAAGCATAGGATTGCAATGGCATGCCCACTCCAATCCTATAGGATTTTGCTTGCATCAAAGTTTGTTTGATTCCATCAAAGGAATTGTAGAAAGAGGTTGAAGTGAATGTTAGGATTCCTATATGAAGTAGTACAAAAAATTCCTATGGAAAAAATTCTTATTAATCAAATGAGTAACGTAGGAAAAAATCATATGAGAAAAAATCATACAAGAACCCTATGAAATTTCTATGAATCAAACGAGCCCTTAGTGTTTTTCGCAACAAAAATGAAAAGGTGTGATTTCTGCAATCATATCCCACAAAGTCATGGTTTTTTGTAATTCACTCGGTAAAACTTGACAAAGCAGATTGGAAGGAAATCTATGTGGTCATGTAGTACTTTTTCTTCTTCTTTCGATTGACGGCCAATGTGCCGTATGAACGAACCGAGCAATGAGTCTGGAGTCGTGGGCTCATCGCTTCGGTCCGGGCGTGTTTCGGCGGTAAAGTAATAGCGCCCTTTGAGGAGCCGTCGGCGAAAATATTGGCTCTGAGCCGGTTTTCTTCGCAACCGCGCACCATGACCTGCCGATTTAAAACGACGGAATGTAATGAATTTAAACAAAATTCACACGAATTACGAATTCATAGATACTTCAATGATATTTTTACATAAAACATTAAAAAAATCTACTGCATGCCGAGGATGCGGTAGATCTCGGCGTTGTAGTCGCCGCTGTAGCCGCCGTCGTGACTTGGCGTCTCGTCCTTCGGGGCGTTGTTGCTGCACCCCGCGCCGCCGGGCGGCGGCCTCCTCCTCCTCAGCCGCCCGGCCTCCTCCTCCTCAGCCGCAGTGACGCCTCATCCTCCTCCTCGTCGCTGTTGAGGAAGACGACGCCGCTGGTGCCCCCCGCCGGCAAGCTTGCCCGACGCCACTGCTGATGCTGCCACCGTCTGATTCGCGCGATGCAGCGCCTTGAGGTACTTGACCTCCCGACACTGTTGCCACATGTCCTCCTGTTCTCAGTCCTGCTTCGTCCAAGCCAGGGCGTAGTCCGTCGGCGGCGGCCATGGCCTCGTGCTCCAGGTTGACATATGTCGGGGGCTCGGGCTCCTTCTTCGGCTGGCGAAGACGAGCGAGGAAACTCCGACGAGGAGTAGGCATCGGAGCTGATGCGCCGGCTCGGGCTTGACGGGGGCGACAGACAACGTCGCCGTGTCGGGGGAGCGAGAGCCTGACCCGGAAGAAACGTTGCTGAGAACCCAGTCTGCGGGGACGTGCATATCGGGCGGACATGGGTAGTTCGCCCGACAGAGGAGCACTGCCTCCCACTCGTGGAGGGTCCGACGGCCGAAGCCGTTTGCAGCGGTGCCGTCGTCGGGGAAACGCTCGCCCATAGCTACGGTGGAGAGGGAGATAGAGAGGAGCGGCGAGGATGGGAGAGTTTGTGCGACGAAGACGGCGAGGGGTCGCGTTTTATAGCGGCAGGAGTGGACGCGCTACGCGCTGGGGCAAGCTACACGCGGCGTCCGGTGCCATTACTGCGTCGCGCGTGATCGATTGGACTGCTCGGCGGCCAACATTGATTCGACTGGAACTGGAAGGCTGACAGGCGGCACGATTCGATTCGGCGCGCGAAGGCCGAGGCGGAGAGATGAGGACGACGAAGCGTTGTGTCGCTGACTTGGCGGGGCCACAAACGTCGCGCCCACCGAGACTTCGTGTGCCAGCTCTTTCACGTCATTTTCTTTCGTCCGGCGCCCCCAGGCGACCCCGGCGTGCTGGGTTCGTCTTGGGATCGCCGAATCCAATTTCGGTCCAATCCAACTAAATTTGGGCCGTTGGGGGCGCGACTGAGCGATTTTTTTCATTTGGCGCAAATAGCGTCGCCCTGAGGCCTGTTGGGGGCGTGGCTGCAGACGCTCTTAGTTTATCATATCGATCATCGAAAGTGGAAATGAAAGCAACACCGCGAATTTAAAGCAAATACAATAAGGTGGCCGTAGACAGGCTATAAGCATTAAAATATAGTATTTTTACCGAATTGAAGGAGAGAGGAGAAGAGAGAGAGAAAAAATAGGCTACAGATCAATAGCCAGCTACAACAGATGCTCTTTTTTTATTGTTAAAATGACATATGGATCATATATCTATACAATAATACTTTATCTAGTTATTGTATTTGTTAACTATAGGCTAAGCTATAGATAATATAACATCTTCTTATAGCAACAATTGGTACACTATTAACCATGCTCTTAGGGGAGAAATGGCGAGCAGGGCACGCGGTCTGATCTCGCAAAGGGAGAGGGCGGCCAGGTTGGCGGCAGCAGCCCAAGTGAGTATACGTAGCCAATTCTTTCACATACTACTTCTCGCCCACGGTTTCGGCGAGGGAGGGAGCCACTTTGTCTGTCCTCGCTCGGCGCCGTCGCTTTGCGTGCACCGCTCTAGGCTTTGGGTATGGTGGCCGTGGCAGGTGGCCACCACTCGTTGCTCCGCAGGATGCCAAGCCGATGCTGCATGCAATTTGTGTTTTGTTTTTCTCTGTTTCGATTTTACTAGGACAACAACTATATTGCAAGTAGATATGAATATGTTAGTACCTTAGGATCCCTTTCACACTTACTCTCAAAACTTTCGCAACCGTTTGGTTCAACTCTTTGATATGTTTTGCTATCTAATGCGGTATTAAATTTGTTCCTAGGTAGATCTATAAATTTATCTTTCCGTAAATCCAACTTAAATCGAAAGTCTTTGCGAGAGTTCGAACCGACGCCACGTCCTTACCCGACACCCCAAGCCCGGCCTAAAACCCTTCGCCCTGAAAACCTTCTCAAACGCGTGAAACAGTTGCCCGCGATAATGCCGGTCACACCGGTCCAGAGCGAACGCGACTCGCTGACGAAATGATCGGCCACTAAAGCGCACCACGTCTCCGCCTCTTCATCACGTGAAGACGGAGCGCACATCACCGCCCCAGATCCACCACAACCGTGGCATCTAGATCGGACATTGCGCAAGGATGAGCCAGACTCACTGCCAGATAACGCCTACGCGGTGTTCAACCATGCGGCGTTATTACAGAAACTGTAAACTTTACTGCTACAAATTATTGTTGTATTTTCAATAAAAAAGGTTGCAAAATGCAGAAATCTTAGAGTGGCCAAGATATTTTTTGTTGTCAACAAATTTGCTGAAGGGTTATTGTTGAATACAAAAGTTGGTTTACGAGCCCTGTTCATAACATATAGCAGCTGATATCTAAAGCAGAGATGCTTTCATACTATAGTTTACATCTGCCAAAATGAACTCTTACCATTTGGATGCCGCAGCCGGCTGAAAAGGAATAGTAAAATTATTAGTGCAAACCAGATAATGAAAAACAGAAGGTTATCCACATTAGTGAATCAAGAATAGTTCAGGTACCTCAGGATGTATATCTCATTGCAAAAATCTTCCATGTTTTCAGTCTTCGCTCCAGAAATACTTTTGCAACATCAGTGCCATTCCATATACCACAGAAAACCTCCAAAGAATCCTGAGGAAACATTTTGACAAAGGTGAGCTCAGCACTTTTGTCTGGCTAAAAAATGCTGATGGATAAAAACGCAAAGGAAAGCAGACCATTTCAAGCTACAACATTCAATATGAAAACAGAAGAATGCATTATGATGGCTATCAAATGGTCCAAACAAGTTCCTATGTTTATTAGCATGCCTACTCGCGCAGTTTATAACTATCAGCTGCAGAATAGCAGCCATTTGATGCCCTCGATAAAGTTGGCATACAAAAATTGGTGACTTCGTTAAATTCTCAGAAAATAAACTGTTGTTCAGCTACATAGTTCTACCTGAATACTTGATTTATTTCAATAAAATTTCAGTAATGCAATAATAAGTTTGAACAATAGCTTAGACAGATATAAACTAATTCAATTCTCTAGAATATAACTCGATGGCACCTATAACGAGCCTGTAACAGAGAATCAGGACTTTAGGAATATATCATGTGTTGAGCCAGTAACAAGCTGCATAACAGTTTTCCTAGGGTTTTATCGAACCCAGATAAAAGACACGAGCTCATAATTTTGGTGTCCTATTATTTAGGAAGAATGAAGGGCACCTGAACTGTAACCGCTGCCTTAGATCGCTTCTTATATCTGAACTCATTCTTTGCTGCCATTGTGCGCAATGCCGTTTGTATTACGAGGACTGAACCATGTACCAGTTTGTAGGACCTCCTAGCATGATGCCTATGTTGGTCTTTCTGAATTTTGACGGAAGCTGCTTCCTTCCGCATGCGGTCATAAGAGTTTACAAGCCAATGCTCCTATTACACAAAGTGTGTGTTTTAGCATTATTAGTAAAATAAAAAATCGCCTAGTCTACAGTTAAGTACAAGCAAAACAGACCTCTCCAGACTGCCTGAAAACATACAGATGCCTTCCTCAAGAAACAAACTTCTTCCGCATGATATGTGTTCGTATTTTCCCTTGAATTGTTTTTGCAGCAACACTGAGAACTTCAGTTCTTCTAGCATCTATTTCGGCCATCTGTCCTGCTCTCAGAGAAACTTTTGTTGCACCTATCTGAAAAGCACAAACAAGTGTCACTGCCAGTGTTAGCTAAATAATTAAATTCTCATGATCTTGCATTTGCCCATTTCCTTCTGCTAGTATGGTAAGGGCACCCTGCATGCAATAGTCTGATAGTACTAAAATAGGGATCTAAAACGTCTTATATTAGTTTACAGAGGAATACATCAGTTTTGTCACAGTATATCCTTTACCAGATCATTAATATTTGTACAATTTATGAGTTTATCTGCCATGCAGCATGGTGCTCTTGAACAAGTAATGAGGTGTTGTTGAAGTCTTTAAGCTGCACATACCCAGACTCCCTTTGTTCCTTCTTGTTAAGCTAACATGCAAAATGATTACAAGGTTTTCTGTTGAACAGACTGATAATGCAGCGAAAAGCAAACTGGATAACTATATATTTTATGCACTCACCAGATTCCAATCCACATGCTTCTAGGGGGGTAACTGATTTATGACCATCTCAATATTGCATCCACAAACCCATGGCAGGCCACAGCATAGCAATGTAGTCAGTCAGTACACACTTCTCTACTTTGTGTTCTACAACTCAAGAAAAACTTCTGAATGGTAATCTAACATGTCATCTGGAATCATCAGAACATATCTGCTTTGATGCTTAAGGTCAAAACAGGGTATCACCAAAAGTCACCACATGAACAACTTCCGTTCCTAAAATGATGAAACCGATTTCCATCCCTAATGTCAATATCTCTCTTGGTGACATGTGACACAAACTTGAAGAAAGTGTGACAATCACCACATATTCTAAGGTTCTTCATTATTTGTATAGGCATGCCCTTGGGTGTAACAAGAAGGCCATAAGCAAGAGCAAGCTTCTCACTGTGGTACAGAAGGGAACTCTCCTTCTGCTCTTCATCGATGTCATGGAGAACAAATTCAGTGTCAGGCACATAGCCTGTGGTCCTTAACGAAGTGTACAAATCCTGGAGGGCAGATTCTATCTCTTCAATTCGCTCATGTTGTTTATCTCCAGTAACAAATGAGTACACTTTGTTCCTTATCTGCATCCAGCTACAGCCAGGCTCTTTTATGACACCTTGCTGTTTCATAATTTTCCGTACCTCTGCAACTTCTACCCACATCCCTAGAGAAGAATATATATTTGATAACATGACATAGTTGCCAGCATTTGATGGCTCAATGGTGAAGAGTTTCTCAGCAGCCCTTCTACCAATTTCCGCATTCTTGTGAATCTTGCATGCCCCAAGAAGAGCACTCCAAATCACTGCATCTGGCTCAATAGGCATATCATATATAAATTGTTCAGCTCCTTGCACATTACCAGTTCGCCCAAGTAGATCCACCATGCACGCGTAGTGTTCAAGCAGAGGAGTTAATCCATAATCCCTGCTCATTGACTTGAAAAATTGCCAACCTTCATCTACCAAACCAGCATGGCTGCATGCATTTAAAAGCCCCACAAAAGTGACCTCATTTGGCAACACCCCTGCGGATTCCATATGTTTATACATCTTGATGGCTTCTCTTCCAAGGCCATGTTGCGCACAACCTGTAATGAAGGAATTCCATGTAAATATGTCCCGTTCCTCCATTGAATCAAAAACCTTATGAGAATCTGCAGAACCACACTTGAAATACATTGACATGAGAGCATTAGCCACTATAAGTTCTGAATCCATTCCATGTTTGATAGCTACTGTGTGGATTTGTTGCCCAAGCTTAGGAGCACCAAGACTTCCACAAATGCTGAGAAGTATAGTTAATATTGCTGAATTTGGTACTTCATGGTCATGTAACATTATTTTGAAGAACTCCACTGCCTCATTCGCCCGCTCAGACTGTGCATATGCAGATATTATCGTGGTCCAAGAGACAACATCCCGACTGAGCATATTATCAAATATATGTCTCGCCTCCTCCAGCATATTATTGTGTACAAGTGCCGAAATGAAGGAGTTCCATGACACAATGTCTTTCACTCTCATCCGACTAAAGACTTGTCTCACATACTCCATGTTGCTGCACTTGCCATACATAGTAATGAGAGCATTACCTACATAGCTATTGAACTGGCAGCCAGCCTTAACAGCAAGTGAATGAAGTTGGTTTCCTGTCTCAAGAGCTCCAATGTTTGAACAAGCAAAGAAGCTACTGGTTAAACTGGATAGGCTAGGCAACATCCCGTTCCTATGGAGCACTTGGAGTAAATCTAAAGCTTCTTCACTCCTTTCATTCTGTGCATACCCCGAAATCATTCCAGCCCAGGATATCGTGTTCCTGAAAGGCATCCTATCGAACAGCTCCTTTGCCTCATCAACCATTCCATTCTGCATATACCCAGTAATCATGGCATTCCAGGACACAACAATAGGATCAGGAATCTGATCAAACAAAATTCTCGCATCAATTACCCTGCCACATCGAGCTAAGCCTGTGAGCAGTGCGGTCTGGCATGCAATGGACTTTACAGGGTCTCTTTCGTAGACGGCAGTAGCAGCATCGATTCGACCACCATGAGATAGTGCAGCGATCATGGTTGACCATGTGTACTCATTCCTCTCTGGCATACCCTCGAAGAATTTTATTGCAGTGTCAAGCGCACTTGCATCCCTAGTATATGCATTTAGCATCGATGTCCCAATGACCACATCACTCTCAAAGCCTTTCTTAAGGGCTAAAGGGCGGAGGCCCTCTAGAACACCACGATCCCGAAGACCCGTCACAGCTGAAAGCACGGATGCAAAGTTTGATTGGTCTGGTGACACGCCTTCACGGTGCATTATGCGAAAGATGTCCCAAGCCTTGCGATGCTGCTCGATTCTAGCATATCCAGAGATCATCACCGTCCAAGAAACCAAGTTGCGCTCTGGCATTTGCTCAAACAGGTTCCACGCATCCACCATCTGTCGACTGTGGCAGTACCCGGTGAGCATCGAGTTCCATGAAGTGACATCCCTGCTCGGCATCGCGTCGAACAGCCTGCGCGCCATGGTGATGTCCCCGTTCCGGACATAGCAGCTGGCCATGGCGTTCCACGCGATGGTATTCCGCTCGAGCATTCCGTCAAACACCCTGCGGGCATCGAGCACGCGGCCGACGCGGGCGTACCCCGACAGCAGGATGGTGCTTGTACGCACATTGCCCCCGGAGATAGCATCGGTCAGGGCTCTGGCGTCCTCCAGCATTCCTTTGTTGCAGTAGGCGGAAATCATGGTGTTCCAGGCGAAGATGCTGCGGTGTGGCATGGCGTCGAACACCTCCCTGGCCTCCCGCAGGCGGCCGACCCGGGCAAGCTCCTGGATTCGGTCGGTGTGCGCGCTCCTGTCGAGCGCCCGGTGGACGCTCCTCGACGGGAGCGGCCCCGTGGTTGCGGCAGCGGCCGCCGCGGCCGTGAGGTGGCGGCGGAGGAGCAGGCAGCGCGCCATCGCCATGGGCTTGCTCCATTTGACGGGGAGCGGCATAAAAAAAAAGTCGGGAAACGGCGGATTATGGGGGAATTGGGGGTGACCACATTTGGTGAGACCCACATGTCATGGATTGGAACTGGATAATAAGGTCACGCTCGGGCAACTGTAGGGCATATACTTCTCAAAAGTTATATTTAAAAGGAAATTAAGAGATTAGTGCCTATCTAAGATCCCTCAAACCACTTTCTTGAAAATATTTTCTTCATCCTTTAAGTAATTTCCAATCATAATGTATAAATAATTTTGATCTCTTAAACGTATGTGGACGCGTTCGAACGCTGTATCGGGCATTGGCCGGATAGACGTTTAGGAAGAAAATAGGGGATTCGATTGTATATGCTTTTAAAATGCATTTGTTGTGTCATGCGCAAGGCTTAAAACCGGATTGAGTAGAATTTTCTTAGAAGAATGGTGACATATATGACTTTTCATTTAATAATGTTGAAATCGATGAATTTCATCCAGACTAAAGGGTTGAGACAGAAAGAACCACTTCCCCTTGTTTTTTTTTTCTTAATTTGCACAAAGGGTTTATCAAGCTTACTGGATCATGAAGAAGAGAATGAATGAGTCGAGGAAGTCTGGTTATGTTGAAATGCATCCACCATATCGCACATGTTATATGTTGATGATTCATTGATTCTTATGGAGGAAAATTCTATGAATGCAAATACTCTTAAAAAGGTGCTAGATGTTTACTGTCATAATTCTGGACAACTTAGCCGGCTAGCCTACCTTGTTCACAATCCACTCCTAACACAAGTGCATCAAGTGATAGGGTTTTCCTTGCCTACCACCGCCGGCACCGCTGGTCTGCCTTGTCTTGTGTTCTTAGGGCCATGGAGGTGTGATAAATCTTGGTCCTTGCCAACGGGAGGGCTCCATTTTTATGTTTTTTTAAGTTTTTTCTAGGATTTGTGTCCGGCTCGGAAAGGTGAGGCGATGGGGCTTAAAACCCTTCTTGGTATTTGATGTCAAAGGGGGAGAGATATGTACATCAAAGCTATCACAAAGGGAGAGAGAAATCAATATGAAATTCTCAAAAGGGAAATGAAGCTAATACAAAGAGGAGAGAGAGAGCCATATGTTTCAAGAGTTAGGAAGAGAAACATATGTTTATATTTGTTAGTCTATTTGATCTGATTTTGTGTCTTCCTATTTGCTCCCTTGGAAAAGAAAGCGTCCCAATTATTAAAAGGGAGCGGAAAATGAGATAAGGGGAGAGGAATGTTAAGGAGACCATTTTTTCTAAATCTTATTGCAAATCCTTTCTTTGGGAACATGCTATGCTTCAAGTAGTACTCACCTTTTTCTCTAAAAAAGTAGTACTCACCTTGGTGATACTCATTCTTGTGCATGTCACCCCATCTTGGTTTCCCTTGTAGTGCTTTGTATCTTCTTGAAGTGATATTCTTGTGTTATATAACCTTGTTTTCTCAAGGTTTTCTCTTCGGGTAAGGTGTCTAGTGCTCAAATGTAATGTGTGCATCTAGCTCATTGGTATCATGATTCTAGCTTATTGTGCATAGATATCATATGCTTCATGTATGCTTTACTACATATCTTTTTCTCTGATGCATTCCATCAAGATCTTGTGACTTGGAAGAGTTCTAATACATATTAAATTGTGTATTTACATCCCAAAAGAAAATCTTAAACTATGCACAACAATAGGGGGAGCTTCCATGTGTCACGTGTTCTTAAAAGCTTTATACTTTGTATGTTTACATGATTATTTATTTGAAGCTTTGAGTATGTTGCCATCAGTACCAAAAAAAGGGGAGATTAAAAGTGCTCCTTATATCCCTTGGTGGTTTTGGTAATTAATGTCAATATACATGTTGGAATAATGGTTTTCTTGAGTACATTTCCAGGAAAGAACATTTTAGGTACACAATGGGAGTGTAGAAGGACCCCTCATATTCCATAGAGAAGTGTTGGACAAGCCTCAAGACTGCATTTCTTTTTGAGTGATCCAAGATCACATTGAGTACTTAGGATATGCCAATACTATAAAAAGCGGATGAGGTTTAATGAAAATGGATTGCTTTCTCAAATGCTTAGATATTACATCCACAAACCTCACACTATTTCTCCCATGCCACTATATCCAAAGCCTAATGTCCAACTCAGTCCCACCAACTCATTCCTAGTCAGACTAACCGAGTTTTCCAGATATAGTTGTTACCTAAACTAACGACCCGATCTCACCAAGTCATTCCTATTAGGTCTCACCGAGTCATCCGAATATAGCCACTGGAAAACCCTAGTCATTCGGTCTCACCGAACTATCTATCGGTCTCACCAAAATCCGCTCTGGAAAAAAATGTTTCCAAGTTAATTAACTTCATAATTACCAAAGTCCTCGATATCACCGAGTGGAGGTGAAAACCCTACTGGTGCCGGTGAACTAACATTGGAATTATCGAGTAAATTAAGTATGTCACACTGAAGTGTTGGGGTTCGCAGCAGAAAACACAAATTTTTCTAACTAGCGTTCCCTTAACCCAAGATCTAGCTAGCCGTATTACCGTAACGGACAGCAGTGCGGAAATAACATACCTCGGGGTGTAGTCCGTTGCGCGGGAAACGTTCCCGCAAACGTGGTTGATGTAGCCGATCAAGTTTCACAGCCCCCTGGCTGTGTTGAGCACCCGAATGGGTGTAGTGCCACACGTGCAGCACCTCGTAGTACTCGCACACATACGAGACTCGATGACGACCTCCGTTCTCCGATCCAGCGGAGGTGGCGGAAGCAGACCTCCGGACGGAGCTTCGGCAGCACGACGGCCTCCGATTCTAGCAGAGAAGCCTCAATCCCACTATAGACTCACACTAGGGAGTCCACCGTGGAAGAGACAAGAGGGGAGGAGACCGGAGAAAACCGATCTCAATTCGGAGTTATATTTATTTTCTCACGAATTTTTCTCTATTAATTATGTGCACCCTGCCCATCTATATATAGGCTGGGGGGAGGGAGTCAACCCACCTCCCTTAGCAATGTGGGACTAAAGTCCCCTTTGCTAAGGGGTGGCCGGCCAAGGGGGGAGAGGGGGCGCACCCCTCATGGGCCCTAGGGCCCATGGCGCCTCCCCCCTTTTTTTCTTTTTCTTTTCTCCCTTTAATTCCCTAATGGACCTTTTTCTCCACTAAGGCCCATAGCACATATTAATTAGAAATAAAATGATTTTAATTATTAATTCAATTAATTAATAACTAAAACATATTATTTCATTTCCCGGTGCTCCGGAAACTCTTCCGGCTCACTCCGAACTTGTTTCGGTTCAATACGGTACTCCTCCGATATTGTCTCCTTTATTCTCTGGTTGCTCCGATGGTTCCGAAAAGGTCTCCGATTTCATCGAGCCCTTAAGTGTGTTACCCTACGGTCCGAGAACACTCCAGTCATGACCGAGCAGAGGCAACAGTCAATGATCATCAGCGGGACCTGGATGCCCATAATGACCCCTGTGCATTCCGGATATCAACACCGATTGGACCTTACGCCGTATAGCATTCCCTTTGGCAACGATACTGAATTGTTCCGAGATTCGATCAATGACATCCTATGTCTGGTTCAACCTCGTTTCGAACTAATCCTCATTCACTCGTTCCCGTGATATTCATCCCCGTGACCTAGTCACACGCTGCGCAGCTTTATGGATGGAATCTCACCGAGTGGGCCCTGAGTATCTATCCATCATATGGATTGACAAATCCCGCTCTTGTAAACAATACTCCTCAACATATCTCCACGGAATACCTAAGATACAACCGTTATGACCCGCATATTTCAGTCAGGTGGTGGGATGTAAGTCAAAGCATCCGGGAAGATAGTGATTATGCACGTACTCACGGTCAAAGGAACGGTCTACCACGTTCTGTAATTACAGCACTGAACCTTCATAAGATTTGATCATGCTGTAATGCTTACTTTGGGTAATGTTCATCACGTCACTTAACCAGTGAGGTGACCTCATAGTCAAGAGACTTAATTGTCCATGATCGCGAAACCACGATCATCATGTTGACCATGAACTAGTTATCGATGTAGAGGCTAACTAGGAACTCTGGGGTTTTCTATACCACACCTGCATCATTGTTTCACTGATGCAGTTCTAGCACGGTATGAAACTGGTTATTAACTTGATTAGATATATTGGAATAATCATATATTATTTGCCTCTAGAGCATATATCCAACATGAAGTACATGGAGAGCTCAGATCGGACAACTTGGAGCCGCCGAATGTTTGTATTGGCCCCACAGAAACACCAAAGTTCTCAACTTTGCATAGGTTGGTCTGACTAAGTGATTTCAATCAGACTCATAAAAACGTGCAAAAGCTAAGTAACGGTTGGATTTTGGTGACGCCTATATATATCCACCACCTATTCCACGTACGAGAGAGAGAGAGAGAGAGACGCAAACGATGCTTACACCTCACATATCCATTTTCGAGAGATAATATCTCCTACCTTGTGTTGAGATCAAAGGGCAATCATGAATATTTGATCTGTCACCCCTCAAATGCTTTCCCTCCAAACCATCTAGTTCTCCACAAGCCAACTTCTTGACATATGTTGAGTGTTGAGAGTATCACTTCAGGGTGTGACATGCTACCATGGGTATGAACGAGTTGAGTCGTATGAGGTGGGTGTGGTCGAATCACGCAGCAAGATCACTTGGTTGTCTTGATGTTCTTGGTAAGAGAGTCTTTGAGCTCGGAGCACGCCCATCAAAAGATGAACAAAGAGTCACATAGAGATTTGATTGACAAATTGGGCTTGAGACTTTCATCATTAGTGATGCTACCATCAATGATGAACAATCGAGACATGAGTCTTGAATCGATCAAAACCAATTATGAGTGATATTGGTTTGAGTGGGAGCAAACTTTAGATTTAATTTGTTTAATCACTAGTCATTTAATTATGAACTATGTCTAAATCAATCATGTGTTTATCGTTCTAGATGGACCACAACACCACCTTTAACTTAGCCCCTATTTTACAGGAAAAAAACTAGGTGCTAATGGTGGAAACTATGCGAAATTGGTCCATACTCTGAGGCTCGACCTCATGAGTGCTAAGAAAGAGTATGTGCTAGATGCGGCTCTACAAGCTGAACCAAAGGCAAATGTGTGATGCAGACTACATACCCATGGAGAGATCGTGCTTTCAATCTTGTTTGAGGGAGAAAATTCTTGGAGGTATAACCTAGCTGCGGGAATCTGCACCAACGGTCTTCACTAACTCTTCTCTTCATTTCTCTAGTTGATAAACACAGATTTATCCTCTTTCATCTTCACAGATTGGACCTTGGGACTTTTGTTTCGTGGGAGATTTTTTGTTTGTTTTCTACTACATTCTCCAATAGCCAGTGGCCTCCATCATGGATGGTGATATAGCCGTGGGAGGGGATCAGCTGCATGGTCGAGGAATTCTTTGGGGAGGAGAAGGTGTATTCGTCGGAGAATCCTAGGAGTCCATATCCATGCGTAAGGAGGTTTGAGGAGGCTGCTCGGTGTGGTTGGCTGGTATGAAGGGAGCGGAGGTGGAGCGACTTCAATCTGGATCCCGGTTTGGATCCATATAGAGATGGGGGAGGACATTGTTGAGATGGGTGAGTGGGGAATGTGTGTGTGAGAGAGAGGTTGGTGGGACAATGTAGTTGTCTATATCGTTGTCAAAGGGAGGCATGGGTATGTGGCCCACGTACTCCTATCACTGATGTGACTATTTTCTCTAGTTTCCTCTATTTTATCTCACCTCTAACAAAATTCTTATATATATATATGTATAAATATATATAAATTGTGTCTATCAACGCTTACCACAGAAGTTGTTAATTAAATCTCCCTAAGCTTTAAAGATCTAATTTTTTTCAAAAGATATGAAATAAATATATGTTCACACACTTGTGTGGTAGTTTGTTTATCATGTTACTCCCTCCGTTCTATATTAAATATCGCAAAAATGGGTGTATCTAGAGGTATTTTAGCATTAGATACATCCGGTTATACAACAGTTAATATGAACGGATGAAGTACTTGCTATATCATCACATATGTTGATTCAACTTGGTGAATTTTAGAGAACATATAATTCTTCAATCCCTAAAATCAACTATAACTAAAACGTTGTAGCCACCTATTCATCCCCTTTAGTTGGCATATTTTTTTTCCTTTAGTGCTCATTGGTTTTAACTCGCAATGATAGCGTTTCCACGACATTCTCTTGTTGAAACATTGTTTTGAGTTTCCTCAAAATTCCTCTCATAGGGTTAAAACCCATGGTTGGATCTGATGATGGTAATGATCGCATGCCATCCACTTCGTGAAGGTGTTGTTGGAGAATCTTTATCACAATCCAGGTGCTACCTTCAATGATGGTAAACGTACGTTGACCATTACTGCTTTGTGCCATTGATTGCTTCAACATGACTTTTAGAGGTCATGGGTGGTTCTTTGGTTATGTGCAACCTTGATGTATTGATTAGCTCTTAACATTGTGTTATTACAAAGGCTGAATGTACTTATTCATCTTGATATTAATGTATTACACCTTATTGAAAGTAAAGATTAGGGTTAGTTCTCTCATAATAGGAAAATTGCAGATGATAGTAAGATGGTAATCTTTATGGAAAATCTACTTATATCATTTGCAGATGATTTTTAGATTAGTGGCCAAATTTATAACGAATTGATTGCATTCATTATAAAACAAGATACATGTAACAATACAAATTTGCTCTTTCCTGTACGATATGCCATAAAATTCTTGTTGTTCAAAAACCTACACAAGGGAGACGAAGAAAACTCATTGTACTTGTCCTCTCCTCACCTCGCGACGGGACCAGTAGTCATGGTAGGAACCCTGCCAAAGCGCTCCGCCTCAAATACATTATTAGTATGACTTACACCACCAGACTGGTTAGTGGCGTATGGATCATAACTTGAGACTGGGCCACTTCTACTCGCCAAGTATAACTTAGCATCCGTGCTGCCACCGCTGCAACGTGCAGTCTCAAGCTCGATGCACTCTTGCAGCTGCATCACCACTTCGGTCATTGTCGGTCGTTGCGCCGGTGTATGCTCATTACACTTGAGAGCAATTCCCGCTGCTTTCCACACGCTGTTGATGTCGTGCTCCCCATGCATGCGTGCATCCACCACACCCTCTATGTTTCCCTGGGAAAGGCGTTGCTGCACCCACTTGGTGATGCTTGAAGGTTCTGGGTTATTCAGGATGGGAGGTTGTCCCGTGATTATTTCCAACAACACTACTCCAAAACTATAAACGTCGCTCTTGTTAGTGAGCTGCAATGTTGCTACATACCTACGAAATTGTGAAACACAGTGTGAGTAGAGTTTCAAATAGAAAGATTTGGTACATCTCCTATAAATGAGTGATTGTAGGATGACTTTCTCATCAAAGGGACTAGATCATGATCATCGATCCTAGGAGAAAAAGTACATCATGTAATATATGGGTTATGCTACATCTAGAAAAACATACTACTACTTCTTCTCCTAATAAGTGGCATGATGTTGCTATAGCATAACAAATAGGAACTTAGAATGGCGCACTTACTCAGGGGCAAGGTAACCATGCGTGCCAACCAACCTAGCTGTGGACACATGGGTATAATTATCGTAATTGAAAGCCTTGAGTAGGCCAAAATCGGCAATCTTGGCCTCAAGGTTTGCATTTAGCAAAATGTTTGATGTCTTCACGTCCCGATGAATGAGGGGTGGATTGCACCCCTTATGTAGATACTCAAGCCCTGCGTCATCAACGTGAAATCATCATCCACCATGTAGAGTCTGAGCTTTCTATAGTGAAATTTCACGAAGAAATTCTAGATTTAAAAGCTTACCTTGTGCAGATTCCTGTGCAATACGAAGTCTCTGTGCCCAGGTTAAGGTTTTGTTATTGTCTCTCTCTGCAGAAAGATTGCCGGACGAATAATATGTTTGTTAGATATCCCTTCACTTTTTTGGGTCATTGGTTCCTTTGATATTTCTTCAATTGACAACATACCAATGCTCTTCAAGTGTGCACACTTGTGCAATTTACATACCTCTTAGCTGTTTATGCAGGGCTCCCTCGGACATGTACTCGTAAACAAGGGCTAGGTGATCTCTATCGTCGCAGAACCCAATCATGGTTACAAGATTTTTGTGATGAATCTTAGATAATGTTTGAGCCTGAACCAACAAAGATCAATGTTTTAACAAATTGAGAAGTAAACTTGCATGATTTCCCATGGCATATACTTGAGCAAACCTTACCTCGGCCAGGAACTCTTGTACACCTTGATCTGATGACTCAGACCGAAGCTTGACAGCCACCTGGATGCCATTCGCCAAGAATCCATCATAGACTTTACCAAACCCTCCTTGGCCGATCACTCGCAAGAAGTTGTTCGTTATGACCTTCAGTTCCTTGTACGTGAATCGCTTATTGTCGAGTTGCAAAGAGTGCGACTGGGTAAATCGCGTCTCGTTCTGAGGCTTGATGATATTACTTGTTGTTCCTGAGAATCCAATGTCGCAAATTAAGGCCTCTTAATCACGTCGTACTTACATTCAGAAACAAAGACTTTATGTTTCAGGCAAGTCTCTCACCTTGCCTTCTCCTTCGCATGCAAATGAGCAGCACTAAAAGCAACAAAATCACCAATACTGCAACTATTGGAATAACAACATAAACGGGAACCATAGAATTGCTCTTCTTCTTCTTTGGAGGCACACAAGAATTGTCCTTGCTGCAGAGGTCCGGATTGTTACCATATCTAGCAAAACAAAGAATAAGAAGCTAGAACCATATATCCTGAACAACATGCCTACCTTCAGCTAAGAAAGTGGAAACCATGCATGTCAAAAATAATTACACAAATCCAGATACTAGTGGTGGCCTAACCTCAGAGTCAGAAAGCCATCTTGAGTCTTTTTCAGAAGCCTGGAAGGGATTGCTCCTGTAAGCCGATTTCCTGTCAAATCACTAGAAAAAGGAAACCGTGTTCGCGTAAAAATAAATGAGAAATATGTATTGGGAGATGAACACAAATTTATACTTAATACCTACAATATTATAAAAATATAATACATTCTGAAAATATAATTTATTACCAATTTAATGAAATTAATTTGGTGTTGCATATGTTAATATATATTTCTATAGACTCGGTCAAACATAAAGAAGTTTGACCTAGGACAAAGCTAAATTTTGAAAAAAAAAGTTGCCCCAATAAATTGGTACACTATTGAATCAACACCTTACAAGCAGTACCTAGATAGGTGAAAAACAAACTAGTTTTATATAGACATACATATATTGTACATAGTCTCTCTCCGCTATGTAATTATATCTGATAATTCTGGTATGAAGATGTTACTCGTAGACTTATAGTATCTTGAGAGTATATTTTTGTTACAAATTCAATTTTGTATTAGTATCAGAGCGAGTAATATTTTGTTTTGTAATCAATCGTATAATTTGCTAGTATCACCCCATCATTTTGAATACTTTTTCATATACTAAAACTTAAAAGTCAAAGTCACAGAAGTTAGGCTGCAACATATGTTTACACACTGGCCGCAGAAAAAAAAGTTTACAGACAAGGAATAAATAGCCGTAAAAACACGAGAGGTAAGTTATTACTCACAGAAGTGCAAGCGATGACAATTGTGAAAGGGTCTCAGGAATGGAGCCCGTGAGATTATTGCGTGACAAATCCCTGCCAAATGTAAGGTCTGAGATAAACAACCTACACTTAATTACCCCGCAAAGGAAAAAACATCTATTAGACTAGTTTGATAATCTCTTTCTTACAAGTATTGTAAACCTCTGAGATCCCCAAAAGAAGACGAGATATTTCCAGTCAGACCCATAGAAGATAGATTCCTGCAGTGTAGGTATGAATACATCAGCTCAGTAATAATTTTTCAGTAATTGCAGGACCATTCTTTTGGTTAATTAATAGTTAACTCACAAGCCTTTGACAGTTGGTGCTATAGAGACAGCGTAGTGACAACTCAATCTGTCCCACGCAAATTTCGTCGGCACGCATGGATCCCCCATCCAGTTCTTTTTCACCCGGTACATGTCTCTGACTGCCGTGACCGCAGAAACTGTTGCATTTCTCAGTAGCAACGCACAAATTAAGTTATTATAATTTATAAGTGACCAAAATCAGCTGAAATAAATTTGGTGGGTGGCTAGCTAGCTAATTGAATGCTTGATGATTCTATATGCATGTATATATGCATCTGAAAATAATAATAGCCGGTTAATCAATTACCATCCTGAGTGGCCGTGGGTACGCCGGTGGTAGGGAGGACCGAGAAGACCTCGATGGCGTTGATGATTGGCGGGAGGGTCGAGTTTGCGGTGGCGTTCAATGAGATGTCGTAGCGGTCGAAGCCGTAACGTTGGTTCAGCTGGGACGGTCTTCGGTCGAAGGCGGCATCGTTTTCCAGGTACCGCGGTGTCACGACGTCCGGGTAGTTGAGCTTACCGTTCATGGTGATGTAGAAATGGCGCACGGCGTCCTTTTGCAGCTCGGCGAAGTAGAACATGGAGATGTACCCCGGAACGTGGTGGTTGGCGTCCCACGAAAACCGGACGGGGAAGGAGGCGTTGACGGAAGTGATGGCCGTGCGCATCACGGCGGAGGGGACCTCGAAGCTTTTGAGGTAGTCTTCCACCTTCTCCGACGTCGAGATCTCCAACCACTCTTCCGAATGCTCCCCGTACCACGGCAGCCATATCCGGTCGTAGGGATCGTCCGGGTACCTGTATGCATGTATGTGCGTCATGGAAAAGTCGTAGGTTACCCACCCTACGTTCGATGCAAAATTAAAATCGTTGGGACATTGGAAAACGTACTCTGTTCATTACCTAATGGGAGTTTTAGTGCCAAAGCTGGACCTGGTGACAAGAACGAGCCCCTGCTCGGCATTGACTTGCGGGTAGAGCGTCTTCTTGAGGGGCCTGAGGGCGAGGCTGGTGATGAACGGCGTCCCGGAGCCGGTGTTCACCAGGCATACCTGCACAGTGCCGCCATAGACGTGGGCGATGACCTCCAAGAGCACTGGCATGTCGACTCCAGTGATGTTCACGGTCTTCCAGTAGTTGACGCCGAGGTAAATGTCGAAGATTGGCAGACTGTCGAGTCCGTCGTAGTTCCCGTACATGAAAAAGGCCCGGATGAGGTAGCTCGGCCCGGCCGATCCTACGGCGCGGAGCGTGTAGCAGTTGCGCACGCCGGTGGGGAAGCTGCGCACGGTGTGCCAAGTCCGGGCCAACGTCAGGGTAATGTACTCGGCGGAGATGTTGCGGTTGATGCCGGCGGTGGTGAAGCCGGCGTCCCCGGTTGCCCGGATCTTGGTGACGTTGTCCGTGTAGCCGGGAGAGTTCTCCGGTAGGCCGCAGTCTATGGATATGAAACCTGCAGACATGCGCACACGGAATAATAAGCAGTTGCGGAGTTGGATCCATGCCATGGCCGTGCAGTGTACGTAGTAGTTCCTATTATAGTGCCGCAGCTATGCTACATTGCATGAAATTGTGTGTTGTGTCCGGGAAATGAAAACGTCGACGAGAAATAGACAAAAGCGAGAGATGAACGGACTCACTGTCTAACTTGTCGACCTGGCCATGGACCTGAAGAACGCCGCCCCTAGCGGCAACGGCGAGAAGAAGCATTAGCAGCCACCGGGCCGCCATTACCGTCGAGAATTCAGTTGGGATAGGACACGACCAAGAATATAGTCTTTGTAGTAGTACGCAAGTCGTCTAGAGGGCGGATTAGTTGGGAGAGGGAAACATATATTAGTTTGTCTAACACCACATGGCAACGAGCTCATTTGGGAAGCTTGCCCTACTTAATGAGCTCATATCATATGAGATGCTCACCTAGCTAGTTGAAGCCGAGGCAGATCACATGGGCGATGAGTTGACTTGCATATATACGTATACAAGTCAATCAGTGGCTGTGTGGTGGGTGCAGCATGCAGTGCCCCAGCTGACCGCAGACTTTCATTTGATTTTCTAGGGGGTCGACAGGTTGTGCCACTATAGCATCTGACATCCGGCGACGACTGACTATACCATGCTGCCCGAAGATATTCGGCAGGTACGGCCATGTTAGCCTCGTAGTGTTATTGGCTTCCCCACTATAGCATCTTTGATCTTTCATCCTTCATTGATGGTACCTGATAATGATAGTGTTTTCATGTCGTTTCCTTGCTGAAAACATATGACATTGCCCCTATAGTTGGATCTGGCAATGTCGATGATCGCATGCCTTGCCTTTCCTAAAAATGACATTGTTGGAGAGGCTTTCTCATAGTCTAATTAGTGTTGCCATCAGTGATGGTTGATGTTGATTGGTGTTGTTCTGTGCTATTTATCGCTTTAATATGACTTTAGAAGGCCATTTTTGTTTGCTATGAGTAACATCGATGTTTCGATTAGCTCTTGACATGGTGTTGTCGGGCAAACCGAGTGTATTTAGTCATCTTAACATTAATATATTTCCCCTTACGAAAAAAACACATAGTAGGTAAAGAGTAAGTCTGGTTCCCTTAATAGTAGGAAAATTTTAAATCATAGTAAGATGACAGTGTCTTATGATAGATCACCATTGGCACATAATGTTTAAATTAGTGGCCAAAATTCTAAAAAATGATTGCATTCATTTTAAAACAAGGTACACGTAAAAGGATACACATAAAAAAAATTTACCCACAAAAAAATAATACAAATTTGCATTTTCCTGGATGACACATCACCAAATTTTGTTGTTCTTCAAGTAAAACAAATACTTGCACGAGGGAGACGGAGAAAACTCATTGTACTTGTCCTCTCCTCATCTTGCGACATGGTTGGAATCCTACCGAAATGATGCATCATTTCTATGACTCACACTAGCAGACTGGTTAGTGGTGTATGGATCATAACTTGAGACTAGGTCGCTCCTACTCGCCATGTAAAACTTAGCATTTGTGCTTCCATCGCTGCATCGTGCAGTCTCAAGTTCGATGCACTCCTGCAGCTGCATCACCACCTCGGTCATTGTCGGACGTTGTGCCGGTGTATGCTCAGTACACTTGAGAGCAATGCCCGCTGCTTTCCACACACTGTTGATGTCGTGCTCCCCATGCATGCGCGCATCCACCACACTCTCTATGTTGCCTTGGGAAAGGCGTTCTTGCACCCACTTGATGATGCTTGAAGGTTCTGGGTTATTCAAGATGTGACGTTGGCCCGTGACTATTTCCAACAACACAACTCCAAAACTATACACGTCGCTCTTATTAGTCAGTTGCATTGTTGCTACATACCTACAAATAAAATTGTGAAACACACTGTGAGTAGAGTTTCCAATAGAAAGATTTGGCACATCTACTATGATAAATAAATTTTCGGCTGACTTTCTAATCAAATGGGCTATGTCATTATCATCGATCCTAGGAGAAAAGGTACATCATTTAATATATGGGTTATGCACATCCGGAAAACTAAATAAATTATGCTACTCCTTCTGCTACTAATAAGTGCATGATGTTGTTATAGAAAAATAAGAAAGTACTTAGAATGGCATACTTACTCAGGGGCAAGGTAACCATGCGTGCCAACCAACCTAGCTGTGGACACATGAGTATCATCATTGGAATTGAAAGCCTTGAGTAGGCCAAAATCAGCAATCTTGGCATCAAGGTTTGTATTTAGCAAGATGTTTGATGTCTTCACGTCCCTATGAATGAGGGGTGGATTGCAACCCTTGTGTAGATACTCAAGCCCTGCGTCATCAGCATGAAATCAACATCCATCATGTGGAGTATGAGCTTTGTATAATGAAATGTCATGAACAAATTCTGGATTTAAAAGCTTACCTTGTGCAGATTCCTTTGCAATGCGAAGTCTTCGTGCCCAGGTTAAGGTTGTGTTGTTGTCTTTCTCTGCAGAAAGAAGGGTGGGTGAATAATATTTTTGTTAGATGTTCCTTCAATTTTTTTGGGTTGTTGGGTCTTTCGATATTCTCAATCGATAACATATTAGTGTTCTTCAAGTGTGCACACTTGGTAAATTAACATACCTCTAAGATGTTCATGTAGAGCTCCTTCTGACATGTACTCGTACACAAGTGCAAGGTGCTCTCTATCGTTGCAGTATCCAATCATGGTTACGAGATTTTTGTGATGAATCTTGGCTAATGTTTGAGCCTGAACCAACATAGACTATTATATTATCAAATCGAGAAGTAAACTTCAATTATTTCCTGTGGCATATACTTGAGAAAATCTTACCTCCACCAGGAACTCTTGTAAACCTTGAGCTGATGACTCAGACCGAAGCTTGACAGCCACCTGCGTTCCATTCTCCAAGAAACCATCATAGACTTTACCAAACCCTCCCCGGCCTATCACTCGCTGGAAGTTGTTTGTTATGACCTTTATTTCCTCATACGTGAACCGCTGATTGTCGAGTTGAAATGATGTCTCGTTCTGCGGCTTGACGCTATTGCTTGTTGTTCCTTGAGAAAGAAGTGACGCAAATTAATGCCTCTTATTTCATACTTATATTCATAGCTAAAACCTTTTATGTTTCAGGTAAGACTCTTACCTTGCCTTCTCCTTCTCATGAAAATGAGCAGCACTAAAAGCAACAAGATCACCAGTACTGCAACTATTGGAATGACAATATAGATGGGAACCATAGAATTTCTCTTCTTCTTTGGAGGCATACAAGAGTCTCCATTGGTGCAGAGGTCCGGATTGTTACCATATCTAGAAAAACAAAGAATGAGAAGCTAGATCTATATCCCAATAGCATGCCTACCTTTAGCTAAGAAAGTAAAAGCAATGCATGTCAAAAATAACCGCAGAAATCTAGATACTAGTGGTGGCCTGACCTTAGAGTTAGGAAGCCATCTTGAGTCTTTTTCAGAAGCCTAGAAGGGATTTCTCCTGTAAGCCGATTTCCTGTCAAATCACTAGAAACAAAACAGTGTTTAGGTCAAAATAATGATGAATATGTGTTGGGAGATGAATGCTATAGAAATTTATTCTTAACATCTACAATATGAAAAAAAAATACATACTTGTAATACATTATGAAAATATAATTTATGACCAATTTATTAAAACTCATTTGTTGTTCAGGTCTTAGTTATATTTCTATAGACTCATGTAATTAATTTGGAAAATACATGGAGGGACAATACATTACTTAAAGAAGTTTGACCTAGGACAGAGCTAGAAGTTCATGTAATTTGGTAATATATGGATGGAGTACAACGCTTACTTAAGGGGATACTAGCACATTTGAAATTATATTTGGTTTGGCAGTGAACTTTTAATATCGAACATTATCTAATTAGAAATAACGCTTCCTAAATTTTTAGAAATTCAATGTTATCTATTTTTGTTGAAAAATAGTTATACCCAAATACATTGGTACACTACGAATCAGAATCTTACAAGTACCTAGATAGGTAAAATAAAGTATTTTTATATAGGCATATGTATATTGTACATATATAGGCTCGATATGTAATTATGTCTGATAATTATCGTATGAAGATGTTAGTAGAAACAAAAGACACAAGTATCCTGAAAGTATATTTTTTTACGAATCCAATCATATAATATCCTGTTTTCGAAGTCAATCATATAATTTGTTATCACCCCATCAATATGAATACCTTTTCAAATATTAAAATTCAAAGTAACAGAAGTTCGGCTGCGACACAAATATGTAATAAATGGTCGTAAAAATACTCACATTAGTGCAAGCAATGACAATTGTGAAAGGTTGTCAGGAATGGAGCCTGTGAGATTATTGCGTGACAAATCCCTGCCAAATATAAGGTGTGTGATAAACAAATTAATTACCTTGCAAAATAAGAAAAACATCTAGTATGGAATAGTTTGATAATCTTTTTCTTACAAGTATTGTAAACCTTTGATATCCCCAAAAGAAGAGGAGATATTGCCACTTAGACCCATTGAAGATAAATTCCTGCAGTGTATGTATACAAGAGCTCAGATAAGGATAATTATTCTAGTAATTACAGGACCATTTTTCTTCGTTCATGATTAACTCACAAGCCTTTGACAGTTGGTGCTACAGAGACAGCGTAGTTGCAACTCAATCGGTCCCACGCAAAATTCCTCGGCACGCATGGATCCCCCATCCAGTTCTTTTTCACCCGGTACATGTCTCTGACCGCCGTAATTGCAGAAACTGTTGCAGTTCTCAGGAGCAACGCACAAAGACCAAAAAAAAAATCAGCTGAAATATATTTGTTGGTGCTAACTAGCTAGATTCATGATCGAGAAGATAATTACCATCTTGAGCGGCTGTTGGTACGCCGGTGGTAGGGAGGACCGAGAAGATCTCGACGGCGTTGATGATCGGCGGGAGGGTCGAGTTCGTGGTGGCGTCCAGCGAGTAGTTATACTGGTCGAAGCCACCAGCATCAGGTTTGCTATTGTAGATGGCGTCGGTTACCAGGTACCGTGGCGTCATGGCGTGCGGGTAGTTGAGCTTACCGTTCATGTTGATGTAGAACTCACGCACGGCGTCCTTCTGCAGCTCCGCGAAGTAGAGCATTGAGATATACCCCGGGACGTGGTGTTTAGCGTTCCGCACCGCGTCCCACATAATCCTGACGGGGAAGGAAACGTTGACAGAGGTGATGGCTGTGCGCATCACGGCAGGGGGGACCTCGTAGTTTTTGAATCATTTTCCACGTTCTCAGCCGTCGAAATCTCCAACCACTCTTCCGTTTTCGGCTTGTAGTAGGACGTCCACGGGAGCCATAGCCGGTCGTAGGGGTCGTCCGGGTACCTGCATTGCATGCATGTGGGTCATGGGAAAGTCATAGGTTACCCTACGGTTGTTCGATGCAAAATTACAATCGTACTTACCTAATAACCTTATCAGTGCCAAAGCTGGCCCTGTTGATAAGAACAAGCCCCTGCGTCGCGTTGACTTGCGGGTAGAGCGTCTTCACGAGGGGCCTGAGGGCGAGGCTGGTGATGAACGGCGTTCCGGAGCCGGTGTTGACGAGGCATACCTGCACAGTGCCGCCATAGACGTGGGCGATGACCTCCACGATCATTTGCATGTCGAGTGCAGTGATGTTGACGGTCTTCCAGTAGTTGACGCCGAGGTAAATGTCAAAGATGGGCAGACTGTCGAGGCCGTCGTAGTTGCCGTACATGAAAAAGGCACGAATGAGGTAGCTTGGCCCGGCCGATCCTACGGGGCGGAGCGTGTAGCAGTTGCGCACGCCAGTGGGGAAGCTGCGCACGGTTTGCCAACTCCAGGCCATCGTCGGCCTGATGTACTCGGCGGAGAGATTGCGGTTGGTGCCGGTGTTGATGAAGCCGGCGTCACCGGTTGCCCGCATCTTGGTGACATTATCGATGTGGCCGGGGGAGTTCTCTGGCAGACCGCAATCTATGGTGATGAAACCTGCTTACATGCAATAAGCAGTGGCTGAGTTGGATTCATAGTCCATGGCCATGCAGTATAGTAATCTTTTCGATTCATAATAAATATCGCTCATTTTATATACTGATACTTATTAATACCGTAGCTATGCTACATTGCATGAAATGAAAATGTGGAAAAATCAACAAAATCCAGAAATGGACGGATGACTCACTCGCTAACTTGTCGACTTGGCCATGGACGCCGCAGGTGGTGAGGGCGAGAAGAAGCATTAGCAGCCACCGCCGTGCCGCCATTGCTCTTGCTCTCGACGGTCTCAGCTGATGAGCTAGTTACACTAGCTACTCCACTTCTACCGTCGAGAATTTAAGTTGGGATAGGATGTACACACGACCAAGCGTAGTCTTGTAGTTGTACGTAAGTCGTCTACTGGGCGGATTAATTAGCTCGTAACGAGAGCTCGGGAAGCTTGCCCACTTAATGAGTTGAGGCAGATCACATGGGCAATGACTTGACTTGCATCCATATGTCCGAATCAGTCAATGGCTTTGCTGGGTGCATCATGCAGTGCAGTGCCCCAGCTCGGGGACTTTTTCCTGCTTGTTCGTTTGGTTTCTCTAAAGAGGTCGACAGGTCGTGCCAGTGATTGATTCCCGTGACTATAGTGCACTATACGATCTGACGAATATATTCGGCAGATATGGCCACGTTATGCATGCAGTGCCCTCCTTTCTGGTTTATAGGGTTCGTCTCAAAATCTTCAAATTTCCGTTATACTCCTCGAGGGGCCTGAGGTGCAGAGCTTGCGACCTGGAAGGCCTCGTTGCTCTCAAGGGGTGAGCGTGTGGCAATGATCCAGCAGCCAGCAGGTGCTCTGCTCTACGCCTATACACATCCTCCTGGCCATCCATCTTAAAAAAGGCCAACCCAGTCATCCGCGATTTTCCTTTTGGTTCGTTCGCTTGATGGATCGTCCGTTCGGTGAGCAAGTTGCTGTGTAGTACCTCCATGGACACAGATTTAGCGCCTAGCTACTCGATCGCTGGTGCTCACTGGCCACTACTCGCTGGTTCAAAGCGTGGAGATGGGCACGGTTTCATGGCCTTGTCATGAGATGCCGACGGTTCCCGTGCGAGGCGATCTACGCGGAGCAGCACGGGTACATGCGGAGCTGAAGCGTGCCCTGGACGTGCACGACCACGCGCTGCTGGAGATGCCGACGGGCACCGGCAAGACGACGGCGTTCATCTTCCTCATCATCTCCTGTTTCTTGTTTCAGATGCAGATCGACGGCAGACTTGCTATCAAATCACGGGAAAGAAACCAAGCAATCCGGCGGCTTCGCGTACCGATCATGGACTTGTTCGCTACTTGAAGATATTCCATCCAGATAAAGAACTGTAGATCCATCCAAACAAAAACGGAGCCAGCTAGTATATACCACGGGATTCGCCGCAGGCCCGCCGGACAAGTTATCTCCCCGGCGAAACGCCAGGTCCGCGGCGTTTTGGTACGGAGAACGCAAGGATCCGCGGCGTCCTGACTTGCCATGTTGGCGTCATTACCGGATTGTGGGTCCAGGCCAAAAACGCTGGGGAAGGCGACGTCTCGGGTTAAGTAACGCCGGGGAGCGCCGCGTCTCAGTTGTAATCGAAACGTCGGGGAGGATGGCGTCCTGAAAAGAATCAGATTCTGAAATAGTTTGGATAAAAGGGTCAGATCGCGTTATACTTTCGGAAAGGACGCCGATATCTACCTGACGTTCAGTGGAACGAAGGAAGGACAGATCCCTATCGTTAGGAGAGAACGATCGCTCCACCGAACGTAAACGTTCGTGCCAGACACGGGGTTGTACCGAAACGTTTCAATGATCCCCCTCCTACACAAACGATCCAGGGCACGGTACTAACCCATCCCCCTGTAAAACAAAAAGCAACATCAAGAATGGGTTGTGAGGATAAAAAAAGGCTCAGTTTTGATTCAAATAAAAGAGCATGGCAACAATAATTCTAATCATATGATAAATCCTAGAAGTGCGATACATATTAATAATTAAAAATTTCCACACTTTCTAAATTAAATTTTAATGTTTATGATTATAATTTTTCATTAATGTAAAAAACATAAAGTAAACAGAAACATGCAATGGTAATTAAAATTAAAATTACCATCCATGTTAAATTAAAATTTCCATGTGTAACGTCTAATTGGCATGACAAAACAGAAACTAAAAAATAATTGTTATGTCACACAACTAAGAATTGCCATATCAAACATATAAGAATTGCATGTCACACAACTAAGAATTGCCATGTCACACAAATAAAAATTGTTATGGCAATTTTTGCTCATAGTTTGTGTTAAAATGAAAAAAAAAATGTCACACAAATAAACATTGTTATGGCAATTTTTACTCATAATTTGTGTTAAATGCAAAAAACATTAATATAAGCATGTCAACTTAATAAAAATATGCATCTCCCATGGGATTTTTTTATCCTAAATTTTAATTTCTTTTATTTTACAAGCCATGGAAATTGTAATTTGCGGGGCATGGCAATTTCATACTTCATGAAATTGCCATCTCATGTAAATAAGAGTTACCATGTCACATAAATAGAAATCGCCATGTCACACAACTAAGATTTACCATGTCATATAAATAAGAATTGCCATATCAAACATGTAAGAATTGCCATGTCGCATAAATAATAATTGCCATGTCACACAAAAAATAATTGTGTCGCGTAAATAAGAATTACCATGTCACATAAATAGAAATTGCCATGTCGCACAACTAAGATTTACCATGTCATATAAATAAGAATTGCCATATAAAACATGTAAGAATTGCCATGTCGCATAAATAATAATTTCCATGTCACATCGATAAGAATTGACATGTCGCGCACAACTTATCAAACATGTAAGAATTGCCATGGCAGTTTTTAATCATATTTTGTGTTATACATGAAACGGTTCTTTTATATACTGCCATGGTGATTTTCGATCCTCATTTTTACTTATTTCATTTTACAAGACATGGCAACAATAATTTACGGGACGTGACAATTTCATGCTTCATAAAATTGCCAAAAATGTAGTCATGTAAAAAAATCCATATACCTTTTACATGTCACCAATATAAAAACCTTGCCATTGCAAATATCTTACAAGTTTTGCCATGACAAACAATATACAATTTTTATATGTTACCAAAACAAATTTTGACATAGCATACTTCATTCTATTTTTAATGTACATCATATTTTGCCATAGCAATGAAACTAAAATTGCCATGTTTTTAGATAAAAAGCAATCATACACCTGGCATGTTAATTGCAAAGTTTGACATGGCAAAACCATTCATTCCATTTGAATTGGCGTCAAGTGGACTACACGTATACAGAAATTGTGTTATTCCAGTCAAAGAGCAAAAGGAATCTGGGACTCACCGGGGTGGATATGCGAGCGGCCGAGTATGGAATCCACCGCGATGCGAATCGCGAATGGAGAGGAGACTGTCCTGTTTTCCGTTCCACGCCAGAGCTCCTGCTGGAGGGGAGCTCGGACGCCCGCGCCCGCGGTGCGTTGCTCGTCGAGTTGGCGCTCTTCAGATCCGGTGACTGCATCAATGACGATGACCTCAACATCCCGACGACCGCCATCTCCCTCCCCGGCTTCCACCGCCGACCGCCCGACGAAGAGGTGCCGCGCTTGCCCTGCAGTGTGGCGCCCGCGCCCGCGTTGCTCGTCGAGTTGCCGCGCGCCAACGCCGGCGGCTGCTCTTCAGATCCGGTGACGAGAAAAAGGGCAGTGAGCAAGTGGGTGGGGAATGGATGGGTTGGTGAACAACAGTGTCACGAGAAGAACGAATAACTCGTTCGGGCGGGACTGGGATTCAGTGACTGGCTGTAGTCGTAACTGGCGCTCCATCCATCATACAATCTTCATCTAAGGGCTGTAATTAAGGGATCCGGAAAAATTGCTGAATTTGTTTTTTTTGCTGCGCCCAAAATACAAAATATCTTTGATTGAAACTTTTCGTACTTACAACATGATTTGTTGGCAACATGTATAATTTTTGTTTTGATTTTTTGATGATTTTCAAAATATCCAATTTTGACACTATTCATGCTAAATTTGTCTTTTTTGTTTTTCAATGTGTATTTCAAATTTGGATATAAAAAATCAGCGCAACAGAAGCTTTCGGAATCACCAAGAGAGGGAAGGGGGGCCACCACCAGGCATCCAGGAGGGCAGGTGGCGCGGCCCCACCCTGGGCCGCGCCAGGCACCCTCCTGACTGCCTCGTGGGTCCCCTCGACCCTTCGCCTATATTTACCCCTCGGGGTGGAAACCCCTAATACGGACTCCTCTTTCGCGATCTCGCCTCTGTTCCGCCGCCGCCGCCATTTCTAGATAGGGGCTGCCTGGAGAAGCTGCTCCGGCACCCTGCCGGGAGAAGCTACCCCCTCCGGGAGACCCTCCATAGCCATGGACGCCTCCCGTATGTACTGTGAGTAGTTTCCCTTGGACCATGGGTCCGTGACCAGTAGCTATGTGATCTATCTCTCCTCCTTTTGTGCTTCCACTCTCGAGTCCTCGTGAGCTGCCTCATATGATCGAAGCATCTATGTAATTTCTGCTGTTGCTATGCTGAGTTTGTTGGGATCTGATGGATTATGAGACTATGTTCAGATTGTGATGAGTAATATATTTGGTTCTTCTCTTTTATATTTTGTTCTTGAGTAAACTCTTGCATGTTCTCTGTTGCGGTATTTGCTTTGGCCAAGTGTTTTATTTGCAACTCCAAGAGAGAGCGTTATGCTCGATTGTGGGTTCAGCCCCCTGATGTCTAGCTTGAGTGACAGAAACATGAGACTAGGGGGTGTGCTGTTGCCACTAGGGATAAAACAACGGTGCTTGTACCTGCGGGTGCAAGGATTGTTTACTTTACGCATAGTTCTTTTAATCCAGTTGTCTGTTGCTTTGAGATTACACTTTGGGTGGGATTCGCAACTTAATACCAGCGAGATGTTCTGGATAGATATCTCAAGGTGGATGATTCGTAGTAGATGCAGATGGATTTCGGTCTACTTACCTTGGTGTACTGCCCATTGCTTTTGAGCCCTTCCTTTCTTTGCAGCATAGTTAGCATTGTGGTGCCTTCATAATCCTGTCAATTTCCCAACTGTGATTTGTTTACCTCGCTAGCACTTTTATCGTCTTTTGGGAGAGAGACATCACTAGTGAAAATCACGGGACCCTGGTCCATCTTCATATCACTGTTTACACCCTTATTACTTTCAGTCTTTACTTTCAGTTGCCACTATTATTATCTCTTGCGTTGATCCTTTGTAAACAGCAAGGCCGGAGGAATTGACAACTCCTCTGTACTCGTTGGGAGCAAAGTTATTTTTATCTGTGTGCAAGTCCAGGTGAAGCTAGCAACCTCGGCGCCATTGTTCACTTTACCACCTTCTTGTATCTTTCGGAGTCCTACGGGAGACAAACCTTGGTATCTTTGCCAAGGGAAAACTTGTCGCTGCACTATATCTCACTCTGCACTTGGGGTAATCAACGAGGGCTTGAAGAGTATTAACACTCTCTTGCCATCAGCAAGTTTTTTGGCGCCGTTGCCTGGGACTCCAGTCTACAAGATAGGGGAGTTGCACACTATCTTTTACCTTTGCTTTTTAGTCTTGTTAGTTTACCTTTCAGTTTTTACTTTTGTGTCCTTTATCAAAAATAAAAAAAATATAGTATGTCTAGTTCCTTACTTGCCAATCAATGTCTAACTTCTTTGAAACTAGATCTTATTGGCATGAAGGATTCACCGAGGATCAACAAGAATATTACAAGGAATACCGCTTGTCTCAAAAAGGGATACACTTATGGAGACTAATACATCAATCGTATGAGTATGCTAAAAACTTGTGCTCAATATATAATATATCTTTCTGCAGGGATGAATCTTGTTGCTTTATGAGGCACAAACACCTTGCTTTCCAATGTGAGTACAATGAGGATGAAACCTTAGCTTCTTATGCTAAGGGAAATTATGATTTTTATGATGCAGAAAAAATAGAAGAATTTGTTGCTTATAAGGGTGCCTATGAAATTACTTCTCTTCTTAAAAATATTAATGATTGCCCTTACAAATCTGAGAGTCTTGCTATACTTAACTATTGTTTGGAAAATTACGATGCAAATTATTATATTACTGATCATCTTGAGAGAATCTCTCCCACAAAGGAAGAGACTAATGTTTTGCAGGACTTTATTGAAGAAGAAATTGTTGAACCTAAAAGCCCCTTGGATGAAAAAGAGGAGGAGAGTGACGAACAAAATGAGGAAGAATGGAGCCATCCATGTCTACCTTCTAATGAGAGTAACTCTTTGACTCTTACCTTATATGAGTGTTATGATCCTATGTATTCTTTTGAAATATCCCTTTTTGATGAAGTTGATGCCTTCTATACTTTTGGCCAAGATGCACTATGGATGATGCTCACGAAGATGAACTTGCTATAGTTCCTTACGTTAAGCATGAAATTATTTCTATGGCAACCACACTTGATTGTCCTATTATCCTTTTGAAATCTCCAAATATTCTGAAGAACTTTGCTCTTATCAAGGCTCAATGTGATGAGTTGCATTTATCTTATGATCCTAAAGACAGTGTTGAAAACTATACACGTGTGGTCGTAGGTCATGAACAACATAATTTATGTGATAGTTATATTCTTCATGTTGTTCATGATACTACTGAAAATTACTTTGAGAGAGCTAAGTTTGGTTGTAGAAACTTCCATGTTACAAAAATACCTCTCTTCATGTTGAAAGTTTTGAAGTTGTTCTTGTTCCACTTTCCTATGCTTGTCTCTTTGTGCTTATTTGATTTATTTTCTTACAAGATGCCTATGCATAGAAAGTGGGTTAAGCTTAAATGTGTTTCATATTTTCTTCTTGATGCTCTCTTTTGCTTCAAATTCTTATTTTTTTATGAGAGCATCTTTTAAAATCTTTAAGCCTAGCTAATGGCTCTAAAGAAGCGCTTTCGGGAAGCAGCCCGCAACGAATTTAGGTTTTTATTTTTGCTTTTTTTATGTTCTTAGTGGTCTTGATGATTGTTACTACTGTAGCAACATCATTGTATCTTTAATTTTCAAGCTTTGTGCCAAGTTTAGCCTCATACGGCAAGGGAAGTAAAAGTTGTGACATGTTGTCCAGAAAACAGATTCTGTCCTCGTGACTAGAAAAATCAGAGAAAAATCCCAGTTCATCTTTTTGAGCTGAATTTTTTACACACCGTGCTCTATACAATTATGAAACTTCCGTATGTTCTGAGTTTTTTTATTTGAGTTGCAGAAGTATCCCTAAAAAATTCGTTTCTATCTGCTGTTCTGTTTTTCACAGATTCTGCCACGTTTTGTCTCTCTTCACTTTTGCAAACCTTAAGCTTGCTTTTTCTTTGCAATAACCTTTTGGAAATCTTCTGTTTGCAAAAAGTTTTTTTCAAACAAAAAGCAAGCTTAAGGTTTGCAGAAGTGAAGAGAGGCAAAACGTGGCAGAATCTGTGAAAAACAGAACAGAAGGTAGTAGAGAATTTTTTAGGGATACTTATGCAACTCAAATCAAAAAACTCAGAACATACGGAAGTTTCGTAATTGTATAGAGCATGCTGTGTAAAAATTTCAGCTCAAAAAGATGAACTGGGATTTTTCTGTAATTTTTCTAGTCACGAGGACAGAATCTGTTTTCTGGACAGCATGTCACAACTTTTACTTCCCTTGCCGTATGAGGCTAAACGTGGCACAAAGCTTGAAAAATAAAGATACAATGATGTTGCTACAGTAGTAACAATCATCAAGACCACTAAGAACAGAACAAAAGCAAAAAGAAAAACCTAAATTCGTTGCGGGCTGCCTCCCGAAAGCGCTTCTTTAGAGCCATTAGCTAGGCTTAAAGATTATGAAAGATGCTCACAAGAGAATAAGAATTGAAGCAAAAGAGAGCATCAAGAAGCAAATGTGAAACACATTTAAGCCTAACCCACTTCCTATGCATAGGCATCTTGTAAGAAAATAAATCAAAGAAGCACAAAGTGACATGCATAGGAAGGTAGAACAAGAACAACTTCAAAACTTTCAACATGAAGAGAGGTGTTTTTGTAACATGGAAGTTTCTACAACCAAAATTTCCTCTCTCAAAGTAATTTTCAGTAGCATCATGAACAACATCAAGAATATAAATATCACATAAATCATGTTGTTCATGACCTACAAGCACACGTGTATTGTTTTCAACACGGTTTTTAGGATGATAAGATAGATGCAACCCATCACATTGAGCCTTGATAAGAGAAAAATTCTCCGGAATAGTTGGAGATTTCAAAAGGATAATAGGGAAATCAAGTGTGGGTGCAACAACAATAATTTCATGCTTAACATAAGGAACTATAGCAAGTTCATCTTCGTAGGCATCATTCATAGTGGCATCATGGCCATCAACAAAGCAAGTATCAAAATCATCAGAAAGGGGAGTATCAAGTGAGTCCTCGGAATCATAAGATTCCTTTTCATAGCAATCATTAGCCTCTTCTTGGGCAGCAAGCATTCTATTTTTAAAATCCTCAATATAAGCATTGGAATTATAATTCTCAAAGCAATAAGCAAGAACATCAAAGTTTCCAGACTTGTGAATAGTATCGTAATACTTTTCAATCAAAGAAGCAATCTCATAAGCACCTTTAAAAGCAACAAACTCTTCAATCTTTTCACAATCAAAGTAATCATAAACACCTTTGTCATAAGAAGATAGCATCTCATTTTCATTAAACTCACATTGGAAAGGAAGGTGTTTACGCTCTATATTAGAGCATCAAGTAAAATCATAAATGTGGCATAAACACTCAGCATAGCAATAAGAAACTTGTATTTGATCCCATAAGTGTTTCCCTTTCTGAGATAGGCGGTGCCGCGTATAATGAGCATGCTCATCCAATGATTTTCCCTCAACCAAGTCGGTTGGGTTTTTAGCGCGAGCACAAATTAATCGAAGACGATCCAAGTGAAACATGTCCATCCTACCATATCTGGGTGGTTCCACACCCATGGTGAAGATAGCATTAGTAGGTATTTTTGGTATTTTTTATAAGGGACACAAAAGTAAAAACTGAAAGGTAAACTAACAAGACTAAAAAACAAACGTAAAGGGTAGTGTGCAACTCCCCTATCTTAGCACTCGGAGTCCCCGGCAACGGCGCCAGAAATTTTGCTTGATGTGCGAGGTGATGATAGTGATTTCTCGCCCTTCGTTGGTAAACCCCAAGTGGAAGGTGTGATGTAGCACAGCAGAAAATTTCCCTCAGTAAAGATACCAAGGTTTGTCTCCAGTAGGACTCCGGAGATGATAAGTAGGTGTCAGCGGCGCGACTGACGCAGACCTGCACACAGACACAAATAACTTTGTTTCCAACGAAGTTCAGAGAGGTTGTCAATCTCTCCGGTCTTGTTGTTCACAAAGGATCAAACACAAGGGATAATGATAGCAACTGAAAGTAAAAGCAGAAAAGTAAATGAGCGTGGAAACAGTGATGAGGATATGGACCGGGATACGTGATGTTCACTAGTGATGTCTCTCTCCCAAAAGACGATAAAACTGCTATGCGAGGTGAACAAATTACAGAAGGGCAATTGACAGGATTATGAACGCACCGCAATGCTAACTATGCTACAAAAGAAAGGAAGAGGCTCAAAAGCATGGGCGGAACGCCAAAATAAGTAGACCGAAATCCAACTGCATCTACTACTAATCATCCACCTTGAGATATCTATCCATAACATCTCGCTGGTATTAAGTTGCGAGCCCCACCCAAAGTGTAAACCCAAAGCAACAGACAACTGCATTAAAAAGCACTTTGCGTAAAGTAAACAATCCTTGTAACCGCGGTTACAAGCACCGCTGTTTTCCCCCTTGTGGCAACAACACATCCCCTACACTCATGTTTCTGTCACTCAAGCGTGTCATCAGGGGGCATGAACCCACAATCGAGCATAACGTTCCCTCTTGGGGTTACTACCTAGTACTTGGCCAAAGCAATAAACAACAACGGAGAACATGCAAGAATTACTTAAGAACAAAAATATAAGAGATAAGAACCAAATATATTACTCAATCACAATCTGAACATAATCTCATAATCCATCAGATCCCATCAAACTCAGCATAGCAACAGCAGAAAGATTACAAAAGTGCCTCGATCATGTAGGGAAGCTCACGAGGTCTAAACCATGAAGAACAAAGAGGGGAGGAGAACATCACATAGCTACTGATCATGAACCCATGGTCCAAAGGAAACTACTCACGATACATCCGGGAAGCATCCATGGTGGAGAGGAGACTCCCGGAGGTTGGCCCTCCCTCCGGCAGGGTGCCGGGAAGAGGTCTGCTGGTGCTCCCGATCTCGGAAGCGCGGCGGCGGCGGAACAGAGGCGAGATCACGAAAAAGGGTTCTAGCTTCGAGGGTTTCTCGTCACGGAAAATATATAGGCGAAGGGGGGCAGCCAGGGGGGGCCACCAGGGGTCCAGGCGCCCCCCTGGCGCGGCCAGCCCCTGGGGCATGCCACCAGGGCGCCTGGCCCCCTGGCTGTGGCCCTCTGCCCCACTCAGGTCCTTCCGGAAGGTTCTTCTGCGCTGATTTTTTATCTGATTTTTCCTGAATTTTTGGAGCACTTTTTATATGGGGGAAAACTGAAATAGAAAAACAGCAGAAAACAGGAACTGGCACTGTGGTGCACTGAGTTAATAGGTTAGTCCAAATATGATCAAAATTGTATGAAAGTGTATCTAGATCATAGCAATATCACACAAAACATGCATGGAGCAAGCAGAAATTATAGATACGTTTTGGACGTATCAACATCCCCAAGCTTAATTCCTGCTCGTCCTCGAGTAGGTAAATGATAATAGCATAATTTCTGTGGTGACATGCTAGCAACCATATAAGAACTTTGAAAAGTAAAGCAATCAAGGTTAGAGATTCAATTCAAGTCATAACGTGCAAGAGTCTATATTAGCATTGAAACAAGTAACAAAAGAACATTAGGTGCAAGAGCTCTCGGTGTCCGTGACTCGAATGTCTCCAAATGGTGTTTGCGTGCAAGAAGGGGGATAGGGAATACGAGAAAAATATTTATTTGTTGATAACTCAATCTACTAAAGTTTCACACTTGGTCTTTTTTTGGAATCTTATCTTGACTCGTCCCCAGACCACTAGCCAGGTACAAGTCAATTTGATCCACTCCTTTTTCAATATTTTGAGCACTCATGCAATGGATGAGCGTAAGCACGAGAGTTGACACTTAGGATGGAAAAGAGAGGAGTACGGAGGAGGAGGAGGAAGACAAAAAGGAATGAGAAAGGCTCACATCAATGAGGACAATCATAGGCAAGATATGCCAAATGATAGATATGATGTGAGGAGTAGGGATTGCCATGCAACGGATGCACATATGAGCTAGGAAGCTCTCCAATGGAACTAGTGGCGGTGCATCTAACTTGCTCGCTCATGAAGACCTAGAGCTCTTTTGAGGAGGCTTGTCCTTGGAATATGCAAGCCAAGTTCTATAGTGTGAAGGTCCCCACATAGCTATATGCATAATGATCATCTCTATGGAGTACAAGGATATAAAGGGAGTACTAGTGTGGATCTCTCAAAAGGATAGTAGTGTTGCCCCTTTCTCTCTTTTTATTTCTTTTTTCTCTTTTTTCTATTTTTTTGTATTTTTTGTGGCCTCAATGGCTCTTTCTATTCAACTCTCATTTGTCCTCTTTGGGATCTTTTATTGTGTCCACTTTGGGATCTTTTCCGCACTTAAGGGCAACACTCTATTTTACAAGAAGGTAAAGGAGATCTTTCACACTTTACAAGGTACTCAAAATCATAAAGAAGATGTAACTATCATGATGTATGCAAGGTATGCGTCTGCCAGTGTAGCAGAATATGCAATGATACTAGCGCGTCATGTAGCAATGATTAGGGCAAGGCCCCACTAGCATGCGGCTCATCGATCAAGCAAAAGCATGTATGACATGAAGATCAAGTCATGAAGAGGTGGATGTTGCATGGCAATATATCTCGGAAAGGCTATGGAAATTCCTTGATAGGTAGGTATGGTGGCTGTTTTGAGGAAAGATATAAGAAGGCTTATGATGACAGAGCGTATCATGCCAAGGGTTTGGATGTACCGGCGAAGGTGGACACCAACTCTCGGAGTGAGAAGAAGGCAATGCACGACACGGGAGAGGCTAGCAAAATATGGGAAGGTGGAAGTGTCAACTTTCAATACTTACATTAGTCCGAAGAACTCATGCACTTATTATCGGTAACTCTCAATCTAATAAGGAGGTTCACAAAGAGACAAGTACCCCGAGGAGGAGTGTATGGGGGTTTGGTTATCCTTGCGCATCCTCGACTCATGGTACGTGAGTGTACTCTAATATTCGATCCCTCCAAAGATTAGTGATTCATCTAGTAGCTAGAGTTCTCAACTAGTTTTGTAGGTTTTGAAAATACACACGGATTTCCCAAAATACGACACCTATCACTAATAGGCTAGAGCTCTTGACACCAAAAGTTCAGACATTACTCACATCAATACCTCAAAACTATTGCAAGTTACTACTAGAATTAAATAGCAACCTCAATTACCTACTTCCAAGACAAAACACAACTCAGTGCAACAACCAACTATCTTAACAAGATAAACATGAAAACTAAAGAGAGTTCTAGCAACAAACTAAACAAAAGCCAAGGATCTTGCTAAAGACAAACTAAGACTAAAACTAAACATGTCAGCAGCTACGAAAAGATAAAGAACACACAACAGCAAAAAGATAAGCAGGAAAAATCCTATGATGTGTTCTAGATTGGAGTGGAGCATGTTTCTCTCCCACACAAAGTAAGATGGGGTCTAACTTGTTTTGACCAGCAAGCAAAACTAAAGAAAACTAAAAATAAAACCTAAGAGCGAGACGCTCCAAGCATAGCACATAACGCATGAAGTGATAAAAATATAGTGAGGCGAAGGACGAACTGATGATTGTTGATGGAGAAGGGGATGCACGGGGGCATCCCCAAGCTTAGACGCTTGATTATCCTTGAATATTTATTGAGGATGCATGGGGGCATCCCCAAGCTTGAGCGCTTGACACTCCTGGATCTTCTTTCATCATCTTCCATCGCACACTTGAAAACTCCCTTCATACATAACTCATCATAAGCTGATTAGAGAGGTTAGTACCCTTAATAAAATAATTTTTCCCCACTGGATATAAAGATATTCTTGAATAGCTACTGTTTCTCAGGAGTGCCAAAAAGTTTTTTTCAAACAAAAAGCAAGCTTAAGGTTTGCAGAAGTGAAGAGAGGCAAAACGTGGCAGAATCTGTGAAAAACAGAACAGAAGGTAGTAGAGAATTTTTTAGGGATACTTATGCAACTCAAATCAAAAAACTCAGAACATACGGAAGTTTCGTAATTGTATAGAGCATGCTGTGTAAAAATTTCAGCTCAAAAAGATGAACTGGGATTTTTCTGTAATTTTTCTAGTCACGAGGACAGAATCTGTTTTCTGGACAGCATGTCACAACTTTTACTTCCCTTGCCGTATGAGGCTAAACGTGGCACAAAGCTTGAAAAATAAAGATACAATGATGTTGCTACAGTAGTAACAATCATCAAGACCACTAAGAACAGAACAAAAGCAAAAAGAAAAACCTAAATTCGTTGCGGGCTGCCTCCCGAAAGCGCTTCTTTAGAGCCATTAGCTAGGCTTAAAGATTATGAAAGATGCTCACAAGAGAATAAGAATTGAAGCAAAAGAGAGCATCAAGAAGCAAATGTGAAACACATTTAAGCCTAACCCACTTCCTATGCATAGGCATCTTGTAAGAAAATAAATCAAAGAAGCACAAAGTGACATGCATAGGAAGGTAGAACAAGAACAACTTCAAAACTTTCAACATGAAGAGAGGTGTTTTTGTAACATGGAAGTTTCTACAACCAAAATTTCCTCTCTCAAAGTAATTTTCAGTAGCATCATGAACAACATCAAGAATATAAATATCACATAAATCATGTTGTTCATGACCTACAAGCACACGTGTATTGTTTTCAACACGGTTTTTAGGATGATAAGATAGATGCAACCCATCACATTGAGCCTTGATAAGAGAAAAATTCTCCGGAATAGTTGGAGATTTCAAAAGGATAATAGGGAAATCAAGTGTGGGTGCAACAACAATAATTTCATGCTTAACATAAGGAACTATAGCAAGTTCATCTTCGTAGGCATCATTCATAGTGGCATCATGGCCATCAACAAAGCAAGTATCAAAATCATCAGAAAGGGGAGTATCAAGTGAGTCCTCGGAATCATAAGATTCCTTTTCATAGCAATCATTAGCCTCTTCTTGGGCAGCAAGCATTCTATTTTTAAAATCCTCAATATAAGCATTGGAATTATAATTCTCAAAGCAATAAGCAAGAACAACAAAGTTTTCAGACTTGTGAATAGTATCGTAATACTTTTCAATCAAAGAAGCAATCTCATAAGCACCTTTAAAAGCAACAAACTCTTCAATCTTTTAAACATCAAAGTAATCATAAACACCTTTGGCATAAGAAGATAGGATCTCATTTTCATTAAACTCACATTGGAAAGGAAGGTGTTTACGCTCTATATTAGAGCAGCAAGTAAAATCATAAATGTGGCATAAGCACTCAGCATAGCAATAAAAAACTTGTATTTGATCCCATAAGTGTTTCCCTTTCCGAGATAGACGGTGCCGCGCATAATGAGCATGCTCAACCAAGGATTTTCCCTCAACCAAGTCGGTTGGGTTTATAGCGCGAGCACAAATTGATCGAAGACGATCCAAGTGAAACATGTCCATCCTACCATATTTGGGTGGTTCCACACTGCTTTGTTGGCTTCTCGCCCTTCGTTGGTTACCCCAAGTGTAAGGTTTGAGATGCAGTGCATCAGCAAGTTTCCCTCGGTGAAGATACCAAGGTTTGTCTCCAGCAGGACTCCAGAGATGATAAGTAGGTGTCAGCGGCGCAACTGACGCGGACCTGCACACAGACACGGATAACTTTGTTCCAAACGAAGTTCAGAGAGGTTGTCAATCTCTCCGGTCTTGTTGTTCACAAAGGATCAAACACAAGGGATAATGATAGCAACTGAAATTAAAAGTAGAAAAGTAAATGAGCGTGGAAACAGTAATGAGGACATGGACCGGGATACGTGATGTTCACTAGTGATGTCTCTCTCCCAAAAGACGATAAAACTGCTAAGCGAGGTAAACAAATTACAGAAGGGCAATTGACAGGATTATGAACGCACCGCAATGCTAACTATGCTACAAAAGAAAGGAAGAGGCTCAAAAGCACGGGCAGTACGCCAAAAAAAGTAGACCGTAATCCAACCGCATCTACTACTAATCATCCACCTTGAGATATCTATCCAGAACATCTCGTTGGTATTAAGTTGCGAGCCCCACCCAAAGTGTAAACCCAAAGCAACAGACAACTACATTAAAAAGCACTTTGCGTAAAGTAAACAATCCTTGCAACCGCGATTACAAGCACCGTTGTTTTCCCCCTTGTGGCAACAATACATCCCCTAGACTCATGTTTTTGTCACTCAAGCATGTCATCGGGGGGCATGAACCCACAATCGAGCACAACGTTCCCTCTTGGAGTCACTACCTACTACTTGGCCAAAGCAACAAACAGCAACGGAGAACATGCAAGAATTACTTAGGAACAAAAATATAAGAGATAAAAACCAAATATATTACTCAATCACAATCTGAACATAATCTCATAATCCATCAGATCCTATCAAACTCTGCATAGTAATAGCAGAATGATTACAAAAGTGCGTCGATCATGTAGGGAAGCTCACGAGGTCTAAACCATGAAGAACAAAGAGGGGAGGAGAAAATCACATAGCTACTGATCAAGGACCCATGGTCCAAGGAAAAATACTCACAAGACATCCGGGAAGCATCCATGGTGGAGAGGAGACTCCCGGAGGTCGGTCCTCCCTCCGACAGGGTGCCGGGAAGAGGTCTTCTGGTGCTCCCGATCTCGAAAGCGCGACGGCGGCGGAACAGAGGCGAGATCGCGAAAAAGGGTTTTGTCTTCGGAGTTTCCCCGTGACGGAGAATAAAATTGCGAAGGGGGGGGCAGCCAGAGGTGGACCAAGGGCCCCAGGCGCCCCCCTGGCGCGGCCAGGGGTGGGGCCGCGCCGGGTGGCCGCCTGCGCCACCTATGGCTCCCCTCTGGCCCCACTCGGGCTCTTCGCGAAGCTTCCTGTACGCTGATTTTTCCTATAATTTTCCCGGAATTTTTCTGGCACTTTTTATATGGGGGAAAACTAAAATAGAAAAACAGCAGAAAACAGGAACTGGCACTGGGGTGCACTGAGTTAATAGGTTAGTCCAAATATGATCAAAAGTGTATGAAAGTGTATCTAGAACATAGCAATATCACACAAAACATGCATGGAGCAACCAGAAATTATAGATACGTTTTGGACGTATCACACACCCATGGTGAAGATAGCATCAGTAGGTATTTTTTGTATTTTTGATAAGGTACACAAAAGTAAAAACTGAAAGGTAAACTAACAAGACTAAAAAACAATGGTAAAGGGTAGTGTGCAACTCCCCTGTCTTAGCACTCGGAGTCCCCGGCAACGGCGCCAGAAATTTTTCTTGATGTGCGAGGTGATGATAGTGATTTCTCGCCCTTCGTTGGTAAACCCCAAGTGGAAGGTGTGATGTAGCACAGCAAATTTTTTCCCTCAGTAAAGATACCAAGGTTTGTCTCCAGTAGGACTCCGGAGATGATAAGTAGGTGTCAGCGGCGCAACTGACGCGGACCTGCACACAGACACAAATAACTTTGTTTCCAACGAAGTTCAGAGAGGTTGTCAATCTCTCCGGTCTTGTTGTTCACAAAGGATCAAACATAAGGGATAATGATAGCAACTGAAAGTAAAAGCAGAAAAGTAAATGAGCGTGGAAACAGTGATGAGGATATGGACCGGATACGTGATGTTCACTAGTGATGTCTCTCTCCCAAAAGACGATAAAACTGCTATGCGAGGTGAACAAATTACAGAAGGGCAATTGACAGGATTATGAACGCACCGCAATGCTAACTATGCTACAAAATAAAGGAAGAGGCTCAAAAGCATGGGCGGAACGCCAAAATAAGTAGACCGAAATCCAATTGCATCTACTACTAATCATCCACCTTGAGATATCTATCCAGAACATCTCGTTGGTATTAAGTTGCGAGCCCCACCCAAAGTGTAAACCCAAAGCAACAGACAACTGCATTAAAAAGCACTTTGCGTAAAGTAAACAATCCTTGTAACCGCGGTTACAAGCACCTTTTTTCCCCTTGTGGCAACAGCACATCCCCTAGACTCATGTTTCTGTCACTCAAGCGTGTCATCAGGGGTCATGAACCCACAATCGAGCATAACTTTCCCTCTTGGGGTTACTACCTACTACTTGGCCAACGCAATAAACAGCAACGGAGAACATGCAAGTATTACTTAAGAACAAAAATATAAGAGATAAGAACCAAATATATTACTCAATCACAATCTGAACATAATCTCATAATACATCAGATCCCATCAAACTCAGCATAGCAACAGCAGAAAGATTACAAAAGTGACTCGATCATGTAGGGCAGCTCACGAGGTCTAAACCATGAAGAACAAAGAGGGGAGAAGAACATCACATAGCTACTGATCACGGACCCATGGTCCAAAGGAAACTGCTCACGATACATCCGGGAAGCATCCTTGGTGGAGAGGAGAGGTCGGCCCTCCCTCCGGCAGAGTGCCGGGAAGAGGTCTGCTAGTGCTCCCGATCTCGGAAGCGTGGCGGCGGCGGAACAGAGGCGAGATCGCGAAAAAGGGTTCTGGCTTCGAGGGTTTCTCGTCACGAAGAATATATAGGCGAAGGGGGGCAGCCAGGGGGGGACCTGGGGTCCAGGCGCCCCCCTGGCGCGGCCAGCCCCTGGGGCGCGCCACCAGGGCGCTTGGGCCCCTGGTGGTGGCCCTTTGGCCCCACTCAGGTCCTTCCGGAAGGTTCTTGTGCGCTGATTTTTTATCTGATTTTTCCCGAATTTTTGGAGCACTTTTTATATGGGGGAAAACTGAAATAGAAAAACAGTAGAAAACAGGAACTGGCACTGTGGTGCACTGAGTTAATAGGTTAGTCCAAATATGATCAAAAGTGTATGAAAGTGTATCTAGATCATAGCAATATCACACAAAACATGCATGGAGCAAGCAGAAATTATAGATACGTTTTGGACGTATCACGGAGCAGACGCCGCCCGCACAGCCAACCTATCTGGCGGTTGTAGCTACTCACCCAACTCAAGGCTCCACGCCACTCGCGACCGCTCGAGTGGAGCCCCAGCATGGAGAAGCACCATCGCACGTATTAGCAAGGAGGCGGCAAGGACACCATCGCAGGTGTTCATGGCAGAAGTTGGCGCACCAGCATCAGGTAACAACGGACGAATCGATGACCCGGGCACTCGTCAAGACACCCCAACCACCAACAGGGTGGAAGGTCCCGGCAACACCAGTCAGATGGTCGTACAGCTAGGAGAACCGGGGACCATACCAAGGAAAGTCCCGGTGGAACAAGGACCCAGCAATCAAAAAAGCAATCAGCCGCCAAGCAGCAAACAACAAGCACCCGGCCAAGGCAGCCAGCCATCACGCAGCATGCAGCAAACCCCGATTGCAGCGGCAGACGGACGACCCAAAGAAAAAATATACTTGTCCAAGGAATCAATGGCAACGGTAAAGGAAGCAGTCGCCCGCGGAAGGTTACTACCATCAGATGCCTCAAGGGATGAGATAAGGGCATACAACAAGCTAGAGGGCGAGCTAACCCAGCAGACGAGACAGTGGCGCCTAGCCATGGAGAAGAAAGAAAAGGCGGAACTCAAAAAGAAAAGCAGTCGCAGACAACCTCCCAGAAGTGACTCACCAGGCCACGACTCCCCCACCCGTAACAGATCGAAACTCAACAACCTGCGGAAGACAGAAAGGGCGAGAGTGGTGCGGAAACTGGAAGACGACTTCAGATCAGAGGAAGACGACGACGAAGAAGAACCCCTCACTCCGGCAAAAGCACTCATAAGCGCCCAGGACTACCTGTCTCGTGCCCAGAAAAGCAGAAAGGGCAAGACGGATCGCTACACTTCCATTGCTTTGCAGATAATGAAGGACGCCATCGATGCCTCGATCCTAATAAATCCAGCGCAAAACGGCAGTCTCGCGAGCGGACACCGGACAGAGACCCCAGTTCACCAGACGACGACGACGACAGTAATGACGACAGGCGCAGGCGCCCCGACAGGTACAAGAAACACGACAGCGACGACAACAACAGGCGCCGCAGCACTCGGCGAGATGCGCGAGACGACATCACGCAGAACAGATTCAACCGCAGCAGGCGAAGACGCGCAGCACGCGAGGAGTACTCGAACGAAGAGGCTTCCGACGAGGAAATCGAGCCATGTGGAGCACTATGCTTCACACGTGCCATACATGAGACGCGTATGCCAAACGGGTTCAGACTGAACTCCACGACACTAAAGTACAACAGACTCGAGGAGCCGGAGGCATGGCTCGATGGCTACCTAACAACAGTCAAGTTTCAAAGAGGAACCAACGTCACGGTAATGCAGTACGTGCAGCTCATGCTCGAGAGCTCCGCTCGACATTGGCTGAAGAATCTTCGGCGCGGATCCATCAGCTTCTGGAGCCAGTTCCGAGGAGTCTTCATAGAAAACTTCAAATCCACATACAAGCGACCAGCCTCACTCGAGGAACTGCGGGCATGCAAACAAGGAACGAGGGAGGCCCTGCGAGCATACATCCAGCGATGGACGATACTCAAGAATTCAGCGGAAGACATCTCGGACGAAAGTGCGATCGACGCATTCAGGCGAGGCCTTGAGCGCGTTGAATTCAAGGAGCAGCTCGGACAGATGAAAGTCTGAACACTCGCATGGCTGTTAGAACTAGCCAACAGCTGGGCGGACGGAGAATATTCCGTTCGTAATGAAACAGAAACCCACACTGCACGATCAGAGTACGACTACGACTACAACGGGGATAGAGGAGCCGGCAGAAGAAGGAAGCGACCCAGACGGAACTTCTACGACGACAGAGGACCTGACATGGTCACCGCCGGTTTCTCGGACGATCGGAACGGCAGGCACCGCTATGACAACAGATCACAGCGACGAGACAACGCAGAAGACGAGCCCAAGGTTCAGAGACGAGAATGGAGGACAAGGCAGCCACGCGACGGCACTCGTGCATTCCTCTCCGCCAAAGAACAACTCGACGGACCATGTTCTATACACGGATTCAGAAACGAGCGAGGAGAGCTCAGATCGTCCCACACCCTCAGGAATTGCAGAAGCTTCAACGAGTTGGTCGAGGAGAAAAGGCGCTCCGCAGCCGCAACAGCACGACCACTCGCAAGCATAGAAGTTGGGCCACTCGTCCACGAAGCGCCACCATCCCGCCTTTGCCAACAAGACATGTGTCCGCCATCCAGGAATGGCAAAGGACACCAGAAGAGGAAAACCAGTACCCAGAAGCCCACGGGAGGATCTACATGATACAAGAAGGCAAACCTTCCAACAGGCAGCAGAAACAAGTCACCAGACAAGTCTTCCTGGCAACCTCCGCACACCCGGCCGTCGCAGAGTACCTGCGCGGGTCGGAGACAGAAATTGCCTTCTCCCGGGACGACTACCCGCCATTCGTTCCCCAACCAGGGCACGCCGCGCTAGTACTCGAGGCCAGAATCGGAAATTATGACATGTCGCGAGTATTCATGGACGGCGGCAGTGGGATCAACATCATCTTCACCCGAACACTCGACGACATGCTCATCCAAAACAACGCACTCAAGTCCTCAGGCACAACCTTCCACGGGATCGTACCAGGAAAAGCAGTCTACCCCCTCGGAAGGATAAGCCTGGAGGTAGTCTTTGGGAACGCGACAAACTTACGCAAGGAAACACTTGACTTTGAAGTGGTCAACTGGAAGTCGCAATACCACGCAATTCTCGGGCGACCAGCTTTCGCTCACTTTATGGCCGTACCCCATTACGCCTACCTTAAACTGAAGATGCCAGGCCCACACGGGGTCATCACAATCAGCGGCAGTTTCGACAGATCCGACCGCTGCGACAAGGAATTCCACAAGATAGCAGAAGCCTTCGTAGCCCACCAAGGCAGCAGGACCACGGGACTCGCAGAAGAAGCGCTCCCGTAGAAGGAAAGGAACATCGCCCGAAGAACCCCGGCACTCGGAGACAAAGCTACCAGGCCCTTAAGGCCACTGCATCATCGTTCTAAGAAAAAGGGACATGTCTTCAACAGAGCCCTCCTACTCTTTGTAAGAGACAGCAGGAAATGTACATAAATATTTTTACTCAAAATTTGTTGGCACTCGGGGGCTCGCCGAAGCAGCCACCCCCCGAGGCGTCCTCCGCAACCGCGGCACATCAACTTGGCACTCAGGGGCTCGCCGAAGCAGACACCCCCCGAGGCGTCCTCCGCAATCGCGGCACATTAACTTGGCACTCGGGCGCTTGCCGAAGCAGCCACCCCCCGAGGCGTCCTCCGCAATCGCGACACATTAACTTGGCACTCGGGGGCTCGCCGAAGCAGCCACCCCCGAGGCGTCCTCCGCAATCGCGACACATTAACTTGGCACTCGGGGGCTCGCCGAAGCAGCCACCCCCCGAGGCGTCCTCCGCAATCGCGACACAATAACTTGGCACTCGGGGGCTCGCCGAAGCAGCCACCCCCCAAGGCGTCCTCCGCAATGGCGGCATATTAACTTGGCACTCGGGGGCTCGCCGAAGCATCCACCCCCCGAGGCGTCCTCCGCAATCGCGGCAACCCTCTAGGAACGTCCCCCGCAACTACAAACGCAGACGACCCTCCAAGACAACATAGAATATATACAACCAAGAAGAAGCATATACAACGAAGGGAAGCACCTAATATTTAGGCTCCAAATTCGCCTTAATAAGTGCACCTAGATGGCAGTCGTTCTCTTCGCAAACTCGCCTCACAACCTGGTGCGCAGGCCTATCTACAGCCATGTAGTGCTCATTCATCGGATGATCCCTACCGCCTGGAGGACCCGCCACCACCTGAGAAAAATCCACCCCCGGCCAATGAGTATTGACCAAACCCAAAGCAGCTCGGGCTCCAGCACGAATCTGATGATCCATCACTCGACGTAACTCGGCAGGCTGAGAAAATATGCGACAGAGCCTCTCAAGGGACGAAGGAACAATCTCCAACGGATAGAACTCAGCATGAATACCACCCAATACCCGCTGGCAGTATTTGAGAGCATCCGGCACCCGCTCAACTCGGAGACGAGCAAAGCAAACGCTCGAGCACGAGCCCCATCCGCCCAAAAGGGATTGCTCGCCTGCACTCTGGGATCATCAAGCCGCGACATCTCTGACTGAACAGCCCTCTCTTCATCCCGAGTCCGCCCTGCCAGCACTTCGAAAGTCAAAAACTACGATGAAGACAGAGACGGCAAAACCTACTAAACGGAATCAAGCAACCAAGCAGAGGCAAGACTCACCCCGCAGGAGGTCGGACAACTTCACCACCCACGAAGCAAGGCTATCAACCACGGCCTCGGCACGCTCGCGCCGAGTACGCTGAACGGCTACGGATCCCTTCAGTCGAACAACCTCCCGCTCAGCGTCCTTCAGTCGCAAGCAAACGGACTCGTACGCACCCTCGCGAGCGTCATCCTTCAGCGAATTCCAAGGACGAAGAACACCCGGAGTGGCCTACCGCAGGATGAACAAAACAAAGAAATCAAAAACAGCACGAGGAACAGCCAAGCAGTCACCCAGATAAAGGTAGCGAAAGATCAATCATCACAGCGGAGTCACGAATTACAGACAAAGTTTCAAAGCGACGCAACACTACTGTGCCTCCCCCTCACCTACGACAGGGGATCCCGTGCATCTACAACCTGTTGCAGGCGACGAGCCAGCTTATCGGCTCGGTCGTCCTGCTCATCAGAATAGTCCGGGATGGTCTCAACTAAGGAATCATCAATGGAAACCCAAGCCCCATAAGGACGACAAGGGCCGTGGAAGAACCACTCACCACGCTCTCCGCAACCAGCTCCACCATACGTTTCCCATCCGGGCCGAACGCAGCAACCCGAGCACCCAGGCCATCAGGTACCTTTGAACCCTCCGACATAAGGTGCTCGTGCGCAAGACCCACAAGATCGGAAGCCCGGGCGCAGACGTCCTCGACCACCGTAACAACATCTGCAACAACATCGACAACACCTTGGAGAATTCCAGACCCTGACGCAGCAGCCTCCATCGGCTTCGCACCTATAGCAGCTGCACCAAGCAAAGAAACGTCATCACGGGAAGAAAGTAGGAACAACAAGACCAATGGTTGAATGCCAAACTTACACACAAGCGAGTCCGCCAAGGCGCGAAGACGTTTGCCCTCGACTGCTTCCACCCGCGCACGCGCGTCCTCAGCCTGGCGAAGGCAAAACAGCTCCTCATGTTGACCGTGCAACTCCGCCTCCTTGGAATCCAAAGTAGCCTTGAGAACGGAAACCGTCTTTTCCGCCTTCTCGGCTTGCTTCTCGGCAGTCCGGCGACGATCTGCAAGGCAAGACAGTACTCAGAACAAAAGACGAACCGCCCAATGCTCAGCAGCACAAAAATAAAAACTCACCATCCATAGCAGACAAGGCATCCTGGGCAGAATCATGGGCCCGTTGCCAACGCTCAACATCAATCATCAAACGCTCACAGTGTTGGAAAACAGGCTGCAAAAACCAGGCAATCAGGTGTTAAGGAAAGACAAGACTACAAGCAACTGCAAACAGTTACTTCTAGCCTCGGGGGCTACTCCCATCGGGAGCACTGCCGTGCCCCCGATGTTAAAGTCGCACAGACACGAATCAACTTACTAGCTTGGAGACATGGTCGAAAGCACGAGCCTTGTCTTCAATCGCCAGGTCAAGCCGGCCAAAGTACGGAGGACCAAGTTCAGTTGGCTTGGGCTCAGGAGCAACAGCGCCAGGCGCCTCAGAAGAAGGCACACCAGGAACTACACCCGCAGTCGAAACGGCAGGAGTTGCCGTCGGCCCAGATTGACCAGTGGCAGCCGAGAGGTCCTCAAGATGCTTGGCTACCGCCCCAGAACTCGTCGACTTCAGATCAGTAGTAGCTGCGCTGGTGCACGAAGCAGCCGGAGCAGGCGCAGCACTACAAAATAAGCATTATCAGACGCAAGAACAAGGAAAAGGGAACGAGCACAAATCCAGCAGACTCTTACACGACACGCGCAACACGAAGGCGCCCCAGCCTCCCAAGCCTGACCCTCTTGGGAGGAGCGGCCGGAGCAGCAGCCGAAGGAGAAGGCCCAGCAAAAGGAGCAGCAGGCGGGACATCATCATCCAACGCAGCATGATCTTCAGCGCTCAAGGGGCGCGACCGCTTCACACGAAAGGGACTCGAATCCTCACTATCTCCAGTCTCCACCAACACAATCTCAGCATCAACAGCCGGCGCAGCATCATCAGCTGCGGAAGCACCAGGTTCTTCAAGAATATCAGCGTCCTCCGGCTGCGGAGGATTACACGGCACCGGAGCATGACCCTGCGAGGCAAAGCAATGTCAACAACAAAGCAAAACTAGGTACTCGTCCAAACAAATGAATGAACACGGGCACCAACCGGCGGCGGAGAATGATCAGAAGCATATGGAAGGACAAGGTGCATTTCGGAAATACTCGAGCACTTGGTCACATGTTGGATACGAGCCAGCGAGGCGTCAGGTTCTAGCTCTTCAGGCGAGCATCTCGTCGAGTCACCGAGTCCCTCGTACTGCCACATAGGGCGAGTTCGATGCTGCAACGGCTGAACTCGCCTCCCCAAAAAAACAGAGATGAGCTGACCACCAATCAAGTTATCCTTCAACACGACAATCCTTTCCAAAAACTGAGTCAGCTCGGACGACTCCACCTCAGTCAAAGAATGAGACCATGAAGGTTGTCTGACCACCCGCGTTCCCGGATTGAAAGAAGCAAGACCTAATTGCTGACCAACAACGAAGCGATCCTTCAGATAAAACCAGCCTCTTCGCCCAGCCACTAACGGAATCGATCTTCTCCAAGTCAAAATATGAATGTTTATCCCCAATGGAGATACCCACTCGACCCACGGCGTACTCAGAGTTCGTCCTTTTTATACTAAAAAGGCGCCTCCAAAGTCCCCAATGGGGGTAAATCCCCAGAAAGGCCTCGCAAAGAGTGATGAAACACGCAATGTGCAAAATCCCGTTGGGAGTCAGGTAATGCAACTGGAGCCGATAGGAATACAGCAAGCTCCGAACGAAAGGATGCAGCGGAAGAGCAAACCCGCGGTGGAAGAAAGCCTGGAAGCATACCCGCTCGTCCGCCGCCGGCGCTGAAATCGACTCATCACCAGGAAGACGGACATCGCCCTTCACCACCACGCCGTCAGCAACCAGCGCATCCAGATCTTCAGCCCCGAACGTGGACCGCTCCCACTTGCCGGACATCTTGGCCGACTCTACAGCAGCACGGGGGCGCTTGGTCATAGATCTCGCAGCAGCCCGCAGAGGAGAAAAGATGAAGGCTCATGAACACGAAGGAAACAGTGAAAAAGGAGGAAGGCAATGGCTGGGTAAATGGTATTTAACTTAAGAGCCTAGCAAGAATCGGCGGAGATGTTACGGTTGATGCCGGCGTCCCCGGTTGCCCGGATCTTGGTGACATTGTCCATGTAACCGGGGGAGTTCTCCGGCAAGCCGCAGTCTATGGTGATAAAACCTGTATTCATGCGCACACGCATTAAGCAGTTGCGGAGTTGGATCCATGGCCGTGAAATATAAGTACTTCTATGTATCAGTGCCGCAGGCCGCAGCTATGCTACATTGCATGAAATTGTGTGTGTTGTGTCCGGGAAATGAAAACGTCGACGAGAAATAGACAAAAGCGAGAGATGAACGGACTCACTGGCTAACTTGTCGACCTGGCCATGGACCTGAAGAACGCTGCCGGCGACGGCGAGAAGAAGCATTAGCAGACACCGGGTCGCCATTGCGCTTGCTCTCAGCGATGGTCCCAGCTGATCAGCTAGTTACGCTAGCTAGAACTTTTACCGTCGAGAATTCAGTTGGGATAGGACACGACCAAGAATATAGTCTTTGTAGTAGTACGCAAGTCGTCTAGAGGGCGGATTAGTTGGCAGAGGGGAACATATATTAGTTTGTCCAACACCACATGGCAACGAGCTCATTTGGGAAGCTTGCCCTACTTAATGAGTTCATCTGGGATGCTTACCTAGCAAGTTGAGGGCGAGGCAGATCACATGGGCGATGAGCTGACTTGCATATATACGTATACGAGTCAATCAGTGGCTTTGCTGGGTGCAGCATGCAGTGCCCCAGCTGACCGCAGGCTTTCATTTGATTTTCTAGGAGGTCGACAGGTTGTGCCACTATAGCATCTGACATCCCGCGACGACTGACTAGCTATACCAGGCTGCCCGAAGATATTCGGCAGGTACGGCCATGTTAGCCTCGTAGTGTTACTTATCTTTCATCCTTCATTGATGGTACCTGGTAATGATAGTGTTTTCATGTCATTTCCTTATTGAAAACATTGTTCGGAGTTCCCCTTGAATTCCTAATCGGGTGTGAAAACCTATGACATTGTCCTTATAGTTGGATCTGACAATGTCGACGATCGCATGCCTTGGCCTTCCTAAAGACATCATTGTTGGAGAGCCTTTCTCATAGGCTTGGTGTTGCCATCAGTGATGGTTGATGTTGATCGGTGTTGTTGTGTGCTATTGATTGCTTTGATATGACTTTAGAAGGTCATTTTTGTTTGCTATGAGTAACATCGATGTTTCAATTAGCTCTTGACATGGTGTTGTCGGGCAAACCGGGTGTATTTAGTCATCTTAACATTAATATATTTCCCTTTACCTTAACATTAATATATTTCCCCTTATCGAAAAAACACATAGTAGGTAAAGAGTAAGGCTGGTTCCCTTAATAGTAGGAAAATTTTAAATCATAGTAAGATGATAGCATAGTATCTTATGAAAGATCACCATTGTCACATGATATTTAAATTAGTGCCCAAATTTTTAAAAATTGATTGCATTCATTTTAAAACAAGGTATACATGAAAGGATACACATAAAACACAAATTTTACCCACAAATAAATAATACAAATTTGCTTTTTCCTGGATGAAACATCATCCAATTTTGTTGTTCTTCAAGTAAAACAAATACTTGCACAAGGGAGACGTACGGAGAAAACTCATTGTACTTGTCCTTTCGTCACCTCGTGACAGGATTGGTAGTTATCGTTGGAATTCTACCGAAATGCTGCATCATTGCTACGACTCACACCAGTAGACTAGTTAGTGGCGTATGGACCATAATTTGAGACTAGGTCGCTGCTACTCGCCCTGTAAGACTTATTATTTGTGTTGTCATTCCTGCAGCGCGCAGTCTCAAGCTCGATGCACTCTTGTAGCTGCATCACCACCTCGGTCATTGTCGGTCGTTGTGCCGGTGTATGCTCAGTACACTTGAGAGCAATGTCCGCTGCTTTCCACACACTGTTGATGTCGTGCTTCCCATGCATGCGCGCATCTACCACGCCCTCTATGTTGCCTTGGGAAAGGCGTTTCTGCACCCACTTGGTGATGCTTGAAGGTTCTGGGTTATTCAAGATGTGACGTTGGCCCGTGACTATTTCCAACAACACCACTCCAAAACTATACACATCGCTCTTATTAGTCAGTTGCAATGTTGCTACGTACCTACAAATAAAATTGTGAAACACAATGTGAGTAGAGTTTCAAATAAAAAGATTTGGCACATCTCCTATGAAAAAATAAATTTTCGGATGACTTTCTAATCAAATGGGCTGGGTTATTATCAAAGGTCCTAGGAAAAAAAGGTACGTCATGTGATATATGGTTATGCAATATGCTACATCTGGAAAACCAAATAAACCATACTACTACTCCTGCTAATAATAAGTGGCATGATGTTGTTATAGCATAATAAGAAAGAACTTAGAATGACACACTTACTCAGGGGCAAGGTAACCATGCGTACCAACCAACCTAGCTGTGGACACATGGGTATCATCACTGCAATTGAAAGCCTTGAGTAGGCCAAAATCAGCAATCTTGGCCTCAAGATTTGCATTTAGCAAGATATTTGATGTTTTCACGTCCCTATGAATGAGGGATGGATTGCAACCCTTGTGTAGATACTCAAGCCCTGCATCATCGACATGAAATTTTCATCCATCATGTAGAGTCCGAGCTTTCTATAATGAGATGTCATGAAGAAATTCTGGATTTAAAGGCATACCTTGTGCAGATTGCTGTGCAATACGAAGTCTCTGTGCCCAGGTTAAGGGTGTGTCGTTGTCTCTCTCTGCAGAAAGATCGGTGGCAAATAATATGTTTTTTAGATATTCCTTCAATTTTTGGGTCGGTGGTGGGTCTCTCCATATTCTCAATCGACAACATATTAATGTTATTCAATTGTGCACACTTGGGAAATTAACATACCTCTAAGATGTTCATGTAGAGCTCCTTCCGACATGTACTCGTACACAAGTGCTAGATGCTCTCTATCGTTGCAGTAGCCAATCATGGTTACAAGATTTTTGTGATGTATCTTCGATAATGTTTGAGCCTGAACATGCATAGGCCAATGTATGATCAAATCGAGAAGTAAACTTCAATTATTTCATGTGGCATATATACTTGAGAAAATCTTACCTCCACCAGGAACTCTTGTAAACCTTGAGCCGATGACTCAGACCGAAGCTTGACAGCAACCTGTGTGCCATTCTCCAAGAATCCACCATAGACTTTACCAAACCCTCCGCGGCCGATCACTCGCTGGAAGTTGTTCGTTATGACCTTTATTTCCTCATACGTGAACCGCTGATCATCGAGTTGAAATAACGTCTCGTTCTGCGGCTTGACGCTGTTGCTTGTTGTTCCTTGAGAAAAAAGTGACACACAATAATTAAAGCCTCTCATTTCATACTTACATTCAGAGATAAAAACTTTTATGTTTTAGTTAAATCTCTCACCTTGACTTCTCCTTCGCATGAAAATTAGGAGCACTAAAAGCAACAAGATCACCAGTACTGCAACTATTGGAATGGCAATATAGATGGGAACCATAGAATTGCTCTTCTTCTTTGGAGGCATACAAGAGTTGCCATTGATGCAGAGGTCCGGATTGTTACCATATCTAGCAAAACAAAGAATGAGAAGCTAGATCCATATTCCAATAGCATGCCTACCCTTAGCTAAGAAAGTGAAAACCATGAATGTCGAAAATAATTGTAGAAATCCAGATACTAGTGATGCCCTAACCTTAGAGTTAGGAAGCCATCTTGAGTCCTTTTCAGAAGCCTAGAAGGGATTTCTCCTGTAAGCCGATTTCCTGTCAAATCACTAGAAACAAAACAATGTTTACATCAAAATAAATGATGAATATGTGTTGGGTGATGAATGCTATAAGAAATTTATTCTTAATATCAAAAATAAAAAATACATACTAGTAATGCATTATGAAAATATAATATATGAAACTAATTTGGTGTTGCAAATCTTAGTTATATTTCTATAGACTCATGTTATTTGGTAAATACATGGAGGGACAATACGTTACTTTAAGAAGTTTGACCTAGGAGGCTAGGACAGAGCTAGAACTTCATGTAATTTGGTATATATGGAGGGAGTACAACGCTTACTTAAGGGGATACTAGCGCATTTGAAATTCTATTTAGTTTGGACGTGAACTTTCAATATTGTACATTATATAATTAGAAATAAAGCTGCCTAATTTTTTAGAATTAAATGTTATCTAATTTTTGGAAAATATTTATACTTAAGTACATTGGCACACTACCAATGGGAACCTTACAAGTAGCTAGATAGGTAAAATAAAGTAGTTTTATATAGGTATATGTATATTGTACATATATATGCCGGAAAATCGCTTTGGCTCTCGGGCTCCATGGCACCTTTTAAATTTGAACTTGAAATTTCACCAAAATTAATATTTTTAAATTTCAAAAAATTCTGAAAAATATACTGATACACATAAAGCCATAAATCACAAGTGTGTAAATTTTCAGGACGAAATTCGTTGAAATAAGGGCTGTGCAAAAGAGACAAATTCATGGCATGGGAGGATGAATAGTACACATTATACTATGACTTCATGAAAATTTACACACTTGTGATTTATGACTTCATGTATATTTGTATTTTTTTTAGAATTTTTTGAAATGCAAAAATATGAATTTTGATTATTTTTTTAAAACCGAGCTCCATGAAGCCCGGGAGCCAAAATTCTGCACTCATATATAGTCTCGATATGTAATTATGTCTGATAATTATCGTATGAAGATGTCAGTAGAAAAAATACTTACAATATCATGAAAGTATATTTTGTTACGAATCCTATCATATAATATTTTGTATTCGAAGTCAATTATATAATTTTTTATCACCCCATCAATATAAATACTTTTTCATATATTAAAATTCAAAGTTACAGAAGTTCAGCTGCGACACAAATATGTAATAAATGACCGTAAAAATACTCACATTAGTGCAAGCGATGACAATTGTGAAAGGTTGTCAGGAATGGAGCCCGTAAGATTATTGCGTGACAAATCCCTGCCAAATGTAAGGTTTGTGATAAACAACTTAATTACCTTGCAAAATAAAAAAAATCCAGTATGGAATGGTTTGATGTGTTCTCCTTCTTACAAGTATTGTAAACCTTTGAGATCCCCAAAAGAAGAGGAGATATTGCCACTCAGACCCATAGAAGAAAGATTCCTACAGTGTATGTATACAAGAGCTCAGATAATGATAATTATTCCAATAATTGAAGAACTAATTTTCTTCGCTCAAGATTAACTCACAAGCCTTTGATAGTTGGTGCTACAGAGACAACGTAGTTGCAACTCAACCCATCCCACGCAAATTTTCTCGGCACGCACGGATCCCCCATCCAATTCTTTTTCATTCGGTACACGTCTCTAATCGTCGTGACCGCAGAAACTGTTGCATTTGTCAGCAACAACACATAAATCATGCTAGTTTAAGTAACCAAAATCAACTGAAATACATTTGGTGAGTGGCTAGCTAGCTGGCTAGCTTGATAATCCTATATGTATATATGCATCTGAAAATAATAATAGCCGGTTAATTTATTACCATCATGAGTGTATGTGGGTACACCAATGGTAGGGAGGACCGAGAAAACCTCGACGGCGTTGATGATCGGCGGAAGGGTCGAGTTCGTGGTGGCGTTCAGCGAGTAGTTATACCGGTCGAAGCCACCAACATCAGGTTTGCTTTTGAAGATGCCGCCAGTTGTCAGGTACATCGGCGTCATGACGCGCGGATAGTTGAGCTCACCGTTCATGTTGATGTAAAATTCACGCACGGCGTCCTTTTGCAGCTCCGCGAAGTAGAGCATGGAGACGTATCCCGGGACGTGGTGGTTGGCGTTCCGCACTGCATCCCATGAAATCCGAATGGGAAAGGAGGTGTTAACGGAGGTGATGGCGGTGCGCATCACGACGGAGGGGACCTCGAAGTTTTCAAGGTTATCTTCCACCTTCTCGGTCGTCGAGATCTCAACCCACTCTTCGGAATGCGGCTCGAACCACGGGAGCCATACCCGGTCGTAGGCATCGTCCGGGTACCTGCATGCATGTGCATCATGGGAAAGTCATAGGTTACCCTAAGTTCGATGCTAAATTAAAATTCTAGGGACATTGAAAAACCAAAGTACTCTCTCCGTTTTAAAATATAGCGTGTCCTGATTTCCACGCTTTAATTTTGCCCATAAATTTAACCAACGAGACCGACTGCGACGGGAGCCGTTCCTCGTTAGTTAAATTTATGATCAAAGTTAAATTCGAAAAGTGTGAGCACAATATATTTTGGAACGGAAGGAGTACTCCGTTCACGTCCTTACCTAATAGTCTTTTTTGCGCCAAAGTTGGCCCTGGTGATAAGAACCAGCCCTTGCGTCGCGTTGACTTGCGGGTAGAGCGTCTTCACGAGGGGCCTGAGGTGCAGACTGGAGATGAACGGCGTCCCGGAGCCGGTGTTGACGAGGCATACCTGCACAGTGCCGCCATAGACATGGGCGATGACCTCCACGAGAAATGGCATGTAGACTGCAGTGATGTTCACGGTTTTCCAGTAGTTGACGCCGAGGTAAATGTCGAATACGGGCATACTGTCGAGGCCGTCGTAGTTCCCGTGCATGAAAATGGCACGGATGAGGTAGCTAGGACCGGCCGATCCTACGGGGCGGAGCGTATAGCAGTTGCGCACGCCGGTGGGGAAACTGCGCACGGTGTGTCCAGTCCTGGCCATCGTCGCGGTGATGTACTCAGCAGAGATGTTGCGGTTGGTGCCGGTGTCGATGAAGCCGGCGTCCCCAGTTATCCGGATCTTGGTGACGTTGTCCATGTAGCCGGGGGAATTCTCCGGCAGGCCGCAGTCTATGGATATGAAACCTGCATACATGCTCACACGCAATAAGCAGTGGCTGAGTTGGGAATTTGGGATTCATAGTCCATGGCCGTGCAGTATAGTACTCTCTCCGATTCATAATAAATATCGTTTACTTTATACTGATACCTATTAATACCGTAACTATGGTACATTGCATTGAAATGAAAATGTGGAGAAATCAGCAAAAGCCAGAAATGAACGGACTCACTGGCTAACTTGTCGACTTGGCCATGGACCTGAAGAACGCCGCCGCAGGTGGTGAGGACGAGAAGAAGCATTAGCGGCCACCGCCGTGCCGCCATTGCTCTTGCTCTCGGCGATGGTCTCAGCTGTTGAGCTAGTGTAACTAGCTAGCTAGTACTTTTACCGTCGAGAATTTCAGTAGGGATAGGACGTGCACGGCCAAGCATAGTTTTGTTAGTTGTACTACGTAAAAAAGTCGTCCACAGGGCGGATTAATTAGTTCTTACTAATGAGCTCATCAGGGAAGCTGTTGCCCACTTAATGCGTTGAGGCAGATCACATGGGCGATGACTTGACTTGACTTGCATGCGTATATCCGAGTCAGTCAATGGCTTTGCTGGGTGCAGCATGCAGTGCAGTGCCCCAGCTCGGGGATCCGCCGAGCGCAGACTTTTTCTAGCTCTGTTCGTTTGATTTTTAAATACTAGGTCCACAGGTCGTGCCAGTGATTGATTCCCGTGACTATAGTGCACTATACGATCTGACGAATATATTCGGCAGATACGGCTCTCCAACGCACATGCTTAAATTTTTGGGTGTGTTTAGATCTTAGTTGATTGATCGACACTTCGATAAATCTCAACGGAAGAAAGATATTTTTTACACAAATCTTCACACGCGATCTCACGAATATATCATTGACTGCTTCGTTAAAACTCAATCGATTAGGATTTTGCAATCCCACTAAATCTTTTCTATCGGTTTGAATTGGATTGTCCAAACCATTTTGAAACATTGAACGCGGCTTTGTATCTGGCTGCGGGCTGATTCGTTTGTCCGTTTTTCCGCAAACCTACACCAAACCTGAGGGGTTTACGAAAGTTGGAACCACTGACATATAGAACTTCGACACCTTCAGTCCACCCCAAAACCCCTCACAAGCTTCGCAATTTCGCCACTTCCTCCTCTGTAAGAAAATAGGGTTTTTCCCCGCTTTGTATTACAAAGCAACCATCACCGATACAACCAACGATAGGTGCTGGGGCGGAAGCAGCACAGGCACGCCCAAAAGAAACGAGAGAGAAAATATAAGAGAAAACAAATGCCAACAACGGCAGTTCAACAACAAAGAACATCCACGACCATTGCGCCCACCGAAGCTACCGCCAAGCTCCGACTCCGAAGCGCCGGTACCACACAACACCTCCAAGAAGGAACGCGACGATGACGACGCTGCTGCAAAGGTTTCCCCCGATACGCGACGAGGAAAAAGAAAGTGTGACACCCAACGCCCTCCAAGAAGGTTCGGAGGGCGCTTCCTCCTCTGTAGCCGCTTACTCCCCGACGACTGTCGCCGCCGCACCTCCCGAGCATTGCTCAATACCTTTACAGAGCTCACCTGTGTCGTCGCGCCATCCCAGTGTTACCAAGCCCTTGTTAGGGTCATGCCCAGCTCATTCCGCCCGTTTCGCTGTGCAGGTACCAGACTATGGGTGCAGCATGCAGTGCACTGCCCCAGCTCGGGTATCGGCCGAGCTGAGTGCAGACCTTTTCCTGCCCAGTTGATGCCCCACAGGCGTAAGGGATCGAGATAGTCTTCGCGGGTAAGTTAACCCAATTTATTGATTCGACACACGGGGAGCCAAAGAGTATTTATAAGCTTTGACAGTTGAGTTGTCGATTCAACCGCACCTGAAATATACTTGCTTGCAACAATAGATAAGTGGTAACGGTGATATGATAGTGATGATAGCAACAACAAAATTAAATAGCAAAAAGTAACAACTGATAACCAGCAGGATTGAAAAAACTGTAGGCTAGGGAGATGGATGGTCGGGCGCTGCATGGATGAGAGTAAACATATAATAGATTCTAACACGGGGCAAGGCACACAGAAAAGCAATGATCATCTAGGCAAATATCAAACAATAGGCATGTATCCCGTAGGTAGTTGTGCGTGCTTGCAATAAGAACTTGCACAACATCTTTTGTCTTACCATCCCGCTACGAACGGGGCCAAAAAGAACTTATGGAGATTAAGGCGCTCCTGTCAAAGAGCACCGGAACAAAGCAATAAACTCAATGGATACATGGAATCCTCAAATCATGGACCATCCCCTTTGGTGTCCCAAGCTGTCGCCTTTGGGATCGCCGGTTCCGGACCATAATAGGTGCATACAACTCATAGATAGGATCTAGAACACAAATATATTCATAAAAACACATAGGGTTCAGATCTGAAAACATGGCACTCGGGCCCAAAGTGACAAGCATTAAGAACAACAAGTTGTAGCAAAGAAGATAAACACCAATCTAGATGATAGGCAACATGCCCCCAACAATCTGACGAACTATTACATGATTAAACTCATCCAATCCCTACCATCCTCTTTGCCTACAATAGGGAATTACTCACACATGTGAAGAGAAGTCATGGAGGATGGATGGAGTGGCGATGGTGATGACGATGGCGACGATCTCCCCTCTCCGGAGGCCAAATCAGCCTCCAGATTAGCTCTCCCGAAGAAGAACAGAGGGTGGCGGCGGCTCCGCGACGGAAACTGGGAAAACGGCTTCTGTTCTGGGGTTTTCTCGTCACGGGGATAAATAGGAGCTTCGGTAGGGCACCAGAGGAGGGGGGAGCAGCCCAGGCGGCCTGAGGGCGCGGCCCCACCCCTGACCGCGCCAGGGGGGCGCCTGGGGCCACCAAGGCTCCCCTCTGGTCCCACTTATGGCTCCTGGCTCCATCGGGTGCGTGGATTTTCTGGTAATTTTCTGGGAATTTTCCGGGATGTCTAAAAAATCCATTTTCCTGCACACAATAAAACCATACAAGCAGCTCTACTGAAAACAATGTTAGTCCGGGTTAGTTTCGTCCAAATCATGCAAGAATGAGGTCAAAACAATAGCAAAAGTGTCTGGAAAAGTAGATACGTTTGAGACGTATCAACTCCCCCAAGCTTAGCATATTGCTTGTCCTCAAACAATTCAGTTCAACGAACTGGACGCGACAAAGAAAACTTTGATAAACTCTTTTGCTTCATTAGATGTATATAAGCATGTACTACGAAAAAAGTTTAGCAAGTAATGAAACAATGCTATAAGGACAATGCACGAAGCAATTCTTCTTTCATGTGATCAGTCACAAACTACTAAAAGTAAATAATATACTGCTGAAAATCAAGACAGGATCACAATGCACATAATTTGAACATACTTGAGTGGCACTTCGCTAGCCTCCATGAGTGAAGCAAAACATAAATGCAGAAGCTCCTCCGGAGTTTTAAAGGTGACTAGAACTCAGTATTTCAGACTAGCAATAACACAAGCATGCAGAAGACAATGTAATACTTTGGGACAATGCATGTTACACTAAGAATGACAATTATGCTCTCATAGTTGGTGCTTTGAAGAAAGAAAGGGAGACTCTCGAACCGTGGCTTTTGATGGCAAGATTGAAAACCCGTGAAAGGAAGCAAAGACTAAGCATGTGTCAGAGCTCTTGGTTTTGAAAACAGAGATAAAACTCTTTTGAGAGGAGCAACTTTCCAGTCAACGGTGAACGGTAAAGGTCTCTCAATATCTCCCATGCCAACCATATATAATGCCTTTTGCTTACACATATTCCCTTATCCATAAATCCTTTGATGGTCTACGGAACCTTTTATTTTGCCTCAAGGATGGAAGGAGGGTATCGTTCCACCTATCATAAGCAGCATTTGGTCCATTTCACTCCATCATCAAGTATGGGGGAGGTGTAACTCTCATATATATTTTTCTTTTTCTGTTTTGACTAGTTAAAACTTCCGTCAAAATATTTTTGGCATGAAAGATACTGATTTTCCCTCACCGCACCATGAGCTTGTATGGTTACAAAAGGGAAACTTTTGAATAAATTTCGAGATGGCACAAGAAAGTCTAAGTTAGGAGTGGCCGGTAAATACCACATATAGGTAGGTATGGTGGACTCAAATGGAACAACCGGGTTTGAAAAAGGAGTTTGGAAGCACAAGCAGAAATCCGCTTGGTGCGAGCGAAGGCTAGCAAAAGACTGGGAAGCGACCAACTAGAGAGCAATAACTGTCATAATCATGCAGAGCGACAAAGCAACATTGAATCGGGCATGAAAGTGATATAACTATTCTGAAACAAAAAGATCATCAAGGCAAAAGTAGACTTTTTAGTCGTAGGCATGTGTGAACATGTGCCAAGTCAATCCAAAAACTCTCCAAAGGGAAATACCACTTCAATATGCCAAACCATGAACAATGCAATGCATGTAAATCATTTCAACAACACATTATGTACTCTAGCTGTTTGAGACTAGCCACAAGGAAAGCATGAACACTGGGAAAGCATTGTAAACACAACACTATGTCGCTACAAGCTGGTCTCTAGATCATAAGTACAGGCATATGTACAGAAGTAGAAACAAGAAGAGTTCATACCGGTTTTCCTTGTTGCTTCCCTTCCGTCGATCTTCGTCATTACTGCCTGGTCACTTGCACGATCGAACGTAGGAAATATAATCAAATGCCATCACGGACTCGAGCTGATCTCTGAAAACAAAGCAAACTAAAGAGAGAAAGGAAATCTTTTTGGGTTTTTCAAAGGTTAAAAGAAAGAAGAACGGGCAAAAGCTTCGAAAAGATCAAAGCGAATAAAATGGATAATACAATGGAAAAGTGAGAAGGGCACGTAATCCCCCAAGCTTAGCTTCCGGTGCGTACACTGAAGTCCTCGGCTCCTCCCACGAAGAAGGATCCGTGCTCCAAGCAGAGGAAGACCCTTCACCAAACTGGGTAATGGTCTCTCCCTGGAAAGATGGGAACTCACCATGCTCCTCCTCGTCGGGCACAACCCCCTCCATAGGGTTATGAAACTGATGCTGGACCACGAACTCATCGAACTGGATAACATCAAAGGACCATCCGTTCCTGCGAGAAAAATCAAACAAAAGAGGTGCAGGTAGACGGATCTTGCGTTCCGTGGTAGCTCCGAAACGTAAGATATAATCAAGGTTACCAAACTCGGAAGTCATGGTAACAAACTTATGCCTTTTCATTGCAGCAAGATCAAAACTTAAATAAGTAAAAGGCTTATCATCGGGGTGTGGGGTGCCATTAAGAGACTCTAGGATAAGTGTGGCGTAAACGCCACCAAATAAGTCTCCCTTGTTACCATTCATAGCAATGCGTCGAGCAATTAAGGCACCCACATTATAATCAAACCTCCCTGAGAGGGCGGTTGCCAGGATAGCAATATCCGGCGTAGATATGTTGCTCGTGTTGTCACGAGCTAACACCCCTCTAGCAATATAATACGCAAAATACCTGAGGTGTGGGAACAAGATGCTGGAGATTTTTGACCGATGAATATCCCTCGTATCCATGCTATAGAGCGAGTTGAAGACGGTTCTCAGCTCGGAGGGCTGAGAGCTCATCTTCGCCGTCTGTCCCACGTTCGACACACCTATTATTTCACAAAACCTTTCCAAAGGCATGGTCAAAAGATCATTGTAAATTTTAAACTCAACAGAACCAGCATCAAGGTTATATCTAAAACTGTTAATGAAACAGGAGGTGAGTTTTTGATACTGGGTAACACGGCACATTGCGAGCCGCGTCAAACCTGCATTAGCACAAAGATTATAGAACTCCTCCCTAATTCCTGCAGCTTCAAGGAATACATCGCACGGGAAAGTCATTGCACGTGCTTGATTTGTGTTCTCCAACAACTCCAAGGGCACATGATCTTCGTTGTAGCTCACCCTAGCAGTCGAGGGTGACGCTGCAGCTCTTGTAACTCGATCGGAGCGCTCAGGCCTCTTCTTCCCAAGCCACCCCCTTTGCTCTTCCTAGCAAACTCATTTCTGAAATTTTTGACAAATTACAAAAACAAGTATTTAAACAAAGTGATTTAAGGCAAACTACTCAACTCACTTACCTAAGGCATAAACTTGCATCAAAACTTGGAAAATAAAATTCTACACATGCATGCAAGCTCATATAAACTGCACCAAGAGCTACTAAATACTCACAAATGAAGCCACCAATCAAAAATCTAATTGGAGGGGTGAAGAAGTTACATACCAGGGAGTATTTTCTCAAAAATTCAGCTCGAATGGTGGGCTGTAGAGAGAGACCGAAAATCGCCTCCAAGAACAGCAAGAACGCAAGAACCAAATGCAGAACTCGTGTTTTTGGAGAGAGAGGAAGGAGGATGAAGAAGACATACCTGGAAGTGGGGCATGTGGGCCCCAGGCGCCCTGTGGGCGCGGCCAGGATGATGAGTGAATTTTATGCGCAATTTTCATAGCATATTTTGGTGCCAAAATACCTCATATCATATGCAACCAGTTTTCCTTATCAATAATGCATAGTTTCTCATATTTTAAGTTTTATAATTTTATTGCATAGCTTTATTTTTTTTCTTTGTTTTATGGTATTTTTAGGTTTGTTGGCATGTGCATGGTCTTGGCAATGACATGTTCAAAGAGATTAAATTGAAGTCAAACCGGAGGACCTACGGTGCGAGACTTAACCATTTGGGAAGTATCAAAATGGTATTTTTTTTAAATGCTCTAAATGAATATCCAATGATATCAACATGAGGCTCTCGTCAATACGAGTTCAACGAGTCCAAGAACATCAAAATCGGAGTTCGTATGAAGAATCGACAGCCATTTATAGTACAAAATATCAAAATTAAACTTAAGTACCATGACTCCTTTGTCCAGGGAGCCATGGTAGAGAGCATGGCGCCATTAGTAAAGGTGCCATGGTGCAAGGCATGGCGCCATTGGTAAAGGCGCCATAGTCCTGGCAGGCCCATTGGCAGGTCCGACGTAGCGAGCTGTATGACGCCTTTTATCAGGGCGACATGGTGTCTAGCATGGCGCCATAGGGACGGGCGCCATGAAAAAGGGTTAGTTTGTGAAAATTTTAAATTTTAGGTTCATTTTATGTTTAAAATGCAAATAAGGGTTAAATTTGTAAAAATTTCCGCAGCATGCAGTGCACTGCCCCAGCTCGGGTATCGGCCGAGCCGAGCGCAGACCTTTTCCTGCCCAGTTCGTTTGATTTCTAAATAGGTCCACAGGTCGTGCCAGTGATTGATTCCCGTGACTGTAGTGCACTATACGATCTGACGAATATATTCGGCAGATATGGCCACGTTAGGAGAAATTCACCGTTTTAACACTTTTGGAAAATTTAGCACGATTTGATCTCTCTAAAGAACTTTTTGCACAATCTAACCCCCTTTAATAACGTCAATCACCATGATGTTTCTGATACATATAGAAACGCTAATATCAGTGGCGTTTAATGCAAAGCTTGTGTGTTGCGAGGTGCTTAGAAACGTCAATATCCGTGGCGTTTCATGCATAGCTTGTGTGTTGCGAGGTGCTTAGAAACGCAAATATCCGTGGTGTTTCATACATAGTTTGTGTGTTACGAGATGCTTACGTTGCAGGGCAGACGCGCAGACACGCCACAACCTTTGGCGTTTCTTTGTTGTACTCCCTCCGTTTCTTTTTTTACTTCGCATATAAGATTCAGTCAAAGTCAAACTTAATAAATTTTAACCAAATTTATATTTAAAAGTATTAATATATACAACATCAAAGTTATATCATATGAAAACTAATGTCATGATCCTTCTAATAATATTGATTTCATAGTGTGGGTGTTAATATTTTTTTCTAAAAAAGTGATCAAACTTTATCAAGTTTGACTTTGACTAAATCTTATATGCAAAGTAAAAAGAAACGGATGGAGTACTATTACTTGGTATTTTTGCATGCATTAACTTTGCTAGCTACTTTTAGTACTTTTGTTTTGTTCAACACAATATGCATGTTCATCGCCAAAAAAACATAATATGCATGCACATACGTACCTAGCTAACTTAGTATTATTATGTAATTAGAGAATTGCGGCGATGATTATGGCAGCGAGCATCGACGACGACGAGTTGTAGCGAGCGATGATATGTCGGTAAGCTATAGTGACGACAATAGTGGTGAGCTGCAGCGAGCGATGATGGCGGCGAGTTGTCGTGACACCGATAATGGCGAGCTGCGATGACAACAATGGTGGTCAGCGACGATGGCAGAGAGTTTTAGCGAGCGACGCTGGCGACGAGTTGCAACGAGCGATGATGGTGGCGAATGACGATGATAACAAGTTGCAGCGACTATGGCGAGCGACAACGGTGGATAATGATGACGCGATAGGAAGCTGCAGCGGGGAAGATGTCGTCGAGTTGTGGCGACAATGATGCCAGCGAGCGATGAAGGCAACAATCGACGACATTGGCGGCTAGCTAAGGCGGGACGATAGCCCTCGTCCTCGCCACAGCACACTCTTATCATCGCTCACCGTAACTCACCGTTGTCCTCGCTCCTCGCCGTCGTTGCTCCCCGCTATCGACACTCGTCGTAGCTAACCGCCGTCATCGTCACTCGCTGCCATCGTTATCACCGCCGCTCGCCGTCATCGTCGCCGCCACATCTCGTTGTCGCGGTCATTCACCATCGTCGTTGCTTGCCGCAACTCACCATCGCCGTCGCTTGCCGCCATCATCGCTCGTTGTAGCTCACTATCGTCGTTGCTCGCCACCTTCGTTGTTGTCATAGCTCTTCATCATTGTCATCGTCGCCGCCGCAACTCGCTGTCATCGTCATTCGTCGCCATTTTCGCTCATTGCAGCGCGCCACCGTTATCGTTCGTCATCACTCGTTGCAGCTCGCCGTTGTCATTGTCTTCGCATCTCGCCACTATCGGCGTCGCCACAACTCATTGTTGTCGTCGCTCGTTGCAACTCATCGCCTTCGTTGGTCGATCGTCATCGCAGCTCACCGCAATTCGCTACGCACGTAATAATACTAAGCTAGCTAGATACGTATGTGTATGTATGCTGTGTTGAACAAACAAAAATACTAAGTAGCTAGCAAAGTAACTTGGTAATGCATGCAAAAGTACCAAGTAGTAGTACAAGATGGAAACATCAGAGGTTGTGGCGTGTCTATCCTGCCACGCAAGCACCTTACAATGTACAAGCTAGATATGAAACGCCATGGACATTGGCGTTTCTCTATGTATCACAAACGCCATGATGGTTGGGGTTACTAAAAATGGTTAGATCGTGCAAAAAAGTTTAAAAGACGTCAAATCGTGCTAAAATTTACCAAAAGGGTTAAAACCGTCACTAATGGACAGACCCCCATATTATCCCGTTTCATATGGGCCTTCGGTTCCGGTTCCACACCCGGGACCAATAACTCGGGACCAATGATGATCCCGGTTGGCCCACGAACCGGGACCGAAGAGGCTCCACGTGGCCAGGCGCGCAGCGAGGGGGGGAGGGGTCATCGGTCCCGGTTGATAGAAAGAACCGGGACCGAAGAGGCTCCACTGCCCTCCTTTTTAGCCCTATTTTCTGATTTTTATTTATTTATTTATTTTGTGTTTTGTATTCAATTAAATGGGACCATATATATATAAATTAAAGCAACAATGAAGGAACCACAATATATATTACACATTATCGTCACGAATATATCATATACACCATCTCATTCGTCGTGCTTGGTCGAACATGTATTACACAAACGGTACTCACACAAGTTCAATCTAATTTACATCGGTCCTTGGCCGCTTGTCTTCCAAAAAATGAGGGTGAAAGAACTCTCCGGTCGGAGCTATGACACGGTCCAATAAGAATCCGGCGATTTCCTCTTGAATTGCTCGCACGCGTTGTCGTGGTAGAAGACCGTCCCGCATTCGTTCGATCTAATTAAAAGAAAGGGATCAATATATATGAATGAAACTAAACACAATTTAACGCAATAAATTAAAGTATTGAATGTTCTTTATCGTACTTCAATTTTCCTTATGTTTCGGGTTGCGGCCGTCTCTTTGGTCGTCTGGCGAATGAACTCGCAGACATAATATCCACATAAGTTATTCCCGGGTCCCTGTCTCAAACACTTTACGAGAACGGAGATCAATGAATATTATAATCAGCATGATAATTATACTGAAACTAGAATAAAAAAGATGCACGGATCTGCAAGTAGTACTTACATTCAGTGATTCAAATGTAAGCTTTGCCGGAAGACCCGGTGTTTTGGCGGTGAACCGTTTCCAAACCCTCTGGAGGCATGCTTGCATGTCCTCCCATGATTTCATAGATTTGCGTCCCGGGTCCATGACTTTTACTACTCCTTCGTCCGGAACAATGATCAACAAAATAAAGTGGAAGCTGCACACGCATAAAGAGTCAATTATACGCTTAACACCGAGCAAGCAAAATAGAATGTGTGCGAGACAGTAACACTCACTTGAAGTTGTAAGGAAATAGTATTTCCCTTCTTGTGGCGAAATACGTCAACGATTGCAACAAGTTGTTCTCTGTCTGGTTGGGCTTCTCTTTGAGAGTTCTTTCATGAACGAACTGGCAGTCAACGAACCCAATGTCATAGATTTGTTCTTTCTTGCATTCGAGAATCTTCATTCTGCATATATAATTAGTTTAGTGATGAGTGTAAGATTGTACATGAAACGAATGAACTGAGCTAGAAAGGCTTGATCACTGAAATTAATGGTACTTACAGACAATATGCACTGACGATAGATTTGTCGATGGCGTCTCCATTGTAAAACTGAAATAATTCTGAGAATTCAATCAGATCGAAGCCTTGTCCATGCCCGTAATGCTCGTTCTGAAATTTAGCGTAGATCCAGTTTTCGGATTTAGCAGATTATTCCATGTACCAGTCATGCAATTTTCGCATCTTTGTTGGTAGATCGTTGACTAACTCGGGTTTGACGAGAGGATACCCGTGTTGGTATTGGTATGCCGGTACGAATTCCTCATCGTTCCCGAACTCATCCAGACGGCTCAGGTAATCAGTAATAGACAATCCTACTGCCTGGGCTTTTGCTCCGTACTGTCTTATAAACTCCGGATCTTTGTTCGGATCATACGCATCGACCTGATGTTGCTGGGGGCGCGGCCAAGTGTGCACTTTGAGCGGTTCGATCGATTGTTCTTTCTGTAGTCCGAGCTTGGCAATCTCTTTTCCGACTCTCCGCTCTTTTGCCTCAGCCGACTTTGTAATAGAGCGTTCATAGTCTGATGTGAGCGGTATGGGGTTGTGAAGCTTCTTCTTCAGTTTCGCGCACGCGACGTGATCTTCTGGGGTGCGCGGGAACAATGGCTCTATCGGCTTCTTCTTGTTGGCCACATCAATCTTCCACTTTTCATAAGACATTTTTACGGACACTTCCAGTTCCTCAGGTGTCATCTCTCCGGGTAGCTTCTTCATATTCTGATGAGGAACTTTTGGGAGGGGTGATCGCTTACGTTTCGGTGATTTCTTGCTGCCCCTCCTAGTATAGGTACGCTTCCGCTTCTGGCTCTGAGACTCAGAAGATGGAGACGGCTGAGGCGACGGTGGAGATGCCTGAGGCGACGGTGGAGACGGCTGAGCCGGAGAGTGGTGAGGCGGTGAAGGAGATGGTTGCGGTGAAGAATGGTCACGTGGCGGCGAAGGTGGATTGCTCTTCTGAAGAGTGGGTGACCTTGGCGGCACATAATTTGGAAGCACGATGTGCTCCTTTCGCCATAGAACACTCCCCTTTTTTGCTTCTCCTAGTTCTTTCAGCTCCCCATCTTCACCTGCAGGGTGGTCCAGCTTCAGCTCCTCATAATCATCCATCACATCATCCACCATGACGACAGCGTATCCTTCTGGAGTCGGGTTGCAATGATAAGTTGGTTTCTCCGGGATTGATAGGGCCATGCCGACCGCCACCGTCACCTTTAAGTTCATCACTTGCACCTTAAGCTCACAACGTGTGCTCTCCGTGATATAATCCACTGGATAGCGTTTAGGAGCAGCCGTTGTCAGTGCATCATCATCATCCTGCTGGAGCTGCGTGGAAGCTTGGGAGCTTTTCCGATTCGATGGGGCGCCGGTAGCATCGAATCCAGTTTCTAACAAGAGCTGTTGAGGTTGGCCGCCACTTTGCTGGCTAAGTCTGCCGATCAGCTCCTCCGCCCGCTTTAAGCCTTCTTCTACATTACGCAGCCGCTCTTTGGTAGCCGTTTTCTCAGACTCATTCACCACTTTCTCTCTCTCAGCCGCCGATTTCTCAGATGCCTCCCTTTCCTTCCTCCTCTGATGGCTTTTATCTGGATATTTCTTGCTTTCCGAAGGGAAGGCAAGTTTCCAACACTTGGAGCCTGGCGTGCCTCGTGCTCGTCCTGGGTGTTCTCTATTTTTTAGGGCACGTGTGAGCTCGTCGTCCTCTCTATCGGGAATGAACCGTCCCTCTTCAATATCACGTACTGCATCTCTAATATCATCGATGGGCAGCAGGGGATCATCTATGTGTGACTGGTTATATATTGCCATCCCATCTTTGTCCAACGTGCCCCCATGGCCGTAAAACCAGTTTCTTGTCCGTTCGTTCCATGTTGTAGGCTCTGGAGTGATCCCGGCATCAAAATACTTGGCCTCAATTGCCTCCCACCTAGGCATGCAACCGACGTAGCCAGCAGGCGCCATTTTATGGTGGTAAATCTTCTTAGCGGCATTCGTCTGATTTATTTCAGACCTTTGCTGCGCGTGCTCCGATTTCTTGTACGCCACAAAATCATCCCACTGCTCTCTTATCTTACCATAGCCGTGTTCGAAATCCGGAGTCTTGTCTAACTTGACATATTTTAGGTACAAGTTTTTCTTCCAATTCTTGAATTGCTCGGCCATCTTGCTGAGAGCAAACTTCTTGACTCTAGCCTCTAGTTCCAGTCTATCTGCCGCCTCCTGAGCTGGATTATCCACCTCTGGCATCCGCAGGAGGAAATTATGCATGAGCATGTTCCAAAGCCTGTCTTTCATGGTGTCGCACACAAACGAGATTGTAGGGTCCTTTAGCTGCATCCATTCTCGAATGGTGATCGGGATGTTGTCCCTCACAAGAGTTCCGCATGCCTTCACAAAATTTTTCTTGACATCGTCCGGAGCTAACGGTTCGCCGTCTGGACCGACATCTTCGATCCTATACCTCACATTGTCAGCCAACTTTTTGGTTGGGCCTCGTTTCGGTCTTGCGGAGGAATGGCCGGATCCGGATCCGGAGGGCTAAAAGAAAAAAGAATGTTAATATATGCATGTACATATATAGCTGCATTTTAATTAACAACATTTTAATCAACCTCGCCGGTGTTTTCGAGATTAAAGGTTCCGCCGGAGGCGGAGCCGGAGCCGGCTTGTCTCCCGTCCGATGCTTCTTCTCGGTGGAGAGACTCGTCTCCCTCACCGGAATCGTTCAGAAACCGGTGGGTGACATCTTGACCTTCATTTTCGTTGATCATATCGTGAAGCAATTTTTCCTCATTTTCATCTCTACGAAATATTGGATCCATAATATCTGCAAATTAAGAATTGCAGGCTATTATAATGCAAATAATCAAATTAAAATAAGCATATGGGAGTGGGACTGCATGCGGACAAATCATCCGGGTACTTTTACAGGACCGGACAAATCATCGGACAGACGGTCCGGAGGGGGGTCGGTTCGATGTTCGGTATGTTAGAGGGGTGCGGTGAGCGTATGGGTAGCGTATTTGTAATCGTTGATCCGTTCCGAGCAACTTTGATATACAAAGTTTTTCGATCCGGGCAACCGTTATCGGTACCAGAAATTACCGACAGACGGCTCGAGAGGGGGGTGTCGGTGTTCGGTGCGTTAGGGGGTGTGGTTGACGAACGGATAGCGTATTCTTAACCGGCATATTTTTCTGATCAACTTTGATATATAAATTTCATCGGAGTTACGGTTTAAAAGATATTAAATTTCAAATTTTTAATCAGTTTTAATTCATTTTCTGAATTTCTTTTATTATTTAAATCAAACATTATCTAAAATAGTACTGGTTGACTAGTCAACCCTGACAGGTGGGGTCACATTGTCATACATAGCAATAAACTCCAATTTCTTTTAATCTAAATAACCAGGGGGCCCATTTGTCATCCACTAAGGGGGGGGTTATTTCTAACTTAATTTAATTACAGACTAACTAGGGGGTAGGACCCACATGTAATTGACCCAGATTCAACTAACAGTTAAACACCAGGGGGGGTTATCTCCTAACATGTGATTAGGGGGGGGGGGGTTAACCCTCTCGCCTGTCTACGGCGCCCACGCCGGCGAAGCAAAGCAGGGGAGGCACGGCGAGCTGCGAGGACGCGGGCAGGCAGCCGGGGGCGCGTGACCACGCACGCGCGCGCAAGACGGCGCGGCCAAGCGCGGAGGGAGCACGGTGAGCGCGCGCACGCCGCCCAACAGTAGGGCACGCCGGCCATGGCCACTGGCCAAAACGAAGGGGAAAAGGGGGCAACCGAGCGGGAAGCTCACCGCAGAGTGGGCAGGAGGTGGCAGCGGTTCGGAGAAGGCCCGGTGTGGCCGGACGGGCTCCTCGTGTGCGGGGGCGATGACGGCGCGGACGCGGACGCGAATTCATCGGAGGTGCTCGCCGGCTCGAGGTTGAAGACGGAATCGCAGGCGTTGCTGTCGAGCTCCACGCCCCGATTCCTTCTGCGGGCGTGCGTGCGCGGGCCGGCCAACGGCGAGGCGAACGGCGGCGAATCGGGCAGCCTGCCGGCGTCCGACGAGATTCCACGCGTTTTCCTTAGCGTCGACGAGATTTGGTGGAGTTGGGGGAGGAAGAAGAGATGCGCCCGTATATAGTAAGGGCCATCGATCCCGGTTGGTCGCACCAACCGGGACCAAAGACTCAACGGTCCCGGTTGGTGCTACCAACCGGGATCGTTGGCCTGGGCGGGGAGGGGCGTGGTGCTGCCACGTCGCACCAGGGTCATCGATCCCGGTTGGTAGCACCAACCGGGACCGTTGAGTCTTTGGTCCCGGTTGGTGCTACCAACCGGGATCGATGGCCCTTTTATGCAATGTTTCGGCTTCCCGCCCTTTTCAAATTTATTTTCTTTTTTAATTAGTTAGGTGTTTCAATTTAAAATGATTTTTTGTTTGGAATTTGAAAAAAAAATTAACAACAAAAGTGCTTCAATTTAATTAACCAATCCAAAACCATTTTTTGTTTTGAAAAATATTTTTTGAACTATACAATTTTACTATTTTCAATAAAAAATGCATTTTCAAATATTTGCTCTTTATTTTTGTGAAGGATCTACCAAATATTTGATGTCAATTTGAACCAACCTATTTTTGTATTATACTAGACCATATTGTATTAACAATTTACAAAAGTTTCCATGTAAACTGTTTCTTATGCACCTCTGCTGAAAAAGACAAATTGCCGCCAATTCAGCTGGAACGGGGTGAAATTTGAACTACAAGGGCTTGATAGATTGCTCTTTATTTTTTCAGAAAAACATTTCCAAGTGCACAAGTACTCATTTCATCAGATATCTACAAAGAGTTTTGCAAGATTCCACACCTAGCTATCACCAGCCATGCCCCCCCTCCCCCGTTTTGACCGCATTTTGAAATCGGTGCTTAAACAATTCAAAAAAAAATTAAAAAAATATAAAACCTTCGCGTTGCATCCTAATTTATGTCCTAGTAACCATACAAACCAACAAACTTGGAATAATGCAAATCTATTAAAAAAGTCTTCTCAAAATGGGCTATCGAGTATGAAGGTTCATGGCTTTCAAGCCAAATGCCCGAAGTTATAGCTAATTTCAAATGATAGTTTCCCCAAATGATCTCATATTTTGCATATGTGTGTATATTTGAATGGCCAACAAGTTTGCCAAAGGAAGTTTTCATTTCCGTTGCACGAAAAATCCATTTTTCATTTTCCGAGTGCCGAAAGTAGGGTCTTTTTGTGAAGGATCTACCAAATATTTGATGTCAATTTGAACCAACCTATTTTTGTATTATACTAGACCATATTTTATTAACAATTTACAAAAGTTTCCATGTAAAATGTTTCTTATGCACCTCTGCTGAAAAAGAGAAATTGCCGCCAAATCAGTTGGAACGGGGTGAAATTTGAACTACAAGGGCTTGATAGATTGCTCTTTATTTTTTCAAAAAAACATTTCCAAGTTCACAAGTACTCATTTCATCAGAGATCTACAAAGAGTTTTGCAAGATTCTACACCTAGCTATCACCGGCCATGCCCCCCTCCCCCGTTTTGATCGCATTTTGAAATCGGTGCTTAAACAATTAAAAAAAATCAAAAATATATAAAATCTTCGCGTTGCATCCTAATTTATGTCCTAGTAACCATACAAACCAACAAACTTGGAATAATGCAAATCTATTAAAAAAGTCTTCTCAAAATGGGCTATCGAGTATGAAGGTTCATGGCTTTCAAGCCAAATGGCCGAAGTTATACCTAATTTCCAATGACAGTTTCCCCAAATGATCTCATATTTTGCATATGTGTGTATATTTGAATGGCCAACAAGTTTGCCAAAGGAAGTTTTCATTTCCGTTGCACGAAAAATCCATTTTTCATTTTCCGAGTGCCGAAAGTAGGGTCTTTTTGTGAAGGATCTACCAAATATTTGATGTCAATTTGAACCAATCTATTTTTGTATTATACTAGACCATATTTTATTAACAATTTACAAAAGTTTCTATGTAAAATGTTTCTTATGCACCTCTGCTGAAAAAGACAAATTGCCGCCAATTCAGCTGGAACGGGGTGAAATTTGAACTACAAGTGCTTGATAGTTTGCTCTTTATTTTTTCAAAAAAACATTTCCAAGTGCACAAGTACTCATTTCATCAGAGATCTACAAATAGTTTTGCAAGATTCCACACCTAGCTATCACCGGCCATGCCCCCCTCCCCCGTTTTGACCGCATTTTGAAATCGGTGCTTAAACAATTAAAAAAAAATCAAAAATATATAAAACCTTCGCGTTGCATCCTAATTTATGTCCTAGTAACCATACAAACCAACAAACTTGGAATAATGCAAATCTATTAAAAAAGTCTTCTCAAAATGGGCTATCGAGTATGAAGGTTCATGGCTTTCAAGCCAAATGCCCGAAGTTATAGCTAATTTCAAATGATAGTTTCCCCAAATGATCTCATATTTTGCATATGTGTGTATATTTGAATGGCCAACAAGTTTGCCAAAGGAAGTTTTCATTTCCGTTGCACGAAAAATCCATTTTTCATTTTCCGAGTGCCGAAAGTAGGGTCTTTTTGTGAAGGATCTACCAAATATTTGATGTCAATTTGAACCAACCCATTTTTGTATTATACTATACCATATTTTATTAACAATTTACAAAAGTTTCTATGTAAAATGTTTCTTATGCACCTCTGCTGAAAAAGACAAATTGCCGCCAATTCAGCTGGAACGGGGTGAAATTTGAACTACAAGTGCTTGATAGTTTGCTCTTTATTTTTTCAAAAAAAACATTTCCAAGTGCACAAGTACTCATTTCATCAGAGATCTACAAAGAGTTTTGCAAGATTCCACACCTAGCTATCACCGGCCATGCCCCCCTCCCCCGTTTTGACCGCATTTTGGGTCGTAACCACGGAGCATCTTCATTGCTTAATGGGATAGTTGGGTCAGTTTTCACTGTGAATGGAGGAATTTCATGAAACTTATCGTAATCTTAGGACATGTCTGTCTTGTCCTCGACTCCCACGATGTTTCTTTTTCCTGAAAGAACTATGTGACGCCTGGGCTCATTGTCTGATGTATTCGTATCCTTGTTTTTCCTTTTTTTCGGTCTAGAAGACATGTCCTTCACATAGAAAACCTGAGCCACATCTTTGGCTAGGACGAATGGGTCGTCTGTGTGACCAAGATTCTTGAGATCCACTGTTGTCATTCCGTACAGCTGGTCGACCTTTACCCCATCTACATTCATGTTGACCCAACTGCACCGAAACAAAGGGACCTTAAAAGTAGGTACATAGTCAAGTTCCCATATCTCATCTATGTAACCATAGTATGTGTCCTTTGTACCATCCTCGTTTGTTGCATCAAAGCGGACACCACTGTTTTGGTTGGTGCTCTTCTTATCTTGGGCGACCGTGTAAAATGTATTCCCATTTATCTCGTACCCTTGGAAAGTCAATACAGTCTCAGACGGTGTCGCGGCCAGCAAGTAGAGTTGATTTCCAATAGTGGTGTCATGCATGAGACGTAATTTCAACCAAGTGCCGAAAGTCTCCATGTGTTTGACTTGAATCCATTGGTCATCCTCCCCCGGGAACTTGGAGCGTAGAACATTCTTGTGTTCCTCGATATACGGTTGGACGAAGATAGAACTTTGTAGAACTGTGTAGTGTGCTTGAGTCAAAGAATGCCCGTCCTGAAATATCTTTGCTTTCTTTCCTAGCGTTCCATTTCCACTCAGTCTCCCCTCATACCGCGATTCAGGAACACCAATCGGCTTAAGGTCAGGAATAAAGTCAACACAGAACTCAATGACCTCCTCTGTTCCATAGCCCTTGGAGATGCTTCCTTCTGGCCTTGCACGGTTACGAACATATTTCTTTAAAACTCCCATGAACCTCTCGAAGGGGAACATATTGTGTAGAAATACAGGACCTAGAATGGCAATCTCGTCGACCAGGTGAACCAGCAGATGCGTCATAATATTGAAGAAGGACGGGGGGGAACACCAACTCAAAACTGACGAGACATTGGACCACATCCTTCTGTAGCCTTTCCAGACTTGCATGATCGATTACCTTCTGAGATATTGCATTGAGAAATGCACATAGCTTCACAATGGGTACACGAACATTTTCTGGTAGAAGCCCCCGCAATGCAACCGGAAGCAACTGCGTCATAATCACGTGGCAATCATGAGACTTGAGGTTCTGGAATTTTTTCTCTGCCATATTTATTATTCCCTTTATATTTGACGAGAAGCCTGCCGGGACCTTGATACTTCTAAGGCATTCAAAAAAGATTTCCTTCTCTGCTTTGGTAAGAGCGTAGCTGCTTAGACGCCCTTTATCAGTATGCCTGTGGTATGGGTCTTTCATACGTTGCTGGTCCTCCCGTGCTTCTGGTGTATCTTTTGACTTCCCATACACGCCCAGGAACCCTAGCAGATTTACGCAAAGATTCTTCGTCATGTGCATCACGTCGATTGAAGAACGGACCTCTAGGTCTACCCAATAGGGTAGCTCCCAAAATATAGATTTCTTCTTCCACATGGCCGCGTGTCCGGTAACGACGTCTTTCGGAACAGATTGACTGCCAGGACCCTTTCCAAAGATTACTTCTAGGTCATTCACCATATCAAATACATCAGCACCTTTAGGGAGCTTAGGTTTTTTCTGGTGATCTGCCTCACCGTTGAAATGCTTGCCTTTCTTTCTCACGATATGATTGGGCGGCAGAAATTGACGACACCCGAGGTACACAACCTTCTTACATTTATCCAAATATATACCTTTAGTCTTATGTAAACAGTGCGTGCATGCATTGTATCCCTTGTTTGACTGTCCTGAAATGTTACTAAGAGCGGGCCAATCATTGATGGTTATGAAAAGAAACGCTCGCAGGTCAAATTCCTCCTGTTTGTCCTCATCCCACACGCGTACACCTGGTTTGGCCCACAGCTCCAAAAGTTCATCGACTAATGGCCTTAGGTACACATCAATGTCGTTGCCGGGTTGCCTCGGTCCTTGGATGAGCACTGGCATCATGATGAACTTCCGCTTCATGCACACCCAAGGAGGAAGGTTGTAGATACATAGAGTCAGGGGCCAGGTGCTGTGACTGCAGCTCTGCTCTCCAAAAGGGTTCATGCCATCTGTACTTAGACCAAACCATAAGTTTCTTGCTTCATCTGTAAAGTCTGAGTGGCCTCTCTCGATTTTTCTCCACTGCGACCCATCAGCGGGGTGTCTCAACTTCCCGTCTTTCTTACGGTCTTCTTTGTGCCATCGCAGCAACTTGGCATGCTCCTTGTTTCTGAACAGACGTTTCAACCGTGGTATTATAGGAGCATACCACATAACCTTAGCAGGAACCCTCTTCCTCGGGGGCTCGTCATCTCCCTCAACATCACCAGGGTAATCTTGTCTGATCTTGTACCGACTCGCAGTGCATACCGGTTATTTATCCATACTCTCGTACTTTTCACCGCGGTACAGGATGCAGTCATTAATGCATGCATGTATCTTCTGCACATCTAATCCTAGAGGGCAGATAACCTTCTTTTCTTCGTGTGTTGTCGCGGGCAATTCGTTATCCGGTAGAAGCTTCGACTTCATTATTTGCAGTAACTTCTCAAATCCGGTGTCAGAACAACCAAAATCTGCCTTCCATTTCAACAGTTCCAGTGTGGTACCGAGCTTTGTGCTGCCATCTTCGCAATTTGGGTACAAGGGCTTTTTGTGATCCTCTAGCATGGTCTCCAACTTCTCCTTCTCTTTTCCTGTTTCACAGTCTCGCTTTGCATCAGAGATGACCCGACCAAGACCATCAGCGGTCTCATCCGATTCCCGTTGTTCTTCTTCATTGTCACCTCGAGGAGCTCCATCTTCTTCATTGTCTTCCATTGCAGTGTCACCGAATTCTTCAGGGGACATAGGATAGCTATCATCATCCTCCTCTTCTTCATTGTCTTCCTGCCTAACCCCTCTTTCTCCGTGCTTGGACCAACAATAATATCCGGGAATGAAACCTCTCCGAAGCAAGTGGCCTTGAAGTGTTCTCGAGGAAGAGTACTCCGCCACGTTCCGACAGTCAATACAGGGACAAGGCATAAAATTATCCACTTTGTTTGCATTAGCCACATTGAGAAATGTATGCAGGTTTGTAATAAACTAGGACCCGCGTCGATCGCTGTACATCCATCACATCCGTGCTTCGATCTGCGTCATATAATTAACCATTACAATAACTTCGTGAATAGTGAAAAGACCACTATATATGCACACGTGCAGTATTTTTGTATCAGTTACAGATGGAGAAGATAAGGTTGCTAACCTCGGCCGAGGATACGGTGTTCTGAGGACCTAAGTGTGGCTCGGACATTTCGTCGAACACCTGGTGTGCAATCAAAGGAAAAAAAATTCTAGCACCCACCCCACCCCAACACAATCCTGAAATTTTTTGAGGCAAAATGGCAAAGTGCTGGTTGGGGGCTTATATAGCCAGGGCAACAGTCCTGGTTTTTGCCAACAACCGGGACCAATGCCTCGCAGTGCGCCACGTGTTGGTCGCCAGAGCATTGGTCCCGGTTTGTGGAAACAACCGGGACCGTTGCCTCACATGAACCGGGACCGTTGCCAGGCATCGGTCCCGGTTCTGAAATGAACCGGGAGCGATGCCTTTTTTGGGCTGGACGAAAGGGGGGTCTGTCCACTAGTGCGTGAATTTGTCCGCCACATTGTGCATCCAGTGTATCTCTCTTTGCAGATGATGTGGTAGTTTTTTGCCACCTGAGGCCGCTAAGCTTTCGACGATCCGGCTACTCCTGAACGGACTCCTTCGGGCAGTGCTGGGACTCCCCCATCCAGTGCGGCGCCGCAACCTCGGAGATGGTAGGTACGACATTTTCTTGCCGGTGGTTAGATTCCCGATATACCTCGGCCTGGCCTCCTCCTCTCGGTCTGGAAGGTGCCGACCTTTCATCTCCTGCTGCTGGTGGATAAGCTATTGGATAAGCTGGTGGATAAGGTCTGTGATAAACAACTTAAGTACCCTGCCTGCAAAATAAAGACATTGAGTATGGAATGGTTTGATGTTCTCCGTCTTATAGCATCTCCAAGAACCTTTGTATATTTGCACACAATTTGTATTATATAAATTCTGATAAAAACCTACTCCAACAACCTTTGTATAAGTGATCCTCCACCTGAAAAATATGCAAAGCTTGCTAAACTCCCTCCCACTTTGCATATATGCAAATCCAATGGCCACTTTGTAAAATTTTAGCAAGCCTCCGAAAAGTGGCCCCCTTCATATTTTTCTCTCAATGACAAGTGGGTTCATGTGATGTGTAGTGTATGAGTGTGTGTTGTGTACGTGTGTGCTGCGTGCATACGTATGTGTTATTTGTGTACGTGTACGCGTGTATGTATATGTATGCACTGCACGTGTGCATATGTGTATGTGTGCGCGCGCGTATGTGTACGTGTATGTGTGTTGCGTGTGTGCCCGTATGCGTAGGTGCATGTGTTGTACGTGTACATGTGTTTTGTGCTAGTATACGTATACATGTACGTATTTTAGTGTGAGATGTGTCTATGAAAAACTGTCTCCACATGTCATTGTGTGTGTTGTATGAATATAGCAATCCAATATACAAAGACTACCAAAGAAAAAAACTTGGTTGGCTTTGTAAATCATCTCTCTCCTCTTGCTATCACTAGTTTTTACAAATCCAATATGGAAAGGTTCTTGGAGATGCTCTTACAAGTATTGTAAACCTTTGAGATCCTCGAAAGGAGGCAAGATAGTGCCACTCAGACCCATAGAAGATAGATTTCTGCAGTGTATGTATACATCAGCTCAGATAATAATAATAATAATAATAGTAATAATAATAATAATTTCAGTAATTGCAGGACCATTTTCTTTCTTCATGATGAACTCACAAGCCTTTGATAGTTGGTGCTACAGAGGCAATGTAGTTGCAACTTATTCCATCCCACGATAATTTCCTCGGCATGAACGGATTCCCCATCCAGTTCTTTTCACCCCATACATATCTGTGACCGCCGTGATGGCAGAAACAGTTGCATTTCTCAACAGCAACACACGAATTAAGTAATTATAAGCAATTAAAATCAGCTGGAAACATTTGCTGGCTGGCTAGCTAGCTAGCTTGATGATCCCATATATATGCATCTGAAAATAATAGCAAGTTAATTAATTACCATCATGTTTTCAGCATCCGAGACTATCCCAAAAGAATCCCAAAAAGATGGAGACAGCCTAATAGGGGAGGAAGGGCGCTTAGAGTAGAGCAGTTGATAGAAGCTCACAATGTGAGACATGATCGCAGCGGGGTCAGTGGAGATGTCATTTCCAATGACCAAACGAGTTATTTCACATCTGCGACGCCTACCATTGGCAATCGCGATGAAATACTTCGTTGGTCGATCTCCATGAAGAACCCAAGATGACCTGCCTCTCTCAATCCAATGGATTTCCTCTCGCTTGTGGATAGACATGAGAGAGTGATCAAGAGAGTGTCGAAGTTCCCATTGGGATTCGGAAAGGCCAGCCGTGTCCGCCATGTCATCCAAAGTTTTGATTTGACCCAGCAGGTCGAGCTTGGTCGCCTCGGTATCAGCCGAGAGGTTGGCACTCCAACCTTTTAAGAAACGGCGAAGATTTTGGGAAAGGAAACGCCAGTCATCCAGGGGGCCAAACGAACGATGAGGGGAAACACAAATAGACAGGATACGGGAGGAAAGGGAAGGGATAAAATCCTCAGTCAAGAGCCATGAGGCTTCGAAATAAAATCTTCCAGAACGCCGCGCGAGATCAACATGAGTGTCCAGGATAAGGGGAGTATGATCGGACCCCACCATGGGCTCGGACACAAGGGAAGATCGAGGGAACAGAGCGTCCCACTCCGAGGAAACAAGAACCCGATCAAGGACCGACCGAACATGCGCCACCTGCTTGTTCGACCAGGTGTATCTGGCTCCAGAGCGCCCAATTTCACGCAAAGCGACGTCACTGATAAAAGCATTAAAACTATTCGCCCTAGACCAAGAGAAATTGGTAGAACTTTTCTCCCAAGGGAAACGGATAAGATTGAAATCACCACCTAAAATGTGAGGGACGGGACACGCAAGAATTTTTTCCGCCGGCTCCTCCAGAAAGATCTGGGAAAGGCTATGGTCCGCAGGGCCATAGATGGCAAAGAATTCCCAAGAGCAGCTATTAGAGAGTTGGCGAAGCCGCATACTGGCAAAGAAGCGTCCCGAGTCCACAGACAAGACATCAAAAAGATCAGAGTTAACGCCCATCAAAATGCCTCCAGCGGCACCAATGGAAGGGAGAGAGTGCCATTGAAACTGGCCACGAGGGGGAAGACGCTCAAGGTAGGTAGACGTGAAGGATTCTTTTTTTGTTTCTTGTAAACAGATCACATCCACCCGAGAAGAAAGAAGAAGAGATCGGAGTTGGTCTTGCCGCCCACTAGCAGCAAGACCCCGAACATTCCAAAATAAGAATTTCATCGAGAAGAGAGATTTTTAATGCGTAAACTCGATCGAGACGGCGCCACTATGCGTCCCGGTCGCTTCATTTTGGGCACATGGGGAGTAGGATGAGTATCCCCCCTCGCAGAGTTGGGAGAAACAGTCACATTCGCCGTAGCGGCAGAAGAAACTGCCACAGAATCGGCTCTAGCCTTGGCCAGGTTCGCCTGCGCCACCTCATTTGCACGTAAGAGAGACAATAGAGAGGATTGGGAAGAAGTTGACGAGTCCACAATTAAACCCGCATCCCGGATCACCCCCATGCAATGAACATCACTCAATTCAGATAAAACAGTGCGCTTGTGAGAAAGGAGACGAGCCGCACATGTTGGTTCGTCGCGGGCAGCAGCACGCGCCGTCGCCTGGTCCAGAACAGTGCCGAAACGCTTCCCTGTACGCACACTCTTGCGCGCCGTGGAAGAAGGGGTCCTTGCAACAGCAGGTTGATGGAGCGGGGAAGGGAACCCTGGCGGCGAGGCTAGCTCCACGGCCTTCTCCCCCAGGTCACCCTCCAGAGAACGGAAGAGAGGTATCGCCGAGACCTTGGAGGATTCACTGGCCGCCGCCTCCTTGGCCTCCCTTGCCACCACCTCACGAGCCAACCGGCGCTTGGAATTGAATTTCTTGACCGAGTTGCGGCGTTTGGATGGGCGGGATGCAGGCAACACAGAGGCATCCTCGAGGTTGACCCCATCCACCGGGGAGTCCTCAATTCCAGAGAGAGATGGCGATGACGGGCGGGCCTGAAGATTTGAGGCACCGGCTGAGACCAGAGGGCTAGGCGGGAGAGAGGACGATGGCGGAGCAGGAGACTTCTCCGAAGCCACAGGGGATGAGCTGCCGTTGCGAGGGTGCCGGTTGGGGTACAGACGTTGTATGCGCGCGCCAAGAGCGTCCCACTCTTCCTGCGTGAAAGGAGGACCAGTATCTTCAGTTTTCTCATCTCCGTCATCCTCCTCATCCTTATTATCACCATCCTTAGGGGGCGAGGAGGGGGTGCGTGGATGGCGGCCCAGCCGCCGGGGCACCTTCCACCCTGACACGAATCGAGAATCCCTCCGTACTAGGGAAGATGGGGATCACACCCTGAAGCAGATCAGGCGTAGGCGAGGCCACCCGAATCCTGACCGCGCCAACCCGAGCCAAGGACTGCTCGTCCACCTCCCGTGGTAAGCCAACCAATTCTGCAAAAGCCCAGACGGACGCACGGCCACGCATCACAGGGGGGACACCGTCCAGTAGCACCCAGACCTCCGACAGCACCCCCACCGGGCGGCACACTTCCACCTCCTCCGAGACCACCAGCTTATTAAGAGTAAGACTTGAACTGCGAGATGCCATGCGCAAACTGTCACGCGATGGGAAGAGGACCCCGAAATCGGACGCGGAGATCTGGCGGATCTGCCAATCCCAGCCCTCCTCACTCCAGGCCGCGAGCTCGGCGGCCAGCAGTTGGAGGGAGGCATTCTCTGAGAGTACAGAGACCACCGCATCATTAGAGGAGCTCGGGTTCGGCACCACCGCCTCCGCCAATCCTGAAAGAGCAAAAAACTCACAACCCGGGAGCCCACATCCAAAGCGCTTGAGTGAAGGCGCGGGGGGGGGGGGGGGTTGTTGCAATGCGAAGTAAGGTGACCTTCCTCACGGCAGATGAGACAAAAAGGAGGCGCCTTGCATTGAGATTGGAAGTGGTCAGGGCGATGACAAGCAAAGCAAGTGAGGTTGGGCGGAGCAGGTCTAAAAGCAGAAGGGGGGGCGTTAGAAGCAACCGGAGGGGAGGGAAGGATGCCCGCCCCACAGTTGCCACCCGGGATCCCAGATCCAGAAGAGTTGGGAGCAAACTTGCGGAATTTGCTGGACGGTTGGTAGGGGTGAGGGCGGTTGTTGGGTGGGTGGCGAGGGGGAGGACGAGAGTCAAAGGAGACTCGGGGCGGGCCCTGGACTTGCACCGACGGCGGCCGGCCAGGGGGAGGTGGAGGAAGGGGAGAGGGCGATCTCTGACGGGAGGAGGACGCGGCGGCTTCCCAAGGATCCACACCTTTGCCCAGATCTGCAGCCTTCCAGGAGGACTCCCGCTCCCGGAGCAACTTCTCGCGGAGGGCCGACTCGATGGCCACCGGATCTGAGGCCGGAGGAGGACTCTCACGAGGACGCTTGGAGGAGGGAGCTTTGCCACTGGAGGAGCTATTCGACTTGTCCATGGCCGCGACCACGACGAAGGGGAGGAGAAGAGGGGGCGGAGGAAATGGGAGGCGGATCTTGGGGATGGGAGCTCGAAAGCGAGATATGTCGCGAGCGGCGGCAGGGAACCCTAGGGATGGGTCGCGGCAGCCACGCGGTACCCATAAATATCCAGAGGGCGTGGGCCGGGCCTCCACGGAAGGAGCCAGGCTCGGGCTACGGTGGGCCGGTAGCGACGAGTTAGGTAGGGGGGGGGGGAAATCGACTGAAGAGGTAACGAAAAATGAGACCGACGGGGCGGGGATTGGTTCACGCGGCCCAGACGGCCCATACAGCCCAGCCCGCGAGGAAGAGGCGCGAGGGATTAGGGTTTCCATCCCGCCGCCAAGCACAGGGGCGACCTCCTCCCCGCCGCCGGAGGACAGACTAGACCCCGCCACCGGCGGGCTGCAGCGCAGAATCGAGTCCGGGGGAGAAGGAGCAGACGGAGGGGAGGAGCAGACGCCAAGCTGGTTACGACGAGCGCGGAAGAACCACCCGTCATCAAGCTCCAACGAGCAGATCCGGCCCGAACCACGGAGGCGACCCTGCCCCCCGGGCGCGAACTTGCGGCCAGGCTTAGGGCGGGCCACATCACCACTCACCGCCCCGGCAGCCACAACTGCCATGGGGGGGGATCACAACCTCGGAATCGGACTCAGACTCCTCCCCATTCAGGGCCCAGAACTTGTTGAAACTGGCGCCCACTGATAGGGAACGAGCGCCATGGGACACGGGATCGAGGTCACAACCCAGAAGAGAGGGAGAGGGAGAGGCCGCCTCTGCGGGGGAGAGGGCATGGTGACCATGCTGACCGGCAGAGGAGAGGCAAGGGTCTCCCGCCGGCGAGGATTGGGAGGGGGAGGATGGGGTGGTGGTGAGGGAGGGGAACGGAGCGGGAGAGAGGAGAGCCATCAAATTTTATGCATTGGGAGTGAAAGCATCCCCTTGAGAGAGTTAGTTGGCAGAAGCAATGCAATTGTTGAAGAGCCTTTCTCATAGCCTTGGTGTTACCATCAACGATGATTGATGTTGATTAGTGCTGTTGTGTGTCAGTCGATCGCTTTGATATGACTTTAGAAGGTCATTTTTGTTTGAAAGTTACATCGATGTCTCGATTAGCTCTTGACATGGTGTTGTCGCACATATAGAGTGTATTTACTATTTAGTCATCTTAACATTAATATATTCCCCCTTACTGACAAAACACATAGTAGATAAAGAGTAAAACTGGTTCCCTTAATAGTAGGAAAATCTTAAATCATAGTAAGATGACATTGTCTTATGATAGGTCACCATTGGCACGTGATGTTTAAAATAGTGGCCAAGTTTTTTTTAAATGATTGCATTTATTTTAAAACAAGGTACCCGTAAAAGGATACGCATAAAACACAAATTTTACCCAAAAAATAATACAAATTTTCATTTTCCTGGATGACGCATCATCAAACTTTGTTGTTCTTCAAGTAAAACAAATACTTGCAAAAGGGAGACAGGGAAAACGCAAATTTGTATGGTTGACTCACACTGTTGACTTTTTTGTCCTCTTCTCACCTCGCGGCAAGACCAATAGTCATGGTTGGAATCCTACCGAAATGCTGCATCATTGCTATGACTCACACTAGCAGACTGTATAGTGTCGTATGGATCACAACTTGAGACTAGGTCGCTGCTACTTGACATATGAAACTTAGCATCCGTGCTGCCATCGCTGCAGCGTGCAGTCTCAAGCTCGATGCACTCTTGCAACTGCATCACCACCTCGGTCATTGTCGGTCGTTGTGTTGGTGTATGCTCAGTACACTTGAGAGCAATGGTCGCAGCTTTCCACACACTGTTGATGTCGTGCTCCCCATGCATGCGCGCATCCACCACGCCCTCTATGTTGCCTTGGGAAAGGCGTTCCTGCACCCACTTAGTGATGCTTGAAGGTTCTGGATTATTCATGATGTGACGTTGGCCCGTGACTATTTCCAACAACACTACTCCAAAACTGTACACGTCACTCTTATTAGTCAGTTGCAATGTTGCTATATACCTACAATAAAATTGTGAAACACACAGTGAGTAGAGTTTCAAATAGAGAGATTTGGCACATCTCCTATGAATAAATAAATTTTCAATGACTTTATAATGAAATGGGCTAGGTCATTATCATCGATCTTAGGAGAAAAGGTACATCATGTAACATATGGGTCATGCTACATCGGTAAAATTAAATAAAATTATACTACTACGTTTGCTACTAATAAGTGGCACTATGTTTTTACAACATAATAAGAAAGAACTTAGAATGGCGCACTTACTCAGGAGCAAGGTAACCATGCGTGCCAACCAACCTAGCTGTGGACACATGGGTATCATCATTGCAATTGAAAGCCTTGAGTAGGCCAAAATCAGCAATCTTGGCCTCAAGGTTTGCATTTAGCAAGATGTTTGATGTCTTCACGTCCCTATGAATGAGGGGTGGATTGCAACCCTTGTGCAGATACTCAAGCCCTGCATCATCAACATGAAATCATCATCCCTCGTGTGGAGTTTGAGCTTCTTATAATGAAAGTTGATAAATAAATTCTAGATTTAAAGGCATACCTTGTGCAGATTCTTGTGCAATACGAAGTCTCTGTGCCCAGGTTAAGGGCATGTTGTTGTCTCTCTCTGCAGAAAGATGGGTGGATGAATAATATGTTTGTAAGACATTCCTTCATTTTTTGTGTCGTTGGGTCTTTCGTTATTCTCAATTGACAACACATTAATGTGTTCTTCAAGTGTGTACACTGTACACTCGGTAAATTAACATACCTCTAAGATGTTCATGTAGAGCTCCTTCTGACATGTACTCGTACACAAGTGCCAGGTGCTCTCTATCGTTGCAGTAGCCAATCATGGTTACAAGATTTTTGTGATGAATCTTAGATAATGTTTGAGCCTGGACCAGCATAGACCAATCTATTATCAAATTGAGAAGTAAACTTCAATTATTTCCTGTGGCATATACTGGAGCAAATCTTACCTCCACCAGGAACTCTTGTAAACCTTGAGCTGATGACTCAGACCGAAGCTTCACAGCCACCTGTGTGCCATTCTCCAAGAATCCATCATAGACTTTACCAAACCCTCCCCGGCCGATCACTCGCTGGAAGTTGTTCGTTATGACCTTTATTTCCTCATACGTGAACCGCTGGTTGTCGAGTTGAAATGACGTCTCGTTCTGCGGCTTGACGATGTTGCTTGTTGTTCCTTGAGAAACAAGTGACGCAGATTAAGGCCTCCCATTTCATACTTACATTCAGAGATAAAACCTTTTAAGTTTCAGAGGTAATTCTCTCACCTTGCCTTCTCCTTCGCATGCAAATGAGCAGCAATAAAAGCAACAGGATCACCAGCACTACAACTATTGGAATGACAATATAGACGGGAACCATATAATTCCTCTTCTTCTTTGGAGGCATACAGGAGTTGACATTGCTGCAGAGGTCTGGATTGTTACCATATCTAGCAAAACAAAGAATGAGAAGCTAGATCCATATCCCAATAGCATACCTACCTTTAGCTAAGAAAGTGAAAACCATGCATGTCGAAAATAATTGCAGAAATCCAGATACTAGTGGTGGCCTAACCTTAGAGTTAGGAAGCCATCTTCAGTCTTTTTCAGAAGCCTAGAAGGGATTTCTCCCGTAAGTCGATTTCCTGTGAAATCACTAGAAACAAAACAATGTTTACGTCAAAATAAACGATGAATATGTGTTGGGAGATGAATGCTATAAGAAATTTATTCTTAACATCTACAATATCAAAAAATAATAATACTATTAATACATTTGGAAAATATAATTTATGACCAATTTAATGAAACTAATTTAGTGTTGCAGATCTTAGTTATATTTCTATAGACTCATGTAATTAGGTAAATACATGGACGGACAATACATTACTTAAAGAAGTTTGACCTAGGATAGAGCTAGAACTTCATGTAATTTGATATATATGGAGGGAGTACATCGCTTACTTAAGGAGATACTAGCGCATCGAATTTATATTTGGTTGGGAAGTGAACTTTTAATATTGCACATTATCTAATTAGAAATAAAGATGCCTAACATTCTAGAGATTCAATGTTATCTAAATTTTGAAAAAAATAGTTATACCCAAATACATTGGTACACTACGAATCGGAATCTTACAAGTACCTAGATTGGTAAAATAAAGTAGTTTTATATAGGCGTATGTATATTGTACATATATAGGCTCGATATGTAATCCTGTCTGATAATTATCGTATGAAGATGTTAGTAGAAACAATAGACTTACAGTATCCTGAGAGTATATTTTTTTAGGAATCTTATCATATAATATTTTGTTTTCAAAGTCGATCATATAATTTGTTATGTAATGAATGGCCGTAAAAATACTCACATTAGTGCAAGCGATGACAATTGTGAAAGGTTGTCAGGAATGGAGCCCGTGAGATTATTGCGTGACAAATCCCTGCCAAATGTAAGGTCTGTGATAAACAACTTAATTACCTTGCAAAAAAAACATCCAGTATGGAATGGTTAGATGTGTTCTCCTTCTTACAAGTATTGTAAACCTTTGAGATCCCCAAAAGAAGAGGAAATATTGCCACTCAGACTCATAGAAGATAGATTCCTGCAGTGTATGTATACAAGAGCTGAGATAATGATAATTATTCCAGTGATTGCTGGACCATTTCTTCGTCCAAGATAAATAAACTCACAAGCCTTTGACAGTTGGTGCTACAGAGACAGTGTAGCTGCAAGTCAACCCATCCCACCCAAATTTCATCGGCACACACGGATCCCCCATCCAATTCTTCTTCACCCGGTACATGTCTCTGATTGTCGTGATCGCAAAAACTGTTGCATTTCTCAGCAACAACCCACAAATAAAGTTATTATAAGTTTCCAAAACCGGTTGAAATACATTTGCTGCGTGGCTAGATATCTAGCCTGATGATCCTATACTTATATATGCATTTGAAAATAATAATAGCTGGTAAATTAATTACCATCCTGAGCGGCCGTGGGTATGCCGGTGGTAGGGAGGACCGAGAAGATCTCAATGGCGTTAATGATCGGTGGGAGCGTCGAGTTTGCGGTGGCGTTCAGCGAGTAGTTATACCCGTCGAAACCACCATCATCAGGTTTGCTTTTGTACATGACGTCGGTTACCAGGTACCGTGGTGTCACGACTTGCCGGTAGTTGAGCTTACCATTCATGTTGATGTAGAACTCACGCACGGCATCCTTCTGCAGCTCCGCGAAGTAGAGCATGGATATGTACCCCGGGACGTGGTGGTTGGCGTTCCGCACCGCGTCCCAGGAAATCTGGACGGGGGAGGAAATGTTGACGGTAGTGATGGCGGTGCGCATCACGGCGGAAGGGACCTCAAAGTTTTCAAGGTTATCTTCCACCTTCTCGGTCGTCGAGATCTCCAACCACTCTTCGGAATGCGGCTCGTACCACGGGTGCCATACCCGGTCGTAGGCATCGTCCGGGTACCTGCATGCATGTACGTCATGGGAAAGTTGTAGGTTACCGCACTTTCGATGCAAAATTAAAATTCTAGGGACATTGAAAAACCCTAGTACTCCTAGCTGATCTTAGTCTTTTTTAGGGTGTGTCTAGATCTTAGCCGATTAAGACTTAACGAAGTACTCTCAATCAAGTGGTAGAATGTACTCCTATGAAAGGATTTTTTTTGCATGCATCTTCACACACGATCTTATAAATATAGCATTGACTGAGACTTGATTAAATATAAGTCGACTGAGATTTAGGGTCTGTTTGGTTCCAAATAAGTCACCAACTTATAAGTTGAAAAGTGAAAAAAGTGACTTATTTTGCCAAACAGACCCAACTTATAAGTCACCCCAACTTAAAACTTATAACTCCTCTACTTTTGCATGGGTCCCATCACTTTTTTGGAAAGAAAGATGTGAACAGGTGACTTATAAGTCATATAACAACCAAACAGACGTGACTTATAAGTCACTGGTTTTAAGTCACCTGACTTATAAGTCAGGTGACTTATTGGAACCAAACAGGCCCTTAGCAATCCCCGTCTTTTAACTTATATTGGCGGGTTTATGCTGGCCTGAACCACATTTATTATACCAACAACTATAACTATAGCTGATCTCAGTTCACGTAGGTCCTTACCTAATAGTCTTATTAGTGCCAAAGCTGGCCCTGGTTATAAGAACAAGCCCCCGGGTCGCGTTGACTTGCGGGTAGAGCGTCTTCACGAGGGGCCTGAGGTGCAGACTGGAGATGAACGGCGTTCCGGAGCCGGTGTTGACGAGGCATACCTGCACGGTACCGCCATAGACGTGCGCGATAACCTCCACGACCAATTGCATGTTGAGTGCAGTGACGTTCACGGTTGTCCAGTAGTTGACGCCTAGGTAAATGTCGAAGATGGGCAGAGTATCGAGGCCGTCATAGTTGCTGTACCTGAAAAAGGCACGGATGAGGTAGCTTGGCCCGGCCGATCCTACGGGGCGGAGCGTGTAGCAGTTGCGCACACCGGTGGGGAAGCTGCGCACGGTTTGCCATGTCCAGGCCATCGTCGGGGTGATGTACTCGGCGGAGAGATTGCGGTTGGTGCCGGTGTTGATGAAGCCGGCGTCCCCGGTTACCCGGAGCTTGGTGACGTTGTCCATCCGGTCGGGCGAGTTCTCAGGCAGGCCGCAGTCTATGGTGATGAAACCTGCATACATGCTTACACGCAATAAGCAGTGGCTGAGTTGGATTCATAGTCCATGGCCGTGCAGTATAGTACTCTCTCCGATTCATAATAAATATCGTTTACTTTATACTGATACCTATTAATACCGTAACTATGGTACATTGCATTGAAATGAAAATGTGGAGAAATCAGCAAAAGCCAGAAATGAACGGACTCACTGGCTAACTTGTCGACTTGGCCATGGACCTGAAGAACGCCGCCGCAGGTGGTGAGGACGAGAAGAAGCATTAGCGGCCACCGCCGTGCCGCCATTGCTCTTGCTCTCGGCGATGGTCTCAGCTGTTGAGCTAGTGTAACTAGCTAGCTAGTACTTTTACCGTCGAGAATTTCAGTAGGGATAGGACGTGCACGGCCAAGCATAGTTTTGTTAGTTGTACTACGTAAAAAAGTCGTCCACAGGGCGGATTAATTAGTTCTTACTAATGAGCTCATCAGGGAAGCTGTTGCCCACTTAATGCGTTGAGGCAGATCACATGGGCGATGACTTGACTTGACTTGCATGCGTATATCCGAGTCAGTCAATGGCTTTGCTGGGTGCAGCATGCAGTGCAGTGCCCCAGCTCGGGGATCCGCCGAGCGCAGACTTTTTCTAGCTCTGTTCGTTTGATTTTTAAATACTAGGTCCACAGGTCGTGCCAGTGATTGATTCCCGTGACTATAGTGCACTATACGATCTGACGAATATATTCGGCAGATACGGCTCTCCAACGCACATGCTTAAATTTTTGGGTGTGTTTAGATCTTAGTTGATTGATCGACACTTCGATAAATCTCAACGGAAGAAAGATATTTTTTACACAAATCTTCACACGCGATCTCACGAATATATCATTGACTGCTTCGTTAAAACTCAATCGATTAGGATTTTGCAATCCCACTAAATCTTTTCTATCGGTTTGAATTGGATTGTCCAAACCATTTTGAAACATTGAACGCGGCTTTGTATCTGGCTGCGGGCTGATTCGTTTGTCCGTTTTTCCGCAAACCTACACCAAACCTGAGGGGTTTACGAAAGTTGGAACCACTGACATATAGAACTTCGACACCTTCAGTCCACCCCAAAACCCCTCACAAGCTTCGCAATTTCGCCACTTCCTCCTCTGTAAGAAAATAGGGTTTTTCCCCGCTTTGTATTACAAAGCAACCATCACCGATACAACCAACGATAGGTGCTGGGGCGGAAGCAGCACAGGCACGCCCAAAAGAAACGAGAGAGAAAATATAAGAGAAAACAAATGCCAACAACGGCAGTTCAACAACAAAGAACATCCACGACCATTGCGCCCACCGAAGCTACCGCCAAGCTCCGACTCCGAAGCGCCGGTACCACACAACACCTCCAAGAAGGAACGCGACGATGACGACGCTGCTGCAAAGGTTTCCCCCGATACGCGACGAGGAAAAAGAAAGTGTGACACCCAACGCCCTCCAAGAAGGTTCGGAGGGCGCTTCCTCCTCTGTAGCCGCTTACTCCCCGACGACTGTCGCCGCCGCACCTCCCGAGCATTGCTCAATACCTTTACAGAGCTCACCTGTGTCGTCGCGCCATCCCAGTGTTACCAAGCCCTTGTTAGGGTCATGCCCAGCTCATTCCGCCCGTTTCGCTGTGCAGGTACCAGACTATGGGTGCAGCATGCAGTGCACTGCCCCAGCTCGGGTATCGGCCGAGCTGAGCGCAGACCTTTTCCTGCCCAGTTGATGCCCCACAGGCGTAAGGGATCGAGATAGTCTTCGCGGGTAAGTTAACCCAATTTATTGATTCGACACACGGGGAGCCAAAGAGTATTTATAAGCTTTGACAGTTGAGTTGTCGATTCAACCGCACCTGAAATATACTTGCTTGCAACAATAGATAAGTGGTAACGGTGATATGATAGTGATGATAGCAACAACAAAATTAAATAGCAAAAAGTAACAACTGATAACCAGCAGGATTGAAAAAACTGTAGGCTAGGGAGATGGATGGTCGGGCGCTGCATGGATGAGAGTAAACATATAATAGATTCTAACACGGGGCAAGGCACACAGAAAAGCAATGATCATCTAGGCAAATATCAAACAATAGGCATGTATCCCGTAGGTAGTTGTGCGTGCTTGCAATAAGAACTTGCACAACATCTTTTGTCCTACCATCCCGCTACGAACGGGGCCAAAAAGAACTTATGGAGATTAAGGCGCTCCTGTCAAAGAGCACCGGAACAAAGCAATAAACTCAATGGATACATGGAATCCTCAAATCATGGACCATCCCCTTTGGTGTCCCAAGCTGTCACCTTTGGGATCGCCGGTTCGGACCATAATAGGTGCATACAACTCATAGATAGGATCTAGAACACAAATATATTCATAAAAACACATAGGGTTCAGATCTGAAAACATGGCACTCGGGCCCAAAGTGACAAGCATTAAGAACAACAAGTTGTAGCAAAGAAGATAAACACCAATCTAGATGATAGGCAACATGCCCCCAACAATCTGACGAACTATTACATGATTAAACTCATCCAATCCCTACCATCCTCTTTGCCTACAACAGGGAATTACTCACACATGTGAAGAGAAGTCATGGAGGATGGATGGAGTGGCGATGGTGATGACGATGGCGACGATCTCCCCTCTCCGGAGGCCAAATCAGCCTCCAGATTAGCTCTCCCGAAGAAGAACAGAGGGTGGCGGCGGCTCCGCGACGGAAACTGGGAAAACGACTTCTGTTCTGGGGTTTTCTCGTCACGGGGATAAATAGGAGCTTCGGTAGGGCACCAGAGGAGGGGGGAGCAGCCCAGGCGGCCTGAGGGCACGGCCCCACCCCTGACCGCGCCAGGGGGGCGCCTGGGGCCACCAAGGCTCCCCTCTGGTCCCACTTCTGGCTCTTGGCTCCATCGGGTGCGTGGATTTTCTGGTAATTTTCTGGGAATTTTCCGGGATGTCTAAAAAATCCATTTTCCTGCACACAATAAAACCATACAAGCATGTACTACGAAAAAAGTTTAGCAAGTAATGAAACAATGCTATAAGGACAATGCACGAAGCAATTCTTCTTTCATGTGATCAGTCACAAACTACTAAAAGTAAATAATATACTGCTGAAAATCAAGACAGGATCACAATGCACATAACTTGAACATACTTGAGTGGCACTTCGCTAGCCTCCATGAGTGAAGCAAAACATAAATGCAGAAGCTCCTCCGGAGTTTTAAAGGTGACTAGAACTCAGTATTTCAGACTAGCAATAACACAAGCATGCAGAAGACAATGTAATACTTTGGGACAATGCATGTTACACTAAGAATGACAATTATGCTCTCATAGTTGGTGCTTTGAAGAAAGAAAGGGAGACTCTCGAACCGTGGCTTTTGATGGCAAGATTGAAAACCCGTGAAAGGAAGCAAAGACTAAGCATGTGTCAGAGCTCTTGGTTTTGAAAACAGAGATAAAACTCTTTTGAGAGGAGCAACTTTCCAGTCAACGGTGAACGGTAAAGGTCTCTCAATATCTCCCATGCCAACCATATATAATGCCTTTTGCTTACACATATTCCCTTATCCATAAATCCTTTGATGGTCTACGGAACCTTTTATTTTGCCTCAAGGATGGAAGGAGGGTATCGTTCCACCTATCATAGGCAACATTTGGTCCATTTCACTCCATCATCAAGTATGGGGGAGGTGTAACTCTCATATATATTTTTCTTTTTCTGTTTTGACTAGTTAAAACTTCCGTCAAAATATTTTTGGCATGAAAGATACTGATTTCCCCTCACCGCACCATGAGCTTGTATGGTTACAAAAGGGAAACTTTTGAATAAATTTCGAGATGGCACAAGAAAGTCTAAGTTAGGAGTGGCCGGTAAATACCACATATAGGTAGGTATGGTGGACTCAAATGGAACAACCGGGTTTGAAAAAGGAGTTTGGAAGCACAAGCAGAAATCCGCTTGGTGCGAGCGAAGGCTAGCAAAAGACTGGGAAGCGACCAACTAGAGAGCAATAACTGTCATAATCATGCAGAGCGACAAAGCAACATTGAATCGGGCATGAAAGTGATATCACTATTCTGAAACAAAAAGATCATCAAGGAAAAAGTAGACTTTTTAGTCGTAGGCATGTGTGAACATGTGCCAAGTCAATCCAAAAACTCTCCAAAGGGAAATACCACTTCAATATGCCAAACCATGAACAATGCAATGCATGTAAATCATTTCAACAACACATTATGTACTCTAGCTGTTTGAGACTAGCCACAAGGAAAGCATGAACACTGGGAAAGCATTGTAAACACAACACTATGTCGCTACAAGCTGGTCTCTAGATCATAAGTACAGGCATATGTACAGAAGTAGAAACAAGAAGAGTTCATACCGGTTTTCCTTGTTGCTTCCCTTCCGTCGATCTTCGTCATTACTGCCTGGTCACTTGCACGATCGAACGTAGGAAATATAATCAAATGCCATCACGGACTCGAGCTGATCTCTGAAAACAAAGCAAACTAAAGAGAGAAAGGAAATCTTTTTGGGTTTTTCAAAGGTTAAAAGAAAGAAGAACGGGCAAAAGCTTCGAAAAGATCAAAGCGAATAAAATGGATAATACAATGGAAAAGTGAGAAGGGCACGAACTCCCCCAAGCTTAGGATTTTGGCCTAAGTTGGTAGTAGCTAATGTCCCCAGGAGCCTCCTGCTCCAGGGTATTATGGGTGAGTCCAAGGATCGTATGAGGCTTCCGGTGCGTACACCGAAGTCCTCGGCTCCTCCCACGAAGAAGGATCCGTGCTCCAAGCAGAGGAAGACCCTTCACCAAACTGGGTGACGGTCTCTCCCTGGAAAGATGGGAACTCACCATGCTCCTCCTCGTCGGGCACAACCCCCTCCATAGGGTTATGAAACTGATGCTGGACCACGAACTCATCGAACTGGATAACATCAAAGGACCATCCGTTCCTGCGAGAAAAATCAAACAAAAGAGGTGCAGGTAGACGGATCTTGCGTTCCGTGGTAGCTCCGAAACGTAAGATATAATCAAGGTTACCAAACTCGGAAGTCATGGTAACAAACTTATGCCTTTTCATTGCAGCAAGATCAAAACTTAAATAAGTAAAAGGCTTATCATCGGGGTGTGGGGTGCCATTAAGAGACTCTAGGATAAGTGTGGCGTAAACGCCACCAAATAAGTCTCCCTTGTTACCATTCATAGCAATGCGTCGAGCAATTAAGGCACCCACATTATAATCAAACCTCCCTGAGAGGGCGGTTGCCAGGATAGCAATATCCGGCGCAGATATGTTACTCGTGTTGTCACGAGCTAACACCCCTCTAGCAATATAATACGCAAAATACCTGAGGTGTGGGAACAAGATGCTGGAGATTTTTGACCGATGAATATCCCTCGTATCCATGCTACAGAGCGAGTTGAAGACGGTTCTCAGCTCGGAGGGCTGAGAGCTCATCTTCGCCGTCTGTCCCACGTTCGGCACACCTATTATTTCACAAAACCTTTCCAAAGGCATGGTCAAAAGATCATTGTAAATTTTAAACTCAACAGAACCAGCATCAAGGTTATATCTAAAACTGTTAATGAAACAGGAGGTGAGTTTTTGATACTGGGTAACACGGCACGTTGCGAGCCGCGTCAAACCTGCATTAGCACAAAGATTATAGAACTCCTCCCTAATTCCTGCAGCTTCAAGGAATACATCGCACGGGAAAGTCATTGCACGTGCTTGATTTGTGTTCTCCAACAACTCCAAGGGCACATGATCTTCGTTGTAGCTCACCCTAGCAGTCGAGGGTGACGCTGCATCTCTTGTAACTCGATCGGAGCGCTCAGGCCTCTTCTTCCCAAGCCACCCCCTTTGCTCTTCCTAGCAAACTCATTTCTGAAATTTTTGACAAATTACAAAAACAAGTATTTAAACAAAGTGATTTAAGGCAAACTACTCAACTCACTTACCTAAGGCATAAACTTGCATCAAAACTTGGAAAATAAAATTCTACACATGCATGCAAGCTCATATAAACTGCACCAAGAGCTACTAAATACTCACAAATGAAGCCACCAATCAAAAATCTAATTGGAGGGGTGAAGAGTTACATACCAGGGAGTATTTTCTCAAAAATTCAGCTCGAATGGTGGGCTGTAGAGAGAGATCGAAAATCGCCTCCAAGAACAGCAGGAACGCAAGAACCAAATGCAGAACTCGTGTTTTTGGAGAGAGAGGAAGGAGGATGAAGAAGACATACCTGGAAGTGGGGCATGTGGGCCCCAGGCGCCCTGTGGGCGCGGCCAGGGGGCAGGCCGCGCCAGCTGGCCGCCTGGGCCACTGGTGGCCCCCCCTGGTCAGCCCCAGGTGCCTCTGGGTCACTCCTGGCATGGAAAATTTTATTTTTATTTTTCTGGATTTTTTCTAAAAACTTCACTGTTGAAAACTTCTCGGAGTTCAAAAAGCTGCAAAACTTTCTGAAAACTTAAAGTGGTGATTAATATTGTGAAGCTTCAAAAACATAAAAACTTGGTACAGCAAAGAGAATGAAAGCTAAAGCAAATGAAAACATAACAAGCTTGACTTTTTACCTATATAAAAGAAGCTTCACTAGTAAGGTTGATCAAGTCTTACCAACAAACCGGCAATATATAGAACAAGAAGTCTCCCCTCTTATGAAGTAATCATTGCACCTTCACTTTGATGGGCATTGTCCCCACCATAATGGTTTTGTATTTGTGGTGCACATGTAGTGGACAGTCCCATTCTCCAATCTTCACGGTCTCGCTATTCTCTATAGAGTTAAGGCCATGCCTCTTGTCGATCTTCTTTGGAAAATACACCGTGTGTTCTTTGTCATCAACGTTGAAGGTGACCTTTCCTTTATTGCAATCAATAATAGCACCTGCGGTGTTAAGAAAAGGTCTACCAAGAATAATTGACATGCTCCCATCCTCGGGCATGTCAAGCACAACAAAATCCGTAAGGATCAAACAGTTAGCAACTTCAACGGGTACATCCTCACAAATACCTATTGGGACAGCTGTTGATTTGTCAGCCATCTGAAGGGAGATATCTGTAGGGATTAGTTTCTCTAAACATAGCCTTTTGTAAAGAGAGAAAGTCATAACACTCACTCCTGCACCAAGGTCACATAAAGCAGTTCTGACGTAATTATTCTTTATGGAGAAAGGAATGGTTGGTATACCTGGGTCACCAAGCTTTTTAGGAATCTTGCCACTGAAAGAGTAGTTAGCAAGCATAGTAGATATTGCCTCATTAGGAACTTTTCTTTTATTAGTAACAATATCTTTCATATATTTCGAATAAGGAGGTAACTTAATAGCATCAGTCAAAGGAATTTGAAGAAAAAGAGGCTTCATCCATTCACAAAATTTATTATAATGCTCTTCTTCTTTAGATTTGAGGGACTTACCTGGAAAGGGCATGGGTTTCTGTATCCATGGTTCTCTTTCCTTCCCATGTCTTCTTGCGATGAAGTCTTCTTTAGAGTACCTCTTGCGTTTATCGGTTGCTTCTTCTGCTCTTACCTTGGGTGGATCATCCTCCTCGGCGTCTATTTCTTCAGGCTCGGCATCGTCTTCTGTTTCAGCATCCGAGGTAGATATGCTGTTAGGATCAAAAGCTACCTTTTCACTTGTAATAGGATCATCGGGATTGTCAGCCTCCTTGTGTTTCTTCTTCTTTTTTTTATCTTTGGGGAGCTAACAGCCTCGTCTTCTTCTTGTACTTGAGAATCTTGCTCGATCCTCTTTGGGTGCCCCTCAGGATAAAGTGGGTCCTGGGTGTGTATTCCACCCCTTGTTTTAATTCCATAAGCTTGCATGTCCTGTTTGGCATTATGAGCAAGCAAATATTTTTGCACATTAGAAATTTGTTCAAGCTGAGTTTGAACCATATGAAAATGCTTAACAAGACATTTAACATCATTAACTGTTCTCTCTAGAACATCACATAAACTTTTGATCGCAAGAGAATTATCATGCAACTGACTTTGTAACTTCCTATTAGAATGGTCTTGCTTAACAATAAAATTATCAAGCTCATCTAAGCATTGGTCGGGAGGCTTACCTCTAGGGATGTCACTTTCAGTAAAGTCTAATAGAGAGTATACCTCTACCAAGGGAGGGTGAGTAGTAGGCTCACACAACTTCTCAATAGGTGGTAAATTCTTCACGTCTTCGGCTTTAATACCTTTCTCCTTTATATACTTCTTTGCTTTTTGCATATCTTCGGGGTTCAAAACAAGCATGCCCCTCTTTTTCGGTGGTAGAAGTGGTTCAGGGACGGACCAATCTTCATAGTTCTTGGCAATTTTTCACATTAGTTCTTCTGCATCGTCTGGTGTTCTTTCCCTGAAAACACAACTAGCACAACTATCCAGATAGGTTCTGGATTCATCGGTTAAACCAGCGTAAAATATATCAAGCAGTTCATTCTTGGGGATCCCATGTCCCGGCATAACCTTAAGTAAATCACAAAACCTCCCCCAAGCTTGAGGGAGGTGCTCATCCTGCAGTTGTTTAAAGTTATAGATTCTTTGCAAAGAAGCATGTTGCAGATGAGCTGGGAAATATTTATCAACAAAGAATTTGACTAAGTCCCGAGGACTTTTAATGGAACCATAGGGTAGTGCATCGTACCATGATTTAGCGTCCTCCTTCAAAGAAAAAGGAAAAAGCTTGGCCACATAGAAGTTTCGTATCTTCTCGTCAGTAGTGAATAGGTTGCTTAACTCAGCGAGTTTGGTGAAGTGTGCTATAGCATCATCATTTTCTCTGCCATAAAAGGGGTCAGCCTCGACTGTAGATATAAGTGAAAGATCAACATAGAAATCATAATCAGGATCAGTGATGCATATAGGAGATGTGGTAAATTGAGGATCAGGAATAACTTTGTTCTTCATGGAGTGCTTTTTGAGCAGCTCCTTAACAGCTCCAGGGTCAGAATCGACACACTCTCTGAGCTCCCTGCAAAAATCATCATCAAGAGTAACATAATCATCATCAAGGATTCTCTCCCTGAGTTCATCTAAGCTCGGGTAACCAAAGGTTTTGCAGGTAGGAATATAGGTAGTAGGGGTCTCGGTCTTGGATTTTGCTGCAGCCTTAGCAGTCTGAGTTTCAATATGGCGACCAAGAAAAGTAGCATCATCAAGAGTAGTGGAAGCATCATCAAAAGTATCGGACATAGTAACAGACTCAATAGAAGCATCATGTAGTGGTGGTGAAGTAAACTTACTCATAACAGAAGGTGAATCAAGTGTAGCACTAGTGTTCAGAACAGTACCTTTTCTTGTACGGGATGGTAAGATCGGAACCTTGGGGTCTCCTTTCTTACCCACAGCGTATGATACGCAGCAGGCAGGATACTTCAAGTAGACTTGTAAATATTGCTATGCTCCCCGGCAACGGCGCCAGAAAACGCTGCTTGATGCCCCACGGCGTAAGGGATCGAGATAGTCTTCGCGGGTAAGTTAACCCAATTTATTGATTCGACACACGGGGAACCAAAGAGTATTTATAAGCTTTGACAGTTGAGTTGTCAATTCAACCGCACCTGAAATATACTTGCTTGCAACAATAGATAAGTGGTAACGGTGATATGATAGTGATGATAGCAACAACAAAAGTAAATAGCAAAAAGTAACAACTAATAACCAGCAGGATTGAAAACACTGTAGGCTAGGGAGATGGATGGTCGGGCGCTGCATGGATGAGAGTAAACATATAATAGATTCTAACACGGGGCAAGGCACACAGAAAAGCAATGATCATCTAGGCAAATATCAAACAATAGGCATGTATCCCATAGGTAGTTGTGCGTGCTTGCAATAAGAACTTGCACAACATCTTTTGTCCTACCATCCCGCTACGAACGGGGCCAAAAGGAACTTATGGAGATTAAGGCGCTCCTGTCAAAGAGCACCAGAACAAAGCAATAAACTCAATGGATACATGGAATCCTCAAATCATGGACCATCCCCTTTGGTGTCCAAAGCTGTCACCTTTGGGATCGCCGGTTCGGACCATAATAGGTGCATACTACTCATAGATAGGATCTAGAACACAAATATATTCATAAAAACACATAGGGTTCAGATATGAAAACATGGCACTCGGGCCCAAAGTGACAAGCATTAAGAACAACAAGTTGTAGCAAAGAAGATAAACACCAATCTAGATGATAGGCAACATGCCCCCAACAATCTGACGAACTATTACATGATTAAACTCATCCAATCCCTACCATCCCCTTTGCCTACAACAGAGAATTACTCACACATGTGAAGAGAAGTCATGGAGGATAGATGGAGTGGCGATGGTGATGACGATGGCGACGATCTCCCCTCTCCGGAGGCCAAATCAGCCTCCAGATTAGCCCTCCCGAAGAAGAACAGAGGGTGGCGGCGGCTCCGCGACGGAAACTGGGAAAACGACTTCTGTTCTGGGGTTTTCTCGTCACGGGGATAAATAGGAGCTTCGGTAGGGCACCAGAGGAGGGGGGAGCAGCCCAGGCGGCCTGAGGGCGCAGCCCCACCCCTGGCCTCGCCAGGGGGGCGCCTGGGGCCCCCAGGGTTCCCCTCTGGTCCCACTTCTGGCTCCTGGCTCCTGGCTCCATCGGGTGCGTGGATTTTCTTGTAATTTTCTGAGAATTTTTCGGGATGTCTAAAAAAATCCATTTTCCTGCACACAATAAAACCATACAGGCAGCTCTGCTGAAAACATCGTTAGTCCGGGTTAGTTTCGTCCAAATCATGCAAGAATGAGGTCAAAACAATAACAAAAGTGTTTGAAAAAGTAGATACGTTTGAGACGTTTCACCAGTTCGTTTGATTTCTAAATAGGTCCACAGGTCTGACGAATATATTCGGCAGATATGGCCACGTTAGGATAAAGTCACCGTTTTAACCCTTTTGGCAAATTTAGCACGATTGATCTCTCTAAAGATTTTTTTGCACAATCTAACCCCCTTTAATAACGTCAATCACCATGATGTTTCTGATACATATAGAAACGCTAATATCAGTGGCGTTTCATACAAAGCTTGTGTGTTGCGAGGTGCTTAGAAACGCCAATATCCGTGGCGTTTCATGCATAGCTTGTGTGTTGCGAGGTGCTTAGAAACGCAAATATCCGTGATGTTTCATACATAGTTTGTGTGTTACGAGATGCTTACGTTGCAGGGCAGACGCGCAGACACGCCATAACCTTTGGCGTTTTTTGTTGTACTTTCTCCGTTTCTTTTTTTACTTCGCATATAAAATTCGGTCAAAGTCAAACTTAATAAATTTTAACCAAATTTATAATTAAAAATATTAATATATACAACATCAAAGTTATATCATATGAAAACTAATGTCACGATCCTTCTAATGATATTGGTTTCATAGTGTGGGTGTTAATATTTTTCTCTAAAAAAGTGATCAAACTTTATCAAGTACCCTGCCTGCAAAATAAAGACATTCAGTATGGAATGGTTTGATGTTCTTCGTCTTAGAGCATCTCCAAGAGCCTTTGTATATTTGCTCACAATTTGTATTATATAAATTTTGATAAAAAACCCTACTCCAACAGCCTTTGTATAAGTGATCCCCCACCTGAAAAATATGCAAAGCTTGCTAAACTCCCTCCCACTTTGCATATATGCAAATCCAATGGCCACTTTGTAAAATTCTAGCAAGCCTCCCAAAAGTGGTCCCCTTTATATTTTTCTCTCAATGACAAGTGGGTCCATGTGATGTGTAGTGTATGAGTGTGTGTTGTGTACGTGTGTGCTGCGTGCATACGTATGTGTTATTTGTGTACGTGTACGCGTGTATGTATATGTATGCACTGCACGTGTGCGTATGTGTATGTGTGCGCGCGCGTATGTGTACGTGTATGTGTGTTGCGTGTGTGCCCGTATGCGTAGGTGCATGTGTTGTACGTGTACATGTGTTTTGTGCTAGTATACGTATACATGTACGTATTGTGTGCCCGTATGCGTAGGTGCATGTGTTGTACGTGTACATGTGTTTTGTGCTAGTATACGTATACATGTACGTATTTTAGTGTGAGATGTGTCTATGAAAAACTGTCTCCACATGTCATTGTGTGTGTTGTATGAATATAGCAATCCAATATACAAAGGCTACCAAAGCAAAAAACTTGGTTGGCTTTGTAAATCATCTCTCTCCTCTTGCCATCACTAGTTTTTACAAATCCAATATGGAAAGGCTCTTGGAGATGCTCTTACAAGTATTGTAAACCTTTGAGATCCTCGAAAGGAGGCGAGATAGTGCCACTCAGACCCATAGAAAGTAGATTTCTCCAGTGTATGTATACATCAGCTCAGATAATAATAATAATAATAATAATTTTAGTAATTGCAGGACCATTTTCTTTCTTCATGATTAACTCACAAGCCTTTGACAGTTGGTGCTACAGAGGCAATGTAGTTGCAACTTATTCCATCCCACGCAAATTTCCTCGGCATGAACGGATTCCCCATCCAGTTCTTTTTCACCCCATACATATCTGTGACCGCCGTGATGGCAGAAACAGTTGCATTTCTCAACAGCAACGCACGAATTAAGTAATTATAAGCGATTAAAATCAGCTGAAAACATTTTCTGGCTGGCTAGCTAGCTAGCTTGATGATCCCATATATATGCATCTGAAAATAATAGCAAGTTAATTAATTACCATCATGAGTGGTCGTGGGTACGTTGGTGGTAGGGAGGATCGAGAAGACCTCAACGGCATTGATGATCGGCGGGATGGTCGACTTCGCGGTGGCGTTCAGCGAGATGTTGTAGCGATCAAAGCCTTCACGGTGGGTTTTGAAGATTGCTTCGGTTGCCAGGTACCCCAGCGTCATGACGGGCCTGTACATGAGCTCACCATTCATGCATGGTGATGTAGAATTCTCGCATGGCTTTCTTTTGCAGCTCCGCAAAGTACATCATGGAGACGTATCCCGGGATGTGGTGGTTGCCATTCCACACTGCATCCGACGAGAACCGGATGGGGAATGAGGCGTTCCCGGAGGTGATGGCAGTGCACATCACGGCGGAGGGGACCTTATTACTTTTGAGGTTATATTCGACCTTCTGGGTCGTCGATATTTCCAACCACTCTTTCGAATGCGGCTCAGACCACGGGAGCCATGTCCGGTCGTTGGGATCGTTCGGGTACCTGCATGCACGTGCGTCACGAGAAATTCGTAAGTTACCGTACATTCAATGCAAAATTAAGAGATCGTAGGGGCATTGGAAAACGTACTCTGTTTCACGTACTACGTCCTTACTTAAGTCTTATTGGTGCCAAAGCTGGACCTGGTGATAAGAACAAGCCCTTGCATCGCGTTGACTTGCAGGTAGAGCCACTTCACGGGGGGCCTGAGGGCTAGGCTGGTGATGAACGGTGTCCCGGAGCCGGTGTCGACGAGACGTACCTGCACAATGCCGCCATGGATGTAGGCGATGACCTCCACGACCAATGGCATGTCGACGACAGTGATTTTCACGGTCTTCCAGTAATTGGCACCGAGGTAAAGGTCGAAGATGGGCAGAGTGTCGAGGCCGTCGTAGTTCCTGTATAAGAAAAATGCACGGATGAGGTAGCTCGGCCCGGCCGATCCTTCGGGACGGGGCGTGTAGCAGTTGCGCGCCCCGATGGGGAAGCTACGCATGGTGTGCCAAGTCCAGGACATCGTCGGGGTGATGTACTCGGCGGAGATGTTACGGTTGATGCCGGCGGTGGTGAAGTCGGCATCTCCGGTTGCCCGCATCTTCGATCTTTCATCCTTCATTGATGGTACTTTGGTAATGATAGTGTTTTCATGTTGTTTCCTTGTTGAAGACATTGTTCGGAGTTTCCTCTAGATTCCTAGTTGGGTGTCAAAACCTATGACATTGCCCTTGAAAATGTGGATGATCGATGGCTTGCCCTTCCTAAAGACGTCATTGTTGGAGAGCCTTTCTCATAGTCTTGGTGTTGCCATCAGTGATGGTTGATGTTGATTGGTGTTGTTCTGTGCCATTGATCGCTTTGATATGACTTTGGAAGGTATTTTTGTTTGCTATGAGTAACATCGATGTCTCAATTAGCTCTTGACATGGTGTTATCAAGAAACCCGAGTGTATTTAGTCATCTTAACATTAATATATTTCCCCTTACCAAACAAACACATAGTAGGTAAAAGAGTAAGGTTGGTTCCCTTAATAGTAGGAAATTTTTAAATCACAGTGAGATGACAATGTCTTATGACAGATCACCATTGGCACATGATGTTTAAATTAGTGGCCAATTTAAAAAAAATAATTGCATTCATTTTAAAATAAGGTAAATGTAAAAGGAAATGCAAAAAACACAAATTTTACCCACAAAAAAATTGAAATTCGCTTTTTTTCTGGATGACGCGTCATCAAATTTTGTTGTTCTTCAAGTAAAACAAATACTTGCACAAGGGAAACAGAGAAAACTCATTGTACTTGTCCTCTCCTCATCTCACGACATGACTAGTAAGTTATAGTTGGAATCCTACCGAAATGCTGCATCATTGCTATGTCTCGCACCAGAAGTCTGGTTAGTGGAGTATGGATCATAACTTGAGACTAGGTCGCTGCTACTCGCCATGTAAAACTTAGCATATGTGCTGCCATCCGTGCAACGTGTAGTCTCAAGCTCGATGCACTCTTGCAGCTGCATCACCACCTCGGTCATTGTCGGTCGTTGTGCCGGTGTATGCTCGGTACACTTGAGAGCAATGCCAGCTGCTTTCCACACGCTGTTGATGTCGTGCTCCCCATGCATGCGCGCATCCACCACACCTTCTATGTTGCCTTGGGAAAGGCGTTGTTGCACCCACCTGGTGATGCTTGAAGGTTCTGGGTCATTCAAGATGTGACGTTGGCCCGTGACTATTTCCAACAACACTACTCCAAAACTATACACGTCACTCTTATTCGTGAGTTGCAATGTTGCTACATACCTACAAAAAATAATTGTGAACACGCTGTGAGTAGAATTTCAAATAAAAAGATTTGGCACATCTCCTATGAATAAATAACATTTCGGGTGACTTTCTAATCAAATGGGCTAGGTTTATCATCGATCCTAGGAGAAAGGGTACATTATCTATTATATACTAGATGATGCCCCGCACGTTGTTGCGAAACTTTTTTACAAAATATTTTAGTGAAAATGTTTGGTTAAATGAAGCAAATAACTTTTGAAGTAATATATGGATTTAATATAAATATCATAATAAAATAAAAATTTCCATGCATGCATGCATGTTGCATGTGGGTTTTTATTATGCATAGTGGCATATTGAGGTGAGTCTTTCTAATGCATGTTCGATGATGTTGCATGTTGAGAGAAATATGCTAATGGAGGGTGATGTGACATGCATGATGAGGTGGAGTGTGTGCATGTTAAGAGAATTGGTAGTAGTGGGGAGAAACTTCTTAAGAATGTAAGATATGGGTTATGCTACATCTGGAAAACCGAATAAATTATACTAGTACTCCTGCTATCAATAAGTGGGATTATGTTGTTATAGCATAATAAGAAAGAACTTAGAATGGCGCACTTACTCAGGGGCAAGGTAACCATGTGTGCCAACCAACCTAGCTGTGGACACATGGGTATCATCATTGCAATTGAAAGCCTTGAGTAGGCCAAAATCAGCAATCTTGGCCTCAAGGTTTGCATTTAGCAAGATGTTAGATGTCTTCACGTCCCTATGAATGAGGGGTGGATTGCAACCCTTGTGTAGATACTCAAGCCCTGCTCATACACATGAAATAATCATGCATCATGTAGAGTCTGAGCTTCCTATAATGAAATGTCATGAAGGAATTATGGATTTACAAGATTACCTTGTGCAGATTCCTGTGCAATACGAAGTCTCTGTGCCCATGTTAAGGTTGTGTTGTTGTCTCTCTCTGCCAGAAGATGGGTGGATGAATAATATGTTGGTTAGATATTCCTTCATTTTTTGGGGGTCGTTGGATAAACCATATTAATGTTTTCCCAGTGTGCACACTCGGTAAATTAACATACCTCTAAGATGTTCATGTAGAGCTCCTTCTGACATGTACTCGTACACAAGTGCCAGGTGCTCTGTATCGTTGCAGTAGCCAACCATGCTTACAAGATTTTTGTGATGAATCTTAGCTAATGTCTGAGCCTGGACCAACATAGATTAATGTATTATCAAATCGAGAAGTAAACTTCAATTATTTCCTGTGGCACATACTTGCGCAAATATTACCTCCACCTGGAACTCTTGTAAACCTTGAGCTGATGACTCAGACCGAAGCTTGACAGCCACTTGTGTGCCATTCTCCAAGAATCCATCATAGACTTTCCCAAACCCTCCCTGTCCGATCACTCGCCGAAAGTTGTTCGTTATGACCTTTATTTCCTCATACGTAAACCGCTTATTGTCGAGTTGAAATGATGTCTCGTTCTGTGGCTTGACGATGTTGCTTGTTGTTCCTTGAGAAAAAAGTGACGCAAATTAAGGCCTCTCATTTCATACATACATCCAGAGATAAAAACTTTTATGTTTCAGGTAAGTCTCTCACCTTGCCTTCTCCTTCGCATGCAAATGAGCAGCACTAAAAGCGACAAGATCACCAGTACTACAACTATTGGAATGACAATATAGACGGGAACCATAGAATTTCTCTTCTTCTTTGGAGGCATACAAGAGTTGACATTGGTGCAGAGGTCCGGATTGTTGCCATATCTAGCAAAACAAATAATGAGAAGCTAGATCCATATTCCAATACCATGCCTACCTTTAGCTAAGAATGTGAAAACATTGCATGTCGAAAATAATAGCAGAAATCCAGATACTAGTGGTGGACTAACCTTAGAGTTAGGAAGCCATCTTGAGTCTTTTTCAGAAGCCTAGAAGGGATTTCTCCTGTAAGCCGATTTCCTGTCAAATCACTAGAAACAAAACAATGTTTATGTCAAAATAAATGATGAATATGTGTTGGGAGATGAATGCTATAAGAAATTTATTCTTAATATCTACAATATCAAATATAAAAAATACATTCTAGTAATACATTATGAAAATATAATTTATCACCATTTCTATAGACTCATGTAATTTGTTAAATACATGGAGGGCAATACATTACTTAAAGAAGTTTGACCTAGGATAGAGCTAGAGCTTCATGTAATTTGCTATATATGGAGGGAGTAAACGCTTACTTAAGGGGATACTAGCGCACTTGAAATTATATTTAGTTTTGAAGTGAACTTTTAATATTGTACATTATCTAATTAGAAATAAAGCTACCTAATATTCAAGAAAATCAATGTTATGTAAATTTTGAAAAAATAGTTATACCGAAATACATTGGGACACTACGAATCGGAACCTTACAAGTACCTAGATAGGTAAAATAAAATAGTTTTATATATGTAGGCTCGATAAGTAATTATGTCTTATAATTATCCTATGGAAATGTCAATAGAAACAATATACTTACAGTATCAAGTATATTTTGTTACGAATCCTATCATATAATATTTTGCTTTCGAGGTGCATCATAAAATTGTTATCACCCCATCAATTTGAATACTTTTTCACATATTAAAAGTCAAAGTTACAGAAGTTCGTCTGCTACACAAATATGTAATAAATGGCCGTAAAAATACTTACATTAGTGCAAGCGATGACAATTGTGAAAGGTTGTCAGGAATGGAGCCCGTGAGATTATTGCGTGACAAATCCCTGCCAAATTTAAGGTCTGTGATAAACAACTTAATTACCTTGCAAAAAAAATCCAGTATGGAATGGTTTGATTTGTTCTCCTTCTTACAAGTATTGTAAACCTTTGAGATCCCCAAAAGAAGAGGAGATATTGCCACTCAGACCCATAGAAGATAGATTCCTGCAGTGTATGTATACAAGAGCTCAGATAATGATAACTGTTCCAGTAATTGCAGGACCATTTTTCTTCGTTCATGATTAACTCACAAGCCTTTGACAATTGGTGGTACAGAAGCAACGTAGTTGCAACTCAACCCATCCCACGCAAATTTCCTCGGCACGCATGGATCCCCCATCCAGTTCTTTTTCACCCGGTACATGTCTCTGATCGCCGTGACAGTAGAAACTGTTGCATTTCTCAGCAACAACGCACAAATCAAGTTATTATAAGTGACCAAAATCAGCTGAAATACATTTGCTGGCTGGCTAGCCAGCTAGCTAGCTTGATGATCCCATACATATGCATCTGAAAATAATAGCCAGTCAATTAATTACCATCCTGAGCGGCTGTGGGTACGCCGGTGGTAGGGAGGACCGAGAAGACCTCGATGGCGTTGATGATCGGCGGGAGCGTCGAGTTCACGGTGGCGTTCAACGAGAATTCGTAGCGGTCAAAGCCATGAATAGGTTTGTTTCTGAAGATAGCGTCGGTTGCCAGGTACCGCAGCGTCATGACGTCCCGGTACATGAGCTCACCGTTCATGTTGATGTAGAACTCGCGCGCGGCGTCCTTCTGCAGCTCCGCGAAGTACAATGTGTAGATGTACCCCAGACCGTTCCGCACTGCATCCCACGAGAACCGGATGGGGGAGGAGGCGTTGACGGACATGACGGCGGTCTGCATCACGGCGGAGGGAACCTCGCCGCTTTCGAGGTTATATTCTACCTTTTCGGTCGTCGAGATCTCCAACCACTCTTCCGAATGCGGATCGTACCACGGGCGCCATATCCGGTCGTAGGGATCGTCCGGGTACCTGCATGCATGAAAAAGTCGTAGGTCACGTTCGATGCAAAATTAAGAAATCGTAGGGCATTGGAAAACATACTCTACTCACGTAGGAGTACGTCCTTACTTAATAGTCTTGTTAGTGCCAAAGCTGGATCTGGTGATAAGAACAAGCCCTTGCGTCGCGTTGACTTGCGGGTAGAGCCACTTCACGAGGGGCCTGAGGGCGAGGCTGGTGATGAACGGCGTCCCGAAGCCGGTGTTCACGAGGCATACCTGCACGGTGCCGCCATAGACGTAGCCGATGACCTCCACGATCAATGGCATGTCGACTGCAGTGATGTTCACAGTACTCCAGTAATTGACGCCGAGGTAAATGTCAAAGATGGGCAGACTGTCGAGGCCGTCGTAGTTGCCGTACATGAAAAATGCACGGATGAGGTAGCTTGGCCCGGCCGATCCTACGGGGCGGAGCGTGTAGCAGTTGCGCACGCCGGTGGGGAAGCTGCGCACGGTTTGCCATGTCCAGGCCATCGTCGGGGTGATGTACTCGGCGGAGATGTTGCGGTTGATGCCGGCGTTGGTGAAGCCGGCGTCCCCGGTTGCCCGGAGCTTAGTGACGTTGTCCATGTAGCCTGGGGAGTTCTCCGGCAGGCCGCAGTCTATGGTGATGAAACCTGGATGGATACATGCATGCATGCGCCCACGCAATGAGCATGCATGCAATTGTGTGTGTTGTATACTGTTGTGTCGGGGAAATGAAAACGTCAAGAAATAGGCAAAAGCGAGAGATGAACGGACTCACTGGCTAACTTGTCGACTTGGCCATGGACCTGAAGAACGCCGCCGGCGACTGCGAGAAGAAGCGTTAGCAGCCACCGTCCCGCCATTGCTCTTCCTCTCGGCGATGGTCCCAGCTGATCAGCTAGTTACACACTAGCTGCTAGAACTTTTACCCAGTCGCAATTCAATTGGGATAGGACACGACCAAGCATAGTCTTGTAGTTGTACGTAAGTCGTCTACAGGGAGGATTAATTAGTTGGGAGAGGGACATATATTACTTGTCTAACACCACATGGCAATGAGCTCATCTTGGAGGCTTGCCGACTTGATGATGAGTTCATACGGGATGCTTATCTAGCTAGTCCAGGCAGATCACATGGCGATGAGTTGACTTGCGTGCATATATCTGACATTGAAATACATTTAAAACTACGTTTAAACACATCTGTTTTAGCGGCATCTGATTCCGAACGTAGAAAATATATATACGAGTCAGTCAATGGCTTTGTTGGGTGCAGCATGCAGTGCACAGTGCAGTGCTCCAGCTGTTCGTTTGATTTCTAAAGAGATCGACAGGTCGTGCCAGTGATTGTTTCCCGTGATTATAGTGCACTATACGATCTGACATTCCGCGAGGACTGACTATTCCTTGGTGCCCGAATATATTCGGCAGATACGGCCACGTTAGGCATCTTCAACGAAGATTCTTAAACCTTTTATATCTGTTTGAATTAGAATCATTTTTAACATTGAACGCGGTTCTGAATTCGGCTCCGGATTGGTTCGCTTCTCCTTTTTTCTGTAAACCTAAAACAAACCTAATGAATTTATGAAAGTTTGAACGGTCGACATGTACGACTCCAATATACTCGGCCCACCCCAAAACCCTTCACAACTTCGTGATGTTACCACTTCCTCATTTCTCTGTAGCCACTTGCTCCTTGATGCTCATCGCCGCCGCACCACCCGAGCGTTGCCCAAGACCTTGCTAGATCTCAGTTGCACCATCGCACCATCCCAGTGTTGCCAAGGCTTTGTCGAAGTCCTGCCCAGGGCATCTCGCATGTTCGCCGATTAGGTACCATCCTCCCACCCTGCGGATATCAACCGTGGTAGTGAACTCGTCCGATAAGTGTTTGTTGAAAATCCCTTGCCATTTTTACTGATAATTTTCTCTAATATTTCAAGAAATGAATTCAAGCATGGAGTACATGTACAACAACTTCATGGAGTCGTCTGACGATTCGTCTAACGAGGATGAATATGTGGATGAAACGGTGCTAATGCAGTTCATCCTTGCAGACGTGGAGCAAGGAGAAAAGTGTGTTCTTGATTTCAAGAGATCGATTAAAGACCATAGAGTGCAAAATTGGAAAAGGGCACAAGGGCACTTGACGCTGATTGACGATTAATTTTCTTCGGATGCCCTGTTCATGGATAATTTTTGTCGGCGCTTTTGGAAGCGGATGAATGTGTTTGATCACCTCTACAATGGCGTTTGATCCAAAGATGGAAGGTCTACATCTGCCTTAGAGGACAATATGGTAGAATCTCAGCCGGCTTAGGTTTTCTTGGTTGTACCATTGTAGAACTGTTGTAATCCTCATACCCTCTAACCCTGTATATAAGTCGAGGGTGTGAGGCCCCTAAATTATAGAAGAACAATCGTAGAACAATCATTTGATCATTGTATTCGGTATTACACCCCACATAATAAAGAAGAAGCAGGAGTAGGACTTTGTCTCCATTAAGGGAGCCCGAACCTAGGTAAATATGTGTCCCATGTCTCCTTCTACCATCGTCCTTGATCGCCTAACTAGGAGTCCCTATCGAGTGATTCGTCGAAATCATCTCCGACATTGGCCCATGCAGGTACGACAAGGCCGTCAATGAATCTCGATGGGAGTCAACATCAACTCGAGGATCAGTTATGGTGCACTTTGAGTTGGCGAGCTAACGAAGATCTTTACGGAGAAAGCACAACACCCCACTTATGATACTTATATAGTCTACATCAAGAAAGCAAAGGATGGGCGATCGCTGATCCATAAGAACTGGATTAAAGTTGTCCCTGACTTGGCATGGAGCAGGGCACAGTCTAGGCATTCCATTTCTTCAAGAGTGTTGTTAAGCCAATTGTGCTTTGCTTGAAATGTATACCTCTGTAATGATTGAGTGATCGAACATCGAAGTACTATGTAGTGATCGATGTTTGTGTGATATGAGAATTATGTTATCTTCCTTTAAATTGCATGTATTTAATCTATGTTTTAAATGTATTAAAAAGATAAAATAAAATAAACCATATCGATCATCATAGCAAAGGACACGATTCAAGCAAAATGATCGGGTACATTGAAAATAACTATACAAACGATTATAACAACATGAGCATGTGCATTAAAAATAACTATGCAAACGAGTAAGAAAATAAGAGTGAGTGCAATGCAACTAAGAATACACACGTCCGTGCGTAACGGATAGTGGGCGATGTATCACCTATCATCCATAGGTTTTCCTTAAGAAAATGTCAGCGATGTAAGTGTATTGCACACAGTATGAAAAATTAAATTGTGGCCGATTATGTCACGATTACACACGAGTTCTGCTTTCAAAATCGTGGGGACCGACTTATTGATCGCAAATGTTTTTTCTATCCGTCAGTGATGGACCCCCTCATCTCCCGCCCACCCGAGCACACGGTTCCAAAAATTGTGTGCGAAGGGGGTAAGAAAATCGTTTGCATAGTTTTGCTTGATACTAGTGTTCCCTCCGCCAGCGCCGCCGGTTGGAGAGGGATGGAAGGGCGGGTGTGCTCACCAGTAGTTTGTAGCAGTAATTGTAGGGTTCCTTTCCTCTCGAAGTTCTCTCGATGGTCTGGTAGTATCGCTGGGATCTAAATTTTCTTCTTGTTCCTCCAGTTCCTGTGGTGGGTGGCAGTGATGGAGGATGGAATCTGTAGCTCCCCTAATAAACTTGTACTTTCTGATGGGGTAGATCTACGTCGAATCCGGTGTTCCTCGATCCCTTGCCCCATGGTGGTGAAAGGGGCTCTTGGTTACGGTTGATTTCTCTTCGATCTGCACCTTGGGACTTGCTGCTGTAATCCTTGGTGTGATCTCAACCACGACGGCGGAGTCTAGTCAACGTTGTGTCGGCTCGCTGTCGTCCATCCTTGCGGATGAGAGGCTCCCCCTCGTGTGGACGAGCAAGGCAGCAAGCCAGCGTCACCAACAACTCAACCTCCAGTCCATATTGCCAATTTGGAGGCCCCCATGCTCCTACAACGTGACATCCTTCGGCGGCTTCATCCCAAGTGGCGAGCTCCCCAGTGATAAAGAATCTGGTCACGACTGGAGGCATCGACGCGACGAACGCGGCGGACAAGGACTCGATTACGTTTTCTGTTTTTATTCTAAGGTTCTCCTTGTAAGTTTTAAGCCCTTTTGTGCTATTTTGAGTTTTCTAAGGGGCTTCACTGTAATTTGTACCACCATCTGGGATTAATGCAGTCGACAGGCTAAATAAGATACCTCAATAGAGAATGAATAAGATACCTCAATAGAGAATGAAGCATTTCCATAGCAAGCTTATTTGAATCCATCGACAAGCTTGCTGCCATCTGGCATGTTGTGCTTATGACTATCTCTGGCCAGGGAAGGGACACATATATAGATATCTCTTTACTTAGGGTTAACGTGGGTACTTATTTGTACTCTTATCTTAGGGTTAACGTGGGAATTTCCTTCTATATCTTAACTTGGGTTTATGGGTTAACGTGGGAATTTATTTGGTCCAAAATCTTGAATCCCTTGTTACATGTACACATATACGTACATAAATACTTATTAGACATAGATCGCCATTTTGTATATCCGTATAAACAAGGAGGCCTATCCCATTTTACGAGAAGGAAGTTGTAAAGAAAAAGTTGTATGTTCAATTTTAGCAGGGGCAGGGGCATGCAGAGGCTCTGAACACGTAGTCACCAGGCCAAACATGGCACCGGAAAAGGTGGTCACCGAAGAGGGCCGCGCTGCATGCGCGCCATGAATGCCATTTCCGGCCACCGCTACCTCCGCCTGTTCCTCCTCGCCTTCTACTATTTTTCTTCTCCATTCGCTCTCTCTTCTTCTTCGTCTTCTTCTTCCCCGTCCCGATCGCAGAGGAACAGGAATAAAATATCCACCAATAAAGGATTGTCAGCGGCCAATCAAGACCTACGTGGAGCACTGGGTGCAATCGAATAACATGGCCGGATCCTACGCAGCAACGGCGCTGGCGGCGAGGTGCGCCCCGGGACTCCGCGCGCCGGCCGTCGACGCGCCGAGGTCGCAGCGGTGGGCGCCGGTCTCGTTGCGCTCCAGCGCGGGTCGTCGCCGGCACGCGGCGGGCGTGTCCTCCCGGCACCGCCGACGTGTGATCGCCGCCTCCTCCCAGGTAGGCAAAGCCGGGTATCTCTATCTGCCGCCCCCATTTTCCTTTTCTTGTACTTGATCGTACCGTGTTCTTGTCTGTGCGTGCAGAATGGCGGGAGGTTCGGCCTCGACTCCAACTCTGAACTCCAGGTGGCGTCACGAAACCATCGTTTTCATTTGCTACTAGGGCAAACTAGCCTCACGACCGCGCCCGATACGCGGACAACACGGCTCTGATGCTCCGGTGCGTTTGCAGGTCACCGTTAAGCCGTCGGGGTCGGCGGTGGAGATCGAGCTCGTGGCGACCAACGCCGGCGGCCAGCTCGCGCTGCACTGGGGCGCGCTCCAGGCGGGGAGAAGGTGCGCTGCACTGCACGCATGCACATACTACGTTTCTTCCGGTCGTCGTTCATGTGCCTGCTTGCTTGATATGCTTGCTTATTGTCGCAGGGGATGGGTGCTGCCGGCCCGGCGACCGGAGGGGACAAGGACGCAAGACGACGCCGCTCTCCGGACTCCCTTCAAAACAGTGCGTTTCTCGTTGGCTTTGCCCTACGTTCGGTTTCCTTCTGTTCGGTTATGTTCTGTTCTTTGGATTCAGCTTAAAAGACAAGTAAGAATTTTAGCCCCATGCATGTCCACACGTTTGGAGCACCGGGGTCATAAGAAATGGGGTACGTACGTACGTAAGATTTTGTTGAGAAGAGACGCCCTTTTTCCGCATTCAAAACGTCAAGTCACGTGGCTGCACAATGTTTTTGTTATTATTTATTCATTGGTTGATGCACTTGCTTTAAAGTCATAATATGGTGCAAGACAAAGTGAAAAATAATGATCATGCTGGCTTTTTTTGAGGCGTGTGATCATGCTGGCTTATCCAATGGTTATACTCTCCCACCATTCATGTTAAGTGGGCTCGAAGGAATAAAAGGGAAACCCTCCAAGTGTTTGCAAATTGATTGAAAAACCATATTAGACAAACAATAAACTAACTCAAAAGTCGACTAAATCACAAAGCCACAAGCTTTACTGCACATGAATTACACAGCCTCAATTTTATTTCACATAACAATCATTCTAACTTCTTAGGCCTTGTACAATGCAAGGTGCTTGTAAAACTAAATTGATTTTTATTTAAGCATCGATGCTTATGCATGAGAAAAAATCAAATTATTTTCAGAAGAACCTTGCATTGTACAAGGTCTTAACCAGTCAGAGGCCGGGGGCACAAGTTCATTTTCAAAAGAAAAGGAGTCACTGGATAGTCAAAATCTCTTACTTGAAGGCTCATAAGACATTCTAGCCTATGTTGCATGTCTGCATGACAGGGTCCAAAATTGCCACATAGGTCGTCTGATGTGATATGAGAATGGTGGGGCGGATTGGTCGACCCAACTAGTCATGATGATCCTTCCACTTTAGCTTCTTTGTCGTGAAACAATGGCAAATGCAAAGATGACATATGGCAAGGTAGATTGAGATTGGCACAAGCAAAATGGTTGAGTAGGGTTAACAGGAAGATGAGGAGATGATATGCGACATGGAGGACTTTTATGTGAGCTCAACATGCACGCCGGGCCGGTAGGTCAGTGCAAACATGGTGATCACCCCGAGATGTGAGGGATGAAGGCCCCTGTCCATGTACTAATTATGTTATCAATCACTAGATACAATTAAGTCAATGGTTAGGTCCAAGATTAATAAATACCTGGACAAAATAATAGACTCGGTTTGCGAGAGTAAGTTCACAATGCAAACCAATAATGTTCAAACAAATCAACCTGATATGTGATGGTTGGTTTAGTTAGGTTGTTAGCATCTATGTGATAAATGTCATACATATTGCATACCGAAGGCTATTTTAGCCAGAACAATTCTATATTTTGGCACCAAATATAAAGCACATACATGTTGCAATGAATTATGTATTGGATGTAACATATGAGGCTCATTTGATCATGAAAAGATGACAATGCAAACATGCTAATGATTCAAGTTACTCGTTAAAAATTTAAATACTCTAGGTTTTATTTATTTATATATACCTAATCATAAACTAGAAACCACTATCAGGATATTTCTGAGAGAAAACGCTCTAGAAAATCTCCATCGAAATATTTAAGAATACATACACAAATATATGCACTATGTTCATATCTGTATGACAAATTAATCTATGAAAGCATGACATGTTGTATTTTGCCACATTCGTGGGGATGGGTTAATATATTTTAAGACATATGAAATGTGTTTTTCACTTTGTTTTTACAAACACAATTTAACATTACCACATTACATGCACATTCTTCATGGATAAACATTACAATTGTAGCATAAAGAAGACTATTAGTATTGTTAATGTTTATCATATGGTTAAATCATCATAAATAATTTATCAAAAAAAATACTAACTGCTATTCACATAGATGAAATGATTCATAAATAAATATAAAAAATTAGTATAAATATTTAAGTTAGTAGAAATGTTCATCGCTAATCTTTATTTGGGTCAACTCTCCTTGCACGAAGATCCACGGTTAATGAAATGATTCAATGTTGACTTTACTTGGTTTAGAGAGATTTTGTGTCAGATATTTTTAAAGTTATTTGCGCTCATTGGTGTTGTTCGGGACTTCAGTATGGCTTTATCATTTAGTTCTCTTATCTTATGCATCCGTGCTCACGAAGCGCTCATGACTCATGCATAGATAAATAAATAAAAAGACACCTGCCTTTTTCAGTTTATTGCGTAAATTTAATGACAAAATAAAATTATTCAAAAATAAAGAAAATATTGTAACTGCTAAGAATTAAATTATTTAATTTTTGCGTGATCGGTAACAAGTGATTGTGTTTCATTGGTATCTCATCATTGTATAGAAAATTTATTCCAAATATCGCAACCTTTTGCAAATGTGAGATTCAAATAATTTGAAGTGTTGGTTATGTGAAAACATTTCTCTTAAAGGTTAAGAGTCAGTTCTTTTGCGGCTTAAAAAATAAGCTGGCCCTTACTCAGCTTTTACCATAAGCCGCATATATATCATTCCTTGGGGCTTCTAAATTAGCTATCCCATAACTAGTTTAGACTAGTTTAGAAGCCTTTATAAATTTAGAAGGCGACTTATTTTGTAAGCTGGGGAAGAGCAGCTTATTTTTTAAGCCGCCCAAAAAACTGGCCCTAAGTGTTCTATGAGCCCGATTATCTTCATAATAATTTTATCATTGTATGATAAATATTATATAATCCTTACATATAAAAACACTTGACATTTTATATTTTAAAAGATATACATATTTGAGCATTATCTTTCCTGTATATATGTCAATTAAAATTTAGAATTTGTACTACAAAAATTGTTTAAAAAAACTTAATGATATTATTTTCACCCGAGAGCAATTTCAATATTTTAATATATTACTTTTTTTTATTCTAAAATACATGTAAGTTTGGACATTAACATAATCTACATCATAAAATTTGATTTTCACCTTCTATATGTACATGTATTATTAAAATATATTAAGAAATATTATTATAAAATTATTTGTCATTACAAATACAAAATGTGATTTTTGCCTTGACAAACTTTACATTATTTTAATAGTCAAAGTTACTCAAGTTTGAGTACATGCTTTCTTAGGAGTTGTGTATTTAGAGCATTTAAAAGTGGACTGGACAAATCCGGGACCATATATGCCCGCGGACGCTCGTCTCCGGGCATGGTGGCAGGGTAGTCCTCATATTGTGTTGTCTACAACCACAACCCACACATGTCCACCCGAAATCCATGCAAAAAATATGCAAAACATCTAGATTATTCGAATCCTACGCAGTATGACATAGATAAGGATAAAAGTTCATACAATCCGATCCAAAATTGCCATCGGAGTCTATGAGTTGCTAAATAAACAAGAAATTAAACTAATTAAACATATAAAGATGTCGGATTTCACCATTTTATCGCTACGTTCTTCCAATTAGGGTCACCAGAGCGGCGACTGGAGAAGGCATAGGCGTCGACTGTGAACCACACACTGTCGTTGTTAGCCGAGGTGGTGCCGCTCTGCGAAAAGGAAATGATGCCCACCAGTCGACATGCAACATGAACCTGCTCCTCTGTGAGGTGTGCGGCTTTTGCCGCAACCGCTGCCTTCCATCTCGTCATTGTCTCAGATTGTTAAGCGCGATGCGGAGCACCGCCACATTCTCCGCCAATGTGTAAAAGCAACATATGACCTTGCGGAGCACCTCGCCCTCGTCGTTGGTGGGCGGCAGGGCCTTCGGCATGGATCTGATAGGTCTGCAATTGAAACGGCTGGAGTTGTCCGTATCGGATTCATTGTTGACGACCTTGGCTATGGGGAGGAGAGAGGAGGAGGAATGGACATGGAGACTAGGGTTTGCTTCGTCCGCAGTTGTGGTCTTTGAGAGGGCAGAGGTGGGTCATGTGAGTCGGTTCGACATGGCAACAATGTCCGGGCGCGGGCCTCTCCACATATCCACCCTACATATGGGCTAGGTAAGGGGAGTGTCAGATTGCCCGGATGTTTGGGCCGAATTTTCCCCTCCGATTTGATGGCAATAAAACGCCCGGGTAGCGAATGGGCAGACGACGTTTATGGTGGGTTTGCAGGCTCCAATTGTACATGGTAGTATGACACTAGACATTGTCACAACATCTACTATCAAACATACAAATCTTAACCATAATTTTTCACATTTAATATTATGTTAGATAAGAGATGTGAAAATATTGTAAATACATGCTAAAGATAGTGCACCATTTTTTATACAACTATCATTTAACAAAATATCTTGTGTAAAACAAAAGATAATGCAAGTTTTTTATACTACTAATAATCTTTGATTAAATGACGTTGCTAGCAAGTCATGTTTTTGCGAATAGAGGAAGTACGCATCGAAATTATGCTGAACGAAGTTCACATGCTTGTGAATCTGTGTGTTAAACATCACTAGAAATGGCGTACAAGCCAAAATAAATATCAGTTCTCTCCCAAAATATAAATGCCAATTCTTATTCAGAGATTATGATCAAGTGATGTTGCATCAATTTTTTTGTCGTTGACTTATTCTGTCTTCTAAATATCAGTCTGGTTCCAATGCTACACTGAAAATCGAGATAGATGATCCAGCTCTCCAATCAATCGAGTTTGTTGTCGTCGATGAGGCACAAAACAAATGGTCAGTGTGGTATTCATGATCGTCATCCAGTTTTACACCTTTATCCATGTGCATGATGCCAACAAACCTACTTGCCTCTTCATTGAACAGGTTCAAAAACAATGGAGAGAACTTTCTAATCCATATACGACCAGATCACCATCAGGGACAGCATTCTGCTCCTGCAGCAACAACAGAAAGGATCTCACGCAAAAACAGAGATGTCATGCAGCTCCTCAGTAAACACGCATCGACTTCCACCGGCGTAAATAAGGCAACAGAAGCTACTCCAGGTCAGAGTCCCACGGTTCTTGATCTCTTCCTGAAGTCTGTACAAGAGAACAATGGCGGCCAAGTCCTCTGCAAAAAGGTCTTCAAACTGGGCGAAAAGGAGATATTGGTTAGTTCAGATAGATATTCTACTACACCTTAATCTTATGCTTCGAACCTCATATCACAATGCGAGTTAAATTCTCCTTTCTGAAGGCATTGATGTCAGAAGTACAAGGAAGGTTCAAAGTTCACTTGGCCACAAATCACGCCCAGCCACTCATTCTCCACTGGGCACTGGCAAAGAAGGCTGGAGAGTGGAAGGTAAAATCATCACAAGATTCCAGGTAAGATTAACAACCAGACTAACATGTCAACTTCTTCCAGGCACCTCCTCCAGGCGTAGCACCTGCTGGTTCAACATTGCTTGAAACAGCATGTGAGACTTCATTCTCTGATGCTGAACTAGATGGTTCACATTACCAGGTAAACATAAATTCATCATTGCTTGCAGTATTTGTTTCCACTTTGTAATGACGTCTACATGTGATGGAACTTTTTGTGATACCAAGGTTCTGGAGATAGAGCTCGATGACGACAGCTATAAGGGGATGCCCTTTGTTCTCCGGTCTAACCAAACATGGATAAAAAATAATACGTCTGACTTTTACCTTGATTTTAGCAGGCGAAAAGCCAAGAGTTCAGAGGTGACTTAACATTTCAGCTTTCCACCATATCTCATTTTCTCCCCAATATTAGGCAAGAATTCCTTCAAAAGTGCTAACAAAATCTCATACTTGCCATGCAACAGAAGGATAGTAGTGATGCTAGTAAAGGGACTGCAAAGGCTTTGCTGGAAACAATAGCCGATCTAGAGAGCGAAGCCCAAAAATCTTTTATGCACAGGTAAATGCTAAAAGCTGACTAGTCTTAGTAACATGGCTAGTTCTCTCGTAGATCAATAAAGTGTGTTATTCGTCTGCAGATTCAATATAGCATCCGACCTAGTTGAACAAGCAAAAGATGCGGGGAAATTCGGTCTTGCTGGACTACTGGTTTGGATGAGATTCATGGCCACCAGGCAGCTTATCTGGAACAAGAACTATAATGTGAAGCCACGGTATGCACTTTGTGTTCCTCATTTCGTCAACCTTGCAAAGGAAAATATTGAACATATTGCAATTCAGTATAATGATAATTCTGACATTTACACCAAAACAATTCAACTAGGTTGAATAACCTGTTGCCCCCTCTTCCAATTATGCAGTGAGATTAGCCAAGCACAAGATAGGTTCACAGACAATCTTCAAAATCTCTATAGAATGTATCCACAGTACAGGGAGATGCTAAGAATGATACTGTCTGCGGTAGGCCGTGGAGGTCAGGGTGATGTCGGTCAACGTATTCGTGATGAGATTTTAGTAATACAGGTAAGTTTATTCAACGACTTTTATCTGCTGATTTCTTGACACAAAAAGAGTCCGTCAGAAGTTGTTTCCATTGTAGAGAAACAATAACTGCATGGGTGGAATGATGGAAGAATGGCATCAAAAACTACACAACAATACAAGCCCAGACGATGTGGTCATTTGCCAAGTAAGGCATTCATGATTGGATTCTTAGCACAGTAAGGAATTCAGTTTTTTTTTACAGTAAGTATATGACTATACTTCATGTTTTCCAGGCACTGATGGACTATATGAACAGTGACCTTGACGTCAAAGTTTACTGGGATACTTTAAACAAAAATGGCATTACGAAGGAAAGATTATCAAGCTACGACCACCCTATTCACTCGGAACCAAATTTAAAGAGGGAGCAGACAGAGGGTCTACTACGTGACTTAACAAACTACATGAGAAGCCTCAAGGTTAGTTTCTGTGAAAGATATACTATGTGGCACATAATCTTGCTTAGAAACATCAAGATGACTGGTAACTCCATACCTTTTGTTTTATAAATGTTTCTACTCATCTCCATATGGAAGAAAATGCGAACATGATATAGTGATATATTCATGGAAATACCGTTTGCCTTATCTTTACTAGACAGTTATGTGTGATTATAATTCTACTATCACAGGCTGTTCACTCTGGTGCTGATCTAGAATCCGCCATAGGAACCTGCACAGGGTACACGTCAGAGGTACCATGATCCATCAGCTAAATTACTGAAATCATGCTCGTATTAGTTATCACGAATATTTCCTTGTTACAGAGTCAAGGTTTCATGGTCGGAGTCGAGGTGAATCCCGTGAAGGGATTACCATCTGGATTTTCCGTAAATATGCATAAACCCTCCTTTTAATACCATATATTGTATAACATATGAAGGCTGTTTGTGTTGAAATTCATCATCTGTGGACAGGAATTACTTAAATTTGTCCTTGACCACATTGAGGATAAATCAGTGGAATCGCTTGTTGAGGTAACACTATTGTTTCAAGACTCCTTTCTCACATTAAATTTTCAGGCATTCATTTTCCTACTGTACCAGTGCTATTAAACAATACACATATTATAGTTCAGTAATATTAATTGCTACCTTACAGGGTCTCTTGGAGGCAAGAGCTGCACTTCGGCCTTTGCTCCTTGGCTCAACGGACCGCTTAAAGGATCTCATATTTCTGGACATTGCTCTTGATTCTACTGTTAGGACAGCAGTTGAGAGGTCATATGAAAATCTGAACAATGCAACACCTCAGGTTACCTATACATATCTCAGTGTTTCTTGCCATTTACAAAGATAATATTTTGTTACATTAACATGTGTACTATCTCATCATCATCTTCTTCATCCAGAAAATCATGCACTTCATCAGTCTAGTTGTTGAAAATCTTGCGTTATCCACTGATGACAACGAGGACCTCCTATGTTGCTTAAAGGTACGAACTTCCGCACAACCTTTATTTTGTTGTGTGTTATTTTGATAATTTACACTTAGTGGTTGTTTGAATAAATAAAACTAGCTCTAGTTTTAACAAAACACATTTTAGTAGAATTTATTTTATTTTAGTTTTGGAAATTAGAAGAATTTTTGGAAAACTGGTTTTACTAATAATTCAGTTAGAGATAAGTATGCACAGAATCTTGTTTGGATCAGGAAACAGGAAGCATGTTTCACCCATGCGTACAAGATAAGCTAATATTAGTTTATAGAAAAACATCTAATCGTTATTTTTTCTAAAAACTAGGTTTCCCAGTTTTATGTAAACCAATATTTACTTATCATCAAAAAAAAATATGCTAACCAAATAAAGTTTCAATTAGTTACAACTGTAAACGTATATATGAAAAACCGATTTAGTAGATTCTCCTTATACAAACAGCCCCTTTTGCTTGTAAAAACACATGTTGATAGTACAAATGGACAAATATATTTTTTGTGGTCTTGCAACACATGACAGTGTTCTTATTGTTTCTTAAAGGGATGGAACCATGCACTTGAAATGTCTAACAAATCAGATAATCAATGGGCATTGTATGCAAAAGCATTTCTAGACAGAACAAGACTTGCACTTGCAACCAAAGGAGAAGAATACCATAATATTCTTCAGCCTTCAGCAGAATACCTTGGTTCATTACTTGGAATTGAGCAATGGACAGTACGTGCTTCCATAAACCATACTTTATTTTACTTATTATTCCTATATGCATACATGTATTAAATATCATGTCTACAGCTTAACATATTTACGGAGGAAATTATACGTAGTGGATCAGCTGCTTCATTGTCCCTACTCCTTAATCGTCTTGACCCTGTTCTTAGGAATGTTGCAAACCTAGGAAGGTAAGACACATAATTTTATTAGTGCTACTATAATATATATAGTAGTATTGCAGTACCTTTTAAGATGATAACCTCAAATTTATATGGAAGCTTATCCTGATCTCTAAAAACACATCTTACATATATTAACAGTTGGCAAATCATAAGCCCAGTTGAAGTAGCGGGGTATGTGGTTGCTGTAGACCAATTGCTCACTGTTCAAGACCAATCTTACGACAAGCCCACAGTTTTGGTGGTAAAAGGTGTCAAGGGAGAGGAGGAAATACCTGATGGTGTTGTTGCCGTCCTTACTCCAGATATGCCCGATGTATTGTCCCATGTCTCAGTTCGAGCAAGGAATAGCAAGGTCATCTCTCTTAGCAAACCATTTGAATGCAACAATTCTGTTTATTACTCTAGTCTACCATATATGCTAGATAATAATCGATCCCTTCCTTTGAAGGTATTGTTTGCCACATGCTTTGACCCAGAGATTTTCTCTGAACTTCAACAAAATGAAGGCAAGGTACTTTCACTAAGGCCAGGTTCTGTAGATATAAACTACAGGTAATATTTGTTCTTTACATCATAGCCATGTACCAAATCATCACCGAAAATTTTATTTGATATGCCTAACATCTGCACATTTAATAGAGAGATTGCAGAGAATGAACTAGTTTCAAGTTCCGCCGATACAACAGATGACCAAGTAGCACCATCTCTGTCACTAGTGAAGAAGCAATTTCCTGGAAAATATGCAATATCTGCTGACGAATTCTCTGATGAAATGGTCATTACTCCAACGCCATTCCAAATTTCTGATCTTACCTACAGATTGTGCATCTTTACTTTCTGAAAATGACCATGGCACAGAGCATATTCATATTCTATTACAAATAGATTATGCATTTTTTTATTGAAGCATATGTTTTTATTATTAGGTTGGAGCCAAATCTCGGAATATAGCATACCTCAACGGAAAGGTGCCATCATGGGTCAGTGTCCCAACGTCAGTTGCACTCCCATTTGGAACCTTCGAAGCAGTTTTGTCTGATAAGACTAACGAGGTACATATCATATCACTAGATTAATATTACTCTCGCAAATGCATCATACTAGCTAGACTATGCTTCTTAACGAAAGGATCACATAACTTCTACTTCTCATACCCTACTTCCTCAGCAATAATATGCACTTGTTGTTTGTCTAAACTGTATAGCATGCTTGATATGCAACTACTATACAAAATCTTGGTGAACTGTCTGATGCCTAGTGAGTAAAAAGACCACGTTAAGTTTGTGAGCGTGCAATTGAATTGACATAATAATATTCGATGCATTTATGGTTCATTATTTTTCAATTTGGCAGGAAGTAGCACAAAAGGTACAGATCCTTACGGACAAGCTCAATCAAGGAGAATTTAGTGCTCTTAATGAAATCCGAAATGTTCTGCTGAACCTAACAGCCCCTACTGAACTGGTAACATACTATTCCCTACTTGCAAGGGTTCTTTTGTAGCATAATCCTACTTGCAACAGTTCTTTTGTAAGCTCCCTAATTCAACTTCAACAATTCGTTTTTTTTTTGCAACATAATCCTACTTGTACTAGTTCCTTTGTAAGCCCCTAATTCAACTTCTAGATGATAATTACATTGCTTATTTTCAGGTGAAGGAGCTCAAGGAGAAGATGAAAGGTTCTGGAATGCCCTGGCCTGGAGATGACGGTGAACAACGTTGGGAGCAAGCATGGATGGCGATAAAAAAGGTGACATAGCTAATACTAGAATTCATTATGGTCAATAATCAGAAATTTGTAAGTGAGACTGAAAAAATCCCGTCTTGCATATTATCAGGTATGGGCCTCAAAATGGAATGAAAGAGCATACTTCAGCACCCGCAAAGTGAAGCTTGATCATGCCAACCTTTGCATGGCGGTTCTTGTGCAAGAAGTTGTGAATGCAGACTACGCCTTCGTGATACATACTACCAACCCATCGTCTGGAGAGTCTTCAGAGATATACGCTGAAATTGTTAAAGGGCTTGGGGAGACCCTTGTGGGAGCCTTTCCTGGTCGTGCTATGAGTTTTGTATGCAAGAAGGATAATCTTGACTCTCCCAAGGTAAAGAAATCAACATTTCCCCATAATGTCCTTAGGTGAAGGTGTTATATGAGTTTACTGAACTATTTTATTTTAGGTATTGGGCTATCCAAGCAAGCCAATTGGTCTCTTTATAAAGAAATCAATCATCTTCCGTTCTGACTCAAATGGTGAGGACTTGGAAGGCTATGCTGGGGCTGGACTCTATGACAGGTGATTGAATATCTTTTATGATATATTTAAATCTTGATTTACTATGGGAGTTCCAACTGATAAAAAAAATTCTTGCTGTAGTGTGCCGATGGACAAGGAAGAAGAAGTGGTTCTTGACTACACAACAGATCCCCTCGTTACAGATAGCAATTTACGTAACTCAATACTCTCAAACATTGCCCGTGTTGGTTATGAAATTGAGAAGCTCTATGATGGGTCTCCACAGGACATTGAAGGAGTGGTGAGGGATGGCAAGATCTACGTTGTGCAGACACGGCCACAAATGTGACCTACTGGTTACAAACAGAAGTACGATATCAAATATGCATGATGGCCCGTGCATCTTATAGAGTTCCCCGATTGTGCAATGTACTAAAGATGCACACACAATTTTGGTGCCGGTATACGATGGCAAACTAGAGAGTAATAAAAAGAGGGCTTCAGTTATCCCCAAGCATATAGAACTACAGAGTAATAAGAGTGCACTACCAAGAAACATATCCATATAAGAAATTCCAAAGATCTCTGACAGAAAATAATGCAGCCTGCAAATGAAGATTAGAAGTGCTATTGCTTGAAAGTGAAGCATTCCTCTTGGGATGACTGAGATAAACAGGTCAAATCTATTTCTACTGATTTCAGGCCATGAACAGAAACAAATGTAACTGAGTTGTAACAAAGATAACTTGTATTGGCTGGCAGTCATTGGCTATTGCAGTAAGTTTTGGAAAGTCCTTTGATTCCTCGACCGACGGATTATGTTCCACGGTCATAGGGTTTGAGATAATATTGTGGAGATGCAACCATGAGGCAGGTCCAATGTGGATGACCTCAGTTTTGTTTTGTAAGTCGATCGGTTTGAATGTTTGACATTGTTTTTAATAATAAATAAGATGTGTGCATCAACAGATGCAGAGACTGGGGGTTTTCCTCTTTCAGATTTTTTTTCTTTTCTTGGCCGTCTCTCCTTCTAATTCTTCATCACCACAGCTTCCCACCTAAATGGCGTGCCTAGATCGAGGACATCCTCGTCAAGTACAATCTCAACTCTTGTCCCCGAGTCTTCATTATCGTCACCCATGTTCTCCAAAACCTATTGTCGAAGCCCACTCACACGACTTGCTCCCCCGTCCAATATTCAGGTGGCTTCTCGTCAAGGACGATCTCAATACCGAGGCTAAATTGTTCTGCAGAAACATCTCTCGGTGCCACTTCTTGAAAAATTGGAATGACTGCAACGCCAAAGTGTTCAGCAATGTGGATTGCTTGGACTATGTTGTCTGCGCCCTCACCTCACTGGTTGGACTCACATGTTTAAAGAACCTAGTGACAAGGTCGCCGCAATGTCTTGGCAGCAATACATTTCCTCACATGCTTAGTGACAAGGTCGTATGCTTGTGTGCCCCTATAAACATTTTTCTTCGGTAATATATTCAGGTGGTCTGGTGGATATTACAGAATGCACGAGGCTTGTAGAATGAATAAAAAGGATATCACAACACTAGTCATTGATGGCTCAGCTGCTTACGGAAGCGAACCAGCACCGGTTTATAAGCTGGCGTCGCTGCAATGCGTTCACCGCTCGGCAAGAGCGGTCAGCTGTAAACACACAACGAATAACTGTGACTTTCGCATGGCGGCATAAACTCTCGTACTCGGTGCACCGGGCCCGTGTAAGTTGGCTTGGCTCAGCACGACGGTGTGTGTCCGCTTTGGGTCTCCGCCGTTATCTGCACCTCACGGGAAACAGCTACTACGCTGGCATAATAATAATAACATCCCACTATTAACGAGGGCAACGAGGATTGACCAGCTCTAAAAGAGCAGCAGGCGCACACGAAAGGGCTGAGAGAGCCAACTTACACAAAATGAGTAGCTTGCCATGCTCCTCCTGCACACCGACATGGTGTGCATAAGCTTTTTTTTTCTCTCTTTGAAATTTTAATTTGATGGTGCTACGACGCATTTACGCCGGCCTGAATCGTTTCATTAAGAGATCAAATACATTTACATAGAAAAGGAGGGGATGGTATGGGGGAGGTTGAGAGTACATACAAGTTAGGTTACAATCCCCATAGATAGGTGGAACAACATTCTATTCCAATCACGAAGGACAATAGCATGCATACCCATTGAAGCATCATTTATTAAAGCCCTTGTAACTGATGCTATGAATGATGATCTTTGCAAACCGTTTACTGAACAAGAGATTAGTGATGCTCTTTTTCAAATGGGGCCTTTAAAAGTTCCGGGGCCAGATGGTTTTCCAGTGGAATTGGGGGTTGATCAAGGAAGATATTGTTAAGGTTGTTCAACAGTTCTTTGTTTCTGGAACTATACCGGAGGGGATTAATAACACAACTATTGTGCTCATTTCAAAAGTGAAGAATCCTCAGTCTTTGAAGGATTTTAGATCGGTAACTTTGTGCAATGTAATCTACAAAATTATCTCAAAGTGCCTCGTGAATAGATTGTGGCTGCTCCTTGATGGTATGATTTCCCCTACTCAAAGTGTGTTTATTCCAGGAAGGTTAATTTCTGATAATGCACTCATAGCTTTTGAGTGTATGCACTCGTTGAATTCTCTAAATGATTCAAGGGGGAATTTTGTGCATATAAACTGGACTTGACTAAAGTGTATGATCGTGTGGATTGGCACTTCCTGAAATGTATGATGGGGGCTTTGGGCTTTACGCAATAGTGGATAAATTGGATTATGTTATGTGTTACATCTGTGAAGTTTGTAGTGCGATTCAATGGTCAATTGTTGGCTTGGCAGCAATACCTTTCCCCACATGCTTAATGACAAGGTCGCATGCTTGTCTGCCCCTATAAACATTTTGCTTCGGTAATATATTCAGGTGGTCTGGTGGATATTACAAAATGCACAAGGCTTTTAGAATGAATAAAAAGGATAGCACAACACTAGTAATTGCTGGCTCAAATTAAACTCAAGAGATATGACCGCCTATCAGTTAAAAAACGCCATATAACTGCGACAAGAATGACGACAGGGGACATGGTGCTCTCACCTGATTCCTGAAACAAGTGGACAGGAGATGAGAAAGCATCCCGGCGAGAAAATATTTTCCTTCGTCGCCCACCACTCACAGTAATTCCCTTCAGGATGAGAAGAGAGGGAAGCTCCATGTCTCTCTCTCTCTCTCTCTCTCTCTCTCTCTCTGCACCTTCATAATGCCCGCAATCCCGTTTGAAAAAATAATGCCCGCAATCTGCAGATCAGTGGCAGACACTGCATGGTCAAGTGTGAACTTCTTCTTGATGCACTTGCGACACACACAATAGATTTAGAACAATAAGCCCCTATAAGTTTTCGATACCTTGCCGCTGTCGAAAAAGGATCCTGTGACTAGGCTGTGAGCCAGCATGATAAGCCAGGAGCATTACGTCGAACACCTGGTGACCATGGCGTCCGCACGAGAGCCCGCAAATGCTCCGACCGCGTACACACGCTGGCTGCCGAGGAGAGAAAATGGCGAAGCGGCAAATACGCTCCGCCTACCACAGCGGCGCCCCGGCGGCCGCCGTCCTCCCTCCTCCCTCCTCGGGTGTTCCCGGACGCTCCGGCCGCTGCCCAACACTGCACCGCGTTGATTCTTTTCCCTGCTGTAATGTGACAAGTACCGGGCCTTGAGAGTTATTTACACCGTAGACAGAATTAGTACCACACGGCTTACGGAAGCGAACCCGGAGCGGTTTATAAGCTGGCGTCGCTGCGATTCGTTCACCGCTCGGCAAGAGCGGTCAGCTGTCAACACACAACAAATAGTAATTGTGACCTTGCATGGCTGGCATAGCTCGTACCCGGTGCACCGGGCCGTGTGTGTAAGTTGGCTTGGCTCAGCCCTTAACCACCTGTCACAACACGAGGCAATGACCAGCTCTTCCTACAGAGCCAGTGTTGTAGACACCCGGAAAAAGGGCTGCGAGAGCCAACTTACACACGAATGAGTAGCTTGCCATGCTTCTCCTGCACACCGACATGGTGTGCATAAGCTTTTTTTTTTAACTTCTCTATATTTATGTTATGATGTCTCATGTCACCTAATTTGATGATGCTATGACGGGTTTGCGCCGAATCATCTATAATAACTAAATAGTTCATCCTCACTAACATATTTCTCTTGATATGCAAACTATCCACATCATCAAGTAGGTTCATCATACAAAAACTCATTTTCATTAATTATCCATGCACTCTCATTAACTCCCGCATGTGCATGCAACCTATCCAAATAAATATTAACTTTTTTATGTACTCAACCTAATGATTTATAAGTGAATTTTTTTATAGAAAATTAATTTATGAGTTACCTAGCATTTTGTTTTTCTATGCGACAATATTTTTATGAATGCACATATGTATAGCTATTATTGTTTTAGGTTTAGCTAAGGGTGATGTATTTCACTGTCTTCACTCAATGTTTTCATCTCATATCATCTCGCCGATAAATTGTAAAGGTAATAAATCAACAAAACAGAAATCACACACATTTTAAAATTTGTCATCAAATTTTCTAAGTTTTTTATTCGAAATAATATTTCTTTCAAAGAAACAAATTATACTATGTTTCAGGAAAAAAATCACATATTAAATTATTTATTAACAGCCCCGCAGCAACGCGCGAGGTAACATCTAGTTTCATTAAAAGATCAAATACAATTACATAGAAGGAGGGGATGGTATGGGGGAGGTTGACCGTACATATAAGTTAGGTTACAAACAACATGGTATTTCAATCACGAAGAATGACAATAACCTAGTTCGTTAAGCTCGTGCTTGTTAATACTAGACTTGTTAAGCTCATTAAGTTTAACGAGAAAAAACCCTGGTTCGGCTCGGCTCGTGAGTGCTCGCGAGTGCTCGTTAGCAGATCATGATATGTTACGGCCTATCGTATGAAAATATGAGTGTAATTTGTATGAAGGAATATGGTGCCTACTAGAGAAAGTTCACTAGTTTTTAACCTTCAATGGGTGGAGAGGGGGTAATTAAATTGAGTAAATGGGTTTAACTATCATAGAGCCTTCAACGGCACATAAGATAAAAGTATGTGTTCTGATATACTAACGAGCTTAGCGAGCTGCTTGTGAAACTCGTTAGCTCATTCGTTAAGCTCATTAAGCTAAACGAGCTAAAATCACTGATTGGCTCTGTTCATTAAGAAGTGAGCTACGAGATTAACGAACTGAGTTATCAAGTGCTCATTAAACTCACGAGCTACAAGGTTTTGATCCAGCCCTATTCACAACCTCTTCAAGGAAATATCTAATGACGATGAAAGTTGTGGCATTTTAGCCTTTGTGGCAGAGGTCTACATGGCTGACACACCACCACATCAATCAGATCTGAATGATGTGGCTCGTCGTGTTGCTTATGATGATGGTGCAGCAGGGGTTACCGCCAGTGCTATGGTGTCTCCATCTTACAGCTAGGAGTTATTCACCACCTAGATTGCCACCTATCATCCTTTGCATAGACAAAAACTCCTGTATTTGGCCTTGGGGCATTGGTTGTGGCTTGCGTGACATGTTTTGGTATAAAGTCAAGCTATAGCCTATATTCTAAAAAAATCCAATTCTTCTCAATAGTATTCCTAGGATTCGATCAGCTACAGGAATGACCTTTGCTGACATGGGAACAACATGTCCCCAAATTTTATATAATCACACTCACTACTAGGAAAAATCCCTTATAGTGGCTTCCTTTTTTCCTTTAGTGGCGCATTATGGGTGCACCACTAACAACAAGCCACTAATAAGGGCATAATATTGGCGCATTGCAAATGCGCCACCCCTAAGACTCATAGGCGTGGCGCATTCTGAAAATGCGCCACTACGAGATTTTTATTAGTGGCGCATTTTTTAGATGCGTCACCATTAGCTTTTTTGAATTTTGAATTTGGATCACAATTTTTTTGCTTGTTTTTGTTTTCTGAATTATTTGTCCCATTCATCTAGCCAATTTTTTGATCGTTTTTATTCTTCGAATTAGATTGATTTTCAAATTGGAGGATGGAGGAGAGGATGGAGGGCGCCATGGATGGAGGAGGAGCCATGGAGAGAGGGAGGAGGGAGGAGGAGGAGCTTTGGAGCCTTGGAGTCTTGGAGGAGGAACCTTGGAGGAGGGGAGGAGGAGGGGGAACCTTTGAGGAGGAGGAGCCATGGAGGAGGGAAGGAGGAAGGAGGAGCTTTGGAGGAGGAGGAGGAAGAAGAGCCTTGGAGTAGAAGGGCGCCATGAAGAAGGTGGAGAGGAGGAGGAGATGGTAGAGGAGAGCAGGATAAGAATGAAGAGGTAACGAGGAGATGGTGGAGGATAAGAATGAAGAGGTAAGGCGGAGAAGGAGGCCGGCCGACCATTATATACGGCATTAGTGGCGCACCTAGCAAAATGCGCCACTAATAAGTTGATATTTGAATTTTGAAGGAGAGAATATCATTATTAGTGGCGCACCTAGCAAAATGCGCCACTAATAAGTTTTGATTTCTTTTTGAATTTTTTGGCCTCCAAATCTTAAAAGCACCATAACTTTTTTCTGTTAGGTTTTTGAGGATTCTAAAATATTTGAACGGGGTTTTTCCAGTTGAATTTGGATATAACTTTTCGAGTAGATGACTTTTCATATAAAATACTTTTTCATCGAAGTTTGTATGCAAAAGTTATGCCCAGTTTACAAAGTTTAGAGAGATTTTGCAAAAAAAGTCAAAATTCATGTTTGTTAATTTCCTAACAACTAGACCACATAACACATGGGCATCTCAAAGAATTTTATTTTATCACATTTCTATCATTTTGTATTTTTTTAGGGCTGAAAAGGCGATCCATATGGGGGTGTCTTTGTGCGTTGAGAAATCCTTAGGTATGGCGCATATGCAAAATGCGCAATTAATAATTCCTTAGGGGTGACGCATATGGGGCATATAGAAAATGCGCCAGTAATAATTACTTAGGGGTGGCGCACTACCGAAATGCGTCACCTATTAGCTCTTATTAGTAGTGCATTTTGCAAAATGCGACATCCCTAAGATAATTAATAGTGGTGCATTTTGGAAAATGAGTCACTAATAAAAGAATCAAGATAGCTCATAATTTATAGCAGGTTCAATACCTTTATCGATTTCCCAATCTTCAGTATTCTTCTGAATCCTTTCGATGAGATCCCATCTTTCTTCAATGCTCTTTGTCTGAAATACCCCGCTAGAGGAGGTATCCAGCCTTTCCTTATCCTGACGAGAAAGCATGGCATAAAAATTTGTAAGTATAATATCTTTGGGGAGCTTATGGATAGGACATTTGAACATTAGGGATTTAAGCCTCCCCCAAGCTTGAGCGATGCTCTCTCTGTCGCGAGACCTAAAGTTATAGATGTAATTCCTCTCTCGATAAACTTCATGAAGAGGGTAAAACTTTGTATAAAAGAGAGACATAAGCTCTTCCCAATTAAGAGAATGTGAGTTATCGAGGAGCTTATACCAATCTGAAGCTTTGTCTGTAAGCGATACGGAGAATAATTTCTTCATAACGAACTCCAGTGACACACCTGCAAGCTTGAATAATGAGCATAGTTGTGATAAATATAGCAAGTGTTCACCTGGATGTCTGTCTCCTACATAGCGATTAGCTAGGACATAATCGATAATACCAGATGGTATCTTATAAGGCACAATTTCAGAAGGGTCAGGAGTAACTACCTTAGTAGTGGGGCGGCTCCCCAAGAACAATGATCCAATAGTAGGGGTGTCCATAAGGACAAAAGCAACAACAGCAAAACTAAAACAGAAATATAAAAACTTCCGTACCAGCTTCACTTACTAATAGCGCTACACTCCCCGGCAACGATGACAGAAAACGTAGCTTGATGACCCTCAACGTAGAGGGATCTATTGCAGTGTTTTCGATAAGTAAGATTGTCGAACCCAACGAGGAGCAGAAGGTAGTAGCAAGTGGCTTTGGTAAGGAGATAACTGCAAGCACTGAAAGATAAAATTTTAGGGGTTTTCTTGGTATAAGCGACAGGATAGTAAAAACGAGCAAAGTAAAAGATACTGGATAGTAAAGAGTGGCCCGATCCTTTCTGAGAAAAGGAGAGGCCTAGTAACTGAACTTATAAAAGCTAAAGTGTTCTTGAGGACACACGGGAGAGGTAGTCATGTGCTTTCGCCATATTTCGTATCGGTACTATGTGCTGCGCTGATAAGTGTTGAGTGGGTGGATCTATGCTAGTACACCCTCTAGACTAAGATAAGTGTACTCTTATGATTAAACACCTTGCAAGCATCCGCAAATACAAGATAGTAATTAAGGCAAAAGCCTAACCATAGCAATACGATCGCTGATCCATTGTTCCCTTGCGCAAAAGCGTGCAAACTGGGGTTTAGGTTTCTGTCACTCCGGCAACCCACCGTAAGCATTCTTTGTACACAATGTATTCCCCTAGGTCCTTTATAAGGCCAAGTGTTGAGTGTTCGACTCACACAACACCAGTAGGAAAATAACAACACAACTTAAATATCAACCAACACATATTACTTCAACATCATATGACTACTAACAACTAGACTTCTCCCATGTCCTCAAGAACTAAAGTAACTACTCACAAGACATAAAAGAGATCATGATCGGTGGGGATAAATAGATGATAAACAATCTGAACACAATAATATTTCTCCAACAAAACTCAATAGCATTCACCACAAAGTAGTAATAAACACCGATAAAGTAGAGAGGATAGATAGTACGGATTACAACACGAGTTGCAATTGTGAGACAAGATTGGATGGAGGTGGAGATGGTGCTGATGATGGGGATGATGTTGATGATATTCTCTATGATGCCCGTGACGATGGTGATGACGATGGCGACGATCTCCCCTTCCGGGAGGTGATCTCCCCGGCGGAATCTGCCCGCCAGAGATGGCTTTTCTTCTCTGTAGGTTTCCGCCACGGAGCGGCGGCGGAACTCCGGAAACTCTCCTCTTTTTAGGGTTTTTGGACGACGAGCGGTATATAGGCCAGAGGGGGGAGCCGAGAGTGGCCCCGGGGGTCCAGGCGCCCTCCCGGCGCGGCCAGGGGTGGCCCTCTGGTCGCTCTTTTGCGTGTCTTCGTGGTCCTGCTCGAAAACAACCTCCGTCGATTTTCATGTAATTTGGAGGTGTTCTTCTTCAACAACTCAGCGTCCACTTTTTACCGCTGAATCCTGCGTCTGCTGCTTCGGCACCGGAAAGTTGCAAACTGTATAAAATAAGCCAAAACAACATAAGAATAGCTTCATATCATGAAATATATCAATGAATAAGAAAGAATTACTATATAAAATAGTGATGCATTTTGGACGTATCAACTCCCCCAAGCTTAGACCTCGCTTGTCCCCAAGCGAACACTGAGATCGGTAAACCTGTCCATAAGTTTAGAGAGTGAAGTGTCGATAAATAAAATACCGACAAGAAGCATCAAGGTTTCTCCATCAAACTCAAGCATCCTCAACAACAACCTCAACATCGACAAGAAGCATCAAATGCTTGCAGATCAGCAGCGGATCTCAAAAAGAGTGTAAAAGCTCTTAATTCACTCGTGAGCAGGCAGATAGATAGGTGTGTCTCACCCAAGCCCAATGGGCGACTCGTGCTCCCGGCCTCCCTCTATGCTCGGGGCTGATTTTTTTTTGAGGGGTGATGTTCACGTTCCTTCCTTGTTGTTTTTTCAAGAGTACGGGCCTTTAGTTTGGCCCGTATAGAGGTAACACGAGAAAAACTGACGTTGGCTAAACCATATTAGTACCATACTGCTTAAAGAAGAGGACCTACACCGATTTATAAGCTGGTTTCTGGAGGAGGCATTCACCATCTGGTACAGTTGGTAAGCTATCATAAAAACAATGAACAATAGATAATTGTGATTTCAGCATGGCATGACTCATCCAAGGGTGATTTCCTTGGCTTGTATGAGCACAAACATGTCATGTTACCTGCACATCGACATGGTGTGCATAAGCTTTTTTTATATATAAATAGTTTTTTGTTTTTCAAATATTAGACTTTCTGTTGAAGTGTTCTAAGATAGATTTTTTCCCTTCAGTAAAATACATATTTTCCCAATTTATAAATCAATATACTTGATAGAGATTACTTTTTTATGCAATGAAGAATTTTTTCCAAAATATTTATATATTTCACTTCTGCTTTAAGTGTTATAGAATATACTTTTTTCTGCAATGAACTTTCTATTTTCTACAATATTCGATATCTTTCCCGTTTTGTTTCAATATTCTAGAACAGTGTACCCGATACAACAAACTTTAATATAGATTTTTGGTGTTATTGAGATATCTGAGATATCAAAAAGGATGTGAATATGCGTTTGGTTATATATGGTGTGTTTAAAATTATGAAGTATCTACAGCGCGAATGTTAGTGCTTTGGTCACACAACACGACCTCACATAATATATGTCGTTCAGGGGTAATCTCGTTCTAAGATAGACTTTTTTCCTTCAGTGAAATTTCTATTTCTATGATATTCGACATATTTCCCCAGTGTTCTAAATCAATATACTTGATACAGCTTGCTTTTTTATGCAACCGAGTTTTTTTTCTAAAATATTTGATATATTTCACTTCCGCTATAAGTGCTATAGAATATACTTTTTTCTGCAATGAACTTTCTATTTTCTACAATATTCGACTTATTTCCCGTTTTGTTTCAATATTCTAGAACAGTGCACCCGATACAACAAACTTTAATGTAGATTTCTGGTGTTATTGAGATATCTGAGATATCAAAAAGGATGTGAATATACATTTGGTTATATATGGTGTGTTTAAAATTATGAAGAATCTACAGCGCGAATGTTAGTGCTTTGGTCACGCAACACGACCTCACATAATATGTCTCGTTCAGGGGTAATCTCCTTCAGCATGAACATGTCTTCAACACAACGAGATGTGTGCATAGGCTTTTTACCCTTTGCAAACAATTTTTATTTTCAATACAAGGTAATTGCCCGTGCATTGCTACAGGTGTAAAAATATGTTGAGGTTTCACAGTGATTCTAATTAACGAATTATATATGAGAGGCTGGTCTTTATAAATTGAATTATTAGGGATTTTTTTACCATCTTGGTTAGGAAGGTGATCCCGAAGGAGTAATTGCAGAGTGGGTCGTGTGGGTCGTGTGGGTCGTGCGAGCGCCGCACAGCGGCGACCCGGACATCGACGCGCTCCTCCCGGAAGGTTTCCTGGACCGCACCGGCGGCCGCGGCGGCCGCGTCTTCAAGCAGTGGGCGCCGCAGGCGGAGGTGCTCCGCCACAGGGCCACCGGCGCGTTCGTGACGCACTGCGGGTGGAACTCGGTGCTGGAGGGCGTGACGGCGGGGGTGCCGATGCTGTGCTGGCCGATGTACGCGGAGCAGAAGATGAACATGCTGCGCATGGTGGGGGAGATTGGAGTCGCCGCGGAGATGGTCGGATGGCAGCGGGGGCTGGTCGAGGCAGACGAGGTGGAGGGCAAGGTGAGGCTGGTCATGGACTCCGATGATGGCAGGGAGCTCCGGGCGAGGGCGGCGGCGCACAAGGACTGCGCGGCCGTGTCCTGGAGCGGCGGCGGGTCGTCGCGCGCGGCGTTTGCCCGGTTCTTGGCGGACGTCGATAGCCGGCAGGCTAGCTTGGACTCGCGGTGATCCATGAGAGTGATGCGTGAACATGGCATGCATACACTACATTCTGCTTGGTGCATCGGCCAACCACAGCGGCGCGCCGCCGGCTGCCGTCCTCCCTCCTCGGGTGTTCCCGGACTCTCCGGCCGCTGGCCTACACACTGCTGCAGCGCGCTCGTTGTTTGTTTTACCTGATGTAAAGTACTACCAGGCCGGCCTTCAGAGTTATTTACTACAGTACGTATAACCGTACACAGTATTAGTACCACACTGCTTACGGAAGCGAACCAGCACCGGTTTATAAGCTGGCGTCGCTGCAATGCGTTCACCGCTCGGCAAGAGCGGTCAGCTGTAAACACACAACGAATAACTGTGACTTTCGCATGGCGGCATAAACTCTCGTACTCGGTGCACCGGGCCCGTGTAAGTTGGCTTGGCTCAGCACGACGGTGTGTGTCCGCTTTGGGTCTCCGCCGTTATCTGCACCTCACGGGAAACAGCTACTACGCTGGCATAATAATAATAACATCCCACTATTAACGAGGGCAACGAGGATTGACCAGCTCTAAAAGAGCAGCAGGCGCACACGAAAGGGCTGAGAGAGCCAACTTACACAAAATGAGTAGCTTGCCATGCTCCTCCTGCACACCGACATGGTGTGCATAAGCTTTTTTTTTCTCTCTTTGAAATTTTAATTTGATGGTGCTACGATGCGTTTATGCCGGCCTGAATCGTTTCATTAAGAGATCAAATACATTTACATAGAAAAGGAGGGGATGGTATGGGGGAGGTTGAGAGTACATACAAGTTAGGTTACAATCCCCATAGATAGGTGGAACAACATTCTATTCCAATCACGAAGGACAATAGCATGCATACCCATTGAAGCATCATTTATTAAAGCCCTTGTAACTGATGCTATGAATGATGATCTTTGCAAACCGTTTACTGAACAAGAGATTAGTGATGCTCTTTTTCAAATGGGGCCTTTAAAAGTTCCGGGGCCAGATGGTTTTCCAGTGGAATTGGGGGTTGATCAAGGAAGATATTGTTAAGGTTGTTCAACAGTTCTTTGTTTCTGGAACTATACCGGAGGGGATTAATAACACAACTATTGTGCTCATTTCAAAAGTGAAGAATCCTCAGTCTTTTAAGGATTTTAGATCGGTAACTTTGTGCAATGTAATCTACAAAATTATCTCAAAGTGCCTCGTGAATAGATTGTGGCTGCTCCTTGATGGTATGATTTCCCCTACTCAAAGTGTGTTTATTCCAGGAAGGTTAATTTCTGATAATGCACTCATAACTTTTGAGTGTATGCACTCGTTGAATTCTCTAAATGATTCAAGGGGGAATTTTGTGCATATAAACTGGACTTGACTAAAGTGTATGATCGTGTGGATTGGCACTTCCTGAAATGTATGATGGGGGCTTTGGGCTTTACGCAATAGTGGATAAATTGGATTATGTTATGTGTTACATCTATGAAGTTTGTAGTGCGATTCAATGGTCAATTGTTGGAGTTATTTTCTCCTACTCGGGGGCTCAGACAGGGAGATCCTTTGTCACCGTATCCGTTTCTCCATTGCGGAGGCTTTTTCTTTGCTGATTAATGATGCGTGTGCAAGAGGAAATCTTCAGGAATTGTATTTGAACAGACAAGCGCCTGGTATTTCTCATTTATTGTTCGCTGATAATAGTACGATTTTCTTCAAGGGGTCCATTGATCAAGCTTTGGCAGTTAAAAATATTATATCGAGGTACGAGAAAGGGACGGGACAATTATTAAATCCTGATAAGTGTTCCATGATGTTTGGGAAAATTTGTAGTTTAGAGAATCAAGTGGCTACAATGGTAATCTTAAAAATTACGGTTGATGGTTTCGAAGACAAGTGTCTTGGTCTACCTATCCCAGAGGGAAGAATGAAGGCAGGGAAGTTTCAGTCAACTAAAGAAAATGTCTTGAAAAGACTCTCGGACTGGATTGAGAAATATGCTTCTTATGGGGTGAAGGAAGACCAAGCTATTCATGTGTATGCTATGGGTATTCTCAAATTTCCGGTGACACTTTGTGAAGAATTATCCCAGATTATCAGGAAGTTTTGGTGGGGAGATGAGGATGATAGACGGAAAACACATTGGCTGGTTTGGGATAAAGTAACAAGGCCCAAAGGTAAGGGAGGTATGGGTTTTCGGGATCTAAGATTATTTAACCAAGCTCTCTTAGCTAAAAAAGTTGGCGTTTGTTGGTGTATCCGGAGTCGTTGTGTGCTAAGATAATGAAGGAAAAGTTTACCCTCATGGACATATTCTTGATACGGTATTTCCGCAGTCAGCATCAGTGACTTGGCAAGGGATTGTGCATGGTTTGAATCTGCTTAAGAAGGGAGTTATTTGGCGGGTGGGTGACGGATCCAAAATAAATATATGGCGGTACAATTGGTTACCCAGAAGGTATGGCCTTAGAATTACTACTAAAAGGAATAATACTAGGTTGAAGTGGGTCTATGACTTATTCATAAGCGGGACGAAGGTATGGGATGAAAGGTTGATTAAGTATATTTTCTATCCCCATGATGCTGAGGAGATTCTTAATATTCGTATTCAAGATTCTGAGGAGGGGAGTTTTATTGCGTGGCACCATGAAAAAAATGGTATATTTTTTGTTAAAAGTGCATACATGTTTGCGCTTAAGTTGAAGGAGGGGGGGGGAGTATGTGGGTCAATCTAGTGGTGAACCAAATGGTGAAAGGGGGATTTGGAAGGCTAATATTCCCCAGAAGATAAGGATTTTTGTGTGGCGTGCTGCAACCGATAGTTTGGCGGTCCAGACTAGTAGAGTTAAACACCATCAGATTAACTGAGGTATGTGCTCTATTTGTGGTGTAGAAGAGGAAACCACCTTTTATGCTCTAGTGACTTGTACTAAGGCCAGGGCTTTGCGAACTGAGAATATCCCTCATGAAAAGTTGCTTAAGTACTCGGGCGCAGATTGGTTATTGGTTTTGTTAGAGCATTTGAGTCTGAAATAGCGTGAGCAAATATTGTTTCTTTTCTGTCGAGCTTGACATTGGTTACGGGAAGGAATCCATCTCTAGTTCTGTAAGCTTTGTGGACAATTTTTGGTCTTCGTTTACGTCTTCTCACAATACTATTGAGGCTACCCCTAGAAAAAAAGGTAAAGAAAGTGTGGGAAGTGCTATACTTGTTATTGCCCCTTTACATGATCATATGGTGTGGAAACCTCCCCCTGATGATTATATCAAGATCAATGCCGATGCAAGTTTCGTGGAGAGTATTAATGCCGCTAGCCTGGGGGTGGTTGCTAGAAACTCATCTCGTGAAGTTGTCACTTCTTCATGTAACTTTATCGGTTGGTGTACCATTGTGAATGAAGCATAACTCCGTGCATGTCTCGCGGGTCTTTATATCGGTATTACCCTCCATCACTCTATTATTTTGGAGACTGACTGTGCTTTCGTGCATTCTTTCCTTGTGAATGAGAAGCTTGACAGGTCTTCTCTCAGTGATTTGAAGAAACATGCTTTGAGTATTTCCAAGATGTTTTTGAACTGTAAGAATGAGAAAATCAATCGGCTTGCCAATGGCGTGGCTCATGAGATTGCAAAGTTTAGTTCTACCAATAGGTCTGATGGAATTCTTGTTAATAATTATCCGCCCTGCGTGGCAAATTCTATATTAAATGATTGTAATAAAATTTTAATTAATTAATAAATGGGTTGTTTTTTTAAAGTTGAAGCATCGTTTACACCAAAGAATGATGTCGTCAACAGTCGATCGTGCGAAGAGGTGGATAGGGTGAAGGTCCTCCCTTAATACTTTTGTATTTCTTCTTTCCCAAATATCTCAAAGAACAACAATGGTAAATGATGAGGTTATTCATTACCGGATAGACGTATAAAGTTATAAGAACTACTAAGAGGTTCACGACCATTAAGAACAAGGCCCAAAGATCATTTGGCTTTGTTTCACACAACATACCTCGAGTCAAGAGGTTTTCAGTCGGGAGCATGTATCGATCAGGTCATTGCTTGCAGTCAGCTCCTCATATTCTCACAGAGAACTAAAAAACGATCAACATACACTTCAAGCATGTGAATCGTTGTGATATAAAGAAATATATTACCTTTATCATATAGTGGATAATTAAGCCATCAGTTACAAAAGGTAGTGGATCACTAGTGCATGTAATAACTCTCTTAGTTGGTGCCCACTGTGAGGCTACCAATTAATTTATCGAGCAATGGCGCATGTGTTTTCTTCATTCTCAAACTCCGCTCCCAATTTGATCCCCAGGAAGTTTATTTTCTTCTGATCGATCGGTTTCATAGTTGTTGATTCTACCTTGGCTTCCAAAAGCTCCCTTGCTCGCGCGCGGTTGGTTGCACGCTTGGGGCAGCGTACACTTATGGTCTAACGATTCTGGTGTGCTCTATTTTTATAGGCTGGTTCTATACTATACCACTAAAGTCCCCGTGGTACGGCGTCAGCGCAAGCGCTCGAGCAAGCCACGGCCTCATCACATGTCATCTCGTTGTGTGCTCCAGTAAGTTGTCATGGTGCACCCCGTCGAGTCAGTTCACAAATCACAAACCTCTTCAAGGGAATATTTGATGACGATGCAAGTTGAGGCATTTTAGCCTGTGTAGCTGATGATCCTCAACGTAGAGGGATCTATTGCAGTGTTTTCGATAAGTAAGAGTGTCGAACCCAACGAGGAGCAGAAGTTAGTAGCAAGTGACTTTGGTAAGGAGATAACTGCAAGCACTGAAAGATAACTTTTTAGGGGTTTTCTTGGTATAAGCGACCGGATAGTAAAAACGAGCAAAGTAAAAGATACTGGATAGTAAAGAGTGGCCCGATCCTTTTTGAGAAAAGGAGAGGCCTAGTAACTGAACTTATAAAAGCTAAAGTGTTCTTGAGGACACACGGGAGAGGTAGTCATGTGCTTTCGCCATATTCCGTATCGGTACTATGTGCTGCGCTGATAAGTGTTGAGTGGGTGGATCTATGCTAGTACACCCTCTAGACTAAGATAAGTGTACTCTTATGATTAAACACCTTGCAAGCATCCGCAAATACAAGATAGTAATTAAGGCAAAAGCCTAACTATAGCAATACGATCGGTGATCCATTGTTCCCTTGTGCAAAAGCGTGCAAACTGGGGTTTAGGTTTCTGTCACTCCGGCAACCCACCGTAAGAATTCTTTGTACACAATATATTCCCCTAGGTCCTTGATAAGGCGAAGTGTTGAGTGTTTGACTCACACAACACCACTAGGAAAATAACAACACAACTTAAATATCAACCAACACATATTACTTCAACATCATATGACTACTAACAACTAGACTTCTCCCATGTCCTCAAGAACTAAAGTAACTACTCACAAGACATAAAAGAGATCATGATTGGTGGGGATAAATAGATGATAAACAATCTGAACACAATAATATTTCTCCAACAAAACTCAATAGCATTCACCACAAAGTAGTAATCAACACCGATAAAGTAGAGAGGATAGATAGTACGGATTACAACACGAGTTGCAATTGTGAGACAAGATTGGATGGAGGTGGAGATGGTGATGATGATGGGGATGATGTTGATGATGATCTCGATGATGCCCGTGACGATGGTGATGACGATGGCGACGATCTCCCCTTCCGGGAGGTGATCTCCCCGGCGGAATCTGCCCGCCAGAGATGGCTTTTCTTCTCTGTAGGTTTCCGTCACGGAGCGGAGCGGCGGCGGAACTCCGAAAACTCTCCTCTTTTTAGGGTTTTTGGACGACGAGGGGTATATAGGCCAGAGGAGGGATCCGGGAGTGGCCCCGGGGATCCAGGCGCCCTCCCGGCGCGGCCAGGGGTGGGGCCGCGCCAGGTGGCCGCCTGGGCACCCTGTGGCCCCCCTCTGGTCGCTCTTTTTAGTGTCTTCGTGGTCCTGCTGGAAAACAGCCTCCGTCGATTTTCAGGTAATTTGGGGGTGTTCTTCTTCAGCAACTCAACGTCCACTTTTTATCGTTGAATCCTGCGTCTGCTGCTTCGGCACCGGAAAGTTGCAAACTATGTAAAATAAGCCAAAACAACATAGGAATAGCTTCATATCATGAAATATATCAATGAATAAGAAAGAATTACTATATAAAATAGTGATGCATTTTGGACGTATCAACTCCCCCAAGCTTAGACCTCGTTTGTCCCCAAGCGAATACTGAGCTCGGTAAACCTGTCCACAAGTTTAGAGAGTGAGGTGTCGATAAATAAAATACGGACAAGAAGCATCAAGGTTTCTCCATCAAACTCAAGCATCCTCAACAACAACCTCAACTCATAAGGCCCTTATGAGAAAGTAATAACAATTATAATCAAAAGTAGGGCTGAGGAAACTCATGAAATTATGGCAAACATAACCTTGGTCAAAGGACAACTACAAACAATTTGAAGCTTTTGACAGGACATGTTAATAGTCATGAAGTGCAAATGCTAACACAAAGGAAGATGCTCGCTAGGCAAAAGCTTTCGCAAACAACTTACTTATCAAAAGATAATGTCAACAAGGATATGGCATGGAAAAACTTAATGCAGCTCTATACAGATGAATCCTCATCAACATCAAATGTCTGTTCTCTTAGGGAAAAGAAGGAAGTGGGAAAACTGACTCAACATGAAAGTGGAAGAAAGACCTTGTTAAGGGCAAGCAGGGAAAACTCATGTGCTATCCTTAAATCAAACAGAATAAAAATAGATCTTGGGGTGGTGCATAGTTTGTCAACGAATGCTAATAGATATCTCAATTACTTCTCAAGATGGACAAGTTTCGAGGAACGGCTCCCAAGTGGGGACGATCACATCCCCTTAATCTCCTTTGTTTATCACTGCCAAAGTTTCTGATTTCTCATAGACCAAGCGTGAAGGAGGGTTTGTTTGTTATATTATCTTTAGAGCTGGGCGCACCCATGCCAGTTCCTCCTCGTATTATGGGTTTGCAGATTAGACATGCAATTCCGGGGTAAAACTTGTCCAACTTAAGAAGATCATGAATTACCTACTACTTCCTCATGAGCTAAACAAGAGGCACAAAACAGAAGATTTTGAACATTTAAGGATAACACATAAATTCTATACTTATAGGAGTGGTAGGGGAATACCACAAATAGGAAGGTAAGGTGGACTCAAATGGAAGGTATTGGTTTCAGGGTATGGATGCACAATAAGAAATCTACTTGGCAAAGAGTTTGGCTAGCAAAGGCTTTGATAGAACAGACAGTTGATGCTAATTTAGATGCAAAACATATAAGGCATAAACATTAAGGTAAGCATAACACATCAAGTTGTCTTCCTTGTCAACATAACACTTCAAGCATAATAACATAAAGGTTTTGGCTATGTCGCTACTTGAGAAAACATGCATGTTGTCAAGACCAAATCTATGTTTGCCAAAATTAAATAAAGTTTTCAAAGCCATACCTGATATAAGGTCAATACTCCCCATAAGAATCGTCATATGAAGCCAATTGCGTGAAGAGAATACCCAGTGCAGCGAAGGAACCAATAGACTTCTCATTAATATTCCAATATAGACGACTCCACACTCACGGATACAATCTCTCCACAGACGGAGTGATAGACCTCAATGCAAGCACCTATTTCATATAATAAACTCCCTAGACATGATACGACTCTACTTGACTCTAAAAGACTAAGATAAAGATAAAGATACCGGGCACTCCCCAAAGCTTGGAACAAGCTGAGGGGATGCCATTACCCGAGGATATTTACTCCTCATTCTTGTTCTTGTTGATTCTTCAAATCTTTGATGACACGGCGAAGGGTTTGGTTTTCCTTCCCCAAAATGTCTACTTGCACCTTTAGTACACGGAAATCTTCGCACAGTTGATTGGTGATGCGGTAAGCTTCGGAGATGGTAGAAATCGTACGTTGATCTTCAGGTGCAGGGTCATTGCATAAACCAAAAGGCATACGCCCGTTAAGATAGCAAAAGTGGGTGTTTTTCGACAGCCTCTCAAGCATCTGATCAATAAAGGGCAACGGGTAGTGGTCCTTCCTGGTTGCCTTGTTCAACTTCCTGTAATCAATACACATTCTATATCCAATAATAATTCTCCGAGGTATTAGTTCATTCTTATCATTAGGGACTACAGTTGTCCCTCCTTTCTTAGGAACACAATGAACTGGACTTACCCACTTACTATCGGCTATAGGGTAGATAATACCTGCGGCTAGAAGTTTGAGGATTTCGGTCCTCACAACATCCATCATCTTTGGGTTCAACCGTCGTTGATGGTCAACAACAGGTTTAGCATCGGGCTCGAGGTTGATAGTATGTTGACAGATAGATGGACTAATTCCCTTAAGGTCATCAAGGGTATAGCCAATTGCACCACGGTGTTTACGAAGTACTTCCAATAATCGCTCTTCTTCATATCCTGAAAGGTTAGAGTTGATAATAACAGGATATACTTTTTTTTCATCTAAATAAGCATACTTGAGCGTATCGGGAAGAGGTTTGAGATCAAACACCGGGTCTTCTTTTGGTTTGGATAGAATTCCTAAAGGTTCAACCGGAAGGTTGTGCTTCAGGATAGCAGGTTGTCTCAAGAAGATTTCATCAATTTCATTTCTTTCCTGCATACGAGTATCATTCTCGTGGTCCTCCATGTATTGCTGCAAAGGATCATTAGGGGGAATAGCAATAGAAGCAATACTTTCAATAATTTTATCATCACTAGGTAATTCAGTACCACGAGGCTGCTTGTAAATCTTAGAAAAGTTAAATTCATATGGCTCACCATTGAATTCAACAGAAACTTTACCTTTCTTGCAATCTATAATAGCTCCACAAGTTCTGAGAAAAGGTCTACCAAAAATAATAGGACAAAAACTATCTTGTACTGAACCAAGTACGAGAAAGTCGGTAGGATACTTTACCTTTCCGCATAGGACTTCAACATTTCTCACAATCCCAATAGGAGAGATAGTAGCTTTGTTTGCAAGATGAATAGTAACATCAATCTCTTCGAGTTCACAGGGTCAAATCTCACTCATGATCTCTTGATAAAGCGAATAAGGAATCGCGCTAGCACTTGATCCCAGATCGCATAGCCCGTAATAATTGTGATCTCCTATTTTAATAGATACAACTGGCGTACCTGAAATTGGGCTTTTATTCTTGGCTGTGACAATGTTAGTTGAAACAGCGCAAAAATTTATAATAGAATCTGAAACATCATTAGTAACTAAATCTTTAACCATAGCAACTTGAGGATCGACTCTGATCTGGTCCTCAGGTTCGCCTGTTCTTCTCTCACTTTTATTTATGATGCCTGTCACAAAAGAGTGCTCCCTTATCCTTGAAGGAAAAGGGGGTTGTTCATATATAACTGCAGGCAAAATAGGATCAGCAACGTGAATATCAATAGGCACTTCTTTGAAAGGCTTATGGTACTGATCCTTCTTCATCTTAGAAGAATCAACATGAGAGGCAAAGTTCTTACAAAAATGAATCATTAGATGGGAGTCCAGACCAATCTTAGAGCAAAAGGTATTAAAATAATCAGTTTTCACATAGCTCTCAATATAATCATGCTCATAATTTATAGCAGGTTCAATACCTTTATCGATTTCCCAATCTTCAGTATTCTTCTGGATCCTTTCGATGAGATCCCATCTTTCTTCAACGCTCTTTGTCTGAAATACCCCGCTAGAGGAGGTATCCAGCCTTTCCTTATCCTGACGAGAAAGCATGGCATAAAAATTTGTAAGTATAATATCTTTGGGGAGCTTATGGATAGGACATTTGAACATTAGGGATTTAAGCCTCCCCCAAGCTTGAGCGATGCTCTCTCTGTCGCGAGACCTAAAGTTATAGATGTAATTCCTCTCTCGATAAACTTCATGAAGAGGGTAAAACTTTGTATAAAAGAGAGACATAAGCTCTTCCCAATTAAGAGAATGTGAGTTATCGAGGAGGTTATACCAATCTGAAGCTTTGTCTGTAAGCGATACGGAGAATAATTTCTTCATAACGAACTCCAGTGACACACCTGCAAGCTTGAATAATGAGCATAGTTGTGATAAATATAGCAAGTGTTCACCTGGATGTCTGTCTCCTACATAGCGATTAGCTAGGACATAATCGATAATACCAGATGGTATCTTATAAGGCACAATTTCAGAAGGGTCAGGAGTAACTACCTTAGTAGTGGGGCGGCTCCCCAAGAACAATGATCCAATAGTAGGGGTGTCCATAAGGACAAAAGCAACAACAACAAAACTAAAACAGAAATATAAAAACTTCCGTACCAGCTTCACTTACTAATAGCGCTACACTCCCCGGCAACGATGCCAGAAAACGTAGCTTGATGACCCTCAACGTAGAGGGATCTATTGCAGTGTTTTCGATAAGTAAGAGTGTCGAACCCAACGAGGAGCAGAAGGTAGTAGCAAGTGGCTTTGGTAAGGAGATAACTGCAAGCACTGAAAGATAAAATTTTAGGGGTTTTCTTGGTATAAGCGACAGGATAGTAAAAACGAGCAAAGTAAAAGATACTGGATAGTAAAGAGTGGCCCGATCCTTTCTGAGAAAAGGAGAGGCCTAGTAACTGAACTTATAAAAGCTAAAGTGTTCTTGAGGACACACGGGAGAGGTAGTCATGTGCTTTCGCCATATTTCGTATCGGTACTATGTGCTGCGCTGATAAGTGTTGAGTGGGTGGATCTATGCTAGTACACCCTCTAGACTAAGATAAGTGTACTCTTATGATTAAACACCTTGCAAGCATCCGCAAATACAAGATAGTAATTAAGGCAAAAGCCTAACCATAGCAATACGATCGCTGATCCATTGTTCCCTTGCGCAAAAGCGTGCAAACTGGGGTTTAGGTTTCTGTCACTCCGGCAACCCACCGTAAGCATTCTTTGTACACAATGTATTCCCCTAGGTCCTTTATAAGGCCAAGTGTTGAGTGTTCGACTCACACAACACCAGTAGGAAAATAACAACACAACTTAAATATCAACCAACACATATTACTTCAACATCATATGACTACTAACAACTAGACTTCTCCCATGTCCTCAAGAACTAAAGTAACTACTCACAAGACATAAAAGAGATCATGATCGGTGGGGATAAATAGATGATAAACAATCTGAACACAATAATATTTCTCCAACAAAACTCAATAGCATTCACCACAAAGTAGTAATAAACACCGATAAAGTAGAGAGGATAGATAGTACGGATTACAACACGAGTTGCAATTGTGAGACAAGATTGGATGGAGGTGGAGATGGTGCTGATGATGGGGATGATGTTGATGATATTCTCTATGATGCCCGTGACGATGGTGATGACGATGGCGACGATCTCCCCTTCCGGGAGGTGATCTCCCCGGCGGAATCTGCCCGCCAGAGATGGCTTTTCTTCTCTGTAGGTTTCCGCCACGGAGCGGCGGCGGAACTCCGGAAACTCTCCTCTTTTTAGGGTTTTTGGACGACGAGCGGTATATAGGCCAGAGGGGGGAGCCGAGAGTGGCCCCGGGGGTCCAGGCGCCCTCCCGGCGCGGCCAGGGGTGGCCCTCTGGTCGCTCTTTTGCGTGTCTTCGTGGTCCTGCTCGAAAACAACCTCCGTCGATTTTCATGTAATTTGGAGGTGTTCTTCTTCAACAACTCAGCGTCCACTTTTTACCGCTGAATCCTGCGTCTGCTGCTTCGGCACCGGAAAGTTGCAAACTGTATAAAATAAGCCAAAACAACATAAGAATAGCTTCATATCATGAAATATATCAATGAATAAGAAAGAATTACTATATAAAATAGTGATGCATTTTGGACGTATCAACTCCCCCAAGCTTAGACCTCGCTTGTCCCCAAGCGAACACTGAGATCGGTAAACCTGTCCATAAGTTTAGAGAGTGAAGTGTCGATAAATAAAATACCGACAAGAAGCATCAAGGTTTCTCCATCAAACTCAAGCATCCTCAACAACAACCTCAACATCGACAAGAAGCATCAAATGCTTGCAGATCAGCAGCGGATCTCAAAAAGAGTGTAAAAGCTCTTAATTCACTCGTGAGCAGGCAGATAGATAGGTGTGTCTCACCCAAGCCCAATGGGCGACTCGTGCTCCCGGCCTCCCTCTATGCTCGGGGCTGATTTTTTTTTGAGGGGTGATGTTCACGTTCCTTCCTTGTTGTTTTTTCAAGAGTACGGGCCTTTAGTTTGGCCCGTATAGAGGTAACACGAGAAAAACTGACGTTGGCTAAACCATATTAGTACCATACTGCTTAAAGAAGAGGACCTACACCGATTTATAAGCTGGTTTCTGGAGGAGGCATTCACCATCTGGTACAGTTGGTAAGCTATCATAAAAACAATGAACAATAGATAATTGTGATTTCAGCATGGCATGACTCATCCAAGGGTGATTTCCTTGGCTTGTATGAGCACAAACATGTCATGTTACCTGCACATCGACATGGTGTGCATAAGCTTTTTTTATATATAAATAGTTTTTTGTTTTTCAAATATTAGACTTTCTGTTGAAGTGTTCTAAGATAGATTTTTTCCCTTCAGTAAAATACATATTTTCCCAATTTATAAATCAATATACTTGATAGAGATTACTTTTTTATGCAATGGAGAATTTTTTCCAAAATATTTATATATTTCACTTCTGCTTTAAGTGTTATAGAATATACTTTTTTCTGCAATGAACTTTCTATTTTCTACAATATTCGACATCTTTCCCGTTTTGTTTCAATATTCTAGAACAGTGTACCCGATACAACAAACTTTAATATAGATTTTTGGTGTTATTGAGATATCTGAGATATCAAAAAGGATGTGAATATGCGTTTGGTTATATATGGTGTGTTTAAAATTATGAAGTATCTACAGCGCGAATGTTAGTGCTTTGGTCACACAACACGACCTCACATAATATATGTCGTTCAGGGGTAATCTTGTTCTAAGATAGACTTTTTTCCTTCAGTGAAATTTCTATTTCTATGATATTCGACATATTTCCCCAGTGTTCTAAATCAATATACTTGATACAGCTTGCTTTTTTATGCAACCGAGTTTTTTTTCTAAAATATTTGATATATTTCACTTCCGCTATAAGTGCTATAGAATATACTTTTTTCTGCAATGAACTTTCTATTTTCTACAATATTCGACTTATTTCCCGTTTTGTTTCAATATTCTAGAACAGTGCACCCGATACAACAAACTTTAATGTAGATTTCTGGTGTTATTGAGATATCTGAGATATCAAAAAGGATGTGAATATACATTTGGTTATATATGGTGTGTTTAAAATTATGAAGAATCTACAGCGCGAATGTTAGTGCTTTGGTCACGCAACACGACCTCACATAATATGTCTCGTTCAGGGGTAATCTCCTTCAGCATGAACATGTCTTCAACACAACGAGATGTGTGCATAGGCTTTTTACCCTTTGCAAACAATTTTTATTTTCAATACAAGGTAATTGCCCGTGCATTGCTACAGGTGTAAAAATATGTTGAGGTTTCACAGTGATTCTAATTAACGAATTATATATGAGAGGCTGGTCTTTATAAATTGAATTATTAGGGATTTTTTTACCATCTTGGTTAGGAAGGTGATCCCGAAGGAGTAATTGCAGAGTTATTGCGCATTACAAAAAATATTAGATCATTATTGTAAAGGTAAAATATATTATACATTGAAGGCATATTATTCATAATTTAAGATGATGTCAATGTATAGGGGAAATGGATAAAGGTGTGCTTACTGGAAAGAAAAAAGGAACCTTTTTAAAGTAATAGCGATATTTTTGGAATCTTTAACATTGATGTTTGAGAAACCGTTTGTTGAACCATGGTTCGATGTTTTTCATATGTAGCATCTTCAACGCCTTTTGTTTGAAAATTGTTTGTTGAACCATGGTTCAGTTGAACCATAGCCATCTGTCGTTTATCTACTAACCCTATAAAAAAGCGTCAAAAACGGAGAACCAAATACATATCAGCCATCCAACCATATCATCTGATGGCGTAGATTACTCTCTTCGTTCTGGTGTATTGGGTTTATTATAAAGAGCTTTGTGACCATGGTGTAAGGAGAGGGGGCAAGGAAGGATCAATTAGATCACTTCTTATGCTCTCTTTAAAGCACTCATTAAAACAATAACACAAAACGGTTTTCCACTAGTCAATAAGAAAAGATAAGCATCAAATTTAAAAAGAAATGCATGCGGACGAAAGCATTTCGAGGAAGAAGTTAAATAAAATTTAATGCTAACAAGCCTTAGATGAAGTATAATTTGTGTAGAAGGATAGAGATGGATTAGTGGAATCGTTGTTGTATTGCTTGAGCGGCATATATATAGGATTGCATGATCAATATGGAGTGCAAGTCAAGTCAGATTAAACCATACGCTATCCTACCTTTCCTAATACAATCAATATACTCAACATCCCCCTCCCCCCCCCTCCCCCAGGCAGTCACAACGTAGCGACACGGACGGTGAGACTGTAAAAGAATCTGAAGGCAGAGCCGACGGACATTCCTACCACAATCGCAGCGGTCGACGTATCGCGGAAGTCGTGGCTGGAGTGAAAGCCAACAGGGTTCCCAAGCACGTGGTATCCCTTTGTTCCGATGTTGAAGTAAACGAGAGTGTGATGATGGTGAAAACGTAGTCGAGGTAGCCGTGCGAGGAATATCGTGGTCGATGTCGAGTCGGGGTAACCGGTGTCGAGCATGTGTAGGAGCCGTCGGCGCAAGGCGCCATGTACTAAGATGTCGAGGACGAAGCGTCGCGTCGGGCATGCCAAACCCGAGAATACGTCATAGAAGTAGGCACACATCGGTGTTGCCGGCACCGAGCATGTGTAGGGGCGATGAGAGCATGCGACGCGACTCAGCAAGTTACAGCGGCGTCTTCGAAAAGGCGGCGCGATCAATGAGCTGTTGCGGCGCTATGATGATACGTTAGTCGATGTTGACGAGGCGTCGCGCCTGATTTGCCAGACCCAAGGACACATCGTAGATGAAAGCACACATCGGTGTTGCCATCACCGGACATGCGGCGACAGGAACTAGTATAGGTGCACATCCAAGGTACAGAGGACTAGCAGAGAAGGCCTCGCCGATGGTTGCGCAGCTCGACGGAGTTATAAGGTACAGATGCCGAGATGTCGCGGTTGTCGAAGCGCTGTTGCTGGCGGAAGACAAAGAGGTTGACGGCGAGATGGTCGGCGGTACCAGAAATAGCCATTGTGGAATCCGTCTGTAGCGGACCGGGAGGAGCGGGGCGGTGCCGGTAGCCCGTGAGGGACCACGGCGGCGTCCAGGAGTTGGGCGGAGGACTATGTTGGACTGCACCGCGTTCGTTCTTTTCCCTGTTGCTGTAACAACTACCGGGCCTTCAGACTTTCAGAGTTATCTACACCGCACTACAAAGTATTAATACCACATCGCTTACGGAAGCGAACCCAGACCGGTTTATAAGCTGGCGTCGCTGCGATTCGTTCACTGCTCGGCAAGAGCGGTCAGCTGACACAACAAATAGTAATTGTGACCTTGCATGGCATAGCTCGTACCCGGTGCACCGGGCCGTGTTCGTGTAAGTTGGCTTGGCTCAGCCCTTTACCCGTCACAACTCTCCGCCGCTCGGGCTCTACTCTCGGCGTGATGAACGAGAGTTGTCGCTTTCGGTCTATGCCCCCCATATCTGCACCTCATGGGAAACAGCTCCCTACGCTGGTATAAACATCCCACTCTTAATGAGGTCGACGAGGCAATGACCGTCAGTGTAGACACACGGAAAGGGCTGCGAGAGCCAACTTACACACGAAAATGAGTAGCTTGCCATGCTTCCCCTGCACACCGACATGGTGTGCATAAGCTTTTTTTTTTTTTACTTTTCTAAATTTTGTTATGCCTCAGTCACCTAATTTGATGATGCTACGGTGCATATATAAGCTTTGTGCTACGACGGGTTTGTGCCTGCTGAATTGTTTCATTAAAAGATCGAATACATTTGCATACAAGGAGGGGATGGTATGGGGGAGGTTGACCATACATATAAGTTAGGTTACAATCCTCATGGATAAGGGTAACAATATGGTATTTCAATTACAAAGAACGATAATAACCTAGCTCGTTAAGACTAGACTTGTTAAGCTCATTAAGCTTAACGAGTAAAAACCCTTGTTCGGCTCGGCTCATGAGTGCTCACGAGCGCTCGTTAGCAGATCATGATATGTTACGGTCTACTGTATGAAAATATAAGTATAATTTGTATGAAGGAATATGGTGCCTACTAGAGCAAGTTCACTAGTTTTTAACCTCCAATGAGTTGAGAGGGGGTAATTAAATTGAGTAAATGGGTTGAACTATCATCGAGCCTTCAATGGCACATAAGATAAAGTATGTGTTCTGATATACTAACGAGCTTAGCGAGCTGCTTGTGAAACTTGTTAGCTTATTCTAGTTAACCCATGCTTCCCCTGCACACCGACATGGTGTGCATAAGCTTTTTTTTTACTTTTCTAAATTTTTGTTATGTCTCAGTCACCTAATTTGATGATGCTACGGTGCATATATAAGCTTTGTGCTACGACGGGTTTGTGCCGGCTGAATTGTTTCATTAAAATATCGAATACATTTGCATACAAGGAGGGGATGGTATGGGGGAGGTTGACCATACATATAAGTTAGGTTACAATCCTCATGAATAAGTGTAACAACATGGTATTTCAATCACAAAGAACGATAATAACCTAGCTCGTTAAGACTAGACTTGTTAAGCTCATTAAGCTTAACGAGTAAAAACCCTTGTTCGGCTCGGCTCATGAGTGCTCACGAGCGCTCGTTAGCAGATCATGATATGTTACGGTCTACTGCATGAAAATATGAGTATAATTTGTATGAAGGAATACGGAGCCTACTAGATGAAGTTCACTAGTTTTTAACCTCCAATGGGTTGAGAGGGGGTAATTAAGTTGAGTAAATGGGTTGAACTATCATCGAGCCTTCAATGGCACATAAGATAAAGTATGTGTTCTGATATATTAACGAGCTTAGCGAGATGCTTGTGAAACTCGTTAGCTTATTCTAGTTAGCTTATTCTATAAACTCATTGCTAAACGAGCTAAAATCAGTTATTGGCTCTGTTCATTAAGAAGTGAGCTACGATATTAACCAACTGAGCAATCAACTGCTCATTAAACTCACGAGCTACAAGCTTTTGATCCAGCCCTATTCACAACCTCCTTTTTTTTTACTTTTCTAAAATTTTGTTATGTCTCAAGTCACCTAATTTGATGGTGCTACGACGGATTTGCGCCGACCTGAATCATTTCATTAACAGATCAAATACATGTACATAGATGGAGGGGATATGGTATGGGGAGTTAGGTTACAATCCTCATGGATAAGTGTAACAACATGGTATTTCAATCACGAAGAACGATAATAACCTAGCTCGTTAAGCTCGTACTTGTTAAGGCTAGACTTGTTGAGCTCATTAAGCTTAACGAGCAAAAAGCCTTGTTCGGCTCGGCTCGGCTCGTGAGTGCTCGCGAGCGCTCGTTAATGTTACGGTGCACCGTATGAAAATATGAGTGTAATTTGTATGAAGGATATGGCGCCTACTAGAGGAAGTTCACTAGTTTTTAACCTCCAATGTGTTGAGTGGGGGTAATTAAATCGAGTAAATGGGTTTAACTATCGTAGAGCCTTCAAGGCACATAAGATAAAAGTATGTGTTCTGATATACTAACGAGCTTAGCGAGCTGCTTGTAAAACTAATTAGCTGATTCGTTAAGCTCATTAAGCTAAACGAGCTAAAATCAGTGATTGGCTATGTTCATTAAGAAGTGACCTATGAGATTAACAAACTTATCTATCAAGTTCTCATTAAACTCACGAGCTACAAGCTTTTGATCCATCCCGAATCAAAACCTCTTCAAGGGAATATCCGATGACGATGAAAGTTGTGGTATTTTAGCCTTTGTGACAAAGGTCTACATGGCTGGCACACCACTACATCAATCAGATTTTAATGATGTGGCTCGTCGTGTTGCTGATGATGAGTGCTATGGCATCTCCATCTTACAGCTAGGAGCTCGAGATCTTCCCGAGCTCGAGAGACCCGTCTCCATGTTGTCGACATCTCTCGTTCTAGTTATTCACCACCATAGATTGCCACCTATCATCCTGTGCATAGACAAAAACTCTTGTATTTGGGCTTCGGGCATTGGTTGTGGCTTGCGTGACATGTTTTGGTACTTTATCTTTTGACCGTGTTATTTGTGATGTGAACTTTGTTGTCTTCTTGTTTTATCTATAAAGTCGAGCGATAGCCTATTCTCTAAAAAAAATCCAATCCTTCTCAATAGTATTCCTAGGATTCGATCAGCTACAGAAATGACCTTTGCTGATGGGAACAACCTGTCCCCAAACTTTATATAATCACAGTTACCAATGTGTTCTCCAATAACCTATCCTCGAAGCAACTCACATGACTTGCTCCTTCATCCATATGCCCCCGTATGTGATAAAAAAAATATTCAGGTGGCTTCTTCTCAAGGACAATCCTAATACCAAGGCTAATTTGTTCCAAAAAAACATCTCTCTAGGTGGCACTTCTTAAAAAAGTGGAACAAAGTATTCAGAAATGTGGATCACATTAACTATGTTGTCTGCAGTATTGTATTAGACTTCAGTATTTTTTGACTCATAGGTTAGAGCATCTCAAACATGTGACGTAAAATACATTATTTGATGTAAAAAAATCATTTTTTGCATTATCGTGCTAAAAAAATCCTTTAATGGATAATTTAAACATAAATTTTAATGGTCATATTTTGGGTCTGCCTAAAAACTAATCCTAAGTAATGCAAATTTGCATCACCTGGCCTCGTGCCCTATCACAAAAACTACCTCCAACCACCTCCCACGCGCCTGTGAAACTTTAGCGCCACCCTACACCCACACACACCACTGTCGAATCCGCCATCGAGGATTCGGCCTCCTCCGACTCCCTCTGTCTCTCTCCGTCGTTCTACATGCCGCATTTCACCACCACTGCCACCGCCAAATATCCCCTCCTCCCCTCGCGTGCCCGCCATCATCGCCACGCTCAGAGCTCCTTCTATAGATTCGTCTTTCGGTTGTCATTTCATCGATGTCGCCGTGCCCCCGCATGAAAAGCTCCAACGACTTTCACGGCATGCTCAATTTACATCACCTGTTGGGGAAAAATGATGCCCTAATTTAATATGTTGGAGTAAAAATGTTTGAGATGATGTATAAATATACTCCATTCAACCTATATTACTTGTCGCTCAAATGTATATATTTAGTATTAAAATACATCTGCTTGAGCAACAAATAAAATGGATAAATGGAAGTAATACACTTTGTAATGATGTAAACTATTTTTAATGTGTCCAAGATACATCACCGAGATGCTCTCAGGGCATCTCCAAGGCGCGACACATTTGTTTGCTTTTGATCCGTTGGGGTTCCCGCGGACCCAAATTTGGGATTAATTTCCGTTCCCGCTGATAGGAGGTATACCGTCCATGCGTCCGCGTGCGTGCCTCTGCGTACGCCTCGGCCCTGCATGAGCCACACGGCGGCCCTTTCACTGCCCACGCGGCATGGAGCGGCCCCATTTAATAGGACCACCTGCTCCACACCAGTCCTCCCCCCCCCCCCCCCCCCCCGTGCACCTCGCTCCCCGACCCCCCCCCCCCCTCATGTTGATCAACTGGGAAGTCGGTGGCTCGTTAGGCGGCGTTCGCCATCTCCGCGAGTGCCCCAACCGCGTCCCCGTCCGCATCGAGGATGTGGTGTGGTACTGGCAGAATAGGCCGTTGGTGCCCTATTCTGACGTTTAGCTGCCCAAGAGGTGGCACCTCAGCCCCGTGAGTGTGCTAGCGCCACCACCCGACGTCCGCTGCCAGCTACGCCTTACCTGTCCGCCGCGGCGTCTACAGGCGGACCGCGGTGGACGAGTTGTCGCCCTCTCTCTGCGCGCCCCAGATCCACCGCTGGTGCCTACAGATCTGCGACAGGGCCGGGCGACGCCACCCGTGGTGAAGGCCTAGAGGTCGTTGTTTCCTCCACCGTCGCCGCCCCCCTACCCTACGTCCCGTCCGACTACGACGAGGAGGCAGCCCTCCGATGGGCCATCGAAGAGACCGAGCGGGCGAAGCACGAGCAGTGCTCGGGGCTCAGTCTAATGCTGGACTTGACGGCCGCCGTGCCCGTTGTCGCCGCCTACGCTCCCCCGCCACCTCTCCAGCCACCGCCACCGCCGGAGATGCCTTGGTACGAGGCATTGCCTCCTCCATCGCCCGCTGACGACCAAGAGGCCCAGGTGCGCAAGGTCATCGGCGACCTCGTCGGAACTCGGAACACGCTAGACGTTCCACTCCGAGTCGACAGAAGATGAGAAAGCATCCTGGCAAGAGAATGTTTTACCTTCCTCGCCCGGCCACCACTCACGGTAATTCCATTCAGGACGAGAAGAGAAGGCAACTCCATCCCTCACTCTGCACCTTCAGGATACTGCAGTCTGCAGATCAGCGGCGGACGCTGCATGGACGTATAGTCAAGCGTGAGCTTCTTCCTGATGCGCACTTGGGATACGCTTTGCCCATTTTCGAAACTATAAGCCCCTGCACATTTTCGATACCTTTGCCCATATCGAAAGAAGGCTGTCGCTGGGATCCTGTGAGCCACCATGATAAGCCAGGAGCAGTACGTCGAACACCTTGTGACCATGGCGTCCACAAGAAAGCCGTAAATGCGCCCACCGTGTACACACGCCGGCTGCCAAAGATCGGCGATGGCGAGGCAGCAAACGCACTCCGCCAACCACAGCGGCCGCCGTCCTCCCTCCTCGGGTGTTCCCGGACTCTCCGGCCGCTGGCCTACACACTGCAGCGCGCTCGTTGTTTGTTTTCCCTGATGTAAAGTACTTCGCTGGCCTACACACCAGGCCTTCAGAGTTACTACGTATAACCGTACACAGTATTAGTACCACACTGCTTACGGAAGCGAACCCGGACCGGTTTATAAGCTGGCGTCGCTGCTTAGCTTAGACTTTATCTCTTTTGATGTAATTCATATTAGTCGGTCGGCAAACTTACCTGCACATCTGTGTGCGAAAAGGGCTTGTAATCTACTAGTCACCGAGTGCTGGCTTGAAGAAACTCCTAGCTTCCTTGTGACCAGCTTGTTGGCTGATTGTCCACGGAATGCTCTTATATGAATAAAGCTTTCTGAAATTCCCGCAAAAAAAAAAGCTGGCGTCGCTGCGATCCGTTCACCGCTCGGCAAGAGCGGTCAGCTCTCAACACACAACAAATAGTAATTGTGACCTTGCATGGCTGGCATAGCTCGTACCCGGTGCACCGGGCCGTGTGTGTAAGTTGGCTTGGCTCAGCCCTTAACCACCTGTCACAACACGAGGCAATGACCAGCTCTTCCTACAGAGCCAGTGTAGTAGACACCCGGAAAGGGCCTGCGAGTCAACTTACACACGAATGAGTAGCTTGCCATGCTTCTCCTGCACGCCGACATGGTGTGCATAAGCTTTTTTTTTTTTACTTTTCTAAAATTTTGTTATGTCTCAGTCACCTAATTTGATGATGCTACCGCGGGTTTGCGCCCGCCTGAATCATTTTGTTAAAAGGTCGAATACATTTGCATAGAAGGAGGGGATGGTATGGGGATGGTTGACCGTACGTATAAGTTAGGTTACAATCCTCATGGATAAGTGTAAGTATTTCAATCACGAAGAACGACAATAACCTAGCTCGTTAATCTCGTGCTTGCTAAGGCTCGGCTTGTTAAGCACGTTAAGCTTAACGAGCAAAAACCCCTGTTCGGCTCGGTCGTTTAGAGCGCTCGTTAGCAGATCGATATATGTTACGGCCTACTGTATGAAAATATGAGTGTAATTTGTCTGGACGAATATGGTGCCTACTAGAGGAGGTTCACTAGTTTTTAACCTCTAATGAGTTGAGAGGGGGCAATTAAATTGAGTAAATGGGTTTAACTATCATAGAGCCTCTAATGGCACATAAGATAAAATTATGTGTTTTGATATACTCACGAGCTACAAGCTTTTGATCCAGCCCTACACAACCTCTTCAAGGGAATATCTAATGTCGATGAATGTTGTGGCGTTTTAACCTTTGTGACAGAGGTCTACATGGTTGGCACACCACCACATCAACTAGATCTGAATGATGTGGCTCGTCGTGTTGCTTATGATGATGGTGCGACAGGAGTTACCACTAGTGCTATGGCGTCTCCAACTTATAGCTAGTAGCTCGAGATCTTTTCGAGCTCGAGGGACCCCTTCTCCATGTTGTCGACATCTCTCATTCTAGTTATTCACCACCATAGCTTCCCATGTATCATCCTTTGCATAGACAAAAACTCTTGTATTTGGCCTTCGAGCATTGGTTGTGACTTGCGTGACATGTTTTGGTACTCTATCTTTGACCGTGTTATTTGTGATGTGAACTTTGCTGTCTTTTGGCTTTATCTATAAAGTCGAGTTATAGCCTATTCTCTAAAAAAAACTTCAATCCTTCTCAATAGTAATCCTAGGATTTGATTAGCTACAAAAATGAGCTTTGTTGACATGGGAACAACATGTCCCCAAACTTTATATAATCACAATTACCAATGTTCTCCAATAACCTATCCTCCAGCAACTTGCATGACTTGCTCCTCCATCCATATGCCCCCGTATGTGATTAAAAAAAAGATACTCGTGTGGCTTCTTGTCAAGGACAATCCTAATACCAAGGCTAGTTTGTTCCACAAAAACATCTCTCTAGGTGCCACTTCTTAAAAAAGTGAAACAAAGCATTCAGAAATGTGGATCACATTAACTATGTTGTCTGCAGTATTGTATTAGACTTCAGTATTTTTGAGTCATAGGTTAAAGCATCTGAAACATGTGACGTAAAATACATCATTTGATGTAAAAAAAATCATTTTTTCATTATCGGCTCAAAATTTACTTTAATGGATAATGTAAACATAAATTTTAATGATCATATTTTAGGTCTACCTAAAAATTAATCCTAAGTAATGCAAATTTGCATCACCTGCCATCGTGCACTATCACAAAAACTACCACCAACCACCTCTCGCGCGCGTGTGAAACTTTAGTGCCACCCCACACCAACGCACACCACTGTCGAATCCGCAATCGAGGATTCGGTCTCCTCCGACTCTCTCTGCCTCTCTCCGTCGTTGTCCACACCGCATTTCACCACCACTGCCACCACTACCACCGCCAAATCCCCCACCCCCCGTACGCCACGCCATGCTCAGAGCTCCTTCTATAGATTCGTCTTTCGGTCGTCATTTCATGGATATCGCTGTGCCCCCACATGAAGAGCTCCACCGACTTCCACGGCATGCTCAATTTACATAACCTGTTGGAGCAAAATGATGCCCTAATTTACATCATATGTTGGAGTAATATGTTTGAGATGATGTATAAATATACTTCTTTCAACCTGAAAGGGCATGTGCCCTCATGTTTGGTTTTGGTAATTGATGGCAATCTATATGGACTAATGTTTTTCTTGAGTTATACATTAAGGTTTGTCCATAGGCAATGTTTGAAGATCATATGTTGGCTTCAAGGTTAAAAGATGAAGATTATGTGGTGATCAAGGTGTTATTCATTGAGTTATCCAAAGATTGGCCAGGTTGATGTGTGCAAGTTCAAGAGAAGCATCACGAAGATATCATATGCTTGGAGCTTGCCGACCATTTGGTGATAATGACCTTGTGAAGATGAGCCTAAAAGAGTCTCACCCAGGCCGCCCTCTCTCTGCGCGTCCCAGATCCCGCCACCGCGGCCTACAGATCCATGACGGGGGCCGTCCGACGCTACCCGTGGTGAAGTCTGAGAGGTCGCCGTCCCCTACACCGTCGCTGCCCCCTACGTCCCGCCCGACTATGGCGAGGAGGCGGCCCTCCGATGGGCCATCGAGTAGACCGAGCAGGCGAAGCGCGAGCGGTGGTCGGGGCTCGGTCTGATGTTGGACTTGACGGCCGCCGTGCCCGTCGTCACCGCCTACGCTCCCCCGCCACCTCTCCAGCCACCGCCGCCGGCGGCGATGCCTTGGTACGAGGCATTGCCTCCTCCACCGCCTGCTGACAACCAAGAGGTCATCCGCGACCTCGTCGGAACACGCTGGACGTTCCACTTCGACCCGACGGAGCTGCTATCAATTGAATTCAACAGATATGGTCTCTTATCAATTGAAAAACAACATATAATTACCACAATAATGTCAATAGGAGTGCTCTCACCTGATTCCCGAAACAAGTGGACAGAAGATGAGAAAGCATCCGATTAGTACCACACTGCTTACGGAAGCGAACCAGCACCGATTTATAAGCTGGCGTCGCTGCAATGCGTTCACCGCTCGGCAAGAGCGGTCAGCTGTAAACACACAACAAATAGTAATTGTGACCTTGCATGGCTGGCATAGCTCGTACCCGGTGCACCGGGCCCGTGTAAGTTGGCTTGGCTCAGCCCTTAGCCCCCGTCGGACGCCACAACTCTCCGCTACCTTGGGCTATACTATACTCCCGTGGCGCGTGTGTCTCGCTTTGGGTCTCCGCCGTTATCTGCACCTCACGGGAAACAGCTACTACGCTGGCATATAATAATAACATCCCACTATTAATGAGGGCAACGAGGATTGACCAGCTCTAAAAGAGCAGCAGGCACACACCAAACGGCTGAGAGAGCCAACTTACACAAAATGAGTAGCTTGCCATGCTCCTCCTGCACACCGACATGGTGTGCATAAGCTTTATTTTCTCTCTTTGAAATTTTAATTTGATGGTGCTACGATGCGTTTATGCCGGCCTGAATCGTTTCATTAAGAGATCAAATACATTTACATAGAAGGAGGGGATGGTATGGGGGAGGTTGAGAGTGCATACAAGTTAGATTACACATAATGAGTAGCTTGCCATGCTCCTCCTGCACACCCACATGGTGTGCATAAGCTCTTTTTTCTCTCTTTGAAATTTTAATTTGATGGTGCTACGTGTTGGAAATATGCCCTAGAGGCAATAATAAAATGTTATTATATATATATTTCCACGTTCGTAATTAATGTTTATATTTCTATGCTATAATTGCAATGACCCTGACTGTGAGATTCAGAAGAAAACTCATTTGCATGTGTGGAAATGTAAACACCAAGAGTTCCTGGTTTAGCCTCTAAGACCAGCTCATGTGCTAACTGATGATTACGTTTTCTTAATCATGGACATTGTTCTTGTAACAAGGATGTTAGTAGCAATGGGAACATATTGTTAGCAGAACAATGATGTTGAACCGACCCCAGTATTGAATGATATACTTAGAGATCACATCGTAACTACGTTATAAGTCATATCATGAAATGTTATCATATACGTAATTCCTTAGACCATGAGAGTATCGAGTTGCTTCACACAAGAAGACATGCTTTGGTTCTTAGATAAATCCTCCCGTAAATGGGAAGTAGTAAAATAAGTTCTGGGTATGTCAGATGGTGTGGCTAGTGACTGTGATAGTTCAAGAATGGGATTTGCTCCTTCACGATGAAGAAGATATTCACTTCGGGCCCACTCGGTATGACGGTATCCATTATAGTCTGGCCAGACGCATTGTGATTCAGTCACGGGGATACCGGAATACGATAACGAGAAAAGGGACAAACGAGCAAAGAGGATAACGAGTGACTTGTGTTCAAAAGTTGTTACACATGGGTGCCAAACTTCTCTCCTCTAACTTTGTCATATATCGCGAAGCAAAGGGAATGGTACATGAATAAACATAATGGTTCACTCGAAGTTTCTTCGTGTATGTGTGGGAGTCAACATGGGTGTCCATGGCTCCGCTGTTGATTATTGGCTATTGACAAAAGGCTGTTGACCTATGTCCGGAAGATGTTCTGAGTCATGTCCGCATTATACCGAACCTATTGGGTCACACACTTAACGAGCAGTAGTCTGTTAGAATACTAGAATGGTAGAAGGTTTAGTGGAAGCAAAGCAGAATAGTTCATACGGGTACCGGAAGTAGTTCCGGGGATTTATGAAATAGTTCATAAGGGCACCAAAAGTAGTTTTGGGTATTTAAGGATATGTCCGGATCACTCTGGAGTAGTCCCAGGTGGTTCCGGAACATATGAAAATGGTAATGGGAAAGTTTACGATCAACCGGAATATTTTCGGTGATCGGTGGACAGCTTAAACAATATGTTGTGTTCACCGGACATAATAACCTTTTCCCGGATGGCTCCGAAACCCATTTAGATGGCTCCGGAACATTCGTTAGAGGTTCCGGAAGGTATTGGAAGTGCTCCAAAAGTGTCCGGAATGTCCCGAAACTGTCTCGGTAGGTCCCGGAAGGTCCTGGAAGCTTCTAGAAGGTTCCGGAAGGTTCCGGGCAGTACCACCCACTGCCCTGCGCCCCTGGCCTTGGGGAGCAAGCCACCTAGGCTGCCCTGGCCGGCCAGGTGGTGGGGGCGCACCAAAAAGGGGTGGGAGATCCTTCAGGTGGGATTTCCAAATACCATTATGGAAGGTTTCCGGTGGGAAGGTATGTGTAGGTTTGGAAGGCTTGGGAGTCCAAGTTGGACTCCCAAACCTGTTGGACACGGTGACTTCAACCACGACGACGTGAAGACAATGAGGACTTCACGAAGCAAAGGGCTATACTATATCACAAAATTTTATGAACTGCCTTTGATGTTTATCCCTTTGATGCACCCTTGTTTGATGCGCGATAGTCGTATTTTATTAGGGTGATCTCTCGCAAAACAATATCAAGTTGATAGTGTTCTTCCAACTGTAGCACCGTCTATACTATGTTTCACATCGGAGCAGGTCATGTCACATGGGTGCACACGGTGTGACGCATAAAAGACGGGTGTGTTAAAAGAACACACAGTACATTACACTTGGTTATCTTGACGGTTTGGATAAAAGTTTGCTACCGGAACACGCCCATCGAAAGATGAACAAGAATCACCTTTGGCGTGATTGGCAAGTTGGCCTACCGGTCCAGTCTAAGTCATCAGTGATGTCACATCAATGGCGGACGATTGGGCTGGATCTTGAATCACTCCAGCATCAATTACGAGAGATATTGATCTGAGTGGGAGCGCACTAAGTAATTAAATTGATTAATCACAAGTGCAACTTAATTATGAACAAAGTCTTAGTATTTGCATTATCGTTGTAGAATAATGGCTCGCGTTACCACCTTCCCAATTGATTTTGATTAACTGTTTTATCTGGTAAAAACTTTACGATTGGTACCGTATTGTGAGGACTATCCTCAATAGTGTCGAGAAGGAGCTTGTCCTATCGCAAATTTTTGATGCTCTCCCGCTGATGCTATGGATGATGTGACTTATGTCCATAATCCAAAATGCTAGAATTCCACGACAGCTAAGTGCATTGTCTTCACCACCATGAAACCCGAACTTCGAAAAGTTTGGGATAGTTATGTTATATTCATGGAACTGAAAAATAAGTTTTCAGTAGTAAGACAATTAATGTTGGATATAAGATATCTCGTACAATGTATGATTGTAAGCATTAGTGAAAATGTTCATTGTGCTCTAAACAAAACTGATAAGTGTGGGATCCAGAAGAACAATGATCATATGATGATGAGGATTAAGGGAAAGGAAGTTCCATAGGGTGTTAGTAAGACTTACACGCCGGAAAGTCCATGGCCTGCGCCACCCTTGATCATGTGTGATCTTTTGTGAGTAGGAGTGACATTGGAAATAGAACTATGATACGTATAAAGGCAAAACGAAAGAAGACTGGAATAACCAGCTCAGAAATGAAAGTCATACGGAGTTATAGATGAATTCATTGCTGGTTAAGAGATGTAATTCTTGGGAATCATGATTAAGCAGTTAATTGTGGATTCTGTATATTGTGATTAAACTGTTGATCACCGGAATATCACATCGATTGCATATTGTTGCAACTCGATGCAAGAAATACTATGGCCTTTATGACTAGCTAATGATGAGTTTTGACACGCTGGGGAACACGGTAAAAGGTTTACTATACCGTGTGTTGACTCTATGATTATCTTCATAATTCATTTTAGAGTTGAGTAAATTGTTACTACACTTTAGCCTTGTTCCAAAACATCATTTTGAATCATGTTTGTTGCAAGAGAGTTGTTCAAAGCTATGAATAACGTAAAGGCCATACTTCCATTATGAATAGGGTGTATGTTATGAATCTTGATAATAATACTAAACATCCATAACACTGACGCTAAACGTCGCAAGACTGACAGAAATACCACATAGATGTGGCACTTCCGTTTATCACAAGTGACATAACATGCATGAAGAATTTCCATAAGTGATGGACTTTCGAGTCATATGATTATGAATCACTTGACGCTTGCGATCTTTGTCTCGAAGTAATGTGACTAAAACACCGTTAATAGGCCATACATGAACGGGCAACTAAACCATTGGTAATCATACATGATGATGTGTGTAGTCCAATAAGTGTAGTTGTGTGCAGTGGATTCCCTATCTTCACTCATGAGTTGAAGTAGATATGTGGATATCTGTTCAATAGAGACATACGTCTGAAATCTTTGAAATGTTCAAGGAATTTTAGAGTGAAATAGAAATTCATTGTAACAAGAAAATAAAGCTTCTGCAAATTAGATTGTAGAAAGTAATATTTTAGTTACAAGTTTAGTGAACGTCTGATGAGTTGTGAAGAACTGTCATAACTTGTGTCTCCCGGAACATCACTATGAGTAAAGTGTTCGAGAGATGTAATCAAGCCATGTATGACACGGTAAAGATCAAATATGACGTTTATCAATTTGCCATTATACTTATTAAAGTTATGCGTTAGTGACTACGGCTTTTACACTGAATAGAGCATCATCAAATCTGTTGAAATGACACCATATTAGATGTGGTATGGACTGTTAAAACCATGTTGTCTTTTCTTAAAATTTGGGTATATGAGGCATATGTTTGACATACTCAAAACCCCAAATCAGATAAGTGCTACTTTGTTAAGGTTATGCCAAAAGTTTTGGTATTCCTCTATCACTACACAAAAGCAAAACTGTTTGCTGTTAAGAACAATGTGTTTTGAAGAAAATAGTTTCTTACAAAAGAGTGAGTGGGAGGACAGTGCAACTTGTCAAAGATTGTTGAATCTTCAGAGGAGTGCGCAGCTGAACCACACAGGTTAGACAAAAATCGTACAAACATTCATGATATGTAAAACGAGATATTGTTGTTCGACAATGATAAACCTGTGATATACAAAGAAGCGTTGATGGGCCCTGACTCCGGGATTTGGCTAAATGCCAAATAATCCGAGATAGTATCCATGGAAGTAAGTCAAGTTTTGAACTTGGTAGACCCTCGGAAAGACTAAAAGTCTGAAGAATATATATATGGATCTATAATTGATTCGGATGAAATTGTTTTATCCATAAAGCTCAACTCGTTGGAAAATTGTTTTCTAGCAAGTTCAAAGGTTGACTACGGCGAAATAGTGTCGACCGTAGAAATGCTTTAGTCAGTTCGGGTTATACTAGCAATTACTACATATCTCATTTATAGGATATGGTAGAATGAACGTCAAAACAAAGTTCCTACATGGAAATATAACAAAGGACGTATACGTGATACGACCGGAATGTTTTGTCGATTCAAAGGATGCTAAAATAGATGCAAGCCTTGGATATCCAGTGATGGACTGGAGCTAGCATAATGGAGTTGGAATTTTCGTTGTGATGAAATTGCCAAAAGAGTTTGTTTTCATCAGGAATAACGAAGATGCTTGAATATTCAAGAAAGTAAGTGGGAGCTGAATAATATTTCTAAAACCTTATGTAGATGACATATTGTTGATTAGAAATGATATAAATTTCTTGACACGAATAAGGACTTCATTGGAAATAGTTTTCAGTTGAAGAACTTGGGCTGATATAGCATTAGTATTGAGCATAGTGATCTATGAAGATAGTAAGTGCCTGATTATGCTAAAGCCAACCCTACATATTGACATGATACTAAAGTAGTTTAGTATGAAATGCCAAGAAACATGTTCTTGCCGAAGTCGTGGTGAAAAGTTGTTTGCAGAAATCGGTGTTGATGAACACAGATAAGCAAAAACACGTGAATTGAATTCCACTCACCCGTGTGTTTGGATTAATCATGTACACCATAATATGTAAAACGACCAGATATGTCCAGTGCTTCAAAAGGTTATGAGCAAGATACCAAAGTGATCAATATGTTGATCATTGGACAAACAGTGAAAAGTTAAACTTATGATAGATAAGATATGTTTCTCGGAAAATGGAGATAATGAAGAGCTCGTTGTAACAAGTTACACCAGCTGAATTTTGATGTAAACAGTTACACCAATTTAGTCTTCATACTTACTCCGATCGATTTTCGATTTTAATTGGGATTATGTGTTTCACACATAAGGGTGGCACAGTATGAAGGAACTGTGTTAAAGTTAGATACTGTGGCGAATTCTATAACAGAGGCTAAGTATATTGTTGCTTAAAGAAGTAACAAGGGAGGGTATTTTGAATCATCAGTTCATTTATGAACATGGTATGGTTTCCTAGATGCTTGAAGCTCATGGAACATTGATGAATGATTTCATGACTTATTCTAAGGAACCAAGGTCCTACCAAATGATTCAAACATATACAAAGCTAAACTAATAAAATTAGTGAATTTTATGATAGCGTGAAAACGCGAAGATATGCAAGATACAAACGGGCCTGAAACGTCAGATCCGAAGATGAGGTCTATACCACCAATGAGGCATTTATACACCGGTATGCCATAGGTGTAAAGTGCTCAAGCACTGACAATATTATTGACTCTAGTGCAAGTGGGAGACTGTTGGAAATATGCCCTAGAGGCAATAATAAAATGTTATTATATATATATTTCCACGTTCGTAATTAATGTTTATATTTCTATGCTATAATTGCAATGACCCTGACTGTGAGATTCAGAAGAAAACTCATTTGCATGTGTGGAAATGTAAACACCAAGGGTTCCTGGTTTAGCCTCTAAGACCAGCTCATGTGCTAACTGATGATTACGTTTTCTTAATCATGGACATTGTTCTTGTAACAAGGATGTCAGTAGCAATGGGAACATATTGTTAGCAGAACAATGATGTTGAACCGACCCCAGTATTGAATGATATACTTAGAGATCACATCGTAACTACGTTATAAGTCATATCATGAAATGTTATCATATACGTAATTCCTTAGACCATGAGAGTATCGAGTTGCTTCACACAGGAAGACATGCTTTGGTTCTTAGATAAATCCTCCCGTAAATGGGAAGTAGTAAAATAAGTTCTGGGTATGTCAGATGGTGTGGCTAGTGACTGTGATAGTTCAAGAATGGGATTTGCTCCTTCACGATGAAGAAGATATTCACTTCCGGCCCACTCGGTATGACGGTATCCATTATAGTCTGGCCAGACGCATTGTGATTCAGTCACGGGGATACCGGAATACGATAACGAGAAAAGGGACAAACGAGCAAAGAGGATAACGAGTGGCTTGTGTTCAAAAGTTGTTACACATGGGTGCCAAACTTCTCTCCTCTAACTTTGTCATATATCGCGAAGCAAAGGGAATGGTACATGAATAAACATAATGGTTCACTCGAAGTTTCTTCGTGTATGTGTGGGAGTCAACATGGGTGTCCATGGCTCCGCTGTTGATTATTGGCTATTGACAAAAGGTTGTTGACCTATGTCCGGAAGATGTTCTGAGTCATGTCCGCATTATACCGAACCTATTGGGTCACAAACTTAATGAGCAGTAGTCTGTTAGAATACTAGAATGGTAGAAGGTTTAGTGGAAGCAAAGCAGAATAGTTCATACGGGTACCGGAAGTAGTTCCGGAGATTTATGAAATAGTTCATAAGGGCACCAAAAGTAGTTTTGGGTATTTAAGGATATGTCTGGATCACTCTGGAGTAGTCCCAGGTGGTTCCGGAACATATGAAAATGGTAATGGGAAAGTTTACGATCAACCGGAATATTTTCGGTGATCGGTGGACAGCTTAAACAATATGTTGTGTTCACCGGACATAATAACCTTTTCCCGGATGGCTCCGAAACCCATTTAGCTGGCTCCGGAACATTCGTTAGAGGTTCCGAAAGGTATTGGAAGTGCTCCAAAAGTGTCCGGAATGTCCCGAAACAGTCCCGGTAGGTCCCGGAAGGTCCTGGAAGCTTCTAGAAGGTTCCGGAAGGTTCCGGGCAGTACCACCCACTGCCCTGCGCCCCTGGCCTTGGGGAGCAAGCCACCTAGGCTGCCCTGGCCGTCCAGGTGGTGGGGGCACACCAAAAAGGGGTGGGAGATCCTCCAGGTGGGATTTCCAAATACCATTATGGAAGGTTTCCGGTGGGAAGGTATGTGTAGGTTTGGAAGGCTTGGGAGTCCAAGTTGGACTCCCAAACCTCCTTGAGCTGCGCCCTAGGCCCCTTGGCCACCTATATAAGGTGAGCCAAGGGTGGGGGAAGACACACATAATCAATCCCCAAGGCCTATGCGCCACCCTCCCTCCTCTGAACCCCGTTGCTCCACTTTTAGACCCCGGTTTAGACGCTGTTCTAGATCGGAATCCGTTAGGGTTTTCTCCCTCTAGTTTTCTCGGTGGCGTTCATCTCTGGACGGCGGAGCGCTGCTGGATTGCTGCTACGGGATGTGTGGATACTAATGGAGGGGTCGTACCTTCGACCCTTCTTCGAGGAGCTTGTTCATGGAACTTGTCCGTGGGACTAGATCGCGGGACTTGTTCGTGGGATTGATCGAGGGACTGTTTGTGGGAGAACTTGCGAGATCTACTTCCACTACGTCCACGAGCTTCACCAACTCTACTTCCGCTACATCGGTTGGTGAGCCATGACCTAAAACCTTGTATGCAATCTTCTTGGATGATCTTGGGTTCTTGATTCGTAGGCCGAAAATTTTGTTTTCTACTACGTTTCCCAACACTACGATGCGTTTACGCCGGCCTGAATCGTTTCATTAAGAGAGCAAATACATTTACATAGAAGGAGGGGATGGTATGGGGGAGGTTGAGAGTGCATACAAGTTAGGTTACACATAATGAGTAGCTTGCCATGCTCCTCCTGCACACCCACATGGTGTGCATAAGCTTTTTTTTCTCTCTTTGAAATTTTAATTTGATGGTGCTACGATGCGTTTATGCCGGCCTGAATCGTTTCATTAAGAGATCAAATACATTTACATAGAAGGAGGGGATGGTATGGGGGAGGTTGAGAGTGCATACAAGTTAGGTTACACATAATGAGTAGCTTGCCATGCTCCTCCTGCACACCCACAAGGTGTGCATAAGCTTTTTTTTCTCTCTTTGAAATTTTAATTTGATGGTGCTACGATGCGTTTACGCTGGCCTGAATCGTTTCATTAAGCACATGGTGTGCATAAGCTTTTGTTCTCTCTTTGAAATTTTATTTTGATGGTGCTACGACGCGTTTACGCCGGCCTGAATCGTTTCATTACGAGATCAAATACATTTACATAGAAGGAGGGGATGGTATGGGGAAGGTTGAGAGTACATACAGGTTAGGTTACAATTCCCATAGATAGGTGGAACAACATTACGCAACAGTGGATAAATTGGATTATGTTATGTGTTACATCTGTGAAGTTTGTGCTGCGATTCGATGGTCAATTGTTGGAGTCATTTTCTCCTACTCGGGGGCTCAAACAGGGAGATCCTTTGTCACCGTATATGTTTCTCTTTGTTGCGGAGGCTTTCTTTGCTGATTAATGATGCATGTGCAAAAGGAAATCTTCAGGAATTTTATTTGAACAGACAAGCCCCTGGTATTTCTCATTTATTGTTCGCTGATGAATGATGATAGTATGCTTTTCTTCAAGGGGTCCATTGATCAAGCTTTGGCGGTTAAAAATATTATATCAAGGTACGAGAAAGGGACGGGGAAATTATTAAATCCTGATAAGTGTTCCATGATGTTTGGGAAAAATTGTAGTTTAGAGAATCAAGTGGCTACAATGGTAATCTTAAAAATTACGAATGATGGTTTCGAAGACAAGTATCTTGATCTACCTATCCAAGAGGGTAGAATGAAGGCAGGGATGTTTCAGTCGACTAAAGAAAATGTGTTGAAAAGACTCTCAGACTGGATTGAGAAATATATTCTTGTGGGGTGAAGGAAGACTTAATAAAATCTGTCATTCAAGCTATTCCTGTGTATGCTATGGGTATTTTCAAATTTCCGGTGACTCTTTGTAACGAATTATCCTGGATTATCAGGAAGTTTTGGTGGGGAGATGAGGATGATAGACGGAAAATACATTGGCTGGCTTGGGATAAAGTAACAAGGCCCAATGGTAAGGGAGGTATGGGTTTTTGGGATCTAAGATTATTTAACCAAGCTCTCTTATCTAAACAGCCGTGACGTTTGTTAGTGTATCCGGAGTTGTTGTGTGCTAAGCTAATGAAGGAAAAGTATTACCCTCACGGATATATTCTTGGTACGGTATTTCCGCAGTTGGCATCAGTGACTTGGCAAGGGATTGTGCATGGTTTGGATCTGCTTAAGAAGGGAGTTATTTGGCAGGTGGGTGATGGATCTAAAATAAATATATGGCGGGACAATTTGTTACCCAGAAGGTATGGCCTTAGAATTACTGCTAAAAGGAATAATACTAGGTTGAAGTGGGTCTCTGACGTATTCCTATGCAGGACGAAGGTATGGGATGAAAGGTTGATTAAGTATATTTTCTTTCCCCATGATGCTGAGGAGATTCTTAATATACGTATTCAAGATTCTGAGGAGCGAGGGGGGGTTTAATTGCGTGGCACCACATATTTTCTGTTAAAAGTGTGTACATGTTTGCGCTTAAGTTGAAGGAGGGGGAGGAGTATGTGGGTCAATCTAGTGGTGAAACAAATGGTGAAAGGGGGATTTGGAAGGCTAATATTCCCCAGAAGATAAGGATTTTTGTGTGGCCTGCGGCAACCAATAGTTTGGCGGTCCACACTAATAGAGTTAAACACCATCAAATTAACTGAGGTATGTGCTCTATTTGTGGTATCGAAGAGGAAACCACCTTTCATGCTCTAGTGACTTGTACTAAGGCTAGGGCTTTGCGAACCGAGTTTAAAAATCGTGGAATATCCCTCATGAAGAGTTGCTTATGTACTCGGGCCCAGATTGGTTACTCATTCTTTTTACAGCATTTGAGACTGAAACAACGTGAGCAAATATTGTTTCTTTTCTGGCGAGCTTGGCATTTGAGAAATGATGTAATCTAGAAAAGGGAAGGAATCCATCTCTGGTTCTTGCCCCTTTACAGGATCATATGGTGTGGAAACCTCCCCCTGATGATTATATCAAGATCAATGTCGATGCAAGTTTTGTGGAGAGTATTAATGCCGCTAGCCTGGGGGTGGTTTCTAGAAACTCATCTGGTGAAGTTTTCACTTCTTCATGGGACTTTATCGGTCGGTGTACCATTGTGAATGAAGCAGAACTCCGTACATGTCTCGCGGGTCTTTATATCGGTATTACCCTCCATCACCCTATTATTTTGGAGACTGACTGTGCTTTCGTGCATTCTTTCCTTGTGAATGAGAAGCTTGACAGGTCTCCTCTCAGTGACTTGAATAAACAGGCTTTGAGTATTTCCAAGATGTTTTTGGACTGTAAGATTGAGAAAATCAATCGGCTTGCCAATGTCATGGCTCATGAGATTACAAAGTTTAGTTTTACCAGTAGGTCTGATGGAATTCTTGTTAATAGTTATCCGTCCTGCGTGGCGAATTATGTATTGAATGATTGTAATAAAAAAATTGAAGCATCGTTTAGACCAAAGAATGATGTCGTCAACAGTCGATCGTGCGAAAAGGTGGATAGGGTGAAGGTCTTCCCTTAATACTTTTGTATTTCTTCTTTCCCAAATATCTCAAAGAATAGCAATGGTAAATGATGAGGTTATTAATTACCTGATAGACCTATAAAGTTATAAGAACTACTAAGAGGTTCACGTCCATTAAGAACAAGGCCCAAAGATCATTTGGCTTTATTTCACATAACATATCTCAAGTTAAGAGGTTCTCAGTCGGGAACATGTATCGACCAGCTGGTCATTGCTTGCAGTCAGCCCCTCATATTCTCATGGAACTAAAAAACGATCAACATACACTTCAAGCATGTGAATCGTTGTGATATAGAGAAAGATATTACCTTTATCATATAGTGGATAATTAAGCCATCAGTTACAAAAGATAGTGGATCACTAGTGCATGTAATAACTCTCTTAGTTGGTGCCCACCATGAAGGTACCAATATCGAGCAATGGCACAGGTGTTTCTTCATCCTCAAACTCCGCTTCCAATTTGATCCCCAGGAAGGTTATTTTCTTCAGATTGATCGGTTTCACAGTTGTTGATTCTACTTGGCCTCCAAAACCTCCCTTGCTCGCGGTTGGTTGCACGCTTGGAGCAGCGTACAGATCCGGACTAACGATTCTGGTGTGCTCTATTTTCAGAAGCTCATTCTGTACTGTGCCACTAAAGTCCCCGTGGTATGGCGTCAGCGCAAGCGCTCCAGCAAGCCACGTCCGCATCACATGTCATCTCGTTGTGTGGTCCAGTAAGTTGTCATGGTGCACCCCGTCAAGTCAGTTCACAAATCACAAACCTCTTCAAGGGAATATTTGATGACGATGAAAGTTGACGCATTTTAGCCTTTGTGGCAGACACTAGTAGAAAATGGGGCAACCATCTAAGCCTTTAGTACCGGTTTTCTTCCAAACCGGTACTAAAGGGGTCATTTGTACCGGTTCGGGGGCGAGCAGCTTTTTTACCAGTTTATTAGGGGCTTTCGTACCGGTTCGAGTTAGGAACCGGTACTAAAGGTTTTCGGCCAAAATTTCAGACGGTGGGTGGGGCCAGGGCTGGTCCTTTGGTACCGGTTCATGTGGAGAACCGGTACTAATTTAGCTCATGCCCACCCGATTCATCCCTATCCTATGCCCACCCGATTCATCCTTCATTTCTTCCTCTCTCTCTCACATTTCTAAATTTTTTGCACCTCTCACACTCCAACAAATCTTCATTTTTTTTCCACCATTTTAACAAGATTAACGACATCTATCTATCCAAGGGTTAGCAATATCATCCTTTCTTCCGGCGTTCCTAATTTAGCTCATCTCTTTGCTAGTTTAACTTGTATTATTTTTCTAGTGCTAGCAAGGTGTTCGATGAAATGCCTAAGTTAGGGATTTTATTTTATTTATATGAAATTTGAGCTGAAATTATATTATGTTTTGTAGGTTTTAGTATCAACCCCGTCCTCACCTTTGTCGATCGCCAGCGTCGTCCCCTAGCCGACACCGTACCACCTCGGTGAGCCCCTTCTTTTTTATAAAAAAAACTTAGTTTTATGTGATAAACTTGAATATTAATTAAGTTGGTCACTCATATATCTATGATGTTGTGTAATTAATGATTTTTGATATACATGTATAATGCAGATGAGTCGGCAATGGATGTACGGTGACCGGTGTCATCCCGACTTCATTAAAGGCATGCATTATTTTCTCAGCGTGGCTGAGGCAAACAACCGGACGAATGGTTTCATCTATTGTCCATGTAGTTCCTGTAAGAATATGAAGGATTACTCTACCTCAAAGACCATTCACGTCCACCTGCTGGAGAACAGTTTCATGCCCAGCTATAATTGTTGGACCAAGCACGGAGAAAGTGGGGTTATATTGGAAGACAACGAAGAAGAAGAGGATAGTGACAACTATCCTATTTTCACTGAAGACGGTGATAGTAGAATGGGGGAAGACGAAGCTGAAGAAGAGCCCATTTTTGATGAGCCCATTTTTGATGACCCCGATGACGATTTGGGTTGGGCCATTCTTGATGCGAAGATAAACTGCGGAAGTGAAAAGGAGAGGTTGAAGTTGGAGAAAATGTTAGAGGATCACAACAAACCGTTGTACCAAAATTGCGAAGATGGCCAGAAAAAGCTGGGTACCACGCTGGAATTGCTGCAATGGAAGGCAGAGAATGGTACTACTGACAAGGGATTTGAAAAGTTGCTGAAAATAATAAAGAAGATGCTTCCAGAGGAGAACGTATTGCCCTCTAGTACGTACGAAGCAAAGAAGGTTGTCTGCCCTCTAGGATTAGAGGTGCAGAAGATACATGCATGCATGAATGACTGCATCCTCTACCGCAAGGAGTACGAGAATTTGAATGCATGCCCGGTATGTAGTGCATTGAGGTATAAGATCAGGCGAGATGACCCTGGCGATGTTGAGGGCGAGTCCACCCCCAGGAAGAGGGTTCCTTCGAAGGTGATGTGGTATGCTCCTATAATACCACGGTTGAAACGTTTGTTCCAAAACAAAGAGCATGCCGAGTTGTTGCGATGGCACAAAGAGGACCGTAAGAAAGATGTGATGCTAAGACACCCCGCTGACGGGTCACAGTGGAGAAAAATTGACGGACAGTTCAAGTCATTTTCAGATGACGCAAGGAACTTAAAACTTGGTCTAAGTACAGATGGCTTTAATCCTTTCGGGGAGCAGAGCTCCAGTCATAGCACCTGGCCAGTGACTCTATGTATCTATAACCTTCCTCCTTGGTTGTGCATGAAGCGGAAGTTCATTATGATGCCAGTGCTCATCCAAGGCCCGAGGCAACCAGGCAACGACATTGATGTGTACCTGAGGCCATTGGTTGAAGAACTTTTACAGTTGTGGCGTGAAGAAGGTGTACCTGTGTGGGATGAGCACCAAAAGGAGGAATTTGACCTGCATGCCTTGCTTTTTGTAACCATCAATGATTGGCCTGCTCTTAGTAACATTTCAGGGCAGTCAAACAAGGGATACAATGCATGCACACACTGTTTAGGTGAGACTGACTGTATATATTTGGGAAACAAGAATGTGTACCTGGGGCATCGTCGATTTCTTCCAAAACAACATCACGTAAGAAAGAGAGGAAAGCATTTCAGAGGTGAGGCAAATAACCAAACGAAGCCTACCCGCCCTACTGGGGATGTTATATATGATATGGTCAAGGATTTAAAAGTGATCTTTGGAAAGGGTCCTGGCGGACAATCTGTTCCGCATGATGTTGACGGACACGTACCCATGTGGAAGAAGAAGTCTATATTCTGGGAGCTACCCTACTGGAAATTCCTAGAGGTTCACTCGGCAATCGACGTGATGCACGTGACGAAAAATCTTTGCGTGAAACTGCTAAACTTCTTGGGCGTGTATGGGAAGACAAAAGATACACCGGATGCACGGCAAGACCAGCAAAGTATCCACGAAGGAAAAAACCTGAATCCGGAGAAGTATCAAGGTCCTGCCAGCTACGCTCTTACCAAAGAAGAGAAGGAGATCTTTTTTGAAGTACTGAGTAGCATCAAGGTCCCGTCTGGCTTCTCGTCGAATATAAAGGGGATAATAAACATGTCAGAGAAAAAGTTTCAAAACCTAAATTCTCATGACTGCCACGTGATTATGACACAATTACTTCCGGTTGCATTGAGGGGGCTTCTGCCGGAAAATGTTCGAGTACCCATTGTCAAGCTATGTGCGTTCCTCAATGCAATTTCTCAGAAGGTGATCAATCCACTAACTCTACAAAATTTACAGAAGGATGTGGTGCAATGTCTAGTCAGTTTCGAGTTGGTGTTCCCACCATCCTTCTTCAATATTATGACACATCTCCTAGTTCACCTGGTCGAAGAGATTAGCATTCTCGGTCCTGTATTTCTACACAACATGTTTCCCTTTGAGAGATTCATGGGAGTCTTAAAGAAGTACGTTCATAACCGTGCTAGGCCAGAAGGAAGCATCTCCAAGGGCTATGGAACAGAGGAGGTCATTGAGTTTTGTGTTGACTTTATTCCTGACCTTAAGCCGATCGGTGTTCCTGAATCGCGCTATGAGGGGAGACTGGGTGGAAAAGGCACGCTAGGGAAGAAAGCAACAACGTGTATGGACGGACATTCTTTCACTCAAGCACACTACACAGTTCTACATAATTCCATCTTGGTGGCTCCGTACATAGTGGAACACAAGGATATCTTACGCTCCGAATACCCGGAGCAACGTGAAGATTGGATTGATGGAGAACACATGAAGACTTTCGGCGGTTGGTTGCAAAATCGTCTAATGAATGTCACTGATGAAGAACAACTATACTTGTTGGCCAAGCAACCATCTTCGACTATATCGACTTTTGAAGGGTACGAGATTAATGGGAATACATTTTACACGTTCGCCCAAGATAAAAATAGCACCAACCAAAACAGTGGTGTCCGCTTTGATGCAGCAGAGGGCAATGGGAAGAAGATCACATATTATGGGTACATAGAGGAGATATGGGAACTTGACTATGGACCTAATTTCAAGGTCCCTTTGTTCCGGTGCAAATGGTTCAACCTGAAAGACGGGGTACAGGTAGACCCGCAGTACGGAATGACTATAGTGGATCTCAAGAATCTAGGGTACGACACCGAACCATTCGTCCTAGCCAATGAAGTGGCTCAGGTTTTTTATGTGAAGGACATGTGTACCAAACCGAAAAAAGAAAAGAAAGGCAAGAGTACACATCATACGATGAGCCAAAGCGCCACATAGTTCTTTCAGAAAAAAGAAACATCGTGGGAGTAGAGGACAAGACAGACATGTCAGAAGATTATAATAAGTTTGATGATATTCCACCCTTCAAGGTAAAAACTGACCCAAGCATCATCTTAAATAATGAAGATTGTCCATGGTTGCGTCGCAATCAGAAGAAAGGGAAACACACGAAGAAAACTTAGAAGACTAGCTAGATAGGGATCATAACTTGTGTATCTCAATATGGAAACCACTTTTGTGTAATGATGTTACTGTATGTAAGATATTAACAATGGAGATGTAGTCTTTCACGAGCTTGCGTCATGGCCTACCGTGGCCCCCGCCTGCGCTACCCTCAGTCCCATCCCATGCGTGCTCACCCGCCGAGGTTCGAGTACCGCGACCCCGATGCCAGCGACGACGACATCGGCGACTATGACGACTATAGTGGGGACGTTTATAGGGTTAGTCACGACTATGACTGAATGACTCCAACATTCGAATCTAGCCATGTGTATCTTAATTTTCAGTTGAGCTATGTACTTTAATTCGAGTTCAATCGTAATAAAACTTTATTCCCGCACAGGCACTAAGAGGTGTGGGCTAGGGTTGGGCCATGGCAAAGAGAAGAGGGGTGGTGGTGTCCACGGCCCAAAACAGAAAAGAGAAAGGGAGAAAAAGAGAAAAAGAAAAGAGAGGGGGAAGTGTCCCCTCTCTTGTCTCTCATCGAGAGACAAAGAGCGAAAAAGAGAGAGAAAGGACAAGGGGCAGGGGTGAAAAAAGTGCATGTGCACAAGTGTTGGAGAAAAAGAAATACAAAAAAAATAAATAGAAAAGAAAAGAAACATAAAAAAAGAAGAAAAGAAAAAGAACTAGAAAAGCAAAAGAAAAATAAACAAAAAAGAAATAAAAATAGAAAAGAAACAGAAAAGAAAAAGCAAAACAGAAAAACAGAAAAATAAAAAAAGAAAAATACCCTTTGGTACCGGTTGGTGGGTGCAACCGGTACCAAAGGCCTTTGGTACCGGTTGGAACCCCAAACCGGTACGAAAGGTCCCCCGGAAGGGGTTTCTTCCTTAGCGAGTCCGCGCGAAACGCCACATCCGCGCTTCTCGTCCACACACAACGGCGCCACTGCACATCGCCGCGCAGCCACGCGCGCCGCCGTCGTTTGCCGCAGTCACACGCGCCGCCGTCGTCCGCCGCTCGCCGTCTCCAGCAGGTAAGTCCTCCTCGCCTCCTCGCCCTTCCCCGCTCGCCGACCGCAAGCACGCACGCATGCAGAGACTCCGGCCGGCGCCGATGCCGCTAGCTAACGCCGGCCACGCCGCCTCCCCACGCTGTGCCGCCGTGCCGTGCCGCCTCGCAGACGCCGTGCCGTCGTGCCGTGCCGCCTCGATGCAGTAGAGTCCGACCGGCGTCGCCGCTTCGCCGCCACCGCGCGCGAGGTGTTCGTCGAAATGTCTGGCCGGTGAAGTCGGGGACGTGGGCGTCGACAACGGCCATGCAGCGCACTTGCTTGCCCCCCTGCTCTGCGACGATGGTAGACGCCGATCTCACGCCGCTTGTAGACGACGGGGTATATGGTCACGCGTCGTCGACGCCGGTCTCACGCCGCTTGAAGGAGAAGGGCACGACCTCGCCGTACGCGCGTCCATGGCCGCCCACCGGCTCACGCCGCTTGTACCCTTTGGTACCGGTTGGTGTTCGTCGGCTAGCGCGGCGCCGACGTGAGGAGTGCCGAGTGGCAGGAAGTGATAGGGAGAGGGAGGCTAGGGCAAGCAGCGGCTCGATGGCATGTCCGGGAGGGAGGTGGTGCATGTATCTCTTGCGACATAGAGAGAAGAGCGAGAGGAGCGCCGAGTGTTAGGGTTAGGGTTATTGCTTTCTTCATTTCAATTGTTATCCATCTAGCAATCTGTTATGATCATGACATGATGAATGAATTAATTGTTTTCTTAATTTTGTAGTGACATTGAGCTATGAAGGACGACACCTTCGTCCGAAATGAGGATCAAGAAGAAGCCGTGCAGAGAATGATATTTGAGAGTGCCCGTGGGCCGGAACCCGATGGAGATGACTTTGAGCTCACACAATTTCTGAACGATGTCGGTGAGGGATTTGAGTCTGAAGAGATTAAAAGAGAGAACGAAGTGTCCATAACAAACTCCGGCGAGGTGTATATTTATGCATCAAGTCTATGTTCATCAGTAGATGCATTCATTTATTTGTGTTGCACTTATTAACGAATCGTTTTTCTTTTAGCCTTCTGGATCATCGACGGATGCGGAGTCAGACAGGTTAACGGAATTGTTAAATAGGGTGGAGGCGCTTGAGAAAAATCAGAGGGAACCTGATCAGCCGCTGTTTATACAGGATCCTCAAGTCGATGTCGCCCCATCTCAGCGAAGAAGCAGTGTGGGTTCCTCGCATCTTGACGGATGTGGAGGAAGCTACCCCGTGGATTATGTCACGGAGAAGACAGATTGCGAGCTACATATGTTATTCAGGAACGTGTCCGTTAAGGAGGCGGTCGGCTATGTTTACCCAAATGAAGATGGAGCAACGCACCATCATATGCCCATTCCACCTGGCTGTGTTCGTGTCGGGGTGGATGAAGTTGTTTCGGGTTTTGAAACATTGGAGCTTGATTTTCCTAGAGGTGACGATGAGAAGACAATGGACGATGTCAAGCACGGTTTCACCCTATGGCCCAAGAAATACATCGTCCTTTTGCAAAGGCCACCGACTCCTCGTAGTCCACCTGAGCAGGAAAGGCCACCGACTCCTCTTCGTAGCGGTCCACATGAGCAGCAAAGGCCATCGACTCCTCCTGGTAGCAGTCCACATGAGCAGCAAAGTCCACACCTGCCTGAGAGGGACCCCAGCGTGAGTCCGCCATCTCGAGATCCTCCGCGTAAGAAAGCGTCCTTTAAGCGGAACGGTACACCGCCTAGGAAGAGACCTAGAAAGGAGAAACCACTGCCGCCTATTGAGAAGTTACCTTGGGAAAAAACTATCGAGGAAAACATGGAAACCTGTAAGTCCGAGTTGAAAGCCTTTTTTGCTAAGAAAGTGCCAGAGATCCCTTTTAAGAAGACTCTAGATCCGGTGAAAGTTGTGCGTACCGTTCAGAATCTATATGACCTTGTACCATCGCCGCCATCTGACTATAGGCGTTCTATACAAAAGTCGTATGACGAGATGATGAGGGCTAAAAAAAACCACTCAATCGGGTGTCACAGCGAAAAAAGGGAAACAACAAGTGCACCAGCTCGGACAACAACCCTTCCAATCGGTCCCCCCTCTCATGGTGTTTGACGAGAAGGCCGTTGAAAGTTCTCGACAATCCATCGATTACCCCTTAGATGAAGTAGCATATCAATTTGTTCAAGGGAAAGATTTGGTCGAGAATCTCAGGAAGCTACCAACAAGTATGCGTAATTTGCATACGTGGTACAGTAATGCCACAAAGAGAGGGATCCAGTGTATCATGGTGAGAGTTAAGGAAGAGCACTACTTCCAAGAATACTCTGTGAGCGTTGACTTCAGCGAACTTTTTCAGTTATACAATCTCCGGGCCCTCGACAAATCTATCATCAGTTGCTATTGTCTGTAAGTGATTTATTTATGTAATTTGAGAAGTCTTTAGCTCAGCTCGTTCTTTGTCTGCAAATTATAATCTTTTGTGCGCTATATTATGCAGATCGAAGATGCTCGAATGCAAAAGGGATGAAATCAAGCACATTGGGTTCATTGACCCGGATACAATGCATGAAATAACCATAGAGGATCCCATCTATAACAGGGATACACCGGAGACTTTGCTAAGGTTTTTGAAGCGACAATGTGACAAAAAGATAATACTTTGGCCTTACAACTTCAAGTGAGTGTTACTGTCTTATAAGACATTTCTCTTTTGCTCACGAGATGTTCAAATTTTAACTGATGACTTATATATATGGCACTGCATATTTAAACGTGCGCAGGTTCCACTTTATTCTTATCGTTATTGATATGTACGAAGGAAAAGTTGAAGTCTTTGACTCAAAAAACAAAGAGCCTATACTATACAAGACGGATTTTCTTATGCTCAAAAAGTAATTTTAATTCTTATCGGGTTTTTTCGTTAATTTCCTAATATCAACTAATTAATAACTTTTTTATGCATTTTCTTTTGTCGGGCAGCGTATGAGAAACGTTCATCAAGGAAGATCAGTCCCATGAATGGAAACCGAAGTTGACATGGCGTTTGAACAAAGTAAGTAGTACTACCTAGGTCCACACACCTTTATCATACTTGATTATTGTTTAATTGAATTATATTCTTGTACAGAAATGCCCGCAACAACCACAGGGGACTAATCTATGTGGATACTACGTTTGCGAGAACATCCATAAAATTTTCAGCAAGAGAACAAATAATGAAATAAATAAAGAGGTACGAAAACAATATTCACAAATTTATTTTGTTATCATATATAAGTTGTGCTTAGTTTCAGTAATAATTGTTTGATTGTGATTTGATATATATACACACAACACACATAGCTCATGTATTCATTTGTATCTTATTCTTTTACAGTTGGCAAGAAAGCGGGACAAGATCTCAATCGAGGAACGCTTCAAAGCAATTAGCGATGAATTGGCGGGATTTTTTCTTCGGGACGTCATACCGCCATTCGGAGAGTTTCACTATGAATAAAGATGTACATGTAACATATAGTTTGACTCGGAGATCGAGTACCACTATGCTACATGTAATAGATAGTATGCCTCGGAGAGTACCACTATATATGCATGAAGATCGATCTTCATGCATACGTACTACTTAATTTGCGATCTTATGCAATTACATGTGTTATATTATATGCACCAAGTTGCTATGCATCACCTTTATCTTCATGTACTACCTAAACCCAAACGCGTAGCAGGCGCATCGACGCGATATGAAACGGTCCGATACCCCTAAACCCCTCCTTAAGCATCGACGCGATATGAAACGGTCCGATACCCCTAAACCCCTCCCTAAGCATCGACGCGATATGAAACGGTCCGATACCCCTAAACCCCTCCTTAAAACCCTAAACCCTGAATTAACCTTTGGTACCGGTTCGTATTACAAACCGGTACCAAAGCTCCTTTGGCCTGCGCACTCTCCTGGACGCCCACGTGGAGGCCCCTTTAATACCGGTTCGCAAGGAACCGGTACCAAAGGGGGGGGGGCTTTTGTACCGGGCCTTTTGTACCGGTTTCTTAACCGGTACAAAAGGCCCTCTCAAACCGGTATTGATGAGCGACTTTCTACTGGTGAGAGGTCTACATGGCTGCCACACCACCACATCAATCAGATCTGAATGATGTGGCTCGTCGTGTGGTTGATGATGATGGTGCGACAGGAGTTACCGCAAGTGCTATGGTATCTCCATCTTACAACTAGGAGCTCGAGATCTTTCCGAGCTCGAGGGACCCGTCTCCATGTTGTTGACATCTCTCGCTCTAGTTATTTACCACCATAGATTCCCTCCTATCATCCTTTGCACAGACAAAAAAAAACTCTTTTATTTGGCCTTCGTGCGCTGGTTGTGACCTGTGTGTCGTGTTTTGGTACTCTAACTGTTAACCGTGTTATTTGTGATATGAACCTTGTTGCCTTCTGGCTTTACCTATAAAGTCGAGCGATATCATATTCTCTAAAAAAACTCCAATCCTTCTTAATAGTATTCCTGAGATTCGATCAGCTATAGAAATAACCTTTGTTGACATGGGACAACATGTCCCCCAACTTTATCACAGTTATCGATGTTCTCCAATAACCTATCCTCGAAGCAACTCGTATGACTTTGCTCCTCCGTCCATGTGCCAACGTATGTGATAAGAAATAGGTATTCAGGTGGTTTCTTGTCAAGCACAATTCTAATACCAAGGCTAATTTGTTTCACAAAATCATCTCTCTAGGTGTCACTTCTTAAAAAATGGAACGAAGTATTCAGAAATGTGGATCATATTAAATATGTTGTCTGTAGTATTGTATTAGAGCAACTCTAACGTGGCCCGTATCCGCGGCGGACCCTTATAATAACCGCCAGATTAAGGGTCCGCGGCAGAAAAACGGCCAGAACAGGGCCCGTAAAAGTCGTCGGCACGTAAAATTTTCTAAGGGGCGCGGCAAATAGGGCCCCTTGACCCGTAGAAACAAGGGTCTGCGCCCCGACCCGTGAGCCCCATATCCATTCGCAGATTTGGTAGGAGGGACATTTACGCCCTCTCGTTCCCGCTTCCACCTCGCCCGCCGCCGCCGTTGATTTCCCCTTCCACTTCGGTCGACGCCCTCCTCCACCATGGATGTCCCCAGGTCGACGCTCGTCACAGTCAACATGGCGCAGGGCGGAGAGACCCCCCCCCCCCATGCCTGGAGCAGCGTCTGTGCCGGTGCCGGTGCGAGGAGCCGCCGCCGCGCCGGTGCCGAAGCAGGTCGCTGCCATCGGTGTCCAACGCAAAAGGCTTGGAAACGTGGGCGGCGTGGCCGCAGCTGCAGCCGCCGCCGGCAAGACTCGTGCTCCTCCCTCGGTTCCCGCCACCGTGGTGGTGGAAGAAGCTGCAATGGGGAAGAAACCTAAGAAGACGCCAGCGAAGCGTGAGAGGGCTGCCGGACTATCGGAAGAGATGAGCGTCGCTACTCCAATCGGCACAACACAAGGCGCTTCCATCGACGCAGCCGGCGTGTTCGACGGAATGACCCAAAGGTAAAAAATGTATCACCGGATCCTCTCTTCATTTTTGCGAGCTTGTTGGACTGTTCATTCATTTGGGGGGCGATTTTGTGTAGCCTCGGATATTACGACGAGCCGGACACATTTGCAAGCTTGTTGGATGAGAACGCCGTGGATATTGACAAGGATCCAGTTGGCCATTTTGGGTATGATGAGTTGGATGATGGGGAAGATGGTGGCGGAGATGAAGATGACGAGCTCGACAAGATTGAAGGAGTATATGATGTCTCACAAAACACAAACCGTTGGAGGAGATTGAAGAGCTACTCACAATTCGAAGATGAGATTTTGATTAAGGCTTGGAAAGAAGTATCAATTGATCCCGTGAGCGGTAATGATCAAACCAGCTAGAAGTATTGGCAACACATAGAGGACAAGTTCTTCAGGATGATGGCAAACGTTCCTCCGAGGACTCCACGGACGTTTCGTTCGCTTCAAGGCCGTTGGGACATTATCCGTGCGACTTGCACATGTTGGGCTGGATGTTTGGATCAAGTCCGCAGTGCACCTCCAAGTGGCACCGTTGAGGCCGATTGGGTGAGTTTCATTTGCATAATCAAAGAAAATGGAGATGCATTGGTTGTTTTAACATTGTGTTGTTATTCTTTTGTAGCCATTGATTGCGGCCGCAAGGTACAAGGATATGAAAGCATTCAAGGGCAAGGCATTTGCGCTTGATCATTGTTGGGTGTTGCTTGAGCATTGCGAGAAGTGGAAGTTGGAGGACAAGGAGACCTCGGCAAACAAGGACAAGGAAACACCAATGGATGATGACGAAGATGGTGATGGACCAAGTAACAAGAACAAACCGGATGGAAACAAGAAGGAAAAGGACAAGATCAAGAGAGAGGCGAAGGCGGCAAGCTTGCGGGAAAAGATTGATGACATGGTCAAGTCAAATGAAACATTGGTGATCAATACGTTGGAAGTAAAGAAGGAAATGACAGAGAAGAAGGTGCAAGAGAAGAACAAAAGATGGCAACTAATCAAGGAAGAGTCCATGCGCAAGGCCGCCATTGAGGAGAGGAGAACCGCGGTGGATGAGAAGAAGGCCATGTCCAAACTTCTTGTCGAGGAGAACAAAATCATGTTGATGAACCGCGACGATATGGATGAAGTCACCAAAGAATGGCATGACTTGGCTAGGAAGAAGATCTTGGAGAGGAGGAGGCAAGCCGCATCCGCGAGCGGGATGGATGCATGAAGATGATGATGCATGCATGGTGAAAAAGATGTCCTTTCGCTCAATACTCAAATCTACAATTGAAGCATCTGAGGCTGCATCAATCGAGGATACACGACATAAGGAATTGTTAGATCTCCAAACTGAACTTCGCCTTCACCAAGCGTGGGTTTTCACTGGTCCTAACTAACGGTTGGCAAGCGATCCCCTATTCTGCATCCCGAAGATCAGACGGCCCAGAGCCGGAGCGATCATTCCAGCGAGTTACTCAGCTTGAGTTTTTCAGTCAATCAATAGATTGTGCAGTTTCTTAGTCTTTTGGTCCACGTCTTCATGACTTATAGAAAGGGTTTCTTTCTTTTACAAGATCATGGAAGCTTCAGAAACCATCCGAGATCTTCTGGAAACAAGAAATGTTGCATCAAAGGGTTTAGTGGTCATATCATAGTGAAATTGAGTTTCTTGATTTAGTCGATATCAAATTCCCAACTTATAAATTAGACTTGACTAAGATTCTACTTCTTCCTCAAATACTGGGAATGTGGATTCAAGTATGATATCACTATTCCACAGATCTCAAGAAAACGAATTGAACAAGTTTGATGATAATATGTATTTTGTGTGCAAAAATCATGTCTTTTGGATGCACAAATGTATTTAGATTCGCGATTTAAGGTTCAAGATAAAGGTTCGGTTCGGCTGCGGGTGTCGTTCTGCCGGAATATTCCTTTTTAAGGGTCCGGTTTGCGGGTGTCGTTCTGCCGCAGCCGTTTCCGGCCCGTATCGTGCGTTTTTCTCGACCCGTGTCGCGCTTTTAAGGGTCCGCGGGATACGGACCACGGTAGAGTTGCTCTTAGACTTTAGTATTTTTTATTCATATGTTAAAGCATCTCAAACATGTGATGTAAAATACATCATTTGATATCAAAAATCATCTTTTTCATCACCGTGCTAAAAACAATTCCTTCAACAGATGCTGTAAACATAAATTTTAATGCTCATATTTTAGGTCTGCCTAAAATAATAATCCTAAGTAATGCAAATTTGCATCACTGTCGTCGTGCCGTATCACAAAAACTGCCCCCAACAACCTCTCGCGCGGGCATGAAACTTTAGCACCGCTCCACGCCCACGCACACCACTGCCAAATCCGCCATCGAGGATTCGGCCTCCTCCTCTGCCCCTCTCCGTCGTTGCCCACGCCGCGTTTCACCGCCACTTCCACCGTCAAATCCCGATTGTCCGCGTCACGCTGTCGCCAAACTTGCCATCATCGCCACGCTTAGAGCTCTCGCTATAGATCCGTCTTTCGGTCAACGTTTGCTGATGCTGCAGTGCCCCCGCATGAAGAGCTTGACAACTTCCAACGGCATGCCCAATTTGCATCACCTGTTGGAGCAAAATGATGCCCTATTTTACATCATATGTTGAACTACAAATGTTTGAGATGGGACGACATGAGCGACATGGAAGAATTTTATCGTAGCGTGTATGAGTATATTCCTAGGCGTTGGTGACAACTTTCTCTTCCTGTTAGCGTCCTATGATGACGATTCTCTTGTAGCATGTATAGCATCAAAAAAACAATCCGAAAAGGTGTTCATAGATAGGAGAACACAAATTAACCCAAAAAGGTGTTCATAGATAGGAGAACACAAAGACGAAGTCGGGCTAAACTAAATTATGTTCGTAGATAGGGAGCGTCAGAAAATAAAAAAACTTTTGATCTGAAAAGAGGACCATTTGGAATAGGGGAGGAGGACAGTATGAGAAATTAGGCTTTCGTCCCCCTTTATGGATAAAAGAATCGAACCAAGGTACACGGCCGAATGATACAAGGTGATGAGGTAACCCTCTTACAAAGCCGATCATGAAATGCGTGGTGCAGCTACGCGACCAGCAGAAGGCATCGATCAAACTACACACAACCCCACGCTACATCCTCACACATCTAGACTCCACAGCAACGTCCTCAAAAGGGAAGACGGCGCAGAGCGTCGCCACTGCTGAGTCCAGTTGGACAAAGGTCTTCACTCGGAGCCTTGACACGAGGAGAAGATTCACGACGACGTCTTCAGAAAGAGAGCGGCACCCACGGATGTCGCCGCCGCCGATGCCAAGGCACAGAGCTTTCACTCGGCAAATCACTCGTGTCTCCGATGCCGTCAAGGAGAGCGAGACAAGGTCTAGTCCCCAGATCTGGATCGGGACATCACCCTTACTAGAGAGGGAATGCCCGAGCTACCCGTCACTCCGCCACCCGTTGCCCACACAACCGGGAGGAGCCACCACCACCACCATGGTACCTGCCGAAAAGCAACCATGTGGTCCACCATCCAGGGCGCCGCCCCGGCATCCCTGCCCCAGACATCGCCACCCTCCACCTCATGACGCTTCAACCCCGGTCGGACGAGTAGACCTCATCAGCTGTCCACTCAGTGCCCGGCATCAGTCCCCGGATCTGGGTTGACCCTCCACTGTAGGAGGCGTCAACGCATGCATCCCCATCAAGCCCTCCTGGAGCTAGGGGATATGATCCTAGGACCGACGACGACCGCCATTGAGCCCTCCTGGAGCTCGCACGACGCCAAATCCAAGGTCAATGCACCGATCAATAGGGCAGATAGCATTGTCAGGTCACCGCCATCGCACACCGCCCCCGTGACGGCCCGTCCACGGAGGCACCCCACGCCAATACCAGCCACTCCTACCCGGGGAACGACCACGATCGGCCCCGGGCCCAGATCCGGCCTGCCCGAGCACAAACCCTAGGACGAGGCATCCGACCCAGTCCCCGGAGAAGGAGATTGTCTGTCGCACCACCGCCCTGCGCTGCCAGTCGGACCGCATCTACCACGCCGCCACAGCCCACACCAGCCCGCACCACCTCCCTAACCTGTAGCCGCAGGTCACAGACCACCGCCAACGTCGATTGCTGCCGTCGGAACAACCAACAACCGCCGCACCCAGCCGTCGCGGCCCGTGTCGCCTGCCGGCCGAATCTGGCCGCCGTAGACCAGGCACACCACCACCACCACCGAGTCGGTCACGCCTTCGTCGTACCGCAACCCACGGATCAAGGACCAGCGCCGCACCCCGGATCACATCACGCTGCCGGCACGGTCGAGCCACCGCAGCCAGCCCCATGGCGTCAGCCGACCGTCCTGGGCCACCACCTGGGCCACGCGTCGTGCGCCGCCCCTGGCCGCAAATCTGGCCAGATCTGGACCGAGGGCTAGCCACGCGCCACCACCAAAGAAGACGACACCTGCAACTGCTGCACCTCGCCTAGGCTCCAGGACGCCGCCACACAGAGGCTCGCCGTCACCTGGAAACTCGCCGCCGCGCCACCGGGCCCCACGGCAACCCAGCGCCCTCGCCCGCGGAGCAGCCCCGCGTCCGCCCTAAAACCGCACAAGAGGAAGGAGAACCCCGCCGCCGCCTACGCCGGCCAGGCTTTGCTCGGCGGCGCTGCGCTGCGGCGGGGGAGGACGGCCGGAGGAGGGACCTGGAGGCGGCGCGGTAGGGTTTCCAACGGTCGCACGCGGGTCAGGAGGACAGTATTATCCAGGTCGACTGATTATCCACATACTCTTACGTAAAACTGAGATGGTTGTCTCCACAAAAGAGGAAAAACATAAAATCTAGGATACATGATACCAAAAACAGATACTCGCAGTATTGCTCTTAGCCTAGGTGGCTATTCAGACATTTCTTAAGCTTTGAATTAGCCAAATGGCGCTACAGCAGGTTTCTCTGCCCCAGCTATGGTTGTGTCGATGTTGCTGGGCATCAGCACGTTGAAGCCATCGGCTGCTGTCGACACGATCATCCCAGGTATCTGAGGGTGCCAGTGCAGTTCTTTCAAATCTTTCTGGCCCTGCACATTCACAAAATCATCATATCTACTTGCTTCTTTACAGCTGTTTACACATACCGCTTTCACCGCAACACAAGGATCTTTTTTTTTATCAAGTACCTGATGAACAAAGAGAAGTTGTGGGGGCAAATCTTCCGGAGCATTTGCCTGCTCTTTCATCTTTGCTCTGAATTCAGCTTCCTCTTCCGCATCTCTCTCCAATGAAAGATCCCAAATTCTGAAACATAAACAATCCAGCATGTTACAGCAAGAGAATTTGACATATCAGAGAACAGCAGCACTTACGTGAGTTGATGATCAGCAGATGATACAGCCAAAGTTGATGCTTCATGTGGACTCCATTCCACAGAAGTAATCGGGTGCTTGTGGTACTCAAAATGCGCTACCACTGATTCATTACCCTGCCAATACACAGAAAGCACAGTGGAAAGAGAGTTGACGTGAACTGAGCAATCTCAAGCAAGTGTACATAATAACAAAAGAACCGACTACTAGTAGTATACAAAGCAATATATGTGCAAGACAAAAAATGTCAATAGAACATACTAGGTGGTGGTGGTTTTGGCGCAAGTGTGCACTGCGTATACTACCAGCAACAAAGCACTATCTAGAGAAACACGTCATATTGACAATTCTAGTAGCAATAACACACCGAATTTTCAACAACAGAAGTCTTAATTGTCTTGTATTATCTTCAAAATACCAGTTCACTTAATACTTTTATTTCTCAATATTGAGTACATAGACAAAACAGCAGCCTAACTCAAAAGTGAGCAAATCACAAAAACACAAACCAGAGGAAACACCCTTTTAAGTGGAATGACACTGACAAGCATAGAAAATTGTAAGTTGTCAAGACAGAAGTACCTGGATTGCTCTAAGATCACGAATTGAGAAACTGCCATCATCACATCCTGAAGCTATCATACAGCTAGCTAGCCTGATAATGGAGATCGCTACATAAATACAACATTATACAGAAGAAATTGTAGTGCTCATGAATAAGAAATCCTAGTAAAATATACCGATTCCAGGAGATAACGTTCACATCAACATTGTGAACCTCAGCAGTAATACAGGGTTTCTTCCCTGTTCTTACATCCCAAATGCATATCTTTCCATCCACTGAACAAGAGGCAAATATGTCGGCTTCTGTGGGACTCCACTGCAAGAATATAATCAAATATTTTTGAGATAATCAACATTTCCAGGGGACATAGGAGTAGGTATATGATACATTATCCAGCGCCATGCCTGTAGATCTTCAACGCTTGCGGAGTGTCCAACAAATGGTTTTGTATCCACGTCCCAAGTGTTTGAAGATGGTTCCCAAAGGTGAATGCACTTATTGCAATCGCCTGTGTAGATAAAACATTGAAGTGGTTAAAGCCAACGAATATATACATAATTAAATGACAATGCTGATCTATGAATACATGACAGAGATATCACGAGAGACCGCATCTGAGGATAAACCATTGTAACATGGAATGTATCTATTACATACCAGAAACAAGCCTTCCAGTAACAAGTGGACTCCAATCAATTGCGTACCCTTCATCTTTATGGCCATTGAATATTTTTAAAGGTACATGATTATGGATTATGTCGTCTTCTTTGTGTGCAATTGGCCCTGAATCTGCTATTGAATTAAGGAACGATTTGAAGTCCCACACCTGCATATGTAGCAAGAAATTCACAGTTAATATTATAAACAACGTAGTCTGTTCAATAAATTATGTTCCCTGGAAAGTTCCTCAAGAAGGAAATATGATGTGTAAATGATGGAATTGGGATGTTGAACCCTTTGCTCCTAAAAAATATTACGCATGGTTTATTCTATCTGTTCCTGGGTAGAGGCAGCAGGGGATTGACCAAATGTTGAGTGGGCCAACCTTGGGAGTAGATAAAAGAGACATGAGGGCCAAAATGAATTACCTGAACATGACCTGTGTCTCCCCATGTAGCACATATGTGTGGTTCCTGAGTCATTGAGCGTATCCTGTTTACACATCCCGCATGGGCCACCTTTTTTAGCTGGTACATACAACATTGACATATTAGCAACAGAAAGTTTGTACCAATGCAGCAACGCTCAACTGTGAAATAAAATAACTGATATCAAGGCAACATCTGGAGTTGTGCATTTGGAGAAAAAACTTACATGTAGGATGGGCTTTATATCCTCATTCGTTTCCTCCTCTTCTTCATCACTGCTGCTGTCACTATCCATATCACTGTCAGCATCAACTTTTGAAGATGGTATAGGTTCCCGTTTCTTCCCATTTATGTTGGAAAGCTTGAAAACGCCAATATAATTCCATGGAGCCTTTTCAGCCTGAAGGATAGCCCTTAATTTAGATAGATAAACTGTGTGGAAACATATTCATTGGAAAGTAAATGAAACAGATGGTAAACAAGTACTATCAATAAAACTTTCTTTTCATGAACTAATTGCTTGAGATTCCACCAATATAATGTTATTTCTTGGAGCGCAAAAATCTAGTGCATGACCAATCCGTTAGTTGAGTTCATTCTTAAAGCTTAACAAACCAAGTTTAGCTCGGTTCAAGCAATCATAAATTAATCGAGCCTTACATGTTAAATCAGTAACACCAATAACCATGAAACAAGCACCAAAGCAACGATTATGTTATACATGGGAGCAATCATTCACACTATGGTCCCGTTTGGTAGCTCATTTTTTTCTTAGTACTAGATAATTGCCCATGCATTGCAACGGGACATAAATATTCTAGTACATTAGCCTTTGATTTACCTGCCCATATTAATGCGATTTTGTAAATAAATGTTTAACAAATACCACCCGTGTTTTACCTACCTAATTTTTTTACATCTTTATTTTATAATCATTTATTGGCTTACAAAAGAAAAAATAAGTTTATTTAGTAAGTCAATAGAAGATGGGACAATTAAGGCGGTTTTGAAGGAATGATGCTTAACGAAAGGATGGACTAAGGTTGGACAAAGAGGGGGTGAAACACGGTTGAAAAGGGAGAGGAAACACTATTCTTTCTTTAAGTAGTAGAGATAGAGATACAGATAGAGATTTAGTAAGTCAATAGAAGATGGGACAATTAAGATGGTTTTAAGGAATGATGCTTCAGGGAAGGATGGACGAAGGTTGAACAAAGAGGGGGTGAAACGCGGTTGAGATGGGAGAGAAAACATTATTCTTTTTTTATGTAGCAAAGATTTGGAGAATACTGTTGTTACCAAAAATACAACAGTTTTAAATACATTAGGGTGTTTGGCATAGAAAAAATGTGTGGTTTTATAAACCATAGTATCTTCAAGACTGGTTTTTGGAGTATTAAAAAAAGAGGTCAGGACCTCTTTTTTCTAAGATGAAAATGCTTTCTTTTTTTCCTTCTCTCTCACCTCATCCACCCTTCACTTCTGCCTTCCCTCATCTAGTCCCCGACCCCGAACAGTCACTCTTTCTCCACTGTCGCTGGCAGCGCCAATCGAGAGGGAATGTGGTAGACCATGAACTAACATATTGCTTATCAAGTGCTGTAGCCGACATTGGCTACGTAGGCCGTATGGTGGGTTACTCGCTGGACACGAGGTTCATCACTGTGTAGGCGTCATGGTACCGTAGAAGGGTAGTGGGGAAAGATTGGAGAATTAGAGGGGTAGAAGAGAAGCATGCATAGGAACTTGATATTTCATTGCTTACCTCCTTACAGGGAGGATACATCCTTATATAGACCTTTAGGTCGGTTACTGTTCACTGTACAGTAACTCAAACACACCTTGGATACTTCTAGACTTGGTTGGGTCGATATAAGAGACACAGTTCAGATTCTTATATTAGGACACATACACCCTAGATACTTCGGATGTGTTTGGTAGCATGCACGACTCTGTCATGCCATTCCATCTTGAGCCATGTTAAGTGTAGACAAGCTGAGTACATACAACTGCCAATTGTTTGGTAGCCTGCATGTGCTGAGACATGTTGAGCTAAGACTTTGTTCGGTAGCTTGTATCCGAGGTAGGTGTGCTACCTCCTCCTTAAGGTGGTGGGTCGAGCCTGGTGGGTTAGACTCATGCATGCTGACCAGAGAACCACTTCTCAGGGGTTCTCCACTCACCATGGCCATGAGGGGCAAGTGGGTTGAGATCAGCTTGATGACAGTGTGTCTGGGCACTAATCTCGGCTTATTGTATGATCGAGTACAACTAGATTTGTATACCTTAGATTTTGTGTCCCGGCACTGCATCTCTTCTAAAAGAGCACTTACACAAGCACAAGCACAGCTGAGAATGCCCCATGCAGCCTACCAAACAACGAACGCAGTCTCACACAGGCTACTAAACACACCCTTCTAGACTAGGTTGGATAATCTAAAGAGACAACCGGACCCTTCCCACAAACACTCTTTTACTAGGACACATACACACCCTAGATACTTCTAGTCTTCTAAACTAAGCTTAACAAATAACTGGACTCAAAGATGCCACAACATTACTCCCCCTTTGTGGATACAACTCGTCCTCGAGCTGTAGTTCATGGTGGTCTTCCTTGTCATCACCATCATTTACTTCAAGGTAAAAAAAGGTGTTGGCAATGAGGGCCCAAACCATCTCAAACGACGTTGACAAGCTTCTCTTCAATTGGTGTCACCCCAACTCTCACGTATAACATCATTCAAGACCCGATCCTTCCTTCCTTGTGTGGCCACATGTCCATCTCAACATGCACATCTCTACCACACCTAGTTGTTGGACATGTCGCATTCTAGTTGGCCAACATTCAGCGCCATACAACATCGAAGGTCAAATAGTCGTTCTATAGAAGTTGTCTTTTAGCTTTTGTGGCACTCTTATCATAGAGAATGCCAGAAGTTTGGCGCCACTTTAGCCATCCAATTTTGATTCAATGGCTCACATCTTCGTCAATATCATCATCCACCTGCACATCAAGGCTAACTTCCTCCTCTATCTCATGCATAGTAGTACTAAAACTGCACCTCATGTACTCAGTTTTAGTTCTACTAAGCCTAAACCTTTTGATTCTAAAGTTTGTCTCCACAAATTTTCTATTAACCCCCGTCCGACTATCATCGACTAGCACCGCATCATCCGCAAACACCATTGGATGTCCCCTTGTATATCCCTTGTGACCTCATCCATCACCAAAGCGAAAACATAAGGGCTCAAATCTGATAATTGGGAAGTCATCAGTGTCGCCATCACTTGTTCGCACACTTGTCACAACATTGTCGTATATGTCCTTGATGAGGATAATGTATTTTGTTGGGACTTTGTGTTTCTCCAACTCCCACGACTGACATTCCGCGGTATCTTACTGTAGGCCTTCTTCAAGTCAATGAACACCATATGCAGGTTCTTTTACTACATGTATTTCTCCATAAGTAGTCGTACCAAGAAAATGGCTTCCATGGTCAACCTCCCAGACATGAAACCAAATTGATTGTTTGTCCCGCTTGTAATTCTTCTTAAGCGGTGTTCAATCCCATAGCTTCATTGTATAACTCATCAGCTTAATCCCACGGTAATTAGTATAACTTTGAACATCCCCTTTGTTCTTGAAGATTGGTACTAATATACTCCGCCTTCATTCTTCATGCATCTTGTTTGACCCAAAAATGAGGTTGAAAAGCTTGGTTAGCCATACTATCGCTATGTCTCCAAGGCCTCTCCACACCTCAATGGGGATACAATCAGGGCCCGTCGCCTTGCCTCCTTTCATCTTTAAAGCCTCCCTAACCTCATCCTCCTGGATTCGCCGCATAAAACGTATGTTCATAATTCATATCATCAAAGGAGTCATCCAGCTCAATGGTAAAACTCTCATTCTCCCAATTAACAGCTTGTCGAAGTACTCTCGCCATCTATGCTTGATCTCCTCGTTCTTCACCAGAAGTTGACCTGCTTCATCCATGATGCATTTTACTTAGTTGACATCCCTCGTCTTCCTCGCTCGGATCCTGGCCATCTTATAGATGTCCCTTTCACCTTCCTTCGTGTTTAAACGCTGGTAGAAGTCCTCATACGCCCACCCCCTAGCTTCAATCACAGCTCGCTTTGTTGTTTTCTTTGTCACCCTGTATTTCACTATGTTGTCTGCACTCCTATCCAGGTATAGGCATCTAAAACAGACTTTCTTCTCCTTAATAGCCTTCTGGACATTATAGTTCCACCACCAAGTATCTTTAGCTTCGACTCTACTACCCTTGGTCACCCAAAAGTCTTGTGAAGGTACCCTTCGAACGCAAGTCGTCATCTTCATCCACATATTGTTTGCATCACATCCTTCCTCCCAAGGGCCCTCCTTGAAAGTTTTGAATTGCCTCCACCTTGAGCTTCCACCACTTTGTTCTAACGACTTTGGCACGTTTATCCGAAAGCAGAAGTCAACCACCACAAGCTTATGTTGAGCGGCAATACTCTCTCCAGGTATCACCTTACAATCTAGGCAAGCGTGCCTATGCTCTCTTCTCGAGAGGACAAAATCCTTGCCATTCAACGTTGGAAAATCCATTTTATGGTATTGAGGCACTCCCGCGGTGTCAGCAACATGAATTATAGATGGTGGAACATGTAAGACGCCAAACCGGGGGGGGGGGGGACTTGTTGTAGAGGAAGCTAACCCTATCTGGGAGCATTGTAGTTGTTCTTGTGCCACAACTATGGGCGTTGGTGTCATGGTTGTCACCAGATTGGCGGACAAATCTGCTGCCTCATTGGCATTCAAGAAGAATAAGGATGAAGAGTGCTACAAGATGGCATCGCCTCTACTCTCCACCACTGACCTCTCTTGTAGTGCCTTGACTCGCAAATTCATCGATTCAAACTCCTTGATGAATTAGTCGCTCAGCACCGCAATCATTGTCAAGACTTCATCATTGGGATTGATCTTCTTTTTGGGCACATCATCAACCATAGTGGTAGGATCTGATACCAAATGATGTAGCCGACATTGGCTACATAGGTTGCAGGGTGGGTTACTCGCTGGATGCCAGGGTCGTCGCCGTGTAGGCGTCGTGGTACCGTAGAAGGGTAGTGCGAAAAGATTGGAGAATTATAGGGGTAGAAGAGAAGCATGGGTAGCTCGTTAATCATTATAAAGGGGATACATCCTTATATAGACCCTTTAGTTCAGTTACTATTCACTAAGAAGTAACTCAACACACCCTGGATACTTCTAGAGTAGGTTGGGTTCATCTAAGAGACAATTGAACTCTACCCACAGAAAGACTCTTCTACAAGGACACATACACCTTGGATACTTCTAAACTAGGCTGGTCATCTTATTCACAACCGGACCCTTCCCACAAACAGACTCTTTTACTAGGACACATACACACCTTGGATACTTCTAGACTAAGCTTAATAGATAAATGGACTCTAAGATGCCACAACATCAAATCACCAAATTCACTGGCAAATATTGTGATTACCAAACACATTGTGGTTTTCACAGTACTGCGGAAAACTATACTTCTTGTAAACTACAGTATCTAGAGCCCAAGGCATCAAAAACTGTAATTTTGGAATACTATGGTCTTTAAAAGACTTTGCTTCCAAACAGAGCCAAGTTTCTCACATGGTTCATCTGTACTAAACATTACCAATTGTATGACATTTCATCCAAAAAAGCCAAATAAGAAACTGATGCAGACTGGTAAATATCATAGCACATTCCGAAGAAATTTTCTAGAGAAGTATACACATGAATAGGCACCAGCAGTAAAGCAAGATAATCAAATATGCCGTTACAGATTATATTTTAGACCATTAAACTCATGTCTATGTGGCAGAAATGAACTGCAATGTCAGTTTTGCTGGTAAGAGAAAGCATGAAGGTCCTTTCTGTGCAAACTTTAAAATGGATAAAGACATAGAACGCAACCTGGGTTCCAGCAACGCCATATAATGTGTGTGGGAACTCTGATCGGACAAGCCCAAGTTGATCGCTTACAACATCAAAGCTACAAAGCAAAGTGAATCGTTGGAAAGAGAGAATTTCTTAGTCTGAAATACGACAGGAAGAATGCCTCCTTGTGGACAATAGTTTTACCTCAAGCAAGGCCACCCAATACTAAATCCTCGGAGATAGTTGTAAGCCTCGGGATCAAACTGGAGCTCTTCTCCCTCTTCCAGTGCATCTACACCAGGTTGCCATACCTAACATCAAAATCCACCATTTAAGTTAATTCCACAGACACAGTCCACCATTTAAGTTAATTCCACAGACACGGTTTTTTAAAACACTATTCTTAGCATGAGAACAGAAGAAAACACAATTTAATCATAGGAGTAACTCATCTCGGCAGCCATCTATACACTCTAGTGAAAGAATAATAAAATAGCTTTGAAAGGAATGATTAGTGCTCCCTCACCTTTGCCGGACCCGAAGCCTCCGCAGCGTTAGCAGAGGATGAAGCATCAGTCTTTTTCGTTCCCTATCCAAACAAACGTCGCCGAAAATCAGGGCAAGCGTATTAGTGGGGAAAAAAGGAAACAAGAAGAGCCGCTGCTGAATCGCGTGCCTTGCTCTTCTTCGACTTGGACTTGCCGGCCTTTTTGACTGTGCGACCCATCAGGACGCTAAGGTGGTGTTTGGTTGAGCTATGGATTTCTGAAAGCAGCTGCGGAAAATCTGCTGTGAAAAAGTAGCTGTGGAAAATCTGCTATGAGAAAACTGCAGATCATTTGGCAAATTAGTTGTATGAGCTGTGGCTGTAGCAATGTTTACATGTCGACCTGTCGCAACTTGTCGCTGGGGTACCGACAAGTCTCGACAAGGGCTAGACTTGTCGATGTGTTGTCGACAAGGAACTACTAAAAAATATAAGTAAATAGCCTATTAATTCTGGTATGCTGTAATATATTTTGATGGCATAGGGAGTGAAGAGGAACCTGATACTGTGACAATTTCGACCAGTGGGCAGGCCCTCCACGAGCCAACAGCCTACAATCAAATGAAAATCAATCAGATATGTTCCATCAAACAGGCTAAACACTCGAGCAGACCAGCACGTGCATATAAGCAACTTAAGCAGTCAAGTTACATCCAGAGAGCAAACAAATGAGTCCACACCACCCATGTTCAGTTCAACATAAGTTACATAACCAAATAAGTTCGGATGCCCAAGGCCACAGCCACACGTCCACAAGCAAATAAATAAGTCCAGCAAAACAAGTTCAGCAAAATAAATAAGGAAACATTTGCAGAGCACGCTGGAGCAGGGGAGAGTGGGGGAAGACAGTTACTTGATGCTGCCCAGCAGGGAGGGGGCGGAGGCGGCGGAGGTGCAGCCTTCAGAGATGCTCAAGACCCAGCTTGGAGTGGTGGAGCAGGGGAGAGGCGGCGGCGGCGGCCAGAGGAGAGGCAGCGCCAGGGGAGGGGCGCCAGGCGAGAGGCGGCTGGGGGAGGGACTCGGTCTGGGGCGTAGGGTTTCACCGGTATGTGATATTCAGATGGCTTCTTGTTAAGGACAATTGTAATACCAAGGCTAATTTGTTTCACAAAAACATCTCTCTATGAGATACTCCCTAACAAACTGGAACGAAGTATTCAGAAAAATTATGGATCACATTAACTATGTTGTCTGCAATATTATACTATCTCTGATCCTAAAAAAGTGTCGCAAGTTATATTATGAGTTATAACTATCACAGTTGTTTTTTCAAAACATAATTTTAGGATTGGAGGGAGTATTAAACTTCAATATATTTGAATCATAGGTTAAAGCATCTTAAACATGTGATGTAAAATCCATCATTTGATGTCAAATTCTTTTTTTTTTTGCATTATCATGCTAAAAAATTGCTCCAACACATGATATTAACGTAAATTTTAAGTATCATATTTTAGGTCTGCCTAAAAAAATAATCCTAGTGATGCAAATTTGCATCACCCGCCGTCATATGCCCCTGTCACAAAAACTGCCCTCAACCACCTCCTGCATGCGCGTGAAACTTTAGCGCCGCCCCGCGCCCACGCACACCATTGTTGATCTGCCATCAAGGATTCAGCCTCCTCCGACCCTATCCGCCCCTCTCCGTCGCTGTCCATATCGCATTTCATCGCCAAATCCCGCCTTCCCGCGCCACGCTTTCACCGAATCTGCCATTATCGCCGCGCGTAGATCCCCCTCTATAGATCCGTCTTTCAATCGTTGTTTGTTGATGTTGTCGTGCCACCGCATTAAGAGTTCCACCGACATCCACGACATGCCCAATTTGATATGGGGTGGCCCGATCTTCTCAGTAAGCGAACGGTGAATATGAGGGCGATGATAGATAACTTGTATGTAGCCGATGAACTCTCCTCGCTAGATTCCTGTTGCCAATGCGACATCTCTCTACCCTTTGGATATTCACAACTTCACACACGTGCGCAACGTAGCCGTCGACCACGAGACGGTGATTGCAATCTACTAATTCCCAGTGGAACAACAGATCACACAAGAACTTGCAGTAGAAGAACTTCAGATCGATACGAATTGAAGTCTTAATGATTCAAGAGGAAAACTTGAAGCTATTCTCAATATCTAGGGTTTAACTAAACATGGTCTAACCTAAAAACTCGTAGGGGGACTTATATTTATAGTCTAAGGGGGTCCATACTCGGATACAGGGGCCGTAGGCCCGTTTCTGCGCGCAGACAGCACGGTAGTACCGTGATTGGCGCGGTAGTACCGCGGGTGCGGTAGTACCGCGGCTACTACCGTAGCTCTCCTCACCTTTGCGGTAGTAGGCACGGTAGTACCGTAACCACTACCGTAATCCTTCTGTTGTCGCGGTAGTACGGGCGGTAGTAGGCCCGGTAGTACCGTGGCGCGGTAGTACCGCGGTCAGCGCGGTAGTACCGCGACCTGAAGTTTTGTCCTTCCTGGACTTGTCTTCCGGAGGTTCTTCTTCCCATGTAGCTTGTCCTTGCTCATTGGCTTCTTCTTCTTGAACCTCAGCTCCTCCTAGTTCCTTGTCTTCACCTTGATACATGATCATACAAACACACAAGGATTTAGGCAGTATATAATTCTCACTAAGCCGATCATCAGACTCGAGTAAGAGCAAATTCACCTGATGTTCTAATAACTTAGCATGGGCTCTTGTAATAGGTCCAAGTCGGATTTGATTGGCTTGTTCATCATGAAGAGTTGGGGAAGTAGTAGTTGTAGTAGGGATGTCCTCATCATCTCCCCCCCCCTTCAAAAGGCGTCGACCCCGACGCTCCGAGGTCATCTCCCATATGTGGTGATAAATCAGCTACATTAAAGTTGTTACTTGCACCTCCAAACTCAGCAATGGGAATATCAATCGAGTAGGCATTATCATTGATCTTGGCCAGCACTTTATAAGGACCAGCACCACGTGGCTTCAACTTGGAGTTCCTCAATCCTGGAAATCTATCCTTGCGCAGATGTACCCAAACCATATCTCCAGGCTGAAATAGAACTTGCTTTCGTGACTGGTTGCGTGCAGCAGCAACGTTCTTGCCTTGCTTCTCAATAGCCTCTCGTGTCTTCTCATGAATCTTCTTCACGTAATCTGCTCGTTGGGATGCCTCCATATTAACTCTGTCCTGCAATGGAAGAGGCAATAAATCAAGGGGTGTAATAGGCTTAAAACCATAAACCACCTCAAAAGGATAAAGCTGAGTAGTAGTGTGTACTGCCCTGTTATAAGCAAACTCAACATGTGGCAAACAGTCCTCCCATTCACGCAGATTTTTCTTGATCATAGCTCGCAGCAATTGTGACAATGTTCTATTGACCACCTCCGTTTGACCATCAGTTTGAGGATGACATGTAGTGTTGAACATTAGCTTTGTTCCTAGCTTTCCCCAAAGTGTCTTCTAGAAGTAGCTCACAAACTTTACATCCCTGTCAGAAACAATTGTCTTGGGCACTCCATGCAAGCGTACAATCTCCCTGAAAAACAGGTTAGCAACAGGCGACGCATCGTCTCTCTTATGGCAAGCAATAAAATGTGTCATCTTGGAAAATCTATCCACTACCACAAATATACTATCATGACCATATTTAGTACGTGACAATCCTAACACAAAGTCCATACTAATATCTTCCCAAGGTGTGGTAGGAGCCGATAGTGGAGTATACAAACCGTGAGGCTTCAGTTTGGACTTGGATGTGTTGCATACAATGCAGCGTCGAACAAACCTGTCCACATCACGCCTCATTCTGGGCCAATAAAAATTATCAGCAAGCATGAGTAGTGTCTTCTCACGCCCAAAGTGACCCATCAATCCTCCTGCATGTGATTCCTGAAATAATAGCAAACGCACAGAAGATTCTGGAACACAAAGTTTGTTAGCTCGAAACAAAAATCTATCATGGATGTGAAACTTGTCCCAAGCATTCCGAAGCAAACACAAACGATATGGTTCAGCAAAATCATGATCAGTTGCATATAAATCACACAAACTCTCTAATCCAGGAATTTTAACATCAAGATGTGTCAATAACATGTTCTTCCTAGAGAGAGCATCAGCAACAACATTATCTTTCCCTTTCTTATATTTGATGATGTAAGGAAAAGACTCAATGAACTCAACCCATTTAGCTAAGCGCCTATGCAAGTTAGATTGCTCTTTCAAGTATTTCAAAGCTTCATGATCAGAATGTATGATAAATTCTTTTGGCCACAAATAATGTTGCCAAACTTCAAGAACTCGAACAAGTGCATACAATTCTTTATCATAAACAGGGTAGTTCAATCTAGCACCAGAAAGTTTCTCACTGAAATAAGCAATAGGTCTACCTTCTTGCATCAACACACCACCAATGGCTATACCACTAGCATCACATTCAACTTCAAATTGCTTAGCAAAATCAGGTAATGCAAGTAAGGGTGCAGAAGTAAGAAAACGTTTCAGCTCATCAAATGCAAGGTCTTGGGCAACGCCCCAAACAAAAGGCACACCTTTCTTAGTCAATTCATTCAACGGTGCAGCAATAGTACTAAAGTTTTTCACAAAACGTCTATAAAAACCAGCAAGACCGTGAAAACTTCGTACTTGGCTAACATTCATGGGAGTAGGCCAATTTTGAATTGCCTCAATTTTAGAAGAATCTACTTCTACCCCATGCTTAGATACAACAAATCCCAAAAATATGACCTTATCTTTTGCAAATGTGCACTTCTCAAGATTAGCATATAATTTAGAATCACGCAACACTTGCAAAACTTGTCTAATATGATCAGCATGTTCAAATTCATTGCGGCTGTAAATAAGTATATCATCAAAATACACAACCACAAAATGTCCAATAAACTCCCTAAAAACATGGTTCATTAATCTCATGAAAGTACTAGGAGCATTAGTAAGACCAAAAGGCATAACTAACCACTCATATAAGCCGAACTTAGTTTTGAAAGCAGTTTTCCATTCATCCCCTTCTTTCATCCTAATTTGATGGTATCCACTACGCAAATCAATTTTAGAGAAAATAGCAGCACCACACAATTCATCAAGCATATCCTCTAAACGTGGAATAGGATGACGATATCGAATAGTAATGTTATTAATAGCTCTACAATCTACACACATACGCCATGTACCATCTTTCTTAGGAACCAAAATAACAGAAACAGCACAAGGGCTAAGGCTGACACGAATATACCCTTTATCCAGAAGCGCTTGTACTTGTTGCTGAATTTCCTTCGTCTCTTGGGGGTTTGTCCTGTATGGTGCCCGGTTAGGAAGAGTTGCACCCGGTATAAGATCAATTTGGTGCTCAATACCATGCAAGGGTGGTAATCCCGCTGGAACCTCCGCCGGAAACACATCATCATAATCCTGCAAAACAGTAGACACACCAGAAGAAATAGGATGGTTATCATTAGAAACCAAAACCTCGCCTTTATACATGAGGACAAGAGGTATGGCTGTAGGATCCTCACTAAATTCTCTCATGTCTTCTTTTGTGGCTAATGTAAGCAAACTAGTCTCTCTCGCACTTTTCGTTATATTATCACTCACAGCTACATTGTTCTCTCGTGTTTGTTCTACATTCACCTCTACCTTCTGACGAGACTCATTCCCAATTTGCTGTGGGGACATAGTGTAAGGCCCGATATGCGGTACTGTTTGTAAGGCCCAATATGCGGTACTGTTCCAGATCTAGATGTTTCCATCCAGATCCGGGGACGAAGCACATATCGGTCCCACCGCGAAATATGACATAGCCATATGCCCCGGATTTCCAACATGATATCACAACATTACAGATACAAGGATACAACATCTCATACAATCGACATACAACTGCCTCAAATACAATACGACAACGGAAGATACATGTCTGAGTACAGACTACAAGCACATGCCTAGTGGCAAAGAGAAAAACATCGATCCCATAACCACACAGGTCCAGGCCCTCCGCCGGGATCCGCCTAACTAGTCGTCGTCGAGTCTCCACGTGAAACATCGATCACCATACCTGTTGTCGATCAAGAACCCTGAAAAGAGTTTGGGGGTAGTATCATGAGTACAGAGGTACTCAGCATCCAACTGTAGTGGTCAACTGACCCAGCAAGGACTTCATCACTCGTCATTCTAGGACAACTAGTAGTTTACGGTAAGGAAGGGGTAAGTGGTGAGGTCCTGCCGCACTAGCATTTATGAAGTGGCTAATGATCTAGAGAGTAAGATAAGAAGCCAAGCATTCGATGAGGAATCGCCTCCAACAAGTCTTGCTATCAACTACTTACGCAAACATAACACCTATCCTATCCTTGTCCTCCTCTTCGCATCCCGACGAAGAAGAAGCAGTCAAGGCACACACACGTTGATCAAGTTATATTAAGATTATCTCAGTTGTTGTTGTCTATGAACAAGGAGTAGGTCTCAAGTCGTCCATAACCGTGGACACGGCTTCTCGAAAAGATTTAACCCTGCAGGGGTGTACCAACTGCCCATTACGAGGCTCTGCACGCACGTCCATCTCTCTCAGTTGCTACCCATCACAGGCAACCATTTTATGATTTAGTTCCAAGAGATCCGAAACGACAGGTCCCTCTAGCTAACAACGAACAAATCTGGGTGACCCCTGGTGAGTCGACATCCATCTCAGGAGCCGACCGCTCTCTCGATCTGGTCTCTACCGTCTGTCGCAGGTTTGGATAGCCGGTTAATCACACATGGGACACCGGGTCCTCAGCCGGACAAGGTGGCCAGCAAGGGAACTAAGTCCTCACTGGTCCAGGTTGGTTTGTAAAACAACTGGCGGCCGACCAGCACACACACGGTTTCAAATGGTAAATCAGCTTGGGCCACCACTAGAAATGTTTGAAGCTAGGTAGGTAAGAAAAGGGGACCCCATAAAATCCCACACGCGGTTAGGCACGCTCGGTCTTAAAACCAATACCCGGAACTCGGATCCTAGGTGACTCGAAGGGAACAAAGATTCGGGGCGGGATAGCCTAGACCTTCCATCCTTCGTCGAATATAGTCAACATTTATAATAATCATATCATCAACAACAATATAATAATGTGATATCCCAAAGGAGTAACAGGGTAACATCGTAGCATCCTAAGCATGCATACTAAGCAGGGGCTGAGCAACGAGCAATAGTAACATAGCAGTACAAGGTTTGCTGGGAGGGGACATGGCTGTATCGGTTTGAAAGAGGTTGTAAACATGTGGTAGGATCAAACATCGAGCCTAACCTATACTAGCATGCAAACCGCTGGTTGAAATAGAATGGATCATAAGTAATGCATAGTCCTTGCCTGTTGATAAGTCGGTTTCCGAAGGTGTAGCTGATCGCAAGCTCGCATCGTCTTCGAGAGGTACCCGCGGAAGCACACAAGACGAAAACACTGGAAGCCAATCAACGAGCATCATCTATTACTACAGATCAAACACGAGCAAGCAATAACAAGAAGCAACACGAGACATCGCACCTACCGTCGAGAGCGGTTACTAACAATTTAAGTGGGGTATCGATCACACACGACGAATACCGCATGTTTACGGTGGTTCAAGTTGCTTAGCTACAGGTGATCAACAAAGGTTGTTAACATGGCAAAGCACAGAAGCATGGCATAGCACACAAACATTACAAGGGGTGAAGCATAAATAAACTACCTAAGCTAGTCAATTTAAGTGGGGTGAAATCCTAGACATGCAAACTTATTGCGGACCCCATGATAAATATTGCATTTAGTACTGTTTTGCCCTAAACAATATTTTATTATTTTTATTAGCAAGCAAGAGCAGCATAAACACAATCTACATGCAATTCTAGTCAAGTTACATATAAAGAACATTTCAAACAGAGCAACAGACAAAAAGTTATAGCAGTTACAGTTTACAGTGGCAGGCAGTGTAATTAGCAGGTAAACAGCAAGTAAACAAGCTCAAACATGGCAACAAGCAACATTTTAATAATCTACACGCAAAACGGAGCAACTTTCATGTAGAAAGCGTCTCCATCGGAGCTACCGGTGAAAAGTTATAGCTACCGCAAAGAACAACTAAAACTGCCTAAATAAAAAGCCTAGAAAACAAAAAAAACACTACTGGGCCGAAACTAGTGCTATTTGGGCCCAACAGGAAAAAAAACAGATCTAAAAAAAAGGGGGCTCACCTCTTGGGCCGAGGCCCAAGTGGCCTGGACAGGGGGGGCTGGCGCTGGGGCAGGCTGGCCTGGGCTGGGCCGCCTGGAGGGGCGCTGGCCCAGGTGGCGGCTGGGTTCGGCCGATCGGATCGGGGCGCCTCCCGATCCCGAACGGGGAAGGCGGCGGCGCATGGCTTGGCCGACCGGTGGCGGGCGCGACCAGGTCCGGGAGGACCGACGGAGGCAGGGAGGGCGTGGATTCGGTTGCCGGCTGCCGGACCTGGCCGGTGGCGGGCTTGAGGCGGCGGCGAGCAGAGCTTCAAGTGGCGGCGCGTGCTTGGTCCGAGGCGGCCATGGCTGTGCACACAGAGAGGAGAGGGAGGTTAGGGGAGAGGAGGGAGGAGAGGGAAGGAGGAGAGGGAAGGGAAGGGAGAGCTCGTCGGGGTGAGGAGGGAGTGCGGCGGCCGGGCTGGACGCCGCGGCTGCGGCCGTGGAGGCGCCCGACGCGTGGAGGCGGGAGGAGAGATAGAAGGCTATGGGCAGCTCCACGGGGCGACGTGGCACAATCCCAGGCCGTCGGATCTGACGATCTGACGGCCCAAAACTCATTGGGCATAAAATTGGACGAAAAATGGGGTATTTTGTGCCAGATCTGGGGCTGGTGGCTGCCTAGGTGCTTAGGGAAACCCTAAGTGGTGGGGTGGTCTATTTGTAGCCCAGGTGGCTGGCAGTTTGCAAAAACATCTCCGTTTTTTCTCTCGCGCGCGCGGTGCTCACGTTTCTGACCGCCGGGGGTCCGCAGGACCTCCGATTCAGGTAAAACTTCGAACTACGCGATCATCGCGTCGAGCCGGAGGCATTCACCTCACGCTGGAACCGTTCCGAAAACACTTTCCGGCGCGCTATAGAAATAACCCGTTTAATTATTAAACGGGGTTTTTCGTTCCGTTGGCTGCGGCTGGCCTCGTGCGGTTTTCGCGACGGTGATCGGGTGAAACCCGGTGTCGCAAAGGTCGAGTGTCGAGGTGGCAAGGGTCGGTCTCCGTCCGATACGAGATAAGAGGGGGGAAATAATCGTCGATCGATAAATCGGGGATGCAAACACCGCAAACAAATCAGACAATCAAACAATTCACACCGAAAACAAAATTTTTGATTTTTGTGAAAACTGGGTTGTTACACTGTTCCAGATCCAGGTGTTTCCACCCAGATCCGGGGACGAAGCACATATCGGTCCCACCGCGACATATGACAAAGCCATATGCCCCGGATTTTCAACATGATATCACAACATTACAGATACAAGGTTACAACATCTCATACAAACGGCATACAACTTCCTCAAATACAATACAACAACGGAAGATACATGTCTGAGTACAGACTACAATCAAATGCCTACTGGCAAAGAGAAAACATCGATCCCAGAACCACACGGGTCCAGGCCCTCCGCCGGGATCCGCCTAACTAGTCGTCGTCGAGTCTCCACGTGAAACGTCGATCACCATACCTGTTGTCGATCAAGAACCCTGAAAAAAGTTTGGGGGTAGTATCATGAGTACAGAGGTACTCAGCATCCAACTGTAGTGGTCAACCGACCCAGCAAGGACTTCATCACTCGTCATTCTAGGACAACTAGTAGTTTACGGTAAGGATGGGGTAAGTGGTGAGGTTGCTTCCGCACTAGCATTATGAAGTGGCTAACGGTCTAGAGAGTAAGATAAGAAGCCAAGCATTCGATGAGGAATCGCCTCCAACAAGTCTTGCTATCAACTACTTACGCAAACATAACACCTATCCTATCCTTTTCCTCCTCTTCGCATCCCGACGAAGAAGAAGCAGTCAAGGCACACACACATTGATCAAGTTATATTAAGATTATCTCAGTTGTTGTTGTCTATGAACAAGGAGTAGGTCTCAAGTCGTCCATAACCGTGGACACGGCTTCTCGAAAAGATTTAACCCTGCAGGGGTGTACCAACTGCCCACTACGAGGCTCCGCACGCACGTCCATCACTCTCAGTTGCTACCCATCACAGGCAACCATTTTATGATTTAGTTCCAAGAGATCCGAAACGACAGGTCCCTCTAGCTAACAACGAACAAATCCGGGTGGCCCCCGGTGAGTCGACATCCATCTCAGGAGCCGACCGCGCTCTCGATCTGGTCTCAACCGTCTGTCGCAGGTTTGGATAGCCGGTTAATCACACATGGGACACCGGGTCCTCAGCCGGACAAGGTGGGCCAGCAAGGGAACTAAGTCCTCACTGGTCCAGGTTGGTTTGTAAACAACTGGCGGCCGACCAACACACACACGGTTTCAAATGGTAAATCAGCTTGGGCCACCACTAGAAATGTTTGAAGCTAGGTAGGTAAGAAAAGGGGACCCCATAAAATCCCACACGCGGTTAGGCACGCTCAGTCTTAAAACCAATACCCGGAACTCGGGTCCTAGGTGACTCGAATGGAACAAAACGTCGGGGCGGGATAGCCTAGACCTTCCATCCTTCGTCGAATATAGTCAACATTATAATAATCATATCATCAACAACAATATAATAATGTGATATCCCAAACCAAGGAGTAACAGGGTAACATCGTAGCATCCTAAGCATGCATACTAAGCAGGGGCTGAGCAACGAGCAATAGTAACATAGCAGTACAAGGTTTGCTGGGAGGGGACATGGCTGTATCGGTTTGAAAGAGGTTGTAAACATGTGGTAGGATCAAACATCGAGCCTAACCTATACTAGCATGCAAACCGCTGGTTGAAATAGAATGGATCATAAGTAATGTATAGTCCTTGCCTGTTGATAAGTCGGGTTCCGAAGGTGTAGTGGATCGCAAGCTCACATCGTCTCCGAGAGGTACCCGCGGAAGAACACAAGACGAAAACACTGGAAAGAAATCAACGAGCAAGCATCTATTACTACGAAGCAAACACGAGCAAGCATCAACAAGAAGGCAACACGAGACATCGCACCTACCCTCGAGAGCGGTTACTAACAATTTAAGTGGAGTACTCGTCACACACGACGATACCGCACGTTTACGGTGGTTCAAGTTGTTTAGCTACAGGTGAGCAAAGGTTGTTAACATGGCAAAGCACAGAAGCATGGCATAGCACACAAACATGGCAAGAGGTGAAGCATAAATAAACTATCTAATCTAGTCACTTTAAGTGGGGGGTAAAACCTATACATGGCAAACTATTGCGGACCCCACGATATTTATTGCATTTGGTACTGTTTTTCCCTAAACTATATTTTATTATTTTTATTATCAAGAAACAGCAGCAAAAACACAACCTACATGCAATTCTAGTCAAGTTACATCTAAAGAACATTTTAAACAGAGCAACGGTTAAAAAGTTATTGCAGTTAAAGTTACAGTGACAGGCAGTGTAATTAGTAGGTAAACAGCAAGTAAACAAAGCTCAAACATGGCAACAAGCAACATTTTAATAATCTACGCGCAAAACGGAGCAACTTTCATGTAGAAAGTGTCTCCATCGGAGCTACCGGTGAAAAGTTACAGCTACCGCAAAATTACAACACAATCTGCCTAAATTAATAAAAAAACTAGCAGAAAAAAAGCTAAATGGGCCGAAACTACTGGCCCAACAGAAAAATAGAAAAAAAAAAAACGGGGCGCTTACCCTGCTGGGCCGTGGCCCAAGAGGCTGGAGAGGGGGGCTGGGGCAGGCCGGCCTGGGCTGGGCCGCCGTGGCTGCAGCGCTGGAGGCAGCCCACCTGGCTGGTGCGCCCAGGGCGGTTGGAGCGGCTCGGGCTCCTCCCGTGCCCGTCCTGGCGGCGGCCGGTGGCTGGCTTCCAGCGGCGCCTGGCGTGGGGTTCCAGCGAGGAGGGAGGGCGGCAGCGGGAGCTGCAGGGAGGCGGATCCGGTCGGGGCCGGGCTCGGGAGGCCGGAGCTCCTCTGGCTGGCGCGGGGGGTGAAGCTCCCGTGAGCTCCATGGCCGGACCGGCGGCGCGCCTGCAAGAGAAGAAAGAGAGGGGTAAGAGGGGGAGGGAGAAGAGGAGAAGGGAGAGGAGGAGAGGAGATGGGGCGCGCGGCTCAGGAGGCTTGCCGGCGTCGAGCCGGAGGGAGGCGGCAGCGGCCTCGGGTCCGCGGCGGCTTGGGGAGAGTGAGGAGAGAGGAGAGATGGATGGGGTTGGTGGAGGCTAGGCGCGATCTGGACCGTCGGATCTCCGGATCTGACGGTCCAAAACTCATTGGGCAGAAAATTGAGCAAAATTGGGGGTGTGGCTGCAAATATGGCTAGGGAAACCCTAGAAATGGGGTGGGAGTGTGGTGGTCTTTATATAGCCCCGGTGGCTGGCAGTTTGCAAAAACATCTCCGTTTTTTCTCTCGCGCGTCCGGTGCTCACGTTTCTGACCGCCGGGGGTCCGCAGTACCTCCGATTCGGGTAAAACTTCGAACTGCGCGATCAGTGCGTCGAGCCGGCGGCGTTCACCTCGCGCTGGAACCGTTCCGAGAACACTTTCAGATGCGCTATAAAAATATCCCGTTTAATTATTAAACGGGGTTTTTCGTTCCGTTGGCTGCAGCTAGTCTTGTGCGGTTTTCGCGGCGGTGATCGGGTGAAACCCGGTGTCGCACAGGTCGAGTGTCAGGGTGGCAAAGGTCGGTCTCCGTCCGATACGAGATAAGAGGGGGAAAATAATCGCCGATTGATAAATCGGGGATGCAAACACCGCAAACAAACAACAATGAAACAATTCACACCGAAAATAAAAAATTTAATTTTCTTTATGAAAACTGGGCTGTTACAATAGAACACCACCAACAAGGATCTCGTCCCGAGATCCTGGACGATCCGGGAGAGAGGGGGGAGAGAAAAGAGAGTCGACAATCTTCAACACCAGCAACAAGGGACTCTGTGTCAGAACCCTCTGTTAGGTATGTACTAGGGTTAGTTAGTGCCTTTGCATCATGTCAAAATTTCAAAAGGAATCTTTGAAATCCAATTCAAAATCAAAATGGGAGAAGGAACACCCCCCAGGTGAATTAATTCAAAAGGCCAGATAAAAATCTTTTCCAAAAATTCATGTTAGAGTTTTGAAAAGTCTTATAAATGAGTGTGATCACATATCAAGTGATGTGGGACCCACCCCATGCTCATAGATTTTTCAAATATTCAAACAGTACCTTGGAATTAAAGAAATACCCCTATTTGATTTAAAATTCAAATCATTTGAATTTTAAAAATGTTGAAAGTTTATAAGTGGTTAGTCTATATTATTATGAGGCCACATAAAAGTTTTCAGCATTTAATAAAATGATTTGGTATTTTTACCAAAGTCAAAAAAAATATACAGAAAAACAGAAAGGAAAGATTAAACAGAAAAAGAAAAAGGCTTACCTGGCGCCTAGGCGAAGCCGGCCCACCCCAGCCCAGCCGGCCCAAAAGGCACGGGGGTCTTCTTCCCCGTCCCGCGCCTCCAAGCTGCTCGGTGGAATGCCACCGAGCTAGCTGGTGACGCCACGTCGTCGCCGAGGAGCTTCCAGCCCTCCCCGTGGCCTCTTCTCGCACCTGGACGCGCCTGGAGACGCCGTGAACTCATTCCCCCCCCCCCTCCACGAGCTCCCTCCCCTCCTCTCTCGCCCGTCTCCTCGTCGCCCGAGAAGAACGCCGGAGCGCCGTCGAGCCCCCGCGTGGCCACCGTGCTCCCCGCGACGCCTCGAGCTGTCCAGAAGAACCGCATCCGTCGCCTTCATCGACCTGCAGAAGGAATCGGAGCCGAGCGCCTCCACGAGCTCGCTAGCTTCATCGTCTTCACCGCCGGCCGCCGCGAATCGTCCTCAAATTCCGGCCAGCTCCGAGCTTCCCCGAGCCCACTAGCCATCCCGTCCCATTCGTGGTGAGCTTCTCACCGTTTCCCCTAACCTAGCGCCCTCCCTCTCGTTCTCTAGCCGGATCCGCCATGGATGCCGAAGCACGTCGCCGCCATGGATGAGCTCGAGGTCGCCCCTGTGCCCCTTCGTCTCAACCAGAGCGCGCGTTTGGCTCCTGAGCATGCCATCGTTCGAACACACGCAAGGACAGCTCAAACCGTGCACTACAGCCACATCTGCAACCTCGCCGTGGTTCTGCTTCCGTCGGAGTCGTCGCCGTCGTCGCTCCCGGCCTCCCCGTGAACCCCCGATGCCTCCAGAAGACGCGGACGACCTCCAGGAGCAAGCCGGTGCCCTCCGTTTTCCCTCCCGTGGCCGGAATCGAGTTCCCGTGCAGCGCCGCCACGACTTCAGTCACCGGCGTTTAGCCGCCGGCGTGTCAGTGCTAACCCCCCCGGTTAATCACCTAATTAGTGACCCCTAGGTCACTGACCAGTGGGCCCAGTGGCTTAATTAAGCCACTGGATTAACTTAACCCACGGGTTAAGTGAACCCAGTCACTGACAGGGTGGCCCCACCTGTCAGCCCCCCCCTGCTGACGCAATAAATCATTATTGAATTTCCAGAAAATAAAAAATGTTTTAAAGAATTCCAGAAATTCCAGAAAATACCCCAAACTTTGGAAATTCATAGAAAATTCATATTAACTCCAAATTGGACAAATAATATATGAAAAATGATCAGGAGAAAATTATCTTTCCAAATATGCAACTTTCAACTATGTTTGAGTTGAATTTAAAATGGGACCAGTAGCATATGTCATTTGGTTTATTTGAATTCAATTCAAATTCAAATCAATTGATCTTGCAACTTGGACCATGGATTTAAGCTACAATTCAACCACACTTCAGAGGCATATCATACACATTTGAAGTTGATTCAAAATGATCAAACTATGTCACATTCAACTTGGCTAAGTTGAATTCAAATGTGGAGTTTGAATTTGCATTTTAAATGCAATATATTCCACTTAAATGGAATTGCCTCACACATCAAAACTTATACTTCAAGCTTTAACATTCAATCATGTGCTTGAGCATCGCATTCATATTGATTGCTACTTCGTGCTTGTTTGTCGAGTAGAGGTGGAACCGGAGCAAGAGGTCACCCCCTTCGCTGAAGATCCAGAGCCCGAACCTCGTCAGCAAGGCAAGCAAAACCCCATTGATCATGTCGATAAAATCCCACTTCCCTCTCATGTCTCGCTTATGCATTGTATAGGATGATCACCATGTTACGATTCTACCGCATAGATGAACCCATTCCTTTGCATGACCTATCTTTTGTCACAGTAGTAAGCAAACCACAATCCTTGCAAATGTAGGAGTTGGTTGATATCATGTGGCCCCTGCAAATGTTATCGCTTATTGCATGCTTAGTATGATACCATGTTGTTACTGTGATGTGAGTCGGGATGGTAGTGATCATGATGATGATGGTAGAAAAGTGTTGGTGAATCGACCCTAATACAAGGTGAACGATGAGAGGTTGTGTAGGAGTACACGGTGGGTTGTCTCGTTGAACACCGTCCTAAGTCCGAGTTCTTGTATGGTGATCCAAGATGAAGAGTACAACCACACATTGGGCTCACTGACCCCTCTCAACCTATTAACTCATCCCTTTCGATGTCCAGATGTCGCAGTAGTTCAGAGTTCTGGTAGGCTTGTGGCCTGGATGCTAAGTGAGAGAACGGCTCACCCGAGACCGGCTTACGCACCACGCACACATCGCTTTGGTCCACTTCGGTAAACCGGCCGGGTTCACGATAGTGGTAGCCAACCCAAGTAGGCGGCTTTCTTGGACTAGATAGGCTATGAGGTAACAGTTGTGGTGAGCATCCTCGCTGGCACCCCTTGAATGGTGTCGAGTACAAAGGCGTTAAATGATGATCATGTGTGTGTAGCGGTACACCCTTGCAAGGTTAACAAAACTATTCGAATAGCCGCGTCCGCGGTTATGGACTACTTGGAAAGCTTAGCTTGATTATTAGATAACTTGAACCGGATACTTCTAAAACACACCAAGATAAGTGTGAGTGCTATGGCGTGCTTCCTCGTGGGGAAGTCGAGGAAGGCACCATAGTGGTGTATTTGTTTGGAGAAAGTAGTGGACTCGTGTACGCTTCTTACCTCAAGTCTGGTACTCGTAGTTCAGGACTAGCCAAGTCAAAGCTGGCATTTCTGCAAGTGAACCCCACCTCCCTTTACCTTGATACATGTGCATGAGTAGTATAGCTCCTATGTAAGTCTTGCTGAGTACGACTTTGTACTCACGTTTGCTTAATATATGTTTTAGATGATGCCACTGACCCCGAAGGTGGCTTCTTCATCGAGCTGGACGATTGAAGACCAACTAGTCTAGTCCCAGTCAGCAGACTGGTTCCCTCGTGGAGGGCTTTGTGTTTAAATAAGGCTTCTTAAGCCACTTGTTAAACTTGTCTGTACTCAGACATAATTGCTTCCGTTCTGTGTTGTAATGTTGGATCACATGTATGTGATCTCTGTGTGTACTCTATAAGAGTTATAAATAAAATGTACACTTTGTAGAGAATTGCAATGGTACCTGCTGTTCATACAAGGCATGTGTGCTGCGTGTATGTCTATAACATGCATGTCTTTGTATGGGTTTTCGAGACCTTAGTTGTGTTTTGGTTGGCGGTCTTTCATACACCAAGTGGCCCTTAGATGTGCGCAGCTTGGGGCATCGCGATGCGATTGCTCGAGACTCCGTCTCGTGCACACTTTGTGGTATGATCGAGCCCGCCCTAGACCCCGACTAAGTGATCGGGCTGGAGTAAGTCTATGTAAGAGTTTCGAGATAGTCGATAGTATGGTTGAGGCGACTTGTCTTTGAATATGGGAGTTCACCACCCATATCTTTAGACTTGTGTGCGGACGATGAGGACCCATCACAGTTGATCATCCGGCCTGGATGGGATGCCCCTCATGTACGATGCTTTCCGAGAATGTTTAGTGCTTGGCCTTGTCTTCTTAGACAAGTGGGTGCGGTTCTCGGCTCTCCATATGACTATGTCTTAACTGGACTTGCATACGCTAACCCTGGGTCCCGACAGACTTGGTATCAGAGCAGGACTGACTGTAGGACTAGTAGCCTTGGCCGAAGTTGAGTCTAGCTTGCTATAGTTATATAGTTACTCTGGGTATATAAGGGAATAACGTAAGGCTTCTTTTTTCTTCTTACCCCCTTCGTTTTGAGTTCTGAGTCACCCTCATCTTACTCTATGGGAAGATAGGACTAGGCTCTCCTCTGTCTGATTAGCACATCTCGTTGATTGCTTCCTTATAGCCGTAGGGAAGTTGTGTCCAGGTTTTCCTAGCATTGTTGTAATGCTGATTTCTTACATCGTATTATGTAAGTGTTGTTTGCATATTGAAAGAAATTGTCATTTCTTACAATTACAGCCGTTATGCTGTCCGAGTCATTCCAGGTTTATCTCATAATCTGATGCAATTGCAAACTCCTTTCTGTTTCAGATGGCAGATCTTCCCCCTCGGCAGATTATTCGTTTGACCAGGTGCCTCGGTGTGCGTGGCCATCCCGCCACGTTGATCGAGATGATGTCCTATGTGGGATATCGATGGTACCCTGAGTACACCATCGAGGAGCAGTTCCACGACTTCAACCAGACGCAGTTCCACTGCATTGTCCGGATCTACCCGCACCACGTTGGAGTCACCCAGCCTATACACTTTGGACATGGCATTGGCGTTACCGAGAACATGGCTGTGCAGGATGCTGCATATTCATGTATTACACTGCTGAGAGAGGAGCACACTATGCTGAGAGAGACTTCATTCCGCTATATCCCTGCTGCACTTCCAGGAGAAGAGGGATATTACACCGGACTCTACTCAGACCACTCTGCAGAGGATCCAACACTTCAGGTGACTGCTAGGTTTGCTAGTGACAGCGATCGTGATGCACGCGCTCTCCGTTTTGAGCTCCACGCCACTCGAGTTCGTCTGTACCGAGCACTGACGCTCTTAGCACCCTTTGTGAGCGTGGGATCAGTTGAGTATGATGCGATCTATCCAGTGAGGACTCAGATGCCTTCTCGAGTTGCTTGGCCCGAGATTGGAGGCATTTTTCCACCTCGTGGTCCTTTGCTTCCACCCTACACTGGACCTAGGCCCCATCCTTGCCCAAATGGATATCAGGGTCCACAAGCCTCCGTGTTTTCCGATGGTCACCTCCAGCTACCGGGATACGCGGGTAACTTTTATGAGGACTACTATGGAGATGGAGATGAGTGAGAACGCCTGTGGTCTTACTTAGTGAGGATGTAGTAGTATCCTAGTATATGGTAAGCAAGGTGTCTAAGTTCCAGAGGCTTAGATAAATAATGTATAGGAAGTCAGAGTGCCTCTGAAGGATGTATCATCTTCATCACGTTTGTATTAGCTTAGTGCTTGTACTAAAACGATGTATGGTTTGTATGACAGCTTGTGAATATATGGCTTGTATGCTTTTATCACCATGTTGTCAAGATGATTACTTCCTTTGCTCTGTAATCCTTCCAGTACTTCAATACCTTGATTAGACTCTTGAAATCAACTCTGTTTGACTTTAGATTTTTCACCTTCAGGATGTCTCAAGGAACCCGTGGCCAGGTTGGTCGTAACCAAGGTCGTGGGAACGACCAGGAGGAAGGCAACCTTCCACCCCCACCCACGATGGCACAGGTTCTGATGGAAGTGGAGAGGAATCGTCGTGACTCTCACCACCTGCTGGAAGTCATCGCACGCAACACCACTCAGCAGCGCAATGAGCTGGTGTCCCTGAACGACTTCATCCGGCTTCATCCCCCGGTTTTCAGTTACTCCACCGAGCCCCTTGACGCCGATGACTGGCTCCGCAGCATCGAGAGGAAACTCCAAGCAGGCCATGTTGCAGATGGCGACAAGGTCAGCTATGCCACCTAGCACCTCGAAGGTGCAGCTAGCTCTTGGTGGGAGAACTTTCTGAATATGCGCCCCGTTGGACCACCTGCATCTTGGGAGGAATTCTGTGCCTCTTTCCGCGAGCACCACATTCCCAAGGGTCTTATGGACCGCAAGCGTGAGGAATTCTGTAACCTCACTCAAGGCAGAAGGACAGTTGACGAGTTCAGTCGTGAATTCAACCGACTTGCTCGTTATGCAACTGAAGAAGTCTCCACCGACTCCAAGAAACAAGAGAGGTTCCGTCGTGGCCTCAACAGTGGACTCCGTCGCGAGCTCAACCTTCATGACTTTGCCACATTCCAGGTCCTTGTCAACAAGGCCATCAAGGCAGAGGACATGAACACCCCCAACGATTTCCGCAAACACCCTAGAGATGATGGTTCATCCAGTTCTGGCTCCCAGAAGCGCAAGATCTGGATCCCAAATAGCATGTTCCGCCAGAACAACCCACCGAGGCCATCCTATGTGGCGCCTCGTCCACCAACCCAGTTCCACCCGGCTCCACCAAACAACCCAGCTCCACGCACTGTTTTCGGAGCTTGCTACAAGTGTGGTCAGGCAGGCCACTACTCTCGCGAGTGCCCCCAGAACCAGGTCCAGAACCAGAATGCTCCACCACGTGCCGGAGGCAACAACAACAACAATGGTCGTGGCAAGCCACCCCAGAAGGTCTACACCGCCAAACCCGCTCCTCCCGCCACTCGTGGACGTCTGAACCAGATTGCCGCCGAAGAGACTGACGACACCACTGACGTCATTCTTGGTACGCTCCCAGTCAATTTTGTTCCTACTTCCGTTCTTTTCGACCCAGGAGCATCTCATTCATTCATGTCGGAAAGTTATGCACTTCGTCATGAGTTACCCTTTGTTGAATTGTCCACCCCAATGGTTATTCAAACTCCAGGGTCAAGATGGCAAACTAATAGAGTAAGCCATGGTAATCAAATTGCAATTGAGGGTTTAGTATTCCTTGCTTCACTCATAGCCCTCAAGTCTTCAGATATTGATGTCATCCTTGGCATGGATTGGCTATCAAGACAGAATGCCTATCTGGATTGCAAAGGCAAATCCGTGAAACTCACCCACCCTTCGGGCAAAACAGTCAACTATACCTCACCCAGAACAAGAACCCAAGTGCATTCCTTGAATGTACTTCCCCTTCCCGAACTTGAAGATATTCCGGTAGTTCGTGACTTCCCGGATGTCTTTCCTGAAGAACTGCCGGGCATGCCACCCGACAGATGTGTAGAGTTTATAGTGGATCTTGTTCCAGGAACCGCACCAATTTCCAAACGCCCATATAAAATGACCCCACATGAGTTAGCTGAGCTAAAAACCCAACTTGATGCTTCGTTGGCAAAAGGCTTCATCCGCCCTAGCTCATCGCCATGGGGTTGTCCCGTTCTGTTCGTAAAGAAGAAAGATGGAACAGAAAGGATGTGCGTAGACTATCGCCCGCTAAATTTAGCGACGATAAAGAACAAATACCCACTGCCTAGGATCAATGATCTTTATGATCAACTTGCAGGATCCTCCGTCTTCTCCAAGATGGATTTGATATTAGGTTATCATCAGATCAGAATCCGAAACGAGGACATTCCCAAAACGGCTTTTACTACTCGTTATGGTCTTTACGAGTACACCGTCATGTCCTTTGGTTTAACCAATGCCCCCGCCACATTCTCACGCTTGATGAATTCGATCTTCATGGAGTACCTAGATAAATTTGTTGTGGTTTATCTCGATGATATTCTCATCTACTCGAAGAACGAAGGAGATCATGCTGAACACTTAAGGCTGGTATTGATGAAACTTAGAGAGCATCGCCTGTACGCTAAATTCTCCAAGTGTGAATTCTGGCTACCAGAAGTGACCTACTTAGGCCACGTGATTTCTGCAAAAGGCATTGCTGTGAATCCCGAGAGAGTTCAGGCCGTCCTTGACTGGACTCCACCTGAATCGGTTAAGCAAGTTAGGAGTTTTCTTGGCCTAGCCAGCTATTGCCGTCGCTTCGTCGAGAACTTTTCTAAAGTTGCAAAGCCTCTAACTGAACTCCTCAAGAAAGATAAGAAATTCTTATGGACTCCCAAGTGCGAGGAAAGCTTTCAAGAGCTAAAAAGAAGATTGACTTCTGCACCCGTACTTGCACCTCCAGACACCAAAAGGGATTTCGAGATCTATTGTGATGCATCACGGCAAGGGTTAGGATGCATACTTCTGCAAGATCGACATGTGGTAGCTTATGCTTCACGCCAGTTGCGGCCACATGAAGAGAACTATCCTACCCATGACCTTGAACTCGCTGCCGTAGTTCATGCCCTAACAACTTGGCGACATTACCTCCTTGGTAATCGTTGTGAGATTTATTCCGACCACCAAAGCCTCAAATATATTTTCACCCAGCCAGATCTTAATCTCAGGCAAAGACGCTGGATTGAGTTGATAAAAGATTACGACGTAGGAATTTCTTACACCCCAGGCAAAGCCAATGTCATGGCTGATGCATAAGTCGTAAGTCGTACTTTAACAACCTCATGTTACAGCAGTATCAACCACTTCTTCATGAGGACTTTCGCAAGCTCAACCTTGAAATTGTTCCTCATGGCTATCTTTCTACCTTGGTGGCGAAACCAACTCTTGAGGATCAAATCATAGTTGCCCAAAGGCGTGCACGAGGTGTTCGCCGGATCAAGGAGAACATTGCTAGCGGAGTTGCTAAATGTTTCTCCACAGATAGCAAAGGAACGGTATTCTTTGAAAATCGTTTGGTAGTACCTAAGAATAAGGAACTAAGGCAACTCATCCTCAAAGAAGCCCATGACACACCCCTCTCAATTCATCCCGGTAGCACGAAAATGTACCGAGATCTACGCCAGAGATTTTGGTGGACTAGGATGAAGAGAGACATTGCTCAATTTGTTGCCGAATGTGATGCTTGTCGTCGCATTAAGGCTGAACATCAAAGACCTGCTGGTACACTTCAACCTTTGTCTATTCCCGAGTGGAAATGGGACAAAGTCGGTATGGATTTCATCACCGGCTTTCCAAGAACCCAGAAAGGAAACAATGCCATCTTCGTTGTCATAGACAGGCTTTCCAAAGTTGCTCACTTCCTTCCGGTTCGCGAGTCTATAACTGCTAGCCAGTTAGCAGACTTGTACATCTCCAGAATTGTATCCCTTCACGGTGTTCCTTTGGAAATCAATTCTGATCGCGGTAGCCTTTTCACCTCTAGATTTTGGGGGAGCTTCCAACGTGCTATGGGAACTCATCTCTCCTTTAGTACAGCTTTCCATCCTCAGTCTAGCGGTCAAGTCGAAAGGGTTAACCAAATTCTTGAAGACATGCTCAGAGCTTGTGTTATCTCATTCGGAAAGAATTGGGAGCAGTCTCTTCCATTTTCCGAATTTGCTTATAACAATAGTTTTCAATCTAATCGGAACATGGCTCCTTTTGAACTCCTATATGGACGACGATGTCGAACACCACTAAACTGGTCTGAAACCGGTGAAAGACAATTCTTTGGACCGGACATGATCAAGGAAGCAGAAGAGCAAGTTCGCATTGTTCGTGATCAATTGAAAGCAGCCCAGTATCGTCAGAAAAGCTACTATGATCGTCATCATAGGCAAGAGAGCTACAATCTGGATGAGAAGGCTTACCTTCGGGTTACTCCTCTGAAGGGAACCCAACGTTTCGGTATCAAAGGCAAGTTGGCCCCACGTTACATCGGACCTTTCCGCATTCTAGCTAAACGTGGAGAAGTTTCCTACCAACTTGAACTACCCCCGCACCTTTCCCGAGTACACGATGTATTCCATGTGTCCCAACTCAGGCGTTGCTTCAAGGACCCCATCCGCGAAGTCGACCATGAAACGCTTGATCTCCAAGATGACCTTTCTTATCGAGAATACCCCGTTCGTATTCTTGATTCCGCAGAGCGTGTCACTCGTCGTCAGAAGATTAGGTTTCTGAAAGTGCAATGGTCACACCACTCTGAAAGAGAAGCTACGTGGGAAAGGGAAGACCGTCTCAGTGCCGAGTACCCACTTTCCTCCCACAGACTTCTGAATCTCGGGACGAGATTCTTTTGAGTGGGGGCGAGTTGTCAGAACCCTCTGTTAGGTATGTACTAGGGTTAGTTAGTGCCTTTGCATCATGTCAAAATTTCAAAAGGAATCTTTGAAATCCAATTCAAAATCAAAATGGGAGAAGGAACACCCCCCAGGTGAATTAATTCAAAAGGCCAGATAAAAATCTTTTCCAAAAATTCATGTTAGAGTTTTGAAAAGTCTTATAAATGAGTGTGATCACATATCAAGTGATGTGGGACCCACCCCATGCTCATAGATTTTTCAAATATTCAAACAGTACCTTGGAATTAAAGAAATACCCCTATTTGATTTAAAATTCAAATCATTTGAATTTTAAAAATGTTGAAAGTTTATAAGTGGTTAGTCTATATTATTATGAGGCCACATAAAAGTTTTCAGCATTTAATAAAATGATTTGGTATTTTTACCAAAGTCAAAACAAATATACAGAAAAACAGAAAGGAAAGATTAAACAGAAAAAGAAAAAGGCTTACCTGGCGCCTAGGCGAAGCCGGCCCACCCCAGCCCCGCCGGCCCAAAAGGGCACGGGGGTCTTCTTCCCCGTCCCGCGCCTCCAAGCTGCTCGGTGGAATGCCACCGAGCTAGCTGGTGACGCCACGTCGTCGCCGAGGAGCTTCCAGCCCTCCCCGTGGCCTCTTCTCGCACCTGGATGCGCCTGGAGACACCGTGAACTCATTCGCCCCCTCCACGAGCTCCCTCCCCTCCTCTCTCGCCCGTCTCGTCGTCGCCCGAGAAGAACGCCGGAGCGCCGTCGAGCCCCCGCGTGGCCACCGTGCTCCCCGCGACGCCTCGAGCTGTCCAGAAGAACCGCAACCATCGTCTTCATCGACCTGCAGAAGGAATCAGAGCCGAGCGCCTCCACGAGCTCGCTAGCTTCATCGTCTTCACCGCCGGCCGCCGCGAATCGTCCTCAAATTCCGGCCAGCTTCGAGCTTGCCCGAGCCCACTAGCCATCCCGTCGCATTCGTGGTGAGCTTCTCACCGTTTCCCCTAACCTAGCGCCCTCCCTCTCGTTCTCTAGCCGGATCCACCATGGATGCCGAAGCACGTCGCCGCCATGGATGAGCTCGAGGTCGCCCCTGTGCCCCTTCGTCTCAACCAGAGCGCGCGTTTGGCTCCTGAGCATGCCATCGTTCGAACGCACGCAAGGACAGCTCAAACCGTGCACTACAGCCACATCTGCAACCTCGCCGTGGTTCTGCTTCCGCCGGAGTCGTCGCCGTCGTCGCTCCCGGCTTCCCCGTGAACCCCCGATGCCTCCAGAAGACGCGGACGACCTCCAGGAGCAAGCCGGTGCCCTCCGTTTTCCCTCCCGTGGCCGGAATCGAGTTCCCGTGCAGCGCCGCCGCGACTTCAGTCGCCGGCGTTTAGCCGCCGGCATGTCAGTGCTAACCCCTCCCCCCCCCCCCGGTTAATCACCTAATTAGTGACCCCTGGGTCACTGACCAGTGGGCCCAGTGGCTTAATTAATCCACTGGATTAACTTAACCCACGGGTTAAGTGAACCCAGTCACTGACAGGGTGGCCCCACCTGTCAACCCCCCCCTGCTGACGCAATAAATCATTATTGAATTTCCAGAAAATCAAAAATGTTTAAAAGAATTCCAGAAATTCCAGAAAATACCCCAAACTTTGGAAATTCATAGAAAATTCATATTAACTCCAAATTGGACAAATAATATATGAAAAATGATCAGGAGAAAATTATCTTTCCAAATATGCAACTTTCAAATATGTTTGAGTTGAATTTAAAATGGGACCAGTAGCATATGTCATTTGGTTTATTTGAATTCAATTCAAATTCAAATCAATTGATCTTGCAACTTGGACCATGGATTTAAGCTACAATTCAACCACACTTCAGAGGCATATCATACAAATTTGAAGTTGATTCAAAATGATCCAACTATGTCACATTCAACTTGGCTAAGTTGAATTCAAATGTGGAGTTTGAATTTGCATTTTAAATGCAATATATTCCACTTAAATGGAATTGCCTCACACATCAAAACTTATACTTCAAGCTTTAACATTCAATCATGTGCTTGAGCATCGCATTCATATTGATTGCTACTTCGTGCTTGTTTGTCGAGTAGAGGTGGAACCGGAGCAAGAGGTCACCCCCTTCGCTGAAGATCCAGAGCCCGAACCTCGTCAGCAAGGCAAGCAAAACCCCATTGATCATGTCGATAAAATCCCACTTCCCTCTCATGTCTCGCTTATGCATTGTATAGGATGATCACCATGTTACGATTCTACCGCATAGATGAACCCATTCCTTTGCATGACCTATCTTTTGTCACAGTAGTAAGCAAACCACAATCCTAGCAAATGTAGGAGTTGGTTGATATCATGTGGCCCCTGCAAATGTTATCGCTTATTGCATGCTTAGTATGATACCATGTTGTTACTGTGATGTGAGTCGGGATGGTAGTGATCATGATGATGATGGTAGAAAAGTGTTGGTGAATCGACCCTAATACAAGGTGAACGATGAGAGGCTGTGTAGGAGTACACGGTGGGTTGTCTCGTTGAACACCGCCCTAAGTCCGAGTTCTTGTGTGGTGATCCAAGATGAAGAGTACAACCACACATTGGGCTCACTGACCCCTCTCAACCTATTAACTCATCCCTTTCGATGTCCAGATGTCGCAGTAGTTCGGAGTTCTGGTAGGCTTGTGGCCTGGATGCTAAGTGAGAGAACGGCTCACCCGAGACCGGCTTACGCACCACGCACACATCGCTTGGGTCCACTTCGGTAAACCGGCCGGGTTCACGATAGTGGTAGCCAACCCAAGTAGGCGGCTTTCTTGGACTAGATAGGCTATGAGGTAACAGTTGTGGTGAGCATCCTCGCTGGCACCCCTTGAATGGTGTCGAGTACAAAGGCGGTAAATGATGATCATGTGTGTGTAGCGGTACACCCTTGCAAGGTTAACAAAACTATTCGAATAGCCGCGTCCGCGGTTATGGACTACTTGGAAAGCTTAGCTTGATTATTAGATAACTTGAACCGGATACTTCTAAAACACACCAAGATAAGTGTGAGTGCTATGGCGTGCTTCCTCGTGGGGAAGTCGAGGAAGGCACCATAGTGGTGTATTTGTTTGGAGAAAGTAGTGGACTCGTGTACGCTTCTTACCTCAAGTCTGGTACTCGTAGTTCAGGACTAGCCAAGTCAAAGCTGGCATTTCTGCAAGTGAACCCCACCTCCCTTTACCTTGATACATGTGCATGAGTAGTATAGCTCCTATGTAAGTCTTGCTGAGTACGACTTTGTACTCACGTTTGCTTAATATATGTTTTAGATGATGCCACTGACCCCGAAGGTGGCTTCTTCATCGAGCTGGACGATTGAAGACCAACTAGTCTAGTCCCAGTCAGCAGACTGGTTCCCTCGTGGAGGGCTTTGTGTTTAAATAAGGCTTCTTAAGCCACTTGTTAAACTTGTCTGTACTCAGACATAATTGCTTCCGTTCTGTGTTGTAATGTTGGATCACATGTATGTGATCTCTGTGTGTACTCTATAAGAGTTATAAATAAAATGTACACTTTGTAGAGAATTGCAATGGTACCTGCTGTTCATACAAGGCATGTGTGCTGCGTGTATGTCTATAACATGCATGTCTTTGTATGGGTTTTCGAGACCTTAGTTGTGTTTTGGTTGGCGGTCTTTCATACACCAAGTGGCCCTTAGATGTGCGCAGCTTGGGGCATCGCGATGCGATTGCTCGAGACTCCGTCTCGTGCACACTTTGTGGTATGATCGAGCCCGCCCTAGACCCCGACTAAGTGATCGGGCTGGAGTAAGTCTATGTAAGAGTTTCGAGATAGTCGATAGTATGGTTGAGGCGACTTGTCTTTGAATATGGGAGTTCACCACCCATATCTTTAGACTTGTGTGCGGACGATGAGGACCCATCACAGTTGATCATCCGGCCTGGATGGGATGCCCCTCACGTACGATGCTTTTCGAGAATGTTCAGTGCTTGGCCTTCTCTGCTTAGACAAGTGGGTGCGGTTCTCGGCTCTCCATATGACTATGTCTTAACTGGACTTGCATACGCTAACCCCGGGTCCCGACACTCTGCTCCATGTCGTCGTCGAACTTTTGTCGAGATAAATTTCCGCAGAGAGACGAGATCGTCGGAAAAAAGAAACCGTCAGTGTCAAGAGGGAGAACGACAGCTAAAACCTGGTCAAAGGGATAGTGCTTTTCGATGCAAGTCGTGAAAACAGCGGGCAAAAGGAGGGAGAGCAAAGGACGACCCAGATGATACCCAAAATCGGAGAAGCTAAAGGTACTACAGGAATTCCCACCTGAGCTCGGAATCAAGACAATACTTCCCAAGCAAAGCATTGTAACAGTTCCGATACTCCACACACTCGAGATCCTAGAGTTTGAAGGGGGATAAGGCGAGAATAAAACACTTACGACACTTGTCCTGACCAGAGCAAGGGTAAGGAGTAAAAAGATTCCTACTCTCCGATAACTATCTTAGTAGCTAAAAAATAGTTTTTGTCTAGACTCGACTTCGGCCAGAGAAAGGATCCTACGGCCGGTAAGGCTCTGATACCAAGTTTTAAGGCCTGATATGCGGTACTGTTCCAGATCCAGGTGTTTCCACCCAGATCCGGGGACGAAGCACATATCGGTCCCACCGCGACATATGACAAAGCCATATGCCCCGGATTTCCAACATGATATCACAACATTACAGATACAAGGATACAACATCTCATACAAACGGCATACAACTGTCTCAAATACAATACAACAGCGGAAGATACATGTCTGAGTACAGACTACAATCAAATGCCTACTGGCAAAGAGAAAACATCGATCCCATAACCACACGGGTCCAGGCCCTCCGCCGGGATCCGCCTAACTAGTCGTCGTCGAGTCTCCACGTGAAACGTCGATCACCATACCTGTTGTCGATCAAGAACCCTGAAAAGAGTTTGGGGGTAGTATCATGAGTACAGAGGTACTCAGCATCCAACTGTAGTGGTCAACTGACCCAGCAAGGACTTCATCACTCGTCGTTCTAGGACAACTAGTAGTTTACGGTAAGGATGGAGTAAGTGGTGAGGTTGCTTCCGCACTAGCATTATGAAGTGGCTAACGGTCTAGAGAGTAAGATAAGAAGCCAAGCATTCGATGAGGAATCGCCTCCAACAAGTCTTGCTATCAACTAGTTACACAAACATAACACCTATCCTATCCTTGTCCTCCTCTTCGCATCCCGACGAAGAAGAAGCAGTCAAGGCACACACACGTTGATCAAGTTATAATAAGATTATCTCAGTTGTTGTTGTCTATGAACAAGGAGTAGGTCTGAAGTCGTCCATAACCGTGGACACGGCTTCTCGAAAAGATTTAACCCTGCAGGGGTGTACCAACTGCCCATTACGAGGCTCCGCACGCACGTCCATCACTCTCAGTTGCTACCCATCACAGGCAACCATTTTATGATTTAGTTCCAAGAGATCTGAAACGACAGGTCCCTCTAGCTAACAACGAACAAATACGGGTGGCCCCCGGTGAGTCGACATCCATCTCAGGAGCCGGTCGCGCTCTCGATCTGGTCTCAACCGTTTGTCGCAGGTTTGGATAGCCGATTAATCACACATGGGACACCGGGTCCTCAGCCGGACAAGGTGGGCCAGCAAGGGAACTAAGTCCTCACTGGTCCAGGTTGGTTTGTAAACAACTGGCGGCCGACCAGCACACACACGGTTTCAAATGGTAAATCAGCTTGGGCCACCACTAGAAATGTTTGAAGCTAGGTAGGTAAGAAAAGGGGACCCCATAAAATCCCACACGCGGTTAGGCACGCTCAGTCTTAAAACCAATACCCGGAACCCGGGTCCTAGGTGACTCGAATGGAACAAAACGTCGGGGCGGGATAGCCTAGACCTTCCATCCTTCGTCGAATATAGTCAACATTATAATAATCATATCATCAACAACAATATAATAATGTGATATCCCAAACTAAGGAGTAACAGGGTAACATTGTAGCATCCTAAGCATGCATACTAAGCAGGGGCTGAGCAACGAGCAATAGTAACATATCAGTACAAGGTTTGCTGGGAGGGGACATGGCTGTATCGGTTTGAAAGAGGTTGTAAACATGTGGTAGGATCAAACATCGAGCCTAACCTATACTAGCATGCAAACCGCTGGTTGAAATAGAATGGATCATAAGTAATGTATAGTCCTTGCCAGTTGATAAGTCGGGTTCCGAAGGTGTAGTGGATCGCAAGCTCGCATCGTCTCCGAGAGGTACCCGCGGAAGAACACAAGACGGAAACACTGGAAAGCAATCAACGAGCAAGCATCTATTACTACGAAGCAAACACGAGCAAGCATCAACAATAAGGCAACATGAGACATCGCACCTACCGTCGAGAGCGGTTACTAACAATTTAAGTGGAGTACTCGTCACACACGACGATACCGCACGTTTACGGTGGTTCAAGTTGTTTAGCTACAGGTGAGCAAAGGTTGTTAACATGGCAAAGCACAGAAGCATGTCATAGCACACAAACATGGCAAGAAGTGAAGCATAAATAAACTATCTAATCTAGTCACTTTAAGTGGGGGGTAAAACCTATACATGGCAAACTATTGCGGACCCCACGATATTTATTGCATTTGGTACTGTTTTTCCCTAAACAATATTTAATTATTTTATTGGCAAGCAACAGCAGCAAAAACACAACCTACATGCAATTCTAGTCAAGTTACATCTAAAGAACATTTTAAACAGAGCAACGGTTAAAAAGTTATTGCAGTTAAAGTTACAGTGGCAGGCAGTGTAATTAGCAGGTAAATAGCAAGTAAACAAAGCTCAAACATGGCAACAAGCAACATTTTAATAATCTACGCGCAAAACGGAGCAACTTTCATGTAGAAAGTGTCTCCATCGGAGCTATCGGTGAAAAGTTACAGCTACCGCAAAATTACAACACAATCTGCCTAAATTAATAAAAAAAACTAGTAGAAAAAAGCTAAATGGGCCGAAACTACTGGCCCAACAGAAAAATAGAAAAAAGAAAAAAAAAACGGGGCGCTTACCCTGCTGGGCCGTGGCCCAAGAGGCTGGAGAGGGGGGCTGGCGCTGGGGCAGGTCGGCCTGGGCTGGGCCGCCGTGGCTGCAGCGCTGGAGGCAGACCACCTGGCTGGTGCGCCCAGGGCGGTTGGAGCGGATCGGGCTCCTCCCGTGCCCATCCTGGCGGCGGCCGGTGGCCGGCTTCCGGCGGCCCCTGGCGTGGGGCTCCAGCGAGGAGGGAGGGCGGCAGCGGGAGCTGCAAGGAGGCGGATCCGGTCGGGGTCGGGCTCGGGAGGCTGGAGCTCCTCTGGCCGGCGCGGGGGGTGAAGCTCCCGTGAGCTCCATGGCCGGACCGGCGGCGAGCCTGCAAGAGAAGAAAGAGAGGGGTAAGAGGAGGAGGGAGAAGAGGAGAAGGGAGAGGAGGAGAGGAGATGGGGCGCGCGGCTGAGGAGGCTTGCCGGCGTCGAGCCGGAGGGAGGCGGCGGCGGCCTCGGGTCTGCGGCGGCTTGGGGAGAGAGTGAGGAGAGAGGAGAGATGGATGGGGTTGGTGGAGGCTAGGCGCGATCTGGGCCGTCGGATCTCCGGATCTGACGGTCCAGAACTCATTGGGCAGAAAATTGAGCAAAATTGGGGGTGTGGCTGCAAATGTGGCTAGGGAAACCCTAGAAATGGGGTGGGAGTGTGGTGGTCTTTATATAGCCCCGGTGGCTGGCAGTTTGCAAAAACATCTCCGGTTTTTCTCTCGCGCGTCCGGTGCTCACGTTTCTGACCGTCGGGGGTCCGCAGTACCTCCGATTCGGGTAAAACTTTGAACTGCGCGATCCGTGCGTCGAGCCGGCGGCGTTCACCTCGCGCTGGATTTGTTCCGAGAACACTTTCCGACGCGCTATAAAAATATTATGTTTAATTATTAAACGGGGTTTTTCGTTCCGTTGGCTGCGGCTGGTCTCGTGTGGTTTTCGCGGCGGTGATCGGGTGAAACCCTGTGTCGCACAGGTCGAGTGTCAGGGTGGCAAAGGTCGGTCTCCGTCCGATACGAGATAAGAGGGGAAAAAATAATCGCCGATTGATAAATTGGGGATGCAAACACCGCAAACAAACAGACAATCAAACAATTCACACCGAAAACAATTTTTTATTTATGAAAACTGGGCTGTTACACATAGGATGGAGATTAACTTTCTTGCCCTTGAACTCCAAATGATCTGTATTGGCTCGGCCATTGTGTTGCACATGGCGATCATATAACCACGACCGACCCAATAAAAGATGAAAAACTGTCATAGGCACCACATCAAAATCGATGGAATCCTTGTATGGGCCTATCTCAAAATTTACGCGCACCATGTGATTCACCTTCATCTCACCACTGTCACTCAACCATTGGACATAATAAGGATTCGGGTGAGGTGAGTATTTCAGATTTAGCTTAGCACATAACTCCTTGCTTGCGAGGTTGCGGCAGCTACCTCCATCAATAATCACTTTGCAAGCTTTGTTGGGCCCAACGAGTGCCTTGGTTTGGAACAAAGTACAGCGCTGAGAATCAGCATGTGGCTGCACTGTAAGAGCACGTTGTGACACAACAATGGTAGGAGCATGCGATGGAAAAGCATCCATGCCTTCTTCACTATGATATCCCTCGTCATCGAATGCGGAAGGATCTTCATCATCACCAGTTTCATACTCGCCGGTATCTTCATTCACAAACATGACCTTTCTGTTCGGGCAAGCTCTCTTGAAGTGACCCGGATTAACGCAGGCATGACAAGTGATCTCGCGATTGCGAGCTGTAGACATGTTGGATCCTGCACTAGTGGCAGGGGCAGCTGGCTTCTTGGCCATAGAACCATTAGAGGCTGGCTTGAAAACTGAAGACGAAGCTCGAGTATTGGCACCATAAAGCTCCATAGGCGCGGCAGACGATGTCCTTGGAGAAAATCTGCTAGATGTGGAGTATCTTGACTTCGGTTGTGCCTCTTCTGCAAGCTGGGATTCAGCCTCCCTTGCAAGATGCAATAAATCATTCATATTATAGTATTGGTGATGCCGCACAATACTCTTGATATTAAATTTCATCCCATGGAGAAAACGTTGCATAGTCATCTCAACCTCTTCGCGAACTCGCGCATGTTGCAGCAACATCTCCATCTCCATATAGTATGCATCAACGGACATAGTACCTTGCTTCAATTGTTGCAATTTATCGAAAACTGTCCGTAAATAATTAGTGGGAACAAACCGAGCTTTCATGGTCGCATTCATGTCACGCCATGTACGAATAGGCTGCCCATTGGTTTCTTGTATCTCGGTCAACACACTCTCCCACCAACGCAAGGCATAACCGTCAAACTCGGACGAAGCAATCTTGATCTTCTTGTCCTCCGGATAATCATGCAAACGCCATAATTTTCCATCTTAAGCTCCCATGTGAGGTACTCTTCCACATCCGTGGAACCTTCAAATTTGGGGATGTTAAACTTGGGCTTGCTCAAGACATCTTCTTCCTGAATAGGTATACGGCGCGCACCAAAACCAAGTGGAGGTTGGCGACCCGGACCTTGAAGACCACGCCCACGACCTTGATTGCCCCTCAAGTCAGCATTGTCACCATGGACACTACCATCATCTTCCTGAGCGTCAGGTTGGCGTTGTACCATAGCTGCTTGTATGCCCGTGACAGATGTTGTCATTTGTTGTAGGCTCTGCTGTATAGCAGCAAGTTGTTGTTGCATAGTGGTGACTGCAGCTTCAGTCGCATCCACTTTCAGTTGGACCGCTTGAACATTTGTATCAATCGCATCAGCGGATTTAGTAAACATCCCAGTCAAGTGATCACGGAGACCTTCATATGCCTCCCATGTAACTGGCGCATCCTTGTCCCGTTTCTGCATCACATCAAAACCACTTTGAGACATGATTAGTAGGTTAGTGCACTAAATCAAAATCTTTTGGTGGACACTCACAACTCACTCAAAACTGACAAGAAAAGGTGAATCTTACCGTTCCAAAGTGAATAGTAATGCGTACCCGTTCGGATGGAGGACTAGTGCACGGATGTGATGAAGTGAATACCCGAGTAAAAGACTGAACACACGACAAAGCAGGATATATGTGGTGGAGCTATAGGTATGGCACCCTAACTACACCAATTCACAAATCCTAGTGCTGATCGTACCAAGAATTTCTACGGGAAGTCGGGAACACACGCAGTGGAGAACAACTAGGCAAAAGCAACTATGAAATTGAGCGCACAATATGTGTGGCGGAGTAATGCTCGTGTTGCAATTGCACTAGAGAGAAATTCTAGCAAAAGCTCAAAGTGTACGGGCACAAGATTGCTCAATCTACTAGTGCTACGTGGTAGAAAAAGGAACTCAAGGCTGCACAACTTATGGAAACCACTTGGCCTTTTCTGTCTCTTTTGCTAGGCTTTTTGCTCAACTCTTTCCTTTTTTTTGATTATTTTTCTCTTTTTCTCTTTTTTTTGACTTTTCTGACTCAACGTGAAGTAAACAACAACCCAACTCAACTTTGCACAAACCACTTGATGCACTTCAAAACCTATAGGAGCAGCCCGAAGAGCAAAGATATGCTAGTCTCAATAGGAAAGTGCTACACCAAAGAAAGGCTAACTATGGCTATCAAACGGAGACACAAACTGATGGATAAAAGACAACGAAAACGAACTAACTCGACACAAACCAATCTAACACGACAAAGACACTCCGACTTGTGAGACACAATTATAGGAAAAACTAAGACTCGATCAAAAATAAGTTACGCAAACTGGACGACGATCAGCAACTAAAACTTGGAAAAGATGCACTCTAGGTTATGGCAAAAACACTAAACCCTAATATTTTTGTATGGCTTTTTTTGGATAGGACGAAACAAAAACGATCTACGGGGGATTTGGTGGATGCTTACCGAGGAAACACTGGAAATCTGATACCAAGATGATATGGGGTGGCCCGATCTTCTCAGTAAGAGAACGGTGAATATGAGGGCGATGATAGATAACTTGTATGTAGCCGATGAACTCTCCTCGCTAGATTCCTGTTGCCAATGCGACAGCTCTCTACCCTTTGGATATTCACAACTTCACACACTTGCGCAACGTAGCCATCGACCACGAGACGGTGATTGCAATCTACTAATTCCCAGTGGAACAACAGATCACACAAGAACTTGCAGTAGAAGAACTTCAGATCGATACGAATTGAAGTCTTAATGATTCAAGAAGAAAGCTTGAAGCTATTCTCAATATCTAGGGTTTAACTAAACGTGGTCTAACCTAAAAACTCGTAGGGGGACTTATATTTATAGTTTAAGAGGGTCCAGACTCGGATACAGGGGCCGTAGGCCCGTTTCTGCGCGCAGGCAACACGGTAGTACCGTGATTGGCGCGGTAGTACCGCGGCTACTACCGTAGCTCTACTGACCTTTGCGGTAGTAGGCACGGTAGTACCGTAACCACTACCGTAATCCTTCTGTTGCCGCTGTAGTACGGGCGGTAGTAGGCCCGGTAGTACCGTGGCGCGGTAGTACCGCGGCCTGAAGCTTTGTTCTTCCTGGACTTGTCTTCCGGAGGTTCTTCTTCCCATGTAGCTTTTCCTTGCTCCTTGGCTTCTTCTTGAACCTCAGCTCCTCCTAGTTCCTTGTCTTCACCTTGATACCTGATCATACAAACACACAAGGATTTAGGCAGTATATAATTCTCACTAAGCCGATCATCAGACTCGAGTAAGAGCAAATTCACCTGCTGTTCTAATAACTTAGGACGGGCTCTTGTAATAGGTCCAAGTCGGATTTGATTGGCTTGTTCATCATGAAGAGTTGGGGAAGTAGCACTACTGGAATCCGCTCGTTTTCCATGTGTCTTTTCTTTACCGTCTGCATTTTTGCGGGGCGGACGGCAAAGAGGGTCTTTGCCATCAGCTGCAGACGGCAAAGATTGGCTTACGGTAAAGAGTGCTTTGCCGTCTATTTTTTTTCCACACATGGCAAAGAAGGACTTTGCCGTCTGTTTTTTCTTCACGCATGGAAAAGAGAAACTTTGCCATCTGTTTTTTGTTCACGCATGGTAAAGAGTAACTTCGCCGTCTGTTTTATTTTTACGCATGGCAAATATAGCTCTTTGTCGTCCACTTTTAAATGGCGGACGGCAAAGAAACCACTTTGCCATCTGTTTTTTATTTTTCTCATGGCAAAGTTTACTATTCGCGAATAACTGTACCACTTTTTAATATTTTTGAAGACGCAAACAATGTTTAAAAATATGAAATTTGGCGTGGTGCTGGTTTATCATTCCTTAAATGTGTAGAAAAAATTTGAATTTTTTTTAATTATTTTATAATAACTATTTCATCAGATTATGTAAGATAAACAAACACAAAATGTTAACTGGTCTCCTATTGGCTGAAGAGCTAAGCACACGGATAGATGACGTGGCATAAAAAACAACCCACCAACCGCATCCCACTTGCCCATGCATGCCCCCACCACGCACATTGCCTCTCCCTTATCCTCTTCCCGTCCAGGAACACGCACGCATGGCTGCTGCCTTGGCTCAACCTCCACGCCGGTCAAGCCCGCTCTGCCCCGCCTGCTCCGCCACAGCCAGCAACTTCGGCCGCGCCCCGCCTGCTTCGCCCCATTCGGCAACTCCGGTCGCGCCCCGCCGGCCGTCCCGCGCCACGGCCTCGCCTCGCCTCCGCCCCGCGGCTGCGCCGGCAACTCCGGCCTCGCTTGCCTCCGCCCCGCGGCTGCGCCGGCATGCAACTCCGGCCTCGCCTCGCCTCCGTCTTGCGCGGCCTCGAGCCGCCAGCCGCCCCACCTCCGCTGCGCGGCTGCCCCGCCCTAGCCGGCAACTCCGGCCTCACCTCGAGCCACGGGTCGCCCCACCTCTGCCTCACCTCGAGCCGTCGGCAGCCCCACCTCCACCGGTCGTCCCGTGCCCTGGGCTCGCCTTCGCCGGTCATCCCGCGCCCCGGCCTCTCCTCGAGTCGCCGGCTGCCTCGTCTCGAGCCTCCAGCTGTGCCGCCCCCGACCTCTTCTGACCGGACTTCCGTCTCGGCTGCTCGTCGGTCTTGCGACGCTGGACTGCAGCGGCCGCCGTCTCATCGGACTCGCCGGCGTCGAACTTGTTGGACAGTAGCGTAGGAAGCAGAGGAGGTGCGGCAACGTGTAGCCGTTGTTTTTTTTGTATAACAGAAATATCTTTTCCGTCTGGTATAATAATAGCAGACGGCAAAGCCGTGGCAGGCCCACCTATGAACATAATACCTGTATGCTTTACTTTGTCGACTACTAGAAAAAAAACAGATGGCAAAGCTCTTTGCCGTCCGTCGATAATATGCAGACGGCAAAGCACCTCTTTGCCGGAGAATTGGCTGACGAGTGCTTTGCCGTCCGCCGGCAGATGGCAAAGGGCTTTGCCGTCCGCCTTTTCTATGTTTGCCGACTGCCATGGCAGATGGCAAACGACAGAATTCCAGTAGTGTAGTAGTTGTAGTAGGGATGTCCTCATCACAATTTACATCACCTTTTGGAGAAAAATGATGCCCTATTTTACATCGTATGTTGGAGTAAAAATGTTTAAGATGACGTATGAATACTTCCTTCGATCCATATTAATTATCGTTTAAATAAATGTATTTAGCATTAAAATACATCTAGATACATCTGTTTGAGCAACAAATCACATGATCAAAGGAAATAATACACGTCTTAATGATGTGATACTATTTTTTAATGTGTCGAAGATATACATCATCGAGATGCGGCAAGGGAGGGGCAATGACGACGACTCGTCTTCGGCTCGCTTTGCTTGTAGTCGTCGCTAGATGGTCTACGGATCTGGATGTAATCTATAATACCTAAATAGTTTATCCCCACTAACCTATTTATCTTGACATGCAAGCTATCCACATCATCAAGTAGGTTCACCATGCAAAAAAAAATCTACTAATTCTTCATGCACATGTTTTCATTAACTCCGCATGCACATGCAACTAAGTAAATATTAACTTTTTCTGCACTTAGCCTCATGATTTATAAGCGATTTTAAATAATAAATGAAATTATAATTTATCCTATATTTTATTTTTCGATGCACATCTATAATTGCTATAATTGTTTTAGATTTAGCCAAGGGTGGAGATGTCTCCACTATCTCGCCAATATATTGTCAAGGTAATAATTTTACAAAATAAAAATCACAGTCATCTTGAATTTTTTTCATAAAATTTTATTAATTTTTTACTCTAAACAATATTTGTTTCAAAAAGAAAATTATAATAAAAATATAATATGTTTACAATGTTTTTAGGTTTAAAAATATCAATTATTTCTTAACAATTCCCGTAGCAACGCGGGAAGTATCATCTAGTAGTTTTTTATTTATTTCTAGTGTTTGTTGTACCATGATTGAAGATGAATAGATCGAGTGTTTTTTCCGCAAAAAAAATGCTTGCAGATAAGCATCGGACCTCAAAGAGTTTTTTTAGGGGGATCTCAAAAGAGTTAAAGCTCTTAATTCCACTCGTGTGGCAGATAAATAGGTGTGCAATGGTCGACTCGTGCTCCCGGCCTCCTTTATGCTCGGGCTGACGTTCTGGCGCACGCATACACACACACACGTTCGTTCTTTTTTTTTTCAATGGTACGGGCCTTTAGTTTGGCCCATCTAGACGTAACACGAGAAAAAACTGATGTCGGCTAAATCATATTAGGTCTTGTACAATGCAAGGTGCTTAGGGGAGTGCTTAGCAAAATAAACCGATTTTTTTTTGTAGCACTAGTGCTTATTTCTATAGGAAAAGGGTCTAATTAAGCGTCTACCTTTTACATTTAAGCACCAGTGCTTAGAGAATAATTTAGTTTTTTCTTTAAGCACCTCTTTTAAGCACCTTGCATTGTATATGGTCTTAGTACCATACTGCTGCTTACGGAAAAGGGCCTACACCAATTTATAATTTGGTTTCGGGGGGAGGCATTTACAATTGATAAGATATCACAAAATCAATGAACAATAGATAATTGTGATTTCAGCATGGCATGGCTCATCCAAGGGTGATTTTCTTGGCTTGTATGGGCACCAAACATTTCGTGTTAACCGGCACACCGACATGATGGCATAAGCTTTTTATATATAAATAGATTTTTTTTGGTTTCCAAATATTTGACTTCCTGTTGAAGTGTTCTAAGATGGACTTTTTCCTGCAGTTGTCATTTTACCCGCTCACCGACATGGTGTGCATAAGCTTTTTATATATAAATAGATTTTTTTGGTTTTCAAATATTTGACTTTCTATGTGAAGTGTTCTAAGATGGACTTTTTCCTGCAGTGAAATTTCTATTTCTACGATATTCGACATATTTTCCCAATGTTCTAAAACAATATACTTGATACAGCTTGCTTTTATATGCAATGGATTTTTTATTTCTAAAATATGTGATATATTTCACTTCCGCTTTAAGTGTTCTAGAATATACTTTTTTCTGTAACGAACTTTATATTTTCTACAATATTCGACATATTTCCGTTTTTGTTTCAATATTCTAGAACAGTGTACCCGATACAACAAACTTTAATGTAGATTTTTGGTGTTCTTGAGATATCATAAAGGATGTGAATATACGTTTGATTATATATTACGGGGAATCTACAATGCGAACGTTAGTGCTTTGGTCACGCAACACGACCTCACATAATATGTCTCGTTCAGGGCTAATCTCCTTCAGCATGAACATGTCTTCAGCACAATGAGATGTGTGCATAGGCTTTTTACCCCTTGCAAACTATTTTTATTCTAAATATTAGGTAATTGCACGTGCATTGCTTCGGGTGTAAAAATATGTTGTGGTTTCACAGTGATTCCGATTAATGAATTATATATGAGATGCTGGTCTTTACAGATTAAATTATAGGGATTTATTTATGACCTTGTTAGGAAGGTGATCCCGAAACAGTAATTGCAGAGTTATTGTGCATTACAAAAAAGATTAAATCATTATTGCAAAGGAAAATATGTTATACATTAAAGGCATATTATTCGTAATTGAAGATGTTGTCAACATTTATGGGAATTGGATAAAGGTGTGCTTACCAGCAAGAAAAAGGAACCCTTTTTTGGTAATAGCAATATTTTTCATATGTGGCATCTTTAATATCTGATGTTCGAGAAACCGTCTGTTGAACCATGGTTCGATATTTTTCATATGTGGCATCTTCAACGTCTTATATTTGAAAAATGTTTGTTGAACCATGGTTCAGTTGAACCATAGCCATTCGTCGTTTATTATTATGGGGATACGAGCCAGTTTTGCAGGCAAATGTTGTTTAGCCAATTTCGCTAGAAAAAATGTTTTTCATTTCTTAGTCCCACCAGGCATGAGAACAAGTGCAAAGTTAAGCACTTACAGAAAACAATTAACAATATTTCTTTTAAGAATATGTTTGTTCATATTGGTCCGTTTTCATCTCTTACATGCATAGTAATTTTCATGAAGAACAGCTGGCATATTTTATGCATGTGAGAAAAAAATAGTTGGCATATCTAATAAACAAATTTTGGCGAGCAAGAATAGAGAAAGAGTAGAGGAGCAGAGTGGTTGTGTGTGTGAGAGAGTGAGAGAGGGAGAGATGATACTTGGTACCGATTCGTTAGACGTTCACCTCGAACCGTTACCCCCAAATAACCAAAAAGCGGACCCTGTTGTCATAAATGGGCTCAAACGAGTCTAGTTTACCGAACAATGGCATTTGCTAAACAATTACCGTAGACTCATTGTTTTCACTCAAAAAATTATAGAACCATAGTTTCTACAAACACGTCTTTCATTGTGGTGGCTCGGAGACATTGCTTCCTCGAGCACAAAACCATAGCTCGGGGGACACGTGGTGCTCGGGTAGAAAAGATCCAGCCAGGAGCTTGGGGTATTTCCATAGCTCGGGGGGACACGTTTCTTTCTCATGTTGCCGACATCTCTCATTCTAATTCTTCACCACCACAGCTTTTCACCTATCATCCTTTGCATAGGCAAAAAACATCAATCCTTCTTAACGATATGTCAGGGAATTTAGATCGGATGCAGAAATGGCTTTGTCGCGATGGAAACACCTTGTCCCCCGACTCTTATCAATCATTATCGACGTTCTCCAGTAAACTATCCTCGAAGCCAACTCACATGACTTGCTCCTCCATCCATACACCCCCATCTGTGATATTCAGGTGGCTTCTCGTCAAGGACAATTATAATACCAAGGTTAATTTGTTCCACAAAAAACATTTCTCTACGTGCCGCATCTTAAAAATTTGGAATGCAGTGTCCAGGAATATGAACCACACGGACTACGTTGTCTGCAGTATTGTATGGTCAGATAGAACAGTTAGATAGAACCTAGTGGCAATGCCTGCAGATCAGCAGCGTACAATGTATGGTCAAGAGTACGAGGTTCTATCTAACCAGTGCACACGACATCTCGAGGATCAGTTTTCCGGATCGTCTCGTCGAGTGTCGAGTGAGCCACCACGTTGGACGTCGGGAGCATTACGTCGAACACCTTGCAGCCATGATGTCCGCACAGAGAGCCGGCGAACGCGTCGCCCACAGACCGTGTACACACGCCGAGCGCCGACGAGCGGGAAGGGTGAGGCGGCGAACCAGGGCCGGGCCGGCAAAATCAGGGGCCCTGTGCCAAACTAAAAAATGGGCCCCTACCTTACTGGTAAAAATTAATCAACAACATTTTTTATCTTAAAAAACTAACAAACAATTATAATGCATATAAATATACAATGTACCCTAACAAAAATATAAATATATACAATGTGATGTCTTACATAACAATTGGATATATACAAAAGTATACCTATTCAACTCCCAGTTGCATAATGTTTATTTGAACAACATCATTCTTTTAGTTTTATTTGAAATAAAATCTTCAATGATATCCTTATAAGAAATTTCTCCAACACTTTAACAGATGAATAATTATAATTAAAAACTATGCCTCGATGTTTGACAATTAAACAAACCGTTCAACTAAGGTACCCACCTAATTTCATTGGTCGAATGATCTTTGAAACTTTAAAATATGATGTAAAAATGAAGAATCGATCTACAACGATACTTAAAAAAATTGATTAATATTAGAAATAGAAATTAAAATTAATTAAAAAATGAAGGATTCCCTAATGCTATTAGCAGTTATAGCTACCTACTACCTATCATTGTGTAGACTACCTGCCCTTGCCGTGTGCAACCGTGTAGGCCTGCAGGGCTCTGCAGAGGAGCAGGCGCCCAGGCCATGCGCTAGCCGGGGCAGCAGCCGGCTCCACTCTATCGAGTGCCGACTAGTAGTTCCATCCCGGCGGCCGGCGCAGGATCCATGAAACAGGCAAGGCGCAGGGTCTGGCGATTCCGATGCTGGCGTCGTCGATACCGAGGGCTGAGAAAACTGTCGATAGGTGTTTGGGTCTCCCCGGTTCACACACAGGAAATAAAACGGCGAAGCCCATCATAGTATATACACTAAATTATTTTTTGGGGCCCCTGAAATTTATGGGCCCTGTGCGGGCTGCACACTTGGCACACCTATGTGCCCGGGCCTGCGGCGAACGCACTCCGCCTGCTGCAGCTCCCGGCCTCTCCGGCCGCCGGTGTATATATATATACTCCAGAAATATATATCTCGTTCTTTTCCCTGTACCAGGCCTTCAGTTTGGCCCGTATAGAGGTAACACCAGAAGGTACCGGGTGTTGGCTAAATCCTATTATTAGTACCACCCCGCTTACCGAGGACGAGCCACACTGGTTTATAAGCTGGTTTCGGGATAAGGTAATCACCACTTGGAATAAGTGGTAAGCTACCTCAAAAACAATGAACAATAGATAATTGTGATTTCAGCATGGCATGGCTCTTCCAAGGGTGATTTCCTTGGCTTGTATGGGCACCAAACATGTCATGTTGCACACCGACATGGTGTGCATAAGCTTTTTCATTTTATGTATTTTCTCTGCAATGGAATTTTTACTTGGAAAATATTTCATATATTTAACTTCATGTTTAACTGTTTTGGGTTTTTTTTATTTTCCTGTAGTGAACTTTTTGTTCATAATTTTTTTGATATATTTTTCTTTGTGTTTCAATGACGTCCCGTTCAAGGGTGATTTCCTTGAGTACGAACGTGTAGGACTTGTATGGGATCTCTTCTGCAATGCACTTTGTGTTCGAAAAATATTGGTTGGAGTGTGGTCGTTTTCATGTCTTGGTTGGAGTGTGGTGGATGTGTTGGGGTGTTTGGTGGTGGCGGTAGAACTGGTCTATGGCGGTTGTCGATGCCTTGATCAAACTAGTGTTGTTGGCCGACCTCTCTCTTAGGGGCTCATGCCGCCGACAAAGTCTCAAAGTTTGGTGCCCTTCGACGATGTTTGAGATTTGATTATCTCTCATAGTGTTTTAGAACTCTCTATTTGTGATGGTGATTGTGGTGTGGCCTAGAGGAGGATCATGGCTGTCTCAACGGAACAATATTACCTTCGGCACGATACTTTTGCATTTTTTTTCTGCAATGGACTTTCTACTTGGACAATTAATATATATTTAACTTCATTTTTAAGTGTTTTGGAATATTTTTTATTTATTTTTCTGCAGTGAACTTTCTATTCATAAAATATCTGATATATTTTCCTTTTGTGTTTCAATGACGTCCCGTTCAAGGGTGATTTCCTTGAACATGTAGGACTTGTACGGGATCTCTTCTGCAATGCACTTTGTGTTCAAAAAATATTGGTTGAAGTGTGGTTGTTTTGATGTCTTGGTTGGAGTGTGGTGGATGTGTTGGGTGTTTGGTGGTGGCGGTAGAACTGGTCTATGGTGGCTGTCGTTTCCTTGATCATGCTAGTGTTGTGGGTCGACCTCTCTCTTAGGGGCTCATGGCGGCAGTGAAGTCTCAAAGTTTGGTTCCCTTCAACGGCGTTTGAGGTTTGATTATCTCACATAGTATTCTATATATCTCTATTTATGATAGTGACCGTGGTGTGGCCTAGAGGAGGATCGTGGTTGTCTCAATATGTGACTCTCTCTCTCTCTCTCTCTCTCTCTCTCTTGCGCGCGCGCGCGCGCGCGTGCGTGTCGTGGCTAGGAAGTTGGAAGTGCTTCAATGGTGGATGCAACTCTCCCAGATCTTCAAGGTGCCGAGGGATGGAGTGGGGTGTGATTGAGCCTGGATGGTGGTCGACGATGGGCGATGGTGACATAAAGGTCTTAGAGCCAGGTGTGGGTAGACCTACGATTGGTTTGTGGCGGGTATCAGTGGCATACTGACATGCGAGTCTTCCCAATGATTCCCCCTCCATGGTGGGAGATGGATCCAAAGGCGTCCATGTCGAGGTTCCTTTGGCATGTGGGCCGACTTCATGGTTACCGATCCTATAGGCTCCTAGTTGTCACTATGGCGATCCCACTCTGGCGATGCTCATTTTTACGCATACGCTTCAGCGACATGGTGTTCTTGTGGAGGCATGGTGAGGCATGCTCGAGATGGCTCTTCGACGAGCGATGTGGCAACATGTGATGGCGGCTTGCTTCGATCATGTGGGTGGTCAGGCGTGTTTGCGGTGGGTGGTCCGGGTGAAGCTGTCACCGATGATGGTGGCCAAGCTTTGATAAAGATCTAGAGTCCATGATTTGCTGGTGTGGCGTCCTCTTCAAGGTGGATCTGCGAGATGTTGCATCGATGTGGTTGGTACAGGATATCAAACGAAAGCTTTGTGCCTCAACGCCGGTGACAGTGGTGTCTGTGGATTTGCTCTCCTCTCGAGGCGTTGTCGTGAATTTTTCTACACCCAACACTTAGGGTAAAAAAAATCCTTCATCTACTTCGATCGACGCCATGGCGGGAACGCCTCGCGCCGTGTACCTTATAAGGGATTTGTCAATTAGTGTGGGGCATCCCTTGGGCGTGACGGGGTGTCTTTTGTGCTTACCATTTTTTGTGTGCCTCAGGCTTCTAATGGTGGGTTGTGCACTTTTCGTGTTCTTAACTTGCTTTCTAGTGCATTTTATCAATTGTTGAGAATTATTTTGTATTGTTTGGTTGTGTGATGTTATTTTATGGACACTGATAAGTGTCACACGTGTGGGTGGAGGCGCTTCCGTCCACACGTTTTTAGATGGCAATTTTAGCACATGTGAGATGACAACTTTCGCTAATACATGGCAATTTTGACTAATAATTGCTATCTATATACACCTAAAACTGCCATCTAAAAACCCGTGGTTGAGTTGGCTAGAGGGATAGTGGTATCCCCATCCCACCAGAGTTTAAATTCCAGATTTGACATTGGTGCTCGCATTTTCCTGGATTTATTCCAAACTTTCCGGCGATGCGCTTTCAGTGGGAGGAGACGTTGATACGTCCAAAACGTATTCATGCATGTTTTGTGTGATATTACTATGATCTAGATACACTTTAATACATTTTTGATCATATTTGGACTAACCTATTAACTCAGTGCACCCCAGTGCCAGTTCCAGTTTTCTGCTGTTTTTCTATTTCAGTTTTCCCCCATATAAAAAGTGCCAGAAAAATTCAGATAAAAAATCAGCGTGGAGGAAGCTTCGCGAAGAGCCCGGGAGGGGCCAGAGGGGAGTCAGGGGGGCCCAGGCGTCCACCCGGCGCGTCCCCACCCCTGGCCACGCCAGGGGGGCGCCTGGGGCCCCTGGTCCACCTCTGGCTGCCCCCCTTCGCCTATTTATCCCCCGTCATGGGAAAACTCCAGAAGCAGAACCCTATTCCGCGAACTCGCCTCTGTTCCGCCGCCGCCGCGCTTCCGAAGATCGGGAGCACCAGAAGACCGCTTCCCGGCACCCTGCCGGAGGGAGGATTGACCTCCGGGAGTCTCCTCTCCACCATGAATGCTATCCGGATGTCTCGTGAGTAGTTTTTCTTGGACCATGGGTCCGTGATCAGTAGCTATGTGATGTTCTTCTCCCCTCTTTGATCTTCATTGTTTAGACCTCGTGAGCTGCCCTACATGATCGAGACACCTTTGTAATATTTCTTCTATTGCTATGTTGAGTTTGATAGGATCTGATGGATTATGAGATTATGTTCAGATTGTGATAGAGTAATATATTTGGTTTTTATCTCTTATATTTTTGTTCCTAAGTAATTCTTGCATGTTCTCCGTTGCTGTTTATTGCTTTGGCAAGTAGTAGGTAGTGACTTCAAGAGGGAACGTTGTGCTAGATTGTGGGTTCATGCCCCCCGATGACACGCTTGAGTGACAGAAACATGAGTCTAGGGGATGTGCTGTTGCCACAAGGGGGAAAACAACGGTGCTTGTGACCACGGTCACAAGGATTGTTTACTTTACGCAGAGTTCTTTTTAATCACAGTTCATATTTTTGAGCTGAAATTTTTAAACAGTATGCTCTATACAATTACGAAACTTCCGTATGTTCTGAGTTTTTTGATTCGAGTTGCAGAAGTGCCCCTAAAAAATCTTTACTATCTGCTGTTCTGTTTTTCACAGATTCTGCCACGTTTTGTCTCTCCTAACTTTTGCAAACCTTAAGCTTGCTTTTTCTTTGCAAAAACTATTTGGCACTCTTGAGAAACAATAGCTCTTCAAGAATATCTTTATATCCAGTGGAGAAAAAATATTTATTAAGGGTACTAACCTCTCTAATCAGCTTATGATGAGTTATGTATGAAGGGAGTTTTCAAGTGTGCGATGGAAGATGATGGAAGAAGATCCAGGAGTGTCAAGCGCTCAAGCTTGAGGATGCCCCCATGCATCCCCATCAAATATTCAAGAACACTCAAGCGTCTACGCTTGGGTATGCCCCCGTGCATCCCCTTCTCCATCAACAAATCATCAGTCTATCCTTCGTCTCACTATATTCTTATCACTTCATGTGTTATGTGCTATGCTTGGAGCGTCTCGCTCTTAGGTTTTGTTTTTAGTTTCTTTAGCTTTGATTGCTGTTCATAACAAGTTAGACCGTTTCTTACTTTGTGTGGGAGAGAAACACGCTCCTCTTTCAAATTTAGAACACATCATAGGATTCTTCATGCCTATCTTTTTGCTGTTGTGTGTTCTTTATCTTTTCATAGCTACTGCCTTGTTTAGTTTTAGTCTTAGTTTGTCTTTAGCAAGAGCCTTGGCTTTTGTTTAGTTTTTTGCTGGAACTCTTTTTAGTTTTCATGTTTATCTTGTTAGAGAGAGTTGGTGGTTGCACTGAGTTGTGTCTTGTTTTGAGAAGTAGGTACTTAAGGTTGCTATTTAATTTTAGTAATAGCTTGCAATAGTTTTGAGGTATTGTTATGAGTAATGTTTGGACTTTTGGTGTCAAGAGCTCTAGCCTATTAGTGATAGGTGTCGTATTTTGGGCAATCCGTTTTTATTTTCAAAACCTACAAAACTAGTTGAGAACTCTAGCTACTAGATGGATCACTACTCTTCTGAGGGGTCGAATATCAGAGAACACTCACGTACCATGAGTCGAGGATGCGCAAGGATAACCAAACCCCCATACACTCCTCCTCGGGGTACTTGTCTCTTTGTGAACCTCCTCATTAGATTGAGAGTTACCGATAATAAATGCATGAGTTCTTCGGACTAATGTAAGTATTGAAAGTTGACACTTCCACCATCCCATATTTTGCTAGCCTTTCCCCTGCCGTGCATTACCTTCTTCTCACTCCGAGAGTTGGTGTCCACCTTCGCCGGTACATCCAAACCCTTGGCATGATACGCTCTGTCATCATAAGCCTCCCTTTATCTTTCCTCAAAACAACCACCATACCTACCTATCAAGGCATTTACATAGCCTTTCCGAGTTACATTGCCATGCAACTTCCACCTCTTCATGACTTGATCTTCATGTCTTACATGTTTCTGCTACACTGGCAGAGGCATACATTGCATACATCATGATAGTTACATCTTCTTTATGATTTTGAGTACCTTGTAAAGTGTGAAAGATTTCCTTTACCCTCTTGTAAAATAGAGTGTTGCCCTTAAGTGAGGAAAAGATCCCGAAGTGGACACATTAAAATATCCCAAAGAGGACAAATGAGAGTTCAATAGAAAGAGCCATTGAGGCCACACAAAAATATAAAAAAAGAGAAAAAATAGAAAAAGAAATAAAAAGAGAGAAAGGGGCAACACTACTATCCTTTTGAGAGATCCACACTAGTACTCCCTTTATATCCTTGTACTCCATAGAGATGATCTTTATACATATAGTTTGGAGAGCTTCCTAGCTCGTATGTACATCCGTTGCATGGCAATCCCTACTCCTCACATCATATCTATCATTTGGCATCCCTTGCATATGATTGTCCTCATTGATGTGAGCCTTTCTCATCCTTTTGTCTTCCTCCTCCACCATATTTCTCTCTTTGTCATCCTAAGTGTCAACTTTCGTGCTTACGCTCATCCATTGCATGAGTGCTCAAAATATCGAAAAGGAGTGGATCAAATTGACTTGTACCTGGCTAGTGGTCTGGGGACGAGTCAAGATAAGATTCCAAAGAAGACCAAGTGTGACACTTTAGTAGATTGAGTTCTCAACACAAAAATACTTTTTTCTCGTATTTCCTATCCCCCTTCTTGCACGCAAACACCATTTGGAGACATTCGAGTCACGGACAGCGAGAGATCTTGCACCTTTTGTTCTTTTGTTACTTGTTTCAATGCTAATATAGACTCTTGCATGTTATGACTTGAATTGAATCTCTAACCTTGATTGCTTTGCTTTTCAAAGTTCTTTTATGGTTGCTAGCATGTCACCACAGAAATTATGCTTTTTATCATTTACCTACTCGAGGACGAGCAGGAATTAAGCTTGGGGATGTTGATACGTCCAAAACGTATCTATAATTTCTGCTTGCTCCATGCATGTTTTGTGTGATATTGCTATGATCTAGATACACTTTCATACATTTTTGATCATATTTGGACTAACCTATTAACTCAGTGCACCCCAGTGCTAGTTCCTGTTTTCTGCTATTTTTCTATTTCAGTTTTCCCCCATATAAAAAGTGCCAGAAAAATTCAGGAAAATTCAGATAAAAATTCAGCGTGACGGAAGCTTCGAGAAAAGCCCGGGAGGGGCCAGAGGGGGGCCAGGCGGCCACCTGGCGCGTCCCCACCCCTGGCCGCGCCAGGGGGGCGCCTGGGGCCCCTAGCCCACCTCTGGCTGCCCCCTTTCGCCTATTTATCCCCCGTCATGGGAAAACTCAAGAACAAGAACCCTATTCCGCGAACTCGCCTCTCTTCCGCCGCCGCCGCGCTTCCAAGATCGGGAGCACCAGAAGACCTCTTCCCGGCACCTTGCCGGAGGGAGGATTGATCTTCGGGAGTCTCCTCTCCACCATGGATGCTCCCCGGATGTCTTGTGAGTAGTTTTCCTTGGACCATGGGTCCGTGATCAGTAGCTATGTGATGTTCTCCTCCCCTCGTTGATCTTCATTGTTTAGACCTCGTGAGCTGCCCTACATGATCGAGGCACCTTTGTAATATTTCTGCAATTGCTATGTTGAGTTTGATCGGATCTAATGGATTATGAGATTATGTTCAGATTGTGATAGAGTAATATATTTGGTTTCTATCTTTTATATTGTTGTTCCTAAGTAATTCTTGCATGTTCTCCGTTGCTGTTTATTGCTTTGGCCAAGTAGTAGGTAGTGACTCCAAGAGGGAGCGTTGTGCTAGATTGTGGGTTCATGCCTCCCCGATGACACGCTTGAGTGACAGAAACATGAGTCTAGGGGATGTGCTCTTGCCACAAGGGGGAAAACAACGGTGCTTGTGACCGCGGTCACAAGGATTGTTTACTTTAGGCAAAGTTCTTTTATTGCAGTTGTCTGTTGCTTTGGGTTTACACTTTGGGTGGGGCTCGCAACTTAATACCAGCGAGATGTTCTGGATAGATATCTCAAGGTGGATGATTAGTAGTAGATGCAGATGGATTTCGGTCTACTTATTTTGGTGTACTGCCCGTGCTTTTGAACCTCTTCCTTTCTTTTGTAGCATAGTTAGCATTGCGGTGCGTTTATGATACGTTCCAAACGTATCTATAATTTCTGCTTGCTCCATGCATGTTTTGTGTGAATTTGCCATGTTTTGGTTGAACTTTATTACACTTTTAATCCAATTTGGACTAACCTACTAACTCAGTGCACCCAGTTGCCAGCTTCTGGTTTTCTGCTGTTCTTTTTTTCAGGTTTTCCGGCTGATTAAAGTGCCCAAAAAATTCCGCAAAAATTATATTAAAAATCAGCGGGCAGGAAGCTTCCGGAATAACCAAGGGAGAGAGCCGGGACCACCACCAGGGAGCCAGAAGGGTCCCTGGCGCGGCCCCAATCCTAGGGCGCGCCAGGCACCCTCCTGGCTGCCCTGGGTGGCCCCTCGACGCCCCCCCTTCGCCTATATAACCCCCTCGGGGTAGAAACCCCTAAAGAAGAACTTTTTTTTCGCGGAAACCTCTCTGTTCCGCCGCCGCCGCCGTTTTCAGATCGGGGCTGCCCGGAGAAGCTGCCCCGGCACCCTGCCGGAAGGAGACCACCCCTCCGGGAGACCATCCATAGCCATGGACGCCTCCCGTATGTGCCGTGAGTAGTCCCCCTTGGACCATGGGTCCGTGATCAGTAGCTATGTGATGTCCTCTCCCTCTTTTGTGCTTCCACTTTCGAGACCTCGTGAGCTGCCTCACATGATCGAGGCACCTATGTAATTTTCTGCTGTTGCTATGCTGAGTTTGTTGGGATCTGATGGATTATGAGACTATGTTCAGATTGTGATGAGTAAGATATTTGGTTTGCCCTTTTATATTTTGTTCTTGAGTAAATTCTTGCATGTTCTCCGTTGCAGTATTTGCTTTGGCCAAGTTATTTGCTTGCAACTCCAAGAGAGAGCGTTATGCTCGATTGTGGGTTCAGCCCCCTGATGTCTAGCTTGAGTGACAGAAACATGAGACTAGGGGATGTGCTGTTGCCACCAGGGATAAAACAACGGTGATTGTGCCTATTGGTGCAAGAATTGTTTACTTTACGCAAAGTTCTTTTAATGCAGTTGTCTGTTGCTTTGAGTTTACACTTTGGGTGGGATTCACAACTTAATACCAGCGAGATGTTCTGGATAGATATCTCAAGGTGGATGATTCGTAGTAGATGCAGATGGATTTCGGTCTACTTACCTTGGCGTACTGCCCATTGCTTTTGAGCCCTTCCTTTCTTTGCAGCATAGTTAGCATTGCGGTGCCTTCATAATCCTGTCAATTTCCCAACTGTGATTTTTTTACCTCGCTAGCATTTTTACCGTCTTTTGGGAGAGAGACATCACTAGTGAAAATCACGGGACTCCGGTCCATCTTCATACCATTGTTCACACCCACTATTTATCTTTCTGTTTTTACTTTTACTAGTACATTTTTATCTCTTGCGTTTGATCCTTTGTAAACGACAAGGCCGGAAGAATTGACAACTCCTCTGAACTCGTTGGGAGCAAAGTTATTTGTTTTGTGCAGGTCCACGACAACTCCACGCATCAGAATAATTTCTGGCGCCGTTGCCACCTATCATACTTATCGTTGAGTCCTACTGGAGACAAACCTTGGTATCTTTACTGAGGGAAATTACCGCTATGCTGCATCTCAACCTTCCACTTGGGGTAACCAACGAGGGGCGAGAAGCCATCAAGCTAATTTCTGGCGCCGTTGCCAGGGACTCAAAGGAAGTACAAATACGCGAGTCCTGATAACCGCCAATTTCTGGCGCCGTTGTCGGACTCCTGTATCAAAAATAGGGGAGTTACACGCTATCTTTTACCTTTGCTTTTTAGTCTTGTTAGTTTACCTTTCAGTTTTTACTTTTGTGTCCCTAATCAAAAATACCAAAAATACCTACTGCTACTATGGCTTCCAATGAAAAGACTAAGTTGTGTGACTTCACCAGTCACAACAACAGTGACTTTATCTGCACTCCTATTGCTCCACCTGCCACTTCAGCACCTTCTTATGAGATTAAACCTGCTCTGCTTAACCTTGTCATGAAAGATCAATTTTCAGGAGCAGGAGAAGATGCTGCTTTGCACCTAAAAAACTTTATCGAGCTCTGCGACATGCAGAAATACAAGGAGGTGGACGGAGACATCGTCAAGCTGAAGCTTTTCCCTTTCTCCTTGATAGGGAGAGCCAAGGAGTGGCCACAGTCTCTACCCAAGAATAGTATTGATTCTTGGAGCAAATGCAAGGATGCTTTTATAGGGAAGTATTATCCCCCTGCTAAAATTATTCAATTGCGGAGTAACATTATGAATTTCAGGCAATTGGATAATGAACACGTTGCCCAGGCTTGGGAACGTATGAAGACGCTCGTCAAGAACTTCCCTACACATGGACTGACTACCTGGATGGTTATCCAGACTTTTTATGCAGGCTTGAACTTCACCTCGCGGAACCTGTTGGATTCGGCCGCGGGAGGTACCTTTATGTCAACCACACTTGGTGCTGCTACAAAACTACTAGATGAGATGATGCTAAATTATTCACAATGGCACACCGAGAGAGCTCCAACTGGTAAGAAGGTAAACTCTGTCGAGGAGATTTCCTCTTTAAATGAAAAGGTTGACCTTATCATGTCTCTACTTACCAAGCAACCCTCTATTGATCCTCAAGATGTTCCTTTAAATTCTTTGGTTGCTCAGGAGCAAGTAGATGTCAATTTTGTCTCTAGGAACAACTTCAACAATAATGCTTATAGGAGTAACTTTGGTCGCAACAATCCTAGGCCTTTCCCATCCAACAACTATGGGAACAACACTTATCCTACCACTAGAAACTCCACTTCAGAACTAGAGACTATGCTCAAAGACTTTATCACTACCCAGAAGGCCTTCAACAAGAGTGTGGAAGAAAAATTATATAAACTAGATATCCTCTCTTCGAAGGTAGACAATATAGCCCACGACGTAGAGATGCTGAAGATTAGAACCTCTCCCCCTGAGGAGAGGCAGGTCACTCCTATGAATGTCATCCAGGTCCAAATTAATGAAAACATTAGGATGCTGGGAAAACTTAAAGAGAGATGGGCTAGAGATAAGGAGGAATAAGATAGAATTAAGAGCCTTCCTACCTACCACACAGTAGCAACTATCCAAGTAGTTGAGGAGATCCAAACTGCTAGCACCCATCACACCCCTAGTCCCACTGGACCTATCAATGGTGATGCTACACCCTCAACCATAGAAGAGGAAACCTCTATGAACATAGAGGCTTTCAAACAAGTGAGCTTAAATGATATCACTACTTCCCTTATAGATAGTAGTGAACTAGACTTTGATAACTGCACCTTACCAGAAGTTATTGGTTTCCTACACAAAATGTCTAGAGACCCCCACACTAGCACACTAAATCTTGCCTTCACGGAGCATATCACCAATGCTCTAATTAAAGTTAGGGAGGAGAAGCTTAGACTAGAAGCCTCCATACCTAGGAAGCTAAAAGATGGTTGGGATCCTATGATTAAAATTAAATTGAATAACTTCTCTTGTTTTGCTCTTTGTGATGTTGGAGCAAGTACCTCTGTTATGCCCAAAAGAATGTATGATATGCTTGATTTGAAACCTTTTGATCCCTGTTATTTTGGTGTTCGTCTTGTTGATTCTTCCGTAAAGAAGCCTTTGGGGAAGATCGACGATGTTCTTATCATTGTCAATGACAATTATGTTCCCGTTGATTTCACTATTATGGACATTGAGTATGAGCCCTCTTGTCCAATTATTTTGGGACGTCCTTTTCTTCGCACAGTTGGTGCTATCATTGACATGAAAGTGGGAACTATCAAGTTCCAATTCCCTCTCAAGAAAGGGATGGAACATTTCCCTAGGAAAAAGATTAAGTTACCTTTTGAGTCCGTCACACGGGCTAGTTATTCTCTGGAAAAAACTTGATCTTCTGCTTTAAGCCTAGCTAATGGCTATAAAGAAGCGTTTTCGGGAGGCAGCCCGCAACGAATTTAGGTTTTTATTTTTGTTTTTGTTCTGTTCTTAGTGGTCTTGATGATTGTTACTACTGTAGCAACATCATTGTATCTTTCTTTTTCAAGCTTTGTGCCAAGTTTAGCCTCAGAGTGCTTGAAAGTTCAAAAGTTGGAGCTTGCTGTCCAGAAACAGATTCTGTCTTCTTGACGGGAAAATTTGCGATAAATCACCAGATCATCTTTTTGATCTGAATTTTTTTGACAGAATGCTCCATACAATTGGCTTGCTAGCCCCTGTTCAAAGTTTTTTGATTTGAGTTGCAGAAGTACCTCGAAACAATTCCCCTTTCTCTGCTGTTCTGTTTTTCTCAGCTTCTGCCCCAGTTTTTCTTTTTGCAGTTTTGCAATCCTTAAGCTTGCTTTTTCTTTGCAAACTTTTTTGGGCAGGCTAGAGAAACAGCAGCTCTTCCTGGAAATCTTTATTTGCAGTAGAGGAAAATTATTTTATTAGGGTACTGACCTCTCTAATCACCCTACAATGAGTTATGTATGAAGGGAGTTTTCAAGTGCGCGATGGAAGGTGATGAAAGAAGATCCAGGAGTGTCAAGCGCTCAAGCTTGGGGATGCCCAAGTGCACCCCCAATAAATATTCAAGGAGACTCAAGCGTCTAAGCTTGGGGATGCCCCCGGTGCATCCCCTTCTTCATCAACAATCATCGGTCTGTCTTTCGTTGCACTATATTTTTATCACTTCATGCGTTATGTGCTTTGCTTGGAGCGTCTCGCTCTTTACTTTTCTAGGTTTTTTTTGCTTTCTTTGCTGTAGTAACAAGTTAGACCCCAACTTACTCTTTTGTGTGGGAGAGAAACACGCTCCACTTGAACTAGAACTCCTCATAGGATTTGCATGCTTATTTCTTTTAGCTGTGAGTTGTTCTTTTTCTTTTCTTAGATGCTGGTCTGTTTAGCTGTAGTGCTTTAGTTTTTCTAGAGATTTTATTTTCAGGTTGAACTTTCTATAGGTTGCATGTTTTATCTTGTTAGAGAGTTTGCCTGTTGCACTGAGTTCTGTGTCTTGACTAGAAAGTAGGTAGTTAAAGTTGCTTTTCTTTTTGAAGTAGTAACTTGCAATAGTTTTGAGGTATTGACTAGAGTAATGTTTGAACTTTTGGTGTCAAGAGCTCTTGCCTATTAGTGATAGATGTCGTATTTTGGGCAATCCGTGTGTTTTTCGAAAACCAAAAACCCCTGTTGAGAACTCTAGCTACTAGATGGATCACTAACCTCTGGAGGGTTCGAATATTAGAGTACACTCACGTACCATGAGTCGAGGATGCGCAAGGATAACCAAACCCCCATACACTCCTCCTCGGGGTACCTGTCTCTTTGTGAACCTCCTATTAGATTGAGAGTTACCGATAATAAGTGCATGAGTTCTTCGGACTAATGTGAGTATTCGAAAGTTGACACTTCCACCTACCCATACTTTTTCTAGCCTCTTCGGTACCGTGCATTGCCCTTTCTCACCTCGAGAGTTGGCGCATACTTCGCCGGTGCATCCAAACCCTTGGCATGATACGCTCTGTCATCATAAGCCTCATTATATCTTTCCTCAAAACAACCACCATACCTACCTACAAGGCATTTCCATAGCCTTTCCGAGATACATTGCCATGCAACATCCACCCTCTCATGACTTGATCTTCATGTCATACATGCTACTTGCTTGATCGATGAGCCGCATGCTAGTTGGGCCTTGCCCTAATCATTGCTACATGACGCGCTAGTATCATTGCATATCCTGCTATCCTGGCAGAGGCATACATTTGCATCATGATTAGTTACATTTTCTTATTGTGAGTACCTTTGTAAAGTGTGAAAGATCTCCTATATTCTTGTAAAATATAGAGTATTGCCCCTAAAGTGAGGAAAAGATCCCAAAGAGGAAAAAAATCAAAAGATCCCAAAGAGGACAAATGAGAGTTAAATAGAAAGAGCCATTGAGGCCACCAAAAAATAAAAAAAAAGAGAAAAAGAGAAAAATAAAAATAAAAAGAGAGAAGGGGGCATACTACTATTCCTTTTGAGAGATCCACACTAGTACTTCATCTTCTATCCCTTGTACTCCATAGAGATTATCATCATGCATATAGCTATGTGGGGAACTTTCACACTATAGAACTTGGCTTGTATATTCCAATGATGAGCCTCCTCAAACGAGCTCTAGGTCTTCTTGAGCAAGCAAGTTAGATGCACCCCCACTAGTTCCATTGGAGAGCTTTTAGCTCACATGTGCATCCGTTGTATGGCAATCCCTACTCCTCACATCATATCTATCATATGGCCTTCTCTCGCCTATGATTGTCCTCATTGATGTGAGCCTTTCACACACCCTTTTTGTCTTCCTCCTCCACCCTTTTTCTGTTTCGCCTTTTAGGTGTCAACTTTCTTGCTCACGCTCATCCATTGCATGAGTGCTCAAAATATTGAAAGGGAGTGGATCAGTTTGACTTGTACCTGGCTAGTGGTCTGGGGACGAGTCCAGATAAGAATCCAAAGGAGACTAAGTGTGAAACTTTAGTAGATAGTTGTTCTCAACAACCTTTTTTCTCTTTCTTCCCAGTCCCTTGCTTGCACGCAAACACCATCTTGAGACATTCGAGTCACGGACAGCAAGAGCTCTTGCACCTTTTGTTCTTTTGCTGCTTGTGTTAATGCCAATATAGACTCTTGCCTGTTAAGACTTGAATTGAATTGCATGCTTTGATTGCTTTACTTAACAGTCCTTATTTGGTTGTGTGGCATGTCACTACAGAAATTATGCTTGTTATCATTTACCTACTCGAGGACGAGCAGGAATTAAGCTTGGGGATGTTGATACGTTCCAAACGTATCTATAATTTCTGCTTGCTCCATGCATGTTTTGTGTGAATTTGCCATGTTTTGGTTGAACTTTATTACACTTTTAAACCAATTTGGACTAACCTACTAACTCAGTGCACCCAGTTGCCAGCTTCTGGTTTTCTGCTGTTTTTGTTTTTCAGGTTTTCCGGCTGATTAAAGTGCCCAAAAAATTCCGCAAAAATTATATTAAAAATCTGCGGGCAGGAAGCTTCCGGAATAACCAAGGGAGAGAGCCGGGACCACCACCAAGGAGCCAGAAGGGTCCCTGGCGCGGCCCCAACCCTAGGGCGCGCCAGGCACCCTCCTGGCTGCCCTGGGTGGCCCCTCGACGCCCCCCTTCGCCTATATAACCCCCTCGGGGTAGAAACCCCTAAAGAAGAACTTTTTTTCGCGGAAACCTCTCTGTTCCGCCGCCTCCGCCGTTTTCAGATCGGGGCTGCCCGGAGAAGCTTCCCCGGCACCCTGCCGGAAGGAGATCACCCCTCCGGGAGACCATCCATAGCCATGGACGCCTCCCGTATGTGTCGTGAGTAGTCCCCCTTGGACCTTGGGTCCGTGATCAGTAGCTATGTGATGTCCTCTCCCTCTTTTGTGCTTCCACTTTCGAGACCTTGTGAGCTGCCTCACATGATCGAGGCACCTATGTAATTTTCTGCTGTTGCTATGCTGAGTTTGTTGGGATCTGATGGATTATGAGACTATGTTCAGATTGTGATGAGTAATATATTTGGTTTGCCCTTTTATATTTTGTTCTTGAGTAAATTCTTGCATGTTCTCCGTTGCAGTATTTGCTTTGGCCAAGTTATTTGCTTGCAACTCCAAGAGAGAGCGTTATGCTCGATTGTGGGTTCAGCCCCCTGATGTCTAGCTTGAGTGACAGAAACATGAGACTAGGGGATGTGCTGTTGCCACCAGGGATAAAACAACGGTGATTGTGCCTATTGGTGCAAGAATTGTTTACTTTACGGAAAGTTCTTTTAATGCAGTTGTCTGTTGCTTTGAGTTTACACTTTGGGTGGGATTCGCAACTTAATACCAGCGAGATGTTCTGGATAGATATCTCAAGGTGGATGATTCGTAGTAGATGCAGATGGATTTCGGTCTACTTACCTTGGCGTACTGCCCATTGCTTTTGAGCCCTTCCTTTCTTTGCAGCATAGTTAGCATTGCGGTGCCTTCATAGTCCTGTCAATTGCCCAACTGTGATTTGTTTACCTCGCTCGCATTTTTATCGTCTTTTGGGAGAGAGACATCACTAGTGAAAATCACGGGACTCCGGTCCATCTTCATACCATTGTTCACACCCACTATTTATCTTTCTGTTTTTACTTTTACTAGTACCTTTTTATCTCTTGCGTTTGATCCTTTGTAAACGACAAGGCCGGAGGAATTGACAACTCCTCTGAACTCGTTGGGAGCAAAGTTATTTGTTTTGTGCAGGTCCACGACAACTCCACGCATCAGAATAATTTCTGGCGCCGTTGCCACCTATCGTACTTATCGTTGAGTCCTACTGGAGACAAACCTTGGTATCTTTACTGAGGGAAATTACCGCTACGCTGCATCTCAACCTTCCACTTGGGGTAACCAACGAGGGGCGAGAAGCCATCAGTTCATAATCATGTCAATTGCCCTTCTGTAATTTTTTTACCTCGCATAGCAGTTTTATCGTCTTTTGGGAGAGATATCACTAGCGAACATCACGTATCCCGGTCCATATCCTTATTACCGTTCCCAAGCTATCTTTACTTTTCTGCTTTTACTTGCTATCATTATCCCTTGTGTTTTACCCTTTGTGAACAACAAGACCGGAGAGATTGACAACCTCTCTGAACTTCGTTGGGAACAAAGTTATCTGTGTCTGTGTGCAGGTCCACGTCAGCCGCGTCGCTGACACCTACTTATCATATCCGGAGTCATACGGGAGACAAACCTTGGTATCTTCACCGAGGAAAACTCGCTGCTGCACTGCATCACGCCTTCCACTTGGGGCTCACCAACGAAGGGCGCGAAGCCGCTAAGCAGCTGCTACTATGGGTTCCACTGAAAACACCAAGTTGTGTGACTTCACTAGTCACAACAACCAGGACTTTATCTGCACCCCCATTGCCACACCTGCCACTTCAGCTACCTCTTATGAAATTAAACCTGCTTTGCTAAACCTTGTTATGAGAGATCAATTCTCTGGTGCTGGAGATGCTGCTGCTTGACACTTGAATAATTTTGTTGAATTATGTGATATGCAAAAGTATAAAGAAGTAGAAGGTGATGTTGTTAAGCTCAAGCTCTTTCCTTTCTTTTTAAGGGGAGATGCTAAAATCTGGTTTCAATCTTTGCCTAGAAATAGCATAGATTCTTGGGATAAGTGCAAATATGCTTTTATAGGGAAGTACTACCCTCCTGCTAAGATTATCCAATTGAGGAGTAATATTATGAATTTTAAGCAATTGGATAATGAACACGTTGCCCAAGCTTGGGAACGAATGAAATCTCTTGTTAAGAAATGCCCTACACATGGTTTGACTACTTGGATGGTTATCCAGACTTTTTATGCAGGCTTGAACTTTACCTCGCGGAACCTGTTAGATTCGGCCGCGGGAGGAACCTTTATGTCAACTACACTTGGTGCTGCCACGAAGCTTCTCGATGAGATGATGACCAATTATTCCCAATGGCACACCGAACGCGCTCCAACAGGTAGGAAGGTAAATTCTGTCGAGGAAATTACCTCCCTCAATGAAAAAGTTGACTTAATTATGTCTCTACTTACGAAGCAACCCTCTATTGATCCTCATGATTTTCCTTTAAATTCTTTGGTTTCCCAAGAACAAGTAGATGTGAACTTCATTATTAGAAACAACTTCAACAACAATGCTTATAGGGGAAATTTTCCTAGTAATCCTAGACCGTTTCCATCCAACTATGGGAACAACAACACCTACCCTAGCAACAAGAACCCCTCTTCTGAACTAGAAAGCATGCTTAGAGACTTTATCACTACCCAGAAAGCCTTCAACAAAAATGTAGAAGAGAAATTAGCTAAAATAGATAATCTCTCTTTGAAGGTAGAAAGCTTAGCCCTTGATATTGAGATGCTTAAAATTAGAACCTCTCCCCTTGAGGAGAATAAGGCCACTCCTATTAATGCTATCCAGTTAAAAATCAATGAAAATATTAGGATGATGGATAAACTCAAAGAAAGATGGGCTAGAGAAAAATAGGAAGATGATAGAATTAAGAGCCTTCCTACACACCACACAGTTGCCACTATCCAAATTGTTGAGGACACCCAAACTATTAGCACACAATGCACTCCTAGTCTCGTTGGACCTATTACTGGTGATGCTAATACCTCAACCGTAGATAAAGAAACTCCTATGAACATAGAGGGTTTCAAACAAGTGAGCCTAGATGACACTACTACCACCTTTGATAGTAGTGATATTGATTTTGATAGTTGTACCCTCTCAGAAGTTATTAGCTTGCTACACAAAATGTCTAGAGACCCCACACTAGCACACTTAATCTTGCCTTCACGAAGCATATCACAAATGCTCTCATCAAAGCTAGGGAGGAGAAGCTTAGAGTAGAAGCCTCCATACCTAGGAAGCTAGATGATGGTTGGGACCTAATGATCAAAATTAAATTGAATGACTTCTCTTGCTATGCTTTATGTGATGTTGGAGCTAGTACCTCCGTTATGCCCAAAAGAATATTTGATATGTTTGAATTGAAGCCTTTTGAGCCTTGTTCTTTTGGTGTTCGTATTGTTGATTCTTCCGTAAAGAAACCTTTGGGGAAGATCGACGGTGTTCTTATCATTGTCAATGACAACTATGTTCCCGTTGATTTTATTGTTATGGATATAGAGTGTGAACCTTTGTGTCCAATTATTTTGGGACGTCCTTTTCTTTGCACCGTTGGTGCGGTTATTGACATGAAAGAGGGGAATATAAATTCCAATTCCCATTCAAAAAGGGGATGGAACACTTCCCTAGAAAGAAAATCAAGTTACTTTTTGAGTCCGTTACACGGTCTAGTTATTCTCTTTCTCTTGATAAAAGTTGATTCTTCTTTTTGCATTATGCCTAGCTAATGGCTTTAAAGAAGCGCTTTCGGGAGGCAGCCCGCAACGAATTTAGGTTTTTCTTTTTGCTGTTGTTGTGTCTTGATGATTTTTACTACTGTATCAACATCATTGTATCTTTATTTTTCATCTTTGTGCCAAGTTATAGCCTCTTACGGCAAGGGAAGTAAAAGTTGTGACATGCTGTCCAGAAAACAGATTCTGTCCTCGTGACCAGAAAAATTCCAGAAACATCCCAGTTCATCTTTTTGAGCTGAATTTTTTACACAGTATGCTCTATACAATTACGAAACTTCCGTATGTTCTGAGTTTTTTGATTTGAGTTGCATAAGTGCCTCTAAAATATTCTTTACTATCTGTTGTTCTGTTTTTCACAGATTCTGCCACGTTTTGTCTCTCCTAACTTTGTGTGGGAGAGAAACACGCTCCACTTTCAAAATTTAGAACACATCATAGGATTTTTCCTGCTTATCTTTTTGCAGTTGTGTGTTCTTTATCTTTTCATAGCTGCTGCCATGTTTAGTTTTAGTCTTAGTTTTTTTTTAGCAAGAGCCTTGGATTTTGTTTAGTTTGTTGCTGGAACTCTTTTTAGTTTTCATGTTTATCTTGTTAAAGAGAGTTGGTTGTTGCACTGAGTTGCGTCTTATCTTGAAAGTAGGTAATTGAGGTTGCTATTTAATTCTAGTAGTAGCCTGCAATAGTTTTGAAGTATTGATGTGAGTAATGTTTGAACTTTTGGTGTCAAGAGCTCTAGCCTATTAGTGATAGGTGTCGTATTTTGGGCAATCCGTGTGTATTTTCAAAACCTACAAATTAGTTGAGAACTCTAGCTACTAGATGGATCACTACTCTTCTGAGGAGTCGAATATCAGAGAACACTCACGTACCATGAGTCGAGGATGCGCAAGGATAACCAAACCCCCATACACTCCTCCTCAGGGTACTTGTCTCTTTGTGAACCTCCTTATTAGATTGAGCGTTACCGATAATACATACATGAGTTCTTCGGACTAATGTAAGTATTGAAAGTTGACACTTCCACCTTCCCATATTTTGCTATCCTCTCATGTGCCGTGCATTGCCTTCTTCTCACTCCGAGAGTTGGTGTCCACCTTCGCCGGTACATCCAAACCCTTGGCATGATACGCTCTGTCATCATAAGCCTCCTTATATCTTTCCTCAAAACAACCACCATACCTACCTATCAAGGCATTTCCATAGCCTTTCCGAGTTACATTGCCATGCAACTTCCACCTCTTCATGAATTGATCTTCATGTCATACATGTTCCTTCTACACTGGCAGCGACATAAATTGCATACTCATGTAGTTACATCTTTTTTATGATTTTGAGTACCTTGTAAAGTGTCAAAGATTTCCTTTACCTTCTTTTAAAATAGAGTGTTGCCCTTAAGTGAGGAAAAGATCTCAAAGTGGACACATTAAAAGATCCCAAAGAGGAAAAATGAGAGTTAAATAGAAAGAGCCATTGAGGCCACCAAAAAAATACAAAAAAGAGAAAAAAAAGAGAAAAAGAAATAAAAAGAGAGAAAGGGGCAACACTACTATCCTTTTTGAGAGATCCACACTAGTACTCCCTTTATATCCTTGTACTCCATAGAGATGATCTTTATACATATATTTTGGAGAGCTTCTTAGCTCGTATGTGCATCCGTTGCATGGCAATCCCTACTCCTCACATCATATCTATCATTTGGCATCTCTTGCCTATGATTGTCCTCATTGATGTGAGCCTTTCTCATCCTTTTTGTCTTCCTCCTCCACCATATTTCTCTCTTTGCCATCCTAAGTGTCAACTCTCGTGCTTACCCTCATCCATTGCATGAGTGCTCAAAATATCGAAAAGGAGTGGATCAAATTGACTTGTACCTGGCTAGTGGTCTAGGGACGAGTCAAGATAAGATTCCAAAGAATACCAAGTGTGAAACTTTAGTAGATTGAGTTCTCAATACAAAAATACTTTTTTTCTCGTATTCCCTATCCCCTTCTTGCACGCAAACACCATTTGGAGACATTCGAGTCACAGACAGCGAGAGCTCTTGCACCTAATGTTATTTGGTTACTTGTTTCAATGCTAATATAGACTCTTGCTTGTTATGACTTGAATTGAATCTCTAACCTTGATTGCTTTACTTTTCAAAGTTCTTTTATGGTTGCTAGCATGTCACCACAAAAATTATGTTGTTATCATTTACTTACTCGAGGACGAGCAGGAATTAAGCTTGGGGATGTTGATACGTCCAAAACGTACCTATAATTTCTGCTTGCTCCATGCATGTTTTGTGTGATATTGCTATGATCTAGATACACTTTCATACATTTTTTTATCATATTTAGACTAACCTATTAACTCAGTGCACCCCAGTGCCAGTTCCTGTTTTCTGCTGTTTTTCTATTTCAGTTTTCCCCCATATAAAAAGTGCCAGAAAAATTCGGGAAAATTCAGATAAAAAATCAGCGTGGAGGAAGCGTCGCGAAGAGTCCGGGAGGGGCTAGAGGGGAGCCAGGGTCCCCAGGCGGCCACCCGGCACGGCCCCACCCCTGGCCGCGCCAGGGGGCGCCTGGGGCCCCTGGTCCACCTCTGGCTGCCCCCCTTCGCCTATCTATCCCCCGTCACGGGAAAACTCCAGAAGCAGAACCCTATTCCGCGAACTCGCCTCTGTTCCGCCGCTGCTGCGCTTCCGAGATCGGGAGCACCAGAAGATCTCTTCCCGGCACCCTGCCGGAGGGAGGATTGACCTCCGGGAGTCTCCTCTCCACCATGGATGCTCCCCGGATGTCTCGTGAGTAGTTTTCCTTGGACCATGGGTCCGTGATCAGTAGCTATGTGATGTTCTCCTTGTTGGGAATGTGCCCTAGAGGCAAATAAAATATGTTTTATCGATCATATTCCATTAGTTCATAATATCTTTGATACTATGCTATAACTGTATTAAGCGGAAACATTAATACAGGTGTGGTATACAAACAACCAGGTCCCTACTAAACCCTAGTATACTAGTCCATTAGGCGATTGATGATCAAGGTTTCCTGATCATGAGACAATGGCGTCTGTTGACAATGGAGTCGTATCATTGGATAATGATATGATGGACATACACCCACCAGAAGTGTTGCGATGTGATCAAGTCACATAGTTCGACATTGCGATAACTATAACGTAGTGACCAGATCCTTAGACCATAATGATCATACGTAATTACTGTCTATTAGGATGCTTTGATTTTCTACCCACCGCCTGACTGAAATATGCTGGCCATAAAGGAGTACTTCAGGTATTCCGAATAGATATGTTAATGAGTATGAAAATAGATCAAAGCGGGATTTGTCCATCCGTGTGACGGATAGGTACTCTGGGCCCACTCGGTGATGTTACATCATAAAGTTTGCAAACGTGTGACTAGGTCACGGAGTTGTAATATCACGGGAACGAGTAAACTTGTTGGTTGAGAACGAGGACGAACTAGGTATATTGGATACCGATGATCAAACCTCGGACAAGCAAAGTACCATAGGACAAAGGGAACAGGCACACGGTTAACGGATCCAACAGCGATTGAAGTTCATTCGATGGAAGCGCAGGGGCTATCAAAGATTGTAACCAGGTCCAATTGATTAGTCATTGATCAATGAGAATTGTCTCGATCATGTCTGCTGTTTCCCGGACCATAGGGTGTTACACTTAAGGGTACTCGACGCAGTAAGGATTGATTCGGGATCACCGGAGAAATTGGAGAGAACACCGGAATTGTTCCGATGAAGGCCGGAAGTTGTTCCGGGTATTTTGAAAGGTTCAAAATATATTTAATAATGTTTAATATATGTTTTATTATTTAATTATCTGAATTAAATATTAAAATGTATTTAAATATAATTAAAAATGGAAGAAAAGGCATATGGGCCTCATAGGGCCCATTAGGGGGAGAGGGAGTCCTCCCCCATGGGCCATGGTGCCATGAAGGGGGCCCCACCCCCTAGGGCTGCGCCAAAACCCCCCTCCCTTGGGATTAGTCCCACCCTGGAAGTGGAGGGGGGTGGCACCCCTCCTTGGCCTATATAAGGAGGGGTAGGGTGCCCTTTTTTCTTCATACAAATTGATTTGAGACAAGTTTCTCTCATCTCTCTCACTCCTTTCTCCTTCCTCGAGTGGACTCCCCTTGTTTGGAGTCTACACTTGGTTGGGGATTTCTCCACTATACGCACGCCGTCGTGCTGCTGGAATCGGGATCCGAATCCATCTTCTTTCCGCTGCTCTACTAGTTCGGAGCCCGGAGGGACGTCGGGTATACTGTATGTGTATAATCCCGCGAGGCACTACACTTGTGGTGCTATTTCATCGTCGTGGTCGTATCGCGAGGTCTTCATCGGCAACGTTTCGACGGGGACGTAATCCCGTCATAGATCTACAAGGATCGGGTGGCTACAGGAGTCATCGTGGATCTGCGCGGCATCGGGGATTGCCGGTACGACTACACCAACCACGTTCATGCGGGAACGTTTCCCGCTTAACGGACTACATACTGGTATGTGATCTATTTCTGTCCGTTACTTGCATCAGCATAGCATAGGTCTTGGTTTTGGGTCTCGTAGGTTATGAAATTTTTTGTGTTTTCTTCCCCGAACCCCAACAGTGGTATCAGAGCAAGGCTATGCGTAGATGTATTGTACGGATAGAACACATCTAGTATGTGGGCATCAATTCTCCAATTGTTACCCTCTCACGTGTACTCATTTAGCGTTGCGACAATGTTTGATGAAGCGGCCCCGACCGACCTTACGCGTTTACGCGAGACTGGTTCCACGCTTGACATATGGCTTGTACCATATAAAGTGGCTGGGGGTGTCTGTCTCTCTGCATTAGCGATGTGAAGATGTTTGCAACGGAGGGCCCCGACAGGGGTGTAATAGAGACAATTGTGGATTGGTGTTGTGGCTTGTTTTCGTAGGATATAAACGGTTCTTTTCTCGAAACCCCTAGCAGCCACGTAAAACTTGCAAAAGATAAAGTAGAAAGGCGTTTTTAACTTTAATTTGCATGAAGGGGGATCATAGGTTGCATGATTTACAGTTTTACTTCCTATTTTATGCTAGTATGCTAGATATATCGACGGTAGCACGAAACAGGACCATCTCTCACAATACCAACATTGTGTTCTCCCTTGGTGGGCACCGCCTGGAAGGTTCTCCCATATGGCTTGATGCTCCGTACATACCGGAGTTGTCCTACATATTAAACGGAGTTCGCATGAGGTTGGGTTCGGCAAGCCTGGCATATGCAGATATGGCCTTGCTGAACAGCTAACATCAAGGTTCGATTGGCAGGCTTGACGTATGTAGATGCGGGCCTGGAACACAGGAGACCGAAAGGTCGAGCACGAGTCACATGCCTGATGTGATTGGCTTAGAGGCCTACCTGGTTCGCATACTGATGGCCGTGACGATCGGGGGAGGTATGGGGGTTGGGATTGTGTAATCACTTAGTTAATTGAGAGGTGTTTATCTAAGTGGGAGCTTTCTAGAATTTTGAGATCAAATTGAAACTTCACATTATGAACTTAATCTTCATGTCTTAGCAAATATCATTGTAGATAACGTCATACCAATGTTTAGAACTATGGCTCTTTTAATATGATAGAACTTAAGGTAAATGGGTCTTACTTCATTGATGTGTACCAACACCATTAGAGACATATTCATTAGTAATGACTTGCTAAACATAATACGAAGAACTTCTAGGAGATACACCTGACAACTCCGTAATCAAGGAAGATGATGATGAGTATCGCACTCACCGTCACTTATGAATGACTGTCCAATACACCATAATTCATTCTATGGAATCTGAATTGTGAATGCATGTTAACCAACACGTATGACGTGCTAGGTGAACTTGAAAGCACTTGGTCACAAATCAGAGTAATGGAATATGAGTATATGGACGGGGTTTCTTTCAACTATGGTGGAAGGAACAACCTGCTGAGAAAGTCACTTGGAAAATGTATAAGATACATGGAACACCTTGTGTATAACTTGGACTACTGAATGACTGGTTACTTTGCGATAACTGGGGAGTTGCATCCGCTTCCTCCCAGTTACAAAGACCATGTCTGGACTATGTCATGAAGGAGAATCGTTCACCTGTCATGAGGTCATGGTTAAAGTTAAAAACTTTAAGAGTAGAACCAATTCATGAATGGTCATTGACGGAGAAGGTATATTTGATATATGAGTTATAAATGTCTGTCCCATAAAACAATAATTGCGGTTGATTAAGTATTCGATGCTTGAACTTACTGCTTGAGAGTGGTTTGGAAGGGATGAGGTGACAGTGTGTGCTGACGGCAATCAAGATAGTTGATGGTCGACAACACTCTCCCTCTACATCTATCAATTGATTAATATATGAATAAATTTTATGATCATTTGAATGAGGACTTTATTAGTGTGTCTTGCATCTCGCGAAGACAATTATTCATATTAGTGAGAAACAAGTCAGTTGTTCTCCTTTTATGAATGATATCTTATGGTCACATTACGATTATGAATAAGTTATTCTTATATTAATGATAGTTGTTTGATCATTTATAAGAAATATTGTAATGCCAAGAAATATCCAGGCTTAATAATGACACTACAGTTTAAGTCATGAATGGTATGATGATGTCTTAAGATACTTGATCTCTTGACACATACAAACCATGCCTTTTAGGTGAGATGACTAAAAACTCGCATTCTGGTAAACGGAATGTGTACTGATTGTTGAGTATCATACATTGTGATGTATCGTATGTCAGCATGTGGTGAATTTCATTATTTCGTGAACTTCGTATGTGGACTTAGATGAATATTTGTATTCACTAATAAAACATGAGTCTGAAATAATTTGATATGATCAAAAGGAATTTCAGAGTAAAGATGGATATTAAATTAACAAGAAAGACAAGTCTACGATTTGATCAAAGTGACAAATGTTTTGAGTTAGTCTTGGGCATAAAGACTTGTGTGAAAGTTGTTCCACAAATTGCAATGTCTTGAGACACTTCAATATGGTTGACGTGCCTGAACATTGTAATCATATTCTATCGAATAGTGTATGGTCTAAGTTATCTCTTACCAAGTTACGTTATTATTGTTTAAAGTTTTTAATTTAATATGCAAACACTCACTTCAGCATAGGGAACCATCTGAGTTCGTGGAAACCAACACTATATATGTCATGGTGTGTTGTGGTTTCTAGGAAGCTTGATTTATGTAAGATAAATTATCTTTGTAGTGTATCCTTAGACAACTATGGATGCATCTTCCACAACTAGAACCAAAAGGAGCAAAATTTGTATTGCTATGTTTGGTGTTTGTCAAAAATTGTTCTTGATAAATGTGGTAATGGAAGAAAAGTGAAAGTTCAACCAAGGTAATTGACATTGCCTCCAAATGTCAGAGTAGTGCAACGGAATATGTTCTGGAAGCAAAACTCTACAATAAGAGGAGAAACTAATGATAATGATCATGATCTTTTGATGGGAGCTTTTACTGAGAAAGGTAGGATTCAAGAATATATATTTGCCCCTGGTGCAAAATGATATTCATGATTCACTTGTCATGTTAATGGAACAAGACATTCCTACGAACTACAAAGAAGCGATGGTGGACCTAAGTACGAGATATGACTACGAGTCATGAAATCCTATGTTGAGTTACATTTAAGATTGCTTGAATCTTATCAAGTAAGGAGGTTACTTGATATTCACAATAACTTCAGAGTTGTGAGGAATAAATGTGAACATCAAAGGGACATCAAGATTGTTTTTTCACAAAGATTGTTTCTGACAAATTCAATGGGTTGACTACAATGTGTAGCAATGCTTGAGTCAAAGGGATATTCACTACGATTGATCCAGGATTGTTATCAATACCGTGACTTCCTCAAATCCTGTATTTGAAGAAGTGTTGTAATTGGTACAACAAGAAGGTTTTGGAAAACATATGGATACTAGTGTCTCGTAAACTGAATTCTCATTTTGATGGATGATCAAAGGATTTTGGACTTAGCCAAAATATCGAGGAAACATGCATTTGCATGAAACTGAGTGGGAGCTGAATAGTTTCCTAAACTTGATATATGTAGACGACATATTTTGAGTGGGAGCTATGAGAGTATTATCCTAGACTTATATGTAAATGACATGTTTGAGTAGGAGCCATGTGGTTAGTATCCTGAACTTAATATGTGTCTGACATATCTAAGTGGGAGCCATGTGGATGTTATCCTTGTCTTATATGTGGCCAACATATTTGAGTGGGAGCAATATGAGTGTTATCCTATAACTTAATATGTGCATGACATATTTGAGTGGGAGCATGATAACATTCTCATATATGGATAACATATTATGAATGGTGCAGTTGGTGTTAATGATTATTTGAATCTTTCATAAATGAAGATGAATAAGTATTAAGCATTGAAGATCTATTAAGATAGATATGTGTTTAATAACATTGAGTCGTAATACTTTCCTGGATAAGATTCTGAAGGAGTTCAGAACGGGACAAGTAAAGAAGTGGTCCTTACTTGTATATCCAAGAGAAGTGTTGAGTTAATCTCAGTACAAGAACAATGGTTAATGGTTAATGAAAGAAATGGATGTGTTGGATCCTCTATGCCTTTGTCATAGGTTCTTTCATATAAAACCAGAGTTATGTACTCGACGTAATGTGACCCAAGTTCTTAGTAGTAAGAACATGTTGTGATATGATTTATGAGTAAATCATTGAACAAAGAGTTAAGTTTATCCTTCAGTGTCTGAAGAGAACTAAGGATAGTGTTGTAAAGGATAGTGGACTTGACCATAAATGTTATGCTGGTTCAAGTTTTGACACTAACCTAAGAAAATTGAGATATCATACTAATGAATGCCTAAATTGAAAGAAACATGGTTAGACATCAAAGTTGCATACAATGCACTAAGGATTGAATCTACATTGATGTGGCTGCTTTAGAAGTAGCAGGAGTTATATTATGGCTTAAGAAGTTCGACTTCTGATTGAGTGAGTTTCAAGTGTGCATGACTATGGGAAAGTCCGCGTGACCCACCGGATGTCATTGCTATCTCACTTCACCGCCAAATATATGTACCTCATCATTATAGTGGATAATGAATGAATGTCAAATTAGGTGACATTATGATTTGCAAAAGGACATACGGTTCTGAATGGTACCCAAACCGTTGATACAACCTCTTCCACGGGCAAGCATGATCAATAAGGAGTTATGATCCAGAGAAAATGCAACTAGATTATTTGTACTCTAGTGCAAGTGGGAGACTGTTGGGAATGTGCCCTAGAGGAAAATAAAATATGTTTTATCGAACATATTCCATTAGTTCATAATACGTTTGATACTATGTTATAACTGTATTAAGCGGAAACATTAATACAGGTGTGGTATACAAACAACCAGGTCCCTAGTAAACCCTAGTATACTAGTTGATAACCCTCAACTGTAGGGGATCGAGATAGTCTTCGCGGTCAAGATAACCCAATTTATTGATTCGACACTTGGGGACACAAAGAATACGTATAGGCTTTGACAATTGAGTTGTCAATTCAACCGCACCTGAAATAAACACTTGCTTGCACGAAAGTATTATGAGCAACTGTGATACGGTGGTAGTAGTGGTGGTGATAATAGTGGTGATAGTGGTAGTGGAACAGCAAAAGTAAAACAGCGAAAGTAAACAACTAGTAACCAGCAGAAAGAAAACACTGTAGGCTAGGGAGATGGATGGTTGGGCATTGCTTGGATGAGAACGAACATGCAACAGATTCTAACTTGGGCAAGGCTCGCAGAAAACAAAGGATCATCTAGGCAAATATCAAACATCAGGCATGTATCCCAGGGTAGTTGTACGTGCTTGCAATAAGAACTTTGCACAACATCTTTTGTCCTTCCCTCCCACTACAAACGGGGCCAAAAGGAACTTAGGGAAATTAAGATCTCCTACAGCGGAGAACCGGAACAAAGCATTAACACTTCATGGATACACGGAATCCTCAAATTATAGTCCATCCCCTTTGGTGTCCCAGGCTGTCACCACTGGGATCGCCGGTTCCGGACTCTAATAGGTGCATACAACTCATAGATAGGATCAAGAACACCACAAACTCAAGAAACAAAAGGGTGATCAGATCTGAAATCATGGCACTCGGGCCCAAAGTGACAAGCAATAAGAGCAACAAGTTGTAACAGAGATGATAAACACCAAGTAGATGATAGGCAACATGCCCACAACAAATCTGATTGAACTATTACATGATCTAACTCATCCAATCCCTACCATCCCCTTTGCCTACAGCAGGGAATTACTCACACATGAAAGGAGAAGTCATGGATGGGTGATGGAGAGGTGATGACGATGACGATGGCGATGATTTCCCCCTCACCGGAGGCCAATTCAGCCTCCAGATTAGCTCTCCGGAGAAGAACAGAGGGTTGCGGCGGCTCCGCAGCGTAGATCGAAAAAGCGACTCCTGTTTCGACGTTTCCTCGACGGGAGAATAAATAGGGGCCAAGGTAGGTCACCAGGGGGTGTGGGACCCACCCAGGAGGGCAGGTGGCGCGGCCAGGGGGTGGGGCTGCGCCAGGCACCCTCCTGGCTGCCCCCTGGCTGCCCTGTGGTCCCCCTTTGGCCTGACGGAAGCTTCCGGAACGCTGATTTTTAATATAATTTTTTGGGATTTTTCCAGCGTACCTAAATATCCAGAAACCTGCACAAAAGAAAAACAGCACTGGTAGCTCTGCTGAAAACAACGTCAGTCCGGGTTAGTTTCGTCCAAATTATGCAAGAATGAAGTCAAAACAATAGAAAAAGTGTTTGGAAAAGTAGATACGTTTGAGACGTATCAACTCCCCCAAGCTTAGCTATTGCTTGTCCTCAAGCAATTCAGTTCAACGAACTGGACGCGACAAAGAAAACTTTGACAAACTCTTTTGCTTCACTAGATGTATATAAGCATGTACTACGAAAGAGTTCAGCAAGTTTTGACACCATGCTACAAGGACAATGCACGAAGCAATCCTTCTTTCATGTAAACAGTCACAAACAAACGTAAAGTAAATAATATGCTGCTGAAAGTCAATTCAAGATCACGCTGCACATAGCATGAACATATCAGAGTGGTATCTCGCTAGCCTCCATGAGTGAAGCAAAACATAAATGCAGAAGCTCCTCCGGAGTTTTAAAGGAGACTAGAACTCATAACTCAGAATAAGAAACATCAGAATCATGCAGAAGACAATGTAGTACTTTGGGACAATGCATGTTACACTAAGAATGACAATTATGCTCTCATTTTTGGTGCTTTGGAGAAAGGAAGGTGGAGACTCTCGAACCGTGGCTTTTGATGGAAAGTTGAAAACCCGTGAAAGGAAGCAAAGACTAAACATGTACCAGAGCTCGCAGCTTTAAAACAGAGATAAATTTCTTTTTGAGAGTGCAACTTTCCAGTCAACGGTGAACGGTAAAGATCTCCCAATATCTTCCATGCCAACTGTATCTTTTTTCTCTTTTTCTCTTTTTTTTGCTTACACTTTTGTTCCTAACTCCATCTATCCTTTGATGGTCAATGATGCCTTTTATTTTTGCCTCAAGTATGGAAGGAGTTTGTTTCTCGTTCCATCTATCCTTAGCAGCATTTGGCTCATTTCATTCCATCATCAAGTATGGGGGAAGTGCAACTTTTCTCTTTTGCATTTGACTAGTTAAAACTTCCGTCAAATCTTTTTGGCATGAAAGATACTGATTTCCCTTTACCGCACCATGAGCTTGTACGGTTACAAAAAGGAAACTTTTGAATAAGGTTTTGAGATGGTACATGAAAGTCTTCGTTAGGGATGGCACGTAAATACCATATATAGGTAGGTATGGTGGACTCAAATGGAACAACTGGGTTTAGAAAGGTGATTGTGGAAGCACAAGCAGAATTCCGCTTGGTGTTGGAGGAAGGCTAGCAAAAGACTGAGAAGCGACCAACCAGAGAGCATAACGGTCATAATCATGCAGAGCGACAAAGTAACATTGAATCGGGCATGAAAGTGATATAACTACTCTGAAGTAAAAAGATCATCGAGGCAGAACAGACTTTTTAGTCTTAACATGCGTGAACATGTGCCAAGTCAATCCAAGAATCCCCCGGAGGGAAATACCACTTCAATATGCCACACCATGAACAATGCAATGCATGTCAATCATTTCAAGCAACACATTATAAACTCTAGCTATTTGAGACTAACCACAAAGAAAGCATGAACCACTGGGAAAGCATTGTAAACATAGCACTATGTCGCTACAAGCTGGTCTCTAATCATAAGTACATGCATATGTACAAAAGTAGAAACAAGAAGAGTTCATACCGGCTTTCCTTGTTGCATCCCTTCCGTCGATCTCGTCATTACTGCCTTATCACTTGCACAATCGAACGTAGGAAATTATAATCATCACGGACTCGAGCTGAACTCTGAAAACAAAGCAAACTAAAGAGCAAAGGAAACATATTTTTGGGTTTTTTTAAGGTTTAACGAAAACAAAAGAAATAAGAAATCTTTTTGGGTTTTTGCAAACTAAAAGAACAAAGAAGAATAGGCAAAAACTACAAAAAGATAAAAGCGAACCAACGGGAGATACAAATGGAAGGAGGATAAGAGCACGTACTCCCCCAAGCTTAGGCTTTTGGCCTAAGTTGGGCTCTTCTACTGCTGTCCCGAGGAGCCTCCTGCTCCCGGGTAGTACTGGTGCATCCATGGGTCGTAGGGGAAGTCGGGGGCGTACACCGACACCCTGGGATTATCCCACCCTGAGGTGGAAGGTCCCGACTCCCATCCAGAGGAAGATCCTTCACCGTAGGGGGTGACGGTCTCCTCCTGGACTGGCGAGTGCACCTCGTGCTCCTCCTGAGCGGGTGGATACATGACGCGCTCCCTGTCGGGGGATTGGTACCCGGGTAGGCTAACCCAAGCGGAAGCAAGCTTTCAAGACAAGGATGGACCGATTGGGCTGCAGCTGGGCCGAGCTGGGCAGAGGTACGGCCGATTGCTCCAAGGCAATCGACCATACCAAGTGCCAGCAGTCGGCCCAGGCGCAATCGGTCCACCCTTCCTTTCACTGAAGACGATCGTCCGATTGGTCCGCTGCTGGACCGAGGCCGATTCCTAGAAGGCCGATTGCCCAGAGCAATCGACCCTACCAAGGAACCACCAGTCGGTCCAGGCGCAATCGGAGCAACCTGACACCCAGTCGGGGGTATGATTACGAGGTCATAAATACCATATCCCGAGATATCTGGGTGGCAGGAAGGCCAAGTCACATCGAGGATTTCCTGGAGATACGGTGTCGACCTCTCCGCCGATTCCGCGGACAGGCCGACAAGACCGCACCCCCTAGCTCCACTGTTCATCACTAGACTCTACGAGGTAGCAGCATGGGCCGCCGCTCGTAGGCTCCGGATCACCCGGATAGGAGCAGTCGGTGGGCCCAGGCCGATTAGAGGATGACAGCTGGGCCCATTCGGCATTGAAGTTACCATAGTACCCTGGACTCACACTATAAGAGCCAGGGTACCCCTCCTGCGCGAGGGACGCCACACCTTAGAATCGCATTTACTCATTCTCATTCCAGTTCATTCACTGCTCGTAGTTACTCCTCAGGGAAGCAGGAGAGGACCTTGCCCACGGCGGCGGTGTACTCCTTCCCCTGAGAAGGTAGAAGAGCAGTTATTGTAGCCACTTCATTGATATACAAGAGACAAGCAGGAGTAGGGGTGTTATCTCTCCGGAGAGCCCCGAACCTGGGTACATCGTGGTGTCTTCACCGTGCTTGTGCCCAACCCGATTCCGGCACCATTGATATTCTCTCCCTCCCGTCTTCCCCTCACTTTAGCCATCCCCATGGCATCTGCCGTCACTTATCGACGACAGTTGGCGCCCACCGTGGGGCAGACCGAGGCGTCGACTGGAGTCAAGATCCGGACGGGATCAACCTCTGCATCGGGCGGTAGCCACGCCTCCGGCCTGATTCTAAGGCGTGGGGCAATCGATTATGTAGTGGACTACTCGGCGCGGTACAAGGCTGGAGCACCCTTGCCGCCCGGGGTGTCACTGCAGGTGGGAAGTCACCGTCTCTTCATTGGTAGCTTCCCTGAGGCATATCCAAGGGACATCCGTGTCTTCTCGTGTGCTACAGACCCTCTCTCGACCAGGGGCTGCGCCGCAGCGCCTGGCCAAGGGGAGGGCCGACTGCACGCCGCTGTCATGATGGCGGGAGCGTCTTCCTCGACCAATCGGGACCCGGCGAGTGCAGCAAGGAAGGCCAAGGAAGTAGCTGATGCAGCAGAGCGAATCGGCACCAGTGCGTTGCGGGATGTGTTGTACACACCCGTGAACAGGATTGGTGATCCGGAGCAGGTGCATACCGAGCTGGAAACGGCACGGCTTGCCCTGGCTCGCAGGGCCGAGCAAGTGCTGGCAGAGGAGCGACGGCTGGGAGCCATCACTCGAGAGTACAATGCGGCACAAGCAGGACCGCGTCGGCCGATTGAGCCCGCAGTCCTGGAAGATCTGAGAAGTCGAGGCAGGGCAGTCAACCAGCAGTTGTCTGGGGCTGAGCAACCGGAGCGTCCGAGAAGGCCAGCGCAACTGGAGCAACCGGCGCAGTCGGCATTCATCCAAAGGCCAACATATAGCACACCGGACAAGAATCTGAGAGCAGTCGAGCAGATAGCGCTTGAGCTGGAAGAGTTGGAGGGAGATGAGCGGCGTGAACAGTCACGCCGAATGCGTGAACTGATTGCGGCCGTGAAGGAGCAGAAGATCGTAGCAATGGGAAACCAAAATGCTGAGCCAGAGGCATCAAGAGGGACAATGAGGCCAAATGCGGGAGCTAGCCAGCGGCCGAATGCATCGCGCCAGAACAGGCACCAACCCGCGCCATCTCGGCATGACAGCAAAGTCAGAAGCAATCGCCCAGCAGCGAGCAGAAGAGTGGAAGAGCCAGCTGTTAACAGCAGGCGCCATGACATGCCGCAGCAATCGGCACCGAGACCAGCAATCAGCACCCGACTTGGCCCTCGCCAAATCGGTCAGAATGACGCAAGGCATCGCATTGAGCTCCTGGAGAAGGAGGCTCAGGAAGATGAAGAAGGAGAAGCTGGCCCAGCATGTTTCGGTCATCGCATTTGGACGGAGAAATTCCCCAAAGGCTTTACACTGCCGAGAGATACTCCCAAGTACAATGGCTCGGTGAAGCCTAAAGACTGGCTGTCCGATTACCTGACGGCAGTCCGCATTGCGGGAGGCAATCGGCGTGTGGCAGTTCGCTATGCACCTCTGATGCTGCAGGGATCAGCTCGGACTTGGCTGAATAGTTTGCCCACGGACAGTGTGAATTGTTGGGAGGACTTCACGACTGCATTCATCCACAACTTCACAAGCACATATGAAAGGCCAAACCTCCCTCGGCAGTTAGCTTTGTGCGTGCAAGGCAAAGACGAGCCCCTCCGAGATTACCTATCTCGGTGGATCAAGCTGAAGAATTCATGCGAAGGAGTCCATGAGATCCAGGCCATTCAGTATTTCACTGATGGATTCCTGGCCGATTCAATGCTGAAGCACAAGCTGCTCCACAAAGACTTCACGTCGCTCGCCGAGCTCATGAAGGTGGCAAATGCGTTCGCTATGTCCGATTCTGCGATGCGCCCTATCCAACTCGGAGTTGGAGGTGTGATCCAATCATCAGGGGCTCCGCAGTCGGACACAGGAAACCAAGGCCTCAGTCGGAAGGAGAGAAGAGAGAACAACCGCAACAACAGCAACAACAACAACAACCAGCAGAACAACGGCAAGCGAAAGGACGAGCAACCCGATACCCAGTATGGCAGTCGGCAGGTGGCCGCTGTCCAGAATGAGGAAGACCCAGCGGCTGCAGGAGGCAGTCGGAAGATGAGACCAAATGTGAGACCCCCAGGGCAGATGAAGCCCAAGTACACGTTCGAGGACATGTTGGATGCACCATGCAAGTTGCACAGCACGCCTGGGAGGCCGTCTGCGCACACCACTCGGCAATGTGATTTTGTGAGAAGGATAGCAAAGGGAGAAGCTTTACCCCCCCCACCACCACCACCACCACAGAACAGAGGACCACCTCAGCAGCAGAACAAGTACCCGCAGCAGGACGCAGCTTACATGATTTTCACCAGCGAGTCCGCAGATAAGGGCAGTCGGAGAGCCCGAGCCCAGGAAGTTAATGCAACAATGCCGCCGATTCCCCAATTCATGCACTGGTCCGAGTGTCGGATATCCTGGGACAGAGCAGATCACCCCACCATTTTGCCGAATCCAGACAACTATCCGCTGGTGGTGGATGCTCTGGTCGCAGGACCAAAGTTTTCATGCAAGTTTTCAAGAGTGCTAGTTGATGGAGGAAGCACAATCAACATCCTGTACCGAGATACGATGCTCAAGCTAGGACTTACAGAGAGGGATTTGGAGCGCAGTCGGACGACATTCCACGGGATTGTCCCTGGGTTGTCTTGCACCCCCATGGGTCGCATTCGGTTGGATGTCATTTTTGGCACGGAGGAAAATTTCAGGAGAGAGCCGATTTGGTTTGAGGTGGCCGACCTCAGCAGTCCGTACCATGCTTTGTTGGGATTACCAGCATTCGCCAAGTTCATGATCAATGCACAGCAGACATACCTGAAGATGAAGATCCCGGGGCCAAACGGGGTCATCACAGTCACCGGAGACTTCAGGAAGTCCCTCGAGTGCACATCTGCTGGCAGCAGTTTGGCGGAGTCCTTAGTGGTGGAGACAGAGAAGCGTCAGCTCGGCAAGGTGATTGCAATGGCGCAAGCACAGAGCAAGAACCCACTGCCGGTTGGCCCAGCAAAGAGAGCAGACGAGGAATCGGCTTTTCAGTCGGCCACGGACAGCAAGAAAATCGCTCTAGATCCCTCCGACTCAACCAAGTTTGTTGTGGTCGGAGCTGGACTTAGCGACAAATAGGAAAGCGAGCTCGTCGAGTTTCTCCATGAGAATCGGGACATCTTTGCATGGTCTCCACAGGACATGCCTGGTGTTCCGAGAGAACTCGCCGAGCACAAGCTGCACATTCGGCCAGGCTCGAAGCCGGTCAAGCAACCCCTGAGACGTTTTTCTGAGGACAAGAGAAGAGCAATCGGCGAAGAGATTGCAAAGTTACAAGCTGCAGGTTTCATCATGGAAGTGTTTTACCCCAAATGGCTGGCCAATCCAGTCCTCGTCATGAAGAAGAACAAGACTTGGCGTATGTGTATAGATTATACTTGCTTGAACAAGGCATGCCCGAAAGATCCGTTTGCTCTGCCCCGTATCGATCAAGTGATTGATTCTACGGCCGGTTGCGAGCTGCTATCTTTTCTGGATGCTACTGCTGGGTATCACCAGATCAAGTTGGCCGTGGAAGATCAGATAAAGACTGCATTCATAACCCCTTTCGGGGCCTATTGTTATATCACCATGCCTTTTGGTCTGAAGAATGGAGGTGCCACTTATCAGCGCACGATTCAGAGGTGCACACATTCTCAGCTCGGCAGAAATCTCCATGTCTATGTGGATGATCTGGTGGTGAAGTCGGCAAAGGGAGTCACGTTGTTGGACGACCTCAGAGAGACCTTCGCAAATTTGAGAACTTATCAGATCAAGCTCAACCCGGAGAAGTGTGTGTTTGGAGTCCAAGCCGGCAAGCTCTTGGGGTTTCTCGTTTCCGAGAGAGGAATCGAATGCAACCCTGAGAAGATAGCCGCAATAGAGCGCATGGAGCAGCCCAAGACCTTGAAGCAAGTGCAGAAGTTCACCGGTTGCCTCGCATCTCTCAGCCGATTCCTCAGTCGGCTGGGCGAGAAGGCAATTCCCTTGTACCAATTGATGAAGAAGTCAGAGAAGTTTACTTGGACCCCCCAAGCAAATGAAGCATTCCGAGAGCTCAAGCGCATGCTATCCACGGCACCGATTCTGGCTGCCCCGATTGAGAAGGAGCCTATGATGTTATACATTGCGGCAACCAATCGGGTGATCAGCGCAGTTATGGTGGTGGAGCGGCCCGAGAAGGACAAGGCGCAGCAGATCCAGCGACCAGTATACTACATCAGCGAAGTGCTTTCGTCATCCAAGCAGAACTACCCTCACTACCAGAAGATGTGCTATGGAGTGTACATGGCGGCCAAGAGATTGAAGCCATATTTTCAAGCCCACTTGATCACTGTTGTCAGTTCGGCTCCATTGGCCGACATCATGGGAAGCAGAGATGCAACCGGAAGAGTGGAGAAATGGGCAATCGAAGTGGCTAGTCATGGCATCCAGTACGAGCCAAGGACTGCAATCAAGTCGCAAGCACTAGCCGATTTCCTGGTGGACTGGGCTGAAACTCAGTACATGCCGCAGCTCCCCATGTCGGATTTCTGGCGAATGCACTTTGATGGCTCCAAGATGAAGAATGGCCTAGGGGCTGGGGTGGTACTCACTTCCCCAAGAGGAGATCAATTGCAATACGTGCTCCAGATTCACTTCGCAGCATCAAACAATTTAGCCGAGTACGAAGCCCTTGTGCATGGTGTCAAGTTGGCCAAGGAAATCGGTATTCGGAATATTGAGTGCTATGGTGACTCCGATCTGGTGGTATAGCAGTGCTCTGGCACGTGGGATGCAAAAGATGCAAACATGGCGAGCTACCGATTCTTGGTGCAGCAAATCAGCGGATACTTTGAAGGTTGTGAGTTCCATCATGTTCCAAGAGCAAATAATGAAGCAGCAGACGCCCTGTCCAAGCTTGGCTCCACAAGGCAAGCAATTCCACCAGGCATATCTCTCGAGCACATCAAGAAGCCATCCATCACTCCATCACCAGACTCCGAGTCCATCTTCATCTCGGAGACTGATCTTGAAGCTCTAAGAAAGGCAAAAGAAGTTCAACCGGCCAAGCCTGCAACCATGAAGAAGCAATCCAACGCCCAGGGTGTCTCGGCAACAGCACCAGGGGCTGCCGATTGCGAGCCAGGGGCTGCAGAAGAGAAGAAGAAGAGCAACACCAAAGAAAAGCAAGCAGAGGCTGCATCAGATGGCACAACCTTGGGAGAGCAAATGACATCAGAAATTGCCGATTGCAATAATGAAGTTCCAACCCCAGATGAGAAGTCGGCACCAGGGGCTGCCGAATGCGTGCCAGGCGCCGCAGTCGGCAGTTCGCAAGCGGAAGAAGAGATGGCAGAAGTTCAGGAGGCCGAGATCGAGCAGGCCAATGTTCAAGCGACCGAGATCCAAGAAGAAGTCTTACCCCAGCAGGCAGCAGTAATGGTAGTAGTCAGTGCGCCATCATGGGCACAGCCGATTCGAGATTTTTTGGCAGATGGGATCCTTACACCAGATTTAGCATTGTCCAGACAGATCAGCCGCCGGTCTTGGGCATACACAATCATCAACAATGAGCTGATGCGCAAGAGTCCAACTGGTGTTCTTCAGAGGTGTGTTGAACAGGATAGAGGTTTGGAGCTGCTCAGAGATATCCATCAAGGTGAATGTGGTCATCACGCGTCGGCAAAGGCCATAGCCAACAAAGCTTTCCGGCATGGTTTCTACTGGCCAACTGCACTTGCAGCGGCTGAGAATTTGGTGAAGCACTGCATCGGTTGTCAGAAGTTCAAGGCAAGAAGTCATCAGCCAGCATCGGCGCTGAAGACCATCCCAATAGCATGGCCGTTCGCGGTTTGGGGTTTGGATATGGTTGGACCATTCAAGAGAGCTAGAAGTGGCATGACACATCTCCTAGTGGCAGTCGATAAGTTCACCAAGTGGATCGAGGCAAGACCAATCAAGAAGTTGGATGGGCCGACTGCAGTCAAGTTTGTGGCCGACATTGTATGCAGATATGGTGTTCCTAACAGCATCATCACCAACAACGGCACAAACTTTGCAAAGGGGGCACTGGCTCGATATGCATCTCAGCAAGGCATTCGGCTTGATTTGGCATCTGTGGCACATCCACAGTCCAATGGTCAGGTCGAAAGGGCAAATGGACTAATCCTATCGGGTATCAGGCCCAGATTGGTAGAGCCGCTTGAGAGGGCACCCGGAGCATGGATTGATGAGCTCCCTGCAGTGCTTTTCAGTTTGAGGACCACGCCTAACAGGTCGACTGGATTCACTCCTTTCTTCCTGGTATATGGTTCAGAAGCAGTCATCCCCTCCGACATCGAGTTTGATTCACCTCGGCACGCCTTGTACACTGAAGAAGAAGCTAAGTTGGCAAGAGAAGACGGCGTCGACCTCAAAGAAGAAGCTTGTTTGTTGGCCTTGTCTAGGTCAGCAATCTATCAGCAGAAGTTGCGGCACTACCACAGCAAGAAGATTCGACCTCTCTCTTTCCGAGAGGGGGACATGGTGCTACGCCGAATCCAGAAGTCAGATGGGCAGCACAAGCTATCCTCACCTTGGGAAGGGCCATTTATTGTCAGCAGAGCGCTCAAGAACAACTCCTACTACCTGATCGACTGCACCAAGGGAACTCAGCATAAGGACACGTCGGGAGCAGAGACAGAGCGGCCGTGGAATGCCGAGTTGTTATGTCCGTTCTATAGTTGAACGGCATAAGTTTATGTAAGCCATTCGGCAAACAATCAGTTAAAGTTATCATGTCTCTGAAAATGAGCATTCGAGTACTTTCGTATAATTCCATTCGAAGAGCTAGCCCTAATCGGCAACGCTCCGTCAGACCCGAGATGTGCATAGCATACCCGGGGACTGGCCGACCACGAGGTCAAGAAAATAAGCCATCGCGGCACGGGGACTGCAGGCTAGCCCTCAATCGGACACCCAGCTCAAGCGCAAATCACTAAAGGGTTTGTGGCATTGAAAAGGGTGACGATTGAAGCAGTCGGTGGTATAAATCCCGAGAAACAACTCGAAACATGCCACCACGAGCAAAGCCGACGAAATAAAGTCGCCGATTGCGCCGCAAATTAGGACATTAGATCCAGAAGCGAGCAATCGACGCCTGCTGTTGCAGAATCCTTTGCGTTAAAAATCTTGTCGTGTAAAAAATAAAAACTCATTGAACCTTGGCTGGATGTTTACTGTTGATCCGATTGTGGACCGCACGACGGCAGCAAGATCGACACAGTAAAGATTCCCAAGTGCAGCCGATGAAGGAAACCGGCAAAGACGCAAAGTTGATCGCACACGCGAAAGTTAAAACAAGCAATCGATTTGCATCAAAAGTAACAGGCCCAAGGCCGAATAAGTTCATTACATCCAGGTCACACCCAGTGGATGTCAACAGAATTAAAATTGTCTTACAAGAAAAGATAAAACCGATCTAATATCGGCAAGTGGACAGTCGGAATACAAATCAAGACGACACAGCCTAAGCAGTCGGAGGCACTGAGCTGGAGGATGGAGCAGACGAATCCGATTGAGCTTCAGAACCGGCAGCATCAGCTTGCTTCGTCTTCGGAGAGGTCTGAGATGAATCGCTGTCGGAGGGCTCCTCGGCTAGCCCAGAGATTGTTGAAGCGGGGAGTGGATTCCCTCCGTCGTCAAGATATGGAGTGTAGTCATATGGAGAGAACCAGTTCACCATATTGCTGGCCAGCCGATTGACTTCGGCGTAGGTCTTCTCAAGAAGGTCCCCGGCACCATCTCGGAGGCTGTATAACTGGGAGAGCTTCACCTGAGGATACCAAGTCAACATTGTCTGAAGGGCGGTCTCGGCACCAGTTCGACCTGCGGAGTTCAGCAGAACGTCGATCCGACGTGGGATAGCCTTGAGGAGAGTCCGAGTTTGCTCAGTGGTGGCATTCGGAGTTTCCCCTTGGTCAAAATCTTCCTCTTCTTGTGTGTCGTCCTTGCGGATCTTGGCGGAGGAGTCGGCAGCATGTTTCATCTTCTGGAGTCCGGCTTTGAGCTCAGTCGGCGGCCACAGTGCTTCGGCAATCTTCAGAATTCCGAGCTTGAAGGAGAGGGCCACTCCTTGGATGACCGGAATGCGAGCTTGGGTGCCGATAAGATATTCATGTCGGGTCCAGACGCTGTCCGCGCGGTCACAGGTCCCTCCAGCAGCGATATGATCCTCTCGGGACTTGGCGACAGCTGCATAGGCAGCCGCTTCAGATTTGGGCCAGGCTTCTGTGTCAAGAAGGAAAAGTGTGAGAGATCAGATACAAGAAGAAAGCAATCGGAAAATGCATTCGGCATCAAGGAAGACTCACCGCTAAGGAGGAGGTCCATTTCAGTTGGCGACTCGCAGAAGCCCTTAGCTCGGCGGCGCAGTCGGGCGTTCTCCTCAGTATAATGCTTCTCCATTTCCTCGTATTTTGCGATATGCTCGTCGCGATCTTTGCGAATGGAGTCCCGTGTGGCAACTGCTTCATCCCTCTCGGCTTGCAAAGCATCTCGAGCGGAGACAACAGCATCCCGCTCCGCAAGGAGTCCAACACTGGTGGCCGTCACTGCAGCAATGTCGGCAAGATGTTTCTTCTCAAGAGCTGCCATCTCAGTTCGAAGATTGTGGATAGTCCGATTCAGATCAGTCTCTACTCCCTGCAGTCGGGTCACTTCTTCAGTAGCTTTGGCAAGTTCTGTAGTTAATTCAGCAATCCGGCCCTGGAGGTCACCTACCAGAGGAATAGAAGCTAGAAGAGAGCATAAAGATATGAGTACCAGAGCAGTCGGCAAGTGAAGAAAAAACAGATGATATAGAAGATACCTTTCAGTTTGGAGGTCTCGGCCGACAGGTTGTTGACCTGCAGCTGGGCCTGGGCAAGGCTTCGGAGACTGGCAGTGTAAGCTTCAAGGAGCTTCTCGAAGACATCTCGCTTTTCCTCCATAACAGCCTGAGAAGAACAGTACGACAAAGTCAGAGATAAAGCAAAGAGTATTGAAGATCCGAACCGATTGCAACCAATCGGCCCGAATCTCGGGGACTACACCCAGTGGGTGCGCTTGCGCGCACCCACCGGAAGAAAAGTCCACCGATTGAGGAAGGCAAATGAGAAAAGCAAAATCGCTAAAAGATCCGAACCGATTGTAACCAATCGGCCCGAATCTCGGGGACTACACCCAGTGGGTGCGCTTGCGCGCACCCACCGGAAGAAAAGTCCACCGATTGAGGAAGGCAAACGAGAAAAGCAAAATCGCTAAAAGATCCGAACCGATTGTAACCAATCGGCCCGAATCTCGGGGACTACACCCAGTGGGTGCGCTTGCGCGCACCCACCGGAAAAAAAGTCCACCGATTGAGGAAGGCGAACGAGAAAAGCAAAATCGCTAAAAGATCCAAACCGATTGTAACCAATCGGCCCGAATCTCGGGGACTACACCCACTGGGTGCGCTTGCGCGCACCCACCGGAAGAAAAATCCCTAAAGAAAAAGAAGGACAAAGAAGGAAAGCAAGAGGATACCGTATGGTGAGAGGTGAACTGTTGCAGATCCCGAGCAAGGGCATTGGCGAAGTTGTTTACTCGGCTGAGCGCAGCGGCCATGGGCTCTTGAGGACGGGGCGCAGCATCAGACTCGGCACCGACATGACGGGCGCGAGAGTACTCGGCCCGGAAGTGGTCCACCGAGCGCATAAGAGTTTCTGAGGCAGAAGAGGTCGGCATCGATGCTGAATTCGGAATCATGATAGAAGTTGTAGTTGTAAGAGCTGGTGGCACCGATGTCAATTGAAGATCAGAGGCACCCGATTGTGGTGGTGGCACAACCGGGCGAATTGGAGCAGATGCAGTAGCGATGACTGGTGGAAGGGTCGTGGTCGTCGGCGGTGCTGACAGAACAGCTGGTGGCATGGTTGTAGTGGTTGGTGATGCCGACATCGCAATCAGCGGCGAGGTCATCGTCACTGGCGCGTCAGACACGGCAGTCGGAGCGGGAGAAGTTGCAGCAGCGGCGGCCGGGCTGGAGCGGCGTGGCGGGGACGGGGCAATCGGATCGACCGATTGCGTTCCTCCGACACCAGGAGATACCGGGTCGGCCGCGCGCTTGGTGGTCTTGGGAGCAAGGTCGGAAGAAGACGTCTTCTGAGCCGCAGCAAGGCGAGCCTTCTTGGCAGCACGCTCGACGTCTTTGGAGGAGCGATTAGTGGCAGTCGGCCGCTTGCGAACGGCTGCAGCAGAAGCAGCGGGCGAGATGATGGCGCCGACACGAGCCGGAATGTCGACGTCAATGTCATCAAGCCCAATCGGCTCACTGAAAGAAGAAAGAGAGAAGTCAGTACAAGCAAAGATAGTGAAATACTGCGCAAAAAGATAAAAGCATACCCGACTGTCCTGGGTGCGCCGGTGGGCATTCGGCAGCGAAGAGGAGCGACGTTCAGCGGCGCCTGAACGGTCGGCCTCCGAGTTGTCGTCCCATGGACCTGTTTGCCTTTGACGGCAGTCGGCCTGGCCGTACCAGAGGAGGAGCCGGCGGCTGAGGGGCGCGTAGTTGGTACCTTTGGAGGTTTAGCTCGAGGAGCTGCATTAGAAGCATCACCCTTTGAGATACTATCATCATCACTCCATTCAGCCAAAAATTGCTCAAGGGAAGAGTCGGGCGTACCCCCTTGAGCTGGCAGCCGAGTGGTGGTCCTCGGAGGGTCGGCGCGCTCGGCGTCATCGTCATCAGCGTCCATGGGGTCGGAGGATTCCCCGGAGGACTCGTCTTCGTCCTCATCATCTTCACTGGACTCGGCGGAAGGAATCTCGCCGTCATACTCAAGGTCGATAGGGTCCTCTTCCGTGCGGTCAGGAGCGTACACGCCAGGTTCCTGGCCGTCTTCCATGAGGTCGGACTGAATGAAGTGCTGAAAAGAAGGCACAAGTGATCAGAGCAGTCGGAAACAAAAAAGCAATCGGAAGAAAATGCAATCGGAAGAAAGAGTAATCGGAGCATACCACAGGCGGCTTCCGCTGTCGGGTAAGGTAGTCAAGCCCGAATCGGAAAGGATCAGGCAGCGCACTGGCAGTGATGGCCTTCACTTGGGCGCAAAGGATTTATGTCCTCACCTCCCACGTGCAGAGCCGAGTGGGATCTCGAGGTCCCGACACGTCGTAGAGGCGGTGTACTCGGCGCTGCAGGGGAAGAATCCGAGCGTGAAGCCATGCAGCTACCAAGTCGGTGGCGAGGAGTCCCTCTCGCTCCAGCTGGGTGACCCTGGTGGCTTGAGCGTCGACGTCGCAATATCCAACGCCGTGTTTCAGATCCCATTGATGCTTCTCAACCGGCCTAGCGAGTGAGAACTCGGGCAGGTTGAGGAGGTCGGGGCCTTGATCAGGAGACTTGACGTAGAAGAACGAAGTCTGCCAATTCTTGCAGGACTGGACGATGTCGGGGCTCGGATATTTTGACTTGCCGGCTGCGGCAAGACAACTGCCGCAGTCGGTCATGTCAGTCGGATAGGTTGGTTTGCCGCCTTCGACGGCGGGGGCCACTATTTCTCCCGTTCGGGCGTTGTGAGCTCGGAGATTGAAGAAGCGCTTGAAGAGCGCGATGCTGGGTCGGCAGCCGAGATACCCCTCGCAGAGTGTCACGAACCCGGAGAGGTTCATGATGAAGTTAGCGGCGAGATGATGAGGTTGAAGTCGGTGGAAGTCGAGGAATTCGAGGAAGAAGGCGCTAGCGGGAAGGCCGAATCCACGCTCAAAGTGAGCGAGGAACACGACCCTCTCGCCCGCGCGTGCGCTGGGCACGACATCGGCCTTGCCCGGGATTCTCCATTCGATCTCCGCAGGCATTTTTCGGGCGCGGATCAAGGCTTCGACGGCGACGGTGGTGGCCTGGGATCCTTTCCAGCACCCGCGGCTCGCTTGCGAGACGTCCCGTCGCGGCGCCATGGATTTTGCAGGCGAGGGGCAGAGAAGAAGAAAGAGGGAGGAGGAGCACGGGAGCGAAGAAGCAGAGTCGCTGCGGCGGCGGCGGAGGCGGCGAAGAGCACGAGCTCACGGCCGGAGCAAGGTCAAGAGGCAGAGACTCGCAAGAGAGAGAATCGCGTGGAGCAGCAATGGCGCGGAGAGAGAGAGCTAGAGGTTGAAGGAAGCTTTTGGGAGAAGGAAGAGGCAAGGCTCCCCCCCGGCGACTTATATGGGCGGCGGCGGGGGGGGGGGGAGTGGGATGACCCTGCGGCCGTGTGGCCCGGTGTGGCCTAGGGCATAGGGAAACCAACCGACGAATCAGCACAAAGGATCCCGGCGCAAAAGGCGAGGCGCGCGACGTGGGGGTCAGCTCCTACAGTTATGTCACGTCACGCGTGGGTCGTGGGTCCCAGCTCATTGATCACATCGTGGGCAAGTCGGAGGTAACCGTTGGAGCGCAATCGGCAGAAGGTATTTTTCCCAGAGAATGAAGATACGAAGTGAGAAGGAACCAAATGCAGTCGGGTGGAAATGGGGTCAGCCGAGTGTGATCTCCGAGTCGGCCGACGAACTCGGAATGATGCACTCGAGGAGGCCATAGCAGTCGGAAAACGTCAAGACAGATTGAAAAACTGCAAAGGCCCCGCGGTCAAGTAACCGTGGGACCTTTACAGCTTTAGGGGCTACTGTCGGGGGATTGGTACCCGGGTAGGCTAACCCAAGCGGAAGCAAGCTTTCAAGACAAGGATGGACCGATTGGGCTGCAGCTGGGCCGAGCTGGGCAGAGGTACGGCCGATTGCTCCAAGGCAATCGACCATACCAAGTGCCAGCAGTCGGCCCAGGCGCAATCGGTCCACCCTTCCTTTCACTGAAGACGATCGTCCGATTGGTCCGCTGCTGGACCGAGGCCGATTCCTAGAAGGCCGATTGCCTAGAGCAATCGACCCTACCAAGGAACCACCAGTCGGTCCAGGCGCAATCGGAGCAACCTGACACCCAGTCGGGGGTATGATTACGAGGTCATAAATACCATATCCCGAGATATCTGGGTGGCAGGAAGGCCAAGTCACATCGAGGATTTCCTGGAGATACGGTGTCGACCTCTCCGCCGATTCCGCGGACAGGCCGACAAGACCGCACCCCCTAGCTCCACTGTTCATCACTAGACTCTACGAGGTAGCAGCATGGGCCGCCGCTCGTAGGCTCCGGATCACCCGGATAGGAGCAGTCGGTGGGCCCAGGTCGATTAGAGGATGACAGCTGGGCCCATTCGGCATTGAAGTTACCATAGTACCCTGGACTCACACTATAAGAGCCAGGGTACCCCTCCTGCGCGAGGGACGCCACACCTTAGAATCTCATTTACTCATTCTCATTCCAGTTCATTCACTGCTCGTAGTTACTCCTCAGGGAAGCAGGAGAGGACCTTGCCCACGGCGGCGGTGTACTCCTTCCCCTGAGAAGGTAGAAGAGCAGTTATTGTAGCCACTTCATTGATATACAAGAGACAAGCAGGAGTAGGGGTGTTATCTCTCCGGAGAGCCCCGAACCTGGGTACATCGTGGTGTCTTCACCGTGCTTGTGCCCAACCCGATTCCGGCACCATCGACATTCTCTCCCTCGCGTCTTCCCCTCACTTTAGCCATCCCCATGGCATCTGCCGTCACTTATCGACGACACTCCCCCTCATCTGGGTCGACCCCCTCCGTGGGGTCGTGGTACTGGTATCTCCCCATGATCTCATCGAACTCGGCCACCGAAAACCGAAATCTGTTCCTGCTAGAAAAATAAAACACAAGTGGTGCAGGTAGACGGACATGGCGTTCCACATTATCTTTGAACCGCAAGATATAATAAAGTGCAAAGCGGTCAGAGGCCTTAGTAACAAAGAAATGCCTCTTCATGGCAGCCAAGTCAAGACTAGTAAAAGGAAGGATAGCATCACCTGGGCGCGGCACTCCCTGAACGGAGTGCAAAAGAAGTGTGGCATAAACCCCACCGAAGACGTCTCCCTTGGTACTATTAGTAGCAAGGCGCTTCGCAATGAGCGTACCCACATGATGCTCATGCTTACCTGAAAGAGCATTTACCATAATAGCTGTATCGGGCGTGGAAGTGCTGCTCGTGTTGTCTCGAGCCAACACTCCCCTCGCAACATAATAGGCAAAGTACCTGAGATGAGGAAACATAATGTTAGAAATCTTCTGCCGATTGGACCTCCTCACTTCAGTGTTGCAGAAGGAGTCGACGAGGGTGTTGATCTCAACGGTTGGAATATTCTTCCTCTTCTTCTTCTCAACCAAGCCTGGTAAACCTAAAACTTCACAAAATCTGTTCATAGGCATGGTTAGCAACTGATCATAAAGTCGAAACACCACAGTATCATTGTCAAAATAAAATCTGAAACTGTTAACAAAAACGGCTGTGAGTGTTTCATACTGAGGAACACGGCTCGTAACAAGCCGTGTCAAACCTGCATTCTCGCAAAGAGCATAAAACTCTTCCTTAATGCCGGCGTATTCCATGAAATCGTCGCATGGAAATTCCATGGGCTTCGCGGGAAACACGTCCAACAATTCCACGGGTACGATATCTTCATTGTAACTAGCTCTCGTGGACGAAGGTGCAGCTGTGGAACGTGTTATACAGCTTGAGTGCTCGGGCTTCTTCTTCCCAAGCCACCTCCCTAACTTCTCCATTTCTGAAATTTTTAGCAATTCACAAAAACGAAGATTTAAGCAAAACTAGTTTGGACAAAACATTCTTCTCACTTAACCAAGGCTCAAACTAGCTGCAAAACTTGAAAAATAAATTTCTACTTAAACTTTTAAGCTTAACTAAACAACACCAAGAACCACTAAATACTTACTAAAGAAGCCACCAACTAGAAAACTAATTGGAGGGGTGAGGGAGTTACATACCAGGGAGCACTTGTTCAAGAAATCAGCTAAAACAAGTGGCTAGAAAAGGAGATCGAAGGTACGAGCTCAAGAACAGCAAGAACGAGAAAACCAGAGGAAGAACTCGAGTTTTCGGGCAGAAAGAGAGAGAGTGAGAGGAGATATGCCACCAGGGGGCATGGGGCCCACCCAGGAGGGTGGGTGGCGCGGCCAGGGGGCTAGGCCGCGCCACCTCGCCTTCTGGCTTGGTGGTGGCCCCCCCTGGTCAGCCACAGGTGCCCTCTGGTGGCCTTTTACCTGGAAACTTCTGATACGTCCCAAACGTATCTATAATTTCTGCTTGCTCCATGCATGTTTTGTGTGAATTTGCCATGTTTTGGTTGAACTTTATTACACTTTAAAACCAACTTGGACTAACCTACTAACTCAGTGCACCCAGTTGCCAGCTTCTGGTTTTCTGCTGTTTTTGTTTTTCAGGTTTTCCGGCTGATTAAAGTGCCCAAAAAATTCCGCAAAAATTATATTAAAAATCAGCGGGCAGGAAGCTTCCGGAATAACCAAGGGAGAGAGTCGGGACCACCACCAGGGAGCCAGAAGGGTCCCTGGCGCGGCCCCAACCCTAGGGCGCGCCAGGCACCTCCTGGCTGCCCTGGGTGCCCCCTCGACGCCCCCTTCGCCTATATAACCCCCTCGGGGTAGAAACCCCTAAAAAGAACTCCTTTTCGCGGAAACCTCTCTGTTCCTCCGCCGCCGCCGTTTTCAGATCGGGGCTGCCTGGAGAAGCTGCCCCGGCACCCTGCCGGAAGGAGATCACACCTCCGGGAGACCATCCATAGCCATGGACGCCTCCCGTATGTGCCGTGAGTAGTCCCCCTTGGACCATGGGTCCGTGATCAGTAGCTATGTGATGTCCTCTCCCACTTTTGTGCTTTCACTTTCGAGACCTCGTGAGCTGCCTCACATGATCGAGGCACCTATGTAATTTTCTGCTGTTGCTATGCTGAGTTTGTTGGGATCTGATGGATTATGAGACTATGTTCAGATTGTGATGAGTAATATATTTGGTTTTCCCTTTTATATTTTGTTCTTGAGTAAATTCTTGCATGTTCTCCGTTGCAGTATTTGCTTTGGCCAAGTTATTTGCTTGCAACTCCAAGAGAGAGCGTTATGCTCGATTGTGGGTTCAGCCCCCTGATGTCTAGCTTGAGTGACAGAAACATGAGACTAGGCGATGTGTTGTTGCCACCAGGGATAAAACAACGGTGATTGTGCCTATTGGTGCAAGAATTGTTTACTTTACGCAAAGTTCTTTTAATGCAGTTGTATGTTGCTTTGAGTTTACACTTTGGGTGGGATTCGCAACTTAATACCAGCTAGATGTTCTGGATAGATATCTCAAGGTGGATGATTCATAGTAGATGCAGATGGATTTCAGTCTAATTACCTTGGCGTACTTCCCATTGCTTTTGAGCCCTTCCTTTCTTTGCAGCATAGTTAGCATTGCGGTGCCTTCATAATCCTGTCAATTGCCCAACTGTGATTTGTTTACCTCGCTAGCATTTTTATCGTCTTTTGGGAGAGAGACATCACTAGTGAAAATCACGGGACTCCGGTCCATCTTCATACCATTGTTTACACCCACTATTTATCTTTCTGTTTTTACTTTTACTAGTACCTTTTTATCTCTTGCGTTTGATCCTTTGTAAACGACAAGGCCGGAGGAATTGACAACTCCTCTGAACTCGCTGGGAGCAAAGTTATTTGTTTTGTGCAGGTCCACGACGCATCAGAATAATTTCTGGCGCCGTTGCCACCTATCGTACTTATCGTTGAGTCCTACTGGAGACAAACCTTGGTATCTTTATTGAGGGAAATTACCGCTACGCTGCATCTCAACCTTCCACTTGGGGTAACCAACGAGGGGCGAGAAGCCATCAAGCTAATTTCTGGCGCCGTTGCCGGGGACTCAAAGGAAGTACAAATACGCGAGTCCTGATAACCGCCAATTTCTGGCGCCGTTGTCGGACTCCTGTATCAAAAATAGGGGAGTTACACGCTATCTTTTACCTTTGTTTTTTAGTCTTGTTAGTTTACCTTTCAGTTTTTATCTTTGTGTCCTTTATCAAAAATCAAAAATAAATAAATATAGTATGTCTAGTTCCTTACTTGCCAATCAATGTCTAACTTCTTTGAAACTAGATCTTATTGGCATGGAGGATTCACCGAGGATCAACAAGAATATTACAAGGAATACCGCTTGTCTCAAAAAGGGATGCACTTATGGAGACTCATACATCAATCATATGAGTATGCTAAAAACTTGTGCTCAATATATAATATATCTTTCTGCAGGGATGAATCTTGTTGCTTTATGAGGCACAAACACCTTGCTTTCCAATGTGAGTACAATGAGGATGAAACCTTAGCTTCTTATGCTAAGGGAAATTATGATTTTTATGATGCAGAACAAATAGAAGAATTTGTTGCTTTTAAGGGTGCCTATGAAATTACTTCTTTTCTTGAAAATATTGATGACGCCCCTTACAAATCTGAGAGTATTGCTATATTTAACTATTGTTTGGAAAATTATGATGCAAATTATTATATTACTGATCATCTTTAGAGAATCTCTCCTCCAAAGGAAGAGACTAATGTTTTGCAGGACTCTATGGAAGAAGAAATTACTGAACCTGAAAGCTCCTTGGATGAAAAAGAGGAGGAAGAATGGAGCCATCCATGTCTACCTTCTAATGAGAGTAACTCTTTGACTCTTACCTTATATGAGTGTTATGATCCTATGGATTCTTTTGAAATATCCCTTTTTGATGAAGTTGACGCCTTTTATGCTTATGGTCGTGATGCCACTATGGATGATGCTTACGGAGATGAACTTGCTATAGTTCCTCATGTTAAGCATGAAATTGTTTCTATTGCACCCACACTTGATTGTCCTATTATCCTTTTGAAATCTCCACTTCATATTCCGGAGAACTATGCTCTTATCAAGGCTCAATGTGATGGGTTGCATCTATCTTATCATCCTAAAAACCGTGTTGAAAACAATACACGTGTGCTTGTAGGTCATGAACAACATGATTTATGTGATAGTTATATTCTTGATGTTGTTCATGATGCTACTGAAAATTACTTTGAGAGAGGAAAGTTTGGTTGTAGAAACTTCCATGTTACAAAAACACCTCTCTTCATGTTGAAAGTTTTGAAGTTGTTCTTGTTCTACCTTCCTGTGCATGTCACTTTGTGCTTATTTGATTTATTTTCTTACAAGATGCCTATGCATAGGAAGTGGGTTAGGCTTAAATGTGTTTCACATTTGCTTCTTGATTCTCTCTTTTGCTTCAAAATTCTTATTCTTGTGAGAGCATCTTCTATAATCTTTAAGCCTAGCTAATGGCTTTAAAGAAGCGCTTTCGGGAGGCAGCCCGCAACGAATTTAGGTTTCTTTTTTGCTTTTTTGTGTTTCTTGATGTTTGTTACTACTGTAGCAACATCATTGTATCTTTATTTTTCAGCTCCGTGCCAAGTTATAGCCTCTTATGACAAGGGAAGTGAAAGTTGTGACATGCTGTCCAGAAAACAGATACTGTCCTCGTGACGGGAAAAATCATAGAAAATTCCCAGTTCATCTTTTTGAGCTGAATTTTTTACACAGCGTGCTCAATACAATCATAGAACTTTCGTATGTTCTGAGTTTTTTATTTGAGTTGCATAAGTGCCCCTAAAAAATTCTTTACTACCTGTTGTTCTGTTTTTCTCAGCTTCTGCCCCAGTTTTTCTTTTCGCAGTTTTGCAATCCTTAAGCTTGCTTTTTCTTTGCAAACTTTTTTGGGCAGGCTACAGAAACAGTAGCTCTTCCTGGAAATCTTTATTTGCAGTAGAGGAAAATTATTTTATTAGGGTACTAACCTCTCTAATCAGCCTACAATGAGTTATGTATGAAGGGTTTTCAAGTGCGCGATGGAAGGTGATGAAAGAAGATCCAGGAGTGTCAAGCGCTCAAGCTTGGGGATGCCCAAGTGCACCCCCAATAAATATTCAAGGAGACTCAAGCGTCTAAGCTTGGGGATGCCCCCGGTGCATCCCCTTCTTCATCAACAATCATCGGTCTGTCTTTCGTTGCACTATATTTTTATCACTTCATGCGTTATGTGCTTTGCTTGGAGCGTCTCGCTCTTTACTTTTCTAGGTTTGTTTTGCTTTCTTTGATGTAGTAACAAGTTAGACCCCAACGTACTCTTTTGTGTGGGAGAGAAACACGCTCCACTTGAACTAGAACTCCTCATAGGATTTGCATGCTTATTTCTTTTAGCTGTGAGTTGTTCTTTTCCGTTTTTTTAGCTGCTGGTCTGTTTAGCTGTAGTGCTTTAGTTTTTCTAGAGATTTTCTTTTCAGGTTGAACTTTCTATAGGTTGCATGTTTTATCTTGTTAGAGAGTTTGCCTGTTGCACTGAGTTCTGTGTCTTGACTAGAAAGTAGGTAGTTAAAGTTGCTTTTCTTTTTGAAGTAGTAACTTGCAGTAGTTTTGAGGTATTGACTAGAGTAATGTTTGAACTTTTGGTGTCAAGAGCTCTTGCCTATTAGTGATAGATGTCGTATTTTGGGCAATCCGTGTGTTTTTCGAAAACCAAAAACCCCTGTTGAGAACTCTAGCTACTAGATGGATCACTAACCACTGGAGGGTTCGAATATTAGAGTACACTCACGTACCATGAGTCGAGGATGCGCAAGGATAACCAAACCCCCATACACTCCTCCTCGGGGTACCTGTCTGTCGAGGATCGGCCCCGGAAAATCCCATGGTCAGGGACCTTGGGTTAGTTGGAGAAGACACAGGTTGGATGATAAGCTCGTCGACAAACAGGAGGACACACTTCCTGCTCGATATATTGATTGTGGAGAGGTTACAAGGGACGCCGGGGCAGATGTGCTCCGGGCTAGGGTTACAGGCAATGTATTATTCGGTGATCTATGTGTTGCTCCTCCTGGCCTTTATATAGTAGACCAGGTCTCGGGGAATCAATCTCCAATTGCAGGTAATCTAACCCTAGCTTGTACGGCAAGTCCTTGCACCTTCCTTGTCAGTCGAAAACTCCCAACGTCAGTGCCATCTAGCGGGCCAAGGCGAGTCCGGCGGTAGCTCCATGGGCCCTCAATGACACCGGGTAGGCCCATTAGTAGGAGTCGTGGGGTCACCCCCTCGTCAGTAGCCCCCGAGTGCCTGGGGGACTCGAAGATTCGCGCAGGGACTCGAGTTCGTCTTCATGCGTCCGTGTCTTGTATGCGCGGTGCACCCGCGGTCGCTGGCAGCATGGTGGCCATGAAAAAACCTGTTTTGAGGGATGCTAAGCAGAAAGGGCCCAAGGAGTCGACGAATCGAGCCTTGGTGAATTGCGCTAGTGGCAAATACCGTGATCGCCCAATCAAACCCATGTCCCTCGACATGAGCTTGGAATACTGGAGCATAGCAAAAGTCCGGGCGCTTCAGGTCTTACGGTGTTCATTTGCCGCCAGTTGGTTGCATAGCCTAAGGCGCGTCCGCCCGGCTTTATACTTCATGCACAGCACATGGAAAGGTTGGGAGTGAAATCGCTCTTCGGCAAGTCCCAGCCCGGCCGAACTTCGCAGCGGGGTCTTACCTACACGCTAGTCTTGCGTGGCATCTGGGCACAGTGTGTCGTGGTTCCAGGAACAGGCGTGTTTTTGAGGCGCGAAGCCTTATAGCATTTCACCCACTTGGAACAAATCATCAAGTGAGCTGTTCACTCTTCTCACTCGCGGAGCTTGCTTTGAGTGCTCAGGCGAGGAATCCTTCTGCGGGTGATTACTCGAAAGTTGTTTTTAAGTTTCTTTCAGAGGTGAGGGAGCACCCGAGACTCTTAAGGGTGCGAGTGGTCACTCGAGCACCTGGTTGATCTTCAGATGAGTGAGCACCTAGGGACTCTCGAGATGGGCTCCTCCCGATGGGAGTGAGATGTTTTTTCTTTGTTGAAAAAAGATCTGATAAAATCTGTAGACGTCGGTAGCGTACCTGATACGCTTTGCCTGTGACGGGACGTTGGCGTGGTCTTCTGCTATTTTTTGACCACTGTAGCCTGCCGTAGGAAACGACCTGGCGTGGTCCCGCCGAAATTTTCGCATTGTGCGATTATAGTCCTCTTTTTACGCGCGTCGTGCGCGGTGTTGTTACTGCGCCGGTTGAGTTTTCCATGCGATGCGCCCCTCGTGGGATCGTGCCACGTTTTACTAGGTAGCAGGGGGAACGGCGATCCTCTGTGTTAGGCTTCGGGGTTAAATAGTTTTCCGTCTGGATAAACTTTAGGTTTTCACCCAGCCATTGCTTTCCCCGTCTTCTTCTTGCCTTCTCCAGTTCTTGAGTTCTTCCTCTTTTCTGCTTTGATTCCTCCTCGACCTCTATGACCAAACGTTCTCGTGTTGTTGCGGAACCAGTCAAGATGTCTGGCGCTTGGGAACCACCGACCTTTGATGCTTCAGATCTGGCACGTCTGGTTGCCGATGGCGTAGTGGTCGAGGGTGAGGCACGCTTGCCAAGGGATGAGCCGATCCCTGCTCCTGCGTCCGATGAGCGGATATGCTTCCAATCTTACTTCCCCCGTGGGTTTGCTCTTCCGCTGCATCCATTTGTGCGGGGCTTGTTGTACTCCTATCGCATCCAGTTGCACGATTTGACCCCGAACGGGGTTTTGCACATTGCTTGTTTTATCACTTTGTGTGAGGCGTTCCTGGGTATTTACCCACATTGGGGGCTCTGGAGGCGTCTCTTTAGTGTGAAGAGGACCAACTCCGAGTATGCTGTGGGTCGGATGAGCATCTCCATTGGGGATAAAGACTCATATTTTGATCTGGAGAAGATCGACTCGGTTAGCGGGTGGCGGCGGGGCTGGTTTTATCTGAAAGACCGCTGCACGACCGGTCAGCGTTTTGGCCTTGCTCCTTTTAATCCAGCCACTCGAGTAGTGAGGCAGGCGTCTTGGTCTCATTCTCTGACTGCTGCGGAATCAGCTGAGCTGACTCCCTATCTAGATAGGATTTCTTTTCTGAAGGATGAATTGTCTGGTGGGGAGCTTATCTCTGTTTTCGTGGGGAGGAGAGTTCAGCCGCTGCAACATCGTGCCTCTCCTATGTGGCGGTATCTGGGTCCTGCTGACCCGACCAGGTGCTCGCCTGAAGATTTCGAGTATGACGAGCTTCTCACCCGACTCCAATGGGTGACCAAGTACTCGAGTGACTCTGAGATGCGGCTTGCGCATCCATAGTCTGCTGACAACCCTCCTCCTCAGGTTTGTGACCGCATCGCCTTGTCTGTGTTTGTGTTGTTGCTTATCTGCTGAATGTTGTTTTTTGTTGAGTGTTGTAGGGGCATGAGCCTGTGCTGTGTAATCCTCCTCAGCCGGAGGATGCGGATATCCTCGAGGAACCCAATGCCTCTGCTGCCGAAGGCGCTGCTCGGTCCGCCGGGATGGGGCCCATGATTGTTGAATCTGGGGACAACGAGGATTCGGGCCCTTTTCGTGTGAAGCGGTCCTGCCCCGGGAGTTTTGGGGATCGTGATACTGCTGCTCCCGTGGCTCCAGCTGCTGATCCTCCTTCTGCGCCTGCGGCTCCAAAGAGAAACCGGTTGTGGCGCGCTCGCCCCGCGCAGAGTGGGTAAGTGTTTTCCTTGGTTTTGTCAGTCGTTTGCTTCTTTCTTCTGTACCTGATTAATGGTTTGTAGTGTTGCGGCTCCTCCGACTGCTTCGAGTAACAGTGCGGCCACCGTGGATCTGAAGTCGATAGACTCGGCGGCTGTTCATTGTCATGAGGTCCCTGTTTCTCCTGTTGGTCGGTCTTCTCCTCTGGCGACTGCGTCGGGGGCGGGTGCCGTCCCTGTCGCACCTCCTTCGGGTGTGCCTGTTTGTGGGGCTTCTGAAGTTGGACCTGCCGAGCTGGGTCCTCCTTTCTTTGGTCGCTTCGATCTCAGCTGAAGATAAAATCCGTGCCTTTGACCGTTTTTCTGCTATGGTAAGTTTCTATCTTGTGTTCTTTTTCCTTGGGAGCACGGCAGTGCTCCCGATGGGAGTAGCCCCCGAGGCTGTGAGCAAGCGCGTGCGGTTGCTTATAGTCTCATTTTCCTTGCTGCGTGTTTACATTTGTTTACAGCCTGTCTTCCAACACTGTGAGCGCCTGATCATTGATGCTGAGCGGTGGCAAAGGTCTCATGAATCTTCCCAGGATACGCTAACTACCATAGATGGTGCGTCTTCTTTTTTAGGCTGTTTGGGGTGGAGCTTTCCAAGTTTCGTTGCGCTGACTTTTTCCTTGTGGTTGAATGCTCGTCAGATCGTCGCCGGGCGGCCGAGAAGCTGGCTGACAAGGTTTCTCGAACTGCTTCCCATTTGCAGGAAGCTTTGTCTTCCAAAGAGGTGGAGCTGCACGAGCAGCATGAGGAGCTCGTTCGCCTTCGTCGGGCTGAGGGGGTATATGAGCAGATGGAGTTGGCGGAGGGGAAACGCCTTCGAGTGCTCGCGGACCGACTTACTTGTAAGTGCGGATCCTGCCCTTTTTCTTTCTGTTACATTTGTCTCCTGTTTGTTGACGTTCCATTGGTTGTTGACAGCTACTGCGGGTTTGGAACCGGTCGAAGTTGCTGCCTCGGGGTCTGGCGTTCTGAAGGGGGCTGCGGATGCTCTTGCGAGTACTGTTGCTGTTGTCGAGGGTGTTTGTGGTTGTGCCTCCGGTCTTCTTCACCGTGTTCATGAGCATCTGATGCCGGATGCTTCGGAGGTGCCCGAGGGCCTGGATGCTCTCGTGGCAGCGTTTGGTCCAGAAGGGAAGCGCGTGGGGGAATTGGTTGCTGACAGCTTGGTGAGTGGCTCTTCTACGGCTCTTGCTGTCCTTATGGGGCACGGGATTTCTGTTGATGAATCCTTGGTTGAGACCATCCCGGGCTACTCGCCGGAGCTGCTTGGGCGTGCTGATCATCTTGCTCTTCTGCTGCAAAAGGCTGTGGATGCCCAGATTAATCCTACTGTGGGCGAGGGAGGGGGGCAGTAGTACTCTTGTTGAGACTTTATCTGTAACGCGCGACTCTACCGTGACTGTTGCTTGTCGGCTGCCTTTATGTATCTTGACTTTGTTTAGCTTGTCCCTTCTGGTGTTTGATGCTTGTGTTTTTTGTTTGCGGTAGGCCGCTCTGGGTGTTCTTCGTCCTTGGAATTCATTGAAGGATGACGCTCGCGAGGGCGCCTACGAGTCTGTTTGCTTGCGGTTAAGGAATGCCGAGCGGGAGATTGTGCAGCTGAAGGCGGATGTGGCTGTCCATCGGTCTCGGCGAGAGTGTGCCGAGGCTATGATTGACGAGCTTGCTTCGTGGGTTGCCAGACTAGCTGATGTTCTGCGGGGTGAGTTTTGCTCTTGCTTGATTCTGCGAGTCCTCTTCGTGCTTTCGCCTTGATTGTAGTTGCTATTTCTTTGGCGAAGTTCTGGCGGGGAGATCCCGAGATGAAGAAGCGGCCGTGCACTCGGAGATATCGCGCTTGGAAGATCCTGTTGTGCGAGCGAGGAACCCGTTTTGGGCGGATGGGGCCCGTGCTCGTTCTTTTGCTTTGCTGCATCTTCGAGTGGAGCAGGTTCCTCTGGCGTTGAGGTACTTCCAGCGGGTGCTGGGTGGTATTCATGCCCAGTTTTATCCGTTGGCGGTTGTCCCTTCCAAGCTTGAGACGCTTTGCCGCTTCTTTACCCAACCTGCCGAGCTGCGTCGCGTGATGGACCACCTGATTCAAGCAGGAGCTCGGGTTGCTTTAGGTTTAGTCCATAGTCACTGGCCTGGTGTAGATCTCGGAGAGGTTGTACGGGGTCCTCCGGGTGGTAGGGCTCAGTCGATGGACAATCATTATGCAGTCGTTGACGAACTTGCAGGTCGTGTTGTAGCGCGTGTCGTTGAAGAGAGCGACCGTAATTTAGGCGCTCATATTATGGCCAAGCAGGAGCCATTGGATTAGTTGTCTTGTTTTTGTCTTCCTCCCTTGCTTGAATGTGCTCTGTGGGGGATGGCTTGCGGAGGGGCTGTTACCCCTGAATACTCAAGTTATTTTTGTACCTGCGGTTCCAGGAGCTCCGAGTGCCGGAGTTTTATTTTTGTGCCGTGATTGCGGGAGACGACCCGAGGGGTGGCTGCTTCGGCGAGCCCCCGAGTGCCGGAGTTTACTTTTGTGCCGCGTTTGCGGGAGACGACTCGAGGGGTGGCTGCTTCGGCGAGCCCCCGAGTGCCGAAGTTTATTTTTGTGCCGCGTTTGCGGGGGACGGTTCGAGGGGTGGCTGCTTCGGCGAGCCCCCGAGTGCCGGAGTTTATTTTTGTGCCGCGTTTGCGGGAGACGACTCGAGGGGTGGCTGCTTTCGACGAGCCCCCGAGTGACGGAGTTTATTTTTGTGCCGCGTTTGCGGGGGACGGTTCGAGGGGTGGCTGCTTCAGCGAGCCCCCGAGTGCCGGAGTTTATTTTTGTGCCGCATTTGCGGGAGACGACTCGAGGGGTGGCTGCTTCGGCGAGCCCCCGAGTGCCGGAGTTTATTTTTGTGCCGCATTTGCGGGAGACGGTTCGAGGGGTGGCTGCTTCGGCGAGCCCCCGAGTGTCGGAGTTTATTTTTGTGCCGCGTTTGCGGGAGACGACTCGAGGGGTGGCTGCTTCCGCGAGCCCCCGAGTGCCGGAGTTTATTTTTGTGCCGCGTTTGCGGGAGACGACTCGAGGGGTGGCTGCTTCGGCGAGCCCCCGAGTGCCGGAGTTTATTTTTGTGCCGCGTTTGCGGGAGACGAATCGAGGGGTGGCTGCTTCGGCGAGCCCCCGAGTGCCGGAGTTTATTTTTGTGCCGCGTTTGCGGGGGACGGTTCGAGGGGTGGCTGCTTCAGCGAGCCCCCGAGTGCCGGAGTTTACTTTTGTGCCGCGTTTGCAGGGGACGGTTCGAGGGGTGGCTGCTTCAGCGAGCCCCCGAGTGCCATAGTTTACTTTTGTGGGAGATACTTAAATCACGCTTGTCTCATACAGTAAGTCTGGAAAAAATAAAAAAAGGGGGGAGGTTCCGCTGAAGGCGGATACCTTTTATCTGCTGGTTCGTCGTCTACGGGAGGTTTTCTTCTGTGGCTCCCGTGGTGCCATCGTTTTGATGGGTTATGAAAGTTTCTGCTAACTTGTGGAATTCCTTGTCGCATCTGTCGGATCTGACAAAGCTTCCATTGATTGTAATGACACCATGTGGTCCTGGCATTTTCAGCTTGAGGTAGGCGTAATGAGGTACAACCATGAAATGGGCGAAGGCTGGTCGCCCGAGGATTGCGTGGTATTGCGACTTCCAGTCGACCACCTCGAAGTCCAATATCTCTTTGCGAAAGTTGGTCGCGCACCCGAAGACCACTTCCAGGCTTATCCTTCCCATGGGATAGACTGCTTTGCCTGGTACGATCCCGTGAAAAGTCGTTCCTGAGGGCTTCAGGGCGCTGCTTTGGATCAACATGTCGTCGAGCGTTCGGGTGAATATGATGTTGATTCCGCTGCCGCCGTCCATGAACACGCGGGACATGTCGTAGTTCCCGATCCGCACCTCCAGTACTAGTGTTGCGTGTCCTGGTCGGGGGACAGCTGGTGGGTGGTCGTCTCGGGAGAAGGTTATCTCTGTTTCTGACCCACGCAGGTATTCTGGGACCGCTGGGTGTGCGGATGTCGCCAGGAAAACTTGTCTAGTTACTTGCTTCTGTTGGCGGTTGGAGGGCCTTCCTTCTTGTATCATATAAATTCTTCCGTGAGCTTCTGGGTACTGGTCTTCATCCAGTGTCCTTTGTCTCTCTTGGATGGAGGCCACCTGCCTCGTCGGCAACGGAGGAGCTGGTGGCGCGTTGCGGGCGACTGGCCCGATTGCTATGCTTGCGAGTGGTTGTCCTGCAGGGGCCGCGGGGTGGTTCTTCTCTTCTGCTAGCTCGTTAAAGCTTCTGCAGTTCCTGAGGGTGTGGGATGATCTTATTTCTACTCGCTCGTTTCTGAATCCATGTATGGTGCATGGGCTGTCGAGCTGTTCTTTTGCCGTTCTGGGCGCTCGGATGCCGTCCCGTGGTTGTTTTGGCCACCATTCGCGTTTCTGTGATTGAGGCTCGTTTTCCTGGTTCTCTCTGTTTGGCTGTCTGTTGTTGTCGCGTCGCCTCCTGTTTCGGTCGTTTGGGAAGCCGGCAGCGACCATGTCGGGTCCTCGGTCGTCATAGAAGTGTCGCCTTGGCCGTTTCCTCCTTCTGTCGCCTCCTCTGTCTCCGTTGTAGTTGTATTCGTGCTCTGATCGCGCTGCGAAGGTTTCTGTTTCGTTACGGACGGAGTCTTCGCCGTCTGCCCAGCTGTTGGCTAGTTCCAGTAGTTTTGCGAGTGAGCGGACTTTCATTTGCCCCAGCTGCTCCTTGAACTCGACGCGCTGTAGGCCTCTTCTGAAAGCGTCGATTGCGCTCTCGTCTGATATATCTTCTGCGGAGTTTTTGAGGATCGTCCATCATTGGATGTACGCCCTCAGGGTCTCCCTTGTTCCTTGCTTGCACGCTCGCAGCTCCTCGAGTGATGCCGGCCGTTTGTAGGTTGACTTGAAATTCTCGATGAAAGCGGCGCGGAACTGTCTCCAGGAGCTGATGGACCCGCGCCGCAGGTTTTTGAGCCAGTGCCGCGCGGAGCCTTCGAGCATCAACTGTATGTACTGCATTGCTGTGATGTTGGTTCCGCGCTGAAATTTGACCGCAGTTAAGTAGTCTTCAAGCCATGCCTCTGGTTCTTCAAGTCCGTTGTACTTTAGTGTCGTCGAGTTGAGCTTGAATCCGTTTGGCATGCGTGTCTCGCGTATGGTGCGGGTGAAGCATAGTGCTCCGCATGGCTCGACTTCTTCTTCGGAAGCTTCCTCGTCGGAGTATTCTTCGCGCGCCGCGCGTCGCCGCCTGCCGCTGTTGACTCTGCTCTGGGTGATGTCGTCACGTGCGTCTCGCCGGGTGCTGCGGTGTGCGCGGCTGTCGTCGTCATCGTCGTGCCTTCTGCCCCTGTTTGGGTTCCCGCGTCTGTCGTCGTCGTCGTTGTCGTCATTGTCGTCGTCTTCGTCGTCGTTAGGGTCACTAGGTTCCCTGTCTGGTGTCCGCTCGCGGGCCTGCCGCCTGGTGCTGGGTTTTTTGGGTGCTGAGTTGCCGATGGCGTCCTTCATTATTTGTAGGGCAATCGAGGTGTAGCGGTCTGATTTCCCTTTAGAGCTTGTCCAGGCACGACATAGGTAGTCCTGGGCGCTTATGAGTGCCTCCACTAGTGTGAGGGGCTCCTCGTCGTCGTCGTCCTCTTCCAGTTTGAAATCGTCGTCGAGTTTGCGGATCACTCTCTCCCTTTCCGATTTCCGTAGGTTGTTGATTTTTGATCTGTCGCGGGTGGGGGAGCGGTGACTGCTTCCGGCAGGTTGTCGGCGACTGCTTTTCCTCTCGAGTCCTTCTCTTTCCTGCGCCTCCATGGCCTGGTTCCATCGTTGCGTCTGTTCTCCGGCCAATTTAGTGTACGCTCTTAGTTCGTCTCTTGTGGCGTTACATGGCAGCATCCTGCCGAGTTTGACTGCTTCCTGCACCATCGCTATGGTTTCCTTGGGTAAGATGATTTTCTCCTTTGGTGGTGCGGCTTTCTTGCCGGCTGTGGCCTGTTGTCTGCCTCCTGGTGGCTGGGCGCTCGGGCCGAGCGGCTGCTTTGGCTGCAGGTTACTTGCTTGGTTGCTGGGTGCCTGTCCCGCTGGGACTTTCTTTGGTATGCTTCCTGGATCGCCCAGTTGTACGACCATCCGGGCTTCCTTGGCGGGTCCTGCTGCCCCGCTAGTATTCTGTATGTCCCGTGGAGCACTCGGGTTTTCAACTTGCCCATTGGTCCCTGGTGGTGGTGCGCCGACTTCCGCCATGAACACTTGCGAGGGTGTTCCCGTCGCCCCTCTGCTGGCTCGCGCGTCGATGCTTCTCCATGCTAGGGGCCTGTCAGAGGGACGGCGAGTGCTCGGCTGCTATTGGTCGGTGTGTCAGCCGTGTAGGTGACGTCCGCCTCGACTGCTGCTGTAGGTGCTTGAACGTCGTTGGTTAGGCGAAGACTTCCCCAGTGGTTGACGTAGATCCGGTGTTCTCCGAAGATCAGATCGACGCCGGATTGCAGATCCATGAAGATTGGCTTCAGGGCCGGGAGGTGGGCCGCGAACCCGAGGGACTCGAACAGATTGGATCTCGCCTGAATCTTCGAGCTGGCGAGTGTTGATGATAGTGAGACCGCCGAGATAGCGTTCCCAACCTGTGTGGTTCCCACAGACGGCGCCAATTGTCGAGGATCGGCCCCGGCAAATCCCATGGTCAGGGACCTTGGGTTAGTTGGAGAAGACACAGGTTGGACGATAAGCTCGTCGGCAAACAGGAGGACACACTTCCTGCTCGATATATTGATTGTGGAGAGGTTACAAGGGACGCCGGGGCAGATGTGCTCCGGGCTAGGGTTACAGGCGATGTATTATTCGGTGATCTATGTGTTGCCCCTCCTGGCCTTTATATAGTAGACCAGGTCTCGGGGAATCAATCTCCAATTACAGGTAATCTAACCCTAGCTTGTACGGCAAGTCCTTGCACCTTCCTTGTCAGTCGAAAACTCCCAACGTCGGTGCCATCTAGCGGGCCAAGGCGAGTCCGGCGGTAGCTCCATGGGCCTTCAATGACACCGGGTAGGCCCATTAGTAGGAGTCGTGGGGTCACCCCCTGATGACTCCCAAGTGCAGGAGATCAATTGTAGTACCTTTCGATAAGTATTTGAGTGTCGAACCCACGAGGAGCTGAAGGTAAGCTATCTATTCTCTAAAGCCCTATAACCCTCTTATATGGTTGTTTATGCAAAGCAATAAGTTTGACTAAAAGTAACTAACTAATTAAAAGCAAGTGACGTGGAGTGTGGTTTGTCTAGTAACTAGTGAAGCAAGTTTAAAATGCAAGTAATCCTAGAGCAAGTTTCTAAAGCAAGTTTCTAAGCAAGTTTCACAAGTAGCAAGCAGCAAATATCTCAAGTATCTCAAGGGAGCAAGTGTTCTAGCAATAGGTGTTTCGTTCGTGTGGTTGTCACAATTAGTGAAGCACATGTTTTAGTCTTAGTTGTTTCTTCTAGAAAGGAGCCATGAATAGGTATAGTCAAGTAAATGATCTACAACCCCTTATGATGGATCATGTGGCCAAGTAAATGACTGCACAAGATTGATTAAGACATAAAGTCCCACCATAGCCTTACGTTCTAAGGTCCCCTATATATATCCCCCAATAACTTAACTTTGTGGCTCGGTCTAAGGTTACTGTCACTCCCAAGTCACCACCACTCCATTATGCTACCGGTGATCACCTTACATGCATTCCCAAACATATGCGTGCACTCGTATATTGTACATAAAGACAATCATAGAAGATAACAAACTTGTATGCAACCAATTAACGAACTATTTCACCATTGCCAAGAAAAATTCACTACTCAAACATAGACGGGGAGACACAATACATCAAGGGAATATAGTATTGCATCATACATCGTGTTTGCCAAGAGATTACAGTGGAGAGATGGAGCTGATCTTGCTGTAGATGTTGATGATGAACACGCCGGAGGGGGGTGGAGCCCTCCGGGGGTGATCCCGGCGGCGTTTCCCCCCTCCGATCTTCTCCGACGGCAGCCTTCTGTCTCTCTGTTTCATGGTTTCTTCTCTCGGCGTCGCCCCTCCTCGAAAAGGCCAGGGGACCCTTTATATAGTCGTTTTTAGGTCACGAGACACTCGGGAGAAGAAAGATCGACGGCATCGGAGCCACGGGGGCAAAAAGGGGGCCTCTCACGCGGCCAAGGAATCTGGCCGCGTGGAGGGTCCTCTTTGCCACCTGGTTGGCCTTTTTGGCCCTCTACTTTGGCCCATGGTCTTCGTCTCGAAAATTCTGAACCGTGTTCTTTGGCCTTGCCCTTTTTGGAGTCCCGAAGCTCCCGGAAAGTCTGAAACACTAAAAAGTACGTTTTCTGGAAAAACAGGGTTAGAACCAAAAGAAGGGGGATTGTTAGAAAATCCCCCAAATCATTATAAAACATGAATATAAGTTTCTAATATGTAGGAAAAACAAGTAATAACATGCAAAGTTCAGTAGCTATGTGATGTCCTCTCCCACTTTTGTGCTTTCACTTTCGAGACCTCGTGAGCTGCCTCACATGATCGAGGCACCTATGTAATTTTCTGCTGTTGCTATGCTGAGTTTGTTGGGATCTGATGGATTATGAGACTATGTTCAGATTGTGATGAGTAATATATTTGGTTTGCCCTTTTATATTTTGTTCTTGAGTAAATTCTTGCATGTTCTCCGTTGCAGTATTTGCTTTGGCCAAGTTATTTGCTTGCAACTCCAAGAGAGAGCGTTATGCTCGATTGTGGGTTCAGCCCCCTGATGTCTAGCTTGAGTGACAGAAACATGAGACTAGGCGATGTGCTGTTGCCACCAGGGATAAAACAACGGTGATTGTGCCTATTGGTGCAAGAATTATTTACTTTACGCAAAGTTCTTTTAATGCAGTTGTCTGTTGCTTTGAGTTTACACTTTGGGTGGGATTCGCAACTTAATACCAGCTAGATGTTCTGGATAGATATCTCAAGGTGGATGATTCATAGTAGATGCAGATGGATTTCAGTCTAATTACCTTGGCGTACTTCCCATTGCTTTTGAGCCCTTCCTTTCTTTGCAGCATAGTTAGCATTGCGGTGCCTTCATAATCCTGTCAATTGCCCAACTGTGATTTGTTTACCTCGCTAGCATTTTTATCGTCTTTTGGGAGAGAGACATCACTAGTGAAAATCACGGGACTCCGGTCCATCTTCATACCATTGTTTACACCCACTATTTATCTTTTTGTTTTTACTTTTACTAGTACCTTTTTATCTCTTGCGTTTGATCCTTTGTAAACGACAAGGCCGGAGGAATTGACAACTCCTATGAACTCGTTGGGAGCAAAGTTATTTGTTTTGTGCAGGTCCACGACAACTCCACACATCAGAATAATTTCTGGCGCCGTTGCCACCTATCGTACTTATCGTTGAGTCCTACTGGAGACAAACCTTGGTATCTTTACTGAGGGATATTACCGCTATGCTGCATCTCAACCTTCCACTTGGGGTAACCAACAAGGGGCGAGAAGCCATCAACTTCAAATATAATTTTTTTGTAATTTTCTGGGCAACTTCACTGTAGAAAAAATTTCAAAGTTCAAAAAGCTGCAAAAACTATCGTGAAATTGAGAGAGAAGTTAGAGCAAGTGAAGCTTTAAACATAGAAACTTTGGTACAGCAAGGAGAATAAAAGCTAGAGGAAATGAAGACATAACAAGCTCAACTTTTTACCTATATAAAACTTGCTAGCTAGCAAGGTTGATCAAGTCTTACCAACAAACCGGTGGCATATAGAGCAAAAGGTCTCGCCTCTTATGAAGTGGTCATTGCACTCTCACTTTAATGGACATTGTCCCCACCATAATTGTTTTGTATTTGTGGTATACATGTAGTGGACAATCCCATTCTCCAATCTTCACGGTCTCGATATTCTTGATGGAGTTAAGGCCATGCCTTTTGTCGATCTTCTTTGGAAAATACACCGTGTGTTATTTATCGTTTACGTTGAAGGTGACCTTCCCTTTATTGCAATCAATAACGGCACCTGCGGTATTAAGAAAAGGTCTACCAAGAATAATGGACATGCTCCCATCCTCGGGCATGTCAAGCACAACAAAATCAGTAAGTATTAAGCAATTGGCAACTTCAACAGGAACATCCTCACAAATACCGATAGGGACGGCCGTAGACTTGTCGGCCATCTGAAGGGAGATATCTGTAGGAATTAGTTTCTCTAAACAAAGTCTTTTGTAGAGAGAAAAGGGCATAACACTCACTCCTGCACCAAGATCACATAAAGCAGTTCTAACATAATTATTTTTTATGGAGCAAGGAATGGTGGGTATACCTGGATCACCGAGCTTCTCAGGAATCTTGCCACTAAATGAGTAGTTAGCAAGCATAGTAGATATTGCCTCATTAGGGACTTTTCTTTTATTAGTGACAATATCTTTCATATATTTAGAGTAAGGAGGTAATTTAATAGCATCAGTCAAAGGGATTTGAAGAAAAAGAGGTTTCATCCACTCACAAAACTTGTTGTAGTGCTCTTCTTCTTTGGTTTTGACGGACTTGCTTGGGAAAGGCATGTGTTTCTGCACCCATGGTTCTCGTTCCTTACCGTGTATTCTTGCTAGGAATTCTTCTCTTGTATACTTTTTGCGCTTATCGGGTGCTTCTTCTTCACGAACCTCGGGTGGATCATTCTTCTCAGCATCTTTTTCAGGTTCAGCACCATCTTCAGTCTCAGCATCGGAGGTAGATATACTGTTTGGGTCAACAGCTGGTTCTTCTTCTTCTATAGGATCATAGGAATTGTCAGCTTCCTTGTGTTTCTTTTTCTTCTTCTTCTTCTTTGGAGAGCTAACAATTTCTTCTTCCTGTAATTGAGAATCTTGCTCGATCCTCTTCGGGTGCCCTTCTGGATAAAGAGGGTCCTGGGTGTGTGTTCCACCCCGGGTCTTTATACGTAAGCTTGTAAATTGTCCTGTTTGGCATTATTAGCAAGCAAATCTTTTTGCACATTAGAAATTTGTTCAAGCTGAGTTTGAACCATATGAAAATGCTTCACAAGACATTTAACATCATTAATTGTTCTACCTAGAACATCAAGCAATCTTTTGATAGTAAGAGTGTTTTCATTCAACTGACCTTGTATCTTTTCATTGAAGTGATTCTGCTTCATAATAAAATTATCAAGCTCATCTAAACATTGGTCAGGAGGTTTACCTTTAGGGATGTCACTTGCATTGAAGTCTAAAAGAGATGTACTTCTACCGTAGGTGGGTGAGTGGTAGGCTCACACAGCTTCTCGATCGGAGGTAGATTCTTTACATCTTGAGTTTTAATACCTTTTTCTCTTATGGACTTCTTTGCTTCTTGCATATCTTCGGGGCTTAAGACCAGCATGCCCCTCTTCTTTGGTGGCGGAGGTGGTTCAGGCACGGAGCAATCTTCATGGTTTTTGGCAATCTTGCCCATCAGTTCTTCGGCATCGTCCGGTGTTCTTTGCCTGAAAACACAACCAGCACAACTATCGAGATAGGATTTAGACCCATCGGTTAGACCAGCATAAAAGATATCAATTAATTCATTCTTAGGGATTTCGTGTCCCGGTCTAGCCTTCAGCAAACTGCAAAATCTCCTCCAAGCTTTAGGGAGATGCTCATCCTGCAACTGTTCAAAATTATAAATTCTTTGTAAAGCAGCATGTTGCATATGAGCAGGAAAATACTTATCAACGAAAGATATAGCCATGTCTTGAGGGCTTTGGATGGATCCACATGGTAGTGCATCATACCATGCTCTAGCATCTCCTTTTAAAGAAAAAGGAAGGAGCTTGGTCACATAAAAGTTCCGGATCCTTTCATCAGTAGTAAACAAGCTACCTAACTCAGTGAGTTTGGTCAGGTGCTCGATAGCATCGTCATTTTCTCTGCCATAAAAAGGATCAGCTTCAACTGTGGATATAAGTGAAAGGTCAACAGAGAAATCATAATCAGGATCTGAGATGCATATAGGTGACGTAGCAAAAGTAGGATCAGGAGTAAACTTGTTCTTCAGGGAGTGCTTTGCTAGCAACTTCTTTATAGTGGCAGGGTCGGAATCAGCACATTCATTGAGTTCCCTGCAAAGATCATCATCAAGTATAATATAATCATCCTCAAGGAGCTTTTCCTTAAGGCCTGCAAAGTTATGAGTTTTTCCAATAGGAGTTTGGGTAACAGGAATTTCATCACCCGAAAGTCGGGCAGCAGCAGCAATCTGTTCATCTATAAAAGAACCAAGTGAACCTGTAGTCTCAAAGGTAGTAGAAGCATCATCAAAAGTATCTGACATATTGCCAGACTCAGCAGAAGTAGCATGTAATCGTGGTGAATTAAACTGACTCATAACTGAAGGTGAATCAAGTTAGCACTAGTGCTAAGAGCAGTACCTCGTCTCGTACGGGATGGTAGGATCGGAACCTTGGGGTCTCCTTTCTTACCCATAATGGATAACGTGCAGCAGGTAGGATACTTCGAGTAGACCTGTAAATAAAGCTATGGTCCCCGGCAACGGCGCCAGAAAATAGTACTTGATAACCCTCAACTGTAGGGGATCGAGATAGTCTTCGCGGGCAAGATAACCCAATTTATTGATTCGACACTTGGGGACACAAAGAATACGTACAGGCTTTGACAATTGAGTTGTCAATTCAACCGCACCTGAAATAAACACTTGCTTGCACGAAAGTATTAGGAGCAACTGTGATACGGTGGTAGTAGTGGTGGTGATAATAGTGGTGATAGTGGTAGTGGAACAGCAAAAGTAAAACAGCGAAAGTAAACAACTAGTAACCAGCAGAAAGAAAACACTGTAGGCTAGGGATATGGATGGTTGGGCGTTGCTTGGATGAGAACGAACATGCAACAGATTCTAACTTGGGCAAGGCTCACAGAAAACAAAGGATCATCTAGGAAAATATCAAACATCAAGCATGTATCCCAGGGTAGTTGTACGTGCTTGCAATAAGAACTTTGCACAACATCTTTTGTCCTTCCCTCCCGCTACGAACGGGGCCAAAAGGAACTTAGGGAAATTAAGGTCTCCTACAGTGGAGAACCGGAACAAAGCATTAACACTTCATGGATACACGGAATCCTCAAATTATAGTCCACCCCCTTTGGTGTCCCAGGCTGTCACCACTGGGATCGCCGGTTCCGGACTCTAATAGGTGCATACAACTCATAGATAGGATCAAGAACACCACAAACTCAAGAAACAAAAGGGTGATCAGATCTGAAATCATGGCACTCAGGCCCAAAGTGACAAGCAATAAGAGCAACAAGTTGTAACAGAGATGACAAACACCAAGTAGATGATAGGCAACATGCCCACAACAAATCTGATTGAACTATTACATGATCTACCTCATCCAATCCCTACCATCCCCTTTGCCTACAGCAGGGAATTACTCACACATGAAAGGAGAAGTCATGGATGGGTGATGGAGAGGTGATGACGATGACGATGGCGATGATTTCCCCCTCACCGAAGACCAATTCAACCTCCAGATTAGCTCTCCGGAGAAGAACAGAGGGTTGCGGCGGCTCCGCAGCGTAGATCGAAAAAGCGACTCCTGTTTCGACGTTTCCTCGACGGGAGAATAAATAGGGGCCAAGGTAGGTCACCAGGGGGTGTGGGACCCACCCAGGAGGGCAGGTGGCGCGGCCAGGGGGTGGGGCCGCGCCAGGCACCCTCCTGGCTGCCCTGTGGTCCCCCTTTGGCCTGACGGAAGCTTTTGGGACGCTGATTTTTAATATAATTTTTTGGGATTTTTCCAGCGTACCTAAATATCCAGAAACCTGCACAAAAGAAAAACAGCACTGGTAGCTCTGCTGAAAATAGCGTCAGTCCGGGTTAGTTTCGTCCAAATTATGCAAGAATGAAGTCAAAACAATAGCAAAAGTGTTTGGAAAAGTAGATACGTTTGAGACGTATCACTAGTCCATTGGGCGATTGATGATCAAGGTTTCCTGATCATGAGACGTTGACAATGGAGTCGTATCATTGGATAATGATATGATGGACATACACCCACCAGAAGTGTTGCGATGTGATCAAGTCACATAGTTCGACATTGCGATAACTATAACGTAGTGACCAGATCCTTAGACCGTAATGATCATACGTAATTACTGTCTATTACGATGCCTTGATTTGCTACCCACCACCTGACTGAAATATGCTGGCCATAAAGGAGTACTTCAGGTATTCCGAATAGATATGTTAATGAGTATGCAAATAGATCAAAGCGGGATTTGTCCATCCGTGTGACGGATAGGTACTCTGGGCCCACTCGGTGATGTTACATGTCAGAACCCCAACTAGGGTAAGTGCTAGGGCTTGTTTGTGCTTTGCATCATGTCAAATTTTCAAAAGGAAATTCAAAAATGGGGAAGCAGAAAGCCCTGAGAATTTAATTCAAATAGCCAAAGAAAAATCTTTTTCCAAAAATCATTTGAATGCTTGGAAAATTCCTAGAAATGTTGCTGATCATTTTAAAAGTGGTTTGGGTATTTTCCCATGCACATGGAATTTTCAAATATTCAAACAGTGGCTTTGGAAATTAAAATAACCCTATTTGGATTGAAATTCAAAATATATTGAATTTCAAAAATGCTCAAAATCTATAAGTGACTTGCTACTAGTCACCTAGGATTTATAAAAATGTTTGGGCATTTTACAAAATTGCTCTGCTATTTATTTTGGGGCAAAACCAATTACAGAAAAGGAAAACAAAAACAAAACACAGAGAAAAGGAAAAATCAAAAGCCAGCCCACCCTACAGGCCTCGGGCCCAACTTAACAAACCGCGGCCCAGGCCCACCTGGCCCTTGTCGTCTTCCCCGCCGCGTCGACAAGCTGCTCAGTGGCGAGCATGCCGACGCCGGCGAGGGCCACGTCCCCCCTGGACCCTCCCCTGGCTTCTAGGCGCGCCACGAGTACGCCCCAGGAACCCCGCACCTTTCCCCCCTCTCGTTGTTCGTCTCCCCTACCTCCTCTCGCCGTCTTCGTCACGACCCGAGCGCACCGGAGAGCGCCGCCGCGCGCTGCCGCGGCCAGAAGCCACCCCAAGCCCCCCCAGCTTGTCCTTCGAGATCAGGGTCTTCGGCTTCGTCTCGACGCAACTGGAATCGGTCCGGAACGCCCCGTGGACGACGGAATCATCACCGACTCGCCGTCGGCCGCCGTAGGCCTCGTCGAGAAATTCATCGCCTACGTACCTCCTCCGACCCTGCCGTCACCTCTGCTCGGATCAGGGTGAGCTCCTCACCATTTTCCCCCATTCCGCGCTCTCTCCCGTGCACCGTAGCCCCACCTCCACCTCACCAGTGGCCGGCCGCCGCACCTCGACGTCGCCGGCGTCGTTTTAGCCCTCCCCGAGACCCCCTGGTGGCACAGCTTGATGCGGACGAGCACGGGGCTTCTTCTCGTGCAAGCGGCGCACGAATTGGTGGCCAAAATCGCCACCCAGTGCCGCGCCGCCGTGCTCGACGTCGCCGGCGTTGAGCCGCCGGCGAGTTGGGTTAAGTTAGCCCTAATCACCCAGCTAACCCCCCCCTTGGGTCTATGACATGTGGGCCAGCCCCCCCCCCTAATGACCCTGTTAGCTCTAATTAACCGGGTTAAACCCCCCTGAGGCTGACAGAGGGGACCCACAGGTCAGGAGCCCCCACACGTCATGCTGAGGTCAGCATGACGCAATAAACCAATTTTCCAGTTTTAAAAGAATTAATTAAAACAGAGAAAATTCCAGAAAATGAGTTAAACTTGGAAAATTCATAACTAATTCATTTTAACTCCAAATATAGCAAATAATATGTCTAAAAATATCAGAAAAATCCAAGGATTATGAATATGGGCTCTGTTTTCATGTTTGACCATTTTAAAATGGGTGAACAGTGCAAAACACCCATATGGCTTTATTTCAAATTCAAATTTGAAGCACATTTGCAAATGACTTTGCATTTGACTTCTTTTAAATGGAATTGTACCCACATTGTGACCAAGAACATCACCATTTCAATATTGATCATGTGTTTGAGCATTGCAAATAAATTTATACCTTGTTTGATTGTTTGCTCGATAGACGTGCAACCGGAACCGGAGGCCACCCCCTTCGTTGAAGACTCCGATATCGAACCTCGTCAGCAAGGCAAGCAAAACCCATTGATCATGTCTATAAAATCCCAATTCCCTCTCAATCTCGCTTATGCATGTTTAGGAGATCACTTTGTATCGATTCTACCGCATAGTTGAACCCATATCCGATGCATGACCTATCATCTTGTCACAGTAGTAAGCAAACCACAATCCTAGCTGACATAGGAGTTGATTGATATCATGAAGCCCCTGCAACTGTTACAGCTTATTGCATGCTTAGTGTCACATGAGGTTACTTTTGATGTGAGTCGGGATGATGGTGAACATGGTGTTGATGAAAGTGAAACTGTGTCGGTGAATCCACCCTAATACAAGGTGAACGATGAGAGGCTGTGCAGGAGTACACAGTGGGTTGTCTCGTTGAACACTGTCGTAGGCATCGAGTTCTTGTATGGTAATCCAAGACAAAGAGTACAACCACACATTGGGCTCACTGACCCCTCTCGGCCTAGTACCTTGATCCGTGTCGACGTCCATGAGTCACATTAGTTCGGGCTTTCCATTTGACATGTGCATAGAAAAAGAAGGAAGGAAATGGTTGCATCATATAGATATGTGGGTGCACCTGTGAGGCAGGAAAACCATCTGCCAGAGGTGGCGTATCGGTCACCTGCATTGTTTGGGTCCGTTTCGTTGATCCGGCCGGGCTCTCGAGCGGAGGCAAACTCAGATATTCGACTCCTGGGATAGACCGGTTGTGAGCGAAGTGTCGTGGTGAACATCCTCGCTGTCACCTCTTGGACGGTGGCGAGACCTGGCGGTAACCGATGGTCATGTGTGTGTAGTTTACACCCTTGCAAGGTTAACAAAACTATTCGAATAGCCGCGTCCGCGGTTAAGGACTACTTGGAACCTGTACCTGATTATTAGACAAATTGAATGGATACTTATAAAATCCGCAAGATAAGCGTGAGTGCTATGGTGTGCTTCTTCGTGGGGAAGTCGAGGAAGTAACCATAGTGGTGTATTGGTTGGAGATATAGTGGACTCGTGTACGCTTCTTACCTCAAGTCTGGTATTCGTAGTTCAGGATTAGCCAAGTCAAAGATGGCACTTCTGCATGATGAAACCCCACCTCCCTTTACCTTGATACATGTGCATGAGTAGTGTAGTTCTGATGTAAGTCTTGCTGAGTATGATTTTGTACTCACGTTTGCTTATTCTGTGTTTTAGATAAGAAACCGGACCCCGATGGAGTCACCTTCGTGAAGCTCGACGTTGACTAAGTTAGCATAGTCCCAGACAGCAGTCTGGTCCCTCGTGGAAGGGCATGTTTGTTGTACAAGGCTTCTCTAAGCCATTTGTTAAACTTGTCTGTACTCAGACCTAATTTGCTTCCGTTGTATGATGTAATGTTGGTCACAGACATGTGATCTTTGTATGCTCTAAGTGTATATCAATAAAGAGTACTTTGTAGAGTTATGTGATGATACCTGTTGTTCATACTAGGCATGTGTGCTGCGTGTATGTTTATAACATGCATGTCTTAGTATGGGTTTTTGAGACCTTAGTTGTGATCTGGCTGGCGGTCTTTTATACACCAAGTGGCCCTTAGATGTGCGCAGCTTGGGGCATCGCGATGCGATTGTTCGTGACTCTGTCACGTGCACACTTTGTTGTATGATTGAGCCCGCCCTAGACCCCGACTAAGTGATCGGGCTGGAGTAAGTTTATGTAAGAGTTAGGATCCAATCGATAACATGGTTGAGGCGACTTGTCTATGAGTATGGGATTCACCACCCATAAGCATTTAGACTTGTGAGCGAACGTTGAGGACCCATCTCAGTTGATCACCCGGCCTGAATGGGATGCCCCTCACGTTCGATGCTTACCGAGAACATTTTGTGCTTGGCCTTGTCTGCTTAGACAAGTGGGTACGGTTCTCGGCTCTCCATGTGATTGTATCATGACTGGAATTACATACGCTAACCCCGGGTCCCGACAGACTTGGTATCAGAGCAGGACTGCCTGTAGGATTATCAAACCCTTGGTCGAAGTCGAGTCTAGCATTCTATAGTTATATAGCTACTCTGGGTATAAGGGAATAACGTAAGGCTTCTTTTTCTCCTTATCCTCATCGATCTGAGTTCTGGGTCACCCTTATCTTTTCTACGGGATGATAGGACTAGGCTCATCTATGTCTGACTAGAACATCTCGCTGAGTGCTTCCTTGTAGCCGTAGGATTATTGTGGTCGTCCAGACTCATCGAGTTTTGAGTTCCTTGAGGGAGTGCTGTCCAATCTACTCAAGGTTGTTTCATTTTCCATCCCGGTGTAGCCGTTATGCTGCCGGATTTGTTCCAAGTTTCTGTGGATCATTTCCTTCGCGTTATAATCTTTTCCGCCTTCATCATGTCTTGTTATCCTTGAATCCATCATTCAACCTGTTCTGATTGTTGATTTTTATCACACAGGATGTCAGGTGGAACTCGTAGTGCTGTTCGTCGGAATCGAGACCGTGTTCGGAATCGAAATGACGATGCACCTCCACCATCGCCTTCTGTGGCGAAAATCATGATGGAAGCTGAGAAGAATCAACGTGATCAAACACGCCTTCTGGAGCTCATCGAGCAGAATACCGCCCGTCATTGCAATGTGGTTGTGAGCATTCAGGACTTCATCCTCCTCAAGCCACCGGTATTCCGATGTTCTTCTGAGCCCCTTGAAGCTGATGATTGGCTCCGTTCCATCGAGCGTAAGCTTGATACTGCACATGTTGCTCCCGATGACCGAGTTATTTTTGCGGTATACTTCTTGGAAGGTGCTGCTCTTCAATGGTGGGAGAACTATGTTGCTATGCAGCCAGATGGTCACATAGTGACTTGGCAGGAGTTCTGTGTTGCCTTTCGAGGGTACCACATTCTGGATGAACTGATGGAGCGCAAGAAAGAAGAGTTCTGCAGTCTGACTCAAGGAGATATGTCCATTCATGAGTATGTGAGAGAGTTCAACCGTCTTGCTCGGTATGCCCAAGATGAGATCACCACCGATGCCAGAAAGCAGGCAAGGTTCCGTAAGGGACTTAGCCCCATCCTTCGTCATGATCTCAACCTCATCGAATTTGCCACCTTTGAGGATTTAGTCAACAGATCCTTCAGAGCTGAGCATGGCAATGAAGTTTTCGAGGAGTCTCGCAAGCATGCTCTTGAGCTTGCTTCTTCTTCAAGTTCAGCCCCTTAGAAACGCCGAATTTGGATTCCAACCAGAGCCATACCTCAAAACTTCCTGCGGAGACCAGCCTCCAATATATGCCATCCACCCCAACACATTATTCCACCCCGGAATGATGGTGTGCAGCCAAGTAATCCCACTCCCAACAGTTCATACAGGGTATGTTTTAAGTGTGGTCTTCCAGGCCATTACTATCGTCAATGCCCTCAGGTCTTGATGGCACCACGTCATTCTCGACCTAAGCCTCCAAAGAAATCCACCACCAAAACCATCCCAACAAAGCTTCCAGTCCCAAGTAGTGGATGTGTGAACCAAATCTCAGTTGAGGAAACCACTGTTGCTTCTGATGTAATTCTTGGCACACTCCCAGTCAATCATGTCCCCGCCTCCGTTCTTTTCGATCCAGGAGCTTCTCATTCATTCATGTCGGAGAGTTATGCACTTCGTCATGAATTCCCTTTTGAAGAAATGTTTTCTCCAATGATCATTCAAACTCCTGGTTCAAAGTGGCAAACTAATAGAGTAAGCCATGGCAATCAAATTGCAATTGAGGGTTTAGTATTCCTTGCTTCACTTATAGCCCTCAAGTCTTCGGACATTGATGTCATCCTAGGAATGGATTGGTTATCAAGGCAGAATGCTTTCCTTGATTGTAAAGCCAAATCAGTCAAACTCACCCATCCTTCAGGCCAGACCATTGACTACACATCACCCAGCTCTAGAATCCAGATGCATACTTTGAATGTGCTTCCACTTCCAGACCTTGAAGATGTTCCGGTGGTTCGTGACTTCCCGGATGTCTTTCCTGAAGAGCTGCCGGGAATGCCACCCAACAGGTGTGTAGAATCATAGTGGATCTTATACCAGGCACAGCCCCAATTTCCAGACGCCCATATAGAATGGCCCCACATGAGTTAGCTGAGCTAAAAACCCAACTTGATGCTTCGTTGGCAAAAGGCTTCATCCGCCCTAGCTCATCGCCATGGGGTTGCCCCGTTCTGTTCGTAACGAAGAAAGATGGAACAGAAAGGATGTGCGTAGACTATCGCCCGCTAAATTTAGCGACGATAAAGAACAAGTACCCACTGCCCAGGATCAATGATCTTTATGATCGACTTGCAGGATCCTCTGTCTTCTCCAAGATGGATTTGAGATTAGGCTATCATCAAATCAAAATCCGAAATGAGGACATTCCAAAAACGGCTTTCACTACTCGTTATGGTCTTTACGAGTACACCGTCATGTCCTTTGGTTTAACCAATGCCCCCGCCACATTCTCGCGCTTGATGAATTCGATCTTCATGGAGTACCTAGATAAATTTGTTGTGGTTTATCTTGATGACATTCTCATCTACTCGAAGAACGAAGAAGATCACGCAGAACACCTAAGGCTGGTATTGATGAAACTTAGAAAGCACCGCCTTTATGCCAAGTTCTCCAAGTGTGAATTTTGGCTACCAGAAGTGACCTACTTAGGCCACGTGATTTCTGCGAAAGGTGTTGCAGTCAACCACGAGAGAGTTCAGGCCGTCCTTGACTGGACTCCACCTGAATCGGTTAAGCAAGTTAGGAGTTTTCTTGGCCTAGCCAGCTATTGCCGCCGCTTCGTCGAGAACTTTTCTAAAGTTGCAAAGCCTCTTACTGAACTCCTCAAGAAAGATAAGAAATTCCAATGGACCCCCAAGTGCGAGGAAAGCTTTCAAGAGCTAAAAAGGAGATTGACTTCTGCACCCGTACTTGCACCTCCAGACACCAAAAGGGATTTCGAGATCTATTGTGATGCTTCACGGCAAGGGTTAGGATGCATACTTATGCAAGATAGACATGTGGTAGATTATGCTTCACGCCAGTTGCGGCCACATGAAGAGAACTATCCTACCCATGATCTTGAACTCGCTGCCGTAGTTCATGCCCTGAAGACTTGGCGACATTACCTCCTTGGTAATTGTTGTGAGATCTATTCCAACCACCAAAGCCTCAAATATATTTTCACCCATCCAGATCTTAATCTCCGGCAAAGACGCTGGATAGAGTTGATAAAAGATTATGACTTAGGAATTTCTTACACCCTAGGCAAGGCCAATGTCATGGCTGATGCACTAAGTCGTAAGTCGTACTGTAACAACCTCATGTTACAGCAGTATCAACCACCTCTGCATGAGGAATTTCGCAAGCTTAATCTTGAGATTGTTCCTCATGGATCTCTTTTCAACTTGGTGGCGAAACCAACCCTTGAGGATCAAATCATAGTTTCCCAAAGACGTGCACGAGGTGTACGCCGGATCAAGGAGAACATTGCTAGCGGAGTTGCTAAATGTTTCTCCACAGATAGTAAAGGAACGGTATTCTTTGAAAATCGTTTGGTAGTACCTAAGAATAGGGATCGACGGCAACTCATCCTCGAAGAAGCCCATGACACACCCCTCTCGATTCATCCCGGTAGCACGAAAATGTACCGAGATCTACGCCAGAGATTTTGGTGGACCAGGATGAAGAGAGACATTGCTCGATTTGTTGTTGAATGTGATGTTTGTCGTCGCATTAAGGCAGAACACCAAAGACCTGCTGGTACACTTCAACCTTTGCCTATTCCAGAGTGGAAAATGGGACAAAGTCGGTATGGACTTCATTACCGGCTTTCCAAAAACCCAGAAAGGAAACGATGCCATCTTCTTTGTCATAGATAGGCTTTCCAAAGTTGCTCACTTCCTTCCCGTTCGCGAGTCTATAACTGCTAGCCAGTTAGCAGACTTGTATATCTCTAGAATTGTGTCTCTTCACGGTGTTCCTTTGGTGATCAATTCTGATCGTGGTAGCCTTTTGACCTCTAGATTCTGGGGAAGCTTTCAGAATGCTATGGGAACTCATATATCCTTTAGTACAGCTTTCCATCCTCAGTCTAGCGGTCAAGTTGAAAGGGTTAATCAAATCTTGGAAGACATGCTCAGAGCTTGTGTTATCTCTTTCGGAAAGAATTGGGAGAAATCTCTTCCTTTCGCCGAATTTGCTTATAACAACATTTTTCAATCTAGTCTGAACATGGCTCCTTTTGAACTCCTATACGGACGACGATGTCGAACACCCCTTAACTGGTCAGAAACCGGTGAAAGACAACTCTTTGGGCCGGATATGATCAAGGAAGCAGAAGAGCAAGTTCGCATTGTTCGTGATCGTTTGAAAGCCGCTCAGTCTCGTCAAAAGAGCTACTATGATCGTCATCATAGAGAGGAGAGCTACGATATTGATGAGAAGGCTTACCTTCGGGTTACTCCTCTGAAGGGAACCCAAAGATTCAGTATCAAAGGCAAGTTGGCCCCACGTTACATCGGACCTTTCCGCATTCTTGCTAAACGTGGAGAAGTTGCCTACCAACTTGAACTACCCCCTCACCTTTCCCGAGTACATGATGTATTCCATGTGTCACAACTCAGGCGTTGCTTCAAGGACCCCATCCGCGAAGTCGACCATGAAACGCTTGATCTCCAAGATGACCTTTCTTATCGAGAGTACCCTGTTCGTATTCTTGATTCAGCAGAACGTGTCACTCGTCGTCAGAAGATCAAGTTCCTTAAATTGCAATGGTCACATCATTCCGAGAAAGAAGCAACCTGGGAAAGAGAAGACCGTCTCCGTGCCGAGTACCCCACCTTCCTCCCGACGACTTCTGAATCTCGGGACGAGATTCTTTTGAGTGGGGGCGAGTTGTCAGAACCCCAACTAGGGTAAGTGCTAGGGCTTGTTTGTGCTTTGCATCATGTCAAATTTTCAAAAGGAAATTCAAAAATAGGGAAGCAGAAAGCCCTGAGAATTTAATTCAAATAGCCAGAGAAAAATCTTTTTCCAAAAATCATTTGAATGTTTGGAAAATTCCTAGAAATGTTGCTGATCATTTTAAAAGTGGTTTGGGTATTTTCCCATGCACATGGAATTTTCAAATATTCAAACAGTGGCTTTGGAAATTAAAATAACCCTATTTGGATTGAAATTCAAAATATATTGAATTTCAAAAATGCTCAAATTCTATAAGTGACTTGCTACTAGTCACCTAGGATTTATAAAAATGTTTGTGCATTTTACAAAATTGCTCTGCTATTTATTTTGGGGCAAAACCAATTACAGAAAAGGAAAACAGAAACAAAACACAGAGAAAAGGAAAAATCAAAAGCCAGCCCACCCTACAGGCCTCGGGCCCAACTTAACAAACCGCGGCCCAGGCCCACCTGGCCCTTGTCGTCTTCCCCGCCGCGTCGACAAGCTGCTCGGTGGCGAGCATGCCGACGCCGGCGAGGGCCACGTCCCCCCTGGACCCTCCCCTGGCTTCTAGGCGCGCCACGAGTACGCCCCAGGAACCCCGCACCTTTCCCCACTCTCGCTGTTCGTCTCCCCTACCCCCTCTCGCCGTCTTCGTCACGACCCGAGCGCACCGGAGAGCGCCGCCGCGCGCTGCCGCGGCCAGAAGCCACCCCAAGCCCCCCCAGCTTGTCCTTCGAGATCAGGGTCTTCGGCTTCGTCTCGACGCAACTGGAATCGGTCCGGAACGCCCCGTGGACGACGGAATCATCACCGACTCGCCGCCGGCCGCCGTAGGCCTCGTCGAGAAATTCATCGCCTACGTACCTCCTCCGACCCTGCCGTCTCCTCTGCTCGGATCAGGGTGAGCTCCTCACCATTTTCCCCCATTCCGCGCTCTCTCCCGTGCACCGTAGCCCCACCTCCACCTCACCAGTGGACGGCCACCGCACCTCGACGTCGCCGGCGTCGTTTTAGCCCTCCCCGAGACCCCCTGGTGGCACAGCTTGATGCGGACGAGCACGGGGCTTCTTCTCGTGCAAGCGGCACACGAATTGGTGGCCAAAATCGCCACCCAGTGCCGCGCCGCCGTGCTCGACGTCGCCGGCGTTGAGCCGCCGGCAAGTTGGGTTAAGTTAGCCCTAATCACCCAGCTAACCCCCCCTTGAGTCTATGACATGTGGGCCAGCCCCCCCCCCTAATGACCCTGTTAGCTCTAATTAACCGGGTTAAACCCCCCTGAGGCTGACAGAGGGGACCCACAGGTCAGGAGCCCCCACACGTCATGCTGAGGTCAGCATGACGCAATAAACCAATTTTCCAGTTTTAAAAGAATTAATTAAAACAGAGAAAATTCCAGAAAATGAGTTAAACTTGGAAAATTCATAACTAATTCATTTTAACTCCAAATATAGCAAATAATATGTCTAAAAATATCAGAAAAATCCAAGGATTATGAATATGGGCTCTGTTTTCATGTTTGACCATTTTAAAATGGGTGAACAGTGCAAAACACCCATATGGCTTTATTTCAAATTCAAATTTGAAGCACATTTGCAAATGACTTTGCATTTGACTTCTTTTAAATGGAATTGTACCCACATTGTGACCAAGAACATCACCATTTCAATATTGATCATGTGTTTGAGCATTGCAAATAAATTTATACCTTGTTTGATTGTTTGCTCGATAGACGTGCAACCGGAACCGGAGGCCACCCCCTTCGTTGAAGACTCCGATATCGAACCTCGTCAGCAAGGCAAGCAAACCCCATTGATCATGTCTATAAAATCCCAATTCCCTCTCAATCTCGCTTATGCATGTTTAGGAGATCACTTTGTATCGATTCTACCACATAGTTGAACCCATATCCGATGCATGACCTATCATCTTGTCACAGTAGTAAGCAAACCACAATCCTAGCTGACATAGGAGTTGATTGATATCATGAAGCCCCTGCAACTGTTACATCTTATTGCATGCTTAGTGTTACATGAGGTTACTTTTGATGTGAGTCGGGATGATGGTGAACATGGTGTTGATGAAAGTGAAACTGTGTCGGTGAATCCACCCTAATACAAGGTGAACGATGAGAGGCTGTGTAGGAGTACACAGTGGGTTGTCTCATTGAACACTGCCGTAGGCATCGAGTTCTTGTATGGTAATCCAAGACAAAGAGTACAACCACACATTGGGCTCACTGACCCCTCTCGGCCTAGTACCTTGATCCGTGTCGACGTCCAGGAGTCACATTAGTTCGGGCTTTCCATTTGACATGTGCATAGAAAAAGAAGGAAGGAGATGGTTGCATCATATAGATATGTGGGTGCATCTGTGAGGCAGGAAAACCATCTGCCAGAGGTGGCGTCTCGGTCACCTGCATTGTTTGGGTCCGTTTCGTTGATCCGGCCGGGCTCTCGAGCGGAGGCAAACTCAGATATTCGACTCCTGGGATAGACCGGTTGTGAGCGAAGTGTCGTGGTGAACATCCTCGCTGTCACCTCTTGAACGGTGGCGAGACCTGGCGGTAACCGATGGTCATGTGTGTGTAGTTTACACCCTTGCAAGGTTAACAAAACTATTCGAATAGCCGCGTCCGCGGTTAAGGACTACTTGGAACCTGTACCTGATTATTAGACAACTTGAATGGATACTTATAAAATCCGCAAGATAAACGTGAGTGCTATGGTGTGCTTCTTCATGGGGAAGTCGAGGAAGTGGTGTATTGGTTGGAGATATAGTGGACTCGTGTACGCTTCTTACCTCAAGTCTGGTATTCGTAGTTCAGGATTAGCCAAGTCAAAGCTGGCACTTCTGCATGATGAAACCCCACCTCCCTTTACCTTGATACATGTGCATGAGTAGTGTAGTTCTGATGTAAGTCTTGCTGAGTACGATTTTGTACTCACGTTTGCTTATTCTATGTTTTAGATAAGAAACCGGACCCCGATGGAGTCACCTTCGTGAAGCTCGACGTTGACTAAGTTAGCATAGTCCCAGACAGCAGTCTGGTCCCTCGTGGAAGGGCATGTTTGTTGTACAAGGCTTCTCTAAGCCATTTGTTAAACTTGTCTGTACTCAGACCTAATTTGCTTCCGTTGTATGATGTAATGTTGGTCACAGACATGTGATCTTTGTATGCTCTAAGTGTATATCAATAAAGAGTACTTTGTAGAGTTATGTGATGATACCTGCTGTTCATACTAGGCATGTGTGCTGCGTGTATGTTTATAACATGCATGTCTTAGTATGGGTTTTCGAGACCTTAGTTGTGATCTGGCTGGCGGTCTTTTATACACCAAGTGGCCCTTAGATGTGCGCATCTTGGGGCATCGCGATGCGATTGTTCGTGACTCTGTCACGTGCACACTTTGTTGTATGATCGAGCCCGCCCTAGACCCCGACTAAGTGATCGGGCTGGAGTAAGTTTATGTAAGAGTTAGGATCCAATCGATAACAAGGTTGAGGCGACTTGTCTATGAGTATGGGATTCACCACCCATAAGCATTTAGACTTGTGAGCGAACGTTGAGGACCCATCTCAGTTGATCACCCCGCCTGAATGGGATGCCCCTCACGTTCGATGCTTACCGAGAACGTTCTGTGCTTGGCCTTGTCTGCTTAGACAAGTGGGTACGGTTCTCGGCTCTCCATTTGATTGTATCGTGACTGGAATTACATACGCTAACCCTGGGTCCCGACATTACATCATAAAGTTTGCAAACGTGTGACTAGGTCACGGAGTTGTAATATCACGGGAACGAGTAAACTTGTTTGTTGAGAACGAGGACGGACTAGGTATATTGGATACCGATGATCAAACCTCGGACAAGCAAAGTACCATAGGACAAAGGGAACAGGCACACGGTTAACGGATCCAATAGCGATTGAAGTTCATTCGATGGAAGCGCAGGGGCTATCAAGGATTGTAACCAGGTCCAATTGATTAGTCATTGATCAATGAGAATTGTCTCGGTCATGTCTGCTGTTTCCCGGACCGTAGGGTGTTACACTTAAGGGTACTCGACGCAGTAAGGATTGATTCGAGATCACATGAGAAATTGGAGAGAACACCGGAATAGTTCCGATGAAGGCCGGAAGTTGTTCCGGGTATTTTGAAAGGTTCAAAATATATTTAATAATGTTTAATATATGTTTTATTATTTAATTATCTGAATTAAATATTAAAATGTATTTAAATATAATTAAAAATGGAAGAAAAGGCATATGGGCCTCATAGGGCCCATTAGGGGGAGAGGGAGTCCTCCCCCATGGGCCATGGCGCCATGAAGGGGGGCCCATCCCCTAGGGCTGCGCCAAAACCCCCCTCCCTTGGGATTAGTCCCACCCCGGAAGTGGAGGGGGGTGGCACCCCTCCTTGGCCTATATAAGGAGGGGTAGGGTGCCCTTTTTTCTTCATACAAATTGATTTGAGACAAGTTTCTCTCATCTCTCTCTCCCTCCTTTCTCCTTCCTCGAGTGGACTCCCCTTGTTTGGAGTCTACACTTGGTTGGGGATTTCTCCACTATACGCACGCCGTCGTGCTGCTGGAATCGGGATCCGAATCCATCTTCTTTCCGCTGCTCTACTGGTTCGGAGCCCGGAGGGACATCGGGTATACTGTATGTGTATAATCCCGCGAGGCACTACACTTGTGGTGCTACTTCATCGTCGTGGTCGTATCGCAAGGTCTTCATCAGCAACGTTCCGACGGGGACGTAATCCCGTCATCGATCTACAAGGATCGGGTGGCTACAGGAGTCATCGTGGATCTGCGCGGCATCGAGGATTGCCAGTACGACTACACCAACCACGTTCATTCGGGAACGTTTCCCGCTTAACGGACTACATACTGGTATGTGATCTATTTTTGTCCGTTACTTGCATCAGCATAGCATAGGTCTTGGGTATGGGTCTCGTAGGTTATGAAAAAATTGTGTTTTCTGCCCCGAACCCCAACACTCCTCCCCTCTTTGATCTTCATTGTTTAGACCTCGTGAGCTTCCCTACATGATCGAGGCACCTTTGTAATATTTCTGCTATTGCTATGTTGAGTTTGATAGGATCTGATGGATTATGAGATTATGTTCAGATTGTGATAGAGTAATATATTTGGTTTTTATCTCTTATATTTTTGTTCCTAAGTAATTCTTGCATGTTCTCCGTTGCTGTTTATTGCTTTGGCAAGTAGTAGGTAGTGACTTCAAGAGGGAACATTGTGCTAGATTGTGGGTTCATGCCCCCCGATGACACGCTTGAGTGACAGAAACATGAGTCTAGGGGATGTGCTGTTGCCACAAGGGGGAAAACAACGGTGCTTGTGACCGCGGTCACAAGGATTGTTTACTTTACGCATAGTTATTTTTAATGCAGTTGTCTGTTGCTTTGGGTTTACACTTTGGGTGGGGCTCACAACTTAATACCAGCGAGATGTTCTGGATAGATATATCAAGGTGGATGATTAGTAGTAGATGCAGATGGATTTCGGTCTACTTATTTTGGCGTACTGTCTGTGCTTTTAAACCTCGTCATTTCTTTTATAGCATAGTTAGCATTGCGGTGCGTTCATAATTCTGTCAATTGCCTTTCTGTAATTTGTTTACCTCGCATAACAATTTTATCGTCTTTTGGGAGAGAGACATCACTAGAGAACATCACGTATCCCGGTCCATATCCTCATTACTGTTTCCACGCTATATTTACTTTACTGCTTTTACTTGCTATCATTATCCCTTGCATTTTATCCTTGTGAACAACAAGACTGGAGAGATCGACAACCTCTCTGCACTTCGTTGGGAACAAAGTTATCTGTGTCTGTGTGCAGGTCCGCATCAGTTGCGCCGCTGACACGTACTTATCATCTCTGGAGTCCTGCTGGAGACAAACCTTGGTATCTTCACCGAGGGAAAACTGCTGCTGCACTACATCTCAACCTTCCACTTGGGGTAACCAACGAAGGGGCGAGAAGCCATCAAGCTCCCATTAACTTCACATGCACATGCAACTTATCATATATAAATATAACTTTCTTTTGCACTCAAATTTATAAGTGCCTTTTTTAATAGAGAATCAAATTATAAGTTACCTCATATTTTTTCTATGCGTTTTTTTTTATGAATGCACATAGGTAATTGCTATCATTGTAATATGTTTAATCAAAGGTGATGTCTCCACTGTGTCTACTCAACATTTTTTTCATCTTATACCATCTCACCGATATATTGTGAAGGTAATGTTTTTTTAAAGACACTCATTTTTTATTTATCATCAATTTTTGTTAAATTTTTTCTTATATTTTGAGTCAAAACAATATTAATTTCAAAGAAATTATAATAAATTTATATTATCTTTCATAAATTTTTCTATATTTCAAAATATTAAATTATTTATTAGCAGTTCCCGCAGCAACGCGTGGGTATCATCTAGTTAATACAGTATGCAGGGCTTTGCAACAAAGGCGTTGTTGCAATCGGACCTTTGCAGCATGATCTCTGTAGCAAAGGACCTCGCATATTTTTATTTATTTTTCCAATCACCGTAGAAAGCCTTGCAACAGTATGGCTGTTGCAAACTGACCTTTGCAATAGCTGGTCTGTTGTAAAGGACGGGTGACACCGTGGGCTGGTTCGCGCGCCATTGAATTTAACCGTATCGGATGGCGGATGCGCGCAAAAGATCTGCCGGTTGAAGCTGATTTTTTCCCTTATGTTTTTTGTATTTTATAAAGCAAAAACCTTTTTTATACAAAAACGATAAAAACTAAATAGTTTGTACTCCTTCTATTTCAAATTAGATGACTTTTATCTTGTACTAGTAGTGAGGTAAAAGTCATCTATGAGGAATGAAGGGAGTATTTCCAAGTGCTTCGATCCCACCAGCTCTGCTCCCTTCTCCTTCTGTCCTTCTCCACTGCGGCCCGACCACGGCCAGACGAGCAGAGCCCGGTTAGGGTTTTGATATTTCCTCGGCGGAATCGACCACCACCTTGTCTCCGCGACCACCCGCCGCCGCCGCCTTCCCTCCCCCCTACGACCTTCCCGTATCTGCCGCTTCCCCGTCTCCTGCTCCCCGAGCATCACCGCTCTAGGTCTCCACTTGCGCCACCCGTAGATCTGATTCCGGTGTTTCCGGCTCTCCCATCCAGGGTCAGGTTCAGGGTCATACCCGCCGGCCACCATGCAGGTTAGTAATCCCTGACCAATCTCTCTCCGTTGCTTATTCTCCCCCAAAATCCGACTATGTTGCTCAACCCCCTATAAATCTCTCTGAACAAATTTTATTTGGTCGATTAGTTCTTACCGGCTAACTGAATTGATAGATTATCTAAAAGCTCGTGTTATATACACTTAATACCGGAAAAAATTGCTGCCACATTTACCTATTCGTTTTGTGTTGGTGGTTAGCTTCGAGTAGTCACAGTCAGTCTTAGAGCTCACCTGTTTCTTGTATATTTTGAATTGCAATATCATGATGCTCATTTTCTTAATTGAGTATTTCGTGTCAATATCATCAGATCACCGAGTGGTCTTGTGTCTTGTTTTAGCCTGCTTCAGCTTAAAGTCTTTAACCAGGCCATAGTCTTCCAATATACTGTCACTTTACTAACATCCTGTTACATTTTAACTGCATATCTTGTAAGTTCTAATACGAATCGCTATTTCAAAGGCTAGTGACAGGTTCAACATCAACTCTCAACTTGAGCATCTCCAAGCCAAATATGTTGGAACAGGGCATGCTGACCTGACCAGATTGTAAGTAACTCATTTTTTGTACTAGAAATGTTGGACTAGTGAACTTCTCAGACTTATTATTGGTTGGCATGGGCTAGTAAGACATTAACCATTAACATGTCTTTTTGTTGCAGTGAATGGGCTGTAAATATTCAAAGAGACAGCTATGCATCTTACATTGGACACTATCCGATGTTGGCATATTTTTCCATTGCTGAGAATGAATCTATCGGAAGGGAGCGTTACGAATTTATGCAGGTATGTGTGAAAGCATTGTATCTTAACTCGTCTACTGAGTTTTAGCGCAAATCGTGTAGGACTGAACGGTTGTATAAACATTGGTGTAATTACAACTAGTATCACTACTGAATTATATTTCTTGATTGCATTAGGCTTTCACTGGTGGATTTTGGGTACTTAAGCAGTTTCACTGTTTTTTTTATGGAGCTTCTCTTTGCATCATAATTGGCCCTTTTCTTTACCATGACCATGTACCGTGTAAGCGCTGTTATATTGCAAGATCATTAAATAACATCTTGTTGCTGCAAATTGTAGCTGGGCAGGGTTCTCTACCGAGCCATAATACATTGCGGTACATGCTACCAAAGAATATTTTAGTGATGTTTGACAGTTTGAGGAACTTCACGTTTATAAATAGATGTGATATACGCCCCCCTGCGAGAACACAGGTTCCATAACCCTTTCTTGAAGTGACATGAGAGACTCCATGTCTGTAAATAAGTGTCACTTCAGAATGCTCTCGGTCTAAATTTATAAGTTTGACCGTAATATACACAACATTATTGACATGTTTGTCATCAAAGGATTAAAAATGTAGTTTGAAGAGGTTTCACAACTAAATGCTCCAAATTTAGTTTGTTAGATGGCTTTTCCTTCTATTAAATGACGGAAGCAAAACTCACTGGACTGTAGCTTAAATTGTTTAATTCCAGCTTTCAAGCCGATGCAAACTTGAATCCAAGGCTAGCTGGCCGCATTTTGTTAATTCACATTTTACCATGTGCTTCATCAAAACAGGCTTCAGTTATTGTGTACATGCTGCGGTATACAACACACACATATATATAAGTATGCCCAAGCTAGTTATCTAATGTCAGGATTTATTTTTCTCATTGTACTAATCAGTCTAGCACTCTAGTATCCCAGTATGACAGTGCCCATCTGTAATGGAGTCTTTACTCTTCAATAAAAATTGCAAATGAAATTTCTCAGGGTGTAATTGCATATGGATCGTGAAAAACACTGCTACATCCATTGTGCTGCAGGCTTGCTAAAATGTTTAAACGAACTTCTATACTCAAATTTGAAAAAAAAACTTCAACCTGCTTTACCCAGATTTTCTATTTGAAACCCTGTGCTATTGATCTGTTTATGTGTTTCATCAAGTTCACTTTTTTGCCATCTGATTTACCAAGTTTGAAGTTCTTAATGTTTTTAATATAAATAAATTATTAAAACCATTTGTTGCTGGTCTTGCAGAAAATGCTGCTTCCCTGCGGCCTCCCTCCGGAAAGAGATGAAGACTAAGGAGCTGGTGCCATAGTGGTACCTCCATAGCAATTTGGTGTCCAGATGCTGTTCGTTACCAATGTCTAAGGCCTGTCTGGATTAGCCCCAGCACTTTGCGTGATTGTGTTTGAACATTGTGAACATCTTTAGCACCATGTACCCTATCTTTTACTCCCGTTCAGGTTTTTTAGATTAAGCCACTGCTATCTAGTTGAATTTCTGGATCGCTGTGGCTATCTTGCCTCATAAAGGGGTAATGTAACGTGATGTCGTATCTGCGTCTTACTACAATATGTGAAGGATCGAATGGAACTGCAGCTGCACGTGTTGAAATTGTAGTGTTTCTGGACATGCCATGCTTTGCTTCTTCATATTCTTGTGAGCCCGCTGTGCCACCAGGCTTAGAGCATCTTCAGCCGCGCCCCCTAAGAGCCCAAATAGCGCCGGATTGGGCCAAAATTGAGTCCGGCGATCCCAACCCAAACCCAGCGCGCTGGGGGGCACTTGGGGTCACCGGATGAAAGGAAAGCGCGCGCGATTTCGCGCGAGCCTCGCGCAACGCCCCCACCTGTCGGCGTGCGAACGAAGGAAAGCAGCTCCGCCTCCAGCAGGAGGAGCTCGACCGCGCGGAGGCGAGGAAGCGGCTAGAGGAGGCGAGGCGCTCGGAGCGTGCTCGCCGCGAGGAGGAGGCCAAGAAGAAGAAGGCCGCCGAGGGCAGCGGCAGCAGCTGCAAGAAGTGGAGTCCTTCGCGGCCGCCGTACGTCGTCCTCGACGGCACCGACGACGAGGAGGAGGACGAGGAGCCCCTGCAGCTGCGCAGGAGGAGGACTCCGCTCGGCGGCGGGGCGTGCGGCGCCCAGGCCGGCGTCATCAAGCCAGAGCCGAAGGACGACGACGGCGCCGCCGGAGGCAGTGCTGGTGGAGGCGGCGTACAGGAGACGTCCTTTGACGACCTGTACGCTATGTTCCTCTTCCAGTAGCTATTTTTTTAAAATTCTAGTCGTCTTATGTAAAAAACCTTTAAATTTGAATGAAATTCGTCGAAGTTGACCTTCTTGAATGAATTTGCTCTAAATTTGAATGAAATGCGGCCGAACCTGGGGGCCATCTTGGGGGCGCGGCTGGGTAGCCGGCCCCCCAGGGCCTATCGCCGCGTCGGGCGCCCCCAAGCGGCGCTAAAAATAGCGCCGAAACTGCTCTTGGGGGGCCGAACGACTGGAGATGCTCTTAGTTGCTAGCAGCCCGACCACCGCATAGTCGCTGCCGCACCTTTGCATTTCCTTTTTTTAGGAAATCCATATATCTTACTCTCTCCGTTCCGTTCCGAATTACTCGACATGATTTTAGTTTAAGCTTGGTTTTAACTGGAACTATAGCCAGTTTGAGCTTTGGTTTAAACTGGAACTATAGCCATATCAAGTAATTCGGAATGGAGGGAGTAAGTCACACCAGTTTCACTGGATTTCAGTTTCAAATCAGATCAGTGCTTGAAGCAAAGCAAATTGGTTGGATTGGGTGGATTTGTTTGCTGGACCGTTTGATAGAGACGACTGTCATACCATGATCTGAATATGCAAAGCAAACATAGAAGTAAACTGGTGTACATCCATGAACACTGCAACTAGTCTGAAACTCTGAATCCGAGCATCTCCAGCCGCGCCCCCAAGCCGGCGCTATTTATGCCGAACGGACGTGGCTCCCCAAGGGTCCAAATAGCGTCGGATTGAGCCGATTTTGAGTTCGGCGATCCCAAGCTGACCTCACGGGTTGGGGTCCTTGGGGCGCAGGACGAAACAAAATGGCGCGGAAGCGGGAACCGCTCGGGCGCGTGAAAGCGCACATGTCGGCGTCTTCCCATGCGGCGGCCTCATCCTCTCACCTCGGCTTCCCCGCTCCTACCGCCAAAGGCGAATCAATGCCACGCCGTGAAGCGCACAACCCAAAAACGACGGCGACACATGCAGTGCACAGGCTGCCGTGAAGCGCGAGCCCAAGAACAACGGCGACGACGCCGCCGCCGCTGGAGCTCGACGTCGAGCAACTTTACTCTTTTTTTGTTTTTCAGTAGTTTATTTTTTAATTTTTTTATTGCTACTATGTAAATTAGACCAAATATTATGAATCCGGCCAAATTTTATTCAAATTACCTTGTCTTAAACTAATTTTCGTCGAACCTGAGGGGTCGCTATGGAGCCGCGACTGGAAGGACGGTCGCCCCGAGTCTTTTCACCGCCCTCTAAGCGGCGCCGAAAAACGGCTTAGGGTCCAAACGACTGGAGATTTCTATGTTTTCTAGTCTGAAACTCTGAATCCAGTTTTTATTTCGGCAGCGTACGCGCACTCGCGGTTTCAATTTCTTGGGCCGGCTCCAGAATCCAGATAGAAGGAAGGAAAAAAAGCTGCCGGGATGCGTCTCGCGCGCCTCGCCGCCGGCGCGGCCCCTCGTCTCGTCCGCACGGCGGCGACGGCCGCCCCAGCGGAGGCGGCGGCGCTGAAGACGGGCGACGTTCTACGCTCGCTCCGGAGGCGCTTCACGGAGGACGACGTGGTGGCGTACGCGGGGGTGTGCGGCGACCGCAACCCGGTCCACCTGGACGACGCCGCCGCGCGCCGGACGGGCGGCTTCCCGCGCGGCCGCGTGGTGCACGGCATGCTCGTCGCTTCCCTCTTCCCCGCCCTCATCGCCTCCCGCTTCGTACGTCCTCTCCCTCCCTCTCTTCGCCATTCCGCCGAACACAATGCGGGCGTGGCGGGCCAGACGGGATCCCACCTGATCTGACGGGTGGTTCATCTTCCTGCAGCCTGGGGCCGTGTACGCAAGCCAGTCCCTCAAGTTCGCCGCGCCGGTGTACGTCGGAGACGAGGTGGTCGCTCAGGTGCAGGCGCTCCACATCAAGACCGCCGGCGGAAAGCACATGTACTTACTTACTTAGCGCCATTTTGCGTCTCCTCTTCTTGATAGGCTTGTGCTTTCTGATGACTGATAGTGATATCCTCTGTTTGGCAGCGTCAAATTCGCCACCAAGTGCTTCACGGCCGACGAGGAGACCCTCGCCATCGACGGCGAGGCCATTGCTTTTCTGCCCACGCTGCATCTCAGCGCTGAGACAATCGAGTGACAAGTATGTTTTTTCTAATGATATTGTGATTTTTTTGGTTATTATACATTAGTGCCTTGCAGTCTTCCTGTTATGCTATGATTGATAGCATGGGCAATGATCACTTTAGTATTCCCAAGAAATTCCCGCATTCAGTGGGTTGGTTGATCATGTGGACTGTGATCGGAAGAAGCTGCTGCAGCATTCATTGTGTTTGTGATCAGGTGCATGTTTCCATTAGTTCACACACAACTCTGTCCTTGGTTTTTACGTAAGGGTGGAAAAATCAGGAATAATTAATTTGTTTTTAGATGAAAGGGAGGAGCTCCCCAGCTCCCATTTGCATTAAAAAGAAGCCAAACCCGAGTACCACAAGACAAGATTCAGTAACACACACAAGTCTGATAATATAACAACATGTTTCCAAAAGGACACAAGCTTAGCACCAGGTGACGTTCCACCTCAGATACATTAGATAGCAAGTGGTTAGGAGAAGGTACAAGCTAAAGTGGAGACCGGGCTCATCATCGTGCTGCTGATTTGCTTGATCTTGAGGCCTTCCATCTTGTCCGGGAGATCACTAATCACCCCACTGTTTGGTTTAGTCCCACATTGGTTGTGGGAGGAGACAGAAAACAACTTATAAGGGCAAGGGTGTCCCCTCCTATTAGGCTAGTCTTTTGGGGTAGAGGGCCCAAGATCTCTCATAAGTCTGTATTGATCTCCGGTTGGGTCTGTTAACGCATGTGGGTTGGAAACGCTGGTTAGCAAACCTGGTATTGCTTAACACCCAGGCCAGTTGGAAGGTTTCCTAGATCATTAATTTGCTGTATCTGAAGGTTCGCCCATCTGATCCATCGTGTGGTCCTTGACGATTGGTCTCCATTTATTGATGAGCTTTAAGACCAACCACCAAATATGATGAAGAGAGATTCAAGGCACACCATTATAGATCATGCTGTTTCTGTGCTTCCACAAAGCCCAAAGAACATCAACACATAAGGTGTTTAATACTGGATCCAACTTCTTACCAGCAACCGAAAGGGAGGCAATGGAATCTAAATCACTTCCTAGGAGCCTGCCAAGTAATCCACTGCTAGCAACCCAAACATGTCTAGCAATAATGCAGTTAAAGAAAAGACGACTAGCAGATTCATCACAAGAACAGTAAACACAATCTCCAGTTGAACATTTTTGAGCACTATCAACTAAGTTTTTGCTAATAGCATCGACAAGAAATAAAACATGGTCGATGCACATGTATCAAAATGAAATAGAAAATATTTTAGTATCACCGAAGATCATGTCCAGGATTATGTAGAAAAATCACTACTGAATAATAAATGGAATATTTTCATGTGCCAATAGTGCATGACTAGTGATCATGGTTTATGTCCTCCCAACAAATAATGCTGACCATGTCAAACAAATGGTTCCTAGACTTACATCATTGGTAGATCACGAACGCCACTGCTATCTTTCGTCATGTAGAAGTTAGTGTTAGCATTGCATCTGGTGTGATCTTCACCCTCTAACTCGAGGCAGTATTGCAGCTGGGCAACCACATCAGTCATTGTGGGCCGTTGCGCGGGGTCATGCTCGCTGCACTTGAGCGCCAGGTCCATGGCCTTCCACATGCCATTCACATTGTAGTCACCTTGCATGCTGGTGTCCACCACTTCCTCGATGTTGCCTCCCGAAAGGTTCAATCGTGCCCATTGGACGATATGAATGACCTCTGTAGATTGAAGTATGGTGGGCTGCCCTGTGATTATCTCCAGTAGCACGACACCGAAGCTATATACATCGCTCTTTTCGTTCAGTTGCAGAGACGTCGCGTACCTGCGTATATACATACAACATGCATGAGATGCATTTGCATTACAGTTGGTTGAATCCATCACAAAGAGACATACTAATCAAAATGGCCGACAAGCAAGCAACCAATATATTGTAACAAGTCAGGTATCAATTTTTACTCAGGGGCGAGGTAGCCCCGTGTGCCAATCACCCGGGCCGTGGATATGTGTGTGTCATCGTCATGATTGAAAGCTTTCATCAATCCAAAGTCGGCAACTTTGGCGTCAAGATTTTCATTCAGTAGGATGTTTGATGTCTTCACGTCACGATGCACGAAAGGTGGACTGCACGACTTGTGCAGATACTCGAGCCCTATGTGCACATCATATTGACAGTGATGATATGTCAGTCACATATCAGCATATGTAAAGTTCTAGCGAAGAAGACCATATTCCATACTAGAGGAAGTAATACCATATTCCACATTAGAATAAGTATACCTTGTGCGGATTGTAGTGCAATACAGATCCTCTGTCTCCAGGTCAAGGAAGCACCGTTGTGGTCTCTCCCTGCAGGAAGTTTTTCTCGCTTTAGTAGTGTGGAACTTGAGACAGGGATTTCATATGCTCTTCTTACAGACAGACTAGCACACCTCTGAGTTTGTCTTCTAGATTTCCTTCAGACATATGCTCGTAGACAAGAGCCAAATACATCCCATCCTTGCAATAACCAACTAATGATACAAGATTCTTGTGATGAATCTTCGTTAATGTCTGAGCCTGAGAAAGAACATGAAGAAAAGTGTGAAGTTTTCTTCTTATATTTACTCCATCTAGGTAATTAATATATCTATACAATCATGCTGTACTTAATAATTATGGATGTGTGCATCACATGATGCAGAGGCCAAGGTTATCCCCTTCTTGAAAAAAATGCTCCAATTATAGTTGTACTTTACCTCTGTCAAGAACTCTCTTACATCTTGACTGGAGGATTGGGACCGCAGCTTGACTGCCACTTGAGTACCATCCTGCAAGAAGCCATCATAAACAGTTCCGAACCCTCCTTGGCCGAGCACTATCTTGAAGTTGTCTGTTATAGCCTCCAACTCCTTGTATGTGAACCGGTGGTTGTCTAGGTCTTGAAGGTCTTTTCCATTGCCAGTCTTTATCGGCCCTTCGAAATTCAAAATCCAAACTAGCTAGTATTACCCACTATTGATTGCACTGGTGCAGTAATAAAGAACTATCGATGTAGTGTTATTGATGATATCACCTTTCCTTTTCCTCACTATGAGAATCAGCAGTGCTAGAAGTGCTCCAGTGATCGCAACCGCTACTATCGGAACAATAATATAGAGGGCAAGATTAGAATTGTTTTTGCTTTTGGTGGGCTGGCACGAGTTGTTGTTGCTGCAAAGGTTTGGGTTCTTGTTGTATCTACAAAAAAGGACAATTAGAACTTTTGGTCTAAATGGCTGTGGAAATATATATGAGATTTATGAGGGGATCAACCTTAGAGCTAGGGTGCCATCTTGACTTCTCTTTAGAAGCCCGGATGGGATGGATCCATTAAGTTGGTTACCTGTCAAATCTCTGGATGGACAGAATAGTGTTGACATCAGAACATTGGTACCAAAATAAATATTAGTTATCAAAGACAACATATATTCCAAAGTTGCTTACAACAACACGAGAGAGGGTAGTTGTGCAAGAACATTAGGAATTGATCCTGTCAGTTTGTTGTATGAAAGATCCCTGAAATAAGGTGGCAAAGCATGCAAATATGTGAACTTCCTCCCTAACTACATTACTATGAAAATAGATATAGATTTCCCAACTTACACAGATTGGATGTCTTTGAGATCACCAAAATAAGTTGATATATCGCCTCTCAAACCGCTTGATGACATATTTCTATAAAAATACACTATGGTCAGACCGTACGAGTGCCTTTCCTCATTTTGAAAAGATTTCTTGTGCATGGTCGGTCGCAAGTTAAATTTGAACTTACATGCTTGTGATTCTTGGTCGTCCAGATATAACATAGCTGCAGATCAACCCATCCCACACAAAGGTCTTCGGAGCGCAAGGGTCACCCATCCAATTCTTTTTGATCTGATACTTAACCTTGATTGCGTTGATGGCAGAAACTTTTTTTTGCCGACAATAACACACATGACAAAAGAGTGCAGTAATCAGATATCACATCGCGAAATTGTACTAATCAATCGGCGTTGATTATGTGAAACTAAATAAGGTCCGGTAGATATATACCATCCTGAAGGTCAGTCCCAACGTTGGCTGTAGAGATGACTGAGAAATACTCGAAGGCGTTGATGATCGGCGGTAGTGTCGAGTTGGCCGTGGCGATCATGGTGAGATTGTACCAGCTTAAGCACTCGTGGGGTTCACCATTATATAAGGCGTCGCCAACGAGGTACTCGGGCCTGTACGGGAGCTTGGTCTGCGCGCCGTCGACGACGGTGTTGAACTCACGCACGGCATTGGCGGCCAGGATCTGCAGCTCGGCGAAATACAAGATGGCAACACATCTATAACAGGCGTTAATTGCTTTCATTAGATTCTACTAGTGTAACTGCATGGTTATCAAGTGATGTGTGGTGTACCCGAGCATTCGATCGATTTTGTCCAGCTCCGTCTTCCATGACAACTCGACGGTCTTGGACTCGGAGTCGTCGAGTGCTGTGATGGCAGTCTGCAGCACTGTGGACGGTGCGTGGAGGCGGAGGCTGCCGATATTCTCCTGGACCTTCTCATTCGTTGAGATGTTCAGCCACAACTCTGGGTTGCTCCACGGTAACCAAGCCCGGTCGTATGGATCATCTGGGTACCTGACCACAATACTCATTAAGATCAAAAGGTAATTTGCTTGGCATCTACCCTAAGTCAGAATCATGATTCTAAGTTGGACCAGAGTATCGTTTATGGCTTTATTTATAAAATCGGGCGAAAGCCTTTTATCTAAAAAAAAAGAGTTGGACCAGAGCTTCGACGTTAGAATTGCAAATCATAGAATCTTAACTACCAGAATGTGTAAAAACTTGATTCTATTAACCAAAATCCTATAATTAGTTTGCATCTTAAAAGTCACAGAATTTTGCAATAGAATGGTGAGCTATACCTTGCTACCAAGATGTGTAGCTAACTAAATTAGCAATGTTTCCAGGGTTGAATCACCTGATGTAGTTGCCCGTTTCAGCACCCATGTTGAGCCTGTCGATTAGGACAAGACCCTGTGTGGCGTTCACCTGCCGATACAGCGTGTTCTCGAGAGGCCTCAAATCTAGCTCCGAGATGAATGGTGTCCCCAACCCGATGTTCACCAGGCAAACCTGCACCGAGTCGTCCGGGATCACGGCGATAACCTCGGCCCATGCTGTTCCCTCGGCTGTTGAGATGTTGACCCTCCACCAAAAGTTGACGCCGAGGTAGAGATCGAATACGGGGGGCTTGTCGAGTCCATCGTAGTTGCCGTACATGAACAATGCTCGGAGCAGGTACTTGGAGCCCGGCACGAGGGATGCCAAGGTGTAGCAGCTGCGGACCGCGTTGGGGAAGCTGCGAACGTTGAGGAAGTTCCTGGAGAGCTGGGGCTGCGGCCTCATGTACTCGGCCGAGATGTTGCGGTTGTAGCCGGCGTCCGTGAAGCCGGCGTCTGAGGTGATGGGTATCTTGGTGAGGTTGTGCACGTAGCTGCTATGCTCCGGCAGGCCACAGTCGATGGTGATGAAACCTGCATTGCCGGATATAGATTTGACGAATTGTACTTTCCATTGCATTTCTAGGGGAAAAGAAACAGCCATGATGTTAATAATTATAAGCTCACCTTCGACACTAGGCGCGCGCTGGCCGTGAACTTGAAGTACGCCGGCGGCAGCAGTGGCGAGGCTGAGCAGGAGCGTCAACGATGATCGGGCAGCTATTGGTTGCCGATCCATTCTACTAGCAAAAAATGTTCCACTCACGCATTACTCTCCGTATACACCATGTACTTAGCCTTAATCCAGATCGACACAGTTGCCAGTACTAGTGCATGGTAGACATCACATGGCCACTTAGCCTGTAAAACTATCTTCTATTTGGCGACGACTGAGAGTGCAATTGACTTGATCTAGAGCTAGTTTGTCAACTGTCTCGCTGTCGCTGGTTGCAAGGCAGTACCATTAGTGCGGCCTTGGTAGACGACTTGACTTGATGCAGGGTTGATTTGTGCTCATTTTTGTGTAGAAAGTAGAAACCCGGTAAACGATGCACTTGATAAACACGACGTAGCTGAGATACCCAGGCAGTTGAGGCGTTTCGCTTGGGACACCAGTTTACTCAACTGCGTCCTTTATTCAATTCTTAACGGGTAAATTTCGCGCCATTGTCAACTATCGCGTTGCTGGTTGCATGCTACATGTAATTCGCTGCTTGTTGGTTATTGCAAGTTGGTAATTTCTTGTCTCGTGAGCTTGCACTCTTGTATACATCTAGAAATGAGGTGTTTGAGATATGTAAATTAGCATTGTCCATGAAGAAGAATTATTGTAGTTCACCATAGTGTGATGTTTGACAAAGCCAGCTCTTTTATCCGTTGGGTATCAAAGTAAGAAATATAGACAATAAGGAATGAAGTTAATAGTGTATATACAAGACGACATTCGGTCAAGACGGGATCCATAGCACTATCAAGATCACACTTCGTAGTTCCCTTACTTTGATTTCAGCAAAGTCTACAATTAGATTTAGCAATGCAGTAAGTTACAGGCTCTGATTGAATTTACACATTTAAGTGGGAAAATAGTTGGTCAAATAACATCACTAAACACGACGATCCCGCAAGAAATATGGTTACCAAGATTTCTCACGAAAAGTCCAACATAAATTATCAGTTGGCACTGGCACATTATCAACACGTCTTGCTTATCGGGCAGCAGGACCGTTGTCCATTGTTGGCACCCTTCCAAAATAATGCTCCTTCTCAAATGAAGTGCTGCTCCGACCAGGCGCGCCGAGGAGGACGAGGGAGGGAGGCGGAGGAGGCCATCCATGCGTGGCGGGGCGGAGGAGGCGGCGCGGCGGGCGGAGGAGCGAGGCCGAGGGCGGGGCGAAGGAGGTGGCACGGCGGAGGCCTGACGGCGCAGACGGGGCAGGAGGACGGGGCGGAGGAGGACACGGTTGGGGCTATCCCTATCGCCTCATTTGCTCAGCCAAACAAAAAGAAAGGATATCTCTAGCAGGCCGGTTGGGGCTATCCACTTTGCTTGTCCCTGGAACTAAACGCAACCTTAAAAAACAGAGATGCCAATAATAGTTCTTAAATTCCCAATGTGGAGAGATTACTATGCGTGAAAAAGGTTTTTTTAGAGGGTTTTGGATGGGATCGAGGCATCGAACGCGTACGTGGCGGCAAAACTGGATGCTCGCAACCCCTGGTTTGCGGGAAAACGCATAAAAAGCACACCAGCAGATATATACAGGTCTGTGTTGAGTGGCAAACTACATCCGAACAGATCGGTCTGAATGTTTACTAGCGATTTAAGGGTTTGTGTTGGAGATGCCCTAAGTATATGTTTAACCGTTTTTCTAGTTAAACAACTCGAATTTTCTTGATATTTCTGAAAAGACTCAACCTTTTTGCAAGAACACCACGATTTTTTTGCTCTAAGAAATTGGCCGTGAAACTGTTACTCTTACATACTTGCCACAATATTTAGATCATCGGTGAGGTGAACATGTTTGAGTACTCTCTACTAAGTTTTTGCTAATGGCATCGACAAGAAATAAAGCATGATCGATGCAGATGTATCAAAATGAAATAGGAAATATTTTAATGCCGCCGAAAAACATGTTTGGGATTATGCAGAAAAATTACTAGTGAATAATACATGGAATGTTTTTCATGTGCCAATCGTACATGACTAGTGATCACGCTTGACGTCCTTCCAACAAATAATGCTTACCATGTTAAACAAAATGGTTCCTGGACTTACATCATCGGTAAATCACGATCTTTCATCCTTAGAGCTAGAGTGCCATCTTGACTTCTCTTTAGAAGCCTAGATGGGATGGATCCATTAAGTTGGTTACCAGTCAAATCCCTAGATGGAGCAAATAGTGTAGGCATTAGAATATTGGTACGAAAATAGATATTAGTTATCAAAGATAACATCTAATTTAAAATTGCTTACAACAACACGAGAGAGGGTAGTTGTGCAAGAACATTAGGAATTGATCCTGTCAATTTATTGTATGACAAATCCCTGAAAAAGTTGGCAAAGCATACCAAATATGTGAATTTGTTCCGTAACAATATTCATTGTGAAAATTGATTAAATTCTCCTACTCACAATGATTGAATATCTTTGAGATCTCCAAAATAAGATGATATATTACCGATCAAACCGCCTGATGACATATTTCTGTAAAAACACACAATGCTTCAGATGATGCGAGTGCCTTTAATCATTTTGAATAGATTTCATGTTTGTGGTCGCAAGTTAAATATGAACTTACATGCTTGTGATTCTTGGACGCCCAGATATAACATAGCTACAGGTCAACCCATCCCACACAAAGGTTTTTGGAGCGCAAGGGTCACCCATCCAATTTTTTTTTATCTGATACTTCACCCTTATTGCGTTGATGGCAGAAACTTTTTTTTTGCCGACAATAGCACACATGACAAAAGAGTGCAGTAATCAGATATCATATCGCGAAAATGTACTTAATCAACCGGCATTGATTATGTGAAACATAAATAAGGTCTGATAGATATTTACCATCCTGAAGGTCAGTCCCAACATTGGCTGTAGAGATGACTGAGAAATACTCGAAGGCGTTGATGATCGGTGGGAGTGTTGAGTTAGCCGTGGCGGTCATGGTGAGATTGTACTGGCTTAAGCACTCGTGGGGTTCACCATTATATAAGGCGTCGCCAACGAGGTACTCGGGCCTGTACGGGAGCTTGGTCTGCGCACCATCGATGGCAGTGTTGAACTCGCGCACGGCATTGGTGGTCAGGATCTGCAGCTCGGCAAAATACAAGATGGCAACACATCTATAATGGGTGTTAATTGCTCTCATTAGTTTCTACTAGTAGTGTAATTGCATGGTTATCAAGTGATGTGTGGTGTACCCGAGCATTCGGTCGACTTGGTCTAGTTCCGTCTTCCATGACAACTCGACGGTCTTGGACTCGGAGTCGTCGAGTGCTGTGATGGCAGTCTGCAGCAATGTGGACGGTGCGTGGAGGCGGAGGCTGCCGATATTCTCCTGGACCTTCTCATTCGTTGAGATGTTCAGCCACAACTCTGGGTTGCTCCACGGTAACCAAGCCCGGTCGTATGGATCATCTGGATACCTGACCACAATACTCATTAAGATCAAAAGGTAATTTGCTTGGCATCTACCCTAAGTCAGAATCATGATTCTAAGTTGGACGAGAGTATCATTTATGGTTTTATTTATAAAATCGGACGAAAGTCTTTTATCTAAAAAAGAGAGTTGGACCAGAGCTTCGATGTTAGAATTGCAGATCATAGAGTCTTAACTATCAGAATGTATAAAAACGTGATTCTATTAACCAAAAATCCTATAATTAGTTTGCATCTTAAAAGTCACAGAATTTTGCAATAGAATGGTGAGCTATACCTTGCTACCAAGATGTGTAGCTAACTAAATTAGCAGCAATGTTTCTAGGGTTGAATCACCTGACCTGATTGGGTAGTTGCCTGTGTCGCCCATGTTGCGCCTGTCGATTAGGACAAGCCCCTGTGTTACGTTCACCTGCGGATACAGCGTGTTCTCCAGAGGCCTCAAATCCAGCTCGGAGATGAAAGGTGTCCCCAACCCGATGTTCACCAGGCAGACCTGCACCGAGTCGTCCAGGATCACGGCGATGACCTCGGCCCATGCCGTCCCCTCGGCTGTCGAGATGTTGACCCTCCACCAAAAGTTGACGCCGAGGTAGAGATCGAATACGGGGAGCTTCTCGAGCCCGTCGTAGTTGCCGTACATGAACATTGCCCGGAGCAGGTACTTGGAGCCCGGCACGAGGGATGCCAAGGTGTAGCAGCTGCGGACCGCGTCGGGGAAGCTGCGAACGTTGAGGAAGTTCCTGGAGAGCTGGGGCTGCGGCCTCATGTACTCGACTGAGATGTTGCGGTTGTAGCCGGCGTCCGTGAAGCCAGCGTCTGAGGTGATGGGTATCTTGGTGCGGTTGTGCACGTAGCTGCTATGCTCCGGCGAGCCACAGTCGATGGTGATGAAACCTGCATCGCCGGATGTAGATTTGAGCAAACAGCCAACACACTATGTATTCTACATTTCTACTTTACATATTGCATTTCTAGCGGAAGGTAAACACCCATGATGTTAACAATTGTAAGCTCGCTCACCTTCGACACTAGGCGCACGCTGGCCGTGAACTTGAAGTACGCCGGCGGCAGCAGCGGCGAGGCTGAGCAGGAGCGTCAACGACGATCGGGGAGCTATTGGTTGCCGGTCCATTCTACTAGGCACGCACATGCCATCAACCCAGCAGCAAGTAACTAGAGTAACCTTAATCCAGATCCACAGAGTCGCCATTACTACTGCATGGTAGACATCACATGGCCACTTAGCCTGTAAAACTATCTTCTATTTGGCGACGACTGAGAGTGCAATTGACTTGATCGAGAGCTAGTTTGTCAACTGTCTCGCTGTCGCTGGTTGCAAGGTACCGCCATTAGTGCGATCTTGGTAGACGATTTGACTTGATGCAGGGTTGGTTTGTGCTCATTTGTTGTGTAGAAACCCGGTAAACGATGCACTTGATAAACACGACGTAGCTGGGACACACCAAGCAGTTGAGGCGTTTCGCTTGGGACACCAGTTTACTCAACTGCGTTCTTTATTCAATTCTGAACGGGTAAATGTTAACTCCGGAGTCGCGCCCTTGTCAACTACCGTACATGCTACATGTAATTCCCTCTTTGTTGGTTATTGCAAGTTGGTAATTTCTTGTCCCGTGAGCTTGCCCTCTTGTGTACACCTAGAAATGAGGTCACACTTTCTTGTGAAATTCGATCAACACAGGATCGTAGCACTATCAAGATCACACTTGGTATTTTCCTTTACTTTGATTTCAACAAAGTCTACAATTAGATTTAGCAATTCAGTAAGTTACTAGTTGAGTTTACACATTTAAGTTGGGAAAATAGTTGGTCACATAACATCACAAAACACGGTGTGATTCCGTAATCTTACATCTTACATTCTTAAGAAGTTGCTCCCCACTACTTCCAATTCTCTCAACATGCACACGCTCCACCTCATCATGCATGCCACAACACCCTCCACTATCATATTTCTCTCAACATGCAAGCATGCCACCTCATCATCCAACATGCATGAGAAAGACCCACCTCAGTATGCCACTATGCATAATAAAAACCCACATACAACATGCATGCATGGGAATTTTTATTTTATTATGATATTTATATTAAATCCATATATTAGTTTAAAAGTTATTTTTTTCAAATATACATGCTTCATTTAACCAAACATTTTCACTGAAATATTTTGCAAGAAAGTTCCGCAACAACGTGCGGGGCATCATCTAGTTTAATAATAATTACAGAGATTTCTCACAAAAATTCCAACATAAATTATCAGCTGGCGCTGGTACATGATCAACACGTCTTGCTTATCGGGCAGCAGGACCGTTGTCCATTGTTGGCACCCTTCCAAAATAATGCTCCTTCTCAAATGAAGTGCTGCTCTGGCTCACATCAATGGACTGGTTAGTAGGGCAAGAATCATTTCCCATGCTCGGGTCGTTGTTGCTCATGCCAGTGTAGAAGTTGTTGTTGGTGTCGCTGCCAGAGTGGTCCTCCTCTAGCTTGAGGCACTCCTGTAGCTGCAGCACAACATCGGTCATGTTGGGACGCCGCGCTGACGCATGTGCAGTGCACTTGAGCGCGATATCAGCGGCCTTCCACATACTATTGATGTCGTGGTCGCCGTGCATGCGCACATCCACCACGCCTTCGATGTTGCCCTTCGATAGCCGTTGTTGCACCCACTCAATGATGCCGATGGTCTGTGGGTTATGCATGGTGGGTGGCTTCCCCGTGACAAGCACCAATAGCACGATGCCGAAGCTATAGACATCACTCTTGGTTGTCGGCCTCCCTGTTGTCTGGTACCTACGCAAATGTTTCAAGCACTCAACCGAATACTCAGAGCATGTTACGTACGCTATAGAAAGATTTTGGAGTAAAGTGGATGGAATCAGCTTACTCTGGATCCATGTATCCACGTGTACCAACGATCACATTAGTGGACACCTGGCTTTCATTATCGCGATTGAAAGCTTTGGATAATCCAAAATCGGCGATCTTCGCCTCCAACCTCGTGTTTAATAAGATGTTGGTGGCCTTGACATCCCTGTGAATCAAAGGAGGGTTGCACCCCTTATGTAGGTACTCCAGCCCTGCACATGAACACTCAAGATTACGAAAAAGCAATCATTTGGCAGAAGCATCTGCCGACTCTGCATTTAAGCGCTTGCCTTGTGCAGATTCAACTGCAATTTTGAGTCTTTGTCTCCAGGTTAGGCATCTTGCATTGCGGTCTCTTCCTGCATACATGCCGACACTTGACTAATAAGTTATTCAGAATATTATGTAGACGAATAGAAGACACATTCTATCAGCTCAAATTGCTCATATTACTGTACGCCAATCACCTTACAACCTTTGAATATATAGTGTTGAACAACTTGCATACCTACAATGTGCTCTTGCAGGGTTCCCTCTGACATGAACTCATAAACAAGTGCCATGTGCTCCCCATCCTTGCAGAAACCAATCATGGAGACAAGGTTCTTGTGATGAATCCGGGTTAAAATTTGTACCTAAACAAGTGATATGATGATCAACACAAGGCTTAATCGACATCCTTTCACATTACAAATATATGTCGAGAAGCTTATTTTTTTTAGAGAAAACAACGGTAAACCTACCTTATCATTTTAGATTTTACATGTACATACCGAGTAGGACTTTTTTTAGTCCTATACCGAATAAGATACAACACAGTACGAGGACTTTGAAACATAAGTGAATCAAAAGACAAGGAGGAATACAAGTGCAGTTAGATAAACTCTACCTCTGCTAGGAATTCCTTGTCACCTTGGTTGGAAGACTCAGACCGTATCTTTACTGCCACTTGAGTGCCATCCTCCAGGAAGCCGTCATAGACATAACCAAATCCTCCCTTTCCCAACACTTGTTGAAGGTTGTTCGTTATCCTCTCAAGTTCAACGTACGTGAATCGGCGAGTCTCAAGCCCAAGTGATGTGTCTCCATTATTTGTCATTTCATTTTGTGGCTTTACCGAGTTTTTCATTAATCCTTTTTTGTATGCAAGGAATTTAATGATTAACATTAGTAGTATTCGATGTGGAAAAATACCAAATAGTTGATGAGCTCATGCCAAAGTCTCACCATGATTTTTTCGTCTTAGCAAGCAAAAGAATAATAGTGCCACTGATACTATCACCACGATGACAACTATAGAGACACCAATGTATATGGGCAGCTTGGTCTTCGTTGTAGCAGGTTGACAAGAATTGGCATTGGTGCAAAGTTTCGAGTTGTTGCCATATCTGCCAAACAATATTGAAAAGTTGTTCAATCAAATTCACCAAGTATCATGCAACAAGATGGAATCGGGATAATTTATGCGTAATACAAAGACCTTAGATTTAGGGAGCCATCTTGAATTCTTTTGAGGATTCCGGGTGGAATCGATCCACTGAGCTGATTGCCTGACAAATCTCTGAAGAAAGAAAATACAATTTGCATGAGTCGGAGTAATGTAAGGGAAAAGCACAATTGGACAGTTGTTGTTAGACTTACAAAGTTTTCAACAGAGGTAATTGCGAAAGATTATCTGGAATTGTGCCTGTCAAGTTGTTGTTCGACAGATCCCTACAAGAGTGAAAGATATAGACTTGCATAAGTTCTTATTGTACCGTATTTTTTTCTATTTAAACTGCAAACAAAGGCCAAACAGATCCAAAACTCTGAACATACAAGTACTGGAGAGCCTTTAGATTCGCGAAAGAAGATGCTATATCACCATTCAGACCACTGGAAGACAGGTTTCTACGGAGAGCAAATATCAATTGGATCAGTTCGACTTCATATATAACCTTAACATGCGATAATTCATGCATTTGTCATATGAACATAAGTATAACAGGTTAATATAATGTATGTTTCTGAAAAACTGACATGCTTCTGATCCTTGGAGGGATGCCAATGGCGTAGCTGCACAGCAACCTTTCCCAGGCCATAATCTTGGGAGCGCACGGATCACCCATCCAGTTTTTCTGCACATGGTACGTCGCCTTGATCGTCGTGATGGCAGATACTACAGTTAACCACACCCAATGTTTAGTAGCACATATAAGTTTTTTCAAAGTCAAACTTTGCAAAGCCAGTTAAAAGAAAAATTTATCAATATATGCAATTCCGGATCGATACAATGAAATATGTTTTCATGTGATATATATTCAGTATTGTAAATGGGTGTGTTTTTCTCTACTACTTAAAAAAAAAGTGAGATATATATCATCTTTCATTTTCTTTCCATCACCCCTTCATCCAACCTTCCCCGAATGATAATCAATTATTTATCTTATTTACCTTCTAAAGAAATTCCATTTTAATTTAATTACCAAATTTTTCATCAAACTATAAGATAAATCACGTACATGATTTGATAAATATTTCTTTACACACTCACATTAATATGGATATGTAAATCACAAACTACCATACTATAATATTTTTATTGCGTTGCAACGAACGGACATTATCCTAGTATATAAAAAAGTATGCACTCTAATTTGGCAAAGAGAAAGTAGATGTAGGAGCATCAGCTAACTCATGCATGTGTCATTTGTTAGCATATGTACGTACCGTCCAGGGAGTCTGTGCCAAAGTTTGTCATCGACATGATGGAGATTAACTCGAGGGCGTTGATGATCGGTGGCAACGTCGAGTTGATGGTGGCGTTCATGGAGATGTTGTAGTTACTGTCCTGATAAGGGTTTTTATTGTAGATGACACCGACCTCAAGGTAGAATAGCCTAATGGCCCCGGACAACCTCATGCCATTGATGCTGATGTCGAACTGGCGTAAGGCGTTGCTCTGTAGGATCTGCAGCTCGCACAAGTGCATGACGATGAAGTAGCCCGACGACGGGTTGCGGGGCCGAGGCATGGGCTCCCAGGAGATATCGAGGTTGTTTTTGGAGGCGTTCAACGGCGTGATCGCCGTCTGCATCACCGCTGACGGCACCTCATAGTCGTCGTCAATGTCCACCTGCTTCGTCGTTGATATCTCTATCCACTCTTTCACGTCAAGCCAAGGGGTCCATACTCGATCGTGTGGATCTACAGGATACCTGGTGATCAATTGTGTTTATGAGAGCATCTCTAAAAGGCTCGAAACTATAAAATAACCGTTGTTTTATAGTTTTAACCCAAACAACGTCCATACCAGATCCTGCAAAATTGCCTCATATTGAAAAAATTACCCCCCCCCCAAATCTCTCATACCCGAGGCGATTTTACTAGTGAGCTGGAAATGAGAAAAGATAGACGGGAGGAAACTCTCAGCTCTCGCTCCTTCCATCCCCGCCATCGCCGTCATCGCCGAGGTTGATTCTGGCCATCCCGCCATGCCTCCCTCGTCTGCGATTGCACCTTCATCACCATCGCCACTTCAGTCATCGTGGGCCCCATCGACATCTCCGTCCTCGCCTTCATTGAGGTTGTTCCCTGATGATGCGCGCACAAAGTGGCCCCTTCGGATGAAAAGAGGCCACACCTTCCTCCTCTAGGCCTACCTGTCGGACCCGACCATGGAGGCGGTTCTCGACCAGTACAGCCGGTGCTACTTGATGGGCGGGGAGGATGCACTGAATTGGCCCTTCTGTATCAGCTACACATGAGGCAAGCAAGGGCTCATGCTCACCAACCCGCTCCACCTTCGACTGCTCTCCAAGGGCTGCTCTGTTCGGGTTCTCGACGACTTCAAGTACCCTAACATCAATGGTTACCAACTCGTCCTCTATGCACAAGGATGTTGAAAGCCTTGCTTCCAGCCCCATCACGACCACCTCATCCTACTTCTCCAGGAAGGCCATTGCCAGGGAGCGGTGGAGGGAGGCGTAGGAGGAGCATGGGAGGAGAGGCGATGGAGCAGTAGTTCATAGGGGATCCAAATGATTTTGTTTTCTATGTGTGAGGGTGTTTTGTGCTATTTTGCAAGGACCTTGTTGTTTTAACTACTGATTAGTGAGTTACACATTGGACCTGAAACCATAGTTTAAAAAATCGAACAGGCAATTGAACCGGTGAGCTTGCCGGCTTAGGTTTTTATTGGTTGTACCATTGGTTCTTCGGTTTATTGCGACAAAAAAACAGTATATTTAAGGCATTTTGAGCCGCCGCCGCCAGTTCCCCTCGCGCGCCGCCGCCTCCTCCCGCCTTCCGCCGGCGCTACTGCTGATCCGCCTCGTCTCCGTGGCCTTAGGGCCATGGTGACGCGGTAGATCTCGGTTGTTGTCGGTGGGAGGGCATCGTTTTAGATGTTTCTTCTAAATTTTGTTAGGGTTTGTTTATTGCTCAGAAAGATGAGATGGTGGCGGATTTCTGAAGATGAAATAAAGTTCTTCCCGCCTATCCCCCATCCCGGTGGTGTGTCTAGCATCATCGGTGGGCGTGTGGAGGTGTGTCTTCGGCAGATTTATCAATGGTGGATTTGCTCGGAGCTCGTCGTAGTTTTTCTGCGTTTGTGTGTCTTCAGGTTTGATCCTTCCGATCTACTCTACTCTTCAACGGCGACGGTTGCTGTTCTGGTGTGTTGGTCCTACGGGGCCTTAGCACGACGACTTCCCGACTGTCAACTACAACAAGTTTTGCCCAACTCCGGCGAGGGAGGGGCGATGACGGCGGCGCGCCTTCGGCTCGCTTCAGTGCTTGTAGTCGTCGCTAGGTGGTCTACGAATCTAAATGTAATTTTTATTATTTTTGGTATTCGTTGTACTACCATGATTGAAGATAAATAGATCGGAAGTTTTTTCGCAAAAAAAAAGGCATTTTTTCAAAACTCTGACCTCATATCAAATGCATACACAAGAGATTGTATGTAAATCATTAAATAAATTATAAAGTGTTGTTAGCCTAAATGGTTATTGGGCCTTCAGTGTTCCTTTCCACAAGGTTAGATGTTCGATTCCTTGTTTATACACCTTCTTTTTTAATATATTTTTTGGTTTTTTACTAAAAGATTGGTACATGTTAAAAAATCGGGTGAGGCACCAGTTCATGGTTTTTCCAGTCGAACCACCAATCCGGTTCCATTTTTAAAACTATGGCTGAAACATTTTAGACGGGATTTGTTTCGATGACATACACATCGTACCATAAAAATGATACCCTAAAATGATTTTACAGTTCGAGATCTTACGAGATCTGCTAGAGATGCTTTGATTGTCCAATACTCCAATTGGCATACTAATTTGAAGAACAACAGCTAAATGTCAGGCGACTGAAAAAATGACGGTCAATCGATTCCCATCGAGAACAAGTTCTCCGGGCCAAAAAAGATTGCTCCGGTGTGTCTATCTTAAAGGTGGGAGGAGGCCAGGAGGGGTGTAGTTCGTCGGAGAAGATTGCATCGATGTCTACCTTAGGGGTGAAGGGTGCAGTTGCCGGCGTTGGAATTTAAAGGTCACCGGGTTAGAAAAATGGTCCGAGGTGGTGGCTAGCACGAAGGTGAGGGAAGATCGAGGAGAGGGTTGTGCAGTGAGACGGTTGCGGTAGGGGGCCGGGGCTCCGACCGTGGATGGCAGAGGCAGGTGGATCAGCTGGCGGATTGATGTAGTTGACGAATCTTAACGGGAGGAGGAAGAAGGAAACGGTTTGAGAGAGTTTGAAGATGTGCTTTTTAGGCAACTGTCTGCTAGCTACTTCCAATTTGGAGTGGTAAACTGAAAAGTCCCGGAGGAAATTAGACAAGCTCGAGATGTACGGTTTGCTCACCTGATGACGTTATTGGTTCCGTCCGCGGGGCCAAGGTTCAGCCTGTGTTCCACGAGGAGGCCCTGCGTCAAGTTGGCCTCCGGGTAGAACTTCATCTTGAGCGGCCTCAGCTCCAGCGCGGACACGAACGGCGTGCCGGCGCCGGTGTTGATCAGGCAGACCTGCACGAAGTCGTCCGGCACGACCACGATGGCCTCCGCCGTCACCTCAATGCTTGAAGTCGAGACGTTGACGGTCCGCCAGTAGTTGACGCCGAGATGGAGGTCGAAGACGGGCGGCCTGCCGAGGCCGTCGTAGTCGCCGTAGAGAAACGACGCCCTGACGAGGTACTTGCGACCGGACACGAGGGACCGGAGGGTGTAGCAGTTGCGCGCGCCGTCGGGGAAGCTGCGCACGTCGTGGTAGCGCCGCGAGAGCTGCGGCCGGATGTACTGGCCCGAGATGTTGTGGTTGGCGCCGGCGGCGGCGTCGTCGATGAAGCCGGCGTCGGAGACGTAGGACAGCTTGGTGCCGTCGTCCACGTAGCTTGCCTTTCCCGGTAGCCCGCAGTCTATGCTTATAAAACCTGCGATATTGCACGTACATGAAGGCGTTAATGGCGCCTGCGTGCGGCCGTAGTAGTGCCAAATGAAGAGTGCTGAAGATTGGAGCATACGTACGCACCTTTGCTGTCAAGCTGGGCGCGAGCTTGGAGTACGCCGCCGATGACCGCCGCGGCGAGGAAGCAGAGGAGCAGCAGCCATGGACTCGCCGCTGTTGATTGCCCCATTAATTGCACACGCACGAGTGTAGATGCTTAGTTAGTTAGTGGAGCTAACATGCGCGCATTTGACTTTACTCCTCCAATGCTTCAGTGTCTATGCCCAGACGTAAACTAGTGAGATCTATGCCCACAGCCCACTAGCCTCCTTCCTAATCCTTTTTCTCCCCCCTTTAGATCTACACAAAGGTACTTCAATTCGAAATAAGCTCTAAAAAAAGCACATCGATATCGTAATTCAATTTATAGTTTCATCAACCGTAGAAGCAAGGTGATCTTCCGAAGAGATCATGGCATCCTGTGTGATTGTGAGCACACAAGAGAAAGGGAAGATGAAAAAAAGCAGAGGGTAACGTCGACTGCAGTGCGGGGACCCAGGGTCGGTCCTGAGGTTTCGGGGGCCTAGGACGAAACTAAAACCCGAGGCCCGCGTGTCAGGGTTGGCAATTAAACAAACAGCTCGCGTCCATCCACGATCGAGAAGAACAACCGTTGGCCCCTCAGCTACATATCGGGTGAGAAGCCAGCCTCGACACCGCTTTGAGGTTGATGGGCCGCTCCACATCCATGGACGTCATGGAAGTGGAGACCTCCACTGACCCGTCCTAAGGCGAGTTGGGGAAGCGGGACATTGGTGGGTTGTTGTTCGATGGACCATACACGAACGCCAATCCCAACCCCGGTGCGTTGACCTTGTTGACGGCTGAGCATGGGAGGACATCCGGCAGACAACGGTCACCGCGGAGGTCGCCACAATGGAAACGACCAAGCTGAATTGCTTGTTGTTATTCTGTGTAGCTGTTGGTTGTGCTTCAAATGTGCATTTGAAAGGGATGAGAAGATCACACACGTGTATACATCCAATCGGTTGTGGTTTGTATCTGCTCACCCTGAAGCACATATGTGAGCAACCAGACAACATGCCCCCCAATGACTATTGATGCAATGCAGGCAACCATACAACATGCATATCTTAATTTTTAGATTGTATTTGTTCTACTAAATCGAGCTGACCAGACTATGCAATACATGTAAATTCATAGATGAGAACCAAATGCATTCGTAGTGGTACCTTGTAGCCAGCAGAACAGTTGACAAAAGACCGGTCAATATCGCTCGGTCCAAGGGCTATATATAATAATGCAGACATGCTCACATGCATGCATGGTGGGAAACAAAGGTCCCACGGTACATCGTGGGGTAACTTCTTATTTTATGTAATGTACATCGTGCTTTTGTTGGGCTCTGTAATGTTAACACTTTGACATTATTAACATATATAATGCCAGATTAATATCAAGTAAGTTAATCATTGACTATATTTTTATATCACATGTTGCAATTTTTTTGAGAAAGCGGGCTCCGCCTCGGATTTCATTTATAGAAATCACAATGTCTTGTACAGCTAGGCCCTAACGCTACTACTACTTAAATCGAGATCATCCAATCCTTCACCACATAACATGCCCAACGCCTATCTTGCAAGATATTTCCTAGACCTTCCCAGGAGCTGACAGGTTGAGTCTTTAGGGCAGTCTCAAAATCAACAAACACCAGATTCTACTTGGTTACAATTGATCAACCCCCTACTATGTAAGATCAAATCCTTCTTTAAGTTTCCTAATTTATATCTCTACATTGTGCAACATTGCACTAACAATGGTGAGAGAATTCATACTTGCACTAATCCATTTGGATGCATACTTGACATGAAAATGAATTAGTGGTTAAGTGATAGTCGATTATCTAAACGACATTGACCCAGTTTTATATGTACGTAGTGGATTCGTAAAATTGAATTTATTAAAAAGTAAAATGATGATGTGATGCAACAAAGCTGATGAATTTGATAATAGATTTAGGGATGACACAACCAACCAAAGGCAGCAACATACTTCTCATACGAATAATAGCTATTTGATGTCATCTGCTGGCGTTGAAATAGAACTTTTGCAATAACAATAATGAACACACGACACAGTTTTTCTATTCGGGACAAATAGTTAATTGGGAGTACCCGATTGCGCAAAAAATAAGCATCAACCCCAAAGTTTTCCCTAAGAAACTTAAATGATACACTTAAGATGTCTACACATTTTTACACCTGGACTCATTTTTTAAAAAACCCAACATGTTTACAAATCACATACATACACTTCAAGAAGAAGAAATTTTAGAATTGATGATCCCCTTTACAACTGACCGACAATAAAACATAGATTCCTTCAACGTGCAGCAGGGCCGGTGGACATTGTTGGCACCCTCATAAAATTATGTTCCACCTCAAATGTTGTGCTGGTCTGGCTCACATCAGTGGACTGATCAGTTGTGTAAGAATCATAACTCAAGTTCGGGTCATTGGCGCTTCTGCCTGTGTAGTAGCCGTTGTTTGGGTTTCCTTCAACGCGTCCATTCTCCAGCTCAACACATTCCTGCAGTTGTGCCACTATGTCGGTCATGGTGGGACGTTGCACCAAAGCTTGTGCAGTGCACTTGAGCGCGATGTCCGCAACCTTCCACACCGCATTAACATTATAACCACCATGCAGGCGTGCGTCCACCACACCCTCGATGTTGCCCCGTGCTAACCGCTGGCGCGTCCACTGGACGATGCTGACGGGCACCGGTTCCCGCAAGATGGCTGGCTTTCCCGTGACTAGCTCCAATAGTACGACTCCAAAACTGTACACATCGCTCTTGGTCGTCGGCTGCATTGTCACATGGTATTCTGGATCAACATATCCTGGTGTGCCAACGAGGGTGTTTGTGGACACATGGGTATTATTGTCGGCACTGAAGGCCTTGGACAAGCCGAAGTCAGCAATCCTAGCTTCTAGCCTTGTGTTTAACAGAATGTTAGTAGCCTTCACGTCCCTGTGGATGAGGGGAGGATCACACCCCTTGTGTAGGTACTCTAGGCCTGCAAATCATGAGATGAGTCGGTACTTTGGTTTTTTAGAACACAAAACATTCAATACTAAACGAGTAATATAATTTGCATTCACGACCATACCTTGTGCAGATTCAAGTGCGATCCGAAGTCTTTGGGACCAGGGCAGACATGATCCGTTGCGGTTACTTCCTGCAAATACATTGGCATTGTGAGATAAATAGAAATATCATTATTTTTAGTTCAAAGTTCTCAAACAACAATAAATCGCCTTGGAGGCACTGAAGTCCAATGATAATTTGTACTCCTTCCGTTCCATATTAACTGTCGCTAAAATGGATATATCTACACATTAGAGGGAGTATCTCTCTAAAAAGGAATGAAGAATCTGAAGCTGTAATGCTAAAAAAGTTACGTACCCTCAATGTGCTCTTGCAAAGTTCCTTCCGACATGTACTCATAGACTAGTGCCATGTACTCCCCATCCTTGCAGTAACCAATCATGGAGACAAGATTCTTGTGATGAATTCGTGTCAAAATTTGAGCCTGCATAAGTTTTGCAGAACTTGTCAAATTTCACTCTGGAATCTCTTAACACACATTTCTGCCCACAAATATCAATCTCAGTAAAAGAAACAGTACCTCAGCTAGGAACTCCTTAACACCTTGACTGGAAGAATGAGACCGCAACTTCACTGCCACCTGCGTTCCGTCCTCCAGAAAGCCATCGTAAACGTACCCGAACCCTCCCCGTCCAAGCACCCGCTGAAAGTTGTTTGTTATCATCTCGAGCTCCTTGTATGTGAACCGGCGGCTCTCAAGTTTCAGTGAACCATCCTCACAAATACCATTTGACAGTGCATAGCTCGTCGGCATCTCGTTTTGCGGCTTCACAGAGTTGCTCATTGATCCTTCACAGAAAAAGGATGGCATGTCTAACGTTAGTAGTGCTCACTGATGTGGAATTAATAAAGGCCAGAGGATTGTTGTGCTTATGCCAAAGCCTCACCTTGCTTTTTCCGTCTTAGAAAGCAAAAGAGTAGTACTAGTACTAGTATCACTAGAATCACAGCTATAGGGATAGCAATGTAAATGGCCAGCTTGCTGTTCCTTGTAGTTTTAGCAGGTTGGCATGAATCACCATTGGTGCAAAGGTTTGGATTGTTGTGATATCTAACAAAAAAAATGACGATGCTCAATGAAATTTATCAGGTAGTACATTAGTTGTCGTAATGGGGAAACTTTACCTCAGACTCAGGGAGCCCTCCTGAACTCTACTGAGAAGCCCAGAGGGGATTGATCCATTGAGCTTGTTACCTGATAAATCTCTGTGCATAGCATAGACACAAAATACTATTTGCATGAGCCAAAGTAAACCGTGCGAGGTGAAATGTTAGCAAATTGCTCAACTTACAGCACAGTCAAGGAAGTCAACTGCGAAAGGGCATCTGGAATTGAGCCTGTTAAGTTATTGTTTGATAGATCCCTGAAACATATTTATGAAACCAATATTTTAAAACAAGTTTGGCAGCCAAACAAGAAAACTGGAAACAAGGCCAAAATAGATCCAGAGCTCATAACGTACAAGTATTGAACAGCCTTGAGAGTTGCGAAAGAAGAGGATATATCACCATTGAGACCAGTGGAGGACATGTTTCTGCAGAGGGCAAATAGACAGTGGATCAGATTCACTTTCACCATATTATAGTTATACAAGGCTGTAGTGCCGTACCATCCAGTTCAATATTACCATAAGATACAGACTACTTACACGCTTACGATCCTTGGAGAGCTGGCAATGGCGTAGCTGCAGGACAAGCTCTCCCAAGCCATGGTGTTGGGAACGCAGGGGTCACCCATCCAGTTCTTCTTCACCTGATATCTCGTCTTGATCGCCATGATGGCAGACACTGCAGTTAAGTAACCATAGGCCAAAGCACGCACACGATGTGCTTAATCATCAGCACGCTCACATGCATGCATCATCACATGTGTGTCACTAGTATAGTATGCATGACGTACCGTCCTGGGTGTCCGTGCCAAGGATGGTGGTGGGGATGACGGAGAACACCTCGACGGCGTTGATGATCGGCGGCAGCGTCGAGTTGCCGGTGGCGTTGATAGAGATGTTGTAGCGGCTGTGTCGGGAGGGGAGGCTATTGTAGGTGGCGCCGGTGTAGAGGTAGTCTGGCGTGAAGCCTTCTGGGTACCAAGGGTTGCCGTTGAGGTTGACGTAGAACTGTCGCACGGCCTTGCCGGAAAGGACCTGCAGCTCGGAGAAGTGCATGATGGCGATGTAGCCGGGGGAGGGGTCATTAGGCTGGGGCTCGGCGTCCCAGTAGAACTCGATGTTCTGCGACGCGTTCCGCGGCCGGATCGCCGTCTGCATCACGGCGGACGGCGCCTCGAAGAGGTCGTCGTCCACGTTCTGCACCTTCCTCGTCGTCGAAATCTCGACCCAGGTGGTGGCGTCGATCCAAGGGACCCATATCCGGTCGTGCGGATCCGCAGGGTACCTGACGACGTCGGTGGGCTCGACGGGGCCGAAGTTGAGCCTGCCCAGCAGGACAAGCCCCTCCGTCGCGGTCGCCTGCGGGTAGAGCGTCTTCTTGAGCGGCCTGAGGTCGATCCCGGAGATGAAGGGCGTGCCGGCGCCGGTGTCCACGAGGCAGACGTGCAGGAAGTCGTCCGGCACCACCACGATGGCCTCCTTGAGCAATGTGTCCTCCGGCCCCGTGATGTTGACCACCGTCCAGAAGTTGACGCCGACGTAGAGGTCGAACACGGGCGGCCGGTCCAGGCCGTCGTAGTTGCCGTACTTGAACCTGGCCCGGACGAGGTACTTGATCCCGGGAGCGAGGGAGCTGAGCGTGTAGCAGCTGCGCGCCCCTCCGCCGGCGAAGCTGCGCACGGTGTACCAGTTTCTAGCCGTCAACGGGGTGATGTACTCGGCGGAGATGTTGTGGTTGGTGCCGGCGTCGGTGAAGCCGGCGTCCGTGGCGTAGGCGAGCTTGGTGACATTGTCCACATAGCCCTCCTCCCCCTCTAGGCCGCAGTCTATGCTGATGAATCCTGCATCACTCCATCACGCAAGGGTGTAATCAGAGGCTCGATGAAGCAATGTAAAACTACGTACGTAGTGCAATTAATCGTGCATCATTCAATGCGTTGTGATTTGTGTATGCATACCCTTGCTGTCCGGCTGTGCGCAAGCTTGGCGCACGCCGGCGGCTGCAAAGACGGCGAGGCAGAGAAGCAGCAGCCACGGCATTGCCGCCATTGTTCGCGTACTTGATTGCTCCATTGCACATGCAAATGTCTAATGGAGCGCAATACTCTATGTTTGGCTCCTCATCGATCCGTGCCGCCATGTAAATAGGCAGGAAAGGCAACTCGGTCAGCCTGTCATTCGGTTAGCCTAATGATCGTCGCATCAACAGCACCATGATTAACCAAATAACCACGGCACCGTGTCTTTCAGTGTGCAACTTGCACGTCAACAGCACCATGATCGATCAGTGTCCAGGCCGCCATTGCTCCCATCTTTGAGCGCTGCATTGCACGACGTGAGCACATGCATGCGACGACCACGCAGCAACTTGGACAAAAATACCACATACATGTACTGAACTAAGCTGGAATTTATTCTTTGACTCGGTAAACCACTCACCCCAACAGCAACAATGGTTCTTTTTTAGGTGAGGAACACTTTTTTCTTAATTTGTAAGTTCAACGGGATATAAATAGGGTCATGTGGATATAGCAACCACATATGCCACCTTGGTCTAATGAGGTAGAAAACTTGACCAAACTATATATGAGCCTCCTTATTGGTAGCTTCATATACGCGAAAATAAACTTACAACTATTGATAAAATTTTTATTCAAAATAATGTCTTTAATAATCATGACATGCCTGCCTTCAGAGCCCTTCGAGTCGCATGAAATAATGATTTTTTGTAGCATGAGATCACGAGCTAACGCCTGAGCTTCATGGCAAGAAGGTTCCACGAGAAGACCATCACCGAGGACCCCTTGTAGGCACCCAGATGATTCCTACAACATCTACAAAGGACCTGTATTACCTGACCGAGACAATCCACCATCTACATTTATCTTGGTGTAGCCCAGAGGAGGAGCAATCCTTCTGACTTGCTGAAGAGGAACAAGGGTAGCTGAGAGCGGACCATATGATTTAATGTTGATGTTGTCGGGCTCTGAAATAAAATTTTGGACGAATATATGCGTGTACTATGGGGCCCGGCAGACATTTTCGTGAATAAACTTCCGCTCTATGGATTCAATCCTAGCAAAAATCCATTGTTTTGCATGGGGTTCTTTAGTAGCCATCATATAATCCACCAAATCTTCGTCATCCAATGCCCAAACACATCATGGCATTGTGCACCCAATCAAAGAATTCTTCCAAGAATCTTGCATGCCACAAATTTGGCACGCGTCTCATTGAGTCATTTTCCTCTGTTTCTAAACGACCTCGAAAGAATAGACTGTCTTCCTAGCCTCTATAAAATATACCAATTTTTTCCAGGAAACCGCACTTTCCAAAGTGACCTCCATGCTTTCGAATCAGATTCTGAATTAGAGTGATTTCCGCATAGCTCCCTCATCCGAACCAAAAGACCAACCGTACGTGCTTTCTGGGTCAATATAATGTTTGTAGAGTCAAACAAGAAAACCTCAGTTGGTGGCGGGCGTCAACTGATTCCTTTGCCAGCATGGCTCAATCGACCAAACCCTTTCGTTCTTTCACGACCAGTTCATCGCGACCCATTCTTATCGCGCCTACCATCATGTTGGGCCTTTGTAGCAATATTTTTATTGTTCTTTACAAAATAATTTAAAAACAGCCACAAAAAAAATCCATTGCTCAACTACAAAAATGTACATGACAAAAAAAATGCCAACAACATTTAAAATTTTTCAATGATAAATGACCCAACAAACTGAAAAGATGTCAGAAAATCACAAGAAGAATTGACATGATGGGAAAAACTGAAATTGTATGACATTGTAAAATTTCCATGATGAAACATTATTAAAACATTGAAATCGCCATGTGATCAAAGTAGCACAGTTAAAAAATTGCAATGGTTTTTCTCTATAATCATGGCAATTTCACCATGGCATTTTCTGTTAAGAAAAAAATATTGTGAAATCTATCATGATCCAAAAATAATTTTTTCATGCTATGAATAATAATTTTTTCACGCTACGAATAATAAATTGCCATGGTCCATAAATAAAAACTTTCATGGACCAAAATTAAAATTGCCATGGTCGAAAAACTAAAATTATCATGGATGGATTTTTTTGTGGTCCTTACATTAAATTTGTTATGGTTCATAACTTAAAAAAAATCATGGTTCATAAAATAAATTTACCATGATTTATAATATACAATTGTCATGGTAAAAAAATCCATGATAAACTATGAAAAGCAATTAGTAATAAAATTGCCATGATTAATTAAAAAAAATGATGATGTTATCGACAACGCTCAAATTTATGTACACGCTTCTAGTATGTAAAATACTACCCTCTCCGATTCAGAATAAGTGCAGCTCAATTAGTATAAAGTTTATATTAATTTAATATAAAATAAGTGACACTTATTATGTACTTATTATGGGTCGAAGTGGGTTCATTGAATTTCTCAACCGTTGAATGAGCATGTGTACTGATGAGGATTTGGAAGAGGATCGTTTGCTGCCATGCTGGCGGTTTTGCATGGAGTCACTTCGTGCATAGATTATTACTAAATCCCGCGGTTCGTCAAAATTCAAAGGTAATGCAAGTTGTCCAATGTCACAGAATGTCAAAGGCTGGAAGCATACTATAAGTTAGAGACATCGGTGGCACGAACTTCGGTCTTGACAAGCGCGCGTGAACAAGTCGGGAAAGCCAAAAGTCTTGGGTCAATGATCACAGCTTCTATGCACGTTCTTGCGGCCGGCGTACCGGCTAGATGGCATGCACTTGGCCGACTCGAATGCAAGTCAATGTATCCGTCCATGTGATCTGCCCAAACATAGCAAAGCTTTATTGAGCACTATTTTTAAGGCCTTGTTCGGCTTAGAAGGATTGAAGTGGATTGTCAGGGTTTATGGTGGATTAAATTTAAATCCCTTGCAAGTTAAAATCCTCACAAATCCATCCCAATCCTCTTGAGGAGAGGATTAGCCGAACATAGCATGCACCCGCCATTGGTATATTTGGTACACAACTATTACGGAACCATTTCACCAGCGACGGGCATGGAATGCACATCGCTGGTACTTTAATATCAATGGTGAGTTGTATTTTGTGTTCACCACTAATATTTGGCCATAATACCAGTGATGAACACATATGAATACCTACCACCATGACTTTTAGTTATAAGCTTTTCCTTAGTAGCAAATGGAAGGTAGCAGCAGTGACCATGATATAACCATGGTATATGGCTTAGGACTACTTTGTTTGACATGGTTAGAGTTATTTGTTGGGACGGCGCCAACCATGATCATCAAACATGTACTCTTGGTTCATGATAATCATTCCTTTTATTATTCACTGAAGGATTACTGTATGAACTTTGACATTTTCCACTAAACATGTTTTATTTGTTGGAGCTATCGTTAGACAAATCATTTTCGTGGGCACTCAATCATGTTTAACTGACCCATGACCTAAATACCCTCTCGTTTAATTAACGGGATTGCTTATACCGCAAAATCACGCTGGTTGTTCTTTTAAAAAGACACAGACCTTTCTCACTACTTTAGCAATAATATTTTTTGGGGTTGTTTTAGTAGGAAAATACTTTAACATATATTTGTATATATGTGCTCTCTATATGTCAAGGAAGATCCATTAAGATATATAAAAGAGAATATTCCATATATATATAGACCATACATAAATCAATTGAACAACACAGAGACTTCATCATGTGACATCACCCTCAGAACCCTACCCCACCTCAAGGCATGTGTTGTTCCTCTAGCTTGATACACTCTTGCAGTTGTGCTACCACCTCACTCATCGTGGGTCGCTGAGTAGGAGCTTGTGATGTGCATTCGAGGGCAACATCGACAACCTTCCAAACACTATTGATGTCATAGTCACTTTGTATGCGGACGTCTACCACGTCTTCAATGTTACCCCGTGCAAGCTGCTGCCGAACCCATTGGATGATATTGGTTGGTTCTGGGCATTGTATGATGGGCGGTCGCCCGGTTATAATTTCCAACAACACGACGCCAAAGCTATAAACGTCACTCTTCTCGGTCAGTTGCAGGGCTGCCGCGTATCTGCACAAATACCAATACATATGATATGTTAGACGTGCTTTCACTATGGTTGATCACATGAAATTGATTAATTAATACACTTGAAATTGTAAGAAAAAACATTTAGAAGATGGTATGTTGTCGTGTACTCTGGGGCAAGGTAGCCGTGTGTGCCAACCAGCCTCGCTGTGGATACATGTGTGTCACCATCCTGATTGAAAGCCTTGAGCAAGCCAAAATCAGCGACCTTGGCCTCTAGATTCACATTCAATAGGATGTTGGATGTCTTCACATCTCGATGCACAAAGGCTGGGCTGCATGCACTGTGTAGATACTCGAGCCCTGTATGCACATCGCATTGATATGATGTCAACAACCGTCACACTACCAAGTTGCAACCATGTAAAATTTGACTTCCAACAAAACAAATAGATGGAAATTAGCAACACAAAACTAAAGACCAAGTTCCATACAAGGATCTACCTTGTGCGGATTGCATTGCAATATGAAGCCTCTGTCTCCAAGTTAGAGACTTAGCATTGCTATCTTTCCCTACAAAAGGTCACAGATCAGCCGTTAGTATGATGATCAGACTACCAATGATTCAAATGGTTCCCTTAATAAGAAAAAAATGACGACTCAAATGGTACGAAGTGGGCTATTTTCCGACTAGATAGAAATAGTAAATTTGAATTGAGACACCTATTCCATGACAGATTTAAACCTACCTTCTATTTTTGTGCCTTTAGTAGGCTTAGTATTTCTGGCAATTGCAATGGCTTCTTTATTTTATTTATGTGGATAAAAGTAAGATTATCTAGTATATTTAGTGTAAGTAATATAATATGGTAGGGTATGTGGGTTTTTCTACACACACTTTCTACACACAAATGAAAATGGCCCTGGATGCAGATATAGGCTACGAGAGGTAATTGAGAAACTAGATGTTGAACTCAAATCCACGTGAACACATATTTAGGTTTATATTTATGCAGTGAATGTTTCACCTAGAGTTTTCTTACAAAAAACATATTATTTGCTCACAATCAAATAGCAGTATAGCACATACCTCTGAGTTTGTCTTCCAGGTTTCCTTCCGACATATGCTCGTAGACAAGCGCCATATACTCCCCATCCTTGCAGTAGCCGACCATGGATACAAGATTTTTATGGTGAATCTTTGTCAAGGTCTGAGCCTGAGCAACAATTGAAGTAATTTCTTACACACAATTCCCTACAAAACATCCTTCAAACCAGTAACTAATCGCACTTACCTCTGTGAGAAACTCTCTGACGCCTTGACTGGAGGACTCAGCCCTCAGCTTGACCGCCACCTGCGTGCCATCCGCCGAGAAGCCGTCGTAAACGGAGCCGAACCCTCCCCGGCCGAGCACTGTATTGAAGTTGTTCGTCATGGCCTGCAGGTCCTTGTACGTGAACCGGCGGTTGTCCAGCTGCAGCAGGCTGTGCTCGTCGCCGTTCTGCGACTGTGAGTACGCGCCACTGGCTTCGTTCTGTGGCTTCACACTGCCCTTTCTTGATCCTTCATTAGGTGATCAGTGAGAAGAAACTGTAAATATTGTCCACCCCATTGTAACTTGCAGTTACAGTTGATGTTTTGACCCCTTGTCTCACCTTGCTTTTTTCTCATTATCAGAAGTAGGACTGCCAATGCTCCAATCACCACAACTACAAGTATTGGAACAGCAATGTACACGGCAAGCATCGATTTGCTCTTCTTTTTCGTGGGCTCACAAGAAGTGCCGTTGCTGCAAAGGTTTGGATTTTTGCCATATCTATAAAAAAATGTTAAGTGAATTTGTACAGGTTAGTATAAAATCAGTAACACGTACGGGAACTAACGGAGATAACATTGGTTAACCTTAGAGTTAGGGAGCCATCTTGAACTCTCTTCATAAGCCCGGAGGGGATGGATCCGTTAAGCTGATTGCCAGTCAGGTCCCTAAGGGATCAAATAGCATTCATTAGTAAGTCCAAATTGTAGAAGAATATTAAGATTAAAGTTGAAATTTGTGCGTCAAAAGTATTTGATATTAAATTCAACGAAATCATGGAGTTGAGGATTCCTTACAGCACCACGAGGAAGGGTAGTTCTGAAAGAGCACTAGGAATTGACCCTGTAAAGTTGTTGTATGACAAGTCCCTGAATAAACAAGCAGGCATGCATAAGCTTAACTCACAAAGTTGATTGTTAAAATGGGTTTTGAACTTCCTACTTACAGATACTTGATTGCTTTAAGGTTGGCGAAATGAGATGGTATGCCCCCGCTCAGACCGCCAAATGACATATCTCTGCAGAAACAAATTGTTCAGACAGATAACACAGTTCAGATTTCTCAGGCTTACAAGAAACAAGAAAATGGAAGTCCAGACTCACAATCTTGTGATTCTTGGAGGCATAGAAATGGCATAGCTGCAGTTGAGCCCATCCCACACGAGTGTCTTGGGAGCGCATGGGTCACCTGCCCAGTTCTTCTTCACCTCATACTTTGCCTTGATCGCAGCGATGGCAGCAACTGTCAAAAAGAAAATTCAGTAGCACAAGACAAAGAGATCCGTCCATTGATACTGTGAGAATTCCAAATTATACCATCCTTGGCGTCCGTTGCGACGTTGGCCGTTGAGACGAGCGTGAAGAACTCAGCGGCGTTGATGGTCGGCGGCAAAGTCGAGTTCGCCGTGGCGTTGAGAGTGAAGTTGTAGTGGCCGTTGAACCCTTGGTGGGGGTTGCTGTTGTAGAAGGCGTCAGAGTCGAGGTAGCGCGGCGAGTAGGGGTCCTTGCTCCAGAGCTTGCCGTTGATGGACATCTCGAACTGGCGCAGGGCGGCTCCGGCCACCGCCGCGGGCTCCACCTCCGCGAAGTAGACGATGCCGATGCACTTGGGGTCGGGATAGGCGTGGTTGGGCAAGGCGTCCCACGACAGCTCGATGGTCCGGGACGACGCCGACCTGGAGCCGTTGCGCGGCGCGATGGCGGTCTGCATCACGGCGGACGGCGCGCTGAAGCGGAGGCTGGTCATCATCTCCCTCACCATCTCCGGCGTCGAGATCTCCGTCCACTCCGACGGATCGCTCCACGGGATCCACACGCGGTCGTACGGGTCCTCCGGGTACCTGACAAGGGCGAGGCCGCTGACGCCGAAGTTGCTCCGCTCGACAAGGACCAGCGCCTGCGTCGCGTTCGCCTGCGGGTACAGCGTGTTCCTGACCGGCCTCAGGTCCAGCCCGGAGATGAAGGGCGTCCCGGTGCCGGTGTCCACGAGGCAGACCTGCACGGACTCGTCCGGGACGACGGCGATGACCTCGGCGACCTGCGCTGCGCCGGGCCTGGTGATGTTGACGGTCTGCCAGAAGTTGACGCCGAGGTGGAGGTCGAAGACGGGGAGCCGGTTGAGGCCGTCGTAGTTGCCGTACAGGAAGGTCGCCCGGAGCAGGTACTTGGAGCCCCGGGCTAAGGTGGACGGGAGCGTGTAGCATCTCCGGACGGCGGCGCCGGGGAAGCTGCGGACGTTGTGGTAGCGTTTGGACAAGGACGGCGTGATGTACTCGACGGAGATGTTGCGGTTGGAGCCGGCGTCCGTGTAGGCGCCGTCCGGGACGTACGGCAGCTTGGTGGCGGCGTCGACGTAGCCGCCGGCCTGCTCCGGCAGGCCGCAGTCGATGCTCACGAAACCTGCATGCCCGTACGTACGATCAAGATCAATGCACTGGAGACGTACGTGTGGATTTGACGAAACAACGGTGTAATCCAGATGAGTAAATTAATTAAGCTCACGTACCGGTGCTGTCGGGCGCGTGCTGGCCGCGAACTTGGAGCACGCCGCCGGCGAGGCCGAGGAGGAGGAGCAGGCACGACCGGAGCGCCATTGCTCCCCGCGTTGATCGCTCCATTATGCTACTTGCGCACATGCTGCCGCAGCTAAGCAACTGGGACGTCATTTGTGCTGCCTTCATTCATATGCATGTACCCACACTGAGGAGGCGAAATTAAATGGGAACGAATCTTAAATCTTTGACTCTGGGTAAACTACGTACGTACCCAACTGAACTGAACGGCAGCTAGCAGATGGATGATTAGCGAGAGCCCAGGTCAGCATGCACATCCATCCAGTGGTGCCGCGCCGTCAACGGTGCAAATTAGCACGGCGCGTAGATGTACACAGGGTCTCTACGGCCCGCCACTAGGTTTTTCAAGAACTCATATGCAAAGTAGGACATGCCCGCGAGTTGAGGTCCCTCTTCTTATGGGTGTGGTGCTTGTTGTTGGTGGCCTTGGTTGAGGATGTCGGGGCGACGGCCGTGTTGATGGGAGGCGCGGTGCTCGCGGGCGGAGCTCGTAGCTCGGGTGCGGGCTGACGGCCATGGTTGTGTCGGCAGGGTGGACGTCGTTCCCTTTCTGAAACTGTCGTCGCGGCTACTATCCACCTTCAGGATGCTCCAGATAAAAAACATGCATGATCCTTTCGGACCGGACGACAGCGGTATCCCATACCGTTTTCTTTCCCGAAAGCGCCGTTAGAGTCCATGGATGGTCATGCGCAGCTTCATCTTTCTGTTGTAGCTGTTATGTGCATCGTTGTATCTTACCATGGATGGGGGTCATGTGGTATCGTGTTGTATGCCTGGGTTGTATGATTGTTACTTTATCTAAAAAATAGGATGAAATCCTTTTTTTAGCAGATGTACACATGATACCTAGGAGTTTGCCAATGGCCTCACTAAAGATCACATGCCCCTAAAGTCATGAAGATCACATGGACCTAGAACTGAGGAGCCTCCACCATGCAATTGGGTTGACCCAGAGTTTGTCAATGGCCTCGCTGACTACTGGATAATCCTGCAAGAGTACTCCCTCCGCTTTTTTGTATTAACTTTCCTTATTAGTGTATTTAAATCATTTTTTTGTAAAATCCATCAAATTTATAAAATATATTATGGATATTTGCTATAAAAAGTATATTGGATTTAAATTTTTTATCGATAAAGGCCACGTCCGAGAAGAAGATCTGAATCCTAAGAGGAATTTTGATGTTCCACGGCGTGGGCAACTCCTTAGGGCCCAGGGGAAACGCAGTCACGTCATATAGCGAGGTAGTAGAAAATCGCCCACTCGATTCCAGGTGTCAAGGGATACTATCCGTGATGAGGCGAGGGGTGTAAAGCGCCACAACCATGAGTAGTTCATCCCACTGAGCTACCTCCACGGAAACCCATCACATACATCACTAGTCTAGAGAGCGAGGACTCAATGAGAACTGTGTGCGCCGCCTTAGAAAAAACCCGACTCTGCCAGGGTTCCACCCGATGTTGCGCCCTAGAAATGATAGGGTGGAGGTCCTTAATATGGATCCGGAAATCGCTAACTTGGAAAAAAGCTCTACTTTTCTATCTATTTGCTAAGAAGTCGTTGGAAAGCTCCCAAAAATACTGATGTTCTTGCACTATAAAAAAGTGGCAATGAAAATGTGATCTTAGATCATTAACTACCACACTTGCTAAGGTATTGAGCATTATAATATTAGACATGTTTGAGCATTCAAAATAATGTTTTGGTTAACGAAAGCGGCGAGAACTAGACCACGTCTTATAGAAAAGTGTCAAAAAAGTTGGGGAACTCCGTGTTAAAATGAAGAAGAGGTTTATCTCAATGCCGAAAAATCTCCATTACAAATGAATAGTACATGGATGGTTTATCATCCACGAGGATTGCAGGAGTGATTAGCATGGTTGGCGCCCTAGAAAAATTAATTGAGACCATCTCAAATAAAGTGGTCAACTCACATAAGCAGACCACGGTCCCCGTTGCAGTCGTCCGTCATGTAGAAGCCATTGTTAGCATTATTTTCGATGGTGTGGTCATCGCCCTCTAGCTCAAGGCAACTCTGTAACTGGGCCACCACATCAGTCATCGTGGGACGTTGTCCTGGAACATGCTCGGCGCACTTGAGCGCGAGATCCACGGCTTTCCACACACCGTTGATGTTGTAGTCACCTTGCATACCTGTGTCCATCACTTCCTCGATGTTGCCTCCGGTAAGGCGTAGTCGTGTCCACTGGACAATATGGACGACCTCTTCAGATTGTTGGATGGCTGGGTGCCCTGTGATCACCTCCAGTAGCACAATGCCGAAGCTGTACACGTCGCTCTTCTCATTAAGTTGTAGGGCTGTTGCGTACCTGCATGCATATGTACAACATGCATGAGATGAATTTGCATTACACTTGCCATGCAAGCAACTGAAATGTGGTAAGAAGATTAGGTTTTTTTTTACTCAGGTGCTAGGTAGCCTCTTGTTCCAATCACCCGAACCGTGGATATATGGGTATCATTGTCATGATTGAAAGCCTTCATCAAGCCAAAGTCAGCAACTTTGGCCTCAAGATTTGCATTTAGTAGGATGTTTGATGTTTTCACATCACGATGGACAAAGGGAGGGCTGCATGCCTTGTGTAGATACTCGAGCCCTGAATGCACATCATATTATCAGTAATGTCATACTCTCTCCATCCCAAATTATTTATTGTGGATTTTTCTAGATAATAAGGATGTATTTAGATCTATAAGAAGTAAGTAGAAATAACACATCAAAATATTTAATTTTCTAGTGAAACATAGATATGAGTAGCAATAAGAAAAGTAGAAAACCCAAATTCCAAATTACAACAAATATACCTTGTGCAGATTCCAGTGCAATACGGAGCCTCTGTCTCCATGTTAAGGATACGACCGCACAGTTTTTCCCTGCAAAATTGTGTCTGGCGTCAATAGTGTGAAATTTAGCATAGATATTTTTAATGCTCTTGTTAAAGATGGACATGCACACCTCTGAGTTTATCTTCGAGGTTTCCTTCAGACATATGCTCATAGACAAGTGCCAAATACTTTTCATCTTTGCAGTAGCCAATCAAGGAGACAAGATTCTTGTGGTGAATCTTCGTTAGTGTTTGAGCCTGAGCAAGGAGAAGAAATATGTTAATAGTTTGGAAAATTCTCAACATATTTACCATGCTCTGATTATACTTGACCATACATTACCTCTGTCAAAAACTCTTTGATGCCCTGATTGGAAGTTTGAGACAACAACTTGACGGCCACGTGAGTACCATCATGCAAGAAGCCGTCATAAACAGTGCCAAACCCACCTTGGCCAAGCACTACCTTGAAGGTGTCTGTTATGACCTTCAGCTCTTTGTACGTGAACTGGCGGTTCTCGAGTTGTTGGCGTCCATGTCCATGGCTTGCCCTTGCCAATCCTGAAAATTAAATTTCGAGAATAAAAATATTATTACCTCAACTACTCCTTGTGAAAGTGCAGATATGTAAACTTATCGAAGCTTATGCGGAGTGTCACCTTTCTTTTTTCCCACTCTGAAAATCAGTATTACTACAAGTGCTCCTATCACAAGAACTACAAATATGGGAACAACAATATAGACGGCAAGCATATAGTTGCTCTTCTTCTTTGTCAGCTGGCAAGAACCGTTGTTGCTACAAAGGTTTGGATTGTTGCCATATCTATAAATACAAAAAAAAATGAAGATGCAAATGTCAAAGCAATGGTGAGATAACCAATTATCAGTCATCGGTTTATAGATACAATGGACTGACCTAAAATCTAGGGAGCCACCTTGAGTTCTCTTCAGAAGCCCGGAAGGAATTGATCCATTAAGCTGGTTGCCCGTCAAATCTCTAAAGGGACAAATGACCTTGACGTCAAACAATTTTGTGCATAATTATTAGTCACCAAATAGATTACATAATTCAGAGCTGCTTACAGCAGTACGAGAGAGGGTAGTTGTGAAAGGACATTAGGAACTGATCCTGATAATTTATTGTATGATAAATCCCTGAAATAAGTGAAAAGCATACGGAATATTGGAACCGCTTCTACTGTAAGCTTCAGATGGAAAATGGATTTAAAGCAGTGACTACTTACAAATACTGGAGATCCTTGATATCAGCGAAGTAAGATGATATATCGCCGCTCAAACCGCCAGATGACATATTTCTGTTAGAACATAAAATATTCAGTTATTGTCATTTTTTTCATTTTTGAGCAAATCTCTTGTGGGTGACAACAAATTAAATTTGAACTTGCATGCTTGTAATTCTTGGACGCCCAGAAGTAGGATAGCTGCAGGTCAGCCCATCCCATGAAAAATTCTTCGGAGCGCACGGGTCGCCCATCCAATTCTTCTTCACCTTGTACCTAGCCTTGATTGCGTTGATGGCAGAAACTTTTTTTACCCCGCGGTTACACAGAAGAAGAAGCACAATTATCAGATCATCATGTAAGCGTATCTATCTTTATCGTGAAAGCTACTAATAAATGTACAATGATCTTATGTATGAAAATAAGCTTTTGAATTTTTACCATCCTTGCTATCTGTTCCAACGTTGGCTGTCGACATGACAGAGAAAAACTCGAAGGCGTTGATGATCGGCGGAAGTGTGGAGTTCGCCGTGGCGATCACCGTGAAATTGTACTGGCTGTAGTCCACAAGAGGTTCGCTGTTGTATAAGGCGTTAGCAACGAGGTACTCAGGCCTGTACGGGTAGTTGGTCCTCCTATTGTTGATAATTAGATCTAACTCGCGCACATCATCACCGTTCAGTTTCTTCAGCTCCGCGAAGTAAAAGACAACAATGCACCTATAACCGATAAGAAGGGACAATGCACTTAATCGACTGAGATCTAGACACATTTATTAATTATGTCTCTACCCGCAAAAAGAAAAAAGGAAAAATTATGTCTCGAAACAGGTAGTGTAAATGGTTGTGAAGTAGGGCTAGTGATCAGGGTGTAGTAGTTGTGTACCTGAGCATCGGGTAGACGTTGTTATACTTCAACTGGATGGTGTTGGACCCGGAGTCGTTGCGAGACGTGATTGCAGTCTGCATCACTAGGGACGGCGCATGCATGCGGAGGTTGCCGATATTTTCCTTGACCGTCTCTGTTGTCGACACCTCCGGGTCACTCTCCTCCCACGGTAACCAAACCCGGTCGTAAGGGTCGTCTGGGTACCTGGCCGGCCAAGAGCAAAATTAATACTCTTTGCACTGCAACTAGCTACTTCCTCCGTCTCATAATATAGTAACGTTTTTTGAGCTCAAAAGACGGAGGAAGTAGCTAGGAGTACCAGGCTACCTGTAGTTAGATCAGTCACCTGATGTGTTCCTCGGTCTCCCCCATGTTGCACCTGTCGATGAGGACCAGCCCCTGCGTCGCGTTCACCGGCGGATACAGCGAGGTCTCCAGAGGCCTCAACACCAGTGTGGAGATAAACGGGGTTCCGGCGCCAGTATTTACCAGGCAAACCTGCAGCGAGTCGTCCGGGATAAGAACCATGACCTCGGCGATCTCGGATTTCTCAACTTGGGAGATGTTAATGGTCTGCCAGAAGTTGACGCCGAGGTGGAGATCGAAGACGGGGAGCTTGTTGAGCCGGTCGTAGTCGGCGTACTTGAACGTGGCACGGACCAGGTACTTGGACCCTGGCACGAGGGACGGGAATGTGTAGCAGTTCCGGGCGCCGTCGGGGAAGCTGCGCACGTTGTGGTATCCCCTGAAGAGCACGGCCGCCGACGCCATGTACTCCGACGAGATGTTGTGGTTGGAGCCCGCGTCCGTGAAGCCGGCGTCCGAGGTGTAGGGTATCTGGGTGGAGGTGTGCACGTAGCTACCCTGCTCGCCCAGTCCACAGTCGATGCTTATGAAACCTGCATTTTGCTCAATGTATGCGCGCATGGGGGATGACTTGACGAAGCAACGGATACAAACACATGTGTTATTGGTATAGATGATAAACCCACCAGTGAGACTAGGGGCGCGCTGGCCGTGAACTTGAAGCATGTCGGAGGCGGCGGCGAGGCCGAGCAAGAGCGTCAACCATGGCCGTGCGGCGAGCTCTTCCGGCCTTGATCGCCCCATTGCACTGCGCGCGTACTGGTCACAGGCAGCAACTAGGACAAAATATACGTTCCACTGAGCGTTCTATATATACCCATTTCGCAACGAGCAAAGAGCTTGTAGCTAGTTGACTTTACCCAAGGGTCCAGCTGCTAGCTTGCACGGTACCAATAGTACGGCCCTAGTTCGTTAGTCGTGCGTCCACACCTCCTGACTTTAGTTTTCACGTTTGCCATGACAGCTTGGTTAGAGGGTCGTTTTTGGTTAATAACTTTACTTTGAAATCGTGGACACGACGACGAGTTGGCTACAAGAGCTTAGAGTATATCCACTAGACCACTATCACTACCACGCAAAACATAGACGCCACATATAATCCACAAACCACGTCATGTACGTGAGTGCCTCGTCAAGAAGAAGCAAGCGTCTATGTCTCGATTGACCAGGTGGAATGTCGTTTGCCGTCCAAAAGACCAAGGGGGGTTGGGTATTCATGACCTTCAGGTCAAGAACTCTGCTCTCCTCGGTAAGTGGCTATATAAGCTACTGACCTCGGATGGTGTATGACAATCTCTTCTTAAGCGAAAATACATCGGCACAAAAGCATTATCTCATGTAGTTTGGAAGTCTGGAGATTCACATTTTTGGGCTGGTCTCATGGCGACGAAGAAAGACTTTTATCGCTTTGGAGTTTTCAAGATTAAGGACGGGTCGGAGATAAGATTTTGGGAGGATATATGGCTAGGAAATGCCACACTCCAAGATCAATATCCGGCCCTATATAACATTGTGCGACATAAGGGAGATACTCTGGCCACGGTCATGCAAGAGTCACCCCCTAGTGTTGTATTCAGGAGAGGCTTAATCGGTCCTAGACTAGCGTCTTGCAATGCCTTGCTAGAACGGTTAGCGGTAGTGCAACTGTCACAAGACCACGATGAGTTTCGATGGAATCTCAATAGGAATGAAAATTCTCTGTGGATTCTATGTATAGGGCGCTTGTCCAACCTGAAATACCAATTGATAGTAATTATAAAATATCGCAAATGAAGATACCTCTAAAGATTAAAGTCTTTGCTTGGTATCTTTGAAAATGTGTCATTCTAACGAAAGATAATCTTGTCAAGCGCAACTGGCAAGGAAGTAAGAAATGTGTTTTATGTGCTCATGATGAGACAATAAAACATCTATTCTTCACTTGCAAGGTTGCACATTCTATTTGGTCAGCTATCCAAATGGCTTCAAACTTATATCAACCCACATCCATTGCTAATATCTTTAGCAATTGGCTTAACGGGATAGATAATAAGCTTAAAACCATTCTTAGGGCGTGTTCGGTAACTCGCTGGCTTCTCCAAATCCTCAAATCCGGCTCCGAAATCCGGCTCCGCGCTTCTCCGGGAAGCTCAAAACATTCGGCCAGCTCCACTCTTTTCCCTGAGCCGCTGACAGATGGACCCCACTCGTCAGGTCTTCTTCCCCAAATCAGACCAGCAGGGGGGTCGGACCGGAGGAGCCTGAGGGGGCGGTGGGAGATCAGCGAGGGGGAGGCCGGAGCCCGTGGCGGCGGAGATCAGGACGGGGGGAGGCCGAAGCCCGGGGCGGTGGAGGAGATCAGGACGGGGGGAGGCCAGGGCGAAGGAGCTCCTGGCGGTGGGAGCTCGCGGGGGATGAGGTCGAGGCGGGCATGCAGGGCAGAGGAGGAGAGCAAGCTTCGGCCGGAGGAGTGGGGGCGGTGGCGCGCCGCGGTGGGGTCGCCGGAGGAGAGGCGGGAGGTCGGGGCGGTGGGAGGCACGGTGTGGTGAGGGGCGGGGCGGTCGGGTGAGGGTGGGAGGTGCGGGGTGGGTCGGGGGCTTGAACCGGCCACTTTCACTCAGCGGTTGGAGTTCAGCCGTAAATACACACTGCTCCAGGAATCCCTGCTCCGTGGATTTGCAAAGGAAGTGCTCCGTGTTTTGTGAAGGAAAATGGGCCAGCTTCTCGGATCTGGCTTCCTGGAGTTGGTGTGTTCGGCGCTGCTCCGCCGCGGATTTTCGGAAAGCTGGAAGCTGGAGGATTGCCAAACACGCCCTTAGGGTAGGAGCGCTCGCCGTAATATGGTCGCTCTGGCTATGTAGAAATGACAAGATCTTTTCGGATAAAAATTTCACTTGTTTGCAGGTTCTTTATCGATGTACGGGTATTCTTCGTTCGTGATCCATCTTACAACGGGTGGAATATCGAGGCCTTTTATGGAGGCGTGTGCACGACTGGAAGCGGTGGCGAGGGATATTTTTATCCAACATGGGTGGCCGCGTGATCTACGCATAGAGCTACCTTGAGTGGCGATAGTTCTTTCATTTGTAACTTGTTGTACACTTTTTTTATTTTTCTTTTGGTGACTTGCGGCTGTGTGCATCTTAGCTATGCAAAGGCCGGGTGTACTTACTTAAAACTGTTGAGTAATAAAACCCTTTATCCAAAAAAACTAATTAACAGGTATTCCTTCGGAGCACTCCGCAAGGGTCACTTTAGTGCGTTGAAAACGCGCTACATATCGTGTGCTGAACGTTTTTTTCTTGGAATTTGATTTTTTATTTTTGTGTACGAAATTCGGTGTTTAGATGGGGTTTTTTCTTCTTACATTTTGGTGAAAGTAATTTTGAAAAAAAGAGACATGCCTCGTGCTTCTAAAAATAAAAAGACATAGGCACGATCGTGCTCTCTCGTGGAGGCAGATTTCTTTCGTGAGAGACACGTCCCGTGCTAAAAAAACACGGTTGTGCCTTTCATGGAGGCACAGGTTTGCGTCCACGAGAGGCAAGCCCCGTGCCTCTAAAAAAACACGATCGTGTCTCTAGTGGAGGCACAGATTTGCTTTCGCAAGAGGCGCGTCCAATGCCTCTAAAAAAAGGAAAAAACAGAACCTCAGATCATAACAAGTGGCGCGCCTGTGCAGTGCACCACTTATCAAAGACGAAAGAGGTGGGGTGTTCGTTGCAACGAGTACTCCTCAATTAGTGATTTCGCTATGCCTCGCCTTGGCCAGACCAACGTAGCGCTATCCACATGAGCCGACCCATTACACTCGTGAGTTTTTTCTTCATTCGTATTCATCATGTGTTCTCGTATATTATCATGTGCACAATGTGCCTAGGTCCATTACATAAGCACAACTTATCTTAGGAAACTCTGGCCTTATTTGGTTGAGATAGGGGGCATTTGGTCTCTCTTTCGAGATGGCACGGTGCAACATGGGAGGAGCCAAAGTACGCCTCCGCCTCTCCTCCTCGATCAGATCAGGCATAGAGGACGAGGAGGAGGTAGAGGTTGCACGAGGGCCCAACGTGGGAAGAAAGGAAGAGGGTGCATCATGCGGTGCTTGTGAGACATAAAAAGGAGGATGTGGGCGGTGAAATATTAACGCATGTGGGGGGAGACATAGAGAAGGTCGGACACAACAATGGTATGAGGTGAGAGGAGGATTACAAAGCGGTTTCTGAAGAGGGATGAGGCCCCTCCCAGTCTGCGTGCAGCGTAACAGTCTCTTGTCAAGTGTCAATACAGATGGAGATCCCATCTCATCGTGATCAGAGCTAAGGAGCCAGCGACTAGTGTGAAGCCATGTTGCTAATCCGTAGGTTTCTTTTTATCTTTTGCATCTAAACCCCCTAATAATTGAGGGTTCTTTGCGTATATGTCTGACATTTCACTTACTCAAGTAGTAAGGTGGTTTAAAAAACCATCAGTGATGTTGTTTTGGTCCGTAAATGATTCCTTGTTCAGTACGAATGTGATGATGTGTACTAAAACTAGAAGTTGATCTATTTCTAGACGAAAGCTATTATTTTCTTCTGTTTTTAGACTTCTTTCCCTGATCACCACTGCCACCGCATGACAACGAGGGTCACCTCATGGAAGTTGGAGGTAGAAATGGGACACAAAGAAGAAGAAAATGAGATAAATAAAAGAGAAAGGTGTTAAGGACCACAAAGCTCAAGACCGTTTTGACTAGGGAACAAATTATCGAAATCGATCACACGCTGATGCTGAATGAAGGCACCCGGTGATATGTTACTAGGTATGTTAGTAGATAACATACTAGGCCTTTTTTCTCAGATCTGAGCGTCCCACAAAATAGGCAAAGAGGCCTAGGTAAACAAGAAGGTGGTGGTGGTGGCACGATGAGACAAAAAAGAAAAGATGCCAATGAGATCGGGTCAAGGATTTAGCTATCGGGTAGTAAATTTGGTTAGCGCCACTAGGGGAGAGACCCCCCTTTCGTCCAGCCCCAAAAAGGCATCGCTTCCGGTTCATTTCAGAACCGGTACCGATGCCGGTCAACGGTCTCGGTTCGTCTGGATAGGGCAACGGTCCCGGTTCACATGGGGCAACGGTCCCGGTTTTTGCCAAAAACCGGGACCAATGCTCTGGCGACCAACACGTGGCGCACTGCGAGGCATTGGTCCCGGTTTTTGGCAAAAACCGGGACCGTTGCCCCGGCTATATAACCCCCAGCCAGCACTTTGCCATTTTGCCTCAAAAAATTTCAGGATTGTGTTGGGGTGGGGTGGGTGCTAGAATTTTTTTCCTTTGATTGCACACCCGGTGTTCGACGAAATGTCCGAGCCACACTTAGGTCCTCAGAACACCGTATCCTCGGCCGAGGTTAGCAACCTTATCTTCTCCATCTATAACTGATACAAAAATACTGCGCGTGTGCATATATAGTGGTATTTTCACTATTCACGAAGTTATTGTAATGGTTAATTATATGACGCAGATCGAAGCACGGATGCGATGGATGTACAGCGATCGACGCGGGTCCGAGTTTATTACAAACCTGCATACATTTCTCGATGTGGCTAATGTAAACAAAGTGGATAATTTTATGCCTTGTCCTTGTATTGACTGTTGGAACGTGGCAGAGTACTCTTCCTCGAGAACACTTCAAGGCCACCTGCTTCGGAGAGGTTTCATTCCCGGATATTATTGTTGGTCCAAGCACGAAGAAAGATGGGTTAGGCAGGAAGACAATGAAGAAGAGGAGGATGATGATAGCTATCCTATGTCCCCTGAAGAATTCGGTAACACTGCAATGAAAGACAATGAAGAAGAACAACGGGCATCAGATGAGACCGCTGATGGTCTTGGTCGGGTCATTTCTGATGCAAAGCGAGACTGTGAAACAGGAAAAGAGAAGGAGAAGTTGGAGACCATGCTAGAGGATCACAAAAAGCCCTTGTACCCAAATTGCGAAGATGGCAGCACAAAGCTCGGTACCACACTGGAACTGTTGAAATGGAAGGCAGATTTTGGTTGTTCTGACACCGGATTTGGGAAGTTACTGCAAATAATGAAGTCGAAGCTTCCACCGGATAACGAATTGCCCGCGACAACACACAAAGCAAAGAAGGTTATCTGCCCTCTAGGATTAGATGTGCAGAAGATACATGCATGCATTAATGACTGCATCCTGTACCGCGGTGAAAAGTACGAGAGTATTGATAAATGCCCGGTATGCACTGCGAGTCGGTACAAGATCAGACAAGATGACCCTGGTGATGCTGAGGGAGATGACGAGCCCCCGAGGAAGAGGGTTCCTGCTAAGGTTATGTGGTATGCTCCTATAATACCACGGTTGAAACGTCTGTTCAGAAACAAGGAGCATGCCAAGTTGCTGCGATGGCACAAAGAAGACCGTAAGAAAGACGGGAAGTTGAGACACCCCGCTGATGGGTCGCAGTGGAGAAAAATCGAGAGAGGCCACTCAGACTTTACAGATGAAGCAAGAAACTTATGGTTTGGTCTAAGTACAGATGGCATGAACCCTTTTGGAGAGCAGAGCTGCAGTCACAACACCTGGCCTGTGACCCTATGTATCTACAACCTTCCTCCTTGGTTGTGCATGAAGCGGAAGTTCATCATGATGCCAGTGCTCATCCAAGGACCGAGGCAACCCGGCAACGAAATTGATGTGTACCTAAGGCCATTAGTCGATGAACTTTTGGAGCTGTGGGCCAAACCAGGTGTACATGTGTGGGATGAGGACAAACAGGAGGAATTTGACCTGCGAGCGTTGCTTTTCGTAACCATCAATGATTGGCCCGCTCTTAGTAACATTTCAGGACAGTCAAACAAGGGATACAATGCATGCACGCACTGTTTAGATAAGACTAAAGGTATATATTTGGATAAATGAAAGAAGGTTGTGTACCTGGGGTGTCGTCAATTTCTGCCGCCCAATCATATCGTGAGAAAGAAAGGCAAGCATTTCAATGGTGAGGCAGATCACCGGAAAAAGCCTAAGCTCCCTAAAGGTGCTGATGTATTTGGTATGGTGAATGACCTAGAAGTAATCTTTGGAAAGGGTCCTAGCAGTCAATCTGTTCCGAAAGACGTCGTTACCGGACACGCGGCCATGTGGAAGAAGAAATCTATATTTTGGGAGCTACCTTATTGGGCAGACCTAGAGGTCCGTTCTTCAATCGACGTGATGCACGTGACGAAGAATCTTTGCGTGAACCTGCTAGGGTTCCTGGGCGTGTATGGGAAGTCAAAAGATACACCAGAAGCACGGGAGGACCAGCAACGTATGAAAGACCCATACCACAGGCATACTGATAAAGGGCGTCTAAGCAGCTACGCTCTTACCAAAGCAGAGAAGGAAATCTTTTTTGAATGCCTTAGAAGTATCAAGGTCCCGGTAGGCTTCTCGTCAAATATAAAGGGAATAATAAATATGACAGAGAAAAAATTCCAGAACCTCAAGTCTCATGATTGCCACGTGATTATGACGCAGTTGCTTCCGGTTGCATTGCGGGGGCTTCTACCAGAAAATGTTCGAGTACCCATTGTGAAGCTATGTGCATTTCTCAATGCAATATCTCAGAAGGTAATCGATCATGCAAGCCTGGAAAGGCTACAGAAGGATGTGGTCCAATGTCTCGTCAGCTTTGAGTTGGTGTTCCCCCCGTCCTTCTTCAATATTATGACGCATCTGCTGGTTCACCTGGTCGACGAGATTGCCATTCTAGGTCCTGTATTTCTACACAATATGTTCCCCTTCGAGAGGTTCATGAGAGTTTTAAAGAAATATGTTCGTAACCGTGCAAGGCCAGAAGGAAGCATCTCCAAGGGCTATGGAACAGAGGAGGTCATTGAGTTCTGTGTTGACTTTATTCCTGACCTTAAGCCGATTGGTGTTCCTGAATCGCGGTATGAGGGGAGACTGAGTGGAAAAGGAACGCTAGGAAAGAAAGCAAAGATATTTCAGGACGGGCATTCTTTGACTCAAGCACACTACACAGTTCTACGAAATTCTACCTTCGTCCAACCGTATATCGAGGAACACATGAATGTTCTACGCTCCAAGTTCCCGGGGGAGGATGACCAATGGATTCAAGTCAAACACATGGAGACTTTCGGCACTTGGTTGCAATTACGTCTCATGCATGACACCACTATTGGAAATCAACTCTACTTGCTGGCCGCGACACCGTCTGAGACTGTATTGACTTTCCAAGGGTACGAGATAAATGGGAATACATTTTACACGGTCGCCCAAGGTAAGAAGAGCATCAACCAAAACAGTGGTGTCCGTTTCGATGCAACAAACGAGGATGGTACAAAGGACACATACTATGGTTACATAGATGAGATATGGGAACTATGGACCTACTTTTAAGGTCCTTTGTTTCGGTGCAGTTGGGTCAACATGAATGGAGATGGGGAAAAGGTCGACAAGCTGTACGGAATGACAACAGTGGATCTCAAGAATCTTGGTCACACAGATGACCCATTCGTCCTAGCCAAAGATGTGGCTCAGGTTTTCTATGTGAAGGACATGTCTTCTAGACCGAAAAAAGGAAAAACAAGGATACGAATACATCAGACGATGAGCCCAGGCGTCACATAGTTCTTTCAGGAAAAAGAAACATCGTGGGAGTCGAGGACAAGACAGACATGTCCGAAGATTACGATAAGTTTCATGAAATTCCTCCCTTCACAGTGAAAACTGACCCAACTATCCCATTAAGCAATGAAGATGCTCCGTGGTTACGGCCCAAGAAGCGATCATAAGCAATGCAGGAAACAAGTGATGTGTAATAATGTATTGAACCTTTTATGTATTAAACTATGGGCCCAACAAGTGATGTGAAACACCTAACTAATTAAAAAAGAAAATAAATTTGAAAAGGGCGGGAAGACGAAATATTGCATAAAAGGGTCAACGATCCGGTTAATTGCAACAACCGGGACCGATGACGCCAACGATCCCGGTTGGTAGCACGAACCGGGACCGATGACCCTGGTGTGCGCGCTGCGACGTGGCAGCACCACGTCTCTCCCCGCCTAGGCCAACGATCCCGGTTGGTAGCACGAACCGGGACCGAAGACTCAATGATCCCGGTTGGTGCGACGACCCGGGACCAATGGCCCTTAGTATATACACGCGCATCTCTTCTTCCTCCCCAACTCCCCAACTCACTTCTCTTCTTCGTCGTCGCAGCCGCCGCACCATCGTCGTCGATCCACCGACTCCGGAGCTCCCCCGTGCCCGCTGCCCTCCTCGACGAGTTCGCTGTGAGCCTCCCGCCTCTGCTCCCCCCCCATCTCCTCGGCGTGATCGCTCTCTCCTTCCTCGGGCGCCGGCGCAACTTCCAGATGCAAACGCTCGACTCCGGCTGACGGCGCTCCACTCCGGCGGACGGCGACACACTCTGTCTGGTCGAGCAGCAGCTTCACCCCGCCCCCCTCTCCTTCTCGCAGTCTTGGCCGTGAGCATGAGCTCGGCCGGCGAGATTTTTTTGCAATGTTTTTTAATCTCGATTTGCTGCTTGTGTGTATGGTTGTTGCCCCCCTGTTCATCCAAATTTTTCATATGGTTGTGCTAATTTTGCCAAGTAAAGTACTGCCCTGTGTGATGCTATCATTGTATTTGCATAGAAGAATGATGGCCTGTGTGATGCTATAAAAGACAAGATTAACTTTTGAAAATTTATATTGAAATGTTGACCATGTATTTAGAAAATTTTAGACGTGTATAAAAAATATTTATCACGTGTAAACGTGTTTAACAATTGTTAATGATAATAAACATTTTTTCACACACGATGTAGATATATTTTATACATGAGGAACATATTTATATACATGTTTAACACTCTAAAAAAATAAAAGATTAACTTTTAAAATTTTATGTTTATGGATGTCTACTTTTATTTAGTGTGTGCTGTACATTATATAAAAAAGAAAACCAATGAAATAAAAAAAACAATGCAAAAGAATGGAAAACTGAGAAAAAAATGAAGACCGAAGAAGACCGGCGAAAACATGAAAAACTGAAGAGAAAAAAGGAAAAAATATATTTATGAAAGCGTTGAAATAACAAAAAAACAAAGAAAACATTTTATTGGAAAATCTTAGTCATGTTCTTAGAAAATGTACATGTATATAAAAAGTGTTCTTTATGTATATAAAAATGTAAAAAATAAACCAATAAAACGATAAAAATAAACACGAAGAAAGAAAAACCTAGTAAAAGCTGGTGTTGCTCTTGATTTGGGATGCCATTGGTGGCTGCTTAAGCTTAACCCACCAGATATTGTTTGTATGAAACACTATAGAAAAATAAAAAAACCAAAAAATATATCCTAATATTTCTATTGTGAACGATTGCTTTACTAACAGGTGCCTGCTTTGCTTGCAACTAATTACCCAAGTGCAAGTGCTCACACAGTACCAAGTTCTATTAAAATGTACTGTATCAACTATCAAACAAGTAGTGCTTGCGAACAATTAAAGAAACACTAGATAAGGTCAATCATTTATCTAAGTCGATTTATCAAAATACAATTTTGCTCCAAGAATTTCACCATGAGTTTTCATGTCGAGGAATTAATACAATGTTATCGAACCATGTATCAGTTGCTCTTTGTATAAATAGGCAGAAGGAATGCCTCCCTAGCTAGAAAATGGAGGGTTTCAAGTTCTTCACGTGTTGCGAGGTTCCGCCTCTATTCCACTAGGGACAACCGTACAAGGTTCCCGGTAGCATTTCATTTCACCACATCTGTCCAACTTGATGTAGTTTCGTTTCAGTCTTTCTTTCCTACTTGAAAAACCTGGCTGAGGTGTTAATCAAATCTAAATACATTGATTACACTGAGAATACACCGAAGATAGGACGTTTCTAGTTCAGAGTATCTTGCCCATCAGACAAGTTGACCCTCCATCAACTGACACACAAGATGTAACCAAACTTGACTAATAGGACTATATGCATATGCTTATTTTCATTTGATTATTTGCATTATAATAGCTTGCAATTCTCTTAATTTGCAGATACTATGGATCCAATATTTTATAGAGATGAAAATGAGGAAAATTTGCTTCACGATATGATCAACGAAAATGAAGGTCAAGATGTCACCCGCACGTTTCTGAACGATTTCGGTGAGGGAGATGAGTTTCTCCACCGAGAAGAAGCATCGGACGGGAGACAAACCGGCTCCGGCTCCGCCTCCGGCGGAACCAAGGTTGATATATATGTAAATTACTGTTAATTAAAATGTAGCTGTATATGTACATGCATATATTAACACTCTTTCTTCTTTTAGCCCTCCGGATCCGACAATTCCTCCGCAAGACCGAAACGAGGCCCAACCAAAAAGTTGGATGACAGTGTGAGGTATAGGATCGAAGAGGTCGGTCCAGACGGCGAACCGTTAGCTCCGGACGATGTCAAGAAAATTTTTGTGAAGGCATGCGGAACTCTCGTGAGGGACAACATCCAGATCACCATTCGAGAATGGATGCAGCCAAAGGACCCTACAATCTCGTTTGTGTGCGACACCATGAAAGACAGGCTTTGGAACATGCTCATGCATAATTTCCTCCTGCGGATGCCAGAGGTGGATAATCCAGCTCAGGAGGCGGCAGCTAGACTGGAGCTAGAGGCTAGAGTCAAGAAGTTTGCTCTCAGCAAGATGGCCGAGCAATTCAAGAATTGGAAGAAAAACTTGTACCTAAAATTTGTCAAGGTAGACAAGGCTCCGGATTTCGAACACGACTATGGTAAGATAAGAGAGCAGTGGGATGATTTTATGGCGTACAAGAAATCGGAGTACGCGCAGCAAAGGTCTGAAATAAATCAGATGAATGCCGCTAAGAAGATGTACCACCATAAAATGGGGTCTGCTGGCTACGCTGGTTGCATGTCTAAGTGGGAGGCAATTGAGGCCAAGTATGTTGATGTCGGGATCACTCCAGAGCCTACAACATGGAACGAACGGACAAGAAACTGGTTTTACGGCCATGGGGGCACGTTGGACAAAGATGGGAAGGCAATATATAACCAGTCACACGCAGATGATCCCTGCTGCCCATCGAAGATATTAGAGATGCAGTACGTGATATTGAAGCGGCACGGTTCATTCCCGATAGAGAGAACGACGAGCTCACATGCGCCCTAAAAAATAAAGAACACACAGGACGTGCACGAGGCACGCGAGGCTCCAAGTGTTGGAAAGTTGTCTTCCCTCCGGAAAGCAAGAAATATCCAGATAAAAGCCATCAGAGGAGGAAGGAAAGGGAGGCAGCTGAGAAAGCGGCGGCTGAGAGAGAGAAAGCGGCGAATGAGGCTGAGAAAGCGGCTACCAAAGAGCGGATGCGTAATGTAGAAGAAGGCTTAAAGCGGGCGGAGGAGCTAATCGACAGACTTAGCCAGCAAAGTGACGGCCAACCTCAGCGGCTCTTGTTAGAAACTACATTCGATGCTACCGGCACCCCATCGAATCGGAAAATCTCCCAAGCTTCCACGCAGCTCCAGGGGGATGATGATGATGCACTGACAACGGCTGCTCCTAAACGCTACCCAGTGGATTATATCACGGAGAGCACACGTTGTGAGCTTAAGGTGCAAGTGCTGAACTTAAAGGTGACGGTGGCGGTCGGCATGGCCCTATCAATCCCGGAGAAACCTACTTATCATTGCAACCCGACTCCAGAAGGGTACGCTGTCGTCATGGTGGATGATGTGATGGATGATTATGAGGAGCTGAAGCTGGACCACCCTGCAGGTGAAGATAGGGAGCTGACTGAACTAGGAGAAGCCAAAAAGGGGAGTGTTCTATGGCGAAAGGAGCACATCGTGCTTCAAAATTATCTGCCGCCAAGGTCACCCACTCTTCAGAAGAGCAATCCACCTTCGCCGCCACGTGACCATTCTCCACCGCAACCATCGCCTTCACCGCCTCACCACTCTCCGGCTCAGCCGTCTCCACCGTCGCCTCAGATATTTCCACCGTTGCCTCAGCCGTCTCCATCTCCTGAGCCTCAGAGCCAGAAGCGGAAGCGTACCTATACTAGGAGGGGCAGCAGCAGCATCAGCAGCAAGAAATCACCGAAACGTAAGCGATCACCCCTCCCAAAAGTTCCTCATCAGAATATGAAGAAGCTACCCGGAGAGATGACACCTGAGGAACTGGAAGTGTCCGCAAAAATGTCTTATGAAAAGTGGAAGATTGCTGTGGCCAACAAGAAGAAGCCGATAGAGCCTTTGTTCCCGCGCACCCCAGAAGATCACGCCGCGTGCGTGGAACTGAAGAAGAAGCTTCACAACCCCATAACGCTCACATCAGACTATGAACGCTCTATTACAAAGTCGGCTGAGGCAAAAGAGCGGAGAGTCGGAAAAGAGATTGCCCAACTCGGACTACAGAAAAATCAACCGATCGAACCGCTCAAAGTGCACACTTGGCCGAGCCCCCAGCAGCATCAGGTCGATGTGTATGATCCGAACAAAGATACGGAGTTTATAAGACAGTACGGAGCAAAAGCCCAGGCAGTAGGACTGTCTATTACTGAGTACCAGAGCCGTCTGGATGAGTTCGAGACCGGGAACGACGAGGAATTCGTACCGGCATACCAATACCGACACGGGTATCCTCTCGTCAAACCCGAGTTAGTCAACGATCTACCAACAAAGATGCGAAAATTGCATGACTGGTACATGGAAAAATCGCTAAATCCGAAAACTGGATCTACGCTAAATTTCAGAACGAGCATTACGGGCATGGACAAGGCTTCGATCTGAATTCTCAGAATTATTTCAGTTTTACCAAGGAGACGTCATCGACAAATCTATCGTCAGTGCATATTGTCTGTAAGTACCATTAATTTCAGTGATCAAGCCTTTCTAGCTCAGCTCATTCGTTTCATGTACAATCTTACACTCATCACTAAACTAATTATATATGCAGAATGAAGATTCTCGAATGCAAGAAAGGACAAATCTATGATATTGGGTTCGTTGACTGCCAGTTCGTTCATGAAAGAACTCTCAAAGATAAGCCCAACCAGACAGAGAACAACTTGCTGCAATCGTTGACATATTTCGGCACAAGAAGGGAAATACTATTTCCTTACAACTTCGAGTGAGTGTTACTGTTTCCTTACAACTTGTACATTCTATTTCGCTTGCTCGGTGTTAAGCGTATAATTGACTCTTTATGCGTGTGCAGCTTCCACTTTATTCTGTTGATCATTGTTCCGGACGAAGGAGTAGTAAAGGTCATGGACCCGGGACGCAGATCTATGAAATCATGGGAGGACATGCAGGCATGCCTCCAGAGGGCTTGGAAACGGTTCACCGCCAAAACACCGGGTCTTCCGGCAGAGCTTACATTTGAACCACTGAATGTAAGTACTACTTGCTAGATCCGCGCATCTTTTTGATTCTAGTTTCAGTATAATTATCATGCTGATTATAATATTCATTGATCTCCGTTCTCGTAAAGTGTTTGAGACAAGGACCCGGGAATAACTTATGTGGATATTATGTCTGCGAGTTTATTCGCCAGACGACCAAAGAGACGGCCGCAACTCGAAACATAAGGAAAATTGAAGTACAATAAACAACATTCAATACTTTAATTTATTGCGTTAAATTGTGTTTAGTTTCATTCATATATATATTGCTCCCTTTCTTTTAATTAGATCGAACGGATGTGGGACGGTCTTCTACCACGAGAACGCGTGCGAGCAATTCAAGAGAAAATCGCCGGATTCTTATTAGACCATCTCATAGCTCCGACCGGAGAGTTCTTTCACCCTCATTTTTTGGAAGACAAGCGGCCAAGGACAGATGTAAATTAAATCAAACTCGTGTGAGTACCGTTTGTGTAACATGTTCGACCAAGCACGATCGAGGAATGAGATGGTGTATATGATATATTCGTGACGATAATGTGTAATATATATTGTGGTTCCTTCATTGTTGCTTTATATATATATGGTACCATTTAATTGAATACAAAACACAAAATAAATAATTAAAAAAATCAGAAAATCCTGCCGCGGCAGAAAAAGATCAGGGAAAAATCCTGCCGGCCAGATCCCGGTTCTTCCTATCAACCGGGACCGATGACCCCTCCCCCCCTCCCTGCGCGCCTGGCCACGTGGAGCCTCTTCGGTCCCGGTTCGTGGGCCAACCGGGACCAGCATTGGTCCCGAGTTATTGGTCCCGGGTGTTGAACCGGGACTGAAGGCTCATATGAACCGGAATAGTATGGGGGTCTGTCCACTAGTGCGCAAAGTTATTGTCTCTCTAAGAAACACTAGATGATACCACGCGCGTTGCTGCGAAAACCTTGTTACGAAAATGTATAAATATATGTGCTACAACATTAAGTAAAACTAATACAAAGAAAATAAATAATATACACAATTTTTTTATTTGAAATTTGTAATACATGAAGCATGTAACAAAATAATGTATAGAAAGTACAAAACTAAATTTCCTTTTCATTCAGAAGAGGAAACATTAGCTATATAGGTATTCTTTGAGCATTCAACACATGTCGTCCAGGACAACACAAATTGTCACACTTTAACTGAACTAAAGCATTCTCATTCATCTGTGTAAAAAATTCGAAGCCAATAAAGCGACACCGAACATACCAAGGAGAAAAAGCATTTAGTTGGTACATGAATGAATTGCTTAAGTGGACTGAGCTACACACCCAAACAAAATATTACCAAGGCAACATGCAAGAAAATGTTGTTGTCTTGTAATGATCAAGTCCTTTCTAATTGTTTGCACAATTATCGATCTTGCAGAACGTCGCCCAGCCCACTTTGCTACAAAGAAGGAGATTCTCTCACAAGTATAATTATTAATGGAAGAAACTATCATGTAATGCATTTGCACATGTAAGCATAATAGGAATCAACAATTGTACCTTTAATTGTGAAATTTGCTCAAATCTGGATGCACACTATATCACCGGCGTAACCAGTGGTACTAAAAAACATGAAGTGTGTATCTTATGATTAGAGAATCAATTGCACTTGCTCCAAGCATAAACGTAATCTGAAAATTATTAATTTTCAGAAAATATGTGAAGTCAATAAGTGCAACACATGAGTTGAGAAGGGGCGGTTGAATGTTGATATGGTTGCATTAATATTTATTTTCTTGATTTACAACACTGAATAAATGTGAAATTTAGTGCCATCGACATATATTGTGAATGCCCTGGTGTGTATGTTGTTGATTCTTGGATGACATTAGTGATAAAGATATTAGTGGATACAAAAGATTTAAATGGTGAGGGTAATATGTTGTTGCCGAGGACACAGAAATTTTCAGATTTGGTTAGCAGATCGACAGGAAGCATATGTACCAAATCTTGAATAATAGTTCTAGAGAAAACAATTCAAGCGGAAGGAATCCTATAGGCAATGAAGTACAAAAGTGTTCAGACCAAGATGTGACGGCCATAAAAGCCACAAACAGTAAACTGAAATGGTTGACGAAAATCTAAGTATGTTGAGCACGTTTAGATGATTATCCATGAAGAAAGAGGAACACATGTTGATATGCATAAACTGGCCAACTTATAATTACATGCATAAATATATCTAGCAACCAAATTACTTGCATGTATTGACTTATTTGAAATGCTGCAATATTGTTTCTCAAAACAAAAATGCTACAGTATTTACCACTAACAAACAGCCATGGGAAATAGATTCACCCACTTTAGTATGACATATTGGAAGATAATCAATGTGCTTGTCAGCAAGCAAGAACCCTGAAAAAAAACTGTTGTCAGGCCAACATGTGATAGCCATAAAAGCCACAAACAATAATCTGAACGGTTGAAAAAATATATAATCAGTCTGTCGAGCACATGTTGATATACATAAACTGGCCAACTTATAATTCCATTTTTCGATGTATCTAGCAATCAAATTATTCGCCTCTATAGATTTGGATGAAATGATTTAGTATTTACCGATAACAAATAGTCATGAGCATAAATTTCACCCACTTTAGTATGTCATTTTGTAAAATAAATTATGTGCACGCCAGCAAGCAAGGACCCTGAAAAATCAAAGAAGAAACTCAGGCATATTCAACCAATCTACCAGATACTTGTGTTGAACCTTCAAACGAAGGACAATAAAGTTGTAACCATTAGATCTGAAGGTAATACAGGAATAAATAAATTCTATCACAGAGAAAACTGATACATGGAGAATCGCAAGAATTAACCACCTCAAGTCTAAATGAGATATGCAAGAATATTATTTGAAACGGAGGCAAAATATATGCAAGAATATTATGAACTGCATGTTTTCACTCAATCCAACCAGGATTCAAACCTGTAGGTTCACATGTTAAATAAATCAAAATAATATTCAGATTTGGGTGAATACATTCCATCGAGTCAATAGGAATACAGAGTTGGAAGCACCACAATGCAGAGAATTCACATAGTGGGGAGCTCCTATTTAGATATAGTACATACAAAGGAATGCTAAAAATATATGTACATGGTTTGTGCCGGTGGATGTACTCACTCGTGTATGAACAAAGCAGGGGGGAGGGGTGTGTTCTGGACTAAACCTGATACATTAGAGGATCCATCCCATCTATCTTCATTGCCGTTGCCACACGCGGCCATGCTCCCTGCCTTCTCTCTCCCTCATAGCTGCCACACGTCCAACCCTTCTCATCCCTCCCTCTCGGATCCGTCGAGCGGCAGCAGGCGAAGGAGCCGAGGCAGTGGCTGCTAGGCGCAGATGCGTGTGCTACAGACCGCCGATTTGGCATGGACGGCGAGTGTGGAGCCGACGTCTCACAGCGGTGGCAGATTTCTTGTTGATCCAAGAAGATGGAGCAGGGAGGCAGGACTTGTTGGGAATTAAAAGCGGAAGGGGAATGGCTGTATTGATTCTACCGTTCTTGGAAGGAGAGCAGTCGTGGTGGAGCCAACGCAAGGAGGAGGGTTGGAGTGCACAGCCCACGAGCGGTAGATCTGGCCATCTACTGTCAATCAAACGGATCAGAGAAATAGGGGTGACGTGGAAGCACCACAATGCAGAGAATTCACATAGTGGGGAGCTCCTATTTAGATATAGTAGATATGAAGATATGGCGCAACAATAAATCTGTTATGTTCCCTTTTGTCATCGTTCGATCTACCTTTGGAAGGTATATGAAAGGCATGGGTAAGTCGTCGAGGATAAACCGTGGAGGTACATTAGACGGGAAGCTAAATCCCATTCCTTTCAAGTTTTATCAGCAATTATGTTAGTTGGATGGAGGTCACAAAATTTAAACTAGAAAAACTTCAACTTATATATTCATCATGAATGATTATATAGATTTATTATAACTAGTCAAACATAATTATATTGGAACAGACAAATCTCATCGCGCAGCGGGCCCGGTGTCCATTGTTGGGACCCTCCCAAAATTATGCTCCATCTCAAGTGAAGTTCTCTGCTTTGTGTCTGTGGACTTGTTTGTAGAGTAAGAATCATTTCTCCAGTTTATGTCATCGCTTTTGATGCCACTATAGATGCCGTTGTCAGATCCACCGTCAGCCAAGTCCTCCTCTAGATTAAGGCACTCTTGCAGCTGAGCAACAACATCGGTCATGGTGGGGCGTTGTGACAATGTCTCCGTGGTGCAATTGAGCGCAATGACAGCGGATTTCCACATACTATTGATGTCACGATCACCATGTAGGCGCGCATCCACCACACCCTCGATGTTTCCTTGTGACAGCCGTTGTTGCACCCACTCGATGATGTTGATGGTATGTGGGGTACGCAGGATGGCTGGCTTCCCCGTGACAAGCACAAGCAATACGACGCCAAAGCTATACACGTCACTCTTGGTTGTGGCCTGCCATGTTGTCTGGTAGCTGCACATACATTTCAATTTAACATAATAACCGAATTACGATATGATACACCAAGAGTTCAAAAGAGAGGGAAAGGGGACATACTCTGGATCCACATATCCAGGTGTACCAACAATTCTGTTTGTGGAAACGTGTGTGTCGTCATTGTGATGGAAAGCCTTGGATAGGCCAAAATCCGCAATCTTGGCCTCTAGTCTGGCATTCAGCAGGATGTTCGTGGCCTTAACATCCCTATGAATCAAAGGTGGGTTACATCCCTTGTGTAGGTACTCCAGCCCTGCACATCAACACTGAAGATTGAAAAACATAACTATTTATCAACAGAGGAGGTGCCAACTGTGCCTTCAAGAACATACCTTGAGCAGATTCAACTGCAATTCGGAGTCTCTGTCTCCAGGGTAAGCATTCTGCATTGTGGCCTTTTCCTTCAAATGATCCGACATTGTGAATTCCAGAGTAATTAGATGTTCAATTGACTTTATAGGCAAAGAATAGTTAAATATTGTTGGTTTCAAGAGTGTAAGTTACAGTGCACCGATCACCTTGCAATCGTTGAGTAAATAATTTTGATACAAAAATGCATTAACACGAGTCTTTGCATCAACCTAATATATATAAGCAACTTGTGTACCTGAAATGTGATCTTCCAAGGTTCCCTTCGACATGAACTCATACACAAGTGCCATGTGCTCCCCATCTTTGCAGTATCCAATCATGGAGACAAGATTCTTGTGATGTATGAGGGTTAAAATTTGAATCTGCACAAGTGATAAAATAAAGACTTCAATGATTTATTTTTTGCATTTTCTTGATACAAATTCATGCCTAGAAACTTACTTTATCTATAATTTTAGAGGAAACTAAGGTAAAATAATTGTTTTTATAACTTCGTGACATTTTACTAGTGTCCCAAGATCAGGATTATGACAAAGTTTCAAGGCTTCTAAAATATATTGAAGCAAAAGACACAAAGAAATGGGTAGGTAGTTATGTAAATTGTACCTCTGTGAGGAATTCCTTATCACCTTGACTGGAGAACTCCGAACGAATCTTCACCGCTACTTGAGTGCCATCCTCCATTAAGCCTTGATAGACTTTCCCAAACCCTCCCTTGCCAAGCAATTGTTGGAAGTTGTTGGTCATTATCTCGAGTTCGATGTACGTGAACTGACGAGTCTCTAGTCCAAGTGGACTGTTGCCGTAGCCATCATTCTCTTCCCTATAGGCATCATTTTTCATTTCATTTTGTGGCTTGATGCATTTGTTCATCAATTCTTCGCATGTGGTAAATGTGAATGTAATGACTGCATTAGGGGGATTGCTCATGGATGAAGAAACATATTAGATAGTTGATGTGCTCATGACAAAGCCTCACCTTGATTTCTTCTTCTCAGCAACAAAAGGAGTGTTACTGCCACTAATACAATCACCACAACAACAACTATAAGGACAATACCGTAGATGGCCATCTTGTTCTTCATTTTAGTAGACTGGCATGAATTGTTTTCGGTGCAAATGTTTGGATTGTTGCCGTGTCTAACAGTAAATGAATTGGAGATGCTTAATTACATTTAAAAATAAAGTACTTACGTTATATATAATGAGAATTAGATTTGGTGGGTTTAGAGGGGCTACCTTAGATTCAGGGTGCCATCTTGAGTCCTTTTGAGGAGTTCAGGTGAGATCGATCCGTTGAGTTGGTTGCCTGACAAATCTCTATACATAGAAATTACTGGTATTGTTTACATGACTAAATATTTAACACAAACTGGCAAAAATGACCAAAAAAAAGTCAGCCACTTACAGAACTATCAGCGATGTCAATTGTGAAAGGGCACTTGGAATTGAGCCTGTCAAGTTATTGTTTGACAAATCCCTGCATAGTAAAAAAAACAAGATCCTTTTCTAAACATTTTTTTGTGTAAGCAAGTAAAATGTGAACAAAATAGACCCAAAACCCTTGACGTACAAGTACTTGATGGCCTTGAAATTCGTAAAAGAAGAGGATATGTCACCATTAAGACCACTAGAGGAAAGATTTCTGCAAAGAGCAAGTTTCGAGTGGATCAGTTGCGCTGCACTTGGTAGTTATGTAACATGCTCTGTCTCCATTAATTTTGTCCTGAACATTGCCCCCCGCTAGGTCGGCTGTGAGCTATATGCTCTTTCATTATTGAAATTATGCACTTTGTATTTTATTTACATATCAGACAAAGCTTTCTCTTCAAAAAAATATAATCTGCTTTCTGTAAAGATTTATGTATTGCTTACATGCTTATGATCCTTGGAGGGTTGTCAACGGTGTAGCTGCATGCCAACCTTTCCCAGACCATAGTCTTTGGAACACACGGGTCACCCATCCAATTCTTCTGCACCTGATACTTCGCTTTGATCGCCATGATGGCAGATACTGCAATTAACAATAAATTGCAACAAGTTTTAGTTACCACGCTTGACGTATGTGCTTAACGAATTAATCATGAGCTACATGTCAACTACTCCTTCCGTTCTAAAAAAAACTAAAACCACGTTAAGTATTCTCGAACGGAGGAGGTATTTGAAGAGGCACGTACCATCCATGGAGTCAGTGGCGATCTTGGTGGTGGAGATGATGGAGAACAACTCTATGGCATTTATTACAGGTGGTAGCGTCGAGTCGGCGGTGGCGTACATGGAGATGTTGTATTTGTTGTGTCGGTAGGGCACCTGTCCATTGGACACGAAACCAATGCCAAGGTACTGCGGGCTACCGGTCTTGTTCAGTTGCATACCATTAATGCTGATGTAGAACTGGCGCTTGACGTTGCTGGGGTGGGATTCCAACTCGGAGAAATGCATGATAATAAAATATCCCGGGGACGGGTTGTGGGGCTGAGGATCGGGGATCCATTTGATCTCAAGGTTCGTGGAGACGTCCAGCGGGGTGACTGCCGTCTGCATCACCGCAGACGGCACTTCATACTCGTCTGTGTCACTGTGCACCTTCTTCGTTGTTGACATAGTGCTCCACGTTGTTTTGTTGCCCATAGGGAGCCATACCCGGTCGTGCGGATCTTCAGGGTACCTGATCAATCAATCAAGTTTGTGGTTGTCTGGTAGGATATCTTCAATGCAAACCACTAAAACAGATACATTATTCATTCATGGACACGAACGATTTTCATGCAAATCGAATCAAATATATTAAAGTTTTGATGTATTTCGTCAAACAAATTTTAACTTAGTTTAAATATACGCCGACGTCCGTGTTATACAAGTCTTTGTTCTTCCTCACGTCCCATCGTGAGCTATGAAAAGTAAAGATGTGGGCCTTGAGTCATAGTTGATGTGAGGACACATGAATATTAAAGTAGCACATGTATTGGCTGATTACCTTTTTTTGTAGGTCATAGACACGAAAATGTTTTTTTAACAAAGAAAGGGGTTCGAAGCCCCAACCGCTGCATATAATCGAATCCGTGGACTACAACATCTTATAAATTGAACCCTAAAGAAATTAAGAATTACAAACATGCCCCTACATCTTGCAAAAAAGAACGTACAAAGAAAATTGAAAACGCGACTGGCTTCAATTTGCACCCTGCTAGATTCAATCCCCACCGGCATTGGGGACGCACCACCTAGTTCGGCGAGGCCACTGCAGTGCACCACAGTCTCCAGCACAGAATATAAATGCCTCCCTTTCGACAAATGTCTATGATATGTTCTTATGCTTGAGATGGCTTTCATAAGGCTATGAAACCGTACTCCAGTTGTTATAGTTTTTTTTCTTGGTTTTTATGAAGCATGTTTCAAAGCATGGTGGGTCAAAATGGGATTTTCCTTATATAATAAGAGAGATATCTATGCGCCTCTCGAGCGATGGGATCTAGAAATGCATGACCATGTGACTCAAGATATGCAAAGTTATTAACCTAATTCAGGATTTTGAGTCACATGATCAAGAAAATAGAGGTTGAGTTTGAGCTCGACCAATATCGTCACATAAAAGAAGTGGCATGTATGTGCCAATGTGATGGTTCAACCGATATGATATTTATGTGCGTTTGGAAGTTGGCACGTCCTGTTATCAACTAGTGATCTAGTTGAGTACTCAGGTCATGTCTAGACGTGAATATCCTGTATGCTTGCGCACTTAAGGAGCTGGATCCTAGTTCAGATTAGAATCTGAATGAAAGCGGATGATGAGTCTCAATGTTACTTTAACGTAGAAGTCCATTACGAAGAGATCTATATAAGGAGAAGGGTTTGGGCGTTTTTTGGGTTAGCCACTTAGCAACTCTAGCAGATCCGCTAAACGTCGGTACGCTATAGCCGGTTTGCGGGTTGCCGCAAATCGCATATGCGGTACAAAAATGGGTTCAACAGATCGGATATCGCATCTCGTGTGGTATAGTATAAATATGAATAATAATTACATATAGTTCAGCCGAAGCATCGCCAGAGGACACAAATACAGAAAGAAGAACCTACTATTTGATCACCGAAGGTCGCCGATGGTCGCCGGGAAAGTAGAATAGGCCAAGGCTCGCGCCGTGGGGACGAAGGCGTCGCACGCCGCCAGGTATTCCTTGTACACGGCGTCGCCTGGCGGCGGCGCAGCAATCCAGGGCACCCTCTTCGCCGATAACTACCGCGAAGTTAGCGGCGCGAAGAGCTTCCTGGGTTGTGCACAACTTCGTGGTGAACGGCGCTATCTTCTCGCCGAGCTCGGCGGCGTGGATCCAAATTCGCCTGAGCTCTTCTGGTGGATCCGCCGACTTGGTACCAGCTTTGCTCTATGGAGCCGCATGAACCGCCGCCCGCACCTCTTCCGTTGGACCCTTCATTTGCGTCATGACTGGGGTCCGATGCCATGGAATTTTTCATCGCAGTTGGCTACTATACGCGGCGGAGATAAGAAATTACGGTGGCGGGAAAGGAAATGGATGAAAGACGAAAACCCTAAAGTGTCGTTTGATCGATAGATACAACGGACGAGGAGTTGTTTTGCAGGCCGTCCGCAAAAAAAATTACAGGCCGAAAAAAATATGACCGTTTTGATCTAGCCTGGAAATTCGTCCGTCCGTCCGTACACTAGTAGAAAAAAGCCCATTTGTCCCGGTTCCAGAGGGTCTTCTGTTCCGGTTCTAGAACCGGGACTAAAGGGTCGTTACTAAAGCCCATGACCTTTAGTCCCGGTTCGCTTACGAACCGGAACAGATGGGCCTCCACGTGGCAGCCGGCTGGAGAACCTTTATTCCCGGTTGTTTTTTCGAAAGAAAAAAATTCATTTTTGAATTATTTGACAATTTAATCTCTAATCACCCCTCCTCACTGCTTCAGAATTTAATCTCTAATCTCTAATCAACACTCACTCCAAATCATCTAACTTCCCGGCCGGTCACCCATCCTCTCACTACTCCAGCCCGAGCACGCTTAACTTTCAGGTTCTATCTCCCCTAGTTTTCAAGTCTGCACTTGTTGTTTTCCTAACAATAGTAAGATATCAATCATGTTAACCCTTAGGTCTTGATATCACATGATTTAATTTTTTGAATTTCAAACAATTATTAGAAAAACAATTACGATTAACAAACAACAATGATTAATTTAAAAACTCAAAAATACTTTAAAAAAAGGAAAAAATTATAAAAAAATCTTTAAAAAAATGAAAAAATACAAAAAAATACAAAAAGTTCAAAATAAAATAAGTAATAATAATATTGAATTACAATGAAAATAAAATAAGTAATATTATTATTATTATGCCATTTATTCATTATTATCAGAAAAATGTGACCATGATGTCACACACTTCACCGTTTGAGTTTGAAATTATTATTCTAAAAAAATATATTTCATATTGAAACAAACCAAAAATATATATATAATTCATAATATTTATTACAGAAGATCGAAGCTAGAAGCGTCTAATCTAACAACTAGAGCTAACTGATCATCAAATATATATATATATATATATATATATAATTCATAATATTTATTACAGAAGATTGAAGCTAGAAGCGTCTAATCTAACGACTACAGCTAATTAACTACTCAAACTTCTGCTTCTTGGCGGAGGTCCCGGCGCCCTCATCGTCGCCGCTGGACGCCGCCCGCTTGGTGGCCTCCTCCGACGCGACTTTCGCCTCCACACGCGTCGTCATCTCGGCCCTCTTCTTCTCCTTCTTCTTGGCCCTCGCCTTGGCCAGGTTCGCCGCGGACTTCTTCGCACTTGCGGCACGACGAAGTTCCCGCGCCTCCAGCCGTTCCAGCGCCTCCAGCCGTTGCAGCGGGCTGTCGTCGGCGGCGCGCGATCGTCGCCCACGCTGAGCTCGAGGCCGCGGCTTCAGAGGCGGGTCGTCGCAGTCCCAAAACTTGCGCCTTTCGGGGTGGTTGTCCTCGTCCGACGGGGTGTCGGAGTCGGACGGCCACCGTAGCGGCGACCCCGACATGGCGGCGAGAAGCTCGTCGGACGCGAGAGGGGAGATCAAGATGAGAAGTGAAGATCAAGATAGATCAAGATATATGAGATGAGATGAGTCGAATTAAACCGGCCCCGGCCTTCTACTTATAGCCTGAGAAGCTCGTCGGACGCACACGTATACGAAGAAATCGGCCGCCTCGGGACGAAGCGCGGGAAGACGAAGCGCCATCATTGGTCCCGGTTCGTAGCTGGAACCGGGACTAAAGGTTGGCCTTTATTCCCTGTTCCAACCTTTAGTCCCGGTTCCAGCTACGAACCGGTTCCGCACGCGCATGGGAAGCTCCTCGGGCGCCGCACACGCATGGGAAGCTCGTTGGGCGCACGCGTATACGAAGAAACCGCCCGCCTCGGGACGAAGCGCGGGAAGACGAAGCGCCATCATTGGTCCCGGTTCGTAGCTGGAACCGGGACTAAAGGCCGACCTTTAGTCCCGGTTCCAGCTACGAACCGGGACCAATGAATGGAGGCCCATTCGTCCCGGTTCGTGTCTGGAACCGGGACTAATGGGTCCAGACGAACCGGGACCAATGCCCCACGAGGCCCGGCCGACGCCCTGGGCGCACGAACCGGGACGTATGCCCCCATGGGTCCCGGTTCGTGACTGAACCGGGACTAATGGGCTGGCCAGGTCTGAACCAAAGCCCTGTTTTCTACTAGTGATATTAACCATCATATTTCTCCCATGCCAAAAGGCATCCCTTCGGTTCTAGCAATCCGAGAGAGTGATGTTAGACCTTGAAGGCGCCACATATGATGCTTGAGCAACCAGGGGTGAACCGTTCAACTACATACAACTGCTACACGCTTGTAGGTCTCAGCCATATAGCTGAACAAGCAGCAAATGCACACACACAAAAAATCGCTTGCTCCTTTTCAATGCCGCAAGGCGGCAGTGCGGCGACATAATCTAAAAGCAAAATTTCGTTGATGCATAGGTATAGGAAAATCATAGAAAGTGAGATCATATGTATCTCAATTTTTAGAAAAAAAAATTCATTTGATGCATAGGATAAGAAAATTTTCAATGAATGTAGACTAATATTTTTATACTATGAATGAAGGATTGATTCTTTTAATACATAGAATTCAACATTACAAATCAAAGGGCTTTAAAAGAATTTTTCCTACAAAATTTCTCTGAAATTCCTGTAAACAAACCAAAGGGGCCTGAATGAAAAATAAATACCTGATGATGTTGGCGTCCGGGAGGCCGAGGTTGAGCCTGTGTTCGACAACGAGGCCCTGCGTCAAAGTTACCTGCGGGTAGAACTTCATCTTCAGCGGCCTCAGCTCCAGGTAAGAGATGAAGGGCGTCCCGGCGCCGGTGTTCAGCAAGCACACGTCCACGAAATTTTCCGGCACCAACACAGTAGCCTCCGCGGTGACCTCGAGCTCCGGCTTTGAGATGTTCACCGTCTGCCAGTAGTTGACGCCGACGTGTAGATCGAAAACGGGCAGCCTGCCAAGGCCGTCGTAGTCGCCGTACAAGAACGAGGCGCGGAGGAGGTACTTGCCTCCGGCCACGAGCGACCGGAGCGTGTAGCAGTTCCGGGCGCCGTCGGGGAAGCTGCGCACGTTGTGGTAGCGCCTCGGGAGCGCCGCCACCCCGATCATGTACTGGGCGGAGATGTTGTGGTTGGAGCCGGCGTCGCCGATGAAGTCGGCGTCCGTGACGTACGACAGCTTGGTGGTGTCATGCACGTAGCTCGTCGTCTTCCCCGCGAGCCCGCAATCGATGCTTATGAAACCTGTCATAATGCCATTGAGAGTACGTACGATGCACCACACCAAGGCGTAAGCTAAATGCATTGTCGAGTAGATTTCCTAGGGATTTTGTGCGAGCTTACCATTGACGTCCGGCTGGGCGAGAGCCTGGAGTGCGCCGCCGGTGGCAGCGGCGGCGAGGCAGAGAAGCAGCAGCCATGGTCTTGCCGCCGTTGATTGCTCCATTGCATAAGCAACTATGCAAGAGCAGTTAATGGAGGATCCTAATATACTCCGTACATTGCTGGCTGTCGGTTGACGAACGCCAACGTAAGAATTAACAACGTCAGCTGCACATCTCTACGTCCGACGCCCGGGGGCACTGATCTGGAAGTTTGCATGGTGGGTTACTGACGGGTGGAGCCCGGTCTATCATTCGCTGGAAATCTGGTTGTGGTACCCAGAATTCAGTGAGAAGCGGATATCACATATAGTTGACGTTCTTTACAGCAAGGCAACGTGCATGCTGGCCGGGTGCACGACTTGGAGGACCCAGTTCTGGTTTCATACTTTATTCTTCTGACTTTTCTGCCAACAAGATAAATAATGATTAGTCGTGAATTACACGTTGTGTCTGCGAACTAATTTGTTTTGCAAGAACGGAAACTAGCTTCTCGTAACTTACTATATGTAGGTCTATATACAATTTAATAGTGTTATCAAAGCATCTACAATCGATATTATTGCTAAATTTTAACAAACACGACCAAACATGCTCAGCGGAACTGATAGGGCAGTTTTCATGTGCCCGCCTTAAATACATGCAAAATACGCAAATCATCCATATTGCACCGGACTGGGGAAGCGAGAACCCACTATCTTTGACGTGTGTTATACGTGCACACTTACAAAAAAAACATTAAAGAAAAAAGGACATCTGCAAACACTTTTGTCATATCAGACTTTAATGACAACAAAACCACATGTTTCTTGAAACACGGTCTAAAAATCAATGAGAAAAACAAGGAGTGAAGGGTCACCACACAGACACATGTTTGCAATCCATCATCAGTAATCCAGAGAGTAGGAAAAATCAGACCAAGCTGCAGAACAATATGAAAACACATTTCGAAATTGCCTCATCAATAGCTAGCAAATTGTTTTCCTTGATAGACACCAATCGTCAAGATATGAAGAGAGAGGCAATAGATACGAAAATCTCTACTCGTAAAGGGGGAGTTGGTACTCCGATACAGTCTTTTTTCGCCTCACCTTTCATTGGGTTTTTTCGCCCCACTTTCCACCACCACTTCCCTCTCGATTTTCTCTCTCTCCATTAAAAAATCAATCTACAAAAAAAACCATACTCCCATATAAAGAAATCATCTTAAATTGGCTTTCAAAAATGTTGAACACCTTGATTTATTTCCTAGATAAACAAAGCGCTTTCTTTTAACTTCTAAAAACAAGAAGGGGCCTTCATTTAGCTTTCAAAAATAAAATAAAAACCAACATTGAACACCTTGATTTGTTTTTCAGATAAACCAGGAGCATTTTTTACCTTTCAGAAACAAGGATGCGCCTTGATTTGTTTTCCAGATAATATTTTTTTTACTTTTTGCTTATTGGAATAGAACGCCCTCTCTCCCCTTTCCTCGCATTTTGCCCGTAGCAACTGTTAGAAGTAAAACTGAATGATCTCAACTTGTGTTTATTGCTTATGGGAAAAGCCCTATTTATACAAGGATTTGGGGTGCCAATGGCACCTGTTACAAGGGATGTGACTGTTACAAGAGACACAACTGTTGGGAGAGAGAGATTAATGAGGTGCCTATACATAAGAGACGCGACTCTACGGAAGGATGCTTTGGGCATAAACTATTCCTAACACTCCCCCTTGCACAAAGCTTTGTCTTGTATATCTTGTATAATCTTGAAAATATTGGTCTTGGTCACAAGCATATATGATCTTGTATAACTCCTCCAAAAACCCTGTGGGAAAAATATGAGGAGAATTGTATAGATATGTTGCTAAAACTCATTTAAACCCAGTGGGAAAAAATAAGGAGAAAATGATGCAACATATAATGATTATTGTCTCCTTGATAACTCATATGAGAAAAACCTTTGAAGAAGGAGAAAAACTCTTTGATGATTTTGGAGAACAATATATATGCTTGGTATACTTTCATTTAAAATCCCTTTTGGGGAATGTTGAAAGTATTGCATATATCACCTCATTAAAACCTTTTATGAGAGACTTCGAGAGAAAGCTCATGAGGAAAAAGAGTGTGATCTGATATGTCATTGAAAACTCCTTTAAAACCCAGTGGGAAAATATAAGGAGAAAATGATATGACATTTGATGGTAATTGTCGCTTTGATAACTTATATGAGAAAACCTTGAAAGGACAAAACTCAATTAGTAAGTTTAGAGGACAATTAATATGCCTTGTATACATCCGTTAAAAACCCCGGTGAGGAAAAATAGGAGGTATGACATATATTCTTGTGTTGATATTACCTCATTAAAACCATGATGAGAACCTTGAGAGTAAACTCATAAAGGGAAAAAGAGTATAATATAATGTTTGGATAGGTTATATTTCAGGAAGAGACTCCCCCTGTTCCTTGCAATTTTGGGCAATACACTTAGTGATATTGCTTATTATATAACCCGTTTGCATCTAAGCAACACAAATATTATTATCGTTGTAGATAATAATTGGTGATTCAATAGAACCAATTCCACATGAATGTTGTATGTGGTTTATCATTCTGTAAAGCAACATATATTAATATGAGGTCATGTATTTCAGAATGATTGGTAGATGTAGCCACTAAGGTCTATTTTAAAGACTTCCATAGGATGGCTATCACATCAAGTGAGTACACGACGTGTGTCTACGATCTGACATAGTGGGGATCTGATCGATGTATCCGATGATATTGGTGTCCATATTTAATTGAAAAACTAGGACAATGTGTTTGGTGCCTTGGAGATATCGAAAGATATTCACGAGTCCAAACCAATTGTGTTTGGTGGATCTAGTGGCACTAGAGTATGGAACCTTGGGTTCCAATATCTTATTTCCATCTTCTCATGGTTTAAAATGGATCTTTCTCTACGTCTAGAGATTGAACAACCATGAAAGTTATAGATTGATAAGACTTGTTCATGTCCAATATATTCTGGATATAGACAACATGGTGTATCATAATATATGAGTGAAGGGCTCGAATTGTAGCTGAAGCAAAGTTTATTTTCACTTACATCCTTCATCTCAAATTCCGTCTATGGATGATTACGTTCGTCATCAATATCTTGTGTGTTGTCAATGATGTTATAATCATTAACATATATACAACGATAGTGGTATCCTAATGAGGATTTCTTGATGAACACATATGGGAAATCATCAGTATTGGAGTATCCTTTTGCATAAGGAAATCACTAAGTCGATTGTACCAAATTTATTTCGACTATTTTAAGTAATGTAGTGACATATTGAGTTTACACAAAACATGTTGCATTTTCATTTTGGATTCAGAATTGGAATTCCCATGAGGAACTTATACGAATCAAGTGACACATTAATATATGTGGTCACTACATCTATCAACTGCATAAATAGATGATTTGTACTGCCATTGAGATAAGTTAACGGAAATTTATTTCACTTGTGTATATAGAATTGATTTGGGTATCTGCGTGAACCCTTATGCTACAAGCCTTGCTATTCACCACATTTATGTTTCCATTCCACTTTAGGATGAAAAACTAGTGTAGGTATTACTTTTGTGAATACCTTCCTTTTGTTGAGTGAGGCTATTTCTTCTTGGATTGCATTCTTTGTTTGAGTCCAGTCCGAGCGAGTATTATTTAAACTCTGCCATGGCCATGGTCTTTGGATCCAGATCATTGTAAAGGTTGTTTGCAATCATGATAAATTTATGTCGAAAGTTGTAGGCTTTCATTTATATGATTCTCCAGAATGTATAAATATTTGGTGAAATCTTGTTACCCTTGACGACTCTTCGTGTTTCCCAATACGGTTGAGTCTAGGTTTCCGATGTCCCAGTCATTGTGTGCACTATTGAGCTGGGTTATGGAGGTTTCCCTCTCATTGGGTGTATACTACCCATTAGGTGTCTATCAACGTGAAGTTGACTTGCATTTATCGAGTCAGAGGCCTCAATATCCTTTGTTGCTTGCGGAAAGCTGAATCCTGATATGTTGTGGCCGTACTTCTATCCTTCTTGTTTTGAATGGGTAGTTGAGTGGTTTTTCTTGGTACATCCACTCTTTTGGGCGCATTTTCGTAGGATTATAGGATTGTGTGACACCATTATAGTCGGTAAATGAGATTGGCAGGTTATTTGCGATGTGTTGCAAATCTTCTAAACAATGAGTTTAGATCTTCGAGTACGTGATTTGAGGTAGAAATGTGTTAAACATTCCAAGTGATTTCCTGGCATTCTTTTTGGTACTTTGAATCTCCCCCTAATGCCTGGAAATGTTCCTCATTGAGCATACGAGCCATGAATAACTCCCCCTGACAGGGGCTTAAGGTATTTATAGTTGACGGAAATATTGTTATTCCTCACATAGATCCCAAACTTGATGTGAAGGGCCATTGATGTATGCTATGGTGGTGATTTCGGTATGGAACCGAATTATCGCAGATGGGAAATACTTTTGATTTCCACGTACTGATTTTAGAGGGGACGTACTACGATATGTAGTATGTTACAGTTGGATTAAGTCAGCAAAGTGTAAAACTGCATGACTCCAACGTGAAGTTGGTAAGCTACAATTCCGAAGTAAAGATCATGCAATGAACTTAATTATTTGGATACAGGATGCTATCAAACCATTTTGAAACTAGACATATGGGACAAAGTGCTTAATTTACATCACAGGGCCATGTTCATGGCACGGAAAGATATTTGCAACATTGTCCATTCGAATTTCATTGAAATTGATCTTCAGGATAATGAGTCAATGGTTCATGTGGGTAGATGCACACAGAAGACCATCGTGTAGATGTGCCTTTTAGAACCATGGAACAAACTGAATAGTCCAATCAATGGTTGAGAAATACCACTTACCTCGGCTTCATGCGTTCAAGGAATCTGAGTGGTTAAACACTTTAAGGTGCCTAGACCTTAAAATTAGCTTTCCTTGTCACATTTAGTACACATTTAATCCAAATATTGCTAGAACTTAGCGTCATTTTGGGCATGATTAATGGAATTGCTGATAGTTTTCATTTCAAGTCAATGTCATAATGACCAAGACGAGTGTGCCAAGTTTGTCATGTAAATAACATTCTGGAAAACTATCTTGTATGCAACATGTGCTACGGGTTTTGTAGTATGTATAGTGCAATTTTGATGATACATAGAGAATGTGCTTTTATATCTGTTGCATATGGTAAAGAGAATATATTTCTCTTTACTGTCATCATGAGTTTCTATATAGAAACTATTTTGACAGATATCTCTATACTTTAGTGGGATACGAGTTAATCCGGACTCAATAAGGAAATCCTTGATGGTTCTTGAGTATCCATAGGGACAGTAATATGATTCGAATGGACCAGTAATTACATCATCGCGTCTAGCGATTGTTAAAATATTTCTTTCTCTCTTAGAAAGAGTGTAACTGTTTTTTTACTGCCCTAAGTATAGAGTTCGTGGTGCATATGTCCACAAGGCACTTATATTCTTTCATCAGATTGCCCCCCGTATAAATCTATATATAGTTTTGAAGATTTTCAATACAAAAATCTTTATTAGATATATAGAATACATACAAATGTAATTGTATCAATGTGTTGATACACTATATTGTGATAAACAATATATGATGACAATGGAAACAATGTATTTATTAATAATGGATATTGATAAGGAGTTGAGAGACTAGTGAAGTCTCAAAAACATGTCATGTAAAGTATATTTAATGACCATGTTCTCCTTGTTCATGGGATTTCATGACTGTTGGAGAGCTTTGTTGTTACATGATGTGAACAATAGCTTCCTTGATACAGTCATATTGAAGACTGAAGTGTTCTTCATATCTTTACCCTTCAGCGGGTCGGTTGTGTCATGGATTATTTGAACAAATTGATCATATGTTGTAGGGTATGGCATTTTGGGAGATGCTGGTAGCATACACGCTTTTGACAAAGATTAGTTTTTTATGAAACTTCCTCTTTGTAGTGCCTTTCCCACGATCTGATGCATGTGGCTTGTGCTTCTTGTTGCATTTGCATTTCCCTTTGCAGTTTGTTGATTGGCTTCTAGGAGAGCCATCAAACTTGATATCCCGAAAATGTGCATATACAACATGTAGAGGAGAAAAACCGACATGGTTGTAATGATGATTGTTAAAAATTTCATCAAGTTTCTCCTCCTAGGGTAGTAAATGTAGGAAATCGGAGATGAAATAGGGATCTTTTTGCACGATTTTGTTGCTATAATTAAGATCCTATCAATGATAAAAAATAGTAGATAATGTCTTCTATTTTCACCATAATGTGGGTTGTTTTTGCAAATTGCAAGCTGAAGAAAATTTTATGAACCTCATGATGGTATTCTCCCACGGATTTAAAGGATTCGGAGATATATTCAATCATGATTTGCTTTAGGCAAGATGATTGCCTCACAATGTTCATACCTTATTGATAAGTTGCCACATGTTGACACATAATTTTGATTTGCTAGCGGGGCATGCACCATGGGGTGGTTGAAGTGCCGCTATAATTACATGAGACACATTGTTGACCTTAACATCCATATGCCATGTAGATTAGTTGTGACCGTCGAGAGTTTGCTCATCGAATTATGGTCATCTTGGCTTACACGGGGTTCAAACCATAGACTTTTTTTTGTTTTACTTGTGAGTAAATTAGAAGTCATCATGGTAATGTTGTAATAAACTTTTGCAAAGTTATGAGTCCAAGTGGAGGCTTGAATGTTGATCTCAAATCATCTTTGATAACACTTTGGAGATAATTACATCAATTATGAGATAAATCTCGCAGCACTAAGAAACATAATCTGACTATAGTCAATAGATGCCTTGGTCTTAGTACCTTATGTTATGATCTGATTGAAATATATGGAAGAACACTGTGAAGGTAGTCATTATGTCAATTTTGACAATATGTAGACCTTATAGTAGTTGTGGATAATCCGCGTATTGCACAGTAGATGCCACATTACCTTGTGATCCCATATATAAATTTGAGATGATCAATTCAATTTTGCATATCAATCTAATTCGAATTAAGTCAATATTGTGCTATCTTAGGCATTTAGGACTTAATTGATGATGAATTGATAAGGATCTCCATTGCAAAATTATATGTTGTACCATGTGTATATGTTATAGGGATTGCAAAGTGCAAACACATTGAACATATAATTCATATGTATCATATTGTTTAAAAGATCAATATACATTACAATCGGGTACAACTTTAAGTACATAAATACAGAATCTAAACATGACAAATACTTATTACAACACTAGTAGTTGGATCTATATTATAAAATCCCAAATATAAAGAGCTAAAACTTGACAAATACTAATCTTACATTCTTAAGAAGTTGCTCCCCACTGCTACCAATTCTCTCAACATGCACACACTCCACCTCATCATGCATGCCACATCACCCTCCACTACCATATTTCTCTCAACATGCAAGCATGCCACCTCATCATCCAACATGCATGAGAAAGACCCACCTCAATATGCCACTATGCATAATAAAACCCCACATGCAACATGCATGCGTGGGAATTTTTATTTTATTATGATATTTACATTAAATCCTATATTAGTTCAAAAGTTATTATTTCAAATATACATGCTTCATTTAATCAAAAAATTTCACTGAAATATTTTGCAAAAAAGTTCCGCAACAACGTGCGGGGCATCATCTAGTTAGTATTGATAGTTGGACTAATGCTAAATTATTAGCAAATTAGTCTTAATCCTTGTAGGGAGGATTTTTATTTTTATTTTGAATGTGGGATGCATCCCACACGGCCTTTGGTCTCTGGCCCAGCGCGGGCACCGCTTAGCGAGCGGATAAGAGGAAAAAAGGAGGGGACGGCTCGTTGACCAGACGCCATCCCCACCCGATCCCGTCGGCCGGACGGGCGGCCGGCGTCGCTGGGAGCGGCGCGAAAGTTGTGAGGCACGGCGTAGAGGCCGGGCGCGGGGAACGGCGCGCACACCGGGAGGCAGCCGGGCGGGGCAAGCCGCAGGCGTCGCTGCGCGGGGAGCCTGCAGAGACAAACTGTGCAAGAAAGAAGTACAGGAAGCCAGGAATTTACCTTCTTCTCTGTATTCTCGTTCTTTGAAAATTCCATGCGATCCATTCTGGATTGATTAGAAAATTTCTCGGACCAGTGCTTCGGTTCATGCTTCGTTCCTTGCCATCTGTTCCTGGTAAATAATTTTTGTATGCGCAGGAACAAAATCGTAAAAGGATATACTTTGTTTCTCTGATTGTGCAGAGAGTTGTGGAGGGCTAAGCCTTGGTTCAGTGGCCAAAGTATGGGGCCGCCACTGCAACTTCCGGCGTCGCCCAGGGATGCGCCTTTACTCTTGCCGTCGTTGCTGTGCATGAGGCGAGGCTGCCGCATGGAACCACTCGACGCCGGGTTGAGGCCTGCAGCAGCGGACGCGACCAATTCGTCTGAGGCCAGAAACAATTGCGCTGATGGAATCGCTTCACCGGGGTCGAGGCCGAGGGCGGCGCGTTCTCATTCCGTGGTCTTTTCCGTCGAGGATGAGGGCGGCGCGTTGTGGCCTTTTTGCTCTCGCTAGAGACTAGCGTGGCTGATAACGTGTTAGAAGTAAAACTGATCTCAACTTGTGTTTATTGCTTATGGGCAAAGCCCTATTTATACAAGGATTTGGGGTGTCAATGACACATGTTACAAGGGACACAACTGTTGTAAGAGAGAGATTAAAGAGGTGCCTATACATAAGAGACGCGACTCTACGGAAGGATGCTTTGGGCATAAACTATTCCTAACAGCAACATACGGGTATTATGCTGGTTATACAATAAGTGTTGTGTGTGAAGCAGTTTCGCAGTAGATACGACGACATGTCATTGAGGCAACACGTATTTCCAGTGATCCACCACCTCATATATATTCTACCAAAGAAACGATTCTATAAAATTGGACGAAGTTTCCACTCTACTCCAGTTTGTAACGGAGTATCGCATAAGAGAGGAGCCGAGGCGACTGAAGGATATAGGAGGGTAACCGAGGCGACGCCCAGCGGGAGAAGACCTTTGGGCTTTTGGCGTCGGCTAGTGTTGGGAACAGCTTCAGCACGGCTGCCGTCGGAGCTGGAGACGAGAGTTCAGTCCACCGCCGCTCGCTTACTTTTTTTCACCGTCTCACCTCGCCGCCGGCGGCCGGCCAATCGGGCATCCGTCGTCATGGCCTACGTCCCTCCGCACAAGCGCCACTCGAGCACCTCCCGGCCCGCCCCAACCCCTTACCCGCCCACCTCCTCCTTCCATTCCCTCTCCATCTCCTCCTCCCCTCGCGGGCGTCAGCAGCAGCAGCGCACCCCCACGCCCAGCAAGATCACCAACGCCGTCGCGCGCTGGTCCCCGCTCCCGCCCTTCTCCGACGACGCTGAATCCGTCCGCCTCGAGCCCTTCCCCTGCTACCCCGTCGAGCGCCAGACCGGCGGCAAGCCCCTCGTCCTTGCCCTCTCCTCCCCATCCTCCGGCTTTACGGACGCCGCGGCCGCGGCCGCAGCCATCGTCGAGAGGTTCTTGCCGGACCTCCTAGACGCGGCGAAGAGGGCGAGGGCGGCGACGCACGATGTGCCCCGGGAAGAGGAGGCAACAGTGGGTCTCATGGCAAGGGTGGGCAAGGTCCTTTTCCAACCGTGAGTCTTCTTTTATCCGTCCCACAGCCCCACTACTCCAGTTCTAGGATCTATGCTTCGTGCCACATCACATTGTGATAGTGATTAATGCTCGCCGCAATCCAGTTTTTGTAGCGATGGATCACCGGTCACACTGGACGCAGTCCGCAACATCGCAAAAGCAGGGACACAAGGATCCAAGAGCGAGGTCCGTAAACTGTTCCATACCAATCTGCCCAGTGGTTTCTTCGAGGAAATATATGGAGCGTTCCTCCGTGAAGAGGATGGGGCTGGACTTCGGTTCATCAAAAGAGTTTTACTATGTCAAGGTTTGTAATCAGTACGGCTAGATATTTGAGAGTCATCCCTGGTTGTTCTGAATTAACTTTGTGGTCTATAAATACCTGATAGGTGTTTGACAAGCAGCGAATTTATCCCAAGATAAATTGCAAATGCACTGTGCAGGAAGATGGGAAGCTTGCAATAAACAAGGTGTGCTTAATTACCATGCTCTCCTTTCATGTGCATTTGGTTTTCTGAACTCAGGGTCACAGTTAGCTTTTATAGCACTGACATGCGATGATTATATGGGTATGCTTACTAAATATTAGACTGTATGTAATGTTGAGATTGTGCATGGTCTTAACAATTAAGAACCCCCCCCAAGACTGTCAAGATGAGTAGTACTATAAGCTGGTATTCAACAAATACAACTATTCATAAGCATGATGCTAACTTTTAGCAATCAATTATCATTCTTGTCTCAAAAGAATTTTTGGGCAATTAAGATGAAGGCATGTGTAAATATACTCAGTGTTTATATATAGAAAAACTGCATCAATAAAACTCGTCCTCATAGTATTGTAATGGAAAAGAAACTATGTTCGCTTGAAATTAGTTAAAGCGGGATCGTTTCACTGGAAGATGTTGTCTGTAGTTTGGTGTAATTATTATTATTTTGTCTTGTTTTTCTTTCTTTCATTCTACTGCAGATATTGTTGGGCATAACATTTCCTTCTAGACACATGAAGAGATATGCAAATTTTCGTTTATACCATGTATAGGATCAGCTGGTTAGCTTCTAATATAATATGTGACTAGATCACCTACTGCAGCTTGTGCTAAATTGTTCAGATATACTATTAATTATAAGACACTGCCTAACAATGGTTTTCTTTCTCATTCGTATCCACTGTTACTTCTCGTGCAGGTTGAATCGGAGCAGATAAGACATTTAGTGGAAGACGTATCCTGCCTCTTCAAAGATCTTGATTTAAGGCTGACGTATCATGCAAACAGGATCCTGAAAAAAATAGACGTGAGTTCATATATATTGGAACTACCTTTAGCCTCTCCATTACAAGCTTATCTTCTACCGACTCATCTGATAACACTTTGCAGCCTGATGTGGAAAATGCCATAAAGAGCTTGGTGTCTTCAGCTATTGCTGTTCCTAATGCCAAAGGGGGGCTTAGATGGCCACTTGGGAACAAGTGGACTGGTGAGAGGTTCAGCATAGTTGGAGTGTGGCGTACAAACTACAAATCTTTCAGGAATAAATCCTTAAAGATGTATCTAAGGCACACTGGCCGGTTTTGCCAAGGGAGCAACACTGGAGAGGTTTCCAATGAAGTTTCCTTCAAACTAGGTGGCATATCCAAGAGACTGCAGGTTAGAAGTACACGATCAATCAATTCATAAGATAATATATTTTTTAATCTGTGCTATTCCTGAGCAAATTATTTGGTTAATTACATGTGTAACATACCTGCATTTTATGCTGGCTTTTCTTGACCTAGTTTCCAAGCAACAATACTCTACATGTGATGATGCGCACACACATATATATCCTGTTTTACTACTGACACGTGGGAACTCTGAATTGGAACTATCATGTCATTTGCACACCTAGTATTCCATGTTCCTACCACATACTGGGTACTCAGAATTAGAATTATTGCGTTAAGTTTTCTAATCGACTGTGGATTGAACATCACAATGACTATCTTTCCTTAATCATTACCAGGACGACAACCAAGATGTGGACGCTCTGAAGGAGATGCTGGAGTCTGCGGTGCGGACGATCTGGGACTATGCTATGAGTTATCCACGAATATGATTATCCTGTATAACTAAGAGTGAAATGCTTCGGAGGTTCTAAAAATATTCTGGTTGTGTCAGTTGGATCTTGTAACTATGAAAATGCACACCGGAGTCCTAAAAAAGTGTTCATCGCAGGTCCTGCACCTAGGCTTCCGTTAGCGTGACACTTTGACTATGCCATGCCAAGGCACTATAACATGCGCCCATCTTCCATTGACTGATCTGTTGCCATTCATGCATGGTAAGGAAGTGAGGGGCCGAAGCAGTGGAAGGGCCATATATTCTAATTTTATTGTCAGTAATTTATTACTATGAATTTCCGTTGCAATGCTCGAGATATTATCTAGCTTTATGTATAGGTAATGCTGAGTAGCCCATTGTGTATATGAACTTAGAACAAAATAAACTATCTGCAGAACGTGAAAGCTAACAAAGTGCTGCGATCCACTAAAAATAGCTTTTTTTAGAAATACCCCGTTCTTTGCATCAAAGTGATGCATGCGACCATATAACGGTTCGATATAGGTTCACAAAACAAAGAGTAAAAAAGGAAACATTGCCACAACCGGCGTGAAAAGGATAAAAATGACTAAACACATATCCTATTGTTGGACCACACCATCCAACCAGTTGTAGGTATTCCTTGCTACCGTCTCCCGGCAGTTGGAACTGGAATCCATAAGCACCTTGGCTTCCGCACTGCTGATTAACCACCATGTATTTTTCCAGTCAGATGTCCTGAAGATGACTTAGAAAAAAATTGTGATGTTTTTTGTTGTTAAAAATGACATCATTCCGACAATTTCATATTGCCCAAAATAATGCACACACACACTCCAATTCGAATATGTGCCGCGGTTTTGGTCTCAGCCCCATTTAACAAGGCTCCAAATAAAGTAGTATCAATGTTATTAGGGGGTTGACGTTAAAGGCCACATGTAACGTCCACTAAATTAACCTGGCTAGTGGGAAAGTGAGAAAAAATGTTGGATGGATTTATCTTGATCATAGAAAAAACATTTTTTACTACCGTTCCAGCTAGGTTTTTCGAATGTTAGAGTTTAATTAACATATGTTAATTATGGGATAAATATTTCCTTGTAATTGTCATCTCTCCCGAACGGATGGCATCGCATCCCTTCTCCTTGTATAAATGCCTACAATCATATAATCAAAGAGGACATGATGGTTTGGAGACTACATTTAGTCCTTCAATCTTCTAAGTGATCTATTTATTTATGTTCATTTATAATGTTGTAATATGAAAATTGCTCTGTTGCTTGACCCCCAAACCCTCTTCCTGAACATGCGCACAACCTAGTCGGTGGTCTTTCTGGAGAGATACACTTCACATTTCGTTACACATGTGGGCGATGATTCTGTCCAGTTACGGCACAGAAAACGGTGCAAAGTCACCGCATGTCCACGGCAATAATACGGACGTAGTTTCCTCAAGCATGATACGCTCCAAGATATTTGGTGCAACTTGCTCTAAAACATGATTAGGAGGAAGAAATCAACCTCTTATTATCTCTCACTCGATTAGTCACTGTGGCACGAGCTTGGGCGTAGCAATTCGCCGGCCGATCGAATCAAATCAGTAATCATAGAGGTTAAGAAAGCTGGCCGCCGCGAGAATCGCGCAGGAAACAGTCAAAAGTCCACCATTTCTTTCAGTTAAGCTTGATCTGGCCATGAGCCCTACAATGCAGGTTGACATATAGACTCTCGCCTGCCCCCATGTGATCTTCATCTTCCCCAACTGGCTAAGCACTCTACATACTTTACATTTTTTTGTATATATATATGCAGCTAATACTGATGTTAAATGTACATACTGTAGGAGTTTAAGTGTTATATGTACATATATACGTATGATGTCATACCACCTGTATATTGTACTCTCTAACAATATGTAATTATCAGGAGGACTGAGATGTAAAAGAGGATAAGTAGAAGAAATAAAAGAAAGAAAAGCAGAGGAGAAGATAAGCCTCTGTTCGTTCCCAGGTTGCTCTCTCTTTCTTCCGGATAAACTTAGTCCAATCCTTTGTGATTTGAGTTGAATCTGCTGCGGTTGCAACATGGCATCGGAGCAATCGGTCCGGGCTCGGATTTGATTTGATTTGAGCTAAGTTTCTCGGGATTTGCTAGCCGTTGTGGTCGTGTCGCCGTCGTTCGTCGAGCTCGCTGCTGTCCTCCTGCGGCGCCGAGTCGCCTTTGTGCTGTGTCGCCCCCGTCGTCCTTCGTCGAGCTCGCTGCTGTTCTCGTGCTGCGAGTGTCGCCTGTGTGCCGCGTCACCACCGTCGTCCGGGCTGCTCTGAACTTGTTCTTGTGCTACACAAATTTGGGGCTGCTCCCATCCGACGGTAATAATCGCAACAATTTGGTTTTGTGTGTTTTGCTGAATCAACGTAAGCTGCCGTAGCTGTTCAGTTTCTTTGTAGAAATACATTGTAGCTGCTCTGGTCATGGGAGAACCTAGTACAGATTCTAGTATGGAAAAATTGGTGGAGAGCATGCAGCGTATGATGGCCCAATTGCTGGAGCAGGCACAGTCACGAACAGGCAGTGGTTCAGATGTTCAGAAAAACTTGGAGGCTAATCCAGTAAGGTTGACTGGTCCTGGTGACTTCTTTAGTTGGTCTCGTAATGCATTGTTGATCTTAGAATCACATGGCTTGGAGAAATTTATGAAGGAAGATGAAAAGAAGCCACTCGAAGTTGCACAGGAACAATGGGACCAAAGTCAAAAACGGGTCATGGTGTGGCTGCTTAGTTCGATGGATAAAACTGTGAGGGAACAAGTTGAAGGGTTTCAGACTGCAGCTGAGGTCTGGACAAGCATTGAAAGGCAATTTTCGGGGAAGTCGAACAAGATGCAGGTTACCAGAATACTCCATGAATTAAGGCATGTTAAACAAGAACAGAAAACAGTGACAGAGTATGCTGGTGAAATTAAAAAGCTCTTCCGAGACTTGGAGTATTTTAGACCATTCAAGGCACATGATCCCAAAGATGTAGCACTACTCCGAGAATGGTTCGAGCCAATACTAGTTGAAGCCTTCCTTGAAGGATTGAATGATGAGTTCAAACTGCGCTCCCAACTGATACATGCATTACCTGACTGGCCCACTTTGGACCAGACCATAGCAAGTGTACTAGAGGAGGAAACCAGATTGTCAAACCAAATAATTGCTCCAAGTATAAATGTTGACACTAGAGCTGCATTGTCTTCTCTCACTCAAGTTGGACCCACTGCGGGAATGAGATATAGCCAGACAAGCACCATTAGATCTGACTACAAGAAGAAGATGTGTGATCATTGTAAAAGACCTGGCCATATACGAAAGGACTGCTTTGAGCTAATTGGCTATCCACCTGGATGGCAGAAGAGGCCTCAAAATAGATCAGCTAGGGAGAATAATACTGAAAGGAGATTCAACCATAGTCATTTCACTGCTGCTACTAGTGAGAATCAGGTGGCTGCTGGAATCCAGGCGCTGGAGGAATTCAAGGCAAAAATGATGACGGCTACAACACAAAATCCTGAAGTGGCATCCAGTTCTAGTGATGCTCAAGGTGCGAACTACTCATTAAACTCCTGGATTATTGATTCAGGAGCAACTAATCATATGACTGGCTCTTCCAAGAATTTTGTTACTTATATGCCACGCTCAGGGAAAGATAGGGTGTGTATAGCCGATGGATCTACAACGCCTATAATGGGATCGGGGACCATTAGTTGTACCCCTTCGTTACCACTGAGTCTAGTGCTACATGTCCCAAATTTTCCTGTGAACCTTCTGTCAGTCAGTTCTATTACGAAAACACTTAACTGCATGGCATGCTTCTATCCTAATTTCTGTGTATTTCAGGAGCTGGAATCAGGAAAAATACTTGGGACTGGGAGTGAACATGACGGGTTGTACCATCTTGACTCTGCTTCAGTCCCGCAGGCCCTCAGCATCAAATATGGTTCGTCAACTAATGAGTTGCTTTTGCTTCACTGCAGACTTGGTCATTTATCATTTCATTCTATGAGTCGTTTATATCCCTCTCTGTTTAAGGCATGTTGTAAGGAAAAACTAGTGTGTGAAGTGTGTGAGTTAGCTAAGCACACTAGGTCAAATTATCCAAGTGTTGGAGAGAGAAGTAAGACACCTTTTGAAGTAGTACATTCTGATGTTTGGGGACCGTCAGCTGTAACCTCTTTGTCGGGGGAACGTTGGTATGTTATTTTTATCGATGGATTCAGTAGATGTACCTGGTTGTACTTGTTAAAACATAAGTCTGAAGTATTATCTGCCTTTAAGGATTTCTATAATATGGTGCATAATCAGTACAATGTCAATGTGAAAGTGCTCCGTTCTGATAACGGCACAGAGTATATTAATAAGGAGTTTGATACTTTCCTATCTGCCAATGGGATTATGCGCCAAACTACGTGTGTAAATACAGCTGAACAGAATGGGGTGGCTGAAAGGAAAAATAGGCACCTGCTAGAGGTAGCCAGATCCCTGATGTTCATGATGGATGTACCAAAATTCCTATGGGGAGAAGCTGTGAAAACAGCTGCATACTTGATAAATCGCATGCCCTCAAGGATACTAAACTACAAAACTCCATTAGAGATGTTAACTGGTACTAATCATTTTATTGTGCCACCAAAGATATTTGGGTGTACTTGTTTTGTTCATGATCACAGGAATTCAGCTGGAAAACTTGACCCCCGGGCCATCAAGTGTATCTTTGTAGGATATTCACCTACACAAAAGGGGTACCGCTGTTGGAGTCCTATGGAGAAGAAATTCTTTGTGAGTATGGATGTTACCTTTCATGAAAATGAACCCTTTTACCTCTTGAAAGGTGCAGGGGATGGTACTAGTAGTAAGGGGGAGAGTTCTAATAATATGTATGGATCAGGTAGCTCGGTGTTAGTACCAATGATGGACACTACATCATCGGACCATGGAACAGAGGTGGAGCAAAATCATGAGACGGAAATGAACAATCATAATGTATTTGATGATACTCCTAGTCAACAAATTAATATTGACCGTGAAACTTTACATGTGGATTCTGTAGTGTCAAGTGATGAGCCACTAGACCAAGAGACGACCGATGGAGCCGGTGATCAGATAACAGAGAAGGAGGTGGGTTGCAGTGAAGATAGAGGTAATATAAATCCTACAAACCCAAGTAATGTATCAGTTAGTAGTCATCCAATTGTTCCATGGAAGTCTACAAGGAAGAGGGATATACCAGCACGGCTCAAGGACTGTGTAGAATATCAACATGATATTGCAAAATTCATTTCTTATGAAAGGTGTAGTCCATCCTTTAAGAGCTTTATTGGTTCTCTTGACTCTAGATCAGCTCCTACTGACTGGAGAGAAGCTATAATGGATCCCAAATGGAAGATAGCTATGTTGGAAGAGATGGAGGCGTTGAAGAAGAATAAAACATGGGAACTGGTTGAGCTACCAAAAGGTAAAGAGCCGGTCGGGTGTAAATGGGTGTATACCATTAAATACAATCCTGATGGTAAAGTTGATAGATACAAAGCAAGATTAGTAGCTAAAGGGTATACACAAACATATGGGGTTGATTATGAGGAGACATTTGCTCCGGTGGCAAAGATGAATACAATAAGAACCTTAATATCATGTGCAGTTAATCTTGACTGGAAACTGCACCAATTAGATGTGAAAAATGCCTTCTTGCATGGGGATCTTCAGGAAGAGGTTTATATGCAAATACCACCTGGGTTTGCCACATCTAATACCGAAGGCAAAGTGTTGAAACTTCATAGATCCTTATATGGGTTGAAGCAATCACCACGTGCCTGGTTTGATAGATTCAGGAAGGCTGTACTAAAGCTAAATTTTAAACAAAGCAATGCAGATCACAGCCTGTTCTACAAGAAGAGAGAGAAATTTCTTACCATTCTAATAGTCTACGTGGATGATATTGTCATTACAGGGGATGATGGTGAAGGAATAGAGGACTTGAAGCAGCAACTAAAGAGGGAATTTGAAGTCAAAGACTTGGGAGATTTAAGATACTTTTTGGGAATTGAAATATCACGAAGCTCTAAAGGTATTTACTTGTCTCAGAGGAAATATGTATTGGATCTATTGTACGAAACTGGTATGTTAGGTAGTCGCCCAGCATACACTCCAATTGAGCAAAACCATAGACTGGCAAATGACTCAGGTGAATCAGTAGATCGAGAACAATATCAACGGTTAGTTGGACGATTAATTTACTTATCACATACTCGTCCAGACATAGCTTTTGCTGTAAGTGTGGTCAGCCAGTTCATGCATGACCCAAAAGCTCAACATATGAATGCAGTGCTTCGGATCATTCGATATTTAAAAAGTTGTCCAGGTCAGGGATTATTGTACAGACCACATGGAAATCTAAAGATAGAATGTTACACCGATGCAGATTGGGCGGGTTCCCTAGAAGATAGAAAATCTACATCAGGCTATTGCTCATTTGTAGGAGGCAACTTGGTTACTTGGCGTAGCAAGAAACAAAACATTGTTGCTAGGTCTACTGCAGAGGCAGAATTCAGAGCAATGGCACATGGGATTTGTGAAATACTATGGCTAAAAATCTTGTTGCTAGAACTGGGTTTATTTCAGACCAAACCAATGGTTCTATACTGTGATAATAAGGCTGCACTAGACATTGCATACAATCCAGTTCAGCATAGTCGGACCAAACATATTGAAATTGATCGGCACTTCATAAAGGAGAAGTTAGACCAGGGAGAAATATGTATGCCTTTTGTGAGATCTTCAAGTCAATTAGCAGATATCTTAACTAAGGGGTTAGCCAAAAAATCTTTTAGTAGCATGTGCAGCAAGATGGGGTTGTATGATGCTTTTGCCCCATCTTGAGGGGGAGTGTAGGAGTTTAAGTGTTATATGTACATATATACGTATGATGTCATACCACCTGTATATTGTACTCTCTAACAATATGTAATTATCAGGAGGACTGAGATGTAAAAGAGAATAAGTAGAAGAAATAAAAGAAAGAAAAGCAGAGGAGAAGATAAGCCTCTGTTCGTTCCCAGGTTGCTCTCTCTTTCTCCCGGATAAACTTAGTTCAATCCTTTGTGATTTGAGTTGAATCTGCTGCGGTTGCAACACATACAAATATTGTGTTCAAGCTAGAGTGTAGCTGCCGGCACCATCGATCGCCGAGAGCAAGAGACATGGCGGCGGCCCGATGGCTGTTGTTGCTTCTTCTTGGCCTCGCCGGCGTTCTTCGAGTCCATGGCCAGGTCGATAGCCTAGGTGAGCACATCGTATATATGGTAGCTAGTAGCATGCGTCGATCAGTCTCCGCCGTTTGCTTCCGACCACTCTCTGTCATATGCCCATATGCAGGTTTCGTAAGCATAGACTGCGGCCTCCCGGGGACGACGGGATACGAGGACAACGCCACCAAGCTCTAGTACACCCCGGACGCCGGCTACACCTCCGCCGGCACCAACCGCAACATCTCACCGGAGTACCAGGCCGGAAAGAGCTGGCGCAACGTGCGCAGCTTCCCCGACGGCGCGCGGAACTGCTACACGCTCCGGTCCCTCGTGTCCGGGGGCAAGTACCTCATCGTGGCCAAGTTCATGCACGGCAACTACGACGGCCTCAACAGGTGGCCCGTCTTCGACATCCACGTCGGCGTCAACTACTGGCAGACCGTCAACATCACGGACGGCGACATGCCGGTCATCGCCGAGATCATCACCGTCATCTCCGGCGACTCCGTGGAGGTGTGCCTCGTCAACACCGGCTCCGGGACGCCCTTCATCTCCATCCTCGAGCTGAGGCCTCTCAAGAAGAAGCTCTACCCGCAATCGGACGAGTCACGGGCGCTGGTTCTCGGTCTCGCCGGCAGGATCAATTTTGGCTCTGATAAATCCATTAGGTAATCACATGCTGCTACGTACGCGAATAGTTCATCAATGTATGTGGTTTGATCGTTGTGAAATGATTAATCTGGTTATGGATCAGGTACCCCGACGATCCTCATGATCGTATATGGCTCAAGTTGCCCACAAGCTATGGATGGTCGCCGACCTCAACCACCAGCAAGGTGCAGAACGGCGTCACCGACTTCTTCGAGGCGCCGTCGGCCGTGACACAGACCGGCGTCACGTCTATCAACTCCTCCATGCCCATTCTAATCCTCTGGGGTGGAGAGTCCAACACCAAAGATCTAGTGCCCGGGTACCTACTACTACTCACTAGTCTCGATATCTTTAGGATTCATCGTCACCTCCGTTTTTTTCCATGTACATTTATTGTGAAGGACTACATGCAGTTCGTCTGATATAATTAGGTAATAGTGCAAAAAAAAACGTAAGTGTCATCAACTAAAAGAAACTATATGTAGGTACGTCTTCATTATGTACATGGCAGAGCTGCATCACCTTCCCAGTAACGCTCTCCGCCAGTTCCACGTCAAGCTCAACGGCAAGCTCTGGAACACCAACACTCTCGGCCTGAAATACCTCGAGACCACTGTCATCTACAACGAAAACCCCGTCTACTACCCCTCTCACCAGTACATATTCTCATTGGAGGCCACCGCCAACTCCACGCTCCCGCCCATCCTTAACGCACTCGAGATCTTCTCCGTCGTCCCCACGACCGGTATAGCCACCGCCGCTCACGAAGGTACATAGTTTAGATGCATGTGGACAATATATTCAGGATGCAATCATATTTCAACCGTTTTGTATGAATGCAGGAATATGAGTTAATTCAATTTTTTATCCTCATCATTTACGCTTCTAACAGAATTGATCCAACTTTTAGAAGAAAAAAAATATGAATTGAGGATTTTCTTAAAATTGGGTATATCTATCACAAGCGTAAATCATGAGGGTAAAAATGGAATTAACTCTGAATCTATCGATCCTTGAAGCCTGAATGATTTTTGCATGTGTTGCTACCTGGAAATGCTACAGTTTTTGCCATGACTGCCATCAGAGAAAAGTACAAGGTGAAAAAGAACTGGATGGGTGATCCGTGCTCTCCTACAAATTTCGCGTGGACTGGATTGCACTGTAGCTATGATGTTTCTAGCCCACCAACTATCACAGGCTTGTGAGTTATTTTCATTTGATATTTGTTTCCAGGGTTAAAACCAGTTTTACGGATTTATCTGAGTCGTTGTTGTATAAATACAATGCAGGAATTTGTCTTCCAGTGGTCTGAGTGGTAACATCTCATCTTCTTTTGCAAGTCTCAAAGGTTTACAATACTTGTAAGTTGGACGTTGTTACCAACTATTTCACAATATTAATTTGTCTAGGAAGTAAAGTAATAAGTTGGTTATGCTTGATCTCTCTAATTGGCAGGGATTTGTCACACAACAATCTATCGGGCTCCATTCTTGACACCCTTTCTCAAATGTCGTCACTCACACTTCTGTAAGTAATATGTGATGTAGTGTAATTTTTTTCTCAAAATCGATCTAACATAGGGTAGTTAGTTTGACATGGAAAACTACTTTGTTTTCTTTTAGAGATTTGACAGGAAATCAGCTCAGTGGATCAATTCCTTCCGGGCTTATGAAAAGAACTCAAGATGACTCCCTAACACTTAGGTTGGTACCCGGTACTCTCTAGTACAAGATTTTTCCAATGAGGTTTCTCCGATCCCATGTGATCTTTTTCTTCAAAAAGCATCATATATCTCTTACTTGATCAACATTACCATTTACTCATCGTTTCTTCTTTTGCTAGATACGGTAATAACCCATACCTCTGCAGTAATGGCAACTCATGTCAGCCTCCAAAAAATAAGAACAACTCTATGGTCGTTGTATATGTTGTTGTTCCTGTATTTGCAGTACTGATGTTTGTGCTTTTATCTGTGCTCCTTTGCATGTGTAAGAGAAGGCAAGGTGAGAAGTCACTCCAAAACACATAACTTTGGGCACACGAATGCAAGGTTAACATTCAAGTAATTTTCTAACACCATCTGTCTTTCAACTTTGAAGGAACAACAACCAATAGTGTAAGGCCGCAAAATGAGGCAGTTAACATCAATGGACACACCTCATTGCGACTCGATAATCGCCGATTCACATACAACGAATTAGAGGCCATCACGAATGGCTTCCAACGAGTGATCGGCCGAGGAGGGTTTGGGAAAGTGTATGATGGTTTCTTAGAGGATGGCACCCAAGTGGCTGTCAAACTACGGTCTGAATCTTCTTACCAAGGTGTACAAGAATTCTTGGCAGAGGTGAGAACTAATGAGATCTAGTAAAATAAGTGTAACTAATGCCGCTAGATTCACTTTGGTAATGCACGTATTGTTTCGGATCCAGGCTCAGACCTTGGCTAAGATTCATCACAAGAATCTGGTGTCCTTGTTTGGCTACTGTAAGGAGAGGGAGTACATGGCTCTTGTCTATGAGTACATGTCTGAAGGAGCCCTAGACAAACATCTTAGAGGTATGCAGATCACTCAAATAATTCAGACCAAGCCTTCAACAACATAAATATGTTACTTATAAAAGAGAGAATATCTAGAAAAAATATCAAGTACATGTGATTCATCTCATAATTTTTCAACGGCAGGGAGAGACAACAACACAAGAATTTTAGCATGGAGACAGAGACTTCTTATCGCCCTGGAATCTGCACAAGGTAAGGTTTAAATCAAGTTTATATCCATGCCATTTATGTATACAAGCCAATATTCCAAATGTTGTGTGCTTTACAGTGTGTAATGTGCATGAGCAGGGCTTGAGTATTTGCACAAGGGCTGCAATCCGCCCCTCATTCACAGGGACGTGAAGACGTCCAACATTCTACTGAATGCAAATTTGGAGGCCAAGATCGCCGATTTTGGCCTTCTTAAGGCTTTCAATAGCGATGGTGATACCCATGTGTCCACGGCTAGGGTGGTTGGGACACTCGGTTACGTTGACCCTGAGTAAGTGTGTTGTTGTAAATTCTTGTTGATTATGCTCCGCAAACCATCTTGCCGAATATTAACATCTGAAGTAATATACTTTAGTTGTCTCAAAAAGTAGCATGCCTCACCTATATGCTCAGAATATACGCTCTGCCTTTCGTCCTAGGGTGATCAAATTCATAACATGCTTCTTGAATTTGACAATTGACCCACAAGTGAGTGATTGAAACCTAAGGAAAACCGTTGATTTATGCGAGAATCTGATTGTTTTTGTGAATCTTCTGCTAACCCTTGTGAAATTAACTTGAATCTAAACCTATGATGTCTCAACATAAACCATGTTGCATTGTTGTTCTTGAAATTGGACCCCTAATGCACAATATACTTATCAGGTATCACGCTACGCTTCAGCTGACCAACAAGAGTGATGTCTTTAGCTTCGGCGTAGTGCTACTTGAAATAATCACAGGGCAACCACCGATCGTGAATGATCCAGAGCCGATGAGCATCATCCAGTGGACGCGACAACGCCTTGCCCGTGGAAATATTGAGGGTGTAGTGGACACACACATGCACGACAACCACGATGTCAATGGCGTATGGAAAGTTGCTGACATTGCACTCAAATGCACCGCCCAGGCAGCGGAGCAACGACCCTCGATGACGGACGTGGTGGCGTTGTTGCATGAGTGCCTTCAGCTTGAGGATGCTCGTAACCACATGAATGCAAGGTTATACACGACCAAGAGCGGCGGCAAGGTGAATGGCTACGATGGTTACGACACTGGCTTATCTACTGATGTGAGCCAAAGCAGCTCTGCATTTGAGATTGAGCATTTGGGTAGAGCACCGACGATGTCTACAGGTCCAGCTGTGAGATGAGAAGAGGCTTGGCATAATGAATTGCGGCCACCTCCCATCTCCAAGTTCTTTTCGTTTTCTCTCAAATGGATTCATGTCTTATTAATGATTATTGTTATCAATAGGGGCAAAGTGTACAAATGTTCACATATTTAATGTTTGGAGATATGGTAGCACATGATTTGTTTGGTTGATTTGGCCGACAAGTCAGTACTACGTTACATGTGCCGCCACCACCCAGAACTGATTTACCACCTCCGCGATTGACCCTGAGGAGAGGAACCCCAGCGAGCGGTAACCCTTGTGGACTGTCGATCAACCAACTTCCTCTATGTTGCCCTTTCACATGCGTTCCACTTTACTCGTCATCATCAAGATCAATCCCACCCTTGCTCACCAACAAGCAAAAAAATAAAAACATACATGCGATTCTTAAAATGGAAGCTATGCTTCTTCTAGCCAATGTATACATGAGACCACCTTATTAGGACATCTCCGACCAAACCTTTCGGTTTGACCCTATACATCCGAATGGACAACCCGCATAATGCCTGAACAGCAGAGAGAAGAAACACTTCATCCAACCAAATGCCTCAAATTGTTTTCATGTGTTCGAATTGTCCGCAAAGTCTCATATCTAGCCCATATGTGAGGAGGAAATGATGGCGGGTGTGTCTGGACAGGCTACCGAGTAAGATTTGCCCACTTGGAAGCACTTTTTATATATATTTATTCTTTCCCTCTCCATTCCATCAATCATATGCATGTAACCAAATATATAGAAAAAAAGTGAAAAACACGACTGCATCCATCTATCTATCTATCTATTATATACTAAAAGCAAAATACGGGTATGCTTTGGAGGCACCAAGCAAAATACGGGTATGCTTTGGAGGCACCACGTTAGTCCACATCACCTGAATTATTTTGAACAGTCAGATTTACAATTAGTGGTTGGGATGATGTCCCATTATTTTACGTACAGAGACTTATTTGGTTGACGTGGTTTATGTTTGTCACGGTCTTTCTAGCATTATGGTCCAATACGTACAGGATGAAAGTTTGGTTTAGCCGACGTGCCAGCAAGAAAAACGATTGGTAGAGTTACATACCAATACCATGTTTGTTTGATGTGGCTTTGTTTTTTTAGAAACACAGTACAACTCAGATGCTCACATATACACGAGTATACAATCATCCTATGATGCACACACGCACACCTTATTCCTATGAGTATCTTCACAATACTGAGCCGGCACATTATCTTGAAATTAATAAAGTCATCATCTTGTCTTCGACGGAAACGTTTCCTCTCACTAAAAGCACATCACCGAAAACCCTAGAATTAATCCAGAAAAATGCAATCACCATTGTCAAATCTAGGATTTAAACTTTGGTGGGTTGGGGATATGACCATCCACCTAATCAACTCAACCACAGATTGATTCGCTGCGTCGCCCCGGTCGATATTCCTCAAAATGTTTCTTCGGTATATTTAGGGATATGAGAAATCTATTGTAATATTGATTTCTTGATAACGGTATATAAGAAAACCGAGCCACCCTATTAAGCCTCATCATTTGAGTTATTTGAATAGTTAGATTTAGAATTAATTGGTTGAATCAAATATTGTTAAATTACTAGCAAAAATGCCCGTGCGTTGCAACGGTAGAAAAAATATTTATTTAAAAAACTAAATTCGTAGTGGTTTGTGTTTTATATCCCAAAGTCAAAATCTCTATCGTTTATACACACAACTAATAAATGTTGATCTAAATTGAAACGATGCCTCTTTGGCGCCCCAATAAATGGAGAATCCCATCGAGATGGTTAGGTGGATATTAGAATAGACTGAGTCAGCCCATTAGCGCAGAAAATATATTCATACCCAAAATTTTAAGCTTTTAAAAATGTTTGTACTTAAAAATACTTGCTCTCCTTGGAATATTATCATTTTTTATTCTTATTTTGCTCAAATTTATAAGATTTTTGCACTTAAAAAATAATATTTAAAAATTTCGTACATTAAAAGTATATAAAAACATATGAACACATTTATTAAATATTTCATATTTTCAAAATGCGTTGAAATATTGGCGCATTTAAATGTGTTTAATTATTCACACATAATATTTTTAATGTGATTTCATAAAAAAAAAATGAAAATAATTTTTAAGATGCGTAACTTTTTAAAAATTCACAAACACATTTTAAATTAACCATACGGGCAATTATTTTTTTCTGTGGAACACGCTCAGCTCGGCATTAGATGGGCCAGCTTCGTTGCCCAGGGGCCGACATGCCGCAGCTGGGCTTAGGCCCAGAAAGCCTACTTCAAAGCAGCGTAACGTTTGTTTTTTGCCAGAAACTATGGATTGCGGGTTGATTCAGTAAAATATGATGGTTTTTTTTTTAAAACGTCATGACGTAGGGAAAAAAACCCACCTTCTTTTATTATTAGGGAAAGATTCATGTACCAACACACATGTTAAGTTATTTTTGTACCAACACGCACAATTAAAAGGTGTAGAAACAAAATTATCATAAAAAGATAATACATTTCATGATCGGTTTATAAAGGATGCAATGTTTGATTGTCAATTTGAAGGAACATAAATAAAGTAAATAATGCACAATAGTTCACCTTATCCTTTTTTAAGTATTTAACCCAATATGACTATATTTTTACAACTTATTGTTCGATCTTCTATTCTGTCCCAATCTAAAATACAATTTCATATATTTTAATATAATTTGAATTAAAAACCATCTTCCAAAACTACGAACAATTAAAGATATCAACTTGAGATAAAAAAAAATATTTAACACTTACGGTGCAATAAGGATAGGTATTGCCCTCGCATTTGCGAGGGCCATCCTGCTAGTTGCTAAATAACGGGAAATCGTTCGGATGGCGGATGTATGGTCAATTTTCCTTGTCATTTTTGGTCATGTGTGTCAGTATCAGTGTTGAATTTTGGCACCAACACAACAAGCACCAGCGAGAGGCTGGAGCGAGCTCCACTGGAATATCGAAAGTCAACCCTAGAAGCCCTCTTGCATTGCATGATTAAAGGAGCTGGCCGTCGCGACAATCGCGGAGAGTCTACGGTCCTATCCATGCACGTCCACCCTGCAAGGCGCGCGGTTGACTGACTGGCATGCAAAGTCAACCCATCACCCACATGATCGATCTTCCCCAACTGGGTAAAATTAAGTTGTACTACACCCATTTCTATGAACTGATTGACATGTGGTGTTACAATTATTGGTCCTAAAGAGCTAGACGTAGTACGTTTGTAAGTACGTGCATATATTCTACGTGGTTCTAGTGTAGCTGCTGCCACATGCATGCGCGATGGAAGCACCGCGGCGGAGAGCAATGGCGGCCCGGTGGCTGTTGCTGCTTCTTCTCGGCATCGCCGGCGGCGGCATGCTTCAAGCCCATGGCCAGGTCGATAACTTAGGTGAGCGCCGCCGCCCATGGTACATCCTTGAGAGACGTTGCATGGCGATCGATGGCATTACCTGCGGTACAACAACCATTGCAACAAGAGCTTATTTTTGCGTGCGTGCAGGTTTCATAAACTTAGACTGCGGTCTACCGGAGAGCGCCGCCGGCTACGTGGACGGCGCGACCAAGCTGCGCTTCACGTCGGACGCCGGCTTCATCGACGCGGGCAGTGGCACCAACTACAACATATCGTCCGAGTACATCACGCCGACGATGGGCAGGAGCTGGCACAACGTGCGCAGCTTCGGCGGCGGCGGCTCCGGCGCCCGGAGCTGCTACACGCTCCGCTCCCTCGTGGCCGGGCTCAAGTACCTCATCCGGGCCAAGTTCATGTACGGCAACTACGACGGCCTTGATAAAGCGCCCGTCTTCGACCTCCACTTCGGCGTCAACTACTGGACGACCGTCAACATCTCCGACGCCAACACGCCGGTGATCTACGAGCTCATCGCCGTCGTCCCCGGCGAGTCGGCGCAGGTGTGCCTCGTGAACACCGGCTCCGGGACGCCCTTCATCTCCGCCCTCGACCTGAGGCCCCTCAAGAACGGGCTCTACCCGATGGCCAACGCGACGCAGGGGCTGGCCCTTTCCACCAGGTCCAACTTCGGCCGGGACGACGGCGTGATCCTCAGGTACCCCGACGACCCGCACGACCGGTTCTGGATCCCGGTGAGCAAGCCGACGGAGTGGACGGAGATCTCGACGGACAAGAAGGTGCAGAACATCGACAAGGACTCCTTCGACGCGCCGTCCGCCGTGATGCAGACCGCCATCACCCCCATCAACTCGTCCAAGTCCGTCGTCGAGTTCAGCTGGGACGCCGAGCCCAGCGCCAGCGACCCGGACCCCGGGTACATCTGCATCCTGCACTTCTCGGAGCTGCAGCCTCTCGCCGTCAACGCCGTGCGGCAGTTCTACGTCACCCTCAACGGCCAGCTCTGGCTCGGCAAGGGCTTCTCGCCGCAGTACCTCTACACCAACGCCGTCTTCAACTCCATCCCCAACCATGGGTCATACCATTACAACGTCTCGCTCAACGCCACCGCCAACTCCACTCTCCCGCCCATCCTCAACGCCCTCGAGGTTTTCTCCGTCTTGCCCACCACTGGCATAGCCACGGCCACTCAGGATGGTAAGCAAGCCAAGCAGTAATGTTCTTCAGAAGTTCAGAACTTCGGATGCAACGGTAGAGTCTCACTCATGATGAAGCAGTTGACTGATTTTTGTGTTGCTGCTGCTGAGAAATGTAACAGTGTCCGCCATCGCGGCGATCAGAGGCAAGTACCAGGTGAAGAAGAACTGGATGGGGGATCCATGCGTGCCCAAGAATTTCGCGTGGAAAGGATTGGGTTGCAGCTATGCTGTTTCAAGCTCACCAACTGTCACAGGCTTGTGAGTTACATGTTTCTGAATGTTCTGTTCCTGTTAAAAGTAGTAGTTGCTGGAATGAGCCGACTGAGCTGCTGCTGTGTTATTTGTGTTGAATATGCTGCAGGAATCTATCTTCTAGTGGCCTCAGTGGCAACTTGTCATCTTCTTTTGCCGGACTCAAAGGTCTACAGTACTTGTAAGTAAGAGGCTGTTAAGCTAGTCATTGCAATGCTAATTTTACTGAAAAGCAATCAAATTGTTTAACCCGGATTTCGTGAGTTTATAGGGATTTGTCACGCAATAATCTTACGGGCTCAATTCCCGACAGCCTGTCACAGTTATCGTCGCTCACGATTCTGTAAGTAATCCGTGGTATGCTTCTCAAATCCATTTCATACTAGCTAACTTGGCATGAAGAAAACTGTTGTGTTTCTTTCAGAGATCTGACAGGCAATCAGCTCAGTGGATCAATTCCTCCTGGGCTTGTGAAAAGAACTCAAGATGGCTCTCTAACACTTAGGTTGGTACCCTCAAGATCTTAGTTGACCATTTTGTTCAATATACATTTTATATATCTTAATTCATCAGCATGATTTACTCAAGTTTTTCTTTCTTTCGCTAGATATGGTGACAATCCAAACCTCTGCAGCAGCGGCAACTATTGTCAGTCTCCAAAAAAGAAGAGAAGCTCTATGGTTGCCGTCTATGTTGCTGTTCCAATAGTTGCAGTACTGGTTATTCTGCTACTCTCAGTTCTTCTCCTTTGCATGAGAAGGAGAGGACAAGGTAAGAAACCATGCAAAAACACATATAACAGTGGACTAAAGAATGAAAGTTTTTTAGAAAAAAGAAACTTTAATTATCCCCGGCCTCTCCATCAAAGATGCATATGGCAACTTACAATTAATGCAAGTGTGAAGTGATTAAGTAACATCAGTTTGTGTGATTGCTTTATGAAGGAAGGACAAGCGACAATATCAAGCGGCCGGATGAGGCGAGTTCCAAGGGACACAACTCATTACGATTCGATAACCGCCGGTTCACATATAATGAATTAGAGGCCATCACAAATGGGTTCGAGCGAGTAATTGGTCGAGGAGGGTTTGGGAAAGTTTATCATGGTTCATTGGAGGATGGAACAGAAGTGGCTGTCAAACTGCGTTCTGAATCTTCAGATCAAGGTGAACAAGAATTCTTGGCAGAGGTGAGAATTAATGTGATCTGTTCAAGATTAAGTATTACTAATGCGATTCAGTTTTCTAAATGCATCCATTTTTTCGGTTTCAGGCTCAGACCTTGGCAAAAATTCACCACAAGAGTCTTGTGTCCTTGATTGGCTACTGCAAGGATATGAAATACATGGCTCTTGTCTATGAGTACATGTCTGAAGGAGCCCTAGATGAACATCTTAAAGGTAATAAAATTATTCAAAACATTCAAGATTCAAGCCGGTAGCAACATAAATACACAGTTGTAAAAATGTGAATCATCTGAGAAAAATACCAGTACATGGGATTCATCTCATTACATTTGTGCCGCAGGGAAAGATGACAACAGGAGAACTTTAACCTGGAGGCAGAGACTTCGCATTGGCTTGGAATCCGCACAAGGTAAGCTTTTGATCAAGTTTTTCCACATGTCAATATGTAGAAAGAGCAGATTCGTATTTTGATGTAGTTGCTGATGTGTCATGTGGATGCATGCAGGGCTTGAGTATCTGCACAAGGGGTGTAACCCGCCCCTCATTCACAGGGATGTGAAGACGTCAAATATTTTGCTGAATGCAAAACTGGAGGCTAAGATTGCTGATTTTGGCCTACTCAAAGCTTTCAGTAGCAACAGTGATACACATGTTTCCACGGCAAGGGTAGTTGGCACAAGGGGTTACCTTGACCCTGAGTAAGTGCACAACTCTCCATTGTTTCTGATTATGCTCTGAGAAACCTCTCACCAATTATGAACAACTGGAGTAATATACTTCGTCTGTCTAAAATTTCGGCATTCAACTTAGTCACTTAAGAAATGAACCTGATTTGTACGAGAATCTAATTGGTTTCCGTTAATCATCCGCAAATTATTGTGTAACTCTATTAAGCCAAACATATCTTGAAGAACTAGATCTGCGTGATTGTTCTTGAAACCAGACACATTGACTTATTTCATGCATACACTTTACTAGGTACCATGCTACATTTCAGCTGACCAACAAGAGTGACGTCTATAGCTTTGGCGTAGTGCTACTAGAGTTAGTCACAGGGCAACGACACATCCTGAATGACCCTGAGCCAATGGGCATTGTTCAGTGGGTGCGGCAGCGCCTCGCTCGTGGCAACATCGAGGACGTGGTGGACGCGCGGATGCATGGAGATCATGATGTCAACAGTGTGTGGAAAGTTGCGGACACGGCGCTGAAGTGCACGGCCCAGAAGCCTGTGGAGCGGCCGACGATGACCGAGGTGGTAGCGGTGCTACAGGAGTGCCTGGAGCTCGAGGCTGGGCATGCGGACAAGAATGCAGGGTATTACTCGGCTGGGAGTGGTGACAACATGAACAACTATGGTAGATATGATACTGGAGTGTCTACTGATATGAGCAAGAGCAGCACTGAATTTGGGCTAGAGCATTTGGGTAGGGTGTCAACAATGTCTACTGGTCCAGCCGTTAGGTGACAAGATTTAGACAATGTATTGCCTCTACCTCTTGTCTAGGAGTACCTTTTGTACTCTATCGCGGGAATTCAACAAGTCTTTGTGATGGTTGTTTTTATTGGAGGAAGTGTGAGTGTACAAATGGTTAGACTTTTAATTTGTTCTGTTGGCTTTTCTATTCATTGAATGCTCAGAGCGGCAAGTCGGTAGCATATGGTCTTCGCCTCTTCGGGTGCAGTCGTTTGGAGATGGTAGTAGATGATTTATTCGATTGATTTGGCGGACGAGTCAGTACTCAGACCTAGGTTACTGTAACACCCCGGGTGTCATGCTACAGTAATCACCATTACTGTTGATCATTACTGTTAAATTTTTTGCTTGGATCAACTTGATTCAGTTCAAATTCAAATTCCCCTTTGATATTGTTGAAAGCAATGAGGTCATGGACATTGATCATCATGAATCAACTACAGTCCAAGCTCAAATCAAATGCCCTTTGATTTGAGATCAATCAAAGCTCAAATGCTTTTGGTTGAATATTAAAAACCATGTGGCAAATAAACTTTGCCCAAAAATTATGAAACCACCTTTATAAAATCACTAATAATCTTTGGACCATGTTGGTATGGTTGTGGTTATTTATTGAGCTATGGTAAAATGCAAACAATTATAAACAGTAGCCAAAACCCCCCTATTAACCATTTAATATTTAATTCAAATATTAAATGACTTTTAAAATGGCCCAAACTATTTGTGGCACTGACCTTAGGTGTAACATTAATTATGGGGCACCAACCACATTTTTCAAAGATGCCTAAGTTAGTAAAACAATTGCAAAAGGAAATAACAGAAAAGAAAAGGTGAAAATAAAAAGAAACCTAACCTAACCCTCTCCCGCACTGGGCGAGGCCCATCTTCCCCCTCTCCTCTTCCCTGGCCCAACCCACCCTACCCCATCTCCTTCCCCCTCCTACTGCTCACCATGGCGCCGTGGACGTGCGTGCTCCGTCCATGGCTGCCGATGGCTCGGTGTCGAGCATCCGCGGCTCCTCTTCGGGGATAAGTTCCGCCGATCCACCGCCCCTCCCGCAAACCCTAGGACCCCCTCAGATCTCACCCTCCCTCGCCCTTCTCCCTCTCCCCGTGCTCACCGAGCCGCCGTGGCCGCCCTCTGGTGAACCACCGCGGCGAGCGACGATGGACTGCTGCCCCGACGTGTCTAGCCGGCGCCCCATCGACGACCTCGTATCCCCGCGCCTTCAATCGACCCCGGACGCCCTGCAGACAACGTCGGCGTCACGTGAAGCTTTGGCCACCCGTGGAAATTCCGGCGAGAAATTCATCGTCGATGGAGCTCCTCCGCCCCTCCCAACCTCGCCATCGCGTCACTGGTGAGCGACCTCGCCAGTTCCCCCTTCGATTTGGCCGACGCTAGCCCTCCCCGTCGAACCGTGCCCGCCTGTGAACGCCATGGACGCGAGCTGCTCTCCTCGGCCCCCCGCGCACCCCGTGCACGTCCTGTGGCCGCACCCCGCGCCCCTGCGATGCGTCGCCCAGGGCTGCCCTGCAGAACGTGGTCGCACTCACCGTGCCCCTAACCCCTCGCCGTTGTTAGCCGTGACGTCACGCCGCCGTCTTCGAGCTAGGCCGCCATGGCCGAGGTCCGAGCTCGCGGCACCTCTGCGTGTGCACGACCGCGCCGAGCCACACCCCTTTTTCTCGCGCCCCCGCGCCTCACCACATCGTGGTCCCCTCGCCGGAGCGCCTCCCGGCCATGGCCGTCGTGCCCCTGATCGCCGGCGTGGGCGCGCGCGGCTTAAACCAGTGGGAATGTCCCACTGGCATGTGGGGCCCGCCCATGTTTAATTAGCCTAAATACCTGATTAAGGGTAATCCCCCCTTAATTAAAACTGAAATTAGATAAACCTCCCTGTTAGTGGTGTGTGTGTGTATTACATGTGGGCCGCTGGATTAATTAGATTAAACAAAACTGCTAATTAAAAACAATGTCAATGACATGTGGGACCCCTGTTAAATAAACTAAATTAATCTGGTTTATTAAATGTGTGGCTGACCAGTGGGACCCACTGGGCAGTATTAAAATAAATATAAATTGTATTAAATAAATAATAAAAAGAAATAGAAAATGATTTATAAATTGATTTACAATAATTTAAACTTAGAAAATTAATATCTTTTAAACCGTAACTCCGATAAAAATGTTTTATACATCAAAGTTGCTCAGAAAATTACAACGAATACAGATACGCTGCACGCATACCCACCGCACCCCTCTAACGTACCGAACATCGAACCGTCCCCCTCCGGATCGTCTGTCCAATGATTTGTCCGGTACTGTTAAAGTACCCGGATGAATTTATTTCGAACACGAAAGTTGTACGGAATAGATCAACTAACCCGGATACACCCCCCTTACGTTTGTCGGTTGTCCACAATACCTCCGGCATGAACCTTTCCCCCTCCGTACACCCTGTTCGGTAATCACCCGGTACTGACGAATCATCACCGGATGAATTCCCACTCCGAGCAACGTGCATTGCACTGCGTTAGAACACCGTTAACATTGTGTTTGCCATGTCTTGTATTTGTTTTGCTATTATTGTTGTGTATTTATTGTTTCTCCCCCTCTCTTATTGTCCGGTAGTTCCGACGTCCGTTGCTGATGCCCCTGTGATCGACTACTTCGTCGACGACCGTACCGCTACTACCGAGCTTCAAGGCAAGCAGAGCCATTCTCTTCCCCAGATATCGCCTAACTTTCCGTACTTTCTTGCACTAGGCATTGTTACTGCTGCTGCTACGTTACAATCCTATCCAATTGCATAGCCTGATTTTGTCGCCCCTTGTTGTACCTTCCTTATCCTATGTTGCCTGCCATATCTATACATTATATTCAGCAGTGAGCCCTGCGCATTGTTAGCTAGGATTAGATAGCGGGCCGTGGCCACTCAGGGGAGTGACGCGGATACAAAATATATACAACTGCAACAGGTACGGTCCAATGCAGACGCCCCAGGGAACCTACAACGGCGAGACTCTGCCGAGTCGCTTCGAGTTTGACTTACGAGTGGAATGGACTCGTATTTCACTCTCGTCGGCTCAGTAGAGTAGCATCACCGGAATGATACGAGGTTTACCTCTTTAGTTCATTCCGCTGATGTCTCTGTCAAACCTCTTTAAGTGTGCCATCGAGGGTGATTGGTCCTGGTTTCACTTAATGGTAGGCACTCGAACCAACTGGTGTCCTTAAAGGTAAGAGTCGGGCGACCCAACGGTGCCCGCGAGCGGTATGTTGTCGGGAACGACAGGGAGGGTACGACCGACGTTACTGGCGTGCTTGGCCCCTGCTCGTATCTCGCGAGAGTTACCAAACTACGAAAAGTCGAGCTCTACCAAGAGCACACGCGAGACAAGGTAAGGAGATGGTTCACCTTGTTGGTAACCGCAGTGACTTGGTGGGACGACAGGGCAGGCACCGATGTACTGGTGGTCCTGACTGCTGTCGTTGACCGCGGGTCGGTTAAGTCGAGGCAACGATAACGGTTGTCACGCAGGTTAATTAAAATGCTAAATGGTTCGGCGGATGACTTGAGAGGCCCGTTGGTCTGTACGCACTACCTTCTCGTGGGATAAGGAGTTATGGGCTCCCCTGCGTCGTAGTTTGTTCGAAAGCTCTTCAGACGTCAGCAGTACCACGGCCTGCGCCGGGAAGTTGTGTCTTCTTCGCTCGAGCGGTGTGTATTTGGATTTGCTCTTGCTTTACCGGCCAGCCACGCACCGTGCAGGAGCGTGCAAGGGTGAGGGTCCTAGACCCCTTGGCGCATAGGATATAGTCCGGCGGATGGCCTCTCTGTTGAGCCTAGGATGGGTTGCGTCGTGTCGGATAGCCTCGGTGGGGCTTTCCCTAACAAGGTTCACGCCACCCTGGAGATCCGAGCGTGCAGGCTGAACAGTAGTGCACCCCTGCAGGGAGTTTAATCTATTCGAATAGCCGTGTCCACGGTAACAGGACTCTTTATGCTGAAGTTGGATCTTACCACTAGAAACTATTACTATTAAACTGTATGGTTCTGGGTTTTCTTCCTCGCAGGGAAGTCGAGGAGGGGAACTCGGAGGCATTATTATTAATAATCATTACAACTTATATTATTCAATATTGCAGCAACTTCTGCTTCATTGTTACTTTATTGCTTTATATGAACTGTTGGCTGATTCTCTTCTCATGCTGCAAGACATCGTCGGAAGATGCTAGTCTTCGATAGGCCTAGCCTCTTACCCTTATTCTGATATCTATCTTGCAGTCCACTATATACAGCCTCTTCTTTCCGTTGATACAATGCATAATGCTTAGTAGCGGACGTAAGACCCGCGGGTATGCTAGATACTCACCTTTGCTTTATTTCCCCCTTTATGTTTTTCCTGATCGGCCGCTGCAGTCGACGTTGGAGCCCAGGAGCAGGAGTACCCCGGAGGCGGATACTACTATGTCGAGACCCCCGCTGACCAGGACCAGGAGTAGTTTCGGAGGCTCCCAGGCAGGAGGCCTTACCTTTTCGATCTGTATCTCTGATGTTATTTGTGCTAGCCTTCTTAAGGCAAAACTTGACTAACTATGTCTGTACTCAGATATTATGGCTTGTATAACTTATGTATCCGGGTCCGCGTGACCCCCTTTATTGTAACATATTGGTTTATCCTTTTGTGTTTAGTGTTGTGCTGTGATATTCTCACCGTGGCACCCTAATCTCAGCCGTGTACCCTGCGTGTATGGTTACTGTAGACAAATTGATTTTGGGGGCGTCACAGTTACATGTGTGGTCATGTAATTCTGTTATCAGTCGGTTGTCATTACTACAGATGAGTACGAGCTACCATCCTAACATGGTGGTTGGTTGCTGCAAGTCCAAAGTTGATTACCGTTAATCTATTGTTACCAACACTGCTTGGTGTCTTGATTGCTTCGTTGTGGCTTAATCTAGTTGCTACAGAATTTAGCAACCACCATTGCAATCATAAGTGATAATAGGTGAAATAATAGCTATCAAGCAAATGTTGGCGACTAATGACATCCAGTGACCAAGGGATACTTGGTTGATGAAATTTAATAGCTACCATGTACATGGTTGGTGACTAGACATCTGAGGTAACCGAAAATGCTTGGCGACTAAAACAATTTAGAGACTGACTACATGCTTGTAACTTTTATAACTTCTGCAACCAAAAGACTAGGGACTTTGGTGATTAAGGGCATGATATAGCAATTGCAATATATTTTAATAGATTGCTACATACATTATCAAATACCACATATTTCAATTTCTAGTTACAATCATCTCACCAATGTAACACATCTCACAATCAACACACAAATATAAGATCCAAATATGTAAACTTTTGACTCTATGCTTGTTGTTTGAGATATCATTTACAAGGAATTTAAGAAGTTCATTTCAAATATATTCCAACAACCTACTAACCAAACACATATTTTCTCGCTCTTTTGGTTCACTTGATCGACCCTCCAGTTTGACATTCTTGTTAGGTGATGCATCAACAACAACTGCACTATTGAACCACTAGTAGAGAAATGCTTATCCACAACTTCAATCTGTGGCGCGCCAGTTTTAATGCACGCGACGTGGAAATTTCTTGCGACGCCACTTGTAAGTGGGATCCATCATGTCGAACAGACGGAATACATAGGTGGCGTTGTGAATATATCCAACACCAGCACTATTGCAAATATCTACGACGTGTCAATTTCCAAAGCGCCACCAATAAAATTTCTGAGCCCACATTGTGGACCTTGTCTAGGGCCCACATAGTGCTGGCGTGTGTGTATTTTTTTATCAAGCCATTAATATCATCACAACACTATTCACATATGATCCTTGCCATATCTCCTTAATTACTTTCCCTACCTATCCCCCTTCCTCCTTCACCCACTCATAAACTTATATTAATTTCTCCTCCATTAATGGCACTCACCAATCTATGTACGAAGGGTTGTCCTCTCACTCGATAGATCGACAACTAGCTCAAGCCCATCCATTCTCGGCTCTCTCTCTCTCTCGTCCTAGGTAATTAAAAAGAACCACCTCTCCTTAATTATTTGCATTATGATATGGATGAATGTGTGATTAAATCTAGTGTGATTTCTTATACATTGCATGTTGTGTTGCTCGCAATCGAAGTGGTTAGAGGTTTATGATTCTTTTTGCAGAGAGTTGGCAATGTATTGGTGAAACATTGATTCATTTGCGCTTCATAAAATTTCTGGCACTCATATGTCATATTTTTAGCAAAGTTCATGCCAAAATTTTATCTGGCCCTCGTTTGTAATCTATATAATTATTATTTTACTTATAACATTTACAGTGATCTTGATATATAGAACCATTCCATATGGATCAAAGTGCCAATGGCTTCCTCAAGTTCGCAGTGACACATATAATACAAAAGGGTGATGCACAGTTGTTGTGTCCATGTAAGAAGGGTAAAATTGGAAATTTCAGTGACCCGTTCACTGGCACCATGCTCACACAATTGCTCTGTGTGGACACTACACGGTGAAGAGGAGGAGGATGTTTTCCACGGGGACGGTGCCCCGATTAGTAGAGATGTGTAGAACCTTTTCGATGGAGAGCCATCAGAAGGAGGAAATTAGGAACATGTGCTTGGAGGAGAAAACAATGAAGAGATACCCGAACATGAAGGGGGTCATCAGGATGGGCATGATAAGTTTTCGATGCAGGAGATATCGTTAGCTACAATGTTGAGTGACCCTCATGTTCAAGATCTGCTTCGGAAGAAGACGATTAATGATAAATCTTCTATTGAAGAGACTCTTAAGTTGGCACAAATTGAAATAGATGTCAGAACTCCACTGTATGAAGGTTGCAATCCTAAGCACACCCACCTACACGTAACACTCACACTTTTAAACATCAAGGCATGATACAAGTGCACAGACGCAAGCATGGATGATACATTGGCTTTTTGCACAAGGTTTTACCCAAGGGGATGTGGTACCTCGTAGTGTCGAACATGCGAAGAAGATCGTGTACCCTATTGATTAGCCACATGTAAGATATCACACATGCATAAATGATTGTATAAATTATCGGAATGAACATGAGGACAAAGCAGAGTGTCCATCTTGCAAGGAACCCCGATTCAAGCGTGGAAAGAAAGATCCTCGAAAGGTTGTATTCTACTTTCCGCCCATTCCTCGCATGCAACGTTATTTCGCCGACAAGAAGGAGGCACAGAAAATGACTTAGCAAACAACACCATCAGTTTTTTTATCACTAACGCTATATTGTTGGCGTGGGATGCTTACGTCAGCAAGGACCTTTTTGGCACATCATAGATAGAATTTTCTCAACTAGTAAACCCAAGGTCTTCCATATCTTCTTCTCCGGGCTTCTAGAAGGAGAAAGTACAGAAAGACTTTATTCTTAACATGATTTTGAATCATAACAGAAATACCAAAACTAAACAGAATATATAAGTTGAGGTAATATTTGAGAAGTTCACTACAAATAAATTTAAACGGATTCGGTCTTGAAGCAGCCCGTTTTACATAAGCAATGGTACTAGTTGCACAATATAAGGCATAACGGACAAGCACCACTTGGTACTCCACGAGTTACCTAACACATATGTAAAACAAAAGGAAGAGCACATTTCTAAGCTCATGCTCATATTAGATGATGATTATCAAATATCACAACTTTCTAAATAAAGCACCAAAGTAGGTAAGATAAACGAAAGATATGTGTGCCTTCTACAATGTACTCATGACTTATTATAGTATGGTACCTCTCAAAAGTTCTCTATTTTTGGGCTGAACAGCATGGGAGCCCCATAGGATACACATGTTATTTAGGTTACAAGAAACTGTATAGAGATCTACTATAAAAAGCATTACCTCACAAAAAAACCTTGAGATACTTGATGTCTTTGATACACCATTGGACACCAAAACCTATGGTACAAATTGGATCATTTTATCCTATATACCTTTATGTAAAACCAGGTTGACGAAAATAGTCTTGCATTGATGTATTGCGCATCTATTCCATCGTATGAAGTTTTTGGAGAAGTTGTGAAACATAGCCTTGTTGCACTAGTGATGTTCATAGGAGGTAAAATGCCAGCCAAGTTAGACACAACGTTTTGCACCTGATTGAGGCTATTCTGTTTTATTTCAAGTTGAGAATGTTGAGCTTCAACTTAATTTGATGTATACATATAAGTAAAGTAAATAGTCACAAAGAGAAAATACAAGAAGGAAAAAAACATCGACACCCAATTCAAGCTCTAGGTAACATGATCAACTAAGGGAAAGTTAATCAACTGTGAGGCACTGGTATCATAGATGGCTGCCAATCCAATAATACATGCACTCTAAATTCTTTCTCTTCACTCAATGACCAAGGAGTGTGATCTTGCTTTAGCTTTTTCATGTGCATGGGCCTGATATGCTACTACATATGGGCATGATATGACCAAGGAGAGTGAATACATGCAACTATTTGGCTCTGAGGTGGGATCTCTTCCGTTCACGTATCTCGGAATTCCCATTCATCATTGTAGGCTCACCAACAAGGAATGAAAAATAATGGAAGATCATTTTTAAAAGAATCTCAGTAGTTGGAAGGGTAAGCTTTTGTCATATGGAGGACAACTTACCCTCATCAATGTTGTTCTTACTAGCCTATCGATGTTCATGATATCCTTTTTTGATATACATAAATGGGTGTTAAAAGGCTATATTTGTACTGGTCTATGTTCTTTTGGTAATGCGAGGAGAAGAGTCAACAGTATAGGCTTGATAAATGTGACATCTTATGTAGGCCTAAGGATCAAGTAGAGTTGGGCATTGAGAACCTTGAAATAAAAAAACAAGTGCTTAGTTAGCATTAGCAAATAGCTACGTAAGTTGATTAATGATGAGGGTGTTTCAACATACTATATGCGCTAACGCTATGAAGCTTGAGCACATGTTTGAATTCTCTTTCAAGATAGGTTCGTATGAGGATGCCATTGAATGTGATGTGGTGCCCAAGAACGTTTGCCATCCCCTTTTAGGGACAACGATGGCAATATGCTCGCGCCATCCTTCATAATGGGCGAACAAACAACTATAGCTTCAAGTGATGACAAGAGATTGAAAATGCATATGAGAGAATTAATTTATTAAATATGGCATGCCAAATCCCAAAGGGAAATAGAACAATAAGTCTAGGCAATGCAAGTGTGTTTATTTACATCCTGATCTTGTTAGAGAAGAAGAGTGGTCAAGAATTTTCTCCGCACGGCATGATCTCCTAGAAATGAGATGCATTGGAGACTTTATTTATAGCTAGCAATGAGGAACTAGTTGAGTTCCATTGCGCTACATGAGCACGGGATTGCTACTACATGTGAAGTTGTCATCAGAGAGATGATCGGGTTCTGTAAGAAATCTCTTACAAATGTTGGGTCGCCAAGTGGCCTTGCTCCTAACTTTAATAAATGGGAAACTGAGAATACCGATCTCTAGAGTTAATAAAGATGAGCTCTATATCTATTATACAACCTCAACTTAGAAATGCGACATGGAAAATATTTCATCGAGGCAGCGGCTAATTCCACCACCTAGAAACAGACACACCCTTAATTTTATTTAAAATCACATCTCTATTTGTGTAAATGTGTATAGATATATGTTTCAAATAAAATCAAGGTATTATAGTAAAAATTTGAAATATATAGATGTATAAACAGCGACTGGGCACGAACGATTGAACTCTGCGCAAGCTAGGCTTACATATTTCTTGGTTTTCTTAGAGATCTGATCTTTTTGGTCCGGATATTGATCGTCATTATCAATACTTGGAATTGATGCAAATTGGAAAACAGATCAGTCGTGGTCAAAGATAGTTTCTAAGGGAAATCTTTATGAAACTCCGATGTGACGGAGCAAAGTTCTCTCAAACTTCGGCCGACAGGCTAAGCACGTGACAAAATCAGCTGGGTGAAACTATTTACAGTTTGTTATATAATATATACATGAAACAAGATTGTGAGAGAGCGAGATCAAAAAAAAATTTGCATTATGTTGAAGTTTTCTTTACGGTTGAGTAATTTATAGAAGTTGGGCTTAAATAATTCCTAGCGAAATGTTCACTTCGATTGTGATTGTTCACCATGGTATCTTTTTTCGGACACGTTGGACTTGTTTTATGAAGTGCGTACGTTGGACTTGATACCGTGCAAATTGGAAATGTGGTCTCAAAGATGAGTAACATAGTTTACAAGGCAATGGAGCAAAAGCCTTCTAGTGCGGAGTTCGGCCGACAAGATAAGCACATGGAAAAAATCTATAACTAAATTATAGTCTCCAAAACGCTAGTTCGGAATGCACGCAGAGGAGACCGGTAGCGATTTTTAAGGGGAGCTAGAGTGACCACGCCTACAACACGACTTGTGTAAAGGCATCACAAACATCATACATATCATTGAAGTCTCTATAGCTATTCCGAAATCATAACCATGACTTGGTGGAAAGGCACTTTGAATGTATATATGACTAAGAAAGATGGCTATTTCGGTACTGCATGCAATTCCACCAAGTGAAAATGTACCACTCAAATTCTCGATGCATCCTATTCCCTAACAATCTTGTTGGGCATTAGATCACTTAATGTTTTCTACCTCCTCACTGTGTAGATTCATTCCCATTGTTATCCCCTCAACTAAAGTTGTATTGTGAACCATTGAGCATGGAAGCCGTGCCATGATCCGAGGTGGAGTACGCGTACGCTCCTCGGCCTGATTGGATCTATGCGTGTGGATCTCGCGTTGCTCGTACCTGTTGTGGCGGTTGCGACGTGCTCGCCGATGTGTGGCTGTGAGGCGTGGAGGAGGAAGCGCGGGTGCGGTGCTGCAGTGCTTTGCGGTGCTCGGGCCCGATCTCAACTTTGGGCTCGTATGTGCCGAAGGTTGACACGTTTGATCCGATCGCCGGGAGTCGATCAACAGTGTGGGGACTGCTGGTTCGATCAGAATAATGGTGGTTTTGACCCTTCTATTTTTCAAGCATCAACTCGTCGATCCATCAAATCTGCCTCCTTGATTGGGTCGTTGTTGAGTTTCATTCTTCCTCTCGGGGATATTCGCAGTGTGCCACAAAATGCTATTGGATATCTAAAGCGGATTTGATGCTGTCGTGCGCACCTTTTTTGGGCGAGGCGTGAAGCTTTGTCTACTGGTTGGTACCATGGGACAAGTCTTCATATAGATTTCCATGGAACTGATAGAGATGGAGAAAGACATGGTGGCTGCGATCGGAGGTTCATTTTCGGCAGAGAGTGTCGTTGGTTCTGTTGAAGATAATGCAGCACGTGTTCCTGTGTGTGGGGTGGTCGATGACTTGCAACAACAACCTTGGTAAGCGGGGGTGGCAACACAAGTGTAGTGAAGGCATTATTTTGGAAACTCGGCCTTTTTCCTGGGTGAAAGCCCAAAATCTTCAATCGGGTGACGATAACGTTTGCATTATTTCATTCTTGAAGACGTTGCTTTTAGAGAGCCTAGTATGTAATACTTGTGTTGTAATCGGTGCTGGTTAGGGTGTTTCTGTTGCGACTCGTTGTACACCGCAACGGGGCATTTTTTCTGTTTTTTTTTGTTCTTGGTTGTGTGCATCCTCGATGTTCTCGAACATCTTGTTGGTGCAGAGGTTAAATATAATTGGTATCCTTACAATATTAATATTTTCACTTCTTTTTAAAAGGTCTCATGAATTTAATAACCAGAGCTACGATGCAACACTAGTCGGCCTGTCGGCACTGCAAGCCAGATGGGTTGCATCGCCGTCGGGTCACTGTTGGTGCGGTGCAGCACTCATTGGCGGTTTCAGATGCTGCATATCACTCACTGGCACTGCAAGGCTGGATTGCCGCAATGATGCCGGTGATGCGTCGTGGCGAGGCGACTATGTTGGACTGCGCTGGAGCGATGGAGTACGGCGAGCCGCTATGATCGTACAACAGGCACTCCGGCAACCAGACGAACAAGGCGCGCAGCCATGTTCTGTTTGCTAACTTAGTGGTATAGAAGGAAGCGAATGTTAAGTCTCGTCTAACGGCTAGATGATGAGGTGGATCGGGCGGCCACCAATCCTACTGATTTTCAGGGGAAAATCATCCCGATGACGCCCTAGCATCCATCTTTATTATTTGACATTATCTGTCGTGTGAATCAATTGGCCAGAATTATTCAATTTCCCTATTACATTACATGTCACCAAATGGCAGCAAGGTTTAGGGAGATCTTCCACATGGTAGGAGGGGGATCTCACCTGCCCCTCAAAATCTCCCGGTTGGAGTCTGCCTCCCATGCAACCAAACGATCCCTTAGAAGAGTACGGCAGCCCCTCCAGCGGCACATCGATCACATATGTTAGGATTTGTAAAATTTTGTGATTCTGTGGATGAACGTGACTCTACTGCTATGCTAGGAAACTGGCAATATACTCAGAAGTTGATCCAAAGGACAATACAGATAGAAACCAGACCAACATAAATATTCTCGCAACGCTCACAAAGTTTCGAAGATGGTATACAGTATTACAGATAAACTCACAAATGCATAGAGCCTATAAACAGCAGGTAAAATAATAAGTTCTAACTTAACCAGGATTCCCCAGTGATAAAGTTTCAACATTAAAGTTCGTTCCTTCTGTCCACAAGTTCTTGTGCTTCGTTCACGAGGGAAGCCAGACTCCTGAAAGGGTTCAGTACCGTTGCACCGTCAGAGTCTTCTTCCTCAATGTCAAAAACCATGGAGCCATCAAGAAGAAACATGTCTTTAGAAGCAGTGGACAGTGTATCCATCAAGCTCTCCAGGTCCTCTTTGACATAGCTACCCCTGTGTTTCATCATTGATATGACCATCTTACATGTAACCTTAATAATTCCCAGGCAGTCAGGCTTGCAATGCATACTTTTTCTTACAATCTGCTGGAGCTTCACTGGGAAACTAGATACACCATCCATAGGGGTAGTTAATTCAAACTGAGTAGTCAAGTCCTCATCTGCACTGATCAACATGTCACATACTCTGACACAAAGGGATAACAACCAACTCGCGGTATACTCGCTCATCTTGAGGTCTTGCTGATTAGAGGAAGATGTGTTGTTGCCCTGCCCATTGTCTTGTGAAACACCAGACTGGTTTTCAACGTCAGTTTCTGGTTCTGTGGACCTGACTTGGTCAGCTTCTATTCCTGGACGTGTTTCTTCTGATGCCCAACAAACTATATCTCCAAGCACCTATAACGACAAAAAATATTCAGTTTGAGCGTTTGACTTTGAACCGAATGACTGATAACTGAAAGCAGGATAGTAGCTTGTATGCATCGGCCAATATAAAGATTTCAAGGGGAAGTCATATTTTTGCATCGACTGTGTTGAGGAGAACAAAACTAATGATAGGACCAATTACCTTTGGAACTGCATCTGTCATGACTCTCTTTAGCTTTTTGACATTTTCATCATCATTGGTACTACAGTGAATACATAGATATTCCAGAATTCCTGCTGCCATTAATCGGAATCTACGCCTTTCAACAATCATTATAGTGAGATTGCTAATAACATTATCATTGGCCATGATGATACTCTTAGCATCCGTTTCAGTTTTGGAGCATAGAACCATCAACGCGTAAGCTGCTGCCTCTCGTCTGTCCTCCTTGCCCTTGTTACCACCAGTCATAATTTCTACCAGCATCTCTATGAATTTTTCTCTTTTTGCATTCTCCAGAATCAAAGATGTATCCATGTACAGGTGTCTGAGAACCAGGATAACATGTCCCTGTATCTTTTCATCACATTTGTCACACTCGAAAATCCTCTCCATGGTGCTGATCGCTTCCTTATTCCTTGAGATTTTGCTACGCAGCTTGCTGCCTGTCTGCCCAGTAGCAGCCACGAGCCACATAATAGCTTTCATTGAACCCTCTACTATACCATGGCATGCACCATGATCTATGTGGTGGAGTAGGTCAGAGGTCACAGGCGCCATGATCTTTTCGAGCAGCCTTGGAGTGTCGAGCATGATTCTGCAGTTGTCATTATTGGTTGCGAGCTTCCGAAGGATACGGAAACCTTGCACCGTTAACTCCATGTAGGCGTCAAAAAGATCAACTTCAGTGTCCCCTCGCTGGTCCTCTTTATTATCGAGATCTGGCAATCCCAGTTGGAAAGCCATACTGTACCAGTTTTGTTCGAATGTCTCCACTGCCCAGTCTCGCTGGTAAGGTTGGAGGAAACTGTATACTTCGAAAGTACTGATGAGGGAAGATATCCAGTGAATTCCGCCTGGGAACTCCTCCAAACGGATTCCTGCAGCAATCTTGGCCACAATCATGGCGGCACACCCCCTCGTCTCTCTGTCATACATACTTCTTGAGTCCAACGTTTGTAGCAACTTCTTGAGTACGTCGGTAGAGGACGCAGACATGATCAGATGCTTCATAAGTATGTGCTCCTGTATAAACATCCTCAATGCCTTCTGAGTATATATGGAGTTGGAATTAATAGAGAAATTATCAATCTACTTCACCCATTTTTCTGTTCTCTGGTACAGCTATATTGTATACAGAGGAAAGGGACTTGAAGCTTCTACACTCTCCTTCGTTCCCCTTTTAATACTAACTAATTTACATTTTACCCCTTAAACATATACATATATATATATATACAACACCATGACTTCTATTATAAAACCTTTCAACACTCCCCCTCAAGATGGGGCAAATGCATCATATAACCCCATCTTGCAACAGAGCACAGAGAATATCTTATCTGGTAAGCCTTTGGTTAAAATATCTGCAATTTGATTCGAAGAGCTCACATATGGCATGCAGATAATCCCTTGATCTAGCTTCTCCTTGATGAAATGCCTATCAATTTCAATATGTTTTGTACGATCATGATGTACAGGATTGTGAGCAATATCAAGTGCCGCCTTATTATCACAGTATAGCATTAAAGGCCTTGACTCAAATAATCCCAACTCCATTAAAAGAATCCTCAGCCATAACACCTCACAAACTCCATGTGCCATGGATCTAAATTCAGCTTCAGCTGTAGATCGCGCCACAACGCTTTGTTTCTTGCTACGCCAGGTGACAAGGTTACCTCCAACAAAGGTACAATACCCCGAGGTTGATCTTCTGTCATCTAAAGCACCTGCCCAGTCTGCACCAGTATAGCATTCAACTTGTAGATTACCATTTGATGAAAATAACAGACCCCGACCTGGACATCCTTTAAGATACTTTATAATTCGAATCACAGCATCCATATGACGTGATTTTGGGTCATGCATAAATTGACTAACCACACTGACAGCGAAGGCAATATCTGGACGTGTATGAGATAAATAGATTAACCGTCCAACAAGTCGTTGATAACGCTCCCTATCTACAGGAGCTCCCGCCTCACTCATTAAACGGTGGTTTTGTTCAATGGGAGTAGAAACAGGTCGACAACCAGTGAGTCCAGTTTCCTTTAATAAATCTAGAATATACTTTCTTTGAGTGAGATAAATACCTTTTTTGCACCGCGAGACTTCAATGCCAAGAAAATACCGCAGTTGTCCAAGATCCTTGACTTCAAATTCCACAGCCAGTTTAGACTTCAAATTTTCTATTTCTTTCTCATCATTTCCTGTAATAACAATATCATCGACATAAACTATCAAGATAGTTAATCCTTCCACATTGCGTTTATAGAATAGGGTGTGATCAGCATTACTCTGTTTGTAGCCCATTTGAAGTATAGATTTTCTAAAACGGTCAAACCAGGCACGAGGTGACTGCTTTAGGCCATACAAGGACCGTTGTAGCCGTAGAACCTTTCCTTCAGTTTGTGTGGTATTGAAACCTGGAGGTATATCCATGTAAATCTCCTCTTGAAGATCTCCATTTAGAAATGCATTCTTCACGTCCATCTGATGGAGATTCCAACCTAGATTAGCTGCACAAGATATTAAAGTCCTCACGGAACTCATTTTTGCCACAGGTGCAAATGTTTCCTCATAATCAATACCAAATTTCTGTGTATACCCTTTTGCTACAAGACGCGCCTTATAGCGTTGTACCTTCCCATCAGGATTTTGTTTGATGGTGAATACCCATTTACAACCCATAAGCTCTTTACCATGTGGCTGATCTACCAACTTCCAAGTTCTATTCTTCTCTAAGGCTTCCATCTCTTCCATCATAGCTGCCTTCCATTTGGGGTCTTGAATGGCATCTCGCCAGTCTTTAGGTATGGATATAGAATCTAGAGAAGTGATGAATCCCTTGAATGAAGAACTGCAATTTTCATAAGAAACAAATTTGGCAATATCATGCTTATAGCCAACACAATCCTTTAAGCGTGCTGGTATGTCAGTACGTCTTACTGGCTTCCTTAATGCAATAGGGAAATCGGTCGAGGGAGAACTAGGAGGTACAACTAGATTTTCATTATCTCCTTCTAGTAAGCCATTAGTGGAATCACTGGGTTGCTCAATGTAGGAAGAAGTGGGAGGAGCAGGGCTATCTTCAGTGTTATCTTCTACTACATCATTATATGTTGGATCTAGAGGTACTGATCCTACAGAATGCAAGTCTTGCTGAGAGATCAATGGGTCACATACCTCATGGTCAGTTGTATCCACATTGGCCTCATCCATGTTGGAATTACCCTCCCCCTGCATTTCAGACTCCGATTGGACTACTTGTAATAACGGAACTTGAATTGGGCCAGTCCGTTGAGTCCCTTCATTTGACTTCTCCCCCTCACAACTAGTATCATCAATAACATTGGTAGGTGAAGAATAAAAAGGTTCCCCTTCCCGAAAGGTGACATCCATACTAACAAAGAAACGCCTTTCAGAAGGGCTCCAACAACGATAACCCTTCTGAGTTGGAGAATACCCAACAAAAATACACTTAATAGCACGAGGATCAAGCTTCCCAACCGAATTCCTGTAATCATGAACAAAACAAGTACATTCAAAAACTTTGGGTGGTATAATAAAGTGATTAGTACCACTTAGACATTCAATTGGAGTTCTATAATTCAAAACTCTTGATGGCATACGATTTATCAGATAAGCCGCAGTTTTTACAGCTTCACCCCAAAGCCTTTTTGGTACATTCATTGAAAACATAAGGGATCTAGCCACTTCCAACAAATGCCTATTTTTCCTTTCGGCCACCCCATTCTGTGCAGGAGTGTTTACACAAGTAGTTTGGTGCATAATACCATTTGTGGATAGATAATGATCAAACTCTTTGTTGATATACTCTGTTCCATTATCAGAACGGAATATTTTAACTTTGGCATTGTACTGATTGCCAATCAAAGCATAGAAATCTTTGAATGCAAATAACACATCACTTTTCTGTTTGAGTAAATACAACCAAGTACAGCGGCTAAAACCATCAATAAAGGTTACAAACCAGCGTTCTCCTAAAAGAGAAGTGACAACTGAAGGTCCCCAAACATCTGAGTGAACTACTTCAAAAGGATCCTGACATCTCTCATTACTACTTGGGTAAGTGGTTCGTGTGTGTTTAGCCAACTCACATACATCACACACTAACTTATCTTTGTTGCAGAGAGCAAAATATGATGGGAACATACGACTTAAAGCCTGGAAGGATAAATGTCCCAGCCTACGGTGGATCAAAAGCAACTCATCTGTAGTGGAGGAGCTAGTAGTAGCAAAAGCCAATGGTACAGTAGCATTATCAAGATAATATAGACCTTCACGCACTGTTCCAGTCCCAAGCATTTTTCCTGTCTTCAGTTCCTGAAATGCACATGACTCAGGTTCAAACCAAGCTCCACAGTTAAGAGATTTCGTGATCGAGCTGACAGACAAAAGATTTACAGGAAAACTTGGGACATGTAAAACTGAATCTAGAGGAAGGGAGGGTGTACAACTGACGGATCCACAACCCATGATAGAAGCAGAGGAACCATCAACTATACAGACCTTATCCCTTCCTGAACGAGGCATGTATTGCATAAAATGCTTAGATGAACCTGTCATATGGTTAGTGGCTCCCGAATCAATTATCCAAGAATTAGACGTACAATTATTAGAATTATGTGAGTAATCCACACCTCGGGCTGTATGATAATTGGAAATGGACTCTGTAGGTTTTTGATCTGAAACTGACATAAGTTTGGACTTGAATGCCTCAAGAGCTTGTGCATTTGCAGCAGATGATTCTTCTGCAAAAGAGGTATAGTGTACACGGCTCTGTTTCCTCTCCCGATTATCACCAATGTTTATTCTACTCGGTTGCCTCTGCTGCCAACCAGATGGATATCCAATCAGTTCAAAGCAATTCTTCTTCACATGTCCAGGCAGCTTGCAGTGATCACATATTACTCTTCCCTTCCTTTTATAGTCAAATCTAGCAGCACTAGCTTGATCACACTTAGGAGCACTAACCGGAAGGACCTGAGTACGAGAGGATAATGCAGCTCGAGTGTCTACACTAACTTGTGCCGGTGAAGACTGATTTAATAAGCGAGTCTCCTCCTCAAGAATACTAGCAATAGCTACATCAAGACTTGGCCATTCAGGTGTAGCTAGTATCATCTGGGACCGCAAATTAAACTCCGGCTTCAAGCCATCTAAGAAAATCTGCACTAGTAGAGGTTCAAACCATTCACGAAGAAGTGATAGATCTCTCGGGTCATGTGGTTTGAAAGGGCGAAAGAACTCCAGATCTCTGTACAGTTTTTTAAGCTCCCCTGCATATTCAGTTACCGACTTCTGGTCTTGTTTAATATGCCTCATCTCATGAAGAATTCTGCAAACTTGCATTTTGTTAGACTTCCCTGAAAATTGCTGTTCAATGTCCTTCCAAATTTCTGCTGCAGTATGAAGGTTCTCAACTTGCTCTCGAACGGATTTCTCCATGGAGCTTAATAGCCAGACCATAACACGTTGTTGATTCTGCTCCCACTGTTCCTTGTCAACATCCCCGTCATTTGGGTTTTTTGTATCCTCATTTAAATATTTCTGCAATCCATGTGCCCCCAAGATCAAAGATTCATTGCGAGCCCAACTAAAGTAATCCCCTGGACCGGACAACTTGACTGGGTTTGGTTCTAAGACAATCTTGAAACCTTCAGCAGCACCACTGGATTTGGATTGTGATTGCTGCATAAGCTGAGACAACATCTTTTCCATGGCCTGACAGAGCTTCTCAACACTTCCTTCCCCCATGATTTTTGGTACGTGGATGTACAAGAGTCACACACCAAATATGTCACGGCAACTTCCACTCAGCAATAATACTTGAAGATAAACAACAAAGGGAATCACACAGGATTCCCAAGCTCACACGTAGCAGCAACACAAATAAATTGACTAGATCTGCTGCAATAATCCCTGGGCTTGAAGGCAGGCAACGAACCTTAGTGGTCTGCAGCAACGAACAGGGGATGGAAGGCAGGAGGCAAGCAGCGCAGGAGGCGAAAGGAGCTGATGGATCTGTGTCCCTCCGTGCGCAGCAACAGCTGATTTGGGATTCTCCTTTCCTTGTCCGCTGCTCTTCTCCAGATCGACCCTAAATCCTCTCGATGCAGCACGAGATGGACCGACTCCACACCACAAATCCACTCGGGACCGAACTGCTCTGACACCAAGTTGGAATTAATAGAGAAATTATCAATCTACTTCACCCATTTTTCTGTTCTCTGGTACAGCTATATTGTATACAGAGGAAGGGGACTTGAAGCTTCTACACTCTCCTTCGTTCCCCTTTTAATACTAACTAATTTACATTTTACCCCTTAAACATATACATATATATATATATATACAACACCATGACTTCTATTATAAAACCTTTCAACATATGGTATTTTCTTCATCGAATTCCTTGGCAACTATCTGCATTTGTCTGGCGAATGCATCCAGGATCCTTACCCCGGAAACATAGTCATCAGGCGACTTCGACCCCATCAGTTTGACAGCATATGTGATGAGGTTTCTTCCTCTAGCGAACGATGGGTCCTTTTTGCATCCAGCAGTTGTTTCGAGTAAGTAGTACGAGATTCCAACACGAGCCTGATCACCAAACTGGCTTCTTTTAAGTACTGCATTCACTATAGACTCCTTTGCAAAACCAAATAAGGTTTTGTAGCAGAAAATCACACCTTGGAGTAGAGCAATGGAATACAAGACGTCCAGAGCCGTCTTCAGGTTTCCAAGCCCGTCAGTATCACTCCCGTAATCGTGTTGCCACAGACGCCACGCAGAAATCCCCGCGGAGATTAACAACCCAAACACGTAGACAGCCGCCAGAGAGTACAATAGAATGATGTTTACTACTATTTGAACAAATGCTACAACAGTTGCTACCACCTGGCGTTTACCCTGACAAGGGCTGTTACCATCAAGCAGGGAAATTCGAACAGCTAAGATGGCCGAAATTGAATACCAAATATAACTCAGCTTTTCATTCAGAAGAACATCGGAGATCCTGTTGTTTGTAGCTTGCTCAAGTTAGATACGGACACAATAAAATTGGGCCAGAAAAATATTCTCACAAAAAAGATGGACGAAAAGAAGGAACTGCTGCATAGATAGTTTCCAAAAGGAAAACGGTAACAAGACTAACCCAGCTGTCTGTACTAGGGTAATGAAGGTAAGACACCAAAAATCCTTCTTGTGCAGTGTAGAGACGTAGCCACCCAGAAGAACTACGGTGGTCCAAGTAAGCACCAGATAACCGAGGCCCTTGACGGCCATGGACAGGTACCCAATGAGCAGGGCATAACGGTTGGGAAACAGTACTTCAATCCACTCTCTGTCGTCAACAAGCTTTCCAGGGCGTGGCATTCTCCACCTGAAGAGTTGAAAGTCAGCCCAATAAGACTATCACGCACGCGCATGCTAATTTTGTTCTCTGTAAATATCATCTACAACTACAAGCTAGAACTGCCCATGTTATGGTTTGGTTGGTGCTCTGCCAGGCCAGGCAGCAATCTCAACCTCAGGCCTCCTATATCCAGCGCTTGAGGTAGGCAGTTTTTTCAGGGATTACTTGGAAAGGGATTGCTAAATCTCAGTCGATTAAGATTTAACAAAGTTTCAGTCAATGCTATATTCATAAGATTGTGTGCAAAGATTCGTGCAAAAAAACTATTTTTTTATTACATATTCTACCACTTGACTGAGACTTTGTTAAACCCTAATCGATTGAGATCTAGACACACCCTATTTAGAAGATGACAAGCTAGCTAAACCATTGCACACAAAAAAACTTGTTCTGTTTTTCTTTCATTTGGTGTTTCCAGCTGAACTCGTTAATTTCTGTATATGAAATCGGAAGGACTGAAGGAGTGATCCACTTCTTCTTTTGCTAAGAAAAGGTAATCGAGGGATCCACAAATTTAACAAAAATAACTGTGTACTCCGCATTGATGCAAGAGGTTGAAGGTTCTAGTAGTAACCTCCTTCTTAAAAAATAAATGCAGTCGAGGGATCCATTGATGATTGATCTTACCTGCAGGTAGTTCCAAACGTTGCTCTCGCCGCCTCCGTTCGAACCCCACCTTAGCCGCTCCAGCTCCGACAGCCGTCGGCCACATCCCACCGAGCGCCACCCGCCGGCTGGTCACTGATCTCCGACGGCCGGTGCCCGGTGGCCAGATCCAGCCTCGTCCGCCAGCTGCAGCCTGTCCGGGACAGTGCTATGCAGTGACGCGTCCCTGCCTCCGTAGATATGGGAGCCCGACGACGGAGGACAGTGGCTTCATTCAAGTGTCTGGGACCGTCCTCGTCAGCGCCTTCAAGTCTCTCTCGTTCGCTCCCTCCATCAAACAACCCACCATTTCTGCACGCGGGCTCCTCCAGTCCTTCCTTCGGCAGAGGAAAGCGTCCCCAACGAATGTCACATACTCACATGCATGCATAGCGAGCGGCCGGCCCCCCTCCCCGACCTCATTATTGGTGTATACTCCGAACAGTGTGTGAACGTGTAAGAGCATCTCCAATACATTACTGGAGTAAGATGTAAAATAGGCCGAGCCCTTTTTTACATCATGAAAGGACAAAAATCGTTACTTCAATATATGATATAGATGTAAATACGTTTACTCGGAAACCAGGCCAGAAAACCATGCAACTTGGAGCATAAAAATTCAAACATGAATCTGTTCTTCTAACAGATGATGTAAAATAGTGGAAATCTCAAACGGCTCACGGGAGCGTATGCACCCACTAACTAGTAAAAGCAGAAAAAAATGCAAACAAATTTAAAACAGTCTGATTTTTTGTCGAATGCAATATGCTCATATGTGTGACATTCGCGAAAAATTTCAGGGTGTTTGGACATTCGAGGAGTTCATGCCAAGAAACACAAATTTTTTATGAATAGTGCAGTTTTCAAAAGGTTCTCACAATCCCAAAATTTGTCATTTTTGTCGAGGACTACTCGAATGTTCAAACTCCACGAAATTTGGCAATGACTTCACACACATGACCATCTTGCATCATACAAAAAATTCGAATTTTTTTTGGTTTTGTTTACTATTTAAAGTGATGTTCCTATAACTAATAGAAGCAAACGCACCTATGACCCAAAAAGCAGCGTTCGTAAAATAAGGCATCCACAAGAAAACAAACGTGATGTATTCTACATCATCTGTTCTCATTCGGGTTTTTTAAGAAATTTGCTATCCTTTTTTAAGAGATTTGCTATATTTTTATTGCTCAATTTGGATGTTTAAGGTCGTAAGGGTTTATAAGCCATAGATGGGCGACCCTAGGCAAGACTAACATAATGCATAACAAGATTGTGAGCATCATGATTGGACTTCTGACCTTCAAACATGAAATTACACTCATCAAAATTAGCTACTCAAAGATGTATCTCTTTGATGATTGAATTGTGCTAGCTTCCTTTCTCCTCCTTAATATCCTCGACAACGAGATTGCAATCACATGAAATGGCAACCTTTTGGCTACCTAGATATTCAACAAGCGCATGTCCTTCCCTGCATGCTACGGCTTCTAGAACCGTAGGGTTCAGCACACCCGGTAGAACCAATGTTGATGAACCTAGATGTAGGTCATTTGAATCTCTACAAAGTGTTGCTACCGCACCTGTTTCTTCATCACTTGACAGCCCACTGTCCACCTTAATCGTCATGATTCCCATCGATGAGTACCTCCAGTTCCGAACAAAGGGAGTTCGAGCAACAGGAACATGCGATAATGGACCTTGGTTGGTTGGTTTCATGTTGATAATATCAATTTCATATAGGAAGCTCCATATATGAATCGATGAGTGGAATCAGGGGTGTGCAAGATCGCCTCATGGGTAGCCTTTCGTCAAGTTGTTCAGATAGTCCATACAGTGACATTCACACAGACAAATTTAGCATGCGCGATAATGCTTCTTGCACATGAAACAACAATAGATTTGCATTAGGAACTTGTGTATCAACCACCACCTCCACGAGCTCATTCCTTGCTTCCAAAGGTTAACAACTTATTTATATTTGCCAGCTTATGGCTTTGCTACGAGCGATGTATGGCAGATGATAGATAATAACTATTATAATCGTGGCTTGGAGCTAACTATGGACGAACAAGATGTTTTTATCAAAGTTTTTAAAAAATTACATATGGCTGCGCACTTTTTTAATGCTGACGCATCTTATACACCATACATGTCATTTGTTCTTCAGCCTACCGAGGATCAAATTCATGCAATTAGCTTGATAAGGTTTTTACTATTCTATCACTAGTCCATCTTTTTCAGAAATGCATTCTTATTAAGTATACTGCATTGCTAACTATGTTACTGATATGTTCTTCAACAGAGGCTTCCGAAAGATATTGTGCCTAGGTGGATGCCTGACAGAGACGAGCTCACAATTTTTTGTGCACAACCATGGGGTGAATCTTTTAAACATGACTATTCAACTGAAAGTGAAAAAAATGGGTGCCTAAGAATCAAAGGATGGAGAAAGATGGTGGTTCAGAGGAAACCAAAAGTTGAAGATAAGTTGTTCTCTATTCTACATAATGGAGAAGGAGATGTTTTTTCGTTTTTTTTTTCTTTTACCTTTTAGTGAGGAGTAGGTTCTACTAGTCATGTGCTCGGAGTAGGTCCTAGCTAGTAGTAGTGCATGTGAACAATTATGTATTACTGTGACCGAAAGTTTATTGTTGTTATCGTGAGACTTGTGATGCGTCTATAAGTTATTTGTATCTGCTCTAAAGTGACTTGTCTTTGATCACTATGATGATAATGGTGATGTAATGTGTGTGATACAACTGTATATATTAATGTTATATGCATATGCTAGAAATGTATAAAAACATGTATAAATACGATGAAAATAAGAAGGACAGAATAAAAATGTAGAAAAATACCAGCAATGCGTGATAAATGACCAATAGTAGCTTCTACTACACCACATATCTGTCGTGCAGGACAGAGGCCCGCGTTGTAGATAGTTACTAGCAACGCAGGTTGGACCCCGCACTTTGAGTTGTTAGCTGCAGCGTGCTGCAGATGGCCATTATCCTGGTAGTGATGTATGCATGAGGCTAATCATTAAATTAGATACAACTTCTAAGAAACGGTGCATTGTTCTAGTTGTTTCTTAAGTTTTTATTGCTTCTATGATAATATGCTAAGAAATAATGCATTGGGAGAGCCCTAACGCCATGGCACAACATTTCTATAAGAATAGTGGACTGAGTATAAATGTAGAACTCTACTACCCAGCCAAGTTATGATGTCACATGCTAGTCTAATAATTAAGATGCGACTGAATTGAAGTAAACTATCTCAGTTGAAATTTCATTGAGTTAACATATATAAAAGGGATATCATAACTGGAGAATGACTAAATTCAGATTACATTGATGCTATTTTCGGAAAATAAACCAGATACATCTTCATTCTAATATCAAAACTCGTACTGCCAAATGGAGAACATATACCAATCAACTACTGCAATTCCATTTCAGTGCTCCTAATTAAGTAACTTGTAATAAAGGTTACATGTAGCACCTTGAACTGAAATTTAAAGCACTAGGTTAGTTTCCTTCCAGAGCACAGATGATGATTCATTTACAGTGTATGCATCAAAATGTTGAAACTACTATGTATTGTTACATATATAAACTATAAAATCTATGCCACTACAAATTATAACAGTTATTAGTCACCTTGAAGTCACTATAACTATTGCACTAAAATGGGCAAGCATGCTTGATAGTTTGATCATGATTCATGCATTCCAAAGTATTTGAATGCTCAGATCATTCTGCGAAATTGTCCAGTTAAAGAACAGTGATGGCATTTAAGTTTATCATTTGAACTGAGATAGCTGAAGAAAAATAAACTGAAGTTAACCATGCATGTCGTGCCTCAAGCGTGCAAATTATGACCCAATACTAAGCTTTAATATATTCCGGAAAACCAACTGAACTGCAATACATTTATTTACAGATAACTCAGCTGCTAGTTACAATCCACAGACCATAAAGCAAAGTCTCAGATAACAAAATAAAACTAATAAACAAGAAAATTTTCAGTTATTTGTAATGTGAAACCATTTTAAAAAGTAATTGATTTCCCTTGGCACACTTGTACTAGTAAGTCTTGTGCGAATATGCAGGAAGCGTCTTACCCTATCTTGGGCGACGGTTGCATGTTATATAGGCAGGGGCGCATGATCCCTGATGGCGCATATAAGTTGGTTGGGATTACAATCGTGGAGAGGAAGAATAGAAGCTACGGTTTACATAGATAAGATTCTCCTAACAACCCTAAGAGAAGCCTTGGGCGCCACGACTATAACCACCATATGATCTTGTTTAACACTCTCCCTTAATCACAACTTCATCAAGTTGAGATTACGCTTGAATTCTTCAAAACTTTTTGTAGGCAATGCTTTGGTGAAGCCGTCTGCAATTTGATCTTTGGACACACAAATCTGATGTCAAGTTGCTTATTAGCAACTCTTTCTCTAACAAAGTGAATGTCTATCTCACTATGTTTAGTTCGTGCATGAAAAATTGGGTTAGCAGAAAGATATGTGGCTCCAAGATTGTCATACCACAAACAGGGAGCCTGAGTATGCTTTACCCCGAGTTCTTTGAGCATGGACTGAACCCATATGATCTCTGTTGTTGCATTAGCCAAAGCTTTATACTCTGCCTCTGTACTTGACCTTGAGACAGTTGCATGTTTCTTTGCACACCATGAGATTAGATTTGGTCCAAAGAAAACTACAAATCCACCAGCTGAACGTATGTCATCTAGACATCCTGCCAATCAGAATCAGAAAAGGCACTAACAAGAGTAGAGGGGGATTTGTTGATGGTGAGGCCAACATTGGCTGTATCTTTCACATATCGAACTATACGCTTTGCTGCAGTCCAATGAACACTGGTGGGTGCATGAAGAAACTGACATACTTTGTTAACAACAAAAGAAATACCAGGTCTTGTAAGGGTCAAATATTGAAGCTCACCTACTAGACTTATGTATCTGGTGTTGTCCTCTTGATCCAAGAGTTCTCCTTCTATAAGAGACAGTTTTTCCGTGTTGGATAGGGGAGTTGGTGATGATTTACAACCCTGCAAACCAGCTCTCTTGACTATATCCCTGGCATACTTTCCTTGACAAAGATGAATACCATCTTCATGTCTCTTGACTTCAATGCTTAAGAGAAAATTCTACACTTAAATCTTTTAACAGTCCTGTCACTGCTTCATTAGATGAACATGTGACAATGATATCGTCAACATAAATAAGCACAAATATGGAGGTATGTGACTTATTGTAAATGAATAATGATGTATCTGATTTGGAGGGAATTAAACCAAGAGCTTGTAATTTCTGACTTAGACGTGAATACCACGCTTTGGGAGCTTGCTTCAATCCATACAAGGCCTTGTCAAGCTTACACACATGAAAGAGTGCATTTTTATCCTCAAACCCAGGAGGTTGTTTCATATACACTTCCTCTTCCAAAACACCATGAAGAAACGCATTACGTACATCTAGTTGGCTGAGACTCCATCCCCTGGATGCAACAATAGACAAAACAAGGCGAACAGTTGCAGCTGTAACAACTGGACTAAAGGTCTCCTCATAGTCTATGCAATACCGCTGCTTGAAGCCCTTTGCAACAAGTCTAGCTTTATATCGATCTATAGTTCCATCAGATTTTATTTTTATCCTGAATACTCATTTGCAATCAATTAGGTTTCTACCTTGCTGAGAGGGTACCAAATGTCAGGTTTTATTTTTATGCAGTCGTGTACTCATCTTCCATGGCCTTCTTTCACCTTGTATCACCAAGCGCCTCAGCAAGATTATCAGGTTCACCTGTAGAGCAAGCTAAACTAAACTTGGTTATATACTTATAAATTTTCAAATTAGTTACCCCATGTTGAAGGCATGTACGAGGTGGTGTAGGAGGCGCCGCGGCATCACCCGGCGCAGGAGATCCGTGATCCATAGCAAAGGGATCCACATGCACTGCTCCTATCAATCCCGAGGCGAATCCCTCAGCGACAGAGCCTGTCGGATCTTCTGTGGGGGTCGAGCTTGGTGCAGAGGATCCGGTGGTTGGTGCGGATGACGTTGTGGCCGCAGAAGATCCCGCTGCGGGGTCACGCGAGGTTGCACTAGATTCCGTGCGCGCACCAAGTGCCGCACTTGTCCGTTGTCGCGGTCGGCGCTCGTAACATCGGGTCACGGGCGGACAAGCGGCGCTCGACGACGGGTGTGGGTCGTTGTCGCTGTCGGGTCGCACGGGGGAGTCAGCTGGCGCGGGTTCCGGGGCTGATCCAGGTGCTGCCACCCCAGATCCCGGTGTAGATTGCCTGCCATCCTAAACCAGCGCTGATTTGTTCCCTAGCTGCTGGCACATGAAATATGGCACGTCCTGAGTGTTGTTTTGACCATTTTCTTCGCCATTTTCTCCGCTGATTTTTCCTGTTGCATCACAAAACTCATGCACCTTGGTGAGAGGGTTAGTACAGTTGATCATCACAATTATTTTTCCCCCGTGGATCAACGCCGGTTAGATGAGTAAAAATGAGGATTTCCTTGCGAAGTAAAGCACCGGCATTTGGATGAAGTGTGGAGAAGGGAAATTTGGTTTCGTCAAAGACAACATCTCGGGAGATATAAACACAACCAGAGGAGATGTCAAGGCATTTTACACCTTTGTGTTGAGCACTGTAACCAAGAAACACACACTACTTAGAGCGGAACATGAGTGTACGGTTGTTGTATGGTCTAAGATTTGGCCAACATGCACACCCAAAAACGCGAAGAGACGAGTAATCTGGTTTTGTGTGGAGAAGTCTTTCTACCGGAGTTTCATTGTTGATGACATGACTAGGCATCATGTTGATAATGTGAACGGCGGTAAGGAAAGCTTCAATCCCGAACTTTAGCGGCATGGAGGTGAAAGCAATGAGAGCTAGGCCAACTTCAACAATGTGTCTATGTTTGCGCTCGACGGACCCATTTTGTTGATGAGCATGGGGGCATGACACATGATGAGATATACCAAGTTTTTGAAAGAAAGAGTTTAATATTTCATACTCTCCACCCCAATCAGATTGAAGAGCAATGATTTTTCTATCAAATTTGCGTTCAACGAGTGCTTGAAAGTTGTGAAAGACTTGGAAAACATCCGATCTTTTCTTAAGGAGATAGATCTAACAGTATTTCTGTAGTCATCAATAAAACTAACATAGTAACTGTGTCGACAAACAGAAGTGGGTGCTGGACCCCAAACATCAGAAAAAATAAGTTGCAAAGGTTTGGTAGAAACACTAGTAGACACTGGATATGGTAATTGATGACTCTTAGCTTTTTGACATGAATCACAAATTGTTTCATCATGACGCTCACCAACATATGGGAGCTTATTCTTCCTAAGCACTCTCTCAACTAAAGAAAAAGAAGCATGTCCTAGACGATCGTTGTTGGATATGTGCCCTAGAGGAAAATTAATAAAGATATTTGTCACATATCTGTTTGTTCATAATACGTTATGTATTGTGCTAGAACTGTATTAAGCGGAAACATTAATACACGTGTGATATATAACAACCTGGTCCCTAGTTAAACTCAGGCATACTAGCTCATTGGGCAATTGATGATCAAGGTTTCCTGATCATGAGAACATAATAGTCTATTGACAATGAGGTCATATCATTAGGAGAATGATGTGATGGACACACACCCACCTTAAGCATTGCAGTGTGATCAAGTCACATAAGTTCAGCATTGCGATGACTTAATAACATAGTGACTGAATCCTTAGACCGTGATGATCATACATAATTGCTATCTATTAGGATGCTTTGAGTGCATTAACCGTTACACTGAAACATGGTAACTGAAAAGGTGTACCTTGGGTATTCCGAAGTAGATATGTTGAGGAGTATGAAATAGATCAGAGCGGGATTTGTCAATCCGAGTGACGGATAGGTACTCTGGTCCCACTCGGTGGTGTTGCATCAATAGCTTGCAAGCAAGTGACTAGGTCACAAGAGATGTAATATTCACAGACGAGTAAACTTGTTATGTCGGAGACGAGGAAGAACTAGGTATTGGATACCGACGATCATACCTCGGACAAACATAGTACCGAAGCACAAAGGGATCAAGTCATATTGTTAATGGTTCAACAGCGATGAAGTTTATTCGATGGCAGCGTAGGGGCACATCAAGGATTGTATCCAGATCCCACATGATGGTCATTGGTCAGAGAGTGTCTCGATCATGTCTATTGTTTCCCGGACCGTAGGGTGTCACACTTAAGGGCAATCGATGCATTAAGGATTGATTCGGGATCATCGGTGAAAAGAGAGAAAACACCGGAAATGTACCGGGAGGTGCCAGAAGCTGTTCCGGATATTTTGAAAGGTTCAAAATAATATATATTAATGTTTAAATATGTTATATTATTTAATTAACATAATTAAATATTACAAATGATTTAAATAATTAATTAAAAAGGTGAAAAGGTATTTGGGCCTTAAAAGGCCCATGAGGGGAAGGGGGAGCCTCCCCCCTTGGGCTTGGCGCCAAGGGAGGGGCCCATCCCCCGTCCTAGCCGCACCACTCCCCCCCCTTGGGGGTTTAGTCCCACATGGGGGAAGGGGAGGGGGTGGAGCCCCTCCTTGGCCTATATAAGGAGGGGTGGGGTGCCTTTTTCAACACAACATTGAGTTTCTCTCTCTCTCTATTTCTCCGACCTAGAACGGACTCCCCTGGTTTGGAGTTTGCACCTGGTTGGGGGTTTCACCATCATCCGTACGCCGTCGCGCTGCCGGAATCGGGATCTGGATCAATCTTCTTTCCGCTGCTCTTCTGGTTCGGAGCCCGGAGGGACGTCGGTTGCACTGTACGTATGTAATCCCGCGAGGCACTACACGTGTGGTGTGTTGGGAATGTGCCCTAGAGGCAAATAAAATATGTTTTATCGAACATATTCCATTAGTTCATAATACGTTTGATACTGTGCTAGAACTGTATTAAGCGGAAACATTAATACAGGTGTGGTATACAAAAAACCAGGTCCCTAGTTAACCCTAGTATACTAGTCCATTGGGCGATTGATGATCAAGGTTTCCTGATCATGAGACAATGGCGTCTGTTGACAATGGAGTCGTATCATTGGATAATGATATGATGGACATACACCCACCAGAAGTGTTGCGATGTGATCAAGTCACATAGCTCGACATTGCGATAACTATAACGTAGTGACCAGATCCTTTGACCGTAATGATCATATGTAATTGTCATCTATGAGGAGACTTTGATTTGTATCCCACCGCCTGACTGAAATATGCTGGCCATAACGGTGCACTTTGGGTATTCTGAAATAGATGGTTGATGAGTATGCAAATAGATCAAAGCGGGATTTGTCCATCCGTGTGACGGATAGGTACTCTGGGCCCACTCGGTGATGTTACATCATAAAGTTTGCAAACATGTGACTAGGTCACGGAGTTGTAATATCACGGGAACGAGTAAACTTGTTTGTTGAGAACGAGGACGAACTAGGTATAGTGGATACCGATGATCAAACCTCGGACAAGAAAAGTACCCCAGGACAAAGGGAACAGGCACACGGTTAACGGATCCAACAGCGATTGAAGTTCATTCGATGGAAGCGCAGGGGCTATCAAGGATTGTAACCAGGTCCAATTGATTAGTCATTGATCAATGAGAATTGTCTCGATCATGTCTGTTGTTTCCCGGACCGTAGGGTGTTACACTTAAGGGTACTCGACGCAGTAAGGATTGATTCGGGATCACCGGAGAAATTGGAGAGAACACCGGAATTGTTTCGATGAAGGCCGGAAGTTGTTCCGGGTATTTTGAAAGGTTCAAAATATATTTAATAATGTTTAATATATGTTTTATTATTTAATTATCTGAATTAAATATTAAAATGTATTTAAATATATTTAAAAATGGAAGAAAAGGCATATGGGCCTCATAGGGCCCATTAGGGGGAGAGGGAGTCCTCCCCCATGGGCCATGGCACCATGAGGGGGGGCCACCCCCCTAGGGCTGCGCCAAAACCCCCCTCCCTTGGGATTAGTCCCACCCCGGAAGTGGAGGGGGGTGGCACCCCTCCTTGGCCTATATAAGGAGGGGTAGGGTGCCCTTTTTTCTTCATAAAAAATTGATTTGAGACAAGTTTCTCTCATCTCTCTCTCTCCCTCCTTTCTCCTTCCTCGAGTGGACTCCCCTTGTTTGGAGTCTACACTTGGTTGGGGATTTCTCCACTATACGCACGCCGTCGTGCTGCTGGAATCGGGATCCGAATCCATCTTCTTTCCGCTGCTCTACTAGTTCGGAGCCCGGAGGGACGTCGGGTATACTGTATGTGTATAATCCCGCGAGGCACTACAGTTGTGGTGCTACTTCATCGTCGTGGCCGTATCGCAAGTTCTTCATCGACAACGTTCCGACGGGGACGTAATCCCGTCATCGGTCTACAAGGACCGGGTGGCCTACAGGAGTCATCGTGGATCTGCGCGGCATCTGGGATTGCCGGTACGACTACACCAGCCACGTTCATGCGGGAACGTTTTCCCTCTTAACGGACTACATACTGGTATGTGATCTATTTCTGTCCGTTACTTGCATCGCCATAGCATAGGTCTTGGGTATGGGTCTCGTAAGTTATGAAAATTTTGTGTTTTCTGCCCCGAACCCCAACAGTGGTATCATGAGCAAGGCTATGTGTACATGTATTGTACGGATAGAACACATCTAGTATGTGGGCATCAATTCTCCAATTCTTACCCTCTCACGTGTACTCATTTAGCGTTGCGGCAATGTTTGATGAAGCGGCCCCCGACCGACCTTACGCGTTTACGCGAGACTGGTTCCACGCTTGACATATGGCTTGTACCATATAAAGTGGCTGGGGGGTGTCTGTCTCTCTGCATTAGCGATGCGAAGATGTTTGCCACGGAGGGCCCCGACAGGGGTGTAATAGAGACAATTGCGGGATTGGTGTTGTGGCTTGTTTTCGCAGGATAGAAAGCGGTTCTTTTCTCGAAACCCCTAGCAGCCACGTAAAACTTGCAAAAGATAAAGTAGAAAGATGTTTTCAACTTTAATTTGCATGTCGGGGGGATCATAGCATGTATGATTTATACTATTGCATCATGTTTTGCTAATATGTTAGATATACGACGGTAGCATAATAGGATGATCCCTCACTAATCCAACAAAGTGTCCTTCCTTAGTGAAGCACCATCTGGAAAGTTCTTCATTATGGAGGCATCACGTGTCACACGGGTGTCAAACATTTTTACGTTCACAAGAGATGGGTGGAGCAAGCCTAGCATGTCCATAAACATGGCCTTGATACGCGGCATATACTCACTAAGGTTATTGTGGCGAGCCTGGCATGTGCAGCCATGGCCTCGGGACACAAGAGACCGAAAGGTCGAGCATAAGTCACATGGATGATGTGATTGGCATGATGGCCTGCCTTGAACAACATACTGATGGTCGTGTCACACGGGGGAGGTATGTTCTTCAAGGATCGTGTAATCACTTAGAACAAACTATGAGGGATGTTTGTCTGAGTGGGAGTTCCAGAATTGTTTTTGAAACATGAACTCCATATTATGAACTTAATCTTCATGTCTTAGCAAATATCATTGTAGATAACGTCATACCAATGTTTAGAACTATGGCTCTTTTTTAGTATGATAGAACTTAAGGTAAATGGGTCTTACTTCATTGATGTGTACCAACACCATTAGAGACATACTCATTAGTAATGACTTGCTAAACATAATACGAAGAACTGCTAGGAGATACACCTGACAACTCTGTAATCAAGGAAGATGATGATGAGTATCGCACTCGACGTCACTTATGAATGACTGTCCAATACACCATAATTCATTCTATGGAATCTGAATTGTGAATGCATGTTAACCAACATGTATGACGTGCTTGGTGAACTTGAAAGCACTTGGTCACAAATCAGAGTAATGGAATATGATTATATGGACGGGGTTTCTTTCAACTATGGTGGAAGGAACAACCTGTTGAGAAAGTCACTTGGAAAATGTATAATATACATGGAACACCTTGTGTATAACTTGGACTACTGAATGACTGGTTACTTTGCGATAACTGGGGAGTTGCATCCGCTTCCTCCCAGTTACAAAGACCATGTCTGGACTATGTCATGAAGGAGAATCGTTCACCTGTCATGAGGTCATGGTTAAAGTCAAGAACTTTAAGAGTAGAACCAATGCAGGAATGGTCATTGACGGAGAAGGTATATTTGATATAAGAGTTATAAATGTCTTTCCCACGAAACACTAATTGCAGTTGATTAAGTATTCGATGCTTGAACTTACTGCTTGAGAGTGACTTGGAAGGGATGAGGTGACAATGTGTGCTGACGGCAATCAAGATAGTTGATGGTCGACAACACTATCCCTCTACATCTATCAATTGATTAATATATGAATAAATTTTATGATCGTTTGAATGAGGACTTTATTAGTGTGTCTTGCATCTTGCGAAGACAATTATTCATATTACTGAGAAACAATTCAGTTGTTCTCCTTTTATGAATGATATCTCTTATGGTCACATTAAGATTATGAATGAGTTATTATTATATTGATGATAGTTGTTTGATCATTTATAAGAAATATTGTAATGCCAAGAAATATCCAGGCTTAATAATGACACTACAGTTTAAGTCATGAATGGTATGATGATGTCTTAAGATACTTGATCTCTTGACACATACAAACCATGCCTTTTAGGTGAGATGACTAAAACCTCGCATTCTGGTAAACGGAATGTGTACTGATTGTTGAGTATCATACATTGTGATGTATCGTATGTCAGCATGTGGTGAATTTCATTATTTCGTGAACTTCGTATGTGGACTTAGATGAATATTTGTATTCACTAATGAAACATGAGTCTGAAATAATTTGATATGATCAAAAGGGATTTCAGAGTAAAGATGGATATTAAATTAACAAGAAAGACAAGTCTCTGCGATTTGATCAAAGTGACAAATGTTTTGAGTTAGTCTTGGGCATAAAGACTTGTGTGAAAGTTGTTCCACAAATTGCAATGTCTTGAGACACTTCAATATGATTGACATGCCTGAACATTGTGATCATATTCTATCGAAAAGTGTATGGTCTAAGTTATCTCTTACCAAGTTACGTTATTATTGTTTAGAGTTATTAATTTAATACGCAAACACTCACTTCAGCATAGGGAACCATCTGAGTTCGTGGAAACCAACACTATATATGTCATGGTGTGTTGTGGTTTCTAGGAAGCTTGATTTATGTAAGATAAATTATCTTTGTAGTGTATCCTTAGACAACTATGGATGCATCTTCCAAAACTAGAACCAAAAGGAGCAAAACTTGTATTGCTATGTTTGGTGTTCGTCAAGAATTGTTCTTGATAAATGTGGTAATGGAAGAAAAGTGAAAGTTCAACCAAGGTAATTGACCTTGCCTCCAAATGTCAGAGTAGTGCAACGGAATATGTTCTGGAAGCAAAGCTCTACAATAAGAGGAGAAACTAATGATCATGATTTTTTGATGGGAGCTTTTACTGAGAAAGGTAGGATTCAAGAATATATATTTGCCCCTGGTGCAAAATGATATTCATGATTCACTTGTCATGTTAATGGAACAAGACATTCCTACGAACTACAAAGAAGCGATGGTGGACCTAAGTACGAGATATGACTATGAGTCATAAAATCCTATGTTGAGTTACATTTAAGATTGCTTGAATCTTATCAAGTAAGGAGGTTACTTGATATTCACAATAACTTCAGAGTTATGAGGAATAAATGTGAACATCAAAGGGACATCAAGATTGGTTTGTCACAAAGATTGTTTCTGACAAATTCAATGGGTTGACTACAATGTGTAACAATGCTTGAGTCAAAGGGATATTCACTACGATTGATCCAGGATTGTTATCAATACCGTGACTTCCTCAAATCCTGTATTTGAAGAAGTGTTGTAATTGGTACAACAAGAAGGTTTTGGAAAAACATATGGATACTAGTGTCTCGTAAACTGAATTCTCATTTTGATGGATGATCAAAGGATTTTGGACTTAACCAAAATATCGAGGAAACATGCATTTGCATGAAACTGAGTGGGAGCTGAATAGTTTCCTGAAACTTAATATGTAGATGACATATTTTGAGTGGGAGCTATGGGAGTATTATCCTAGACTTATATGTAAATGACATATTTGAGTAGGAGCCATGTGGTTAGTATCCTGAACTTAATATGTGTCTGACATATCTAAGTGGGAGCCGTGTGGATGTTATCCTTGTCTTCTATGTAGCTGACATATTTGAGTGGGAGCAATATGAGTGTTATCCAAAGACTTAATATGTGCATGACATATTTGAGTGGGAGCATGATAACATTCTCATATATGGATAACATATTATGAATGGTGCAGTTGGTGTTAATGATTATTTGAATCTTTCATAAATGAAGATGAATAAGTATTAAGCATTGAAGATCTATTAAATAGATATGTGTTTAATAACATTGAGTCGTAATACTTTCCTGGATAAGATTCTGAAGGAGTTCAGAATGGGACAAGTCAAGAAGTGGTCCTTACTTGTATATCCAAGAGAAGTGTTGAGTTAATCTCAGTACAAGAACAATGGTTAATGGTTAATGAAAGAAATGGATGTGTTGGATCCTCTATGCCTTTGTCATAGGTTCTTTCATATAAAACCAGAGTTATGTACTCGACGTAATGTGACCCAAGTTCTTAGTAGTAAGAACAGGTTGTGATATGATATATGAGTAAATCATTAAACAAAGAGTTAAGTTTATCCTTCAGTGTCTGAAGAGTACTGAGGATACATCTCAAATTTGTAAAGGATAGTGGACTTGACCATAAATGTTGTGCTGGTTCAAGTTTTGACACTAACCTAGAAAATTGAGATATCATACTAATGAATTCCTAAGTTGAAAGAAACATGGTTAGACATCAAAGTTGCATACAATGCACTAAGGATTGAATCTACATTGATGTGGCTGCTTTAGAAGTAGCAGGAGTTATATTATGGCTTAAGAAGTTCGACTTCTGATTGAGTGAGTTTCAAGTGTGCATGACTATGGGAAAGTCCGCGTGAACCATCGGATGTCATTGCAATGACACAGCAAACGAAGTCTCGCTTCACCGCCAAATATATATACCTCATCATTATAGTGGATAATGAAGGAATATCAAATTAGGTGACATTATGATTTGCAAAAGGACATAATGTTCTGAATGGTATCCAGACCGTTGATACAACCTCTTCCACGGGCAAGCATGATCAATAAGGAGTTATGATCCAGAGAAAATGCAACTAGATTATTTGTACTCTAGTGCAAGTGGGAGACTGTTGGGAATGTGCCCTAGAGGCAAATAAAATATGTTTTATCAAGCATATTCCATTAGTTCATAATATGTCTGATACCGTGCTAGAACTGTATTAAGCGGAAACATTAATACAGGTGTGGTATACAAACAACCAGGTCCCTAGTTAACCCTATTATACTAGTCCATTGGGCGATTGATGATCAAGGTTTCCTGATCATGAGACAATGGCGTCTGTTGACAATGGAGTCATATCATTGGATAATGATATGATGGACATACACCCACCAGAAGTGTTGCGATGTGATCAAGTCACATAGTTCGACATTGCGATAACTATAACGTAGTGACCAGATCCTTTGACCGTAATGATCATACGAAATTTTCATCTATGAGGAGACTTTGATTTGTATCCCACCGCCTGACTGAAATATGCTGGCCATAACGGTGCACTTTGGGTATTCCGAAATAGATGGTTGATGAGTATGCAAATAGATCAAAGCGGGATTTGTCCATCCGTGTGACGGATAGGTACTCTGGGCCCACTCGGTGATGTTACATCATAAAGTTTGCAAACATGTGACTAGGTCACGGAGTTGTAATATCACGGGAACGAGTAAACTTGTTTGTTGAGAACGAGGACGAACTAGGTATAGTGGATACCGATGATCAAACCTCGGACAAGCAAAGTACCCCAGGACAAAGGGAACAGGCACACGGTTAACGGATCCAACAGCGATTGAAGTTCATTCGATGGAAGCGCAGGGGCTATCAAGGATTGTAACCAGGTCCAATTGATTAGTCATTGATCAATGAGAATTGTCTCGATCATGTCTGTTGTTTCCCGGACCGTAGGGTGTTACACTTAAGGGTACTCGACGCAGTAAGGATTGATTCAGGGTCACCGGAGAAATTGGAGAGAACACCGGAATTGTTCCGATGAAGGCCGGAAGTTGTTCCGGGTATTTTGAAAGGTTCAAAATATATTTAATAATGTTTAATATATGTTTTATTATTTAATTATCTGAATTAAATATTAAAATGTATTTAAATATATTTAAAAATGGAAGAAAAGGCATATGGGCCTCATAGGGCCCATTAGGGGGAGAGGGAGTCCTCCCCCATGGGCCATGGCACCATGAGGGGGGCCCACCCCCCTAGGGCTGCGCCAAAACCCCCCTCTCTTGGGATTAGTCCCACCCCGGAAGTGGAGGGGGTGGCACCCCTCCTTGGCCTATATAAGGAGGGGTAGGGTGCCCTTTTTTCTTCATAAAAAATTGATTTGAGACAAGTTTCTCTCATCTCTCTCTCCCTCCTTTCTCCTTCCTCGAGTGGACTCCTCTTGTTTGGAGTCTACACTTGGTTGGGGATTTCTTCACTATACGCACGCCATCGTGCTGCTGCAATCGGGATCTGAATCCATCTTCTTTCCGCTGCTCTACTGGTTCGGAGCCCGGAGGGACGTCGGGTATACTGTATGTGTATAATCCCGCGAGGCACTACATTTGTGGTGCTACTTCATCGTCATGGCCGTATCGCAAGGTCTTCATCGACAACGTTCCGACGGGGACGTAATCCCGTCATCGGTCTACAAGGACCGGGTGGCCTACAGGAGTCATCGTGAATCTGCGCGGCATCGGGGATTGCCGGTACGACTACACCAGCCACGTTCATGCAGGAACGTTTTCCCGCTTAACGGACTACATACTGGTATGTGATCTATTTCTGTCCGTTACTTGCATCGCCATAGCATAGGTCTTGGGTATGGGTCTCGTAGGTTATGAAAAATTTGTGTTTTCTGCCCCGAACCCCAACATGGTGCTACTTCATCGTCGGAGGTTCTTCAACACGACAAGGAGGTCATAGGATCAGAGTCTACGCCAACCACGTTCGAGGAACGTTTCCCTCTTTCGGTTTTCAAAGGTATGAACACCGATTCCTTCCGTTACATACATCAACATAGCATAGATCTTGGGTTCGGGACTCGTAGGTAGGAAAATTTTTGTTTTCTACGCCGATCCCCAACAATCGTGCCACCGGGTCGAAGAGAGTTTGGTGAAACCATATGCTTGTTTGTTGAATCTTCTAATCTCGGGAAACAACGGGTAAAGCCCTCTAACACTTCTTCCTTGATACAGAGTTTTCTTCCTGACCTGATCCTTGATCAAACAGAAATAGGGATGGAATTCAAGGAAGACATTGTTATCGACGGCAATACGATGAACAGAAAGAAGATTTTTGGAGGCGCTAGGAACATGCAAGATTTTTTGAAGATGTATTTTTCGATGGGGGGGTTTAATAATTGAATGACCAATATGTCGAATTCTCATACCCGCTCCACTGCCAGTGTGGGTCTGATCTTGGCCTTGGTATTTTTCCCTCATGGTCACCTTCTCCAGCTCACCGATGATGTGGTTTGTGGCACCGTTGTCGACGTACCAGTTGGTGTCGACGCCGTAGGAGCCATCTGCTGCTCCAGCCACCTTCTCATCTTGAGATGAGTCATCATATTCCTTGAACATGTACCAGCAATCCTTGGCCGAGTGGCCCGGTTTGCCACAGATTTGGCATCTGACAGCATCAGGCCAAGAGAACCTGTTGGAGGAGGTTGATGATCGGCGACCCCTGTTGTTGGAGTAGGAGGGCCACCCACCGTTGTTGCGGGAGGTGTTGCTTCCACTGGATTTCGCACTGTTGCCCTTCTTCTTGGGGCGCGGCGGACCACGGTAGCGGGAGGTGCCGCGGCCCTTGGCGGCCACATTGGCAAAGGATTTGAAGCCCCCGCCAGAGTTGGTGCCGTGGTAGAGGGCCACCCTCTGGTCGAATTTGCTGAGGACGGCGAAGAAATCTTCTAGGGAGACCGGCGTGGTGCGAACGTCGAGGGTGCTGACGACGGGCTGGTAGTACAGATCCAGTCCGGATATGATGTAGGAGACCAGCTCCCCATCCGGCATTGGCTTGCCGGCGGCGGCTAGCTCGCCGGCCAGCAAGCGAATATGTGCAAAGTAGCTCGCCACAGTCAGATTCCCCTTCTGTGCATTCGCTAGTGCGATGCGGATGTTGTTGACACGTGCGAGGGACTGCGAGGAGAACATGCTCGACAGCGCAGTCCGGAGCTCGTTGGCGTGGCCGATGGAGGTAACCTGCACAAGAACCTCTTTCGACTGATTATTCAGCAGATACCCCAAAACCTGTTGATCCTCTCGGTACCAAGCCGAGTGGAGGGGATTCACCGCCGAGTGCTCCTTCCCGTCCTTGTCCTTGATGATGACGAGTCGTTCTGGTTCCGCCATAGCGCCCTCGACCTAGCCGAACACGCCAGCCCCTCGGAGCTGCGGCGTGATCTATGCTCGCCAGAGCACGTAGTTCGTGCGGGTCAGCTTCTCCGTGATCTGGCCGGTGAGGGCCATCGTCGCGGCGGAGGAGGAGGACATGGTGGATCTCGGGGAAGATCGCTAGATGGGATAGGAAGAGGTGGCTCTGTGTATACCATGTGCGAATATGCAGGAAGTGTCTTACCCTATCTTGGGCGACGGTTGCACGTTATATAGGCAGGGGCACATGATCCCTGATAGCGCATACAAGTTGATTGGGATTACAATCGTGGAGAGGAAGAATAGAAGCTATGGTTTACATAGATAAGATTCTCCTAACAACCAACCTAACAATCCTAAGAGAAGCCTTGGGCACCACGACTATAACCACCATATGATCTTGTTTAACAAGTCTGACTGATGATGTGTTTGCCACATCTGAGAAAATATGATCATCGTGAAATAAACAACTGAATAGTTCCTTCTTGAACTTTCAATCAATATATGAACAGACCAATAAACAAGATGGATTATAACTTCATCAAGGGCAAACAAGACACAATGAATCAACAACTTCTGGAAACAAATCAACTACTTTTACACATGATCATGGGTTCTAGAAAAAATAATTTGGAACACAAGGGTACATTCCTTTAAGGAAGCAAGTCACAATGAAAGCAACAAAGCTTACTTAAGATTGAGGGTTCTAGGAAAATAATCTGGGAAACTTGAGTCCCCAGTAACAAAAGGAGCATTATACCTATTTATAATACTAAGACAAATTAAAAATCCATGAAACTCTGAATTTTAGGAACCTGGATAATAAATCTAACAGATTCAAGTGGCTATATCAATTGAAGTAGAAGCAAGAGAGATAAATCTGACAAAAAGATCAAATAGGAAATTACCTACTCCATGCCATCAAGCGTCTTCAACTCCTCTGCAGCAGGCAGAGGTGACAACCGCCAAAAAGAACGGAAAAGCAGCACCTCTGTAACGCTTATTCGAAGCACAAGAATATAGGATTCGGAATTCCTTATGGACCAAAACTCCATGTAGACGTAGCCAGCCTTCATTGCCAGGATGCGCAGCCTCTTCACCCGCTCGTCACGGCGAATCCTCTTCAAATACCCAAACTCATTCAGCAAGGAGAGCCGGCGTGGTGACTAGAAGAAGATGGCAGTCCGCTGGAGAGGGTCGTAGACGGCGAGCTTCGGAGAGGAGGAGGAGGCCGCCGTCGCAGCCACGGAGGCGCCAGTCCTCGGCATCTTTAATCTCAGGATGGTTTTGGAAGAGGAAATCGCCATATGCTGCGGCGGCGGTCAGCTTGGAAAACACATCCGCGCCGGTTTTTCCGCGCCAAAATTTTGATCATGTTCCTAGCGTTGGTAAATGTCTTCTTGTTGAGAAATGGCCCAGGAAGATCGGGAATGTTTCGCCTGATCTCTAAAAACAATACAGATAGAGACCAACATAAATATTCTCGCCACAATCGATGGTATACAATATTTCTCATACAGTATTACAGATAAACTCAGAAATGCATAGAGGCTACAAACAGCAGGTAAAATAATAAGTTCTAACTTAACCAGGATTCCCCAATGATAAAGTTCCAACATCAAAGTTCGTTCCTTCTGTCCACAAGTTCTTGTGCTTCTTTCACGAGGGAAGCCAGACTCCTGAAAGGCTCTCGTGTCGGTACACCGCCACCATCTTCCTCAATGTCAAAAACCATGGAGCCATCAAGAAGAAACATGTCTTTCGAAGCTGTGGACAGGGTATCCATCAAGCTCTCCAGCTCTTCTTTGACATAGCTGCCCTGCTTGTGTCTCATCATTGATATGACCATCTTACATATAAGCTTCATTATTGCTAGGCAGTCAGGCTTGCACTGCATACTTTTTCTTACAATCTGTTGGAGCTTCATTGGGAAGCTAGATACACCATCTATAGGGGTAGTTGATTCAAACTGAGGAGTCAAGTCCTCATCTGCACTGATCAACCTGTTGCATACTGTGACACAAAGGGATAACAAACAACTCACATCATACTCCTCCATTTTCCAGTCTTGCTGATTAGAGGAAGATGTGTTGCTGCCCCGACCATTGTCTTGTGAAACACCAGACTGGTTTTCAAGATCAGTTTCTGGTTCTGTGGACCTGACTTGGTCAGCTTCTATTCCTGCACGTGTTTCTTCTGATGCCCAACAAACTATCTCTCCAAGCACCTATAACAACAAGAATATATTCAGTTTAAGCATTTGAACTGAATGACTTATAACTGAAAGCAGGATAGTAGCTTGTATGCCTCTGCTAGTATTAAATAGCGCATAAGCCTCTTAGCAGCGGACCTTTTTAAAAAGCTATAGTGTGCTATTTAAAATGTTTGTTCATGTGTTTGGACCAAAGTCCCTTAGCGCCGGACCTTTTCTAAACGCAATAGCGTGCCATATAGCTTGCCTATTTAAAACAATTAAGCCAATACAAAGTTTTCAAGGGAAAATCATATTTTGCATCGACTGTGTTGAGGAGAACAAAACAAATGATAGGGCCAATTACCTTTGGAACTGCATCTGTCATGACTTTCTTTAGCTTTTTGACATTTTCATCATCATTGGTACTACAATGAATACATAAATACTCCAGGATTTCTGCTGCCCTTAATCGGAATATACTTTTTTCAAAAACCATTATAGTGAGATTGTTAACAACATTATCATTGGCCATGATGATATTCTTGGCACCCGTTTCAGTTTTGGAGCATAGAACCGTCAACGCGCGAGCTGCTTCCTCTCTTCTGTCCTCCTTGTCCTTGTTATCACCGGTCATAATGTCTATCAGCATCTCTATGAATTTTTCTCCTTTTGCATTTTCCAGGATCAAAGATGTATCCATGTACAGGTGTCTGAGAACCAGAATAACATGTGCCTGCAGCTTTTCACTGCATTTGTCACACTCGAGAATCCTCTCCATGGTGCTCATCGCTTCCTCGCTGCTTGAGATTTTGTTACGCAGCTTGGTGCCGGTCTGCCCAGTAGCAGACACGAGGCAGATAATAACTTTCAGTGAACCATCTACTATACCAAGCCATGCACCATGATCTATGTGGTGGAGTAGGTCAGAGGTCACAGGCGCCATGATCTTTTGGAGCAGACATGGGGTGTCCAGCATGATTCTGCAGTTATCATTAATGGCTGCAAGCTTCGAAAGGATACAAAAGCCTTGCACCATTAACTCCTTGTAGGCGTTGAGAAGGTCCCCTTGCTGTTCATTACTGTCCTCTTTATCATCAAGATCTGGTGACCGCAGATGGAGAGCCACAGCGTACCAATTTTGGTCGAATGTCTCTTGTACCCAGTCTCGCTGGTATGTTTGGAGTAAACTGTATACTTCGAATGTGCTGATGAGGGAAGATATGTAGTGAATCCCCGTTGGGAACTCCTCCAACCGAATGCCTAGAGCAATCTTGGCCATAATCCTTGCGGCACACCCCCTCGTCTCTCTGTCATACATACTTCTTGAGCTTAATGTCTGCAACAGTTTCTGGAGTACGTTGGTGGAGGATTCAGACATGATCAGATGCTTCATGAGTATGTGCTCCTGCATGAAATCTTTCAATGCCCTCCGCTCATACACAATTTCTTCTTCATCCAATTCCTTGGCGACTATCTCCATCCGTCTGGCGAATGCATCCAGGATCCTTAACCCAGAAGCATAGACATCAGGTGACTTGGACCCCATCAGGTCGACAGCATATGTGATGAGGTTTCTTCCTCTAGCGAATGTAGGGTCCCTCTCGCATCCCCTCGTTGTTTCGAGTAAGTAGTCTGAGATTCCAGCACGAGCCTGATCACTGAATTCCTTTGTTTTGAGTACTGCATTCACTACAGATCCCTTTGCAAAACCATATAAGGTTTTGTAGCAGAAAATCACACCCTGGAGTAGAGCAATGGAATACAAGACGTCCAGTGCTGCCTTCAGCTTTCCAAGTCCATCAGCATCACTCCCGTAATCGCGTTGTATCAGACGCCACGCAGAAATCCCCGCAGAGATTAATAACCCAAACATGTAGACAGCTGCCAGAGGGCACAATAGAATAACAAAAAACACTTGCTGAACAGTCGCTACAACATGTGCTAGCACCTGGCGTTTACGCTGCCAAGGGCGGTCTTCAAACATGGCATATCGAACAGCTATAACGGCCGAAATTGAATCCCAAATGTAGCTCAGCTTTTCAGTCAGAAGAACATCGAAAATCCTGTTATTTGTACCTCAAGTTAGATATGTACCCAATAACATTGGACCAGAAAACAGTTCTCACAACAAGATGGAACCACATAAACAGTTTCCAAAGGGGGAATAAAGGGGAAAAAGACAAAACTGAGAGTAATTATGCACAAACTGAATAGTTACAAGACTAACCCAGCTGTCTGTACTAGGGTAATGAATGTAAGACACCAAAAATCCTTCTTCTGCAGTGTAGAGACATAGCCACCCAAAAGAACCACGGTGGTCCAAGTAAGCACCAGAAAACTGAGGCCCTTGACGGCCATGGACAGGTACCCAATGAGCAGTGCATATTCATTGGCAAACACTACTTCCTTCCACTCGCTGTCATCAACAAGCTTCCCACGGCCTGGCTTTCTCCCCCCTGAAGAGTTGAGGTCAGCCCAATAAGATCACATTGCGCAAACTTTCAATTTTTGTAAATATCATCTGCATGCTAGAACTGGCCCATATTATGGACATAAATGTTTTGGAAGTAAGTTGATACTCTAGCTAGCTAGACCAATCCGTGTGCTATCCATGCACAAGAGAAAACCGAAGAGAAAAATTGTATGCTCCTTTATGCACTCGAGGGATCCATCGATCTTACCTGCAAGTAGTTTAGAGGCCCTGCATAGGGTACTGCTGGAAGAACCCATCACGCAGAGCAGGAAGGAAGGAACAAAGAGCAGACACAGCAAGCTAAACAGATCACTGACATCAGCTAATAAGGCTCGGTGGCTGGGGCCTGGAGGCCGGCACCTTTGTAGTAAAATATATGCTTATATGCGCAAACACCAATAGAAAAATCAGCAGCCATCCTGTTAAGCTGAACAACAAGCAAAGCTATTCAAATATACAGCCCATACAGCTGCACGTGAAGTACATAACAAACACCCTCACCTAACTAACATCCTCTATTAAGAAAATATCTACTTCCTTCGTCCGAGTTTGTTAGTCCCCTCGAATTTTAAGCCTAAATTTGACCACAATAATATACATTTTTGGCATATAACTCATATTTATCAGTCAAATTTGGAGTTAAAACTGAATTTAAAATTCAAGGGGGGCTTATAAACCTAGATAGATCAAGTAATTAGTTTTCATCTTCTTCTCTCTTTTTGCATTCATTCACATTGAATCTGTTGACAAAAAATCCAAACTGAATCATCAAATTGTTTAATGGATTCGAGGGGAATCTACCTTTTTTAATGGATTCGGCACATGCGATTTCTTTTCCTCCGAGACGACCCACAATTGTTTACTTTTACTCCCCTTACATCTGCTTTTTTGAGTTAATTCAATGCCTTTTTCCATCGCCTTTCGGAATGAAACTCTATTTTTTAGTTGGAAACCTATATATTCTGCAAGAATATTAGGCTGTCTATAAGATTATTTAACTTCTTCGATTTAAAAGGGTCTGAGGTTGAATCATATTATTTTGATTTCAATTTGTTATTTTGATGCAAAATTATGAACGAGATATTTTCCTTCTAGAAAGAAAAACTGGGCATTTTTTAATCTTCCATACCCCTTTTAGGGTTCTATATCTCTAATCGAATAAATTGACTTCATATGGGCATTTTACTGGCAGCTATCTCGCTATGGAGATAGCTGCCATATAACTAGAGAAATTGACAACAGAAATATAATCCAACTTATCAAATTACTCCTGCACAAACCAATATGAAGAGAACCACTGGCGGTAGCAAGCCAAATATACCCTAAAAAAAGCAAGCTAAATAACCAGTCGATGCTTTTCTTTTTGCGTTTAAATAACCAGTCGATGCTGTTTCGTACTTTTACCTGGTGCCTGATTGCTCAAATGTCAACCCAAAATGGAAGCTACGCAGGACGCAGGGCTGTAAAGAACGATCCCGTCTGCAGATATGCGAGCGCCCAGACGCCGCCGCTCCCCTCGAGACCCTGCTTAGGGTACTGCTGGAAGGAGGAGAGGAATATAATTCAACTTAGACACATCAATGCAGATCAGAAAGAACCAAAGAGCGGCGCTATCCAATGTATCACAGCAGGCTGAACAGGTGACTGACTTCAGCTAATAAGACTTGGTGGCTGGGTATAAGGCTGGAGGCCCTTAGGAGTAAATTATTTGCTTATATGTGCAAAGAACAAGGTCGGGTCTTGAACAACAGCCCACAAAGCCGTCATTTAAAATTCCAACAGCAAGCCTGTAAAGCTGAACGACAAGCAAAGTTATTCAAATATACAGCCCGTATATCTCCACATGAGGCACATAACAAACATCATCGCCTACCTAACTTTCCCTTCTATTAAGAAAATAGCTACTTCCTCCATGATCCCAGTTCATTGGTCACCTGAAATTTTAAGCCCAAATTTGACCACAACAGTATACATTTTTGGCATATAGGAGTAACTTATATATTATTGGTAAATTTGGAGTTAAAACTGATTTCAAAATTAGAGGGGGTCTTATAAACCCGGATAGATGAAGTGATTAGTTTTCATCTTCTTCTTTCTTTTTGCATTTATTCACATTGAATCTGTTCATAACAAAAATCAAACTGAAACATCAAACTGGAGCCACAAAACTTGGGACATTGACAACAGAAATACAGTACTCCTGCACAAACCAATACGAAGAGAACCACTGTTAGTACCAAGCCAAATGGCCAATCGATTCTGCTCGTCAAAATCATAGCAACCCAAGCCATTGTCTTGCACTTTTGCCTCGTACATTACCTGATTGCTCGCATCGCATGCCAACCCAAGATGGAAGCTACGCGGGGCTGTAAAGAACGAGCCCATCTGCAGATACGCGAGCGCCCGGACGCCGTCGCTCCCCTCGAGCTTGCAAAGCACGAGCTCAGCAAGATTCGATGGATGAATATCTCCATGCTCATGGGAAGTGTAGATCTGACGACGGCGCGGCAGGGGGGGGGGGGGGGGGCTTGGATTCGATGATGGGGGTCAGCTCTCGTGGAGGAGAAGCCTGGGATAGGGCGGCGACTGCGGCTGGGAAGCGGAGGGCGGCGCGGGGGGATTACGTCAGCTCTCCCAATACGCGGTGGCCATCGGCCAACCCCTGCGGCCATCGCAGGCCGCGTCGAGCCGTCCGTCGGCGTCCAATCATCGGAAAAGAGAAATGCAGGGCACGGTAGGGGGTGCTCCCTATTCCGCGCACAACGCGCAAGCGCTAAATGGACTGGCCCAATGCGGCGGGATGCGCTGTTGTTGTTTGAGGGTTCTTTTCCGGGGTTTCTAATTTTATGATAAAATACCTACGTAAAATTCATTTTATTTTTCTATAATACTTAAATAGTTCATCCCCACATACCTATTTATCTTGAAATGCAAGGTATCCACATCATCAAGTAGGTTCATTATGTAAAAACTCTTTCACTAACTTTTCATGAATATGCTCCCATTAACTTTACATTTGTGTGCAACCTATCACAAATAAATGAATAATAATTAATGCAATCAACCTCACAATTTATAAGCAATTTCTTTATAGAAAATCAAATTATGAGTTACATCGCGTTTTATTTTTCTAGCTGACATTTTTTTTATAAATACACATCCATAGTTGATATTATTGTTTTAGGTTTAGCCGCCAATGGTCTTTACTTAACGGTTTCTACTTAACGTTGTTTTCGTCTCATATCATCTTATTGATATATTGTCAAGTAACTAAATTGAGAAAACAAAAATCAAACACATTTTTAGATTTATAATCAAACTATGTTTCATAAATTTTCACATATTTTAAAACATCAAATTCTTTCTTAACAGTTCCCGCAACAATGGCGGGGTATCATCTAGTTTTAAAAAGGCACAAACACATTTAAAATAATGCAAAAAATTAAAACATGTGAACATTTTTCCTGAGTTTTTTCTGTGGGTACACTTTTTCGTGAGTTAGCTATATGTAGTACTTTGGAATGAATGAAACAAAAAAATCGGGTACAAATTGGAGTATTTTGGGATGGAAATATTTTTATAGACACAAAATAATTATTTTCTGGTGATATATATTTTTCCGAGTAAAAATTGGAGTATTCTAGGCAAGAAATATTTTTCAGGTAAAATTGGGGTTAAACAATTAATTTCGACGATTTTCTTATTTTTTTTGGCTGAATTTTTTTGCGTAAAACAAATTATTTGTTTGAAACTGAGTCTGAGAGACAAATTTACGGAGCAGATAGATACGTTTTACAGATTGATGTACTAAAGTGAGCATTTGTAATAAATTGTTGTATGAATGATGCAATTAACTTAAATTTTTATGCTAAAATAAGCAATAGGCACAGCAAGGCCCATTCGGGGATTACTCTATGCGGCCCATGGTTGAACGGACCGACCAAAAAGAAAAAAAACGCCGAAGCGTTATTTTGTCACTGCCGAAAAATGCCCAACAACCCACCCGGCGAATTGTTTTTTTTCTTGTAACAATGGATCGTGGGTTGATTCCTTACAAAGGGAGGGGTTATCTGCAAAATAGTCGAAACGGAAGTAGAAATCCACCTCCCTTTACTATTAGGTATAGATTTTCAGGAATTCAAATTGTTCGTAAATTTAAAAATGTTGGATTCTAAAAAAACTTCTGTGAACTTTAAAAGTTTTATGAATTTATACAAAAACATGGATATAGAAACATGTTTGCAATGTTACAAAATATTTTAAATTAAAAAAAAATTAAACAACTTCATAAATTCAGAAAAACGTGGATAAATTTTATTAATTTCAAAGAATATTCATGGATTTCGAAGAATGTTCTTGAATTTCAAAAAATGTTCACTAATTTAATGGGAAATCAAAAAAGAAAAAGGAAATAAATCCAATAGAGAAAAAAGAAAGAAAAGCATTGAAGAGGGTTCTAGAAACTTACCAAAACTGATGGGGACAAAAAGAGGCCAACCCATATAGCTCTTGGGGTTTGTGTTTGGAGGTGGAGGGCAAGTTTCGCCTTACGCACGGTCTAGGATTTCCCCTCGGTAAGTGAGTTTAATTTTTACCTACAAAATGAGTTTACTTTTTATAGATGAATTTGACAATCCCTCTTCTTTTATTTAGCGTGAAACTGACATTCAAGCATCGATTTTTTATGAGGGCTATAATTTACAAGTGAACATGGCCAATCAAGTGGGGCATAAGGATGGACTTTAGAAATATCGATCATCTTCTTCTGAAAAAAACGTGAACAAATTATGGCGCTTAGAGCAGTTGTGGCTTCATTCATACATGCAACAGCATTTGTTCACAAATATAAGATGGTTTAAAAATAGAATTGAATGTATATAGATAATTTTTAAATTTTTTGTTCATTCAATTATATGTGTATATACTACATATTAAAATATGTAAAACATTTTATATTAATGCACGGGTGAAGTAGTTTGTTTCGCTTGAGGTTGCTTTAGGCTGATCCCCATGGCCAGATACTTGATTTCTCTTAGACTAGTAACCTAAGTGTTTGGTTATCTATACTTAGTCCCTTTTCGTTAGTGCTTGATTTATATAGCTGGCTTATATTGTTTTTTCTTTTTGAAAAGAAGGTTAAAATCCAACTTGTACATCAATTGATAATGCACACGACCATTTATTTTGTAAAGTTATAATGTTTTGCATCCCACACAAAAGTACAAAAGACCACTAAAGCTAAAATGCCAAAAGAAAATTAAATTACATGAAAATAAAATTACTGGATTATGGAAATTTTCAAAAACTTGTTATTTAGATTTTAATAAAATATAAAAATGAATACACACATGCATATCGATGTATACTACTTGTACGATAAGTTTTATGATGAAATACATTTGGATATGAGCTACACAAAGGAATTATTTATGTATATTGCATCAAAACCTATTTATCATGAAAGTTTACACACATGTAGTATCCAATTCTATGTCATTGTGTAAAAAACAGAATTGTTTCCGAAATTAAAAACTTGGTTTAAATATTATGGTTTTATGGAGCCCAGAAACTAAAAATATTCATTCTACATGATGTCTCATGCTTCACCAATTCTATTGATGGATCACCATTCATATCAGTTGAATATAATCCAAGTTGTTGTCTCACAAAAGTCACGTCAAATGATCGAAATGTCGACTAGAGGTGGTGAATAAGCAACTAAATTTTTTAACATTTTCTTAACAATTTAGGCTGAACGATAAAATAGGTTGTCTACATATGCAACTAGGTGGACAACCTATATGACAAGGAATACAACAACAATATGAGCAAGCATATAAGAAAGTAAAATAGGTAGAAAACCGCAAGTGAACACAAGGATCTGTTGACCAAAGATTCATTCTCTTGCGAAAAGTACGTTTCTATTTGGAGAGGTGTGGAGGCACGAGGCTCCCTAAGAAGTCAACTAGGACCACCTTATATCCTACACACCCTCACACAATGTGAGGTGTTGTGCATCCACTAACGGTGCCTTGAAGGCGCACACGAAACCTTTACAATCGAGGTTGGGTGAACTCCACGGCTCAATCGTAGGCTCCCAACAACACCACAAAGCTTCACCACAATGGATATGGCTCAGAGGTCTTCACAAGCTTTTGGATTCTTCAAACACCCAAAAATAACAAGGCTTGATAGGATCTAACAAGCTAAACAATGGAATGATGATTTGTTTGGATGGAAGTGTAGATCGGGTGTTCCTCTTGCTCCTCTCCAAAAACGGTGTGAATCGGTTGTCTAGAGAAGGAGGAATTGAAGATTTGAGATTTTGTTGAACCAGTTTCAAGGACGGTGACTAAAGACGATGAGCTTCTCGGATTACCCGAGGTGCTGCCAGCTTGAAGATCGGTCCAGTGGCTACTGACAGTGTCCCGATTAAGGAGTCTCTCATCATCTTTGTCCCGTCCCTGTGGGTCGGTCCATGGAGCCCTTGTTGCATTTCATTTCGAAGGGTCCAGGATGGAAAGAGGAAGCTTCCAGAAGACATAGTGTGGACGACAAGTTGACTGGATCGTGGATGAATCTAGCTTTGTATACATAGCCGACTATGATTCAAGTATCCCTAGGACCTCAAGATGCATTATATAAGCCAATGGTTTGGGCTCATAGAAACACAAGAACAATCTCTTAGTACTTTATACTTTGTATGCAATCCAATGCAATAAAAGCACAAGCGGAAAATAGAGTTTTATCTCCACGAAGAGCATGAATTTGGGTAAACACTGCTCTTGTGTTTCCATCCCTCCAATATACCGACTCGAAATACCCTACCGAGGCATCTAACAGAACCAGCTTCGACAATGGGCGACGTGAGAAGCTGGAACCAACTTGATCGTGATCTACAACCGGTTACTGCTAAAGTTGTATCCAATGAGAAGTGGTACCGGAACGACGATGATAATGTGCTACATGGGCAGTGGAGATGGTGGAACTAATTAACTCGGTCACGTGCTTCGAGACACGTGGCTCAATACTGGGACACGACACGATGATTGAAACAATGTGCTACGGTTTTAAGGTCGTTGTCGCAAAAGCCGCAACCCCATCGACCAGCCGGCATAGAAGCTTCATTGGCGGCGACTACGAACTGCTTAAAGGCGACCACAAGATACTCTCCGTGATGTACGGCGAGGCAAGCTTGAAGGTGTCGAAGCACACACGCACGATGGCCATAGGTAAAGATGCCCGTGCCGTGCGATAATGTCATCGGGAAGGGTTTTTTCATATGCGCATCTATTAACAAAGAAAGTAGATGATTCGAAAATCGACACTCAACATGTGCGGGAGGTTAGCTCGAACCGGTCACGAAGGCATCATGCTGAAGCCTGATCGATCGACCGGCGCCTAGCAACGCATGATGTAATAACATTTTTTATGATTATATAATAGTTTAAAAAACATACTCCCTCCGATCCATAATAAGTGTCGCAACTTTATACTAAATGAGCGACACTTATTATGGATCGAAGGAAGTACTTAAAATGGTCATTCTGGATGGGTCGGAAGGAATCCAGAACCCTACAGCCGTGTACAGCTCGTCCTCCCCCTTTCCCCTCCTCCCTCTCTCTCTCTCCTTGCATAAGGCGGTTTGCCTAATTATACGTTTCCTCCTGCTATAAGTGCGCCACGCCTCCCGGCCGCCCAAGCTCACCACACCCACCACCTCTCTCTCACCGCACCGCACCGCGTCCCCTGCCTCCGTCTCCTTTCGCGTGCGCTCGGCCGGCAAAAAGGTAACCTCACCACGCGCTTCCCCCCCTCCCCTCCCCTCCCCTCCGATCAAATCCGCGCGCTAGCTACCTCTAATATTCGGGGATCTCGTCGCGAACCCTCGATCTCTCCGCGGCGCCGCGGTTAGTGGTTCTGGAACCCGGCGGATCTCGCGGTTCTGGCAGGGGCGGCGTGGAGAAATTTTCTAGGGCTCGTCGTCGGATTCGATTTGATGCGATCTGTTCTTTGACCTTTGCTATCCTCGTCCGAGGAGGGGGCGGATGAGGCGATCTGTGTCGGATTAGTTGTCGCGCAGTCAGAATTTGGGGGATTTTATTATTCGCGATTAAAAAAGTTGGGGGCAATTATTTTTTTACGAGCGACGATTATTCTCCCGATCTGAGCTGGTAGGACTCCCGTTAGCTTAATTTGATGCGATTCGTTGGTATCAGGTGTTGCATATGGGAGTGTGAGTTGGTCAGATGTGTCGATTTTGCGTGCCCCATGCACATCTCGATTCCGTGTAACCTTCCTAGGGTTTCATCTCTGTTCATCTGTTTTACCGGGGTCGTGTGGTTTCGCTCCTTGTGTGGGCATACTGTTTAGGAACTCAGGTATTGTTCCGTTTTGGTCGATAAATTCGGGGTAGACAGCTATTTGTGGTCAGCTAGGCATGAATGGTATCAATTACTAGTGTATCATGAGGGTACCTGCATATTGCTTACAGTTGGTGTTTGATTTTGAACATTTCATCATTGAATGAATGGCATGTGAGATGTGACTCATATTGTGATGTTGTGCAGCTTACACATAAAGACCAACAAGAGAAACCTGATCTGTTGGGTGCCAGTCAAACCTCAACAACCAAGTTTCATGTCTGATCTCGACGTTACGCTTCCATCTGCCTTTGGTATGTGCCCCATTACATCCATGTCTACTGTTGCTAAATTGAACATATTTTGATCTGATCCATTAATTGCTAAATTGAACATATTTTGGTCTGATCCACAATATCTCACTTTGGGATTCTCAAAAGTTGGTTCTTAGAGTAATAAGTTGGGGCATTTGAGTAGTCATCTGTACACCCTAAACATGGCTTTGGTGTTTATTAATCTGGGCCCCCTTTCAAGATACTGTGTGCTGTTTATTGTGACCTTTCTGGTATTGTACATCAACTACATGTTTATGCATGCTTCCTGATGATGGCCTCTTCCTTTGCAGATCCTTTTGCTGAGGCAAATGCTGAGGATGCTGGTGCAGGTCCCGGAGCAAAAGATTATGTGCATGTGCGCATCCAGCAGCGCAACGGCAGGAAGAGTCTGACTACTGTCCAGGGCCTCAAGAAAGAGTTCAGCTACAACAAGATCCTCAAGGATCTCAAGAAGGAATTCTGCTGCAATGGTACAGTAGTCCAGGATCCAGAGCTAGGCCAGGTATGGATACAGTCAGGCCATGCTTCAACTGCTTCTCAGTTCTCTGCTGATGTGTTGGTATACTGACTAGATAGTTCACCGTCTGCAGGTCATTCAGCTTCAGGGTGATCAGCGGAAGAATGTTGCTACTTTCCTAGTCCAGGTACTTCCGACTTCTCGCAAGATGAAAGAACACCGTTTGCCACGTTTCTGTGCCTGCTAACTTCTCGATTCTCTTGTGCCAGGCTGGGATTGCGAAGAAGGAGCTCATCAAGATCCACGGCTTCTAAGCCACCGCCGATAAATGCTTGTATGCGATATATCGTGTGCTTACCAGATAGATAGCCTACTGGAAGCCTCGGAAGAACCTAGCCATTGCTTCTCTATATTGAAGACATCCGGCTACCATCTATTGTCGTCGCTTGTTAAACCGTTTCTTGCTTGATGCAAGTTGTGTTACCACCCCACCCCCATTATGCTGCTGTACCAGCATATCAGTATGCTTTGTGTGAGATGTTGCCTGCTAAATAAAAATGTGTATCGTTTGACTATGGCTCTGATTTTGGTCCCAAGTTTATTTCTGTTTTTGTCTGGTTCTTTGTTGGTTTGTTCGTCCTAATTTGCTAGTACTTGCTGGCTGCTACTGCTGTTAGAGCATCTTCAACAGCTTTCTAGCAGAGCCCATATCCCGTGGAGGTGGACCCTTATAACCGTGATAAAGGTTTGAGAAAAATGTGTTTTAAAGGCCGGAAATCGGAATTGGCTGTGGCAGAACAAAGCCCGTTAACAGGACCTGTCTGGAGATAATGAGGTCAAAGACACTGATCATCATTTTGGCAACGTAACTCCATTGTATTATTTTCATCAATGCGAAGATACTCATCGATATAGTCTGTCAAAACATCATATGCATTGTATTATTTTCGTCAATGCGAAGATACTCATCGATATAGTCTGTCAAATTTTTGGTATGAAGAAAATCCAAGCAAGCCGACGACATTTTTTCGGTGGATAAAATATCACGAATTGACCTCGCATGCTTCTACAATCCTTACGAAAAAAGATCAACGCATACGATACCTTCGTCAGAAGAGGTGCGGCGGATACGTAGATGTCTCTGAAAAACAATCTCGCATCAACATTTCGTAAGGATTCTTCTTCCTCTCTTCTAGTTCCTTCATCGCGAGAACCATCATTGCCTTTTGTTGTCAGTGCCTCTCGAGGGTCGTGTCCATGTTTGAGTCTTCGGTTGAGGATGAATCCTCGAGCAGAAATTCGGGGCACGGGCTTAAATTCATCTAGAAGGCGCAAAGGATATATGACTAACAAGGACGATGTGGCGGGAGGGAAGCTTGGCAAAGAACTTACCGGCGGAAGAGGATCTAAATAAAAATGTGTATCGCTTTCCTATGGCTCTGATTTTGGTCCCAAGTTTATTTCTGTTTTTGTCTTTGGTTTGTTCACCCTGATTTTCTACTCGCTGGCTGCTACTACTGTTAGAGCATCTTCAACAGCTGACCTATTTTAGGACAGTATATTGGGGAGCAATGCTAGACACACGGGGACTTTACTGGGTTTTACGGGGTGGGTTGATTTTGATTGGCTGAGATTTCAACATGAAGCAGTCCCACAACTTGAAATCAGGGGGGCCAATTAGTGAAGGGAACGCAGTCGGTCCGTGAAAATCTGTAGCTCCTTGCCCGTGTGTAGTGTTATTGGTATATTGGGCATGCCGAATAACATTAGTCTGTAAAAAGTGATTCTTGTCGCACTAAGAACACCATCTTTAACAGCGTACCGAAAACCCCGTTGAACAGTGCAGTATAGCAGTTGGTTAAATCAAAATTTTGAGCAATTCAGACATATCAGATCAACATAAAATATATTTCTTCCGTTTTAAATTAAATGACTTTTATTTGTGTATATATTTAAATACACATGTGAACAAATGGAAATCATCTAATTTAAATTAAAGGGAGTATTTAAGATACTAGATATTTATATAAACATTTAAATTAAAATACTACAATTTTATTTGAAATTCTAATACTAATACTAATACTACTAATACTTATAACTTATTTAAATGTACTTTCTCTACTACTTGCCCTTCCTCCTCGGTGGATTTGTAATGTGTATTCTAATTAACACCATCATAGTAGTTATCGTCCTTCATCTTCTCCTCGGATTTTTCTTCAACCTTAATCGATGTTGAGGAAGATGCCTAATGGGTCTGCTGCTTTCGCGCACGTTTCCACTTTCATCCTTGTTGATACTGCACGTACTCGGGATGGTCTTGTGCAAATGTCATCATCCTTCCCTCGTTCGTTTTCTGAGGATTCTCCAGCTTCTCGAAGATGGTCGTCTGGTCGACTCATTGAAACTCGTCGGACTGAAAACAATGGTCATCGAAGTTTCGATATGCTTCGTCTCATGCAGATAGACAATATCGTGAAAGTTGTGCTTGCTCGCGAGCAGACCGAGGCGCCACACGACGATATCATACAGGTGCAACAAAATCCTCCGTCTCGAAGGTGTCGAGCCAGTATAATCAACCGGCGTGCTGGAACTTGACATCGTACTTGCTGGAATCCCACGACTGCACCTTGTACACTCTTCGGCGATATGGCGTTAGTGGCGGTCGAAGGAGCGTGTCGGAGGAGCCCGTGGGGACGGCGGCGCGGGAGGTGGAAGGCGGCTACGAGAGGGTTAGTGTCGCGGGGACGACGGGGGACATCATCGGTGTCGTTGGCGGTCGCGGCTACGGCGGGGACTGTGTTGATGGCGGTCGCGGTCGCGGGGGAAGGACGGCGGGGCGGTAGCGGGGAAGACACGGGGCGTCGGTGATGGAAACGACGATGGCAGGTCGGCGGCGACCCCCCGATGCCAGATCTGGCCGAAGCACACGGATCGATGAGCGGTTGTGAGAGGTGGAAGGAGGGTCGCAGAATTTTTTGTGCATGTCGTGACGTGCTGCATATATGCGGCAACGAGGTTTATATTTTAAGCACGCTTAAAAATTATTTGCGCACAAATTAGTTTTTAGGCAGTTGTTGAAGTTGTTTCTAATCATTTTTAGGCAAAAATGGTTGCTGCCCTATAATATCGTTTTAATATGTGATGAAAGATTTATTGGTAAAGGTCATCATCTTTTAATTGAAAAGAACATGCTTTTTTTAATCTTAACATTTAGTTTTTTAAAATTAAGATAGCGACTGACATCTAGTGATTTTACCCATCCGTTGGTCCTTCGATTCTCATCCAACAAATAAGATTTCTTCATGTAAACTCAAAATTCAAAAAAATAATCCTATAAAGCCGTATACGGCCTGTTGAGTATTCTGGAAAGTTTTGCTTCATTTGAATACATGGTTTATAATTAAATAGTATTTTATATTTGAGCTTTTAAACAATATGAAATCATAAACCAGTGAAAAAATAAAACAAAAATTTCTCAAAACACAAAACAAAATATATACTCCCTCCGATCCATATTAATGGACTTAAATTTGTCTAGATACACATGCATCTAACTAAATACTTAACTAGATACATACGAATCTAGATAAAGTTGAGTCTATTAATATGGATCGGAGGTAATACTAATTTCTCACTTTTTTCAAAAAATAATAATTTTAAGCATAAATTTTGCGTCAATTTTATCCATTGGATGGGGATCGAAGGGTAAACAGAGGTAAAATCATGTTGTGGATTTGCTTCACAAAGTCACCATATCTCAGCCGGACGGCATCGTTGAGGCTTATCTCAAACAAGGTGATAGACTGGTAGTATCGTTAGCCAACTGCACATCGCACGAAAATGATGGTACGTGTAGCAGAACCCAGATCAATCTGGCAGCAAAACTCGTACGTATCCAAAAGAGGCGTACGCCACGAGATCTGCGCCAGGCAGCGGTTCTGTCACGGACACTGCATTTATCATCAACAGCTCCAAAAATGCATTGCCTATGAGCAGCCGTACTTATTTAGAGATCCATGTTAATAGCAGCAGGTTTGGGTTCCTGTCAGCACAGCTCCAACGTCCATCCATCCTTGTCCTTGGGGCAAGATGAACGAGTACACGCGGATCTCACTGATAAACCATAAATGCTTTCCTCATCGACAGTACATGCCCTCTCAAATCAGTTAGTTCACAGCACCTCCAGTTCGCACGCAAAGTTCAGGTCTAGCTGAAGATACATCACCACCAGGAAGTTATCCCGATTTCAACAGTAGAAACAGACAGAAGCAACATCAGTTAAGTATCCGGAGACATGCTTGCCTAAGTAATGCATTTGACTGAAAAATACTACCACTAGTACTACATTTGATTACATGGAGGTCGTGATTTCTCTATTCGAGCTAAGGGCTATCCGAACATCCAATTAGGTACAGCCGACGATAGCACCCATCTTAGGGGCCAATGCTACAAACGATTTCCTCTTACAAGGCAAGATGTTCTATATTCATGAATAGGATACAGCGTGTGACTTGAGCCATCCTATATCTTCTGCTTCAGTGCTTGGCGCAGCTGGACCTTGCGGCCGTCGAGTCTCGAGTCCAGAGGCTTCGACTTCAGGCTGTGCTTCTGCGCGCCCTGGGGCCATTCTATGCGCCCTTTCATCGCGCGGACCACGTGAGGGTTCACCAGCTCCGGGCTCCACTCGCCGACGCTTGGCGAGACGGTGCACACCTCGCTGCCCCCCTTCATGGTGGTGGGTGAAACGGCGGAATTCGACATCCTGCCGCTCGAGAGCAGCATCCCGTTCAGTAACTCTGACCCTGTTTTCTTACTACCGTTGTTGTTTGACGATCTCCAGAGCCTGGCGAAAGAAGGCCCTCTCTTCCGGTACTTCTCTGCCGTTGTCGAGCATACTTCACTGATGCCGCTAACGGACCTGCTGTTTTCAGAATTGTCCTCGCAGTCTGTTCCGCTCACCGATGCGGCATTTCCCCCACAGAAGCCGTTTACTGATGGCTCACTCCCACCTGGTGAGTTGCTAGAGCCGTGCTCATCAACATGGCTGACAGTCTCCCATCCGCTGTCATCTTCATCTTCGTTTCTGGCACAGGGTTGATGTGGATACTTCTTTGATGGTTTCTCAAGGAAGATGTCAGTTTCAGGACTTACTGTGTGGATCTTGGTTGCATGACTGAAGGGAGTGTCTCCGTTACACTGCCCAATCTCCTTCTCATTAGGGTCTTCTTCCCTCTGTCTGAGTTCCTCAAATACAGCAAAAATGTCCTCTGAAGCAGACGGTGGTTTGTAAGAGAACTCCTTAATATCATGAAACTTCATAGAGCAAATTGCTTCCCTGAGCCTTTCTGCATCTCTTACCATTTCTTTGTCTGCAATATTGCCTCCGTGGGAACTGAGGAAAGCCTCAACCTCACACTGAAGGTCGCTCAGCTGTGAATACTTGCTGTCTAGTGTCAGCTTTGCATCAACAAGCTTCATCTGAACCCTCTCTTCACGCCAAACCTCCGCCATCTGCAGCATCTTCTTTTCTTCCTCTAGCTCATCCCTCATCTTCATAGATTCGCTCTTCAGAGCCTCAACCTCAGCTTTGTCTTCTGCAATCTCCTTTGCTAATTCATCGCACACCTCCTCCATGAGCTCCCTGGCCTTCCTCTCCTTTTCATAATCTTGCAAGTATCGCTTTGCCACCAACTTCAACTCGGATACTTCACTGGCCAACTTGTTATTCATAATTTCTGCTCTTTGCCGGTTCTTCCTCTCCCGGTTCAGACCCTCTTTAACACCATCAAAGATGTCACGAACCTTATCGTGCTCTCTGCTCCTCCAGGAAGCCTTTTCCTCAGAAAGGCTCCTTAACATATGGTCAAGCTTCTTCTTTGCAGACCGACTCTCAGCTTCAAGTTCATGAATCCGGTCGTGAGCCTGCATAAGCTCCGCTCTTAGTGCAGAGATTTCTGCATCGGCATTCACTGGATAACGATCAAAGGGATCGTATTCAGCGTCCCTCGATGTGTTCAAGAAACGACGGTCCCACTTGGTTGCCACCTCCATCTCAATTCGAGGTGATGGAGAGTAAGCTCCCACCTAATTTAGGACCAAAAGCATTGCATTCTCATTAATAAAACAAGATCAGAAAATAAAATGGTGAACTGTACTCCTCTTAAGTAATAATTCGTGAGCAAGGAATATACCTCATGAATGCTGCCGTTGCCAAGAGGCTTTCTCCCTGACTTGCCTTCCAGGACAGCTTTGTAGTAATTGCACCGATCCGGCGTATGCAGAGGCTTCGGGTTAGGCTGCAAAATAACTTATGTTAGCTCACCACCAAAAACTTGGAAACCACACATTAATAGTGTATTGCAAAATCAACATGTCAAATGGAGTAAAACTGTTCAAAGCCACCCCCATTGGATATGGATGGTCACCATTACAGACAGTAACACCGACAACGCCAATGTCCAGGGACCACGAACAACCTAATAAGAGAGTGTAGCTAGATAATAATGGAAACATGAAGATGTGACATCCACGGGCCCAATTGATGGAGATAAATCGAACACTAAGCAAATCCAGGACGACAATGATCACCAATTGGATCAACAAAGGAAATGGACCTGCTAAAATCTAGCACAAAACCCGACATGATAGCGGTACCATTACCAAATCGATCCGCACAGATGGACCCTGCTATCTCTCTCACTAACTAGAATTTACACAGCAAGGTAGATGCACAACTACTTGCTAAACATTATGCTGCAATCAGAACAAAATGGCCAAATTACGCGATGAAAGTCCGACCCAAAATAAGCTGCGAGTTCGTTCAGCAGACGACATATGCTAGATAGTGTTGAGCTGCAATATGGCCCCTTCATCCATCCCTCGAATCGGCGACACAATGTGCCGAGGCAACGACATTGTGATTTGTGACGAAATTCGCAGCTCAAAATGCTTCCAAGTGAAATCCCACCCAACCCGGAGAAGGAAAACGAAGGATCACAAAGCACGAAACCACCCGAACTCCACCCACTCCATCGCCGGTTCCATTTAGCCAGAGGACGGCCACACGAAACCCTAGAACGCCGCAGCGGTCCAGACCCAGACGCACGCGAGGACGGGGGGAGGGGAGAGGAGAGGAGATCCACACTGATCTGGGGGAGCAAATCGTACCTCGGGCCGTCGGCGCGTCTCCACGGACTCCCGCGGGGGCGCCTGCGGCGGGTGGACCCGCCAGAGCGCGGCGGCGATCTTCCTGACGGACGCGGCCGCGCCGACGCGCGCGGCGGCGGCGTCCCCGGGCCAGCGGAGCGGCGGGGTGGAGGGCGGCGCGGCGGCCGCACGGCGCGCGAGGGAGGGGCTCTGGACGCGCGGCCGGCGGCGGGGGCTGGGGCGGGGGCGCAGGCGGGAGGCGTTGGGCCCAGGGGAAGCCGCCGCGGCCGCGTCGGGCGCCTTCGATCTGGGCTGCGGCGTCCGGGGGCGGCGGGAGCGCGCCATTGGCCGGCCGCGGGGGTGGCTCGCTCGGTGGGTCACTTGGCGTCGGTGGCGGGAGGGGGAGGGGGCGGTGGCATTCACCGGGGATGGATATGCGTGCGGGTGTGCGAGATCCAGTGCTGATACCACGGCAGGAGCAGGGGGGTGCCCAGTGGTGGTTTTGATGGGACTGGTACTACTCCCTAGTAGAGGGGTAGCTGTATGTGTGTGTGTGTAGGCTCGTGATGGAGGGAGGATGGGGAACGTGGGATGGGGAAAGGGGAAAAGGCCACATGGATGGATGGATGGAATGGAAGGATTTTGTTTTGCTTTTCTTTTCTCCTTTCCTGGATTTGATAGGTTTTTTTTTATAATGGATTTGCTGGTATTAAGGCATTTCCAACCCTCACCCCTAAAATATATGCAGCATCCATCCGCGAACCAACATTGATGCGAAAGCTGACCATCTAACCCTCTCTGCATCTGTTCGCTGTCAGTTTAACAAGAATCCAACAAATTCATACAAATTCAAATGGAATTCATTCAAATTCAGATATAATTTACATAAACCAAATGCATTCAATACATTTTTGATATATTTCAACTATATCCTATTTTAACCTACTCTAAATGATCGTCGGCGCTCGTTTCTCACGACTTATCTTCCCCATGTTCGGTACAGAGCTCATCGAACGGTTGTAAACGTTGAAAAATGAAACTAAAATGGGAGGGGAAGACTACCCTCCGTCTCGGCAAAGTCAAGAGGCTAATCGGCCGAGGATCATCCCACTAAGCTTGGCTTCACCAGCGGAGTGGGGGAGAAGTGTGGCACTCATGGGATACAGGTGTCGGCGTCCTTCCATGCACTACTCTTCCTCGATGTCGGTGGCGCCAGCGAACATGTCGGCTTCGTCGTCGTTGCATCGTGTCACGGCCCACGTGGATCTGGCAACCTCCTCGTCGCCGCACCATAAACTTCATATGTTGCCTCATCGATCTCCTTGAAGGTGGCTTGTAGCTCGGACATGCGGACGTCGTGGACGTCGCGTGCGGAGCGGTAGGATTCAAGCAGTGCCTCCCGCTCGCCCACATCCATGTCTGCGGCAACGCACGTGCCGACGGCTAGTTGCTCCTCCGCGCATCGGTGCTCGTTGATAAGGCGGAGGTTGTAGGCTTGGTCGTCATCCCTCACCTACCAAAACGCTTCCTTTTGCTCTTCCAACTTCATTTCGGTGCAGTGTGCACGAGCCACACCCCTCATGGGGCCAGCGAGGATGGTAGCGTCGACTCTTCCATTGGGCTTTAATGGCGACAATCTCCTTTTTCTGCTCGGGCGAGAAGTTGTTTGAGAGAGATTTGGAGCGCGAGGAAGCCATGGCGAGCATGGTGCCGAAAGGAGAAGGAGTGGAGGAGGTTTGATGCGACTATTGTTGGGCTTGGAGTTTAAATAGTAAGGTGGTGGCAAGCCAGGCGGTGCGACGGTTAATGGTGAGAGACTGACGAATGGACAAGTGGCGTCGGACTAGATTCCTCAGTAACCTCGCATGTTTAACGAAGGAGGCGAACATACGTGTTGTTGTTTGAACGCGGAGAATGGGCGTGTACCGAGAAGTGGTGCGGGTGATGCTCTCGGTAGGCGTGCCACTTCAATGTCAGAGCGACGTGAGGGGTCATGTCCGCTCTAGTCCGCACGAATGTGATGTTAACGCTCTGCAGCGGTGTTGAATGCTTCGAATGGGAAAGCGCACGGGCGGGGGAGGGGGAGAAGATTTGTGTGGGGAGGGGGTGTCGGGCGACGACGTTCATTGATAGGAGTTGACTCATAGGTCGTCGTGCGCCTCTTCAGCATTGAGCGGGCACGGATAACAGAGGCGCCGTTTTAGTGATCGGTCACGTCGCTCTGACCATCATCAACACCGACGGGTTGCATCCTCTTTGGAGCGACTTGACATACATGAATGTGCATAGAGAGGGTTCTTGGCATAGAGAGTTTTTGGGTGGACCGAGCGTGTCAGGCGAGGAGGTGTCGGCTATCCAAAACGATAAAAAACCTCTGGTTTGGGTCTGATATGCGGGAAACGAACATATAAAACGGCCCACAGACGAACAGAGGGTGGCATTGGATGGTAAAATTGATCTAGACATGGCATTCTAAACAATTTGCGAGAGGTTTGAGGATCGATGTTGTAGATGTCATAACCAGTCGTATTTTCTCTTATCGGAGCGTCCTACAATGATCTGGTAACGTCTTTCTCTTGTTGTTTGTAAGAATTTTAAAAAATAATTTTACACCACAAGATGTTCTTATTAATTCCACCGTGTTTATAGCATACGTCTAATTATAGATATGGAGATCATGGGTCAAAGTTGTTCGTGTATTACTCCTTTCGTAAACTAATATAAAATGTTTTAGATAACTAGTTTAAATATATCGATAATGTGTTTTTTTTTGGGGTACGCCAAAGGCGTACCAAGCTTTATATAAGGTAGAGAATATGTACAAGAAGTTCACGACATCCGCTAGCGATCACAGACGATGCCAGCAAAAACTCCACTCCAACTCACTATCGGCTACTACTCGTCGCGTATAGCTCCGAAAGCTCCCGCCTTCATCCAGATTCCAATCTCCTGGAAAATGTGCTCCACTGTGTCGCCAACATTGAGAGTCGCACTCCGCCCAAACACCTTGGCATTCCTTTGCTTCCACAGGCACCAGCAGACAAGCATCACGAAGGTATCAAAGCTCCTCCTTTTCCTTTTAGTGCATCGCTTCCTCGCCGTCGCCCACCTACCCTCAATCCGGTCATGCACTTGCGGGCATATGGCTAATTCCATCCCCAACTTGGTTAGACAGCGATACCAGACTTCCCGAGAAAAAACACACTGGATCAGAATATGATCAACCGTGTCCTCCTTCTGATCACACAGATAGCAGGGAGAGTTATGCTCCTGCAGGCCATGCCGGGTCCTCCTGTCTGAAGTCCATAGGCAATATTGCACCGCCAGCCACATGAATATCTTGCAAGTCAACGGTTCCCAACATCTCCAGATGGCCGTATAAGACTGAAATCTGACCCCTCCAGTGCATAGCATCTTGTAGGCCGAGGAAGATGTGTAGACACCGGAAGCACTACAAGCCCAAATCGGCCGATCATCATTCTTCGGCTGTAAATTTATGAGTCTCTCCCAAAGGTGAATAAACTGCGCAAAACCATCGGTGTACAACTCTCCCACAATGTCATGTGTCCAAGCATGGCTAATCAATGCATCCTTGACCAGCCTCTTATTGGTAACCTGTGTTTTGACATTAGCAACCACCAAAGGCGCAATCTCGTGTATAGTAGCCCCGTTGACCCATCTATCTTTCCAAAATAGGGCCTTCGTACCAGTCTCAACTTGCCACTTGACCAGGCTGCTGAAGGCCGATATCACCTTACTATCCGCAATCAAATTGAGCCTGTGCCAAGGTCTCGAGTCATCAGTTCTACGAAGCCACTCCCACCTTAGCCTGAGAGCAATATATCGATAATGTGATTGTAAAGGCAATATTTTTAAAAAGGGCGAAAAAAGTGGAGAGCTTCAATAAGAACGCCACCGTGCTCCGTGGACCACATCACACACACTATGACGATGTCGCTGGAAAAGCCAGCCAGTTCGAGTGGTGGCCGGCGTGGTGAAGACCTATGGATCCAAACCAAAAGTAGCAAAACGTCGTAAGTTCAACGAGAATCTCCTTGCACTACCTCCCACGCCGGAGACGTTGATGATGGCCGTTGGCCGAGGAGAAGCTGAGAAAATGGAGCGTGTCGGAAAGTGGTATCCTTTGAGAGATCGATCAAGGACGGCAGGGCGCCATGCGCCGCCTACATGTTAATTAGACCAACACTAGTGTCCGGCCGGCACTTTAGTCTTAGCCGTGACATCCTCGGTAAAGCTAGTCTAATTTGCATAGTGTGAACTGATTATAAGAAACATCAGGTTGTGGCAAACGGAGTTTCTTCTGTTTGGTTTTGGCAAAAAGGAGGTGATACGCGAATGGCACACGCTTGGTACAGTACAATACAGCCATACAGGATACAAGGGACTCGTCGTCTCATTCCCTGTATCCCTGTCTGCAGACTGCAGTGGGCATCTGTGCTACGCGTACGTACAATCTTGAAGTTTTAGGGCCGATCCTCTGGTTTCGATATTGGGTACTACTTAGGGCCTGTTTGGTTCCAATAAGTCACCTGATTTATAAGTCAGGTGACTTAAAACTAGTGACTTATAAGTCACGTCTGTTTGGTTGTTACCTGACTTATAAGTCATCTGTTCACACCTTTATATTCAAAAAAGTGGTGGGACCCATGCAAAAGTAGAGGACTTATAAGTTTTAAGTTGAGGTGGAGCAACTTATGACTTATAAGTTAGGGTGACTTATAAGTTGGGTCTGTTTGGCAAAATAAGTCACTTTTTTCACTTTTCGACTTATAAGTTGGTGACTTATTTGAAACCAAACAGGCCCTTAGTATACCACCAGTCCTTCAGCAAACACTTGCAACTGCATTAATGGATTCAAAGCCTATTATATTTCGTGAAATCAATATTTGGATGTGGACGATTGCACTAGCAGTTCATTCAGAGCCTACGTACTCGAATTTTAAATCCCTACAATCTGCATGCCTCTAATGTGTACGGGTCGAAGAGCATAACGCCAACCAACGTACCCAACGTACTACTACTAGAAAGATATAGAATGAACCTAACAACAACAACGTGGTGCATCACATCACATCACATGGTGTCCACTCTCCTCCGGCCCTGGATCCATCCATCGGGTCAAGATGATGCCCCCCATCCATCCCTCCCCATATCAACCTCCGAATCATCAACCAACCGACGTGCGGCGCACCTACGCCGCTGCTCACGGAGTTCGCGCATGCCCGCCGGCCTGCCCTGCTCTGTATAGTAGGCCTTTAATTTAATCAATGAAGCGCTCACATGAAACTTTGCATAAATGCCGAGGCATGCCTATGCTGCCGTGCTTGCCAGGACTCTACCAACCAAAGCAAAAATAAGGATATCTTGAAGATTTTGTCATGCCTTGTGCATCTTAAAGTCTTGCTAGTATTTTTGTTCCAACTTCCAAGTCTTACTACAATGTTCTCGGAAGATGATGTTACAATCTACCAACCGGCCACTAGTCCAACCTCCTAGTTTAACTGCTAAAAAATGTAGTAGCTACTTTTTTGCTTTGGCAAAAAGATCTCAACCTATTATAAGAGTCAATAAAAAACTATAAAGCATCTTCAGCATAATAAGATTACGTTGGGATCCTTGGACTAATGAACAACCACTATCGTCGTTGTTAGGATGAGAGTCGATGTTTCGATGTCGCCGCTCCCCTGTCGGAGTAGGCCTGATCTTATCATCGACAACAAGAATGTCTTTGTGCACGTGAGCACCATCGTCCTATAGCTGCTTTAATCGCCGCTCAACCCTTCAATCGGTCTAAAACGCTTGACACCATATCCCGCCATCGTGAATGATGGGCGAGAAACCCTAACCACGCCGCCACAAGGACATGTCAAAATCTACGCTAAAGCTTTGTCAAATCCGATTTGATGGATGCACCCATGGAGGATCAGAGCCCGAAAGACCAACCCGATGTTTACCCAAGCATTTTTTTTAATTTAAACAATATCAATATATCTATGATTTTATATATAATTATAATGTACTTGTTTTAATATTATACTTGTTATTGCATACATTGATGAAATTAAGAAACAATTGACCTTTTAACTGAAAGAGTTGAGTATTTAGGGGCGGAGAAGGTATAATTTATAGGGATATTCCCTTTGGCTGTGCACCCGCGTTTCAAATGTACATTTTTCAATGCCAAAATTTTTGATTTTTTTGTATGTATTCATTGTCATACCCAAATGACACATGCAAAATTTCAGGTGAAAAGCTTTAGCATTTTAGCCTGTGAGAAAAAGACAAATCGAACGTCAAATGATGCCTTCAAATGTAGCAAAATGTCGTACGTACTTTTATTTTTTTCACCGAGGAAAAACCACTGCACCATATGCCATCAAAATTGGCAAGCACACATGCCACACTAATATGAACATCCACAAAAAAAATCAGTTTTATTTTTATTTTTTTAATCATTTGTTTTGATTTTACTATTCAGTAGAGAGCGCGTGCATCCCAGAGTCAAATAGCCGCGTCCTAATTTATAGTACTATTTACTACTTTACAACTTTTACAATGGTTTGAGATTTTAGGAGTTGTTTAGTCAAACCAATCTAACGGTGGAAATAATAAAAATACTAAAGTACTAAAGAAAGTAGTGAAAGGGAATAAAGAAAGTAGTGAAAGGGAAATAATTAAAAAATATTAATTTATTTATTTAGTTGTGCTTGATCAACGGATAGAAATATTTTTTTATGGGAATACTCGAAAATACAGGGAAACTAGTAGAATGTCCGTGCGTTGCGACGAACTTTTCACATATTTTGCTGAAACTATATATAAATATTATACTTCTTCTTACTCAAAATATAAGATGTTAGCCAGTAATAATAGAATAATAATTGAAATCCTCAAAGGAACTTCTATTTAGGTGTTCTTCATTGATCAAACCTTACCATGTACTAACATATTTGTAGTCGTTTTGGAAAAAAGAAAATGATTATCTGTAATTGTTATGTATGCAAGCTTATAATTTATATTTTTATCTACCCACCAAGGTCTCTCATAAGATCAATACACTTTTAAAGATTATATTTCAAAATAAAAAGTGCAAACATAAAAAAAATCCCGTAATATGTATTACCATTTTTCCTTCTTGCACCTCTCCCATTGCTACTATTGTGCTCCTCGTTCGTCGCCTTTCAGAACTATCATCTCGAAGATTCATATAATTATTACAATAGGTAATGGTATTCATCACTGACAAACATACTTAAAAAAATTGTAACGCTTAAAGGAAAATCAATTGAAATCGCTCTTATTAGACCATAACAAAAGTGGTGAGATGTTACATATTTTTCCTACAAGAGTTTGGTGTTGAACCCTAACAAGTAATACTTTCCCAATAAAGTTAATTTACAAGTACACAACTTTTGCCATGAATTGTAAGTAAAAAAGATTGTCAACCCTTACAAACTATATAGTTAAACAAGGATAGAAAACTAAGTTAAGACCTACATATGGTGTTGTTATTAATCACAAAAGGGAAGTAACAGTCAAGCTTGTTAGACATGATCCGTGAATCCTTCAGTACATATCCCTTGTGCCTTTCCATTTGTAGTTTAGCTACAAGCCTACAAGATTAGAATTATCTTAGCCATGGTTCTATATTCTTGTTTACTTTTGCAGCAGGCAAGATTACTGAAAACGGGAGTGTACTGACAGTGTAAGAAAAATATATGAAAATAAGATCTTACTTGTGGATACTTTCGATGCATGACAACTTCAAGTTTCTTCACGTCGGCACCGACCACTTAGCTAGCCTTCTCACCTTTTTGATAAAATTGGAAAGTTTCTTGTGCAAGATCCAGCATTAGTCTAAGTATTTTCATGAAATCAGCCACATCACATAATCTGAATGATTCTGACTACAATCATTCTGAACGATTTCTTCTCCGAAGGCTTTTGTCGAATTTCTTCTTAGATAGCATCTGCATCAGAAAATTTACTGCACCAAACATATACATATATCTTTAGGAGTGACATCGAAATCAGATTGTTAGTGTGGATCAATAGAGAGTCCTGGAGAATTTTGACTATCTTGCAAACCGTAATAGGTTACAACCTGCATCATGCATGTAATTTTATCAAATTTGTATAACAAGTTATTACAACCTACAAAAGCATTAAGAACTAATAAAAAGGGAGTTAAATTCATCATGCAATTGCACTATGCTAGTTGCCACAGAAACAAAAACAAAAAAGAGAAAGGTAAATCTGCAGTTGAGATATAGATCAAAGTCTCCCAATAAAATCGGCTAAATACAATATTTTTGTGAATAATAATTTAAATAGATCTATAAGAATTGCAGTTGAAAATATTAGCTCTGAAGCATAGCATGAGTGTGTGCGACCAAACAGAAATTTGAAAATGAAGTATTCGCACTGAACTTATTCTGCCACCCTGAAAGCCATGTCATCTAAAGATAAATGGTACTCTCTTTGTTCCTAAATATAAGCCTTTTTAGATATTTCAATATATACTACATATGGAGGAAAGCGAATGAATCTATACTCTAAAATACGCTTATATTTAGAAACAAAGGGGCAGTACAATTCTAAAAATCTCCATAACAGAAAGTTGATGACATACATAAAAAACCATATTTATTTCGGATTGCTACCATTTGCTCAGAAAAGGACCCTCAAAATCCACTCAATTTTTGTTGCAAGTTCAATACAACAATACTTGTTTATATATTGTGTGGTCTTGTTAGACAATGATGGTATCTATTCTGATATATGTCTCTTGATTCAGATAGCACAGACACCCTTTAGAGAGAAAAAAGATATCCTAGCCATGTTACTATCACATACCAAACTAATACTACTACAGTACTACTACTACTACTACTACTACTACAAACTGCTCTGAAATTAGGGATAGGCCAAAGTAGACATTGTACACATGTACCCTTTTTTAACATGGTCGATTGTGCGCAAGAGCAAGTATTAAATTTATGGCACTGTCTTTTATATACCTTTGTATTTAAGATTCTGCACAATATCATTTCATTTCCTTTTATTGACCAAATAGATAATCAGAATATGTGCCAAAACAAGCTATTCAGGTTTCTTTACTATATAGCATGCAATCTGTGAGATGTGGATTCCTCTGTTTCTTGACAGGATTTGCGATAACTTGATTGATAATCGAACTCTCCTGCAAAAAAATTACATGCTCTGAGATACTTCGTTCTTATTCAATGGAAGAAAAGCAGACGATGGTTGCATCCAGATAGTTATTACCTTGAGAAGAGGGAGGTCGCAACGTCATAGTAGATGCGGTAGAATAGCATTACACCTTTTTGTTGGGTGAGTGCTAAAATATCTTCGTCAGCCTCACACAATTGTCCTTCTCTGGCTACATCACGACAGCTAAATCCATCAAAGCTAGCCTATTTCGGATGACAAATACCTTATACATCCCTTCTTCTCTAGCTACATCAAAGCTAAACCCATCAAAGCTAGCTTCTTCTGTAAGACAAATAAATACTAGAAAAAATAAAACATATCATGTGGTACAGATGAATTGCTAGTTATGCCGCTAACGAAATATAAAAGCAGGGTAGAGAAAAGGAGAGGGGAGCAGAGACCATCACACAGGGTGCAACCCAGACATAGTTCCTTCTTTTTTGAAACTCAAAAGGGTAGTCATGAAAGTATGATACAATTTAATCTCTCAGTTTCAGCTAAATTACCTAGAAAGTAAAGTTAGTACACACCTGGGTAGAATTCAAGCTTGTATCCTGAGGGGAAATGGACATCTACACTGCATAGTTTCACCAATAATCAAATATGTATCTATATAGAAACGAACAAAGGTTATCAACCAGTATAGGATTTAAGAGAGTGGATGAAAACATTCAGGTTCTACTTAACATGTGTATACTCAAAATAGAAAAGGAAAGAGAAGATAAACAACAAATCTTCTAGCATAATCTATTGGGTATAAACTGGCCATTTCTTAAGAACCCATGAGCACAGGGTCTACTTACTTTGGCGCCTGAAACTGGTCCAAAGCTACCAAATTGCTAGACCAATCTGCACACAAATAACTAAAATAAGAGAAATAAGTAACATAAAAATAATAAAGTGTTTGAATACTGGAACAGGCGAATGCTACCAAGTATACTATTATGTTAAAAAGAATACTCTCATCCAACCATGCCCAGTGGACATTAATTTCAAGCATTCTCACATGCACATAAAAATTATCATTTGATCTGTCGGTTGCCTCATGGAAAATAGCAACAGCGAAAGAAACAAGTTCTAAGAATCAAAACAATCCGTTCACCTCAAGAAGTAGCATAATTATTAAACTTCTGAAATAAAATTTGAAGATGCAATACAAAGGTAGTCAACTGATACTCTAATATATTGGAAGAAATAATACAACAACTTAAATAATCTATAAAAAATTGTGATGAATTCAAGCTTTCCCAACTTAAATAATCAAGCATGGCCATGCTAGATGAGAGTGGCACTAATGTGCCAGTCTTCCTTGCTTGCTAGATTCTCCTATGAGTGAAAATTTGGGAAGAGCAGCTTTCCAGGCGTAAATGTCTCTGATGCTCCACATATATATTGAACGAAAGATATGGGCATCCTTGCCAAACCCTAATGCACTGACCATGAAGCCAACTTCTTCAATTGTTAAGAGGGCATTTGCAAAACCAGAGTTCTACATCAGTGTAGCTTTACTATGCTCAGAATTTTTACTCTAACGGTGTAATTGTAAAACCATAGATGACAATACTTTTAATAATCACAAGTGAATAATGGTCTCTTACATGTAGTGTTTTCCAGCTCTTACGAGTTTCACCTAGTTCCCTAGATTCGCCGCTCCCAGAATAGCATCCCGAGAAGGTAAGCATATCAGGCTCAAAAAATTTATAGCTTATGTGGGTGAAGAGAATTAGCTCTTATTGCATAGTAACCAAAAAATTCATTTGAAAAAATTAATACCTTAGGTGAAGAGAAATGAAGCGTCCACTGTCATATCACATCCTTTGGACAAGTAATTGACCCATTTTAAGAATTGGATCAGTGGACTTTAGTACATGACAATTGACTCTCACCACAACTTTTAAACATCAGTCTCCAACATGTTGGAAACCCAAGTTCAACAACTTGCATGGGTAGAAATGCAAGAAACATGTCAGATTTGAGCATTTTCAGCCTAAAGTACTAAATATAAGAAATGTGTCAGCTTGACAATCTTTAATGATTAGATGTTTGTTTAAAAGGGCATGTATCTCGATTCTTGTAGAATTTTAGTATATACACTATCGAGGCACAATTCTATCAGGTATTTGTTTTATGATCTTTAGGGTGAGGATATGACGAATAAGTTAGTATCAAATATTTCTGCAAAAATCACTACGATACTGAATTAGCTAAAACAAGAAAGATCTTAACTGGCAAATCTTATACATAGAAAAACATAGCCAGGTAAGCAATCACCGGGAGAAGGCTCTTAATTAGTAAAACCAGTCACAGGCATAGCTGCAAAATCCCAAACATATCCATACCTTGGGGAAGAATTAATAGACCATCACCTACGGGATAAAAAGTTTTGCGTTGACTCCGTACCTTCGCCCAGACTCCGGCTCGCAGGAACCGCGAAATCGCCGGGCACGACTACCCCGGACAGTGAGCGCACCGGGCGTGGGCGAGGGCACGGTGCAGCGGGCGCCGGGAGCGGCCACCCTGGGCAGCGAGCGCACCGGGCGTGGGCGAGGGAACGGTGGCGCGGTCGAGCTCCGGGCGCGGCCATGCCGGACAGCGAGTGCCTCGGCCAGCGAGCTCCGGGCGCTGTGCGGGCGAGGGTGTCGAGCGCGGGCGAGCGTGGGAGGAAGGAGTTGCCGTCGGCAGGCCACCTCCAGTGGCCATGGCTTCCGGTTCGAGCCAGGGCGCAACAGCAGGATGCGGGGCTGGTCGAGGAGCTCCGGCGGCGCAAGAACCCTACCGCGCGGCTATCAAGGAGAGGAGCGGGTTGTACGAGGAGAGAAGAGGAGCGGCTTGTGGGGCACATCATTTTCTTTTACGAGAGGCAAAGGAAGAAAACCAGCGAGAACCGGTGGGGGAGGCACATGTTTCGGGGGGGGGGGAACCAAGGGAGGAAGTGGTGGGAGGTGGAGGCGAAGAAAACCGTGGAGGGCAGCCTACCAACTCCCCCTTTAGGAGTAGAGAAGAGATATTCTCCAATCACTGGAGAAGCGCTCCACTTTGTGGAAAATCAATATTGAATGGAAGAGGTTCAATAAACCTAGGTACGTAGAGGAAATGCAACTTTCTGATGGATGACGAAACCAGTACTCACTCAAGGCAACCACGTCTTTAGAGCATCTCCAGCCGTTCGCTCCCCCCCCCAGGACGTTTTGCGCGCTATTTTTAGCGTCGCTTGGGGGCGCTGGACGCGGCGATAGGTCCTGGGGGGGGAGGCTACCCAGCCGCGCCCCCAAGGCGCCCCCCAAGACTGACGGGCCGACCCAGGAGCGGCCCAAATTCGACCCAAAAACGGCGCCGGTTTGATTTTTTTTGCACAGTTTCAGCACAAAACACGCGAATTTCGTCTCAATTCGGCGCATTTCGTGTCGGTTCGGCGCAATTTCGTCATACAACATGATACTACAAACACATAGTTCGGCACAAATACAAAAAACTGATCAAACTAGGCATTGCCTTTGCGCATCCATAGATGATCCACTAGATCTTCTTGCAGTTGACGATGCATATGCGGGTCTCGGATCTCCTGGCGCATGTTGAGATATGCTGTCCAATCTGATGGTATCTGGTGATCAACAACTGCAAGAGGCCCCTGGTTGATATATGGTTCACAGTCATACACTGGATCCACTTTCTCGCTCTCGATGATCATGTTGTGTAGGATGACACAACAATTCATCACCTCCCACGTTTGATCTTTCGACCAAGTCTGAGCGGGGTATCGGACAACAACAAATCGAGACTGTAGCACCCCAAATGCCCGCTCGACATCCTTCCTGCAAGCCTCCTGGCACTTGGCAAAGTGGGCGTGCTTCCCTCCTTGCACAGGGTTTGAGATAGTCTTCACAAATACCGGCCACCTTGGATACATGCCATCTGCTAGGTAGTATCCCTTGTTGTACTGGTGCCCATTGACCTCAAAGTTCACCGGAGGAGCATGACCTTCGACAAGTCTGGCAAAGACATTTGAGCACTGCAGGACGTTGATGTCATTGTGTGTTCCTGGCATGCCAAAGAAAGAGTGCCAAATCCAGAGATCATGTGTAGCAACCGCCTCAAGTACCACACTGCAGTGACCCTTTGCACCCTTGTACATCCCCTGCCAAGAAAATGGACAGTTCTTCCATTCCCAATGCATGCAGTCGATGCTTCCAAGCATCCCAGGAAATCCTCTTGCTTCATTCTCTGCTAGGATTCGAGCAGTGTCTTCTGCATTGGGTGCTCGCAGGTACTACTTTCCAAAGCAGCCAACTATTGCTCTGCAAAATCTGTATAAACAATCAAGGGCGGTGGACTCGGCCAGGCATGCATAGTCTTCCTGTTCATCACCAGGAGTTCCATATGCAATCATCCTCATGGCCGTTGTGCACTTCTGAAGCGAGGAGAACCCAACTGTGCCGGTGCAATCTTTCTTGCAAACGAAGTAGTTGTCGTACTCTCGAAGTGAATTGACAATGCGAAGAAAGAGCTTTCGGTTCATGCGATACCGGCGCCGGAATATCTTGTCGCCGTGCAGGGGAACATCAACAAAGTAGTCGGAGTAGAGCAAACAATAGCCCTCCGAACGGCCCCTCTCCTTTCCCTTCCGGCGACCCATCTTGGAACCTCCTCGCTGCGGCGCCTTGTTGGCGCCGAAGAGGTCGGCCAAGCCGGCGAGCATCATGAGATGCTCGTCGTCCTGGGCGCCGGCGATTGCCTCATCCTCCAGCAATGCGGCGAAGAGTTCCTCATCGTCGGAGTCCATCTCGGAGGAGGCAATTCGCCGAACAGGCGCGGCGCGAGGTGGGCGCGGCTTTGCACCGGTGGGCTCGGCTTGGCGGACCACGGCGGCCAAGCGCCGGTGACTAGGCGGGGTTAGTCGGCGTTGGAAGAGGGGCCGACAGAAAGAAGCTTTTGGGCGGCGGAAACAGCTATCTAGCGGCGGCGCAGCAGCCGGCGGCGGCAAGGGTGGTGGGGGAGAGGTGTTCTTTTTGGGTCGGTTTGGCCTGACAGTGGGCCACGCACGCGTTTTCGTTTCGTCCGGCGCCCCCAAGCGCCCCCAGCGCGCTGGGTTCGGGTTGAGTTCGCCGGACTCAAAATCGGCTCGATCCGGCGCTAATTGGGGTCTTGGGGGCGCGGCTGGACGAAATACGTCCGTTCGGCGCTAGTTTCGCCGTCTTTGGGGCGTCTTGGGGGCGCGGGTGGAGATGTTCTTAGTCGAGGACTGCTGCTAAGGATTCAGTTTTCTCGCTGATGCCTCGCACCGTTCTCGTCCGGGGCGGCAGGGGTGTGTGTGTTGTGGGGTGGGGTGGGGTGGGGGGGGGGGGGGGGGGGGGGCGGCGGACACGGCATGGCATGCTACGGCGGTGTCGTCCGGCTCCGGCTCCGGGTCCGCCGGGTGGGGGCGGCGTTTCCTTGGCCAACCTGTGCTGTGCTCTCGTCGGTAGGCGTTGAGGCCGTCCGTCACTTGATTGGTTGGCTGGCTGGAGCCAAGCGACCCATGATTATCCGGTCAAGTGTTTGTGCTTATCTGCAAGATTTTCGTGTGCTTGGACCTTTGCATCTTTGCACACCTTCCTCTGCCCTAGTATCTGGGATGATCTTGTCCTTTTTACTCTGCGTATTTAAATTTTATATTAAAAAATATTAACATCTATAATACCAAATATATATATATATACTATAAAACTATATTTTGTGATGAATCTAACAATACTGATTTGACATTGTGAATATCACTACTTTTTTTCTATAAGTTTGGTGAAAGTAGAGATATTTTAACTTCGGACAAAACTTATATGCAGACTAAATAAGACCAGAGAAAGTACTACCTCATCACAGTTTATAAGGCCTGCACGTACTCTTAGATTGTTAATTTAACCAACATAACATAAGATATATATATATAACATAAATAATATATTATATAAAAATATAACATATGAAGTTTTCAATGGTATACTTTTTACATTTATCTTATGTTATACTTCCTCCGTTCCTAGATATAGGGCGTATAGTTTTTGGCACGGAAATTAAAAAACACACGTGGAGGAAAAATTACACCAGGTTTGAAAGGGATTATTCGTAGGTAATTGATGTGAGCAAATAGAGGGGTTTACAAGAAATAAGGAAAAATGATCAAAAAAATTAAAATAATGTTCAAACGAGTGTTGTAACACAATACACCTTTTATTTTGGACTTTTTCTAAAATGGCTATACGCCGTATATCTAGAAACGGAGGAAGTATTGGTTAAGTACTTAAATTAACGACTTAGGATTATACGCAGGTCTTATAAACTGTAATGGAGATGGTACCATCATATTCCCTTGTTTATGGATCCATATATCACTTTGGTGGTGAAATTCTTCAGACAACATGCATGACGTTTTTCTAGGAGTTTCAGGGCCAGTTTTTTTGCAGCTTATTTTCAGAGGTGGAAATAAGCTGCCCCTCCCCCAGCTTATTCTAGAATTTCAACATAAATTTTTATTTTAGAAGCTTGCTAGTCAATCTTTAACTACTAGGCTTCTAAAATAAAAATTTAAGTTGGGCTTTTAAAATAAGCTTGGGGAGGGGTAGCTTATTTTTAGCGATGAATGTTGTGACCCTCAATTTGGCTGGGGATTAATGATGCACTTTTTTTCTTGAGTCCATTGAAGGAGCCAGCCGCGTTGTCTAAACGGAAGCTTTTCGTCGTCGTCCCCCCCCCCCCCCCCCCCACCCCACAATGGTGCACTTTTTTTGCTTCTTTAGCACATTGAATGAATAAAATTGGTTGAGCCGCAAGTTGGGACGCGATCAATCATATACCTGCCCCGTGCCCACCCCCTTAATCTCTACCCTGATCTCAAAAGGTCCGGTTTATCTTTTTTTTTAAACTCAAAAGGTCCAAGAAACGTTTGCCCCTCACACACACACCCGGATGCACGGCGTACTCCGTGGTCAGTCAAGGCGACCATCACGCGGCCATGTGGTGCCACGGCGTCGATCACTGATTGTGTGTATCCGCAATGATCCTCACCCGGTTAAGAAATTGCAACATGGCCGATCACCCTCTCGCTCAACATCAGTGGATAGTGTGTTTACAGTCCTGGAGATGCGAGCCGCAGTAAAATGTTTCTGTAAATCCCTCTTGGTTAGAGTGAAAGCTCTGTGAGGTTCAAACATGGTGATCCGGGCTCACGCAGTGCATATTCCGGAGCTCCCCCTCTTGATCAGTGTGAGATGCTCTGTGAGGTTCAAACATGGTGATCCGGGCTCAAGCAGTGCATATTCTTTCTGAAGCTCCCCCTCTCACCCCTTGGCTTCGAACAGAGCGAGATGCTCTGCCTCTGCCTCTGCGGCGCGCGCTCGCCTGGGATCGGGCGACGATTAATGGCGCCACGCAGCATGGAGATCGGAGAGCGGCGGATTCCATGCGGGGTTTCACGAAGCTCGAAACCTCTTTTCTCGAGCCGGGATGAGCTCCAGCATCGATCGGCTCCCGAGTCCACGGGGGCGCGCGCGAGATCGCGGATGTTTTGGATCGACTCCGACGGCCAGCGAGCGCACGAGCGCTATCTGTAAATTTGTCAACGGGTTAATGGCGACTTAAGTAAGCATTGGTGGTTAGTATAGTGTCCTAACTGCATGTCTGCGCCCCGCATGTGTCGTCTTGACCTCGGTTTGCGTTGCTAAACTCCGGCTTCAGGAGATGTTAATTGCGGATGAGATTAAATAGTGGCTCACCGAATTAATGCGGGATTCAGGTCACTTGATGTTCATCAATTTATTTATCCCAGCGACATTTGTGGTAAGCTTCAAACTTCAAAATCTACCTACTCCACTGGCCACTCCGTGGTTGATCCGTACTGTCACTAGCCCTCGACCCTCGTTAATGCCATGGGGTAACTTCCTCGTCAACTTTTACCCCTTCATAGGATACTCTTCTGTCCTCTAATCTTCAGATAGTACTTCTTCTTTCCTCAGAAAAGAAAAACACTGTTAAAAAAAACCAAGTAAACATTCAGATACTCGCGTTATTCAGAGAGAATAGATGCTTGGATTGGGATGGAATGGAAGCACGGGTACTCTCTGAAGTTGCATTCAAATCGACGTTTCCATCTCCATCAATTAATTGCACGGGTACTTGATCAGCGCAGTAGAATCTACTACACTGCGGTAGTACTGGCTGTGCTGCCACACATTGACACATGGCTATGTTCAGAAAATCACTTGCACTGTTTCAAACCTGACATGCTAGCTGATAGTAGATAGCTCCTGGTTGCAGCTCCATAATTTGGACGGGATTCTCTCCTTCGCCATTACTTCGATTCCCTCTTTCAGAGTTCAGACGCCATACCAGTTGTTTTTGGCTATTTTCCATGGCTGTTTACAATGTCAAACACCTCTACTTTACTCACTGTACACATGAACAGATTGTGGGCACGGGCAGATGTTGTTTATTCCAGGGGGATCCACCAGAGTAGAAATTAGTAAAAAGCCTGCATTTTTATCTTTGTTAAGCGATTCAGTGTCTGGTGTTTCAGGCAGTGATTACTGCTCCGATTCATTACTAGTATGGGGTACTGACAGGTACTCATTCTTACGACTGTGATTCAAAGTTTGAAATTTGAATTTTAGAGGATGTGGTGTGAGTTAACAGTGAAAGAAAGGCAAGGTTATTTATTACTACTAGTCAAGTTGATCGTCTTGCTAGAAACTGTGGCTTCAGCACTTCATGAAAGTAGATCTTCAGATCCAATACCGGTACGATTATATCTCCATGAAAACTGCATCTCACCCAAGATTATTGGTAGGTAATACATGCACATCCCGTACTACGACAGTGATGAACTAGCCAGCATACTACGTAGTACTAGTAGTACAAACCAGCAGCACGGAACCTTTCAAGTTCAATACTTTCTTTAGGCCCTTTTTGGTACATAGGATAGGAAAATTGCTGGGACACGAAAAAAATATACAGGAATTGTCGAATTGAGATGTCATACTACCTCACAGTTCTTGTGGACTTCTATAAAACAAATGATTGAGAACAGGTAGCCATTTGGATTGCAGGACAGGAAAAACATAGGAAATACTTTTGAGTTTCAAACTACTGGTGTTGCTTTTCTTCTTCCTTGACAACACGTCGCATAACACTACTGATTGGCAGATTGGCACTCTAACCTACCACGTTTATCAACCATCGTGCTAATCTGAAGGAACAATACTAAAGAGAAAATCAGGCAAACAAACAAGGAAAAAGGGAAGCGTTTTCCTCTTGCCGCGGCGAGGAAAAACCCTAGTTCGGCTCCTACTCGTCCCATCGCTGTCAGGGTGCACCACCGGGCAAAGCCCCTGAAACACCACCGTTTGATGCCTTGTGGAATAGCTTGGTATGACAAGGAGGGCCGTCTGTAGTGCGGCAATAGCGGGTCTGAGTTGGCGGCTCAGATCCCGCGTCTCAGCAACCTTCCACGATGTCTCGGTCTGTCTTGCTCATCGGAGAGCTTTAGGTAGTCTATGTGCCCTGGTTGGGGAAGCGACGCTGCCCCAGTTTAAAAACAACTAGATGATTGCTGCGGGAATCGTTACAGTATATTTTGATAAAATTTGGTTGTCCTGGTCTTTACCACTCCATATATGAAGAGATGTCCTCATCGATGTAAAATTTATTTAGTTATCTATGAAAATAAGCTACTTGGAATCAATATAAATAACCACCACAATTAATTTGAAATTGCAAATCTACACATGGCAAAAGAAATGTGAAATTTAATGAATAACAGCAGTCATATATATCTTATGGAGATAATATAACCAAACTATGTAAACCCATGTTTTGGCTTTGAATTTTCAACGATTTGTTTCCTACCAATACTAAATTTTAATGGTCGCATCTTATAATTTCTTGATCTGTTATTGGTTTCACAAAGGAATTAAAATTAGCAGAGAAAAAGTAAGCACATATATGTACTGCATGAAATAACTTATTGGTTGTAGCCAAAAGTCATTCAATAATAGGCATCAACAAAGAAATAGCAGATAAAATCATAATTTATTTAACGTGTTGGGAAGAGAAGTTGTACAATAACCTGTTCAATGGAGTAAATCCCAAACTTGCATATAGTCAAAAAAGAATTGTCCAAATTCAAAGAGGAAAGGAATGAGAAAAACAGAGAAATATATTAGCAATCATCACACACTATGTAATGAAAAAGATATATACGTACATGGGAAAAACGATAATGACACTCTGCTTCATATGTTGATCACGAGACATATCCATAGTCATGCCTTTCCTGCATAAAATTGCTCGACAATCCCAGCATTTGTAACCAAAGATAAAAGTTGTAAAGAGTTGTGGTTCCCGACCATCAGCTGATAACTGAATTATTTGCAAGAGGAACGTCTGTACTTGAGAAAGCTTTGCCAATTGAATTTGCGACGGATTCAGAAAAAATAAACATCTTCTACTGCTTTTGGGAACTCTGACTCCTCAAAGAACAACTTCATGGCTTGTTTTTTGTTGTATGATATTGCATCAAAACCTCCATGGCAATTAAAAACCTACTAAAAGATAACACGGTTAGTTCAAATAGTGCCAGAAAATCTCCGTGGAAATCCATGTGGAAGTACACTTCATAGCGTAGGTTGGTTTGGTGTGGGAGGACGGATTATTTGGGCATGGAGGTGGTGAAGCGTAGCTATAGGAAGTCGCATGCAGCTTTCCTTGTGGAACAAACCCAAATTTCCGTATTGATTCATTTCAATTGCGTGGAGAAGGAGAAGCATCTTGACTATCTAGGAGACCAAAAGAACAGTAATGTGCAACATGTGTACACCTGGTTCGATCCCATTGTAACTGACCGATCCAGCCACCAGCGGCGCTGAAGCTAGCTTGGCCAGAACAAAATAGACACAAGACGGGAGGAGGGCCAAAGTAAAATCCAATCCGTGACCCCAGTCTCAACGATGCTCAGGGCACCCCGATCGGCACCAGCTGAGACTGAGACAGAGCCGCAGTAGATGCTCGGCAATCCCTAAACCGTGGCAAGGCACACGGGGCGACAGAAGGTAGTGAGACCTGAGTTCGTCTGCGCCGCGAGGCATCCGACAGCATGAGCGACGTAGTGAGACAGATGGGGATCGGGAGAGATGCAGCCTCATGAGAGAAGAGTCGAGGGAGTAATAATGGAAGAGGAAATCGCTTGATTGACCCATCAGTTACGGGAGGCAGAAGAGGAAGCGGCCGCTCTCTTCGGCAAACATAGGCTCCTACGCGTGCATCAAAACGGATGAAAAATAATGATGAAAACTTCAGAAGAGATCAGGCGGCTGCACACGGCTGGGATATATTGAATCAACGCTTTTTCTTCTGCAAAGGAGGTGCCACGTGGCTGGATGTGAATGGATGCTGAGGTGTCTATGTTGCATGTTGAGATAAATCAAGTAGTGGGGATGATCTATTATAGTATTGTAGATTATAGATGTCCTCCTTGTCCTTTCTCCATTCTTTCGATGGGCTTAGCGCCAGTGAAGGGTGTGTGGAGGTATGTATTTGGGGGATCTTCCTAGATCCAAACAATCTTGGTCTACGGGAGAATCGTGTGGGTTCGAGCGACACTTGTGGTATTTGGTGTATTTGTTGGTTCTTTTCGATGTTTTCTTCTTTGGGATGGCATATTGATACACGGATCTCGGTTACTGACATCTTTTGCTCTAAATCGTCAACTTTTTGGTGATCTAAAAGCTTTCGGTAAGCAAAATTCCTCCACCAAGATGAAGGCATAGATGCGAAGACGAGTTTTGCTCACGGCTTGCCGTTGGTGGATTTGGGAGAAATAATACTTTTACACATTTACAATTTGAATGCAATTGTCTTTTTTTGTAAGGGTGTTTTTGTAAGAACATGTAATACTTGATATATGACCTATGACTGTTGATACTTCCCATCATGATGATTTTGTGAGAGTAAAATGCACCGTAGGTCCTAAAAGTATTCAAACTGTGTCATCTAGGTCCTAAAAGTTCTAAAATGCACATCCAAATCCTAAAAGTAAATAAATAGTCCATCACAAGCCCTAAACGTGGCTAACCAAGCCATGTGCAACTTGAATGTGGCTAACCAAGGAATATGGCAACGCAAGTAGAGCCGTTTTGGTAGAAAACACCAGTACTTGTTGACAATAACTTTCACATCCCACCTCCAGTTGTGGTGATTCAAAAAACAAAATCGTTCTTCTCAATAGGACGAACAATTTATAGTCAACAAGCAGCAACTCGGTTTAAATATATGATCATTGAGAGCAATAAGGTCTACAGCATCATGATCATACATCATTTTCAAACATCTCAGATAAAGTCTAAATTCAGGTTTCTATTACAATAGAACCATAGAAAAAGGAAGATAAAGGATGTGCAAGTAAACCAATAGCACTCACTTCATGCATGAGGTTTAGCTCAACACATCATTTTTTTCTTGTCATGTCCAAAATGTAAAACTTTTTTTCAACCAAAATGCACATCTTTCTTCACCGGAGTTCCAGCCACCAATCACCGCCTTCTCTTACCCGTGAGAAAGTAAGATATGAGTCGTCAAATCGCCCCGGGCTATTCCTCTGCGAGGGAATCCACGTCGACGTAGCCGGTTAAATTGCACGCGGCCTGGTCAGCCGTATTTAGGACCCGCGGTGGACAGTTTATTTAGTTTTAGGACTTGGATGTGCATTTTAGAACTTTTAGGACCTAGATGCATTTTACTCATTTTGTGAAGACTCTAAAAGGTTTTGCACGTGACTTTTTGGTTTTCCGGTTTTACATCTAGTTTCGGTTTTTAAATTCTATAAAATTTAATAATAAACTATTTTGATAACGAAGACGAAGATGAAAGAGAAGGAGTCATGTCGGATCTTCAATTGGGCAAAGCAATAGATGCCTGGGATAAAAGAAAAAATTACTACTTTAAACCTTGAATTCGTAGAGGTTCGATGATCTGAACCCCAAAGTTGAGTTCTATGTCGTTCGCATCATAAACTATTGAATCCGGTCTAAAACCAAACCTTGAACCTATTTTTTTTAGAGAGAGAAATTAAACCCAAAATTGTTGGGTGTAAACACGACTGGACGGGCCCAACAGGCGTGAAGTGCTCCCACTTTACAATATTATTTTTTATAAAAAGGTGAATGAATGTTGTAAAATGCGAACACATTTTTAATGCGTGATTGTTTTTAAAATTTAGTTTTTTAGTGCAAACTTTTTTGCAGTACCAACATTTTCTAAATATTATAATTCAAAGTTTTGGAGTACGAACATATTTTGAAATATGTTAACATTTTTCGAGAATTTAATGTTTTGTGTGTGGACATTTGTTGAGTGCGAACTTTTTGTAAATATTATTATTTTCTAGTGTTAATTTTTTTAAATTTTTTTTGGAGTGCGAACATTTAAAAAAGACAAATTGATTGTGAACAGTTTTTGTTTTTTTGGCAAGTGCAGTTTTTAAAACAATTCTAAAAAATTAAGTGGAAACAATTTTTTAAATGGGCAAATATGTTTTAAAATTCCCATACATTTTTAGATTTTATATTATTTTTTTGAGAATTTGAAAATTTGTTACTATGGAAATGTTTATTATTATTTCGAAATTGAAAATAAGAAAATAAAGTAAAATTTCAAAGATTTGAAAACAAAGAAAAACTAAAACAAAGCGATCGTCTACTCCAGTGGTTCGGCCCGATTAATCCTAATGTTGAACCAAACAGGAGCCCTCCCTTTTCTCGGTGAGCCAAACAGATTCAATATTGGATTTAGATTGGGATTCAACAGTTTAAGGGACAGTTATTTTGACGGCTTCTCCCAGAAGCTGCCCTCCCCCAACTTCTCTGAGAAGCCGCCTGACGGGGATCAACCCCGGCAAATCCCATGGTCAGGGACCCTGGGTTAGTCATGAGAGGCACAGGTTGGACGATAGCTCGTCGGCAAACAGGAGGACACGTTCCTGCTCGATATTATTGATGAGGGAGATGCGATTACAGTAGATGCCAAGGCTGGAGCGCTCAAGGCTAGGGTTACAGATGGTATTGGATCCTCGGACGGCGGACAAGCGACACATGGGGCAATATTTACCCAGCTTCAGGCCCCCGGAGGGAAAACCCTACATGCTGCTTGTCTGATCTTGTATTGATGATGATGTACAGGGGTGCCGTGAGGGCTTTGGTGGAGAGAGATCTGTCTAGTCCTATGCGTGGGGGTTGAGATCTTGTGTTGTGATTGTGACCTGACGTCTAGAGATGTGGCCCTGCCTCGCTTTATATAGTTAGCCAGGTAGGGGTTTACAAGAGTCCTAGTCGACTACAAGTAAGAGTCCTTGTCTTGCGCCTCAAGTCTTCGGCTTCACGTCTTATTCCATCATGTCGGTGTCCACGAGTGGGCCTCTGGTGGGCCGCCAGCCATGACACGCACCAGGTACCCTCACGTAGAGGTTCTGTACGACTGCGTAGTCGGCAGGATGCTTTTGTGTGCGACTGTGTAGTCGTCTTTGGCGACTGATCGAGAATGTATAAAGGTTTTGGAATCAGAGCATATAAGAGTGTAAAAAACTTAGCTGTAGGATCGACGCAGCGGAGGATGTCGAAGATGAGCAGTCGACGATGAGCAGTCGACGAGGCGAGAACGGAGTCGATGTGATGGCGACTGCGACGTTCAGCCCCCGAGTCCGCGAGCCCCCGAGTGTTGAGGTGGCGGAGTTGCGCAGCGAAGTCGTCGTGATGAATTTATCCGACGAGTGACGAGAGGACTCGATGCGTCGATTCCTGCGAGATGGAGCTCGGTACGGGAGAGCCCATACAAAGGAGCTCGGCGCAGCATGATTCGTGTGCTTGGAGTCGAAAGTGCGGCAAGTGACCGAGAAGGACTCGGCGCGCCTGGTGGAGTCGACGTGAAGAAATTTCGCGGCATGTATCCACACTGGAGCCGATGAAGTTGATGTCGTTATTGATGTCGAAAAAGTGCTAGCCCCCGAGCATCGAGTGCGCGTCGTAATTCGTCCGTGGTTGATGTAGAGGACGGAGTCGATGCCGCGGCCGTGGTCGATGTCGCGCCCGAAGTCGATGTAGAGGACGGAGTCGATGTGGCGGACGGAGTCGATGCCTTGCCCGTAGACGTGTGCAGCCTGATTCCGCAATCTGTTGCGGCGACGGTTTCAACTGGGGTTTTTTTTCTTCTTCGATCTGGATCTTCATAGTGAATCATTGTTGATGTAGTCGCCGAGTCGTCGAGTTGTCGATTGCTCGTCGTGTGCTGTTGTTGTAGCGGCTTGAGTCGATGTAGAAACATTGGTGAGTCATCCATGGCATGTCGAGTTGGAGTAGAAGCCTTGTGGGTCAAGATTGAACCCGAATTCGCGATTGGAAATTCGCGATCTCGCGTAGATCCAAAAACGCGTTGCAGTGCGAGAGCCGCTGACGGAGATCTAACCGTTGGAATTTTCTGAATTGTTTTGTGCTGATGGGGGATTAAATCCCGCATGCTTTCATCGGAGGGATCTTCATGTTGATGTCCGAGATAATGTCAGGAATTTTTGTGCTGGAGTCGCGCGGAGTTCCGTCAGATTCCGAGAGTGCTTCAGTGCGCGGGTCGATGAGGGAGATCCAGCCGTTGGAATTTGCTGAAATTTTCACAGAGGTTCAAAAATTGATTTTCTCATCTTTCCACCGAAGGGATCGTCGAGATGAGCTCTGAGTCGCCGTCGCGAGTGCCCGCAACACAAACTTTTTTTTGTCCTGTAGGTTGCGCGTGAGCGCTTTTGTTGATGTCGATCTTCGAGTGGCGCTTGACTTTTTTCTTGTTTTCTCATGTAGATCTTGATGTAGTTGTTAAAGAAGCCCTTGAGTTGTGACTTGCTGGAGACGGGACCGCCAAGATCGCGATTCCAACCTGCGTAGTTCCCACATACGGCGCCAACTGACGGGGATCAACCCTGGAAAATCCCATGGTCAGGGACCCTGGATTAGTCATGAGAGGCACAGGTTGGACGATAGCTCGTTGGCAAACAGGAGGACACGTTCCTGCTCGATATTATTGATGGGGGAGATGCGATTACAGTGGATGCCAAGGCTGGAGCACTCAAGGCTAGGGTTACAGATGGTATTGGATCCTCGGACGGCGGACAAGCGACACATAGGGCACGATTTACCCAGCTTCAGGCCCCCGGAGGGAAAACCCTACATGCTGCTTGTCTGATCTTGTATTGATGATGATATACAGTGGTGCCGTGAGGGCTTTGGTGGAGAGAGGTCTGTCTAGTCCTATGCGTGGGGGTTGAGAGCTTCTGTTGTGATTGTGACCTGACGTCTAGAGAGGTGCCCCTGCCTCGCTTTATATAGTTAGCCAGGTAGGGGTTTACAAGAGTCCTAGTCGACTACAAGTAAGAGTCCTTGTCTTGCGCCTCAAGTCTTCGGCTTCACGTCTTATTCCATCATGTCGGTGTCCACGAGTGGGCCTCTGGTGGGCCGCCAGCCATGACACGCACCAGGTACCCTCACGTAGAGGAGTCGTGGGGTCACCCCCTCGTCACCGCCCCAAAAAGTTAGGGAGACTTCTGGAATGACCTAACACGGGGCATTCTGGAAGCTTCCCTAACTTTTTGGGGCGGCTTCTCAGAGAAGCTGGGGGAAGGGCAACTTTTGGGAGAAGCCGCCAAAAGACTAAGGTTCGAACGATTTTGAAAGGACCACGATGTCGCCTAGAGGGGGGTGAATAGGAATTTTAAACCTTTTATGGATTTGTTAATATCCGGATGCGGAAATAAACTAAGCGGATACTTAACAAGCACAAATCCTTAATATACTAGGCTCAACTAAGTGCAACAACAACTTTATTCTAAACAATATGAACACGATAATGATACTAGTAGGCACAAGTAAGTTACACAAACTTACACAAGATATATATCACACGATGTGGATATGTGAGATACAATATACCAATTCACACAAGGAACAATATGGAACAATAGTTGCACGTATGAATTGCGGAGTATAATGTGTTGGCCTAAAACAATCACTACGATATGATAGCCAACACAATATAATGAGGACAACAAGATATAGTGAATGCAAGGTCAAGTGACCAAAGTAAATCACAAGTAGTGAGATAGGGTTAGAGATAACCGTAGACTCGGAGACGAGGATGTATCCCGATGTTCACTTCCTTGGTGGGAAGCTACTCACCGTTTGGAGAGAGTGGGTGTTACCACGAAGGCACACCAACGCCATGAAGTCTCACCCTATTCCCCTTGAGATATCACCACGAAGGAGATTCCCAACCACTAGTGGTAGACCTTGAGGCGGCCTCCAAACCTTCACAAACTTTCCGGGGGGAAAATCACAAGTTGATTCCTCACCGGAGCACTGATGGCTTCTCGCCCTTCGTTGGTTACCCCAAGTGGAAGGTTAAGATGTAGCGCATCAGCAAGTTTCCCTCGGTGAAGATACCAAGGTTTGTCTCCAGTAGGACTCCAGAGATGATAAGTAGGTGTCAGCGGCGCAACTGACGTGGACCTGCACAAAGACACAGATAACTTTGTTCCCAACGAAGTTCAGAGAGGTTGTCAATCTCTCCGTTCTTGTTGTTCACAAAGGGTAAAACACAAGGGATAATGATAGCAATTGAAAGTAAATGCAGAAAAGTAAATAAAGCGTGGAAACAGTAATAAGGATATGGACTGGGATACGAGATGTTCACTAGTGATGTCTCTCTCCCAAAAGACGATAAAACTGCTATGCGAGGTAAACAAATTACAGAAGGGCAATTGACATGATTATGAATGCACCGCAATGCTAACTATGCTACAAAAGAAAGGAAGAGGTTCAAAAGCACGGGCAGTACGCCAAAATAAGTAGACCATAATCCAACTGCATCTACTACTAATCATCCACCTTGAGATATCTATCCAGAACATCTCGCTGGTATTAAGTTGCGAGCCCCACCCAAAGTGTAAACCCAAAGCAACAGACAACTGCATTAAAAAGAACTTTGCGTAAAGTAAACAATCCTTGCAACCGCGGTTACAAGCACCGTTGTTTTCCCCCTTGTGGCAACAACACATCCCCTAGACTCATGTTTCTGTCACTCAAGCGTGTCATCGGGGGGGCATGAACCCACAATCGAGCACAACGTTCCCTCTTGGAGTCACTACCTACTACTTGGCCAAAGCAATAAACAGCAACGGAGAACATGCAAGAATTACTTAGGAACAAAAATATAAGAGATAAAAACAAAATATATTACTCTATCACAATCTGAACATAATCTCATAATCCATCAGATCCCATCAAACTCAGCATAGCAACAGCAGAAATATTACAAAAGTGCCTCGATCATGTAGGGCAGCTCATGAGGTCTAAACCATGAAGATCAATGAGGGGAGGAGAACATCACATAGCTACTAATCACGGACCCATGGTACAAGGAAAACTACTCACGAGACATTCGGGGAGCATCCATGGTGGAGAGGAGATGATGGCTTCTCGCCCTTCGTTGGTTACCCCAAGTGGAAGGTTTGAGATGTAGTGCAGCAGCAATTTTCCCTCGGTGAAGATACCAAGGTTTGTCTCCAGCAGGACTCCAGAGATAATAAGTAGGTGTCAGCGGCGCAACTAACGCGGACCTGCACACAGACACAGATAACTTTGTTCCCAACGAAGTTCAGAGAGGTTGTCAATATCTCCGGTCTTGTTGTTCACAAAGGATAAAACGCAAGGGATAATGATAGCAAGTAAAAGTAGTAAAGTAAATATAGCGTGGAAACAGTAATGAGGATATGGACCGGGATACGTGATGTTCACTAGTGATGTCTCTCTCCCAAAAGACGATAAAATTGCTATGCAAGGTAAACAAATTACAGAAAGGCAATTGACAGGATTATGAACGCACCACAATGCTAACTATGCTAGAAAAGAAAGGACGAGGTTCAAAAGCATGGGCAGTACGCCAAAATAAGTAGACCGAAATCCATCTGCATCTACTCCTAATCATCCACCTTGAGATATCTATCCAGAACATCTCGCTGCTATTAAGTTGCGAGCCCCACCCAAAGTGTAAACCCAAAGCAACAGACAACTGCATTAAAAAGAACTCTGCGTAAAGTAAACAATCCTTGTAACCGCGGTTACAAGCACCGTTGTTTTCCCCCTTGTGGCAACAACACATCCCTAGACTCATGTTTCTGTCACTCAAGCACGTCATCGGGGGGCATGAACCCACAATCTAGCACAACGTTCCCTCTTGGAGTCACTACCTACTACTTGGCCAAAGCAATAAACAGCAACGGAGAACATGCAAGAATTACTTAGGAACAAAAATATAAGAGATAAAAACCAAATATATTACTTTATCACAATCTGAACATAATCTCATAATCCATCAGATCCTATCAAACTCAACATAGCAACAACAGAAATATTACAAATGTGCCTCGATCATGTAGGGCAGCTCACGAGGTCTAAACAATGAAGATCAAAGAGGGGAGGAGAACATCACATAACTACTGATCACGGACCCATGTGATACGTCTCAAACGTATCTACTTTTCCAAACACTTTTGCTATTGTTTTGCCCTCATTCTTGCATGATTTGGACGAAACTAACCCGGACTAACGCTGTTTTCAGCAGAGCTGCCTGTTTGGTTTATTTGTGCGTGGGAAAATGGATTTTTAGACGTCCCAGAAAATTCCCAGAAAAATACCAGAAAATCCACGCACCCGAAGGAGCCAGATGCCAGAAGTGGGACCAGAGGGGAGCCCTGGGGGCCCCAGCCCCCCCCTGACGCGGCCAGGGGTGAGGCCGCGTCCTCTGGCCGCCTGGGCTGCTCCCCCTCCTCTGGTGCCCTACCGAGGCTCCTATTTATCCCCGTGACGAGAAAAGCCCAAAACAGAAGTCGTTTTCCCAGTTTCCGTCGCGGAGCCGCCGCCACCCTCTGTTCATCTTCTGGAGGGCTAATCTGGAGGCTGATTTGGCCTCCGGAGAGGGGAGATCGTCGCCATCGTCATCACCATCGCCACTCCATCCATCCTCCATGACTTCTCTTCATATGTGTGAGTAATTCCCTGTTGTAGGCAAAGGGGATGGTAGGGATTGGATGAGTTTAATTATGTAATAGTTCGTCAGATTGTTGGGGGCATGTTGCCTATCATCTACTTTGGTGTTTATCATCTTTGCTACAACTTGTTGTTCTTAATGCTTGTCACTTTGGGCCCGAGTGCCATGTTTTCAGATCTGAACCCTATGTGTTTTCATGAATATATTTGTGTTCTAGATCCTATCTATGAGTTGTATGCACCTATTATGGTCCGGAACCGGCGATCCCAAAGGTGACAGCTTGGGACACCAAAGGGGACGGTCCATAATTTGAGGATTCCATGTATCCATTGAGTTTATTGCTTTGTTCCGGTGCTCTTTGACAGGAGCACCTTAATCTCCATAAGTTCCTTTTGGCCCCGTTCGTAGCGGGATGGTAGGACAAAAGATGTTGTGCAAGTTCTTATTGCAAGCACGCACAACTACCTACGGGATACATGCCTATTGTTTGATATTTGCCTAGATGATCATTGCTTTTATGTGTGCCTTGCCCCGTGTTAGAATCTATTATATGTTTACTCTCATCCATGCAGCGCCCAACCATCCATCTCCCTAGCCTACAGTGTTTTCAATCCTGCTGGTCATTAGTTGTTACTTTTTACTTTTGCTGTTGCTATCATCACTATCATATTATAGATACTACTTATCTATCGTTGCAAGCAAGTATATTTCAGGTGCGGTTGAATCGACAACTCAACTGTTAAAGCTTATAAATACTCTTTGGCTCCCCGTGTGTCGAATCAATAAATTGGGTTAACTTACCCGCGAAGACTATCTCGATCCCTTTCGCCTGTGGGGCATCAAGCAACGTTTTCTGGCGCCGTTGCCGGGGAGCATAGAAATATTTACAAGTCTAATTGAAGTATCCTGCCTGCTGCATATCATCCGCTATGGGTAAGAAAGGAGACCCCAAGGTTCCGATCTTACCATCCCGTACAAGAAAAGGTACCGTTCTGAACACTAGTGCTACACTTGATTCACCTTCTGTTATGAGTAAGTTTACTTCACCACCACTACATGATGCCTTTATTGAGTCTGTCACTATGTCCGATACTTTTGATGATGCTTCCACTAATCTTGATGATGCTACTTTTCTTGGTCAATATATTGAAACTCAGACTGCTAAGGCTGCATCAAAATCCAAGACCGAGACCCCTACTACCTATATTCCTACCTGCAAAACCTTTGGTTACCCGAGCTTAGATGAACTCAGGGAGAAAATCCTTGATGACGATTATGTTACTCTTGATGATGATTTTTGCAGGGAACTCAGAGAGTGTGTCGACTCTGGCCCTGGTGCTGTTAAAGAGTTGCTCAAAAGGCACGCCATGAAGAAAAAAGTTATTCCTGATCCTCAATCTGCCACATCTCCTATATGCATCACTGATCCTGATTATGATTTTTCTGTTGATCTTTCACTTATATCTACAGTCGAGGCTGATCCCTTTTATGGAAGAGAAAATGATGATGCTATAGCACACTTGACCAAACTCGCTGAGTTAAGCAACCTATTCACTACTGATGATAAGATACAAAACTTCTATGTGGCCAAGCTTTTTCCTTTTTCTTTGAAGGAAGACGCTAAATCATGGTACGATGCACTACCTTATGGTTCCATTAAAAGTCCTCAGGACTTAGTCAAATTCTTTGTTGATAAATATTTCCCAGCTCATCTGCAACATGCTGCTTTGCAAAGAATCTATAACTTTAAACAATTGCAGGATGAGCAACTCCTTAAAGCTTGGGGGAGGTTTTGTGATTTACTTAAGGTTATGCCGGGACATGGAATCCCCAAGAATGAACTGCTTGATATATTTTACGCTGGTTTAACCGATGAATCCAGATCCTATCTCGATAGTTGTGCTAGTTGTGTTTTCAGGGAAAGAACGCTGGACGATGCAAAAGAATTAATGTGCAAAATTGCCAAGAACTATGAAGACTGGTCCGTTCCTGAACCACTTCTACCACCGAAGAAAAGGGCATGCTTGTTCTGAACCCCGAAGATATGCAAGAAGCAAAGAAGTCTATAAAGGAGAAAGGTATTAAAGCCGAAGACGTGAAGAATTTACCGCCTATTGAGAAGTTGTGCGAGCCTACTACTCACCCTCCCTTGGTAGAGGTTCACTCTCTATTAGACTTTACTGAAAGTGACATCCCTAAAGGTAAGCCTCCCGACCAATGTTTAGATGAGCTTGATAATTTTATTGTTAAGCAAGACCATTTTAATAGGAAGTTACAAAGTCAGTTGCATGATAATTCTCTTGCTATCAAAAGTTTGTGTGATGTTCTAGAAAGAACAATTAATGATGTTAAATGTCTTGTTAAGCATTTTCATATGGTTCATACTCAGCTTGAACAAATTTCTAATGTGCAAAAAGATTTGCTTGATAATAATGCCAAACATGACATACAAGCTTATGGAATCAAAACTAGGGGTGGAACACACACCCAGGACCCACTCTATCCTGAGGGGCATCCAAAGAGGATCGAGCAAGATTCCCAAGTACAAGAAGAAGACGAGATTGTTAGCTCTCTGAGCAAGAAAAAGAAGAAAAAGAAACACAAGGAGGCTGACAATCCCGATGATCCTATTACAAGTGAAAAGCCAGCTGTTGATCCTAATTGCATATCTACCTCCGATGCTGAAACAGAAGACGGTGCTGAGCCTGAAGAAAAGGACGTAGAGAAGGATGATTCTCTCAAGGTAAGAGAAATAAACGCAAGAGGTACTCTAAAGAAGACTTCATCGCAAGAAGACATGGGAAGGAAAGAGAACCATGGATACAAAAACCCATGCCCTTTCCAGGTAAGTCCCTCAAATCCAAAGAAGAAGAGCATTATAATAAATTTTGTGAATGGATGAAACCTCTTTTTCTTCAAATTCCTTTGACTGATGCTATTAAGTTACCTCCTTATTCGAAATATATGAAAGATATTGTTACTAATAAAAGAAAAGTTCCTAATGAGGCAATATCTACTATGCTTGCTAACTACTCTTTCAGTGGCAAGATTCCTAAGAAGCTTGGCGATCCAGGTACACCCACCATTCCCTGCTCCATAAAGAATAATTACGTCAGAACTTCTTTATGTGATCTTGGTGCAGGAGTGAGTGTTATGCCCTTCTCTCTTTACAAAAGGCTTTGTTTAGAGAAACTAATCCCTACAGATATCTCCCTTCAGATGGATGACAAATCAACAGCTGTCCCAATAGGTATTTGTGAGGATGTACCCGTTGAAGTTGCTAACTGTTTGATCCTTATAGATTTTGTTGTGCTTGACATGCCCGAGGATGGGAGCATGTCCATTATTCTTGGTAGGCCTTTTCTTAACACCGCAGGTGCTATCATTGATTGCAATAAAGGAAAGGTCACTTTCAACGTTGATGATAAAGAGCACACGGTGTATTTTCCAAAGAAAATCGACAAGAGGCATGGCCTTAACTCTATAGAGAATATCGAGACCGTGAAGATTGGAGAATGGGACTGTCCACTACATGTGCACCACAAATACAAAACCATTATGGTAGGGACAATGTCCATTAAAGTGAAGGTGCAATGATCACTTCATAAGAGGGGAGACTTTTTGTTCTATATATCGCCGGTTTGTTGGTAAGACTTGATCAACCTTGCTAGTGAGCTTGTTTTATATAGGTAAAAAGTTAAAACTTGTTATGTTTTCATTTGCTTTAGCTTTCATTCTCTTTGCTGTACCAAGTTTATATTTTTTGAAGCTTCACAATACTAATCACCGCCTTAAGTTTTCAGAAAGTTTTGCAGCTTTTTGAACTCCGAGAAATTTTCAACAGTGAAGTTTTCAGAAAAATCCAGAAAAATAAAAATAAAAATTTCATGCCGGGAGTGACCCAGAGGCACCTGGGGCTGACCAGGGGGGGCCACCAGTGGCCCAGGCGGCCAGCTGGCGCGGCCAGCCTGCCCCCTGGACGCGCCCACAGGGCAGCCAGCCAGGTAAGTCTTCTTCCTCCTCCTTCCTCTCTCTCCAAAAACACGAGTTCTGCACTTTGTTCTTGTGTTCTTGCTGCTCTCCGTCCAGAATTTCGATCTCTCTCTTACGACCCATCATTTGAGCTGAGATTTTGGGCAAATACTCCCTGGTATGTAACTCCTCCACTCCTCCAAATAGATTTTTGGTTGGTGGCTTCATTTGTGAGTATTTAGTAGCTCTTGGTGTTGTTTATATGAGCTTGCATGCATGTGTAGAATTTTATTTTCCAAGTTTTGATGCAAGTTTATGCCTTAGGTAAGTGAGTTGAGTAGTTTGCCTTAACTCACTTTGTTTAAATCCTTATTTTTGTAATTTATCAAAAATTTCAGAAATGAGTTTGCTAGGAAGAGCAAAGGGGTGGCTTGGGAAGAAAAGGCCCGAGCGCTCCGATCGAGTTACAAGAGCTGCAGTTTCACCCTTGACTGCTAGGGTGAGCTACAACGAAGATCCTGTGCCCTTAGAGTTGTTGGAGGACACAAATCAAGCACGTGCAATGACTTTCCCGTGCGATGAATTCCTTGAAGCTGCAGGAATCAGGGAGGAGTTCTATAATTTTTGTGCTAATGCAGGTTTGACACGGCTCGCAACGTGTCGTGTTACCCAGTATCAAAAACTCACCTCCTGTTTCATTAACAGTTTTAGATATAACCTTGTTGCTGGTTCTGTTGAGTTTAAAATTTACAACAATCTTTTGACCATGCCTTTGGAAAGGTTTTGTGAAATAATAGGTGTGCCGAACATGGGACTGACGACGAAGATGAGCTCTCAGCCCTCCGAGCTGAGAACCGTCTTCAACTCACTCTGTAGCATGGATACGAGGGATATTCATAGGTCAAAGATCTCCAGCATCTTATTTCCACACCTCAGGTATTTTGCGTATTATATTGCTAGAGGGGTGTTAGCTCGTGACAACACGAGCAACATATCTGGGCCGGATATTGCTATCCTGGCAACCGCCCTTTCGGGGAGGTTTGATTATAATGTGGGTGCCTTAATTGCTCGACGCCTTGCTATGAACGGTAACAAGGGAGACTTATTTGGTGGCGTTTACGCCACACTTATCCTAGAGTCTCTTGATGGCACCCCACACCCCGATGATAAGCCTTTTACTTATTTAAGTTTTGATCTTGCTGCTATGAAAAGGCATAAGTTTGTTACCATGACTTCCGAGTTTGGTAACCTTGATTATATCTTGCATTTCGGAGCCACCACGGAACGCAAGATCCATCTACCTGCACCTCTTTTGTTTGATTTTTCTCGCAGGAACGGATGGTCCTTTGATGCTACACAGTTCGATGAGTTCGTGGTCCAGCGTCAGTTTCATAACCCCATGGAGGGGGTTGTGCCCGACGAGGAGGAGCATGGTGAGTTTCCACCTTTCCAGGGAGAGGCCGTCACCCAGTTTGGTGAAGGGTTTTCCTCTGCTTGGAGCGCGGATCCTTCTTCGTGGGAGGATCCGAGGACTTCGGTGTACGCGCCGAAAGCCTCATACGACCCTTGGACTCACCCGTACTACCCTGGAGCAGGAGGCTCCTGGGGACATTAGCTACTACCAACTTAAGCCAAAAGCCTAAGCTTGGGGGAGTACGTGCCCTTCTCACTTTTCCATTGTATTATCCGTTCCATTTTATTCGCTTTGATCTTTTTGAAGCTTTTGCCCGTTTCTTCTTTCTTTCTTTCTTTGCAAAAGCAACAAAAATATTTTCTCTTTTCTTTTGTTTTCTTTTAACCTTTGAAAAACACAAAAAGATTTATTTTCTCTCTTTAGTTTGCTTTGTTTTCAGAGTTCAGCTCGAGTCCGTGGTGGCATTTGATTTTATTTCCTACGTTCGATCGTGCAAGTGACAAGGCAGTAATGACGAGGATCGACGAAAGGGAAGCAACTAGGAAAACCGGTATGAACTCTTCTTGTTTCTACTTTTGTACATATGCATGTACTCATGATCTAGAGACCAGCTTGTAGCGACTTAGTGTTGTGTTTACAATGCTTTCCCAGTGTTCATGCTTTCCTTGTGGCTAGTCTCAAATAGCTAGAGTACATAATGTGTTGTTGAAATTATTTACATGCATTTCATTGTTCATGGTTTGGCAAACTGGAGTGGTATTTCCCTTCGGAGAATTTTTGGATTGACTTGGCACATGTTCACACATGCTTATGACTTAAAAGTCTACTTTTTGCTTTGATGATCTTTTTGTTTCAGAATAGTTATATCACTTTCATGCCCGATTCAATGTTTCTTTGTCGCTCTGCATGATTATGACAGTTATTGCTCTCTAGTTGGTCGCTTCCCAGTCTTTTGCTAGCCTTTGCTCGCACCAAGCGGAATTCTGCTTGTGCTTCCAAACTCCTTTTCAAACCCAGTTGTTCCATTTGAGTCCACCATACCTACCTATATGTGGTATTTACCGGCCACTCCTAACTTAGATTTTCTTGTGCCATCTCGAAATTTATTCAAAAGCTTCCCTTTTTGTAACCGTACAAGCTCATGGTACGGTGAGGGGAAATCAGTATCTTTCATGCCAAAAATATTTTGACGGAAGTTTTAACTAGTCAAAACAGAAAAAGAAAAAAATATGAGAGTTACACCTCCCCCATACTTGATGATGGAGTGAAATGGACCAAATGCTGCTTATGGTAGGTGGAACGATACCCTCCTTCCATCCTTGAGGCAAAATAAAAGGTTCCATAGACCATCGAAGGATTCATGGATAAGGGAATATGTGTAAACAAAATGCATTATATATGGTTGGCATGGGAGATATTGAGAGACCTTTACCGTTTACCGTTGACTGGAAAGTTGCACTTCTCAAAAAATATTTTATCTCTGTTTTCAAAACCAAGAGCTTTGGCACATGTTTAGTCTTTGCTTCCTTTCACGGGTTTTCAACCTTGCCATCAAAAGCCACGGTTCGAGAGTCTCCCCTTCTTTCTTCAAAGCACCAACTATGAGAGCATAATTGTCATTCTTAGTGTAACATGCATTGTCCCAAAGTATTACATTGTCTTCTGCATGCTTGTGTTATTGCTAGTCTGAAATACTGAGTTCTAGTCACCTTTAAAACTCCGGAGGAGTTTCTGCATTTATGTTTTGCTTCACTCATGGAGGCTAGAGAAATGCCACTCAAGTATGTTCAAGGTATGTGCATTGTGATCCTGTTTTGATTTTCAGTAGCTTATTATTTACTTTTAGTTGTTTGTGACTGGTCACATGAAAGAAGAATTGCTTCGTGCATTGTCCTTGTAGCATTGTTTCAATACTTGCTAAACTCTTTTCGTAGTACTTGCTTATATACATCTATTGAAGCAAAAGAGTTTGTCAAAGTTTTCTTTGTCGCGTCCAGTTCGTTGAACTGAATTGCTTGAGGACAAGCAATATGCTAAGCTTGGGGGAGTTGATACGTCTCAAACATATCTACTTTTCCAAACACTTTTTCTATTGTTTTGCCCTCATTCTTGCATGATTTGGACGAAACTAACCCGGACTAACGTTGTTTTCAGCAGAGCTGTCTGTTTGGTTTATTTGTGCGCAGGAAAATGGATTTTTAGACGTCCTAGAAAATTCCCAGAAAAATACCAGAAAATCCACGCACCCGAAGGAGCCAGATGTCAGTAGTGGGACCAAAGGGGAGCCCTGGGGGCCCCAGGCGCCCCCCTGGCGCGGCCAGGGGTGGGGCCGCGCCCTCTGGCCGCCTGGGCTGCTCCCCCTCCTCTGGTGCCCTACCGAGGCTCCTATTTATCCCCGTGACGAGAAAACCCCAAAACAGAAGTCGTTTTCCCAGTTTCCGTCGCGGAGCCGCCGCCACCCTCTGTTCTTCTTCGGGAGGGCTAATCTGGAGGCTGATTTGGCCTCCGGAGAGGGGAGATCGTCGCCATCGTCATCACCATCGCCACTCCATCCATCCTCCATGACTTCTCTTCATATGTGTGAGTAATTCCCTGCTGTAGGCAAAGGGGATGGTAGGGATTGGATGAGTTTAATCATGTAATAGTTCGTCAGATTGTTGGGGGCATGTTGCCTATCATCTACTTTGGTGTTTATCATCTTTGCTACAACTTGTTCTCCTTAATGCTTGTCACTTTGGGCCCGAGTGCCATGTTTTCAGATCTGGACCCTATGTGTTTTCATGAATATATTTGTGTTCTAGATCCTATCTATGAGTTGTATGCACCTATTATGGTCCGGAACTGGCGATCCCAAAGGTGACAGCTTGGGACACCAAAGGGGACGGTCCATAATTTGAGGATTCCATGTATCCATTGAGTTTATTGCTTTGTTCCGGTGCTCTTTGACAGGAGCACCTTAATCTCCATAAGTTCCTTTTGGCCCCGTTCGTAGCGGGATGGTAGGACAAAAGATGTTGTGCAAGTTCTTATTGCAAGACGCACAACTACCTACGGGATACATGCCTATTGTTTGATATTTGCCTAGATGATCATTGCTTTTCTGTGTGCCTTGCCCCGTGTTAGAATCTATTATATGTTTACTCTCATCCATGCAGCGCCCAACCATCCATCTCCCTAGCCTACAGTGTTTTCAATCCTGCTGGTCATTAGTTGTTACTTTTTACTTTTGCTGTTGATATCATCACTATCATATTATCGATACTACTTATCTATCGTTGCAAGCAAGTATATTTCAGGTGCGGTTGAATTGACAACTCAACTATTAAATCTTATAAATACTCTTTGGCTCCCCATGTGTCGAATCAATAAATTGGGTTAACTTACCCGCGAAGACTATCTCGATCCCTTACGCCCGTGGGGCATCACCATGGTCCAAGGAAAACTACTCACGAGACATCCGGGGAGCATCCATGGTGGAGAGGAGACTCCCGGAGGTCAACCCTCCCTCCGGCAGAGTGCCGGGAAGAGGTCTTCTGGTGCTCCCGATCTCGGAAGCGCGGCGACGGCGGAACAGAGGCGAGTTCGCGGAATAGGGTTCTTCTTCTGGAGTTTTCCCGTGACGGAGAATAAATAGGCGAAGGGGGGCAGCCAGAGGTGGACCAGGGGCCCCAGGCGCCCCCATGGCGCGTCCAGGGGTGGGGCCGCGCCGGGTGGCCGCCTGGGCCCCCTGGCTCCCCTCTGGCCCCTCTCGGGCTCTTCTCGAAGCTTCCTGTACGCTGATTTTTCCTGTATTTTTCCCGGATTTTTTCTAGCACTTTTTATATGGGGGAAAACTGAAATAGAAAAACAGCAGAAAACAGGAACTGGCACTGGGGTGCACTGAGTTAATAGGTTAGTCCAAATATGATCAAAAGTGTATGAAAGTGTATCTAGATCATAGCAATATCACACAAAACATGCATGGAGCAAGCAGAAATTATAGATACGTTTTGGACGTAGCAACATCCCCAAGCTTAATTCCTGCTCGTCCTCGAGAAGGTAAATGATAACAACATAATTTCTGTGGTGACATGCTAGCAACCATAAAAGAACTTTTAAAAGTAAATCAATCAAGGTTAGAGATTCAATTCAAGTCATAACATGCAAGAGTCTATATTAGCATTGAAACAAGTAACAAAAGAACAACAGGTGCAAGAGCTCTCGCTGTCCGTGACTCGAATGTCTCCAAATGGTGTTTGCGTGCAAGAAGGGGGATAGGGAATACGAGAAAAAAATATTTTTGTGTTGAGAACTCAATCTACTAAAGTTTCACACTTGGTCTTCTTTGGAATCTTATCTTGACTCGTCCACAGACCACTAGCCAGGTACAAGTCAATTTGATCCACTCCTTTTCGATATTTTGAGCACTCATGCAATGGATGAGCGTAAACACGAGAGTTGACACTTAGGATGGCAAAGAGAGAAATATGGTGGAGGAGGAATACAAAAAGGATGAGAAAGGCTCACATCAATGAGGACAATCATAGGCGAGAGATGCCAAATGATAGATATGGTGTGAGGAGTAGGGATTGCCATGCAACGGATGCACATACGAGCTAAGAAGCTCTCCAAACTATATTCAGAATAGTCATCTCTATGGAGTACAAGGATATAAAGGGAGTACTAGTGTGGATCTCTCAAAAGGATAGTAGTGTTGCCCCTTTCTCTCTTTTTATTTCTTTTTCTCTTTTTTCTATTTTTTCTATTTTTTTGTGGCCTCAATGGCTCTTTCTATTTAACTCTCATTTGTCCTCTTTGGGATCTTTTAATGTGTCCACTTTGGGATCTTTTCCACACTTAAGGGCAACACTCTATTTTACAAGAAGGTAAAGGAGATCTTTCACACTTTACAAGGTACTCAAAATCATAAAGAAGATGTAACTAACATGATGTATGCAATGTATGTCGCTGCCAGTGTAGCAAGAACATGTATGACATGAATATCAAGTCATGAAGAGGTGGATGTTGCATGGCAATGTAACTCGGAAAGGCTATGGAAATGCCTTGATAGGTAAGTATGGTGGCTGTTTTGAGGAAAGATATAAGGAGGCTTATGATGACAGAGCGTATCATGCCAAGGGTTTGGATGTACCGGCGAAGGTGGACACCAACTCTCGGAGTGAGAAGAAGGCAATGCACGGCACGGGAAAGGCTAGCAAAATATGGGAAGGTGGAAGTGTCAACTTTCAATACTTACATTAGTCCGAAGAACTCATGCACTTATTATCGGTAACTCTCAATCTAATGAGGAGGTTCACAAAGAGACAAGTACCCCGAGGAGGAGTGTATGGGGGTTTGGTTATCCTTGCGCATCCTCGACTCATGGTACATGAGTGTTCTCTGATATTCGACCCCTCATAAGAGTAGTGATCCATCTAGTAGCTAGAGTTCTCAACTAGTTTTGTAGGTTTTGAAAATACACACGGATTGCCCAAAATACGACACCTATCACTAATAGGCTAGAGCTCTTGACACCAAAATTTCAAACATTACTCACAACAATACCTCAAAACTATTGCAAGTTACTACTAAAATTAAATAGCAACCTCAATTACCTACTTTCAAGACAAGACACAACTCAGTGCAACAACCAACTCTCTTTAACAAGATAATCATGAAAACTAAAAAGAGTTCCAGCAACAAACTAAACAAAAGCCAAGGCTCTTGCTAAAGACAAACTAAGACTAAAACTAAACACGGCAGTAGCTATGAAAAGATAAAGAACACACAACAACAAAAAGATAAGCAGGAAAAAATCTATGATGTGTTCTAAATTTGAAAGTGGAGCGTGTTTCTCTCCCCACACAAAGTAAGACGGGATCTAACTTGCTATGAACAGCAAGCAAAGCTAAAGAAAACTAAAAATAAAACCTAAGAGCGAGACGCTCCAAGCATAGCACATAACGCATGAAGTGATAAAAATATAGTGAGACGAAGGACGAACTGATGATTGTTGATGGAGAAGGGGATGCACGGGGGCATCCCCAAGCTTAGACGCTTGAGTCTCCTTGAATATTTATTGGGGATGCATGGGGGAATCCCCAAGCTTGAGCGCTTGACACTCCTGGACCTTCTTTCATCATCTTCCATCGCACACTTGAAAACTCCCTTCATACATAACTCATCATAAGCTGATTAGAAAGGTTAGTACCCTTAATAAATAATTTTTTCCTACTGGATATAAAGATAATCTTGAATATCTACTGTTTCTCAAGAGTGCCAAAAAGTTTTTGCACAGAAAAAGCAAGCTTAAGGTTTGCAAAAGTTAGGAGAGAAAAAACGTGGCAGAATCTGTGAAAAACAGAACAGCAGATAGTAAAGAATTTTTTAGGGGCACTTCTGCAACTCAAATCAAAAAACTCAGAACATACGGAAATTTTGTAATTGTATAGAGCATACTGTGTAAAAAAGTCAGCTCAAAAATATGAACTGGGATTTTTCTGGAATTTTTCTGGTCACGAGGACAGAATCTGTTTTCTGGACAGCATGTCACAACTTTTACTTCCCTTGCGGTAAGAGGCTATAACTTGGCACAAAGTTGAAAAATAAAGATACAATGATGTTGCTACAGCAGTAACGATCATCAAGACACAACAAAAGCAAAAAGAAAACCTAAATTCGTTGCAGGCTGCCTCCCGAAAGCGCTTCTTTAGAGCCATTAGCTAGGCTTAAAGATTATGAAAGATGCTCACAAGAGAATAAGAATTGAAGCAAAAGAGAGCATCAAGAAGCAAATGTGAAATGCATTTAAGCCTAACCCACTTCCTATGCATAGGCATCTTGTAAGAAATAAATCAAAGAAGCACAAAGTGACATGCATAGGAAGGTAGAACAAGAACAACTTCAAAACTTTCAACATGAAGAGAGGTGTTTTCGTAACATGGAAGTTTCTACAACCAAACTTTCCTCTCTCAAAGTAATTTTCAGTAGTACCATGAAAAACATCAAGAATATAACTATCACATAAATCATGTTGTTCATGAACTGCAAGCACACATGTATAGTTTTCAACACGGTCTTTAGGATTATAAGATAAATGCAACCCATCACATTGAGCTTTGATAAGAGCAAAGTTCTCCGGAGTTGGAGATTTCAAAAGGATAATAGGACAATCAAGTGTGGGTGAAATAGCAAAAATTTCATGCTTAACATGAGGAACTATAGAAAGTTCATTTCCGTAAGCATCATCCATAGTGGCATCACGGCCATAAGCATAGAAGGCATCAACTTCATCAAAAAGGGATATTTCAAAAGAATCCATAGGATCATAACACTCATATAAGGTAAGATTCAAAGAGTTACTCTCATTAGAAGGTAGACATGGATGGCTCCATTCTTCCTCCTTTTGTTCGTCACTCTCCTCCTCTTTTTCATCCAAGGAGCTTTCAGTTTCATCAATTTCTTCTTTCGTAGAGTCCTGCAAAACATTAGTCTCTTCCTTTGGGGGAGAGATTCTCTCAAGATGATCAGTAATATAATAATTTGCATCATAATTTTCCAAACAATAGTTAAGTATAGCAAGACTCTCAGATTTTTAAGGGGCGTCATCAATATTTTCAAGAAAAGAAGTAATTTCATAGGCACCCTTAAAAGCAACAAATTCTTCTATTTGTTCTGCATCATAAAAATCATAATTTCCCTTAGCATAAGAAGCTAAGGTTTCATCCTCATTGTACTCACATTGAAAAGCAAGGTGTTTGTGCCTCATAAAGCAACAAGATTCATCCCTGAAGAAAGATATATTATATATTGAGCACAAGTTTTTAGCATACTCATACGATTGATGTATGAGTCTCCATAAGTGTATCCCTTTTTGAGACAAGCGGTATTCCTTGTAATATTCTTGTTGATCCTCGGTGAATCCTCCATGCCAATAAGATCTAGTTTCAAAGAAGTTAGACATTGATTGGCAAGTAAGGAACTAGACATACTATATTTGTTTTTTTTTGATAAAGGACACAAAGATAAAAACTGAAAGGTAAACTAACAAGACTAAAAAACAAAGGTAAAGGGTAGTGTGCAACTCCCCTATCTTAGCACTCGGAGTCCCCGGCAACGGCGCCAGAAAACTTGCTTGATGGCTTCTCGCCCTTCGTTGGTTACCCCAAGTGGAAGGTTTGAGATGTAGTGCAGCAGCAATTTTCCCTCGGTGAAGATACCAAGGTTTGTCTCCAGCAGGACTCCAGAGATAATAAGTAGGTGTCAGCGGCGCAACTAACGCGGACCTGCACACAGACACAGATAACTTTGTTCCCAACGAAGTTCAGAGAGGTTGTCAATATCTCCGGTCTTGTTGTTCACAAAGGATAAAACGCAAGGGATAATGATAGCAAGTAAAAGCAGTAAAGTAAATATAGCGTGGAAACAGTAATGAGGATATGGACCGGGATACGTGATGTTCACTAGTGATGTCTCTCTCCCAAAAGACGATAAAATTGCTATGCAAGGTAAACAAATTACAGAAAGACAATTGACAGGATTATGAACGCACCACAATGCTAACTATGCTAGAAAAGAAAGGACGAGGTTCAAAAGCATGGGCAGTACGCCAAAATAAGTAGACCGAAATCCATCTGCATCTACTCCTAATCATCCACCTTGAGATATCTATCCAGAACATCTCGCTGGTATTAAGTTGCGAGCCCCACCCAAAGTTTAAACCCAAAGCAACAGACAACCCAAAGCTACTGATCACGGACCCATGTGATACGTCTCAAACGTATCTACTTTTCCAAACACTTTTTGGACGTATCAAGCACTCCTACCGCCTAGGAGTCTCCAACCTCCAAGAGTAACAAGATCAAGGGGGAAATGCTCAAGACTTACTCAAATCGCGAATTCCTTTGGTCAAAAAAGGGAGAGGGAGTGGATCTATCAATGGGTGAAATCTCTCTCAAGAATTCTCACAAATCTCTTCGGGATCTAGGATTTGGTGTAGGAGAAAGGAGAGGGAGCCTTTTATGGTTCTTGTGTGTTTGGAATGAAGTGCTCAACCCTCCCAAGTGGGGGTGAGGGGGTATTTATAGCCCAAGGGACGAAATGTCCGTTGGGGCAATAAGCTGTGCAAGTGTCGGACGTCCGTCAGATGTCGGACGTCCGAAAGTCCAAATGCCGGACGTCCGAACCAAGTCGGACGTCTGAAATGTTCAAATAGAGTTCAACATGCAACACAGAAGAAAAGTCCAGTAGCATGTCGGACGTCCGACAGGGTTTGGACGTCCGATGTGTCGGACGTCCGAAGCACGTCGGACTTCTGGTAAATTTGCATGCTCACTGACCATCTGGACACAATAATTTGGTGGGGATCGGACGTCCGACGGATCGGACGTCCGTCCAGAGAACGAACAGCGGGAACCCAATATTGAAACGTGCATAACTTTTACATACGAACTCCGATTTTGATGATCTTGGGCTTATTTTAAAGCTATTGAAAATCTCAAGATCCTCACATAGAGAACCACCCAAGATAAGCCAAAATGGAAGGTGAGAAGTATGTAAAGGATATGCCATAGTATTTGAGAAATGAGTTGGCTTTGGATTACCCCTTTTTTTATAAAGGATAGGAGTGGAATTGAGTTAAGAATTGTTGACTTGAGAAAGTCCATTACTAAACCCCTTTGATCCTCTCTTAATAGTGCGGGATCCCTATAACTCAAGAATAATAAAAGAACTATACTATAGCTTCCGGAAATCCATTCTTGAGCATGTATCATTTTCGATGGTCAATGATCCACGACACAATACCTTTGACCTGAGCGTTCCACTTGAGCTTGATGATGGGGTCATGCTTGGCTCAAGATGTACATGCAATATTGGTCACATAACTCGGTGAAGACTTCAATTAGTATCCTCGTAAGTCATGAGGAAAGCTTTGCATTATATGCCATCTTCACATGTGCCACCACGTGATCATCCGCAAGCTTCAAGCATGTAATCCTCTGAGATGCATATCTTGAACTTGACCTTATATAACTTGATGACCATTACGCTTGATGTCATCATCTCATGGGCACTTGTGATATTTCTCTTGATGCATTCCCATGAGAATCACCTATCCCTCAAAGATATAGAAATACATCGTATGGGTTAGAACTCAAAGCACAATTGACAATTTCTTACCATGCCACAAGATCCCATGTGGTACATAAGTAGTGCTAGAGTGTTGACCATCAAGAATTCAATCTTTCATCTTTCTCTTGGTCAACATTCATCTTTACTCCATGATCAAGTGGTGTCTAGTCCAAAAGACACATGACAGATATATTGCGCGAATTATTGAGTCCTTACGATGACTCAAATGGACAAGTGTTCAACATGAATATTCTCAGTCTTGTTGAGGAAAATGACTTTGCTTTTGAATCATCTTAATCCGAGGTTGTATACAACACGTGAGACCCAAAACCCGATCTTCAATAGATTGTATTCATTGCAACATCATCCATTCTTCTTATCATTATCCATGGGACAAACATCCATAGATCCAAGATGTCATTGTTGCTTTATTGGAATCATCATTCATTACCAAGCCACAATGGATACATTTGTGTTGATGAACAATGTTCTTCATGCATTGCCTATGTAACTTTCCTTCAAATATATATATATATATATCTCAATGCAAACATTAGTCCATAAGGATTGTCATTAATTACCAAAACCAAACATGGGGACTACATGTACTTTCAGATTTCGACTTCAAAAGTTAGATTGTCCAACCTCTACAACAAGTTAAGGGTTTAACATATACTTTTTTGTAAAAAAAAGAGATTGATGAATAAAAATTCAACGAAGTTGTTTTTTCAATGTAATATGCAAGACCAGGTTTGCATCACACCTTCCATAAATGAGTGATTGAAAGGAGGGTAGATCAGAGATAGATATTCTAGCTGTAAGAAGAATGTCTAGAAAAGTTTTTCAAGTTCAGAATTTTTTAAATCAATCAATATTTTTTTCAATAAGTTTTTCAAGGGTTTAATATTTTTAAATTATTGAATAATTTTCAATTTTATAAATATTTAAAATTCCTTGAATATTTTTGAATTCATGATTTTCCTAATTTATGCCTTATTTATTTATTTATTAATTCACAATGAATTTCATCAATTACAAATTTTCCATATTAACGATTTTTTCCCATGCATGTTTTTATTTCACTATTTTTAATATTAATAAAAGTTTGATCATTTTTTTTATCTGAGACAATAAAACAACAAGATAAAAAACAAGCGAATAAATGACAAAAATCCAAATGGGTAGGCAAACAGGCGAGCCTAGTGGGACTCAACCCGCCTATGAGTAAAGCTGGCCATATGGGTCATGCTTTGTGGGTTGGCCCGCAAGCTTAGATTGTCAACCCAACATGTGTCCTACATGAAAAATAAATAAAAGGACAAAGTCAGAAACAAGATGGGTTAAGATTAATATTGATGCTATTTTTCATGAAAATGAGTGTATGAGAGCCATGGGTGTAGTTATCAGAGATGATCATGGTAATCTATTGCAGGTAGCTGCAAGCTGATTTCTAATACTCCGGATGCCATGACAACTGAAGCTATGGTTATGAGGGATGGTCTTCTCCTGGCAAACACCATGGAACTCAATAATGTTGAGGCAGAGTCGGGTTCTCTTAATGTCATCACGTATTGCACAGGTTCATAATGATGGTGTGACTCACAACTTTATTTCCGGAATGTGTGGATCTTGTGGGCTATATTGGAAATGTTGATTTCAAACATTGCTACCGCTCTGCAAACCAAGCAGCACATGTGCTAGCTAGCTATTTTTATTGTAATGAGTTATCGAGTCTTTGGGTAGATGACCCTCCAGATTTTCTAGTTGATAGGATTGTGAACGATGTATCTTTAATTTACGATCAATGATAAATGACTACAAGCGAAGGAGATAGACGTTTTAAACAAAAAAAGACCCAAAATTTCAAACATGTACCTAGAATTACTGGAAAACTACAAACAAAAATAGTGAAAATAAGCTTGTTAGGAGCCCATCCAAAATCGTTGTAGACCCAACGAATTACTAGTTCCCAACCACGGGTGGAGTAAAATCCAACAAAAAAAACCAGTAACTAAAAGAATAAAAAGAGATTTTATTGAGTCATTTAAATTATAGAAGAATTCCTGAACCCAAGAATTCAAAATGACAAGTTCCTCTTTACCCAAAAAATAATAACCACTTAGAATAGCCAAACAGATTATATTTGTCGAGAAATGCAAAATGATATGGAGATGATCCTCATTATTTATTTTGACCCATTGTATTATAATTACTTTATTATTCCTACAATATACACTAACACTAGGGGATATAGGGGGTAACACTGTCCTTATAAATTCCTTTTTTCCCTTTCTTTTTTGTTCAATTATGAACAAAAAAGAAATTGTCGATAGCCATGGTGGTCTTCCCTAAAAAAAAGATCTACCCACCCTTCGACCCGCTAGCTAGCGGTGTTGATTATGAAGCCAGACCTTAAGTTCGACACGACATAATCCTTTTATCTTTTCTTAGATTTTTATGTATTTTTTTTCAATTTTTTGAAAAGCTTGAGAAGCCAAACTAAATTAACGTGGGCCCGCCTTGTGCATATCGTGCCGGCCCTTTTAAGTCACGGGCCAGGGCGATCCTCCAGAGAGGCCAGGTCTTCGGGCCGGCATGAAAAAATGGGCTAACGGCCGTGCCGCCGGCCCATATTGCCAGGTTTGCTGCCAGTAAGAGAGAAAAAAAGGTTTGCTGCCAGTAAGAGAGAGACAGGGCGATAGGGCAAGTCAACAACCAGAGTCCAGTTCAGTCCAGCAAGTCGTGTGTCAGTCGTCTCTCCCATCCCCGTCTCTCCCCTTTCGCCTGCGCAGGATGGCGGCGGCGGCGTCGGCGGCGGGCAAAGCGAGGCCGGAGGGCGAGGCGCCCAGGGTGGGGCTGCTGTACGACGACAGGATGTGCGCGCACGTGAAGCTTGGCGGAAAGCCCCACCTGGAGAACCCCGAGCGGCTGCGCTCCATCTGGCGCAAGCTCACCGTCGATGGCGTCGCCTCCAGGTACGCGCCACCCGCGACTCTCCTAAGCGGTGGGAACGGCGTGATCTCGTGTTGGGGATTCCTCAGGAGGCGGGCGTTCGTACCTTTTTTTTTTGCTTACGGTTGCGGCGGATCGCCGCCGGAGATGGGAGGAGGCCCTCGCGCGCTCCCGCTCTGCTTGATCTGTTCCTGTTACGACTCTACCCATCCCTCGTGATTTTTTTTAATTATCCATGTTTATTTTTGCGGGTATTATCCATGATTATAACTGTATGATTATGCTTTGATTATCTTATTAAGTGCCCCAGATGGTAAAGGGCCCGGCAAAGGGGGAGGAGATAGATAGAGGTTCTTCACACAATAGGTTGAAACATATGTGCACTGTAGCGCCGAAAAGAACAGAGTCCTGGTATTTTTCAGTTTTTCTGCAATTCTAGGTACTCAAGAAGCCCTTCCTTCCTTGTGTCCAGTAACTTGGATGCTGCTAGAGTCAAGTTTGAGCACTGGAATTATAGCTTCTGCCTGCGCTGTCCATTGTTTGAATTACTACTTTGATTGGATTAATAACTGTGTCGACTTTTGCGAGCTTCTGTGGCTGTAGTGTAACATAAGTTTCTTCCAGGTGCGTGCGCGTGAAGGCCAAGGAAGCCAAGGAAAAATATGTAGCCTCTGTCCATTCCCAGGACCATGTAAATCTGATAAGGAATATCAGACCCAAGGATTACGGGATGTCTGAGGAATATGATTCCATTTACTTCAGCAAAGGCTCCTCACAGGCCGCTTTCCTCGCAGCTGGTTCTGTCATCGAGGTAATTTAGTGTCCGCTTTTCCTACATTGAGTCTGTACATTCCCTAGTCTTGTACAGCAGTTCTGGCACTATTGATCCCGAGTTCTGACAAAATGACTCATTTGGCAATTAGGTCGCTGAGAAGGTTGCGGCTGGTGAGTTAAGTTCTGCTATTGCTCTAGTCAGACCTCCAGGCCACCATGCCGAACGCAGTTTGCCAAGGGGATTTTGTTTGTTCAACAATGTGGCTATTGCAGCTAAATATCTCTTAAATGAGAGGGTGTGTCTTTGAAACTTCCCTACTGCTACTTTTGTTTATCATTTTCTGTGTAGGAGCAATCATATCAATTTTTTATGCTGTGACCTACTGAGAAGGTGGAGTTGTTTTCTGTCTTTTCTTTTTCTGTTGCAGCCTGACCTAGGTATCAACAAGATATTAATCGTCGATTGGGATGTTCATCATGGAAATGGCACGCAGGAGATGTTTTATAGTGACTCTCGTGTATTGTTCTTTTCAGTGCACAGGTATGGCACACCAACTTGGCGTTGCTTTGCTAGTTTGGTTTAGACTTCTTGTTTCCGCAAACATGCAAACCACCGCATGTATACACATTAGTTAGAAAGAATTTTTTTTAGTTTAGACTTCTGAATAGCTTCATAACCTTCACGATATGATATTTTTGAAGCCATGACAGGTTTGTTGTGTACATTTTCAAGGCTTACTGCTATAGGATGCTGAGCATGTTTTCTTACAGTGGATCCCCTCAGTGATAGAAATTTAGAAACTCCATTTCTTACTCACATGGCATTAACAAACTCATTTTTCGTATGACTGAGCTGACCTTACTATAGTGATGTTGGATATTGTACCTGTAACAATTTGGATTAAGCCTCATCGTATCACCAATCCACCTTGATAATCTCATGCAATACATGCTGTTTAGAATATGAAGAAGTTATACAATATGTATTGGTACATGATGCACTGTGTGTTGATTCAGCTGGGCTGTATAACACTATCTAAATTCTTGAGCCCAGTCTGTGATTAATGTGCCAAGGAACCTATTAACTATTAATCCGTTTCTCAATGGAGGAATCTGTAACTGATAACTCTACTCTGTAGGCTTATTCTTTTTTCTGTTTAATCATGATTTTACCATTATACTTTCTAGGTTGACACAACCAGTATTGGATCAGCCTGAATTATCTTTCTTAATCACCATAGTATGGTTACTTTATTTATCATTTGAATTGTCACCTGCCGACCCTTGATTCTGCTTATAGTATAGCAACCAATTCATTGCATTTACTCCTGCCCATCTTTCTACAATCCATGTTTATATTAGAAAGAGGTGTTTGTAATGCAACTTCAATGCTTATGATTGAAAACCAAGTTGTACTTGTTATACAACTCTTGCTGTAATATATTTGATTTATCTGCACCGTTGTAATCTGGAGCATCCAAAATACACGATGTCGATATCTACCTGTTTTCTCTGATAATTGAAAAAAATTCTAGCCTACTAGATCCAACGCCGAAATTTCTTCTACCAGATCCTGAGGAAAACTGCTAATCTAACCGCTTATCATTTAAGTTACAACTGTACACATTACCTTAGCTTATGATGAATCTACAGATTGTGTAACTTGACATGTGTTGTAAAGGCCTGTCCTAGAAATATCCAACAAATTCTGATAATGCAAAATCTTAATCTTACACAGTTGTTCCATCACATGCTTATAGAAGCCAAACTTTTCTGGCTGTGTCATATTGTATTCTGTTGATCCTTCAGTAATGTGTAAACTGTTATTCCAATGTTTTCTCTGTAGATTTGAATATGGAAACTTCTACCCTGTTGATGGTGATGGATCTCACTGTTTCATTGGGGAAGAACCTGCTCAAGGGTACAACATTAATGTGCCTTGGGCGCATGATAAATGTGGCGATGCAGATTATCTTGCTGCATGGGACCATGTACTCCTTCCTGTTGCAGAAGCATTTGATCCGGATATAATATTACTGTCTGCTGGGTTTGATGCAGGTAGACAGCTGGAAAATTCTTAGAAACTATCTTGCCCCTAAAATTTAAACACTTAACTAAATCTAGGCACTTAACTAAATTTGTCAGTAACTGGCATTTTAGTTTATTCTATGGGCTAGATGTGCACTGGTTTGAGTAGTACACCTCATATACCTGATTTCCTTGCTGCATGACAAATGAGTTCTTCACTGAAGATATTTTGATGACCGCTGGGACTTTGTTGTATTATATTGCTATTACATGCCAATGGAGTCAAAACTTCTGTGTGTCTCATATAGTAGATCATGCCTATTCTTGTTACTCACTGGTTTTGAATTTCTTCTCCTTGTTTTCTTTTGCTAGCACTGGGTGATCCTATGGGTGGTTGCTGCATCACTCCAAATGGCTATGCACTGCTACTGACAAAGGTATGCATTTGCACGTTTGCAGCAAAATGACCCTTTTTTATGAGTAAAATACACCAGGGGTCCTAAAAGTATTCCAAGTGTGTCAAATAGGTCCTAAAACTTTGAAATCGTTCACTGCAGATCCTAAATGTGTGTAAATCGTTCACTCCGCATCCTAAAAGTGTTCCAAGCGTGTCAAGTAGATCCAAAAATTCGCTGGTAAAATACACATATAGGACCTGTGAACGATTTCAAACTTTTAGGACCTACTTGACACATTTGAAATACTTTTAGGACCTGCAGTGTATTTTACTCTTTTTTTATTAACCTCACTGAATCACACTCTCCTGGCCTTAAAAACATTGATTGGATGTGCTACAGTAATGTTTATCTGTTTGCCATGGTCATTCCTTTTTGTTGCCATGTGTGGCTGTTACCTGTTAGAAAATGTTAATTTGATCGCATCAATTTATGAGTATCTTCTACTCCCTCCGATCCATAATAAGTGTCGCTTATTTAGTATAAAGTTTGTACTAGCTTAATACAAAATGAGCGACACTTATTATGGATCGGAGGGAGTACAAATTTCTTGGACTTTCTACTCAGCTGATTGATGCTTATGCTAATGCCTGTCTACCTATCACCTGCAGCTGTTAGGTATTGCAAATGGAAGGATCGTCATGGCTCTTGAAGGAGGTTATAACCCTGAGTCCATAGCAAAATCAGTTTGTGCTTGCACAAAAGTATTGTTGGGAGATGAATTCACATTCAACCCTCCAGAGACGCAACCATTCGAATCTACATGGGAAGTCATACAAATGGTAATTGTCTGCAATGTACTATTTCTATCTAATTTTGGTCTCGCTATGCGTATCTGTAACTAACTTCTCATTCCCTCTCACATGTATCAGGTACGCGATGAATTAAAGGCATACTGGCCTGTTTTGAGCAGTCAGCTTCCGGACAATGTATCTTTGAGGAGTACGCCCTGATGTATCGAGGTGAATTTCCTCTTTCTATTTTCTTCTTGGGGACTTCAGTTGAGTCCTGCTTGATCTGAACTCCGACTAATGAATTGGGCTCTTATTTACAAGATTTGGATCGCTTCGTTCCAGATCTGTTTGCTGGGAAACTTAGACACCATCTACTCTTACTTTCTACCATCATATCATATCCACAGTTGCAGCTTTCAAACCACATTCTTAATGGAAAATTATTTTTGTTCCAGGGTTTTAATGAAGCACCATAATGTAGCCCAGCTCCATAGATGAATGCATGTTCATGAGTGACGTCGACTGTGTTACACAGCTCAGTTGATATGCTATTTCCATATTATCCGCGCAGTCCATACTTGATGAACCTTTTGTTGTTGTTGTTGTGATAGATCCTTCATGTGTATACTTATTCTGAGGTGCCTATCAACTTTTAAACTCTTAACTCTTGCAAAAGAACATTAGTTATACAGCTCAACTATATTTAAACTGTGCATCTTTAATTATCTTGTGCCAATAGTCTCACATTTGATTTACCATTATGGCTTTTGATGCATGGAGGCTTACTGTACAGCTGAGACGATCAATAGGAAATATTAACCCCGGAATGTATCTGGTGCACCCATCCTTGTGGTGCTACTGGTGCACCGGATGCCGTAGCATATTTTAAATTGTTTGAAAAAATCTAGCTCATTGGCACAACATTAGTGTATGTTGTCACGAAATTTCATATGAAAATTCAAAACATTGCTCAAGATACAAAATAACAAAAATGACAAATTTGACATCAATGCGGATAATGGGGCAAATCTAAAGCCCAACCTACGTTACGTACTAGTGAGTGTCGAATATATCATTTTTGTATCCCGAGCTATGTTATGAATTTTCTGACAACATACATTAATGCTGTGTGAATGTGCTATTTTTTTCAGAAATTCTGAACATTTTAAAACGCGCTAAGGGAGTTCGGTGCACCGGGTGCACCAGATATTCTCCCATATTAACCCAATGGTGCGGCCCTTGAATAATTTCTCTTTCTTGTTTTCCTCATTGGGGAATGAACAGACGTGCGCTTCCTCTGGTTCTGAGTCTGATGTGGAAGATGTTAATGAGCTTCCTGATACTATTTCATCCATCAATGTCATTCAAGTTGATGATGATGTTTTAAGTGAACACATCAACAGTTCTGAAACTTGATGAAGATAACCTTGCAACGAAGAACACCTCAAGTTGCACAACAGTTGAACGAAGTCCAGCTGATTCATTTCAAGCACAAGAAGATGGACCTGTTGTGGCATCTACAAGAGTACATGACCTATGATATGCTTGGAGATCCGCATTGTCAAAAGTTCATGTTTGGTATGCCAGCTTTGGTTCAATGTGGAAACCAAGATTATTTTGTTACATCGAAGGGGGTAAGGTAAAGTTGAAAGCACATTGTCCTTTATCTGGCAAGGAACATTAGGTTCCTTGATTTCTTGGGGAGATTTCATTCGGTGCACCACTTTCAAAAAATAGTTTACGTAACTCAAATCACTTATGGAGGGTACTTTTGTACCTTCCGCACAAGTCGGGAATAAATATTTCTCCACTTCATACATTAGTCTGGTTCGCATCGGTGTATCAGTTCAATTGGAGAAGTCGTTGCTGCCCAGAGCGATAGCAGCTCACGCTTGCTCCATGACGGTCAAACAAACCTTCTCTACCGCATGGCTCTTCATGCCTTCCTTGCTATTCCTATTAGTTGGTTTGATCTAGCACGATGTGAATCACAGTTGTTGACCTGGGGATCGGTGTCTATGAGTGTAAAGTTTCACGACCATTCGCTAGCAATGACCGAAGAGATAGAACTGACTGCGGCTCCTTCCTGTATCCTTCACTCCTGCCTCTGTTAGGGGGGAGGTGGGGGGCTAGTATGATGTAAGATCTGAACGGTCTGAGATGGCGTTGGGCCTGGAGGTGGGCTGTGTGGGTTGCACCATGCTCTATCCCACCACATGAAATAGACTACATTACCCTTTATGGCGTAGTAAGCGTCTCGTTGTAATCCCCACCATTTATCGACATGAAATTTGTGTAGTTCTCTAAAGAGGCTGTACCAAAGGAATCCTTTTTGGGGAAAAATTTGGTCTTCGGGAAGTGTTTTTAGTGCTTTCCGCAAATGTAAAATGCATAAACGTCTTTTTATTATAATCTTTATGAATATAGTACTTTCCCTTTGTCTCCTTAATATAACACTTTTTTTTCTTCTCCTTTTTTGATGTGCAGTATGCTTTGTGTGAAAGTTACTATTCATTTTGATCTGTGGCAGGTTGATGGTAATGAGTATATCATGTTTTGGTTCACATGACACAAACCTACGAAGATGTACCATGTGGAAGAATGTGCATCATAGATTGTTTTTCTGGAGATCATCTAGCGTCTACCCCCTCTGCTGGGGTACTGGTGGCGTTGCTTTCCTTAACAGGCCATATGTCTGCATTGTACAATATAACGTATGTTATGTCGTATCCATATCTACCTTTTATTGATCCTCAAATAGGGGTGGAACATGGTCTCTCATTAGTGCTCTGATTTCATCATGAATTTATCTTTTTTTACAGGATTGAGCAGTTCAATGATGTGTTGTTTCAACAGAACTATTTAGTGAAGGATGATACGAAGATGGAAAAATCGAGTCTCCCAGCTCTCCTTTGATTGGCTTGTCTGAAATAGACTCCGTCTCTTCAAACAAGGCTCTTTATCTTGAACCTATTAAAATTGATTTGCTGCTTTCCACATCAAGCACACGCTTATCGTCCGCATACAATTTTCTACAACCCCTGTCCCAAATTAGTTGACACAGATTTGTCTAGATACGGATGTATCTAGACTTAAAATGCGTCTAAATGCATGGCGTATCTAGATAAATCTGCGTCAACTAATTTGGGACGGAGGGAGTATATGCCTATAAATAGATGAGAATAGTTAATATCACATCGTTTAAAAAGATGCTCTTAAATGTGATTGCCTTCCAGCAGCACTTTGATAAAGAACACTGCCACCTCTTCTGTGGCCATCACTGGTAGAATCCATTACTCTTACCAGATAAATGCTAATGCCTGCTGTGACAGTTGATCCTTTGGTAAGGAAATGCCATGTCCTCTTTGGTCTGTCAGGTTGATTTGAACTTAGAAGATACCTTGGACCAATGCCTAGCCCAGATCGCAATTTGAAATGTTACCTTCGATTTGAAGTTTTTTTGAGATCATCACAACAATTAAAAAAGGTCTTGTGTCAGTACATTACAAACTGAAAAGGATAATTTTTCTTCTCATAATGCTGCTTCATCCATGGGCCTATAGCTGACTGACACTAGTTGATTTTCTAAATAAATCTGAAGATAGTTATATTTTTTCATATCAGTCGATCATTTCTGCAACTTATTAGTTTTTATTGTTGATGTTTGGTATGCAAGTTTCCTACAGGATATCTGGTACTCCCAAGTGTAAAACCAATGCACTCTATATCTTGGAGAGGAGGATGACCTTCCAATTTTAACTGTGTCGCAAGTTTTAGCCTTGACTTAGTAATTTCTTTTAAATACTATTCGGTGCACTACTTGCAGGGAAGCGGTAAGAACACAGATGAAGATATTTTTGGTGGATAGTGTGAAATTGTTTGTTTCCCTGCAGATAGATGCCGCTCAACAGCTGTTGTGCGGCGCAAAATGCCAGCAAGCTGCCATTGTCTCCTCCATCTGAGGTGTACTCCCTCCGCCACTCTGATCGAGGGACTCGTGGAAGGGGGAAGCAGCTGGGCGTGAACGAGGTGCCAATTACTTTACATCAACGGTGCCTCTGCCACTGCAAGAAGCCTGGGGGGGCTGCTGCTTCACCGTGTGTTTTATCAAAATGATGTAATAGGAAAAATACTAGCTTGATTCGGAATCTGGGGAGCCGTCGTAAAGGCCTCATTATGCGCAAGCATTGGATCTGACTACATTTGTAGGCCTCATTATGTGCCAGCATTGGATCTGACTATATTTGTTTGTAGTTTGAGCTGGTATGATCATTGAGATGATTCCATGTCTATGTTGAGCAATTTTGAGCATCACCACCTCTCAACACAGAACGAACCGAAACGAAATTGTTGGTCCACCTGAGGACTGAGTAGTTTGTTTTCCAGGTGTTGTGCACATCACTTGGGGCTGGCTGTCGCTGTGACGATCGCAGAATGTGCATTGCGCACACGAACAGTACAGTGAACCAAGTACAGGTGTTTCTGTCGCCTGCACTTTCCGAGTTATGTTCTGCGCATACGACAGTTTTTGTTTTGAGCGCATATGTATCATGTATGTGTGGAAGAATTCTAAGCGCCCTACATCAGTAACACATTTTACTATGTAGAGTCACAATGGGAGTTTCTGGTGACGGCACATCGTAAACAGAAGGAAAAGAGATGCGCGATTGGGGTATAAATTCAGTAATACAGCGTAGATGCCAGCCCAAATAAGAAGGAAAAGAGACTCAAACAGAAAAGCACAAATAAGAAGAAGAAGAAAAACACGCTAGAAGGAGGGCTCGAACCTCCGACCTTGTGGTTAACAGCCACACGCTCTAGCCAACTGAGCTATTCCAGCTTTCGTGACAACTAAACGAAACAGTAGTACATGATCGATTATCACCTTCTTTCTTTTGACAGAACTCCCCTGGACCCATTGATATTTTTCCCCTATAAAAGTGAATTTTATTGGCTCAAAATGGAGCATCAAGTGGATACAAACATAACGAGCATATGGCCGACCGGTCCATAGCTAAGATGCACACAAACAATACCAACACACACATACAAAAGCCGGCAAATAGCAAATTCATATAAGACCAAAAGTATGCCTAAGTGAGTAAAAAAACCAAAATAACCAAATCCACGATCAATAAACTATAGCAATGACCACATCCGCACCAACTACCTCATGGCACTACACTGACGACGAGGTTCTTCAACAACAACGTCTTCAGGAAGGGAGCGTCACTCAAACACCATCGTCACCGAGTCCAACAATAATCTAGGTTTTCACCTTGAAGAGGCAATCTGAGCAATGCCTTCATCAAGGTAACGACGTAAAAACATCGACATTGCCAGGTATAACTAACTCGGGTGGACCTAGACTTTCACCATGGAGCTCGAGTAGCACCACCATGGGCATCATTCATGTGTTGTAGCCACCACTTTTCCGCAACCCCAGCAGCTACATACGAAGTTTCTCCACCGCTGCACAACCATCCCTCTGCATCAAGTCATCGTCCATAGTTTGCATCTTACCTCAAAAGTCAACCACCAGATCTCGAGAGAGAAACCGCCCATGATCTTTCGATGGCCACCCCATTGGGACCGCCGTCGCAGGCTGAACTTTCGGAAGCCACACATCTCACCAAACCACGACGATGCAAGGTCGGCCTTCCCGTGCCTGGCCACACAACAATCAAACACCACCATGAGGTCAACCACCATGAGCACAGACCTCTATGTGTTTCCTCCAGATCTTCATGGCAACACCGCTAGTGGATCTTTGGCCTGAGATCTAACCACAACGATGGTGAGTGTGACGCCCCCAAAATCAATCTGTGTACAATAATCATACACGCAGGGTACACGGCTGAGATTAGGGTGCCACGGTGAGAATATCACAGCACAACACTAAGCACAAAAGGATAAACAAATATGTTACAGTACCAGGGATCACGAGGATCCGAATACATAAGTCATACAAGCCATAATATCTGAGTACAGACATAGTTAGTCAAGTTTTGCCTTAAGAAGGCTAGCACAAATGACATCAGAGATACAAAACGAAAAGGCGAGGCCTCCTGCCTGGGATCCACCGAACTACTCCTGGTCGACGGGGAACTCGACGTCGTAGTAGTCGCCTCCGGGGTACTCCTGCTCCTGCGCTCCAACGTCGACTGCAGCGGACGATCAGGCAAAACGAAAAGGGGAAATAAAGCAAAGGTGAGTATCTAGCATACCCGCGAGTCTTACGTCCGCTACTAAGCAATTATGCATTGTATCAAATGGAAAGGGGAGGCTATATATAGTGGACTGCAAGATAGAAATCAGAACAAGGGTAAGAAGCTAGGCCTAACGAAGACTGGCATCTTCCGACGAGCCTTGCAGCATGAGGAGAGAATAGCCAACAGTTCAATATAAAGCATAAAATAACAATGCAGCAGAAGTTGCTGCAACATTGTATAATAGTAAGTTGTAATAATTAACAATGCCTGCGAGATCCCCTCCTCGACATCCCAGCGAGGAAGAAAACCCGGAACCATACAATTTACTAATAATAGTTTGTAGTGGTAAGATCCAACTTTAGCATAAAGCGTCCTGTTACCGTGGACACGACTATTCGAATAGATTAAACTCCCTGCAGGGGTGCACTACTGTTCAGCCTGCACGCTCAGATCTCCAGGGTGGCGGGAACCTTGTTAGGGACCGCTCCACCAAAGCTATCCGACACGGCGCAGTCCATCCTAGGCTCAACAGAGAGGCCATCCGCCATACTAAATCCTATGCACCAAGGGGTCTAGGACCCTCACCCTTGCACGCTCCTGCACGGTGCGAGGCTGGCCAGGAAGCAAAAGCAAACACCACTCGCGAGTAAAGAAGACACACAACTTCCCGGCAATCAGACCGCGATACTGCTGACGTCTGAAGAGCTTTCAAATGAACTACGACGTAGGGGAGCCCATAACTCCTTATCCCACGTGAAGGTAGTGCGTACAGACCAACGGGCCTCTCAAGTCATCCACCGAACCATTTAGCATTTTATTAACTTGCGGGACAACCGTTATCGGTTCCTCGACTTAACTGACTCGCGGACAACGACAACAGTCAGGACCACCAGTACATCGGTGCCTGCCCTGTCGTCCCACCAAGTCTCTGCGGTTACCAACAAGGTGAACCGACTCCTTACCTTGTCTCGCGTGTGCTCCTGTAGGAGCTCGACTTTCGTGGTTTGGTAACTCTCGCGGCCAACGATCAGGGGCCATGCACACCGGTACACTGGTCGTACCCTCCCTGTCGTCCCGTCGCAATACCACTCGCGGGCACCGTTGGGTCGCCCGACTTCTTACCTGAAGGACAACCGTTGCTCAAGTACCTAGAGCGGTTATACAGAGTCAGCAACGAGTGGAGTACAAAGATTACTCCTTGATAGCTCACACTTGATGGTGGCTCGGCAGAGCCGAGCTAGGGGGCCTGAGGCGGTGTCTGCATTGTACCGTACCTGTGCAGTTATAATATGTGTATCCACGTTCACTCCCCTGAGTGATCGCGGCCCTCTATATAATCCTAGCTAACAATGCGCAGGGCTCACTGCTGAATATAATATATATAATAGGCAGCATAGGGTAAAGGAAAGGTACATCAAGGGGCGACAAAGACAAGCTATGCAATTGAATAGGATTGTAATCGTAGCAGCAGCAGTAATGCCTAGTGCAAGAAAAGTACGGAAAGATAGGCGATATCTGGGGAAGAGAATGGCTCTGCTTGCCTGGAAGCTCGACGGTAGGGGTAGGGTCGTCGACGAAGTAGTCGTACTCGGCAGCGGTGTAGTCGGCGGTAGCAGCGGGGTCTACCGAAGAATAAAGGGGGGAAGAAACAGTAAATACAAAGAAATCATAGCAAACATAAGCATGACATGACAAATGAAATGTTAACGGTGCTCTAACGTAGAACAATGCAATATGCTCGGAGCGGGAATTCATCCGTGGATGAACTGCCAGCTCCGGGTATTTATCGGTCAGGGTGTCCGGAGGGGGGAGGTATCATGCCGGAGGTGTCGTGGACACCCGACAAACATAAGGGGGGGGGGTGTATCCGGGTTAGTTGATCTATTCCGAACAACTTTCGTGTTCGAAATAAATTCATCCGGGTACTTTTAACAGTACCGGACAAATCATCGGACAGACGGCCCGGAGGGGGGATGTCGATTTTCGTTGTGTTAGAGGGGTGTGGTGGGTATATGGATAGTGTATCCGTGTTCGTGATATTTTTCTGATCAATTTTCATGTATAAAGTTTTTCCATCTGACTTACGGATTAAAAGATATTAATTTCTAAAGATTAAATTATTTTAAAAGAATTTCTGGATTTTCTTTATTATTAAAATGCAACATTATCCAAAAGCTTATCCAGAACAGTGTCACTGACTGGTGGGACCTACATGTCATAGACTGGTTGTTTATAAAACCATTTTATTTAATTACTTACAGGTGGGGCCCAACTGCCATAGTCATTTAACTTAACAGTTTCCTATTATATTAAAACAGAGAGTTATCTGGTGGGGCCACATGTCATAGAGAGGGGGTTCTAGTTAACAGTTTTATTAACTAAACCACTGGCGTGGGGCCCACATGTCATTGCCTTAGTTAATCAACAGGGGGTTCAATTTAGATGGGGATTAGGGGGGCTTATGCAAATGATTGCCCAGCCGTGCACGCACGGGCTCGCCGGCGGCGAACGACGAGCGACAGGGGGCGCTGGCTGGGAGGTGCGTGGAGCGCGGCCGAGGCAGGGCAGGGCGCGGCCCAGGTGCGGCTAGAGCAGGGCGAGCGCATGCGCGGTGGCACGGGGCCACGGCGAAGTGCGGCGGCGGCCGGAGCAAAGCTCCATGTCGAACGGGGGAGGGGTGGCCAAAACGGGAAGTAGAGAGGGGGATTCGGAGGCGCAGCTCACCATGGAGGCACACGAAGGCCCGACGAGTGGCGAAGAGCAGCACAGGCAAGGCCGTGGTGGAGTTGCGGTTCGATTCGCGGGCTCCGACGCGTCCCGACGTGAGCTAGCGGACGGAGGCGAACGTGAGGTTGATGGCGGAGCCTCCGGACACGAGGGCCTGGCCGGAAAGGGCTGTTGGCCGCGTGGGTGCACGCCGGCACGTTCACGGCTGAGCTCGGGCGGGAGCTTGAAGACGACTAGGGGGCGAGCGCGAGGGGAATGGGTGATGGGCTAGGGTTAGGGTTCGTCCAGGGGCACAGGAGGGGCGCGACCGCTCTTAACACGCCGGGCAGCCGCCGGATTATCGCCACGGGGGGGCTTCACGGCCGTGGCAGCGGGGATGCTCGCCACGGCTTCCCCAGGTAGAAGACAACAGGGGGGGTTAGGGGAGGGGAGGTGAGCTAGGTGGGCTTGTGTCCCAGGGGGAGGGAAATGGGCTTCGCCCACGGGTTAGGTTAGCTAGGTTGTTTTTGTTTTCACTTTTCCTTTTTTTCTTCTGTATTTTATCTTTTGGATCTATTTCAATTACTTAGGTATTTTTGTAAAATGTGGAAGGTGTCCCCTAATTATTGGTACACCACAAGGCAGTGCCACAAAAAGTTTGGGTGACAATAAAATTCATTTAATATTTTAATTAAATATTAAATGGGTTATGTGGGGTTTTTAGCTACTGTTTAGAATTGTTTTAAATAATCTACAGCTCCAAATAATACCCAAGATGGTGTGACATGCTCCACTGAATATTTGTGATTTTATAAAAGTAGTTTCAATTTTTTTGGAGAAAGTTTATTTTGCATCTTGGTTTTAATATTCCACCAAAGGAAATTTGATCATTTGATTTTGTTTTCAATGCAAAGGGTTGCACTTGTTTTGGTTCGTGATGATCAAGGCCAATGGCCACATTGATTTCAATATAAACAAATGGGCATTTGAAAATAGCTTGGAATTGTTTTGATTCATGATGACCCAGGTTCATGATCACATTGCATTCAACAACATCAAAGGCAATATGAATTTGAGCTGAACCAAATTGATCAAACAAAATTTTGAACAGTAGTGATGAACAGTAGTGGTGATTACTGTTCACTGACAGTGGGAGTGTTACAATGAGCGAGGACAAGAAAATGCACTGCCAGATCATCGTGTCATGACGAGATTGCCGCCTAGCCGATGTGATCGCTTGTGCTTGCCACTGTTTGATGCACATCGATGATCTTTCATCAATGGCTTTCGTCCATTGATAATAACAAAAAAACATCCAACTACAGATTGAAGTTCTCATATGCCCAAGTGCAACATCAAAAGCGTCCATGTAAAATCCACATGACAGATAATAGATAACAACTACAACCAGAAAAAGACTCAGAGGTAGTCAGAGGTCTTGCCCGTTGAATATCAAGGTGGCCATCAACGCTATGTTGTCACCATCACCATTGAATGGGCATCAATCAAACAACTATGGGATTTAGGAGATCTCCACTTTCACATACTTGATTGTGCATTGGACAATGGGTGAGTGATACTCTATCCTCGTTGGTTACCCCAAGTGGAAGATTGAGATGTAGTGTAGCGGCAAATTTCCCTTGGCAAAGATACCGAGATTGAAAAGATCGTCTCCCGGAGGACTTTGGCAATGATAAGTAGGTGGTGAAGTGAACAATGACGCCGTTCACAACAAAGTTGTTTGCTTCATTTGGACCTGCACACCACACAAATAACTTTGCTTCCCAACGAGTACAGAGAGGTTGTCAATCTCTCTGGCCTTGTTGTTCACAAAAGATCAACGCAATAGATAATAATGATAATGATAGCAGCTAGAAAGTAAAAGCAGGAAAATAAAAGAGCGTGTAAACAATGATGAGAATATGAACCGGGGTCCCGTGATGTTCACTAGTGACGTCTCTCTCTCAAAAGACGATAAAACTGCTATGCGAGGTAAAAAAATTACAGCTGGGCAATTGACAGGATTAAAAACGCACTGCAATGCTAACTATGCTACAAATAAAGGACGAGGCTCAAAAGCATGGGCGGTACGCCAAAATAAGTAGACCGAAATCCAACTGCATCTACTACTAATCATCCACCTTGAGATATCTATCCAGAACATCTCGCTGGTATTAAGTTGTGAGCCCCACCCAAAGTGTAAACCCAAAGCAACAGACAACCATTAAAAAGCACTTTGCATAAAGTAAACAATCCTTGCAACCGCGGTTACAAGCACCGTTGTTTTCCCCCTTGTGGCAACAACACATACCTAGACTCATGTTTCTGTCACTCAAGCGTGTCATAAGGGGGCATGAACCCACAATCGAGCATAACGTTCCCTCTTGGAGTCACTACCTACTACTTGTAACAAGCAATAAACATCAACGGAGAACATGTAAGAATTACATAGGAACAAAAATATAAAAGATAAGAACCAAATATATTACTCAATTACAAACTGAACATAGTCTCATAATCCATAAGATCCCAGCAAACTCAGCATAGCAAAAAAAGAAAATTACATATGTGCCTCGATCATGTAGGTCAGCTCACGAGGTCTAAACCATGAAGAACAAAGAGGGGAGGAGAACATCACATAGCTACTGATCACGGACCCATGGTCCAAGGGAAATTACTCACGACACATCCGGGAAGCGTCCATGGTGGAGGGGAAGCTCCCGGAGGTCGATCCTCCCTCCGGCAGGATGCCGGGAAGAGGTCTGTTGGCACTCCCAATCTTGGAAGCGCGGCGCGGCGGAACAGAGGCGAGATTGCGAAAAAGGGTTTTGTCCTCGGAGGTTTTGCGTCACGGGAAATAAATAGGCGGAAGGGGCGAGCCAGGGGGCCACCAGGGGTCCAGGCGCCCCCCTGGCGCGGCCCCACCATAGGGCGCACCGGGAGAGCGCCTGGGGCCCTGGTGGGTCCCCTCTGGCCCCTCCCGGGTGATTCCGGAAGCTTCCGGTACGCTGATTTCTTATCTGATTTTTCCCGAATTCTTGGAGCATTTTTAATATGAGGGAAACCTGAAATAGAAAAACAACAGAAAAAAGAAACTGGCACTGTGATGCACCGAGTTAATAAGTTAGTCCAAATATGATCAAAAGTGTATGAAAGTGTATCTAGATCATAGCAATATCACACAAAACATGCATGAAGCAAGTAGAAATTATAGATACGTTTGGGACGTATCAGTGAGTAAGCATAAGCACTTTAACTTTGCACCGGTTCTCAATGCAGGATAACTATTCTTTTTATTTCCTGGTTTTCTTAATGTTGGCTTGTGAGAAGCATTGAACGTTCTCAGCATTTTGGTTTATCTATGGCGTGTAGAAAAGTAGCATGTCATTACTATTTATATTAATGTCGGCGTGGGTGGATGACACGCTATTAAAACATGTTATCACTGGTGCAATATTGCTGGTGTCGGGTGCCTACGCCAGCAAAGCGTTTTTTTGGCACGCCATAGATGGCGTTTTCTGTACTAGTGCAAGGTCATCCTTGCGGCGAAGCTGGAGACCCTGCCGATGGCCCTGGACTTCACCAAGCATTTGTTGGGAATGTGCCCTAGAGGCAAATAAAATATGTTTTATCGAGCATATTCCATTAGTTCATAATACATTTGATACTATGCTATAACTGTATTAAGCGGAAACATTAATACAGGTGTGGGATACAAACAACCAGGTCCCTAGTCAACCCTAGTATACTAGTCCATTGGGCGATTGATGATCAAGGTTTCCTGATCATGAGACAATGGCGTCTGTTGACAATGGAGTCGTCTCATTGGTTAATGATATGATGGACATACACCCACCAGAAGTGTTGCGATGTGATCAAGTCACATAGTTCGACATTGCGATAACTATAACGTAGTGACCAGATCCTTAGACCGTAATGATCATACGTAATTACTGTCTATTAGGATGCCTTGATTTGCTACCCACCGCCTGACTGAAATATGCTGGCCATAAAGGAGTACTTCAGGTATTCCGAATAGATATGTTAATGAGTATGCAAATAGATCAAAGCGGGATTTGTCCATCCGTGTGACGGATAGGTACTCTGGGCCCACTCGGTGATGTTACATCATAAAGTTTGCAAACGTGTGACTAGGTCACGGAGTTGTAATATCACGGGAACGAGTAAACTTGTTTGTTGAGAACGAGGACGAACTAGGTATAGTGGATACCGATGATCAAACCTCGGACAAGCAAAGTACCCCAGGACAAAGGGAACAGGCACACGTTTAACGGATCCAACAGCGATTGAAGTTCATTCGATGGAAGCGTGGGGGCTATCAAGGATTGTAACCATGTCCAATTGATTAGTCATTGATCAATGAGAATTGTCTCGATCATGTCTGCTGTTTCTCGGACCGTAGGGTGTTACACTTAAGGGTACTCGACGCAGTAAGGATTGATTCGGGATCACCGGAGAAATTGGAGAGAACACCGGAATTGTTCCGATGAAGGCCGGAAGTTGTTCCGGGTATTTTGAAAGGTTCAAAATATATTTAATAATGTTTAATTAATGTTTAATTATTTAATTATCTGAATTAAATATTAAAATATAATTAAATATAATTAAAATTGAATTAAAAGGCATATGGGCCTCATAGGGTCCATTAGGGGGAGAGGGAGTCCTCCCTCATGGGTCATGGCGTCATGAGGGGCCCCACCCCCCTTAATAGGTGCGCCACCCCCCTCCCTTGGGATTAGTCCCACCCCGGAAGTGGAGGGGGGGGGTGGCACCCCTCCTTGGCCTATATAAGGAGGGGTAGAGGTGCCCTTTTATTCATCATATTTTGAGATAAGTTCTCATCTCTCTCTCCCTCCTTTCTCCTTCCTCGAGTGGACTCCCCTTGTTTGGAGTCTACACTTGGTTGGGGATTTCTCCACTATACGCACGCCGTCGTGCTGCTGGAATCGGGATCCGAATCCATCTTCTTTCCGCTGCTCTACTGGTTCGGAGCCCGGAGGGACGTCAGGTATACTGTATGTGTATAATCCCGCGAGGCACTACACTTGTGGTGCTACTTCATCGTCGTGGTTGTATCGCGAGGTCTTCATCAGCAACGTTCCGATGGGGACGTAATCCCGTCATCGGTCTACAAGGATCGGGTGGCTACATGAGTGATCGTGGATCTGCGCGGCATCGGGGATTGCCGGTACGACTACACCAACCACGTTCATGCGGGAACGTTTCCCACTTAACGGACTACATACTGGTATGTGATCTATTTCTGTCCGTTACTTGCATCGCCATAGCATAGGTCTTGGGTATGGGTCTTGTAGGTTATGAAAATTTTGTGTTTTCTGCCCCGAACCCCAACAGTGGTATCATGAGCAAGGCTATGCGTAGATGCATTGTACGGATAGAACACATCTAGTATGTGGGCATCGATTCTCCAATTTTTACCCTCTCACGTGTACTCATTTAGCGTTGCGGCAATGTTTGATGAAGCGGCCCCCGACCGACCTTACGCGTTTACGCGAGACTGGTTCCACGCTTGACATATGGCTTGTACCATATAAAGTGGCTGGGGGGTGTCTGTCTCTCTGCATTAGCGATGCGAAGATGTTTGCAGCGGAGGGCCCCGGCAGGGGTGTAATAGAGACAATTGCGGGATTGGTGTTGTGGCTTGTTTTCGCAGGATAGAAATCGGTTCTTTTCTCAAAACCCCTAGCAGCCACGTAAAACTTGCAAAAGATAAAGTAGAAAGGCGTTTTCAACTTTAATTTGCATGTCGGGGGGAATCATAGCATGTATGATTTATACTATTGCATCATGTTTTGCTAATATGTTAGATATACGACGGTAGCATAATAGGATGATCCCTCACTAATCCAACAAAGTGTCCTTCCTTAGTGAAGCACCATCTGGAAAGTTCTTCATTATGGAGGCATCACGTGTCACACGGGTGTCAAACATTTTTACGTTCACAAGTGATGGGTGGAGCAAGCCTAGCATGTCCAGACACATGGCCTTGCATACGCGGCATATACTCACTAAGGTTATTGTGGCGAGCCTGGCATGTGAAGACATGGCCTTGGGACACAAGAGACCGAAAGGTCGAGCATGAGTCACATGGATGATGTGATTGGCACGATGGCCTACCTTGAACAACATACTGATGGTCGTGTCACACGGGGGAGGTATGTTCTTCAAGGATCGTGTAATCACTTAGAACAAACTATGAGGGATGTTTGTCTGAGTGGGAGTTCCAGAATTTTTTTTTTTTTTGAAACACGAACTCCATATTATGAACTTAATCTTCATGTCTTAGCAAATATCATTGTAGATAACGTCATACCAATGTTTAGAACTATGGCTCTTTTAGTATGATAGAACTTAAGGTAAATGGGTCTTACTTCATTGATGTGTACCAACACCATTAGAGACATACTCATTAGTAATGACTTGCTAAACATAATACGAAGAACTTCTAGGAGATACACCTGACAACTCCGTAATCAAGGAAGATGATGATGAGTATCGCACTCACCGTCACTTATGAATGACTGTCCAATACACCATACTTCATTCTATGGAATCTGAATTGTGAATGCATGTTAACCAACACGTATGACGTGCTAGGTGAACTTGAAAGCACTTGGTCACAAATCAGAGTAATGGAATATGAGTATATGGACGGGGTTTCTTTCAACTATGGTGGAAGGAACAACCTGCTGAGAAAGTCACTTGGAAAATGTATAAGATACATGGAACACCTTGTGTATAACTTGGACTACTGAATGACTGGTTACTTTGCAATAACTGGGGAGTTGCATCCGCTTCCTCCCAGTTACAAAGACCATGTCTGGACTATGTCATGAAGGAGAATCGTTCACCTGTCATGAGGTCATGATTAGAGTCAAGAACTTTAAGAGTAGAACCAATGCAGGAATGGTCATTGACGGAGAAGGTATATTTGATATACGAGTTATAAATGTCTTTCCCACGAAACACTAATTGCGGTTGATTAAGTATTCAATGCTTGAACTTACTGCTTGAGAGTGACTTGGAAGGGATGAGGTGACAATGTGTGCTGACGGCAATCAAGATAGTTGATGGTCGACAACACTCTCCCTCTACATCTATCAATTGATTAATATATGAATAAATTTTATGATCGTTTGAATGAGGACTTTATTAGTGTGTCTTGCATCTCGCGAAGACAATTATTCATATTAGTGAGAAACAAGTCAATTGTTCTTCTTTTATGAATGATATCTCTTATGGTCACATTACGATTATGAATGAGTTATTCTTATATTGATGATAATTGTTTGATCATTTATAAGAAACATTGTAATGCCAAGAAATATCCAGGCTTAATAATGACACTACAGTTTAAGTCATAAATGGTATGATGATGTCTTAAGATACTTGATCTCTTGACACATACAAACCATGCCTTTTAGGTGAGATGACTAAAACCTCGCATTCTGGTAAACGGAATGTGTACTGATTGTTGAGTATCATACATTGTGATGTATCGTATGTCAGCATGTGGTGAATTTCATTATTTCGTGAACTTCGTATGTGGACTTAGATGAATATTTGTATTCACTAATGAAACATGAGTCTGAAATAATTTGATATGATCAAAAGGGATTTCAGAGTAAAGATGGATATTAAATTAACAAGAAAGACAAGTCTCTACGATTTGATCATAGTGACAAATGTTTTGAGTTAGTCTTGGGCATAAAGACTTGTGTGAAAGTTGTTCCACAAATTGCAATGTCTTGAGACACTTCAATATGATTGACGTGCATGAACGTTGTGATCATATTCTATCGAAAAGTGTATGGTCTAAGTTATCTCTTACCAAGTTACGTTATTATTGTTTAGAGTTATTAATTTAGTATGAAAACACTCACTTCAGCATAGGGAACCATCTGAGTTCGTGGAAACCAACACTATATATGTCATGGTGTGTTGTGGTTTCTAGGAAGCTTGATTTATGTAAGATAAATTATCTTTGTAGTGTATCCTTAGACAACTATGGATGCATCTTCCACAACTAGAACCAAAAGGAGCAAAACTTGTATTGCTATGTTTGGTGTTTGTCAAGAATTGTTCTTGATAAATGTGGTAATGGAAGAAAAGTGAAAGTTCAACCAAGGTAATTGACCTTGCCTCCAAATGTCAGAGTAGTGCAACGGAATATGTTCTGGAAGCAAAGCTCTACAATAAGAGGAGAAACTAATGATAATGATCATGATGGGAGCTTTTACTGAGAAAGGTAGGATTCAAGAATATATATTTGCCCCTGGTGCAAAATGATATTCATGATTCACTTGTCATGTTAATGGAACAAGACATTCCTACGAACTACAAAGAAGCGATGGTGGACCTAAGTACGAGATATGACTATGAGTCATGAAATCCTATGTTGAGTTACATTTAAGATTGCTTGAATCTTATCAAGTAAGGAGGTTACTTGATATTCACAATAACTTTATAGTTATGAGGAATATATGTGAACATCAAAGGGACGTCAAGATTGGTTTGTCACAAAGATTGTTTCTGACAAATTCAATGGGTTGACTACAATGTGTAGCAATGCTTGAGTCAAAGGGATATTCACTAAGATTGATCCAGGATTGTTATCAATACCGTGACTTCCTCAAATCCTGTATTTGAAGAAGTGTTGTAATTGGTACAACAAGAAGGTTTTGGAAAAACATATGGATACCAGTGTCTCATAAACTGAATTCTCATTTTGATGGATGATCAAAGGATTTTGGACTTAACCAAAATATCGAGGAAACATGCATTTGTATGAAACTGAGTGGGAGCTGAATAGTTTCCTGAAACTTAATATGTAGACGACATATTTTGAGTGGGAGCTATGGGAGTATTATCCTAGACTTATATGTAAATGACATATTTGAGTAGGAGCCATGTGGTTAGTATCCTGAACTTAATATGTGTCTGACATATCTAAGTGGGAGCCATGTGGATGTTATCCTTGTCTTATATGTGGCCAACATATTTGAGTGGGAGCAATATGAGTGTTATCCTATAACTTAATATGTGCATGACATATTTGAGTGGGAGCATGATAACATTCTCATATATGGATAACATATTATGAATGGTGTAGTTGGTGTTAATGATTATTTGAATCTTTCATAAATGAAGATGAATAAGTATTAAGCATTGAAGATCTATTAAGATAGATATGTGTTTAATAACATTGAGTCGTAATACTTTCCTGGATAAGATTCTGAAGGAGTTCAGAATGGGACAAGTCAAGAAGTGGTCCTTATATATCCAAGAGAAGTGTTGAGTTAATCTCAGTACAAGAACAATGGTTAATGGTTAATGAAAGAAATGGATGTATTGGATCCTCTATGCCTTTGTCATAGGTTCTTTCATATAAAACCAGAGTTATGTACTCGACGTAATCTGACCCAAGTTCTTAGTAGTAAGAACATGTTGTGATATGATTTATGATTAAATCATTGAAAAAAGAGTTAAGTTTATCCTTCAGTGTCTGAAGAGAACTGAGGATACATCTCAAATTTGTAAAGGATAGTGGACTTGACCATAAATGTTATGCTGGTTCAAGTTTTGACAGTAACCTAGAAAATTGAGATATCATACTAATGAATGCCTAAGTTGAAATAAACATGGTTAGACATCAAAGTTGCATACAATGCACTAAGGATTGAATTTGCATTGATGTGGCTGCTTTAGAAGTAGCAGGAGTTATATTATGGCTTAAGAAGTTCGACTTCTGATTGAGTGAGTTTCAAGTGTGCATGACTATGGGAAAGTCCGCGTGACCCACCGCATGTCATTGCTATGACACAGCAAACGAAGTCTCACTTCACCGCCAAATATATATACCTCATCATTATAGTGGATAATGAAGGAATGTCAAATTATGTGACATTATGATTTGCAAAAGGACATATGGTTCTGAATGGTACTCAGACCGTTGATACAACCTCTTCCACGGGCAAGCATGATCAATAAGGAGTTATGATCCAGAGAAAGTGGGAGACTGTTGGGAATGTGCCCTAGAGGCAAATAAAATATGTTTTATCGAGCATATTCCATTAGTTCCTAATACGTTTGATACTATGCTAGAACTGTATTAAGCAGAAACATTAATACAGGTGTGGTATACAAACAACCAGGTCCCTAGTCAACCCTAGTATACTAGTCCATTGGGCGATTGATGATCAAGGTTTCCTGATCATGAGACAATGGCGTCTGTTGACAATGGAGTCGTATCATTGGATAATGATATGATGGACATACACCCACCAGAAGTGTTGCGATGTGATCAAGTCACATAGTTCGACATTGCGATAACTATAACGTAGTGGCCAGATCCTTAGACCGTAATGATCATACGTAATTACTGTCTATTAGGATGCCTTGATTTGCTACCCACCGCCTGACTGAAATATGCTGGCCATAAAGGAGTACTTCAGGTATTCCGAATAGATATGTTCATGAGTATGCAAATAGATCAAAGCGGGATTTGTCCATCCGTGTGACGGATAGGTACTCTGGGCCCACTCGGTGATGTTACAACATAAAGTTTGCAAACGTGTGACTAGGTCACGGAGTTGTAATATCACGGGAACGAGTAAACTTGTTTGTTGAGAACGAGGACGAACTAGGTATAGTGGATACCGATGATCAAACCTCGGACAAGCAAAGTACCCCAGGACAAAGGGAACAGACACACGGTTAACGGATCCAACAGCGATTGAAGTTCATTCGATGGAAGCGCAGGGGCTATCAAGGATTGTAACCAGGTCCAATTGATTAGTCATTGATCAATGAGAATTGTCTCGATCATGTCTGCTGTTTCCCGGACCGTAGGGTGTTACACTTAAGGGTACTCGGCGCAGTAAGGATTGATTCGGGATCACCGGAGAAATTGGAGAGAACACCGGAATTGTTCCGATGAAGGTCGGAAGTTGTTCAGGGTATTTTGAAAGGTTCAAAATATATTTAATAATGTTTAATTAATGTTTTATTATTTAATTAACTTAAATATTAAAATATAATTAAATATAATTAAAATTGAATTAAAAGGCATATGGGCCTCATAGGGCCCATTAGGGGGAGAGGGAGTCCTCCCCCATGGGCCATGGCGCCATGAGGCCCCCCCTTAATAGGTGCGCCACCCCCTCCCTTGGGATTAGTCCCACCTCGGAAGTGGAGGGGGGATGGCACCCCTCCTTGGCCTATATAAGGAGGGGTAGAGGTGCCCTTTTATTCATCATATTTTGAGATAAGTTAACATCTCTCTCTCCCTCCTTTCTCCTTCCTCGAGTGGACTCCCCTTGTTTGGAGTCTACACTTGGTTGAGGATTTCTCCACTATACACACGCCGTCGTGCTGCTGGAATCGGGATCCGAATCCATCTTCTTTCCGCTGCTCTACTGGTTTTTAGCTCGGAGGGACGTCGGGTATACTGTATGTGTATAATCCCGCGAGGCACTACACTTGTGGTGCTAATTCATCGTCATGGTCGTATCGCGAGGTCTTCATCAGCAACGTTCCGACGGGGACGTAATCCCGTCATCGGTCTACAAGGATCGGGTGGCTACATGAGTCATCGTGGATGTGCGCGACATCGGGGATTGCCGGTACGACTACACCAACCACGTTCATGCGGGAACGTTTCCCGCTTAACGGACTACATACTGGTATGTGATCTATTTTTATCCGTTACTTGCATCGCCATAGCATAGGTCTTGGGTATGGGTCTCGTAGGTTATGAAAAATTTGTGTTTTCTGCCCCGAACCCCAACAGCATTTCCCGATCGTGCCAACAGAGTTCAGGCTCAAGATCAACATCGGCTGCGCATGGAGGGTCACCGTCCGACTGGTGGACGGCAACGTCACCCTTTATCAGGGTACCTTCGTCGCCGTCCATCAGATCAAGATCGGGTACATGGTGACCTTGAAGCTGCTTACCCCGGACACGCTCAAGGTCTTCATCTTCAACCATGATGGCATTGAAGTGCTGACCAGGTGTGCTAAGCCTGATACGCCTATGTCGTCAATGTCTAGGGGCACCAGATGGTTTGTTTAAGTGGTTTATTTAAGCATTGTGGTTGGGTCATAACTTAGTGAGGTTTGTTTAACTGTCGTAGTTTGTTATGTGCTAATATGTCTATCGTGATATATAGGTGTTGTCTGCCTAGTGTGTCGGTAATCTCACCACGTTGATTATTTGATTACTGTTGTGGATCAAAATGAAATCCTTACATTGATCTGAGGATGAATGTACAATTTATACTAGGTACAACCGACATTGGAAGGAACGGGCGCCTGTTGCAGAAGGAGCGTGTCCGTTCGAGGGGATGCGTCGATAGAAGAAGAGAAGAACCGCACAGCGGTTGGGCGAGGGGAGATTTACCCCTTTTATCCTAATATAATAAATCTCAACACTCCCCCTAAGCTACGCTTGACCATGTAGAGTCATCCCACGATCATCCTACGATCATCCGGGTAGTGCCATCATCTTAGAATATTCTCCTTTAATATTTCTTCATAAAACCTTCAAGAGAACATGATTTAACTTGCAAGATGTTTATTTCCCCGCTTTTCTGAAGTTCATGGGGGGGGGACAGCTTAGGGGCAATATGCTTAGTGATATTACTCTTGATGTATCATGTTTGCATTTGAGCAAACACAAGCTGTATTATCTTCATAGATAATAGTCGGTGATTCAATAGAACCAATTCCACATGACTGTTGTATGTGGTTTATCATTCTGCGAAGCCAAACACATTCACGTGATGCTTCATATAATGCAATTATCTCAGAATGATTTGTGGACGTTGCTACTAAAGTGTGTTTTGAAGACTTCCATGATATAGCAGTCCCACCATGTAGAAACACAAAGCCAGTTTGTGACCTAGCATTACTGGGGTCAGATAGATAGCCATCAGTGTATCCAATCATATTGAAGTCCATATTTCTATGGAACTGGAAGAACAGTCCAAGATCCTTAGTTCCTTGGAGATATCGAAAGACATTCTTCACACCTGACCAATGGCACTTGGTAGGTGATGCGCTGTGTCTAGCAAGTAGATTCACTGCAAAAGCGAGATCTGGTCTTGTGCAATTTGCATGATACATAAGCGCTCCAATAGCACTGAGATATGGAACTTCAGGTTTCAAAATCTCTTCTCCATCATCCCTCGGTCTGAACGGATCTTTCTCTACGTCTAGAGAACGAACCACCATAGGAGTTTTAGATGGATAGGATTTGTCCATATTGAATTTCTCTAATATTTTCTGCATATAGGCGGCTTGGTGTACCATGATTCCTGATGGAAGATGCTCAAGTTGAATACCTAAGAAAATTTGGTTTTACCCAAATCTTTCATCTCAAATTCCATCTTGAGGTGATCGCGTGCTTCATCAATGTCTTGTGCGTTACCAATGATGTTGAGATCATCAACGTACACAGAAATGATGCATAATCCTGTAGAGGATTTCTTGATGAAGACACATGGGCAATCATCGTTGTTGGAGTAGCCTTTCTGAAGAAGGAACTCACTTAGTCGGTTGTACCACATCCGCCCCGACTGTTTCAAGCCGTAAAGAGACTTGTTCAGTTTAACACAATACATGTTGCGTTTAGCACTTGCATTCGGGACAGAGACTCTGTCAGGAACCTTCATGTAAATGTCCGAATCTAGTGACCTGTAATGATATGCGGTCACGACATCCATCAACTGCATAGATAGATGATTTTGTACTGCCAAAGAAATAAGATATCAGAATGTGATACCACTCATAACTGGAGAATATGTTTCATTGAAATCAATGACAGGTCTCTGCGTGAAACCTTGTGCTACGAGCCTTGCTTTGTATCTCACCACCTCATTGTTCTCATTCCGTTTTCGGATGAACACCCATTTGAATCCCACAGGGAAAACATTTGGAGGTGTAGGTATTGCTTCTGTGAATACCTTTCTTTTGTTAAGCGAGGCTAATTCTGCTTGTATTGCATCCTTCCATTGAGGCCAGTCGGAGTGTTTTTCACACTCGACGATGGTCCTAGGATCATGATCATTGAGAAGGGTATTTGCAATTGTAGCGGAAAAGTAAGTGTCGACAATCGTAGACTTACGATCAAATGATTCTCCAGAATCGATATAGTTGGTGGATATCTCCTGCACCCTTGATGACTCTTCATGATTTTCCAATATGTGTGAGTCTGGGTGTTCCGATGTCCCAGCCAGTATGTGCACATTGGAGCTGGGTTGTGGAGGTTGCCCATCCACTGGGTGTATACTACCCATCAGGTGTTTGTCAACGTTGAGTTGACTTGCATTTACTGTCTCGGAGGTTTCTCCTCGATTTCCTGTGCTGCTTGCTAGAAGCAGGATCAAAGTTAGAGGCCGTACTACTCACCCTCTTTTTAGGAACAGGGAGTTGAGTGGTTTTTATTGGTACCTCCACTCTTTCGGGCGCATTCCTGACTGGATTAAAGGATTTTGTAACACCTTTTAGATCAGTAAATGAATCTAGCAGATTATTCGCAAGATGTTGCAAATTTATGATTTTTTCGAACTTGGAGTTCGGTCTCATGAGTACGTGGATCAAAGTGTGAAATGGCTTGATCATTCCAATCAATTTCCGGGCATTCTTTCTGGTACTTGAAATCTCCCCCTAATGCCGGAAAATGTTCCTCATTAAATATGCAATCAGCGTGACGGGCTGTGAATAGATCCCCAGTAAGGGGTTCCAGGTACTTGATAATCGACGGCGATTTGTAGCCCACATAGATCCCCAGTTTCCTGTGTGGGCCCATAGATGTCCGCTGTGGTGGTGAGATCGGGATGTATGTAGCATATCCGAACTTGCGCAGATGGGAAATGCTTGGAGGATTTCCACGTACCATTTGCAGAGGGGAAGTACTGTGATATGCAGTTGTCCTCAGTTGTATCAAGTCGGCAGCGTGTAAAACGGCGTGACCCCAACATGAGGTTGGCAAGTTGCAATTTGTTAACAAAGGTCTTGCAATGAGTTTGATCCTCTTAATCAATGATACAGCCAAACCATTTTGTGTATGGACATATGGAACAGAGCGATGAACGTCAATCCCCAAAGCCATGCAATAATCATTGAAAGCTCGTGAGGAGAATTCTGCAGCATTGTCCATTCGAATTGATTTAATTCGACTTTCAGGATAATGGGCTTGCAACTTGATGACTTGACTCATTATCTTGGCAAATTCATGGTTTCGTGTGGATAGAAGACACACATGTGACCATCGTGTAGATGCGTCAATGAGAACCATGAAATACCTGAAAGGTCCAGTTAATGATTGAATGGGACCACATATGTCTCCTTGAATTCGTTCAAGGAACTGAAGTGGTTCAGCTTGTATTTTGAGGTGTGAAGGCCTCAAAATTAGCTTTCCCGTGGCACAAGATGTGCACACAAAATCAGAAGATTGAGGAAATTTTGACTCAAGCAAATTGTGACCAATGGAATTGCTAGTAATTTTTCTCATCATCCCGATACCAGGATGGCCAAGGCGATCATGTGTTTGGAATGCGTTAACATTCTTAAAAATTACTTTGTATGCAACATGTTCTACGGGTTTGATGTACGTATAGTACAAACCAGACGATAGAGAGGGAATTTTCTCATGTACCTCTTTGCCATATCCGTGATTTTTGGTGAAGAGTAGATACTCCTCTTTGTTGTCTTCATGGGTTTCAATGTGAAAACCATTTTTACGGATATCTCGGTAAGTGATTAGGGTACGGGACGAATCGGGATACAATAAAGCATCCTCAATTGTCACTTGTGTACCGCTTGGGAGGGTAAATATGGCACGACCTGTGCCAACAATCACCGTATCGCGTCCAGCGATAGTTAAAATATCTCCATTTGTCTTTTTCAGAGTTTGGAAATATTTTATCTCCCTCAGTATGGAGTTTGTGGTGCCACTGTCCACAAGGTCTAATTCCTCTTCCATCGGATTGTTCCCATAGAGAACTATATAAAACAAAGAATTTTCAATAATAAAAACTCATGTTAATATATAGAATACAATCTTATTTATATCAAATATGTTGATACAATTACAATCTTATTATATCAAATATGTTTGATACAATATAAAGACAACAACCACAAACTTATGTTCTTATTACAATCATTACAAATGGACATAAATAGGTAGATCACTATGGAGAACGTGGGACTAGTCGAAGTCGCCAAATGTGTCCTTTGAGGTATACTCAATTAACATGTCCTCCGTTTCAGCAGGATCCTCAAAAGGGTATGGAATCATGACTCCAGGAGGAACATCATGCGAAGAACCAGCTCCATCATCGCTACGTGGATGAAGGTTGAAGTTGGCTTCAAACCTTTTCTTCTGAGGTGCTTTGCGTCCCTGGGACTGCTGGTACAGCATAACCAGATGCTTAGGCATGGTGCACTTTTCAGTAGGGTGCGAGTAGCATCCACACTTGTGGCAAAGCTTAGTTTTGTCAAACTTGTGCTTTGCAGTGCCTTTTCCTTTGCCTAGGTTTCTGAAATTTTTGTTCCTGTTGTCGTTTCGCCTATGCTGGAAGTTTGGTTGATTTCCCCTAGGGGTATCATTAAACTTCTGTCTATTCGCGACATTCAAATGAACTTCAGGTAAGGGTTGTGCCCCAACTGGGCGCTGAGAGCCATTCTTAGCGAGTAGCTCATCATGCTTTTCAGCCTGAAGTAACATGTGAATAAGCTCGGAATAAACATCATAGTTGCGAGCACGGTATTGCTGTTCTAGGATTCGATCGAAAAGGAGCATAGTAGACAAAGTCAATTCTATCTTCTCCGCTTCACTAGGTTCCTTCTCACAAAAACGCAGTTTGGAACATATCTTATGAACCACGTGATTGTATTCACCAATAGATTTGAAATCTTGAAGGCGTAGGTGAGTCCAATCATGGAGTGCTTCGGGCAGGACTACTGCCTTCTGCTGTTCATACCTCGTTTTGAGGGACAGAAACAGAGTACTAGGAGATTCCTCGTGTAAATACTCAGACTTGAGATCTGGATGGATATGGTGCCTTATGATGAATAAAGCAGCATAGTTTTGTTGTTCAATCAGCGACGCGGCTCCATCAGGGAGAGGAGTCTCCGGGGCCTGGATTGCACGCGCTATCCCACGAGATGCAATACTGATGTTGATGTCCATGGCCAATGTAGGGTAATTTTGGCCATTGAGGACAAGCTCCTCAAATTCTTTGGCAGTCATTTCGACCTACATGGAGAACCAGAGATAATTAATTTACTAGTAGTAAATTAAAAACCATCGTGGTTTGTAATAAGAATGCAAATTTTGACTCAAGTGTATAACTTGAAAATGTTCGACCTCAATTGTGGTAACATAGCATATTGAAGATCGTATAGATCTCTCAGTAATAGGCTGCATAATCTGACAATGTCAGTAGATGCGCATGGTTCTATTACCTTATGTATGTCACAATTTAAATACTCCCTCCGTTCCTTGATATAAGGTGTATAGTGTCTTTAAAAAAGTCAAAATCTTATAACTTTGACCAAATTTATAGCAAAAACTATCAACATCTATGATATTTAATAAATATAATATGAAACTACATTTTAAGACAAGTTTGATGATACCGTTTTTGTATAATTTATATCAATATATTTATCTACAAGTTTGGTCAAAGTTGAACAAGTTTGACTTTTTTAAAGAAACTATACACCTTATATTTAGGAATGGAGGGAGTATAAGAAAACACATAGGAGATAATTGTTTTGTCGAGATTGACAAAACGTAGGCCTCTCCGTAAGAGTTGATAATCTGCACATGGGCAGTAGATCGAACTCCTTATCTAGTGTTTCCTAATATAGTGAGGGAAAATGTAATTGTCAAAAAATTTGCAAGTTTGTTGTGCGAGAGAAATTAATCTCAATCGTGATGACATGTTCATGAAAAAATCACAATGTGGTAAACACATATAACATATCATCTCCGGCGTAAAACCAGTAATTTATTTATACTCCCTTCGATCCAAATTAATTGACGCACATTTAGTATAACTTTGTGCTAGAGTTGTACTAAGTGTGTGTCAATTAATATGGATCGGAGGGAGTATTACAAAGTACATAATATAAATAAATGTAGTTATGAACAGAAATAAATTACTGAATTAATACAATAACTATTACTAGGTTAGACTAGTAATTAAAACTAGAAATAAACAGAGAAAAAAAAACGGTCGGTCTGGACGGCCTTCCAGCCCACTGGCCGGCGGAGGGGGCAGCCTGGCGCTCCTGGCGCTGTGGGCCTTGGCCGCTGCGGCCTTTGGCCGGCCCACAGGAGGCCACCGCATAAGAGGAGGGGGTGGGGCGGTTACGGATAAGGCAAACCGCCCCGACCACCCCGTCCCTCCCGTGCGGCGCCGGCACCGCGGCTCGGCAGCCTCCCCTCGACGCCGGCGCTCACCGGCGGCCATGGCGCGGCGCGGGGGAGCCCTCCTCGGAGGAGGAGGTGGAGGAGGCCACGGCCACCGGGTGGTGGAGGTCTCCCACGTCGTTGGAGAGGTCGAGGCTCGTCGGACCCCAAGTCCCGACGCAGCGGCTCGGGCGGCTGTCGATGGCGGCCACGGCGCAGCCGAAGAGGCGGCCGAAACGCCTCTCGACGAGCCTGCCAGCGTCCCGGTTCGCCACCGGGCTTGGGGTGTTCGCGGCGGTGCCTCCCACGGGCTCGAAGCCGGGCGGGAAGCGGCTCGGGTCGGTCTCGTCGGAGGCGGGCGTCGGCGTGTGCGGGGGCACCCGGTGCGCCGGAGGCAAAGGAGGCGGAGGCGGGGCTTCGGCTGGGGGCGCAGGGACGGAGTCCGCGCGCAGCATCGGCGCAGAGGGGCCGGCGAGCAGCCACGGGTCGAGGCCGACGGGAGCAGCGGCGCTGTGGCCGATGGGAGCCGCGGCGCTGAGCCCAACGGCTCTGGCCACGTCCAGTGGCGCTTTGGCCACGCCCATCGTCTTCAGCGGCGCTCGGGCCGCGTCCAGGGGCGACAAGGCCATGTCCAACGGCTTCAACGACGCTCGGGCCGCGTCCAGGGGCGCCAAGGCCACGTCCGGTGGCGCTCTGGCCACGTCCGGCGTTGCCAAGGCCGCATCCAGTGGCGGCCATGCCATGTCCAGTGGCACCCATGCCGCGTCCAGCGGCAGCACGACGGCGGCGACGGGCAGCAAGGCGGCACCGGCGTCCGTCCTCGTGGATCAGGCGGAAGGAGGTGAGGGACGACATCTCACCGGCGGCGAGTGCTTTCTCCCTTCTCCCTCTAGTGCTCTTCTCGGTAGAATCTAAGTTCCGATAACGTGTTGTGGATCAAAATGAAATCCTTACATTGATCTGAGAATGAATGTACAATTTATACTAGGTACAACCACATTGGAAGGACGGAAGGAGCGCGTCCGTTCGAGGGGATGTGTCGGTAGAAGAAGAGAAGAACCGCACAACGGTTGGGCAAGGAAAGATTTACCCCTTTTATCCTAATATAATAAATCTCAACAATTACCACACTACATGTGTCGTGTGTAACCAAACACAGAAACAGCGTGTCTTTTATTTCATCGGGATCAGGCTAAAATACAGGCAACCAATCAACATATAGATGTTGACTTTTTAAACTACAACCATGGGACGGAGTACGTATTTGGTTGAGGTCAGGAATTCAGTACAGTAGGTCTCAACCCACTGGACATGCCGGAGAGCCTGAGACAGGCATACAAGAAAACAGCTGGTCCTTGCACCGACGAGCAGTTGAACCGATGCAATCAACACTAGTAGCATGTCACTGTTGATTGCTCTTCCCACCAAAGACTGCAAGATTGGGTGCACCTACAATACATACTTGATCTAGCTAATGATGTAACCAGTTCAGCTCACCAATTTTCAGCTGTGCAAAAGCTAATCAGGTGACCTTATTTATTTTAGCACCAAGAAAACCACTTGGCATGGCTCGTATGGGTTGTTAGCTATTACCAAAACGATGATTCAAACAAGTCATCAAATTGCAAGGTTTTAAACTTTCCAACACTGGCAGTACAGAAACAGCATCAAGTCAAATGCAACTTCCCAACCAAGGTACAAAGACAGATACAATCCACAACATCAACTGCCCTCACTTCGGGGCATCATGATGCATCACCACAGTATCCCCCATCTTTCGGGGTTTCTGCACTACAAATACATGATAAATAAGGAAAACATACACATCACCGAGATTACGGACGGCACGACAAAGACAGGCTCACATCTTTAGAGGCCTTCCAAGTACCAGGTCCTTTCTGGGGGAAATGCAACCACCAACCAACAGCTTGCGCTTCATCAACGGACGAACGGACAGAACACTGAAACATCTTCCACAACTTACAGGGATGATATTTACTAAAACCACAAAGCAACCACACCCTCCAAAGCGAATCAGGCGTCTTCTGGCTTGCACAGGTCTAGCAGTGACAGTGTCTGCAAAATTGAGATGAGAATGTTTAAACTCAAGTGGCCACTTTCTTTTTTGTTACAAAAAATGGATTTCCATTTCTTAATCAACCATATTTTTATCATCACAGCTAGTAAGGTATATACCTCTGCAATGGAGAGCTCAAGGCGGAATTTAGGACCATCATAGTGGTGCAGCACTGGCCTAAAAGCATCCTCTTCCAAAGCCTTGCAAAGCCTTCTAATGCGGATCCTCACCTGATATGATGAAGATGTCAGAGCAAGAAAAAAACAAGCCTGAAGTTCTATAAACATATGTCGACTTCAGTAATTACCTGTGCTGGGAATCTGGATTCACCTTTACACTTCTTATCTTCCCACGCGGTGGGATCAATGTTTGATCCTCCAAAACTAGCAGCCTGAGACAAAGAAAATCTGGTTAGAACGCTGAAAAACAAGCGCTATGACCTGCTAGAGTTCAACCAAGACGCATGTGCATTTGAAATGGAACTTCGAGAGCAGGTGCACATTATATTTCATTCAGGCAAAACAGGAAGGGCTACAGAAGCATGTTTGGTCAATTGGGGCATAAACATCAGGAGTATGTTGGCCAACACAGGAATAAATTTGGTAACCAACCATGTTTGTTACAGCTTGCCAAAATCCAAAATACATATGTACCTCGAGTAATAATGCTGAGTACTAAGTAAAGCGGACCGTCTAAAGCAAGATGTGTGAAATTCATGTTTCTTGGTTACATATGGTGAGTATCTAGACCATCATAATGTCAATTCTAGCTAAAACTATTCATCTAATCACAGATGCACATGAAACTGTCCATGCAAATGATATAAGCATTTATATATTTATATATGACAAATAGAACTGTCTCAAGACATTCAAGAAGAGGCTTGCAGTTATGTTCAAATGAGGAGGCTTATGGTTTTTCAGAATCACACACCTCAAACACCCCATGGAGCTGGTGGGTCGTGTAGTTATAGAGGAAAAGAGGTAGACCAGGAGTGATCGCTCGGACTGAATCACGATACCTTGCTGGCAAGCCTGCAGAACAGTAGCAAACCTTGAGATGCAATTTAACAGAGTAGCTTAGAGAATCTTTGTCTGAAATGATATGTGAATTAATTTAAAAGGATGCATAGTAGCACATACCAAAAAGCTGCCTCTTGAGATCCTCCTGCATGGTATCATTGTTGCAGACAAAGATGTATCCACCAAGAACTTCATTCCTCGGCAGCATCTCGCTTGTTGGCAGTGTTTTGAAGCGCTTGTCAACAGAGTTGTTGTTGCTGTTGCCTCCATTGTTGTTGTTACCACCATTGTGTTTGCTGTTTGCTTCTTTCCCATTTTGATTATTCGAATATTTGTTGACCCCAGCATTCATCTTGAACGGATTGACATTACCATTGTTTCCCTTGGGGTACATCGGATTCATGTTATAGGCCATGTTGCGGAAAGGGTACTTCATAGCTGCCTCATTCATCTTGAGATCATTCATCTTAAGATCTAGGTTCATGAGGCCAAGATTGAGGTGGTCCATCTTGTTGTCTTCTTGGTGGTAGGATAGCTTATCCCATTGCTTCACGTCAGGGACAGTGTTCATCCGTCCATACTCAAAGTCGTTGATCCTCTCAGCCTTCGACTTTGTGATCTCAGCCAGCTTCGATGTCATGAGAGACCATTGGCGGTCCTCCACCACTTTTGATTGCCCACGGAACTCATCTCCGAGATGCCACAAGTTGTCCATAGCTCAGTTCAAGCTCTAAGCCTTTAGGAAGAAATAATTAGCACATGTCAGTTGACAAGCAATATTTACTACAGTAGTAAAATACATAAACTACAATACAAGACATAAATGATATTAGAGCAACATATCTCCCATACAACACAGAAATTGCAAACAAATTATTTATATATTTAATGATATAAGCATGCATGTTCTATATATAAGAAACTAAATTTTCAGAGCTGCTATCTAACTTTAGAATCAGACCGGACCACCAAGGAAATCATATGCCGAGCTACAACCTATATTTACAACTCAACTAACAAAAGAAAAACTGAGCACAACTAAATTCGGTTAGTGAACCTTCAGAAAATTAATAATAGCCGCCAAGAAGAAAAATACTAATGATGTAACCAGCAGATTGATAATCTATGGCAGATCGTCCAGCTGGTCAAGTTTGGACAACAACAATAAGCTGCCAGAAACATCAGCCCCCCCTTCCATCCCCGCTCTGGCCCTTTATCCTATTGTACTGCTACCATGAGCACAACCCCTACTTCTGATCCCATGGTGCTGCGTCTACCATCAAATCTAACTAAGATCATACGAACGTTCTGAGAACAAATGGAAGTAACACTGACAAATTCATGTTCATGACAATTGACAACTTCCAACTTAAACCAAGCTTCCTAAAACGATAAATCCACCTTTCAACCGCGCAGAATAAAAAAAAAATCTATACACGAATTCGTCACCCAACAGGACACCAAATCACAACTTCGAGCTAGATCTACCGGAGCTACCGACCGAATTTTGCGGAACCCTAAGGCCCAAGCCCAGATCTGCCCCCACCCCCTCCTAACTTGCTCTATGGCGGGTCGAGGCGGCGCCGCCGGCAGCCTGGATTCATGGCTAAGCTACAACGGGAGCCGCCTGCCGAGGCGAGAGCGCCGCGTGAGGCAACCGAGGGGAAGGCAGGTGGGCGCGGCGCCGTCGCTGAATTCGGGAGAGGAGGGGAGAAATGGGGAAAGAGGACCCGTTCGGTCGCTACAAAGCGGAACAAAACAAGGCGAATCTGGCGGAACCACCGCCTCCGCATCAAAATCCACGCCCGAAACGCCGGCGAGATCGCATTAAAACGAAGAGATCCTAGGTTAAGCCCCATACCTGGCTCGATCCGGCGCCGAATTCCAACGGGGAGGGCGGTAGATTTGGGAACGAACTGCTGCGAGGAGGAGGAGACTTGGCAGGCTTTCGGCTCCCACTTCGCTCCGCCCACACGCGGAGTCCACAGGTCAGAGGGGATTTGAGAGGGTGTGGGAGGTGAGGTGTCCTCCCGCATTTATAGGCGGCGGCGGCGAAATGAGGCTCCGGGGTAGGGGATATTTACGCCGCGTGCCACTGGTGGTGGGGCAGAGCCGCAAAGAGGGTGCTCATTTGTTTGCTTTGGTTGGTGGTCGGCCTCGATGGTTGTTGCTCCGGTTGAGCAGATGCCGTTTGTAGAAAAAGTTAGAAAATTCTAGATGGTTTATATATTTAGATTTCTGCAAGTGCTTGATAGATCATGCTTAGCTGCTTACATATACGCCGGTTTTCTTCCACACTGCAAGAGAAACGCCTCTGTTTCTTAGTTGATTGGTTTGGCATGGCTTATCATGCATGCACGCTTCTCGCGCGATAAAAATCCCTCTGTTTGAAGTGGTGGAATGGTTCATGTTAAGAAAGATTTCGGTTGTCATGATGAAATCGGAATCATGTAATTTTTACATGGTTGTGTGTGGATTAAATGGTGTACATCCACAATCGATGATGGATAACATCTGATATAGAGGACCGACTCGTGGTAAGGCGGTGAAGGTGAAGAACCACCTCATTGCGTTGCAAACTTCAAGTTGTAAGTTGATGTGAAAAACCCACCTCTTTAAATTCCAAAACTTTAAAAAACGAGTCACGTTTCGTGCATTTTTTTAGCACGTGGTGGCTTTGATGACAACTCTACGGGATTCTAGATTTCTCATCAATAGTCAATCGTACACGCAAGCTTCTTATAAGGCACGTTCATGTTTGCGTGTAACTTGGTGGCGTGTATAAATGTGTCTTCTAGTAGAAGAAATCGAGGATAAGGAGCTAGGGGGTGGGTGCCGCCAAAACCACTTAATCAGTCGCCGAGAAACAAAGGCCAACATCGCTAGATGGATAGAGACCGACGAAGTTGAGATAGGATAACGCCAATTACATAGAGATCCAAAACAAAGACATCATCACCGATAGATAGAGGCACCGCAAATGAGTGACTAACTGACTATGCATTACAAAATAAAGCTACTCGAGAGAAGAAGTGGAAAAAGATAGACCTAATCAAGTTAGATAGATAGATAAGAACGTTAGATATCCATTAGTGACACGTTTGGTCGCAGATGATAAATAACTTTTCTCAATTTTCGCTGACCATTACCCTTTTATCATCATCCTTCCACATTACCACGCCTCTGGTCCCCTTGGGGTTCACACTTCCCTCATTCTCACCTCATGTGCCCCCTTCCTTGTTAGTTACCACCTTTAGGACAGTCGCCTTGCCCGATGGATGAGGGCAAACTAAGAAACAACTAAAACAAGGTGAAGAATAGAAATACAACAACGTGAAAGAGAGACTAAAAACTCTTAAAGGGGCCCTAACACATTGGCTTGATCACCCCTCAGTTGTTTTGGACTACATACATGAAGCCTCGACTATTTATGGAACTTTGAGGGCCCAAACGTGTTGATAATATCGTCGTGGTGTTTGGTTCCAGTCGTTTGGCATGCAGTCAAGGTGTTGATATTATCGCTGAGGTGTTTAGTTCCAGTCGTTTAGCATGCAGTCGAGGTGTTGATTATATTGCCGAGGTGTTTGGTTCCAGTAGTTTGGAGTCCATACATGAATCCTCGGCTATTTTATGGAACTTTGAGGGCCCAATCGTGTTGGTAAAATCGCTGAGGTGTTTGATAATATTGTAGAAGAAAATGAGGATACGAAACTAGGGGATAGGTGCCGCCACAACCACTTATCGGTCGCCGATAAACAAAGGCCAACACCGCTAAATGGATAGAGACCAATGAAGTTGAGATAGGATAACGCCAATTAGATAGAGATCCAAAACAAAAACATCATCATCGATAGATAGAGGCACCGTAAATGAGTGACTAACTGACTATGCATTAGAAAACAAAGCTATTTGAGAGAAGAAATGAAAAAGTATTGACCTAATCAAGTTAGGTAGATAGATAGATAAGAACATTAGATACCCATTAATGGCACGTTTGGCCGTAGAGGATAAATATATTTTTTCTCAAATTTTGTTGACCACTATCCCTTTTATCATGATCCTTCTACATTGCCACGCCCCTGGTCCCCTTGGGGTCTCACTTTCCTCATGCGCCCCCTCCTTGTTAGTTACCACCTTTACGCCAATCGCCTAGCCTGATGGATGAGGACAAACTAAGAAACATCTGAAACAAGGTGAAGAATAGAAATACAACAACGTGAAAGATAGACTAAGAGCTTTTAAAGGGGGCCTAATTAACACATTGGCTTGATCATCCCTCGTGTAAGAGCAAAGTTATACCCCCATGAGTTTTGGATATTGTTGGGCAAAACAGTAGAGGAACTAACAAGTTTTCTAGTGTAAAACAGATGGTTAGGTTCCTGAAGTTATAAGTTGGTGATAAAGCTTCAACGAAGATTTACATGTTTACTGAAGCATATCCTCTGGAGTGAAGCTCATCACGGATGTCGACCCCTAAAAAGATAAGGAATCCTGAAGCACGTCTCATCGAAGAAAATGACCAAGATGGCGCAAGACTTAGTAGTTTTTGCGTAGTTCTTTTTCACTTCTTTGAGTCGTAGGAAAAACCGTACTATCAAGAGGGGTTTAGTAAATGTACTCCGAAGGTTTTGGTGAAAAGACTCAGATCGAATCCAAACCAGTGAGAAGCCAGTGTTGAGAAATCTCATGTGCACTAGGTAATGCTTCACCAGTGAAGACTTAGTTCTTTCGGCTCCTGAAGCAGAACCAAGTCCGTGAGTCAGCTTTACTTGGACCGCAAGTAAAGTTGTGCTTTGATTGGAAATATGACCGTTGGGGACAGGTGTCAAGCTGTCACATCGGGTCACTTTAGTCATTTCGCACCTTGGGATTGCCACCTATAAATACGCCACCCCCGCCCTCTTTGGCCGGTGGCTGCTCCGAGATTATTTTCCTTACAGTGAAGGAGAGAGAGCAACCCCACCGAAGCAAACCAAAAACCCATCCACCGAAGCATAAGTCCTATTGATCTGAGTTGATTCATTATGACTTAGGAAGAAGTTTGCTAGCCTTTTATCTTGGAGAACTGCAATTCTCCTAGACGGTTAGAGAGTTGTTCTTCAGAGAGCGAAGAGTTATTGTCGCCTCGAAGTCCAGTTTGTCAAAGGTTTTGGTGATTTCCTCAATAATCAACCACGAGTGAAGAACTGGCCAACCTCAAGGAGATTGGTGCAGTGGAGATACGGACGGAGAGAGGTTAGATCCTGTGTTCAATCATAAGTCCCTCCAACCATACGTAGCACTTTGCAGAGTGTGAACTGGTCAAACAAACATCGCCGAGTCAAGAGTTCGTTTTACTTTCCGCACTTACATTCAGTTTATCAATTGCTATAGTGATCTGCTTCAATGCAATTGATTCGATGCTTTTGATTCTCTATGTTATGCTTCAATCATGTTCTGCTTCAACGTTTACCTTTCTGTTGAAACTCTTCTGCTGTTAAGTTATGCTTCACTTCATAGTTTCATGCAAAAATTTGAAGTGATCATTCACCCCCTCCCCCTCTGATCACATACTTGGACTTACAATTGGTATTAGAGCTAGTCACTCTTTATTTGGATTAACCTCCTAGAGTGTTTTGCAAGTATGTCTTTCGTAGCCATTCGCTCCGGCGAACCCATACCCGTGTTCAATGGAAAGGAATACCCATACTGGAAGGACAAGATGAAGAGAAATATTATGGCTATCAACTCAACTGCCTGGCAAGTTGTCTTGTATGGAGTTACAGTTGCTGATGAGAACGCCATCACTCCTGAAGAAGCTAAGCTGATTGATCTTGATTCTAAAGTTTGGGTTTTCATCACCAATCATTTGACACCAGAGAAGTATCATGAAGTGAAGAATATTCCTTCGGCCAAAGGTGTCTGGGACTATCTTGAGAAGATTGGTGAAGGTGTTTCTACCCAGAAGGATGCCAGAATTGACACACTTCGAAGCAAATTCTATCGTTTCAAGAGAAATGAGGGTGAAAAAGTCAGCTCCATTTACATCAGACTCACTGCTCTTGCAAATGAGCTGATCTCACTTGGTGCTGATGACATTACCCCTCACTCAGTTGTTAGAACTCTGCTTCGCTCATTGGATGATCCGTTTGATCACTTTGTGCTGATGATCAAGGAAAGGACTGATTTCAGACGTCTTGTCGCCGTTGATATTCTTGAGAGACTCAATACCTTTGAGATGGAAGAAGAAGAGAAACGTGACATAAATGGTTCTCGAAGGAGATCTCATGCCTTGAAAGCAAAAGCTTCGCGTCATTCTTCACCCGAAGTCAGTTCTGCTTCAGGTGTCGAATCAGATGATCCGGCAAGCATTGGAAAAGATTTAGCACTGATCATGAGACGCTTCAATCGCTTTCAGAGAACAGGTTTTTCTTCACCCAAGAAGAGTTATTCTTCAAGAAGCTCAAGTCATTCTTCTCACCGTTTATCCTCACGAAGCTCTCCATCAAAGGACAATTGCTTCTACAAGTGCAAGAAACCAGGTCACTACATTGTTGATTGCCCTCTGTGGGAAGCTGAGAACAAATCGAAGCATTCACTCAGAGACTCTTCATCGAAGTCTCACAGATCCTCCAGAAGTCATGAGTCAAAGAGACATGATTCCAGTTCAAGAAGAGAAAAGAAGAAAGATTCTGATGATGATAAGAGGAAGAAGTATCATAAGAAGCGTGAGGGTTCTTCATCGAAGACTCACTCGTCTCGTCGAAGCAGCTCTCACCGTGCCAAGGCCTATCTGGGAAAGGAGATGAACTCTGAAGACGAAGTCTCTGGTTCCGAAGCTGAACAAGATTCAAGGTCTGCGTCTGGGTCCGAATCAGATGGTGTTGCTGGTTTGGCTTTCTCTTCGGCAAATGCTTCAACCAATGTTTCGAGCTCATTCTTCACCAACAACAGTAGTGAAGATGAAACTCCTGCATACTGCTTCATGGCCAAGGCAAATGTATCTTCATCCAAGTCAAACTATGATACTTCTGATTGTTCTTCATATGAAAGTGACTCAAAGATAAGCTATGCTAAACTTGCTAAAATTGCTTCAATCCAACAAGATGAACTTGATTCACTAAGCAAAACCATTAAGAAATCAGAAACGTTGTTGATCGATGAGATTGAGAAAGGTAAAACTTTAACTAATGAGCATGCTGCTCTGAAGGAGAAGTTTGAAGAATTATCCTCTCGGCATGATCTTCTTTCAGTTGATTATGAGAAGCTCACCTATGAATTTCTTCAGAGGAAAATGGCTCTCGAAAAACTGAAAGAGGCTCATGAAGAATTGGAAAATGTCAATCTCTCTCTCATGGCTCAACAAGGTTCTGAAGCAAATCATAAAACTGAATCACCTTGTTTGGATTGCTTGGAACGAAGCAAAACTGATTCCAAAGGGAAAGCTCCTATTGTTATTGATGATACTAATGCCTCTGATGAGGAAAATCCTGCTGTTATCGAGGAACTCCTCAGGTTGAAAAACTTATTTGAAACAGGCATGTTCAAAAGTGTGCAAGGACACCAATATCTCTGTGATATCCTGAGGAAGGCTCTCCTTCACAGGAATCCCAGGAATGAAGGTGTTGGTTTCGAGAGAAAAATAAACCCTGATGGCACCTATTGGGAGCCTGAGCAGTATCCTAAGACTGTTTGGGTTCTAGCGAAGGAGAAACCCATTGATATTGCTAACCTTTCAGGTTTCGACTGCAAAATGAACAAAGTCATTGTGGATGAATCACTTGATTCAGACTACAAACTTATGAAAGATGAACAGGGAAAAGTTTCAGCTGAGTATGTAGGTACTCCACCAAAGAATGGATTCTATAAGAGGCAGATATGGGTGCAGAAAGCACTTGTGGAAAAACTGCCTGCTAACCATTCTATGCAGGGAAAGTCTTCGGTACCACCGAATCATTTCTACTCTCTTGAGACGAGAAATGATCCATTGGTGCCCGAATCAAATGTTCCGCAGAAGCAATACTATCGTACTGGTCGACATACGTATCGTCCTCATAATAATCATACTAAGATTGCATATGCTCATTATTATGCTAACCATTCGCAGAGGACTTACATTTATGGTGTGCTGGATGGTACACCGAAGCAATACACTCCTGTTCGATTTAATATTGCTTCAACCAGTGCTTCAACATCTTCTCAGTCACCTGCTCGTTTGTGGGTGGTTAAGAAGAACTAATTCTTCTGCAGGGCTATGTCTCCGGTGGATCCGAATGGGTCATGGATAGTGGTTGTACAAATCATATGACCGGAGACAAGGAGTTATTCACCGAAGAAAAACTATCTCAATCTTCTCAGAAGTACATTACCTTCGGTGATAACAACAAAGGTAAAGTGTTAGGTTTGGGTAAGGTTGCCATATCGAAGGATAAGCACATTGACAAGGTTATTCTAGTCCAATCTCTTGGATATAATCTTATGTCTATTTCAAAATTATGCGATATGGGTATGCTTGTTCTGTTTTCTGCTTCGCGTTGTGTTGTCTTTTCACAGGATGATTATACGTTTGTCTTCAAGGGTTACCGAAAGGGAGATTTATACATTGTTGATTTCTCTTCGGGCCCTGCTGTATCCACATGCTTAATGGCAAAAGCTTCATCTGGTTGGTTATGGCATCGAAGACTTGGTCATGCAGGGATGAGAAATCTTCATAATCTAGTGAAGAAGGATCACGTTATTGGTCTTAGCGAAGTAAAATTCGATAAGGATCACCTCTGTAGTGCTTGCGAAGCTGGTAAAATTACGAAGAAACATCATTCATCGAAGACCATCATGACTACCACTCGTCCTCTTGAATTGCTTCATATGGATCTTTTTGGTCCTCAAAATTATGAAAGCCTGGGAGGAAACAAATATGGTCTAGTTATTGTTGATGACTTCTCTCGTTATACTTGGGTTTTCTTCTTGGATGACAAGAGCAAAGTGGTTGAAATCTTCAAGTCATTCGCTAAGAGAGCTCAAACAGAATATGAATTATCTCTGAAGCGTATCCGAAGTGATAATGGAACTGAATTCAAAAATACTCATATTGAAGATTTTCTTGATGATCATGGTGTTTCTCATGAGTTCTCTTCTGCTTATACACCTCAACAGAAAGGTGTAGTTGAAAGGAAGAATATAACTCTTATTGAGATGGCCAGAACTATGCTTGCTGAATACAAGACTCCTATTAGGTTCTGGGCCGAAGCAATCAACACTGCATGTCACATCATCAACAAGGTTTACCTTCACAAATTCTTGTAGAAAACTTCACATGAGCTTATCACTGGTAACAAACCAAATGTCTCATATCTTAGGGTATTTGGTGCCCCATGCTTTATTAGAGATATGAATCATAGCTCCAAATTTGCCCCTAAGGCACATGAAGGTTTTCTTTTAGGTTATGGCTCAAACTCTCACACTTACAGAGTCTATAACTCTCACTTTGGAAAAGTTATGGAAACTGTGAATGTAAGGTTTGATGAAACTAATGGCTCTCAAAAGGAGCATTTGCCTCATGATCTAGATGAACCTCCACTTGATGAAGTGATCAGGTCCATGGCTATTGGTGAGATTCGCCCTGTTGAAGCAAATCAACGTCAAGCTGTTAGGAATGATGATGGTCCAATGTTCCCACACATAGCCCGGGGCGCTGGAGATCAACATCCCGAAGCTAATGATGAACAGGACGAAGAAGGTCAAGGGAACGAAGGAAATGCTAATCCTGAAGGAAATGCCGAAGCTGAAGGTGAAGCTGATCCCGAAGCTGATGCAGATCCTGAAGCAGAAGATGAGCCTGAAGCAAATGATACTACGTTATCCCGAGTTCGAAGAAGAGTTGATGTGGATTCGATCCTCGAAGATATCAATCAACCAGGTCGTCTCACTACTCGATCTCGTACTCGTTTGGCTAACTTCTGTGGAAACTTTTCTTTTGTCTCCATGCTAGAGCCTTCAAAATATGATGAAGCCATGAAGGACCCTGATTGGTTATTGGCTATGATGGAAGAACTCCACCAATTTGAAAGGAACAAAGTCTGGTCACTTGTTGAAAGGCCAGATCCCACGAAGCACAATGTTATTGGCACAAAGTGGATATTTCGCAACAAGCAAGATGAAGATGGTATTGTGGTAAGGAATAAGGCTAGATTGGTAGCACAAGGTTACACCCAAATCGAAGGCATTGATTTTGGTGAAACCTATGCTCCAGTAGCCCGTCTCGAATCCATTCGTGTCATGCTTGCTTTTGCTAACCACAAAAATATATTGCTATATCAAATGGATGTCAAGAGTGCTTTTCTTAATGGTGAAATAGAAGAAGAAGTGTATGTTATGCAGCCTCCAGGTTTTGAAGACTCGAAGAATCCTGATATGGTGTACAGGCTTCACAAAGCTTTGTATGGACTGAAGCAAGCACCTCGTGCTTGGTATGAAACATTGAAGGATTTCCTCCTGAAGAAAGGCTTCAAACCAGGAACCACTGACCCCACTCTTTTCACTCGATCATATAACAATGATCTATTTGTCTGTCAGATATATGTAGATGATATTATTTTTGGCTGTACTAACACTGAAATCAACGAAGAATTTTCCAGAATGATGTCGAAGAAATATGAGATGTCTATGATGGGTGAATTGAAGTTTTTCCTAGGACTTCAGATTCGCCAACAAAAGAATGGCACATTTATTTCACAGGAGAAATACTTGAAGGATTGCCTGAAGAAATTTGATCTTGCTGAAAGCAAGACCATTAGAACTCCCATGCCTACAAATGGTTTTCTTGATGCAGATGAGAAAGGGAAACCCTTCGATCAGAAGAAATTTCGGTCTATGATAGGTTCACTCTTATACTTGTGTGCATCTAGACCTGACATTATGCTATCAGTTTGTATTTGTGCTCGCTTTCAGGCAAATCCGAAGGAACCGCATCATATTGTTGTGAAGCGAATTCTTCGATATCTAGCGCATACTCCTTCTTTGGGACTTTGGTATCCCAAAGGTACTCAGTTTGATTTGATTGGATATTCTGATTCAGACAGGGCTGGTGATAGGGTTGACAGGAAATCTACCTCAGGCACTTGTCATTTTCTTGGTAGATCTCTTGTGTGTTGGGCTTCAAAGAAACAGAACTATGTCTCAATATCTACTGCTGAAGCTGAATACATTGCTGCTGGCTCATGCTGCACTCAAATACTTTGGCTTAAGCAGACGCTGAAAGATTATGGTATATTTGTGAAGAAAATCCCTCTGCTTTGTGACAATGAGAGTGCCATCAAGATTGCTCACAATCCTGTGCAACACTCTCGAACGAAGCATATTGATATTCGTCATCATTTTCTTCGAGATCATGTTCAGCGCGAAGACATTGAGATCAGCCATGTAAGAACTGAAGATCAATTGGCAGATATATTCACGAAGCCATTGGACGAGAAAAGGTTTTGTGCATTGAGATGTGAACTAAATATCTTAGACTCACACAATGTTCAGTAAGATCGAAACTTTTCACTGTATATATTCACCTTCGTTGTGTATTAATTTGTTTAGTTTCGTTTGAGTTTTCCTTCGTCCAAGTTTAGCTTCGTGCGGGGTTTAGGGATTTGATTCGATCTTTTGCGTGTCAAGTTACGACAAACTTTCCATTCACTTCGATTGGGTTGTAACTTAAGTTTTACTTCGGTTGTGAACTGTTACACCTTATGTGTTAATAACCCCCGTGCTTGCAAGTTGCTTTCGTATCTTTTATCTTGCAGGTGGTTGTTATCCTTTAAGTTCACAGGTCATTGGATGATTGCATATTCTTCAAGACAAATATTCCCTATATGCAATTGATTCACTAAGATATGTGTTAGGCTTCCCATCAATGATATTCTTCATCAAGCATTCACTTCGATTATAAATCTTAGATGCTTGCATTCAGGGGGAGTCAAAAGCTTCATATCTTAGTGTTTGCTCTCAACTCAACTAAAAATTCCATATCTTTTATCGATGCCTGTTTTGTCAACAATAGTCCAAAAAGGGGGAGATTGTAAGAGCAAAGTTATACCCCCATGAGTTTTGGATATTGTTGGGCAAAACAGTAGAGGAACTAACAAGTTTTCTAGTGTAAAACAGATGGTTAGGTTCCTGAAGTTATAAGTTGGTGATAAAGCTTCAACGAAGATTTACATGTTTACTGAAGCATATCCTCTGGAGTGAAGCTCATCACGGATGTCGACCCCTAAAAAGATAAGGAATCCTGAAGCACGTCTCATCGAAGAAAATGACCAAGATGGCGCAAGACTTAGTAGTTTTTGCGTAGTTCTTTTTCACTTCTTTGAGTCGTAGGAAAAACCGTACTATCAAGAGGGGTTTAGTAAATGTACTCCGAAGGTTTTGGTGAAAAGACTCAGATCGAATCCAAACCAGTGAGAAGCCAGTGTTGAGAAATCTCATGTGCACTAGGTAATGCTTCACCAGTGAAGACTTAGTTCTTTCGGCTCCTGAAGCAGAACCAAGTCCGTGAGTCAGCTTTACTTGGACCGCAAGTAAAGTTGTGCTTTGATTGGAAATATGACCGTTGGGGACAGGTGTCAAGCTGTCACATCGGGTCACTTTAGTCATTTCGCACCTTGGGATTGCCACCTATAAATACGCCACCCCCGCCCTCTTTGGCCGGTGGCTGCTCCGAGATTATTTTCCTTACAGTGAAGGAGAGAGAGCAACCCCACCGAAGCAAACCAAAAACCCATCCACCGAAGCATAAGTCCTATTGATCTGAGTTGATTCATTATGACTTAGGAAGAAGTTTGCTAGCCTTTTATCTTGGAGAACTGCAATTCTCCTAGACGGTTAGAGAGTTGTTCTTCAGAGAGCGAAGAGTTATTGTCGCCTCGAAGTCCAGTTTGTCAAAGGTTTTGGTGATTTCCTCAATAATCAACCACGAGTGAAGAACTGGCCAACCTCAAGGAGATTGGTGCAGTGGAGATACGGACGGAGAGAGGTTAGATCCTGTGTTCAATCATAAGTCCCTCCAACCATACGTAGCACTTTGCAGAGTGTGAACTGGTCAAACAAACATCGCCGAGTCAAGAGTTCGTTTTACTTTCCGCACTTACATTCAGTTTATCAATTGCTATAGTGATCTGCTTCAATGCAATTGATTCGATGCTTTTGATTCTCTATGTTATGCTTCAATCATGTTCTGCTTCAACGTTTACCTTTCTGTTGAAACTCTTCTGCTGTTAAGTTATGCTTCACTTCATAGTTTCATGCAAAAATTTGAAGTGATCATTCACCCCCTCCCCCTCTGATCACATACTTGGACTTACAATTGGTATTAGAGCTAGTCACTCTTTATTTGGATTAACCTCCTAGAGTGTTTTGCAAGTATGTCTTTCGTAGCCATTCGCTCCGGCGAACCCATACCCGTGTTCAATGGAAAGGAATACCCATACTGGAAGGACAAGATGAAGAGAAATATTATGGCTATCAACTCAACTGCCTGGCAAGTTGTCTTGTATGGAGTTACAGTTGCTGATGAGAACGCCATCACTCCTGAAGAAGCTAAGCTGATTGATCTTGATTCTAAAGTTTGGGTTTTCATCACCAATCATTTGACACCAGAGAAGTATCATGAAGTGAAGAATATTCCTTCGGCCAAAGGTGTCTGGGACTATCTTGAGAAGATTGGTGAAGGTGTTTCTACCCAGAAGGATGCCAGAATTGACACACTTCGAAGCAAATTCTATCGTTTCAAGAGAAATGAGGGTGAAAAAGTCAGCTCCATTTACATCAGACTCACTGCTCTTGCAAATGAGCTGATCTCACTTGGTGCTGATGACATTACCCCTCACTCAGTTGTTAGAACTCTGCTTCGCTCATTGGATGATCCGTTTGATCACTTTGTGCTGATGATCAAGGAAAGGACTGATTTCAGACGTCTTGTCGCCGTTGATATTCTTGAGAGACTCAATACCTTTGAGATGGAAGAAGAAGAGAAACGTGACATAAATGGTTCTCGAAGGAGATCTCATGCCTTGAAAGCAAAAGCTTCGCGTCATTCTTCACCCGAAGTCAGTTCTGCTTCAGGTGTCGAATCAGATGATCCGGCAAGCATTGGAAAAGATTTAGCACTGATCATGAGACGCTTCAATCGCTTTCAGAGAACAGGTTTTTCTTCACCCAAGAAGAGTTATTCTTCAAGAAGCTCAAGTCATTCTTCTCACCGTTTATCCTCACGAAGCTCTCCATCAAAGGACAATTGCTTCTACAAGTGCAAGAAACCAGGTCACTACATTGTTGATTGCCCTCTGTGGGAAGCTGAGAACAAATCGAAGCATTCACTCAGAGACTCTTCATCGAAGTCTCACAGATCCTCCAGAAGTCATGAGTCAAAGAGACATGATTCCAGTTCAAGAAGAGAAAAGAAGAAAGATTCTGATGATGATAAGAGGAAGAAGTATCATAAGAAGCGTGAGGGTTCTTCATCGAAGACTCACTCGTCTCGTCGAAGCAGCTCTCACCGTGCCAAGGCCTATCTGGGAAAGGAGATGAACTCTGAAGACGAAGTCTCTGGTTCCGAAGCTGAACAAGATTCAAGGTCTGCGTCTGGGTCCGAATCAGATGGTGTTGCTGGTTTGGCTTTCTCTTCGGCAAATGCTTCAACCAATGTTTCGAGCTCATTCTTCACCAACAACAGTAGTGAAGATGAAACTCCTGCATACTGCTTCATGGCCAAGGCAAATGTATCTTCATCCAAGTCAAACTATGATACTTCTGATTGTTCTTCATATGAAAGTGACTCAAAGATAAGCTATGCTAAACTTGCTAAAATTGCTTCAATCCAACAAGATGAACTTGATTCACTAAGCAAAACCATTAAGAAATCAGAAACGTTGTTGATCGATGAGATTGAGAAAGGTAAAACTTTAACTAATGAGCATGCTGCTCTGAAGGAGAAGTTTGAAGAATTATCCTCTCGGCATGATCTTCTTTCAGTTGATTATGAGAAGCTCACCTATGAATTTCTTCAGAGGAAAATGGCTCTCGAAAAACTGAAAGAGGCTCATGAAGAATTGGAAAATGTCAATCTCTCTCTCATGGCTCAACAAGGTTCTGAAGCAAATCATAAAACTGAATCACCTTGTTTGGATTGCTTGGAACGAAGCAAAACTGATTCCAAAGGGAAAGCTCCTATTGTTATTGATGATACTAATGCCTCTGATGAGGAAAATCCTGCTGTTATCGAGGAACTCCTCAGGTTGAAAAACTTATTTGAAACAGGCATGTTCAAAAGTGTGCAAGGACACCAATATCTCTGTGATATCCTGAGGAAGGCTCTCCTTCACAGGAATCCCAGGAATGAAGGTGTTGGTTTCGAGAGAAAAATAAACCCTGATGGCACCTATTGGGAGCCTGAGCAGTATCCTAAGACTGTTTGGGTTCTAGCGAAGGAGAAACCCATTGATATTGCTAACCTTTCAGGTTTCGACTGCAAAATGAACAAAGTCATTGTGGATGAATCACTTGATTCAGACTACAAACTTATGAAAGATGAACAGGGAAAAGTTTCAGCTGAGTATGTAGGTACTCCACCAAAGAATGGATTCTATAAGAGGCAGATATGGGTGCAGAAAGCACTTGTGGAAAAACTGCCTGCTAACCATTCTATGCAGGGAAAGTCTTCGGTACCACCGAATCATTTCTACTCTCTTGAGACGAGAAATGATCCATTGGTGCCCGAATCAAATGTTCCGCAGAAGCAATACTATCGTACTGGTCGACATACGTATCGTCCTCATAATAATCATACTAAGATTGCATATGCTCATTATTATGCTAACCATTCGCAGAGGACTTACATTTATGGTGTGCTGGATGGTACACCGAAGCAATACACTCCTGTTCGATTTAATATTGCTTCAACCAGTGCTTCAACATCTTCTCAGTCACCTGCTCGTTTGTGGGTGGTTAAGAAGAACTAATTCTTCTGCAGGGCTATGTCTCCGGTGGATCCGAATGGGTCATGGATAGTGGTTGTACAAATCATATGACCGGAGACAAGGAGTTATTCACCGAAGAAAAACTATCTCAATCTTCTCAGAAGTACATTACCTTCGGTGATAACAACAAAGGTAAAGTGTTAGGTTTGGGTAAGGTTGCCATATCGAAGGATAAGCACATTGACAAGGTTATTCTAGTCCAATCTCTTGGATATAATCTTATGTCTATTTCAAAATTATGCGATATGGGTATGCTTGTTCTGTTTTCTGCTTCGCGTTGTGTTGTCTTTTCACAGGATGATTATACGTTTGTCTTCAAGGGTTACCGAAAGGGAGATTTATACATTGTTGATTTCTCTTCGGGCCCTGCTGTATCCACATGCTTAATGGCAAAAGCTTCATCTGGTTGGTTATGGCATCGAAGACTTGGTCATGCAGGGATGAGAAATCTTCATAATCTAGTGAAGAAGGATCACGTTATTGGTCTTAGCGAAGTAAAATTCGATAAGGATCACCTCTGTAGTGCTTGCGAAGCTGGTAAAATTACGAAGAAACATCATTCATCGAAGACCATCATGACTACCACTCGTCCTCTTGAATTGCTTCATATGGATCTTTTTGGTCCTCAAAATTATGAAAGCCTGGGAGGAAACAAATATGGTCTAGTTATTGTTGATGACTTCTCTCGTTATACTTGGGTTTTCTTCTTGGATGACAAGAGCAAAGTGGTTGAAATCTTCAAGTCATTCGCTAAGAGAGCTCAAACAGAATATGAATTATCTCTGAAGCGTATCCGAAGTGATAATGGAACTGAATTCAAAAATACTCATATTGAAGATTTTCTTGATGATCATGGTGTTTCTCATGAGTTCTCTTCTGCTTATACACCTCAACAGAAAGGTGTAGTTGAAAGGAAGAATATAACTCTTATTGAGATGGCCAGAACTATGCTTGCTGAATACAAGACTCCTATTAGGTTCTGGGCCGAAGCAATCAACACTGCATGTCACATCATCAACAAGGTTTACCTTCACAAATTCTTGTAGAAAACTTCACATGAGCTTATCACTGGTAACAAACCAAATGTCTCATATCTTAGGGTATTTGGTGCCCCATGCTTTATTAGAGATATGAATCATAGCTCCAAATTTGCCCCTAAGGCACATGAAGGTTTTCTTTTAGGTTATGGCTCAAACTCTCACACTTACAGAGTCTATAACTCTCACTTTGGAAAAGTTATGGAAACTGTGAATGTAAGGTTTGATGAAACTAATGGCTCTCAAAAGGAGCATTTGCCTCATGATCTAGATGAACCTCCACTTGATGAAGTGATCAGGTCCATGGCTATTGGTGAGATTCGCCCTGTTGAAGCAAATCAACGTCAAGCTGTTAGGAATGATGATGGTCCAATGTTCCCACACATAGCCCGGGGCGCTGGAGATCAACATCCCGAAGCTAATGATGAACAGGACGAAGAAGGTCAAGGGAACGAAGGAAATGCTAATCCTGAAGGAAATGCCGAAGCTGAAGGTGAAGCTGATCCCGAAGCTGATGCAGATCCTGAAGCAGAAGATGAGCCTGAAGCAAATGATACTACGTTATCCCGAGTTCGAAGAAGAGTTGATGTGGATTCGATCCTCGAAGATATCAATCAACCAGGTCGTCTCACTACTCGATCTCGTACTCGTTTGGCTAACTTCTGTGGAAACTTTTCTTTTGTCTCCATGCTAGAGCCTTCAAAATATGATGAAGCCATGAAGGACCCTGATTGGTTATTGGCTATGATGGAAGAACTCCACCAATTTGAAAGGAACAAAGTCTGGTCACTTGTTGAAAGGCCAGATCCCACGAAGCACAATGTTATTGGCACAAAGTGGATATTTCGCAACAAGCAAGATGAAGATGGTATTGTGGTAAGGAATAAGGCTAGATTGGTAGCACAAGGTTACACCCAAATCGAAGGCATTGATTTTGGTGAAACCTATGCTCCAGTAGCCCGTCTCGAATCCATTCGTGTCATGCTTGCTTTTGCTAACCACAAAAATATATTGCTATATCAAATGGATGTCAAGAGTGCTTTTCTTAATGGTGAAATAGAAGAAGAAGTGTATGTTATGCAGCCTCCAGGTTTTGAAGACTCGAAGAATCCTGATATGGTGTACAGGCTTCACAAAGCTTTGTATGGACTGAAGCAAGCACCTCGTGCTTGGTATGAAACATTGAAGGATTTCCTCCTGAAGAAAGGCTTCAAACCAGGAACCACTGACCCCACTCTTTTCACTCGATCATATAACAATGATCTATTTGTCTGTCAGATATATGTAGATGATATTATTTTTGGCTGTACTAACACTGAAATCAACGAAGAATTTTCCAGAATGATGTCGAAGAAATATGAGATGTCTATGATGGGTGAATTGAAGTTTTTCCTAGGACTTCAGATTCGCCAACAAAAGAATGGCACATTTATTTCACAGGAGAAATACTTGAAGGATTGCCTGAAGAAATTTGATCTTGCTGAAAGCAAGACCATTAGAACTCCCATGCCTACAAATGGTTTTCTTGATGCAGATGAGAAAGGGAAACCCTTCGATCAGAAGAAATTTCGGTCTATGATAGGTTCACTCTTATACTTGTGTGCATCTAGACCTGACATTATGCTATCAGTTTGTATTTGTGCTCGCTTTCAGGCAAATCCGAAGGAACCGCATCATATTGTTGTGAAGCGAATTCTTCGATATCTAGCGCATACTCCTTCTTTGGGACTTTGGTATCCCAAAGGTACTCAGTTTGATTTGATTGGATATTCTGATTCAGACAGGGCTGGTGATAGGGTTGACAGGAAATCTACCTCAGGCACTTGTCATTTTCTTGGTAGATCTCTTGTGTGTTGGGCTTCAAAGAAACAGAACTATGTCTCAATATCTACTGCTGAAGCTGAATACATTGCTGCTGGCTCATGCTGCACTCAAATACTTTGGCTTAAGCAGACGCTGAAAGATTATGGTATATTTGTGAAGAAAATCCCTCTGCTTTGTGACAATGAGAGTGCCATCAAGATTGCTCACAATCCTGTGCAACACTCTCGAACGAAGCATATTGATATTCGTCATCATTTTCTTCGAGATCATGTTCAGCGCGAAGACATTGAGATCAGCCATGTAAGAACTGAAGATCAATTGGCAGATATATTCACGAAGCCATTGGACGAGAAAAGGTTTTGTGCATTGAGATGTGAACTAAATATCTTAGACTCACACAATGTTCAGTAAGATCGAAACTTTTCACTGTATATATTCACCTTCGTTGTGTATTAATTTGTTTAGTTTCGTTTGAGTTTTCCTTCGTCCAAGTTTAGCTTCGTGCGGGGTTTAGGGATTTGATTCGATCTTTTGCGTGTCAAGTTACGACAAACTTTCCATTCACTTCGATTGGGTTGTAACTTAAGTTTTACTTCGGTTGTGAACTGTTACACCTTATGTGTTAATAACCCCCGTGCTTGCAAGTTGCTTTCGTATCTTTTATCTTGCAGGTGGTTGTTATCCTTTAAGTTCACAGGTCATTGGATGATTGCATATTCTTCAAGACAAATATTCCCTATATGCAATTGATTCACTAAGATATGTGTTAGGCTTCCCATCAATGATATTCTTCATCAAGCATTCACTTCGATTATAAATCTTAGATGCTTGCATTCAGGGGGAGTCAAAAGCTTCATATCTTAGTGTTTGCTCTCAACTCAACTAAAAATTCCATATCTTTTATCGATGCCTGTTTTGTCAACAATAGTCCAAAAAGGGGGAGATTGTAAGAGCAAAGTTATACCCCCATGAGTTTTGGATATTGTTGGGCAAAACAGTAGAGGAACTAACAAGTTTTCTAGTGTAAAACAGATGGTTAGGTTCCTGAAGTTATAAGTTGGTGATAAAGCTTCAACGAAGATTTACATGTTTACTGAAGCATATCCTCTGGAGTGAAGCTCATCACGGATGTCGACCCCTAAAAAGATAAGGAATCCTGAAGCACGTCTCATCGAAGAAAATGACCAAGATGGCGCAAGACTTAGTAGTTTTTGCGTAGTTCTTTTTCACTTCTTTGAGTCGTAGGAAAAACCGTACTATCAAGAGGGGTTTAGTAAATGTACTCCGAAGGTTTTGGTGAAAAGACTCAGATCGAATCCAAACCAGTGAGAAGCCAGTGTTGAGAAATCTCATGTGCACTAGGTAATGCTTCACCAGTGAAGACTTAGTTCTTTCGGCTCCTGAAGCAGAACCAAGTCCGTGAGTCAGCTTTACTTGGACCGCAAGTAAAGTTGTGCTTTGATTGGAAATATGACCGTTGGGGACAGGTGTCAAGCTGTCACATCGGGTCACTTTAGTCATTTCGCACCTTGGGATTGCCACCTATAAATACGCCACCCCCGCCCTCTTTGGCCGGTGGCTGCTCCGAGATTATTTTCCTTACAGTGAAGGAGAGAGAGCAACCCCACCGAAGCAAACCAAAAACCCATCCACCGAAGCATAAGTCCTATTGATCTGAGTTGATTCATTATGACTTAGGAAGAAGTTTGCTAGCCTTTTATCTTGGAGAACTGCAATTCTCCTAGACGGTTAGAGAGTTGTTCTTCAGAGAGCGAAGAGTTATTGTCGCCTCGAAGTCCAGTTTGTCAAAGGTTTTGGTGATTTCCTCAATAATCAACCACGAGTGAAGAACTGGCCAACCTCAAGGAGATTGGTGCAGTGGAGATACGGACGGAGAGAGGTTAGATCCTGTGTTCAATCATAAGTCCCTCCAACCATACGTAGCACTTTGCAGAGTGTGAACTGGTCAAACAAACATCGCCGAGTCAAGAGTTCGTTTTACTTTCCGCACTTACATTCAGTTTATCAATTGCTATAGTGATCTGCTTCAATGCAATTGATTCGATGCTTTTGATTCGCTATGTTATGCTTCAATCATGTTCTGCTTCAACGTTTACCTTTCTGTTGAAACTCTTCTGCTGTTAAGTTATGCTTCACTTCATAGTTTCATGCAAAAATTTGAAGTGATCATTCACCCCCTCCCCCTCTGATCACATACTTGGACTTACAATTGGTATCAGAGCTAGTCACTCTTTATTTGGATTAACCTCCTAGAGTGTTTTGCAAGTATGTCTTTCGCAGCCATTCGCTCCGGCGAACCCATACCCGTGTTCAATGGAAAGGAATACCCATACTGGAAGGACAAGATGAAGAGAAATATTATGGCTATCAACTCAACTGCCTGGCAAGTTGTCTTGTATGGAGTTACAGTTGCTGATGAGAACGCCATCACTCCTGAAGAAGCTAAGCTGATTGATCTTGATTCTGAAGTTTGGGTTTTCATCACCAATCATTTGACACCAGAGAAGTATCATGAAGTGAAGAATATTCCTTCGGCCAAAGGTGTCTGGGACTATCTTGAGAAGATTGGTGAAGGTGTTTCTACCCAGAAGGATGCCAGAATTGACACACTTCGAAGCAAATTCTATCGTTTCAAGAGAAATGAGGGTGAAAAAGTCAGCTCCATTTACATCAGACTCACTGCTCTTGCAAATGAGCTGATCTCACTTGGTGCTGATGACATTACCCCTCACTCAGTTGTTAGAACTCTGCTTCGCTCATTGGATGATCCGTTTGATCACATTGTGCTGATGATCAAGGAAAGGACTGATTTCAGACGTCTTGTCGCCGTTGATATTCTTGAGAGACTCAATACCTTTGAGATGGAAGAAGAAGAGAAACGTGACATAAATGGTTCTCGAAGGAGATCTCATGCCTTGAAAGCAAAAGCTTCGCGTCATTCTTCACCCGAAGTCAGTTCTGCTTCAGGTGTCGAATCAGATGATCCGGCAAGCATTGGAAAAGATTTAGCACTGATCATGAGACGCTTCAATCGCTTTCAGAGAACAGGTTTTTCTTCACCCAAGAAGAGTTATTCTTCAAGAAGCTCAAGTCATTCTTCTCACCGTTTATCCTCACGAAGCTCTCCATCAAAGGACAATTGCTGCTACAAGTGCAAGAAACCAGGTCACTACATTGTTGATTGCCCTCTGTGGGAAGCTGAGAACAAATCGAAGCATTCACTCAGAGACTCTTCATCGAAGTCTCACAGATCCTCCAGAAGTCATGAGTCAAAGAGACATGATTCCAGTTCAAGAAGAGAAAAGAAGAAAGATTCTGATGATGATAAGAGGAAGAAGTATCATAAGAAGCGTGAGGGTTCTTCATCGAAGACTCACTCGTCTCGTCGAAGCATCTCTCACCGTGCCAAGGCCTATCTGGGAAAGGAGATGAACTCTGAAGACGAAGTCTCTGGTTCCGAAGCTGAACAAGATTCAAGGTCTGCGTCTGGGTCCGAATCAGATGGTCTTGCTGGTTTGGCTTTCGCTTCGGCAAATGCTTCAACCAATGTTTCGAGCTCATTCTTCACCAACAACAGTAGTGAAGATGAAACTCCTGCATACTGCTTCATGGCCAAGGCAAAGGTATCTTCATCCAAGTCAAACTATGATACTTCTGATTGTTCTTCATATGAAAGTGACTCAAAGATAAGCTATGCTAAACTTGCTAAAATTGCTTCAATCCAACAAGATGAACTTGATTCACTAAGCAAAACCATTAAGAAATCAGAAACGTTGTTGATCGATGAGATTGAGAAAGGTAAAACTTTAACTAATGAGCATGCTGCTCTGAAGGAGAAGTTTGAAGAATTATCCTCTCGGCATGATCTTCTTTCAGTTGATTATGAGAAGCTCACCTATGAATTTCTTCAGAGGAAAATGGCTCTCGAAAAACTGAAAGAGGCTCATGAAGAATTGGAAAATGTCAATCTCTCTCTCATGGCTCAACAAGGTTCTGAAGCAAATCATAAAACTGAATCACCTTGTTTGGATTGCTTGGAACGAAGCAAAACTGATTCCAAAGGGAAAGCTCCTATTGTTATTGATGATACTAATGCCTCTGATGAGGAAAATCCTGCTGTTATCGAGGAACTCCTCAGGTTGAAAAACTTATTTGAAACAGGCATGTTCAAAAGTGTGCAAGGACACCAATATCTCTGTGATATCCTGAGGAAGGCTCTCCTTCAAAGGAATCCCAGGAATGAAGGTGTTGGTTTCGAGAGAAAAATAAACCCTGATGGCACCTATTGGGAGCCTGAGCAGTATCCTAAGACTGTTTGGGTTCTAGCGAAGGAGAAACCCATTGATATTGCTAACCTTTCAGGTTTCGACTACAAAATGAACAAAGTCATTGTGGATGAGTTGGTGATAAAGCTATAAGTTGGTGATAAAGCTTCAACGAAGATTTACATGTTTACTGAAGCATATCCTCTGGAGTGAAGCTCATCACGGATGTCGACCCCTAAAAAGATAAGGAATCCTGAAGCACGTCTCATCGAAGAAAATGACCAAGATGGCGCAAGACTTAGTAGTTTTTGCGTAGTTCTTTTTCACTTCTTTTAGTCGTAGGAAAAACCGTACTATCAAGAGGGGTTTAGTAAATGTACTCCGAAGGTTTTGGTGAAAAGACTCAGATCGAATCCAAACCAGTGAGAAGCCAGTGTTGAGAAATCTCATGTGCACTAGGTAATGCTTCACCAGCGAAGACTTAGTTCTTTCGGCTCCTGAAGCACAACCAAGTCCGTGAGTCAGCTTTACTTGGACTGCAAGTAAAGTTGCGCTTTGATTGGAAATATGACCGTTGGGGACAGGTGTCAAGCTGTCACATCGGGTCACTTCAGTCATTTCGCACCTTGGGATTGCCACCTATAAATACGCCACCCCCGCCCTCTTTGGCCGGTGGCTGCTCCGAGATTATTTTCCTTACAGTGAAGGAGAGAGAGCAACCCCACCGAAGCAAACCAAAAACCCATCCACCGAAGCATAAGTCCTATTGATCTGAGTTGATTCATTATGACTTAGGAAGAAGTTTGCTAGCCTTTTTATTTTGGAGAACTGCAATTCTCCTAGACGGTTAGAGAGTTGTTCTTCAGAGAGCGAAGAGTTATTGTCGCCTCGAAGTCCAGTTTGTCAAAGGTTTTGGTGATTTCCTCAATAATCAACCACGAGTGAAGAACTGACCAACCTCAAGGAGATTGGTGCAGTGGAGATACAGACGGATAGAGGTTAGCTCCTGTGTTCAATTACAAGTCTCTCCAACCAGACGTAGCACTTTGCAGAGTGTGAACTGGTCGAACAAACATCGCTGAGTCAAGAGTTCGTTTTACTTTCCGCACTTACATTCAGTTTATCAATTGCTATAGTGATCTGCTTCAATGCAATTGATTCGATGCTTTTGATTCGCTATGTTATGCTTCAATCATGTTCTGCTTCAACGTTTACCTTTCTGTTGAAACTCTTCTGCTGTTAAGTTATGCTTCACTTCATAGTTTCATGCAAAAATTTGAAGTGATCATTCACCCCCTCCCCCTCTGATCACATACTTGGACTTACACCTCGGTTGTTTTGGACTCCATACATGAACCCTCGGCTATTTTGTCAAACTTTGAGGGCCCAATCGTGTGATAATATTGCCAAGGTGTTTGGTTCGAGTCATTTAGCATGCATAAAGTTGCGAGCATTGTGTATGGTATTGTATTGAAACACTACAAACATAGTGCAATGTTTAACTATAAATAATGTGAAGTTTATCACGCTAGTGATTTATGTCGTCGTATGTAGTTCATAATTTCCATATGTTCAACATTTTTCATGACTGGATTGTATAGAATGTTGTTAAGTTGCCAAGAAATTATTGTACTCCTTATTATATGTTGGTGTTAAAGCAAGACGTATCGAAGTGTTGATTTTCATACACCAACCAATTTACTGACCAGTTATTACATACAACTTGATATGGTAACAACGAGGAGAGAGGTGTTTTGCCACCTCGGATGTCTAGGAATAGCAAAAATTCAAAAATCAATACATTTCATATTGAAGTTCTTCGAACTCAGAGGCATCATAATTGGATTTTTTTTCTTTCACAAGTAAGCTCTTGCGCGATGCAAGTTCTTTCTGTGGGATTGATACGTCCAAAACGTATCTATAATTTCTGCTTGCTCCATGCATGTTTTGTGTGATATTGCTATGATCTAGATACACTTTCATACACTTTTGATCATATTTGGACTAACCTATTAACTCAGTGCACCACAGTGCCAGTTCCTGTTTTCTGCTGTTTTTCTATTTCAGTTTTCCCCATATAAAAAGTGCTCCAAAAATTCGGGAAAATTCAGATAAAAAATCAGCGTGAAGGAACCTTCCGGAAGAACCTAGGTGGGGCCAGAGGGCCACCACCAGGGGCCCAGCCGCCCTGGTGGCGCGCCCTAGGGCTTGGTCGCGCTAGGGGGGCGCCTGGACCCCTGGTGGACCCCCTGGCTGCCCCCCTTCGCCTATATATTCTCCGTCACGGGAAACTTCCGAGGATAGAACTCTTTTTCGCGATCTCTCCTCTGTTCCGCCGCCGCCGCGCTTCCGAGATCGGGAGCACCAGAAGACATCTTCCCGGCACCCTGCCGGAGATAGGGTTGACCTCCGGGAGTCTCCTCTTCACCATGGATGCTCCCCGGATGTCTTGTGAGTAGTTTTCCTTGGACCATGGGTCCGTGATCAATAGCTATGTGATGTTCTCCTCCCCTCTTTGTTCTTCATGGTTTAGACCTCATGAGCTGCCCTACATGATCGAGGCACTTTTGTAATCTTTCTGCTGTTGCTATGCTGAGTTTGATGGGATCTGATGGATTATGAGATTATGTTCAGATTGTGATTGAGTAATATATTTGGTTCTTATCTCTTATATTTCTGTTCCTAAGTAATTCTTGCATGTTCTCCGTTGTTGTTTATTGCTTTGGCCAAGTAGTAGGTAGTAACCCCAAGAGGGAACGTTATGCTCGATTGTGGGTTCATGCCCCCCGATGACACGCTTGAGTGACAGAAACATGAGTCTAGGGGATATGCTGTTGCCACAAGGGGGAAAACAACGGTGCTTGTAACCGCGGTTGCAAGGATTGTTTACTTTACGCAAAGTGCTTTTTAATGCAGTTGTCTGTTGCTTTGGGTTTACACTTTGGGTGGGGCTCGCAACTTAATACCAGCGAGATGTTCTGGATAGATATCTCAAGGTGGATGATTGGTACTAGATGCAGATGGATTTCAGTCTACTTATTTTGGCGTACTGCCCGTGCTTTTGAGCCTCTTCCTTTCTTTTGTAGCATAGTTAGCATTGCGGTGCGTTCATAATCCTGTCAATTGCCCTTCTGTAATTTGTTCACCTCGCATAGCAGTTTTATCGTCTTTTGGGAGAGAGACATCACTAGTGAACATCACGTATCCCGGTCCATATCCTCATTACTGTTTACACGCTCATTTACTTTTCTGCTTTTACTTTGAGTTGCTATCATTATCCTTTGTGTTTGATCCTTTGTGAACAACAAGACCGGAGAGATTGAGAACCTCTCTGAACTTCGTTGGGAACAAAGTTATTTGTGTCTGTGTGTAGGTCCGCGTCAGTTGTGCCGCTGACACCTACTTATCATCTCCGGAGTCCTACTGGATATAAACCTTGGTATCTTTACTGAGGGAAATTTGCTGCTGTGCTACATCACGCCTTCCACTTGGGGCTCACCAACGAAGGGCGAGAAATCACTATCATTACCTCACACATCAAGCCAAATTTCTGGCGCAGTTGCCGGGGACTCCGAGTGCTAAGATAGGGGAGTTGCACACTACCCTTTACCTTTGTTTTTTAGTCTTGTTAGTTTACCTTTCAGTTTTTATCTTTGTGTCTTATATCAAAAATCACAAAAAAATTGTTTATCTTGCTAGTAGTTATCATTATGTCTGGCCCTTTTGCCTTTGTTGAGACAGAGGTTCTCACCTTTAAACAAAAATGTGGTGAAAATTTAAAAAATGCTTGGTATAGAATTAATGATTCTCAAAAAAGAGCCACCAAGAAGCAATCCACTACTATCCTGCTTAGAAATTTTTATGTCGGGATTACTCCTTGGAATAGGTTCATATTAGATACTGCTATCAATGGGAATTTTCTAGAAGCCCCGATTTGGGAGTCTCTTAATGTTATTGAAAATCTTGTTGGAAATATCCCTATTGCTAGCATACAAGAAAATATAACTCTAGCTCACATTATGAAGAAACTTGAAAAGATAGAGTTATAAATACCAAGTATAACTAGGATAAATGAGTTGGATCGCAAGATTCAAGGGAGTTTGAATAGGCTTGATAGCTCCATGCTTAAAATTATTAAAACTTTGGAGGTCATCAAATCCCGTGATACGGATCTTTCTAGGATTGATAAGATTGAGGAAATCATTAATACTCTAGGAACTACATTTTCCTCAATCAAACCAAAAAAGGTAGAGACTTCAGCAAGAAGGGAACCTAAGTTCAATTATGTCCCTAGGCCACCCCGACCTAAAAGCAAACCACCCATTGCCAAAGAAGTTGAAACCGTGAAAACTTTGGAAGAAATACCTCTCTTTGATAATTTTATAAATGAATCTTCCATTGATTTTCCGCCTTTTGGTTTTCTCCCTAGAAGTATCTTCATTAGGCCTTTATTTAAAAGACCTCTTAAGACTAGTTGTACAATTGAGGAGCTTTTTGATGATCTTGATAATGATTCGATTGATACAACTTGATCTTTTGCATCATGCCTAGCTTAAAGGCATAAAAGAAAGCGCTTTCGGGAGGCAGCCCGCAACGAATTTAGGTTTTTATTTTTGCTTTTGTTGTGTCTTGATGTTTTTTACTACTGTAGCAACATCATTGTATCTTTATTTTTCAGCTTTGTGCCAAGTTATAGCCTCTTATGATAATGGAAGCAAAAGTTGTGACATGTTGTCCAGAAAACAGATTCTGTCCCTTGACAGAAAAATTCGAATCAAATCACCAGATCATCTTTTTGATCTGAATTTTTTTAACAGCGTGCTCTATACAATTGTGAAACTTTCGTACGTTCTGAGTTTTTTGATTTGATTTGCAGAAGTTCCCCTAAAAAATTCTTTACTACCCGCTGTTCTGTTTTTCACAGATTCTGCCACGTTTTGTCTCTCCTAACTTTTGCAAACCTTAAGCTTGCTTTTTCTTTGCAAAAACTTTTTGGCACTCTTGAGAAACAGTAGCTCTTCAAGAATATCTTTATATCCAGTGGGGAAAAATTATTTTATTAAGGGTACTAACCTCTCTAATCAGCTTATGATGAGTTGTGTATGAAGGGAGTTTTTCAAGTGTGCGATGGAAGATGATGAAAGAAGATCCAGGAGTGTCAAGCGCTCAAGCTTGGGAATGCCCCCATGCATCCCCAATAAATATTCAAGGAGACTCAAGCGTCTAAGCTTGGGGATGCCCCCGTGCATCCCCTTCTCCATCAACAATCATCAGTTCGTACTTTGTCTCACTATATTTTTATCACTTCATGCGTTATGTGCTATGCTTGGAGCGTCTCGCTCTTAGGTTTTATTTTTAGTTTTATTTAGCTTTTCTTGCTGTTCATAACAAGTTAGATCCCTTCTTACTTTGTGTGGGAGAGAAACACGCTCCACTTTTCAAATCTAGAACAAATCATAGGATTTTTCCTGCTTATCTTTTTGCTGTTGTGTGTTCTTTATCTTTTCATAGCTGCTGCCATGTTTAGTTTTAGTCTTAGTTTGTCTTTAGCAAGAGCCTTGGATTTTGTTTAGTCTGTTGCTGGAACTCTTTTTAGTTTTCATGCTTATCTTGTTAAAGAGAGTTGGTTGTTGCACGGAGTTGTGTTTTGTCTTGGAAGTAGGTAATTGAGGTTGCTATTTAATTCTAGTAGTAACTTGCAATAGTTTTGAGGTATTGTTGTGAGTAATATTTGAACTTTTGGTGTCAAGAGCTCTAGCCTATTAGTGATAGGTGTCGTATTTTGGGCAATCCGTGTTTATTTTCAAAACCTACAAAACCAGTTGAGAACTCTAGCTACTAGATGGATCACTAATCTTTGGAGGGATCGGATATTAGAGTACACACGTACCATGAGTCGAGGATGCGCAAGGATAACCAAACCCCCATACACTCCTCCTCGGGGTACTTGTCTCTTTGTGAACCTCCTTATTAGATTGAGAGTTACCGATAATAAGTGCATGAGTTCTTCGGACTAATGTAAGTATTGAAAGTTGACACTTCCACCTTCCCATATTTTGCTAGCCTCTCCCGTGCCGTGCATTGCCTTCTTCTCACTCCGAGAGTTGGTGTCCACCTTCGCCGGTACATCCAAACCCTTGGCATGATACGCTCTGTCATCATAAACCCCTTATATCTTTCCTCAAAACAGCCACCATACCTACCTATCAAGGCATTTCCATAGTATTTCCGAGATATATTGCCATGCAACATCCACCTCTTCATGACTTGATCTTCATGTCATACATGTTCCTGCTACACTGGCAGCGACATACATTGCATACACCATGTTAGTTACACCTTCTTTATGATTTTGAGTACCTTGTAAAGTGTGAAAGATCTCCTTTACCTTCTTGTAAAATAGAGTGTTGCCCTTAAGTGAGGAAAAGATCCCAAAGTGGACACAATAAAAGATCCCAAAGAGGACAAATGAGAGTTCAATAGAAAGAGCCATTGAGGCCACAAAAAAATACAAAAAATAGAAAAAAAGAGAAAAAAGAAATAAAAAGAGAGAAAGGGGCAACACTACTATCCTTTTGAGAGATCCACACTAGTACTCCCTTTATATCCTTGTACTCCATAGAGATGATCATTATGCATATAGCTATGTGGGGACCTTCACACTATAGAACTTGGCTTGCATATTCCAAGGATGAGCCTCCTCAAACGACCTCTAGGTCTTCATGAGCGAGCAAGTTAGATGCACCCCCACTAGTTCCATTAGAGAGCTTCCTAGCTCGTATGTGCATCCGTTGCATGGCAATTCCTACTCCTCACATCATATCTATCATTTGACATCTCTTGCCTATGATTGTCCTCATTGATGTGAGCCTTTCTCCTCCTTTTTTGTCTTCCTCCTCCGTACTCCTCTCTTTGTCATCCAAGTGTCAACTCTCGTGCTTACGCTCATCCATTGCATGAGTGCTCAAAATATTGAAAAAAGGAGTTGATCAAATTGACTTGTACCTGGCTAGTGGTCTGGGGACGAGTCAAGATAAGATTCCAGAAAAAGACCGAGTGTGAAACTTTAGTAGATTGAGTTCTCAACACAAAAATAGTTTTTCTCGTATCCCTATCCCCTTTCTTGCACGTAAACACCATTTGGAGACATTCGAGTCACGGACAGCGAGAGCTCTTGCACCTAATGTTCTTTTGTTACTTGTTTCAATGCTAATATAGACTCTTGCATGTTATGACTTGAATTGAATTTCTAACCTTGATTGCTTTACTTTTCAAAGTTCTTATATGGTTGCTAGCATGTCACCACAGAAATTATGTTGTTATCATTTACCTACTCGAGGACGAGCAGGAATTAAGCTTGGGGATGTTGATACGTCCAAAACGTATCTATAATTTCTGCTTGCTCCATGCAAGTTTTGTGTGATATTGTTATGATCTAGATACACTTTCATACACTTTTGATCATATTTGGACTAACCTATTAACTCAGTGCACCATAGTTCCAGTTCCTGTTTTCTGCTGTTTTTCTATTTCAGTTTTCCCCCATATAAAAAGTGCTCCAAAAATTCGGGAAAATTCAAATAAAAAATCAGAGTGAAGGAACCTTCCGGAAGAACCTGGGTGGGGCCAGAGGGCCACCACCAGGGGCCCAGACGCCCTGGTGGCCCCCCTGGCTGCCCCCTTCGCCTATATATTCTCCGTCACGGGAAACTTCCGAGGACATAACCCTTTTTCGCGATCTCTCCTCTGTTCCGCCGCCATCGCGCTTCCGAGATCGGGAGCACCAGAAGACCTCTTCCCGGCACCCTGCCGGAGGGAGGGTTGACCTCCGGGAGTCTCCTCTCCACCATGGATGCTCCCCGGATGTCTTGTGAGTAGTTGTCCTTGGACCATGGGTCCGTGATCAGTAGCTATGTGATGTTCTCCTCCCCTCTTTGTTCTTCATGGTTTAGACCTCGTGAGCTGCCCTACATGATCGAGGCACTTTTGTAATCTTTCTGCTGTTGCTATGCTGAGTTTGATGGGATCTGATGGATTATGAGATTATGTTCAGATTGTGATTGAGTAATATATTTGGTTCTTATCTCTTATATTTTTGTTCCTAAGTAATTCTTGCATGTTCTCCGTTGTTGTTTGTTGCTTTGGCCAAGTAGTAGGTAGTAACCCCAAGAGGGAACGTTATGCTCGATTGTGGGTTCATGCCCCCCGATGACACGCTTGAGTGACAGAAACATGAGTCTAGGGGATGTGTTGTTGCCACAAGGGGGAAAACAACGGTGCTTGTAACCGCGGTTGCAAGGATTGTTTACTTTACGCAAAGTGCTTTTTAATGCAGTTGTCTGTTGCTTTGGATTTACACTTTGGGTGGGGCTCGCAACTTAATACCAGCGAGATGTTCTGGATAGATATCTCAAGGTGGATGATTAGTACTAGATGCAGATGGATTTCGGTCTACTTATTTTGGCGTACTGCCCGTGCTTTTGAGCCTCTTCCTTTCTTTTGTAGCATAGTTAGCATTGCGGTGCGTTCATAATCCTGTCAATTGCCCTTCTGTAATTTGTTCACCTCGCATAGCAGTTTTATCGTCTTTTGGGAGAGAGACATCACTAGTGAACATCACGTATCCCGGTCCATATCCTCGTTACTGTTTACACGCTCATTTACTTTTCTGCTTTTACTTTCAGTTGCTATCATTATCCTTTGTGTTTGATCCTTTGTGAACAACAAGACCGGAGAGATTGACAACCTCTCTGAACTTCGTTGGGAACAAAGTTATTTGTGTCTGTGTGCAGGTCCGCGTCAGTTGCGCCGCTGACACCTACTTATCATCTCCGGAGTCCTACTGGAGACAAACCTTGGTATCTTTACTGAGGAAAATTTGCTGTTGTGCTACATCACGCCTTCCACTTGGGGCTCACCAACGAAGGGCGAGAAATCACTATCATTACCTCGCACATCAGGGATGAATGAGGATTCGAGGAAGAATTCTCACACTTCTTGTGATATTTCTTCTTTTTCTTCTTGCCATGAGAATCATATTTCTTCTCTTTCCTTGGCTTGAACTTATACTTTTTGACTCGTAATTTTTGCTAGACTTGTATGACTTGTTGTAGGATTTACTCTTTGAGTACTTTGACTTAGTTTCAATTACCCAAAGAGCGCAATCTCTCTCTCCCTATCCAGCCTATATCTCTCTCTGTTCCTTCGTTGACTTGCCCAAGGATCTAGATCATGTGGTCCACCGGCGCTGGTCGCCGTGATTGCATCTATCTAGTGGCGCGATGCTGTAGCTCCAGTGACATCTATGTTGCAGGTGATTAGGAGCCAACCATCATCTTTTTACTACTAAAGGATCCACGTATGAGCACAAAACGTGGTTACGTAGATTCTATGCAGGAGATGCTCGCTTAGTACTGGAGAGGGAGAGATGTCATCGAGCAATTTTTTTTCTAACGCTAGTTCCCATGGCGTGCGGCGGCACAAGAGAACGAAGGGCGTAGGGTGAGAGACGATTTGAGGGATTCATGATCACTACAAAGGGGAAATTTGCATAAGTACCAACAACTCCCCTTTGCATATCGGTGGATCTGGATCCTATCTCTTGGTTTCTCATTTGTTGGCCCATAAGCTGTCGGTGCACCTAGTGCACCAATTCCTTCGTTTCACCAGATATGTTATCGCCGTTGGGTATGTGGTGGCTCAAGGTCGAAGGCTTCTTTCCTAGTTCATGCACAATTTTCCTTATGTTTCACAGGTTTTGTGCTAAAAGACCGACAAATCTTAAAAAATCGGATGATACCTTGGTTTTTGAAGTTTCCTAGGTTGGATCACCGGTCTGGTTCGGTTTTTATAATTATGACCATGAGCAACGAAAATTAGTAAGGTGAAAGGGAATCACCTTTTCGAATATCCCGGGAAGGCAAAAATACTTAAGATGCTACCTATTGAATCAACCATTTTTTTACATTACACACTCCATAACGCATTTAATCCACATATTAGCGAAGGCCAACACTCAGAACATACCCTTCAAGAAACATCGGTCAATTCTATCATATACTTTGCCTGTGTTCAGCTCGTGGACACGATATTTACGCCTATCATATTTCATCAAATCCATAGCATGACACACTCAAAAGCAATAAGAACATTACATGTAATTAACCTTTCAAGAATGAAAGAACTTTGGATGAGCAAAACCATTCCATTTAGAATATGACACAATCTATTCATGGCGATTTAAAAATAATTTTGTAACCGGTATTGCACAAATTAATCCGTGAAAAATATATATTTAACAACCTGAATAATACTAGCACTCTGAAATCCATGGAAGACGAAAGAGCATCTTCTTTCAGCAAACCCCAATTACTCTGAAAAATCTTGCTGGAAAACCATGTGGACCCTAGGCATTTTAGGAAACTATAATCTGCAATAGCACATTGTTAATTTACTTGTAGGGAAATTCCGCACACAAAGCAACGTTCATCTCCGAATTTACTTTTGGTTAAACAAGGGATAAAATAAACGATGTATCCACGCACGGCGGAGTCCCGTACATGTCCTTGCCCTCACACGTCCTGCATGCAAAGTGGGTGAGACATCCATGCTCATACCTAGGCCACAAGCCGAGCATCCCCTGTCCCAGTGGGTTAGCAAGCAAAGCTACGCATGAAAGGCAAGTTCGTCATTCGTGTATATCCATCTACATCCATCCACCTCCCAACCACACTGCCCCGGGCTTTCCGGCAGCAGCACATATCCCTTCGGTCCGCCCTTTTGTTGCAACGCACTCCATCCACACCCCCCCCCCCCCCCCCCCCACACACTGTCACTACGAATCTAGTACGAACATATGCATGCATCTCTATATGACATAAACTTCGAAATTTTTGAATGAAAACATAGGAGTAACAAATTTGCAAATACATTGGCCCTGTTTGGATCCATGGGTTAGAGTTAGAGTTGGTTAGATTGTAGCAAACTAACCCTAAAACATCCAAACAGAAGGGTTAGAGTTGGTTAGATGCATCTAACCCATTCAAAAAATCTAACCCACCCAAGAGGTGCTTATTTGGGTTAGAGTTAGGTGGGGACCAGAAAAAGTTACTTTTTCCACTATCTTCATCATACAAAATTCTGAATAAAGTAGTCAAATGATTGAAATGATACATTTATTGCCAATCTAACCCCACCATCGAAACATCTCTTTGGTTAGAGTTAGTTTTGGGTTAAACTAGAGTTAAAATCTAACTCTAACCTCTAACCGAGTTACAGTATCCAAACAGGGTCATTGTATACTTTAGCTTGTGGGGATCCCCTAAAAAAAGAGTGAAGCTTGTGGGGGATCGAAGAGGTCGGTTTCTCTCTCTAGTCTCTATAGTCTGTACGACGCCGAGTTCTATGGCTAGCACATGTGCGTGGTCTTGCCGGATGCGCCGTGTCTGGGACATGGGAGGCATAGATGTAGCAACCCCTAGGCCTGTTGTACGCATGGAGCAGCAACGGGAAAGATGAGGGTGGGGCGGCAAGGTGCCGCACGGCCGCTCGCATCGCATATTCCATTGCCAGCGGGTAGTGACAAATGGGCACATGGATGGAGCTGTTCTCCCGAGTGGCAATGGAACCGGTACTAGTACGTAGTACTATTTTGTATTTTTATTATTTGGATTTTGAATTTTGAATTTCGAATCAGGGGCTCGGCATCGTGCCACCCTCGCAAGATTCTTCGGGGACCTGGGCGGCCTCATCGACAGAGTAATTGAATTAGTATTCAATTAGCAGAGAATATATACTATACTAGAAAGATCTGCGGAATATCCATCCACCGATCGATGATAACTAATCGCCGGCTCCCTTCTCTTCATCAAAACCAAAATTAAAGGAAAATGAGATGCCACCACAGGTGGTGCTCATTTCACCACCACTTGAGCTGCAAGTTGCAAGGCATGTCGACGAGCAATAATTGCAATCTTCTCCGGCATCTCTCTTAATTCGAAGGCTAGATTAGGTGGATCACAGCAGCACTAATCGCATCCACTAAATTAGGGCGAGATGGGAGATGGAGCCAGTGGCCGGCCATGTGCTGCTCCAGCTTACCAAGTCCGTCAGTCAGTGGGTGGCATGCCAATATGCTGCCATCACACGAGGTCAGGAGCAAACCGGCATCCAATTAAGCACGGCATTGACCACCACTGCTTCCCAAGGGAGGATCCATTCGTTCATTCATGCATGGAGGCCGGCCGGTGGTTGCATCCATGAACCACGAACAAACACGTGAAGAGCGTAATTAGCTCCATTAACTGCCCAATTTACTCGAATTTGGAGTACTACTACAGTTTAAATGGGCGGTGCAAGGACGCGAGGAGGCCAGCCGCCAGCGGAATCCTATGCAAAAAATGCAATGCAGCTCTCCTCCTCCTCAAAGCTGGCTGGGGCAGGATATTTTTGCATCCTGGGTCAAATCCTTGCCGTTTCAACAGGAAATAAAAATCGAAAGGTATGGGAGATATTTTCTTAGTAAAAAAAAAGAGCCTGGTATCGTACGGTTTTCGTGGAGAGCAGTCACTGAAATAGACTGGTGTTGAGCAAAACCAGCAAGAAGGTCGACGCGAGGGCGACCTCGATCTGCTCCAGCTTTTTTTTATGACAGCTGCGGTAAGACGTCCTTCTTTGCACGGTTGCCACGTTGTTTTCTACTCTTTTTTTTTTGAAACCTCACGTTGTTTTCTACTACTATCTCTCTTTTCTGCTCTTTATTTTACTCTCGATTAATAAAGCCTGTCTTTTTCTGTAGTTGACATTCTTTTTCTGCTGACAAGTGCACTAGAAAAATAGCAGGAAATGGAAAATCAATCGCTCATGTGCCGGGTCGGTTCAACTTGTAGCCGTGGGCCGAGAGCTGTCTGGGCTGCCCAAATGTTTTTTCGCGAAGAGCGCGGGTCTCCGTCTGTTGTTAGGCCCAACCACCGCTCAGCCCGTCGGCGGCTTCCACTCGGTTTCGGCCACTTCTATAAAAAAAAAAAACTCGGTTTTGGCCGGCCCGCTGTTCGTGCGCTCGTCATGGCCGTGGGACTCGGCGGCGACCGCGGCCGCCCCTCGGTCGCGCCGGCAGAAGACCCCGACTCAGCTTCTCGCCGCCCTACCAGAGGCACCGTGAGGTATTCCTCCCGTTCCCGTCGCTAGTTTACGGAACAGCTCGCCACCTATTCTTTTCCTCCCGCCGCGCCGTTGCGTGTCCGGTGGCCAGCCATGGCCGTGCCCGTGCCCGTGCCCGTGCGCGGCCGCTCGTCCTCTCTCGCCGGCGCCGCGGCGTCCGTGATTGCTCCCTGATGCTTCGTGGGCCGATACGGTGCGCTCAGATCCCCCCCGCTGCACTGTAGTCTGTAGTGTACTGAGTACTGACAGTGCTGGTTTATATGGGTTTGGCACTGAAGAAAACAAATAGTGGCTGTGGTGCCAACTTAACTGACGCAGAGAGTAGGCATTGCCTGGATCAGTTCCTGAGTATTGCTTGCCATACTCTATTGTTTTTGGACTTCAATATGCCCGCCAACTTACTCGGATTGCGTGATTAGTTGCTGCTCAAAGTACTCTCTATCGGCGACACATCTGAAGAAGCACACCTGTTTTTCGGACTCGTAGCATACATTTTTTTAAGGAATTCCTAGCAAACTACCCCAAGTATGTTCTCTAAAGTTTATCTATCGCCACTTGATGTCACGAACCGTGCAACGGTCGATACAAACGCCATGTACGTATTCCTACTGAAGTGCCATTTTCTAGCTGATTTGTTCTTAAAATAGAAGGGCTAGTATTAGGGATTATTTGTCGTTGCACATCCATTTTATGAATAGAAGTATTGTTTCTACGAAATACTGTTTCTATGAGAAGTGGGGAAAATAAACTGTACCGCAATTAGCATCGTTTTGGTATGTTGTGACTGTAGTGGTTGCACACACCATTTCATCCCACTTTTACCAAGTCAAATGTGCAACCGTTTCACACTAGTTCTATCTTAATCCTAGTCTTCTTCATGCAACTAAAACCATTACATTACATTAATTCTGCTAATAGCTATTTCTTGAATTTGCCATCAACCACTGGCTCAGTTCTTGCACCAGGATCTATTGCTTCTGAAAAATTGGTTACGCCTCATCGAAGAACTTAAGAGAATCTCATTCAAGAACGCCATAGGCTGTTACATCCTTCCTATGTGTGCTGTACATTACAACAGAGATATCGTACAAGGTCTGCGGCTCCTCCATCTGCACTTGTACAAACCTTGCTGGCTTGATTCACCATCTGCTCGTCTCAGAAAAGTCATTTCAGCTACCATCTACTCGTCTTTGCTGGAACTTTCTATGACCTCTTCAGGTTCTCTTAGGCTAATTTCCCTGCTGAAAACAGGATCTGCTATAGGTAGAGGCTCAATGTCATCTGGAGGGTCATAGTTTGGATCAGAAAGAAGTGTAAGGACGGTCACCACATCACTGATTAGTGGCCGACTGGTTGCTTCTTCTTGTAGGCACATTGATGAAATTGCAAGTGCCTGGTATAGACCTTTCAGGGGGTACTTGCTATCAAGCAGTGGATCAGCCATCTTGGTAAACTTCTTCTTATCCTTGAACAGTGGCGCCGCCTGCAGATATAGCAGCATCTTAATCCCAAACCGTGTGGGCAATCTTTATATCTGAAGTATGAGCTATTTTACTCGAAAAATGCCAATGTAGCTCGAGCTACTTGTAGCTCGTTTTTTTAGAAAAATCACAAAAAATAGTAAAACAGTTCAAAATAAATTTAATTTTTTTATGAATAAACATACACATGTATAGGAGATTTGTATCAATTTTCATACCATTATGCCTTAATGCGCCACGGGAATAAAAAAGACAAATACCTGATTTTAAATGGGCTTTTTTTTATGTTGTTCTTGGGCCGAAATTTTGTTATTTTTGGGCAGACCTCATATTACAATATTTTTAAACGAAAATTTACACGTTTGAGCGGAATACACATAAGTTTCCACAGAAAAAAAATCGATTTTTTTTGAAACTTTTAAATATTGTTTTCGATTTTTTTCAAAATAACGAGCTGCAAGTAGCTCGAGCTACACCAATTCACATCCCTATTTTACTTGGTTATTACAGTCCGATATGACTATTAAGTGAAGATTTCAAGGCTATAGTATTTCTTGGTCAAGTAGATGTAAAATCTTACCCAGTGGACAAGAATTTGTTCGCGGGTCGGTTTCGTGGTGTCGATTGCTCGCCTCCCAGTGATGAGCTCCAAGAGAAGTACACCAAAGCAATATATGTCTGACATCTTTGTTAACTTGCCACTCATGGCGTACTCAGGAGCGCAGTATCCGTACGTGCCCATTACCCTTGTGGTGACATGAGTTTTGTCGCCGACTGGGCCAAGCTTTGCAAGGCCAAAATCTGACAACTTTGCACTGAAGTTCCCGTCCAAGAGAATATTCGATGCCTTGAGATCACGGTATATCACCGGTGGATTAGCTACCTCATGCAAGTACTCTAGGCCTCTGCCAGCATCAACTGCAATCTTCATCCGTGTATGCCAAGACAGTGGCTGAGATTTTGGAGTGAGATCTGCAGAATTCAAGTACCATATCAGCGTCGATACAAATGTGTGATCATAATTCATTCTGCGGAATATGTTCGAGATGACCGCAACATTATTGTTCTGTATTACCTAGGAGATGATCTTGCAAAGAACCGAGTGGCATATACTCATACACTAGAATCTTTTGGTCACATTCAGTGCAGTACCCGAGCAAGCTGACAAGGTTTGGGTGATGAAGGAGGCTAAGCATCAGCACCTCGACAAGGAACTCACGGTTTCCCTGCAACCCATCCTTGTCCAGCTGCTTAACCGCTATGACCTAGGTACGTACATAATTTACATCAGAAACATGTTGCTTCTGTATGTAGCTTAACATCTGAAGGTGCCAACTTAATGAAACATAGAATAGGCAGCTGGGAGAAGGAATGCTTATTACTTCCATGGTCTCTGGAATGTATCCTTTGTACACCCTTCCAAAGCCACCTTCTCCCAGGAGATTCTCCTGGCTGAAAGAATTGGTTGCGTCTGACAATTGAACATGCGTAAACACTCTGCTAGGAATATTTTGGTTGCCGATCCGTAGTATTTCCCCTGCCGCAGCCCTGGCCTTGGGACTATCTGTATTTAACAGTTCTGCTCAGTCAGACATGCTTACTTAATCTGTTTTCATTCGCACAAACATGAATTACTAATTCAGGATTATAAATTTCAGGGTGAAAGTAGATCCAAGAAGAGGGCAATGGACAGACAAACTTCCCTGAACGTTACTAATTTGTTGTTGCAATGTGTTTGAACAAGAAAACAAAAATCTATCACCAGATTTCCTATCTAAGTACTTGAATGCTGTGATCATATAGCTATGTTGTGCAAAATTTCATTGATATTGGCATACATTGGTGAATTAGTTTCTCTGAAAGATGGATAATACTCTAATATGAAGGAAGCCAGGAAGACATTACTTTTGAGTGAAATCTCTTTCACAAGGGTTGCCAACTGTTCATTCTTGGCCTTCTTCTTTCTCCAATTCCTAGTCTTGAGCCATTTTTTCTTGTCCGGCTCAGAGCTTGTCGCTCCGTTCTTCCTCTTCTTTGTCTCTGATGTCAATGGCTCCTCCGCTTCATGTGATGTTTTGCCACAAAAACCGCGCCCCCACTTCCTCTTTGTTTTCTTTGTCTCTGATGTTGATGTCTCTTGCGCAGCCTCCCTCTTGGTCCTGCCGCAGACGCCACGAATCCATGTACAGCAGCATGCGCAGCTCAGGATGCGCATGCTGCTGCATCTCACGGCGCGAAGACCACGCACCCATGAGCAGCAGCACCCCATCAAATTGCTGGATCGACGCGAGAGTGGGCGAGCACTCTCGTGCCGATCATTACGAGCGCCGGATAAGAATTTTCACCGGCGGTAAAGAGCGGCTCGAGGCATAGGTACACGCGCAATTGTTCTCTCGTATCCCTTCTCTGCACCCGCAGAATGCGGCAGTTTCTCTTTCCCTCGGAGGCTTGGATGATGACAGATCTTGAGCCAAGTAACCATTTTTGGTATGTTCTTTTCTTCTTCTAATTGTTGTTAGTTTTAGCCACTAGGGGTATTTTCACACCCTCTTTTTTTAGAATGCAAAATATAGGCGCCTGTTCGCTTTCAGTGGCTGACAATGAGCTTAGACATGCAACCCATGCTATATAGCACCAGTTCTGTTCTTTTTTTAGCTGGAGAAGCTTTTCATTTTGCAATATTATTTAGTTTTACTCTCGTTACATGAGGAACTGTGAGCACACGTCACATTTATTGTATAGCTAAGGTTCATGGATGCCCAAGCACCATGCCAGTTGCTAGAGTTCAACTACTGACTGGCGAACAGGGTACCGCCCTCCAGCCTGCACATTGCCGGCAGCTGCGCCACGAGCTGCTGCGCCTTTGCCACCTGTAGGTTGGCTGGCTGATGCTGCGGAGAAGATGTGACGGGTTGGTATGCCCCCTTGCGCCTGCCCTTGTTTCCCTTGTTGCTGTTGCGGAGAAGTTACACTTGGGTATAACCCTGGTTGTCCTTGTACTGACTGCTGCGGAGAAGTTACACTTGGGTACCATCCTGGTTGCCCTTGTACTGGCTGCTGCAGAGAAGTAACGCTTGGGTACCACCCTGGTTTCCCTTGTGCTGGTTGCTGTGAAGAAGTTACACTTAGGTACCATCCTGGTTGCCCTTGTGCTGGCTGTTGCGGAGAAGTTACTCTTGGGTACAACCCTGGTTTTCCTTGTACTGCTGGTTGTTGTGGAGAAGTTACGCTTGGGTACAACCCTGGTTGCCCTTGTACTGCTGGCTGCTGCGGAGAAGTTACGCTTGGGTACAACCCTGGTTGCCCTTGTACTACTGACTGCTGTGGAGAAGTTACGTTTGGGTACAACCCTGGTTGCCCTTGTACTGCTAGCTGTTGCGGAGAAGTTACGCTTGGGTACAACCCTGGTTGCCCTTGTACTGCTGGTTGTTGCGGAGAAGTTACGCTTGGGTACAACCCTGGTTGCCCTTGTACTGCTGGTTGTTGCGGAGAAGTTACGCTTGGGTACAACCTTGGTTGCCCTTGTACTGCTGGTTGTTGTGGAGAAGTTACGCTTGGGTACAACCCTGGTTTCCCTTGTACTGCTGGCTGCTGCGGAGAAGTTACGCTACCCTGGTTGCCCTTGTGCTGGCTGATGCGGAGAAGTTACGCTACCCTGGTTGCCCTTGTGCTGGCTGCTGCGGAGAAGTTACGCTTGGGTGCAACCCTGGTTGCCCTTGTGCTGGCTGCTGCGGAGAAGTTACGCTTGGGTACAACCCCGGTTGCCCTTGTACCGACTGTTGTGGAGCGATTGACAACACTCCTCCTTGCTGCTGCGGCACCATGGTCTCGCCGGGGAAGAAGGATCCTACCTTGGGCGGCACCGCGGTTTGCTGCTCGTACTGCCTCGCGACCTGGCTGATGGCAACGGGCCTGCACTTGGGGCTGACGTCCTGGAGCTGTTGGCAGCACTGCATTTGCAGCCCCGTGTTCCACGGTAGCTGGCCGCCCAGCTGCTGGTCCACGACTTGCCGGCATGCCTGGAGCGAGCTCTCTTGGAGCTCGCGCTCGCACTGCAGCTGCCCAGCCTCAACACTTCATCCTACTAGTTCGTTATACTTTGTGTCCTCGCCTTCAGCGGCGGCAAGATCCACGATGGCGACGACTACCGCCGCGAAGAAGACCAACCGCTTAGCCATCTCGGTGGAATGTCAATGAATTGATCTCTAGTTTTGTGGTGCTTGGTGTTCTTGGTGATGATGATAGTTGTGGCATTGGCTGGGCTTTTATAGGGGTGAGGTGAAGGTTCCGGACCATTGATGTGTGCACGGCGAGGTTAGCTTAAACTAAGAAGAAACATGAGAAGAACAAAATCAGTTGGAAAAGCGCACTTTGCCAACAACGAAAAGAGTTGGATAAGCACGGATGAATTGGAGCTTGCAAAATAGATTTTTGGACGGTCTTCTAATGCTACCTACTAGTCGGTTTAATCGTAGTTCTGGGATACTGTTTGGAGAAAGTGTGCAAGTTTGTGTATATTGGTTTTCTTTTTTATCTATGGAAAGTGATTATCACTCTTGGGTTTAGGTAGAATATTTGTCTGTTAGTCATTGCCTTTGCAAATCGGTGGACACTCAAAGCATCTGAGCATTTCCAGTAGTGTAGAAGGTATTCCCACTGTTCCAAAATAACTTTCGCAGCCTTAGTACAACTTTATACTAGAGCTAGTACAAAGTTGAGACAATTATTTTGAAACGGAGGGAGTAGCTTGCAAGGAACCGGTAAATTGATAGATCATTTTTTCAAAAGCTCATTTCAGGTTTTGTTGCTTGTCATGTAGTTGGATTTCCACGGAACACAAATCGTTGCCGCCATATAATACATCGAGAAGGAATTTGGGGTTTTACCGATCGAGGACCTTGAACCTGGGTAATCCCTGTCTCCTGTTAGCCGACGAGAATCGCCAACCTTGCACTCATCTCTCTACGATTTAAACCCAGGGTTCCTAACCATGGTATTTTTCGAGAATAATCCTCGTGACGATCCTTCAGTGGAGGGACGTACGGCTCGTCGGCTGAGAGCCCCGATCCCTGCGCTTGTTCAATGTCGGAGAGACGCGATGGGATGATTAACCATCGGCCCTGCTGCATTAAACCAGCACGATGGCCGAGGAACCCACCCTAGTTCCCCGCATTCAAACCATCTCCTCCACTCCCCTACCCGCCATCGGCTATTTAAACGGACCCTTGCAGGACTATGTGACGAGGGGGTGACCCCACGACTCCTGCACGTAAGGCTACCCGGTGCGTATGAAGATAGAAGGCCAGCTGGGAAGCTACGACAAGCCCACGATTGGCCCAACCAGACGCCGACGTAGGAGTCCACTACTAGTATGGAAGGCGCAACTTGGCGTACAAGACAAGATTAGAACTAGGAAACTACCTCTGTAACCTAGTACGGACTCCCCGAGACCTATCCTAGTATATAAAGGCTGGGAGGGGAGACGTCCAACTCAACTCAATACGCATCTACTCATCCTAGCCTTGCGAGAACTCGCCTTGGCCTCCACTGTAATCGCCCCCTCACGTGATAATATCGAGCAGGAAGTGCTTCTCCTGTTAGACGACGAGTATCGTCCAACCTGTGCCATCTCTATGACTAACCCAGGGTCCCTGACCATGGGATTTGCCGGGGTTGATCCTTGTCAATTGGCGCAGTCTGTGGGAACTACACAGGTTGGAATCACGATCTCGGCGGTCCCGCCCTCAGCAAATCAAGACTCGAGGACTAGCACCAGATCCAGCCCGCTCGAGAAATTCAAGTTCACCGCAAGCATCTCCATCGCCCCTTCAGGATCGCCCAGCCTGCAGCCGAACCAAGTCCAGCACCTCGACGACTGTCAGATCCATTGATACGTCCAAAACGTATCTATAATTTCTGCTTGCTCCATGCCTCTTTTGTGTGATATTGCTATGATATTGATGAACTTCCATACACTTTTGATCATATTTGGACTAACCTATTAACTCAGTGCACCCCAGTGGCAGTTCCTGTTTTCTGCTGTTTTTGTATTTCAGGTTTCCCCCTTATTAAAAGTACCAGAAAAATTCTGAAAAAAATATAGGAAAAATCAGCGTACCGGAAGCTTCACGAAGAGCCCGAGAGGGGCCAGAGGGGAGCCAGGGGCCCCCAGGCGGCTAGAGGGCGTGGCCCCACCCCTGGTCGCGCCAGGGGGGGCGCCTAGAGCCCCTGACCCACCTCTGGCTGCCCCCTTTCGCCTATTTATTCCCCGTGACGAGAAACCCTCGGGGACGGAACCCTTTTTCGCGATATCTCCTCTGTTCCGCCGCCGCCGCACTTCCAAGATCGGGAGCACCAGAAGACCTCTTCCTGGCACCCTGCCGGAGGGAGGAATCACCTGCGGGAGCTTCTCCACCACCATGGATGCTTCCCGGATGAACCGTGAGTAGTCCACATTGGACCATGGGTCTATGGTCAGTAGCTATGTGATGTTCTCCTCCCCTCTTTGTTCTTCATGGATTAGACCTCGTGAGCTGCCCTACATGATCGAGGCACATATGTAATCTTTCTTCTGTTGCTATGCCGAGTTTGCTGGGATCCGATGGATTATGAGATTATGTTCAGATTGTGTTTGAGTAATATATTTGATTCTCCTCTTTTATATCTATGTTCTTGAGTAATTTTTGCATGTTCTCCGTTGCTGTTTATTGCTTTGGCCAAGTAGTAGGTAGTGACTCCAAGAGGGAGCGTTATGCATGATTGTGGGTTCATGCCCCTGATGACTAGCTTGAGTGACAGAAACATGAGTCTAGGGATGTGCTGTTGCCACAAGGGGGAAAACAACAGTGCTTGTACTTGCGGGTGCAAGGATTGTTTACTTTACACAAAGTTCTTTAATGCAGTTGTCCGTTGCTTTGAGTTTACACTTTGGGTGGGATTCACAACTTAATACTAGCAAGATGTTCTGGATAGATATCTCAAGGTGGATGATTAGTGGGTAGATGCAGATGGATTTCGGTCTACTTGTCTTGGTGTACCGCCCATGCTTTTGAGCCTCTTACTTTCTTTATAGCATAATTAGCATTGGTTTGCGCAAATAATCATGTCAATTGTCCAGCTATAATTTGTTTACCTCGCATGACTATTTTATCGTCTTTTGAGAGAGAGACATCACAAGCGATCGCCTAAAGACTCGGGGGCTACTCCCATCGCAAGCGATCGCCTATAGACTCGGGGGCTACTCCCATCGGGAGCGCTGAAGCGCACCCGATCTAAAACTTGGAAAAATTCAAAGACAACTACATACCAGTGAGACAAAATTCATAAAGCCTACGCCTGATTCTGCAAATCAAACGCAGCCTCGGGGGCTACTCCCATCGGGAGCGCTTGCGCGCACCCAAAAAGACAATCTCATCACAAAGGATTCGAAGACATTCTCATTACAAAGGAGTCGAAGACATTCTCTTTACAAAGGATTCGAAGACATCCTCATTACAAAGGAGTCAAAGACATTCTCATTACAAAGGAGTCGAAGAAATTCTCATTACAAAGGAGTCGAAGACATTTTTTCATTACAAAGTAGTCGAAACGAACGTTCGCCGTTACAGAAGGACTTACGGAACTACAATTTGGGCTACATTTCAAACTCTACATGTGTGCTCATACTGATATAATTAGCACTTTCGTGCCAGGCATCATCACAGACAAAGTAGCAGCTTAGCCGGCGAGGGAGAAGCTCGCTGTCCTCCAGTTCTACAAGGTGCCTCGTCTACTGCCGCTGCCGCTTGACGACTGGTTTGACGTCCAGTTCTTCCTTAGAACTAGAATAGAAAACACCATCGCCCGAGGGATCAGCCGAAGACGAAGACAAGGGAGAAGCAGGCAAACCACCACTCGAGCCATCAGAATCACTGCTGCTCGTCTCCTCACAGTATGGATCCAGACGGTTGCCACCAACATCAAATGCACGGATAATAACAGTATCTTCGCAGTCAAAATGACAGCAAAGGCTGTCCCCGCCGCGCAAATTCAACTGACGACAAAACGTTCTCCAGCCAGACCCAAGGAAGATCAGGAACGAACTATCAAATTCCATCTCCACCCAAGAAGAAGAACGAGAGCATCCATGAAGACGGAGCCAGAAGCCCTTTAAGCCACGCCCAGAAGCAATGGAGGCAAACGAGGCAGGAAGAGGAATCCGGGCAACATTCCTCCCAAGAACATGCAAAAGAAAATCATGGCGCCAAAATCCCTCTTCCATGGAGGAAGAAGAAGACAGCGCCAACGCAGTACCATGACGCCCACCACGTGAAGAACGAGGGGTGCGGCCACCACGACCACGACGGCCACGGCCCCGCTTTGCAACACCACGGCCTCGCCCAGTTACACCACTACCACGTTTGGGTGCCATATGAAGAAGAAGAAGCAGAAGGGAAAGATGCGAAGAATGGATGCCAAGGACGGGCAACCAAAGGAAGTATTTATGGCACAATCCAAGGGCAAACCAGGAAAAACACACAGAAGCCCAGGCGGCGCCATCATTGCGTCAAAGACCAAACGGGCCGAGCGTTACGAATTCCAAGACGAAGATGCCTTCACACGGCCAACATTATTTACAGGACGCTTCAAACCTCGCTTGTTCCCCATACAAAGCCTTGGAAACCCAACAGGCAACAGGCAGCGCGGCGTCCAAACCATCATTATTACGGTCCAGAAGACGTGACGGATCACAAAAATCAAGCATCATCATAGGTCATAAACAACATGACAATACATATCAACACGACATCCCAAGGGGAACGGATCAAGGTAAAAACACTTGGGAAAATCCAAACGATCTCAAGAGCCAGCTATATGTCCAAATTTACTGACCATTAAAAATTCTTACTCCCATCGGGAGTACCCTTTTGAGTTCGGGTGGTCCCTCACCCAGAAGGCAAAGATGTGCTCGAGTGATAACTCGCACCAGCAGAAACAACATACTCTCAGAGTTCGGGTGCTCCCTCACCCCAAAAGCAGAAAAGCATTCGAGTGATTACTCGCAAAAAGACTCAGCCATTCAGCAAACACGACTACTCGCGCACTCGACGACATTCCGAGTGGGTGCTATCTTATTTTCCTCGCCTGAGTTCACTACAAACTCCGCGAGTGACGACTAAAGCAACTCACTTGATTGTTTATTACAAGTGAATGCATCGCTAACCAGGCTCCGTGCCTCTACAAAAACAATTATGCCTGGGCTACGACACACTGTACCGAGATGTCACGCAAGCTTAGCGTGTAGGTAAGACCCCGCTGCGTAGAACGGCCGGGCCGGGACTTGCCGCAGAGCGATTTCACTCCCGACCTTTTCCATGCGCTCGCATGATAGAAAGAGCCGAGCGGACGCGCTCAGGCTATGTGCCTAGACTGACAGCAATTGATCCTATAAGACCTGCACTGGCATGAATTTGCTTGACACCAATGTTCCAAGTTCATGTCGAGGGACGTGGGCTTGATTTGGCTACTGTGGTATTTGTCACTAGCACAATTCACCAAGGCTCGACCAATCGACTCCTTGGGCCCTTTCAGCTTAGCAATCCCTCGAAACAGATGTTGTTATGGCTCAAAACTGCCAGCGATCCGTGGCGATGCCGCGCTTACAAACAATAAAGGTGCAGATGAATTCGAGTCCCTGCGCGACTCTTCGAGTCCCCCAGGCACTCGGGGGCTACTGACGAGGGGGTGACAACTCCTCTGTACTCATTGGGAAGCGAAGCTATCTGTGTGTGTGCAGGTCCAGGTGAAGTAAGCAACCTTGGGTTGTGAACGGCGCCATTGTTCACTTCACCACCTACTTGTGGACGTTGGAGTCTGTAAGGCCCGATATGCGGTACTGTTCCAGATCTAGGTGTTTCCACCCAGATCTGGGGACGAAGCACATATCGGTCCCACCGCGACATATGACAAAGCCATATGCCCCGCATTTCCAACATGATATCACAACATTACAGATACAAGGATACAACATCTCATACAATCGGCATACAACTGCCTCAAATATAATACAACAGCGGAAGATACATGTCTGAGTACGGACTACAAGCAAATGCCTACTGGCAAAGAGAAAAGCATCGATCCCATAACCACACGGGTCCAGGCCCTCCGCCGGGATCCGCCTAACTAGTCGTCGTCGAGTCTCCACGTGAAACGTCGATCACCATACCTGTTGTCGATCAGAACCCTGAAAAGAGTTTGGGGGTAGTATCATGAGTACAGAGGTACTCAGCATCCAACTGTAGTGGTCATCTGACCCAGCAAGGACTTCATCACTCGTCATTCTAGGACAACTAGTAGTTTACGGTAAGGAAGGGGTAAGTGGTGAGGTTGCTGCCGCACTAGCATTTATGAAGTAGCTAACGATCTAGAGAGTAAGGTAAGAAGCCAAGCATTCGATGAGGAATCGCCTCCAACAAGTCTTGCTATCCACCTACATACGCAAACATAACACCTATCCTATCCTTGTCCTCCTCTTCGCATCCCGACGAAGAAGAAGCAGTCAAGGCACACACACATTGATCAAGTTATATTAAGATTATCTCAGTTGTTGTTGTCTATGAACATGACGTAGGTCTCAAGTCGTCCATAACCGTGGACACGGCTTCTCGAAAAGATTTAACCCTGCAGGGGTGTACCAACTGCCCATTACGAGGCTCCGCACGCACGTCCATCACTCTCAGTTGCTACCCATCATAGGCAACCATTTTATGATTTAGTTCCAAGAGATCCGAAACGACAGGTCCCTCTAGCTAACAACGAACAAATCTGGGTGGCCCCCGGGGAGTCGACACCCAATCCAAAAGCTGGCCACGCTCTCGGATCAGACTCTTCCGTCTGGCCAAGGTCGAGGTAACTGATCCCCTCACATGTGGGCAGGCCTCTAGCTCACTAGTTGTGGACCAACAGAGGAACTATGTCTCCGCTGACCCGGGTTATTTTAAAAGATATCTGCTAGGAGCGACCCGACAAGATATATATGCATGTTTTCAAATGGTAAATCAGCTTGGGCCACCACTAGAAATGTTTGAAGCTAGGTAGGTAAGAAAAGGGGACCCCATAAAATCCCACACGCGGTTAGGCACGCTCAGTCTTAAAACCAATACCCGGAACTCGGATCCTAGGTGACTCGAATGGAACAAAGCGTCGGGGCGGGATAGCCTAGACCTTCCATCCTTCGTCGAATATAGTCAACATTATAATAATCATATCATCAACAACAATATAATAATCAGGTGATATCCCAACCCAAAGAGTAACAGGGTAACAACGTAGCATCCTAAGCATGCATACTAAGCAGGGGCTGAGCAACGAGCAATAGTAACATAGCAGTACAAGGTTTGCTGGAAAGGGACATAGCTGTATCGGTTTAAAAGAGGCTGTAAACATGTGGTAGGATCAAACATCGAACCTAACCTATACTAGCATGCAAACCGCTGGTTGAAATAGAATGGATCATAAGTAATGTATAGTCCTTGCCTGTTGATAAGTCGGGTTCCGAAGGTGTAGTCGATCGCACGCTCGCATCGTCTCCGAGAGGTACCCGCGGGAGCACACAAGAAGTACACACTGGAAAGCAATCAACGAGCAAGCATCTATTACTATGAAGCAAACACGAGCAAGCATCAACAAGAAGTAACACGAGGCATCGCACCTACCGTCGAGAGCGGTTACTAACGATTTAAGTGGAGTACTCGTCACACACGACGATACCGCACATTTACGGTGGTTCAAGTTGCTTAGCTACAGGTGACCAAACAACGGTTATAACATGGCAACTCAAGCAAGCATGGCATAGCACACAAACATGGCAAAAGGTGAAGCACAAAGTAAACTATCTGATCTAGTCAATTTAAGTGGGGTGAAATCCTAGACATGCAAACTATTGCGGACCCCACGATAAACATTGCATTTGGTACTGTTTTTACCTAAAAAATATTTTATTATTTTTATTAGCAAGAAAGAACAGAAAAAAAACAACCTACATGCAATTCTAATCAAGTTACATATAAAGAACATTTCAAACAGAGCAACAGATAAAAAGTTATTACGGTTATAGTTTACAGTGGAAGGCAGTGTAATTAGCAGTCAAACAGCAGGTAAACAAAGTCAAACATGGTAACAAAGCACAAATTATTAAACTAGACACAAAACTAAGCAAGTTTCATGTTTTACGCGTTGCGATCCGAGCTACGGTTAAAAAGTTACGGGCACCGCAAAATTACAACTAAAACTGCCTAAATAAATAAAAACAACTAGCAAAAAAAAACTAACTGGGCCGAAATCTACTGGGCCCAACTAACTAAAAAAAGAAATAACAGAAAAATAAAAAAACGGGCAGCAGGCGCCTCACCCACGGGCTGAGGCCCACTGGCCTTGAGGGGGCTGCGGGCTGGCTTGGGCCGCCTGGGCGCGATCTGGGCCGTTGGATCGGCCGATCCGACGGTCCAAATCCGCAGGGAGCTGGATTTGTGGCAAAATGGGCAAATTGCGAAAATTGGGGCTTTTGTGAGGGGGGGTGGCTGCAAATTTCCAGAGGGGGAGCCCTAGAAATGGGTGGGAGTGTGGTGGTCTTTATATAGCATGGGTGGCTGGCAGTTTGCAAAAACATCATCGGTTTTTACCTCGCGCGCACGGTGCTCACGTTTCTGACCGCCGGGGGTCCGCAGTACCTCCGATTCGGGTAAAACTTCGAACTGCGTGATCGGTGCGTCGAGCCGGAGGCGTTCACCTCGCGCTGGAACCGTTCCGAAAACACTTTCCGGTGCGCTATAAAAATATCCCGTTTAATTATTAAACGGGGTTTTTCGTTCCGTTGGCTGCGGCTGGTCTCGTGCGGGTTTCGCGACGGTGATCGGGTGAAACCCGGTGTCGCAAGGTCGAGTGTCAGGGTGGCAAGGGTCGGTCTCCGTCCGATACGAGATAAGAGGGGGGGAAAATAATCGCCGATCGATAAATCGGGGATGCAAACACCGCAAACAAATCAGACAATCAAACAATTCACACCGAAAACAGAATTTTTAATTTTTGTGAAAACTGGGCTGTTACAGAGTCCTACTGGTTCGATACTCAAACCTTAGCATCTTCGCTAAGGGAAATTTGCCGCTTGGGGTAACCAACGAGGGACGAGAAGTTATCTCGTGTATCATCCATCAACGACGGAAAATAACTCGACGACCCAGAAGACAAGCACGGGGAGGCTATTCGAGAACCCCACTTGAGGAGTCACAACGCGTGGACGAAGGCTCTCCCACCAGTCGACGACCCGCCGCCGCTCGGACTCCCACCACACGCCAAGACAACGACTCCGAAACCCAGACCGGAGATTACTATGATCCGGATCGAAGGCCAGACAAATTCGTCAACTTCATCCGGAACCAATCACTCAGCGACGGGATAGAACACGATCCAAGATTTCACAGCCGAGCAGAAGACCCTCGCAAATCTTCCAAATATCAAGGAGAAGAAGGCACGCCAGCTCCAGCAAACTCACAACCAAAGAACAACTGGAAGGACCTTGCGCGATTGACGAGGGGGTGACCCCACGACTCCTACATGTGAGACTACCTGGTGCGTGTGAAGATAGAAGGCCCACCGGGAAGCTGCGACAAGCCCACGATTGGCCCAACCAGGCACCGACGTAGGAGTCCGCGACTAACATGGAAGGTGCAACTTGGCGCACAAGGCAAGATTAGAACTAGGAAACCATCTACTGTAACCTAGAACGAAATCCCCGAGACCTGGCCTAATATATAAAGGCTGGGAGGGGAGACGACCAGATCAACTCAATACACATCTACTCATCCTAGCCTTGCGAGAACTCGCCTTGGCCTCCATTGTAATCGCCCCCTCACGTGATAATATCGAGCAGGAAGTGCTTCTCCTGTTAGCCGACGAGTATCGTCCAACCTGTGCCATCTCTATGACTAACCCAGGGTCCCTGACCATGGGATTTGCCGGGGTTGATCCCCATCAATTGGCGCCGTCTGTGGGAACTACGCAGGTTGGAATCACGATCTCGGCGGTCCCGACCTCAACAGATCAAGACTCGAGGGATAAAGTCAGATCTAGCCCGCTCGAGAGATTCAAGTTCACTGCAAGCATCTCCATCACCCTATCAGGATCACCCAGCCTGCAGCCGAACCAAGTCCAGCGCCTCGACGACTGTCAGATCCATCACCGACGGAAAAGAACTCGACAACCTAGAAGACAAACACAATGAGGATACTCGAGAACCCCACCGGAGGAGTCGCGGCGTGTGACCGAAGGCTCGCCCATTAGTCGACGACCCGCCGCCGCCCGGACTCCCACCACACGCCAAGACAGCGACTCTGAAACCCAGACCGGAGATTACTACGACCCGGATCGAAGGCCAGCCGAATTCACCAACTTCATCTGGAATCAATCACTCAGCGACGGGATAGAACTCGACCCAAGATTCCACAGTCGAGCAGAAGACCCCTCGCAGACCTTTCAAATCTCAAGAAGAAGAAGGCACGCCGGCTCCAGCAAACTCACAGCTAAAGAGCAACTGGAAGGACCCTGCGCGATCCACTGTTTTGAAGACAGTTGAGGACATCTCAGAGCAAGCCACACACTGGGAGATTGCCTCCTATTCTCTGAAATCTCCAACAGCCTCAAGGAGGAGAAGCAGCGTGAAGCCAAACGCGTTCGAAGAAGCACGCAGTCGCCAGCGCAAAGTGCAGAAGAGCAATACCCCACGTCCCATGGACGAATCTGCATGATCCAAGAAGGAAGATTGTCGAAAGCAAAGCAAGATGCCTACACCTTGCAGGCCGAAGCAGCCGAATACCTAAAGATAACTGAAACCTACCAACTGAGCGGCGCCGAGACCAGCATCACTTTCTCACAGAGCGATCATCCACCTGCAGTCCCGAGGCCTGGGCACGCACCCCTGGTCCTCGAAGCCCAGATCAGAGGATACGACATGGACAGAGTCTTCATGGACGGAGGCAGCAGTCTAAACATAATATTTGCCAGCACTCTACGCAAGATGTTCATCCCACGATCATTTTGGAAGAAGTCAGGAACCACAATACACGGCGTAGTCCCGGGGGAAGCAGCCACCTCCATCGGAGCATTACAACTTGATGTGATCTTCGACAGAAAGCGCAACTTCGCAAAGCAGGCACTCGAGTTCGAAGTGCTCGACTGGCAGTCGTAGTATCACGCCATACTCGGGCGAGTAGCGTTCACACAGTTCATGGCGGTTCCACACTACGCGTATCTCAAGCTCAAGATGCCAGGACCTACGGGAATCATCACAGTCAAGGGAAGCTTCACCAAATCGGACCAGTGCGACCGCGACTTCTACAAAGTCTCCGACACATTTGGAGCCCAACAACAACTCAAAGAAATAGCCATGGTGACGGATAAAAGCATATTCCCGCTGGCAAACCGAAGCGAGACAAAGGAATTTGGCCGCGATTTCAGCGTCGACAGTGACACGATCACACACCAAGTACACCCAACAGATCCAGAGAAGACAGTCCGCGTATATGCCCACCTTCCAGAAGAGCAAGAAACCGCCCTCATAACCTTCCTTCGTGAAGAGTGGAAAATTTTCGCCTGGTGCCCAGCCGACATGCCGGGGATACCACGAGAATTCGCGGAACACACGCTCCACATCAAGCCAAAAATGAAGCCAGTAAAGCATGCGCTGCGATGGTTTTCAGAGCCCAAACGCAGAGCAATCGGAGAAGAAGTCAATCGACTACTCGACGCTCAGTTCATCCGAGAGACGAAGAAAGCAACATGGATAGCAAACCCAGTCCTAGTCCCTAAAAAGGACACCGAGGTACTAAGGATGTGCGTCGACTATGGGCCCATCAACAAGCACTGCCCAAAAGACCATTTCCCCCTGCCAAGAATCGATCAAATAATTGACTCCACAGCAGGATGCGACCTCCTATCTTTCCTCGACGCATACTCAGGATACAATCAGATCAGGATGAAGGAAGAAGACGAAGAGCACACCTCGTTTATCACCCCCTACGGTGTATTCTGTTACCAAACAATGCCCTTCGGAGTAAAAAATGCCGGAGCCACGTACCAGCGGATGATGCAAGCATGTCTGAGAGACCAGATTGGCAGGAACGTCCAGGTCTACGTAGACGACATTGTCATCAAAACTTACAGCGCAAGCACGCTACTCGACGACCTTCGCGAGACGTTCGTGGCCCTCAACACGTACAGGATCAAGCTAAACCCCAAAAAATGCGTGTTCGGCGTCCCAGCCGGAAAATTACTCGGGTACATGGTCTCTGCCCAAGGAATCGAAGCAAACCCTGAAAAGGTTCAAGAAACCGCCAAGATGCAAAGGCCAACCGACATCAGAGGAATACAACAGCTCATAGGAAAGCTCGCAGCACTGAACCGCTTCATCAACAGGCTAGGTTAAAGGACCTTACCATTCTAGAAACTACTGAGAAAAGGAGAAAAAATCGAGTGGACCGAGGAAGCCAGCAATGCATTCGCAGACTTGAAGAAAACCCTCTCGACCCCTCCAATCTTGGCGGTGCCTAAAGAAAGGGAAAAGTTGTACCTCTACATAGCAGCACGCAGCATCGTCGTGAGCACAGTGCTTGTCGTCGAGCGTACAGAAGAAGGAAAAATCCAGAGCATCCAAAGACCAATTTACTACCTAAGCACGCTACTCACAAAGCCACAGCAGCGGTATCCACATTACCAGAAGCTCCTGCTCGCCATTATCATGACCTCCAGGAAAGTATCGCACTACTTCGACGAACACTCCATCACAATCGTGAGCAGTGCACCACTCGCGGACATCCTCAACAACCCCGGCGCGACCGGTCGAGTTGCCGAGTGGAACATGGAGCTCAGCCCGCGAGACCTACAATTCAGACACCCGACAACAATCAAAGCCCAAGTACTCCCAGACTTCCTGGTCGAGTGGGCAGCAGTCCAAACACCAGGCCCCCCAGACATATCCAACTCATGGACGATGTACTTCGACGGATCCAAAAGACAGCAAGGAGCTGGAGCAGGCGTCGTCCTGATCTCCCCCAAAGGAACGAAGCTCAAATACATCCTCCAGATCAACTTCAGCAACGCCTCCAACAACGAAGCAGTGTACGAGGCACTAATTCACGGCATGCGCATGGCAAAAACTTGCGGTGCCACTTGCCTATCGATCTACGGCGACTCCAACCTCGTAGTCCAGCAGGCGATGAGAGACTGTAACGCAGTCGCAGACAACATGGCAGCCTACCAGAAGCTCTACAACACGCTAGAAGGAGGATTCGACGGCTGTGAACTCAACTACATCCTCAGAGCAAATAATACAGAAGCCGACGAACTCGCGAACATCGGATTGACTCGAGGACCAATAACACCAGGCGTTTTCCTCGAGAGAATCAACCAGAGATCAATCAAAGCAAAGCCAACAGAGCCCAAAGCAGTTGCAGAAGACGACGACACAAATGAGCCAGCACAGGTAGCAGCAACGAGCGCAGCTGACGCTACGAACAGCCAAGCAATCGAAGTCGAAGCACCAGCAGCACTCAAACCCGGCCTGGGCAAGACCTTTTCTTCGATTCCTAATCGAAGGAACCCTACCACAAGACGTTGCAGAAGCCCGACGCATCAGTCGAAGATCCAAAGCATTCACAGTCATCAACAGAAAACTCTACAAGCGCAGCATTCCCAGGTCCTACAAAAGTGCATAGACGAGGAAGACGGCAAAGCCCTACTGCTGGAAATTCACGAAGGTACCTGCTGGCATCATGCCAGCAGTCGAGCAGTCGTGGCAAAAGCCTTTCGGGCAGGATTCTACTGGCCGACCGCCATGAGAAACGCAGAGGATATCGTAAGGCGTTGCATTGCCTGCCAAAAATTCGCCTGCAGGCCGCACGCCCCAGCATCGGAACTCAAAACCATCCCGCTATCATGGCCATTCTCCACATGGGGACTCGACATGGTGGGCCCACTCAAGAAATCATCAAAGGGAGGAAGAACACACCTACTGGTTGCAGTCGACAAATTCACCAAATGGATCGAGGCAGTACCAATCACCAGCTCAACAACCCTCACGACAGTCAACTTCATCAAATCAATCATCTTCAGATTCGGAGTACCAAAAAACAACATCACAGACCATGGTACCAACTTCACAGCAGCAGAGTTCCAAAACTTTTGTCAAGAGATGGGAATCAAAATCAACTACGCATCAGTCGCACACCCGCAGTCTAATGGCCAAGTGGAGAAAGCAAACAGCTTAGTATGCGGAGGATTAAAGAAGCAACTCATAGCACCACTCGAACAGGCCGCATGCAACTTGATAGAGGAGCTCCCCGCAGTCCTATGGAGCCTACGCACCACCCCAAATAGCTCAACCCAGTATACATCCTTCTTCTTGGTATACGGGGCAGAAGCAGTACTACCGCACGACTTAAAATTCGGAGCGCCCAAAGTCTCAGGGTACGAAGAAGAGGAGGCAAAAGAATCGCTGCAGGACGACAAAGACGAGCAGACGAAGCACGGGACACAACCATCACAAGGTCCGAAGGGTACCAGGAAAAATTACGCACATATCAAAGAAGTCGACTACGGACCAGATCGTTCAACAAAGGAGACCTTGTGCTACGGCTAATACAGGAAAAAGTGCACAAACTCGCCCCACAATGGGAAGGACCGTTCATCATCTCGGAAGTCATAGGAGGGGGAGCATACAGATTAAAGAATCCAAAGACAAACGAGGACGTGGGAAATCCATGGAACGTAGCGAACCTACGCCTGTTCTACCCATAGTCCTCCAAGCATTATCAGAGACATCGGCAGGAGCACCGATGGACAACATATGTAAAATTCGAAGGAATAAAATAATGTTGCCCAAAGCATCTTACTTACAAGCACTCGGGGGCTCGAGCCTATAACTCCCCCCGAGATACGCTATCTTCGCAAACGCGACCTTTACTTACAAGCACTCGGGGGGCTCGAGCCTGGAACTCCCCCTGAGAGACGCTATTTTCGCAAACACGACTTTTACTTACAAGCACTCGGGGGCTCGAGCCTAGAACTCCCCCCGAGAGACGCTATCTTCGCAAACGCGACCTTTACTTACAAGCACTCGGGGGCTCGAGCCTGGAGAGAGACGCTATCTTTGCAAACGACTTTTACTTACAAGCACTCGGGGGCTCGAGCCTAGAACTCCCCCCAAGAGACGCTATCTTCGCAAACGCGACTTTTTCTTAAAATAACTCGGGGGATTGAGCATAAAACCTCCCCTGGAAAACATCATCTTCGCTAAAAACGCAACTCTCGCCAAACAACGAAGCTCAGGCAGAAGAAAGTTGCATCTTTAGTCTTCACCCGATCGCAAGCGATCGCCTAGATACTCGGGGGCTACTCCCATCGGGAGCGCTGACGCGCACCCGATCTAAAACTTGGAAAAATTCAAAGACAACTACATACCAGTGAGAAATAATTCATAAAGCCTATGCCTGATTCTGCAAATCAAACGCAGGCTCGGGGGCTACTCCCATCCGGAGCGCTTGCGCGCACCCGAAAAGACAATCTCATCACAAAGGCTCCCCAGACATATCCAACTCATGGACGATGTACTTCGACGGATCCAAAAGACAGCAAGGAGCTGGAGCAGGCGTCGTCCTGGTCTCCCCCAAAGGAACGAAGATCAAATACATCCTCCAGATCAACTTCAGCAACGCCTCCAACAACGAAGCAGAGTACGAGGCACTAATTCACGGCATGCGCATGGAAAAAACTTGCGGTGCCACTCGCCTATCGATCTATGGCGACTCCAACCTCGTCGTCCAGCAGACGATGAGAGACTGTAACGCAGTCGCAGACAACATGGCAGCCTACCAGAAGCTCTACAACACGCTAGAAGGATGATTCGACGGCTGTGAACTCAACTACATCCCCAGAGCAAATAATACAGAAGCCGACAAACTCGCGAACATCGGATTGACTCGAGGACCAATAACACCAGGCGTTTTCCTCGAGAGCATCAACCAGAGATCAATCAAAGCAAAGCCAACAGAGCCCAAAGCTGTCGCAGAAGACGACGACAGAAATGAGCCAGCACAGGTAGCAGCAACGAGCGCAGCTGACGCTACGAACAGCCAAGAAATCGAAGTCGAAGCACCAGCAGCACTCGAACCCGGCCTGGGCAAGACCTTTTCTTCGATTCCTAATCGAAGGAACCCTACCACAAGACGTTGCAGAAGCCCGACGCATCATTCGAAGATCCAAAGCATTCACAGTCATCAACAGAAAACTCTACAAGAGCAGCATTTCCCAGGTCCTACAAAAGTGCATAGACGAGGAAGACGGCAAAGCGCTACTGCTGGAAATTCACGAAGGTACCTGCAGGCATCATGCCAGCAGCCGAGCACTCGTGGCAAAAGCCTTTCTGGCAGGATTCTACTGGCCGACCGCCATGAGAAACGCAGAGGATATCGTAAGGCGTTGCATTGCCTGCCAAAAATTCGCCTGCAGGCCGCACGCCCCAGCATCGGAACTCAAAACCATCCCGCTATCATGGCCATTCGCCACATGGGGACTCGACATGGTGGGCCCACTCAAGAAATCATCAAAGGGAGGAAGAACACAACTACTGGTCGCAGTCGACAAATTCACCAAATGGATCGAGGCAGTACCAATCACCAGCTCAACAGCCCTCACGGCAGTCAACTTCATCAAATCAATCATCTTCAGATTCGGAGTACCACAAAACAACATCACAGACCATGGTACCAACTTCACAGCAGCAGAGTTCCAAAACTTCTGTCAAGAGTAGGGAATCAAAATCAACTACGCATCAGTCGCACACCCGCAGTCTAATGGCCAAGTGGAGAAAGCAAACGGCTTAGTATGCGGAGGATTAAAGAAGCAACTCGTAGCACCACTCGAACAGGCCGCAGGCAACTTGATAGAGGAGCTCCCCGCAGTCCTATGGAGCCTACGCACCACCCCAAATAGCTCAAAACAGTATACACCCTTCTTCTTGGTATACGGGGCAGAAGCAGTACTACTGCACGACTTAAAATTCGGAGCGCCCAAAGTCTCAGGGTACGAAGAATCGCTGCAGGACGACAAAGACGTAGCAGAAGAAGCACGGGACACAACCATCACAAGGTCCGAAGGGTGCCAGGACAAATTACGCACATATCAAAGCAGTCGACTACAGACCAGATCGTTCAACAAAGGAGACCTTGTGCTACGGCTAATACAGGAAAAAGTGCACAAACTCGCCCCACAATGGGAAGGACCGTTCATCATCTCGGAATTCATAGGAGGGGGAGCATACATATTAAAGAATCCAAAGACAAACGAGGACGTGGGAAATCCATGGAACGTAGCGAACCTACGCCTGTTCTACCCATAGTCCTCCAAGCATTATCAGAGACATCGACAGGAGCACCGATGGACAACATATGTAAAATTCGAAGGAATAAAATAATGTTGCCCAAAGCATCTTACTTACAAGCACTCGGGGCCTCGAGCCTAGAACTCCCCCCGAGATACGCTATCTTCGCAAACGCGACCTTTACTTACAAGCACTCGGGGGGCTCGAGCCTGGAACTCCCCCTGAGAGACGCTATTTTCGCAAACGCGACTTTTACTTACAAGCACTCGGGGGCTCGAGCCTAGAACTCCCCTCGAGAGACGCTATCTTCGCAAACGCGACCTTTACTTACAAGAACTCGGGGCTCGAGCCTGGAGAGAGACGCTATCTTTGCAAACCACTTTTACTTACAAGAACTCGGGGGCTCGAGCCTAGAACTCCCCCCAAGAGGCGCTATCTTCGCAAACGCGACTTTTGCTTAAAATAACTCGGGGGATCGAGCATAAAACCTCCCCTGGAAAACATCATCTTCGCTAAAAACGCGATTCTCGCCAAACAACGAAGCTCAGGCATAAGAAAGTTGCATCTTTAGTCTTTACCCGATCGCAAGCGATCGCCTAAAGACTCGGGGGCTACTCCCATCGGGAGCGCTGAAGCGCACCCGATCTAAAACTTGGAAAAATTCAAAGACAACTACATACCAGTGAGACAAAATTCATAAAGCCTACGCCTGATTCTGCAAATCAAACGCAGCCTCGGGGGCTACTCCCATCGGGAGCGCTTGCGCGCACCCGAAAAGACAATCTCATCACAAAGGAGTCGAAGACATTCTCATTACAAAGGAGTCGAAGACATTCTCTTTACAAAGGATTCGAAGACATCCTCATTACAAAGGAGTCAAAGACATTCTCATTACAAAGGAGTCGAAGAAATTCTCATTACAAAGGAGTCGAAGACATTTTTTCATTACAAAGTAGTCGAAACGACCGTTCGCCGTTACAGAAGGACTTACGAAACTACAATTTGGGCTACATTTCAAACTCTACATGTGTGCTCATACTGATATAATTAGCACTTTCGTGCCAGGCATCATCACAGACAAAGTAGCATCATAGCCGGCGAGGGAGGAGCTCGCTGTCCTCCAGTTCTACAAGGTGCCTCGGCTACTGCCGCTGCCGCTTGACGACTGGTTTGACGTCCAGTTCTTCCTTAGAACTAGAAGAGAAAACACCATCGCCCGAGGGATCAGCCGAAGACGAAGACAAGGGAGAAGCAGGCAAACCACCACTCGAGCCATCAGAATCACTGCTGCTCGTCTCCTCACAGTATGGATCCAGACGGTTGCCACCAACATCAAATGCACGGATAATAACAGTATCTTCGCCGTCAAAATGACAACAAAGGCTGTCCCCGCCGCGCAAATTCAACTGACGACAAAACGTTCTCCAGCCAGACCCAAGGAAGATCAGGGACGAACTATCAAATTTCAGCTCCACCCAAGAAGAAGAACGAGAGCATCCATGAAGACGGAGCCAGAAGCCCTTTAAGCCACGCTCAGAAGCAATGGAGGCAAACGAGGCAGGAAGAGGAATCCGGGCAACATTCCTCCCAAGAACATGAAAAAGAAAATCATGGCGCCAAAATCCCTCTTCCATGGAGGAAGAATAAGACAGCGCCAACGCAGTACCATGACGCCCACCACGTGAAGAACGAGGGGTGCGGCCACCACGACCACGACGGCCACGGCCCCGCTTTGCAACACCACGGCCTCGCCCAGTTACACCACTACCACGTTTGGGTGCCATATGAAGAAGAAGAAGAAGGGAAAGATACGAAGAATGGATGCCAAGGACGGGAAACCAAAGGAAGTATTTATGGCACAATCCAAGGGCAAACCAGGAAAAACACACAGAAGCCCAGGCGGCGCCATCATTGCGTCAAAGACCAAACGGGCCGAGCGTTACGAATTCCAAGACGAAGATGCCTTCACACGGTCAACATTATTTACAGGACGCTTCAAACCTCACTTGTTCCCCATACAAAGCCTTGGAAACCCAACAGGCAACAGGCAGCGCGGCGTCCAAACCATCATTATTACGGTCCAGAAGACGTGACGGATCACAAAAATCAAGCATCATCATAGGTCATAAACAACATGACAATACATATCAACACGACATCCCAAGGGGAACGGATCAAGGTAAAAACACTTGGGAAAAACCAAACGATCTCAAGAGCCAGCTATATGTACAAATTTACTGACCATTAAAAATTCTTACTCCCATCGGGAGTACCCTTTTGAGTTCGGGTGCTCCCTCACCCAGAAGGCAAAGATGTGCTCGAGTGATAACTCGCACCAGCAGAAACAACATACTCTCAGAGTTCGGGTGCTCCCTCACCCCAAAAGCAGAAAAGCATTCGAGTGATTACTCGCAAAAAGACTCAGCCATTCAGCAAACACGACTACTCACGCACTCGACGACATTCCGAGTGGGTGCTATCTTATTTTCCTCGCCTGAGTTCACTACAAACTCCGCGAGTGACGACTAAAGCAACTCACTTGATTGTTTATTACAAGTGGGTGCATCGCTAACCAGGCTCCGTGCCTCTACAAAAACAATTATGCCTGGGCTACGACACACTATACCCAGATGTCACGCAAGCTTAGCGTGTAGGTAAGACCCCGCTGCGTAGAACGGCCGGGCCGGGACTTGCCGCAGAGCGATTTCACTCCCGACCTTTTCCATGCGCTCGCATGATAGAAAGAGCCGAGCGGACGCGCTCAGGCTATGTGCTTAGACTGGCAGCAATTGATCCTATAAGACCTGCACTGGCATGAATTTGCTTGACACCAGTGTTCCAAGTTCATGTCGAGGGACGTGGGCTTGATTGGGCTACTGTTGTATTTGTCACTAGCACAATTCACCAAGGCTCGACCAATCGACTCCTTGGGCCCTTTTAGCTTAGCAATCCCTCGAAACAGATGTTGTCATGGCTCAAAACTGCCAGCGACCCGTGGCGATGCCGCGCTTACAAACAATAAAGGTGCAGATGAATTCGAGTCCCTGTGCGACTCTTCGAGTCCCCCAGGCACTCGGGGGCTACTGACGAGGGGGTGACCCCACAAATCCTACATGTGAGACTACCTGGTGCGTGTGAAGATAGAAGGCCCACCGGGAAGCTGCGACAAGCCCATGATTGGCCCAACCAGGCACCGACGTAGGAGTCCGCGACTCACATGGAAGGTGCAACTTGGTGCACAAGGCAAGACTAGAACTAGGAAACCATCTACTGTAACCTAGCACGAACTCCCCGAGACCTGGCCTAATATATAAAGGCTGGGAGGGGAGACGACCAGATCAACTCAATACGCATCTACTCATCCTAGCCTTGCGAGAACTCGCCCTGGCCTCCATTGTAATCGCCCCCTCACGTGATAATATCAAGCAGGAAGTGCTTCTCCTGTTAGACGATGAGTATCGTCCAACCTGTGCCATCTCTATGACTAACCCAGGGTCCCAGACCATGGGATTTGCCGGTGTTGATCCCCGTCAGCGATCCACTGTTTTGAAGACAATCGAGGACAACTCAGAGCAAGCCACAGCTTGGGCGATTGCCGCCTATTCTCCGAACTCTCCAACAACCTCAAGGAGGAGAAGCAGCGTGAAGCCAAACGCACTCGAAGAAGCACGCAGTCGCCCGCACCAAGTGCAGAGGGGAAATAACCCACGTCCCATGGAAATATGCATGATCCAAGAAGGAAGACCTTCAAAAGCAAAGCAAGATGCCTACACCTTGCAGGCCGAAGCAGCCGAAGACCTAAAGACAACAGAGATCTACAAGTTGCATGGCGCGGAGACCAGCATCACTTTCTCACAGAGCGACCATCCGCCCGCAGTCCCAAGGCCTGGACACACACCCTTGGTCCTCGAAGCTCAGATCGGAGGATACGACATGGACATAATCTTCATGGATGGAGGCAACAGTCTAAACATAATCCTCGTCATCACCCTACGCAAGATGTTAATCCCACGATCAGTTTGGAAGAATTCATGCACCACAATATACGGCGTAGTTCTGGGTGAAGCAGCCACCTCCATCAGAACAATACAACTCGATGTGATTTTCGGCAGCAAGCGCAACTTCGCAAAGCAAGCGCTCGAGTTCGAAGTGCTCGACTGGTAGTCGCAGTACTACGCCATACTCGGACGACCAGCATTCGCACAGTTCATGGCAGTTCCACACTACGCATATCTCAAGCTCAAGATGCCAGGACCTGCAGGAATCATCACAGTCAAAGGAAGCTTCACCAAATCGGACCAGTGCGACCGCGACTTCCACAAAGTCTCCGACACATTTGGAGCCCAACAACAGCTCAAAGAAATAGCCATGGTGACGGAAAAAAGCATATTTCCGCTGGCAAACAGAAGCGAGATAAGAATTTGGCCGCGACTTCAGCGTCGACAGCGACACGATCACACACTGATACGTCCAAAACGTATCTATAATTTCTGCTTGCTCCATGCCTATTTTGTGTGATATTGCTATGATATTGATGAACTTCCATACACTTTTGATCATATTGGGACTAACCTATTAACTCAATGCACCTCAGTGCCAGTTCCTGTTTTCTGCTATTTTTCTATTTCAGATTTCCCCCTTATTAAAAGTACCAGAAAAATTCCGGGAAAAATATAGGAAAAATTAGCGTACCGGAAGCTTCGCGAAGAGCCCGAGAGGGGCCAGAGAGGAGCCAGGGGGGCCAGGCGGCCAGAGGGGGCAGCCAGGCCCCTAGCAGCGCCAGGGGGCGCCTGGATCCCCTGGCCCACCTCTGGCTGCCCCATTTCGCCTATTTATTCCCCGTGACGAGAAACCCTCGGGGACGGAACCCTTTTTCGCGATCTCTCCTCTGTTCCGCCGCCGCCGTGCTTCCAAGATCGGGAGCACCAGGAGACCTCTTCCCGGCACCCTGCCGGAGGGAGGAATCGCCTCCGGGAGCTTCTCCACCACCATGGATGCTTCCCGGATTAACCGTGAGTAGTCCACCTTGGACCATGGGTCCATGATCAGTAGCTATGTGATGTTCTCCTCCCCTCTTTGTTCTTCATGGATTAGACCTCGTGAGCTTCCCTACATGATCGAGGCACATATGTAATCTTTCTGCTGTTGCTATGCTAAGTTTGCTGGGATCCGATGGATTATGAGATTATGTTCAGATTGTGATTGAGTTATATATTTGATTCTCTTCTTTTGTATTTATGTTCTTGAGTAACTCTTGCATGTTCTCCGTTGCTGTTTATTGCTTTGGCCAAGTAGTAGGTAGTGACTCCAAGAGGGAGCGTTGTGTATGATTGTGGGTTCATGCCCCCCGATGACTAGCTCGAGTGACAGAAACATGAGTCTAGGGGATGTGCTGTTGCCACAAGGGGGAAAACAACGGTGCTTGTACTTGCGGGTGCAAGGATTGTTTACTTTACGCAAAGTTCTTTAATGCAGTTGTCTGTTGCTTTGAGTTACACTTTGGGTGGGATTCACAACTTAATACCAGCGAGATGTTCTGGATAGATATCTCAAGGTGGATGATTAGTGGGTAGATGCAGATGGATTTCGGTCTACTTGTCTTGGCGTACTGCCCGTGCTTTTGAGCCTCTTCCTTTCTGTTTTGCATAATTAGCATTGGTTTGCGCACATAATCCTGTCAATTTCCCAGCTGTGATTTGTTTACCTCGCATGGCTATTTTATCGTCTTTTGGGAGAGAGACATCAATAGTGAACATCATGGGACCCCGGTCCATATTTACACCACTGTCTACGCTATCAATTTACTTTCAGTATTTACTTTTCAGTTTCTATCAATATCATTATTATCTCGTGCATTTTATCCTTCGTAAACAACAAGGACGGAGGAATTGACAACTCCTCTGTACTCATTGGGAAGCGAAGCTATCTGTGTGTGTGCAGGTACAGGTGAAGTAAGCAACCTTAGGTTGTGAACGGCGCCATTGTTCACTTCACCACCTACTTGTTGACGTTGGAGTCCTACTGGTTCGATACTCAACCTTAGCATCTTCGCTAAGGGAAATTTGCCGCTATCTACATCTCACCTTCCACTTGGGGGTAACCAACGGGGGCGAGAAGTTATCTCGTGTATCACACACCAAGTACACCCAACAGACCCAGAGAAGACAGTCCGCATATATGCCCACCTTCCAGAAGAGCAAGCAACCGCCCTCATAACCTTCCTTCGCGAAGAGTGGAAATTTTTCGCCTGGTGCCCAGCCGACATGCCCGGGATACCACGAGAATTCGCGGAACACGCGCTCCACATCAAGCCAAACACGAAGCCAGTAAAGCAGGCGCTGCGACGGTTCTCAGAGCCCAAACATAGAGCAATCGGACAACAAGTCAATCGACTACTCGACGCACAGTTCATCCGAGAGACGAAGAAAGCAACATGGATAGCAAACCCAGTCCTAGTCCCTAAAAAGGACACCGAGGTACTGAGGATGTGCGTCGACTATGGGCCTATCAACAAGCACTGCCCAAAAGACCACTTCCCCTTGCCAAGAATCGATCAAATAATTGATTCCACAGCAGGATGCGACCTCCTCTCCTTCCTCGACGCATACTTAGGATACAATCAAATCAGGATGAAGGAAGAAGACGAAGAGCACACCTCGTTCATCACCCCCTACGGAGTATTCTGTTACCAAACAATGCCCTTCGGACTAAAAAATGCCGGAGCCACTGATACGTCCCAAACTTACCTATAATTTCTTCTTGCTCCATGCATGTTTTGTGTGACTTTGCCATGTTTTGCTTGAACTTTCATACACTTTTGAACCAATTTGGACTAACCTATTAACTCAGTGCACCCAGTTGCCAGTTTCTGTTTTCTGCTATTTTTGTATTTCAGGTTTTCTGGCCATTAAAAGTGCTCCAAAAAATCCGGAAAATCAGATAGAAAATCAGAGCCACGGAAGCTTCCGGAAACACCAAAGGAGCGAAGGGGGGCCACCACCAGGAGGCCAGGAGGGTCCCTGGCGCGGCCCCACCCTAGGCCGCGCCAGGAGGCCTCCTGGCTTCTTGGTGGGTCCCCTCGACACCCCCTTCGCCTATATTTACCCCTCGGGGTGGAAACCCCTAATATCAATCTCTTTCTCACGAACTCCCCTCTGTACCGCCGCCGCCGCCATTTCAAGATCGGGGCTGCCTGGAGAAGCTGCCCCGGCACCCTACCGGGAGGAGGAACCCCCTCCGGGAGACCATCCATAGCCATGGACGCCTCCCGTATGTACCGTGAGTAGTTTCCCTTGGACCATGGGTCCGTGACCAGTAGCTATGTGATCTATCTCTCCCCTTTTGTGCCTCCACTTTCGTGTACTCGTGAGCGGCCTCACATGATCGAGGCATCTATGTAATTTCTGCTGTTGCTATGCTGAGTTTGTTGGGATCTGATGGATTATGAGACTATGTTCAGATTGTGATGAGTAATATATTTGGTTCTTCTCTTTTATATTTTGTTCTTGAGAAAATTCTTGCATGTTCTCCGTTGCGGTATTTGCTTTGGCCAAGTATTTTATTTGCAACTCCAAGAGAGAGCGTTATGCTCGATTGTGGGTTCAGCCCCTCGATGTCTAGCTTGAGTGACAGAAATATGAGACTAGGGGATGTGCTGTTGCCACCAGGGATAAAACAACGGTGCTTGTACCTATGGGTGCAAGGATTGTTTACTTTACACAAAGTTCTTTTAATGCAGTTGTCTGTTGCTTTGAGTTTACACTTTGGGTGGGATTCGCAACTTAATACCAGTGAGATGTTCTGGATAGATATCTCAAGGTGGATGATTCGTAGTAGATGAAGATGGATTTCGGTCTACTTACCTTGGCGTACTGCCCATTGCTTTTGAGCCCTTCCTTTCTTTGAAGCATAGTTAGCATTGCGGTGCCTTCATAATCCTGTCAATTTCCCAACTGTGATTTTTTTACCTCGCTAGCACTTTTATCGTCTTTTGGGAGAGATACATCACTAGTGAAAATCACGGGACCCGGTCCATTTTCACATTATTGTTTACACCTTCAATTTACTTTAAGTTGCCACTATTATTATCTCTTGCATTGATCCTTTGTAAACAACAATGCCGGAGGAATTGACAACTCCTCTGTACTCGTTGGGAGCAAAGTTATTTGTTGCTGTGTGCAGGTCCACGTCAACCGCCTAATTTCTGGCGGCGTTGTCACCTTCTTGTATCTCTTGGAGTCCTACTGGTTCGATAACCTTGGTATCTTCACCGAGGGAAATTTGCTGCTACGCTACATCTCACCTTCCACTTGGGGTAACCAACGAGGAGTGAGAAAACTATCCTCGCCGTATCAAGCTAATTTCTGGCGCCGTTGCCGGGGACTCCAGTCTACAAGATAGGGGAGTTGCACACAATCTTTTATCTTTTCTTTTTAGTCTTGTTAGTTTACCTTTCAGTTTTTACTTTTGTGTCCTTAATCAAAAATACCAAAAATACCTGCTGCTACTATGGGTTCCAATGAAAACACTAAGTTGTGTGACTTCACTAGTCACAACAACAGTGACTTTATCTGCACTCCTATTGCTCCACCTGCCACTTCAGCACATTCTTATGAGATTAAACCTGCTCTGCTTAACCTTGTTATGAAAGATCAATTCTCAGGAGCAGAAGATGATGCTGCCTTGCACCTAAACAACTTTATCGAGCCCTGCGACATGCAGAAGTACAAGGAAGTGGATGGAGACATCGTCAAGCTGAAGCTTTTTCCTTTCTCTTTGAGAGGAAGAGCCAAGGAGTGGCTACAATCTTTGCCCAAGAACAATATCGATTCTTGGAGTAAATGCAAAGATGCTTTTATAGGGAAGTACTATCCCTCTGCTAAAATTATTCAATTGAGGAGTAACATTATGAATTTCAGGAAATTGGATAATGAACACGTTGCCCAGGCTTGGGAACGTATGAAGACGCTTGTCAAGAACTGCCCCACACATGGACTGACTACCTGGATGGTTATCCAGACTTTTTATGCAGGCTTGAACTTCACCTCACGGAACCTGTTAGATTCGGCCGCGGGAGGAACTTTTATGTCAACCACGCTTGGTGCTGCCACAAAGCTACTTGATGAGATGATGCTGAACTACTCGCAATGGCACGGCGAGAGATCTCCAACCGGTAAGAAGGTAAACTCTGTCGAGGAGATCTCCTCTTTAAATGAAAAGGTTGACCTTATTATCATGTCTCTACTTATCAAGCAACCTTCTATTGATCCTCAAGATGTTCCTTTAAATTCTTTGGTTGCTCAGGAGCAAGTAGATGTTAACTTTGTCTCTAGAAACAACTTCAACAATAATGCTTATAGGAGTAACTTTGGTAGCAACAATCCTAGGTCGTTCCCATCCAACAACTATGGGAACAACACTTATCCTACCACCAGCAACTCCTACAGCCAGAACTATAGGGAAAAAGACCTGCCCAGCTATGAGAAACTTGTAGGAATAGAAAAGGCCACCAAAAGCTATATGCAAACTCAGTTTGAACAAAATAAGGCCTTTTCTAGACAATTAGATGAGCACTCCTCTATCCTGCAAAACATTAGCAAACAGCTTGAGAGCCTGAACGGTGACATTTCCAGTCTCCAAACTAGACTCACTGCCATCGAGACTTATGTTTCAAACATGTCTCATACCCAATCTACCTTGATAAACCAAATGTCAGCTAAACCCGAAGTTGTACCCAAGGGAGAAGAGAGAATTAAGAGCCTTCCAACCTACCACACAGTAGCTCTTCCTGGAAATCTTTATTTGCAGTAGAGGAAAATTATTTTATTAGGGTACTAACCTCTCTAATCATCCTACAATGAGTTATGTATGAAGGGAGTTTTCAAGTGCGCGATGGAGGATGATGAAAGAAGATTCAGGAGTGTCAAACGCTCAAGCTTGGGGATGCCCATGTGCACCCCCAATAAATATTCAAGGAGACTCAAGCGTCTAAGCTTGGGGATGCCCCCGATGCATCCCCTTCTTCATCAACAATCATCAGTTTGTCTCTCGTCGCACTATATTTTTATCACTTCATGCGTTATGTGCTTTTCTTGGAGCGTCTCGCTCTTAGGTTTTGTTTTTAATTTTATTTTTTGCTTTGTTTGCTGTAGTACAAGTTAGATCCCAGCTTACTTTCTTTTGTGTGGGAGAGATACACGCTCCGCTTGAACTAGAACTCCTCATAGGATTTGCATGCTTATTCTTTTAGCTGTGAGCTGTTCTTTTTCTTTTCTTAGCTGCTGCTCTGTTTAGTTGTAGTGCTTTAGTTTTTCTAGAGCTTTTCTTTTGTCTTAGGTTGAACTTTCTATAGGTTGCATGTTTTATCTTGTTAGAGAGTTTGCTTGTTGCACTGAGTTCTGTGTCTTGACTGAAAGTAGGTAGTTAAAGTTGCTGTTCTTTTTGTAGTAGTAACTTGCAATAGTTTTGAGGTATTGATTAGAGTAATGTTTGAACTTATGGTGTCAAGAGCTCTTGCCTATTAGTGTTAGATGTCGTATTTTGGGCAATCCGTGTGTTTTTCGAAAACCAAAAACCCCTGTTGAGAACTCTAGCTACTAGATGGATCACTAACCTCTGGAGGGTTCGAATATTAGAGTACACTCACGTACCATGAGTCGAGGATGCGCAAGGATAACCAAACCCCCATACACTCCTCCTCGGGGTACCTGTCTCTTTGTGAACCTCCTGATTAGATTGAGAGTTACCGATAATAAGTGCATGAGTTCTTCGGACTAATGTGAGTATTCGAAAGTTGACACTTCCACCCACCTATACTTTTTCTAGCCTCTTTGGTACCATGCATTGCCCTTTCTCACCTCGAGAGTTGGCGCATACTTCGCCTGTGCATCCAAACCCTTGGCATGATACGCTTTGTCATCATAAACCTCCTTATATCTTTCCCCAAAACAGCCACATACCTACCTACAAGGCATTTCCATAGCCTTTCCGAGATAAATTGCTATGCAACATCCACCTTCTCATGACTTGATCTTCATGTCATACATTTGAATCATGATAGTTACATTTTCTTTATGTGAGTACCTTTGTAAAGTGTGAAAGATCTCCTATATTCTTGTAAAATATAGAGTATTGCCCCTAAAGTGAGGAAAAGATCCCAAAGAGGACAAATGAGAGTTAAATAGAAAGAGCCATTGAGGCCACCAAAAAAAATAAAAAAAAGAGAAAAAAAATAAAAGAGAGAAGGGGGCATACTACTATTCCTTTTGAGAGATCCACACTAGTACTTCATCTCCTATCCCTTTTACTCCATAGAGATCATCATCATGCATATAGCTATGTGGGTACCCTTCACGCTATAGAACTTGGCTTGTATATTCCAATGATGAGCCTCCTCAAACGAGCTCTAGGTCTTTTTGAGCAAGCAAGTTAGATGCACCCCACTAGTTCCCTTGGAGAGCTTTTAGCTCACATGTGCATCCCTTGTATGGCAATCCCTACTCCTCACATCATATCTATCATATGGCCTTCTCTCGCCTATGATTGTCCTCATTGATGTGAGCCTTTCACACTTTTTTTGTCTTCCTCCTCGACCTTCTTTCTGTTTCGCCTTTTAGGTGTCAACTTTCTTGCTCACGCTCATCCATTGCATGAGTGCTCAAAATATCAAAAGGGAGTGGATCGGTTTGAGTTGTACCTGGCTAGTGGTCTGGGGACGAGTCCAGATAAGAATCCAAAGGAGACCAAGTGTGAAACTTTAGTAGATAGTTATTCTCAACAACCTTACTTTTTTCTCTCTCGTATTTCCCTATCCCTTGCTTGCACGCAAACACCATCTGGAGACATTCGAGTCACGGACAGCAAGAGCTCTTGCACCTTTTGTTCTTTTGTTGCTTATGTCAATGCTAATATAGACTCTTGCTTGTTAAGACTTGAATTGAATTGCATGCTTTGATTGCTTTACTGAAAAGTCCTTTTATGGTTGTGTGGCATGTCACTACAGAAATTATGCTTGGTATCATTTACCTACTCGAGGACGAGCAGGAATTAAGCTTGGGGATGTTGATACGTCCCAAACGTATCTATAATTTCTGCTTGCTCCATGCATGTTTTGTGTGACTTTGCCATGTTTTGCTTGAACTTTCATACACTTTTGAACCAATTTGGACTAACCTATTAACTAAGTGCACCCAGTTGCCAGTTTCTGTTTTCTGCTATTTTTGTATTTCAGGTTTTCGGCCATTAAAAGTGCTCCAAAAAATCCGAAAAAATCAGATAAAAAAATCAGCATCACGGAAGCTTCCGGAAACACCAAAGGACCGAAGCGGGGCCACCACCAGGAGGCCAGGAGGGTCCTTGGCGTGGCCCCACCCTAGGCCGCGCCAGGAGGCCTCCTGGCTGCCTGGTGGGTCCCCTCGACACCCCCTTCGCCTATATTTACCCCTCGGGGTGGAAACCTCTAATATCGATCTCTTTCTCGCGAACTCCCCTCTGTACCGCCGCCGCCACCGTTTCAAGATCAGGGCTTCCTGGAGAAGCTGCCCCGGCACCCTGCCGGGAGGAGGAACCCCCTCCGGGAGACCATCCATAGCCAAGGACGCCTCCCATATGTACCGTGAGTAGTTTCCCTTGGACCATGGGTCCGTGACCAGTAGCTATGTGATCTATCTCTCCCCCTTTTGTGCCTCCACTTTCGAGTCCTCGTGAGCTGCCTCACATGATCGAGGCATCTATGTAATTTCTGCTGTTGCTATGCTGAGTTTGTTGGGATCTGATGGATTATGAGACTATGTTCAGATTGTGATGAGTAATATATTTGGTTCTTCTCTTTTATATTTTGTTCTTGAGTAAATTCTTGCATGTTCTCCGTTGCGGTATTTTCTTTGGCCAAATATTTTATTTGCAACTCCAAGAGAGAGCGTTATGCTCGATTGTGGGTTCAGCCCCTCGATGTCTAGCTTGAGTGACAGAAACATGAGACTAGGGGATGTGCTGTTGCCACCAGGGATAAAACAACGGTGCTTGTACCAGCGGGTGCAAGGATTGTTTACTTTACGCAAAGTTCTTTTAATGCAGTTGTCTGTTGCTTTGAGTTTACACTTTGGGTGGGATTCGCAACTTAATACCAGCGAGATGTTCTGGATAGATATCTCAAGGTGGATGATTCGTAGTAGATGCAGATGGATTTCGGTCTACTTACCTTGGCGTACTGCCCATTGCTTTTGAGCCCTTCCTTTCTTTGCAGCATAGTTAGCATTGCGGTGCCTTCATAATCCTGTCAATTGCCCAACTGTGATTTGTTTACCTCGCTAGCACTTTTATCGTCTTTTGGGAGAGAGACATCACTAGTGAAAATCACGGGACCCCGGTCCATCTTCACATTATTGTTTACACCTTCAATTTACTTTCAGTTGCCACTATTATTATCTCTTGCGTTGATCCTTTGTAAACAGCAAGGCCAGAGGAATTGACAACTCCTCTGTACTCGTTGGGAGCAAAGTTATTTGTTGCTGTGTGCAGGTCCACGTCAACCGCCTAATTTCTGGCGCCGTTTTCACCTTCTTGTATCTCTTGGAGTCCTACTGGTTCAATAACCTTGGTATCTTCACCGAGGGAAATTTTCTGCTACGCTACATCTCACCTTCCACTTGGGGCAACCAACGAGGAGTGAGAAAACTATCCTCACCGTATCAGCCACGTACCAGCGGATGATGCAAGCATGTATGAGAGACCAGATCGGCAGGAACGTCCAGGTCTATGTAGACGACATTGTCATCAAAACCTACATCGCAAACACGCTACTCGACGACCTTCGTGAGACATTCGCGGCCCTCAACAAGTACATGATCAAGCTAAACCCCAAAAAATGCGTGTTCGGTGTCCCAGCCGGAAAATTACTCGGGTAGATGGTCTCTGGTCGAGAAATCGAAGCAAACCCTGAAAAGGTTCAAGCAATCGCCAAGATGGAAAGACCAACTAACATCAGAGGAGTACAATAGCTCACAGGAAAGCTTGCATCATTGAGCCGCTTCATCAGCAGGTTAGGCGAAAGGACCTTACCGTTCTACAAACTGCTGAGAAAAGGAGAAAAATTCGAGTGGACCGAGGAAGCCAGCAATGCATTCGCAGACTTTAAGAAGACCCTCTCGACCCCACCAATCTTGGCGGTGCCAAAAGAAAGGGAAAAGTGATATCTCTACATAGCAGCACGCACCAGTGTCGTGAGCACAGTGCTTGTCGTCGAGCGTGCAGAAGAAGGCAAAATCCAGAGCATCCAAAGACCAATTTACTACCTGAGCACGCTACTCACGAAGCCACAGCAGCTGTATCCGCACTACCAGAAGCTCCTGCTCGCCATTATCATGACCTCCAGAAAAGTATCGCACTACTTCGACGAACACTCCATCACAATCGTGAGCAGTGCACCACTCGCGGACATCATCAGCAATCCCTGCGCGACCGGTCGAGTCGCCGAGTGGAAAATTGAGCTCAGCCCGCGAGACCTACATTTCAAACACCCGACATCAATCAAAGCCCAAGTACTCCCAGACTTCCTGGTCGAGTTGGCAGAAGTCCAAACACCAGGCCCCCAGACCTATCCAACTCATGGATGATGTACTTCGATGGATTCAAAAGACAGCAAGGAGCTGGAGCAGGCGTCGTCCTAGTCTCCCCCAAAGTAACAAAGCTCAAATACATCCTCCAGATCAGCTTCAGCAACACCTCCAACAATGAAGAAGAATACGAGGCACTAATTCACGACATGTGCATGGAAAAAACTTGCGGTGCCACTCGCCTATCGATATATGGCGACTCCAACCTCGTCGTCCAGCAGGAGATGAGAGACTGTAACGCAGTCGCAGACAACATGGCAGCCTACCAGAATCTCTACAACGCGCTAGAGGGAGGATTCGACGGCTGTAAACTCAACTACATCCCCAGAGCAAATAATATAGAAGCCGACGAACTCGCGAACATCGGATCGACTCGAGGACCAATACCACCAGGTGTTTTTCTCGAGAGTATCAATCAGAGATCAATAAAAGCAAAGCCAGCGGAGCCCAAAGTAGTCGTAGAAGAAGACGGCACAAATGAGCCAGCGCAGGTGGCAGCAACGAGCGTAGTGGACGATACAAACAGTCAAGCAATCGAAGATGAAGTACCAGCAGCACCCGAAGACCCGGCCTGGGCAAGACCTTTCCTTCGATTCCTAGTCGAAAGCACTCTACCACAAGACGTTGCAGAAGCCCGGCGCATCAGTCGACGATCTAAAGCATTCACGGTAATCAACAGAAAGCTGTACAAGCGCAGCATCTCTCAGGTACTGCAAAAGTGTATAGACGAAGAAGACAGCAAAGCCCTACTACTGGAAATTCACGAAGGCACCTGCGGGCATCATGCCAGCAGTCGAGCACTCGTGGCAAAAGCCTTTCGGGCAGGTTTCTACTGGCCGAACGCCATGAGAAACGCAAAGGATATTGTACGACGTTGCATCGCCTGCCAAAAGTTCGCCAGCAGGCCACACGCCCGAGCATCGGAATTCAAAACCATACCGTTGTCGTGGCCATTCGCCACATGGGGACTCGACACGGTAGGCCCACTCAAGAAATCCTCAAAAGTAGGAAGAACACACCTACTGGTTGCAGTCGACAAGTTCACCAAATGGATCGAAGCAGTACCAATCACCAGCTCAACAGCCCTCACGGCAGTCAACTTCATCAAATCAATCATCTTCAAATTCGGAGTACCACACAACATCATCACAGACAATGGTAAAAACCTCACAGCAGCAGGGTTCCAAAACTTCTGCCAAGAGCTGGGCATCAAAATCAACTACGCGTCAGTCGCACACCCGTAGTCCAATGGCCAAGTAGAGAAAGCAAACGACCTAGTATGCGGAGGAATAAAGAAGCGACTCCTAGCACCACTAGAACAAGCCGCAGGCAACTGGATAGAGGAGCTCCCCGTAGTCCTATGGAGCCTGCGCACCACCCCAAATAGCTCAACCCAGTATACACCCTTCTTCTTGGTATACGGGGCAGAATCAGTACTGCCGCACGACTTAAAATTCGGAGCACCCAGAATCTCAGGGTACGAAGAGGAAGAGGCAGAAGAAGCGTTGCAGAACGACAAAGACATATCAGACGAAGAACGGGACACAACCATCACAAGATCTGAAGGATACCAGGAAAAATTACGCACATATCAAAGCAGTCGCCTGCGGACCAGAACGTTCAACAAAGGAGACCTTGTGCTACGGCTAATACAGGAAAAAGTGCACAAACTTTCCCCGCAATGGGAAGGACCGTTCATCATCTCGGAAGTCATAGGAGGAGGGGCATACAGATTGAAGAATCCGAAGACAAATGAGGACATGGGAAATCCATGGAACGTAGCGAACCTACGCCTGTTGTACCCATAGTCCTCCAAGCATTATCAGAGGCATCGGCAGCAGCACCGATCGGCAACTCATGTAAAATCCGAAGGAATAAAATAATGTTGCCCAAAGCATCTTACTCAAAAATCACTCGGGGGCTCGAGCCTAGAACTCCCCCCGAGAGACGCTATCTTCGCAAACGCGACTTTTACTTACAAGCACTTGGGGGCTCGAGCTTAGAACTCCCCCTGAGAGACGCTATCTTCGCAAACGCGACTTTTACTTACAAGCACTCGGGGGCTCGAGCCTAGAACTCCCCCCGAGAGACGCTATCTTCGCAAACGCGACCTTTTACTTACAAGCACTCGGGGGATCGAGCCTAGAACTCCCCCCGAGAGACGCTATCTTCGCTCACGCGACTTTTACTTAAAAATACTCGGGGGCTCGAGCATAAAATTCCCCTGAAAGACGTTATCCTCGCTAAAAACGCAATTATCTACAACCATCGGGAGGCCAAAACGCAAGACTCTCGCCAACAACAAAGCTCAGGAAAAAGAAAGTTGCATCAAAAGCGCACAATTCTTTAGTCTTGACCCGATCGCAAGCGATCTCCTAAAGACTCAGGGGCTACTCCCATCGGGAGCGCTAACGCGCACCTGATGTCTACGCACACTTCTATTCTTGTAGACTATGTTGGGCCTCCAAGCGCAGTGGTTTGTAGGACAGCAGCAATTTCCCTCAAGTGGATGACCTAAGGTTTATCGAACTCAGGAAAGTAGAGGTTGAAGATGGTCTCTCACAAGAAACTCTGCAATTAAGATACAAGAAGTCTCTTGTGTCCCCAACACACCTAATACAATGGCAAATTGTATAGGTGCACCAGTTCAACGAAGAGATGGTAAAATATGGGTGATAGGGGTGGCAAAGCAAGGTAATATAAATCTGAATAAATAAAAACAGCAAGGTGACAAGCGACAAAAGTGAGCACAAACGGTATTGCAATGGTGGAAACAAGGCCTAGGCTTCATACTTTCACTAGTGGCAACTCTCAACAACATTAACATAGTCTAATCACATGATATTTCCCATAAAATATGCAATGGAGACGTACTCGGAGGTCATTCCTTTGTGGTCAAGAGAGGACAAGAATTGTGTAGGGCTACAAAAGCACACCTCAGAGTTCGTAGTTCTCATCTATGGATTTCCCAATGTCACCGCATCCATCCAAAGAGAGTACCACAATCACCACAACATATCTAAAGGATAGTCAAAGACAAGCACCAAAAGACTCTCAATCTTCAATCCACACACAAAAGAGGAAATCACTCATGAAAATATTCTTCTAACCCATGTCCCATAGACCGCTGTCACCATGGTCTCGGGGATTATACTAGATATGATCAAGTGAGTACATCAAATCCAATACATAGAAGAAGGGGAAACATCATGGGATCACCCTAGATTAACATAGCCAATGATCACAACAAAGATCACATCATGGGAGAGAGAGAGAAACCACATAGATCAAGATACAAGCCTTAGCCCCGAGGGGAACTACTCACACATGGACATGGTGAGAGGGAGAGTTGTTGATGGAGAGGTGCAGCCCGGAGGAGATGAAGGAGACGGCGACAACGGCGGCGGCGGCGCCGACGGCGGTGGCCACGGCCCTTGGCCCCCTTCTTCTTCCTTGGAGATGGTTCTGCTGTGGAGATTGATCTCCCTCAAGACGACTGCCAAGGGGAAGGAAATTTCGTGGTTCCCTTTGACCTAGGTTTCCTCTCTTTATATAGACTCTCGGATTCCCGTCATCCAGATTACGTCTTTGGTATTTCGGGCTCCAGGGAGCATCTGAACTCCGATTGGGCCGAATTTGATATCTAGATCCACCGGAAAAAAAAATTCCCTATAACTTTTTAGTTTTAAGTTTTTACGTTTGAGGACGTCTTCTAGCGTTTCCGATGCGATATTTAAAACCTGTCTGGTGGGGACAGATTTCGGGAGAGTTAGAGTCCAACTCCTACAAGGCTTTTTTTGTGATTTTTCCTTTATCCAAGTAATTCCTACACATAAAGTACAAAAAACAAGAACTTGTGCACTCTTGCAACCATTAATAGGTTAGTTCCAAAATATGTTATAAAAAGATATGAAAGTGTATCAAAAGCATAGCAATATCACACAAAACATACATGGAGCGAGCAAAAATTATAGATACGTATTGACGTATCAACATCACAAGCTTAATTCCTGCTCGTCCTCGAGTAGGTAAATGATAACAAGCATAATTTCCGTGGTGACATGCTAGGAAATATATAAGAACTTTGAAAGTAAAGAAATCAAGGTATGTGATTCAATTCAAGTCATAACATGCAAGAGTCTATATTAGCATTGAAACAAGCAACGAAAGAACATAAAGGTGCAAGAGCTCTCGTTGTCCGTGACTCGAATGTATCCAAATGGTGTTTGCGTGCAAGACAGGAATAGGGATATACGAGAGAGTAAAACATAGTTTTTATTGTTGAGAACTTAATCTACTAAAGTTTCACACTTGGTCTTCTTTGGAATCTTATCTTGACTCATCTCCAGACCACTAGCCAGGTACAAGTCAAAATGATCCACTCCCTTTAGATATTTTGAGCACTCATGCAATGGATGAGCGTAAGCAAGAAAGTTGACACTTAGGATGGCAAAGAGAGAAAAATGATGGAGGAGAAAGACAAAAAATTTGTGAAAGGCTCACATCAATGAGGACAATCATAGGTGAGAGAAAGCCAAATGATAGATATGATGTGAGGAGTAGGGATTGCCATGCAACGGATGCACATATGATATATGGTAAGCTCTCCAATGGAACTAGTGGGGGTGCATCCAACTTGCTTGCTCAAGAAGACCTATAGCTCATTTGAGGAGGCTCATCATTGTAATATACAAGCCAAGTTCTATAGTGTGAAGGTCCCCACATAGCTATATGCATGAATGATAATCTCTATGGAGTACAAGATATAAGATGGAGTACGAGTGTGGATCTCTCAAAAGGAATAGTACTGTGCCCCCTTCTCTCTCTTTTTTTGTATTTTTTTGGTGGCCTCAATGGCTCTTTCTATTTAACTCTCATTTGTCCTCTTTGGGATCTTTTGATTTTGTCCTCTTTGGGATCTTTTCCTCACTTTAGGGGCAACACTCTATATTTAACAAGAATATAGGAGATCTTTCACACTTTACTAGGGTACTCACATAAATAAGATGTAACAATCATGATGCAAATGTATGCCTCTGCCAGGATAGCAGGATATGCAATGATACTAGCGCGTCATGTAGCAATGATTAGGGCAAGGCCCAACTAGCATGCGGCTCATCGATCAAGCAAGTAGCATGTATGCCATGAAGATCAAGTCATGAGAAGATGGATGTTGCATGTCAATATATCTCGGAAAGGCTATGGAAATGCCTTGGTAGGTAGGTATGGTGGCTGTTTTGAGGAAGGATATAACGAGGTTTAGGATGACAGAGCGTATCATGCCAAGGGTTTGGATGTACCGGCGAAGGTGGACGCCAACTCTCGGAGTGAGAAGGAGGCAATGCACGACACAGGAGAGGCTAGAAAAATATGGGAAGGTGGAAGTGTCAACTTTCAAATACTCACATTAGTCCGAAGAACTCATGCACTTATTATCGATAAATCTCAGTCTAATAAGGAGGTTCACAAAGAGACAAGTACCCCGAGGAGGAGTGTATGAGTGTTTGGTTATCCTTGCGCACCCTCGACTCATGGTACATGAGTGTACTCTAATATTCGACCCCTCAGAAGAGTAGTGATCCATCTAGTAGCTAAAGTTCTCAACTAATTTTGTAAGTTTTGAAAATAAACACGGATTGCCCAAAATACGACATCTATCACTAATAGCCTAAAGCTCTTGACACCAAAAGTCCAAACATTACTCAAAACAATACCTCAAAACTATTGCAAGTTACTACTACAAAAGAATAGCAACCTTAATTACCTACTTCAAGTCAAGACACAAAACTCAGTGCAACAGGCAAACTCTCTAAACAACATAAACATGAAAACTCAAGAGAGTTCCAGCAATAAACTAAACAAAAGCTCTTAAAAAGATAAGCATGAAAACTAAGAGCTAAACATGGCAGTAGCTATGAAAAAGACAAAGAACACACACAACAAAGATAAGCATGAAAAATCCTATGTTGTGTTCTAGATTTTGGAAGTGGAGCGTGTTTCTCTCCCACACAAAGAAAACTGGGTTCTAACTTGTTATGAACATCAAGCAAAGCTAAATAAAACTAAAAATAAAACCTAAGAGAGACACGCTCCAAGCATAACACATAATGCATGAAGTGATAAAAATATAGTGAAACGAGAGACGAACTGATAATTGTTGATGGAGAAGGGGATGCACGGGGGCGTCCCCAAGCTTAGACGCTTGAGTCTCCTTGAATATTTATTGGGGATGCATGGGTGCATCCCCAAGCTTGAGCGCTTGACACTCCGGAATCTTCTTTCATCATCTTCCATCGCACACTTGAAAACTCCCTTCATACATAACTCATCATAATCTGATTAGAGAGGTTAGTAACCTTAATAAATAATTTTCCCCACTGGATATAAAGATATTCTTGAAGAGCTACTGTTTCTCAAGATTTCCAAAAGGTTTTTGCAAAGAAAAAGCAAGATTAAGGTTTGCATTAGTCCGGAGAGACAAAACGTGGCAGAATCTGTGAAAAACAGAACAACAGGTAGTAAAGAATTTTTAGGGGTACTTCTGCAACTCAAATAAAAAAACTCAGAACATACGAAAGTTCCGTGATTGTATAGATCACGCTGTGTAAAAAATTCAGCTCAAAATGATGAAGTGGTGATTGGATCTGATTTTTCCCGTCACGAGGACAGAATCTGTTTTCTGGACAGCATGTCACAACTTTCACTTCCCTTGTCATATGAGGCTATAACTTGGCACAAAGCTTGAAAATAAAGATAGTAACAATCATCAAGACCACTAAAAACAGAAAGTAAAAACTCAAAGTAAAGATAACAAGGGTTGTCTCCCTAGAGCTCTTTCTTTATAGCCATAAAGATAGGCTTAAGATTTTAATGATGCTCTCATAGGAATAAGAGTTGAAGCACAAAATAGAGCATCAAGAAGAAAATACCAAACACATTTAAATCTAACATGCTTCCTATGCAAAGGGATATTATAGAGGAATAACTCATTGAAGCATAAACATATTAGCATAGGAAGGCAAAACAAGTGCAACTTCAAAATTTTCAACATAAAGAGAGGGAACTTGATATTATTGAAATATCTATAAGCATATGTTCCCCTCTCATAATAATTTCTAGTGGGATCATGAATAAACTCAACAATATAAGTATCACATAAAAAATTCTTATCATGATCCACAAGCATAGAAAATTTGTTACTCTCCACATAAGCAAAATCCTTCTCATTAGTAATAGTGGGAGCAAACTCAAGAAAATAGCTATCACATGAATCATTCTTATCATGACACACTTGCAAACATTTATTCTTTATAGCATAATTGTCATCACAATAATCATCATAGATAGGAGGCAAAGTATTATCAAAATAAATTTCCTCATCAAAATTTGGGGGGCTAAAAAGATTATCTTCATCAAACGTAGCATCCCCAAGCTTATAGCTTTGCATATCATTAACATCAAAAGTATTCAAAGAAGACATGCAAATAACATTACTACTATCATGAGTGTTGTGCAAATAATAAAGCTCCATAGGCTTTTTGATCTTCTCCTCAAACACTTCATGTCCTAACTCAAGATAGAGCTCATAAAGCTCTCTCATAATTTTGTTGTTATTTTCCATAAAGCCTAACTAGTGAAAATAAAAATAAGAAACAAAAAGAATTAATCGCAAGATCTAAAGATATACCTTCAAGCACTCACCTCCTAGGAAATGGCGCCAAAAATAGCTTGATGTCTACGCACGCTTCTATTCTTGTAGACTATGTTGGGCCTCCAAGCACAGAGGTTTGTAGGACAGCAACAATTTCCCTCAAGTGGATGACCTAAGGTTTATCGAACTCAGGGAAGTAGAGGTTGAAGATGATCTCTCTCAAGCAACCCTGCAATTAAGATACAAGAAGTGGCTTGTGTCCCCAACACACCTAACACAATGCCAAACTGTATAGGTACACTAGTTCGGCGAAGAGATGGTAAAATATGGGTGATAGGGTGGAAAAGCAAGGTAATATAAATATGAATAAATAAAAACAGCAAGGTAGCAAGCGACAAAAGTGAGCACAAACGGTATTGCAATGATGGAAACAAGGCCTAGGCTTCATACTTTCACTAGTGGCAACTCCCAACAACATTAACATAGTCTAATCACATGATATTTCCCATAAAACATGCAATGGAGATGTACTCGGAGGTCATTCCTTTGTGGTAAAGAGAGGACAAGAATTGTGTAGGGCTACAAAAGCACACTTCAGAGTTCGTAGTTCTCATCTATGGATTTCCCAATGTCACCGCGTCCATCCAAAGAGAGTACCACAATCACCACAACATATCTAAAGGATAGTCAAAGACAAGCACCAAAAGACTCTCAATCTTCAATCCACACACAAAAGAGGAAATCACTCATGAAAATATTCTTCTAACCCATGTCCCATAGACAGCTATCACCACGGTCTCGGGGATTATACTAGATAGGATCAAGTGAGTACATCAAATCCAATACATAAAAGAATGGGAAACATCATGTGATCACCCTAGATTAACATAGCCAATGATCACAACAAAGATCACATCATGGGAGAGAGAGAGAAACCACATAGATCAAGATACAAGGCTTAGCCCCGAGGGGGAACTACTCACACATGGACATGGTGAGAGGGAGAGTTGTTGATGGAGAGGTTCAGCCCGGAGGAGATGAAGGAGACGGCGACGGCGGTGGCCACGACCACGACGGTGGCCACGACCCTTGGGGGCAGCGGACCTTGGCCCCCTTCTTCTTCCTTGGAGATGGTTCTGCTATGGAGATTGATCTCCCCCTCAAGACTTCTGCCAAGGGGGAGGAAATTTCGTGGTGCCCTTTGACCTAAGTTTCCTCTCTTTATATAGACTCTCGGATTCCCGTCATCCATATTACGTCTTCGGTATTTCAGGGCTCCAGGGAGCATCCAAACTCCTATTGAGCCGAATTTTATATCTAGATCCACCGGAAAAACTTTCTCTACAACTTTGTAGTTTTAAGTTTTTCCGTTTGAGGACGTCTTCTATTGTTTCCGAGGCAATCTTTAAAACCTGTCTGGTGGGGACAGATTTCGGGAGAGTTAGAGTCCAACTCCTACAAGGCTTTTTTTTGTGATTTTTCCTTTATTCAAGTAATTCCTACACATAAAGTAAAAAACAAGAACTTGTGCACTCTTAAAACCAGTAATAGGTTAGTTCCAAAATATGTTATAAAAAGATATGGAAGTGTATCAAAAGCATAGCAATATCACACAAAACATGCATGGAGCAAGCAGAAATTATAAATACGTTTGTGACGTATCAGCACCCGATCCAAACTTTGAAAAATTGAAAGACAACTACAAACCAGTGAGACAAAAAATTCATAAAGCCTACGCTTGATTCTGCAAATCAAACACATCCTCGGGGACAACTTTCCATCGGGAGCGCTGACGTGCACCCGAAAAGACATTCTCATTACAAAGGAGTCGAAGACATTCTCATTATCTAGGAGTCGAAGACATTCTCATTATATAGGAGCCGAAGACATTCTCATTATATAGGAGTCAAAGACATTCTCATTACAAAGGAGTCAAAGACATTCTCATTACAAAGGAGTTGAGGACATTCCCATTACAAAGGAGTCAAAGACCACCATTTCATTACAAAGAAGCCGAAACGACAGTTGCCGCTACAGAAGGACCTGTGGAACTACAAGATGGGCTACATTCAAATTCTACATGTGTGCTCATGCTGAGATAATTGGCACTTTCGTGCCACAACCCGGCGGGCATCATCACAGACAAAGTAGCAGCCCAACATCAAATGCACGGATAATAACAGTATCTTCGTCGTCGAAATGACAACAAAGGTTATCTCCGCCGCACATATTCAATTGATGAGAAAATGACCTCCAGCCAGACCCAAGGAAGATCAAGGACGAACTATCAATTTCCATCTCCACCCAAGAAGAAGAACGAGAACATCCATGAAGACGGAGCCAGAAGCCCTTCAAGCCACGCTCAGAAGCAATGGAGGCAAACGAGGCAGGAAAAGGAATCCGAGCAGCATTCCGGCCAAGAACACACAAAAGAAAATCATGGCGCCAAAATCCCTCTTCCATGGAGGAAGAAGAAGGAAGCACCAACGCGGTACTATGACGCCCACCGCGCAAAGAACGAGGCGTGCGGCTACCACGACCACGGCGGCCACGACCTCGCCCAGCTACACCACTAACACACTTGGGCGCCATATGAAGAAGAAGAAGCAGAAGGGAAAGATGAGAAGAATGGATGCCAAGGTCGGGCAACCAAAGGAAGTATTTATAGTGCAATCCAAGGGCAAACCAGGAAAAACACGCAGAAGCCCAGGCGGCGCCATCATTGCATCAAAGACCTTATGGGCCGGGCATTACGAATTCCAAGACGAAGATGCGTTCACACGATCAGCATTATTTACAGGACGCGTCAAATCTCGCATGTTTCCCATACAAGCCTCGAAAACCCAACAGGCAACATGACGTCCAAACCATCCTTATGACGGTCCAGAAGACGTGACGAATCAAAAAATCAAGCATCATCATAGGTCATCAAAAAGCATGACAATGCATATCAGCACGACATCTCAAAGGGAACGGATCAACGTAAAAGCAGTTGGAAAAAAAACAAACGATTCCAAGAGCCAGCTATATGTCCAAATTTTTCTGACTCTCAAAAATTCTTACTCCAATCGGGAGTACCTTTATTCGAGTTCGGGTGCTCCCTCACCCAGAAGGCAAAGATGTGCCCGAGTGATCACTCGCACCAGCAGAAACAACATACTCTCAGAGTTCGGGTGCTCCCTCACCCTGAAAGAAGAAAATCATTCGAGTGAGTACTCGCAAAAATACTTAGCAATTCAGCAAACATGACTTACTCGCGCACTCGACGACATTCCGAGTGGGTGCTATCTAATTTTCCTCGCCTGAGTCCACTACAAACTCCGCGAGTGACGACTAAACATCTCACTTGATCGTTTATTCCAAGTGGGTGCATCGCTAACCAGGCTCCGCGCCTCTACAAAAAACAATTATGCCTGGGCTACGACACACTGTACCCAGATGCCACGCAAGCTTAGCGTGTAGGTAAGACCCTGCTGCGCAGAACGGCCGGGCCAGGACTTGCCGCAGAGCAATTTCACTCCCGACTTTTTCCATGCGCTTGCATGATAGAAAGAGCCAAGCGGACGTGCTCAGGCTATGTGCTTAGACTGTCAGCAATTGATCCTATAAGACCTGCATCGGCATGACTTTTCTTGACACCAGTGTTCCAAGTTCATGTCGAGGGACGTGAGCTTGATTGGGCTACTGTGGTATTTGTCACTAGCACAATTCACCAAGGCTCGACCAGTCGACTCCTTGGGCCCTTTCATCTTAGTTATCCCTCGAAACAGATATTGTCATGGCTCAAAACTGCCAGCGAACCGTGGCGATGCCGCGCCTACAGATAATAAAGTGCAGATGAATTCGAGTCCCCCAGGCACTCGAGGGCTACTGACGAGGGGGTGACCCCACGACTCCTGCACGTAAGGCTACCCTGTGTGTATGAAGATAGAAGGCCCACTGGGAAGCTACTACAAGCCCACGATTGTCCCAACCAGGCGCCGACGTAGGAGTCCGCGACTAGTATGGAAGGTGCAACTTGGCGTACAAGGCAAGATTAGAACTAGGAAACTACCTCTGTAACCTAGTACGGACTCCCCGAGACCTAGCCTAGTATAGAAAGGCTGGGAGGGGAGACGTCCAACTCAACTCAATACACATGTACTCATCCTAGCCTTGCGAGAACTCACCTTGGCCTCCACTGTAATCGCCCCCTCACGTGATAATATCGAGCAGGAAGTGCTTCTCCTGTTAGCCGACGAGTATCGTCCAACCTGTGCCATCGCTATGATTAACCCAGGGTCACTGACCATGGGATTTACCGGGGTTGATCCCAGTCACTATGAAACACACCACACACAATCGTTCCTTTCTTATTCCTCCACCTCCCCTATGATGCCGAGCTCCAGGCTCTTGTCGGATAAAGGCCGGCTCACCATCTGACGGGGATCAACCCCGGCAAATCCCATGGTCAGGGACCCTGGGTTAGTCATGAGAGGCACAGGTTGGACGATAGCTCGTCGGCAAACAGGGAGGCTCGCTCCTGCTCGATATTATTGATGGGGGAGATGCAATTACAGTGGAGGCCAAGGCTGGAGCGCTCAAGGCTAGGGTTATAGGTGGTATTAGATGTCTTTTGTGTCGCCCCTCCTAGCCCTTATATACTGGGCTATGTCTCGGGGAGTTCATCTACGTTTACAGGTAAGCTTTCCTAACCCTAGCTTGCTCCGTACGGCAGGTCTTCTCACCTTCCTTGCGAGTCGCAAAATCCTACGTCGGTGCCAATTAGCGGGCCGAGCCTGTATCTTCATGGGCCTTCTGTCTTCATGGACACCAGGTAGGCTTATCCGTAGGATTCGTGGGGTCGCCCCCTCGTCAGTAGACCCCGAGTGCCTGGGGGACTCGAAGAGTCGCGCAGGGACTCGAGTACATTCATTCTTTGGTTATTGGTATGCGCGGTATATTCGCGGGTCGCTGGTAGTCTGGTGGCCATGACAAAACCTGTTTCGAGGGATGCTAAGCTGAAAGGGCCCAAGGAGTCGACTGTTCAAGCCTTGGTGAATTGCACTAGGGCAAACACCGCAGTAGCCCAATCAAACCCACGTCCCTCGAAGTGAGCTTGGAACACTGGTGTCGAGCAAAAGTCCTGCCGCTTCAGGCCTTACGGTGTTCATTTGCCGCCAGTAACGCGTGTAGCCTAAGGCGCGTCCGCCCGGCTTTTCTATCATGCGCAACGCATGGAAAAGGTTGGGAGTGAAATTGCTCTTCGGCAAGTCCCAGCCCGGCCGTACTTCGCAGCGGGGTCTTACCTACACGCTAATCTTGCGTGGCATCTGGGCACAGTGTGTCGTGTTCCAGGAATGTGTGTTTTTGAGGCGCGGAGCCTTATAGCATTGCACCCACTTGGAACAAAACATCAAGCGAGCTGTTCACTCATTCACCCGTGGAGCTTATTTCGAGTGCTCAGACGGGGGGCTTTTCGCGAGTAGTCACTCGAATGCCGTTTTCGGTTCTTAAGGTGAGGGAGCACCCGAGACTCTTAGCGCCATAAGATCTTGGCGAATGCGTGTTTGTCTTTGCGTCGGGTTGAGGGAGCACCCGAGACTCTTCATGAGTGCGAGTGGTTACTCGAGCACATTGCTTGATCTTTAGGTGAGCGACTGATGGCTTCTCGCCCTTCGTTGGTGAGCCCCAAGTGGAAGGCGTGATGCAGTACAGCAGCGAGTTTCCCTCGGTGAAGATACCAAGGTTTGTCTCCAGTAGGACTCCGGAGATGATAAGTAGGTGTCAGCGGCGCGAATGACGTGGACCTGCACACAGACACAGATAACTTTGTTCCCAACGAAGTTCAGAGAGGTTGTCAATCTCTCCGGTCTTGTTGTTCACAAAGGGTAAAACACAAGGGATAATGATAGCAAGTAAAAGCAGTAAAGTAAATATAGCGTGGAAACAGTGACAGGGATACGGACCGGGATTCGTGATGTTCACTAGTGATGTCTCTCTCCCAAAAGACGATAAAAATGCTATGCGAGGTGAACAAATTACAGAAGGGCAATTGACAGGATTATAAATGCACCGCAATGCTAACTATGCTACAAAAGTAAGGAAGAGGTTCAAAAGCACGAGTAGTACGCCAAAGTAAGTAGACCGTAATCCAACTGCATCTACTACTAATCATCCACCTTGAGATATCTATCCAGAACATCTCGCTGGTATTAAGTTGCGAGCCCCACCCAAAGTGTAAACCCAAAGCAACAGACAACTGCATTAAAAAGAACTCTGCGTAAAGTAAACAATCCTTGCAACCGCGGTTACAAGCACCGTTGTTTTCCCCCTTGTGGCAACAACACATCCCCTAGACTCATGTTTCTGTCACTCAAGCGTGTCATCGGGGGCATGAACCCACAATCGAGCACAACGTTCCCTCTTGGAGTCACTACCTACTACTTGGCCAAAGCAATAAACAGCAACGGAGAACATGCAAGAATTACTTAGGAACAAAAATATAAAAGATAGAAACCAAATATATTACTCTATCACAATCTGAACATAATCTCATAATCCATCAAATCCCTTCAAACTCAACATAGCAACAGCAGAAATATTACAAAAGTGCCTCGATCATGTATGGCAGCTCACGAGGTCTAAACAATGAAGATCAAAGAGGGGAGGAGAACATCACGTAGCTACTGATCACGTACCCATGGTCCAACGAAAACTACTCACGAGACATCCGGGGAGCATCCATGGTGGAGAGGAGACTCCCGGAGGTCAATCCTCCCGCCGGCAGGGTGCCGGGAAGAGGTCTTCTGGTGCTCCCGATCTCGAAAGCGCGGCGGCGGCGGAACAGAGGCGAGTTCGCAGAATAGGGTTCTTCTTCTGGAGTTTTCCCATGACGTAGAATAAATAGGCGAAGGGGGGCAGCCAGAGGTGGACCAGGGGCCCTAGGCGCCCCCCTGGCGCGGCCAGGGGTGGGGCCGCGCCGGTGGCCGCCTGGGCCCCCCCAGGCTCCCCTCTGGCCCCTCTCGGGCCCTGCACTGGGTTGCACTGAGTTAATAGGTTAGTCCAAATATGATCAAAAGTGTATGAAAGTGTATCTAGATCATAGCAATATCACACAAAACATGAATGGAGCAAGCAGAAATTATAGATACGTTTTGGACGTATCAGCGACCACCCGAGACTCTTGTGAGTGCGAGTGGCCACTCGAGCACATTGCTAACCTTTAGGTGAGGGAGCACCCGGGACTATTATGATGTACCCTCCCGATGGGAGTAAGATGTTTTTTCTTCATCGGGAAAAAGATCTGAAAGACAGAATCTCAGAGCCTTGGTGGCGTACTCAGTACGCCTTACTGTGACATGACGTTGGCGTGGTCTTCTGGAATTTTTGACCGCTGATGCCTGCCGGGAGAAATGACTTGGCGCTGTCCCGCCGAAATTTTCGCGTCGCGCGATCATGGTCCTCTTTTTGCGCGCGTAGTGGGCGGTGTTGTTATTGCGCCGGTTGGATTTTCCATACTTTTCGACTCTGTATGGGGTCGTGCCACGTTTTACTGGGCGAAAAGGTTGGATGGTGGCCCTTCTTGATAGGCTCTTTGAGTTAAATACCATGTGTCCCGGTAATTTGTAGGTTTTACCCAGCTACAACCTTCCTCCTCTTTCTCTGCTTCCTTCGTGTTCCCGAGCCTTCGTCTTTTCTCCTCTGCGTGCTGCTGCGAGATCTATGTCCAAGCGTCCCCGTGCTGCTGTCGAGTCGGCCAAGATGTCCGGCAAGTGGGAGCGGTCCACGTTCGGGGCTGGAGATCTGGATGCGCTGGTTGCTGATGGCATGGTGGTGGAGGGCGATGCCCGTCTTCCTGGTGATGAGTCGATTCCATCGCCGGCGGCGGACGAGCGGGTATGCTTCCAGGCTTTTTTCCACCGCGGGTTTGCTCTTCCGCTGCATCCTTTCGTTTGGGGCTTGCTGTATTCCTATCGGCTCCAGGTGCATGACCTGACTCCCAACGGGATTTTGCACATTGTGTGTTTCATCACTCTTTGTGAGGCCTTCCTGGGGATTTACCCCCATTGGGGACTTTGGAGGCGCCTTTTTAGTATAAAAAGGACAAACTCTGAGTACGCCGTGGGTCGAGTGGGTATCTCCATTGGGGATAAACATTCATATTTTGACTTGGAGAAGATCGATTCCGTTAGTGGCTGACGAAGAGGATGGTTTTATCTGAAGGATATCTTCGTTGTTGGTCAGCAATTTGGCCTTGCTTCTTTCAATCCGGGAATGCGGGCGGTCAGACAACCTTCATGGTCTCATTCTTTGACCGAGGTGGAGTCGTCCGAGCTGACTCATTTTTTGGAAAGGATTGCTGTGTTGAAAGATAACTTGACTGGTGGTCAGCCCATCTCTGTTTTTGTGGGGAGGCGAGTTCAACCGTTGCAGCATCGAACTCGCCCTATGTGACAGTACGAGGGACTCGGTGACTCGACGAGATGCTCGCCTGAAGAGATAGAACCTGACGCCTTGCTGGCTCGTATCCAACATGTGAAAAAGTGCTCGAGTATTTCCGAGATGCGCCTTGTCCTTCCATATGCTTCTGATCATTCTCCGCCGCCGGTTGGTGCCCGTGTTCGTTCATTTGTTTGGACGAGTACCTAGTTTTGCTTTGTTGTTGACATTGCTTCCCTCGCAGGGTCATGCTCCGGTGCCGTGTAATCCTCCGCAGCCGGAGGACGCCGATATTCTTGAAGAACCTGGTGCTTCCGCAGCTGATGATGTTGCGCCGGCTGTTGATGCTGAGATTGTGCTGGTGGATACTAGAGATAGTGAGGATTTGAGTCCCTTTCGTGTGAAGCGGTCGCGCCCCTTGAGCGCTGAAGATCATGCTGCGTTGGATGATGATGTCCCGCCTGCTGCCCCTTTTGCTGGGCCTTCTCCTTCGGCTGCTGCTCTGGCCGCTCCTCCCAAGAAAATCAGGCTTGGGAGGCTGGGGCGCCTTTGTGCTGCGCGTGTCGGGTAAGAGTCTGCTGGATTTGTGTCCGTTCCCTTTTCCTTGTTCTTGCATCTGATGATGCTTATTTTGTAGTGATGCGCCTGCTCCGGCTGCTTCGTGTACCAGCGCAGCTACTACTGATCTGAAGTCGACGAGTTCTGGGGCGGCAACCAAGCATCTTGAGGACCTCTCGGCTGCCGCTGGTCAATCTGGGCCGACGACGACTCCTTCCATTTCGACGGCGGGTGTAGTTCCTGATGTGCCTTCTTCTGAGGCGCCTGGTGCTGTTACACCTGAGCCCAAGCCAGCTGAACTTGGTCCTCCGTACTTTGGACGGCTTGATCTGGCGATTGAGGACACGGCTCGTGCTTTCGACCATGTCTCCAAGCTGGTAAGTTGATTCGTGTCTGTGCAACTTTAACATCGGGGGCACGGCAGTGCTCCCGATGGGAGTAGCCCCCGAGGCTAGAAGTAACTGTTTGCAGTTGCTTGTGGTCTTGTCTTTCCTTAACACCTGATTGCCTGGTTCTTGTAGCCTGTTTTCCAACACTGTGAGCGTTTGATGATTGATGCTGAGCAATGGCAACGGGCCCATGATTCTGCCCAGGATGCCTTGTTTGCTATGGATGGTGAGTTTTTATTTTTGCGCCGCTGAGCTTTGGGTGCTTCGTCTTTTGTTCTGAGTACTGTCTTGCCTTGCAGATCGCCGCCGGACTGCCGAGAAGCAAGACGAGAAGGCGGAAAAGACGGTTTCCGTTCTCAAGGCTACTTTGGCTTCCAAGGAGTCGGAGTTGCACGGTCAACATGAGGAACTGGTTCGCCTTCGCCAGGCTGAGGACGCGCGTGCGCGGTTGGAAGCGGTCGAGGGCAAACGTCTTTGCGCCTTGGCAGACTCGCTTGTGTGTAAGTTTGGCATTCAACCATTGGTCTTGCTGTTCCTACCGTCTTCTCGTGATGATTTTTTTTTGCTTGGTGCAGCTGCTATAGGTGCGAAGCCGATGGAGGCTGCTGCGTCAGGGTCTGGAATTCTCCAAGGTGCTGTAGATGCTGTTGCAGATGTTGTTGCGGTGGTCGAGGACGTCTGCGCCCGGGCTTCCGATCTGGTGGGTCTTGCGCACGATCACCTTATGCCGGAGAGTTCAAAGTTACCTGATGGCCTGGGTGCTCGGGTTGCTGCGTTCGGCCCGGATGGGAAACGTATGGTGGAGCTGGTTGCAGAGAGCATGGTGAGTGGTTCTTCCACGACCCTTGTCGTCCTTATGGGGCATGGGGTTTCCATTGATGATTCCTTGGTTGAGACCATCCCGGACTATTCTGAACAGCAGGACGACCGAGCCAATAAGCTGGCTCGTCGCCTGCAACAGGTTGTAGATGCTCGGGATCCCCTGTCGTAGGTATGGGGGAGACACAGTAGTGCTGCGTTTGCTTTGAAACTTTGTCTGTAATTCGTGACTTCGTTGTGATGATTGATCTTTCGCTACCTTTATCTGAGTGACTGCTTGGCTGTTCCTCGTGCTGTTTTTGATTTCTTTGTTTTGTTCATCCTGCGGTAGGCCACTCCGGGCGTTCTTCGTCCTTGGAATTTGCTGAAGGATGACGCTCGCGAGGGTGCGTACGAGTCCGTTTGCTTGCGACTGAAGGACGCTGAGCGGGAGGTTGTTCGACTGAAGGGGTCCGTAGCCGTTCAGCGTACTCGGCGCGAGCGTGCCGAGGCCGTGGTTGAGGGCCTTGCTTCGTGGGTGGTGAAGTTGTCCGACCTCCTGCAGGGTGAGTCTTGACTCTGCTTGGTTGCTTGATTACGTTTAGTAGGTTTTGCCGTCTCTGTCTTGATTGTAGTTTTTGACTTTCAAAGTGCTGGCAGGGCGAACTCGGGATGAGGAGAGGGCCGTTCAGTCAGAGATGTCGCGGCTTGATGATCCCAGAGTGCAGGCGAGCAATCCCTTTTAGGCGGATGGGGCTCGTGCCCGAGCGTTTGCTTTGCTTCGTCTCTGAGTTGAGCGGGTACCGGATGCTCTCAAATACTGCCAGCGGGTATTGGGTGGTATCCATGCTGAGTTCTATCCGTTGGAGGTTGTTCCTTCGTCCCTTGAGAGGCTCTGTCGCATATTTTCTCAGCCTGCCGAGTTACGTCGAGTGATGGATCATCAGATTAGTGCTGGAGCCCGAGCTGCTTTGGGTTTGGTCCATAGTCATTGGCCGGGGGTGGATTTTTCTCAGGTGGTGGCGGGTCCTCCAGGCGGTAGGGACCATCCGATGAATGAGCACTACATGGCTTTAGATAGGCCTGCGCACCAGGTTGTGAGGCGAGTTTGCGAAGAGAACGACCGCCATCTGGGTGCACTTATTAAGGCGAAGTTGGAGCCTAAAGATTAGGTGCTTCCCTTCGTTGTATATGCTTCTTCTTGGTTGTATATATTCTATGCCGTCTTGGAGGGTTGTCTGTTGCGGGGGACGTTCCTAGATGGTTGCCGCGATTGCGGAGGACGCCCTGGTTGGGGAACGACTGGCGGGTGGTCGTCCCGGGAGAAGGATATTTCTGCCTCCGACCCGTGCAGGTACTCTGGGACGGCCGGTTGTGCGGAGGTTGCCAGGAATACTTGTCTGGTGACTTGTTTCTGCTGTCTGTTGGAAGGTCTGCCTTCTTGTATCATGTAGATCCTCCCGTGGGCTTCTGGGTACTGGTTTTCCTCTTCTGGTGTCCTTTGCCGTTCCTGGATGGCGGCCACCTGTCTTGTTGGCAGAGGGGGGGGGCTGTTGGCGCATCGTGGGCGATTGGCCCAACTGCTATGCTTGCGAGTGGTCGTGCTGTTGCGACCGCGGAGCGACTTTTCTCCTCGTCCAACTCGTTGAAGCTTCTGCAATTCCCGAGGGTGTGGGACGATCTGAGCTCTCCTCGATCGTTTCTGAATCCGTGTATAGAGCACGGTCCGTCGAGTTGTTCTTTGGCGGAGCGGAATGCGCGAGTGCCGTCGCGTGGCTGCCTTGTCCTCCATTCTCGTCTCTGAGTCTAGGGCTCATCTTCAGCGTTGTCTCGTCGTTGTGGTCTGTTGTCATCGCGGTGCCTGCCGTTCCAATCATCCGAGAAACCGGCGGCGACCATGTCAGGTCCTCCGTCGTCGTAGAAGTTCCGGCTGGGTCGCTTCGTTCTTCTGTCGGCTCCTCTGTCTCCGTTGTAGTCGTAGTCGTACTCTGATCGTGCAGTGTGAGTTTCTGTTTCATTACGAATGGTATCTTCTCCGTCCGCCCAGCTGTTGGCTAGTTCTAACAGCCGTGCGAGTGTTCGGACTTTCATCTGTCCAAGCTGCTCCTTGAATTCAACGCGCTGAAGGCCTCTTCTGAACGCGTCGATCGCACTTTCGTCCGAGATGTCTTCCGCTGAATTTTTGAGTATCGTCCATCGCTGGATGTATGCTCGCAGGGCCTCCCTCGTTCCTTGTTTGCATGACCGCAATTCCTCGAGTGAGGCTGGTCGCTTGTATGTGGATTTGAAGTTTTCTATGAAGGCTCCTCGAAACTGGCTCCAGGAGCTGATGGATCCGTGCCGAAGATTCTTCAGCCAATGTCGAGCGGAGCTCTCGAGCATGAGCTGCACGTACTGCATTGCCGTGACGTTGGTTCCTCTTTGGAACTTGACTGCTATTAGGTAGTCGTCGAGCCATGCCTCTGGCTCCTCGAGTCCATTGTACTTTAATGTCGTGGAGTTCAGTTTGAACCCGTTTGGCATACGCGTCTCGCGTATGGCACGTGTGAAGCATAGTGCTCCACATGGCTCGATTTTATCGTCGGAAGCCTCTTCGTCCGAGTACTCCTCGCGTGCTGCGCGTCTTCGCCTGCTGCGGTTGACTCTGTTCTGCGTGATGTCGTCTCGCGCATCTCGCCGGGTGCTGCGGCGCCTGTTGTTGTCGTCGCTGTCGTGTTTCTTGTGCCTGTCGGGGCGCCTGCGCCTGTCGTCATCACTGTCGTCGTCGTCTGGTGAACTGGGGTCTCTGTCCAGTGTCCGCTCGCGAGTCTGCCGTTTTGCGCTGGGTTTCTTAGGTACCGAGGCATCGATGGCGTCCTTCATTATCTGCAGAGCAATGGAAGTGTAGCGATCCGTCTTGCCCTTTCTGCTTTTCTGGGCACGAGACAGGTAGTCCTGGGCGCTTATGAGCGCTTCTGCCGGAGTTAGGGGCTCTTCTTCGTCGTCGTCTTCCTCTGATCTGAAGTCGTCTTCTAGTTTCCGCACCACTCTCGCCCTTTCTGTCTTCCGCAGGTTGTTGAGCTTCGATCTGTTACGGGTGAGGGAGTCGTGGCCTGGTGAGTCACTTCTGGGAGGTTGTCTGCGACTGCTTTTATTTTCGAGTTCCGCCTTCTCTTGCTTCTCCATGGCTAGGCGCCACTGTCTCGTCTGCTGGGTTAGCTCGCCCGCTAGCTTGTTGTATGCCCTTATCTCATCCCTTGAGGCATCTGATGGTAGTAACCTGCCGCGGGCGACTTCTTCCTTTACCATTGCCATTGATTCCTTGGACAAGTATATTTTTTCTTTGGGTCGTTCGTCTGCCGCTGCAACCGGGGTTTGCTGCCTGCTGCATGACGGCTGGCTGCTTTTTTGATTGCTGGGTCCTTGTTCCACCGGGACTTTCCTTGGTATGGTCCCCGGATCTCCTAGCTGTACGACCATCTGACCGGTGTTGCCGGGACCTGCCGCCCTGTTGGTGGTGGGGGTGTCTTGACGAGTGCCCAGGTCATCGATTCGTCCGTTGTTACCTGACGCCGGTGCGCCAACTTCTGCTATGAACACCTGCGATGGTGTCCTTGCCGCCTCCTTGCTGGTACGTGCGATGGTGCTTCTCCATGCTGGGGCTCCACTCGAGCGGTCGCGAGTGGCGTGGAGCCTTGAGTTGGGTGAGTAGCTACAACCGCCAGATAGGTTGGTCGTGCGGGCGGCGTCTGCTCCGGTCGCTGTTGCAGGTGTTGCCGTGGGCGGACGGGTGCCGTCGATGAGGCGAAGGGTCCCCCAATGGTTGATGTAGATCTGATGCACTCCGAAGATCAGATTGACGCCGGAGTGTAGATCGGAAAAGACTGGCTGGAGGGCGGGGAGGTGGGCCGTGAATCCGAGGGACTCGAACAGATTGGATCTTGCCGGAGCTGTCGAGTCGATTTGTGCTGGTGATGATGAGGCCGCCGAGATCGCGTTCCCAACCTGCGCGGTTCCCACAGACGTCTCCAATTGACGGGGATCAACCCCGGCAAACCCCATGGTCAGGGACCCTGGGTTAGTCATGAGAGGCACAGGTTGGACGATAGCTCGTCGGCAAACAGGGAGGCTCGCTCCTGCTCGATATTATTGATGGGGGAGATGCAATTACAGTGGAGGCCAAGGCTGGAGCGCTCAAGGCTAGGGTTACAGGTGGTCTTAGATGTCTTTTGTGTCGCCCCTCCTAGCCCTTATATACTGGGCTAGGTCTCGGGGAGTTTATCTACGTTTACATGTAAGCTTTCCTAACCCTAGCTTGCTCCGTACGGCAGGTCTTCGCACCTTCCTTGCGAGTCGCAAACTCCTACGTCGGTGCCAATTAGCGGGCCGAGGTTGTATCTTCATGCGCCTTCTGTCTTCATGGACACCAAGTAGGCTTATCCGTAGGAGTCGTGGGGTCACCCCCTCGTCACCATCCAAGCAACATCGATTACGAACAAAAAATATCCTCAAGAAGCTCGGGGCAGCAGTGGTCTCATCGGCCATTACATGCAGCAGCTCTCCTCGTCAGAGGTCCTGCGCTCAGATTTAATTTGATGTGCAAGAGTCTTGCTCCGGTAGAGAGCGGTGTTCAAACAGGGATGACGACCATCGCTTCATATTTTGGTCGCACTCTGGAAGCGGCCCACACAAGGTGGTCTGCCGGGATGCCCTTCTCCTTGGGTTGGCATCCCGCATCATCACCGCCGGCGATCACGGAGATGAAGCAACTTACATCGCGCCTTCTGTGTTGTCCACCTGAGCTTCTTTGTCGCCCGATCGACGTCTATTTCGATGACCTAGAATGACTGGAATCGTTGGGTTTGCATGAAGGTGATGGTTGTCGCCATCTATGCTGACAATATGGAATAGCCGAATAGGAAAACGCCGCTATAAATCATGTAGCTCCTCACGGCCATCGTGGACGGGCGTCATTGTAATTTTAAACTAGGTTAAAGTTCCTTTTTATGCAAATCATTCGTTTTGCATGAAATACGTTCAATTTATGTAAATTATATTTGAATCTGAATGATATTCGTTCGAATTTATGAAAGTTTGGTGTATTTTAGCTAAACTACTGTTTGACGGATGCAGTTAAAGTTCAATGACCGGGTTTCGTATCAATATCCATGGACCGTTCCATGGATATTTTTGGTATCCGTTTTATAGAGTTGAAGATGCCCTTAGTTCCCTCATTTTCAACTCAAAAAAGAAGAAGAAGAAAGGAAACTGTTGTGAAACTACATTGTTCAACACTTGCTTTCAATCACCACATACACAAGGGCACAATCACAAGAACACAAGAGAGACACCAGATATAGAGAGAAAGTTGAGAGCTCTTTATTATTGTATCTTGTAGTACAAATCTGATCATGTCATGTCTCTCTAGCTCTCCTCTCATGCCTTCTATTTATAGCCTCACTAGGGAGGGCATTTTAGGTATATAGCCCACAAAAATCTGATCACTTTGGCTTACCATGGAAGGAACTAGTTTGGCTTGCCATGGAAGGAAGCTTGCCATGGAAGGAACTAGTTTGGCTTGCCATGGAAGGAAGCTTGCCATGGAAGGAACTAGTTTGGCTTTTCATGGAAGAAATCTTGCCATGGAAGGAACTAGTTTGGCTTGCCTAGCAAGGAGCATGGTTCCTTCCCATGGAAGGAAGCTAGCAAGCTTAATCTTTGGCCTCCAAAGATAATGATCAGATATTTCGTAACACTCCCCCTTGGGCTTATACCGCGGAATGCATATGCCTCGTTAAAACTCCTCCCAAAAACCCAGTGGGAAAAAAGGGATCGGAGAAAGAGTACATGGCACACGCAAGCTATGTTGCACTTGTTGCCTCGTTAAAAACCTTGCGTGACAAAACCCAGTGGGAAAAAGTCACCAAGGAAAAAAAGAGTACACCAACTTATCTTCAGGATTAGTTTTGATCTTCGGGATCAATATGAGTTTTGAGATCTCATATTATGGGCTATGGTTCAGGGCTCCCCCTAAACCTTGCATCTCTCTAAGTCACCTCATTCCAATGCCGTGAACACATCGGAGAAAACTAGGTGGAGGTAAAGACTTTGTGAATAAATCAGCAAGATTTTCACATGACTTAGTATGCAAGATCTTTACTTCCCCGCTCTTCTGGAGCTCATGAGGGTAGAAGAATTTAGGAGAAATATGCTTAGTGAGATTGCTCTTAACATAGCCCATCCGCATTTGTGCAACACAAGCAGCATTATATTCATAGATAATGGTTGGGGTACTGATGAAATTAAGTCCACATGACTTCAGGATGTGACTTGTCATTCGTCTGAGCCAAACACATTCTCGTGCGGCCTCATACATCGCAATTATCTCTGAGTGGTTTGTAGACGTGGCTACTAGGGTCTTTTTGAAAGACCGCCAAGAAATAGTTGTACCACCACAGAGAAATACGAATCCAGTCTGTGATCTGGCATTATGGGGATCGGGCATATAGCCAGCATCTGTATATCCCACCATGTACAAGTCTTGGTTTCTTTTATAGAATAATCCAAGATCTTGGGTACCTTGAAGATGTCTAAGGATAGTTTTGATGCCAACCCAATGCCTTCTGGTTGGGGCAGCACTATACCTCGCTAGGAGGTTTACTGCGAATGCAATATCAGGCATGGTGCAATTCGCAAGGTACATCAGTGCTCCAATGGCGCTCCAGTAGGGAACTTCAGGTCCCAAAACTTCCTCATTTTCTTCACAAGGTCTGAATGGGTCTTTATCCGCTTCAAGGGATCTTACGACCATGGGGGTTCTTAGAGGGTGAGATTTATCCATGTAATTTTTTTCCAGGACCCTCTTTGTATAGGTGGACTGGTGGATAAAGACTCCTTCAGGGAGGTGCTCAAACTGTAGGCCTAAGCAAAGTTTGGTTTTACCCAAATCTTTCATCTCAAACTCCGTCTTAAGGTAAGACATAGCTTCATTTATGTCCTCTGCATTTCCGATGATATTGAGATCATCGACATACACTGAGATGATACAGAATCCATTCTGGGATTTCTTGATGAATATACGCAGGGACAATCATCATGATTTGTGTAACCTTTCTTCAGGAGAAAGTCACTCAGCCGGTTGTACCACATTCTACCGGACTGTTTTAACCCATATAGCGACCTTTGCAATTTGACGCTATACATGTTGCGATTTTCATTTGGATGTGGGATCTTTAATCCTTCAGGGACTTTCATATAGATCTCTGAGTCAAGTGACCCATATAAATATGCGGTCACCACATCCATCAACTGCATTTGCATGTTCAGGCTAGCTGCCATAGATATCAAATATCGGAACGTGATGCCACTCATCACAGGAGAGTATGTTTCATCGTAATCGATGCCTGGTCTCTGCGAGAAACCTTGTGCTACCAGCCTCGCTTTATATCTCACCACCTGGTTATTTTCATTCCTCTTTCGAACGAAAACCCATTTGTGCCCAACAGGGGTAACACCTGGAGGAGTTCGCACTACAGGGCCAAACACATTCCTCCAATAAAGTGAGCGCAATTCAGCCTCAATTGCTTCTTTCCATTTAACCCATTCTGAGTGCTTCTGGCACTCTGCCATGGACTTAGGTTCTGGATCCAGTTCAATGGAAGCAATCTTTGAGGCAAAATATATGTCGACAATAGTAGTCTTTCTGTTATATAACTCTCCAGAATCAATATAATTGATGCTGATTTCATCATTCATTTCCACCAGCTCGTCATGATTTCCCAAAACGACCGAGTCTGGGTGTTCCGATGTCCCTGTGCCAAAATCAATTTGCGCGCGTGATTCTGCACTGGGCATTCCATCTTCAGGATGGATCACTTCAGGGAGCTTCTCAACTTCAGGTCGAGCTTCTTCAACTGACTTAAGGTGTGACATATCTGGCACAAAAATTTGTTTCTGCGGACGTCCCCGCGGAATTTTATCCCGTGCACCCAGAGGTCTCCCCCTTTTCCTAGGGGTTGGGCCCAAATTTGATTCAATAGCCTTCGGAGCTATTTCTACTCTCTCTGGCACATTTACAGCAGGTATATGTGATTTTGTCACCCCACTATGATCAGTGAAGGCATCTGGCAAATTATTTGCTATCCTTTGGAGGTTTAAAATCCTCTGAACTTCAAGTTCAGCCTCGCTAGTGCGTGGATCTAGGGACTGGAGGCCTTCGGCACTCCATGAAATTTCTCGGCATTTCTTTTGGTACATTTCTCCCCCTAACGCCGGGAAATGGTCCTCATTAAAAATACTGTCAGCGTACCGAGCCGTGAACAGATCCCCGGTCATAGGCTCAAGGTATTTGATTATAGACGGAGACTCATACCCCACATAGACCCCCAACTTCCGGTGAGGACCCATGGTGGTACGCTGAGGTGGTGAGATCAGCACGTACACAGCGCAGCCGAATCTTTGCAGATGGGAAATACTTGGTTCTTTCCCACGCACTAGTTGTAAGGGGGATGCAGAGTGATATTCAGTTGGCCTGAGTTGGATTAATGCTGCCGCATGCATCACAACATGTCCCCAACAGGTTGTTGGGAGCTTGCAGTTCTGCAAAAGTGGCCTAGCAATCAATTTAATCCTTTTGATCAATGACTCTGCAAGGCCATTCTGAGTGTGGACATGTGGGACTGAATGTTCCACTTGTATGCCTAGAGCTAGACAATAGTCATCAAATGATTTGGAGGTAAATTCTCCAGCATTATCCATTCTTATGGATTTGATCCGGCTATCCGGAAAATTTGCTCTTAGTTTTATTATCTGGGCAACCAGCTTTGCTAAGGCATGGTTCCTTGTAGATAATAGGCATACGTGACTCCACCTAGTGGAGGCATCAATCAGGACCATAAAATATTTGAAAGGGCCCGACAAGGGTTGTATTGGTCCACAAATATCGCCTTGAATTCTCTGCAGGAAAATTGGCGATTCATCCTTCACCTTCCAGGTGGAGGGTCTAAGGATTAACTTCCCTTTGGCACATGCAGTGCACATAAAATCTTCAGGATTTGGGAAGTCTTTTGTTGCTATGTTATGGCCAACAGAGCCTTTGATGATTCTCCTCATCATGCCCAACCCAGGATGACCCAGTCTATCATGCCATACCCTGTATGACTCTGGGTTCCTGAAAATTGTTTTCAGCGCAACAAATTCCTTTATGGGATTTATGTATGTGTAGTACAATCCTGATGCTAAGGAAGGGAGTTTCTCAACCACTTTCTTCTTGGGTCCGTCAAATTTAGTCATGATCAGGTATTCAGTACCATTCTCGACTTTAGTTTCCACATGGAAACCATTTGCACGGATAGCTTTAAAGCTTAGTAGGGTCCGTTTTGATTCAGGATACAACAAGGCATCCTTGATTACAAGTTGGGTACCCATGGGGAGAACTAGTGTGGCACTTCCGGTACCGACAATATGAGTATTGCTTCCGGCAATGGTCATAATATTTCCAGGTTTCTTAGTTAGAGTTTGGAAATATTTAGTCTCCCGAAGAACTGTATTTGTGGTGGCACTGTCTATAAGACATATATCCTCTTCCTCCACTGGATTGACACACCTTACAGTGTAAAAGGACATATTTACGTCTCCACTGGAAAGAGCATAAACATAAAACATACTGGAATTTATATTGAGCAAGAGTTACACTAATGCAAAATACAATACTATGACCTTCAGGAGCTTATTACATGATCAAGTTCAGAAGGAACTATATAAAACTGGAATTACAACTCATGACGGAAATATATATTAGGCTAGGAGATTACACCAGGTCTCCATATACATCAACATTCATATCTTCTTCAGGAAGATCGATACCATCCAGGTTGAATTCACCACTACCAGGATTTTCCTCAAGAAGAAGGTTTTCAAGCTTCTTAGAGTCCGGCAGAGCAGCGGGCTGTACAAAATGGGACTCGTGATTATCCTGCTTGTTGCTACCTTTGATGGATTGCTAATATAACTCAACCAGGTGCTTGGGGGTGCGGCAGTTGCGAGACCAATGATCCCCGCATCCACATCTAAAGCATTTTCCTTGCTTTCCCCTAGTCTGAGCATCTGGATCAGTTATGATTTTTTCTTTGCCTCTCCCTCTTCCTCTACCCTTGCCCTTGATTGCATTGCTCTTCTTCCCCTTCCATCCTTGGTTCCCTTTGTCCTTTATGCGGCCATGGGAACTCCCAACACCTTGAGTGATCGCATGTGCTTCAGGCACAGCCATAGTCCCAGTTGAGCAGGCGCTATGATTCTTCATAAGAAGTTCATTTTGTTTTTCTGCCACTAACAGGACAGAGATCAACTCAGAGTACTTGGCATATTTAGCATGCCTATATTGCTCTTGCAATACCATGTTGGTGGGATGGAATGTTGACAAAGTTTTGTCAATTATCTCAGCATCGGTGACTTTCTGGCCACACATTCTGAGTAGGGAAACAATGCGGTGCAAGGCAGAGTTATACGATGTCACAGACTTGAAGTCTTGGAAATGTAGGTTTAACCAGTCACTCCGTGCTTGAGGAAGCACCACTGACCTTTGCTGGTCATAGCGATCCTTCATGGATTGCCAAAGAGTGAGTGGATCCTCTTCAGTCATATATTCAAGCTTCAGCACTGAATTGAGGTGATGCCTCAGAAAGATCAATGCTTTTGCCTTTTCAGCGGCAGAAGGACCATTTGTGCCAGCTGCCGGCTGGTTAATGGTATGACTGAGAGACATGGATGTGAGGCTTAACTTAGCATCCATAGCCCACATGAGGTAGTTGCTGCCATCCAGGGCGAGCTCGGCAAATTCCTTGGAGTTGATGCCCGACATTTCCTATATATTTAGATCATGCAACAATTTACTTCAGGTAAATAAGTGCATGTCATGAGTGCTTACAGTGTAAATACTGGTATGTAAACAGTTCCAGATGTTTATGCATTAATAAAATGCTTTAGGATTTAATTTGCAAGAACGTGGCCGTGTAAGATTGACATAAGCTTCTCGTGCCACCGGCAAGCCCACAAAACTCGCCAAGATGATACAGTGGCGCAGAGCTTCAAGTTCTGGACATAGCGCAGATAGCAACGAACGTGTCCGTCTGGGCACACGCGGGTGACATACAAGGAGCTGGTGGCTCTGGACGTCGATCTGCTCACCCGTGTCGACACAAGAACGTCCGGCACATGGGATTCAAGTGAGCATAATACACATGATTTGTTTGTTCCATGTCCACAAACAGACTGGAAGATATACATGTGATATTAGCAAGGATCATTGGCCTTGAGCTTGTTTTTCTGGACGATCCACATGAGCGTATACAGTATGCATTGCTACGTAGTATCACTCATGTACAAAGCTATAGCATGCATTCTAACAAGATCGAGGGTACTCGAAACAGCGGAACGCATAAACATCTTGTATTGTCCACCGAGTGAATAACAAGTAGTTTTGAACAACATACCTTTGCTCGAGAGCACTCGTGCTGATAACGTGTTGTGAAACTACGTTGTTCAACACTTGCTTTCAATCACCACATACACAAGGGCACAATCACAAGAACACAGGAGAGACACCAGATATAGAGAGAAAGTTGAGAGCTCTTTATTATTGTATCTTGTAGTACAAATCTGATCATGTCATGTCTCTCTAGCTCTCCTCTCATGCCTTTTATTTATAGCCTCACTAGGGAGGGCATTTTAGGTATATAGTCCACAAAAATCTGATCAGTTTGGATTGCCATGGAAGGAACTAGTTTGGCTTGCCATGGAAGGAAGCTTGCAATGAAAGGAACTAGTTTGGCTTGCCATGGAAGGAAGCTTGCCATGGAAGGAACTAGTTTGGCTTGCCTAGCAAGGAGCATGGTTCCTTCCCATGGAAGGAAGCTAGCAAGCTTAATCTTTGGCCTCCAAAGATAATGATCAGATATTTCGTAACAGAAACTACCCTCACTTCACGCTTTTTCTTAAGCTGGCAGCCTGGTAAATGCCATCTATTAATAAACTAGTGCATCCAGTTGTTGAGCGGTACGCTCCTGCGGTCAAAGCTGACAAATATCTATTCACTTCGTTCATTTAGTTTCAGCTCGTCAAGTGAAGAACATGAGTATCAATATATAAATAAGATGAATTCTATTTTCTTTATACAACATTTGTAGCGAGTCTTGTGCATTTAATTAGCGAGTGTGCTCGCTTAAAATATCTACAACTCCTAGTCTTGAGCCATTTGTTCTTTTCCGGCTCAGATCGAGCTCGTCACTCCGTTCTTTCCCTTCTTCTTTGTCTCTGATGTCAATGGCTCCTCCGCTTCATGTGATGTCCTGCCACAAAAGCCGCGCCCCCACTTCCTCTTTGTTTTCTTTGTCTCTCATGTTGATGTCTCTTGACCAGCCTCCCTCTTCGTCCTGTCGCAGACGCCATGAATCCATAAAAAGACGCATGCGCAGCTCAGGAATCACATTTTTTTGAGAGCGAGAACTTTTTTCAGAGTGAAAAGCCATAATCTATGATCAGGCGGCGACGGTGTCTCTGTACTATTTCCATCATGAATGCGTCGCTATTGGATAATTTGAGCTTCAGGTGTTGTCTTGACGGTGATTGTGTTGTTTGTTATAAGGACTGAAACACTGTTGCAGGATTTATCTTTTTTTAGCTTCTTCTTATTTTTTGTTTTTTTGGCTGAGTGCATCCATATTGCCTTTTAGGCATTGCGTTGTTGCAGAGGCTAGGAGTAATTGATATCTTCCCAATATTAATATATTCTCCTTTCCTAAAAAAGGAACCGCGTGCTGCTGCATCTCACGGCGCGAAGGCTACGCACCCATGAGCAACAACACCCAATCGAATTGATGGATTGCCGTGAGAGTGGGCGAGCACTCTCGTGCCGATCATTACAATCGTCGGATAAGAACTTTTCACCGGCGGTGAGAATGAGCGGCTCGAGGCACATGTAAGCGCACAATTGCTTGTATCCCTTCTCTGCACCCGTGGAATGCAACATTTTCTCTTTTCCTCGGAGGCTTGGATGATGACAGATCTCGAGCCAAGTAACCATTTTTGGTATGTTCTGTTTTTCTTCTAATTGTTGTTAGTTTTAGCCATTAGGGGTATTGCCACACCCTCTTTTTTTAGAATGCAAAATATAGGCGTCTGTTCGCTTTCAGTGGCTGACAATGAGCTTAGACATGCAGCGCATGCTATATAGCACCAGTTTTGTTCTTTTTTTTAGCTCGAGAAGCTTTTCATTTTGCAATATTATATGGTTCTACTCTCCTTACATGAGGAACTGTGAGCACACGTCACGTTTATTGTATAGCTAAGGTTCATGGATGCCCAAGCACCATGCCAACTGCTACAGTGCAACTACTGACTGGCGGACACGGCACCACCCTCCAGCCCACACATTGCGGGCAGCTGCTCCACTAGGTACTTCGCCTTTGAAAACGCCGCTTGCGGTAATTTCTGCACGTTTGCCACCTGTAGGTTGGTTGGTGGTTGTTGCTGCGGAGAAGATGTGCCGGGCTGGTATGCCCCTTGCGCCTGCCCTTGTTGTCCTTGTATTGGCTGCTGCGGAGAAGTTACGCTTGGGTATAACCCTGGTTGTCCTTGTGTTGGCTGCTGCGGAGAAGTTACGCTTGGGTAGAATCCTTGTTTTCCTTGTGCTGGCTGCTGCGGAGAAGTTACGCTTGGGTATTGTACTGGCTGCTGCGGAGAAGTTACGCTTGGGTATGACCCTGGTTGCCCTTCTGTTGGCTGCTGCGGAGAAGTTACGCTTGGATAGAAACCTTGTTGCCCTTGTGTTGGCTGCTGCGAAGAGGTTCCGCTTGGATATTGTGCTGGCTGCTGCGGAGAAGTTACGCTTGGGTACCACCCTGGTTGCTCTTGTGCTGGTTGCTGCGGAGAAGTTACGCTTGGGTAGCATCCTTGTTGCCCTTGTGCTGGCTGCTGCGGTTCTGGCTGCTGGTAAGAAACTGGCACCACTCCTCCTTGCCGCTGCGCCCCCCTGGTCACGTGTAAGATGACTTTCGCGAAGTGGTTCACGACCTGGCTGATGGCGACGGGCCTGCACTTGGGACTGACATCCCGGAGCTGCTGGCAACACTGCAGTTGCAGCCCCAAGTTCCACGGCACTTGGCCGTCCATCTCCTGGTCCACGACCTGCCGGCACGCCTTGAGCGAGCTCTCTTGGAGCTCGCGCTCGCACTGCAGCTGCGCAGCCTCAGCACTTCGGGATATTATGATGTTATACTTTCTGTCATCGCCTTTAGCGGCGGCAAGAGCCACAAAGGAGAAGACTACTGCCGCGAAGAAGACCAGCCGCTTAGCCATCTCGGTGGAATGTCAATGAATTGATCTCTAGTTTGTGGTGATCGGTGTTCTTGGTGATGATGATAGTTGTGGCATTGGCTGGGTTTTTATAGGGGCGGGGTGAAGGTTCCGGACCATGGCTATGTGCTCGGCGAGGTTAGCTTAAACTAAGAAGAAGCATGAGAAGAACAAAATCAGTTGGAAAAGCGTAGTTTGCCAACAACAAAAAGAGTCGGATAAGCACGGATGAGTTGGAGCTTGCAAAACAGATTTTTGGACGGTCTGCTAAAGCTACCTACTAGTCGGTTTAATCGTAGTTCTGGGATACTGTTTCGAGAAAGTGTGGAAGTTTGTATATTGGTGTTCTTTTTATCTATAAAAAGTGATTATCGCTCTTGGGTTTAGGTAGAATATTTGTGTGTTAGTCATTGCTTTTGCGAATCGGTGGACACTCGAAGCATCTAAGCATGTCGAGTAGTGTGGAAGGTAGCTTGCAAGGAACGGGTAAATTGATAAATCATCTTTCCAAAAGCACATTTCAGGTTTTGTTGCTTGTCAGGTAGTTGGATTTCCAGGCCACACAAACCCATGCTATCACGCACAATATCAATCCCATGACACACAACGTCTATCCATATGCTATGCCATATTAAAAGTTGACACTCTCCCTTCAAACCATATCTTCACATGGGATGGATCTATCGCTGCAATGCGCGGATAAGTATGCATTTAGACGTATTCCAATGCTAGATACATTTATCTCAGTGATAATAATATGAACCGAAGGAAGTGAACTTTTGAATGGATAGAAACACCTTCTTTTCATGATAGAACTCAAATAATTGAAACCTTTGGTAAGTAATGTATAAAATTATTATAGATCATCAGAGAAAATTCACGTCAAATAGTTTAATTCACACCGGAAAAGGGAAAATTTCCACCTTCGAAATGAGTTCAGTTAATGAAGATTCAATTATCCATTATATCCTTTTTCTTTTTTGACAAAGGACAAATTATCGATTTAAAATGAAGCATAAAAAATATATATACACAATGAATACACACTGACCTCTGTATAACTAGAATGTATACAATCAACATGAACACACCAAAATAAAAATACACGTCAACAAATAAGAATGTCATATAAGACGAAAGCTATGTGTTAATGAGAAAAAAATGAAAAAAAATCCATAGCGATCAAATCAATGGTCGATAAACTATAACAACGTACATATCCATAACAACCATCTCAGGACACCACACGAATGAGCAAACTCTTCATCAACAAAGCCTTTAGGAAGGGATTGACGCTCAAGCACCGCCGTCACCAGATCGAACCACCCAAGATCAGAATCTAGGTTTTTGCCTAAAGAATCAGTTCAACCATATTCGGGCAATGCCTTCAATGAGATAAGAGCAACTCTAGCAGTTACACTATAATCGCGTACTGCAAAACCGATATGACACTCTCCGTAAAAAGTTTTTTATGTTTTTGCAATATGATTTTTGTTCCACCATAACAGGTACTGCAAAACAATACCGCAAAAAAGTCCGATGATGCTCCGGTCGTCTGCCTACTAAGGCGGCCACTGTCAAGCTCCTACTACGACACTCTGACGACACTCCGACCGTTCGCCTACTCCGTCAATGCTCCGGCGGCCGCCGCCGAGCTCCTCCGCTTGCTCCGGCGATGCTCCGGCAGTCCGCCAACTCCGGCGGTCGTCATCGAGCTCCTCCGCCTGCTCTAGCGAGGTTCCAACGGCCATTGCCGAGCTTCAGGCTGCCTTCTTCGGTGTTGATAGGTTTGCAGTTTCACCATACGAAGGCTTGCAAAACGATCCAAAAAACTGCATTTATGAGGTATGGAAGGGGACATATAGGGCGAGTTGCAATTTTTTTTACGAGTCGGTCGTTTTGCGGGATCTATTCTGTGCATTTTACGACATCCATATTGCAAATTTTGAGGTTAGACCAGTTTTGACGGATTTGCTAGAGTTTCTCTAACGACAAAAAAACATCACCAAGTATAATCAACTAGGGTCAGACCTAGGCTTTCACCTTAACCTCGAGACAGGGTGCTCAAGTAGCACCACGCCATTGACGTCACCCATATGTTGTCGCCATCACTTTCCCGCCATCCTAACAGCTACATGAGATGTTCTACCACCTTACTACACAACCATCTCTTCGCATTAAGTCATTGTCCATAGTTTGCATCTCATTACCGAAGCCACCCATCGGATCCGATGGCATCAGTCTGGAGGCGCCGCTCAAGTTGCCAAGAGTGAAGTTAGGGCTGATCCGATTTTTTCGGGTGTCAGGTCGTAGAGTGCAAGAGAATGACGAAACTATTGCTAGCACGATGCACCACAATGTTGCGCTCCCAATCAACAACAACGAGGACACACCGGACCTCACTGATGTCATCCCTTATCGTGTAGGCCAACACGACACCCCATAGACCCACATCACCACGAAGAAACACCGCCGCACCATGCTGACAATGAAGCATCCAACGGGAGCCGTCTATGGCGATTCGAGCACCAATGCCGTTGTGCCTCTGTCGCATTTCACGGGAAGCTCGCCGTCGTGCCCGAGAGCCGCCCACACCACCAGTAAGGTCCTTCAATGCCGACGGAGAGGAGCAATGGGTCATTATATACTCTTCCCATGTTTAAACTTTTTTGTGCTTCTGTCATCTCCATGCGTTCTTCCCCTCCCCCTGCCTCTCTCCATGTCCATTTTCTTTCCATGGCCTCCGTAGACGATGCACTTCTTCCCTTGGCCTTATCGCTTGCTCACGCCATCACTAATCTCCCTTGAAATTGCAAACCTGGTTTTGAATTTGTTTGTTGATAATATTAATAATTTGTACTACTACAAAAGAAGGGCTTTTGTTGCACTGGCACTATGCTATTTCCACAATAAACATGTGGTGCGCTAAAGGAAAAAAAACAAATGCGGTGATCCATAATTCTAAAGAGTGATGTGCTCTCAGCCTACAAATAAATGCATTTTGCCCCAAAGTTTGGCAAATTTATTTTGCATTCAATCTCTTGTGAACCACACATTTCCTTAGTAAAAAAAAGAGTAATTACCGGAGTTAGAAGCAGCAAGAAATGAACCGGTTCTGCCCAGTAACTTCATTTTATTTGTAATATCGCACTTATCATTTCAGCATGGAGGAATGTGATCACATCCACAGTGTATGATGGGGGAATTGTACGATGTAATACTGAACATCCAAAACGTATCGATAATTTCTGCTTGCTCCATGCATGTTTTGTGTGATATTGCTATGATCTAGATACACTTTTATACATTTTTGATCATATTTGGACTAACCTATTAACTCAGTGCACCCCAGTGCCAGTTTCTGTTTTCTGCTGTTTTTCTATTTCAGTTTTCCCCCATATAAAAAGTGCCAGAAAAATTCGGGAAAATTCAGATAAAAAATCAGTGTGACGGAAGCTTCGAGAAGAGGCCGGGAGGGGCCAGAGGGGAGCCAGGGGGCCCAGGCGGCCACCCGGCGCGGCCCCACCCCTGGCCGCGCCGGGGGGGCGCCTAGGGCCCCTGGCCCACCTCTGGCTGCCCCCTTTCGCCTATTTATCCCCCGCCACGGGAAAACTCCAGAACAAGAACCCTATTCCGCGAACTCGCCTCTGTTCCGCCGCCGCCGCGCTTCCGAAGATCGGGGGCACCAGAAGACCTCTTCACGGCACCCTGCCGGAGGGAGGATTGACCTCCGGGAGTCTCCTCTCCACCATGGATGCTCCCCGGATGTCTCGTGAGTAGTTTTCCTTGGACCATGGGTCCGTGATCAGTAGCTATGTGATGTTCTCCTCCCCTCTTTGATCTTCATTGTTTAGACCTCGTGAGCTTCCCTACATGATCGAGGCACCTTTGTAATATTTCTGCTACTGCTATGTTGAGTTTGATCGGATCTGATGGATTATGAGATTATGTTCAGATTGTGATAGAGTAATATATTTGGTTTTTATCTCTTATATTTTTGTTCCTAATTAATTCTTGCATGCTCTCCGTTGCTGTTTATTGCTTTGGCCAAGTAGTAGGTAGTGACTCCAAGAGGGAGCGTTGTGCTAGATTGTGGGTTCATGCCTCCCCGATGACATGCTTGAGTGACAGAAAAATGAGTCTAGGGGATGTGCTGTTGCCACAAGGGGGAAAACAACGGTGCTTGTAACCGCGGTTGCAAGGATTGTTTACTTTACGCAAAGTTCTTTTTAATGCAGTTGTCTGTTGCTTTGGGTTTACACTTTGGGTGAGGCTCGCAACTTAATACCAGCGAGATGTTCTGGATAGATATCTCAAGGTGGATGATTAGTAGTAGATGCAGATGGATTTCGGTCTACTTACTTTGGCGTACTTCCCGTGCTTTTGAACCTCTTCCTTTCTTTTGTAGCATAGTTAGCATTGCGGTGCGTTCATAATCCTGTTAATTGCCTTTCTGTAATTTGTTTACCTTGCATAGAAATTTTATCGTCTTTTGGGAGAGAGACATCACTAGAGAACATCACGTATCCCGGCCCATATCCTTATCACTGTTTCCACTCTACATTTACTTTACCGCTTTTATTTTCTATCATTATTCCTTTCGTTTTATCCTTTGTAAACAACAAGACCGGACAGATTGACAACCTCTCTGAACTTCGTTGGGAACAAAGTTATCTGTGTCTGTGTGCAGGTCCGCGTCAGTTGCGCCGCTGACACCTACTTATCATCTCTGGAGTCCTGCTGGAGACAAACCTTGGTATCTTCACCGAGGGAAAACTGCTGTTGCACTACATCTCAACCTTACACTTGGGGAACCAACGAAGGGGCGAGAAGCCATCAAGCAGGTTTTCTGGCGCCGTTGCCGGGGACTCCAAGTGCTAAGATAGGGGAGTTGCACACTACCCTTTACCTTTGTTTTTTAGTCTTGTTAGTTTATCTTTCAGTTTTTATCTTTGTGTCTTTTATCAAAAATACCAAAAATACCTGCCACACTTGCTGCTACTATGGGTTCCACTGAAAACACCAAGTTGTGTGACTTCACTAGTCACAACAACCAAGACTTTATCTGCACTCCCATTGCCACACCTGCCACTTCAGCTACCTCTTATGAAATTAAACCTGCTTTGCTAAACCTTGTTATGAGAGATCAATTCTCTGGTGCTGGAGATGATGCTGCTTTACACTTGAATAATTTTGTTGAATTATGTGATATGCAAAAGTGTAAAGAAGTAGAAGGTGATGTTGTTAAGCTCAAGCTCTTTCCTTTCTTTTTAAGGGGAGATGCTAAAATGTGGTTTCAATCTTTGCCTAGAAATAGCATAGATTCTTGGGATAAGTGCAAAGATGCTTTTATAGGGAAGTACTACCCTCCTGCTAAGATTATCCAATTGAGGAGTAATATTATGAATTTTAAGCAGTTGGATAATGAACACGTTGCCCAAGCTTGGGAACGAATGAAATCTCTTGTTAAGAAATGCCCTACACATGGTTTGACTACTTGGATGGTTATCCAGACTTTTTATGCAGGCTTGAACTGTACCTCGCGGAACCTGTTAGATTCGGCCGCGGGAGGAACATTTATGTCAACTACACTTGGTGCTGCCACGAAGCTTCTCGGTGAAATGATGACCAATTATTCCCAATGGCACACCGAGCGCGCTCCAACAGGTAGGAAGGTAAACTCTGTCGAGGAAATTACCTCCCTCAATGAAAAAGTTGACTTAATTATGTCTCTACTTACCAAGCAACCCTCTATTGATCCTCATGATGTTCCTTTAAATTCTTTGGTTGCTCAAGAACAAGTAGATGTGAACTTTATTGCTAGAAACAACTTCAACAACAGTGCCTATAGGGGAAATTTTGCTAGCAATCCTAAACCGTTCCCATCCAACTATGGGAACAACAACACTTACCCTAGCAACAAGAACCCCTCTTCTGAATTAGAAAGCATGCTTAGAGACTTTATCACTACCCAAAAAGCCTTCAAAAAAAATGTAGAAGAGAAATTATCTAAAATATATAATCTCTCTTTGAAGGTAGAAAGCTTAGCCCATGATATTGAGATGCTTAAAATTAGAACCTCCCCCATTGAGGAGAATAAAGCCACTCCTATTAATGCTATCCAGTTACAAATCAATGAAAATATTAGGATGATGGCTAAACTTAAAGAAAGATGGGCTAGAGAAAAAGAGGAAGATGATAGGATTAAGAGCCTTCCTACACACCACACAGTTTCCACTATCCAAATTGTTGAGACACTCAAACTATTAGCACCCAATGTACTCCTAGTCCCATTGGACCTATTAATGGTGATGCTAATACCTCAACCGTAGAAAAAGAAACTCCTATGAACATAGAGGGTTTCAAACAAGTAAGCCTACATGACACTACTACCACCTTTGATAGTAGTGATATTGATTTTGATAGTTGTACCCTCTCAGAAGTTATTAGCTTGCTACACAAAATGTCTAGAGACCCCCACACTAGCACACTTAATCTTGCCTTCACGGAGCATATCACAAATGCTCTCATCAAATCTAGGGAGGAGAAGCTTAGAGTAAAAGCCTCCATACCTAGAAAGCTAGATGATGGTTGGGATCCTATGATCAAAATTAAATTAAATAACTTCTCTTGCTATGCTTTATGTGATGTTGGAGCTAGTACCTCCGTTATGCCAAAAAGAATATTTGATATGTTTGAATTGAAACCTTTTGAGCCTTGTTCTTTTGGTTTTCGTCTTGTTGATTCTTCCATAAAGAAACCTTTGGGGAAGGTCAACAATGTTCTTATCATTGTCAATGACAACTATGTTCCCGTTGATTTTATTGTTATGGATATAGAGTGTGAACCTTTATGTCCAATTATTTTGGGACGTCCTTTTCTTCGCACCGTTGGTGCGGTTATTGACATGAAAGAGGGGAATATAAAATTTCAATTCCCATTCAAAAAGGGGATGGAACACTTCCCTAGAAAGAAAATCAAGTTACCTTTTGAGTCCATTACTCGGGCTAGTTATTCTCTTTCTCTTGATAAAACTTGATTCTTCTTTTTGCATTATGCCTAGCTAATGGCTTTAAAGAAGCGCTTTCGGGAGGCAGCCCGCAACGAATTTAGGTTTTTCTTTTTGCTTTTGTTGTGTCTTGATGATTGTTACTACTGTAGCAACATCATTGTATCTTTATTTTGGACAAGTAGTTTTGAACAACATACCTTTGCTCGAGAGCACTCGTGCTGATAACGTGTTGTGAAACTACGTTGTTCAACACTTGCTTTCAATCACCACATACACAAGGGCACAATCACAAGAACACAAGAGAGACACCAGATATAGAGAGAAAGTTGAGAGCTCTTTATTATTGTATCTTGTAGTACAAATCTGATCATGTCATGTCTCTCTAGCTCTCCTCTCATGCCTTTTATTTATAGCCTCACTAGGGAGGGCATTTTAGGTATATAGTCCACCAAAATCTGATCACTTTGGCTTGCCATGGAAGGAACTAGTTTGGCTTGCCATGGAAGGAAGCTTGCCATGAAAGGAACTAGTTTGACTTGCCATGGAAGGAAGCTTTCCATGGAAGGAACTAGTTTGGCTTGTCATGAAAGAAATCTTGCCATGGAAGGAACTAGTTTGGCTTGCCTAGCAAGGAGCATGGTTCCTTCCCATGGAAGGAAGCTAGCAAGCTTAATCTTTGGCCTCCAAAGATAATGATCAGATATTTCGTAACAGAAACTACCCTCACTTCACGCTTTTTCTTAAGCTGGCAGCCTGGTAAATGCCATCTATTAATAAACTAGTGCATCCAGTTGTTGAGCGGTACGCTCCTGCGGTCAAAGCTGACAAATATCTATTCACTTCGTTCATTTAGTTTCAGCTCGTCAAGTGAAGAACATGAGTATCAATATATAAATAAGATGAATTCTATTTTCTTTATACAACATTTGTAGCGAGTCTTGTGCATTTAATTAGCGAGTGTGCTCGCTTAAAATATCTACAACTCCTAGTCTTGAGCCATTTGTTCTTTTCCGGCTCAGATCGAGCTCGTCACTCCGTTCTTTCCCTTCTTCTTTGTCTCTGATGTCAATGGCTCCTCCGCTTCATGTGATGTCCTGCCACAAAAGCCGCGCCCCCACTTCCTCTTTGTTTTCTTTGTCTCTCATGTTGATGTCTCTTGACCAGCCTCCCTCTTCGTCCTGTCGCAGACGCCATGAATCCATAAAAAGACGCATGCGCAGCTCAGGAATCACATTTTTTTGAGAGCGAGAACTTTTTTCAGAGTGAAAAGCCATAATCTATGATCAGGCGGCGACGGTGTCTCTGTACTATTTCCATCATGAATGCGTCGCTATTGGATAATTTGAGCTTCAGGTGTTGTCTTGACGGTGATTGTGTTGTTTGTTATAAGGACTGAAACACTGTTGCAGGATTTATCTTTTTTTAGCTTCTTCTTATTTTTTGTTTTTTTGGCTGAGTGCATCCATATTGCCTTTTAGGCATTGCGTTGTTGCAGAGGCTAGGAGTAATTGATATCTTCCCAATATTAATATATTCTCCTTTCCTAAAAAAGGAACCGCGTGCTGCTGCATCTCACGGCGCGAAGGCTACGCACCCATGAGCAACAACACCCAATCGAATTGATGGATTGCCGTGAGAGTGGGCGAGCACTCTCGTGCCGATCATTACAATCGTCGGATAAGAACTTTTCACCGGCGGTGAGAATGAGCGGCTCGAGGCACATGTAAGCGCACAATTGCTTGTATCCCTTCTCTGCACCCGTGGAATGCAACATTTTCTCTTTTCCTCGGAGGCTTGGATGATGACAGATCTCGAGCCAAGTAACCATTTTTGGTATGTTCTGTTTTTCTTCTAATTGTTGTTAGTTTTAGCCATTAGGGGTATTGCCACACCCTCTTTTTTTAGAATGCAAAATATAGGCGTCTGTTCGCTTTCAGTGGCTGACAATGAGCTTAGACATGCAGCGCATGCTATATAGCACCAGTTTTGTTCTTTTTTTTAGCTCGAGAAGCTTTTCATTTTGCAATATTATATGGTTCTACTCTCCTTACATGAGGAACTGTGAGCACACGTCACGTTTATTGTATAGCTAAGGTTCATGGATGCCCAAGCACCATGCCAACTGCTACAGTGCAACTACTGACTGGCGGACACGGCACCACCCTCCAGCCCACACATTGCGGGCAGCTGCTCCACTAGGTACTTCGCCTTTGAAAACGCCGCTTGCGGTAATTTCTGCACGTTTGCCACCTGTAGGTTGGTTGGTGGTTGTTGCTGCGGAGAAGATGTGCCGGGCTGGTATGCCCCTTGCGCCTGCCCTTGTTGTCCTTGTATTGGCTGCTGCGGAGAAGTTACGCTTGGGTATAACCCTGGTTGTCCTTGTGTTGGCTGCTGCGGAGAAGTTACGCTTGGGTAGAATCCTTGTTTTCCTTGTGCTGGCTGCTGCGGAGAAGTTACGCTTGGGTATTGTACTGGCTGCTGCGGAGAAGTTACGCTTGGGTATGACCCTGGTTGCCCTTCTGTTGGCTGCTGCGGAGAAGTTACGCTTGGATAGAAACCTTGTTGCCCTTGTGTTGGCTGCTGCGAAGAGGTTCCGCTTGGATATTGTGCTGGCTGCTGCGGAGAAGTTACGCTTGGGTACCACCCTGGTTGCTCTTGTGCTGGTTGCTGCGGAGAAGTTACGCTTGGGTAGCATCCTTGTTGCCCTTGTGCTGGCTGCTGCGGTTCTGGCTGCTGGTAAGAAACTGGCACCACTCCTCCTTGCCGCTGCGCCCCCCTGGTCACGTGTAAGATGACTTTCGCGAAGTGGTTCACGACCTGGCTGATGGCGACGGGCCTGCACTTGGGACTGACATCCCGGAGCTGCTGGCAACACTGCAGTTGCAGCCCCAAGTTCCACGGCACTTGGCCGTCCATCTCCTGGTCCACGACCTGCCGGCACGCCTTGAGCGAGCTCTCTTGGAGCTCGCGCTCGCACTGCAGCTGCGCAGCCTCAGCACTTCGGGATATTATGATGTTATACTTTCTGTCATCGCCTTTAGCGGCGGCAAGAGCCACAAAGGAGAAGACTACTGCCGCGAAGAAGACCAGCCGCTTAGCCATCTCGGTGGAATGTCAATGAATTGATCTCTAGTTTGTGGTGATCGGTGTTCTTGGTGATGATGATAGTTGTGGCATTGGCTGGGTTTTTATAGGGGCGGGGTGAAGGTTCCGGACCATGGCTATGTGCTCGGCGAGGTTAGCTTAAACTAAGAAGAAGCATGAGAAGAACAAAATCAGTTGGAAAAGCGTAGTTTGCCAACAACAAAAAGAGTCGGATAAGCACGGATGAGTTGGAGCTTGCAAAACAGATTTTTGGACGGTCTGCTAAAGCTACCTACTAGTCGGTTTAATCGTAGTTCTGGGATACTGTTTCGAGAAAGTGTGGAAGTTTGTATATTGGTGTTCTTTTTATCTATAAAAAGTGATTATCGCTCTTGGGTTTAGGTAGAATATTTGTGTGTTAGTCATTGCTTTTGCGAATCGGTGGACACTCGAAGCATCTAAGCATGTCGAGTAGTGTGGAAGGTAGCTTGCAAGGAACGGGTAAATTGATAAATCATCTTTCCAAAAGCACATTTCAGGTTTTGTTGCTTGTCAGGTAGTTGGATTTCCAGGCCACACAAACCCATGCTATCACGCACAATATCAATCCCATGACACACAACGTCTATCCATATGCTATGCCATATTAAAAGTTGACACTCTCCCTTCAAACCATATCTTCACATGGGATGGATCTATCGCTGCAATGCGCGGATAAGTATGCATTTAGACGTATTCCAATGCTAGATACATTTATCTCAGTGATAATAATATGAACCGAAGGAAGTGAACTTTTGAATGGATAGAAACACCTTCTTTTCATGATAGAACTCAAATAATTGAAACCTTTGGTAAGTAATGTATAAAATTATTATAGATCATCAGAGAAAATTCACGTCAAATAGTTTAATTCACACCGGAAAAGGGAAAATTTCCACCTTCGAAATGAGTTCAGTTAATGAAGATTCAATTATCCATTATATCCTTTTTCTTTTTTGACAAAGGACAAATTATCGATTTAAAATGAAGCATAAAAAATATATATACACAATGAATACACACTGACCTCTGTATAACTAGAATGTATACAATCAACATGAACACACCAAAATAAAAATACACGTCAACAAATAAGAATGTCATATAAGACGAAAGCTATGTGTTAATGAGAAAAAAATGAAAAAAAATCCATAGCGATCAAATCAATGGTCGATAAACTATAACAACGTACATATCCATAACAACCATCTCAGGACACCACACGAATGAGCAAACTCTTCATCAACAAAGCCTTTAGGAAGGGATTGACGCTCAAGCACCGCCGTCACCAGATCGAACCACCCAAGATCAGAATCTAGGTTTTTGCCTAAAGAATCAGTTCAACCATATTCGGGCAATGCCTTCAATGAGATAAGAGCAACTCTAGCAGTTACACTATAATCGCGTACTGCAAAACCGATATGACACTCTCCGTAAAAAGTTTTTTATGTTTTTGCAATATGATTTTTGTTCCACCATAACAGGTACTGCAAAACAATACCGCAAAAAAGTCCGATGATGCTCCGGTCGTCTGCCTACTAAGGCGGCCACTGTCAAGCTCCTACTACGACACTCTGACGACACTCCGACCGTTCGCCTACTCCGTCAATGCTCCGGCGGCCGCCGCCGAGCTCCTCCGCTTGCTCCGGCGATGCTCCGGCAGTCCGCCAACTCCGGCGGTCGTCATCGAGCTCCTCCGCCTGCTCTAGCGAGGTTCCAACGGCCATTGCCGAGCTTCAGGCTGCCTTCTTCGGTGTTGATAGGTTTGCAGTTTCACCATACGAAGGCTTGCAAAACGATCCAAAAAACTGCATTTATGAGGTATGGAAGGGGACATATAGGGCGAGTTGCAATTTTTTTTACGAGTCGGTCGTTTTGCGGGATCTATTCTGTGCATTTTACGACATCCATATTGCAAATTTTGAGGTTAGACCAGTTTTGACGGATTTGCTAGAGTTGCTCTAACGACAAAAAAACATCACCAAGTATAATCAACTAGGGTCAGACCTAGGCTTTCACCTTAACCTCGAGACAGGGTGCTCAAGTAGCACCACGCCATTGACTTCACCCATATGTTGTCGCCATCACTTTCCCGCCATCCTAACAGCTACATGAGATGTTCTACCACCTTACTACACAACCATCTCTTCGCATTAAGTCATTGTCCATAGTTTGCATCTCATTACCGAAGCCACCCATCGGATCCGATGGCATCAGTCTGGAGGCGCCGCTCAAGTTCCCAAGAGTGAAGTTAGGGCTGATCCGATTTTTTCGGGTGTCAGGTCGTAGAGTGCAAGAGAATGACGAAACTATTGCTAGCACGATGCACCACAATGTTGCGCTCCCAATCAACAACAACGAGGACACACCGGACCTCACTGATGTCATCCCTTATCGTGTAGGCCAACACGACACCCCATAGACCCACATCACCACGAAGAAACACCGCCGCACCATGCTGACAATGAAGCATCCAACGGGAGCCGTCTATGGCGATTCGAGCACCAATGCCGTTGTGCCTCTGTCGCATTTCACGGGAAGCTCGCCGTCGTGCCCGAGAGCCGCCCACACCACCAGTAAGGTCCTTCAATGCCGACGGAGAGGAGCAATGGGTCATTATATACTCTTCCCATGTTTAAACTTTTTTGTGCTTCTGTCATCTCCATGCGTTCTTCCCCTCCCCCTGCCTCTCTCCATGTCCATTTTCTTTCCATGGCCTCCGTAGACGATGCACTTCTTCCCTTGGCCTTATCGCTTGCTCACGCCATCACTAATCTCCCTTGAAATTGCAAACCTGGTTTTGAATTTGTTTGTTGATAATATTAATAATTTGTACTACTACAAAAGAAGGGCTTTTGTTGCACTGGCACTATGCTATTTCCACAATAAACATGTGGTGCGCTAAAGGAAAAAAAACAAATGCGGTGATCCATAATTCTAAAGAGTGATGTGCTCTCAGCCTACAAATAAATGCATTTTGCCCCAAAGTTTGGCAAATTTATTTTGCATTCAATCTCTTGTGAACCACACATTTCCTTAGTAAAAAAAAGAGTAATTACCGGAGTTAGAAGCAGCAAGAAATGAACCGGTTCTGCCCAGTAACTTCATTTTATTTGTAATATCGCACTTATCATTTCAGCATGGAGGAATGTGATCACATCCACAGTGTATGATGGGGGAATTGTACGATGTAATACTGAACGTCCAAAACGTATCGATAATTTCTGCTTGCTCCATGCATGTTTTGTGTGATATTGCTATGATCTAGATACACTTTTATACATTTTTGATCATATTTGGACTAACCTATTAACTCAGTGCACCCCAGTGCCAGTTTCTGTTTTCTGCTGTTTTTCTATTTCAGTTTTCCCCCATATAAAAAGTGCCAGAAAAATTCGGGAAAATTCAGATAAAAAATCAGTGTGACGGAAGCTTCGAGAAGAGGCCGGGAGGGGCCAGAGGGGAGCCAGGGGGCCCAGGCGGCCACCCGGCGCGGCCCCACCCCTGGCCGCGCCGGGGGGGCGCCTAGGGCCCCTGGCCCACCTCTGGCTGCCCCCTTTCGCCTATTTATCCCCCGCCACGGGAAAACTCCAGAACAAGAACCCTATTCCGCGAACTCGCCTCTGTTCCGCCGCCGCCGCGCTTCCGAAGATCGGGGGCACCAGAAGACCTCTTCACGGCACCCTGCCGGAGGGAGGATTGACCTCCGGGAGTCTCCTCTCCACCATGGATGCTCCCCGGATGTCTCGTGAGTAGTTTTCCTTGGACCATGGGTCCGTGATCAGTAGCTATGTGATGTTCTCCTCCCCTCTTTGATCTTCATTGTTTAGACCTCGTGAGCTTCCCTACATGATCGAGGCACCTTTGTAATATTTCTGCTACTGCTATGTTGAGTTTGATCGGATCTGATGGATTATGAGATTATGTTCAGATTGTGATAGAGTAATATATTTGGTTTTTATCTCTTATATTTTTGTTCCTAATTAATTCTTGCATGCTCTCCGTTGCTGTTTATTGCTTTGGCCAAGTAGTAGGTAGTGACTCCAAGAGGGAGCGTTGTGCTAGATTGTGGGTTCATGCCTCCCCGATGACATGCTTGAGTGACAGAAAAATGAGTCTAGGGGATGTGCTGTTGCCACAAGGGGGAAAACAACGGTGCTTGTAACCGCGGTTGCAAGGATTGTTTACTTTACGCAAAGTTCTTTTTAATGCAGTTGTCTGTTGCTTTGGGTTTACACTTTGGGTGAGGCTCGCAACTTAATACCAGCGAGATGTTCTGGATAGATATCTCAAGGTGGATGATTAGTAGTAGATGCAGATGGATTTCGGTCTACTTACTTTGGCGTACTTCCCGTGCTTTTGAACCTCTTCCTTTCTTTTGTAGCATAGTTAGCATTGCGGTGCGTTCATAATCCTGTTAATTGCCTTTCTGTAATTTGTTTACCTTGCATAGAAATTTTATCGTCTTTTGGGAGAGAGACATCACTAGAGAACATCACGTATCCCGGCCCATATCCTTATCACTGTTTCCACTCTACATTTACTTTACCGCTTTTATTTTCTATCATTATTCCTTTCGTTTTATCCTTTGTAAACAACAAGACCGGACAGATTGACAACCTCTCTGAACTTCGTTGGGAACAAAGTTATCTGTGTCTGTGTGCAGGTCCGCGTCAGTTGCGCCGCTGACACCTACTTATCATCTCTGGAGTCCTGCTGGAGACAAACCTTGGTATCTTCACCGAGGGAAAACTGCTGTTGCACTACATCTCAACCTTACACTTGGGGAACCAACGAAGGGGCGAGAAGCCATCAAGCAGGTTTTCTGGCGCCGTTGCCGGGGACTCCAAGTGCTAAGATAGGGGAGTTGCACACTACCCTTTACCTTTGTTTTTTAGTCTTGTTAGTTTATCTTTCAGTTTTTATCTTTGTGTCTTTTATCAAAAATACCAAAAATACCTGCCACACTTGCTGCTACTATGGGTTCCACTGAAAACACCAAGTTGTGTGACTTCACTAGTCACAACAACCAAGACTTTATCTGCACTCCCATTGCCACACCTGCCACTTCAGCTACCTCTTATGAAATTAAACCTGCTTTGCTAAACCTTGTTATGAGAGATCAATTCTCTGGTGCTGGAGATGATGCTGCTTTACACTTGAATAATTTTGTTGAATTATGTGATATGCAAAAGTGTAAAGAAGTAGAAGGTGATGTTGTTAAGCTCAAGCTCTTTCCTTTCTTTTTAAGGGGAGATGCTAAAATGTGGTTTCAATCTTTGCCTAGAAATAGCATAGATTCTTGGGATAAGTGCAAAGATGCTTTTATAGGGAAGTACTACCCTCCTGCTAAGATTATCCAATTGAGGAGTAATATTATGAATTTTAAGCAGTTGGATAATGAACACGTTGCCCAAGCTTGGGAACGAATGAAATCTCTTGTTAAGAAATGCCCTACACATGGTTTGACTACTTGGATGGTTATCCAGACTTTTTATGCAGGCTTGAACTGTACCTCGCGGAACCTGTTAGATTCGGCCGCGGGAGGAACATTTATGTCAACTACACTTGGTGCTGCCACGAAGCTTCTCGGTGAAATGATGACCAATTATTCCCAATGGCACACCGAGCGCGCTCCAACAGGTAGGAAGGTAAACTCTGTCGAGGAAATTACCTCCCTCAATGAAAAAGTTGACTTAATTATGTCTCTACTTACCAAGCAACCCTCTATTGATCCTCATGATGTTCCTTTAAATTCTTTGGTTGCTCAAGAACAAGTAGATGTGAACTTTATTGCTAGAAACAACTTCAACAACAGTGCCTATAGGGGAAATTTTGCTAGCAATCCTAAACCGTTCCCATCCAACTATGGGAACAACAACACTTACCCTAGCAACAAGAACCCCTCTTCTGAATTAGAAAGCATGCTTAGAGACTTTATCACTACCCAAAAAGCCTTCAAAAAAAATGTAGAAGAGAAATTATCTAAAATATATAATCTCTCTTTGAAGGTAGAAAGCTTAGCCCATGATATTGAGATGCTTAAAATTAGAACCTCCCCCATTGAGGAGAATAAAGCCACTCCTATTAATGCTATCCAGTTACAAATCAATGAAAATATTAGGATGATGGCTAAACTTAAAGAAAGATGGGCTAGAGAAAAAGAGGAAGATGATAGGATTAAGAGCCTTCCTACACACCACACAGTTTCCACTATCCAAATTGTTGAGACACTCAAACTATTAGCACCCAATGTACTCCTAGTCCCATTGGACCTATTAATGGTGATGCTAATACCTCAACCGTAGAAAAAGAAACTCCTATGAACATAGAGGGTTTCAAACAAGTAAGCCTACATGACACTACTACCACCTTTGATAGTAGTGATATTGATTTTGATAGTTGTACCCTCTCAGAAGTTATTAGCTTGCTACACAAAATGTCTAGAGACCCCCACACTAGCACACTTAATCTTGCCTTCACGGAGCATATCACAAATGCTCTCATCAAATCTAGGGAGGAGAAGCTTAGAGTAAAAGCCTCCATACCTAGAAAGCTAGATGATGGTTGGGATCCTATGATCAAAATTAAATTAAATAACTTCTCTTGCTATGCTTTATGTGATGTTGGAGCTAGTACCTCCGTTATGCCAAAAAGAATATTTGATATGTTTGAATTGAAACCTTTTGAGCCTTGTTCTTTTGGTTTTCGTCTTGTTGATTCTTCCATAAAGAAACCTTTGGGGAAGGTCAACAATGTTCTTATCATTGTCAATGACAACTATGTTCTCGTTGATTTTATTGTTATGGATATAGAGTGTGAACCTTTATGTCCAATTATTTTGGGACGTCCTTTTCTTCGCACCGTTGGTGCGGTTATTGACATGAAAGAGGGGAATATAAAATTTCAATTCCCATTCAAAAAGGGGATGGAACACTTCCCTAGAAAGAAAATCAAGTTACCTTTTGAGTCCATTACTCGGGCTAGTTATTCTCTTTCTCTTGATAAAACTTGATTCTTCTTTTTGCATTATGCCTAGCTAATGGCTTTAAAGAAGCGCTTTCGGGAGGCAGCCCGCAACGAATTTAGGTTTTTCTTTTTGCTTTTGTTGTGTCTTGATGATTGTTACTACTGTAGCAACATCATTGTATCTTTATTTTGGACAAGTAGTTTTGAACAACATACCTTTGCTCGAGAGCACTCGTGCTGATAACGTGTTGTGAAACTACGTTGTTCAACACTTGCTTTCAATCACCACATACACAAGGGCACAATCACAAGAACACAAGAGAGACACCAGATATAGAGAGAAAGTTGAGAGCTCTTTATTATTGTATCTTGTAGTACAAATCTGATCATGTCATGTCTCTCTAGCTCTCCTCTCATGCCTTTTATTTATAGCCTCACTAGGGATGGCATTTTAGGTATATAGTCCACCAAAATCTGATCACTTTGTCTTGCCATGGAAGGAACTAGTTTGGCTTGCCATGGAAGGAAGCTTGCCATGAAAGGAACTAGTTTGACTTGCCATGGAAGGAAGCTTTCCATGGAAGGAACTAGTTTGGCTTGTCATGAAAGAAATCTTGCCATGGAAGGAACTAGTTTGGCTTGCCTAGCAAGGAGCATGGTTCCTTCCCATGGAAGGAAGCTAGCAAGCTTAATCTTTGGCCTCCAAAGATAATGATCAGATATTTCGTAACAGAAACTACCCTCACTTCACGCTTTTTCTTAAGCTGGCAGCCTGGTAAATGCCATCTATTAATAAACTAGTGCATCCAGTTGTTGAGCGGTACGCTCCTGCGGTCAAAGCTGACAAATATCTATTCACTTCGTTCATTTAGTTTCAGCTCGTCAAGTGAAGAACATGAGTATCAATATATAAATAAGATGAATTCTATTTTCTTTATACAACATTTGTAGCGAGTCTTGTGCATTTAATTAGCGAGTGTGCTCGCTTAAAATATCTACAACTCCTAGTCTTGAGCCATTTGTTCTTTTCCGGCTCAGATCGAGCTCGTCACTCCGTTCTTTCCCTTCTTCTTTGTCTCTGATGTCAATGGCTCCTCCGCTTCATGTGATGTCCTGCCACAAAAGCCGCGCCCCCACTTCCTCTTTGTTTTCTTTGTCTCTCATGTTGATGTCTCTTGACCAGCCTCCCTCTTCGTCCTGTCGCAGACGCCATGAATCCATAAAAAGACGCATGCGCAGCTCAGGAATCACATTTTTTTGAGAGCGAGAACTTTTTTCAGAGTGAAAAGCCATAATCTATGATCAGGCGGCGACGGTGTCTCTGTACTATTTCCATCATGAATGCGTCGCTATTGGATAATTTGAGCTTCAGGTGTTGTCTTGACGGTGATTGTGTTGTTTGTTATAAGGACTGAAACACTGTTGCAGGATTTATCTTTTTTTAGCTTCTTCTTATTTTTTGTTTTTTTGGCTGAGTGCATCCATATTGCCTTTTAGGCATTGCGTTGTTGCAGAGGCTAGGAGTAATTGATATCTTCCCAATATTAATATATTCTCCTTTCCTAAAAAAGGAACCGCGTGCTGCTGCATCTCACGGCGCGAAGGCTACGCACCCATGAGCAACAACACCCAATCGAATTGATGGATTGCCGTGAGAGTGGGCGAGCACTCTCGTGCCGATCATTACAATCGTCGGATAAGAACTTTTCACCGGCGGTGAGAATGAGCGGCTCGAGGCACATGTAAGCGCACAATTGCTTGTATCCCTTCTCTGCACCCGTGGAATGCAACATTTTCTCTTTTCCTCGGAGGCTTGGATGATGACAGATCTCGAGCCAAGTAACCATTTTTGGTATGTTCTGTTTTTCTTCTAATTGTTGTTAGTTTTAGCCATTAGGGGTATTGCCACACCCTCTTTTTTTAGAATGCAAAATATAGGCGTCTGTTCGCTTTCAGTGGCTGACAATGAGCTTAGACATGCAGCGCATGCTATATAGCACCAGTTTTGTTCTTTTTTTTAGCTCGAGAAGCTTTTCATTTTGCAATATTATATGGTTCTACTCTCCTTACATGAGGAACTGTGAGCACACGTCACGTTTATTGTATAGCTAAGGTTCATGGATGCCCAAGCACCATGCCAACTGCTACAGTGCAACTACTGACTGGCGGACACGGCACCACCCTCCAGCCCACACATTGCGGGCAGCTGCTCCACTAGGTACTTCGCCTTTGAAAACGCCGCTTGCGGTAATTTCTGCACGTTTGCCACCTGTAGGTTGGTTGGTGGTTGTTGCTGCGGAGAAGATGTGCCGGGCTGGTATGCCCCTTGCGCCTGCCCTTGTTGTCCTTGTATTGGCTGCTGCGGAGAAGTTACGCTTGGGTATAACCCTGGTTGTCCTTGTGTTGGCTGCTGCGGAGAAGTTACGCTTGGGTAGAATCCTTGTTTTCCTTGTGCTGGCTGCTGCGGAGAAGTTACGCTTGGGTATTGTACTGGCTGCTGCGGAGAAGTTACGCTTGGGTATGACCCTGGTTGCCCTTCTGTTGGCTGCTGCGGAGAAGTTACGCTTGGATAGAAACCTTGTTGCCCTTGTGTTGGCTGCTGCGAAGAGGTTCCGCTTGGATATTGTGCTGGCTGCTGCGGAGAAGTTACGCTTGGGTACCACCCTGGTTGCTCTTGTGCTGGTTGCTGCGGAGAAGTTACGCTTGGGTAGCATCCTTGTTGCCCTTGTGCTGGCTGCTGCGGTTCTGGCTGCTGGTAAGAAACTGGCACCACTCCTCCTTGCCGCTGCGCCCCCCTGGTCACGTGTAAGATGACTTTCGCGAAGTGGTTCACGACCTGGCTGATGGCGACGGGCCTGCACTTGGGACTGACATCCCGGAGCTGCTGGCAACACTGCAGTTGCAGCCCCAAGTTCCACGGCACTTGGCCGTCCATCTCCTGGTCCACGACCTGCCGGCACGCCTTGAGCGAGCTCTCTTGGAGCTCGCGCTCGCACTGCAGCTGCGCAGCCTCAGCACTTCGGGATATTATGATGTTATACTTTCTGTCATCGCCTTTAGCGGCGGCAAGAGCCACAAAGGAGAAGACTACTGCCGCGAAGAAGACCAGCCGCTTAGCCATCTCGGTGGAATGTCAATGAATTGATCTCTAGTTTGTGGTGATCGGTGTTCTTGGTGATGATGATAGTTGTGGCATTGGCTGGGTTTTTATAGGGGCGGGGTGAAGGTTCCGGACCATGGCTATGTGCTCGGCGAGGTTAGCTTAAACTAAGAAGAAGCATGAGAAGAACAAAATCAGTTGGAAAAGCGTAGTTTGCCAACAACAAAAAGAGTCGGATAAGCACGGATGAGTTGGAGCTTGCAAAACAGATTTTTGGACGGTCTGCTAAAGCTACCTACTAGTCGGTTTAATCGTAGTTCTGGGATACTGTTTCGAGAAAGTGTGGAAGTTTGTATATTGGTGTTCTTTTTATCTATAAAAAGTGATTATCGCTCTTGGGTTTAGGTAGAATATTTGTGTGTTAGTCATTGCTTTTGCGAATCGGTGGACACTCGAAGCATCTAAGCATGTCGAGTAGTGTGGAAGGTAGCTTGCAAGGAACGGGTAAATTGATAAATCATCTTTCCAAAAGCACATTTCAGGTTTTGTTGCTTGTCAGGTAGTTGGATTTCCAGGCCACACAAACCCATGCTATCACGCACAATATCAATCCCATGACACACAACGTCTATCCATATGCTATGCCATATTAAAAGTTGACACTCTCCCTTCAAACCATATCTTCACATGGGATGGATCTATCGCTGCAATGCGCGGATAAGTATGCATTTAGACGTATTCCAATGCTAGATACATTTATCTCAGTGATAATAATATGAACCGAAGGAAGTGAACTTTTGAATGGATAGAAACACCTTCTTTTCATGATAGAACTCAAATAATTGAAACCTTTGGTAAGTAATGTATAAAATTATTATAGATCATCAGAGAAAATTCACGTCAAATAGTTTAATTCACACCGGAAAAGGGAAAATTTCCACCTTCGAAATGAGTTCAGTTAATGAAGATTCAATTATCCATTATATCCTTTTTCTTTTTTGACAAAGGACAAATTATCGATTTAAAATGAAGCATAAAAAATATATATACACAATGAATACACACTGACCTCTGTATAACTAGAATGTATACAATCAACATGAACACACCAAAATAAAAATACACGTCAACAAATAAGAATGTCATATAAGACGAAAGCTATGTGTTAATGAGAAAAAAATGAAAAAAAATCCATAGCGATCAAATCAATGGTCGATAAACTATAACAACGTACATATCCATAACAACCATCTCAGGACACCACACGAATGAGCAAACTCTTCATCAACAAAGCCTTTAGGAAGGGATTGACGCTCAAGCACCGCCGTCACCAGATCGAACCACCCAAGATCAGAATCTAGGTTTTTGCCTAAAGAATCAGTTCAACCATATTCGGGCAATGCCTTCAATGAGATAAGAGCAACTCTAGCAGTTACACTATAATCGCGTACTGCAAAACCGATATGACACTCTCCGTAAAAAGTTTTTTATGTTTTTGCAATATGATTTTTGTTCCACCATAACAGGTACTGCAAAACAATACCGCAAAAAAGTCCGATGATGCTCCGGTCGTCTGCCTACTAAGGCGGCCACTGTCAAGCTCCTACTACGACACTCTGACGACACTCCGACCGTTCGCCTACTCCGTCAATGCTCCGGCGGCCGCCGCCGAGCTCCTCCGCTTGCTCCGGCGATGCTCCGGCAGTCCGCCAACTCCGGCGGTCGTCATCGAGCTCCTCCGCCTGCTCTAGCGAGGTTCCAACGGCCATTGCCGAGCTTCAGGCTGCCTTCTTCGGTGTTGATAGGTTTGCAGTTTCACCATACGAAGGCTTGCAAAACGATCCAAAAAACTGCATTTATGAGGTATGGAAGGGGACATATAGGGCGAGTTGCAATTTTTTTTACGAGTCGGTCGTTTTGCGGGATCTATTCTGTGCATTTTACGACATCCATATTGCAAATTTTGAGGTTAGACCAGTTTTGACGGATTTGCTAGAGTTGCTCTAACGACAAAAAAACATCACCAAGTATAATCAACTAGGGTCAGACCTAGGCTTTCACCTTAACCTCGAGACAGGGTGCTCAAGTAGCACCACGCCATTGACTTCACCCATATGTTGTCGCCATCACTTTCCCGCCATCCTAACAGCTACATGAGATGTTCTACCACCTTACTACACAACCATCTCTTCGCATTAAGTCATTGTCCATAGTTTGCATCTCATTACCGAAGCCACCCATCGGATCCGATGGCATCAGTCTGGAGGCGCCGCTCAAGTTGCCAAGAGTGAAGTTAGGGCTGATCCGATTTTTTCGGGTGTCAGGTCGTAGAGTGCAAGAGAATGACGAAACTATTGCTAGCACGATGCACCACAATGTTGCGCTCCCAATCAACAACAACGAGGACACACCGGACCTCACTGATGTCATCCCTTATCGTGTAGGCCAACACGACACCCCATAGACCCACATCACCACGAAGAAACACCGCCGCACCATGCTGACAATGAAGCATCCAACGGGAGCCGTCTATGGCGATTCGAGCACCAATGCCGTTGTGCCTCTGTCGCATTTCACGGGAAGCTCGCCGTCGTGCCCGAGAGCCACCCACACCACCAGTAAGGTCCTTCAATGCCGACGGAGAGGAGCAATGGGTCATTATATACTCTTCCCATGTTTAAACTTTTTTGTGCTTCTGTCATCTCCATGCGTTCTTCCCCTCCCCCTGCCTCTCTCCATGTCCATTTTCTTTCCATGGCCTCCGTAGACGATGCACTTCTTCCCTTGGCCTTATCGCTTGCTCACGCCATCACTAATCTCCCTTGAAATTGCAAACCTGGTTTTGAATTTGTTTGTTGATAATATTAATAATTTGTACTACTACAAAAGAAGGGCTTTTGTTGCACTGGCACTATGCTATTTCCACAATAAACATGTGGTGCGCTAAAGGAAAAAAAACAAATGCGGTGATCCATAATTCTAAAGAGTGATGTGCTCTCAGCCTACAAATAAATGCATTTTCCCCCAAAGTTTGGCAAATTTATTTTGCATTCAATCTCTTGTGAACCACACATTTCCTTAGTAAAAAAAAGAGTAATTACCGGAGTTAGAAGCAGCAAGAAATGAACCGGTTCTGCCCAGTCACTAGTGGACAGACCCCCATATTGTCCCGGTTCATAAGGGCCTTTGGTCCCGGTTTCACACCCGGGACCAATAACTCGGGACTAATGATGGTCCCGGTTGGCCCACGAACCGGGACCGAAGAGGCTCCATGTGGCCAGGCGCGCAGCGAGAGGGGAGGGGTCATCGGTCCCGGTTGATAGGAAGAACCGGGACCGAAGAGGGGTCATTAGTCCCGGTTGATAGGAAGAACCGGGACCGAAGAGGCTCCATTTTCTGATTTTTTTTTCCATCTATTTATTTTGTTTTCTATTTTATTATTTATTATTTATTATTTATTATTTATTACTTATTATTCTTAATCTAAGATCATTATGGTTAATCTCAAATCAAATTGACCTTCATGGTCAAACTTCCCCAAGGGTCACCCATCCTCACACTACTCCAGTCCCAGCACGCTTAACTTCTCAGTTCCATTCAACACCTACCCCAACTCGCTTAACAAACACTTGTTGATATATGTATCATATCAATCCTATTAAACCTTGTTGATGTCTAGGACCTTGTTGATGTCTATGTTGTGATGAAATTTAAAAAAAAATGAAACTTCCCGATCGGTTACCTATTATATTTAAAATGTTTTTAAATTATTTTTTTGAAAAAATATATTTCTTTTATAATTTTGAACACACATTTTTCATTTTCGGAGTGACAAAAATGTGGTTTTTTGTGAAGATTTTACCAAATATTTGATGTAAACTTGAACCACTTTATTTTTGTAAAATACTGGACCATATTTTATTTACAATTGACCAAAGTTTCCATGTAATATGGTTTTTATATATCTCTTCTGAAAAAGACAAATTTCCGCAGATTCAGCTGGAACGGGGTCAAATTTGAACTACATGTGCTTGATAGTTTGCTCTTTATTTTTTGAAAAAATCATTTCTAGATACACAAGTAGTCATTTCATCAGGGATCCACCAAGACTTTTGTAAGATTCCACCCCTATCTATTACCGGTCGTGCCCTCCATTTTGACTACTTTTTGAAATCGACAAAAATAATTCAAAAAAATAAAAAAATTGTAAAACCTTCGCGTTGCATCCTAATTTATGTCTTTGTAACCATACAAAACAACAAACTTGGAATAAAGCAAATATCTTATAAAAGTCTTTTCAAAATGAGCTATCGAGTATGAAGATTCATGACTTTCAAGCCAAATGACCGATGTTACAGCTAGTTTGAAAGGATAGTTTTCCCAAATGATCTCATATTTTGCACATGTGTGTATATTAAACTAGCCAACAAGTTTGCCAAAGGAAGTTTTTATTTTCTTTGCACGAAAAATCCATTTTCCATTTTCCGAGTGACAAAAGTAGGGGTTTTTTGTGAAGGATCTACCAAATATTTGATGTCAACTTGAACCACTTTATTTTTGTAAAATATTAGACCACGTGTTATTTACAATTGACCAAAGTTTCCATGTAATATGGTTTTTATATACCTATTCTGAAAAAGACAAATTTCCGCAGATTCAGTTGGAACGGGGTCAAATTTGAACTACATGTGCTTGATAGTTTGCTCTTTATTTTTTGAAAAAATCATTTCTAGATACACAAGTAGTCATTTCATCAGGGATCCACCAAGACTTTTGTAAGATTCCACCCCTATCTATTACCGGTCATGCCCTCCGTTTTGACTACTTTTTGAAATCGACAAAAATAATTCAAAAAAAATAAAAAAATTGTAAAACCTTCACGTTGCATCCTAATTTATGTCTTAGTAACCATACAAAACAACAAACTTGGAATAAAGCAAATATCTTATAAAAGTCTTTTCAAAATGAGCTATCGAGTATGAAGTTTCATGACTTTCAAGCCAAATGACCGATGTTACAGCTAGTTTGAAAGGATAATTTTCCCAAATGATCTCATATTTTGCACATGTGTGTATATTATACTAGCCAACAAGTTTGCCAAAGGAAGTTTTTATTTTCTTTGCACGAAAAATCCATTTTCCATTTTCCGAGTGACAAAAGTAGGGGTTTTTTGTGAAGGATCTACCAAATATTTGATGTCAACTTGAACCACTTTATTTTTGTAAAATATTAGACCATGTGTTATTTACAATTGACCAAAGTTTCCATGTAATATGGTTTTTATATACCTATTTTGAAAAAGACAAATTTCCGCAGATTCAGTTGGAACGGGGTCAAATTTGAACTACATGTGCTTGATAGTTTGCTCTTTATTTTTTGAAAAAATCATTTCTAGATACAAAACTAGTCATTTCATCAGGGATCCACCAAGACTTTTGTAAGATTCCACCCCTATCTATTACCGGTCATGCCCTCCGTTTTGACTACTTTTTGAAATCGACAAAAATAATTCAAAAAAAATAAAAAAATTGTAAAACCTTCGCGTTGCATCCTAATTTATGTCTTAGTAACCATACAAAACAACAAACTTGGAATAAAGCAAATATCTTATAAAAGTCTTTTCAAAATGAGTTATCGAGTATGAAGATTCATGACTTTCAAGCCAAATGACCGATGTTACAGCTAGTTTGAAAGGATAGTTTTCCCAAATGATCTCATATTTTGCACATGTGTGTATATTATACTAGCCAACAAGTTTTCCAAAGGAAGTTTTTATTTTCTTTGCACGAAAAATCAATTTTCCATTTTCCGAGTGACAAAAGTAGGGGTTTTTTGTGAAGGATCTACCAAATATTTGATGTCAACTTGAACCACTTTATTTTTGTAAAATATTAGACCATGTGTTATTTACAATTGACCAAAGTTTCCATGTAATATGGTTTTTATATACCTATTCTGAAAAAGACAAATTTCCGCAGATTCAGTTGGAACGGGGTCAAATTTGAACTACATGTGCTTGATAGTTTGCTCTTTATTTTTTGAAAAAATCATTTCTAGATACACAAGTAGTCATTTCATCAGGGATCCACCAAGAATTTTGTAAGATTCCACCCCTATCTATTACCGGTCATGCCCTCCGTTTTGACTACTTTTTGAAATCGACAAAAATAATTCAAAAAAAATAAAAAAATTGTAAAACCTTCGCGTTGCATCCTAATTTATGTCTTAGTAACCATACAAAACAACAAACTTGGAATAAAGCAAATATCTTATAAAAGTCTTTTCAAAATGAGCTATCGAGTATGAATATTCATGACTTTCAAGACAAATGACCGATGTTACAGCTAGTTTGAAAGGATAGTTTTCTCAAATGATCTCATATTTTGCACATGTGTGTATATTATACTAGCCAACAAGTTTGCCAAAGGAAGTTTTTATTTTCTTTGCACGAAAAATCCATTTTCCATTTAAATGGAGTATATTGCAAATGAATTGCAAATTCAAACTCCAATTTGAATTCAAGTTAGCCAAGTTGTAAATGCTATTGTGTGATCAAAGTAATTCATATTGAAATGTGTATGATATGCCTCTGATGTGCAATTGAAATGTGGTATGTTGCTATGGTTCAAGTTGCACAAGCATTTGAAATGAATTTGATTTAATTCCAATTAATCCAAATAGCAAATGCTACTGGTCCCATTTTAAATTCAACTCAAACATAGTTCAAAGTTGGATATTTGGATAGGTTATTTTCGCCTGATCATTTTTCATATATTATATGTTAAATTTGGAGTTAATATGAATTTTCTATGAATTTTTAAAGTTTCACTTAATTTCTGCCATTTTCTGATTTATTCTTTAAGCAGAAAAAATAAAAAAATTGTAAAACCAACGGTCCCGGTTTTTGCGACAAACCGGGACCAATGCCTCGCCATAGCATTGGTCCTGGTTGTTGGCAAAAACCGGGACCGTTGTAAAACCAACGGTCCCGGTTTTTGCCACAAACCGGGACCGCCAGAGCATTGGTTCCGGTTTGTGGCAAAAACCGGGACCGTTGCCCCAGTTGAACCGGGACCAATGCCATATCCAGACGAACCGGGACCGTTGCCCGGCATCGGTCCCGGTTCTGTAATGAACCGGGAATGATGCCTCTTTTGGGCTGGACGAAAGGGGGGTCTGTCTACTGGTGAGTAAATTAATTTTATTTTTAATACTATCACATTGTCATTTCCGCATGGAGGAATGTGATCACATTCACAGGTCAAACTGCATCGACCAGTCAGTCAGCTAGGCTCTAGCCCAGTACTGGTCGGCGGAGAAGACGGTACACTCCTCGGGCTCGATCCTACACACGGCGGAGAGCCGCCCCGCGTACTGCCGGGCCTTCGTCAACCTCACGCGACCGACCTGTGGCTTCTGTGCCGGCTCACCGGAGAACCCTTCTCCGTGCTTCTGTTGCTGCGGCCTCTCGGGGGAGAGCACCTGGCCCTGCTGACCACCACGCCCGACGGTCACGCCGTGGTAGCCTCCTCCATGCTGCCGGCTTTCTCCTGTCTCACTCTCACCGCAACTGTGCCCTTGTCCCGGCCGCTGCTGCTCCGACGTGGACTCGCCGTAACATCCCTGATCTTGCTGATGCTCCCCCGACGAGCCCGAGCCGTGCTGCCCTCCTCCCAGCGGCGGCATGGACTGCTCATAGCCCCGCACCATGCCGCGGAGGGCGGCGCAGCGGCACCCGGGGCTGACGCCCTGGAGCTGCTGGCAGCACCGCTCCCTGACGCCCCACTGCGCCTGCAACAGCGGGACGCCGACGGCGCGGCCGGTCAGCTGGTGCTCGAGGATTTTCCGTCACGCGAGGAGCGGCTTCTCCTGGACCTCGCGCCGGCACCGCGCGTCCGCGAGGCTCTGCTCGGGCATGCCTTGGGCGGCGGAAAGGGTCACCATGGCCGCCAGGAACGCCGCCAGGAAGACCAACTTACCCATGTCGATTCCAGTACGAAATGTGGTTGCCTTTTCGTTTATTTGGTGAGTGTCCAAGAGATTGACACTGAAACGGAGACGATCACGTTTGGAGTGGCAGATTTTGGAGCTTTGCTAACAGATTTTCCGGATGATGTTGGATGAGCTGGAAAGTTGCTTTTACTACCAACACTCAATCAGCATGGAACGTATTTTATGTCAGTCATGAGTCATGACTCAAGATGATGAGGATCATGCATCAACTTATGACTTATCCATCATAAGATTTTAGATTTTTTGAAAATTCTCATCCATGTTAGTCTTGTTTGTACCTCCTCCAATCAGAATTGTTTGTTTTGCTTGATACAAAGAGAGACAAAGAAGAAGAAAACAATGTCCCACATTTTGCGTCGCAGAATGGCACCACTTCCCCAAGCCAAGGCCGAAGTTGTTGCCGCCAATTTGCAACATCGATGGTGAGCTCGATCAACCGCCACCACAGCTTGCAATCGCCGATGAAAACGTGTAACACTCATGTCGCTGCTCCATGCATCATCAATCCGGACATGAAACATAGTAAGGCAACCTTGCAGCGCGACCGGCTTCGGCTCCAGCATCTTCGTGCGACCTTGCAACTCCCGGTTTCTAGCTTCCCGCGTCAGTGTCCACGGCCTACATTGGCGTGTGTCACCCGCTTTGCAAGAACTATAGTCTACTAATACGTATTTTCTTCGTTTTAAAATAACCGTCTCAACTTTGTACCAGCTTTAGTACAAAATTATACTAAGGCTAAGACAATTATTTTAAAACGAAGGAAGTAGAAGAATAATATCCCGTTGCATCCACTCATTCGACCAGTCCTTGCAATGGCAGCCTCGACACCTTTGAGGAGAGTGCACCGGGCACACACATGGAGGCCACGAGCTTTCCTCGATAGGGAGAGAAGGGAATGGGTATTGGGGGGATGTGCGGGGGGGGAGAGCAGTGGCGGAGCCACCTTAGAGCCAGTGTAGTCAACTGATTACACATGTTTTCTGGATATACAAGCAAAATATCATGCAGAAAATTATAAAAATATTACAAATACGTGTATCTGACTGTATAACTTCATATTGACTACACAGAGTTAAAATCCTGGCTCCGCCACTGGGGGAGAGAGGGTGATGGTTTGTCAGTTATTTTTTTTGGAAAACAAACTATTTCATGTCATAATAGCAAGCATACCAAGAAGAGTTTTTATTAGAGAAACAACGTCATAATGGTAATTAGGGCAACTCCAACGCGGTTTTTCAAAATTCCCGCATCCAATCGGACTGGGCTATCCAAATCAGTTTTGCCATCTAACACGGCCTTGTATCCGTTTACGGGCTGGTTCGCTTGTCCGTTTACGCGTAAACCTGAACTAAATCGAGAGGGATTTGCGGGAGTCTGGACAGCAAACACGTCCCGTCCCGACAACCTAGCCTCCATCGAAATGCTCTATGCACCAGAAATCCTTCCCGTGCCAGTCGGGAACGTGCGGGAGCTCCTGGCACCACTAATAAATTTGTTTCTCTTTCTCCCGGTGCAGGTCATCGCCACCGTTTAAATCATCCACCTCTTCCCCGTGCCGCCATAAAAACTCACTTTATGGGGCATGCACAAGTCTGTTAACATCAACTCTGATGCATGGTACGCAGCGCAGTTCAAGTGTATAGAATAGGTAACCAGAATCTGTGCCATCCAAATCGAATCCAATGGTCCAGGCGGCTTTCTTCTATTTTTGTACGCTAACCACTATTTTTATTGTAGTCCTTCCCTGGTTATAGAGGTATATCCATGGACCATTAGTATGGCGATATACTCCCTCTGTACATAAATATAATAGTGTTTATATTACTAAAATAATGATCCAAACATTTTTATTTTTTTTACTGAGGGAGTATCTTTTTAGGCTAATGTTTTACCCCAGCCGATGGGCCGAAGCCATGCGCCAGTCGCCTTGCCCACTCACGCGTCTCAGTATTTCACGCTTAGGTTTTTAATGGGGTCCCGCACAACCACTTTATCTTATCCTCAGGAAGCCTTTCAACCACTTATTTTCTCCGAGCGCTCCTTTCTTTCTCCTTTTCGCAGCGAGCTAATCCATGCTGACATGGATGTAGATCTCCTGGGCACCACCCCATCATCTCTTCTTTTATACCGGTAGCGGCGACAGGACCTGCACCCCCCTTCCCGATTGAAGGAGCCGCAACCACACTGATGAGGAGCTGGCGACGGCAATCCCACCAGCGCTGGAGGAGATACGCCCAGATGCGGGTCACTGAACCTGCAACCAGCGTTTGGAGCAGGATGCTATGAGGGCGAAGGGGGGGGCATATACTACGAGGTGCTACAACCACGCGTCGAGGGAGCTGCAAGGGCGAGTCCGGTAGCGACGAGCGACCGGTGCTGCAACGGCGAGCGGAGGGCATCGGTCGAAGCTGCAATCACCGAGCGTTTTTGCTACAACCATCTTTTTTTTGTTGGCATCGACAATGATTTTTTCTGGAACTAGCTACAAATTTCGCAATTTTCTGCCACAGATGTTTTGATTTGCTGGAACCAGCTCTAATTTTTGCTACAACCATTGGTTTTTTTTACTTTCCTGGAATGCGCCTAAATTCACATTTTTGCTACCAACGGCATTTTGGTTTGCTGGAAACAACTTACAATTTTGCAACCTTCGGTGTTTCTGTTAGAATAAATCCGCAGCGCATAGTAGATCATCCGAGGATCAAGCAATCACACGAGGCACGCCACCGAGATTTGTTAACGAAGTTCAAACATCGGCTACATCTCCGGGGCCTGACTATGGGCGCTCCTCCCCATGACACCGCTACAATACCGCACTCCGGCCACCCGGGCGCCGGCACACGCCGCCGGCTCCCCCTGCGTGCCTGTGCTATTATGTTGGCATATGTTACAACGATGGGGTGCCCCTCATTATATGAGAGCCCAATGATACAATGTGTCCGACTCCAACACTACACGTATCCTACCTACACTACAATTCCAAGTCCAATGTAACCTAACTCGTACACATATTCGACACAAACTCAACAAACTCCACCTTGGCGAATATTCTCCACCACCTTGAATTTTTTCATGCGTCAAACTTCCATGTACTCCGGACTTGAGTTGTCTTCTTCGTAGCTTACTGAGAGCTACTCGACGAGTCTGCCCCAGACGCGCCGTCTCCGTGAGATCCTTCCGCTATTCCTGCAAATCCAGTCTCCGTGACTCCACCTGCAATAGTGTTCCCTTGCAACCTGTAAAGATGTGAAGCCGTCCTCTCTCTCCAATCATCACGGCCACCTCATCTTCCATGATATTTAAGGTCTTTTTATCCCGATCATCATGAAGAACTCCAAGCGAAATTAGATTTCTTCTTAGCCCCGGCACATGCCTGACTCCCCGAAGCATCCGCTCAACTCCGTCAAACATCTTGATTTTGATGTCACCTACTTCAGCAACACGATAACTGTGTCATCGTCCACATAGGCCGAACCAAACTCACCAGACTTGTATGAAGAGAACCACTCCTTGTTGGGTGTCGCATGAAAAGAGCTAGCTGAATCCAACATCCACGCTTTACTTTTGGTTGACCGTCCATATGATACTACGAGAACATTACTACTGCTATCTGAGTCATCACCACAAGTTGCCACATTAGCACTAGACCCACCATCCAGATTTTTTTTCGGTGAATTCTCATCCATCACATGATAAATAATTGCGTCCATCTTAGATGTCATAGCATCCCGCAACGCCTTCAAGCATCCCTGTTGTGCCAACAAATCTTTCACCCGTGTCGGTCATAACTCAAAGTTTCCAGTTCCGCTGAACTTCTCCACCTCAAATCTGATACCCGTTGGCGCCATGATTCTTCGTATAGCTGACACTGCAAAAAAAAAAAACAAGTTTCACGCCATGTGTTTCCCAAGTACGAGCCAAGAAAATTTTTTCTCTTCACGTGTAGTAACTTCCCTTGACACAAAATCTCACTCACGATACTAGCAATTGCTTTGAAACAGACTAGCCTTCCGATGTACCCGCATATCTGATGAATTCTCTCTTCTACCAAATTTGATCTGCTCCGATACTGTACCGGCTACTAAAATCCATAGCACAACAGTCCGGCTCGAACACGAGCACCACGGTACACCATATATGGTTCCTTTTGTTTCCAAACAAATCTGGTTTCTTCTTTTGCTGTACGCTGGTTTCATCGGCTCGATCCGCACGCTGATTCGTCAGCCAGCCACCGCTTGGGCCGCTGCCCACGTACGCGCCATGGACGTCCCGGCAGCCAGCAACCTGCTGCTTGATTGCCTATATCCATCGCATCCCGCCGTTGCCGAGAACCACATCATACCCAAGCTCGTCTCAAGATACTTCCTCTGAGTCAACAACGTGATTTTTTTCAAACCTTGCTCATGATACCACTTGTTAGAATAAATTCGCAGCGCATAGTAGATCATCCGAGGATCAAGCAATCACACGAGGCAAGACACCGAGATTTGTTAACGAAGTTCACCGAACATCGGCTACATCTCCGGGGTCTGACTATGAGCACTCCTCCCCATGACACCGCTACAATACCGCACTCCGTTCACCCGGGCACCGGCACACGCCGCCGGCTTCCCCTGCGTGCCTGTGCTATTATGTTGGCATATGTTACAACCATGGGGCTGCCCCTCATTATATGAGAGCCCAAGGATACAACGTGTCCGACTCCAACACTACATGTATCCTACCTACAGTACAACTCCAAGTCTAATGTAACCTAACTCGTACACATATTCGACACAAACTCAACAATTTCGTTTTTTACTGGAATCAGCACGAGCGTCGGACGGCTACAACAACATCACCAGAGTTGCTTTCGGGACATATCAGATGTAGCCACCATTTAATTTTTTGATACCATCGTATTAGTTTTTGCTACCACCATTTGTGAATTTTGTTACTATCAACGTCGTCAAGTCCTACATCCTTTTTACAGGGTCATCGATCAACGACTTGCTGAGATTGTCACGCGTGTGTGTGGGGGGTGGGGGGGACCGTGCGATGATCGCAGTCGAGGACTACAACCAGCAGGATACACCCGACGGTGCTTCAAATGGGAGGAGATGCCTGGGATGCAAAAGAGACTGTGCGAAGAAGAAAGAGGACGATCGAAAAGATTTTTAGATTTGACGGTGCACAAAGGGCAACTTTATTGTTTACCACTCTTACTTTTTCACCACATACTCTGTAATTCCTTTTACCCAATAAATAGAAATGTCATTGATTCCTAACGTGGGGCGATACATATATCAAGACTGCACCCAAGACCCAACCACCGTGTAAGGAAATGCTCTGTAATCTGATGAGGATTAGTGAACCATGGGAATTACCCCAACAAGTCATAGCATAATGGTTAAGATGATATTATCGGTTACAGAGTAGTGTTGATTGGCGGCAACTCGAGTTCCGCACTGGCCGTGATCTCATTCAATGTCACCAATACAGACATCCAAACGCAGCGTCATGGGTTATTGTCTTCCTTGGCGGTTGGTGCTATGGGCAGACACATCACAACCTTGATGCCTAGATGGTCTGATACTTCCTGGTTTCTTGCCTAGCCTACCACAAAGTCCTCAAGCTCATCTGTTATCTTACTTCGCACAGCCACTCATGCACCTCCAACCTCGCGGCAAACGGCCAACTTTTCTACCAGCTACTACCGTTTGCAATCGAGCTCATCGTGGTATCGCAATAACTCGGTGTTGCAATAGGATAAAAGTAGGTACTTGGTTGCACAAGCGCTTCGCTTGTTTATCTGTTAGGGTCGCTACACCTACAACATATTCTCTAGCTCAAGTTTCTGATGTTTCCCATTCCTAACATTTATCTCCAACCAAATAATCGATGCTACACATGCATCACCATAGGCAACCCCTCTTGTCCCCAGTTCTATCCATAGCAAATGAAGGAGACATATACGTTAAAGCTGCTTCATGTGTTGGCCTCATATAAAAGGAGCGACATAGCAATGTTGCGCTTTACTGTCTCACCAATAAGCAAGGACAATTATTTATCTTGTCAATTAATGAATTCTGAAATTAAGCTAGCTGTAAGCCGAAGGAAGGATACAAGGATAAAGAAAATCTTGCTATTTATTTAGCCGGCAATGAAGAGGTATCATTCAGAAATATATCGGATCAGCTACGTACAAAACTGAATTCAGTCTTGATTCAACAAGATCTTCTGCAGAAGAAACCAATGTTCGCCGATCTTGCAGGTGGACCTCGTTCAACATAGACCTGACTTATAATTATTAGCATATATTCCAACTCCCAAACAATCGTGCAACAACTGAAAGAAAAACAAACCACACGGCTCTGAGTCAAGACTTTAGATAATGGGTGATCTTTTCCACATTAGTTTACAAAATACATTTCTAAGTTTAACTATATGCATCAGCTACTTTATAACAAAAGAAATTGTACCAAAATTCTTTCTCCGTTCGGAATTAGATGATTACAACTCATGTATCTAGACATATTTTACTGTTAGATATGTCCATTTCAATGCCAACTAATTTCAAACGGAGGGAATATTACTTAGTCATGGAGTATTGAATTAATCACTATCAACCAGCTCCATTCCTCACGCTCCTAAATTTCGTAAAAACATCTTTATGGATGTACTTCTCCGTGATTTTACTCTCAATGTTGACACTATCAAGGTATTGGCTAGAATCATATTCCATTGCATACATAGTTTTGTCTTAATAATCTTCAAAGTAGCTTTTTTTTATAATCTCAAATTCGAGCAACAAGGCAGGAAGCTTGATCCTGCTTCAAATATTGCGGGCACAAGAGGATTTTGAACATTTCAGGCGCCGACAAACCCTATTTGACCATTTTACCGATCGAAGTACATTTGAAATTGTTAGCATCTACTCAGGCCCAGCCTTAGCATTCACTCAGGAACAACCTATAATCCAACCTACGTTTGGATGTTGATGCGCACAGGGATCAACTAGAAGCGAATAGCCCACTCCATCTAAAAAATCCATACTTAAAAGGAAAAGGGATACTCTCCCATATGAGGTGGTTGTGGTAGAGGCAGACACAGGCCTATGGCAATTGGGGCTATAGCACTAGGCCTAGTAACAATAACCTTTGTAATGTCTTCTTATAAATTATATAAATTATCAGAGTATATCATGAAATTAGCTTAGCCCTAGGCGTAATTCAATGCTACCTCTGCCATTGGGTTGTGGCCTCCTTCCAAGAAGCTACACATGCCTACAGAGAGGTTCTAACACCCCATCACCTGAGACTACATGGGCTTACAAAGAGGTTCTAACACCCAATCCTCCTAAATTCCTCCTCATGAAGGCATGACAGTGTTAGCTTTGATATCAAATGTTAGCGCCTACTCAGACCCAGTCCAGAAATCATTCTATGTTTAGACGTTTATGCGCACATAGACCAATTACAAGTGGAAAGCCCACTCCATCCCAAAAATCCAAACTGCTCCCTTATAGGTTGGTTATGGCCTCCTTTCTTAAGCGAGGTGGTACTAAATTTAATCAACTACATCAACTTACATAGAGGTTCTAACACCCATCCCATGGAATGCCCCATGGAAAGGCATGGCGGTGCAGTCCCTGATACCAAATGTTAGCATTCACTTAGACTCAACCCAATACTTGTACTACATTTAAACTTTTATGCGTACACGATCCAACTACAAGTGGAGAGCCAACTCCATCCCGAAATTATGCACTTAGATTGGTGGTTGGTCGTCATGCTTGGTTAGGTTAGATCGATGATCTTCTTTTCATCTCAGTAAGCGTTGTGACGACGTTGTAAAACTTTGCGGGATTGCCTAAAAAGTGTTAATATATGGTTACAAATTCCCCTTTTTTGCGAGGAAGAAACCAAAAGTTTTGTCACAACATTTCATCTGCTTTAAGATTAATTAATGATTTGGACCCCTAAAAAAGAATGAGTGATTGAAGCACTCATGTTTTTGAATATTATGTTATACTTTTGAATAACAAGTTTATAATGTACATTTTTTCACTACATGTTTTTGAATATTTTTTGAATACTCATATGCTAAATATTTCACAAAATACACGTTCAGTTTTCGTATTGGCATTAAATATTTTGTAAAACTAAAGGAACCTTTTGTACATTGTATGAATATTAATTCCCAAAAATCACAAACTAATTTTTAAAATGCGTGAACATTTAAAAAAGTTATGTACATTTTTGTGAATGATACCTGAATAAATTATATGAGCATTATCTTTATATTTTATAAACTTATTTTTAAAAGGACATGAACATAAATCTTAAATGCTTGTTTTAATTTGGAATGACACATTATATTTTTTAAAAATTGTATAAAAACATTAATGTCATTTTTAAATATTTTTGTAGAATAACCGAACAGATTTTACATTATATAAACATTTTTATTAAATTTCACAAAGATTTTTTGTAACGCGTGAACCTTTATCAAATTTCACATTTTTTTTCTTGATGCTATCATCATCTCTTAAATCTTGCAGGAACACTACAGAAACATTTTTTAATGCGAAATATTTTTTCTTAATAATAAATGAAAATTCTTTTTCCATTTTTAGTTATAAGTAAAAGTAAAAAAGTGCACTAGAGAGTCAACGCTCCTTCTGCGATGGACCGATCAATTAAAGGGATACCGATAGCAACTAATTAGGAAGTACTCTTTGCGGGAGTCCAGCAACGCCCCACATGTCGCATGCTTGGCGCTTACTCGATTTTTTTTAATGTTTTTGGGGTTTAGATATTTTTTTCAGTTTTTTTGCTTTTTAATTTTTACCCAGGTTTTCTTAGATTTCGTAGAAAAAAAATCAATATTTTTTGCGTGAAACAACATGTTTTTTTTGCCTCTACAAGAGGCACACATTTTCTTTTTCTAGAAGCACAAGCTTGTTTCCGCGAGAAGCACATCTATATCTCCCTTGAAGAAATAAAACACATTTTTTAATTATTTTTATGAAAGGCACAGTTGGCACTGTTGTACCTCTCGTGGAGGCACAATTGTGCCTCTCATGGAAGGACAATTTTGCTTCTAAGAGAGGCACGATTATGCCTCTTGAAAGAAAGATTTGTTTTTTTACGAAAGGCACATTTTTGGTTCCACAAGAGGCACGGTTGTGCCTTACAAAAGGAAAATAACACATTTTCTATTTTTGTTACGAGAGAAAAACTTTTACCTCTCGTGGAGGGATGTGTTTGCTTCTGCCGAAGCACATCCGTGCCTCTCGAAAAAAATAAAAATGTGTTTATTAACTTCCACAGAAGGCACATATTTGCTTCTTCGGTAGGCACGGATTTTACTTCCTGAGAGGCACAACTGTGTTTATCAGAAATAGGGAAAATGCATCTTTTCCACCACGTTTTTTTATTCATTGAACCCTATTAACAAGGGGATCTAATTTAGTAGATCTCAATGCAAAGAATTTAATGGTGAAAACAGTTTAGAATTTTGATGCACTGTTCAGAAAGATAAATTGTTTTGGAAAATAAATATAAGGAAAAAATAAAACGTTCAAATTGCAACAAGTTACATGCACATAGTGTGTAATTTATCAACCTTGAGTGGTAAAATAATTGTTACAAGCAATACTTCTTAACGAGTCCCTTCACACCAAAATATTGGTAGTTGAATTACACTACAACTATCTACTTCAACTATCTATGAGGGAGTAGTAATTGTGGAATCTACTCCCTTTCGCAATAACTGATGTATGGGCACGCGTAACAATGGTTTGGGTCCACTTTGAATCTACACGCACCGCTGAGCGAGGACCACGGGGGTGCCACGTCGTCGATTCCGGTACCATGATCTCTATGTCAGCCCAATCCACACTGTAACCACAAACTCGCATTTTCTTTTGTGTAGGGTGCGGTTATGTTTCGCTTGGTATGACGTTTTCTCGTTGTTTTGTTACTTTAATCTTTTCTAGAATAGAAAGTATATCATATTCAAATTTTGAAAATGCGTTACAAAAATGTTCTTGTACTGTTAAAATGTTTGCATCACTTTTAGAAAATGTTGATAGCACTCAAAAGAAATATTTTGTGGCATCTACGAAACTTCAAGCATTTCAAGAAAATGTTTGCGCAACTTTGATAAAATGTTGATAGTATTAAATTTATATTTTGAGTCATTTAAGAAATATATATGCATTCCAAATTAAAGTTCATGATTTTTAGTAAAATGTTTTGTCATTTTTACAATATGTTAATGCATTTTTTTAAATTATGTCATTTAAATATTGTTCACGCATGACAATATATTGTTTGTGCATTTTTAAAGAGTGTTTACAATGTATACATGTTTTTGTACTTTAAAAATCATTTTTATCATTATAAAAAGGTTTCAGTGTGTATTTAAAAATATTTAATATGTATTAAAAAATTCAAATATATATTCTCAAACAAACTTTAATCATGTATTTGAAAGTGAGACATGTATAAATATATTTTAGTTGTATATCAATAAATTGTAATGTACATGATAAAAATTGACATTTAAGAAATGTTAATCATGTATTTGAAAAATGTTAAATGAGCATAAAAAATACTTCTTTTGTATACTAAATATGTAAAAATGTGTATGAAAATGTAGACTTGTGTTGAATTAGTGAAAAAGATGGAAAAACTTAAAAAAAACAGAAAAAACAGAAAAATCCCTGAAAGAACAGTGACAAACCGTTAAGAAAAAACGCACAGGAAAAACTCGCCTGAAAGTTACTTTTATTGAGGTGGCGCAATAGCACTGCACTAGGGGCGAGACCTAGTTTTTGAGGGGCGAGGCCTAGTTAGATCTCAGTACGGGTGTTATATAGCTTGCGCTTTATAGACACCAAAAGGTAAACATAGGGCACCTGCAAAGGAAACAAGGTAAACATAGGGCGAAACACATGCATAATGAACGTATCATGCTACACCTGATTCTGTGTAACACCTGCCACCGGCTGCGTCCCCGTACAAGACGACCACCTTATTCGGTGGTGGTAGGGGGGCACCGGTTCTTTAGCATTTCCGGCGAGTTTTTGTTTTTTGGTTGTTTGTTTGTTTGTTTGCAGGGGGTGATGTTTACTCCTTCTACAAGGAGCTTTTCTCGGCCGAGCCCCGTCCAGGTGCTTCCCTGGCGGACGGCTTCTGGCCTCTGGGGGAGCAGGTGACGCCGGCAGAAAACACGGCCCTGCTCGCCCCCTTCACCTCGAAGGAGGTTCGTAGTGCCTTGGATGCCATGAAAGCCTCCTCGGCCCCAGGCCCAGATGGCCTGCCTGTCTCTTTCTTCCAACGGTTTTGGCCCGTGGTGAAAGATGTCATTATGCCCATGTTCCACGAGTTTTACACCGGGACTCTGGACATGGCTAGGCTTAACTTTGGGGTGATTACCCTCATCCCTAAGGTGACCGGGGCGGCGGAGATTAGGCTCTTCCGCCCCATTACGGTTATTAATGTGGTGGAGCGCCTGTTTGCGAAGGTGTGTGCCTCCCGTTTGGCACCGGTCGCGAGTCGGATATCGCACCCCCTCCAGTCTGCCTTCATGAAAGGCCGATATATTCATGATGGGATTTTGGCCCTTCACGAGATTGTCCATGAGGTCAGGACCAAACGGCAGCGGGGGATTTTCCTCAAACTGGACTTCCAGAAGGCGTATGATCGCCTTGACTGGTCGTTCCTGCGCTTGGTCTTGGAGCGCAGGGGGTTCGATGACTGGTGGGCGAGCTGGGTGATGCAGCTCGTCCGTACGGGATCCACGGCCATCAACATTAACGGTGTCGTGGGCCCATACTTTCGCTCCTCTCGTGGGGTTAGGCAAGGGGACCCGATATCGCCCCTATTGTTTAACTTGGCAGTCGATGCCTTGGCCTCTATTCTTGATAAAGCTAGGGCGGCTGGCCACATCCATGGCATGGTGGATCACTTGGTTCCGGGGGGTGGGGTCACCCACCTCCAATACGCTGACGACACTTTGGTGATGGTCGAGGGCTCCTACCTCGACATAGTCAACCTCAAATTCCTCCTCCTCTGCTTTGAGGCCATGTCGGGCCTTAAGATCAACTTCGACAAGAGCGAAGTTGTAGTATTAGGGTTTCCGGAGGAGGAGCAACAGCGGATTGCGGACAACCTTAACTGTAGGTTGTCTTTCTTCCCCATCTCGTACCTGGGGATGCCGCTGTCGGGCTCTTGCCTCCAGGTGAAGGACTTTGACCCTGTGATGGGTCGGGTCGCGTCGCGCTCGGAGTCGTGGCGCAGCCGGTTCACCTCCAAGGGGAGTAAGACCGTCTTGATTGACGCGTGCCTCTCTAGCTTGCCCATGTACCAGATGGGATTTTCCTTCTCCCGGAGGGGGTCCATGCGGCCTTTGATCGCGAGCTGGCCCGCTTCTTTTGGCAGGGAGCGAATGGTCGCCAGAAATATCACATGGTTAAATGGTCTGAGATCTGTATGCCCAAGTCATGCGGCGGGTTGGGTATTACCAATTCCCGGCGCATGAATGTCGCGCTGATGTTGAGGTGGGTCTAGCGCATCCTCACCGGGGAGGGTGGCTTATGGCTCCAGTTGATCAAGGCTAAGTACCTGCGGGGCCGCCCTCTTTTAGCGTGCCAGACTATGGGTGGATCCCAGTTCTGGCGGGCCATTCAGTCGATTAAGCATGAGGCCCGTTTGGGGCTGTCCGTCTCGGTGGGGAATGGGGCGGACACGTTGTTTTGGCTTGACCCTTGGGTGGTCGGTACCCCCTTGAGGGTGTCTTTCCCGGGGCTCTTTGCGATTTGCGCTGACCCGAAGATCCTCGTTGCCGCGGCAGGTGCAAACGGTCGTTGGCATCTCGCATTCCGGCGCACCTTTGGCCCGGGTGATCGGGCGGCCTGGGATGCCTTGATGGACCTCCTCCCGGCAGTCCTCCCTTCTCGCCCGGACTGTTTCTCCTAGCACCTGGCACCGTCGGGAAAGTACTCGGTGAGCTCGAGCTATCACGCCCTTTGCCGCGCTCCAACCTTGCCCTGGGTGGCCCACCTTTGGAGGGCCCCTCTCCCTCAAGATAAAGATCTTCGTCTGGCAGTTGCTTCGGGATCGCTTGCCCTCGGGCACCGAAGTCCTTAAGAGGAATGGACCTGGTAGCGGGGTATGCCCCCTGTGTGGGGTCCCTGAGAACGGGACCCATATATTTTTCTCTTGTGTAGCGTCTAGGTTTATGTGGAATTATATGCGGGAGGCCCTGGGGCCGGACTGGGCGGCTACGGACCTGCTGGAGTTCCTCCAACGGCGGGCCAACCAGCCCAACAGGAGGAAGCGCGTATTCTGGCTGGTGTTCGCAGCCATGGCCTGGACGCTTTGGAACACTAGGAATAAGATGGTTATTGAGCGGGTCTTCTTGCAGCGGGCACCTGATATGATCTACAAATTTCTTGCCTTCTTGCAGCAGTGGCACCTGCTATCCCGACGCAGGGATAGGGAGTTTATCCTCCGGGCGACTGACGCCTTGACGACCACGGGACGTCGCCTATCTTCTCCGACCTTGCCGCCGACCAGATGATGTGACTTCGGTTGTTGACCGCTTTGCTGTGTGTGTAACCCTTCTTTTCATGTTGAGGATGTATCCCCTGGTGTTTGTGGGCCTTGTTGTGCTGTTGCCCTAGCATTCTCCGAATCCTTGTAATGAATGCTTGAACTTGCGGTTGGTGCTTTATATATAAAGCGGGGCGAAAGCCTAGTTTCTGAGTTATTATTAGTCCTCCGATGCCCCCACATGTGGGTTGTTAATTGTACTCACCATTGAGAACTCCCCCCTCCCTCCCGCGCGGGGCGCGTCTCGGGAGCATCCTCCCCGCCGCCGGCGCTCGCCCCCCTCCCTCCCCTCCTCTTCCTCGCCGCCGCCGGGCAAAGCCTGTGCGGCGCTGGCGGCGGCGAGGCATCCTCCTCCCTCCCCTATTCGGGTCCCTGGCGGCGCGAGTCGACCACCCCGTGGGGGCGCTAGATCCGGTTGGGTCTCCGGTGGCCGGAGCACACGGATCCGGCGGCGGTTGGGCCGGGAGACGCCGGTGAGGTCCCGCGGCGCTGGTACCCGGTTCTTGGGCGGAACCAGCTCGCTCCCGATCTTGGGCTCCACAGCGTGGGCGCGGTGGGATGGCGGCGGTCTGGCGGCGCGGCGTGGTTCCCGCGGGTCGGAGGGACGTCTGTGAGACGGTTCGGCCCTTGGCCGTGGTTCCTCTCGCCGGCGCAGGTGGTGGCCGGCGCCGCCTTCCTAGGCCCAGATCAGGGCCCTTCGGGCCCCATCTGGTTCAGAGGCGGGCCGCTCGATTGCACGGCGGTGACGGCTCGGGTGGTTGAGGCAGGGAGGCGTGGCCTTGGATGGTGGCGGCGGTTGTGGCGTGCTCGCTGCAGCGTGGTAACGGACGTGGCCGAGCCTAGGGTGGCTCGGTCTGTCCGGGTTGCCACGTCCAGTCGGCGACCGCATCGATGGTGGTGGAGGTCGTCCCCTCCCGCATGGCTGCACTGCTGCTACCTCCAAGATCGGTGCTCTCCCATCCTCTTCTTGGCCTCGTGTGATGTCCGCAGGGAGACGACGGAGATGGTGTCAAGGCCATGGTGGCGCATGCTGGTGGGCGCAAAGCTAGGTGGAGCACGTTCGAGCTCCTAGGGTGGTGGTGTTGGGGGTCGGGAGAGATCCTTGTCGGCTTGTCTGACCCCGAAGTGGTGACGCCTGTGGGTGCCACTCTCCCTTCCTGAAGGGCTTCGGGGATACCCTCCTCCACTGCATTCCATGTACCGGGGGAAACCCTAGGATTCGTCCGGGCTGCAGCGGCGTCGTCGCCGTGCTCCTTCATGAAGGTGTTGCTTGGTACTTGGAGTTTCGGAGTGTTAGGAGTGTGGTGGTACTTCTTCGGTGGGCGCAACGGTTGCGGGCTACTCTCCGTTTCGTTGATCTGCCGGTGCCAATGGTGTTTCAATTCTTGTTGTGTGTGGTGTTGAGTTGGCGTGCGTTTGTATCAAGTGCAATGGTTGGTCAATGCTTTATCTATAAAGCGGGGCGAAAGCATTTTTCGGTAATTATTAGTCCTCCAACTTACTTCTATCACGCTCACATTATCACTCGCCGCACGAATCAGCTGGACGGAACATGCGGCGCCATTCCCCTTAGCCGGCAGCCCCTTGCAGCGGAGCAGTAGCCCCCAACACTCGAATCTTTGTCGTCGCAGCAGCTCAACGGATTATACTAGCAGCAAAGTAGCAAGTACTCCACAAAATCACAGCACACGACGACAACCCTAATCATCATGCATCTCTAGCTACCCGATGGGCAGGGAAGGTGAGGTCTCCCTGTCGATTGCAAACCGGAATTGCCGCGTGCAGGCAAGCAGTGAAGCAGGCGGCCGGCCACATGCACATGCCCAGCCCTGCCCAGCCCCAGATGATCGATCAGTTGCAAGTTGCAACTTACAACAACGTTGATTAGAACGCAAGAATCCAGTCCAGAAGCGGCATGCCGTAGCTCCGGTCACCAGCCACCGTTCACGCGACAGCTCACTGGCCGATCGATGATGAGTATCCGTTGTTCGTTCATCCCCACGAGCTGGAGCTGGAGCTGCCTACCCTGCCCCTGCCCCCATGTGGCCGCTTGGAGTTGGATGCGTTTCGTGTGCTGTTGCCCCTCCTCCCTCCTACCCCCACCTCCAACCCCACGCATGCATGGCCACCCTTCTGGGCCATGCAGCCGGTGGCCGGCTGCCCTAGCTAGCTACCCTGGCCGTGGCCGGTGAGGTGATTGATACTACTATGATATTCTCTGTCCCGGCCGAATAATATCGAATCCTTCCTTCCTGCCGCACATGCATCAATGATCAATCCACTGCTTGCTACTGTACTTGCTAACTGCTTATAGTAGCTAGTTAACTGGAGGCTGGGTACTTTCTGGCCTGGTATCGGCTGGCCTTCGTCAGGTGAAAAGCCTCAGCTCAGCTGGAAGGAACCTTCTTCCAATGATCACAGTAGAGATTAATTAACGGAAATGTGATGTAGGGGCTTGTGTCGTTGTACTGACGACGTGCCCCCCGTCTGGCGTCCCTATTGTACGTATCGAGTACGTGAGTATGCTGTGCGGTCTTTATGGCGTGGCGCTTGCGTGCGAAGGAGGGGTGCAGCAGGAGCCAGGGAGGGAAACCTCAAACCTGGTGGTTAAATGAACAGGGCAGGGTAGGGTAGGGTGGATCGAGAGGGTGCTGTACTTGGACTCCACTGCCCGGGAAATCCTGGATGGATGGCTACGTACGAGCGGCGGCAGACCATCGACGAACAGACCAGACCACCTGTACAATCATACTGCTTGAAGCAAACGAAACCCAGTACACGTTTTGTTGTTTCGAGATATATGCATATACTTGTCTTCAGAAAAAGGGTTGGTTTCTTTCTTCTTTTTGTCTGCTCGAATTTGCTTCAAGATACCACCACATGGCAGGTCCTACTGGTTAGTGTGGCTACAGCGAAAGGAAGCTGCTAGGCGGGTGGCTGGCCGACTGCACTGCACCTCCATCGTCTCTGGATAACTCTGAACTTCTGAAGACTACTTTTGCACGCTACACAGACACAGACGGCAGCAACGACCCAAAATCCTACGCTTACTCGCCAGGGCCAGCCTACGGGCGCACCTCCACTAGTCTCTCTCTTTCCCCCTAATTTTCGTTGTGAACCCCTGTCCTTGCAACCAGATGTTACCATCTTTTATTCTGCAAGTTTAAATTCGTAGCTAGGTGCAACAAAACTCAGCAGCCACAGTGCGTACGTGATGAAAAAAATGGAACTGGTTGAGATTTAATTTGCAAGAAAAAAAAACAGATTGTTCTTTCAAACTTTTTTTGTGAGCAAAAGGTTTTTTCCCCCATTTCTATTAACAAAAAATCATCGGCCTTGCTAGGTCTCAGTGAGACTTCATTAAGTCTCAGTCGATGCTATGTCCGTGAAATTTTACATTAAGATCGTGCAAAACTGTCTTTTAGTTTTTTCTTTCTCTCTTGCATGTTATGTGACATGATTGAGACTTGGTTAAATCTCAGTCGACTGAGACCTAGCGACACCCAAAAATCATCTTCATTACAACCCCTAGATTTGTATTCCTGCAGGGCACATGCAACAATGAAGAAGGTTAGGAGGGCAGTAGTATCCACAACTTATAAGGAATCATACCCAATATTTAACATTTTAATGTCTCATAACGATGGATATATATTGTTTTACAGAGAGCAAGAATTTTCAAGCGCGTGTGATTACTTCGTTAATCTTAAAATCAGTAGGATCAATGTCTTGGAGATGCCTATGGGGTTAGGATGAGTGTATCCGTATCAATATGTACTTATTTACCAATGTCTGTATCTGTATTGTTTTTCTAAAGAAACTTATGAAAAAAGATTTAAATTGGCGAAGCCATGCATATAAAATCATAAATTCATTGTGACAAAATGCGACAACATGTGCCCGATTATTTTCGTCTCTAAATTTTGTAAAAGGTTAGATCTCCACCCATAGCCAGGATTTGCACATTGTTTTTCTTCTCTCTTCTTCCTTCGGGCACAAATCTTCTTTTCCTAAGCTCTCGGTTGACCCAACCCTAACCTCCTGTTATCGTCACGCATGGACGGTGGCTCTCTTGCGACCGCCTCGCCTCACCGTCGTCCCCTAGCCTCCTCCCACTATCGTGTTGCAGCTACCTTCAGTCATCCCTCTAAACCTCATCGATGAATATATTTTGTCGATGACCCCCCCTCCACCACTCGAACCCATCAACCTGGTTACTCGCCTCCGCATGGGACAACACAACTCACTGTCGCTCACAATGTCGTCCTCGTCTCCCAAGTCCTGCCCTGAGTCGTCGCCAATTTTTATTATTGTTCGATCTCCACCCAAATGCTAGGATTTGCGCACCGTTCTTCTTCCTCCTCTCGTGTTCCTCACCGCACAACTCTTTCTTTCCTAACCCTACCGAGCCAGCCATAACTGCCTATCGCCACTACCCGCGACGTCCTTGCCGAATCCCCCACCCTGGCCTCCTCCATCGTCGTGCTACCGCCGCTCCCACCATCCCTTTAACCTCATCGACGAATTATAGTCCTTTTTTTTCTGAAGACACCTCTCCCTCTCTCGACTTGTACCTCTCAACCTGCTTGCTCGCCTCCGTTTGGGATGTTGGAAGTCGCTATTGCCCGCAGCTTCCCCGTCTTCGGCGAGGTCATGGATGGGGTCAAAGCTCGTCGCTGCGCTCCTCACATCGCCCTTATTTTTTAGCTCGGGCAAAGCAGGAAGCTTTGACTCATGCTTCAAAACAAAAGAGGCATATGAAGATTAGCAAATGACGGACAAAAATGGATTGTTTCACTCATAACTATGAAGAGCTTGATGCTGAGGCACCCACATAGTTCTGGAAAAAACTGTGACTTTTTATTTGTGGTTCATGGAGATCAAACCTTATGGATCGACCTGAAATAATATGCATGCCACCTCGCATGTGAACCTTGAAAGATGCGTGGCCTCCATGAAACCGCGAGTACGCACGTACGCACATGCACGAGTATCACTTCCATTTCCTGGAACTACCAGTAGGTGGCATTGACTCCCGCCCTCAGGCCGGACTCAGACTTTGGGCGTGATTGGAACTCGATAACAAATCTCTCTCCGTGACTAATAATAACTAATCTGATGTGATTGAGTACACATGCATATGTGCCTCGCCGCTGGCTGGCTGGATGCAGCTGCCTGCATCATACGGTGGCCCGTGTACCTGCCACTGAAAGAGATTCCAGAAAAGTGCAAGCGACGATCGAAGCCGAACCACCCATGGAGCCATGCATGCGGCAACGATGCAAGCAAAGCAAAGCAAACTATGCTAGGGTAGGGTAGGGTATGGTTGCTCGCTCGCTAGCTGCTTCCCGGAGCAGGAGAGGAGAGGAGAGGACAGCCTACCAAATGCACGGCCCGGCTATAAATTCTTGGCCGGCGGTTCCATTCAGCAGCAGCACACACACCGCAAGCTTCTTCCTGATCAATATAGCCATCGATCGTCGTCCTTGCATTGCATAGGCGAGGAGGAAGCCAAGGTATTTGTTGGCTAGCTTGTGGGGATGGGTACGAGAGCTGTGATGGTGGCGGTGCTGGTCGCGGCGGTGGCGGCGACGTGCGCGTCGGCGCAGCTGCACGAGAAGTTCTACGGCGAGTCGTGCCCCAGCGTGGAGGAAGTCGTCAGGAGGGAGATGGTGAGCGCGCCCAGCCTCTTCGGGCCGCTCCTCCGGATGCACTTCCACGACTGCTTCGTCAGGGTAAGCGAGCAAGCTACATTTTACATGCATGCATGTATACCTTCGTTTCCACGTTGTGTGCAGTGCAGTGGCGACTGACGTGAAAAATGGCGAAATGCAGGGCTGCGACGGGTCTGTTCTGCTGGACTCGGCCAACAAGACGGCGGAGAAGGACGCGAAGCCGAACCAGACGCTCCGTGGCTTCGGCTTCATCGAGAAGGTGAAGGCCGCCGTGGAGAAGGCCTGCCCCGACACCGTCTCCTGCGCCGACATCCTCGCCCTCATGGCCAGGGACGCAGTCTGGCTGGTGAGTCCTGACCACCACAACACTAAAGCAAATGACACGCGGTAGGTACGTCCGTACGTGTCTGATCTAAAGCCGAATTCTCAATGCTGCTCGACAATGGCTTCTTTCAGAGCAAGGGCCCGTTCTGGGAAGTTCCCCTGGGCCGGCGAGACGGCAGCGTGTCCATCGCTAACGAGACCAAGCAGCTGCCGCCGCCGACCGCCAACTTCACGGTGCTCACCCAGCTCTTCGCCGCCAAGAACCTGGACGCCAAGGACCTCGTCGTCCTCTCCGCGGGGCACACGATCGGGACCTCGCACTGCTTCTCCTTCTCCGACCGACTCTACAACTTCACCGGCAAGGTGAACCCCACCGACATCGACCGCACGCTGGAGCCGCAGTACATGGCGAAGCTGAGGAACAAGTGCACCAGCCTCAGCGACAACACCACCCTCGTGGAGATGGACCCCGGGAGCTTCAAGACCTTCGACCTCGCATACTTCAAGAACGTGGTCAAGCGGAGGGGCCTCTTCCACTCGGACGGCGCGCTGCTCACCGACGCCTTCACCCGCGCCTACGTCCAGCGCCACGCCGGCGGCGCCTACAAGGAGGAGTTCTTCGCCGACTTCGCCGCCTCCATGATCAAGATGGGCAACGCCGACGTGCTCACCGGCAGCCAGGGCGAGATCAGGAAGAAGTGCAACGTGCCCAACCATTAACTAACTGACCGAGAGGTTGAAATGGCCGTTCGCAGCGCTAGCATGACAGACAACAGGGTTGACAAGGGCTTCTCATTTGTGTGACCATCTTTTTCCGCTTCCTTCCTCTCTCTCACCCTACACCACGCACCAAGGTTTTCACTTCATTGATTGATTGTTTTGTTACATCCATGTAAAGTTTCCTCCAAGAACTCGGTCATAATAATAAACATGCTTGGTTTTTCCATTGCAAGATACTCCTCTGGGTCCCGAATATATGTCCTTCATTCGTTTTGGACAATGTTGTTGAGTTCTTGTTATGGGAGGAGGGAGGTCTACCCAACACGTCATATGTGTCTATGCGGAAGCAACATGTACGAAAGTTGAGTGACCTCGGTCATCTGGATTCTGGAGAGTCTAGTGACCTCGATCATCGGAGGCTTGGCGTCGCCTTTAACCTTCGGTTTCACTGCCTCTAGGCTTGGCGTCACCTCTAACCTTTTAACCTTGGTAGGTAGTCTTTTCATGGCGGGTTCCACTTCGAAGGCAAGTTAAAGCCTTTTGTACACTGCAAGATCTTTCTGTAGGCTTAGACGTGTCACACCAGACCCATCTTAGAGTAACTTTATGAGATACTGTAAAACGAGACATCATGTTTGTTTACCGCTTTAACAGCCAAAACGTGACCAAAATAGAAGAGCAACTAGTTAGCGAATACTTCTTCGGGAGCATCCGCAAAACAAAACAAAACAAGACGCATTAAAAAAGAAGCAACTAGTTAGCGAGTACTTCCATCAATTTGTTGGCATTCCTTCATGCCATATAGCCTTTATTGATCAAAACTTGGCATCAGAGTTTGCTCCGTGATGACTAATCGGTTAGGTTACTGAGTTGATTGTCGTGTAGAGAAAAAGTTAACAAGTTGATCTATTGACGTTCTTCAGTCTGGCTAGCCGACCGCCTCCAGTGTACCCGCCACGACAAAAATTCCGCAAAGTGCAAACAAGGAACATCTCATTAGACCTTCACCAGAATAGATAGTTTTTGGATTAATTCAATGTGTAGTGTGATTGTTCATTGTGATACACCAGTAAATAATAGAAGAACATGAAATTAAAAGTCACTTTAAAAGTAAGGATTCTTCTTTGGCATCGTCACAAAGTGGTAGTTTTAACACATAAAAAATAGGACGCAGATATCCACCACACGCGTGGGCGGGGGGGGGGGGGTGGCAATTCCGAACGGTGACAATTTTAGTTAGTGGTAGATGACAACTTCAGGTCGTAGATGGCAATTTCTAAAAATTAATGGAAATTTTTGGTTCTACATGGAAATTTTGCCTTCATAATTGCCATCTATGCCTAACTAAAATTGCCATCAAAAGCCTACCGGCGACAGGCCTCCGCTCCGCTCCGTCAGAAGTTTCCCCTTAATTTCATGAATGAATTTGGATCAACTTCAACAGTATGAAGGTGAAGGTGGAGTGGGAGAAGAAGTGCAGGGAGGCGGTAACAAGGGGTTGGTTGATGAGCCAGGCATCGAGCCAGAAGAAAATAGTATTGCCCTTGTTTGTGAGGATAAAAGTAATGCGCGTGAGCGAGGGCAAGTGATTGTGGACAATGTTCCAGAGGAAGGAGTTGGGGTTCGACTGATAGGTGGGGTCCGGTGAGTATTGCCGGTTGAACCACTGCACCCACGGTGTATCTGGGTTTTGGAGCAACATAGCCGCGAATTTCATGAGAATACAATCGTTTTGGAGTTGGATGTTTTTATGATGAGGCCACCTGACTCCTTGGAGTGGCAGACATTCTTCCAGGCGATGAGACATTTGGCCCCAGAGAACTTGTCCTCCGCCGTCCAGAAGAAGGGCCGCCGGATGGCGTCGAGCTTTTTGAGAACACCTTTAGGAAGGCGAAAGACCGACATGTAGTAGGTAGCTAGAGAGTCAAGGGTAAAGGTGAGGAGCGTGAGACGCGCGCCTGGCGAGAGGAGTTTGGCCGCCCATCCCGTGAGAGAGGACGATTGGAGTGTTTTGTGGCCGGGAGAGAGGGATCCCTAGATAGATTTGGGGGAAGCATGAGATTGGACATTCAAAGGTGTTGGCGATCGCATCCGCAATATCTCCATGAACATGAAGAGGGACGAGCTTGGTTTTGTTAAAGTTGAGGGAGAGCCCGGTGGCAGGTCCAAAGTCATCGAGGATGGTGCGAAGAGTGGTGACCCCGGCCGCAGGGGCCTGTGCAACGATTAGAGTGTCATCTGTGTATTGAAGCACCGTGGGAGGTTCAAGAGGATAGAGAGGGTGCTAGAGAGTGGAAGGGAAGTGGGCCTTGATGATCATTCGCCGAAGAAGATCAGCAACAATGAGGAAGAGATAGGGTGACGGGGGGTCTTCTTGTCGGACACCAGTTTTGCAGTTAATCCATTGACCCGGAATCTCGTTAAGCATCACAACAGTTTTGCCAGAAACAAGGAGTCTTGATCCAACTAATACAAAGGGTGGGGAAACCTCGAGAATCAAGAGGAGGGAGGCCCAACAGACAGAGTCGAAGGCTTTACGGAAGTCAAGGATCACCATTGTGGGGGCTTTCCTGTAGTGGCAAGCACCGGGTAGATCCGCGGAGTAAATGAAATTTTGAGCGATGCAGCGACCGGAGATGAAGCCAATTTGGTCTCCATGGACTATCAGGAGGATGAAGGATTTTTGGCGATTAGTGAGTACGTAAACTTTTTATGGAACCCATACGTATGAATAACATTGCTCATTAGTGTTTGTGTAAGTATATATAATCAAGCTAGCATGTGGCGCAGGTACAAATATATGTCATGACTGATGAGATTATTCCAACGTTTGCAAACTACCAGTAGGTGGCATTCACTCTTGCCATCTGTACATGGCAACGAGTAATGAGTTAACAAGTTTATGTATGCCGACGTCTGGCTGTCCGGCGGCCTCCATTATACACACGGCGCGCCGCCGGTGTACCTGCCGCGGCAAAGATTCGGCTGGGTGCAGACAAGGAGGAACACCTCACTAAACCATGCGAATTTTACCTGCTGCTCCGGAAGACAGCCCACCACATGCAGCCGCGGGCACGCTCCGGCGCTATATATTTCCCGGGCGCCAATGCAACAGCACCAGCACCAGCACTTCAAGCTTCCCCTGACTACCTAGCTAGTCATCCTCATCCTCGAATTGCCTACCTAGCTTCTTGGCATTTGAAGATGGCGTCGAGGGCTGTGGTGGTGGCGCTGCTGCTCACGGCCGTGGCCGCGACGTGCGCGCGGGCGCAGCTGCACGAGAAGTTCTACAGCGAGTCGTGCCCCAGCGTGGAGGCCGTCGTGAGGAAGGAGATGGTGCGGGCGCTCTCCCTGGCGCCCAGCCTCGCCGGGCCGCTTCTCCGGATGCACTTCCACGACTGCTTCGTCAGGGTAAGCTGCATTTGCTTTGCATGAATCATTTTCTGTCCGTGCATGCGTCGGAGTACCCCGTTGTGTGCTGTGCCCTGTGCAGTGGCCTAACCACCATGAAATGCAGGGGTGCGACGGCTCGGTTCTGCTGGACTCGGCCAACAAGACGGCGGAGAAGGACGCGCTGCCCAACAAGACGCTCCGTGGCTTCGGCTTCATCGAGAGGGTGAAGGCCGCCGTGGAGGAGGCCTGCCCCGACACCGTCTCCTGCGCCGACATCCTCGCCCTCATCGCCAGGGACGCGGTCTGGCTGGTGAGTAACTGAGCATTTTGCAAATATTGCTGGTAGCTAGTAGGTGACGAAGCAAGATTCTCAGTGCTCGTTGTCTAATTCCTTCCAGAGCATGGGGCCACTCTGGGAAGTTCCTCTCGGCCGGCGGGACGGCAGCGTGTCCATCGCCAACGACACCAACGCGCTGCCACCTCCGACCGCCAACTTCACCGTGCTCACCCAGCTCTTCGCCGCCGTGAACCTCGACGCCAAGGACCTCGTCGTGCTCTCGGCCGCGCACACCATCGGGACGTCGCACTGCTTCTCCTTCTCCGACCGGCTTTACAACTTCACCGGCATGGACAACGCCAGCGACATGGACCCCACGCTGGAGCCGCAGTACATGATGAGACTGAAGAGCAAGTGCGCCAGCCTCAACGACAACACCACCCTAGTGGAGATGGATCCCGGGAGCTTCAAGACCTTCGACCTCGACTACTTCAAGCTGGTGAGCAAGCGGAGGGGCCTCTTCCACTCCGACGGCGCTCTCCTCACCGACCCCTTCACCCGCGCCTACGTCCTGCGCCACGCCACCGGCGCATTCAAGGAGGAGTTCTTCGCTGACTTCGCCGCCTCCATGATCAAGATGGGCAACGCCAACCCGCTCACGGGCACCCAGGGCGAGATCAGGAAGAAGTGCAGCGTGCCCAATCACTAATTCACGCCGAGGAGATAGGAAGTACCCGGTTTTTTGATTTGTTACCATTGATCTTTTTCCATGTAAACTACTGTATCTTCAATTAATTTGTTGTTTCGATCAATACAACCATGGGCGCGTTTGGTTACAATGCGTCCAGGCTGCATTGCATAGCCTGCCTTCTCAACTCAGACTGGCTGAGTAAATAAGCCCAAAAAACAAAAATATGTCCCTAGTTTGATAGCCTACATCGATCTTTGCCAATATTAGCTCATCGGCTGTGCTATGTTGTTTGGTTGCGCGCATTAGCTGGGTACATGTAATATATACATGTTGTTTGGTTGCACACATGTTGTAAGGTGTGCTAACCTTGTATCCTATGTGGTGAGATTACCTACAGTTTACAGCGAGCACAGTAGCACCACAACATAGCAATGGCTGATGAAGTTCTTCAGCCCGAACAAACTATATCCACCTTGCCGCTAATGTACGCTTGCTTCAGCCCGGCCTTGGCGTAAGCATCTTCTGCTTCATGCCTTATCTTAAACTCTTTGTAGCAGCAGTTATTGAACCCTGACACTTGTGCATTCTATGTCTTCCGTGACCTGTAGACCTTGGAATCCTGCCATGGAACACCACATACCATCTCGTCTGCACACAAGACAATGAAGCATAAGAGCAAAGTAAAGCACACAGAGCAATGAAGCAAAGTAATGCATGCATGATCAAGTCCATCATATACTTCTGCGGTGTCATCCTACCACCACACAAAAGGGGTGTCATCCTACCACCTAGCATGAGGGGTTAGTATACATACCACCTCAGCAAATTCGTCACCACCATGAGGGGTTGATACTACCTCACCAAAATATACATACCAACAATTTTTTAGCCCTAACTATACAAAATATGCGTCCTAACGTCATTGTCATCAGGAGATCATGCACGCGGTAACCACCAACGGGGCAACACTAGTAGTAGTGCTTGGCCAGCCATGTCCTGAGCAAGAGGATCCGGTGTGCATCCGCCATGGCAACAAAGCCAACACCCTGGGCCTTGTTGTCTAGGAGGTGGCTCAGAGCACACATCAGGGCCTCCGGGGTGAAGCCAACTTGCCCAATCACGACGCAGTAGAGGTCAGGGTGGACGTCCACGACCTTGATCTCCATGATGGTGGTTGCCACCTCCTTGACCGCCTCGATCATGCTGCTGAAGACGCTCAACTCCTCCTCCACCAGGCTGACCCTCTTCCTCTTCCTGTCAAGGACTGGGATGTGCTCGACAACCTTCTCGGCAACCTTCTCAGGTCCATCAAGGTCAATGGTCTTCGAGTCCTAGGTGTGGGGGTCCTTGGGCTTTCCAAGAGCCTCACCGGAGCCCATGGCGTGCTTGCTGGTTGCCAGCCCGTAGGAGAAAATGTGCCACATTTGAATGTAGTTCTGGATGGAGTGTTCAGGAACTCGGCGTCTTTGGGGTCATCCTAACAAACAAGCACACCGGTGTTAGTACCTACAAGGCAATGTTCAAGAGGGCAAAACAAGGGGCGTGCACTAACCGCGACATGGCGAGTGTAGCACTCAGTCTCCAGAACAATGGTGCAAGTAGACTCATCCCATGATGCGCCGATGAGGTCTCTCAGATTTGAGACTGTGATCCATCTGATCCTCCACTTCCGAAGGTGGTTGTACACTTGGGCCTTGTTATAGTTATCAAGATGTCGACTATAATGGGAGCACATTGCGAAACAATGGTGTTGGAAACACAATCAATGATGTACCATGATATCTCATCGTCATTTTTGTTGTTAGTATAATCATGCAAATGTTAACATATGTTTACTTCCTTAGACCATGATAATGTCACATACCTTCATGCCAGACGATATGCTTTGGGGTTCGTCAAACTTTAGCCGTGAAAGGGTGATTATAATGGTAGCTTTCAGGTACATAAAAAAGTATGTTTAAGGACTCGATAGTTTAAGACTGAGATTTGCTGCTCCGACAATGGAGACACACTCTTTGGGCCCATTTGGTATTATGGTATCCATCATCATCTTGGAAAACACAACGTCATATGATCAAGGGGATATCGGAGTACGAAAATGGAAATAAAACAAAAGAGTTAACAAGGATAATGTGGTATTGTGATCAGGTTGTTTCTTCGCAAGGATAATGATAGGTGTCGCCTCAGGTTTTGCAAAGTATCGTGAATTAACATAAGATTTGCTCGATAATTATTCATGTATGTGTAGGAGTCAATATGAATGCCCAAATCTCACTATTGATTATTTGATCAGAAGGAGTACCGGATCATGTCTTCATGTTACTAAACCTGCAAGGTCACACACTTAAAGGCTATTGATTTGTTGACCATCATGGGGTAGTAACTTCATTGTTTGATTATGTTTGCTCCTTTAATTACCCTACTGGGTGATGGAAATGTTAAAATTTGTAGACATACAATAGCTGACATTTAGTTATGTATCTGTCAATTTTGCCACAGTAGAGCATATTAAAGTTTTGGGCTTATTTCTACTAATATATCTCACAGTTTTATGCAAAGTTTTGTGTGAATGAAGTTTTTAAGATCCACGGGAGACTGGGATATGTGATAAATTGAGGAGTCACAAAAGCTTAAGATTGGGGCATCCCAAGCTAATATAAAATGAGACTCAAGCATCTAAACTTGGGATCATTAATCTCGTAACCCTATGTCTCAGTTAGAGTAAGAAGATTTCTATAGGTTATAAGACTCCTCTGATGTCCTCTATCAATAGTCAAAATTAATCCATTGAAATTAAACTTAATGTTCCATGTATAATCACCGAAGCTACACAGAGCAACAAAATTAACAACAAACCCTAATACCAAATCGGCCTATGGAGATGAGCGTGTCGAGGGGGGGGGGGAACTTACTCAACACCTCCTAGATCGACTATATATAGGTAGCTCGCCATGGCCGCCTCCTGCATTGGAGGATTCACAAGCACCAGCCCCGCCAGTGCTACAGGGAGCGAGAATCGAGAGGAGGCGGGAGATTTTGGAGGTCAGGGTTTTCGTCTAACTATTAGTTCAGTTTGTTGGCGGCAGTGGCTCGATCTAACTGAGCACCTTCGAACGGTTGTCAGCCCTGGCCGTTACCACTTGCCACGTGGGTTTGACAGATTTGGTCCACTGTCAGTCTTCGTGTTGAAAAAGGGTCAGTTGTGGTTATAGGGCATGTACAATGGTTTATAAGACTATCTTATCTTAACTTCACCGGGTAATGTAGATAAGGCAAAAAAAATCATGTACAATGGTAATAATCAGATATTCCTAAATTTATGGCGAGAGTATTGTTGTTAAAAGATCATCTCTTAAATAAAAGGGCAAACATTTTCTTATGGTTTCTCTTTCTTCCACACCATTATTTATTTTGCGTGGCATTGCTAAAATAGCATCATTATACATGTTCTTAGTGCTTTCAGCAAACACACAAAACAGTGATTTTTTTAGAACGAGTGCTCTATTATGATGTTCTATGGCAATTTACTCCAAACTACCAGTAGGTGGCATTCACTCTTGTCCTAATTTTTTGATAAACTTGGCAAAGAATTTTGATAGGTGATTGCTAATCAGTTAATGAGTTGGTATGTAGACGTGTGTTTCTGGCTGTCCGGCCGCCTGCATTATACATACGGTGGCCGCCGGTGTACCTGCCACCGTGCCAAGGCAAAGATTCCGGAGAGTGCAAACAAGGAACACCTCACTAAATCATGCGAACTGTACCTGCTGCCCCAGCGGACAGCCTACCATATGCAGGCGTGGGGGCACTCCGCCGCTATATATTTCCCTGACGCCAATCCAGCTGAAGCAGCAGCAGCAGTTCAATAAGCTTCCCCTGATTAACTAGCTCCCTAGCCATTGTCGTTTCTTTCTTGCATAGCCAAGGAAAGATGGCGTCGAGGGGTGTGATGGTGGCGCTGCTGCTCGCGGCGGCGACGGCGACGTGCGCGCGGGCGCAGCTGCACGAGAAGTTCTACAGCGAGTCGTGCCCCAGCGTGGAGGAAGTCGTCAGGAGGGAGATGGTGAGGGCGCTCTCCCTGGCGCCCAGCCTCGCCGCGCCGCTCCTCCGGATGCACTTCCACGACTGCTTCGTCAGGGTAAGCTGAATTTGCATTCATCAATGTCTTTCTGGCTGTACCCCGTTGTGTGCTGTGCAGTGGCCTGACCACCGTGAAATGCAGGGCTGCGACGGGTCCGTTCTGCTGGACTCGGCCAACAAGACGGCGGAGAAGGACGCGAAGCCGAACCAGACGCTCCGTGGCTTCGGCTTCATCGAGAGAGTGAAGGCCGCCGTGGAGGAGGCCTGCCCCGACACCGTCTCCTGCGCCGACATCCTCGCCCTCATCGCCAGGGACGCGGTCTGGCTGGTGAGTGTAGTGTAGAACTGATTACTGTTGGAAATACCAGTAAGTGTAGGAGAAGAATCTCAATGGCGATCGCCGTTTTGCAGAGCAAGGGGCCATTCTGGGAAGTTCCTCTCGGCCGGCGAGACGGCAGCGTGTCCATCTCCAACGAGACCAAGGCGTTGCCACCCCCGACGGCCAACTTCACCGTGCTCACCCAGCTCTTCGCCGCCGTCAACCTTGACGCCAAGGACCTCGTCGTCCTCTCAGGTAACAAACCACACACCATTTCACCCAGCTCGATCGATCTTTACACTACTTCAGTCATGGCCGTCTGATTAATGGATCTATGCATGTACCTACAGCCGCGCACACCATCGGGACGTCGCACTGCTTCTCCTTCTCCGACCGGCTCTACAACTTCACCGGCAAGGTCAACCCCACCGACATCGACCGCACGCTGGAGCCGCAGTACATGGCGAAGCTGAGGAGCAAGTGCACCAGCCTCAACGACAACACCACCCTGGTGGAGATGGACCCTGGGAGCTTCAAGACCTTCGACCTCGACTACTTCAAGCTGGTGAGCAAGCGGAGGGGCCTCTTCCACTCCGACGGCGCCCTCCTCACCGACCCCTTCACCCGCGCCTACGTCCTGCGCCACGCCACCGGCGCCTTCAAGGACGAGTTCTTCGCCGACTTCGCCGCCTCCATGATCAAGATGGGCAACGCAAACCCGCTTACCGGCGGCCAAGGCGAGATCAGGAAGAAATGCAGCATGCCCAATCATTAATTCAACTTCCGAGGAAGAGAAAGGCTCCTTTGATTAATTTGTGACCATCTTTTTTCCATGTAAATTACTGTAAAAGATTGTTATACCTCCTCTCTGCCCCAATTTTTCTTTCATTAATTTAATTGTTTCGTTACATCCCTGTAAAGTTTCCACCAAGAACACATGATCATATTATAACACTGTTATTTCTCCCTTTGCACTATAAATTACTAGAGCACTGCTGCCTCTGACTGATGTAGATGCAAATCAATCATGCATGCAATTGCGCAAACCTGCCATGCATGATATGATTTAAGTAACAAAGTTGCTAAACCAATCAACACATCACATGCGCTGCCGTGCTAGGCGACACCCTGATCTCTGCTATTGACGACTATATAATTGGTGAGGCAGCAACATCTGGTCAAGAAAGGACTCATTATTGGATGCAGGACTCGTCATTTTTTCAGATCAGCATCTGATCTGATGTGTTTTCCGTTGTGTAAGCAGACAGACCCACGGCCTCTCTGGCAATAAACATTTCTGAGCCGGCGTGCAACTGATCTGCTGGACGTTGGTACAAAAGGGAAACGTTTATTTAAGTAGCCTCCCACATGCCATGCACAATTATGCATGGCTTGTTGTTGGCGCCATGCATCTCACCAAACCCAAAAGCTAACTTTGCAACGGTACGATCGAACACTTGCAATATGCCAGACGAACTAGGGTTGTACAAAACTGAAACGTGTGCAATAGAAGTATATTCAGTTTTGGTTTGGTGGGATATAGCATCAACAACAAGCCATGGCTAGTGGGACACCTAGGCTCTGGCCTCCACTGCCACTGTTGGCTCTAGGCCAAAAATCTGGTTCCCCTTTTGTTTGGATGATTTTTGTTTCGTGTCTTATTTGATCTTTTGGTAAGTAGAAATATTTGTGGTATCTTGATAACATCATATGGATTTTGTTTTTATTAATTCAATACTGGATTAGTGTATAATTTGTATTTTTATTGTGGAAATGCTAGTGTTTATTAGTAAATGATAGTGTACACTAGCAGGAAGTTTATCCCCAACATTTTGAGAGTTTATAAATTATTGAAAGTCATCTCACCATTTGACGGCTTTGTGGCCTGTCGGTAAGTAGTGGTCGTATGACTATTTGACCGACGACCGCGTGATAAGTACCATAGAAACATCATCTTGCACGGAAAAAAATCACTATGGATACTTTGCCAACCATGAACCACATGTTAGTTCCCGATAGTTGTGCCCTTAGAAGAGATTATTTAGGGAAACTCCAAAGCAATTCATCATCAAATCACCCTCAAATATCGGGATTGCGAGATCCGGGCATTTTTTACCATTCAACATGGAACATCAACTATACATGGAGTTTCCCTAGCGTGTGAGAATGGTGCCATGGTCCCGTGCTACTAGGTAGTTGCCCTACGTCCCAATGAGGTGGTCCTTCGCTCGGGCGTGCAAATGGCGCCATGGTCCTGCCCTACTAGGCAGTTGCCGCCACAGGCTGGAGGGTCTTAAACCTTCAGATCCAACGGCAACGATGAGTATATTTTGGCGACCAAATCTACTGCCAAAGGCAAGAACGGCGGAGCATGAGGTCGGTGTGGGATTATCGTAGTGTCATGAATTGTGATATTGATAGTGTCAGTGACCTTCCTCCATCGCATGTGCGATATGGTGGTCTTCGTCTTTCTGAGACTTTTGATCGCAAGTAGCACTTGTTGCGGCTTGATTGTTTGCTTGTGCAAGCATGGTATTCACTTGCGTGACATGTCACATTCAATACACATGTAGCTCGTGGGATAGAAGAAAGTGTTGGAGACCGCACATGTTGAGTCCAAATTGGTGGTGCTTCTCAAGTAGACGATCTTGGACTCCGACATTAAAATCCTAGGTCTAGCCCTAGTTTGTCATACCTTGCAATGGTGGTGTTTTTGCACCACCCTACTGAAGGCATTGCTCCGGTTTTCTTGAACTATGTATTCAGGGTGAAAATTCAGGATCTGATCTTTGATGGTTGGATCCGTCGACGACGGCATTAAACATTGTTCCCTTCCTAGAGGTGTTGTTGAAGAAACTTTCTCATTCACCTTTTGATACCAAGAGATGGTTGATGCGGATGGTCGTTGTTGCAGTTCTTCGATCATTGTTTGGATTGCGTCTGGGTTTTCCTTTTTTCCATGCCTATCGGCGTGAGTCTTTGTGTGTGATGTCTGCATTCCAATCATACAAAGACCGTATGTGTATTCAATATATTTGTATCTCTTGATGTTTTATTTTGAGTGAACAAAATTCAACCTTTATCAAGAGAGAGAAAAAAAACATGGGCTATGGACACTCAACAAGTTCAGAACTCGGCCTGAGTGAGCTTGGCTAGCCAACAAGTGGCCCAGCCAGCTTGGAAACAAACTTCATCAACCAGGGCTCGACGCCAACTCTCCTAGTACGGCAAAAGACCATCCATAATAAATCAGCAGCGACGAGCGACGGTGACGAAACAGGAGCACGCGTCCGTCCATGGAGCCGACACCGCTGAGCGAATCAGTGGCATCGCACCCGACCCGACGAGAGCATTCGATTCGAGTTCAAAGTCCGGCCGACGCGCGCACCCCTCACCTACCACCCAACCAACCAATCCCTCCCACCCTCCACCCCAAGCAAAAGCAACGGCAAAGCCTCCTCGAGGGCGGAGTCCGTCCTACTCCATCCATCCATCGCGTCACACGCCGGGACTACAGTCCGAAAACCACAGCGCAACCACACTCTTTCTTTGACCTTTGCTTGCTTGCCCCGTGCCGCTCCATCATCTTCCATCCACCTTTGCTCGTCCCCATTTCCACCCTCTGTTCCTCGACCCCTCGTCGTGTTTTCTCCATGTCCAGGGAGCCGCGGGCGCTGCTCGCCCTGGCCCTGGCGGCGGTCCTCGCGGCGGCCGGGTCGGAGGCGGCGCTGCAGTTCGGGTTCTACAATGCGACGTGCCCGATCGCGGAGGGCGTGGTGTTGGCGGAGATGCGCGACGTCCTGCAGCAGGACCCTTCCCTCGCGCCCTCCCTGCTCCGGATGCACTACCACGACTGCTTCGTCCAGGGCTGCGACGCCTCCATCATGCTCAAATCCACAAGAGGCACGGCGGAGCGTGACGCCACACCCAACCGCAGCATGCGGGGCTTCGACGCCATCGAGCGCATCAAGGCCAGGCTCGAGATGCTCTGCCCGCTCACCGTCTCCTGCGCCGACATCATCGCCATGGCCGCCAGAGACGCCGTGCACCTGGTAGTACAAGTTGGCTTTTGAGCATCTTCTTAGCCCGTGCCTGCTTAAGTTGCTGACTGATTAGTTGGGTTGCAGAGCAAGGGGCCGTGGTACGCCGTGGAGACCGGCCGGCGGGACGGCAACGTGACGGTGGCCGACTACGCCGAGAACGACCTGGCGCCGCCCGACTCCAACATCGTCGACGTCAAGACCTTCTTCAGCGTCAAGTCGCTCAACGCCAAGGACATCGCCGTCCTCTTCGGTACACCCACAGCACTCCTTCCCTTTGCTTTTGCTTTGCTTCTCGCCTGGACGGGACGACAGCAACATCCCAACAATGGCCGACGCCGTACGCATGCAGGGAGCCACAGCATCGGGACCTCGCACTGCGAGGCGTTCCAGAAGAGGCTCTACAACTTCACGGGCGCCATGGACCAGGACCCGTCGCTGGACGCCGGGTACGCGAGGAAGCTGAGGAAGCTCTGCCCGCGCCGCGGCGCCCGGGGCAGGACCAAGGTGCCCATGGACCCCGGCAGCGGCCTCACCTTCGACCTCAGCTACTACCGCCACGTGCTCGCCACCGGGGGCCTCTTCCAGTCCGACGGCAGCCTCCTCCACGACGCCGCCACCAAGGGCTACGTCGAGAGGATGGCCAACGCGTCTTCCCCCGACGAGTACTATCAGGACTTCGCGGCGGCCATGGTCAAGATGGGACGTACCGACGTGCTCCCCGACCACCTCGGGGAGGTCAGGGCCACCTGTGGAATTTTTGTTGACTAGCTCAGGGCTGCACTTGCACATAGCAATAGCATACACTGGTTGATCTCTATACTGATATCTGTTATACGAGTTCTCTGATCTTTCTACATGCTAATATTATTAACTAAAGGCGCAAAAGAGATGCAATGCCAATGTAAATCTCTACAGTTAAGTTAAAACGTTCAGTGCACATATGACATTCAATCCTGATAATAAAACCAAGCCAAATCATCTTCCTGTACGAAATAGTATGTAACTTAAATGTGTCCCTAGAGTTTTCTGTCACAAAGCACAGGTTTCACCATAGAAAAGCAGGAAAGCTTGCTTTGGAAAGAGCCACATCCACATCCAGTACAGTGCAGTGAAACTGTTCTTTAATTTGTTTAACTTTGGTTTCAGAAATTACACCTATTGTAAAATGAACAACTGTAAGTAAGAACTAAGCACATCTTTTAGAGACTACACACGCCACAAGGAGAACACTTGACACATTGATGCATACATTGCTATTTTTTACCCCATATATAGAATCCAGATGCTACTAATGCGCTTACTGCTCCAATGGACGCCAAAATTTTCACCTTCGAGGGACCTTTCCTAGTCACAGGTAATTCAAGTAAACTTTGTAGCTGCAAGGAAATTTGATGATTCAAGTGAGCATTATGAAAACAGATTTGTTCTCCCTATCAATTAACCAAGGAAAGTAATCTAAAACTAGTGATGAAATTTTTCTTCGTAAAAACGTGTAACACGAAATGTTATCGTAAAGAAGATCTTACCTCGATTGGCTGTTGCCAGTTTTTCTTTATCCCAGAAACATGCCCTTTTCCCACAACTGCCACCACTGAAGAATGTTCTCTTGCTAGCTTCAATAATTTGGAAGACATGTACCTATAAGAAAATTCAATAAGTTAAAGCTCAACTATTATTGTAACATTGAGAATAGCAGCCCAAAATGCTTTACAAAAGTGAAGTAATTTTGAAGGTACTCACATATCACGTTCATGGAGAAGTGTCTCCATCAGACTAGGAAATGCCTTACTCATCTCTTGAATAACAAGTGTTAGCATGTCAACATCATCCATGTCCTTTAACTGAATAAACAAGAATTGACATTGATATGTGAATACAGTGAAGTAATTATTTCTTGTACATTTGAACTAAAACCCCCAAAAGAGTACCATAGTGTGTTAACTCTCAAAATAGGAGCCCAGAGGATATTTACAGGAAACAAGACGGCAAGATGACATATAAGTGCTCACTGTAGCAAGTGTATCATCTAAGAAAACATACCATTTTGTTAAGATCTTCAGGGCTTGGTAAAAACAAGGACTGGAAAACAATGTAGTACAGAAATTTAGCCCTGTGCCACAACGACATTTTCCCCCAAGTTCTCCTCAGAGTGATCTTCAAAAGAAAAGGACAAACAGAATAACATAGAACAGCATCAGTTTCAGTACTTTCGAAAATTAAAAATTAAATCAGTAGCAAGATTTCAAAAGCGTAAGAACCAATATGACTTTCTGAATGTAAATATTATTATGCCAACGACAGCAGCAGTCAAGAGGTCCAACAATTAATATAAGACGGCCCCCAGTGATGCTCTAAATTTTATCACAAAAAGAAAATCCTACTATACAGCAACAACATGGTAACTAGATGCATATAACCTTTTGGGTACAATATCCAGAGCCAGCCTCATCAGTTTGACAAGCAAGATTGAGATTAAAAGTTTAAGAACAAGAAAGCAGCAACAACCACTTTTCAATCAATCTAATAACTAGATGCACATGACATTAGAAGATTGAGATTAAAAGTTCTAAGAACAAGCAAGCAGTAACAAGCACCTTTCAATCAATCCAAGCAGACAGATGCGTTCATAATTATGACGATGTTTATATAAAAAAACTAAACATTGAAAGCTATATCAGTAATAAGATGTGGAAATGTTACTGGCACATGAAAATTAGCAATTTATGTTTGATTCATCTGAATAGTTGAAATGAATTGTCCATGTTCTTCTATTGGATGCACAGAAAATAGCAACAATAAAAGTTGATAGCATTCATCCATGCAGGAATAAATTGGAATAATAACTGAATTACGTATCCGTGTAGACATGTCATTTGTTTCGTCCAGTACCCTTCAGAATGAAAAAAACAAACACGACCACTAAGTTCAATACCTGGACAGGGCGATCTCCAAGGATAACTTTGCCACCATAAGTCATTGCTTCCTCAAATGCCACTCGAAACTCAGCTCCAGGTAACACATCAAGCTGACTAGCAACCTTGGGTGCCAAAAGCAACATCATATCAGCTACCATGAACAGTAGTTAAAATAACAATGACTGTGCAGCAAGAATGAGTGCACACCTTTGCAAGGAACCAGCTATAGAGAATCCCAAAAGTGTTCATCTTCTTCTTCTTCCACATGTCAATCATTTCGTTCATGGTAGGAACCTATGGGCAAAATCAGATCAAATGAGGAAGGAGAAGAAATGATGATATTCTGCAATAAACATGCCAAACTGGAGATGATATCTTGAATAATCTACATGGTCTAATTTCGATAATACAAATATATATAATATTATAGTTCAATACATGCATTTAGATGATGGATCTGTAAAAACTATACACCAAGAGAACCACTGTTCATGTATCGTGCATGAAAAAGCAACTATCCAAGATTACAAGGGTTTATTATCCCAACGAAGATACAGCAGAAATATGACTTCAACTATTGTGATTGCTGTCTATGAGAACATGCACTGCAACATCCAGAGTGTGAAGCCCATTTTTTCAATAGTAGGTCAAATTATGAACAAATCCTCTTTGCACCAAAAAACTCTGAACAAGTATCTTCATGGGCAAACTTCTGTTGTGTTATCCAATCCAACTTGTTATTAGAGATATCTCTTGGGCAAACTTCACTCATGATTAAGATTTCTTCTCGAACTTTATACTAAAGATATCCAACAGAGTTCTTCATTGAGATTAATTTTGTGAATTCAAACACTATATTAAGTGTTTTTCTTCACCATTTGAGGGAATAAAAGATAAAGATCAAAGCACAACAGACTCAAAACTCTTCTAGTGCTTCCTGGGAATTTGATTTCAACTTGAACACAAGTACAATAGCTTCAATGTAATGAACCAACTATCATTATGGGATAAGCATATATTTCCTCCTTAGTGTCTAAGACATGTGGAATGTTCATACCTGAAGGTTTTGTGGTGTCAGAATGGTAACCCTGCTGGAACACAGTTCCAAGAAAACAGCCTACATTTGCAAAAAGAAAAAGGCATTCCAAAGAAATTAGTGGACAATCTCCAAGACCAATTACTAAAGAAAACGCTCTAAAACAGGCAGGCAACCTGCCAAATGATCCACCAATTGGTGAAACTACTGATGATAAGTAAAGAGAGGAAGAAACCTGAGGTTTCAGAAAGTTGATGACGGCTTGGACTTGGTCACATGATTCCTACAATAAATCAACAGTCAAGTTATCATCCCAAATTACAAATGTCCTGTTGACTGCTGTGGCCTTTTTTAGCACATAATGCACACTCAAATGAAAACCACTGGGGTACTACGGTACTTATGGTTTAGTACTAACGCACTTGCTGCAGTTCGGACAGAACTACGTAGTAATAAGCCAAAAAGCAATGCAACTTGTTTGCCTGGGCCAATGCGGATATACATTTCTACGTTTTTGTGCTTGGACTCTAAATCTTGGATCGACCAAACTTTCTTCGCTTCAGAAGTAAAATTACCCCGAAAATGGAACTAATGTACCAGCGTACTGGTGGTGTATAAACCCAATACAGTGCCAACCAACCAAGGGACTAGAACAGAAGGAAACGCTCAAGGATCCTGCAATTCAGGCTCGAAATCCGTGGCACGGGGACAGTGCAGGCAGGCTCACGCTCACCTGCGAGACGTGGGCGGTGCCGACAACGTAGACGCGGCAGGTCTCGGCCTCCCCGGCCGCCACGGCCTCGGGCGAAGTGTCGCACTCGAGGCACACCACCCCTCTGGCGAGCTCCTCGGGCAGTTCCCTGGGCCCGTCGGCGCCACGGTCCTCTCCCCCCGCTTCAGCTCCCGCCTCGGCGTCCGCGAACTCCGGGTCGTCCACGGTGGCCTCTCCGTTGGCCTCTCCGCTGGCCTCGGCGTAGACGTCGTCCTCGGAGGCGGGCGTGGCCGGATCCATGAGCAGGGAGAGCGGCGCGAGGCGGCGGGACGCGGCGAGGCTGCGAAGAGTAGGGGCGAGGGAGCGGCGGAAGGGGAGCGGCGCGGCGCGGGGCGGTTGAGGAGGGGTTCGGAGGAGGGGGAGGGGGGCGCGGTGGAGGAGGGGGCGGATCATGCGCCGGTGGGCGGCAGTTTGGGGTGGGATTGCTCGCCGTGCCGGACGGGCGCCGAGACTATGGGGGATGGGACGGCCTGTGACGTGGCCTCCGTTGGGGCAACGGCTGGGATCTCTCTGGCCGACGTGGGTGGCGCGATCCCGGCCGTTCGAACCACCCACGTGGCATCGCCACGCTGACTCGCTTTATTCGTTGCTTGCTTGAACTGTACCCTGTACACCCAGAGTACTTGCAGTTGCATGGATCATCGTCGTGCTCGTGCTCTCGTCTCCGGGTCACGAAGGCCTCCAGGACAACGGATCTTCTCGTCCAGATCACATGTGATCGATCCGGGCTTGTTTGGTGCACAGGGACCCATCCGGGATTTCAGCCAAATCCCGGGGTACAAAATTTCGGTCTTAAGAGGTGGGGAATTTTTTTTTCATCTTCCTCCCATAAAATGCACGTACATGAAGAATTCCTCCTTGGGATTTTTTTCCCGGAAAATACTTGTGTTCATCCGACAGATCCACGCGATGCGTCCTTCGCCTTCTGACACATGTATTAATAGATCCACCACTGAGTCAAAGATGCTTCACAACAGAGGCCTTGTTGCAAAGGGACTTCGCAACAAAGGTCATGTTGCAAATAATTGTATTGACTATCATGCCTCCAGCGTGTGACACGTGTACTAGGTAGGATCCGCCTCTTAGTCAAAGATGCTTTGCAACAAAGACCTTGTTGCAAAGGAACTTCGCAACAAAGGTCTTGTTGCAAATGACTGTGTTCATTATCGTGACTCAAAAACATTTATGCAACAAGAATTATGTTGTTCGTATTGTAAAAAAAAATCGCAACATCATTTGTGTTGCAAAAAAATTCACAACATTGCTCGTAGTGCAATAAAAATACAATTTACAATCTCATTTGTAGTGCAAAGAAACTTCGCAACATCATCTACTCCCTCTGTTCCGTAATATAGGTCGTTGTGATACATGTTTCGACCAGGTGAAAACAAGCAAAATGACCAGGTTACCCCTATTTTATTTTGCAAAATTTCACAACATCATCAACACATATGATCCCACATAAGTATGATATTATCCGTATTTCAAACGAAACCATGACCATTTCACTCCACTCATCTTCGTTTCACTCCACCTCAACCTCCTCTTCGATGATCTTCGTTATTTACCAGCATGGCGGCAACGGATCCGACTCCGATATTCCGTGATATGGTGTTCCCTGACTCCAGGAGGAGAAGATGGTTGTTTGCCTCACTTGTTGATGGTACCGGTAGGAGAATGTGTGTCTGTGGATCGACCTCCTTTAGCAAGAGTCCACTGCGCTAGGCAGAGCATGCCGCTCGAGTCCAATTACCATCTCAAAGACCGAGTGGTGCCGCAACAACAGGGTGGCGTCACAACCACTATGGTGGCAGCTTTTCCCCACCTCACTGTGATTCGAGTCGTGTGTGTACACTAGCATGGGCGAGCATCGTACCCATTGTCATCGGATGCGAGCGCGACAAGTAGGGTCCTCTCAAGGATTCATGCGCGACGAAGGCGGAATCGCCCGTCACCTTGACACAGGAAGCTCTTCGCGCTCAGATGTTGGAGAACCATCAAAGACGGATAGCCCATGCCCTTGAAAAGGAGAAACACCGAGTAGTATGCACCATGGTAGGACTGTCTCCACGTTAGGAGGAGGACGAGTATGACCGATCACTCAGCTTCGGCAGTGAGCAAATCGACCTCGACCTTGATCAGTTTTGCGTCTTCGACCGCTACTTTCGCGGAGAAGACGACATCAACGGCGGCAAGAGGGGCAAAGGAAAGGGCTGGTGTGGATTAGCCAAGATTTTTAATAATATAGCATGTCAAATTTTGGTAGCCCAATGACATGTATTATATTGCATGGATATTATGGAACTAGAGGAGACGATTTAAGGTATTCAATTGTCGAAACAAAATTTAAAGGTGTGGTTGGTCACTGAGTTGGGTATCCTGATTATCGAAGTTGTGGAGAATCCATTTGGGGGAAAGGCACTTCATCCATATATAGAAAAGAGTATCATGAAATTCCATTTTTTTTCTCCTAGTGTTACCACCGCCACCACACCCGAAGTTACCGCTTTCGGGTGTGCAAGATAACACCTCTCAAAGTGATGATGGTGGTGGTAGGGAGATTCCTAATGGTAAATGGTTCTGGTGCCCATGCCACGGTTCCCCCACCGGTTGCATATGGCCCCGCTACATTTGTCATGTCTCCTATCATGCATTTAGGTCCTCCTTCCTAGAGGGCCCAGCAGAGGTGGCGACTGTCAAGGAGTTAGAATCGAGTAGGGCCATGTTGAAAGAGGGGGTTGGGACAGGCACTGGTGGAGGCGGATGCATCATGTAGAAGTCCGGTGTAGGCGCCGATGGTGGCGGACACACCGAGTAGAAGGCATGAGACAGGTCCAGTAGATCATTGCGAGCCATGATGAGCACCTAAAGGTTGAGGCATTGTTCCTCTAGTTTTTAAGAAATGACTGGACCATGATGAAGGTGGGGAGACGGTAGCACGTCATGTGCAGGACGACATACTGAAGGCGCTAATCGAGGTCGTGCAGGACATTGTGGACGAGCTTGCATCCTTGATGCGATGCTCGAGATCCCGGAGTGTGTCTGTCGTGTTTGAGCCGAGTAGTATAGTCGATGATGGAGAGATCCCCTTTGGTGAAGCTGTGAAAACCATCTAGGATATAGGTGGCTCGTGTGTCGCGGTTGCTGCAAAGAATAGAACCGAGAGAGCGCCAGAGGGTGTACGTCGTGTCTTTGCGCTCCTCAGTGATCTTAGGGTGTGTCTAGAACTCGGTTATAGAGAAGTCTTGTTGCTACGATCGGCATGGCTGGATGCTTCAAATGGCGATGAAAAATGTTGTGACGGTACAACAACAACAACAACAACAACAACATATGCTATAAAAGTGCTACAACCGTCAATGAAGGATGTTGCGATCGATGAGATGACGTGCTATCATCCACGGGGACGACATGTTACAACCAACAAAACAGATGTTGCAACATTAGAAAAAAATGTTGCAAACGATGAAACAAATAAATGCTTCAAAGTCAACTAGAACTTGGTTAAATCTAGTGAATTTTAGCAAGCCCATGTGCATAAATAAATACTATCAAACCAATTGTCGCCGTGAGGAGACGTTTTCGTCGATAGCGAAGGCGTCTATGGTGATTTCGTTAAATTTTAAGACTCGTCGAATCAAGATCAATCTCTCAAATGTGCTCATAGGGATAGGATATAAATGTATACATTCATAGGGATAAATGTATGTACGTAATTATGAGCGTATACTATCTCCTAAAAAAATAATTGCCATCGTGTATATGTTCAGCTTATCTGCATTCAGCATGGCTCAAGAAGAAAACAGCCCGACAGAGAGGCCCTCTTTTAAAATTGCCACGCGATCGCCGTGCATGCATCATCGTCCTATAGTCGTGCTCTTTTAAAATGGAGGCTAATCCTGTACGACCCCATGTGAGAGAGCAGCCCCCGGCAGTGGCCCACTGCCCAGCCAGCCATGTCGTATATGATTATTTTCCTTTTAAAATTGCCGCGCGATCGCGTCTTGATCTCCTCGGTTCACCATGGCTATCTTCCCCACTCCCCGCCGGGGCTTTCGCTTACCTCACAGCCACCTGCTTCTGCTCGGCCTCACCGACGGCATCCATTCTTGCAGCGACACTCCACCCACACCCGTTGTTCGTTCCAAATCGAAAAAGCTCCAAAAAATGGCATCGGCGGAGCACGGAGAGAAGCTACGGATCCTCCTCATCCCCTTCTTCGCCACAAGCCACATCGGCCCCCACACCGACCTCGCCGTCCGCCTCGCCGCGGCAAGGCCGGGCACCGTCGAGCCCATGTTAGCGGTCACCCCGGCGAACGTCTCGGTTGTTCGATCGGCGCTGGAGCGGCACGGCGCGTCCGCGGCAACCAGCGCCATAAAGATTGCAACGTATCCTTTCCCGGAGGTGGACGGCCTCCCGCCGGGCGTCGAGAACCTCACCGCGGCCGGCTCCGACGCGGGGCGCATCGACGCCGCCGCCATCGACGAGGCGCTGACGCGGCCCGCGCAGGAGGCGCTCATCAGGGAGCTGTCCCCTGACGCCGTCTTCACCGACGTCCACTTCTTCTGGAACTCCGTCATCGCCGGCGAGCTCGGCGTGCCGTGCGTTGCGTTCAGCGTCATCGGCCCCTTCTCATCCCTTGCCATGAACCACCTCAGCGGTGGAGTCGACGCCGGCGAGTCCGGTTGCCAGGAGGTGATCGTGCCACGTTTTCCAGGCCCGGAGATACGGATCCCGAAGACCGAGCTGCCGGAATTCTTGAGGACCGAAATAAACCAATTCACGAGCCCGGTCTCGGCGGGGAAAGCCAGGTGCTTCGGTATCGCCTTCAACACTTTCTTTGACCTGGAGAGGCAGTATTGCGAGCTGTACGCGCGCTCTGGCCACGCCAAGCGTTCCTACTTCGTCGGGCCACTGTCGCTGCCGTTGCCACCGGCCGGAGCAACCGCCGGCGAGTCACCGTGCATCCGTTGGCTAGGCTCCATGCCGGCATGCTCGGTCGTGTACGTGTGCTTCGGCACCTACGCTTCCATCTCTGCAGATCAGCTCCGGGAGCTGGCTCTCGGGCTGGAAGCTTCTGAGAAGCCGTTCCTGTGGGTGCTGAGGGCCGACGGCTGGGCGCCGCCGGCGGGGTGGGAGGACCGTGTCGGGAAGAGGGGAATGCTCGTCAGAGAGTGGGCCCCACAGACCGCGATACTGGCGCATCCGGCCGTGGGGGCGTTCCTGACGCACTGCGGGTCGAGCTCGCTGCTGGAGGCGGCGGCGGCCGGCGTGCCGATGCTGACGTGGCCGCTGGTGTTCGACCAGTTCATCGAGGAGAGGCTGGTGACGGACGTTCTGAAGATCGGAGAGAGGGTGTGGAGCGGGCGACGGAGCACGAGGTACGAGGAGCAGGAGACGGTGCCGGCGGAGGCGGTGGCGCGGGCCGTGGCGGGGTTCTTGGAGCCCGGAGGAACAGGGGAAGCGGCGAGAGGCAGAGCGCAGGAGCTTGCCGTCAAAGCTCACGCGGCCGTGGCGGAAGGAGGCTCGTCGTACTGTGACCTGCGCCGTCTGGTTGATGACCTTGTAGAAGCAAGAGCGGCCGCCGGTGGCGCGAGCACGCCGTCGCGACCTTGACCATCGGCGACTGAAACTGTACTCCAAGAGTGCAGACATGCGTGCATGGGTGTATGTACTCGGTCGCTCTCCGGTGAATGAATGGCATTGTCGCAGACTCGCAGAGCTGTAGATCATGTATTGTGGGTTAATAAAACTTGGTAGCGGCCATCACGATCCCAATTCCAAGCTCAGCTGATCTAATTTCAAGCTCGGTGCGTTATCAGATGTCATCACTCGTGTTCCACCAACACTGACTGAATGACATCCCTCTTCTACTTTTTTTTTCCAACGAGTTAAATCGCGCGATGCTAGTTCCTCAGTACTTAGAGGCTATGACCAGGCCATACAGCAATAGTATACTCGATGGAACTATAATGTATAATCAGCCAGAGGATATGCAATTATGTTTTGTTTTTTTGGGATCTTTTGCGGAATGAACTCGTTAGGGCATTTCGCCGACAGAAACCACCCACGGGTCACCGTTGGTGTCGAAAAAAGCTTAGGGATGACAAAAAAACCACTGGATCCAAGCTCCACCTCAAACCGCGTCAATGGCGTCCGGGGTGGCCACGACATCTCCGACAATGGCACACCGCCCTCACGCCGCACCTACTGGAGGTAAACGGGCTCAAAAGCCGACGACGGCGGCGACGGTGCTCGCCGAGGCAGCTGCCAAGAAGGAGATGAAGAAGACCGCGACGGCGCATCGTCCAAAGCCTACATATCGTGCGGCAACTCCGACTGCTCCGGTGTGAGCGGCGGTCGCAACCGGCAACAAAAAATCGCGTCCGCCAAGCGCTCAATGAAATACCAACAAGTTAAACATAAAACATCGCGTCCCGCTGGTATTCTGTAGTGATTGCCCGTGATCAGTAGTGATTGTTTATAGTGCTTGCTTTCACATTGTAGAGCGGAGACGAACACAATTTTTGGATAAAAGGCTTTATTACTCAATAAATAAGTACACCCGGCCTTTGCATAACTAAGATGCACACAGCCGCAAAGTCACCAAACGGAAAAAAGCAAACGAGCGTACAACAAGTTACAAATGAAAAGAACTATCGCCACTCAAGGCAGCTCTATGCGTAGATCACACGGCCACCCATGTTGGATAAAAATATCTCTCGCCACTGCTTCCAGTCGTGCACACGCCTCCATAAAAAGGCCTCGATATTCCACCCGTTGTAAGATGGACCACGAACGGAGAATACCCGTGCATCGATAAAGAACCTGCAACCAAGTGAAAATTTTATCAGAAAAGATCTTGTCATTTCTACAAAGCCAGAGTGACCATATTACGGCGAGCGCTCCTATCCTCAGAATGGTTTTAAGTTTATTATCTATCCCGTTAACCCAATTGCCAAAGATATTAGCAACGGATGTGGGTTGATATAAATTTGAAGCCATGTGGATAGCTGACCAAATAGAACGTGCAACCTTACAAGTGAAGAAAAGGTTTTTTATTGTCTCATCATGAGCACATGAAACACATTTCTTACTCCCTTGCCAGTTGCACCTGACAAGATTGTCTTTCGTTAGAATGACACCTTTTCGAAGATACCATGCAATGACCTTAATCTTTAGAGGTATCTTCATTTGCCATATTTTATAATTATTATCGACTGGTATTTCAGGTTGGACAAGCGCCCTATACATAATTGAATTCGAGAAGTAAAAGAATCCAAAATCTTTCCATTGAACTTCACCAAATATTTGACTGAAGAAACAAAAAACATAATTCGAGAAAACCACTTTGAGGAGAATCCCCATTTGAGCAAGGCCTTCTCCAAGAAATCCCAGTCAACGCGATCATATAGGCTTTTAAAAGATCTGGTTTAATTTGTATGTACATAGGGCCGGTGTGCCGCCCCCTAGAGCCTGGATATGGTGAATACACTCAAAATCAAGGATAGAGTTAATCAAAGCCAAGAACAACTTCCAGTTAAAAATAATTCAAGAAGATCTGGAAGGGAAAAATGCATTCTCGACAAATGATTCTATTTTTATGCCAAAAGAATGGAGTGTCATACGTCAAAAGGAAAGCTCTTGCACACATTTGTTAATCTAGAAAGGGATCAAATGATAAGGCTAATTTTCTGCTGATACCAAGTAAATAATGAATGGATGATTCCAACACATAGAAGTGATATGTGGAATGGAATATTCATCTTTATCTTGGTGAAGGTTCACTCCTTTTAAAGGACTTGAGCATGTGGTATGTGTAGTGCTATGATATCACTGGTTCTTCATTAGGTCAACAACTAAGAGTATCTTAGTTATGAGCTTGGTCCTCAGGTAGGTAAAAGACTTTGAGATATTTAATTAAAAGATGAATTTTGTGTGCTTGTTTTTTCTTGGGGTAGGTTATAATGAATTTGTTAGCTTGTTTAGATAAGCCTATTAGGCAATGAGAGATTTAACCAAGTACACTATCATCATCCAAATGTCGCATGACACTGTAATTTCGGCAAAAACATAACTACGCGACAAAGTCCCCAAACTTCTCTCCAGGGAATAATGAAGTTGTTATATCATGTAAAACTACAATTTATAGTTACACATACAATAAGATTGGACATAAGGTTGGGTAAAAGAGTAATGCTTTTCTCCGATTTCTCTCTTTTTACTTCGTCATATTTATTGCATTTCCTATGAACACCTGTAGAGGCAGACTCTTGCATGACAACTCATTCCTCTTACTTCTTCATGTGTCTCTTCTCCACATAAGAAGTAAGGCCTTGTAAGCGAGTTATATGGTTGTTATTGTACTTTCTCTAAGGTGCGGAGTGCACAATTCATGACCATCATTCATCCATAGTTCTTGTGCTTCTTATGCCTAAATCGCTGCATTAGTCAAACTTAAATTGCTAGTGAGCGAAATAGGAATGAATCATTGTAAAACAAAGAAGTATGATGATGAGCTTATTCATTTTTGGCTTAATGAAGGCTTGCTCCTTATAAAAGGACGTGTGCACGTGTTAGAAGTAGTGACATGATGTCACCGGTTCCCAACCAGTTCAATAGCCAAACCCTTAGTTACGAGTTTGGCCTTCAGGTAGGTAAGAGCCTATGGAATATTTAACAAAATGATGAATTTGTTGTCTTGTTCTCCATGGGTAGATCAACAATTATGAGAGATTTAAAGAAGATATGGTGATTTTCTTGAACTTGTTTGTCCTCGGCTAGGTGAGCCTATTAAACTACGACAGATTTAACCAACCGCACTACCACCATCTAAATGTTGTCCCGCAGAACTAAAATTATGATCTCGACACACAGAAAATACTAAAAGGCAAGGTTCTCTCACCTCTTGGCGTGTAACCAAATACCGGACAATAAAAACTAGGTGGGGGGGGGATACGGAGAAAAGGGGTGTTGAGTGTCTTTTTTAACATTGAAAGCTAGGATTCACCCTATGCAGACTTTGACTTGCTTATTGGAGCACCTTTTAAGCATAGAGCTACACTCTATGTACCGAAAAGGCAAATCACACTTTGACTAAATTCTAGAAATGATTGTTCAAAAAGTAATAAATCGGCCTCTACCCTCTAGTGCATCGTTGGATCATTTTTGTACCTATTTGCTATCTCTCAAGTTCTATTCCAAAGGGCTCGAATTAATTCCCCTCCACGAGTTGACCCTCATGTCGAACGCATCATTGCTCTTCTGTAGAGTATGATACCCCCTTGCAAATGCATAGTTCCTAGTTCCTCCTATATATGCCTACAATGACCAATGTGAAATCTCTAGTGTGTACAAACCAGAAAAATAATTAACGAAATAATAATGAATAATTTCAATATGGAGAATGAGAGGAGGAATAAGCTATTCATCTTTGGTATGGTGAAGGCTCACTCTTTATAAAGTACTTGGGCACATTGTAGATGTAGCGACATGATGTCGTTGTTCTTCTTAGGTCAATAGGTAAGAATTCCTTAGTTAGGAGGTTGATCCTCCAGTAGGTAAAATAGAATGAGTTCTTTAACCAACACATTCTTTTGTTGTGCTTGTTTCTCTCCGAGCAGTTATAGCGAGAGCCTTAAAAATGAGGATGTTTCTTGTCCTTGTTTTTTTAGGAACACAATACAACTCTGACGCTCACAAACACGAGTATACAATCACTCCTATGACGCACACACGCACACCATATCCCTATGAGCATCTTCGCAATACTGAGCCAGTACATCATCTTGAGATTAACGAAGTCACCACCTCGTTTTCGACGGGAACGTCTCCTCCCACTGAAAGCGCATCACCGGAAGCCCTGGAATAAATCTAGGAAAATGCGAGCACCATTGTCAAATCCGGGATTTGAACTCTGGTGGGCTGGGGATACAACCATCCACCTAACCAACTCAACCACAGGTTGATTCGCTTCTTGTCCTTGTTTTTCCTCGGGTAGGTGAGTCTATTGGGCAATACGAGGTTTAACCAACTACACTACCAGCATATAAATGGCGTCGTCTAATACATCAGAATTGAACAATATAATATTGACACAAAAAAGAGGGCATAACCAAACACTAACGAATACAAGGGGAAACTAGCAAGAACTATGGAGAAAAGTGATGGTCAATATCTTAGGGTTTACAGTGCACAAACTTTCACTTCCTTACTAGATCATCCTTTTAAACTGAGAGTTGCACCTTCTATAAACATGTGCAACACGCTCCATATTCTCGTGCAACTCCATTATATGGAGACTCAATGTTGAAGGTTGTTGACCAAGAAGTACTGATAAATCAATGCTTCCGAAAACTCAGTCCCTGTGTCTATTCAGCCTGGGCGTTCGGGTTAACTCAGTCTCCTACGCTTTGTTCAAGAACATATGCAACTATTTGCTAGCTCTCGAGTACGATCCAAAAAAGATCCAATTAATTTTGGTTCCTAAGTTGTTTCTCTTGGACCATGAACCGACCTCCAACCCTCTTATGTGAAGGGTGATGTTGGTGTTGATGCTGATGCAAATCCCTAATTCATGGTGCCTCATATGCCTACACCAGCCAAATTATATCCCTAATATGCATATACCAGATAAATAATGAATGAACTAAGAATGAACATTTTCAACACATTGAAGTGAGATGAGGAATAAACTATTCATCTCTATCTTGGTGAAGGTTCGCCCCTTTTACAGAACTTGGGCATGTGGTAGATGTAGTGATATGATGTCCTCGGTTCTCCATTAGGTCAATAGCTCCGAAATTCTGCGTTATGAGCTTGGTCCTTCTGTAGGTGATAGACGATGAGATATTTAATCAAATGATGCATTTGTTGTGCTTGTTTCTGTTCGGGTAGGTTAGAAAGAATAAGAACTTTAAATAAATCATGATTTTTTAATTGATCTTGTCCAAGTAAGACTATTGGACAATAAGAGATTTAACCAACTACATTGTCATCATTCAAATGCAACCATCTCAAACTATTTCACTATAACCTCGAAACCAAACAAAATATGTGACAAAGTTCCTATACCTCTTGGTGTGTAACTAGATACCAAAGAAAATGAAAGGAGAATGGCAGAACTATGGAGATAAGTGATGAGATCGATATCTTCTTATCATCGACAACAAGGGTTTACAGTGCGCAAACTTTCACTTGCTTATTAGATCTTCTTTTCTAATTAAGAACTACACCTTCTGTAGTCGTATGCAACGCACTGCATATTCTTGTGCAACCCTACTAGATGCAAACTCAACCCTGAAGATTGTTGATCAAGAAGGATCAAGAAACTGATGCTTCTAAAAACACAGTCCGGATGGCTATGTAGTTGTTTCTTAAACTCAGTTTTGAATACTGAAAAAGGCCATAAGCCCATGATGAACAAATGGTGAAGATGCTGGCACACAAAACTTCGAACATCCGTTCATTAGCGTCGCCTATCCTATGTTAAAGATGTTGCGCAAATAATGTGGCGTGGATTACAAAATTAACACGTTACTGCACCACCACCATTATTTCAAGGCGGTTGCTAGGCGTAAGCCGTCTGATCTTAGAAAAAGATCAGCCGCTTCACCAGCCGTTCGATCGGGTGTTGAATCACAGGCTTTCGTGTGCATCGCGTTTTCGTTCACCTAAGTACCTGACGCGACAAACCTCTCGACTATGTAGCAGCAACACCTCGACCAGCAATGCAACGTGTTGCTCTTGAAATAGCCTCGCCGTCGTAGCCCATATGCAGCACCCCATGGCAGGTGATGCGCTGTCGCAGTACCGGCAACCCCCAATGATGCTTCATGGCAACACGGGCGATCTTGCGTCACAAGACCGGCAGGCGGCAGCCCGTTGCTGCTTCATGGCAACACTGGCGACCTCCGGAGATGCTTCATGGCAACACCAGCTACCTCTGGACAACACCGACGACCTCTGGAGATGCTTCATCGCAACACCGGCGACCTTCGGACAACACCGACGACCTCCGGATATGCTTCATCGCAACACCGGCGACCTCCCGACAACACCGACGACCTCCGGAGACGCTTCATCGCAACACCGGCGACCTCTGAACAACACCGGCGACCTCCGGAGATGCTTCATCGCAACACCGTCGACCTTGGGGATGCTCCATTACTGCGCCATCACAGCGAGGAGGATGCTGCAAAAAAACGGCGAGGCTGCAGCACCCCGTTTCCAGCTTGATGCACAGACGGATCGCCGGCGAAATATCTTGCACTGATGCGCACCAACGGCAGATGGACGAGCTTGTTGCACACTAGCACCGAGCCACCGATGGTTTGGCCTGGCTTGCAGCGGTACCCCGCCGGGCATGTGCTTGCTTTGCAACAGGAGGCTGTGATTTTGGAGGTAGCGACATATTTTTGGAGATGGAAGAGAAGGTGAGAGCGGTGGTTGTCGGCGCTGAAGGCGTATGTCCCTAACGCCGGTGGGCTAGATGAGATCCATCAGGAGTAAGAGAGAAGAGAAATGGGAGGGAGGGGAGCTTTCTGGGGAGACGTGGTTCTTCCAGTTCTTCAGAATCTGATTCTGGAACACTACCTGTAGAATCATCTGCCCACAGAATCAACCGTCCAGTTCTTTTCTGCGATTCCAGTATGCGATTGTTGTATAAGTTGTAGGTAGTGAGAGAGGATGAGATAGATAGCTTGGGGGGAGAGAGAGAGGTCGACGCTGGAGGCCGGGGACGGGACGCGGTGACTCGACAGAGGCCGTTCGGCGACTCGACGGAGGCTGGGGACGGGAAGCAGCAACGGCCCTTCCGGCGACCGGGATGGGGTGACGGCGGAAGTGGCCCTTCCGGCGAGGAGTGCCGGCGGCCCTTCTGGCGAACGGGGCTGGGCGGCGGCGGAAGCAGCCCTTCCGGCGAACGTGGCGGGGCAGCGGCGGCAGCGGCCCTTCCGGCGAACGTGGCGGGGCGGTGGCGGCAGCGCCCCTTCTGGCGAACAGGATGGGATGGGATGGGATTTTTCCCGTCGGGCTCGAGTGGCATTTTGATCGTAAATACAAGTGCTTAATAGGGGTAGTTGGAAAAATCGAACAGTTTTCTTTTGTGGGAGCTCGCAGAATCGCCGGAATCGTGGGTTGGAGGCGATTTTGGATTGCACTAACGATTCTGGTGATTCTTAGATGATTCTTGGAGTAGAAAACGAGTTTTTTTGTGATTTTGATTCTCCGGGCAGCAATTCTTCAGAATCGAGCTAAAAGAACTGGCCCCAAGTCCAAGAGATAAGAACAACCAGCGGGCAAGTGGGTCTGTGGGGCACGTGGCGTGCTGTGAAGGAGGCCAAAGCTTAGGCACAAGGCTCACTTGCGTTAACTTTTTCGCTTTTGTTGCATCTGACACATGATAAATGTTACGACTGTAGTATAAAATGCTACTATCTGTGTTAATATTATACTAGTAATATTATTATATTGATCTATGTTATTTTTTTGCTAAACGGATGTACTTAATAGTATTTTAGTGTTAAGCGCATTCATTTGGTAGCATGATATAAAAATGTTACTAATGATTTTTCCTATAACAAAAAAGATGAAGTGTGATCGTTGATGATGGGTCCCGAATTTTGTTGCAACCATTATAAAAAAAACTTCAAGCGTAGATTAAATTTGCTGCCACGAATTGAGTAATTTTTATCAAAAAAAATTTTGCAATAGTGAAAAAAATGCACACAATAAAATTTTGTTGCATCCATGTACCAAAAAGGTTGCAATCGATAGGAAAAATGTTACCACCTGCGATTAAAATTTGTTAACACAATTTTTTTGCTGCAAAAAACACTAAAAATAAAAAGGATGCATCCGTGTACCAAAATTTTTGCGAAAGTACCGCAAATGTTGCAAAGATACCGCAAATATTACAGTAAAAGACAAAGAAATACACGTAAATCTGAACCGTTAAATCGCGCAGATCAGACGGTCCGCGTTTGACCGGCCGAACTGAAGAGCCGGTTCCGAAAAGATAATCAGTCGGGTGAATCGGGGCGTTTTCCTTATTTCCATTATTCAGGCAATGGGATGACAGAAGAAAGAAATTCAGAAGACACACGTCGTAAACACACAGGACATTCTTATGTAGGAATGGGATCTCCATGGCCGCGGACACCTCAAGATGACCGGTTCAGCTAGACCTCAACAGCGACGGCCACCCTTGCTTCCATCAGATCGTCGATAAGCTTTTGCAGATCACTGTACGACGACCCGCCTTCCGCCACGGCGGCATGAGCCTTCCCGGCGAGCTCCTGCGCCCAGCCCCTCGCCGCCTCCCCTGTCCCTCCGGGCTCCAAGAACCTGACCACGGCCTGCGCCACCGCCTCCGCCGGCACAGTCTCCTGCTCCTTGTACCTCGTGCTCCGTGGCCCGCTCCACACCCTCTCGCCGATCTTGAGAACTTCCGTGACCAGCCTCTCCTGGATGAACTGGTCGAACACCAGCGGCCACGTCAGCATCGGCACGCCGGCCGCCGCCGCCTCCAGCACAGAGCTCGATCCGCAGTGCGTCAGGAACGCCCCCACGGCCGGATGAGCCAGGATCGCAGTCTGCGGGGCCCACCCTCTGACGAGCATCCCCCTCTTCCCGACGCGCTCCTCCCACCCTGCCGGCGGTGCCCACCCCTCGGCCCTTAGCACCCACAAGAACGGCTTGCCGGAGGATTCCAGTCCAAGAGCCAGCTCCCGGAGCTGATCTCCAGAGATGGAGGCGTACGTGCCGAAGCATACGTACACCACCGAGCATGTGGGCATGGAGCCCAGCCAGCGGATGCACGGTGACTCGCTTGCGCTTGCTCCGGCCGGTGGCAACGGTAGCGACACTGGTCCGACGAAGTAGGCGCGCTTCACATAGCCGAGGCTCGCGAACAGCTCGCAGTACTGCGTCTCCAAGTCCAAGAACATGTTGAAGGCGACGCCGAAGGATCTGGCTTGCCCCTCCACGACCGGACTTCTGAATTTACCTTGTTTAGTCCTCAAGGACTCCGGCAGCTCGGTCTTCGGGATCCGTATCTCCGGGCCTGGAAAACTCGGCACGACCACCTCCTGGCAACCGGCGTCGGCGTCGACTGTGCCGCCGAGGCGGTCCATGACGAGGTTCGAGAAGGGACCGACGACACAGAAGGTAATGCACGGCACGCGGAGCTCGCCGGCGATGACGGAGTTCCAGAAGAAGTGGACGTCGGTGAAGACGGCGTCGGGGGACAGCTCCCTGATGAGCGCCTCCTGCGATGGCCGCGTCAGCGCCTCGTTGAAGGATGCGGCCTCGATGCGCCACGCGTCGGCCCCGGCGGCCGAGAGGTTCTCAACGCCCGGCGGGAGGCCGTGAACTTCCGGGAACGGGTAGGTGGCTATCCTGACGGGGCTGGTCGCCGCCGAGAAGCCGTGCCGGTCGAGCACCGACCGCACGACCGTGACGTTGGCCGGGGTCACCGCCACCGTGGGCTCGACGGCGCCCGGCCTTGCGGCGGCGAGGCGGACGGCGAGCTCGGTGTGGGGGCCGATGTGGCTGGTGGCGAAGAAGGGCACGATCAGGATCCGCAGCTTCACGCCGTGCTGCTCCGTCGAGGCCATTTCCTTGATGCTACTTTGTGCTTTGGAAGAATGGTGTCAACTTTTGTAGCGTTAGCACCGAACTGAAGCTCCTAGATGCCACAGAAGAAGAACATGCTAATACTGTACTAGCACAGTGAGTACAGTTCTCCGTGAGCTAGCTCTTGGACTGGAAGCCTCCACGAGTACAACAACTTGTAAAATAAGGGAGTCAACTTGGGTAGCGGTAGCAGTGAAGTGAAGTGAAGCTCGTGGGGGCTCCGACGTCGATGCCAACTGCTAGCAGATAAATGCACGAGGGCTCTCCTAATGCATTGTATCTTAGCACAGTATCGTAGGAGCAATAAAAATTTAAGATACAACCATCAAAATGCATTATTTTTTAAGGGTTGTATCTTATTTAATGATTTTGGTCTTATGCACATATGTGATTGGTTTAACAATGCTTTTTGCATATGACCACGTATCCTGCAAACGAGGTGGTGGGGTGAGGGTGCGGAGGGGGGGCGAGAGGGAGGAAGAGGGCTAACATTGCTGAAGGAGCAGCGATCATCGTTGTTCTTCAGAGATCTTTGAGCGGTAAATCCTTGTTGGTTTCAGCTCGGGCTGTCGATGCCGATCCAGACATACACGGCCCACTCCCGGCTAGTGCCAGTCAGCTCGGGAGCCCGTACATGGTGGTTGTGAAGTCGATGCCCAACAAGACACACTGCTGCTGCAACAGAAACAAGGAACGCGACTATTTCGGTTTTGAAGACAACTGTCGGAAGTATCTACTGTGGGCTCAAAATTTCATTGGAATTTGCAAAGTCAATGATTTTAAGAAAATACAATGCTGGCCAAAATGGCTGTCAATTTAACTTATAAAGAATGCTAGCCTCCCCCGCTCCCCCTCCAGGGAGCTCCCGGGGACAAGCTTCGTCAACCGTTTGATCTGCTTTTTTGAGTGCTGCCAGCCGTTGGATCGATTGATTGCTTGCCTGTTGTTTTCCTATGTGGTAGAATCTTTAGGTCAATGACTTGTGGGGTCTTTGTGTGCTTATGGTAGCTGGGTAACTCTTCCTTAGGCGAATTTTTTTTACCCAGCCTCCGCACCCGCCGCGACCTAAGGTGTACTTTTTTTTTGGAAAAGAGAATATATGAATATCGAAATGATACCAATTACACCCCGCCTCTACAACTACACACTGTCCAAAAGGCAGTACGGATGCATCCAGCCAACCAAAACAAAAAGAGAAAAAAATAAAAAGAAAGGTCCCGCTACAGAGTTCGATCCTTGCAGCAGCAGCACAACAACCACCAAGCCAACACATGATGTCCAATTCTTCAAAAGCACCGTCTTCTAGAAGGAATCAGTGCCAGTCACAACCAATTAAGGCCAGACCTTGGGTTTTCACCCTGAAGATAATCCCCGCTCTCAAAACAATGTTTTCAGCAAGACCATTGCCAGGCACAACCAATTAAGGCCAGACCTTGGGTTTTCATCCAGAAAGGTGGGACTTTGAACTTCACCTATGTTGTTGCCCCCGCTAACATACTGCTGCCACGATGCCTGAAACTCCGAGCCAGTTCTTCATCGACGCAAAGACTCCAATCACCATTGCAAGTCCTCCAATCTCAGTCTTTATGGCATTCTCACCTCTGACTTCACCATAGATTTGCCCATAATGGCAACAGAGCAGAGCTTCAAGCCACTTTTTGCGTTGCGACCGAATCCCACCGGAACCAACAATCTCTAGGAATATGCCCAAGGGAAAATCACCCGCGAAGCCTTCCGGAACCCGTCACTCCGGCCAGATCAAAGAGGACAAGCATGACATATCTTCTTCCTGGCGCAGTTTGGAACCCTAGGACCACCACCATTATTGGGCAGATCGGTAGGAGCACCGTGTCGCCTCCCCACATGCCTCCGAGCGCCCTGGCGGACGCACCAAAGATAGGTCTAGGCGCTACAGCTGCTGCCAATCCTCACACACGTACGCCCATGCGAGGCAGAATCCATGCAGGTGAGGGCTCGCCGCCGCCGCCGCAGATCGGGGTCGCCGCCCCAGATCCCACGCGCAGAAGATCATGGTCGCCGTCCTCGAACGCCGCCGGTGATCCGCCGCCGCGACTCCCCCTTAGCACCTTCCTGCAGCCGCGCCCCTGCCAGCGCCACGCCGGTCGCCGGAGCCGAGGACCCGTGTCCGTCAGATCCGCCGCGGGGAGATGCAGCCCGCCGCCGCCGTACTGGCCGGGCTTTGCCCGCGAGCACGCCTGGGCGGCGGCTGAAGGGAATATGCCCGAGAGGCAATAATAAAGTGGTTATTATCTTATTCCATGTTTATGATAAATGTTTATTTTCATGCTATAATTGTGTTAACCGGAAACGTTAATACATGTGTGTTTAATAAACAAAGAAAAGGTTCCTAGTAATGTCTCTCTTTATACTAGCTTGTTGATTAACGGATGATCAAGGTTTCCTGATCATTGACATTGGATGTCGTTAATAACAAGGTCATATCATTGGAGAATGATGTGATGAACATACACCCACAGTAGTTATAGCAATACGATCATGTCATCAAAGTTTCTATTGCTGTATCAAACTTTCACGAAGTAACCCTAATCCTTAGACCATGAGATCACGTCAATCACTGACACCGGAAGAGTACTTTGATTCCATCAAACGTCACACCGTAACAGGGTGATTATAAAGGTGGCGTTGGGTACTTGGAAAGTGTTAGTTGAGGCTCGTGGATCAAGAGTGGGATTTGTCCATCCAGATGACGGAGAGATATACTCTGGGCCCTCTCGGTGATATCACATTGACATCGCTTGCAAGCACGTGACTGGCTCACGAGGATGCTATATCACGGAACGAGTAAAGAGTACTTGTCGGTAACGAGATCGAACTAGGTATGGATGATACCAAATGATCGGATCTCGGACAAGTAAAATATCGCGAGACAAAAGGAATTGGTTACGGAGTAATGGTTCACACGATCACTAGTTCATCGTTGAGTAAGTGGGAGTCATCATGGATCTCCAGATCCCTCTGATGATTATTGATCGGAGAAGAGTCTCTTTCATGTCCATTTTATTCACGAACCGTAGGGTGACACACTTAAGGATTCGTTGACGCGTTTGAGTGGATACGGAACGCCGGAGAATATACTGGACAGCACATGGACTGTTTTGATAAAACTGCTAGAATAGTTTCGGTATATCAAAATAGTGCAAGGGGATAATTGTTAATGTGTTCATTGAATGAAGTGTTCATCAATGAAGTACTCATTGAATGAAGTGTTCATTAATTTGAGTGACATTAAACAAGATAATTAAAAGTGTTTTAATGTGATAAACTCTTGGAATTTTGAGTGGAGAATTATGGAAGTTATGGGAATAATGTGTGACCCTTTGTTTTTGTGAGTGGAGAGTCCACCCACATGATGAAGGGAGAGGTGGGGGCACCTCTTGGGGCGTGCTACCCCTTGGGGGCTGCCTCCCCCTCCTATATATAGATGGGTGGAGACCCCTCTACTCACTCATTCCTCCATCTCTCATATGCCCTTTGGTTGGCATCTTCCTCCCCTTGCTAGCTGATCCAGTTTCACGAGTACGGTGCTTAGGCGAAGCCCTGCTCAAGATATTCTCTACCACCACCACCACTATGTCGTAGTGCTGCTGGAGTGCCCGAGAAATCCACTACTTCCGTTGCCCAACTGGAGCAAGGGGCGGAGGTCGTCACTGATCTGTACGTGTGACCGACTACGGAGACGCTGCCCGTTCGTGGCGTCAAGTCTTCATCACGACCTTGAGGTCGGCGAGTGTTCGACTACATCACCCACGAGAATAGTTCTCGTTAAAGCTTTTGGTCTTCGAGGGTGAGTCCTTCTCAAACCGTTACAAGTTATCTCCTAGATGTGATCTTGGCTGTTACAACCGTAGGAAATTTTTTTGTTTTCTATGCAACGAACCCTTCAGCGGCGAGGGAAGGGGCGCGCGAGGAGGAGGGAGAGCTGGCCGGATCGAGTAGTCCCTCCCGGCGGCGCCGACGGGAGCGTCGTGGGAGGAAAAAGGTCACCTAATCTTAGCCATGTACTATGCGGGAACGGGTAGATTGCGATCTTGACGGGGCTGGTCGCCGAGAAGCCGTGTCGCTCGAGCGCTGATCGCACGACCGGGACGTTGGCCAGGGTGACCGCCACCGTGAGAACGTATCTGGTGCACCCAGTCAATTGGTGCTACCGGTGCACCCGTCCTCCGTTGCATATTAAAAAATGTTCGAAAAAATCTGAAAAAAATTTAGTGTATTGACACAACATCAATGTATGTTGTCCCAAAATTTCAGCTTCAAAGTCCTAACAAATTTTAAAAAAGTAAAAAGACAAATCTGACTACAAATAGTGTCATTTTGTCTTTTGTGACATCCATGGCACTATTCTAGTCAGATTTGTTATTTTAGTTTCTTAAAATTTGGTAGGACTTTGGAGCTGAAATTTTGGAACAACATACATTGATGTTGTATCAATACATTAATTTTTTTTCCGAAATTTTTCAAACAATTTTTAATGTGCAACGAAGGACGGGTGCACCGGTAGCATCAATTGACCGGGTGCACCAGATACGTTCTCCCGCCACCGTGGGATCGACGACGCGCGGCCTGGCCGCGGCGAGGCGGACGATGACGTCGGTGTGTACTGTGTGGGCCGATGTGTCTGGTTGCCAAGTCGATGCCGATCCAGAAACACGCGCCCCACGCCGGCTAGTGAAGTAATGGAGTCAGCTCGGCAGGCCGTACGTTGTGGTTGTCAAGTCGATGCCCAACAAAGCACGCACTGCTACTGCAACAGAACACAAGGAACGCGACTACATTCCCACTATTTCGGTTTTGAAGACAACTGAGGGAGGTATCTATTATTGGCTCAAAATTCACACGAATTTGCGAAGCAAATGATTTCAAGAAAATACAATGTCGGTCAATTCCTTGAAAGAAATTCCTTACTATAAAGGGCGCTAGCCTACCCGCATAGCGGAGGCACCTGCGAGCGCCCGACGTCCTCGTCCACCCGATCGCGTTGCTGCAGTGTTTTTTTGGCTGCTGGCGCATGGTCAACCATTAAATTGTTTTATACATACATGGTTGATGCAATAGGTAAATGACTAATGGGCCTTGTTAACTGTGGGGTCCAGAGATCAGAGCGCGAGACTGACTCGCCCGCGTCTCACTCTTTTTACCCGTGCCCGGGGAGGGATAAGGTCCCGAGCGGCTGGGCCAGCTCCCCTCCTCTCTCTCCCCCCCAGTGCGCTCGCCTCCTCCTCTTCCCCTGCCTCGCTCCTCCCGCCCCTAATCCCCTCGCTCCTCCCGCCCCTGCCTCTCCCAGCGGCCGCCTCCCGCCCCCTGCCTCTCCCAGCCACCACTCGTCGGCGCCGGTGGGTCAAAGAAGGAGAAGGAGAGGTCGGCGCCCGTGATCCCCTTTGTCGCCGCCTCCGGACGCCGCTCGATTCCGGCGAGCTCCGGCGGTCCCGGCGGCCGTGGTTGGCGCCCACTGCTCCGGCACATGATGGCGCGTCGCCCCATCCGCGTCGATCCGTTCCTCGGCTCCTTCTCGAGTCGCCCCGTTCGATTTCCCCATCTAGGGTTTCGGTGTGCGCGGCGTGCTGTCCGTCGTCCTAGGTCCTTGCCGTCACCACACCGCAGCAGATGGGGGTGGATGACCCCGGAGCCCGTGACTGAGCTCGAGCACGCGTTGAAGATCGTTCATCGTCGATGTCCACGTCATCCACCACAAAAGCCAGGTACTCAACCCATCCGAGGCAACCGCATCGTCACCGCCTACGTTTGGCTTCCCCCACTCCTGTTTGTTTTCATGTGGTGCTCGCTAATGATACACAGCATGAAAAGGTTATCAGGTCCGTGTTGTTTAATAATTGTTGCGGTATTTCTGAACATCTCTCTCTCTGCAGGGGTCTGGCACTTGGCATCGCTTTGGCAGTGTACGTCAGGGAGGAGGAAGCTGACACCTTGATTGAACAAATGACTAGAGATCAAGGTCCCATACTACGTTATGGTGGTATGTATCCGTTGGTTCTAGCGTACAGAGGAACTGCAAATAACAAACCTATCCATCAGCTGCTGCATTTTTCTGTATTGGACATCAGTGATGATGTTCGTAGGACTGTCGTTATGGGTCTTGGATTTTTTCTATACAACAAACCTGATCAGATCTGTAGCATTGAAATGCCTTCATGTTTAAATATATGCCCCCTATTAAATTTATTCCAAGGACCTGCATTTATGCTGCATTTCTTTGCCATCTAATAGGAAAAATGCTAAAATAAACAATTGCTTAAACCGAAAAGCTCAACTATGTGCACTTTGTTCATTGTCCATGCACATAGAGAAGAACATCTCCTCTATTTAATTTTGCTTTATCAGTATCCTCACTGAACAAAAACATTTACACAAAATTGATAGTCATAAAATAAGATATGGGCATACAGGTTAGGAAATCAAGCAGGCTTTGCTGCTATCATCTGTGAAGCAAAGAGCCAACCAGCAATGATAGCAGTAGTCCCAGTTGTTGCCACGACAACTGATGCACCAATAGCATAACCATCCCCAGCTGTAGAAGCTTAAAAGGCGACGCCGATCTTGGCTATCCAGTGCCACGGTTAGCGTTCTTGTGCCATTTCCTTAGGTAAATTCGTTGGTAAAAGTTGAATCTAAGATTAGCGATGTTGTAGCGGCAGCCAAGAAGAGCCCTCTGTTTTCTGAATTCTTAAAGGGCTCATCAGTGCCAAAAGAACCCAGGGTGAAGGCTGTAACTGAAATATTCGCTGAAGCCGGTTACTACCTCCGATCCACATCGTAGGCGCTTATAATAAGAGATACTACCTCCGATCCATAATAAGTTCCAATATTGCTCGCTTTGTCAACAGGTTGCTTTCTTTTGCAGTAATATTTTCAATACAAAGCAACATTGTTTGCATTTCTTATCTGTTATGATATGCTGTTTTCAATGTTAGTTAACAACCTAATTTAGGTATTGACCACAGGAGTCTGTTTTGAATTAAGTAGGCGGTATAACTGATAAAGTGATGATACACATATAATCTAAAACTTAGACAACTTAGTTATAAGGAGTTTTACTCGCTTCTAATTTTTCCTTCTATGTGCAGCTGTACTGGCAGCCAATGGAAGATTGAAATTTATTGAGCGCATTTCCGAAAGATTTGTTGATTTTACCATGGAACATAAGGGGGAAGATGAAAGTTGTTGTCAGGACTGTTGTTGTAAGTTAATAACTTCATATCCCATTATTTATTGTCTCTTGCTACTAGGAGCACTGTCTGTTCGATGCTGGTCGAATTTCTAAGTGGTTTGTTCACTTCCACATATTAACGAGAAGTTTGATGCTTGTACATATGATTACCCTTACCTTGATTTTTGCCGACGTGCAATGATCAAGTTGACGTCATTTTTTATATCTATTTGTTATGAAGTCCTTGGTGCCTTCTTGCTTTACTGTTGTTTTCTGCTGCCCCTGTACGTAGCTATAACCTATTCCTTCAGGCTGAAAGTAGGGTTGTATTACTCTTCATAGAGATAAAAGTAAGATTTTTGTTTGCAAAAATGTTTAAATGCAGATACTATTTTAGTAGTTACCTGCATGAACTAAAGTTCATTCCTTGAAATTAATAAAGTTGAGTTGACTTGATCTGAGACTACTTGTTATGGCGGTAGGAATATTTTCAATACAAAGCAACACTTTTAGAAGTACAGGAAGTTACCTGCATGAACTACAACAAGTTTTGGTTGGCCAGGGTTCCCCTCAGAATGAAAAGCTTTGTTCTGGTTTACTTTTAGAAGTAGTCTTCAGTGTCATTTTTGTTGTTGCAAACAGTCCATTGAGCTGCAGGTACTGTTCTTATGTGTCCCATGATTTATCAGGTGTTTGCTTCTGCAGGATATACCAAGGTTGTATATCCCAGAGCATGCTACTTTTGAAGACCTTGTTTCTACTATAAAGGTGTCTGGGCAACCCGCATAGCTGGAGCCCTTGCGAGCGCCCAACGTCCTCGTCCACCCGATCGCGTTGCTGCAGTGCTTTTTTGGCTGCTGGCGCATGGTCAACCATCGAATTTTTTTATACATACATGGCTGATGCAATAGGTAGACGGGTGGGCCTTGTTAGTTGTGGGGTCCAGATATCAGAGGGTGAGGTGGGCTCGTCCGCGTCTCACTCTTTTTACCCGAGCGCCCCAGCCAGCTCCCCTCCTCTCCCCCCCGGAGCCGCCCCCAATCCCTCGCTCCTCCTGTGGCCGTGCGTCAGTTCTCCACTGCTATGGTGCCGCCAGCCACCGTCGTTCCATTGGCTTGGATTCGGTTGTGGCGTGGGCTGGGAATCGTACGGTGTTGTCTGGTGCGTTGTCGGAGCGGGAGGTTTGCTCGGTTGAGGCCAGGTATGAGCAGTTTAGCCTGATTGTTGAATGTGTGCACGCATGTATGTACATATATATCATGGTCATGGTCATGTTGCTTAGTGTGCAGAGGCCGGGGGTACAACCTCCTTTTTGAAACAAAGAGGGGCGATGATGTTAAGTTGATGACTGAGGCTGAAATAATCATGTATATAGAAATCAAGACAGCCGTGGCTTGTGGGTTCTAAATAGAGCAGGCATCGGTGATGGAGTTGGAGATGCCCTTAGAGCCCACCCTTACTTCTCTTGCAGCATGCTCAATTCATTGCCAATGTTGGATGTTCTGCGCCTTGGATGGTCATTCTGATGAGTGATAACCAGGGCAGTTCTCTTACATTGTGCGGTGGGTAGATTATGCAGCGAGAGACGTGAGTGTTGGGCTTGAAAATGAACTGCAAAACTGAGCCCTCTTTTTCTACAAACATTAACTGTTTCCACAAAATTGATTTTTCCAAATTCGATATCCAAAAACTCAACTAAGGCCAATAGTTTCTGTTTCTTGTGTCCACTGAGACCAATGGTTTTCGTGATGTACCATATTTTACTAAGATGCTTTACAACAATAATAAGATTAGCAGTATCAGATGAGTATATATTAGCTTCATATCTTCCGTTTTTATAGCTGATATATTTTTCAAAAGAATGTTATCGCCGATATTTTCCTAAGAATGTTATAGCTGATATTTTGATGCAATTAATTATTGGTCCCAAATGAAATCAAAACTAACATGATCTGTCCAATTACGACAGAAATCCTACCTACAAAGTAAATATATCTCGTGAATATTTATTTTTTCTCAAACTCGCATCTAAAAATGCGCAACAATTGTAGTAGAAGAAACTATGAGCCCCGACGCCCGTGTCGCCGTGCGGTGGCTGCCGTGGTCTCCTCCTCCTCGCCGTTCGGGTTAGGGTACTTGAATGATCTAGGGTGCTGGTGCTATTAATCTTATGCCTGTGATCCTTCGGTTATCTCTAGATGCTTAGTTTTCTGCTCAATTCCTCACTGTCATGCTTGGGTTTACACTCAAATTCCTATGCCTTAATTACTTGCTATGGATATGCTCTTGCTTATTGAATTTCACCTGGCCCTTGTCATTTATCTGTGGATGGTTTAGATGCACATGTATCTTGTGGATTTCCTGCATATACTTCATGTCCTGGTCACTCTTATACTATGGAACATGTGCGTACTTGTTCTGGCTGGTTTTGCTGGTTATGGTTATATACACATCCCTGTTTTATATACATAAGTGGATATGGGCTTAAGTGTTCCATATATTGCTATATGCGGATCCGACGAAGTGCGGGTTCCCCCAGCCTTCTCCGGCCTCCTGGTGGTGCTTCTCCTCGCTGTGCTGCTCCTGGTGGCCGCGTGTGTCGGTGGGATAGCGCGGTGGCGCAGCCCCAACACCCGTGCCGCCGTGCAGTGGCTGCCGTCGTCTCCTCCTCGGCGTTCGGGGCGGAGGCGAGGTGATCTCTGCTACGGCTACACCCCGTTCTGGTGAGCCCTTTCTTCTTCCTCCTCCTCTGTCCAGTGACACAGTGCTCTTGTGTGGCTCCTTTAGGGTTCCTGAGATGCTCTAGGGTGCCGATGCTATTAATCTTATGCCTATGATCCTTCGGTTATCTCTAGATGCTTAGTTTTCTGCCAAATTCCTCACTGTCATGTTTGGGTTTATATTAAAATTCCTATGGCTTAATTACTTGCTATGGATATGCTCTTTCTTATTGAATTGCACCTGGCCCTTGTCAGTTATCTGTGGATGGTTTGTGGATTTCCTGCATATACTTCATATTTCTTTTCGATGCTTCTTACGTCATGGTTATCAAAATCCTCAATTGTTTCGTCAGATTTTTACGATCCTCAGTGATTTTAGCAACTAACAAATTATTACATACCATATGCCCTTTTAGTTAAAATAAAGATTCACCACCTGTTCAATCACATATCACTATTATCTTCGCAAATCACATGTATCTTCATTTCCATTATATTTTTAAAATAACATCTTTGAATGTGTAACTTAAAACATAGTAGTACTAAGGATACCTACAGAAAATATACTGCATTACAAAGCGAACAGTTTATTAAACTATGAAGGTCATTATTATTAGAATGAGGGGTGAAACTATCGTATTAATAACAACAACAATATTGAAACCTTACACTTTAAATTTAGCAATAGAAACTTTACTAAAGTTGCAAAATTACAGTGCCTAAAATCACTTTCAGAGTGAAAGTCGCAGTAGTATTTTAACAAGGGTGTAATCTGCATGTTTTTAAAGTAGTTTCCAAGTTGGTGGTGTGTTACATGTCAGGTGTTAAACATACTCTGCAGATAAGGGAACTTATAACTGAAAATTTGCTTCATCAGTTGCCTCACTGACAGAATTGCATTGCAAAACAGTGGCATCTTAATCCTTTTCGTTTGTAACATTGCAAAACAGAGGGCTGTATGGCGGTGGACCGGACAAATCTTACAGCTTTGATATCTGGTCAATTGTCGCATCTTTCGTCGATTCGGATTTCATGCATCTCTTTTCTTGCTTTTCAATATTTTCTGCGTAAACCTTATCTCAATGCATACTAATATTGTGCTACATCCGCATAAATTAACATCTTTGTTTTTTCTGTCCATCTTCTTTTGACACCACACTCATTTTGCTCTTTCAATCTTCACCTCTTTTTTAGATCATTTCATTCAGACCGTAAAAGTTGAAAGAGACCAAGACTATTTAAGCAAGTATAGCAGGCTGAGCAAAAAAAATGGATGTATATCATGGCTTATTGGCTGGCCGAGGTGAAAGTGATTCCACATTTCGCGGCTCGCCTCTCAAGGTATCTCTTCAATCTTCTTCTCAATCAACTTGCACTACAAATAGTTGCTCAATTGCAGTACTCGATATTGCCGTGTTTCTTGACGCAAATTTATGAAAGTTCTTGCTTTATTCTTCCAGAGTGGCATGCAATTAATTAAACATACATGTTTCTGAAATTGCTTAGTACTGCTAACACAAGATGTTTATTGTGGGAAACACAAGATCATTATCTTGAAGGGCATATCAAATGGTCTGACACTAAATCGAAGTCAACCATTCATGAGCTACTTATCATCGGCCCCTTATTATAAGCAAGATGAGAAAAGCAAATAAATAAGGCAAAGGAAATACTTTTTATCTGCTCAGTACTGCTAAACCGGTATGATGCTCTGGCTGATCCAAATTTATGCTTGAATTAAGAACTGTCAATCATCATAGCTTGCTGAGTAGAATCAGAACTGATGACTAAGAATAGAACTGCTTTCAGTTTGCTCTTTTTGCACGAATGTATTACCTAACGAATTGACCGGAGCATGGCATATAGTCTATTTGACTCAATATACTGCTCCCTTAAAAAAACATCGATGTATTTTTTTTCTTTGGTTGCTTGATATGTTGAATTGCAGGGTTGTATTTACAGTTTTACACATTTCTGGAATCAAGCAAAAAGGCAAAACCCTTTTAGTACTATAGGATATACCTTCAAAGCATATGATGGTTTTAAATGACATTTGTATTGTTTGGTTAGTGAGTTACGAGCAGATCTACTAATTGCTAAAAAAGGTCATTTTAGGAAAGCACATACTGAATTGCAACCAATGTTGACTCATTTCTTCACATATAAACCACTATCCCATTTTATAAAAGACGACGCTATCATGTGACATATATTATATTTTATAGCTTCACTTAGTTTTGTTAATCTACTATATAGATGCTTACTTCTAAGCCATAGTTGCTGCCATGAGTTTGAGCCTTTGGCCGTCCTTTCCTTGTGTTGACACATGTCCCTGGTTCGATCATGTTTTTTACTATTTCTTTTTTGCCGGTCTGGCCTACCATGACGTGTTTCCATTCAATCGATCCTTTGGCGTTTGTTTACCCGACATGTACATCTGTCAAGTAGTTGTAAACTTTGAAGGTTCTAATTAGAAAGAATTTTCAATTTTCTTGTGTTTCTTGCTAATTATGACAACAACTGGATAAAATATAGTTTTAAATGATACTAATTCCATTTTTCCTATGATCATAACTTTTAGGGTCTGTTTTCTGCTCCCCAGTACTGAATGCTCCAATTATCTCATCTGTTCATGTACCCATGTCATATGTCCGATGAAATCCCACGAGGACAACCATGGATTCAACTTGGATATGCCACATGTGAAAACATATGTTGCAGCCAGAGGAGTACAATAACATCTGATAAACTATGAATACGAGATCAAGTATGGGTTTAGTGAAATGAATCAATATATTGTATTCTCTTCCAATTAATAAATCTTGCATACTTTCAAAGAACATGATCTACCATTACATGTTTCCCTGAATTTTACAAATGGTTGTTCGGGCTGTAAGTTTTATCACTAAACGTTATGGTCATAAGCTGAAAGGAGTATTTTTTTGCGATCTATGGCCATTTTGGGACTAATTAATTATGACTTCGTGAGGCTACTCTTATGAGACTTTATAGCATATAAAGCCTTCATCGTTGCCTATCAAGTGGTCAGGTTGTTTAATTTCTGAAAAATCATGGCTGCAAACGTGGTTTATTTGTGCTCCCAGTCAATAGATTCCACTAATTGTTTCCTTGCGGGAGCTAAATCCCTGCTGGTCGTGCTGAAAAAGGTTATGTCGCTAGCTTATCCATGAGAACCACCTTTGTAGATTTTCTAAATGGACAAGGAATAACTATTTGATCTTGCATATATTTTGATGTATTCTTTCTAATCACTATAAACTATGTTTAGAAATAATTCATGCACTCCTAATAGTGTCACCTAAAGATTAATAGGCACACCACATATTAATATTATTGCAATGATTTTATTGATATTTCATTTACAGATTATTCAATTGCGTACAGAAGCTTTGCCAGTGATTAATCAGTCCTGAAAGATAGTTTCATGTTGAGAAGCACATCCTCCCGTGCAAAAACTACCCCATATTTATAGTGCTTTTGTGAAGTATTTGGGCTACTTCTATATTTATGTTGCTGCCCTTAATCTTAGAGACTTTCTAAAGTATGTAAGCTATCACTGTATATATCAGCCTCAACTAAGTATGTAATGTTTTATTGTGCATACCATCAGCTTTCAATAGATGGTTACCTATCAGAGCTTTCAATTGATGTTCCTGATTATGGCTCATCTCAATGCACACTACATTTCTACGAGTACCTGGTTTACGTTAGCCCCTTGCGTCATTGGGAACACCTTTTGTATCATACGTCTGTGTTTCCCCTTTTGCTATTCATGTGAAGGATGTGTTATATATAAAACCAAATGCCCTTCTAATGCTAAGGCTATCTTTTTACTACTCATGCTCATTCCGTCTTCTTATAACCCTCTTTAATTTTCTGCTATATTCCTAAAGAATATGTCAGCAATTCCATTCAAATATCCTTGCATTATAAAACACACATGTTACATTATATTTTGCAAAGCTTCTGTTATAACCCTATGCTTTCAAAACTTGGTCTACTCTCGCCCTTTGCGCCATGGGCGCAACGGGTCATCTAGTGATGGTTAAACATGAAGAGAAAGGCACCATCTGCCCTCCACGAGTAGCTAGCTCATCGGCTCCTTGAGCTTCCATTAATTCTGCTCCCAACAATTTAAGAATCGGACTTTGACCTCCACGCAAAGCTTGCAAAGGTGCCTCACGTACCATTTCGAAGCATCACGGAGTGACCGCATGAGGACTCTTGCGTCGAGTCTCATGGTAACGTGAACCAACATCTTCCGGCATCCATTCCATCCAAACCAAGCATCACAAGATGCTATCGCTTTTGTTCTTTCCTACAGGTGGTATAGGAGCGTAGTGTACATAACGATGGGGATGGAAGGGCACACTGCCTGTTGCTGCTTCTGTTACTCATCCATCGTCTCTGGTTCCCGGTGCCTCGTATGCCTACACTAGTCCAATTCAAAACCCTAATGTGTATAGACCAATGAAATAATGAACAAAATATGAATAACGAATTCCTTATTGTGGAGAGACCTCACAAATATTCATCTTCAGCTAAGTGAAGCATCGATCCTTATAAAGACCCGTGTGCACGCTGATAGATGAAGTGCCATGAAGTCATTGATTCCTCGTGAGGTCGATCTTTAAATGATGAGGATTTTCTTTGAGTTTAATTTTTTTTATAAAGAGTTTTATTACTCAAAAGGTTTAAGTAAGTACACCCGGCCTCTGCATAACTAAGATGCACACAGCCGTAAACCACCAAAACAGAAAAATAAAAGAGTATGCGACAAGATACAATTAAGAACTATCACCACTCATGATAGCTCTATGCGTAGGTCACGCGGATACCCATGTTGGATAAAAATATCCCTCGCCACCGCTTCCAGTCGTGCACACGCCTCCATAAAAAGGCCTCGATATTCCACCCGTTGTAAGATTTGTCCTCGACTAGGCGAGCTTGGCGATTAGAGATTTAATCAACTACAGTACCATCGTCCAAATATTGTCGTTTAATACATCGAACTCAATATTCTAGAACTAATACATTGATCTCAATGTCAAAAAAAGAGGAAAAGATAAATTTCGCACACCTCTTGTTGTGTAACCAGATAACAAAGTAGAAAAGGGAGAGTAGCAGGAACTGTGAACAAAAGTAGTGGTTGGTACATTTTTATTGTGGACATTTGAAGGGGTTTTGGTTTATTGATTCATAATGAAGTATCAAGGGATAGAACACAATGATCATCCACTCACTCTCTACACGATTAAAATGCACATAGCCAACACCAAGACGCACACACAAAAGATCGTGCCGACATAGTGTCAATTTATGTAAGACCAAAACTATGCCAAGAAAGAGTGAAACCAAAAAGAACGGGAAAAGGAGTTGCATTGTTCCTCACCGAGCAGCTCCTATTGACCCAAGGATGATGATGCAAATGTGCACAAGCCATACATGGGCCATGCTACTGAAAACAGTGTACACACTAGGAACGCTACTAGTCGCCAAGAGGTGTCTATGGAGCCAAAATGATTCTTCGATGTGGCGCATATCGTAAGGAGATAACAAACGGTACCGCCAAATTCTCATATCAAAGAAACATCAGTGATTCTCCGCCTCCAACGCAAGTGTATGATAGTGGTAAATCTGGGCATGATCAACGTCCCTCAAATAATAAACCACGAGTCATCACTGCATCACTTTGATAATGATCTACGACCACCAACTTTGTAGAGCAAAAATGACTTAGCCACTCACATTGTCGACAAGCGCCACTGGTACTACAATCATGCAACACCTCTGTAATGACACGCCGTGATTGAGGATCACAGCTACCCGCCGGTCATCCATACATTGTCTTCATGCTGCAACCACCCAAATAAGGGCATCAAAGAGGCAAAAAAATGACATCAAAATATTACACGACACAAATGACATCATCGTTCATTCTGGGAGACCCGAATATTTGACCGACAAGGGAGAGAACAACACCTCTGCAACACCTTCAGGCCTTAGATTTGAAGAGGTTTGAAGGGGATTGAAAGGGTTTTAATCCCCTACAAGTCAAAATCCACCTCAATCCCCTCCAATCCTCTCCATTCCCCTCATGGGAAGGATTAACCGAACAAGCTCTCAGAAAGATCACAATACCCATTGGTGTCACAAGCCTTTTGCTCGGTAGTCTTGCACCACCGACATGATCCGGCTAGCACTCCTAGTCTTTTGACACCACATCCCCAAGAACAAGCACGCTGGGATCGCGTGGAGAGGACCATATGAAGATTTGTGCTGACCCGCTTTAGCTGGAGCCTGCGACAAACGCCATGCACCCCGATCGACCTTTGCTGTCATGCAACAGTTGTGACGCACAACCAATGACACCATCATGCAGTAGACGATCGATGCCCCAGAGCCAATACACACCTCGGAGGATCCTCCAAACAGACCCGTTACTCCACCATCACGCCGCTCAACCAACTGAAGCGCCCCGCCACCACCTTCCTCGGAGTCCGCGTGTGCATCATCGACAACTCCTCTAGGAATGTGATTATTTCTATAGAAGCATAAATACTCAGGATCTCAGATTTTTTTATATAAACAGGGAGGCTCTCCCAGGTTTTGTTTCATCACGAAGGGACACTAGAAAGCGGGACATAAATATTGCTAGAGTTTATTACATGCTGCAGCAACAACAACATGCAATCATTTCCACAGATAGGAAGCAAGGATGGTGGGAAAGGTCGGAAGATCTCATTCCCAGCCCTCCTAGTCTTCAAGGGTGGTACATAAGTAGATTGCAGCGACCAACAGATATCGAGCGTAGACATTGGGTTGGAGAAGGATGTCCTACCTCTTGATTCTCTCTTCTTCACTGGGGAATCAAAGTTGCTTCCATCGGCACCAGTGATCTTGAGTTGTTGTCATATCTTACCAGGGCGAGGTGCTTGAGGAGCAGTCAAGATCGTCTCTCAGCCACTATGGATCAGCAAGGGTTCCCTGGTGAAGGTTGCCTAGGAGTTTGCAAAGGCCAACAACCTCAACTTGCTCTATTTTAGGGATAGAGCAACCCAGAAACTAATAGTTCTCAATATGAGTCGAATGATAGAAAGTCAAATGTTGTTGTTAAAGAAGCCGGTGGTGGTTTTAAAGTCGATGCCGATCGAGACACTCTCACATGCGCCCCACTCCCGGCTAGTGAAGTAATGAAGTCAGCTCGACCACTCCCAGCTAGTGAAGTAATGAAGTCAGCTCGACCACTCCCGGCTAGTGAAGTAACGAAGTCAGCTCGAAAGCCCGTACGTACGTTGTGGTTGTCAAGTCGATGTCCAACAAGACACACACTGCTACTGCAACAGAAGCAAGGCACGCGACTACATTCCCACAATTTCGGTTTTGAAGACAGCTGAGAGATTGGCTCAAAATTCACACAAATATTTGAAGCAAAGGATTTCAAGAAAATAAATACAATGTCAGCCGAATTACGATCAATTCTTTTTAAAAATGATGGTTGAATACGTTGACGAAGGCTCCTTGTACCCTCGAGTAGCTCCTGGGCTCTGTTTCATAGGGCGCCGATTAATTTTGCTCCCAAGAATTTAAGAATCAAACTTTGACCTCCAAGCAAGGTTTGCACAGGTGACTCACGTACCATTTTGAAGTCTCACGGAGTGACCACATAATCTCTCTTTTATCGAGTCTCATGGTAACGTGGAGCATCATCTTCCGGCACCCATTCCATCCCAACCAAGCATCACAAGATGCCATCACTCTTTTTATTTGCTTCAGGTGGTAAAACAGCGTCGTGTACATAATGATGGCGGTAGGAGGGCACATTGCATGTTGCAGTTCTTGTTACTCATTCATCATCCCTAGTTCCCTGTGCCTCGTATGCCTACACTAGTTAAATTCTAATCCCTAATGTGTAGAAACTAGTCAAATAATGAAAAATAATATGAATAACGGATTCCTTATTATGAAGAGACCTCACAAATGATAGAGGAAATATGAATAGATAATTCCAATATAGAGAGAACGAAGTAAGATGAAGGATAATCAATATTCATCTTCAGCTAAGTGAAGCATCGCTCCTTATAAAGACCCGTCTGCACGTTGGTAGATGAAGGGATACAAAGTCATTGAATCCCCGTTAGGTAAATCTTTAAACAAAGAGGATTTTCTGTGAGTTTATTTGTCCTCGACTAGGTGACCCTATAAGGCGACAAGATATTTAATCAACTACGAAACCATCATCCTTACCCGCAAAAAAAAAAGAAACCATCGTCCAAATATTTGTTGTTCAATACGTCGAACTCAATATTCCAGAACTAAAACATTGATCTTGATCAATCGCAAATGCAGCCTGGAATTCAAAACCAAACATGTTGTTGCACCACCACAGCTATTTTAGAGTTTCGGACAATTGACGCCATATCAAATGATAGGCAGGGGGCACGCCAGGAAGCGAAAAATTTGTAGGTACTCCCTCCGTTTCATAATGTAGTGCGTTCGCGCTTTTTAAGGTTCAACTTTGATAAAAAAAATTAACCAACAAGATCAATTGCGGCGGAAGCAAAAACTATATATTTGAAAACTTCTTTCGAATACAAATTCATTGATATAATTTTTGCTTCCACCGCAATCGGTCTCATTGGTTAAATTTATGATTAAGGTTAAAACACGAAAACCGAGGACGTACTACATTTTGGAATGGAGGGAGTAGCACCTTGAGCTTTCCCTATTTTCTAATGATACTAAAATGTGGGCCCCACATGTCATAATGCCCAATGCGTCGGTCAGTCTAACATAGTTGACTGTTGTGCCACATCAACGCTTACGAGTGGGTCATCCCTATCATAATTAGATTTAACTTCAGACCAAACATTCATTAATTAAAAATGTTATTTTAGGAAAAAATAATTTAAAATTGGTAGCTTTTTGCCATTGTAAGAAAATGATAGTTGAGAGGGCATATACCAGTAAAGTGGTATTTTTTCTATTTACTCCAGAGCATTGCTGGCAATTGTATGTCACGTTTGGCATACATTGAATGCCCAAAGCGGGTCCCTCTATAGATATAGTCTCGTCCAGATTGTAATTCAGATTGAGTAAGATCGACAAGTTCATGTCGCAAAACAAAAAATCTAAGTAGATGCCTTGATGAATCGCTACCTCTATGCAAGGAAAAAAATGTTTCACCAAATTTCATATGAATTCGTGAAATCAATGATCTCCGATAAGGGAAGATGATTCCAGTCATTTTTTTTCCTAAAAATAGATACTATGATGTTTCCAGAAGAAATGAATCAAGAAAGCATCCTTGTTATGCACCAGTGAAGCATATCTACATATGTTTCTTTCCTCTCGAGTTTGAATCTAAAGGTCTCCAATCAATTTTGATTCTAATAATTTAAACAACAAACTTCAATTTTGTCTAAATTTTTTGATCAAAAAATGCATATGTACCCACACAAGTGGGTACATGTGATATCTAGACCATCCATGAGCAGGCATGTTCTTTAAGATCTGTGCAGCCATGCAGCTACGGGTAATGGGTGGCAGTGCTAAGCAAGTTGTAAAAGCTTCCCCATTTCACGCTAAAGCTTCCCTATTTCACGCTGGACGCATTGCTAGTCGTACCACCAGTATAGTTGTATGCTTGTCACTTTGTCAGACAAAAAAGAGCACACCATCCTGTACCATCAAAGCGGCAATGCCCATCATCTCTCGGCCACTGCCCCCCATCGTTTCTTAGTTAAATAGCTAGAGGATCTAGGATTAAAGTATTAAGTTGTTAGCTTCAGCACTAATGTAAAATTGCAAGTGCTTGATTAGCAGGCCTGCTGAATTCGTTAGGTCTATATAGTCGACCAGGAGTCTCTAAAAAAAATCGATCAGGCATGTCTAGCCAAGCACTGATGTAAGGGAGCAAAATCTTCCGAAAGGCATCTTGTACAGATTGCTTGTGTATGTTGTAGTATCAAACAATACAACACCACCAAAAGCATGCATATTGCCGCCTGCTATGCCTTGATGTTCATATGATGTGACTTGTCTTTCCTTCATGGTCAAGATCAAACTTGAAAGAAAAATCTCCATCAGCCGCATTCATTTACCGAAAGAAATCCATGGTCTTTCCTTCAGGGTCAAGATCAAACTGAACACGTAGGCCTCGCCTAGCGAATCAAACGAGGTAGAGATTACTCTCTCGGCCGTCCAACTCTAACATCGGATGCTTTTTCCGGTCTTAACCTACACACACCAAAGCATAGATGTGTTACCAGTGCAGTGTAAATGATTCAGTTAGTACCCAAATAAAGAAAAGGAACAACCTGTGAGTGCATCATGTAGGTACAGATTGCACAGATTTTTATTCAGGTTCAACTATTATGATGGTTCAGTTTCAATCACAGCGACTAAGCACACAAGGAGACTTTTTAAAATGATGATTCAGTTTATGTGCACACGAAAAAACTTTTATGGTGGCCAATGTAGATCAACACTGATGCAAAATAGGACAATTGCAGTTTTATGCAAACTAGCAGCAGCGACTTCCTCAAAAATTTATTTTTTTAAATGATGGTTCAGTTCAACAGCGAGTAAAGCATTTGTGCACAAGCAGCGGCGACTACCCCCAAATCTGAGATGGCCAGTGCAGACGTAAAAAATCTGAGATTGCTAAATCGCAAAGGTAAAATTGAAAAGGGGATGGGGGATTGATCTGATTTCTTACTTCTTCTTGTATCTAGGGTCGGTGTTGTTCTGGTGGCCGTCGTCGAAATCCATGGTCTCGTCTCACATCTGATACAAGATAGTTGGCGCAGAGGCTAGATCTTGTAGCTCTCCTGTGTCAAAGGGGACTGGCATGGCGTGCTATCTCTATCTCTACTATTTAAAAAAAGGCTAACGGTTCCTCACGGTCCCTCCATCATGTTTTGCCAAGGTTTTCGTCAATCACATGTGCCCCACCAACCAGCCTATCGCAAGTGAAGATCTAATCAATCCCGTAAATCTCGTTATATCTTCCTCCTTAACCTCCACCTCACATCCTCTTGTCTTTCCACGCGTGTCCCTCCCAGGGATTTTCTCACCTAATGAGGCACTCACGGCTGTAACAGTCTTCACGAGGCAGACGCGGCGGCGATCAACGCATGTACGGTCTGGTAGCGAGCCGAGAAGAACGCACCAGTGCACCTATTGCCAGCCTTGCGCAACCGTCGTGGGCTGTGCTGGATTGCCTCGCTGCTCTTCACCATGGCGCGTGCAGCAGAGAGGAGGAGGTCACCGAGGCTGGGAAGGTCGGCGGACGGACGGACGCGCTAACGAGGGCAGCAGGAGGTGAGCGAGAGCGATGATCGGGCGTACCATGGCGTGGGGCGTCTGAGGTTAGAGGAGACCGAGGGGAAGCGAGGGAAGTGAGGAGAGGAGAGGGAGAAGCGAGTATGATGCCGCCGCGGCCGCCGCACTTGACCTTTGGACCTTCAAGCCGGCGCCCATCCAGGAGTTCCACCACCGGCTGCTCCAGCTGATGGGGCTCACGGGGGGCTTTCCCGTCGCGCGATTGCAGATGGTCCGATCCGCCTCCTACGTACGACCGACTATGCGGGGCCGCGGGCTTCTCCCATCTCGCGGTCGCGGTCCAGATCGGACGGGGCTTCCACCACCAAGCCTCCAGATTGTGGGCGGCCGTTTGAGATCAACCTCTCCTTCGACCGGCTCCCCATGTTCCTTCTCCATATTGGTTCGTTCGTACCCCTTGTCGATCTCTGATCGACCGGGAGGAAGAGCTCAAAACTAAAGATGGCGACGGCTATTGCAGGAGTGTTGGATTGGTATCCATGTCTTCTCAGCGATGGTGTCAAGGAAAGAGGACGCAGTGTAGCGGCAATTGCACCGTGGTTGAAGATGATGACCCGCTTGTGTCTGGTTGCAGATTTTTCTGTTGCCGGGGTCTTCTCTCAACGTTCTGGGATGATGACACATGGCTCCGGAGATCTTCATGTGTTATGGTTGTTATAGGGCGTTCTAGGTGGTTATGGTCCTCTATGTTTGTGTTTCTGTGTGTTTGTAAGGGTCTACAACTTTGTATTTTTTTCGTGATTTGAATACAGAAAACCTCAAAAAAAATAAAACCAGAAAAGTGGATCTTTCAAATAAGAAGATAATTCGCAGGGGAAGGTTTAGATTCAGATATCCAGAAGGAAAGCTCGTATCGCCATAAAAAATCAACGAAGATGACTGTAATATCTTATTCTTGTGAGGAATTGCCAGGTTAAGTTGTGAGGGTCATATCTACCTCTTTCAACCAATGACAAATGTGAAGCAAAGAAGGTTCTTAGTGACAGTCCATATCATTCGCAAAGTGAGCGTTGAACGTTGATCATATCAGCTATAGAACATGATGCTCTTCCACAGATAATTAAGCTACCCATCAATCAACCCTTACAAACGATAGTATTGATGAATTTTAGAGATTGTTTCGTTTATTCATGCAATGGTAAATGGAAGTTGAAATAAGGGAATTTACAAACCTTTGGTTAATGGTACATAATGTTCATATCTTCATTGAGAAAGATCCGATTACCTGGAAATAGACCTTGGAAAAGAACTAGGAGAGATAAATATGCAGAGATTGTTAGTATAATACATTTTCAACTAGACTTATTTATGAGAGTTTGGTGAACATTTGTACAAAAATTGTATATGAACCGTTTGATTATTCATTGATACCTATATATTTTTATCCCGTGACAACGTACGGGCATTGACCTAGCTCAAGTGAAAAATCTGGTTCCAATTCGTCCATGGCCAATGCCTATAAAAAAATGCCCAACCGCAACCACATAAGAACAAGGTCGAGGGGAAATTGATGGATGGAGACCAGAAAGTATCCAGTGAAAACTCTTCTTCAATGGAAACGTGGAAACTATAACCTGTGCCATTGGATTGAAACTGTACGGCACTGATTAAATGTCTGTTCATCCCATGTATTTTGCGAAAAACCGCCCGCCAGACCACTTGTCTTTTATCAGTAAGACTATCCATAGTGGGAGTAACATCACACTTATCTATGCAAAATAGATGATGTGGCAAGTAGTTAATGAGAAAAAAGAGGGATGTGGTAACATAGGTAGTTACTTGCTCTTTGAGTAACATCACACATACCAATACAATATGGGTCTACAACACAATAAATGAAGTGTTGTATGACACCACATCTATGTTACTCCCCACTATAGAGGTAGGCTGGTCATAATGGGGAGTAACTTAGACTAGTAACATACACGGATTTTGAGTCTATGTTACTACCTTCACAATGGGTAGTAACATATATGTAGTGTCATATAAGACTTCATTTATTAGATTTTAGACTCATATTGTCTTGATATGTGTGATGTTACTCAAAGAGCTAGTAACTAGCTAAGTTACTACAACCATCTCTCTCCTCAATAACTCATTGCCACATAAGCAAAAATGCTGAGTTGAACTCTATGTTACTGCTAAATTACTCCCCATTGGGGCCAGTCTAACATAGACTAGTAACAACTCAATGTTACTAGTCCAAGTTACTCCTCACTATGGCTAGTCTAAACCCCTTGCACATCTGTCCTTTCTGTACCCAGTCCTTAATATGTACCCCTTTACATTTATGAAAGAAATCTCAAAAAACTCGGATTGGGGGTTCTGAGTCAAGATTACACCGGCAGCCGCTCAGGAAATTGGATCGGCGACGGCTCGGGAGATTGGGACTGGTGGCGGCGGCGGCGGCGGCTTGGGAGATTGGACCGGCGGGGGCGGCGGCTTGGGACACTGGACCGGCGGTGACTCAGGAATCTGGTACGGCGTCAGAGGCTCGGGGGATTGGAGCTGCATCGACTCTGGCTGGGCCTGTTCTAGTGCTTGCCTGTCCTTAGCCATTTCCAAATCCGAAGTGATTTGCTGGACGCCCGACTGCCACCAGGTACGTGTCACTTTTTTTTGGTTCGTTGATTTTCTATTCAATCTTCTTCTTTGTATGGATGTGTTGAGAGGTGTAGCTAGCTGCCTCTGTACGATTGATGGCATGGGATCATTTATGTGTGCAATGCAATTTTTTCTAAGATTTCTACTTGTCCATAGAGATAAAGCATAATGGTAGTAAAGAATGATGTTTCCTGATGTATTCAGATTTGGTTTTTATCCTTTCCAAGTTTCAACTCACTCTAAGTTCCTTTGGTATAGGTTCTTGTACCGGGATGGCACAGCTCACAGCTGAAATGGTTTGGTTTGTTGGGTAGAAAGCACTTGCAATTACCATTATGGTGTTTAATATTGTGTAATATAATCTCAGTTATTGTGAACTATTTATATGAACTAGGTTGTGTGGATGTAATATAATCTGGACGGACACGTCTCTTGTACTGCTATCGAACTGCAGGCTAATATCAGCTTGAAATGGTGATGAATTCTGTTAATAACTATTCCATTTCAGAATAATGTGCCCAGAAGAAATTGATCTTTAGTCTTTACTACTCCCTCCGATAGGAAGTACTTGTCTTAAAATGGATGTATCGGGTACTATTTTAGTGCTAGATACATCCATTTTAAAACAAATATTTCAAATCGGAGGGAGTACAATAATATAGTACTACATTATATTGCCTTTTTTTACATTGAAGAAAAGACATGCTCACATGATTATACTTCTATCCTTATTTTCACACTTGACTAATTTTGTTTTGATTTTCACACCACTAGCTGCTTCTTGATTTGTTGGAATTTTATGAACAAGTTCCGCGACTAATTCTTGATCTGAGTAGTTCGGTCAAACATTGCTGGCAAGGAAACACAGTGTTGGTCGAAGTAACTTCCTATCATGTCTGCATCTATAAATAATGGCATTTTGCACTATTTTGTAGCCACATCAGAACTCTTTAATTCTTCATGCTTTTATGGATGTAATTTGCACATTTGTGAGAATCCACCTTTTCTCTGACAAGGTAATTATAACCTTCATCCCATCCTTGATTGTTGCATATCTTTTTGTCCTTTCTAACTCACTGTCACTTCCTTTGGTATAGGTTTTTGGTGTTTGTACTCGATGGCACATCTCACAACTGAAATTGTTCGATTCAATGGGTAGAAAGGACAACTGAATTTTTTTTTTTGAACCAGGAGGGTCTCGAAGACCCGAAACTGTATTAATTCAGTGTTGCAGTACATTTTGCAGGATAGCCCCTACAGAAATAAGGAATAACAACAAGGGGCTTAAGAAGTACAAAGAGGACCTACAAAGAAGGTAAAAAACGCGATCCGGTCCTTTTACACAGCGCACACGCCGGAGCCTCTCGTCGCGGCCAGGGATCCCGCCGCCGGGGAGCAAGCCACTTGGGGCTGGACCACCGAAGAACGCCGCGCTTCGAGAGCTGAAGAGCCTCCACTTACGCACACCAGCTGGGAGGTTGATTTGACGCCGGCATCTAGCCAGAAGCGTCGAGGAGAACTGCCGCCATCCGGCAAGAAAAGTCGACGGCGAGGCGATTTGCCGCACATATGCCGTCGAGGATGAGCTCAAGAGACCCACAGCTTCAGGGCTTCGAGGGGCGAAGCCATGGCCAGCCTTCCACGACCCCTCTTGCAGTCCGTCACCGCGACGGCGCAGAAGAAGAGCGGCAAGGTCTCCATGGCACCAAACCACCTCAAAAGGTAAGGAGCTTTTATTGGAGGAGCTTGGAGTCGGCGAGATCCACTCCGGCGACCACCATGGACGCACAAAGGAGGAGCAACACCGGTCCATCCCACCACCACTCGTGAGCAGCAGGATAAGGCTCAGCAGGAAAAGGAGAAAACTAACTACAGGCGAGCATACCCTCCCCCCTACTCCACGCTGGCCAGCGAAGCCGGCGGCAGGAGTAGGAGGGGAGGCAGCCGCAGTCTTGAACGTCGGTGGCGTCAACCAGGAAGGAAGGAAGGAGAAGAGAGCGAGACGGGGAGTAAGATAGTAGAGACAGAGAGAGTCCAACTGAAATTACCATTATGGCATCGAATATTGTGTAATACGATCGCAGTTATTGTGAACTATTTATGTAAATGGGTGTATCATTATGTGTATGTGAGTGCTTGAATCTCTTGTCCAGATTACTATGCAAGCTTTTTCTTTTCTGTGTATATGTATTTGAGATGTTGTTCCAACTATCATTTCTTGTATTTTCAAGATATGTATTGATGTCAGTATTTATGAGCGTGTAATATTTCCACTTATTTTTTCTGGATATATGTACAACACACTAAAAATAGTAAGTATAATTTACATGCTAGAAATACACAACATCTATTATCAGAGAAATGGTATATAACAAGACGTGAAACATCTGAAGTGCAAATAAAAAGCATAGTGTTTAATGTAAGGTCCACTGTGTAGAACAGAAAGCAGGGTTTCTGATCTCGAGCTCATCTGCACACGGCATACTAGCCAATCACCTGTCTCATGTGGGACGGGTATTCTCTATTTAGCTGCATACGAATTCGTTGTATAAGCGCCTAACAGTCACTGTTTTGTGCCGTTTCGTGCCGTCTCATACTAACGGGCCGATGACCGCCACCTACCCCCACCGCCCCTCCCTCATCCGCAGAAAATGGCGACCACCGTCACCTTCCTCCACCTACCCGCCCCTCTGGGCCTCCGCCCCAATCCCGTACTCCATCCCCGCCTCCGCCGCCTCGCCCTATTCGTCTCCTCCTCGGTCCCCGATGAGTTCGCCGCCGCCGACAAGCCGGTGCTCCCCTCGATCCTCATCAAGAACGACGAGTCCGAGGACGTGGCGCGGTGCCGGAGTTGGGTCGAGCATGGTTCGGCTCCATGGGACGAGGCGATGAGCCCAGACATCGCCTTCGCGCGCCACAACCTCAACGAGGGCAAGGAGGTGCCGCTCATCTCGTCGGAGTCCGTCGAGGCGTTCCCCATGCTCACCCCGGCCTACTGCGAGAAGCTAGAGTCCGAGCCGGGTTACCTGTAATGCCTCTTCTCCATGCGCGAGACGCTGCCTGAGCTGCTTGAGGCCGCGTGGGCCGGTGATACGTCCAAAACGTATTTATAATTTCTGCTTGCTCCATGCATGTTTTGTGTGATATTGCTATGATCTAGATACACTTTCATACACTTTTGATCATATTTGGACTAACCTATTAACTCAGTGCACCACAGTGCCAGTTCCTGTTTTCTGCTGTTTTTCTATTTCAGTTTTCCCACATATAAAAAGTGCTCCAAAAATTCGGGAAAAATCAGATAAAAAATCAGCGCAGAAGAACCTTCCGGAAGGACCTGAGTGGGGCGAGAGGGCCACCACCAGGGACCCATGCGCCCTGGTGGCGCGCCCCAGGGGCTGGCCGTGCCAGGGGGGCGCCTGGACCCCTGGTGGCCCCCCTGGCTGCCCCCTTCGCCTATATATTCTCCGTGACGAGAAACCCTCAGCAGAAGAACCCTTTTTCGTGATCTCGTCTCTGTTCCGCCGCCGCCGCGCTTCCGAGATCGGGAGCACTAACAGACCTCTTCCCGGCACCCTGCCGGAGGGAGGGCCGACCTCCGGGAGTCTCCTCTCCACCATGGATGCTTCCCGGATGTGCCGTGAGTAGTTTCCTTTGGACCATGGGTCCGTGATCAGTAGCTATGTGATGTTCTCCTCCCATCTTTGTTCTTCATGGTTTAGACCTCGTGAGCTGCCCTACATGATCAAGGCACTTTTTTAATCTTTTTGCTGTTGCTATGTTGAGTTTGATGGGATCTAATGGATTATGAGATTATGTTCAGATTGTGATTGAGTAATATATTTGGTTCTTATCTTTTATATTTTTGTTCTTAAGTAATTCTTGCATGTTCTCCGTTGTTGTTTATTGCTTTGGCCAAGTAGTAGGTAGTAACCCCAAGAGGGAACGTTATGCTCGATTGTGGGTTCATGCCCCCAGATGACACGCTTGAGTGACAGAAACATGAGTCTAGGGGATGTGCTGTTGCCACAAGGGGGAAAACAACGGTGCTTGTAACCGCGGTTGCAAGGATTGTTTACTTTACGCAAAGTGCTTTTTAATGCAGTTGTCTGTTGCTTTGGGTTTACACTTTGGGTGGGGCTCGCAACTTAATACCAGCGAGATGTTCTGGATAGATATCTCAAGGTGGATGATTAGTAGTAGATGAAGTTGGATTTCGGTCTACTTATTTTGGCGTTCTGCCCATGCTTTTGAGCCTCTTCCTTTCTTTTGTAGCATAGTTGGCATTGCGGTGCGTTCATAATCCTGTCAATTTCCCTTCTGTAATTTGTTCACCTCGCATAACAATTTTATCGTCTTTTGGGAGAGAGACATCACTAGTAAACATCACGTATCCCGGTCCATATCCTCATCACTGTTTCCACACTCATTTACTTTTCTGCTTTTACTTTCAGTTGCTATCATTATCCCTTGTGTTTGATCCTTTGTGAACAACAAGACCGGAGAGATTGACAACCTCTCTGAACTTCGTTGGGAACAAAGTTATTTGCGTCTTTGTGCAGGTCCGCGTCAGTTGCGCCGCTGACACCTACTTATCATCTCCGGAGTCTTACTGGAGACAAACCTTGGTATCTTTACTGAGAGAAATTTTCTGCTGTGCTACATCACACCTTCCTCTTGGGGTTTACCAACGAAGGGCGAGAAATCACTATCATCACCTCGCACACCAAGCAGCCGGCCGGCTCCCGCTTCGGCTCGTCCCAGGAATGGCCGCCGCCGGCTGGCAGGTGGACCGGGACACGCTGGCGTTCATCAGGAGGCTCATAGGGACAAATCAGAGCGGGTAGACATGGAGGCGGCGGACGCCAAAGGGGTGACCGACGTGGAGAAGGTGCAGGATCTGACGCTGACGGCTGAAGAGGTAGTACAAATGTACAATCTGTTCTTGTAGAAGTACAAGGAGTGGGTGGAGACTGGAGACCAACCGGTATATGCTCGACGAGAAGTCCTACAAGGTAGTATATCACCATAACTCAATCCATTGTTTGTGTCCAGTACTACATGCTAATCCGCAACAGCCAGGATGGTTGTACAAGAAATTAAACAATTCGTGATTATAGCACATCATTATGAATTTGTTATGTATGATGCAATCAAAGGTGGATTTTTGAATTACTGGTGTGTGTGTATGTGTGTGTAGTTAAATTGATTGTTGTGGACCGCAGGTCTGCAACCCACATACGTGAGAGCTTCTTCAGCCAGTCACACATCTGTCATGAGATTTGTTGATCACTCCTACTTAGTATGCTTGATAATTTCAGAAGTAAGTACCTTTATGCGATTAGTTCAAAAAGGACTTGCAGTATCATTTCAATGCTGATTAGTTAGTCCTAGTAGAATGCTGATAGTGATGCATTGTTAGTTCCATTATTTTGTTGTTGTTGCAATAAATTGTCAAAATCTAGTAAAATGGTATGATGGTAGTATCCGCTATTTAATAGTCTGGTGTGTCATGTGTGCCTGTTTAGTTGCAGATTAGTTGTAGACCATGTTGTTCCGCAATCAATGTACACGTCTGTTTTGTATTGATGCCTTGTTATTTATTTTGAGTTGAACTCAAGAAATCCGTTTTGCACTTACAACTAGTTTTGGTTATGGTTTCTTATATACTCGGATTATCACAATGGTTTTGAGTCTGGCTTGTCATCTCCTCAAGTGTTTGTAGTCTTTCTCATCATTTCAGGACTTTGCAGTACTAATATTATAATTGGTTATTTTTGTTATGCACTTTGATCAGGATTACTACCCTGGTAGATGAAAAACAGGGAAGGACTACAAAGAAGATATGGCATGTCCATATGCTCTTGCATTTTCTGCCTGCATGTTGGCACGAAACTGCATCACAATATTCTACTAACTAGCATTATGTTGAATGATAATTAATGAATGACACTGACAGGCTTAGCTTGCCTTCTTAGAATTTAATCAAGTTTTTTTTCATATCTTGTTATGATAAATATTTAATTTATGTGGCTACATCTTGTTATATGTTTACGTGGGTGCCCATAAAAGCAAACGATTGGTATTGGATCCGCCAAAATGTCAAATCTGGCATGAAAGTCTAATGCGAAATTCTGGTTAGTCAGCCTTAAAGTTCAATTTTCCAGTTTCTATTGTTGCTTCTGAAGACATCTAATAGCAAAGTACTGGATGAATGCCAGGTCAATCCACATTTTTGTTCATGATAATAACTATCTATTATCGTGCAGGCTAAACGAGAAATTTGTATCAGTCTCAAGAAATTGCATTTTCACACATACTTTCCTTTTTCATTATGGATTCATGTCATGGAATAAAGTTGAACTCAGTCAAATTGGTTCAGTGCTAGCTTATATTGGTCTTGCTCCTTTTATTAATTGCTGAAAAGGGATACACACATGTTGAATCATCAGAATCTATCTTTTTTCTATCAATCAGATATGCTTATCCATGATGGAGTAAAAAATAAATTTATTCAGAAAGCCAAGAGATTAGAAGGACTATGCACCACTGATTTTGGAAGGGCTGGGCTTTGAAAAGGATACTCTTGTATACATTGCCGCTGGTGAAATTTACAGGGGAGAAAAGAGACTGCACCCATTATGATCTGCTTTTCCAAAACTGGTAAGTGTGCCCAACACTTTGTCAATTACACATCTACTGCGAATGAGATTTTGCTTGTTTCTGCCAACACCGCTTGCAGTTTCTGACCTTTCATGTAATGTGTCAAGAGTGTCATACTCTCCCTGTATGGACCAAACCTGCTAATCAATATAAGCAATACTGATTATCTTTCAGGTAAGAAAAGATATGCTACTAGGTTCAGAAGCTCTGCGCCAGTTTCAAGACCATTTTTCTAGATGGTTGCACTTGATTTCATTGTATCCACTGCTAGTGATGTTTTCCTTCCTACTTACGATGGTAACATGGCGAAACTTGTCGAAGGCGACAAAAGGTATATATATACAGAAAGATTTCATCTTATGAAATCAATCAAACATCTTTTCAGGATAGTACGTGCATATTTAAAAATAAATAAATAAATACTATTATTTTGTTTTCGCAAAAGTGTGTTGCCAGACCGACGGAAACTAGTTGAACTTATAGACTTGTACAACAAAAGGATAATTTCTTGGGAGAATTTTGCATCTTCTGTCAAGGAACCTCATAGAGTTCTTGTAGTCCAACCGTCTTGTCAGCGAAAACTTGAAAACAAGCCGAAAGAGGAGGACTACTTCTATTCTAACCCCCACGAGATGCCTGTCCAACTCCAATGCAAGCATGTGCAATGGAACCAAGGATACAATCGCTGTAAGGTGAGCACATTTGCAACCTCACCTGTGCAAGTTACTGTTTGTGATGATCCGCAGACTGAAGCCAGCAAGAAGGCAGAGCCACCCCCACGATCATTTAACCCATGCTCCCAGTGTCTTGTTGTATAGGTTAGGTTTTTCTATTTCTTCTATTATGTAATCCATTCATTTGTTTTCTAGCTTGCTGAAATAGGTCGGTAGGCTTCGTGTAGACTTTTTGTTCATCGATTTTGCTCTTGTTCACTGTTGATTAATTCATGATGATATCGAAAGGAATTAATTCTTGTTCACTCTTGCATCCGCTCGCTAATCCTCAGGACCACCCTCATGTTCTCCGGTGTGGTGGCGTCCTGGAGTGAGTTTTCCTGGATGTTGAGGTAGTTGTCGTCGTTCATCAATCGGAAGAGCACGGCGGCGTGGATGTCGACGAGGTTGAAGTTGGCCGCCATGAAGCATGGAACAACAAACTGACCTGTCAATCAAATCTACCAGTAACTCTCGTCGGGAGCCATTAGTCTACCCACCGTACCCGAAACAACCTGATGCCAACGAAGCTCGCATCTTCTATCGATTGTCGAAGAATGGCCGCTGGATAGTGATGTCTACGCACGCTTCTATTCTTGTAGACTATGTTGGGCCTCCAAGCGCAGAGGTTTGTAGGACAGCAACAATTTCCCTCAAGTGGATGATCTAAGGTTTATCGAACTCAGGGAAGTAGAGGTTGAAGATGGTCTCTCTCAAGCAACCCTGCAATTAAGATACAAGAAGTCTCTTGTGTCCCACACACACCTAATACAACTAGGAGTTGTATAGGTGCACTAGTTCGACGAAGAGATGGTAAAATATGGATGATAGGTGTGATAAAACGAAGTAATATAAATCTGTAATAAAAAGTGCAACAAAGAAACAAGTAACAAAAGTGAGTGCAAACGGTGTAACAATGATGGAAACAAGGCCTAGGCTTCATAGTTTCACTAGTGGCAACTCCCAACGACATTAACATAGTCTAATCACATGATATTTCCCATAAAACATGCAATGGAGACGTACTCGGAGGTCATTCCTTTGTGGTCAAGAGAGGACGAGAATTGTGTAGGGCTACAAAAGCACACCTCAGAGTCCGTAGTTCTCATCTATGGATTTCCCAATGTCACCGCGGCCATCTAAAGAGAGTACCACAATCACCACAACATATCTAAAGGATAGTCAAAGACAAGCACCAAGAGACTCTCAATCTTCACTTCACACACAAAAGAGGAAATCACTCATGAAAATATTCTTCTAACCCATGTCCAATAGACCGCTGTCACCATGGTCTCGGGGATTATACTAGATAGGATCAAGTGAGTACATCAAATCCAATACATAGAAGAAGGGGAAACATCATGGGATCACCCTAGATTAACATAGCCAATGATCACAAGAAAGATCACATCATGGGAGAGAGAGAAACCACATAGATCAAGATACAAGCCTTAGCCCCGAGGAGGAACTACTCACACATGGACATGGTGAGAGAGAGAGATTTGTAAATGGAGAGGTGCAGCCCGGAGAAGATGAAGGAGATGGCGGCGGCGGCGGCCACGACGACGGCGACGACCACGACGGTGGCCACGGCCCTTGGGGGCAGCGGCCCTTGGGCCCTTCTTCTTCCTTGGAGATGGTGCTGCTGTGGAGATTGATCTCCCCCTCAAGACGGCTGCCAAGGGGGAGGAATTTTCGTGGTGCCCTTTGACCTAGGTTTCCTCTCTTTATATAGGCTCTCGGATTCCCGTCATCCAGATTACGTCTTCTGTATTTCGGGGTTTCTGGAAGCATCCGAACTCCGATTGAGCCTAATTTTATTTCTAAATCCACCGGGAAAAAATTCCCTACAACTTCGTAGTTTTAAGTTTTTCCGTTTGAGGCAGTCTTCTAGCGTTTCCGAGGCGATCTTTAAAACCTGTCTGGTGGGGACAGATTTCGGGAGAGTTAGAATCCAACTCCTACAATGCTCCTTTTTGTGATTTTTCCTTTATCCAAGTAATTCCTACACATCAAGTACAAAAACAAGAACTTGTGCACTCTTGCAACCATTAATAGGTTAGTTCCAAAATATGTTATAAAAAGATATGAAAGTGTATCAAAAGCATAGCAATATCACACAAAACATGCATGGAGCAAGCAAAAATTATAGATACGTTTGGGACGTATCAGAGAGCTGGGAGAAAGGGAGGTCGGGGTTAGGGATTGTCGATGCCGAAACCCCACCCCTTGATCTGCTCGCGGCATGATTGATGCCACTGTGCGTCGATCGCTTTCTGAGCCATGGATCACGTTTGCGCAAAGTTCTGTTCTCAGATATTCTGTGCTTGTTACAGACGTTCCCGTTTTCCCTGGGCCACGGAACAGCTGCTTCTCCGTGACCGAGGCGCAACGGACGTCTCCGTACATCACTATTCCAACGTGTATTGCGCCGATATTTTCGATTACTTTAACCGAAGCACTGTTACGATTTGACTCAATATTACCATCCCAACACATGAACGAATAGCCGAGATTTCAGGACCAGATGGTCCCGCGTGCAGTTTATCCGTGTCCGGTAGAAGCACGCTACCGTTCCAGCATTTTCGGCTGGTGTGAATAGAGGAGCACAGCCAGGGTGATTTTTGCAAATGTACCAAAGCTGAGACGTGGGAAAGAAAACGATTCATCTGTACCGGCTATTTCTAATCCAACAGTGGTTTCCATGTTTCCATTGAAGAAAGGTTTCTACCAGATACTTTCTCGATGGAGACGGGTGTGAGGGAGATACACACCTGAAAAAACCAACTTGAGGCACCGCAGAAAAGCAATCAACAATGGCATCCAAATGGTGGGGAGAGGGGAAGGAGGGGACCGGTCGAGTGAAGAATAGAGCGAGACCAGGGAGAGAAAGCCAGTGGATATGGACCGGGGTAGAAAGCAAGGTTGCAATGGAGATTCTTGCGGTTTTCCGGAGTAGTACTGCAGCAAACGGAAACTGCTAAGTCTCTGCACAGATCTCGATGTATTGTTCGACGGTGTTGATATAACCTGTACCCGCTTCTTAGGGTACATAATCCGCACTCTTTTTTGATGCAGTTTTTCGATTTTTCATAAGCTTTCATACGATTCTCTGGCATGTACAGAAAATATCCTTAGAATGTCAAACAATGCGCGTATCACTATGTACCATTTCGAGGCCGTTTGTGTTGCCCTCCTGAACCATTGATCGACTGCTAGTCTACCACGTCACTGTTTTGTTGAAGCCTATCAACCTCTTGCCGCCCCCATTCCATCCCAACTGAGCGTCGCAAGATTCTATTACTCATTCCACGAGACGATATGCGAGCGTGGTGGTGACGATCGGAGTGGAAGGGCACATCACGCTATGTGAACTGGATAGTGCATGTTGTAGTTCTAGTTGTCCATCAGTCATCCGTAGCTCCTAGTGCCTCCTATGCCTACATCTTCAATTTCAAATCCCTAGAGTGCACAGAGCACACAAATAATTGACGGACTAAGAACGAATAATTTCATTGCATAGAAATAAGTTATTCAACTTCAACTTAGTTCGGGCTTGCTCTTTATGCAAGGCTTAGGCCATGGTATATGTAGTGACACGAAGTCCTTGGTTCTCTGCTAGGTCTACAACTAATAAGTTATGAACTCGAACCTTAGGTAGGTAAGAGCCTATGAAATATTTAATCAAACGGTGAATTTGACGTGCTTGTTTATCCTCGGGTAGGTCAGAGACAATGATAACATCTGCGATGAAGATGTTCATGAGATTGTTTGTCTTTAGCTAGGCGATTCTATAAAGCTACATGAGCTTTAACCAACGATGCTATCACCATCTAAACGTCGCCATCCAATATATCATAATGTAATTGTAGAACTAAAACTATGATCTTAGAAATACAAAAAGAACTACATGCAAACCTCTCCAGCGACTACAAAAGAAGTGTGATCGCTATCTTTTTGTATCCTTGGTAGCTGGATTTACTTCCTGTAAAGTTTCACTTGCTCATTGGAGCATTTTTTTAACATGAAGCTACCTTTTATTATGTAATCATACGTATCAATTGATAGGATTCGCAGCACGGTGCATATTGCCCTTTCGGGTTCAACTTCTTTAGAAACTAGATGATACCCCGCATGTTGTTGTGAATTTTTTTTATGAACTGATTGGTTAAAAAACATTTATATTTGTAACAATAATTTTTGAAATAATATGTTAATTTAATATAAATGTCATAATAGAATGAAAAATCTCATGCATGCATGTTGCATGTGGGATTTTATTATGCATAATGGCATATTGAGGTGAACCTTTCTCATGCATATTGAGGTGGACCTTTCTCATCCAGTTCTGATTACTGAAAAAGGTCACAATGAACAAACATTGAAGATTTGTACTACATTGGATGTTTTCAACACTTGATATTTGTTATTTGCGGTCACACGAAACTTTCTTTATCCATTGATTAACATCGCCTATCATATTCTGAAGACGTTGTGCATATACAACCCAGATTACAAAATCAAACATGTTGCTGCACCACCACAACTATTTAGGAATTTCAGGGAATCGACACAATAGAAGAGAGAAATCCAAGAGTCATCGTGAATGCACAAGTCCAAGGAAACCAATCTCACGCGAATCAACCTGTGGTTGAGTTGGTTAGGTGGATGGTTGTATCCTCAGCCCACCAGAGTTTAAATCCTCGATTTGACAATGGTGCTCGCATTTTTCTGGATTTATTTCAGGGCTTCCGGTGATGCGCTTTCAGTGGGAGGAGATGTTCCCGTCGAAGACGAGGTGATGACTTCGCTAATCTCAAAATGATGTTCCGGCTCAGTATTGCGAAGATGCTCATAGGGACAGGGTGTGCGTGTATACGTCATAGAAGTGATTGTATACTCATGTATGTGAGCGTCAGAGTTGTACTGTGTTCCTAAAAAAAACCAACCTCACTACTTCCCATTTCTTCCTGCATCGTTGGACACAAGCTCCAAGAGGAACCTGACGAACATGTCGACGAGGGTGGGAGGGCACATATCAGTGTGCGAATTGGATAAGGCATGTTGTAGTTTTGGTTGTCCACCAGTCATCAGTAGTTCCCAGTGCCTTCTATGCCCACATCTTCAACATCAAATCCCTAGTGTGTAGAGACTATAGAAATAATGGACGAACTAAGAATGAATAATTTCAATGTATACAAGTAAGCTATTCAACTTAGCCTTAGTTCAAACTCACTCCTTATATAAGATTTGGGTCCATGGCAGATGTAGTGACATGAAATCATTTTTCTTGTTAGGTCAATAACTCGATTCTTAGGTGGATAAGAGCCTATACGATATTTAATCGAACAATGTACTTAGTGTGCTTGTTTCTCCTCAGGTAGGTCAAAGACATTGATGACTTCCGAAATAGTACTTGGCTAGGTGAGTCTATCCGAGATTTAAGACTGCCCATAATGGACATCAACTAGTAACATCCATATGTTACTACTAGTCTATGTTACTATCTCTATAGTGGGGAGTAACATTAACTAGTAACTTCATTTATTATGTTATAGACTCATATTGTATTGGTATACGTGATGTTATTCCAAGAGCAAGTAACTACCTAAGTTACCACATCACTCCCTTTCCTCATTAAGTACTTGTCGCATCATCTATTTTGCATAGATATGTGTGATGTTGCCGAGAAAGTATCCTATGAAAACCGAGTTTCGGTGAAAACCGGTGAAAACCAATAAAAAATAAGGTTTTGAATGTTTCAAAAAATCCAAAAAGAAATGTTGGATGTTAAGAGGAGCATGTTCTAGTACCACGCGAAATTTGAAATCGAAAACACATTTTCAAATGCGAGAATTGAAAATCACAAAATCAGCATTGAATAGTGTCGGAATAGTGGTTTGGATTTTTTGACACTATTCAACTCTGTTTTGTGTTTTTTATTTCTCGCATTTGGAAATGTGTCACTATTCAACTCTGTTTTGTGTTTTTCAGTTCTCGCATTTGGAAATGTGTTTTCGATTTCAAATTTCACGTAGTACTAGAACATGCTCCTTTTAACATCCCACATTTTTTTCGAATTTTTCAAAACATTCAAAACCTCATTTCCAAACGGTTTTTCATCGGTTTTCACCGAAACTCGGTTTCCACACGATATTCTCTCGATGTTACCACTGATGTTACTCCCACTATGGGTAGTCTAACCATCACCCACGATCTAGACGTCATCGTCAAATACATCAAAATGTATATTGAACTAAAACAATAATTTTGGAAGAAAAAAAACTATGAACATAACTCCTCCACCTCTCTGGCCTAACCAGATGTATATCTGAGTGCATCTAGTTGGAACTACAAAAAACATGCGGTCGATATATTTTCTGTCCTTGGTAGCTAGGGTTTACCTCATGTAAACTTTCACTTGCTCATCAGAGCATTTGTTTAACATAGAGCTACCTTTATTATGTGATCACATTATTACATTAAAATAAAAATAAAAAACACAACTCAGTTTGGATGGCTATGTAGCACGTGCTGCTAATAATAACTTCTTCTTCAATTCAGTTCTGAATACTGAAAATGGCCACGATAAACAAATGTTGAAGGTGTGTACTGTTGGGTGTTTTTAACACCTTATTTTTACCATTTAACCGGCACAGGAAACTTCTTTTATCCATGGATTAACATCGCCTATCATATTCCGGAAATGCCGTGCAAATGCAGCATGGATTACAAAAACCAAACATGTTGCAGCATCACTACAACTATTTCAGAGTTTTCAGGAAACCAATCTCACTGCTTCTCCTTCCTTCCTGTCACGTTGGACACGAGCTCCCTGAGGAACCTGGCGGACTTGGTGACCGGGGAGTTGGCGGCCATGAGGTTGTACATGATGTTCTCCACCTCGGCGACCGTCGGCCGGCGCTTCATCCGCGACACCACCTTGAGCTCCGGCTCCTTCTCCTCGTCCTCCATCATGAGCACCCAGCTGTCGCCGCCGAACCTGCCACCCTCGACGCACCGGAGCAGCACCCCCTTCTTCCTGCTCAGCAGGCCCTTCACCTCCAGCCCCATGAAGGAGTAGACCACGTTGAAGGAGCCCACGAAGCCCTTGGCGGCGCCGGCGCCGCCGAACCCTTCCTCCTCCACCTCGTAGCTCCACGCCGGGTTGAACAGCACCGCCGGCCTGGGGTCCAGCGCGTTCACGGCCGCCCGCAGCTTCTCCACCTGCGGCCGCCCCGGCGCCAGGAACACGGCGGCGTCGCAGGACGCCAGCGCGTCCGGCGCCACCGAGCCCAGCTGCGCGTGCGCCAGCGCCGACGAGGAGTCCCCCCAGCTCTGGAACTCGCGCACGGCCAGCGCCATGTGCTCCGCGGAGGGCCAGACGAGGAGCAGCCTCGCCGGGGAGCCCTTCCGGGACACGCCGAGGGCCGAGAAGACGTCGAAGGCGAGGCGTGCGAGGGAGCCCGGCGAGTCGTCGTCCACCACGGGGATCTCGGCGCGGAACCGGGGCTGCCGCTGCTGCTTCCTGGCCTTCCGCGCCGGGAGCGAGTTGTTGAACGGCTTGCGCAGCGCCGTGGCGAGGCACGCCCTGGCCTGCGCGACCGCCTCCTCCCTCGACGACGGCGGCGCGGGGGAGTCGTCCGTCGGCGGGGCCGACGGTGCCGACGACGACCGGACGAGGAGCGGCGGCGGGTTGCGGAGGTGGAGAGGACGCAGGCGCGGCGGCGAGAGGAGGAATGCTGGACCGAGGCGTGGCGGGACTGGGGGTTTGAGGGCGATCCTGGAGGAAGGAGGTGGGTTCAAGAGGCTGAGCGCCATTGGCGCGAACCAGAGAAGATCACGATAAGGTGTTAGGTTCGCTCTCCGCGTGTATACGAAGCGAGTTGGTGGAGCTGGGCTTGGAGCTGCTGGCACTGACAGCATGGACCCACTGTCCAGGAGCTGTGTGCAGTGCAATATCAGGGCAAGACCATAGAAGTGCTTTCTGATCAAGTTGCTGGAGTTTCATCTGAGAAAATGAATCGAGCGAGCACTGACCAGAAGAGGAGCATCAGCTATAAGTCTGAAACTGACAATGATCCCTGTACATATTTTGATATTTGATTCTTACAGCCTCCGGCTACAACTATTTTTCAAGACATGAACATGAATTTGCAATCTTGTTGACCATGCTGATGATTTTTCACTCTTTGATTCAAATGGAGAAAAATAATAACGCAGATTCAGCAACAGTAGGAAGTTGTCCGATAAATACAAATGCACTCTTCTTTTTCAGTTTGGTAATAAATCTGACGTTGCCACACAGCTTATGACTGTGCAAGTTCGTATAGCCGCCCTATGTGTCTGCGGAAATGGTCGGCAATTTCGTCAATATGCAGTTTATACATCAAACTAATAGCTTGCTCTCCCCTGTCCTGGACTCCTGGCTCAACCTCGAGTACAAGAGAGGTGTTCATCATCACCACTCATCAGCTTTGCTGTTATACTAGTACTAAAACATGAAACCTTTGCTGTTATTACTAGTACTAAAACATGAAACCTGGCACCACTCTAGTGCCATCCAATATAATACTAGCATTATAAATTGTGAGATATAGTTCAGGGCTACAAGTAATTAAGATCATAAGTTGCAAGTGGGTTCAGGGAGATAATCTGGAAATGGCTAACCACATAAAGCAATTCCATTCCATCAAATATAGTGAAGCAAATCATGTTGGAGAATTAACCAGCCAGTTGTCTCATGATTCTTCTTGGCCAACTTAAATGAACCCAAAAGTCTCACATTATGGAATCAGAAAGCAAGGAGAAATGGACTGCCAGAACCGAGTTCACAAATAACAACTGACATGAGCCAAATAATTTGGGATCTTTAATGCGCTTTTAACTATTAGTCTGAGCCCAAAGGTAAGGTACAGATCCTGCAACTACCATGCATGCTTGAGGCCCTTGGCCACATGCTTGCATTGCGCCCTTGCTTCCTTCAGGGACATCATGTATGGAGATTCACATTATTTACGAATCCTTTTTTCACAAGATATATCTCATAAAATTGAAGAGACATAAATGTTTTCAACAGCTTCGCCTTGCATGAGCATGACTGACAATATATACATACCAATCAACTATGTTCTCTCCATGTTTTAGAGACATAGAGACAACTCTTAGCAAAAACAATTCAGGAAGAAAGAAAGATGAAAAGAAGGTTAGCTAGATTGATAATAGGAGACATGAAGAAGGGAATGACTAGTGGTGTACATCTGGCCTTGTCCACACAATTACCTTCACGCTCAAGCTTTTGTCCAGTAGCATGGCAATTAACCTCGCCAGGCGGCGGCCCATGATGAACCGTGCAAACTTCTGGACCAGTGCATCGGGAGAGTCTCCAACTTATGCACAGCTGGGCATCAACAGATGCGTGTGCAAGACAGTAAAGAAATTTTTAAGTCATATAATCCACATAGTGGGGTTTCTATGCATTTTTTCGTACAACTTACAAATGCAACACAAGAAAAGTCAGGAAATGACAGCATATGTGCAGCTCAATGAGAAAAATATTCCTCGAAATGTCATGGTAAGGTGCTCGTCGTTAGTATTGGTCATGGAACGATTCAAGTCTAGGTTCACTATTTGATATCTTCTGGAGTTATGGTCTTTCTAGAAGAGAAAACTAGGGATGCAAGCGGGCATCCCACATAAGCCCGCAAAACAGGAGGTTATTTCAAACTACACTAAATCTGAAGGGGAGAATTATAACTAACCTGATATATGCGCCCCTCTGCATCCCTAGAGAAAACCACAAAATACCAATTTCGCCAAAAGCAGGAACTCATGTCTATCTAACAATACAACTTGTATCAAAAAATCTAACAATACAACAGTGCACACACTCCTACATCTCCCAGTGAGCAAATCAACTTCCACCACAGTGTCAAGGTACAACCTCTCTAATCCCTCAACAAATGGCTGACCCACAAATTTCACCGCATACCAAAGCTAAAAAGTAGAGCAATCCATCAAGATAAGCTAATTTGAGAGCCTTCGTAAGAGCTGCCTAAATTGGCTAGTTTGTTTGTTCACCAGAAACGACAGCATTCCAGCAAGCACATGTTACCCTCCACAACGATCTCAAGTTTTATTTCAAGAAATTCACAAACAGCAGTATACAGCCAACATCCAAGATAGATACCGCGACGCCAACATAGGGGGTGCTCTGCTTATCTCCTCGTGCTTGCTCAGAAGACGATGCGGAACTGCGGGGCGCCCTCGCCGGTGGCGGGCACCAGCTCCCAGCGGCACGGCTCGAGCTCGTCGGAGACGGGGCAGTATCCGGCGAGCGTCACGGCGGTGCCGGACTCCGCCGCGGAACCGAACTCGAAGACCGTCGCGTCCGGCTGCCGCTGCCGCAGCACCTCCACCGCCCCGTGGGTGCCGGGGACGGCCACCTGGGCCTGCGCGCCTCCCGCCCCCTTCGCCGCCGTCTGCTCCGGCGAGCCGCGGCCCCTCCACAACCACGAGAAGAGCCCCATCGGCAAGTGGGGATTAGATTAGGGGATTCTAGGGTTTTGGGTGGGGAATTTCGGGGAGAGCTTTGGATTTGGATATCACTGCAAGGTGGGCCCCGATGCCATTCTTTCCTCGTCGATAACTATTTTTTTTTGCTTTGGAAATAAAGTTCTCGCTCTCCTCTGTTTCCCTCGATAGCAGCCGCCTCTCTCTCCCAGGCACTCATCTGGCGGCGGCGCCCCGGGAAGACGACGATCGGCGGCGGGCTAGCAGCGGCCAGCGCCTCTCCTCTACCCCGACCTCCTTCTCCCCCGGCGCCCAGCGCCTCAAGGTATGAATCCGGCAGCCTTCCCGCCCGGCGGCCAGCGCCTTCCCTTTCCCCATCCCCACTCCCAGTTTGATGTAAATAGCAGAGCAGCTCGCTAGTTTCCATACAGAGAGATGTTGTAATCTGTGGTAGGGAGGTCGTCATTTTCATGGCTTGTAGTGCTAGATGCTCAGATTGCTCAAGATAGTTTGTTCATGTTTCCCGTATGAGTTGTTTGCTGTGTTGAAATTATTGGACCTAGCACATTCAACATTTTAGAATATTGTCAATAATCCATAGTAATATCAGAGAACCACGTGGCTCATTCATGCATGACAAGGAAATGTGGAAAATTTAGTCTCACCACATTAGTAAGGGTGTGCGAGGCCAACTTATAAGGTGAGTCGTTGCGCACACCGCTAATAGATTGAGAAGAGAACATATACATGCTCGCTCTTTCTCCGCCACCCACCTCACCTCGCATCATGTTTGGTGATTGAGCCGAGCTAGGACGTATGCCAAATATATGTGTTGCCTTCATTTTTGTCACGCAAGAAAAGAAGTTGTAAGTTTTTGCCTCTGATTGTGGATAGTAGCCGCATGGACCGTGTCATTATTCTGATTGCACCATTTATTGTCCCTAATGGACGGAGACCGTTTCACTTCCACTAATTGAGAAGTCAGTTATTCGCTCGCGTAGAAGCGATCTCTCCTCTTCCCATGCATCTAATCTCCTTCCTGCTCGTTCCACGCATTGCACGACGTACTGCTTTTCCCATCTCGCTTCTTGGCATGCATCGAGGAGTGAGACACCAGGCCTTCGAAACTCCGCCTCTTATGATAGTAGCGATAAGGTTTTGAGGAGCGCTTTTGCGCGACTTCCGGATCCTTGTTAATCGTGGCTATGAGCGACAACGAGTTCCCCAAAAACGATTTCTTGCCCGACGTGGACCACCTCCTCGTAGACATGACAAATGGCGTATCTGCTTCCTCTTCCACTGCTTCGTATGTCATAGTACTATCCTCTCTGCTAGGATTAGTATTTAGTCTACTGTTAGTAGCAATCGATATGGCTATTATGTTTGTTTCCTATAATATTGATTGCATGATTACCTTCAACAATATGTTGCATGTTTCAAGTATTACTGCTATTATGTTAATCATGTTTCAACTACTCCTTTTTTGGATTAAATAATATGAGAAAATGCATAAATATTCAGCAATCCAAAATCCTCATATGTGTAGGCAATTTTTCCAATTGCATTTGCTGCGACTCTTAAGTCTGTGATGTTTGAGGGTGTGAATTATAAGATGGGTGTGCGAGTGAAGTTCTCTGACTTACCACCATGAACCGTTTTCACGTCTCTAAGGCCAAGTCAGAGGAAGATCTTACTCCTGAAGATGAGCAAGATTTCCAGGCTACAAAAACCCTCTTCAGAGGTACTATTCTAAGTGTTCTTGGCGACAAGATTGTCGATACCTTCATGATAATCACGGTCGGTACGGATATGTGGGATGCGCTTGAGGCCAAGTTTGGGGTCTAAGATGTAGGAAGTGAGTTTTATGTCATGGAGCAATATCAAGACTACATAATGATTGATGACCACTCCGTTGTTGAGCAGGCTCATGAGATTCAGTAACTCACTAAAGAACTTGAGCATTTTAATTGTGTGCTACCGGACAATTTTGTTGCCTGAGGCATCATTACTAAGCTTCCTCCTTTGTGAAGTAATTTCGCTACCTCTCTAAAGCACAAGAGACAAGAATTTACTGTTTTCAATCTTATTGGCATTCTTGATGTGGAAGAGAAAGCGAGGACGAAAGACACACATGCTCGTTTTCATGACGGAAATCCTAGTGCCAACTTGGTACATTTTTTCCAAACCCACAAATTCAAGAACAAGAACAACTATGCATGCAAAGGAAAGTTTAAAGGCAAGAACAAAGATCAACAATCTGCCAAATTCAAGAGGAAGGAGACCTTTAAGAAGAAAGAAAAATGCCATGTATGAAGTGGAGAAGATCATTGAGTTTCATCCCCCAAGGAACACTAGGATGTGTATCATAATGAGAACAATGACAAGACCACTAATGTTGTTATTGGCAATGTTGAGATGAAAGATGTCGGGTATGGTAAATTTCCTGCCGTTCATTCAGTCTGTCTGCTTCTGATTGGTGGATTGACATGCCAATATACACGAAGTACACCCGTGCTGATGGGAAACGGGTCACATGCTTCTGTTCATGGTATTAGTACGGTCAATCTGAAGTTTACTTTGCAAAATATCATGCAGTTGAAGAATATGCAACATGCCCCTTCAATAAATAAATTTTTTGTTAGCGGTTGTCGCTTGTGTCGAGATGGCTATAAATTGGTATTTGAGTTCAATAAGCTTGTAGTGTCTAACTATCGATAATTTCTTGAAAAATGCTATGAGTGTGGAGGCTTGATCGGCCTATCTTGTTAGACTTTTGCATTAAAGTTATTAATTATGTTTGCAGTGAAACTGAATCAAATGTTTGTCATTCACGACTTTGTCTTTGCTATCTGCGTTATGCACCCAAAGTTAATATGATAAAGCCATGAATGCCAAACATTTGATTCAGTTTCACTTCAAACATGATTAATAACTTTAGTGCAAAAGTCTGACAAGGATAGGCAGAAAAGCCTCCGCACTCATAGCTTTTTCCAACAAATTGTCCACACTTATACACTACAACCTTATTGGACTCAAATACTAATTTATAGTCCTCTCAACACAAACGAGAGCCGCTGATAAGTTTTTTATTTATTGCACGTTCTTCAGCTACATGATCTTTCCCGAAGTAAACTTTAGATTGATTGTAGCAATAACATGAAAACTGTTGATATCAAAACACACATGTATATGGGCACCATGACAACCCCACCAATCAGGTGAATGATATACTGAATGAACGGTAAAAAATTTACCATACCCGACTTCTTTCATCTCAACATTGCCAATAACAACATTAGCGATCTTGCCGTTGTTCTCATTATTACGCAGGTCTCAGCGTTCGTTGGAGGATGAAGCCCAGTGATCATCTCCACCCCATACATGGCATTTTCCTTTCTTCTTAAAGGTTTCCTCCTTTTGAAGTTGGCAGAATGTTGAGCTTTGTTCTTGCCTTCAAACTTTGATTTGTCTGCATAGTTGTTCTTGTTCTTAAATTTGTGGTTTTGAAAATTACTTTTTTGTACCAAGTTGACATTAGGATTTCCCTCATGGAAACGAGCGCGTGTGTCTTTTGCCCTCGTCTTTTCTTCCACATCAAGAGTTTTAATAAGATTGACAACAATAAATTTTTGTCTCTTGTGTTTTAGAGAGGTAGCGAAATTCCTCCACGAAGGAGGAAGCTTGGCAATGATTTCTTTGACAACGAACTTGTCTGGTAGCGCACAGTTAAAATGCTAAAGTTCCTTAGTGAGTGAGTGAATTTCATGAGCCTGCTTAACCACAAAGTGGTCATTAGACATCTTGCAGTCATGATATTTCTCCATGACATACTACTCACTTTCTGCGTTCGAGACCCCAAACTTGGCCTTAATCTCATCCTTAGACCGTGATGGTCATGAAGAGATCGACTATCATGTCGCCAATAACACTCAAAATAGCACCTCTAAAGAGGGTGTCTGTAGTCTGGATAGCTTGCTCCTGTTCAGGAGTAAGATCTCCCTTTTGACTTGCCCATAAAGGCGTAAATACAGTCATGGCGGTAAGTCAGAGAACTGCGCTTGCACGCCACCTCTTATAATTCACACCCTCAAATGTCGCAGGCTTGAGAGTCTGCATACACATATAAGGTTTTTGGATTGTTGAATACTTAGGCATTTTCTCATATTGTTTAATTAAGAAAAAGAGTAGATAAAACATGATTAACATAATAGCAGTGATACCGAAATTTGCAACATATTTTTGAAGTTAATCATGCAATCAGGGTCATAGGAAACAAACATAATATCCATATCGATTGGTAATAGCGGTAGGCCAAATACTAATCCTAGCAGAGAGCGGTCTACGTCGGGGAAGAAATTATCGTTTGAGAACTTGTCATCGGTCGCCGCCACAATGAACAAGGATCCTGGAGTTACGCTCCCCCAAAACCTTATCGCTCCTCTCCCATAGCGTATCACAAGAGGTGGGGTTTCGGAGGCCTACTGTCTCACTTCTCGGTGCACGCCAAGGAGCGAGATGGGAAATCAGTAGGCGGCGCAATGCGTGGAACCAGCGGGCGGGAGATTAGATGCATGGGAAGAGGACCGACCACTTATAGGCGAGCGTATAATTTACCCCCAATTAGTGAAGCGAAGCAACCACCGCCCATTAGGGAGAGTAAATGATGCAATCAGAATAATGGCGTAGTCCGACTTGACGACTATCCAGATTCATCTCTCACTAGATCCAAAAATGTTTCAACTTATTTTCTTGCGTTACAAAAAATAAGGCAACACGTGGCATGGCCAGCTCGATCACGAAACACGACGCGCACTAAGATACGTGCTGTGGTGAGGTGGGTAGTGGAGGAGAAGCGCGAATGTATGCGCTCTCTTCTCAAGATCTTAATGGTGTGTGCAACAACTCTCCTTATAAGTTGGTCTCACACAGCTTGGTTGGACTAAACTTTACACACCTCCTTGTCATGCATAAATGGGCCACATGGGCCTCTAGGATTTACTATGGATTATTGGCAATATTCTGAAATATTAAATGGGCTAGACCCAATAATTCCAACATGATGTACTGCCCCAGATGTTCAGTAGCCCTAGAAATTTTGTTGGTGGTAGGAAGGTTATCATTTCTATCTCTGTGCAAATGTTCAGTAGTCCTACAACTTTTGTTGTATACATATGTCCATGCATTCGATGGTCGAGTGGATGAATAGAAGGAAAAGGATGATTAGGGGAGCTTTGTTTTTGTGGCACTTGCTATGATGGCGGTAATTGTTCCTTAGCTATTTAGGATAGAAATCATGCCATTTAATATTTTCCAACATATAAGGCTGTATTGGAGGCTATCGATGGCTCCAATACAGCCTTATAGTTGAGCATCCGTTACCAAAGATTTGACTTTCTAAAAGCAAAATTTGGCAATGTGATGTCATAGTTGTGATCATATATTGTTGATTGCTTGTGTTGAATATACAAAGAAAGTGTTGTCAAAAATTTGAATTATATGTTGTTCAAATGCAGAGAGCTATATTTGTTCACATGTTGAAGAGCGCAGACCGGACAACTAGCTAGTTGGGCTTTTAGTTTGACTGGCTCATTCGTGTGCTCTTGTCTGGCCAAAGGAGGCACAACCGTATTACATCAGAGGACCTGACGGCGAGCGCCTCACAACCCACCTCCTCCTTTCGCCGTCTCACACCCAGTCTTGTCCTGCTCTTCCTAGCTCTATCCCCTCACTCTACTGCCTGCCTGCTCGATCGGCTGCTTCTTCTCGGCCCGTGAGTTGGCAATGTGCCTCCTTGGCGGTGCCCAACGGACCGAGGCCTTCTCCCCCACCACTACTCCAGCTCCAGAACCCAAACTGCATCCCGAAACCCGACCCTTCCTCCTCCTCATCACCGTCGCAGAATAATAAAAAAGGCGAGCTAGGGCCTGCCACTACTCCAGCTCCAGAACCCAATCTGCATCCTGAAACCCAATCCTTCCCCCTCCCCATCACCCTGGCAGAAAAAAAAAGGCGAGCTACGCCTGCCGTGGCGAGCTTCAGGGCCCGGGCACCTGCAGCAGCACCTGAGATGCCGTCCTTCTCTTCCGGCGCTTCTCCACAGAAGCAGCAGCATAACGCGCAGTATCTACCCTTACCACCCTTGCCACGATTTTTTTGTGTGTATCTGCTCCGGGACTGAGCATATGTTTTTGTTGGTTTGAGCAGGAGGAAGCAGCTGATTCGTCAGCAGAGGAAGTCGCTTCCCATTGCGTCAGGTTAGTTTGCATGTCAAATGTTTGATTTCTTTGCGCCCCAGTTTTTTGGGCTTAGTTAGGGAAACTAAATTTGTAGTTATTGATGAGCATTGTTCAGCTGTTACTGAAGAAAATCATATAGCTGTCAGTAATTTTGTTACATGACCTGACCGGGTGGTGGTGATTGTGGTTGCAGTGGAGAAAAGACTTGTCGATGAGGTGAGGAAGAACGACACTCTGATTGTTGTCGGCGAGACCGGGAGTGGCAAAACGACTCGTATGTGTGTTGCTGCACTTCCCCCTTTCATTGCTTGTTGTTTCTTGGGTCAAGTAATATCTGAAAGAATTTGTGATTATTAGTTTTTCCAGTTTATGGAATTGATGTTGCTACTTTTTAGTATCTTGTTACTCTGGTCAGTTTTACTAGTCATAACTTGCGTGGCAGTATATAAGAGTAAGAGTGTGACCAAAGGAACATTTCGTAAATACGAAATGAGGTCTCCTATGCTCGAAAACCTCATTTTATCTTTGTGTCATAGTGTTTTTATCCTAAGGAAATCATTGTCATGAATTGCTCAACCACACGGATTACATTTGCTTACGCAGTTTCTTTTGGGGAGCATTATTTATCATTTATTGAAGAAAAAACATATGGTTGTCATGTATTTTGTTATAAAATCATACCCTTTCTCTTCTTTTGTTCTGCAGAGTTGCCACAGTTTTTGTATGATGGTGGGTTTTGTCAGGATGGAAAAGTCATTGGCATCACTCAGCCTCGAAGAGTTGCAGCTGTGACAGTAGCAAAGCGTGTCGCTGAGGAATGCAATGATCAGTTGGGCAGAAAGGTTGGATACTCTATAAGATTTGATGATTCCACATCTAATGCAACAAGGATTAAATACATGACCGATGGTTTGCTTCTTAGGTAATTTTGTCAACCATATTGTCTATTGTTTGATTATTTTATGGTCTATTATTGTGTTTTATGCTAGCTCCCTGAGAACATCTGATACTCTACCCACCTTGTTAATTGCTAGTATTTGATTTTTTTTCTATAGTGTTTTGCTTAGCTGTTGATTTGATGCTATATGTTCCTACATAAAATTGTTTCAATTTTTGAAGGGTTACATCATGAAATTCTCTTATGACGTAGCACTTACCAGCATGATGGCTGTCCTTGTAATGCTATCCAAATGATATGAACAAGTCACTTACGAGTTAAAATCGGAGGAATGAAGAGAAAAATGTGTAGAACAAATACTTCCACTTTATCTTATTGTAGATTGGTGACTAGATCTACCATTATTATGTATTCAATCATTCTCTCCATTTCAGTCATTTGTGACAGTGGTCATCCCTACATGTGCATGGACCTGAGACTGACAACATAGTCTATTGCGCTAAAAAAGAAAGTTCATATGTCATTTTAATGATTTTATTTGCCTTGGAGTTCTATATCACATCTCAACTCTTATTGTCGTGTTCTTTGTTTTTGAGACGTTTCTATTGAAAAATTGTCCAATAATTCTTTGTTTCAGCTGTATCTTGACATGTTATAGATGGCTAAATGCGTGGGTTCATCTTTTTCTATCTCTTTTTTTTTTGTCTGATCTGTGAATTTACTTCTATAATAGAAGAATGGCTTTCCATTTTCAGGGAAGCACTTTTGGATCCACTCTTGTCTAAGTATAGTGTTATAGTTGTTGACGAGGCCCACGAAAGAACCGTCCATACAGATGTATTGCTGGGTTTGTTGAAAAAAGTGCAGCATTCCCGATCTCTTCATGCGAATAAAAATGGAAAGACTTTGTCTGACAGACAAGATCACTCTCGAACCTCTACCCTGAAGGCATGCCAGGGAATAAAAATTGCACCTCTAAAGCTGATTATTATGTCTGCTAGTCTGGATGCCAAGTGTTTTTCTGATTATTTTGGTGGCGCTAAAGCTGTACATATTCAAGGACGGCAATACCCTGTTGACACACTGTATACTTATCAGCCTGAGTCGGATTATCTAGATGCTACACTAGTTACGATCTTTCAGGTGAGCATCACCCTATTTGCATGGAAGATGTGGATGGATTTGGAAAGGAAAGGGAAGGAAATTGGAATCTATATAAAAATTTAGAAAACATTATTGAAAAAAAAAACTTGCTTCAGAAACCAGGATAAGAGAATGTATCTTTTCTGGGACTAATTTTACTATCTTCTAATTAGCAGAGCCCTTTGATTATGAACTTCATGTTTGGATGTTTTCTTTCTTAGATCCATTTGGAGGAAGGACCTGGAGACATTCTTGCATTTTTAACTGGTCAAGAGGAGATTGAATCACTAGAGAGACTTATTCAGGAGCGTACTCGCCAACTTCCAGCAGATAGTAGCAAAATATGGATTACTCCTATCTACTCATCTCTTCCATCAGAACAGCAAATGAATGCATTTAAGCCAGCACCATCTGGAGCCCGTAAGGTGAACCTTTATGTTCTTTCAATGCTTACTTTTCCTTCGTCCCACTTCCAACATATTTATATGATGAATACTTTACTTGCTGCTCTTTATATCTGTTGTAGTGCTCTGTTATTTACGTTTGGTTGAGCTTTACACTTCTGGACACAACTACTTATGTCACTGCTAATAAAAAAACGTAGTATTACATTAGTCTATGCAGTTGCAAAAAGGATAGGTGAGGGGGCAGTTAATTAGTTGTTGGCTAGACATGGAAACAAATTATGCCCATGCTGGCCTCGGCTGAGGGCACTTTAGCAGATTGGTGTCTGGCCAAACACAAACAGGCTCCGAAGCAGCGGTGCAAGGACCTGGATTACATTGTTGCTTTGCTAATTTGGTTTGTTTGGCATGAAATAAACAACAGGATGTTCCAAGAAGAAAACCATGATCTACATGCAGTGACTATGGGCATGAAGGTGGAGACGCAGTGTTGGTGGAGTGCCTAAACCCCTGGTTGCACAAACCACAGTTGTAGTAGGCTTTTTGATTGTCCGTGTTGTCTGTGCTGTTAGCTTGACAGACACTTAGCACCCCTCCCCTTTCTGCCGCTAGTTTTTTTTGGACTCTCTGCTGATCCCTTTTCCCCTGCTTTCCGCCTCATTTCTCTGGTCCTACCTTTTTTTTGCGAGGCCTCTGGCCTACCTTGTACTGTACCGTGATGCTTAGTGACTTATTGATAGGTTCTGTGGGTCGAGCCTCATTTTTGCTCGAGCTGGTTTTGTAGCACTTGGTGGTGGTGCGTTGCCAACAGCCTGTTATTTTTTAGGGAGCCTATTGATTTTCTCGCCCTATGTTTTCCTGTATTCCTGGACCATGCAACATCTGTTGCATTGCATCTCCATTTCCAAATTCGACCTTTTTCAAGGTTCATTGAGCAATGCATTTTTCTTGTTGTCATTTTCCATAATTTACTTACACTAAACATGGCTCGTGTAGTATGCAAGGCTTGCAACATTTTGCTAATGTCCAGTTTGTCTGTCAGGTAGTTCTAGCAACAAATATTGCAGAGACTTCTGTAACAATACCTGGTATTAAATATGTTATTGATCCTGGGATGGTCAAAGCACGTGCCTACAATCCTGTAACTGGAATGGAATCCCTAATCATCATCCCTGTCTCTAAAGCACAGGCTCTTCAAAGGAGGTACAAATTTTCAAGAAAATATAATTCATGTGTGCTTTTTCTTACCTTTTCATTCTACCCTCAGCGGCCGTGCTGGACGTGAGGGGCCAGGGAAGTGCTTTCGGTTGTTCCAAGAATGTGAGTTTGATAAACTGGCGGAATCTACTATTCCTGAGATTAAACGATGTAACCTCGCAAATGTTGTCCTACAGCTCAAAGCTCTTGGGATCGATGATATCATAGGTTTCGATTTTATGGAGAAACCATCAAGGTGAGTTTCGTACTTCTGTTTTCTTATTCCTGCTCACATGTGAAATATTTTTTTTGGCCCCTATCTGATTAAAATATAGTGAAGTCCCTGAAGTGTCATGCAAAAAGTGCAGTCAACATGGCAAAACATAAACTCAAAATTACTCCTATGAAATTTATCTGGCAATGTATGAGGTTGATGTTTTGTTCATGTGTGCTGCCATGGTTAATTATATGTTAGACAATTACTTCCTATGCAGAACTCAAATATCATAGCACTGAGAAGATACACGCTAGTAATTTCATTTGTACAGTAGTACAGTGTTTGAAATATTTCATTATTTCTGACAATGATCCCTTCCAGCTTAAATTTTTCTGGTAAAGCAAATTTCTGTCCTGGACTTGTTAAGTTGTTATGAACCTTATGATGGATGCATTCACTGGAAAATTCAAACATTATTTTGTATAAGCTTTGCATAAAGCTCTACTATAAGCTGAATAGCAAGTTGCTTTGTATGGACATCAAGTGTTGCTAATTCTGCCAAACCTACTGCAGGACATCCATTTTGAAATCATTGGAGCAATTGATTTTACTCGGAGCTTTGACTGATGACTATAAGCTGTCAGATCCAGTTGGTAAACAGATGGCTAGGCTGCCTTTGGATCCAATGTACTCCAAGGCATTGATAGTGTCGAGCGAATTCAAGTGCTTGGAAGAAATGTTGATTGTTGTTTCTATGCTTTCAGTGGAATCAATTTTCTTCACCCCACGTGAGAAGTTAGAAGAGGTATTCTCGTGAGTCCCCAGCAACTGGTTTGATGTATCTTCCACAATAGTTTTTGTACATTATGTAGTTATAGGACCATTGGATGCATTTTTAAGACATAATGCAAGACCAGTGAGGCAGGTCCGGTTGGAAAACCGGCGGGACAGTATCATGGTGGCATATGTTTTGTTTCGGATTATTGTGTATCGATTTGAATAGTATTTGTGATGACATGTTGTTTGAAGTTGAAAATGCTAGAAATTTTTGAATAAAATTGGGGGAATGGACTTTGGGTCGATTTTATGAAGAAACCATCTCATGTAGTGGGTCTCGGGTTTAGTCTACTGTTATAAATGGGGTTTATACACCCTGCTGCTTGGCACTGCGTGCTTTTCAGGTTTGTGGTGAACTGGCGATCATTGATTACTTGCCAAGAATATATACACAATCTAAATATCAATGAACATTCCTATAGTTATCAGTATTTAACTTCTGAGAGACTGGCGTTTAAAATTATCCTGCAACACTATTCTCATTATGTCTGGACTTGGGTTTTCCCTGTGGCTAGAAAGACTAGCATTCATTGTTCCTATTATTAAGTCCTCAGAGTGCCAAATCTGTTGGTGCTGAAGAACTTTGTAATGGTGATTGAATTTTTTTTTCATAGTTATGTGGTGGAATCATATACTGTTTTATTGATGTCTGTATTGAAGTACCTTTCGGCTACCACCAAAGTGGTACCTTTAGCCTCTAACTTCTCATGATTTTCCATTTGCATACCAAAGAGGAATTCTAAGGCTCAACTTATATTTGGTTGGGCTCTTTCCCTGTTACCAAGTAATATTGTACTTGTCTTTTTCTCGAGGAACTACAAGTTCATTTGTTGATTGATCCTCTTACCCTATCCCATGTTTAGGCAAGAGCTGCTAGGAAAAGTTTTGAAAGCTCTGAAGGAGATCATATAACTTTGGTGAATGTATATCGAGCTGCTGCAGAATGCTTGGAGAAGAGCAAAAACGCAAATGCCAAAGAAAAAACAATGGAGAAGGCTTTGAACAGATGGTGCTTCGAGAACTTCATCAATTACCGCTCTTTAAGGCATGCTCGTGATGTTCACAGGTTAGTTATTACAATATTGTTGATGGCTTAAATTATTGGATCAATAGATGCATTCTTTTACATGGTGAAACGGGAAATAGTATGACTGAGTGATTGTAAGTTTGTAACTGTCGAATTCTGAGTATATTGTCTGCCTTTCGTCAACCGCTTAAGCTCTTTGATGAGCTGGTTAGTGCATGAAGCTCAACATGTTATTAGAGCAAAGAGGTTTGGAGTTAGAGACGCTTGCTAACGAAATTTGATTTGAATAAAAACAATTGCCTTCCAGAATGTTGTTTAACCAATGCTGCATTCAGCTCGAGCATGGCATATATTTCTAGCTTTAATATCTGTAGGCAATTCTTTTTGTTGGATTTCTATTGCCATTTGTTCTTGGACCACAAGCAAAGATTGAAAATTAAATTCAATGCATATAGACCTAAAAAACCCGAGAGCTATTTCGAGTTTGCTAGGAATTTCATAGTACACAGTGAGCTGACACAGAAACTCTGTCTGGTCAGCCAAATTCAGGGCCATGTCCAACAAATGGGGCTTAACCTGTCATCGTGTGGAGACGACCTGGTTCAGTTCCGGCGGTGCCTCACTGCTGCTTTCTTCCTGAACGCGGCGATGCGTCAGCCAGATGGATCATTCAGGTACGGCTCCAACTTTTGTGTTAGATCTTTTCGAAACCTGACAGCTCCTCGCAATCTTCCTTTCCTGCATTGCGCAAACTTTGTCACACACTCACAAGCGAAGCTGCATTTCGACTACAAGAACTCACGGTTTGGTGTGTTGATTTGGCAGGGCTCTCGCGACGGGGCAGAGTGTGCAGATGCACCCATCATCGGTGTTGTTCCGAACCAAGCCGGACTGCGTCATCTTCAACGAGCTGGTCCGGACCACCCAGAACTATGTGAAGAACCTCACCCGGGTCGACCCCCTGTGGCTGGCCGAGCTTGCCCCGCAGTACTACGCCACCGAAGACTAGTTTTCTTCTTCTTTTCTTGTAGCAACCCATAGCCGTTACTTCTTCCTTGCGGCGATCCTGTAAAGATTGGCTCGTTATGTGGACATGCCGTGGTATTGTTCAGCATAGTGGCATCCTGACGACAACGCATCAATGTCCATTACCAAAATATATTTAGTTTTCTCTTCTTGCTGCTTCCTGCTGCCTTCGGGCCTGCTTTCGTAACAGGCTTGCAGAGAACTTCGGTTTCAAATTATTCAGGCTGGCTTTTACCGGCAGTGAGCACTTTTAATATGATGACCTTTTGTTTTACATGAAAGATAAAAAAGTAAAAGTAGATCTAAATTATTAATTTCAGGAAAAAATATAAAAAGTATAGAATTGGTCCCTTCATTTTAAAAATCGGCTACTTTTAATCCCTCATGTCGCTTCAAATGATTTTCGGTCGACGTAGATTGCTATAAATAAAAAAAGCGGGGGGAGGTTGTGAGCTGCCTACGGTCCTCACTGTGCTCTGTTTCGCCACTTATGCCCATCGTCTCGTTGATCACAAGCAAAGCAGTAGCACTGCACGTTTGTTCGTAGTGGTTGCGGCATATGCATGTCATACTTGACTAAAAGTAACCGATTTTAAAAAGTTAAGGAACCAATTCTATATGTTTTAAATTAAAGGACCAATTTCATAGTTTTGAAAGAGTTTCCTTAATTTTATTAAGTAATAGACCTGATTAAATTTTACCTTTTTACCTTCCATATAGAAGGAGAAGGTAAAAAGGATCATGCATATCAGTTGGTTGGGGGTCCTTGTGGTGGAACCAACCCATCAGGGTTTACGTCCTGGTGTATGCATATTCCTGGAATTATTTTAGAATTTCCGGCGATGTTCATTCAGTGGGAGAAGACGTTCTGGTCGACTACGAAGACGCCAGTGGTGGCTTCATCAATTTCGAGATGTAATGCCGGCTCAGTATTTCGGAGGCGCTCATAGGTAAGGGTGAAAGTGGTTAGGATAATTTTCGTCTGAAACCGTTTCCGAATCCGTTTTTATAGGACAAGGTAACAGATTTTGTACATCCGATAAAAATCCGATCTGAAGCGGAATCCGATTGATAAGATACGGTATAGGATATGGTATTACAAATATCCGATATAATAAGATAATCCGTTTTCTCTAACCGGATAATCCGAACTATTAACTTCCGAATCCGATTGATAGATCAAGTTTTAAATATTAAGTAGCAATATGTGAATGTTATCTTTGATTATGGAACATGACATATGCTTGCTAGTGATTTATTTAGAATATTTCAATACTATATAGTGCTTTATGTGTTCTTAAAGTGTATAAGTATTCACATTTGCTCATTTTTTATGTTTGATTTTAGTTTAAATTATTTATATATTCCTCATACATGAATATGGTAAACGTCCGTTTCCGCTCCGATGCTTTTCCGTTACCGTACCGCTTTTGAATCTGCCTGATCCCGTATTCGAATCCGCATAATCCGGTATTCGAATCCGCATCCGAATCCAAAAATAAACATGGAATAGGATACAGTATAGAGATTATCCGACCGAATCCGATTCGGTTTCACCCCTACTCATAGGGGTAGGATGTGCATGCATCTATTTATTGGGATGAGTATGTATAGCGTGTTATGAGCGTTGGTAATTGTACTTAGTTAAAAAAAATGCTCACAGTAGATTTCTAGAAAAAAAGATCTAACCATCTTACCCCGTGAGAAATCTGGAAAGAAAAGAAAAAAAAGGCGGGAATCACATCGGAGAGCCGGCCAGCCAATTCCCAACGGAATCGCGCCCTCCCATCCCCTGCTTTCGGCAAAGGCCAACCCCACCACCATCGCCCCACTATATACCATCTCATCATCTTCCAGCCCCCGTCGCCCACTGCCAGCCTCAGCCTCAGCTAGCTAGCTAGCTAGCACACCCAGCCCAGCAATGCCGCCGCGGCGGGCGATCGAGGTCCGGCACGCCGCCGACGGCGCCGCGACCAAGTGGCGCATGTCGCTGCTGGAGAGCCCCTTCACGGCGTTCCTGCAGTCCCCCGCCGCCGCCTCCGACGCCGCCGCCAAGGCCGCCGTGTTCGCGGAGGGGTCCCTGTTCAGCCCCTACCTGTTCGGCAAGTTCTTCGACCCCGCCGACGCGTTCCCGCTCTGGGAGTTCGAGTCCGACGTGCTGCTCGCCGCGCTCCGCCGCGCCGCCAGGACCTCCGTCGACTGGGCCGAGACCGACTCCGAGTACTCCCTCAGAGCCGACATCCCAGGTACTGTATTTTCCATCGATGGATCGATCGATCGATTCTTCCCGTGTCTAGCTAGGCTTTGCAGCTTGATTAGTTCATCCTCCCTCTTCTACTTTTCAAGAACCTGCTCTGCAACACTTCTTCAGTGAGATGCTACGTATACATGCTGTCATATGCCTGTGCAAATTGCTGAAATTCAAACTGGAACTTAATTTAGACATAGGTTTGATTACTACTCCAAGGCAACCGCGTACAAGTTAGAGCGTGCGATGCAACTAGATTTAGCAATTAGCATGGATTCAATATGAATTTTGCCAAACACTCTGCACAAAATGCATTACTGGTTCAGCTAGGAACATATCACCACCATATGGCTGACGAAACTGGTTGCCCGCCGTGTTTGCTCTGCTGTCCACCAACACCTCGATCAGATGCCATGCCACAGGGCTTCCCTGTAGGAATCTCAGCACCTTGCACTGCATTTCGCCGCTGAAAGGCGTAACCAGCTATGGCACTGAAAGTAACCGGAGGTCATGTTCAGTGTAGGGGTGCTCTGAATTTGCTCCGTTGCTTTGCCGAGCTTTTCTGCGGCACAATGGCCATGGTCATGGTCACGTGCAGCCTTGTGTCGCCGTCGCTTTTCTTCCCAAATTATTCGTTGCGTCTGCCGTCTGCGTGCGGCGCACCACCCTCGAATCATCATCGATCCATTCCAGACCAAGGAAAGCGAGGGAAAGATTGTGCCACACGATTGCCAAAACCGAGAAAGCCGCCAAAGCCACTTGCATCATTATCATATGTGCATATAGTACTCATGCAGTATCTAGCACTAAGTTTTGCTCTCTTGATATGAAATGATCATCAGGTGGAAGGAAGTGCGACGTGGAGGTGAACGGCGACGGCGCGCGGGTGGTGGATGTGAGCGGGCTGTGGCGGGCGCCGCCAGCGGACGGCCGGGACTGGCGCGCCGGCCGGTGGTGGGAGCACGGCTTCGTGCGGCGCGTGGAGCTGCCGGAGGACGCGGACGGGGCCAGGGTGGAGGCCTACTTCGACGACGCCGACGGGTCGCTGGAGGTCAAGGTGCCCAAGAGGAGCAGCGACGCGCACCAATAAGCCTGCCTGATCGAGAGAATCGCTTCGCAACTGGGTTGGAATTGGATCAGATTAACCGGAGGATCGCATGCATTTGCCGGTGAGTGAAAGTGAATGGAATTCTTCTCCTTCTGACTGATGTGATGAGGAGCAGTTGATGGCGACTGAAAATTCGGAGAGATATGGGTGAGACGAAAAGCAGCAAAGAAAGTTCACCTAGCTACGTACTATCCATTCCATTGCATGATGATGTTACAAGTCTAATGTAGTAGCAGTAATATGTTCTTCAGTTCAGTGATACCCACTGTTAAATGGCTAATTTATCAGCAGTGTCGCCGTCAGTTTCGGTCGTCGATCGGATGGGCTAGGGCTAGGGCATCGATATGATTCTAGATTAGATGAATATATATGGCGACTTTTGAAAGGCGGATTCTCCCATTTCTTTCGGCATGATGTATCTCCATCGGCCGTCGTCAGTCATCGCCCCTGCCCCCTTTATCCCCATTCCCCAAGGCCAGTGGGTACATGAGCATCAGAGCTGTGAGGGGAGCTGGGGGTTGGCTCTTTGAGATGCTCAGGTGGTTATTCTGCGGAGAAGCACGTTGGCCAGATGATATTCGATGGTTTCAGACAATGATTTGCCTTAAATTAGTTTTAGAACAAACCCGCTTTTCGAGAATACTTAGGGTATTTGTACACGTTCTATGCAGTAAAGAACTAGTTGTAAAACATTTTTCTTTTCCTCCAGAAGTTCGATCATTTAATATTTTAGGGCTGAAATTCGATCGTTCAAATTTGATTTTGGGCGAAACCATTAAATTTAGGGTCCTGATAATTGTCTGACGGGCGGTGTGAGCGAAGGAAAGGCCGAACAAAATGTTAGGTGGGAGCAAAGGGAAGGCCGAACGAAACGTCAGGTGGGAGCGATCACCCCACCCAACGAAAACGTTTGTTTTGGGCATTGGCTGAAATCAAACACTTTGGCCAGGCCCCCAACGCTAACCGACCCCCCTGCAAATACAAAAAGCAACACCTCGATTGGGTTGTGATGATCAAAAAAAAGATCCATTTATGATTCAAATGAAATAAAATGGTAAAAAATAATTCTAAATATATGGCAATTTTTTCCATGGTGAGAAAAATGTAAATTTTGCTTTTCATCATTTTAATTCCAATTTTTGGTGTCACATGTATATCAAAAATTGGCAACATATTTTAGTTCAATTTATCAGGCTTCGTTGGCATTTATGTAAAAAAACAGTAATTATAACAGAAATTGCTATGATAAAAAAATGTCATGGCAAAATGCATATTCAAAATTTCCATGATATTTTTTTATAAAAAATTGCCATGCTTTATAAAAAATAAGATTACCATTCATGTGAACATAATGCAAAAAACAATTGATCGAAATATTGCCATGGGAAAAATGCATGTTCAATTTTCCATAGCATTATACCCCATATTGTCATCTTTTGCATAATAAAAGATGCCTTGTGTGAAAAATAACATAAAATGATCAAAAACGGCCATGTCAAAATGCATATTCTAAAAAATTCCATGGTAATTTTATCAAATTTCTCATACCTTTATGAGGAAGAAATTTGCCACGCTTTATGAAAGAAAAAATTGCAAAGAATGTGAAGTACTACAAAAATAAAATTGATCAAGAATTGCCATGGAAAAAATGCATGTTCAATTTGCCATGGTATTTTGATTAAAACTTCCATGTTTTATGTGAAGAATTTATCTTATATGTAAACCTAACACAAATTATGATCAAAAGTTGCCCATGGCAAATGGATGTTAAAACCTGACATGGTGTTTAAATGAAAAAAAAATCATATGACAAACATACAAGAATTACCATGTCACACAGCTAAGAATTGCCATGTCACATAAATAAAAAATTTCATATCACACAAATAAGAATTGCTATGACAGAAAAATAAAAATTACCATGTCACATAAATAAGAATTACCATGCCAATTTTAATAATAATTTGTGTTGTACATGGTAAATTTCCATTATATAATCATGTCAATTTTCAAAATATGCATCTGCCATGGTAAAATTGTGGTCCTAATTTTTTTACGAGGCATGGAAATTGTAGATTACGGGACATGGCAACTTCATACTTCATAACATGGCAAATGTAGTCATAGAAATAATATTAAAACTTTTGTCATGTCACCAAATATAAAACTTGTCATGGCAAAAATCTTTTCAACTTTTGCTTGTCACCAAGACAAAATTTGCCATGCTATCAAAACAGTTTTTTCCAAGGCAAGTTTACCTTGTGACATAATAAAAAAATACCGTATGAGATAAAAGAATACAAATTGAACTAAGAAAACTCATGCTTCAGAACACAAAATAGAAATTTTGAAAATTTCCATATGACCCTTCTAAAAATTGCCATATCAGATGCAGAAAATGCCACAGTAGCAGTTGCTCTTACTTATAACCATGGAACAAAATCAACTAACAATTTATAATACTACAAAAAACAATGTATGACAGAACCTAAGATGGGCATGGCAAATGAACAACTAGTTTTGCAGTAAGCATCTAGTTGCATGGAAAACACATAAACATAAATACATGGCAATAAAAGCTTCTAGTTGCCATGTGAAAATACACATTTATTAAATGACAAGCAGAATTACATGATGGCACATGCATCTAGTTGCCATGGCAAACCCATAAAAGAACCATAGCAATTGCTAACACAAGTTGCCAATGGATATCAAAATTCATAGAAAAAAATCATAGCAATTATGACATGGCAATATACTGTAGAATTTTACCATGGCAACTCTTAGATAACAAGTTGCCGTGTTTTAAGATAAGAGCAATCCTACATTTTCCATGTGACCATACTCCCAAAATTTGCCATGGCAAAATGTTGTAGTAGCCTTGAAATGTTTGTGTGTTATGTAAAAATAGGATGGAAAATATTTGTCTAAGAGTATGCCTATTATGTAAAGATTGTCATGGCAATTTTCTACATGGTACAATCTTTCAACATGGCAAATTATATGATTACAGCATGATAAAAAAAATTCGTACGGGAAAACTGAAGAAAAGTATCACCTTATACATGGGAATCGCAAAAACTGCTTCAACATTCCTCTGTTGTCTCTAGCTCGTGCTCCCGTTCATCGACGAGCACCAAGAGGCCATGGGCAGTTGCCACTGCGCCCCTCACTAACGACGCACTGGGCAGTTGCCACTCCGGCCGTTGACCAAGTGTAGTATTTAGACTAACCTATTAACTCAGTGCACCCTAGTGCTAGTTCCTGTTTTCTGTTGTTTTTCTATTTCAGGTTTCCCCCATATAAAAAGTGCTCCAAAAATTCAGGAAAATCCAATAAAAAATCCGCGTGCAGGAAGCTTCGGGAATCACCGAGGGGGGCCAGAGGGGACCCACCAGGCGCCCTCCCGGCGCGCCCCAGGGTGGGGCCGCGCCAGGGAGCCGCCTGGACCCCTGGTGCCCCCCTGTCTGCCCCCCTTCGCCTATTTATTCCCCGTGACGCAAAAACCCCGAGACGGGAACCCATTTTCGCGATCTCTCCTCTGTTCCGCCGCCGTCGCGCTTCCAAGATCGGGAGCACCAGAAGAACTCTTCTCGGCACCCTGCCGGAGGAAGGAATCACCTCCGGGAGCTTCTCCACCACCATGGATGCTTCCCGGATGAACCGTGAGTAGTCCACCTTGGACCATGGGTCTATGATCAGTAGCTATGTGATGTTCTCCTCCCCTCTTGGTTCTTCATGGATTAGACCTCGTGAGCTGCCCTACATGATCGAGACACTTATGTAATATTTCTGCTGTTGCTATGCTGAGTTTGCTGGGATCCGACGGATTATGAGATTATGTTCAGATTGTGTTTGAGTAATATATTTGATTCTCCTCTTTTATATTTATGTTCTTGAGTAATTTTTGCATGTTCTCCGTTGCTGTTTATTGCTTTGGCCAAGTAGTAGGTAGTGACTCCAAGAGGGAGCGTTTTGCATGATTGCGGGTTCATGCCCCCCGATGACTAGCTTGAGTGACAGAAACAGGAGTCTAGGGGATGTGCTGTTGCCACAAGGGGGAAAACAACGGTGCTTGTACTTGCGGGTACAAGGATTGTTTACTTTACGCAAAGTTCTTTAATGCAGTTGTCTGTTGCTTTGAGTTTACACTTTGGGTGGGATTTGCAACTTAATACCAGCGAGATGTTCTGGATAGATATATCAAGGTGGATGATTAGTAGGTAGATGCAGATGAATTTCGGTCTACTTGTTTTGGCGTACCGCCCAAGCTTTTGAGCCTCTTCCTTTATTTATAGCATAATTAGCATTGGTTTGTGCACATAATCCTGACAATTGCCCAGCTGTAATTTGTTTACCTCGCATGGTTCTTTTATCGTCTTTTGGGAGAGAGACATCACTAGTGAACATCATAGGACCCCGGTCCATATTTCCAATACTGTTTACGCTCGCTATAAATTTACTGCTTTATTTATTTTTCCGTTGCTATCACTATCATTATTATCCCGTGCGTTTTATCCTTTGTAAACAACAAGGCCGGAGGAATTGACAACTCCTCTGTACTCGTTGGGAAGCAAAGTTATTTGCTGTGTGTGCAGGTCCAGGTAAAGTAAGCAACCTTGAGTTGTGAACGACGCCATTGTTCACTTCACCACCTTCTTGTATCTGTTGGAGTCCTACTGGTTCGATATCTACCTTAGCATCTTCGCTAAGTGAAATTGCCGCTACGCTACATCTCAACCTTCCACTTTGGGTAACCAACGAGGGGCGAGAAGTAAACTATCGTGACTTCAGTCCTCTCCTACGCGGAGGCTGGACACTGTATCTCGCCGGAGATGGAGGCGGCCCATCGTCCAAGAGACGTTGTTGGGGTTCGTGATGATTGGCGTGCTCGTGTGGGCACGATGCTCCGGTTTGGAGGGGCGCCGCCAATCTGTCGGTTGTGCGCTCCTCATCTAACTATGGTGATCTGACTTTAATGCTCATGTTTCAGCCATGTGACGGCTTCTCGCCCCCTTCGTTGGTTACCGCAAGTGGAAGGTTGAGATGTAGTGCAGCAACAGTTTTCCCTCGGTGAAGATACCAAGGTTTGTCTCTAGCAGGACTCCAGAGATGATAAGTAGGTGTCAGCGGCGCAACTGACGCGGACCTGCACACAAACACAGATAACTTTGTTCCCAACGAAGTTCAGAGAGGTTGTCAATCTCTCCGGTCTTGTTGTTTACAAAGGATAAAATGCAAGGGATAATGATAGCAACTTGAAAGTAAATGAAGAAAAGTAAATATATCGTCGACACAGTGATAAGGATATGGACCGGGATACGTGATGTTCGCTAGTGATGTCTCTCTCCCAAAAGACGAGAAAATTGCTATGCGAGGTAAACAAATTACAGAAAGGTAATTGACAGGATTATGAACGCACCGCAATGCTAACTATGCTATAAAAGAAAGGAAGAGGTTCAAAAGCACAGGCAGTACGCCAAGGTAAGTAGACCGAAATCCATCTGCATCTACTACTAATCATCCACCTTGAGATATCTATCCAGAACATCTCGCTGGTATTAAGTTGCGAGCCCCACCCAAAGTGTAAACCCAAAGCAACATACAACTGCATTAAAAAGAACTCTGCGTAAAGTAAACAATCCTTGTAACCGCAGTTATAAGCACCGTTGTTTTCCCCCTTGTGGAAACATCACATCCCCTAGACTCATGTTTCTGTCACTCAAGCGTGTCATCGGGGGGCATGAACCCACAATCTAGCACAACGCTCCCTCTTGGAGTCACTACCTACTACTTGGCCAAAGCAATAAACAGCAACGGAGAACATGCAAGAATTACTTAGGAACAAAAATATAAGAGATAAAAACCAAATATATTACTCTATCACAATCTGAACATAATCTCATAATCCATCAGATCCTATCAAACTCAACATAGCAATAGAAGAAATATTACAAAGATGTCTCGATCATGTTGGGCATCTCACGAGGTCTAAACAATGAAGATCAAAGAGGGGAGGAGAAAATCACATAGCTACTGATCACGGACCCATGGTCCAAGGAAAACTACTCACGAGACATCCGGGGAGCATCCATGGTGGAGAGGAGACTCCCGGAGGTCAATCCTCCCTCCGGCAGGGTGCCGGGAAGAGGTCTTCTGGTGCTCCCGATCTTCGGAAGCGCGGCGGCGGTGGAACAGAGGCGAGTTCGCGGAATAGGGTTCTGCTTCTGGAGTTTTCCTGTGACGGGGGATAAATAGGCGAAAGGGGGCAGCCAGAGGTGGGCCAGGGGCCCCAGGCGCCCCCCTGGCGCGGCCAGGGGTGGGGCCGCGCCGGGTGGACGCCTGGGCCCCCTGGCTCCCCTCTGGCCCCTCCCGGGCTCTTCTCGAAGCTTCCGTCACGCTGATTTTTTATCTGAATTTTCCCGAATTTTTCTGGCACTTTTTATATGGGGGAAAACTGAAATAGAAAAACAGCAGAAAACAGGAACTGGCACTGGGGTGCACTGAGTTAATAGGTTAGTCCAAATATGATCAAAAGTGTATGAAAGTGTATCTAGATCATAGCAATATCACACAAAACATGCATGGAGCAAGCAGAAATTATAGTTACGTTTTGGACGTATCAACATCCCCAAGCTTAATTCCTGCTCGTCCTCGAGTAGGTAAATGATAACAACATAATTTCTGTGGTGACATGCTAGCAACCATATAAGAACTTTGAAAAGTAAAGCAATCAAGGTTAGAGATTCAATTCAAGTCATAACAGGCAAGAGTCTATATTAGCATTGAAACAAGTAACAAAATAACATTAGGTGCAAGAGCTCTCGCTGTCCGTGACTCGAATGTCTCCAAATGGTGTTTGCGTGCAAGAAGGGGGATAGGGAATACGAGAAAAAAAGTATTTTTGTGTTGAGAACTCAATCTACTAAAGTTTCACACTTGGTCTTCTTTGGAATCTTATCTTGACTCGTCCCCAGACCACTAGCCAGGTACAAGTCAATTTGATCCACTCCTTTTCGACATTTCGAGCACTCATGCAATTGATGAGCGTAAGCACGAGAGTTGACACTTAGGATGGCAAAGAGAGAAATAAGGTGGAGGAGGAAGACAAAAAGGATGAGAAAGGTTCACATCAATGAGGACAATCATAGGCAAGAGATGCCAAATGATAGATATGATGTGAGGAGTAGGGATTGCCATGCAACGGATGCACATACGAGCTAAGAAGCTCTCCAATGGAACTAGTGGGGGTGCATCTAACTTGCTCGCTCATGAAGACCTAGAGCTCTTTTGAGGAGGCTCATCCTTGGAATATGCAAGCCAAGTTCTATAGTGTGAAGGTCCCCACATAGCTGTATGCATGAAGATCATCTCTATGGAGTACAAGGATATAAAGGGAGTACTAGTGTGGATCTCTCAAAAGGATAGTAGTGTTGCCCCTTTCTCTCTTTTTATTTCTTTTTCTCTTTTTTCTATTTTTTTATTTTTTGTGGCCTCAATGGCTCTTTCTATTTAACTCTCATATGTCCTCTTGTGTCCATATTGGGATCTTTTCCTCACTTAAGGGAAACACTCTATTTTACAAGAAGGTGAAGGAGATCTTTCACACTTTACAAGGTACTCAAAATCATAAAGAAGATGTAACTATCATGATGTATGCAATGTATGTCGCTGCCAGTGTAGCAGGAACATGTATGACATGAAGATCAAGTCATGAAGAGGTGGAAGTTGCATGGCAATATATCTCAGAAAGGCTATGGGAATGCCTTGATAGGTAGGTATGGTGGCTGTTTTGAGGAAAGATATAAGGAGGCTTATGATGACAGAGCGTATCATGCCAAGGGTTTGGATGTACCGGCGAAGGTGGACACCAACTCTCGGAGTGAGAAGAAGGCAATGCACGGAACGGGAAAGGCTAGCAAAATATGGGAAGGTGGAAGTGTCAACTTTCAATACTGACATTAGTCCGAAGAACTCATGCACTTATTATCGGTAACTCTCAATCTAATCAAGAGGTTCATAAAGAGACAAGTACCCCGAGGAGGAGTGTATGGGGGTTTGGTTATCCTTGCGCATCCTCGACTCATGGTACGTGAGTGTTCTCTGATATTCGACCCCTCAGAAGAGTAGTGATCCATCTAGTAGCTAGAGTTCTCAACTAGTTTTGTAGATTTTGAAAATAAACACGGATTGCCCAAAATACGACATCTATCACTAATAGGCTAGAGCTCTTGACACCAAAAGTTCAAACATTACTCACATCAATACCTCAAAACTATTGCAAGCTACTACTAGAATTAAATAACAACCTCAATCACCTACTTTCAAGACAAGACACAACTCAGTGCAACAACCAACTCTCTTTAACAAGATAAACATGAAAACTAAAAAGAGTTCCAGCAACAAACTAAACAAAAGCCAAGGCTCTTGCTACAGACAAACTAAAACTAAGACTAAACATGGCAGTAGCTATGAAAAGATAAAGAACACACAACAGCAAAAAGATAGGCATGAAGAATCCTATGGTGTGTTCTAGATTTTGAAAGTGGAGCGTGTTTCTCTCCCACACAAAGTAAGACAGGATCTAAATTGTTATGAACAGCAAGCAAAGCTAAAGAACTAAAAATAAAACCTAAGAGCGAGACGCTCCAAGCATAGCACATAACGCATGAAGTGATAAAAATATAGTGAGACGAAGGACGAACTGATGATTGTTGATGGAGAAGGGGATGCACGGGGGCATCCCCAAGCTTAGACGCTTGAGTCTCCTTGAATATTTGTTGGGGATGCATGGGGGCATCCCCAAGCTTGAGCGCTTGACACTCCTGGATCTTCTTTCATCATCTTCCATCGCACACTTGAAAACTCCCTTCATACATAACTCATCATAAGCTGATTAGAGAGGTTAATACCCTTAATAAATAATTTTTCTCCACTGGATATAAAGATATTCTTGAAGAGCTACTGTTTCTCAAGAGTGCCAAAAAGTTTTTGCAAAGAAAAAGCAAGCTTAAGGTTTGCAAAAGTTAGGAGAGACAAAACGTGGCAGAATCTGTGAAAAACAGAACAACAGATAGTAAAGAATTTTTTAGGGGTATTTCTGCAACTCAAATAAAAAAACTCAGAACATACGGAAGTTTCGTAATTGTATAGAGCATACTGTGTAAAAATTTCAGCTCAAAAAGATGAACTGGTATTTTTCTGGAATGTTTCTGGTCACGAGGACAGAATCTGTTTTCTGGACAGCATGTCACAACTTTTACTTCCCTTGCCGTAAGAGGTTATAACTTGGCACAAAGCTGAAAAATAAAGATACAATGATGTTGCTACAGAAGTAACAATCATCAAGACACAACAAAAGCAAAAAGAAAACTCCTAAATTCGTTGCGGGCTGCCTCCCGAAAGCGCTTCTTTAAAGCCTTTAGCTAGGCTTAATGCAAAAGAAGAATCAAGTTTTATCAAGAGAAAGAGAATAACTAGCCCGAGGAACGGACTCAAAAGGCAACTTGATTTTCTTTCTAGGGAAGTGTTCCATCCCCTTTTTAAATGGGAATTGGAATTTTATATTCCCCTCTTTCATGTCAATAACCGCACCAACAGTGCGAAGAAAAGGACGTCCCAAAATAATTGGACATAAAGGTTCACACTCTATATCCATAACAATAAAATCAACGGGAACATAGTTGTCATTGACAATGATAAGAACATCGTCGATCTTCCCCAAAGGTTTCTTTACGGAAGAATCAACAACACGAACACCAAAAGAACAAGGCTCAAAAGGTTTCAATTCAAACATATCAAATATTCTTTTGGGCATAACGGAGGTACTAGCTCCAACATCACATAAAGCATAGCAAGAGAAGTTATTTAATTTAATTTTGATCATAGGGTCCCAACCATCATCTAGCTTCCTATGTATGGAGGCTTCTACTCTAAGCTTCTCCTCCCTAGCTTTGATGAGAGCATTTGTGATATGCTCCGTGAAGGCAAGATTAAGTGTGCTAGTGTGGGGGTCTCTAGACATTTTGTGTAGTAAACTGATAACTTCTGAGAGGGTACAACTATCAAAATCAATATCACTACTATCAAAGGTGGTAGTAGTGGCATCTAGGCTCACTTGTTTGAAACCCTCTATGTTCATAGGAGTTTCTTTATCTATGGTTGAGGTATTAGCATCACCATTAATAGGTCCAACGGGACTAGGAGTGCATTGGGTGCTAATAGTTTGAGTGTCCTCAACAATTTGGATAGTGGCAACTGTGTGGTGTGTAGGAAGGCTCTTAATTCTATCCTCTTCCTCTTTTTCTCTAGCCCATCTTTCTTTAAGTTTAGCCATCATCCTAATGTTTTCATTTATTTGTAACTGGATTGCATTAATAGGAGTGGCTTTATTCTCCTCAAGGGGGGAGGTTCTAATTTTGAGCATCTCAATATCAAGGGCTAAGCTTTCTACCTTCAAAGAGAGATTATCTATCTTAGATAATTTCTCTTCTACATTTTTGTTGAAGGCTTTTTGGGTAGTGATAAAGTCTCTAAGCATGCTTTCTAATTCAGAAGAGGGGTTCTTGTTGCTAGGGTAGGTGTTGTTGTTCCCATAGTTGGATGGAAACAGTCTAGGATTGCTAGAATTTTTTTCCCTATAAGCATTGTTGTTGAAGTTGTTTCTAGCAATAAAGTTCACATCTACTTGTTCTAGAGCAACCAAAGAATTTAAAGGAACATCATGAGGATCAATAGAGGGTTGCTTGGTAAGTAGAGACATAATTAAGTCAACTTTTTCATTGAGGGAGGTAATTTCCTCGACAGAATTTACCTTCCTACCTGTTGGAGCGCGTTCGGTGTGCCATTGGGAATAATTGGTCATCATTTCATCGAGAATCTTCGTGGCAGCACCAAGTGTAGTTGACATAAAGGTTCCTCCCGCGGCCGAATCTAACAGGTTCCGCGAGGTAAAGTTCAAGCCTGCATAAAAAGTCTGGATAACCATCCAGGTAGTCAAACCATGTGTAGGGCATTTATTAACAAGAGATTTCATTCGTTCCCAAGCTTGGGCAACGTGTTCATTATCCAATTGCTTAAAATTCATAATATTACTCCTCAATTGGATAATCTTAGCAGGAGGGTAGTACTTTGTAACAGCCCACATGTGATAAGCTATCAAACACCATGTAATTGTAATTCCTCTGTTGGACTTGTAACTTGTCATGGTGGATGTTATTGAGATTTCATGTGATGATCTTAATTGGCTTTGGGATTGGAGCATTTTTGGGTTGTTTTCTTTTGCATCCAAAATGGTTCAAGAAGGGGATTGAAGGAATTTTCCTTGTTGCATGCTCACCCCTCTTGACCCCAATTTTGGCCTAGCCATTTCATTTGCTTTTTCAAGGGTTTTAAAATCCTCAAAGCATTTTTGCCATCATCAAAAACAGTAGCCCTAGTTCAAAGTGAATTTGAATGCAAAAATGGGCCACATTTTTGTTGTTGCCAAAAATTGGTCAAACCAATTTTGTTAAATCTAGAAAAATGCAAGGATTAAGAATTTCAAGCTCATGGAATTTTGAACCTTCTGCTTTTCTCTCAAAAACTCCCCAAAGGCCTTTTCTATTTAATTTTAAATAGAAATGATGTTGTTTGATTTTTTTGGGAAATTTTCTCTGCATCCAAAATTTGTGCAACCAATTTTGGGTGATCAAGCAGCTTGCCAGGAGAATTTAAAAATATTTTAAATATTTTTTCCCTTCTCCTTTTCTCTTTCCTTCTTTTCTTTTGGTTGCTGTCCCTTTTCTTTTTCTCTCAGCAGGCCAGCTCCCTTCTTCTCCAGGCCAGCAGGCCCAACCAGCTTGGCCCATCTCCTCTCCCCGCAGCCCATCCAGGCCTTTGCCACCGAAGCGGTACGGAGCGCCACTCCCAGCCGTTGATCTCCATCGGGAGGTCCGCGTGCGTCGCCTTTCCACGTCGTCGGAGCTCCCCTCTCACAGCCGACGCCGGCATCGACGTCGACGCCCGTCGACGTGGCTGGAGGGAGCCCCTCCATTTTATCTCTGTGTCCCGAGCTCCCCCAGAACCCCCTAGGGTTTCTCCCCCCTTCAATTTCCGCCGCCGCCTCCTCGTTCCCCCTCTGCAGGTGAGCTTGGTCCGCCATGGCTGCGGGCCCTTCGTCTGAAATTCCGGCGAGTCACGCCATCTCCCTCGCCGTGCTCTCGCGTGCGCCGTCTTGAGCCCTTCCTTGTTCGATTTCTGGCCGCAGGTCCCCGTGGAGGCTTCAGGTTCGCGTCGGGAGCTGGAGCCGTCGCCGAAGAGCTCTGCGACGCGTCGTTGCCTGCGGGTCGTCTTCCTCCTCTCCGGTTGGGTTCGGGCACGGCTTGTGCACCGCTAGGTGAGTGCCATGCCTTGCCCTCTCTTGCTTGTGCGTGTGCGTGTCTGTCCGCAGTAGCAGTAGGTAGCTGGCCGCCATAGCTCGTCGCCGGTGAGGATCTTGGCGTAGCCGTGTGTGGCGTGTCAGCCGCGTCCTACGCGTGCTCTGGAGCGCGCGTTTGGCCCTCAAGAGGTTCCCTTTTTCCCGCGTAGAGGCGAAGTGGAGCGTGTCCTGTCGCGGGTGTCTGAATTTCGTCAGTGCGCCGCCATGTTCAGAGCAGGAGCTCTCCCTCTCCGGTGAGGCTCCGGCCAAGGCAGGGGCACCCACGGTGTCGTGGATGTGCCCTCTGCGTGCCTGCAGTGATGCCAGGGCCGGAGGAGTGCTATGCTCGACGTGCGTGTCGCCCAAAGGGGGCCGCTTGTGATCTGTCAGGCTGCGCCATTCGACACCGTGCCGCCGCTCTGTTCCCGTGAAGCTGCCGGCGATGTCGAGCGAGCAGGGACCCCGGAGTTTGCTCAGATGCGTAGAGGGATGATCCCTCTCGGGTTCCCCGCGATTAGATTGAAGTTTGGCGGCCGGAGCTCGACGTAGGGGTCGCCGGAAGTTGGGGCCGCCTCGGAGTTCTTCAGTGCAGCTGTCGTCTTCAGAGCGCAGGTGTTCGCGGGTTCAGTCGACGTGGGGGTCGCCTGGGCCGTGGACGAGCGGAGGCAGTGGGCCGTGCCGCGTGGGCTCAGCCCAATCTTTTTTTCTGTTGCGCGCGTCTCTGCCAGGTGGGCTTGGCCACTTGGGCCAGAGGCAGTGAAGCTGGGCCTCTTCGGCCGAAGCTAGCCCGTGTGGCTCGCCCCCTTTCCTTTTTTTCTTTTCTTTTATTCTTTTCCCTTTTCTGTTTAAATTCAAATTTGAATTTGAATTCAAATTCAAATCTGATTGTGACCACCTTTTCAAACAGGGGCATCCCATATATGATTTTGGGGTAGTTTGAGCTACTGGTCACAATGGTGATATACATTTTTGCAATGGGCCCCTCTATAAATTGGAGCTTGGCCAATTTTACAAAATGCCCCCTGTAAATTCTTGATTTTGACAAGTTTGGTCAAAATTCAAAATTGCCCATGCCATATATGGATTTTGGGTAATTTTGTGCAAGGAGTTGAATGGTGATGATGACTTGGTCATTTGAGCCCATTTCAAAATTCATGTGGTGCAATTTTGCACCCAGCCCCCTAGACTTCATTGGAATTGCAACTGTCTTTTGCAAATTCAAGTGTGAACATATTATGTATGTTTTTGGGGTGCTTTTCTACAAGGTTTTCAAGGGTGTAGTTTTCATGGTGTTTTGTGCAACCCTTGAGGTCAAGGTGTGACCACCTGATCCAGGAGCTTTCCATTCATCTGCCTGCAACATTTCAACTTCAGTGTATTTGAAATGTTGATCATCTGATCTTATCAAATCTGTTCCATGCCATCTTCCTTTTCAAGTCAGCCCCAACACATTTTCATATGTAGTGAGGCTGGTATCCAACAGTTGTTGCACCTTCCTATGTGTCAAGCTCACCGACACTACTCCGTCTCCGGAATCGTTGTTTACTTTCACGTTGTTTAAATTCTTGCATTTGTTTTGTTGATCATGTCATGCTGTCATGCTACTTACACCTAAATTAAGGCTTAGACCAAAGCCATTACAATGTAAATAAAATGCATGTGAAAGTGATGACTTGTCGTCATCACCTTCATTTAAACTTGACTAGACAGGGTCATACCATGTCAATATAAACTTGAGCATGCCATACTTGTTTGAGTTTGCATCAGTTTCTTACTTGTGTGTTTTCCTTGCCGGTATCTTTACGTTAGTACCCGAGACTGACGAGGAGACTTACGTGGAGCTGTCCGACACCGAGCCCGAGGGTACCGTGGGTGCTGCTTCGACTACCTTACCAGGCAAGGGGGAGAAACTGTGTCATTACCTTATAACTTTCTGCTCATGCCTAGCTGTAGTCTTAGAACGTTGTTGCTTGATCCTATCTACCTTATATGCCATGTTTTAAACCCATACAGCCATGATCCCCACATCCCAGCAAACCATTGTACTGCTAAGTTACCGCTGCTCAGCCATTGCTTAGTATGGATAGAAAACCTGCTGCTTACCCTATATGTTTATGGTTGGGATATCATGCTATATAAGAAGTTGGTTGATATTTATTATTGTTAAATGATGTTAACTTATATTCGACGAAAGGTGGAAGGCTGGACTATTCCCGTCTAGTGTTTTGTTCCATTTGAGTCACCTAGGACTCGAGTTCCGGGTATTGTGTTTCTTGACGAGCGTGCCTAATCGTGTGTGGGGTTTTATGGGGCCCCTTGTCTTACCTACCTAGCTTCGTACATTCTAGTGGTGGCCCGAGCTGATTTACATTTGCAACGTGTGTGTGCTGGTTGGATCCCCAGTTGTTTCCAAACCAAACCAGGGCCAGGAGGACATAGTTTCTTGGCTGGCCCAAATAGACCGGCTGAGGACCCGGTCTCATAAGAGAACTAACCAGTAATCCAAACCTGGAGTCATACGGTAGAGTCCGATTCGAGAGCGTGGCCAGCTTTTGAGTTGGGTGTCGACTCACCGGGGGCCACCCGAATATGTGCGTTGTTAGTTAGAGGGACTCTGACGTTCCGGAGTTTCAGGCGCTTACCTAGCCAAGTGGAAACCGGGCATACATGCGACGTCTATAATGGACAGTTGGTACACCCCTGCAGGGTAAATCTTTTCGAAAAGCCATGTCCGCGGTTATGGACGACTTGAGACCTACTCCTTGTTCATAGAATAACATCAATCATAATCATGTTATAAAATTTGACAAACCGTGTGCGTGCCTTGGTTGTCTTTCTTCGTCCAGGGGGACCGAGAGAGAAACGAGGTTGTGTTATGTTTGCGTAAGTAGGTGGATAGCCGACTTATGACACGTTGTCAACGTAACTTCTTGGATCTCATCTATATTCTGATAGAGCGAGTAGCCACTATATATGCTAGTACGGCTGCAACCTGTCTGTCTTTACTTTTCCTGTAGCGTTAGTTGTTCCGTAATGACATGTTCTCACCCCCGTTTACATTTCTGTCTTTACCGCTTTGCCTGATCGGCCGCTGCAGTGGACTACTACCTCGACCCCAGCACCGGACGTTACTTCATGGAGGTGTCCCCGGAGGATGACGACGAGTACGAGTACCTCGACCAGTAGGATCCTATAGTTGGGTTCAGACGTTCCCGTGGGTGGATATTTATGTGTAGCCCTCTCTAGGGCAATTCGGATCTTGACCGTACCCGGTCCCTATTATGCTTCCGCTTGATGTATTGATGAGATGTACTCATGATGATGTTGTATTTTAGACAGTGGCGTTGTATGCCCTGCTCTATTTATCTATCTATATGTTTTTCTATCTTGTAGAGTTGTGCTTTATATACCTGTTGTCGAGAATCCGGTAGCGACACGAGTGCGAGTGTCGTGCGCCGGTGGCGTTTGATGCGCTTCTAACTCCGACCGGACGCGAAAGCGACTAGTTAGAGTTAGTACCGCATCTGGGGCCTTACAACTTGGTATCAGAGAAGGACTGACTGTAGGACCCTTTACTGGCCGAAGTTGAGTCTAGAAACTATTTTGGTAGTTATATAGGAAAAAATTCGGAGAGTAGGACCTCTTTCTGTTTTCTCCTTATCCCACCCTCCCACCCCTTTTTCCGTGAGGAAGTGAAACGATGTTTTGTCTCTGCAACTTATCCCCTTTCAAAACAATCTAGGTTCTCGTTTACATGAGGCTCCGATTCCTCTATAATTTTTTGCTAGCGACGAGATGTGTTGGCGTCTTTGAGACCACTGAGCCGCCACTTGGGGTTGACTGCTCTACCTCGCTTACGGCGTACCCCAGGTGAAACGTCCATACAGGATTGGCGGGCATCCTATGGTAATATGGATGTGGTGTCTTTCCCCTATGGACGAACGTGATGGCGGGCCGCTCAGGGAAGATGTCTCATTGTTCAGGTTTCCAACCGCTCGTATATATTGTTGTGTGCTCGCTAGCAGATTATTATCTTGGATTCGGATGATCTTGGTTTGGGAATTCCAGTAGCACCTAGCTATCGACTTTCCGGGTTAACCTTGGTGGAATTTCAGCTTTCGGCTTTCTCATACCTCGTGAGGAAGTTTTGTTGTCAATATTGTTTTAACTTCTGGTTGCTTCAATGGTTCGATCATGTTCTCATAAGTGTTCCTGTGTACAGGATGCCAAGAGCGAACATGCCGCCGCCAGAGAACCCTATCCTTGGGGAGGCTGTAGCCGCAGTGGCTCAGGGCACAGCTGCGATCCTTCAGATGCTGCAGAATCAGAGTGCTCAGAGGAATGATCGACCACAGTACACCACACTGCAGCAGTTCCTCGCGATCAGCCCCCCCAGGTTCTCCGAGGCTCGAGACCCGCTGGAGGCGGATGACTGGATCGCAGAGATCAAGAAGCACTTCAATGCCAACGCCGTCAGACCCGTCGACTACGTCACCTTCGCCTCCTTCCAGCTTCAGGGTGCCGCAGGCAGTTGGTTCTCGACGTACAAGGCCAACAAGGGTGATGCAGAGATCACGTGGGAGGACTTCGTCAGGGATTTCAGAGCTGCTCATATTCCCAGTGGACTGATCGAGAGGAAGCGCGAGGAGTTCTTAGCTCTGAGACAGGGGGACAGGTCTGTTCAGGAGTATAACCTGGCCTTCGTCAGGCTTGCCAGGTACGCTCCAGAGGAGGTCTCGACAGAGGCCAAGCGCATTGCCAGGTTCCGCGGTGGTCTTGCCACGGACATCAAGTATGCGCTCACCTTGTCCACGCCACGCCTGTTCTCAGAGTTCGTCGACCAGGCTATCAGACAGGAGCCAGCTGAGGCAGAGCGTTCCCCAGAGAAGAGGAAGCAGAGAGAGCACAGTTCAGTAGTGATGGTCCACAAGAAGGCCAAGTCCTGGGTTGCAGAGCCACAGCCTCAGCCGCAGCGTCAGCAGTTTCAGCAGAGGGGGCAGTTGTCCGCACTTTTGCCCGCCCTCCCATCCCAGTGCAGCACGGACCTCGCTCTACTCCACCCTCCGCGAGGCCGCCTGCTCCACAGGGCCAGCTCAGGCCAGAGATCACGTGCTTCAAGTGTGGCAAGCCGGGCCACAAGTCTCCGCAGTGCACCGACCATCGTTACGCCCGACTGCCTCCGCCCCCACCTCGCTCTACACCGAGCAACGCGATGGTGCGGGCCCAGCCAAGAGCAGTCAGGGTGAACAACGTGACCGTCACAGAGGCCCAGCAGTTGTCTGAGATTGTGCTTGGTAGGTTGCTTGTATGTTCAGTTCCAGCGTTAGTTTTGTTCGATTCCGGAGCTTCCCATTCCTTCATATCTCAGTCCTTTGCTTCAGCCAGTGACCTTCAGTCCGAGTTGCTCTATCCGCCGCTTGCAGTCCACACTCCTGGTTCCAGATGCAGCTCGTCGGTATTTGTTCCAGATGTGGAGATCAGTATCCAGGGTGCCATCTTTTCCTCGCCCCTGATTGTCTTGCCCCGTTCCGACATTGATGTCATTTTGGGCATGGATTGGCTTGTCAAGTACAAGGCCAAGATTGATTGTCCATCCAAGACCGTGTTGCTGACGCACGATTCAGGCGCAGAGATTTGGTACACTTGTGGCTCGACAGCAGGATCAGCACAGTTGTACGCTCTGAACGCTGGAGTTGCTCCATTGATCAAGGAGGTCAGAGTCGTTCGAGAGTTTCCAGATGTCTTCCCAGAGGAGTTGCCAGGTATTCCACCCATGCGTGCTATTGAGTTCGTGATCGAGCTAGAACCTGGTACACAGCCGATATCTCGGCAGCCTTACAAGATGTGTCCGGAAGAGCTGATTGAGTTGAAAGAGCAGCTGGTGAAGCTTGAGAAGGATGGGCTCATTCGTCCGAGCACTTCTCCTTGGGGTGCCCCGTGTCTTTTTGTCAAGAAGAAAGATGGTACTAGTCGGTTGGTCCAAGATTACCGCGGTATCAACAAGAAGACAATCAAAAACAAGTACCCTTTGCCCAACATCAATGACCTATTTGAGAAATTGCATCGAGCAAAGGTGTTTTCAAAGCTTGATTTAAAGATGGGGTACCACCAGATTCGTTTCCGTGAGGAGGACATTCCCAAGACAGCCTTCCGCACTCGTTATGGACTGTACGAGTTTACGGTCATGACGTTTGGCTTTTCAAACGCACCTCCGACGTTCATGAGGGCCATGAACTATCTGTTCCAAGAGTGGCTAGACGTGTTCGTACTCCTCTACCTCGACGACATCCTTGTCTTCTCCAGGACAGAGGTTGAACATGAAGAGCACCTCAGATTGGTGTTGCAGAAGTTGAGAGATCACCAATTTTATGCCAAGTTCTCCAAGTGCGAGTTTTGGCTCAATAAGGTCAACTTCCTTGGCCATGTCATTTCCTCAGAGGGCATTGCCGTTGACCCAGACAGAGTCCGGACGATTCAAGATTGGACTCCGCCGAAGAATGTCAAGCAACTGAGGAGTTTTCTCGGACTTGCCAGCTATTGCAGGAAGTTTGTCGAGAATTTCTCCAAGATAGCAAAGCCGATGACCGAGCTGTTGTGCAAGGGCAAGAAGTACTTTTGGTCACAGGCTTGCCAGGCAGCTTTTGATGAGTTGAAGCTAAGGCTGACCACAGCTCCGATCCTTACACCGCCAGACGAGTCACAGTCGTTTTAAGTTTTCTGTGACGCCTCGTTGAATGGCCTTGGCGGAGTGTTGATGCAAGGAAAGAGTATTGTGGCTTACACCTCGAGACAGTTGAAGCAGGCTGAGAGGAACTATCCGACCCACGATCTTGAGCTGGCTGCAGTGATACATACATTGGTTACTTGGCGACACCTCCTCCTAGGTAGAAAGGTTGATGTGTTCACCGATCACAAAAGCTTAAAGTACTTCTTCACCCAGCCTAACCTGAACTTGAGGCAAAGGAGATGGCTCGAGACTATTACTGAGTACTCCGTGGATATTTAGTATACGCCTGGCAAGGCGAATGTCATAGCCGATGCGTTGAGCCGCAAGGGCGATTGCAACAGTGTCCAGGTGCAAAAGATACACCCTGATTTGTGTGAGTCCTTTCGAAGGCTCAATCTCGAGCTAGTTCCAGCAGGCTATCTGGCCAACCTTGTGGTAGAGCCCACTATCCGTGAGAAGATTCGTGAAGCTCAGTCTGGTAGCTTGATTATTCAGAAAGTCAAGCAGGGTATTGCCGCCTCAGTTCCGAAGTACGGTTGCTTTTCAGTGCATAATGACGGCACCGTGATGTTCGAGGAGACAATTGTTGTTCCCAAAGAAGGAGGTCTCAGAGAGGTCATTTTGAAAGAAGCCCATGACTCAAAGCTGTCTATCCACCCTGGTAGCACCAAGATGTATCAGGACCTCAAGCAGAGTTTTTGGTGGACTCGTATGAAGCGGGATGTTGCCCGTTTTGTCTCCCAGTGTGATGTGTGCAGGAGAGTGAAAGCACAGCACCAGAAGCCTGCAGGGCTACTTCAGCCAATTGAAATTCCGGAGTGGAAATGGGATCACATTGAGATGGATTTCATCACAGGTTTTCCTCTGTCGCAGAAGAAGAACAATGCCATATTTGTCGTCATTGACAATCTCTCCAAAGTTGCCCACATCTTTCCAGTGAAGGACTCCGTTTCAGCAGCTCAGTTGGCGGAATTGTACACCGCAAGAGTTGTATCTTTGCATGGCATTCCCAAGAAGATCAGTTTAGATAGAGGCAGCCTTTTCACCTCTAAGTTCTGGCAGGCCTTTCAAAAGGCGATTGGTACGAAGGTGTTGTTCAGTACCGCTTATCACCCTCAGACCAGTGGGCAGGTTGAGCGTGTGAACCAAATCCTCGAGGACATGCTTCGGGCATGTGTCATCTCGTTTGGCATGAAGTGGGAAGAGTGCTTGCCGTATGCTGAGTTCTCTTACAACAACAGCTATCAGGCATGTTTGCAGGCAGCGCCGTTTGAAGTCTTGTATGGTCGCAAGTGCAGGACACCATTGAACTGGTCCGAGACAGGTGAGAGGCAGCTGTTCGGTCCAGATGTGATACAAGAGGCAGAGGACAGAGTGAAGATTGTCCGGGAGAACCTAAAGGCAGCACAGTCTAGGCAGAAGGCCTATTATGACAAGAGGCACCGTGGTGTTGACTTCAAAGTTGGAGACTTCGCATACCTCAAAGTGTCTCCACTTCGGGGCACTCACCGCTTTGGGATCAAAGGCAAGTTGGCTCCCAGGTTCGTTGGTCCGTTCCGCATCCTCGAGACTCGGGGACCTCTCGCGTTCCGCCTTCAGCTTCCAGACAGCTTGGCTATGGTGCATGATGTGTTCCACCTGTCTCAGTTGAAGAAGTGTTTCAAGCAGCCAGAGGAGGCAGTGGACTTGGGCGAGATCCAGCTCAGTGCGGATCTTTCTTACTCAGAGCGTCCAGTCCGTGTTCTTGACTCGTCTGAGCGCAAGACTCGCAACAAGACCGTCAAGTTCCTCAAAGTGCAGTGGGCACATCACTCGGAGAAGGAGGCAACGTGGGAGCGTGAAGATCATCTCCGTCCTGAGTATCCCGAGCTTTTTCTTTCTTAGATCTCGGGACGAGATCCTATGTTGGTAGGGGAGAGCTGTAACAGCCCACATGTGATAAGCTATCAAACACCATGTAATTGTAATTCCTCTGTTGGACTTGTAACTTGTCATGGTGGATGTTATTGAGATTTCATGTGATGATCTTAATTGGCTTTGGGATTGGAGCATTTTTGGGTTGTTTTCTTTTGCATCCAAAATGGTTCAAGAAGGGGATTGAAGGAATTTTCCTTGTTGCATGCTCACCCCTCTTGACCCCAATTTTGGCCTAGCCATTTCATTTTCTTTTTCAAGGGTTTTAAAATCCTCAAAGCATTTTTGCCATCATCAAAAACAGTAGCCCTAGTTCAAAGTGAATTTGAATGCAAAAATGGGCCACATTTTTGTTGTTGCCAAAAATTGGTCAAACCAATTTTGTTAAATGTAGAAAAATGCAAGGATTAAGAATTTCAAGCTCATGGAATTTTGAACCTTCTGCTTTTCTCTCAAAAACTCCCCAAAGGCCTTTTCTATTTAATTTTAAATAGAAATGATGTTGTTTGATTTTTTTGGGAAATTTTCTCTGCATCCAAAATTTGTGCAACCAATTTTGGGTGATCAAGCAGCTTGCCAGGAGAATTTAAATATTTTTTCCCTTCTCCTTTTCTTTTTCCTTCTTTTATTTTGGTTGTTGTCCCTTTTCTTTTTCTCTCAGCAGGCCAGCTCCCTTCTTCTCCAGGCCAGCAGGCCCAACCAGCTTGGCCCATCTCCTCTCCCCGCAGCCCATCCAGGCCTTTGCCACCGAAGCGGTACGGAGCGCCACTCCCAGTCGTTGATCTCCATCGGGCGGTCCGTGTGCGTCGCCTTTCCACGTTGTCGGAGCTCCCCTCTCACAGCCGACGCCGGCATCGACGTCGACGCCCGTCGACGTGGCTGGAGGGAGCCCCACCCTTTTATCGCTGCGTCCCGAGCTCCCTCAGAACCCCCTAGGGTTTCTCCCCCCTTCAATTTCCGCCGCCGCCTCCTCGTTCCCCCTCTGCAGGTGAGCTTGGTCCGCCATGGCCGCGGGCCCTTCGTCTGAAATTCTGGCGAGTCACGCCATCTCCCTCGCCGTGCTCTCGCATGCGCCGTCTTGAGCCCTTCCTTGTTCGATTTCTGGCCGCAGGTCCCCGTGGAGGCTTCGGGTTCGCGTCGGGAGCTGGAGCCGTCGCCGAAGAGCTCTGCGACGCGCCGTCGCCTGCGGGTCGTCTTCCTCCTCTCCGGTTGGGTTCGGGCACGGCTTGTGCACCGCTAGGTGAGCGCCATGCCTTCCCCTCTCTCGCTTGTGCGTGTGCGTGTCTGTCCGCAGTAGCAGTAGGTAGCTGGCCGCCATAGCTCGTCGCCGGTGAGGATCTTGGCGTAGCCGTGCGTGGCCTGTCAGTCGCGTCCTACGCGTGCTCTGGAGCGCGCGTTTGGCCCTCAAGAGGTGCCCTTTTTCCCGCGTAGAGGCGAAGTGGAGCGTGTCCTGTCGCGGGTGTCTGAATTTCGTCAGTGCGCCGCCATGTTTAGAGCAGGATCTCTCCCTCTCCGGTGAGGCTCCGGCCAAGGCAGGGGCACCCACGGTGTCGTGGATGTGCCCTCTGCGTGCCTGCAGTGATGCCAGGGCCGAAGGAGTGCTGTGCTCGACGTGCGTGTCGCCCAAAGGGGGCCGCTTGTGATCTGTCAGGCTGCGCCGTTCGACACCGTGCCGCCGCTCTGTTCCCGTGAAGCTGCCGGCGATGTCGAGCGAGCAGGGACCCCGGAGTTTGCTCAGATGCGTAGAGGGATGATCCCTCTCGGGTTCCCCGCGATTAGATTGAAGTTTGGCGGCCGGAGCTCGACGTAGGGGTCGCCGGAAGTTGGGGCCGCCTCGGAGTTCTTCAGTGCAGCTGTCGTCTTCAGAGCGCAGGTGTTCGCGGGTTCAGTCGACGTGGGGGTCTCCTGGGCCGTGGACGAGCGGAGGCAGTGGGCCGTGCCGCGTGGGCTCAGCCCAATCTTTTTTTTGTTGTTGCACGCGTCTCTGCCAGGTGGGCTTGGCCACTTGGGCCAGAGGCAGTGAAGCTGGGCCTCTTCGTCCGAAGCTAGCCCGTGTGGCTCGCCCCCTTTCCTTTTTTTCTTTTCTTTTATTCTTTTCCCTTTTCTGTTTAAATTCAAATTTGAATTTGAATTCAAATTCAAATTCAAATCTGATTGTGACCACCTTTTCAAACAAGGGCATCCCATATATGATTTTGGGGTAGTTTGAGCTACTGGTCACAATGGTGATATACATTTTTGCAATGGGCCCCTCTATAAATTGGAGCTTGGACAATTTTACAAAATGCCCCCTGTAAATTCTTGATTTTGACAAGTTTGGTCAAAATTCAAAATTGCCCATGCCATATATGGATTTTGGGTAATTTTGTGCAAGGAGTTGCATGGTGATGATGACTTGGTCATTTGAGCCCATTTCAAAATTCATGTGGTGAAATTTTGCACCCAGCCCCCTAGACTTCATTGGAATTGCAACTGTCTTTTGCAAATTCAAGTGTGAACATATTATGTAAGTTTTTGGGGTGCTTTTCTACAAGGTTTTCAAGGGTGTAGTTTTCATGGTGTTTTGTGCAACCCATGAGGTCAAGGTGTGACCACCAAATCCAGGAGCTTTCCATTCATCTGCCTGCAACATTTCAACTTCAGTGTATTTGAAATGTTGATCATCTGATCTTATCAAATCTGTTCCATGCCATCTTCCTTTTCAAGTCAGCCCCAACACATTTTCATATGTAGTGAGGCTGGTATCCAACAGTTGTTGCACCTTCCTATGTGTCAAGCTCACCGACACTACTCCGTCTCCGGAATCGTTGTTTACTTTCACGTTGTTTATATTCTTGCATTTGTTTTGTTGATCATGTCATGCTGTCATGCTACTTACACCTAAATTAAGGCTTAGACCAAAGCCATTACAATGTAAATAAAATGCATGTGAAAGTGATGACTTGTCGTCATCACCTTCATTTAAACTTGACTAGACAGGGTCATACCATGTCAATATAAACTTGAGCATGCCATACTTGTTTGAGTTTGCATCAGTTGCTTACTTGTGTGTTTTCCTTGCCGGTATCTTTACGTTAGTACCCGAGACTGACGAGGAGACTTACGTGGAGCTGTCCGACACCGAGCCCGAGGGTACCGTGGGTGCTGCTTCGACTACCTTACCAGGCAAGGGGGAGAAACTGTGTCATTACCTTATAACTTTCTGCTCATGCCTAGCTGTAGTCTTAGAACGTTGTTGCTTGATCCTATCTACCTTATATGCCATGTTTTAAACCCATACAGCCATGATCCCCACATCCCAGCAAACCATTGTACTGCTAAGTTACCGCTGCTCAGCCATTGCTTAGTATGGATAGAAAACCTGCTGCTTACCCTATATGTTTATGGTTGGGATATCATGCTATATAAGAAGTTGGTTGATATTTATTATTGTTAAATGATGTTAACTTATATTCGACGAAAGGTGGAAGGCTGGACTATTCCCGTCTAGTGTTTTGTTCCATTTGAGTCACCTAGGACCCGAGTTCCGGGTATTGTGTTTCTTGACGAGCGTGCCTAATCGTGTGTGGGGTTTTATGGGGCCCCTTGTCTTACCTACCTAGCTTCGTACATTCTAGTGGTGGCCCGAGCTGATTTACATTTGCAACGTGTGTGTGCTGGTTGGATCCCCAGTTGTTTCCAAACCAAACCAGGGCCAGGAGGACATAGTTTCTTGGCTGGCCCAAATAGACCGGCTGAGGACCCGGTCTCATAAGAGAACTAACCGGTAATCCAAACCTGGAGTCATACGGTAGAGTCCGATTCGAGAGCGTGGCCAGCTTTTGAGTTGGGTGTCGACTCACCGGGGGCCACCCGGATATGTGCGTTGTTAGTTAGAGGGAATCTGACGTTCCGGAGTTTCAGGCGCTTACCTAGCCAAGTGGAAACCGGGCGTACATGCGACGTCTATAATGGACAGTTGGTACACCCCTGCAGGGTAAATCTTTTCGAAAAGCCGTGTCCGCGGTTATGGACGACTTGAGACCTACTCCTTGTTCATAGAATAACATCAATCATAATCATGTTATAAAATTTGACAAACCGTGTGCGTGCCTTGGTTGTCTTTCTTCGTCCAGGGGGACCGAGAGAGAAACGAGGTTGTGTTATGTTTGCGTAAGTAGGTGGATAGCCGACTTATGTCACGTTGTCAACGTAACTTCTTGGATCTCATCTATATTCTGATAGAGCGAGTAGCCACTATATATGATAGTACGGCTGCAACCTGTCTATGTCTTTACTTTTCCTGTAGCGTTAGTTGTTCCGTAATGACATGTTCTCACCCCCGTTTACATTTTTGTCTTTACCGCTTTGCCTGATCGGCCGCTGCAGTGTACTACTACCTCGACCCCAGCACCGGACGTTACTTCGTGGAGGTGTCCCCGGAGGATGACGACGAGTACGAGTACCTCGACCAGTAGGATCCTATAGTTGGGTTCAGACGTTCCCGTGGGTGGATATTTATGTGTAGCCCTCTCTAGGGCAATTCGGATCTAGACCGTACCCGGTCCCTATTATGCTTCCGCTTGATGTATTGATGAGATGTACTCATGATGATGTTGTATTTTAGACAGTGGCGTTGTATGCCCTGCTCTATTTATCTATCTATATGTTTTTCTATCTTGTAGAGTTGTGCTTTATATACCTGTTGTCGAGAATCCGGTAGCGACACGAGTGCGAGTGTCGTGCGCCGGTGGCGTTTGATGCGCTTCTAACTTCGACCGGACGCGAAAGCGACTAGTTAGAGTTAGTACCGCATCTGGGGCCTTACATACTTCCCTATAAAAGCATCTTTGCACTTATCCCAAGAATCTATGCTATTTCTAGGCAAAGATTGAAACCAGATTTTAGCATCTCCCCTTAAAAAGAAAGGAAAGAGCTTGAGCTTAACAACATCACCTTCTACTTCTTTATACTTTTGCATATCACATAATTCAACAAAATTATTCAAGTGTAAAGCAGCAGCATCTCCAGCACCAGAGAATTGATCTCTCATAACAAGGTTTAGCAAAGCAGGTTTAATTTCATAAGAGGTAGCTGAAGTGGCAGGTGTGGCTATGGGAGTCCAGATAAAGTCTTGGTTGTTGTGACTAGTGAAGTCACACAACTTGGTGTTTTCAGTGGAACCCATAGTGGCAGCAAGTGTGGCAGATTTTTTTGTAGTTTTTGATAAAAGACACAAAGATAAAAACTGAAAGATAAACTATCAAGACTAAAAAACAATGGTAAAGGGTAGTGTGCAACTCCCCTATTTTAGCACTCGGAGTCCCCGGCAACGGCGCCAGAAAACTTTGCTTGATGGCTTCTCGCCCCCTTCGTTGGTTACCCCAAGTGGAAGGTTGAGATGTAGTGCAGCAGCAGTTTTCCCTCGGTGAAGATACCAAGGTTTGTCTCCAGCAGGACTCCAGAGATGATAAGTAGGTGTCAGCGGCGCAACTGACGCGGACCTGCACACAGACACAGATAACTTTGTTCCCAACAAAGTTCAGAGAGGTTGTCAATCTCTCCGGTCTTGTTGTTTACAAAGGATAAAACGCAAGGGATAATGATAGCAACTTGAAAGTAAATACAGAAAAGTAAATATAGCGTGGAAATAGTGATAAGGATATGGACCGGGATACGTGATGTTCGCTAGTGATGTTTCTCTCCCAAAAGATGATAAAATTGCTATGCGAGGTAAACAAATTACAGAAAGACAATTGACAGGATTATGAACGCACCGCAATGCTAACTATGCTACCAAAGAAAGGAAGAGGTTCAAAAGCACAGGCAGTACGCCAAGGTAAGTAGACCGAAATCCATCTGCATCTACTACTAATCATCCACCTTGAGATATCTATCCAGAACATCTCGCTGGTATTAAGTTGCGAGCCCCACCCAAAGTGTAAACCCAAAGCAACAGACAACTGCATTAAAAAGAACTCTGCGTAAAGTAAACAATCCTTGTAACCGCGGTTACAAGCACCGTTGTTTTCCCCCTTGTGGCAACAACACATCCCCTAGACTCATGTTTCTGTCACTCAAGCGTGTCATCGGGGGGCATGAACCCACAATCTAGCACAACGCTCCCTCTTGGAGTCACTACCTACTACTTGGCCAAAGCAATAAACAGCAACGGAGAACATGCAAGAATTACTTAGGAACAAAAATATAAGAGATAAAAACCAAATATATTACTCTACCACAATCTGAACATAATCTCATAATCCATCAGATCCTATCAAACTCAACATAGCAATAGCAGAAATATTACAAAGATGCCTCGATCATGTTGGGCAGCTCACGAGGACTAAACAATGAAGATCAAAGAGGGGAGGAGAACATCACATAGCTACTGATCACGGACCCATGGTCCAAGGAAAACTACTCACGAGACATCCGGGGAGCATCCATGGTGGAGAGGAGACTCCCGGAGGTCAATCCTCCCTCCGGCAGGGTGCCGGGAAGAGGTCTTCTTGTGCTCTCGATCTTCGGAAGCGCGGCGGCGGCGAAACAGAGATGAGTTCGCGGAATAGGGTTCTGCTTCTGGAGTTTTCCCGTGACGGGGGATAAATAGGCGAAAGGGGGCAGCCAGATGTGGACCAGGGGCCCCAAGCGCCCCCCTGGCGCGGCCAGGGGTGGGGCCTCGCCGGGTGGCCGCCTGAGCCCCCCTGGCTCACCTCTGGCCCCTCCCGGGCTTTTCTCGAAGCTTCCGTCACGCTGATTTTTTATCTGAATTTTCCCGAATTTTTCTGGCACTTTTTATATGGGGGAAAATAGAAATAGAAAAACAGCAAAAAACAGGAACTGGCACTGGGGTGCACTGAGTTAATAGGTTAGTCCAAATATGATCAAAAGTGTATGAAAGTGTATCAAGATCATAGCAATATCACACAAAACATGCATGGAGCAAGCAGAAATTATAGATACGTTTTGGACGTATCACCATGTCACCCTCTAGACCGATGGGCCTGGCTACAGATCTCTCCGGTGAGGTAGTAATCCACGGTGGTGTGCTTCATCATCAGTGTTCCCACGGATTTGGCCTCACCCTGGATTGTGGTATCCACCAAAAGGTCTTCGTGAGGGTTTATCCCTTCAGGTCCGGTGGTTGACTTCGATAATGAGATGCAAATTATGGGCTACGACTTGAGGTAGAGGTTTGGTTGTGCAGTGGTGGCGGTCGTACATCGTATTTAGTAATCATCACTAGTCCTACTAACCACATTGTTATTACACCAAGACACCATTCAGGGACACATGCACTTTCAGTTTATCTGTGATAGGTGATTGGAGTGATAGAAATTAAAAAATCCTAAGTTTATGAACTCTTGCATTAGAGATTGTTGAAACCCTAGAATTTAATGATTTGATTGATGTTATATTAATTACTCTTGTGTAGTTGAAGATGTTTGCATAAGATTTTAATCATAGGTATGTATGTTGTTCTACTATGAACAATACACTGGCATAGGTTCCACCAAAAAACAATTATCAATGCAGTGCAAGTTAAACTCAATGAAACTTGGTGAAATTTCCGTGTGTCCTTGAAAGCGGTTTGATCCATGTAAGTAATACAACCTGGTAGTACTTAGCATAGTTAAGGATTATACCACTTGCTGCACCGTTGCTCTTTAGAAAGTATGTTCTTGCAATTTTTCTTGTGAGCAAACAAACTATCAAACACTCTTTGCTGATTTTACGATGATTCCTTGCTGATTTCCATCAACCAATTTATTCTGCTCTTTATATGATTTGACACTTTTATTTATTAAAAATTGATGCAATATATTCCCTATACTCGTGGGTTATCAATGGTACTGTTGTCCAACATTTCAACACGCGGACTCTGATAGTTTGGACACACCTAAAACCTAGCTGGTGCCCATGGATTTTCGCAGGAAACAAAATCTTACCGGCTTCGCCTACCAGCATTCATCAAACGCCGAAGGGTTTCCATGTAATTTTTCAACAAATTGTATTAATTTTTCCATCATGCTTTTATATGTATCTTGGCCAAACTTAAACTTTAACCATGCTATGAAGAAGGGTATCAGATTTATCTAGTTTTGTTTTGTTAATTCTTGCTAGTTTCATTGTTGTAATCGTGACAATTGTTTCTATCGATGAGTTTGTTGGTTGATGATATGGATATTTCACCAACAAAACTTACATACAACTTATAGAAGATGCCCTAATGTGCCAATATAAAGAGGAAGGAGAATGTGATGCGCCGGAATCAAATGTTAACTTGGACCACCACGCGTAAATTCAAGTCAACGGCTCCATCATGTCATCTATGAAATTTCCTCACACGAGTAGAGGGACCAAAACTGATTGTTTTCATCAGTTAAGGGTAATGTCAGAAATGATTATCTCAGTAACTTATCTGAGGGATGAAAACAAACATCCTCCCCTATTTTTAAAAACTCACATATAGTGTATGTTGAGTTACGGACATCATGATGATTAGAGTGTTTAACTTCTTCGGAAATGCAATTCTTTACGCAGATCGCTATCATCAGCATCTTCTCATCTGCACCGATGATTTTTTAACGCTGTTTTTACAAGCTCATGTGTTTCAACATATTTGCTTCGTTGAGACCGATACAGAGAGGGGGCAACAAATTTTTCTCACGACACGTCATCATCAGAAGGAAGAAATCTTTTGGCACCCTCAAATTTTGGATGTATCATAATATATTTGTAAAGAATGTTTGTATAAGAGTATACATGACCTTTGGTCTTTTCACAAGGACAAAACATCACACATACGGTTCCATTAGCTTATGAATCTCTAAATTCACTATGCTCCCTAAGAATGGAGCTCCCAGAATCAATTGAGGGTATTAATTTGGCCAGCTGCATCCAATTTTGATATCATCTTTGCTGGGGCAAGGCCGCATGGTGGGTATTTTTTTCAGCGAAAAAAATCTTCGTTCGACTCTTGGCTCTTCTCCTTCGCCGGTGTTCCAGAACCAACCCAGCCGTCGCACTCATCGCCGTTAACACCTCCGCTTTCGCATCCCTCCATTCCCTATCACCACACGCCGCGCCTGTATGCCCTCATCTTCATCTTCCACGCCACACCTGCATCCCCACCCATGCAACCTGAAAAAGAGAGAGGGAGGATGGGCCGACGGGGTCATCTTGCACCGGTACACACCTGGATCTGGCCGCCGCCGTGTGCATCCTTGCCTGGCCCGGCATCACCAGCGTGCACCCGTTACGGATCTGGACGCCAAGGTGAGTTGCACGGGTGCTGGCTTGGTTCTGGAGGAGGAGGAGAAGAGAGCATGAGAATATACCATTGCGGCTGGAGCAGAGGCTTTCCTTTGAGGGTGGAGATGAAGGGGCTGCTGGTCTAGCCCAATTAGATAGCACGTTCAGCAATTTGGCCTAGCTATGTAACTCATGACATGACCGATCGAGAACGATCTAGGACGCAAAGTGACGCATCAAGTTCATACATGTTGGTACGCTGCCTCTAGCCAGATGCCTTTTTCACTTCATGAGTCGTGCCCAGTCGCCGGATGATTGCCATCTCCAGATCTTCTTGATACTTATTATTGCCGGCGTAGCGGCGACATGAACAGGCGGCAGCGAAGAGCAGATGTGGGTCGCGATGCTCATCGCCCCTACCACGACTCCAGCCGAAGACTCCCCATCTTGGGTCGTTTTTGCGTTCATAGGTAAGGGACGGATTGTAGATAAGTAGCATATGTCTTAGCATCTTGTGATTTTGCGATGATTATTGATAATATTTTAGTTACCAATTGTCTATTTAAATTTTCATCATGGGCATGTCATCCCAAGGTATGCATCCGTCAGTGAAAGAAAAAAAGGAGAAGATGGGTAGGTGAGTTGATAGCACAAAGAAGATCAATTGATATTTTTTTCTAACACTCATACAAGCACCTCAAGAAATTTAGACGAATTAATAGTGGAGGATCAAATTAATGTTAATCCAGGAGATGAGGACACAACAACAATAATAGCAATGTGAGTGATCATGAAGACATATTTTATTTAATTGCTACACAATCTGCTAATCTAGATGAAGAGCCCATTTTTATTGTGGATATTTATGTTAACAATATTTCTTGATAAAAAAGCAAGGGACATATTAGTGATGAAGGGCCCTATTGGATAGAAAAATATAGTATTTCCTTTGGATGGAAATTATATTCATTTTTTGGGTGCTCATTACTCTAGAAAAATAAACAATATTGGGGTTTTCCAAGGATATATTTGATAAAATGGTAGTTTATATTAAGGGCCCTTGGGGTTCAAGTTCACCCTAGGCTCCTAAAATCTCAGGACCGATACTGAAAATGTTTGGCACATTTTGCAGCTATCAGGTATGTAAATTCGGTGTTGTTCTTCCAAACATTCAAAAATATGATATAGTATTCTTTTAACATGCAATTACACCTCCTTATTAGCAGCCTTCTAGATGCAACCTATCACCAGAATCTAATTCCAATAATGTGATTTTGGAAGCGATGACTTCTCTAGGACATGTTGTAAAGATTATTTCCTCCCGTTGACTATATAGCTCAATCTGGTAAGTGGTATCTTCTGAGATTAATTAAAATATTGCTAATGCATCGTGAAACAGGTGCTATATTTTTCTCTTGTTCCTTCTGGACAGTTAGGCATCATAGTCTATACAATACACTGATTTCAATTTGCATATTCTGTAGAAAAATAACTGGATCTTTCATGTTGATGTTGATTCATTATTCATTGTCAGGCTAAATTGGCTTACATTCAAATATTGATATGAGACACACTGGAGGCTCCCTTCTTTACGTGAAATTACTCCAAATTTCTTGATGTAATTTTTTTCTATGTGGGAATCTTATGTTGTCATCTGTAAGATACAGAAAGAACGTTTAATTATTTCACCTAGATGAAGAAAAATAAACATCGCCTGTCTGAACTATGCAAAAAGGAATACACCCTTTGACGCCCTACTATCTCTGAGGCCAATGTGTGGGCGCCAAGTACTGGGATGTATTACTTGTTCTCACTATAGACTATAGTACAATTGCTGCTCTACAGGTTGTGCTGGTTGGTTGAGAATGGTCAAGCATTGAGTACCCTAATGCCAATGTAGTGTGGCAGAGCCAGGCCCCAGGTAGCCAGGGCCTTGGAGAGGAGCGTGGGTAACTGTCTCTTTGTTGTATATGTTTGACACTATAAACGTACTAATCGCCTGGGACGTGGCTTCCGGCTGACTCTGCTAGACGTACTACATGCCAGGTAGCTAGGTATAGTATGATAGAATATCAACGTTGTATCTTGAAAACCATGTCTGCACAACAACGATGTATCTTGGACGCACAGAAATATGTAGCAGTTTGTAAGAATGAAATGAGCTTAGAATGTTCTTTGGTAAACGATGGAAAACAGGAGCCAGGCTCTGGATATCCTCCATAGTCCATACGGATACGGGATAAATATCAGACAACCAAAAGCAAGGAGTTGTCTTGAAAGGAAAAAATGAAGCATTCACCGGTCATTTCATGAAGTTCAACCATCTCTGAGTTGCAATAGTATATAAGAATAGATGGTTCCACCAATGTTTTCTTAGATCTGGACTCCATTGTTCATCTTTTATTTCTTGTGACATATCTTAAGTCGCTATACATAATACCACCATGGCAAGTCACAAAAGTTAGTGATCCTTCAATTTAAGTGGAGATATATGTTCATGTTATATGAGTACATGATACTGGCAGTGACGAGGGGGTGACCCCACGACTCCTACGGATAAGCCTACCTGGTGTCCATGGAGACAGAAGGCCCATGAAGATACAACCTCGGCCCGCTAATCGACACCGACGTAGGAGTCTACGACTCACAAGGAAGGTGCAAAGACCTGCCGTACGGAGCAAGCTAGGGTTAGGAAAGCTTACCTGTAAACGTAGATGAACTCCCCGAGACCTAGCCCAGTATATAAGGGCTAGGAGGGGCGACGAAAAGGACAACCAATATCATCTGTAACCCTAGCCTTGAGCGCTCCAGCCTTGGCATCCACTGTAATCGCATCATCCCCATCAATAATATCGAGCAGGAGCGTGCCTTCCTGTTTGCCGACGAGCTATCGTCCAACCTGTGCCTCTCATGACTAACCCAGGGTCCCTGACCATGGGATTTTCCGGGGTTGATCCCCGTCAATTGGCGCCGTCTGTGGGAACTACACAGGTTGGGATCATGATCTCGGCGGTCTCGTCTTCAGAAAGCTACAACTCAAGGGCAAGAACCGGATCTAGCCCACTCGAAGGATTCAAGATCACGGCGAACATCTCTTCCACCCCATCAAGACCGCTCGAGCTACAGTTGTGCCAGGACCGATACTACGATAACGGCCAAGTGCAGCGTCAGCGCCGAAGGAATCGACGACTCAGAAGAACGGCGAGGGGCCTCTACGAAGGAATTCCACTCGACGAGCCGCGACGCGCAGCGGAGGACTCGCAAATCTTTCGACAACCCACCACCGCCCAGGCACCCGCCGCACATCAAGACAATGACTACGAGATCGAAACCAGCGATCAGCAGAACCATCGCCAAGGAAGAAGGAATCGACGACCCAAAAGGCGCGCATGGGAGATCTACGGCGAGGCTCCAATGAACGAGCCACGACACGCAGCCGCGCAACCGACGACCGCTCGACGACACGCCGTCACACGAGCACCTGCTGTCAGTCAGGACAGCGACTCGGAGACACCGGTGGGCGAGTACTATGACCCAGATCGAAGGCCGGATGAATTCGCCAACCTCATCAAGAACCAAGACATGAGTCGAGGAATCGACAACGACCCCCGCTTCCACGAACACCCGGCGGATCACGAGCAAATCTTCAAAATCTCAAGAAGGAAGAGGCACGCCGAATCTAGCAAACTCACGGCTAGAGAGCAGCTGGCAGGACCCTGCACGATCCACAGCTTCGAGGATGACTGGGGACGCGTCAGGTCAGGTCATACTTTGAGAGACTTCCGTCTGTTCAACGAGTTAGCCGACGACCTCAAGAAGGAGAAGCAGAAAGAAGACAGGTGCAACCGACGACCCGAACAATCGCCGCCCTCAAGCCCGGAAGGACGTCACAGCCCGCTGCAAGAACAGGTGCTCATGATCCAAGAAGGAAGGGTACCACAAGCACGAAGTGATGCGTACACCCTGCAAGCTAGAGCAGCCGAGAGCATAAACATAGTCGAAGTCTACCAGCTACATGATACGGAGACCAGCATCACGTTCTCACAGGACGACCATCCACCCGCTGTTCCAAGACCAGGGCACGCGCCCCTGGTGCTCGATGCACAAATCGGAGGGTACGACATGGATAGGGTCTTCATGGATGGAGGCAGCAGCATGAACATCATCTTCGCCAGCACCCTGCAAAAGATGCTGATCCCACGATCAGTATGGAGAAAATCGAGCACCGAGTTACACGGGGTAGTCCCAGGAGGAGCAGCCACATCCCTCGGATTCATCGAACTCGAAGTCGTCTTCGGCAACCGACGCAACTTCGCAAAGCACGTCCTCGAGTTTGAGGTACTCGACTGGCAATCGCAGTACCACGCCATATTGGGACGACCAGCATTCGCGCAGTTCATGGCGGTCCCACACTACGCCTACCTCAAGCTCAAGATGCCAGGATCAGCAGGAGTCCTCACGATCAACGGAAGCTTCATCAAGTTAGATCAATGTGATCGTGACTTCCACAGAATCTCCGACACATTCGGAGCCGAACAAGAACTCAGAGAAATAGCCATGGTGACGGACAGGAGTACCCTCCCATTGGTGAACCGAAGTGATTCCAAGGAGTACGGACGCGACTTCAGCATCGACAGCGACACAGTCACTCACCAAGTGCACCCGACGGACCCGGACAAAACAGTCTGCGTGTACGCCCACCTACTAGAGGAGCAGGCGACGGCTCTCGTCTCTTTCCTTCGAGACGAGTGGGAAATATTCGCCTGGTGCCCAGCCGACATGCCTGGGATACCACGCGAATTCGCGGAACACGCCCTACGCATCAAGCAAAACACGAAGCCGGTGAAGCAAGCGCTGAGACGATTCTCGGAGCCCAAGCGCAGAGCAATCGGAGAGGAAGTCAACCGGTTACTCGACGCCCAGTTCATCCGAGAAACGAAGAAAGCCACCTGGATAGCCAACCCAGTGCTGCTGCCCAAGAAAGACACGACCGTGCTGCGCATGTGTGTCGACTACGAGCCAGTCAACAAGCATTGCCCGAAGGACCACTTCCCCCTGCCTAGAATCGATCAGATAATCGACTCGACAGCAGGGTGCGATCTACTTTCCTTTCTTGACGCTTACTCAGGATACAACCAGATCAGGATGAAGGAAGAAGACGAAGAGCACACATCGTTCATCACCCCCTATGGCGTATTCTGCTACAGGACCATGCCCTTCGGGCTCAAAAACGCATGCGCCACTTACCAGCGAATGATGCAGGCCTGCCTGAAGGAGAAAATCGTAAGAAACGTGCAAGTCTATGTGGACGACATCGTCATCAAGACCTACAAAGCAGCCACACTACTCGACGACCTACGCGAAACCTTCGCGGTGCTCAACAAATACAGAATCAAACTCAACCCAAAGAAGTGCGCATTCGGCGTACCGGCGAGGAAGCTGCTTGGCTATATGGTCTCTGCCCGAGGAATCGAGCCAAACCCTGAGAAAGTCCAAGCCATCACCCGAATGCAAGAACCAACCGACGTCAAAGGAATACGGCAGCTCACTGGAAAACTCGCAGCCCTAAGCCGCTTCATCAGCAGGCTGGGAGAATGCACGCTGCCTTTCTATCAGCTGCTCAGGAAAGGAGAGAAATTCGAGTGGACGGAGGAAGCCCGCCAAGCATTCGCGGACCTGAAAAAGACACTCTCGACGCCACCAATCCTGGCGGTACCCAAGGAACGAGAGAAGCTATATCTCTACGTGGTAGCACGTAACAGTGTAGTAAGCACAGCGCTCATTGTCGAACGCGCAGAAGAAGGTTCAGAGCATCCAGAGACCAATCTACTACCTCAGCATGCTCCTGACCAAATCCCAGCAGCGGTACCCGCACTATCAGAAGCTACTACTGGCTATCGTCATGACCTCAAGAAAAGTGTCCCACTACTTCGACGAGCACGCTATCACAATCGTGAGCAGCGCACCACTCGCTAACATACTCAACAACCCTGGAGCGACTAGACGAGTCGCCGAGTGGAACATTGAGCTCAGCCCACAGGACCTGCAGTTCAAGCATCCAACAGCCATCAAAGCCCAAGTACTCCCAGATTTCCTGGTCGAGTGGACAGAGGTTCAGACACCAGGCCCCCCAGACCTATCAAGTTCATGGTCAATGTTCTTCGATGGGTCCAAGAGACAACAAGGAGCTGGGGCAGGAGTTGTGCTCATCTCCCCCAAAGGAACAAAGCTGAAATATGTCCTCCAGATCAACTTCAGTCACGCCTCCAACAACGAAGCAGAATACGAGGCACTCCACCATGGCATGCGCATGGACAAAACATGCGGAGCCACTCGCCTCATAATTTACGGGGACTCCAATCTCGTCGTCCAGCAGACGATGAGAAACTGCAACGCAATAGCCGACAATATGGTGGCCTACCAGAAGCTCTACAACGCACTCGAAGGAAGCTTCGACGGGTGCGAGCTCCACTACATCACCAGGGCCAACAACACAGAAGCTGACGAACTCGCGAACATCGGTTCGACCCGAGGACCAATACCACCCGACGTATTTCTCGAAAGCATCAGCCGAAGATCCATCAAGGAACAGTCAGCAGCACCTGAAGCAGTCGTGGATGGCGAGGACGCAACAGACCTGGCGCAGGTCGCAGCAGCAACCCCATCAGAAGGCACAAGCACCAGCACACCCGACAGCACAGCTCCGACAGAGCTCGAAGGACCCGTCTGGACAAAACCGTTCCTCCGATTTCTAATCGAAGGTACGCTGCCGCAAGACGTGGCCGAAGCACGACGCATCAGCCGACGATCCAAGGCATTCACGGTGATCAACAAACAACTATACAAGCGCAGCATCACCCAGATACTCCAAAGGTGCATCGACGAAGAGGACGGCAAAGCCTTACTGCTCGAAATCCACGAAGGCACCTGCGGACACCATGCGAGCAGCAGAGTACTCTTGTCCAAAGCATTCCGAGCCGGGTTCTATTGGCCCACAGCCATGAAAAACGCAGAGGAAATCGTGCGACGCTGTGTCGCCTGCCAGAAATTCGCCAACAGGCCACACACTCCCGCCTCAGAGCTCAAGACCATACCACTATCTTGGTCGTTCGCCACCTGGGGACTCGACATGGTCGGCCCACTCAAGAAATAATCAAAGGGCGGAAGGACACACCTGCTCGTCGCAGTCGACAAGTTCACTAAATGGATCGAAGCAGTGCCCATCACCAGCTCCACAGCCCTCACTGCTGTCAACTTCATCAAATCGATCATCTTCAGGTTCGGAGTGCCACACAACATCATCACGGACAACGGCACGAACTTCACAGCCGCAGAATTCCAGAACTTCTGCAAAGAACTGGGCATCAAAATAATTATGCGTCAGTCGCGCACCCGCAGTCCAACGGCCAGGTGGAAAAAGCAAACGGCCTTGTGTGCGGGGGAATCAAGAAACGGCTCCTCGCACCACTTGAGCAAGCTGCCGGCAACTGGGTAGAAGAACTCCCCGCGGTATTATGGAGCCTGCGAACTACACCAAACACCGCGACCCAGTACACACCCTTCTTCATGGTGTACGGGGAAGAGGCAGTCCTACCACATGACCTCATGTTCGGAGCACCTCGGATCACCGGGTACGAAGAAGAAGAAGCAGAAGAAGAACTGCAAGACGACAAAGATACGGCATACGAAGCAAGAGATACACCCCTGGCAAAATCACAGGGGTACCAGGACAAGCTACGCACCTACCAAAGAAGTCGCTTGCGCACTAGAACCTTCAACAAAGGTGACCTAGTCCTACGGCTGATACAAGAGAAGGTCCATAAACTTGCCCCCCAATGGTAAGGACCATTCACAGTCTCAGAAGTCATCGGAGGTGGCGCCTACAGGCTGAAGAACCCGAAGACAGACGAGGACGTGGGCAACCCATGGAATGTAGCAAACTTGCGACTGTTCTATCCATAGTCTCCATCGGTCAGACATGACCGGCAACTCATGTAGCCGCTCGACCGCAATAAAATAAATGGTGCCCAAATACTGCCATCTCAAAGAACTCGGGGGCTTAAGCATAAAATCTCCCCTAGAGACGCTATCGCCTACGCGATCTTAACCACAACACTCGGGGGCTTAAGAATAAAATCCCCCCGAGAAACGCTATCGCCTACGCGATCTTTACCACAGCACTCGGGGGCTTAAGCATAAAATCCCCCCGAGAGACGCTATCGCCTACGCGATCTTAACCACAACACACGGGGGCTTAAGAATAAAATCCCCCCGAGAGACGCTATCGCCTACGCGATCTTAACCACAGCACTCGGGGGCTTAAGAATAAAATCCCCCCGAGAGACGCCATCGCCTACACGACCTCTACATCCAAGCACTCGGGGGCTTAAGAATAAAATCCCCTCGAGAGACGCTATCGCCACCCAAGCGATCTTAAACACAAACACTCGGGGGAGCGAGCACAAAAAAAAACCCCGAAAGACGCTATCGTCGCTCACGCGACCTCTACGTCCAAGCATTCGGGGACTCGAGCACCACCTCCTCCCGAAGACCGCTCGCGGAGTCTGAAGCTTAAAAAGCCCAAGAAAAAATACCCGGCCAGCCCCACCTGCTGAGAGAAAGGCTCGAAAGACATGGCCACAATTAGATGGAGCACCAAGTACTCTGAAGAAACTTTGGAGGAAGCACAGGACACAGACTCATTTAGTCTTCATCCGATCGCCAACGATCACCTAAAGACTCGGGGGCTACTCCCATCAGGAGCGTTGTCGCGCACCCGATAAAAGACAACAACTAAACGACAAGGGAAACCAATTCCAGCCTACGCTCGACCCTCCGACTCAAGCGTAGCCTCGGGGGCTACTCCCATCGGGAGCGCTGTCGCGCACCCGATAGAACCCATAGTGCAAAGTCTGGACGGACTCGAAGACAGCTCTCGATCGCAAAGGACTCGAACACAGCTCTCGGTTACAAAGAAATCGAAGACAGCTCCTGATCACCAAGGACTTGAACACAGTTTTCGGTTGCATAAGGCCCAAATATTTTTTCCATTGCAAAGGATCAAGCACAGTTTACATCTTAAGGATCATTTTCAGTACAAAAAGGACTCAACTACATTTGGATAGAAGGCAGCTCCTGTTACAAGAGGGAATTACCAAGGAATTAAGACTTCTACATGTGTGCCCATGAGGGGTAATCGACCCTAGTAAAAGGGTATCACCACAGACAAAGGAAAAGGAAGCTAGCCGAGGATGTCAATGACATAACAAAAGGGTGAAGCTCGACTTATTTGTCGATGCTCCACCAGCTTCTTCTCCTGCTCCACCAGCTTCTTCTCCAGCTGCAGCTGCACGCCTTCTTCTCCGGACGTGCAGCCTCTTCCCCGAGTTGCCAGCGAAGATGAGGCCGCCTCCAGTTCTACAAGGTCGCTTGGCGCACCGCCACCTGAGGAGTCGCCAGAAGACGAAGCTATAGAAGATGCAGGCGTAGGACTCCTCGACCTTGTGGAGCTGTCGCTGCTCGACTCCTGCCAGTGTGGATCCATGCTATTCCCGCTCGGATCGAACGCGCGGACAGTGACAGTGCTTTCGCCATCAAAACGACAGCTGAGCATATCTCCATCTCGAAGATTCAACCGCCGAGCAAACAAACTCCAACCAGAGCCAAGAAAAATCAAGCGAGAGCTATCAACCTCCAAGTCAACATAAGAAGGAGATCGACAGCTCCCTTTAGATGCAGAAGCAAGCCATCCAAGCCAAGTTCAGAGACAATGGTGGAAAAAGCAGAGGGAAGAAGGACGCGAGTGGCACTCTGGCCACGAACACGTAAAAGAAAGTCATAGCGCCAGAATCCCTCCTCCAAGGGAGAAGAGGAAGGCACTGGCGCCGTACCATGGCGACCACCACGGCATGAGCGTGGTGTACGGCCACCACGGCCACGACGAACACGGCCACGGCCAACACCCCGCTTGGGAGCCATGAGAGGAACAAGAGAAGAAAGAAGAGGCAAAGCAGCAAGCCGGATGGAGGTGAAGTGCTGTGGAGGAGAACGGCTTATTTATAGAACAAAAATCTCCCAGCACTGAGAAGCCGAGACGACAGCAGCAATTAATTCAAAGACCAAACGTCGCAGACGTCTCAGATTCCAAGACCAAGATGCTTTCCCACGGGACGCACTGTGCGTGCGACGCGTCAACTCACGCGCGTTTCCAACGCGCGTATCGGAAACCCAACCAGCGCCTGCCGCACGCCACAGCGGTCATCATTATGACCGGTCATAAAGACGTGACGGTTCACTGGCGAGGCATCCCTGACAGCCATCAAGCAGAGGCATCGTTATCCTGACAAGCGGCGAAGAAAACCAACAGACATCAAAGCTCTGAGATTCTATCAGATCTTTTTCCCGATGAAGAAAAACATCTTACTCCCATCGGGAGAGTACATCACGAGAGTCTCGGGTGCTCCCTCACCTAAAGACCTGCAATGTGCTCGAGTGACCACTCGCACTCACGAGAGTCTCGGGTGCTCCCTCACCTAAAAGATCAGCAATGTGCTCGAGTGACCACTCGCACTCACGAGAGTGTCGGGTGCTCCCTCAACCCGACGGAAGACAAACATGCATTCGCCAAAATCATACGGCGCTAAGAGTCCCAGGTGCTCCCTCACCTCAAGAACCGAAATGGTATTCGAGTGACTACTCGCGAAAAACCCCCCGTCTGAGCACTCGAAACAAGCTCCACGGGTGAATGAGTGAACAACTCGCTTGATGTTTTGTTCCAAGCGGGTGCAATGCTATAAGGCTCCGCGCCTCAAAAACACACATTCCTGGAACACGATACACTGTGCCCAGATGCCACGCAAGATTAGCGTGTAGGTAAGACCCCGCTGCGAAGTTCGGCCGGGCTGGGACTTGCCGAAGAGCGATTTCACTCCCAACCTTTTCCATGCGCTGCACATGATAGAAAAAGCCGGGCGGACGCGCCTTAGGCTACGCACATTACTGGCGGCAAATGAACATCGTAAGGCCTGAAGCGGCAGGACTTTTGCTCAACACCAGTGTTCCAAGCTCACGTCGAGGGACGTGGGTTTGATTGGGCTACTGCGGTATTTGCCCTAGTGCAATTCACCAAGGCTCGACCAGTCGACTCCTTGGGCCCTTTCAGCTTAGCATCCCTCGAAACAAGTTTTGTCATGGCCACCAGACTGCCAGCGACCCGCGGATATACCGCGCATACCAATAACCGACAAATGAATGTACTCGAGTCCCTGCAAGACTCTTCGAGTCCCCCAGGCACTCGGGGGCTACTGACGAGGGGGTGACCCCACGACTCCTACGGATAAGCCTACCTGGTGTCCATGGAGACAGAAGGCCCATGAAGATACAGCCTCGGCCCGCTAATCGACACCGACGTAGGAGTCTACGACTCACAAGGAAGGTGCGAAGACCTGCCGTACGGAGCAAGCTAGGGTTAGGAAAGCTTACCTGTAAACGTAGATGAACTCCCCGAGACCTAGCCCAGTATATAAGGGCTAGGAGGGGCGACGAAAAGGACAACCAATATCATCTGTAACCCTAGCCTTGAGCGCTCCAGCCTTGGCATCCACTGTAATCGCATCATCCCCATCAATAATATCGAGCAGGAGCGTGCCTTCCTGTTTGCCGACGAGCTATCGTCCAACCTGTGCCTCTCATGACTAACCCAGGGTCCCTGACCATGGGATTTTTCCGGGGTTGATCCCCGTCAGGCAGGTCGGAAGATACACCCAGAAGACCGGAGCCTCAATGTTTACACAAAATGTGCATCATCAATCGACTTCTAGAGCATGAACTTTATCCATATGACATATGAATTTTGGTCCGAAGAGTTCAGTTCAGAAGAGGAGAAAACATTGGCATTTTAGATCTTATTTTGCCAAAATATGCAACACCCAAAATTTAAGTGTTCTTATGACCCAGATGTTCACAGGCTTCCCAATTGACTTGATGCTAATCACTAGACCTAAAACAATTGAGAATTGGGTTGCTCTTATTCTGCCTTACAAACTTTCTGAACAATACAGTTGGTTATGCATCTAATGCAGAAACATAACTTAATATCAACGCGTCATCAATTTAGAAAACTAACATTTTTTTAGGAAAACAGCCATATGGCAGAGAGATTAATAAGTAAAGCTACCTTCTAATGGCCAAATTGTGGCACAAATGAATCATTACTTTTAATGGTATTATCTGTATGCCTAAGATCTTTAATTTAAAGACCTCATAATCAATTCAGGTCTTCAATTTGAAATTTGATTCATGAATTTGACCCGGTCAATCGCGTTGTACTTTGATCCCTAATTCTAAAGGCCTCACAATCAATTGATGTCTTCAATTTGTAATTTTGTCCATGATTTTGACCTGACCAACACGTTATGCTTTATGGGATGATCTATTGATGGATGGATTCGTTGGTAAATGGTTGGATATGAAGCAATATGAGGTGATTCAGGGCAACGATTTCGAGCACTTATAATAATTTAGAGTTCGTTTTCTCATTCTCCATTGGTCAGACGGTGTTGACCAAGTCTCGCATGCCAACCCCTCTCAAATGTTGATGTGTGGTAATGGTCATCTATAATTTCTTCACTGTAATTTATTGAAGTATAATTTGCACCGATATCATCACCGTAGGGATCTACCAGAGCTCTTTTCATACCGTGAATTCATCTCGACAAGATCAAAATTGATATTTATTAACGTGTTCAATACGATAGATTGTCCTGGATGAATATACCGTAGTCCATCTATGAAAGTGGCGCAGCAAAGCTCGCAAAACGCTTCTAGTACCATGATGATCAAGAGTGCTATGTGAGTCTCTATACCCTTTCCAAATCATCTCCCCCCTTCGTTAGTTTCCTGGCGTACGTGGTATCTTTGACAGATATTGACTGACAAGTGACAGGTTCTGTTACACATGCCTCCAAATAAATCAGCACGACCCTCGCATCCTTCTCCGACCCCAACGTTCGTCAAAACCAACAAGAAAAACACAGCGATTACGACAAAGCAGGGGACACAAACGTGCCCCTAATTTGTCATTACCATGCTCTCGGAGTGACTTCTTAATTCCGCCGAGAGATGAGATGCTCGCACCCGTGGATCCTTCTCCTACCTGCCGCTTGTTCCGATCTGGGAGGGTCCGCCGCCGAGCATTAGAAAATTGGGAGCGCGGATAGAAGTGACAAGATCGAGGTGATTTTTACTCTCGGCTTTGGCCCCGTCCTCCGACGGCCACGGCTGCTTCCGTGGTCGCCTTCTACGTACCCTTCTCCCTGGCCTTAATCTAGTTTATTTGTGGTGTGATGACAATGGAGGCGCCGCAGTTAGCGACTATGAAACTGACTAACCTGGCATGCATGTTGAGTGTCCATAGCCATAGAGACCGCTCACCAAATCAGTCCACTCCATGGCTTAGCTCATGTTTTGTTAACAAGTGCCCTTTGGTTGGACGCCATACGTACCTTTGCAACACATAACAAAGTTTTGCAAACCTAGGCCCTAAGAGCATTTATAGTGGGGTACATCAAATTCAGTTCCTCAAACGAGGCACGAACGCGACCGGTCGCATCCATGGAGAATGATCGATCGACCTTTGAATTTTCGTTCCCATAATCGAATCCTTAATTTGATAACTCAAATTTATACAATTACATGCAATGTAGAACTCAAATTTTCACCGACTTCATGTTCAACGGCTGGCTGAGCCCTCGAGAGTGTCTGTCTCAGCTCTAGCGAGGTAGAGTAGGACATGAGACACACCGGTTCACGGGACTCAACTCGTGTTGTCTCCCAAACCCTACTCTTCCTCGTGGCAGCTCACAGACTGCACATCACCGACAGACGTGAGGTCGACCATGGATCCATCGTGCTCGGAACCAGACACCTCCATCACGATGTGGTTGCGACGCACCGGGTTGTCGGGCACCTGTAGCGGCACCAGGGCGTACAACTCTGCCTCGGCCGCATCTGTTACAAGGGGCACCGCCGCCTCCCGTGCCCTCTGCCTCGCACATCGGGCCACCACCCATGAGGTCTGCATCATAGATGTGGACTTCCTTGTTGTGCAAACGAAGCACCTGCGCCTTTGGATGCGCCTCGCGACGGTGTGCGAATGCCGGGCGGACCGCACCGCCTTTGGCGATGCAACGACGATGCTCCTAGTGTTGGATCCAACCGACATTTGGGTGAACGCTATGGATTCCTGGTAGATCGAGGTCGGCCGCTATCAACCGTTCTCCTCCCGTGCACAACAAAGAACAATGAGGACGACCATCCCCTCCTTCGACCCGATTGGGATGAGTTCCCAGTCCTCAGGTTGGTGACGGAGGACTCGGATCCACTGCTAGCCATGTCGGAGAAGGCCGGAGATCATCGAAAGGGAGCTTGGAGACGAAGTGGAGTGGAGAGTGACTAGGGTTTGGTCCGAGAAATGGAAGCAAATGAATATATGTGGAATGGCGGTCAGCCCGGACGTATAGGGTCGATATATGGCGTCTGTTTGGATCACGTGTTTACGATCGACCAGTGATCGGACTGTTCGCCTGGTGACTTAGAGAGGGTATGAGGAGCCCGGCTGTAGATGGTCAAGCTTGTAAAATTTTGTATTTTCTTACTTCGTTCCCTCTTGTGGCCTTTTTGTCGCACTTAGTAATTTGTACATACTTGTAAACTTTGCAATAAGTAGTTGAGGGTCGTGTGTGTGATCGATGATCAATGATCCATGCAGAGGTCTGGCATATTTCAATCTAAAAATTGTCTTAAAAATTGTCTAATATTGTTGTTTCGAGTGAGGAATTGCTGGAGATGTTTTATGAAAAAAGGAGAGCTGCTGAGAAGAAATTTCCTAAGAGGGGATTGCTGAGAAAAATCTGCAACCAACTAAATTTATAGCAATCTATATGGGCCCAAACGCCTCTCCGGAGCACACGCACCCACTAATCAGTAAAATCAGAAAATAAGTAAATAAATTCAAAATTATGAATTTTTGTGAAATGCAATATGCTTATGTGTGTAATGCTCGTGCAAAATTTCTGGGTGTTTGCACATTCAAGGAGTTCGTGACAAGAAACTTAAAATCTCTTATGAATAGTTCAATTTTTAAAAGCCTCTCACAGTTATGAAATTGGTCATTTTTATCTAGGGCTACTCGAATGTTCAAACTCCATGAAATTTAGCATGGTTTTCGTACATGAGCATCTTACATCATACACTAAGTTACAAAAAACTTTGATAGTCTAATCAGTTGAGAGTTTAGACACAATCAGACAAATAAGGGCGTTAAGAATGATAGCACGTTGTCCTTTGGCCCGTGGAAAGAGTCAAGAATGTGATCAATTTCCTCTCCATGAAAATGAAGAGAGGATCTTTCACATAAGAAAGTCCTATCTATAAATAGGCCAAAGCCACTCCAACATGCAAACCAAAACAACCTACAATAATCACCTCCAACAGTAATTAGCCTTCTCGCCTCTGTTCACACCTGGGTTTTTCAAAACTCTAGGGAATGAGATGATCCCAACCTGCCCAATCATGTAGACCGACAGGTGTTAACAGTCTCTTCGTCCAAAATCCTGTACCAGACTCCCAGTACGTGTCAATAGGAGACACTCGAGGCTCACGTCGGCATGGAGCAGGAGCTGCGGAGCGGCGGCGGCGGCGGCGCCGTTAGGGCGCAGAGCACGCTGTGCTTCTCTGGCGCGCTGGCGGACGGGCCCCGGATCCAGCAGCTGCTGCTCCACTGCGCCGCCGCGCTCGAGTCCAACGACGTCACGCTGGCGCAGCAGGCCATGTGGGTGCTCAACAACATCGCCTCCGCGCACGGCGACCCCAACCAGCGCCTCACCTCGTCGCTGCTCCGCGGCCTCGTCGCGCGCGCCTGCCGGACGTGCGGCTCCCCGCGCGCCGCCGCCGACGGCATGGGGCCGGCGCTGGGGTTTCAGCGGGCCATGTCCGTGACGGAGCTCGCCGACTACGTCGACCTCACCCCGTGGCACCGCTTCGGCTTCACCGCCTCCAACGGCGCCATCCTCCGCGCCGTCGCCGGTAGCGGCGCCGTGCACGTCGTCGACCTCGGCGTCACGCGCTGCATGCAGTGGCCCACGCTCATCGACGAGCTCTCCAAGCGCCCCGGTGGCCCGCCCGCGCTCCGCATCACCGTGCCGTCCGTCCGCCCCGCCGTCCCGCCGCTGCTGGGCGTGCCGGACGAGGAGCTCGGCCTCCGGCTGGCCAACTTCGCCAAGTCCAAGGGCGTGCAGCTGGAGTTCAACGTGGTCAACAAGAGCACGGCGTCTCCGGCGAAGCCGCCGCACACGCTTTGCGAGGAGCTCGCCTCCGTCCTCTCCGACCGGCGGGCGCTGGGGCTAAGAGACGGCGAGGCGCTCGTCGTGAACTGCCAGAGCTGGCTCCGGCACGTGGCGCCGAGGTCGAGGGACGGCTTCATGGACGCGGTCCGGGCGCTGGGCCCGTGCCTGGTCACGGTGACCGACGAGGACGCCGACCTGGACTCGCCGAGCCTGGCCGCGCGCATCGCCGGCTGCTTCAACTTCCACTGGATCCTCTTCGACGCGCTGGACACGTCCGCGCCGAGGGACAGCCCGCGGCGGCTGGAGCACGAGGCGGCCGTGGGCCAGAAGATCGAGAGCGTGGTCGGCGCCGACGGCACCGAGCGGTCCGAGCCCGGCGCGCGGCTGGCGGAGAGGATGCGGCGGAAAGGGTTCGCCGGCGTGGGGTTCGGCGAGGACGAGGTGGCCGAGGTGCGGCAGCTGCTGAACGAGCACGCCACGGGGTGGGGCGTGAAGCGGGAGGAGGACATGCTGGTGCTCACGTGGAAGGGGCATGCAGCCGTCTTCACCACCGCATGGGCGCCCAACTAAGCGCGCTTAGTGGCTTGGCTTACTCCCATTTTCACTATTAGTGACTAAAACTGCTTTTAGGAATGCAATGTAGCCATGACAACATTGTCCACGGGAGTAGTTTTAGGTTGGTTATGTTATGTAGCTCAGAAAGGATCAAGATGACATAACATAGAAACTGCCTTCTTTATTGTTCATCCGTGGAAATGGTGGAAGAACTGATCAATATTCAATAGGAGAAATGGGAGCCTTCTTGCATCATGAATTTGGTGTACTTGCTTAAACACCTCATATATTAGAGTTGTCTCAGAATATTGGGTTGTCGAACACACATGCCCATAGTCGTCACACGGATAGGATCGAGATCCTCTATGTAACAATGAATGACACGTGGGGTCGGGATACACGGAACTGTGATCGTAACAGCGATGTTGTAACAATAGAGGATCTCAACCCTCATAGATAGGAGTGGAAATATTATTGACGAAGCGAGTCGAGATCCTCCCAAGTAGCTCCCGCAACATGTGTACTGCTCAATTGGACAAGCACTTGAGGAATGGTGCGAAGACCTCTTTGACAAACTCCATGACGTAGCATTTAAAGAAAACTTGAAAGATAAGTTGTGGTTAGCTATCAGATTGCACATATGGTTGCAATATCAAAAACACTTGACACTATTAATTAGGTAGGCCGTCAGTTTCTGAATGGTTTGTAGTGCTTATTCTCAACTCACTACGAGTGTCCTTTCATTACTATGTGCCAACAAGTATTAGTACAAATGGGATCTCTAGTAGAGATAATGAACTTGCCCAGACTATGGAGCTTATGTAAGATTTGTCAATAAATACTTTTGAGCATGAAAAGAACATTGTAGAGGAATACAATGTACATATTCAGTGACATTTTCGATCACCACCCGTATACAAGTACCTATTTGAAGCTGGTTATACACTGATAAAATCCATTGTAACCATCTCACAAGCCTGTCCATGAACAAGCAAGGGGGCATAACAAACCATGATAGGCGAATCCTTTCAATTTTTGCTTATTGACAAACTATGCAGGACATGACCATATATCTGATAAATTTCCTCATACCAATCCAACAGAATAAAACATGAATTTTGTTGTAAGTCACATGAAAACCAAAATGGTCTCCAAGTGGATTATCATGAAAAGCTCTAAAAAAAGTGGTATACACGGGTGGGGAATTTCTAATCTTTTTCAAGATATATATAGTATTTCTTAGAATTAGGAGAAGTAACTAAATGTTGAAGTAACTCCCGTGTTCTGGAATATCATGTATAGCTAGTGACAATGTCCTCAAACCAACAGGTCTAGCGAAAGTAAGTGGCATGACATGTGCATCAGAGTGTGGTACCATGGATAAGGCATCAATAGTTGAATTACTTGTGCCCTTCAAATTGATAATTATACTAAAGTCCCATAATTTTTTTAATGTTTCTGTTGCCAAAATCCATGCAATCTTTGAGTTTCCAAGCGATTTGAAATATTTTAATAAGTCCTAATAGTAAACTCTTGAACTTGCAGACAGGACCTCCAATGCTCAATAGCTAGTAGAATAGAAAAATACTCATTTTCGTAATCTGACAAGGATTGATTCCTAGGACCACTTAAGTCCTTACTAACATAATCAAGTGGGTGTCCTGATTGGACACATCTCCCACTCCCAAACCATATGCATTAGTTTCAATAATGAAAAGTTTACTAAAACCAGGCAGAGTAAACTGGTGCGAAAACAAGATCCTTCTTTAAGATTTGAAAGGGAAATTTCATATCAGATGTCCATAAGAACTGAACTCACTTCTTTCAGTAACTGGGTGAGAGTTTGCTTATGGGACATTCTGTTGTAGCCAGTTATTCCAAGAAACCTTCTCATGTGTTCTCCACTAGTTGGTATAAGGCATTTATCTATAGTCTCATTTTCTAGGGTGTGTCCTCACTCCTTCTTGATTGATTACATGACCCATATTCACAATTTTTCTGTGACCAAAATCACATTTTTTTACTTAACTTTCCACTGTACTTGTTGCGATATCACCAAAGAAAAGCAATGCAGATTTCCTTAAGACTAACGAAGTAACAATGGCATTGGCATAGCCAAGAACAACCAGACAGGGGAAACTTGCATGACAATCCTGAACCACCAGTAGCTTAACTGAAATTGAAGTCAGAGTTTGAACCCCAATAAGATTTGGCATGTACCATTCATCCCAAAAATCTGTGTGTACTGTCAAAGTGAACTAAGAACCTCATACGTTAGTTCCGAACAAAATAAGCACATGCATAGTTGTATTAGAACTTGGATCCCTCATGGAAGCTTCTTGAATACTCATGAATGCACTTGTGCATGTTGTTCACTACCATCACTAAAGTTGGAACTCCTCGCTTCTTGTAGCTTATCAGTCATTTCCTCCACAAAATGTAATTGCATGGAATATTTACACTGGTGATCTCTAGACCATCTTTCCCCCACATGCAACACAACCTCTTTGCCTCCCCTAAGATTCCTAAGTGTGTACTACTTGTATTTCTATATATGGTAGTCTGTCCACTACGTACTTTCTTCTCCTCTTGGGGTCCAACTCTAGCCCATGGTGGTGGTGGCACTACTAGGAGAAAGGCTAGTAGTAGCGCCCCTTTTAGGCTAGTAGTAGCGCCCCCCCCCCCACCCGCTACTGCTAGCACGCTACAGCTAACTTGTAGCAGTAGCGCGCGTACGCACCCGCTACTACTACACAAGGTTATCAGTAGCGCCCCCCTTAGAGCCCGCTACTACTAATACCAGTAGCGCGTACATGCAACAGGCGCTACTGGTATTTATTTTTCATTTTCTGTTTCTTTTTCCCATCGTATTTTTGTTGTATTTGTACATGTATTATACAATATAGTCTCATACACATACACAGGTTTTCTACAGAGTACAAATCTCGTCATATCATACACATACAATAATCTGATGACCATATATATATATATATATATATATATATCATCATGATCTCGCATATCCAACACAAATGATGTCTCTCATCATGTCATCTCTAAAATAGCGATAGAAGTTGTCACAATATCTTAAATACATGCAACTACAAGCAAGTTTCATCATCCATCTAAACTATGATATATACTAGAAGAGCGGTCACTATGAGGAAGAGTGGAAATATGTAGTAGCTCATGAAGCGCCGCCTCCGATCTTCCTCTCGCGCTAGCGTAAATCTCAAGTAACTAGCTTCCGCTTCCTCTCTGGTATTGAACCCTCTTTGGCTGCCGCCCGGAAACCGGTGCACTTGGGCCTGACACTCTGCCCACTCATCGTACACTCCTGGAACCTTCCCTATGTACACGGCATAGCACTTCTTCGCCATCGATGATCTATGTACCTATTAGAGATGCATATTCATTATAGGAATTCAACAATAGTACACAACATAATATACTTGAGCAACACGAAGATAAAAAGTTAGTGAATAGATGCAACATAAAGTAACATACATAATATAATATACACACGTTGTTCATGGTACCCCAACTAATTCACTAGCTAGCAAGCGTTACGCAAGTAGTTCAACATGACCGTTAAATTACATCACAAAGGTTTCATATCGCTTCCAAAAGTATAAATTCAACCGAGACATCATCATCGGCATAGTCAATACACTAGAACTTCCATCCATCCATATCTGGGAGGACGCACCCTAGCTTATTGAACGGCGTAATGTCCAAAAGATGCATTCCTACGCGAGTTTTAGCATCAGCTCGCGATATTGGGCCGTGGTAGAACATCCCCTTCTTGTCGACGACTTCTTTCATGATGATGGTTGCAATATCCTTCAGGATGCGAAAGAAGTCATCTCTTACTTTATAATCCGGTTCGGCTAAGTTTTTTGCCCATATCATGTTATGATTGTCATCTTTGCTTGCCATGCGAAGACGTTGCTGATCCTTTCTGAACTCCATCATGAGATGGATGACATCGTATCCATCATTTGTACTTCCTTCCGGTTGATGGATACTGCAGAAGTTGGTTTTATGCGAGAAACACGACGCGCCCTTCCTTCGTGACTTTTTCTCGATGTGGCCACCCCTCATGCCGAAGCCCTGGAGAGCGAAATCCAGAAGACTCATTACTTTGGTGTAGTCCTTCCTTTTGAAGTTCCTAGACGAGTCGAAATACACGGCATGGGAGACTCGCGGGAAAAGAACGATAAGGACGGCGTGCCCCTCGCTGCGCAAAATAAATGCACCTCAAATTAGCTAGCCTCCATATGAGCAAAGGAATGATTGAAATGTAAAGGCAATCGGGCAATGACTTACATTGGATGATAAGGCACGAGAACCATTTCCTTCTCCTTATTCATCAGCATGAAATTTTCGATGTACTCCCTAGCAGTTTTAAGTTCATAGTCACCGAGCGACAAGAAGGACTCATGCATGTAGTATGGATCTGCCACCGCGATTTGCGAGATTTCCTCTCTTTTGATGACAAAGCTCATATGGAGCGCAAAAAGGCGGACGATCGTAAAATCGAGCCGCCTAGTGAGGAACATCTCAAAGATGTGATCAAACCGCAGGAAGAACACTTCCGCAGGCGCCGTGTTGACATAGCCCATGCCCGGAGGCACACGCACCGCATAAAGTGGATATCCTGGATCCTTCGACGCGAGATGGCTTTTCTCTGTCGACAGTACATGGTCGTGCAGTCTCCTGAGATCCCCTGATATGCTCTCCAGCGGTTTCAGCGGGAGGATCGGCTCGCCCGCGACATGGATCAACGTCGTACCTTTCATCGGTACACGGTCTGCAAAACCGGTTGGCGGAACCGACTTGCTGCTAGAAGCATTGACAGCCTTTTTGGCATCTAAGTCTTTCCTATTCGGTCTCTTCCTCGGCTTCTTCTGGGGTAGAGGTTGTGATGAGCCTTTCATAGCGCCCTTGATCGCCAACCCAAGTGTTGACGGGCTGAGCAAGGGTTGTTCATGCTGGTTTGAGGCGGCATCTGGAGGCGTGTCCTGCAAGGGTTGCACGAAGAGAGACTTTTTGGACTCAGACCTAGGATGCTCCTGCTCCAACAGAATATCCGTCTCCTCGTCCACATGCTCCTTATTGGCCGAGTCATATGGCTGACTCATCATTTCTACTTCCTGATTAATGAAGGCGGTGTTGAGGAATTGCATAGGGTCACCATCCTCGTCCATGACATCATCCATTGCTTGCTGGAGCACGGGGGGCGAAATCACGATCCACTCTGCTTGGACCGCCTTCCTCACGTCGCTCGCCGCTCTCACCCAGCATAACAGGCGGCGCTAATAATTGCGGAGGCGGGGTGGTGGTGTTCATACCTTCTTGGGGATGTGTTGTCGTTGGTGTGGTCATCACGGCGGACGACTCGACACGAAGAAGACCCTTCGGCCATAGGATGAAATAGCCCTTGCAGTCTGCAAGCCGCTTAGGGGTCTCGTCTTCCTTTCCCCCGAGTTGTACCGGAGGAGCCAAATCCTCGTGGCCCGGTTTGACACTCGCCACGGAAACCTTGAAAGTGGTATTGGGCATCTGCATGGTGTGGATCATCTGATCTGTGGGATTTATTATCGTTGCCTTTCCCACATCCACCGTCTGGCCATTGATCCTGTATAGTAAGGTGCATGGGGTTCTCTCGGCCTGCGAAAACATGTCTACGGCGTCAGACATCCAAAAGGCAACGAAAAAGGGATATATTATAGATATATTCGTGTGACGCGTAATTACCGTGAGGGCGTCGAGCTCAGCCAAAGGCGTAGGCCCGCCTAGAACGCCAGAGACAAAGGACGGGCTGCTATGAGCGGCTAATGGAGCATGTCCGGATGCGAGAGCAGGCGCCGCTGGTGCGATGTTCACCGAGTTGCTCCCGACGAAGCTAGTATGGGGAAATCCGCTGCCGTTTTTTCTGGATTTTGCTTCGTCCACTCGATAACAGCCGGGATCAGGGATGAAACCGAAGCTGCGAACTCACCTCTACAGGCAGCTAAAGCTGCATTGACTGCCGAGTTGATCATCTCTTGTTTGGTCGCTTGTTCGGTCTCAGCTGCTTTTTTCTCAACCACAAGCTTCACCTTCTCGTCGATGTTGACCTGACTAAACTTCCTTCTCTGCCTTTTGGCCTCAGGGTCCTCGTGGTAGTGGTGCTTCCACTGGGCACCGTCTCCGACGCCGTGCACACGTCCATGCTGCGGTCGAGTGTCCAAAGGGAGGCCCTTCATTATGTTCAAGGCCCGGTTGAGATGGGTGTCCCACTTGAGCCTCATCGTCGACTGAGACGATGAGTCGCTTTCGGCATCAAGCTTGTGTTGCTCTTTCTGCGAAAGAAACGTGGACCATTTACAAATGTTACTACAACGTGTATTCTGACTTGATGAGAAGCTAATATAAGGTGGAAAAAAATATTACCAGTAATCTCATCAATTCCCTCGTGGGCGCGTCCGTGGACCAAACCTTTTTCTTCGAGTCCCACTTGTAGCGGGCCCTGATGAAATCATACTCCTGCGGGTCGGTGAACTCCTCCAAGGGGTCTGGGATCCTCGCGACTTCACGTTCCGCGTCCTCCTTGTCCCATATGGGCCTTTTGACAATGTAACCACGGCTTCCGAGGCGGTGTTTCCCCGTGTTCCTTTTCTGAAGCCCCTTGAATTTCGCGGACCTAAGCTTGGCTTCGTCGGTAGCGCAAGTGTCCTTGAATTTTAAGAACTCAGCTTTCGTAAGTGATGGATTCTCCGCAAAAATCTTGGAAAAAGGTTTGTTCTTCTCAATCAATCGTTTCACCCTCACTTTCCACGCGGACAATGCGTTGCTGAACTGACCATGGCGGCGGCGTTTATGTCAATCATGGAATCATCATCCCACGGAGTTTTGCTCTCATCCCGATCCGGGAACTTGAATCTGTTGTGCAGCTTCGTAAGGAGTAAATGTTCCATATTTGGTATACTCCTCAAGTCATAGTCGTTGATGCTCGCGGTTTCCCGTAGGATGCATCCGACTTGGTTGCCGTAGCACTTGCGAGCTTCCGCCGGCGCTATTGGCTCGAATTTGCCAGGATGCACCTCTGTCACTAGCAGTTTGTCACTGCCGAGCTTGTTTGGTTTTCGTACCCTCTCCTTCTTCTTATTTGCTGGTTCATTAGCGGCTTCAGCGCCGCCGGTGTCGGTGGCGCCGGTGTCAGTGCCATCGGTGACATCAGGAGTGCTGTCGGACTCGATTTCGGCGTCCGTCGCACTAGCGGCATTTGGACCGTCTCGTAGCTGAGAAGACATATGGTCGAGGAAGGCGTGTTCATACTGTTGGTAGTCAAAATCTTCATCTGCACAGGCTTCGTCGTTGGTCGACATGTTTCCTACGATATATTTAGTCTCCAAGTTTAATTCTCAAACTATAAAAAAAGGACTAAATACCGTCCTATCAAATACCGGGCACTCGATATGTCATACTTTGTAGCACAAGTCATGTCGAAATTCACGGTAAATTTTGGCATGACCTTTGCTAAAAAGTGGACATATCGGGAACCTGAAATTTGCCGGAACGGAAATAAATCAACATTCCGGCAAAACATAGGCCCCTCGGATCCCTGCATATGGAAAAAATAAGAAAATTCGTACACAATATCATTTCATTTGCATTTTCAACTCCAAAAGTTCATACAAACTCCAAGCTCATCAACATTAAAGGGTAAGAAAGTTCGTACAAACCCCGTCGCTAACTAATTAGCATTTAGCGTTGGCTGCTTCGCTATTGAACCGTCTCTCGGCTAGGCATGGGCAGAAAGTTTGCTTCCAAACTCATCAACATTAAAGGGTAAGACAAGTTCAACTCCAATTGCTAAGGCACACACTAACAAAATTAGCAGCACTAAGGCACACACTAACAAAATTAGCAGCACTAAGGCACACACTTCAACTCCAAAAGAGCAACACTAAGGCACACACTAACAAAATTTGGATGAACAAATTGCTTGTCAAATGCTAAATTGCTAACATATCAACATTTTCAACTCCAATTCTTACTAGCTAAATTGCTTGTCAAATGCCACAAAACCTAGGGTTTATTAGGGCCAGGCGTCGGAGCTCCGCAAGAGAGGGCGGCGCGAATCGGGGACGGGCAGGCCGCGCGGCGTCGGGGTTCCACGGGGAGGTGCAGCGTCAGAGGGAGCCGAGGGGTGCCGGGAGGAGGAAGGCGGAGGGGGGCGAGCGCCGGGGGTCCTCTGAGCGGCGCCGGCGAGCGGAGGGGGGGCGAGCGAGCGGGGAAACAAGAGGGAGATGTGTGGGGGTGGAGGGTAGACAGGGGTGATCTGGTTAATTTAAGTGAAACATAGCAGTAGCGGGGCCTGCCAACGCGCGCTACTGCTAAGTTTGCAGTAGCGGGCCCTGTCAGCGAGCGCTACTGCTAAACTTAGCAGTAGCGGGCCCTGTCAGCGCGCGCTACTGCTAAACTTAGCAGTAGCGGGCCCTGTCAGAGCGCGCTACTGATATTTATGGCATTTTTCCCTCTTTTCATTTCCTTTTTAATTTTTTTCCCGAACAACGACCGATACAATTTATATAATGTATATTTAACAGCGGCAATATATAATTTGACCGATCGATAACGCGGTTAAAGTGCAAGTATACAAAATAGATACATATATATATATATATATATATATTACAACACACATTTAGTTTCTCAGTGTCGAGGACGTTTCTTAGTGATTAGCTTCTTTCCTTTTTTGTTCGTTTCCGAATAATTTAGGCCCTCGTTGTGATTTTTCCTTTTCCATGGAGTACGATCTTTCATAGGTAATGTAGTCTTCATTCTTCTTTTGACATATGCTTCATCGTCGTCGTCATCTTCCCTCATCGGGTTGCCGTACTGGTCATAGTCTTCTATGTTGGCGACTCCATCCATTCCGACGATGTTTCTTTTGCCTCTCCTCACGACAACACGACTGGGATTGCTCGGGTCGGTTATGTAGAAACATCGTGTCACGCGCTTAGCGTGTATCCATGGCTCATTTTTGGCGATAACGTTCACGGTAGCGCTCTTGGCGTCGGGTATAAACATAGTAGTGAAATACCGGTTTTCTCTTTCGACATTCTTAGCCCATCTGACACGGAACATCGTCGCATTGTGTAGTCCAGAGTAGTTAAGCTTCCAGATCTCTTCGACCCTTCCGTAATATCTTTCAGTTGAGCTGTTGTCGTCAGTCATGCATTCTATCGTCACCCCCGAGTTCTGAAAATCACTTTTCATATCTCTGGCCTCCGTATAGAATGTGTATCCGTTTATATCGTATGCCTGATAGGTGAGGAAGTTGACAGCAGGGCCATGTGCTAAGCCGTATATGAGCAATGCGTTTGTAGACCCCTCTTCCGGGGGATTGGCAAGAACATGCTCTTTGAACCAAGGCAAGAAAGTGGAGTTGTGCTCTCTAGTAACTTCGGCGTCCGTCTTGCGTAGGCCCTGGTCATGGTACTTCTTGGCGATGGTTTCTTTGTGCAGTGTCACGAAAGGGTCTACCACGTCAAGATGTTGTAGCACTAATAAGTTTGCCCTGTCAAAGTCATTGCGTCGATCCGAATGGTCGACATGCAGTTCCCTCCGACCGTTGGTGTGACCTTCTCCTCCGAGCCTCCCATGGTGCTTGTTAACGGGCAAACCAACAACAGGGACGACGTCGTCGTCTCCGTTGCTTAGATAATTCTCGCAGAAAGAGATGCACTCTTGTGTCAGATAGCGCTGTACGATGCTTCCATCTGGTCGGGACATGTTACGAACGAATCCTTTGATGACCCCATTCATCCTCTCGAACGACATCATGTTGTGCAGGTATGACGGGCCAAGGTCGATGATGTCGTCCACAATGTGGACACACAGATGCACCATGACGTCAAAGAACGCGGGCGGGAAGTACATCTCGAGATCACATAGTATGAAAACAATCGTTGATGCATGCATGGTATCTAATGTGCGGCAGATCAAGAGGGCACACGATCTTCTTGGCCTCATCGACACTAGTAGGACAAAGGTTCCCCGGGGGAAGAACTGTCTTGTTTAGATACTTGAGATGATCATCGAGGCTTTTGTCGCTCCATTTGTTTTTAGCCTTCATCTTTAGAAGTTCGATCGTGAAACTCAAGCGGGTCACCTCAGGAGCGCAACCATCATACAATGGGGTCTTCGAGTCTACCTCCAGTTGCTCCAACTTGGCCTCCTCTCTAGAACCAGCTCTGTCGCTAGTCGTCTTCTTGCGAAGCAGGTCTCGAACATGAGGGTCCCGCACGATTGAATTTAGTAGCGACGAAGGATCCTTCATGTCCGCATCTTCTCCGTCATGTTCGGCCTGATCTTCTCCGCCATTACCATGTGCGGCCTCTTCTCCGCCGTCATTTCCAGCGCCCTCTTCGTCTTCGGATCCATCAATCATCTCTTCATCCGCTGCCATGGGGTTATTGGTTGCACCGTCGATATCGTCATCGTCATCATCATCTTCAGTTATCCATCGAGTATAGCCATCCATGAAACCATATCTAAGCAGGTGCGCCTTCAAACGTCCACCCTTAAAGGGGTCCAGCCAGACGCCTTCTTTGCATTTTCGACACGGACATAAAATCTCCTTTTCATTTTTTTCAATCATGTCGTCCACTGCGGATCGCAAGTATCTATCCACCATCCTTCCACAGACCTTCATGGTCGCCTACGAGTTATACAAACAAAAGATTAACGACATGCATATGCATATCAAAGTCATACAAAAATTCAGCATGACCTTCCTAAAAATAGGACATATAGAGTTTGCCCGAAATTCGCCGAAACGGAAGTAAATCGACATTTCGGTAAAACATAGGCAAACTCTCATATCACACACCCATACACACACACAAATATTTTCATTGATGCAAAGCACAATTTTTTACTCACATCTCATGCATCCACGTACCTACCTAGCTAGCTAGTAATTAATTAAGAGAGAGAGAGAGAAAGTATATTCCTTTTGTTAAAATATCACACTTGGAAGAAGCTTGCACTAGCTAGTGAGGGGAAGGAGACAAAGATGAGAAAGAGAGATAGCTAGATGCATTTATGCATGATATGTGATGGTGGAGGAGGAGAAAATTAGAAAGAAAGAGAGAGATGTTGCATTAATGAAGATGGTGTGTAATGCATTAATGGAGATGGTGTAATGCATTAATGGAGATGGACAAGAGGTAGGAGAAGGAATGAGGAAGAAGCAAGTGAGGGAGAGAGAGAGAGGAGGGGGGAGGGGGATGGTTGGTGAAAAGGTGGCTGCTGCGTTTTCCCCTTTTGTTTTTAGATTTCTAATTTCTATTCAGTTTTTTCTACTCCCTTTGTTCATAAATATAAGATATTTTAGATCACTAAAATAGTGATCTAAAACTTCTTATATTTGTTTACAGAGAAAGTATATGGTTAGTTTTCTATTTTTTTGTTAGTTTTTTATTTGTAGTTTTTTCTCTTTCATTTTTTTAGATACACATTAAACGTTTTTCATAGACACATTATGCATTTTTAATTCATGTTAACATTTTTAAGTGCTCATTGAATATTTTTAAAAGTACACGATGAATGATTTTTAGCACGCATTGAACATTCTAATACAGGTCAAACATTTTTCGATGTACAAGGTCAAAGTTTTTGAAAAAAAGGATTTTTTTCGGGATTTAAAAAACCAGATTAACCTTTTTGAAGTACGTGATGGCATTATTAATACACTACAAATATTTTAATATATAAAAATATTGTTGTATTCCTTTATGAGCCTTTTTAATGTACACTGTGTTTAAAAAAATTATGTACATATTTCAGATACTTACCAATTTGTTTTTTCTAATTATAGGATAGTTTTTTCTAAAAACATGAAAAACATTTTTAAGGTACACGATGCTTTTTAGAACACATATTTTTAATACATAATACATAATAAATATATATTTTATTCCATGATGATTTATTTTTATTTACACAATAAACGTATTTTTAATACACGACAGAATAAAGACGAAAACGGAACAAAAACAAAAAGAAAATTGAAGAACAAAAGAGGAATAAACGTTGTGTGCCTTTTTTCACTCGAGTGGGCACGCTCTGCGTGCCTGTGCTGTTGGTGCACCGCATGCCATCTGGCAGCGGCTCAATTATTTGTTTTTCAATCTTAATGTCAAACTTAGGTCCTCTATTAGTAATTTGGATTTCAAATTTAAGCCCTCTATTATTCAGAAAGTTTGGGGAGCGAACATTTGGCTCACGGATACATGCGCAGATGAATTTTAATATTTGTTAATAAATTCAAAAAGAGTAAAAAAAATATAATGTTTTCGAAATAATATAAACTTTATATTTTAATTTTTTAAATGTACCAAGAAACTTACATTTACTTGGGGTAAAAATAAATTTAAAATGATGTGATATACAAGTGACTATTCACACTCTTTGCATTAGAAAAAATATTCTGTTTTTCTCCTGGATACGATACACAGTTTTTCTTCCGTGAAAAACATTACAGATACAGAATAAAGTCAAACAAGCTCAACAAAAGTTTCAAATTTGTTTGACTATTTTATAATTTTTGTTTTCTTGTTCATATCATGTGCGTGTGGGGACCCGAGAGCCAAGACGTATTTCCCGGCAAGTTTGTTAGTTTGTTGCTGCAAGGCCCATACAGAATACGGGTCCATAAAATCCCCCGTCCAGAACCGCAAAACAAACTCCCCCGATCATCCCGTGACGAGCATGATCCAAACGTTGACGTATGGCCGATTCCACCGCGCACCCGCCGCCGCCGGCGGTGGATCGGCTGGCTACCCGCGTCTCCATCGCGCTCGCCGCCGCGGCCACGCTCTTCCTCCTCATGCACCTCTTCCGCCACGCCTCCACCACCTGCTTCCCCGCGCCCCACACCATCTCCCTCTCCCCCTCCCCCCGCAACTCCTGCGACGCCGCCTCACGCCGCGTCCTCCCCCCGGACCGCCGGCTCCCTAAGCTCCGGTCATCCTCTCGCTGGCGCCGCCGCTCCGCCGCGCTGGCTTCCACAGTCCTCCCCCCGCTACGCGGCCTCGGCCACCTGGCCGCCCCCTCCCGCGTACTCTGCCTCGCCGCCGGCGCCGGCAACGCCGTCGACGCGCTCAACGCTGCGGGAGTCAGCGAGGTCACCGGGATCGATCTCGTCGACTTCCCTCCGCTCGTCCGTCGGGCCGACTCCCATCGGCTCCCCTTCTCCGACGGCGCCTTCGATCTCGTCTTCTCCGACGACCCGGCGGGGTTGTCCGGCGCACTCTTCGCGTCCCGCGTCGCCGCCGAGGCCGAGCGCGCTGTAAGACGCGGCGGTGCCATCGCGCTCGTCGTCGACCGGCAGCTGGACTCCGCCGCCGTCGCCGCGCTCTTCAAGAGGTCGCGCGTCGTGGACACCAGGGCTGTCACCTTGGATGGCTCGCAGGTCAGGTTGCTAATTTTTCAGAGTAATGGCACCACCCTGAACCCGCGATGATATATTGTACAGGTCAGGGAATTAAACTGTAACTGTGTAGATTAATAGTTAAAAAAAATGGAATATTGATCCAGTGCTGCTTTCTCTAGCGATAACAATTTCTAACATTCCCTTAAAGCATCGATCCATTTTTTTTTGTGCTTTCCTTTTAGCGATGACTGTAGGAATTAGATCACATTTATCAGGACAATATGAACTTCATATGCACCACTTTGTGACTTAGCTAACTTGTACACTTCAACCAGGATCGTGGTACTTTGAAGTACTGATGATTTAGGTAGTATACAAACAATTATACAAGGGGATTGGTAAATCTCAGTCGACTAAGACTTAACAAAGTCTCAGTCAATGCTATACTTGTGAGATCGTCTTTGAAGATTCGTGCAAAACAAAAACTGTTGTTTTTTTCTTTTACATGTTCTATCACTTAACCGAGACTTCGTTAAGTCTTAGTCGACTAAGATTTAGACACACCCATTATACAAAGGTGTGCTTCTATGCTTGTCATGGATTTTAAGTAAAGTAATGGCTGGAGTTAGAGGACTAATATGTTCCGCAACTCCTACCGGTGACTCCGATCAAAGGTTGATGAGGGCAATGTAGTTGAAGTAGTCGAACACGAAAGAAGTAAGTAGACATAAAGATGTAGGGATAGAGCTCTCTTTATTATCGATGATTGACTATATACGATGATCACTTCACATCAATTATAAAGGGGGAGGGAAACGGGAAGGGGATATGTACCCACTTAACGTAAAGTGGGGAAATAGAACGAGCGCTATCGCACCGTCCACCTGATGGGCCCGGTTTCCCAACACTCCTCGGTCAACGTTCTTTCCATTGGCTATCATCATTGAGGCTACCGCAATGTCCAACTGGGGCACCATGTGTTCAACATCCATGAGCACTTCACGTTTAGTGGGGATCGCCAAAGGCACCGCCACAAGTCCCTCAATCGGCACCACCACTAGCGTGTTAGTGGGCATGAGGATCAACATGGGCACTGCTATCGGTACCTATGGTGCCTCCACCTGGACAAGGTGCATTTCACACACCCTTTTGGCCTTGTATGCATTAACGGCGTGCTTGGGGTCTGGCACTGCTTGGAGAAGTTAGTCTTGGGGCTGCAGCGGTAGCAATCCTGGGGTCTTGCATCCCCATTACCCGTCTGTTGATGCTTGCTCGGGTGGGAGGAGTTAGGTCCCTTCTTGCCTTTCTTGCCTTGCTTCTTGAACTTGGGTCGGCGCACCTTGTAAGCACCGCCATGAGCATCTTGACCTGGACCCCTCCAAAAGGCCATGAGTTGAAATGGTTTTTGAGAACCTCATCCCGCGCCTCCGCCACCTGGAGGGCGTCAATAAGCGTCGCATATTGTGTGACGTTCTCCTGGCGGTAGTTCCGCACACTTTGGAGAGTGTTCGGATGGAACGAGGAGAGAGTTTTCTTTATCTTCTGGCTCTGAATGATAGTGGTACCACAGAGCTGAAGCGAGGTACAAATCCGATGTAATGCGGAGTTATACTTTCCCACGGTCTTGAAGTCTGTGAACCTTAGGTGGATCCATTCCGCCTCCGCCCGTGGCTCAATAGTGTACTTCAACCTAGCAAACCCGCTTTGAGGGTGACCCATAGGATGAAGCACTCTGTTCGTCCATGTACTCATTTTTTTAGCATAGTACACATATGATGTCGAAGGAAATGCGGTACTTAGGCATTTTTCGCCGGAGTGGTGGTATAGGGGGCCTTTCGGGGTCCTCGGAACCAGCGCTCCCTTTATCTTCCGGCCCTCGAGGACACTCTTCACGTCCAAGGCCCGGGTTAGATAATTCTGCCGGTTCTGAGCCAACTCCTCGAATTCATGGTTCAGAATTCGAAGAGTTAGCTCAGAACGTGTTGAACTACCTGACCTAGACCTTGGATGTGTAGATTGTCCTTGAGGGATGGAAGATCAAGGGAGCGCTTGTTGCGGAGACCTTAGCGGCCCCAAACACCACCACTCCGGCATAAAACGCCCAAGCATTGTATTTCCTCTGCCACCATATGTGTACTACGCTAAAAAATGAGTACATGCCCGAAGAGAGTGCTTCAACCCTATATGCCGCCCTTAAAGTGTGGTTCGCTAAATTGAAGTCCACTATTCAGCCACAGGAAGAGACAAGATGGATCCACCAGAGGATCATGGACTTCAAGGCGGTGGAAGAGTATAACTCCGCGTTACATCGGATTTGTACCTCGCATCAGTTGTGTGGTACCACTAACACAGAAAGCCAAAAGATCAAGGAAATTCTATCCATGTTCCATCTGAACGCTCATTAAAGTGAGTGGAACTACCACGAGGAGAACTTCACGCAGTATGCGACGCCTACTGATGCCCTTCAAGTGGCTGACACACAGGATGAGGTTTTCGAAAAGAACTTCAACTCCCGGCCTTTCAGAGGAGGTACAAGTCAGGAAAATCATGTCGACGCTTACAAGATGTGCCAACGCAAGTTCAAGAAGTATGGCAAGAAAGGCAAGAAGGAACCTAACTTCCCCACCCGACCAAGCAGCAACAAAAGGGTAAGGGGCATGCAAGGCCCTTTGACAGCTATTGTTGCGGCTCCAAGATTCACTTATCCACACAGTGAAAGGCCCCCAAACAAGTAGTGGACGCGTACAAGGCCAGGAGGACACATGAGACGACCCTTCTCTAGGTGGAGACACCACCGACACCCATAGCGGTGGCCATGATGATCCACATGCCCACTGATGCGCCCGTTGTGGCGCCGGTTGAGAAACTTGTGGCGACATCTTTGGCGGTTTCCACGAACGTTGATGTGCCGATGGAGGTTAATAACGTGGTGCCTACCCACAAGTATAGAGGATCGGTTGTATATCCTTTTCGATAATGTCGAACCCAACGAGGAGCTAAATGCAAGATCAATGTTCTCTAAAGTTTTATCAACACTGATACATTTATACGCACATCGAACATTTGATTTATCTAGAAATAAGAAGTAATACTACTTTGAGGATATGATAAGATAGCTTATCAACATAATAAAGAACGGGTAAATAAAAGTTAGGGGTTAATTTTTTCTCCACCCCTGCTAACGTACCAACTGCACCTTTGGATGGGGTTTTTGACATCACTATTGGTGCTCAATCATAATTCCCCTCTCCTGCTAGTTTAAAAGATATTTGTCTTTTCTTTTCTGTTAGCTCCATGGATCAAATAACTTCTGAGAGATCTGAGGTACATTGGGCAGTAGTGGGTAACCATAGAACGGACAAGCACCCTTGGAAAAAGGTTGCCTCATGAATTATTTATTTTGGAATGTTAGGAGCATTGATGCCCCTGGTAAGAAACCATTAATTGTAGATAAAATCTGCAAAACTCATGCTGTTGTGATTGGCTTTCAGGAAACTATGAAAGAGAGATTTTCAGATTCTTTTCTTAAGTCACTAGTGAGCAGTAGGAATTTGTTTGGAACAACCTACCTTCCATGGGCTCTGCTGGAGGTGTCCTAGTTGGAGTGGATAATGACATTTTTTATATTATATCTTGGGAAATTTAAGACTTCTCTGTCAGTTGCATAGTTAAATTTAAAGCAAAAGATGTAGAGTTTAGGATTCTTAATGTGTATGGTTCTGCCTATGAAGAGGGTAAGGAAGATTTCCTCTTAGAACTGCACCCGCTGTTTGTTGATAATTCTATACCCACGCTGGTGGGGGCGGGTTTAATTTGGTTAGGTATGTTAGAGATAAGATCAAATGGAATTATCAACCACAAATGGAGTTATATTTCAATGCTTGGATAGAGATTTGGAGCTTGCTTGAGTCAAACTATCCAGTAGGAAATTTACATGGTCTAACAATGACGTGATTTTATTATGTCCATTATAGATAGGTTATTTTGTGATAGTGAGCTGCATAAATTATTTCCTTTAGCATCATACTAGGCATTGCGCAGCTGTGGCAGTGACCTCACACCTTTGATCTAGGAGTCAGGTGTGGAAGTAATTCCTAAATCTAGTTGCTATAGGATGGATAAATGGTGGTTGCTTAGAGAAGATTTCAAAGAACTAGTTGCCAAAATATGGAAGCCTTGCCAGTCTAGATCTGCCATTGATATTTGGTAGGTCAAGGTGAGGAAGCTTAGAAAGGTTACTAAGGGTTGAGCTCTAATGAGGAAGCAAAACTAAAAAGATATAAAAGAATACTCATAGTTGAGTTTGATCCTCTAGATATAATATCAGAAACAACTACTCTTGATGCTTAGAAGATGAATAGATTTAAATGTATCTCTACTAAGCTGCAAAAGAGTTGGATCTAGGACGATACAAAAGCTAGAGGTCTATATATATATATATATATATATATACACCACTATATAGTGTAGGAATAACTTCAAATATCGATTGTTGGATGAAGTCGATCCAACGGTTAAAATGTGGTAAATCCAAGTAGTTTTGACCGTTGAATATTCTTTTCATCACATTAGATTTTGCCATGTGTACTAATCTAGAAGGTTCCACACTTCTGCTTATGCACAACCCTGGAAACAAAGATACTTATCCTTCGTTCTAGAATCTTCCATAATGTTAAAGAATAATCACTCATGTCTATTTATTATTTACGTTTTAGAATATGCACATAACACATACACTTCTCGTTTGTTCTAGATACTTTCATAGTTCATAGTTCAATTCTCCGATGTGTTTTTCTTTAAAAGAATTAATATCTATTTTTATTTTATTTTGTTCTTTTTTTGGTTCAAAGATAATACAATATCTTCCCAATGTTCAACTTTCTTTTCAAATGGAATACTCCACTGTTTTTATGTATTACACATGTGTTTTGTGTAGTGTATACCACACAGACATTAAATATTATGTCGTTATAGTTTGATTTTGAAAGAGATGGGTGATGATATTAAATTTTATTTGTGTGTGATTCTAAATGTATATGTTTGACTATTATAATGTTGTATGTTGAGGTCACACTTCACTCTCACGTGCAAGGCACGTGTAACTTACTAGTATATTAAAGATGTCGATAGAAACACAGCTTATTTCCATGTTGTGGCCAACCAAAGAAAGAGAAAAACTTTCATCCACTATATGGATGGTCCATCTGGTACTGAAACCAAGGACCTCTTGAATGTTGCTAGAGATTTCTGTAAAGATCTCTTTAGTTTTGAGGAAAGGGGAGTGATGGCAAGCAACTAAACTTTCTTAGTTTGTTTTAACCTCCGAGTGGCATAGTGAAGTAGCTAGCTGTGAGTTCTTCTCTTGATGATGAGACCGAGGTTATCGAATCAGAAGGAGCTTCTAAACTTGCAAGTCGAACAACACTTGCACAGAAAGAACAAGTAACTTCGCTCCCAACAAGTTAGCAGGGTTGTTATTCCTCCTATTTTGCTAGTAACGATATTTAAAGCAGTGATAGGTAGTTTGATAAATACGAAGCAGCAGTAAAACGAAAGTGAAAACGGCAACAATGATAATGAAAGTAGACCTTGGGAACCATCAAATCCACGCGCCAAACAAAGGAGCGGTGCCATCTCCACCGGCGCCGCCATGCTTATCTTCTTCCCCTATTGAATGCTGGCTTATAACTTGTCTTTTTGCTCTATGTTATCCATTACATTCGTATTTGAATAAGTGTATTAATTCTTGAGGAATAAAGATAAACTCTAGTTATATTCATGTTATGGAAACTATAGATTGTTCGATAGTTTCCTTTATCAATACTTCATTCCTGGCCGAAAAGGCACTTATCAAATAATGAGACACATTTTCACCTAAAGTCCTCATGACCGTCGGGAGGAGGTCCATGTTGTCTGTTCATTTCAAACACAGTTACCCCCCCCCCCCCCCCCCCACACACACAAACACCGTTACATAACAGTGCCATATTGTGGTGCTTCATCTTGCTGCATCACCATGCTCTTCCTCTCGAGTTTTCTATAAAGGTTATCACAGTATTTTCTCCGTCCTATCTTTTCAAGCTTGTCTAGCTCAAAAAAGATACTACATTAAGGACAGAGGTAGTATCTCCTAGGAGTCTTCTTCAAGTTTATGCCCGGCTGGCTATGCCTGGCAGGTGGGTCTCTGCATGTATCACCCTTTGTTACTTGGACCTGCACATTTCCTTTGACTGCGAGTGGGTTCCACACGTTGTACAGACCCACCTCTCAGCCACTGTGTACTCTCTATAAAGTTCAAAAAGATCTGCCAGCCACCACACAGGCTACGCTATAGTGCTGATTTTGCAAACTTGCAATTTCAGATAAGAAATTGTTGTGCTGACTCTGACTGGATTGTAAAGAAGAAGAAAAAGGACAGAGATAACCACACCAAGAAGTGCAAGATCGTATACTTTTGTGCAATTCGGGTTTTCTTGTTTGCAACCTGTGTTGTGAAGCACTGAACTGTGGAAACAACACATCAGGGAGAAGGAGGAAACGTAGGGAGAGGAACCTGTGTTGTGTCACCAGCTGCGCTACGCTCCTGGGCGAACATGAACAGAGAGGACAGAGTGCCAGAAGCTGAATTGGTCAAAATCAGTTTAGTTTAACCGAGCCAGGTACAGAGAAGAGTTTAGAGAAATAAAAATGCAAGATTACCATAGGGGTATTTGGGTCTTTTTGAGTGGATTGTTTGAGCTAACATATTTAATACACACTCCAGTTTAGATAAGAAACAGGGCAAATGATCAACAAGTCAATGTAATGTGGAGGCAAATAATCAAAGCCAAACTAATATGACACAAATGATCAAATACCCATGCAAATCTCTGGATTTCACTAACAGTGAAGTGCATTCCTTCTTTGGCTGACTTAGGGACCCGCAGGATTCTAGCCCCGCCAACCAATGACAGAAGGAAATGCACCGGTGTATAGCTCTAGCTGGTATATCTCTTTTGTTTTAGTTCATCAGTTGACCATTTAGTTCTTAACCGTCCGCTGGATTAATGAGAATGGGGCTATTTGTCCCTCTTTAGTGCATTTTTATGAGCTGAACTATCTTACTTCCTGTGTTGGGATGACTAAATTGACGAATGATTTAGTGCCAAGTAAAATAATGCATATTTGTGTACTATTTGCTTATTTTACTGCCAAAAATGATGAATATTTTACTTCCTTTATGATGATGAATATATTTCTCAGTGTAGCCTATAAGTTTTAATTGTGAGGTTTAAAATACATCGATGGTAGAGATATCCCCTAATGAATATATGCTTGATGGACTCCTAAACACTAACAAATCCTTAACCCACATAGATCATTAGTGAAGGGGCAAATACTTTCCCACGTTGCACCATAATTATTTTTTTCAATTGCTTAAAAATTCTATCACTAATTCTGCTGGAGAATCCAAAAAATCTGATTTGGTGACCTAATAAATTATGAGGGAAAATCTTCTGTTTACCAAATAAAACAGTCAACTAGAAATTAAAAATGGTGCCAGTTGAATGGCCAGTGTTCTTATTCCAATATAGAGCAGTTCTCACATTAAATAAGTTGTATAATTTCTATCAAGTATTCGATAATTTATTTTTGTCCATGTGTTGTACATGTGATTTATGCACACCTCCATATTGTAAGGAATTTATTCTGCATTATGTGATCAGTTAACAGTGTGAGAAATGTTTCTCCCTTTTGGTGTTTTTGTTTGCATGTTAGAGATGAATATGCTCAGAAAAAACAGAAATGCTTCTCCTTTGCCAAAATTATGCTATCTTCAAGCTGGCATGTTTTGGTACGGTATTAGCTAGACACAACTTCTTCATATTGTTTCATAAGCTGCGTATCTTTTTTTTTTGCTGGCATATAAGTTATTATGAACTGAAACATGGTGGAATTTATTGTCTGGCCAATGAACGGGTGAAATCCTGGAAATCATGAAACTTTTTTTCTATTCGCTCTTGATGAATTATACTGAAGCTGATTATGATTCTATATGCCTATGGTTTCTCTACAGGTTCATGGAAATTTCCACGTTGACATTTGCATATATGTTTCTCTCTTATGTTCCACGGCTTTTCTCTAGCCTGGCCAACCCTCAGCCATCACGTGGGTGTGTTTTTAGAAAAAGAAAAATAGCCTATCACTTGGACTCGCTGGATGAGATGTAGGGTTTCTACTGATCTCTCGCGTGGATGTGCGATTGATTTTCTTTTGGTTGGTTTATGGTTTATGTGGCTGGACTGTTCGGTTAGGGTTTATACAATAATGCTATCTTAACAATGTCACATGGGATAAATGATGATGTGAAAGAAAGAAACCATAAGAAAAATTTGTTTTTTCTTATTTAAAAAATGATCTCTTACCAGCAATATTCTCATTACAAATTTGGGAATATCCAATTATTAAAGATAAGACTAAGATATAATTCATTGTACGTTATTTTTTTAATATATCTAAATTACGTGACGAACCTAAGATAAGATAGTTTTATCAACTGTTGTACATGTCTTTATAGGGTGTGTTCGATGGCTTGTGGAGTTGGTTATCAAGGGAGCTGGTTGTTCCTGTGTTTGTTCGGACCAATGGACAATTTTGGTGCATACGTAGTCAGCCCCCCCCCCTCCCGCCGTCTCGCCGTCGCCCGAGGACAGCCCCGGCAAAGCCCGCGCGCGCTCCGGGGAAGGCGGCGGCGGGGCTCTCGTTGCTGCTTCGCGTGTCCTCGCCAGAGGAGTGGAGAGGGGCCCCACGGATCTGGATCTTGGGGCGCCGCCGGCGGCGGCTCTTCGACAGCAGGCGGGCTGATCTGCCGCGCGTGGTTGTGGCGGCCGGTGGCTTGGCATAGCATGTGGGCGTGCTCCGGCGCGAGGCGAGGCACGGGCGGCTGGGCTGGCCGCGTGGCCGGGCTGCGCGTTGCTCTGCGGCTGGGCTGGACGCGTGGTCGGCGGCTGCGCGGTCTCCTGCGGTCCAAGATGCAGCAGCAGGAGTTCGTCGGAGGAAGCCGGGGCGGCGGCCCCTGGTCAGTTGTGGTGCTGCTCCTTAACCGGAGCTTTCATGGCGTGTTGCTGGTCGTGTGGGCGACGACGGCATGGCCAATGGTGTCCTTGGTGGTTGACGGAGAAGAGAGCTTCATGCAACGGAGCTAGTTACTCGTGTTGGGTTGTGGGAGTTTCGGGCGAAAGCTTTGACCCGACCTTGTCGGATCCGTCGACGGCGGCGCTTTCGGGCGTCGCTTTCCTTCTTGAAGGATTCTTCGTGGAACTCTTCTTCCTTTACGAGGGGCTTGGACTCTCCGGGTGAAAACCTAAGATTCCGATTTCTTCCGGAGCTAGCAATGACGGCGTCATCGGCGTTTCCCCCTTGGGGGCGTTGCTTGGGAGAGCTAGCTATTGCTTTGTTGCGCCTGGTGTGCGTCGAGGCGGCGGCTTCAGAATGCGATGCGCGAGTCGGCCCCATGTGGCGGGACATCGGCTCGGCCTTCGTTTGGATGGCAACCCTGAGCCACTTGGGTGGAAGGTTTGCCGGTCCGGTCGACGCGTCCCAGTGGGGGCGGTTGGGCGATACGTCGGGGCGGCGGCCCCGGGAATTCGACGGCATCGAGCGCCTTAAACCTCGTCGCACTCCTGTGGCAACGATGACGGCGAGAGTGATGAAGGCGGCATGGCGATGGTTGAGATAGCCGGTTCTTTTCCGCCGTGTCTGCGGGTTTGCCTCGATTCATTTTGTTGCTGTGAAGTCGAAGCCGCGGTGGCGAGGCCTTGTGGTATACGACGACTGGCTGCAGGTAGACCTTTCGGTGATCTTTCGTAGCGCCTACCGTGCCGGCTTCTGTTCTTCGGAGCTCATCACCAGAGTCGGAGCTGCGTTGTTTGGTTGTATGTTTTAGGGTTGACGATGATGCCTGTGGGGTGGTGTGATGCTAATGACGCTTGCATGCGTTCTCGACGAAACACTCTTTCGAGTGAGATGGGTGATGTATCTTAGGGGTGCCACTCAGCGGTTGTGAGGGTTTTCGCTTGGTTTTCTCTAATTAACCGAGCAACTTTGATTCTTCCTTATTTAATAGATGCGTATAAAAAAATCAGCCTGTTGTTAAATATTGACCCAAATCCATGTAAACTTTCATACAAAGAACGCGGCTATAGTCAGTCGGGCGCAACGAAGCGTGCATTTCCTTTAATACGGATAAAATTCAGAATTGTTACACTGTTTTTGGGTGCATGAATCCCCAGCAGGGAAATGGTGCGGTAGAATGATTGGGCAGATCCGAGAGACAAGACATGAGCTAATGACTGTGTGTGTCATCTCAAGTCATTTTCCGTGGGCTATTTACCATTGACAATCTCTGCGAAGAATGTTTATTCCTGCCGGCGGCCCGTGCTGCTGATGGGCGACATCCCACGGCCCAGCGACCTGTATCTTGGGTCACTGGCCTACAACGGCACAATCCTGCTGATGCACAGACTTATGTACACTCCTTCAGACTAACTGAAAAACGGATATGGAGCCCAATGCACGCAGTGTTGCCTGTAGGATCCACGAGTAAAGTTGTTTCCACTTTCTGCATAATCCAGCACCAGAATTCCTCGCGTGGGTGTGTACGTACGTACTCAGCTGGGGCGAACAGTGAAATAACGCGTGAACGAATGAAGTGGTCTCTTTTTGGAACACAAATGAACGGATGTCCGTTCAGAAAAACACATACCCATCAGGTGCCTGGAAACGTTCTTGTGTGTGTGTGTGTGTTCATTCAGGTTAGTGAATACCTTGATCTCTAGATCAGACGGCTCCCGTGCTTTCTTCTACCTCCAGACGTCCTCTTCGATCCATCTTCCCCCGGGCTGCCGGCTGCCCGCATTCATTGGTGGTGCTCTCGCGACTGCTTCGCCGCACCGTCCTCCCTGGCGCTTCAGGCCATCCATTTAGGGTGTGTTTGGTTTGGGGTGCCGGCTCGCTTCGCTCGTGGCTGCGTGGTTCACTCGATTGGACCGCGTTGCTCCGCCCACTTTATGCGGTGAAAATTGTTTCAGCCCGCCCCGCTCGTTTGCTCGCCCTCCGAACCAAACGCTCGTTTGAGTCAATACGGGACGACACCTCCAACCAAACACACCCTTAGACCCCATCGGCAACCATATGTTTTGTGAGAAGCCTGGATCCAATAATTTTCAGGCATCTAATCTAATGATTTTACCAAATGTCAACAAAAAAAGTAAACGGATCAAGTACAGAAGTCGTGTAGCTACACTTTCAGTGATCTTTACTAGCTAGGATTTGAAAGCTGAAATTCCGTTGGTGTGGTGCGGTGAATGCGCGCGCATATCATATGCTAAGCATGCGCTATAATCCTAGGGCAAGCTGACAACGCTTGCACTGTGCGCCGGTCACTGGGCTTGCGATCGTGCGCATGTCGGCCTCAGAAACTCTCATCACTTCGTGTGATCCGGACGGACATGGAATGGACGACGCGGCTGCCGGCCGGGCCGGCCGGGCGTGCAAATTTCGAGCTGTTCGCTGTCGTTAGGTAGCTGACGGCGATCCATCGGACGGCGACCGGGATATATCCCTGGTGAGATCGATCGTGTGATCTGTGATGTGCTCCCTGTCCGCCGGGCGTCGCGGTCGCACGAGCGTCTCCTTCGTACGTACGTCGTCCTGCACCTGCACGGCCGGCTGTAGACTGCACGACTTACGTAGGTCTACGTCTACGTGTATAGCGACAGGAGCGAAGGCGAACGCCGTGTAGACTGTACGTACGTGTCGCCGCGTGGACTGTGTACCATAAGTTCTGGAGATCGAGCAAAACGGGGCGTAATTCCTGGGCGGGCACTGTGGAGTGCAGTCGGGAGGCCGGGGGAGACAAGGCGCATGGGACACGCGCCAGCTAGCCGGGCCTTGCTTCTCCCCACCACCCGTGCACCGGCGCCGGGGATATGGGCCGGCCGGGGACGCCACCCCCCCCCCCCCCCCCCACATGTTCCCTGCATGCACGTGTGCATGCCCTCACCAACTTGATCATAGATAGATACGTAGCCGCGTTGCATCAATCCTTATCAACAAACAAATATACTCCACGTACTGATCGTGCATGCATCCAACTCGTTTGCTGCGCACTGTTTGTATATTCTGCACGAGCACGACGCGCGCACCTTCCCTGCATATTAACCTGGCTCGCAATCTCTCTCGGCTTGCGTTTACAAGGAATGAGCTTCACGTTTTCGGGACACGTCAAGTCTGTTGCTTCCTAGCTTTTCTTTTCCACGGAGGAACAAGACACACATATGTGTGGTGCTACTAGTCGTGTCAGTTTCTTGGTGCGATCCTGCCCGGTAGCTTACGTGTAGCTGGTAGACATGCATGCATGATTGAACTGAATGGTACATGCATGTTGGTGAACTACATTGCTTGCTAGCTAGCTAGGCAGGACGTGGAGGTGGAGCACAGTGAACAATGGCACAAACGTACGTACAAAAGAAAGGCATGACATGAGCTAGATCCGGATAGATAGATAATGCACACACACACACACCTTTCTCGTGGCGAAATCAGGAAAGATACGGCCGGTTGGCTAAAACCATAGCAAAGGCAGCAAACAGTAGAGCTCAGTCCCCGAGAGAGAGAGAAAGGCGCCGTGCCTTTTCCAAGGTTCGCCGCACCGGCAACGCACCATGGCATAGCATAGCACCTAGCTGCCTGGCTGGCCCGGTACCGGATAAGCCTCCCCTGCTCCGTTCCTCCGCTCTTGACTTGTCACAATCAGAGGCCCGGACCCTGGATCTAAAGCTAGAGCTAGGTAGCCAGAGCACGTACACTGACCGTGTTGAAAAACTTGGCACACTCCTGCCGCAGTGGACTGGACTTGACTTGGATGTTAGTGGAGCGGAGCGACTGACTGACTGGCTAGCTGTGCAACTGCTTTCGCCAGGGAATCTGCCTCCTTTGCCTTTGCGCTCAGAGCTAGGTGCTCGCAATCGAGCGAGTCACGGGCGACACTTGGCCGCGCACGATTCCGCATGCACGGACGATGCCAAAGCCGATCTAGTACTATTCCGCGTTTCCTCCACCTCCTCCTCCTCCTTGTGCTTCAACATGCACGCACTGCACTGTCATTCACACCAAGTTGGCATTTGGCAACGTAGAGGCCGTTGCACCAACCAACCAACCAACAAACCAACGCACTACGTACGTCGCGAGCGTGCCCGGCCCGGCAGCAGCTTTAAATTCCTTCACCTCACCCTCACCTGCATGAATTGCTCTACTACTTCCGGAAAAGAGGGGACACGCCACAAACATCAAGAAAAAGCTAGCGCAAAGCCTATGCTCCTTGACAAAAAGATCAAGGACCGACGGTAGAACGCACCACGCAGTACGAGCGATGATGTATACTTTGGTCTAGACTTAGACGGATGATCGGTCGATCGGCCGGTGCGTTTCCTGGAAAGAGAGGGGACGACGCACGAAAACATCAAGGAACATGCTAGCTAGTGATGAGCTACCCGGCTGCTGCTAGTGTTGTTTTGTTTCATTTATGTCCCCTTAATCTTACGCTTCTTCTAAGAGGAGAGAGCATCAATGGTAGAGTATAGGGCTAATGCTAGTCCAAACCATCCATGAGCTATAGCTATTACGTAGTAGCTGGTACGGGAAATCGACAAGCTGGGGTAGTATGATCGATCTACATCTGCTCGTGGGCCGGTCGGTCTGCTAGTACGATTAAGATACTACTTACATGGCACACGTCCGCGCAACTTGCTTATTACTATATTGCACCGGCCGTGAGGGGTGGCAATTAGTGCAGGAAGTCTCCGGAGAAAGACGCCATGCCGCCAGCATTAGCCGCTTCCTTTCCAAAATCCAGAATAGACAACACCGACCTCACCTCACCTCATGTATCCACACAAAAGATAAGCAGGAAAATGGAAGCCCTCAGACATGACACACCAGCGCAAAAGCAGCCTAACTGAAATTTCCTATCAAGCTTAATTATTGCACGTCATCTCAGCTTCGATCGCTACCGTCTGCGTCCTGGTGGGTTCACTTGGTCTCAGCCGTACTTACATTTTTGTTTCTTATCATTTCGTCATTAGTACTTATTTTGTAGGGAAATTTAATGGCTACATATACAAACCGGATGGAGTGAGTTTGAACTTCTGCACACACACAGTGCATTATTGGACACCATGTATTGTTGAAGAAGAAAAAAGTGCTTTCTTTGGAGCACAAAGTAGTTCCCTACTTCAATGTAAGAGCAAATCTAGCAAAATACGTATCATACAGTCTAGATCACTATAATAACCGTTAACATGTTGATTTTATTTGAAAATTGCCTTTTATGTTCTTAACAAATCATCATATGGCTTCCGATCGCCATAATTTGTAAAATGGACACCGTACCCCTCTCACCATTCAGTCCTCTCCCTGGCGTCTCCCATTCACATATCCTCCGCCATCAATCCACCATCCTCGTCTTCGATGGCGCAACCCGTGGATCCTCTGGCTCCCTTTTGAAGAAGATTTGGTTGTGCAAATGAAAACGTAGACAAAGGACGGATTTGGGAACCCACGCATGCCACAGATGAATGGACAACCTAGCTAGGATGACACTACTGAGGTGCATTCACAAGACATCCAAGCCAACATTGCCGCATTCTATGTTGGTCGTGGCGATGGTGGTGGGGGTGACCATGGCAATGATTGTTGTCGTGTCCATGGTGGTGAAGGTGATCATGGTGGTGGTGTTGGTCATGGTTGTGGTGGTGAAGGTGACCATAACTAGACGGTGAGCATGGGTGGTCATGGCCATGTGGTAACTACTTATAGGTACTTACGAATATAACACAAAAATTGAAGCTTCCGAACTTGTTCTACAAGTTTAATGTGCTTGTTTGATTATTTTTGGAAAGGACATGTGACCCAATAACGATGAATTCCACATGTAAAGAAAAAGAGCATTTTAAGATGACTTCTTTTACATCCTATTTCAAAATAAAAGAACAAAATATATACTCCCTCCGACCCATATTAATAGACACACACTTAGTACAATGCTTGTACTAAGTGTGTGGCCATTAGTATGGATCGGAGGTAGTAATAGATTTCAGTCGTTGATTTTATTATGTACTGAATCTGAATAATTAGTAGAGGCAGATGCAGGAAGAAAACAAACTCTACATCCAACAAAGAGCTTCAGTGTCAGCCGGGAAGTATCTAACTAGTGGGATTTGTAATAATTTTTGGACATAATTGGAAGCTACTTGTTCATTGGGTAGCACATGACATGTTCTCTGCCTCCATAGTCAGTCAGTCAGTCAAGAGGAATAATGACACTTACAAATGGAACGGCTACTAGATTACCCAAAAATGACAAAAAAAACAACTGCTACTAGTTTGTTTATTACAAAAGCATAAAGAGAAAAGAAACAAGAGCCCATAGATACGCCCTAGCTCCTACTAGACTGACTGACACACTGCATGATTAGCTAGTAATTAAACAAGTACTACTACTACCACTCCTTAACAATTATGACAGTCGATGAGTCTCCAATCAAGACTTGGCCACCATGCACGTCCTTTCTCCCTCTCTTACTTAATTAGCTTATGATCATCAACTCCATGGCGTAGTAATAATTAATTAAGTGGTGCTCATGGTCTTGCCGCCATTGCCGCCGGCCCACTGCTTGTTCCCGGGGCTCCACTTGGGGCACTTGGGGCTCAGGTACCTGCCCTCCACCCTCCCGTCCAGGAGCTCCACCACCGGCCCCGGCCGCACGCACCGCGGCGCCTTGTACTGGTTGATGGACGCGCCCCGGAGCAGCGCGTAGTCCATGAGCTTCTCGAAGGTGCCCTCCGACACCACCCGGATCTCCAGGGGCCCCACCGACCGGTCCGCCGCCCGGCATTGCCGGTACACCGTGTTCAGCGACTCCTCCACCGCCAGGCAGCAGTCCTCGAACACCGACGGCGGCACCGGCGTCGTCGTCCCGCCGCCCGCCGCCCGGAGCTCCCAGAAGAGCACGTAGTGGCCCGGTATGGTGCTGGCGTCCGCGTAGCTCGTGTACTCCACCAGCGACGCCCCGAACGGCTCCAGGTGCTGCACCGCGCTGCTCACGGCGGCGTGGAGCTCCGCCTCGTCCGTCTTGTCCGCGTCCACGCTCAGCGCCACGTTCTTCCGCCGCAGGAAGTTGAACATGGGCGCCGCGTTCTTGAACCCCGCCACCCGGAGCACGTCGCCCACGCGGTACCGGTACAGCCCGGAGTAGGTGGTCACCACCAGCTCGTACTCCTTGCCGAGCTTCACGTCCACGAGGCCGACGAGGTCGCGGTGGTCGGGCTCGCCGGCGCTGCTGCCGGACTGGACCGGGAGGAACTCGAAGTAGCACATTGTCGGGATCAGCGTGTAGGCGACGTCGGCGGGGCTGCAGATCGGGTTCAGGTTGAGCCCGAAGTAGCACTCGGAGGAGGCGTACATGGTGCACGCCAGGGGCAGGCCGCCGCCGTAGTAGTCGAGGGTGGGGATGTATTGGGCCATGGCGCCCGTGACGATGACGTCGATGTACTTGGTGTTGGGCCACACCCTCCGGATCACGCCCTTCCACGACTGGTTCGCGCACGCGTCTTTGATCGCGTCGGCGAGGGCCGGGTCCGGGCGGAGCACCCGGGCGACGGCGGCGCGCACGGCGGGGTCGGTGATCGCGGCGTCGAGCTCTCCGGCGCGGATGTCCTGGCACAGGCGGACCCAGTGCTTCTCGAGGAAGTGGATGGCGCGGAGGAAGCCGGAGGCGAAGACGGCGCCGACGCGGAGCACGTCGGCGCGGTGGACGAGGCCGCAGAGCAGCTGCGCGTACATGCTCTGGTGGGCGTCGACGCAGAGGATGGCCTCGTCGGGGCTGGTGTGCACGGTGTAGGGGTCGTGGGGGCGCTCAAGGAAATGGCGGCTCTTGTAGAAGCTGGTGAGGACGGGGCGCGCCGGCAGGCCGCCGGGGGTCCGCGACTCGGCCTTGACGAAGTAGAGGTACATGGCCTTGCCCTGGTCGAGGCCCGGCATGGCCTTGCTCATGACCGGCATGAGCAGGCTGTAGAGCATGGAGCGGCGGTCCATCTCGTCCTCGATGGTGGGCATCAGCTTCCTCTCGCCGCCCGACGTACCGGAGCTGCACGTACGCACGTCGGTCCGTTAGATCGGCGTCCATACGTAGTAGGCTAGGTGTGAAGGATGGATGGAGGCTGCGTAGGACGTACCTGGTGAGGAACTCACGGATGGGCTTGCCGGAGAGGATGGGGGAGGTGTCGCCGTTGGCGATGCGCATGACGTCGGGGAGGATGTCCTCGTATGTGGTGAGCGGCGCCTGGCGGAGGAAGGCGTCGTCGGCGCCGGGAGCGGCGCCCGAGACGCGGATGCGGCGCAGGTACTCGGCCGGCGCGTTCTGCGCCAGGATCTCCAGCAGCACGCGGCGCTGGATCTCCCCCGGGAACCTGGTGACGCGCTCGATGAGCTCGAGCACCTGGCGGTGCGCCTCCTCCCACGACACCCCCGCCCCCGCCACCGCCGGCGTGCCCGGCTCGGCCGTCGGCGCTTCCGGCATGGCGGTGCACCAGACTCGTGCGCCGATCGTGTGTCGTACGTGTAGTGCGTAGGCGAGCTAGCTAGCTTGCTCCTGGCCTATCTATCAAGTGAAGGAAGGGTGTGATGGCTGTGGTGTGTGTGTGATGGAAGCGCGAGTGCGCTGGTTAATTTATAGGCTGAGGGGGGGCAGCATCGTCATTTCGCCCCCAAAGTGTACGTGTTGTGTCCCGTACGTACGTACGTAGTACGAAGGAATACCAAAACATACTGTACCAAAATCCCGTGCTCGTGCAACGGGGACGCAAATGATGATGGGTGTTCTTGGTATTCTTGGGGTCGTATTTTAGCTTGATTTTTCGTCGTATACGGGAGGAGAGGAGGCGTGGTTCATATGCATGATGAGTCACATAAATGATGTGGAGGCCCCAAGTGGCAAACGGTTGGCTCAATGTTGTTCCCGCGATCCGCCATACCATTTGCATGATCGAACCCCTTCGTTCTACTCTCTCTTTATTTTAAGAGAAAAGAATACGAATTATTTTTGAGTCTTTTCTCTATTTTCATGCAAAGAGGGTAAAAAGGGTTCGAATATATGTGCTTGACAGACAATCTTATTTTAGCATATGCATACGCGTGATCAAACTAATCTTGTAAAAAGTTTGAAGTGGTAAATGTGTGTTACTCTACTAATCCTATGGAGCAGCATCAATCATTTGCTGGAGCCGGCTCATCCAGCTTGTGTGCGCGCCTCGACGCACGGAGCTGGAGGTCATGACCCAGAACCAAAAGTTTTGTTCCTAGTTTATATCTATCTAGTGCACTCTACACAGCATAGAGCTCTCGCCGTGCTTCCCCTGGCCTTGACAATGGAGCAATTTTGTATGTGATTCAACGCCTCTCCCACCTCGAGACAGGCTTACTTTTGTTTAGGACCCAGAGTGCCGGATAAATATATTGTAGTGTAGTTATTAACTGTCCCTCAATTATGGTTCCATCCTGAGAAATACTGTACACTTTACCCCTTAACTATTACCCAAGTGTAACTCTTATTTCTTTATCATGTGTCTATGAAAAGTGCATCTCTTACTAGCTTCAACATTCCTTAGACATGATGTACTCACTCTATAAATTGTCCGTCCTATTTTTTGGGATTGTTTTATAGTAAAAAACGATGGCTTCAGTTGGTTCTTCGTACAAGGAATATGGATCGATAGAGCTTGATGAATTAACACTAGGAAGATTCATCAAATTCGAAGAAAGAAGTCGACGTGTTGATGATGATGGCTATTGTCCAACGGGAAATGGACCAGGAGGTCAAGCACATTCCGAACTTAAAGGGCTCGATTAATGGGAGAAGAGTTCTGAACCGAGATAGGGTCTTTGGAGCATGCTTGCTCCACAAGGATTGATTTGATCACGTACAAACATTCCCTAATGAACGGTTTTGTTGGCACTTACGTATGCACAGATCCTTGTTCTTGCACGTGGTGGAGGGGTGGAGGCACACGATCCCTACTTCAAGCTCACCAGGAATTGTTGCGAACAAATCTCGTTCTTTGCTATGAGGATGGTCGCATTTTGTACCGCCATCATTGGTGAGATTGTCTGGATGAGAGAGAACACATGCCTAAACATCACTGTGAAGTTTACACATGTCATGGTGGATGTGTTAAGAGAGGACTATATGAGAGAACCAAATGTGCAGAATACAAAAAGGTTGATGTTTATTGAAGAGGCAAGAGGTTTTTTAGGTATGCTCATTTCAATTGATCGCATGCATTAGCAATGGAAGAACTGCCTCAAAGATTTGCGCAGGATGTTTCAAGGTCACACAAAAGAGGACACCATCATACTGAAAGCAGTGGCATTACATGACTTATGCATTTGGCATGATTTCTTTGGAATGTCAAATTCTCACGACGACATCAATGTGTTGAGATGATCTCCTGTGTTCAGGACACTTTGTATCCGAAAATCATCATTGTGCAACTACACTGTCAACGGCCACGACTACAACATCGGTGCTATTTTACCGATGGCATCTATATATCCTTTATAGGGACCATATCTAATACCTAAGGAAACAAACAAACAAAATTATTTTCCAACAATGCAAGAAGCATCTAGAAAGAATGAGGAGAGAGCATTTGAAGTGATCCAAAATCATTGAGGATTTTATTCGTGGAGCTGCAGTGAAGTGGAACCCAAAGATTGTGATAACTGATGGCATGTTGTGTTATTTTGCATAATATGATTGTCGAGGATGAGATTGGCGCGCACTCATCAAAGATTTGCTGGACTGCATTGAGCTGAATCCGAGGAAACGTGCACCCGCGTGGCAGCAGTAAACAAACAAACACGCGAGGCGACACGAGGCAGAGATAAATGCCCCCGGCCGCTTTAGCCAATGCCCGTACGTGCATACATGTATGCACCGACCGGGCCGGGGCCTCGCGGCCGCGATGGTGCCGGCCGATTGGCCGGCAACAGTATCTCACTTCCCGGCCAAAAACAAACTACGTGCCACCTTGCCGTGCCCACCTCGATCTCCGGCCTCCAGCTCATTATCGTTGCACGTCAACAGCAGCATGACGCTTGCTCCTTTGTCCTATGCGCAACGAACTGAGCATTATATTTGTTCTAGATTAGAGGGAACACCGCAGGGGATTAATAAGCAAGCTGGTTGCACTACGTACGTATACGGGTTTGGTCGTCTTCTTGCTCACGGAAGCGTTGTACTAGTCTTTTGAGAGGATTTTTGTATGTAACACCAGCGGATGGACAAACATGCGGGTGGGTGGGATACATTGGTCTCTGCTAACAGCAACTCTAGTAGTTATGCTATAATCACGTACTGCAAAATAGATATGATATTTTTTTGTAAAACGTGTTTTCACATTTTTCAATTAGATTTTCGTTTCGCCCGTAAAACTGTATTGCAAAAAAGTTTAGCGACGCTATTGTCGTTCGCCTACTTTGGCAGCCGCGGCCAAACTCCTGCTACGACACTCCGATGACATTTCCATCGTTCACCTACTTCGGCGATGCTCCGGCGACCGCCGTCGAGCTCCTTCGGTGATGCTCTGGCAGTCCGCCTACTCCGTTGAGGGTTCGGTGATCGCTGCTGAGCTCCTCCGCCTACTCTGATGGGGCTTCGGCGATCGCTGCCGAGCTCCTCCGCCTACTCCGTTGAGACTTCGGTGATCGCTGCTGAGCTCCTCCGCCTACTCTGATGGGGCTCCGGCGATCTCTGCCGAGTTCCTCCGCCTACTCTGATGGGGCTCCGGCGATCTCTGCCGAGTTCCTCCGCCTACTGCGGTGAGGCTTCGGTGATCGCTGCCGAGCTCCTTCGTCTACTCCGGTGACGCTTAAAATTTTTTTACGGATCGATCATTTTAAAGGATTTATTATGTGTGTTTTATCACATCTATAATGTAAATTAAAAGGTTTAATCAGTTTTAAAGGATCTGCTAAAGTTGCTCTAACGTGTCTACCCTCACAGTTGAAGAAAATGGAAGGCCTGGGCCTGGCAAGGTGCAATGAACCGCCCCACCCCGGCCAGATGGGAGGTGCACGCAGAGGCGGAGCTAGCGAATTACTAAGCCTGGGCACATCATAAGTTGAAATTTACTTTGGTCTATCAAACACCATAGATATCATGTATTTGGATAAACATCATGTGTAATATACACAGTAAAATTTCATAAATTATAAAAAGAAATAAAAACATGTAACACCAATTAACTCACTAAACACTAGGCATACAACCAAACCTTTGGACGTCTTGACAGCAGAAATCCAATCTCGGATATTCATCTTTGTGCGTATTGAAAATCAAACTAAAAAGTTATATAATTTTGATTGAAATTGCATAATTAAAGGAATGATTCCGATGGTGATAAGAACGAGCCATCATCCGCCGGAGCCGGAGTGAAAATTCTATCACAGGGGCTGCCGCTTTTACTCCCGCGCTTTTGCTTGCGAATCAGATAGGTTGAAGTTTTGCCGATCGTCGGTGCTTAACACATCTGCCAGTCCACCTCGCTGGTCGTCGCCTCCGGTGCTGGAGTTGTGAGGGCACTAATGCGGCGTGGCGCAAACACGGACGTGCGAGGCGAGATGCTGCCACTCGATCAATGGATGGATTCACATTGTCTTTATTTTAGGGATACATTACCATTTTGTAGAAACTCGTGGCCTTTTTTGTTAGCACCACTGCACCAGGCCACGATCTAACTACCCTGACCGGTCCATGTATGTACTAAGGAAATCAAAGGGACGTGCATGTCTATATGCTATGAAGCACCGATACGGTTACACGGATACGACGATACGGATACGGCGAGACGGGATATGGCATTTCTAGAAACAACAATATTGCGATACGGCGAGTATATATAAATATTTAATAAGATATCAGATTATCAAGACAATAAATAATTAAATGCTTGAGATAAAATCGACATATGTTTCATTTGCTGCATTCATGTCTATTTTTATCAAGTCATCGTCTTCTTCATAATGGATTGATCATCAAATTACTCAATCCTTGTGGTGCTTGCATGCAACAATGGCTGTATCAGAATTTTTTTTCATTTTAAATCGAAAAAAGGATATTGCATGGATATAAGTATCGTCCGTATCGGAGTATCGGTGAAGTATTATACGCCGATACACAGATTTTGAAAGTATCGGTGCTTTGTAGTCTATATGGACGTCCTGGCTAATTAAACACAAAGCTGAGTCTATTGGTTAGTACGGGTATAACGTATAGTACGTTATTAGCAGGACTTGAGCCCGGGCACGTGCCCTGGGTGCCGGTACGGTGGAATCGCCACTGGGTGCACGAGACGAGAGACCCCTAAACGGCTAAGCAATTATGTCGAGAGACTTAACAGAATCCATGGAAGATAGCTAGACAGGCAGCGCGGTACATCGCACGCATGCATAGCAATCTTCACACGGCGTCGCAGGCGTATCCAAAAGGGACTGCCGTGCTTAATCTTTTGCGCCCAGACAGAGAGGATAGATGCTTGAGATAGCAAGCAGTTACGAAACATCTCCCAAACAGAGAAGAAAGCAAAGCAGCCATGAAACGTAACCTTGCTTTGGGCAAGCAAAGAAGGAAGCCAAGGCCAAGCGGTCTGCCTTCGTTTCCATTCCGAGCTGGAGCGTCGCGTCGTCCGTTTCCGTAAACCTGCCTGGACGCCGATGAGTCGTGAGCCGTGGACATGGACTGGTAAGAGCATCTCCAGCCGCGCCCCCAAGAGGCCCCCAAGACGGCGAAACTAGCGCCGTGGGGTGAAAATTGCTCCAGCCGCGCCCCCAAGGGCCAAAAAGCGTCGGATTGGGCCAAAACTGAGTCCGGCGATCCCAACCCAAACCCAGCGCGCTGGGGGTCGCTTGGGGTCACCGGATGAAAGGAAAGCGCGCGATCACGGGCGACTTTCGCGCGCTTCCTCCCAACGGCCCCACTTGTCGGCCTCTTTCCGACGCGGCGTGCTCATCCATTCACCTCGTCTTCCTCGCTCCGACGGCCGCAGGGGGAATCAATGCTCGTCGGAGTCCAGTCCAATCGCCGCGGAGTAGTCCAATCGCCGCCGCTCGTCCGCCGCGTGTCCAGCCGCATGCACCCCCTCCGCCGCTACCGCTATATAAAGCGGGTGGGCTCGCCGTCGAGAGACACACCGTGCACCTCTTCTTCCTCCCCTGCTCGCCGCACTCTTCCTCTTTCCTCCCCTCTCGCTGCTCCGCCATGAATCCCTACCGCGGCCAGAACGGCATCCGCCGCGCCCTCACCCGCGCCGAGGCCATCCTTCTGGCCGAGGGAAACTACCCTTGTCCGGTAGGCTTGCGTCTGCCGCGCGGGTGGGTGCTCAGCGCCGCCGGCGTGCCGGTGCCGCCTCTGCCTCCTCAGGGACAGGAGTTCGAACGGGAGGTTCTCGCCGTCCGCGCCACCATGACCGCCGAAGAACTCGCCGATCCGGCGAATGCGCCGAACAACATTGCGCGCTGGACGGCCTACTTCGAGGAGCGCCGCAACCAGGCGCTCGTCTCCGTCCAAGGTCTGGAGCCTGTGGCCGGCCCAGGGAACCGGCTCGGCCGGATCCTGTGGTGGAGCGTCGAGGGGCGCACGCTCGTCTCCGTCCTCTACCACATCCAGGACGGCAACCAGCCGCGCCTAGAGTACCATGAAGGAGTAGAGCAGCGTCGGTGGTGTAGCGGAGGCGAGTAGCGTCGACGGTGCAGCGGAGGCGAGCTGCGTCGATGGTGCAGCAGATGCACCATCCTAGTTTTTAAATTTTCTGATGAATCTATGTAACAGTAGGCCAAATATTATCGCATATTATGTAAAATCCCCCAAATATTAATGAATTTTCGCCGAATTTGCTCTATGTTCATGAGTTCCGCCGAACTTGGACGAAATTGGGTCGAAATTGGGGGGCGTTTTGGGGCCGCGACTGAGTCCGTCGGTCGCCCCCAAGCGGCGCTAAAAATAGCACCGCAAAACGTCGTCCTGAGGGCGAACGGCTGGAGATGGTCTAACAAACTGTACCTGCCTAATTTCCAGGCCGGGGCCTCGTTTGCCGCTCAGTCGACTGAATGGAGAAAGAATAGAGAGCTCCAGGAAGGCGCGAGAGGGTAAGCAAGCCCGGGAAGCAATGCAATCTTCTTTTGATGCAGTGCAGGATTAGATCAGCTAGCTAAGGTTTACTTACTCAATAGTCAATGCCTGGCCGCGGCTTGGATGTCCCCCGTAGCCCCGCCCCTAACCCCCGATTAGGCGAGCGATCGTGGTCGCCAAATCCTAGTTAAGCTGATGCGTGTCTCCCGGTACCGTACGTACTCCCTCCGATACATAATAAGCGTCGCTCATCTAGTACAAAGCGACACTTATTATGAATCGGAGGGAGTACTAATTATCATTTTTAGCTGTTGTTGCTGCTGGAGGAAAGCTGTACTGTACTGATTATCTCTTTTTATTATCTGTTTTCTCTCGCGATCCCAAGGTCAGAGCGTGTGTGCAGTCCCAAGTGTCAAAGCATGTGCGAGGCGCCATTACAGAGACAGAAAGAGACGCCGTATATGTATTGTACTTATCGACCAGGTCCTGCAGATTTTTGGTCCTTTGTCGCATCCTCCTCTTTCCTCCTGGCCGGTCCGTTTCATATCTGACATTCACCACTAAAACATATAATCGGCATCGCATGGCCGGGAATCTACTATCTCCATCCATCCGGCACCACCAATTTGAAATGCACAGAATTATAATCCTTTTCCAGTGGTGGCAACCATGTCACAAATCAACAGCATGTTATACTTTGACACTGGTGGGAGTAGTAGTCAGGGCAACTCCAATACACTGATACAAACGAATGTCAGATCTATCCGGGTTTTTTTTTGTACGTTTTAGCCGGAAGAGCGGATGACCGTGTCCGGTTTTTTGTCTGGACGATGGCGGCCCCGGCCACCACATCTTCTTCTCTGCGGCTGAGAGCTTCAAGGCGCGTGCCATCGCGGCCTCCTCCTCGGTGAATTGTCGCTGGAATTCGACCTCCTCAGCGGCCTCCTTTTCGACGACTTGCCGCTGGAACTCGATGTCCTCCATGGATTCATCAGACTCGACGACGATCGGAGTGAGGGCAATGGAAGGGGTGCTCCGCCAATGGATCAAGCGCTGGCACCCGTGGCTAGACGTCCACCTCCCTCTGTCGGCGCAACTCCTGCGCTAGGTTCATCGGTACGGGCACACGGTCGCGACTCAGACGACATCCATTCAGGAGGTGAACGTGCAGCCACGGCAGCGGGCATCTATACCTCCAGTAGTGGCGACATTGATGCACCGGCACATATATCATGTTGCGCGGCCTCCTGCCGTGGTGGTGGCGAATGCAACGATGGCGGGATAGGGAAGGAGTTAGGGGCGAACCTAGGGAAAAACTTAAGCGAGGGGCAAGAATATATGATCATATTCATGAATCAATAAGTCAAACTTTCATATAAAAAATTGGGCATAATCACTTTGTAATTTTACATCACCAGGGGGACAAAGGACCCTCTCCCCCTCCCTACCCCGATTTTATTATCGGGGGAAGGATCGATTTGAAAAGAAAATATATTGAGGTTTTTTGCCTTCTCGTTGGAACTCGGCCTCCTCCACGGCCTCTTCGGGCGCGACGACGATTGAAGGGAGGGCAATGGAAGGGGTACGTCGCCGTGGATCAAGTTGCTGGCACAACACCTCCCTCTGTCGGCGCAGCTCTTGCGCTAGGTTCAGCGGCACGTGCACACGGTCTGAGCTCAGACTCCAAACATTCAGGAGGTGGACGTCCAGCACGGCAACGGGCATCTATACCACCAGTAGGGGCGGTATTGATGCAGCGAGACATATATCCGGTTGCGCGGGACCTCCTGTCGTGGTGGTGGCGAATGTGACGATCGCGGGGAAGGGGAAGGGGTCAGCGGCGGACCTAGGGAAAACCTTAATAGGGGGCAAGAATATATGTATTCATGAATCTAGAACTCAAGCATCCATATACAAAAACTAGGCATAATCACTTTGTAATTTTACATCACCAGGGGGGCAAAGGACCCCCTCCTCCTCCCTACCCCAGTTTTATTATTGAGGAGAGGATCGACAGAAAAACTAATATATTGAGGTTGTTGGCTTGGCGCTGGAACTCGGCCTCCTCCGCGGCTTTTTCGGGCGCGGCGACGAACAAAGGAAGGGGGGGGGTGGAAGGGGTACGCCATCGTGGATCATGCGCTGGCACCCGCACCTCCCTCTCCCAACATAACTTCTGCGCTAGGTTCAGCGGCATGAGCACGCGGTCGCGGCTCTAACGTCACCCATTGGAGAGGTGGACGTTCGGCCACGGTAGCAAACATCTATACTGCCAGTGGTGGCGACAATTATGCGCCGACACATATATCTGATTGGCACCCGTAAATCCAGATGTGGTGGTTGCTAATGCGACGATGGCGGGGAAGGGAATGGTGTCAAGGGCGGACCTAAAGGAAACCTTAAGAGGGGCAAGAATATATGATCATATTTATGAATCAATAAGTCAAGTATCCGTATAAAATTTTTGGGCATAACCACTTTATAATTTTACATCACCGGTTTTACTATCGAGTACCCCTTCCTACCCCGATTTTACTATCGAGAGGGAAGGATCGATAGAAAAGCTAAAGTATTAAGGTTGTTGGCTTGCCGCTGGAACTCGACCTCCTCCGTGATTTTAGACGGTCCGTAACGTAAACGGACGGACGCTCACGAGCAACATGCGATGGTGCGTTAGACATGCTCTAGTCGCAACCCTGCTGACTTGAGACGATGCCGCACGCACGCACGAAATGACAGCGACCATCGATCGGCTAATTCCTGATTAATTTGATCGTGGAAATTGAGAGGATATGATTCAGTTCAATCGGCCGGTGTCGCCACTCTGGATCCTGCACGCACGGCGCAGTGGTGGTAAAACCGCACGCCAAAAATCCTCCACCCGGGTCCTGACCGACCGGAATCGCATTTTATCTGCTCGATCCGAGACGCTTTCGGAGGAAAGCTACGTGCACGGTCCGGTCGTCGGCGTACCGTTCCGTCCCGGCGGCTGGCTGGCTCCGACGACATGGTCCTGTGCGCAGCGGTCACCGGTGTCTTCCATACCCGGTTCTTCTATATATCTAGCTGGGCTCGATCGGTGGCCATTGTCCGGTCTACTAGAGTACCTCCTTTTTAGGGTGTACGGATTAGTGCGGGGGGAATCCCGTTATATATTTGTCCAGTGCTGCTGGTTGTGAATTCGGTCAGTTGAGATCCTCCATCAGCTACGAACATTGCCAAAGTTAATTAAGTACATATATAAAGGATTGCTGATAATGAGATGGAAAAGAAGAGAGTAGGCTTAGATAGATTTAAGCTCCGGCCCGGACCGGAGCATCAGCTTGCGGATTCTTTTATTACTATCTGTAGATCTCGGACGGCCGGCCGGCCAGCGTGATTCTTCATATCTCTAGATCTCCTCGATCCTTTTTCTTCCACTTTCTTTCCGGGCCGGGACCATCAGATTCCATTCTCGCCTATCAAGACACGATTCCGAGCACCTCGCTGCTAAATCGCTAACTAATCTGTTAACTAATCGATCGCCAGATATTCAGTAGCTAGCTAGGTCAAAGGGCTACTGCATTTGATTAACCAATATAATCAGCGATTGAAGCTCTCGTAGGACAGATAATTTTTACTTTGCGGCAACATGATGATTGCTAGCTTTCTAGCAAATCCTGCTGCTTGCTTTCCCTAACGATCTCGATCCTGCCATCGTTTCTTGTTACTACTAGCAAGTAGGAGTACGTGCGTGCTGAGGGCTGAGGCAGACAGGATCGAGCTGCTTTAGGTTGAGGATCGTGGAATGGCTAGGCCTTAAACTGGTGCTACACGAGACGCACTTGTCATGGCGGCACAGGCCGGGACAGGGTTAATCAATCATGTCCATGCCCATGCCGTTTCGCGTCGCTCTCTTTCCATGTTCATCCTTACCCTTGGCGTGCATAACTTCATCGATCAACCAGACAACCACTGCATGTGTAGATAGATAACTAGATAGCTAAGACCTGCCCAACTCAGATGAAGACGGCACACACATGCATGCGTGATGGATTGACCCATCGACCGAGTGCTTAATTATTACTGAGTGCGGAGTAGGTACACAAGTACGTGCATGGCGCGGCGAGGTACTCCGGCGCATGGCCGGGGAGAGCGATGGATTGATTCGTCGGCAGAGAGGGACGTCAGACGTGTCCGGCTCGAACGACCCGTGGCCGTGGCAGCGGCTGGTTTTATGCATAGACCGTGGCCTTTGTGTCGTGTCCCGTCCCTGCGTGCAAAGTTCCCAACGGCAACTATGCTGGCCGGCTTTTTCTACGGCCGGCCACTTGCTTCGCCTGGCCGTCCGTGGGGTGCATGCACGAGCAGGACAATGCCATGGCATGGCAGTGGGTGGCACCAAAGCATGTACTCTAGGAGTAGGAGATGCGTGATCTCAAGTGGCATGGTCAAAAGTGGGTGACGCCTGGCTGCCGCGAATGTCTGCACACATATCCGGCAAAATCTGGGAGCTGCAGCTAGCTAGCTTTCCCGCTGAAAGGACGGCAGGCTTGGCCAGTGGCGCGCACAGTGGCGGCCTGGATAGCTATAGCTAGCTAGGCGTCGTCCTGGCATGCTCTGCTCCATTGCTGGCTAGCTACCGAGCTAAAGTAGCTAGCCTCGTCGCGTCGTGTCATCGATCTGAAAATATCCCGCAAGAATAATCCGATCTACTGTACTACTCTTACTCTACTCTACCGCGAATCTATGGACCTAGGCTCCAGACTTTTGATCAGTGTCGTACGTACGCGCAGGTACTACAGTGTCGCCCACAACTTTCATTCAACTTGGATAACCGTGTATGGCATCCCGACACGTACGCCAGGTCCAGACCAGACATGCGTAGACAAGGAGCCAGTCTCTTCTGTAGCCGGTTAGGTCTAGCGAGTGAGTGTACACTAGTAAGTAGCTAAGCTAGGGCGCACGCCGATAATGGTTCGGTTTGGTTTGGCTCGGTTGGCGGCAGGAGTGACAGACAGGTGCGTGCCCATGCCATGCATGCAAGCGGGCGCACGCTAAAGTACAAGCCCGACCGATCACGTCGCTTGTCCTTGCCCGGCGACATGTCGGGACATTCCTTTTGGCCCTGCCGCGCCCCGGCCCCGGCACATGCTCGCCATTTATTCCCACTCCGGCGGTCCGGCCGGCCCCGCCGCCGCACCACCTGCCCCCACTCGACACAGATCCGGTCTTCCCGACCATAGCCAGCTCCATCGCTACACCATGCACGCACGAGCGGGAGGGACGAACGTACGTGCGTGTCCTCGGATCGATCGCAGTCGTAACAAAGCGATTCGTTGCGTCGATCGAACAGATCCGTCGTCGGTGTCTCCCCCACTCGGCGGCCGTGCGAGCGATCGCATTCCGCGAAAAGGCCGGCGGATAGGGTTTGCAAGCATCTGCGACCGTGGCCTCTCGACGTGCGCGCTCGTCCATCCATCCATCCATCGGTCAATGCATCACGGACATTCGTGTTTTTACACCCTCCCTTTTCCGCTTCATCCAGCACTCCGCGAAAAGGCCGGCGATAAGGATGAGGATGCTGATTTTCTCTTTTTTTTTTCAAAGGGAATGATGCTAATTTCCTTGAAGGGAGTGTCTACGTCTCAATGGACCGAGACCTTTGCTTCACTTTGTTGGGCTCTTACCCACCTTTGCTTCTAGACTTGTTTGTTTGTTTGTCTTTTTTGGACTAATTAATTGAAGGGCAAAGTTACAGCCTCCACGCCTATGAATTTTTTTTCCTTCTTTTTGCCAAACAAAGGTGATGATAAGTACTCCCTCCGATCCATATTAATGTACTTAAATTTGTCTAGATACACATGCATCTAGTCTAAATACTTAATTAGATACATACGAATCTAGACAAAGTTGAGTACATTAATATGGGTCGAAGGTAATACAATTTACATGGATTGCCGAAAAACAATGGCCGCTCACCTTCGATCAGAGCTGTGACTTTTGCGATCTGTTCCGTCCCCTTGGCAAATCCACCTGCCCTCACAAAAAAAATAAACAACAATATTGGGTGAGATATGATAACACATAACACACAACATGATTATGCTGGCAAAAAAGTTATTATACTGCCAAGGATGAGCTAGAGCACGGATGGAGTCAACAGAAATGTTGTGTGCTATAACCATAGACAATAATAATTCTCTGACCATGTTGTACAACTAGCACTGAATGTACAAAACAACCGTTGCCGTCAACAGAATAAAATAGCACTCAATGTGCTATAACCATTTTCTGCCTCTAAAATTAGAACCACTGTATTATTTTTAGGAATCTCTCTGCCCCTGCTGTGTTATTTCTACTGCTTCTCCTACGGATAATAGCTCCTGCTCCTAAAGACCATAGCATGGCGGGGAGAGGCTTGCGGGGTAGAAAAGGAGAGTGGAGTCTTTCGATGTAGCCTATCTGATTTGGATCGCAGGAGCAGTCTGGATCCCCTCCGTTGTTGCTCCTAGTCTCGTCGGCGGCAAGTCGTAGTGTTTGGTCGCCGGCAACAACCGACGCATGCATCATCGATCCGCCTGCCCCCCCCCATTGTGCGGCCTTCCTCTCTCTCTCTCTCTCTGTGTGTGAAGAGGACCATTTCAAACACTGCGAGTGACGTGGTGGAAACAAGAGTGTTCTAGATACGTTCTGCTTGGTCCACATAGCAAAGATAATAATTTACAAAAATGATTGATACAATGTAAATGTTGTTTTTTATTATTTTGTGTTTCAATTTGAATGTTTACAAAAGGTCTTTGTAATATACAAAATTGTAGGAACATAAAAAAATGAGATAGGAATGAATATTTTTTGTAAACGACGATTTCATAAAAAATATAAAATAGTCTCTTTATAAAAAATGAAAGAAATCAATACTCTGAAATCCTTAACTAGCTAAAAATTGTACAACTATTGACTGAAATAAAGCTCCCTTTTGTATTGCAAAAAATAAACAAGCAAGTGCCGCCGACTACCCCTCTCCCGGACAGTGCTCTCGTCGTACAAACAAAGTTTATTGTTTTGCCGTGCAACTACCGCCGTCTTGCCTCTCTTGAAAATAAACTCAAGGGGGTAGCAACTCAATGTTTTGGTGTTCGCTGGCGGTTGAGTTTGCACACATCTAGTTGCGTGTGTGGTGTTGGCCATGCAACTGCCGTTGTCCGCTACTTCCCCCTCTTGAGCTCATTCACACTCAAACAAAAAACTCGGGGCTTAGGGGGTGCGGTTGTATGTCAACTCGGTTTTATGGACATGCGGTTGCAGTCGGTTCTATAAACATGCAGTTGCAGTCGGTTTCTATGGACATACAATTGCGGCCGACTCTATGGACATGCGGTTGTATGTCAACTTGGTTTTATGGACATGCGGTTGCGGTCGGTTCTATAGACATGCAGTTGCAGTCGGTTTCTATGGACATACAGTTGCGGCCGACTCTATGGACATGCAGTTGCGGACTTTCTATCAACATGCAGTTGCAGCCGATTCTATGGACATGCAGTTGCATTTGGTTCTACAAACATGCAGTTGCAATCAGTTCTATAGACATGCAGTTCCGATCGGTTCTACAAACATGCAGTTGCGGTCGGTTGTATGGACATGCAGTTGCGGTCGGTTATGTGGACATGCAGTTGCGGTCGGTCCTATGGACATGTAGTTGCGTCCGGTTCTATGGACATGCAGTTGTGGTCCGGTTCTACAAACATGCAGTTGCGCTCGGTTGTATGGACATGCAGTTGCGTTCGATTTTAGGGACATGGAATTGCGGTTGATTCTATGGACATGCAGTTGCGACAGGTTTTATAGACATGCAGTTGCGGTCGGTCCTATGACATGCAGTTACGACCGAATCTATGAATATGCAGTTGCGGTCGGTTCTATGGATATGCAGTTGCGTCCGGTTCTATGGACATGCAATTGCGGTCAGTTCTATGGACATGTAGTTGCCTTCGGTTCTACAAACATGCAGTTGTGCTCGATTCTATGGACATGCAGTTGCGGTCGATTCTAAGGACATGCAATTGCAGTCGGTTCCATGGACATGCAGTTGCGGTCGATTTTGTAAACATGCAGTTGCGGTCGGTCCTATGGACATGTATGCAGTTGCGACCGGGTCTACAAAACATGCAGTTGTGGTCGGTACTATGGGCATGCAGTTACGGTCGGTAGTATGGGCATGCAATTACGGACGGTTCTATGGGCATGCAGTTGCGTCCGATTCTATGAAAACTTATAAAAAATGTAAAAATGTGTATGGAAAATTATAAAAAATGTAATTATACAAAACTGTTAATCATATATTTAGAAAACACTAAACCTATATACAAAATATCCAAATGTATAATGTATGTGAAAAAATAGTCATGAACAAATACCTGTTTAAAAATATGAATCATGTATCTAAAGAATATTTGCATAACCGCTGATCATGTATATACAAAAATGCGCATATATTCAGAAATGTTTAAAAAAATATTATTAAAATAAAATACATACCATGGATTTGAAAATAATTGACGTACACAAAGAATGTTTATTGTGTACTGACATAAAACATGCAAAGAAACAAGGAAAAAAGAAGAAGAAACACAATAAAAACCAAATATAAAAAGTCAAAACCGAAATGGAAAATGAAATCCAATAAAAACCAATCAAACAATGAAAACAAAAAAAAGTACGCTACCTCTGACCATTCATTTTTTTTCCGAGGGGTCTCTGACCATCCATCTATGTACCTGTGAAACAAAGGCCTACGTGCAACGATTAAAAAAACGAAAAATCACCGAAAAGGGCTTTGTCGCCAGCCCACCACGAATCTTTCTGTACAGACAGAGCGCCACACAAACAAATAACGACCTGGGCCGTAACGGACCGGAAGCGTGGGGACAGACACGCCGCACTAATCTTAATGCGCCTGGCTGATCCGACGGCTAGCTAGTCGACTAAGACCTAGTTAGTTCTTAGTCGACTGAGAATTAGCCGGACCGTTCCTGGAAACAAAGCGAAAGATTATCCGTTTCCATCATTGACTAAGAAAGAAGCTTTCGGTATACTCTCTACGTTTCAAATTAGATGACTTATATTTGTTCTCCAATGAGGCATCATCGCGTTCGAGTACCGACGATATAAAAGTTGGCCTTTCGAGTACCTTTTTTTAATCGGTTCCAAAATTTATTAAAAAATAATAAAATTACTCGTCATCGCTTCCGATTATTCCTGCCCGTAGCAACAAGGCGTCATCGCGTAGCACCAACTAGCGACCAACCTCGCACTCACACGCAATGATGCAACACACGATCCAATCGTCCATCCAAGCCCGTGCCGACGAACCCTACCAAATGCAGACACGCAGAGTAGGCAATAGAAGCGGTGGCGAGGTGGGGATGATAGCCAAACAACGGAGCAGCCCAGCACCCAACAAGAGTACACGCACCAGTGCGTGATCGAAGGAGGCGGCCTGTAGGAGCGGCGACGCCAAGCGCACGCTAGGCAAGGGCGTGGCTTGACCGCTTGAGTCATCCGAGCCTCCGAGGGCAGACTGCAGGAGCGATCCCGACGGCCAACAGAAACGATTTATCTCTTCTATTGCAAAAGAAGGATCGAAATGTTGTTCAGGTATGTGATAGACTGTGTTATATGTATCTAGTTGACTTGTTATGTTTTGTTCATGTAAACACACTTGGATCTAAACTCGCAATTTTAGCTTTACAGATAATGTCATTGGTTAAGGATATGGGAACACGTTTAATCAATTGGAGAAATGATGGTTGGAAGCCACCCTTGGAAGATGTCAAAGCATTTTGCACAAAAAATGAATTTCCAGTACCAAATATGGGTGAAACCTTTACAAAATGGAAAAACTGAAGAAAATGTGAAATAAACAATGTCACAGCTGATCATATTTTTCAAGTGGACCCCTTCTATGTTGTTATAGATTTCATCATTACAGAGTTCGATCACCTTTTTAATGGGGTATCCTCAGGGCTGCTTCAGAACTTTTCTTGTTTTGATCCGAGAGACTCCTTTTCTAGGTTAAATGTGAATAAACTTGCTCGACCCACAAAGATATAATTGGAGGATTTCTGTAATTATGAGCGTTAACACATAAAATATAACCTTGAGCTATTCATTATTCATATGAGAAGAACTGCAGACTTTAGAGCTTGACATGATATTGAAAATCTAGCTAAAAATATGGTTGAACTTGCACATCATGTTTCCTACTGTTTATCTCCTAATTGAGTTGGTATTGCTACTGCCTTTAGCGACGACAACAATAGAAAGGGTATTTTCAGTAATGAAAATCATTTAAACCGAGTTGTGCAACAAGATGTGTGCTAGTTTTCTTAATGACTTGATGGTGTGTTACATTGAGCGAGGGATATTCAAAAATATTGATTTGGCAAAATTAAGGAAGACTTCCAAAAAAAAGGGTAGGGCACTGCCATTGCCCGGATCTTCGAGACGCCTCTAAATCTTCCTTATCGGTATGATTTAGGTTGTTCTTCTACTCAAATATGTTTACAGTTTCACTCTATTTAGTCATGATGTTTAGAATCATATAAAAATATTGATGTGCACCGTTAGTATGTATTATCTATATTCTATTGCACCCAAAAAATTATGTTTAAGAGGTCGCTCCACTTTCAAAATGTTTCGTCTTCCGCCACTAGATATAGTACCAACAGCGTTCGCTATCGTGGCGGGCGCCGCCGCTAGCAGCACGTGAGCCTAGCCATACTACATTTTGGAAAATTGAAGCGTTGCTAGTATCGATAACTAAAAGATTTTAAAAAATAAAAATTCGCCCACGGCCAGCCTCCCCTGCGCGTTCATCTTCTTATATACTCACTCGTGGATGCTCTCATTCTCTCTATATTTCCCTATCGATCCTCGCCGTTCCAATCCTCCACTGCTTCTCCCGTCGGCGATGGTTCATCACTTGACGAAATTTCCCATGCTCCCTTACGGCAAGCTGGTGGTTGGTACCTTGAGAGCGGCAGGCATGACCTCGCTGTCCCCTTCTGCCTCATCGTCCTCCCCTTTTGTCTCACCATCCTCCCGTTTTTCTTGACGTCCCCTTCTGCCCCGTCGTCCCCTTTGATCCATATTAATTATCGCTAAAAAGATATTTATTTATTTATTTATTTATTTATTTCTGTGCTAGAGACATCAATTTCAGCAATAATGTATGGACTGGATATATTAACATTTTATTTAATGTACATATTAAAATATCTGTTTTACATACACATTTTAATTTTTGGTATACATCTAAAATATATTTTTATACCCATTTTATTTCAAGTACATGTTTTCATGCGTAATTTTATCATACACATTTTACATTCTTCGCATACATCCAAAAGATTGTTCTTACACATATTCAACATTTTGTTGAATCCTTTTACAATTTCTCATCCACATTCTACCTTTTTTTATATTCATCAGAGCATTTATTTTTTACATATTTTCATTTTTCAGATACATATTAAAAAAATGCAAGTACATTAGTTTTAAAATAAACATTGAACATGTTTTAAATACATGAAGGTTTTTTCATACACAATCACAATTTTTGATAGAACAAGTATTGTTTTAAATATTTAACTATAATTGTCCCCAATAAAAAAAACAGTTCGAATGGCTGTAACTTAAAAAAAATCTATGAATGCGTGGCAGCAAGCAGAGTGGTGGCCCGCCTGACCCCCCATGTACACAACAAGGCGTACTACTCGGTTATCTGGCCCATTTACAAGGCGCTGCCTGGCAAGGCGCTTAAATGTTGAAAATTCTTTCAATACAATGAAAAAAAATACAAAAAGGTTTCTATTTAGCCTAATGATGGTGGCCGGCCGACGGCCAAACCTTAAACCGGTCGGTCCAAGGCCCACTTGTGTCCACTTTCCCGTTTTTGTTGCATCTGACACATGATAAATGTTGCAACCATAATATAAAATGCTACTATCTGTACTACTATTATACTAATATTATTATATTGATTTATGTTACTTTTTGCTAAACGGATGTACTTAGTAGTATTTTAGTGCTAAATACATTCATTTGGTAGCATGATATAAAAATGTTACTAATGATTTTTACTACAACAAAAAAGATGAAGTGTGATCGGTGATGAAGGGTCCCGAATTTTGTTGCAACCATTATAAAAAAAGCTACAAGCGTAGATTAAATTTGCTGCTACGAATTGATGGTAAATATGGTACGTAATTTTTTTATCAGATTTTTTGTTACAACAGTGAATTTTTTTATAAAAATGCACACAATAAATTTTTGTTGCATCCATGTATCAAAAAAGTTGCAACCGATAGTAAAAAATGGTAACACCAGCGACTAAAATTTGTTACCACAATTTTTTTTGCTGCAAAAAACACCAAAAATAAAAATGTTGTATCTGTGTACCAAAAAGATTGCGAAAGTACCGCAAATGTTGCAAAAATACCGCAAATATTGCAGTAAAAAACGAAGGGATACGTGCAAATCTAAACCGTTAAATCGCGAAAATCAAACGGTCCGCATTTTGACCGGCCGAACCGGAGCGCCGGAACGGCCGGCGCAGAGCGCCGCCCTTCTATTTAATGATGAAACTGAAATGTATAAATAGAAAAGACTCCTTCCAACTTGCTTTAAGCGATAAATATATGCACCCATGGATAACGAGCAAACGCACGCCGGGTTGTGTCATCATTTCCTTCAATGGATTGGAAGTTCATGTAAGGCATTAGTGCTCGGCAGAAACGACAGGCTTTTGGTGTTTATGTTTTAATTAATACCATAGGCTTTTATCTTTAAATTATTATGATTCATACAAATTATCTCTGCAAAAGTTTAAAGAGTATTTTGAATAAAATGTTATAGGCTTTGAAATATATTCAAGAATATGAAACATATCATGAATTTTTACAAAGGTCCATGAATTTAAAACAATGGAAGGAATAATTTTATTTTGTGAATTTTTTATATTTCTTTTAAATTTTAAATTTCAATATAAAATCTTGAATCCTGAAAACTTTAATAATATCAATTTTAAATGGATGAATTAAAGAAATGTCTTGTTTTGTTTAACTTTTTATAAAGTTAGAAAAAATCATTCATTTTGCTAAGTATTTTAAGATATGAAAAGTGTTTATGAATATGAAAACATCCATGAATTGAATCTATGCTCATATTCTACAATAGTGTACGAATTAAGAGAAAGTGTCAAGTCTTAAAATCTCAGAAGGATTTTCTGATTGGGCCGGTTCTTTTATCCTTTTATTCTTCTTCTGATATTTTCTGTTTTTGGTTAATTTTTCTTGTTTTCTCATTTAAACCTATAAGGATGCTGGGCAACTTGCTCCCAGGAAGCTCCCTCGATTGGGGCTTCGTTAGCCACCCGATCTGGCTTTCTAGCGTGTCTGAGCCATCAGGTCTTCACCTCATGGTCAAACCTGATTTTTACCTCGCAGTTGTTTTAGTTGTCCAATTGACAAGTGGGCTCACGCCAGGCGCTCGTTGGCTGGGTTGGCCGTTTCCGCGTGCAAAAGGTTTTGCCCAATCAGCTTGGCGCGCTCCGCACCCAATCACCCGCGTCTCTCCCCACTCCCACCCCACCCGCCAAACGAACCCTAGCCCCCTTTCTCCTTCCTATTGATCCCCACGAGCCGATGCACCCCTCTCCCTTCCGTGTGTGTGCTCGGCCAAGGACGCCGTCGTCCCCCGCAGTTGCTCCTCCGCCATCTTCCTCCTTTTCCTCCCGCTGGATCTAAGGCGTGCGGCTGCGGAGGCGAGCTTCTCCAGTGGCGGAGGCAAAAGGCGACCATATGGATCGGTCCCTGCAGGAGATAAAAGATCAGAGAGAGGGAGAGAAGGAAGAAGAGGAGGGAGACCCGGCCGTGGATGGGAGAGGGTCACCTGCCGGTGCCGGCAAGGTTAGGTGCGACCTGGTGGTTGGTGGTGGCTCGATCCACTTCTGAATCTTTCTTCTTCCACTTCCCCACTTCCTAACACTGAGCACCACTCTGGGAGCATGGGATCGACAACGGCGGCCGGAAGCCAAGAGGGATGGCCGAGGAAGAGGTGAGGACGCGGGGATTGAAGATGGTGTTCCTGTGTTCATCGCCTAGCCAAGGAAGAGGACGACGACGCGGGTGGAACATGTCATCCCAATGGTTATCGCCTTCCTTCTCCATGCTCCGGTTCTGCTGCTGGGTAAGATTCTTCTCCCTTCCCGTCAATGAGAGATAGTTACGGTAGTTAATGTGTCAGCTTGCTCCCAGGCTGAGATGAGGGTTTTCTCCACTGATTGTGGTGGCCTGAGGTGGAGATTGATAGCCAGATGCTTGTGGCTGCCACACTAAACGTGTTGTCTTACTGACCTCGAGGTACAGCCGCAATGGACCGTCTGCAAGGTATCAAGCCTGTTGTTCCTATTGTTGCAGATCATATGTGTTGGTTTGATGTATGTGTAAGAGAACAAAATTTGAATTGGGGAAGGGAGCTTTCAGACCAATCTAATTATCATTCGGTATGCAGATTCTTGTTTTTGTTCTTCTCATATTTTAGGCTGGGTGTATAAGCACTAAGCTGGGTGTATTAGCAATGATGGGGAGTTAATAATGCCTTGCATTTTTTTAGTGTGGATCATTGGATCTATCATGAAGATAAGCAAGCTGCTGGTTTCAGCAACGTGACATTTTTGTGCTGATTATTGAATTAACAAGGTATACTAGGAATTCTTCTACATCCAGATTAATGGGATGGATGGTTCTTCTATGTATAATGGTAGTGTTTCCTACACGATCTTTTGTTTGTCATGTATGCCATCACTGAGTATTGTAGTTAAGCTGGCTGTAGTAATCTTACATTCTATATGGATGATGTGGAGGTCAAAGATCTGTAAAATAATGTGCTAAACTCTTATTTGTGGGTCAGGTTAAAGATCCCATGTTACTTTGCTTGGTTTAAGTTTAGAAGTGACAATACAATGTTGGTTAACTCAAGTTTTTAACCGTATTTTTGGGTCATCCTTTTGTTCTTATCTGTATATTCTGTGCAAACAAATTATCTCACTCCGCAAAGTTGTATCTCTGGATTTTATGTTTTTTCCTGGTGCAGAACTGCAGATAACCCAATAGTTGTGCAAAAACAAAACTCACTTAGCAATGTTGTATCTATATATTATTATATTTTATGTTTTTATTTTGCAGATAACTCAAGAAGATTTTGAGTTGATGAAATATGCTAAATCAAGAAAACTCAAGGTTGGATCGGTCCACAGAAAAGAATAAGGTGAAACCTCTTGCATTTTTTACTAGCGCACACATGGCTATAAGATTGGGTAGCTGATGTTTATTTATTCACTCAATGTTGTGTTAGGATAATCTTCCCTCTGTCTCTAAAATCAGCTTCTCATGCAAGATCTTATCTTATGCCAAGTTATTTTATGGGTATCATTTTAAAATACCTATCTTTGTTCTTCCGCTTAGATACACTATCCTTATGTGCTTTTTTATAGAATCTAGAAAAACAAAGTGCTTTGCTTCTTTCCTTGCTTGGTCCAAGGTTCCAGGATCACATGCAGTGTGCATTGGACAGTGTTGCCGAGGGTCCAGTTTTCATTTTTCAGATTTTATAGTAGCAGAGATGTGTATAATATGGATAACTAAACTGGTGTTTAGGCGTTTCAGTGCAGGACTGCCACTTTCTCGATTAGTTAAATGAGCTGGTGTTTAGAGATTTCAGTGCGGAGTGATGTTTCGGTTTCGATTGCATGGCTTCGAGATGCACCATGAGGGCTGAAACGAGTCTTATGCCCAATTCTTTTCAACTTTTGATTCTATAAAATATGATTCTGCAAAACTTCCCACAGAATCAGTTTCTCACAGAATTGGCCATCGAGTTCTTTTCTAGATTGTAATATGAGATTGTCAAATAAGTTCAGTGTTGAAATGTCTAGAATGTCTGACGAGGGGGTGACCCCACGACTCCTACATGTGAGACTACCTGGTGCGTGTGAAGAAAGAAGGCCCGCTGGGAAGCTACGACAGGCCCGCGATTGGCCCAACCAAGCACCGACGTAGGAGTCCGCGACTAACATGGAAGGTGCAACTTGGCGTACAAGGCAGGACTAGAATTAGGAAACTACCTATGTAACCTAGCACAGACTCCCCGAGACTTAGCCTAGTATATAAAAAGGCTAGGAGGGGAGACGTCAAGAACATCTCAATACGCATCTACTCATCCTAGCCTTGCGAGAACTCGCCTTGGCCTCCATTGTAATCGCCCCCTCACATGATAATATCGAGCAGGAAGTGCTTATCTTGTTAGCCGACGAGTATCGTCCAACCTGTGCCTATCTCTATGACTAACCCAGAGTCCCTGACCATGGGATTTGCCGGGGTTGATCCCCGTCAATTGGCGCCGTCTGTGGGAACTACACAGGTTGGAATCACGATCTCGGCGGTCCCGCCCTCAGCAAACCAAGACTCGAGGACTAGAACCAGATCTAGCCCGCTCGAGGAATTCAAGATCACCACAAGCATCTCCATCATCTCATCAAGATCATCCAGCCTGCGGCCGAGCCAAGTCCAGCACCTCGACGACTGTCAGATCCATCAACAACGGAAGAGAACCCGATGACTCAGAAGGCAAACGCGAGGACCCTACTCGGGGACACCACTCGAAGAGCCGCGACGCGCGGCCGAAGACTCGCCCATCAGTCGACGACCCGCCGCCGCCCGGACTCCCACCACACGCCAAGACAACGACTCTGAAACCCAGACCGGAGAGTACTACGACCCCGATCGAAGGCCAGACGAATTCGCCAAATTCATCCGAAGCCAATCACTCAGTGACGGGATAGAACTTGACCCAAGAGTCCACAGCCGAGCAGAAGACCACTCGCACACCTTCCAAATCTCAAGGAGAAGAAGGCACGCCGGCTCCAGCAATCTCACAGCTAAAGAGCAACTGTAAGGACCCTACGCGATCCACTGTTTTGAAGACAGCCGAGGACATCTCAGAGCAAGCCACACCCTGGGAGATTGCCGCCTATTCGCCGAACTCTCCAACAGCCTCAAGGAGGAGAAGCAACGTGAAGCCAAACGCACTCGAAGAAGCACGCAGTCACCCGCACCAAGCGCATAGGAGCAATACCCCGCGTCCCAGGGACGAATCTGCATGATCCAAGAAGGAAGACCCTCGAAAGCAAAGCAAGACGCCAACACCCTGCAAGCCGAAGGAGCCGAAGGCCTAAAGATAACTGAAACCTACCAACTGAGCGGCGCTGAGACCAGCAACACCTTCTCACTGAGCGACCATCCACCTGCAGTCCCGAGGCCCGGGCATGCACCCCTGGTCCTCAAGGCTCAGATCGGAGGATACGACATGGACATAATTTTCATGGACGGAGGCAGCAGTCTCAACATAATCTTCTCCAGCACCCTACGCAAGATGTTAATCCCACGATCAGTTTGGAAGAAGTCAGGCACCACAATACACGGCGTAGTTCCGGGCGAAGCAGCCACCTCCATCGGAACAATACAGCTTGATGTGATCTTTGGCAGCAAGCGTAACTTTGAAAAACAAGCGCTCGAGTTCGAAGTGCTCGACTGACAGTCGCAGTATCACGCCATACTCGGGCGACCGGCGTTCGCACAGTTCATGGCGGTTCCACACTATGCATACCTCAAGCTCAAGATGCCAGGACCTGCAGGAATCATCATAGTCAAGGGAAGCTTCATCAAATCAGACCAGTGCGACTGCGACTTCCACAAAGTCTCCGACACATTTGGAGCCCAACAACAGCTCAATGAAATAGCTATGGTGACGGACAAAAGCATATTTCCACTAGCAAATAGAAGCGAGACAAAGGAATTCGGACGCGACTTCAGCGTCGACAGCGACACGATCACACACCAAGTACACCCAACAGACCTAGTGAAGACAGTCCGCGTATATGGCCACCTTCCAGAAGAGCAAGCAACCGTCCTCATAACTTTCCTCCGTGAAGAATGGAAATGTTTTGCCTGGTGCCCAGCCGACATGCCAGGAATACCACGAGAATTCGCGGAACACGCGCTTCACATCAAGCCAAACACGAAGCCAGTAAAACAGGCGTTGCGATGGTTTTCAGAGCCCAAACGCAGAGCAATCGGAGAAGAAGTCAACCGACTACTCGACGCACAGTTCATCAGAGAGACAAAGAAAGCAACATGGATAGCAAACCCAGTCTTAGTCCCTAAAAAGGACACCGAGGTACTGAGGATGTGCGTCGACTATGGGCCTATCAATAAGCATTGCCCAAAAGACCACTTCCCCCTGCCAAGAATCGATCAAATAATCGACTCCACAGCAGGATGCGACCTCCTATATTTTCTCGACGCATACTCAGGATACAATCAGATCAGGATGAAGGAAGAAGACGAAGAACACACTCGTTCATCACCCCCTACGGAGTATTCTGTTACCAAACTATGCCCTTCGGACTAAAAAATGCCGGAGCCACGTACTGACGGGGATCAACCCCGGCAAATCCCATGGTCAGGGACCCTGGGTTAGTCATGAGAGGCACAGGTTGGACGATAGCTCGTCGGCAAACAGGAGGACACGTTCCTTCTCGATATTATTGATGGGGGAGATGCGATTACAGTGGATGCCAAGGCTGGAGCGCTCAAGGCTAGGGTTACAGATGATATTGGTTGTCTTTTGCGTCGCCCCTCCTAGCCCTTATATACTGGGCTAGGTCTCGGGGAGTTCATCTATGTTTACAGGTAAGCTTTCCTAACCTTAGCTTGCTCCGTACGGCAGGTCTTCGCACCTTCCTTGTGAGTCGCAGACCCCTACGTCGGTGCCAGTTAGTGGGCCGAGGCTGTATCTTCATGGGCCTTCTGTCTTCAGGGACACCAGGTAGGCTTATCTGTAGGAGTCGTGGGGTCACCCCCTCGTTAGTAGCCCCCGAGTGCCTGGGGGACTCGAAGAGTCGCGCAGGGACTCGAGTACATCCGTTTATCGATAGCTTGTATGCGCGGTACAACCAAGGGTCGCTGGCAGCCTGGTGGACATAACAAAACCTGTTTCGAGGGATGCTAAGCTGAAAGGGCCCAAGGAGTCGACTGGTCGAGCCTTGGTGAATTGCGCTAGTGGAAAATACCGCAGTAGCCCAATCAAACCCACGTCTCTCGACGTGAGCTTGGAAAACTGGTGTCAAGCAAAAGTCCCGCCGCTTCAGGTCTTACGGTGTTCATTTGCCGCCAGTAATGTGCGTAGCCTAAGGCGCGTCCGCCCGGATTTTCTATCATGCGCAACGCATGGAAAAGGTTGGGAGTGAAATCGCTCTTCGGCAAGTCCCAGCCCGGCCGAACTTCGCAGCGGGGTCTTACCTACACGCTAATCTTGCGTGGCATCTGGGCACAGTGTATTGTGTTCCGGGAATGTGTGTTTTTGAGGCACGGAGCCTAATAGTATTGCACCCGCTTGGAACAAAACATCAAGCGAGTTGTTCACTCATTCACCCGTGGAGCTTGTTTCGAGTGCTCAGACGGGGGGGGGGGGGGGTTCTTTGCGAGTAGTCACTCGAATGACGTTTAGGCTCTTGAGGTGAGGGAGCACCTGAGACTCTAGCGCCGTAATGATCTTGATGATTTTAATGTTTGTCTTGCGTCGGGTTGAGGGAGCACCCGAGACTCTCGTGAGTGCGAGTGATCACTCGAGCACATTGCTGACCTTTGGGTGAGGGAGCACCTGGGACTCCCGTGATGTGCTCTCCCGATTGGAGTAAGATGTTTTTCTTTATTAGGAAAAAGATCTGATAGATAGAATCTCAGTTGGTATTCTTCGTCACTTGTCAGGATAATGATGCCTCTGTTTGATGGCTGTCAGGGATGCTCTGCCAGTGAACCGTCACGCCTTCATGGCCAGTCATAATGATGACCGCTGTGGCGTGCGGCAGGCGCTGGTTGAGTTTCCGATACGTGCGTTGGAAACGCGCGTGAATTGACGCGTCTCACGCACAGTGTGTCCCGTGGGAAAGCATCTTGGTCTTGGAATCTGAGACGTCTGCGACGTTTGGTCTTTGAATTAATTGCTGCTATCGTCTTGGCTTCTCCGCGCCGGGGAATTTTTGTTCTATAAATAAGCCTTTCTCTTCCAGCGTTTCTCCTCTATCCATCTTGCTACTTTGCCTCTTCCTTCTTCTCTTCTTCCCCTCATGACTTCCAGGCGGGGTGTTGGTCGTGGCCGTGTTGGTCGTGGCCGTGGTGGCCGTACACCACGCTCATGCCGTAGTGGTTGCCATGGTACGGCGCCAATGCCTTCCTCCTCTCCCTTGGAGGAGGGGTTCTGGCGCTATGATTTTCTTTTACGCGTTCGTGGCCAGAGCGCCAATCGCGTTCTTCTTTCCTCTGCTTTTTCCGCCATTGTCGTTGAACGTGGCTTAGATGGCTTGCTTCTGCATCTTCAAGGGAGCTGTCGATCTCCTTCTTATGTTGACCTTGATGTTGATAGCTCCCGCTTGATTTTTCTTGGCTCTGGTTGGAGTTTGTTTGCTCGGCGGATGAATTTTCGAGATGGCGATATGCTCAACTGTCGTTTTGATGGCGAAAGCACTGTCACTGTCCGCGCGTTCGACCCGAGCGGCAACAACATGGATCCGTACTGGCAGGAGTCGAGCAGCGACGGCTGCACAAGGTCGAGGAGTCCTTCGCCTGCGTCTTCAACTGCTTCCTCCTCCGGCGACTCTTCTGGTGCTGGTGCTGAGCCGTCTTCAACTGCTTCCCCTCTATCTCTGAAGAGGACCTCGATGTCAAGCCACCGGTTAAACGGACGCGGCAGGTGACCTTGTAGAACTGGAGGCGGCGGCGTCATCTTCGCCGGCAACTCGGGCGGAGCTGGAGAAGAAGCTAGTGGAACAGGAGAAGAAGCTGGTGGAGCATCGTCTTCAACTGCTCCGCAAATAAGTCGAGCTTCACCTTTTGTTATGTCATTGACATCATGAGCCTGCTTCTTCAACTTCTCCTTTGTCTGTGATGATGCTTGCTGCCTTAGCGCCAATCATCCCAGCATAGGCGCACATGTAGAAGTCATGATTCCTTGGGTGATTGATGCTGTAGGCTTTATTGACTGTTTGCGTCCTTTGTAACTAGGTTAGTTCTCGATGTAGTGAGGATTGCCTTCGAGTGATCAGAGCTGCCTTCTATCCAATGTACTTTGAATTTTTTTGTACTGAAAATGATCCTTGTGATGTAAACTGTGCTTGAGCTTTTGTAATGGAATTTACCTTTGGGCCTTATGCAACCGAAAACTGTGTTCGAGTCCTTGGCGACCAGGAGCTGTCTTCGAGTTCTTTGCAACCAAAAACTGTGTTCGAGTCCTTTTACGATCGAGAGCTTTCTTCGAGTCCGTCCAAACTTTGCACTGTGGGTTCTATCGGGTGCGCGACAGCGCTCTTGATGGGGGTAGCCTCCGAGGCTACGCTTGAGTCGGAGGGTCGAACGTAGGCTAAGTTTTGTTTTCCTTGTCGTTCTTCCGTTAATTTCTGTCTTTTATCGGGTGCGAGACAGCGCTCCCGATGGGAGTAGCCCCCGAGTCTTTAGGTGATCGTTGGCGATCAGATGAAGACTAGAAGAGTCTGTGTTCTGTGCTCCCTCCAAAATTTCTTCAGAGTACTTGGTGCTCCATCTGATTGTGGCCATGTCTTTTCGAGCCGTGTTCTCAGCAAGTGCGGCTGGCCTGGTATTTTTGCTTGGGATTTTTAAGCTTCGGACTGCGAGAGCGTTTCTCGGGGGGAGGTGGTGCTCGAGCCCCTGAGTGCTTTTGATGTAGAGATCGTTTAGAGGATAGCGTCTCTCGGGGGGATTTTATGCTTAAGCCCCCGAGTGCTTGGTTAAGATCGCTTAAGTGGTGATAGCGTCTCTCGGGGGGATTTTATGCTTAAGCCCCCCGAGTGCTTTGGTTAAGATCGCGTAGGCAATAGCGTCTCTCGGGGGGATTTTATGCTTAAGCCCCCGAGTGCTTTGGTTAAGATCACGTAGGCGATAGCGTCTCTCGGGGGGATTTTATGCTTAAGCCCCCCGAGTGCTTTGGTTAAGATCGCGTAGGCGATAACGTCTCTAATGTGCGAGGTGATGATAGTGATTTCTCGCCCTTCGTTGGTAAACCCCAAGAGGAAGGTGTGATGTAGCACAACAGAAAATTTCCCTCAGTAAAGATACCAAGGTTTGTCTCCAGTAGGACTCCGGAGATGATAAGTAGGTGTCAGCGGCGCAACTGACGCGGACCTGCACACAGACGCAAATAACTTTGTTCCCAACGAAGTTCAGAGAGGTTGTCAATCTCTCCGGTCTTGTTGTTCACAAAGGATCAAACACAAGGGATAATGATAGCAACTGAAAGTAAAAGCAGAAAAGTAAATGAGTGTGGAAACAGTGATGAGGATATGGACCGGGATACGTGATGTTCACTAGTGATGTCTCTCTCCCAAAAGACGATAAAACTGCTATGCGAGGTGAACAAATTACAGAAGGGCAATTGACAGGATTATGAACGCACCGCAATGCTAACTATGCTACAAAAGAAAGGAAGAGGCTCAAAAGCATGGGCAGAACGCCAAAATAAGTAGACCGAAATCAACCTGCATCTACTACTAATCATCCACCTTGAGATATCTATCCAGAACATCTCGCTGGTATTAAGTTGCGAGCCCCACCCAAAGTGTAAACCCAAAGCAACAGACAACTGCATTAAAAAGCACTTTGCGTAAAGTAAACAATCCTTGCAACCGCGGTTACAAGCACCGTTGTTTTCCCCCTTGTGGCAACAACACATCCCCTAGACTCATGTTTCTGTCACTCAAGCGTGTCATCAGGGGGGGATGAACCCACAATCGAGCATAACGTTCCCTCTTGGGGTTACTACCTACTACTTGGCCAAAGACATAAACAGCAACGGAGAACATGCAAGAATTACTTAAGAAAATAAAAATAAATGATAAGAACCAAATATATTACTCTATCACAATCTGAACATAATCTCATAATCCATCAGATCCCATCAAACTCAGCATATCAACAGCAGAAAGATTACAAAAGTGCCTCGATCATGTAGGGCAGCTCACGAGGTCTAAACCATGAAGAACAAAGAGGGGAGGAGAACATCACATAGCTACTGATCACGGACCCATGGTCCAAAGGAAACTACTCACGGCACATCCGGGAAGCATCCATGGTGGAGAGGAGACTCCCGGAGGTCGGCCCTCCCTCCGACAGGGTGCCGGGAAGAGGTCTGCTGGTGCTCCCGATCTCGGAAGCGCGGCGGCGGCGGAACAGAGGCGAGATCGCGAAAAAGGGTTTCTCGTCACGGAGAATATATAGGCGAAGGGGGGCAGCCAGGGGGGCCACAAGGGGTCCAGGCGGCCCCTGGCGCGGCCAGACCCTAGGGCGCGCCACCAGGGCGCCTGGGCCCCTAGTGGTGGCCCTCTGGCCCCACTCAGGTCCTTCCAGAAGGTTCTTCTGCGCTGAATTTTTTATCTGATTTTCCCGAATTTTTGGAGCACTTTTTATATGGGGGAAAACTGAAATAGAAAAACAGCAGAAAACAGGAACTGGCACTATGGTGCACTGAGTTAATAGGTTAGTCCAAATATGATCAAAAGTGTATGAAAGTGTATCTAGATCATAGCAATATCACACAAAACATGCATGGAGCAAGCAGAAATTATAGATACGTTTTGGACGTATCAACATCCCCAAGCTTAATTCCTGCTCGTCCTCGAGTAGGTAAATGATAACAGCATAATTTCTGTGGTGACATGCTAGCAACCATATAAGAACTTTAAAAAGTAAAGCAATCAAGGTTAGAGATTCAATTCAAGTCATAACATGCAAGAGTCTATATTAGAATTGAAACAAGTAACAAAAGAACATTAGGTGCAAGAGCTCTCGCTGTCCGTGACTCGAATGTCTCCAAATGGTGTTTGCGTGCAAGAAGGGGGATAGGGAATACGAGAAAAATATTTATTTGTTGAGAACTCAATCTACTAAAGTTTCACACTTGGTCTTTTTCTGGAATCTTATCTTGACTCGTCCCCAGACCACTAGCCAGGTACAAGTCAATTTGATCCACTCCTTTTTCAATATTTTGAGCACTCATGCAATGGATGAGCGTAAGCACGAGAGTTGACACTTAGGATGGCAAAGAGAGAAGTACGGAGGAGGAGGAAGACAAAAAAAGAATGAGAAATGCTCACATCAATGAGGACAATCATAGGCAAGAGATGCCAAATGATAGATATGATGTGACGAGTAGGGATTGCCATGCAACAGATGCACATATGAGCTAGGAAGCTCTCCAATGAAACTCGTGGGGGTGCATCTAACTTGCTCGCTCATGAAGACCTAGAGCTCGTTTGAGGAGGCTCATCCTTGGAATATGCAAGCCAAGTTCTATAGTGTGAAGGTCCCCACATAGCTATATGCATAATGATCATCTCTATGGAGTACAAGGATATAGAGAGAGTACTAGTGTGGATCTCTCAAAAGGATAGTATTGTTGCCCCTTTCTCTCTTTTTATATTTTTTCTCTTTTTTCTCTTTTTTTTGTATTTTTTGTGGCCTGATGTCTACGCACGCTTCTATTCTTGTAGACTATGTTGGGCCTCCAAGCGCAGAGGTTTGTAGGACAACAGCAATTTCCCTCAAGTGGATGACCTAAGGTTTATCGAACTCAGGGAAGTAGAGGTTGAAGATGGTCTCTCTCAAGCAACCCTGCAATTAAGATACAAAAAGTCTCTTGTGTCCCCAACACACCTAATACAACTAGGAGTTGTATAGGTGCACTAGTTCGGCGAAGAGATGGTAAAATATGGGTGATAGGTGTGGCAAAACAAAGTAATATAAATCTATAATAAAAAGTGCAGGAAGCAAACAAGTGGTAAACGTGAGCACAAACGGTATTGCAATGGTGGAAACAAGGCCTAGGCTTCGTACTTTCACTAGTGGCAACTCCCAACAACATTAACATAATCTAATCACATGATATTTCCCATAAAACATGCAATGGAGACGTACTCGGAGGTCATTACTTTGTGGTCAAGAGAGGACGAGAATTATGTATGGCTACAAAAGCACACCTCAAAGTTCGTAGTTCTCAATCTATGGATTTCCCAATGTCACCGCGGCCATCCAAAGAGAGTACCACAATCACCACAACATATCTAAAGGATAGTCAAAGACAAGCACCAAGAGACTCTCAATCTTCAATCCACACACAAAAGAGGAAATCACTCATGATAATATTCTTCTAACCCATGTCCAATAGACCGCTGTCACCTTGGTCTCGGGGATTATACTAGATAAGATCAATTGAGTACATCAATCCAATACATAGAGGAAGGGGAAATATCATGGGATCACCCTAGATTAACATAGCCAATGATCACAACAAAGATCACATCATGGGAGAGAGAGAAACCACATAGATCAAGATACAAGCCTTAGCCCCGAGGGGGAACTACTCACACATGGACATGGTGAGAGGAAGAGTTGTAGATAGAGAGGTGCAGCCCGGAGGAGATGAAAGAGACGGCGACGACGGCGGCCACGGCGGCGGCGGTGCCCACGGCGGTGGCCACGTCCCTTGGGGGCAGCGGCCCTTGGCCCCTTCTTCTTCCTTGGAGATGGTGCTGCTGTGGAGATTGATCTCCCCATCAAGACGGCTGCCAAGGGGAGGAATTTTCGTGGTGCCCTTTGACCTAGGTTTCCTCTCTTTATATAGACTCTCGGATTCCCGTCATCCAGATTACGTCTTCTGTATTTCGGGCCTGGAGGGAGCATCCGAACTTCGATTGGGCCGAATTCTATGTCTAAATCCACCGGAAAAAAATTACCTACAACTTTGTAGTTTTAAGTTTTTCCGTTTGAGACCGTATTCTAGCGTTTCCGAGGCGATCTTTAAAACCTGTCTGGTGGGGACAGATTTCGGGAGAGTTAGAGTCCAACTCCTACAAGGCTTCTTTTTGTGATTTTTCCTTTATCCAAGTAATTCCTACACATAAAGTACAAAAACAAGAACTTGTGCACTCTTGCAACCATTAATATATTAGTTCCAAAATATGTTATAAAAAGATATGAAAGTGTATCAAACGCATAGCAATATCACACAAAACATGCATGGAGCAAGCAGAAATTATAGATATGTTTGGGACGTATCATGGCCTCAATGGCTCTTTCTATTAAATATCATTTGTACTCTTTGGGATCTTTTATTGTGTCCACTTTGGGATCTTTTCCTCACTTAAGGGCAACACTCTATTTTACAAGAAGGTATAGGAAATCTTTCACACTTTACAAGGTACTCAAAATCATAAAGAAGATGTAACTATCATGATGTATGCAATGTATGTGTCTGCCAGTGTAGCAGAATATGCAATGATACCAGCGCGTCATGTAGCAATGATTAGGGAAAGGCCCCACTAGCATGCGGTTCATCGATCAAGCAAAAGCATGTATGACATGAAGATCAAGTCATGAAGAGGTGGAAGTTGCATGGCAATATATCTCGGAAAGGCTATGGAAATGCCTTGATAGGTAGGTATGGTGGCTGTTTTGAGGAAAGATATAAGGAGGCTTATGATGACAGAGCGTATCATGTCAAGGGTTTGGATGTACCGGCGAAGGTGGACACCAACTCTCGGAGTGAGAAGAAGGCAATGCACGGCACGGGAGAGGCTAGCAAAATATGGGAAGGTGGAAGTGTCAACTTTCAATACTTACATTAGTCTGAAGAAATCATGCACTTATTATCGGTAACTCTCAATCTAATAAGGAGGTTCACAAAGAGACAAGTACCCCGAGGAGGAGTGTATGGGGGTTTGGTTATCCTTGCGCATCCTCGACTCATGGTACGTGAGTGTACTCTAATATTCGATCCCTCCAAAGATTAGTGATCCATCTAGTAGTTAGAGTTCTCAACTAGTTTTTGTAGGTTTTGAAAATACACACGGATTGCCCAAAATACAACACCTATCACTAATAGGCTAAAGCTCTTGACACCAAAAGTTCAGACATTACTCACATCAATACCTCAAGACTATTGCAAGTTACTACTAGAATTAAATAGCAACCTCAATTACCTACTTCCAAGACAAAACACAACTCAGTGCAACAACCAACTCTCTTAACAAGATAAACATGAAAACTAAAGAGAGTTCCAGCAAAAAACTAAACAAAAGCCAAGGCTCTTGCTAAAGACAAACTAAGACTAAAACTAAACATGGCAGCAGCTACGAAAAGATAAAGAACACACAACAGCAAAAAGATAAGCAGGAAAAATCCTATAATGTGTTCTAGATTGGAGTGGAGCGTTTTTCTCTCCCACACAAAGTAAGATGGGGTCTAACTTGTTATGACCAGCAAGAAAAACTAAATAAAACTAAAAATAAAACCTAAGAGCGAGACGCTCCAAGCATAGCACATAATGCATGAAGTGATAAAAATATAGTGAGACGAAGGACGAACTGATGATTGTTGATGGAGAAGGGGATGCACGGGGGCATCCCCAAGCTTAGACGCTTGAGTCTCCTTGAATATTTATTGGGGATGCATGGGCGCATCCCCAAGCTTGAGCGCTTGACACTCCTGGATCTTCTTTCATCATCTTCCATCGCACATTTGAAAACTCCCTTCATACAAAACTCATCATAAGCTGATTAGAGAGGTTAGTACCCTTAATAAAATAATTTTTCCCCACTGGATATAAAGATATTCTTGAAGAACTACTGTTTCTCAAGAGTGCCAAAAAGTTTTTGCAAAGAAAAAGCAAGCTTAAGGTTTGCAAAAGTGAAGAGAGGCAAAACGTGGCAGAATCTGTGAAAAACAGAACAGCAGGTATTAAATATCATTTGTACTCTTTGGGATCTTTTATTGTGTCCACTTTGGGATCTTTTCCTCACTTAAGGGCAACACTCTATTTTACAAGAAGGTATAGGAAATCTTTCACACTTTACAAGGTACTCAAAATCATAAAGAAGATGTAACTATCATGATGTATGCAATGTATGTGTCTGCCAGTGTAGCAGAATATGCAATGATACCAGCGCGTCATGTAGCAATGATTAGGGAAAGGCCCCACTAGCATGCGGTTCATCGATCAAGCAAAAGCATGTATGACATGAAGATCAAGTCATGAAGAGGTGGAAGTTGCATGGCAATATATCTCGGAAAGGCTATGGAAATGCCTTGATAGGTAGGTATGGTGGCTGTTTTGAGGAAAGATATAAGGAGGCTTATGATGACAGAGCGTATCATGTCAAGGGTTTGGATGTACCGGCGAAGGTGGACACCAACTCTCGGAGTGAGAAGAAGGCAATGCACGGCACGGGAGAGGCTAGCAAAATATGGGAAGGTGGAAGTGTCAACTTTCAATACTTACATTAGTCTGAAGAAATCATGCACTTATTATCGGTAACTCTCAATCTAATAAGGAGGTTCACAAAGAGACAAGTACCCCGAGGAGGAGTGTATGGGGGTTTGGTTATCCTTGCGCATCCTCGACTCATGGTACGTGAGTGTACTCTAATATTCGATCCCTCCAAAGATTAGTGATCCATCTAGTAGTTAGAGTTCTCAACTAGTTTTTGTAGGTTTTGAAAATACACACGGATTGCCCAAAATACAACACCTATCACTAATAGGCTAAAGCTCTTGACACCAAAAGTTCAGACATTACTCACATCAATACCTCAAGACTATTGCAAGTTACTACTAGAATTAAATAGCAACCTCAATTACCTACTTCCAAGACAAAACACAACTCAGTGCAACAACCAACTCTCTTAACAAGATAAACATGAAAACTAAAGAGAGTTCCAGCAAAAAACTAAACAAAAGCCAAGGCTCTTGCTAAAGACAAACTAAGACTAAAACTAAACATGGCAGCAGCTACGAAAAGATAAAGAACACACAACAGCAAAAAGATAAGCAGGAAAAATCCTATAATGTGTTCTAGATTGGAGTGGAGCGTTTTTCTCTCCCACACAAAGTAAGATGGGGTCTAACTTGTTATGACCAGCAAGAAAAACTAAATAAAACTAAAAATAAAACCTAAGAGCGAGACGCTCCAAGCATAGCACATAATGCATGAAGTGATAAAAATATAGTGAGACGAAGGACGAACTGATGATTGTTGATGGAGAAGGGGATGCACGGGGGCATCCCCAAGCTTAGACGCTTGAGTCTCCTTGAATATTTATTGGGGATGCATGGGCGCATCCCCAAGCTTGAGCGCTTGACACTCCTGGATCTTCTTTCATCATCTTCCATCGCACATTTGAAAACTCCCTTCATACAAAACTCATCATAAGCTGATTAGAGAGGTTAGTACCCTTAATAAAATAATTTTTCCCCACTGGATATAAAGATATTCTTGAAGAACTACTGTTTCTCAAGAGTGCCAAAAAGTTTTTGCAAAGAAAAAGCAAGCTTAAGGTTTGCAAAAGTGAAGAGAGGCAAAACGTGGCAGAATCTGTGAAAAACAGAACAGCAGGTAGTAGAGAATTTTTTCGGGGCACTTCTGCAACTCAAATAAAAAAATTCAGAACATACGAAAGTTTCACAATTGTATAGAGCATTCTGTCAAAAAATTTCAGATCAAAAAGATGATCTGGTGATTTTATTCGAATTTTTCTGTCCAGGGACAGAATCTGTTTTCTGGACAGCATGTCACAACTTTTGCTTCCCTTATCATAAGAGGCTATAACTTGGCACAAAGCTGAAAAATAAAGATACAATGATGTTGCTACAGTAGTAAAAACATCAAGACACAACAAAAGCAAAAAGAAACCTAATTCGTTGTGGGCTGCCTTCCAAAAGCGCTTTCTTTTATGCCTTTAAGCTAGGCATGATGCAAAAGAAGAATCAAGTTTTATCAAGAGAAAGAGAATAACTAGCCCGTGTAACGGACTCAAAAGGTAACTTGATTTTCTTTCTAGGGAAGTGTTCCATACCTTTCTTGAGAGGGAATTGGAATTTTATATTTCCCTCTTTCATGTCAATAACCGCACCAACGGTGCGAAGAAAAGGACGTCCCAAAATAATTGGACACAAAGGTTCACACTCTATATCCATAACAATAAAATCAACGGGAACATAGTTGTCATTGACAATGATAAGAACATCGTCGATCTTCCCCAAAGGTTTCTTTACGGAAGAATCAACAAGACGAACTCCAAAAGAACAAGTCTCAAAGGGCTTCAATTCAAACATATCATAAATTCTTTTGGGCATAACGGAGGTACTAGCCCCAACATCACATAAAGCATAGCAAGAGAAGTTATTTAATTTAATTTTGATCATAGGGTCCCAACCATCATCTAGCTTCCTAGGTATGGAGGCTTCTACTCTAAGCTTCTCCTCCCTAGCTTTGATGAGAGCATTTGTGATATGCTCCGTGAAGGCAAGATTAAGTGTGCTAGTGTGGGGGTCTCTAGACATTTTGTGTAGCAAGCTAATAACTTCTGAGAGGGTGCAACTATCAAAATCAATATCACTACTATCAAAGGTGGTAGTAGTGTCGTCTAGGCTCACTTGTTTGAAACCCTCTATGTTCATAGGAGTTTCTTCATCTTCGGTTGAGGTATTAGCATCACCATTAATAGGTCCAACAGGACTAGGAGTGCATTGGGTGCTAATAGTTTGGGTGTCCTCAACAATTTGGATAGTGGCAACTGCGTGGTGTGTAGGAAGGCTCTTAATTCTATCCTCTTCCTCTTTTTCTCTAGTCCACCTTTCTTTAAGTTTAGCCATCATCCTAATATTTTTATTAATTTGCAATTGGATAGCATTAATAGGAGTGGCCTTATTCTCCTCAAGGGGAGAGGTTCTAATTTTAAGATCTCAATATCAAGGGCTAAGCTTTCTACCTTCAAAGAGAGATTATCTAATTTATTGAAGGCTTTTTGGGTAGTGATAAAATCTCTAAGCATGTTTTCCAATTCAGAAGAGGGGTTCTTGTTGCTAGGGTAGGTGTTGTTGTTCCCATAGTTGGATGGAAACGGTCTAGGATTGCTAGCAAAATTACCCCTATAAGCATTGTTGTTGAAGTTTTTTCTAGCAATAAAGTTCACATCTACTTGTTCTTGGGAAACCAAAGAATTTAAAGGGACATCACAAGGATCAATAGTGGGTTGCTTGGGAGACATAATTAAATCAACTTTTTCATTGAGAGAGGTAATTTACTCGACAGAGTTTACCTTCCTACCTGTTGGAGCGCGTTCGGTGTGCCATTGGGAATAATTGGTCATCATATCATCGAGAAGCTTCGTGGCAGCACCAAGTGTAGTTGACATAAAGGTTCCTCCCGCGGCCGAATCTAACAGGTTCCGCGAGGTAAAGTTCAAGCCTGCATAAAAAGTCTGGATAACCATCCAGGTAGTCAAACCATGTGTAGAGCATTTCTTAACAAGAGATTTCACTCGTTCCCAAGCTTGGGCAACGTGTTCATTATCCAATTGCTTAAAATTCATAATGTTACTCCTTAATTGGATAATTTTAGCAGGTGGGTAGTACTTCCCTATAAAATCATCTTTGCACTTATCCCAAGAATCTATGCTATTCCTAGGCAAAGATTGAAACCAGATTTTAGCTTCTCCCCTTAAAGAGAAAGGAAAGATCTTGAGCTTAACAATATCATCTTCTACTTCTTTATACTTTTGCATATCACATAATTCAACAAAATTGTTCAAGTGCAAAGCAGCATCATCTCCAGCACCAGAGAAATGATCTCTCATAACAAGGTTTAGCAAGGCAGGTTTAATTTCATAAGAGGTAGCTGAAGTGGCAGGTGTGGCAATGGGGGTGCAGATAAAGTCTTCGTTGTTGTGACTAGTGAAGTCACACAACTTGGTGTTTTCAGTGGAACCCATAGCAGCAGCAAGTGTGGCAGATTTTTTTTGTGATTTTTGATATAAGACACAAAGATAAAAACTGAAAGGTAAACTAACAAGACTAAAAAAACAAAGGTAAAGGGTAGTGTGCAACTCCCCTATCTTAGCACTCGGAGTCCCCGGCAACGGCGCCAGAAATTCTTTGCTTGATGTGCGAGGTGATGATAGTGATTTCTCGCCCTTTGTTGGTAAACCCCAAGAGGAAGGTGTGATGTAGCACAAGAGAAAATTTCCCTCAGTAAAGATACCAAGGTTTGTCTCCAGTAGGACTCCGGAGATGATAAGTAGGTGTCAGCGGCGCAACTGACGCGGACCTGCACACAGACGCAAATAACTTTGTTACCAACGAAGTTCAGAGAGGTTGTCAATCTCTCCGGTCTTGTTGTTCACAAAGGATCAAACACAAGGGATAATGATAGCAACTAAAAGTAAAAGCAGAAAAGTAAATGAGTGTGGAAACAGTGATGAGGATATGGACCGGGATACGTGATGTTCATGTGACGCCCCCAAAATCAATACGTGTACAGTAATCATACACACAGGGTACACGGCTGAGATTAGGGTGCCACGGTGATAATATCACAGCACAACACTAAACACAAACGGATAAACAAATATGTTACAATAGAGGGGGTCACGTGGACCCGAATACATAAGTCATACAAGCCATAATATCTGAGTACAGACATAGTTAGTCAAGTTTTGCCTTAAGAAGGCTAGCACAAATCACATCAGAGATACAGATCGAAAAGGCGAGGCCTCCTTCCTGGGATCCACCGAACAACTCCTGGTCAACGGGGAACTCGACGTCGTAGTAGGCGCCTCCGGGGTACTCCTGCTCCTGGGCTCCAACGTCGGCTGCAGCGGCCGATCAGGCAAAACAGTAAAGGAAATAAAGCAGGTGAGTATCTAGTATACCCGCGAGTCTTACGTCCGCTACTAAGCATTATGCATTGTATCAACGGAAAGAAGAGGCTGTATATAGTGGACTGAAAGACAGAAATCCAGAGCAAAGGTAAGAAGCTAGGCCTAACGAAGACTAGCATCTTTCGACGATGTCTTGCAGCATGAGGTAAGAATCAGCCAACAGTTTATATAAAACATAAAGTAACAATGCAACAGAAGTTGCTGCAGCATTGTATAATAATAAGTTGTAATAATTAGCAATGCCTCCGAGATCCCCTCCTCGACTTCCCTGCGAGGAATAAAACCCGGAACCATACAGTTTAATAATAATAGTTTCTAGTGGTAAGATCCAGCTTCAGCATAAAGCGTCCTGTTACCGTGGACACGGCTATTCGAATAGATTAATCTTCCCTGCAGGGGTGCACTTGTGTTACGCTACACGCACGGATCTCCAGGGTGGCGGGAACCTTGTTAGGGAACGCTCCACCGAGGCTATCCGATACTTCATAGCCCATCTTTCAAACTCAACAGAGAGGCCATCCGCCGGTCTAAATCCTAAGTACGCCGGGCCTTGGACCCCAACCCGAACGTACTCCTGCACGGTGCGTGGCTGGCCGGTGAAGTTAAAGAAAATCCAAATAAGACACCACCGCGCGAGCAAATAAGACAACACCACTTCCCGGCAATCAGCCCGCAGTACTGCTGACGTCTGAAGAGTCCTCGGACGACACTACGAAGCAAAGGAGCCCATAACTCGTAATTCCCACGGGTAGGTAGTGCGTACATGGCATATAGCCAACTCAAGACATTCACTGAACCATTTAGCATTTTAATTAACCCGCGTGACAACCATTATCGTTGCCTCGACTTAACTGACCCGCGGACAACGACAGCAGCCAGGACCACCAGTACATCGGTGCCTGCCCTGTCGTCCCACCAAGTCACTGCGGTTACCAACAAGGTGAACCGTCTCCTTACCTTGTCTCGCGTGTGCTCCCGAAGGATCTCGACTTTCGTGGTTTGGTAACTCTCGCGGCCAACGATCAGGGGCCAAGCACACCGGTACACTGGTCGTGCCCTCCCTGTCGTCCCGTCGCAATACCAATCGCGGGCACCGTTGGGTCGCCCGACTTCTTACCTTTAAGGACACCAGTTGGTTCGAGTCCCTACCATTAAGTGAAACCAGGAGGAATCACCCTCGATGGTACGCTTGAGCTGGCTTGACTGAGACATCAGCGGAATGAACTAAAGAGGTAAACCTCGTATCATCCCGGTGATGCTACGCTACTGAGTCGACGAGAGTGAAATACGAGTCCATTCCACTCGTAAGTCAAACTCGAAGCGACTCGGCAGAGTCTTGCCGTTGTAGGTTCCCTAGGGTGTCTGCATTGATCCGTACCTGTTGCAGTTGTAATATATCGTTCTCGCGATCACTCCCAGAGTGATCACAGCCCTCTATTCTGAACTTAGCTAACAATGCGCAGGGTTTACTGCTGAATAATGCATAAGTAATAATAGGCAGCATAGGATTAAAGGAAGGTACATCAAGGGGCGACAAAAACAGGCTATGCAATTGAATAGGATTGTAATTGTAGCAGCAGCAGTAACAATGCCTAGTGCAAGAAATGTACGGAAAGATAGGAGATATCTGGGGAAGAGAATGGCTCTGCTTGCCTGGAAGCTCGACGGTAGTAGTAGGGTCGTCGACGAAGTAGTCGTACTCAGCAGCGGTGTAGTCGACGGCAGCAGCGGGGTCTACCGGAGATTAAGGGGGGGGGGAAGAAACAGTAAATACACAACAAGCATATACAAACAGATGCATGACATGACAGATGAAATGTTAACGGTATTCTAACGCAGTGCAATGCACATTGCTCGGAACGGAAATTCATCTGAGGATGAACTACCGGCTCCGGATGATTACCGGACAGGGTGACCGGAGGGGGAAGGATCAAGCCGGAGGTGTCGTGGGTACCGGAAAACATAAGGGAGGTGTATCCATGCTAGTTGATCTATTCCGAGAAACATTCGTGTTCGGAATAAATTCATCCGGGCACTCTAACAGTACCGGACAATTTATCGGCCAGTCGGTCCGGAGGGGGATGGTTCGATGTTCGTTGTGTTAGAGGGGTGTGATAGACATACGGATAGTGTATTCGTATTCGTTATATTTTTCTGATCAATTTTCATGTATAAAGTTTTTGAATCCGAGTTACAGTTTAAAAGTTATTGAATTTCAAAGTTTTAAATCATTTAAATGATTTTCTGAATTTCTTTTATTATTTATTCAACATTATGCAGAACATTATCCAAAACATTATCCAAAACAGTGCCTGACATGTGGGACCCACATGTCAGCCTCTGTTTATTTATAAAACATTTTATTAAATCAGAAACAACCTCTGGGCCCACATGTCAGTGACTAGTTTTTATAATTTTATTTATTTCTAAATGACTTACAGCTGGGGCCCAGTTGTCAGTGTCACAGAGGTAATTATCAAGTTTAATTTAATTAAACAGCCCAGGGGGGACCCACTGTCAGTGACTTATCCGAGGGGGATTAGTGCTAAGCACGTATCTGACCAGGGCCCCCCGCATGGCAGCGACTGGGAGGTCCGCCGGAGTCGCGCCGACGACTGGACTCCGGCGAACTCGAGCTAGCGCTCGATTCCGACGGCCAAACTCGACGCCGTTTGTTTCTATGGGTTCGGGGAGACGCGTCACTTCGGGCCACGGTGGGGGAGGAGGTCAAGGTGGACACAGTCGAGCACGTGGTCAGCAATGGCGGGAGGCCGAGCTCGGGCGTCCATGGAGTCTTGCGTTCCGAGACGAAATCGAGCGCTGCACGGGGTGGAATTGAACCTACGGAACACTACGAACACGTGAGTGCCAAAATCGTGCGCTGGAACGGCTTGGAAGCACGGCTACGACGACGAACCACGGCGGCCGGAGCAGCTAAAAGGGGGGTTTCGTCTACGGCGCTATCGGGACTCAACGGGCGGTTGGGGGTGGTGAGGGTGCTCACCACGAACGCGTCGGGGTTGGCAGCGGGCTCGGGGAGGGCTTGGAGCTGCCGGAATCGGTCGCCGATCTCGGCGGCTGGAGCTTGAAGACGACGAAGATTCCGAGTGCTGTGGTGGCTCCCGGCAGCAACGGGCTGCACTGGAAGATGGGGTCGACGGCGGCGAGTGTGATGGACACGATGGCTTGGGCTAGTTCGTCGAGTGGCCGCGGGTGGCCACGACAGTGAACGGCGGCGGCTCGGGAGGATTTTCCCCGAGGCGAGGAGGAGGGGAATGGGGGATGCGGGGTTGTCCAGGGGGTCGACCGGGGTGGCCTTATCCCGTCGGCGTCGGGAGGGAGCAGGTGGAGGCGGGGCCAGCTCGCCAGCGTCGTCGGTGAGCTCGGTCGTACGGGAGCAGGTGGGGGGGGGGGGTGGTTGGGGAAAGAAGACAAGGGATGGGGGGTGGGCTGGGCTGAGGTGGGCCTCGCCGCACGCGAGCTTTAATCATTTTCCTATTTTCTCTAATTTTCCATTCTGCCCTTTCTGTTAGTAATTAATTTAGTGCCTTTTGCATTTTTGTAAAATGTGTTACCTGGTCCATAATTAGTCATATATATTCCTAGGGTGCCACAAAAAGTTTAGGCTTAAAATAAAACCATTTACTATTTCTTTATAATATTCAATTGTCAAATGGTGTTGTTTTGCTTGGTGTTTGAATTGTTTGAATTTTTTAGTGGCAAAATAAAATACCATAACCACATGGGCATGACCCAATGATTATTAGTGATTTTATAAAAGTGGTCCCATGATTTTTGGACAAAGTTTAATTGCAACATATTTTTCATAGCAACCAAAAGGCATTTTTGAATATGATCAAAAACAAAGTGGGTCATGGCAGGGTTTGCATAGTGATTAGCAACAGTGATTAGTCCACAGTAAAAGTGATTACTGTTACTGATTCTGAGGGTGTTACAGTTCACTAGTGATGTCTCTCTCCCAAAAGACGATAAAACTTCTATGCGAGGTGAACAAATTACAGAAGGGCAATTGACAGGATTATGAACGCACCGCAATGCTAACTATGCTACAAAATAAAGGAAGAGGCTCAAAAGCATGGGCAGAACGCCAAAATAAGTAGACCGAAATCCAACTGCATCTACTACTAATCATCCACCTTGAGATATCTATCCAGAACATCTCGCTGGTATTAAGTTGCGAGCCCCACCCAAAGTGTAAACCCAAAGCAACAGACAACTGCATTAAAAAGCACTTTGCGTAAAGTAAACAATCCTTGCAACCGCGGTTACAAGCACCGTTGTTTTCCCCCTTGTGGCAACAGCACATCCCCTAGACTCATGTTTATGTCACTCAAGCGTGTCATCAGGGGGCATGAACCCACAATCGAGCATAACGTTCGCTCTTGGGGTTACTACCTACTACTTGGCCAAAGCAATAAACAGCAACGGAGAACATGCAAGAATTACTTAAGAACAAAAATATAAAAGATAAGAACCAAATATATTACTCTATCACAATCTGAACATAATCTCATAATCCATCAGATCCCATCAAACTCAGCATAGCAACAACAGAAAGATTACAAAAGTGCCTCGATCATGTAGGGCAGCTCACGAGGTCTAAACCATGAAGAACAAAGAGGGGAGGAGAACATCACATAGCTGATGATCACGGACCCATGGTCCAAAGGAAACTACTCACGGCACATCCGGGAAGCATCCATGGTGGAGAGGAGACTCCCGGAGGTCGGCCCTCCCTCCGGCAGGGTGCCGGGAAGAGGTCTGCTGGTGCTCCCGATCTCGGAAGCGCGGCGGCGGCGGAACAGAAGCGAGATCGCGAAAAAGGGTTCTTCTCCCGAGAGTTTCTCGTCACGGAGAATATATAGGCGAAGGGGGGCAGCCAGGGGGGCACCAGGGGTCCAGGCGCCCCCCTGGCGCGGCCAGACCCTAGGGCGCGCCACCAGGGCGCCTGGGCCCCTGGTGGTGGCCCTCTGGCCCCACTCAGGTCCTTCCGGAAGGTTCTTCTGCGCTGATTTTTTATCTGTTTTTTCCCGAATTTTTGGAGCTCTTTTTATATGGGGGAAAACTGAAATAGAAAAACAACAGAAAACAGGAACTGGCACTGTGGTGCACTGAGTTAATAGGTTAGTCCAAATATGATCAAAAGTGTATGAAAGTGTATCTAGATCATAGCAATATCACACAAAACATGCATGGAGCAAGCAGAAATTATAGATATGTTTTGGACGTATCAGTCTCTCTGGGGGATTTTATGCTTAAGCCCCCCGAGTGCTTTGGTTAAGATCGCGTAGGCGATAGCGTCTCTCGGGGGGATTTTACGCTTAAGCCCCTGAGTGCTTTGAGATGGCCGTATTTGGGCAACATATATTTTATTGCGGTCGATCGGCTACATGAGTAGTCAGTCATGTCTTCCTGATGGGGACTATGGATAGAACAGTCGCAAGTTTGCTACGTTCCATGGGTTACCTACGTCCTCGTCTGTCTTCAGGTTCTTCAGCCTGTAGGCGCCACCTCCGATGACTTCTGAGACTATAAATGGTCCTTCCCATTGGGGGCAAGTTTATGGACCTTCTCTTGTATTAGCCGTAGGACTAGGTCACCTTTGTTTAAAGGTTCTAGTGCGCAAGCGATTGCTTTGGTAGGTGCGTAGCTTGTCCTGGCACCCCTCTGATTTTGCCAGGGTTTTATCTCTTGCTTCGTCCGTTGTATCTTTGTCATCTTGTAATGCTTCTTCTGCTTCTTCTTCTTCGTACCCGGTGACCCGCGGCGCTCCGAACTTGAGGTCATGTGGTAGCACTGCCTCTGCCCCGTATACCATGAAGAAGGGTGTGTATTGGGTCGTGGTTTTTGGTGTAGTTCGTAGGCTCCATAGTACTGCGGGGAGTTCTTCTACCCAGTTGCCGGCAGCTTGCTCGAGTGGTGCGAGGAGCCGCTTCTTGATTCCCCCGCATACAAGGTCGTTTTCTTTTTCCACTTGGCCGTTGGACTAAGGGTGCGCGACTGATGCATAATTGATTTTGATGCCCAGTTCTTCGCAAAAGTTCTGGAATTATGCGGCTGTGAAGTTCGTGCCGTTGTCCGTGATGATGTTGTGTGGCACTCCGAACCTGAAGATGATCGATTTGATGAAGTTGACAGTCGTGAGGGCTGTGGAGCTGGTGATGGGCACTGCTTCGATCCATTTAGTGAACTTATCGACTGCGACGAGCAGGTGTGTCCTTCCGTCCTTCGATGATTTCTTGAGTGGGCCCACCATGTCAAGTCCCCAGGTGGCGAACGGCCAGGATAGTGGTATGGTATTGAGCTCTGATGCGGGAGCGTGTGGCCTGTTGGCGAATTTCTGGCAGGCGAAACAACGTCGCACGATGTCCTCTGCGTTTTTCATGGCTGCGGGCCAATAGAACCCGGCTCAAAATGTGTTGGACACGAGTACTCGACTACTCGCATGGTGTCCGCAGGTGCCCTCGTGGATTTCGAGCAGTAGAGCTTTGTCGACCTCTTCGTCGATGCATCTTTCGAGTATTTGGCTGATGTTGCGCTTGTATAGCTGTTTGTTGATCACCGTGAACGCCTTGGATCGTCGGCTGATGCGTCGTGCTTCGGCCATGTCTTGCGGTAGCGTACCTTCGATTAGGAATCGGAGGAACGGTTTTGCCAAGACAGGTCCTTCGAGCTCTGTCGGGGCTGTGTTGTCGGGTATGCTGGTGCTTGTGCCTTCTGATGGGCTTGCTGCTGCCACCTGCGCCAGGTCTGTTGCGTCCTCGCCATCCACGACTGCTTCAGGTGCTGCTGCCTGTACCTTGAAGGATCTCTGGCTGATGCTTTCGAGAAAAACTTCGGGTGGTATTGGTCCTCGAGTCGAACCAATGTTCGCGAGTTCGTCAGCTTCTGTGTTGTTGGCCCTGGTGATGTAGTGGAGCTCGCAGCCGTCGAAACTTCCTTCGAGTGTGTTGTAGAGCTTCTGGTAGGCCGCCATGTTGTCGGCTATTGCGTCGCAGTTTATCATCGTCTGCTGGACGACGAGATTGGAGTCCCCGTAGATTATGAGGCGAGTGGCTCCGCATATTTTGGCCATGCGCATGCCATGGAGGAGTGCCTCGTATTCTGCTTCGTTGTTGGAGGCGTGACTAAAGTTGATCTGGAGGACATATTTTAGCTTTGTTCCTTTAGGGGAGATGAGCACAACTCCTGCCCCGGCTCCTTGTTGTCTCTTGGACCCATCGAAGAACATTGACCATGAACTTGATAGGTCTGGGGGGCCTGGTGTCTGGACCTCCGTCCACTCGACCAGGAAATCTGGGAGTACTTGGGCTTTGATGGCTGTTGGGTGCTTGAACTGCAGGTCCCGTGGGCTGAGCTCAATGTTCCACTTGGCGACTCGTCTAGTCGCTCCGGGGTTATTGAGTATGTCGGCGAGTGGTGCGCTGCTCACGATTGTGATAGGGTGCTCGTCGAAGTAGTGGGACACCTTTCTTGAGGTCATGATGATGGCCAGTAGTAGCTTCTGATAATGCGGGTACCGCTGCTGGGATTTGGTCAGGAGCGTGCTGAGGTAGTAGATCGGTCTCTGGATGCTCTGGACCTTGCCTTCTTCTGTGCGTTCAACAACGAGCGCTGTGCTTACTACACTGTTACGTGCTGCCACGTAGAGGTATAGCTTCTCTCGCTCCTTGGGTACCGCCAGGATTGGTGGGGTCGAGAGTGTATTTTTCAGGTCCACGAATGCTTGGCGGGCTTCCTCCGTCCACTCGAATTTCTCTCCTTTCCTGAGCAGCTGATAGAAAGGCAGCGTGCGTTCTCCCAGCCTGCTGATGAAGCGGCTTAGGGCTGCGAGTTTTTCAGTGAGCTGTTGTACTCCTTTGACGTCGGTTGGTTCTTGTATTCGGGTGATGGCTCGGACTTTCTCAGGGTTTGCCTCGATTCCTCGGGCGGAGACCATGTAGCCGAGCAGCTTTCCCGCCGATACGCCGAATGCGCACTTCTTTGGGTTGACTTTGATTCTGTATTTGTTGAGTGCTGCGAAGGTTTCGCGCAGGTCGTCGAGTAGTGTGGCTGCGTTGTAGGTCTTGATGATGATGTCGTCCACATAGACTTGCACATTTCTGCCGATTTGCTCCTTCAGGCAGGCCTGCATCATTCGTTGGTATGTGGCACCTGCGTTCTTGAGCCCGAAGGGCATGGTCCTGTAGCAGAATACGCCATAGGGGGTGATGAACGATGTGTGCTCTTCGTCTTCTTCCTTCATCCTGATCTGGTTGTATCCTGAGTAGGCATCAAGAAAGGAAAGTAGTTCGCACCCTGCTGTCGAGTCGATTATCTGATCGATTCTAGGCAGGGGGAAGTGGTCTTTCGGGCAATGCTTGTTAACTGGTCCGTAGTCGACACACATGCGCAGCACGGTCGTGTCTTTCTTGGGCACCAGCACTGGGTTGGCTATCCAGGTGGCTTTCTTTGTTTCTCGGATGAACTGGGCGTCGAGTAACCGGTTGACTTCTTCTCCGGTTGCTCTGCGCTTGGGCTCCAAGAATCGTCTCAGGGCTTGCTTCATCGGCTTCGTGTTTTGCTTGATGCGTAGGGCGTGCTCCGCGAATTCACGTGGTATTCCAGGCATGTCGGCTGGGCACCAGGCGAATATTTCCCACTCATCTCGAAGGAAAGCAACGAGAGCCGTCGCCTGCTCCTCTGGTAGGTGGGCGTACACGCAGACTGTTTTGTCCGGGTCCGTCGGATGCACTTGGTGGGTGACTGTGTCGCTGTCGATGCTGAAGTCGCGTCCGTACTCCTTAGATTCACTTCGGCTCACCAATGGGAAGGTACTCTTGTCCGTCACCATGGCTATTTCTCTAAGTTCTTGTTCGGCTCCGAATGTGTCCGAGATTTTGTGAAAGTCGCGATCACATTGGTCTGATTTGATGAAGCTTCCGTTGATCGTGAGGACTCCCGTTGATCCTGGCATCCTGAGCTTGAGGTAGGCGTAGTGTGGAACCGCCATGAACTGCGCGAATGCTGGTCGTCCCAATATGGCGTGATACTGCGATTGCCAGTCGAGTACTTCGAACTCGAGGACGTGCTTTGCGAAGTTGCGTCGGTTGCGGAAGACAACTTCGAGTTCGATGACTCCGAGGGATGTGGCTGCTTCTCCTGGGACTACCCCGTGTAACACGGTGCTCGATTTCTTCCATACTGATCGTGGGATCAGCATCTTTTGCAGGGTACTGGCAAAGATGATATTCATGCTGCTGCCTCCGTCCATGAAGACCCTATCCATGTCGTACCCTCCGATTTGTGCATCGAGCACCAGGGGCGCGTGCCCCGGTCTTGGGACTGCGGGTGGATGGTCGTCCTGTGAGAACGTGATGTTGGTCTCTGTATCATGTATCTGGTAGACTTAGACTATTTTTTATGCTCTCGGCTGCTCTAGCTTGCAGGGTGTAAGCGTCGCATTGTGCTTGCGGCACCCTTCCCTCTTGGATCATGAGCACCTGTTCTTGCGGCGGGCTGTGACGTCCTTCCGGGCTTGAGGGCGGCGAGTGTTCGGGTCGCCGGTTGCGCTTGTCTTCTTTCTGCTTCTCCTTCTTGAGGTCGCCGGCTAGCTCATTGAACAGGCGCCAGTCTCTCAAGGTGTGACCTGACCTGACGCGTCCCCAGTCATCCTCGAAGCCGTGGATCGTGCAGGATCCTGCTAGTTGCTCTCTAGACGTGAGTTTGCTAGATCCGGCGTGCCTCTTCCTCCTTGAGATTCTAAAGATTTGCTCCTGATCCTCCGGGTGTTCGTGAAAGCGAGGGTCTGTTTCGATTCCCCGACTCATGTCTTGGTTCTTGATGAGGTTGGAGAATTCATCTTGCCTTCTATCTGGGTCATAGTACTCGCCCACTGGTGTCTCGGAGTCGCCGTCCTGGCTGGCGGCAGGTGCTCGTGCGACGGCGTGTCGTCGAGTGGTCGTCGGTTGCGCGGCTGCGTGACGTGGCTCGTTCATTGGAGCCTCGCCGTAGATCTCCCATGCGCGCCTTTTGGGTTGTCGATTCCTTCTTCCTTGGCGATGATTCTGCTGATCGCTGGTTTCGATCTCGTAGTCATCGTCTTGATGTGCGGCAGGTGCCCAGGCGGCGGTGGTTTGGCGAAAGATTTGCGAGTCCTCCGCTGCGCGTCGCGGTTCGTCGAGTGGAATTCCTTCGTAGAGGCCTCTCGCTGTTCTTCTGGGTCGTCGATTCCTTCGCTGCTGACGCTGCACTTAGCCGTTATCGTAGTATTGGTCCTGGCACAGCTGTAGCCTGAGCGATCTTGATGGGGTGGCAGAGATGTTCGCCGTGATCTTGAATCCTTCAAGTGGGCTAGATCTGGTCCTTGCCCCTGAGTTGTGGCTTGCTGAAGACGGGACCGCCGAGATCGTGATTCCAACCTGTGTAGTTCCCACAGACAGCGCTAATTGAAGGGGATCAACCCCGGAAAATCCCATGGCCAGGGACCCTGGGTTAGTCATGAGAGGCACAGGTTGGACGATAGCTCGTCGGCAAACAGGAGGACACGTTCCTGCTCGATATTATTGATGGGGGAGATGCGATTACAGTGGATGCCAAGGCTGGAGCGCTCAAGGCTAGGGTTACAGATGATATTGGTTGTCTTTTGCGTCGCCCCTCCTAGCCCTTATATACTGGGCTAGGTCTCGGGGAGTTCATCTATGTTTACAGGTAAGCTTTCCTAACCCTAGCTTGCTTCGTACGGCAGGTCTTTGCACCTTCCTTGTGAGTCGCAGATCCCTACGTCGGTGCCAGTTAGTGGGCCGAGGCTGTATCTTCATGGGCCTTCTGTCTTCAGGGACACCAGGTAGGCATATCCGTAGGAGTCGTGGGGTCACCCCCTCGTCACGTACCAACGGATGATGCAAGCATGTCTGAGAGACCAGATCGGCAGGAACGTCCAGGTCTATGTAGACGACATTTTCATCAAAACCTACAGCGCAAACACACTACTCAACAACCTCCGCAAGACGTTCGCGGCCCTCAACAAGTACAGGATCAAGTTGAACACCAAAAAATGCGTGTTCGGCGTCCCAGCCAGAAAACTAATCGGGTACATGGTCTCTTCCCGAGGAATCGAAGAAAACCCGGAAAAGGTTCAAGCAATCGCCAAAATGCAAAGGCCAACCAACATCAGAGGAATACAACAGCTCACAGGAAAACTCGCAGCATTGAGCCGCTTCATCAGCAGGCTAGGCGAAAGGACCCTACCTTTCTACAAACTGCTGCGAAAAGGAGAAAAATTCGAGTGGACCGAGGAAGCCAACAATGCATTCACAGACCTGAAGAAAACCCTTTCTACCCCACCAATATTGGCGGTGCCTAAAGAAAGGGAAAATTTTATATCTCTACATAGCAGCACGCAGCAGCGTCGTGAGCACAGTGCTTGTCGTCGAGCGTGCAGAAGAAGGAAAAATCCAAAGCATCCAAAGACCAATTTATTACCTAAGCACGCTACTCACGAAGCCACATCAGCGGTACCCACATTACCAGAAGCTCTTGCTCGCCATCATCATGACCTCCAGGAAAGTATCGCACTACTTCGACGAACACTCTATCACAATCGTGAGCAGTGCACCACTCGTGGACATCCTCAACAATCCCGGCGCGACCGGTCAAGTCGCCGAGTGGAACATGGAGCTTAGCCCGCGAGACCTATAGTTCAAACACCCAACAACAATCAAAGCCCAAGTACTCCCACACTTCCTGGTCGAGTGGGCAGAAGTCCAAACACCAGGGCCCCAGACTTGTCCAACTCATGGACGATGTACTTCTACGGATCCAAAAGACAGCAAGGAGCTGGAGCAGGCGTCGTCCTAGTCTCCCCCAAAGGAACGAAGCTCAAATACATCCTCCAGATCAACTTCAGCAACGCCTCCAACAATGAAGCAGAATACGAGGCGCTAATTCACGACATGCGCATGGCAAAAACTTGCGGTGCAACTCGCCTATCGATCTATGGCGACTCCAACCTCGTTGTCCAGCAGGCGATGAGAGACTGCAACGCAGTCGCAGACAACATGGCAGCTTACCAGAAGCTCTACAATGCGCTAGAAGGAGGATTCGATGGCTGTGAACTCAACTATATCCCCAGAGCAAACAATACAGAAGACGACGAACTCGCGAACATCGGGTCGACTCGAGGACCAATACCACCAGGCGTTTTCCTCGAAAGCATCAATCCGAGATCAATAAAAGAAAATCCAGCGGATCCCAAAGCGGCCGCGAAAGAAGACGACACAAATGAGCCAGCACAGGTGGCGGCAACGAGCGCAGCTGACGCTACAAATAACCCAGCAATCGAAGTTGAAGCACCAACAGCACTCGAAGACCCGGCCTGGGCAAGACCTTTTCTTCGATTCCTAATCGAAGGTACCCTACCACAAGACATTGCAGAAGCCCGACGCATCAGTCGACGATCCAAAGCATTCACAGTAATCAACAGACAGCTCTACAAGCGCAGCATTTCCCAGGTCCTACAAAAGTGCATAGACGAGGAAGACTGCAAAGCCCTACTACTGGAGATTCACGAAGGCACCTGCGGGCACCATGCCAGCAGTCGAGCACTCGTGGCAAAAGCCTTTCGAGCAGGATTCTATTGGCCAACCGCCATGAGAAATGCAGAGGATATTGTACGGCGTTGCATCGCGTGCCAAAAATTCGCCAGCAGGCCGCACGCCCCAGCATGAGAACTCAAGACCATACCATTATCATGGCCATTCGCCACATGGGGACTCGACATGGTAGGCCCACTCAAGAAATCATCAAAAGGAGGAAGAACACACCTACTGGCCGCAGTCGACAAATTCACCAAATGGATCGAGGCAGTGCCAAACACCAGCTCAACAGCCCTCACGGCAGTCAACTTCATCAAATCAATTATCTTCAGATTCGGAGTACCACACAACATCATCACAAACAACGGTACCAACTTCACAGCGGCAGAGTTCCAAAACATCTGTCAAGAATTGGGCATCAAAATCAACTACGCATCACTCGCACACCCGCAATCTAATGGCCAAGTGGAGAAAGCAAACGGTTTAGTATGCGGAGGAATAAAGAAGCGACTCCTGGCACCACTCGAGCAAGCCGCAAGCAACTGGATAGAAGAGCTCCCCGCAGTCCTATGGAGCCTGCGCACCACCCCAAATAGCTCGACCCAGTAATACACCCTTCTTCCTGGTATACGGGGCAGAAGTAGTACTACCGCACGACCTAAATGTCGGAGCAACCAGAATCTCAGGGTACGAAGAACAAGAGGCAGAAGAAGCGCTGGAGAACGACAAGGACACAACAGACGAAGCACGAGACACAGCCATCACAAGATTCAAAGGATACCAGGACAAGCTGCGCACATATCAAAGCAGTCGCCTGCGGACCAGATCGTTCAACAAAGGAGACCTTGTGCTACGGCTAATACAGGAGAAAGTGCACAAACTTTCCCCACAATGGGAGGGGCCGTTCATCATCTCGGAAGTCATAGGAGGAGGAGCATATAGATTGGTGAATCCGAAGACCAATGAGGACGTGGGAAATCCATGGAACGTAGCGAACCTACGCTTGTTCTACCCATAGTCCCCTAGGCATTATCAAGACATCGGCAGCAGCACCGATCGGCAACTCATGTAAAAATTCGAAGGAATAAAGCAATGTTTCCCAAAAACACCTTACAAGCGCTCGGGGGCTCGAGCCTAGAACTCCCCCCGAGAGACGCTATCTTCGCAAACGCGACCTTTACTTACAAGCACTCGGGGGCTCGAGCCTAGAACTCCCCTCGAGAGACGCTATCTTCGCAAACGCGACCTTTACTTACAAGCACTCGGGGGCTCGAGCCTAGAACTCCCCCCAGAGAGACGCTATCTTCGCAAACGCGACCTTTACTTACAAGCACCCGGGGGCTCGAGCCTAGAACTCCCCCCCGAGAGACGCTATCTTCGCAAACGTGACCTTTACTTAAAAGCACTCGGGGGCTCGAGCCTAGAACTCCCCCCGAGAGATGCTATCTTCACAAACGCGACTTTTACTTAAAATCACTCGGGGGATCAAGCCTATAACTCCTCCTGAGAGACGCTGTCTTCGCAAACGCGACTGTTACTTAAGACCCGGGGGCTCAACCATAAAACTCCCCTGAAAGAAGTTATCCTTGACAAAGAAGCGACTCTCGCCAAAATACAAAGCTCAGGCAAAAGAAAGTTGCAAAAGCGCACGATTCTTTAGTCTTCACCCGATCGTAAGCGATCGCCTAAAGACTTGGGGGCTACTCCCATTGGGAGCGCTGACGCGCACCCGATCTAGACTTGAAAAATAAAATCAAAGACAACTACAAACCGGTGAGACAAAAAAATTCATAAAGCCTGCGCTTGATTCTGCAAATCAAACGCAGCCTCGGGGGCTACTCCCATCGGGAGCGCTGGCGCGCACCCGAGAAGACAACTCTCATTACAAAGGAGTCGAAGGCATTTCATTACAAAGAAGTCGAAACGATAGTTTGCCGTTACAAAAGGACCTGCGGAACTACAAGCTGGGCTACATTCAAACTTCTACATGTGTGCTCATGCTGAGATAATTGGCACTTTCGTGCCACAGCCTAGTGGGCATCATCACAGACAAAGTAGCAGCCCAGCCGAAGAAGAAGAAGCTCGCTGTCCTCCAGTTCTACAAGGTGCCTCGCCTACTGCCACTGCCGCTTGACGACTGGCTTGACGTGTAGTTCTTCCTTAGAAATAGAAGAGCAAACACCATCGCCCAAGGGATCAGCCGAAGACGAAGAAACGGGAGAAGCAGGAGAACCATCACTCGAGCCATCAGAATCGCCGCTGCTCGCCTTCTCACAGTATGGCTCCAGACGGTTGCCCCCAGCATCAAACGCACGGATAATAACAGTATTTTCGCCGTCAAAATGACAGCAAAGGCTGTCCCCTCCGCGCAAATTCAACTGACAAGAAAATGTCCTCCAGCCAGACCCAAGGAAGATCAAGGACGAACTATCAAATTCCAGCTCCACCCAAGAAGAAGAACGAGAGCATCCATGAAGACGGAGCCAGAAGCCCTTTAATACACGCTCAGAAGCAATGGAGGCAAACGAGGCAGGAAGAGGAATCCGGGCAGCATTCCGCCCAAGAACATGCAAAAGAAAATCATGGCGCCAAAATCCCTCCTCCATGGAGGAAGAAGAAGAAAGCGCCAACGCAGTACCATGACGCCCACCACGTAAGGAGCGAGGGGTGTGGCCACCACGACCACGGCGGCCACGACCTCGCCCTACAACACCACGGCCTCGCCCAGCTACACCGCTACCACGATTGGGCGCCATCCGAAGAGGAAGAAGCAGCAGGGAAAGATGCGAAGAATGGATGCCAAGGACGAGCAACCAAAGGAAGTACTTATAGCACAATCCAAGGGCAAGCCAGGAAAAACACACAGAAGCCCAGGCGACGCCATCATTACACCAAAGACCAAATAGACCAAGCGTTACGAATTCCAAGACGAAGATGCCTTCACACGGTCAGCATTATTTACAGGACGCGTCAAATCTCGCTTGTCTCCCATACAAGCCTCAGAAACCCAACAGGTAACAAACAACGCGACGTCCAAATCATCATTATGACGGTTCAGAAGACGTGACGGATCAAGAAAATCAAGCATAAAGGTAAAAACAGTTGGAAAGATCCAAACGATTCCACGAGCCAGCCATACGTCTAAATTTTCTGACTATAAAAAATTCTTACTCCCATCGGGAGTACCCTTTTGAGTCCGAGTGCTCCCTCACCAGAAGGCAAAGATGTGCTCGAGTGATCACTCGCACCAGCAGAAACAACATACTCTCAGAGTTTGGGTGCTCCCTGACCCCAAGAGAAAAAAGCATTCGAGTGAACACTCGCCCAAAAAAGATTCAGCCATTCAGCAAACATGACTTACTCTCGCACACTCGACGACATTCCGAGTGGGTGCTATCTTATTTTCCTCGCCTGAGTTCGCTACAAAATCCGCGAGTGACGACTAAAACAGCTCACTTGATTGTTTATTCCAAGTGGGTGCATTGCTAAATCAGGCTCCGTGCCTCAACAAAAACGATTATGCCTGGGCTACGATACACTGTACCTAGATGCCACGCAAGCTTAGCGTGTAGGTAAGACCCCGCTGCGCAGAACGGCCGGGCCGGGACTTGCCGCAGAGCGATTTCACTCCCGACCTTTTCCATGCACTTACATGATAGAAAGAGCCGAGCAGACGCGCTCAGGCTATGTGCTTAGACTGGCGGCAATTGATCCTATAAGACCTACAGCGGCATGACTTTTCTTGACACCAGTGTTCCAAGTTCATGTCGAGGGACATGAGCTTGATCGGGCTACTGCTGTATTTGTCACTAGAACAATTCACCAAGGCTCGACCAGTCGAATCCTTGGGCCCTTTCATCTTAGCAATCCCTCGAAAAAGATATTTTCATGGCTCAAAACTGCCAGCGACCCGTGGCGATACCACGCTTACAAACAATAAGGCGCAGATGAATTCGAGTCCCTGCGCGACTCTTCGAGTCCCCCAGGCACTCGGGGCTGCTGACGAGGGCGTGACCCCACGACACCTACATGTGAGACTACCTGGTGCGTGTGAAGACAGAAGGCCCGCTGGGAAGCTACGACAGGCCCGCGATTGGCCCAACCAAGCACCGACGTAGGAGTCCGCGACAAACATGGAAGGTGCAACTTGGCATACAAGGCAGGACTAGAATTAGGAAACTACCTATGTAACCTAGCACGGACTCCCCGAGACTTATCCTAGTATATAAAGGCTAGGAGGGGAGACGTCCAGAACATCTCAATACGCATCTATTCATCCTAGCCTTGCGAGAACTCGCCTTGGCCTCCATTGTAATCGCCCCCTCACGTGATAATATCGAGCAGGAAGTGCTTCTCCTGTTAGCCGACGAGTATCGTCCAACCTGTGCCTATCTCTATGACTAACCCAGGGTCCCTGACCATGGGATTTGCCGGGGTTGATCCCCGTCAATGTCCCTGGATTGAATTTTCTTGTTGAATTCAAACATCATTCACAATTAACAGTAGAGTGAAAAAGATTTATGAATATCATCTGGCAGCATCCACCATTGACAGAAGCAAGATACATATTTATCAGCATTCACCATTCACAATAGCAAGAAAATGAGATATACTGGCAAATTCACCATTCACATTAGCTAATAGCGCCATTCACAAACAATAAAACATCAGGCAAATTCAGTTTATCTATCCATCTACAGCAGCCGGCGGCCGGGAGACAGGAGACAGAGAGAAGGGAAGAGAGGAGACAAAGAGAGAGAGGGGAAGAAAGGAGACAGAGAGAGCTCAACGGCGGTCGGCGATGTAGGTCGGCGGCGACAACAGAACCCCAAGCATCCAGCAAGCCCACCCTGGAAGCTCATCAGGAAGCCTTGCTATGGTCTGTCAAACGCCTACAAGCGCGGTATGTAGTTTTCTTGGTTAACGATCTATCACATTATTTATTCATTCTGAATGCCAGAAAACTAATACAGTTCTTCTCATTTCCTTTTCACTCCCAGGCACCAACACCAACTTCAAAGCTCAATGTTGGTCTCCTTTCATCTGCATCTCCAGGGTATGTCTCTTTTAAAAAGGACTACTGCAGTATTTTCAAATGCTTGCTTGCTCTCATGCTCGTGTTTTCTTTTCTAGCAAATCACAATGCCCACCCAGCAGTGCCAGGCATGCCTTGTTTCCAATAAATAACAAGAAACTCCCTTTGGCGAAGGACCCTCCAAAGAAGCTTGATGAAATAGCCATGGTAAATATTTATATGCTCCTCGTGCAATACATATGAATAAAAATGTACTAATTAACAGATGGTGCCTATAAATGCGTAGATTTTTCATTTAATAAGAGAGTAGTTTAATTGTGCTCTAATGAATATGTGTTACCTTTTAAACTTGCCTTGCTTATTTGTCCCGCTGTAAAGTCAAAAACTTATCTCATGCAAGGAAAAAGCTTGCGGTTGTATAGGTTAAATACCATTGGATATCAACATGTTATGTTCCTCTGTTATCAAACTTATGTACATGTTGGGTGCTCCAGGAGAACGATGATGACAAGGCTGAAGATCCTTTAACTGTTAATGAAGAAAAGCTTGATGAGACTCAAACTCCAAACAACAAAAGGTATTGCTTCTTACACTGCACTTGTCTCACCAGTTTTCAGCCTGTATATAGCATTCCAATTGTTTGTCGTTGACTGCAACGGCTTGAAATAAAGGTACTCTGCTGCTGGAAAGGGAGCTGGAGCAGGAAAGAAAACAAAGCAGTGAGTGCTTTGCACTAGCTATGCAGAAGTAAACTATCTATAGGTACAACAAAATTTTGTTATATAATACTGTTGTTGGATTCATTTTGTCATTGGCATGCTTGGGCCTGATTTTCTGAAACTTTGCATGTTGTTGTAGGCTATCTATACTGTGTATATTAACTTCTCCTCAGCAACATCGAAGGAGAAAGATGGCGATTTATGCATCTAGCTTCGTTGTCGACGGTGCTCCATCGCAAGGCTCTTTGATCAACTACAAGCAGAGCCCGTTGGTCTAAAACTCCCCTATATTATGTGTGTGTGTACAAAAAAGCCTTTGGCTGCTCAAGTAGCAATGTCAAAGCAAGACAAACAAAACTCCCCTATATTATGAAGCGAACTTGAACTTATTATATGTGCGCTCTTAGGTTCTTATTTATTTTTCTCTCGGTGATATGCCACTTCATATATTGATGGAAATTTTCCCTTCTTAAGATGAATGTTTCCCATTTCATTTTTTTGCCCTCTACTCATCTTATTTTCTCATGCCATTGAAGACTATGGGCTACGTCTCGGCCCATTTGGCCCTTTTGTTGTTGCGAGGTGTGTCTCCAAGGCTCAGGCGTAGAGTGATCAAGTCAGAGAAGAAGTTCAGATGGGGTTTTTAGAATGATTATACATTAGTGGTTTTCAAAGTTCATATTGATTATACAAATATACAACCATGCCAAATTCTAAAAATGTACAACTATGGCAAGTTAGGTTTCTCATCAAGATAGCCATATTTTCAAACTAAACATATCCATGTCATACAAATATTTTCTTTTTCCAAACTCATATTTTGCAGGGTGATAAGTATGTTTTAAAAATAGCAAGATTTAACAGATGGTCCTTGCAACATTAAACTATTTTCATCGACAACATGGCTTTAGCAGGTCTCTGCGCCATTTGGCGCAACAGGTCAACTAGTTCTATATATTAGAAAGTGTGTGTCTAGGTCTTAGTCGATTGACACTTAATGATGTCTCAGTTAAGTGATACAAACATGCAATTTTTTTTTGCATGAATCTTCACACGTGATGTCACGAATATAGCATGTTAAATCTCAGTCGACGGGTCGCCATATAAAAATTTATTCGGTGTTTAATGAAAAAAGATTATTCATACATAACTGAAAAAAATTCAATGCATATTAAAATGAACTTCATTCTATATTAAAATTTTCTAGTGTGTGTTGAAAAAATGGTCATCTTATAAAGTAAAACAATTTAATGTTTCTTAAAAAAATGTTCATTATACACATTTTCTTTTCAATATATATAAATTGTTTTTTGTTCTTTAAATTAGTCAACATAATGTAGGAAAATCATCGTATGTAATTAAAAAGTTCATTGAGCATTGAAAAAGTTCAATATTCATTCAAAAAATTTGACTTATAAAAAAAGTTCATCACATTTTTTATATTATTGAAAGTTAATTGTATATTTAAAATGTACACAACATATGTAATTATTTTTAATATGCATTGAAAAAATTCAATATGTTGTCAGAAAAGAGTAAAAAAATAGGAAATCTGAAACTGAAATAGAAAATAAAAAACGAAACAGAACAAAATGAAACAATAAAAAAAGGATTAGAAATATGAAAAAATTAAAAATGAAATATACCGGTAACTCAGGGGCTAAAACGAAGCCTCTTCCTCCTTCTGAGGTAGACATGCGTAAGATAGGATTTGTGTCCTTGCACGTTTACTTTAAAGGATGGAAGATGTCTACATATCTTTATTTGTATAGGGTTTTTTTTCTTCTCTTATGCTTACATGTTAATACGAAGCATATAAATGTTTTTCTCAGTTGGCTTATAAAATGAAGATGTTGTCGCAATTCAACTGTATATAGAAGAATGCATGCACCTGTTAATAGCGATTTTAGGATTCTTAGAACCGAGTTTTCATACGACAATAGATTTGTTATCGCTTTAATATCCTGGGGTTCTGTTAAAAGACCGTGGATCTTTGTGTTTATCCTTTACTTTATTAGTTTCTGTCTAACATGATGTCAAGAAATCTATGTGCTTGATGGTGCAAGAAGGTGCAAGAAATAAGTATTTTCCCGATCATATCCCATTTCTATGATGTTATCTCTAGTGTCTGGATGAAATTCTTAGCTCGAGTACAATAGATGCCCATATCTAGATCATGCGATTTGTTTAGGTCACACTCCCATTTACAACCGAAACTATTCTCGACGATGGTTTTGACTTGGCATTGTGATCTGATGGCTCGTAAAGGCTTTTTATTCCTAGTTCTCGTTTAAATTATCTTAAATATCAGTTTGCCAACATATGGGCCAATGCTTCTCCTATATTAGCAACATCTATAAATACACTGTGGTTGTCCCATTTCTAAAAGAAGGAACTTAGTGAGGCCGTTGACGAAAATGGCTATTTTTTTAACATCTATTGGATGCGACGAATGTCTTCCCTTCTGTATGGAGTGGCAGAAGTTTATCCAGGATAGTATGTTTCCGTGGAAAAATTGGTGACAAAGAAAATCATTTATGTTATATATTAAGAAATTTTTAATTATAAATGGTTCAATATAATTTAGGATTGATGAAGTCACCACAAACGTCTCATTAATGATGAAAACAACTTCTCCCAATGAAAGAATGTTGTCGGATATTATTAAATAAATCCCGGATACATGCGTACACCAGGGTCCTGCTGGGCGGGTTTCATTACAAGGATCATAACCATCTAAGCTAAGCTTAGTTCGCTATAAATGGATCTATTGTAATACTTATTTTGATAATGTAAAGGAGCATCAGTTTTCTCTTAAAAGAAAAATAATTTTTTTTCTCAAAAGCTTTAAAAAAATGTTCTCGTTCAGGATTTTTCAGGACAGAGAATATATATTCCATACAAATGCAGAAAATCTACTAGTGTTTAGTAGCTGCGAATTGGAACTTCCTAAAACATGTGCCTGTCGTCTTCACCCGGCCGATGTAGAAACTCTTCGGCCTTGCCTGGGCTCAAGAGAGTGTGGAAAGGTTGTTTTTCAGCCTCGCTGAGGCTGGTCCATATTCGGCTGCTCATTATTTAGTTTTATTATTTTCCTTTTATTATTTATTTTCATTTTTCTCTTTCTACATTCATTTTTTTATTTTATTTTTCAATTTTCATTTTTCTGAACAGTTTAGAAAACGTTTTCAATATATTGTGACCATTGTTAAAACATTCTAGTCTTTTTTGTAGAACAGGTTGAACTATTTAAAATGCATATTTATTTTATATATATGCTTCAAATATTTAATTTATAATGTACTTTCTTAAAATGCATTGTTTTTTAATATAGGCCTAAATATTTTATAGTCAACAACATTATTAGCATACACAACGAATTATTTTTTAATATATACTGAACTAAATTAGATTAATTCAGAAAAGGAACATATTATATTATATGATGAGTATTTTATTATGCAATTTAATAATATTTTAGTATAGAATGAACTTTTAATATTTATTTAAAATACGATCAAAAAAGAGTTAAACTTTTTGAAAGTACATATGGATGTAAAAATTAAAATATCACATGAATTTTTAATTTAGTAATATTTTTTAAAACCATCATATTTTAATACTCTCTCCGTTCCAAAATAACTGTCTTAACATCTGTACAATTTTGTACTAAAGCTATTACAAAGTTGAGAGATGGTGTATTATGCGACTCCATTTTTTTCAAATTTATGATATATTTAAAAAGTGGTTTGGTATATTATATACTCTCTATGTAATAATGGGTGTGCAACTTAGATGTATTATAGTGTCCGTGTCTAATTGAGTGAAATTAATTACTTTTATGTGTACTTTGATAATATAGGTGCTTGATAAATATAAATAACTGGTTAAAAAAAAGAAATTAAAATGAGAAACATCAGCTAAACACGGGCTGCCTTAGATCTGCCTGAGCGAGGTCGAAAGGCCTCACATAGCATTTTATAATGACATGGCAAAGTTGCCATCGTTAGTGCAAATGTTTATGGATAGTTATTTTGGAAAATCAATGTTTTATTCCATGGAAAATCTATCATTTTATGCTTGGTTGCAAGGTTTTCCTTGTTTTAAACTTATTTTTTGGTTTTTTTAGTGCAACTTTGTTTAGGCTCTGTTTGTTTGTGTTTTGCTTTTGCTTTTGCAGCTTTTTCATTTTGGCCAATAAGTCATAGAAGCTCATAGTGCTTTTAAAGATTTTACAACTTTTGGAGTGATAAATATTGTTAAAATGATTCATTGAGCTAAATATTGTTAGATTGATTCATCAAAAGCTATAAAATCTTCTTGGCGAAAACAGATGGAACAACGTAAATCTTCCCCTTCGTATGCACAAAATCTTAAAATGTGCATGACTTTAATATATATTTGTAAAGTTTGATGATGTTCACAAATGTTATTTTTCAAATTCAGAAAAATGAAAGTAAATTCGAAACAATTCAAGAAATTGAGAAATTTTATAAATTTGTAAAATATTCATGATTTTAAAAAATATTATTATTTAAACATTAGAATATATTCAAAAAAATTCAAAATATTATAAACTTGAAAAATAAACATAAAATATAAAATAATAAAAAAGTAAGAAAATAGGAATGGAAACAAAACTCACTGAATCAGCGTTCTCTATCATCATTTTACATGGACAAAAAATTGATCTGCTCGGAATCACATTTGTGCTACCCGTGGCTCTTCATACTCTTTTTTGCTGGAGGAAAAAAGGAAATTGAAGTGAGTAGAGAGAGTGACAATAAAATAGGCGCTCATCTCTCAGGAGCAGACTTTTGGCTCCCGAGCTCCAGGAAAGACTGTTTTAAAAAAAGTTCAAAACCATATTTAATATTTCCAAAAAATCCAAAAATAAATCCATGAAACCATTTATGTATTTCACACTAGCGTATGAATTTTTGTCTAAAAATATTATGGTTTGAAGCCTGTGCAAAAAAGACAAAATTGCAGCCCAACAATCTAAAAGATTAGCCCATTTTAAAAATTACATTTCTCTTTTTTCTGTACGCCACATATGAAATCATAATGATTTGAAATCTATACAGATTTGTATTATACGTGTTTATGTTTGCTCACAAAAAATTTCGAATTTGTTGGAAAGTACAAATTTGAACTTCCAAAAGTCTGCTGTGGAGCTCGTTCGTCCTCAAAAAGGGTTTCCGCTCATCTCTCCTCATAGTTAGCGACGGAACCAGCCCACAGACAGAAAATAAACAACGACGACAAGGGACTTATATTTGACACAGCTAATATCGACCGTGCTTCTATGTTAACAACAGCCAGTGTCGTCGTTGACCTTAATGGTTGTTGTATGTCATTAGGGACTTATACTCCATACGAAGGGGAATAAACTAGCTACAGATACACATTAGTTTCCCCTTCACTAAGGGGAGGGAGGGTACTTAGTGAGGTCGTTGACCTTAATGGTTGTTGTGGAATTCCTATCGAGTGCAAGTGAATTTCTTCCCCTTCGTATGGAGCGGCAGAAGTTCGATCAGGAGTATGTTATATGTCGATGTTTTTTCAACTATAGTAGATCTAATATGACACTTATGAATAATAAACAAGTCCTGGATATGCTATAAAAGAAGTACGTACTATTGATGATTTTTCTCAAAAGAGATTTTTTCATTCCTTACAAAATGCAGAAAATCTGCAAATGGTTAGTACTTACTCCATCCATCCCATAATATAGTAACGTTTTGAAAACTATACAAGCTGAGAAGTGGCAGTTCGTTTAAAGATCGAAGCGTGGCGATTTCCCAACCTAATGGAGTTGACGATGTGACGATGATGTCCACCCACTTGTTTGCATATGCCATAGAGTACATGTCCTAGAGCTTGTTTAAGCGGAAAATCGTGGATAATCGGGTCAAATTGCCTTTGTGTAAGTGGCAGTCAGGCTCAAGGAGCCCCAGAGGGTCTCTGGAAGCACCAACGCTCAGCTTTTCGTTGATTGGCCTCGTTGACATTGCTGCGTTTCTGCACTAGTTTAGCCATCGAGTGGTCAGCGTGCTGACTTTTGTTGCTTCCTGCTGCTCGATGTGGACTTTGGTCTAGGAAATATCTTGCACGTACGCGTTCTAGAGTTGAGAAACTTGAGACAAATAATGGTTCGACTTGAACCAGACGTCACTCTTGAGTGTAAAAGCCTTAGGTTAATTAACCTTGTTAGATATGCCATTTTAACCGTAACTGATGCGAAAACTGGCCATCCAACCATAACCGCATCCGTCTGTCAGTAGTTTAATAAAAAATCATCGCATTCGCAGAAACTTAGGCGAAATTTATTCAAATTCATTAATATTTAATAATTAAAATAGTAATTAAATTTATGTTTAATTATCTCTATTAAAATCCTACAAATGCTCAATCAGGTTTTGCTTGAGCTGCTCATAAGTTGCACGATGTCTAATTTGTTGATGCATTTGCATAAACTTGTCAAATGTGGACATATTCTGAGGTGGTGGTTCAATAGAATCACCTATGTTCTCAAAGTCTGAATTTTATGCAACACCTTCACCCTCATCCTCCACGATCTTGTTGTTCATGATCACATAACATGTCATCACCTCCCACAAGGTCTTCAGATCCCACCGTATTGCAGGTCCTGGAACAACTGCAAATCGAGCTTGTAACACTTCAAATGTTCTCTCCACATCCTTTTTAGCTCCTTGTCTTTGGGCACAGTGAGTTTTTTCCTGGCCCATTGGCTGGGAGATGGTCTTGACAAATGTTGCCCATGTAGGATAGATGTCGTTTATCAGATAGTAGCCCATGTTGTATTCATGCCCGTTCATAGTATAGTTTTGCAGATGAGATTGTCCTTCAATCAACCGAGAAAAAAAATGGAGACCGCTGCAGCATATTGATATCATCGTGAGATCCGGGCATGCCAAATCCAAATGTCATGTGAAGCAACCGCTTCAAAAATCATGGTGGGCTTATTCATATGACCATTATATTGTCCTAGTAGAGCATATGGATAATTCTTCCACCTCCAATGCATGCAATGGAGAGATCCGAACATACCTATTTATCCTCTTGCTTCTGACATTGCCATGATCCTTTGGATGTCCGCAACAGTTGGTTCTCTTAAGTATTGAGAACCAAACACCTACACCACTGCATGACCAAATCAAGCCATGTCGTTCGTGCATGTTTTCTCAGATATCCGGAGGTACTCGTCCCATGAATCCGCAGTCGTGCCATATCCAAGCATCCGCAATGTAGCCGTGCACTTCTGATAGCCGGAGAATCCAATTGTCCTCATGACATTCTCCTCTTAAAGATAAAATATTCATCATAGGATCGAACACCATTGTAGAGGCGATCGAACACATTCTTCCGCATCCGAAAGCGCCGGTGAAAATTGATCGCGGATAGGGATTGCAAACCAAAATAATCGTCCATCAGTGTCAAATGCCCTCGTGCCCTGTTGTGATTCAAGACTCTACCTGTTACTCTACGACCTTTGATCGATCCCTTGTAATTGAGAACGTGATTTTTTAAATGTGGCATCCATAAAAGTGTGGTAAAAGTTGTTAATTTCTTATTTTATGACAAGTGGGTTATATATATTATAAAATGTGGCAATTTTAAAGTGTTGCAAAAATCAAACTCATATCAAACTGTCAAACTTTGGCTTGATAATTTTAAAACTACCACTTAAAATCATACTATCTCACAGACAAACTCCACTAAAGCATGCGTTTTGCACACCTTTCGTGCCTATTTTTTCGTCGAGAAAGGAGCAAGAAGAAGCTAGGCCGGTGCTGCATGCGGCTAAGGATGCCGCACGTAATCCACAGACAGAAAGAGACACGCTCAGTTTCCTATGTTCATGCCGAAGACAACGAGGGTCCTTGCGTTAGTTAACAAACACAAAGTACCTCGCAGCAGTTGCAATGCGTCCTAGCTACCCCGAGCTAACATTCGTCCGTTCCGTGCTGTAACGGAATAATTACGTGATCCGGACTACGTACATGCACTAATTAATCACTTGACGAGAGCTTCCACATCAACCTGCTTCGAGGCGGCGAGCGATGACTCCAAAGAGAGTGAGATACGGCGGTGACGATCGATCTAGTCGGTGGCTCCATCGCTGCGTGCATGCATGCATGGCTTCCCTGCAGCCGAGCTCAAATTACGTTACTGAAACTGAAAGTGCGAGATGTGATTGATCGTGTGTGACGGTGTGAGCAGAGCAATTTGTGCAGATTTGCATTCGACGGACGGTAGAAAATGCATGGCGAGGCGTGGACGCGTCGACCGTGGTGACCGGTGAGGTCGGATGTGTACAGGACAGAGGGAAGAGACTGTAGGTAGCTAGCTAACCTAATGGACGGCTGTCACCGGCGGCGGCCGTCGCTGTCGATCGGGGACTCTTCTGACGGCGCCCGGAGACTGGTCGGCCACCGCCGGCCGGCCCGGCCCCAAAAAGGCGGACGCGGGGACGCCACGCGCGGCGGGCGACGGGCCCACGGCGGCACCCCCCTGACGCCCACGCCAGCCCGACGTCACCGTTAACGTAGGCAACCATGCATGAGTGTAACTCATTCATCACGAGTGCAGGTTGGCAAATTATTTTGCACCCTGATGATTTGACGGCAAACTGACTACTAATAATTATACTCCTATCAAAGATGAATTCCTCTAGCTAGATCGATCGAATCTCGTGCTGCAGATTTCCTATGCACTGCAGCGCCTGTCAGCGGAGATTCACCGAATGAGAATGCTACGAGAGCTAGGCTAAGAGGGCTAGCTAATCGCCGTTGCTTTACACTTAGAAAAACCGGGCACATCATGCTTTACTTGTTCGCGAACAATGCCGCTAGCTAGCTCCAATGATCAAGCCCTTGATGGTTGTTGCTCCAAGCGAGCCAGCCAGCAATGGTCCAGAGGAAAAAGGAATGGAATAAACTAAGCTACTAGAACAATCTTTAGTCTCAGGCGGCTGGTGATAGATGTATCTTCTATATTAGTATTATGCTCTATAATTTTTAAAGTCCTCACATAATTGAGCTTTCGCATTTAAAATTAGATTGCGTATTTTGATTTGATTATACTCTTTGGCTATGTGTGCAACCATCGATTTTCTTTTCTTGTACACTAAGTTGAAGAATTGGATCCTATATTTTGTTAAATTTCTGATGATAACTTTTTTTTCTTAAGCTAGAATGTGTATCGCACGAACTTCGTTAATATGTACCTTTAGAAAAATCTGCCGTTACGATACCACGACATGTACTCACTGGTCAAACAATGTTGACCATGTCTCGCACACCTCCACCGGCCCAGATGTTGATGTGCGATAGTGGTCATCAATAGTTTCTTCACGGTAATATGTTAAAGTATTATTGCCATAGATACCATCAATGTAGGAGGTTGCCAAAGTATTTTTTACTTATTGTGGATTCGTCGGGAGAAGGCCAAGATTAACAGTTGTTAGTGTCTTCATGTGATAGATTGTCATATCATATACGCATGAATATACATCAGTCCATCGATGAAGGCGGCCCAACAAGGCGCGCAAAATGCTTCTAGTCTTCTATATTACTAAAGCTCCTAGGGGTGGGAGTCCTGAGAATCAATTGAGCATATTGAGTTGTTGATTTTGACCTGGTCTTCTATGGCGTGGGATGGCTGGTTGTGTGGGTCCAATTTGCCACCTATTTGATGGTGTAGGTCCGATCCATCAACGAGTGAAGTATCCGGGTAAAAAAATGAGGGTGTGGCAGTTGCGAGAGTCTACCAATCAAGAATGGTGTGGTACTACCACTGCTTCAGGACTCCTTCGCGATTTTTTCTTGCATAAAGTATAACACTGGATGCATCGAAAGTAGCTTAATTAGCTACTACTTTGGAGCTTCAGCCAGAGCCGCCTGCAAAGAAACTATGCGGCACCTTCGAAAAAGCATTTGTGTGTTTTGTTTGCATGGAGGCCTTCAAAAAATCAAATATACGTAACAGCTTCAAACAATGACAAAAAAAATATATGAAAAGATGCACATGCTCTTGAAATATTTTTTAAAGTTTCACCAAGAAATATTGTTATTTGCAGTCTCTACGAAAAAAACCCGACCCAAATAGAAGAAAGAGAAAACCCGGTTTAATCAACATTTTTGTGTAGATCACGTACAAAAAAATATGGCCATGAAATTTTGCACATGTATATTATAAATATTTTCAACTTGTATACTTTTTCAGAATTTTTGAAAACGCACAAATGTCATTTTTTGCACAATAAAAATAAAAATAAAAATAACGAGATCCATGGAGGTCGACCTCCAAAACACCACGCATGCGGTACTTTCCCCACCCCCAGCCCCACTCCCCCTCCCCCTCTCCCTCACCCCACCCCTTTCAGCTCGAGTTGGTTGCCTTCGGGTCCTTGGATCGTTCGTTAATGAAGTAAGCAAGTATTGGTACTGTTTGCCACTTGCATGTTGTTTTCTAGAAGAGTTTGTAGCTTGTCCATGCGGTTAGCGAATGAATTTGCGATCGTTTTGTGGTTATGTGGGCAAGCCAAAGTGAGCTTGCGTCATTACATGCAAAACTGAGAACTGGGCGTCGCTCCGTTGGCTGGGCGCCTGAGTTGGTAGCCAACCCGCCCGCATTCGAGCCCCGACTCTAGCGTGTGGTACTCACTAAGTTTCTTTTATAAAAGAAATCAACAAGGTTAGCCATAGGTTGGTCTCATTTTTTTATTAGATGCAAAATTGTCACTTGCTTCTCATCACACAGTTAACATTATATTAGCAAGCCTGTTGTTGGCATAAGAGGAAAAATACTTCCATCCAATTATTCTGCATTAAGACATCTCCAACGCGGTTCCTGAAAAAGATCACCGTGAATGTCTGTGGATTGCATCCATACGGGTCAGTGGACGTGATATGAGAATCAGCCATGCAACGGCATGCATTAAATTCGGATACAAAGGTGGGTCAAATTAATTTAAAAGATATATTATATAGGCTACGGTTGTTTGGAAGAGAGAAAAAAGCGAAAAAGGGACCACATACATGCTTTTGATTGGGCATGCAGATGTCCGGACTCCCGCAAAGCTCCCCTCAGTTTAGCACGAATTTGCAAAAAAATGAACATGCGGACAAGTCCGCGGAAGGATACATCACTGCATTGGATGGTAAAATTGATCCATACAACCTGGTCCGAAACTTTATGGGAGGTTTGAGGAACCGCGTTAAAGATGTCCTTAATACTTGGTACTTTGTGCTTGTTTGTTGCATGTTAAATTGGGGAATTTGATGATTTGCCCCATCTTACTTTGCCATTTGATGATTTGCCACGGGTTGTCTCAATGATGGGTGCACCCGGCCCCACTTGTCATTCTCAGGGGGGTGGCAAATCATCAAATGGCAAAGTAAGGTCATATCTCTAATTTTTATAAGCTCTCTAAATTAAAAGGCACCTTATATTGAGGTCTTCAGTCTAAGATTGTATACACAATTTTGATTGGGTCATTGTCTTGGGCTTTATGGTGGAATCTTGTGGTGCTTGGATCGCCTAGGTAAATATTTTGGATTGTGTAGACCTTTAGTTGGGAAGAAAGAAGCGCAATCTATGACATGTTTAACACAAGCATAAGCCGTGACAGACAACACATATATATAAAATTTGTCACATATATGTACTCACTAGAAGCTGCCCTCAATCAGATGGTCAGAAAGAACTCACCCAAACACCACATAAAAAAGACACACACCCACCAAACCAATTAACATGTAAATAATTTCAAAACTTCAAAAAAATGGCACAAAAATAAAAATATCCGATCCCTAGACCATAGGCCGCGCAGCAAAGCGCGCATTGTACTTCTAGTATTAACCAATTTAAAATGTTGTATTATCACGGTCAATCATGTGACTGGTGCAGAGAGAAATTTGAAAGGTGATGTTGCTAGGCCCAATATAATTTCCGTAGCCGTGCAGAAAGAGTGGACACTTGGTTACAAGAAATTTCATACAAAATTTGAAAGGCCTTAATTTACAAAACATCTAATAAATGTGGTATTGAAATGTTACATACTCTTGAATTCTAGTATAGGATTGAAAAAATACAGAATTGACATGACATATGTTTGACACACTATGAAAATGCCAATGGCAACAACATCAAGAGTTTTGAATGGATGGGATTTTTTGTCCATAATAGAGTGGATAGGAATTCCCACTACTTGTTTACTTCCAAGTGATGTCATCCTCCGTGTGCTCGTGCAACTAGACACCACGAAGGATTTCCCAAAGGGATAAGATCTCACGAATGTGGGTGAAGGACCATTTCAACGGAAGCTTAATGTTGGAGAGCACCATCCTTCATGGCCTCGTGCACCTTGCACTTCCTCCTAGATGATACCTCATAAACGAGTGGAGCGATGTCCTTAGGTCGTCTGCCATTAATCCATGGGGGTCCCCGAAGCCTTAGCCCGGTTGCCAATGGTGATGACAGTGGAAGTGTAGAAACGGTCAAGGTCTGGCTGGTTTCATGTGTTTCCCATGCCACTCACAATTTGGTTGACTCCTTCCACTCATACCAAGGCAATTACAAGCTAAGATCTCAAGCAAACTCGAAAGGGTCGAGCACTCCGAGGCCCCCGAGATCGTAGGGGAAAAAACGGTCTCACACTTAAGCTTGCACTTGGCGATCATTATTTTATTGGAACACGACCAAAAAATCCCTCTCAGTTTTGTTGACACTATGGAGCACACTCGGTAAAGAGACAAACGGGGCAATGTGGTAGATCACCTGACAAGTGAGCACTGGTTTGACAAGAGTGTCCGACCAATGTCAGTGACGTTCTTGCCATCCCAAGGGGGAAGGCTAGTGGGAATCATACCCTCAATGAAACGGAAGTCAACTCTCTTAAATTTCCACATAGAGATGGGAAGCCACAAGTACTTGATGGGATAAGAAGCGGGAGAGGCTAGAAGACTTCGACGAAGTAGCTAAGGATACAAGCAAGGTTGTCAATATCCGCCTTATTAGGGGCCATGAAGGCAGCAACACCATCTGCATATAGCTAGGTCCTCACCACTGTGTCGTGGCCTCTATTCGTCTGAACGAGGATATGCGTCGTAGCAAGGTCGAGTATGCGTTGGAGCACATCCATTGTGATTACAAGAGGAAAATATAGAAAGTGTTAATTACCACTTGTTCAAATGCCCGTCCACTCTATGACTTTGGTAAATGAGCAAGGAGTTGGATCAACTTCTGCATATCGACACTCCAACATGGCACTTGGAAGTTTTCCATCAAGGAGTGGTGGGTATCTATGTCCCATGTCAACTTCCTGAATAGAAAGATCAAGGCGTTCCTCACCATTCTTAGCTCATGGAAAAAATTTGGAATGCAAGGAATGCTCGCGTCTCCTCGTGTCTTCCAGTACAAGACACCCCTCCCCCTTCGACGATCTTGCTAGCCAACATGAAAAACGGGTTGTGCTAATAATGGCGTTACACTGGAATGGTTAACCCCATACACATACGTCCGGCAACAACAACACGTCTACGCGCTTTCAACACTGCACTTCATGTCCTTGCGACCAATTTCAACTCTAAGCACAACATGTCAGCAAGGTTCCAAGGATTTTTCTCTAGCAGCACTACATGAGGACGCTTAGTGTTTGACTTGATCTGCATGAACCGCGTGACACGCTCAATGTGTACACTCATTGCCTAGATAAGTAAGCTATATATTCTAATATAATCAGTGAAAAGGAGAGCAAGGATTGACCATAAACTAGCCAGGAAGCAGCCAAACCCAAAGGTCAGAACTCACAAGTTATGACATGTTAGAACCCATCATGCTTGTGTGTCCCTTCACACAGCGTCACAAGTCCAAGGGCCAGTTCTTTTAATGCGATTCTAAAGAATCACGGTAAATCGCAAAAGAACTCACCCCTGCCCCAGGAATCAACTAGAATCAACCCAGAATCACGATGCAATCTAGAATCGTGGAAACTTGGTGATTCTAGCCAACCCCTCAAAAGAAAACGTTTCATTTTGAACTAGTAACCCTATTGGATACCTTAATTACAACCACCACTCGAACCATACGATCAACAAAGGCTTAAAACGTTTCTTGCCCGAATCATTGGTACAACAGTCATAGAAAAGAGTTGGGTGGTTGATTCCATGGATACACGATTATGTGGATAGTTTACGAGAATAAGATTCCGGAGCATCATGAGGCAAAAAGAACTGGCCCCAAAGAAGACCTTGAACAAGAGGGTCATTGAGCATTGTAGCCAACGACGTCCCTTGCGTCGCAGACTAATCATGTCCATCCCGATCCCCTTCATGTTCGGGCATCTCTTCATTGTTTTATCCTCCGAGCACGTGTTCCTCACTCCCTCCTTTCAGTATCTCCTCATCGAAAGGGTTTTCCGCTTCTCCAGTAAGCGGGGCTCCATCGCCGTTGAAAACATCCTCCTCTTCACCGTGTAGTGTCCATCTTGTATAACCAGACATGGCAAGTGTCACATGTGAATAGCTCTGCGATGGTATTAATGGCATGGTAAGAAAAATACACACACTCCATCACTATGTGGGCCCTAGATAGAGTACACAATGTGGGTCCAGAAGTTTTTTTGGTGGTGTTTTGAAAAGTGACACGCCGTAGGTATTTACAATAGTGTTGGCGTTGGATACAATCGCCACACTACCTATGTCTTTCGTCTATTCGGCACGATGGGTCCCACTTACAATGGGTGTCACAAATAATTTCCACGCCAACAATAATAACATAGTGATGGAGTAGCAAAAAGTGCAATGCCGACACTATTTAAGAAAAATAGGCGTGGATTAAAATGGGCGCGCCATCAGTTAAAGTTGCACATAAGCATTTCTCTACTGGTCTATAGATTTTTTCATGACAAGGCATATCATATGAAGAATATTTTTGTTACTGCATTTCTGTAATCTTAAGCCAATCCGCAATTTGGCCAACCCTGCTTGACCAGTCAGTCGGTGGTCCAAATGCGATTTTGGATGGATAACCAAGAAAAAATTCACCTTGGGGTGCCCAAGCTTTCCAAATGCCGAAACTCCTGACCGATCTATTAGCTCTGATGAAATGCACCTTGTATGTGGTGGCCATTTGATGTCTACTACGCGCTTCTATTCTTGTAGACTATGTTGGGCCTCCAAGCGCAGAGGTTTGTAGGACAACAACAATTTCCCTCAAGTGTATGACCTAATATTTATCGACTCACGAAAGTAAAGGTTGAAGATGGTATCTCTCAAGCAACCCTACAATTAAGAAAGAAGAAGTCTCTTGTGTCCCCAACACACCTAATACAATGGTAAATTATATAGGTGCACTAGTTCGGCGAAGGGATGGTAAAATACGAGTGATATGGGTGGCAAAGCAATGTAATGTAAATCTTTAATAAAAAATACAGCAATCAAACAAGTAGTAAACATAAGCACAAACGGTATTGCAATGGTGGAAATAAGGCATAGGCTTCATACTTTCACTAGTAGCAACCCCCAACAACATTAACATAGTTTAATCACATGATATTTCCTTTAAAACATGCAATGGAGACGTACTCGAAGGTCATTCCTTTGTGGTCAAGAGAGGACGAGAATTATGTAGGCTACAAGAGCACACCTTAGAGTTTGTAGTTCTCATCTATGGATTTCCTAATGTCACCGCGGCCATCCAAAGAGAGTACCACAATCACCACAACCTATCTCAAGGATAGTCAAAAACAAGCACCAAGAGACTCTCAATCTTCAACCAACTCACAATAGAAGAGATCACTTATGAAAATATTCTTCTAATCTATGTCCAATAGACCCGCTGTCACCATATGGTCTCGGAGATTATACTAGATGTAGACAAGTGAGTACATCAAATCCAATATATAGAAGAAGGGGAAACATCATGGGATCACCCTAGATTAACATACCCTATGATCATAATCAAGATCACATCATGGGAGAGATAATTAACCACATAGCTACTCGTAGAAGACCTCAGTCCCGCAGAGGAACTACCCCTGCATCATGGAGGAGGAAGTAACACCGATGGAGATGAATCCGGGGGCACTTCCCCGTACTGGCAGGGTGTCGGAGCAGGAATTCTGCTCCCTCGAAGCTTGTTGACGATGGCGGCGGAGATTGGGATTGCTTCTGGAGAATGGGGTTCCAGATTCAGGGTTTCCTCGACGAGAGAATAAATAAGAGCCAAAGGGGGTCCCGAGAGGTGCCCCCCTGGCCCAGGCGTCCAAAGGGCGCGACCACCCCCTAGGCCGCACCAGCAGATCGCCTGGACGGGGGTGGCCCCCCTCCGGTTGTCCTTCGGGCTTCTGAAGTCTTTCGACTTGGATATTTTTTAGTATTTTTCTGGAATTTTCCGAGCACTTTTATTTTTGACCTTTTTCTGCAATGCACGTACAAAAAAGACAGAAGTTGGCACTGGGCACTGAATTAGTAGGTTAGTCCAAAATATGTTGTAAATTATATGAAAGTGCATTTAAATTCAAAAAAAACATATAGCAATATCACCAGAACAAGCATGGAGCAAGAAAAAATTATAGATACGTTTGGGACGTATCACCATTGAGCAATGCCCACTAGATGTCTTCTTCGAAGTGATGTCGTCCTCCGTGTGCTCGTGCAACTAGACATCACGAAGTATTTCCCAAAGGGAGAGAATCTCACGAATTTTGGTGAAGGACCAGTTCAACGGAAGTTTTATGTCGGAGAGCCAAGCACCATCCTTCATGGCCTCGTGCACCTTGCACTTCCTCATAGAAGAGGCATTGTAGACGAGTGGAGAGATGTTCTTAGGTTGCCAGCCACTAATCAAAGGGGGGGGTCCCCAAAGCCATAGCCCTGTTGCCAATGGTGATGACGATGGAATCATAGAAAAGGTCAAAGTTTGTCTCATCGCACGGGTTTCCCATGCATGCTAACCCACAATTTGACCGACTCCTTCCACTCATATCAAGGTCATCACAACCTAAGAGCTCAAGCGAACTTGAAAATGTTGAGCACTCTGAGGCCCCCAACATCGTAGGGGTGGAAAACTGTCTCCCACTTCACCTTGCACTTGGCAATCATTGTTTTATTGGAACCCGACTATAAAGCCTCTTAGTTTTGTGACACTATGGAGTACACTCGATGAAGGGAAAAGCAGATGATGTGGTAGATCACCTAAGAGGTGAGAACTGATTTAAAAAAGGACGCCCGACCAATGTCGGCAATGTTCTTGCCATCACAAGAAGGGGGGGGTGTCTAGCGGTAATCTTAAGCTCAATGAACTGTAAGTCTCCTCTCTTAAGTTTCCACACCGCGGTGGGTAGGCCCAAGTACTTGATGGGGAAAGAAGCAAAAGAGGCTGGAAGACTCTGGAGGATGGTGTACAAATCAAGTTGACCACACCGAATGGGAACAAATGCCCAAGTTTTTGATGGGGAAAGAAGCAAAAGAGGCTGGAAGACTCTGGAGGGTGGTGTCCAAATCAAGTTGACCACACCAAATGGGAACAACGGAGCTTTTTTGGAAGTCTTGTGCAGAGGCCGGTGACTTTGTGAAAGCAGCGAAGGATGCAAGCAAGGTGGTCAACATCCGCCTTAATAGGGGCCATGAAGACAACAAAGTTGTCCGGACATAGCGAGGTCCTCACCACTGTGTCCCGACCTCTATTGATGTGAACGAGGCCATCCATCGTAGCGAGGGGAAGTGGATCGATTGCATTGACAAAAGTCGAAGATAGAAAGTGTTAATTACCATTTCTTCAAATGTTGGTTCACGCTGCGGCTTTGGTATGTGACCAAAGAGTGGCTTCAACTTGTGCACATAGGCACCCCAACATGGCACTTGAAGTTTCACCAAGGAGTGATGGTTCTCTATGTCCCATGTTAGCATCCCGAATAGAAAGACCAAGGCCTCCCTCGCTGCTCACCTCGTGAACGGTTTGGAATGGGAGGAATACTCGCATCTTCCATCACAAGACCCCCCTCCCCCTCCGGCGATCCTGCCCGCCAACAAGAAAAACGGTTGTGCTAATAATGGCGTTACGTTGGAATGGTTGACCACACACGCATCCGTCCAGCAACAACAACACGCCTGCGCACTTTTAACACCGCACTCCTTGTCCTCGCGACCAGTTTCAACTCTAAGCGCATCAAGTCAGCAAGGTTCCAAGGATTTATCTGTGGGAGCACTGCATGAGGACGCTTAGTGTTTGACTTGATCCGCACGAACCGCGTGGCTCACTCTATGCGTACACTCACTGCCTAGCTAATTAAGCCAGATATTCTGATCTAATCAACAAAAAAAGCGAGCAAAGGGGGGCGACCATAAACTAGCCAGGAAGCAGCCAGACCCAAAGGTCAGAGCTCACAAGTCATCACAAGTCAGAGCCCCGTCGTGCTCGTGTGCCCTTCACTTACACAGCGTCACAGGTCCACTCTCCTCTTCCTCTCCTCTCCAGCCAAACCCGTATATAAATCTCAGATTATTCCCTTCCATCACAGCGAGGCGATCATCGATCCAGCAGTTTGGTAGGTCGGCCATGGCGGAGGAGTGGTGGAGCTCTGCGCGCACCGGCGGCGACGCACTGTCGGCGTGCTCCGCGACCCCCACCGGCTCGGAAATCAGCGGGACTTCCATGAGTTCAGGCGCTGCAGGTTTACCGGACTCTGGCGCCGCCGCCGCGCCGTTCTTCCTTGCTGATCCGCACATGGACTGGACGCAGCCCTTCATGTAAGTTAGTCGAATTCCTTCTAATTAGGCTGGCATCTTCGTGCAACAAGCTTAGTTAGTTAATTAACTTCTCTGAATATATCTTGGTCTCTTTCTTGCATGGCTGAGCAGGGGCGGGATTGGGAAGGAAGCAGGAGCAGCGGCCGACGTTCCGACGAGCTTCAACGCGCTACTGAACCTCCACGGCGACGCGAGCCGCCACTTCCTGCTGGACCAGGGAGAGCCTCCCGTTCCGGCCGCCCCGTACGCCGGCGGCGCCTCGCATCAGGGGACGTCCTTGTACGGCGACGCGCAGTACGGGTCCAGCTTGGCCGCCAGCTACGGTGACGCGCCGGCGTCGACCAAACCGTTCTCGATGCAGCAGCAGCAGTTCCCCGGTTTCTTCAGCTCGCCGGGGCTCTTCGGTGCGCCGGCTCCCGTACAGGCGCCGCCGCAGCCTCTCTCGCTGGCCCCACAGCCCAAACTCCTCAAGGTAAACTTGCATAGATAGCAGCAATGAATTACACTTACTGATTGCACTCCAGAGTACGTGTGAAGTTATGAACTAGGGTTTCTTTCTTATGACATGGTTTCTGAATTCCATTGCAGTCCAGCGCTAAACCTGCGGCTCGGGACGCTTGCTCGTCGTCACCGGCGAGAAGGAACAGCGCCGCCCCTTCTGCGGCGAAGAAGCCCAGGATCGAGACGCCGTCGCCGATGCCGACTTTCAAGGTGCGCTTCGTCCGGCCGGCCGGCGGTGACCATCGTTCTGATCGATCAGACATACGCCGCCGGCCTGCCACTCCGATCCTAACCAAATTATAATTACTAACTGGTTCTTCCTTCCATTCCACTTGTATTTTTGGCCGCAATCAAATATATTCTTGCGAGCTATGATCAATCAGCCGTGCCATCATCGAGTGAGCTATGATGAATGATGCCTACTGGATTGCTTTTGATTTTCGTGCGTGCAGGTGAGGAAAGAGAAGCTCGGGGACAGAGTCACCGCCCTCCAGCAAATGGTCTCGCCTTTTGGAAAGGTATCCCTCTCCTTTCCACCCGTCAAAAATACTACTCTACTTGCTAATTTCTTTCTGCTAGCTCTATGCATTATTAATGAATTAGTGGTTACTTAATTAACTTCATTTTCTATTATGTTCTTTGTTCTGCAATTAATCTGTAAGTTGATGAGTATTCCTATCTTTCTCCATGGATTGCATCCGCGCTTTAGACGGATACGGCATCGGTTCTTCACGAGGCCATCGGATACATCAAGTTCCTTCACGATCAAGTCGCCGTGAGTAACCATATTCCCTAATTAGATGCTCCAAGATTTCTTTTTGCTACTTACCCCAAATAGCTAGAGAATCACAAGCAATCTCTCATGGTACACGCTATAAGTAATTCTAATTGGGTTTTTGCTCATCTCTGCAGTCCCTGAGCTCTCCCTACTTCATAAGGAGTACTGGCGGTTCCATGCAACACCAGCACAAACAGGTATCTTTAGTAATCATAATATAGTGTGCATATGTTGTTTTTTAGAAAGCCAAATTTTAGGAAATTTGACAAAGATTATAGAGAAAAGTATCCACATCCATAAATGTCAAATGAATATCCAGAAATGCATGCCCAGACTAATAAGTTCTTGGTGGAGAGTAAATTCAAAACAAAACTGAAATCTTTAGTCTTTCAAGATGCTCGCGCGTGTGGATGTGATTTGACCACAAAAATTTTCATGCTCGTAGTGCGCCTGATCATCATGGACGCCTACAAAATTTCAGATTGTTTTGAATCTTCTTATACTATTTCTTATGAATTTTTCTTTCATGGGAGATGTAGATGAGCCTCGGCAAAGAATATCATTGGATAAATCATGAGGCATACTTTTATAATATATTTATATTTTTCTCAACAGATTTAATTTGGTCACACTTTACAAGATTTTACTTTCAAAAAAATACACTCTACATTATGAAATGTGTAGGATATATTATTAAAATACTGTTTGATTAATTTACTTGCATGTATAAATTGTATTTTTTTTTCTCATGAACTAGCAGGGTTCGAATGATGTGGTCGGCGAGGTAAAGGATGACCTGAGGAGCCGGGGCCTGTGCCTTGTCCCAGTAGCGAGCACTTACACTGTGACGAGCGAGACGACGGCAACAGAGTTCTGGCACCCAACCTTTGGAGGCACTTTTCATTGATTTTGAGATCGATAGACATGCAACTAGTATCTAGCATATTATAGCTTAGCTAGTCAGGTATGCATATATGTGTGCGTGCTGGTTAAGCAACGTGTACTCATGCTCTCATGGCACACCAGTAAATCACAGTGTTAAAGCAGAGGCAAACAAGCTTTAAGCAATCTCAGCAATGTGCCATCAAAGTTAAAATCATGTGAACATATTGGATCGAAGAAAAAGTTTGCAATAAAAGAATATTTAGGAAGAGAATTCTATGCAATAGGAGGTGTGTGAAAAGAATGTTAGTAAAATGAATAACTATTTTAATGAATTGCATCCATGGTCCTTAAATTTGGACAATGCGCTTACTTTTCTACCCAAACTCCCAAAAGGGCAAAGGTATGGTTTGTACCCTACTTTGGTCAAAATCACGATTTCTCTTGGCAACACTGGAATATGTGGGCCGATGAGGCGATGACTTAAATTGCGGGCAGGGCACCGAAAGGGGCCCATGTTCCCTGGCAGTACGTGTCAATCCTCAGTATCGGCATGAAACACTAGTTAAAAAGTATCATTCGCAAAGTTTACTTTCAAACTGCTTTGATGGTATGCGTCACTTGTCATCACTAGGGAGTTTTGATGATTTTTTTCATCCATAGAAAATATGAGAGGGTTGCTATATTTTGTTTATGATACATGCATTTCTTAACAAAAACAATATTTCTTAAACTGGGTGTTCAGATTATAAATCATTTTTATATCGACATTTTGAATTTTGATCTCATATTAATTGATTTTCAGTGAACACTTTTATGGGTGTTACTTGTATTCCTATCGAGAACTAACTTGTGCTCCACGATGCAACATACATGTACTTCACGCGTTAACATTCTTTTATTTCCAATTTGTGCTTCCTGAGTTGTGTAACTTGTGCTTCTTGCACATTATAAATTGTGCTCCTTGTATAGTACAACTGCTCTGTACGGGTAGTGCACTCCCATGTAGTGGAAGTTATGCTTCCTACAATCCTACATAGTGAAATTTGTGCTCCACACACAATATAACGTGTACTTCCCCGCAAATAGTGTACTTGTAGTTCAAGTCATGCTTTCTGCCCGGTGCAACATGTGCTTCATTCATAGTGCAACTGTGTACTCGACTCAATCCGTACTTCGTTTGCGTGATTAAATCGGAGATCCCTGAAAGAACTTGTACTTTGCGTGCGGTGCAGGCGCACGTAAATCGATTATGTACGCATGAAAAGAAAAGTCGTCTACAAAAACAACCATAGAAAACAAATCATCTACAGGCTAGTCCTTATGTCACATTCCCTTAGGTCTTGCCTCAAACCGTGTGCGCACCAGAACGGGAAGAAGGAGAAATTTGGAAAGAAAGGGAGAAGTGACGACAATTGACATGACACAATGAGGGTGATTAGCCGCTCACCACGGTTCTCACCGTGAACCTCTCACCACTCTAAATCCACCACACAATTGATGAGCGGCAAAGGCTCCCATCGATCACGAACACTTTTGAAAGAGCTTGATGACATTGATGGAGATCATTCGCCTTGGGACCACCAGAAGGATATGATTAATATGATTTCGAGGTCACCAAAGGGTTACAATTTTGTGATTTAGGGATGGAGTGCAAGAGGTAGGTGGGTAAAACACATGGTTAAATCCGATGGAACCTAAATGCAAAAAATCACACTAAGTTGGTTATTGCTGCAATGGAATGATCCCAATCACTCGTGGGATGGTTACCAACTTCCTTGTGATGCACTCGATATGGCTCTCTAAGCCTCCACGGTCATCAGCATTAGTGATGGACATAAAATAGATTGTTGGCATGATAAATTGAACTAGCAACGGGGCACTATGTGTTCGATGCCCTGGTCTATTCACCATTTCAACTCAAAAGAACAGGTCGGTGTACGGCGTGCTCCAAAATGACAACTGGATTAAATCGGAGGCGCGCTAGACTAAATACGATGGATCATATGATCATGATGAAATCTCACATTTTGAAGGATGGTGTCCACATCAAGTTGACCACACCGAATGGGAACAACGAAGCTTATTTAGAAGTCTTGTGCAGAGGCCGGTGACTTTGTGAAAGCAGCGACGGATGCAAGCAAGGTGGTCAACATCCGCCTTAATAGGGGCCATGAAGACAACAATGTTGTCTAGATATAGGGAGGTCCTCACCAGTAGCGGCGGCAAGATTCATTAACGTCCCAGACAGCCTGTGTTTACTGTACTAAATCGCTACAGTGTTATGAACAGTATACAAAGAAACTTTGCTTCACGCCCCAGGCAGCGGCCCGGGCTGCTTGGGGCCTGGCGCCGCCACTGGTCCTCACCACTGTGTCTCGGCCTCTATTGATGTGAACGAGGCCATGCATCGTAGTGAGGGGAGGTGGATTTATTGCAATGACAAAAGGCAAAGATAGAAAGTGTTAATTACCCTTTCTTCAAATGCTGGTTCACGCTACGGCTTTGGTACAAGACCAAAGAGTGGCTTCAACTTGTGCACATGGGCACCCCAACATGGCACTTGAAGTTTCATTAAGGAGTTATGGTTCTCTATGTCCCATGTTAACATGCCAAATAGAAAGACCAAGGACTCCCTCACCATGCTCACCTCGTGAATGGTTTCGAATGGGAGTAATGCTCGCATCTTCCAGCACAAGACCCCCCTCCCCCTCCGTCGATCCTTCCCGCCAACAAGAAAAACGGTTGTCCTAATAATGGCGTTACGTTGGAATGGTTGACCACACACGCATACGTCCAACAACAACAACACGCTTGCGCGCTTTCAACATCGCACTCCTTGTCCTTGCGACCAGTTTCAACTCTAAGTGCAGCAAGTCAGCAAGGTTCCAAGGATTTCTCTCTGGGAGCTCTACATGAGGACGCTTAGTGTTTGACTTGATCCGCACGAACCGCATGACTCACTCTATGCGTACACTCATTGCCTAGCTAATTAAGCTAGATATTTTAATCTAATCAATGAAAAAGGGAGTGAGGGTCGACCATAAAAGCCAGGAAGCAGCCAGACCGAAAGGTCAGAGCTCACAAGTCATCACAAGTCAGAACCCCGTCGTGCTCGTGTGCCCTTCACAAAGCGTCACAGGTTCACTCTCCTCTTCCTCTCTAGCCAAACCTCTGAAATTTTGTAGGAACCCATGATGCTCAGGTGCACTAAGAGCGTGCAAGATTTCGTAGTCAAATCACACCCACCCGCGCATGCTAATCTATATAGTCAAAAGTCCCGCAGGGTAATCTGGATATCAAATAATACATGTAGTCAAATCACACCAAGATTTGGGGTTTTTTTTTAAACATGCCCCACTTTAAACATGCCAATCTATACATATTTTTCTCTCTTTAATGAAAAGGCAACGCTTCTATCGGTTGCTAAACAAATCACATACCCCTGATTGCGCACGAAAGTGAACCCTTGACCACCCTTGATTACATGTCCATGTGCGTTAAGTTTGGCCACAAAAACAGGAGGTTTATTTGAATAGATGGAAAAACGGAATCATGTGCTACATTATCCAAGCAACTTTGGAATGGAATAATGTCATTGTAAATCTGTAATGTATTGAAAGGTTGGTAGAGAGGGAATGTTGGAACATGTTCTTAATTCAGGAAGCAAAAGGGGTTGGTTTTAGAAGCAGTTGGTGTTGCACATTCTTCGATACAAAATGATTAATCAAGTACTCCATCATTCCAAAATAATTGAAGATATAGAATTATTCTAAGGCAACCTTTACAAAGTTGGACCAAGTCCTTAGAAAAATCTGCTAAGATCAACAATATCAAATACATGTGATTGAAAAAATTATTTCATAATGACTTTAATGTAAAAAAAATTGATGTTTGAGTTATTCACTTAGACAAAATTAATAAAGTTTTTCTTGGAACAAAACTAGAACTTCATTCTATTGACTGTACTATGGTAGTTGATCACTTGTTTAAGTTCTATCAGTGCTAAGTGTCCACTAACAACATATCCACACTAATTGCTTGGTGTACCAACTTGTTCCTTTTTAAGTTCTACGCGTATTTATTTGTTTTAAGGATTTTTTTTTATTTTTTTTCTAAATTTTGTTACTCTGAGATTGTGATGCAACTATGACGACGCCTGCTCCATCCGGTCTTTCATATGCAAAGTACTACTCCCTCCATTCAAAAATATAATGCGTTCTCGCTTTTCGTGCTTCAACTTTGATCATAAATTTAACCAACGAGACCAATTGCGGCGGGGGCAAAAACTATATCAATGAATTCGTGTTTGAAAGAAGTTTTCGACTATATAATTTTTTCTCCCGCCGAAGTCGGTCTCGATGGCTAAATTTATGGTCAAAATTGAACCTCGAAAAGCGTTGACGCACTACATTTTAAATGGAGGGAGTACCTCGGTAACTTAATATAAGATATTTTTAACACTATTATAGTGAAAAAAATGTTTTATATTAAGTTACGAAGGAAATATAGTAATTGTTGACATATATACTACACTTATGTTGATTATTCATGTTTTTATGAACTAGCTACCGTACATTGTCTGAATTTTAATATTGTATATGCATCCATACATGTGATGAAAGACAAGAATTAATCAACACTAGCTATATCTACTAGGTGCTAGACGTAGTAGATCATGCCGACTTCGATGAGGCTGATGTGCGGTATGTTGAGCGCCATGGCGGGGCCCCTGGAGTTCTTCCGGAGGAAGTTGTAGGCCACGTCGATGGCGAACTTCTTGAAGACGTTGGAGCTCTTCCTGGCCTTGATGTACGAGTGTCCCATGATGTATGCCACGCCGGCGTGCTTGGCGTCCACGATGACGGCCAGCTCCTCCTTCACCGCCGGGTCCACGTGCTCCCCCGCCACCAGGTCCTGGATCTCGAACCGCACGCGCTGCCGCCGGCCGGCGAGCGCCGAAGGGGACTCGTTCTCGTACATGGCCTGCAGCGACTCCAGCGTGTCCGACTTGTCGCCGTCGGTGGCCGCCGTGGCCGCGCGCACCACGACGCTCTGCTCGTCCACCGGCTCCTGGACCAGCAGCCGCCCCGCCCCCGCCCCCGCCTGCGCCAGGTCCCCGGGCCGCCGCACCACGGCCATCCGGCCCTCGACGGCCGACTCGGCGCCGTCGCTGGGGCGGTTGTTGGCGGCGTCGGCGGCCTCCATCTGCACGAACTCGGCGATGCGGAGCACGAGGTCGCTCTCGAAGTCGCTGTCGTCGCCGAGGACGTCCTTGTAGCCGTAGCGGACGACGCAGCGGTACATGCGGAAGTCGCGCGGGCCGATGCGGCCGACGAGGTGGCGCTCCTCGGGGCAGACGTGCGGGACGGGGACGGACTTGACGCAGACGAAGACGAGCACCTGGTGGAACGCCGGCAGGTTGGTGACGAAGTGGGAGAAGACGGCGGGGACGCCGGTGGCGAGCTCGGAGTAGATGAGGCCGATGCCGGGGACGCGCACGATGCCCAGGCTGGGTCCCAGGGCGTGGATCCAGCGGAGGGACACCTTGTTCTGCACGTCGAACGTGTGCTTCAGCTTGGTGCCGTAGTGCCACGTGTACATGATGACCACGAAGAGCAGCGAGAGCGCCAGCGGCAGCCACCCGCCCTGCGGCACCTTCATCAGCGCCGCCGACAGGTACACCCCCTCCACCACCCCGAAGGCCAGCAGGAACAGCGTCGCCATGATGAACCCCTTCTGCCACACGAACACGATCACCATCGACATCAGCAGCGTGGTCACCACCATCACGCCGGCGCACGCCATCCCTGCATGCCAACATTTCATTTTTCATCATCATGCAACCAATCAACTTTGATGTCCCTTCGTTAGTTCGATCGTTGGGGACGTACCGTATGCGTTGCCGATGAGCATGGTGTCGCGGAAGCCGACGGTGACGGCGAGGCAGACGATCATGAGGAGCCAGTTGACCTCGGGGCTGTAGATCTGGCCGTGGATGCGGCTGGAGGTGTGCACGATCTTGACGCGCGGGAAGCAGCCGAGCGCCATGCACTGCCGCACGATGGAGAAGGTGGCCGTGATCACCGCCTGGCTGCCCACGATCGCCGCCAGCGTCGCGATCACCAGCACCGGCCAGAACAAGCGCACTGCACCAACATTCCATTCACGTATTCACATCACATCGTCGGAAACCAAGCTTCTCATAAAAATGCAGCTTGAAACTGCTTAATTACCAGCAGTGGCGGATCCAGGAATTGAACTTAGCCGGGGCGAAACACTTAAGCAATAAAAATTTTGATTGACAAATGCAAGTTTCTGAACCAAATCTCATACGATTCAAATATTAAGCTAGATGCACTGAAAATCAACATAACTAAGCATACAGAACAGTTCAAGATTCTCAGCAACTAGGTGATGTAACCACCAAAAATCACAAAATCTAAATGAATGTCACAGAGAACTACTAACATGGACTCCCGCTGCTTGAATCATTCAGTCCATGGCCCAAAATGTTCAACTCCATGCCTAATGAATGCCACAATATGAGTCCATAATTCCAATTTCCAAACGAGACCTACAAAATTATGATTGTATCAGCACAAGTGTGATAACGGTTGTATATTTTGATATGATCATATGGTGGTAGTATACCTTTAAGATGTACTTGCACAAAGAACACGGGGTTGTTTAGGTAGTTGACCTCGACGGTTCTTCAAGGCATGAAATGAACCATAATCTCTTTATCACTAATTTTGGCAAATATCTCACGCTCAACAAAGAAAATCATCAAATCATTAAGCCATTCATCACCCATCTTGTTTCGAAGATCTGTCTTTATAATATTCATGGCTGAGAAAACCCTCTCAACTGATGCAGTTGCCACCGGTAATGTCAATGCAAGTCTGATGAGGCGATAAACCAATGGAAATACCAGATGTTGTCTACTTTGAACCAACTTGAGAGCAAGAGAACTCAAACTATCACAAGCCAAGAATTCAGTACTTCTTTTCATCACATCAATATATATGTTGAGTTGATCAGTCAATAGATAGAGCTCTTGTGAAGAGAAATCAATGGAGTAAATATTTGCAAGCTCAACTAGCTTATCATGATCAAAGTTGCTAAATGAGTCTCTAGGATCAAGGCAAGCAATGCACTTCAACAAGCATGTAGAAGTTTCACTAAATCGATTGTTCATCTCAATTATGTTTCTATCCAACACCTCACTGAAAATAGTTACCTTGTAATGATGGAGACAAGTAACCATTTTGCGTGATCTTCTTGGGTAACCCCTTGCTGGAATGTTATCATCCATAGATGGCACTATTATATTTCTTGCAGCACAGAAGTTGGTAGTAGACATCAAGAGAGGCTTCCATCCATCATCTCTCAACTTCTGTAATAGACTTTTAACTGACACAATCATATTCATAGCACAGACTATATTTTTGATCCTTTTGTTGCAATGCTTGTGACAAATCATTGGTTAAACCAAGTACTCGAAGCATCAAATGCAAGATAAGAACAAATTCAAAAGTTTCCATGTTTATCATTAAGCCAGAAGCCAAACCTCTATTATCTGCATCTGCGTCATCAAGAGAAATACCATGTAGCACTTCAACCACGGAATCCCACATTTGATAGATCCGGATTAGAGTCTTGTGATGTGACCCCCAACGTGAGCGTGGGCGCGTGAGCCGTTCGGCGGCTGGGTTTCTATGGCCGTCGGCGGCGGCGGCGTAGCAGCACCAGGAAGTGCTAGGTCGCAGCGTACAAGGAGGAAGTGGGGAACGACTTGTTTTCTACCGATCCATCCATCCAGGGAATAACGCTAGTGTATTTGGGCTTGTAGCCTTGTAGCTTGTAGGCCCAGTCCAGCAACCTCCAAGGTCCAGCGGACGAGCACGAGCCCAAACGTTTTCTTCCCCGGCTCCTCCCAGGAACAGAGCGACGCCGCTCAAACTGCAGCCGCCCCTGCTTTTCTTCCGCCGCCGGTGATGAAGATGAGCAGTGGGGGTCAATCCTCCAGCGCCGGCGACCCGGGGCGGTCGCCCCAGCTCGCCCCAATGGTAGGTCCGCCACTGATTACCAGGAATGGACTGAAAGAAGATGAAGTGTATGTCGCAGTCGGGAGTCTTGGACAGGAAGGCCGCCTGCCCCATGTACTGCAGCACCAGGCACGGGTAGATCAGACCCACGAAGGCCACCTGTGAGTGACAATGATGATTAATAATTAATTGATTTACTTTTCTGGAAGTGCTTATTTGACCTCTTATACATGATCATGACATGGATGATGATTCACCAATCCTTGATTATTATGACACCATCATCATGGTAAAAAAACACAGTTGTAGTAAGTTAGTACCCTTATGGATGTGGCTGTGAAGTGGCCAAGGTCTGCAAACATAGCCTCTGTGCCTGAAATGCATACAAATATGAATTGAAATGTGCAAATTCAGATCAACCGATTTCAGTTCAAAATGCAAATAAGATGGTTCATGTGAGGATATATGTTTACCTGTCATGGAGAGCAGCACTCCTCCGAGCGCGATCCATCCATCTCTGCCGGTCCTGATGAAGAACCTGACGAGGTAGGTCGGGGAGAGCGCGTAGAAGACCCTGGGGTTCCACACGACGATGTTGTAGACGCCGATCCCGCCGAGGCAGAGCAGCCAGACGACGATCACCGGCGCGAAGAGGAAGGCGACGCGGTGCGTCCCCCAGTGCTGCAGCATGAAGAGGCACACCAGCACGATGCACGACAGGATCACCACCTCACCTGCTCTCTTTTTTGTAAGGCCAGCAGATTAGCAGGTCGATTGTTTCAAAGGTTGGAAATGTTTGTTGCAGGCAAGCAAGAATCAGCCACTCACTGTCCGTCAGAGCGTGCGAGTGGACTTGCAGGCCGGAGAAGGACGACAGCACTGCAGGATTCAGATAGAATTAGTTAAGTTAAGTTGCAGCTGGTCGCGGGGCTAGCAAAATGTTAAGGAGTATGAGAGGGACGCACCGGACATGGCCGGGGTGAGGACGCCGTCGCCGATGACGAGGGAGGTGCCGAAGAGGACGGTGAGGAGGAGGCAGGTGCGGGACTTGCTGTGCTTCTCGAGGAAGCGGCGGAGGGCGCGGAGGATGGCGGTGTCCTGCGCCGCGTAGCCGGGCTTGTAGTAGGCGGAGAGCTCCTCGTCGGCGGCCTGCTGGTTGGGCATGAGGCTGAACTTGGCGTGGCGGACCAGCAGGGAGTAGAGCGCGAAGGTGCCGCCCTCGCCGTTGTCGTCGGCGCTGAGCACGATGAAGACGTACTTGAGCAGCGGGATGAGGGTGATGGTCCAGAAGACGAGCGAGAAGACGCCGAAGATGGTCTCCTCCTCCCCGAACCGCCCGATCGGGCCGGCGAAGGTGCTCTTGTACACGTACAGCGGCGACGTGCTCAGGTCGCCGTACACCACGCCGCAGCTCTGGTACGCCAGCAGCAGAACCTGCTTGTAGTAGGACCTCCAGTGCCGCTGCAGCATCCATCAATCGATCGTCATATTATTTTTTACCACTCGTTAGCGAGAATAGCGATCGATCGAGCACATCGATCACTGGAATCTACTGCTGATAATTACGTGTTCATCGATCATACTGAGCCAGCTATACCCTTACGCACTCACTAGTAAGCTAATTTAGTGGGGTGTTAGGAACCAGTGGTGGAAAAAATAAGTGGTCTGAGCTAGTTTTACGTGGCATGCATCATGCCCAATGGTTAATGTTTTCCTTCGTGCATTCTCGATAATTAAGCTCTTGATATTGTGTTATTTCAGATGTCAGATATGCTTATATTTGCTTCATTGATATCAATACAACAAACATCCGTTCACATGATTCACTGAGCGAGTAATATCATGGTCATCAGTACCTCTTCCATTCATCAAATGTTCTTGTTCATCCTCTTGCAGTTGTTAACTAGCATACCATTCCCCTCATTACGCAAGAAGCGCCCGATTTTTAATTAATAAAGCCATCACACAGCAGATGTTCTGCTTGTTCATCCTCTTATAGTTGGTACTAGCATACCATTAGGATCCAGAAAGCAGGAGAAATTTGGCACATCAAACATTAGCACAGACCCCCCAGTCAAAAAAGGAAAAAATTAGCTCATATATAGTGCAAAATTCCACTACAATACGTTCATGACACAAAAAATGGCAGGAGATCTCCTGATCGCCGGTTATGTGCCTAGATCGGTAGAAAAATGGATTCTCAAGACCAAAAGCCTCGAAATTCACCATGTTGGCAAGGAAGGATATCTCACTCACCGGGTTTCCATGCGGGTCGGCGTCGTCGATGTTCTCCGGCGATAAGCCCCTCTCACAATCCATAGACTGAATTTTATTCAGGGGTGAAGATGGGGGGCGGGAGTGGCTGGGACAGACACAGACACACGAACTCAGGAACTATGGCGCGTACTCAGTGATTCTGCATGTCATGTCCCTCTATTTTTGACCATATGGATGGATGTGCTAGCAGTCTCAAGAGTTCTCGGAGACAAATGTGGGGGGAGATAGAGTCCGAGAGAACGCGCTCCCCGATTTCTTAGGAGGACGTTGACAGTTGTACGTTGTCTGCATGTGAAGGTGGAGTTGCAACTTGTAAAAACTGTGCACATTGGCAAAACCAAATGATGCCTTGCAGAAGCAGGATATGTCAAAACCAAATGACCTGCAGCAAAGAAAGGTTGGTCCGGTTGGGAGGTTGGCGACGGTTGTGGATGCGTCCACTCCCCCTCCTCCTCCTTCCCTCTGCCATTTGTGTGTCGATGATGTTCGAGGCCGGCCGAGTGCCGGAGGCTCCATCGGTTGGGGGCTGCCAATCTGGCCAAAGCCGGGGCTTTTAGTTAGTCTCGATGTTGTCTCGATGCAGGGCGGCGACCTTGGCGGCGAAAGATATGTGGTGTTGGTGGATGAAGCACATATCTCAGGTGCGGGCGAGCAGCCCTGGCCGCGTGGATGATATGGTTGTTGATGTGCAATGTAGTGCGAAGGGCGAAGGGGTGTGAGCACTGGGTGCATAACCTACTCGGTCTTTTAGACAGGTCGCGGGCATCATTACCTTCATGAAGGCTTCGCTGCGGTTGCTCCCTCCTCATCATGTAGCTGCGGGTGAAAACTCAATCCTTAGGATCTAACGGTGGCGGTACGCCGGTGTTGTGACCTTCTTAGAAGCAACGTCTTGGAGTTCATGCTCAATCGTAGTCCGGTTTCACCTCTTCGCGATGGCTTGCTCTCGAGTTATCTCCATCGCCTACAAGCGGGCAGATATGAATTGAAATGTATTAATATGTTTACATCCCCTTTGTAAAGAAATAATACTCAGATGCTCTATCGACGCTTTGCTGAAACTGAACACTTGCAGATACAACACAACTATCATGTCTCGGTAGATATTGCTTCAATGATAGTAGTAGTATGATACTATGAATCGCAAAATCCACTTATAAACTGACTTTACAACCCCGGTTCAATCAAAGCCATAATTAACATAAACACTGTTCACACCACGAATCAAACTTAAGCTCCACAGAAGATACAGATAGCAGCAGCGCCACCACCAATGACCAGATGATCATGCACTCAGGCGGATGAGCCCTTGAGCTTCTTGGCGATGCCGGCGAAGTACTTGCCCTGGTGGAAGGCGTGCTCCAGCTCCATCTCCGACGGCCACCGAGACCCATCGCCAGCGAAGGTACCGGCCCCATACGGGCTGCCGCCCTGCACCTTGTCCATGTCGAACATCTTGGCGCCGAATGTGTACCCCACAGGGACGAACACCATCCCGTGGTGGGTCAGCTGGGTCACCGCCGTCAGCGGCGTCGTCTCCTGCCCACCGCCCTGGGTGCCCGTGCTGAAGAACACGCCCGCCGGCTTCCCCGCCAGGCTCTGCTCCCTCCACAGCCCGCCCGTCGCGTCGAAGAACGCCTTCATCTGCGATGCCATCATGCCGAACCTTGTCGGGAACCCGAACAGGACACCATCCGCCTCAGCCAGCTCCTGTGGGGAGATCACCGGCACGTCGGTCTTTGGAGGTGCGCCCATCTTGCCCAGAACTTCCTCGTTCAGGATCTCAGGGACCTTCAAGATGATGAGCAAAGATGCATGTGTGAATTCATTTTTCATGAAATCTTTAACACACTAGTTGTCAACTGGTAAACAAGGTTGCTGAGACAACTGACCTGCCACACTTTAACCTCCACGCCTTCAACAGAGGAAGCACCTTTCTTGATCTCATCAGCTAGTTTGGCAACATGACCATACATGGAGTAGTACCTGTCGAAAATCGTTGATGATTTTACTTTCCTTTTTATCGATGCACAAGAAGCAAGACACAATGATAAAGGGCATCATGAACATAAACATCAACGACCCCTACTTTTTTTGTTTCCACATGTTTCAGACAACTTTAGGAACGGCGCCAGGCTTACAAAAAAAATAAAGGACATCATGAATCAACTTGTGTGTTACGCACAAAATGTTCATCAATTAGACAACAATGGAAGACACCTGTGCCGAGAACCAGTATGTAATACAACTACTTCAGTAAAAAAAAAATTGTGGCTCTAAGTTCTGCATCTGGTGATTCGAGAAAAGAGTTTGCTCCCCAGCCACTAAGGAAACAGGATAATCACGTACAAGCAAAACTAAAAGTGTGAAAATGATGTCAAAATGTTACTAAGGGTTTGGGGAGGAACTGTCAATCAAAGGTCTAGTTAGGATAGTCCAGGTGCTTCCCATCTTTTCTTCAAAGGCTTCTAGATGCTTGCTTTTTGGTAGTTGGGAAATCCCGTTCAGCCAGAAAAACTTAAGAAACATGGCTCAATGATAGTTTATGTTCGACAGTGATAGGGTGCTACTGGTTAGTTATGTACTCAAGCCTTCTTTTAGATGTGACTTCAACAAAAGACGAGTGTGATGTGCATTGACAGATAAATGGTGTTTGCCAATAGCAGGATGCATTCATAGCACCGAGTACTGAACACTCAAGATGCTTGAAGAACCTACTAGTTTTCTTCTGAGCATTTAAATAAGCTTTGTTGAGACAGGCATAATTGTGGAAAAGCTAAAGTCCATGTTCGTGGTGTGACACTAGGAAGCAATAAAGGTTGAACACTACTACAAGCAAGGATCCAACATAGGGCAGTGGGGTTATAGTGGGAAATCCACATCAACAGAAAATGGCATTTTAATTGCAGTGCTATAATTGACAAATTTGCATAGGTAAGCTGAAAGAAGGCCACCAAAAGTTTAATCGACAGACTAGTTTTCAATAAACTGACTCCTTTAATAAATAACCTATCATTTTAAAAAGGAAAAAACTTAAGAGTCTTAGTTTAGAATAAGATAAACTACAATTTGATTAAACATTTAGGTCAGTTCTCACCTAATATACAAGTTCCATATATAGTATAAAGAAAATTGGATTTGCATCTTTCAGCTCGATTTAAAGCACAAAAGTGAGTCCATTGTATCCTTTACTATTTTGAATGGTAGATCTTATTAGAAACAGGAGCTGTGCTCTGCCGATACAGGGAGTACTTTATACATCACACTACAAACCTGAGCACCATAGGCAGCCATGGCCCATGAGTAGCTGTCCCTAATAGTTGGTGGGAGCAGGGTATATGGTAAAATATGACATGTTCTGGTAGTATGAAATTCATATTCAAAACCTTTCCCAAAGCCAACCAACCAGGGACAGTAATCAACCAAGCTGTTCTTCTTCAGAAAGATGGCAATCAAAGTGTTGACTGCATCCACTGGTAAGTGGTAACGGTAACAGTGGCGAATTAAGTCGCCGATGACTGCAGGGGCGGCGGATAGCGTTTTCACACGGCAGGGAGGAAAATATATTCAGGTAAAGGGGGACAGCGGAGGATTGTTAGTGCAGGATCAGGTCCCCGTCCATTTGGGCATCGATCCCATCAAGGACCACCACCCCAGACCCACCAGCCATCCACCATGGCCGATGATGCCCATACAGCCAGTAATAATCAAAGCACTGGTCGTTTGCAATTGCAACACTGAACTCTGAACCCTCACGACGCCCCCACTCGTTTGAGTAAATTCAGTTCACTGCACCTGGACGACCCTGACGCGAACGATCATAGCAACTGGCCACAACCGTTCCAGAATCTAGACGGACGATCGCGTCGACGGAAGGACGGAGTGTTTCCCTGGGAAAATCCGCCCGCTGGTGGCTCCTGATTGAATCAAGCGGGGTATAGGTACGTTTCAACAAGAAGAAAACTCTACACGGAATCATGGCAATTAACGATGTCAGGAAGGAACTGAAACAGTTTGATGCGCGCGGGCGGGTGTGAATGGGTGGGGGGATGGCGAAGTACGGGGAGGGGGAGGGGGAGGGAGCGGGTGCTTACACGACGTAGACCTTGACCGCCATGGGAGGCGCGGCGGAGCTCCGCGGCGGATCTGAGATCTGGTGGGAGGTGGAAGAGGAGGAGGAAGGCTCCGGTCGTTGTTTGATGGGTTGGAGGTGGGCAGTGAGGGGAGAGGGGGAGGAAGGCCGGGAGCATTTATAGGCCGGCCGGCCTGCCGGAGTGACGCGACGGGGCAGGGTTGCCGTGCCGGTTGACCTCGGAGTCGGAGGTGAGGTGTGAGGTGTGAGGTCCCAACTAACAACTCCGGACTGCCACTTGTGACTTGTGTGCGTGACCGATGCTGAGTCACGCGCTGCTCATCCCTGGCCTTTGGATTGTGTTTTTCTTTTTGGACAGCCGGACTCAAAACCTATTCAAATATTTCTAGTTCTAGTTCTTTTCTCGCCGTAGTCATGTGATTGTCTTCTTTTTAATTTGGACTGTTTCTAAGAATTCTGCCACTTGTGCTTCCCATCCGTGGGTGTTGGATAGGTCCAGTTTCCGCAAGGCGGACTCAAATGTCGTTCAGGCACCTTCAACACCGATCCTTAATAAGCTGGCCACTTACATTTTTCATAAAAATAAAAATGAAAACTCAAACATAATATTCGTTTGTAGTTTGGTTTGAACACGTTCGCGAACATTGATAGGAAAATCGACCATTCAATCTGTGACGCAAACATGTGCCCCGCAATACAACCAAATTTGGATATGTTTTGTGCATTTTTATGCAAACTAACGAAATTCAGCATAATTTAAATAACGGATGACATTTTCTCAGTTTAACTACAATTTAAAGATACATAAACATAATCTGCTTGCCATTGGACTCCACATTCATCTCCTCACCGCCGCGATCCACGTCCATCTTCACGACTGGTTCATCGTCGGACTTCAGGCAGGCCAAGAGTTCCTCCTTCTCCGCCTCGCGAAGATAGCGACAATTTGCTTTCATCTCGCGCTTTTGAATGGATGGAGTCGTGAATTGTTTGTTGCTACATCACGACCGGATCCGCCTGCTGCTCCACCTCCTCTTCATACTCAAGGTGCAATTTGTAACACCCTCAGTTGCTTGTAACAGTAACCATCCTTACTGTTGATCATCACTGTTGAGTTATCACTGTTGATTCCCTGACCCTGTTCAAACTTTATGATGCTAATGATCAGAACCTTGATGTGGATGATCAACACCCCATGCACCATGTACTTGAGCCCTTGGAATAAAAACCCCAAAGTCAAAACCCTTAAAACCCCTTTTGGTGGATAATAAAAACTTGGTGGAAATTAAACCTTACTCAAAAATCATGAAACCATTTTTGTAAATTGCCTAAAATCATTTTAATCATGTTGGACCAACTTTGGTAATTTTTGGAGTTATGAAAAATCTCAAACAATTATAACAGTAGCTTGTAAGGTCCTTTTTAATCATAAAATATTTAAAAGAAATACCCATTGAGTTTTAAAATGCACCAAACCTTTTGTGTCACCTACATGTGACATACACCTAATTTAGAAACCACTGGAACCTTTTATAAAAATGTTTTAGCATTTAAATTAATTGTTTCTAGCAGTAACAGTAAATTAAAAAGGCAAATAAAAGAAAATGGTAATACCTCGCCCAGGGCGAGGCCCACCCCGGCCCACTCCTCTCTCTCTTTCCTCCTCCTGCACTGGCGCCATGATGCCGCCGTGGCCGCCGCTGCCAAGCTGGCCGCGCCCTCCTCACCTGCTCCCCTGTCCCCTAGCCGGCCCGGAGACGATAAGGACGCCTCCCCGCAATGCGTGGATCTCACCTGCCCCTTTTCCCCTTCCCCTGCATCTCGCACTCGTCTGGGCCAAACTGCCCGAACCGCCGCCGGCCACCGTCGCGCCCCGGCGTGGCCAACGCCCTCCGCAGGCCTCGTCGTCTTGTCCATCGCCACCGCCGCCTATGTCTACACCACCGTGCGCGGGGAATCGATCCCGGAGTTTCTCCTCACCGCCCCCGACGCCGTTCCCCTCTTCGGCTCCGACGAGCTCCGCCGCCCGATTCCGGCCGAACCGCGTCCTCCCCGAGCACGCGGCCACCTTCTACGCGCTGCTGGTGAGCACGTACACCATCCCCATCCCCTAACTCGTCCTCTCTTACCCCGTGCTCCGTTCCACCATTGGAGCAGAGCTCTGGCGCCGCGCGCGTCGACATACCCGTGGCCACGGTTCATGCCTTTAGCTGCCGACCGCGTCCTTTTGCTCCCCGTCGTGTGTTAGCTCGATTCCCCCCGTAGCTAGCTCGCCCGCTTTAGGAATCCTTGGATTCGTCGTCGCCACCGTACTGGACGCCGCCTTGCTCATCGGTGTCGTCACTCCGGCGCTTCCCCGTCGAGTCCATCACTTCCGGTCGATGCGCGCTGCGCTCCTCCGTCGAGCGCACCCACTCGCGCGTGCTCCCGTGTCTTGTGTTGAGCGCACAGCCAACCTTGCCGGCGCCGGTCATCGCCGGCGTGCACCGGAGCCACTGGCAGGTGCCCCCCTGTCAGGGGTATAATTAACTTCTAACAGCCACTGACAGTGGACCCCCAACCCCCACTAATAACACCCGGTTAGTTTGGATTAAACTAAACATAGCAATGTACCTATGACAGGTGGGCCCTGGTCATTAACTAAATTAAATAAACTGATTAGTTGTCTCTGTTAGTATGACACATGGACCCCACTGTCAGTTTGATATAATTAAAACAATTAATAGAATTGCAGTGTATGACATGTGGGTCCTGTGGATTTTTAGAATAAAATTAAAGATTTAATAAAATGACTAGAGGCTGACATGTGGGCCCAGTGCCTATTTTGATTTATTAAAATGTTTTATAAATAAACAGAGGCTGACATGTGGGTCCCACATGTCAGGCACTGTTCTGGATAATGTTCTGGATAATGTTGAATAAATAATAAAAGAAATTTCAGAAAATCTTTTAAATGATTTAAACTTTGAAATTCAAAAACTTTTAAACCGTAACTCAGATTCAAAAACTTTATACATGAAAGTTGATCAGAAAAATATAATGAATATGAATACGCTATCCGTATGTCTATCACATCCGTCTAACACAACGAACATCGAACCGTCCCCCTCCGGACCGACTGTCCGATAAATTGTCCGGTACTGTTAGAGTGCCCGGATGAATTTATTCCGAACACGAATGTTTCTCGGAATAGATCAACTAGCACGGATACACCCCCTTATGTTTGTCCGGTACCCAAGACACCTCCGGCTTGATCCTTCCCCCTCCGGACACCTTGTCCGATAATCACCCGGAGCTGACAGTTCATCCCCGGATGAATTTCCGTTCCGAGCAACGTGCATTGCACTGCGTTAGAACACCGTTAACTTTTCATCTGTCATGTCATGCATCTATTTGTATATGCTTGCTTTGTATTTACTGTTTCTCCCCCCCCCCCTTAATCTCCGGTAGACCCCGCTGCTGCCGTCGACTACACCGCTGCTGAGTACGACTACTTCGTCGACGACCCTACTACTACCGTCGAGCTTCCAGGCAAGAAGAGTCATTCTCTTCCCCAGATATCGCCTATCTTTCCGTACTTTTCTTGCACTTGCATAGCCTGTTTTTGTCGCCCCTTGATGTACCTCTTTTATCCTATGCTGCCTATAAATATATATATGTTATTTAGCAGTGAGCCCTGCGCATTGTTAGCTAGGATTAGATAGTGGGCCGTGATCACTCAGGGGAGTGAACGCGGGTACAATTATTATAACTGCACAGGTACGGTACAATGCAGACACCGCCTCAGGCCCCTACCTCAGCTCTGCCGAGCCACCATCAAGTGTGAGCTATCAAGGAGTAATCCTTGTACTCCACTCGTGGCTGACTCTGTATAGCCGCTCTAGGTACCGGAGCAATGGTTGTCCTTCAGGTAAGAAGTCGGGCGACCCCACGGTGCCCGCGAGAGGTATTGCGACGGAACGACAGGGAGGGTACGACCAGTGTACCGGTGTGCTTGGCCCCTGATCGTTGGCCGCGAGAGTTACCAAACTACGAAAGTCGAGCTCCTCCATGAGCACACGCGAGACAAGATAAGGAGACGGTTCACCTTGTTGGTAACCGCAGTGACTTGGTGGGACGACAGGGCAGGCACCGATGTACTGGTGGTCCTGGCTGCTGTCGTTGTCCGTGGGTCCGTTAAGTCGGGGCAACGATAACGGTTGTCACACAGGTTAATTAAAATGCTAAATGGTTCAGTGAATGTCTTGAGTTGGCTATATGCCATGTACGCACTACCTACCCGTGGGAATTACGAGTTATGGGCTCCTCTGCTTCGTAGTGTCGTCTAAGGGCTCTTCAGACGTCAGCAGTACCGCGGCCTGCGCCGGGAAGTGGTGTTGTCTTATTTGCCGCGGCAGTGTGATTTGTATTTGCTTTGATTTAACTTCACCGTCCAGCCTCGCACCGTGCAGGAGTACGTCGGGGTTAGGGTCCAAAGCCCCGCGTACATAGGATATAGTCCGGCGGATGACCTCTCTGTTGAGTTTGAAAGATGGGCTATGAAGTGTCGGGTAGCCTCGGTGGAGCGTTGCCTAACAAGGTTCCCGCCACCCTGGAGATCCGTGCGTGTAGCGTAACACAAGTGCACCCCTGCAGGGAAGATTAATCTATTCGGATAGCCGTGTCCACGGTAACAGGACGCTTTATGCTGAAGCCGGATCTTACCACTACAAACTATTATTATTAAACTGTATGGTTCCGGGTTTTTCTTCCTCGCGGGGATGTCGAGGAGGGGATCTCGGAGGCATTGCTAATTATTACAACTTATTATTATACAATGTTGCAGCAACTTCTGCTGCATTGTTACTTTATGCTTTATATAACTGTTGGCTGATTCTTACCTCATGCTGCAAGACATCGTCGGAAGATGCTAGTCTTCGTTAGGCCTAGCTTCTTACCCTTGCTCTGGATTTTTGTCTTTCAGTCCACTATATACATCCTCTTCTTTCCGTTGATACAATGCATAATGCTTAGTAGAGGACGTAAGACTCGCGGGTATACTAGATACTCACCTGCTTTATTTCCTTTACTGTTTTTCCTGATCGGCCGCTGCAGCCGACGTTGGAGACCAGGAGCAGGAGTACCCCGGAGGCGCCTACTACGACGTCGAGTTTCCCGTTGACCAGGAGTAGTTCGGTGGATCCCAGGCAGGAGGCCTCGCCTTTTCGATCTAGATCTCTGATGTGATTTGTGCTAGCCTTCTTAAGGCAAAACTTGACTAACTATGTCTGTACTCAAATATTATGGCTTGTATGACTTATGTATTCGGGTCCGCGTGACCCCCTTTATTGTAATATATTTGTTTATCCTTTTGTGTTTAGTGTTGTGCTGTGATATTCTCACCGTGGCACCCTAATCTCAGCCGTGTACCCTGCGTGTATGATTACTGTACACGGATTGATTTTGGGGGCGTCACAAATTTGGCGGTAAAGCGAGCGAAGTGCCAGTCCTGACGCTCCGGCCACCAGAAGCTCACATCAGTGCGCCTAAGTCACTCATCCTCCTGTGTCAGCGCGTCTTACTCTGCAATGTGTGCGTTGCACCGACCGTCCATCTTCACTTGGAGTTCTGCACGACGCGCCGACATCAACATCTCGTAGGTGGTGATCTGGTGGTGGACCATGGCTACTGTCTTGGGTGTGAATGGTGAGATCGAATTTGGGATTGGCGATGTGGATGGGTTGAGGCGGATGGAAATGAGGGTGACTACGGAGGCTCATAGTCCCGCTTAAATAGCCACGGACGAACAACCGACTTCAATGCGATCGAAGTATAGGCTTTTCGATCGTTGCATCCGCAATAAAGCGGTGTCGTCACATCGTGTCTTTCCGGAATCGAGCACGTGTGGAGAACATATCTCTGAATGACATTAAACCAACGTCGCCTCTTCGGTGGCACCCAATACAAAACATGTGTGCAAGCATCTGAACAGTTGAGGAAGACTAAGTGTCCGAACGGTTGCGGGAGACTAAGTGTCCATGTTGGAGACGCCCTTATATTCTCTATTCATTTAGGTTCATAATGAATGAGTGATTGCGGGGTTGGTGTTTTCAAAAAATAATTAGAGAGAGTTGATAAAGCTTCTTCAATCTAATCAAATATTGAAAGCTCTTCCCTGCAAATAAAATGTAAAAAACTCATAAGGATACAAGGTATCTTTTGTGGGGGTATGTCCATGGAAGGTATCTTTTGTGGGGGTATGTCCATGGCTATGATATTATAATTTCTTTGCTTTGGTTGTTAGTAGGACATACACGTAAGCATCCTTATCTAATAGAACCATGGACTGTTTGATTTGTCTTTTAGTTTGCATACTAATAGGTAGGGGTTTTCTGAGAATTATACGGGTTTCCTAAGAATGTTGCCACTTGATTAACTGATTTTGTTATCCAGATTTCCCTATCATAAAACCCTGAAAACCAAGTTTTTTGGGAAAACGATCATTGGTCATTTTGTTATAAACATGTTTATATTATCCTCATGAGTATTGTTACTACTTTCTAGGCTACGAGTTCTCTGTGATGCGCACGCGCTGAATAGTGAGGGTAGGTAAGCGCGTGGATTCGAATAAACCATTATTTAGGGCATTCCGAGTCCAAATAAGATTATTTATAATCCAATCCTAAAACTGATTGATATCCAAACAAACAGTAAAAGTACAATAGTTCTCTCCCTCGTTTCGAATTATTGAAGTGTATATGTGAATTGCCTAGTTTTTTCTATCGATTCAGATTTTAGGTTGCGTTGATTACTGCATGAAGCTTAACATGATATCAGAGTCTAAAGTCTTAAGTTCAAATCTTGACTTACACAATTTATCTAAATATTGTTTTAGCGCCCCCTTTTTCCATTTTTTTAGATATTCGAGCTCAACACAAAAAATAACGAGATTACTTATGTTTCTAAATAAACTGACATTAAAATGTGTGTAGTGAATTTGTTCTTATTCTGAACCATATTTTATGGAAAATCATTTTAGTTTTACTTAGAGAAAACTACTATTAGACTTGTAACAAAAATACTTCCACAATATCAAAATTTAGAACACTTTATTTGCATGCTAATGCGAGAAAATAGCACCCAAAACCATATTTGGAGACCATATGCAGAAATACATAACTCATGAACGACACGAAAAATATCCTCTTTAAGCAACCCCTAGTTTTGTTAAGAAAATATCGCATGAAAACCATCAGGAGCCCGAGCTTTTAAAGGATCAAGTTGGAAGAGAGCATCACTAATCAAATAGTGCGAGAAGGATAAACCATAGCATCACATGAATAAAGTTGCTTGAAGAAATAATTAGTGATACTTTAAATTTCATCTAAATTCTCCATAAACCCCTAAAAAACTATGAATTTTTCAAGATGCCTTTCTATGAATTTTTCTTCGCTCTCTAAGATGCTTTCCTATGAAATAAGTCTTCTACTTTGGGTTTGTTGAAATGAGAGGTAATTCAAGATATGTGAAAGGAAAATTGTCATGTTGGCATTGTAGGATTTGAAGGATATCCGGGAATCTGCTATTGTAACCATTAATTAATTAGCACTGAGATAGAAATAGATGAAGTTATATAATGTGTGCATTTTTTCCCTTCTAATTCTGAATATGTATCGCGTGGAAATTTATTTCAGTCTGGTCACGTGAAATTACCATTAGGATTTATTATCAAATTTTACAAGTCTTTATTATCGTACAGGAAAAGGCAAAGAAGAAGTCTTTGTTAGCATATTCATGACAGAAATCACAGTCAGATTACATACTGGAGATAACCACCTCTAAGTCGATCTAGAGAACACATCTCTTTTCACCTACGGGAGTGTGTGGCGCAGAAAGCAATACTGCACTACACCTTTTTTTTCTTTGCACAAAAGAAGATCCGATAAGACTTTGTTTGGAGGCAAAGCGCTCTACCTCCTTCTGGAGCTCAAGGACTGAACATGTAACTGAATGTGATAGCTGACGTTGGCGACATGCACGAGTGATCTCACGAGCCTTCTTTCTAAGTACAGTGCTTTGAGCAGCGATTTATGCCAAATAGCACCCAGCATCAGGCACATCAATCGAGCTCCAATTAGATAGATAGATGGATTTGGGTCCTATCCTATCACATTCGCGAGAAGAAGTTTCCACAGATCTCGCTGTCGCCACCAACCAAGCCTGTTTGCCAATAGATAGAAAGCGTGGTCCAGTGAGTGAGTGAGGCCGCAGGGATTCCAAGGTCCAGCAACCCGCGGCTCAACTCCAACTCCAGCTACCAAGCAATAGCAACTGGCCGATGATACGATTCATCATCGCTCCCATCGATCGCATCGACCGGGCCGACGAGCTCGCCGCCCATGCAGCACAAGCTCTGAAGTATTTAGCCGCGTGCATGCCGGGTGATCATTTGCGCGGCCGGTACGCCGTGTGGGAAGATCGGTCTGGTTGATCATTTCACTCATCAGACCAACGGAAACTTTGTTGCAAAGCAGCTAGCGTGCAGCTTGATGATGGCTGCGCGGTGCAACGCAACGCAAAGGCAAAGGCAAAGCCAACTGAAGGAGAAGGAAGGAAGTCGTGGCACCCATGGATTGATTGGTGATGTGGTTTTCCTTGACGGTCACTCGACGATCTGGTCTGGTCTGTTGCCGCTGATGACGTGCCCGTGCCCGAGTCGTCAATCGTGCTGTGCTGGCTTGGGCTTCAAGGTTGCTTGGCTATCTGGCAATGGCCGACCGACCGCGTGCAACCATCATGGCCGGCCGTCTCCGGGACGCGCCATCATCGTACGTACGTCCCGGCTCTCCCGAGGGCAGGCAGTTAGGGGTCTATCTATGTCATATGTACTACGATTTTATCATAAATTAGCCTAATAAAATTAGCTTTATTTAATATCCTTACATTGTGGGAGGCGATTTTAATGTTTTAAGACATTGTGGAGAAAAGAATAAAAATTGGCACCACTCTCCATATGTTGATTTGTTTAATTCCATAATAAATTCCCTGAATTTATGTGAGATACATACATCAGGTGGAGTTTATACATGGTCTAATAATCAAACTCACCCCACTTTGGAGAAGCTGGATAGAATCTTGATGTCTAGTGATTGGGAGGATATGTTTCCTAAAGTGACTGTTAGGAAACTGGTAAGAGATATCTCTGATCATAGTGCTTTGTTGCTAGAAACTGATACAAATGCTTGCAAACCTCCTTTAAAGAGGGAGTTTAGATTTGAGATGAGCTGGCTTAAAAATGAGGACTTCCTGTCTAAAGTGGCTGAAATTTGGAGACAACCCGTCAGATCTAATAATCATGTTGATGTATTAAATATCAAGTTAAAGAGATTTAAGAAATACTTTAAAGGGTGGGGTTCCCACCTGTTCGGGCATTGCAAGAAGAGAAACAAAGAATTAAGAGAAAAACTGGCAGCAATTGAGGTGTTGGAAGAAAGTGACCTTTTAACTCCTGAAATTTTAGGGGAGAAAATGGAGGTTTTAGTTGAATTAAATGAACTGCTGGTAAATGAAGAATTGTACCTTTTACAACAATCCCATGAAAAATGGTTGCTCCAGGGTGATCAGAATACTGCTTATTACCAGAAAATTGCGAATGGTAATAAGAGAAAACATATAGTACACTGTTTGACTGCGGGGGACAGGGTTATTGAGGGCACTGATAATCTATTAATCCATGCAACTGAATTCTATAAAGAACTCTTTGGTCTTGCCCCGGGCAATATGTTGCGGATGGATCATGACATGTGGGGTGCGGAGGAAAAGCTAAATGAAGCTGATTCCGTGAGGTTAGAGCAATCTTTCTCTGTGAAAGAGGTCAAGGATGCGCTTTTCTCTATGAGAAGTAATAGAGCCCCAGGAATGGATAATATTCCTGCGGAGTTTTATCAGGCTTGCTGGGATATAGTTGAGGGGGATATAATGGCCATTTTTAGAGCCTTTTATGAGGGGTCCCTAGAGTTGCATAGATTGAATTATGTGGTTATTACCTTGCTGCCTAAGGTAAATGGTGCTAAAAAAATACAGAAATTTCGGCCATCTGTCTTTTGAGGTGCCCGTACAAACTGGTGACTAAGGTACTTGATAACCGTGTGTCAAGGTTTGCTGAGAAGCTGTTCAGTGTACATCAAAATGCTTTTATTAAGCACCGCAACATCATGGATGGCGTGCTTACTCTTCATGAGGTGTTGCATTATACGCGGGTCAAAAAGAAACCTGGGGTGATTTTGAAATTAGATTTCGAAAAAGCGTACGATAAGGTGAATTGGGAATTTCTGTTGGAGTGTTTAAAACTGCGAGGTTTCGGTAAACGCTGGATTGTTTGGATTCGGGAGGTGCTGGAAGGAGGCACAGTCTGTGTTAAACTCAACAACACGACTGGCAGGTATTTTCGGAGCTTCAAAGGTGTAAGGCAAGGGGACCCTTTGTCGCCTTTTCTCTTTAATATAGCAGCTGAATGCCTAAGTAAGATGGTTCGTACAGCACACAAAAATCACTTGATAACAGGTCTCGCCTCGGACCTGATTGATGGTGGGGTTGCTATCTTGCAGTATGCAGATGATACTGTGTTATGTATTGAGCATGATATTGAACAAGCTATAAATCTTAAGTTGATGTTATATATCTTTGAGCTCATGTCGGGACTGAAAATCAATTTTCTCAAAAGTGAGGTCCTTTGTGTGGGCGGTGACGATCAGATGTTGGAAATATACTCTGATTTGTTCAACTGTCAGGTGGGGCACTTCCCAATGAAATACTTGGGGGTGCCGGTCGGTCATTCACACACTAGTAGAAAACAGGGCTTTGGTTCAGGCCTCTCCAGCCCATTAGTCCCGGTTCAATCACGAACCGGGACCCATGGTGGCATATGTCCAGGTTCGTGCGCCCGGGGGGCCGGCCGGGCCTCGTGGGACATTGGTCCCGGTTCGTCTGGGGGCATATGTCCCGGTTCCAGACAAGAACCGGGACCAATGGTCCTCGCTCCTGGCCCACAACCACTAGTCCCGGTTTGTGGCTCAACACGAGACGAAAGGTTGTCCATTAGTACCGGTTCCTGCCACAAACCGGGACTAACGATTTGGCTATATATACCCCTCGCCATCAGCAGAGCACTCCACTGGTGCTCTGTTTTTTCGAGGAGGGCAAGGGAGGGCGTTCTGGTGCTCTAGCTCACCTCCAATGCACATGATGTGTTCGATGAAATGCCCGAGCCACACTACTTAAGCTTTCTCCTCTCCAAACTCGACCTCCAAGCTCCGTTTTCCTCAAGATTTGTCTAGGTTTAGCGATTTATCACGTCTCGTACCCGTCTTCACCACCGTGGTGAGCCTCTTGTTCTTATTTTCTTTCTAAAAGAAAGTAATTCTTACTTTTATGATTAGATATATACTTGTCTAATTTTCTTATTGCTTTTTATTATTGCTTTTTATTATATACTGCGATGGTTATGGTACCTGCACATGTTGGCCCTCGTCCTGTCTATGATTCGGATGTGGTATATATTATCTTTTATAACTATTTGGTTCATTTTTTGTTTATGACAATTATGTCGACCAACGTGACATATTTATTTATCTAGGAGGTAGTTGAACCGGAAATTTCTACCGACCCTATTGTCGAGAGGTTAAATTTAGTTGAAGAAGAAAACAATAACTTGAAGGAAAAAATAAAAAGAATTGAGGAGGAGAAGATGCTATTGGAGTTGCATGTTGCGGATATCATCAATGATAACAAGATCAAGATGCATGCAATGCGCTTGAAGATTAGAAAGATTAGAAAATATGCAATTGATACCGAGGCTTGGTATCATTATGCCGTTGGTTCAACTGTTACCTTCGTTGCGATTATGATCGCATTTGTTGTTGCATTGAAATGTTTTACATAGTTTCGATGTATGCCTTAGTTAGATGCTCTGGAGAGCTGTATGTTGTTCAATGAGAACTATGTATGTACTTTGGTTTTACTGTGATGATGAACTTCTATTAATTTGGTCACTTATCTATTCATGATGTTCTATATATAATGGTTTTTGACACACTTAATTATATATAATGCACGCAGATGAACCGGCAATGGATGTACGGTGACAGACACACCTCCCAGTACATTAACGACGTGCATGAGTTTCTCGAACTGGCTGAGGCAAACAAGCAGAATGGTTTTATATGTTGTCCATGCCTTACATGTGGGAATACGAAGTCTTACTCTGACCGACAAACCATTCACACCCACCTGCTTTATAAGGGATTCATGCCACACTATAATGTTTGGACCAAGCACGGAGAAATAGGGGTTATGATGGAAGACGGCGAAGAAGAAGAGTACGATGACAACTATGTGCCCCCTGAATACGGTGATGCTGCAACGGGGGAAGCGGACGATGTGCCCGATGAAGATCAAGAGGAACCGGACGATGTGCCTGATGATGATCTCCGCCGGGTCATTGTTGATGCAAGGAGACAGTGTGAAAGTGAAAAGGAGAAGCTGAAGTTCGATCAGATGTTAGAGGATCACAAAAAAGGGTTGTACCCAAATTGCGAAGATGGCAACACAAAGCTCGATACCGTACTGGAATTGCTGCAGTGGAAGGCAAAGTATGGTATACCTGACAAGGGATTTGAGGATGTACTGAAAATATTTAAGAAGAGGCTTCCAAAGGATAACGAATTGCCCGACAGTACGTACGCAGCAAAGAAGGTCGTATGCCCTCTAGGATTGGAGGTGCAGAAGATACATGCATGCCCTAATGACTGCATCCTCAAATGAACCGGGACTAAAGGTTCGTGGGCATTAGTAACGACCCTTTAGTCCCGGTTCCGGAACCGGGACAAATGGCCCTCTAGAACCGGGACAAATGGGCCTTTTTCTACTAGTGACACTTGAGATGTGAGGACTGGGACTTGCTGGACGCTAAATTCTTGTTAAAATGTGACTCATGGCTGGGGAATGTGTCCTCTTCGGGGGGTAGACTGACTTTTCTCAATTCAAACTTGTCTAGTATCTTGTTTTATTACATGTCAATGTTTCTGATTCCTAAAACTGTTATCAAGAAACTTGAATCTCATCGGCGGAGGTTTTTCTGGCAAGCAAAAAATGGGAGAAAACGATACTATATGGTGAAATGGGATCATGTTTGTAGATCCAAGAGAAAAGGGGCCTGGGTGTTAAAAACTTACATAGACAAAATGTAAGTTTATTAACTAAGTGGTGGTGGAAACTGGAAAAATATAAAGGTTTATGGCAGGATGTGATCCGGGCCAGATACTTTAAGAATGATAATGTGATCACTGTCAAGATGCGATTTAATGATTCCCCATGCTGGAAAGCGATTATGAAGGTTAAAGACGTATATATGAGGGGGAGAAAAATTCTGGTGAAATCTGGTAACATTGCTGATATGTGGAATGAGAATGTTATTGGTGGTGACCCGTTTTGTAGAATTTACCCTGAACTGTTTTCCATATGTCGCTTCCAAAATTGTACGGTGGTACAAGGTTTGAGGGCGGACGAATCGGAGTTTTTTAGACGTAACCTGACTAATGAGTTGCGTAATCAATGGTTTGCTGTAAGACAATATTGGAGTGCCAACTGTATCTCAGCGGATGATGATGAAATATCCTGGGGGCTGGGAGCGAAAAGTAAATTTACAACTAAGTCTGTTTATGAACTTCTTGAAAGTATCATTCATGGATGTGACTATCGGTGGATCTGGAATGCTCAAATTCCTTTGAAAATCAAAATTTTCTTGTGGCAATTGCATCAAGACGCTGTTCTTACGCGTGAGGCAATGAGAAAAAGAAATTGGATGGGGAATCCTAAGTGTTCATTTTGTTCGCAAGTGGAAACGAGAGATCATCTGTTCTTTACTTGTCCGGTTGCTAGAGTGGTCTGGAGGACTGTAGCTTCAGTTTTTTGGGTGGACTACTGCCCTAACAACATCTGGCAATATTTCACCTGGTGTTATGCTTTGTTTCGTGAGGGGAAAATGCTGTTTACTCTGGGTTTGCGGGCCATTTGCTGGGCTATATGGAACTGTCGAAATAGAGCTACGTTTGAGTTCAAAATTTTAAAATCTCCTTTTGAGGTAGTTTATTTGGCTTGTGCACATATGATGTATTGGGAAGGTATGCAGAAGACGACGACGGACGCTGAAGATGTGAGGACTGGCGCGGCGATGTTGAAGGCAAATGCTTCACAAATGATGCGGATTTGCGAGGCAGCGAGGAGTGAAGGTTGTTGATGCTTCTGTTGGTCATGAAAACGTAGCTGTGTTCTATTTTGGATAATGTGGTAGGCTTGGGTTGTCAGGGATCATTTGGATGTGGAAAATCTGTAATATGTCGAATTATTTTGGATGGGCAATGATGGTGGGTTTTCGCCCCATAGCCGGGGCTCGATCCGAGCCTTTAGGTGGTGGGTTTCCCAGCGTCATTGACTACATTCCCCCTTTCCCTCCCCTTTCTTTGGTTACTTCGGATGGACGGTTGTATTTCCGTTATGAATAATAATGGAAAGGGGTGTGTACCCGGGTCCAAAAAAAGCTTTATTTATTTGTTTGTTTGTCTCAAAGCAAAATGCCAGACTGATACGCGCAGCCCGAGAAACTACAATTCGCCAAAAATTTTAGGTGCGTAATGGGCCGGCCCAAGTGTGCTGGGAGGCCACAGCCTCGTTTTTTGTTTATTTCACCTTATTTATTATTTATTATTATTTTTGTTCGTATTCTAAGATAATATCAGTAAATATATTAAAAATGTTTTTCATGTATACACAAACTACGTTATCTATGAAAAAAATTTCACTATGTTATTTAATCAATGTTAATAAAGAATTTTGAAAAACTATTAAACGTGTATGGAATTTGTTTATCATATATAAGAAAAATATATAAAACATATTAAACTATTTATGAAACAAGGTTGTTCAGGTATTAAAATTTAATATATGTATATGGAATTGTTTTTTATAATCTATTAAAATTATTAATCATTTATTATAAATTGTCAAACCATATATGAAGTAAATATTGATCACGTATTTATAAAGTATATAGAAGAATTATACAATGTGTATTAAAAAATTGATGTTGTATTTAGAAAAATTAAACATGCATGAAAAGTATTAAATATCTATATGAAAATATACATATAAAAATGAAATAACTGAAAAAAATAGTCTAACCCAGTTGCGACTCATATGTGGACATGCAATTGAAAAAAAATCCGAATCCAATTGCAACTCGTTGTTGGACTTGCAACTTAGAAAAAAAAATTCAAACCCAATTGCGACTCATTGGTAAACTTGCAACTTAGAAGGAAAAAAAAGTTGGACCCAGTTGCGACTCGTTGGTGGACATGCAACTGGAAAAAAAAGACGGACCCAGCTGCGACTCGTTGGTGGATTTGTAACTAAGAAAAAATAGTTAAACCCAGTTGCGACTCGTTGGTGGACATGCAACTGAAAAAAAAGAGGACCTACTTGCGACTCGTTGATGGACTTGCAATTGAGAAAAAATTGTCGAAGCCAGTTGTGACTCGTTGGTGGACATGCAACTAAAAAAAAGTCGAACTCAGTTGCGACTCGTTGATGGACTTGCAACTGAGAAAAAAATCAAACTCAGGTGCGACTCATTGGTGAACTTGCAACTGAGAAAAAAAATAAGGCGATCCAAAAAATAATTATCATATAATGTAAAAACGTTGCATTTAATTTTTTTTATTACATATTAAATATGGTTTATAGAACAAAAAACTTGATATGTATTTTTCAAAAGTTTATCGTGTTAAAAAAAGTTCAGTAACTATTTAAAAAATGTTCACTATATGTTGCGAAAAGTTATAGAAAAAACAAAAGTAAAAAGTAATGAGAATCCAAGAAAAAACAAAACAATAGAGAAAGCTAAAAACGAATATCAAAACAGAAAAGAAGAACAGAACAAAAAAATATAAGAAAAACTGTATACATGGGCCGGCCCACCTATTTTTTTCTGTGATATTCGCTTCGAAGGGTAAGGGACAATTCAATCGCTAAAAAAAACTGACGAAAGACAAACGAAAATGGCAAATTCTCATGTACATGTGAGATCACTAATTCTATGTACATGAAGATTAGCAAATCCATAATTTTAGAGCATTTGCATCTACGGTTGAGTGAATACAATTCAAAAGGGGAATACAACTCAAAAAGGTAAACAATTTTCGCAAAAAAAAGAGTAAACGATTAGAAACGGCCGACCGGTCCAGTTTTCGGCCGGTTACCTTTCTCACGATCGGGAAGCAACCACCGCCACGCCCAGTTTTTGCTTGGATCCACGACGATCCCGATGCGCCCGCCGCCTCAGTCCCAGCGCTCGCCAGCGATCCCCGCGCGTCTGTGGCCTTTGATTAAACTCCAGATCAAACAACATGTATGGGAGATAGCCTTCGAATGAGTGTGCAATTATTCTCTTGCATACCTCAATAACGAGGATATACTTTAAGCACCAAATGTGATGTCAAGGAAATGCACCTCTAAACCAGTAATACCTAAAATAATAAAACAATTCCAACATGATATGCATCCAAATCAAGCTACCTAATGGTCTTACAAAAACCAAAGCTAGCTACAGCGAAGGCTTAGTGCCTGAAATTGCAAGAGCAAGAAAGTAAAATGTGATAAATTACTTCATTTGTCATTACTCCAATAATATATAGAAGGGCACTTTATCACTTTACAGTTCAAGAGAAAAATGCACCATTGCTTTTATTTCAGAATCAGACATCTCTTATGATAAAATGATAGTTCAGTTGCATTAGTAACACGATGAATTTATCCAAGAAATTTTTCAGAATGAGGACTGCGGCGGAAAGCTTCGGCACGCCGCCGCCGCAGTCCTCGTCTGCCGCCGCGCATCCATCCAGCCGCCGCTGCAGCTGCGCATCCATCCAGCCGCGCCGCTGTATTGGCATGTACGGATGTACCGCTGCTTCCAGCCGCCGCACCCCCGATCCATTCACCGCGTACTGCTCATCCACGCCGCACGCCTCCGCTGCTGCTCCTCCTCCTAGCTAGTGCCGTATTGCTCCTCCTCTTAGTTAGCACTCCCGTACGCTTCGTCCCAGCACGCGCTACGGTGCTGACGAGTACGTGTGCGCTGCCTCTACCTCGGCTCCGGCTCTGCTCTCCATTTCCGCACGCGGAGCCCTTCAGGATCTGAACTGGCTCGCTGCGATGTGTGAGGAGTTCGACGCCCTGCAGCGCAATCGCACGTGGCAGCTTGTTCCGCGGCCTTTCTGTGCCAATGTTATCACTGGCAAGTGGGTTTTCCGCGTCAAGACTCGCCCCGACGGTTCTCTTGAGCGCTACAAAGCGCAATGGGTGGTGCGCGGTTTTCACCAGCGCGCCGGCGTGTACTTCACCGACACCTTCGCCCCGGTTGTCAAACCGGGCACGATACGAGACGTCCTCCAGCTTGTTGCCTCTCGTACCTGGCCAGTTCACCAGCTCGATGTGTCCAATGCTTTCTTGCATGCCATCTCGACAAGCAGGTGTTCTGTCAGCAGCCTACTGGTTTCGTCGACACCGACCATTCGGATCACGTGTGCTTGCTCTCCCGTTCTTTTTACGGGCTAAAGCAGGCGCCTCGGGAGTGGTACCAGCGGATTGCGGCCTTCCTTCAGCAGTAGGGGTTCCGGTCCACACGGTCCGATGCCTCCCTGTTTGTCTACCACCAGGGAGCCGCCACCGCATACCTTCGCCTGTACGTCGACGACATCATCCTGACTGTGTCCTCGCCAGCGCTACTTCAGCAGATCACCAGTTGCCTCGGCACCGAGTTCGCCCTCAAGGACTTGGGGGCTCTTCACTACTTCCTCGGCATTGAGGTCACTCGCAGTACTACTGGCTTTCATCTTCATCAGCAGAACTATGCCTACGAGATTCTAGAGCGAGCTGGCATGCTCAACTGCAAGACTGCCCCCACGCCTGTCGACACGAAGGCTAAGGTGTCCACCGTTGAGGGCTCTCCGGCGTCCGACAGTCCCTTTTACCGCTCCATCGTCGGTGCTCTCCAGTACCTCACCCTGACACGTCTGGATATTCAGTATGTTGTCCAGCAGGTGTGCCTCCACATGCATGCTCCTCGTGGCACCCATTGGGCCTTGGTGAAACGTATTCTCCGGTATATACGTGGCACCACAGCTATGGGTCTCACCCTGACGGCATCCCCTAACACCAGCCTAGTCGCCTACTCCGACGCCGACTGGGTTGGGTGTCCCGACACTCGGCGCTCCACTTCCGGCTACTGTCTCTACCTCGGGCCCTCTCTGATTTCGTGGTCGTCTAAACGACAACCCACGGTCTCACGATCGAGCACCGAGGCCGAGTACAGGGTCGTGGCCAATGCCGTCGCGGAGTGCGTCAGGATACTTCTTCGTGTTCGTGCCATGCATGTGCCCACCGATCAGCAGTTCGCCGACGTTATGACGAAGGGACTACCTACCTCGACCTTTGAGGGCTTTCGGTCCAGTCTTTGCGTCACCGGCGACGCTTCGACTACCGGGGGGGTGTTGAACATGTGTACATGTACGTAGGTCCGGGTTTTGTATGCCGCACATGTAGTGTCTCTCTCCCCTTGTATATATATATATATGTAGAGAGAGAGAGAGAGAGAAGTCTTCGTATGATGTAAGTCTATGGACACACCAATCTCAGCCTCTAGCTTGCTGTTGGGATCCGTGACAAAACTTTCCACTTTTTCTTTTACAGATTTTCTAGACGATATTCAAAATTCCTCTTTGGTCATGTACCTTTCTTGATTCCAGGTCCTTACAATGTCAGATAGCCTGTGTACCTATGCACTCTCCCACACGTGACAGCCCATCCTGGCTCTCCTGACCGCGCCTTACCGGATGCTCCCTTTGACCCGATGACTGCCCGTGCCTGGTCCGCTGACCGCACTTGTCTCTTCCCCTCCCACTCCTCCCTCGCCACAACAGAGCTCCAGCCAGATCAATGGCAACCGCCGGCAACGCCCCCCGCTCCCGCAAGCGCGTCGAGGCCACCATCGTCCTCAAGCGCGCCCGCGACGGCAGCGCCTTCACCCGCTAGTAACTTCCCCTCCCCTTCCCGCATCCCCACCTTCTTCCGCTCTCCTGCTCCTCCGATGCGTGATTGACTGAATTAATGGTTGGTTGCAGCGAGGCGTGTAACAAGGACGTCCCCGTCGTCCTCATAGACCTGCACAGCTGCAGCCTCGACTCCAAGATCCGTCTCTGCCTCGGTTCGTCTCATCCCTCCGCTACAACGCAACTTGCCCACGTCTCTGCTTGTTGCTGCTGCGCTAACCCCACTGCTTTTCGCTTTGGATTTCAGAGTCGCAGATGGTGGAGAAGGCCGTCGAGGTCCAGTAGAAGAAGAGGAAGTCGCCCTCTGCTGCTGCTGGCGCCGGCAAGGGCAAGAAGAGCAAGGCCAAGGCCGGCGCAGACGGTGCCAAGAAGAAGGCAAAGCGCCCGACCACAACCTTCTTCCTATTCATGTAATCCTCCCTTTTCTTTCTCCTCGTTCTGCCATGTCCATTGATACGAAGTATCGTGCCCAGTAGTGTGACGGGAAATTTTACTTTTTGCTTGTCTTATATTTCCCCTCCACCACTTTGAGCACTAGTTCTGCACTAATTCTTCATTCGTGTTGTTTATATGCCGGTGAGAGTTTGGGTGTGTGTTTAAGGAGTGCTTGAGTCCGTGGCATCCTTCCAACCTCGCCGACGGCGGCCGTCTGCATCTCACCCTTCCTTCTCCCCGTCGGTGTTGTGTCGTCCACGCTCCTGCCCCGCCTCCCCGTCCCCCTCGTGCTCATGGATCCGGCGTGCCGCATCGTCGCCGTTTGTCCTGCCGGTGAGTTCCCTCTCCCCTTTCGCGCCCCCTCTTCTTCCATCTTTCTCTTTTCTCTCTAATCTTCTCTCTTCTTTCGTTCGCGAGCAGGAAACCGACACCATCCGTCCCGTGTGCGTGCAGGAGGGAGGGGAGGCCGTGGCCACCTCGCCATTGGTGTACTTTTTCCCTTGTTAATCTAGGTTTAGGAATGAACGACAAGAAAGGCAGAGAGAGAGATGTGGTCAACTCCTGTATTTTTGTTGTTTTTCGCATTCAAAGTGCTAGGTATTGCTTGCTTGCATGTTTGGCACCGAATGAATCACCATTGAATTTGTCAGCACCGAATGATTATACATGCGGCATCGGATAATTATATGTGTAAATCTTGTATTCATGTTTGGCACCGAATGATTATAAAGGTGGCATCGGATAATTATGTGTAAATCTTGTATTCATGTTTGGCACCGAATGATTGTAGGCGTGGAACTGAATTTTATTCTTGTGAATTTTGTATGCATTTGTGGCACCGAATGAACTTCATGTTTCAGATTGAGTCCATGGACTTATAGAAGTAGTTTGGCATTTTTGGGACATACGTTTGGCACCGAATGCAATATTACTTTTTTTATCGATTTCAAATTCAAGTGATAGAAAATGTTTGGTAGGTTAAAAAATTATCACCCGGTCCCGTTGATTGGCACCGAATGATAATAGGAGTACCTCTTGTATAAGTGTTTGGCATCCAATGAATCATCTTTTTCAGATATCTTGCAAGTACCTTTTATACAAATTTTTGGAAACGAATGAATCATCCAATGAATCATCTTGTATAAGTGTTTGACATCCAATGATGTGGTGTTGTGAGCGTGCTCACATACATATGCATGTGGTAGTGTGTGCTAGCACGCATGTGATGATGGTGATGGGGCTATTTTGTTTGTTTCCTTATATGTCTATGCAAAGAGTAAAAGGAAGTCTGCCACTTACTTTGTATAGTTTTGTTGTTTTGCCTAATGAGCTCATGCCTAGATGGAAAGAATAAACTGCACCTTCCTCTTTGGTATGGCGAAATTCAATAAATCATAAAATGAGAACCTTTTCTGAAAGGTGTTACGAATCTCAAAGCAAACTAAAGGTTCTGATTGTGGTGATCACAGAGTCACAACATACAGAAACCATGTTATATATATATATATATATATATATATATATATATATATATATATATATACAGCCGGTTTATTCTGACATTGATGTCAGAATAACTATTCTGACAACATTCTGACCTGCAGTATTTTCGCAAAGAGAACCACACTGCTGAATTCGGAGCACTGCAGTTCGGGTAAAACAGAACCGCATAACCGTTTTCGCGATAACTTTTTAACCGTTGGTCGGAATTGAGCGTATGATACATCGGTGGATTCGTATGGAAAAGGAGCATCTTCCGCATGTTGAACACTTTCTACGATTCTTCACGGATTAAGAGCAGTTTCAAAAATGGTGCGGCGACCCACTTTCACAGCTGCAGTTTTTTTTCGCGTTTCTCTTAAACAGTTCATCGGAATGATGCAAATGATATAGCGTTAAAAAGATATCGATCAGGCGCTCCATCCATATGTAGAACACTTTGTCTAATTCGCTACGAATTTGAGAGAAATCTAGCCGCAAAAAAACGCAGCAACTCTGTTTTTCGTTTTCGGATCTTGTAGAGAGTAGAACTTTTTAACCACTTGTCCGATCGATGTGTATGATACACCGTTGGATTCGTTTGGAGTAGTATATTAATCCATATATTGAACACTTTTCCATATTCCACACGATTTTGAAGTAGTTTGAAAAACGGTGTTGCTGCCCTCTTTTGGACAGCGGGAGTTTTGCTTAAATTCGTTTGATTCGTTCGTCCGATTGATGCAATTGATACATCATTTGATAGCTATCGTCGAGGCGCTCCATTTGTATGTAAAACACATCCTCTAATTCCTTACGGTTTAAAAGTTGTGTCGGTTTTAGTAAATCGCGAAACTCCGTTCTTCGCGGACCCGGAATCGACGACGTGAACTGCATTCGCCGGGGCAACCGCACAGCATTATCGCCAGACAGAACGCACGTGTTTTTCGCGGAACAAAAAACCGGCGAGTGAACTGCATTCGCGGGGCACCCAATTGCATCCGACAGACAAACGCACTGCATTATCGCAAAACAGAATTGCACGTGTTTTTCGCGGATCCGAGAACCGCATGCGACTGTTAAGCGCACTGCATTTCGGCTTCACAATTGAGCTTCATCTTTTTTTTCTCGTAATTCACATATACGATAAATATTATCTCGTAATTTGCATCGGAACACCAAGCGCACTGCAACTTTTTTCAGTGTATTGCATCAAAACATCAAGCGCACTGCAATGTGAATGAAGCAAACAACACATGATGAAATCGCTCTACATCAAACGAACAAGTGAGCTGTAATATTTCTTTTACTATACATATATCCAATACAAAAATCACACTTTTTGTTGTTCCGCGAACCAAAAATCAGAACCCCACACCACATCCCAGCTGCATCACCGATAGAGTTGAACTGAGGTATATCATCCATAATTATCAACCACTATTGGGGATATTTTGGATCAATCGGCGGTATGCACGGGAGAAGAGATCCCCGGCCAACCACTACTGGGGATCAGCAGAGCGTCTTGTGGCTGCTCAATTCCGGCAGGGCGGAGCTGGATCCGACGCGAGGGAGGAGGGGATCCATGGGTGAACTCGGTGGAGGTTGGGGAAGGGGCGGGGACCCAGATGGCGAGCTCGTCGGAGGATGCAGCAGGGCACCCCCGGGGAAGCCGGCGTGGCTGGGGGAGACTTGCGGCCGCGCCGATCTGGTCGCCGTCGTCGCGCTGTGATGGCGTGATCCCGTGAGCCGCGCCGGTCTGGTCGCCGCCGGCGCCCGCGAGTCGGCCGCCATGGCTTGAGGTCGGGCATGGTGCAGGAGGAGGGCGCCATGGCCGGGCGCGGGAGGTAGGGCGTTGTGGCCGGTGCTGGGTCGCCGCGGCCTGGCGCATGGAGGTAGGTCGCCGTGGTCGGGCGCGGTGCAGGGAAGGGGCGACGCGCGGTGGAGGGAGGGGGAGCACGCGGCTGAGGGAGGCCGCCGGCGTGCCGCAGAGGGAGGCAGATGTAGGTGGGCCGCCGGCGTGCAGCAGGGGGAGGTGGTGGTGGGTGGGTCGCCAGCTGCCATGGATGGATGCGTGGGAGGAGTCTGGATCGTGGGTTGTGGAGAAAAGAAGGTGGGGGATAAGGTGGATGTGGTGGGGAATTTGGGCTGCGGTTCGTTCTGTTGGTCGGGGGTTGGTACAAAATCGCACGCAATCAAGTGTTGTCAGAATAAGTAAATGTTGGTAGAATAAGGTCTTAAGGGGTGTTGATATATATATATATATATATACCTAGTACACGAGCAATGAATTATCGATGCATAATATCTTCTCTAACACCTCGTTGCCAGCGCTTCCTCGAGGTAAACGGCTCTGCGGGTCAATTACTACCCTCGTTGCCAGCGGTCCATGGAGACGTCGCTCCCCATCCTCCATCAGGACGACCCTGGCGGAGCGCAGGTGCACACTGAGGGGCGGTGATCCGGCCCCGGGCCGATGCGTTCGTGATCAGCTGGGTGTATTGCGTACAAGGGCGGGCGTACAGGAGCAGAACGGCATACGGGGATGGGGCTTGGGGAAAAGACCAAAATACCCTTTATATGTTTTAGAGGGGGGTGTACGGAAGAATGCCATTATTATTTTTATCTACATGGATTAAGATATAGTCGTCATTGAATCAATTATGTATACACATACAAAAAACAATCGATTAAGATATAGTTTTTCTTTACTATCATAAAAAATGCATTGCAAATAATAATATGGCGGTGATGCAAGTCCAAGTGTCCAACTGCATGAAGATAAATGCAAAAAGCAAAATAAAAATATGACTTGTTCCTACGCATGGCTATTTTAAGAAAACACGGGTCCGTGCTGCGCTCTCTGTCACCCACACAAGTACCGTGCAAATCGCGGCATAAAATTAGGGGCAACCGTGATGTTAACTTTCCTCTCCTCCCCTCCTTGCTCTTCGCCCTCGCCCCTGCATCTGGGCCAGATTAGCTCCTCCTTCCTCTTCGCCCAGCCGGAGGGAGGATACCCGGATCGATCGACACCGGACCTCCAGGTATGATATGATAATGCAACCCTCGCTTCTCCTCCTACATGATGCTGCTTGCTTCCTATTTCCTACACTACTTCCAGAGAAAATTGCGGACGGTTCCTTGATTCTTGTTTGCACTTCCGTTGGTAGTCGTCGTCGCTGTGTGTGATGAAGCGATAGAGGATGGGTCTTCGATCCTTCCTCTTCCTCTTCCTCTTCCTGTCGCAGGGTGATGGGAAAACTGCACATTTTTATTTTGTCAGATTTCTTGTTTCATACAGTCAGTAGCGTCCTTGCATTTCTCATCTCATCTCACTTCCCTTCCTACTTTGTTCTAGATTACTAGTAGTAGATGCAATCTTTTCCATTCATGTATTTTTTAGTGTTGATTGAAATGTTCCAACAAACACAACACAAAAAGCAGCACCTCCTCCAAGTATCTTGAAAAAAAAGCCTAGAAAGGAAAGATTCTCGGGTTGCTTTAACCAAGAATTCGTGGCGATAAGATTTTATTTTTCATTCCTATTTTTGCTGGAGTAAGTAGTCGTTCGTTCGTCCCTCCTCCCATGCTGCAGCGGCATGGCGAGGCCGGGGAGAGGCGGCGGCCGCAGCGGGGCAAGGCAGTGGCGAGGCCGGGGAGAGGAGGCGGCGGCAGTGGGGCGAGGCAGTGGCGAGGAAAGGAGGAGGCGGAGCGAGGCCGTGGTGGGGACTTGGGAGAGGAGTGAGCTGAGTTTTTTTAGGGAACGGAGTGAGCTCTGGCCTCTGAGTGATGAGTTGCAACGGGTTTTTTTTTTTTTGAAAGAGAGACTGATGTCACGATTGAGCCTGAGATGGTTGGTATTGATGTTTTTTTACATTCAAAGTGGTGGCTATCGTTCAAAAAAATCTCAATAAATTTATTTTAGTATGCATTTTGTTTTTGTAGGTACATCAGTAGGATTAATTGTTGATCTGAAAATAACAACTGGTATAGGTACATTTCTATACTAGAAGAATACTCACGCGTTGCAGCGGAATTTTTATAAGAACTCTAGAATCTAAATTGAACGGCATAACATGCATGTAAACAAAAGTGGATTACATAGATAAATGATTGGCTACAATAGTGGAGGATGTGGATAGCTTGCATGTTGAAATAGATACCATAAATGCATCTTAGTGAGATATTTTTAGTAGATGACATGGACAAATGATTAGCTGCAATAGTGGATGACGTGGATAGCTTGCATGTTGAGATAGACACTATAAATGCATCTTAGTGGGGTTTCTTTTTATAAGAGATATAGATATATACCACAAGGTCAATGCCCGTGTGTTGCTATGGAGCAAGAGAAAATATTGAGTAACATTGATCAAAAGTATTATATGCTATGCCACAAATATAAGTATCAAACTACATTTGTTTTCCTCAATTTCCTCTATCTAGCAACCATCGGTTCTCTTTGGTGCTTTTTCATCATGTTGTGTGTATATTTCTCATAACCCACCATATCCGTGCATCATTCAATTTGTACATTGTACACAAAATCATGTTGTCAGAGTAAACCCAGGAGGTTGGCTCCATGGTCCCCTCCCACCATGCAGCCATTCTCTCGACCTAGCGCTCCTCATCGGCCTGGGCGCGCTGCCTCACGTTACTCTTTCGCTTTTAGCTGCGGCGGGAACAATGGCGTTACTCTCACTAACAACACGACAGCTTCACCTTGCTCCTACAATAATGGGGCAAGTCATACCCTCTAGTATTATAGTCCCTCCGTCCCAACAAAAGTGTCATAAGTTTGTTAAGATATGGATGTATCTAGCTTCCTTGCATTTCTCATCTCATCTCACTTCCCTTCCTAGTTGGTTCTAGATTACTAGTAGTAGATGGCAATCTTTTCCATTTATGTATTTTTAGTGTTGATTGAAATGTTCCAACAAACACAACACACAAAGGAGTAGCTCCTCCAAGTATCTCAAAAGAAAAAGCCTAGAAAGGAAACAATCTCGATCGGGTTGCTTTAACCAAGAATTCGTGGCGATAAAATTAAGTTTTGTTCCATTCCTCTTTTTGCTGGAGCCGGCGATTAGATGTCTCACTAACAACACATCAGCTTCATCTTGTTCCTACAATAATGGGGCAAGTCCTACCTTCTATATTATAGTCCCTCCGTCCCAAAATAAGTGTCATAAATTTGTTTAGATATGAATGTATCTAGCTTCCTTGCATTATTCGTGGCGATAAGATTAAGTTTTGTTTCATTCCTCTTTTTGCTGGAGCCGGCTATTAGATGTCTCACTAACAACCCAACAGCTTCATCTTGTTCCTACAATAATGGGGCAAGTCCTACCTTCTATATTATAGTCCCTCCGTCCCAAAATAAGTGTCATAAATTTGTTTAGATATGAATATATCTAGATGTAAAACTAAGTCTAGACATATCCATATCTAAAAAAAATCCACGACACTTATTTTAGGACGTAGGAAGTAGCTTGCAAAGGGTCGGTCCTGAGATTTCGGGGGCCCGGGGCGAAATCAAAATAATGTCGTTATAAAAATATATAAAAAAACATATACAAAGTTGATGATGTTGATGTTGATAGAAAATGGCGAACCGAAATCAAAATAATGTCGTTATAAAAAATATATAAAAAACATATACAAAGTTGATGATGTTGATGTTGATAGAAAATAGTTAGATACATACCTTTTCTCAATTTGCATCATTTAAGTGGTTTGTGTGTGCATTGCGGGTCTCGTCTCGGTAACTCGCTTCTTAACATGATCGCATGGGGAGATGTGATAGGGCGTATTCGAACAAGGTTCTTAGAAGATCAAACATTGGTCTCAAGCAACAATCGATCACACAGAATATCAAGCCAAATTAGCTTTATTATCCAGCGAGCTAAATGTGCTCGCATGCGGTGATGAAAAAAAATTACACTTTTAGTATCGCGAGTATGAAGAAAAAGGTTTAAGTTATAAAATATAATCAACTACATAACAAGTCAAGACCAAAATAGCATATTAAAAATGCACATTACTAATCAAAGTTGATAGAATTACCAGCCTTCATTTTATAACTTAAGATCAACCTTTAGAAAATACATGGATTACGGATGCAGCGCTGGCTAGCCATGCCACTATTGGTTTTGTATTATATTATTTTGTTAGGTTTTTTTTCTTACTTTTAGTTAGCTAGGGTTGAGTTCGTCTCTGCACAGGATAAGCACACAAATATACATATCTATCGTATCGTCATTTTCATCCTCCAAAAAACAAGCCGATTCAGGGTTTTTCCTAGAGATTATTTTGAGGCAAATGTTTTTTCCTTGAGTAAAAGCCAATTATACCGTACACTTTCTCTACCCAGCCTGGTATGGGCCACCACTACTTAATTAAGCATCAAGTTTTGGGAAAGGCCCAAGCCCCAGATCGCACAACTTGGGGATAAAAGGCCCAAGCCCCAGATCGCTATTGGAAAAACGGTTGGCTTTCTTCCTGTTCGCTCCTTCTTCCTCAGATGTCAAAAGCTTGAGTGCTCTAATGTCCTCGCACACATCTGGATGGGGCCCCTCCAGGTTTGGGGGCCCGGGGCGGCCGCCCCGTTCGCCCCCCCTCAGGGCCGGGCTGCCAAAATGGTGTGACGGAGGGAGCATTATTTAGTCTATGCAACTGACCACTTCCGTTTCTTCTGCAGCTGATCTAGGGATTATACCAATGGCGACATCAAAGAAGGAGCCTCTCTACCCCAGCAGGGACAGGGCCACCAGGAACCTCAGGCCCTCCAGCAACGAGTCCTCCTCTGCCTACAGCTCACGGCGGGCGAAGTCATTGCCGAGTTCCCCAGATAGCAAATTCGGTCCTGCTGCTGCAGCGGCGGCTCCTTCTGCCTCTCCAGACATGTGTCGTCCCTCAATGTCACACACTGGCCGCTCCATCTTGTCACGGACAACGTCCGGCGCAGGCCCATCCGTTCATGGCAGCAAGCCATCCTCGAAGCCAGCTCTGGCTAGAGCAAAATCCGAAAAGGTCACCGCCAACTCACAGCGGCCGCATGCTGTAGCTGTGCCGCTGAGCAATTCGTTCAAGGGCATGGCCAAGACAGTGGCAGCCTCCAACTCACCTTCTACCTTGCTCAAGAATAAGCTTTCACCAAGACCTTGCCCTGGCAAAGGCATAGCGCCCCCAAACCCAAAGCCGAGCATCCAGAGGGTGCCATCGACGGGGCCTTTGAGAGGTGGGAAGCCAGTGCCGGTATCCTCTGCGCGCGCACCAGGCACCACGGCAAAGAAAAGAGAAGCAGCAAATGGTACTGGTGCTAGTGCTAGTGCAGGCTCAAGGCCAAGGGGTGCTCCTCGGAGGGCGGTGGAGCCATCTACAACCACAAGCAGGAAGGAGAAAGATGACGAGCCATCTATGCAGTTTGAGGAATCTGAGAGCCCCACCACTCCGTCCATCGAAGATCAGTTGCATGAGCTGCTTCCTGACCCCGTGGACCTAAAACCCATCGACATGGTTGCTTCTACTTCACCTCGATGCGATCATCAGGAGCCAGAGAAAGAGGATGCAGGAGGAGACGACGGAAAGAACAAACCTGACATTGCCCATGAATTGGATGGAGCGGAAGCAGAAGAGGCTAAAACGAACAACAGGACTGAAGTCGCGCAGTCATGGAAGAAGGATGATCCGAATAGCAACGATGTGATCGAGGAAACCAAAAGCAAGCTCCTGGAGGAGAGGAAGAGCAAGGTGAAGGCCTTGGTAGGGGCCTTCGAGACGGTTATGTCCTTCAAGGAGTAGTGGTCAGCCTAATTTTGTTGATCAATCATGTCCATCTCAGGATGTGATGGGTACATCCTGTCATGAATATACTGTGATGATGATTCCTCGAATGTTTTGAGTGTTTATGCCATGGTTTCCTCGGTCCATTGTATTCGATGTCTTCTTTTTCAGACTGATCATTGCATTTATTGTTAATTGCTGCTTGTTGGTACGTGTTATTGGTGCTTGCTGGTTGGAAAATCATAGCATACGTGCTCTCTGCATGGTGATGTGAATCATGTCTCCTCTCTAAGTGCAAGCAAGCTCATTTCTCCCAATGCATCATCAAATGTTAAATGCATGATGATTTAAAACAAAAAACGTTGAATGCACTCAAAGTAAGGGCAACTACAACGGGGCGACCCATTTCGTCTGGCTTGATTCAATTGGATCCAGAACTGTTGTTCGCTTTTCGGTCCGCCATGATCCATTTCGAGTTCAATTTTGAGGTGAATTTGGGTTCCCGCGGACAGGAGACATGTCACCAACGCGTTCGCTTGGTGTTCATGCCAGGCCCGCCTCACACTCACAACGTACTGCTTGTTGGGCTTCCACACCCGACTTTGACCGCGGTTCTTTTTAATGCGGCCAGTCAGTGCCCCCACCCCACCACCCACCTCGCTCCTCAGCAGTCGCCCGCCGCCATGAACAACCACGAGGACGGCTCATCATTGGACCGCCGGCACCGAGATCGCATCCACGGGAATGATTACCTTGAGTCGGATCCGATGCCACGGACGAGGAGCGTCGCGACCGCGAGGCCATCCAGAGCATGGTGGGCACGACATGGGTGTTCACGACCCCCCCCTTTTCCTCAACCTTGATTACAGTTTGATGATTTTCTAGTTGGTTACAGTTTGATGATTTAGTTGTGCTCGAAAACCAAATCATATCTTGTTTAGATATGTTTCTCTCTACAAGCAAGGAGGCTCCCAAGAACTATGTTTCGATCTCCTTTTTCTTTAGGCGTGCATGAGCCAACAAGTCCTCTTCTTCCATCTCAATTGTTTCTTCCATCACAAAAAGGATGCCTGATTAGAGTTCAGCAGGCTACTTGTTCCATCAGAAAAAGGATGTTTGATCCAATGTTCAGCAGGCTGCTTGTTCCATAAGAAATAGGGATGTCTGATCAGAGTTCAGTAGGTTGCTTCTTTCATCAGAAAAGGAACATTTGATCAAGTTCTAAAGTAAACTGATGCTGAAAGTTCAATCAATTTCAATGCTCTATTCATGTGTTAGATGTCATAGAAAGGACTATGGAGACTTACATGAGACTGACCAGCAGTGCAGCGTCCAAAAATGCTAGGTTCACGGGCAATTACAGGGGGTTACGGGCTCTCATTCCATACCACTTTAAAGGCCCCCCTGATTTCCCCCGGGGTGGGCCCGCTCATTGTTCATTAGCCAATCAAATCCTACTTAATTAGAACCAATCCAGTAAAACCCTGTAAAGGTCCGTGAATGTAGCGTTGCTCGTGCAGCGTCCCCGTCGGGCGTCAGGGATCCTCTTCCGACCAAATTTGGCACCATTCTGCACTCCTGGCGTCTGGCGCCTTTTTCTGTAGCCTCTTGCGCCTTTTATTTCCTTCGCTCGCTCCTCTTGCTAGCGCTGGACTGGGCCGTATGGGCCGCTTCTTTCTGTTTCAAACAACCAATGCAGGCTGCAGTTTATGCGTGATGGACTATGCAGCTCATAGGACTTTCCTCTGCAGTACATGCCCCCAAGTCAGAGGATCTCGTTCCATCCTCCTAGCAACCAGCTCTAACTAATATTCCGTGGTACAATGATAATACATCTTTGACAAACTTCAAAAAGAATACTGTAACAAGAACGATATATTGTAGTATGAAGAGATAGAAAAGGTGAAACAAAGATAGAAGAAACACAAGTGAATCCCTTTTACTCCACTAGTAGAAAAAGGCCCATTTGTCCCGGTTTCAGAGGGCCTTCTGTTCCGGTTCTGGAACCGGGACTAAAGGGTCGTTACTAATGCCCAAAACCTAGTCCCGGTTCGCTTACGAACCGGTACATATGGGCCTCCACGTGGCCTCTGCGGCTTGCCTGGGCAGGAGGGTCTTTTGTCCCGGTTGGTAGCACCAACCGGGACCAAAATGCCTCCACGCGTCAGCAGTTCCGTGTCTGGGGTTTTGTTTTTTTTTGAGAGGGGGAGATGGGGGTTTTGTAGGGTTAATTTAGGGGTTTCATATATTGTAGCTAATAGAGAGAGGTGTCCTCTCTTATCTCCGTGCTTGGTCGACGCTACGTACTATACGTATAGAGAGGACTCGACATGCTAGCTAGTAAGAAAATGAAGGAATTAAACCATTAAGTGCAGAAGATCGTCATGAACATATACAGAGAGAAGTGAGATTGTTCGAACAACAAGTTTTCGTATATCTATCCGACGCTACTGGCTACATATATACAATATAAGATCTCTTACAATACCCTAACATCTGAAATCAAGTTCCATATGGTATTCTCCCTCTTTCCTGATGACGTGTTCAAGAAAGAATCCCGCCAATTCCTCTTGAATTGCTATTATGCGATCTTGTGGTAGGAGTTCTTCGTGCAGCTCCCAATGATAATTCGAAGAAGGGGGGTAAATACATATATATGAATGAAACTCAACACAAAAGATGGTAATAAAATAAAATTGTGAATATTATTGCTTACGCACATCAAAATCTTTTTTACAGTAGCCGCCCTGCTTAGAGATCGTAGCATTGTAGATGTACTCGCATACGTAGTATCCACAAAGATTAGTCCCTTCTTGCTGCCACAACCACTTTACGAGAAATAGAGGTCAATCAAACTGATAATCAAGCATTATATAAATGGTATTGATGAAACTAGCTAGAATCAAATTAATGGGAGATGCGCGGAACTAGCTAGTAGTACTTACTTTCGGGCGTGTAAATTCCAGCTCCTTCGGCAGTCCCAGAGATTTTGTGGTGAACGTTATCCAAACCCTGCCAGACATAGAAAATAATTATTACCTAATATCAGGAAATGAACAAAGTTGCCGAAATGCTGCGATAATGATCGATTGCACTTACTTCTTAAGCATTTCAATGATGATCGCATACGTCTTGGGATCTTTTCGTCTTGAGTCTAACACGGTTACTAGTCCCTCCTCAAGCTTAATCTCTAGGAGAATAAAGTGGAAGCTGCGCACGCATGCATAACTCATCAATTACATTACTATAACCTCGAGTAAATAAAGGAAAACCGAATATGCATAGTATAACACTCACTCGAAGTTGTAAGGAAAGATTATTTTTTGTTTGTTTTGATGTTGAAGCAACGATTGTAGCAAGTTGGCCTCGGCTTGTTTGGGATTATTTTCCATCTCCCATTCATCAAAGAGACTTAGGTTAATGAACCCAATATTATAGATTTCTCTTTGCTTGCATTCGACGATCTTCAATCTCCATGATATAGTGAATTATATATATATGTACATGCAATGAAAGAGCTGAGCTATATATAGAGAGTTAATTAAAGAAGTAGTACTTACAGACAGTAGCAAGTGACGATTACTTTATCGATGGCCATTGCATTGTAAAGCTGGAATAACTCCTCAAATGTAACACACAACATGTCAATTCCAAGGAGGTCTTGCTTGTCTTTAACCATAAGCAACACATTATCCAACCCAGAGTTCTTGCAGGTGTCCATGTACCACTCATGGAATCTTCGCATCATCGTTGGTAGCTGTTGATCAGGTCTAACGAGAGGATACCCGTGCCGGAATTTGAGTTCGTCCGCCTCGAGTCGATCAAATTGTATATCGTCTGGCAGGTAATCACCAGGATTGGTACCGGGCACCATCCCGGCCGGCAGATTTGCGACGACGATATCACTAGACACCTGCAGCGGGGGGCACAATTGTTTCGCCTGTTCGCCGAGCTGGGGAATTTTTTCCCTCTTGCAATTTGTTGTTCTCTCCTTTGGTCAGCTGCAGTGCTTCCGGACCGGCGCGTTTCTTGCACTTTCTTTTCAAGAGCGCGGACATGGTTGTCATCCAGCGGAGCCGGTGCTGGTCGCTTCAGGGCATCCAAAGTGCGCTTCAATTTCACCTCATCTATCTTCTCCTTCGGAGGTGGATTTTTCTTTTTAAAAAAGGCATCCACTTCGCCTTTAGAGATCTTCGCGCTTTCCTCATCGCTCCTCTCGTATGGTAACGGCTCAAGAGGCTTGAGAGATGATGGACCGTATTGGAATCGCCTCCCACCACTGGTTGTACTGCTAGACGTCGGAGCGACGGCTGCTCTCTTCTGCTTTTGCTGACGAGGCGGAGGAGGAGACGGGCAGACTAATCTTCTTAAGCCCAGGAATGAAGTCGACACAAAACCCAATGACATCCTCTGTTTGATGGCCCATGGAGATGCTTCCTTCTGGCCTAGCGCGGTTACGGACATATTTCTTTAGAACTCCCATGAACCTCTCAAAGGGGAACATATTGTGTAGAAATACGGGGCCCAGAATGAAAATCTCGTCGACTAGATGAACTAGGACGTGCGTCATGATATTGAAGAAGGATGGTGGGAACACCAGCTCGAAACTGACAAGACATTGCGCCACATCATTCCTTAGCCTTGGTAGGATTTCTGGATCGATCACCTTCTGGGAGATTGCATTGAGGAATGCACATAGCTTAACAATGGATAATAGAACGTTTTCCGGTAGAAGCCCCCTCAATGCAACCGGAAGCAGTTGTGTCATAATCACGTGGCAGTCATGAGACTTTAGGTTCTGAAACTTTTTCTCGGCCATATTTATTATTCCCTTTATATTCGACGAGAAGCCAGACGGGACCTTCATACTGAGCAGGCATTCAAAGAAGATTTCCTTCTCTTCTTTGGTAAGAGCGTAGCTGGCAGGACCTTCATACTGCTTTGGAGGCATGCCGTCTTTTTCGTGCAAACGTTGCAGGTCCTCCCGTGCCTCCGGTGTATCTTTTGTCTTCCCATACACGCCCAAGAATCCTAGCAGGTTCACGCAAAGATTCTTCATCACGTGCATCACGTCGATTGAAGAGCGGACATCTAGATGTTTCCAGTAGGGTAGGTCCCAAAATACAGATTTCTTCTTCCACATGGGTGCGCGTCCCTCGTCATCATTCGGAACAGATAGTCCGCCTGGACCCTTTCCAAATATTACGTGTAAATCATTGACCATAGCAAGTACGTGATCACCGGTACGCATGACGGGCTTCTTCCGGTGATCTGCCTCGCCTTTGAATTGCTTGTCTTTCTTACGACATTGATGGTTGGTCGGAAGAAATCGACGATACCCCAGGTACACATTCTTCCTGCATTTGTCAAGGTATATACTTTCGGTGTCAGCTAAACAGTGCGTGCATGCGTGGTATCTGAGTGGTATCGCTTGTTTGTCTGTCCTGAAAGGTAACTGAGAGCAGGCCAATCATTGATGGTTACAAACAGCAACGCATGCAGGTCAAATTCCTCCTGTTCGTGCTCATCCCACACACGTACACCGTTTCCATTCCACAGTTGTAAAAGTTCTTCAACTAATGGCCTTAGGTACACATCAATGTCGTTGCCGGGTTGCTTAGGGCCTTGGATGAGAACTGGCATCATAATGAACTTCCGCTTCATGCACACCCAAAGAGGAAGGTTATACATACATAGAGTCACGGGCCAGGTGCTGTGATTGCTCCTCTGCTCCCCGAAATGATTAATGCCATCCGCGCTTAAACCAAACCATACGTTCCTTGGGTCATCTCCAAACTCAGCCCGGTACTTTCTCTCGATTTTTCTCCACTGCGACCCATCAGCGGGGTGTCTCAAATTCCCGTCTTTCTTACGGTCTTCATTGTGCCATCGCATCAACTTGGCATGCTCTTTATTCATGAACAGACGTTTCAACCGTGGTATTATAGGAGCATACCACATCACTTTGGCAGGAACCCTCTTCCTGGGGGGCTCGCCGTCAACATCACCAGGGTCATCTCGTCTGATCTTATACCGCAATGCACCGCATACCGGGCATGCGTTCAAATCCTCGTACGCACCGCGGTAGAGGATGCGGTCATTAGGTCATGCATGTATCTTCTGCACCTCCAATCCTAGAGGGCATACGACCTTCTTTGCTACGTATGTATTGTCGGACAATTCGTTATCTTTTGGAAGCCTCTTCTTAAATATTTCCAGTACATCCTCAAATTCCTTGTCAGGTATACCATACTTTGCCTTCCACTGCAGCAATTCCAGTACGGTATCGAGCTTTGTGTTGCCATCTTCGCAATTGGGGTACAACCCTTTTTTGTGATCCTCTAACATCCGATCGAACTTCAGCTTCTCCTTTTCACTTTCACACTGTCTCCTTGCATCAACAATGACCCGGCGGAGATCATCATCAGGCACATCGTCCGGTTCCTCTTGATCTTCAGCTTCCCCCGTTGCAGCATCACCGTATTCAGGGGGCACATAGTTTTCATCGTACTCTTCTTCTTCGCCGTCTTCCATCGTAACCCATATTTCTCCGTGCTTGGTCCAAACATTATAGTGTGGCATGAATCCCTTATAAAGCAGGTGGGCGTGAATGATTTTCCGGTCAGAGTAAGACTTCGTATTCCCACATATAGAGCATGGACAACACATAAAACCATTCTGCTTGTTTGCCTCAGCCACTTCGAGAAAATCATGCACGCCCTCAATGTACTCGGAGGTGTGTCTGTCACCATACATCCATTGTCGGTTCATCTCCGTGCATTAAGTGTGTCAAAAACCATTATTACATAATATCATGAATATATAAGTGACCAAATTAATAGAAGTTTATCATCACATTAAAACCAAAGTACATACATAGTTCTCATTGAACAACATATAGCTCTCCAGAGCATCTAATTAAACCATACATTGAAACTATGTAAAACATTTCAATGCAACAACAAGTGCGATCATAATGCAACCAAGGTAACAATTGATCCAACGGCATAATGATACCAAGCCTCGCTATGAATGGCATATTTTCTAAACTTTCTAATCTTCAAGCGCATTGCATCCATCTTGATCTTGTGACCTTCTACGACATCCGCAACATGCAACTCCAATATCATCTTCTCTTCTTCAACTCTTTTCTTCTCTTCTTCAACTCTTTTTAATTTTTCTTTTAAATACTCGTTTTCTTCTTCAACTAAATTTAACCTCTCGACAAGTGGGTCGTATGTAATATCCGGTTCACATACCTCCTAGATAAATACATCTATGTCAAGTTGGTGTCGGCATAATTACCATAAACACTAAATGAAACAAATAGTTATAAAAGATAATATATGCCACATCCGAATCATAGAGAGGACGAGGGCCGACGGGGGCGGATACCAAAACCATCGCACTATATAATAACAAGCAATAATACAAATAAGAAAATTAGACAATTATCTATCTAATCATACAAGTAAGAATTTTTTTTCTTTTATAAAGAAGATAAGAACAAGAGGCTCACCACGGTGGTGCCGGCGACGAGATCGGCACGGGCGATCAACGGTGGTGAAGACGGGGATGGGACGTGAAGGACCGCTAAATCTGGACAAATCTTAAGAAAAATGGAGCTTGGAAGTCGAGTTTGGAGAGGAGAAAGCTTAAGTAGTGTGGCTCGGGCATTTCATCGAACACCTCATGTGCATAAGAGGTGAGCTAGAGCACCACAAAGCCCTCCCCTTGCCCTCCTCGAAAAAACAGAGCACCAGTGAAGTGCTTTGCTCGCCGACGAGGGGTATATATAGCCAAATCATTAGTCCCGGTTTGTGGCTGGAACTAGTACTAATGGCCAGCCTTTCGTCCCGGGTTGAGCCACAAACCGGGACTAGTGGTTGTGGGCCAGGAGCGAGGCCCATTGGTCCCGGTTCTTGTCTAGAACCGGGACATATGCCCCCAGACGAACCGGGACCAATGCTCCACGAGGCCCGGCCGGCCCCCGGGCGCACGAACCGGGACGTATGACCCCCATGGGTTCCGGTTCGTGGCACAACCGGGACAAATCGGCTGAAGAGGCCTGAACCAAAGCCCTGTTTTCTACTAGTGCTCCCTCCATCTGACAGCATGCTATTCACTAGGATGATAATACTTATACAATCAACAAGAATAACTAAAAAAAAGGAGTACATTGCAGTTTGCAACACCTATATTGAGTAACTGACAAATGTGAGAACCGCTACCAAACTGCTGGAGCACATTTTAACTTTTGGTAACCCATCAGCATAACCACTTTGTTTTGCGAACACGGGGATAGCTTGCCAAGCTCTCCTCGTATAACATTGGGACCAGAGGCATAATTTTAGTACTGTCCAGTGGATGTCTGCATTTGGTCATTTTGACATCTTCATACACTCCAACGAGCGAAGACCGCTCTGAGCTTGTGACATGCAAGACCATATCAAGATCATACAAGTTCTCGATCAATCGCTTTGTTGGATCATACAGACCCAATTTCCTCCCTGTGTTCAGCAAGATTCTCCCATCCTCGGGATCAACAGCCATCGGAACAACGACATTTGTGACAAGGGAATAACCTGAGCAGTCTTCCAAATATACTTTACATGCTCTATCCCATCGACCATGCTCCAGCTTCCAGATATCTAACTCTTCTGCAGCTGGATCCGCATGAACAGCACATAATATTCCCTCAAGCTCTACCACAAACGCTTGAGATGGACTTGTGCTGTTCCATATTGCGATGCTTGAGGGGCAGGGGATGACACCAAACATCCTAGTCGCAATGTCGAATGACACAATGGCCCTCTCATAACTCTGGCCCAGCCTTGGTTCACTCATCCAATATAGTACTCCTGGCAGATAGACTGGCGGCATGTCATTTAACGGAAGAGGCGGCTCAAAGTGGTCCTGCGTTGAACCAGGGGCAATTACAGAAAATGTAAAGCAATACTGACGAGATTTGAAATCCTACAAGTGATGTAAGATTTGAACAATGACATGCTCCTGTGTCAGAAGATTGAACCCCAGGCCAACATTCCTGTTACCAGCAGCAAAAGCATGATCTTCTGGTGTACAGACGCCGCCGTGCATCATCGAGAGTATCTGGTCGGGCAGAAAGGCGAGCCTCCCTCGAGGTTGGTAGCTACTGCAGTAACCTGTGCAAGGATTGTAGAGATAGTCTTCACTTTCAGTAGTTAACAGGTTCATGCCATGGCAAGGCTTGGAGCAAACCACCTTTGTGTCAAGCCAAGTTGCTTGACTAGGAGCCTCTTGGAGCAACTTATTAATGGGAGCAAAACTGAAACCCAGACCTCCAGCACCCTTTCCCACAAGCATGAACTTTGGCCTCCTGTCTATGTTGTTATGCTTATAGTAAGAGCGCATGAAGCTTCGACTCTCGATCAATGAAAGCCACTGCTTGCTGACCAGCTTGAACTGCACCGCAAAATTACCCGGGAGCCGGAGTAGGATCTCCTTAGTTGCCTTGGACAGGGGAGAACATAAGGCTATCTCTTCATTTGTTCTGTGCACCGCAGCAAGATTCTCTTTGAATAAACTGACTCTAGGAGCAGATTCCTCAGTTTCGTAAGATGAACGAGTTTCTCTGATTGCAAGAATGGTTTCCAGAGTTGCACATACTGGGTCATAGGTAATCACCTTGCGTTTGGATGTAGCCAAGACCACCTTCTTCCTTGATCTGCAATTGCCAACAGAACCAACGACTCTAATAATTTGCGGCTCCAACAAACCGATTTCAACATGCTGTGACAAATCAATGTTATGTGCCTGTGTCCAATCACCAGAGTTACAGTCCTTCATTTCCCAAATCTCTAGAATGCTACTGTGAGGACGGAGGTCCCGAACCATACATAAGTGGTCATCAAGCTCCACCAGGTGCACTCCTGGAGTCTCCAAGGTTGGTGGCCTGATCATACAAGAGTATGATGCCTCCTCAAACGGCGGTGGCCTGAACCATCTGAAGGTCTCATCTGCGATAGAGAAGGATAAGACGGCGGCTCTTGGCTTTGTGGGGAAAAGAGATGAGTCGATAAGCCAATGCAGAAATCCGGCTGCGAACACTAGCAACAGCTTAACCTTCCTCTGTGTTGCAGCGCTCATGGCAGCAGTGGCAAACTTGCGGAACCTAAATGGCACACCACCTGAAGCCGGCATCCAGCGATCCCCATGCACACCACCAAGGACGTACACCTCACACTTGATACCTTCACTCCCGTTGTAAACTTCATGAAATAACCTCACTACCTTGTACTCTCTCTTCCTGGAATCGAATCCGAGACCAGCAGTGGCAGTGAGCGAATGTTGACAAGGTGGCAGCCGGGTTATCGCTCGTGTGGTCGCATTGAAAACGTAGTAGGCTGGCTCCACGGCGTCATGCAAGAGGGTGAGGCCGCGGCACGGGGCAGGCGTAATGTCCACATAGTCACCACGCACGTCCTTGAGATTGAACAGTAAATCCTTGTGGTCTCCTGATGGCGAGCACGAGTATATCCTTGTGGAGCGGAAGCTTGAAGCCGGCGAGATGAATAACAGCTTCGGCGGCGGTGCTGGCTCGGCCTCGATCTTGGCCGTGCGGAGGTTACAGAAGACGTCGGAGGAGAGCAGTGCAGCCCAGGAGAGGCAGACGGCCCGGAAGCGGAGGATGGATTTGACGGGTAGCCGCAGGAACACCTCCGTCATCAGCTCATCCGGCGGCAGCAGCGACCCGGCTAACGGCGGCATCGCCGACGTAGCTGCAGCCTTCCTCCTCTTGTTGCTTGCCATCTTTGTCCCCAAAATCGGTTGCTACCAAAAAAAATACAAACTTGGATGGCCCTGTGCGTCAATTGGATATGATGGGGTCAGCTGGGATCGATTCTGAAGAAGAAATGGTTGGTTCTTAGGATCTTAGGGAGACGAAGCAGATCTACTCGAAAACGAACAACGGGGAGGGGGGCAGGCGAGCTAGAGCTTGCTTACCAACAAAAGGGGAATCAAGATCTTCCGTGCACACGCAGTCCGGTGGAGGGAAGGATGAATCTCCTTGGGTTTGATTTTGATTTGGTCCGGCGGCGGCGGCGGCGCTGGAGAAAGAAAGACCGAGCGAGAAGAGAAGAGAACCCTCGCTCTTTATTTGTTTAGAAAATCTCTCGAGCGAACCCGACTGTGGCGTGGAGCCGAAACCGACTGTGGTGTGGTCGACTTGTTCACGTTCAGCCGGAGAGAAGTTCACCTGCGGTCGTTCAAGTTGAGATGGAAAGTTCTTTTGGTTCACATATTTAGAAATATTTGAAATATGCTTTAAAAAGTTGTATCAATGAACATCGATAGTCACCATCATAGACTTTACATATTTTTTCTATGTGCTATACCGTTTAATCAATTAATTGTTCACGTATGTGCTAGCAGTATGAAATTCGTCGATGGTAACTAGATTTATAATTTAGATTAATTTTGATCATCGAAAAATGTGGTTTATGGTACTATTTTAAATTAGTTTTTTTCTTATTATCGCTAAAAAGTGTATGTGCATACACAATAGTACGTACTATGGTGCACCACCGATAATAAATTTGCCGCATGTAAAAATTGTTACATGCTAGGCTTTTCTATTATTAGATAAATTGTGTAGCCCGGTTCACAAATCGAGAATAGTGCTAATGATTTAATGAAAGTAATCACTACTTCACGCATTTCTAGCCCAGGTGCCATAGCTATATCTCGCTAGGCCGCACCTCTGACGCGCTATTAACACCGGTTTGATATTGGCTCATTAAATGAGTTTTTTGAAGGTCTTATGGATTGAATCAAGCCGGTTTTGAAGTTTTTTTCTATTTTAAAATATCTTCCATTGAATTATTCTTTATTACTATTTTATTTGTTTTTAATACATGTCCAAATTTTTAAATATATGTTATATACTTTTTGTATATATGCTAAAAAAATATAAACGTTGAGCAATTTTTAAATACAAGATGCTCTTTTTTCAAATTTTGTGTTTAATTTATTTTAATATATGTTAAATATTTCAAAATATATGATTAATAAATCTTTTTGTATATTATGTGAACGTTTCAAAAAATATAAAGAACGAATTTTTAAAAGTGTGAACATTTTTTCAAATATCATGTACCTTTTTCTGAATGATACACAACATTTCATAAAATTTATTTGAAGATTTTTTACATTAATTATTTTTTGAAATGGAAGGAACATTTTCTCAAACACATGAACCATTTTGAAATGTCATGAATTATTTTTTAATGGTATTAAAAAATTTATAAGTTTCACAAATATATTTATTTTCTATTAACAAAAATTGGCATGAACCTATTTTAAAAAACGTGAACATTTTTCTAATGTCACTATTTTACTTATACGATTTTAAGTAAAAAAATATTCAATACATGTATTTCAAATATATAAACAAAACTGAGAAGGAAAAAGACTAGCCAACGAATAAAGTGATATGTTGTGAATTTTAAAGACAAGCCCAGTGACCGCTGATGAATTTCATGTTGCTAGCCCATACGTGAACGGTTAATTGATCAAATAATATACCATGTAGGCAAAATACGTAGCCAAAGCGTATGGCGGTGACCTTCGGTCTTCAATAATACAGCTTTCATAATCGTATTTTCATATTTCTAAGTACCTAAACCAAAATGATTTTCCTTCTCAACTCCAGTGAACGCGTGTAAACTTCTCTCCTTGTTTCCGTCACTATTTTTCACAAGGGATAATGGAAGCTACGTATTTGGGAGCTAGTCTTATAGTGATGAGGGGTGTTGCTGATCCACAAGCGTGAAAACATTAGGAGCTTGTAGAGAGGCTTTGCATCTTCACCCAAGAAAGTCTATGGTTGCAATTGATTGTGTTGTAGCTATTCAAAGCATCTACCATATCAGGACTTTCTAGGATTGAAGATCTCTCATTTAAGTGAGGACATTGGTTTTGAATTGATTTTTCAACTGAATTTCCAATTAAGACATCTCATTCTAGCACCATAAAATTTTGAATTAGGTTCCAATTTTGATTTGGTCAATAAGTTTTCAAGGAGATTTTTTCATTCAAGTGAGTGGTTCAATTTTAAATTTGGTTCACAATTTTAACTGATCCATGATTTCTCAAATCAATCGACAACAATCAACTTATAAAAATGCATTAGTCTCCCGTACCCTCTCATCACCTAAAAAACTAAATGACAAATGTGACATTGTAACACCATACTAAAAGAACCCATCAAAATAACGCATTAAAAAGGAAAACACACTTCATCATCTTTTCCACATGTCAAATCAATTTATTTTATGAAATCCCAACAACGTTAAACGCGCAGCAGAGCGCACCTAATCCTTCTGATAGGAGTAGGAACTATGGGAGAAAATGCAATGATTATAAAGGAGATTAGAAGTATGAAGTTAGAAGTTGGTGATGTTTCTTTTCTTCACGAATGTAGAGAATTCAATTGTGATGCTCATAATATTGCAATAACTTAGTAGAGCTAGAACTAGGTTTTTATACCTGGTTTCTGGAGCCCCCAAGCTATGTAAGTTAGATGCTTTCTAATTAATAATTCTCAGGTGTTCTCCTCTACAAAAGGTTCCCATCACACTGGCAGCCAGCCATACACACTAACACAACCATGGGCTTATCTGGGTTGCGCCCCTTACAAGTGGGCACAACCGTACCGTACATCTGGCACAACCTCAGTGGTCGGACATTCGGACCCTGCCTGACATCATGCATGCCCTTACAGTACACATCTCGATGACTCCGAATGTTTGGCACCTCATGTCAGACCGGATGTTACGTGCCTTCTTGTGCGTACCTTGGGCCTTGGGCCTTGTATCTCTTCCCTTCATCTAATGGGGAAGAATTCCTCAAATGGATTACCAAGGCCTCCTTCCTTAGGGTTGGGGAGGAACTCTCTCTCTCTCTCTCTCTCTTAAGCCCATCTCTCCTGTAGATTTGGGAAACTACCTAGTTATCTTTACATTTGTTGTTGTTGGATCTCCTGTGTATGCTACTAGGGACGTATGTATTCTTGTAGATTTTCCCCTTATGTTCTTCGTGTTCTTCGCCAAATCCAACTTTAATTATTGAAGATTGGTTAAACCCTAGGACTTATTCATATATCATTTGGTATATAGATCAAGGTCACCACAAATTTGGAGCCCCTCCCCTCAGTTTTTAGCCTAATTTTGTTGTGTTCTTGCCTAATTCAAAAATCCCCAGAAAAAATAGTCATGCCAAATTCTTAAAATTTGATTTTCTTGTGAGTTTTTCTTGATTATAATATGATGATCTAGTCTTTAGCAAATGGATAAACTTCCTTTGCATTTCCATGGGCTAGTTTTTCTTTTCCCTCCATCAAATATGACCCTTAAAATCACTTATTTCCATCCAAATTGAGTTTTGGATCTCAAAATCGCGTACAGAAAGTGCATGTACGTGACATCTGGTACTTGGAAAGATACTTCGACATAACACATTAGTACCACATCCATGGGTACGGACATCCGTTCATTGTGAATTTAACCTTGACCGATTCACCGTTTTGGTCATAACTTCTTCATTGGGAGTCCAAATTTTATCATGCACTTACAAGGGGGCACTAGATGTGAACTCATTTTTATCATGCTAAGATGACAAATACATCTTTTCTAGAAGTATAGGCTCAAGTAGTGCTTGGTACTTTCAATAAAACACTCAGGAAAGTTCATGTGTACTCCGTGTGCACGGGTTCTTGGACCCCATGCAAGAAGTTTCTCGTGCGCATGGGATCCTTAACCCTCGTGCCCATGGGGTAGTCGATTGTTCTTTAAGTATCCCCCCCCCCCATGTGCATGGGGTCTAAGACCCCCATGCTCATGGGTTGGATGGTTGGTTCCCTAGTACCACGTACGTACGGTGCCCTTTAGTCCTTGTGCACAGGGGCTAATGGCTACATCAATACACCTACCTCCTTGGTCTTATTTATTGCACTTCTTATTCCTCTAAACTCTAACTTTTCTCCCTTTGTTTATCCACTCCATTGTTGACATCCATTTTTCTCATGCTTCTCATTACCTCCATCCAGACTTGACGATTCTTTAGGGTTTGACGAAGCAAATCTTGATCTGCATTTCTACCAAATAGATTTGTGTCATTCATAAGATTTCTTTATCGTCGACTTTTTACTCTTGGATCTATGCCTCCTAGGATCTAGTTGTCCGATTCTGGAAGCTTCCTTGCTTGTTGTATGCTTCAAGAAGTTTGTAAAGATGTAGTGGTCTCCTTCAAGATTAACCTCGAGTGATTTGAGGCTCATCCGTTGGGGTGACTCATAATTAAGGGACTATATATACAGTGAGCTACTTGGTAGCGTTCCCAAGCTTTGGTTTGGGCATCACTCCGACAGAGATTAGCACTCTCTCAAAGGACTGTGAACGTACTTTGAGATAAAATCATTGCATCTCCGAATCACTTGTGGTTAATCCGTTCCCACACCTTTGTACTTACCTCCGTATACTTGTTGGTTTGCTATTTATTTTGTTGCCCAACATATGTGGTTTAAGCTTACTTAGAACTTAGGATTATTGATCTAGCTATACTAATAGATAACTAATTTAATCTGCTCAACCCAAAAATTGTTAAGTAAGCTTAAGTTTGTAAATCACTATTCACCCTCATCTAGTTGACCATATCGATTCTTTCACCTTTTCTCCAAACTCGTCACCACAACCATCCATAATTGCGCTTCTAGCAAGTCTTGTTAATTTTTGGTTTAAGGGAAATCCTACACGATTGGTGTTTCCCAGGAGATTACAAGTTGTGTGGTTGTGCCTTAGCCATTTTGCGAGGGTTTAAATCTCGCTCCAAGATATATTCCTAGTGGAAGGGAACTCAAGCACTCCCTTCTTTGAGATTCTCGAAGAAGAAGGTGAAACATTAGTTATCGTGGGAAAATGCATTTGTTCTCCCCTCTCCAACAAAGATTAACACACTCCCAAGTGTGTGAACTTGGTCTCCAGTAGCCACTTTCGGTTTTCACTTAGTTGAGTACTAACTTGTGTAGTTTTCTAGCTTGTTGTAAGTTGTAACACATATGTTGTATCATCTAGTCGCATTTCCAAGAAACTTATATTTTCGCACTATCCTTTTAAATAAACTAAAAAAAGTTGGTAGTCGTCTATTCACACCCACCCTTCTAGTCAACATTTAAGTCATTTTCGATGCTTCAACCAACCTATCCTTGTTTTGTTGGTTTGAATATCACAGGCGAAGGGCCTGTGGTTTTATGTCTCTGGTAGGTCTTCGAGGATCTGATCGGTTCAAATTTTTGATAGACTTGTCCAAATTCAGCCAATTTCATGGTCTTTGGAATTTCCACATGCCCTAATCAGCATTATGTTCTCGAGGCGGCGATCATCGCGGCCATCATTTCTCCTAGTCTGCATCGACGATTGTTCTACCGCTATTTCTACAAGCTTCCAGATTCCAAAAAGTTTGGTTCATCAAGGCGGAGACCCAGAAACAATATCAAGCTATGCTCACGATGCACAGTCGATGGATCTAGGGGGATGTTCGACACCCCAAAGCTTTGGTTGTAATTTTATTATTTTGTATGGGTGTGCTTTTAAGGTTATACATTCTTTTTTAACTTGAGGTCATGCAAATCTTAATATTTGTCCTAAGGGCTATTCGCAGTTTTTTTTGGCTATATCTGTTTCACTTCAATGGAAATGCAATGGAAAAATCCCTACGAAACAATTATTTTTCTTTAAAAACGTATGTCATGCACGTGAATTTTTGTGAGAACCCCTCAATAAATATTCATCGGAAAATATATAGTTTGTGTTATTAAAAATAAATAAAATACAGGATTGCAAGGACTTTTCACGGCATACAAAAACGGAGTCCAATCCGAACTCGCGTCCAACTCCAAATCATCCCACACGAACCGACTCTATGCGTAGAAATACTTGTGGTCTCCCCAGGCGGTTAATTTTTATCCTACCGGTCGTGGAGAAGAAGACCTGTCGATTTACCCCTACCGACCAAGGGAAAGAACGCCATCGATTTGCTCGTATCGGCGAGTTAATTTTCAAATTTTTATAGTAGTAGCAGAAGGGAGCCGCCCGATTTGATGCTAGCCGGTCGAATTGTGATGATTGTTAAAAACATTATTGTTGTTGGGATGATGATTGTATTGTAGTCAGTTGGATTTAAATAATTGTAGTGATTGAGGTGATTATTGTATTGTATGTTGTCTAAATTCCCGTGTGTTCTATACGATAGGGGTTTACGACATCTATTCCCCCGTGCCATATATACGTTTTTGGATCGCCTGTAAAATCAATTTGCGAAACGAACGTATGTGAAATATGCCAGCGATGCTTTAATCTTAAAATGATGTGTCGGCTTAATATGGAATGTAGTTATAGAAATAAGGTGTATGCTTATTTATAGAGATGAGTGTACTTGTATAGATGAGCATATATGTGATTGTACCATGTTAAAAAAACAATAAAGCAAAAAATGTTACTGTGGAATTAAAGAAACGACAGCCAGCTATTGCAATGACTTTTTGGGACCAGTTTAGCCTAAACGTAATTATGGTTGTAACTAACTAAAATCTTGTTTGGCTAGCGTAGCAAATTCAAGGATAAGTAAATTTGGGTATTGGTAAAACTGAAAAAATGAGTTTGTGGAAAAACGACGATTAGACTTTTTTCTATAAACCAGTTTATCTCTTTCTCGTTTTATGTCCCGTTGGCCTTGGTTGATGGGCGCGCTACGGGACTTGCTCAACCAAGTCATCGGTCCTTGCTCAGCGGCCATGTACGCTACCCTCGTTGTCGACGATTGATCCTTGCCAGGCGGACATGTACGTCGTGCCGCCGTCGAACATTGATGTTTGCCCAGCGATCTCGTACGTCGGCGACCATTGACGCTTGTTCAACGGTCATGTACGTTATCATCGCCGGCGTTGTTAACCATTGATCCTTGCCAGCGGCCATGTACGTTGTCATCGCCGGCGCCGTAGACCATTGGTCCTTGCCCGGCGACCATGTATGCCATCATCGTCATCGACCATTGATGTTTGCCCAGCGGCCGTGTACATTGCCACCGACCATTGATGCTTGCCCAACGGTCATGTACGTCTCCATCGCCAGCGACGTACGTCAACCATTGATCCTTGCTTAGCGGCCATGTACGTCGCCATCGCCGGTGCCGTCGACCAGCGGCGTTGATCATTGGTACTTGCCCAGTAGCCAAGCACGTCCATCAAGACTAGTAGTACGGATGTTACATGATCCATGCCGTAGGAGTCTGGCTTCCTCGAGACCTCAACGAATCATCATCGTCAACCATGTCTTGATGTTGAGTCTGATTCACCACCTCCACTCATGGGCTTATTTTGAGGTGCACAGCCCAGGACGACCGTGGCATACCACGACGTTCAGCCGGGCGCAACCATCTCTTCCGAAGATACGAGGCATAGCGGCGGCTCTGCACTCGGTCGTCGTAGTCTCGTAGACATGGGCGCTGGTGCAGTCCTGCGGCTTTAAATCTGTTTTACTATTTTATCACCCAAACAAGTTTATGCGTGTACTTATTCTTAACAGAATTGTTACTAAAACTGGTTTTTCGAAAAATCCTACTAAAACGAGTTTTCTTAAAACTAAGGGCTAATTCATTTTATCCAAACAAACACTTCGCGGCCGTACAAAAACCGGAGTCGAATCCGAACCCGCGTCCAACTCCAAATCACCTCCACGAACCGACCTATGCGTCCATAAATATCAGCCCAAAGCACCCCAAAATCCAACTTTCTCAAACCCTTTTCCCCGACCCGTCGACACAACCATCATCGAAAACCGCGCGCGCGGCGGCAGCTCGAAGCAGCAGCAGCAATGTACGCCGGCTCCGCGGCGGACGAGCGGGTGTACTGCCCGGACTGCCGGCGCGCGACGGAGGTCGTCCTGGACCACGGCACCGGCGACACGATCTGCACCGAGTGCGCGCTCGTCCTCGACGCGCACTACATCGACGAGTGCTCCGAGTGGCGCAGCTTCTCGGCCGACGGCGGCGGCGAGGACCGCGACCCCAGCCGCGTCGGCGGCTCCGGCGACCCCTTCCTCGGCGCCAAGCTCTCCACCGTCATCGACTACAAGGCCGGCAAGAAGCCCTCCGCCGCCGGCGAGACGGCGACGGCCAGCGCCCTGCCGAGGAGGATGTCGGTGCCCGACGCGGCCTCCGACAAGACCCTCGTCGACGGCTTCCGCGGCATCGCCGACATGGCCGACCGGCTCGGCCTCGTGGCCACCATCCGGGACCAGGCCAAGGAGACGTTCAAGAAGCTGGACGAGGCCAAGGGCTGCCCGCGCAGCCGCAACCGGGAGCCCGTCTACGCCGCCTGCCTCTACATCGCCTGCCGCAACCTCGGCATGCCGCGCACCTACAAGGAGCTCGCCTCCGTCACCGCCGAGGGCGCCGCCGCCAGGAAGAGCATCGGCAAGATGACGACGCACATCAAGAAGCTCCTCGGGGAGGAGGAGGGTCAGGTGATGGACATCGGCGTCGTCAGCGCCGCCGACTACCTGCGCCGCTTCTGCTCCCGGCTCGGCCTGGGCAACCAGGAGGTGCGCGACGCGCAGGAGGCCGTGCGCAGGCTCGAGGAAGGCCTCGACGTGCGCCGCAACCCGGAGTCGGTCGCCGCCGCCATCATCTACATGGTCGTGCAGCGCGCCGGCGCCGGCAGGTCCGCCAAGGAAGTGTCCGTCGCCACCGGCGTCGCCGAGGGCACCATCAAGGAGGCGCACAAGGACCTCACCAAGCACGCCCAGACGCTCTTCGGCTGACCGCCCACGACATTAACGCTCTACCTCCTAGCTTGATGATTCCTTGGCATGTTTGCCATGTTCAATTCCAAACGTGTGTTGTTCTTGGCAACGAGATCTTAGTCTTGGATGCATGAAGTTTGTGTTGGACTCCGTTTCGAAGTGCTGAATCATTGTGAATGAATCTGTGCTTGGTTTCGTTTGTTCCAATTAAACTCATGAACCCCGAGGTGTGAGACATGGTTGCCAAGTACATTACTCGTGAGTTGAATCATGAAAACATGAGACCAAAGTTTGAGGGCTCAACATTTTTCACCGAGATTTTAGTGATTGCAATGAACTTTAAAGTTCCGGTGGCTCAGAACCCCCCCCCCCCCCCTCGCGTCGCTCTCCCCAGGGCGACCCGAGGGTTCCCCCACCGCGCCGCCGAGCCCCCTCCCAACGTTGCGTCCTCCCTGCCGCCGCTGCCGCTGGCCAGGCCGCGGTGGCGGCGGGCCCGTCGCTGCCAAAGGTGGTGGCGGGAGGCCCGGTTCGACGGCTCTGCGAGGTGTGCGCGGCTTGCCAGGGCGGCGGCCCTGGACTCCGGTGGTGGTTGCTGGTCGAGGCTCAGCGTGGGTTGGGCGGCTTGGGGAGCGGTGGTGCCGTTCGAGCGGAGGGCCAGGTGCGGCAGATCTGGGCCGAGTTTGGCCGTGGCGGGCATGCGGGCCTAGATGGTCCAGGGCGGCGCAGATCTGGCAGCCCCGGGCGTGGGGAGGCAGGGGGTCCGCGCGGATTTGGCTGGCCGCGGCGAGGGGCGGTCGCAGTGGAGGCGTCCTGCTTCCACATTTGGCGGCGGCCTGCAGGGGTGGTTCGGTGTGTTGCCCTGCTTCCAGTCGACGGGCAGGGCCGCAAGGGTGGCGGGCGCTTGATGAAGTCCGGTCCAGCAGTGCTACGGCTGGGAACCACGGCGGTTCTCAGTCTCGGGCAGTCCTCGACGGTTCCTTGTAGGCATGGTGCTTGGAAGGGTATCGGGGATTGTGCTGCGTCTGCCGATCGACTTGTGTTGCGTTCGAGGGTGGTGGTGGTTGGTGGATTTGCTGATGTTGAGGCGAGATGATGTGTGATGGAGGTGGTGTGGATGCTGGGGCGAAGACTCTGTTGTGGCCTCGTGCCGCGGCCATTGATGACGACGACCGTGGTCGTCGTTGACCTTCCTGGAGGCATCGATGTGTTGCCGCCGCATCCCTCCCACACGGATCCGGCCATCTTGGCCTCTTTAGGGGAAACCCATGATCTTATGATCTGACGATGGCGGCGCTTTGGTGTCGTTTTCCCTCTTGAGGGCGTCGTATTGGAGCTCGACATCAGTAAGCGGGATCGATGGTTTGTGGCAGTGGGGTGATCAGGCTTCTGTGGCAACGATGATGGCGAGAGCAATGTCGGCAGTGCGGCAATGGTTGCGGTAGTCGGCTCTTCTCCGGCGTGTCCGCGGTATTGTCTCGGGTTGTTTGTTGCTATGGAGTCGAAGCTGCAGCGGCGAGGCCTTGCGGTATACGATGACTGGCTACAGGTGGCCCGTTCGGTGATCTTCCGTGGCGCCAGCCATGCCTGGATTTGTCCTTCAGAGTCGGAGCTGCGTTGTTTGGTCGCAGAGGCTGAGCTTTGGTGCAGATCTTCATGCAGATTCACGCATCCACTACTATGTGGGTTGAGTTCATGGTCGTCGTCGGTGAAGTCGGAGTCGTTTGCTCAGAGTTTCAGGGATGGCGAGGAGGCCTCTAGGGGAGAAGTGATGACGATGACGCTCGTGGGCTGCCTCGACAAGGCCTTCTTTGTAGTGGTGTGCGTGATTTTACTTTTTGTGTACCGCCCAGCGGTTGTGATGGTTTTCGCCCGGTTCTCCACAATTAACTGGGTAATCTGGTTTTCGCTCGGTTTTTCTAAATTAACTGAGCAACTCTTTTCTTCTTAGTGAATGCAGGATAACTGCCATTTCAAAAAAAAAAGTTCCGGTGAAAAACGTTGCAATTTAAGTCTCAAAGAAGGCGGCAGCACCTCCATACTGGCTAGTTAAAAATATCGAAATTCAGTCGAATCTCATTGAAATTGAAGCCAGAATGGTTGGATTGAAAACTGAAATAGGCGAATTTGACTCAAGAAAATCCCTGACACACAACTTGAATGACTGGCATGGCAATGTGATGTCTACTCTTGCGAGTAGTGCATCTTTTTTTTTTGCGAGTAGTGCATCTGACAAATGTTCAGATACATATGCCAAAGTACTGACAGAATCTTTTCGAGTTATACACCAATTAGAAGAATATGACATTGGTTGTTGAGCTTGATGTTACTCAAGCATGTTGTTTTCGCAGTAGCAGGACAGATCCTAACAATTAAAACTGGAGGATCGAGCAGTAACTTCTTACATGAAAGGGCGTACAATAAAATGGAAAGGACTTCTTGCCAACTGCAACCGTCCAGACAACCAAATGCAACATGGAGCAAGTTGAAATGAGCGATGGCCATGTTATAAATAGTCAAGGGCAACATTGGCACAGCTCTATCGGCTCACGGCCAACAGCAAAGGGATTTTGTTGTGGTGGCAACCTAGGCATGTTGCAACAGTCATAAAACATCTGGATGGTTGAACATTGCAAAACAGATGGATAGCTGACCATTGCAACCTCTCGTAAATGGTGCTAAGTACACTACTCGTAAATGATCCCACGAATTAGATATTAAACACTGAACACTACACTTTTCACCAAATCATTGTTGATTTTAGTGAACCTCGGGGGACATATCTTGGTCAAAAAGGCGACGACACTATATGTCCAGATCAGTTCAAACAAGAAATTAAGTTTGTTACAATCCCATTGAAATGGAATCAAAATGGTCGATCTGGGAATCGAAATTGTACCTAGATCCATGTGAGTCCATATGGGGCCAAAATTCCCAAGGTCATAGCTTTGAAATCAAAACCAACAAATCTTAGACATGAAAATAATGCACTTGCTCAAGTTACTCCATATATGTAAATGGGTACAAAGGAGGAAAGCTTCGGTCACTTTGATAAATCCAAGAGGATATTTAAGATTAAAGGCAACCAACCTTCATGGAATCATAACAACAAAGAAAAAAAATGTTACATCTCAAAATATTTCACGGGCATTTGAAACCTGATGATTCGTCTAAAAATAATCGTTTTAAGGAGAGTGCTGAACATGACATGCAAACTTGAGAGTATTATATAGCATTGTTCACATGAAAAAGTACAAATCTTATGAGCACTTGCACGTACATGGAATAGATGGATGGACTTCTATGATTCTTGGGTTCAGTGTGTATTATTAATACTCATACGTGACCATGTCGTGTGGTTATGTCTAATACACCTAGGAGTGATAGCCCACAAATGAAAACCAAAGGATATTGTTTATGAAGAATAATGGAGTACTTTCCTTGATGCGTGTTGATTACAAAGGGGTACACATATGTACAACGTTAGGGATACAAAGCAGGTGTAACCAAGTGGAGGTTGTGGCATAGATCGTGGCATGGACCAAGTCATCCGAGTCTGCGGACTAACACTCTTCCGTGGTGTCAACGTCGGGCTAGACGACGTTGAGACTAGAGCGTATGTTTAGGAAGGAAGATGCAGGTAGCCCCTTGGTGAAGATGTCTGCAGATTGTGCGCTTGTAGGAACATGTAGAACTCGAGCCTCGCCTTGAGCTACCTTCTCTCTCCCAAAATTGGTGTCTATCTATGTGTGCTTAGTTGTACGTTGTTGTATAGGATTACAAGACATGTAATATAGTCACAATCCAGCATGGTTACCTGCTAAATGGGACGGTGACGCTCACCAAGAAGCTGCGGTGCCATACAGTTTCCGCCACGACATGGGGAACAAAGCGATACTCGGCCTCGACAGATGACCTGGAGACTGTTAGCTGCATTTTTTATGACCAAGAAATCAAGTTATGCCCAAAAGACACACAGTAACCTGAAGTAGATCGATAAGTGTCTGGATAGACTGCCGAGCTTGCATCAGAGTACGCTGTGAGAGAATTTTGTGAGGGGTGGTAGAAATACCGTGATCGAGAGTGCCTTTGAGGTAGCGTAGGATGTGTTTGACATGGTCAAGATGGGAAAGTTGAGGGTCATGCATATAGAGACAAGCTTGCTGAATAGAGTATGCCATGTATATACGGTTAAGTATGATTTATTGCAGAGCATCGATGATGATGCAGTAGAGTGTATCATCTAGAACGGGGTCACCATCATATGATAACTTTGCTCCTGTTTCAATGGATGTGCGAGAGGGATGACAATAGAGCATGCCAGAATTGTAAAGAAGGTCAATGGCATATTGGCGTTGGGAGAGGAAGACCCTTGATTATGAACGGGGCATTGTGATACCAAGAAAGTGATGAAGGTAACCAAGGTCAGTTATGTAGAACTCATTGCGCAAGGATGAGATGATGTGGTGAAGAGAAGAGTCGGAGGAGGTTGTTAAGATAATATCATCAACATATAGAAGTAGATAGGCAGCATGATCAATTGATGGGAAGACGAACAAGGAGGAGTCAGATCACGAAGGAACGAAACTGATGGTGTGGATGAAAGAAACAAAGCGGTGAAACCAGGCACGAGGCGCCTGTTTGAGACCATACATATATTTTTGTAGAAGACATACTTGATCAGGGAAGGTGGGATGAGAGAAGCCGAGACACTGGTGGCAGTACACAATGTGTTAAGAGAGCCATTAAGAAAAGCATTATCGAAGATGATTCCGATGAATCCCTTGGTAGGGTGTCGTAAGCTAGGGGTTCGATGTCGATGGTAACAGGAGATGAGGATTTTCCCAGGCCCAGGCTCTCCTAAGATATAAATCCCACTTGTGCTTATTCTTAGTTACCATGGGGTGTAACACAAAGTACAACAACTGAGATATTAATGTTCTGCCTCTAGGGGCCTCATACCCTCGCCTTATATACTACGCCGGGGGGTACCGATGTTTACGCAAATCCTACCTCGATACGGTCAGGAAGGCCGAACCGACTATGGTTCTACCATCTGTCTTCCAGATCAAGTAGGAGACCTTTCTTTACTGGGTCATGGGCTTCATCAAGTGGCCCATTGATTTGGTCGTCCATGAGGCCCACGGTCCGGACCACAAGGTTGGACAGGTTGTCATAGGGGACGCATAACCTAGGACACAGACAATAGCCCTGGACTGATCTTCAAGTTCGATCTTCGGATGGCTAGTTCTTCGGCTCCGCTTCTTCAGGCTTGAAGTCGGTCCACTCCACTTATCTTCGGATTGCAACCTTCATGAAGATAAACTTGAATAAATTGTCAGATATGGTCTTTCTTGTACAACCATCGCTTTGAATACAATAGATTTCCACTCAAGTAATCAAACACGAGCCTATTGTACCCACCTTGTCTCATACGAATCACCCTATGTCGATAACGAAAACGGTCAATGGTTTATTGTGTCTTCCCATGTGAGGCTTGGGGGTGTGGTTGTGATCGGTTTATCCCATCCCTTTGCCTCTAGATTTGTGATGCGGCCCATTGGGTCGATGGGCCTAGTTGGGTTCCTTGATGTTGAGTTATTATTGGGCGACATTGGAGGTCCGGTAGGCTAACCTTCCACGGGGTTGGATGGCAAGATGGCCAATGAAATATGAGCTTTGGTGCACTTCAGACTAACAATAATGGTGTTTGTCGACACCGTCACCTTATTGAAGGTTTATTTTACTGTATATCCCATGTACTTGTTACTCCAAGAGAAACCCTATATCCGGGTATCCCATGTTTCATGTTTCCCTCTTGGGGGGGCGCTGTTTTGTAGTTGGTACCGACTGGAGGGTCCCGTGGATGGTGGCGATGGTCGTCGATGGCATGTGTGGCAACGGCTAGGTGGATGAGTGAGGGTGGGTCACGGCAAATATTGTGCTAGTCGATTCTTCAGTGTGTTCATGGGTCTTTGTGGTCTATTTAGTGTGGAGCCACAGTTATGCAGTGGCAAGGTCCGTTCCATAATGATGGTAGTCAGCGGGCAGCCCGGCTCGATGATCCCCCATGGTGTCAAACTTGCATAATTTGTTCATGGACCCAGTGCCACTTTGTTCTTAGCGTGTCACCGATTGCTTGCTCAGACCTTCAAACCACGTCTCGCGGTGTTTGTGGTCGATTTTGTCGATTGCGGTGAAATGGAAGTCGCTTACCCGTAAAGAAGTGATGACGAGATAACAATGTGCAACCACATCAATGTTTTCTCTCCTATATGTATGTGTGATGTACTTATGTGGCGGATCATCGTGTTGTGACGTTTTCATCTGGTTTCCCACCAACTAATCTGACAGTTTTCTTCTTCTTCTTAATGAATAAATTTGGCAAGTGTTTTTCCTGTTAAAACAAAAGGACAGCACACGGTATTTGAGAAGTGTAACAGAGGAGCGAATCAACCTATGGTTGAGTTGGTTAGTGGATGGTTGTATCCCCAGCTCATCAGAATTCATATTCCGGATTTGACAATGGTGCTCGTATTTTCTTGAATTTATTCTGGGGCTTCCGATGACGCGCTTTCAGTGGGAGGAGACGTTCCCGTCAAAGACGAGGTGGTGGCTTCGTTAATCTCAAGATGATGTACCGGCTCAGTATTGCGAAGATGCTCATAAGGATAGGGTGTGATTGTATACTCGTGTATGTGAGTGTCAGAGTTATAATGTGTTCCTAAAAAAACTGTAACAGAGGATGAGAATACTCGTTCAAGCTAACACTTTTTTTTGTTCGCTTTTTTTAGGGGTATTTTTTGTGTTCGTGGTCGCGGAGGCCTTTTCGGTGGCGTCACCGTGGAGGCCTTTTCCTCGTGCCGTCGCCGGTTTCGGTATCCCCGCGTTTTCTGCGGGGAGGTCGCCGGCGACTCGGCGTCATCTGCAAGGTCTCGTGAAGAACCTCAACCCTCACCCATCCATTGATTTCATTTGATTTTTGCTGTACAATTGCACAAGACACGTCTCAACTTCACTCAAAATTCGGCGCTAGACCTACGCAAATCACCAAACGATGACATCCCTACCGGCCCTCGATCATGGTGATGGTCATGCTGTCCACGAAGCTGCAGTCGGGCCTGCTCGACGACGTGTCCTCCGTGGCCGTCGCCGTCGCCGCGGCCCTCCTCGCCGCGAAGCCTGGCTGCTTCGGGGTCGCCAGCGAGGCGGCGTCGGCGGCGGCGAGCATCATGAGCGCCTGCGACATGAGCGGCCGGTCGTCCGGGTTCTCCTGCACGCACAGCAGCCCCACCTTGAGGCACTTGACCACCTCCTCCGAGTCGAATGTCCCCTTCAGGGTCCCGTCCACCAGCTCCAGGCTCTTCCCCTCGCTCAGCAAGCTCCACGCCTGACAAAAAACCCAGAGATTCAGAGATAGTGCTGAAACTTTGATGAGCTTAAGTGTGTGCAGGATTGCTGATCAGACACGTTCATTCAGGCTTACATGTGCTAGAAGGTTCAGGTGGCTGGAGTAGCTGTAGACGCCTCGGTTCCTGATGCCGGTGATGATCTCCAGCACAATGACACCGAAACTGAACACGTCCGATTTCACCGAGAACACCCCGTCCATCGCGTACTCGGGAGCCATGTAGCCACTGCATTAAGGGAACCATGTCAGGGTCATCCACTTTAGAAGATTAACATCACCGATGTTAGGTGGTTGATTGAATTGCTTGCTGAAACTTACTAGGTGCCGACCACGCGAAGCGTGTTGATCTCCGAGTCGTCACCTCCGAATATCCTCGCCATACCGAAGTCTGAAATCTTAGGAGTCATGTCCTTATCCAGGAGAATGTTGCTTGTCTTCAGGTCTCTGTGGACGATCCTGTATCTCGAGTCCTGGTGAAGATACAGTAAACCTCGGGCGATCCCCTCGATTATGCGGTACCGGGTTTGCCAATCAAGAAGCATGCTTTTGGATTTGTCTGATCAAAACACAGGTAAATTAGTATTTGTTCTCTGGAAGATGGGGAACTTTGATGATCACAGAGATTAAGTGCATACCGAACAGGAAGAAGTCCAGGCTTTTGTTTTCCATATATTCATATATGAGTATCTTTTCTTGTCCACAGATGCAGCAGCCAATCAGTCGAACAAGATTCCGGTGCTGAAGTTTTGCTATCAGCATAACCTCGTTCCTGAACTCATCGGGACCCTGTGTTGATGCCTGCGAAAGTGTCTTAACTGCTATCTCTTGTCCATCCTCGAGCTTACCCTGTAATTTTCAAGTGTATATTTTAAATCAGCCCTGTGAGAATGTTCTATATTATGGAAAACTAGAATGCCATCTCTAATTCAAATGGTGATGGTGTATTGTTATACTTCTTTGCAAGACCTACTGTTCCGATTTCTAGACACTACGAAAATACTAATGAACTGTGTCTGAAACTTCAGTACCTTGTATACTGGTCCATAGCCGCCTTCACCAAGCTTGTTGTCAGTCGAGAAGCCCTGTGTGGCCTCTGCTATTGTCTCCAGATCATATACTGGGAGATCCAGGTCAGCCCCATGACTAGTTCCTTCACTCTGTAGTGTTCTGCTGTGCAAAACCCCACTCCATTTACTTGTTGGTCCTACTGAAACATCATAAATAAGAGGTTAGTATTTTCTGTTCCGGACTTCTTTTATGTTTTTGGACTAAAGAGAGGTAATGTTCTTATTTTCTGAAAGACAGAATCACATAGATCATCTGGAGTTACCTGGTTTTCTTGCTTTTGTCCTCTTTCTTCTCCATAAGAAGAACCCTATAAGTGCTATAATAGCTGCCAGTGCACAGATGCTCACAGCAACTGCAATTATAATGTGCGCCTTCTTCTCGGACTTGCTAGTTGCATCTGCGCAAGAAATTAGGATTATGAGTTTGATCGTATTCATGATTGTAGCTACAACATTTGTGCCTCTGTAAAGCTTAGATGTTAATTTATACAATACAGTAGTCGAGTAGTAACCACTTGTATATTAGTTTGATTCCGGACATGGCTGATGAATGTAATCATTTGGATAGCTGGTGAGAGTATTGCCAAAAGAACATAATGACTTATTGCAATGGCAAAAGAAATTAGGCTAACCACGACTCTGTGTTAATTGTCACTTCTGAATATCAACACACAGACATAGGTTGAATATATAGTGACCTTTATCATTAGTTCACTTTTCTGAATTTATTTCTTATCTGTGTGATCTTCTATAGTACGTACTATTTAATACAGAAGTTTCTTATTTGATATAGGTTCTATTCTATAGTATTTTGCATATACGGCTCACCAGTTCATTTAAAACATTCCGAATGCTTTATGTAACCCTTGCTTGTAGATCACTGGATGCAATGGAGTCAAATGCTGGTAGGTGGTCATGCCCTACCAGGTTTTATGCCTCTTATTAAGTCTGGGGGTCCTGTTCTGTGGAATTCTGAACACAACATAAAGCAAGAGACTTCATGCCTAACCTTGACCTACGGAACGACGACAATAATTACTCCGGGTATGTTTATTCTTGCTTGTGTATCTTGGTTATTTTGTTTGAAAGTGGAACACTTATGATACAGATGTTGAATAAATATGATAACACTTGCTGACTCCTTTCTCTGAAATCCACTAGATTACACCCATCATGTATGTATACCATATGTTATGGCTCATACACGTCAGTTAACCAAGGTTTGGGGTACTGAGGGAAGAAAAATCGGTTACTGCACGGTAACATAAATTCCTAATACCACATGTGAAATCGTCTTACCGAGCAAAATAAAATTTCAAATTTAAAATATGAATGAGGTTTGACTGAAATTTATCCGGATTCAAAAATAAAAATTAAACCGCCCGGTAACCGAAATAAAAAAATTTCCCCCATCTGGGTTCCAAAACCTTGCACTCAACCACACGAAAAACACAGAATCGACACCTAATAGATTGTCGGGATCCCTTTTCTGTTAAAAAATAAGACACCTGATAGAAAACGTGTCCAAAAATCGCGACTGTCTTGCGATTCCTTACGGCATTAAGACCTCCTTCCCGGTCGACAACCAATCCATCTCACCAAAATTGGTTACATGGACTCAAGCGCGACAGAGACATCTAGCCAGCCTCACTCCAAATTTGGAGAGGTTGCTCCTACACTTTACCAGTGACATGGACCGTTGCAACACGAAATCAGCTTCTTCAAGAAGCAAACGGATTGCCGTGTCCATTTCTGATGAGCAGGAGGGCCAGGAGATGAGCCTGGCGTTGTAATCGTGCAGCAGCAAGCAAGCAGGAGAGGAGAAGCAGCTCTAAATTAAGTGAGACCGACGTGGCAATGGTTCCCCGTCCATGTGCTGATGTGCAGCTGCTTCAGGTATGCAGTGTGATGTGTTGTGAGTGGATGATTGCGATGGAGCCAAAGTCTTCGTCTTCCCTGGAGGTCTCCAGTTGCTTGGAGTGGACTCAACTGCCTCCGTTGGAACAGCCCGGCCGTCAGGTCAACATCAGGGAGGGGAGATGATCTGAAAGACGACACATCACGAGGATATATACTTTGTACGTGCGTGCGTGGAGATAGAGGAGGTTTGGTAGGTATTTTGGAGTCTAATCCCATCTACTGTAGGTGGGCTTAAAATTTGTCCCCATGTGTGTGTGTCGTGGAGATTCTCTTCCTCCCCAATTCTATCTACCCCTTGCGCTTGCAGAAATACAGATCTGCTTATGCTATCAAATCGCATAGTTGCTCATGGATCATAAATAAATCTTTCAAAAAACTTGTCATTTTTAGTCTTCCATTTTATTTTATTTTATTTTTGCGAGTGCTTATTTCAGTTCTACTATCGTTATCGACATGCCGCCCGGCACATTCATTCATATTTCTATGTGGTGATTACTACAGGTTGTCAGCTTGCGCCCTTTCAGAAAAGTGATCCATTGCTCCCACAGAAGAACGCTCATTATCAGTGTCCAGCTCAGCTGCATGTTTCTTGCCGGGGCTCTAGTGTAAACCACTAATCCCAGTCAAAGGATGATACATTGGTAAGAGCCAAAAAAAAAAAAGATTGAGAAAAGGCATATCAAGGCACATCAAAATCAACTTTCCACCCCCTAATAAAACCGTAAAAGTTACAAGGAATTAACTAGACATTTTCTGATCTAATCCATATGATGTGTCTTGAAGGTTACGTTTTCTCAAGCAAGAATTGATCAGAATCTCTCATATCTCTCTCTTCCCATATGACTGTGCTCAAGGATTGCTTTGACTGCGAATCAACCTGTGGTTGAGTTGGTTAGGTGGATGGTTGTATCCTCAACCCACCAGAGTTCAAATCCCAGATTTGACAATGGTGCTCGCATTTTCCTGGATTTATTTCAGGGCTTCCGGTGATGCGCTTTCAGTGGGAGGAGACGTTCCCGTCGAAGACGAGGTGGTGACTTCGTTAATCTCAAGATGATGTGCCGGCTCAGTATTGCGAAGATGCTCATAGGGGTAAAGTGTGCGTATGTGCGTCATAGGGGTGATTGTATACTCGTGTATGTGAGCGTTAGAGTTGTATTGTGTTCCTCAAAAAAAAAAGATTGCTTTGACTAATGCCGAAAGATGATAATCGGTTCAATTACTTTGCTCCTACAAAGCGGCTTTGCCTCATAACAGAAGAGTGGAGTGAGGCCCCCTCAGTGATTAAACAAGCTGCGCAAGATCTAGTTCTACGTTCCACCACTAGGCGCTGTTTGATCGGGACAAACTAAAGCCTGCACCCCTGCACATGCCAAAAAGCTATATATGCGGTGCCTAAATTAAGCCTGAACAAAAAGTTTCAGATGCGTAATTAAATCCATCTATCTGTGTTTGCACTTTGCACCAAAGGATAGGACGGAACCAATTTTCACCAACCATGCAGCACCATCATGAGTAATCACATGGCGCATTCCATTCGAATTTTAGAAATTTTTAGAAAGGAAATGATGCTGATTGAGTGACACGGACGTACCGAGATCGGCGGCGGCGAGGCGCACGTAGAGGTCCTGGCCGTAGTTGGGGAACACGCGGAGGTCCTCCAGCGGGCCGCTCCACATGACGCACCCGCGGTGCCCCGGCGCGCCGCTCAGGTTGGCGCTGGCGTACGCCGTGCACGAGCAGTTCCTCCGGCACCGCACCGCGCACTCGGCGAGGCTTGTCCGGAAGTCCACCACGGCGGTCGTCGTGTCCGGCACCTTGGCGTGCGCCATCAGCGCGAACCCGTCCGTGTCGGTGCCGTTGCCGCAGTCGAGCGGCGTGGCGCGCGCGCACCCGGCGCGGCTGTCGCGCAGCGCCCACGCCTCCGGCGCCCGCGGCGTGAACCCGCGGAAGCACGCGCACACCGGCAGGCTGTTGGGGTCGCACACCCCGTTGGGCCCGCACGGGCTCACGGCGTCGCACTGGTCCTTGGGCGCGTACCAGTACATGTTCCACGCCCCCGCCGACCACACCCACGTCCACCGCTGCAGCAGCCCGCCGGCGGCGCCCGTGCTGTTGAGGGTCAGACGGGAGATGATGCTCGAGTTGGCCACCTGGAAGCTGTAGGTCACCTCGTTAGGGGTGTTGACGAAGCTGAAGTTGAAGCCCATGTAGGTGGCCGTGTCCGGCACGCCCGTGAACTGGAGCCCGTCCCAGGGCCCGGACCGCCACACCTTCTCCGCCCCGTTCCAGATGAACACCTCCGGGTCGCCGGCGGTGTCCATCACCGCCGCCAGAGGCCCCGGGGACGGGTCGGAGGGGCTCGTCCACGCCGTCAGCGTCATGTTGGCGCCCGTGCCGAAGTCCATCCCCACCCTCATCCCCGGGAGCAGGGTGTCGGTGGGGTGGTCGAACCCCTGCCACGCCACGTTGCCGCTCGCGTCGGAGACGACCAGGTTGCCGCTGTCCAGCAGCCGCGCCGTGCACCGGCCGGCCCCCGCGCCCGGCGACGGGGGAACCGACCAGACGACGGTGGAGTTGGCGTCGGCGACGGAGAGCGTGCCGTCGGCGGAGACGGAGAGGGTCGCGCCGGCGTTGTCCTCCACGGGGCCCGGGACGGGGTGGGCGCGGTTGGCGACCCAGACGACGGTGTTGACGGAGACCTTGGCGTACCACAGCCCGACGTAGGTGTTGTTGGAGCCCGGCGGCGTGAAGAAGCCCAGCACGTAGCTGCCGGCGCCGGCCGAGAGCAGCGTGTCGTTGCCCCTGAGCGGCTGGCCCGGCGAGATGATGTCCCGGGCGTGGGAAGCCGACGAGAGAAGCATCAGCAGTAGCAGCTGGAAGAGGCGTAGCTGGTGCTGGTGGCTGGCCATCGCGGCGGCAAGTGATGGCCGTTAGTACAACTACCGGCTATTAAGCTCGGCAAAGGATGACGGGAGCATCTTTCTGGTTTATTATTTTTTCATGAGCAAGGGAGCATCTTTCTGGTTTGTTTATACGGAGTTTTTTTTTCAGCAAAACCGGTGTTTATGAGGTAAAGGTTAGCAAGTGCCTGTTCGATTCTAAAGAAAGTGTCGTTGAATTTGATTTTCTTTTAGCATTTTTTTTTTAAATGCGGTATTACTAGGACAATCTATCAAAAAAAATATTTGAGGTATTTCTTTTTTTTTGAGGGTTTAAATCCCATCTAGGTTAGAGGCTCTAGTAGCAGTAGCACCTCCTTGGTCCTGGGTTCACCTTCCTTGGGAGCGAATTTCAGGCTGAGGGCTAATTTGGTAGCAAGGGGAACAAAACCGGGGTAGTAAATCCCTGTCGAATGATTTTTCGCAGCAGAGGAGATCACTTTCCTTCACATGAGCGATTCCCTGTTAGTCGCAGAAAGAAGACGAGCCAGGGATTTTCTCTCCGACCCCTCGATGCGGGGATAGATATCCCAGAAAATCGGGCCAGCTAGACCTGCAGGGATTTTTGACGGGGATCCCTCCGGGGAACCGCCAAACAAGGCCTGAAGGGTAAAAAAATCCCCTCGTCCTGCCCCACTCCAAAGCATAGGTCTAAGGCCAACATATTCTCACGTGGGGCCGCGGTGCCGCTGTGTATGGATGGGGCATGAGGTTTGGGGATTTTCTAGGCCTGTGTGAAAAGGTATTTTTCTTTCAACAATGCCCGGGGGCTTCTTCCCCCCTGCAGGTCTAGATTCCATAAGGGCCTTGCTGAAAAGAAAATAGGGTCAGTCGATATATTTTTATTTGTCTGATGCAAAATCAATGGTTGGATGATCTTCTTCAACTTTCAACCCTCTTAGTTTGATCCTTTTCATTTAAACCGGCAATGATCATCGATCGGACTTCGTTGTCTATCGTTGTGTTTACCGCCGTCTTGGCCATCCCTCTAAAACCCATCGACTTTCAGTTTCGATGCCACTAGCTCCTTTAAGATAAACATTAACACACTACTTTCTCAACGAATCGACGGCCTTGGTGCTCCACCTGCACACATTGTTGCCCTTCCTTCCTTTAGAAATCGACTGGCCCAAAGTTAAGATTCAAACGATATACGTCTAGCTAAAGATTCTCTAAACCGGTTTTCAAACGACTTTTGATTACTTAAAATGATGCTTATTCGTCTACTTTTCCTTCCGCAACCGCAACTCCCATGATAAACAAGAGAGATGCTTCACTCCATCTCTCCACGTTCACACTCAACCCCTGGTTGAAAATACTCTACTCTACCGGTTGCTAGGAAAACCGTAAATAAATAAGGGGGTTTAATCAACTACAAAATAGAACAAGAAATAAACTCAACTATAACATAAGTAAAAAAAGGTTTATACCAATAAGATTGAATAGAGAGAAAGGCGGTGCCTGGAGTTCAGTCTCTAGTACTAGATGGGCGACTAAGCGGTATTCAAGTATTATATGTTACTAAATATTTTTCTATGGTTTTCATCAATGGCCGGTCACTTTCTTCGTGTATTGGACATAACATTGTGTCGTCACACGCGACTGTCAATAGCACACAACGGACTCCAAAGGATCACAAAGTTCTTCCAATACTAAAAAAAATCCACGAAGCCTAATTGTGCGCACTAGATCATATGTCAACCTAGAAATGAAAAAAATCATTCACACATAATTGAATAGATAATCCAAGATGAATGATTCATAGATATAATCAACATATTCAATCTTACACAATACAAAGAGTGAGGAGGGAGGTGGAGACAATCGTGGTGATGAAGATGATGACCAAAGATTGCGATGATGGAGCGATGATAATGATGATGATGATGATGATGATGGTGCGAGATGATGGCGGTGTCCCTCTCTCCTCCTCTTGCTTGGCCTTGCGGCTTTGGTGATGGAGACGGAGGGGGGGGTCCCTATAGGTGGCAGGAGGAGTCCCTCCAATGGCAGCATGGAGTTGTGGAGGATGAAGATTGGTTGTACCGGCGGCTAGGGTTGGAGGTGTTTATATAGAGGGATTCCTTGGGTCCTCTCCGTTGATGAAGACTCTTCCTCCTCATCCAAAGGCCATGGATGAGCCAAATCTCGTCCAAATTACTTCCTTGTTGACCAAGGAACTTGAGGGGACAAACGGGTCTAAATCCACGCGAAATCCCATCTTTTCTTGAGGTTTCACGTGGCCACGAGACAAAAGTTATCCCCCTGTTACGAAAAAGAGAGAGGTTTTTTTGGGCTCGAGAAAGCTGAAGGTTAGCTGAAGGAGGAAGATGAAGTACGCATGAAGGAGGAGAGTTTAAAATGCTCCCCATGTTGTGATTTCCATTATAAAGGGGAGAATGGTGAGCGATAACAACTTCGTTAGTCACCACATGGTGACCCATATATGCCCTTTCTCACGGTTAAACCGATGGTTACATTGCGAGAATTGAGGGTATGTGGTTAATGTTCCTCGGGGATCCCTACAATGCATTGTATCTTAAAGGTTGTATCTTATTTAATGATTTTAGCTCCATGCATAAATGTGATTGGTCTAACCATGTTTTTTGCATATGGCCACGTGCAAGGGTTGTATCTTAGCTAAGATACAACCTCCCTCTCTTTCTTCATTAAATACTATGCCACATAAGCAAAATGCCTATGATTACGTGCTAAGATACAAGCATTGGGAGTGCCCTAACAAATAGTAACAAACGGACTACCGACAACATTCCACAATTAAAGTTCGCATGATAATACCAATATCGGACATTAATGAATCAAAGTTCGTCGTCGGCCAGAGGGACGTTGGAGAAGGAGGAGAAGAAGCTAAAGCCGTTAGATTAGAAGAAGCATTGTTGGTCTGTCAGCCTACGGAGCAGACGGTCCTTCTGCATCGCATGTCAGGCCTCTTTCGCCTTGGTTGCCGCCCCTTTCGTAGCCTCGCGCTCTAACTTTTCCATCGAGTGTCGGAGCGCTTTGGCATTCTTCGACGGAGTCAGGGCGCAATCCCAATCCCTCTCCATCATCGTTAGGGAGCGATGGAGGACCGATACGATAAGCGTGTCATTTGGATCCACCGATATCACAGTATGCGTGTGTGTGACCGAAGCACGACCGGAGCCCCTCCCCTTTGTCACCGTCTTTCCTGCCAGCTATCGCTTGCGATGGGTTGCCCGTGCCTTCGACTTAGGCGTTCGAGTCCATAGTAGCGCCGACGCGGACACATGGACCCAACGATGGATGGATACGCCATCCGGAGCGATTACAACGGGTTAACGACATGCCTAGACGGGCGTAAAGTGGTCGGAGTTGCGCATCGTCAATGCTACGTCGACGATCGACGAGGGCGGTCATGGATCTGGAGCTTCCGCTGCCGACCTGATCTAGCCGCGATCGATGGAGTGCGATGTGAAGGATGATTTCCTGCACATTTTTCAGCTTCGCCTCCCGCAACAGGCTAGCCTAGTTGTTGGAGCCGCTAGATCCGCTATCGTAGGTGGCGCTGATGCCTTCACTATCCATGGAGAGAGAGAAAGGGGTTATCGATTGACTTCGGTTTAGGGTTTGTCCGAAAAGAAACACATGTTGGATTGAGATGGGCCAGACCGACTTGTCGAACTGCCTCTTTATAAAAAAGTGATATAAAAAATTTATCTATATCACTTTTGATTAACCGAGCATTGACCAAACCGTTCATCTGATTAATTTGAGAAGTTCGTGTGTAGATTGTAGATGCTCTCACGATGATCAAACACAAGTTTTCGCAAGTGAATGTATGCATACGTACCTGTACGTATTTTTCTCCTTCTATTGGAGATTTGATGAAGTTTTCTTCCCATGAAAAATAAAGGATGACAATGTAAAGTGAACGTTTGCTCCAGAACACGACAAGTGCGAACGTTTTTATGGCAATTCACAGTATAAATGCATAGCAACTACAGTACAAATGCATGACAATTTACTTATTTTTTTTAATTTTTATAACAATCGTAAGCTTTGAATTACCATGCATTTATACTGCAATTGTCATACACTCGATTTTGTCATGTGAAGCGTGCCTAAAGCGACAAAACCCGCAGTCAGGCGCCGGCTACGTGCCCCCCTCCAGAATACGCCAGCACCGCCGCCGCAGTTTCACAAGAAACCGGCAGCAGTTCCAGTTTCTCAGACCTCAGTCCATCCATCACAACTTGCACAACTCCAATCTCAATCCTCGTCTCCCCCCATTCTCCTCCCCCTCATCAGATCGAGAGCTCCACATTCGAATCGAGGAGCCCCAAGCACCAGCCAGGCGATGGCGGCGACGCACCACCCGGCCTCCCCGACCGGCGCCGGCGCCAAGTCCCCCTCCTCCCCCTTGCCGCCGTCGCCGGTGCGCACGGCGGCCGCGGTGGCGGCCATCCAGCCCAGCTCCCCGCGCTACTTCTTCTCCTCGCTGGCAGCCACCTCCTCGCCGCACCGCCGCATCGCCATCGCCGTCGACCTCTCCGACGAGTCCGCCTTCGCCGTCAAGTGGGCCGTGCAGAACTACCTGCGCCCGGGCGACGCCGTCGTGCTCCTCCACGTGCGCCCCACCTCCGTCCTCTACGGCGCCGACTGGGGCTCCGTCCCCGTCTCCCTCGACGACGGCGACGACGAGGCGGCGCCGCCGGCGGAGGAGGAGGAGGAGGAGAAGGACCCGGCGCGGGACAAGAAGCGGGAGGAGGACTTCGACGCCTTCACCTCCGCCAAGTCGCAGGACCTGGCGCAGCCGCTCGTCGCCGCGCAGATCCCCTTCAAGATCCACATCGTCAAGGACCACGACATGAAGGAGCGCCTCTGCCTCGAGGCCGAGCGCCTCGGCCTCTCCGCCATGATCATGGGCAGCCGCGGCTTCGGCGCCTCCCGCAGGGGAGCCAACGGCAGGCTCGGCAGCGTCAGCGACTACTGCGTGCACCACTGCGTCTGCCCCGTCGTCGTCGTCAGGTACCCTGATGACGCCGGAGCGGCCGGCGGTGCTGACTCTGTCGGGGACGAGCTGCGGACGGTGCCTGAGAATGAGGTCGTGTACCATGAGGCGCCAGAGGGGCAGAAAGGTCTGTTCCTTTTATTCATTCATCTCAGTACTTCCCATTGCATAGTTTTGTTTGCCATGATGTAGGTACTGAATTGTTCTGTGTTAGTACATGGTTCAGGGTGGCAAATTCAGAAAGATTAAAATTTTGGACACTGCAAAATGCAAATGATTAGAATGCATTTGACAGTGATGGCAAGGAAGTACTAGGAGTGTTGCTGTTAGTAAACTGATCGCCTTCCATTAGCACTAATTCACTGCTGAGGTCCTGTGAATAGCCCAGTGAATCTGTGTAGTAGCGGAAACTGGAAATGCATAGCACAGTAAAATTACGAAAACACGAAAGAGGTTTCCTCTGGAACTGTGAGTTAGCAAAACAGCTGTACTGACATTGGCATGTGAAGCTACATTGCACATTGTTCTGCCATTCTACTCTGGTCGAATCAAATCTTTGATCTGTGCGCTGCTTGCTTAGTTGCATTTGAGATGACTATTATCTTATCACATGCATACCTAGCAGATATGCACTTCATTTATGAATGAGATTAAACTACTTTCATCATTTGGTGATAGAGCTTTGAATTCTCTTTTGTATGTCGAAATGTGCTAAAGTTGTCTTCTTATACAAGGTAAGAATGCACGATTCGTGCTATTTATCAAATTGAAAGTCTCAAAAAGGAAATTGTATTCTATATCGTAGATCTAGTGAGTTTTACCCGCTCACAATTTGCAGATATTAAAGTTGCAGATTTGTTGGGGGTGGATTAAAGAAACACACCTTACTAGTCACTGTTATGTTTGTTCATCAATATATCCCTTAAAAAATCACAATGGAAACTTTTTTTCTTGGTGATGGAAGCTGATTTCTTGAGAATATGTGGAAGAATGGAAGATGTCTTTCAGTTACCTTTAGGTAGATGTAGACTTATCATTTGCACATGTAGTTCCAAACCGATAATAAGTATCGATGTAAGATGCATGGGCATATCCATGTGTCATCATCTAGAAAGTTGAACTTATTGCTTTACAGAGCATATTGGTTTTCACACAAATTCAGATGTTTGGACTTGAAATCATTTACTAGTCTTGGGCATATGCACCCTGTGGGCTGAGGCACTATCTTCTTATATCCTTATCTTTTGGTTGAACATAAGAAATTAAAATGATCCTGAATGTAACATTTCTTCGCTTTCATTATGTGCATCCCACCATAACATGCTCAGTGTAACATTGACATTGGTTGATTCAGGTCATTCGCTTTTACAGCCTGTATACTCCTTGACATTGCTTGATCGCTACCTAATTAGTGTCTATTTCAGGTCATTCACTTTTACACCCTGTATACTCCTTGACATTGCTTGATCGCTACCTAGTTAGTGTCTATTTCAGGTCATTCACTTTTACGGCCTGTATACTCCTCTGTTATTGCCGATGTTATTCCGTGTATTGTCTTGTTTGTTGGTGAATTGTTTGCATGCTTATATCATGAATAAGATTTGGATTTCCCATGTCTTGACAGAAAACTGAGGAGGTAATAGGAAGCGCCAAGCAGCTAGAGGAGGAGAGAGCAAGTCTTGCTTGATGCCACCCCCTGTAACTGAGTGGTCTTTCCGTTTGAGTTTGTGTCGGACTTGTAGATCATGGACCAAACCTTCCGTTTCGCTTCCTGAAAATTGAAATGAGAATAATGTACTTCTGCATATGGTAGCTGTTAACCTGTTGTATGAATGTTTCTGCTTAGCTCTCTGGAACATGATTTCATATGCCGGCTTGTTTTCATTGCCATGCGCGAGACCCTTCCTATGTTTTGGATGTTTTTTTGTTTCTCCGCTATATTTTGTTTTGCATGATTCTGCTTCTAAGAAGTGTAGATCATTTTGGTTGCTTCGCTTTCTGAGATGTTACTTCTGTTGGAAAGAAGTACTATGTTGCTGGCTCTTGAAGCGCAGTGGATCTGGGCTTCTGAGCAACTACCAAGTCTGCAACATTTCCAGCTCTGTGGTGCTTTCTGTCTCATCGGAAAAATATAATTATACTCCCTCTGTTTGGAATTAAGAGGTTGTTTGGATTGTGATTAACTTTATCACAACTAACCTTTGGTTGTGGTGAACAAAATGGCCACTACATACTCGGTAAAACACTAAGTCTATAACACGTGGATCATAGTACTAGTAAGATATGTCAAATCATAAATGTGGCAGTGAATCAAACACAAATATAAGGTGTTGTGACATGATTAAGGTTAAGCTAGGAACCAAACAACTTCCACAACGGATGTATCTAGCACTAAAATATGTTTCGATACATACGTTTTAGTGATAATAAAATACGAATAGAGAGAATACTTATGTAACTAATATTGAAGAATTTGATGATACTTATGTAACTAATAGAGAGAATACTTATTGTAACTTAAGTGTTCATGCTAATGTCTTACTTGGTAAGTGACCCTAGCCTTTTTTTTCAGTGAAAAATTACTTCATTTATCGAGACACGAAGAAGTCTATTTGGAAGAAAATGAAAGAAGAAGAAGAAGAAGAAGAAAAAAGCATCGTGGGGACTCGAAAGAGGTGACACTGGAGTGTGGGCCCCACAACCACCCACTCCTTTGACTCATCGAGTGATCGCCTTAGCTTGGATATTCTCTCTTGTGTTGCAACACGATAGATTGCATTGTAGAGATTGTGCTTCGACCTAATCAATGATCAATGTTCACACCGATGATCACCTTCGTCCTTTTTCGACATTGTCATCGAATGATCGCCTTAGTTTGGATATCTCTCTTGTTTTGCAACATGATAGATTGCATTGTCGAGATCGTGCTTTGACCCAATGCAATGATGGATGTTCACACCGATGATCAGCTTCGTCCTTTTTCATCAATTGGCAGTTTGGCACTGATTATTTCATGAGTAGTTTATTTAGTATATTTTCATTTTGTTTTTCTGCCAAAATGATTCTTATTTGTTGTAACAAGGGCCATGGGTGATTTTTTTAGCCCCATGTTTCATTAATCAATATATATTAATAATTATAATATGGATAAAAATTACAAAAAGAACACATGCAATTTTGTTACAGACTAAGGATTGGAAAATGATTCTTAATGCAGATGGCATCAATGTTCTTCTTTTTATGGTAGCATACCGTTTGAGGTTCGCATGTGACCATAGGATGATTTGTGATTAAAAAAACAAGGAGTGAAGCATGCTACTCATGACCAATACAACATACTACTAATGTATTAATACTTAGAACGGCTTTTTTGACAGCGCGGGCATATGCACCTGTTAGTATTGAAAACAGTTTTTCAAAAAGTAAACAAAACCAAAAAATTTGGATTTTTTGTATGATGCAAGATGGTCATATGTGCGAAGTCCATGGCAAGTTTCGTGAAGTTTGAACATTCAAATAATCCAATTCAAAAATGACAAATTTTGGGACTGTGAGGTTTTTTGGAAAACTACACTATTCATCAAGAATTTCGTGTTGCCTTGGTTTTCACAAATCGAATGTCGAAATACCTTGAAATTTTGCACGGATGTCACTTGCATGAGTATGTTGCATTCCACAAAATTTCGGGTTTTTTTGAATTTCTTTGCATTTTGTTTTGGTTTTTTGAATTAGTTGGTGCATATGCCCGCGTGTTCCGTTTAGAGTTTCCCTAAATAAATTTGCTTTAAATATTTTGAAACGGACGAAGTATTTTTTAAATTCTTTTGACAGTCCGTCCATTCCGAGGGTCCTACTACTCTGTGGAAAAACGGCCCATTCCTTGGGCTGTGCAACGGCCCATTTCTTTCTCCTTCTTTTCTTGTGTTGCCCAAAGCTGGCCACATGGGCTGGCCTAAAGGGCCAGCACGGTAGCCGGTTGTTTTGACACGACCCATCTCTGGCCCGGCACGGTACGGGCCGTGCCGTGCCGGCACGTTACTGTTTGCGGGCCGTGCCTGGGCTTGGAGGCTGGGCACACGTGCCGGCACGGCACGGCCCGTTTAGATTTTTTTTATTTTTTTATTAATTTTATATAGCGCACTAGGCATAATATAGCTATAATCCCCCGATGACATGTATACAAGGCTCAACAATTTGGCCAATGAAATGAAAGGGCTTGGGTGCAAAGAGATGACCGATTCCTATCTTGTTAAGAAGATTCTTGGTGCCATGACACCAAGGAACCCAAACTTGGCCTTCCTCATCCGTATGAAGCCTAACTTTGAACTACTCACCCCTCAGGATGTGCTTGCAACATTCCTCCTCTACGACATGGAGCAGGAAGAATCCGAAATCAGGAATGGGTATGCTCTGCCAAAAAAGTCAATGCTGCATTGAAGGCCAAGCAAATCCAGGTGGAGGAATCAAGCGATGATGAAATTGATCATGATCAAGACCAAGAGCAAAATGAACAAGAAATGCAGGAAATGTCTCTGTTTGTGAAGAAATATGGAGAGTTGTTTCAAAAGAAAGACTATGAAGCAAGAAGCAATTTCTCTGAGAAATCCAAGACGAGGAAATTAAAGAGATATTGCTATCAATGTGGCGATTCCAATCATCTCATTGCTGATTGTCCTAAGAATGAGGACAAGAAAGAAGAGAAAGAGAAGAGCAACTACAAGAGAGAGCCATTCAACAACAAGGGCAAGCCATACAAGCCAGAGGGGCAGAAAGGTCTGTTCCTTTGCTTCATCTTGTACTTTCCATTGCACAATTTGCCATGAAGTAGGTAATGAAATGTTCTGCGTTACGATGACGGGATCCGATCCTACACTAATGCAGGGTGGCCAATTAAGAAAACAAAAATTTGGACACAAGTGTGCTGTGTCTTAGTAACACTGCAAATGATTTGAATGCGTTCATATCAATGTCAAGGAGACACGTGAAAGTATTGATATAAGTATTAATGACTGCATTGCATATAACTTATGAGCAGTACACAAGTCTGTCCAACAAGCGTTTACTTTAGTTGTGATAATGCACTAGACTGTTACCAGCACTAAGGTTTAGCCCATGTCTGATTTCTGTCCTGTAAAGCTCTAATTTGATTACTGAGGGGACAATATAATTCGATAACTATTTTATGACCTTCGTGATGCATACAGTAGTTCAAATAGAAAATGTATAACCCGGTAAAAAATACTGAAACACGAAACCTGTTGCCTCTAGAACTGTGAATTAGCAAAACATTTGTACGGTCAACGCATGTGAAGCTACATTGCACATTGTTCTTCTGTCATTCTGCTCTGACTGACTCGAAATTTGACTTGTACACTGTTCTAAGCATTAATATTACTTTATGCAAACCAAACGGATATGCAATTAATATATGAACTAAATTAAAAACATTTCCATTGTTGCATGATGGAGCTTTGTTTTGTTTTTTTGTATGCTGAAATGCTCCATAAGACTGGATGATTGCTCCAAGTAAGTAAAGTGAATTCTGCATCTTAGATCTAGTGATTTTTTACGTGCTCGCCATTTGCAGACATTAAAGTCGCATATTCGTCGGGTCTGGATCCGAGAAAAGTATCTTACTGGTCACTGTTATGTTTGATCATTTATATAGCCCTTAAAAAGTCATGATGGGAACTTCCTTATTTTGACAATGAAAACTAAGTTCACGAGAACATGTGGAGGAAGAATGAAAGAGGTGCTTGATATGTTTGGTGGAAAAATGTTATTACTGACTCTTGAGTCCCTTGCTAGCTGTTGGCTTAGTGAAAGCGATTTAAGATCTTTAATATGATCATTGAATATGAAACAGATGTTGGAGTGATGACAAGTAATGATCAAGTTACTGAACAACCGTGGAAGCTGAAGCCCAAGCTGCCAAGGAAACCTGCCTCAGTGGGCGTCTGGTGCAGGACTGATGACATCCCTGCTGAGGAAATCTTAAGCACGCGCATGCTGTTCACCTCTCAGCCTGTTTTTCTATTGGCTCTCATTTTAGGCTTTATTTCGATGCTATGTAATGCTGTGTTAGTGAACAATTCGAACCTGTTAGCGCTGTATGACTCATTGGTCTCATTCTATGAAATGGAGCCGGGAATGCTCCACCCTGTTCGTCGAAAAAAGAGGTCTTTCAGTTGCTTTTAGGTAGACCCATAGACTTATTTGACTTGTTCTCTGAATCTTGTCATACAGATATCATCCCATGGGCTAGGAGTAATGTCTTGTAGTACCATTTGCCCTTGTAGTTCCAAGACGACACTAACTTTGCAATATTATATCCATGGACATATCCAGGCGGCATCATCATAAATTGAAATACTCTGTTAGTGGAAAACACTCTGTTAGCGTTTCCACTCTGCTTTGCTATTTGATTTTGCATCAGACATTCAGACTTGTAGATCGTCCTGGACCAGTCCTTGCTGTTTCACTTCCTGAATAAATTTTTTCCTATAAAAGGAGCACCGCTCCCCGAATTCATTGCTGAAACTGATCTTGCTGAAGTATTGAAGTGAGCATGGTGTATTTCTGCATATTTTAGCTGTTGTATGGATGTTTCTGTTTGGCTCGCTGGCACATGATTCCATAGGCCGAATTGCTTTTGTTGCCAGGCTAACGATTCCGATGGTTCCTTGTACCTCCGTGGTATTTGCTTTTTTTCCTAATTCAGTAATTCTGCTTGTAAGAAGTCTGCATCTTGGTTGCTTCGCTTCCTGGGATGTTTTTGCTGTCTGCAGGTACATTTGCTGAAGTCTGAGCTGCTGCCTCTGCTGGTTCTACGGGCAATACTTTCAGCCTTGCCTGTGTTTGCGTCTCCTTGGAAAAAAAAACCTCATCCATGGAACCTCAACCACCTGTACCAGTGTTTGCCAACTTACGAATCATCCTTGGAGAAAAAACATCCCAAGGTGTCCCTCGGGGTGGCTGCGAGGGACACGGCGGCGGCCGCGCCGTCGACAACCGCCTGCCATGAACCACGCGGACGGAGGCCGGAGGGGAGAACGAGGTGCGGCGACCGGAGGGAAGACGCGGTGGGCGCGACCGTGAGAGGATAGGGCGGAGGCGGTGTCACGCCTGTGTTCCTGCTCCATCGTCCAGGTGCCCAGGGCAGTTGACACGGCGGACGACGAGTCAGCAGGAGAAGAAGGGTCCAGCGATCAGTGATATATATAGGTGACTTGGAACACGGCTCAAGAATTAAATGCTGTTTGATTTAAAACTGGCTTAGAATGTATTAATGCATGTTGCGTGATACAAAAATCTCATGCATAGATCCAACAATCGCTAGTGAATAAAGCTAGTCAATTTAGCAGCTACAATAATTACGATGATGTGAAAGCATGTATGTTGATCAATTCTCATAGGTATATAGATGAGAAAAATAATTTTGAATTCCTCACGTACTCTCTCTTTCCCTCATCTTATTCCTCTCTCCTCTCATCCCCTCTATGCTACCTACAGTCGATCCTTGTCGTTGATCCCTTCTCCATCGTGGAATATCACAAGTGCTAATCAAAGCCCTGACTATCGCTTCACTCATGCTCCCTATACAAGAGATCAGATATGTTGTAAAATTTCATTGTGAAGGGTGTTGAATTACTTTGGTGAATCAACACAAAATCTCTCGCTCGGTTGGAACCGTCCCAGGGGTGTCAATACAGGGCAACCCATTGGGTGTCAGATCTTCATGATTGGAAGGTGGATTTAAGGTGAAAACATGACGAACTTGAGGAATAAAGGGAAACACTCAAGAGGTTAACACTCTCAAGGACAAGTTTCACCATCAACTTATGCAAACCACAATCTAAAGTGAGATACGCCTCTTGATCCAACAAGCAAGAAGGGAAACTAAATAATACCACAACATTTCATCCCTGGATTCCTAAGCTAGGGAAGAGGGCCTTGAGTGGGTAGGTCTTCTCAACATCCACATGATGAGGAGGTCTTGTATCCAACTGGAATAGTCTCCGAAAATAGGTATTGATCTCCAAGGAAGAGGTAGACTAGGAGAATCTCTCTCAAGGTATTACTCTAAATTTTGCTAACCCTAGATCTTTTCTTGGGTATGACTTACATAGTCTAGGAACGAAGGGTATGGTGGGTAAATAGTGACATTGGATGAGCCTAACTCCATGCACGCCGATAGGTCGAATATTCTTACTTGGGTCGGAATTTTAACATGTTAGACGTTCTGGGGGACAACTAGGGCATATTTACCCTTTATTCCTCCCGTTAGGGGCGATGCAGTAGGTAGGGGTAGTACGACCTACTAGATGTTCTGACCGATGTCTGAGGGATGTGTAACATTGTCTAGAAGGTGGAAGTAGCGGGTCAGAAATGGGAGTATTTGAACGGTTTTTTACTTTTCTATGCACCTTAGGTTACCCTTGTCTTAGCCTTTAAATGACACCCCATGCATCTTCTTTGAGTCATTCCTTCTATTCCATGGCTTGGCCTTCTTTCCTCACTTGTCCAAGCTTGATTCCTTCACACCTAATTGTGCACAAGGTTTCATAATGAAGTAGCAACCATGTCTCACATGAATGTATAGAGAGATCGTATGGGAATGGCGTCACCTCGATTTCGATAGCTCGTACACGCAACCTTGTCATCGATCCACTTTGGATCTTGAAAGTTTGATAATGGATTTGTGGTCATATACATGGGAATTTACACATCGTCTCTCCACCCCTCCCATTCGAGGAATGTCCATCCTTAGATCAAGATCCTCGTCACCATGAAAATGGGCAAGGTAGGGTGGATGTATTGCTGATACGTCCCAAACGTATCTATGATTTCTGCTTGTTCCATGCTCATTTGGGTGACATTGCTATGTGTTTTGCTACACTTTCATACCTTTTTACATATATTTGGACTGACCTACTAACTCGGTGCACCGAGTTCCAGTTTCTGTCTGCTGATGTCTATGAATTGCAGATTTATACCCATATTTACAGTGCCCAAAAATTTCCAAGAAAAATATATAAAAAATCTGCATTCCAGAAGACTCCGAAGGCCCGAAGGACAACCGGAGGGGGTGATACGCCCCAAACGTATATATAAATTCTTCTTGCTCCATGCATGCTTTGTGTGATATTGCTATGATCTAGATACACTTTCATACACTTTTGATCATATTTGGACTAACTTATTAACTCAGTGCACCACAGTGCCAGTTCCTGTTTTCTGATGTGTTTTTTGTTCCAAGTTTCCCCCATATTAAAAGTGCTCCAAAAATTCAGGAAAAATCGGATAAAAAATCAGCGCAACGGAACCTTCCAGAGCCCCGAAGGAGGGCCAGAGGGGACCCACCTGGTGCCCAGTCGGCCAGGTGGCGTGGCCTAGGGTGGGGCCGCGCCGGGTGGCCACCTGGACACCTGGTGGCCCCCCTTCGCCTATTTAATCCCCGTGACGCAAAACCTCCAAAGACAGAACCCTTTTACGCGATCTTTCCTCTGTTACGCCGCCGCCGCGCTTCCAAGATCAGGAGCGCCAACAGACTTCTTCCCGACACCCTGCCGGAGGGAGGATTGACCTCCGGGAGCTTCCCCTCCACCATGGACGCTTCCCGGATGTGCCGTGAGTAGTTTTCTTTGGACCATGGGGCTGTGATCAGTAGCTATGTGATGTTCTCCTCCCCTCTTTGTTCTTCATGGTTTAGTCCTCGTGAGTTGCCCTACATGATCGAGGTACATATGTAATGTTTCTGATGTTTCTATGCTGAGTTTACTGGGATTTGATGGATTATGAGATTATGTTCAGATTGTGATTGAGTAATATATTTAGTTCTTATCTTTTATATTGTTGTTCTTAAGTAATTATTGCATGTTCTCCGTTGTTGTTTATTGCTTTGGCCAAGTAGTAGATAGTTACTCCAAGAGGGAACGTTATGCTCGATTGTGGGTTCATGCCCTCCGATGACACGCTTGAGTGACATTAACATGAGTCTAGGGGATGTCTTGTTGCCACAAGGGGTAAAACAACAGTGCTTGTAACCGCGGTTGCAATGATTGTTTACTTTACGCAAAGTGCTTTTTAATGCAGTTGTCTGTTGCTTTGGGTTTGCACTTTGGGTGGGGCTCGCAACTTAATACCAGCGAGATGTTCTGGATAGATATCTCAAGGTGGATGATTAGTAGTAGATGTAGTTGGATTTTGGTCTACTTATTTTAGCGTACCGCCCATGCTTTCTGTAAGGCCCGATATGCGGTACTGTTCCAGATCTAGGTGTTTCCACCCAGATCCGGGGACGAAGCACATATCGGTCCCACCGCGACATATGACAAAGCCATATGCCTCGGATTTCCAACATGATATCACAACATTACAGATACAAGGATACAACATCTCATACAATCGGCATACAACTTGCTTAATACAATACAACAACGGAAGATATATGTCTGAGTACAGACTACAAGCAAAAGCCTAGTGGCAAAAGAAAATCAACGATCCCATAACCACACGGGTCCAGGCCCTCCGCCGGGATCCTCCTAACTAGTCGTCGTCGAGTCTACACGTGAAACGTCGATCACCATACCTGTTGTCGATCGAGAACCCTGAAAAGAGTTTGGGGGTAGTATCATGAGTACAGAGGTACTCAGCATCCAACTGTAGTGGTCATCTGACCCAACAAGGACTTCATCACTCATCATTCTAGGACAACTAGTAGTTTACGGTAAGGATGGGGTAAGTGGTCAGGTTGCTGCCGCACTAGCATTTATGAAGTGACTAACGATCTAGAGAGTAAGATAAGAAGCCAAGCATTCGATGAGGAATCGGCTCCAACAAGTCTTGCTATCAACTACTGTCGCAATCATAACACCTATCCTATCCTTGTCCTCCTCTTCGCATCCTGACGAAGAAGCAGTCAAGGCACACACACGGTTTCAAATGGTAAATCAGCTTGGGCCACCTCTAGAAATGTTTGAAGCTAGGTAGGTAAGAAGAGGGGACCCCATAAAATCCCACACGCGATTAGGCACGCTCAGTCTTAAAACCAATACCCGGAACTCGGGTCCTAGGTGACTCGAATGGAACAAAGCGTCGGGGCGGGATAGCCTAGACCTTCCATCATTCGTCGAATATATTCAACATTATAATAATAATCATATCATCAACAATAATATAATGAGATGATATCCCAAACCCAGGGGTAACAGGTAACATCGTAGCATCCTAAGCATGTATACTAAGCAGGGACTGAGCAACGAGCAATAGTAACATAGCAGTACAAGGTTTGCTGGGAAGGGACATGGCTGTATCGGTTTGAAGGAGGTTGTAAACATGTGGTAGGATCAAGCATCGAAGCTAACCTAGACTAGCATGCAAACCGCTGGTTGAAATAGAATGGATCATAAGTAATGTATAATCCTTGCCTGTTGATAAGTCGGGTTCCGAAGGTGTAGTGGATCGCAAGCTCGCATCGTCTCCGAGAGGTACCCGCGGAAGCACACAAGAAGGAAACACTGGAAAGCAATCAATGAGCAAGCATCTATTACTACGAGGCAACACAAGATCAAAGAGACAACACAAGGCACGGCAACGCGATACGGATCTATCGTCGAGAACGGTTACTAACAGTTTAAGTGGGGTATCGATCACACACGACGAATACCGCACGTTTACGGTGGTTCAAGTTGCTTAGCTACAGGTGATCAACCAACGGTTATTAACATGGCAACTCAAGCAAGCATGGCATAGCACACAAACAGGTAAAGAGGTGAAGCACAAAGTAAACTATCTATGCTAGTCAATTTAAGTGAGGCACAACCTAAACATGGCATAACACTAAGTGCCGCACGATGATTAAAACATTTGGTACTGTTCTGCCCTAAACCATATTTTAAGTTGGTTAACAACAGCAAACAATAGCATAAACAGAAAGTACACGAAAAACTAATCAAGTTACATATAAAGAACACCCCAAACGGAGTTACGGTTAAAAAGATATAAGCAAGACAAGCTATGCACACATGCTGTATAAACAGGGGTAAATATATATGCAAAAGTGCAGAAACATGACATATCAATACATGGGATGAAAGTAGACATGATGCTTAACAATATGCAATTGGAATCACTCAATTCCGATAAACGGTTGCGACGCAACCGTCGACCGAAGTTGCAACAAAATAACAGTTTCAGCAACAGCAGCACAATAGCATCAGGATAGCTACTTTGGAGCAAGATACAATCATGATGCAGCAAGCAAATATGTCATGTGAATGCATGGAACTGAAGTAGAAACAATGCTTAACAAGATGCAAAAGGAATCAATCAATTCCGATGAACGGTTGCGAAGCAATCGTCACCCGAAGTTGCAATAAAATAATAACAGCAACACTTAACAGGAAAATTAGCAGTTTAACGGCCTGATGCCCTGTTCAGCACACAATTACACAATCAAGACGACCTCAAACGCAAAAACTTTCTACATACGAATGCCAGATCACGCAAAACTGAGCAACTTTCGTTTTGGGGGCGCGTTCATCCGGGCTACGGTTTAACGGGAATTAACGTTGCAAAATTAAAACAGCACACAGTTTTACATGACTTAGAAAAAAAACAGCAGGGAAATAAAAATAAATAAATAAAAGGAACTACCATGGGCTGGCCCAACAGGCCAGAGACGGCTCGGGCTGGTGGTTGGGCTGGCGCCAGTGGGCCGCCTTGGCTGGACTGGGCCACTGGGAGGCGGCTTGGGCCGCTTGGGCCTGGATCTCGCAGGCCGGCCCGTCCGGCTGGAGGGGAGGCGCTGGACCCGCTCGTCTCCCTCCCGAGCAGCGGCGGCTGCCCGATGGCCATGGCGACGCCGGCCGTTGCCGGTCGGCCGGGACGGCGAGGAGGAAACCAGGGGCGAAGCAGGGCGCAACGCGGGCGGCTTGGAGCTCCTCGGGAGCGAGCTCGAGCTTGGGCCGCGGCTTGGAGCTCCGGTGGCCTCCATGGCCGGGCAGCGCTCGGGTCCTCCATGGCTGCTGTGCTGCGAGGGGAGGAGAAGAAGGCGAGGTCAGGAGGGAGAGAGGGCGCGGGAGGAGGAGAGGGAGACCTGCAGGGCAGCGGTGGCCGGCTACGGCCGGGGTGGCTCGCCGGCGGCTGCGGCTGTGGAGGCGGCGGCTCCGTGGGCGTGGAGGCAGCGTGGAGAGGAGAGAGGAGGTCCAGGGGCGACGTGGATGATCCCAGGCCGTTGGATCTGAGGATCTGACGGTCCAGGATCATTTGGGCGAATCTCAGATCTGGAATTTAGGGTTTGCTGCGGAAATGGGGGATTTTTCAGATCTGGGGGGCTAGTGGCTGCTTAGGTGCTTAGGGAAAACCCTAAGTGGGGTGGTGGTCTAAATATAGCCCCGGTGGCTGGCAGTTTGCAAAAACATCTCCGGGGGTCCGCAGTACCTCCGATTCGGGTAAAACTTTGAACTGCGCGATCAGCGGGTCGAGCCGGAGGCGTTCACATCGCGCTGGAACCGTTCCAAGAACACTTTCCGGCGCGCTACAAAATATCCCGTTTAATTATTAAACGGGGTTTTTCGTTCCGTTGGCTGCGGCTGGTCTCGTGCGGTTTTTGCGACGGTGATCGGGTGAAACCCGGTGTCGCAAAGGTCGAGTGTCAGGGTGGCAAGGGTCGATCTCCGTCCGATACGAGATAAGAGGGGGAAAATAATCGTCGATCGATAAATCGGGGATGCAAACACCGCAAACAAATCAGACAATCAAACAATTCACGCCGAAAACAAATTTTTTAATTTTTGCAAAAACTAGGCTGTTACACTTTCGAGCCTCGTCCTTTCTTTGTAGCATAGTTAGCATTTCCTAGCTGTAATTTGTTTACCTCGCATAGCATTTTTATCGTCTTTTGAGAGAGACATCACTAGTAAACATCACAGGACCCCGGTCAATATTCTCATCACTGTTTACACGCTCATTTAATTTTCTTGCTTTTACTTTCTAGTTGGACTATTATCATTATCCCTTGCGTTTGATCCTCTGTAAACAACAAGACCGGAGAGATTTACAACCTCTCTGAACTTCGTTGGGAGCAAAGTTACTTGTGTTGTGTGCAGGCCCATGTCAGTTGCGCCGTTGACACCTACTTATCATTGCCGGAGTCCTACGGGAGACAAACCCTATCCTCTACATAGGGGAAATTTGCTGCTATCCTACATCTCACCTTCCACTTGGGGTAACCAACGAAGGGCGAGAAATCACTATCATCATCTCGCACATCAAGCAAATTTCTGGAGCCGTTGCCGGGGACTCCGAGTGCTAAGATAGGGGAGTTGCACACTACCTTTTACCTTTGCTTTTTATCTTGTTAGTTTACCTTTCAGTTTTTATCTTTGTGTCTTATATCAAAAACACAAAAAATTGTTTATCTTGCTTTTAGTAGTCCTCCTTGTTTAGATGAACATGTTAGGACTTGGTACTTTGCGGGAATCGGAAGTTCTCGATTTCCGTCAAAGGGATGGAGAAAATATGAAGAAGGCATAGGACAAAATTTCTGAAGCACATAAAAGAATTATGCCTTGGATACCTATAAAAATTGTGCTTAGAAATTTTTACCATAGTCTTTTTAAGTGGTGTAAACACTCTCTTGATATTATAGCTGAAGGAGACTTTTTAGAGTGTGATGAAGCTAGAGCTCTTGATATTTTGCATGGTCTATCTAGTTATTTTGTTTATGATCGTAGTATTGATACTGTTATAGATAGATGATACGGTGAGGATCTCTCACTCCTCGTTGGTTACCCCAAGTGGAAAGTGAGATGTAGCGCAGCAGCAAATTTCCCTCGGTGAAGATACCAAGGTTATCGAACCAGTGGGACTCCAAGAGATACAAGAAGGTGTATCGGCGCTTTACGTGAACCTGCACACAGATACAGATAACTTTGCTCCCAACGAGTACAGTGGAGTTGTCAATTCCTCCGGCCTTGCTGTTTACAAAGGATTAACGCAAGAGATAATGAAAGTGGCAACTGAAAGTAAATTGAGGGTGTAAACAATGATATGAAGATGGACCAAGGTCACGTGATTTTCACTAGTGATGTCTCTCTCCAAAAAGACGATGAAAGTGCTAGCGAGGTAAACAAATCAAAGTTGGGAAATTGACAGGATTATGAAGGTACCGCAATGCTAACTATGTTGCAAAGAAAGGAAGGGCTCAAAAGCAATGGGCAGTACGCCAAGGTAAGTAGACCGAAATCCATCTGCATCTACTATGAATCATCCACCTTGAGATATCTATCCAGAACATCTCGCTGGTATTAAGTTGCGAATCCCACCCAAAGTGTAAACTCAAAGCAACAGACAACTGCATTAAAAAAACTTTGCGTAAAGTAAACAATCCTTGCATCCGCGGATACAAGCACCGTTGTTTTATCCCTGGTGGCAACAACACATCCCCTAGTCTCATGTTTCTGTCACTCAAGCTAGGCATCAAGGGGTTGAACCCACAATCAAGACTAACGCTCCCTCTTGGAGTTGCATTAAATCACTTGGCCAAAGTAAAATACGGCAACGGAGAACATGCAAGAATTTACTCAAGAACAAAATATAAAAGAGAAGAACCAAATATATTACTCATCACAATCTGAACATAGTCTCATAATCCATCAGATCCCAACAAACTCAGCATAGCCACGACAGAAAATTACAAAGGTGTCTCGATCATGTGAGGCAGCTCACGAGGTCTCAAAAGTGGAAGCACAGAGAAGTGAGAGATAGATCACATAGCTACTGGTCACGGACCCATGGTCCAAGGGGGACTACTCACGGTACATACGGGAGGCGTCCATGGCTATGGATGGTCTCCCGGAGGGGGTAGCTTCTCCCGGTAGGGTGCCGGGGCAGCTTCTCCAGGCAGCCCTGATCTAGAAACGGCGGCTACAGCGGTAGAGAGGAGAGATCGCGGAAAAGAGATCTGTATTAGGGTTTTCCACCCCAAGGGGTAAATATAGGCGAAGGGGGGTGTCGAGGGGACCCACCAGGAAGCCAGGAGGCCTCCTGGCGCGGCCTAGGGTGGGGCCGCGCCAGGGACCCTCCTGGTCTCCTGGTGGTGGCCCCCCTCCGCTCCTTTGGTGTTTCCGGAAGCTTCCGTGTCGCTGATTTTTTATCTGATTTTTCCGGATTTTTTGTAGCACTTTTAATGGCCGGAATACCTGAAATACAAAAACTGCAGAAAACAACAACTGGCAACTGGGTGCACTGGGTTAATAGATTAGTCCAAATATGCTCAAAAGTGTATGAAAGTTCAAGCAAAACATGGCAAAGTCACACAAAACATGCATGGAGCAAGCAGAAATTATAGATACGTTTTGGGACGTATGAACATCCCCAAGCTTAATTCCTACTCGTCCTCAAGTAGGTAAATGATAACAAGCATAATTTCTGTGGTGACATGCCACACAACCATAAAAGGACTTTTAAGTAAAGCAATCAAAGCATGCAATTGAATTCAAGTCTTCACAAGCAAGAGTCTATATTAGCATTGACACAAGCAACAAAAGAACAAAAGGTGCAAGAGCTCTCGCTGTCCGTGACTCGAATGTCTCCAGATGGTGTTTGCGTGCAAGCAGGGGACTGGGAAAAAGAGAGAAAAAGGTTGTTGAGAACAACTATCTACTAAAGTTTCACACTTGGTCTCCTTTGGATTCTTATCTTGACTCGTCCCCAGACCACTAGCCAGGTACAAGTCAATTTGATCCACTCCCTTTCGATATTTTGAGCACTCATGCAATGGATGAGCGTGAGCAAGAAAGTTGACACCTAAAAGGAGAAACAGAAAGTAGGTGGAGGAGGAAGACAAAAAGGTGTGAAAGGCTCACATCAGTGAGGACAATCATAGGCAAGAGAAGGCCATATGATAGATATGATGTGAGGAGTAGGGATTGCCATGCAACGGATGCACATGTGAGCTAAAAGCTCTCCAATGGAACTAGTGGGGGTGCATCTAACTTGCTTGCTCAAGAAGACCTAGAGCTCGTTTGAGGAGGCTCATCATTGGAATATACAAGCCAAGTTCTATAGTGTGAAGGTCCCCACATAGATATATGCATGATGATGATCTCTATGGAGTACAAGGGATAGAGGATGAAGTACTAGTGTGGATCTCTCAAAAGGAATAGTAGTGTGCCCCCTTCTCTCTTTTTATTTTTTTCCTCCTTTTTTCTTTTTTTTGTATTTTTTTGGTGGCCTCAATGGCTCTTTCTATTTAACTCTCATTTGTCCTCTTTGAGATCTTTTGATTTTGTCCTCTTTGGGATATTTTCCTCACTTTAGGGGGAATACTCTATATTTTACAAGAATATAGGAGATCTTTCACACTTTACAAAGGTACTCACATAAAGAAGATATAACTATCATGATGCAAATGTATGCCATGAAGATCAAGTCATGAGAAGATGGATGTTGCATGGCAATGTATCTCGGAAAGGCTATGGAAATGCCTTGTAGGTAGGTATGGTCGCTATTTTGAGGAAAGATATAAGGAGGTTTATGATGACAGAGTGTATCGTGCCAAGGGTTTGGATGCACCGGCGAAGTATGCGTCAACTCTCAAGATGAGAAAGGGCAATGCACGGTACCGAAGAGGCTATAATAAGTATAGTGGATGGAAGTGTCAACTTTCGAATACTCACATTAGTCCGAAGAACTCATTCACTTATTATAGGTAACTCTCAATCTAATTAGGAGGTTCACAAAGAGACAAGTACCCCGAGGAGGAGTGTATGGGGGTTTGGTTATCCTTGCGCATCCTCGACTCATGGTACGTGAATGTTCTCTAATATTCGAACCCTCCAAAGGTTAGTGATCCATCTAGTAGTTAGAGTTCTCAACAAGGGTTTTTGGTTTTCGAAAAACACATGGATTGCCCAAAATACGACATCTATCACTAATAGGCTCGAGCTATTGACACCAAAAGTTCAAACATTACTCTAGTCAGTACCTCAAAACTATTGCAAGTTACTACTACAAAGAGAACAACAACTTCAACTACCTACTTCTAGTCAAGACACAAAACTCAGTGCAACAGGAAAACTCTCTAACAAGATAAAACATGCAACCTATAGAAAGTTCAACCTAACACAAAAGAAAATCTCTAGAAAACTAAAGCACTATAACTAAACAGAGCAACAACTAAGAAAAGAAAAAGAACAACTCACAGCTAAAATAATAAGCACACAAATCCTATGAGGAGTTCTAATTCAAGCGGAGCGTGTATCTCTCCCACACAAAAGAGTAAGTAAGCTGGGGTCTAACTTGTTACTACAGCAGACAAAGAAAAAACAAACCTAGAAAAGTAAAGAGCGAGACGCTCCAAGCATAGCACACAACGCATGAAGTGATAAAAATATAGTGCAACGAGGGACGAACTGATAATTGTTGATGAAGAAGGGGATGCACGGGGGCATCCTAAAGCTTAGACGCTTGAGTCTCTTTGAATATTTATTGGGGTGCACATGGGCATCCCCAAGCTTGAGCATTTGACACTCCAAGATCTTCTTTCATTATCTTCCATCCCACACTTGAAAACTCCCTTCATACATAACTCATTGTAGACTGATTAGAGAGGTTAGTACCCTAATAAAATAATTTTTATCTTACTGGAAATAAAGATAATCTTGAAGAGCTACTGTTTCTCAAGAGTGCCAAAAAGTTTTTGCAAAGAAAAACCAAGCTTAAGGTTCGCAAAAGTAAGGAGAGACAAAACGTGGCAGAATCTGTGAAAAACAGAACAGCAGATAGAAACGAATTTTTTAGGGATACTTCTGCAACTCAAATAAAAAAACTCAGAACATACGCAACTTTCGTAATTGTATAGAGCACGCTGTGTAAACAATTCAGCTCAAAAAGATGAACTGGGATTTTTCTCTGATTTTTCTAGTCACGAGGACATAATCTGTTTTCTGGACAGCATATCACAACTTTCACTTCCCTTGTCGTATGAGGCTAAACTTGGCACAAAGCTTAAAAAGTAAAGATACAATGATGTTTCTACAGTAGTATCAATCATCAAGACCACTAAGAACATAAGAAAAGGAAAAATAAAAACCTAAATTCGTTGCGGGATGCCTCCCGAAAGCGCTTCTTTAAAGCCATTAGCTAGGCTTAATGCAAAAGATCAAGTTGTATCCATTGAACCATCAGCAAGATCATCAAAAAGCTCTTCAATAGTACAACTAGTCTTAATAGGTTTCTCAAATAAAGGTCGAATGAAAATGCTTCTTGGAATAAAATCAAAAGGAGGGAAATCAATTGGAGTTTCATTAAAGTTAAAGATAGTTGTCTCCTCCAAAGTTTTCACCGTTTCAACTCTCTTGGCAATGGGTGTGTTTGCTTTAGCTCGAGGAACCTTGGGGACGTAAACGAACTTAGGTTCCTTCTTTGCCGGAGTTTCATCCTTTTTGGTTTTGATTGAGAAAAAGGTAGTTCCTAGAGTTTCAATAACTTCCTCAATTTTTTCTATCCTAGAAGACTTCTCATCAAGGGATTTGATAGTCTCCAAAGTTTTGATAATTTTCCGCATGGAGTTATCTAACCTATTCAAATTTTCTTGTATCTTACGATCCAACTCATTCACCCTATCGATACTTGGCATCTTACGATCCAACTCATTCACCCTATCGATACTTCTGCATGGAGGCAGCTCACGAGGTCTCGAAAGTGGAAGCACAAAGAAGGGAGAGATAGATCACATAGCTACTGGTCACGGACCCATGGTCCAAGGGGGACTACTCACGGTACATACGGGAGGCGTCCATGGCTATGGATGGTCTCCCGGAGGGGGTAGCTTCTCCCGGCAGGGTGCCGGGGCAGCTTCTCCAGGCAGCCCCGATCTAGAAACGGCGGCGGCGGTACAGAGGCGAGATCGCAGAAAAGAGATCCGTATTAGGGGTTTCCACCCCGAGGGGTAAATATAGGCGAAGGGGGGTGTCGAGGGGACCCACCAGGCAGCCAGGAGGCCTCCTGGCGCGGCCTAGGGTGGGGCCGGACCAGGGACCCTCCTGGTCTCCTGGTGGTGGCCCCCCTCCGCTCCTTTGGTGTTTCCGGAAGCTTCCGTGTCGCTGATTTTTTATCTGATTTTTCCGGATTTTTTGGAGCACTTTTAATGGCCGGAAAACCTGAAATACAAAAACAGAAGAAAACAACAACTGTAAGCTGGGTGCACTGGGTTAATAGATTAGTCCAAATATGCTCAAAAATGTATGAAAGTTCAAGCAAAACATGGCAAAGTCACACAAAACATGCATGGAGCAAGCAGAAATTATAGATACGTTTGGGACGTATCAACATCCCCAAGCTTAATTCTTGCTAGTCCTCGAGTAGGTAAATGATAACAAGCATAATTTCTGTGGTGACATGTCACACAACCATAAAAGGACTTTTAAGTAAAGCAATCAAAGCATGCAATTCAATTCAAGTCTTAACAAGCAAGAGTCTATATTAGCATTGACACAAGCAACAAAAGAACAAAAGGTGCAAGAGCTCTCGCTGTCCGTGACTCGAATGTCTCCAGATGGTGTTTGCGTGCAAGCAGGGGACTGGAAAAAAGAGAGAAAAAGGTTGGTGAGAACAACTATCTACTAAAGTTTCACACTTGGTCTCCTTTGGATTCTTATCTTGACTCGTCCCCAGACCACTAGCTAGGTACAAGTCAATTTGATCCACTCCCTTTCGATATTTTGAGCACTCATTGCAATGGATGAGCGTGAGCAAGAAAGTTGACACCTAAAAGGAGAAACAGAAAGTAGGTGGAGGAGGAAGACAAAAGGGTGTGAAAGGCTCACATCAGTGAGGACAATCATAGGCGAGAGAAGGCCATATCATAGATATGATGTGAGGAGTAGGGATTGCCATGCAACGGATGCACATGTGAGCTAAAATCTCTCCAATGGAACTAGTGGGGTTGCATCTAACTTGCTTGCTCAAAATGACCTAGAGCTCGTTTGAGGAGGCTCATCATTGGAATATACAAGCCAAGTTCTATAGTGTGAAGGTCCCCACATAGCTATATGCATGATGATGATCTCTATGGAGTACAAGGGATAGAGGATGAAGTACTAGTGTGGATCTCTCAAAAGGAATAGTAGTGTGCCCCCTTCTCTCTTTTTATTTCTTCTTCTCTCTTTTTTCTATTTTTGTATTTTTTGGTGGCCTCAATGGCTCTTTCTATCTAACTCTCATTAGTCCTCTTTGAGATCTTTTGACTTTGTCCTCTTTGGGATATTTTCCTCACTTTAGGGGCAATACTCTATATTTTACAAGAATATAGGAGATCTTTCACACTTTACAAAGGTACTCACATAAAGAAGATATAACTATCATGATGCAAATGCATGCCATGAAGATCAAGTCATGAGAAGATGGATGTTGCATGGCAATGTATCTCGGAAAGGCTATGGAAATGCCTTGTAGGTAGGTATGGTGGATGTTTTGAGGAAAGATATAAGGAGGTTTATGATGAAAGAGCGTATCGTGCCAAGGGTTTGGATGCACCGGCGAAGTATGCACCAACTCTCAAGATGAGAAAGGGCAATGCACGGTACCGAAGAGGCTAGAAAAAGTATAGGTGGATGGAAGTGTCAACTTTCGAATACTCACATTAGTCCGAAGAACTCATGCACTTATTATCGGTAAATCTCAATCTAATCAGGAGGTTCACAAAGAGACAAGTACCCCGAGGAGGAGTGTATGGGGGTTTGGTTATCCTTGCGCATCCTCGACTCATGGTACGTGAGTGTTCTCTAATATTCGAACCCTCCAGAGGTTAGTGATCCATCTAGTAGCTAGAGTTCTCAACAAGGGTTTTTGGTTTTCGAAAAACACACGAATTGCCCAAAATACGACATCTATCACTAATAGGCTCGAGCTCTTGACACCAAAAGTTCAAACATTACTCTAGTCAGTACATCAAAACTATTGCAAGTTACTACTACAAAGAGAACAACAACTTCAACTACCTACTTCTAGTCAAGACACAAAACTCAGTGCAACAGGAAAACTCTCTAAAAAGATAAAACATGCAACCTATAGAAAGTTCAACCTAACACAAAAGAAAATCTCTAGAAAACTAAAGCACTATAACTAAACAGAGCAACAACTAAGAAAAGGTTTCTATCCCCAAGCTTGAGCGTTTGACACTCCAAGATCTTCTTTCATCATCTTCCATCGCACACTTGAAAACTCCCTTCATACATAACTCATTGTAGACTGATTAGAGAGGTTAGTACCCTAATAAAATAATTTTTATCTTACTGGAAATAAAGATAATCTTGAAGAGATACTGTTTCTCAAGAGTGCCAAAAAGTTTTTTCAAAGAAAAAGAAAGCTTAAGGTTCGCAAAAGTAAGGAGAGACAAAACGTGGCAGAATCTGTGAAAAATAGAACAGCAGATAGAAACGAATTTTTTAGGGATACTTGTGCAACTCAAATAAAAAAAACTCAAAACATACGCAACTTTCGTAATTGTATAGAGCACGCTGTGTAAAAAATTCAGCTCAAAAAGATGAACTGGGATTTTTCTCTGATTTTTCTAGTCACGAGAACATAATCTGTTTTCTGGACAGCATGTCACAACTTTCACTTCCCTTGTCGTATGAGGCGAGATCGCGGAAAAGAGATCCGTATTAGGGGTTTCCACCCCGAGGGGTAAATATAGGCGAAGGGGGGTGTCGAGGGGACCCACCAGGCAGCCAGGAGGCCTCCTGGCGCGGCCTAGGGTGGGGCCGCACCAGGGACCCTCCTGGTCTCCTGGTGGTGGCCCCCCTCCGCTCCTTTGGTGTTTCCGGAAGCTTCCGTGTCGCTGATTTTTTATCTTATTTTTCCGGATTTTTTGGAGCACTTTTAATGGCCGGAAAACCTGAAATACAAAAACAGAAGAAAACAACAACTCGCAGCTGGGTGCACTGGGTTAATAGATTAGTCGAAATATGCTCAAAAGTGTATGAAAGTTCAAGCAAAACATGGCAAAGTCACACAAAACATGCATGGAGCAAGCAGAAATTATAGATACGTTTGGGACGTATCAACATCCCCTAGCTTAATTCTTGCTCGTCCTCGAGTAGGTAAATGATAACAAGCATAATTTCTGTGGTGACATGTCACACAACCATAAAAGGACTTTTAAGTAAAGCAATCAAAGCATGCAATTCAATTCAAGTCTTAACAAACAAGAATCTATATTACCATTGACACAAGCAACAAAAGAACAAAAGGTGCAAGAGCTCTCGCTGTCCATGACTCGAATATCTCCAGATGGTGTTTGCGTGCAAGCAGGGGACTGGGAAAAAGAGAGAAAAAAGGTTGTTGAGAACAACTATCTACTAAAGTTTCACACTTGGTCTCCTTTGATTCTTATCTTGACTCGTCCCCAGACCACTAGCTAGGTACAAGTCAATTTGATCCACTCCCTTTCGATATTTTGAGCACTCATGCAATGGATGAGCGTGAGCAAGAAAGTTGACACCTAAAAGGAGAAACAGAAAGTAGGTGGAGGAGGAAGACAAAAAGGTGTGAAAGGCTCACATCAATGAGGACAATCATAGGCGAGAGAAGGCCATATGATAGATATGATGTGAGGAGTAGGGATTGCCATGCAACGGATGCACATATGAGCTAAAAAAGATCTCCAATGGAACTAGTGGGGATGCATCCAACTTGCTCGCTCATGAAGACCTAGAGCTCTTTTGAGGAGGCTCATACACTTTTGATCATATTTGGACTAACTTATTAACTCAGTGCACCACAGTGCCAGTTTCTATTTTCTGCTGTGTTTTTTGTTCTAGGTTTCCCCCATATTAAAAGTGCTCCAAAAATTTGGGAAAAATCGGATAAAAATTCAGCGCAACGGAACCTTCCAGAGCCCCGAAGGAGGGACAGAGGGGCCCCACCTGGTGCCCAGGAGGCCAGGTGGCGCGGCCTAGGGTGGGGCCGCACTCGATGGCCGCCTGGACACCTGGTGCCCCCCTGGCTGCCCCCCTTCGCCTATTTAATCCCCGTGACGCGAAACCCCCGAAGACAGAACCCTTTTCGCGATCGCCCCTTTGTTCCTCCGCCGCCGCGCTTCCAAGATCGGGAGCGCCAGCATACTTCTTCCCGACACCCTGCCGGAGGGAGGATTGACCTCCGGGAACTTCCCCTCCACCATGGACGCTTCCGGGATGTGTCGTGATTAGTTTTCTTTGGAACATGGGTCCGTGATCAGTAGCTATGTGATGTTATCCTACCCTCTTTGTTCTTCATGGTTTAGTCCTCGTGAGCTGCCCTACATAACCGAGGCACATATGTAATCTTTCTGCTGTTGCTATGCTGAGTTTGTTGGGATCTGATGGGTTATGAGATTATGTTCAGATTGTGATTGAGTAATATATTTTGTTCTTATCTTTTATATTGTTTTTCTTAAGTAATTCTTGCATGTTCTCCGTTGTTGTTTATTTCTTTGGCCAAGTAGTAGGTAGTGACTCCAAAAGGGAACGTTATGCTCGATTGTGGGTTCATGCCACCGATCACACGCTTGAGTGACAGAAACATGGGTCTAGGGGATGTGTTGTTGCCACAAGGTGGAAAACAACGGTGCTTGTAACCACGGTTGCAAGGATTGTTTACTTTACGCAAAGTGCTTTTTAATGTAGTTGTCTGTTGCTTTGGGTTTATACTTTGGGTGGGGCTCGCAACTTAATACCAGCGAGATGTTCTAGATAGATATCTCAAGGTGGATGATTAGTAGCAGATGCAGTTGGATTTCGGTCTACTTATTTTTGCGTACCGCCCATGCTTTCGAGCCTCGTCGTTTCTTTGTAGCATAGTTAGCATTGTGGTGCGTTTATACTCTGTCAATTGCCCTGCCGTAATTTTTTTACCTCGCATAGCATTTTTATCGTCTTTTGGGAGAGAAACATCACTAGTGAACATTATGGGACCCCGGTCCATATTATCATCACTGTTTACACGCTCATTTAATTTCTTGCTTTTACTTTCTAGTTGGTATCACTATTATCATTATCCCTTGCGTTTGATCCTTTGTAAACAACAAGACCGGAGAGATTTACAACCTCTCTGAACTTTGTTGGGAGCAAAGTTACTTGTGTTGTGTGCAGTTCCACGTCAGTTGCGCTGTTGACACCTACTTATCATTGCCGGAGTCCTACGGGAGACAAACCCTATCCTCTACATAGGGGAAATTTTTCCGCTATCCTAAATCTCACCTTCCACTTGGGGTAACCAACGAAGGGCGAGAAACCATTATCATCATCTCGCACATCTATTGCTTGGGGGTTACACTTTGGGTGGGGCTCGCAACTTAATACCAACGAGATGTTCTGGATAGATATCTCAAGGTGGATGACTAGTGAGTAGATGCTGATGAATAAACGGTCTACTTGTCTTGGCGTACTGCACATCCGATTGAGCGTGTAACTTTCGTGTAGCTTAATTAGCATTGCAGTGCGTATATAGTTCTGTCAATTTCCCAACTTTAATTTGTTCACCCGACATAGTTGTTTTATCGTCTTTTGGGAGAGGGAAATCACTAGTGAACATCATGGGACCCTGGTCCATATTTCCACCATTGTTTATACCTCCACTATTTACTTCTTTATTTCCTTTCATTTGAAATCACCACTACTATTTCCCGCTTGTGTTTGATCCTTTGTAAACAACAAGACCAGAGAGATTAACAACAAATAACTACAAGAGGTCGTCTGAACTTTTGCATGTACTAAAGAACAGAAGCTAGGCATGCATGGAAGGCCGAAACTCCATAAAATTTCGGGGGCTACTGACCGTGTGCTATACCGGGTGGCCCACATAAGGTTTTAGATGAGCTCTATGTCCCAAGGCGCCTCTCACGGTGAGTACCTCAGAAGGTCTCCGAGGGTAGCACAGAGTCCACTTTCCAAAGGATTACAAGACTTGGCGCACAAGAATAGAACTCTAAGCTTTTCCATTGTGGAATGTCGGCTACTCGATATAACCCTAGGCCTTGCTATCCCTATATAAAGCAAGGCTAATAGAGGCTTGAGATCATCTGACTTATCATCATCAATCGCCGTAGTATTAGACACATTGTAACCCCCTCTTTCAAGGCAATATACACCATCGATAATCGAAAACTAGTAGGAGTAGGGTTTAGTCTGGTCGCGAGGCCCCAAACCTGGGTAAATCCCTCGGCTGTTCTCCTCTCTGGTACTTTCAGCGTCCCGCACCATCCTACCGAGATATCTACGAGATTGTGCCCCAATAGTAATGACCAAATAGAGTTGTTGTTCCTATGAATGCTCTTGGGGCTCGAATCGACTGGCCAATCCCACACGATGTTTCAGGTTCACCCGGTCGTTTGCTCGAGGCATTCCCTGAGCTAATATTCACTTGTTTCCTTTTTCTCTCAATCATTCATTGATTTCGGTAATGACAAAAATGAAGTTGTTGCTTCTCTGGATGATTTTGGCGCACGGATAATTGCACCAATCCCGTGTGAACGTTTCACGTCTAGATGGGTGTTAGCTTAAGTCATCTCCTAAGCTAAGATTCACCAGTTTACTTTTTCGACCAATCGTTCATTGATTTCAATTAACAATAAAAATGGAGTTGTTGTTGATACGTCCAAAACGTATCTATAATTTTTGCTTGCTCCATGCTTCTTTTGTGTGATATTGCTATGATATTGATACACTTTCATACACTTTTGATCATATTTGGACTAACTTATTAACTCAGTGCACCCCAGTGTCAGTTCCTGTTTTCTGCTGTTTTTCTATTTCAGGTTTCCCCCATATTAAAAGTGCTCCAAAAATTCGGGAAAAATCCAATTAAAAATCAGCGCTTCGAAAGCTTCGGGAATCACCAAAGGAGGGGCCAGAGGGGACCCACCAGGGCCCCAGGCGCCCTCCCGGCGCGCCCTAGGGTGGGGCCGCGCCAGGGGGCCTCCTAGACCCCTGGTGGGCCCCCTGGCTGCCCCCCTTCGCCCATATATTCTCCGTGACGCGAAACCCTCGAAAATGGAACCCTTTTTCGCGATCTCTCCTCTGTTCCGCCGCCGCCGCGCTTCCAAGATCGGGAGAACCAGGAGACCTCTTCCCGGCACCCTGCCAGAGGGAGGAACCATCTTCGGGAGCTTCTCCACCACCATGGATGCTTCCTGGATGAACCGTGAGTAGTCCACCTTGGACCATGGATCTATGATCAGTAGCTATGTGATGTTCCCCTACCCTCTTTGTTTTTCATGGTTTAGACCTCGTGAGCTGCCCTACATGATCGAGACACATATGTAATCTTTATGTTGTTGCTATGCTGAGTTTGCTGGGATCCGATGGATTATGAGACTATGTTCAGATTGTGTTTGAGTAATATATTTGATTCTCCTCTTTTATATTTATGTTCTTGAGTAATTCTTGCATGTTCTTCGTTGTTGTTTATTGCTTTGGCCAAGTAGTAGGTAGTGACTCCAAGAGGGAGCGTTATGCATGATTGTGGGTTCATGCCCCCTGATGACTAGCTTGAGTGACAGAAACATGAGTCTAGGGGATGTGTTATTGCCACAAGGAAGAAAACAACGGTGCTTGTACTTGCGGGTGCAAGGATTGTTTACTTTACGCAAAGTTCTTTAATGCAGTTGTCTGTTGCTTTGAGTTTACACTTTGGGTGGGATTCGCAACTTAATACCAGCGAGATGTTCTGGATAGATATCTCAAGGTGGATGATTAGTAGGTAGATGCAGATGGATTTCGGTCTACTTGTTTTGGCGTACCGCCCAAGCTTTTGAGCCTCTTCCTTTCTTTATAGCATAGTTAGCAATTGTTTGCGCACATAATCCTGTCAATTGCCCAGCTGTAAATTTTTTACCTCGCATGGCTATTTTATCGTCTTTTGGGAGAGAGACATCACTAGTGAACATCATGGGATCCCGGTCCATATTTCCAATACTATTTACATCCGCTATCAATTTACTGCTTTATTTACTTTTATGTTGATATCACTATCACTATTATCCCGTGCGTTTTATCCTTTGTAAACAACAAGGCCGGAGGGATTGACAACCTCTCTGAACTCGTTGGGAGCAAAGTTATCTGTTGTGTGTGCAGGTCCATGTCAACCGCCTATCTGGCGCCGTTGTCACCTTCCCGTCATTGACGGAGTTCTACCGGAGACAAACCTTGGTATCTTCACCGAGGGAAATTTGTTGTTGTCTACATCTCAACCTTCCACTTTGGGTAACCAACGAGGGGCGAGAAGTAAACTCTCGCGACATCATTTGTTGCTCTGGATGATGCCCGGATCAGCAAGCCAGTCCGGTGTGAACATTTCACATCTTGCTGGTCTTTAGCTCGATGCATCGATCCCCTGAGCTAATACTCAGTTGGGCATTATTATTGCGTATCTTTTCACTCACTCATTCATTAATTTCAGTAACGAAAAAATGGACACATTGTTCCTCTGGATGCTCTCGGCACCCGGATCGACCGCGCGAACGTTTCAGGTCCAACTAGGCAATAGCTTGAGGCATCCCGTGAGCTAAAATTCACACGTTATTCATGTGTTTTTTACTTATGCATTCATTGACTTACGTAGTGGTAAAAATAGAGTTGTTATTCCTCAGGATGCTCTTGGCATTCAAATCGACAAGCGAATCCTGCGCAAATGTTTCAGATCCAGTTGGTCGTTCACTCGAGGCATCCTCTAATACTCATATGTTTTCTTTTTTCGCTCACTCATTCATGTATTTTGGTGAGGAAAAAAATGGATTTGATGTTGATGTGGATGCTCTCGCACCCGGAATAACAAGCCAATCCCGCACGAACCTTTCACGTTCATCTAGGCCTTAGCTCGAGGCACCCCTCAAGATGAAATTCACTCATTATTTGCGTCCTTTTTGCTCTTTCATTCATTCATTGATTGATTTCAGTAATAACAAAAATGGAGTTGTCATTCATCTGGAAGCCATCGGCACAAGAGTCAACAAGCCAATTCTGCACGAACGTTTTAGGTCCTACAAATGGTGGTGCCAGGATATGAACAGGTCCCAAGGATACCCCATGCAAGATACTAGCTACAATAATATATAGTATTAAATCTGCTACAGTGAACAAAGGAGTCAAGGCTCATGCCCCAGGCCACAGCCCTGGAAGCCTGGAGCTTGTCTCTCCCGTTGGGTCTAGTTAGACATTATTATTGCGTATCTTTTCACTCACTAATTCATTAATTTTAGTAACGACAAAAATTGGCCCATTTTTCCTTTGGATGCTCTCGGCACCCCGATCGATCGCGCGAAAGTTTCAGGTCCAGCTTGGTGCTAGCTCGAGGTATCCCGTGAGCTAAAATTCACCCGTTATTCACGTGTTTTTTTAGTCACACATTCATTGACTTCAGTAGTGATCAAAATGGAGTTGTTATTCCTATGCATCATTTTAGCATCTTGATTGACAAGCACCCTGCGCAAATGTTTCAGATCTAGCCACTCGTTCACTCGAGGGAACCCTTGAGCTAATACTCACATGTTTCCTTTTTTCGCTCACTCACTCATATATTTTTGGTACGGACAAAAATGGAGCCGCTATTGATGTGGATGCTCTCGCACCTAGATCAACAAGTCAATCCCGCGCGACCGTTTCACGTCCTAGCGTTACCTCGTGCACCACTCAAGCTGAAAATCGCCCGTTATTTGCATCCTATTTTTGCTAATTCATTCATTGATTTCATAAATAACAAAAATGGTCTTGTTATTCATTTGGATGCCCTCGGCACCCGGGTCGATAGACCAATCCCACGGTAGAGCCAGGATATGAGCAGGACCCATCCAGACCCATGCAAGATACTGGCTACATTAATACATAGTATAAAATATGTTACAGTGAACAAAGGAGTCAAGGTTCACGCCCCAGGACACCGCTACACATGGGCACTGGGAACCCGGCCCAGCCCGGTCGACCATGCCCATGGGTCGGGCTCGGGCCTAATTTTTAAGCCCGAAGTATGCGTCGGCCGGGCTCGGCGTTATGTTTTCTGTGATTTAGGGAAGGGCCCGACCCGAGGCCTGAGGCCCGACATCTTTTTTGCACTAATGGGTCGGGCTTGGGCCTGAGATCTAGGCCCGACGGTCGGGCATGGGCCTTGATTTTCTGTGACAGGCTTTGCTAGGCCTGGTTCGGCCCAAAAAATGCCCAGGTCTAGCCACCGCTCTGACAGCCTGGGGTCTGCCTCCGCCGTTGGGTCCAGTTGAGCGTTTTATTGCGTATCTTTTCTCTTACTACTTCATTAATTCGAGTAATGACACCCCGATCGGTCGATCGAAGATACGGTCCAGCGGTGCGTTAGCTCGAGGCGGTGCTAAAATTGACCCGTTATTCACGTGTTATTTAATCGCACATTCATTGACTTCACTGCTAGTAAAAATGGAGACGTTAGTCCTCCGGATGCTCATGGCCGACGTCTAGATCGACAAGCCAATCCCGCGCAATTGTTTTAGATCCAGTTGGCCATTCACTCAAGGCATCCCCTGAGCTAAGATAGTTTCATTATTCGCGTTATTTTTTCGTTCACTCATTTATTGAGTTCAGTAATGAAAAGATGAAGATGTTGCTCCTATGGATACTTGAGGCGCTAGGATCTACGACAAGTCAATCCGGCGCAAACATTTCAACTGGCGTTGGCTCGAGGCATCCCCTAAGTTAACGTTAGCCCGTTATTCGTGTCTTTTTATGCTCACTTGTTCATTGATTTCGTTAATGATAAAAAAGCAGTTATTAAGTTGCATGCTCTCGAATTGACAAGTCAATCCCACACGAAAGTTTCAGGTTATGCTGGTCGTTTGCTCGAGCCATCCCATGAGCTGAGGTTAGCCAGGTATTCGTGTCCTTTTTTTCGCTCCTCCCACCATTGATTTCAGCAATGAGAAAAATGGAGCTGATGTTCCTTCGGATTCTCTCAGCGCGCGTGGATTGACACTAACCAATCTCCTTGTAAATTTACCAATCTCGTTGTAAATTAGCTGCCGTCGTAATCAAAGTTAATCTTGGAGGACTGACGTGGGTGAGGTGAGGTCAGTCGTCTCATACATAAAAAAGCAGTATGGGCTGGCACCACACATCATGGTGCACTTCATTGCTGCCATATTTGCATTCCAAATCGAAATCCAAAAGGGAAAGAAATCCAAGGTATAAATTACATAGTCCAAAAAGAAAGAAACAGGGGAGAGGAGTATATAGCATAAATATCGGCAGCATTCAAAGGATTTGCTGGCGTATCTTATGAAATTATGAATTCTTTCCTCGCTCGTCTTATTACAGATCACAAAAATTACTTTTGAAAAAAAACTGCAGTCTGGTTGCTGCCGCGCATTGATCCCATGATCTCATCTCATACATGCAAGGTTGGCAGACAAACTAGCTCCGGAATTGACAGCGAGCACTAGACAGACAATGAATCAAAAAATTAAACCCCCAAGAACGATCGAATGGAACCACTGGTTCATGGATCTACGAGCGCGGCCGGATGCAGATCGAAGGCAGAAACCCTAGAGCTTCAGGGACAGGTCCAGTGGCGCCGCGCTGCCACCCACGTCGCCGGCCGGCGTCCTCCGCAGCTCGGACTGGTCCGGTTCGACGACGCCTCCGCCGTCTCTGGTGGCCCTCGTCGGGAAGAACTCGATCTCCCGCACCTCCTTCCTCCCCTCCGGTTGTGCCATGAGCCCTTCTCCGGCCGTCTCCTGCGTCGATCGGTAGCAGCAATGTCGTTAGTTAGGTCAGCAGTTCAAGATGCGTTAACGGAACTTTGCAAGCGTTAAGCTTTGCAGACGCGTCGGCTGAATTAATGCACGTACCTTATTACGACCGGCGTTCATGGCGGCGGAGAGATCGAAGGTGGAGTAGGCCGGCGCGGGGACGGCGGCGGCGGTGGCGGTGGCCTTGCCCTTGGCCCGTGCACCGTTAGTCGCCATGGCCATCATTGCCTTTGTAGAACAAACGATTGGTTAATTGCACAAGAAAATGAATCTGGGAAGCGAATCTAGCTAGGCTAGAAAATGTTGTCGAGTGTTATTACCTTGGTGCAGACGTCGCAGCGTTTGCTCGAGTGGTGGCAGGATTCATCGGAGTAGAAGGCCGGACGCCAGATGGTGGTCTGGCTCGAACGGTTTTCCGGCGGCGGCGCCTGGAGCAGGGACTGGTGGGCGCCGCCGGCGGCGGCATTGCCCGCAGAGGCGAAACCCGCCATAGGGCCCCAGCGGTCCAGGTAGTGCTGCTGCTGGGGGACCACGCCCTGGAGGTAGCGGGCGGGAGCGGGCTGGGCCATGAGCGGGGAGAAGTACCTTGAGCCGGTGGCGGCGTCGAACGAGGGCAGGTAGTCGTGGCGGTTCTGTTGGCGCTGCTGCTGCTGCTGGTGGAGGAGGAAGAGGGCGTGGCCTTGTTGCGCCTGCAGGCTGGCGGCGGCGGCGGCCTCGAGGATGGCGGCGGCGGCGGCGTTGTTGGGGCCCTGCATGGGGTCGCCGCCGCAGCGCAGGCGCTCGAGCTCGGCCACGCCGAGGCCGCGCTGGGGGACCTTCTTGGGCGTGGCGGCCGGCTGCTTCCCGGACGCCGCCGCCTGACGGCGCACGCGCGACCTGGCCGCGGCGGCGTCAGAGGCCTCCGGCGCGACGGCAAGGGGCAGGGGCGCGGTGTCGGCCGCGGCCGTGCCGGTCTCCTCCGGGTAGCCGAAGTTGTAGTAGGGTGTGGTGGGCGCCATGGGAGAGTGGGGAGAGGGGAGGGGGAGATTGCGACGGCGACGGCGCGGATGGGTGGCCGGCGAGAGGAGAGGAGAGAGGCGGCTGTGGGTGTGTCTCTGGCGGGGGCGCTGGGGCTTGATTTATAGCAGCGCGCCAGGCCGGGCGAGGCCGTGGCAATCCAATCCAATCGAGCGAGGGAGGGAGCGGCGGCGAGGAGACACCGCCTCGTCTCACTCGTGGCACAGACGGGTGGGGCCTGGGCGTATCATACGGCCCCACGTGCCGGACACTCTGCTGCTGCCAACTGGGCCCAACCGGTCGGCCCGTCCGTCTTTCCCCCTGGCTCCGTTTTTTTCCCCTGGCTCCGTTCCTGTCGTGTAGTACTAGTATTTTTTTTTTGCGGGGTAGTAGTAGTACCACGTTCCTGGGAGTACTAATTTGATCCGTTTCTCCAAAAAAAATTAAAAAAAATTACTACTACTATCCTGTGATCGGATATCATTTTGGTCTGCTTGCGATTACGACCTAGGATGGTTGCCAAAGAAACGGAATGAAAGAGAGATTTGGTGATACTAATCTTGACGGGATATCATGGATTCATGGCACGGATCTCATCATGCACCTTGATGTGATGGCTTCTTTTTATTACCTTCTACTCCTACTTGTGTGTGTGGATCATGGATGATGGATCGATCGGGTCGGAATTGTGTTTAGGTAGATTTGGTGGGTGGTTGGAGTAATCTTTTTTTCTCTCTCTATCTATCTCTGTAAATCACGAACGAGAAGTAGGTAATTAAAGCGGGACATACGATCGATCTCTATCTCATCTACACGCATCAATGGAAAAGTAGAAGAAATGGATCGCCTAATTCAACCCGACTGCGAGGGAGCCAGTGTAGTAGTAGTAGACCGCGAGATCGAGTCCCTTTAAGACTTCCCGCCAAAAAAAATAAAAAGAGGGAGAGTCCACCTCGCACTTGATGCTTCGTTGCTTGATCGGGCCATGCACGGGGTGTACTTGGAGGCCTGCGCGTTTGGATCCTGCCTTGCACGACATGATGAATTGGGGATTCTATAATCTCATACTGCTAGCTACAGTGACATAATTGTGAGAGAAAAAGGATGAGAGAGAGATTTGCATGCATGTTTCTCTCATGGCTCACGCACCACCTTGCAGGCTGCGGCATTGTTGTTGTAGAGGCCGGTACAAAGATGCCTTCCCTTTCCTCCCTCCAGCAGTCCACCGCAGTGCACACAACACCCAGAAACCCCTCTTCACATAGACCAATGCTCCAGATTCTGGTTGCAAACTTGCAATGCTTCTATATGCATATCTACATTTGCCTACCGTCCTATTTCAACAATCTAGCTACCGGCTACTTGTTGCATCTTTGTTTTACTTAGAGCTTCATCACACTGTCAACAAAGGAGACAAGGCTCACGCCCCCAGGCCACCGCCCTGGGAGCCTGGCGCACGCCTCTGCCGTTAGTTCGAGTTAAAACGTCATCATTGCGTATCTTTTCACTTACTCACCCATTAATTTCTATTTGGATGCTCTCGGCACCCCGATTGATCGTGCGAATGTTTCAGGTCCAGTTGAACGATGTTATTATTGCGTATCTTTTCACTCACTCACTCATTAATTTCTATTTGGATGCTCCCGGTACCCCGATCGATCGCGCAAATGTTTCGGGTCCACCTCCATATGCTAGCTCGATGCATCCCATGATCTAAAATTCAACCGTCACGTGGTTTTTTAATCATGCATTCATTGGCTTCAATAGTGATCAAAAAGGGGTTGTTATTCCTCTTGATGTTTTTAGCGTCCAGAACGATAAACCAATCCCGCACAAATGTTTCAGATCCATCTTGTCATTCGCTCGAGGCATCCCCTGATCTAATAGTAACATGTTTCCTTTTTCCGCTCACTCATTCATATATTTCGGTAAGGACCAAAATGGAGTTGTTGTTGATGTGAATGCTCTCACACCTGGATCAACAATCTAGATTTGCATGTCGTCCTATTTCATCAATCTAGCTACCAGCTAGTTGACGAATCCCCTCAGTTCGTGTCAACTATAGTGGGTCCATACCCTATGACCATGGATGCGGTGGTGGGTGCACTTGTGAGCTTCGACGAGGATGAGGGTGTTGGGTTGGTGGCGCGGAAGCCATTGGCCGTTGTTGGAGGCAAGGATTATATGGGGATGATGATTTTGAGTTGGTGCAGCGGATGCTGGCAGCCAATTGTCGGAGCTATGTATTTGTGACAAGAAAAATTTCTTTGTCACCCTATTTAGGCTTTCGCTCCACACACACACCCTCTCATGGTATCATGCTCAAGGAAGTAGCATTGAATCAACGTCCAACCGCTCCTACTGGGCTTATAGGACCAGGCTTTCGATGCCTCATCAAAGGGCGTTGAGGTGTAGACTGCCATGACTCCGTTACTTGCAACAATTGCTTCCGCTATAGTCAACATGGCTAGAATTAAGTGACATATTTTTTGTTCTCTCACATATCAACTAGTATCCCCTTCAACCTCTTCATCATGCGCCACCACACCCCTACTCACGCTGACAGAGGCATCTCGGGATCACACTTGTAGTCTTTGACTAGAGGTCCTTCGGTTGGTCGCGAACTGCGTTGTGGAGACTCACCCCTTGTTCAATGAGGTGGAATCAATCAAACTTTGGACCCAGCCTATTGCTGCTTTTTTGGAGAGCCTGAAGGCCATGTCATAGACCCCACATGTGCCACCTTCTCTACCTGAGATCGGTGTTGATTCAGGATGAGCGAGATTTGGATCTTTATGGTTGTCTTTCCCCTTGTTCTGGGACTTGAACATTGTCACTGCCTACCTTGCCCTTCGTGTGAGATGGCTTTGAGGGCAAGGTCGTCGACGTGGTAATGGATCCAATGTTGCAGATCATGCCTGAGTTGGATGAGCTCTATGTGGGGTGTTTCACCTATGTTAAGGGGGGGGGGGGGTTCTAAGGTTGATGTATTGTTGCAACTAGGGCGTTGTTTCCGGATCTCGGGGCCCGTTTTATCTATAAGGTTTGCGATTTCTTCACTGTCTTGGATGTTGCTAACCCTAGATCCGACAAGTCAATAGATTGCCTCCTGAAAGAGAAAACCAAGAATGGTGTATTTAACCATCGTCTCAACATCCTGAAGCCAAAATCAAAGAAGTTGTGTAAGCATGAAGGGCGACACTAAAGGTAAGACATATTAGCTTACTTGATGGATGCCTTTCGACTTTCTCAGCAATTGGCGTGGATTTGGTTGTTCATATTCTACTTTTTGATGTGTTTCCCTTGAATCGCAACCTTTTGATTGGTCTACCTCTCCAATATTGAGATCCATTGTTAGGGATGTTAGGAGTTGCACTGTGGGACTGTTTGTTAGTCTGCCTTTCTGTCCGCAAAGCTTCTTGGTTTGGGAGTAGTACACATGCCTTGTAGGCATGTTGCTTGTTCTTCTTTCCGGGACAATTTTGAAATTATTTTCATCTCATTTTCTCTAATTAATATGGGATAATTCATTTCTTTTTTAATTAATGAACAAAGAAAATCTATCCTTTGCCTCGCCTTTAAAAAAAATATTTATATGTTTTTTTATGTTTGGGTCTATCTTGTAGATGCACACATGACAAAGAAAAACAGTCACATCAGCCAATATATGTTAAACAAAGGACTTCCAATTGCACTTTTAGCTGACCCATTCCAATTTGACTCAAAATTCAACATTTTAAAAAATTACAAAAACATGGTAAATCACATATATCTCTAGTAATACACCAGAGAGAGAAAAATGTAACTCATTTGGACCAATGGTTTGGTAGACATTAAGATTTTAGTTGTTTCAATCAATTTTCAAAATTCAACAATTTTGAGAACATGAAAAATATAGTAAAGCATAAATATATCAAACACTTCTTTGAACCAATCTCATCCTATTTGAACCAAAGGTTTGAGAGATATTGACAATTGTAGTTCGCTCGTTTAACTTTTTTTGTTTGAAAATTTATGTAAACCGTACATGTGAACTCATCTCAATTGGTACAGAGGTTATAAAGATATTGACATTTTGGTTGACTGACCGGTATCATTGGTTTACTTTGCTAAGCATACACTTATGAGCAAGACACATCCATATTGACTGGTTTAGACCTAGCTGCAACGAATTGCACCAATATATGGTGTAAATTAGACACGAATAATTGATGGTTTGTACAATTTCCTCAAGTGCGTGCTGTGGTCGATCAGCTTCGTGTGTAGACAAATTAAAGCTACTTTTGCAGAGTGGTCAGCTTCGTCATATGAATCTGACCGATAGGCTGCGTTTGTCGCAGCTTGCTACGGGCAAAAGCAGGGAGTACGTACGTACACAAGAGGATTAAAGGCCATTGGTAAGAACTGGCAGTGACACCGGCGGCACTGCTTTGCACGCAGCACAGCCATGATCAGTTGCAGTTTGCAGGTGTCCATCTCCCCTCCCTGGAGCGGGAGGACCATGCGTGCATGCCCACACACCATATATACCACCATGCATGGTCCATGGAAGAGAGCAGATCAATTCAGTACCGGAACAAATTTTTGTTTCAACCCCAGTAAACATCATGGATATATTCTCACTTGGCTTTCTCAACATGTTTTCTACACTTTATAACTCTGCTCCTTTTTACGTATTATCTATATACACAAGAGGATAAGCAAGGGAAGTTAACCCCATATATATACGGCTACACGATACTCCTACTACGTTGCAAAATTGCATGGGATCCATCCATGGAAAAGTGCAGGCAAAGCTTCTTTTGCACACTGGCCAGCTTCCTTCCACATGATGGCCTGCGCTTGTGGCAGCTTGTTGGACGGGCAAAAGCTGGTCCAGGAGAGGAGAGGAGAGTAGAGGGTTAAAAGCACTAGGTGACATTGGTGAGAACTGGCACTTCTGTTGCATGCCGCCCAACGACAGGCAGCCTCATCCATACTGCCACAGATTCGCCAGCAGCATCTCGATCTCCACGCCATGATCGATCAGTTGCAGATTGTGGGTGGCGATCTCTCTCGATCGTGGACCACGTACGCACGGCATCCATGCCCACGCAGAATTCGGAAATCCTACTATGGACTAGCAGGAGCAATCACCAAGCCTACTACACGACGTACCACCATGCATGCGTTCAATTTGTGGAAGAGAGCAGATTAATCCAAGAGCAGCAGAAAATTTGTGGTGCGACCTCAGAAACATCGCAGATTTTCGCATTGGTCTCATCGACTTTGTTGAGTATAATGTATATTAGCAAATATAAATAGCGTAGAATTCTATTATATCTTAACTTGTGCTCCAAATAAATCATTGTACTCCTATATATATATATATATATGCTCACAAGGCTTAAGCAATACAACATCGATTTTCACCAAACCCTCGCTATCCTTCTACAGACTTGTTTCCTAGAGCCATATATTGTTCATTTGAAGTATGTTGCTTGATATGTTGACACTTCAAGGAAAAAAATATAAAGCCGGGTATTAGGCGAAGAAAATCTCACCTTGGCTTGCTATAAGTCGAGTGTCGTATCCGCTTTGTGACATTCGGCTTATATTAGACTCTTTTATAAGATGTGAGCCGAGATTTTATTCATGGGCACTCAGCTTACACATAAGTCAAGATCAAAACACAAATTTTCGACGACATAAAGGCATGTAACGACCGGCAGGCGTTAACGAAGTGTCCATGTGGCACCCTTTGTATGCCAAGTGCACACCCTGGGCATGTGCTATTTATAGAGCGAGGGCCTCAGCATCCCTCGGTTTATGTATAAGCCGAGGGTTATGCTCGACGTTCTTCTCGTGCTCGGAGAACCGAGTGCAACCACGTGGTGCTTGTAAGCGAGCCCTTCATGCATATATATGACGTACATATAAACCAAGAGCTAGTGCACAACATACATGTGAACCCGAGAACCACACTCAACTTATAGTGCACGTCGTTACGGAACCGTCAACCACCTCCCTGATGGTCAAATGGTAGAAAATGGTATCGAGCCTTTTTGTAAGCCGAGATTCTTTTGGAACATAAGTTGAGAGCCATCTACAGGCCAAGTGTTTTCTATGCGGTCACTCCACCATACTATCCCCCAAAGGCGAGATTGATTTTTTGCCGTGCATTTTTCTGTACGAACTCGGCCTAAAATTCCCCAAACCGAGTAGACGTGAAAGGATGTTGAATTACTTGACAATACACGACAACGTGTAAATTCTTTTAGTGTAAGAGGTACATCGATGTCTTTTTATTTTCATATATGGTACTCCATTATCTCTGAGATGTGGGAATAACATAACCCAAAGACACACTTCCATGTACATTAAGTACAGAAAAATACATTTTTTTAATAAAAGCACACAACACGAAAAAAATTACAACTACATGTGCAAATGCATCTAGGCACCTTGTGTGTGTTTGGTGTTAATGACACATAAATATATGGACTATCACAATAAAAAGATATTTCTAGTTGCCAAAACACCCATGTACATGTGGGATCCCCATAACATGATACAAAAGAAAACACAGACAACAAGTGTTATGGGAATGGTCATGAGCTCCACCAAAGGGGCATGCCATGAAATTGAAAGAATGCAGGCCATGAGACCACCAACAAATATGAACCACATCCACATGTGACTATGATGGTGATGATCTCTGTGTTCACCGGCTAGGTAGTGCCATGACAGCTTCAGGTCGGTCAGTCCATCGGTGATGCTTGGACTAGCATGAGATTTTGAATCAACTAGCCAGACGTGCATATTTGGAAGAAAATGACTTCTTTCTTCCCTCCACTATAAACACCCCTTTCCGAATTTGGATCGAGTTAGCCCTTGAGCATTTATTTCACATCTATTCCAGAGAAACATTTCCCACTCTACCCAAGCACATTTCATCAAAATCTCGGAAATAATATTGAGGGGATTTAAGAGGAGCTAACCCTCGCAAGATCCAAGCTCAGCCCATCTCTCTGTTCATTCACTCTTGTTTTACCCCTTCCCTAATTCGGATCGGTTAGCCCTTGAGCATTTATTTCATATATATTCTAGAGAAACATTGCCCACTCTCACCAAGAATATTTCATTAAATTCTGGGAGAGATTCTTGTTGGGATTTGAGAGAGGAGCTAACCCTAGCAAGATCAAACTTCACCCTGTCTCTTTGATCTTTCACTCTTGTTTTGTTAAAGATTCAACGCTTTTCTCTTATGTTATTGTTCTTGGAGTTTGGAGATTCATAGGATTTAGGAGTCAAGGGTGAGAATCCAGTGTTGTGAATTTCTTCATAGTTCGTGAAGGTTTAGAGGCCACTGTAACACCCTGGCCACATCCATCACTTCCCGACCATTATGTTAGGCGGGATTTAGACTCTATCCATAGGCCTACACTACTTTTTCATGTATACTTTATCCTTAATCGGGCGTGCCAAGGATGAACTTCACAACTTTGAGGTTCCTTGCGATGGGCTTCATAAAAAGAAGAAATTCCTTATTGATATGAGTAGTCTATCATTCTTAAGCTAGGATGTCACAACCATCCCATCTCTCTCAAACTAGACCGCCTCCTTTCCTCTCTCCAACTTGGGCGGGGCCACCACCTACATACTTTTCTCCCGTGCGTGTGACGCCCTACGATAAGAGCGGATGTATGCGTGGAGATAATCTGGTCTGGGATGGTGCTCGCAACTGGCGGAGGACAAAGTTGTGGCAGGACAAGGTGAACGTGGCAATGGTAAGTACGATAATGACTATGAGTGTTGTTGCCTCCTTAAATTTTTTGTTCTTAACCGATCCTTAAACTTAAATCCTTACAAAAGTTTATCACAGATTCAATTAATTTTAGAACGAGTCATGGACAGTTGCCACACTTGCTGACCGGCAGTGGCTCACCGGCGAGATGTTGGGCGAGGACTGAGCCACGACCATCAGGAGGATGGTGTTCTGCCAGTGGTCGGTCGATGGGTGAGATTCCTGAGGTGAGAGGAGGAGCTCATACCGAGAGGGTCATCACGATCTAGGCGGCGCAGTCCCGATAGCCGCGGAGCGATAGAGCCAACACGGACAACCCACGTCGACAACGCCAAGGACTAGGTGTGTCCAATCTGGCGGCGACTGCGACGGGCCTAGACCCATCGATTTTAGCATCGATGATGAGAAAAATGATTGAATCGAGGTAAGAAGGAACACAAGGGGTGCTAGGGGGTGTGATGGCCGACGAAGGCAATTCGGATGACGCTAAAGTGAATGCGGCTTGAGGGGAGGGGAGGGGATTTTTTTTACTCCATAGGGTGGTGGTCGAGTACATTTAAGAGTCACGGTCGTCCTGAAGTGAAAATTTTCCTCCACTAACTGGTTTATGGGTTTGGCTAGGTGTCGTTTAAAGAAGAAATGTTAGGTTTAATCCCATACCCAGTAGCGGTGCTAGGATGAGCTCACGTCCCAGGCAAACAGTGTATATGTACTGTAGTTACAGTGTAAAATACTGTTCATCTAGTTACAATCAGCAAAGGGCAAGTGCAGCACGCCCCAGGCCAACGCCATGGCTGCCTGGGGCCTGTCTCCGGCCCTGCCCATACCAGTTGTGGGAAAGGCATAACACGGCTTATAAGGTGGGGGACACTCCTCATATCAGGCTAGTCTTTTGAGGGGAAAGAACCCAGGATCTATCACAAGTCGGTGTTACTCTCTGGTTGAACCTGATGTCGCATGCCGGTCGGAAACGCTGGTTAGCAACCCTATAATTGCATAACAAGAAAAAGACAATTTGATCTTTTTCTAACGCTTTTTAGAGATCGGTTAGAAATGTTGCAAGAGAGGAAATTATTAAGGCAAAAATTGATCAACTCCTAGAAACGTTGGCCAAAAGAGCACATGCACAAACCCAGATACAGATACACACAACGAGCAGTGGAAACTGGTACAAAGCTTCCCCTCGTGATGGTTATCACAAAGATGAGTAACTGGCCGGGGTGCAGTACATGCTGTTTGCCAAGCCCTAGGCGCTGATAGGATCCAGGGAAAGATGCAGACAAATTAAGCCTACTTTTGCACACCGGCAGGAGCTTGGCCTGCGTTTGTCGCAGCTCGCTACAGGCAAAAGCAGGTACGTACAGGGTGAGTACTGGCACTGCTTTGCATGCAGATGCAGCCAACACGGGCTGATCCATACTGCCACGGATTCGGCAGCATCTCGATGCCATGATCGATCGGCTGCAGTTTGGGGGGCGGCGATCCCCATGGAGGGAGGACCACGCAGAATTCGAAAATCCTACTCTATCTAACCACCACACCAAGGCTATGGCTATGCCATGATCAACTACAGCGATGATGATGAAGCACCTACGGGATGGGGATGATCGGAGGGGTCGCATGCAGGCTTTGTAGCCAGTGAGGTGCACAGAACAGGCAGGAGTCAGATCAGAAGTGAGTACTGCAAGCTTTGTAATGGAGATCGGTCGTATCTGCGCCGGGATCCGCTTCGGCCGCGGCATCATGCATGCGCGCGCGCCCCGGCCGGCCGGCAGCAGCGCCGTGGAACTGGCAGTGCCATTGATCACACCATTTGTGTGCCGCTCGCCTCGGCTCGATCGGCGCCGGAGATGCTGCTCCCCTCAGTGCTCTAGCTTGGTCCCCCGGCCGGCAGCGGCTGCCCTGGCCTGCCTGCCTGCCCAGGGAGGAAAGTAAGTCTGCTTTTGTCCCTGGAGACGTCGAAAGTGCTGTGTAATTGCCAACAATTTTAGTTATGTATAGATGACATATAATTGTCATGTTAAAGCAAAATTTGTTATGTATATTTTAACATGGCAACTTTGACTCATAATTACCATCTATACATAACTAAAATTGTCATCTAAAAACGTGTGGACGGAAGCGCTCCGTCCACACGTATGACAACTATCAGCGTACTATAAATATCCATAGATATGGATTTAAATACTCATTTTTTATACAAATACATGAAGTTTCAGGTGTCAGCTTGGTGGACAAGGCAACGGTACATGGCCACCTTCGACTCCGAGTGGATGGAGCCGAGGATGACCTTCTACTTGGTCACCTCCTTCGTCTAGAAGAGTGTGTCCTCCCTCACGAAAGCACACATCTCCTTCACTTGGGCTAGATCCTCATCCTCTTCCCTCGTCGGTGCCTCCCTCCTCCGGCTCGTCCTCCTCCACCTTAATCTTCTCCGGTGCCTTCGAATCAGGACTACTCGGAGGCAAGCACGTCGCAATGCGTGTGATGCGATGCACGGCGGCAACCTCGTTTGCAGCCTAAATCTCCACATACAGCTCCACCCACCGCTCCGGTGTGCGCGTCAAGTCACCTTACTGAGAAGATCCGGACATCTGTATCCGTCTCACATATAGATAAAATATGAAAAATGCCGCTCAATCCGAACGTTTCGAGCCGGATTTACCGCCTCAAATTGGATGGCAATTTTTCTTTTATCTGAACACCGACCAAGCAGATCACCCAAACGAAAGTCTACTAGTGACGCGGTGTAGATTTTATCTATTTTATAGGGGGAACGCGGTGTAGATTAGAGTACCCATTGTCACGCAGCAAAAATATATGTGCCAGCGTACGACTGGAGTTGAACTATAGAGACACACGTAGGGAATGAAAAGCACTGGGATAAAATGACACCCTATTCAAATTTGAGCTCAGGAGCATGCACAATTTTTTTTTGAGAAGACATATAAAAAAAGTTTAAAAAAATTTAATTTTTATTATGGTCAAATATGCTTAAGGGCTAGATGCTCGTGTAAAATTTGAGTTTTTTTAGACTTCTGGGGAGCTCACGGTAAAAAAAACAAATTCAATATAGAATAGTGCATGAATAGCGTCGTTTAAAAAAATTGCAAGCTTGTCTATTTTGACGCGAGCTCTCCAAATGTTTAACCTTTTTCAAAATGCACACGAACATCTCGAACGTAAGCATCTTTTATCACAATTTTTTTTATTGCTTTTTTCCATTTTAATTTTTTTATGTTTTGTCTTTCCGGATGCAGATGCATCCGGGCACGAATCGACGCTCACCTAGCTGGTAGTGCATATATATGTCACGTTTGGGCTGGGCTAGCTGGTGAACAGCTTAAATATAATAGTAGATAGATACGGCATCTAGTTATGGCTCGTGTACGTCTCTCTGGCGTGGATGTGATACTTGCTGCCATGCCACAGGCAGAAAAGTAAACGGACACTACTCATGAAGCTAGAGGACTGCAGATCAATAGGCCTGCGCAAAAATCTTTTCCCAAAAGGGAAACTGAATCCTTCACCTTGAATACAATTCAGTCGGGTGAATGATGATGTACTTTACGACTCGTACTTTTTTAGGTCCTTTTTATTCAGCATATAAAATTATTTGAAATCCATATTTGTAAAGTTTGATTAACTTTGTAGAAAAATATTTACATTCACAATACAAAAGCAATGTTATTAGATGCGCCAAGAATTTTATTTTCATATTGTACAATTGTAGGATTGTAGATATTGATGTATTTTTAATATAAATATGATCAAATTTTATAAAATTGGACTCCACATAAATCTTATATGCAAAGTAATTTTTTTGAAGGGAGTACTAGTGTACTATACTCAGGTGCTATTTTAAACCTGTTGCGAGACGTAGCTACAGCTTTGATGCCTTCGCCGCAATACTACCAGGCAGGCCTATGTGGGGAGACGGCTAGTTTCTTTTCTAACCGGTTTTCACTATTTGCAATGATTTTTTTATTTTCTTGTTTCTTTGTTATTATGGTTTTCTAATTTTTATTAACACAATTCTACATTTTTCTAAGCATCAAGATTTTTTTTATTTAGATTTCTTAGCATTTGTGTAAATATATATATTTTGATGTCTATGTTTTCCATACACATTGTACATAATATGTATATAATTAAACCTTTTTAGACATTTCGAAAATTACGAATACATGATAAAAAAATAAAAATGTATTTTCTAACAAATGTTAAATCTTTCTAAATAACAATATATAAGCTTAAAGATATGGTTTGAGAGTGCACGCATGTCTCTTCCAGCAATCCCTTGTTGAATCTGCTGCTATAATTCCCTGCAAAAAATAAAAGAATAAAATTCAGTATAATGAATGATAATACACTATACAACTCGTAATTTCTTCGGTCCCTAATTTGTAATATATAATTGATTTAAAGTCAAATTTAGTAACATCAACATTCATAATTCAAAATCAATATCTACATATACATTAAGAATTTAATTTTTTATTATATAACTTTAGAATTGTATATATTGATACCTTTTCATATAAAGTTGATTAAACTTTATAAATTTTTATATTATATATATCTTATATACGAAGTAAAAAGGATCTGAGAGAGTACTGCCCTAACGGGTGACACATATACAAGAGGGAATAGGTCTTGCATCATACTAGGGCTATTTTTCGTCCCGTGCGAGACATAGCTAGCTACTGCTTGCTATTTGGAGCATTATTACCAAGCCGGCCTGTGTTTTGACGCTAGTTTTCACTATCTACAATATCTTTCTATTATCCTATTTTTGGTTTTATGGTTTTTACTTTTTATTTTATTTTTCTTAACATATGTATACATTTTTATATGCATCGAGATATTATTATTTTTTATTTTCTACCATTTTTATTTTTTTTATTTTTTATCTCTATTTTTCAAAAAAAATTGTACATTATAGGTACATAATTAGAAAAATACACATTTAAAAAAATTGAAACACTTTTTTACATTGTACAGGTGCGACAAATATGTATTTTAACTGTGGGACATTTTTTTAAATGTAAGGCATGTTTTTCTGAATGGTGCGAAACAAGTTTATTTGAATAATCAAAACATTTTTTTTACAATAATATAACAATTTTAAAGACATTACATATGCATTTTTTGAAACACGTTAATATATTTTTAGATGTCACTTATTTATTTGAATAGTATGGAATTTTTTTTAAAATACACTAACAAAAATGTACATTATGTCTTAATTTCAAAATACAAAGTGAAAGTTTCTTAGAATAACATTAGGAACAAATATAATTGTTTCCAAATTATGAACCCTAAACGAACAAAAATAATAGAAAAATAGTGTACATTGTTTGAGGATAAAAAATGTACATGTACCAGCGTGAGTATGGGACGGTCCATTTAGACCGTCCTCACAGACGAAACAACCGCGCACTGAACGTCCGTCCTCACGTCCGCCAAGCATGCAAGCTTTGTCGGAGAAGGAGCGTTCCGGTTGGGCTGGATCATTTACCCCGAGCTTGTTTTTGTTAACCCAACTTTATTTTATTTCTCTCGTTTTTCGTTTTCTATTTTTATATTCTTAGGTCTTATTAACGGTTATTCTTTTTTTTCATACTATATGAGAAATTTTTGTTCGGTGTGATAAGCAAATCAGCGAAAAAATAAAAAAGTTTAATGTATATGAAACAAGTGTCATTCTATATAACAATGTATTTTATATGTATTACATATTTCAAACGTATACAATAATTTATGTAATGTATATTAATAAAGTTAATTAGAAAACAGTTCTACATGCATTTAAAAAATTTTAACATGTTAAAAACATATTCATCATATAAAATTAAAAAATATTCAATGTATATCAAAAAAAGTTCATTGTACATAAATAACTTATAAAAAAAGGGTCAAGATGCATTTAAAGAAATTCAGAATGTTATAAAGAAATGTTTTAAGAAAAATAATTATGAAACTGAAAAACAAACGAAAAAAATGAAACACAAAACAAATGGAAACATAAGTTAAAAAGCGAAACAAAAATAAGGAAAGGTGGGCTGGAATCCTTCTGTGAAACGACCTAAGTTTAACACACGCGCGTCCGGCAAATAATTTTTTCACGCGCCTGGATGACCCAATTGACCGTGCACGAACTGGGCCATATCAGTTTGGGAAGAGCGTTGGCTTGCAAAAGAACACGCGCGTGTTGCTCTGCTGTATTCTTATATTTGCCTAAAAAATGCTATTTTTTATATTGATTTTAGTTATAGTAATAAAATTCAAAAAAAATAGTTTAGCTTTTAAGAACATTCATAAGGTGTTTATTAAAATACTGATAGCATTCAAACAAAAATGTGGCGTTTATTACAAATTTGAAAGTTTCAAAAATATGTTACTGCGTTTTCTCAAATAAATATAATGTATTAAATGTTCACTTTACTTAGAATTATTTTCTATACCATTAAAAAATTAATATGATTTTTTATAAACAAGTAAATTATTTCTAAAATATGTTCATGATATTTTTGGAAAAAGTATAAAAACTAACAAATTAATGTTTATTCAATCTTTAATTCATATTTCATAATGTTCAGTAATTAATGTTGACTTTAAAAAAATTCTTCAAGCATTTTAAATATGTGTACCTAAAATTTCTATAATGATATATATATATATATATAATGTACATACAATGTTAGAGTACGTAAATTAAGTATCATTTAGAAATGATTTAATGGATATTTAAAAATGTTTAAAATTATTTAAATTATAATATATAAAACATGTATTTGAATAAGTGTTGATCCATATTTTAAAATTATTGAACGTGTATCAACAAGATATTACACTTATGTAAAAAAAATGTACAATGTGCAATTTAAAAGTAATGTATGGATCAAAAGTTCTAGAAATGGAATAAACCGCTCTAAATAAACTTTTTAAACCGTTCTACTCGCTGAGGACACTAAGTTGAGCGTGCCCGCTATGCCAAATTTACGGCTGAACTACAACTTGCATTGTTTTTTAGCTAAACCTCACTTTATTTATAATCTAGGGATAATAAGTGGTATACAAGAGATGTCATCGGGCTCGGGCAGCCACATGTGGCGTCCAGGACTAAGCTCAGAAGAAAATTTGGCAATTCATCGAGCGGCGTTCGAAGGTAACTTTGCAGCAGATAACTCCACTGCTTCTCCTATGGATCTCCTGACAACTGAGCTGCGAACATCACCACTGTTACTGTTGATTTCTAGAACTACAACTTGCAACCTGCAAAGATATACTACAAAGTTTGGATTAATAGTTTTTATGGGCTAATTCACTTGATCACACATTGTATAGCTCTTTTGGAGACCCACTAATTAGCGCCCTCAGTGCTTGAAATCAAAATTCGACGCTTGCGCCTAGCGGTAGGCTGCAGCCCACCAGCGGGTGCTGCTCGGTTTACTTGGTTCAAACCCCAACCTGGTTTGAAGTTTGACCGGTCGTTAGTTGTCTGTTGACCGTTTGTTGTCCCTCGTTAACTTTGAATATTAATTTCTAAAAAAATTCAAAAATTATGAATTGGAAACAATTGCGAACCTGAAAGAAATTCATTGATTTTGAAGAAAAACTCGTGAATTTTGAAAAAACTCCAGGAACCTGATTTTTTATATGAAAACTTCATGAATTTAAAAATATGTTCACAAACTAGAAAAGAGTTGATGGACTTGAAAAAACAATTGTGGCCTCCATCAATGTTTGTGCATTTGAAGAAGAGTAAAAAAGGCTAAAAGGTTAACAAAACCGACTAGAAGTTGATGTATATTAAAAAATCTGATGTATTCATAAAAAAAATATTTAATTTAAAAATCATAAAAAACATATTGAAAGAAGCAAATAAAAGATGGAAATATAAGATTAGAAAATATATAAATATACGCTGGAAGATATATATATCGCTTCATGCGTGGTTGAGAATTTCTGCCGTGAAGCTTGATACGCTCGCACAACTGTTAGACCGGCCCATGGAATGCCTGTGTGCGCTTGCCATTTTGTTTTCTCGTCTTTGTCGGTTTTCATATTTGTTGTTTGCGCTTTCGGGGTTTCCTATTTTTCCTCAGTTTCTTCCAATTTTTCATTTTATTATTTTTTAATACATAGAAATTATAAATAGTGATGTGGTACTATTTGGGACGCCATAAATATAAATAATAGTGTTGGCGTTGGCACTCATCGCAAGTAGTATTTTTTTATCACCGACGCGATATTGCTGGCGTTCGGTGTCCACGCCGGCAAGTCCCTTTTTCGCACACCATAGATATTTTTTCTCTACTAGTATCGTTCGTGATAAAAGCTCCCATTATTTCCAGTAGAATTTCCTTTTTATCTTTCTTCGAACTCCGATGACAATTGTGAACCATCCTGGTCGGATCATCATAAACGGAGTACGGAAGTTTAAAGATACTCAGTAGGGAGAGTCTGTGCCACAGATTTAATCAGGACCTTTCTTCCATGCTGAGCAAGTAAACTATCCCCCCCCCCCCAATGAACTAGTCTCTTTGTCGGGAAGTACCCAAGTAAATCCGAGCTCATATGAGCTCGGTATGAACAGTAAAATCGAAAAAAAATCAAAACAAATTCAAACAAATATGAAATTTTTTGTGGCGGACATTTGGCAAATGTTTGATATGCTTGCAAAATTTCATCACAAAATGACATTTGTGGAATACGCAGCAAAAAAAACAAAATCAGATCTCCAAGATGCTGTAAAAAATAACATTTTGGAGCATCGATTTTTTTTTCTGCGTATTCCACGGATGTTATTTTGTGATGAAATTGAGCAAGCATATAAATTTTTTGTCAAATGTTCGCCACAAAAAAATCAGTTTTTTTTTAATTTTTCCTGATTTTACTGTTCATCGAGCTTATATGAGCTCGGGTTCAATTGCTCTGCGTCCTCTCTTTGTCATGCTAGTTTGGATATTCTCGAATTTTCCCTTAGACATCCTTCCCTCCGGTGTAGGTAGACCCAAGTACTTCTCAATAAAGTAAGTGGTAATGACCTTAAGAATGGCTTTAACATGCAAATGGTCAACCATGGGACATGCCGAACCAAATAAGACAAAACAATTGTCATAATTTAAGGATTTCCCTGTTGCCCGCTCATAACATCCAAAACTATTTTTACATTGTGTGTCTGAATTTCCGTTACATATCATGGTATCATCAATAAACAAAAGATGAGATATGACATGAGCACTTCTACATATTTTGACTGGATTAATAGCACTTGTAGAAACTCCCTGATTCGGCAATGCAGAAAAAACATCAACAACAAACAAGAATAAGAATGGTGATAGTGGGTCACCTATCACAAGGGTATCTTTAGTGACAGCGGCTATTCGATCCTTTTCTTTCTGGATGGTCGATTGAATGATCAAGTATTTGTGGGCGTCTAAATTTGTTCGGTACTTTATGTATGTGTTTTATGAAGTTCCAGGGTACAACAAATGTTCCCTTAATTTAATGGTCAAACATCATTTTTGGTCCGTCACACACATAGGAGCATCTTCAATTGATCATAAAAAATTCCCCCAAAAGCGATGTATTGGGGATCCCCAATAACACTATTCTGGTTTTGATGCTCCAGCGGATCCTCAATATCCAACCTAACATACAAGACCCACTTGTCAATCTGTTGGCAATGGCATTGCGGTGCTCCAACGATGGTCCAAGGGGAGTTGTGACGATCCGTCCGTGCTCTAGCGGCGGTTGTCCGTCGATGGTCCATCATATTTTTGGTGGTGTTCTAGCGGCGGCAGTCCGACGAAGGTCAAAAGGTGGCCTAACGACAGTACTACAATGGCATGATGCTATAACGATCTGTGCCGACGGTCCGACGATTGTCCCACAGTCAGTTGAGGCGGCGCACTAATCATAGCAGTATTGTATATCATATTGAAAAAGGGCCAACTAACCCTCCATTTTGGGGGAGATAGATTGTTCTTGTTGGTGATCGAAATTGTTTTTGATGAAAGGGAAACTGCGGAAGCTATTTTTGTTGGCCGAACTCCCCAATTGCCAATAATAAATTGAGGAAAGGGATGATGTTCAAGATGCTCTAAAGATATTACTCTCCTAGTTGTTCTGAATGCCTCTCATTCTCACGTAAATGTTATAACATCTTCCTAATGCTTCTATAATCCTCCCCTCAAATTGATCATCTCATCATCATCAATCTTGTGTACTAGGCTAGTGCTACCAATATGTTGAATTAATAGAGCGACATGTCCAATGATGTGGCATATATATATACAAGGGAAATCATTGTTCACGTGAGCGATGGTTGGTGAGCATTCAACTCTTTTGTGAGTTGAAAGCTCATGAAATGGAAACTTATGATAGATAGACTAGCAAATACTATTTCAGAAAGGATGACATCAACATGAATCCTAATTTGTTTCCTCACAGAGTTCAATTTAGATGCTCTTACCCAAGTGGACTACGTTCATCCCATATATGCACACACACGCCCTAGTCACAATCAACACATTTTGTTATCCCATTAACGAACATACATATGCAAATAAAAAATGTTCATACAAATAGTCTTAGAGCAAAATAAACATATGGATCACCAGGCATAATTCCATCACTGCTATACTATGTTGGTTATGTTCTATATATATGACACAATATTCTATCCATCACTTCAGGTAATGGAATTAAACATTGCATCCCTCTGTTCAAACATAACACGTGAATTAATAAGCAAGTACTAAGAGTCGTGATGTGAAAATGTCTCAACTCTTGATAGTTCCTGAATCCTTATACCAGTTGTGACGCCCTATTGAAACCATTTGTATTACAAAAAACTAGTAATTTTAACTGGATGATGAGAACCAAAGTCATCATCATAAAGTAGAAAAGAACCAGGTAACTTACTAGTGTAGATTTGTCTTGCAGAGAGGTATCAGGGATACCATGTCTTGTAAATAGCAGCATCAACATTTGGCTGAGCGAGCACAAATTGTATAGGCATAAAAGGAGGAGTGATATCCTAAAACCCCGAACAGCTCTGAATTAAGAGCCATCTGCGACTCGATGGGCTGGGACTCCTGAGCATAGGAAGGAGGGAACTAGCTCTTGTGCACGAAAACAAGGGATTGACTCAGTTCTTGCATTTGGGCGGGCATGTCCTACAATCATAGCACACATTAACAGTTACCATAACACACACTATCGACCAATCTACCTTAACACAACATCATATGAGCAGCATTGATCAACAAGCATAATACCAATCCATCACCACTAGCACTGTCCATTGTGTTCAACACTACCACATGCACATAACACTACTACAATTATCTATCACAACATTAGCAAGCCATCACTACCACGTGCACATGCTCACATATCCATGTTTGAGTTCAATCAACAGTACCACATGCACATGCTCACATATCCATGCTTGAGTTCAATCAACAGTACCACGTGCTCAAAACGGGGTCCAGGTGACCATAAAAGCTTCGACGCAGGAAAATGCTTCAATTCCTAGGAGCTTTGTATCTCTAAGAGAAACTCTAGCAGATACGATACTTGCGGGTCGCCACAAATGGAAAATAGCGCACGAAATCACGCGCGGCGGATCATATGTGCTAAACGACATATATACATATTGGAACTATAAAGTTTTTCGCGGTACAAACAAGGCAGGAACATCGCTGGAGCTACTTAGAAGACGAAAATAAACACGCGGAAGGTCGCCAGGAGTCACCGGGGATGTAGATAGGGTGCTCTTCAGGCCGGGGTACTAGATTGGATGGAAGCGGGCCGCCGCTGTTGTGTACTCTACAATGGTATAGTGGTACGCCACTGGGCCTCCTCGAGGCGTTCCACTTCGGCATCTTCTAGCCGGATGACAACGTCGATGGCAGCACGGCGAACATCATCAACGTTGCGAAGCGCGATCATGTACGGCGTGAGGTAACAGGCGAGCTGGAGGAACCCCTCCCACGGTTCGTTCAGGGGCTCCTTTCCGCTGTAGAAGAACATCATCGCCGGGATGGTCTCTCGAGCGGGACGAAGGGGACCGCGGCCGGCGCCGTTTCTTCCACGGCCGGGACCTCCACCCGCACGAGACGCCATCTCATTGCTCATCCGAGTTGGGTAGTCCACGCGGCAGAGAAAAGAAATTGCGGCGGCGGCGAGGGGAATGGATGGGACACGGGAACCCTAAAGTTTCGACCGAGCCGTAGATATATCGGCCGAAACGCTCGTTTGCGGGCCAGCTGAAAAAAAATTGCGGACCGGGAAAATTAGGGTGGTTATATTATGGTTTGAAACTTCGCACGGCGCCAAAAAAAATCAGTATATATACGGACCGACGACGAGATGGCGCATCTGGTAGAGTTGCTCTAAGGATGTGGTGGATCAAGTTTGCTCTCCGTCTCAATGCATCTTGCTGACTTCCTTCCTTTTCGTTGCAAAACAGATCAATCATTTTAAGCACCTACCAGAAGATGTTGAGCCATTGAATGGACTGCCTTTAATCATTTTATCAGATTGAATGTATATCCCGATTTCATAAAGAAAAGAATTGCATCCGGGTTGTGTGAAATGGCACAACCACCATAGTAGTAGCAAATTTATTGCTCCTAGCTACTACCACGTCAGCATCACTACATTCATACTAGCTAGCTCAACGACTGGCATGTACGCGAGCAATGGGAGAAGAGGGACAATAGGAGGAGAAAACTGTACGTACATCTATCTTCTAACCCAAACCCAAACCCAACCGATGAAGCGATGAGCAGCAAATGATGATGGAGGCGACAATATCTGACTCGACGGGAGCATATTAATCGTTGAAGATCCAGAATAGACGCGATGGATATAGGCTAGGGTTGCCGGGCGCCGGGACCAACTCTGGCCACGCCAGTCAGTCTTGGCCTGCACACCTCGCACGCACGCTGTCTTGCTCGACCTTCCGTCGTCGACTCCGCGTTCATTCATTCCATCGACAGCGCCACCGGCCGTGATCGACGCAAACACAATCACGCAACTAGCTTCAGCTTCTTCCGGATCGAATCATTGCTGGCTTGTGGCTTGGCTGCTGCAACTGCAACCATCTTTCGGGTTTCCAAAAGCTCCTAGTCTCAACGATCGATCGATCGATCTCTCGCTCGCTAATCATCCATTATTAGTTCCACATAAACAAAATGGAACGTTGAGAGTCCACACCCGTTCGCCTACAACACAAACCCGTACATACTCTACGTCTCTACAATAATAAGACTCGATCCTATTGACGTTGATACTTGATACCATTCGTAATGCCTATACTGCTACGACTTGAGCATAATCAAACCGGATTAGATTACACTCGCTAAACCCACGCTCAAAATGCTTAGAGTTGGAGCGGAGAGGTTAGTGTGGTCATTCCACACACCGGCCGGTCTGCCATATAAGTATGTACGTACTGTACGAAATATACTCCTGATCAATGCGCGAGCAACCTCCTGGCTATCCATCCACCTCACGCGATCCCCCACAGCTCATGCCCTCCGCCGCCCGATCCACGGCCTCCATCGCCGGCGCCGCAGCAGCCACCTGCGATCACTTACCAGCGCCGCCATGTCGGGCGAGCTCTCCACTTGCTCGTCGCCCTCGTTCGCCGCCTCGCCTTCCAGCGCCAACGAGGCGCGGGCAGGAGGAGAGTCGACGCCGCTGCAGGCCGAGGCCGAGAGCAGCAGCAGCAGGCCCGCCGGCAGCGGCGGCGGCGGGGGCCTGAAGCTCCGGCGGCGGTGGCAGCGGCGGCGGCAGCAGCTGGGGCAGTGGCGCGTGGGGGACACGTGGGCGCTGGACCCGCGCGCGCGGTGGGTGCGGGAGTGGAACCGCGCCTACCTGCTGGCCTGCGCGGCGGGGCTGGTGGTGGACCCGCTCTTCCTCTACGCCGTGTCCCTCAGCGGCCCGCTCATGTGCGTCTTCCTCGACGGCTGGCTCGCCGCCGCCGTCACCGCGCTCCGCTGCATGGTCGACGCCATGCACGCCTGGAACCTCCTCACGCAGCTCCGCGTCGCGCGCGCCGCGGCCACGGCGGCCAAGCGGACGCAGACGCGCCGCGGGATTGCCGACGAGGAGCAGGCCGCCGCGGACCAGGCTGAGGCCGAGGTCGTGGCCGCGCGGAGCCTCCCGGCGTACGCCAGGACCAGGAAGGCCATGGCGCTCGACTTCTTCGTCATCCTCCCCGTCATGCAGGTGCATGCCCCTCTTCCGTTTAATTTCTTCCATGAGCTAGCTCTACAGTTAATTTCGTCTGGATTTTTTTATCTTGAAACTATACAGGAATTAATGGTGTTTGCTGCATGATCATGGATGAAAATATTGATGCAAATCATGCAACAGATTTTCTGTTACACCTCGCTCTAGTTTCTTGGTTTGTCCTTTGCTAGGAGTACCTTCAGTTCCTTTGGATTTTCTAGAGCGCCCGCTCAACTGCCGACATTCGGTTTAGTTTGTTCCTTGAGGGATCGGCTAGGGGTTAAGAAAGATGAATTTTGAGCCAGTGGATTCATTTTCAGTCATCTAATGTACTCCCTCCGTAAATTAATATAATACGTTTTAGATGACTAAAATAGTGATCTAAAACATCTATATTACTTTACGGAGAGAGTAAAACCAATGATCAAGAGTGATCTTGTTCAACCTCGTGCCTTCCCGGCCTTTCTTCATTCCTCAACCACCCCGCATGCCACCGATTGAGTCGCCTACCTTTGCCGCCATGCCATGCGATCTTTGCCCATCATCGGTCTTGCCGCCGCGACCGACCATTCCTCTACAACCAGCGAACAACCTCAAGTTCTTCGGCGAACCTGCACTTCCTCTCCTATACCCCCTTTTCTTAAGGTATCCTCTCCTATACCCCTAAGACAAACCCAAAGGTTAAAATTTCGATGAACTTGCACCCCTAAGAAAGATCCGGTGACTCGGGCAGTGGCCATATAGCTAATGTGTGGTTAGTTCGCATGCATAAAAATGTGATGCATAATGAAAATGCAGCTGGTAATCGATTATCAATCACTGAAAAAAAAATCCCAATCAGGAAAATAAATAACCCTCCCCCACCCCACCCCACCCCACCCACGAGTCCACAACAATACCATGGCATCTCATAGTCACGTCGCAAGTGCAATAACTCGAGCTATACACGCCACACATCATCTTGACAATATATATACTTAATCATTTATCAGTTCATCAACCCCTAGCTAAACCCATTTAATCACAATGGAGTATATCTATCTTAATCACCAACAAACTTGGAAAACAGTTTGTCCTTTAAAAAAATAAAAATGATCTGCAAACCACTGTACGGTGCAGTGACACGCCACCTTATCTCACACCTCAGCGCAGTAAGTACGGCACAATCACAGAAGGGGAATATTCGCACATAAACTCGATAGTTGTTCAAGAGCTAGCGTGCCTGCGGTCCCTGTGGTCCGTCCGATCGATCAGCTCGTAATAAGTCGATCGTAACACGCATACGTCCAAGCGGTCTGCACAGGGCCACGCCTGCTGCTTGGAGTTAGTTTCCGTGGCTGGCTCTTCACTGCATCGTCGCCTTGCGCACCGATCGTACGTACGTATACCATTCGCATGATTCAGCCTGAACAAAGAACATGCATGGCTTGGGTGATCGAGCAGAGGTACGTACGAACGTAGAAAATAATAGTACTGTATCCGCTAGACTGCTTACCGTGCTGCAGAATGCCAGCATGTGGGCTGAAAGCCTGAAACTGAACGTACAATCTTCTTCAGCCGTGGGTGGGTAGGTTGGCACGTACCCATCACCGTATTCAATCCCGCGCATATCGTCGATATCGATCGATCGCCATGCCAATCTCAGAAACATAATAATTATACTCGCACGCGTGGCGCATGTCGCATTACAGAGGAGATACCCAACCCCCTTTCACCAGTCAAACACACTACAGCCAATATATACTTAACTTTTGTTGTTTTAAAAAATGCACTTAACTAACTTAGCAAAAATCACCTACTATGTGATGGTTTGTACCAAAAATTCCAATAAACCCACCACTTTGGAACTGAGAGGCATCTAACAATAAAACTGATAGATGGGGGTCGTCTATCAAACTGATGTGACAAAGACTAACCCTAGTTAATATTTAACCCGCTGAGGTGGATGGGGTCCCAACTGTCAACCACACCTCTTATTTTCTCTCTCTCTCTCTCCCTCACCACCGCTCCTCCCCTTTCACTGCTTCGGGGAAGAACAAGATGTTCCTCTGGCTCCTCAGACTCCACAGACTATGGTGCAACGGCGCGAGTGGAGCAATGGTTACTTTTGCGCTCTCTCCATGAGGAACCTCGAATTATCCAGGCGGTCTGGGCGGAGACGACATCGTGGGGGCAACTGTGGCACCCTGGAGCTAAGACGATGGAGCAACGAGAGATCATCTGCAAAGATAATTCATGCAATCAGCGATGCCGCGAAACCCCACAACCTCAAGGGCACCCGCTACATGGTGGCCCTCATCGCATGGCATATTTGGATGGAGCGCAACGCATGCACTTTTAAGGGAAAGTTGGCAAAGGTCGAAGACATCCTGGCAGCCTGCAGAAGAGACATGGAGCTATGGCGCCTTGCCGGCACCAAGTGCATAGAGCTACCCTTTGGGGCCGTAACATGAGATATCGCCATGAGGACCCTGTGTTACCCTCTCTTGTACTATGTCACCGAACCCGACCATATGATCACTTGATCATTTGGTCCATTTTGTCACCCTTTACCTGCTTAATTCAATAAAAAGCCAGCGGAGCTGGATCTTTTAAAAAAGCCTGCTCCGGTGAGCATCGGCCAACCGACGAGGTCCATGTTGGATCTCCTTGCGCCGTCTCCTCCCTAAGCACGAACCCGCCGTCCTCCATGGTCAAGGCCATATTGAAGCCGACACTCACGACCCTGCAGGGGCATCCACCATCACTGAATCATTCCCATCATCACCAGTGGAAGCATCGCTGTGAAAAGGAGAGTCTGACGCGGAGCTCATGAATAATAGTGGAGGCGGAGGAAGGGATGTGCTTGATCGATCGTCGGGGGGTCGGAGTGGAGTGTGGTGATGATGGGGAAGTGGCCTGCATGACAGGCGCCGTTGGGGTCGGAATGGGGTGGGTTATGACGGGGATGTGGCCCGTATCCGAAGCCTGCTCGAGGAGGTCGACCTCGTCGTCTTCCCTGCATCCGATCAGGGTGGCCTGCCAAGACAAGTGTCCACCCAACCAGTTGTTGCTCGCCAGTCCCGACCTCTAGCACGAGGTTGACTCTGAGGTCGACAAGGACGAGGATATCCAGCCCCCGCGAAGTGCACAACGGTGGTTGTGGACCACTTTTGCCCCCCATCGTCGGAAAGCCGAAGGGGCTTGGGCTTGGGTAGAGAGAGATGTAGCTAACAAGTGGGACCCCTTGTCCATCTCAGCGGGTCAAACATTGACTAGGATTAGTCTTTGCCACATCGACCTGCAGACACCCCCTACTCGCCAATTTTAACCGTTTAGATGTGAGTATTGACACGTTCAAAAAAAAAAGATGTGAGTATTGACGCTACTATAGATTAATTTTATTTGTTACTCACTTGCCGTAGAAATGGTGTTTTTTGGTAAAAGCGGCGGCAATCTGTTAACCTGATCATAAACATTAGTTAAGTAAAAAAAGACCACAAACATTAGTTTTGAGCAATTTATTTGAAAATACTGATTTTTGTATCTTGTTGTCGCAAAAGTAAAAAATTCGGATCGTATCGTGTCGCGGGGTACACGTACGCAGCATAACAATGAACGATCTATGTTTCACACGCGCAACTGATCAGTTATATTTGGATGCAGGTGGTGGTCTGGGTGGCGGCGCCGGCGATGATCCGCGCGGGGTCGACGACAGCGGTGATGACGGTGCTGCTGGTGGCGTTCCTGCTGGAGTACCTGCCCAAGATCTACCACTCCGTCTCCTTCCTCCGGCGGACGCAGGACCAGTCCGGCCACATCTTCGGCACCATCTGGTGGGGAATCGTGCTCAACCTCATGGCCTACTTCGTCGCCGCCCACGTACGACGTCAGCCAGCCCCTCTTCTGCTCCATCAATTTTGCAATGGATGATGGTCGGAAACACCGTGATGGATTCTCTGTGGTTTTTCAGGCGGTGGGCGCGTGCTGGTACCTGCTCGGGGTGCAGAGGGCCACCAAGTGCCTCAAGGAGCAGTGCCTCCTGTCCGGGCCGCCGGGGTGCGCGTCCGGCCCGCTGGCGTGCGCCGACCCTCTCTACTACGGAAGCGGCGGTGCCGCCTCCGCCGCGGCGTCCGTCGTCGTCGGCGACAGGCTCGCCTGGGCCACGGACGCCATGGCCCGGAGCACGTGCCTCGTCACCGGCGAGAAGTACCAGTACGGCGCATACAAATGGACCGTGATGCTGGTGGCCAACACGAGCCGGCTGGAGAAGATGCTGCTGCCAATCTTCTGGGGCCTGATGACGCTGAGCACGTTCGGGAACCTGGAGAGCACGACGGAGTGGCTGGAGATCGTGTTCAACATCATCACCATCACGGGGGGCCTGATCCTGGTGACCATGCTGATCGGCAACATCAAGGTGTTCCTGAACGCGACCACGTCCAAGAAGCAGGCCATGCACACCCGGCTGCGCAGCCTGGAGTGGTGGATGAAGCGCAAGGAGCTCCCCCAGAGCTACCGGCACCGTGTCCGGCAGTTCGAGCGGCAGCGGTGGGCGGCGACCCGCGGCGTGGACGAGTGCCAGATCGTGCGCGACCTCCCGGAGGCCCTCCGCCGCGACATCAAGTACCACCTCTGCCTCGACCTCGTCCGCCAGGTGCCCCTCTTCCAGCACATGGACGACCTCGTCCTGGAGAACATGTGCGACCGCGTCCGCTCCCTCATCTACCCCAAGGGCGAGACCGTACGTAATAAGCTCCTTACTCGATCCATCAATGGCGGCATGCATGGAATGAAACTAACTAACTAAATGGTTTGTGTTTGGTGGTGTTAGATCGTGCGGGAAGGGGACCCGGTGCAGAGGATGGTGTTCATAGTGAGGGGGCACCTGCAGTGCAGCCAGGAGCTGCGGAACGGGGCGACGAGCTGCTGCATGCTGGGGCCGGGCAACTTCACGGGGGACGAGCTGCTGTCGTGGTGCCTGCGGCGGCCGTTCGCGGAGCGGCTGCCGGCGTCGTCGTCGACGCTGGTGACGCTGGAGAGCACGGAGGTGTTCGGGCTGGAGGCGGCGGACGTCAAGTACGTGACGCAGCACTTCCGCTACACCTTCACCAACGACCGGGTGCGGCGGAGCGCGCGCTACTACTCGCCGGGGTGGCGCACCTGGGCCGCCGTCGCCGTGCAGCTGGCGTGGCGACGGTACAAGCACCGAAAGACGCTGGAGTCGCTGTCGTTCATACGGCCGCGGCGGCCGCTGTCGAGGTGCTCGTCGCTGGGCGAGGAGAAGCTCCGGCTCTACACCGCCATCCTCGCGTCGCCCAAGCCCAACCAGGAGGACGAGTTCCAGTTGTAAATTTATGTACCCTGTCGGCCGTGAGCTGCGCTTGACACGGATGCACCTACGTGCCTTGTGCTGGCGGCGTTGTACAGAGAAGAAGTGAGCTGCAGACAGGAGTCGGCACTCGGCAGTGGACGAAGCGGTGGATATGAATTGTGAGCTCGTACTGTGTACTGTGTGTGTATGAAGATGGACAGTTAAGTCATAGATTATCCTGTGAAGAATGGAACATCCAAAGTCGTTGTAGTATAGTGGTAAGTATTCCCGCCTGTCACGCGGGTGACCCGGGTTCGATCCCCGGCAACGGCGCTTTTTTGTTTTTAAAAAACGCATCTTCTCGCGAAATACGTGTAGCATTATTTTTTAGAGCCACTTTTTTCTTCTTCTTGCGGGGGCATTTTTTAGAGCCAGCCACTGCAAGTGCTTCAGATCAGCGACTATTCTTATTCTTTCTACTGTCTTAGAATTAAGAAAGAAAGAGAACAGGAGCGACTATTCTCTTATTCTTTCTAGTAGAAAAAAAGAAAGAAAGAAAGAGAAGAGGAGCGACTATTCTTTGAAAGAGAAAGAAAGATCCCAAAGATGAGCGCCGACTATTCCTTCCTTTTCTGTCGACCGGTTCAGGCGTGACTTGCGAACGCCCCACGCCGCCCTTGCGCCCACCACCACCACCATCGCTCTCCCCATTTCCAGATTCGCATCCACGACGTCGTCACGCGCCCCACCAGACCACCAGACCCCCACCGCACCGCTCTGCCGAGTCTGTCTCGCCATAGTCATCGTCCACACACACCCCAATCCATCCATCCCTCCGGAACACTCGCTGTCCTCCACCAGTTTTCCACGCCCGCACCGCACCCAAAACCCGCCACAAACCCACTCCAAATTCCCCGCCGGCCGCCCGCCCCCTCCTCTCTCCGCCGGCTTCCCCTCCCCTTCCTCCTCTCCGGTACGTCCCAACCCCCTCCCCTCCACCCCGCCGCCCCTGCAGATCCGCTTGGATCTCCTCCGCTCCCGCCAAGCACGACGAGCTTCCTTCCCCTCCCCCGCCCCCGTCACCGCCCATAGATTCCCGAGGTAGCAGCATTCCGCATCGAATTTGCATCTAGGGAGATCCCCGAGACGTTCTAAGCGCTCTTGCGGGGGGGAGGATTGGATCCCAGCGCCCACCCCACGGGCCGGCCCGGCCGGCCGTCGTTTGCTGCTGGGTGGGTTGCTCACCTTTACTTTACGTGCAGATGCAGTTTCTTATTAGTGGGCGCTGCTTTATTGCCACTATTGGGGAGTTCGGGATCTGGCCACCGCATTTATCACTCGTGGAGTTCGCTCTGCTCTCTGCTGCCGCTAGCATTTATCACCGCCGTCCTTGTGCCAGGGGAACGGCCGACATCGGGATAGCTCCACCCCTCCTCCGCCGGTCTTCAGGCTGTCTCTGTTTCTGCTTGCTCATGGGAGTTTCTCTTCTCTCTTGCTGCTTGCTAGGAGTGGTTTTATTTTTTCTTTTCTTTTGGGTTAAGAGTGGGCGCCGGTCTGATGACTCGTTGTGATAGTTTGGTTAGGGGTTCCGTTGTCATGATTGCTGCGTTCAAGATTTGATCGCTGACATGCTGAGAACCATCTGTGTCTATCTCAGTTAAGCCTGTAGGTTGTATCTTTCAGGATTTATTCACTAATTATCAGGCTTTTTATCATTTGCCATCACGAACAGCGGCATGCATTTCTGGTTTCCTTGCAACTTCTAGACTTGTAGATACTCACTGCCAACTCCAAATTGGGCATGTTAAATTATCTGCTAGTTAGTCGGAACCATCTTTTATGTTCACTTCTTCTTCCATTAAGGCTTTATTTATGGATGACATCTTTTTGTGGCAGGCTTTTACTTGTCATTTATTTTGGTTATCTTTGTTATACATTCCATGGAGCAGCAAAATGATAAGTGCATTCTTTGCATAGTTTTTGCAAACTGCTATTCTGTACTAAGCCATTTGGTATGCTTATGTTTCGGTCTCAATTAACGCTGCACATCTCATTTCTCCCATCACAGGTGACAGTCTAGATGGCTCCGTTGGTTCTGGGAATGTGAGTTTCAGAAAAGAGTAAGTGTTCACATTTTAGCACTGCATGATGAACGGTTCAACCGGTTCATTGGGGAATCATGCGAATGGAAAACAAGTGCAAAATGTTGATCCTCCTGGTCTTTCAAATTTCAACAATGGACCAAGACACCGTCCATTGAATGCATGGAGACGCTGCCGTGGTGTATTGTGTTTGGTGATTATGCCCGTGACTGCATGCATGATGATGGTTTACCTAGCCCCTGTGACTACCTTCGTTGTACGGTTGTTCAGTGTGCATTACAGCAGAAAGTGGACATGCTTTCTGTTCGGGATGTGGTTAGCCATGTTTCCTTTTTTGTTTGAGAAAATTAACAGGACAAGGTTTGTTTTCTCTGGTGAAAAGGTGCCCCCCAAAGAGTGTGTCTTGCTGTTTGCTAACCACAGAACTGAGGTAGACTGGATGTACTTGTGGGATCTTGCGTTGAGGAAAGGCCGTTTGCAGTCTATCAAGTACATCCTCAAGAAAAGTTTGATGAAATTGCCAATTTTCAACTGGGCATTTCACATTATTGAGTTTATTCCAGTAGAGCGGAATTGGGAGGTTGATGAACCACTAATCCGAAGAAGGCTTTCTGGATTGAAGTACCCCAAGGATCCCCTTTGGCTGGCAGTTTTTCCAGAAGGCACTGATTATAGGTAAGATCTATTTCTCTAAAGTATATTACTAAATGTATATGACCCTGCTGGATCATTTGGGCACTCATTCCAGTCAACTGAAAGTACTGCTGAATATTCACCTTTCAATATTCCAACAACAACAACAACAACAACAAAGCCTGTCAATCCCAAACAAGTTGGGGTAGGCTAGAGTTGGAACCCATAAGATATCGAAACCAAGTCATGGCTTCACCTTTCAATATTCCATTCATACAAATTTTTGGGTCCCACAACTGATTGAGGATACGGACTTCGCGTTCTCTAAAATGAATATTAATTGTTCTTTTACACGTACAATAGCATTTTTCATCTGTTTTTTTTCATGTTCTGTACTTCTTCCTTTCTCTTGATGTGGATACTGATTCATGCTAATGTTTCAGTGAGAAGAAATGTATCAAAAGTCAAGAGTATGCGGCAGAACATGGTTTGCCTATTTTGAAAAATGTCCTCCTTCCCAAGATAAAGGGTTTCAATTGCTGCCTGCAGGAGCTGAGGAGTAACTTGGATGCTGGTAACCATCTTCCTCCCACCTTCATAACGCTCCATGGAGTTTATCACTTCAGTTCTTTGATGTAGCATTTGCAGTAAATCATTGCAATTTTCTGAATGTTAGAATTTATGCATTCATCAGATATTAGCGCGTCACACTTGACTTCTTTGGTCTGTTCCAATTATGTCTGTTCACATTGTTATTAGTTATACCTTCCTATCTCCTTTTCCCAAAAACTCTGTTTTATGAAAACAACATTCCAGCTCCAGGTATCCCAGAAGGTTATCTGTTGCCGATGTTCCTAAAATCACTTAGTGCAGTTGACTTGCACTGGTAGATCTCGAACATGTGACTTGCTTGAAGTACTTATTATGGAACATCATATTTCTATGTAGTCGACAATAAACTGCTTTGCAACATTTACTATTCAGGATTCACTCTTATGTAGTCGACAATGAACTGCTTTGCAACATTTACTACTCCACATTTAGGATTCACTCTTATGGTCACACGACGTGCATCGTTCTTTATGAAATGCAGTTTACGACATCACGATCGCATACAAGCACCGGCTCCCAACGTTCATGGACAACGTGTACGGGGTTGACCCTTCTGAGGTCCACGTCCACACCGAGATCATCGAGGTCTCCGACATACCGACAGCAGAGGACGAGGTGTCCGACTGGCTCACCGAGAGGTTCAGGCTGAAGGACGAGCTCCTGTCCGACTTCTCGACACATGGCCACTTCCCCAACGAAGGGACCGAGGAGGAGCTGCCGATGCTCAAGTGCATCGCGAACTTCGCGGCGGTTATTGGCATGACGGGCGTCTTCATCTACCTCACCCTGTTCTCGTCCGTGTGGTTCAGGATCTTTGCGGCGTGCAGCGCGTGTTTCCTCACGTTTGCGACTCTGTACTCTGTACATGCGCCCCAGATTGTGTGTTTGCCGGAGGCTGGTGTACATGCCAAGAAAGCTTGACCTTGGCTGTGTAAGTTGGAACTGGAAGCTGTGTATCAGCGTGCGGCAGAAAGATGTTTACTGCTTATACGCGGCTCGTGGCAGTTTTTTGTATGTGTTGTGTGTATGATCAGTTGCATCTAAAGTTGGGTAGGACTATTTGAATTCGACTCACATGGGTTAGTTCCGTATTGGCACCGTATGAAGCGCGCTTCAAAATATCACGAATGCTGTCAAAATATTGGCAGTTTTCATTTTCTTCTTTTAGGTTTTTGTTCTAATAGTTACACTTAATTTGAGGGACTGAAACACAAGTTTGAGTTAACATTACATTACAAAGTTCTTACACAAGGGAAGAAAAGTCAACTAGGCCCATCTCATATCATAGTTGTGGGGTGCAACAAAGTGGTGGTGGAATCAGACTGCTCAAATGCTATTGATGCCATGAAGCAAGATGACTTCTATCTTGGATAAGATGCGGTGATCGTTCTGGAGTGTAAACAACTATGCTTGGAGTTTGGTTCGGTTGAGTTTTCTTTTTGCCCAAGGGAAGCTAACCAGATAGCACATGAACTTGCTAAGGATAATTTTGAGAAACGATCTTCTTGTAGTTGGGACGAGGAAGTTCTTGACTTTATTTCTCCCTCTCTTGTAAATGATCTGACAATTATTTGAGGAATAAAGTCTTTTATGTGGTAAAAAAAGAAGTCAACTAGGCACATTTCATATCATAGGTGTTCAAAGTTTGTCGCTTTTCAACAACATACTAACTGAACCGACTAATTAACAACTAAATTGTCTGACAACTTGGAGCATCTAGTCAAAGCGCGGGTGGCATAACGCTCATCACATGCCTACTTATATGACATAGCAATTTCTTATAGCCAACAGTTGGCTATATTACCGATTAGATGAGTGTCTGCCTGTCTATGCGATTGACGTGAAAAAAAAAGCCTAGGAGGGTGAATGAGAAAAGAGGCGAAACTCCCCCCTCCCTCACGCAAACGGTTGATGACGGAGCGTTCTTCAAACTTCAAAGCAATGCTCCACGACCTCTAATATGAAGGCTCTTCGGATCGATTTGGATTGCCCTCTAAGGGCTCGTTTGGTAGGCCGGGATCCACCCGTGATCCCCTTAATTTCCCTGGGTAGAAAATCCTGGTCTTAGGACACCAGGAGAGTTTTCCCATCTCTGCACCTACCCCCGATGGGGTTTGCTGCCCTGGAAAATATTTCCCGGCCTACCAAACGAGCCCCAAATATCATGGGACTCAGCTAAATCATCATATAAGCGGTTATTGCTATTAACTTGATAGACGACTCTGATAGTTCGATGCGTAGCAAATCTTTTTTCATTCAATCTAAAATGAATCAGATTTCTCTATTGAAAGATAAAGAAACAAACAAAATAGCATCGAGGGTTCTACAACCCAAAATAAAAACTAACTAAGAGAAAAATATGCTTGGGGGGGGGGGGTAAATTTTTCTTAACCCAGCTTCTGCTGCCGCATGCACCATTATCCTTCAGAAACAAAATAAAAAAACAAAGTCTAGGTTAAGTAGAGGCAGATTATTAGGAACTGAAGTGTGGTTTTTAAATAAAAAATGAAACATTATCGTATTACTCGCGGTAGCACGAGAACCATGCTGGATGCAATGCAGGAACATGATAATGTACATCAGTACCAACATCATGCGATTCAGAGATATTTTTGGCTATGTGTTATTAGCTATACTTGAATTTTGTATGCTTGCGAGGTTGATAAGTCACACTAGAATCACCACACAAGGGAACCAATTCAGCTGTGAGCGGGAAAAGAGCAAACTGGGGCTGGATGGAAGCGCACCATTAGAATTGTGAAGGTGATATCGCTCTCTTTGAGAACTGGGTGAGAAGAAAATTAAATAATTAATAAGAACTAAAAATTAATTAAACAACCAAGTCGTTGTAGTATAGTGGTAAGTATTCCCGCCTGTCACGCGGGTGACCCGGGTTCGATCCCCGGCAACGGCGACTTTTTTTACTTGCTCTTCTGGCCTTTTCTTTCTATTTTTTAAAGGAACTTTTGACTGGTTTCTTCTTTCTGAGGGGGTGCTTGGCTGGAATTTTTGCACGTTTCTTTCTAATTTTCTTTTGTGTTTCTTTCTATTTTCATTTTAGGAAGAAAACACGAACACTCTTCAGTTCTAATTCCAGCAACGGTTTTTGGAAAGCAATGTTATTCGACAAGCATTTCTTTCCGATCCCCACCAACGGTTCTCTTTTTTTTTATTTGGTTATTTGACCTTTTCCATCCCTTGCTTTGGCTATTTCCCCCTTGTTTCATACCCTTTTCAATATGTTTTTTCTGGATATTTTTAGAAAGCAATTGTTGCTTGACAGACATTTCTTTCTGACCCCAAGCAATGGTACAATTTTTTGGAAAGCAATTGTTGTTCGATAGGTATTTCTGTGTTTTTTATCCTTTTTGATCTCGGCTATGGTAAGCAACGACGGTTTTTTTAGAAACCAATTGCTGTTCGACGCGCATTTATGATAATTTTACCCTTTTCGATTTCGGCTACTGTACGTTATATTAGAAAGCAATTGTCGTCTGAGAGTGTTCCTTTCCTGTTTTGAAACGGAACAGAACACGAACACTCTCAGAATCTCCTTGCAGTCGGTTCCGTCGAGTCAATAAGAGGCGGGGCATGCCGAGGTTTGAAGCCAACACGCTCCATTCTCATCTCGCGCCGGCTAGAAGCTCCATCGTGCTTTGCTCGTGCCGCTGTCGAAGGATGGACGAGATGGCTTCGTCGATGATGAAGCAGATCGACGACTCCACCGGCGCGGCCGTCCGTCCTCAGGGCTGTGTTCTCGCTCTCCCATCGCCTCCTGTTTTGGCTGGCGACAATGAGGAAGCAGAGCCGGTTCTTCAGGACGGAGAACACGCGGCAGGTTCCGATGAAGAGGAGGACGAGTCTTCTGATAGCGATGATAGCAACTCCTCCTCCGAGGAGGAGGAGAGCGACGACGAGGTCGAGGTGCCTCTCAAGATCGACACACGAGTAGGGATTGCGGCAGGTGGCGTGAGGGCGTGGCCGCGGCGGTTCGCCTCTGAGGGGAACACTGTCGGCTTCTTGGGCGTCGCCGTCTCGGTGGCGCCGGCTGATGGTCCGGCCGGCGGTCGCCAAGAACAAGGGGGAGGCAAGGGGATCTTGGTGCTCTACCGCTACACCGAGTTTGAGGTGGCAGACGACGGCGTGGAGGTAGAGGTGTCCAAGAGCTCGAAGTTGCACTACCTCCGGTTCGCCATCCCACCAGCCGGCGACATGGCGGGCTCGCTCCAGTGGGCCGGGGCATCGTTGTCACCGCTGCTATACCCCGCCCTCCACAACGGCAAGCTCCAGGCACTATGGTCCAGTCTGATGAAAACTGTGGTCATCCCGCCGCGGACCACGCATCTTAAGCTGATCGCCGACGTTGGCATCCTCCAGCTGGAGGATTATAGGAGGGAGTACATGGGTCGCGTGAGCGCAACGCTGGAGGGCATGATAGAGGAGCCATGGCCCGGGTATCACGTCGGGATGCAGCTGCGCCTGCCGGAGCCCGTGCACGTGCAGTGCGTGGCGAAAGCTGAAGCCAACTGTGAGCGGCCGACGAAGCGGAGAAAGGTCGTCGCAGAGGATGTCACCGGGCAGGAGTGCGCCGTCTGCTTCGAGATTTTGGACAGTGACCTCGTCGTGTGGCCGGGATGCTCATTGCCCCATGTCTTCCATGGTGCGTGCTTGAAGCTCACCCTGGAGTGGAGCGAGATGTGCCCTCTCTGCAGGCGCAGGCTCTCGGCTTCGGATGTGCAAGCCTAGGGAATGTGCCTTCCTCCTGCATGCAACCTGAAGTGTGGAACATTTCTTAGATTTACTTCCGTTTGAATAATGTCGGTTTTGTTAAAAAGGATCGCAGTCTTTAGATGCATGCCCGTTCTTGATTGTATTTGGGCTGAAGATACTGTTTGTACCAACTTTTTTTGTTTAATCGATGGAGATATTTTTTCTAAGAAAAAAGAGGTTTCCCTCTCCGATTTTATATAATGAAACCAAGTCTCGAAACTTGTATCTCTCCAGAGCTGGCTAGGGAAAGGCGAATTGAGAGGAGAAAATCTGCGATGCAGTCTTCGACGAATCCTCATCCGCATGGGCCTTGTGCTCGCTGGTGGGAGAGGGGTCACAGGGATTTTCTTCTGGCAATGTATAGCAGTAATCTCGGATTAGGCCTCGTAGCTAGGGTTACAGCCGTGCATAGTGCCGCTATTGCGATGTTGACGTCGGTATCAAATAATCTGTCTTTGGAACATATTCCATTAGTTCATAATACGTTTGATACTATGCTAGAACTGTATTAAGCGGAAACATTAATACAGGTGTGGTATACAAACAACCAGGTCCCTAGTAAACCCTAGTATACTAGTCCATTGGACGATTGATGATCAAGGTTTCCTGATCATGAGACAATGGCGTCTGTTGACAATGGAGTCGTATCATTGGATAATGATATGATGGACATACACCCACCAGAAGTGTTGCGATGTGATCAAGTCACATAGTTCGACATTGCGATAACTATAACGTAGTGACCAGATCCTTTGACCGTAATGATCATACGTAATTGTCATCTATGAGGAGACTTTGATTTGTATCCCACCGCCTGACTGAATATATGAATAAATTTTATGATCGTTTGAATGAGGACTTTATTAGTGTGTCTTGCATCTCGCGAAGACAATTATTCATATTAGTGAGAAACAAGTCAGTTGTTCTCCTTTTATGAATGATATCTATTATGGTCACATTACGATTATGGATGAGCTATTCTTATATTGATGATAGTTGTTTGATCATTTATAAGAAATATTGTAATGCCAAGAAATATCCAGGCTTAATAATGACACTACAGTTTAAGTCATGAATGGTATGATGATGTCTTAAGATACTTGATCTCTTGACATATACAAACCATGCTTTTGAGGTGAGATGACTAAAACCTCGCATTCTGGTAAAACAGATTGTGTACTGATTGTTGAATATCATACATCATGATGTATCGTATGTCAACATGTGGTGAATTTCATTATTTCGTGAACTTCGTATGTGGACTTAGATGAATATTTGTATTCACTAATGAAACATAAGTCTGAAATAATTTGATATGATCAAAAGGGATTTCAGAGTAAAGATGGATATTAAATTAACAAGAAAGACAAGTCTCTACGATTTGATCAAAGTGACAAATGTTTTGAGTTAGTCTTGGGCATAAAGACTTGTGTGAAAGTTGTTCCACAATTTGCAATGTCTTGAGACACTTCAATATGATTGACGTGCATGAACATTGTGATCATATTCTATGAAAAAGTGTATGGTCTAAGTTATCTCTTACCAAGTTACGTTATTATTGTTTAGAGTTATTAATTTAATATGCAAACACTCACTTCAGCATAGGGAACCATCTGAGTTCGTGGAAACTAACACTATATATGTCATGGTATATTGTGGTTTCTAGGAAGCTTGATTTATGTAAGATAAATTATCTTTGTAGTGTATCCTTAGACAACTATGGATGCATCTTCCACAACTAGAACCAAAAGGAGCAAAACTTGTATTGCTATGTTTGGTGTTTGTCAAGAATTGTTCTTGATAAATGTGGTAATGGAAGAAAAGTGAAAGTTCAACCAAGGTAATTGACCTTGCCTCCAAATGTCAGAGTAGTGGAACGGAATATGTTCTGGAAGCAAAGCTCTACAATAAGAGGAGAAACTAATGATAATGATCATGATTTTTCTGATGGGAGCTTTTACTGAGAAAGGTAGGATTCAAGAATATATATTTGCCCTTGATGCAAAATGATATTCATGATTCACTTGTCATGTTAATGGAACAAGACATTCCTACGAACTACAAAGAAGCGATGGTGGACCTAAGTACGAGATATGACTATGAGTCATAAAATCCTATGTTGAGTTACATTTAAGATTGCTTGAATCTTATCAAGTAAGGAGGTTACTTGATATTCACAATAACTTCAGAGTTATGAGGAATAAATGTGAACATCAAAGGGACGTCAAGATTGGTTTGTCACAAAGATTGTTTCTGACAAATTCAATGGGTTGACTACAATGTGTAGCAATGCTTGAGTCAAAGGGATATTCACTACGATTGATCCAGGATTGTTATCAATACCGTGACTTCCTCAAATCCTGTATTTGAAGAAGTGTTGTAATTGGTACAACAAGAAGGTTTTGAAAAAACATATGGATACTAGTGTCTCGTAAACTGAATTCTCATTTTGATGGATGATCAAAGGATTTTGGACTTAACCAAAATATTGAGGAAACATGCATTTGCATGAAACTGAGTGGGAGCTGAATAGTTTCCTGAAACTTAATATGTAGATGACATATTTTGAGTGGGAGTTATGGGAGTATTATCCTAGGCTTATATGTAAATGACATATTTGAGTAGGAGCCATGTGGTTAGTATCCTGAACTTAATATGTGTCTGACATATTTAAGTGGGAGCCATGTGGATGTTATCCTTGTCTTATATGTGGCCGACATATTTGAGTGGGAGCAATATGAGTGTTATCTAAAGACTTAATATGTGCATGACATATTTGAGTGGGAGCATGATAACATTCTCATATATGGATAACATATTATGAATGGTGCAGTTTGTGTTAATGATTATTTGAATCGTTCATAAATGAAGATGAATAAAGTATTAAGCATTGAAGATCTATTAAGATAGATATGTGTTTAATAACATTGAGTCGTAATACTTTCCTCGATAAGATTCTGAAGGAGTTCAAAATGGGACAAGTCAAGAAGTGGTCCTTACTTGTATATCCAAGAGAAGTATTGAGTTAATCTCAGTACAAGAACAATGGTTAATGGTTAATGAGAGAAATGGATGTGTTGGATCCTCTATGCCTTTGTCATAGGTTCTTTCATATAAAACCAGAGTTATGTACTCGACGTAATGTGACCCAAGTTCTTAGTAGTAAGAACATGTTGTGATATGATTTATGAGTAAATCATTGAACAAAGAGTTAAGTTTATCCTTCAGTGTCTGGAGAGAACTGAGGATACATCTCAAATTTGAAAAAGGATAGTGGACTTGACCATAAATGTTATGCTGGTTCAAGTTTTGACACTAACCTAGAAAATTGAGATATAATACTAATGAATGCCTAAGTTGAAAGAAACATGGTTAGACATCAAAGTTGCATACAATGCACTAAGGATTGAATCTACATTGATGTGGCTGCTTTAGAAGTAGCAGGAGTTATATTATGGCTTAAGAAGTTAGACTTCTGATTGAGTGAGTTTCAAGTGTGCATGACTATGGGAAAGTCCGCGTGACCCACCGGATGTCATTGCTATGACACAGCAAACGAAGTCTCACTTCACCGCCAAAATATATACCTCATCATTATAGTGGATAATGAAGGAATGTCAAATTAGGTGACATTATGATTTGCAAAAGGACATACGGTTCTGAATGGTACCCAGACCGTTGATACAACCTCTTCCACGGGCAAGCATGATCAATAAGGAGTTATGATCCAGAGAAAATGCAACTAGATTATTTGTACTCTAGTGCAAGTGGGAGACTGTTGGGAATGTGCCCTAGAGGCAAATAAAATATGTTTTATCGAGCATATTCCATTAGTTCATAATACGTTTGATACTATGCTAGAACTGTATTAAGCGGAAACATTAATACAGGTGTGGTATACAAACAACCAGGTCCCTAGTAAACCCTAGTATACTAGTCCATTGGGCGATTGATGATCAAGGTTTCCTGATCATGAGACAATGGCGTCTGTTGACAATGGAGTCGTATCATTGGATAATGATATGATGGACATACACCCACCAGAAGTGTTGCGATGTGATCAAGTCACATAGTTCGACATTGCGATAACTATAACGTAGTGACCAGATCCTTTGACCGTAATGATCATACGTAATTGTCATCTATGAGGAGACTTTGATTTGTATCCCACCGCCTGACTGAAATATGCTGGCTATAACGGTGCACTTTGGGTATTCCGAAATAGATGGTTGATGAGTATGCAAATAGATCAAAGAGGGATTTGTCCATCCGTGTGACGGATAGGTACTCTAGGCCCACTCGGTGATGTTACATCATAAAGTTTGCAAACGTGTGACTAGGTCACGGAGTTGTAATATCACGGGAACGAGTAAACTTGTTTGTTGAGAACGAGGACGAACTAGGTATAGTGGATACCGATGATCAAACCTCGGACAAGCAAAGTACCATGGGACAAAGGGAACAGGCACACGGTTAACGGATCCAACAGCGATTGAAGTTCATTCGATGGAAGCGCAGGGGCTATCAAGGATTGTAACCAGGTCCAATTGATTAGTCATTGATCAATGAGAGTTGTCTCGATCATGTCTGCTGTTTCCCGGACCGTAGGGTGTTACACTTAAGGGTACTCGACGCAGTAAGGATTGATTCGGGATCACCGGAGAAATTGGAGAGAACATCGGAATTGTTCCGGTGATAGCCGGAATTGTTCCGATGAAGGCCGGAAGTTGTTCTGGGTATTTTGAAAGGTTCAAAATATATTTAATAATGTTTAATATATGTTTTATTATTTAATTATCTGAATTAAATATTAAAATGTATTTAAATATAATTAAAAATGAATTAAAAGGCATATGGGCCTCATAGGGCCCATTAGGGGGAGAGGGAGTCCTCCCCCATGGGCCATGGCGCCATGAGGGGGCCCACCCCCCTTATTGGTGCGCCACCCCCTTCCCCTTGGGATTAGTCCCACATGGGAAGTTGAGGAGGGGTGGCACCCCTCCTTGGCCTATATAAGGAGGGGTAGGGGTGCCCTTTTAATCATGAATTTTTTGAGAAAAGTTTCTCATCTCTCTCCCTTCTTTCTCCTTCCTTTGAGCGGACTCCCCTTGTTTGGAGGCTGCTCTGGGTTGGGGATTTCTCCACTATATGCACGCCGTCATGCTGCTGGAATCGGGATCCGAATTCATCTTCTTTCCGCTGCTCTACTGGTTCGGAGCCCGGAGGGACGTCGGGTATACTGTATGTGTATAATCCCGCGAGGCACTACACTTGTGGTGCTACTTCATCGTCGTGGCCGTATCGCGAGGTCTTCATCAACAACGTTCCGACGGGGACGTAATCCCGTCATCGGTCTGCAAGGATCGGGTGGCTACAGGAGTCGTCGTGGATCTGCGCGGCATCAGGGATTGCCGGTACGACTACATCAACCACGTTCATGCGGGAACGTTTCCCGCTTAACGGACTACATACTGGTATGTGATCTATTTCTGTCCGTTACTTGCATCAGCATAGCATAGGTCTTGGGATTGGGTATCGTAGGTCAAGGAAAAATTTGTGTTTTCTGCCCCGAACCCCAACAGTTTCCTGGGGTGGCGCGGGACGCCTCACGAGCGAGTCTCGCCTCGGATCTGGCCGCTGCTTCGCCGGATGCCGGCGGCTAGGGGCGCTCGTGGCCGTGGGCTGCACAAGGTGGCCGCGGTGAGCGCGTGGCGTGCAACTTCTTGGGCGTGCCGAGCGCGGCCGTGCCGGTGCCCGGCGCCGGCTTCTCCGGCGAGCGGGGACGCGGATCTGGGTCATGCTGGATGGGTGTGCGACGCCCAGGGACGCCCAACGGCGGCCTCGGGAGGCGCACATGGCTGGCTGCAGCGAGGGACGCTGCATCGCGAGTGGTGAGGCCGCTCGGGGCACGGGAAGTTTGCGCGGAGGGAAGTTGCGCCTCGTCGGATCTGGCTTCCACGGCTGGATTTGGGGTAGGCTTGGTGTAAGGCCCGATATGCGGTACTGTTCCAGATCTAGGTGTTTCCACCCAGATCCGGGGACAAAGCACATATCGGTCCCACCGCGACATATGACAAAGCCATATGCCCCGGATTTCCAACATGATATCACAACATTACAGATATAGGATACAACATCTCATACAATCGGCATACAACTGCCTTAATACAATACAACAACGGAAGATATATGTCTGAGTACAGACTACAATCAAATGCCTACTGTCAAAGAGAAAAACATCGATCCCATAACCACACGGGTCCAGGCCCTCCGCCGGGATCCGCCTAACTAGTCGTCGTCGAGTCTCCACGTGAAACGTCGATCACCATACCTGTTGCCGATCAAGAACCCTGAAAAGAGTTTGGGGGTAGTATCATGAGTACAAAGGTACTCAGCATCCAACTGTAGTGGCCATCTGACCCAGCAAGGACTTCATCACTCGTCATTCTAGGACAACTAGTAGTTTACGGTAAGGAAGGGGTAAGTGGTGAGGTTGCTACCGCACTAGCATTTATGAAGTGGCTAACGATCTAGAGAGTAAGATAAGAAGCCAAGCATTCGATGAGGAATCGCCTCCAACAAGTCTTGCTATCAACTACTTACGCAATCATAACACCTATTCTATCCTTGTCCTCCTCTTCGCATCCCGACGAAGAAGAAGCAGTCAACACACACACACGTTGATCAAGTTATATTAAGATTATCTCAGTTGTTGTTGTCTATGAACAAGGAGTAGGTCTCAAGTCGTCCATAACCGTGGACACGGCTTCTCGAAAATATTTAACCCCGCAGGGGTGTACCAACTGCCCATTACGAGGCTCCGCACGCACGCCCATCTCTCTCAGTTGCTACCCATAACAGGCAACCATTTTATGATTTAGTTCCAAGAGATCCGAAACGACAGGTCCCTCTAGCTAACAACGAACAAATCCGAGTGGCCCCCGGTGAGTCGATATCCAGCTCAGGAGCCGGCCGCGCTCTCGATCTGGTCTCTACCGTATGTCGCAGGTTTGGATACCCGATTAATCACATATGGGAAACCGGGTCCTCAGCCGGACAAAGTGGGCCAGCAAGGGAACTAAGTCCTCACTGGTCCAGGTTGGTTTGTAAACAACTGGCGTACGATCAGCACACACACGGTTTCAAATGGTAAATCAGCTTGGGGCACCACTAGAAATGATTGAAGCTAGGTAGGTAAGAAAGGGGGACCCCATAAAATCCCACACGCGGTTAGGCACGCTCATTCTTAAAACCAATACCCGGAACTCGGATCCTAGGTGACTCGAATGGAACAAAGCGTCGGGGCGGGATAGCCTAGACCTTCCATCCTTCGTCGAATATAGTCAACATTATAATAACCATATCATCAACAACAATATAATAAGGTAATATCCCAACCCAAAGAGTAACAGATTAACATCGTAGCATCCTAAGCATGCATACTAAGCAGGGGCTGAGAAACGAGCAATAGTAACATAACAGTACAAGGTTTGCTGGGAAGGGACATGGCTATATTGGTTTGAAAGAGGCTGTAAACATGTGGTAGGATCAAACATCGAACCTAACCTAGACTAGCATGCAAACCGCTGGTTGAAATAGAATGGATCATAAGTAATGTATAGTCCTTGCCTGTTGATAAGTCGGGTGCCGAAGGTGTAGTTGATCGCAAGCTCGCATCGTCTCCGAGAGGTACCCGCGGGAGCACACAAGAAGTAAACACTGGAAAGCAATCAACGGTGCACCACTATTACTACGGAGCAATACAAGATTAAAGAGACAACACAAGACACGGCAACGTGATACGGATCTATAGTCGAGAACGGTTACTAACAGTTTAAGTGGGGTATCGGTCACACACGATGAATACCGCACGTTTACGGAGGTTCAAGTTGTTTAGCTACAGGTGATCAACCAACGGTTATTAACATGACAACTCAAGCAAGCATGGCAAAGCACACAAACATGTTAAGAGGTGAAGCACAAAGTAAACTATCTATGCTAGTCAATTTAAGTGGGGCACAACCTAAACATGGCATAACACTAAGTGCCGCACGATGATTAAAACATTTGGTACTGTTCTATCCTAAACCATATTTTAGGTTGGGTAACAACAGCAAACAATAGCATAAGCACAAAGTACACGAAAAACTAATCAAGTTACATATAAAGAACACCCCAAACGGAGTTACGGTTAAAAATATACAAGCAAAACAAGTTACGGGCACAAACTGCAACATCACGAAGCACACTTTAGAGCAATGCATAAACAGGTTAATCAATGCAAACATGCTCACAAATGATATTGAACTAAAGTAGAAATGGTAGTCAAGGCATGGCAAAAAGAATCATGCAAAAAGACATCATAGATCAAAAGATATTAAGCAAACAACATGGCATTGCAAAGTAACAGACTTAAAGAAAAACAGAGGTGGCTGTCAAAAACAGCAGCATAGCAACTTTGGAGCTGAATAACTATATGACCAGGAATGCTAACATGAAGATGCAATACATGTAATGAAAGTAGACATGATGCTTAACAATATGCAATTGGAATCACTCAGTTCCGATAAACGGTCGCGACACACTCGTCGACCGAAGTTGCAACAAAATAACAGTTTAAAGCATGGAATTGAAGTACACATCTTTTGATCTATACCCCACTTTGGAGCAAGATTTAATACAGATAAAGCACCCAAACATGGCAATTTAAAGCATGGAATTGAAGTACACATGATTCTTAACACAATGGAAAAAGAATCAATGGAAAAGGCCTCATGGATTTGTTACAATCATCATGCAAAGTTGCAACAAAATAATAACAGCATCACTTAACAGCAATTTGTAGCAGTTTAACGGCCTGATGCCCACTTCAGCACACAATTACACAATCAAGATGACCTCAAATGCAAATGCTCACAAAAGATAAATTAAAGTACACGCAATTCTGAGCAACTTTCGTTTTGGGGGCACGTTCATCGGAGCTACGGTTCAACGGGAAAAATCATCGCGAAATTGAATCAGCACACAAATAATAGGACTTAGTGAAATAAATCGCAGTTCTGATAAAGAAAAAAAAATAGCTCGGGCCTCTTCTCACCATGGGCCGGCCCAACTGGCCTGGACCTGGCCTGGAGCTCGGCTAGGCTCGCCGGCTACTGGGCCGTGGGAGGAGGCTGGCGGCCCAGCTGGACAGGGATCGGGCATCCGCCCTCGTCCCGAGCCGGAGGTTGCCGACGGCTGCGGCCTTCTGGCCGGCGGCGAGCCCGACGGCAGGGCGGCACGGGGCCGAGCGGCGCGGGGGAAGGTGCGGTGGCCGGATCCGCCGGTATCCCTCGCCGGTGAGGTCCAAGGCGGGGCGCGGCTCGGAGCTCTCGGAGCTCCCTTCCATGGCAGCCTGGCTGTGTTCCTGTTGAGAGAGAGAGATGAGAGGTGAGAGGAGAGGAGGGAAGAAAGGGAGAGAGGAGGGGAGATGGGAGGAGAGGGAGGCGCGGCAGAGGAGAGAGGAGGGGCGCCAGCGGCTGCGGCCTGCTGCTGGCCGGCGGCTGGCCGTGGAGGGCTCGGGCGGCGGCTTCGGGTGAGAGAGAGGAGGGAGACGGTGGAGAGGTTGGTGGGATGCAGGGCGCTGACGTGGCCGATCCTGGGCCGTTGGATCTTCGGATCTGACGGTCCAGATCGCCTGGGGAGTTTTCCAGATCTGATAGAGCTAGGGTTGTGCGAAAATTGGGTATTTGGGGCCAGATCTGGGGCTGGTGGCTGCCTAGTGAAACCCTAGAAAATGGGTGGGAGTGTGGTGGTCTTTATATAGCCCCGGTGGCTGGCAGTTTGCAAAAACATCCCCGGTTTTTGTCTCGCGCGCACGGTGCTCACGTTTTTGACTGTCGGGGGTCCGCAGTACCTCCGATTCGGGTAAAACTTCGAACTGCGCGATCGGTGCGTCGAGCCGGAGGCGTTCACCTCGCGCTGGAACCGTTCCGAAAACACTTTCCGGCGCGCTATAAAAATAACCCGTTTAATTATTAAACGGGGTTTTTCGTTCCGTTGGTTGCGGCTGGTCTCGTGCGGTTTTCGCGACGGTGATCGGGCGAAAACCGGTGTCGCAAAGGTCGAGTGTCAGGGTGGGAAAGGTCGGTCTCCGTCCGATACGAGATAAGAGGGGGAAAAATAATCGCCGATCGATAAATCGGGGATGCAAGCACCGCAAACAAATCAGACGATCAAACAATTCGCACCGGAAACAAAATTTTTACTTTTTGCAAAAACTGGGCTGTTACACTTGGCGGTCTCCAGCGGTGTTGGGATTGGCAGCGTCCGTCTCTGGCAAGGCGTCGGGAGGAGAAGGTGTGGAGGCCGCGAGGTGTTCCTGCTGCCATCGACTGGCGTGTGAGCTACGGTCAGGGACCGTGGTGGTTCGTGGCTTCGGGCGGCGCTCCTTCAGGCCTTGCCAGCGTGGTGCTCGGTACGGCTTGTTGGCTCGTGCTGCGTCCGGTGGTCCTGCTTCGGTGTTGGCCGTGTGACGGAAGAGTTGGTGGTGGTCTTCGCGGTGGAAGTGTTGGTTGGCGGGCTTGTCAGCGCCGGTGAGGGATGATGTGCAACTGAGGTGGTGTGGAAATAGGGGTGAAAACCATGTCTCGGCATTGTGTCATGACCGGCGGTGGTGAAGGTGACGTCCATGCTTCTATGGCAACGATGGAGGTGGAAGTGATGAAGGCGACGTGGCAATGGTTGTGTTAGTCGGCTCTTCTCCGGCGTGTCTGCGGGGCTACCTCGGTTCGTTTTGCTGCTGTGAAGTCGAAGCTATGGTGGCGGGCCCCTGTGGTATACGATGACTGGCTGTAAGTGAACCTTTCGGTGATCTTCCGTGGCGCCTACCGTGCCTGGTTTCTGTCCTTCGGAGCTCTCTATTAAAGTCGGAGCTGTGCTGTTTGGTCGCGGGATTTAGGGTTGGCGAGGATGACTCTTGGGGATATGTGGTGACGATGACGCCTGTGTACGGTCTAGGTGTGACACTTTTTGTAGTGCTGTGTGTGGAGTTTCTTAGGGTGCCGCTCAGCGGATGTGAGGGTTTTCGCTCGGTTTTCCTCTAATTAACTGAGCAACTCTTATTCTCTCTTAATTAATAGATGTGGCAAAGCTTTTGCCACCGTTTCAAAGAAAAAACAACACCAAGAAGCAATTCAGCCAAAAATCCTGCATACACCTGGGCTCCATCCATGTGACACCCTGCACACCTCATTTGTCACATGTTCTATTAATATTGCCCCTATATTCAACATCCTTCGCTTTTCCTCCTTCCTTCGTAAGATAAACCAATCATAAATTCAGTATCCTATCTTTTAACTGAATCCAGACCAAGTAGTAGCCTATCTTTGAAAATTCAGTAGCCTATCTTTTAACTGAATCCAGACCAAGAACTGAATATGCCTTTAAAAACTGCAATAAAAATTCAGAAACTGTTAACTGAATTCAGTTTCATTTGCACAGTGTATGTCAATGCAATGCTAGTATACAGTCTATGCTACTCCAATCTTAATGTATACTCAAAATGTTCCAGACTAACACATCAATAGTGAAAATGTTCAAAAGAATAGTGGAAATGCACAAGATAATCTTTCAAAAATGTTCTACAGATTAACAGTGTTGCAGAACAGTAGTTTAATCAAAGAAAACAGTAAATGCTGTCAGGGGAATTCAGTAAGCTAACATGGGAATTAAGAACGCTGCTCCCCATGCAAGACCCCTTCCCAACCTTCCTGCAGGCCCCCTCTCGCCTGCTCCTGGAGGAAATCTCCGCCACCGAGCGCGCCCGCATCGACGGCCGCCCCGACTCCCAGCGCGCTTGCAGTCGGCCACTCGACGCCCGCTCCTCCCAGCGGCGATCGCGGCCCCGCCAGGAGCAAGGGCAAGGGCGCCGCCGCCTCTCCTCCCGGCGACAAGACCAAGGGGCGCGGCCGCGTCCTCGATCGTGGCCGATCGGACAACACCGTCGGCTCCAGCTTCCCGGGCTCCCGGCCAATCCTGCTCCAGCCGGCCTCCCACATGTCGGGTACTTCGCCCCGTACGGGGCGCTGCTTCCATCGCCATCGGCCCCGCGCGCGGGTTGGGCGGCTCCGAACGCCGCTGGTGTCCTCGGGCCACGACCACCTCCCGCGCAGCAACTCTTCCACGTCGCCGCGCCTGCACCAGCCCCTGCTCCGACCTGGGAGCAGTACAATCAACTCTACGCCGCTCTCTCTACAGACCCGAGCTGGTGGCGGCCAGGACTGGCTCCTCGACACCGGGGCGACCTCTCACGTAGCCGGTACGACCGACCTCCTCACCCAGTCTTATTCTCCTTCTTATCATTATACTCGTGGCATCGTTGTCGGCAACGGCTCTCGGCTCCCAGTCACCGCCGTTGGTAACACTTCTCTCTCTAATTTCGCCCTCAACAATGTTCTCGTTTCTTCCTCGGTTGTCACGAATTTAATCTCTGTTCGTCGTTTTACCACTGACAATTCTTGTAGTATTGAGTTTGACCCTCTTGGCTTTACTGTGAAGGACCTAGCAACTCGACGGACTCTCATGACGTCCAGTAGCCGCGGCGACCTCTACCCATTCTTCGGCACCTCGCAGGACCAGGCAGCCCTCTCCGCCGTCGGTGACATCTGGCATTAGCGGCTCGGCCACCCTCACAATAAAGTAGTCTCCCATTTAGCCAAAGATTTTCTTCCTCCATGTAATAAAAATCCAGCTCCCCCTCATATGTGTTCCTCATGTCAACTAGGCAAGCAGCCACGGTTGCCTTTCTCCCATTCTACAACATGTACTTATGCACCCTTTGATTTATTGCATTGTGATTTGTGGACTTCACCCGTGTGTAGTTTCTCTAGCTATCAATACTACCTTGTTATTCTTGATGATTTCTCCCATTTTTCTTGGACTTTTCCTCTCCGCCACAAGTCAGAAACCGTAGACACCATCCATCGTTTCTTTGCCTATGTTCGTACCCAGTTCGGCACCACTGTGAAATGCCTCCAGTGTGACAATGGTGGGGAATTCCTCACCATGCCCCTCCGAGACCTTTTTTCCTGCCTTGGCACCTCCTTTCGCCTCTCGTGCCCATATACCTCCGCCCAGAACGGCAAGGCCGAACGACACTTACGAACCACAAATGATGTAGTACACGTTCTCCTCGTCCATGCATGTCTACCCCCACCCTTCTGGGTCGAAGCCTTACACACCGCTACCTACCTCCTCAACCGGCGACCGTCCTCTGCCATCGCCTCTCTTACACCCCACTTTAGACTGTACGGCTCGCCCCACCTACGATCACCTCCGTGTGTTCGGCTGCCTATGCTTCCCAAATTCTTTAGCCACTAGCCCTCACAAACTTTCGCCGCGCTCGTCCGCTTGTGTGTTCATTGGCTACCCCTTGGAACACAAGGGCTAACGATGCCTCGACCTACAAACTCGCAAAGTAATCATCTCCCGGCACGTTACCTTTGACGAAAACACCTTCCCGTACGTCCCAGCCGCCTAACCAGCCGCAGCACGCGCCGCAAACAACCCAGGCGTCGAAATCCTCCCGGAAATCCGCCCCCTACCAAACTCGGCCAGATCCTCCTCGGATCGCGCACCGCCTCCTGCCTTATCTGTTTCTCCCTCAAATCCCGCACCGGCACCTCCCTCGTCCGCTCCTCCCTCAGGACGAGGCAGCCCGCCCGCGCTCGCTTCCCCGTGATCGCCGCCATGCAGCGCCCACCGGACCACGACGCCCATGCAGCACCCCACCACCCCTGGATCGCCATGCAGCGTGCCCGCCCCATCTACTCTTGCCGTGGCCGACACGCCGCTCAGCTTCGCTCCTCCCAGCTCCCCACCCGCTGCACCTTTACCTCCTAGAGCCATCCCAATTCCACCTCCCACAAACCTGTACACCATGCGAACGCGTGGGAAGTCCGGCTTCGCCCAACCCAAAGCTCTGGCCGCCACTCACACACCCATCTCTTCCATCAGTCCCATTCCCTCCTCGTACAAAGCCGCTCTCAAAGATCCCAACTGGCGAGCCCCAATGACCGAAGAGTATAATGCGTTGATTCAGAATAACACTTGGTGTTTAGTGTCTTGTTCTGCAGGTGCTAACGTGGTGACCGGGAAGTGGATTTATCGCCACAAGTTCAACACCGATGGCTCTCTCTCCAGGTACAAGGCACGGTGGGTTCTACGAGGCTTCACTTAACAGGCCGGCGTCGACTACGGCGATACTTTCAGCCCGTGGTTAAGCCGGCGACCATCCGCATGGTCTTGAGTCTCGCCGTAGGCAAGTCTTGGCCCATCCATCAGTTGGATGTCAATAATTCTTTCCTCCACGGGAACCTCATCGAGACGGTCTACAGCAACCAGCCTTCCGGTTTCGCCGACGCCACTTCCCCCGGCCATGTCTGCCGACTGAACCGTTCCCTCTACGGCCTCAAGCAGGCTCCGAGGGCGTGGTTCTCCTCGCTTCACCGCCTACCTCATCAAGCTCGGCTTCATCGGCTCACGCGTGGACCCGTCGCTGTTCATCCTTCGTCGCGGCCCTCAGGTGGTGTACCTGCTCCTCTACGTGGACGACATTATCCTCACCGCCAACTCCGCCGCCGCGCTCGAGTCCATCATCCAAGCGCTCCATCGTGAGTTTGCGATGACGGACATGGGCGCTCTTCACCATTTCCTGGGGATCAACGTCACCGCCACGCAGCGCGGGCTGTTCCTCTCCCAGGAGCAGTACGCTCTTGAGATCCTCGAGCGCGCCGGCATGCTCAACTGCAAGCCCATCTCCACGCCGGTCGACACCCTCGCCAAGCTCTCCACCGACACCGGGCCGCTCTACCACGACCCATCGCACTACCGCTGCCTGGCTGGGGCGCTCCAGTACCTCACCTTGACCAGACCGGACCTCTCCTACGCGGTGCAGCAGTGTTGCCTCTTCATACACGCGCTGCGGGATTGCCATTGGCAGCTCGTGAAATGCGTGCTCCGCTACGTCCGAGGGACCACGCACCTTGGCCTTCAAGTCCATCGCTCTCCCTCGACCGACTTGGTGATGGCGGAGAAGTTAATAGGTTTAGTGGGATTGCCTCCCCTGTTAATCGCGCCAATAAACGATTCTTGATAACCCGCAAGTGTAGGGGATCAATTGTAGCTTTTCGATAAATAAGGATGTCGATCCTAGCGAGGAGCAGAAGGTGTTGACAAGTGACACTGGATAAGGAAAAGGCTGCACACACTGAAAGATAAATATTTAGGGGTTTTTGGTTTAAGCAACAGAAAAGTAAAAGACAAGCAAAGTAAACAGGGTAACTGAGGAGTAGCAAGTGGCCCAATCATTTCACAAGGATAAGCCTAGGAACTAAACTTATAAAAGCTAAAGCGTTCTCGAGAACACAGGGGAGAGATAGCCAAGTTACTTTCACCATACTCTGCCAAGTAATATGTATTGTGTTGATAAGTGTTGGTGGGTGGATCAATGCTAGTACACCTTCTAGACTAAGATAAGTGTACTCTTATGATTACACACCTTGCAAGCATCCGCAAATACAAGGTAGTAATTAAGGCATAAGCCTAACCACAACATTACGATCAAGGATCCATAACTCCCTTGTGCAAAAGTGTGCGAACTGGGGTTCAGGTTTCTGTCACTCCGGCAACCCACCATAAGCATCCTTTGTGCACAATGTATTCCTCTAGCCCCATTAAAGGTGAAGTGTTAAGTGTTCGACTAACATAACACCACTAGAGAAATAACAACACAACTTATGTATCAAACAACACATAATACTTCAACATCATATAACTACTAACAACTAAACTTCTCCCATGTTCTCAAGAACTAAAGTAACTACTCACAAGACACAAAAGAGATCATGATCAGAGGTGATAGATGGGTGGCAAACAATCTGGACACAATGATATTTCTCCAACAAAACTCAATAGCATTCACCACAAGGTAGTAAGCAACACCAACAGAGTAGAGAGGATAGATAGTACGGATTACAACACAAGTTGCAATTGTGAGATGAGATGGGATGGAGATGGAGATGGTGCTGATGTTGGGGATGATGTTGATGATGATCTCGATGATGATGATGGCGACGATCTCCCCTTTCGGGAGGTGATCTCCCCGGCGGAATCTTCCCGCCGGAGATGGCTTTTCTCCTCTGTAGGTTTCCGCCCCGTGGCGGCGGCGAAACACGTGAACTCTTCTTCTTTTAGGGTTTTCACCCCAGGGGGTCTTATAGGCGAGAGGGGACACCGAGGGGGGCCACCAGACATCCAGGAGGGTGCCTGGCGCGGCCAAGAGGGGGGCCGCGCCAGGCACCCTTCTGTCTGCCTGGTGGTTCCCCTCACCTCCGTCTTCGGTGATCCCCAGTCAATTCCGATAAAAACGACCCCCTTAAATTTTCATCGTATTTGGACTTGATCTGATTCAGCAACTTGGTGTCCACCTTTCACCGCTGAACCCTGGTTCTGCTGCTTCGGCATTGGAAAGTTGTAAACTGTGTAAAACAAGCCAAAACAACATAAGAACAATACTTTAAAGTGGAATATATCAATGAATAGGATAAAATTACGATATAAAATAGTGATGCTTTTTGGACGTATCAACTCCTCCAAGCTTAGACCTCGCTTGTCCCCAAGCGATTACTGAGCTCGGTAAACCTGTCCACAAGTTTAGAGAGTGAAGCGTCGATAAAAGAATACGGACAAGAAGCATCAAGATTTCTCACCAAACTGAAGCATCCTCAACAGCAACCTCAACTCATAAGGCCCTTATGAGAAAGTAGTAACAATTATAACAAAGTAGGACCTGGAAAACTCATCAAATCATAGCAAACATAGCCTTTGTCAAGGAACAACTAATAACTTTTACTTTTGCTCTTTCACTTATAATGAAACCAGTTGAAGCTTTGGAAAGAACATGTTATTAGTCAAGAAGTGCACATGTTAACACAAAGGAAGATGTTTACTAAGCAAGCTTTTGCAAACAACTCACTTATCAAAAGATAATGTCAACAAAGATGTAACATGCTAACTTTCAATGCAACTTTGTATGCAAGAATCTTTATTAACATCAAATGTCTGTTCTCTCTTAAGAAGGAAGGAAGTAGAAAGGACTGACTCAACACAAAATAAAGGATAAACCCCGTGCAAAAGGGTAAGCAGGGAAAACTCATGTGCTATCTCTAGATCAAACAGAATAAAAACAAACTTTTGGGAGGTGCATGATCCGTCAACGACTGCTGATAGATAACTCACTCACTTCATGATTTGGACAAGTTTCGAGGAACGGCTCCCATGCGGGGATGATCACATCCCCTTAAATTCCTTTGTTTATCACTCATAAATGGGCGAAGGAACTGGTGTGTTAGTATTTATCTTTTACGAGCTGGGCACTCATGCTAGTCCCTTCTTGTATTAGGGGTTTGCAGATTAGACATGCAATCCCAAGATAAAACTTGTCCAAATTAAGAAGATCATGGGTTACCCACCACTTCCTCATGAGCTGAATCAGTGGCACAAAACAGAAGATTTTGAACATCTAGAGATAGCACACAAATTATATACTTTAGGAGTGGTAGTGGAATACCACAAATAGGAAGGTATGATGGACTCAAGTGGAAGATGTTGGTTTCAGGGTATGGAAGTACAAGCAGAACTCCGCTTAGTACAGAGTTTTGGCTAGCAAGGCTTTGAGAGACCAGACAATTGATGACAACTTAGATGCAAGAAATACAAAGCATAAACATTAAAACTAGCATGAAACATCAAGTTGTCTTCCTTTTCAACATAACAATTCAAGCATAATAACACAAAGGTTTTGGCTATGTCGCTACTTTGAGAAAAACATGCATGTTGTTATGACCAAAGCTATACTTGCCAAGAATTAAATAAAGTTTTCGAAGCCATACCTGATATAAGGCCAATACTCCCCATAAGAATCAGCTCATAATGTCGATTGCGTGAAGAGAATACCGAGTGCATCGAAGAAACCAATAGACTTCTCATTAATATTCCTTCATAGACGACCCCACACTCACGGATACAAAGCTCTCCACAAAAGGAGTGATAGACCTCAAAGCAACACCTATTTCATAAAGTAACTTCCCTAGACATGATACGACTCTACTTGACTCTTAAAGACAAAGATAAAGATAAAGATACATGACACTCCCCAAGCTTGGAACAAGCTAAGGGGATGCCATTACCCGAGGAGATTTACTCCTCATCTTGTTGTGGTTGTTTCTTCAGATCCCTGATGACACGACGAAGGGTTCGGTTCTCTAACTCCAAGACTTCCACTTGTATTTTTAATACACGGAAGTCTTCAATGAGTTGGTTGGTGATGCGGTAGGCCTCGGAGATGGTGGAAAGCATGCGTTGATCTTCAAGTGAAGTGGAGGGCCCTGAAAGGTTAAGAGAAAGATCATATTGAGGTTGAACAGATCCCACCCTGATGGGATTGCTTGGACCTCCTTGTTGTTGGGCAGTGATGGTCTTGAATTCCTCTCTCACGGAGCGCTCCATCTCCGCTTGTCTTGCGGCAATTTCTTCTTCGGTAGCCCAATCAACGTGCTTCCCTTGATTAAGATCCTTCTGAACTTGACGTAGACGCCATCCCAAGAAGTCCTCTCCGCTCGAGCCACAAGAAGACATCTCTAGCAACATCTTTCCACCCTGGAAAAAATAGACTGAGAAAGAAAACACGCGAAATCGAGAGATACGGTGCCGGGAGTATCCGGGCAAATATATAGCAAAAATTTCCGCAACAGAAGGAAGGTTTCAAGCCTAGGTGGAGTCGGATTCGGAGTCCAGGGCACCCAGGAGGGTGCCTGGCGCGGCCAGGAGGGGGGGGGGGCGCCAGGAGGCCTCCTGGGCCCCCTGGAGCTCTTCTCCGGCTCCACTCGGGCTTGGAATTTTCCTAATTTTGCAAAAACTTTGAAAAGTAGACTTTTATTGATGTTCGCGATGTTTCCTTACCATAATACATACCTTTTCTTATTCTGCTCCTACCGGAGTCTGAAACTGGGCTGCAACATGTTGTTCATGAGTTCTTATATATATCATGTTTACATCCACATTGATTGGATCACCTGCCATATAATGTTTGAGTCTTTGTCCATTCACAACTTGAGGTTTGGTGCCTTCTAAATTGTTGATCTTGATTGCACCAGACCGATATACTTCTTGGATAAGAAAAGGTCCTTCCCATCTGGAAAGTAGTTTACCTGGAGAAAACCTGAAACGAGATCTAAACAAATTTTTTTTATCACCAACATTAAATTCACGTTTCAGAATTATTTTTTCGTGCCACTTCTTTACCTTTTCCTTGATAATTTTAGCGCTCTCGTAAGCTTCACTCCTCCACTCATCTAGAGAAGTCAAGTTCATGAGACGCTTTTCACCAGCTAACTTTGGGTCAGCATTTAGCTCTCTGACATCCCAGAAAGCCTTGTGCTCTAACTCTAATGGTAAATTTCAAGCCTTGCCATAGACCATTTTATACGGAGACATGCCCATGGGGTTTTTGTAAGAAGTTCTATACGCCCACAAAGCATCTCCTAACTTCTTTGACCAGTCCTTTTTATAACTGTTTACTGTCTTCTGCAGGATCAACTTGATCTCCCTATTGGTGAGCTCAACTTGCCCACTAGTTTGAGGGTGGTACGGTGATGCAATCCTATGATTGACATCGAACTTGGCTAGAGCTTTCCTAAAAGCTCCATGCGTGAAGTGTGACCCTCCATCTGTCATGAGGTACCTTGGTACTCCAAACCTAGGAAAAATTACATCCTTGAGTATTTTCAAAGATGTCTTGTGATCAACACTCTCAGTGGGGATTGCTTCAACCCACTTGGTTACATAATCAACAACAACTAAGATGTGTGTGTACTTGTGTGAAGGAGGAAAAGGACCCATAAAATCAAAACCCCAGCATCGAAAGGTTCGATCACTAGTGAGTAATTCATAGGCATCTCATTTTTCCTGCTAATGTTACCAACTCTCTGACACTTATCACAAGATAGAACGTACCTTCGGGCGTCCTTAAAAAGAGTAGGCCAATAAAAACCTGATTGTAAACTTTATGTGCGGTCCTTTCACCGGCATGATGTCCTCCATAGGGACTATCGTGACATTGTCGAAGAACGTGTTGTTGCTCGTGCTCTGGTATACATCTTCTCACGATCCCATCCGGACCCTCTTTGAAAAGATGTGGATCATCCCAAAATTAGTGCCTCAAATCCGTGAAGAATTTCTTCCTTTGCTGAAATGTAAAACCTGGAGGCAAAAACTTTGCAACGATAAAATTAGCATAATCTACAAACCAAGGGTCGGAATGAGATTGTACTTTTACAAAAGCAAGCTGTTCATCTGGGAAACTGTCGTTGACTGGAATAGGATCGTGCGGGATATCTTCCATTCTTGAAAGATTATCCTCCACCGGATTGTCTTCTCCTTTTCTATCGACAATCTTCAAATCAAATTCTTGAAGAAGGAGTACCCATCTAATGAGTCTTGGTTTGGCGTCCTTTTTCTGCATAAGATACTTAATGACAGCATGTTCAGTATGAATAATAACTTTAAAATCAACAATATACGGTCTAAACTTATCACAAGCAAACACCACTGCCAAGAATTCCTTCTCGGTAGTAGCATAATTCTTTTGAGCACTAACAAGTGTCTTGCTGGCATAGTGGATGACATTCAACTTCTTGTCAACCCTTTGTCCTAAAACAGCTCCAACAGCAAAATCGCTAGCATCACACATAATTTCAAAGGGCAAATTCCAGTCAGGTGGTTGTACTATAGGAGCGGTTATCAAGGCTTCCTTAAGAACTTCAAAAGCTTCCTTACAATCTTCATCAAATACAAAAGGAGAATCCTTCTGGAGAAGATTGGTAAGGGGTCTCGAGGTCTTAGAAAAGTCCTTGATAAATCTTCTATAGAAACCAGCATGACCTAGGAAACTACGAATACCTTTGATGTCCCTTGGATAGGGCATCCTTTCAATAGCTTCAATTTTTGCCTTGTCCACTTCAATTCCCCTTTCGGAAATCTTGTGTCCAAGAACTATCCCTTCGTTAACCATGAAATGTCACTTCTCCCAATTGAGCACCAAATTAGTTTCTTCACATCTCTGCAAAACTTTATTAAGATTGTGGAGACAGTGGTCAAAGGATTTTCCATAGACGGAAAAGTCATCCATGAAAACTTCTACAATCTCCTCACATAAACCATGAAATATTGCAGACATACACCTCTGAAAAGTAGCAGGTGCATTACACAAACCAAAAGGCATACGCCTATAAGCATAAGTACCGTAAGGACACGTAAAGGTGGTCTTCTCTTGATCCGCGGTGTTAACATGAATCTGGGAGAATCCAGAATACCCATCAAGATAGGAGAAGTGGGTGTTTTTAGACAACCGCTCGAGCATCTGATCAATAAAGGGCAAAGGATAGTGGTCCTTCCTGGTGGCCTTGTTCAACTTCCTGAAATCAATACACATTCTATATCCAATAATAGTCCTTTGAGGTATTAGTTCATTTTTATCATTAGGAACAATAGTTATACCTCCTTTCTTAGGAACACAATGAACAAGACTTACCCACTTACTATCAGCTATAGGATAGATGATACCTGCGGCTAGAAGTTTGAGAACCTCCGTCCTAACCACGTCCTTCATCTTTGGGTTCAACCGTCGTTGATGATCAACAACTGGTTTAGCATCGGGCTCGAGATTGATAGTATGTTGGCAAATGGATGGACTAATACCCTTGAGATCATCAAGAGTATAGCCAATAGCACCTCGGTGTCTGCGGAGTGTCTCCAATAATCGCTCTTCTTCATACCCTGAAAGATTATAATTTATAATAACATGATATACTTTCTTTTCATCTAAATAAGCATACTTGAGCGTATCGGGTAGTGGTTTTAGATCAAACACCGGGTCTTCTTTTGGTTGTGAGAGGATTCCTAAAGGTTCAACCGGGAGGTTGTGCTTCAGGATAGGAGTTTGTCTTAAAAATATGTCTTCTAGTTCATCCTTTCCTGCATATGTATGTCATTCTCGTGGTCTTCCATAAATTGCTGCAAAGTATTGTTAGGAGGAATAGCAATAGAAGCAATTTCTTCAATAATTTTGTCATTACTTGACAAGTCAGTACCACGAGGCTGCTTAGAAAACTTAGAAAAATTAAATTCATACGGATCACCTTTAAATTCAGAAACTTTACCTTTCTTGCAATCTATTATAGCTCCACAGGTGCTGAGGAAGGGCCTACCAAAGATAATAGGGAAAAAACTATCTTGAACTGAACCAAGCACAAGAAAGTCAGTAGGATATTTTACCTTCCCGCAGAGTACTTCAACATCTCTCACAATCCCAACTGGAGAGATCGTTTGTCTATTTGCAAGATGAATCGTGACATCAATGTCCTTGATCTCACACGGCTGAATCTCGTGCATGATCTCTTGATAAAGTGTGAAGGGAATAGCGCTGACGCTAGATCCCAAATCACATAGCCCATAGTAATTATGATCTGCTATTTTGACAGATACAACTGGTGTACCTGAAATTGGGCCTCTGTTCTTGGCTGTGACAATGTTAGTGGAAACAACACAAAAACTAATATTGGATTCTTTAATATCACTGGTTACCAGATCCTTGACCATTGCAACTTGAGGCTTGACCTTGATCATGTCCTCAGGTTCGTCAGTGGTCCTTCCGTTTTTGTTTAGAATACCTATAACAAAAGAGTGCTCCTTTATCCTTGAGGGATAAGGAGGCTGTTCATACACAACTGCAGGTAAAACAGGATCACTAACATTAATCTCAATAGGTGTCTCCTTGAAAGGTTTATGATGTTGACTCTCCTTCTTCTTAGAAGAATCAATATGAGAAGCAAAGTCCTTGCAAAAGTCAACCATTAGCTGGGAATCAAGACCAATTTTAGAGCAAAAGGTATTAAAGTAATCAGTCTTCACATAACTCTCAATGTAATCATGCTCATAGTTTATAGCGGGTTCAATACCTTTATCAACTTCCCAGTCTTCAGTTTTCTTCTGGATCCTTTCTATAAGATCCCATTTTTCCTCCATACTTCTGGTCTGGAATACCCCGCTAGAGGAGGCATCCAACATCTCCTTGTCCTGACGAGAAAGCCTGGCATAAAAATTTGTGAGTATAATTTCCTTGGGGAGCTCATGGTTTGGGCATTTGAGCACCATGGACTTATGTCTCCCCCAAGCTTGAGCGATGCTCTCTTCGTCGCGAGACCAAAAGTTGTAGATGTAGTTACTGTCTTGGTGAATTTCACGAAGAGGATAAAACTTTGCATAAAAGAGAGACATAAGCTCTGGCCATTCAAGCAGATAAGAGTTATCGAGTAGCTTATACCAATCTGAAGCTTTATCTTTGAGTGATATGGAGAATAGTTTCTTCATGACGAACTCCATGGTTACACCTGCAAGCTTAAATAAAGAACATAATCGTGATAAATATAGCAGGTGTTCTCCCGGATGTGTATAACGATTAGACAAGACATGATCAATAATACCAGGTGGTATTTTATAGGGTACAATTTCAGTAGGGGTAGGAGTGACCACCACAGTCGTGGGGCGGCTCCTTACCAGCAACGAACCAACAGTAGCAGAGTCCATAAGGACTGAAAGTAATAACAAAAAATAAAGGTTTCCTTACCGGCTTCACTTACCAATAGCGCTACACTCCCCGGCAATGGCGCCAGAAAAGCTCGTTGATGGCGGAGAAGTTAATAGGTTTAGTGGGATTGCCTCCCCTGTTAACCGCGCCAATAAACGATTCTTGATAACCCACAAGTCTAGGGGATCAATTGTAGCTTTTCGATAAATAAGTATGACGATCCCAGCGAGGAGCAGGTGACACTGGATAAGGAAAAGGTTGCACACACTGAAAGGTAAATATTTAGGGGTTTTTGGTTTAAGCAACAGAATAGTAAAAGACAAGCAAAGTAAACAGGGTAACTGAGGAGTAGCAAGTGGCCCAATCCTTTCACAAGGATAAGCCTAGGAACTAAACTTATAAAAGCTAAAGCGTTCTCGAGAACACAGGGGAGAGATAGCCAAGTTACTTTCACCATACTCCACCAAGTAATATGTATTGTGTTGATAAGTGTTGGTGGGTGGATCAATGCTAGTACACCTTCTAGACTAAGATAAGTGTACTCTTATGATTACACACCTTGCAAGAATCCGCAAATACAAGGTAGTAATTAAGGCATAAGCCTAACCACAACATTACGATCAAGGATCCATAACTCCCTTGTGCAGAAGTGTGCGAACTGGGGTTCAGGTTTCTGTCACTCCGGCAACCCACCATAAGCATTCTTTGTGCACAATGTATTCCTCTAGGCCCATTAAAGGTGAAGTGTTAAGTATTCGACTCACATAATACCACTAGAGAAATAAAAACACAACTTAAGTATCAAACAACACATAATACTTCAAGATCATATGACTACTAACAACTAGACTTCTCCCATGTTCTCAAGAACTAAAGTAACTACTCACAAGACATAAAAGAGATCATGATCAGAGGTGATAGATGGGTGGCCAACAATCTGGACACAATGATATTTCTCCAACAAAACTCAATAGCATTCACCACAAGGTAGTAATCAACACCAACAGAGTAGAGAGGATAGATAGTACGGATTACAACACAAGTTGCAATTGTGAGATGAGATAGGATGGAGATGGTGCTGATGTTGGGGATGATGTTGATGATGATCTCGATGATGTCCGTGACGATGATGATGATGATGGCGACGATCTCCCTTTCCGGGAGGTGATCTCCCCGGCGGAATCGGCCCGCTGGAGATGGCTTTTCTCCTCTGTAGGTTTCCGCCCCGTGGCGGCGGCGAAACACGGAAACTCTTCTTCTTTTAGGGTTTTCACCCCAGGGGGGTCTTATAGGCGAGAGGGGGCACCGAGGGGGGCCACCACGCATCCAGGAGGGTGCCTGGCGCGGCCAGGAGGGGGCCGCACCAGGCACCCTTCTGGCTGCCTGGTGGGTCCCCTCACCTCCGTCTTTGGTGATCCCCAGTCAATGCCCATAAAAACGATCCCCGTAAATTTTCATTTTAGTTGGACTTGATCTGATTCAGCAACTTGGTGTCCACCTTTCACCGCTGAACCCTGGTTCTGCTGCTTCGGCATCGGAAAGTTGTAAAACAAGCCAAAACAACATAAGAAAAATACTTTAAAGTGGAATATATCAATGAATAGGATAAAATTATGAAATAGTGATGCTTTTTGGACGTATCACTTGGTGGCTTACTCCGACGCCGACTGGACAGGGTGCCCGGTGATACGTCCCAAACGTATCTATAATTTCGGCTTGCTCCATGCATGTTTTGTGTGACTTTGCCATGATTTGCTTGAACTTTCATACACTTTTGAGCATATTTGGACTAATGTATTAACCCAGTGCACCCAGCTGCCAGTTGTTGTTTTCTGCTGTTTTTGTATTTCAGGTTTTCCGGCCATTAAAAGTGCTCCAAAAAATCCGGAAAAATCAGATAAAAAATCAGCGACCCGGAAGCTTCCGGAATCACCAAGGTAGCGGAGGGGGGCCACCACCAGGAGACCAGGAGGGTCCCTGGCGCGGCCCCACCCTAGACCGCGCCAGGAGGCCTCCTGGCTGCCTGGTGGGTCCCCTCGACACCCCCCTCCGCCTATATTTATTCCTCGTGGTGGAAACCCCTAACACCGGACCCCTTTTCTCCAGAAGCAATTCCGATCTCCGCCGCCATCGCCATCAAGTTTCGGGGGGATAGAATTCCTGTGCCGGCACCCAGCCGGGACGGGGAAGTGCCCCCGGATTCATCTCCATCGACGTTGCTTCCTCCCTCCATGAAGCGGGAGTAGTTCTCCCTCGGGGCTGAGGTTTCTACCAGTAGCTATGTGTTCTTCTCTCTCTCCCATGATGTGATCTTCGTTGTGATCATAGGCTATGTTAATCTAGGGTGATCCCATGATATTTCCCCTTCCTCTATGTATTGGATTGATGTACTCAATTGATCTTATCTATTACAATCCCTGAGACCAAGGTGACAACGGTCTATTGGACATGGGTTAGAAGAATATTATCATGAGTGATTTCCTCTTTTGTGTGCTGATTGAAGATTGAGAGTCTCTTGGTGCTTGTCTTTGAATATCCTTGAGATATGTTGTGGTGATTGTGGTACTCTCTTTGGATGGCCGCGGTGACATTGGGAAATCCAAAGATTGAGAACTACGAACTTTGAGGTGTGCTTTTGTAGCCCTACATAATTCTCATCCTCTCTTGACCACAAAGGAATGACCTCCGAGTGCGTCTCCATTGCATGTTTTATGGGAAATATCATGTGATTAGACTATGTTAATGTTGTTGAGAGTTTCCACTAGTGAAAGTATGAAGCCTAGGCCTTGTTTCCACCATTGTTACACCGTTTGTGCTCACTTTTGTCACATGTTTGCTTGCTGCACTTTTTATTACATATTAATATTACCTTGCTTTGCCACACCTATCACTCGTATTTTACCATCTCTTCGCCGAACTAGTGCACCTATTCAACTCCTAGTTGTATTAGGTGTGTTGGGGACACAAGAGACTTCTTGTATCTTAATTGCAGGGTTGCTTGAGAGAGACCATCTTCAACCTCTACTTCCATGAGTTCGATAAACCTTAGGTCATCCACTTGAGGGAAATTGCTGCTGTCCTACAAACCTCTGCGCTTGGAGGCCCAACATAGTCTACAAGAATAAAAGCGTGCGTAGACATCAAGCTATTTCTGGCGCCGTTGCCGGGGAGGTGAGTGCTTGGAGGTATATCTTTAGATCTTGCAATTAAATCTTTTCGTTTCTTGTTTTTACTTTTTACTAGTTAGGCTTATGGAAAACAACAAAAAAAATTATGAGAGAGCTTTATGAGCTCTATCTTGAGTTAGGACATGAAGTGTTTGAAGATAAAATCAAAAAGCCTATGGAGGTTTACTATTTGCACAACACTCATGATAGTAGCAATGTTATTAGTATGTCTTCTTTGAATACCTTTGATCCTAATGATATGCAAAGCTATAAGCTTGGGGATGCTACGTTTTATGAAGATGATCTTTTTAGCCCCCCAAGTTTTGATGAGGAAATTTATTTTGATGATACTTTCTCGCCTATCTATGATGATTATTGTGATGACACTTCTGCTATAAAGAATGAATGTTTGGAAGTGTATCATGATAAGAATGATTCATGTGATAGCTATTCTGTTGAGTTTGCTCCCACTATTACTAATGAGAAGGATTTTGCTTATGTGGAGAGTAACAAATTTTCTATGCTTTTGGATCATGATAAAAAAAATTATGTGATACTTATATTGTTGAGTTTATTCATGATCCCACTGGAAATTATTATGAGAGGGGAACATATGCTTATAGATATTTCAATACTATCAAGTTCCCTCTCATTATGTTGAAGGTTTTGAAGTTGCACATTTTTTGCCTTCCTATGATAATATCTTTATGCTTCAATGAGTTATTTCTCTACAAGATCCCTTTGCATAGGAAGCATGTTAGACTTAAATGTGTTTGGTATTTGCTTCTTTATGCTCTATTTTGTGCTTCAACTCTTATTCCTATGAGAGCATCACTAAAATCTTAAGCCTATGTTTATGGCTATAAAGAAAGAGCTCTAGGAGACAACCCTTGTTATCTTTACTTTGAGTTTTACTTTCTGTTTTTAGTGGTCTTGATGATTTTTAATACTGTAGCAACATCATTGTATCTTTATTTTCAAGTTTTGTGCCAAGTTATAGCCTCATATGACAAGGGAAGTGAAAGTTGTGACATGCTGTCCAGAAAACAGATTATGTCCTCGTGACGGGAAAAATCATATCAAAATCCCAGTTCATCTTTTTGAGCTGAAATTTTTACACAGCGTGCTATATACAATCACGGAACTTTCGTATGTTCTGAGTTTTTTTATTTGAGTTGTAGAAGTACCCCTAAAAGAATTCTTTACTACCTGCTGTTCAGTTTTTCACAGATTCTGCCACGTTTTGTCTCTCCTAACTTTTGCAAACCTTAAGCTTGCTTTTTCTTTGCAAAAACCTTTTGGCAATCTTGAGAAACAGTAGCTCTTCAAGAATATATTTATATCCAGTGGGGAAAAATTATGTATTAAGGGTACTAACCTCTCTAATCAGCTTATGATGAGTTATGTATGAAGGGAGTTTTCAAGTGTGCGATGGAAGATGATGAAAGAAGATTCCGGAGTGTCAAGCGCTCAAGCTTGGGGATGCACCCATGCATCCCCAATAAATATTCAAGGAGACTCAAGCGTCTAAGCTTGGGGATGCCCCCGTGCATCCCTGATGGCGCGAGAGTTGACGGGTGTAGTCTTCTCGCCCTTCGTTGGTGAGCCCCAAGTGGAAGGCGTGATGTAGCACAACAACAAATTTCCCTCAGTAAAGATACCAAGGTTTGTCTCCAGTAGGTCTCCAGAGATGATAAGTAGGTGTCAGCGTCGCAACTGACGCGGACCTGCACACAGACACAAATAACTTTGTTCCCAACGAAGTTCAGAGAGGTTGTCAATCTCTCCGGTCTTGTTGTTCACAAAGGATCAAACACAAGGGATAATGATAGCAACTGAAAGTAAAAGCAGAAAAGTAAATGAGCATGGAAACAGTAATGAGGATATGGACCGGGATACGTGATGTTCACTAGTGATGTCTGTCTCCCAAAAGACGATAAAACTACTATGCGAGGTAAACAAATTACAGAAGGGCAATTGACAGGATTATGAACGCACCGCAATGCTAACTATGCTACAAAAGAAAGGAAGAGGCTCAAAAGCACGGGCGGTAAGCCAAAATAAGTAGACCGAAATCCAACTGCATCTACTACTAATCATCCACCTTGAGATATCTATCCAGAACATCTCGCTGGTATTAAGTTGCGAGCCCCACCCAAAGTGTAAACCCAAAGCAACAGACAACTGCATTAAAAAGCACTTTGTGTAAAGTAAACAATCCTTGCAACCGCGGTTACAAGCACCGTTGTTTTCCCCCTTGTGGCAACAGCACATCCCCTAGACTCATGTTTCTGTCACTCAAGCGTGTCATCGGGGGGCATGAACCCACAATCGAGCATAACGTTCCCTCTTGGGGTTACTACCTACTACTTGGCCAAAGCGATAAACAACAACGGAGAACATGCTAGAATTACTTAGGAACAAAAATATAAGAGATAAGAACCAAATATATTACTCAATCAAAATCTGAACATAATCTCATAATCCATCAGATCCCATCAAGCTCAGCATAGCAACAGCAGAAAGATTACAAAAGTGCCTCGATCATGTAGGGCAGCTCACGAGGTCTAAACCATGAAGAACAAAGAGGGGAGGAGAACATCACATAGCTACTGATCACGGAACCATGGTCAAAGGAAAACTACTCACGAGACATCCGGGGAGCATCCATGGTGGAGAGGAGACTCCCGGAGGTCGGCCCTCCCTGCGGCAGGGTGCCGGGAAGAGGTCTTCTAGTGCTCCCGATCTCGGAAGCGCGGCGGCGGCGGAACAGAGGAGAGATCCCGAAAAAGGGTTCTCACCCCGGAAGTTTCCCGTGACGGAGAATATATAGGCGAAGGGGGCAGCCAGAGGTGGACCAGGGGCCCTAGGCGCCCCCCTGGCGCGGCCAGGACTGGGGCCGCGCCGGGTGGCCGCCTGGGCCACCCTTGGCTCCCCTTTGTCCCCACTCGGGCTCTTCGCGAAGCTTCCTGTACGCTGATTTTTCCTATATTTTTCCCGGAATTTTTCTGGCACTTTTTATATGGGGGAAAACTGAAATAGAAAAACAGCAGAAAATAGTAACTGGCACTGTGGTGCACTGAGTTAATAGGTTAGTCCAAATATGATCAAAAGTGTATGAAAGTGTATCTTGATCATAGAAATATCACACAAAACATGCATGGAGCAAGCGGAAATTGTAGATACATTTTGGACGTATCAACATCCCCAAGCTTAATTCATGCTCGTCCTCGAGTAGCTAAATGATAACGGCATAATTTCTGTGGTGACATGCTAGCAACCATATAAGAACTTTGAAAAGTAAAGCAATCAAGGTTAGAAACTCAATTCAAGTCATAACAAGCAAGAGTCTATATTAGCATTGAAACAAGTAACAAAAGATCATTAGGTGCAAGAGCTCTCGCTGTCCGTGACTCGAATGTCTCCAAATGGTGTTTGCGTGCAAGAAGGGGGATAGGGAATACGAGAAAAACAATTATTTGTTGAGAACTCAATCTACTAAAGTTTCACACTCGGTCTTTTTCTGGAATCTTATCTTGACTCGTCCCCAGACCACTTGACAGGTACAAGTCAATTTGATCCACTCCTTTTTCAATATTTTGAGCACTCATGCAATGGATGAGCGTAAGCACGAGGGTTGACACTTAGGATGGCAAAGAGAGAAGTACGGAGGAGGAATACAAAAAGGATGAGAAAGGCTCACATCAATGAGGACAATCATAGGCAAGAGATGCCAAATGATAGATATGATGTGAGGAGTAGGGATTGCCATGCAACGGATGCAAATACGAGCTAGGAAGCTCTCCAATGGAACTAGTGGGGGTGCATCTAACTTGCTCGCTCATGAAGACCTAGAGCTCGTTTGAGGAGGCTCATCCTTGGAATATGCAAGCCAAGTTCTATAGTGTGAAGGTCCCCACATAGCTATATGCATAATGATCATCTCTATGGAGTACAAGGATATAAAGGGAGTACTAGTGTGGATCTCTCAAAAGGATAGTAGTGTTGCCCCTTTCTCTCTTTTTTTTTCTTTTTTTTCTCTCTTTTCTCTCTTTTTGTATTTTTTTGTGGCCTCAATGGCTCTTTCTATTTAACTCTCATTTGTCCTCTTTGGGATCTTTTATTGTGTCCACTTTGGGATCTTTTCCTCACTTAAGGGCAACACTCTATTTTACAAGAAGGTAAAGGAGATCTTTCACACTTTACAAGGTACTCAAAATCATAAAGAAGATGTAACTATCATGATGTATGCAATGTATGTCGCTGCCAGTGTAGCAGGAACATGTATGACATGAAGATCAAGTCATGAAGAGGTGGATGTTACATGGCAATATATCTCGGAAAGGCTATGGAAATGCCTTGATAGGTAGTTATGGTGGTTGTTTTAAGGAAAGATATAAGGAGGTTTATGATGACAGAGCGTATCATGCCAAGGGTTTGGATGTACCGGCGAAGGTGGACACCAACTCTCGGAGTGAGAATAAGGCAATGCACGGCACGGGAGAGGCTAGCAAAATATGGGAAGGTGGAAGTGTCAACTTTCAATACTTACATTAGTCCGAAGAACTCATGCACTTATTATCGGTAACTCTAAATCTAAAAAGGAGGTTCACAAAGAGACAAGTACCCCGAGGAGGAGTGTATGGGGGTTTGGTTATCCTTGCGCATCCTCGACTCATGGTACGTGAGTGTTCTCTAATATTCGATCCCTCCAAAGATTAGTGATCCATCTAGTAGCTAGAGTTCTCAACTAGTTTTGTAGGTTTTGAAAATACACACGGATTGCCCAAAATACAACACCTATCACTAATAGACTAGAGCTCTTGACACAAAAAGTTCAAACATTACTTACAACAATACCTCAAAACTATTGCAAGTTACTACTAGAATTAAATAGCAACCTCAATTACCTACTTTCAAGACAAGACACAACTCAGTGCAACAACCAACTCTCTTTAACAATATAAACATGAAGACTAAAAAGAGTTCCAGCAACAAACTAAACAAAAGCCAACGCTCTTGCTAAAGACAAACTAAGACTAAGACTAAACATGGGAGCAGCTACGAAAAGATAAAGAACACACAACAGCAAAAAGATAAGCAGGAAAAATCCTATGATGTGTTCTAGATTTTGAAAGTGGAGCGTGTTTCTCTCCCACATAAAGTAAGACGGGATCTAACTTGTTATGAACAGCAAGCAAAGCTAAAGAAAACTAAAAATAAAACCTAAGAGCGAGACGCTCCAAGCATAGCACATAACGCATGAAGTGATAAAAATATAGTGAGACGAAGGACGAACTGATGATTGTTGATGGAGAAGGGGATGCACGGGGGCATCCCCAAGCTTAGACGCTTGAGTCTCCTTGAATATTTATTGGGTATGCATCGGGGCATCCCCAAGCTTGAGCGCTTGACACTCCTGGATCTTCTTTCATCATCTTCCATCGCACACTTGAAAACTCCCTTCATACATAACTCATCATAAGCTGATTAGAGAGGTTAGTACCCTTAATAAACTAATTTTTTTCCACTGGATATAAAGATATTCTTGAAGAGCTACTGTTTCTCAAGAGTTCCAAAAAGTTTTTGCAAAGAAAACGCAAGCTTAAGGTTTGCAAAAGTTAGGAGAGACAAAACGTGGCAGAATCTGTGAAAAACAGAACAGCAGGTAGTAAAGAATTTTTTAGGGGCACTTCTGCAACTAAAATAAAAAAACTCAGAACATACGGAAGTTTCACAGTTGTATAGAGAACGCTGTCAAAAAAAATTCAGATCAAAAAGATGATCTGGTGATTTGATTCGAATTTTTCTGTCAAGGGACAGAATCTGTTTTCTGGACAGCACGTCACAACTTTTACTTCCCTTATCATAAGAGGCTATAACTTGGCACAAAGGTGAAAAATAAAGATACAATGATGTTGCTACAGTAGTAACAAACATCAAGACACAACAAAAAGCAAAAAGAAACCTAAATTCGTTGCGGGCTGCCTCCCGAAAGCGCTTCTTTAGAGCCATTAGCTAGGCTTAAAGATTATAGAAAATGCTCTCACAAGAATAAGAATTTTGAAGAAAAAGAGAGCATCAAGAAGCAAATGTGAAACACATTTAAGCCTAACCCACTTCCTATGCATAGGCATATTGTAAGAAAATAAATCAAAGAAGCACAAAGTGACATGCATAGGAAGGTAGAACAAGAACAACTTCAAAATTTTCAACATGAAGAGAGGTGTTTTTGTAACATGGAAGTTTCTACAACCAAACTCTCCTCTCTCAAAGTAATTTTCAGTAGCATCATGAACAACATCAAGAATATAACTATCACATAAATCATGTTGTTCATGACCTACAAGCACACGTGTATTGTTTTCAACACGATTTTTAGGATCATAAGATAAATGTAACCCATCACATTGAGCTTTGATAAGAGGACAATTCTCCGGAGTTGGAGATTTTAAAAGTATAATAGGACACTCAAGTGTGGGTGAGATAGCAAAAATTTCATGCTTAACATGAGAAACTATAGCAAGTTCATCTCCGTAAGCATCATGCATAGTGGCATCAAGGCCATAAGCATAGAAGGCATCAACTTCATCAAAAAGGGATATTTCAAAAGAATCCATAGGATCATAATACTCATATAAGGTAAGATTAAAAGAGTTACTCTCATTAGAAGGTAGACATGGATGGCTCCATTCTTCCTCATTTTGTTCGTCACTCTCCTCCTCTTCTTCATCCAAAGAGCTTTCAGGTTCAGTAATTTCTTCTTCTATAGAGTCCTGCAAAACATTAGTCTCTTCCTTTGGGGGAGAGACTCTCTCAAGATGATCAGTAATATAATAATTTGCATCATAATTTTCAAAACAATAGTTAAGTATAGCAAGACTCTCAGATTTGTAAGGGGCGTCATCAATATTTTCAAGAAAAGAAGTAATTTCATAGGCACCCTTAAAAGCAACAAATTCTTCTATTTGTTCTGCATCATAAAAATCATATTTCCCTTAGCATAAGAAGCTAAGGTTTCATCCTCATTGTACTCACATTGGAAAGCAAGGTGTTTGTGCCTCATAAAGCAACAAGATTCATCCCTGCAGAAAGATATATTATATATTGAGCACAAGTTTTTAGCATACTCATACGATTGATGTATGAGTCTCCATAAGTGTATCCCTTTTTGAGACAAGCGGTATTCCTTGTAATATTCTTGTTGATCCTCAGTGAATCCTCCATGCCAATAAGATCTAGTTTCAAAGAAGTTAGACATTGATTGGCAAGTAAGGAACTAGACATACTATATATATTTTTGATTTTTGATAAAGGACACAAAGATAAAAACTGAAAGGTAAACTGACAAGACTAAAAAACAAAGGTAAAGGGTAGTGTGAAACTCCCCTATCTTACCACTCGGAGTCCCCGAAAACGGCGCCAGAAATTTGCTTGATGGCGCGAGAGTTGACGGGTGTAGTCTTCTCGCCCTTCGTTGGTGAGCCCCAAGTGGAAGGCGTGATGTAGCCAACAGCAAATTTCCCTCAGTAAAGATACCAAGGTTTGTCTCCAGTAGGACTCCAGAGATGATAAGTAGGTGTCAGCGGCGCAACTGACACGGACCTGCACACAAACACAAATAACTTTGTTCCCAACGAAGTTCAGAGAGGTTGTCAATCTCTCCGGTCTTGTTGTTCACAAAGGATCAAACACAAGGGATAATGATAGCAACTGAAAGTAAAAGCAGAAAAGTAAATGAGTGTGGAAACAGTAATGAGGATATGGACCGGGATACGTGATGTTCACTAGTGATGTCTCTCTCCCAAAAGACGATAAAACTGCTATGCGAGGTAAACAAATTACAGAAGGGCAGTTGACAGGATTATGAACGCACCGCAATGCTAACTATGCTACAAAAGAAAGGAAGAGGCTCAAAAGCACGGGCGGTAAGCCAAAATAAGTAGACCGAAATCCAACTGCATCTACTACTAATCATCCACCTTGAGATATCTATCCAGAACATCTCGCTGGTATTAAGTTGCGAGCCCCACCCAAAGTGTAAACCCAAAGCAACAGACAACTGCATTAAAAAGCACTTTGTGTAAAGTAAACAATCCTTGCAACCGCGGTTACAAGCACCGTTGTTTTCCCCCTTGTGGCAACAGCACATCCCCTAGACTCATGTTTCTGTCACTCAAGCGTGTCATCGGGGGGCATGAACCCACAATCGAGCATAACGTTCCCTCTTGGGGTTACTACCTACTACTTGGCCAAAGCGATAAACAACAACGGAGAACATGCAAGAATTACTTAGGAACAAAAATATAAGAGATAAGAACCAAATATATTACTCAATCACAATCTGAACATAATCTCATAATCCATCAGATCCCATCAAGCTCAGCATAGCAACAGCAGAAAGATTACAAAAATGCCTCGATCATGTAGGACAGCTCACGAGGTCTAAACCATGAAGAACAAAGAGGGGAGGAGAACATCACATAGCTACTGATCACGGAACCATGGTCAAAGGAAAACTACTCACGAGACATCCGGGGAGCATCCATGGTGGAGAGGAGACTCCCGGAGGTCGGCCCTCCCTGCGGCAGGGTGCCGGGAAGAGGTCTTCTGGTGCTCCCGATCTCGGAAGCGCGGCGGCGGCGGACCAGAGGAGAGATCGCGAAAAAGGGTTCTCTCCCCGGAAGTTTCCCGGGACTGAGAATATATAGGCGAAGGGGGGCAGCCAGAGGTGGACAAGGGGCCCCAGGCGCCCCCCTGGCGCGGCCAGGGGTGGGGCCGCGCCGGGTGGCCGTCTGGGCCACCCCTGGCTCCCCTCTGGCCCCACTCGGGCTCTTCGCGAAGCTTCCTGTACGCTAATTTTTCCTATATTTTTCCCGGAATTTTTCTGGCACTTTTTATATGGGGGAAAACTGAAATAGAAAAACAGCAGAAAACAGGAACTCGCACTGTGGTGCACTGAGTTAATAGGTTAGTCCAAATATGATCAAAAGTGTATGAAAGTGTATCTAGATCATAGCAATATCACACAAAACATGCATGGAGCAAGCAGAAATTATAGATACGTTTTGGACGTATCAATCCCCTTCTCCATCAACAATCATCAGTTCGTCCTTCGTCTCACTATATTTTTATCACTTCATGCATTATGTGCTATGCTTGGAGTGTCTCGCTCTTAGGTTTTATTTTTAGTTTTCTTTAGCTTTGCTTGCTGTTCATAACAAGTTATAGCCCGTCTTACTTTGTGTGGGAGAGAAACACGCTCCGTTTGAACTAGAACTCCTCATAGGATTTGCATGATTATTTCCTTAGCTGTGAGTTGTTCTTTTTCTTTTCTTAGCTGCTGCCCTGTTTAGTTGTAGTGCTTTAATTTTCTTCTAGAGTTTTTCTTTTGTCTCAGGTTGAACTTTCTATAGGTTGCATGTTTTATCTTGGTAGAGAGTTTGCCTGTTGCACTGAGTTTTGTGTCTTGACTAGAAGTAGGTAGTTAAAGTTGTTGTTCTCTTTGTAGTAGTAACTAGCAATAGTTTTGAGGTATTGACTAGAGTAATGTTTCAACTTTTGGTGTCAAGAGCTCAAGCCTATTAGTGATAGATGTCGTATTTTGGGCAATCCGTGTTTTTTTCGAAAAACAAAAACCCCTGTTGAGAACTCTACCTACTAGATGGATCACTAACCTCCGGAGGGTTCGAATATTAGAGTACACTCACGTACCATGAGTCGAGGATGCGCAAGGATAACCAAACCCCCATACACTCCTCCTCGGGGTACTTGTCTCTTTGTGAACCTCCTGATTAGATTGAGAGTTACCGATAATAAGTGCATGAGTTCTTCGGACTAATGTGAGTATTCGAAAGTTGACACTTCCACCCACCTATACTTTTTCGAGCCTCTTCGGTACCGTGCATTGCCCTTTCTCACCTCGAGAGTTGGCGCGTACTTCGCCGGTGCATCCAAACCCTTGACATGATACGCTCTGTCATCATAAGCCTCCTTATATCTTTCCTCAAAACAGCCACCATACCTACCTACAAGGCATTTCCATAGCCTTTCCGAGATACATTGCCATGCAACATCCACCTTCTCATGACTTGATCCTCATTTCATACATGCTACTTGGTTGATCGATGAGCCGCATGCTAGTTGGGTCTTGCCCTAATCATTGCGACATGACTCGCTAGTATCATTGCATATCCTGCTATCCTGCAGAGGCATACATTTGCATCATGATAGTTATATCTTCTTTATGTGAGTACCTTTGTAAAGTGTGAAAGATCTCCGTTATTCTTGTAAAATATAGAGTGTTGCCCCTAAAGTGAGGAAAAGATCCCAAAGAGGACAAAATCAAAAGATCTCAAAGAGGACAAATGAGAGTTAAATAGAAAGAGCCATTGAGGCCACCAAAAAAATACAAAAAATAGAAAAAAGAGAAAAAGAAAAATAAAAAGAGAGAAGGGGGCACACTACTATTCCTTTTGAGAGATCCACACTAGTACTTCATCCTCTATCTCTTGTACTCCATAGAGATCATCATCATGCATATAGCTATGTGGGGACCTTCACACTACAGAACTTGGCTTGTATATTCCAATGATGAGCCTCCTCAAACGAGCTCTAGGTCTTCTTGAACAAGCAAGTTAGATGCACCCCACTAGTTCCCTTGGAGAGCTTTTAGCTCACATGTGCATCCGTTGCATGGCAATCCCTACTCCTCACATCATATCTATCATATGGCCTTCTCTCGCCTATGATTGTCCTCATTGATGTGAGCCTTTCACACCTTTTTGTATTCCTCGTCCACCTTCTTTCTGTTTCGCCTTTTAGGTGTCAACTTTCTTGCTCACGCTCATCCATTGCATGAGTGCTCAAAATATCGAAAGGGAGTGGATCATTTTGACTTGTACCTGGCTAGTGGTCAGGGGACGAGTCAAGATAAGAATCCAAAGGAGACCAAGTGAGAAACTTTAGTAGATATATGTTCTCAACAACCTTTTTTCTTTTTTTTCCCAGTCCCCTGCTTGCACGCAAACACCATCTGGAGACATTCGAGTCACGGACAGCGAGAACTCTTGCACCTTTTGTTCTTTTGTTGCTTGTGTCAATGCTAATATAGACTTTTGCTTGTTAAGACTTGAATTGAATTGCGTGCTTTGATTGCTTTACTTAAAAGTCCTTATATGGTTGTGTGGCATTTCACCACAGAACTTATGCTTGTTATCATTTACCTACTCGAGGACGAGCAGGAATTAAGCTTGGGGATGTTGATACGTCCCAAACGTATCTATAATTTCTGCTTGCTCCATGTATGTTTTGTGTGACTTTGCCATGATTTGCTTGAACTTTCATACACTTTTGAGCATATTTGGACTAATCTATTAACCCAGTGCACCCAGCTGCCAGTTGCTATTTTCTGCTGTTTTTGTATTTCAGGTTTTCCGGCCATTAAAAATGCTGCAAAAAATCCGGAAAAATCAGATAAAAAATCAGCGACCCGGAAGCTTCCGGAATCACAAAGGTAGCGGAGGGGGACGCCATCAGGAGACCAGGAGGGTCCCTGGCGCGGCCCCACCCTAGGCCGCGCCAGGAGGCCTCCTGGTTGCATGGTGGGTCCCCTCGACACCCCCCTTCGCCTATATTTAGCCCTCGGGGTGGAAACCCCTAACACTGGACCCCTTTTCTCCAGAAGCAATTCCGATCTCCGCCGCCATCGCCAGCAAATTTCGGGGGGACAGAATTCCTGTGCCGGCACCCTGCCGGGACGAGGAAGTGCCCCCGGATTCATCTCCATCGACGTTGCTTCCTCCCCCCATGAAGCGGGAGTAGTTCTCCCTCGGGGCTGAGGTTTCTACCAGTAGCTATGTGTTCTTCTCTCTCTGCCATGATGTGATCTTCGTTGTGATCATAGGCTATGTTAATCTAGGGTGATCCCATGATATTTCCCCTTCCTCTATGTATTGGATTGATGTACTCAATTGATCTTATCTAGTATAATCCCCGGGACCAAGGTGACAGCGGTCTATTGGACATGGGTTAGAAGAATATTATCATGAGTGATTTCCTCTTTTGTGTGTTGATTGAAGATTGAGAGTCTCTTGGTGCTTGTCTTTGACTATCCTTGAGATATGTTGTGGTGATTGTGGTACTCTCTTTGGATGGCCGCGGTGACATTGGGAAATCCATAGATTGAGAACTACGAACTTTGAGGTGTGCTTTTGTAGCCCTACATAATTCTCATCCTCTCTTGACCACAAAGGAATGACCTCCGAGTGCGTCTCCATTGCATGTTTTATGAGAAATATCATGTGATTAGACTATGTTAATGTTGTTGAGAGTTTCCACTAGTGAAAGTATGAAGCCTAGGCCTTGTTTCCACCATTGTTAGACCGTTTGTGCTCACTTTTGTCACATGTTTGCTTGCTGCACTTTTTATTACAGATTTATATTACCTTGCTTTGCCACACCTATCACTCGTATTTTATCATCTCTTCGCCGAACTAGTGCACCTATACAACTCCTAGTTGTATTAGGTGTGTTGGGGACACAAGAGACTTCTTGTATCTTAATTGCAGGGTTGCTCGAGAGAGACCATCTTTAACCTCTACTTTCCTGAGTTCGATAAACCTTAGGTCATCCACTTGAGGGAAATTGCTGTTGTCCTACAAACCTCTGCGCTTGGAGGCCCAACATAGTCTACAAGAATAGAAGCGTGCGTAGACATCACCCGGACACGCGCAAATCCACCTCTGGGTTTTGTGTGTTCCTCGGCCCCAACCTGCTCTCGTGGTCATCGAAGCGGCAGTCCACTGTCTCTCGGTCTAGCGCCGAAGCTGAGTATCGAGCCGTCGCCCACGCCGTCGCTGAGGCCGTTTGGCTGCGCCAACTACTCGGTGAGCTGCATCAGCTACCCTCCCGCGCCACGGTGGTTTATTGTGACAACGTCAGCGCCGTCTACATGTCAAGCAACCCTGTGCAACACCAGCGGACAAAGCACATTGAGATCGATCTCCACTTCGTCCGGGAACGTGTTGCTCTGGGGGAGATGCGGGTGCTCCATGTTCCGACTACCTCCCAGTTCGCGGACATCTTCACCAAAGGACTACCGACGACTGTCTTCCTCGACTTCCGGTTCAGCCTCAACGTCCGGGAACCCCAGGTTGCGGCTGGGGGGGGGGGGAGTCTCCAGGAGAACTAGTCACCACGCGCCCTAGTCTTCAGGATCGCTTCCTTCTCTCTCGGCATGCTTATCTTCACGTAGCGCATGACCTCTTGGTGCCGTTGTGATCACCCCCCATGTACATGTATATAAACCCCATGTATCAATGAGAACAGTGTGTGATCTAGAACAGTGTGTGATCTTTCCACAACCTAACTGCTATCAGGGTAACAGGGAGTATGTTTGTCATACTGACACAATATCAGAGAGGTTCATAGAGCTTCTTGTGAAAGTTTCTAACATTCTTGGTCAAAATGATGCACAGTTTTGGCTGGGATGAAGCGCGTGTGATTTCTTAAATAGCATGGAGAATAGAATTATAATTACGAGTTGCGTGTACTGGGAAGTATTATTCCTGCCTGTCACTCTAGTGGCCTGGTTTGAAAGAAAATTTGCATTATTTTCTTTCTACTTCTGAAAATTTACCTGCCTGTCTGTCACGGCCTTTATTTTTCTTTCTATATTTCTGAAATACGGAAGGAAGAAAATTTGCCTGCCTGTCACAGGCTCACAGCCATTATTTTTCGTTTTTGATTTATTTCCATTTTTGAAAGAGAATTTGCATTGCTATTCGGCACGTGTTTCTTTCCTTTTACTTATTTTCGCGGGAACACTCTTTGAGTTTGATTCATTTCCCGCTCTTCGTAATGGAAGAGAGTCCATATATAAAAGGCGGGGAAACCCGAGTATCCAACACGTTCAATTCCCACCTCGCACAGAAACTGAAACTCCACCTTGAAGATGGTTATCCTCGCCGTCGCTCTCCTCCTGATAGTAGCTTTCGCCGCTGTCAATCGCCGGAGAAACCCGGCCACGGTGGACGACGGTGCTGCTGCTGATCGATCGATGGACGACCTTCGTCCGCCCGCGTCGCCTTCCGCTTTGGTGGCGGCGGGCGACAAGGAGGAAGAAGAGCCTGTTCTTGGGGATGGAGATCAGGCGGCCGACTCCGATGGCGAGGAAGAGGACTTCTACGACAGCGACGGCGATTACTACTCTGCGGAGGTGAGCTGGGCCGACGACAGCGATGAGGAGGAGGAGGAGTTCGACTACGGCTACGGCTACAGCATCTACTTCGAGGAGGTGGAAGAGGAGAGCGACAGCGAGGACGATGTGCCGCTCAATATCGACGGGGACGTAGAGGCTGCCGCAAGCGGCGTCAGCGGCGGGCCGCCGATACTCCGGGGGCAGTACGTATCCCAAGGGTGGTTCCTTGGGCCGGCGACCCGGCTCGCCTGCGCGGGGAATACGGCCGGCTTCTTGCGCGTCACGGTCGACCCCAATAGCCATGGACAAGGCGGAATCCAGGAGATCTTGGTTCTCTACCGCTACACCCATTTCTCGGCGGTCGCCGACGGCGTAGCGGCGTCAAGCAGCACGAAGCTGCACTACCTCCTGTTCGCGGTGCCTCCGGGCAGCGACGCGGCGGGATCGCTGCCGTGGGCCGGGTCGTCCCTGGCGCCGCTGATATACCCCGCCGACCACAGCAGCGAGCTCCAGGTGCTATGGTCCACGCTGATCTCAACCGTGGGCATCCCGCGGCGGACCAAGCTTCTCAAGGTCATCGCCGACGTCGGCATCCTCTGGCCCGGCGATTACACGCAGGAGCGCATGGGCCACGTGTGCGCCGCTCTGCAGGGCATGGTGGCGGACCCGTGGCCCGGGTACCACGTCGCCATGGAGCTGCGCCTGCCGGAGCCCGTGCACGCGCCGTGCGCGGCACAATGTGAGGCCCCCGTCGACGACTGCTGGCAGCCGGCGAAGCGAAGGAAGGTCGTCGTCGCAGAAAACTGCCCCATCTGCTACGAGCTGCTGGAGAGCGACCTCGCTATGTGGCCCGGGTGCTCCATGCCCCACGTCTTCCATGGCGCGTGCCTTCACAACGCCATAAAGGGGAGCGAGATGTGCCCGATGTGCAGGCGCAGGCTGTCGGCTCCCAATGAAGTCTAGGAATGCGCCTTCGTCCTGCAAGCAACCTGATCAAGCCAGGAGCATTCTTTATACTTATTCGTCAAATTCATGGACTATATATGCCGGTTCTGTTGGATTGCACTGTTTAGATTCATGAATTATTATGCCTGTTCTGGTTTGTATTTCGAATTTTGGATCGCAGATATTACATGTTGGATTACATGCATGCATCCTTTTCAAAAAACTAATGTTAGATTACATGCATGTCCTGTGGCCTTTTATTCATCACAGAAGCTAAATCACAGGTGCCTCAAAATCGAATTCGGTTCAGTTGATTTTGAAGGAAAGGAAGAAGGCGACGACGCGCAACATTGAGGCTCCAGACGTTTGCTTCGGGGCGAGCGACGCAAGGACCGGGAACGCCGGCAAGGCCTTGGCCATTAACGAGTCGGAGCCGACATAGGCGAGTAAGAAACATTACGCGGGGCGGGGCGGGCCGGGGGGGGGGGGGGGGGGCAGTGCTCGCTGGATATTTCTTGTCATTCACCGATTTAGAGGGATGACCGAGGGGTCAGCACGGTGGCACGGTGGGGGCGCTTGTGAGGGGAGGGTGTAACAGCCCGGAAATTCCACCCTAATTAAAACTTTTGTTTGTTGCTTTATTTTATTGCTTGCTAGAATTGTTTGTAGTATTTGCTTCGCTGATTTATTAATCGGTGAATATTTCCCCCTCTTTCTCGTATCGGATGCGGGACCAAACCTTTTTCCCAAACGGCACACGACCTTTGCGACACCGGGTTCACCCGAGCACCGTCACAACTTCCGGCACAAGACCAACCGCCGCCATCGGAACGAAAAACCCCATTTAATAATTAAATGGGTTATTTTATTGGGCACCGGAAAATATTCTCGGAACGGTATCGAATTTAGGTACAGTCGACGGGCTCGCCGCGCTGAGCGCGTGGTTCGAGATTTCACCCGAATCGGAGGTCGTATGCCCTCCCGGCGGTCAGAAATGTGGAGTACCGAACGCGAGAGGGAAAACCCGAGGGCTTTTGCGCAAACTTGCCAGCCAGACCACCTATATAAAGACCACCCCTCTCCCCTAGCCCTTCTAGGGTTTCCCCTAATAAAATTTGCAGCCACCCCCTTGATCTGTCTCAGATCTGCCCAATTTTGCCCCCCAAATTCCCGAAACCCTAGCCCCCAGGAGCCCTAGCCGTCGGATCTGGCGATCTGAGGGCTCTGGAGGTGCCACGTCACCCCAGAGGGGATCCAACAGCCTCCCCAGCCGCCGCGGGCCCCATTGGGCCGAGTAGCTGACGCCGCGGGCCTGCCCGACCCATCTCGCGTCGCCGCCTCCTGTGGAGATCGCAGCCGCGCCGCCCGACCTCCCCGCCGTGCTCGCTGGAGGGAGCCGTCGGCCGGAAGCCGCCACGGTGAGCTCGCTCCTTCCCTGCGCCCTTCTCATTCTTCTATCCCCTCACTGCCCCCTCGCTGCAACCGCAGGTCGCCGGAGAGCCCCGCCGCCATGGCCATGGCAAGCTCAGCCAGGAGCTCGAGCCGCCGCCTCCCACGTTGCCCGCCTCGCCGTCGTCCAAGCCAGAGGCCGCCACGCCCCAGGTCCGCCTCCTCCGATGCCGCGCCACCGACGGAGCTGCCCGGCCGCCGCCGTCGCCGTCGGGTCCGTCCAGATCGGACGAGGACCCCGATCCGACCAGCCAGGCCGCAACCGCCGCCGAGCTGGGCCGGCGAGCCCAGCCGGCCTGCCAAGCCCGCCAGGCGCGTCCCACCTCGCCTGCCCGAGCCGGCCTCCTTCCAGCAGATGGGCTGAGCCTATGGGTGAGGCCCGATGCCTTTTTTTCTCTGTTTGTTTTTCTTTTTCCAGATTTTTTCTAAGTCTGGAACGTTTTGCTACTGATGTTGTTTTGCGTTGTAGTTTGCGAGTAAACCGTAGCTTGGATGACGTTGCGCCCAAAAGAAAAATTGTTTAATTCTGTGTGTACTTCAGTTCATCTTTTGTGAGCACTTTGTTTTGAGGTCATCTTGATTGTGTAATTGTTGCAAATTGTTGTTAACTGCTGCTGAAAACTGTTGCTTGATTGAAACTTCGGGTGACGGTTGCGTCGCAACCATTCATCGGAATGGAGTGATTCTTGTTGCATACTGTTAAGCATCATGTCTACTTCAGTTCCATGCTTTCACTTGTCATTTTGGACTGCTGCATGTTGATGGTATCTTCACCCGAAGTAGCTACCCTGCTGTTAGTGTGTTGTTGTTTATATAAAGTTGCTACTTTGCTCCCCTATATCTTTTTAACCGTGCATCCTATTGAGCATTGCAATTTGTCATTTTGATCTATGCCATGTCCACTTCCATTATATGTATTGCATTTTCATGTTTGCATTCTTGGTCGTAGTTATTTTCAGCTCCAAAGTTGCTATCCCGCTGTTTTTGACAGCCACCTCTGTTTTTCTCTAAAAGTCTGTAACTTTTCAATGCCATATTGCACGCTTAATATCTTTTGATCTGTTATGCCTATGACCTTGATTCTTGTTTGTACCTGATCATCATCATGCCTAATCCATGCTCATATATTGATATGTCATGTTGCTGCACTTTTGCATATAGTTTTGCTTCTGTTTATACAACATGAAAATAACAGTTTCTACCCTGTTTTCCTGATTTACACTAAGTCCTTGACCAGTAATGTTTTATAACTTTTTGTGTTACTTATAACTAGTGAACTATGATGTGTATTTGCATGATTCTTTTTGCCATGCCTTACCTGCCATGTCTACTTTAGTTGCATATAATTTTGTGCATGTTTACAACCTTTTGCTTATTCATTTGTTGCTCTAAAGTGTGCTACCTGATGTTGGCAGATTGTGTGCATAACTTGTTTTTCTTGTATCTTTTTAACCGTAACTTGATTAGAATTTCATGTACTTTGTGTTTATGCTATTGTTTGTTGTTGTTAAAAAACCTAAAATATGGTTTAGGGCAGAACAATACCAAATGCTTTAATCATCGTGGGGCACTTAGTGTAACGTCATGTTTAGGTTGTTCCACACTTAAATTGACTAGCATAGATATTTTATCTTATGCTTCACCTCTTGCCATGTTTGTGTGCTATGTCATGCTTGAGTGAGATGCCATGTTAATAACCTTTGCTCACCTTGTGTAGCTAAACAACTTGAACCATTCTAAATATGCGGTATCGTCGTGTGTGATGAGTACTCCACTTAACCTGTTAATAACCGCTCTCGACGATAGATGCGATACCGTAGTGCGTTGTCTCATGTTGCCTTCTTGTTGATGCTTGCTCGTGATTGCTCCGTAGTAATAGATGCTTGCTCGTCGATTGCCTTTTCCAGTGTTTCCTTATTGTGTGCTTCCGCGGGTACCTCTCGGAGACGTTGCGAGCTTGCGATCGACTACACCTTCGGTTTCGTCTTCTCATCAGGTAAGGGGGAGCATATATCATTCTTATAACTTTCAGCTCACTCGCGCCTAGGTGTAGAATAGAACGATTGCTTGGTCCTACCACTCCATATTCATGCCTCTCAAATAAACCCAAACAACCATGTCCTCCATATCCCAACAAACCTTGTTCGGCTATGTTACTATTGCTCGCTGCTCAGCCACTGCTTAGTATGCATGCTAGGATTTTATCAACTGTTACTCCTTGGTTTGGGTTATCACATTATTATATTTATTGTGGATGATGTGATTATTATAATGTTGACTATATTCGACGAAGGATGGAAGGTCTAGTCTATCCTGCCCTGACGCTTTGTTCCATTCGAGTCACCTAGGACCCGAGTTCCGGGTATTGTGTCTCTTGACGAGCGTGCCTAACCGCGTGTGGGATGCTATGGGGTCCCCTCTTCTTACCTACCTAGCTCCAAAAATTTCTAGTGATGATCCAAGCTGATTTACCATTTGAAACATGTGTGTGACTAGTCCGCGGCCGGCAGATTTCAAACAACTCGGGCCAGCGGAGACAGAGTTACTTCGTTGGTCCACACCTAGAAGCTAGGGGGCTGCCCACAGTGATGGGTTAGTTACCCCGACCTCGTCTAGACGGAAGAGTCCGATCTGAGAGCTTGGCCGGCTTTTGGATTGGGTGTCGACTCCCCGGGGGCCACCCGGATTTGTGCGTTGTTAGTTAGAGGGACCTGTCGTGCCGGATCTCTCAAGACTAAATCATAAAATGGCTGCGTGTGATGGGTAGAAATTGAGAGATATGGGCGTGCGTGCGGAGCCTTGTAATGGGAAGTTGGTACACCCCTACAGGGTTAAATCTTTTCGAGAAGCCGTGTCCACGGTTATGGACGACTTGAGACATACTCCTTGTTCATAGACAACAATAATTGAGACAATCTTAATAACTTGATCAATGTGTGTGTGCCTTGACTGCTTCTTCTTCGTCGGGATGCGAAGAGGAGGACAAGGATAGGATAGGTGTTATGTTTGCGTAAGTAGTTGATAGTAAGACTTGTTGGAGGAGATTCCTCATTGAATGCTTGGTTCTCATCTTACTCTAAAATAGACCGTTAGCCACTCATATATTGCTAGTGCGTCTGCAACCTCACCACTACCCCCATCTTACCCGTGAGAAGTTAGTTACACGACTTTTTATATAGCTCACCTCTTTATTTTCTCTTTTACACACGTTATGCAAACGATCATGGACTTCAGAGGAGCTCGACGATCCTTCTTCTGGACGCTTTCGCGAAGACTCGACGACGACTAGTTAGGTGGATCCCGGCGGAGAGCCTGGACCCGTGTGGTTACGGGAATGGTGTGTTTTACCTTTGTCACTAGACATTTGAATGTGTACTCAGACATGTATCTTCCGCTGATGTAATGTATTTAAGGCAGTTGTAAGCCGATTGTATGAGATGTTGTATCCTTGTATCTGTAATGTTGTGATATCATGTTGGAAATCCGGGGCACATGACTTCGTCATATGTCGCAGTGGGACCGATATGTGCTTCGTCCCCGGATCAGGATGGAAAAATCTAGATCTAGAACAGTACCGCATATCGGGCCTTACAGAGGGCGGGGCGGCGAGGTGGTCGCGGTAGGCCACAAGCATCAAACACTAGCGGTGCCACCGGTTCAAAGTGGTTGTGTTGGATCCAGATTGAAGTTTCAAGAAAGACTTTTGACCATTGGATCAGAAACTGACGATTGAAATTTTTTGTCTGAAAAATATCAAACAACTGAATTGTTGCCGCTTTCATAAAAGGCTAGTTCAACATTTGAGCAATATGTTCAAAGTGTATACTACAGTTTGCAACATTAGAGGATCTCCAACCGATATTTTATTACAGGGCAGTAAAAATGTCTTAGAGTAAAATATAGGGCACATATATGTGCTCTTTTTTGGGCACGAAAAAGGTCGTCTCTCCAGCAGCTGCCCTAAGCACATTTGGGTGATTGGAGATCAGTGGGTGTCAGCGGTTGCTGGATCCGATTGGTATCGATCGGAACTTAGCGGCGGTGCATTGGCGGCGGCGACGGAGGGAGGCATGAGGGCGGATGAAGGAGGGGAAAAGGCGTGCGGGAGGCAGCGAGGTTGTAAGTATTAGACCTCATCCCATGCCTAGTTTATCATCATTGTTAACACCGATAAGCATTATGCTTTGTGTTTAAGGTCTGGAGAGTTGATACTAAAGATATATTTATTCTAAGACTCTTTTGATAATAGAACACAAACTCTCGTGGGTTTGATACCCTGGGACATTCCTTGGAAAAAATGTGATAAACTATCTACATATGAAATCACATCAAAAGGTAATCAAGGAGGAATGTTCTCAAGTCCGGGGAAGAGAACTTGTCGGTTCACCAAACCAAAGCAATCAACATAAAAATACAAAATGTAGAATCACATGAAAAACTTCATCAAATGATGTTCGATTTGTGTTAGAAATATGATAGCAAATTATGAACTTAAATACCACAACAATATGATACCATGAAGTTTGTATTACACCGCGTTAACAAATAACTTTGTAAAGTCTTGCACAAAATTCAAAAGCAAATTATTAACCACTTACTAATGAAGGAAACTTACTTTCTAGAATAATAACTAGACAAAAAAATCAAATTAATCTTCCAAGAACATTGGTGGCATCTTCTTTCATTTCTATGAGATTTTTGGTGGTTCTAAGATACAAAGATGATGCACTAGCATTGTTAGCGTTAGTACTAACAGATGAAATTTCTTCGGAAAGTAGTATCTTCCCGGGATATCAATGATGGATATGAGATAACTCCTGGGATCGCATTAAAACTTTCCTTTGGAATTGACTTCAACGTATTATTTGATCTAGTGCATGACTACAAGGTGCTAACTAGGTGACGATTTAAGTTTGCATTTATGTAAGTAAGAAGAGGGAAGTTAAAATAGTTTAAATTGGATATATAAGCTTAAAAATTGTGCATTTCTTATGTGATGGTCGTTGGGTATAACATCATTGCAAGCTAGGTTGGATTTAACATCATTGTCCTCTTAGAAATTGAATATATCTTATGGAATCCAAAATTAGTGTAATAAGTTGGATGCATATGCATCTAGGCTATTAGTCACATGGTGAATGCCCACAATTGGATAAGGCAATTTACCAATATGCCAATACCTACAACTAAAGGTCTTCTAATGAATATTAAGTATAAACATGTAACCACAATGCCTGGTTACAAAAGGTTGTTTCCATCTGAAATAGCATGATTGTTTCCTTGGATAGTGATGTAGGTGTTCAACCTTGTTTTTGTTTCCAGTTCAACGACTTTAATATTTGTTCTCAGATCCTTACCATTACTTTCCTTCTGATTTCATATAATGTGCTAATTATTGGCCTCCACAATCCATTTGCTGAAGATCATACAAATGTTGTCATCAACACCATCACAATTTGAATCTAACCTAAAGAATGCTCTGACCCAGTGTTCAATATAGCTCTAGCACCCTGAGCAATTTCTTGTGCAAGCCTTGCTCTATTGATAATGAAAACTGACTTCTATGAGGATTTTGGGCACTTCCAAAACCTTTCTTCAAGTCCTTGCTCTTGTAGGTCTTCCTCCAATTGGCATATATGTGCCTCATAAATTTCTTATGGTCAACCACGGGTGGACAATTCTTTACCAGAAATATTATTTAATGTTGTAATATGCCAACTATAAGATATTGTGGGTACAAGATATCAAACATCACCATGGATGATGAATCCAATCTCAAACTACTGCCACTCTAACTTTATCATTTCCATTGAATCTGAGTCACTTCTGTGAAATACCATATGTAATCATGGCTTGGATGCATTGTTGTTTGCAAGAGCTTAATTCCCATTGAGAACCTTGGCACTTTTGTATTAGGTTTGCGCTAGGTACATGCTGACTTTTCAATATCAGATGATCTTTGATGTCCATCTCATCAGTGGAGCCCTGAAAGTCACTATCTTTAGTATTGTCACCATCATTTTCTTTCCCACCACCCAAGATGATATTCCCTACATTCATCTTCTGCTCGTACTATTTGAAAGCTTTAAATTCACCATATGTTTGTCTTCCTTAGATTCCTCTTCATTATATGGAAGCAAGTCCTCATCAAAATTGTCATCTTCTTCATCATATATATCATATATTCACAACCTTGCCCTTGTCTTCATGTCTCTTCCTACATGCCCTCTTTTGAACTAAAAACAGTGTGCTCGGTGTCTTATTTGTATCATATTTTAACATCTTCTTTAGGTTCAGATCTCAATATACATAAATCCACTTCAAAATAACTACCTACATGAGTAGTGCCATATATAACAACAATATTAGATGGTACATCAATGGTTTCAACATACACATCACCAGCACATGCCTTAACTATACTGAAGGCCATTACCTAACATATGTTCTCATTGAATAATAATCTAACACCATTGATGAAGACATTTTGATGTGGCAACACAATAAAATCTAACATCTTCGTGACCAAAACAATGATCCCTTATGTGACCTTTAATCTTAGGAAGGGAAACCAATTCCCGATCAACTTTTGAAACAACCGTTGATCCATCCACATAAAGCAAGTGACCACGCCTACCCCCATAAACTTCTCTTTGAAATGAAAAAAAATTGAAATATATTGTTTTAGGTCCATTATTTTATCCTAATACCACACAAGAAGTACTTAGAACACAAAACCGTAACAAGATCTAGAGCTAAACGCGACGAGGATGATAGAGAAAGTCAACCCTTTAAATCATCAACATATATCTAGTGATGGTTTGGTAACTTTGTCTGCTCTCGGCCGCCACACCATAGTTAGCTCCAAGACACCAACGCCGCATATGCCAAGTCTAACCGCTTGCGATGTCCTGAAGTTAAAACCACTAGGGTTACCGCCTCGTAGAGCTGGGGTTAGGGTTCAAGATGGGAAGTGGAATTTCACGGTGTAACGTTTTAGTCAGGCGCACGCGTTTGTACATGCCATTTTGGACTAGGCCACATAACATGTGGTCATGTGGACTGCATATACGTATTGACAAAACCGGTTCAACCATGCCATGTACTCCCTTCGTCCTATAATGTAGTATCATATACGTATTCAAGCTAGTCTAGCTCAAAAAATGATACTACATTATGAAAAGAGGTAGTAAGATTTAAACTTGGCATTAAGAGTTGGCGGACGAAGATTTCATCAAAGAAAAGTTCTCGTTGAAAGACAAAAGCCACATCTATTGGAAAGAAGATGTATATGGACGAAAAATGCACCTCACCAAAATATGAAAAAAATTGAAGGACAATAAATACGAGCTTGGGCTGTACTGTGGCAATTAATTATTTCAGCCCCTCTCACGCCAGTGGCCTGGGTTGATCCCCGGCAACGGGCATTTAATTTTGTCTTGGTTTTTTCCTATTATTTGCATAGCTATCCGACATCTGTTTCTTGGGCTATATTAATTTTGGTTTTGGTTTCTTCCTATTTTAGCTTCAAATATCCGCCGCGCTTTGAGTCTAAATTCACTTCCCGCTCTGGGGAATGGACGCGAGCTGAGTCCATATATACAAGGCGGGGGGGAACCCAACCTTCAATCCCCACTTCGCGCCGCCGGCCGCCAGATCACTCCCCCACCTTCTACATATGGTAGACTAGAAGCTCCGATCGTACTCTGCTCTCGCCGCTTTCCATCGGCCGAGAAACCAGATCACGGCGCAGCTGATCCGTCGATGGAGGGCAGCGGCGAGGCCGACGTGCCGCTCAAGATCGACGGCGTCGTAGCGGCCGGGGCGAGCGGCCTCAGCGGCGGGCCGCCGCTACTCTCGACGCGGTACGCACCCGTAGGGCGGTTCCTTGGGCCGGCGCCGCGGTTCGCCTCCACGGGGCACACCGCCGGCTACTTGCGCGTCGCCGTCGTGATACCGCCGCCGGCTGATCACCCGGCCGCCCATGGCCAAGGTGAAGGAGGAGACAAGCAGATCTCGGTGCTCTATCGCTACACCCATTTCTCGGCCGTCCCCGACGGCGTCCAGGTCTGCGGGAGCACGAAGCTGCACTATCTCCGCTTCGCCGTCCCGGCCGCCGGCGACGTGGTGAGCTCGCTAGGGTGGGTTGGGTCGTCCCTGGCCCCGCTGATATACCATTGCCGCCACAGCGAAGAACTCCAGGCGCTGTGGTCCACGCTGGTCTCGAGCGTCGGCGTCCCGCCGCAGGCCACGCGTCTCAAGCTGATCGCCGACGTCGGCATCCTCCGGCTCCAGGACAACTCGCCGGACCGCATGGACGACGTGGCCACCGCGCTGAAGGGCATGATAGCGGCGCCATGGCCCGGGTACCATGTCGCCATGGATTTGCGCCTGCCGGAGCTTGTGCACGTGCATTGCGCTGACGAAGCTGAGGCCGCCGACGGCGAGGTCGTCGTCGCAGAAAATTGCGCCATCTGCTACGAGCTGCTGCAGAGCGACGTCGCCATGTGGCCCGGGTGCTACCTGCCCCACGTCTTCCATGGCGAGTGCCTCAACAAGGCCCTAAAGAGGAGCGAGATGTGCCCTATGTGCAGGCGCAGGCTCTCGGCTCCGGATGACAATGAACAGGTCTAGGAGACAAATGGGTTCTTTAAATAAAGCCGTCGAGACTTCCGGCATTCTTCAAACAAGCTGTCGACCTCCTGCATGCAACATGAAGTCAGGCAGGAGCACTTAATATCAGATTTATTACTGCTTATTTTCGAATTAATTAAATAAGGACTGCATTCCTCAGATTCGTGGATTATGTATAAGCCCGGTTCTGTTTTAAAAGGATTGCATTGTTTAGATTCATGCATTATTATGCCTGTTCTAGATTGTATTTCGAATTTCGTATTCCTTCCTGGGTTTGATCAATGGAGAAATACTGTTGGATCATATATTTATATAATTATATATAATTATATATGCAGTTTATGGTTTTAAACTCGAGTATAAATCAAGTATAGGCAAGTATAGCTTTGGATGGATACACGCTAGTTCAGCAGTTCGAGCATCATGTTCAAAAGCCTGTCAGTGTCACCCTGGTCGAGCATCATGTTTAAAATGATTGCACAGTTTAGATTCATGAAATATATATTTTACCTGTTCTGGTTTGTATTTGGAATTTTGGATTAGAGATATAACATGTTGGATTGGGATTTGTTTAGTACAAAATTCATGGGCTTAATCAATGAAGAAATGCAGGTTGGATTATGCAGTTATGACTTATGCATGTATTTTTTACTTTTGTACTGATGATGCATGGAGCATTACAGTTTTAAGTTTTTCACTCAAGTATAAGCAAGTAGAAGTGGATGGATAAAACACTAGTTCAGCGATGAGCATCATGTTCAAAGCCTGTGTAGTGCGCTATAGCGCCATACAGCGGAGATCGTACTTTTGGACCTCGCGCTCCAGGGTGCCTTTTATTAAAAAAAAATATGAAAACTTATATGTTTACCATGAATGTGTGAAAATTCATTTGAATATAATACTGATTTATAGTTTGTACAATACAAAAGAATTTCAAGCCCACAATCACACAATAATCGGTCCATTTTGAAAATCATATTTATCTTTTTCTGTATACCACATACGTGTGAAGATATAATGTTATAATTTTTTTCACATATATATGTGTTTGCAAAAGTTTATAAAGACTCACAATGTGGAAAAAGAAATTTCAAAAAGGGAGCCCTGGAACCCGAGTTCCATTTGTCATTTTCGCATAGCGGCACTATAGCGGTCGAATGTGTAAGCACCTAAGAGCAACTTCACTCGACTACCACGCATTTTTCCCCACTAGATTAGCTATAAATCTTCACCTAAACTCATGTATGGATGTTCTATCGCTAATTTTAGAGGTAATTAGAGGTGCGTTGCTTTTGCAGTTTACCTGTAAATCTATCTATATAATCAATATGATAAAAGGGCCACGTTTGTCAGTGTGTCAATTTTGTTATTTTCTAAAAAAAATTGTGGTTGAGCTCTGACAAGGCTTGATAGCGGCGGCGGCAAGGCACAGCGACGACTGCACGGTGTTAGCGGCGAGTCAGACATGATAACATTCGGTTAGTTTGTTCCCGTCAAGCTCCCATGAATTATAGGTCGTGATCAAACTTTTCTTCTATATGAGGAGAGTTTGCTCGTTTATAGATGCTCTACCTAATAAAGGAAAATTTTGATCATGTTAGTCAAACCCTGTTCCAATAGCTTACCCTCTCGTTTAGGGTTTTAGGGCTCTACGTACGGCGAATCTATCGCCGGTTAGCGAATATACCTTACACTCATCGGGATTTTTTTCCCGGGGGATCAAAAGCGGTAGCGGGAGAAAAGACAAGGCTCTAGATAGCATTAGTTGGGGAGTCCTCATCGATGGGGGACCCGACGGCGGAAGGATCAGGAAGAAAGAGATCATTCTAGAGGGCTTGATGAAGGGGGTGGATTTATTGGATGATGAACTCGATGATGTGATAATCGGCAAAGAGGAAGCAAAGAAGTTCGAGGTGGATGCCAAGTGGGTGGTGGTGGCAAGGGTCAACACCCACAAGATTGTTTAGTTCGGCAACCCTTTTGATACTATGAAATTTGCTTGGGGTTGGTTCAATTCAAACCCCAAAATTCAGAGAAGTTGGTGCAAATCGCTTCATCTTTAAGATGTTTTGGTTAGGGGATTGAAAGAAGTGGTCCATGCAGGCCCTCAGATTTTTTGTGGTTTTGGGGTCATCATTGAGGATTATGACGTCAAGGTGGATCCGGAGTAAGTTGTTCTTGATGGTCTGTATGTTTGGTCTCAGATTCACAAAGTCCCAACTTTGTATCACCATGAATCAATTGTCGATCAATTAGGAGAGTGAAAAAAGTAAGAGAGGTTCAGTTGAAGACAAACTTATATTATGAAGGGGACTATGTAAGGGTTTGGGCTAGGGTTCTCACTACTAAAACACCCACCCGTTTTACCCCTCTCTCTATGGAAGGTGAAGGAAGAAGCATGCTGGTCGCTAAGTACGAAAAAAACTCGTTGACATAATTTTACCAAAACTTCTTTGCCTCCCATAGACATAAATTTCATTGTGAGGTATTGTTACCGCATGCTCGTTGATATGAGGTTCCGTAGAGAGAAATGGATTTATCATAATCCAGGAACGTCAAATGAAGCTTCATAGGCTGCTAACTGGACTAAATTGTGGGGAATTTAAATCCCTTCCAAAATCAAGATGATATTATGGAGGTTGGCAAGAAATTCTCTATCACATCAAAGTGTTGGCTCATAGGACGATGACATACAAGCCATACAGTCCACTATGTGGACGACCTAACGCATGGCAACACTCCCTTATTGAGTGTCTGATATCCTGATGCATTTGGGCCCTCTCAAATGAAGAAATAGTTTATCAGATGATACTAACAACTGAACCTAATGCCAAGCAGTTGATCGTAGTGTATGATTCTCTCCCTCCCAACATTTCATGAAGATGGTTGTAACTCTATGGGCCATATAGTATCTGCGGAGGAAGGTAACCTACACTTATGAATATCAACCACCACATGGGACGTTTGCTTTTGTTCGAAGATTCTTATCGCAAATAAATACAGTTAAACCTCAGAAGTCTCATGGAGTCTCTACGGGCATCAACAATAAGAGACTTCCATGGATTCCACTAACAGTGGGGATCACAAAAGTCAATGTATACGCAACCCTATCATTGTAACAAGAGAGGGGTGCGGCAGTTGCTATATGTAGGAACCACACCAAAGATTTCTTGGGATCTTCGGCTTTAACTGTCTAAGGGATGATTGATGTTGCTTGTTTTGGAAGCAACCACATGTAGGAAAGCCATTGCACTTTTGAAGGATTTTATGTTACAAGAAATAGTGATTTCCTTGAATAGTCAATCGACGATTAAGAGTGTTGGTGAAGGATCTGGTGGACACTATGAAACAATTGTCAAGGAAATTAAAGATGGAGCAAAGAATTTTATTACATGTAATTACACTTAGGATAGTAGGCGTAGGAATTTTGAAGCAGATGCTCAGGCAAAGTACTCACTTCATTTGGACCATGGTAGGCATGTGTGGTTACTAGCGCCACATGATCTTGTAACCATCAAGTTGGACATTATCATTTGAATAAAGCAATGATGATTCATTTAAAAATTGAACCCTATTCCAATGCCCTCCTCCTCTCAAGCGGTTGGTGGTGACCACTCGCGACGCTCAGTGGCCACCGGTGAAGATATAAACCAAAATACCAAGCGATCAGGCACATACTGTTTTTCGTTATCCTTTCCCATTGATGCAACTGCGATTATACGATCACAACCTCCAAAAATACAGTGTTGCATATTCATATCAAGGTTTGTACGATGAATCAAGGTAGGACAACTGACCTACCTTGCCCAACTAGGTCTTTCGCATTTGTTGCGTGGATCGTGATACTACATGTCATCTAATGTAAAGGCATCTCCATTCTTCGATATTGTTCCATAAACTGGAATCACTATCTGCCTACGGATAGGAGAGCCAACCATTCAAACCTATCCATCAATTTTCTTCCATTTGTGTCCTCTTTTTCTTTTTAAAAAACCACAACACTCAAAATAACTATAGATGAATATAATTCTGCAAGTAGTGGATATATTAAAATGCAACACTAGTTCAAATTTAAATATTAGAATTCAAGCATTAAGTTTTCAAATGAAATAGTTAAAATTAAATTCAAGTTTTTGAGTTGTCCCCTATAAATGGCCATAGGTACTCAATAAGATCGTTCTTAAGTAGCTCATGGTTTCCACAATGTTAGAAATGTTGATGCATTTGAATAAGGGAAACTCTATACATCAGTAGTATGATAGATACTTTCCACCAGTATCCCCCACAACCGTAGATTTGTTTTTCATCTGAGGTACCTCATTCTCTTCTATCCTTTATTGTTCGTCTAAAATCTAGCAAACTATTGACATAAACCATGCTGACTATTGCCATCCAAGCACCGACAAACCCATGACGTCTCCCTTGATCAACCGTCTAGCGACAAGGCCTACCCTACACGTGGTACCCACCTTTACTTGAGAGACACCCAATGTCACGTTCTTTCCAAACCGGTAACTTCATCCACCCTGACCATCTCTTACTTCACCAATTGACGTGCACTATGCAGAGCCAGCCGACATATCGAGCAACATAGCCAGCGTGAGTGCGGACTCACATTCATGCGGGCGAGCGGCTCGCAAATGGCGATGGCAGCGCAGAGGCCACGTGCAACCATCCCCACGTCACGTCCTCAGCTGATTTAGGTTATGATTTATCTTCGATCTGATTGTTGTCGAAAGGAAGCATCTCCACCATCAAAAGAAAGCACAACTTTGGGAAGGGATGCACGTATATACTCCCTCCGTTCCATAATAGATGACTTCCAAATAGATGAATCTAGACTACATTTAGTTCAAGATACATCTATTTGCAAGTCATCTAATATGGAACGAAGGGAGTAGTTTGTAGGAAACATACGCTATGAACTTAGAATCATTGTACTTTTGGTGACACTTTTTTTAGATGATACTTTCAGTGTCTTGAAGGAAGCAAATCTGCTGCATGTCCAAAATATGATATATGAACTTATGAAGCGTGGTCAAAAATTTATGGTGATGCATATATAAAATATGTTGTGTTTGCTATGTAAGGAAACATCTGATTAGATCGAGGAAAAATTCATTACTCATGCAAGATCATTCTTCATCGGAGGAAACATGAATTTTTTGTGTTGAAACAGACCACTAGATTATATTAAACTAAAGCAAAATCCTCTAAATATTGAAAATCACTCTTCGGTCAGAATAAATATCAAAACAAAGTTCATTATCTATGAAATCTTATTCTTCGGTCTAAGAATAATACATTATTATGTAGAGAAAAAATGGTTTGATCATAAATTCCTTTTATATTGAAGCGGGTTTTTATTTCATAAAAGGAAGCAAGTATATGGCATGGAAAGTTATCCATAACAACCGAAAGTAGTTTCCTAAAAATCTGAAATTTTGAATTAGCATTTAACAAGAAATCCCGCCTAATTAGACTTAATTGGGTTTAGTTTTAGTAACTTCTCATGGCAAGTGAGTAGAAGTACCTATAACGTGGGTTCACATTATCTTCATCCAAGGTTCATTTGCTAGTCTGAAGGGAGGCTAGGCAAGAATTGTCTCATGCCTAGTAAGTTCCCTTTGGACAAAATTTTCAAATGTGATTGAATTTTGGGCTAAAAATTGAATAGAATCAACTCTATTTTTAAATTTAGACCTTTGGCAACTTAATTATTGTTATCCTTCACGGTCATGTTGCGCATAATCACACTAGTTGTTGCCATGTCCCACAAGGTCTATGGATTTCATATTTTTGCAGTTGCCCGAACATCTAAAAAAGGGCTTAGAGCATTTTAAATGACCTCTCCATATCCTTTCTATCTCCTTCTTGTCTTTGGTCAAAGTAAAATCTTTTTGGACCAACTGGGTGAGAGATAGTTTTGATGAAGTTCGTCCACAGAGGATACATACCATCAATCAGACAGTACTCATGTTGTAGTCATGACCATTGATGGTATAGTTACACGGAAGAGGTGGTCCTTCAATTAACCTAGAAAATAATGGAGATTATGTTGCATGTTGATGTCATTATGAGGGTAGAGGATGCTAAGAAAAACGTGTCAAATGCATAGGTCTTGTGATGCAACTACTTCAAGGATGATGGTGGGCCTCTTAATATGGCCATGATATTGCCATTGTAGAGCATATGGTTATATCTTATATATCTAGTGCATGCAGTCAAGGGATCGGAGCATACCTGGTCATTCTCTTTCTTACTAGTGTCATAAGCCTTTGTGCATATACGACAATTGGTTCTCTATAGTATCATGGTCTAGAAACCTTCACCACTACAATAGCAAATCTAATCATGACAACTCCGCATGTTTTTTTGAAACATTCAGAGGTACTCATCCCATGAATCTGCCGTCGTTCAAAGGCGAGTATCCTCAATGATGTCGTGCACTTCTAGTAACCAGATAATCCATTTTTTCAGCGGCATCTTTCTACAGGATAAAGTAGTTATCATAGGTCAATACACCATTGTACAACCAATCAAAAACATTTTTCCGCATTCACAAGCGCCGACAAAAATTGTTTGCGAAGATGGCATCATGAGCAAAGTAGTTTTTCATCAATATCAAATGCCCGCGTGCCCTCTTTTGGTTCAACACTTGATATCCCTTGATTGACCCCTTGAAATTTAGGGCATGCTCCTCTGCACGGACCACGACAACCTTTATCATCATCGTCTACACCTCATGGAAAGCTGTGATGCATGAAAATGTTGAGAACCATATACATTATACTATTTACAAACAGTAAATATTAATAGGACCCTAATGTTGGCACGTGTCTTGTGCTGTCAATCAGATCTGTTTTAGCGATTGATTGTAAACCGTTGGTACATTTTGCTTCAGTATTCGTTCCTCACCTGATGAGTAAATAATGTTGTATTCGTTCCTCACCTGATGAGTAAATAATGTTGTATGTACAAACCGTTGGTACATTAATAGGATCACCTGTGTGTCGTGCGTCGGATCGCAAAAGGAACGGAAATGAATGTGTACAAATGATTATATCTTTTTTAAAACTATTTGGAACAAAATAATCAATAAGTCGTTGTAGTATAGTGGTAAGTATTCCCGCCTGTCACGCGGGTGACCCGGGTTCGATCCCCGGCAACGGCGTTTCTACTTTTTTTATCCTCATATTTTAGCTTAATTCTTTTTATTTGTGGAACGAAATATTCATCCTATGTTTCATTCCATTTTTGGAACGAAATATTCATTGCTATCTTGCGTACTGTTTCTTTCCATTTTTTGAAGGAAAATATTCATTGCTTTTTTGCGTAGTGTTTCTTTCTATTTTTAGAAGGAAATGTTATTAATTGCTTTCTTGCGTAGTGTCTTCGTGTTTCTTTCTGTTTTCCCAAGGAAGTTTGCATTGCTCAAGTGTTTCATTTTTGGAAGGAAACACGAACACTCTTGAGTCCTAGTTAATTCCAGCCGGTTTCGGACTGGACCTACGCCTACGCGGGTTCATAAAAGGCGGGGGGCAAGACGTTCAATCCTCATCTCGCCACAAATTAACTACACCGTCAAGAACCAAGCTCCATCCATCGCGCTCTGCTCGATGTCGATGGACGACCCCTCCGGCGCTGCCGTCCTGCCTCAGGGCTACGTTCTTGGGCTCGCGCGGCCTTCCGATTCGGCGAGCGAGGGGGAGGAAGAAGAAGAGCCTGTTCATGGGGATTCTGATGAAGACGACGAGGAGGAACCTTGCCAGTGCATGAGGTGTCGGGCCGACATGGAATCTGAAGAGGAGGACAGCGAGGACGACGATGATGAGTTTTATGACAGCGATGATCAGGAGCGAGACCGTGACATCGACGTGCCGCTCAAGATCGACACAACTGATAAGAAGGCTGAGGCGAGCGGCGGCCTGCCTCTGAATCCGCTTTTTTGGAGGCGGGACGCACTCCCCGGAAGACGGTTCCTTGGGCCGGCCCCGCGGTTCGCCTCTATGGTAAACACGGCCGGTTTCCTGCGCATAGCCGTCGTGGAGCCGCCCACTGATCACCCGACCGCTATCGATAGCCAAGAACAAGAAGGAGGTAGGCGGATCTTGGTGCTCTACCGCTACACCCAGTTTTCGGCAGCGCCCGATGGCGTTGAGGTGTGTGGGAGCACGAAGCTGCACGACCTCCGGTTCATCGTCCCGTCCGCCGGCAACGTGGCGGGCTCGCTTCCGTGGGTCTGGTCGTCGTTGGCGCCGGTCATGTACCCCGCCCTCCACAGCCGGGCGCTGCAGGCCCTGTGGTCGAAACTGGTTTCAAACTTGGTCGTCCCGTCGGAGGCCACGTGCGTCCAGGTGATCGCCGACGTCGGGATCCTCCGGCGCGAGGACTACAGGCGAAGGCGCATGGAGGGTGTGCGTGCCGCGCTGGAGGGCATGATGGCGGAGCCGTGGCCCGGGTACCGCGTCGCCATGGAGCTGCGCCTGCCAGAGCCAGTGCACGTGCGGTGCGCGAATGAGGGCGAGAATGCGGAGTGCAAGCGGCCGGTGAAGCGGAGGAAGGTGGTCGCGGAGGAGGTGGCCAGGCAGGAGTGCCTCGTCTGCTTCGAGGATCTGAATAGCGACATCGTCGTGTGGCCGGGCTGCTCGCTGCCCCACGTTTTCCATGGCGCGTGCTTGGAGCAGACACTCAAGGAGAGCGATATGTGCCCTCTTTGCAGGCGCAAGCTCTCGGCTCCGGAAGAACATGTCTAGGGAATGTCTTGCAGGCAACCTCAAGTCTTGGAGACATTCTACTTTGTTTGATTTGAATGGTTGCATTCTTCAGAGTCGTGGATCATGCATGCTTTGTCTGAAAAGAATTGCATTCTTCATTAGGTTCATGATGAAGTATGCCTGTTATGGTTGTATTTGGGCTGGAGATTCTACTTGTACGAATTTCATGGGTTTAATAAATTGAGAAATACATGTTGCATTTATGCATCGACTTTTACTTTTATCGTGACAATGCATGGAGCATTGCATTTTGAAACTTTACACACAAATGAAGGAAGTCGTTGGAATTATTATTTTAAATATATATATTATTCAGAAATTTGAAAATTATAGATTGAATTGCAAATAATTCAATTCAATGGTCCTATCGGCGCACCAACTACTGGTAGTACGTTGTCGTTCCGCTATGTACCGACAAGTGTCCCTTGATCTACATGGCAAGCTCCAGAGCCATCAGTAGTCCATCTACCGATAGGCCGCTATCAGTAGTGCATATATCGATGACAAGTTGTCGGTTTCTAGTGGACCAAAAGCTTTCCCTATCATTTTTATAACTTTTAATTTTATTTTTTCATTCATTTTCCGACAATATCTTTTTTGATGTAGTCACATCCTGCGAATACTTCATCCCTCTCTTTCTTCTTCCCTCCATTTATTCTTCCTACCAATTCTTCTTCCCTCCCTATCTTCTTCCCACTAATTAACCTTGCCTACCTCACTCTATAAAACCCACAGTCCTAATGGTGTGGTGATCACAGACCCATTTCTTTCTCACTTATCCATTTCTGAAGTCATGTATGATAACCCCTCTTACCCATTTACACCAATGATGACATTCAAAGTTTTGAGGGTGCCGCTAGAATGAAGCACAGGCATAAGGGAGCTTCAGGGGTGTTGTTCGATGAATTAGTTAGAAATGAGATGCCGCTGCAGAAATTGAATGAGGATGCTTGTAGTGATAGGAACCCGAGGAAATTCGACTAGAGCTTTTGCGGTTGCGAGGAAGGTACGAAAGATTTTATGAACCGAAATATATGCAAGCTGGAAAGATTGGTATATATGTTGATTTGTAAAATCCTCGCATAGCAATTCCGCGGAAAGATTATGAAGAAATCATTCAGATAATTTATATTTCAGATTTGACTTACCTATTTCATATGTTTGTCGTTGTAATTTTTTTATTTTTGAATTTCAGAGGTACCCTAAGGATGCTGAATTTCTGAACACAGAAATCGTTAACTATGGATGGCTCAACCTTTTATCTGGCCCTATTCCTACTATGAATAACGGAGGACCGCCGCAGATTGTTGTATCAAATCGAGATGGGTCAAGCTCGTTATTCTGACCCCATGGGAAATCCACCTCAGATCCCTAGGATTCATCGTGGGAGTTCATCGAATCGAGTCCTGGCCGCTCGGATTGGGCCCCGTCTGCATGGCGGTCGCCGATAATATTTGGGGGCGGGAGGGGGAGGGGTAGGGGGAGGAGGAGTCAAGTGGCGTGGTGTAACCTCTCTATGAAGGAACCCTACACATGAGAGGGAGAGAGAAGATGAGCGACTGGTGCGGCGCGGGCTAACCGACTCTTGAAAACCCGGCAGAAGAAGGGCTCACGTAAAAAAAATCAGTGAGATCACATATCGAACCAGGGGGGTTAGTTGTTGACGTGAACTCCCTCTTTAGCCTTTAGGAATAGAGATATTCCACGGGTAGAGAAATATATGTAGAAGTTAACAAATATTTTTGGAAACATGTTATTATAGATCGAGTATATCTCAAACTCATTTTTTTTTGTTAAATCAAGGACTCATATCAAGGCGAAACAAATCCATCTGTCTCCCTTTTCTGGGAAACAAATCAAGGCGTCATTGTTTTTTGAAGGCAAATCAAGCGCCTCCTTTTTTTGGAAATAAATCAAGTCTTTTTTGTTTTCGAAAGCTAAATCAAAGCACTTTCCTTTTCTTAGGGTACGGTTTTTAGTGGGGTTTGGTTTTGATGGGAGGGTATGGTGGGGGGTGAGGTGAGAATAAACCGGTTTAAGCGAAAATAAATCGGTGAGGCAAACCTACCAACTCCACCTTTGGAAGGGAAATCAAGGCCCCTCCTTTTCTTTGGAAATAAATTAAGGGGTTTTTATTTTTGGAAGCTAAATCAAAACATCTTCCTTTTCTAAGTGTACATATCTCAATCTCGATTTTATTATTAAATCAAGAACTCGTGAAACAAATCAAATTTTTTCTGAAACAAATCAAGGAGTCTTTGTTTTTCGAAGGCAAATCAAGTCGCCTCATTTTTTTGGAAATAAATCAAGGCGTTTATGTTTTTGAAAGCTAAATCAAGACACATTCTTTTTCTAAGTGTACGGTTTTTAGTGGGTTTTGGTTTTGGTGTATGGTGGGTTTTTTAGTGGGTTTTGGTTTTGGTGTATGGTGGGTTTTTTAGTGGGGTTTGGTTTTGGTGTAAGGGTATGGTCGGAGGTGAGGTGAAAATAAACCGGTGAGATAAAAAATAAACCGATGAGGCGAGCCTACCAACTCCCCCTTTATGAGTAGAGATATATAAAATCTAATGCAACACTGGCTAACAGACTATATCTTTTGTGATGACCTTCTGGAAGTTATCTTCAGCACTTGTACAAAATTCTTGGGTTTAATCAATGGAGAAATGTATGCTGGTCTAAAAGGATTGCACTTATCAGATCCTTGAATTATTCCTGTTGTGAACTGTATCGGGGTTGGAGAAACATTTTTTCAAAATTCTTGTTAAACTAATGGATACATGTATGTTGGACTATGCATTTATGCGCCCACTTTTATTTTTGTGGTAATGATGCTTTGAGCATTGCAGTTTCAAGTTTTACAAAAAGTAAATGAAGTAGCTTAGTAAGAAACGAAACCCGCAGACAAGAAGAAAAGGAAGTAGCTCTGGATGAACAAACCCAAGTTCAGTAATGGAGCATCATATACACAATGTTCAAAGGCTGTCAATGTCACCCTAGTTTGCAATATACATACACATCATACACAATCCTTTGTGTATTTGCAGCCCTGGCAATATACAACGGAAGCAATGTAAATATTCACAACCATGTCAATCTGTTAATATGCGCCAGTCGATCTATATTTGCAAATTACAATTCATATCTAAGCTCGAGAACTCGCTTGAAACTAGGTTGCAATCCTATTTCCTAGAGGAGGGGGGGGAGATGGCCCCGAATGACGAGCAGCAAAAATGAAAAATGAGGGTGATGGCTGTCCTGAAGAAATATCATTCAATGTCCGTGACTTCAGCCTCGACGTCTACAATCGTCCCAGAACCAGAAGGTGTTTTTGCTGCATACATCAGGGAACATTGTGATTATTAATTAACTATGCACTAACTACCAAGGAAAACCTCAATCTCAATCAAAAGTTGAAGGTTAAGGAACATGTGCTTGAAAAGCCTTGACCGTCTAATCTAAATAACAGCTGAAAGCCAAACCATCTACATGACCTATGCTGGGTGCATCCCAACAGAACGATACAACCTTACTTCATTCACTGGTGATATCTGGTCTATAGCCTTAGAAATCATTCTTAACATGTGACATGTTGTAGAAAGTATTTGACATGAACACCTGTCATTTATATCTGATCTTTCAATGTTCATCCAACCTCACCTAGACATTCTTGTGTATGACATATGGGATAACCTCGTACACTTTGATTCATATGGATCATATATTGAATGGGAAAATCAAATGCATACAGTAGAAAGGATGTAGCTTGCTAACCATTTGATCCACGGTTGAATAACTCATTGAAGGCTTGTTGTGCATTTGTAGGTGTCCTTCCAGATGAAAAGCTAGCAGATTCTCTGACAAACTTATCGCCCTGAACTGCAGCATGTACAATGATGATTTAGCTCCAATAATAGTCTCATCTAGACAAGCACAGTACAGTAGAAATAATAAACAAAGGATTGAGAAAACGAACAAAAGTAAAGATAAGTAGGTTTCATGGGGACATTCAAACCAGGATAAATTCCATGATTCTCCATTCACATTTGACTGGTGCCACCATCAAAGCTCAAGATTTTCTTTTCAGTGTCAAATTAGCCTTACCTATGTAGAGCTTATTAAGAAGGTTTTGACCATAAAATCAAGACAACTTTGTATCGGCAGATATGCATGTTCTTAAACCACTCAATATCACCTTAACTCTTTACTTAAGAAAAGAACAAACTCAACTCTAGCTATTCTCAGCACAGAACAATCGGGATCAAGGAAATGACTAAAGAGCAGCTAAGGAAACAAGGAATTCAATGCACATATGTTGTTAAGATTATGCAAAAATTAATTTGGCTGCACAGCTTCTAGCTGAACAGCAAGGCACATATAACTGAAGTTCCGAAAATACCAGTCTCATGAAACATTACATAGCTACGGCTTACCAGCTAAACTTTCCAGTAGCAGATGTTCTAATATGGTAATGCCAAACATGTGCAGCCAGGTGGTAGTTTTTTCTGAGATCATTATTCTGTTAGCAAACTGGATGCATAAAACATAAATTTTGCTTACCAGAGAAAGGTTGAGTGCAATAAGGACAGAATTGTGGACCATTCTTCAAAGATGTCCTATTAGACAATCAAACTAATCAAAGTTAATCTTAGTTACAAAACTATGCAAGTTTAACGTATTTATTCTTATGCTTACTTCAGTATCCGGAAGCTTTTTCCACAGTTGGGGCACTACAAACAACAGAAACATGCTCAACAGTATTAAACTTGTGCAAAGATAAAACCAAGTATTTGCCTTTGTTAGTTAGGAACAACTTTACTGAATCCAACAGACATTTATCCTCATCATCCATAAGAAACTAACAGTACACTAGTAGGAAAACCATACTTATTCAGACTGAGCACCAACAATTACAAACAGTACAGCCGTATAAACCAACAATTACAAAGTATAAACTGACTGAGCACCACATTTATGTGCAGACTTACATCGCTCTGAAGTATATTCCGTTGTGCAAAGAATATAAGTGCACCGAGACCCACAATAGGCAGGAGTACCGTCAGGAGCTGTTATCAAGAGGTACAAAGCTAAAGTTAAGTTACCAAAGTAATGTAGCACTATGGATAAAACTTGAAAGAGCAAACAAGACCGTATATCCCTTTTTGCTAGTATTTAAAGTCCAAATTCTCAGTCGCATACGCTTATCAAGTGCTATTAGCACTGCAGAGCAAACTAAATCAAGGTTGATGGTTTCCAGTTTACAGGTTACTGTCGATGAATGCTCAATTTGCTGCAGCAACATATAAGGTAGCAATTGACAGACAGCTTAATTGGTCCTACCAAGTAACAATATTAGGCCAAAACAAATGCAAACTGTCTGGAGAATTGGGGGAAGCTACTTCGGCACAAATTATAAAATCACATTTCAGGGATTCAGCTGCCCAGTTTACCCAGTTCATCTGTTTTCTGAACCTTATCTGGTTTCTCTATCCAGACATCATCGAGACAGCAAAGTACTCATAGTACAGGTTATTCAGAAGAAGACTCGTACCCAGAGGGAGACGATGGCGTCAAGCAGCCACCGGAACTGGCCGCTCACCACGAGGTACGCCACGAGTGCGACGAAGGCAAGGTTCCCGACGACCCGGCCGGTCGACCGCTGCCGCGGCCCGCCGCCAAAGAAGGGGCCTTTCCCGGCTCCGGCCACGCCAAGGCGCCGCTTGCCTTTCATTCTCCACGCCAAGATCCCGCATCTCTCCGAGAGCTCGCGCCGCAAGAACGGCCTCGCCGTGGAGAAGGCCCCATTTGGGAACCTCTGAGATATTTTCCTGGCCCTTGGGTGAAGCAGAGCGTAGGAGCAGCAGCAGAGCGGGGAAGGAGTGAGGAGAGTATGATGGACCGTGGCCATGGAGGGGGAAGGGGGGATTGGAGACGAGTCTCCCCAGAAATCTTTGGGTTCTTCTTACCTTTCGTTCTTGTAATTTCGATTTCTTTTCTTGTGCTTTTCCCGGGGTTGGATGGATTTGATCTTTCCTCAATTTTTGTGGTGCAACTTCAAGAGGATTTGGTTGAGTAATCTTTGCACGTACGACAACCTGGAAAGAAGATGCGACTTAGAACTGAACACATAGGTGCTTTCAATCGGCACGGTCCATTTTAGCGTCTCCATCGTTTACCAAAGTGTTCCCATAGGTGAATATCTGCAGTGATTTAACACAACGCTGAGAGTGACGACCCAACTAGATTTAAATTAACAGAAATGAAAACGCTGCAAAGTAGAATTAAAATAGTATTCCCTCCGATCCAAATTAATTGACACACTTAGTACAATTTTGTACTAAAGTTGTACTAAGTGTGCGTCAATTAATATGGATCGGAGGGAGTAACAAAAATGAAGACACTAAAAAGGTTAAACAATTCAAAAAATTGCTAAACTCGCTACTCTAGTTACCCTTTTTTTTACAGTATAAAACTCCCTTTATTCCTTCTCCACCAACGTTACATCATCTACCATGAATTTCAGAATAAGAACAAGGGGAGATTCTAACCGGGAGGGGAGAACCTGGCTAGCTTTGCTAATTCATGTTCTACACTATTACTCTCTCTAAAGCAATGTTGGAATAAAACATGATTAAACTGCAGCGACATGAAAAAGCAGTCATCGAACATTGCACTCGCAGAGGATGAAGAGCTCCCTGCCTTCAAATCTTCGATCACATCCAAGTTATCCAATTCGATTTCCAGCTGCCCGCATCCCACCGTCCTTGCCAAGTTCATACCAAACCGCACCGCCATAGCTTCTGCCATAAAGGAGTCCATGCAGAATTCAATCTTTTCATTTGCTGTCGCAACAAAGTGCCCCTTATGATCTCTGATGACCGTGCCAACAGTTCCCTTCAGGACATCTTCATCAAAGCTCGCATCAATGTTCAGTTTCAAATATTCCTTTCTCGGTTTCTTCCAGCAGTTCTTCTTTATTCGTGCCTTTGGGGTACATGAAATAACGAAGTTTTCTGCCAGACCTCGCACCGCGAAGGCAATCTGTGATGCATCATGTGTCTTCTTTACTCTAGTTACCCCTCTTTTATCTACAACCTCTCCCTGTCCCACTTGAATGGCCTTCTCTTGTCATTTAATAGAAGTAGGCATGGTCTTCTTTTGTTATCTCTTTTTTTAAAAATTGGTGTTCCTTGGCCCTATGAATGAAGCCACTCCGAATGCATTGTTTTTTTTTTCTTTCGGGTCACTCCCAATGCATTGACATCAATTGTATCTAAAGTATGATAAGTAGGCAAAATGTAGTCGTTACAATGTACCAGAGAAAAATAATGTAAATTTCTTCTTTATAACAAAATTATCACGCTACTTTGAATGGCATGTGTTCTTTCAAATGTTTAATAATAAGTATTTTCTTCGGTTTGTTAGCCCCGATATATGATAGGTTCACCCTTTTTGTAGCTTTGGCATGAAAAAATAATTAATCAGAAAATGTTATATTAACAAAAATGGTGACCCTCTTATCAAACATGAAGTATAGTCCTAGAAAGAACTAAGAATGTAGGGAATATAGAGCTAAGTGGAAAAAATGGAACTCTATGTTTTGATTGCATTGATTATGATAATAGATAAATAAGTGTACTGCTAAGATATAAAAAAGTGTGAATAGTCAATGTTCTCGCTCTGCTGTAGCATAAGGTAGGAGGCTTTGCAAAAAATTTGCACACATGTAACAAGTTAGGGAAGAGGAACAAACATAAGTCAATCGAGGAACTACAATGAAGTTTTTATAACTAAAATGGAGGTGATGAATGAAGAGAGTGGTAATGAATCAAATTTGGGGCACAATAGTAGATTTCAATAGTAGGGACAACCATCAACAAGAATTACTCTAGCGCCATGTGGATGCCTCCAATATCGATCATGTGAGGTACTAATTAAATATGGTTGGGTAGGGTTGAGACGAAAGACGAAGTCCATATTAACCCTACAATATTGTTGAGAACATCTCACCTCTTCCAATAGGTAAAAGTGATACTAGACATTGGATTTTTTTTATTGAAAGATTGTACATAAGACCCGTACAGTATATATAAATGTGAGCACCAAGATTTAAAACTTGGTGGGTGGAGTCATGCCCCAACAAGTCCACCACCACACCAAGAGATGATTACCTGATAGACATTGGATTACATGTGGTGGGCAGTTTAAATTGATTTGGGAGCATCCTAAAATTTCTCCCATCCATTAAGGTTTACCGCAAGATTGCTATTTCCACTACGAGAAAACTCATATTATTGTTGAACCTTGTTGAGTTTCTCTACTATGAGCTCAACCAAGCAACTAATAAAATCAGGACTCGTATTTTCAGAGATACAACATGTTGCTCATGAACCAATACATTACAAATTTTTATCTTATTTCAGAAAAAACAGAAGGGATCTCATAGCAGACACCAGAACTAGTTGCTCACTACAAGGTATGTAAGGAGGGTGACGAAATAAACTTCCACGCTACCTAGTTGGTCGAACCCTCCAGCTTACAACATCCAAATAAGGGGCCCTTATTGGCTATAGTCGATCACCAAGTGTATGTTTGAGTAAGGCTATGGAGGGGAAAGAGTTGGAGAAGAGCCATTGTAAGTTTTTTTGGGTTTCGCCATGTTGGGTTTGATATTTTAATGATTTCTGGGTTGAAACCAAAGGTGTTTTCGACTTGAGTGGGCATGGATGCGTACTAACACATTTGTGAACCCACAATGCTTACCGTAAAAATGATAGTGGCAACTCAACTAGATTTTAATTGCAGTTTTGGAAGTAGTAGAATATCCTTTGATAAAAAGATATTCTTGTAATGCATTTTTTAATTATAAAAAATATGGCATTTACAAAAAGAATTAGTCAATCCCTGTGACTTGGTTAATTTTTAGATACATGCTCATATTTTTGTTGTAACCTCCACTAGCGGTGTTAATGACACAACTTATACTTTCAAGGGCTTGTTGGATTATGTGCATCTTCGAATACTTGTTTTTGGTAGACTTGCTGGGTGATACATGTTATATTTCACTATCTAAAAGAGAGAGTTTCGATTTGCTGGGTGATGCATCAGAGGCAGAACATCGATGGATGATACTAGACACATCAAGACACTAATGGCGGGTGAGGAGCACAATTGTGTCGAAGCCAACATGAAAATAAGAAGTGTGCAGGGTTGTACACACGGAAGTGCCAAACACGAGAAGAGCAAAGCTTGTTTTCGAACATGTTCAAAGCATTACTAGTTGCATTGATCTTTAAGTGGTCCTATCCCTAGTGATCAATTTGCGGAGCAGATATTTTGCTATAATACACACTTTTCTAATTCATGCAATGATTGTAAAGGAAAAAAAATAAGTGGTTGTGAGGGTCACAATTATACACTAAAAAGCAATGAAATTGAAACATTCCATCATTTTTGGTAGACTTACCAATCCTATTTTCCCCTCTCTTTTCGCCAGCCATTAAAGTCATCATTTCAATATAGATCGAGTCATATTGAAAATTAATCAATATTCTATTCAATATAGTATTTTCTTGCTAACATGCTTTGAGGTTTTTCTTGCAAATTAAGACCCCCTTTCATGTTTTGAGAAGAGGTTAAGTGTTGCAAGTTATCATTTAGTAAATCTGTGCATGTTTTTTTTGTTATTATTGTAAAAGTAAAATGTTTCCTTGTCCCCACGAATGATATGATGTGTAGAAATTAATACTCCCTCCGATCCATAAAAAGTGTCGCCCACTTAGTACAAAGTTTGTACAAAATGTGCGACACTTTTTATGGATCGGAGGGAGTAACTACTATCACATGTGCAAACTAGTGTTCCCATATGTTGCAAACTTATTGGCCTTTTCTAGTTCTCATGTGAGACAATCACCAAAAGTAAAAAAAACATATGTAAATGTTATTTTAATTTTCACGCTAGATCAAAATGGACAATGTTCATGTCAATTTCTTTTAAAACTAAAAAGTCACCCAAATGTTGCAAAGTACTCATATTTTTGCCTAAAACATGGAGGGATGGTTAATTTTAGAAACATGTGTGCTTTTGTTGAGCAACATGTGGGAAAGCATGTGTATAGTCCATCCTAACACATGCAACATATACATACTGTGGACCGTAGTCTAACCATTGAATAGAAAAACTAAGTATACCATAAAGGCAACATCGGCCTAGGACAAGAACTTCTGGCTCCCGGAGACACGCACCCCTCCTATCTATGTGTCGAAGATGGACTTTATGATCCCTGGACATATACAGAAATAATTATGTGAAGCTGTTATACACCATAATACATCATGCTTTATAAAAAAATACTTAGAAGAATACATGGATAGTAATGGGACATAATTGTCATGAGTTCGACCGCATAATCGTCGGCGTGGGGGCTTTGGATATGGCAGCGGGAATCAAGAAGGAGATGACGTCTTAAGCTTCGCATTAGCCTACAATATGATCATAGCTAACACCCTCTTCAGAAAGAGATAATCTTAGTGGACAACACTCTATTCAGATTTATTTTATCCTCTCCAAAAGAGAAGACATGCGTGCTTTTCTAGATTGTAAAGTGATACCTGGAAAGATGTCGTCACTCAATATAAGCTTGTGGTGGCTGACTTTCACTTTAGGATTCGTGTCCAGCGGGATAGGCACGTCAAAGTCGCTAGAACAAAGTGGTGGAAGCTCAAGGGGGAGGCAACTCAGGATTAAAAGGAGAGGGTTATGAAGGAGGACCCTTGGGAGGAAGGAGGTGTTGCAAACAACATATGGATGAAGATGGCGACTTGCGTTCGGAGGGTAGCTTTAGAGGAGTTTGGGGTGACCAGAGATAGTAGATTCGAAGCTAAATATACCTGGTCGTGGAACGATGATGTTCAAAAGGCTTTTAAAAAGGATGAAAGAAGGCAAGGCGATGGGCCTTGATTGTATCCCCACCGAAGTGTAGAAAGGCCTTGGAGACACAGCGGTAGTATGGCTAACCAGGCTCTTCAACCTCATTTTTTTCTCAAACATGATGCCTGAAGAATGGAGGCGGAGTATATTAGCACCAGTCTTCAAGAACAAATGAAATGTTCTGAGTTATACTAATTACCCCGGGATTAAACTGATGAGCCATACAATGAAGCTACAAGAGAGAGTCATTAAGCCCTACGTAAGAAGAATGACAAGCGTGACTGTGTGACCAAAAATCAGTTTGGTTTCATGCTTGAGAGGTCGATCGTGGAAGCCATTTTCTTGGTACGACAAATCATGGAAAAATATAGGAAGCAAAATAAGGACCTGCATATGGTGTTCATTGACTTGGATAAGGCCTACGATAAGATACCATAGAATGTCATGTGATGGGTGAAAGGACGTGGATGTCGCCTAGAGGGAGGGGTGAATAGGCGCTTAAAAACAATTACGGTTTTGGCTTGAACAAATGCGGAATAAAACTTAACGTTTAATTTGCCAAGCAAGAAACCTAAATAAGCTAGGCTCAACTATGTGCACCAACAACTTATACTAAGCAAGATAACCAACTATGTGATAGCAAGGTATATAACAAGAGCACTAAGGCTATCACAAAGTAGGTGCACAAGTAAATAGGTTGACTAGATGAACAACCTATGGGACAAGCAATGCACAATAATATGAGCAAGCACAAGATAAACAATGTAATAAGCTTGCTCAAAGTAAGGGTAGAGATAACCGCAAGTGGAGCCGATGGAGACAAGGATTTGTTACCGAAGTTCCTTCTCTTGCGAGAAGTACGTCTCCGTTTGGAGAGGGTGAGGAGCACAATGCTCACACGAAGCCAACGAGGGCCACCCTATTTCTCCTCACGCTCTTACCAATGCAAGATGCCGTGATTCCACTATTAGGACACTTGAGGGCGGTCACCGAACCCGTACAAATGGCGACCCTTGAGGGCGGTCACCGAACCCGTACAAATGCTCGGGGCTATCTCCACAACCGAATTGGAGGCTCCCGTAGCGTCCCGAAGCTTTCCACCACAATGATTGAGCTCCGCAACAACAAGCCTCTAGGGGCCAACGCACCCAAGAGGAACAAGCTCTAGAGTGCCAATGCACTCAAGAGAACAAGCTCTAGAGTGTCAATGCACTCAAGAGTAGCAATCTTCTCAACTTCACTTCTACAACGAATCCTCGGAGAGAACTCAAACCGATGCACCAAATGCAATGGCAAGAGCACACGAAGTGCTCAAGTCCCCAACTCTCAAATCCCACCAAAGCAACAAAAGCTATGGAGGAATATGAGAGGAAGAACAAGGAGAACACAAAGAACTCCAAGATCTAGATCCACAAGGTTCCCCTCACTTAGAGGAGAGATGGCTTGGTGGAGAATGTGGATCTAGACCTCCTCTCTCTTTTCCCTCAAAAAGGAGCAAGAATCATAGGAGGGAAAGGGAGTAAGCAAGCTCAAAGAGGTCAACAATGGGGGGAAGAACTTGCACAAAACCGGTGTGGAGAAAGGAGGAAGAAGACCCCCTTTTATAGGTCCCCACGAATCCAACAGTTGGCAGCCCACCAACCACGGTACTACCGGACAGCGAGCGGTACTACCGCAACTGGAGCGGTACTACCGCCCTACGGTACTACCGGGCTCAGTACCGTGCCCCACTACCGCCCTATACAGTAGGAATACGGTAGTGGATGCGGTACTAACCACGGTAGTACCGCTGGAGCGGTACTACCGCTCGGGCGGTACTACCGGACACTAAAAAGCTCTACTCCCGCTCTAGACAGAGGTTTTGCGGTAGTAGATGCGGTAGTAGCCACGGTACTACCGCTCGGGCGGTACTACCGCACAGGCAAAAACAGCACGGCCAAAACAGGCATAACTTTTCCATACGAACTCCGATTTTGATGATCTTGGGCTTGTTTTAAAGCTATGGAAAAGCTCTAGATCCTCACATAGAGAACCACTCAAGATCAACAAAAAGAAATGATGTAAATCATGGAAATGTTAGAATGCCAACAAGGTAGAAGGTGAAACCTTCACAAGATAAGAGCCGACAAAAACACCAACATCGAAAACACAAAAGTAGATGTATATGAAATCTGTTTTCGATGAAGAGGGGCTTGTAAAGAATACGAACTCACGATCCAACACTCACAAAGAGAAAACCCAAACAAGAACCAATAAAGATGATGCAAAGGATGAGCTCTCCAAGAACGACTCGGACTAGCCTATAACACGGTCTCCTAACTACCACCAAGAGACTGGTAAACTAGACACCTAACTAGTCAAACCTTTGTCTTGCGCATAATCCACTTGAGCTTGATGATGACGATCATGCCCGCCTCAAGATGGATCATCCTTGATTCCGCCGGCTCGATGAAGACTAGTAGATTGCTCCCCCATACTCCATTATGGGTGATCCACTTTAGGCACATCTTCACAAGACCATTAACACCAAAGGGTCGGCAAGCTTCAAGCATATGAGATCTTCGTGACTCTCCTCTTAAACTTGCACACATCAACCTTGATGGACATCACCACTTGATGCCATCCTCTCTCGGGCTAAATGTAGTCTTCCTTTTGACGCGAGCCCACTGTAAGATCCCAACCCTCACATAGAAACACCACACACATACATCATGGGTTAGTACACAAAGCATAATGGACAAGCTTACCATACCAAGGGATCACATGATCCCACAAGGTACATCTCCTATGCTTTGTGTGTTGATCCACTTGATACCACTTTTTGCACTTGTCTTGATCAACCTTGAATCTTTCCAAACAATCTTCATTAAGATGATGTCTTAAAGGTAGTCATGAATGTTCACGCAATCTACTTTCTTCAAGACACGCTAGCAATATGTTCAACTCTCATATGACCAATATATGGATAACTCCATGAATAACACCTTGGTTAACATGTAATCTTCATCTTACAACCTTGAAGCCACCATATGATCTTCAAGCGTTGCCTATGGACAAACCTTAAAGTATAACTCAAGGAAACCATTAGTCCATAAAGATTGTCATCAATTACCAAAACCAAACATAAGGGCGCATGCCCTTTCATTGGGCATTGGAGAAACACAAAGTCCCAACAAAATACATTAACCTCATTAAGGACATTATGATAATGTTGTGACAAGAGTGTGAACAAGCAATGGCGACACTGATGACTTCTCAATTAAAATAGAACCGCACCAGGGGTCAGCATTGAGCTCTTATCTTTTTGCTTTGGTGATGAATGGGGCCACAAGGGACACACAATGGAACAGTCCATGTTGTATGCTCTTTGTGGATGATGTGATGCTAATCGATGATAGTCGGCCAGCGGTTAATAGAAAGTTGGAAATGTGGAGACAGATTCTAGAATCAAAAGATTTTAGTCTTAGTAGAACTAATTGGTGTACTCTCCAATGCATTCGTTAACTCAACTCGCCATTGGCGTAGTTTCTATCTTCACTAGTCTCCAACTCAATTTTCTAATACATCCCATTCTCATTAGATCATTGTTGTGACCGTTGGTGTTGTTCTTCACGCTCTTGATTTTCCTCTTCTTCTACAACTAAATGTGATCCTACTACATGGGGAAGCTGGATATGTATGGAAGGTCGAAGATTGAAATTTTCTATGTGGTCCAGATATTATTATTTTCACCAAACATCACATGCCAAATGTTGTGGACATTTAGTTATGTCGTGACTATTGTCGCTGTGAACATTTACATAATTTACGCACATCTACATATGGATCAAACCATGGTAAAGAAAGCCATCACAAAATCAACCAATGATGAAAAACTTCTTAGTGTTGATTGATTTCCAACTTGGTACAACAAGTGTAAAATAGATCGCAACACCAAACCCCTCTCCGTAATTCAACAAAAAAGACATTATTAAATTTTTAACTGATTATTGATGGTGAAATTGTGATCATCATAAGCACAGAAATGCCACTAGATTTGATCCTAAATGATTTAATCGTTTCAATTCTTCATGGTTTTGCTCTGCAACAAATACATAGTGACTAGCTCTACAAGCCCATGATACAAGTGCCTAAGATGATGATATTTTAGGTTTATGCAAAGAGATTAACCTCAGGTTCCACAGGGTAAATCCATTAAAAAGGAAAAAAATTAGCAGAAGGAGCTGCTACAGGGGGGGCTTGCTTTAGGAAAAAAATGGGTGAACATAATACAACCATCCTGGAATTCTTGACTCTTTGAGATGCTCCACATTTAAACAAAATCTTAAGATGCCATGTTACACGCATGCACTTGCACAGAAAAATCAACTAATAGACGGTCGTTGGCTGCTTGCATAGGAAATTAGTCACTTGATAGGATAATTGTGCAATAGCTTTTACTAAAACGTGTGATATATGACCCAAGAATTATACAATTGGATTTGAAATTTGAAATAAGTTTAAAATGATATGTTTTTATGTCACATAACTCACATATTATAGGTCCTCACTTGACCCCCTTAGGTATGGATTATATAAGAACACAGGGCATGACTCACAAAATGGCACTGCCAGCACATCATAAGAAGCTGATTACTGACAATCTAGCAGTGTTGATTATTTAGAAGATGTAAACAAATTGAGCAAAATTAAAGCGGGTAAAGCTGAAAAGATATCATCTCAACTACTCCGTATTTTTGTGATTCCAACTGCAGCCACTCATGAAAAATTGCAGTAAGATCACAACGCACAACCTAATATAATTTCAGATAGAAACAGTAGCTTCACTTGTTCTTCACTAATTTCATCAACAGTCCAAGAACAATTAATACACTTGGCGCTTTATTCAACCAACACATTCACAAAGTGCCGCTGCCCACAAACCAAAAAAACAAATCAAGAGAAATAATGCTGGATAATCTAAAAGAGAGGGCACTAGAAGTTGCTTTGGTGCCTACCCCAAAACACAGTAGATGCAGGACCTCAGATTGCAGCCTTGGAGATTAAATAGAAAGAAACAACTTACCTAGTTCTGCTGCTTTTGCATTGGAGGAGCAATGGCAGGTCCAAGACTATCAGTGAGCTCTAAAATCTCATGAGCTTTATTTTTTGAATCAGAAGTTCTAACCCATACCAGTATGATTAAAAATGCAATATTTACATTCTAAAACACCGCATCGGTATAGTACCACGACATATATTATTTATAAAAGTTGCCAGTCGAACAATATTTTCACGGGACGGTTCATATGACCAAAATTACAAGCATTTACCCACCAGAATGAAAAATACAAGGAGAAGCCCAATTTTATTTGCTCATGTACTTCTTGAACCAAACCCCTATGTTGAGGAAGCTCTCAAAGTCCGATTGTGGCCTGTAAAGAGAGAAATTTTGATCCAGTGAAATATTTGGACACATGCATATTAACGTAGTAAGTAAATTTGAGTTAGGACAAACTTGTCAAGTCCATGAATATCCTCTGGGAAGACAATAATTTTGGTGTCGACTCCCCTCTCCTTCAAAGCCCTTGCATACTGAAAATGTTGCAAAACAGTTATTAAGTATAAATTGAATTGAGCTGTGCAGCATGAACAATTCAACAATGATGGTTATGGACTCATGGGGTTTCTTTCATGAAATTGATCTGAGCTGTCCAAACACACACAAAAGTAGTGGTACTAATACTATTACAAGGGCTCGAAAGCAGCCTCCTGTACCCTGTTTTTCTACAATGCAGAGCTTGCCGAATATATTAAAAAGAATAGGATCTACAGAATCATGTAAACTTCGAAAAGTACACAATTGCACATGGATGTACCTGTAGGCCATTAGAAACAGGAACACGGAGATCTTTTGCTCCAAGGAGAAAGATTGTTGGTGTCTTAACCTGCAGATGTGATAATATATATTGTCAAGCAAATGGTTTCTGCTAAAAGAGTTGTGCCAATCTCTTCCTTTGCACGCATAAACCTGAACTTTTTCCTCAAGCAAAGATTTCAGAAATGAGTTTCATATGAATGTGCAACCGACTAATTATGTACCTTAGAAATATGTGATATTGGTGATTTCTGGTAAAACTGAGTAAGAGTGTCTGCTAAAGGAGACTCCGTAAAGCAAGTTTTCCCTTCTTTTCCATAAACCTCCAGAAAGCACCAATCAGGGATATCAGTGGTACCAACCATCAATTGTAAGTTACATACTGGATTTCGAGCAGCTGCTGCAACAAATGTTTCCGGAGCCTGAATTCCAAGAAATATGCGCATGTCAACAATACGCTAGATCATAAAACGTAATGACTAAAATCATGTGATATATTAAGTCAATGTGCTGAATATTGATATTCATCAGAATTAAATTTTGCTAATGAAATCTGATTATGCAACTGACAGACATTGAATTACATGGTAAATTCCACTGAGAATATAAAATGTGAGCAAACTATGTAAGCACAAAAAGACAGATAAAAAATGTAAGCGCCTAGAAAAATAATTAAGGAAGAAAGAAGGTGGTAAAAAAACCTGGCCGATCAAATGTGTTGTCAAGAAACCTCCATGTGAACCTCCAACTACAGCTACTCTAGATGCATCTATTAGTCCTTTGTTTTTAACAAAGTCCAAAGCCGTCAATACATCATTCACATCCTGTTCATTAGCATTTAACCAATTGCACATAAGATCACAGATCGGTCGTGGTAATTTTGACATCTAGGGAGAATTATCTTAAACATGGAAATAAATTAATAGCACCTGAGAACCAATGTTGCCAGGAAGAGATTGCAATGCTTCTTCTCCAAACCCCAACGAGCCCCTAAGCAACAGAATTACGTGTTAGTGTGACGTAAAACTATTTAGCATTCAAAATACATAACCATGTGGAACTCAAAAGAATATAGGCTTTGCAAAAGGAGTCAGCAGCATGTGTGCATATCTTCATAGTTGGATTAATTAGAAGTGTTGTCTTATAAGCATGGCACTGCCATCTCTTGATGGAATGAAAAATCTCTAGTCCCCTAAGCATCACCATACGTTCCTCCTGCAGCCGTTGATCTCCTGCATCTAGATCTGTTCTAGCAATCTAGCCCAAAGCATCACCAATACAGTCTCCCGCTTGACGGATACTCCATGATGAAACTAGGTTCATGAAAAATCATTTAAAAGGTAAATATCGTAATTTCAAGGCTCACCTGTAATTTACGACAAGCAGGTTATATCCCTGTGCATACAGAAAGGCCAAGGATTTTGAATAGCTTGATGGGTAGACTGAGTGAGGGCCACCATGAAGAACAACAATCGTTGGACTACTTGACGAATCCTTGCCAGACACGAAAATAGCCTCAAACGGGAGCTTAGCACCTGAATAGAGAAAATATAACATTATCAAGTGAGAGAAGGAAGGCAAGGAGAGATAACTCAGTGTTGAGAACAAATTACTATGAATGTAAGAAATGGTGGTGAAAATGAATAAAAAACAATTGAAATTTGTTAACATAGCAGTGAGGTGGAATGCACATCTGCCAAAAACACTTGTGAAACCACTTGACGGGTGAAAAGTGGACTGTTTCAGTAGTTCAAGGTTGCATTTTCAGAGTTCAGGGTTGAAAAGTGGAGTTTTTTCTACTGAAGCAATTAGAGCTTACTAGTCCAAGATATACAGTTGGGTGTTTGATCAAATTGTAAAGTGAAATATTGACTGAATAGAATGGCATCCATGCATACTACTCCAGTGAAGATTTTGAAGGAGAAAATATCAAGGCATTTCAAAAGTAGTGGTAGCAATCTCAATAAAGGATTCTCAGAAATTGCCTATTATGAGCCCAACAGATAACCAAAATAGAAGTTGAACTATCATGACCGCTAAAATCTTCTCTTCGGTCAAGCTTTCTAGTGAATCATCTATTTAATACAGCACAGTTACATCGTGCCACATGCACAATTCACGATATATATACATAGCATTCATCTCATTGCAGTAGAAAGAGACCACTTCAGAAAAAAATAAACAGAAGAGGAATATGTGGGAAGTTGTTGCATACCATCTGGAAGTTTGTCAGAAGGGTTGCTGACTGGGATTTTGAGTACACTGAACTTATGATCGGCTAACAGGGAGCTGACCTGTGAAATATACATCATAGAAATGTGTAGTTTGCACCATCAAATCTTCTGTGAGAATTGAGGAGTGGCAGAGAATGGACTGAAAATATTATGTTTTATGTTAAACCTTATCAGATGGCTTCGGAAATGGAGATGAAATTTCCTGCCAGTCCCACTGGGAGGGCTCGTCTGTGTGAGAATCTTCAAATCCATAGTATATTTGAGGCAGTGTAACAAGGCTGCTGGAAACTGGAAGGAATGGTAGGCACATAAATTTGAAAATTTAGCTGATGGAAATATGAAGTCTGCTTTAAAAACAATAGGAAATTATTGTTACCTGCAAGAATGTTATTATTGTCAAGTGCGAGAACATTCCATGAATAATCTGAATCTTGCGGACTAACTCTTGAGACTTTGCCGCTGTGAAGGGACACAGTGAATCCACAAATAAATAAACAACTTAGCCATATCAGTTTAACAATAGAACAGAGAGATGTGTGTAGTTACCTCGTAACGTTGATAGAAAGTATTACTTCCTTGCTTCCCCAGACAGAAGATAAAATCATAGTCCGTCCATCAGAAAGCCATGGAGACCTAAGTAAGCTAGAGCAGTACAACCCAGGGAAACACCCATCTTGAGGGCACATAACAGTGGGTACCTAAATAATAACAGATGTATTAAGCATGTGATCACTTCATTTCCAACAGAACAGCTATAAGCTATAAAGAACCATGATATAAGTTCCCTTATTTTGGAATAACCTAGGTAACTACTGCCAGGAATATGGTCAGACAGCACGGCGTAGGGAGAAGAACATAGGTTCAGGAGGGCGAATGTAAGGAGATATTTGCTTATTATCTTAAGTGCTTCATTGACAATTGATACATATTATGTCCTTACATAAGAGGACTTACTTAAACCCTAAGCAACAGTCCAAAGGATAGACTTGATATCAGCCTCTAATCTTCTCTCTTTCCTATCTAAATAACTCTCCCTCCTATTTAATTTGTATTGCATATCCCCCCATGCAAGTGCAAGTCTTGACCCAGTATTGACAACTTGCAAGTGATATCCAAAGCTATATAATTAAGGAAATGGTACGGCATCATTATACCACATCAGAAACGCCGAGGCTCCCCTCTAGTTTGGCACTGGTAGGCCAGTCAAATTTATGCATCGAATTTGTGGCATTGTGTGCTCCGCTATCCACAGCACTCTTTGCTGAGATGAACACAAGATACTTCCCATCTGGGCTGTACAATAAAAGATCTCATTACTTAGCATTACAATGTATTGATAACGTAAATGCATCAGAAACCCGGCATAACCATTCTTGCATAATAACTAAGAGTAACCAACATAACCAACAACCCAAAATTTGAGTACTAAAGTTACAACAAAATTTGTTTGCGGTGCCCAAAGATTGATACTACTGAAGCCAGGTTCTATGGCAACAAGGAAATGCCGATGACATTAATTTTGTATGGCCATATTATGTATTTTCAAATTGAAATTTTACACCAAGCAGGGATTTATTGATATTTGAATAGTGACAGCCAGGTCCCATTACAAACTCATTAAAAACAAGCACATACATTTGATAGCGTGCATGGTCCATCGATTGATGTGGCTTGCATTGGGAAAAAGAGAGTGACATAGTGTTGTCATTGTAATTTCTAACCATATGTCATTGTTCACCGCATCCACCAAGAGGTGGTTGGGGACAGAGCATCTTCCTTATTCTGGGAGGATCGCTGGATTGATGGTCATGCCATTTCCAGGGTCACGCCTAAGCTATTGCTTCTGGTCTCGGGGTGCACTAGGAAGCAGCACGCCGTTACAGACACCCTGATAGATCGTCATTGGATCTCGGACATTAGGGACACCTTAAGTCCACCGGTCTTATGGCAGTACATCCATGCCCGCGGATGATGGGCAGGGTGCAGATTTCCACCTCGCCGGATGTCTTCCGGTGGCGCCGGACCCTGGATGGACACTTCCAAGAGCTGCTACAATGCCCTCTTCTGGGCAGCAGTCGGTTCAAGCACATGGAAGCTTTACTGGAAGTCGTAGGCTCCCCCTAGGGTTAAGTTCTTCATGTGGCTTACTTGTCAAGACCGTTGTTGGACTGCCGAGCGACTAGCGCATCCAGGCCTGCAGCATACACCATGTAGAGTATTATGTGACCATCCGGAGGAGACGATGACACATCTCCTCACGGGCTGCTCCTTTTCATATGGTGTGGCATGAGGTGGTCTCCTGGACATGATCGACGGCTCGTCCACCCGTCGCGGGAGATGACTTCATGGACTGGTGGCAGGAAAGTTGCCTCTCGGTCCAGACCTCTGCCTGGAAGGGCGTGTCATATGGAAGCATCGCAATGCGATCATCTTCGACGACACCCGACTCGGCCTAGCTGTCCTCCTCGACACGGTCAGGATGGAAGCCAGGGATTGGATGATGGTAGGCGCGAGGGGTCTTGTGGCGTTGCTACCGGCAGAGGCAGTGACTAGCGTTTAATGCGTCATGTTGTATCACCGGATGTACCCCTCTACAGGATTGTTCAAACCCTTATTTCTATCTGTGAATTTAAACACAAGGCTTTCGTGTTTTCTCGGGGGAAAAAAATCACCCTACCCCCCCATCCTCAGACATTGTCATTCGATTTCTGTCCTCCTTTATAAGGTGTTTGTCCATGTTATGTGCTAACACTCATGCCAGAAAATGCTGGCCTAAACAATCCCGACGAAAAAGAGAAAGTAAAGAAGAATATCTGGTAAATTTTAAAATATGCAGCAGTGGACCTGTTGTTACTTCCAATACATCTAGTTGATCCGTGTGACCTAAATTAACACCATTGAGAAATGCAAGTCATCCTACCTGAACCTTGGGAAAAAAGCACTGCTCAAGTCTGTCGTTAACTTGACCAGAGCTGCAGTATCACCCTTATTCGAGCTGTTACAAAATAGAAGCAGGTCATCAGAAAATAAAATAACCTTTCCATGAAAAAATGAAAAACAAATCTGCGCTTTGTGAGCCATGCTGCATATAGCATTGTCTTTTCTATAACTAGGATAATGAGAAAGTAGCAAAATAGGTAACCAGTATTGTTAATGTGTACAAATAAGAACTTTCAACATATATTTGACCGCAAGTGTTTAAGGTAAAAATGGAAATGAAAACATAAACAATTAAAACGAATTCCTCAAACATATAAAATATGCATCTGGCAAAAAAAAAACAAATTCCTCAAACATATAAAATATGCATCTGGCAACGGGTAAGAAGAGCAAAATGAATAATTTTACAAAGGACAGATATGCTCACCCAGTTGATGGTTTGTCAGCTTCTACCTTGAAAGGATCAGCAGCAGCATACAGAGCACAAGGTCTATTATAGCAGTATTTTATACCAAGTTTCCTTGGTGTCTCTTGGAAACCATTATCATCTGACCATGCCACAAAAACCAAACTATATGAAGACGATGGAGTCCAAATCACCTGGCCAACACTCAAGGATCTAGGTATACCCTTCAAGGCTCGTACTTCACCACTGCAGCGGAAAGTTTCCTCAGAATACCACAATATATTGTAAACTTTCACGAATTTATATTTTTCACATCAGACAGAAGCATACCTAGAGATGTTAGCTACGAACAAAGCAGGTATCCTTTTCTTGCTATAGGTTTCTCCCCAGTCATCCTCTGTATCCCCTTGTCCCTTCCAGCTCCTGCAGTCCTTTTGAGACGAACCTTCATTCCTGTAACCTGAATCATTGAACTCTGGCTTTGGTTGGGGAGGCTCCTCAGCAACATAAGCTATAAGAGTCTCTTCCTGGTTCCATGAAATCCCTTCAAACCTACATTTATAGTAATGCAAAGCACATATCAGAGTTACAAAAGTAAAATGAAGAAATGCTCAATGTCCCAAAAAGGATAAACAAAAGAAAGGGGAAATTTACCATCCATCAGCGTACAGTGATCCATGAACAGATTTTGCAATATGTATTTCCTTCTCCAACTGACATGGTCCCCAAATCTCTAATTTTGTAGGGGAGTCATCATCCTCAGCATTCCGTACTAGCAGAAGCTTTTCTCCCGACGGTGACGGAACAACCGCTGACACTCCGCTCATTTCAACTGGAAAGGGAGACCACTGGAAACTCACCGACTTTGAGGAACCTTTTGAGATGTGAGAATTCAGAAGGAAACTCCTCTTTTTGTTGGCCAAAAGATCTGATTGGCCAACAGAAACCATTGCCCTGGATGCATTTTCTTTAAATTAAACCACCAAAAAAATAAGAGTCAGAAATTTGAAGTTGACAAAAACTGGATAAGATAAGTGGATAACAGTAACAGTCCATACCATCTTTGGAACTGAAGATCCAAGCCTTGCCAATGCTGGGTATCTTGACGAACTCTTGCAACAACTTGGACTGGGAAGTGTACTCATCCACCATAGAAGGGTCCATCCCTGAAGGCAATCCTTGTGGGGGTTGGGCAGAAGCCATGGCTTTTGAATGCCAAGTTGCCTTGGTACTGCTGTGTACTGAAAGAGATTAAACCGGATGGAACTGGCCACAGAACCCAAAGTGAAGCGAATAGGAATGGAGATGAGGCAGACTGGGATAATGAGTGGGTCACTGTCAGTATCAGTCAACTCCAAAAATAGCATCTCTACTACATGTACAATTAGTTTCCAAGGCATGAACACAATCAATTGATTTTTATGGGCCAAAAGGATTCATTGGTTGAGGCCCCTATTACTTCTGCTCCAATAATATACTTAGCATATTTTGTTTCCGAACCGGAGGCAAAGATCTACACAAGAAAAATTAACACTAACTAGAGCAAGTTGAGGCCTGGATTGCTCCCATCATCCCAACTACAATTCGAAGGAATCACGCGTATTAAGAGAAAAACAAGAAGTATATACACATCAGACTGTATATAAACAGACAGCAATCCAGCAATCCTGCATCCATCCAATCCAAGACAGCAAAAGAAGAAGGGGAAACAATTCCTCACCCTGGGAAGAAGATTCAAGGAGTCACCTGCGCCGCCAAAAGGTCGGAGCGCGAGCAGAGGAGGAGGCCCAGATGAAGAGATTCGCGCCGGAGGCAGAGTGGGAGCCGCGGATTCCCGAGCATATGGCGACCATTAGAGTGGTTGGATTTTGGGTTTTAGTACAGCACCCCTATATGTTCCCCCTATATGTTCTATTATTATTAGGAATATTATCCGCTATTCTATTATGCAATAACACCCCTATATGTTCTACGAAGTATCATTTACGTTTAGCCCCCTCAGCGTGTTACAGTTAACTCAGAGGCTGGCGCGCCGTGGACCGAATCAGATGATGCACCCGCTCACCTTGTCCTCCACCTCGCTCCTCCGCCTCATCAAGTCGCTCTCGCCGGCGTCGCCGGGGGCGTACCTGAAGGCCGCCGGGATCCACTGCCTCCTCCTCAAGGCGGGGCTGCTCCACGCCGGGGCGTACCTCCCCACGGCCCTGCTCTCGGCGTACGCTGCGCTCGGTCGCCCGGGCCACGCGCGGGATCTGTTCGATGAAATGCCCGAGCAGAGCCTCGTCGCGCGCACCGCCATGGCACGGGCGCACGCGGCGTCTGGGAAGGCGGACCAGGCTCTCCGGTTGTTCCGTGGCATGCTCGCGGACGGCTTCGTCCCCGACAATGTTGCCCTGGCGGTAGTGCTAGCCGCGTGCTGCCACGGCACCGGTTCTAGCACGCTGGCCGCAGGAAGGATGGTCCATGCTTTCATCATCGTCAGTGGCATCGAGCCAGATATGTTCGTCTCCACCCAGCTCATCAGAGTCTACGGGGAGCGCGGGGAGCTCACGGTTTCCAGGAGGGTGTTTGATGACATGCCGACAAAGAGTATGGTTGCTTGGAATGCTATGGCGCATCAGTATGTCAGGAATAAACAAATGGAGGATGCATATCAGCTCTTTCTTGCGATGCCAAGGAGGGATGTGGTGTCATGGAACACGGTGATAGCGGGGTATTACATGGTCGGACGGTGCAGGGAGGCATTAGGGTTGTTCCGCCAGATGGTATCTCCGTCCTCATGCCCGGTGCATCCGAACGGGCCTACAATGATCACTGTCCTTGGTGCTTGCGCGGGTGCAGGGTGTCTGGAGACTGGGATTTGGGTCCATGCGTATATTGACAAGAATAGGATGAATGAGAATGGCACACTGGATAGAAGCTTGATAGACATGTACGCCAAATGTGGAAGTATCGAAAAGGCGCTGCAGGTGTTTGAGAAGGCACCTGGGAAGAGGGACCTTTACTCATGGACAACACTAATTTGTGGACTGGCGATGCATGGTCGGGCCGCTGATGCCTTGCGGATGTTTAACATGATGCAAGATAGTGGCATAAGCCCCGATGATGTTACTCTAGTCGGGGTGTTAAATGCGTGTGCGCATGGAGGGCTAGTGGACGAAGGCCTTAACTACTTCTACTCCATGCAGGAGAAATATAGACTCACACCCAAGATTGAGCACTATGGTTGTATGGTCGATCTTCTTGGCCGCGTCGGGCGATTGCCAGAGGCATATAGGATGATAAGAACAATGCCAATGAAACCTAACATGGTGGTATGGGGAGCTTTCCTGAGTGCATGCAAAGTTCATAGCAATTTGGAACTTGGCGAGATTGCGGCAGCAGAAGTTACTAGGTTGGATCCAGATGACCCCTGGGCCAGGGTGATGATGTCCAGCATGTATGGAAAGGCCCAGAATTGGAGCGGTCTCGCCAGGGAGAGGAGGGAACTGAACAGCCTGCAGATGAAGAAGACTCCAGGGTGCAGCTCGGTCGAGCTTGACGGTAAGGTGCATGAGTTTGTGGCTGGTGGCAGTCAGCATCCTCTGCATTCTGAGATTTGTACTGTACTAGATTTTGTTGAGGCCCAGTCACATACAGGTTGAGGCACGCAAAGCTCTTGTGCTTGGGATTTTTTCGCACGAGGAGCTCAGGGTGAAGATGTATTGAGCCTTTCAGCAGGTCGTGCTGAGCCCCTTCCTTTGTGCGCCAGCATACCGAGGGCCTCAGAAAAAAAAAATCAGTTGATTGCTAGGTCATACTGCGAAGAACTCACGAAGTTAAGCTGCCAGCACTGTTGCCAGCACTGGAAACAGAGGTGAATATCCTAGATTCTTGCATCAGTGTTGTTGCATCAGCCAAGCCGTGGTACTGGCAGTGGATTATCTCCAACCAGGTGGATGTGGATATCTCCAACCAAATCATCCTTGTCATCAAACCAAGCACACCCTAACTTCATATCGAGACGCACACCAGCTGCTTAGCGCATCATGGTTATCGAAATGGAGATGGCGCCACAAACACATTGTCGCAGGAATGATTTGCTGTGAACAGGAGAATTTAGTTGATGAAAAAAAAATACTGTCTAGTGGCTACTGTCGAATTGTATGGATTCTGAGCATTGGTTGCAGCTGGCGTACCGTCATCAGATTGTCTACCAAACAGTTAACTGATTTTCATTTGGGGATCAGTCGAGTATTTTGTGCAGTCATCATGTTACATGTGTGCATCTATGCAATTTGCCCTCTGCCCCTTGTCGGTTTTCGTCAGTTTTTTGTTTGGGTCACAGTCGAAATTTTTTGCCGGTCAGCACCGCCTCCCTAATGGACCGATCCAAGCTATCCATCCATCCATCTGATTCCATCCATCCAGGAGCGTACCAGCCTAAGCTATCCAGGAGCGCTCATGAAGTCATGGAGCTTCGGCGACACCGACACCTCCGCTCCTCTCCTTCTGGCATCGCACCGGCCGGCGAGCCGCTGCGTCGCGTTACCGTTCCCCGACCTGTCCCCCTTCTTCCATTCTCCTCTCTCTCTCTTCTTCTCCATCTTCCCCTTCTCTTCTATGCTCACAACCATATGATGCTATGGTTGCTTCGAAAGATCACCTCGCCTTTACATTTGACGAAATTACGAATCGATCGTCTGAATAAAATCATGATATTTTTTTTAAAGATCCAACAAATTGTTGGCTTGATTTAGATTTAGAAAAAAGTTGCAAAAAAATAACATAGTGAAGATCCGAAGATCAAAGAAAAAAAAGAACCGCAGTCTATTAACTGCAGAGAGCTACACCCACCACAGACTACATAACCGATGCGCCTGTCCTATGCTAAGCATGACCTCCGTGTCTCGACCAACGCCGATCACCTCTGAAGACAATAGTAGCTCCAACTAAAACTTCCCTCGCCAACACACCATCCACTCTGGAAGCAGGGGTAGATGGTGGGACTCAGTTGATCCCAAGAGGAGCTTCGTCTTGGACTCATCGATGATGTCATACATTGCATCTGGAGCTTCGCCTTGAACAGTGGCGAGCACCGAAGGATCGCCACAAAGAGCTTCCAGGAAGTGTCTCCAAATGTGATGCTCCCAACAGATGAGCAATGTCGAAGACGCCGTCATCACGCTGATCCAACTCTGGACCTAGGATTCCGCCCGAAGACAAACCAACAATCGAGCACGAGGAAGATGCTGGCACACCTCAGGTGACGCCTCCAAGGAAGAAAATGACACCCATATGCGCCATCGCCACCGGCCTCTGGTCGTACAGGACTTCTGTCCGTATTGCCGCACACCTCCGCTCGTGCCCACAGAAGTTCGTCCATGCTGTCTCACACCGCCTCCAAGGAAGAAAATGACACCCATAGGCTCCATTGAAGCCATGGTCCACCTTTCCCACGACGAGCCTACATGGACCATATCAGGCCCTGCATCCCGCATCTACCACGGCTGGGACCGCCCTGCTCCAACATCTCAGTCACCTGGTCGCGTCGCCCTCAGCCGCCACTGCGCCTAGCCAAGGGTCGCCTATGCCCGTTGCTCAACTCATCCCCGCATCTCCACCACCCAGTGATACCCAATTGGCTAGCGCGCCTGGATCCGACCGCTAGCATCCCGAAATGACGCCGCCACGCCGGCCCGCTCCTTCGCCACGTCCACCAGCAGCAGGCAGAGCAGATCTGGCCCAGACAAATCTGGTCGCCTCCTTCACGGCGCGGATGCTCCGTCGCGATGACCCACGGCCAACGGCCGCGCCGTCGTGTCGAATACGACGACCAGATCGCCGTCGGACCACCGCCGATCTGGATTAAGGAGCCCCTGACCTAGCTCCGTCACCAGCGCCGTCGGGGCTGCGCCGCCGCCTCCCGACCCAACAACCACCAGATCCGTGTGCTCCAGCCGCCGGAGACCCCGAACGAACCATGCGCCCCCACGGGTGGCTGACCCGCGTCGTCGGAATCCGGAACAGGGGAGGGAGGAGAGGGGCTCCGCTGCCGCCAGCGCCGCACACGGGCTTCGCCCCGCGGACACCCTCCGGCAGCGAGGAGGAGGGGAAGGGGAGGGAGGGGGTTTGCGCCGGCGGCGGGGATGGGGCTTCCGGGACGCACGTGTGGGGCGCGTCGCGGGAGGGGATAAGGTGAGGTGTTTTTGATCAACCATGACATTGATATGCTTCTTTCTCGTGTAAGCTTATCTCGAATCGAAGTACCGTTGTGTAGATCATAAGGGTGGAAGAAATGATTACGGAGGAGCTTAGTGAAGGTAGGAAAACGCGTACGGGAGCTCGCGTCCCTTCTGCATCCTCTCATGCAATGAGACACACTGTGTAGACTCACCAGATCTGTCTCGCTGAAAACAACTGATTCGTACGTTCTCAACAGGTATGATTGAATGGTGATTGAAGTTTCGTGCGATGCAGTGCAAGCAATCAAACATATTCATTTCTTTTCTCCAGAATCTGATTGAACCTAATGCTAGCAAATCAAAGACGTCCAAAGAGAAGTGGACTTTGAGCAAGCTGTTGGGAGCAGGAAGATTCCGGCATGGCTGCAAGTTGAAGAAGGAGAGCGGCTGGAAGAGGATCGACTATTCGACTATCGAGGAGCCGAGGGCGAACTGACATTGTATAGAGTATACGTACCTACCCTACCGTGTCTCTCGTTCCCGCCCGGTGGGTTTGGGCGTGAAGGCGAAATAACTCAACCCAGAGTAAACTAAGTACTGGATCGGCCACAAGCTGGATCGAGATCTTGTTCCCCGCGTGGCCTTGAGTTAACAATTTCATTTTAAGAAAGAAAGCGCAAGCACAAACCATATGCGACCGTAAAAAAGACAGGATTATGCATGCGTGTGACTGGGTATGCGGGATTTGATGATTTGCCCCACCTTACTTCACCTGAGTTGTTTCAGTGACGGATGGACCCGGGTTTCATTTGTCATTTTTAGAAAAAGGAAAATCATCAAATGACAAAGTAAGATGAAAAATCAAATTTTCCCTGGATATGAATGCTACAAGTAACACGGGGTCGTTGTCAGGTTGGTTCGGATGGAACCACGTCCATTTCCCATCTCTGAGGTTGGTTCGGGTTGACGAAGCACGCAAAGACCCACGTCGCCGCGGGCGCGGCCACATTGCTAACGACACTGTTATTCCTACGTACGACGACTTTGCTCATCAAGTCTTTGAACGGCCGTGAGGTCGATCCATTACGCACGCAGCTTCCGCGACCAGTTGACTTGGTTGATTAAGCATGCACCTATATCTATATGTATGTCTGCTCTGACCCAGCACCAGACCTAGCTACTGGCTGTTGCTGGCTATAGCCTATAGTACTGCACTCCATCACGATCACGAGAGATCGATCGATGGAGGCGTTGGCGGTCATACCGGCGGTGAGCCTGGCCAAGGCGCTGCTGGAGACCCTGCTGGGATGGGCGGACACGGCGGTGGCCGACAAGCTGGCCCTCGTGGGCCGCGTGCGCAGCGACGTGCAGTCCATCCACGACGAGCTCAGGATGATGCACGCCTTCCTCCGGAGCGGCGGCGGAGTAGACGGCGGCGACGTGCACACCGAGTGGGTGCAGCAGCTGCGCGACCTCGCCTTCGACATCGAGGACGGCCTCCTCGACCTGATGCTCATCAAGGGCCCGGCCGGCCTCGCCGCCCGCCTCCGCAACGCCGACCCCGTCGCCGACCTCAAGGCCAGGGTCGACGCCCTCCACCTCCGCAACCAGCGGTACCACGCCTACGTCGCCGCCGATCGCGGCATCGGCATTGCGCGCCACGATCATCAGCACGGCGGCGGCGGCGGCGGTGACGACGACCCCGCCGCGGCCGCGCTGCTGGACGAGTGGCGCCGTCAGGATCGGGGCGTCGTTGGCCGGGACGGCGACAGGAGAGCCCTGGCGAGGATGCTCTGCCGGAATGGGAAGACGGTGGTGGCGGTGTGGGGCAAGGCCGGGGTGGGCAAGTCGTCCCTGGCGCGCACGCTGTACGGGGACGCCGACCTCGTCGACCGCTTCGACCGCCGCGCCTGGGTAACGCTGCAGCACCCGCTGGAGAGCGGCGAGGCGTTCAGCCGGCTGCTCCAGGAGCAGCTCGGCGGTGTGGACGACCTCGGGGAGAAGCGGTGCCTGGTCGTGGTGGACGACGTGTCCTCGCGCGACGACTGGGAGCTCATATCGCCGTGCCTCGCCGCCGACTGCGCCGGCACCCGGGTGGTCGTGCTCTTGACGACGCGGGGAAGAGATGTTGCCCTGCAGTGCGCGAGCGGGGCGGAGGACGACGTGTACGAGCTCAAGCCGCTCACGCTCAGGGAAGCCCAGAAACTGCTGCATCACAAGGTGCGCTCCCTCGCCCAGCTCGCTTCTTTTTTGGGGTAAATGTTAAGAAGCGAACGTATGTGATTTTTGCCTTTGGCGTGATGCATTGTGAATCGTGAGATTTAGCAGCATGAGTCGTGGAGTGCGAGTAGATGTCTGTTATTTTTTTACATGTCCGCGCTAAATTTAAGTACAGCGAATATCAAGCGTCCACTCTCCTACACCGCACAGAAGCGGATGACCGGACCTTACCAACATACTCAAATTTGCCTCAACAAAAAACCCCAACATATTCAAAAAAGTATTCAAGAAGACCTGGGTCTCCACTTTTTCCTTCTAGTTTTCACTAATCATGATGAAAGTAAAAGCTAAAATTATTTTATTTTATTTTAGATACAGGACAATTTTACAAAAATCCATTTTCTTTCTTTATTTGAAATGGAAAAATATGTAACTTTTTTACATATATGCAAAAAATCTTTTTTGTTCAACTTTTGTAACTCAATCATGGAAATTTCAATTAGTAGGCCATGGTAATTTAAATTTTATAGCATGGTAATTCTGGTTTTAAACCATGGAAATTTTAGTTTTTGTTCATGGAAATTTTAATTTTAACAGCATAACAATTCTAGTTTACAAACCATGGCAAATTTAGTTTTACAGATCGTGAAAAATTGTAATTTTTTAGCCATGGGAAATTTAGCTTTTGAAACAAGGAAATTTTAATTTATAAACCATGGTAACTTTAATTTACAGATCATGCCAATTTTACTCTTTGATCCATGATGAATTGTGGTTTGTACCATGGTAATCTTAATTTACAGACCATGGAGTAAGTTATAAAAATGTGATGAAACAAAAATAAAGTGAAATAAAAATAAAAAACAACTTTTAGAGTAAGTTATATCATATCGCAGAAGAAAGAGTAACTAATATCATTAGAGATACATACTTTAGCTTTTCACGATTCTTATTTATATCCTATGGCCTTAAACTAACTTGTGTTATTTGTTCAATTCAAGGTGTGCAAGAGCAATAAATATAATTTGCCGTATGCTATAGCCAAATTGATCTCAGAGCGATGTCGAGGCCGTCCGCTTGCCATTGCAACCATAGGGGGTCTATTGGCTGACATGCCCAAAGAAAGTATTGAAGGGGCGAGTCTACAAGAGCATCTCAGGCATGGGTTAGAGTCTGATGACCTTGATGTCAGGAGAGTAATCTCCTTGAGCTATGACAGGCTACCATATCATGTCAAGTTTTGCCTCTTGTACATGAGTATCTTCCCCGAGAACCGTGAGATCAGGCATACCCGGTTATTGCGACGGTGGATGGCAGAAGTCTACATAGAAAAGAAGCCAGGTAATATGACCCTCGAGGAAGTCGCACGGAGTCACTACTCGAAGCTCATCAAAAGAAGAATGATCGAACCTTCCAACAAAGCCAGTGCTAGCATGACAAGTAAGTGTTGCAGTGTCCATGGCCTAGTACTCGACCTTATCTTGCCCAAGTCTATTGAAGAGAACCAGCTCTTCATCATGGATAAGCAGTGCAATGAGGTTCCGCAAAGTAATGTACGTCATTTGGTAGTGACAAGATGAAAGGGACATGAGAAGATGCCAAGCAAAAACTTGACGCGTTTACGATCACTTACAATCTTTGGAGAGTGCCCCGTATCTCTCATCACCCATACAATGCGGTTTCTGAGGATTCTTGACTTGGAAGATACAATTGGTCTGAAGAATGAAGATCTAAAGGAAATTGGGAAATTACCCCATTTAAGGTACCTTGGTTTGCGGGGAACAAATATTTCAAAGCTTCCTTCTTCTCTGCAAAACCTTAGGTTCTTAGAGACATTAGATGTCAAAGACACAAAGGTGACAGAGTTGCCAGATGGTATCATCAAACTGGAGAATCTATGTTACCTTCGTGTTGGTGTCAACTTTGCGACAGAGAAGATCGCAAGCAGGAAGGATGCCGACAAACGTAACAAGATGCGTGGATCAGGCAGCACAGATCAGATTATTGTAAAAACTCCTAAGAAAATCGAGAAGCTAAGTAACCTACAAGTGCTAGGGGTGATGCACATTGCAAGCATGCAAGATGCAAGAGGGCTGGGGAAGTTGAATAACTTGCGCAAATTAGGAGTGGATTTAACTGTGGCCAGGGAAGCGGTGGGGAGGGAATTATGCAGCTCGATAGCAAGGCTGGATAAGCTGGAGCGACTCGAAGTGCGATGTGAGTCACTTGAGTTCCTCAGGGATATGAAGGAACCAGTGTTGAGGTGTATCCAGTCAATACAGTTGTGTGGCCATTTAGGCAGTCTCCCTGGCTGGATGAGCTCCCTCAACAGTCTATCCAAGATAAAGTTGTTGCGAACAAAGTTGACGCAGGAAGACATAGTGGTGATCGGGAGTTTGCGCAATGTAAGTTTTCTTGGGCTCTGGGAGGAGTCCTTTGCAGAGGACTCTCTATGTTTTGACAAGGGTGCATTCCTAAAGCTCAGAATGCTTGACATTGATGGCCTGGAAGTGAAGACCATAAGTATCAAGAATGGCGCGTTGCCAGCGCTTGAGAAACTTCGGGTGAGGAAATGTCTTGAGTTGGACGACAGTGAGAAGGGGGTGTCTAGTGTCAGGACTTTGCAGAACCTAAAAGAAGTCGAGCTGACAAGTTGTGGTGATAAATTGGGGTTGGAGAAGGCACTACGAGATCAGATTAGTAGATTTCCCAACCGACCGGTGCTTATAACTGGCAAGTATGTAGTGACGTGGATAGAAATGGTGCTTAACACTTTATATAGACTCGTCGGATGGGAATAACACTGTCACTATCATGTGTATATTGGTAGTAATTGTAAAGTCATGGTTGGTAGTACTTTCTATTTTGCATATCCATATGACCCCCACATATGAAATGTAACTGCTGTCGTAATAGTATTATGATTTTTTTGTGTAACAAACATTGAGAAAACAAATTATATGTGTGCAAAATTTCATGTTTCATGATGAAATCACATTTATTGAGGTGTGTGTAACTAAAATGATTTCAAAAATATTTATTTAGCATTCATTTTGTTTTTCTCACACCTCAAAAATGTGATTTCATCACGAATTTTGCACACATGTAAAACTTTTATCAATGTTTATCACAAAAAATCTGTTTTTTCCTACTGTTCACTCGAGCTAATTTGACCTTGAGCTCGCATACTCTACGTCCTTCTCCATTCTACCTTTGAATAGTATTCGGTTTAATCGTTTTGTTTATTTTTTGTTTGAGTATAACTCTTTCTTTAATGGTAAGAAAACTGTGGCTCACATTTTTTTCTCATTTCTGCTAACGCTCATGTTTTGGTGTTGTTGCTTAGTCAATATTTTAGCCAACATATTTTCAACTATATTTATTATCAACGAAAGTTTGAGGTAGTTATGTGACACTATATAATTTTGTAATAACATGCTAAAAATAAAATAAATTATTTTGTGATTCGATGTATATTTTTTATGATTGAAATTTTACTAAATTACCATTGTGTGAAGAAAAGAAATAAATTGGCTTCAAGTTTTATTTCCTTACTTTTTTATCCGTTGTTCTTTTCTGCTTTTATTTGGTTTATGTTTTTTTTTTCATTTATTAGTCAGTTTTTCTTTTCTTTTGTGTGTATTTCGGATGTTGGGTGAGTTTAAATATATACACACAAATAATACAAAGTACATGCAAAAATTGAACTATTATGTACTTATTGTTTGCATACTAAATTATGTACATTATCAGTGCAAAAGTTGTGTGCATTTTCAATGCTACTAATTCATTGATCCTTATAAAACTTTATTACTTTAATTTAGTTTTTATTTTACTTCTTCTTTAATGGTAAAAAAATTCAATAATTGTTTCCTTCTTAGGAAAACTTTTTCCAGAGTTCACTATTATATGCTTATCCTTGCATATTCTAAAAGGTGTCATTTTGGGCATATTGTGTGCAATTTTCTACTGTTTATTTTAGATTTGTCGTCATTTTATTTCATTTTATGGGGTAATACCAATGCACTAATTCATTCTTACATAGGAAACCACATCATTTTAAATTTATTTTATTTTCTGTTTTATTTATTTTTATATCTTCTTAGAGGATTACACAAAAACCACTAATTTATTCTAGATAACTTTTCCTAGATAACTTAATTATAGTTATTTTATATTAGGTTTTATTTCATTTTCTTTCTTCTTAAATAGTACCTTTATGTTTTATTGTTTTTTCGTTTTTATAAGTTTCTTCTTATGTAATGGTAATACTATTGCACTAATTCATTTATTCTGAGGATACTTTGTTTCTTGCAGAAACTTTTTAGTATTATATATTTATTCTTGCATATTATAAAAGGGCTATTTCTGCGCAAATTTTGTGCAAATTTTGTAATTATCTTTTTCTCTTCTTGAGTTCGATTTTTATATTTTATTCTTCTTATTGTTCATATATATGCCCCTAATCTTTCTTTCTTATAAATTTTTTTTATTTTGATTAATTTTAATTTGATATAATTTATTTCTTTTTTAAGGTAGTAGTAATGTCACTATCTCATTCCTTCTTAAGTATTTGTTTTTGTGAAAGATTACTATTGTATGTTATTCTTACATATTATAAAAGGTGAAATTTTTATGTAATTATGAGCAATTTTTATCATTTTATTTTATTTCTTCTTATTGGGTAATGGCAATGCCCAATGTTCAATTTTTTATTTATAACTTATCGGTTGGGGACCACTAAGATTATGTCTTATCTTTTCCATTATTCATTTGTGCGGATTTGTCGCTTTGACAAATGATTCATCATGTTGGACCATGATACATGTCAAACATATCTATAAATTTTATTGATTATTTAACATATATGGTATCTTTTATATCAAATTTATCATACTTTTGGCATCTCCTGTTAATTTTTTGGACCAATCCATTTACCCAGGGCCCTAGACCAATTTCAAAAAAATATATCTTTTAGAATTTTGTAGAAAATCCGAATTTATGGAGCCGTAAAATCCTAGGAAAGAACCAGAAATTCTACAAACACTAGAAGCTTATTAAGGAAACTGGAGGGGGCAGAGGGGCAACCCCAGGCCTCATGTGCCCCTCGTACGCGAGTCATGGGCGCATGAGTGGCGTGGGCCCCTTGTTACTCCCCCGACCTGCGTTTTCGTGCCTATATTTATTATTCGTCATCCTCGTCCATATTATACTCGTGCGATCCAATCTGGGTCTAGTTTTGGAGCTCTGCTGGAGGAGGGGGGCACGACTTCTTTAGTGGCCTTATTCATTATTTCTAAGGCCACCATGCCCTCTTGTGAGTAGTTCCTATTGGACCTACGGTCCATGGTAGCTAGATGGCCCCTCTCTCTCTCTCTCTCTCTTTCTATCTTCAATACAATAATCGCATGATTTTTTTAATCATGGTTTTGATCTATCTGATATAAATTCTGGTGTGTTAGTGGTGACATGATTGGATTTTCAAATCTGATATAAATTCTGACGTGTTAGTAGTGACATGAACCATACAAACAACAAAAACAACAAAACGGTAAAAAAACATCATAATGACTTGTAAAAGGTGATTCTTTATAGTAAGTTGGAAGAGGCTACATGGTAGTTGCTTGAATTTGTGATTTGGATTAGTCGATTGATTTTAAATATGTGTCGATCGATTTTGATTTTTTGGAGTGACATCAATATGCCACATTCACTGCAAAGCCCATTGAGAGGTGCCTTAGTTTTGCATTGAAAAAGCACTCAAGCTTTTTGTAAAGAAGCCCATTAAGCATAATTTTCGTTCATTAAGAATCAACCATTAACATTTAATTAACCACATATAGAATCATCTATCACGAACGACAAAAGATGATTTTTATGCAACCATTAGTGACTATATACTCTCTCTCTCTCTCTCTCTCTCTCTATATATATATATATATATATATATATATATATATATATATGTATATCACCCAGGGGGTAAAATCAATTATTTTGTATCTATATATCATTTTGAAGGGAGAGAAGATGGTACTTAAACTCATAAGTTACAATATTAGAATCATTTAGATAAATTATAACGGTCATACTGAATATTCAACATAACTTTAGAGAAAGGGAAACCATATTTGAATTGGGGATTCGATTGTTCTGGTAAAGGTGCCGCACAGACATTCTCCATCTTTAAGCCGTTAATAGCAATAGAAAAAAAATAACAGAGTACTATGCAAGAACATATAATAGTGATTGTCTTGCATAAAATTAACTATTCTAAAGAAAGAATGGATTAGTGACATTTTTATTACCCTTAAAATGAATGAAATTGAAACAAAACAAAATAATATATAAGAAATAACAAAACTTTTGTAAGGAAATTTTAATTAGTGGCATTAGTATTACCCTTCAAAACTAAATAAAATTTGAATAAAGACTAATAAAAACTAACATAATGAAGTTTACTAAAGTAAGATCGAATTTATGGCATTTTTATTATCTTCAAAGAAGAAGAAGAAGAAAAAACTAAAAAATGGAGTTTTCTGACGAAAAAATAAGTTAGTGCCATTGGTATCACCCTTCAAGAAGAAATAAAATGTAATAAAAACAAAACAAAGACAAAAACAAAATAATGATGTTTTTTATAATATCCAAGGATAACTATACAATAGTGGAAATTCGAGAAAAATGAACTGTTTAAGATGTAATGAATTGGTAGTATCAATATTACCCTTACAAAAGAATGAAATTAAAAGTAAAACATAAACTAAAGATAGAATTTTCTATTAAAAATAATTAATTAGTGGCATTGGTCTTACCCTTTAAACAGAAAGATAGAAGATAAAAAATAGCAATAAAATTTGTAGAAAATTAACACAATATTTGTGTTTTTTTGTAATAAGCAAGAATGAAAATATAATAACGGAATTTTCGCAATCTAAATTACTTTACACATATAATGTAGTAGCATACTTGTGTTTATACTTAGACATACACAAAAATGAGGTTTTCTAAGGTATAATGAATCAGTTACATTAGCATTACCCTTTAAGAAGAAGAAAATATAAATATGGCAAAATTTACATAGAGTATACACATAAATTGTATAATATGCTATAATAATCAATTAATAAGAAAATAATGTTGATAATACACTTAAATAAAGAAAACAAAATGGAAAAAACCTAAATAAAAATCAAAAAATATTTTTTTCTAGGTAAGAGTCAGTTCCATTAAGAAGAAATAAAATGAAAATAACAAATCAAAATCAAAATACTGAAAATTTTAAGGGAATAATGAAATGCCTTACGAAATAAGAAAATAACTTAGAAAGTAAAAAAATGTATAATAGATTTGCACACAATTTAAATAAAAATTGCACTTTTATATAATATGCAAGAATAAGCATATAATAGTATTTTTTTTGGCAAAACATGGAAGCTTTCTAAGAAGGAATGAATTTGTGGTATTTATGTAACGTGAAAGAAGAAATAAAATGAATTATGAACTAAATTGTTTTCAAAATAATGAAGATTTATAAGAAATAATGAATTAGTGGCTTTGGTTTAATACATTAAAAAGAAAGAAAATGAACTGAAAATTAATACAAACTAAAAATAATGTGGTTTTGAAGGATGAATGAATTAGTGACCTTTTTATTATCTTTTAAGACAAAAGTAATTGAAACAAATCTAATACACAAAGAATAATTTTCAAACAATATATTTAAAAAATACTTTTACAAAAATATACGCCATAATAAGGATATACCAATAAAATGTTTGTAAAAAAAGTTCGTAAGAAGGAATGAATTAGTGGAATTTGTATCATCCCTAAAAATATAAAAGTGAAATAATAACTAAATGAGTACCAATTTAACACGGTATAAATTTATAAGGAACATGAGTTAGTGGCATTGATATTACTCTTGAAGAAGAAAGATAATAAAAAACAAAGTTAAAACAATTTGCACACAACTTTACAATTTAATTGTACCTTTTGATTATGCAAACAATAATCATATAATAATAGAATTAAAAAAATATTTTTATACATTTGCACTCATACATGAACCCACAAATACCAACAAAATAAAAATTAAAAACCAACTAATAAAGTAAGACGAGAAAGAAAAGCAGAAATGCATACAAACAGAAAAACATACAAACATAAAAGGAAGAGAGGAAAAAGCAGAAGTTTTTTTATTTTTTTTCCAATTTTTTATTTTTTATTTTTATTAATCTAAATCATTATGCTTAATCTCAGGTCAAATTGACCTCCGTGGTCAAACTTCTCCAAGGGTCATCCATCCTCACATTACTCTAGTCCTAGTACGCTTAACTTCTCAGTTCCATTCAACACCTACCCCAACTCGCTTAACAAACATTTGTTGATATTGTATCATATCAATCCTATTAAACCTTGTTGATGTCTAGAACCTTATTGATGCATATGGGTGTGATGATTTTTTTTGAAACGTCCCGACCTGTTACCTATCATATTTTGAACATTTAAAAAAATGAAAAATTATATTTTTTTAATTTTGAAAATCCATTTTTCATTTTCGGAGGGACAAAAGTAGGAGTTTTTTGTGAAGATTCTACCAAATATCTGATGTCAACTTGAACCACTTTATTTATGTAAAATACTAAACCATATTTTATTTACAATTGACAAAAGTTTCCATGTAATATGTTTTTTATATACCTCTTCTGAAAAAGAGAAATTTCCGCAGATTCAGCTGGAACGGGGTCAAATTTGAACTACATGTGCTTGATAGTTTGCTCTTTATTTTTTCAAAAAATCATTTCTAGATACACAAGTAGTCATTTCGTCAGGGATCCACCATGATTTTTATAAGATTCCACCCTATCTATTACCGGTCATGCCCTCCGTTTTGACCATTTTTTGAAATCGAGAAAAATAATTCAAAAAAATAAAAAAATGTAAAACCTTCGCGTTGCATTCTAATTTATGTCTTGGTAACCGTACAAAACAACAAACTTGTAATAAGGAAAATATCTGAAAAAAGTAATTTCAAAATGAGCTATTGAGTATGAAGATTCATGACTTTCAAGCCAAATGACCGATGTTATAGCTAGTTTCAAAGGATAGTTTTACCAAATGATCTCATATTTTGCACATGTGTGTATATTATACTAGCCAACAAGTTTGCCAAAGAAAGTTTTTATTTTCTTTTCACGAAAAATCCATTTTTCATTTTCCGAGTGACAAAAGTAGGGTTTTTTTGTGAAGGATGTACCAAATATTTGATGTCAATTTGAAACACTTTATTTTTTTAAATACTAGACCATATTTTATTTACAATTGACCAAAGTTTCAATGTAATATGTTTTTTATATATCTTTCTAGAAAAAGACAAATTTCCGCAGATTCAGCTGGAACATGGTCAAATTTAAACTATATGTGCTTGATAGTTACTCTTTATTTTTTCAAAAAATCATTTCTAGATAAAAAAGTAGTCATTTCATCAGGGATCCACCAAGATTTTTTTAAGATTCCATCCCTATCTATCACCAGTCATGCCCCCCGTTTTGACCACCTTTTGAAATTGAAAAAAATAATTCAAAAAAATGTAAAACCTTCGCGTTGCATCCTAATTTATGTCTTAGTAACCGTACAAAACAACAAACTTGGAATAAGGCAAATATCTTAAAAAAGTCTTTTCAGAATGAGCTATGGAGTATGAAGATTCATGACTTTAAAGCCAAATGACCGATGTTATAGGTAGTTTCAAAGGATAGTTTTTCCAAATGATCTGATATTTTACACATGTGTGTATATTATACTAGCCAACAAGTTTTCCAAAGGAAATTTTTATTTTCTTTGCACGAAAAATCCATTTTTCATTTTCCGAGTGACAAAAGTAGGTGTTTTTTGTGAAGGATCTACCAAATATTTGATATCAACTTGAACCACTTTGTTTTTGTAAAATACTAGACCATATTATATTTAAAATTGACCAAAGTTTCCATGTGATATGTACAGTAATGATAAGCGCCACACGTTCGGGCGGCTCCCTCCCACCCGAACGACGCCTCCCCCGTCCGTTGACGTGCACGAATCTCGGCGCGCGGGTGGTTGCGACGTCATCAGTTCCCAGTCGTTCGGACCAGCCGCCGTCCGCCCGAACGACGGCAACCGCGGCGTCCCCACGTCTCCTTCCAACTTCACCTTACTCGCGCGCAGTTGCCTACGGCATTCATTCCAATTGCTTCCGTTTTGAACTTGAGAGGAGGTTGGAGAAGGAGGAGGCGCTTTCGAGGCGATTGCGTCGCGAATCTCGCCACCGGCGGTGAAGGCGAGTTCCAGCGCCACCGCATTGGAGGGGAGGACAAAGGAAAGTACTCGCAGTGCCCTCTTCCTCTACTTCCTCTCCCGCTCTTTGCTCTGTTTCACGGCGGACCGCCGCCGTTCGTCTCCGTGCTCGTCGCTAGGCGGCGGAGCCGATGCGGATTTCGCCGTCATCGAGCGGTTCAGTGCGCTAGGGTTGGCGTGGAGCACTGCATTGCCACTAGGTTTAGGAATCGCATATATCCCTCGATTGTTTTAGTTGCCCTAGTTTTGCTCTGTTCCACGGCGGACCACCGCCGTTCGTCGCCGTGCTCGTCGCTAGACGGCGGAGCCGATGCGGATTTCGCCGTCATCGCGAGGTTCAGTGCGCTAGGGTTGGCGTGGAGCACTGCATTGCCTCTCTGTTCTATCCTGTCATTTGCCATGCCATATGGTCATTTTTTACCCCCCAATTTCAGTACGGATGACGCCTGTTGACTTGGTGATGAGCATTTCGTTTCATTGCCCCAAAATTTCCATGTAAAATGCCACAATCAAAGTGTTATGCAACCCTGATTTTGCATGGTTCACTGCTTTAAGTACTATTGCTATTAATGAAAATTGCCATGTTCTAGTCATACTCCCTCCGTTCCTTGATATAAGGTGTATAGTTTTCTTTAAAAAGTCAAACTTTCTTAACTTTGACCAAATTTATAGCAAAAACTATCAACATCAATGATATTTAATAAATACAATATGAAAATAAGTTTCAATATGAATCTAAGGATACTATTTTGGTATAATTTATATCGATATATTTATCTATAAATCTAGTCAAAGTTAACTAAGTTTGACTTTTTAAACGAAACTATACACCTTATATTTAGGAATGGAGGGAGTAATATTTTTTTCTGACTGGTATTATGCCTTTCAATTTCCATGTACCAAAAGTCCATTCTAATTGTAGTTCTGTGTCCCAAAATTGCCATGCCTTTTTACCCCCAATTTTGCATACATGATGCTTACTGCTGTTGATATTTCCATTTCCAGGAATTGCCATGTACCAAAGTCCATTCTAATTGTAGTTATGTGTCCCAAAAATACCATGCCTTTTTACCCCCAATTTTGCATACATGATGCTTACTGCTGTTGATATTTCCATTTCCAGGAATTGCCATGTACAAAAGTCCATTATAATTGTAGTTATGTGTCCCAAAATTGCCATGCCTTTTTACCCCCATTTTTGCATACATGATGCTTACTGCTGTTGATATTACCATTTCCAGGAATTGCCATGTACAGGCCTTTTTAAACTATGTCTTATGTCCCTATATTGTCATGTAAAATGCCACATTCAATGCGTTCTGCAACTCTGAAAATTGCCATGTCCAATGACTTTCATAATTTTTTAAACGCTGAAATTGCCATGCTATAGGCCTTGCATTCTTTTGCTTTTTATGAAAATTGCCATGTTGACATTACCATTTCCAGGAATCGCCATGTACAGGCCTTTTTAACTATGTTCTATGTCCCTAAATTGCCATGTAAAATGCCACATTCAATGTGTTCTGCAAATCTGAAATTGCCATGTCCAAATGTCTTTTCATAATTTTTTTTAATGAAAGTGCCATGCTATAGGCCTTGTATTCTTTGCTATTTATGAAAATTGCCATGTTGTAGGGCATGGAATATTTCCATTTCCCCCTGCCTCACATTCTTCAATATTATGAAAATTACCATGTTTGTGTGCCATGTAATATTTTGCCATGCCCCCTGCTTTCCATTTTCTTAGTACCTGAGCATACTGGCATATCTCCATGTGTATGCGCAACATTATCAACTAATAATCTGTGTCCAAATTGCCATGTACAGAATCATGTTTTTATAGTAAGAGAACCTTTTCACAATTGCCATCCTCATGTTTGTCTATCCTTTAAATTGTGTAATTATCCAGAATCATGGTGCGATCACACGACTCCAACACCGATGATTTCATGGATGCTGATGTCGCTGCTGGGCGGAAGACTAATAAGGTGGTTCCCTGTTTACCTTTATCGTCTCATACCTCATTGCATTCTGTCTTAAATGTTTACTGTCTTCCTGTTATTGATTGGAAGATTTAATGTGTTGGTCTTTTTCGCAGAAACCGCCCCGCAACAGGGCTTCACAGAAGATGTTCATAGATGTGACTAAGGCGTTTGATGACAACCAGAGGAACGCGGTCGTCGACATGGGAATGAGGTCCATGCTGGATGTATAGTGTTCAACCTTGGTGAATCCGGTGTGTGATTGGCTTGGTAGCATCTACGAACCCAAGTCAAGGGAATTCATAATTCCCGGCCGGGGGAGGTTGCCACTGGATGAAGATTCCGTGTTCGATACGCTAGGTGTTCCAAGGGGACACATTCTTGTACCTTACAAGGTTGACAACGTTGTTCAAGAGCGCCTTTTCCCGGATATGTTCCCTGACCATGAAGCTATTCCACTGACCAGCACTCTCGCAACTTCGCTTGCTGCAACGCGAAGTAGTGGTGATGTTTTCAAGAGAAAATGTCTAATGCTTCTCATCTCGACAGTCTTTGCGCCCACCACTTCGACGCGCCCAAGCAACAGGTGTTTCCCCATATTGGTAGGTGACTTCCTCTTTTGTTACTATCATTTTTTGCATTGCTTTTTTCTGTTTTTAAGTGTTTTTTATATTGATGGTGTATGGCAATTTCAGCATATACTACATGGCAGTTTCAGTACTGTATACATGGCAATTTCAACACTTAGTGCATGGCAATTTTCTAACTCATGCAATTTTGCAACCTACACATTTGATGCATGGCAACTATAGAACATGCTCCAGGGCATTTTTTTGTCTTCACATGAATACATAGCTGCTAGTAACTTGCTAGATTGTTATTGCATCCCATGTTGTATGGCAATTTTACGTTCTCCATTTTTTTGCAATAAAAATATATACACGTTTCCAATCATTGTTCCATTTATTTTGTCAATCAGGACAAATTATCTGATGTCAAGAACATGAACTGGTGCAAATTTATCGCCGACTTCATTCATGATGCCTTCGCCAAGAAAATGTACCAGAAAGGAAGTCGTCTTTACCTGATGGCAAGTTTACTTGTTGACTGTTTTCATTTCTGTGTTTTGTCCCTGTAATTGCATTTTGCCAAATTTTTCACTTTTCTAAAACATGTGTTCTCTCTGGTGTAGCTTATGTATGTTGACAAGCTTGACTTCTCAAAAGTTAAATTTGGTAATACCGGACCTCCCCACCCTGTAAAATTTACTGTAGCTGCTTGGAACAATGAGCAAGTCAAAGCAGTACTTGCTGCAGACAGGAACACCGACATGTCTTACGGGAAATTGCAGCCCAGTTTTCTTAGCTTTTATGGATGCTATACGAGTGTTTTCATCTTTTTTTTGGCACACTTCTCTGACATGTTCTTTTTCCTCTTTGTTTATGTTGGTTGCAGGTAATGGCCAAGCATGCTATTGACTATAGTTTCTTTGGTGGTACTCACGGTTTCTCCAAATGGATGGATGTGCACACAAACCCATCTTGCTCCTTGCAGGTAATATGATCTTTTCGACATTTTCTCCATGTGAAAGAATTTTATTGCACGCTTTTTGCGTTACACTCATGTTGCATGGTAATTATAGTTCATTTCAGATGGTAATTTTAATTATGCATAGATGGCAATTTCTGGTTCCTACTACAATATATGGCAATTTCAGAGAATACCTTATGCGTGCTTGCAACCTGACCACACACGCCATTACTAATATTACTACTTAATGAGTTACATTTTCCCCAATTTCACCCGTATTTTTTGTTGTTCTTTTCTCATATTCAACATGTTCCTTCATCATCTCTCGCAAGAAGAATAGGGAAAATGTGGAGCATCTCATTGGGCGGTTTGCGTCCGGAATGTCTGGCCTTATGGGCAATCTGGTGCAAGGTTGGACTTCATTGTCCGACGGAGATGGCGTTGAAGCTGCAAGGCAGTTTACTGCTGCTGTTGGCGAACGTACATACCGGCCAACTGGTTGTCGCTCACGTCAAGACTACAACATCTCTCAGGAGTTTCCTGACTCACAGGAAGATCTTCATGGTTTCGATATCGATATCCCCAACCCTTTTCATGACCCTGACCCCTCCAAGGTTCGGATCACAATCGCAACGAGGCAAACCCCGATGTCCCTGGTCCAAGCGACAAGAGGGCAAGAGATCATGATCACGTTGAGCAGCCAGTCGTTGCCAAGAAGCAAAAGCTAGACCCTGTTGCTGCCAGAAGGAGGTTTGTTCTTCTTGTTTTCAGTAATTCATTATTAAGCAGCTATTATTTTTCGCGACAGCAACTCATTTTTCTAAATGTTCACCGTTTTTTTGGTTTTGTGTTTTTCTAGCGAGGTGACTGCTGGCGGGGCGAAGAAAACAGCTGACGCAACTTGCAGGTCGTCTGAACGTCTGAAAAAGGTGTCGGTTGTCGCTGATGGTGCTCGTATGGCGACACGATCTTCTCCTCGGGCAGCAACGTCCAACACGGGTGACCCTGTTGATCGTCAAGAGAATTTGAAGGTGGCGAAGAGGTAACATTTTTTGATCTTATGAGCTTGCACCCTTTCTTCAAACACATGGCAATTCTTATACCACTTCCATTGCAGTTTTGTCTAACAAACATGGCAATTACATTTCGTAACCACCATGGTAATTCTTGTTTTAAATCATTTTGCCAGCTAAAACATGTCAAACATGGCAATTCTTGTTATACTCCCCTGGCAATTTCAATATGGCAACCATGGAAAAAATACTGTAGCAAGCATGGCAAATTTGCTTCCACGTTACATTTCCAATCACGGTTACGTTTCATTTGCAGATCAAAGAAGCCAGACACTGCTGCAGTTGTAAAACAGAAGAACATCCCACTCAAGAAGATGCCCAAAAAGACTGTGCCAACAACAATTCCAAACAAGCAAGCTGATGCTGACGGAGTCCTACGTGCCAGCAACGTAGATGCTTCTAGCTCTGCTGCTGTTGACGGCCCCACCAATGATTCTGCCAAAGATTTAACAGCCAGCTTGGCAGGCGGATCTGGCAGCGATGACTCTGTTTCTGGATTGACGAAGGAGGCTTTGCCAGTTCTGCTGTCAATGCGAGATGCTTTTGCCGCAGCAACCACAACTGCTGTACAGAGAGAAACAGAGACTATTGAGAAGACGAAGACGTCAGAGGCCACAATGCCACTTGTCGCCCCTGACCCTGTCATTCCTAAGAATAAGTTGCCAACTGATGCCGCGCCAACTGTCAATCAACTCAAGAAGTTGCCACACGGAGACGCGCCGGAACGCAACAAAACTGATGCTGCCAAGAACAAGTTGCCAAGTGATGTCGCGCCACCAGCCAATGACCCAAAGAAGTTGCCACATGCAGGCGTGCCACCTGCCAATGACCAAAAGAAGTTGCCAGACGCAGGTGCTTCGGCACGTTTCAAAACCGATGTTGTATACATACGTGCTTCGACCCTGTTTGACGAGACACTGCCTGTTGCGAGCATTGCCCACACGGAGGAAGCCGATGGTTTTCATGTGCGGAAGAGGAGCACAGGCACCGTTCATGCCGCCCCGGGTGCAGTAGTAGCTGACAAGACTTCCGGCGTCACCTCTCAGGGTGCTACAAATGCTGTCACTGCCAGGAGAAGCCCACGGAAACAAGCTCCAACAACTTCCACCGCGCCAGGAGTTGCAAAAAAACATGTTGTCCATTCAACAGTTTTACCCACTATTGGGCAGGCTAAAGAGTTTCATTCTGCGCAAGGAGATAAAGTTTCAGACGAAGCTGCCAATGTATCCACCAAGCCCGACGATGTGCCCGCCGACCAGACTGCAACCGGCCCTATTTTGCTGACAAAAAAGATTCCAATTGAGGTTGGTGTGCCGTATGAGCCATCTGATGCCTTGACGCAGAAGCTTACAGAACAGAAAAAGTCCCGTGACAGCCGTGTTAATCCTCCTCCGGTCACTGCCCAAACAAGCGAACATGACAATGACATGTATGTGCACTTATCTCCGTTGGATTCCGCAAAAGATCTAACAAGAAATAAGAGAGATGTTAGAGAGAGGCATCTGATACGTCCCAAACGTATCTATAATTTCTGCTTGCTCCATGCATGTTTTGTGTGACTTTGCCATGTTTTGGTTGAACTTTATTACACTTTTAAACCATTTTGGACTAACCTACTAACTCAGTGCACCCAGTTGCCAGCTTCTGGTTTTCTGCTGTTTTTGTTTTTCAGGTTTTCCGGCTGATTAAAGTGCCCAAAAAATTCCGCAAAAATTATATTAAAAATCAGCGGGAAGGAAGCTTCCGGAATAACCAAGGGAGAGAGCCGGGACCATCACCAGGGAGCCAGAAGGGTCCCTGGCGCGGCCCCAACCCTAGGGCGCGCCAGGCACCCTCTTGGCTGCCCTGGGTGGCCCCTCGACGCCCCCTTCGCCTATATAACCCCCTCGGGTTAGAAACCCCTGAAGAAGAACTATTTTTCGCGGAAACCTCTCTGTTCCGCCGCCGCCGCCGTTTTCAGATCGGGGCTGCCTGGAGAAGCTGCCCCGGCACCCTGCCGGAAGGAGATCACCCCTCCGGGAGACCATCCATAGCCATGGACGCCTCCCGTATGTACCGTGAGTAGTCCCCCTTGGACCATGGGTCCGTGATCAGTAGCTATGTGATGTCCTCTCCCTCTTTTGTGCTTCCACTTTCGAGACCTCGTGAGCTGCCTCACATGATCGAGGCACCTATGTAATTTTCTGCTGTTGCTATGCTGAGTTTGTTGGGATCTGATGGATTATGAGACTATGTTCAGATTGTGATGAGTAATATATTTGGTTTGCCCTTTTATATTTTGTTCTTGAGTAAATTCTTGCATGTTCTCCGTTGCAGTATTTGCTTTGGCCAAGTTATTTGCTTGCAACTCCAAGAGAGAGCGTTATGCTCGATTGTGGGTTCAACCCCCTGATGTCTAGCTTGAGTGACAGAAACATGAGACTAGGGGATGTGCTGTTGCCACCAGGGATAAAACAACGGTGATTGTGCCTATTGGTGCAAGAATTGTTTACTTTACACAAAGTTCTTTTAATGCAGTTGTCTGTTGCTTTGAGTTTACACTTTGGGTGGGATTCGCAACTTAATACCAGCGAGATGTTCTGGATAGATATCTCAAGGTGGATGATTCGTAGTAGATGCAGATGGATTTCGGTGTACTTACCTTGGCGTACTGCCCATTGCTTTTGAGCCCTTCCTTTCTTTGCAGCATAGTTAGCATTGCGGTACCTTCATAATCCTGTCAATTGCCCAACTGTGATTTGTTTACCTCGCTAGCATTTTTATCGTCTTTTGGGAGAGAGACATCACTAGTGAAAATCACGGGACTCCGGTCCATCTTCATACCATTGTTCACACCCACTATTTACCTTTCTATTTTTACTTTTACTAGTACCTTTTTTATCTCTTGCGTTTGATCCTTTGTAAACGACAAGGCCGGAGGAATTGACAACTCCTCTGAACTCGTTGGGAGCAAAGTTATTTGTTTTGTGCAGGTCCACGACAACTCCACGCATCAGAATAATTTCTGGCGCCGTTGCCACCTATCGTACTTATCGTTGAGTCCTACTGGAGACAAACCTTGGTATCTTTACTGAGGGAAATTACCGCTACGATGCATCTCAACCTTCCACTTGGGGTAACCAACGAGGGGCGAGAAGCCATCAAGTTATAGATAGAATTTCTACTATTGAAAAGAGACTTGATGCTCTAGTCCTAAAAAAAGTAGAGAGCCTAAATCCTCCTAGAGAGGAGATTTTGGAAATAGAAAATGACTGGGAGCCTTTTATTAGGGTTGTTATCTCTAATCAAAACTTCCTTGCTTTTTGTGACATTGGATCTACAGTTTCTATAATGCCAAGCTTTATCTATGATTCTTTGTACCTTGCAAGCATGGACAAATTTCCGTCTTTCCATGAACATTCTAATGGTGATATTTCTGAGATACAGGGAAGAATGAAAAATGTTCAAGTCATGTTTCTTAAAAGGAGTGTGGAGATTGACTTTGCCATCATGAAGTCCAATAAAGGAAATATAGTGCTTGGAAGGGACTTCCTCCGAGCCATGAAAGGCTTCATTGATATAGGTAAAGGACAAATACGTTTGCGTGGTAAGGCGAAAGGTACGTATCTCTTCCGAACCCCTTTGAAATCCTTGGTGAACCTTCCGATGATTTTGGAGAACTTTGATCTTCTGCTTTAAGCCTAGCTAATGGCTCTAAAGAAGCGCTTTCGGGAGGCAGCCCGCAACGAATTTAGGTTTTTATTTTTGCTTTTGTTCTGTTCTTAGTGGTCTTGATGATTTTTACTACTGTAGCAACATCATTGTATCTTTGTTTTTCAAGCTTTGTGCCAAGTTTAGCCTCAGAGTGCTTGAAAGTTCAAAAGTTGGAGCTTGCTGTCCAGAAACAGATTCTGTCTTCTTGACGGGAAAATTCGCGATAAATCACCAGATCATCTTTTTGATCTGAAATATTTTGACAGCATGCTCCATACAATTGGCTTGCTAGCCCCTGTTCAAAGTTTTTTGATTTGAGTTGCAGAAGTACCTCGAAAAAATTCCCCTTTCTCTGCTGTTCTGTTTTTCTCAGCTTCTGCCCCAGTTTTTCTTTTCGCAGTTTTGCAATTCTTAAGCTTGCTTTTTCTTTGCAAACTTTTTTGGGCAGGCAAGAGAAACAGTAGCTCTTCCTGGAAATCTTTATTTGCAGTAGAGGAAAATTATTTTATTAGGGTACTAACCCCTCTAATCAGCCTACAATGAGTTATGTATGAAGGGAGTTTTCAAGTGCGCGATGGAAGGTGATGAAAGAAGATCTAGGAGTGTCAAGCGCTCAAGCTTGGGGATGCCCAAGTGCACCCCCAATAAATATTCAAGGAGACTCAAGCGTCTAAGCTTGGGGATGCCCCCGGTGCATCCCCTTCTTCATCAACAATCATCGGTCTGTCTTTCATTGCACTATATTTTTATCACTTCATGCGTTATGTGCTTTGCTTGGAGCGTCTCGCTCTTTACTTTTCTAGGTTTGTTTTGCTTTCTTTGCTGTAGTAACAAGTTAGACCCCAACTTACTCTTTTGTGTGGGAGAGAAACACGCTCCACTTGAACTAGAACTCCTCATAGGATTTGCATGCTTATTTCTTTTAGCTGTGAGTTGTTCTTTTTCTTTTCTTAGCTGCTGGTCTGTTTAGCTGTAGTGCTTTAGTTTTTCTAGAGATTTTCTTTTCAGGTTGAACTTTCTATAGGTTGCATGTTTTATCTTGTTAGAGAGTTTGCCTGTTGCATTGAGTTCTGTGTCTTGACTAGAAAGTAGGTAGTTAAAGTTGCTTTTCTTTTTGAAGTAGTAACTTGCAATAGTTTTGAGGTATTGACTAGAGTAATGTTTGAACTTTTGGTGTCAAGAGCTCTTGCCTATTAGTGATAGATGTCGTATTTTGGGCAATCCGTGTGTTTTTCGAAAACCAAAAACCCCTGTTGAGAACTCTAGCTACTAGATGGATCACTAACCTCTGGAGGGTTCGAATATTAGAGTACACTCACGTACCATGAGTCGAGGATGCGCAAGGATAACCAAACCCCCATACACTCCTCCTCGGGGTACCTGTCTCTTTGTGAACCTCCTATTAGATTGAGAGTTACCGATAATAAGTGCATGAGTTCTTTGGACTAATGTGAGTATTCGAAAGTTGACACTTCCACCTACCCATACTTTTTATAGCCTCTTCGGTACCGTGCATTGCCCTTTTCTCACCTCGAGAGTTTGCGCATACTTCGCAGGTGCATCCAAACCCTTGGCATGATACGCTCTGTCATCATAAGCCTCATTATATCTTTCCTCAAAACAGCCACCATACCTACCTACAAGGCATTTCCATAGCCTTTCCGAGATACATTGCCATGCAACATCCACCCTCTCATGACTTGATCTTCATGTCATACATGCTACTTGCTTGATCGATGAGCCGCATGCTAGTTGGGCCTTGCCCTAATCATTGCTACATGACGCGCTAGTATCATTGCATATCCTGCTATCCTGGCAGAGGCATACATTTGCATCATGATTAGTTACATTTTCTTTTTGTGAGTACCTTTGTAAAGTGTGAAAGATCTCCTATATTCTTGTAAAATATAGAGTATTGCCCCTAAAGTGAGGAAAAGATCCCAAAGAGGACAAACTCAAAAGATCACAAAGAGGACAAATGAGAGTTAAATAGAAAGAGCCATTGAGGCCACCAAAAAATAAAAAATAAAGAGAAAAAGAGAAAAAGAAAAATAAAAAGAGAGAAGGGGGCATACTACTATTCCTTTTGAGAGATCCACCCTAGTACTTCATCTTCTATCCCTTGTACTCCATAGAGATTATCATCATGCATATAGCTATGTGGGGAACTTTTACACTATAGAACTTGGCTTGTATATTCCAATGATGAGCCTCCTCAAACGAGCTCTAGGTCTTCTTGAGCAAGCAAGTTAGATGCACCCCCACTAGTTCCATTGGAGAGCTTTTAGCTCACATGTGCATCCGTTGTATGGCAATCCCTACTCCTCACATCATATCTATCATATGGCCTTCTCTCGCTTATGATTGTCCTCATTGATGTGAGCCTTTCACACACCTTTTTGTCTTCCTCCTCCACCATTTTTCTGTTTTGCCTTTTAGGTGTCAACTTTCTTGCTCACGCTCATCCATTGCATGAGTGCTCAAAATATCGAAAGGGAGTGGACCAGTTTGACTTGTACCTGGCTAGTGGTCTGGGGACGAGTCCAGATAAGAATCCAAAGGAGACTAAGTGTGAAACTTTAGTAGATAGTTGTTCTCAACAACCTTTTTTCTCTTTCTTCCCAGTCCCTTGCTTGCACGCAAACACCATCTGGAGACATTCGAGTCATGGACAGCAAGAGCTCTTGCACCTTTTGTTCTTTTGTTGCTTGTGTTAATGCCAATATAGACTCTTGCCTGTTAAGACTTGAATTGAATTGCATGCTTTGATTTCTTTACTTAACAGTCCTTATTTGGTTGTGTGGCATGTCACCACAGAAATTATGCTTGTTATCATTTACCTACTCGAGGACGAGCAGGAATTAAGCTTGGGGATGTTGATACGTCCCAAACGTATCTATAATTTCTGCTTGCTCCATGCATGTTTTGTGTGACTTTGCCATGTTTTGGTTGAACTTTATTACACTTTTAAACCAATTTGGACTAACCTACTAACTCAGTGCACCCAGTTGCCAGCTTCTGGTTTTCTGCTGTTTTTGTTTTTCAGGTTTTCCGGCTGATTAAAGTGCCCAAAAAATTCCGCAAAAATTATATTAAAAATCAGCGGGCAGGAAGCTTCCGGAATAACCAAGGGAGAGAGCCGGGACCACCACCAGGGAGCCAGAAGGGTCCCTGGCGCGGCCCCAACCCTAGGGCGCGCCAGGCACCCTCCTGGCTGCCCTGGGTGGCCCCTCGACGCCCCCCTTCGCCTATATAACCCCCTCGGGGTAGAAACCCCTGAAGAAGAACTCTTTTTCGCGGAAACCTCTCTGTTCCGCCGCCGCCGCCGTTTTCAGATCGGGGCTGCCTGGAGAAGCTGCCCCGGCACCCTGCCGGAAGGAGATCACCCCTCCGGGAGACCATCCATAGCCATGGACGCCTCCCGTATGTACCGTGAGTAGTCCCCCTTGGACCATGGGTCCGTGATCAGTAGCTATGTGATGTCCTCTCCCTCTTTTGTGCTTCCACTTTCGAGACCTCGTGAGCTGCCTCACATGATCGAGGCACCTATGTAATTTTCTGCTGTTGCTATGCTGAGTTTGTTGGGATCTGATGGATTATGAGACTATGTTCAGATTGTGATGAGTAATATATTTGGTTTGCCCTTTTATATTTTGTTCTTGAGTAAATTCTTGCATGTTCTCCGTTGCAGTATTTGCTTTGGCCAAGTTATTTGCTTGCAACTCCAAGAGAGAGCGTTATGCTCGATTGTGGGTTCAGCCCCCTGATGTCTAGCTTGAGTGACAGAAACATTAGACTAGGGGATGTGCTGTTGCCACCAGAGATAAAACAACGGTGATTGTGCCTATTGGTGCAAGAATTGTTTACTTTACGCAAAGTTCTTTTAATGCAGTTGTCTGTTGCTTTGAGTTTACACTTTGGGTGGGATTCGCAAATTAATACCAGCGAGATGTTCTGGATAGATATCTCAAGGTGGATGATTCGTAGTAGATGCAGATGGATTTCGGTGTACTTACCTTGGCGTACTGCCCATTGCTTTTGAGCCCTTCCTTTCTTTGCAGCATAGTTAGCATTGCGGTGCCTTCATAATCCTGTCAATTTCCCAACTGTGATTTGTTTACCTCGCTAGCATTTTTATCGTCTTTTGGGAGAGAGACATCACTAGTGAAAATCACGGGACTCCGGTCCATCTTCATACCATTGTTCACACCCAGTATTTACCTTTCTGTTTTTACTTTTACTAGTACCTTTTTTATCTCTTGCTTTGATCCTTTGTAAACGACAAGGCCGGAGGAATTGACAACTCCTCTGAACTCGTTGGGAGCAAAGTTATTTGTTTTGTGTAGGTCCACGACAACTCCACGCATCAGAATAATTTCTGGCGCCGTTGCCACCTATCGTACTTATCGTTGAGTCCTACTGGAGACAAACCTTGGTATCTTTACTGAGGGAAATTACCGCTACGCTGCATCTCAACCTTCCACTTGGGGTAACCAACGAGGGGCGAGAAGCCATCAGCATCCCATGGATTTTTCTCCACCAAGCTTCGATCTTGGTTTTGATAGTACTCCAGTTGAAGAACCTATCGATGCCATCCCCATCTCCTTTGCTCATCATCAGACCAAGGAAGTTTCGATGGCCCAACCTAATGTGGAAGGTAGAAAGGCTGGCAAATTTGCAGAGCCTTTAGTGCAAGGTATTTCTCCCTCATTTCTGCATGGCAATTCTTTTATCATTGTGTTGGCACTTTCTCTTGCACTAACACGGCAATTTCAGTGTTTTCAACAAGATATTTCTTAGTATCTCATAAAGAAAAACTTAAGCAATTTCTGACATGACTAGTTCATTTCATTCTAGACTTGGCAATTTTTAATCACCCTTGTAATGGAAATACAAGTAACTTACATATGGAAATTTTAGTTATTTTCACATGGCAACTTCAGTAATTCACACATGGCAACTTTAGTGAACTACACATGGCAACTTTTACTACTTGGCACATGGAAGCTTGTCAACAAAATTTCTTCATGCAAACCACTGCCTTCTCACAACATATGTTCTTACCATTTTCACAGCAACACCATTGGAGGTTTCCACTTCAATGGAAGAGCAGCTTCGGAAGATGGATGAAAAAGCTTTGAAAAGACAATCATTAAACAAGCAAGCGACCTCAGGGTCATCTGATGTCATTAGCAGTGCAACACCTGGTTCCGTGAAGCGATCGAGAGTGGTTCAAGCTCTAGCAGTGCTAGATTACGATCTCACGGTCAAGGTTACAAAGGAGATGCAGACTTTCTATGACATCGTCAAGCGTTTTGGAGAAGCGAGATCTCAGAACAAGCACATGCGGGCTATCAGAGAGTAATACATTTTTCCAGCCGTTTCCTTTCTCAATCTTTCATTGTTTTCTTTTTCTGCCGCACTACATGTACTTTATATACATGTTTTTCAAACCAGTTCTTGCTTGGACAGAACGAAGATCATAGAGTGTTCAGCAACGTACGTATTTGTGGGAGAGCTAGCTGATGCTATGAAGCCAACTGGCAGATTGCAGACAAATTTGGTAGCATGTGGCATAGATTATATCAACAAGTGCATGGAAATAGATGTTGACAAGATCATCATGCCGTATGTGGTTACAACGAATATTTGGGCCGGTGATTACTTCAGCAAAGTTCTTAGGAGCCATTTCGCGCAGTCAGGTGATTTCAAATTGACGCTCAAGAAATACGTGAGTCCCCTTTTCCCCATGAGTGCATTTTTACATCCATTTATTGCAAGCAATTGCAGCTTTCTTTTCTGGATGGCAACATCAACACAACTCACATGGCAGTTTTTGATCATCCTGCATGGAAACATCATCAAACCTCACATGGCAATTTTAGCCTTACACACTAGGCAATTTTATATTAGTTTGGCAATTTCAAATGCATAGAGATGGCAACTTCTAATTTATTCAACATTTTGTTACAAATGGTGTAGCTTCTTCACTTTTCATCCTAATATTTTTTATACCTCGCAGGTCATGTTTGCAATGTACCAGGAGCTGACCCCCGAAGACCCAAAGGATAAAAGTGGTCATTTCTACACCATTTGCTTAAATCTGAAGAACCAACGTTTTGAGGTGTTGGACTCTGCGCGCGGCGATGACGATGCGACTCTTCGCTCTCACTACGAGTATTTCATTGACAGAGTGAAGGAAACGTGGGCTCAGCACTATGGAACATCAAGGGTCCAGATCAGCCACTACCCAACACAATACATTTAGAGCACGCAGCAAGAAAATACGTAAGTCACCATATTCGTATAGTTGTCACTGGTACAACCTTTTTATGTTGTGTTTTTCTCATGAGCTTGTTTGTTTCTGACATATTTTCATTGCTGTTTTTTGTTCTGTTTTTGTTCGTGCAGCCGTGATTGCGGCTTCTTCATGTTCGAGTATCTTGCACATTGGGTGGGACGCAAGGTCCCCATTGTCACATCAGAATATGTGTCTGCTCGCAGGAAGGTCCTAACTTTCAACTGGGTGACAAACACGGATTTCAACAAGCGAGCTGGAGCCAGGGAGTTCATTGAGGATGCTGTGAAATCGGCTGGGAAGAAGTATAAGTGAAGCCATCATTGGATCTCTATGCAACCTTGTCGTACCTTACATTCCCATGCGGTTGAATGTAAGGTATGCTCTTGTCGCTCGTCGCAGAACTTGAGTTTTTCACTTTGACAGAAGACTACCTTTTTATTAGGCATCGATGAATTGTGTTGTTTCAGTTTGTAAATTTGTGTCGTCGTGATGTACTCACTTAATTACCATCTGCTGTCGTTATGTACATTATGTGTGCTGAACCAAGTCCACTTTGCTTTTGTCACTTTTTTCCTTACATTTGAATTACATTATAGTACTACTGGCAACTTATTTTGAATTTTTTCCATTTCCAACCTACCTTTGGAATGGAAAAGAATACACTTAGTAACCAGCACTTGGCAATTTTAAGTCATTCTGGTTGGCAACATCATCCCAACTCACATGGCATTTTCTAGTCATTCTGCACGGCAACATCATCACAACTCACATGGCAAGTTTTAAGCATTCTACTTGGCAACATCATCACATCTCACATGGCAATATTAGCCAAACACACTAGGCAATTTTAGTAGGCCATGTCATATCCCACGTTTATAGTTTCCATAAAACTGATAACTAGCAAATTCATACGGCAAACTCATTTATAGCAATCAACTAGAGATGGCATTTCAAGTTTAAACGACAAATCAACATACGAAAACAGTAAGTAGTATGTAAAACACAATCCTACAATCTCAATGGCATTACATTTGTTTTTTCATTCATCATTGCTGTTCATTTCCTGACGTACTAGCTGCCGTCTTCTTTGTCTTTTTTGGCTTGGGCTTCTTGTGATTTGCTTGGATTTCCAGCCCGGATTTGTACCTTATTTCTTTTGGACGGCCTTTTGTGGTTGATTGCGGCGGGTTTCTAACTTGTGCTTGAGTGTTTGATGCCCCCGAACCAATGTCCGAACTGGCTGGGGACGGACCTGTCGATGCAGCAGCAGAAGCAGATGCAGCAGCAGATGCAACAAGCGGGTTCTTGTGAATCGCTGCCTCAAGCTTTCTGTTCCTAATCGCCTCAAGTTCCCTCTTCAAAGCCTTGGTGTGTCTTTCTACAGCCTTGCTCATTTCGTCACAGTTGCAAGCTTCGTCTGCTATTTCCGAGAAATTCTTTGTCATGACAACACGGCGTATCGCCGGCATACTCCCTTCTAGCCTTTCATCATGCACTGCAAGGACTGCTTGTGTGGCACGCGGAGAAAATGCATCGTCAGCGTCCCACGTCCACCTTCGGTGTATGAAATGTCGTGGCAAGTGCACCACCGAATTGACATCCATGACTCTCAATATGTGGCAGCACACTATGCCGTCTCTCTCAAATTTGCAGCACTGACAGTAGTACTCTCCCAAAGGTATGTCTGCTTTGACATAGTAAGTCCATCTCTTGTCTTGTGCTCTTTCTTGTGACGAGTCCACCACGTAATTCTGCCCTCTTCCCTGTTCTTCATATTCCTGTTCAGGGTTGTAGGGGATAACTGACACTTTGTATATGAATTCATCGATCCTGACCGCGGTGTACAACGTTGATTTTTTTAGTTCTTGCTGAAACCTGTATATTTGGCACGAACGACATGAGTTTAGTTTAGTTTTACAATACATATTGACATGTTATTTTCATATCAATTTCTGCGTTAACGATCGGTACATTAAACCCTACTGTAATCTGCAATCCATATTATATTAATCACACATGGCAATTTGCATTGAACACACATGACAATTTGCATTGAACACACATGGCAATTTGCATTGAACAGACATGACAATTTGCTTTGAACACACATGGCAATTTCATTTGAACACACATGGCAATTTGCATTGAACACACATGGCAATTTCACAAGTACCCCCAGCATTGAACACACATGGCAATTTGGAATAAACAATCATGTCAACCACTAGTACAACAGGATGGCAATTTCTATCAACCCACCATGACAATTTAATACATAGCAGCAAGGCACCAAAATTAATAACCACAAATCTTTCTTAATTTTGCAGTACTTACTTGTATAAGAGCTTTCGAGTGTAAATCTTGCTCATTTGCCTCTCCATTGGTTTGTACGTTGTCATCTTTTGAACTTTCAGTGCTGTATTCGCCTCCTCTTGTAGCTCCTTCCCAAGTATCTTCTCTTGTATTGCATTGTACTGTTTTGCAAACATCAAGAGGGAGTTCCCCGGGCTTACGTACCTCTTCAGCGTTGAAACCCTCGCTCCGTTGTGTTGTTTGTAGGAATGGAAAGAAACACTGCATGAAATACGCGGGCGCCCAGAACGTGCGTTTCTCCCATAGGTTTCGAAGCGTCTCATTCTCTTGCATGTTGTATTTTTCTATCATCTGCAACCAGCTCCTCTCAAACTCCTCCGGGTTCAAACTGTGGTCCACGCATAACTCGAAGGCTTGGTGCAACTCTGGGTTTGCGGCGAACACCGTCCCAAGTTTTTCTTCTGCCTTGTTGAATATATGCCACCTGCAGTGTCTATGGATTTCCAGCGGGAAAATGGCCTCAATTGCACCCCTCATTGCAAAGTCTTGGTCAGTAATAATGTTCATTGGAGCTAGGCCGTCCATGCAGTCTAGGAAAGTAGTGAACAACCACTTGTAACTTTCGAGTTTTTCATCCCTTACAAATCCACATCCAAACTGCAATGACTGATTGTGATTGTTGATTCCAATGAACGGAGCGCAAGGCATTTTGTACATGTTTGTCAGGTAGGTCGCGTCAAACGATATGCAATCGCGATAGTGCTTGTACGCTCTGCGGGCCTTGCCATCGATCCATTACATGCTCCTGACACGGTCCTCATCGTCAAGGGCAATCCTGTAAAAGAAATCTGGATCCTCTTTTTCTTTCTCTTTGAAGTACACCAGCGTTTGTTCTACATCTGTTAGTTTCAGTTCTCTTCGGAATTTGGCTTTCAGGTTGGTGACATCTTTGGTTATGTACGACAGACTGCCTAGCTTCCCACCGCTATCGCGAATCAAGGCGAGAATCTGCACAATTTTTGCTGTAGGGACATTGCACTCGAACAGCATCCGTACGAAACCTTCCTCATGTTTGGTGAACCCACAATGTGCACTCAAGAACTTGACGAGCTCAAACTTCTTTATCAATTCATGGTTATGTTCGTCTTCGTACTCCATGACCATGAACCACGCGCCTTTCTTGAGCAGCCTCATTCTTGCCTCACAATCAGTTTTCTTGACGACGCCCCTTTTGCGTTCTGCAGCAACTTTGCCATCGTCTTTTGCGGTACCTTTCTTATTTGATCTTGCCTTGTGGCATCTGAGTTCACCCCTGGAGACTTCCCCTGTTTGCACTTTGCGCCGGTACTCTATGTTCACCGCAAATCCATTCTGCATTGCGTAGCTTTGGTAATATTGCTGAGCAGCCTCAAACGTTTCAAACTTCATTCCAACAGTTGGCGGAGGAATGGCCTCAATACTTGCTTGCTGAACTTCTTGGTCACCCGCTGCTTCTTGATGATCCTGTCTTTCCATGTCAGGCTCCTCTTCTTCGTCCACTAAAACTTCTGTACTCCCATCTGCCACCGCTGTGTCATCCCCGTCCATTGAATTGCACTCCAATGTCACGGATGCAGAAGAAGGTTGATGCTGTACTTGTTGCGAATGCTGCGACTTGTTGGACATTGCTTGAACCTGGTTGTCGCCGCCCCTCACCATGTTGGAATGCCCTTCAGGCCCTGCAAGTAAGTTTGATGATTACACGTTGTTCTACATTCTATTTTTTGCAATCGGCAGTTTTACTGAATTACAGGTGGTAGTTATATACACGCACACACGAAAACTGTAGTTTCACACACATGGCAAGTGTATCACATATGCCAAGTGCAGTCTATGACTATACTATTAAGAAACATGGAAATTTTAACTGCACAAGAGAGTTTCATAACAATAGTGTTGGCAATTCCATTCAGTTGCACATGGCAATTTTAGTACTCCCCAGATGGCATTTTATGTTTATCACAGATGGCAAAGGTACTAATTAGTAGATTACAAGACATGGAAATTTTCAATGTATATGTCAGTTTTCACATAAGTTGTTGTAACAATCCAATACACCTACACATGGCATTTCAACAATCCCACAGATGGCATTTTCTATCTAACACAGATGGCAAGATTAGTATTTTTCTATATTATAAGACACGATCAGTTCTAATAACATGCGACAGTTTCACATAATTAGAGGCGGCAATTCCATTTACATACGCATGGCAATTCTAGATCAACATAGATGGCATTTTCTTTGCATCACATACGACAACTATAGTTTGACAACACATACGCCATTTCTTATTTGTACAACTCAAAAAATACGCCATTTCTTCAATGTGTTTGAATAACATTTTTTCCTGTTGTTTTTTGGTTTATGGCATGCCAACTACTTCTCTACTTGTACGTCCACATTACGGTTTGGGCATGAGAAAAGTTCTTCATGGCCCATTTTATCAACTTACCCATTGAAGATCTTGCCTCCGCGCCCCTCAGCATCGAGCTACTTGTTTCACCAGATTCTGTACAAAAAAGGTATTTTCGATATGTTTCAACTATCATCGCACGTATATGTTTTCAATTACACTTTTCTAGCAGTAAGACTGTGAAATTTTCAATGATTTAAACATTAACAAAGACTTAAGCAGTTTCAAATGTAAGGAAAATTTCATTACATTTTGACCTTGCAATTTTAATCACCTTGTCATGGCAACTTCAGTACTTGACACATGGCAATTTCAGTGAATTTCACATGGCAAATTCAGTAATTGACACATGGAAATTTTACAAAACTTCACATGGCAAATATTACTGCTTGTCACATGGCAATTTCAGTTACATAAATATGGCACCTACTGATTGAAACCACAGATGGCAATTATATTTTTTTACAAAATAGAAAACATGCAAGCGTGTCTCAAAGTTTACACTTACCAACATTTTGTCCATCGCTGTATGGCCTTTGGTTATTGTCAATTTGACAACTTGCTTGCCAAGGAAGTGTGCCCAATGAAGCATTTTCAAAGGGTACTCCCTGCATGGTTTGTAGTAGCGGCAACAAAGGCCCCGAACCCATTAAACATGCATAGTCTTGTGGATCCCATTCTTCCGGGGCTGACTCCCTACGCAGCCACTCGTCTGCCTCATCCCCAGAATCCATGTTCTTTTTTCTGCATTGTAAACAATCAACAAGTAGCTAGTTGGCAACAGCACAAGGAGTTGGATGGCAACAACATAAGGTGTTAGATGGCAACAATTTTAGTAGTTGGTCTCACATGAACAAATTTTATTCTGGGGACAACTAGATAGTTGTTTTTTTGGCTTCTATCATATGGAGTTTTGGATGGCAACAATATAAGTAGTTGGATGGCAATTAGTTAGTGGATTTTCCTTCCTTACAACAAATAAGCAATTGCTTGTTAAATTTTCCAATGGAATGAATGACAACAATTGGATGGATGGCAACAATATAAGGAGCTGTTTGGCAACATCAGAAATATTTGAATGGCAACAGTACAAGGGGTTGGATGGCAACAACTACACCAGTTGTTGGATGTCAATCCGCCTCCAAGAACAAATTACCAAGATTTCCAAGCTTTTCTACGGGGTGGCAACACGAACTAATCTAGGATGGCAAGTACGAATGTCGTACCTCGGTTCTTCAGCGTATCCGTCGGCGGCGTAGCGCTTCTCCTCTCGGCAACGAGGGATGGATCTGCGCGGCGGCGAAGAATAAATTGCCGCCGCCGCAGATGTGAGATCGCTGCCGCGCGGGCGTTGGAGTAGGGGAGGGGGGAGGACGAGGCTCGAGCTGGGAGGAGGCGGGTGAGGGCGACGGCCGTTCGGGCGGATGCAGTTTCTCGCCCGAACGAAATCGTTCGGGCAGTGGCGCTGGTCGTCCGAACGAAATCGTTCGGGCCGAGGGAGGCTGGCCCGAACGTTCGGCAGTTATCGCCGTCCTTTTTTATATACTCTCCCGAAAAAGACAAATTTCCGTAGATCCATGCGTGTATATTATTATTTTTTGATTTTTTTTCATTTTTTTGAATTTTCTAATTATTAATTATTATTTTATTGCTACACAGACGGCCTAGCCGTAGGTGTATCCCTGTTTGATTTTTTTTTATTTTTTCCAAATTTTTTATAATTTTTTTCAGTTTTTAATTATTTATTATTATTTTATTGCTACGCCGACGGCCTGGCCATAGTCGTATCCCCGTTTGAAAAATATTTACTTTTTTTGAATTTTTTAAATTATTATATATTTTTATTAAAAAAATTTATTGCTACGTCGACGGCCTGGCCTAGGCGTATCCCCATTTATTTTTTTTAATTTTTTTAATTTTTTGTTAGTTTTTTCCAAAGTTTTTTAGTTATTTTTTTTATTTGGTAGGAAAAAAATATGCCGTCGGCTTAGGTCCATTTGAATTTTTATTTATTTATTTCAATTTTTTTAATTATTATTTTTATTTTGTAGGAAAAAATACGCCGACGGCATTGTCGTCGGCGTAGGTCTTGTGCCGTTAGGTTGTCTGACGCCGTTGCATGTTAGGTTTTTACGCCGATGACTTTCTTATGCCGACGGTGGGCGTCGGCGTAGCTCCACCTACACCGACGGCCACGCAGCTACCTTCCCCTCCTCAAGATCTACGCCGACGGCCCCGATATTTTACCGTCGGCGTAGCGAACGGCCGTAGGCGTTTGTGGCCAGTCCCGTAGTTCTACTTGCAAGGTGTCAACGCTGAGTCATGTCTCCCAATGGGAAATCTGCTGGTCTCCTGAGCCTCCTTCTGCACCACCCCTCAAGGCAAGGCGCGCCTCTTCCGAGATACTCCCTCCGCAAATTTTTATAAGATATTTTAGATTACTACTTTAGTGATCTAAAATATTTAATAAAAAATTACAGAGGTAGTACAAAACATTGTGGTGGAAGCTTAAGACTTAGCGCCGCGTGCGTCTTCTCTCCGTAGCTATTTGCAGATGCCGTATTGTTGTGGGTTCGATTATTTACTTTTCTTAGTTTCATTTCCAAGACAGATGTTGCTGCTTTTGTGTGAACTTGGTTTCGTTTCAATGAAATGGAGCCGGAGAGCTCCTCCCTGTTTGTCTAAAAGAATGTTTTAGTACTTTGGGGAGGGTATGCATGGGTTGCAACGTACGTGCGTCTCTCCAGAAAATACACGGCAGATCGCAGCGTTGAGGCCGGTCCTGCGCCAAGACGACCAATCTAGTTCCATGCAAGCTTGCTTCTTTCGGCTAATTTTGCTGTCACGAGCTAGTTGCTGAAATTGCGATACGTACACGATGCGAGTCGCTCATCCGGCAGTCCATGCTCGATCATACGTACCACTCGAAAGCTTCACGGATGCATGGGAGAGTGATCTAGAAAGAAGAAAAGATGGAAGATGGCACGCATGCTCCGGAGGACCGGCCGGGCAGCCTACCTGCGCGTGCCAGCTGATATATGGACGCGCACGTACGCTCGCTCGCCCTCCCCATCAATGCCCAAGAAATCAGGAGAGAAGACAAGGGCAATTACTCCCTTCATGAGCACCACAGCACAAAAGATAGCACCCCAGGCGAAAGAGACGGATACACGATTGGTTGGTCGATCGCAAGTCCTCGACCAATACGTCAACCTTTCATGTGGGAAAAGCACAGCAAAGTTCACCACACATGTGATCTCTTTCACGTACTAAAGAGATCGACCCGAGGAGAGACGGACACACGCTGCTGGATGCACCCTGGCTGACTTTTTGCATTGGAAAGCTCGATCACAAGCACAGGGCTAGCTAGCTAGACGCATATGATATGTGGTCATGCACGTACGTAGTATATAAAAGGGTACAGGCAGGGGAGAGGAGAAGCTTGATTTCAGAGGTCGATCAGTGTGGAGTGCCATGGCCGTCGAGGCATATTAGGCTAGGCTAGGTACTTAGTGATAAATAGATAGGCACTGCTCAACTAGCTATACATACGTAGTTGCCTATATTATCTCGCGGCACCAACATGGGGAGGCCGCCATGCGCTCTCGTCGATGGCGGCGCCGGCGTGAAGAAGGGGCCGTGGACGCCGGAGGAGGACATCATCCTTGTCTCCTACATCCAGCAGCACGGGCCGGGGAACTGGCGCTCCGTGCCCGAGAACACCGGTTTGTTCCTCCATCCCACATGCGAGCGCTTTCAGTGTATCCAATTATTGGTAGATGATTCCTTTAGTTTGATCGATTTCTTTAATATGTTGTTGCTTGGTTCATTTTTAGGGTTGATGAGGTGCAGCAAGAGCTGCAGGCTGCGGTGGACCAACTACCTCAGGCCCGGGATTAAGAGAGGGAACTTCACCCCGCATGAGGAAGGGATAATCATACACCTTCAGGCATTGCTTGGCAACAAGTAAGTAACCTTATGTCTCAATCTTGAATACTGATAGACAATAATCAACAGAAGGGGGGCTCATTTCATATCTTTCTTAGGGCTCACATTCGTTCACTTTGTTCCAACTAAAATCCTTAGCGTTGAAACTAAGCTAGTTTTAGTCTAATCATTTCCATCCACAAAAAGAGATTGAGTTGGATCACTTTTACTTATCGATCTCCCAAAATTTGTCTTACTTCTTAAGTATTAAGTATTAACTCTATTAAGCGTACTGTAACTTTGTAACAGACACATCTGAACCTTCAACTATCAAAAATATTCCATGCTTTTCCAGTGTTTTATGCATGCATGTATTTGAACTTTGAACTTGGTGCTGTCTATTCTTGCTATGCAAATTCAGGTGGGCAGCAATAGCCTCCTACCTCCCCCAAAGAACAGACAACGACATCAAGAACTACTGGAACACGCACCTGAAGAAGAAAGTGAAGAGGCTGCAACAACAGACACATCCACCAGATCACTTCTTCCAGAACACGTCCAATGCCACCAATGCAGCCGAGCAAACCACCAGCTTAAACTACTACAACACCACCACCACCAGCCTCGACGCCGCCATGGGTTACCCCGACACCTCCACCTGCAACGCTGCACCTGCCAGTGCCACCATGGCCGTCTCGAAGCTCTTCCAGTCGTGGATGGCGAGAGCTCCATCGCCGGAGATGTCTGACAAGGGTATGGCGGCCATGCAGGAGTTCCAGACCGATCGAGAGGCCGGTGCTGCTATAGTCTCCATGACCAGTGGCAACAGGTCCTCCTCCCCGGAGATATTGGCCGGCCGTGGCGAGGCTGCCGCGAACACCACCTTCTCGCTGCTCGAGAACTGGTTGTTCGATGACATGGCGCCCGGGCAGGCTGCCATGGACGGGCTCATGGATGTTTCTGCTGGTTGTTTTGCAAACCCCATCATGTTTTGATCGGCTCTGTCTTGGTTCTATGGGTTTTCCAACGCATGCAAGCCTCGTCGCCGGTCCTGTGTGTTTCCGGTTAATAGCCGTTGGTGGTTGTAAGGGTACAATAAAATGGTTCAGATATAAGATCACTATTGTTTTCCTTGGAAGATTAATATTTTTTTTCGGTTAATGTACTACTACTATATATTGTCAAGGCTTTTCATGTTATTTTGAAAGATTTTACCGGAAGTTGTGTCATTTGAATGATTCAATAGTTCAAATTACACGAGCCTTACATAAGCCTCATGGTTGAAATCAGCAGGGCGGAAGAAATCTTAGAAGGCTTATGTAAGTTTATTTACGTTAGTTTACCTAGGTGTAGCATTTTTGATAATATTGTTTTGGGCCAAAGAAAAATCAAAAAATTCCAAAAAAAAACCTTTTGCAGAAAATGATTAAAAACATTTTTCTCAAGAAAAACTACTTTTCGATCAAAAAATAATTTAGCACCGAAAAATTAATTTTTACCTGAGAAGAATAACTTTGGGAAAGTTTAGGTTTTTTGGCCCCAAAATGATATTTTTTTCGGGTAAAAAATAATTTTTTTTGGCCAAGAATTGTTTTCCTGCTGAAAGTTTTTATTTTTGGAAAAAATTGGGTTTTTTTTGCCGAATTTTTTTGGCTAGTTTGTATTTTCGACCATAAATAAATTGTTTTTGGGAAAATGTTATTACTGATTTTTTTTCGGTGGGATTTATTATTCTTTGGTCAAAAAGAATAATTTTCATCGGAAAATTGTTTTTTCAAAGAAAAAAAGATTTTTCAAAATTTTCCCTATTTTTTTTTGGGAAATGAAAGAGTTTTCCCATATGTCGGACTCTTTTATACTAATTGAGATAGCTATTTTCCCTATAATATGCAGTCCGAAGACCCCAGAGATCGCAGGTCTAGAGGCCTCCGGGGCCGGAGTAGCATGCATGCAGTGGTTGTAGCTCCAATAAGAGCTGACAACATATGTAATATTGTAATGTATTTTTTCCGTTCCAAAATAACTATGTCAATTTTATACTAATTTTAATATAAAATTGTACTAAGACTAAGACAATTATTTTAAAACAAAGAAAATACGTCCTTGACTCGAGCACATAACAGTGAGCAAGCATGCAGTGGCATGGGCCGGCCATTTGGGTTGGTGTCACTGCCATGGATAAATTAATTGGCGATCGACCGAGTGAGGGGAGATCCACGAAGAAAGGAAGAGACTATCGACAGCATTTCCATCAGACATGCATTTAGGCTAGCCAACATCCACTGCAGGTCATATTATTATCTACGTGTCGACCGATCGGATGGTTATACCTCACTAGAATGTCGTGTTTTTTTTAACACAATACAATTACAGACGCTTACAACATGTATATATACTCATCTCAATGAACAAACACACGTAAAGCCTACCCCTATGGTCGCCTTCGAGATACTGAGCCGATATTACATCTTAAAATTGACGAAGTCATCACAGACGTCTTCGTAGTCGACGAGAACGTCTTCTCCTACTGAATGGATATCGCCAAAAATCCTAAAATAAATTCAGGAATATGCATACATCAGGACTTGAACTCAGTGGATTGGTTCCATCACAATTCAAGGACCCATCTAGGCTTAGTTTACAAAGATTGTCGTGTTGGAGAGGGTGCAGGAGATGCAGCTATTCCCTCATTCATAGTTTATAGGGCGTGTGTGTGCTATTAGGTCATCAAAAGATATACATTATAAAAATTACATCATTTGTAAATATGACATTTGGAGTTTATGATGATATATGTTTTGGGGACAATTATATTTGTGCCCTTAACTCAAACTCATTAATCAAATTTGCCCTTAATTTTAAAGTGTGCTCAAATTTTTACCCTTTACAATAACGTGCCCTTATAAAAATGACATTCCGTACTGTTACCGTCAGGTCAAAGGTCTTTGACGGGTATGTTGCCAGTTTTGTTTTGACATTTTTACCCCTAAAATAAGTTGTTTCACACAATACCAATGATAGCTTGTATGTGACAAAAATTCTACTCAATAATAATCTTCTCCATTCTTCGTTGAAATGATAATTGTTGGGATATTTACACGAAGTTCTACACTATCATTTTTGACTTGTAGGTTAACAAGAAGTTAATACATACATGTTGCACATGTCAATCTAGCTAGCTAACATGTTTACTTGCTTGGTTGACATGACTACATAATTCGAGGCTTCTTCCCCAACTCGAATTCCTAATGCATCTCGTTCCTAGTGGGTTGTCTATGATTGGCTTTGGTGTCACTTGCTTTGTTACTCTCACCTTCATTATGCCACTTGTTTTGTCACTCTCTCGCTTTCATCCCCATGAATAACTCCCTCTTCTTCTCCACCAATTGTGTTTTATAGACAAGATCCATAGCTATGGGAGCACTGTTCAACCACTCAAGAGATACAAACTTAAGTGTTCCACGGGCCACCCACGTGAAAGATGTTCAAACATTATGTAAGGTTCCTTCTAAAGATATCGTAATGAAATGATGACACGAGCTATATAATAGTCTTCCTCATGTATTGTACTCTTGTAAATATGCAATACTTCATTTTGTGGTTCTATTTACTCTTGACTATTAAATAACAATAATGCTACACACATGGGGAATTACATGCATTTTACGAGGCTAACTAGGAAGGGCATGATTTGATTAGACTAAGGGGGAGGGATTGGCTCCACCGGGTTGAAATTCAGGGGGGAGGGCTGAAGATAAAGATGGAGAGATCCGCAAGAGTCCGGAATAGGTCCATGGGTGCACCATTTTTTTATTAATGAATTTTTTTTTTGATAAGATTGTAGTGCTCGGGGATGAGGTGGTTGACTAGCGCTCGTTCGATCGGCTGCCTTTACTGGCCGTGTAGCTTGATGCACGACACTTCAATGGGTCTTTGTCCTGTTATTTCGGTTGCTGTCTATAACACAAAAATAAAACGAGAGAAGACAAGTGGTGCATAGATGACTGAGAGATAAGTCATTTAATGGCAAGGCAAGGAACACACCTATTAGTCCAAGGACCAATGAGAGAAAATATTTAAAATCAATATAATATAATATAATATTTGGATTAATATAATTACATAAGGAATAGCAAAAAAATCAAATTTCTTCGAAAAATCAAGAAAAAACCAAGTAAGCAAGTTAGACAAGAAGAACTCAAATAAAATACTACGAACGAGTAAAACCAACTCAGGATATTGCAATTAATTTCCTCCCCTAATATGCTAAATTAATTCCATTTCCTTGGTATTAGTTTGAGCAACTACAAATAAAATACAATAGTATTTATAAGATTATGTTGCAACATCCTTAGCTTTACAGACAAGACATATAGCTATAGGTGCTTCGGTTCAACCACTCAAGAAGTGCAAACTTTAGTGTTTGACATACCACCCAACATGGAAGATGTCCATCCATTGTGTAAAGTTCCTTGTAAAGATACCACAAAATGAACCGATGAATCAAGCTAGGTAGTCCTACTCAGCTATTGAAGGAATGGTAATACAAACACATGTTTATGTTGCGTCTAGATATCATATCTAAGACATATTAGATGATCATCTGGAATGTTTGCATCTATTTCGTTGTTAACAACATCTTCGAATGTTTAGTTGTCTATCCAAGTGTCTATTCTGAAGTTTGAATATTTGTGCGTATAATCTTTCGAAGGTTTGTCTTAGATCTTCGAACTTGGAATCCTTTTCTGTAGCATATACTGTATTTTGATTATGTAGTACTTAATCTTGTGCCATTTACCCATTGACTATTAAGGATATCACAAATTTGATAACATTGATAGTGATGTTGGACATCAATGACCACTATGTTCTTTTCATTGTGAACCTACTTTTAAATTTCACGTTTATACAGTCTAAAACTCGAGTTATAAACCACTCACAAGCCGCTAGCCTCTGAAAAGGCGAAGACTGTTTGCACAACAGGCATGTGGATACCATAAAAATCAAGACACAGTAATACTAGCAGTATAATCGTTATATTGTTTATTATTTATGAATGTCTTGCCTTTTCTAATGGAATGAAATAATAAAAAATGCCATTTTATTTCATCTGTAAACCAATACGGCATAATGACTGTCAGACACAAGTTTCCTCCACCACCATACATAGTACAGTTGCATTCAGATTGGATTAAAAGATATCAGCTGCAAGCTAGAGCTTACATCAAGAAAGCAAAAGATATATCTCTGTTCATACTGCCTTACATGCTCGTCGGATGAGTTACCTCAGAACAGCGGACCCGACTGGACTTGTCCATTTGCTAGTGCCACCACAGGGACCTCTGAAGGTCGTGATTGATGACTCGTGCAGCCGTGCTGGATCCACCTTGTGAGTTACCGAAGCATAAGAACATGCTTCCTCTTGCTTCAGCGAGACATTTCGGGTTGTGATCATTTGGATGCACACAGCACACGGATGTTCGTTTTGCTTCACCAACTCTAGTTCCCGATGTCTCCTATTTCGAACGGATCATTTTTAAGCATGTGTGTGTCCATGCCTCCCTCCATGGCTCCACGATGACAATTTATAGACGAGTGTAGGCACACGATTCAACCTCTCAAGATGTACAAGCTTTAGTGATTCACCAACCATCCCAAATGCAAGATGTACGCATGCTGTCAAAAGTTCCTTATAGCTTTGACGAGCTAGTTGGCTCGCCTGCAAATGCCTCGGATTCTTTCTTTTCTAGTTGTTAAGAAAAGATACCCAGGATTCTTTATTTTCTAGTTGTTGAGAAAATACACCCACAAGGTATTTCAATATGATAATTATAAAAAAATAGTAACCAGCACATGGATTCCGTGAATATATGAGGAAAATTTTGAAGGTCGCACTTAGTGCAGATACCTCCACTAGTGAAGAGACCCCCCTTTCGTCCAGCCCAAAAAAGGCATCGCTCCCGGTTCATTTCAGAACCGGGACCGATGCCGGGCAACGGTCCCGGTTCGTTTGGATAGGGCAACGGTCCCGGTTCAACTGGGGCAACGGTCCCGGTTTTTCCAAAAACCGGGACCAATGCTCTGGCGACCAACACGTGGCGCACTGCGAGGCATTGGTCCCGGTTTTTGGCAAAAACCGGGACCGTTGCCCCTTCACTGGCTATATAATCCCCCAGCCAGCACTTTGCCATTTTGCCTCAAAAAATTTCAGGATTGTGTTGGGGTGGGGTGGGTGCTAGATTTTTTTTCCTTTGATTGCACACCCGGTGTTCGACGAAATGTCCGAGCCACACGTAGGTCCTCAGAACACCGTATCCTCGGCCGAGGTTAGCAACCTTATCTTCTCCATCTGTAACTGATACAAAAATACTGCACGTGTGCATATATAGTGGTCTTTTCACTATTCACGAAGTTATTGTAATGGTTAATTATATGACGCAGATCGAAGCACGGATGCGATGGATGTACAACGATCGACGCGGGTCCGAGTTTATTACAAACCTGCATACATTTCTCGATGTGGCTAATGCAAACAAAGTGGATAATTTTATGCCTTGTCCCTGTATTGACTGTCGGAACGTGGCGGAGTACTCTTCCTCGAGAACACTTCAACGCCACCTGCTTCGGAGAGGTTTCATTCACGGATATTATTGTTGGTCCAAGCACGGAGAAAGAGGGGTTAGGCAGGAAGACAATGAAGAAGAGGAGGATGATGATAGCTATCCTATGTCCCCTGAAGAATTCGGTGACACTGCAATGGAAGACAATGAAGAAGATGGAGCTCCTCGAGGTGACAATGAAGAAGAACAACGGGCATCGGATGAGACCGATGATGGTCTTGGTCGGGTCATTTCTGATACAAAGAGAGACTGTGAAACAGGAAAAGAGAAGGAGAAGTTGGAGACCATGCTAGAGGATCACAAAAAGCCCTTGTACCCAAATTGCGAAGATGGCAGCACAAAGCTCGGCACCACACTGGAACTGTTGAAATGGAAGGCAGATTTTGGTTGTTCTGACACCGGATTTGGGAAGTTACTGCAAATAATGAAGTCGAACCTTCCACCGGATAACGAATTGCCCGTGACAACACACGAAGCAAAGAAGATTATCTGCCCTCTAGGATTAGATGTGCAGAAGATACATGCATGCATTAATGACTGCATCCTGTACCGCGGTGAAAAGTACGAGAGTATTGATAAATGCCGGTATGCACTGCGAGTCGGTACAAGATCAGACAAGATGACCCTGGTGATGCTGAGGGAGATGACGAGCCCCCGAGGAAGAGGGTTCCTGCTAAGGTTATGTGGTATGCTCCTATAATACCCCGGTTGAAACGTCTGTTCAGAAACAAGGAGCATGCCAGGTTGCTGCGATGGCACAAAGAAGACCGTAAGAAAAACGGGAAGTTGAGACACCCCGCTGATGGGTCGCAGTGGAGAGAAATCGAGAGAGGCCACTCAGACTTTACAGATGAAGCAAGAAACTTATGGTTTGGTCTAAGTACAGATGGCATGAACCCTTTTGGAGAGCAGAGCTGCAGTCACAGCACCTGGCCTGTGACTCTATGTATCTACAACCTTCCTCCTTGGTTGTGCATGAAGCGGAAGTTCATCATGATGCCAGTGCTCATCCAAGGACCGAGGCAACCCGACAACGACATTGATGTGTACCTAAGGCCATTAGTCAATGAACTTTTGGAGCTGTGGGCCAAACCAGGTGTACACGTGTGGGATGACGACAAAAAGGAGGAATTTGACCTGCGAGCGTTGCTTTTCGTAACCATCAATGATTGGCCCGCTCTTAGTAACATTTCAGGACAGTCAAACAAGGGATACAATGCATGCACGCACTGTTTAGATAAGACTAAAGGTATATATTTGGATAAATGTAAGAAGGTTGTGTACCTAGGGTGTCGTCAATTTCTGCCGCCCAATCATATCGTGAGAAAGAAAGGCAAGCATTTCAATGGTGAGGCAGACCACCGGAAAAAGCCTAAGCTCCCTAAAGGTGCTGATGTATTTGGTATGGTGAATGACCTAGAAGTAATCTTTGGAAAGGGTCCTGGCAGTCAATCTGTTCCGAAAGACGCCGTTACCGGACACGCGGCCATGTGGAAGAAGAAATCTATATTTTGGGAGCTACCTTATTGGGTAGACCTAGAGGTCCGTTCTTCAATCGACGCGATGCACGTGACGAAGAATCTTTGCGTGAACCTGCTAGGGTTCCTGGGCGTGTATGGGAAGTCAAAAGATACACCAGAAACACGGGAGGACCAGCAACGTATGAAAGACCCATACCACAGGCATACTGATAAAGGGCGTCTAAGCAGCTACGCTCTTACCAAAGCAGAGAAGAAAATCTTTTTTGAATTCCTTAGAAGTATCAAGGTCCCGACATGCTTCTCGTCAAATATAAAGGGAATAATAAATATGGCAGAGAAAAAAATTCCAGAACCTCAAGTCTCATGATTGCCACGTGATTATGACGCAGTTGCTTCCGGTTGCATTGCGGGGGCTTCTACCAGAAAATGTTCGAGTACCCATTGTGAAGCTATGTGCATTTCTCAATGCAATATCTCAGAAGGTAATCGATCATGCAAGTCTGGAAAGGCTACAGAAGGATGTGGTCCAATGTCTCGTCAGTTTTGAGTTGGTGTTCCCCCGTCCTTCTTCAATATTATGACGCATCTGCTGGTTCACCTGGTCGACGAGATTGCCATTCTAGGTCCTATATTTCTACACAATATGTTCCCCTTCGAGAGGTTCATGGGATTTTTAAAGAAATATGTTCGTAACCGTGCAAGGCCAGAAGGAAGCATCTCCAAGGGCTATGGAACAGAGGAGGTCATTGAGTTCTGTGTTGACTTTATTCCTGACCTTAAGCCGATTGGTGTTCATGAATCGCGGTATGAGGGGAGACTGAGTGGAAAAGGAACGCTAGGAAAGAAGATATTTCAGGACGGGCATTCTTTGACTCAAGCACACTACACAGTTCTACGAAGTTCTACCTTCGTCCAACCGTATATCGAGGAACACATGAATTTTCTACGCTCCAAGTTCCCGGGGGAGGATGACCAACGGATTCAAGTTAAACACATGGAGACTTTCGGCACTTGGTTGCAATTACGTCTCATGCATGACACCACTATTGGAAATCAACTCTACTTGCTGGCCGCGACACCGTTTGAGACTGTATTGACTTTCCAAGGGTACGAGATAAATGGGAATACATTTTACACGGTCGCCCAAGATAAGAAGAGCACCAACCAAAACAGTGGTGTCCGCTTTGATGCAACAAACGAGGATGGTACAAAGGACACATACTATGGTTACATAGATGAGATATGGGAACTTGACTATGGACCTACTTTTAAGGTCCCTTTGTTTCGGTGCAGTTGGGTCAACATGAATGGAGATGGGGTAAAGGTCGACAAGCTGTACGGAATGAAAACAGTGGATCTCATGAATCTTGGTCACACAGACGATCCATTCGTCCTAGCCAAAGATGTGGCTCAGGTTTTCTATGTGAAGGACATGTCATCTAGACCGAAAAAAGGAAAAAAGGATACGAATACATCAGACGATGAGCCCAGGCGTCACATAGTTCTTTCAGGAAAAAGAAACATCGTGGGAGTCGAGGACAAGACAGACATGTCCAAAGATTACGATAAGTTTCGTGAAATTCCTCCCTTCACAGTGAAAACTGAACCAACTATCCCATTAAGCAATGAAGATGCTCCGTGGTTACGGCCCAAGAAGCGATCATAAGCAATGTAGGAAACAAGTGATGTGTAATAATGTATTGAACCTTTTATGTATTGAACCATTGGTGGTTTTTTTGTGATGTATTGAACCTTTTATGTATTGAACCTTTTTTTGTGATCCGCGATGAAATTGGCTTTTTCGTGCGATGAAAAGGAAAACTTCCTCCTGCAACATCGTAAGCCATCCCAAGATGCATGTGTGTGTGTAATATGGGCACATTATCACAAACTATGCCGTGATTCAAGCCATAACATTGATGGTTTGACCTAAATGACATGAAACCTCCAACATGATTGATCATTTTGTGAAGGATTTTTTGTGATGTTTGCAATTAGCCAAGTTTAGTATTTTTACTTGCAAATATGACACATAATATGACACCACGAGAAGGTTTCATGTTCTTTGGATGGTTTTTGAATTTTTTATGCCCGTTTGAAACCATATTCAAAACGGCGAGGATGATGATTCCTATCCCGGGGCTGAGCCTCGCTAAACTTGCAGTGGATCTCTGATGAAATAGCATATTTTGGACCTAGAAATGATTTTAGAAAAAAATTAGAAGCAATATATCATGTACCTGTAGTTCAAATTTAGGCCCCCTCCTGCCGAATCGTCAGAAATTTGTCTTTTTCACGATTTTCGGCACCTCAAATATAGAAATTGTCTTTTAAATTAAATATTTTGGAAAACAGATAATTATTTTGGATTAGTTATTTAAATTGAAGCACTTTTCCTGTTGAAAGTTTTTTCAAATTCCAAATTATGCAATAAATATTTGAAAATGCATTTTTAATTGAAAATAGTAAAATGGTATAGTTAAAATAGTTAAACTGTATAGTTAAATAAATATTTTTGAAAACAAAAAATGGTTTTGGATTAGTTAATTAAATTGAAGCACTTTTGCTGTTAAAAGTTTTTTCAAATTCCAAACAAAAAATCTTTTTGAAGTGAAACACCTAACTAATTAAAAAAGAAAATAAATTTGAAAAGGGCGGGAAGACGAAATATTGCATAAAAGGGTCAACGATCCCGGTTAATCGCAACAACCGGGACCGATGACCCTGGTGCGCGCGCTGCGACGTGGCAGCACCACGTCCCTCCCCGCCTAGGCCAACGATCCCGGTTGGTAGCACGAACCGGGACCGAAGACTCAACGATCCCGGTTGGTGCGACGAGCCGGGACCAATGGCCCTTAGTATATACACGCGCATCTCTTCTTCCTCCCCAACTCCCCAACTCACTAAGGAAAAAACGCCCCCTTCTCTTCTTCGTCGTCGCAGCCGCCGCACCATCGTCGTCGATCCGCCGACTCCGGAGCTCCCCCGTGCCCGCTGCCCTCCTCGACGAGTTCGCTGTGAGCCACCGCGTCCAACGCCCTTTTTCTCCCTCCGTTTGGTCACTCCCTCCGGTGGGCGCGGTAGTCGTTGGGGGCTTCCACGGCGATCGACGATGGAGAACGGCGCGATTCGCGGCTGCCATGGTGTGTCTACCCGAACCAAAGTGCGGGGAGAGGTAGTCGTCGGAGAGGAAGCGCCCAGACAAGTCGAGGCGGGCTGTGGGGGCGGTTGGCCGCGTTCATGGCGACGGCCCGACGACGGTGGTCGTAGCGCGCAAGGGCAGAGAAGGAGGGAGGCGCTGGGGGAAATGGAACGGGCAGCTACGGTTCGAGTCGGGGCAGGGGCGGGGCAGGGCTCCTCTTATCCCGCCGGTGTGCCGCCCGATGGCTGCCACGGCGCGGCCGCAGCCATGGCCGGCTCGGATGGTGGCCACGCACGGGGGGATGAGCAGTGGAGGGGAAAGGGGGAGAGGGGTGGGCTGGGCCGGAGGAGGCCTTGCCCTAGGCGTCAAATAAGTCGTATTCATTTTCTATTTTTATTTTTTAATCCTTTTCTGTTATATTTTCGTTTGGCCATTATTTGGTTTTTGTAAAATATTTAACCAGCACCAATATTTGTATTACACCTAAATATGTTGGTACAAAAGGTTTGAGCTTTATATAAATTCATTTGAATTTTTATATAATTAATAAATGATTAAATGGGTTGTTTAAACTATAGCTTGAACTGTTTATTTTATTTAATTATTATAAAAAGTTCCCATTTCTATATTTCTATGGCCTACTGATTATTAGAAATTTTATAAATATTTTCACATAAATTTTTATGCAACTTTATATTCCACTATCATCTTAATTCTAGAGCAATTTAATATTCCCTGAATTATTGGTTTACTTTTATTAGTGCCTTGGGGATATTTTCAATACTAGGAGCATTTTTTAGTCTATTTGAAATGTAGTAACTTGTCTAGCACCTGCAAAATTTAATTAGAGTTGAATTATTTCCAACTGCAAATTTTTAATGAGGATGATCATGATGCAAATGCAACCCAATTAGCTTAATGACAGGGCTAAGATCTGGGGGTGTTACATCGGCAAACATTTAGTTTAATAATAGTGTATGAAACCTGGGCCCCACTGGTAGATTAATTAGTAAATTGATTTATTTAAATAACCAAGGAATGACATGTGGGACCCACTGGTCAGGTTTGACCGGTCAACAAAACTATTGTGGATAATGTTGCATTATAATAGGTTTTGATAGGACTATATGCATATGCTTATTTTCATTTGATTATTTGCATTATAATAGCTTGCAATTCTCTTAATTTGCAGATACTATGGATCCAATATTTTATAGAGATGAAAATGAGGAAAACTTGCTTCACGATATGATCAACGAAAATGAAGGTCAAGATGTCACCCGCACGTTTCTGAACGATTCCGGTGAGGGAGATGAGTCTCTCCACCGAGAAGAAGCATCAGACGGGAGACAAGCCGGCTTCGGCTCCGCCTCCAGCGGAACCAATGTTGATATATATGTAAATTACTGTTAATTAAAATGCAGCTGTATATGTACATGCATATATTAACACTCTTTCTTCTTTTAGCCCTCCCGATCCGGATCCGGCAATTCCTCCGCAAGACCGAAACGAGGCCCAACCAAAAAGGTGGATGACAGTGTGAGGTATAGGATCGAAGAAGTCGGTCCAGACGGCGAGCCGTTAGCTCCGGACGATGTCAAGAAAAAATTTGTGAAGGCATGCGGAACTCTCGTGAGGGACAACATCCAGATCACCATTCGAGAATGGATGCAGCCAAAGGACCCTACAATCTCGTTTGTGTGCGACACCATGAAAGACAGGCTTTGGAACATGCTCATGCATAATTTCCTCCTGCGGATGCCAGAGGTGGATAATCCAGCTCAGGAGGCGGCAGCTAGACTGGAGCTAGAGGCTAGAGTCAAGAAGTTTGCTCTCAGCAAGATGGCCGAGCAATTCAAGAATTGGAAGAAAAACTTGTACCTAAAATTTGTCAACGTAGACAAGACTCCGGATTTCGAACACGGCTATGGTAAGATAAGAGAGCAGTGGGATGATTTTGTGGCGTACAAGAAATCGGAGTACGCGCAGCAAAGGTCTGAAATAAATCAGATGAATGCCGCTAAGAAGATGTACCACCATAAAATGGGGTCTGCTGGCTACGCCGGTTGCATGCCTAAGTGGGAGGCAATTGAGGCCAAGTATGTTGATGCCGGGATCACTCCAGAGCCTACAACATGGAACGAACGGACAAGAAACTGGTTTTACGGCCATGGGGGCACGTTGGACAAAGATGGGAAGGCAATATATAACCAGTCACAAGCAGATGATCCCCTGCTGCCCATCGAAGATATTAGAGATGCAGTATGTGATATTGAAGCGGGACGGTTCATTCCCGATAGAGAGAACGACGAGTTCCCACGCGCCCTAAAAAATAAAGAACACGCAGGACAAGCACGAGGCACGCCAGGCTCCAAGTGTTGGAAAGTTGCCTTCCCTCCGGAAAGCAAAAAATATCCAGATAAAAGCCATCAGAGGAGGAAGGAAAAGGAGGCAGCTGAGAAAGCGGCGGCTGAGAGAGAGAAAGCGGCGAATGAGGCTGAGAAAGCGGCTACCAAAGAGTGGCTGCGTAATGTAGAAGAAGGCTTAAAGCGGGCGGAGGAGCTGATCGACGGACTTAGCCAGCAAAGTGGCGGCCAACCTCAGCGGCTCTTGTTAGAAACTACATTCGATGCTACCGGCACCCCATCGAATCGGAAAAGCTCTCAAGCTTCCAAGCAGCTCCAGGAGGGTGATGATGATGCACTGACAACGACCGCTCCTAAACGCTACCCAGTGGATTATATCACGGAGAGCACACGTTGTGAGCTTAAGGTGCAAGTGCTGAACTTAAAGGTGACGGTGGCGGTCAGCATGGCCCTATCAATCCCGGAGAAACCAACTTATCATTGCAACCCGATTCCAGAAGGGTACGCTGTCGTCATGGTGGATGATGTGATGGATAATTTTGAGGAGCTGAAGCTGGACCACCCTGCAGGTGAAGATAGGGAGCTGACTGAACTAGGAGAAGCCAAAAAGGGGAGTGTTCTATGGCGAAAGGAGCACATCGTGCTTCCAAATTATGTGCCGCCAAGGTCACCCACTCTTCAGAAGAGCAATCCACCTTCGCCGCCACGTGACCATTCTCCACCGCAACCATCGCCTTCACCGCCTCACCACTCTCCGGCTCAGCCATCTCCACCGTCGCCTCAGGCATCTCCACCATCACCTCAGCCGTCTCCATCTCCTGAGCCTCAGATCCAGAAGCGGAAGCGTACATATACTAGGAGGGGAAGCAGCAGCATCAGCAGCAAGAAATCACCGAAACGTAAGCGATCACCCCTCTCAAAAGTTCCTCATCAGAATATGAAGAAGCTACCTGGAGAGATGACACCTGAGGAACTGGAAGTGTCCGCAAAAATGTCTTATGAAAATTGGAAGATTGTTGTGGCCAACAAGAAGAAGCCGATAGAGCCATTGTTCCCGCGCACCCCAGAAGATCACGCCGCGTGCGTGGAACTGAAGAAGAAGCTTCACAACCCCATACCGCTCACATCAGACTATGAACACTCTATTACAAAGTCGGCTGAGGCAAAAGAGCGTAGAGTCGGAAAAGATATTGCCCAGCTCGGACTACAGAAAAATCAACCGATCGAACCGCTCAAAGTGCACACTTGGCCGCGCCCCCAGCAGCATCAGGTCGATGCGTATGATCCGAACAAAGATACGGAGTTTATAAGACAGTACGGAGCAAAATTCCACGCAGTAGGACTGTCTATTACTGAGTACCTGAGCCGTCTGGATGAGTTCGAGACCGGGAACGACGAGGAATTCGTACCGGCGTACCAATACCGACACGGGTATCCTCTCGTCAAACCCGAGTTAGTCAACGATCTACCAACAAAGATGCGAAAATTGCATTACTGGTACATGGAAAAATCTGCTAAATCCGAAAATTGGATCTACGCTAAATTTCAGAACGAGCATTACGGGCATGGACAAGGCTTCGATCTGATTGAATTCTCAGAATTATTTCAGTTTTACCAAGGAGACGCCATCGACAAATCTATCGTCAGTGCATATTGTCTGTAAGTACCATTAATTTCAGTGATCAAGCCTTTCTAGCTCAGCTCATTCATTTCATATACAATCTTACACTTATCACTAAACTAATTATATATGCAGAATGAAGATTCTCGAATGCAAAAAAGTACAAATCTATGACATTGGGTCCGTTGACTGCCAGTTCGTTCATGAAAGAACCCTCAAAGATAAGCCCAACCAGACAGAGAACAACTTGTTGCAATCGTTGACGTATTTCGGCACAAGAAGGGAAATACTATTTCCCTACAACTTCGAGTGAGTGTTACTGTCTCGCACACATTCTATTTCGCTTGCTCGGCGTTAAGCGTATAATTGACTCTTTATGCGTGTGCAGCTTCCACTTTATTCTGTTGATCATTGTTCCGGACGAAGGAGTATTAAAAGTCATGGACCTCGGACGCAGATCTATGAAATCATGGGAGGACATGCAGGCATGCCTCCAGAGGGCTTGGAAACGGTTCACCGCCAAAACACCGGGTCTTCCGTCAGAGCTTACATTTGAACCACTGAATGTAAGTACTACTTGCTAGATCCGCGCATCTTTTTGATTTTAGTTTCAGTATAATTATCATGCTGATTATAATATTCATTGATCTCCGTTCTCGTAAAGTGTTTGAGACAGGGACCCGGGAATAACTTATGTGGATATTATGTCTGCGAGTTCATTCGCCAGACGACCAAAGAGACGGCCGCAACCCGAAACATAAGGAAAATTAAAGTACGATAAACAACATTCAATACTTTAATTTATTGCGTTAAATTGTGTTTAGTTTCATTCATATATATTGATCCCTTTCTTTTAATTAGATCAAACGAATGCGGGACAGTCTTCTACCACGAGAACGCGTGCGAGAAATTCAAGAGGAAATCGCCGGATTCTTATTAGACCATGTCATAGCTCCGACCGGAGAGTTCTTTCACCCTCATTTTTTGGAAGACAAGCGGCCAATGACCGATGTAAATTAGATCGAACTCGTGTGAGTACCGTTTGTGTAACATGTTCGACCAAGCACGATCGAGGAATGAGATGGTGTATATGATATATTCGTGACGATAATGTGTAATATATATTGTGGTTCCTTCATTGTTGCTTTATATATATATGGTACCATTTAATTGAATACAAAACACAAAATAAATAAATGGAAAAAATCAGAAAATCCTGCCGCGGCAGAAAAAGAGGGCAAAATCCTGCCGGCCCGATCCCGGTTCTTCCTATCAACCGGGACCGATGACCCCTCCCCCCCTCGCTGCGCGCCTGGCCACGTGGAGCCTCTTCGGTCCCGGTTCGTGGGCCAATCGGGACCAGCATTGGTCCCGAGTTATTGGTCCCGGGTGTTGAACCGGGACTGAAGGCCCATATGAACCGGGATAATATGGGGGTCTGTCCACTAGTGCTCCATCTCAATGTTAGGGCATCTTCAATGTGAACCCTTAAAGCGCCCGTAAACATTTTGATCGAGTTGCTCAGACGCATTTTGCCATTCAACGCAGTTCTACATCTGTTCATTGATCGTTCCACGCGTTTGTTCATAAATCGGCCACAAACCGAAGGGCGGTTTACAGAAGTTCGAACCACCGCCACTTAGGACTTTGATGTTCCTGGCCCACTCAAATTCCCCTTCCAGTTATTTTTTTTTATTTTTCCCTTGCTCCTTCCCTTGCTCTACATTTGCACACTTCCCGTCCATCAGCCCACGTATTTTTTTATCCTCATCCATGAATTTTCGGACCTTTGCAGCCTTCACTAGCGCGAGGTCTACTTTGCTGCACATCTCTGAACTGTCTGCGGTCAGGTACCCTCTGACCCTTAACGATGTCGTCCATGACGGATAAAACGTCCAACATGTTCGATCTCTTGACATTGAGCTCTTTTCCCTTCTCGTTGTTCCTATAGAGCATCATAACAACGTACTCGGTGATAAAGGATGAATCATTGTGCGATGCATGATTGGTCGTATCTATGAACTTAGTGGGAATGAAGCAAGGGAGCTCGACCTTTTGGCAAAGCATGTATTCTTTATTTCATGAGTGAAAACACCCTATCTCCTACAACTTGCACATGGTCAATGGCCGCAATGTGATGTCGCTAGGAAATTGGTGATATGTCATCTCCAACTCCATCATAAAGTATTGCGATGCGATTTCATAAGTGGGGAAAAGGTGGTAACTGGGCATCGAACTATGGAGATCCTAAATTTTATTCATTCTTGCTTTATATTGGTTAATTCAATGATTTACGGAATGTTAAAATTGCTAATCATCATGTTGTATAGCTTGGACATGCTGTCGTGCCATGCCACATAATTGAGGGCAAGACATTTATATTCATATGTTGTTGTATGAAGCTCAAGGAGCAGAGTGTGTGAGAAGGCATGTGCATATTTTGAGTGGAGCATCATTAAAATTAGAATCGGTGAATTCAAAAAGTTTTAGAAATCTGGTTATCTCGCATGTGATATTTATATTTGAACTAGTGTGCTACTCTATTTTGAATACTCTAATTTGGATACTCCATGGAGCTTTAACAAATGTCTCGCTGAAACATTTACACTAATATACTCTGTTTTGGACATGTACTATACTTAATTTTGTGTTTCCAATCGTAGCTGCATAAGTCCGCCAATAGTTCAAAAAAATTCAGTAAAATCGTATAAACTCAGACGGGATCATAAAAATTTGGATATAATCTACATAAAACAGATATATTTCATGCAAATTAAAAACCGGATGAAATGCATGAGTTTAACCTAATCCAAAACACATCGGCGGCCCTCGTGTGTCATCCTTGCTAATCGACCACCCTCTGCTTCCCTGACCAAGCGGCTAATCGACCAATGATGGGCCTGCAAGCTTTTGCCATCAACGAGAGGGGAGGAGTGGTGGCCTTCATGGGATACAAGCCGGTGTGCACCGCCCTCCGATGAGGAGGGTTGCTGCTCGTAATGGCCGCCTGGGTTGTCGTTGTGCCCAACTTGTTGAGGATAGTTTCGCAATCGGTGTTGCTCGGCCGGCGAAATAACTCTATCCCATAAGATCCTGGAGCTCACCGTCATGGTGAAGTTTGAGCAAGAACAAAGGGGAGCGAGTGGGGTGTGGTGTGTTTCATTCCTGAGAGGGCACCTATGAATAGTGTGAGCCTGCTAAGGGCCGATGGGAGGCGGGTGGGTAGTCGTCCCATCGTGTCTCTCCGACATTGAACATACACGGAGACCGGGCACTCGTTTGGTGTGTCGTCTGTCTCCCAAGTGGCCGATCACATCCGCTTTGGCTAGCATCAATGCCGGCCGTAGTGTGATCGATCGCTCATGCGCTCGGCTCGAATCCAATGCCAGCAACATGCATGAATGCGCGACAACCGCTTCACGTGTGGAGAGTTTTTTGGCGCAGAGGGATTTTGGATGGAACCTGAATTTCGGGTGAAAACGTATCGGTGGTACGGACTCCCGCAAAGCCTCTCTTCGGTTTGCGTTAGATTTGCGGGAAAACGAAAAAGCGAATCGAACCGCATACGAATACATGCCTGCATTGGATGATTAAACTGATTTGGATTACCCAATCAAAACAGTTACGAAAAATTTGAGGATCGATGTTGGAAATACCCTAAGGAAAATACCACAAGATGATACTCGAGTTGTAAACCATTCTCCAACCGCTACACTCTATAAAGTGAAGACTATGAACAAACAGATGTGAAAGAACAAGTTACCGTAATACTAGGAGCACATTGTCTCACTATTTACAAATGTCTTACCTTTTCTACTCTAAGGAAATACTTACTCCGTTCTGAAATAAATGTCCAAAGTTAATTTAAAGTTGAAATACCATTGTCTTTCATCTGTGAACCAATAATATAACACAGTGACTCAACAACTTTGTCTCGGACACAAGTTTGCTTCACCACCATAAATTGTACAGTTGCATTCAGAAAGACCCGATAAAAAAAAGAACAGCAGCATGAACTCAGGAATAACAATTTCCATCTAAAAAGCTGGATATATACATCAAGAGATCGAAATATCTCTCTCTGCTCCTAGTGCCTACAGCCTCGTGATGCGTCAACTCGTTCCACGCAGTAGAGCAACTACAGAGTGGTGATTGATGACTCGTGCAGCGGTGCTAGACATACTCTTCGCCTGTTACCCAAGGATGCGAGCATGCGTCGTCTTACTCTACCCTGACACGAAGGCATTACCATATCGGCTGATGATCGTCTGGATGCACACAAATGTTCATTTGGCTTCGGCAACTCTAGCTCCCGATGCCTCCTATTTCCAACGGAGTATCCTTAAGTCGCATTTGTTTATCACTCTCTCCATGCCTCCCTCCATGGCTCCACGATGATATTTTATAGGTGAGTGTAGGCATATGGTTCAACCTCTCAAGATGTACTGTACAAGCTTAATTAGGTGGTTCACCAACCATCCGAAATGCAAGATGTACGTACACCGTAAAATGATATTTATAGCTTTGAAGAATGAAGAGCTAGTGGTCTTGCATGCAAATGCCCCGTGGACTCAGATTCAAGCCCTGAAGCAGTGTTATATCTTATCTTGTGTTGATTAAATTGATAACCTAGGGGTACACGTATGCTTTGTAAATTGTGAAGGAGAAAGTAGTTAACATCTAAATGTTTAGTTGTTTGTCAGGTGTCCATTCGCAAATTTGGATTGGATGTTTGTTCTACTTGTGTGTTGTGGTTTATTGTGATGTAATCTTCGGAAGTTGTTGTCTTTGAGCTCCCAACTGGCTCAACCACTTGCATTCTTTCTGGTTAATATACTCTGTTTTGAATATGCACTTCTTCATTTTGCGGTTCCGTGTACCCCGGACTATTAAAGATATCTTAAATATCAAAATATGGTAAGATTGTGAGTGATGGCTGCACATGCATGACCAGTTTGTTTCTCATTGGGAACATGTGTGCATCTATACAATATCTTTATGGCATTACTACAAGAAAATTGAATTATGTGTATATTATCTTTCGGTTAAAACTCCCTGGAGAGCTGGGCACGTCTCGAATAACAAAGCTTAACTTCTTATGTGTCTATAAAACCTGAAACTTTGAAGAAATATAAAAATGCTCACTCAGGGACAAAATTACTGTTTGATGGCAAAGTCAGAAACTACAGTTTATGTGTTTTATTCCACTTTTTGAACTAATAACTATTTGCATGAAGCAATAGATAACTATTCCATTAAACGGTACAACAAGGATGTATGCATAACTAGCATCTTGGGTTAAATCATCAAAGATCGACATAATTTTTATCTTTGATCAAATAGCTATGTTCAACAATGGCAGCAAACTTCGCAAGATTTAATGCAGCGTCCTTTGACCCTTCTAACCATAAATTGTCTTTGGTTGAGTGCTACAAGGATATGCTATATGTAACAGATCACAGGATGATACTCGAGCTGTACACCACTCACCAGCCGCTAGCCTCTGAAAAGAGCGAGGACTATTTAAACAATTTGGCATGAAGATACCGTAAGAAACAAGATACTGTAATACTAGCAGTATAAAACGAATATATTGTTTCACTATTTAAAAATATCTTACCTTTTCTACTGGGATGAAATAATCAACAATGCCATTTTGTTTCACCAGCGAACCAATATGGCACAGGGACACAGCGACTTAATTTGTCTCCGCACAAGTTTCCTCCACCACCATAAATAGTACGTAGTACTAGCATTCAGACTGGATCAAAAGATAACAGCTGAAAGAGCTTACATCAAGAAAGCTAAAGATATCTTTGTTCCTACTCTGCTGCAAGCTCGTGCGATCTCGGATGAGATACCTCAGAGCAGCGGACCCGATCGGACTTGTCCATTTTCTACTGCCACTACAAGCCCCTTCGAAGGCCGTGATCGATGACTCCTGCAGCGGCGCCTAAGATTCCTCCGAATTTACCGGAAGATAAGAGGACACGTCCTCTTGTTGTACCGAGACAGCAAAGAATTATCATCATGACTGATGACCGTCAGGATGCACACAGTTGTAGATTTTGATTCACCAGTTATAGTTCCTGATGCCTCCTATTTCCAACGGATTATCCTTAAGCCGCATTTGTTTGTCACTCTCTTCATGCCTCCATGCATGCCTCAATGCCTCCCTCCACGGCTCCATGATGATATTTTTATAGACGAATGCATGTAGGCGCTTGGTTCAACCTCTCAAGATGTAGTACAAGCTTAAGTCGTTCACCAACCATCCAAAATGCAAGATGTACGTACACTGTAAAAAGTTCTTTATAGCTTTGAAGAGCTGGTGGGCTTGGCTGCAAATGACTTGGATTCTTTTCTTCTAGTTGTTGAGAAAAGACACCCAAAAGCTATAAAAAAATTATTGTAGTATCGCCTCATCTAGACCGTCCAACCACAGAAATAAACTACTTGGATTTCAGGGGTAATTTAAGGCATCTCGGCTCTGCTGCACAGCTTCATCATCTCAGAGGCAGCGCGCGTTCAACTGTGACGCGTTGCCGTGATGAGCACCACACAAGCTTCCGCTTGATGGAGGAGCAGGATCCTGTCGAGGATAGTCGCCATCCCCTGGGCGATGTTGCCCGGAAACTATATAACTACCCAGATCGTACTCCGTTTTTTTTATAAAGGGAACTTTATTACTTAAGATTGTACTCCGTGCACCGGTCGTCAGGATCATGTGTCGCTAGAGAATGCATAAAACGCCTGAATAGATATCATCGAAGAATGGGCATTACAACAAGAAACAATTTGCATTTTGCAGGGAGCCGGTAACACCTCTCGTAAGTGAGTATACATATGAGAAGCCATACTTGAATTTAATCGAAATGCATTCAACAAGAGTCAAAATTCCAAGGTCGGGGCCTTCATCCTGCCGCCTACTAAAACTTGATGCCAATATACTTACCGTTCTATTTTCCTATCCCAGCTCGTCTATCGTTTGCTATATGTATATTCCTCCAGGTTGACCGGATGGTAATGTGTTGTGTCTCCATTTCTATGGTGTGCATCTATAGGACTAGAGGTGAAAGCGGTAATTGTTATGATAATATGATGCAATTTGTCTATATTTAAAAGCCCATGGGACATATATATGTTACACATAACTTGAGAGACAAGAGAAATAGACCTAGACCTATAAGAAATCCTAGACCTATACTAATACTCCTTAACACCCCCCCCCTCCCTCCCCCCCTCAAATGCAAAGGGTATGCAATATCATTGCATTTGAAAAAGTGTAACACTAAAAAAAACTGATAATCCAAATGCCGGCTTGGATCGATGCAACTTGTTGTAAATCAGAGAAATATTGATTTGAAGACTGTAGAAGGAGGAACTCGAATGGGGAAATTTCTGGAGTGTGTTCTCTCCAGTCTTCTCTCTCTGTATTCTATATGGACATGGTCTCTTACATCTTAGTCCCTCAATAGCTACACATTCACACATTTGTACAACTCAACACTCCCCCTCAAGATGGGGCAAATGCATCATATAACCCCATCTTGCTACAAAGTATGGAAAATAATCTATCTGGTAAGCCCTTAGTCAAGATGTCTGCAAGTTGGTTTGAAGAGCTCACATATGGCATACATATAATTCCCTGATCTAACTTTTCTTTAATGAAATGCCGATCAATTTCAATATGCTTTGTCCGATCATGCTGCACAGGATTATGTGCAATATCAAGTGCTGCCTTATTATCACAATATAGCATCAATGGTTTTGTTCGAAATAAACCCAGCTCCATCAAAAGGATTCGCACCCATAACACTTCACATATTCCATGTGCCATAGATCTAAATTCTGCTTCAGCCGTGGACCGCGCTACAACACTTTGTTTTTTGCTGCGCCATGCAACAAGATTACCTCCAACAAATGTACAATAGCCTGATGTTGACCTTCTATCATCCAAAGAGCCTGCCCAATCTGCATCTGTATAACATTCCACCTGCAAATTGCCATTTGATGTATAAAGTAGACCTCGACCTGGACACCCCTTAAGATAACGGATAATTCGGATCACAGCATCCATGTGGCGAGTCCGTGGATCATGCATAAACTGGCTAACAACACTCACAGCAAATGCAATATCTGGACGAGTATGTGAAAGATAAATCAATCGTCCAACAAGTCTTTGATAACGTTCTCGATCCACGGGAGATCCCGCTTCACCAACAAGACGATGATTTTGCTCAATGGGAGTGGAAGATGGACGACATTTGGATAGCCCGGTCTCTAGTAATAAATCTAAAACATACTTTCTTTGAGAGAGATAAATACCTTTTTTGCTTCGAGAGACCTCAATTCCAAGAAAATACCGTAATTGTCCAAGATCCTTAATCTCGAACTCCTGTGATAGCTGCATCTTTAAGTGATCTATTTCCTTAATATCATCTCCTGTAATGATAATATCATCGACATAGACTATCAATATAGCTAACTTGTTCGTGTTACGCTTATAGAACAAGGTATGATCAGCATTACTTTGGTGATAGCCCATTTGAAGAATAGATCTCCGAAAACGTTCAAACCAAGCTCGAGGAGACTGCTTTAATCCGTACAAGGATCGGTACAGTCGTAGGACTTTATCCTTAGTTTGAGCAGTGTCAAAACCTGGTGGTATGTGCATATATATTTCTTCTTGAAGATCCCCATGGAGAAAGGCATTTTTCACATCTAGTTGATGAAGATCCCAATCAAGATTAGATGCACATGATATCAAAGTTCGTACTGAACTCATTTTAGCAACAGGTGCAAAGGTTTCTTCATAATCAATTCCATATGTTTGTGTGTATCCCTTTGCCACGAGACGTGCCTTGTATCGCTCCATCTTACCATCTGGGTTCTGCTTGATCGTATACACCCACTTGCAACCTACAGGCTCCTTGCCATGTGGTAATTTTACGAGTTCCCATGTATTATTTTTCTCCAAAGCCTTCATTTCCTCCAGCATAGCAGCCTTCCACTTGGGATCTTTAATAGCATCTTTCCAGTCTGTAGGTACAGAGGTACAATCTAAAGAGGCAATGAAATTTTTAAATGAGGGGCTGCAATTTTCGTAAGAGATAAATTTAGCAATATCATGTTTATAACCCACACAATCTTTGAGACGTGCTGGTACGTCTGGATGTCTCACAGGTTTTCTCAAGGCAATAGGGTAATCGACTAGTGGAGCAGGAGCTCCGACTGGAGTTTCAGTACCTTGCTCTGTTGAGTCTTGAGTAGAACCATCTAGTACTGGAGGATTAGTAGGAGCAATAACATGTTCAATACCTTTATCTATTTCTTCATGAGGCACTGAATCAAGATGCAATGGTCCGCTGCTTGTTGATAGTGGGGTGACATGTTGTATAACTTGTTGAGAAGTAGGACTGTCACATACCTCATGAACGGTTGAGCTCTGGCTACCCTCATTAGTGCTCACATTCTCCTCCCCCTCCATTCCTTTATCTGACTGAGGTGTATCTAGCATAGGAATATAAACTGAACCCACACAATCAGCTCCCTTATTAGAATTCTCCCCCTCACAACCAATACTACTAGTGGTACTGATGGCAGATGTGTAATAAGGTTCTTTCTCCCAAAAAGTGACATCCATACTCACAAAAAAACGTCTCTCAACAGGGCACCAACAACGATAGCCTTTCTGGGTAGGAGAATACCCAACAAAGATGCATCGTACAGCACGGGGATCAAGCTTTCCCGCCGAGTTCCTGTAATCGTGAACAAAACAAACACAGCCAAACACCTTTGGTGGTACAATAAACGAATTAGTACCAGTTAAACATTCAATTGGTGTTTTATAATTCAGCACTCGTGATGGCATGCGGTTTATTAAGTACGCTGCGGTTTTAATGGCCTCTCCCCAAAGAAATTTTGGTACGTTCATTGTAAACATGAGGGACCGAGCAACCTCCAATAAATGTCTATTTTTTCGTTCAGCAACTCCATTTTGAGCAGCGGTGTTAACACATGTAGTCTGGTGTATAATGCCCTTTGAAGCTAAAAAATAGTCAAAGTCCCTATTGACATACTCAGTTCCATTGTCTGAGCGAAATACTTTCACTCTTGCATCATACTGATTGCAAACCAAAGCATAGAAGTCTTTAAATGCAGATAAAACATCACATTTCTGTTTGAGCAAATAAAGCCATGTACATCGGCTAAAGCCATCGATAAAAGTTACGAACCAGCGCTCTCCTAACAAAGAGGTTACAACTGAGGGACCCCAAACATCTGAGTGCACGACTTCAAAAGGGTTTTGACTTCTCTCACCCCTACTAGGATAAGTAGCCCGTGTATGCTTCGCTAGTTCGCATACATCACATACAAGATTATCCTTGTAGCAGGAGGCAAAAAGCGAAGGAAACATACGACTTAGAACTTGGAAAGATAAATGCCCAAGTCTAGAATGGAGCATCAATAACTCATCTGTGGATGAGGCACATGTTGTAGCAAGTGCAAGTGGAGCTGCAACATTGTCAAGATAGTACAGGCCATCACGTTCAGTTCCAGTCCCAAGTATTTTTCCTGACTTCATTTCCTGAAATACACAGAACTGGGGCTCAAATAAAGCTCTGCAATTAAGTGACTTTGTGATCGAACTGACTGATAGAAGGTTTACAGGAAAATTGGGAACATGTAAGACAAGGCTTAAGGGTAAGGAAGGTGTACAACTGATGGTTCCACAACCCATTATAGGAGCCGAAGACCCATCAGCTATACGGACCCTATCCTTTCCTGAGCGAGGTATATATGATGAAAAATCTTTTGGTGAGCCTGTCATATGATTAGTGGCACCGGAATCAATTATCCAGGGAGTAAGTGAGCAGTCCACACCTTGAGCAACATTAGAACTTGATGTAGATTCAGCAAGATTTTCAGTTGAAGCACACATGAGTTGGGACTTGAACTCTTCAAGGGCTTGGGCGGCTGCAGCTGACAATCCTCTTGTAGATGAAGTAAAATGCACACGATCCTGCTTCCTCTCTCGATTATCACCAATGATGGGCCTACTATGTTGTCTGTGCTGCCAGCTAGATGGATACCCAATTAGTTCAAAGCAGTCCTTCTTCATGTGTCCTAATCTTTTGCAATGATCACACACAACCCGTGGTTTCCTTTTATACTGAAATTTAGCAGCATTTGCTTGATCATCTTTAGTGGTCATAGTGGGCTGAATATGGGTGAGTGATGATAGAGCAGCTCGAGTGTCAACATTTGCATGTGTAATAGTCTGATTAGACAAACGAGTTTCTTCCTCAAGAATGCTTGAAATGGTTTCCTCCAAAGTAGACCATTCAGGTGTTGCAAATATCATCTCAGACCGCAACTTAAATTCTTGATTCAGACCATCAAGAAAAATCTTCACAAGAATTGGCTCAAACCACTCCCGAAGAAGTGACAAATCTCTGGGATCATGTGGTTTAAGTGGCCGGAAAAACTCTAGATCCCTATATAGCCTTTTAAGCTCCCCTGCATACTCAGTCACTGACTTCTGATCTTGCTTGATGTGCATCATCTCATGAAGAATTCTACAGACTTGCATTTTATTAGATTTCCCTGAAAACTGTTTTTCAATATCCTTCCAAATTTCAGCTGCAGTCTCAAGATTTTCAACTTGCTCTCGGACAGACTTCTCCATGGATGCTAGCAGCCACACCATAACACGCTGTTGATTCTGATCCCACTGTTCATGTGCCACATCCCCTGGTTTCTTTCCATCCTCCATCAAATACTTTTGCAAGCCATGTGATCCTAAGATCAGTGAAGCATTACGAGCCCAACTAAAATAATCACCTGGTCCTGACAACTTGACAGGATTTGGTTCCAAGGTAATTTTTGAGCCTTCAAAATTACTACCTGACTTCATTTGTATCTCCATGAACTGGGAAAATACCTTCTGCATGCTCTCACAAAGTTTCTCCACACTAGATTCACCCGTATTATCTTTATTAGGATCACCCATGGTCTAAGAATACTGAACAATAATTCACACTAAGCTGAGTGATTAACTAGTACGCACTAGATCTGTTCCTTCAGCAGAGCAATGTGAAGCAACAACTAGTACTCACGGCTTGGGAATCTGAGATGAATCAACTCGACCGAGACAGTTAATCAAATGACTAGAATCAAAGAGCTTTAGAACAAGCACTGAATACCCTCTCTTCAGATTTCAGATTGGTTTTCTTGGAAAGACAAAGCAATCCCCGTAGCCAACAAATCCTTAGCATCAAGCAATTAACAAGAGACCAGAGGTGATGAACCTGACTTTGAGGCAGCTCCGCGGCTAGATCCGCGCGGATTTCTCTTCCTGCCGTTGCCGCAGCTCCGTGGCGTGTTGCAGCAGCGGCAATCTCGCCCCCCTATTATCAGCGACACAGCGCGACAGTCAACCAACGACGACAGCCAAATTCTCAGAAATCACTCACAAAGGATTCGCCTGCTCCGATACCATGTTGTAAATCAGAGAAATATTGATTTGAAGACTGTAGAAGGAGGAACTCGAATGGGGAAATTTCTGGAGTGTGTTCTCTCCAGTCTTCTCTCTCTGTATTCTATATGGACATGGTCTCTTACATCTTAGTCCCTCAATAGCTACACATTCACACATTTGTACAACTCAACACAACTCCATGATGGCATGCATCTTGGTGGACGGGAGGAGCAAGGCCAGGGCGGCCTGCAGCTTGGCGGGCAGTAGGAACTCGGCCGAGGCGGCCTGCATAGGAGCGTGGAGTTGCGGCACGCAAAAAAACCTAAACCTAAGCTCTAATACCATGTTATAATAATATATGATGCAACTTGTCTACATTGAAGAGCCTATGGGACATATATATATTATACATGACTTGAGGGACAAGAGAAATAGACCTAGATCTATAAGAACTCCTAGACCTATACTAATACTCCTTAACAATAATGATAACTAATTCCCCACTTGTATCGTCCAAGAGACTAGGAAAATTTAAATGCAAAGCAAATGTTTACCACCCTGAATAACTAGACTAATGAACTTGGCGCTGCTTCCCCAACGCTCGTTTCTAATGCATCCCATTACCAATGAGTGGCGCCAACACCACTTTCTTTGTCACTCTCACCCTTTGTGATGTCAATTGTTCTATTGCTCGCTCGCTTTCTTCCTCACTAATGACTCCCTCTCTTCTCCATCGACAGTGTTTTATAGACAAGAGACATATCTATAGGTGCACGGTTCAACCACTCAAGAGATACAAACTTAAATCTTCCACCAAGCACCCAACATGGAATATGTTCATATATTGTGTAAAGTTCCTAATAAAGATACCACAAACAGAACCGATGACTCGAGCTACCTTGTCCTACTCAAACAGACACATGCTCTTGTTGTACCAAGACAACAAGACATATTAGTTGATCTTCTGGACTGTTTAGGCCTATTTCGTTAGTTGACATCTCTGACTATTTAGGTGTCTATCCAAGTACCAATTCTGAAGTTTGGATGTTTGTTATGTGTTGTGCTTTCACGTGCTGCAATCTTTTGAAATGATTATCTTTGAACTAATAACTTGCAATATTTTTTCCTTAACTATTCTCTGCTTTGAATATGTAGTACTTCATCTTGTGCCATTTACCCCTTGAATATTAAGGATATCAAAAATCTGAAAAGACTGTTGGGATGGTTGCACATCAATGACCACTATGTTCCTTTTATTGTGAACATTTGTGTATTGTTACAACAAGTTTATGGTACTACAAGTAGAAAATCGTACCATGTGTATATTCTCATTTAGTTAAACTCACCCAAGAGTTGAACAAGAGATCAACAAAATTGAACTTTTGTGTTTATATAGTACGTAAACTTCGCAGAAATAAAATGCTATGTATATCGTACTCTTTACTTGAGAGTACAATTATAGATTATATGAGATAATACCATATCAACACATATTTTTTTCTTTATATAAAATGTGTGCTTTTAAAAATGATATATTATAAATCCACTTTAGATGATCAACAAAAAGGTTATCTTGTTTCAAATTTTATTCATGTTTGTAGGACTTTTTCTTGTATACTATATATAATGTTCACGCCACACGTGAAAAATGATTTGTTGATGTTGTGTAAATATCTTTTCATTCACATAATCTGAAAATGTTCATGGCTACCAAAAGTTAACGTAAATCAAAACTAGTCTTCACATATTTCAAGATAAATATGATCATATAACTTCAAATAAATTATGTATACAAAAAATGCATTTTATTATTGTATACAATGTTATTTGAAAAAAATGAATCTACGAAAAAAAAAGTTTAGATTGTGACAAATAAAGCCGTATGCAGTACACAACATATCAGTTATGAAGAGATAGACGTGTTCGTTGCAAATGATTTCGACATTTCTCAAAACACTTCTTCTTCGGTACACCCCCCCCCTTAAACAAATAGATGGACTAAATTTATCTGTATTCCTTCATTAAAAAGGGTAGGATAGTCTTTATAAATAGTTGAGCATGTCCATGATACTCCACACAAAATTCGAATGAATTCAAACATCGTTCACACAATGTATCACGTTGACCAATATTTTAAGGTTTTTTCACCTGAAAAACCTTAGAAACCTAGAATAAAATGTCTAAAGGCAATAAAATCCGTCCCAGCCTTGCTTCAGCCTGAAATAGGATACATATGATTCGATTTCTTAAAAAAAATCAACTTAGATGAAAAGTGAAAAGATAACAAAATTTTCATGACGTGCGTGCGCCGTTGCCGGCAGGAGCCAATCTCAAATTCCTAGTTCTCGCGCCGCGATGATGGCGTCGAGTCAAGCTCCTTGGACTCGCCTGAGATTCTCGGTGGGCTCTCCATCAGCCCGGGGTATGAGGAACTGCTGTGCTGACCATCTACCTTATGCGCAAGGTCGCCTGCCAACCACTCCCTCTGCCACTGCCAGATTCATCCATGAGGCAAACGTGTACGTCACCAATCCACAGACCCTCATCGCATGTTTCCTTCCGGAGCCGTCAGGAATCGAAGAGGGCAGCTGAAGATGGTGCTTCTTCACCTGCGTGAATGCTAAGAACATCCGCGGTGCCCATAGGTCGCACACCGTCAGGGATGGCAAGAGAACTTAGCATGACTATGGCCGGAAGGACGTCGGTGGCAGGGAAAGTCCACCATGGGACTCCACAGGGCGATTGGTTGAATGACAAGGAATATGGTCCTTCGTTCCTGACAGTTCGTAACAGCTCCCTGAACAATGATCAAGTGAATTTGCAACGCATCCTCTTGTTATACCAAGACCACAAGAAAAATTGGCTGATCATCGTCTGCTGGTCTATTTCATTAGTTAACATCTGAATGTACCAAGACAAATTATCTATTGTTGTATCTTGTTGACCTTATAGATTTTCATTCACAACTATTGTAGGAGAAAATACTCCCTCAACACAAGAAATTGCCACAAGGAGAACCAGCTCCGTTTTGAAAAGTTGTTAAACAAGTTCAGAACTGGAATCTCCAAAGCCTACCACTATCGTGCCCTTCAGCTCACTTCTGCTACCCATTGCTATCAATATGCTTAGTGTGTGATGTGCGGCTTGCACTCTGAATCTTGCTCAAGTTTGGTCATGTAGGCTGGACCCGATGATAGTGCGCTGTCTCGCCGCTGCATCTATGTGACCGGAGGCGAACGTCGGGTCAATAACTGAGCTTAGGAGTCGGCGAGATGGAAGCAAGTTGTTGCGCTACACTCATTGCATGTTTCAGACTGGCAAACCTCAACGAAGAAGCGGACATGGACCTGTTGCACAGGTCAATCTAGCTAACATGCTTACCTTCTTGGATAAGATGACTACAAATCCAAAGGATTCTTCCCCAACCCGAATCCCTAATGCATCCCATTCCTAATGGATTCTCTATAATTGGCTCCAATGCTATTTGTTTTGCCACTCTCACCCTTCGTGGTGCCACTTATTCTATCACTCTCTCTTTTCCTTCCCCACCATTCACTCCCTCTCTTCTCCACCAACTGTGTTTTATAGGCAAGATCCATAGCTATAGGTGCACAACCACTCAAGCGATACAAACTTAAGTGTTCCACGGACCACCCAACATGGAAGATCGTCATACATTATGTAAGGTTCCTTGTAAAGATAACACAAAATGAACTCATGAGTCGAGCTAGTTAGTCTTCCTCAGCTACTGAAGGAATACTCTCTTTACTCTGTTTTCAGTACGTACTACTTCATTTTGTGGTTCCATTTACCCCTGATTATTGAATAAGTCTCAAAATTTGATAAGATTGTACATGCTCGGCGCTCGGGCAGGAGGCGGAAGACAAGCTCTCACCCGATCTCGGCATATTACTTTTCCATATTACTTATCTCTCAACCGAATGTATGTAGATGTATTTTAATTTTATATACATCAATTCGAGAGAGTGTGGCCGACGACGAGCCGACGACGATGATGTTACATTTTTTTGTTGCAACAGGTAAAGGAAAAGGCTATCAATGACCCTCGATTTTGTTACAACCAAACATGATGAAGTATATGCTTGGCGATGATGGGCTGTAAATTTTATTGCAACCGGTAGTAAAAAAGCTACCATTGGTGCTCAAATTTGCTGCCATTAATTGATGATAAATATTGTCTGCAACAATGATATCACAAATTTTTGTTGCAGCGATGCTAAAAATTGAAAAAATACACATAAACATAAAAAACTAGACAATACCCCGCGCGTTGCTGCGGGATGTTAGTGTGATAAAAAATTTAAATGAGAAAGGCATTTTAAGGAGAAAAGGAAATTAGAAAAATAAAGATGTGCATATAATGTAACTCTGTAATAACTTTCTCAGTATGACCAGTTTGTGGGAAATATATGGAATCTTAGTATTTTATTTGATGATTAAGAGAATTTTGTTCTTCTCTATGGCAAGGAAAATAATGCAACCCATGTCCTGCTAATACAAAAATATTACCTAGCAAATATTTTATCTAAATATGTATAATAGTGGGGACATGAAGAATTATAGTTTGCATGGAGGATATGGAAGCTTATATGTTGCATGTCTCACGATTGCATGGAGATTGCATGACATAGTGGAAATTGATGATGTGGCATCATGCTGACGTGGACAATGTGCATGTTAAGAGAAATGGTAGTAGTGGGGAGCAACTTCTTAAGAACTACAAGAATACCCCGCGCGTTGCAGCGGAATTTTTTATAAGAACTCTACAATGTAAATTGGAAGGATATAAAATTCATGTAAATGAAAGTGGATGATATGGATAAATTGTTGAATACAATAATGAGTGTTATGGATAGCTTTCATGTTGAGATAGATACCATAAATGCATGTTAGTTGAGTTTGTTAGTGGATGCCATGGTTAAATGATTGGATACAATAGTGAGTGATGTGAATAGCTTGTATGTTGAGATAGATACCACAAATGCATGTTAGTTGAATTTTCTTAGTATTTGACATGGACAAATGATTGGATACAATAGTGGGTGATGTGGATGGCTTGCATGTTGAGATAGACACTTTAAATGCATTTTAGTGTGGTTTTGTCTTATAAGAGATATAGATAGTAGATATATTTTTGTTGAATTTGTAATTTTCTTTTTCTACAACGGTGCTCGCGTTTTGCTGCATGGGCTCAACAGGTCAAAATTTCGGCCAGTCGACCGGTGCAGAGCACCGGCCAACATAAAGGGAAAAATGAGTGAAGAGCAGAGATGGTGCATCGGTGAGTGAGATATAAGACAACAAATTGAAAGGCAAAGAACACGTGTATTAGTCCAAGGACCAATCAGAGAAAACATAGAAAATCAATATAATATAATATTATTATTTTCCAATATATTAGTATTACTACGTAAGGAATAACAACAACAACAAAAAACAAATGACTTTGAAAAATATCCGAGAATAATCCAAGTAAGCAAGATAGACAAGGAGAACTTGAATAAAATACTATGAACGAGTAAAACCAACTCGGGATATTATAGAAATTATTTTCCTCCTCTCATATGCTAAATTAAATCCAAACTCCTAGGTATTAATTTGAGCAACTGCAAATAAAAGATAATACAATTGTAAAATTATGTTGCAAAATCCTTCGGTTATTTTGGATGAAGAAAAGACGATCAACCCTAAAATTATAGTTACTTCATGATTTAATTGTTTGGATAAGAGAAGATGATCATCATCACTTCAACTCCCAACTCGAATTCCTAATGCGTCACATTCTCAATCCATTATCTATAATCAGTTCCAATGCCACTTGTTTTGTCACACAACCTTCATGATTCCACTTGTTTTATCACACTGTCCTCTTCTTCCCCATTTATAACTCCCTCTCTTCTCCATAGCTATAGGTGCACGGCTCAACGACTCAAGATGTAAAAAGTTAAGTGTTCCATGGAACACCCAACGTGAAAGATCTCCATAATTGTGTAAAAATCCTTTGTAAAGATACCACAAATAAACTGCACAAGCTAGGTAGTCCTAATCAGGTATTGAAGGAATGATACAGACACATGCACTTGTTGCGACAAAAAAAAAACAAAGAGATATTAGCTATCGTCTAGAATGTTTAGGTCTATTTCATTAGTTACATCTCTGAATGTCTAGCATGTTTAGGTCTATTAGCTGAAGTGTTCATTCTGAAGTGTAGATGTTTGTTCGAACTATGTGTTGGGGTTTCCTATGATGCATCTTCCGAACCATTGTATTTGAGCTAAGAACCTGCAGTTTTTTTTACGATGGTGCAATTTTTTTTTCTTAACATATAATCTACTTTGAATATGTGGTATTTCAGGGTGGAACTCGCCTTCACGAAATGTTTTTATTCTCCCTCATCCACGAGCGACTCCAAAACCCATCTAGGGTTTCCATGCCTCTCAGCGATGGCGGCGACGATCCACCTAGTCTTGTGGCCTCCATGGAGGCGTGGTGGATCCCGGCTCTTGCCGACCGGGGGGGGGGGGGGGGGCTACCATTTAACTTTTAGATGTTTTTTTAATATGTTTAGGCTTTTAGATGGGACCTACGCATAAGAATGATGTTTTATAGAAACACCCCTTAAATAATTAAAAAAAACAATCAGGTCCTTCCAAACAAAAAACAATCAAACTCATCCAACTCTCCCCCGCAGGCAGGACAAGTCGGAGACGACGAGGCGTCGACCTGCGTGCCCGTCGAGCCACACCTGTGCCGCCCCACGGTGGTGCACCCCTGTCACGCCCGCCCGCGTCACCCCACGGTGGTGCGCCGCCCATGCCACGCCCGCCTGGGCCACCCCACGGTGGTGCACGCCGGCGCCGCCCCGTGCGCCGCCCGCTTCGCCTCGTGTACGACAACGGAGGTCGCGGTTGTGGCCTAGTCGCGGCGGCGAAGGGTCCTCCACGCCGCCTGCTCCTTTCCGCAGCTCCTCCGCGAGTTGTCTTAGGTAGAAAGCTAGCGATTGGCAAGTGGGTGGCGGTAGCGTCCACCACTGTGAGGGAGAGATGAAGAAGGTAAGGGACTCGATTGCTTTCTTTTAATTTTTTAAGGTGTTTTTTTAGAAAATAAAATTGTGGTTTGTTTCACATCAGCCTTACAGATGGACTCCATGTGTCATAATCGTACTTAAACGGTGCAAAACGAGCTATCTGTGGTATTTTAAAAAATTAGTGTTAATATTAGTGATTATCATAAAGAAAATAAGAAATGTGTTTTCTGCAATCATATCCCGAACTATCGTGGTTTTCTGTAATTAACTCACTTCTTTTTGTACTCTTATAAAGAAAGGAAGAAGAAACCAGATAATCTGCGCAGTTTAAGAACAAAATACTCTTTCACTCTCGCTCGCGTTCATCTCATCCTCATAAGCTCATCTCTCAGTCTAGCTAGTCCGGGAACAACATCTCCTCTGTTTGTTCCAGCTCGTGGGTGGTCCGTACTATGGACCTTGCTCAAGTTTAGCCACGTAGGATGGACCCAATGATAGTGTGTTCTGTCGTCGCTGTCGCGTCAATAGCTGAGCTTAGGAGTTGGCGAGTTGGAAGCAAGCTGTTGTGCTATACTCGTTGCACTGGAAAGACCGGCAAACCTCAACCGAGAAGCGGACACGGACCTGTTGCATGGGTCAATCTAGCTATCATGCGCGCTTACCTTCTTGAAAGCTGTGACTGCAGACCTCGAGGCTTCTTCCCCAACTCGAATTCCTAATGCATCTCATTCATAATGGATTGTCTATAATTGACACCAATGCCATTTGTTTTGCCACTCACCCTTCGTGGTGCCACTGTTTTGTCACTCTCTCGCCTTCTTTCCCACCATTCACTCCCTCTCTTCTACACCAACTGTGTTTTATAGGCAAGATCCATAGCTATTAGGTGCACAACCACTCAAGTGGTACAAACTTAAGTGTTCCATGGACCGCCCAACCCCCGACATGGAAGATCTTCATACATTATGGAAGGTTCCTTGTAAAGATATCACAAAATGAACTCACGACTCGAGCTAGTTAGTCTTCCTCAGCTACTGAAGGAATACTCTGTTTTCAGTACGCACTACTTCATTTTGTGGTTCTATATGTATCACTGGTTATTAAATGCAGAGCATATCACAAAGTTTGACAAGATTATACATGCTCGGCGTTCGTGCAGGAGGCGGAAGACAAGCATTCACCCGATCTCGGCTGGCTTGGCTGGACCGTGCAGCTTGCTGCACCATGCTGTAGTGGGCTTTCGCCATGTGTTACTTCGGTTTCTGACTAGCTAGAACATAAAAAGGGAAATGAGAGAAGAGAAGAGTTGGTGCATCGATGAGTGAGAGATAAGACAACAAATGGAAAGGCAAAGCATACATGTATTAGTCCAAGGACCAATCAGAGGAAACATAGAAAATCATCATAATATAGTATATTTTTTAAAATTAGTATTACTACGTAAGGAATAACAACAAAAGAAAAACCAAATGGCTTCGAAGAAAAATCCGAGAATAATCCAAGTAAGCAAGATAGACAAGGAGAAGTCGAATAAAATACTATGAACGAGTAAAACCAACTCAGGATATTATAGAAATTATTTTCCTCCTCTCATATTATAGGGAACCGGTTACACCTCTTGTAAGTGAGTACATATGACAAGAAATATTTGAATTTAATCAAAATGAATTTGACACGAATCAAAATTACAAAGGGGGTGAGTAAAACCTTCACCTCGACGCCTACTACCACTTGTTGTCGGTATGCTTACTGCTTCTTTGCCTGCCTTAGCTCCTCCACGATATTCTCTATGGACCTTGCTCAAGTTTGATAAGATGGTATTGTGTTGTGTCGCCATTTCTATGGTATGCATCTATGTGACTACGGGTGAACGTGGTGATGATAACTGATGTCCCACTTGCGGTGCCCAAGAGACTAGCAAAATTTAACTGAGAAATAGACACAGACCTGTTGCACAGGTAATTCTAGCTGACATGTTTACCTCTTTGGATACCATGACTACAGAAATCGGAAGTGCTTCCCCAACCCTAATTCTTAATGCATCTCATTCCCAACGGATTGTCTATGAGTGCCTCCAATGCCACTTCCTTTGTCACTCTCACCCTTCGTGATGCCACTTTGACTGTCACTCTCTCGCTTTCTTCCCCAACAATCACTCCCTCTCTTTTCCGCCAACAATGTTTTATAGACAAGACCAGAGCTATAGGTGCACGACTCAATAACTCAAGAGGTACAAACTTATGTGTTCCACCAAGCACCCAACATATAAGACATTCATATATTGTGTAAAGTTCCTTGACAAGATTCCACCAAATGAACTGATTACTCGAACTATCTAGTCCTACTCAGCTACTAAAGGAGTTATAACACAGACACATGCTCTTGTTGTACAAAGACAATAAGACGTATTATCTTATCGCCTAGTATGTTTAAGTCTATTTCATTAGTTTACATCTCTGAATGTTTAGTTATCTATCAAAGTGTCCATTATTATGTTTGGGTATCTTTTTCGACCGATGTGTCATGGTTTCCTGTGATGTAATCTTTCGAAACGTTAACTTTGAGCTCAAAACATAAAATATTTTTTCCTTAACATATACTCTTCTTTGAATATGGCGTACTTTAGCTTGTGCCATTTACCCCCTGACTATTATGGATATGACAAATTTGATGGTGATGGTTGCACATCAATGACCAACGTGTTCCTTTATTGTTAATGTGTGTGTATTTTTACAACGTGTACACGTTGAAAATTGAGCCATGTCCATGTGTACGTTCACATTCAGTTAAACTCACTCGAGAGAATATATTAACAAAATGAACTTTTGGGTTTATATAGATTGAAACTTTGGAGAAATAAAATGCTCTATTGTACCCTATATTGATGAGTAAATTACTTCCTCCTTACCAAAATATAGGTAGTTGGAAAGAGTTGCACGAAGAAGCTACAACAACCTATATATTTTGATACGGAGGAAGTAGATTATATGAGATAATACCATATCAACACATATGTTCTTTTTGTATATAGTATTGTGCATTTAAACATGATATATTAAAATCCAATTTAGATGATTAACAAAAAGATCATCTTTTCCTAATTTTATTCATGTTAATAGGATATTTTTCTTGTATGCCAAATAAAATTTTCACACCACATGTGAAAAGTGATTTGTTAATTTTGCTTAAATATATTTTCATTCACATAATTTAAAAATGTTCATGGCTACCAAAATTTAATGTATATAAGAACTAGCTTTCACATGTTTCAAAAGAAATATGCTCATATATTTTCAAACAAATTATCATGTATTTAAAACTATATGTCCATTATTTCGGATAAAGAGTCCATGTATATGTCAAAAAGATATGCATGTATGTATTTAGCAAGCAAGGAAAAGAAATAAATAATACTCAAACATAATAGTGGACACTTTGATAGATAACTAAACATTCAGAGATGTAAAATCATAATAGTGTCAAAGAGTACTAGCTGAATTAGCATTAAAGCGTAGAAATCAAAAGTTAAATCATAAAAATAAAATAAAAAGAAACACAAATAAAGGAAAGAAATATAAAAAGGGGAGTAGACACAAATAAAAAATATTTTTAGTGTAACCAACCAGTTTTTTTTTTTGTAGAAACACCAATTAGTTATTGAACGTTGTTGGGCCAAATTTGGCATAATCTGAAGGCCGAAAACTCACGAGCAGTTTAAAAGCAGAAAGGCAAGAACAGCCGTGGCAGCCACAAAACACGCACGGATGACAAGAGCACTTGTCATGCCGATGGATGGACGGAAGGACTATGGTCATTCGTTCCTGCCAGTTTTTAACAGCTCCTTGAACAACGATCAAATGAAGTAAAAAAATACAACTTTTTCTAAGCAACAATCTCATAGGCTTCTGTTGAGCTACCCCTATGCTTAATGGTTCTTGCAGCTTTTCTATAACTGCGATCACGCCAGCGCAACCCAGATGTGCCCCTGTTTGGATAGGAGAAGACAAGGTTCTTCACTTCATCTCCAACTCAAATTCCCAATGCATCCCATTCCGACTTGATTATCTAGAATCGGTTCCAATGCAACTTGTTTTGTTAGTTAGGCTTCGTGATGCCACTTCTTTTATTTTGACGAAACGCAGATTTCATTTATAGGAGAACGGCGAAAGAACGCCAACTGTACAAAAGCTGACAAGGTCAGCAGAACGAAAACAAAGAGGGAGAGAAAAGAGAAAGAAAGAAAGAAATGGGCGGCCTGAAGGCACTACTCTCGCAGCATCATATGTCTCCCTCCAGCCATGGCCCAGGTGAGGGCCTCATCCTTGGCCGCCTGAAGCACCTCGAGGACGGTGCGGTCGACGTCGTCGAAGATCCTAGCGTTCCGCTCTTTCCAAATGAACCAAAGGAGGAGCAAGGCCATGGAGCGTTCCCTCTTGGAGGTTTCGGCAATGCATACGAGCCATTCGGTCAGCGGGAACGAGCAAGCCCAGGAGTCCGGGTGAAGGGAGGAGCAGCCGAACATGGACGCCGCAGTTCTCCAGAAGAGAAGCGACCAGGCACACTCAATAAAGAGGTGCCGCCCGGTCTCCAGGTTGCGGCGACAGAGGGGGCAGAAGTAGTTGTTCGGCCATTGGCGCGCCTCTCTCTGTTTCTTCCTCATTAATGACTCCCTCTCTTCTTCACGCAAGGTGTTTTATAGACAAAATTCATAGCTATAGATGCACAGTTCAACCACTCTATAGGTACTAACTTACGTGTTCCACGGACCATCCGACGTGGAAGATGTCCATACATTGTGTACAGTTTCCTTATAAATATACCACAAAATGAATTGATGACTCAAGCTAGGAAGTCCTGCTTAGCTATTGAAAATTGTAATACAGGCACATGCTCTTGTGGTGCCAAGACAACTAAGATGTATTAGTTGTTCTTCTAGAATGTTTAAGCCTATTTCGTTAGTTAACATCTCGAATATTTAGTTGTCCATCCAAGTGTCCATTCTGAAGTTTGGATGTTTGTTCGATCTACGTGTTGGGGTTTCTTGTGATGTATTTTTCGAATGATTGTCTTTGAGCTCAGAAGTTGCAAAAAAAAAAAAACTGAACATATATTCTACTTTGAATCTGTAGTAGTTCAGCTTGTGCCATTTACACCTTGACTATTAAGGATATCACGAATTTTATAAGATTGTTGGTGATGGTTTCACATCAATGACCAATATGTACCTTTTATTGTGAACATACCTGAATTTTTATAACGTGTTTGTGACATTACATGTAGAAAAATGAATCATATGTATATTCTCATTTAATTAAACCCCCTCGACAATTGAAGAAGAGATCAACAAAACTGAACTTTCACGTTTTTATAACCTGAAAATTTGGAGAAATGAAATGTTTCTTGTACTCTATATTGGCGAGTACAATTATAGATTATATGGGAGAATACCATATCACCACATATGTTTTTATCTTTTAAATTTTGTATGTTAAGAATCCACATTAGCTAATCAACAAAAAATTCATCTCGTTTCAAAATTTATTCATGTTTGTTAGGAAAAAAAATCTTGCATACTAAATAAAATGTTCACATCATAAGTGAAAAATGCTTTGTTGAAACAGAAAACTATTTTGTGTAAATATATATTCATTCTTATAATTTTAAAATTTTCACGGCTACCAAAAGAATAATGTATATCAAAACATGTTTTGATGTATTTCTAAACAAATATGTATAGGAAAAATATGCAAATCAGTCGGCTGATTTAGTCGTTGTGTCCGCCGTGCGCTGAACCATTCGATTTGGCATGATCTAACACATCAACTGCACCCAACTTTGCTACAAAAAACAATAGAAGTTTTCCTCGTCCACTCATTTCTCCCACCCCTCATCCAGTTTTCTCTCTTATCCTACCTCTCTTTGCCCTGTGTTTTCTTCGTCTCATGTGATGGACTTTATACAAGCATGTGAAGAAATGTATCAAGTTCAAAGTGATGCAAGCTAGGTTGGAATATTGATTCACAATTTGTTTTTGGAGTTTTAAATCTTACTTAAAGGCTTTGCAACAGAGGGTCTGTTGCAATGACGTGATCACAACAAAAGCGATGTTGCAAAGCCTGTGTGTGATCGATAATTCAAACGACTTTGCTCGAACAGTTCCACGAGCAGCGGATAATTCGTACATCCGACCAATTGATGGGAAGCGTACTATTAGGTAAATGATTGGAGATAACACACACGCGTACACCGCCTCGCGTGAGCGACACACGTATGTGAGATCGTAACCCACCGCTTTTTTTAGTGATCGCAACACGATCCATGTTGCAAAGAATGATCTCAACATGGCTTGGGTTGCAAGGCGTGATCAAAGGTCCTTGTCAGATGCATATCAGAAGTAACTGCAACACGATTCATGTTGCAAAGGATAATCGTAACATGATTCATGTTTTTTCTAGTTGTTTTTTTACAATAGATGTCATATTGCAAAAAAGGTTTGCAACATGCATCATGTTGCAAAGAGCTTTACAACATGTATTGTGTTGTAAAAAAAACTTTGCAACATGCACACATAGTTTAAAAAATCGGACCAGACCGCCGGTTGGGCCGGAAAAAAACAGGAACCGGCGGCCTCATCGGTTTTATAAGGTAATAAGACCGATCTGCAAATAAACCAGAAAAACAATCAAACCGGCCGGTTTTTTGCTTAAACCGGAAAAAACCGGAACCGGTTGAACCGATAGCATGTGCTACCATCGTTGGGAAAGAGGAAAAAATTGTAGCCATTGTGGATCGAACCTTATGCGTTATAAGACATGCCTCCATCACTAATTTGGCCCAACTACCAATTTATTCATCCAAATTAGCTGTTAAGGAATAGAAACTTTGTTTATTTAACCTATTTTTACATATTTTTTATGATTTAAAATACCAGCAAATGAACCGGTGAACCGTTGGTTCAACCAATAAAAACTTGAACCAACAGCATCACCGGTCCGGCTTTTTAAACTATGCACAAAAGAGCTCCGCAACACCTACCGTATTGCAAAGGAATATAAAGCTGACCGCTTGATCACATCGATCCAATACTTCACAAATAGCGTTTGACATCTTTCACTATGCCATCCATATGAAACGTGCATGCTATAATAGGTCATTTTCTTCAGCGGCTGCTAGCGTCATCCAAGGGTCACGGATGTGACCATCCGACGACTTTCCACCCGGCGGATCCAGCGTCGGTCTATGCCTAGCACGGCCCTATGTTTATGTACTTTCGAACAAATACTCATGTATCTGAATCTATATGCCCATGATTTCTGACAAAGTGTTCATGCATATCTCAAATAGATATCCATGTATCTAGCAGGCAAGGAAAATAAATAAATAATAGTTCCTCCATTCTAATGGATAATGCATGCACACATCTCAAAACTAAACTTTGATCATAAATTAGATCAATCAAATGTGGGTCATATGTGATAAAAATTATGCCGCCGAATTCTCAATAAGAAGAATTTTTCATTGATATATTTTGTAAGTCACAAAAAGTATTTTATTAATTTAATTTTTGATAAAACTTGAATTCTAGAATGCATGTGTGCCTTATCAATTGAAATGGATGGATTTATTGAATTGACACTAAAGTGAAAAAATACCTGAACTTTAGTTATACAAATAAAATAAACACAAAGAAATGAAATAAAGAGAGAAAATCAAAATAGATAACAAAAATACAGTTTTTCTAGTGTAACCAACCAGTCGTTGGGGCAGCTACCAAGTGCACCGTTACCACATAATTAACTGTTGCCACTTTGGTTCAATCGGAACAAGAGCCCAAAAGCCGTCATGCATTTTAAATCTTAGGCTGGAGAGCAACTAATTAGGGAGTACTCGTTCGCATCCGGTTCAGCGAACAGTGCCACGTGTCGCGCTCACAGCGTTCCCTCGGGATTTTTTTTGTGTATGTGTTTTTGGTATTTAAAATTGTTTTTTTCGTTGATTTTTTCGACTTTTTCGGTTTTCGCACGTTTTGGTGGAAAAAAAAGAGGCACGAGTCGTGCCGGGAAAAAGGCAATATCGTGCCTTTAAAAGATGCACTATCGTACCTCCGGGGAAGGCACACTCGTGCCTCCTGTAAAAAGGCACTATAGTGCCTCAGGAAAAGCCACTATCGTGCCTCCGCGAGAGGCACTCGTGCCTCTAAAACAGGAAAAATAGAAAAAGCTTCAGAGCGCGCCACTTGGCGCGCACGCGGAGTGCCACTTGGCACACGCGGAGAGAACGCGCTGTTCGTAGGCACGAGTACTCTTAAATTAGTGATTTCACTTAGGCTGGGGCGCGTCGGAAACATAGCAACTAGTTATAGAGTACTCGTTCGCGGCCCAGCCCAGCAAACAGTGCCACGTGTCGCGTCCATAGCGTTTCCTCAGGATTTTATTTTTTTTATTTTTGTATACGTGTTTTTTATGTTTAAAATTGGTTTCTTCGATGATTTTTTGACTTTCCCTGTTTTCTCACGTTTTTTCTATAAGTTTTGGTGAAAAAAATAAAAAAAGGCACGACAATGCCCTCACGGGAGGCATGAATCGTGTCTTGTGCCTCCGCGAGAGGCAGTATCGTGCCTCCACGATAGAAAACAGGAAAAGCGGAAAAGCTCCCAAGTGCGCGCACGTGGGAAACGCGCTGCTCGTTGCAATGAGTACTTTAAAATTAATGATTTCGATAAAGCATCGGCGTAGTAGAATGGAAGCTTTTTCATAAAAACAAAAAAGAATGGAAGCTTTTTCATGGCCCAAGACGACACTCCTTGCCACGGCACAATCCTGCTGGGCGATTGGCCAAATGCAGAGGAATCTGGTTCTTCCTTCCTGCCAGTTCTTGACAGTTTCCTGAACCATGCTTCTTGCACGAGCGGGATGGACATCCTTGCGAGCTTGCCCATCACCGGATGCCATCAAGAGGCGTCGATCCACTGGTCCGGTGAACCCTCCTCTGCGCCAACAGCCTCCTCGGCGGCGTTAACTCCATTGCGGAGCAGCGGGGTCTAGCGGGGATGGGAAGATCTCACTGATGATCACTACTGAATACTGAAGGACTACACACACGCATCCTCTTGATGTACCTAGACAGCAAGACTGTCTTGACATCTGAATTTCTAGATGTCTGTCCATTCTTAAGTTTGAATATACTCTATGCACTCAATGAAATTAATGATTTCGATAAAGCATCGGCGGAGGAAACACGTTTCCTTGGATTCCCAAGCTGTTGTCTTTGAGCTCACAACCAACTGTCTCAACAATTTGCAACCCATCTGGTTAAATATACTCTATGCACTCTGTTTTGGATATTTGTTGCTTAACTCAAATTTGGTCAGATTGTGGGCAATGGCTGAGGCGTGGATGACAAATTGTTTCTATTATTCTGAAACTTGTGTGTATGTATACGATGCGTTCATGGCATCACACGGAGAAAGTTGAATCATGTGCGTTTTCTCATTCAGCTAAACTCTCTGGAGAGCTGAACAAAACATCAAGAAAACTGAAGTTGCGTGTTTCTAAAGTCTGACAGTTTGGAGAAATAACTATTCATCTGTACATTATGTCTGAGCTGGGAACTGGCTCATGGTAAAACTGTGAGAAACTCATGGTTGTCACATGCGCTTAACTATGAACCTGGGTAAGATCACATGTCATGTCAAATAACCTTGGTAATAGATTGGGTGCATATGTGCAATGAGAAAACAATCAATCAGCACACTGCGTCTTGTTGTATATAGTGCAGTTGTATTATTCAGAAAGTAACGGGCATCAAGTTAACAAAGACTGGAACTAGATCAAAAGATAACACCAAGCCTGTAAAAATGCTGCAAGATCTCTCAGAAATAACCATTTCCCTCTAACCAAATGGATACATCAAGAAACGAAAGATACAGCCAGGAAAAAATGCAACAAATTCCACATAGGCAAGTAAGGATCCTGTGTTGCTGGAGCAGACACAGGACACCTCGGTAGATATCACGGATGAATGGGCATTACAACAAGCAACAACTTACGTATCACAGGGAACCGGTTACACCTTTAGTTTGCGGGTACATATGAGAAGCATACTTGAATTTAATCAAAATCCATTCAACACAAGTCAAAATTACACCCTGTGGCAAAAGTACCACCAATGGCTAACTTACTTGCGATGTCGGCCACCACCTCTACCTGGTGAATGCCGGCCTCCACGCTGCTGTGGCCTTCTGCCACGGAAGGATGAGTTCCCCTGATTAAACTGCCCAGAATTGAATTGCATAGGAGGCTGGCCTCCATCACCGCGGGGTGATGGTAGGGAATTGAACTGCATAGGATGCTGACCTCCATCCCCACGGGGTGATGGTAGGGAATTGAACTGCATAGAAGGCTGACCTCCATCTCCATGAGGTGATGGTAGGGAATTGAATTGCATAGGAGGCTGACCTCCATCTCCATGCATGTTTGCAAATCCATGAGGCTGATCTCCGTCTTCATGCTGTGATGGGAATCCTTGGGTGTTGTGCGGAAGCTGACCAAAGTTGCCTTGCGCCATAGGAAATTGAGATGCCTGACCGAAAGGATGATTTACTGGTGGTCCACCAAATGGCATCATGTTTGCACCCATTGCGCTCCCTTGCATAAACTGTGGTTGGGCCATGGGCATTCCGTTTGGGAAGCCACCAAAGTTCTGATTCTGTAAATACTGCTGGAACTGGTTGGCTCCCATAAGTATATTCTGCATAATATTAGCTGCAAGAGCAGCTCCGTCAACTCCCATGTTTGGCTGTGCTGGAGGTGGAAACCCACTGGACCAACCCATATTTGGCTGCTGAGAGAACTGCTGCGATTGATTGATGAAGCAACTGCCCATTTGATTTGCAAGTTGCACAGCTGATGGCGTAGCATGATTCATTGAGATTGATGGCAGCATTGTTGGTGCACTCATTGGAAAGTTCTGAGGACCTGATGGACGCGTCCTGCTGTCAGCAACAGCATTTGCCATATCAGATCGGTGAAATCGAGGCTGTGGTCGGCGATCTGGTGTGGATGCATCATGGATCCTAGGTGGCATGTCCCTTCTTGGTGTATTCATCGGAGAATTTTGTTGACCCGAATGATGTGTCACACTATCAGCCATATCTGAGCGGTGGAAACGACGCTGTGACTGGTGACCAGATGTCGGTGTATCGTGGATCCTCGGTGGCATGTCATTTCGGAATCCAGCACCCCTGTTCCGCACCCTCTTCTTATCACCAGAAGGTTTCCTAGAATCATGCTGCCTATCAGTCTGCCTTTGTGCCTGTGTTTGTGATCTTTTGTACTGAGCCTCCTCCTCATCATCAGAGAATTCAGGCTCATCTGCCTCCTCGTCATGGTCAGCAGATTCATCATAGCCTTTGGCATATAGCTCCTTCATATTTAGGATATGGTCTGCAAATTCTGCAACAAAAGATACAGTAGTTCCTGCACTGATCCCAGCAGGCACTTCTTCCTCGGAGTTATACCGCACAAGATAGTATGGGTTTTTTACAGGTCCAAATATTTCATCAACAATGCCAAGTGGAATCCTACTTTCAGTTATCCAGAGTATAGAACCCTCAGTCAGGGGACTGTGTTCCACTGACCCTTCAACAATCACTCTCTCCCCCATGATCTGGATGAATAGCAAACAGGAAAACAGTCAGGATATGGATCTCATAGGAAATATACTATGTATTTTCAACAGTCTAAATGAGAAGCACCATCTGTCAACAAATATCTCAAACAGCACACTGGAGAAATGTTCTATTCCAAATAATAGCTGCATTCACAAAATTTATAGCCACTCTCTCCAAGGAATTACAAATTCCAGTATACACTACTAATAGTCTAATACAGTAGAAACATATCACAGTGAGTACCACAGATATCTTGTTGCTACATTATAATTATATCTACTGCTTTTAACAGCGGTAACTGATGTAATATCATCAGATATTACATAGAAAGAACAGTAGAAACATAGTTAGATGAAAATTCAAAGTTAAATAAAAGACTTACAGCTGTAATTGTTCCCACTGGAAGTGCCTTATGATGCGGTTCCAACTGCACTTCAATCTTTGGAACTGGAGGAAGTACCTGCAAGGTATATGGTACGTCTACTTTAGAACAGACATACAGTCAAGGAACAACGTTATTTTAAGCGTTATATGTGTGGTTTTTTGAATAGTTAAAAGGGCACGCTTATGCTCATTGCGCTTAAGCATGAGCTTCAGTCAGAAAAGCACAAGGCGGTGGCCAAACACACAATTAAAGCCTGCGCTTTTTTTAACTTTTGATTTTGGTAACTGGGCACAAGTTTATGCGTGTAGCACCTACATAGTAAATTAGTACTCCCTCAATGCTAGATACATCATTTGAGCAACAAGTAATTACGGCCGGAGGGTGTAATAGAAAATAATTTTTTGCTATAGTAGCTACAGAAATTGCAGATTTTCACAAGAACAAATGGATAACTAAGCATAAACTTCTACTGGGACATCAATTAACAAAAATGAGCATGATACAAATAAGGCGATTTATACTGGTCAGCTTCAAGTAACTAGAACAAAATTCTAACCCGCTAGCAAATGATTCATATTATACTACACGGAAGAGAGGTGCACACAGAATGAGATAAACTTAATACCTCTACTTCATGTTTGGACTTGATAGGACCCCTTGGTGTTTCGTCGTCATCATCCTCATCCTCAGCTCCAACCATCAACTCACCCTCTTCAAGGAGGGCCTCCATGGCACTAGCACCACCATGCTTTTTGGCCACCGGCACATCCTCATCACTGCTCGAAGAGGCTTCACTTGACTCCTCGTCATTCTTGGCCGGCTCCTCCTCCTCATCATCACTGCTCGATGAGGCTTCACTTGACTCCTCGTCATCCTCGCTGCTCTCCGACTCCTGGTCCTTGCTCTCCTCCTCCCCCTTGCCTTCTCTGTGCTCCACTTCTTCGTTTATCGGTACCGCGGAACTCATCTCAGCATCAACAGAAGCTCCGGTACTAGTATCAGCATCAACAGCAGCTATGATACTAACATCAGCATGAACTGGAGCAACGACACTCATCTCAGCATCGACAGCAGCTACGGCACTAGTCTCGGCATCAACAGCAGCAATGGCACTAGTGTCAGCAGAAACAGCAGGTACGGTACTCATCTCAGCATCAACGGGAACTTTGGTTTTCATCTCAGCATCAACAGGAGCTACAGTACTAGCCTCAACATCAATCGGTACCTCGAAACGATCCTCTGCTGGAACCAAATCGCGAATCTCCGACACGGGAGGCTGGTCAGGGCCAAGCTCCCCGCCCAATCCACCGCCAAACAGCATCACGGCCTCCTTCTTGACCTCCAATTCGACGCCGCGAGGGGCGCCGAACAGGCCGGGCAGCCCGCCCTTCTCCTCCGCGGCCTCCCCCTCACCCTCCTTGACGATTTGGTCCACCTCCAATCCGCTCCCGAACACCGACGCACCATCAATCCCACCGGTACCAGCGGCCGCGGCGGGCTCGTCGTCGCCGAGGCCGAAGGTCTTGGCCAGCTCGCTCGCCATGGCCTGGTCGAAGTCGAAGTCGAGCAGCCACTCCTCGACGGGGTCGAAGGCGGCGGCGGCGGCGGCTGCGTCCGGGTCGGAGGGGGCCGGCGGCGCGGGGGATGGAGAAGGGGACGGGGGCTTAGGATGCCGCGCCATGGGTGGCGGCGGTGGGAGAGGGGCGGGTGGGGTTTCGGGGAGGCGGCGCCATGGGTGGTTTGATTTATCTCGCGCTGGTGCTCGGGGGTTTACTAGGGTTTTAGGCCGCGGCGGCTGTCTCCGGGGGGGAAGAGGAGGTGTGGGGAACGGCTCTTCGCTCTCGCGCGCGGTGGGCTTTGGCCTTTGGGTGGGGAATGCGTTGAGGGGGACACGTCGGCAGGCTCCCGCACGAATCTCAGCGCGCGATTTCTTCAACTCTACTCTTTTTTTTAAAGCATTTCTTCAACTCTACTCCGTGATACATACCTAAGGAAAATGTCACTTCAAGAAAAGAAAAAGGGCTAAAATTTTGGCGAGGGGAGCTGCGGAAACGGAAGAAAGCACGATCTGGCTTTTTTTTTTTAGGGGTAGAAAGCACGATCTAGCGGACGCGTCCTCCGGAGTGCATTATTAGGGCCTGTTCGGCAATGCCCCAGCTCTCAGCTTCTCCAACTCCAAGATTGAAACTGGGCCGAACGGGGCCACTCCAAGAAGATGAAATAAAGAAGCTGGCAGTCCAAGGCGGTGTATTTTCGCTGGAGTTGAGAAGCCAGCATTTTCCATCTCTCCAGAGTTAGAGAAGCGGGAGTTCATACAAATTACAAGGGAAATGCCACCGCCAAGTAACGAACCGGTGCAGAGCAGAGAAAACGAACCAGCCCACACTCTCGTCAAATCCAGATCGGGTCTCTTTTTCTCCTTTCCCTTCTACCTCCCCTGCATCAAACCTAGGCACCCCGGCCGCCGCCACCCAGTCGCCAGCCACTGCCACAGGCGCCCCGGCCGCCGCCACCAGCACCCCCGCCGCCGCCACCCGGTCTCCAGCCACTGCCACGGGCGTCCCAGCCGCTGCCACCGGCACCCCGACTGACGAGGGGGTGACCCCACGACTCCTATGGATGGGCCTACCCGGCGTACCCGAAGACAGAAGGCCCACAAAGATGCCGCCTGGGCCCAGCCTTGGCCCACTAGTGGCACCGACGTAGGAGTCCACGACTCGTAAGGAAGGTGCAGACCTGCCGTGCGGTACAAGACTAGGCTTAGGAAACCTCACCTGTAATCCAAGACGGATTCCCCGAGACCTAGCCTGGTATATAAGGGCTGAGAGGGGAGACGCGAAGATCATCCAATACACAATCTATAACCCTAGCCTTGTGCGCACTAGCCTTGGCCTTCCCTGTAATCGCATCTCCAAGCAATAATATCGAGCAGGAACGTCTCCTCCTGTTAGCCGACGAGCTATCGTCCAACCTGTGCCTCTCATGACTAACCCAGGGTCCCTGACCATGGGATTTGCCGGGGTTGATCCCCGTCACCGACCGACGCAACTGGGTCACCGGCCGCCGCCACCGGCGTCCAGACCGGCGACACCGGGTCACGGCCGCAGCCATGGCCGTCCCAGCCGCCGCCACTGGCACCCCGACAGCCTCTGCCCAATGGCCTCCCCAACTTCCTGTTGGCTTTGTCCAAACAAGGTGAGCATTCTCTATATATTTTCAGCTACTGTGTACTGATATGTTTTATACATATGTATGTGTACTTGTGAAAGCAACTAGCTCATATACGTATGTTGTAGTAGCAAGTAGACCTTTGGGGATTTGTAGAAGCTTATGTATCATGTTGTTATCTACAGATTTTAGGAAGACAATACATGTTCTGTACATATATTCCAGTTTTGCAGAAGCTTATGTATCATTGCTATGTTCTGTTATTTTTACATGATTATGTAGTACAGTTCCAGCAGGCATGCAAAATTCCTCAAAATTCCAGTACTTACATGATTTTTACATAAGATTTGAGTATGATTGCCGAGTGGAGTGAAGAGAACACTAGGATTGTTACCGACTTGTTTGTTGTGCAAGTGCGGGCTGGAAATAGGCCAAACACCTACTTGACCGCCAATGCATATGAGGAAGTAGCATCACAATTCGAAGTGAGAACCGGATTGAACTACACTCATACCCAGCTGAAAAACAAATGGGACAAGTTGAAAGGCGATTACATTTTATTCAAGAAGCTCAAGTTGATGGAGACTGGAGGGGGATGGGACTTTGCGCTTAACACTGTAAAACAAGATCCCGAGTGGTGGAACAAGGCCAAAATTGTGAGTTGTCATGTTCATGGTTTGCATCTATTTTTACTGAATCCGTATATCATTTCTTATTTACTAATATCTGCTTGTAATGCATTGCAGGAACTAAAAGGTTGTGGCAAATTTCAGAAGAAAGGACTTCGCAATGAAGAAAATTTGTGCATTATGTTTGAGGACATTACTAGTGATGGCACAGACCATTGGAATCCTTCATCTGGAATACCTCCATCCTCTAGTGCGGCGATTGCTGCAATAATTGATCTTGAAGCCATCACTGATGTTGATTTACTGGAAGATTCCCAACTGCCAGCTTCTCCTATCATGACACCATCTCCTTTTGTGACACCGGTGAACAAGAGGCTTGGGAAAAATATTGATGAGAAACACAAAAAACCTAGGACTGCACAAGTGATGCAAGATGAGATTAGAGAGATTAAAAACATTGGTAAGGAGTCTCAAGAGTCCGTTCAATCATTTATAAAAAATGATGACGCCACCTCTGTTGCCACTACCATGGATGAAGTGCTTGCTTGTGGCGCTTTGGAAGGCACTGATGAACGTTACATGGCCACCGAGTTGTTCATCAAAAGAGAGCAAAGGAAGATGTTTCTACACATGAGTGTTGGCGCACATAAGGGTTGGCTTCTTAGGAAGTACACCATGAAGTATGGAAAATAGGTGGTTCCATTGGTGTTGTCCTTTGCCGCCTATGCACTTTTCAATAATATTAATGTGTGACTATTGAACCATAATTTTGTATGCACTATTTGGATGATTATCATGTAATGTTGAACCATCATTTGCTATTTTAACAAACTATTACTACTTGTTACGTATGTACGCGTTGTAATCATTGGTGTTATTTGGCATCTAATAAGTCAGTGATTCTTTATGTGCAGATGTCATCGGATAGTGATAGTGTTGATGGTAGTGATGATGACAACCATTATGAATTGAAGAAAAAAAATGCTTATATCTTCATCTCAGCATATCTCTATCATTTGTGAAGGAGCAACAAAAATAGTTGGTAAGTACTGTGAGAGTTGGGTCATGAAGAATGAACCTAGGAAATCTATCTTGTCAGGATTTGGGTGGTTGCAAGAGACTATTGCAACACCTGAAGAGACTTTTACAATGTTCAGAATGAAGACAAGTATTTTATTTTTGAACTACACGACTTGTTGGTGAAGGATTATGGCCTCGGTCATTCTCCATTTGTTAGTAGCTATGAGTCTCTTGCTATGTTCTTGTGGACTTTAGGAGGTTGTGAATCAAATAGAAGAACCCAAAATCGTTTCAAGCATTCAGATGACACTATCCACCGCAAGTTCCATGAGGTACTACATTGCGTGGTAAGAATGTCTTCTCACTACCTCAAGCCGAAAGATCCAAATTTTCACATTGTGCATCAAAGGATCCGTGGTGATAAAAGAGCCTTTCCACACATGAAAGATTGCATTGGTGCAATAGATGGGACTCGCATTAGAGCTTCTATTTCTGAAGACAAGCAAATCAGGTATATTGGAAGAACGGGCGCAGTTACTCAGAATGTGATGGAAATATGTGACTTTGATATGCATTTCACTTATGCTTCAATTGGACAACCTGGTTCCATGCATGACACAAGTGTGCTATTTCATGCAATGCATACGGATAGAGCCACCTTCCCCCATCCTCAAAAGGGTGAGCATTTGTATTTTGCTAAAACTCATTTCATCTATGATATAACTTACATTGATTGTTTTCTTTGTTGTTATTTAGGCAAGTACTACCTTGTAGATGCTGGATATCCTAATAGAAAGGGGTATCTCGCACCGTACAAAGGGGAAATATATCATGTTCCTGACTTTCATAGAGGTGTCCCGCCTAATACACCTAAAGAGAAGTTCAATAGGATCCATTCGTCCAAGCGCAATTGCATAGAAAGAGCCTTTGGAGTGTTGAAGATGAAATGGCAGATTCTTCTTAAGATGCCAAGCTACTCCATTGAAACCCAAAAGATGATTGTTGCTGCTACTATGAGATTGCACAATTATGTTCGCTTCCATGATGAAGAAGATATTCACTTTGTTCGATGTGATAGGGACCCGGACTATGTGCCAACAATTCCGGAACGATACAAAAAATTTGCAGTTCCTTCACATGCATCAGATTCATCAACAACGGCGGATAATAGTGAAAACATGGATGCGTTTAGGCAAGAACTAGCTACCGCCATTGCTCTAAGTTGGTGAGGTTTGGTTGATGTTAAAAACATGTATGTGCCCCTTTTGATTTGCAAACTTATGCAAAATTTGTGTAGAATTTGATGCTCATGCGATGATCTTGAACGAGATGCTTGTTATATATATATATATATAATTATGTATTTTATATGTAAAATATACTTTTTACAGTGTTCAATTGCTCCCTGTACAGTTTTTGTACACAGCCAAATTGCTCACGGTGAAATAAATTTCTAAAAAAAATCACACTAGCACCACTCACGACATGGGCTAAAAATCAGCAGAAGTGAGCAAGCCTATTGTCCACAACAACCCACCAGCACCTGCTCGCTCTAATTTCTCCAGTCAAACGGGCCAAAATTGCTAACGTTGGGCTTCCAGCCTTTTAATACGCTCAGGAGAGAAGTTTGCTAGCCGAACGAATCGCTAGCTCCGGGAGTTTTCGAAAGAAGCCAGCAGCCAGCGACGGGAGTTGGAGTTGGAGATTTTTGGAGCACGGTGAGCTTTCGAACACGTTAGTCTGCTAGCTCAGGAAATTTCAAACATTGTTTGAGTTTGGATAGTTTTAGTTTCTCTAAAAAAATGGGCCAAAAAGTTTGAACTCCGCCAAATCCGATGCTAACAGAATCAAAAATTGATATTGAGAAGCTGGGCAGAAGAAGAAAAAATTGATCTAATCGATCATGTAAATCCAAATAAAAAAAGATTTTGTCCCTGCAAAAAAAAATCCCATATAATAAGCTCAGCCCTCACTCTCTTTAGAGGAAAAGGACTTTTCGTTAAAAAAACTATATCTAGCGAGTCTCTCGCCGCCACTAGATCGTCGCTGATGGCCTTCATCGACCATGTCACCCATCACATCGATCCACCATTGTTTTCCCCCACCTGTTGCCAACTGCATCGGCACCCTCCACCGCTAGTTGTACAATAAAACATAAATAAAGAGTTGTAGATAACAGTAATGCAAGTGTTATATAGATGAAGAGTTGTGTTTTTCCCAATGAAAAAAATAGCGTCGCTAATAGCACGCTATAGCGTTTTGGGCAATGCCTTGCTAAATGAATATATGTACAATGTCTCGATAATAGCACGCTATAGCGCGTAATAGCACGCTAATAGCATATTTTTAGGGCCACGCTATTTTGTCATAGCACGCTATTTTTTTCATTGGTTTTTCCATGTGTCAGGTCACATGATTTCATTCGAGATAACGTGAATATATGTTATTTTCATACTTACAAGAGTCAAAGACCAACTAAAGTGTACATGAGTGATAAAATGTATGAGTGATAAAATGTATGGTTCAACACTCTAGAATGAAATGCAACAAATTGACAACATAGACCCGCCAAGTATGAGTTCTACAACTTTTCTGTTGATTCCTTCTTTACAATCGTCTCCAACTCAAACTCAAATTTCCAATACATCTCATTCCTGCTAGATCACCCTATGTGACTGTTGGTTTCAATCATCATGCTCGGTATTGTTACTGTCCACCTATAGTTTTGCATTCTCCCTTAGGAACTAAACATGATCCAACTACATGGGGAAGCTAGATATGTATAGGAGATCGGCGAGCGAAACGTTGTGTGTGGCCCAAACTTCGTATTCTCACCAAACATAACATGCCAACTGTTAGTTCCATTTAATTCTTCTACGAATGGTGTAGCTGTCAACATTTGCAACACTCATTACACATTTATGTATGAGTAACCCTAAAATGAACTGCTAGAAATCACTAAGAAAGAAACCATCACAGACTCAACCAAAAATGGAGAACTATTACCGTTGATTAATTTCCAACTCAATATAGCAAAAGAAAGATAGGTCATCACATCAAGCCCTTTGTGTAACTCAACAATAAATATGAGTACACGAGACTATGGAATTATTAATTGATTGTTGATGGTGCAGAGGTGATCATCGTATGCAGAAAGAACAATCGATTTTTATGTTGAAAGATATGTTGATTTCAAATTTAAATTCTTCATGGTTTCGCTCCGCAGCGAATATGCATGGTCGCTAAGATGATTAGAGGGGAACAAAAATAATAATTGCTTGGTTTGTTGCCAGGAACTTAGGTTAGTATTTCCTCTATTAAATTTTATATGGCGTTATAAGCTTACACTTTTGCTTCGGTACACCCCTAAATACATCAACGGTTAAGATTAGTCAACCCCTTTCTTAATTAAGGGTGTGATGGGCATTAAGAAATAATTTACCTCTTGCCAATTCTCCTCGAAAGAGTGCCTTGGTTAAGTCGTCGTCAAGATCTATCTACGCTTTTGGCCATGGTGCAGACATTGCTTGCCTAGCATCTCGCGTGACGGTGTCCATGACCAACATTCTCATCCCTCACTTGTTGAGCAGCTCGTGACGATGTCCATGACCAACATTCTCATCCCTCACTTGTTTGGACCTGCTCAAGGCTACATCGGAGGTGTTAGACAATGCCATCTGCAATCTCAGTGTCTGCTACTGACTGAAGCAATGCGTTACTTCAACCAACGTGGTGTGATCATGGATAGAGCTAGGTTATTAGTTGATGAATATAGCTAGCTGATTGATTATTTAATCTTTACTAAGAGAATTAAATCAACCGACATTAGTGACGTTGCTTTCCGATGAGGCGGTTATTGCTGCAGGTGGCGGTTTGAGAAAAAAGGGAATTTTGCATGTTGTTGTTGTTGTCGTTCATGCACGTTCTTGATCTCCGTGGAGTTGGCTTTAGAGCATGGTTAATAGTAGAGCCAAGTGCTGACTATAAGCCATCTTATAACCTATCTTATAGCCGGCTTGTACAATAGTTAGTGACAAAAGTGTACTACTTTTATTACATATGGCCCACATTTCACTCTCACAAACTGCCTAGGAGCACGTGCTAGAGCTGGCTATTAGCTAAGAGCCCGCTTATCTTCTCTTTCTTTTTCTCTCTCATCCACCTAAGCAAAAGTATATTATTTTATCTCTTATAGCCTGCTGACTCACCCTTATTGTACTTGCTCTTAGGGATGGGTCACCGGGGCCTCGTCCAGGGAGGAGTTGTCGGCGAGACTATGTTTGACTTGCCGATATATACTTTCTCAGTTTTTTTTACTTCGCATATAAAGTTTGGTCAAAGTTAAATCTTTATAAAATTTGATCAACTATATAGGAAAAATTATTAACATCCACAATACGAAACAATTATCATTATATTTATCATAAAATTAATTTTTATAATATATAACTTTGATATTGTAAATGTTGATACTTTTTAATATAAATTTGGTCAAACTTTATTAAAATTGACTTTGACCAAACCTTATACGCGGAGTAAAAAGAAAAGGAGGGGCCACTACCTCCACCTCATCAAGGTGGTGGCAGGATATTTTCTTCTTCGTGAAGAGTGGAACACATCGGTTGACTTCTAGCTACGTGTCCAATAGGGTTGCACGGGTGGTGGTGTCTCTCCGGTCATGCATATGGCGGAGTGCCACATTACTATAGCATGTGAGCTATGCATGTTGGTGACATGGCATCATAAGTAACACCTCGTTGACGTCGCTCGAGGCTCAGGCACACTAAACAAGTACTAGTCGTGGCCTTGCAATGAAAATTCTCCATCCCTTATGTGCTCGCCAACAAGGACCAAAGGACTACCAACATGGTGAAGTATCACATCCAGAGTGCAGTGCTCCTCTTGGTGTCGGCAGAGGTGACGAGGCTTTCTTTTCTTTCAGTGGATGTGGTCGAAGCAGTTGCTCCTTCTATCGCGTGATACTCCATGTGGCTATGCAAGAACAAGGTTGTGTGTCATTGGCGTGTGCCATGCAATGGCATGCCCACACGTGAATCCAGCTAATTTGATCTTGTTGTTCGCTCATTACTTTGCCATCCCCCCCGGCCTTGATCGATGGATCAAGGCTTGACGCATGAAGTGAAGGACTATTGATTTGGTTTGATCTGAGATCCTCAGCAATCAATGCACAATTGAAAGGAGAGGTTCATAAGTCGCATGTGTTGAGTGGTGACTATCTATGAAATGATACCATGGAGGTTTAAGTGAAGTAATAGGCAGTACAACTCTTGGAAGGTACCAATAAAAATGGTGACCCGAAACCCACATGAAACGATGCCACAAAACAAGTATCCAGATACATGTCATTCCGCTTCTTCCTGATTCCCACGCGATCATCTTGCTTCATAACTTTAATAAGTATGTACCTTTGTTGGCAAGTTGATATTTATTTTGTCTGATCAGTTAATTCAAATACGTATCAATATTTGCATTCTTGACAGGATAGATTTTGCACTAAACCAGATACACCAAAAAAAGGATGAAGCTCCTCTGTTGACGCGAGTGGCTGACATGTGGACCCGCTAGCAACCTGGTTCACATGTCAGCGACCCCATGTTAGAGAATTGTAAGTCAAGGGATATGTTTTCCAAAAAAAAGTTGATGAGATAGAATTTGCACTAAGTTGAGTGCACCAAAAAAATATTTATTTTCCAAGAGGTTTTGTGTAATGAATAATTTCATATGGAATACAAATTGCAATACAAATGGTTCTTTGGATAAAATTACTATGAGATACAATTCTACAAATAAAAAATATTACACACAAAAATACAGTCCATAAATACACGACTTCCTAAAAGGTTTGCATTAAGCATTTTTTTCTAAATATGCCTTCAAATATATAATTTATTGAGATTGATCTAGTGAAAATGGACCACTAAAATGTAAAAACAATATGAAATAACATTCCACGATTAATGATACATCTGGATACCATATCAATATCTAAATTTTATCTCTTTATAAACCGAAAGAGTACTTGAGAATTGAGATTCCAACTCTACAAAATCCATACATAAATATTCGAATCAAATGACCTTACAAAGGTCCGTTGAATGCTTCCTCACAGACATGGGAGTACTATGTCCCACCATGCCAGGAGCATCATTGCCATTTGGAAAGAAATGCACAAACAAGGTGTAAGGCGGCAAAATTCCTCAGAGACATGGGGTCGAATGAGGCGGCGACTGCGTCCGGATCAGAGGGGAGCTGTGGCACGGGGACGGGGGCTTAGGATGCCGCGCCATGTGTGGCGGCGGTGGGAGAGGGGCGGGTGGGCTTTGTGAGAGGGGTGCCATGGATGATTTGTGGTTTTATTTATCTCGCGCTCAGGGGTTTACCAGAGTTTTAGGCCGGAACGACTGGTGGGGGAAGAGGGTGGGGAACACCTCCTTATCTCCCGCGCAGTGGGGAGTGCGTTCAGGGACATGTCGGCAAGCTCGCCCTCCATGCACGAATCTCAACGCGTTATTTCTTCAACTCTTTGTAAAATAACGAATCCCTAAGAAAAAAGTAACTTCAAGAAAGAGGGACCAGAAAGTTCGAACTCTCCGTCAAATCCCATTTCCCTTATAAAAAATTGGTATTGAGAAGCTTGGCCAAAGAAAAAAAAAAGATCCGGTAGCTCTTGTAAATCCCTTGCAAAAAAATCATGTAAATCTAAATAAGAAAACATGTTCTGTAACTGCAAAAAAAACCATATAATAATTTCAACTTTCAGTATATTCAGAGGAAAAGGTCTTTCTAATATTTTTCTGTATCTAGCGAGTCTGCCGCCGACACTAAATCGTTGTTGATGGCCTTCATCGACCATGCCGCCCATCCCGCCGACCCACCATTGTTTGCCGCCGCCCACCACCAACTACATCAGCCTCCTCCACCCTCGGCCATCTCGTTCGATCCGGCCTACGCGATCCTACTAGGAAGCGAGTCGCTTGCTGCTTGCAGGCAGCCCGTGGGAAGGAGGGAGGCGTCGATCGTCATCGTGCCGATGAAGAAGCCAAGAGCACCAAAGGAAAGCAACCACAAGTGATATCGCGACTACTTCTTCCACCTTCACGATGACCCCGCTGATATCCTTCACGCCCACCCAGCAGACATCCTTCATGGAGATGCCATTGATCATGCCCACCTTCTCTCAGGCTTCAACATGTACAAGGCCAATGAGGTGAACGACCAAACACGGTTCTTTGGGTGCTCCTCGAAAAGATAAAAAAGTGATGCACCTACAGAATGCAAGATGAAGTTTGTCATTGATGGTGTCTCTGTGGGTGGTTCTTCGGGTGCTCTTCGGACATGGAGAAGTTTCTTTCGACTTCCTTTCTCAATCTGTTCAGTGCGCATAGCCATAAATGGATACTTAGGTTCCTTCCCATCACATACACAAAGACATTCGTAGCGACTAGTGAACACTCTGAATGTAACTTTCTGATAAATTTGTATGTTATGCGCTAGCCATGGGTGTTGCGTCGGCTCTGCGCTCTTGAACTCAAGTGTCTTGAAGAGATAGTCCAATTCCTTAATGAATGGGTTTTGAGGAAATTGGCTACACGGTTCTGAGCCACTCTGAACTATTTGTACTCAAGTTTATCCTCGGTGAATCCAGGACAATGCGTACAAATGCTCCTACTGAATAGCTGCACAACAATGCATTGTTTTCAATTTACATGAGTCAAAGACAGATCACCCCTAGCGCGACCAACTAATATGCACCTGAGTGATGAAATCTATCGCTCAACACTCTAGGATGAAATGCCACAAATTAACAACATATAGAGTCACCAAGTATAAGAGATTTGCTAGCTAGTTCCACAGCTTTCGTGTGGATTTCTTCTTTATAATCACCTCCAACTCAAATTTCCAATACATCTCATTCCTTCCTAGATCATCCTATATGACCATTTGTGCCAATCATTGTGCTCGGTATTATTACTCTTATCATACAGTTTTGTATTGTTCCCTAGCAACTAAACATGATCCAACTACATGGGAAAAGCTAGATATGTATAGGAGATTGGCGAGCAAAACGTTGTGTGTGGCCTGAACTTTGTATTCTCACCAAACATCGCATGACAATTGTCAGTGTCATTTAATTCTACTACGAGGTGGTGTACTCATTACACATCAATGTATGAGCAACCCTAAATTAGTACTGCTAGCAAACCATGAGAACAAAACCCCTCAGGAACTCCAGCAACAATGAAAACATACGTATTATTGATTGATTTCCAACTTGATATAGCAAAAGAAGGTAGGCCGTGAAATCAAACCCTCTGTGTAACTCAACAAAAATGTGAATGCAATATATTGTTGAATTATTAATTGATTGTTCATAGTGAAGCAGTGATCATCATACACAAAAAGACCATTCAAATTTTATGATGAATGGTTTGATGATTTCAATTCTTCATGGTTCTGCTCCGCAGAAAATCTGTAGTGGGTAGCTATATTTGCCAGACAAGTCACTAAGATGATTAGAGGGGGAAAATTGTTTTGCTGTTAGAAACTTAGTTTAATATTTCCTCTATTAATTTTTACATGGCATTCTAAGTCCATGCATAATAATTAAGGTTTAACATAAAATGACCGTCTTAAATCTTTCACATCCTCAAGATGATTCACACTGAAATGCAATCTTTGGGTTACCAAAATAAAAGAATCGTGTGTGCACAATAAAACCATCCAATAGGCCACCATTGCAAAGGGACCAATTAGTTGTTTGCATGGAATTTGTTTCCCTTGCATCTGTGTCCCATTGAAGTCTAGTTGGGATGATACATGGTTTGGATCATCCGTGCCGTGTTTGAGTGCTCACAAAGTGTCATGCTACATGACAGCAATACAAAATGTTTGATTGCATGTCTACGCTTTTCAAATACAACATGCGAATATTACATGTACAATGATGATTAATCTCATTTGTTGTTCACACACAATAAACTTATCCGCACCAGTACACTTTATCTATGAGTGTGTTGAAATATATTTTTTACAAAACAAGAGTTGTGTGAAATAATGAGACAAGAAGCTAGTGGTCAAAGAACATTTGAAATAGTCGATCATCTGAATTTACCATTTTATAAAATAACATGCACATACGAATCCGTTTGCACAGTTCGTCTACGACCATACAACACAAAAGTTATGTGAAACGTCAATGGGAAGATACTCCTCACAGAAAATTTTGAAATGGTTGATTGTGTGCGACGAATGCAACATGATTCCTCTAAAAAAGCTCAACACAAACACAAAATTGATGATTTACAATAAATGAAACTAGGAACCGGTCATGATAATTGAATCACGATGTCAATGTGCATATTTTCCATGTAGAGCTTGTCTCAGATCAAGGCATCACCGTGTAGATTAGAAGGGGTTATATGAAGAAAAATAAATAGGTGAAAAGAACATGAACCCGTACAAATCTACTTACCGGCCCACAGAGTAACAATCCACACCGTAAGATTTACCATGTGTGATTGGTGAAGGCCTTTTGAGTTTGCCCATGCCTAACTCAACGGAAACGTCCGCTTCTCAAAAGCGAACCTGAGAAGTTAAAAAACCTTGCTATGCATGTCTAAAATTTCTTGCAATCTATCGAACGGGTCAAATTTGGCTACTGAAAACCTGCATGAAGGGGATGTGGGCAACCAATCATGCCCATACGGAATTATTGAGTTCAGTTGACAACGATAACACTTCTTGCTAAAAGGTGGATTACGTGACCCAAAATTTATACCACGAAATTCATGCTCGAAATAAGTCTTCTATCATACAATATTTATGACACGCAAGTTACATAAATCACATATTATTGGTCCAATTGATGATCATAATCGAATCTTAAAATCTAAGGAAACTTTATAATGTTTGAAGAAAGTATAGAATGTCACTTGTATGAAGCTAAATCGATGCTTAAAATTCAATTTGGTTTTGAGGTTGAGAGATGGCATCACTACACGCATCTCTTGCTTACTAAACTTTTGGTTACTAATGCACATGTTCCATTCTATTTTTGCAGGAAATGAAGGCGGCCTCATACAAAAGTAACTAATAAACAATCAGATTAACAAATCATGTTTAACTTGTCGAGACATAGTTGTTGCGCGCCACTGCCTCCAACCTTGTCAAGGTGGTGGCAAAGCCCAGCGTGAAAGTGTGGCGGGTATTTTCTTCTTGGTAGAGAGGGACACACATATCGACCGACTTATACAATGGTGGCCACTAGCATTGCAAGATCGAGAGGAGTTTCAGGTTGTGTGTGGTGACTATCTTCGAAGGGCGCGCACCATGGTAATTTTAAGTGAAGTAATGGGCAGTTAAGCTTTTGGAAGTTACTCCCTTCGTTCACAATTATAAGATGTTTTAGCTTTTTTAGATGTATATAGACGTGTTTCAGTGTGTTAGTTCACTTCATTCAATATGTATATAGTTTATATTAAAATATCCAAACATCTTGCATTTGTGTGAAACGGGGGGATACTAATTAACCAGAAGACCACATGATGAAACAATGCCACAAAACAAGCATCAAGATTCATTGTCGTTCCACTTCCAAGAAGGACCAAATAGGTGAAGGAGTACTAACATGGCGAAGTATCACATCTAGGGTGTGTTTGGTTTGCGGATATGGTGGCATGAGACGAGTTGGTTCCATCCTTGCCTTCCATTCCAGTGTTTAGTTGATGGTGGAGCCGGAATCTGATCATCCTCATGCAAGGAATATACCCTCAATATGCTTCACCAAGTCATACCACAGAATCGGTGGAATCGCCTGGTTATTCATCTCTTTCTTGCTAGAAAAGAAAGATAAAACTCTCATTGTCACATGAAAGAGGTGAGTGGACTCAAATTCTTGTCATTCCTCCTCCAACCAAACAAATGGACCGAACCAACCCATGCCATTCTTTTTATCTCCAAACGAACACAAGGATGAAACCAACCCATGACTCAAGAATGGAACCATGCCATGCCATGCATTTTGATCCTCAAACCAAACACACCCCTATAGTCCAGTGCTCCTATTGGTATCACCAGAGGCTACAAAACTTTCTCCCAGTTGACATGGTCGGAGCAGTGGCTCCTTCTTTCATGTGATACTCCATGTGGCTATGCAACAACGAGGCTCCGCGCCCTGTCGCGTGCATGTATAATGTTGTGCCCACAAGTGAATCCATATAATTCGATCTTGGTGTTTGCTCATGACTTCACCATCTCCCCTTGATCGACGAGTACGTAAAGGTTTGACGAGTGGGGTGAAGAAATGTTGATTTGATCTGAGATCCTCGCCAATCAATGCACCATCGAGAGGAGGTTCAACGGTAACATGTGGTGACTATCTGCAGAATGATACCATGGTGGTTCAAAGTGAAGTAACGGGTAGTTCAAATCTTGGATGGGGCCCATCAAAATGGTGACTGCAAGACCACATGAAACGATTCCACAAAATCGTTCCGCTTCTTCTTGATGGCTGATGCCCTCCAGGATCATCTTGCTTGTCAACTTTAAGTTTGTGCCTTTGTTGGCAAGTCATTTATTTCTTCTATTAGCTCATTTGAAGGCAATTCAGTATCTACACTCTTGGCAAGATAGATTTTGCACTTAACCAGGTACACCAAACAGGGATGAAGCTTCTCTAATACGAGTAGCTGACATGTCAGACCGCTAGCAAGCTAGCCCACATATCAATGACCCCACATCAGATGGTTTTACGTTAGAGAATCTGTTTTCCAAAAGGAGTTGTTCAGCATTTACACTATTGACAGGATAAAATTTGCACTAAACCGAGTACACCAATAAAATGTTTATTTTCCAAGAGGTTTAGTTTAATGAAAAACTTCATATGGATTGCAATACAAATGGTTCTTTGGATAAATTTACCATGGGATACAATCCTACAAATCTTACACACACAAAAATACAATTCATAAATACATGAGTTGGTTTGCATTCAGTATTTCATAACTTTGCCTTCAAATATATCTAAATTTATTTAGATTGATCTATCGAAAATGGTACCACTAAAACTGTAAAAACATTATAATATAACATTACCTGATTAAAGATACATCCGGATACTATGTCAATATCTAAATTTTATCTCTTTATAAACCGAGGGAATACTTGAGAATTGAGATTCCAACTCTACAAAATCCCTGCAGAAATATTCAAACCAAAAGCCTTACAAGTTATAAAGGCGCTGCTGGACGCTTCCTCCCAGACAGGGGAGTACTCTGTTTCACCACACCTGGAGCACCATTTCCATTCGGAACGAAATGAACAAACGATGTGTAAGGAGGCAACCTTGATTCCCACGTAACCACATTGAAATCCCCCTGTGGCCTAATTCCAGGATCCATCACCAGATCCCCAAGCCTCACCCTCGGCAGCGATTCCCTTTCCACAGCAACCTCAGTGCGGCTGCTGCCACTGGCGCAGGAAGGCACGATGCAGAGTGGAGAATCCGTGGGATGCAAGACTAAGTCAGTAACATCTACCTGGTGGCGTCTCTGGGCAAGGACCTTTGGGTGCTCTCCAAACATGGAGAAGTTCCTCGCGAGTACCCTTCTCAGCCTGCTCAGCATGCAGAGCCAGAAATGGACGCTTAGGCTCCTCCTCATCATGTCTGCAAACAGATTTGCAGCGGCGAGTGAGCATTCAGAATGGAATTCCCTGGCCAACTCGTCTGCTATCCGCGCTAATCGCGGGTGTTGTGCCGGGTTCATGCTCCCAAACGCCAGTGTCTTGAAGAGGTAGCTGAACTCCTCATATGACATGGTGTTGAGGAAGATTGGCTCCACTGTTCCGAGTTGCTCCATACTTTTAAGCCGGCTGATGATGATCACTTTGCTTTCACTGTCCATGCTCGCCACGACTGAGCATAACTTGGCCCAATACTCCTGCTCGACATCCGAGACAAGCTCAACAACCACCAGTGTCTTCCCTGACATGAGACAACCATGGTCTGCGAACCTACGAAAGGAATCTCCATTCAGGTGCAGAATCGAAGAGAAGTGCGAGCGGACCCTCTCATCCTTGCATACATGGGCGACCAGGGTCCTCTTCCCGACTTCACGAGCACCGATGATCGGAAGGACAGACGGCGCACCACCATCAGGAGAGTTGCGCCGCAACATGAAGTTCAGGAGCTTTTGTTTCTCGGTGTGGCGTCCAAACATGATATTTTCGTTGTAGAGATACGCATCGTATGGTCGGTGCAGCATAGGATCACATCCACCCAAAAGAACAACAAACTCTGTCATGCCAGCGACTACATCCTCCAAGCTCTCCAACACGCCCTGCAAGTCGACGAGGTGTGTGGTCTTGTTCTTTCTAGCACTTCCATGAGCCATTTGAAGACGTTTGGGAGGAGATGGGTTGTGAACCTCCCCCTCCTCCTCCATGGAATCTTCAAGTGACATGTACCGGAACGCCCCTAGTGCCCAGTAGCCTCTGTACATGGCATCCGCGAGCACGTCGAGCTGCACCAGCATCCCGGAGTTGATGATGTATCGCCCGTCCGCCTCCTCGACGACTGTGCAGGCTCTCAGGAGCAGCTGCTGCAGCCTCTTCAGCTGCTTCTCTTCGGAGTGCGCGCGGCTCGAGTGGTACTTGTTGGCGAGGAAGGAGACGAATCGGCTCACTAGTTCACCTGCTACTGAAGATATGGCAAGCTCCATCTTCAGATATGGCTGAGGGTCCAAGGGAGGGAAGGAGGCAGGTGGAACTGCAGATTGCTGGGTATGTGATGTCCTGCACGTCAAAATGGCCGGGTGTTGCACATGGAGAGACTTTTCGTTGCCACTTGTGGTGTGAATTAATCAACCCATAACTCGTGGATACGATCCCACGTGGATTTATACTAGTCCTCACTTCTGGAAGGGCACCTCACCTGATCTTTTCATGCGCCACGGAAAGATGATGGTGAATTCAAAGTCTTCGATCTGCTCACTAAGTCTGGAGCATGGACGAACAGGGGAACAGCTGCCATCCATGAACACAAGGAGGAGTATCATACTTGTCTAGGCCTCCTGTTCTTCTCTCTGCAGGAAAAATATCCACTAACCTCTCACTATAAAAACAGGTTCCTGTCCCAGACACCAACTGTGAACCTGATACACCAATGACTTATACCACTTCCCTCATACAGCACCTACCCTAGGCCATCTCAAGATGGATCTTGCCATATCCGCTGTCGCGGGTGATCTCGCCAACCATCTCGTCTCTTTCTTGACGAGCAAGTACGCAGTTCACACGTGCTCGGAGGAGAAGATGGAGAGGCTACAACAGCTCTTGCTGAGAGTTGGCATGGTCATCGAGGAGGCGGACTCGCGATACATCACCAACTCCTGCATGCTCATACAGCTGAAGACGCTGGGTTTTCGAGATTTGCTGTCCAACGAGACCCCGACGGCCATATGGCCGTCGGCATAGTCTATGCCGACAGTTTTCTGAGCTATGCGTACGGCTTTTGCCGTAGGCAACTAAGCAGTTTGGCGTAGTGCTTTGCCTTCAAATATATCCAAATTTATTTAGATTGTTCTAGTGAAAATGGTACCACTAAAACTGTAAAAACATTACTATAATATAACATTCCATGATTAAAGACACATCCGGATACTATATCAATATCTAAAATTTATCTCCTTATAAACCGAGGGAGTACTTGAGAATTGAGATTTCAACTCTACAAAATCCCTGCAGAAATATTCAAACATTGAGGCACCGCTGGACGCTTCCTCCCAGACTGGGGGGTACTCTGTCCCCCGACACCTAGAGCACCATTACCATTCGGAACGAAATGAACAAATGATGTGTAAGGAGGCAACCTTGATTCCCACGTAACCATATTAAAATCCCCTTGCGGCCTAACTCCAGGATCCATCACCAGATCCCCAAGCCTCACCATCGGTAGCGATTCCCTATCCGTCGTAACCTCAGTGTGGCTGCTGCCACTGGTGTCGGAAGGCACGGTGCGGAGCGAAGAAGCTTCGGGATGAAAGATTAAGTCCGTAAAGTCTATCTGATGGCGTCTCTCGACGAGCAACCTCGGGTGCTCCCCGAACATGGAGATGTTCCTCTCAACGACCCTTCTCAGCCTACTCAGCATGCTGACCCAGAAACAAAGGTTCAGATTCCTTCTCATTATGTCCGCTAACATGTTTGCAGCGGGGAGTGAGCAATCCGAATGTAATTCCCTGGCCAAAGTGTCTGCTATCCGCTCTAACCGAGGGTGTTGTGCTTTGTTCGCGCTCCCGAATGCGAGTGTCTTGAAGAGGTAGCTGAACTCCTCGTATGACAGGATGTTGAGGAAGACTGGCTCCACTGTTCCGAGTCGCTCTGTACTTTTAAGCCAGCTGATGATGATCACTTTGCTTCCACTGTCCATGCTTGTTGCTACGGTTGAACGGAACCTCGCCCAATCCTCCTCGTTAACCTCTGAAATAAGCTCAACAACCACCAGTGTCTTCCCTGACATGAGACTACCATGGTCTGCGAACCTACGAAAGGAATCTCCATTCAGGTGCAGAATCGATGAAAAGTGTGAGCTGACCCTCTCATCCTTGCATACATGAGCGACTAGGGTCCTCTTCCCAATTGTAGGAGCACCGATGATCGGGAGAACAGCCGGCGCACTACCATCAGGAGAGTTGTGCCGCAACATGAAGTTCAGGAGCTTTTGCTTCTCGGCGTGGCGTCCGAACATGATGTTGTCGTTGTAGAGATACGCATCGTATGGTCGACGCAGCATAGGATCACATCCACCCAAAAGAACAACAAACTCCATCATGCCAGCAACCACATCCTCCAAGCTCTCCAATGCACCCTGCAAGTCAACGAGGTACATGCCCTTGTTCCTTCTAGGAGTTCCATGAGCCATGCGAAAACGTTTGGGAGGAAATAGGTTGCGATCCTCCCCCTCCTCCCCCACGGGAGTGGTCTCTTCGAGTAAGATGTACCTGGACGCACCTAGTGCCCAGTAGCCTCGGTACATGGCGTCCGCGAGCATGCTGAGCTGTGCCAGCATCCCGGAGTTGGTGATGTACCGCCCGTCCGCCTCCTCCACGACCGTGCGAGCTCTCAGGAGCAGCTGCTGCAGCCTCTTCAGCTGCTTCTCTTCCGAGTGTGCGCGGCTCGAGTGGTACTTGTTGGCGAGGAAGGAGATGAATCGGCTCACTAGTTCACCTGCTACTGCAGATACTGCAAGCTCCATCTTCAAATACTCCAGTGGATAGGTGCTAGGGTCCGAGAGAGGGCCGAAGACAGGTGGATATTGCAGACTGCTGGGTGTGTGTGCTGTCCTGCACTTCAATATGGCAGGGTGTTGCACATAGAGAGACTTTTCATTGTCATTTGTGGTGTTAATTGATCCAACCATAACTTGTGGATACTATTTTACGTGGATTTAGACAAGTCCTGACTTCTGGAAGGCCACCCCACCTCTGCGCCACGGAAAGATGATGGTGAATTCGAGTCTTGAAAAGAATCTAAGCAAGAAATGAAGACGGCGACAGCTGAATGTATTACCTTAGGCAGACGGCAGTTCGGACAACCGAGTGCAATCGCTTGGCCAACAAGATCTTGACGAATTGAAGTGTTTGTTCGCCTCTGCAATAAGCTCAAATTAACTAGGAAGAAAAATTACAAATGGCACATCGGATGTCATAGTCGTTCTTTGAAATGTGATGCAGTTGCTGCCGTAGGCATCATTGTCTAGTTTGTCCATCTCTTTGTTCACACAGCAGGAAAAATATCCGCTCACCTCTCACTATACCAGGAAAAGGCTGATACACCAATGACTTATACCAGTATACCACTTCCCTCATACAGCACCTAGCCTAGACCATCTTCAGATGGATCTTGCCATGTCTGCTGTGGCAGGTAACCTCACCAACCATCTCATCTCTTTCCTGAAGAGCAAGTACCCAGATCACACGTGCTCGGAGGAGAAGGTGGAGAGGCTACAACAGCTCTTGCTGAGAGTTGGCATGGTCATCGAGGAGGCAGACTCGCGATACATCACCAACTCCTGCATGCTCATACAGCTGAAGACGCTGGCGGCAGCCGTGTACCGAGGCCACCATGCGCTCCACACCACCAAGTACATGAAACATAAGGACGGATTGGTACGCAACTCGTCCGCCTTATCTTCTTACAAACGTTCTCGTACAACCATTAGTGGTGCAGCACACAGGGTTTTCAGCTCAGTATTACAAAGAGCACTGCAAGACTTAGAGGCCGGAGTTGCTAACATGGCGGAGTTTGTCCTTCTTTTGGGCGGATGCGAGCGCATCTCCCATAGACCCTATGACACATATCTTTACACTGACAACTTCATTTTTGGTCGCCATGTCGAGAAGCAGCAGATAATCAGGTTCTTGCTACACCACGACACCCCTGGTTTTCCGGCAGTGCTTCCGGTCATTGGTGACGCTGGAGTTGGGAAGAAAACCCTTGTCGCCCATGTATGCGGCCATGAGAGGGTGCGCTCTCACTTTTCTATGATTTCGCACCTGAACGGAGATGACGACCTTTTCACTGTGGCTGACCATGAAAGACTGTCAGGGAGGATATTGGTGGTTGTTAAGTTTGTTTCAGATGTAGATGAAGATGACTGGACAGCACTTTGTCATTCTATCATGAACATGGACAGAGGAAGCAAAGTGATAATCTTGGGTCGAAGCCCATGCTTGGAGAAGTTTGGAACCGTCAAGCATGTTTCTCTGAATCCCCTGGCATCAGAGGAGTACACATACCTGTTCAAGGCACTCACATTCGGAAGTGCGAACCCAGCGGACCACCCGCGATTAGCAGCTATGGTGGAGGAGTTCAGTATGCTGCAGGGAGGGTCACTCAGCTCGGCGAATGTGCTCGCAGATGCACTGAGGAAAAACCTGAGTGCCCATTTCTGGCTGCACAGGTTAAAGGGGGTCAGAGATTCTGCGAAGAAGAACATCTCTTGCTTTGGCGCCCATCCACAGGTGCTTTTCGACCGAGGTCATCCGTTTCATGTGCTCGGCCGCTACATTCTATGTCTTGCTGCGCCCTCGCGCCTTGTAGAGTCTGCTAGCGGTGTGGCTGATTTTCCGGAAGAGGGTCTGCCCAGGGTCATGTTTGGGGACTTACTAGCAGCAGAAGGCCACGTTGCTTTACCCAGGGGAGATTTTAGGCTGGTTTCATGGGAATCGAGGCTGCCGCCTTACACTTCATTTGCTCCCTTGGTGCACTCTGTTCCAAGTTGCGTCGATGATAGGCCCGAAACACCCTTGTCAGGGAAGAAGCGGCCAGGTCTGTTTGCCTGATTTTATGTAACGATGTATTCGTGTTGCATTTTGCAAGACTTTAGGAGTTGTGCATCTACTGAAGCATGCGAATTTAGCGGACCACAAGAGAGAACCAATGCAAGAACAGAAAATTAGTTGCAGCATTCTTACAAGATGGGGAACCGTACGCTGACCTGGGTGGCGCTGCAGGTCAGAAGGCTCCTAACGTTGATTCTGGCCTTAGGGCTCAGGGTCATTTCATCGAACACCTTCCGAGCATCAGAGCAGAGCGGCGCCACCTTGCTCGCAGCATCCTACCTTCCTGCACAGACTGAGAGAAGGAGAGTGTAACCCCCCGGACGCCTCAATATTGCGGTGCGCTCTCAGCTCTCTCGCGCGACGCGGATGAATGGATGATCTACGCCATCTCCGCGCCAGTGTTCCCCCAGTCGCCATGTTCGACGATCTTCGCCAGATGAAGGGTCGGCGGGGGAAGTAAACTCATGTCTAACATATTTTTATCATTATAAGTGTTTTATCGATTTCTCTGCAAATCGATGCGTACAACTAAGGCTGCTTTCGTAACTACAGTAAAATTTTATGAAGTATCCGAGGAATACTATAGTTTTTTAGAAATCATAGTTATTGAAACTTTGAGGTGTTTGATTCAAAGATTAAAATCACGGGATACATGATTTAGCGGCAGCCTCTTCCGAAAGCTATATCGGCCGCCATAGTTGGCAATCGCGGCAAATAGCGACAACGTTTTAGGCAGTTAATTTCTAGAGGTATTTGCTAATTTTAGAGCTGTATCAAGGGATTCGTGGATGATTTCGCGGCGGCAAATAGCGTAGCAGCGAGGCTACCAGGTAGTTATAGCGCAGCTATATCGGCAACTTAGCGGAAGATTTAAATTCGTGGTTTGACATTTAAGAAAAAGGTCCTTACCATTTTTTATAAACTGGAGAAGAAAAATAGCACTTTTAAAAACTGATTTATTCCTTGCATATGAAATGGAATATTAAGGCTGCGTTTTAGAAGATAATTAAGTTAGTATAAATATTTAAGGAATACTATGGTTTTCTCATATATCATAGTTTTTAGAACTTTGATGAGGTGTTTGGTTTACACTAGTAAATTTGCACGTGCAACGCACGTATAATCCTAGGAAAAAACTTAGACATGCATTTTGTATTGAGACGTTCAATCTATTTTGGAGAACACTCCTCTAATAATTATTTGTGTCATTCTTCACCCCATATATCTGCAAGTTTAATTTGCTCTATTTTATGAATAATGAAAAGTTTATTTTCCTCCATTTTATATATGTGCCAGATTCAATCATCCTTGGATTTGCCAAATTGGAATAGTATTAAACAATGAATTGATGTTATTACATTTCGTTCGTGAATGATTACCATACATATTTCTATGCCTATGCCTAGTACAAACTTGATAAACACATCATATGAATATGATTAACTAAAATACATTTAATTAGTACCATGAAAGATAAACTTTTTCAAGAATTTAATAATAGGAAAAGCAAGCGGCTAGATCAACTTCGCATCAACCATAATTATGGCTCTCAAAAATATATTTTTTTTAATCATAGAGATCAATGTGGCTTCCTTGGATATATAGCTCCAGATTGTCCATGTTCAAAGCAATGACACTTGTATCTGGGCACATTCCATCCAAATTACATATATGCAAATTGTAGCGAAATCAATCATTTGGATAGTGTTGTGTGCACATTGAGATTATAAACAGAATGAACATAACAAATGTCAAACCATAATTCATCTTAGATTGCATCATGAAAACAAATATAATGTTTTAACTTATATATAAATTAATGTAAGTGTGTATTAGAGTTGAATAAATATAAGAATAGTCTTTTACCTAAAGCTGTGTTTTGTAGAGAATATGTTAAAAAATGAACCCCTCTTGATCAAGAATTGGCACATGTAGATACAGTTTCACTTCACCCGAATTTGCATGTACTATAACCAAAACCAACGCACATCATAATATACAAGCCAATGGCTCCAATTCCAAGGTCCAAGATGAAAAGAATAGTTGGTTAGCTCTCTGATAGGAAGCAATGTCAGCTCCACATGGGTTAATAGTACTATTCGTTTATCTATCCGATTATGGTCAATCAGAATTTGTGTGAGTTAATTTCAGAAGTGAAGAAACTGGCTAAAATATGTACATGACAACATAAAAAATATAATTGCACAAGGCTGACGGGAGAAATATGAAAAATTATTCGAATGCAAGGCTGGTTTCTAAACTGAAACATGTAAGACTCGCAAGGCTTTCCTAATACGTATTGTCTGTAGTGCAAATAGAGTTACCTCTTTTCTGCCCAAAAAAACTTTGTATTCATGTATGTAGGAACAAGATGACATCTATGTCCTTAACATGACCTCAATGGCATGTACTGCCTTACCTATGTGCCCTCTACCACAAACAGAAGCCGAATGAATGGTCCTAAGGAAAAACAAATAGGGAGATTCTAACGATTCTTAAAGGAATTGGAGTAGTTTTTGACAAGGTTGTCATTCACAACAAGAAATAATTAGAGCAGTGTCATATATATACTATGATTAATTATGTATTTCTAGATTGTAAGTTGTTTACCATATATATGTTTGTATGCACCTAGCCACACTTAAAACATTATTCCTATTGTACACACTACGAAGCTATGAATGTTGTTTCTGAACCTCCACTGTTACTGCAAGACCATAATCATATGTCAGTAAAAACGTGACTTCGTGTTCATGATAATTAGGAACAAGTTCTAGAAATGTGAAGTGTCTTCATAGAGCTGGTACAAAGGCATCTCAAGTTGTGTCTGTGACTAACAGATGCCATAACTCTCTCACTATCTTTCCACTTTCAGCGTAAAGAGCTTCAGAAGACATCGGTCCTAAAGAAGCTGTGACCAGCCAGTCTGTTAAGGATGTGGTGCAAAGCATGGTGGATGTTGACTTGTGAGAGAGAAAATATGTACTTATACAAGTATTTTTGTTTACCAGTTATTGCTGAATTTCTTATTTGTTTCTGTAGCTTGGACATGAAATAAATAATTGGATTGCCTAAATAGTTATGTAGCCATTCTACCTAAAATTTAGTACGGAGAGTATCAATTAAATGAGGCTCGTCATCCAATTCAGTTAAATTCTTTGTTAGTTTAGATGAACATGCTCCAGTGTATGACAGACAAAATTAATAGAAATCACATAACCTCTGTGTATGACGAAACATGCTACTTCAGACGAACAACCAGTTCAGTTGAGATCAAATGAACTTAATCAATGAATTAGCAAGCACCTAAATGAACTTAATCAATAATGATTGCTTACGAAAGGATTCGTTGCTGGAAAAGCTTCCCGTTGGCGGAGGCCAATCACCGAGGCCGGGCAGTAGCGCAGGAGGCATCGGCCAGTCGCGAAGGCTGGGCAATGGTGCAGGAAGTGGGGCCAGTCGCGGAGGCTGGGCAGTGGCGCACGCGACGGCCAGGCGCGGATGTCGGGCGCGGGAGACGGATCGCACAGGCTGGGCAGAGGCGCAGGATGCAGCCGAGGCGAAGGGGTGGCCTGGCGGCAGTGGGACGAAGGAGGGTCGAGGGGAAGTTGTTCTGGCTGTCTCGCCTACCGACGGGGATGGGGCGGCGGCGGTCTCGCTTGCTGGCGGATATGGGGCGGCGACAGATGCAGAGTCCGCAGGGAGAGGAAGAGGGTGGGATAGATTAGCGGGAGTTAGATTAGATTAGCTGAAGAGTTTTCTTTTGCGGGATAGATGCGTTGTGGCGTGTTGTGCCTGCCGCCGCTAAACATGGACGAATCGTCATCCGTTAGATATAGATAGCATTCAACGGACGTAATTGATTGGATCAGCACCTCTGGTGCTTTTTATATTAGTAGTAGATAAATACCATAGTTTTATAAATAATACTATTTTCAATATCATAGTTTTTTTAAGTATTTAAGAAAGGTTTCTTAACCATTCCTTTCTAAACTGAAGAAGAAAATCTCTGTTGAGTTTGTTTTCTGTGATGTCGTCTCGAGCTGACGTCTCTGGTCGTCGTGTCGTGGGTTCCCACGGTTGCCTCGGTCACGATCTCTGTTGTGGTCGTGGTGGTTGCAGCGGCAATTGTCGTCGTTGTCGTCATCGTCAGGTGAGCTTGGGTCTCTATTAGGTGTCTGTTCGTGGGTCTTTCTCCGTACGCTCGCTTTTTTTACGCTGAAGCGGCGATTGCGTCATTCATTAGTTCGAGTGCACTTGCAGCGTTGCGGTGTGCCTCCTCTTTTTCTCCGGTTTGTGCGCAGTGGAGATAAGTTTTTGCGGCGATGAGTGCTTCGGATGGTGTGAGTTGTTCTTCCTCTTCTTCGTCCTCGTCCTCGAGTCTAAACGTGTCGTCTAGATTGCGGGTGACTATCTCTTTGTCTTTTCGGCGTAGGTTGTTGAATCTGGACCTGCGCTAGTGAGGTGATCCGTGGTCGGAGGAGTCATCCGAGGGCTCCGAGGGTGCTTGGCGCCTGGCATTCGACTCATCCACGACTCGTCGGCGTTTCTCCAGCTCTAGTCTTATTCGTCTGTTTTTATTTGTGATGTCACTTGTTAACTTATTGTACACCCTGAGTTCATCGTGTGTTGTGTCTTGTGGTAAGAGCCGGTCGCGATTTACTGCGTTTTTTTAGCCTGTCCATTGCCTCTCTGGTCAGGATAATTCTTTCTGTAGGTTCATTTTCGCTTTGAAGCTGAAGCTGAGGCGATGCACATACTGCACTCGGGTTGATCGTCCTCCTGGCCAGCTCTTCCTGTGTTATCGTCGAGCGGGGCACCTATGCGGTTTCTTCCTCTTCTCTTTACAACTTTTTGTGCTGTGGACTCGAGTGCGCCTAGGGTGATTGTTGGTGGTTCGTCATGGTCGGATGCACTGTTTCTGTCGACTGCGCCGGTTCCTCCATAATTGTCGAGGTCAACCGTTTCCCCCTATCATCTGAGGTTGGAGGGTCGGTGTCTACCATGTACACCTGGAACGGTGTACTGCTTCCTGGTTGCGTTGATTTGTTGTTGCAGCTCTTTCGGCCGATTGTTTTGTTCTTGTTGTTGGGATGTCCCTGCAGACCGGGCTGAGGCGGGAGGCACGGATTTTCTATTTTTTTATTTTCTTTTTTGGTTTTTGGTTTGTTTAATTTTTCTTTTTTTCTTTTTTTGTTAATACATTGTGAAATAATATTATGGACTTTTTTCTTGCATATGGTGAAATTTTGTAATATAGTGACTTTTTGTAATATACATGTCAACGCAGGTGCTCCAAGCCTTTAGATGATACCATGATACAAACCTTTGTCCTTCGTTGGATCCAACGGTCGTGAGACATTGTCTTAAAATTTCGCTAAAAGCCCTCAACAAATCTGGTATTTGCGCATAGATCAAGCACCTTGTCTCGTGACCATTGAATCGGAGATCCGACGGTTCATGACAGCTCGTATCACGGTAGCACGTAAGAGGTTTGGTAGCACCTAATACTTTCTCGTCAACGCCCTATGTGCTGTCTGTTGTCTTTGCGTCACACCGTCATCGCTACTCCCTCCTCGCGCGGGCACAACTCTGTGGATTCTCATTATACGATGCCGTTGTGGCATGGCAGCATAGCATCGCCTCGCCGGGATTCTCATTACACGGCGCGCAGGTCAGGCCCTCACGCAAGCTTCGTCATGGCTACTCTCTCCTGCCATCCGACGATTGTGTGTCACTGCCGCACTCTGTCGCGCCGCTCCGGTGCCCGGAAGCTGTTCGACGAAATGGCCGTGAGCTCGGGACAGCCGACGATGTGGGAGAGACAGTCTCCGGCGCCTACACCGGCGCCCGGATGTTGTTTGGCGAAATGGCCCTGAGGCCAACACCTTCTCGAGAGAGCCGATCATGTGAGGTCAGTGTGCTATTGCGTTGGTTCTCTCTTGTCAAATACCGTCTACAAACTGGCAGTTCTTGCCTGATTTGGCTAGCATTTGATTGGCTGACTCAACCTTTTGTGAGGGGCATTTTCATTTCTTCATGTAGTATACCCATTTTATGCAGGCCATACTGCCAGGACAAGCCTTCCTGAAAAGAAAAGACTCCAATAATGTTGGTCAACGAAAGCTGCTGGGCAAAGCGAATGACTCCAAAGTCGTAATCATCCAGATTAGGTGCGATGCCCTTCCAGGACATTCTTTAACAAACAGGAGCCTGGAGGTGGAGTGGTTCACAACGCAACCGAACCGGTGATATGGTATTTTCAGCACGCGTCCCTTTCCTGTTGGCAATAAGAGATTGAACACCATGAGCCTGCAATTTCCAGCCCGCCTCCTGCCCTCTCTTGGACTCCTTAGCTGGTAAGCACTGAGAAGTCTGAAGATGGAGCTCGCCATATCTGCAGTAGCAGGTGAACTCGTGAGCCGATTCGTCTCCTTCCTCGCCGACAGGTACCGCTCGAGCCACAGCGCGCAGTCGGAACAGAAGCAGCTGAAGAGACTGCAGCAACTGCTGCTGAGAGCCCGCACGGTCGTCGAGGAGGCGGATGGCCGATACATCACCAACTCCGGGATGCTGGCGCAGCTTGACATGCTCGCGGGCGCCATGTACCGAGGATACTGGGCTCTAGGGGCCTGCGGGTACATGTCGCTGGAAGAGACAGAGACTACAACCATGTTGGGGGAGGAAGAGGTTAGCAATTCATCTCCTTCCAAACGTCTTCGCACGGTTCATGGCCGTGCTGGTGCTAGAAAGAACAAGGCCATGTACCTCGTCGACTTGCAAGCTACACTGGAGAGCTTGGAGGATGTTGTCGCTGGCATGACAGAGTTTGTTGTTCTCTTGGGTGGATGCGACCGTATGCTGCGCCGACCATATGATGCCTACCTTTTCAATGACAACATCATGTTCGGACGCCACACCGAAAAGCAGAAGCTCCTGAACTTTGTGTTGCAGCACAGCTCGAACTTGCCTTGTGGTGTGCCGGCTGTTCTCCCGGTCATCGGTGGTCCTGCAATTGGGAAGAGGACCCTGGTCGCCCATGTATGCAAGGATGAGAGGGTCAGCTCACACTTTTCATCGATTCTGCACCTGAATGGAGATTCCTTTTGTAGGTTCGCAGACCATGCTAGTCTCATGTCAGGGAGGATACTAGTAGTTGTTGAGGTTGTTTCAGAGGTTGATGACGAGGATTGGGCCAAGTTCTGCTCAACCGTGGCAAGCATGGACACTGGAAGCAAGGTGATCATCATCAGCCGGCTTAAAAATACAGAGCGACTCGGAACCATGAAGCCTATCTTCCTTGATACCCTGTCATACGAGGAGTTCAGCTACCTCTTCAAGACACTCGCATTCGGGAGCACGGATCCGGCGCAACACCCCCGGTTGGCAAGGATAGCAGACGAACTGGCCAGGGAATTCCGGACGGAATGGTCGCTCGTCGCCACGAACATATTTGCGGACGTGATGAGTAAGAATCTGGATGTCAGTTTCTGGCTCGGCATGCTGAGTAGGTTGAGAAGATTGGCCGAGAGGAACATCTCCATGTTTGGGGAGCACCCGAGGTTGCTCATTGAGAGACACCATCAGATCGACGTTACGGACTTTGTCTTGCATCCTTCTGCTCCTCCGCTCCGCATCATGCCTTCCTGCTATAGTGGCAGCAGCTGCACTGAGGTTCCGCCAGAGAGGGCATCGCTGCCGAGGGTGAGGCTTGGTGATCTGGTGATGAACCCTGGAGTCCGTCCACACGGAGATTTCAATGTGGTTTCATGGGAATCAAGGTTGCCTCCTTATACTTCCTTTGTTCATTTCGTTCCAAATGGAAATGGCGCTCCAGGTGTGGCGGAACAGAGTACTCTGTCTGGGAGGAAGCGTCCAGCGGTGTCTGTGTAAGCCCTTTTGATTCGAACTATTTCTACAGGGACTTTGTAGAGTTGGAATATCTAGTACTCCCTTAGTGCATAAATAGTCAATATTTAGATGTTGACATTGTCTCCGTATGTATCTTTGACTTTTATGTTTAATCATGGAATTTAATATTAGAAGAAATTTATCACTACTTTGATGATTAGTATTTTTCCACTCACGAACCGAAATAATGTTGGATATATGTCTTGTCAAAACTTAGAAAATGCTCAATGCAAGCCTTCTAGGGAGTCAAGAATTAATGAACAATAAATTTTTCTATTTGGAAGAAGTTTGATTTGTAGGATTGTACCTGATAGGAATTTTTTCAAAGAATACTTTGACTGCATTTCATATAAAGTTTTCCGTTCATTTAAACCTCTTGGAAAAAAAAATTGTGCACTCAAAACAGCCCTTATGAAAAGTCTATTCGGCCAAGAGTGCGGAAGCTGAACAGATGAACCAAATCAAAAACAACTTGTCAAGAAAGGTAAAAAATCAAAATCGTCAAGCAAGATGATTGTCGAGGACATCATGAAGAAGTGTAATGTCTAATCGAGGCTTGTGTTGTGGCATCAGGACCAAACTAATGGTGACTTCTCCCTAGACGGACATCGGTGGGAGTGGGGTTAGGGGGCCGCGGGATCAAGGGGGGATAGCGGCCACGAGGAAGTATTTATCACACAATACATAATGTGATACTTTTTTGATAAAATTAAAGTCCAAGAGTCTCAAGTGGTTGAGCCGCATATCTCTGTAAGTTAATGGAAAGGACTGATGGCTCGCCTATAAGTTACTAGCTTTTCTCCATGGAATCATAGAGAAAATACTAGGTGGTTGATTGAGAAAGCGGCCGTGAGAAACATTATCTGGCATCAAACAATAAGGGTGATTCACCAGGAATGGGACGCACCAGGAATTCGGGGTGTACGCCCAAGATCAGTTATCCTGATTGATCTTGGATAAGTCTGATGGTTATGTGGCGGCTGGCGTTGTGAGGCTCTCTGCTAGGTTAGCTGCTTAGGCTAAGTTTTGTTCAGCTTCCAAAGCTGATTTTAGCTGTGAAAAAATCGAAAGCTAGCAGACGGTAAAATTTGCACAACAGATTACTACACAGCGAAACACAGTGTTTCGGAAACTGCAAGGCGAGGCTGCCCTTTGGGTGCAGGCGGGAAGAAGAAGGGTGCAAGCTCTCGTTTACATTCCTAGAGAGCCTGATTAGGTGTGCTGTAACTCCTGGATGCTCCCTCCCTCTTCTCCTTTTTCCCTTTTTTAGTTTCTTGCTGTTCTTCACCGAGTGTACCCAGCTAAGCCTGGTTTTGTACCACTATCCCCCCCTATACGCAATGAAAGCCGTCCAAACTGCATTTCGTCAAAAATTACTACACAGCAGCAACTTCTGTGCAGTGCAAACCTTCCTGAAAAGAGAAGAACATGGTCAGGGAAAGTTGCTGAGCAAAGAGAAAACGACTCCAAAGTCATCATCATCTTTCCGTGGTGCATGAAAAGATGGGGTGAGCTGCGCTTCCAGGGCAGTCTGGGTCAGCGTGGAATCCTATTTTTCCACAAGCTGGAGGTGGAGTAGTTCACAACGCAATCGGTCGTATTTTTCAGCACCTCCCCCTTGACCCCTTCCCCTTTGGCAATAAAAAGTTGAACACCATAATAAGTCTACAATTTCCACCAGCCTACTACTGCCTTCTCCTGGACTCCTTGATAGCTTAATGAATTATCATTCTTCGATTGCAGGAACTGAAGATGGAGCTCGCCATATCTGCAGTAACAGGTGAACTTGTGAGCCGATTCGTCTCCTTCCTCGCCGACAAGTACCGCTCCAGACGCCGTGCACAGTCGGGAGAGAAGCAGCTGAAGAGGCTGCAGCAACTGCTCCTGAGAGCCCGCATGGTGGTCGAGGAGGCAGATGGCCGATACATCACCAACTCCGGGATGTTGGCCCTGCTCGACATGCTTGCGGACGCCATGTACCAGGGCTACTGGGCACTAGGGGCCTTCGGGTACATGTCACTCAAAGAGACAGAGACCGCTCCCCACAAACGTCTTCGCACGGTCCATGGCAGTGCTAGGAAGAACAAGGCCACGTACCTTGTCGACCTCCAGGGCGCTGTGGAGAGCCTAGAGGATGTCGTTGCCGGCATGACGGAGTTTGTTGTTCTTCTGGGTGGGTGCGACCGTATGTTGCGCCGACCTTACGACGTGTACCTCTACAACGACAACATCATGTTCGGACGCCACACCGAGAAGCACAAGCTCCTGAACTTTCTTCTGCAGCATAGTTTGAGCTCTCCTGGTGGTACCCCGGCTGTTCTCCCGATCATCGGTGCTCCTGAGGTCGGGAAGAGGACCCTGGTCGCCCATGTATGCAAGGACGAGAGGGTCAGCTCACAGTTCTCTTCGATCCTGCACCTGGATGGAGATTCCTTTTGTAAAATCTTAGACCATGGTAGCCTCTTTCCAGGGAAAATACTGGTAGTTGTTGAGCTTGTTTCAGAGGTTGACGAGAAGGATTGGGCCAAGTTCTGCTCAGCCATGGCAAGCATGGACAGTGGAAGCAAGGTGATCATCATCAGCCGACTTAGAAGTTCAGAGCGGCTCGGAACCGTGGAGCCAATCTTCGTCAACACCTTGTCATACGAGGAGTTCAGCTACCTCTTCAAGACACTCGCATTCGGGAGCGCGGACCCAGTTCAGCTTCCGCGTCTGGCACGGATTGCAGATGAACTGGGCAGGGAGTTACAGTCGGGATGGTCGCTCGTCGCTACAAATATGTTCGCGGATGTAATGAGAAGGAATCTGAATGCCGGTTTCTGGCTCTGCATGTTGAGCAGGTCGAGAAGAGTAGTCGAGAGGAACTTCTCTCTGTTCGGGGAGCATCCCAGGTTCCTCGTCCAGAGACACCACGAGATAGATGTTACAGACATTCTCTTGCATCCTGCTTATATTGTTGAGTTTATTCATGATCCTACTGAAAATTATTATGAGAAGGGAACATATTCTTATAGATATTTCAATAATATCAAGTTTCCTCTCTTTATGTTGAAAGCTTTGAAGTTGCACTTATTTTGCCTTCCTATGTTAATATCTTTATGCTTCAATGAGTTTTTCCTCTACAAGATCCCTTTGCATAGCAAGCATGTTAGACTTAAATGTGTTTGTTATTTGCTTCTTGATGCTCTCTTTTGTTCTTCAACTCTTATTCCTTATTCCTATGAGAGCATCATTAAAATCTTAAGCTTATCTTTATGGCTATAAAGAAAGAGCTCTAGGGAGACAACCCTTGTTATCTTTAGTTTGAGTTTTTAGTTTCAGTTTTTAGTGGTCTTGATGATTATTACTACTGTAGCAACATCATTGTATCTTTATTTTCAATCTTTGTGCCAAGTCTAGTCTCCGATTGCAAGAAAGTTCAAAAGTTGTGACATGTTGTCCAGAAAACAGATTCTGTCCTTGGACGGAAAAATTAGCCTAAAATCATCAGATCATCTTTTTTATCTGATTTTTTTTACAGCGTGCTCCATACAATTGACTTTCGAGCATCTGTTCTGAGTTTTTTGATTCGAGTTGCAGAAGTACCCCAAAAAATTCTTTACTACTTGTTGTTCTGTTTTTCACAGATTCTGCCATGTTTTGTCTCTCCTAACTTTTGCAAACCTTAAGCTTGCTTTTTCTTTGCAAAAATCTTTTGGAAATCTTGAGAAACAGTAGATCTTCAATAATATCTTTATATTCAGTGGGGAAAATTTATTTATTAAGGGTACTAACCTCTCTAATCAGCTTATGATGAGTTGTGTATGAAGGGAGTTTTCAAGTGTGCGATGGAAGATGATGAAAGAAGATTCGGGAGTGTCAAGCGCTCAAGCTTGGGGATGCCCCATGCATCCCCAATAAATATTCAAGGAGACTCAAGCGTCTAAGCTTGGGGATGCCCCCGTGCATCCCCTTCTCCATCAACAATCATCAGTTCGTCCTTCGTCTCACTATAGTTTTGAGGTATTGATGTGAGTAATGTTTGAACTTTTGGTGTCAAGAACTCTAGCCTATTAGTGATAGGTGTCGTATTTTGGGCAATCCGTGTTTATTTTCAAAACGTACAAAACTAGTTGAGAACTCTAGCTACTAGACGGATCACTACTCTTCTGAGGGTTTAGATATTAGAGTACACTCACGTACCATGAGTCGAGGATGCGCAAGGATAACCAAACCCCCATACACTCCTCCTCGGGGTACTTGTCTCTTTGTGAAACCTCCTGATTAGATTGAGAGTTACCGAAAATAAGTGCTTGAGTTCTTCGGACTAATGTGAGTATTCGAAAGTTGACACTTCCACCTTCCCATATTTTTCTAGCCTCTCCTGTGCCTTGCATTGCTTTCTTCTCACTCCGAGAGTTAGCGTCCACCTTCGCCGGTACATCCAAACCCTTTGCATGATGCGCTCTGTCATTATAAACCTCCTTATATCCTTCCTCAAAACAGCCACCATACTTACCTATCAAGGCATTTCCATAGCCTTTCTGAGATACATTGCCATGCAACATCCATCTTCTCATGACTTGATCTTCATGTCATACATGTTCCTGCTACACTGGCAGAAGCATACATTGCATACATCATGATAGCTACATCTTCTTTATGATTTGAGTACTTTTGTAAGTGTGAAAGATCTTCTATACTTCTGGTAATATATAGAGTGTTGCCCCTAAAGTGAGGAAAAGATCCCAAAGAGGACAAAATCAAAAGACCCCAAAGAGGACAAATGAGAGTTAAATAGAAATAGCCATTGAGGCCACCAAAAAAATACAAAAAATAGAAAAAGAAATAAAAAAGAGAAGGGGGCACACTACTATTCCTTTTGAGAGATCCACACTAGTACTTCATCCTCTATCCCTTGTACTCCATAGAGATCATCATCATGCATATAGCTATGTGGGGACCTTCACACTATAGAACTTGACTTGTATATTTCAATGATGAGCCTCCTCAAACGAGCTCTAGGTCTTCTTGAGCAAGCAAGTTAGATGCACCCCCACTAGTTTCCTTGGAGAGCTTTTAGCTCACATGTGCATCCATTGCATGGCAATCCCTACTCCTCACATCATATCTATCATATGGCCTTCTCTCGCCTATGATTGTCCTCATTGATGTGAGCCTTTCACACCTTTTTGTCTTCCTCCTCCACCATATTCTCTCTTTGCCATCTTAAATGTCAACTTTCTTGCTTACGCTCATCCATTGCATGAGTGCTCAAAATATCTAAAAGGAGTGGATCATTTTGACTTGTACCTGGCTAGTGGTCTGGGGATGAGTCAAGATAAGATTCCAAAGAAGACCAAGTGTGAAACTTTAGTAGATTGAGTTCTCAACACAAAAATACTTTTTCATCTCGTATTCCCTATCCCCTTTCTTGCACGCAAACACCATTTGGAGACATTCGAGTCACGGACAGCGAGAGCTCTTGCATCCTTTGTTCTTTTGTTGCTTGTGTCAATACTAATATAGACTCTTGCTTGTTAAGACTTGAATTGAATTGCATGCTTTGATTGCTTTACTTAAAAAGTCCTTATATGGTTGTGTGGCATGTCGCCACAGAAATTATGCTTGTTATCATTTCCCTACTCGAGGACGAGCAGGAATTAAGCTTGGGGATGTTGATACGTCCCAAACGTATCTATAATTTATGCTTGCTCCATGCATGTTTTGTGTGACTTTTCCATGTTTTGCTTGAACTTTCATACAATTTTGAGCATATTTGGACTAACCTATTAACTCAGTGCACCAAGTTGCCGGTTCCTGTTTTCTGTTGTTTTTGTATTTCAGGTTTTCCGACCATTAAAAGTGCTCCAAAAATTCTGGAAAAATTATATAAAAAATCAGCGTCCCGGAAGCTTCCGGAATCACCAAGGAAGGAGGGGAGGGCCACCACAGGGACTCCAGAAGGGTCCCTGGCGCGGCCCCACCCTAGGCCGCGCCGGGCACCCTCCTGGCTGCCCTGTTGTAACACCCTCACTGTCAGTGAACAGTAATCACTGTTACTGTTCATTACTACTGTTCAAAACTTTTGTTTGATCAACTTGGAACAGTTCAAGTTCAAATTCCACCTTGATGTTCTTCGATGCATTGTGATCTTGGATTTGGATCATCAAGATTCAAAACAAGTCCAGGCCATTTGAATTGAAATTCAAACAAACCCTAAAATGCCTTTTGATGAATATTAAAAATATGGTGACAATAAAATCTTTCCCAAAAATCTTGGAACCACTTTTATAAAATCCCAAATAATCATTGGACCATGCCAATGTGGTCTTGAGTATTTATAGTGCTATGGAAAATTCCAAACAAATAATAACAGTAGCAATTCCAGGCCAATTACTCATTTTGTATTTACAGTCGCTGTCGAACCTTCCCCGAGCTCACTGCCTCCCTCATCGTGCTCCTGGTGAGCTAGGCTCCGTCTCCCCTCTCCTTGCGCCTTGTTTCGTGCATCGTGACGCCGGTTCCACCATGCCGAACCCCGGCCGCCGCCGCGGGGGTGACCCCTGCGAGCTCAAGCCGCACCAGCCCGCGATATTCGTCCCGATGGAAGCGCGGCGCCGTCCCGTTCGATCCCGCCCGGTTGCGCGCCAAAGGGTCGTCGGAGGCAGGCACACGGCCACGCCGTCGCCCCTGTACGTCGTCGCCGGCGAGCGCTGGATTGAACCTCCAGTGGGCTAGGCAAATGACATGCGGGACCCACTTGTTTCAATTAGCGCTAATGATTCTGTTAAGGCTAAGCCCCCGTGTTAAACTACCCACATGTGTATGACAGTGGGCCCAAGGCCATTTATATTAGAGCTAATAAAAAAATGTTAGAGATTAACCCCTCTGTGAGTATGACATGTGGGCCCTTGGCCCTTTAATCTAATTAAAATGATTAATTAACCACTGTGTCAATGACACATGGGTCCCACCTGTAAGTTAATTAATTAACTGATTTAATTTAACCCTGTTAGACTTACATGTGGGACCCCACTGTTATTAAATTTAATTAATTGATTTATTAGCCATGTGAGGCTGACCAGTGGGACCCACTGGTCAGGTTTGACCAGTCAACACTGTTTTGGATAATGTTACTAAAATAATAAAAGAAATTATTGAAAGGGGTTTTTAAATGTTTTAAATTGATTAAAACTTATAAAATCAATATCTTTTAATCCGTAACTCGGATCGAAAAAGTTTATACATGAAAATTGATCAGAAAAATATAACGAATACGGATACGCTACTCGTATATCAACCACACCCCTCTAACATACCGAACATCGAACCGTCCCCCTCCGGACCGTCTGTCCGATGATTTGTCCGGTACTGTTAAAGTATCCGGATGAATTTATTCCGAACACGAAAGTTGTCCGGAATGGTTCAACTAACACGGATACACCCCCGTTATCTTTGTCCGATGTCCACGACACCTCCGGCATGAACCCTTCCCCCTCCGGACACCCTGTCCGGTAATCACCCGGAGCCGGTAGTTCATCCCCGGATGAATTCCCGCTCCGAGCCTGATACATCGTACTGCGTTAGAACACCGACATCGATAAATTTGCCATGTCATTCATATGTTTGCATTGCTTGCTTTGTATTTACTGTTTCCTCCCCCCTTAATCTCCGGTAGACCCCGCTGCTACCGCCGACTACACCGCCGCCGGGTACGACTACTTCGTCGACGACCCTGCCCCTACTCGCGAGCTTCCAGGCAAGCAGAGCCATTCTCTTCCCCAGATATCGCCTACCTTTTCCGTACTTTCTTGCACTAGGCATTGTTACTGCTGCTGCTGCGTTACAATCCTATTCAATTGCATAGCCTGATTTTGTCGCCCCTTGATGTACCTTTCTTATCCTATGCTGCCTATTATAATTATGCATATATTCAACAGTGAACCCTGCGCATTGTTAGCTAGGACTAGATAGCGGGCCGTGATCACTCAGGGGGGTGAACACGGATACAATATATACAACTGCACAGGTACGGAACAAAGCAGACACCGCCAAAGGCCCCTGTCTGGGTTATGCCTAGTCACCTCAAGTGTGAGCTATCCAGGAGTAATCCTTGTACTCCACTCGAGGCTGTCTTTGTCTTGCCTCCATAGGGTCCTGGACAGCGGTTGTCCTTAAACGTAAGAAGTCGGGCGATCCAACGGTGCCCGCGAGCGGTATATCGTCGGGAACGACAGGGAGGGTACGACCGACGTTACTGGCGTGCTTGGCCCCTGCTCGTATCTCGCGAGAGTTACCAAACCACGCAAAAGTCGAGCTCTACCAAGAGCACACGCAAGACAAGGTAAGGAGACGGTTCACCTTGTCGGTAACCGCGCGCTTTGACGGGACGACAGGGCAGACCCCGACGTTACCGGTGGGCCTTGTTGCTGTTCGTTGTCCGTTGTGTTGTTAGTCAGACAGCGATAACGGTTGTCTGCGAGATAATATTAAAATGCTAAATGGTTCGGCGGATGACTTGAGAGACCCGGTTGTCTGTACGCACTATCTACACGTGGGATTACGGTGTGGGCCCTCCGCGTCGTAGTTCGTCCGAAAGCTCTTCAGACGTCAGCAGTACTGCGTGTATGATTACTGTACACGGATTGATTTTGGGGGCGTCACAAGTTGGTATCAGAGCCGACTGCCTGTAGGAAGCCACCCCACCACTACCTGGACGAAGTTGAGTCTAGACTTTGAAAAACTATTTTGCTAACTTAATGTTTGGCTTACGGGCCCACATTGATGTCACTACGTGTGATATCTATGGTATTAGGATCCTTTTCTCCTTACCTATGCTCTGGGACTCTACTCTCTTATCCTTGCTGGTAAGTTTTACAAACTCTGACATTAGGATCACGTTCTCTTGATTTCATCCGGCGTTTTGGTGCTTCCACATTGATTGAGTCGTGTTGCAGGAGTTCTACCCCAGGTCACGGACCGCGGATCCCATTCTCATTCTGGACAGGCCGCGCGTCCTCTCGCATTAACTCCTATGGCCAACAGTTTTCTTGCGGCGTGATTGACATAGTGGAATCTATGTCGCGTCGTGTAATCCTTACCGCGGTCTGCGCGCCTCCTAGTGTGTCCTTTTTCCTTAATTTCTACGACGTTACGCTGCCCGATTTTCGATTGATTCTATGTGTGGATGTGTATGTCTTATATGACTACTCCTATATATCCGCTCCTCTTCTTTGTTGTTGCTTTACCTCTTAATCGTTTCTGGTATCTCGATAAATGTTCATTGCTGAAATACCCCTGTTAAATTCTAGCAGGATGGCTGGTCGTGGTGGTCGTGGTCGTGGTCGTGGTGCCAACGATCCACCTCCGCCGCCGGACTACATGGCCGCGATGATGCAGCAGTTTTAGATGAACCAGGTGTTTATGCAAGGAGTCATAGATCAGCTCCAGAACCAGAATCAGAACCAGAACCAGCACCAGAACCAACCGCCTGTGGTTACTCTGCGGGATTTCATGCGTCTCAATCCCCCTCTCTTCCACCTACCGGAACAGCCGCTGGATGCCGATGATTGGATTCGTGACATCAACCGTCAGTTGGAGTTCGCTAATGTGAGCGTTGCTGATTACGTCAACTTCGCGTCCTATTTCCTGCGTGGTCCCGCTGCTCAATGGTGGGACACTTACAAGGGCTCGCTAGCTGAAGGGACTGTCGTCACCTGGAATGACTTCAAGACTACCTTCTGTGCTCGTTATGTCCCCCAGGCGATTATGAACCGTATGAAGGCCGAGTTCCGCAACCTTGTTCAGGGCAACAAAACTGTCGAGGCTTATCAGAGGGATTTCCTCCGCCTCTCCCGCTATGCTGCAAGTGACCTCCCCAATGATGCAAGTAGGCAAGAGAAGTTCCGTGATTGACTCAACCCAGATCTCCAGCTTGCGCTGGCTTTGCACGTCTTCCCCGACTTCGCCACCATGGTGAACCAGACTATCACTCTTGAGACCGCTCAGCTTAAGTTCGGTGGTTCGCCGAAGTGCCCCCGTGATGCTGGCTCATCTTCGGGCACAACACAGAAGCAATGCGTTTGGCTTCCACACAGTGTGTTTCGTCCAACTGCCCCTGCAGCAAGGCCGTCGTATGTTGCACCCCGTCTGCCTCCGCCCCCGCCGAGACAGCCGAAGACCGAGACTGCACCCCTCCGTCCTCAAGATGGCCTGTGTTTCAAGTGCCGTCAGCCAGGCCATATTTCCAGAGACTGCCCCAGCGACAGAATCAACTGGTAGTTCACCCTGCTGGCCGCGGAAATGGTCGTGGCAACAATGGGACCCTCAACTATAATACTGGGTCAAATCCTCATGCTCGTGGTCATGCTTACAACATTGATGTTGAAGCATCTCAGGAACAACCCGCTACTGTGATGGGTACACTCCTCGTTAACTCAATACCTGCTACTGTTTTATTTGATACAGGAGCATCGCATTCATTTATGTCTGGAGCATTTGCGTCTAAGCATGGCATTTACCACGAAAAGATGCATACCCCCTTAATAATCCGGACTCCCGGTACCCAGTGTCGTGTCGACATGGTTGCACCTAACCTCATTGTCGAGGTCGAAAGATTTGAGTTCATGGTTTCTCCACACATTCTGAAAACCTCCACCATCGACCTTATCCTTGGCATGGATTGGCTGAAAACCCACGATGCCGCACTTTATTGTGGCACCAAGGTCATCCAACTTTTTCATCCTTCTGGCGCGATTTTGAGTCATACTGCCATTGTGTCGATGAATGCCGAAGCTCGTATATATGCTCTGAATGCCTTGAATGTCGCACCTCTCGAAGGGATTGAGAAAGTCCCAATCGTTTGTGATTTTAGCGACGTATTCCCAGAAGAACTGCCGGGGATACCCCCGATTAGAGAAGTTGAATTTGTCATCGACTTGAAGCCCGGCACCGTCCCTATTGCCAAGCGCCCATATAAGATGCCACCTCACCACCTCCTTGAATTGAAGAAGGAGATCGACACGGCCCTCGAGAAAGGATTCATCCGTCCCAGTTCCTCTGCTTGGGGAGCACCTTCGCTCTTTGTCAAGAAGAGTGATGGCACGAACCGTTTGGTCCAAGATTACCGACCTATCAACCAGGCCACGATACAGAACAAGTACCCCCTCCCTCGGATCAATGATCTTTATGATCAACTTGCTGGATCCACGGTGTTTTCAAAACTCGACTTAAGGTTGGGTTACCATCAGATCCGGGTCCGTGATGAGGACATCCCGAAGACCGCATTCATTACTCGCTATGGTTCATACGAGTACACTGTCATGTCCTTTGGCTTGACGAATGCCCCAACCACTTTCTCCAGATTGATGAACTTTATATTCATGGAATATCTCGACAAGTTTGTCGTGGTTTATCTGGATGATATATTGATTTACTCCAAGACCGATGCAGAACATGCTGAACATCTTCGTCTTATACTGGAAAAGCTTCGAGAACACAAACTCTATGCTAAGTATTCAAAGTGTGAGTTCTGGCTTCCCGAAGTAACCTACCTTGGTCATGTGATTTCCAAGGATGGCGTTGCCGTCAACCCTGAACGTATCCAGGCTATTCTTGACTGGACTCCTCCCAGGACTGTCAAGCAAGTCCGAAGTTTCCTCGGCCTTGCCAGCTATTGCCGCCGTTTTGTTGAGAATTTCTCCAAGATTGCCAAGCCTCTGACTAATCTGCTTCACAAAGGCGTCAAGTTTGAGTGGACTGATAAATGTCAAGAAAGTTTTCAAGCTCTGAAGGACAAGCTCACTTCACCCCCGGTGCTTGCTCCTCCTTATACTCAGAAGGACTTCGTGATTTATTGCGACGCGTCTCGTCAAGGATTAGCCTGTGTCCTAATGCAAGAGCGCAAAGTGATTGCTTATGGCTCTCGTCAGTTGCGTGCTCACGAAGAAAACTATCCAACTCATGATCTCGAATTGGCAGCGGTAATTTATGCATTGAAGCTGTGGCGACATTACCTCGTCGGTAATCGTTGCGAGATCTTCACCGACCACCAAAGCCTGAAGTACCTGTTTACGCAGCCCGACCTGAATCTCCGCCAACAGAGATGGCTCGAGACAATAGCCGACTACAACATGGGAATTTCTTACACCCCTGGCAAAGCTAATGTGGTGGCCGATGCCTTAAGCCGCAAAGCCTATTGTAGTGAACTTGAAGTTCAAGTGCAACAGCCACGCCTGTATGAAGAGCTCCGCAAGCTGAACATCGAAATTGTTCTGCGGGGATATGTGAATTCCCTGGTTATCGAACCAGACTTATACAACAGCATGAAGTTTGCACATGGATATGACTCTGACATTCAGAGGATTAAGCGGTATGTCGAGAGTGGAAAGCCCTCATCCTTCACTATTGCCGATGATGGTACGTTGTACTTCAAGGGTCGACTAGTGGTCCCCATAAACAGGCCCAACCTGAACTACGCCCCGCACGTCATGAAGGAAGCTCATGATACACCTTTGTCGATTCACCCTGGTAGTACCAAGATGTACCAAGACATTCGTCAGCGGTACTGGTGGTCTAACATGAAACAAGACATTGCTCGTTATGTTGATGAGTGTGACGTTTGCCGTCGCGTGAAAGCCGAACATCAAAGACCTGCTGGTACTCTGCAACCACTCTCTATTCCTGAATGGAAATGGGACAAGATTGAAATGGACTTCGTCACCGGATTTCCCCGATCACAGAAAGGTCATGATGCCATCTTTGTCGTCATCGACCGATTCTCCAAGGTTGCTCATTTTCTGCCTGTCAAGGAGACGATCTCTGCTAGTTAGTTAGCAGACTTATATGTTTCCAGAATTGTTTCCCTCCACGGTATTCCGTTGGAGATCAGTTCAGACCGTGGCAGCATTTTCACCTCGAAGTTCTGGGATAGTTTCCAAGAAGCTATGGGCACTCACCTAAATTTCAGCACCGCTTATCACCCCCAGTCGCAAGGACAAGTCGAACGCGTGAATCAAGTGCTTGAAGACATGCTTCGATCTTGTGTCATTTCATTCGGTAAGAAATGGGAGGAATCTCTTCCATTTGCTGAGTTCTCGTACAACAATAGCTATCAAGCTAGTCTGCAGATGGCTCCCTTCGAAGTTCTCTATGGGCGTAAGTGCCGAACCCCTCTGAATTGGTCCGAAACTGGAGAACGAACTCTCATTGGTCCGGACATTATACAGAATGCCGAAGATCAGGTCCGCGTTATTCGTGAACACTTGAAGGCTGCTCAGTCCCGCCAGAAGAGCAACTATGACCGCAAGCACAAAGAAATGGTCTATCAACCTGGCGAATACGCGTACCTCCGTGTCACTCCCATGAGGGGCACTCACCGCTTCGGGATCAAAGGAAAATTAGCTCCTCGCTACATTGGCCCGTTCCGTATCCTTTCCAGAAGTGGACCAGTGGCATACCGATTGGAATTGCCGTCAAACCTCTCTCAAGTCGACGATGTCTTCCATGTGTCGCAACCTCCGACGCTGCTTCAAGGACCCTATCCGCGAAGTGGAACATGATATGATTGAGCTGCAGCAGGACTTGACCTATCAAGAACATCCAAGCCGCATTCTTGATCAGTCTGAACGCCGAACCCGCAACAAGACGACTAAGTTTCTCAAAGTTCAGTGGTCGAATCATTCTGAAGATGAAGCCACTTGGGAACGCGAAGATCGTCTCCGCGAAGAATACCCCGAGCTTTTTCCCGCTACCACTTAAATTCTTGAGACGAGAGTTCTTGTAGTGGGGGAGATTTGTAACACCCTCACTGTCAGTGAACAGTAATCACTGTTACTGTTCATTACTACTGTTCAAAACTTTTGTTTGATCAACTTGGAACAGTTCAAGTTCAAATTCCACCTTGATGTTCTTGGATGCATTGTGATCATGGATTTGGATCATCAAGATTCAAAACAAGTCCAGGCCATTTGAATTGAAATTCAAACAAACCCTAAAATGCCTTTTGATGAATATTACAAATATGGTGACAATAAAATCTTTCCCAAAAATCTTGGAACCACTTTTATAAAATCCCAAATAATCATTGGACCATGCCAATGTGGTCTTGAGTATTTATAGTGCTATGGAAAATTCCAAACAAATAATAACAGTAGAAATTCCACGCCAATTACTCATTTTGTAATAAAATAAAATATCAAACGAGTTTGAAAAACTCTCAAACTTTTTGGAGCACTTAGGTATGGTGTAACCATATTTATAGTACCAGTACCACATTTTAAAAAAATGCTAAAAATAGCCAAACAAAATAAAACAGAATAGAAAAGAAAAGAAATACAAAAGAATTAAAAAGAAAACGCAATCTGTCGCCTGGGGCGAAGCCCACTCCAGCCAGCCCCCTCCCCTCCCCACTGGGCCGGCCCACCCCAAGCCCACCGCGCCCCCCTTCTTCTTCCTGCCGTACGGGGGGATGTCGTGGCAGACATCGGCCAGGGACACGGCGACATGGTCGTGCCGTGGCACGAATCCGGCGGCTGCCGGCGCCCATATGGAGTCCAAGCCCTCGACCATAACCTAGCCACCCCCATTCCTCCCCCTCGCGCCGCTTTCCCCTCCCTGGTGCCTTCCCCATCTCGCCCCCGCGCCTCACCCGGAACCGGCCGTCGCCATTGCCGTGCACCGGCGCGGCCAACGACCCCCCCCTCGCCCTTCCGAGTTGTCCCCCACGCTCGTCGTCGTCGCCTCCGTCTACCTGCGCCAGGAATCGGGCCACGGGCTTCTACTGCGTGCGCACCGACGACGCCTTCTACCTCGGCTCCGGCGAGACCCCCGACGAAATTCGTCGCTGTCGAACCTTCCCCGAGCTCACTGCCTCCCTCATCGTGCTCCTGGTGAGCTAGGCTCCGTCTCCCCTCTCCTTGCGCCTTGTTTCGTGCATCGTGACGCCGGCTCCACCATGCCGAACCCCGGCCGCCGCCGCGGGCGTGACCCCTGCGAGCTCAAGCCGCCCCAGCCCGCGATATTCGTCCTGATGGAAGCGCGACGCCGTCCCGTTCGATTCCGCCCGGTTGCGCTCCAAAGGGTCGTCGGAGGCAGGCACACAACCGCGTCGTCGCCCCTGTATGTCGTCGCCGGCGAGCGCTGGATTGAACCTCCAGTGGGCTGGGCAAATGACATGCGGGACCCACTTGTTTCAATTAGCGCTAATGATTCTGTTAAGCCTAAGCCCCCGTGTTAAACTACCCACATGTGTATGACAGTGGGCCCAAGGCCATTTATATTAGATCTAATAAAAAATGTTAGAGATTAACCCCTTTGTGAGTATGACATGTGGGCCCTTGGCACTTTAATCTAATTAAAATGATTAATTAACCACTATGTCAATGACGCATGGGTCCCACCTGTAAGTTAATTAATTAACTGATTTAATTTAACCCTGTTTGACTTACATATGGGACCCCACTGTTATTAAATTTATTAAAAGGGATTTTTAAATGTTTTAAATTGATTAAAACTTATAAAATCAATATCTTTTAATCCGTAAGTCGGATTGAAAAAGTTTATACATGAAAATTGATCAGAAAAATATAACGAATACGGATACGCTACCCGTATATCAACCACACCCCTCTAACATACCGAACATCGAACCGTCCCCCTCCGGACCGTCTGTCCGATGATTTGTCCGGTACTGTTAAAGTATCCGGATGAATTTATTCCGAACACGAAAGTTGTCCGGAATGGTTCAACTAACACGGATACACCCCCGTTATCTTTGTCCGATGTCCACGACACCTCCGGCATGAACCCTTCCCCCTCCGGACACCCTGTCCGGTAATCACCCGGAGCCGGTAGTTCATCCCCGGATGAATTCCCGCTCCGAGCCTGATACATCGTACTGCGTTAGAACACCGACATCGATAAATTTGCCATGTCATTCATATGTTTGCATTGCTTGCTTTGTATTTACTGTTTCCTCCCCCCTTAATCTCCGGTAGACCCCGCTGCTACCGCCGACTACACCGCCGCCGGGTACGACTACTTCGTCGACGACCCTGCCCCTACTCGCGAGCTTCCAGGCAAGCAGAGCCATTCTCTTCCCCAGATATCGCCTACCTTTTCCGTACTTTCTTGCACTAGGCATTGTTACTGCTGCTGCTGCGTTACAATCCTATTCAATTGCATAGCCTGATTTTGTCGCCCCTTGATGTACCTTTCTTATCCTATGCTGCCTATTATAATTATGCATATATTCAACAGTGAACCCTGCGCATTGTTAGCTAGGACTAGATAGCGGGCCGTGATCACTCAGGGGGGTGAACACGGATACAATATATACAACTGCACAGGTACGGAACAAAGCAGACACCGCCAAAGGCCCCTGTCTGGGTTATGCCTAGTCACCTCAAGTGTGAGCTATCCAGGAGTAATCCTTGTACTCCACTCGAGGCTGTCTTTGTCTTGCCTCCATAGGGTCCTGGACAGCGGTTGTCCTTAAACGTAAGAAGTCGGGCGATCCAACGGTGCCCGCGAGCGGTATATCGTCGGGAACGACAGGGAGGGTACGACCGACGTTACTGGCGTGCTTGGCCCCTGCTCGTATCTCGCGAGAGTTACCAAACCACGCAAAAGTCGAGCTCTACCAAGAGCACACGCAAGACAAGGTAAGGAGACGGTTCACCTTGTCGGTAACCGCGCGCTTTGACGGGACGACAGGGCAGACCCCGACGTTACCGGTGGGCCTTGTTGATGTTCGTTGTCCGTTGTGTTGTTAGTCAGACAGCGATAACGGTTGTCTGCGAGATAATATTAAAATGCTAAATGGTTCGGCGGATGACTTGAGAGACCCGGTTGTCTGTACGCACTATCTACACGTGGGATTACGGTGTGGGCCCTCCGCGTCGTAGTTCGTCCGAAAGCTCTTCAGACGTCAGCAGTACTGCGGCCTGATCGCCGGGAAGTGGTCTTGTCTTTTTGCTGCAGCAGGTGTGTTTGGATTTGCTTTTGCTTCACCGGCCAGACTCGCACCGTGCAGGAGCGTGCAAGGGTGAGGGACCTAGACCCCTTGGCGCATAGGATATAGTCCGGCGGATGGCCTCTCTGCTGAGCGTAGGATGGGCTGCGTCGTGTCGGATAGCCTCGGTGGGGCGTTCCCTAACAAGGTTCATGCCACCCTGGAGATCCGAGCGTGCAGGCTGAACAGTAGTGCACCCCTGCAGGGAGTTTAATCTATTCGAATAGCCGTGTCCACGGTAACAGGACGCTTTATGCTGAAGCTGGATCTTACCACTAGAAACTATTACTATTAAACTGTATGGTTCCGGGTTTTCTTCCTCGCGGGGATGTCGAGGAGGTGAACTCGGAGGCATTGCTAATTATTACAACTTAAATTATACAATGCTGCAGCAACTTCTGCTGCATTGTTACTTTATGCTTTATATAAACTGTTGGCTGATTCTTACCTCATGCTGCAAGACATCGTCGGAAGATGCTAGTCTTCGGTAGGCCTAGCTTCTTACTCTTATTCTCATTTCTATCTTGTATTCCACTATGTATACAGCCTCCCTTTTCCGTTGATACAAATGCATAATGCTTAGTAGCGGACGTAAGACTCGCGGGTATGCTAGATACTCACCTTTGCTTTATTTCCCTCTTTATGTTTTGCCTGATTGGCCGCTGCAGTCGACGTTGGATCCCAGGAGCAGGAGTACCCCGGAGGCGGATACTACTACGTCGAGACCCCCGCTGACCAGGACCAGGAGTAGTTTCGGAGGCTCCCAGGCAGGAGGCCTTGCCTTTTCGATCTATATCTCTGATGTTATTTGTGCTAGCCTTCTTAAGGAAAAACTTGACTAATTATGTTTGTACTCAGATATGATGGCTTGTATAACTTATGTATTCGGGTCCGTGTGACCCCTTATCTTGTAACATATTGGTTTATCCTTTAGTGTTTAGTGTTGTGCTGTGATATTCTCACCGTGGCACCCTAATCTCAGCCGCGTACCCTGCGTGTATGATTACTGTACACGGATTGATTTTGGGGGCGTCACACCTGTGGCCCCCCTGGTGCCCCCCTTTGGCCCTATTTTTACCGCCGCGGAGAAAACCCTGATTCCGGACCCCTTTTCTCCAGAAGCAATTCCGATATCCGCCGCCATCGCCATCAAGTTTCGGGGGGACAAAATTCCTGTGCCGGCACCCTGCCGGGACAGGAAAGTGTCCCCGGATTCATCTCCATCGACGTTGCTTCCTCCCTCCATGAAGCGGGAGTAGTTCTCCCTTGGGGCTAAGGTTTCTACCAGTAGCTATGTGTTCTTCTCTCTCTCCCATGATGTGATCTTCGTTGTGATCATAGGCTATGTTAATCTAGGGTGATCCCATGATATTTCCCCTTCCTCTATGTATTGGATTGATGTACTCAATTGATCTTATCTAGTACAATCCCCGAGACCAAGGTGACAGCGGTCTATTGGACATGGGTTGGAAGAATATTTTCATGAGTGATTTTCTCTTTTGTGTGTTGATTGAAGATTGAGAGTCTCTTTGGTGCTTGTCTTTGACTATCCTTGAGATATGTTGTGGTGATTGTGGTACTCTCTTTGGATGGCCGCGGTGACATTGGGAAATCCATAGATTGAGAACTACGAACTCTAAGGTGTGCTCTTGTAGCCCTACATAATTCTCGTCCTCTCTTGACCACAAAGGAATGACCTCCGAGTGCGTCTCCATTGCATGTTTATGGGAAATATCATGTGATTAGAGTATGTTAATGTTGTTGGGAGTTTCCACTAGTGAAAGTATGAATCCTAGGCCTTGTTTCCACCTTTGCAATACCGTTTGTGCTCACGTTTACCACTTGCTACCTTGCTGCACTTTTTATTACAGATTTATATTACTTTGTTTTGCCACACCTATCACCCATATTTTAGCTCTTCGCCGAACTAGTGCACCTATAAACTCCTAGTTGTATTAGGTGTGTTGGGGACACAAGAGACTTCTTGTATCTTAATTGCAGGGTTGCTTGAGAGAGAACATCTTCAACCTCTACTTCCCTTAGTTCGATAAACCTTAGGTCATCCACTTGAGGGAAGTTGCTGTTGTCCTACAAACCTCTGCACCTGGAGGCCCAACATAGTCTACAACAATAGAAGCGTGCGTAGACATCACAAGGTACACGATCGAGATCAGGGACTCACGGTGAGATATCACAACACAACTCTACAAATAAAATAATACAAGCTGCTAAATACAAGCCAGGGGCCACGAGGGCTCGAACACAACAGCTCGAAAGCACAAAGTTAGCGGAAGCAATAGTATCTGAGTACAGACACAAGGAATACAAAGGTTGCCTTAAGAAGGCTAGCACAAAACCAACACTCGATCGAAAAGGCAAGGCCTCCTGCCTGGGAACCTCCAAACTACTCCTGGTCAAAGGGGAACTCGACGTCGTAAAAGGCATCGGGGATCTTCACGTTGCGGTGGTCGGCATCGGGGAACTCCTGCTCCTGGACTCCAACGTCGACTGCAGCGGCCAATCAGGCAAAACAAAAAGGGGGAAATAAAGCAAGGGTGAGTATCTAGCATACCCGCGAGTCTTACGTCCGCTACTAAGAATTTATGCATTTGTATCAATAGAAAGGGGAGGTTGTATATAGTGGACTGCAAGGTAGAAATCAGAACAAGGATGAGAAGCTAGGCCTATCGAAGACTAGCATCTTCCGACGAGTCTTGCATCATGAGGTAAGAATCATCCAACAGTTTAATACAACAGTAATGAAAGTAACAATGCAGCAGAAGTTGCTGTAGCATTGTATAATAATAAGTTGTAATTATTAATAATATCAATGCCTCCGAGATCCCCTCCTCGACTTCCCTGCGAGGAAAAGAAACCGGAACCAACAGTTTAATAGTAGTAGTTTGTAGTGGTAAGATCTGGCTTCAGCATAAAGCGTCCTGTTACCGTGGACACGGCTATCCGAATTGATTATCATCCCTGCAGGGGTGCACTGGTGTCATACTACACGCTCGGATCTCCAGGGTGGCGTACACCTTGTTAGGGAACACCCCACCGAGGCTATCCGACACGCCGAGGCCCATCCTACGGCTCATCAGAGAGGTCCCCGCCGGTCTACAGCCCTAAGTGCAAGGGGGTCATGGGCCTATCACCCCTCGCTCTCCGGGTTGTTGTGAGGACGGTGAATACCACGCAACTCTATCATGGATGCGGATCCGACCACGCACAATGCTGAACTGGACGTCTTTCAGAGCTTTCGAACGAGACCACAACGCGGAGGGCCCACACCGTAATCCCACGTATAGGTAGTGCATACAAGACAAAAGGCTACTCAAGTCATCCGCCGAACCCATTAAGCATTTTATTAATTTTCTGTCGAGACAACCGTTATCGTTGCCCCTTATTGAATGAGTCGCGGACAACGACAGCAATCAGGACCACCAGTTACATCGGTGCCTGCCCTGACGTCCCACCAACTCTTGCGGTTACCAACAAGGTGAACCGTCTCCTTACCTTGTCTCGTGTTTTCTCCGAAGAGCTCGACTTTCGTACAACAGGATATCTATCGGCCACGAACAGTACCAGGCCCACCGCACATCGGTGGAATACACCTGACCCGTCGTTCCGCTAAAATACCCTGCGCGGGCACCGTTGGGTCACCCGACTCCTTACCTGTAAGGACACCAGTTGATTCGAGTGTCTACCATCAAGTGAAACCAGGAGGAATCACCCTCGATGGTACACTTGAAGAGGTTCGACAGAGACATCGGCGGAATGAACTAAAGAGGAATATTCTCGTATCACCCCGGTGGTGCCGAGACTCCAGCAGAATGAACTAAAGAGGTAAACCTCGTATCATCCCGGTGATGCTACGCTACTGAGCCGACGAGAGTGAAATACGAGTTCGTCCACGCGTAAGTCAAACTCGAAGCGACTCGGCAGAGTCTCGCCGTTGTAGGTTCCCTAGTGCGTGTGCATTGATCCGTACCTGTTGCAGTTGTAATATATCGTTTCCGCGATCACTCCCAGTGATCACGACCCGCTATTCTAAACCTAGCTAACAATGCGCAGGGTTTACTGCTGAATAATGCATAAGTAATAATAGGCAGCATATGATAAAGGAAGGTACATCAAGGGGCTACAATGACAGCTATGCAATGAATAGAAATGTAACGTAGCAGCAGCAGTAACAATGCCTAGTGCAAGGACTGTACGGAAAGATAGGCGATATCTGGGGAAGGAAAATGGCTCTGCTTGCCTGGTAGCTCGACAGTAGCGATACGGTCGTCGATGAAGTAGTCGTACTCAGCAGCGGTGTAGTCGGCGGTAGCAGGGGGGTCTACCGGACAATAAGAGAGGGGGAAGAAACAATAAATACACGGCAATAAAGCAATACAAATTCATGACAAGGCAATACGCAGTGTTAGGGGTGAAATAACGCGGTGGTACACGTTGCAGACTAAACGGGAATTCAACCGACAATTTTACCGGATCCGGGTGATTATCGACAGACGGCCCGGAGGGGGGAATGTCGATGTTCGTTGTGTTAGAGGGGGTGGTTGACATACGGATAGCGTATTCATATTCGTTATATTTTTCTGATCAATTTTGATGTATAAAGTTTTTGAATCTGACTTACGGTTTAAAAGATATTAATTTCTGAAGTTTAAATCATTTTTAAAAGAATTTCTGAATTTATTTTAATATTAAATAGACATTATCCAGAACAGTACTGGTTGACCAGTCAACTGACATATGGGACCCACATGTCAGCCTCTGGTTATTAAAAGAATTTACTTTATATTTTAAATAATGCACATGACCCACATGTCATTGACATAGCATTTTATAATTCATTTGATTAAATCCAAAAGCAGTGGGACCCAACTGTCATTGACACAGGGTTAATTAATATACTTAATTAAGTTAAAGGGACTGGGGCTCATCTGTAAGTATAACAGGGGCAATTTACTCTAACAATTTTCTATTAAACTAACCCAATGGCCTAGGGCCCACTTGTCATTGGCACAGGGGGTTATCTAACTTAGTATAATTTAACAGGGGGGTTAACCTAAGAGGGGATTAGCCCCACTGGTTAACCCAGCCCGCGCCGACGTTGACCAGAGGCCGCGACGGCGAGCCAGCCTGGCCAGGGGGACGGGAGCACGGTGGCCGGCGAGGCGGCGAGTGGCGTGGGGCACGACCAAGAGAGGCCGGGCGTGGCAGAGCACGAGATGGGCATGGGCGTGGGCGAGCAGAGCTCGGTCCGGCCATGGTGGCCATGGCGGGGCACGGCTCGACGGGGGAGGGGCTACGGCGCGCAAACAAGGGGAATAGGCGCGTCTCACCGTGGGGAAACCAATGGAGAGCTCGAGGAGGCCCAAGGCGCGGCAGGGATGGAGAATTTTTCGCGGGTGACCTGCGGGCTGGAGGTTGAAGAAGCTCGCGTTTCACGCGTACGGGGCGCCCCGGTGTCCACCGGCTACGCGGGGTGGAAGAAGACGAGGCCCCCAGTGCGGCTGGACAAGCTCGCGCGGCCGGAGGTGTCCAGTGGCCACGCGCGTGCTCGGCGGCGCCCACGACGGCGCTCGGGCGCGGACAGAACTGGGGAGGGAGAGGGAGATCTGCGAGGGGAGGGGGGCTTGGGTTCATAGGGGGCGCAGGGGGCGACCTTATCCACCGAGGAGAGGGGGGAGCAGGTAGGGGCAGGGGGCAGGTGAGCTCGGGCTCTCCCTGCCCATGGCGCTGTGCGGGCAGGGGGGGCAGGTGGGGTGGGGCGAACAGGGGGAAGGAGAGAGAGAGAGGGGGGATGGGCCCGGGGTGGGCCTCGCCCCCGGCGTAGTATAGGGTTTCTTTTTTTGTTTTATTCCATTTCTCTATTCTTTTTGTTTGTATTTATTTAGTTAGTTTTTGGTTTTTTTTAAATATGGAACTTGTCCCATAATTAGGGTTGCACTTTATACTACTGCTACAAAAAGTTTGGGCAATTATACAAATCATTTAGTATTTTATTTAAATAATAAATGGTTAAATTGAACTGTTTAAACTACTGTTTGAATTGTTTATTATTATTGATCATTGCAATAAAAGCCCAATGTTTGGGTATCCTCAGGGCATCTTCAAACAGCTAGAGAGAATTCAGAGACAATGCCTCTGGAGAGGAAACTCTGATACCCCAAGACAATCCCTTGCTGCTTGGGAGCTTGTTTGCAGGCCTAAAAAGAAAGGGGGTCTGGGTATTGTCAACCTGCAAATTCAGAACAAAGCCCTACTTCTGAAGCACTTGCATAAGTTCTACAATAAGGAGAATATTCCTTGGGTTTCCCTTATTTGGAACACTTATTATAATGGCAATGTCCCACATGCAACAATGCTTTGTGGATCCTTTTGGTGGAGGGATATTCTTAAGCTAAGTGACCTATATAGACCTGTGACCTCTATCAGGATCAATGCTGGGGATTCTGCACTTTTTTGGTCAGATAGGTGGTGCATCAATGGCTCATGTAGACCAGTTCGTGATAGATTGCCTCATCTTTTCTCTTTTGTGAGAGATGACAAGCTATCTGTTTATGATTTTTTGAGCTTGGAGGATGAAGAGATTCTGTTTCACTTGCCACTCACACAACAAGCTTCTGATGAATACTTCTGTCTTAGGGACTGGATTTCTAATCTTCAGAGAGATCCTCAAGCTGATGATTCTTGGCACTGGCCTGGTAAATATGGTTATACTGCCAAAGGGTTTTACAATCTCATGCATTCTCACATGCCAACTGATCAATCTTGTGCCTGGATATGGAGGAGTAAGTGCACCATGAAGATAAAAGTTTTTGGCTAGCTCTTGATGTTTGACAGATTAAACACTAAAGACCTACTGGTTAGGAGACACTAGAGACCACCCACTGAGGATAATTCTTGTGTGATGTGTCACTCACAAGATCTTGAAGACAGACTGCACTTGTTCTTCTCTTGCAACTTTAGTTGCAGAGTTTGGAGCTATCTACAAATTTCATGGGGGGCCAATGGATCCCTGCATTCCTGTTTACAACAGGCCAAAGATTCATTTGGTGAGTCTTTCTTCATGGAGGTCATGCTTACTGCCGCCTGGTGTATTTAGATAGTCAGAAATGGGAAGAGCTTCAGGAATGAGAGACCTTCTTTTCATTCCTGGAGAAGGCACTTTGTGCATGATATCACCTTGCTTTCACATAGATTGCAGGGTGATCCTAAAAACAGATTGACTTCATGGATCAATTCTCTGCAATAGTATAGGTAGGGTTAGTCTTCTTCCTTTACTTTTTTTTCTGTTTTACTATTTAGTTGTACCATTCTTTGAGAACCTTTGGTTCTCCCATGCAATAAATTACTGTGGAGCTCATGCTTCACAGTCTTAAAATTCAAAAAAAATAAAAGCCCAATGTTAGTTTAACATGGCCAACTGATTTTCAGACATTTAACAAAATTGGTTCCATAATTTTTGGACAAAGTTTTATTTGCCACATTGTTTTTATTATCCAACAAAAGGGGTTTTGGGTTTTGAGTTGATTCCAAGTGATCAAATTGCATTGGGCATTTGTTTTGAATATCAACCATCGTGGTTATGAATATGATCAACTGCAAATTTTGATCAAGGCAAGGAGAGTAACAGTGATTAGCAAACAGTGATGACCAACAATGAGGTTGATTACTGTTACGGACTCTGAGGGTGTTACACGCCTCCTTCGGCCCGCGTGGAGGGCTGCGCTGGGCATCCCCGTGGTCGCCTGGTGGCCGGACCTGGGCTGCCAGATCTGCCCGCCGGCACCTCGGGTGGCGCGGGCCACCTCCCGGCCACGGCTGCCTGCCCTGGTTGGGCTCCTCCAGCCTTGGTGCTGCGGTGGTTTGGTGGGGCGGGCTGTAGAGCGTCGGCGGCTGCCTTCGGCGTCGGTGGCTCGGGCAGCGAGCGTGCTCGGCGGGGCGGCAACGGATCTGGGCGCGGCTGCCAGTTCTCGTGGTGGTGCTTTGCCGGCCTGTCTTGGGGAGCGGCGCGGGCTGTGAGCGGCTCCGGCGTGGGCTGCGTGTCGGGACCCGGGGTTAGCGTATGTAATTCCGGTCACAATGCAATCACATGGAGAGCTGAGAGCCGTACCCACTTGTCTAAGCAGACAAGGCCAAGCACAGATCACTCTCGGTAAGCATCGAACGTGAGGGGCATCCCATCCAGGCCGGATGATCAACTCCGATGGGTCCAAATCGTCCGCTCACAAGTCTAAATGCTTATGCGTGGTGAATCCCATACTCATAGACAAGTAGCCTCAACCATGTTATCGATTGAATCATAACCCTTACATAGACTTACTCCAGCCCGATCACTTAGTCGGGATCTCGGGCGGGCTCAATCATACAACAAAGTGTGCCACGTGACAGAGTCACGAGCAATCGCATCGCGATGCCCCAAGCTGCGCACATCTAAGGGCCACTTGGTGTATAAAAGACCGCCGGCAAGAACACAACTAAGCTATCGAACCCCACACTAAGACATGCATGTTATAATCATACACGCAGCATACATGTCCAGTGTAAACAACAGGTAATCACAACATGAACTCTACAAACTCATAGTCTTTATAACTTCTGCTAAACAGAGCAGACATAGTAGTTGTATTACAAGCAGAGATCACATGGATGTGATCCAACATTACATCAAGCATCAACGAAAGCAAATTATGTCTTAGTAAAGACAAGGTTAACAAATGGCTTAAGAAGCCTGAAAGAAAAATACAACGACCCTCCAAAGGGCACAGGCTGCTGTGTGGAACTATACGACCTGGTCCACGTCGAGCTCGAGGTAGAGGCCACCATCAGGATCAGTGGTCTCATCTCTAAAACATAGAATAAGCAAACGTGAGTACAAAGTCGTACTCAGCAAGACTTACATAGGAACTATACTACTCATGCACATGTATCAAGGCAAAGGGAGGTGGGGTTTCACTTGCAGAAGTGCCAGCTTTGACTTGGCTAGTCCTGTACTACGAATACCAGAAAGAGGTAAGGAGCGTACACGAGTCCAATTAACAAGTCTCCAACCAATACACCACTATGGATACTTCCTTGACTTCCCCACGAGGAAGCACGCCATAGCACTCACACTTATCTGGGCAAGTTTTAAGAGTAACCGTTCAAGTTGTCTATGATCAAGTAAAGGTCTCCAAGTAGTCCATAACCGCGGACACGGCTATTCGAATAGTTCATTAACCCTGCAGGGGTGTACTGCTACACACACGCCTCATCAGTTACCGCCTGGGGATGGACCCTTCAAGTGAGTACCGGCGAGGATGCTGCCACGACACTTCACTCACGACACCATCTCTAGTCCTAGGGAGTCGCCTATTTGAGTTGGGACCACAATCTGAATCCGGCCGATTTTTCCGATGCGGACTCAAACGTTGTGTGACCGCCATCAAGCTCAACTCGATCATGATCACTTGATTCAACGTGCCCACAACCTACGCCAACCACTTACCTTGGTTCCACCTGCTTGAGATCGTTAAAGGGCGAACTACTTGCGACTCCTGGACAGGTCCGGGGTGAGGTACTAGGCCGAGAGGGGTCAGTGAGCCCAATGTGTGGTCGTACTCTTAGTCTTGGATAACAACACAAGAACTCGGGCTTAAGGCAGTGTTCAACGAGACAACCCGCTGTGTACTCCTACACAGCCTCTCATCGTTCACCTTGTTTAGGTCAATTCACCAACACGTTACCACCAACATTCACATGATCACTACCATCCCGACTCACAACAGAGTAGCCTCAGGTAACAACTCTAAGCATGCAATAAGCTATAACAGTTGCAGGGGCCACAAGATAACAAACAACTCCTACATCTGCTAGGATTGTGGTTTGCTTACTACTGTGACAAAATGATAGGTCATGCAAAGGAATAGGTTGAACTAGCGGTAGAACGTATCATGGTGACATCCTAAACATGCATATTGCGAGAATGAGAGGGAACTGGGATTTTATCGACATGATCAAAGAGGGGGTGCTTGCCTTGCTGACGATCACGAGGTACTGTACTTCTGACGTGAGGTTGAACTCGTCTCCGAGATCAACTCTACCGAGAAGAAGCAATCACCGAAGCACTGAAAGTAAAGCACATTCAACATAGTACAATGCACAATCAATATGAAAAACAAAGCATGGCAAGGTGCTGAGGTGACCTATGTTTAAATTGCAACATGTTAATTGAAGTTGATTTGAAAAGTAAATTCAAATTCAAACTCCAAATGTATTCAAATTGGTTCAAGTTGCATTTGCTAAAGTTTGTTCATTGCAAACCATGTGATCAAGTGTGTGAAAAGCTTCTGAAGTACAAGTGATCATATTAGCATTTCAATGGTTGAAGTTGGAATGATCAAAGTAATTTATTTGATTTAATACAAAAGAGCCAAATAGCAAAATGCTACTGATCCCTTACTGTAAACATTTCAAATAAGGTTGAAAGTTGGTTATTTGGATAGAGAATTTTATTCTGATAATTTTTCATATATTACACTTTGAATTTGGAGTTATAGTTTAAAAGATATTCAATTTCAAAGTTTGGGGTAATTTCTGGAATTTACTGATTAAATTAATTCATTTAAGATTTACTGCGTCATTACGACGTCAGCATGACGTCAGGGGGCTGACCAGTCAACCCTGTCAGTGGGGCCCTCTTGTCAGCCTCTCTGGGCTAACCAGAGAGTTAACTAACTAACTCTAATTAGATTAGGGGGGCCTGGCCCCACAAGTCGGTGGGTCAGGGGGTTAGTTAGCTAGGTCATTAGGGTTAATGGCCTTGGGCCCACTGGTCAGAGAGAGAGGGGAGGTGGTTTAGGCTCGGGCTGGCCGGCAGCTGGTCGGAGACCTCGCCGGAGTTGGCTGGAGGGCACGGGAGAGGGGGCAAGGGGCACTGGCGCGTAGCCCGTGCTCTTCCGCATCGAGTGGTGCCAGTGGGGTGTCACGGGGAGGCACTGAAGCACGACGACATCGAGGCCCGCGGCGGCCAGCTCCTGTCTTCGATGAAGACGACGATGCACAACACGAGAGGATGAACGGAATGGAGGGGTCGAAGCGCAAAGCTCACCAGAGCTTGTTGGTGTGCGCGGCGAGGCCGGGGAGGATCTGGCCGCGGAGAATTTGGCGAAGGTGCCCACGGCGGCCGGCGTCGAGATGGTGAGGAAGGCGTCGTCCATGGGGCCTCCGGGCTCGATTGGATGCGCTTGAAGACGAAGTCCACGGCGGAGAACCTCCTGGACAAGGTTGCACGACGATTTGAGGCCGTTGGCCGCGACGATGCACCGAGGTGCTCTCCGGCGAGCTCTCGGGGCGGCTCGGAAATGGCGGTAGAGGAGAGGAGAGAGGTCGCGAGGGGAGGGGGAAAGTGGCCTGGGGCCTTCTGGACGTCTCCAGGCGAGAGAGATAGAGGAAGGGGAGAGCAGGAGGTGGCGAGGAGGTGGAGGTGGCGGCCATGCCGTAGCGCACGGCTGGTCTGTCCCTCCTTCTGGCAAGAGGAGGAAGACGACAGAGGTAAGTGGGTTGGGCCAGGTGGGCTTCCTCCTAGGCGAGGGGTAAGTCCTTTTCCTCTGTTCTTCTTTTTATTGTTTATGTTATTTGTTTTTCCCTTTAAAAGAAAATACTACGGAATTTTATAAAAAAAACCCCAATTATTTTTATAAACTCTAGGTGACTTAGTATTAGTCAACCCCAAGTTTTGGGAATTTTTGAAATTCAACTTATTTGAATTTCAATTCAAATAGACAAATGATTTAATTTCCAAGCCACTATTTGGATTTTTGAAAAATCTATGAGCATGGGATTAATCCCAAATCACTTTTAAAATGATCACACTCATTTTTAGGACTTTTCAAAATATCCAAAAGAATTTTGGAAAAATAATTATTTCTGACCTTTTTATTTAATTCAATTAGGGCTTTTCTTTTTCCCATTTCCTTTTCTTTTGCAATTTTTTTCATGATGCAAAAAAGCAAGCTTAGAAAGCACAAACCTAAATCAGGGTTCTGACAACTCGCCCCCACTCAAAAGAATCTCGTCCCGAGATTCAGAAGTCGTCGGAAAGAGTGTGGGGTACTCAGCTCGTAGACGATCCTCTCGTTCCCAGGTGGCTTCTTTCTCTGAATGATGTGACCACTGCACTTTGAAGAATCTGATCTTCTGACGTCTGGTGCTACGCTCGGCTTCATCAAGAATACGAACAGGGTACTCTCGATATGAAAGGTTATCTTGGAGATCAATCGTTTTGTGGTCTATTTCGCGGATGGGGTCCTTGAAGCATCGCCTGAGTTGAGAGACGTGGAAGACATCATGAACCTGGGAGAGGTGAGGGGGTAGTTCCAATTGGTAGGCAACTTCTCCACGTTTAGCAAGAATGCGAAAGGGACCGATGTAACGTGGGGCAACTTGCCTTTGATACCGAAGCGATGGGTACCCTTCAGAGGAGTAACCCGAAGGTAAGCCTTCTCATCCAGATTATAGCTTTCTTCCCTATGATGACGATCATAATAGATTTTCTGACGAGACTGGGCTGTTTTCAACTTCTCACGAACAATGCGAACCTGCTCTTCTGCATCCTGAATCATATCCGGTCCAAAGAATTGTCTTTCACCGGTTTCTGACCAGTTTAGGGGTGTTCGACATTTCCGTCCATAGAGAAATTAAAAAGGAGCCATGCCCAAGCTAGATTGAAAACTATTGTTATACGCAAATTCGGAAAAAAGGAAGAGAATTCTCCCATTTCTTTCCGAAAGAGATAACACAAGCTCTGAGCATGTCTTCGAGAATTTGATTGACCCTTTCTACTTGACCACTGGACTGCGGGTGATAAGCGGTCCTAAAGGAGAGGTGGGTTCCCATAGCATTCTGGAAACTTTCCCAAAATCGAGAAGTGAAAAGACTACCACGGTCTGAATTGATTTCCAAAGGAACACCGTGAAGTGACACGATTCGGGAGACATACAAGTCCGCTAACTGGCTAGCAGTTATAGACTCGCGAACAGGAAGGAAGTGAGCAACTTTGGAAAGTCGATCAATGACAACGAAGATGGCATCATTTCCTTTCTGGGTTTTTGGAAAGCCAGTGATGAAATCCATACTGACTTTATCCCATTTCCACTCAGGGATAGGCAAAGGTCTAAGAGTACCAGCAGGTCTTTGATGTTCTGCCTTAACGCGACGACAAACATCACATTCTGCAATGAACTGAGCAATTTCTCTCTTCATCCTAGTCCACCAAAATCTCTGGCGTAGATCTCGGTACATTTTTGTGCTACCGGGATGAATCGAGAGGGGTGTGTCATGGGCTTCTTTGAGGATGAGTTTCCTTAGTTCCCTATTCTTAGGTACTACCAAACGATTTCCAAAGAATACCGTTCCTTTGCTATCTGTGGAGAAACATTTAGCAACTCCGCTAGCAATGTTCTCCTTGATCCGGCGAACACCTCGTGCACGCCTTTGGGCAACTATGATTTGATCCTCAAGAGTTGGTTTCGCCACCAAGTTGAAAAGAGATCCACGAGGAACAATCTCGAGGTTGAGCTTTCGAAATTCCTCATGAAGAAGCGGTTGATACTGTTGTAACATGAGGTTGTTACAATATGACTTACGACTTAGTGCATCAGCCATGACATTGGCTTTGCCTGGGGTGTAAGAAATTCCTAAGTCATAATCTTTTATCAACTCAATCCAGCGTCTTTTCCTGAGATTAAGATCTGGCTGGGTGAATATGTATTTGAGGCTTTGGTGGTTGATGGCTTCTCGCCCCTCGTTGGTTACCCCAAGTGGAAGGTTGAGATGCAGCGTAGCGGTAATTTCCCTCAGTAAATATACCAAGGGTTGTCTCCAGTAGGACTCAACGATAAGTGCGATAGGTGGCAACGGCGCCAGAAATTATTTTTATGCGTGGAGTTGTCGTGGACCTGCACAAAACAAATAACTTTGCTCCCAACGAGTTCAGAGGAGTTGTCAATTCCTCCGGCCTTGTCGTTTACAAAGGATCAAACGCAAGAGATAAAAAGGTACTAGTAAAAGTAAAAACAGAAAGGTAAATAGTGGGTGTGAACAATGGTATGAAGATGGACCGGAGTCCCGTGATTTTCACTAGTGATGTCTCTCTCCCAAAAGACGATAAAAATGCTAGCGAGGTAAACAAATCACAGTTGGGCAATCGACAGGATTATGAAGGCACCGCAATGCTAACTATGCTGCAAAGAAAGGAAGGGCTCAAAAGCAATGGGCAGTACGCCAAGGTAAGTAGACCGAAATCCATCTGCATCTACTACGAATCATCCACCTTGAGATATCTATCCAGAACATCTCGCTGGTATTAAGTTGCGAATCCCACCCAAAGTGTAAACTCAAAGCAACAGACAACTGCATTAAAAGAACTTTGCGTAAAGTAAACAATTCTTGCACCAATAGGCACAATCACCGTTGTTTTATCCCTGGTGGCAACAGCACATCCCCTAGTCTCATGTTTCTGTCACTCAAGCTAGACATCAGGGGGCTGAACCCACAATCGAGCATAACGCTCTCTCTTGGAGTTGCAAGCAAATAACTTGGCCAAAGCAAATACTGCAACGGAGAACATGCAAGAATTTACTCAAGAACAAAATATAAAAGGGCAAACCAAATATATTACTCATCACAATCTGAACATAGTCTCATAATCCATCAGATCCCAACAAACTCAGCATAGCAACAGCAGAAAATTACATAGGTGCCTCGATCATGTGAGGCAGCTCACGAGGTCTCGAAAGTGAAAACACAAAAGAGGGAGAGGACATCATATAGCTACTGATCACGGACCCATGGTCCAAGGGGGACTACTCACGGCACATACGGGAGGCGTCCATGGCTATGGATGGTCTCCCGGAGTGGTGATCTCCTTCCGGCAGGGTGCCGGGGAAGCTTCTCCAGGCAGCCCCGATCTGAAAACGGCGGGGCGGCGGAACAAAGAGGTTTCCGCGAAAAAGAGTTCTTGTTTAGGGGTTTCTACCCCGAGGGGGTTATATAGGCGAAGGGGGCGTCGAGGGGCCACCCAGGGCAGCCAGGAGGGTGCCTGGCGCGCCCTAGGGTTGGGGCCGCGCCAGGGACCCTTCTGGCTCCCTGGTGGTGGTCCCGGCTCTCTCCCTTGGTTATTCCGGAAGCTTCCTGCCCGCTGATTTTTAATATAATTTTTGCGGAATTTTTTGGGCACTTTAATCAGCCGGAAAACCTGAAAAACAAAAACAGCAGAAAACCAGAAGCTGGCAACTGGGTGCACTGAGTTAGTAGGTTAGTCCAAATAGGTTTAAAAGTGTAATAAAGTTCAACCAAAACATGGCAAAGTCACACAAAACATGCATGGAGCAAGCAGAAATTATAGATACGTTTGGGACGTATCAACATCCCCAAGCTTAATTCCTGCTCGTCCTCGAGTAGGTAAATGATAACAAGCATAATTTCTGTGGTGACATGCCACACAACCAAATAAGGACTGTTAAGTAAAGCAATCAAAGCATGCAATTCAATTCAAGTCTTAACAGGCAAGAGTCTATATTGGCATTAACACAAGCAACAAAAGAACAAAAGGTGCAAGAGCTCTTGCTGTCCGTGACTCGAATGTCTCCAGATGGTGTTTGCGTGCAAGCAAGGGACTGGGAAGAAAGAGAAAAAAGGTTGTTGAGAACAACTATCTACTAAAGTTTCACACTTAGTCTCCTTTGGATTCTTATCTGGACTCGTCCCCAGACCACTAGCCAGGTACAAGTCAAACTGATCCACTCCCTTTCGATATTTTGAGCACTCATGCAATGGATGAGCGTGAGCAAAAAAGTTGACACCTAAAAGGCGAAACAGAAAGAAGAGGTGGAGGAGGAAGACAAAAAGGTGTGTGAAAGGCTCACATCAATGAGGACAATCATAGGCGAGAGAAGGCCATATGATAGATATGATGTGAGGAGTAGGGATTGCCATACAACGGATGCACATGTGAGCTAAAAGCTCTCCAATGGAACTAGTGGGGGTGCATCTAACTTGCTTGCTCAAGAAGACCTAGAGCTCGTTTGAGGAGGCTCATCATTGGAATATACAAGCCAAGTTCTATAGTGTAAAAGTTCCCCACATAGCTATATGCATGATGATAATCTCTATGGAGTACAAGGGATAGAAGATGAAGTACTAGTGTGGATCTCTCAAAAGGAATAGTAGTATGCCCCCTTCTCTCTTTTTATTTTTATTTTTCTCTTTTTCTCTTTTTTTTGTGGCCTCAATGGCTCTTTCTATTTAACTCTCATTTGTCCTCTTTGGGATCTTTTGATTTTGTCCTCTTTGGGATCTTTTCCTCACTTTAGGGGCAATACTCTATATTTTACATGCATGGAGCAAGCAGAAATTATAGATACGTTTGGGACGTATCAGTGGTCGGAATAGATCTCGTAACGATTACCAAGGAGTTAATGTCGCCAAGTTGTCAGGGCATGAACTACGGCAGCGAGTTCAAGATCATGTGTTGGATAGTTCTGTTCATGTGGCCGCAACTGACGTGAAGCATAAGCTACCACATGTCGATCTTGCATAAGTATGCATCCTAACCCTTGCCGTGAGGCATCACAAAAGATCTCGAAATCCTTTTTGGTGTCTGGAGGCGCAAGTACGGGTGCAGAAGTCAATCTTCTTTTTAGCTCTTGAAATCTCTCCTCGCACTTGGGAGTCCATTTGAATTTCTTCTCTTTCTTGAGGAGTTCAGTTAGAGGCTTTGCAGCTTTAGAAAAGTTCTCGACGAAGCGGCGACAATAGCTTGCTAAGCCAAGAAAACTCCTAACTTGCTTAACCGATTCAGGTGGAGTCCACTCAAGGATTGCCTGAACTCTCTCGGGATTCACAACAATGCCTCTTGCAGAAATCACGTGGCCTAAGTAGGTCACTTCTGGTAGCCAGAATTCACACTTGGAGAACTTGGCATAAAGGCGGTGCTCTCTAAGTTTCATCAATACCAGCCTAAGATGTTCTGTGTGCTCTTCTTCGTTCATCGAGTAGATGAGAATGTCATCAAGATAAACCACAACAAATTTATCTACGTACTCCATGAAGATCGAATTCATCAAGCGCGAGAATGTGGCGGGGGCATTGGTTAAACCGAAGGACATAACGGTGTACTCATAAAGACCATAATGAGCAGTGAAATCCGTCTTGGGAATGTCCTCGTTTCTGATTTTGATTTGATGATAGCCTAATCTCAAATCCATCTTGGAGAAGACAGAGGATCCTGCAAGTTGATCATAAAGATCATTGATCCTAGGCAGTGGGTACTTGTTCTTTATCGTCGCTAAATTTAGCGGGCAATAGTCTACGCACATCCTTTCTGTTCCATCTTTCTTCGTTACGAACAGAACGGGGCAACCCCATGGCGATGAGCTAGGGCGGATGAAGCCTTTTGCCGATGAAGCTTCAAGTTGGATTTTTAGCTCAGCTAACTCACGTGGAGCCATTCTATATGGGCGTTTGGATATTGGGGCGGTTCCTGGGATAAGGTCTACCACAAACTCTACAGATCTGTCAGGTGGTATTCCTGGCAGCTCTTCTGGAAAGACATCCGGGAAGTCACGAACCACCGGAATATCTTCAAGATCAGGAAGTGGAAGCACATTTAAAGAATGCACTTGGGTTTTAGAGCTTGGTGAGTTGTACTTAATTGTCTGGCCTGATGGATGGGTTAGTTTCACTGACTTGGCTTTACAATCAAGGACAGCATTCTGTCTTGATAACCAATCCATACCTAAGATCACATCAATTTCTGAAGACATGAGGGCTATAAGTGAGGCAAGGAATACTAAACCCTCAATAGCAACTTCATTTTCATGACTCACCATGGTGGTGTGCCATCTGGATCCCGGGGCTTGCACAACTAAGGGGTTGGATAACATCGAAAAGGATATGTCATGTGACAGTGCAAATTCCTGGGATATGAATGAGTGAGATGCTCCTGGGTCAAACAGAACCGAAGCTGGGGTGGAATTGACAGGAAGGGTTCCAAGTACAACATCGGTTGACTTGTGGGAATCTAGAATGGATACATGATTCACATAACCATATTCATAGGAAGGAGGCTTGACATTGGAAGTTTTGGGTGGTGGCTTGCCACGACGAAAGACTTGCTTTGGATTAGGTGTGGTCGCTACATGATTTTGAGGACACTCTCGAACATTGTGGCCTGATTGTCCACATTGGAAAAAAACACCACGTGGAATGAAAGGAACTTGAGCACTTGATTGTCCAACAAAATTCCAAGGAGGAAGTTTGGGTTGAGGTGGACGATATATGGTGGTTGGTGGTCTAGAAGCACTTACAGCATGACTGACGTCACTGAAGGGAATCCAACCACAGCGTTTCCGAGAAACTGGGCCAAAATATTGTGCAAACTCACGATCACGCTTACGAGACTCTTCATACAACTCATTTCCATACTCGGCCTTGAAGGATTTGTCGACCAAGTCCCTGAAGTTGACGATATCGTGAAGGTTCAGGTCATGACGAAGAACGGGGCTAAGTCCCTTGCGGAACCTTGCTTGTTTCTTGGCATCGGTGGATACTTCTTCTTGTGCATAACGTGCTAGACGAGTGAACTCAGTCCGATACTCATGAACAGTCATCTTTCCTTGGGTCAGATTGCAAAATTGTTCTCTCTTGCGCTCCATCAGCTGATCCGGAATATGATATCCTCGGAAGTCATCACAGAACTCTTGCCAAGTCACCACGTGACCAACTGGTTGCATTGCTACGAAGTTCTCCCACCATTGAAGAGCAGCACCTTCCAGAAAGTATGCCGCGAATAGCACACGATCACCTGGAGCAACATGGGCTGTCTCAAGCTTACGCTCGAGGGAACGAAGCCAATCATCGGCATCAAGGGGCTCGAAAGGACATCGAAAAACTGGCGGGTTGAGGAGAATGAAGTCCTGGATGGTGACAACACTATGATGCTGACGAGAAGTGTTCTTCTCAATATGCTCGAGAAGACGTGTCTGATCACGACGATTCTGCTCAGCCTCCAACATGATTTCTGCCGTTGAGGTTGGTGGTGGAGGTTCTTCACCGTCTATGTTACCGGAACTAGGGTCAACACCTTGATTTGCACCTGACATTCTGTGTGATAAGAATCAACAAATAGAATAGGATTTATGACACAATTCTATGCTAAGATAACAAGACTATAATGCAACAGCATCGAAGTCACAAACGGACAGCATAACGGCTGTACCGGGATGGAAATTGAGACAACCTACAGAATAACGGACATCACTTCCACAGAAACATTATGGAATGATGGCTTAGAAAGACCACAACACTCCTATAGCTACAAAGAAGCAATCAACGAGATGTCTTAGTAAAGACATAGATGAGCCTAGTCCTATCTTCCCGTAGAATAAGATGAGGATGACTCAGAACTCAGATCGATGAGGGTAAGGAGAAAAAAGAAGCCTTACGTTGTTCCCTTATACCCAAAGTAACTATATAACTATAGAATGCTAGACTCGACATCGGCCAAGGGTTTAATAATCCTACAGACAGTCCTGCTCTGATACCAAGTCTGTCGAGACCCGGGGTTAGCGTATGTAATTCCGGTCACAATGCAATCACATGGAGAGCCGAGAGCCGTACCCACTTGTCTAAGAAGACAAGGCCAAGCACAGATCACTCTCGGTAAGCATCGAACGTGAGGGGCATCCCATCCAGGCCGGATGATCAACTGAGATGGGTCCTCATCGTCCGCTCACAAGTCTAAATGCTTATGGGTGGTAAATCCCATACTCATAGACAAGTCGCCTCAACCATGTTATCGATTGAATCATAACCCTTACATAGACTTACTCCAGCCCGATCACTTAGTCGGGATCTCGGGCGGGCTCAATCATACAACAAAGTGTGCCACGTGACAGAGTCACGAGCAATCGCATCGCGATGCCCCAAGCTGCGCACATCTAAGGGCCACTTGGTGTATAAAATACCGCCGGCAAGAACACAACTAAGCTATCGAACCCCACACTAAGACATGCATGTTATAATCATACACGCAGCATACATGTCCAGTGTAAACAGCAAGTAATCACAACATGAACTCTACAAACTCATAGTCTTTATAACTTCTGCTAAACAGAGCAGACATAGTAGTTGTATTACAAGCAGAGATCACATGGATGTGATCCAACATTACATCAAGCATCAAAGGAAGCAAATTATGTCTTAGTAAAGACAAGGTTAACAAATGGCTTAAGAAGCCTGAAAGAAAAATACAACGACCCTCCAAAGGGCACAGGCTGTTGTGTGGAACTATACGACCTGGTCCACGTCGAGCTCGAGGTAGAGGCCACCATCAGGGTCAGTGGTCTCATCTCTAAAACATAGAATAAGAAAACGTGAGTACAAAGTCGTACTCAGCAAGACTTACATAGGAACTATACTACTCATGCACATGTATCAAGGCAAAGGGAGGTGGGGTTTCACTTGCAGAAGTGCCAGCTTTGACTTGGCTAGTCCTGTACTACGAATACCAGAAAGAGGTAAGGAGCGTACACGAGTCCAAGTAACAAGTCTCCAACCAATACACCCCTATGGATACTTCCTCGACTTCCCCACGAGGAAGAACGCCATAGCACTCACACTTATCTTGGAAAGTTTTAAGAGTAACCGTTCAAGTTGTCTATGATCAAGTAAAGGTCTCCAAGTAGTCCATAACTGCGGACACGGCTATTCAAATAGTTCATTAACCCTGCAGGGGTGTACTGCTACACACACGCCTCATCAGTTACCGCCTGGGGATGGACCCTTCAAGTGAGTACCGGCGAGGATGCTGCCACGACACTTCACTCACGGCACCATCTCTAGTCCTAGGGAGTCGCCTATTTGAGTTGGGACCACAATCGGAATCCGGCCGATTTTTCCGATGCGGACTCAAACGTTGTGTGACCGCCATCAAGCTCAACTCGATCATGATCACTTGATTCAACGTGCCCACAACCTACGCCAACCACTTAACTTGGTTCCACCTGCTTGAGATCGTTAAAGGGCGAACTACTTGCGACTCCTGGACAGGTCCGGGGTGAGGTACTAGGCAGAGAGGGGTCAGTGAGCCCAATGTGTGTTCGTACTCTTAGTCTTGGATAACAACACAAGAACTCGGGCTTAAGGCAGTGTTCAACGAGACAACCCACTGTGTACTCCTACACAGCCTCTCATCGTTCACCTTGTTTAGGTCAATTCACCAACACGTTACCACCAACATTCACATGATCACTACCATCCCGACTCACAACAGAGTAGCCTCAGGTAACAACTCTAAGCATGCAATAAGCTGTAACAGTTGCAGGGGCCACAAGATAACAAACAACTCCTACATCTGCTAGGATTGTGGTTTGCTTACTACTGTGACAAAATGATAGGTCATGCAAAGGAATAGGGTGAACTAGCGGTAGAACGTATCATGGTGACATCCTAAACATGCATATTGCGAGAATGAGAGGGAACTGGGATTTTATCGACATGATCAAAGAGGGGGTGCTTGCCTTGCTGACGATCACGAGGTACTGTACTTCTGACGTGAGGCTGAACTCGTCTCCGAGATCAACTCTACCGAGAAGAAGCAATCACCGAAGCACTGAAAGTAAAGCACATTCAACATAGTACAATGCACAATCAATATGAAAAACAAAGCATGGCAAGGTGCTGAGGTGACCTATGTTTAAATTGCAACATGTTAATTGAAGTTGATTTGAAAAGTAAATTCAAATTCAAACTCCAAATGTATTCAAATTGGTTCAAGTTGCATTTGCTAAAGTTTGTTCATCGCAAACCATGTGATCAAGTGTGTGAAAAGCTTCTGAAGTACAAGTGGTCATATTAGCATTTCAATGGTTGAAGTTGGAATGATCAAAGTAATTTATTTGATTTAATACAAAAGAGCCAAATAGCAAAATGCTACTGATCCCTTATTTTAAACATTTCAAATAAGTTTGAAAGTTGGTTATTTGGATAGAGAATTTTATTCTGATAATTTTTCATATATTACACTTTGAATTTGGAGTTATAGTAAAAAAAATCAATTTCAAAGTTTGGGGTAATTTCTGGAATTTACTGATTAAATTAATTCATTTAAGATTTACTGCGTCATTACGACATCAGCATGACGTCAGGGGGCTGACCAGTCAACCCTGTCAGTGGGGCCCTCTTGTCAGCCTCTCTGGGTTAACCAGAGAGTTAACTAACTAACTCTAATTAGATTAGGGGGGTCTGGCCCCACAAGTCAGTGGGTCAGGGGGTTAGTTAGCTAGGTCATTAGGGTTAATGGCCTTGGGCCCACTGGTCAGAGAGAGAGGGGAGGTGGTTTAGGCTTGGGCTGGCCGGCGGCTGGTCGGAGACCTCGCCGGAGTTGGCTGGAGGGCACGGGAGACGGGCCAATGGGCACTGGCGCGTAGCCCGTGCTCTTCCGCATCGAGTGGTGCCAGTGGGGTGTCACGGGGAGGCGCCGGAGCACGACGGCATCGAGGCCCGCGGCGGCCAGCTCCTGTCTTCGATGAAGACGACGATGCACATCACGAGAGGATGAACGGAATGGAGGGGTCGAAGCGCAAAGCTCACCAGAGCTTGTTGGTGTGCGTGGCGAGGCCGGGGAGGATCTGGCCGCGGAGAATTTGTAGAAAGGTGCCCACGGCGGCCGGCGGCGAGATGGTGAGGAAGGCGTCGTCCACGGGGCCTCCGGGCTCGATTGGATGCGCTTGAAGACGAAGTCCACGGCGGAGAACCTCCTGGACAAGGTTGCACGGCGATTTGAGGCCGTTGGCCGCGACGATGCACTGAGGTGCTCTCCGGCGAGCTCTCGAGGCGGCTCGGAAATGGCGGCAGAGGAGAGGAGAGAGGTCGCGATGGGAGGGGAAAGTGGCCTGGGGCCTTCCGGACGTCTCCAGGCGAGAGAGATAGAGGAAGGGGAGAGCAGGAGGTGGCGAGGAGGTGGAGGTGGCGGCCATGCCGTAGCGCACGGCTGGTCTGTCCCTCCTTCTGGCAAGAGGAGGAAGACGACAGAGGTAAGTGGGCTGGGCCAGGTGGGCTTCCGCCTAGGCGAGGGGTAAGTACTTTTCCTCTGTTCTTCTTTTTATTGTTTCTGTTATTTGTTTTGCCCTTTAAAAGAAAATACTAGGCCATTTTATAAAAAACCCCAATTATTTTTATAAACTCTAGGTGACTTAGTATTAGTCAACCCCAAGTTTTGGGAATTTTTGAAATTCAACTTATTTGAATTTCAATTCAAATAGACAAATGATTTAATTTCCAAGCCACTATTTGGATTTTTGAAAAATCTATGAGCATGGGATTAATCCCAAATCACTTTTAAAATGATCACACTCATTTTTAGGACTTTTCAAAATATCCAAAAGAATTTTGGAAAAAGAATTATTTCTGGCCTTTTTATTTAATTCAATTAGGGCTTTTTTCCCATTTCTTTTCTTTTGCAATTTTTTTCATGATGCAAAAAGCAAGCTTAGAAAGCACAAACCTAAATCAGGGTTCTGACACTACGGCGGCAAAGGATGGTGGCGGCGCAGGGCGGTAGTGGTGGCTTGCCTTCTCCTGGATCTGGCCGACGATGCGCGGGGCTGGGCGGACACCGACGCACGCGCTTCAGTGATGGGCTAGATCTAGGGTCCGTGCTCGGGCGGGCCAGTTCGGAACCCGGGGCGGATCAGAGCTTGTGCTTCGGGTAGGCGCGGTTGGACTTGGCCCGGGAGGTGCCCGCGGACGTTGGTCGTGCTCGCTTCGCGGGTACGATGGTCGCAGGTGGTGGCCGTGGTAGCGGTTCGTCGTGTCGCGGAGCGGCACCGATGGCCTCGGACTTGGCATCGCGTGAGCTGGCTCGGTCGAGTGGTCTGGGCCGGCTACCCGGTGGCCGTCGGCAGCTCAGGAGTTGCCTCCCCCCAGTTCACTGGAATTGGCTGGGGACGCAGGCAAGGTTTAAAATAGCGGGATACGGGATATATCGGCGGGCTTTTTTGGCAGCAATTTGGGGATATTTGATACAAAGAATGCAGCTATATCGGCGATATATCGGGCTATTTGCCGATATTCAATGAAGGAAAAAAATATCGGCGAGCTTTCCTCTTTCCTAAAAGATATATCGACCAAATATCGGCCAAATATCGGGCTATCTTAAATCATGGACGCAGGTGTGGGGGCTTCCGATGATGGAGGCGCCCACCCAGACTCTGGAGCTGATGCCGGGCGGAGAAGTGATGGTTGTTCGTCGCTCCTCCCACCGGGTCGAGGGTGCTGAGGCGGGTCCGACCGGCGTTATCTGGCGGCATGGATGTCGAGGCGGCGGCTCCGGAAGGAGGTCCACATGGTTGCTTTCCGGCAGGCACCATTGTGGCGGTGGTGGCTCTCCCTTGGGTTGTGCGGGCAACAGGTGGTGGAGCGGTGGATAGCCTGGACATGTCTCCTCGGGGGCGGTGTCTTGGTCCGGATCTGGGGCTAGCCTCCGCGTGACCCTCTGGTGGCATCGGTGGCACCGGCGAGTTGCCGAGCGAAAGCTCCGCGCCTTGGCGCCGACGGCGGCGACACCCGTGGTTGCCGCGCGCTTCTTGAAGACGTCGTCGTGGATCTGCTCCTCGTGTCAAGGCTCCAGGTGAAGACCTATGTCCAGCTGGACTCGTCAGCGACGACGCTTTGCGCCGTTCTCCCTCTTGAGGGCGTTGTCGTGGAGCTTAGGTGTGCTAGGGTGTTGCGTGTATGCTTAGTTCCTATGTTGCTTCGTGTTGGCCTTGTAGGCGCCTACGTGTGCCGAGTATCTTAGGACCGGCTTTGTAAGTGGGCTGTCTCACCATCATGTATTGATCGGCCGTGTACTTTGTTCGTTTCCTTTATCTATAAAGGGGGGCGAAAGCCTGTTTTCTCTTCTGAAATATTTTCATCGATGCAGGCCACGTAGGTATCATAGTTCTTTTTCATCCAACCATGGAGCGAAGGTGGCAATTTGTCAATTTCCAGTTTAATCTGACCCATGAGCAAGGGCATCATGTTTTTTTGATATATTTCTTCCAAAGCACAATAGTAATCAGCCTTTTGCTTAGCAACCCGCTTCCAAATCTCAAGAAAGAGATTGTCGAAGTCCTTACGGGTGACAAAATCATACCAAACGCCGCCTATATACTCGTTGAAGGCGCGCATGATTGAGTGCCTATACAGAGAAGAAAACTCTGATCCAATCTTAAATGCTAGAAAACCAGCCCTCCTCTCATATCTCCTCCACTCCTTCACATCGTCTACAACTTTATCTTCGACCCACTTAATTTCTTGTACCATCTGGTGATAGTACCGAACATAATTTAGATCGCCCTGGTAGGTGTGATATGAGAGGCGGTAAGAATCCCAAACCGCGTATTTACAATCATCACGAAGCACTAGCCGCTGGTAGTCGTCCAAACCAGCGAGTTTGGTGTGTTGGGGGTGGAAGTACCATTCTAGGCTCTCCTCGAGGTGTTCAAAGTAGCGCTGGCTCTGAAGAACTTGTGGAGGGTATTTCACTTTCAGTTGTGCGATATCCTCTTCCTTTCCTGAACACAATAGCTCGTGATCTTTGATCCGGTAGAGGGCTAGCCGATGGTTCAACTCATTGAGCTGCCGCTCATTGCAATACGACCAAAACACATCGTCATCAGGAGCCGGGCCGACCGGCAAGCTAAAAAGGTACCTACTGGCCTCATTTACGAGGATGTGTTCTTCCATTTCAAGGAGAGCTTGGATTTTCTCTGGTTCTTGCTTGCCATTTTTGTTCTTGCTAGAAAGAGGAGCAGAGGTCTGTGAGGTTGGCTGGGCCTTGCCAGCGGCATTCCTGGGCAGCGACTCAGGTCTGCTGGGATGCCTTACCGCGGGCATGAGAGGAATCTGATTGCCCATTTTCTTCTTGGTAGGACGAGAAGCAGAGACCTCTGAAGTTGCCTCTCCCTTGCCATCGTCATTAATGGTCGGCGACGACCCAGGATTGCTGGGGTGCTTCTCCGTTTGGACAAGAGGAATCCTTTTGTTCTTCCTAGTACAAGGACCAAAGGCCGCTTCGGTTGCATGTGTATCCCCACTGGCATTGCCGCTGGTGAGCAACTTGGGTCGACTGGAGCGCTTTTGCGCCGTCCCGGCGAGATCGTATGTGGTGATTTTCTTACGTGATCCTTCATCTCCAGGCGCAGGCAAGTCAAGTGGTTGCGATTCTCCTTTGCCCCTCGAAACGCGAATGCCACGAGCACCAGTAGAGGAAGAAGAAGCTACTTTCCATGTAGCATTGGCAGAAGGCGAACGATCGGAGAGGCGGTACTTCATCTTGGCCTGTTGAGAACCGCAGGAATAGGAGGAACCCTAGACTCTGATCTAACCAGCAAGATCGTGGCAAGGCCCACGGCGGGGAAGGGAGTGATCCTCTCCGACGGTGCGGGAGGGTGTGCACGACTGACTTTTTATTTTTTGAACTTGAATCGGAGACTGGCTTGATTACTTACTTAAACTGCTTCGGAGCCTTTCATCTGATTTTTTTTTTCTTTCTAGAAAATCAAAATAAAGCTGAACGTACACAAGAAATCTCCTCCCGTCGAGACGGAAGGATTCATTTCAACCATGTTTCATGTAAAGCGATATTCAGATTTGCTAGGGCACATGATGTGCCCTAAGATAGAGCACATCTAAATTCAATCAAACTAAAAAAAAATCTTAACAAATCTTCATGTGAAATCAATAATATAGTACTTAGATGTGCTCTATTTTAGGGTAAATCTAGATGTGTCCTAGACAAGCTCATATTTTTTATACTCCTCTCGGAATCATGTTTTACGGAAGCATATAAAAATATTAATGTAAGTGCATAAATCATGTTGATATCATCGGCCTGATTACGGAGTATATAACAAAAGGGAATTTGCTTGGCCATGCTTATGTTTGATTCTGAACCCTCTCTTTTCCCCTAAACAAGAGTTGTTGTTGTTGCGGGGTGAAGAAGGCGCTTCGCCAACAACAGCAAAAAGTGCACAAGATCGAATTAACTTTATTTCGTGTAATGATGCATTTGTTACAAGACAGAACCTGAATTGAGCTATTTTATTTTTTATTTTATTATCTAACCACCTAAGCATCATAATGCAACTTTTAACAGAAGTTGCCTACCACATAATTAGCGCACCCCAGATCCCTTTATGGCTTGGCTTATTTCTGCTTGTGAAACAGTTGCAACCCATCCGGCTATAAATGGAGATGATTCTTCGAGAATCTAAAGATGAGTCGGGGCTCGTATGCTCCTGATGAAGAGTAAATAAAAAAAGATAGAAAAAAACAAAAAATTGTATTTTTTAGGTATTCAAGATGCACATGTGTGTGCTATTTTTGTGGTGTTTAAACATCTGTGTTGATCGTGATATACTTGGCTTTGAACAATGTTCATTTTCCTAGTTTTTCAAACATCCTGATTTTACTTTATTTTGCATAAGCTTTATCGACTTTCAAACACCATAAAAGTTTGCACACAACTTGCGTATATGAGCATCTTGCATGCTTATATTTTTCAGATTTTCAATTTTATTATTATTTCTTTTAAATTTATTGTTCATGCTTAGGTACATATGTATCGGGCATGCAATCACCACTCTCGGGGCTCAATTTGTACCATGTAGACTAGCTAGCACTCTATTAGTAAGGAAAAAAGTCCAAAACAAACCTTAAACTTGTGTACGAAAACTAAATTGAATCCTAAACTTACAGTCCTAGAAATCAGCACACCAAACTCTTTGATCTCATTTTATTTTAAACCGCGAAGGCATTCCCAAACAGGAATCGCCGACGTGGCAGATCAAATCCAGGATTTTTTGGCTGGACGGGCCCATTATGTGTAAATGAGTTATTTCATAATGCGCGAAAAAAATACAAAAACAATTTTTCATGATTAAGACAAATGTGTAATCTTTAAAAAATGTTCATAAATTTCTAAAAATATTATAAAATTTAAAAATATGTTCATCATTCTAATAAAATCTCACGCATATAAAAAATTGTTCAAATGTTAAAAAATATATAATGTTCCTGTTTTGTATTTTTGGTCACAAATTCAAAATACTTCCCTTTTCTAGAAATAAGAATTTCATAAAATATTTACATTTCAAAACAAATCATTGTTTCCAAATTGTCCCCATATTTTGTAACAAATGTTTCAGAAAAATACAAAATATATTTACATGTATGTACGCTCTTGTCTATTCTAAAAAAAAATTCATCGCTCCTTATAAAGAACAAGTAGCCTTGTGTAGATTTACAAAAAAAAATTGTAATTGCAGAAATGTCAAATGTTTATTGCCAAATTCCAAATTGTTCATTGTATATTAAAAAATTGTTGACCATACATTATAGGGAAAAAAATATTTTTCATCCCTAAACTCTTTCAAAAGTATAGAACTGGTTCCTCAACTTTTAAAATTATAGAATTGGTCCCTCAACTTTTAAAATCGATTATTTTTAATCCCACGTGCCGCTATAGATGATTTTCTATTGACGTGAATTTTTGTAAATACAAAAATGAAGCGGGGGAAGGTTGCACGCTCTCTACGGCCCTCACCACGCCCCCCTTCGCCATTTATGTTGATGTCTCATTGACGCACAAGCAGAGCAGCAACACTGCATATTTGTCCATGATGGTTGCGTCATATGCATATCGTAACTTGTCGATGGTAGTCGACAAGGCCATAGGTAGTGCATAACCTTTCCCCACCTCTTTTTATTTATTTTTATCAATCCACGTCGGTAAGAAATTATCCGAAGCGTCACGTGGGACTAAAAGTAACCGATTTAAAAAATTAAGGGACCAATTTTATACTTATTTAAGTTGAGGGATCAATTCTATATACTTTCGAAAGAGTTTAGGGACAAAAAATGTACGTTTCCTTATATTCTATAAATAGTTCATCGTGTATTAATTAAATATTCAATGTTGACTAAAAATATTCAACTTATATTAAGGAAATGGTTAATGTCTATTTATAAAATTCATTCTATGTTACAAAACAGATTCAATGTGTTTTGAAAAATTGTTCTTCGTATATTAATAAAATGTTCAATGTGTATTTAAAATTTGTTAAACGTATACTAAAAAAGATGTTGAATCTAATTTAAATTTTGTTCAGCAAATATTAATAAAATTCACTGTACATTAAGACAATGCTCAGTGTTAATAAGTTAAGAAAATTCAAAGATTCTTCACCTTTTGAAAGTTCCAAACAAAAGCAAACAAAAAACCCAGACTGCTACAGTGAATCGGATGCTACACCAGTACTCAGTTCTACAATGTCTCGTTGGCTACAGTGGTACTATTTCTTGTTTCTTTTTGGTACACTTCTGAATGGGCCAGCCCAGTCACAATCATCGGTCCAATAAATAATTTTACTACCCCTCATTTTTTTTACTATGGTTGCAAATAAATCTGCTATGGTCTATAAATTAAAATTGCCATGACTACATAAAAATGAACTAATAAGAATTTGGCCTGTATCTAAACTATTCTTTTGCAGATTTTTCACATCCAGCGAAAAAGAATTATTATAAAATTGGCATGTAACTAATATGATTTTCTTCATGGAAAATAAAATATATTTTTGCACTTTTTCATATTTTACCATCTTTATAAAAAATGAGATAAAAAGGAATGAATTCAAACTCAGGTAAAGGTGCATGAGCTTGGTTAGAAAAGTGTTCACACTAATTTTATTTAGCAGTATTGGAAAAAATATTTAATGTGGCAATCTGTTCAGATTTCCGAACCGTGCAAAGGATCAAAAGGTGGAGAATAAATCGCACTGGATGATGATTTCTTAAACCGTGCAAAGGATCAAACGGTGGAGAATACATCTTTGTCGATTCTCAAGTATGGCAGCATCGTCTCGCCGCGCTGATCAAACGGTGGAGTTGGCTTCTCTCTCCTGTCCTCCGACGATTGTCTATAACTCACTCTGTCGCGCCGTTCTGGTGCCTTGACGTTGTTCATCTGACCAACATTGCTTCCCGGGACAGCCGACGATGTATCCCTCGCCAGTGCCCGAACGTTGTTCGGTGAAATGACTCTGAGGCAACACCTTCGAGAGAACCGATGATGTGAGGTCAGTGTGCTATTGCGTTTGTTCCCTCTCTTTCTCTGTCTCTCTTGTCACATGCGTCTAGACGTTTTTTGATATGATTTTTTATAGCATATTTTGTCACATACGTCTAAACGTTGACAAGCGTGTGAAGGATATCCATTAAATAATGTCCTAAGACATAAAATGTAAGATGTACTTCGAAATTTTTGATATGCTTTTTTTATGTTTTAAATGTGTTAAAATGGGTCTTACAAACCGGAAGTATATGCTCCAGGATAAAATAACGCGTCAATAATTATATATTCTCGGCCGAAGTTGCCGATCCTAGTGTGCGACGCGTGCACGTCAACATGGAAAGAATCTCTTCAGATTCTACACTGTATGCTTTTACCCGAAAGAATAAAAAGAGGCGTACACTGAAAGCGTTGGGAAAATCTACTCCTTAAAATAAATATTAGAGCGACAATTCAATCAAGGAGTGCACTACACAGCGACGCCGCACAGAAGCTCCCTTCATCCGGCGGCTATTAGCTAGCCATCTATCCAAATAATGTGTACTAGCTTTCCCATCTTCAAAAATTTAAAAATATTTATCTTTCAAACCGTTACCCAATTGATGATCCGTTTTCACCATTAGCTTTCTCGCGACGAGATCTTCGAAACTAGATCTCATGTCAATATGTTTTGAAAAACTTTTTATTTTCATCAGTACTTGTCACATTACTGTTCTACTTACCTGATAATTATTTATACAGTTGTCAGATTATAGTAACTTGAGTGTTAATACTTTTTTACATCAATATTTGCCACATTACTGTTCTACTTACCTGATAATTATTTATATAGTTGTCAGATTATACCAACTTGGTTGTTAAATTTTATTTCGTCAGTACTTGCCACATTAATATTCTACTTACCTGATAATTATTCATATAATTGTCAGATTATATCAACTTGGTTGTTAAAAGCTTAAGTATACGAAACTATTTCTCTGACAACTATGTACAAAAATTTGTGGCAATAGTTCACGGTAAAAATGGCAACTAGGATGACCTAATGTGGCAACTGACGGCGACAAAAAAAAATCAAAACATATCAATATGGGATCTTGTTTCGAACATCTCGCCGCGACAAATCTAATGATGAAAATGGATCATCAGTCGAATTAACAGTTTACGAGATAAATCTTTAAAAAAAATTAGATTAAAAAAAAGTTAAACACATGCGGTGGATGGATTGAGCCGCAACATGAGCATGCATCGGTGCGACGGAGCTGCATATCAATTCCCTTCAAACAATACCTTAAAATACAATAAAAAAGCAATATATACAGAAAATTTGTGTTTCTAAGTTGAAGTAATATCAAATTGGACAACTGTGTGAACGTGCCGTTGGGTGCACGTATTGATTTGTCCGCTGTCATTCACCATTACTTTTTGTTTGTGATGACAGGAGCCACCAACCAATATTTTAAACTGGCAATTAACCTTTTCCTCAAATACTGGTAATTATTAACTTGGATATCTACGAACCGTTACGGCGGACATCTTACATTTTGACGTTGCTGCAACGTTTGTTCTCACTCTCTCTCTCTCTCTCTTGTCACCTTCAAGGCATGTTCTGGCAGTTGTTGCCTGATTTGGTTAGCATTTGATTGGCTAACTCAACCTTTTGTGATGGACTTTCATGCCATGGCATTTTCATTTCTTATACTAGTACCCAATTTATGTAAGCCATGCTGCCAGAACATGCCTTCCTGAAAAAGAGAAGAAAATGGTCAAGGAAAATTGCTGAGCAAAGAGAAAATGACTCCAAAGTCACCAAAATCTTTCTGTGGTGCGTGAAAAGATTAGATGATGCGCCCTTCCAGGACATTCTTTCACAAGCTGGAGCTTGGAGGTGTAGTGGTTCACAACGCAACTGGTGATATATATTTTTCAGCACGTGTCCCTTTCCTGTTGGCACTTGGCAATACCATCATCTTTCTTCCACCCACCTCCTTCCCCTCTCTTGGACTCCCTGACTAATCAGGGCACTCTTCGATCGGAGGAGTTGAAGATGGACCTCGCCATATCGGCAGTAACAGGTGAACTCGTGAGCCGATTCGGTACCGCTCGAGCCACTCTGCACAATCGAAACATAAGCAGCTGAAGAGGCTGCAACAACTGTTGCTAAGAGCCCACATGGTCGTCGCGGAGGCGGATGGCCGATACATCACCAACTCCGGGATGATGGCGCAGCCTGACATGCTCGCGGGCGCCTTGTACCGAGGATACTGGCCATATGGGCCGGTCTTAGAGTGTCGGCCCTTTGGCACGGCTATTTGGCCGACCCGTTTTCGGCACGCCGTACCGTGTCGATACGTTACTGCTGAAGGGTCGTGTCTGGGCCTGGAGGCTGGACACGTGGATCGGCACGACACGATCCGCTTAGGGTTTTTTTATATAACACCCTAGGCGTAAGATAACTATAAAATGCCTAAATAGCAAAAAAATAAGCGGACTGGCGTGCTTAACGGGCCAACGGGCCGGGCCAACAGATGGACGTGTCTGCGCCTGAAAGTGCGGCCCGTGTGTTGGCACGTCACGGCCCGTGAAGGAAGCGTGCCATAGTGGGCCTTGCCGTGCCTGGCCCGTGTTGGTTTGACCGGGCCGTGTCGTGCCGGCCCATGTGGCCAGCTTTGAGTAGGAGGTCGCTTGCGCGGGTGCGAAACTTGTGTTTACTAGACAATACCCCACACGTTGCTGCGGGATGTTAGTGTGATAAAAAAATGAGAAATGCATTTTAAGGAGAAAAGGAAGTTAGAAAAATAAAGATATGCATATAATGTAACTCTGTAATCAACTTTCTCAGTATGACCAGATTATGGCAAAAAAAATAGAATCTTAGTATTTTATTTGATGATTAAAGGAATTTTGTTCTTCTTTATGGCAAGGAAAATAATGCAACCCATGTCCTGCTGACACAAAAATATTGCGCAACAAATATTTTATCTAAATATGTATATTAGTGGGGACATGAAGAATCATAATTTGCATGGAGGATGTGGAAGACTATATGTTGCATGTTTCACGGTTGCATGTAGAATGCATGAAGTAGTGGAAATCGATGATGTGGCATCATACTAAGTGGAAAATATGCATGTTAAAAAGAATTGATAGTAGTGAGGAGTAACTTCTTAAAAATGATAGATTCATGGACGAAATCCATACGCACCAAAACTTCACCTTATTATCTAGCCCCGCGTCTATTTGGGCCCATTGAGAAAAAAGAAACGGAAAAGAAACGCTGAGCCTGGTCGGCCATCAGGCCCGTAAACTCTCACTGCCCCCATCCACGCCGATGATTAACAAGGCAATACCGTGACGCACGCCTCAAGAGAGGAACAACAAACAGACGAAGAAACATGAAACCAACGTAGCGCCTCGTTGGCGAACGACGATGAACAGCAAAGGCGGCGCGCTAGTGCGACGCTAAACCGTAGCGCCGACGCCGCATGAGATCCAGGCTGAAGGTGTGCAATCGTACAATATTCTGGCAATCTACCACCAAGTGGATTATTAGTGGTACTTCTATGATTTGAATTGCAGAATTGACAATCTACCACCAAATGGATTATTAGTGGCTATTTTGTGCGAACTATTTTCAGTTCACATCATAGTCTTTTTTATAATTTTGTGCAAACTATTTTTCATGACATAGTTTTTTTTGTGCAAACTATTTTCAGTTCACATCATAGTTTTCTTATAATTTTAAGTCCGCCATACCTTAAATTATATCCGTCCCCCGTCACTGTCCTTAAGCATATCATTAAATAAAACAGTAGTAATCCTACAAAATAGAAGTTTTATTGACTGAACCCGAGCACAAGAATGGCAGAACCTGAGTCAATGCACAAAGGTCTCACACAATGAAAGTAGCACGGTTACAAGTGACAGGAACATGTAAATAGAGGTCAAATTGAGCACATTGTGCCCTGCATTGCACAATTTATGTATTCAAACCACACTTGCACAAAGATCATAAATCACTAAGTAAAGTAGTCGCCAACCCGTGCGAATGCACTGGCTAGTATGATTTTCCAAAACATATTTTTTTCCATATATCAATAGCTTTGTGTTTCCTTTTCTTTTCTATGCATGAATGATTTACATGACATTGTAAACTTGTAAGCTAAGTTATATCTTACATTCAGTTTTCCACTTAAATGGGTTGAATATATGTAGGTGTGCATGCCCAATTATGTGACTGTATACCTTTTGTATGGGATGGGTATGAAATATATGCATCTAAATTTAGGAAAATTTCTACATCATAGTTAGAACATGGATAAAATGGTTAGTCCCACTTCCATGTGTGAAATAAAAAAAACAGTGTGGAAACAATCAGAACAATCCCGGTGCCAAAGCAATGATACATGTTACAAACCCAAGAGTAAAAATATTGTAATATACAGGTTACCAAGAACTTGAGAAGAGATATATCAGTAGTAGTTTCAGCGCACTTGCGCTGGTTCAGTTTCGACATTAGTAGCTGCAGTCCTGAATATTGTCCTTAGTTGAGCTAGTTCAGTTTCGACGGTCTTCGGCTTTTCAATCATGTATACTGCTAAAAAGGGGTGGTGTGCATTTTAAGCTTATAACTTTTTTTTGGAAAAGGAGGATAACCCCCCGCCTTTCTTTCATCACGATGCATGCAGCCATATATTATTAGTAGTTTAAAATCCGACAGCCGAACTCCATCAACCCAGAAATAAATCGACAAACAAACCCTGAGGCCGTATACTTCACGATAATACCTCCCCAGATAGCCACTAATCCCTATGATACAAGACACAACATAAACAAAAAATATATACAACTCCTAGGCTACGCCTTCAAGAATGATTCGTCGCACGTGCGCCGTTGATGGTGAATCCACCACGAGGTTAAACTCCGGATTCTCATCCCCAAAGCCAAGGTTTAATCCACCACCTTCAGCAAGGACACCACACAGGCCTGCGGCAACATAGTCTGATCAGAGATCTTGTGTTTACACCGGAGTGCATAAACTCGTCACTGAAGCCGTTTGTATCATCCACCCTTATCCGTCTACCGACACCTCGATAGTCGGATACCTCTGGAGGAGACAACGGAAGAAAAAGACTCCCCATACCGCCTGCCTCCCGATACCGTCGCTCCACCTTCGAAGTGGGAGAGATTTTCTGGAGACGGGTTAAGAGTGAACACACACGAGTGGAGTGAAGGCAACCGGGTGAAAACCCCAATGTAGCCAAAGTGCGCTTGTATTGTGATGACAAACCTATCACCGCATTAATCTGCTACGCACGTGTGTCACTATCACGATCCTGGCAAGGCTTCGCTGGTAAGATTGAGGGTGGGGAAATCAGATAACGCACATGCGTCCGTTTATTCAACTATGGGCGATGTTTGAAAATAAAAATTAGAAAAATGCTTAATTAAGTGAATTAAGCCTAAAATTGCATACTTTGCACTTATATAAATTTCATGGGGTATGCTCATGACAGATAAAAACGATTTTCAAACCATTTTTCTCAAATAAATTTATAGAGGGGTAGTACAATTTTTCAATTACTTTCTTTAAATGATTATGGAAACTTAAAATAGCTTAAATAAAGTAAAAAAAACTAAAAAAAATCAACTTTGCACATCTTTGATTTACATGGTCTGTGCTCACCCCAGAAAATAAAATTGAGGTTAAACGATACGGAGGACACATATTGATCAAAAAGTAAGGGGTCAACTATCGAAACCAGGAAACTTCACTGGAGATGGTTCGATTTGTAAAGAGCGTATGTGGCAACATATTTTAAACAATATCACATTTTTACCAGTGCATTATGAGTTCATATCATGGCAACATGGCAAGTTTCAAGTCTTTTAGACTTATTTTTCATTTTCAAAATTTAGAAAATAATAAAGTTCATTCTTTGAGCTAAGGTTTGAAGTTACCACATGTTATTGTTGCATATTTTCCCTGCTGATTTTCCAAACATAAGTCATGTAAATGTATGGAAGGCCATAAGTAATATTTTTCAAACCATTTTTCTCAATAATTTATGGACACGGGTAGTTCAAATTTTCAATTACTTCCTTTAAATGAACATGGAAACTTAAAATTGCTTAAGTGAGTTTCCAGATGTCTTTCCGGAAGAGTTACCCGGTATCCCGCTTGATTGGGATATCGATTCCATTATTGAGTTAGTGCGTGGCACAATCCCTAGAGCCCAAAGTCTCGGCTGAATCGATGGAAATTTGTCTTCTTGAGGAGAGGTGTATAAAAATGATTGGACATGTAAACATTTGGTCAATTGTTAATAAAATATGGTCTAGTATTTTACAAAATTGGAGTGGTTCAAATTTACACCAAATAGTTGGTAGCTTCTTCACAAAAAAATCTACTTTCGGCACTCGAAAAATGAAAAATGGATTTTTCATCCAACAAAAATGAAAACTTTCTTCGGCAAACTTGTTGGCCATTCCAATATGCAAACTTTTGCAAAATATGAGATCATTTTAGCTTCACCATCATCACTTTGAACACGATGCTTCATGTCTCTATGCCACGCTCACCACCAACATAGACACGTGGCGCGGTAAAAAAGTATAGAAAATTCATTATAAGATGTCAACGGAGGAATCCCCAGTGTCGGGCTGAACGAACACCTCGTCCGTGTTACTACGTTTAGTCGAGCCTGGTGAGGCATTATTCTTGTGTAATAGACGGAGTATAAAATATATTTTCATGCTACGAGATCTCGAAAGGATTGAACTTGAACATATACAGTACACATCATTGGCAAAGAAGTTGAAATTCTCCTAGATTGCAAACGGGCACATGCAGTGCTTATGAAAATTCTGGTTTTCGCGGGGGGGGTAAAGTGATAGCTCAGGTTCTATGTAGACCAAGGAGTTAAAATGGATGAAAATTTGGCATTCATTGATTGTGTGTTGATTGGACGATGGTTGTGTGTGTGTTGCTCTCTCAGATAATTGTAGACTTTGTTTTTCCTAATTGTATACTCCATTTCACTACCCCACAAAAAAAAGTATTCTCCATTTCACTGTGATGGTCGACATGGTATTGATGAAAAGAGCAAGTTAAGATTTCTTGCTGTGTTCTCGGGGCTGGGTATTTGATTAAGAGGCCTATTTGAACTTAGAAATAACATCACGGACCAGATGACCAGATGTGATTAATTGTGATGTAAAGTACTAGTGATGAATCCTTATCTATAATACCTAAATAGTTCATCTCCACTAATCTATTTATCTTAACATTCAAGCTATCCACATTATCAAGTAGGTCCACCATGCAAAAACTCTTTCACTAACTCTTCATGCATATGCTCCCATTAACTTTGCATGTGCATGCAATATATCACAACTAAATAAATAAAAATTATGCACTCAACCTTAGAATTTATAAGCAACTTTTTTATAGAGAAAAACAAATTATGAGTTATCGCATTTTATTTCTATGTGACATTTTTTGTAAATACACATCCATAGCATTCTTTTAGGTTTACCTAAGAGTGGACACATCTTCACTTTCTATACTCAACGTTGTTTTCGTCTCATATCATCTCACCGATATATTCTCAAGTATCTAAATTAACAAAAAACAAATCAAAGCCATTTCTGGATTTTTCATCAAAATTTCTTAGATTTTTTACTTTAAAAATATCTTTTTCGAAAAAGATTTTATAATCAAATTATATTATGTTTCTTTCATAAATTTGCATATGTTTTAAAACATCAAATTATTTCTTAACAGTCCCCGCAGCAACGCGCGGGGTATCATCTAGTTAATCCAATGGTTGAGAGAGACCTATGTTGTCAGACCGTCGGCCCGAGTTTCGTGAGAAATGAAAGAAACTATCTCAGTGAGAAACGGGGGAAATAGAAACTTTTGTTTTATTGATCACTTCATCCGCCAAGGCGGGCAGGGGTGGAGGTACAGAGTAGTCAGGGGCGGACCCAAAAGACAAACCACCCGGTGTCCACATGTACACCAGAAATGGTGCATACTAAGAAATATTATACATAAAAATATCACACTTCACAACTTAGTGTTAGATAGTAAAAGTTCTTACCAATACTTGAAATGTTAACTGGGGGGGCAATTCCCCCTAACCACTAGTTCCAAACGTGTATCAGAACACTCCTTTCGCATCGGTAAACCTCGCGGGAAGGTCTCTGGCTGCGATGATGCCGTGTGTGACGAGGCTCCACCTTGGTTGAAAGTGTGGATGAGCCGAGCTTTGTCGTTGAAGATGGCGAAATGCCGACTCTTCTTGCCGAGGTCACTAGGGCCAGATCCAGAATAAAAACAAACCGGTCTCCACATATACACCAAACATGGTGCATACTAAGAAATATTATACATAAAATTATCACACTCCACAGCTTAGTATTAGATAGTTAAAGTTCTTATCAAAATGAAGCATTTTACTTGAAATGTTAGTTGACTATGTAAGGTTTAACAATATAAGAACTTTAAACAATAAAACAAATATTATAAGAACATTAAAGAATAAAACAAATATGATCAGCCACGATGAGGTAAATTCTCATGTAACTCACCAATTATTATGTTATGGCAAGTGCACAACAAGTTAAATTGTTTGTTTTTCTAAATGAAAATAATAATAATAATAATAATAATAATAAATAAAACATATCTATAATACCTAAATAGTTCATACCCACTAATTTATTTATCTTGACATGCAAGGTATCCACATCATCAAGTAGGTCTACGTATTTTCCACTAACTTTTCATGCACGTGATTTTATTAAATCTGCATGCGCATGCAACCAATTACAAATAAATATTAACTTTGTTTATGCACTAAGCCTCACGATTTAGAATCGACTTTTTTATAGATATCGAACTATGAGTTAGCTTGCATTTTTTTCCTATGTGACAAATTTTTTGTGAATGCACATCACTTTTTTAGGTTTATCTAAGGTTGATGTCTCCACTCTCTTGACTCTACATTGTTTTTGTCTCATATCATCTCGCTGATATATTCTCAAGAAAATTAATTAATTAATTAATCACACTCATATTTAGATTTTTCATCAAATTTTCTTAGATTTTTACTCTAAATAATATTGGTTTCAAAATAGATTTGATAATTAAATTATACTAAGTTTCACAAATTTTATCATATTATAAAACATTAATGTATTTGTTAACAGTTCCCGTGTGTCGGGGGTTGGTTCTCAGGCCCTCCTTCTAGCGTCAGGTGTCGGGTGTACGTGCCCAGCCCTTGCCCGGCACTAGAAGTTGGGGAGAACAACGGGGACGCTGCCCCGAGAGAACCTTTCGAAAGGGCTTCTCCCGGAAGGGCACAGCCCTGGGACCGTGTGGGAAGGGGAACATGTAAGATTTCCGCTTGCTTGATATGGACGAAGGTGGTTGGTGGCGTCGAAACGACATTCGGGTTGATGAGGACATACGAGAAAACACAGGTGTTTACCCAGGTTCAGGCCGTCCGGAGACTAAAAGCCCTACTCATGCATGTCTGATCTTCCTTGATAGTGATGGAGTAGAATACAATACAAGGTGATCTCCAGGGAGAAGATACCCTATGCTACACTCCACTATGATTCTCTCTTCTTGGTGGAAACTAGCTACCCTCTCAAGGGGAATCCTTGAGAGGCCTCCCGAGAAGTTCTAGGGATGAACTCCTATTCCTTCTACCTATGGATTCTTCTGGGCAAGGCTTCTTCTCCTCTACCTCTCTGCTCGTTTCTTGGTTCCTTCTCTCTTTTTTCGCCTCTCTTCCCCCCCCCCCCCCTTTACTAATGTGGTCGACGTCTCCCTTTTATAGAGAAAGGGGATCGCCACATGACCATTGATAGCTACAGTAAAGGTGGTTATCTTATACTTGTGGATGTGAGGTGCTTTGCAGTCTTTCGGGAAGTTCCCGTCGCGTCGCGGGGACGGCTAGTGCATGCACGGGCTGAGTAGGCGCGAGGGAGCTCGCCAGGTGTTGGCTGCCTCCTGTCAATGGTGCATGCTTGTCTTCTAGCGCATTGAATGCGTTGTGCTCTTTGTCGGGCGGTGGGAACCAGCTGGAGGGTTCCACCGTTCTGGAAGTGATGCCAGGTGCTTCTTCCGTGCGTCTTGCGAGATGTTCCCGGCACCTCCGTGCCGGAATCCTCCAGGGTCTCTTCTGAATTGTCCGAGAGGCGTAGTCGGAACCCAGGGAAACGGGGTACCTCAGTATCCGGTTACCGACACCGCACCAACATGCGGGGTATTACCTAGTTGATTTAATTGTACAGTTACGAAGCTAAACTTACTCAAAATTGTGTCGTACTAGCGACGCACGCTGTTGGGTATTTTGAAAATTACAATTAAGTTGAAATCACTGAGGGAAATTGCCAAATCGCAACAATTTGATTTTAAAATATAATACCCTTGGATTTGATAACCCAACTTCAACAATATAGACAACAAAATTTAGATAAATTCGATATATGCACATATGATTGAGCCAGATTTGTGACAGTGCCATCTAATCAATCAAGGGAATTGATACTCTGCTCCGCCGCAGCGGAGCGAGAAGCGTGCGGCGGATGTCCGATCTGCTTACGTTTGCTTTTCTAAATTTATTTTTTTCTAAAAGTTTTATCTCTTAAACCGTTAATCCGATTGATGATTCATTTTCACCATTGGATTTGTCGCGATGAGATCTTCGAAACAAGATCACATATTGATATGTTTTGATGAAAAAAAAATGTCATCATCAGTTGCCAGATTCGGTCACTCTAGTTGTCATTTTTATCGGGAACTGTTTCCACAAATGTTTGTACATAGTTGTCGGGGGAATAGGTCCGTATACATAAGCTTAGAATACAACCCGATAAAATAAAATGGCAACTCAAACTGATAAAACCGGCAAGAATTAAAGTACCATCATGTCAATTAGATGTAAAGAATACGGCAACCGAACATAAGTAAACCGGTAATCTGTCGTTCAAGCACAACAAGACATTTGGGTATAAATAACATGACAAGTATGGTTTTTTCAAGTGATTCTAAAGAGAAACACATACAAATACAACAAAACAAGTTTTTTATATATGGTTGTTAGTGTACAGTATTTTAACATCCAAGTTGGTATAATCTGACAACTATATGAATAATTATCCGGTAAGTAGAAAAGTAATGTGGCAAGTACTGATAAAAAAAGATTTAATAACAAAGTTGGTATAATCTGACAACTATATGAATAATTATCAGGTTAATAGGACAGTAATGTCGAAAGTACTAATAAAAAAAAGTTTTAACAACCAAGTTGGTATAATCTGGCCACTATATGAATAATTATCAGGTAAGTAGAACAGTAATGTGGCAATACTGATGAAAAAAATTTAACAACCAAGTTAGTATAATCCGACAACTCTATGAATAATTATCAGGGAAATAGAATAGTAATGTGGCAAATACTGATAAAAAAAGTTTTTCAAAACATACTGATATGGGATTTAGTTTCGAAGATCTCGTCGCGAGAAAGCTAATGGTACAAACAGATCGTCAATTGAGTAAACAGTTTGAGAGATAAAACTTTTTAAAAAATCAAAATTATAAAAGCTAGCACATTTTGCAATTTTACTACTAGTAGATACGAAGGAGAAGAAACCGCTGCATCATATGACCTAGATGCGGCACCGCTATGGAGTCGCATCCATCAATCAATACGTAGCAAGCACGTCGGATGGGCAACTGCTAGTCTGCTATTAGATGGGTCGGGTCTGAACGTAGACTTGCTGCACATTTTTATTACGCTCACTCCTCAAATCACCGAACGGGTGTCCACCTGTATTTTTTGCCGGTGTCCAAGCACAAAACATGGCCTATTGACAACGTATGAGGAAATTCTACCCGGTTTCCTGTGACACCGACTATATCTACATAGGTCCGCCCCTGAGAGTAGTGCGGCGTGGTGGTCAGGGCTCAGGCTTTTCAAGTCCACGTGCAATCAGCGCCCTGCAGAATTGGCACCATGAGCATCAGTGCCATCTCCGCCGTGTCGACCTTCACCGGGCTCGGGGACGCACAGCAGTCCGTCCAAGAGCTCCATGGGCTCCATGTTCCGCTTCCAGCTGTCGAGGGTCTTTTCCGTGCTGTGCTCAGGATAGCAGTGCGCAGATGATGCGCTTCCAGTTTACCGCCATAATACCCCGGGATCGGTTGAGCGCCGCCGGCCGAGCCGGTCCGAGCGGCCACGGCGTCGCGAAAGGCCGGGACCCTCGCCGACTCCGGCATGGCCAACACGTAGAAGCCCAGGCTGGGCTTGATGTTGTCCGCCGGGACGGCCCGTTCCCAGAAGTTCGCCAAGATCCCGGCCAGGGGCGGACCTAGAAGACAAACCACCCTGTGTTCACATGTACACCAGAAATGGTGCATACTAAGAAATATTATACATAAAAATATCACACTTCACAACTTATTGAAATGTTAGTTGACTATGTAAGGTTTAACAATATAAGAACTTTAAACAATAAAACAAATATTATAAGAACTTAAAAGAATAAAACAAATATGATCAGCCACGATGAGGTAAATTCTCATGTAACTCACCTATTATTATGTTATGGCAAGTGCACAACAAGTTAAATTATTTGTTTTTCTAGATGCAAAATAATAATAATAATAATAAATAAAACATATCTATAATACCTAAATAGCTCATCCCCACTAATATCTATCTTGACATGCAAGGTATCCACATCATGAAGTAGGTCCACATGCACATGATTTTATTAAATCTGCTGCCCATGCAACCAATTACAAATAACTTTGTTTATGCACAAAGCCTCACGATTTAGAATCGGCTTTTTTTATAGATATCAAACTATGAGTTAGCTTGCATTTATTTTTCTACGTGAATTTTTTTCATGAATGCACATCACTTTTTCTAGGTTTATCTAAGGTTGATGTCTCCACTCTCTCGACTTCACATTGTTTTTGTCTCATATCATCTCGTGGGTATATTCTCAAGGAAAATAATTAATTAAAAAATCACACTCATATTTAGATTTTTCATCAAATTTTCTTAGATTTTTACTCTAAATAATAGTGGTTTCAAAATAGATTTGATAATTAAATTATACTAAGTTTCACAAATTTTATCATATTTTAAAACATTAAAGTATTTGTTAACAGTTCCCGTGTGTCGGGGTTGGTTCTCAGGCCCTCCTTCTAACGTCAGGTGTCGGGTGTACGTGCCCAGCCCTTGCCCAGCACTAGAAGTTGGGGAGAACAACGGGGACGCTGCCCCGAGAGAACCTTTCGGAAGGGCTTCTCCCGGAAGGGCACAGCCCTGGGACCGTGTGGGATGGGGAACATGTAATTCTTGCATGTTCTCCGTTGATGTTTATTACTTTGGCCAAGTAGTAGGTGGTGACTCCAAGAGGGAACGTTATGCTCGATTGTGGGTTCATGCCCCCTGATGATTAGCTTGAGTGACAGAAACATGGGTCTAGGGGATGTGATGTTGCCATAAGGGGGAAAAACAACGGTGCTTGTAACCGCGGTTGCAAGGATTGTTACTTTACGCAAATTTCTTTCAATGCAGTTGTCTGTTGCTTTGGGTTTACACTTTGGGTGGGGCTCGCAACTTAATACCAGCATAGATATCTTAAGGTGGATGATTAGTAGTAGATGCAGTTGGATTTCGGTCTACTTATTTTGGTGTACCGCTCATGCTTTTGAGCCTCTTCCTTTCTTTGTAGCATAGTTAGCATTGCGGTGCGTTTTTTAATCTTGTCAATTGCCCAGCTGTGATTTGTTTACCTCGCATAGCAGTTTTATCGTCTTTTGGTAGAGAGAGACATCACTAGTGAACATTACGGGACCCCGGTCCATATTCTCATCACTCTTTACACGCTCAATTTATTTCCTGATTTTACTTTCTAGTTGGAATTATCATTATCCTTTATCCCTTGCGTTTAATCCTTTGTAAACAACAATGCCGGAGAGATTGACAACCTCTCTAAACTTCGTTGGAAGCAAAGTTGTTTGTGTCTGTGTGCAGATTCACGTCAACCGCCTAATTTGTAAATGGTTTCCATCTCTTTGTTTTCTTTGTGTACTACGGTACACTAGCACACCCACGTTTTCTTTTCCCCGGCGCATGAGAGAAATTCGTACTTCTTCTCTTCCTTTCTTACGGAGAGTCACACACCAAATAGATTGTTCTCGTGTCAAACAGTGATCTAACTAGGAATGAGATGTATTGAAGATGAGTATAAAGAGAGAATCCATGGAAGAGTTGTGGAACCAATAAGCAATTAGCACATTGCGGTTCTATGTTGTCAATTTTGTGCATATATTTCACTAATTTCTTTTGTTGTATTTTTTGTTGGACTACTTTTTAATAAAAACAACTAGGGCTTTGCCCTACAATACATAGTAATAAATAAATTGGTGCATTTCATCTTCGAGAGTTGAGCAGTCGTAGATTCAGTGAAAAAGCAAGATAACAATTGGTAGATCTAAGTAGAGCGCGATCTCTGTCTCGTGTAAAGATAGGACCGAAAAGGTAGATATCGTTCCCCCATATTGTTCTAGATGAAATTGTTTAACTTAAATCATAAGAACACATGGTTATTAACATCTACTCATATATATACTCCACCTCTTAATTTACTGGATACTTGTGTTACTACATTCCACAACTCATGCACTTATGTGTTATTGTGTAGTTAAGGTGGTGTGCATCAATCAATATCATGTGCATCAAATTGATGTAGAAGTCGGAGCCAAGCCTCCTTGCCAGGAAAAATATGCATTGTTGTGCAGCTAGTCAACTTTGATTACATCCACGGGGCTTCTCTGCTTGTACATGGTGAACGGTTCTAGAGATTCTATCAGGAAGAACATCTCTCATTTTCGCACCCATCCATAGGTGCTTTTTAGCCAAGTCAACTTAGTGCACGTAATTATTGACCGCCATATTTTATCTCCTGGTTCTGACTATCAACATGAAGACGGAGGACCTTAAAAAAACATGAAGATGGAGGATCATCGTTGCGCAACCAGGATCCTTCCATGGAATTTCTATAAAAATAAATTTAATCACTGGACAAATTATTTTTCGACCATGACAATTTTATTGTATATACCATGGCAAGTTACACACATATAGCAACTTCATTTTATACATCATGACAGATATATTTGTTATAGAACAACAATTTATTACACATTATAGTATTCTTTTTCCATTACATGGTAATTCTTGTTTTTTAGTTGAGTAATATTTTTTTACCATGTGTTTATGGTAATTGTAGACAACCATTTTTCCATATCATGGTAATTGTATGTAAGTGTTTATGGTTATTGTAGATAAAAAAATTTGTCCATATTATGGAAATTGTACATTTTTATAAAGAAATGCAAAAAATAATAACTTAGCATGGAATCCTTATTTTTAGATAACGTACAAAGAGAACTTCAAAAAAAAGATAACGTACAAAAAGGTTTGACGAAATAGAAGTGGACGGCGGAACGTTCCCTTCTTTTTAGATAGGAAAGATATTGTGACTTGGTCGTGTTTCTCACACAGTATTCTTCATCTGCCAATCATCTCAACTCTTACTTAAAGCCTTACAGGACACTTACATTACTGCAGTCTACTATGCATGCATTTATCTTTATCATCGAGCATGAATTTATGTGTTCCTCGGTTTGGGCGTAACTCACTTTGCATCGTCTGATCAATTGCACGAATCACAAAGCAAGGAAGATTGTCACACCATGACACCTCTCTACTTAACTACACGGTGCTAGTGCGGTGGCAATATCTCTCGTCCCCACTTAGGAAACCTAGGTTCGAATCTCATGTTCTTCTATTTTTTTACCTTTTTATCATATATAGCAAAATATGTACAAAATAATCCTAAAAATATGTTTTAGATACATGGTAATTTTACAACAAAAAACATTTTTTTATATTTTCAGAAAGATCACACACACTTAATCTAACTTCATGTCATATGCAGGTTCGCATTATTTATTTTGAAAGGCTTTAATCTGTATAGATGTTTATCCTTCTTTTCACCTTCGCGTTGATAGTTGAGTTGTTCACCTGATCACAATGCGTTCAGATGTGATTAATCTCAATGCGATGAACTCATTAATCCCATATTACATCTATATCATTGGATCGCACCATGACAAAAAAAATTAAGCTAATCTCCCTAGTTGTATGTGAGGACTGCCTTTAGTGATCCCCTTTTCGTGCACCCCCCCCCCCCCCCCAACCTGGTACACATATGTTTCGTCATACTCTCGTTCATTTTCATGGGCGGACTTGTTTCATGAAAGAATGGTGGTCTTCCATGCACCTCTACATGCCTCCTTTCATCACGCATGCTTACACCTAATACATATTGAAGAAGAAAATAGATTGCATTATCTAGCTATCCGAGCAGTGTCCCGACATATATTGGTTATCCTCGTCTATTTATTAAATCATGATTCACATCAAAATCACACAAAAATACAGAATGGTGAGACACAAAAAGATTAATAAATCTGCGTACAACAAAGAAGTAGTTATTTGCAAATTACATGTAGTACAAACTGCAAATTTTACTACTTAAGATGAATATAATTTTTGTTGCACAAAATAAAATTGTTCAATTTAATTTGTTGGGGACTACTAGGACTGATTTTTAAATTTTATGCGCTATTTTGATCAGCTAGGCTAGCCACCACGCCCCATTCAGTGTGATTGTTATGTATTTTGAAGGTCCAGTTCTATCAATTTCCAATTCATTTTGAGTCCTTATTGTCCAGCCATCCCAGCCACTACTACAATGAGGTGATTCATTTTGAATCCTTCTTGTTCCAGCCAGTTGTCATTGGGCACAGTTAAACCTTCGACTTCTGTTTTCCCTCTGTTTATTGATTCCCAAAGCAGCTTGTTCCTTGTTGGTGTCTTCAAAACTTAAAGATGTATATAAAATTGGTAAAACGGTATAAAGAGTCAAGGTGAACAATTCACTAAAAGAACGAACCATAAATCGTAAGGCGGGATCAGCGCCTAGTTGGTTGAGGCCCCACTGGAATGTTTATCGGCGACAGGCCAATCGCATGGTTGACCCATAGGGGAAGCGAGGTTGTGAACTCGATCCCCCGCCTAGTCGTCCTTTTTAGCCAACTGTTATGTGCCTTTTAGAGGGTACAAACACAACGATAATGTACGAAAACTGGCGTACAAACATGTACATGCGTTGTAACCGAAGAAAAGAGCCACATGCTTCCATGATAATAAGCTTGACTCAAGACCACTCCGTATGACTACATTATATATTTTAACATAGCACCTGAATTGTGTTGCTGGTTATCCTCCTTGCCTTGGATGGTCATGATCGCAGTGTGCACCTAATAGTAATACGTTCGGCGTGGTGAATACCAATGTGATAATCTCGACCATTGCACACATACCTGTCATTGAACCACATCGTTGCAAGTTAATGTCTAGTAGTTTGAAAGCTAATCTCGTTGATTTGGATGTGATGTCCGTGCTTCCCAAGTTACGACGTACATCATCCATCATACACCCACTTATTTTCAAATTTTATATTTATTTATTTTAAATACTTCAACATTATTTTTAAAAGACATAAACATTAATCACATGGAATTTTTTAAAGAAAATCAATATTTTTAAAAAATATAAATATCTATTTAAGCATGTGAACACTGTTTTGAAAGAAACAATTATTTTTTGAGAAAGGGTGGACTTTTTAAAATTATACAAACGTTATTTATATACATGAACACTTTTTTTAAAACTACACAAACATTTAAAGAGCATGAATGCTTTTAAAAGTTTTGAGAACATATTTCAAAAGACACAAAAATACTAAAATATGTATTTTCTTGCTGGCACATTGCATATAGTGAACACTTTTATTAAAACTACACAAACATCTAACGAGCATTAATGATTTTTTTTTAATTAGAGAACATCTTTCAAAAGTCGCAAAAATGTCTCTCTTTTCCTGGCACATCAGAGTTTACTCCTAATTCATTTTATTTATTTCTTTTGACCAGGTCCTAATTCCTTTCCTTGCTGGCACATCGCAGATAGTGAATAGTTTTCTTAAAACTACACAAACATTTAAAGAGCATGAATGATTTTCAAAAGTTAGAGAACATCTTTCAAAAGGCACAAAAAACTAAAACGTGTTTTTCTTTCTGGCACATCAGAGTTTATTCCTAATCCTTTCCTTTCTTTTTTGGCACATCGCCGATAGCGAACACTTTTCTTAAAAGAAAATATCTAAAATGAAACTTGGACTTGTAGACGAAAGCTAAATCGAACAATGAACTTATAACGTCGGAATTCAGCACACCGAACTTTTATAACCTGCTTTTATATCCTGGTCTATTTCAAACCTTGAGCACGATTGTTCACTGGTTGCTGCATATGAACTGGCCCGGCCCATTAGTGCAGTGGCTAAAACAAAGTTTTCTTATTTTTTTTCTTTAACTTTGATTTCTTTATATTCTTATCTTTTATTTTCCTGATGATAATTATTTTCAACATTTTCTTAATGACTTATAAAATCGACCTTAACTTTTAAAATCTTATAAATGTTTGCACTTAGAAAACTTAATAATTCAAAAAACATTAAAACAAAAAAAAATGATCAAGTATTTAAAAAAAAATTAGTACTTGAATCATTCTAAAATTGTTTGCAATTTAAAACTTATTAAAGTGTTCGGAAATGTTAGCACGTCGCTTGCGCGCTCACTCTGCTTTGATTTTTAATTATTTTTGCACTTAGTTATAATTAATATTTAAAGAAAATTCACACTCAAAAAATGTTTGTGTCTGAAAAATTTAATACATTTAAGTGCACAAACATTTAACACATTAAAAACGTGATCTATTTAATAGATTCTGCAACGGATTTTAATAAATTTTCTAGTACAATCATTAAATATTATTTTTTTACTTTAAACATCTTTGAAAAATGATGCAAAAACATAAATTCCGAGCAGAGCAAATATTTTTTCAAATTTTGGAGCCAAATGTTTTTAAAATTTAACAAACTAATTGTTTTTTCATGCGAAAAATGCAAATAAAAATTCTCGTGGTAAGGCCCAAGCGTTTTTTGGTTTGCCTCGTTTTTTTTAGTGGTCATGCCCAAGAGAAAGTGGCCCAATAAAAAAACAGAGCAGCGAAACAGTTTTTTATTCTTTAAATTACTCGAGTGCTGGTTGATTTGCCATAAAATGAGGGGCGTTTTTTGCAAAAACACCAAATCCTATTCACTTTATCATTAGGTAAAGATTTATTCTTTAAATTACTCGACTGCGGGTTGATTTGCCATAAAATGAGGGGCTTTTTTTCCAAAAACACCAAGACGGACCAAGAAATCCTATTCACTTTATTATTAGGTAAAGATTGTTACTTGGTCGTGTTCTCACACAATATTTTTCATCTACCGATCGCCTCAACTCTTACTTAAAGCCTTATAGAACACTCACATTACCGTAATCTACTATACATACATTTATCTTTATTATCGAGCATTAATGTATGTGTTTTTCGGTTTGAGCGTAACTCGTTTCGCATGGTCTGATCAATTACACGAAGCAAGGAAGATTGTCATGCCATAACACCTCTCTACTTAACTACACGGTGCTAGTGCGGTGGCAATATCTCTCGTCCCCACTTAAGAAAACTGGGTTTGAATCTCATGTTCTATTTTTTATCATTTTATCAGATATAGTAAAATATGCACAAAATAATCCTAAAAATATGTTTTAGATACATGGTAATTTTACAACAAGAAACATTTTTTAATTTTTTCACTGGATGGCAAAAAATATGATTTGTTTTGTTTAATTATTATTTTATGTAACTATGACAATTTTAATCTATATACATGGTAATTTATTTCAACATGGAGAATTTATTTATTAGATAATGGTAAATTTAATCACTGTAGCGTGACAAATTATTTTTAGACCATGATAATTTAATTGTATATAACATGGCAAGTTACACACATATAGCAACTTCATTTTATGCATCATGAAAAATATTGTTGTTATAGAGCGACAATTTTTATTACATATTATAGTATTTTCTGCCATTAGATAGTAATTCTTATTTTTTTAGTTGAGTACTATTTTTTTACCATGTGTCTATGGCAATTGTAGACAAACATTTTTTTTCATATCATGGTAATTGTATGTAAGTGTCTATGTTTATTGTAGATAAACTTTTTTGTCCATATTATGGAAGTTGTACGTAATTTTTTTTTACTTGTTGTCATGGTAAGATGGACCATTTTCTCCTTCAAATAATAGCATTTTCTGTAATTGTATATTTTTATATTTTACATGGTAATTTTTAACATTTTATTAGTGTTACATGTATTTTTATGGAAATTTTACATTTATTATATTTGTAAAACATGACAATTTATTTGCAACTAACCCACATTATTTTTAAAATTATATGTCAATTTCGTTAATAGTATTTCTATAAAAGAGGCAAAAAATAATTATCTAGCCTGTGATCCTTCCGAGCGAACCACCCAGGATCGCACTGGGAATCCTTTCGAGAGAACCAGTTTTCGTTCCCGCTGGCTGACAGCCGAACGATCCATCACTCCCTATTAGCGTCCTACATTTATGCATTGTTGTTGCACTCCTATATGGCAGGAGAGGAAATCTCACAGCTCATAAACAAAAAGGGTTTTCTTCGGTAATGAAACTCAAACAATGTGAATAAGGCCACAAAAGGCAATGGATGCAACAGCTTAGTAGCACGGTCATACTGAATCTATCTTAACAAGAATGACAAATGATCAAACTGTTCTGATATTAACAGGTAGGCCCTGGCCAATTAAAGGGGAGAGGAAATCATAAATGTTTCAGTAATCAAGCAAGTGATACGCCTTAGCCGACAAACACAGAAGGCTGCATCAACATTGCCACGAAAATGAACAAGTAATTTTACTCCCACACAAACATATGCAGATATGTTCCACCAACAATATCAGTCGATCCACGCTATCAACCACATCTAAAACCATGTCAACAAATGGAAACAACACCACCTTAAAGTATCCACACAAGAAGGCTCCTTATATTTGTATTAACAGAAGAGCAAAAAGATATAGCTGTATGCTCTCGACGATCCAAATCCGCACGGTGCAGCGATGCGCAAGACTACCATGCCCAATCGGCACACATCATGTCCCCTTCCACTCACTACCATGGTTATAACTCCGGCCCCTGGATTTCTTCATCAGAATGCAGAACTCAGGGCACCGCGTGCTGCCTGCTGTTTCATCTCCTGGGCTTTTCCACTTCCACGGAAGTACATGTACACTTGCTGCAATGTTGAGTAAGAGAATTTGATGATCAAGAGACAGGAACAACATGAGAACAAGGATTTAATCCTCCAAAAAAAGGGAAACCACACCCACCTGAATGACACCTATGCTCAGCAGTGATTCAAGGCAGAATAATCCAAATCCAACAAAGTAAAATATCTGCCAAATGAAAATGAAAAAAATATATATACATCAGTAAGGGTTAAATAAGACCAGCAGATCTAATATATCACCTCCAACTACAATCTACCAAGTTAAGCCCCGATGCAGGGATGCACATATGCGCGTGAGGTATAGCTCACGATGTATGTTTCAAAATGCAAGGATGTTCTTCTCTACCCAGTGGACTCTGCTGGGCCACACCAACGGCAGCATGAAGCAGCACAATAATTGCGGGAAAACCGCGGGGGGGGGGGGGGGGGGGGGGGGAGATATGGCTACAGAAACAACAAATTAGTCCCAACTAATTGGATAAACCTGTATCGAAGACTTACCCCAACAATAGCACTCTTGGTTATGACATCAATGGCAGGCAAAATCCCACTACATCATTAGAAAACAGAAATCTAGTTAGCAAGATCAGAACAAAAGTTTTTATGCATTCTAAACAAAGAGTGGTCTAAATCAACTTTTATTACCAGTGCAACTTTCAAGTTATGGTTGACAAGAAACACAGTAAATTCAGTCTGCATTACCATCATAGCATGTATCTGGTATAATATTTTACTCCTATATGTATTCAGTTCCAGGATCACAAATTATGTTTCTTCCATGATCCCTTGCAGAGGTTGACATTGACCACAACTCGAGCAAAAGACAACAATGGGTTCAGAAACTTGTTACTTGACCACAAGTATGTAACAGCTGCTGATGTGTGTAATTTCTAGATTTACTCCTGTATTTGTCACATACCACTTATATATGGCATTTGTAGCTGCATGGATTTATTGACACCAGAGTGTAAACTCCCCTGCTTGCAGTTCACCTCGTTTGGTGTGTGCCTGTTTCTTTTGAGATTTGGGTTGTCCACGTTAAACCTATATATCTAGCTCATTCATTGTCATGTTATTTGGGTGTTTCTAACAACATCTTCAAGAAAAACCATTCAATGAAATAACTTACCTTTTGTAAGAAAGATCACATGATATTTTACGGATAAAATACAAACTGTAATCAAGGAAATGCATCCTTCGTCTAAACCTGTTTACGACTTACAACCCACACAGCAACCCAGAAGTAGGTGCACAAGAAAAAGAATACGAGACTTACGTCAAAGAATTTCCTTTGAAAGGGAATGGCGGCGACACAGCTGACCACACACAGAAGATTATGTGAATCTGGAAATGGACAAAGAAGATCAGTAAGGTGTGCAGTTGAGGAGTGTTGAACCTTTCATTTAATGTTAAGATGTAGCCGGAACCACTAGTAAAGCATATCTTACCATGTAGAACAGGAAAAACCACCCAAACTTCAAAGCACTCTCAGTTCTGTGGCAGGCATTAAAATAAACAGGATATGGTCACATGAATCATTCGGAAAGGTGAACTCCTTTCATATGGATAATAAATTCTCAATGCATATACCCTACCTCATTGCGTTATAAAGAGGGCGATACCATAACACATAAGCCCCAGGGACACCAGATATGAAGTAGATAATGGCAAGCAGCCAGATCATGACACCTGTTAAAGCAGAGATTTGTATTAGTTTCACGGAGTTAATATTGCGATAGTAACTGCTATATCAGATGTACACCATAATGTACACTTTAGCTATACCTTCTCCTTTAATCCATGCTGTTGTAGTCGCTATGATATTAAAGAAGAGGCAGAGAGCGATTCCTGCATGAGATCCAAAATTTACGAAATTTACACAAAATCCATAAAGAAGCTCTATATATCAAAATGTTTTTTCACCAGACTAGTTCTCAGTCAACCACTTAAATGAAGATGGTAGATCCCTTTGCAATATTTCAAGGAAGCCCAACTTTATTTGTTTTCCATTTCATGTTGATAATCACATCATTGGTGCAAAATATGAGAAGAAATCACAACGGAAATACTTGTTGGTATTTGTATTAGGATCTAATAGGAGTCCAAAATGGTAGTCGGACCAGGCTCCAGTGGTCACCTGTGCAGGTCCTGACAGGCCGCCACAGAGAGACTAGCACGAGTTACAATCATGTTGCCCGTTGTAGAGAAGATGGAGAATTTGATCTGCATCGCTACTGTCTGAGAAAGGCTGGATTGGATCTGGAAGAAGGGGAGGAGGATTGGTATTACTGGCAGGTCACCGCTAAATATGGTCACTGGCTGCTCACTGCTCATTTGATCTGGCCATAGTTATACAAGGAGAAGGAAAGTAGTGAGAGAAAGGAGCAGTAACTTGGTGCGGCTTTGGAGCAACAAGAGTTTGTGTGTCTGTTTTTGTTATGTTGCTTTCGGACTCCAGTTCAGGCTGCATGGCTGATCTTTATAAGTTATAACAGCTCTTCTGATACTATTGTGGCTGATCTGATCTATGTTGTGGACTTGTGGTGCTGTTAACTGTGCTGGTACTTTTAGTTGGTCGCTGGTCATGCTTGTCTGGCTACTTAGCTTTGTTGCTCTGCCAGCTGTGGAGGCTTGGTGATGGTACAATCAGAGGTACTACCTCTGTCCCATAATATAGTATCGTTTTTCAAACTAGATTAGCTTGAAAAACGATACTATATTATGGGACGGAGGGAGTAGCAAAGTGTAGAGGGTCAAGAGAATGACGGAGAGGTGATAGATGCCAGGGCTCGGGACGAGTGGGTAGAAAAGGTAGAGGCCTGGCTGGTTGGAGATTTGAGGGAGATATGGTGGAGGCCAGAGCTTGGACTGTGTTCATAGAGGTGGGAGTGTTGTTGGAGGTGCTTGACGTAATAATAGAAGAAAACACCCTCCAGGATTGAAGCACACGGTTTCAGGTGACGATCCAGTACTCGTAAGTCCATGATACGCCAACAGAAACTCAATCATAGTGGGTATGGTGGTTGGTACTGGTGGTGCGTCAAGGCATGTAGACAAAGCTCGGTAAAGCTAGAGGTCTCGCCAAGAGTACTAGAAAATAAAAGATGACCAAGATTGTTATTTCATGTCAATCTTGTGGGGAAGTGTTGGGAGAACTAAGGTATGTTTGTACTGTGGCCAAAATGCACCATACCAAATTTCTCGTCATGACCAAAAAAATTGGTCTTTGTTTGAATGGTGACAAATTTGTGGGCATGTCGATGCCCCCAATGTTTTTATTAACATTTTCCAACTCATGGGGAAGCAAAGACTTGACCAAATTTTGTCTAGCCAGATTACTGGTAGGCAAACTTGGGCCCATACCCAACACAGCCTTGGTACCATAGACCCCCGGGTTCGTTGTCTATTGAGAGACCATACTAGATTGTGGCTGTAAATGTAGAATCCTCAAAATAAAGAGGTTAGAGGTCTGTGGAACACCACATAGTTATTGTACAGTACTCAAGAAAAAAGACAATGGCAGCACAACATATTCAAACACCACATTTTTCACATTACCAGAGCTTACCCAAAAATGATGAAAATGCAAGATACTGCATTTTTTGTAGATGGATGGGTATCTCATTTGAAATATTGTGGTGAATGAGAGGGAAAAGGGGTGGCCAGTTTTTCTCTTCTATGACAATGCCAGCTGAAAATGAAAAAAATGAAGTAATTAGGAGAAATAAACTTGTGCAAACTCACTACTAGGGAACCCATAAGTATAAAACTAAATTTGCTCTTGCCAGAAGAAATGCCAATTGTTTATTTTCGGGCATCCCAAAATTGGAGCCTTGAGATGACCAATTCTAAATTATCCATCTAAGAAAGGATCATTGTCAGCAAATATTACCAATTACCATGCAGGGTGATAAAACTGATAACCCTGATGTCCCATCACATGTCATAAAGTCTAAAATGGTTGTCTATGTTGCTTTTTCTATGAATAATTCTGAAAGACTGTGCACTCCATTTAAAATGAGTTGGCAAGCTACAGTTTCTTGGTACACTTCTGCGTGCACAGATTTCTTCCATCAATCATGCATCTGTCTTCAACATTTTATGCCAGTGACATGACCAAAATAAAACTATTAAAGTTATTCGGCAAAAGGGTACCTCGCGACGCAGCCTCTTCCTTCCTTTTCAATTCCTAGGGCAGGGAGACGAAAATAGAAGAATCAGATCAGCAGTTGGAGAATGAACATCACATATGGTAAATAAAACATGGAATACACTAGCAACAGACAGTGTTTCTTTCATTTAAAATAGAATGACATCTCACTGTCAAAATTCAACATATTAAATATCAATCTCAAGAAACATGGTTGTCCCAGATGAACCGTTTCGACCAGGGAAACAAAATTGTCTAGACCATTCATCACTCGGATATATAACGCCATAAACAATCAGATTTAGCAAGAAGTTGAGACAGAGATTCCCATTATGGCATTATCCCATATCTGGATAACAAGACCAAAGGGGCAGAAATAGGTTGAAATGAAATGGTTTGTTGCAAGCACCTGTTCTTGGGACAAAGAGTAAATCAGAATTGTCATATGTATATGGTTGTAGTATTTCATCAATGTAAGATAATTTTTTGCTCGGTGAAAAAAATGCAGTACTCTAATTTAGAGCACCACAATTTTTTTCGGAACACAAAACTATCTTATATTGATGAAAAAACATAATTTTTTGGAGTGCAAAAATATTTTTATATTAAAATCACATGCCTGTTTGAACTACCAGCAAAACCACCCTTTATTTTTCTAGGTTATATGCCCAACCCTACAAGATGATGCATGTTTCTTTCCATATTACTTGGTCTTAAATTGCATCACTAGCAAGTAGATAGTTCCGGTAGGCCATAGATCTCCTACTATGTATGCCAATGCACACTACATGTTCAGTAATTCCAATATTCTGGTGACATTACAGCCAACTGCAGTATTGGTAAGTTGAGGACACACAACTTCGGTACACTCATACCGGTACACTGCACAAATTTACCACATTGGCATTGCCAAATCAGCAGATAATTAACATAAAGCATCTATAACCTATCGAGATTTTAAGGCTAGGATAGCTACCATATGCAGTAGTAATGATCTGGAAATTCGAAATCAACATAAATGAGGTTTCATTGGTTCACCAGTTGTAACACTAAATAAAGCAATGCACGAAGTAGCGTATCGAAAACATAAATCCTGGCAACATTGTAGATTATAGATTTACATATGTTGTGCCACCACTTATGAGAAAGCTGGTAGTTAGCAAATAAATATTCATGTAACTGGCTAAGAGCAGCAGAACTGTTACGGCAATTGTAGCATACCTTCTCTCTTTTGTTTAGCTCAGCTTCCATCGCCTGTAGTTCTTTCTCTTTTTTCTTCACATCCTAAAGGGAGAAAATTGCATGCATAATGTAAGGAATCATATATAAGCAGCAAGCTACTCAAGGGATGACCAAAACTAACATTCCACATGAAGAGTGTAAATAAAGGAATAACTGTCACGTTTCGCATACAGTTTTACCCCGTTCAGTCAATTTAATAAGGCATAATTTGGCCTGGCGCATGGATTAAGAACCTCTAAGACTAAGAAAGTCAGCAAACAGAATGACTAAAGTGCCTTCGATGAACTGCTTTGGAAAGATGCGAGATAATATTTCATGTGCTTGGTCATGCATATATTCTTACACAAGATAATGAAATAAACAATGGCAAAAATATAACTAAATTAAATTATGCATGGATGTCTTATAACGTTCACCATGTTATCGTCACAAGAAGTACTTGATAATGCATACAAAATTGACCAACGGCAATGGCGAAGAAAGCATCTATCTAATTACAGCAAGAAGCTAAGTTGACACTCTTGATTGAAAAAAAAAACTTCCTGAAACAAGAAGTACCTTATTTGAATCCATAGGAATGTCCACATTGTAAAAACCGGCCGGCTCATGGGAGAGAGGTGAGAGTCGAGAATTGGAGGCAGGGGGAACGCTCCCTCCCTGTAGAATATGAAGCATTTGGACGATATTAGGAACAGACAGCTCCAAAATTTATTATACTCTGAGCACTTAATGATAGTGTGATCTTCTTTTCGCCAAAAGAACTAACCTGCCGCTCAACAACAATATTCCATGTAATGCATACGTAATTACGCATGAGGTATCAACATATGATAGCACATGAAATGAAAATCAGATGAAAGAATCTAACGATGCAAGAATCTAAAACATATTGGCGTGTTATTGAGCATTGCCCGCCAATGCATATATGCTTCCGCGGGCATATACCCAATTTTGCATGCGATCATCATAACGGGGTGTGCTTAAGTTGATTAACACTCAAATATGGTGTATTATGGTCTTATCTACATCTGTTAATATGGTATTATGGTCTTATCTACATCTGTTGGATGACATCACCAACAAATAAACCTAACGCTTGTAGCACACTGGAAAAATTCTAGTAGAAACCACTTGAATTACTGAAGGCAAAAACAGTGGGTCCTAAAATTAGAGATGTCCTAAAATGGCCCCAGGGAAAGCATCATCATCGTATTGCATTTCCCGAACCAGCAGCAAGTAGCTCATCCTCTCTACATGACAAACACTACCAGCAAAGTCGGGCATCTGCCATAGATAATGTTCAACATAGCACACGGTATGGCAGTAACTGAGCTCCAGCAACTGCACACCAGTACTCAGTGAACAAGCAAAGTCATATAAGACCGAATCACACGCCACGGATCAAAGGTACTCCACATTACTTCCATCTGCTACGACACCAAATCCCGAGTTCCAGCAGCCAGGGTACTACTACTACATTGTAGTCCATGCATCTGGCGTCCAATCACCTAGCAATAGCTGTGAACCGTCCACCGGGCAGCTCAGTTCATCAGACGAGCGCAGATCCGGAGCGAGCGAGCGAAGCAGGCGCCGCTTGGAGTGGAGAGCAACCAGCCGACACGGCCTAGGGAGCGCAATCGCCGGCTCGGAGCGCGCGAATCCGCATCTCCCCGGCGCCTCCCCGTCCCGCGGCGCTGGGGGGTTCAGATCCGAGCAATGCCGATCCCGAACACGAGCCAGGGAGGGGGGGAAAGGAGACCCGAGATCTACGCGGACGGGGGAAAGCGTGTTTTCGAGTGCTCGCGCCGACGGGGCGGGACAGCGAGGGAGGGAGGGGGGTGGAGGACTCACGGCGAAGGGGTTGACGTCGTCTTCCTCGAAGCCGTTGCGGCCCGCCATGGGTACGGGCGGCGGAGGCGGAGGAGGCGGCGGTGGGCGACGTGGTGGCGACCGACCAGGCTGCGTGCGGAGTGCGGCGCCCTCTCTAGTCGCGTTGCTTTCTAGTCTAGTCGAGTTCTGGTCTGGTCTAGTACGGGGGGAAGGGTGGCTGGCAGGTGGGGTCAGACGGACGGGAATGCGAGACGCCAACCTGGGCGTACGGTGCGGGGCTGTGTGTGTTGGGTGGCGACTTTGGGTGCGGTGCGGTGTCCCTTTCCACCCGCGAGAGAGCAAACTGGGAGGGATCTCGGGTTACCTACTTACCTTTGCGTGCTACGCGGCCAGGCCTAGGCGACTACTGTATTTGGGTTTGCTTGCTGTGCTCGGATCAAACCAATTTGATGATATTCGGATTTCAAAATTGACTACGCTATTTGGGTTGCACTCTATCCCACCAGAAAACCAAGCAGTTTGCCCGGCTGGCACGCCGAACACACACTAATACGTCCAAAACGTATCTATAATTTTTGCTTTCTCCATGCATGTTTTGTGTGATATTGCTATGATCTATATACGTTTTCATACATTTTTTATCATATTTGGACTAATCTATTAACTCACTGCACCACAGTGTCAGTTCCTGTTTTCTGCTGTTTTTCTATTTCATTTTTTCCCATATAAAAAGTGTCAGAAAAATTCCGGAAAAAATATAAGAAAAATTAGCATACAAGAAGCTTCGCGAAGAGCCCGAGTGGGGCCAGAGGGAGCCAGGGGAGCTCAGGCGGCCACCCGGCGCGGCCCCACCCCTGCCCGCGCCAGGGGGCCCCTGGTCCACCTCTGGCTGCCCCCCCTCCGCCTATATATTCTCCGTCACGGGAAACTTCGGAAAAGAGAACCCTTTTTCGCGATCTCTCATCTGTTCCGCCGCCGCCGCGCTTTCAAGATCGGGAGCACCAGAAGACCTCTTCCCGGCACCCTGCCGGAGGAAGGATTGACCTCCGGGAGTCTCCTCTCCACCATGGATGCTTCCCGGATGTCTCGTGAGTAGTTTTCCTTGGACCATGGGTCCGTGATCAGTACCTATGTGATGTTCTCCTTCCCTCTTTGATCTTCATGGTTTAGACCTCGTGAGCAGCCCTACATGATCGAGGCACTTTTGTAATCTTTCTGCTATTGCTATGCTGAGTTTGATGGGATCTGATGGATTATGAGATTATGTTCAGATTCTATTTGAGTAATATATTTGGTTTTTATCTCTTATATTTTTGTTCCTAAGTAATTCTTGCATGTTCTCCGTTGCTGTTTATTGCTTTGGCCAAGTAGTAGGTAGTAACCCCAAGAGGGAACGTTATGCTCGATTGTGGATTCATGCCCCCCGATGACACGCTTGAGTGACAGAAACATGAGTTTAGGGGATGTGTTGTTGCCACAAGAGGAAAACAACGGTGCTTGTAACCGCGGTTGCAATGATTGTTTACTTTACGCAAATTGCTTTTTAATGCAATTGTCTGTTGCTTTGGATTTACACTTTGGGTGGGGCTCGCAACTTAATACCAGCGAGATGTTCTGGATAGATATCTCAAGGTGGATGATTAGTAGTAGATGCAATTAGATTTCGGTCTACTTATTTTGGCATACTGCCCGTGCTTTTGAGCCTCTTCCTTTTTTTGTAGCATAGTTAGCATTGCGGTGCGTTCATAATCCTGTCAATTGCCCTTCTGTAATTTGTTTACCTCGCATAGCAGTTTTGTCGTCTTTTGCGAGAGAGACATCACTAGTGAACATCACGTATCCCGGTCCATATCCTCATTACTGTTTCCACGTTCATTTACTTTTCTGTTTTTACTTTCAGTTGCTATCATTATCTTTTGTGTTTGATCCTTTGTGAACAACAAGACCGGAGAGATTGACAACATCTCTGAACTTCGTTGGGAACAAAGTTATTTGTGTCTGTGTGCAGGTCCGCGTCAGTAGCGCCGCCGACACCTACTTATCATCTCTGGAGTCCTACTGGAGACAAACCTTGGTATCTTTACTGAGGGAAATTTGTTGTTATGTTGCATCACGCCTTCCACTTGGGGCTCACCAACGAAGGGCGAGAAGACTACACCCGTCAATTCTCGCGTCATCACTTGCTTCATGTCTCTTTTGTGTGATATTGCTATGATATTGATAAATTTCCATACACTTTTGATCATATTTGGACTAACCTATTAACTCAGTGCACCCGAGTGTCAGTTCCTGTTTTCTACTGTTTTTCTATTTCAGGTTTCCCCCTTATTAAAAGTACCAGAAAAATTCCAGAAAAAATATAGGAAAAATCAGCGTACCGGAAGCTTTGAGAAAAGCCCGAGAGGGGCCAGAGGGGAGCCAGGGGGCCCCAGGCGGCCAGTGGGCGCGGCCCCACCACTGGCCGCGCCAGGGGGGCGCTGATACGTCCAAAACGTATATATAATTTCTGCTTGCTCCATGCATGTTTTGTGTGACTTTGCCATGTTTTTTTGAACTTTCATACACTTTTGAGCATATTTGGACTAATCTATTAACCCAGTGCACCCATTTGTCAGTTCCTGTTTTCTGCTGTTTTTGTATTTCAGGTTTTTCCAATAATTAAAGTGCCCAATAAATTCTGGAAAAAAATATATAAAAAATCAGCGTCCCGGAAGCTTCCGGAATAACCAAGACATGGCAGGAGGGCCACCACCAGGGGCCCAGGAGGGTGCCTGGCGCCGCCCCACCCTAGGCCGCACCACCTGCCCTCCTGGCTGCCCTGTGGCCCCCCTCGGTGCCCCCTTTGGCTCCTATTTATTCTCCCGTCGCGGAAACCCTGATTCCGGACCCCTTTTATCCAGAAGCAATTTCGATCTCCGCCGCCATCGCCAACAAACTTCGGGGGACCAGAATTCCTGTGCCGACACCCTGCCGGGACGGGGAAGTGCCCCCGGATTCATCTCCATCGACGTTGCTTCCTCCCTCCATGAAACGGGAGTAGTTCTCCCTCGGGGCTGAGGTTTCTACCAGTAGCTATGTGTTCTTCTCTCTCTCCCATGATGTGATTTTCGTTGTGATCATAGACTATGTTAATCTAGGTGATCCCATTATATTTCCCCTTCCTCTATGTATTGGATTGATGTACTCAATTGATCTTATCTAGTATAACCCCCGAGACCAAGGTGACAGCGGTCTATTGGACATGGGTTAGAAGAATATTATCATGAGTGATTTCCTCTTTTGTGTGTTCATTGAAGATTGAGAGTCTCTTGGTGCTTGTCTTTGACTATCCTTGAGATATGTTGTGGTGATTGTGGTACTCTCTTTGGATAGCCGCGGTGACATTGGGAAATCCATAGATTGTGAACTACGAACTTTGAGGTGTGCTTTTGTAGCCCTACATAATTCTCACCCTATCTTGACCACAAAGGAATGACCTCCGAGTGCGTCTCCATTGCATGTTTTATGGGAAATATCATGTGATTAGACTATGTTAATGTCGTTGAGAGTTGCCACTAGTGAAAGTATGAAGCCTAGGCCTTGTTTCCACCATTGTTACACCGTTTGTGCTCACTTTTGTCACATGTTTGCTTGCTGCACTTTTTATTATAGATTTATATATACCTTGCTTTGCCACACCTATCACTCGTATTTTACCATCTCTTCGCCGAACTAGTGCACATATACAACTCCTAGTTGTATTTGGTGTGTAGGGGACACAAAAGACTTCTTGTATCTTAATTGCAGGGTTGCTTGAGAGAGACCATCTTCAACCTCTACTTCCCTGAGTTCGATAAACCTTAGGTCATCCACTTGAGGGAAATTGTTGTTGTCCTACAAACCTCTGCGCTTGGAGGCCCAACATAGTCTACAAGAATAGAAGCGTGCGTAGACATCAGGCGCCTGGAGCCCCTGACCCACCTCTGGCTGCCCCCTTTTGCCTATTTATTCCCCGTGACGAGAACTTCTCGGGGACGGAACCCTTTTTCGCGATTTCTCCTCTGTTCCGCCGCCGCTGCGCGTCCAAGATCGGGAGCAACAGAAGACCTCTTCCCAGCACCCTGCCGGAGGGAGGAATAAACTCCGGGAGCTTCTCCACCACCATGGATGCTTCCCGGATGAACCGTGAGTAGTCCACCTTGGACCATGGGTCCATGATCAGTAGCTATGTGATGTTCTCCTCCCCTCTTTGTTCTTCATGGATTAGACCTCGTGAACTTCCCTACATGATCGAGGCACGTATGTAATCTTTCTGCTGTTGCTATGCTGAGTTTGTTGGGATCCGATGGATTATGAGATTATGTTCAGATTGTGATTGAGTTACATATTTGATTCTCTTCTTTTATATTTATGTTCTTTAATAACTCTTGCATGTTCTCCGTTGCTGTTTGTTGCTTTGGCAAGTAGTAGGTAGTAACTCCAAGAGGGAGCGTTATGCATGATTGTGGGTTCATGCCCCCCGATAACTAGCTTGAGTGACAGAAACATGAGTCTAGGGGATATGTTGTTGCCACAAGGGGGAAAACAATGGTGCTTGTACTTGCGGGTGCAAGGATTGTTTACTTTACGCAAAGTTCTTTAATGCAGTTGTCCGTTGCTTTGAGTTTACACTTTGGGTGGGATTCGCAACTTAATACCAGCAAGATATTCTGCATAGATATCTCAAGGTGGATGATTAGTGGGTAGATGCAGATGGATTTCGGTCTACTTGTCTTGGCGTACTGCCCGTGCTTTTGCGCCTCTTCCTTTCTGTTTTACATAATTAGCATCGGTTTGCGCACATAATCATGTCAATTGCCCAGCTGTAATTTGTTTACCTTGCATGGTTATTTTATCGTCTTTTGGAAGAGAGACACCATTAGTGAACATCATGGGACCCCGGTCCATATATCCACCACTGTTTACACTATCAATTTACTTTCAGAATTTATTATTTCGTAGCTATCACTATCTATCATTATTACCCTATGCGTATCCTTTGTAAACAACAAGGCCGGAGGAATTGACAACTCCTCTGAACTCGTTGGGAGCAAAGCTATCTGTGTGTGCAGGTCCAAGAGAAGCAAGTGATTATCTTCAAACGACGCCTCACTTGCCGAACCACCTACTTGTTGACCTTGGAATCCTACGGGAGACAATCTTAAAACCTCAGTGTCTTCACCGAGGGAAACTTGCCGTTACACTACATCTCACCTTTCACTTGGGGTAACCAACGAGGGCGAGAAGTTATCTCGTGTATCAGTGATGTGAGTAAAATATACATTATCAAAAAACATTATATCACAAAAATGTCCAACTACAATAAATAATGTAAGGCAGTAGTGCTCCAATAGATAACGTAAACTTGTGACGAATAGATTATTTAAAATAAACGAAGTTCATCTAAGATAAACATACTTCAACTACTAGATCATATAACATAAAACTACTACTGATTCTAGTTCAACGGGCTCGAAAACGGTCTACTGATTGTCCCAAAACGCATCGGTGGTGGCATCATCGGAGTCGTACTCCTCCTCCGAGTCAAGATAATTGGCACTTAAATGACAAAGGGGAAATTATAGGGGTAAGAAGTCAAAAAATGAGAAAAACTCACACCAATGCGGACAACCATTAGGCGAGAGAAAGTCTTATGAATAGATATCGGGTAAGAAGTTGAACTATGAACTGAAGCACATTCCATCTCATTCACAGAAATGATGTTTCTAGCTTTGCTATAATATCAACGGGGACAATGCGTTTATACCGCCCTGCTTATAAACGGGTCGGTAAGGTCCTTAGACAGTGAGGTGAGACTAAAAATTGATCTCTAACCAAATACATCGCCTCCTTTGGATGCATTGAATTGGTGAAAACGAACATAACCAGGAATTGCCCTTGGAGAAACTCTAGCACATGCACCATGTAGCCACTGGTACATATATTTGTGAGCTTTTTAGCGGACGGACGAAGTTTTAGGCCAGAGAAGAACCGTCATAATTTGCCCGATCTGTAAAACAATTGCGGGCGGCCCGCAAACGAGTGCTTTGGGTTCTATATGTACGGTGCGGGGTGCGGTTTAGGGTTCCCGTCTCTTATCCTTTTCTTCCGCCTCCGCCACAAGTTTTTCTGTCCGCCACGTAGATTCGGCAACTTCAACAAGCAATTAGATGGTTTCTGGTTCGAGTGGCGGTTGACGCGAAACGTCGAGTCGAGTGAAGGAAGTGCTGGCGGCCAGGGCTAGGGCAACAACTGACGCTAGTTACCACGAAGTTGCGTCGCGCCAAGGAGTCTCTCCGCACAACCAACTTTGTGATAATGGTTCACCAAAGAGAGCGCTGACGAACACCGCGCCGCTGCGAAGGCTCATTACGACGCCGTCTACGAGGATTACCTGGTGGTGTACGCCCGCTTCGTTTTCAAGTCGTGATCTTCGCCTCCTCATCGACGGACTATCTACTACCCGGAGACCTCAGGTGACAAAACATTAGTTTTTTTTTTCCTTTTAGTATTCGTGTGCTTCAACGATGCTCTGGCTATTCTGTATACCATGAATTTTTCTTTTAAATATGTACTCTGCCGCAACTATTTTAGTATCGCATATCCAATTTACGGCATTGTATGTAAATTTGTTGTCTTTCATCCGGAACAGGACATAGGAGACGCGAGTTGCAGTGTGCACTTTACACAGTGTCATCGTGTCAAACAGGTCGTCAGTACCACTTTCCACTAATAACTAGTATAATTTTAAGCTCACACAACGGACCACAAACCCCAGCTGAGCCCTTTTGACTCCCGGTCTCCTCTGCTCTCCTCACACTCACACAAATCAAAGCACAACGGAGGGAAACCCAAAGCCACTCACTGTCCCTCCCTCCTGCGGAATGGCCGCCTAGCCACCTAGCTCGTCGAGAACAGAACGAAGCAAAGCGGGGCGGCATGGGCTGCTGCGCCAGCAAGAAGCTCAGCGAGCCGCCGGCCGCGCCCTCCGAAGCCACCCACGGCAGGAAGGCAGCCGTCGAGCCGCCGCCGGAGGAGGAGAAGGTCAAGGAGGTGCTCTCGGAGACGCCGCGCGTCAAGCCCAGGCCCAGGACAAGGCGCGTCCCTTCTGGCGCCGTGGTCGCGCCGTCGGCGGAGAAGGCCAAGCCGAAGAACGCCGGCGCCAGCGTCAAGGACGGCGTGGGTGTTGCCAGGGTCGGCAGCAGGAACGCGGCGGCCTCGTGGTCCGTCGAGGAGAGGTCGGAGGCGGCGTCCGAGTCGTCGGCCGCGACCACGGTGGCCGGGCCCGAGCGGTCCCCGTCGAAGCCGCCCAGGTGCCACCAGGGAAGACCCGCGCAGCTCGGTGGCGAGCCTAGGCGCGCCAGGCGCGACCGAGACCACGGCGCCGCTGTTCCTGGCGGGCGCGGGCGCGCGTCCCCCTCGCCCCCGCCTCCCGGGCGGAGGTCGCCGTCTCCCGCGGCGAAGCGGGCGCAGGACCAGCGCCGCGACGCCGCCGGCTCGGCCTCCCGCGCGCAGCGGAAGCCGCCTGTGCCCGCCAGGCCCTGCAGCCGCGCGCCGACGCCACCGCGTGCACAGGAGGCGCCTACGGCGGCAGCGAAAGCACACCCACACGGTCCTCCTACTCACTGTGAGTCGCCGCCGACACCACAGGTGCCGGAGCAGGAGGATACGGACAGTCCCAAAGGCAGCGACGGCGACGGCGCGGCCGGTGAGGGTACTGCAGGCGAGGGGAAGGAGGAGTCGCTGGAGAACCCGCTGGTGTCCATGGAGTGCTTCATCTTCCTGTAGCCGCACTTGCTACTCCCGCGTCCCTCAGTAACAGTAAGTAATCAATCGGTGTACTCCCTCCATTTGTCACAGTTGTTAGGAGTAACTAGATTTAGTGACTGTAATTGTGCTGGTAACTTCTTGGCGGGTCGGAAGAAGAAATTAGTCCCAGCTCTTGCTTTGGTGCACTGTCACTGTGTAATCTGTAGACTGTAGCTAATCCGAGCTAGCCAGGGTGTCTCGATCTGTAATGAACTTCCTTGCTTCCTTCCTTCATAGTGAGTACCACATTGATTGCAGTCGTCTATCTCGTGCAAAGCTGGAGTTGCCATTTATATGCAGGAAAGGATCCGATCCTATCTATCCATGGAGGCATGGACCATGGCCGTTTCTCACGATCGGTTCGCATGGGGGCATTCAATTTCAATGGCCGGCTCATCCGCATTCGGCCAGTTGAATAACTCCGCTCTCTAACGTCCGATGTACTAGTACGTGACGATCCGCGCCTGTGCATTCAACGGGCTTCTCGGCATGAATTGGAGTCACACGACACGAGCGACGTACGTCGTCTAATCGCACGAACTGAAGAGTAGAATGCACCGATCCGTTTCAGATTCAGGTGTGGCCGGGGCGGGGCTTTTTTCCCGCCACTCCACTCCATGCCGAGCGCGCGCCCACTGGCATGGGTGTGCGTGCCCACCGGCGCACCGCCGCCTTGTCGGCCGCTCGCCGTTGTCGCCACCCCCGCCCCCGATTATTTTACCACAGACACGGCGGATGCCGCCGCGCTGGTGCCCACAGGGGGGTGCCCACAAGGGTGCACGCTGGAAAGTTTCCTTCCTCGCGGTCGCTTTTGCGGTACTACGTACGGCGGATCCGGGGGACGGTGGGGGCGTGCGCGGCCACCCCGATGCGCGGTGGCCGGCGTGCTGCGAGGCGGAGCTTGCGCTTTCTGCCGCCACCGGCACCGAGGCAGCAGGGCCGGCTTTTGAGCCCTTTGCCTCTGCGGCAGCTGAGCTGAGGTGAGCCCGACCGCGAGTGGCACACTGGAAGCTCGCAGTCTCTCCACCCCCGACGCCCCCACGCACGCACGCAGTGCCATGCATGGTGACCTCGTCAGGTCTTTTTCGCCCACGGTGCAGCTTTTCCTTTTCCTGCACTGCTCGCTGCCGGGGACACAGCGAGCGAGCGAGCGGCAACTACCTTTGTTCCACCCGTCGTCTGTCCCGACGGGGAAGAGAGGTGGGCTCTCACCCAGCATCGCATGAATCCAAGAGCACTACTACCCCAACGACACCCAACGCCGGATCTGTCTGTAGCAGACCAAATGCGCCAGCGAGCCCGTTGAGCCAGACCGAAGAAGACTCCATTGCCTACACTCCAAAAAAAATGGTCTTATCGCCGATGTTAAATCGCATGATGCTTTGAAATAAACTTAAATTGGAACAGAAACTCAAACTGAAACAGACATTATCAACACCAACCAACCTTGCTCCATAACAAAAGTTAAGTTTGAATGTGCTCTGAAACAAAGCTGCTGCTGAAATGCTTTGTTTGGAAGGCTGCAGTTCCGCAGAAAATGAAGGTTGCTGCTTGGAGAGTGGCTACAAATTCCTTGGCCACAGCGGCAAACTTGCGACACCCAAGTGTGGGCACTACTTCAATCTGCCCAAGGTGTGCGCGTGAAGAGGAGACGAGTTTCCATGCTATAATTTTATGTGAGCATGCACAAGGACTTTGGGATGCAGCCCGCCTCTTGTGGCCTATTCCTGAAAATTCAGTTTTGCAAGAAGTTGGAGAGGAATGGTTTTTGTCCGTGATATGGTGATTATGTTGGTCTGGAGGATACGGCAAGAAAGAAATGATGAAAGGCATGGGAAGGATCGCGTTCCAGCAGGGATCTCTGCACAATTTCTGGATAGCTACTACACGTCGCTATCCCAGGCTAGGAATTTTTCTACTCAGGAAATTGTCAAAGGAAAAATGCCTTTTATGTCAGCTGCCTCAAATATCATTCAGCCGGATTGCGGTAGTTCGGCGCCGGCTCCAGCCGTTCCCTGGGTGCCGCCCCTTCCATCTCAGCTGGCCCTCTCGGTGGATGGGTCGTTTCACCCTGTGGACGGGACTGCAGGGGCCGGGATGGTTTTGAGAGACCACTTGGGGATGGTCGTCTTTGCTGCGTACAGGAACCTCCTCCATTGCAATAATGCGCTGGAAGCTGAGTTACAAGCTATGCTAGAGGGGATGAAGCTTTCCTGTGAACATGCGACACTAACCGTGGTGATACAATCGGATTCAGCAACGGCCCTCCTTTCGCTGACTTCCACCCTCTTGGATTCATCGTCTTATGCTCATATTGCACTGGAGATTCAAGAACTCATGGTGACTCGGGAGTTTATTCCCTTAAAGATTCAAAGAACTCAAAACAGAGTTGCAGATCGTCTGGCAAATTATGGTCGTAGTGATGGTAGCTCCTCTTGTTGGCTACATCAAGGGCCTCCTTTTATCGCTGATTTGTTGTCAGCTGACTGTAATTCTGTTCCTATGGAATAAACTCCTTCTTATTCGCAAAAAAAAATGCTGCTGCTGAAATGCTTTCAAATGACTGAAACTAGTGCTCTGTTTCTCTAAAGTGCGAAGTTGTCCCATGTTTCTCTGAACTAGTTCTTTTGCTCTGAAGTGTGAAAATTGAAGTAACTGAAACTAGTGCTCTTTGCATTTCACAGCAATTTCAAACCAGTGCAAACTGAAAATACTTCAGCGAGTGAAACTAGTGTTTGTTTGCATTTTCAGAGCAAATGCACCAAACGTTCACTTCCAAGACACATAAACCAAACTTATTCCTTGCAATTCCTTCTTCAGACCAACCACTTTTTCGTTATCATTTGCTTGTAAATCAAGAGCATAAACATCAGCATCTGCGATGTTGCCCTTGGCCTCCATCAATGAATGCTCAAGCTGTTGTTTTCACGCCTGGGCATGCTTGTCTCTGCCTTCAGCCGGTTAACAACATCTCGAAGATCACCGAGCAAACAATTGTATTTGGGTCATCATGCCATATGAAGAAACGACATTCCACACCCTAGCACACATATTTCTTTTAAAAATGCCTCATATTTGATTTCACAGGGTCAACCCAAACTCAAGAAAACCACCCAGGGTGACATTTATACTGGTTTTGCAAAATTTAGGATGCAATCAGTCCGATTTTAGAGTTAAAGGGGATATGGATCCATCAGGAGGATTTTAGAGGGAAAGATATACTTTCCTCAACAAAGAACCAACCACGGTCTTCAGCGTTTCATGAAGCCCACCGAAAATCCCAAACACAAACAACCAACCTCAGCACAATTTCCACCGTGCCGGCAAAAACCATACTAGTAGTACAAACTTTGGACAAATTTATTTCCAATTATTTTTTGTGCAAGGAATTTTATTCTCTCAAAAGTTAAACAAAAGAGCCAAACAAGTTATCCATACAAGTACACACGAAAAAAACGATTACTCATCTCATCATCAACAAGCACAAAGGAGCAAGAGCCTTCGTCCATCCTCTGCCTGTCAACGGAATTGACAGGTTTCCTCCTCCTCTCCTTGTTTATATCCGACGAAAAGTAGTCCCTGATGGCCACCAGCTTCCCCACCCCAGCAAAAATGGTGCTGGGACTCGTGCAGCAAAAATGCTCTCATGCCGCGGATGTTGACCCCTCCCACTGGTTCACCACCTCTTTCAGTTGCTCGAATCCCTGAAATGCAATGGATGGGTAACAGGGTAAGACAGCGAGTGAGTAAAAGCCAGTTCTAGACCAGTACTACTAGACATCACATAGCCAACAGGTTGTTGCTCTGCTTTAGCATTTTCCGCTACCAAACTAAACATGAAGGTGCAATCAAGCAGTTAACCATGAATCTGTATCCATGTTAGCGTAGCCCTAATGCTGATGAGAACTACCTCATGGAAAGCAACAATTTAACCTTGGAAGAATGGTGCAGAGCAGGGAAGAAAGAACATTTGGGACCCTTATAAATGGCCGTTTCTCTCTCAAGATCCACGTTGACTCCTTCCCAAATCACTAAACTGCAATACTATCTGGTGAAAGAACAGAATCCACTCACCATTCGGTTTGTGAAGCTCCCGAAAGATTCGCCCTCCTGGCGTGTGCTGTTCCAGTAGGAAAACAGTGGTTCCAAAACCTTCTCGATATCCTGAAGCTTCACTTTGTTCATAAACGTTTCTGCCAAGGTCATCTGGTTTGGGGTTCCTCCAAGCCAAATCTACAGTCGCAACAAAAGAAAAGCCCAATTGAGATATAAAATAAAATATCCAAACCCAATTAGGAAAACGCACAAAAAGGGAAGTAAGATTGCTGCACAAATGATGAAATAATATTTCTTCATCGTTTTTACCTGGTAACTGTTTGGGCCATCACCAACGAAGCCAACCTCTGCCATGTATGGTCTGGCGCATCCATTAGGGCAGCCAGTTATCCGCACCACTACAGACTCATCATCCTTGATGCCAACCTGTTTAGCAGGCAACACAATCTCAATTCTCAAGTAACGGGACAGGTACAAACTATGCACAACATATTGTTCTCAAGAGTTAAATTGATTTTTGACAGGAAGACAGATGAATACCTTGTCGAAAACTGCTCTAATTCGTTTAAGAATCGGTAGGATTCCTCGCTCAGCTTCTGTTTGAGCCAGAGGGCACAGAGGTAAGGCAGGGCATGCCATGGAAGTTATGTTCAGGAGATCAACATCCTTCGGTTCCTACATACATGAATACCAAACTTTCAGTGCGGAGAAAAGGGGCTCGCTGCTAGGGATGTTTTGTGGTTTTTATTATCAATTGAAACAGCAGATGTAGCAAGGAGAATTTCAAGATAGAATAATTTAGAGGGACCTAATATCAACTAAAAAAGTGTATACTCCACATCACAGGACAGAGGTATGAAAGGCACAAATGAAATCTTACCAGCAGGCCAGCTTGAGCAAGAGCTGCAGTTATGGGTTCTCTCCATTCCTGATCAACCCCACATAAGATAAGGTTTTGGTTGGGAGTAATGCTAACATCCAAGTTATACTTTTCAATTATGTCACGCAGAGTTTTCTTTGCTTGCCCCCCGAGACGGCCATTATCAACATGCACTCCATAGAATAATTTACCATCACCCTGCAATAGACAATAAAGAGAAAATGAATGAAACTCCGAGTAAGAAAAATAACCAGTTAATATATAGATGTTCAAGTAATAAACTAAATCATAAATGATGAACAGCAGGAATCATTTAGAAAAATATCAGCACACCCTCCCTAAACAAGATAAGTCATTTCTTTTCATATTTTCTTTCCACAGCTAAGTAAAATACATTGTGATGGAATTACCTGTTCCTGCCAGCCAAGGTAGCTGTTGAATTGCCATTCTGGCATTGGTTGAAAATCTTGAAACTTCTTTCCATAATATTTTTCAACCTCAGCCCGAAACTTGTCGATACCCCAGCTGTCAATAAGATACTTCATTCTGCTATACCTGCGGTCGTCTCTTCTTCCATTCTCCCTCTGAGTGACAACTATTGCCTTTATAGCATACAATATATCCTCCTTAGGAACATAACCAAGTGGATCAGCCAGCCGAGGGAATGTGGTTTCTATTCGGTGTGTCCTTCCCATGCCACCACCAACCTGAAAAACAGGAATAGCCAGATGTTAAGGGGTAAATCAAAAAGATAGGATTTGCTAATGCAATACAAGACGGAGCTGATTTTCTTACATAAAGGTTGAAACCAACAGGCTCCCCTGCACTATCTGAAACAACAACAACGCCGATGTCATTGGTGAGAATATCAACAGAGTTATCACCAGCAACTGTGACGGCGATCTTAAACTTCCTGGGCAGATACTGGGTCCCGTAGATTGGTTCAGGGGAATCAGGGAAGTTAGTTCCATGTGAGTTGTCATTCCGGGCTTTCGTGACCTCAGGAGGTTCTTCCGCTGACATTATCTTCTCTCCATCGACCCACAGGTCATAATACGCCCCCGACTGTGGCGCGAGAAGTGCTGCAATATTCTCCGCAGTTTCTTGAGCAAAAAGGATATCCTTCCTCACATAGGGAGCCGCAGGAGCAAGCACATTCCTGTTGAGGTCTCCACAGGCACCCAAGGTTGACCCCATATTCTTGATCACGGTGCTGATGACATGCTTCAGGTTCTTCTTAAGAACACCATGCAGCTGAAACGTCTGCCTGGTCGTCAGGCGGAGCGTTCCGATCCCAAACTCATCGGCCAGCGTGTCCATGGCCAGGTAAAGCTGGTTGGGAACTTTTCCGGAAGGATTCTTGGTCCGGAGCATGAAGGAGTAGTTCTTCTGTCCGCGGACTTCTCGGTCGCTCTGCTGGTAGCTTCCGTGGAACTTGATGAGCTGGACCGCGGTTTCGTTGACGTTGGGAGCCTCTGAGACCAGCTCCTCGTTAAGAGGGTACCGGAGGAAATTGCTCTTCTCCTTGATTATCTCGACCTTGCTTCGCTTCACTTCTTTTGCATCCTTCTTCAGAGGCTGCAGGAACAAGCAAAAGGTTTCAGAATTCAGAGCATCAGATAGCAGCAGTCGTGTATCATCATCATCCCATAGGAGTATGTACTCCAGTGTTTTCTATCGAGCAACCATCGGTATAATCTAACTTTTTATGTTCTAGTAATAAATAATACAGATGTCAATTTAAAATGGATTTATTTCCAATCAATGACAGAGGCAGTCAATCAGAGTTGAGCTGAGTGACAGGAAATTTAAAATCAACACTGCACAGGGGGACTGGTTTGTTTTCACACTACTGGTTAGAATATATACTAGTATATGTTGCGCAGATTATGCTGGGTTTCCATTTCCACCAAAATACGCTCAAATCCGCAGGTTAAACATATTGTACGTATTTATTATTATTACGTCGACTATTTAATGGCATCGATTCCCAACCAAACTTTCCCCAGGAAAAACCTGATTCCATTTCCGACGCCCCAAACCCGAAAAGTACGAAACCCTAAACTCGGACGCGCCCAACCTTCCACCACAGAGTAGAACTCACCGTGGAGACGGCGCGAATGCTGGCGGCCGAGGCGCCGCCACCGCCGGCCGGTGAGGCCCCGGGCGGCGCGACCCTGACGGGCCTGCCGAGCATCCGGGACCTCGGGAGCTGCGCGGCCCCGCTGAACCCGGCGCCGCCCACCGCCGCCGACATGGCCGGAGAAGGAAGGAGGAGATGCGGGTCGAGGAGGAGTGTGAGTGATGGATTTTCTTTTGCTGCTGCCGCGGGGCGCTTCGGACGGTCGAGGGGCCGAGATGGGACGACGGGCCACGCGGGCTTTATGGTGGAGGGGCACGCCGCCGTGGCCCACCCCGGTGAAGACGCAAAATTTGTCCCGTGCACGACGTGCACCGTGGACCGGACGAATTTAGAATGATGGCGGTCGCTGACAGGATGGCGGGTTCATGCACGGGGCGCAGGCGTGACGATAGGGGAGGGCGGGATCGGCTGCGGCCACTGGCGGTGAGCATCAGAGCTGACGATTGTGTGTGGCGGCCACACGTCGAGCGCCACAGGATGACAAGTGGGACACGGGCTTGCCGGGCCCGCATGGCGGGCGCTGCGCGTGAGAGGCGGCTGAGATGGGACTGCGGGGTTGGTGTGACCCCGGTTGGTTCGGTTCGTGTGAGTGGGTACGTTGAACCTGGACGTCTTTTTCGGTGAGAAAAGAAAAGCGCGATTCCCCTCTTTGTCCCGTTGCCACTACTACCTGTAGGTGTGTGTAGGTTCGTTCGTAGCAGCCGCACCGCACGATGTGAGGTCAGAGATGAGATCAGGATTCAGGGAGGGACAAACAATCCTGTGCTCGTGTCTGTCCGTGGGGACCCAATCAGTGGCTGTGTGGCTTGGCTCCTTTTTTTTCTTTTTTTCTTTTTGAACGTAAGTGGCTTGGCTCCTGGTCTCGGATAAAGCCGCGGAGAGGACGGTTTCTGGCCGTGAGCCGAGGAGAGAACATGAATATCGCGACGACAGTGACGGTTTCGGACAGGAATGAACGACACAGTCAGAGCGTCTCCAGCCGTTCGGCTTTCCAAAACGATTTTCGGCGCTATTTTAGCGTTCCTTGGGGGCGTTCGGGCGGCGAAACCGGCTTGGGGGGCCCGGTTCCCCAGCCGTGACCCCAAGTTCGTCCAAATTTTGTCGTATTTAAACAAAAACAAGGAAATTCGACCGATTTCATTTATGCTTGGGCATAATTTACATAAATGGTGAACTAAAAAAATCGAAACTACTGCTGGAGGAAGAACGCGTAGAGGTCGTCCATGGCCGTCTCTCCAGCAGTGCCGCCGGCGGCGTCATAGTCGTCATCGTCGGCGCCGCCATCCTTGGGCTCCGGCTTGACGCCGGCCTGCGCGCTGCACGTCCCGCCGCCGAGCGGCCCCCTCCTCCTCCGCACCTGCAGTCGCGTCTCCTCCTCCTCCTCATCGGTGTCGTCCAGCACGATGTATGGCGGCGGCGCCCACTTGCTGCGGCTGTTGCTGCCTCCCTCGCCGCGTGCCGCCGGCTTCTTGATCCTCGCCTTCTCGGCGAGTTTCTGGGCCTCGGCGAGGTCCCACGCCTCCTGCTGACGCCGCACCTGCTCGGCGAGGTAGTCCTTCTTCGCCCACTTTAGTTGGGCGTGAAACTCCACGTCGTCGTCGTCGGCCGGCGGTGGTGGCGAAGGCGGGGCGACCTCCTTGTCCTTCTTCTTCCCGAAGCCCAGGAAGCCATGGCGCTTTGGCGCCGCCGAGGATGGGGCACCGATTGAGACGCCGCGGCAGAGGCGCTCAGACGACGCCGGGGTGGTCTCTTTCTCCTTCTTCACCTCAAGCTTCACCTCGGTTTTCACCAGGGAGAACTGCGGCGGAGAGAAGGCCGACCCCGATGAATGGGAGCCGGTGGAGCGCGAGGGGTGGCCGCCGGAGGAGGAGGAGCCGTCCTGATCGCGCGGCAGCGTCGCCCACAGCGGCGTGCCGCGACTGTAGGAGCAGCGGGCCGTGGCCCCGTACCCCATCAGCGGGTACTGGAGCCGCGGCGTGTTGCCGTGCTCGATGTAGGCCATCACCCATTCGAGGGAGTGACCCTCCGCGCTCCACCACCGGAGGCGACCGTCGCGGTTGTGCCGGCCGACCACCAGCATCACGCCATTGGTGGAGGCGACCGCCTCGGCTCGCCGGAGCTTGAAGTAGTCGTCCCACGCGGTGGTGTTGTTCGCCGCGTTCGCCGGAATGGCGCGGTCCTCCGGCGTCATCTGGGTGCGGGCGACCTCCAGCTCCCGGGCAAAGGCGGCGGTGCCCACCAATGGCACAGGCGGCACTGGGACGCCGCCGGCGGACAGCACCCATCCGTGGGTTGGCATGGTGTCCGGCGGGCAAGGATAGCCCGCTTGCGCGAGGAGCAGAGCCTCCATCTGCGAGAGGTTGCGGCGGAGGAACCCGTTCCGGGTGAGGTTGTCCCCCATGGTCGCCGGAGGTCGGAGGAGGAAGGCGAGGAGCGAGGAGGAGAAAGGAGACGAGCAGGGGCGAGTGTGTGCGGCGAGTGTTCACCGGCGAACCCTTTAAATAGCGGGGGGAACGCGAACAGGCGGCCTCACCGGGGCGGGACACGCGGCTCACCGGGCGGGACACGCGGCGGCATGGTCGTCGGACCGCTAGGCTACTCAACGCGCCGCATTGAATCCCTTGCCGGCGATGGGACTGGACATCAGCGCCGCATTGATGCTCTGCGGCGGCGGCATGCGTGGGGAAGCCGAGGCGGGAGGATGACGATGCCGCATGTTCACACACCGACGCGTGCGAAACCGCGCGCGCGTTTCTCTCTTTCGCGCGGTTTTCTTTCATTCGGCACCCCCAAGCGACCCCCAACGCGTCGGGTTTGGCTTGGGATCGCCGGACTCAGTTTTGGCCCAATCCGAAGTTATTTGGGCCCTTGGAGGCGCGGCTGGGCGAGTTTCGTCCGCCTGACGCAAAAAAAGCCGCCTTGGGGGCCTCTTGGGGGCACGGCTGGAGATGCTCTTAGTACTATGTGCGAGCAGCTGAACCCACTCACAAACGGTATAGTTAGGCCATCTCCAACGATGATCCTTAAACCTTTCGCATGTGTTTCAATTAAACTGTTCGATCATTTAGCGCGATTCTGTATCAATTCATCTTGAAACGTTTCAGAACAATCTTGCTTAAAAAATTATATGATTGTCCTTGTTTACGAGAGCACTCGGGTGAATGGTCAATTTGTACATTTTTCACTGCTCACTTTGCTAGCGCAACAAATCGGTTCTCTCTCTGAAATGTTTGCAGTTTTAGATATCTTCGAATCTTTTTTAGGCAATGGACTAGGGGGCCGGGTATCGTCAATGTAGGAGGTGGTAGGGATAAAATATCCAAGACTTGATGCTCACCTGTACAGGTCCACACCCTCGAGCTGAATAAGTGCATACACTTGATCAACAACTCTTTTTCTGCTCGGGCCAGCTTCAACCATAGATGTCATGGCTATCATAATATGTTCCATGACTCTGATTGCCTTGGCTCCTTAAGAGAAACTTCTGCTGAAACCACATCTGGTCCTCGGCCTCTCCCTTGACCACTCTAGAATGTGCTTCTATCTTGACCCGACCCATTTTCCAGCCCCTCTGAACCAAGAGTGTGAAGATCTTAATTTGAAAACCAGATGGCTCATCCACGCCATCTCCATTCTTCTTGAACTAGTGGTCGAGATGATACTTGGCCAGAAAGATTTCCATTTATCCATATTTTTGTCATTGCATTCTTTAATGGTTTATTGACATTAATTCTCACACGGACCTTGACAAATATGTGATTTTGGTTCAACATAAACGAACTTAACAATCTTTGCAGCTAAAGACTTTAAGGGAAGAAAATAATTGTTTGGTAAATCATGGATCAGAACGAAAATCTCTAGTTCCCTAGTGTAGAAGTTTTGTGCATGAAAAACCCAAGGTCCATCATCCATGACTCTCTCCTAGTTCCCTAGTGTAGAAGTTGTCTAAGAGAGGTCTTATCCGTACTGGTTGAGAAAAGGCCCCAGGCGACCCTCATATTCTTTTAAAATCAAACTGGCTATAGGCTTTTTCCATACGAACCCTAGCTACGGCTATCCAAAGGATCAACCTTTGCGACATGGCTTCTTCTTCTCAGTTGCATCATCTAGGTCTTCCTCGGAGAGACCCAGTCTGTTACCATGGCTTCAACATCATTTGAATGTTTCCATTGCTTTACTTTGTATGGTGTGTATGTTCGTTGCAACAGTCAGCTGACATTGGCAGCGTTTGAACGTGAGATGCTCCATTCATTACTGAACTACGAAGTATGATTTATTCATCGACAACTACTTCGTTTACTTGTGTGTAATAAAGCTTAAAACTGCAATGATCCATGCATCACCACAACAAATGTAAAAGTCGATGCATAAATCCAAAATGTATTTCTCTATTTATTAAACCCATGAAATTCGTACAAGCAAAATCTACAGCCCAAATACAACCAAGAACAGGCATAATTCATCATGAACCTACTAAAAAATGCAATTCTTTCAAGACAGAACAGACATGATCCATGACTTTTTTTTCATAAGACATGATCCATGACTCTGAATAATGTAATCCAAAGATTGTCTCCACGACTTCAGCTTGCATGCAAGAGGGAGGCACAACACGTTCCCTAGCTAGCCTTGTTCTTCTGTAGCCGAGAGCTTGCGCCTGCACATAGGGCACATCTCGCTCTCCTTGAGCGTCTTCTCCAAGCACGCGCCATGAAAGACGTGGGGCAGCGAGCAGCCCGGCCACACGACTACGTCACTATCCAGATCTTCGAAGCAGACAGGGCACTCCTGCTCGGCCACCTCTTCCGCGACCACCTTCCTCCGCTTTGCCGTCCGTCTACAGTCTGCGTCCTCACTATTGTTGCCGGACTCAGCTTCATCCGATCGTTTCACGTGCACGGGCTCTGGCAGGTGCAACTCCATGGCGACGTGGTACCCAGGCCACGGCTCCGCCATCATGCCCTCCAGGGCGGCGCTCACGCGATCCATGCGCTCCCGCGTGTAATCCTCGAGCCGGAGGATGCCGATGTCGGCGATCACCTTGAGACGCGTGGTCCGCGGCGGGATGCCCACGCTCGAGACCAGCCTGGACCACAACTCCTGGAGCTCCCCGCTGTGGAGGGCGGGGTATATCAGCGGAACCAGCGACGCCCCGGCCCACTGGAGCGAGCCCGCCGTGTCGCCGGACGGCGGGACGGCAAACCGGAGGTAGTGCAGCTTCGTGCGCTTGGACACCTCCACCTCCACGCCATCGTGCTCCACCTCAAACTCAGTGTAGCGGTAGAGCACCACGATCTCTTTGCATACTCCTTGTTCTTGGCCACCCGTGGCCGCACCATCAGCCGGCGGCACCACGACGGCGACGCCCAGGAAGCCGGCCGTGTTCCCCTCGGATGCGAACCGCGGCGCCGGCCCAAGGAACCGGCCTTCGGGGACGTGCCGCCTCCGGAGCAGCGGCGGCCCGCCCCTCACGCCGCTCGCCGCCGCGGCAGCTACGCGTGCGTCGATCTTGAGCGGCACCTCGACCTCGCCGTCGCTCTCCTCCTCCTCGTCGGAGTAGTCGCTGTCATCGCTGTCGTAAGACTCGTCGTCCTCAACATCAAAACCCGCCGCCTGTTCTCCGTCACCAAGAAGCAGCTCTACTTCCTCCTTGTCGCCAGCCAAACCCCTAGGCGACGGGAGCGCGAGAACGCAGCCCTGAGGACGGACGGCCGAGCAGGTGCAGTCGCCGGTCTGCTTCATCGTCAGCGAAGCCATCTCGTCCATCGTTCGACAGCGGCGAGCACGATGGAGCTTCTAGTTCTAGCCGGCGCGAGATGAGCGAGAACGGAGCGGAGCGTGTTGGCTTCAGACCCCAGCACAGTGCCCCGCCTTTTATTGGCTCGATGATGGCGCCCAATCCGAAACCGGCTCCAAGTAGAATCCGAGAGTGTCCGTGTTCATCCGTTTCAAAATAGAAAAGGAACGCATCTCGTATGATGCAGCAAGCGAATTGCTCGCTCCATCGAGTGAGTATCAGACTTGGTTGCCGGCGTGAGCAGGGTTGAGTAATGGAAAGGGAATTTCCAGCTCATAAAAAAATGCTTTTCTAAAGAAAAACATACAGTAGCCAAGATCGAAAAGTAATAAAAGAAAGCTAAAAATGCAGATCGAACAACAAGTGATTTCTAAAAAAAACAGCATTGCTTACCATAGCCGGATTAAAAATGCAAAAAAACATAGATATGTTGGGATACGGGGCAGAAAACACAAATTTTTCACACCTACGGTACCCGAACCCAAGATCTATGCTATGGCGATGTAAAGTAACGGAGGGAATCAGTGTTCATACCTTTGAAGACCGAAAGAGGGAAACGTTCTTACGAACGTGGTTGGCGTAGACTCAGAACTACGACCTCCCTGTCGTGTAGAAGACCACCACCGTCGAGGATGACTCCCGGTAAACCTCCAGCGACGAAGTAGCACCACAGGTGTAGTGCCTCGAAGAGATTATACACGTACGGTACAATCGATGTTCCTCCCGGGCCCCGAACCAGGCGAGCAGCGGAAGAAAAATGGCTACGAATCCCGACTCCAGCAGAGCGACGGCCTGCCTTATGGTGGAGAACTCCAATCCTGGTGCAGACTCCAAACAAAGGGAGTCCACTTCCGGGAAGGAGAAGGAAGAAAGAAGGAGATTTGGTGTGTTGGAAAAAGGGGGGTCTACCCCTCCTTATATAGGCCAAGGGGGGTGTGATCCTCCTCCCCTCCCCCATGTGGGACTAAACCCCCAAGGGGGGGAGGTGCGCCGGCCATAGGGGGGGATGGGCCCCACCCTTGGTGCCAAGCCCAAGGGGGGAAACCCCTTCCTCCCCTAATGAGCCCCATGGGCCCATATAGCCTTTTTCCCATTTTTTTAATTTATTTAATATGTTTTAAATATTTAATTCAGATAATTAAATAATAAAAACATTATTAAAACAATTAAACTTTATTTTGAACTATTCAAAATGTCCGGAAACCATTCCGTCCTCCTCCGGAACTATTCCGGTGATTTCTCCTATTTCACCGATTGATCCCGTAACTGTCCTATGCATCGATTGCCCTTAAGTGTAACACCCTAACGGTCCGGAAAGTCTTCAAAAGCTCCCACTCAGTTTCATGAAACTGCAGGCCCACTCAATATTTTGGTCATCACAAAATCACTTGATCAAATCAAGGTTGAGGGTTCCTGTCTTGAGGTACTATAGCCCATCCTTTTAACGAAGTAACCTTCGTCTTGCCCATTACAATTCCCTTTCAAATCCAAATTTGACTGAGATGCAATTTCAGGCTATGGTCCATCGTAGTGTAAATGAAATATTTTATTGATTAAAGCATTCCTACGTTTCCGTAGTCAATCACCATTGAACTTTGGTCATAACCAAATAATGCCTTATGTCCATTACATTATTCTCAATAACTCTCCAGTTTGTCGAGAATATGAAATAATCGATTTATTTCACGCGACGTGAGCCATCCTTAATGTAACTCAATATTATTTCATTTCTCCTCATGTTCTAGGCTACCATCATTCCTTTGTGTCTTCAAGCAATATTATTCCCTATTGTTTTATTAAGAAGACTCATGATTATTGTTCTGTACAGAACGTATTCATGATAACCTTCTAAATTCAACAATGGCTTCAACTCATATACCAAGATCAATCATCTTTGGCATATCCTTCCTTATGCAGTGTCATTACAGCGGAACATGCTTCCGTTGCAATACTCTGATATTCTGAAGGCAAGGTCCAATACCCCGGTCAAAGTTTTCATTATCTCCCAATTGGATCTGTGTCGAGAGACTTTTCTCGTATTACCAATTAAGCAACACAAGTTTTTTGCTATTCGGGGAGAATATGTTATTTCAATTGCTCGTAGTTCTATTACAAAGAAATTCTTTCTTTTAAGAAACCTTATAACACCATCAGTTATGGAGCTATCATGTCTCGTTAAAACCAGGATGGTTTCCTATTCATGAAGTGGGTGTTTTAACTTAATGAATTTAAACAACTTATTCGACAATAACTATAGTGCTAAGGGAAAGAACGTTTAGACCATACTACGGTTTAGTATGACTACGAATGGTTTAAGTAGTCTAGCACTTTCAACTTCCATCGTAGTTTGTGGTACAACTTCCACAAGTCTCCCATTATGTCAATATCAATACTTTTCACTCCGGATCGTAGCGTACTGATATGTATCCTTGTATTCTCACTTCTTACTGTGATTCCCGAATCTCAGTTTTATGATCTCAATTGAATACAACTTTCAATTAATCATATGAAGTCTTTAATGATAACTCACATGCCCATTCTACATCATTTATGTATAATGATTGGCACAAGTTCTACTTGCTAGAACCTTGTCATGATTATATTTATTGCAGAGGTTCATAGATCGTGTATCTAATCCATCTCATGCAATCAATTATGATTTTCATTCGATAATGAACTCACAAGTTAATAGATCATACATTTAATGAATTCATCCGTTATGAAGTCACCTCATGCAATCAAATCTTTGACTTGTTGTAATCAAGACAACTTTATCATTAAACATTGAATATTTCTTGACAATAATAGTAGTATTATAAATGCTTTCTATCATATCATAAATCAAGACGTAATCAAAGTATAAGCACACTTTTATTCATAGAGATGGAACAACTGACTTGTCTCATTACATGAATAACTTTGTCTCGCGAGATGCAAGACACACAACTAAGTGTTCATACTATAATGATTACATAAGATTTATCTAATACTCTAAGTATCTCCTATGATAGATGTCTTGGTGGAATCCATGCTGGCCATCAACTGACTTGATGTCCATCAATCCTTGATTTCACCTCTTCCCGTCCATGCAACAGCAGGTTATGTTTTCATAAAACAGAATAAGTATCAAATACTCATTTACTGCATCTGTTGTATAAGGGAGTAAACATTTATAAAATATATCAAGTATATATACCTTCTCCATCGACAACCTCTCCTTCAATGGGTTCGACCTCCAGGTACTGGAGTCTATCCATGAAGTCAGAGAACTCGAGGCTTTCATCTCTGCCGACATAGCCATGGACATGGTCTGTATAGCTCGGTGGAAGCGAATGTAACACCGTGTATATCGCAGACTCATGTGTGGTCTCATAGTCAAAATCATCTACGAGGCTCAGATGTATCTCATGCATCTTGGCCAAGTGTGCCTTCAGGCAAGAGCCTTCTTCCAGCTTTGTAGAGAGAAACTCACTTTCTAACTCAAATCTGGCAACTCTAAACTGATGCAAGTTTGATGACTTCAGCTCATCGATCATATCGTATGTATCCAAATCAGCATACTCCTCACGCAAATGTTGCGGAATGCTAGTTTCTATGATACCCTTGGCTATGGCATATGTCCTACGACGATAATGATAATCAATCGCCGCTTGTGCATCCATGTCGTTTTCTGGAGGGTTTCCCACATGCCTTTTAGTTAAGAATGAAAGGTTGATTCTTTTGAGCACGGCTCTAAGGCGTAAGTACCAACTAATGAAATTTGACCCATTTTCTTTAAGTCTTTCACCATGTAAGAAGGAAACCATTTCAAGGTACTGGGTATTATCCATTTTTCTACAAACATAATTGCAAGGAACACAATTAAGACTAGTTCACAACAAATGAGTTCATATAATCATATGAGCTCGCACTAAAACATTTCATCCCTAGGAAGTTTTAGTGATTACATGATCCAGATTCACTGCCCGACCTCGAATATCACACGGCCGACGGGTCAGTTTCAAAGGTAGACAACAACTTGTGCGATCACATTATCTTATATATACTGTGACTCATGCTCGATCTTTCGATCTCTAGTATTCCGAGGCCATATCTGCATATGCTAGGCTCGCCAAATTAACCTCCATGTTATATGCTGCTCAGCAAGGCCATGTTTACATATGCCAGGCTTGCCGAACCCAACCTCATGCGAACTCCATTGAATATGTAGGAAAACTCCGGTATGTACGGAGCATCAGGCCATATGGGAGAACCTTCCAGGTGGTGCACACTTCGGTAGAATACTTATGTTTGGCTTTGTTAAGGGATCATCTTATCACATGCTACCGTCGTGTATCTTATACTAGCAAGTTTTAAGATGTCTGGGCTATGGCAACACTAAGTCTACAGTGTCTCCATTTTAGTTTGTTTTATGATGACGATTACTACTCGCTAGTAACACATAGCAAAGCTATCACTACATCACAAACAAACAAACGATAGCCCCCACTTTGCAATACAAGGTTTAGACGGTCTAGTTGTATATTGCAAGTTTTACGTGGCTGCTAGGGCTTTCATAGTTAAACAGGTTTTAACCTACGAGTCAACCACAACGTCAACCATACGATTGTCTCTATTACACCCCGCACGGGGCCCTCTGTTGCAAATGCCACATCCGCTAAAGTAGAGAGACAAACACCCCCCTAGCCACTTTATACGGTACAAGCCGTATGTCAAGCGTGGAACCAGTCTCGCGTAAGAGTACGCGTAAAGTCGGTCGGGGGCCGCTTCATCAAACAATGCCGCAGATATGAACAAGTGCACGTGAGAGGGTAACAATCATACAATCAACGCCCACATCCCCGATGTGTTCTATCCGTACAGTAATACTAAGCATAGACCTAGCTCATGATACCACTGTTGGGGTTCGCAGCAGAAAACACAAATTTTTCTAACTAGCGTTCCCTTAACCCAAGATCTAGCTAGCCGTATTACCGTAACAGATAGTAGTGCGGAAATAACATACCTCGGGGTGTAGTCCGTTGCGCGGGAAACGTTCCCGCAAACGTGGTTGATGTAGCCGATCAAGTTTCACAGCCTCCTGGCTGTGTTGAGCACCCGGATGGGTGTAGTGCCACACGTGCAGCACCTCGTAGTACTCGCACACGTACGAGACTCGATGACGACCTCCGTTCTCCGATCCAGCGGAGGGGGCGGAAGCAGACCTCCGGACGGAGCTTCGGCAGCACGACGGCCTCCGATTCTAGCAGAGAGGTCTCAATTCCACTACAGGCTCACACTAGGGAGCCCACCGTGGAAGAGACCAGAGAGGGGAGGAGACCGGAGAAAACCGATCTCAATTCGGAGTTATATTTATTTTCTCACGAATTTCTGTGTATTAATTATGTGCACCCTGCCTGTCTTTATATAGGCTGGGGAAGGGAGTCAACCCACCTCCCCTAGCAATGTGGGACTAAACCCTTTGCTAGGGGGGTGGCCGGCCAAGGGGGGAGAGGGGGCGCACCCCTCATGGGCCCTAGGGCCCATGGCGCCTCCCCCCCTTTTCTTTTCTTTTTCTTTTCCCTTTAATTCCTTAATGGGTCTTTTTCTCCACTAAGGCCCATAGCACATATTAATTAGAAATAAAATGATTTTAATTATTAATTCAATTAATTAATAACTAAAACATATTATTTCATCTCCCGGTGCTCCGGAAACTCTTCCGGCTCACTCCGAACTTGTTTCGGTTCAATACGGTACTCCTCCGATATTGTCTCCTTTATTCTCTGGTTGCTCCGATGGTTCCGAAAAGGTCTCCGATTTCATCGAGCCCTTAAGTGTGTTACCCTACGGTCCGAGAACACTCCAGTCATGACCGAGCAGAGGCAACAGTCAATGATCATCAGCGGGACCTGGATGCCCATAATGACCCCTGTGCATTCCGGATATCAACACCGATTGGACCTTACGCCGTATAGCATTCCCTTTGTCAGCGATACTGGATTGTTCCGAGATTCGATCAATGACATCCTATGTCTGGTTCAATCTCGTTCCGAACTAATCCTCATTCACTCGTTCCCGTGATATTCATCCTTGTGACCTAGTCACACGCTGCGCAGCTTTATGGATGGAATCTCACCGAGTGGGCCCTGAGTATCTATCCATTATATGGATTGACAAATCCCGCTCTTGTAAACAATACTCCTCAACGTATCTCCACGGAATACCTAAGATACAACCGTTATGACCCGCATATTTCAGTCAGGTGGTGGGATGTAAGTCAAAGCATCCGGGAAGATAGTGATTATGCACGTACTCACGGTCAAAGGAACGGTCTACCACGTTCTGTAATTACAACACTGAACCTTCATAAGATTTGATCATGCTGTAATGCTTACTTTGGGTAATGTTCATCACGTCACTTAACCCGTGAGGTGACCTCATAGTCAAGAGACTTAATTGTCCATGATCGCGAAACCACGACCATCATGTTGACCATGAACTAGTTATCAATGTAGAGGCTAACTAGGAACTCTGGGTGTTTCTATACCACACCTGCATCATTGTTTCACTGATGCAGTTCTAGCACGGTATGAAACTGGTTATGAACTTGCTTAGATATATTGGAATAATCATATATTATTTGCCTCTAGAGCATATATCCAACAATTGCGCCACCGTTCAACATGAAAACATATCCCGTCTGGGATTTCGAGTCATCTAGATCTGAGCCGAGGCTTGCGTCAACGTAACCTTTTACGGTGAGCTCCTCATCAACTCCTCCATAAACAAGAAAAAGATCCTTGGTTCTTCTTAAGTACTTAAGGATGTTCTTTACTGCTGTCCAGTGAGCCATTCCCGGGTTACTATGGTAGCGATTAGTCATACTAATGGCCAGCGCTAAATCTGGTCTGGTACATAACATAGCATACATGAGAGAACCTATGGCTGAGGCATAGGGCTTTGAGGACATCTCCTCTTTCTCTTTTGCTGTGGTTGGGCATTGAGTCACGCTTAATTTGACACCTTTTATAACTGGCAAGAGACCTCTCTTGGAGTCATCCATTTTGAACCTTTTCAATATCTTGTCAATATAAGTGTTCTGACTCAAGGCCAACCGTCGATTAGGTCTATCTCTATAGATCTTAATCCCCAATATGTACGCAGCTTCACCTAGGTCCTTCATGGAAAATTTTCCATTCAGATATTCCTTCACTTCCTCTAAGAATTTCTTATCGTTTCCTATTAGTAATATGTCATCTACATATAACACAAGGAATGCTACAGATCTCCCACTCAGTTTCTTATAGACGCAGAACTCTTCGACGTTTTGGACAAATCCAAAAGCTTTAATGACCTCATCAAATCGAAAATTCCAGCTCCGAGATGCTTGCTTCAACCCATAGATGGACCGTTGAAGCTTGCAAACCTTACCAGCGTTCCTTGGATCGACAAACCCCTCTGGTTGCATCATATACAACTCTTCCTCGATGTTGCCATTTAGGAATGCAGTTTTCACATCCATCTGCCATATCTCGTAATCATGATATGCAGCTATTGCTATTAGGATCCGAATAGACTTTATCATCGCTACAGGAGAGAACGTCTCCTCGTAGTCAACTCCTTGAATTTGTCGGAAACCCTTCGCGACAAGTCGAGCTTTATAGACAGATACGTTTCCGTCTGCGTCAGTCTTTTTCTTGAAAATCCATTTATTCTCGACGGCCTTGCGGTCCTCAGGAATATCCACCAAAGTCCATACTTTGTTGGTGTACATGGAGTCTATTTCGGATTTCATGGCTTCAAGCCATTTCTCGGACTCGGGTCCCTCCATTGCTTCTTTGTAACTTGTAGGTTCATCCGACTCATCAGCCGAGATTGCATTGACAAGTTGTCCGTAAAACTCAGTAGGTTGACGGACTCTTGATGACCTACGGGGCATAAAAGGTTCCTCTTCATTCTCATCATGATCATCATTAATGTCATGATCGTTATAAATGTCGTTCTGGCCATTCTCTTCAGCTCCCACTGTGGAAGATGGTTCCAGAACAATTTCCGTAGCCGTTTCTTCCAATTGGAGTGATTGGTCAGTCACTTCATCGAGGTCTATTTTCCTCCCACTCAACTCTTTCGCGAGAAACTCCTTCTCAAGAAAGTGTCCCGTCTTGGCAACAAACGTTTTGCTGTCAGACTTGTTGTAGAAGGTGTATCCACAAGTTTCCTTGGGATAGCCCACAAAGATGCACTTATCCGCCTTGGATTCAAGTTTGTCAGGCTGTAGTTTCCTAACATAAGCCTCACAACCCCAAATCTTCAGGTGAGACAACTCAGGTTTTGTGCCATGCCATTCTTCAAATGGTGTTGTCTTTACGGATTTGGATGGTGCCCTATTAAGAATATGAACGGCAGTTTCTAATGCATACCCCCAGAATGACACAGGCAAATCAGTATGAGACATCATCGATCATACACTATCCAATAGGGTTCGATTACGTCGCTCAGCCACACCGTTTCTCTGAGGTGTGCCTGCCGGCGTAAGCTGTGGTACTATGCCACAAGACTTCAGATGATTGCCAAACTCGTGACTCAAATACTCGCCACCTAGATCCGATCGAAGGTGCTTGATTTTTCTTCCGAGTTGATTTTCGACCTCATTCTGAAATTCCTTGAACTTTTCAAAGGTTTCAGACTTGTGCTTCATCAAGTAAATATACCCATATCTACTCAAATCATCAGTAAAGGTCACGAAGTAACGAAGACCATTGCGAGTGGGGACGTTCATGGGTCCACATACATCTGAGTGTATGATCCCCAATAAGACATCCGCACGCTCCATTACGCCATTGAATGGAGTCCTTGTCATTTTTCCCATGAGGCATTGTTCACATGTGTCAAGGGATCCAAAATCCAATGACTCAAGAAGTCCATCCTTATGGAGCTTCTCCATGCGTTTTATACCAATATGACCAAGTCGGCAATGCCACATCATCATGTGATCTTCATCATTCTTCAATCTTTTGGCCTCAATATTGTTAATGTGACACACGTCACCATCGAGATTAAGTACGAATAAACCATGCAACTCCGGTGCGTGAAAATAAAACATTTCATCCTTATAAATCGAACAACCAATTGTATCAGACTTAAAGAATAGTGGTCTCGCTAAAAGCAAGAGCCACTAACGATGTTCACACTCAACGCGGGTACATAGTAGCAATTATCCAGAACTAAAACCAATCCCGAAGGGAGACTAAGATGCTTCGTGCCGACCGCCAAGACCTCAATCCGACAACCATTCCCCACGCGCATCGTCACTTCATCTTTGAGCAAGCGTCTCCTATTCCTTAGTCCCTGAATGGAATTAGAAATATGAGCGACAGATCCTGTATCAAATATCCAGGATGTGTTCCCAACGCTTGTCAAGAGAAGATCAACAATATGTATATCAAATATACCTTCGTCTCTCTTGGCGACCTTGCCAGCCTTCTTGTCCTTTAGGTACTTGGGACAGTTGCGTTTCCAGTGACCTTCACCCTTGCAGTAGAAGCACTCCACTCCGAGTTTAGGCCTGGGTGCCTTGGGAGGAGCGGCAACTGACTTGCCATCCCTCTTGGGGCCACCTCTCTTGGCCTTCTCCCGCCTACTTGACTTCTTGAAGTCAATGGTCTTGTTGACCATGAAGACGGCGTGCTCCTTCTTGATCTCAACCTCGGCGCTCTTCAGCATGGCGAACAACTCAGAAGGGGTTTTGGTCATCCCCTGCATGTTGTAGTTCAGCACAAAGCCTTTGTAGCTAAGGGGAAGCGACTGCAACACCCTATCAACAGCAAGTTCATCTGGAATCTGGCATTCCAGAGCATTCAAGCGCTGAACGTAGCCAGACATTTTGACTACGTGCTCACTCACGCTGCCGTGCTCGTCCATCTTTGCTGAGAAGAAGGCTTCAGAAGCCTCGTACCGTTCAGCCCTGGCTTGAGGTGCGAAGACCGCCTTGAGGTCGGTGATAATCTCATATGCACCCATCCTCTCAAAGCGTTTCTGCAGCTCAGCCTCCATGGAGTAGAGCATGCCACTCTGGACAAGGTTGTAATCATCAGTCCTGGAGAGATAGACATTCTTCTCGTCTTGACTGGCATCATCTGCTGATGCGTCACCTAACGCGTCCTCTAGTACGTATGCCATTTTTTAGGGGAACGAGGAGAATCCTTAGGGTGCGGAACCAGTTGGTGAAGTTTGTCTCATCTGTTTTTAGTTTATCTTTCTCTAGGAATGATCCTAAGTTGAACGAGGGGCGAGGTGCTGCCATCTACAAGGTTGATTCACAAGGATACATATTTAGACTTTTGTTCATAATGTGGAGTTTCAATTTAATCTCAAAATTCTAGAAAACTCCCACTTAGATAAACACCTCTCAATTTAACTAAGTGATTACACAATCCCAGCCCCCATACCTCCCCCGATCGTTACGGCCATCAGTATGCGAACCAGGTAGGCCTCTAAGCCAATCACATCAGGCATGTGACTCGTGCTCGACCTTTCGGTCTTCTGTGTTCCAGGCCCACATCTACATACGTCAAGCCTGCCAATCGGACCTTGATGTTAGCTGTTCAGCAAGGCCATATCTGCATATGCCAGGCTTGCCGAACCCAACCTCATGCGAACTCCGTTTAATATGTAGGACAACTCCGGTATGTACGGAGCATCAAGCCATATGGGAGAACCTTCCAGGCGGTGCCCACCAAGGGAGAACACAATGTTGGTATTGTGAGAGATGGTCCTGTTTCGTGCTACCGTCGATATATCTAGCATACTAGCATAAAACAGGAAGTAAAACTGTAAATCATACAACCTATGATCCCTCTTCATGCAAAGCAAAGTTAAACGCCTTTCTACTTTAGCTTGTGCAAGTTTTACGTGCCTGCTAGGGGTTTCGAGAGAGAGAACCGTTTCTATCCTGCGAAAAACATGCCACAACACCGTCTCCCATCCGTCTCTATTACACCCCTATCGGGGCCCTCCGTTGCAAACATCTTCGCATCGCTAATACAGAGAGACAGACACCCCCCCAGCCACTTTATATGGTACAAGCCATATGTCAAGCGTGGAACCAGTCTCGCGTAAACGCGTAAGGTCGGTCGGCGGCCGCTTCATCAAACATTGCCGCAACGCTAAATGAGTACACGTGGGAGGGTAACGAATGAAGATTCGATGCCCACATCCTAGATGTGTTCTATCCGTACAAAACATCTACGCATAGCTAGCTCATGATACCACTGTTGGGATACGGGGCAGAAAACACAAATTTTTCACACCTACGGTACCCGAACCCAAGATCTATGCTATGGCGGTGTAAAGTAACGGAGGGAATCAGTGTTCATACCTTTGAAGACCGAAAGAGGGAAACGTTCTTACGAACGTGGTTGGCGTAGACTCAGAACTACGACCTCCCTGTCGTGTAGAAGACCACCACCGGCGAGGATGACTCCCGGTAAACCTCCAGCGACGAAGTAGCACCACAGGTGTAGTGCCTCGAAGAGATTATACACGTACGGTACAATCGATGTTCCTCCCGGGCCCCGAACCAGGCGAGCAGCGGAAGAAAGATGGCTACGGATCCCGACTCCAGCAGAGCGACAGCCTGCCTTATGGTGGAGAACTCCAATCCTGGTGCAGACTCCAAACAAGGGGAGTCCACTTCCGGGAAGGAGAAGGAAGAAAGAAGGAGATTTGGTGTGTTGGAAAAAGGGGGGTCTACCCCTCCTTATATAGGCCAAGGGGGGGGTGATCCTCCTCCCCTCCCCCATGTGGGACTAAACCCCCAAGGGGGGGGGGAGGTGCGCCGGCCATAAGGGGGGATGGGGCCCACCCTTGGCGCCAAGCCCAAGGGGGGAAACCCCTTCCTCCCCTAATGGGCCCCATGGGCCCATATAGCCTTTTTCCCATTTTTAAATTTATTTAATATGTTTTAAATATTTAATTCAGATAATTAAATAATAAAAACATTATTAAAACAATTAAACTTTATTTTGAACTATTCAAAATGTCCGGAAACCATTCCGTCCTCCTCCGGAACTATTCCGGTGATTTCTCCTATTTCACCGATTGATTCCGTAACTGTCCTATGCATCGATTGCCCTTAAGTGTAACACCCTAACGGTCCGGGAAACAGCAGACATGGTCGAGACTCTTCTCATTGACCAATGACTAGTCAGTTGGACCTGGTTACAATCCTTGACAGCCCCTGCGCTTCCATCGAATGAACTTCGATCGCTTTTGGAAACCGTTAACGATACGACGTAATCCCTTTGTGCTGCGGTACTTTGTTTGTCCAAGGTTTGATCGTCGGTATCCCACATACCGTGTTCACATCTCGTTCACAACAAACAACTTCTCTCGTCCATGATCATTGCATCTCTTGTGACCTAGTCACGTCCTTGCAAGGTGTTGATGCAATATCACCGAGTGGGCCCAGAGTACCTGTCCTGTCACAAGGACTGACAAATCCCGCTCTGATCTATTAACATACTCATCAACCATCTATTTCGGAAACCCACAGTGCTCCGTTATAGCCAGCATATTTCAGTCAGGCGGTGGGATACAAATCAAAGTCTCCTCATAGATCGTGATTACGTATGATTATTACGGTCTAAGGACTAAGCCATACGTTACAAAGTCATAGCAACGCTGAACTATGTGACTCGATCACATTGCAATACTTTAGGTGGGTGTACGTCCATCACATCATTCCCCTTAATGATATGACCTCATTGTCAATGGACTTAAGTGTCGCCATGATCAGGAAAGCTTGATCAATCAATTGCCCAATGAGATAATTTACCCGAGTTAAACTACGGACCATGTTTTATACTACACCTGTATTAGTATTTCCAAGTAATACAGTTATAGCACAGTATAAAACGTATTATGAACAAAACGGATATGTGACAAATATCTTTATTAATTTGTCTCTAGGGCACATATCCAACAAGATATGCATGTCCAACTGTAATTGCTTTCTATAAAAAAATGGAAATTGCTTTCTAGAAAACCCAGAGAAAAATATCGAAAAGGGTAAGAATCAAAGGGGGAAATCGCCGTCGCTAGCCAGTGCTAAAAAAGGGCAAGGAAATAGGTAAAAATAAAAATAATATTTGTCGGGATCAAAAAGGTAAAAAAACAGATGCAATTATAATACAAAAACACCATTGCTGGGGATCGGAAAGAAATGCATGTTGAACAACAATTGCTTTCTTAAAAAACACAGAGAAAAATATCGAAAAAGGTAAGAAATAAGGGGGGGTCGCCGTAACTAGGGACAAAAAAGGGAAAGAAAATTGATTAAAATGAAAATAATATTTGCCGTAGACAAGGACCGAAAAGGTCAAATAACAAAATGAAAATCAAAGAAAGAGCGTCGTTGATGGGAATCGAAAAGAAATGTTTGCTGGACAACAATTGCTTTCCAGAAAAACCAATTTTTTTTCGAAAGGGCAAGAAACAAGGGGGGCGGGGGGATCGCCGTAACCAGGGATCGAAAAGGGCAAGAAAATTGATAAAAATGAAAATAATTTTCTCTGTAGCCAGGGATCGAAAAGGGAAAATAACCAAATAAAAAACAAAGAAAGAGCGTCGTTGATGGGAATCGAAAAGAAATGCTTGTCGGACAACAATAGCTTTCCAAGAAAAAACCAAAAATATATATCAAAAAGGGCAAGAAACAAAGGGAGATCGATGTAACCGCAAATATGAATTTCAAAAGGGAAACAAACAAGGGGGGCGGAGGGATTGCCGTAAGCAGGGATCGAAAAGGGCAAAAAAATAGATAAAAATGAAAATCATATTTTTCGTAGCCAGGGATCGAAAAGGGCAAATAACCAAATAAAAAACAAAGAAAGAGCATCGTTGATGGGAATCGAAAAGAAATGCTTGTCGGACAACAATTGCTTTCCAAGAAAAAACCAAAAATATATAACGAAAAGGGCAAGAAACAAGGGGGAATCGTTGTAACCAAAAATATGAATTTTTCCATTTATTAAATCACCATACAAGCAGAATCTCCAAGCCAAATACAACCGAGAACATGTATAATTCATCATGAACCTACTGAAAAATGCAATTCTTTTAAAACAGAGCAGGCATGATCCACGATGTTGAAGAATGCAACCATTCAAATCAAACAGAAGTACTAGTAAATCTAAAGAATGTCTTCAATACTTGAGGTTGCATGCAAGACATTGCTCCTTTTGCCTGCAGAAAGGGCGACGGCTTGCTTGAAGAATCCATTTCTCCTACACCTGTCCTTTCGGAGCCGAGAGCCTACGCCTGCAGAGAGGGCACATCTCGCTCTCCGTGAGCGTCCTCTCCAAGCACGCACCATGGAAGACGTGGGGCAGGGTGCAGCCCGGCCACACGACGATGTCGCTATCCAGATCATCGAAGCAGACGGGGCACTCCTGCCCGGCCACCTCCTCCGCGACCACCTTCCTCCGCTTCGCCGGCCGCTCGCATTCTGTGTCCTCAGCTTCATCCGCGCACTGCACGCGCACGGGCTCCGGCAGACGCAATTCCATGGCGACGTGATACCCGAGCCACGGCTCCGTCATCATGCCCTCCAGCGCGGCGCGCACGTGCTCCATGCGCCTCCGCTTGTAGTTCTCGCGCCGGAGGATTCCGACGTCGGCGATCACCTGGACGCACGTGGCCTCCGGCGGGACGAACACGTCTGAGACCAGCTTCGACCACAGGGCCTGCAGTGCCCTGCTATGGAGGGTGGGGTACATGACCGGCACCAGCGTTGACCAAACCCACGGCAGCGAGCCCGTCACGTCACCGGCGGGCGGGACGGTGAACCGAAGGTCGTGGAGCTTTGTGCCTCCGCACACCTCCACCCCACCGGACACCGCCGAGAACTGGGTGTAGCGGTAGAGCACCAAGATCCGTCTGCCTCCTTGTTGTTCTTTGCTATCGGTGGCCGGCCGATCAGTGGGCCGCTCCACGACGGCTACGCGCAGGAAGCCGGCCGTGTTCACCATAGAGGCGAACCACGGGGCCGTCCCTAGGAACCGTCTTCCTGGGAGTGCGTCCCGCCTCCGGAGAAGCGGATTCAGTGGCAAGCTGCCGCTCCCCTCAGCCTTCTTATCAGTTGCGTCGATCTTGAGCGGCACATCGACGTCACGGTCACGCTCCTGGTCGTCGCTGTCGTAAAACTCATCATCGTTGTCCTCGCTATCGTAAAGCTCATCATCGTCGTCCTCGCTGTCCTCCTCTTCCGATTCCATGTCGGCCCGGCACCTCGAGCACTGGCAAGGTTCCTGGTCGTCATCGTCGTCGTCTTCATCGAAATCCCCATGAACCGGCTCTTCTTCTTCCTCCCTGTCGCCCGCCGAGTCGGAAGGCCGCGCGAGCCCTAGAACATAGCCCTGAGGCAGGACGGCAACGCCGGAGGGGTCGTCCGTCGACATCGATCGAGGGCGGGGCGAGCAGAGTGCGATGGATGGAGCTTTGGTTCTTGACGGTGTAGTTTGTGGCGAGATGGGGGAAATTGAACGTCTTGCGCCCGCCTTTTTATATCCACGCGCGTAGGTCCAGTCCGAAACCGCGTAGGACTCAAGTGTGTTCGTGTTTCCTTCCAAAAAAAGAAACACTTGAGCAATTCCCTTGGAAAAACAAAAAGAAATACCACGCCTGAAAGCAATGAATATTTCCTTCGAAAAATAGAAAGAAACATTACGCAAGAATGCAATGAATATTTCCTTCAAAAAATAGAAAGAAACGCAAGATAGCATTGAATATTTCGTTCAAAAAATGGGATGAAACACTAGGCAAGATAGCGATGAATATTTCGTTCCAAAAATGGAAAGAGTTCCACAAGAGCAAGGAAAAAACAAAAATCGCCGTTGCCGGGGATCGAACCCGGGTCACCCGCGTGACAGGCGGGAATACTTACCACTATACTACAACGACTTGGTTGTTCTTTAATTTTTCAAATTGCTAAGATAACGTCTATTGTTGTTCTCAGCCAGCCTCTCAACGGAAGCGGCTTGACCTTCAAAATTGCTGTCGTGCTTCCAGCCCCAGTTTGCTTTCTTCAGACTTGCAGTTGAATGGGTTCCCTTGTGTGGTGATTCTAGTGCGACTTTTCGATGAAAAACAATCAACCTCGCAAGCACACTAAAGTTCAAATATGACTATTCAACACATAGCCAAAAATATATATAATTCACATGAAGTTGGTACTGATGTATCATGTTCCTGTATTGCATCCAACACGGTTCTCGTGCTACAACGAGTAATGTTGAATAAATTAATAATTTAGGGCATGTTTGGTTCCAATAAGTCAGGTGACTTAAAACCAGTGACTTATAAGTCACGTCTGTTTGGTTGTTACCTGACTTATAAGTCATATGTTCACACCTTTCTATCCAAAAAAGTGGTGGGACCCATGCAAAAGTAGAGGACTTATAAGTTTTAAGTTGGGGTGGAGCAACTTATGACTTATAAGTTGGGTCTGTTTGGCAAAATAAGTCACTTTTTTCACTTTTCGACTTATAAGTTGATGACTTATTTGAAACCAAACAGGCCCTTAGCAAATGATTTAATTCAGTATGGTTACACTAGCTTTAAAAACTGTTACGATTTTCTACATTTGTGGATCGTGAGGGAGCCATCAAGGAGCCCCCGCCTTCATACCAATTCATTTGCCCCTCTCCCTATCATCTCTCTCTCTCTTTCTCTCTCGCTCACGTGTGGTTCCGTAATATTGGAACATCCATATAGGGATTTGAGATATGGAATTTGGAGAGCTTTACCATACGCACACCGTCATGCTGGTAGACTCCCGGTTCGGATCTATCTTTTTTCGCTGCTTCGCTGGATCGGAACCCGGGGGACGGTGTACACACCGGATGTGTGTAGAGCTACGAGGTGCTGCATTTGTGGCACTCGATATTGCTGGTGCGTCTACACGACGTTGAGGTCGACATAAACATACGTCTTTATTGACAAAGTTTGAACGGGGATGTAATCCCGTATTTGGCCTTTCAAGGATCGAGTGGAAATTGGAGTCGCAAGGACTATACGACATCGAGGTTGGATACATATTACTACATCAACCACGTTTAAGCGGGAATATTTCCCCTTTTTTGCTCTACAACAAGGGTATGTTACCGAATTATCTCTATTACATCATTACTCCTAAATAGATCTTGGGCTTGGGTGTACACTTGTTAGAGAAAAATATTGTTTTCTGCTGCGAGCCTCATCATCTACGTGGATAATCTTTGTCAAAATTATCTCTGAACCAATTGGCCAGACAAGATATCACCTTTCCAGAGACAAAAAGGATATACAAGTGATGTGTAGAGGGCATTTGAAGTGCTCCAATCCCATCTTATAGTTGTTTGATGACCTGGAAAAATATGGGATTCCAGAAACCTCATGTGATGAGATGATAAGTTGTATGATAATGCAAAACATAATTATGAAGGATGAGGATGAAGAAGCCAACGGAGGTATGGAATTTAAAAACATGGGTTATCCAATATAACTTTTAGCTTATAATTCAACCACATTTAGAAGTTTATTCAATGGGAGCCACTAGACACCACAAGACTAAGCCACCCCATACTCTTATATGTCTCCCTTGAACTCATGGCACTCCCCGGATATTGCCCTTCTCAGGTAACGATGCCCAGTTGAGTTCCTCCTCCCTCGGCTTCCCGTGCTGCTCCACTAAGGAGGGAATATGAGAGTGAGGACAGAGAGATATAAGAAGGGAAGGAGTGAGGGGGTGGAGACACACCTGAACCATCTCGAGATGGGAGGCCGCACTTGAGGCAAGCTGGTCCTCCTCGGTCGTCATCTTTGCAGGCGAGGGCGGCAAGCCCGGGGAGGCGATGTGGTCCTCATCGTCGTGCGCGAGGGTTGGGAGCATTGGGATGCCACGCCGGAGTCGGCTCGCGCACGCCCTATGTCGCCCATCCGCTGAGCTCGCCGTCCCCCGCTCCTCCCTTCCATGCTGGTGTGGAAGAAGGATGGAAGGGTGTGGTGGCTGTGGTAAGATGCGGCGGCTAATGGAACTGGCGGCGCGGGGGCGAGAGAGAGGAGGGGGCTGGGGTGTGGCGGCGGGGTTGAGGGCTAGGGTTCGTGCGTCTGTGAGGGAGGAAGGGGTTGGGTTTTAGCGCGCGGAGACGATGGGACAGGGCGCGGCGGGTGCGGAGCGCTTCGGTAAAAAATAATTCACCCACCGTAGACTTACTCAGTCGTAATAAACACAGTAGGGGCTCATAGGACCCACAGGTCAACCTCACATGAAAACAAACAAGAGGTAATAAATGTTCAGCATTCAGTCCAGCATCCAACTACTCACAACGATCCATCATCCAGATCCAACGGCTGTCGAAGCTGCCTCCGAGGAGCTCTGAGGAGAAGGTTTGTCCATTGACCTTTAAGATTTAAATTCGTCACCTGTAACCAATATTTTGCCATACCCGTCACCCAACAGGGTAAAAGGGTACCCGTGGGTAAAAATACGTGTATGCAACACAACAAATCAAGCTAAAAAATGGCCATCAACAACAACGCATGACCATATTTTATAACAAGACACATTGTAAAACGACAACAAAATAAATTGAGATAAAAAATGGATTCGCGCCAGACCTGATTAGTGATGGATATGATCAATATTTATCACTTACTAATAGCTAATGACTCGATGTCCCTTGAGAAAAAAGCAAGATTCTGGTAGGAGTTATGTGCGAGATTCAAATGACGTAAGTCAAAGGGACTCATGCTTGACTACCTTCGTGAGTCATGCAATTGTCTGGTTGCCCTAGCAGGATTAGAGAAAATATATGAGCTCACTTAGGTTTATTCGGAGCTCCACTTTCCAGAGTTTAGATGGGTAAATGGATAGGCGGGTATGGGTTAGACAATCCCATACCCATACCCGCCCTATCCGATGGGTATAAGATTTTCCCATTTATATAATCATGGGTAATTTTTGTCCCAAACCCTTATCCTAATAGGATTTTTACCCACATGGTACATGAATAATGGGTACCCATTGCCAGAGTGCGAATTTTAGCTCGAGCTACACGTAGCCCTTTATTTAAAAAAAATCGAAAATGATATTTAAAAGTTTTGAATTTTTTTTCCGTGGAAACTTATATGTATTCCACACGAACATGCCAAATTTCGTTTGAAAATATTGTAATATGCATTCTGCATAAAAATAACAAAATTTTGGCCCAAAACACAAGGAAAAATGGCCCATTTAAAATCAAATATTTGTTAATTATTTTCCCGTGGCGCATGAAGGTATAATGGTATGAAAATTTGCACAAATGTCCTATACATGCGTATGTATATCCATAAAAAAATTCAAAATTGTTTGAACTGTTTTATGTAGCTCGGGCTACACAAGGCATTTTCGCCCATTGCCATCCCTACTTCAAACCAATACTTTCCTCTGACCAAAGAATGATCTTGCATGACTAAGGAATTTTGCTTCGGTCTAATCGAATGATGTTACATAGCAAATGTTTCAAATGCATTATCACATATTTGTTTTTGTGCTACATAAGTTCATGTAACATATTATGGACATTGTACAAATTTGCTTCCTTCAAGTCACCAAAAGTATCTTGCAAAAAAGGATCACCAATAGTACAACGCTTCTAAGTTCATACAATACCTTTCCTACAAACTATATTATTACTTTCCTTCACATAGTTATTCTTCTCTTCTTCGGCGCCAATAAGATCGAAGATGAATCATAATTTAAATCAAGTAAGGAGCCAACATCAAATGTCTTGTGCATCTTTCAACCAGGATTGAAAAAATCTTATACAACGCTGCTTCATAAGAAAGAAAAATACTGATTTACAAAGCATTATACATACCAAATAAACAAAGTTGACAAATATGCTCGAAACACGTCTCATGCATTGCAATCATCATTCGTTGCTTTGTTCTAACCACCCTTTCTAAGTTGATTCATTAGTCGCATCACTTTGACACTGTGTCGCGCTCATTGCCGATGATGCCCATGTAGTCATCGACATCGAATGATCGGCATTTCTTCACCACGTCGACGGTAACTCACCTGACTGCCCAGAGGTCTGAGGACAATAGACCCTGACCGCCGTTCGTTGACGTGTCGGGGAGGATCCATCCATTAAAATTTGGCTAACGAGCCCTACACATCAAAATGTAGGAGTAGGGAATAACATATACCGTGTCATTTTGTCCAATTGTGAATCAAACTATCATATGATATGCAAGTTTATGGACCCTAGTGCTTTTACCTCGGAAATAAACATAAACCGTGCCATTTTGTCCAATTGTCGCCCCAAATTTCTGCCGTTTTTATCGAAGACAAAAGGGACAATTCCACCGGATCCAAAGGCCTCCAGCCGGCGACCCCTCCTCGGGCTCGGGCCACCGAAATACAGAACAGAACAGAACAGGCTCTGCCCCAGTTTCAAACGAGAACCGCACGCCGCCCCGCTCCCCTTCCGCCGCAATGGCGTCGGGCAACCCCCGAGGTCACGTCGACCAGGTAAACCCCTAAACCTAGCCCTTCCCCAGCACCTTCGTCCTGCGAGCCCTAAGCATTCACCGGATCCGTCCCTCCCCAGTTCTTCCCGGCCAAGAAGCGGAGGCCCTCGTCGCAGCATGGGAGCCCCGGCGCCGCCAAGGGGTCCCTGGCGGGGTACCTGGTCCGGTCCCCTCCCGCCACCGCGGCCGCCGCGGCGGCGCCGGCCTCCCCGGCTGCCTCCCCTTCAGGCGCCCGGAGGAGCCTCGCGGCGTCCATGAATGCCGACATCGCCAATTCCACCGCGGCGATGAATGTCGACAGGGGCTATCCCGCGGCGGCGGTGGCGCCGGACTACGGGGACGACCTGGAGATGAAGAAGTTCACGATGGAGTTCCTGTCCCACTACTGCAGGTGAGCGATTCGTCTTGTTCTGGTGCCAAGAACCGGTCTTGTCCCATTGCTGCAGGGCATCCGTTCTTTCTTGTTTTGGTGCCAAGAACCATTCTTGCGCCAAGTTCAGGTTGTTATCGTCCTTGTTTTGCAGCGATATCCCGTCTGTTATGATGTCTGATGATGCTGGCAAGGGCGAACCGGACAGGAAGCAGAAGAGGGGCGCTGGCAACTCGTTCTTGGCTCCCTGCGGCGATAGATCTGCCAAGAAGCTGTGCGTTGCTCGTTCTGGTGCGGTCGAAGTTCCAAACGTTAAGGTAAGACCGTAAGACCAAGGATTATCCTCTCAAGGTGATGCAGGCGCTGTAACTGTCAATTTTATGCTACTGCAGGATTTAGGCGATAACATTCCCTTGAAATGCGTTGGTAATCACGGTGGTTCAGAACCTCTTGAGGTATGGTGGATCCGAAAAATCATCAATTTTGGAAGCTGTTTGTGAAATTCCATGTTTTAGTAGCGTTTGGTGATATACCAAGCTGTTCCTTTTTGCAGGGATTACGCGTGGGGGCAAAGCCAAGCGATGAGGGATTTGCGGCCTTGCAAAGGTCTAGCTTTACCCCGAATGCTGCGCAGAAAATTGCTCGGTTTTCTGCAGTACCTGGGGACACCCCGAGATCGGCATCCTCCCTCATATCACCAGGAGAGGACTTTTGGAATGCTGCAATGGAATTTGCTGATGGCGTCTCTGCTATGGCTGATAAGGGTCCTCGAAGGCGACACTGTGATGCGGCAGAGGACAAGTCGTCCTGTGCAGTTGCACTGGGTTCTAAGACTCTTCCTAGATCAGGAACTGAGGAATTTAACTGTGAAAATACAGTGGGCAGCAATCCTATGAAGCAGATAGACACGTTCCCAAATACAGCACAATTAGCGGCGGCAAACAGACAGCATAAAAACAACTCTCCTTTGCCTGTGAAGCATTTGGACTTCTTTCATGAGGATGCAATTCAAGTTTCAGGCTTGGAAGGTAAAGAAAAAGGTGGCACTGTCCCTGGAACTGTACAAGTGAACCAGGGTCGACAGAAGGACAGTAGCTTTCATAGAATGGAAAACCTCACACATTCTGTAGATGACATGAAGACAAATACTTTTAATCCAGATACTGATTCTCCCGTCATGATTCCTGGTGAAGGTTTGTTCAAGTCGAAAACTGCAGGGATGGGTCATGCAATTGATGTGGGCGGCAGAGGTTCTTGTATGATTAAGAATGACCTCAATCAACTGACCCATGGTGAGACTAGATCGCTTTCTGCAAATTCGAATTCTTGCAAGCCTAACAGAGATTCCAAGAGTAAGTTCGCTTCTCAAAGAGTGGAAGCTTGCACTCCTACCAGCTCTGTTCCTCTAAAGGATCACTCCAAGCTCTCAAGCTGGCTCCCTCATGAGCTTTGTGCTATATACATGAAAAAAGGCATTCCACAGCTATATCCATGGCAGGTTAGCTTCGACTGTTTGTTTCTTCAATCAAATGTTACATACTGACGTACATTCTCCAGCCAGGAGTTCAACATAAAATTGCTGCCCTATCAATCATTATTATGTACACTGACTAATCCTTTCCAGTACTCTGCTCTTAGTTAGTAAAATTATGTGACTACTGTTAGTTCAATCGTGTTAAGAAAAATTGTCTTAAGAACTTCTGTCATAACTCATAACTTATGCTCCTCGTATCACATGCAAAGTTGCAAACTACCTATTTCCTATGTACTAAGTGGTGCGTATGCCACGAGCTACTTCTATTCTATATGGTCTATGCAAAGGATTCATATGGAGAAGCTTTCTATTACTACCGCCACAATTTATCTATTTAATTTACATTCTACAAACCTGACCCATTGCAGTGCAGTACTTTCCTAGATACACACTTCTCCTTTTTTATTCTGGAGCATAGTACGTATATGCCATAATTTTGCATGTGTTTTTGTATTGGCGTGTTTGTGCACTCCATCGGCTGTATGTTTCATCGAGTTGATATATTATTTGAGTATTTGACAATTATCTTACGTCAAAACCAAGTGTAGCCCACACTGATGGAGAACAAATTATTTTAACTAAAAGTATCTTTCTTCTGCTTGCCCAACAACAACAACAACAACAACAAAGCCTTTTCAGTCCCAAACAAGTTGGGGTAAGCTAGAGTCCAAAGATCCGATTTTTCTTATGAAGTACTCCCTCCGTCCCATAGTTTAGCTTGCAAAACCGTCTTACATTATGGGACAGAGGTAGTATCTTGTACCATCATAAGCAATTAATAACTTCCTTATATATTTGCTCTAGAACTTCAACAATATAACCGTTTAAAAGAAAATCTAAAGGGTACTCCAAAAAGGAAATTCAAAGTTGCAAACTATCACAATCCCTAAATTAATGTCAGCGCCACATGTGCTGATTTGCTCTTTCTGTGCTGGGTTGGGTTAATATACCCATGGTACTCTTGCTCACTTATTATCAGTTGCAAGCCCTAAAACCATAATACTTTTTTGATTGTATTACTTATCTTTTATTCATTTACGTTCCATGTCTATTGCAGGTGGAATGTTTACTTGTGGATGGTGTCTTGGAGAATCGCAATCTTGTATATTGCGCATCTACGAGGTACTTGGAGGTTTTACATGTTTTTTAATCTGTTGATTAGTCTCAGACTCTTAGTACCCAATGAATCAACCTGATTTTATTGCTTTTCTGTAGATTTTTTTATTACACTATTCTAAAATATGTACTCCTTCTCTATGATTCATGAATAGTGTTAAATGAGAACAGTCTTAAATCTACTGATGTGCCTTACACTGTTCTTATGTTACAGTGCTGGTAAAAGTTTTGTTGCTGAAGTTCTGATGTTGAGACGGATACTGTCTAGTCAAAAGATAGCAATTCTAGTCCTTCCCTATGTTTCCTTATGCGCTGAAAAGGTACATATTTGTACCGACCTCAGTGATATTTTTACTGTTTACTACTCATGTTATTTCTTTGGGTACTCTGATTAATTGACTGTTCAACTTTCTCTTACAGGCTGAACATCTCGAGCAACTTCTTGCGCCACTGGGTAAGCATGTCCGTAGCTACTATGGAAATCAGGGGGGAGGGTCACTTCCTAAAGATACATCAGTTGCTGTATGTACAATAGAGAAGGCGAATTCTTTGGTAAACAAGTTGTTGGAGGATGGCCGCCTTTCTGAACTTGGTATAATTGTAATAGATGAGCTTCATATGGTAAGTTCATCAAAAACGTTGTCCTTCTAAGATCTCTATCTTTTGGTTCACCTTTGTTCTGTATGTTTACTCACATGACATAGTGATGTCCAGTATTCCTGGAATTTTTGATTTGTACATTTGTGCTTATGCATGATTGTATGCTTACAAGTTATAATACACTAGCACCATTAAGAATATGCATGCAATTGTATCTAGTAATTCTGCAATTCAATGATGAGATAGCGTATGGAAAACCCTTGAACTGATGAAGTCATGATTACAAGCACATGCTTGTCCCTATTTTATGTCTCTGAAGAAGGGAATACACTTCGTAAGTATTCTACACCCTAACAGTATAAAATAGAACAACCTTTAAAGCAGCCATTATAATGTGAAGGATATCTCTGTCTATGCATCCACTCCCCTCTTGTCATCTGAACTTCTGAAGTAGTTATACCCTCCTTCCTCCTGCTTCCTCATTGTTGAAGAGCATGTCAAGTTTTTCCTGTTTACATATCTGAAGTTTCTCTAATATACGACTGTGTTATAGGTTGGTGATCAGCACAGAGGGTACCTTTTGGAGCTGATGCTCACAAAACTTCGGTATGCCGCTGGTGAAGGAAATTCAGAGTCATCTAGTGGAGAAACTTCAGGTTCTAGCAGTGGGAAGGCGGGTGCCACTCATGGATTACAGATAATTGGTATGAGTGCTACTATGCCCAACGTTGCAGCTGTAGCTGACTGGCTTCAAGTAAGAAATCAATTGCTGCTTTCGTCATATCTACTTAATAGTCAATGTTCTTGTCTACCTTAAACAGACATGTCACCTAACTATCCAGAGATGCTTAACTCTACGGTTGGAGTTCTTTCACCATTTTAATAGAGGAAATTTTCTTGTATGACCCTTTCTCTAAAAAGCACTTGGTTGTAGGTAAACGGCAGCTAGTGCCTAGGCGGCGGCCCAGCAGACAGTGGATATGCAGTGCAAGTTGCAGCACAAATATAATAAAACAGCAGAAATTCTGCAAATAGAGTTGATGCATACAATATTTTTAATCAGTAGTCCACTAAAAGTTATTCAGTGCCTACTATGTGTTGGTCCTTTTGTTCAAGAACCGAACTTGTTGAACTATTGGATTTGGTCACTATTTGTTATTCACCTTAATTTGTTTCTAGCATCTGGAACCCAATTTATAAGGATTTGTACAAAGACTACAAGGCATGTTTGTTGCAAGGCCATAGGAAAGTTTGAATGTCTATCACTGTTCCTGTACGAAATAGTTTTATACTTCATTGTAAACTTCTCAATTATTGATGGCTCTCTGATGCAACACCAGGCCGCACTTTATCAAACTGCCTTTCGACCCGTCCCATTGGAGGAATTTATCAAAGTTGGTAATCAAATATTTGATAAAGACATGAATCTTGTTCGTGTACTTCCAAAAGTATCTGATATTGGTGGTAAGGATCCAGACCATATTGTTGAGTTGTGCAATGAGGTAAATTCAATACACTCTTCAGCCATTCTCAATTCCCTACTGTAGTTCATAAGATAAATGCATACTGTAGTTCGTAAGATAAATGCATAATCCACTCGTTTTGCCCCTTCAGGTTGTTCTGGAGGGTCATTCTGTTCTTTTGTTCTGCTCCAGCCGAAAAGGCTGTGAATCAACTGCAAAGCATATTGCAAAGTACTTGAAAGTAGCTAATGTTGGTTCAAAAGAAGTTGGCTCAGAGTTCCGAGATACTGCATCTGCAGTTGAAGCCTTGAAGAGGTGTCCTGCTGGGTTAGATCCTGTATTGGAAGAAACCCTTCCATTTGGTGTTGCATATCACCATGCGGGTCTCACGGTAATATATTTTACTCTTAAGTCTCGAACATTCTATCTTCATCATTAACGACAATATAATTTACGGTTGAATGTATAATTTGACATCAATCTTTTCCTGTTATCACTGCTGCTGGCATTTGCAAGTTGCATAAAATATCTGAATGCCCATTTTTTACTTCGGTTGGTAGGATGCTGTTTGAGTATGTTTATGGCCATGAAAATGATACTTTTTTTCTTGTGGGGGAAAACTTTGCTCTTTTGACTTCATGACAACTTGTCCCTTTCAGTTTTAAGTACAAACACATATTTTTTGATGATCATGATGAGAATGCACCACCAGATTGAGTTCATAATCTATGTCTTGTTCTGTCTTTAGTAACTGTTACCACCTCCTATTTTTCAGGTTAATGAGAGAGACATTGTGAAAACGTTTCACTTTTTTACTTCATGATGCCTTTTCTCTTTTAGTTTTCAGTGCAAGTACATGCTTTTTGATGATCATGTTGAGAATGCACCACCAGATAATCAAGTTCATAATATATGTCTCGTTCTGTCTTTAGTGACTGTTAAAACCTACTATTTTGTCAGGTTGAGGAGAGAGACATCGTGGAAACATGCTACCGTAAAGGTCTTGTCCGAGTTTTGACTGCCACATCAACTTTAGCTGCTGGAGTAAACTTGCCTGCCAGACGAGTTATATTCAGGCAACCTAGGATAGGTCGTGATTTCATTGATGGGACTCGCTATAGACAGATGGCTGGTCGCGCTGGTCGAACTGGAATAGACACAAAAGGAGAGAGTGTAAGCTATACGACCTACATTGTCATTTTAAATTTGTAACTATTCATTTATGTACCGGGCAATAATTCTTATTTTTTTCCTTTGGCCAAATTACAAGGTTTCTTCTGATACATATGTTTGAAATGCAGATACTTGTATGTAGGCCTGAAGAGGTAAAGAGGATAACGGGTATTGTTACAAGTGATTGCCCCCCCTTGCAGTCATGCCTCTCAGAAGACAAAAATGGAATGACCCATGCAATTATGGAGGTTGTTGCTGGTGGGATCGTCCAAACTGCAAGTGATATTCATCGATATGTGAGGTGTACGTTGCTTAACTCCACCAAATCTTTTGATGATGTCGTAAAGTCTGCTCAAGACTCCCTTCGTTGGTTATGCCATAAAAGGTTCGTTGAGTGGAACAATGACACCAAAATATACTCCACCACTCCACTTGGGCGAGCATCTTTTGGCAGTTCTCTTAATCCAGAGGAATCACTGGTAGGTTACTTTCTCTTGTATATTTTCTGTATTTTTAATTAAACATGACCAATCATTGTTTCTCACTACAGGTTGTCCTTGATGACCTTTCAAGGGCAAGAGAAGGTTTTGTTCTGGCATCTGATTTGCATTTAGTCTACTTGGTAACCCCCATAAATGTGGAAGTTGAACCTGACTGGGAATTATATTATGAGAGGTTCATGCAATTGTCTAAACTTGAGCAGGTACATATGTCTTCTGTTGCATCTGCAAAACTCGTTTTCTGACATTTTATTTGATCAAGTGTACTATTTTCAAATTATACTTGTTTTCATTGGACACAAAGATAACTTTTGTAAGTCTACTATTACCTGAAATTCTGAATGCTTGCGCACTGCCACTGAAGTAATAAAAATAATTCAATTCATGTGGCACATTAATCTCCATACAAATTGAATGTTCAGAACATTTGACTTGACTATATATAACCAGACAAGTTACAAATAGAAAAACCGTAAATAGTTGTATTACACATGGATAAAACCCGAAGGCGGACATCGTCGAGAGATAGACCCAAAGGACAGACCCAGTGCATAGAAGCTCCCACACAAGGTGGGGTCTGGGGAGGGATTATAGGAACCTAGTCTTACCCCTGCTACAGTGCAATGCAGAGAGGCTGGTTCGAACCCACGTCGAGAGATGGACCCACCTTCCAGCAAATTATTTTTGATGGAGGGGAGGTGGAATGCAAACATACATACCATCACCTTCAACTCCCGTTTTTAGTGTACTACAAAAACTGATTACTGTAACTTGACCAGGAAACTTAATTAAACATAGCTTTGCCATTAAGATTATCATCAGCTTAGTGAGATAATGTTCAATTTGTGGCCTTAGGGATTTTGGTAATCCATTCATGCCACTTTTAAGACATTAGATTATGTATTATCTAGTGAGAAGAGAAAAATGTGGAAGTCCTAACAGAGGCAACTCAAGTTAGGTCAATATATATTGACTGAGTCTGAAAGGTCAGATTGCCTTTTGGTCTCTTTCTGGATTAAGTGCCCACTCTTGTGCAGATATGGCTGTCGCCTGTTGGGCTAGCAGGCGGTTAAGCTTGTCGCACATTGGTCAGCTGAAACTGTCCAAACTCCTGTATAATCTGCCTTGATCTTGTTCGGATCTGAAAGTATAAACAGTTTAGAGGTAGCAAATGGTGAACCGTGGCAAATCAGAGCAGCTAGTGTTAAAACTCTGGGTAAACGTTTTTTAAAACACAGCAGGAGCGCTTATTAGGAGAAGAGCTCTCTGTAAAACAGGGCCGTAAAACCAGATGCAAAGGGCTAAAACTTACCCATAGGCCAACAACAGTGCAAACATTACATACATACATCCACACAAGCAAGCAAATACCATGAACTTCCAGGAAGCACACTTTTCCTCCAACGAAGCACACCCTAGCCGTACTGAGGTGATGCCATGCCTCGTCGAGCAGGCCTGATCAGGTGTGACCAACACAGCAGCAGCACATGGAGTCTGATGGGATAAAAAAGACGCCTACTGAAAGCATGGGGTAGGAGAATCCCGTACCACAGCACGAAGACCACACCTCCTCACAGCAGCCACCAACACCTTCAGTAGAGAGAAGCCGGATTTGCTTTGGGAGGAGAGGATCTTGCCCCCCCCCCCCCCCCCCCCCCCCCCCTACTTTGGCTAAGGTGATCGTACACCAGCCTCTGTGCCATCTGCAACACCTGAACTGCTGTCGGCTGGATTGTCTCATTTCCCACACAACTCACGGCCATAAAAGCGCCCCAACACACACAATGGTTCACCTAAACCACCTTGCCCTATGCAGTCGGCCTTCATTTCCATCTGAGGCTGCTGCCCCCGACATCCACCGCCTGCCCCCAGCCCACTATCCCTATGGCTCACCCTCCTTCACACCTTTTGACGGATCACCTGGTGTCACTGCATTTTTCACCAGCCCAAGCAGCCATCTAACGCCCGGTTCATCACAGTTCTGCTATCATTTTCCGAGACTAGCGTTATGGTTTTCTGGATTAGCGTCAGGATCAGGCCTGGTTGAGATTGAGAGGTTGTAAATTAATCCCTTCAATCAGTTAGGTAATATTGGAGGAGCTCTTTTTTCTTTGTAGGCAGATTCTTTTTCCATATCATATACTAGCAGTATTTGTCCATTTAGGCGGAAACTGCCATGATTATTGTATAGGGTTGATCTAATAGCAACCTTGTTGTGCTAATGACGATTGGTGCAAACTATGTCAAATCAAACATTTATAACATTTAGCATATTTTCATGTAGTGCACTTCTGTTTTATTTTTTGGATTGTTGATTTTTGTTGGTAATCTTGAATGCAGTCAGTTGGCAACCGAGTTGGAGTAACAGAACCTTTCTTGATGCACATGGCTCATGGGGCAGCAATGCCTATTCGTGGAAGGCCCAAAAGAAATGCTAGTGGAGGTTCTGGTGAAAACACTCTTATTAATGACCAGTCGCTTAGAGTATCTAAGCGCTTTTATGTGGCGTTGATGATATCAAGGCTGGCTCAGGTATAATTCAACCTCTAGTTGATTACTTAGCAGATAACTAACTATTCCTGACATTTATCTATTGTATTCCCTTTCTTTTTGGTTTATAAGGCACACATGTATTTCTGGATCATCAATTTGACTGACGAAATATGAGTTATATGGTATACTTTGTATACATTATAATACATATTTCGTTCGTTAAGTTGAATTCATGAGTGCCTTATAAACTGAAATGATATGGCTTTAATGTTTTGGCTCCTTTTGCATTTACATATGTAGTGTGATTAATATCTGAAATTGTAATGCATTTTAAATTTTCAATCTTTCAGGAGATTCCTGTCACGGATGTTTGTGAATCATTTAAAGTTGCCAGAGGTACGATTCAAGCCTTGCAGGAAAATGCTGGCAGGTTTGCTTCAATGGTTTCTGCCTTTTGTCAGAGACTTGGTTGGCAGGATTTAGAAGGCCTTGTTGCCAAGTTCCAAAACCGTGTCTCGTTTGGAGTTAGGGCAGAGATCGCAGAACTTACATCAATTCCATTCGTCAAGGTTTGTCATGTCATTATTAGATGACTTATCCGAGTGCTGCCACTTGCGACTGCATATTCTTCTTACCTTATTGAGTCATTGTATGTGTCATGGATGTAGGGTTCACGTGCAAGGGCTCTTTATAACTCTGGTTTGCGTACCCCTGTTACCATTGCTGAAGCATCTATTCCTGAAATCGCAAAAGCTCTTTTCGAAACTTCTTGGACTGGTCAAGGTCAGTGCTCCATCTATACTTGAGCTTTTGCATTCTGATGTACCTTTTCGTGTTACTTACTGGGTCTTATGTAAGCAGTAGTACTGGTAAGTGATGGTGTTGGTGGTAATAGCAGCAATATCAGTAGCATTAAATTAGCAGCCTCAGTAGTAGTGGAACTCACAAATTACTGTGGAACAAAGGACCTTTTGGAGAAGGCCTGCACAGGTGCACATAGTTCAAATGTGCTGTTAAGTATTTCATATTAGCATTCACTTGCTCCATCTGCTTTTGTTTTCCATCAGTAGTTACGTACTTGCTTTTTGATTAGTTCAGGGTGAAGCTTTTATATCCATCATTTGGTTATTTTTTGTGCATTTTCCTTCTCTTATGTCATTTTGTTCAATTGATTAGATGATTCTGGTTTACGGCGAATGCAATTTGGTATAGCCAAGAAAATAAAAAATGGAGCTCGCAGAATTGTTCTTGAGGAGGCAGAAGCAGCCAGAGTAGCAGCATTCTCAGCTTTCAAATCACTTGGGGTAGAAGTTCCTCAGTTTACCACACCTCTGCTCCCAGCTAGTGAGGACTCTCCCCCTCGAGATGTCATGGTATTTCCTGGTGGAGGTCATGCTAAGTGCCACGAGTCAGTTTTAGGGGCACGTGTTGGTGATGAAAGAAACATCTGCTCTGATTATGTTGCTCAAAGGGCATCTACAGAGATTGCAAGGGAGGATATGCACCCTATTTCTTCCATTCGTATTAAAGAGAGCGAAGGAATAGTGAGTAGTGTCAACATTATTCCTAGCATGCAAGAAGCATCACCTTTATCGACGTTGCCCAGCAGAAATGTGCCTGACAAAGGTCCTGTCAATGCACATAACTTCCCTGGAGGGTTCAATGGTTTCCTTGATCAATGGTCTTCTGTTGATGAATTTTCTTTTGATCTTCATTTTGTTAAGAGATCAACTAAACTATCTTTGACCATTTTTGAAATTCTTGGCTTGGCTGTTTGTTGGGAAAATTCACCTGTCTATTACTGCAATTTCCCGAAAGACCTAACCCCAACTGGTAACAATGATTCTGTTGAAATATGGGAAGAATTTATGAGAAGGTGGAGCAGAATAATTGGCATTATGCAGCAAAAGGGTGTCAAGAAAGTGACATGGAATTTGAAGATCCAGATTCAGGCACTTAAATCTCCCTGTGTTCCCTGTCAGCGGCTTTCTAGGCTTCACATCGACCATAAAACATTGAACAATATTGAAGTCCTTGACAACACATATGTGTTACTACCAGCAATCTCTGTGTATAACGGATTAGACATATGTTTGGTGGCATGGATTCTCTGGCCAGACGAGGAAAGCAAAACAGTGCCAAACCTTGAGAAGGTACAATATTTTATCTTGTGATCTGCAGTTCCGTTTATAATACATTTTTCCAATTTATTTAAAACTGATTTCGTTCAACTTATTCAACAGACAACCTTTTCTAGTTTTAATGTCTGTCATCTAACCTATTTCTGATAAATAGTTAGTGAAGAAACGACTACCTAGTGAGGCAGCAGCAGCAGCAAACCGGGATGGCAGATGGAGAAATCAGATGCACAAAGCAGCTCACAATGGTTGCTGTAGGCGTGCTGCGCAGACAAGAGCACTGGGTTCTGTTTTGATGAAGTTACTTGTTTCTCAAAATCTCAATGATTTGATTGAAACAGTAGAGGGTCCATTGGTATATTCTGTACCTTTACCTAATGCAAATTGTTACGGAATGCTTTAATACTCCATTAAGAAACAACACTTTATTACTAATAATATATCTATGGATAGGTAAATGTTCTTGCTGATATGGAATTATGGGGAATTGGTGCCGACATGGATGCATGTCTCCGTGCGAGGCGTATTATAATAACAAGGCTGAAGGAGCTAGAGAAAGAAGCATACAAATTAGTGGGCAAGAGTTTCTCGCTAAATGCAAATGCTGACATTGCTGACATTCTTTTTACTCACTTAAAACTGCCAGTCCCAAAAGGGTGTGAGAAAGGGAAGTTGCATCCCAGCACTGACAAACAGTGTTTAGACCATCTAAGGTAATGTTTATCTTTTCCTCATTGTTTGGGAGGTGAACATTTTTCATGCTTAGTAACTGTTATTTTAGTGATTCTTTTGCCAGTCTGAAGCAAATTTGCAAATCTGTTCAGGCTAAGATATTAGTCACAAGCTCAGAGGAATTTACATGATTTACACTATTGTAATTGAAATTACAAATGAGATTCCAATTGTTAGGGAGCATGGCAGTCTCTCTCTCTCTCTCTCTCTCTCTCTCTCTCTCTCTCTCATTTGCTATGGATGAGATATATACATATCACATTAAGACATCATTGTTATTTCAGCATGCTTCACTACATCTCCTAAAAATAGCTCAACTGATTGAGCCGTCACGGTCAGACAGTGCGCTCATGAGGTTCAAGAAACACATGCCACACACAATCAAAAGAGGCGAAAACTAGAATAATTGAGTTTCTTTCCGCAAAGACACTCTACAGAGATGACGCTCTGATTAGCAGCAGTGGAAGATTAAATATTTTCCAAGTAAGAGCATGAGCACTCTCAAGAATTTGACGATGCTTACTCTTAGATACGCCACTCTGAGCACGAACACCTATATAAGCTTTACAGGGAGAATCTTCTGTTATCGTCTATCACGTTTAAAAGTTTTTTTTGGCACTTTGTCCTTGTTTCTTCAATCTCTCCTTGTCTGTTATTGTCTATCACGTTTAAATATTTTTTGGCCCTTTGTCCTTGTTTCTTCAATCTTTCTTCAACCCGCAGCTACTCAATAGTTGACAACAAAGCCTTGGAAAATGTAGACTAGAATAGCTCTAGCTGAACTTGTCAATTAGATCAGTATTTTTGTTTAGTGACCAGTAATTTGAGAAAACCTTATTTTTTTTAATATAGTGTATTTTGTTATTTTTTCTTCAGGGATCTACACCCAATTATCCCAGTAATTAAGGAACATAGAACATTGGCCAAACTGTTGAATGGCACACTGGGGTCCATTTGTTCACGGGCTCAGTTGTGCAGCAAATCCCAAAGGCACATCATACATGGAAATTGGCTTCAGACATCAACTGCTACTGGACGTCTATCAATGGAAGAGCCAAATCTTCAGGTTATTTACCTTTATCCTTATGTTCATTTTGTTTGATATCCTTATATATTTACCAATAACTGTTTGAATTATCTTCTACAGTGTGTTGAGCACGCGGTGGATTTCACAACAGGAAAGAGTGATAAAGATTTCACTAGCATGTCAATGGTTGATCATCATGAAATCAATGCCCGTGAATTTTTTGTTCCCACTCAAGTATTGCTCATTTCAACCATTGTTTCCTTTTTGAATACTCCTAAAACAGCTACAATGACAATTTCATGGCCTTTCTTTCTTTTAATAGGATAACTGGGTGTTGGTAACTGCTGATTACTCCCAGATAGAGCTGCGTTTTATGGCGCATTTTTCTAAAGACCCTGTATTGATCGAGCTTCTAAGTAAACCTGATGTTGACGTGTTTACTATGATTGCCTCAAGATGGATTGGCAAAGAAGAATCCTTGGTCTCTTCTAAGGAACGAGATCACACAAAGAGATTTATTTATGGCATCCTCTATGGAATGGGTGCCAACTCCCTTGCAGAACAACTAGAATGCAGCCCAGCGGAAGCTGCACAGAAAATTCAAAGTTTCAAGAGATTCTTTCCAGGCGTTTCTTCGTGGCTACACCAAGCTGTGGCATCATGTCGTCAAAAAGGGTGAGTTTTGTTTTCAGCAGCCATTTCTCCTCGTAATTTCTGATGTGTTGTCTTCGTTGATGCTAGTTTGAAATTGTTCATTAGGTCTATGAAAATAACATCACTCCAAACATGTTCATTAATCGTTCACATGTATCTCCTGATTGTTTCTCCAACATTAGCTTACTTTCAAGGGAAATTTTGAGAAGGGTCCATGATAACTTTGGTTGACATTTTAGATATAATTACAAAGGTTCTTGTGAGGTCATCAGATATTGCATGTTCTTATGCTAAACCCTTTACATCACATCAGTCCTATCTTATCTTCAGAATACCATTTCTTATCTCAAAGATACGGTAGTCTACCTAGACAATATACAATAATTTAATTCTATCCAGGATTCAAGAAACTGCTTCTTTGCCCGGTTTGCTCTTTTTGTTGAGAATGCTCAACTGTAACTTCTTCGTGATTTGAAGCTTGAAATAGATACTAGGGCATTTTTGAACATTTTGAAGGAAGGATCCATTGGTTTAGGAGAAAACCAGCGGCAATCCAGTGGTACTGGCTGCTGGTTTTCTGACCCCTGGTTCTATCCAACATCAATGACAACTCCGCGCTGCCTCTTTGTGACCAAGCACCAGAAACGCTCCCCGCACTTGCTGCTAGACTTCCCCTTCTCCCGGCAGGTATGGCACGAGGCCCTGGCTTGGCTGCGCATCCCGGCCCCGACACCCAACCAGGAACCCCCACCCTCATGGACTGGCGGCTGCACGCCAAGAGCAACACGCCAGGGCAAAGGCTGGGGCAACTGGGCTTAGAGTTGTGCTGCCCCCATTGTGGGATGTGCACTGATTGTGCTGCAATTCGATCGCCCTACATGTAACCAAACTCCTATTTTTCAATGAAAAGAAACACAAAGGTCCTTTGCGTTTTCTCAAAAAAAAAAACATCAATGATAACTGAGCCTTTTCAACACATTTCAGCATTCACATGCGTCACCCTATTATGGAACATGGATTCTCCACACCACTTTTTTTTCCGAGGGAACACTCCACTTTTTGTAGTACATCCGCATCAAAGCTTACTCAAGCTAACTTCAGAATATATATATATATATATATATATATATATATATATATATATATATATTACAGATATGTTGAGACCTTGATGGGACGAAGACGTTTTCTTTCAAAAATTACTGCTGGAAATAGCAGAGAGAAAGCTCAAGCACAGAGACAAGCAGTTAATTCTATATGCCAGGTTAGCAAACGTTTGTTTTGCTTCTGTTGGCTGTTGCTAGTTTCATTGCATTAACACATTATTATATGCAGGGTTCTGCTGCTGATATTATCAAGGTGGCTATGCTTAAGGTTCATTCTGCAATTACCAATGGGAGTAACACAGTTGATTCCATGGATGAGCTTATGCAAAACTTTTCACAAATCAGAGGGCGCTGTCACCTTCTTTTGCAGGTATTTTGCGATGTGGTCAAACCCATTTTTCTGGATTTCTGTCTATTTATTTTTTAAATATAGATAGATTAAAGTTACGTTTTGCATTTCGTAGGTGCATGATGAACTTGTGCTTGAAGTTGACCCGTCTATGGTAGCAGAGGCTGTAAGGCTGCTACAGATAAGCATGGAAACTGCAGCTTCACTGTTAGGTATCATTTTTTATGCTGAACTGAATGGTATCTGTTGATTTTCTTTTCAAAGCTTAATACTGAATTGCTGTTTGTTTCTTGCCCAGTACCTTTACGCGCTAAAGTAAAGGTTGGAAAAACTTGGGGTTCTCTTCAGCCTTTCCACCCAGAGACTTGATTCTATGATGAATGCACTTACCATCACCCAGGAAATCACAACTTTCATCTTTTGTCGAGACCAATATCCATTGCCATCATAATGCTGGGTAAGTTCTGACTTCTCTGAACCTATGTTTGATCTACCATTGATGCTACATCATGCTTCTCTGATGCTACGTTTGGTCTACCACATAAAACACATGCCATACTGCATATGTTTTCTATTCGGTTTGATGAAATTATTTCGCCTTTGGTCTCTTTTGGGTGTCTGAAATTTTAATTGGATCAGGTCATGACACTTTCTGGTTCTCTATCAGAAGATGTGCCTGTGGTTGCTTTGTGTCTTTTGTTATGGTATCAAATCATGACCTGGAATGCCTTTGTGCCCTATGAAGGCGATTATTACGTCATTAATTACTAGATTCTTGGACAACCGGGCAAGAGGACATTTTTTCGAGACTATAATCTGGCAAGAGGACAAGATGAGCGCGGGCGCAGTTCTTCCAACTTGAGGATATGCAGTGAGCAGGCTTGTAAATATTCTATAAATGCATTACCTGAAGCGTGGGGCATCTTGTTTGCTGGGAAATATGGAGAGAACAGAATCAACATATTTTTGACAGGAAAGGGCTTCCCATCTTGAGTCATCCCCTCCATCAGTGACCACCTCAAAAGAAAGAAATCATGAGGGACGAGGTCGTCCACTGGAACCTGCCTACCTGGGGGCTCCATTCTCTTTGATCCCGGCTGAGCTGCGTTTTGCACCAGTGTTTGTACAGCAAAGGTTGTTTCTCGTATCATAGGCACCCGGTGTCTACCTTTTGTTTTCCCCTTCTTTTTCTCTTTTGTTCGGTGTGCTGCTGTACTTGGTCATCCTGGCCAAGATCAATGGTTTTAGCAGCTCTCCTGCTAACATAAAAAGAATGTATTGACTGAAAAAGGGGTGTACATATCATACAACTGAATTGATGGAAGGGCAGAGCAATGTTTTTGATGCTTACAGATTGCCCCTGTAGAAAATAAAAAAAGTGTGCATACTTGTAATTGCAAGGGTTCGTCCTATGTATGCTATACAAGGTGTGCAAAATCATGTTACTTGTATTCACTGAATGCTATACAAGGGTGTATAGGGTTTGAGCCCAGCTCATATGGCCGACCTGGGTTTTGGTCATTTGCCAAAACACTGCAAAAATCCCATTTCTAAATCATTACAGGTTATGGTTTAGTCTCTTGTCCCTTCATAGGGAAAGTGCAATAGTTCTTTTTCCTTCATTAGTCCCAACTAGGGTCACAAAGTCAGTTAAAATGGACCCCTTTTTTTGCTTCTCAAATCTGTGGGTTCCCACAATACTGCATCCGATTCAAGATATAAGGCGTGTTGGTTTTGTAAAAGGTCAAACTTCTGTAACTTCGACCAAGTTAGTAGGTAAAATTATCAATGCCTATAATACCAAATCATTATCATTAGATTCTTTATGAAATATATTTTCATATTTTATCTATTTAGTATTTTAGATGTTGATATATTTTTGCTATGAACTTGATCAAACATAGAAACTTTTAACCATTTTTCAAACTAGTACATCTTATATTTTGAAACAGAGGGAGTATTAATTATCATTATACCAAATACATTTTACAGAAACTAACTATTTTGTTGTCTAATTTGAGCTCACACTGGCAGTATTAATCTTAGTTATGAGCTGTCACCTGGCAGCAATCAATCAGCAGCAGTAGGTTAATCAAGCCTTCCATGGTTGTACTATAATGCGAAAAGCAGCTCAGCAAACAACCAAACACATGGGCATGCAATCAGCACAACACAACAGCTAGCAACTGGCCAACCTCTCATCATCTCCCATTTTCTCTGCTGAAAGGGCCATCTTCTCTTGTTACAGCAGCTAATTTAACCATATCCCAACAATAACCAGCGAAGCAGCCAACCAGACCAGCCAAATGACACACGGCCGGCCAGAAGGGATACAGCTAGAAACCTTTGTTTCCAAGCCAAGTCTGAAGTGTCTCTACATCTACAAAAGAAAAGGCCTGAAAGTCTCACACTCCCAAGTACTGCTGTACTATATATAACCCCCCAAATGATCTCCTCTCCTCCACCCAAGATCTCACAACATCTAAAGTTCTCTCCCAGCACCAGAGTCATCTTTGCTAGTTCATTGCAGCAGCATCCGTCGAGGAAGCAAATGGCGGTCACTCTGAAGCTCAGGATCCTCGCCGTGGCTGCTGCCACCGCCGTCGTGGCATCGTCTTTGGTCGGCACGGCCTCCGCCGCTGATGGACCAGCTCCTGCACCGGCATCTGGTGCGTCGGCAGCTGCCCCCGCTGTCGCCATGGCGTCTCTGACCGCTCTCGTCTTCGGCTACTTCTTCTGAGGCCTTGGAGTCGTGTGTGCAATTATTTCTGAGTTTTCTTTGGTTCTCCTCGTGTTCATACATCATATGGGTACATAATGTAAATTTACATTTTTTTCTTCTAATAAAGAAATTGTTGGGTACATACGCTTTCGTTTGTTTGGTAAACCACATTTATTGTAATGTAAGATCGAAGGGATACAAACATAATAAGCATACAATCAGCCTTAGCATGATTAGTATAAATACAAATAAATAAATGATCACGCCATCAAACAAAGTCACGAGAACTCTCCTGGGGTGCATGGTTGTACTTTCAGAAACTATCAAAGGCGGCTGTAAAGTTGAAACCACCTAAACAAAATTGTACTGATTGGAAGTCAGGAAGAAAAGTGCCCCGGATTGCTAAATGGGACTGGGATGAAAAGGCACTCTGGTGAGGAGCAGCCCGCTTGCCAATCCAAAAAAATGAGCTACATGTTTCACATTTACCATCAAAACCGTTGTGAACACTTCTAGTTCAAATAGAAATCCATAGAAAAAAACAACAACCCGATTCATGTCAAAGAAGTCTTAGTTATGAGTTGTAACCTTCCAGCAATCATCATTAGAGCATATCATGGTTGTACTATACTAGACGTGTATTTGTGCTTTGCCGCGCCATTTGCCTCAAAGAGTCTTCCACGTAGTTGTCCATTTTCCGTTTGTTTAACTAATGATGTCTTTTTTATTTTTAGGTGGAACGGTTATTCCAAGACTCTAGCCAATAAACATCCCAATAAACATTTATCAACAACAACAATAGAAACTGAGACATCGCCCTAATAAAGAAACATATCACATCCCTGACGCAAGTACGAATTGTAGTACCCTGAAAATCAACCAAATCAAAAACGAAAATACGTCGCTCAAAACCCACCGACCAAACACCCCACAACATCAAATCTTTGGAGTCATGATGATGCGACCCCATCGATTGAAGTGGGTGCACACTTTCCACGAGATGGATCATCTCGTGTTGAAATCACCCACCGACCAAACACCCCATCAATATTGGATCTATGGAGTCAGGATGACACGACCCCATCGGTTAAAGTCGGTGCTTGCTTTCCATGGGCTGGACCACCGAGGACCCCAGACTCACGTTGGGCGAGAACAACATCATCAGGTTGTGCACCAACGGCAACATTCATTACATGGACCCGGTCTCTTCTCTTCTCTTCTAGATGAAGCCAACCGTGAACGGGTGGCAAAAAAAGGGTATGCCCGCGGCTCGGCATTGATCAATGGGAATTGGGAACACGCCGTGGAGAAGAGAGAGAAGCATGGGAACAAGATCCTTTTGAAGAGGTCTCTTGAGACGGTGCAATCAAACAAATAAATCGTATTTAGTTTTACATACAATTGCCTAGTGGACGTAAATGTCGGAGACATGGTAAAAAATAGAAAAAGGAAAATAATCAACTTTAGGAGATTTAATATATCACTTCATAACGATATTTACCAAGGGAACCCATCCATCGAGAGAAGCTCAGGGATAAGATAAGTGAAAATTTTAACTTCCAATCAAAATGAAAGTTTTCAATTGAACGAGAGACCTTCAACTCTAGAGAGTTTAGTGATAAAAGATTACGAAAACCAGCTCACCACACAACCAAGCACATGGCATGCAATCAGCACAAAGGGGGACACAAAGGCCAGAACACAACAGCTAGCGATGGCCAACCTCTCCACCTTATATCCCGATAGCTGCTAATTTAACCCAAACCAGACAATAGCCAGCGAAGCCGCCAACCAGACGAGCCAATGGAAGCCATCACTGGCCGGCCGGCCAGAAGGGTTACAGCCACAAACCTTAGTTTCCAAGCCAGCTAGAAACTCTCAAGTTTGAAGTCTCCAGCTCAGGTACTACTCCTACTATATATACCCTCCCTAAGGATCTCCCCTCTACCCAAGATCACAAGCCAGGCAATATCTCCACTTCTCCAGCACCAGAGTTATCTTTGCTAGCTCATTGCAGCAGCACTCTTCCACGAGCAAGCAAATGGCGCCGACTTTGAAGCTCCGGGTCCTTGCCGTGGCCGCTACCACCGCCGCTGTGGCATTCTCGCTGGTCAGCACGGCCTCTGCGGCTGATGGACCAGCTCCTGCACCGGCATCCGGTGCATCGGCGGCCGCCCCGGCTGTCGCCATGGCGTCCCTGACCGCACTTGTCTTCGGTTACTTCCTCTGAGGCAGCGGAAGACGCGTGTGTCGTGTTGCGCAATTATTTGGGATCTTTCTTTGGTTCTTCCCGTCTTCATATATGATATGAGTACACATTGTAAATTTATATGTTCTTTCTATTTCAAATTAATTTTGGGTACATATGTTTTTTTTGATAATTTTTTTTCACAATGTAACATCATCGAAAACACATGATCATATATCATCCATTTCCATAATTAAGATGCACACAATTAACATCGACATACATTAAGAACCACACCAACAAATAGCAAAAACATTAATTAAGAGCGAAGCTATTACTAGGCACATGATACTTAAAAAATGAAATGAAAAAAAATGATGATCCACACCAAGAAACTATTGACCAACGAAGATAATGCAAATGCACACGATTTAGACATCGATACAACCACATGAACAAAAAATCGTGCATACCCCAAACAAGCAGCCAAGCCGTCAAGATCCATCTTGTGTTGAAGAACACTAAACATCCTTCGACGCATGTGTGACGCAGGTCATATATGAAATTGAAAAGAGGACGACACTCACACGCAGGTCCTTGGACACCCCTCTGGGTGCTCTTGGACCACGATTTATAACTCTATATACACATGAAAACCTATTAGTTTTATCGGATTTGTTTCGTCACAACCATAAGTATATAATCACCAAAAGAGATAAAAATATGACCGGTACCCTTAAAATGGCAATATTCACCATTGTTCTTCATCAATATCATCACCACAACTCTCCCCAATGAAATGTATGTAATCCACCCCTTGACTACAAATTTATAGTACTTTCTTCGATCCATATTACTTGTTCTCTAATAGATATATCTAGCATTTAAATAGTCCTAGGTACATCCGTTGAGCGACAAGTCAAAATGGATTGGAGGTAGTAGTAGTTATATGGAAGACCTTCCCCAAAATAAGCGTGGGAGAAGTCATCAACCTCCCGAAGCACCCACTAGAGATAATAATATGACGTCCCAAACATGTATACTTAGTGTCGAGGTTGCAACCTTCAGGCGGACATGGTACAAGTGAGCTCGAGCTCATATAAGCTTGGTGAACAGTAAAATCATTTAAAAAAATCGGAAAAATCGAAAAAACAGTGATAAAACACGAGTAGATTGCCTCTCTGGATCCCCACTGGAGCGGGAATACACAATCGCTCTTTGTCAAGATCATCATGAAAATTCTCCCCAATTAGGGGTGAGTGGTCCACACACTTCTAACTACATATTTGTAGTATTAGTTATATGGCAAACATTCCCCAAAATATCATGGCGTGAACCGATATAAGCATGGAAGGAGTCGCTAGCTGCCCAAAGCACCCATTAGAGATAAGAATCAAATGTCGCAAGCATGGATATTTGCATGCCAGGGTTGCAATCTTGACGCATTGTGTCACACTTTCTCATCCATGCATGACCTCAATGTACGTCGCGTTCTCTTTATATTTGTGATTTCAGGTATTTTCTGGAAGAGAGTAAACTATGAAAAATATCAAGCACACTTTTAGAAAGATAACAGGAGACTCCATAGCTCCGCAAAATTGAAGACAAAGCAAAGGTACCGAAGCATCAAGGAATTTCCTGGTGGTAGGTGGAAAATGGGGGTTATCTGCGCCTGTCCTTATTAATCTAACGGCCCACAATGCAAGTTTGCAAGCTTTTATTGAAAGTTGAGTTTCACCTGATACTTCGCAAAACGAAATGAACCAGTCTCCACGTTTACCATCAAAGCCGTTGTGTACACTTTAGAGCAAGAATCGAGGTCCATGAATACACAGCTCAAAAGAAAAAAAAAGTCCATGCATAAAAAACATCATGTCAAAAAGATCTTATGAGTTGTAACCTGCCAGTAATCAATCAGCAGTAGTAGGTTAATCAAGCATTTCATGGTTGTGCTACTATAATGCGAATAACAGCTCACCACTCAGCCAAGCCACATGCCATGCAATCATCAGAACAAACGGGGACACAAAGGCCAGAACACAACAGCTATCAACTGGCCAACCTCCCCACCTTCTATATATCCCTATATAATTTAACCCAGACCAGACTTTTGCCAGCGAATCGACCAACCAACGGCAGCCAACACTGGCCGGCCGGCCAGAAGGATTACAGCCACAAACATTTATTTTCAAGCCTGAAGTTCCCAACTCCAAGTACTACACTCTATATAACCCCTCAAATTATCTCCCCTCCTCCACCCAAGATCACAAGCCAGACATTGACAACATCTCCAGTTCTCCTCCAGCACCAGAGTAATCTTTGCTAGCTAGCTCATTGCAGCAGCAGCCTTCGAGGAGCAAGCAAATGGCGCCGACTCTGAAACTCAGGATCCTCTCTGCGGCGGCCGTTGCCACTGCCATCGTAGTCGGCACGGCCTCTGCTGCCGACGGACCGGCTCCCGCACCTGCCTCTGGGGCATCGGTGGCCGCCCCGGCTTTCGCCATGGCGTCCTTGACTGCGCTCGTCTTCGGCTACTTCTTCTGAGGCCATGGATGACGAGCGGTTCTGCGCACAATTATTTGTGATCTTTGTTTGGTTCTTTTCACCTTCATGTATGATATGGAGTACATATTGTAAATTTATATGTCCTTGGTTATTTACATTAATTTGGTACATACATATGTTTTTCAATCAAATGTATTTTTTTTATAATGTAAACGTCGATGCACAATGCATATAAATTTATTTTTATAAAAAATTACACCAGAAAATAGTAAAGTCATATAAAATTGAAAGTGTGGATTTGATCCCCGCCGTGCGTAGTGCCCCAATGTTCTCAACCGTGCGAGGAATGCCTTGTGGTCTGTAGCTAGCTTAGCAGATCTTCTAGAAAAAAGTACATGGCAACTAGAGTACATGTTGCAGGATAAGGCCGCGCTTGGAACGTCTTTTATTTCCCAAACGCCCTGAAAAAAAACGCTTGTAAGTTACGTGATTGGTTGATCGTTTATGAGCCCTAAACATTACACCCGGTTTCCACTAGACACCTATATTCGGCCCGGTTCCGCTTGTTTCCGAAACACTCCTCCGCCGGCCAGTTTTTCAACCACCTGTAAAATACCGATACGTTTAGCTGGACAGTACAATACAGTTGTAAGTTATTTACGGGTGTATCAATTAACAGGGCTTCCAATCGGGGCCTAAGGTACATTTAGGCCTTGTACAATGCAAGGTGCTTAGGTGAGTGCTTAGCAAAATAAATCGATCTTTTTTGTAGCACTAGTGCTTATTTCTATAGGAGAGGTGCCTAATTAAGCGTCTATCCTTTACATCTAAGCACTAGTGCTTAGAGAATAATCTGATTTTTTCTTTAAGCACCTTTTGTAAGCACCTTGCATTGTATATGGTCTTAGGGATGGGGATGTTGGTGTTGACCCCGAATCTTGCTATGTTGTGCATTAAGGTACATTTAGAGAAGTACATTAAGGTACATCGAGGGATGAGCATATGCATGCGAGGATCAAGTTAATTTGCAGCTAAAAAAGTACATCCCGAATACTCCAAGGTGCATGGTTTGTCCTGAATCCCGCTATGTTGTGCAGTGTACTACAGAACTTCTCTAGACAGGCAGACACTTTACATATACTATCTTATCTTACGATTATTCGAACCTGATACTATCTTATGCCTATTCAATGTGTTGTGGGGGCAGTGACACCATGAAGACTGGATGATTACCCTAAAATCAAAGCTATATCTTAATGGATAATATTATGAAAATGATGCGACAAACGATTTAGATGTAGACATAACCACACAAACTAAAAATTATGCACACGACAAGCAAGTAGTTTAGATGCCAAGGGCATGCAGACTGTATAGTCAAGAACATTTGTCGATGAACGTGTGACGCATTTAGTATATGAACTAGAAGAGAGGGTAACAGTCGTGTGCAAGCCACTGGAGCCATCACTCTAGGTGACGACAGTCTCTATATATACATGCAAAACTTATCGTAACTTTATCAGTTTTTTTATCACGGCCACAAATCTATCATCATGAAACGGAGATAAAACATGAGTAGATTGCTTTCCCAACACACTGCAACATGGGATATTGATCACCGTTCTTTGTCAAGATCATCACCCTAATTCTCCTCAATGAGATGTAATGTAAGTACTCCACCCCTTGACTACATAATTGTAGCAGTACTTATATTGAAAACCTTTCCCAAAATATCATGACCATGTGAACCAACAATAAGCATGAAAGGAGCCTGCAACTGCCCGAAGCACCCATTAGGGCTCGTTTGGTTACACGGGAATTTTTTCCCAGGGGAGCAAATCCCACCGGGTATAGGTGAAGAGACCGGGAAATTTTGCCTGGTGTCCTGAGGCCGGGATTTTTACCCTGGGAAATGAAGGGGATCCCGAGTGGATCCCGTCTACCAAACAAGCCCTTAGAGATAATAATCTAGGGACATTTACATTTTCACTTTAACTCGAACCTAATAATGATATCAGCCACTAGTTTTTTTACTATGTTTAAATTTGCCCCTCTTCCGTATTGTGTACTTGCATGAATATAATTCTACGCTGTTTCCATTCAGTCAAAGGAGTGGCATTATTGCCCCCTTGATTTTCTTCTACTAATCCCATCTGGAGCCATAAAGTCAGTTAAAAACAAAACGAACCACAGTTTCCACGTTTACCATCAAACCGTTGCAAACAATTAATAGTTCAAACACAAATCCATCGAAAACATCGTGTTAACAAAGTCTAGTTGTGAGTTAACTAAACATTCCATGGTTGCATAATGCGAGAACCAGCTCACCACACAACCAAACACATGCCATGCAATCAGCACAAACGGGGACCCAACCAGCCAACCACTTGCTAATTTAACAAAACCAGCGAAGCAGCCAACCGAAGCAGCCAATGATACCAAGCATCGGCCAGCCGGCCAGAAGGGTTACAGCCACAAACCTTTGTTCCCAAGCCAAGTGGAGACCGTAAGGGACCTTCAACTCCCAAGTCTGAAGTGTCTAACTCCAAGTACCACTATATATACCACCCCAAATGATCTCCTCTCCTCCACCCAAGACCACAAGCCCGACAACATCTTCAGCTCTCTCTCAGAACCAGAGTAATCTTTGCTAGTTCACAGCGGCACATTCTTCCAGGAGCAAGCAAATGGCGCCGACTCTGAAGCTCAGGATCCTCGCGGTGGCCGCCACCGTCGCCGTCATGGTCAGCGCGGCCTCCGCAGCCGACGAACCGGCTCCTGCACCGGCCTCTGGCGCATCGGTGGCCGCCCCAGCCGTCGCCATGGCGTCCCTGACCGCACTCATTTTCGGCTACTTCTTCTAAGGCTACGGAATTATTTGAGATTTTTCGTCGGTTCTTCTTGTGTCCATATATGATTGGAGTACATATTATAAATTTACATATGTTCTGTTTTTTCTTTTTAATAAGTATTTGTTGGGTACATACATACACTAGTATCTGTAACTGATTGGTTCCTTGTTGACTTTACCTTATTGGATATGCTGGATTCAGTCTTCCAAATTTCAACTTGTGGATGATGGTGTCTAGATTTCTCGAGCAATTGCGCAAAGAAAAGTTATGGCCATGCTACAATATAGCTATTCCGTGATTTGTAGACCAACATCACACAAGTACTATCATGTGTAGAACTTGTTTTTTTGGTGCAACTAATTGAATATATAAAATGATAAAATTCATTCAAAACTTATAATTTGATAAATTTCGATTGCATAAAAAAATCACAATCATTTTATTCCCAGAGTGGTACTTGTGTGACGTTGACTTGCAATGTTTCAACGTCAAATTTTTTCTTATTTGAAAGAAAAAAGGGAAATTTTATGTAAAGATAGCAAGGATCTTGATGGAAAATGGTGTCAGATAGAAGGTGTAGCTACATTTTATTTTAGATCCGTGGGCACTAGCACCCAGGACGTATTGTTAAAGAGAGAACCACCCTCGTAAGGACACAGAAATCCGCTCCCGACGGGAGTCGAACCCTGGCCGCTGGGTTGCACAACCGCGCCCCATGCCACTAGGCCACTGCCTAGTTCTCAAGGTGTAGCTACATGATCGTATAGTAAATCCACACTCATTGTGATATGTATGACCTTTGCGGAAAATCAGGATGAAATTCAATCTGAATTTTGAATGATTGCCAGAGAAATATAAACCTAATATTCTACACGGACCTTCCATTCTAACAACAAGTAAATGCAAATACAATACTGATATAGGACGTCCAGCTCTTGAAATCAAATAATGTGTTAGCTGCGCTGGTTGTTAGCTGTCTCCGGCACTGATATGTTTATTTTATCATTTTTTGACATTGAAATTTTAGCCAACTACAACGACTGGTTGCTAATTCCACTTTCCAAATTGTTTGGGTTAATCCTAAACTTTTAGGAAATCACTTACGCGCTCAGCCGACTATTTACTCGACACACGTTGACCTTGAAACATCCAATGTTACAAATAACAATGTGGAGAGGTGACAAAACCGAGCTAGAGAGAGGTTTATATGTGTTGTGCATTACGGCATGAAGAGAGTGACATATATAAGTGCTTGAGTGATAATTTGTTTTGGTACGACATGCTAGAGTAGGAATAACAAGGAATTTATGGTTGGTGCTTAATTTATTGTAGGAATTTGTTTTCATTTTAACGATTTATTGACATACTGGAGTAGTAAAGATGACTTGTCCGTGTACATTGCTGGTCTTGTATTGGTTTGGCGATGCTGATTATCTGATTAATGATATAGTCTTCTTGAGAGGAATGAACAGTTGTTACGCGGTTGCCAATGCGGAATTGTTTGAGCATTTAGTGCAAAGGATATGTCAATATGCCACCGAGTTCTTCCTTGACTTTTTCTTGTGTCAATGTGTATTTTATTTTTGCTATTTTTCATAGGTAGAGGAATGCACAATGTGATTTGTAGCTAATGAAACCCAAAATACCCAACAACTTCTCCACCTAAGTTACAGAATTTCCACACTAAAACAAAATTTTGAGTTGCATATGTTTCTCTATTTCTTGAATGAGGATAAAAGCTACGAAAACACCTACACCCACTACGACATAGCACTGATACACCCGTCGGCGTAGAGCCAAATGCCGTCGGTGTAGGCCTACGCCGAGGGCCGCCATCGGCGTACGTCTTCCTCGGGTTAGCCTCTGATGCCGTCGGCGTATGCGAGGTGGGGTCCATGCAATGACTAACGGCCGTCTGGCCTGGTGGTCAGCTACGCCGACAGCCTGGTCGTAGGCGTATCCCCGTTTGAAAAAATATGTTTTTTCGTATTTTTTTATTTTTTTAAATTATTAATTATTTTTTTATACGTCGACGTCCTGGCCGTAGGCGTAGGCGTATCCCCGTTTGAATTTTTTCAAAAACAAATTTCATATTTATTTTTGAATTTTTAAAATTATTAATTATTATTTTATTTCTACGCCTACGGTCAGCCGTAGGCGTATCCTCGTTTGATTATTTTTTCAAATTTTATTTTAATGTAAGATCATTATGCTTAATCTTAGGTCAAATTGACCTCCGTGGTCAAACTTTCTCAAGGGTCACCCATCCTCACACTACTTCAGTCCCAGCACGCTTAACTGCTCAGTTTCATTCAACACCTATCCCAACTGGCTTAACAGACACTTGTTGATATATTATGTATCATATCAATCATATTACACCTTGTTGATGTCTATGTTGTGATGAAATTTTGAATTTTTTTGAAACTTCCCGATCGATTACCTATCATATTTTGAACATTTTTGAAATATTTTTTTGAAAAAAATATATTCTTTGTTAATTTTTAAAATCTATTTTTCATTTTCCGAGTGACAAAAGTAGGGTTTTTTTGTGAAAGTCCTATCAAATATTTGATGTCAACTTGAACCACTTTATTTTTGTGAAATACTAGACCATATTTTATTTACAATTGACCAAAGTTTCATGTAATATGTTTTTATATACCTCTCGTGAAAAAGACAATTTTTCGCAGATTCAACTAGAACGGGGTCAAATTTGAACTACATGTCCTTGATAGTTTGCTCTTTATTTTTTTTCAAAAAATCATTTCTAGATACATAATTAGTCATTTCATCTGGGATCCACCAAGATGTTTGTAAGATTCCACCCTATCTATTACCGGTCATGCCCTCTGTTTTGACCACTTTTTGAAATCGACAAAAATAATTCAAAAAATTTTAAAATGTAAAACATTCGCGTTGCATCCTAATTTATGTCTTAGTAACCATACAAAACAACAAACTTGGAATAAGACAAATATCTTAAAAAAGTGTTTTCACAATGAGCTATCGAGTATGAAGATTTATCACTTTTAAGCCAAATGACCGATGTTATAGCTAGTTTGAAAGGATAGTTTTTCTAAATGATCTCATATTTTGCATATTGTGCATATTATACTAGCTAACAAATTTCCCGAAGGAGGTTTTTATTTTCTTTGCACAAAAAACCATTTTTTTATTTTTCGAGTAACAAAAGTAGGGGTTTTTGTGAAGGATGTACCAAATATTTGATGTCAACTTGAATCACACCCTTTTTTATAAAATACTAGACCATATTTTATTCACAATTGACCAAAGTTTCCATGAAAAATATTTTTTATATACCTCTCCTGAAAAAGACAAATTTCTGCAGATTTAGTTGGAACGAGGTCAAATTTGAAGTACATATGCTAGATAGTTTGCTCTTTATTTTTTTAAATAATTTCTAGATACACAAGTATTCATTTCATCAGGGATACACCAAGATTTATGTAAGATTCCACCCCTATCTATCACCGGTCATGACTCCCGTTTTGACCACTTTTTGAAACCGAAAAAATAATTCAGGAAAAAATAAAAAAAATGTAAAACCTTCGCGTTGCATCCTAATTTATGTCTTAGTAACCGTATAAAACAAAAAAGTTGGAATAAGACAAATATCTTAAAAAAATCTTTTCAAAATGAGCTATCGAGCATGAAGATTCATGACTTTTCAAGCCAAATGATCGATGTTATAACTAGTTTCCATGAAAAATACTAGACCATATTTTATTCATAATTGACCAAAGTTTCCATGAAAAATATTTTTTATATACCTCTCCTGAAAAAGATAAAATTTTGCAGATTCAGGTGGAACGGGGTCAAATTTGAACTACATGTGCTTGATAGTTTGCTCTTTATTTCTTCAAAAAATCATTTCTAAGTCCTCAAGTATCCATTTCATCATAGATCCACCATGATTTTTGCAAGATTTCACCCCTAGCTATCACCGGCTATGCCCCCCGTTTTGACCACCTTTTGAAATCGACAAAAATAATAAAAAACAACAAAAAAATGTAAAACTTTTGCGTTGCATCCTAATTTATGTCGTAATAACCATAAAAAATAAAAAAATTGGAATAAGGCAAATATCTTAAAAAAAGTCTTTTCAAAATGAACTATCGAGTATGAAAATTCATTACTTTCAAGCCAAATGACCGATGTTATAACTAGATTCAAAGGATAGTTTTCCCAAATGAACTCATATTTTGCACATGTGTGTATATTGTACTAGCCAACAAGTTTGCCAAAGGAAGTTTTTATTTTCTTTGCACAAAAAAATCATTTTTTATTTTCCGAGTGACAAAAGTAGGGGGTTTTGTGAAGGATGTACCAAATATTTGATGTCAACTTGAATCACTCCATTTTTATAAAATACTAGACCATATTTTATTCACAATTGACCATAGTTTAAATGAAAAATAGTTTTTATATACCTCTCCTGAAAAGACAAATTTCTGCAGATTCACCTGGAACGGGGTCAAATTTGAACTACATGTGCTTGATAATCTCTTTATTTTTTCAAAAAAATCATTTATAGGCACACAAGTAGTTATTTTAATTTTTTGCAAAAAAGGCCATCGGCGTATCCCTGTTTGAATTTTTTTAAAAAAATTACAATTTTTTTCAATTTTTTTTACAAAAAAATTTCATTTTTTAATTATTTTTTTATTGCTACGCCGACGGCCTGGCTGTAGGCGTATCCCCGTTTGAATTTTTTTTTGATTTTTTCAATTTTAGTTTTTTATAATTTTTTATTTTTTTCTCTACGCCCACGGCCTTGCCGTCGGCGTATCCTTGTTTGTTCTTTTATTTTATTTTCGAATTTATTTATTTTTTACTTTTTTTGTAGGAAAAAACATATGTCGACGACATTGCCGTCGGCATAGGTCCCGTGCCGTTAGGCCGTTTAACGCCGTCGCACGTTCGGTTTATATGCCTACGGCTTTTCTTACGCCGACGGTGGCCGTCGGCGTAGCTCAATCTACGCCGATGGTCACGCATGCGCCCTCCTCTTGTCAAGATCTACGCCGACGGCCCCGACATTTGGGGCCGTCGGCGTTTATGCTCAGCCCCGTAGTGACCACAAGAATAGATCATGATGAACGGATCGGACTTTGTACTGTAGTACGTGCAATACATAACCAAAGGAAAACATTTACAAAGATTCTATAGCCCAATGTGTAAATTAGACTTGGCGTCATAGTTGAGGATTTAAAATAATTTTTCCCGTGATTTTCCGCTTGAACTATTGGATGGAGAATATTGATCTCGGACTTTGTGGCCATCATATAGAGAAGAATGTCTACGTTGATCGATATATTTTGTTGGTTTTGGATGTATAACTGCTTGCAGAAGAATTACAATAAATCCTTAAAATGAAGTTTTTTTGTCAATATAAATATCGAATGCAAGCTTAGGCAACCAAGAATCTGAATGTTACATACTAGTATATGCTGCTTCTCATTGCTTTCTAGGATACAATTAGGTGTGGTATTAAGTCCACTCAAAGCCCAATAGCTAAAACTACCTTTTGGTGTAGCTATAGGGTAGGAGATACTCTTTATACGAGATAAATACCTTGTGGGATATATGGTTGGTGAAGCATCAAAGTATACGACCATCCAGGGATTGTATCTTATCTCCATATATATCATTGGCTATGAACCCATGACCAATGAAAGTATTATAAGCATTCTAATCTGAACCAAGACAATATAAAATCGTCAGATGTTATTGTGAAGAGTTATGGAACTAGAGGCTTGATGAAGAGGGTATCAGTGACAAACAATTTGTGGCATCTAACGTACACATCGATCCTTGGGAATAGGAAGGATGGGGAATTCCATTTGATGACTCATAGCAAGCATATCTTTATCACGTTGATTGATGTGGGCGAAAGAGCTCTGATGTACAATGGACAACATCATGCCAGTTGCATTAGGTTTCATTCCACGCTTAGGATAGTCTTTTTTGTGTGGGTCACGTTTAGGATCACATGCGACTTGATTATCTAAGTCGGTGTTGCGACACTTGATGTTGTGGCCCGCACAGGCTCAGATCAGGTTGTGGAAGCCGGTGAGCGCAGCCTCCATGTCCACCAGCCTCCACCGGCCATGCCTCGCCGGCCGCTTGTCGAAAAAAGAGAAGACCCAGGCAAGGGGAAGGTTCATAAGGGGAAACTCCAACGTTGACCCCTAAAATGAACACCGCATCCATTCGTGGATACTGATGCGGGAGAAGACCATCCAATCATTACCACATCCGTCAGCTAGTAGTTTAAACAAAATAAGCTAAATTAGCAAAATTAAATGAATTTTATTCAAATTGGGATATAAATTCAGAGGATTTCCATAAAAAAAAGACTTTAACATTGTCTAAAACTACAACGGTGCCCGTCTATAGCGACCATGAGGAGCTAAATGATTTACAGCGGCATCCGCCTATTCCAGATTGTCGTTATAGATGGCGGCGACCGTGACCTTTATGCAAACCAGATGATTCTGGCCATTCCAAGATGTCTGAATAGACGTCGTCCGGGCAGTGAAGAAGTTTGGGGTAGACGACACAAAAGACCACCGCAAGTTGCTTCATCTGGGGGCTCACCGACGGTGAAGATGTGGGATGCCAACCCAAGAAGAAGGGCATCAGGCCACCATGCCTGCGCCGCTTCCAGAGTGTGGGGAAGTATGAAGCAATGGACGATGTCCCTGTTCGGCCACTGCGCTCTACCAGAGCAAGACTCTTGCACGTCAAAGTCAGCGAGAGCGCAACTCCTTCGATGAGGAGAGGTGCTGCCCCTAATGGCGACTAGACCGCCGCTGCCCCGGGTTTCTTGAGGAGAGTCGTTGTCTGTAATCAATGTTTTTTGGCCGGCGAGTCGGCCTCTAGCACACAAGAGCCTAGAGCTTAGAGTCACGGTAGGGTGGAGGAAGAAGAAATGGGAATGTTTGTGTGTGGTGTGTATTCCACAGTCATACGGGGTTCGTTTAAATAGCCGGCACCGGGTAGGGGGGGGGGGGGACGGAGGAACCAGCTTGAATGCGAGGCACTGGAGTTGGTTTCTCGGTCGCCACGCTATTTTACCGCGGAAGGATGATGGACGGTTAGCCGTCTCGTCGCGTCTCTCCTGGAGTGAACAGGTGCTGAGACCGGAGCTCTCGGTCGGTGAGCCGTACATCACTCTAGTGAAGGGTCGCATTGGCGCGAGCTGGTCATCAATGCAGATCACAATGACTGTTCGCGCATGCGGTAGCTGGCATCCAATGCCCTCAACTGGCATGCATGTGCCAACCGCTTCACGCGCGGTGAGGATATCTGACGCAAAGAGCATTTGGGTCGGGCGAGATTGTTGGGACAGGACGTGTTTGATGTCTGGACTGGTGCAAAGATCAGTTTGGTTTGGATCAGGTTTACGGAAAAACGGATATACACACCGATCCGCGTTGGATGGTAAAACTGGTCCGAACGGCAAAATTTAGATCTTTGGAGGAGGTTTGAGGGATAGCGTTGGAGATACCCTATGACGAGATTAGTTGCTGCATGTAGTCATGATTCATCAAGATATTAGCTCTAGAGACATGATTAGTCAGATTATTGTTGGTAAATAATGGAAAAGAAACTCTCACTTTCTGCATGGCTAGGAAAGCAAATGGATAAGTGGTTCTCTGCGTCCCTATGAATCGCTGAATACGTACTGTGCAGCTCGGTCACTCACAGCCACAGCCTAGGGAGAGGGAGAGAGAGAGAACGGCAAAGCCTGGTGGCGAGGCGCCGACGCTGGCCGCCGTTGAGAATTCGATGAGACTCTAATACAGCAGCTAGGTACGTATGAATCCCCTCAACCCGTGAGTCTCATGCAGTCATGCATGCTCCCCTTTCCCTTCGCTTCCTCTGTACAACTCCATGCCTCTATGCTCTATCTCGTCAGGTCCTTTGGTAGTAGAGTTCCTTTTTTATTGCGGGGGATAGTAGAGTTCCTTATATATATAAAGAAAAGTTCTAGTAGAGTTGGAAGCTCAAGTGCCATCATATATCTTTATAGGTTGTCTAAATTAATTATTGTAGTTATCCTTTGTACGATAAAATAGTTGAGATAGAGAAATTACTAACTAATATTGGCATCGGTTCTAGATTATCTTCAGAAGAAATTGGTTACAAAACAATTACTCTGAGTTGGGATCAGAATAGTAGATACAAGGAAGAGTAACCGATGGCCGAGTCCGCTGTTAAGGCCGTTGTGGGGAACGTGAATAACCTTGTGGTTCAAGAGACTACCCTGCTATGTGGAGTCACCCTTGAAGTGGAGTGCCTAAAAGATGAGCTAGAGCGACTCAAGTGCTACCTTAAATCTGCCGACGCTAAATGGAGATCAGGAGATGACCGTGTGGCTACCTGGGTCAGCCAGATCAGGGCTGTGTCATATGAGGCTGAGAATGTCATCCAGGTTGCCGATTACATGGACAAGAGAAACAGGCTCAACAAGGGCTTCAAGGGTGCCATCTCAAGGTATGCTTGCTTACCCTGTGATTTGATCACCCTTCATAAAGTTGGCGTTGAAATCAAGCGTTTAAGAAGGAAGCTCGATGAGATATTTCAGAGCGCGGAACGTTTGAAAATTAATTTGGATACCATTGAAAAGGTTCACGTAGATGGTGAGTCTCAACATGAGTATGGTCTTATGTACAATAACATTGAGGATGATGCTGTGATGGTTGGTTTTCAAGATGAGTACGAAGAAATAGTTGATACATTAGTTGGCACAAAGAAGAATCTTAGTGTTGTATCCATAGTTGCCATGGGCGGTGCGGGGAAAACAACTCTTGCTAGAAAAGTCTACACTTCATCTATAGTGAAACAATTCTTTGAGACAATTGCTTGGGTAACTGTATCTCAAAAGTACAAGGGCATTGATTTACTAAAGGATATTATGAAACAAATAATGGGGACAATAGATGATTCATTTGAACAAATGCAAGAGCATGAGGTGGGTAAGAAAATCCATGACTTTCTATTGCGGAAAAGATACTTGGTAGTTCTGGATGATGTGTGGGAAACCGACACATGGGACCAAATAAATAAAAGGGTCAAGGCCTTTCCAGATGCAAGTAACGGCAGTAGAGTACTCTTAACCACTCGAAAGGAAGATGTTGCAAATAGTGTTCAATTGCCAACCCATGTTCATCATTTGAAGAAGTTAGACGAAGATGAAAGTTGGAAACTTTTTAACAGCAAAGCCCTACCATCATACATAAGGACAGCCATACGTGATGTGAATGAGTTTGAAGAACTAGGGAGAAACCTTGCAAGAAAATGTGATGGATTACCACTTGCACTTGCCGTTTTGGGGGGCTATCTATCAAGGAATCTAAACATACAAACATGGTCTGATATAATCTTGGATTGGCCAAAAACCAAGAACGGACAGATTATGGGAGAAATACTAGCTCGCAGTTACAAAGACCTGCCAAATCATCATTTGAGATCTTGTTACCTCTATTTTTCTGTTTTTCCGGAGGATTACAAAATATCTGTGTTGGCTCTTATTGAACTATGGATAGCGGAAAGCTTCATTCCACATATACAGAATCATAAGCTAGAAGAAACAGCACATAAATATGTACTTGAGTTGGCTCAGAGAAACTTGGTCCAAGTTGTTGATAGAAGCGGGGTACATGGATGCATTCTAACAGTAAAAATTCATGACATTCTACGCGACTGGTGCATAGAAGAAGCAAGGCAAGATTGTTTCCTTGATGCCGTCAACAAAACATCAGGTCATGCTTCATCATTCTCATTGTACATTTATACGTTTAATTTAGTTTTGGTTCTACTATAAAACATGGAGTGCATCTTCATTTGCTAACATGTTGATGCACTTTACAAAACTATAATGCAGGACAAGGTGGTTCATCTTCATCTGATAACATGAGATCATATCGTTTTTCTTTCCAAAACTTGAATGGTGATCTGTTTTGTCAAGAAACAATATCTAATTCAACTCGAACACTTGTTGCCTTTAGAATTCCTTCAATATCCTTGTCCAACCAACTGAAATCGTTGAGAGTTCTTCATGTCGAAGATTCAAGCCTAGAAAATTTCTCTACGATAATTGGCGAGTGCATTTACCTAAGATACCTGAGGTTTAGAAGATGCAAAGGTGTGACACTGCCTTCCTCAATAGGAAAACTCCTTTACTTGGAGACTATAGATCTAAAATCCACACAAATGGATTCCGTAGTGCCAAAGTCCCTCTGGGATATCCCTACTCTAAGGCATGTTTACCTTGGGAATGAGTTTTCTCCACCAAGGAGTCCGACGCATAAAAACCTCGAGACTTTTGAGTTATTTCTTACACGTGCTCAAACTAAATACCATCGTCAAAGAATGGTGACTTTCTTAGGCCAGATGAATCAACTCACAACCTTCTCTTGGGCGATTAGCCTCATCCCTTCGGAGGTGATTAACATATTTGCAAACATGCCTCATCTGGTCGACATTTATCTCAACAAATTTAATGTGCTCAAGAGGATGCCTGCTGAGTTCCCACAATGCCTGCGGTGTCTTGTTCTATTTGTCGATATAATTGAGCAAGATCCGATGCCAATCTTGGAGAAGCTTCCATGTCTTGTGGTGCTGGAGTTGTCAGGATTTCATGGCCAAATCATGTCCTGCTCTGCCAAAGGGTTTCCTCGCATGCAATCACTAAAACTTGATGACTTCTACATTGATAAGTGGAGGGTGGAGGTCGGGTCAATGCCGAGGCTCTCCCACCTGACACTTCGGAGATGCAGGCAGATAAAAAAGCTCCCCGAGGGGTTGTTGCACCTCCGGTTCCTTGATGATATTGAAATGTTCAATGTGCCTCGGATTATTGAAGACGATAATGCATTGTATGAGCTGCAAAGGAGAGGATGCAAGGTATGCACATATGAAGCTTAAGGACATATTATTCGTTTTTGGAGTCAATTATTGTTTTTTAGCCTGATCGGCTTAAAGGCTCACGACTCAATTCAAGCTCTTTTCCCACTTCATATTTTACATAGGTGAAACGTTCACCGTGAAGTCATGCATGATTCATTACAACATGTTTGATTACGGAGGAGAGGAAGATCATGTTAATTTCTTATAACTCCGAAGGTACTCATTATTTCGCACTATTCATGCTCCGACTTATAGCTATGTATGACTCCCTCTAGTATTTAAATGGAGTACACAGTTACACACTGGTATATATGTAATATATGTGTGCTAGGCTGCTAGCTACATTTATGAATACCTACACGTATTCTTTTTGAGGCGTTGTACCGTGGCCTGACTTGTGCCTTCACGTATGGTGTGCACTTGTTTGCTCTTTTCACAATCACGAATAATAAATTTGCTTGATTGTTGATTCAATTAATTTTTTTAAAATATATTGAAAAGTTTTTTTGAAAGAACCAAGTTTGTTACAGAACGATCGATCATATGAATCCACAAGAAAGAAAGCAGACTATCTCACAACAGGGTCCCAGAAGGGCTCTGTAAGCACATGGCTCCTGCCGTTCTCCATTGTTCCATTCCATTCCGTATGCTGTTGATTGGGTCTACTTTTGCCGGCCGTTCCCCTCTAAACATACCGCAGATTTCCCATATGATCATCGTGATGAATGGTCTGATTCTGATATCCTTCCGATGGTTGAGCACGGTGCTCCGGATGATCGCTTGGATTGTGCATGTAGATGTTCGATCTCCAGCATCAAGAATGGAGTTCAGTCCCTCACAGCCCCGCCGAGTTCTTGCATCCTTCTAGATATCCAACACAACACAAAACAACACTTCCAGAAGAGGTGCGTGGAGCACTTCAGTTTCCTCATGCACAAGGAGAGCAAAAATAACCATTTGTCCACCCCTACGTTGTAGGGCCAGTTAATTAAACCAGCTTATTCTAAAAGTTCAACTAAACTTTTCATTTTAAAAGGCTATTCTCTTCGATCCATAATAAGTGTCGCTCATTTGGGTAGAGGAAAACTTATTCTAGAAGCCAGGTTCTGAGAAAATAAATTTGGTTCGGCCATTACGGGCAGAACCTCTCCTCACCAGAGGGGTTGTGCTCCGACTGACTTTGATGTGCAAGAGTCTTGCTTTGGTAGAGCGTGATGGCCGAACAGAGACACCGACCATCGCTTCGTACTTTGGCCGTTGTATGGAAGCGATCCACACACGGTGGCCTACCGGGATGTCCTTCTGCCTGGTTTTGGCATCCTGCATCTTCACCAACGGCGACCTCGGAGATGAAGCAAATTTTGTCAAGCCTTCTGTGCCATCTACCCGAGCTACTTCGTTGCCCGATTACCTGGAATGGTCGGAATCTATCGTATGGTTTGCACGAAGGCCGGTGACTGTCGCCGCTGTCTATGTCGACAACCTGGAATGGGCCGTCGCCGCCCCGTGAAGAAGCGCCGTTGTAGTTTTAGACTAGGTTAAAATATTTTTTTATGAAAATCATCCAATTTGAATGAAATGTGTTTGGTTTATGTAAATTATATTTAAATCCGAATGAATTCTGTTCGATTATGCGACTTTGGCATATTTTGATTAAACTGCTGATGGTCGGATGCGGCTATGATTGGTTGGCTTACTCCTACATCAATGTCACTGGTCCATGCATATTTGCGGTGTCCGTTTCATAAGCCATCATTGGAGTTGTCTTTACTTCTTGATGAACTACACCGCCTGCAATGAAAAAAATAACGCGACAGTTGTTAGGTGGAGTGTAATGAAGCAATAATGCCTTGCCCAAACACTTCGTATCAGCTTTAAAAGCTGGATAGATTGGCATATAGCAGAATGAATACTCCAAACTGTAGTATAAGTACGCATGGCCATGAGGCCATCTCCTTAGTTTGCCGCTAGGAAGAATGATCACATCACTTAGGTCATGTTCGGTTGCAAGAGGTTTTGAGTGAGTTGAAGAGGATTTAATCTGCAATCCCCTCCAAACCTTTTCAATCCTCTCCAAAAGAGGATTAACCGAACAAGGCTTAGTTAACTCTGATTATTGTGCTACTTATCCCAACACTAAAGTTCTCAATTTTCCTATTATCCTTATAGTGACCACTCTCCTATTCTTATTTCCATTGATGGTATTTTTAAGAAGCCTAAACAAACTTTTAAATTTTAAAACTGTTGGCTCTTGCAAATGATTTCCATGACACTACTAAGAATACCTGGGTCAATTCTGGTTGTTAAACTAATCTGCTGGTTGGTACTCTTATGAAATTAATGGTGCAGGAAGAAGAAACCCATTCAGCAAGAACTCAATGATATGGAAAGCCAAATTTCCCAGATTCAAATGAAGCCTCCCTTCCAACAAGATCTTCCTCTGGAATCCTCTCTCTCTACCAGGTATGATCACAATCTAAAAAAATGGACCAATTTAACAGGCAAAGAGGAAATAATGGATCGGCTACAGGAGGAGATAGAAACACTAAATATTTCAACCTGGTTGTTCTGAAGAGGAGGAAAAAAAATACTACCCTTTAATGAGCATGATGTTACTCATTTTAAGTAAACCCAATCTGATTGCTAAAACCTTTGTTAACTAGATAATGCCCCGCACGTTGTTGCGGAACTTTTTTTAAAATATTTTAGTGAAAATGCTTGGTTAAATGAAGCATGTATATTAGAAATAATAACTTTTAAAATAATATATGGATTTAATATAAATATCATAATAAAATAAAAATTCTTATGCATGCATGTTGCATGTGGCATATTGAGGTGAGTCTTTCTCATACATGTTGGATGATGATGTGGCATGCTTGCATGTTGAGAGAAATATGCTAGTGGAGGGTGATGTGGCATGCATGATGAGGTGGAGTGTGTGCATGTTGAGAGAATTGAAAGTAGTGGGGAGCAACTTCTTAAGAATGTAAGATTATTTCAAGTTTATTTTTTCTTCCTCTAATAATTAAAATGATCGACCCTTCTTTAATACATATCTCCCTCAGAATGCTAATGACCCCACTTATTTAATTCCAACCAAAAATTCTGAACATCTTATGTTTCAGTGATTTTCAAAGCAGTTGATCAAGGATTACCTCTCAAACTATGTAATTGAAGGCGTAGCATAAAATGTTCAAGTTTTTTACAAAGATTATGATGAACCTGATGTCATCCTCAAGATTGTGAAGGACGAGCGTGCAATCATCACAAAGGGTTGAACCAAGGTTGTTAAAGCTTTGCACATGAAGTAGGGCTCAACATGGGCATTTCGCTCTTCTCCAACTTCGACGACAAACATAAGCTATTTCGTCTCTCTCTTCACCGTATCTAGACTTGTTTTACTGAGAACTGTTGTAACTAGATGATGCCCCGCACGTTGTTGCGGAATTTTTTTGCAAAATAGTTCAGTGAAAATGTTTGGTTAAATGAAGCATGTATATTTGAAATAATAAATTTTAAAATAATATATAGGTTTAATATAAATATCATAATAAAATAAAATCCTCATACATGCATATTGCATGTGGGTTTTTATTATGCATAGTGGCATATTAAGGTGGACCTTTCTCATGCATGTTGGATGATGAGGTGTCATGCTTGCATGTTGAGAAATATGCTAGTGGTGGGTGATGTGTCATGCATGATGAGGTGGAGTGTGTGCATATTGAGAGAATTGATAGTAATGGGGAGCAACTTCTTAAGAATGTAAGATACATGCGCTTTAATGTTGTTGTATATATATTTCTACTAATTAAATTGGATTATTTGTACTTGTGAAAGTGCTTGATAATAATAAAGATGTTTTGTGATGTTTGTATTCAAATTGGAAAAAATTGGTTAATTGTCAATTGCAATAATTAAATAAATATAATTTGATGCCTGTTACAGGACATAACATTGCACACAGTTATCAGCAAAAAACCGTCAACCTTAAAATTAACAAAGCACACAATTCATTAGTAATAAACGTCACTCTTGAACTAAACAAAGCACACGATTCTTAGAAAGCACTCGGGTGCTATCGGCCATCATTCAATACGGTCAGCCAAGACATCTTATTTGAGATAGGTACCTTTAATACACACAATTCTAATAAAAACATCGTATGGAATTAATAGGACATCCGACACGTTCTTTGTTTCAACTTCGTGGGGGATGCGAATAGGATCCACACATGTTTCATTAACAGGCCGTTAGGGAAGGGGGGGGGGGGTCATCGCAAATAGTTCTCTAATCGTTTAGGATGACACCCCTCATGGCCCACACACTCGGGCGCACACGGTTCCCAAAATCGTATGCGATGGTCGCTCAATTGTAATCTTGTCCAGTACGTCCATGGACACATTGGCTTGCTTGGTTTAACTACCACATTACTAGGACTTCTTCTCTAAACAAATTCACTAGGCTAAATGCTAGAGATGATGCTAGGTATGGTGGTAACATTCTGGGAAACATTAGTTGCAATACCTTGTTACCAACGTTGCATCATTTCCATTGCTCCAGAGTGTAGCTTCATCTCTGCCGCGGTAGTCGTTGTTTGCTACTAACGATCTAAAGATAAGGCCCTTATTGATGTTAGATCACCTCGCAAGTTCTTGATTAATAAAAAGAGGCTCGGTCTTACGCAATAACAGGAAAATATTTATTTGTTGGGGCTGTGAATAGACTCTCAACCATGTCTCAAGCAAGCCAGGAATCAATCCTGGTGAATACCATGGCACAATTATACAAGAATGTCCTGAAGTAACCTTCTCAAACAAAGTTGATGGAATGTTCAATGAAAGAGAGTTGACTATGTTCTTATGGATTCGCAACACGGAGAGGGTGGCATATATAAGAATCTGAGTTATTGTTTTTTGGGAGTGACTTAACTAAGTCACATGCGCTGATGTCAGCCCATATATTTTTTAACTGAGCTTTGTTTGTTTGTTTGAGGCTGATAATTTGTCTAGTGGGCTTTAATGAACAGAAAAAAGAGAAGTGTATGTAGTCGCGATATTTTTTAATTCGGGTTAGGTTTTGCTATGCGTATAGTCGCGTATTAGTTTGTATATATTTTAAATATTTGAATTTAATTTAATTTAAATTTTTTTGACAGGATAAATAATGAATTAAGTGTTTCTATATTTACATTGAAAATTTAACACTTCGGGCAAATAAAAAGCACAATCCACCACAAATGGAGTAAAAAAGGATAAGAGAAAAAGCAAAAAAATGAATGATTCGTTGGTGGATTTGCAACTGAGAAAAAAATTAGACCCAGTTGCGACTCGTTGGTGGGTTTGCAACTAAGAAAAAAAAAGTTAAACCCAGTTGCGACTCGTTGGTGGACTTGCAACTGAGGAAAAAAAAGTCAGACCCAGTTGGACTTGAACTATAAAAAAATTGTAAGCAGTTGCGACTCGATGGTGGACTTGCAACTTAAAAAATTTTTAGACCCAATTGTGACTCGTTGATAGTCTTGCAACTGAGAAAAAAAAGTTGCACCTAGTTGCGACTCGTTGGTGGACTTGCAACTAAAAAAAAAGTCAGACCCAGTTGCGACTCGTTGATTGACTTGCAAATGAGCAAAAAAAGTTGGACCCAGTTGCGACTCGTTCGCGGACTTGCAACTGAGAAAAAAATCGAACCAAGTTGCGACTCGTTGGTGGACTTGCAACTAAGAAAAAAACCAGACCCAGTTGCGATTCGTTGGTGGGTTTGCAACTGAGAAAAAAAAAGTTAAACCCAGTTGCGACTCGTTGGTGAACTTGCAACTGAGGAAAAAAAGTCAGACCCAGTTGGACTTGAACTAAGAAAAAAAATTGTAAGTAGTTGCGACTCGATGGTGGACTTGCAACTTAGAAAAAAAATTAGACCCAGTTGCGACTCGTTGATAGTCTTGCAACTAAGAAAAAAAATTGCACCTAGTTGCGACTCGTTGGTGGACTTGCAACTAAGAAAAAAAAAGTTAGACCCAGTTGCGACTCGTTGATGGACTTGCAAATGAGAAAAAATGTTGGACCCAGTTGCGACTCGTTCGTGGACTTGCAACTGAGAAAAAAGTCGAACCAAGTTGCGACTCGTTGGTGGACTTGAAACTGAGAAAAAAAGTCGGACCCAGTTGCGACTCGTTGGTGGGCTTGCAACTGAGAAAAAACCCGGACATAGTTGCGACTCGTTGGTGACTTGCAACTAAGAAAAAAATCGAATCCAGTTGTGACTCGTTGGTGGACTTGCAACTAAGAAAAAAATTCAGACCCAGTTGCCACTCGTTGATGGACCTGCAAGTGAGAAAGAAAACGAAACGAATTGCGACTCATTGGGGGAGTTGCAAATGAGAAAAAAAGTCAGACCCGGTTGAGACTGCTTGGTGAGCTTGCAACTGAGAAAAAAACCGGACCTAGTTGCAACTCATTGGTGGACTTGCAACTGAGAAATAAGTCGGAACTAGTTACGACTCGTTAGTGGACTTGCAATCGAGAAAAAGAAATCGAACCCATTTGCGACTCGTTGGTGGACTTGTAACTGAGAAAAAAAATGTCGTACCCAGTTGCGACTCGTTGGTGAACTTGCAACCGAGAAAACCGATTTGAAAAATATCATGAATTTAAAAAAATCATAACTTCAAATCAAACATATAAAATAAAAAAAGCGAGTAGAAAAAAAAAGTAAAAATGAAAATAACGCAAGTCAACTAGCGACAACAAATATGTATCAATGCTATGTATCGATAAAACATTATTTTCAACTTTTATAAAAAATTCTAAAAAAATCATATACATGAAATTTGGAAAAAAGTAAAATAAAACAAGCGGGTCTGTTGTTGTGTTGTATCCTCTCAACTAGTAAAAACACATAATTTTTTTATCTCCCCTAAAATATACATGTAAAAAAATGGATACAAATACAGGGTAGAACATTCCTAGTAGAAACACACAGAAAACTATCTCCCCTAAATATAAAAAAAATCAAAAAGAAAACAAAAAATACACGTCCCCTAAATATAAAAAAGAAAACAAATCTACTAGGGAGGGGAACCAGGCCCTGTCAAATCTCCCGTCACCACGTTGCGCTCAGGCAGAAAAAGAATAATAAAAAAAAAAGAACCTCTCGGCCTGTGAAAGAAGTGGGCTTGCTGTGCAAGGAACGGGGTAAAGATATCGCTCCACGCAAAATTTTTTACTGTACATGTAAGAATCCAATGCTTCAAGACATGCATGTTACTTAATTAAATCACATGTACATGTGAAATAACAAAACCGTTGTTTTTTTTAGGATGCTTGATTTTTCTAGCCCGCTGATGTAACAACTTATTTGCTAACAGCCTATCAGACGCCCACAATGTCTATGTGTCACTTTGTTCTTTCTAGTCTCCATCTAATTAGCATGTTTTTCTTTGCTGCTGTACCGAGCAATAATGTGGTAAGAGAAGAAAATATTTGGGCTCCAACTGCCTGGAGGTGCTAGCAACCAAAAATAATTCTACATTTCTTAGTTACCTTTGACTACCCAATAAGGTACTTTTCAGGACATATACATTTTACATGTCAGATGGCCCGTGCAACACTAACTCCTAGACATTTGAGTGGTTGAATAGTGGACATACAACATATAAATACTAACAAGCAAAAGGGAATTGAGGAGTGCCATAGTAGGAAGACACAGAACATTTAGAATTGTGACATCGGACAATATGGAAACGTCATCAGTCCGGGAATAGGATGCATTAGGAATTCGAGTTGGAGATGAAACAAGTTTCGAAGTGTGCACTTTGGTATGTCGGCAGTACCATCAAGGGCTATCGTTTCTTGGTGTGTACTTTGGTCTGTCATACAAAATCATCAGATCAACTGACCTCTAAGGCCAGAGTTTTAACCTCCTTCTTGAAAAGAAGTTACACCGGAAGATGTAATGCATTGTATAAGAAAAGGCTCTTGCATGGTGAACCGGTGTTTCTTCGCTCGAGCTCATTTGGTCTCGTTATCTGTTCGGTTGAGCATTGCATAGGGATCTGGGCGAGTCCTTTTCAGTAGAACATGGGTCAGAAGTAAATGATCTAATGCACCGTGAAGCCTTGTAATTTTTATCAAAAAGGACGACTATTACCATCGTAATGTTAAAAAGAACCACTTGTGAACAATATTGTCAAAAAAGAGCAACGTACATTGGTGGCACATCCGCCGAGCGATATGTGGAAACATACCACAACCACCCGAGGCGGCACATGGTGACGTGGCAATGTGCCACCACCTCCAGTGGCGGCACATGGTGACATGACAACCTGAAGTTAGCAGCAAAGTGGCGGTCCACAGTCCACGGACGTTTAAGTTCACATCATCTGATCCGTGGCACAAATCGTAAGTGCGACCTGATCCATGGAAGAAGAATTTCACTTTTTAGTACGTTGGGATGGAATGTGAATTAATTTGTGCTGGGTCGCTGCTCGTGTGAGCGCAGTAGTGGTTGAGTCCAGTGCATCAAGAGGGCGGCGGACTGAGGCGACACCATTGCGGGGATGGAGATCCTAACGCAGCCGATAGCCCGATAGGCATCCTCGTCTTTTAATTTTCTCTTGCTTGCTTCTATACGCAACGATCACATTTCCTTTTAGCAATCAAAAGGATAAATAGAACACCCACAGATAAATCTAGATTAGATATGAGCAGGGGCATGCAAAGGATTTGTATGTACATGAATTTTCGAGTTACCCTAAAAATGTTATATTCATTCAACTATATGATGGCAAGCTTAAAATAAAGTAACATTGGATATTCGCTAATTTGGGTGAATTTGCAAACATGAAAAATTATGGGGTGGTCTTGTCTGTTTTAGTTCCTAGCTAACCCCTAGTAAGTCCGCTGATTACAGGGATGTCAAAATTCAGGGTGAGGATAGGTGCTGCAGCGACTAGCAGGACATCATGCCGGTCGAGCGTGACTGTTTTCAAGAAGGTCGTAAGAGGTGAAGCAGAGAGCCCTTCGGAGAATGTGATTGTGCCAACATTAGGAGCCACTTTGAGTTTTGACTCACCCCGGGAAACTTGTGATTTTTACAACTTATATTCCTGGGAAAAGTGAACATTAGGCGTGTTCGGTTCACCTAACATTGTGGATGTTCAGTAAGCATGAACATTAGGCGTGTTCAGTTCACCTAACTTTGGAGATAATCCATTGGCAGTTTCACAAACACATTAACTTGTACAACCATGATTTGATCAAGCAACAGTGGCAGAACAACGTCGACATTGCGAAAGTCTATATCTTTACTGGGAGTTTTTTCGGTTCAATGGAGAATGTGCCATTCACTAAAAGATTGTTGAAAACTTTGTGTGGGAAGATAAGTCGAGAACAGGCAGATAATCAAATAAGGAAAACAATGAAAATGTTCGCCTCGAACCATGTTATCCATTATATGATGTGCTTGTGCCGGGTAGTTTCTGTGATTTTTGGTTGCTGTCGTGCAAATCAAAATATGTTCTTGCTGTTTGACTAAAATTTCACTCTACTGAGTTTCCTCTGTACTGAGCCCTAAATTCTGTGTTGCCAAATCTTCTTGTACTTCACGGTAGGAATGATTATGTATGCTCATGGATTTTCAATGTTTAATGTTGACTGCTTGTAGTGTTGTGTGTTCATTTTTTTTTCTTGATGGTAATAGTACGAAATAAAGAAATGCTGACATCAAATATTGTCTCAACCTTGGGCACTGACAGTTGGGTGTTTGGTCACAGACACTTTTTGAACATTTGCAATGACCCCCGAGGGCGTAAGCCTCGTGAGCATTTAGGCCTTGTACAATGCCGATGTCTCCATCGATGCTTCGAAACAAAACCGGTCTTTTTTTCCTCCTGTACGCTTGAGCAGGTGCTTCAGGAAGGCAACAGGTGCCAGAGGTTGCTTCCGGTTGACATCGATGCTTCTACTTTTGAGTACTAATCTTGCATATATTAATTTAGCTTAAGCACATGTATGGAAGCACTCCCCGCTGTAGGTATCAATTTTTATTAAGAAACTAGCCTATTTTCTTTCCTTAAGCACTTGTTATAAGCATTCTCCATTGTACAAGGACTTACAGGAAGAAGCCATGAGCCCATGAGTCGCATTGGCTGATTGCACGGCATTTCTCGGGCTACACTTTTTGAATTTTGATATCCGATGGCGAGGATGAAAGGGTAGTCAGTACAAAATATATACAAATACGTAACAAGGCCTTCTGTGTGCTTACGGCTAGCACTTCAGTTTGCATATATTCACAGAGAGAAAAGAACCTCACGGCAGTGAAGAGATCATTTGCCTGATGGATCTTGTGGAAAGCTCCATCAAGGACGTTGGTGATGACGGTCAAGGGCATCAAGCCGATAGTTTCAGATCCGTGGTGGAAACCATTTCTCCCGCTATTTTAAACCATGGGAATGACTCCATCGTGAACAAATCTTCATATCTTGGAGGTACTTTTCAGGACATATACATTTTACATGTGAGATGACCGGTGGAACACTAACTCCTAGGCATTTGAGTGGTTGAATCGTGGACATATAGCAATATAAATACTAACAAGCCACACGGAATCAAGGAGTTCTATATTAGGAAGACATGGAATATTGTGATGAACGATGAATCCCAAATGACATCGGGCAACGTAAAGGTTATCACTTGTGGAATAGGATGCATTAGGAATTTGAGTTTGAGATGAAACAAGCTTCTAGATGTGCACTTTGGCATGTCGGTCAGTGCCCACGAGGTCGCCCATTTCTAGGTGTGTACTTCGGTCTGTCATACAACATCACTAGACCAGCTGCTCTCAAAGGCCAGAGGTTTAACCTCCTCCTTGAAATGAAGCTATACCCGAAGAAGTACGGCATTGCATAAGCAAAGGCTCCTGCATAGGATGTATATTGTTTAATGAGTAGCTACTATTCATTAGCACTACATTTATTGGCCAGACCAGATTTAATCTTCGTTTAGAGGATCACAAGTCCATCCGCCTCTTGACATCGAACATGTCCACTTGCTTTTGATTTCATATTTTGAGTTCGAAGAAAGATCCACTTTGAATCCTCAACTACCATGCAAATTTAATACTTGATCTCTTAAATAATCCATCCGCATTAATCCTCAAACTTTCTAAAACCATTTAAATGAATCATAACACTGCTTTGAAAAAGTGGTTTTTGTGTAAACCTTTCAAAAATCTGAAAACAAATTCATGGATGTACTGAATGCTATGAAATGATAGCCTGCAAACATTCATAAAAACGTGCCCATTATATAATCTCCAAAAACTAAAATGTGAACTAATTTATTCCTTAGTGTTTAATTGTACGACAGACATATAAGAACAATAGTTAATTTTTCTCTCTATATGATCCATGATCACAATCAAAGCTCTCTAAGCCCTTCAATGGTACACCATTCTAGAAGCCATCAACAAGTATTGTGGTGTGTATGAACAAACATAGAACCACTGGCTAAATGACCTATCCGTTCTAGATCTCATAAGTTTTGTTTCGTGTTACTCTATGTGTTTGGCATGTGATTGTTTTTCTCTATGTGACTGTATTATTTTGCTAGTTCGGGCACGCATCTTCGTTGTACCACAAAAATGAGATAAATTCATTCACAGTGCTCCATTGTTGGGTCAAGTTGAATGAGAAAAATAAGTGATGCAACCTTACCCATTCTGCCAAGAACGCCAACACCATAGCAAGTGATGAAGTGTGTCGGTCACCCATGTGGTTAGGTATAGTGGAGGGGAAGGGGGATGGAAGAATGAGAAGGAGAAGGAGAAGCGATAAGGGACACAACTATGATGACAAAGAAGTTCAAGGATATCATCATGAAGAAAAAGGAGGCTTGTGCCAACCGAAATGAGATCAGGGAGGTGAGGTTTTTGGCGTACATGGATATACAAAACAAATTAATATCGAGAAATGGAAGCTTACGATCAAGCAAGTGTGTGAGGGGAGAAAAATCTTTTAGAAGAAGGCTAAAGACTTGGATCCTGATGTGGCGAAGATTGTTCAGGAAATTTGTGCTAGCATCAATGAAACAGAGTTTACAAGAGATAACATTGTGTATGTTCGCATCGATTCCACGCACGAAGAGGATGGTATATATAAGAAACTGAGTGGTTTTTTATTTTGTTTCAGACGTGCTTGATTTCTCTGGCCCGCTGATAATTTAGTTCATGTAACAACTTATTTGCAAACAGTGTACCAGAGGCCCACAATGTCTATGTGTCACCTTGTTCTTTCAAATCTTCATCTAATTAGCATGTTTTTTTGCTGCTATATGAAGCAATAATTAGGACAGAGAAGAAACTATTTAAACTGCCTGGAGGTGGTAGCAACCAAAAAACACTGTACAATTGTTAGGTACACATTTTGATTACGCAATAATGTCTTGCCCAAACACTTGTTGTCCTACGTTAAAAAAACACTTGTTGTCCTTATAAAGCTGGCTACATCACATAGCAGAATGAACAATGAAAGGTATACTATAGATATGCATGGTCATCTTCTTTGTTCATGCTACTTGCTAGGAATAATGATCATATAAGAGAACAGTGTGGCTGAGGGTTCTACCATACCGAGGATAGAAATATGATGCACCGGGAATTTTAGCTTGAGATATATTTGACATTTTGGTCCATACTAGTTCATATTATCAAGAGCACCTTCAGTGTGCATATGTGGACATCAATTCAAAAGTACTAATATCGCAGTTGCATCTGTTATTTCTTCAATTCATTTTAGCTTGAGTTGGATCTGCCGCCGTCGCCGCGGCGCTCCTCTAGCTAGCTCAGCAGGTGTTAGATGAGCCAGGAGAGGGTTATGGCGGGATCGTCGATGGCTGGGGGGAGGCGGTAGTCCGGGGCGGCCACAACGACGGCCAGCTCGGCGGCCAGACTGACGCAGTAGTTCTGGCAGTTGGGCCAGGTGCGCTAACCGATACAGAAACCGCCGCCCGTGTACTAGAAGAAGATCGACAGGAGGAGATGGTACTGCCAACGCACACAACAACGAAGTTGTCACTTGTCAGTGCCTCAGTGGTGGGGGGCCCTCTTCGTGCTCCCATCCGTGTAGTGTATGTGGCATGCATCGAATGGCACCAGCACTCGCTGCTTTTCGTTGTAAAAAAAAAAGATAGAAATACACAACTCAGTACAGAATTGCCCCGTTCGTGTACGATACTACTCCTTGAATGTCTAAAGGGCATTTCTGTCTTTTCACTTTTCGTCTACATTATTTTTGATAAAACAGCAATGATGCGCTGCCAACCGAACTAGGTAGTTGATCTGATTATGCAAAGTGGGTGTCCTTTTTATTATAGGCAGGAAAATATCTCTGCTTCCCACACGTATTTTATTTTATTTTCAGTTTCGTTTTTTCAGTAAAGCAAACATATTTACAGTAGCGATTAGCTTCTTTTTATTTTATTTTTCTGCACTAATTTTCTGCAAAAAAAAATATGGCACATGAGATTTTAGCATAGGTCGCTTGGTAAGTGACTCGATCCAACAAACTCAACTTGAAACCCTAAAATACTATTCGAACGTGACGTGACGTAACATGCGTACGATGTCCGAATTCGTTTAATTTTTGTGTGAAGGATTAACATGGGCATGCCCACCTAAAATTTGGCATCATTTCATGCGTGGCAAAAAATACATTATGAATTTTGTCAATTTTCATTGCTTGTTGACATTTAATGAAAAACAAATTTTTGCATGAAAAATACATGAAAAAAGCAATATGTAACAATGAAAAACTCTACAAAATTCTTTATGTTCACATACAGGTAAAATTTGGTATCATTTCATGCATGGGAAAAAATACATCATGTTCAAAGATGGTGGTTCGGATAGACCGAAAGTGCTAGCCTTAAAAGACTTTTTTTTTCTCAAATCCATAAAATGGATCCCAAAAATATTCAGACACACACATAAGCATGGAAATCAATCATGCAAAATTTCATTGCTTTTTAACATAATATGAATTTTATAGGACATTTTTATGATGGAAAACCCCAAAATACTAGATGGACGTGACACAACATGTGTACGGTGACAGAATTTGTTCAAATTTTGCGTGGAGTGTTACCATGATTAAGCTCACATACTGGTAAAATTCAGTATCATTCCATGCATGAAAGTAAATACATCATGTTCAAAGGTGGTGGTTTAGATTGGCCGGAAGGGCTAGTCTTAAATGACTTTTTTTTTCACATCCATCAAATGGACTAAAATTATTTTCACATATTCGCATCAGCGTGTCAAGCATTCATGCACAATTTCATTGATTTCTAACATAATATGAAATTTTAAAAAAATTCGTCTGAAAAAAAATCCTAATATGACATTATATAGAGGTACAAAAGAGGCCAAACCTCAATCTAAACGTCAAGTTCAGTTTAGCTCAAATGGTGATGAATACATTCGTTGCAGCACAGGTGCTGTTTTCAATCCTCCATCGTCTGATTTTGTTTTTCTTGATTAAGAAGGATCAATATCTCAACGTAATTGACCGTGTCCGAGAAAAGCGTACGCGAATTTACCGTGTCCGTGAAAAGTGGAACAGAAGCGAGATTCCAGCGGCAAGTAAGAACCTATACGTATCAGCCAATCTTTTATTTTCTTTTCTACATCTATCTAATTTTTACAAAAGACTATCCTATCCTTTTTAATGAAGAGGTATAGGCAGATCTGGACCATCTATTTATCTAAGGGGGTGTACCGAAGAAGAAGTGTACTATTGTAAAGAAATTATGAAAGATATTACCATGTGTTCTTACTTTTGGTGTTTCTGATCTACCAGTATCCTCATGGTTCCCAACACCAGCTTGTGGAGAAGCCATAGGTGGATTCATCCGTCAGATCGTGTTAATTTACCTCTATAGCTACCTCTACATAGAGAGAACAACAAGATTGATTCAAGAAACACTGGGGATTTCCTGTGATCCAGTTACAGGGCAGAGCTTGCTTTCATCGGGCGCTGTCGATTTCCCCTAGAAACTCCAGTTACAGGGCGTTCGAGGATTTGGCGTTTATTTTTTTCCTTTTGTTGTTTGCAAGGAATACGGTATTGGCGAAAGAGTTTTATTACCAACTGTTCTTTCACGTGCCGCCATTTAACTGCGTTAGCTCAAAAAATTGATGAAAGAGGTATATTGGGAATGAGATTTATGGTCGATGTTAGATAGTGTTAAATAAGGAATTATTTCTATATACTCTCCCAAATCATCACTTGATTCTACTTATTAAAGAATCATCAAAACGGGAGATTCACACAACTGGAAAAAAATCACCACGACCACTTTTCACATTTGTTTTCTTCGCGTGTGTTAACTTTTCCTCATGACTAAAGGAGCCTCGCTAGGCTAGGGGATGATGAGGCGGAGCACTTTCGTGGTTGGAGATGACGAAAAAACCAAAAATTAAGAAAAATGATTGCCAGAATTCTTCCAAAATCTGGTGTCTAGAGGTCAGCGGGGTGATCTCCGGATGCAAGAAATACGGTAGGGGCGGCACAGACGTGCAACCGGCCGAGTAACACTGATAGTCGGTTGCGCATGAGAGAGAAAAATGTTTTGTTGAGACTTGTGTTTACTCAGAAAGTTGAGAGGCTACTGAGAGTTCTCCTATTTTCTTAAGATTTCAGGCATATGACACTGAACTCCTTAAATAAATCAGAATGGAAACCAAAATGATTCTTTTGAAGAGTTAAAGCCTTTTTAAAGTTAGACTATCCCCAAAAGCTAAATGTGGAGGAAATTGGTTTAGTTTGAAGAATTAAGGGCTGTTTAGCCCATCCCAAAAAGGTTAATTTCCCATATTTAACCTTTTCTCCCTAAAGGCAAGTCTCAATAAAAATGGGTATGACTCCACTTCTCCACCGCGAAAAACTCTTCATATCTTGGAGGTACTTTTCACGACATATACATGTTACATGTAATGACTGGTGGAACACTAACTCCTAGGCATTTGAGTGGTTGTATCGTGGACATACAACACTATAATACTAACAAGCAATAAGGAATAAATGAGTGTTATAGTAGGAAGATACGGAATGTTCAGAATTGTAACGATTGATGAATACCAAATGACATCTGAAAATGAAAGGGTGATCAGTCGGGGAATATGATGCACTAGGAATTTGAGTTGGAGGTGAAACAAGCCTCCAGGTGTGTACTTTGGCATTTTGGTCAGTGCCTTCTTGAACACTAGTTTCCAGGTGTGTATTTCCGTCTATCATATAGTATTAGCAGATCAGCTGCTCTCAAAGGCCAGAGATTTGACCTCCTTGAAAAGAAGCGAGTCTCAAATATGTAGTGCATTGCATAAACAAAGGATCCTACATATGATGTATATTGTTTAATTGAGTAGCTAATCTTCATTAGCACTACATTTATTGGTCATACCTTAGAGGATCACAAGTCCATGCGCCTCCCGAACATGTCCACTAGCTTTTTATTTAAGATTTTGAGTTTAGAGAAAGATCCACTTTGAATCCTCAATTATCATCCAAATTTAATACTTGATATACAATATAATACATCTGTATTAATCCTCAATCTTTTTAAAACCGTTTAAATGAACCACAAGACTGCTTTGAAAAAGTGTTTTATTTGTATATGCCTTTTAGAAATATGAAAAAAAAATCATGGAAATACTGAATGCTATGAAATGATACCTGCAACCATTCATACAAAAATATGCCCACCATATAATCTCCAAACATAAATAAGCACTATTTAAATATTTTCTCTCTATTTGCTCCATGATTACAATCTAATCTATCTAAGCCCTTCAATGGTACACCATTCTAGAAGTGGTCAACAAGTATAGTGGTGTGTATGGACAAACATAAAACCGGTGGCTAAATGACCAGTCCCTTCTAGAGTTCATAAATTTTGTTTCGTGTTGATGTATGTGTTTGACATGTGATTGTTTTCCTCTATGTTACAACATGTTGATCATGTGATTGTATTGTTTTGCTAGTCCGGGGACACATCTGCGTTGTACCACAAGAATGAGGGAAATTCATTCATGGTGCCCCATTGTTTAGTCAAGTTGAATGAGCAAAATAAGTCATGCAACCTTACCCTTTCCGCCAAGACACCCTATGCCAAAGCAAGTGATGAGGTGTGACGTCCACCCATGTGGTTAGATTGAGGGAAGGGCAGGGGGATGGAATATCGATCGAGAAGGAGAAACGGTAAGGGGCACAACTATGATAACGACGAAGTTCGAGGATATCATGATGAAGGATGAGGCGTGTCTGCCGAGCGCAATGAGCTCATGGACGAAAGGTTTTCGGCGTACATGGGTATACATAAAATATTAAGCTAGAGAAGAGGAAGCTTATGATCAAACAAGTGTGCGAGGGGAGAAGAGTCTTTTACAAGAACGCTGAAGACTTGGATCCCGATGTGGCGAAACTTCTTCACAAAATTTGTGGTAGCATCAATGAAAGAGAGCTGACAAGAGATAACATTGTGTACGTTCACATGGATTTCCAACACAAATAGGATGATATATACAAGGAACTGAATGGTTGTTTATTTTCTTTTAGGTGTGCTTGATTTCTCTGGTTGGCTGATAATTAATTCATGTAACGATTTATTTGCAAAAGTCCATTAGACGTCCACAGTGTTTATGTGTCACCTTGTTCTTTCAATTTTTCATCTAATTAGCATGTTTTTTGCTGCAGTATGAAGCAATAATATAGCCAGAGAAGAATTTCGGCTCAAACTGCCTGGTGGTAGCAACCAAAAAAAAATTCAACAATTGTTAGGTACGCTCTGACTAAGCAATAATGTCTAGTCCAAACACTTGTTGTCTTTATAAGGCTGGCTACATTACATATCAGAATGAACAATGATAGTCGTATTGTAGATACGCATGGTCATCTGCTTTGTTGATGCTACTTGCTAGCAATAATGATAAAGAGAAGACCAATGGCCGAGGGTTCTACCATACATGGGATAGGAATATGATGCACCAGGAATTTTAGCATGAGATTTACTAGAAGTTTTAGTCCATACTATCTCATGTTATCAAGAGCATCTTCACTGTGCATATGAAGTTGTCCAAAAAAAAGTACTGATATCAAGGTTGCATCTGATATTTCGTTAACTCACTTTAGCTAGAGGTGCTTAAGTTCTTGGTCAACTAACAACAATTTGACAACAATATTTATATTCCTTAGAAATAATAATATTCCTGTATCTTCTTTTGTTGATCAAACTTTGAAAATTAATTAGAGACACTTCAGAGGTACATGCTTAATCTATCTTTGAGTAAAATCCAGTTTTGTTTCCCACATGTATGATTCACATTTCAACTGTTTCTGTACCTTGCATTTTCACTCCATTCACATCTTAGTTTGCAAGCTACTATAATTATTAAATATTATCTCTACGTTTTCTATCTTCTCATGTTGACTCTCTGAGTTTGTTGATTGTGTATCAATCTAGAACGGCTATACTGGAGACTGCTTCCTTTCTCTCTCTAACTAAATTCGGCTGCAGCCCTTGGTTGGGAAAGAGGGAGTACTATAATCAGAGTCGATAGCAACTAGCCAAGACGTCGACAAAGCGGGGCAGGAGCTTGGGCTGAGGTCCTCAGGATGCTATGGTGATCACGGAGACACGGACAAGATGACAGTGGCATGGGCGGCTGCCAGAGCGAGAAATCACAAGGGAAGAGCCAATGGAATGGATTTTTTTGTTTTTGAAAAAGGAGGATAACTCCGGCTCTGCATCAGTACGATGCATGCAACTGTATATTATTAATAGGACCTCGATAGTTGCCACGTGTGGGTGGAGCGCTTCCGCCCACACGTTTTTAGATGACAATTTTAGTTATGTATAGATGACAATTATGAGTCAAAATTGCCATGTTGAAACTTTTGGTCAAAATTGCCATGTTGAAACTTTTGCTTCAACATGGTAATTTTAACTCATAATTGCCATCTATACATAACTAAAATTGCCATCTAAAAATGTGTGGGCAGAAGCGCTCCGCCCACACGTGTGGTGCGTATCATTTTCGTATTAATAATAGTTTAAAATTCGACAGTCGAACTCTATCGACCCGAAAATAAATCGACGAACAAACCCCGAGGCCGTTACCTCGCGACAATACCTCCCCAAATAGCCACTAATCCCTATGATACAAGACACAATATAAATAAAAAAATACACAACTCTTAGGTTTCAACAAGGATTCACCACACATGTGTCGATGATAATGAATCCACCACAAACTTGAAATCCGAATTCTCAACCCTAAAGCCAAACTTTAATCCAGCACCTTCACCTTCAGCAAGTACATGGAATGGATATCTAGTCGAACTTTCCGTCGGTGTCGATGAAGCGCTTGAGCGCGCCCATGAGCTCTGCGGAGGCGGCGGACCAAGGGTCGATGGTGAAGAAGCCGTGCTGCTGCCCCTCGAAGTCCCTCACCTCCACCGGCTTCCCCATGGCGCGCAGCCTTGCCGCGTAGTCCACGGCCCTGTCGTGGAGGATGTCACGTCCCCCGACCACCACGAGCGTCGGGGCCAGCTCCACCGCCTCCAGCGCCGGGCTCTCCGGCCCGAAGGGGTTGGACACGGGGTGGTCGGCCGTGGCGCCGGCGGGCAGCGAGAGGCGCCAGTACCGGTCGTTGAGCGGGCGGTTGAGGAAGGCATCGTCGGGGCACTCCGCCTCGGACCTCGTCCGCTCCGTGCCGCCGAAGAAGGGCATGAGCTGGACGTAGCCCCTCACCCGGACCTTGCCCAGCTCCGAGCGGCCGGCCGCGGACCCGAACCGCACGGCCAGGTGGTGCGCGATGGTGCCTCCGGCGGAGTCGCCGGAGATGAACACCCGTGTGAAGTCGGCGGCCTCGGCGAGCCACGGGTCGCCGCCGGACTCCGCCTGCGAGGCCAGCCAGAGGAGGGCGGCGGCGGCGTCGTCGATGGCCGCGGGGAGGCGGTTCTCGGGCGCGAGGCGGTAGTCCGGGGCGACCACGACGGCGCCGAGATCGGCGGCGAGGCGGAGGCAGTAGTTCTGGCAGTTGGGCCAGGTGCGCGAGCCGATGCAGAAGCCGCCGCCGTGGTAGTAGAAGAAGACCGGCAGGAGCTGGTTGTTCCGCTGCCGCGGGATGTACAGCCGGAGTGACAGCCCGAGGGCTGCGTCGAACTCGGCGTCCTTCCACTCCACGGTGCCTTCGTCCCGCACCGGCGTGGCGAAGCCCGGCCCGGCCTTGCGCACCACGGAGCCGTCGCTGTACACCAGCAGCACGCCCCGGCAGTCGTCCACGACGACGGGAGCGGCGGCGGAGTCCTCGGAAGCCATTATGGCAGTGAAGTGTGGTGAGATATGAGACTGGACTAGCTTGTGATCGGAGTATATAAATAAACACGGTGGAATACGTTGCGTGTGCACTCTGCACTGCACGAGAGGCGCGGTATCTTTTGCCGGCCGTCGTCGTCTCGGCCGTGCTGCCGGTGCGGTGGTCGGCCGGCGGACGGCACCGTTTTTGTCGTTTCATTTTCATCAACTGAATGTAAGACTATAACAGGTCCAAAAACTAGAACTCAGTGGACAAACAAACTTGAACAACCGAATCCACTCGCGGATCAGAGCAGCCATGGTGACTCGATCCCCATGGGATGAGCTTTCCTGGATTCATGAAAGTTGTTGGGATCCAGCGCGGCCGGCCTTTGTCGTCCTTGTCATCGTCCTCGGTGACTCGATCCCCAGCTCCTTCCTTCTCCGGGTACTGCCAACGCACACATCAAACAACTTGTCGCTTGTCACTTATCAGTGGTGGGTGGTGAGTTGTTGATGACACACGTCAGCCGTCTCATGTGAAGTTGCTTTGCTTGGTTTTTTGCTACTTTGTATCTTTCATAGACATAGCAGTATGGACCTGAGAATGAGATGGTTTAGGGTCAGTTCTTTTGGAACTTATGGGTGGTAATGGAAATAAACTGTCCTCTACCCATCTTATGCTAGAAATCCAAACTAAAATTTCATTATAAAGGCCTACTAGTTAACACTTAATTAGTAGACTTCTATAACAAAAATTTATGTTGAGCTTCTAGGATTAGTTGGGAGGGGGCACCTTATTTCCACAGTCAACCATAAGTCCTAACAGAACTTGCCCTTAGTCTCTCTACTTCCCTTCGCTGTTTCTCCCGACTAGAATAATTGTATGAAAATTTTGGTCGTCAACATTGGCGTTCACTAAAATGAAACATATACTAATTGGAATGGTTATTAAGTAGAAAACAGAGAATTGGACTGTCCAAGTACGCATTTCACTTACCTCTCACTCAAGTCGTTAAACGAGTGAGCGTGCTATTGTTTTAATTTCTATTCAGATAAGTTATAGATTAAAAGCATTTAAAGGACATTAAGTTAGGTTCAGGTTTGTCACATGCTTTTATTCAATTGCGCCTTGTTTCCCCGTATATAATTGGCTCTTCTGTGTTGTATATGATCTACACTAGAAATTTTTAAGCTTTCTAGTACCATTCTCTTGCTAAGAGTAGTGATATCGGAGAGAAGCAGAGAAATGGGCACAAGCCGATTGGGAAGTAGCGCAATACCCTTCTACGACAAAGTATCAATTAACATCTTAGTCCACTGAAACTACAATAAGAATGGGAAGCATTAGGAATAATGTGAGTTGAAGCAAGTATAAAACAATTAGACCCCCTGTTGGACTATAAGATCTTTGCCTGGACTTTACTCCTCGGTAATCATTGGATCTTTTCCTGGACTTTACTCCTCGATGATCGTTGGACATACGTCATACTTGCTCAGCGCGCTCTGCCTCACCAAGCATCATGTCCGTTGTGTACACAATAGGGAAATCACTATTCAACTATTGATTGGACGTGTGTTCTATGGTGAGGTGTTGTTATTTCAACACCATGTGATGGATTCAAATTATTCAACCTGCCCCTGCAAGAGACCAGGAACGCGTGTTCTCGATCAGATGGACGTGCAAGCAAGTCCCTATTCTGTTAACGAAGGGTTTCAATGTGTTGGATGTGTGCATGCTTCTATCAGCTTGGAGTGGAACCAAGAAATCATTGTCGACAGATGAGATCTAAGATAACCTCAATAGTCTTTGGACATACTGGAATTTTGTGTGAAGCGGTTGCCCAGCAAGATTTACAACCTAGCCCTGTATTTTCGGTGGTGATTTTGCCGGCACTTTAATCAAATTCGATTTTTACCCTTAAAATTAGACCCGCAGGCGCATAAGCCATATAGAGGCGATGTGTTATAGATAACAATATAGCATATACTAAACAATGTGTATTAAACACCATTGATAGAGTGATACCACATTGATATAAGTTGGCCTCATGAAATCATGGGCTACATGGACATCTTAACAGATCAAAAGTACAAGTGCCATTATCATAGTAACCAGTAAGGACGTCATAACAAAAGAAGGCAAGCAACATATGTTTCGGGTATACACATTGGTAAGAACACATAAACATAGATGAGAAAAATCTTATCAACAAACTGATAAAAAGAGAGAAACTGTTATCTCACATGAATAGATATATTAGCTAGCCTCAGTGACAGAACATCGATGATAGTTCACTGATAGAAATAGATAGGTCTGGTAGCATGGTCGATTGATAATTTACATGACATAGAAATAGTCACTATAGGCAGTGGGAAGCAGTAAAGCCTAACGATTGTATTTACAATACGGGAAGGAAGTTTGTCACAATCCTTAACAGGGAGCTGCATCCTCAAAGTTGTGGCTTCGATCTATGAAAGCCAATATTAAGCCTTGTGTGACCCATTCACTACGCCAAACTGCTTAGTTGCCTGCGGCAAAAGCCGTAGGCATAGCTCAGAAAACCGTCGGCATAGGCTATGCCGACGGCCACCGTCGGCATATGGCCGTCGGGGTCTCGCACGTCAGCAAACCTCAAAAACTCGTCGGCATAGAAAAGCCGTCGGCAACTGAGCTATGCCTACGGCAGTACCGTCGGCATATGTGAACACGTGGCAGCTCCCGGGAGACCCTGGCCAGGAGCTATGCCTACGGCAATGCCGTCGGCATATATGGACACGTGGCAGCTCCCGAAATACCCTGGCCAGGAGCTATGCATACGGCAATGCCGTCGGCATAGATGTATAAAAAAATAACTGCACGTGGCCCCGCCACAGTACAGTACGCCCAACTGTAGTTTTTTTTAACAAATCCCAGCCATAAAAAATATTAATTAACATGCAGCCACGGCGTGGAGAGAAGAACGGCTGCGGCAGGGGGTGTTGTGGGAGGCTGGGCTTGGCGAGGTGCAGCCACAGCACGACGCCATCCCGCGCTGATCCACGTGGGGGCGGTGGTGTTGCTCCTCCTCTGGTCCTCCAGATCGGGAGGGGCGGTGGTGATGGCGGCTTCCGGCGAGGGGCAGCAGCCCTCCGGCGACGGGCCGAGGTCGGGGAGGAGCGCGAGGGCAGGAGGATGGCCGGATCCATGGTGGCGGAGGCCCTGGACAGAGGGGGAGAGAGATCAGGGAGAGAAGGGAGGAGTGGCGAGCCCGGCTGTGGTCGCCCTCCAAGCTGTGGTGGCTTGCCGGGGTGGTCGCCCCGCGCGCCCGGCTGTGGTGGCCCGGCGTGGTCGCCCGCCGTGGAAGCCTCGCGCGCCCGGTCGTGGCAGCCTGCCATGGACGCCCGACCGTGGACCCGCTCGCCGGAGACGAGCGCTCGCGAGGGATGGAGCAGGAGGGCGGTGCGCTCCAGCGCCACAGACTGGAGAGGGGCGCAGTGAGGAAGGCTCGGGAGTCGGGAGGGTTGGAGTAGAACGACGCGGTCGTGTGGCTGGTGGAGGAGATGGGAAGAGATAAGGTGGGCTGTGGAGAGATAGTTTTTTTTTACTTTTTTATATTGATGGATGGATATGGACGGTGGGGAGATGAGTGGGTGGTTGGATTTGCGCCATGTCATCGATCCGTGGCACCAATGTGTCCACCAATGAGAAGGCCCTTTCAATTATGTGTTTTTTGTCCACTAAAAAATAACAAAAAATGATTAAAAAAATAGATAATCAAATCCTTTAACAATGAGCCATTTTATGTGTAATAGATGTAAGAATAAATTGTAAACTTCGAGTACAATAATTTTCTTACTTCATTTGCATTTTATAAAATAAAACAAATTAATATCTCACATTTACAAATGATTGATGATAGTGCTATTTTTAAAGGATAGTTTTTTCAAATGGTCTCATATTTTGTATATGTGTGTATATTTTAATGGCTAACAAATTTTCCGAAGGAAGTTTTCATTTTCGTTGCACGAAAAAATCATTTTTCATTTTTCGAGTGCCAAAAGTAGGGTCTTTTGTGAAGGATCTATCAAATATTTGATGTCAATTTGAACCAATACATTTTTTTTAATATACTAGACTATATTTTATTAACAATTGATCAAACTTTTCATGTAAAATGTTTGTTATACACCTCTCCTGAAAAAGACAAATTGCCGCCGATTCAGCTGGAACGGGGTGAAATTTAAACTACAAGTGCTGGATAGTTTGCTCTTTATTTTTTTCAAAAAATCATTTCTAGGTGCACAAGTACTCATTTCATTAGATATCCACCAATAGTTTTGCAAGATTCCACCCCTAGCTATCACCGGTCATGCCCCCCCCTCTCCCGTTTTGACTGCATTTTGAAATCGGTGCTTACACAATTCAACAAAAATAAAAAAATGTAAAACCTTCGCGTTGCATCATAATATATGTCTAGTAACCATACAAACCAACAAAATTGGAATAATGCAAATATATTGAAAAAGTCTTCTCAAAATGAGCTATCGAGTATGAAGGTTCATGGCTTTCAAGCCAAATGACTGATGTTAGTGCTAGTTTCAAAGGATAGTTTTACCAGATGATCTCATATTTTTCATATGTGTGTATATTTGAATTCCCAACAAGTTTTCCAAAGGAAGTTTTCATTTTCGTCACACAAAAAATCCATTTTTCATTTTCCGAGTGCCGAAAGTAGGGTCTTTTTGTGAAGAATCTACCAAATATTTGATGTCAATTTGAACCAATCCATTTTTGTATTATACTAGACCATATTATATTAACAATTGACCAAAGTTTCCATGTAAAATGTTTCCTATACACCTCTGCTGAAAAAGACAAATTGCCGCCGATTCAGCTGGAACGAAGTGAAATTTGAACTACAAGTATTTGATAGTTTGCTCTTTATTTTTTCAAAAAATCATTTCTAGGTGCACAAGTACTCATTTCATCAGAGATCTACCAAGAGGTTTGCAAGATTCCGCCCCTATCTATCACCGGCCATGCCCCCCTCCCCCGTTTTGACCGCATTTTGAAATCGGTGCTTAAACAATTAAAAAAAATCAAAAAAATAGAAAACCTTCGCGTTGCATCCTAATTTATGTCCTAGTAACCATAAAAACCAACAAACTTGGAATAATGCAAATCTATTAAAAAAGTCTACTCAAAATGGGCTATCGAGTATGAAGGTTCATGGCTTTCAAGCCAAATGACCAAAGTTATAGCTCATTTCAAATGATAGTTTCCCCAAATGATCTCATATTTTGCATATGTGTGTATATTTGAATGCCCAACAAGTTTGCCAAAGGAAGCTTTCATTTTCGTCACACAAAAAATCCATTTTTCATTTTCCGAGTGCCGAAAGTAGGGTCTTTTTGTGAAGAATCTACCAAATATTTGATGTCAATTTGAACCAATCCATTTTTGTATTATACTAGACCATATTATATTAACAATTGACCAAAGTTTCCATGTAAAATGTTTCCTATACACCTCTGCTGAAAAAGACAAATTGCCGCCGATTCAGCTCGAACGAGGTGAAATTTGAACTACAAGTATTTGATAGTTTGCTCTTTATTTTTTCAAAAAATCATTTCTAGGTGCACAAGTACTCATTTCATCAGAGATCTACCAAGAGGTTTGCAAGATTCCGCCCCTATCTATCACCGGCCATGCCCCCCTCCCCCGTTTTGACCGCATTTTGAAATCGGTGCTTAAACAATTAAAAAAAATCAAAAAAATAGAAAACCTTCGCGTTGCATCCTAATTTATGTCCTAGTAACCATAAAAACCAACAAACTTGGAATAATGCATATCTATTAAAAAAGTCTACTCAAAATGGGCTATCGAGTATGAAGGTTCATGGCTTTCAAGCCAAATGACCAAAGTTATAGCTCATTTCAAATGATAGTTTCCCCAAATGATCTCATATTTTGCATATGTGTGTATATTTGAATGCCCAACAAGTTTGCCAAAGGAAGCTTTCATTTTCGTCGCACGAAAAATCCATTTTTCATTTTCCGAGTGCCGAAAGTAGGGTCTTTTTGTGAAGAATCTACCAAATATTTGATGTCAATTTGAACCAATCCATTTTTGTATTATACTAGACCATATTATATTAACAATTGACCAAAGTTTCCATGTAAAATGTTTCCTATACACCTCTGCTGAAAAAGACAAATTGCCGCCGATTCAGCTCGAACGAGGTGAAATTTGAACTACAAGTATTTGATAGTTTGCTCTTTATTTTTTCAAAAAATCATTTCTAGGTGCACAAGTACTCATTTCATCAGAGATCTACCAAGAGGTTTGCAAGATTCCGCCCCTATCTATCACCGGCCATGCCCCCCTCCCCCGTTTTGACCGCATTTTGAAATCGGTGCTTAAACAATTAAAAAAAATCAAAAAAATAGAAAACCTTCGCGTTGCATCCTAATTTATGTCCTAGTAACCATAAAAACCAACAAACTTGGAATAATGCATATCTATTAAAAAAGTCTACTCAAAATGGGCTATCGAGTATGAAGGTTCATGGCTTTCAAGCCAAATGACCAAAGTTATAGCTCATTTCAAATGATAGTTTCCCCAAATGATCTCATATTTTGCATATGTGTGTATATTTGAATGCCCAACAAGTTTGCCAAAGGAAGCTTTCATTTTCGTCACACAAAAAATCCATTTTTCATTTTCCGAGTGCCGAAAGTAGGGTCTTTTTGTGAAGAATCTACCAAATATTTGATGTCAATTTGAACCAATCCATTTTTGTATTATACTAGACCATATTATATTAACAATTGACCAAAGTTTCCATGTAAAATGTTTCCTATACACCTCTGCTGAAAAAGACAAATTGCCGCCGATTCAGCTCGAACGAGGTGAAATTTGAACTACAAGTATTTGATAGTTTGCTCTTTATTTTTTCAAAAAATCATTTCTAGGTGCACAAGTACTCATTTCATCAGAGATCTACCAAGAGGTTTGCAAGATTCCGCCCCTATCTATCACCGGCCATGCCCCCCTCCCCCGTTTTGACCGCATTTTGAAATCGGTGCTTAAACAATTAAAAAAAATCAAAAAAATAGAAAACCTTCGCGTTGCATCCTAATTTATGTCCTAGTAACCATAAAAACCAACAAACTTGGAATAATGCAAATCTATTAAAAAAGTCTACTCAAAATGGGCTATCGAGTATGAAGGTTCATGGCTTTCAAGCCAAATGACCAAAGTTATAGCTCATTTCAAATGATAGTTTCCCCAAATGATCACATATTTTGCATATGTGTGTATATTTGAATGCCCAACAAGTTTGCCAAAGGAAGCTTTCATTTTCGTCGCACGAAAAATCCATTTTTCATTTTCCGAGTGCCGAAAGTAGGGTCTTTTTGTGAAGAATCTACCAAATATTTGATGTCAATTTGAACCAATCCATTTTTGTATTATACTAGACCATATTATATTAACAATTGACCAAAGTTTCCATGTAAAATGTTTCCTATACACCTCTGCTGAATAAGACAAATTGCCGCCGATTCAGGTGGAACGGGGTGAAATTTGAACTACAAGTATTTGATAGTTTGCTCTTTATTTTTTCAAAAAATCATTTCTAGGTGCACAAGTACTCATTTCATCAGAGATATACCAAGAGGTTTGCAAGATTCCACCCTAGCTATCACCGACCATGCCCCCCTCCCCCGTTTTGACCGCATTTTAAAATCGGTGCTTAAACAATTCAAAAAAAATAAAAAAAATAGAAAACCTTCGCGTTGCGTCCTAATTTATGTCCTAGTAACCATAAAAACCAACAAACTTGGAATAATGCAAATCTATTAAAAAAGTCTACTCAAAATGGGCTATCGAGTATGAAGGTTCATGGCTTTTAAGCCAAATGGCCAAAGTCATAGCTCATTTCAAATGATAGTTTCCCCAAAGGATCTCATATTTTGCATATGTGTGTATATTTGAATGCCCAACAAGTTTGCCAAAGGAAGCTTTCATTTTCGTCGCATGAAAATTCCATTTTTCATTTTCCGAGTGCCGAAAGTAGGGTCTTTTTGTGAAGAATCTACCAAATATTTGATGTCAATTTGAACCAATCCATTTTTGTATTATACTATACCATATTATATTAACAATTGACCAAAGTTTCCATGTAAAATGTTTCCTATACACCTCTGCTGAAAAAGACAAATTGTCGCCGATTCAATTGGAACGAGGTGAAATTTGAACTACAAGTATTTGATAGTTTGCTCTTTATTTTTTCAAAAAATCATTTCTAGGTGCACAAGTACTCATTTCATCAGAGATCTACCAAGAGGTTTGCAAGATTCCACCCCTAGCTATCACCGACCATGCCCCCCCTCCCCCGTTTTGACCGCATTTTGAAATCGGTGCTTAAACAATTCAAAAAAAATCAAAAAAATAGAAAACCTTCGCGTTGCATCCTAATTTATGTCCTAGTAACCATAAAAACCAACAAACTTGGAATAATGCAAATCTATTAAAAAAGTCTACTCAAAATGGGCTATCGAGTATGAAGGTTCATGGCTTTCAAGCCAAATGGCCAAAGTTATAGCTCATTTCAAATGATAGTTTCCCCAAATGATCACATATTTTGCATATGTGTGTATATTTGAATGCCAACAAGTTTGCCAAAGGAAGTTTTCATTTTCGTCGCACGAAAAATCCATTTTTCATTTTTCAAGTGCCGAAAGTAGGGTCTTTTTGTGAAGAATCTACCAAATATTTGATGTCAATTTGAACCAATCCATTTTTGTATTATACCAGACCATATTATATTAACAATTGACCAAAGTTTCCATGTAAAATGTTTCCTATACACCTCTGCTGAATAAGACAAATTGCCGCCGATTCAGGTGGAACGGGGTGAAATTTGAACTACAAGTATTTGATAGTTTGCTCTTTATTTTTTCAAAAAATCGTTTCTAAGTGCACAAGTACTCATTTCATCAGAGATTTACCAAGAGGTTTGCAAGATTCCACCCCTAGCTATCACCGGCCATGCCCCCCTCCCCCGTTTTGACCGCATTTTGAAATCGGTGCTTAAACAATTCAAAAGAAAATCAAAAAAATAGAAAACCTTCACGTTGCATCCTAATTTATGTCCTAGTAACCATAAAAACCAACAAACTTGGAATAATGCAAATCCATGAAGGTATGAATTACTTGTGATTTTTATAAACTATAAGGACTTATTTGCAAAAGTACATTATGTCGCATTTTTAACATATCCAAAAACAGAAACAAAGTGAATATTCATAATCTATGGAAAATTCTACCCCAAATTGATATATAATTTGCATATGTTTAAATTTAGATAACTCAAAATGAATATTTTAAAAACATTAAATTAAAATAATAATTGAAAAAATGTTGCCGACGGTATAACCGTCGGCATAGCTCTAGCGCCGTTAGTCGGCAGGCAGACCACGAGCCACGTGGCATATATACCGACGGGTATAGATATGCCGAAGGCCTGGGTCATCTTTGCCGACGGCCAAAGATATGCCGACGGCCACCGTCGGCATATCTATAGCTAAGCCGACGTATTTTTGTTGCCGAGGGTAAAATGGAAGCCGTCGGCTTAGCTTCAGATATGCCTACGGTGGCCGTCGGCATATCTTCGGCCGTCGGCAACTACAGATTTTGGTGTAGTGATTGTGCCGACTGGCACAGAGACCCACGTAAGACATACGTGCTTTGAAAAAACTACCTTTATTAGTAAGCTAATATTAAGCCTTGTGTGATTAAGAAAATGGAGATGCTTTGTTTGCGCCTACCTCGCGTGACCTATGCACCTTGCGTGTGTAAGCTTACAGCTTCAAGCCCTGGTGTGAGAGATCAGAGGAGGATTAAGACAATTAGATAGCAGTTAATGTAGACGTATTTTATGGTGGAGCAACTCAAATAAGTACATCACAAAGCAGGGAAATAAATATTTAAACCAAAATAAAAAATTGAAATAGAAGATCTGCAAAAAATAAAAAAAATATACCTGCAGGGAAGAAAAATAGAGCAAGAAACAGCAAGTACATAACACTCAAGAGAGGGAATTAATGAAACAGGGCCAGAGGATGCGTTCAAGTAGGAATTTCACCCACTGTTATAAAGAGATGGCTGCCGCTATTGAGTCCATCAGTACTATTAGCACCTGAAACAAAGACCATCAGGTATAACAAATTTATTCTGTGATCCATTGTTTGAGAGATAACACAAAAAGATGAATGGACACCTAAGATGCACATATTCAAAGAAACCCAACCGGTAACTTTCGTTTTTTCATTATTTGAAACAGTAAAGTGAAGAGATCAATTAGTATGGCGTGTGGGGCCAGTAGAATGAAGCGTGTCGATGCCACGATGACATCCACTAAAAGTAAGTCACCAATTTCAATTTTCTGGAAAGGAGTTTTTTTATCTTAGCTCTACAGTCAGCTTAAGACTTGGTTAAAATGATTAAATTGCTATACTGTTTTTGTGATTAAGTAGGGCAGTCAGAAAACTATATACGGGAACGGCCTGAAGAGTCAAGAAGAAATAAATCCAAAGTAAAGAATGGCATGCAGTTATCATTTTTTATATTGAATATTGTACTATTATGTAAATAAAATATCATAGGAAGAAGCCAAACAAAAACATTCTCACCTATAGGGAAAAATTGTTTTGAACAACATTCAGAAACCATAACTTTAAAGGCACTATTTTTTCTATTAATTTATCAAGCTCAACGGCTCATATAGATAGTGTAATGATCATCAAGACATAAAACATTGATTCTTACCTACTCATGTGACTGAAACTTGACATTTAGAACAGAGTGTGCTAAATGTTTTATTCAAGCGTAGGATCCATCAAATTTTGAAAGCAAGTAGCTGCAGTAGAAGCATAAAGAGTTATCCTTCAGTCTTGAAAAGGAGCAACCTAAGAACAATACCTTGGAATGCACCATCTGCCATCCAAGGCAGTTTTTCCGCATGATGTGGCCTCAATATCAGAGAATTGTATCAAAGCCTATAAGACAGAAAAACGAACACAGTTTCATACAAAATCTACCAGGCCAATGGAAAAGGAAATCATGCTGCTTGTTCTTGAAGAGATGAGTCGGCATGTAGGAGTCGAAGGGATAATCAGATGAGAACTGTAATTGAATGAATACAAGTAAAATCATTACCTGTTAACCAGAAGCCTTCTCAAAGTTTGCTTCTTGTGAACATATCCAACATCGAGCAAAACCTAGGTAATCAAAGTGCAGTTTTCAATTTGACAAATGCAATAATGTGGTAAAATCAAATGGATGCATTTAGATAATTGGAAAGACAAATACACTTAAGATCCAGTTATTTTTGGGTGAATGGCTGCAATAATAAACTGCCCCTACCAAGTGACAGGCCAACCTCAAAATTTATTTTAAAAGATTAGGACTATGTTTTCAGTTGAAATAGATTCGTTCTTTTTCTGCCAACCTATAAATTCTCAGCAACTCATTAAAAGGACAACCAGATCTCTATCCTGTCGCCATAGTGTGCAACCACCTTTCAAAAATTAAGTAAACGGAAGTCACTTTCTAAACGCCACTCTTCGTGAAGTAAATCTGAGCATGTCAAATCTTCATTCATAGCTACTGCTTGGGAGGAATTAGACACAGTACATATTCTGTCCGTGCTAACATCTACTATTAGATCTTTAAATCAGACGTCATGTTTCTATTTTATAAATTAAAAATAATAACCTCTCTACAACAGAGAAAAACATGCATATAGGTAGCTGAATTACCTCACAAATCCATTAGCAAGATAGTAGCAAAATCTTGACCTCCTCCCAGTTCTTGTTGCTTTGTTCACAATCCGACAAACAACTGCTTCCCGCCCAAATTTGCCCTGATGTTTGCAAAAATTATGAGTATTGGATAAATAGCCAAATGAACAAATAATTTACCAAACCATTTTTTTGTTATAAGCTAGCTGAAGTATAGGCTCATACAATCAACATGATAAACAATCAAGACGGCGTACACTGGCTAGGAAGGATGAACCGAGTTGGGAAAGAAGTAGAAAGAGAGGGGGGCACATGGTCTCCTCTCCCCTGCGGCTTGCCCTCCTCGCCGGCCTCCTCCTTCCCCTTGAGGGCACCTGCTCGCCCCCTGCTGCTTTCCTTGCTCACCGGACTCCTCCTTACCCCTGAGGATTGGTGGCTATTAGCGGCCGAATCTGGATAAAAGAGGCAACGTGAAGGCGGGTAAGCAGGCGAGAGCACGACTGCCCTCCTCATCTCCTATATTCTTCCCCGAGACCCTCCTCTTGCTAATGCCGCCACCCCCCTCCTCTGCAGTAGCTTCTCCTGTTCCCCATACCGGCACCATTCCTCTCCTTTCTCAGATCGAGGGCCGTCGGCGAGGGAGTGGCGCACAAGGAAGAAGAGGAGAGGGGACCGAAAGCAGGGGATAGGAGGCGGCGGCGGCGACTCTCTGCTCCACCACACCACCGGCCTCTTGGCCGGCCCCTGCCTGGTTTGCCTGCAGGTTGCGGCCATCGTCGGTGAAGATCTCCAGAACGCACGTTACCCTTGGATCCAGCGGGACTGTAACAGGAGATGAGAGGAGGTGGTCGAGGCGACCGGAGAGATGGCGGCGGCGGCACATGAGAGGAGACGACGGGTCGTGGGGAGGAGAGAGATGCGGAGAGGACGTGTGGCTCGGGACAGGGATTGGTCCTCTCGATACTCATAAAAAAAGCAGGCGCATCACCGGAAATTCGCTTTGGCACCCGGGTGCATATGCACCTGGGATGTGAAAAACATATTTGAAAATGTCAAAAAAATCTAAAATAAAATTTCGCGGATATATCTTCATATTTTATGTGTTCACAGAGTCGTTTCACCAGAAAACGATATATTTTGTGCCTTATGTAAAAAAGATAAAAAAAGTGTCGTGAAAAGTCTTATTTTAGTACGGAGTACCAAATTTTGTCTTTTTTATACAAGAAACAAAAATTGTCGGTTTTTCATGAAACGACTTTGTGAACATATAACATGTTAAGATCTACGCACAAACATGTTTCATAATTTTTTTTTGACATTTCAAAATATGTGTAAACTGTATTTTAAATAAAGGGTGCATATGCACCCAGGAGCCAAAACACCACTCTCGCGCATCACCCCGTAAATTCTGTTTCACCTAGCATATCACCCAACACATGCAAGCTACCATAAAGAGGTCCACCGGTCATCAGCAAAGCGCAAATTACAGAGTAGTAATTAACGTGTCGTTAATCCGGGTGCCAGCATAGTAAAAAGGACTGTTCATTGCACATCAGATGGCTGAGAATCAAAGCGCGAGCACAATGCCCTTCTATGCCTGGGTATCCCATGTCCGTTTACTAGTTGGATGAGAGAATTTCTAGCTCTAGTAGCAATTCCTACTTGCCAGCAATCCAAGCTACACTAGTTCTATACACTAGATATAAACATCATGATAAAGTATAAAGGTTATTGTTTGAAAGTAATACGATTAGGGAAACTCTTTCTGCGCAAGCATCAACTCCTAAAATACTACTCCCTAAAAAATAGACTTAAAATACTATTGTTTGTGCGAAACACACTTTAACTAATACTCAATGCCCCTTAATTTAAATCCTAAATAGCGAGCTAAAAAGTACCCTCACCAACTCTAAATATTGGTCCAAATCGCACCAACTCACAGAACCACCTCAGTATGTGAAATTTGGGTAGGAAGTCTTTTCTTTTACAACCCCCGATGATCGCCATCACAATTCACCGCCACTATCCACTATCCACCCTCAGGGAATTTTGTTGACTGTGGCGCCCTCAGATTGGGTTTTTAGTGAAACAACCCCCAAAAAAGAACCCCCAAAAAATACTACTTTTAGCATATATGGTCCACCTTTTATTCTCAGAAAGCACCTAGGAGTGCTAGAGCTCGCTCTTCACGAAGAGCCCGCTTCTCTTCTCTATTCTCTTCTCTCTCATCCAACACAGCAAAAATATAGTATTTTAATCTTTATAGTCTGCTGACTGTACCTTATTGTACTTGCTTTAAGCGGGTTCTTGATGAAGAGGCAGCTCTAGCACGTGTTTCTAGGTACTTTATGAGAATGAAAGATGAACCATGTATCATAAAAGTAATACACTTATCTAACTTACTATTATACTAGTTGACTATAAGATAAAATATAGATGACATATCAATGGCTTATAGCCAGCAGATGGCTATACTATTAACCGTGTTCTTGTCAGTTGTCACTGGTGGGTGGTCCGTTGTTGATGACAGACGTTCAGCTGTGGTTTGTACCTTCCATGGATGGAGCAGTACGGACCATGAAATGGTTTATGCTCTCTCCTCCTGTCTTGGAGCAAATAGCACCGGTGATAACTATAAAATGAAAAACATATACAAATTACAAATGATTATTAACTTGACAATAGATAATTGAATTATCCAAGTACATACTTCATCTACCTCTCACCCAAGCTGTTAAATGGGTGACCATACTCATGTCTTAATTTCTATTTAGATGAATTACAAATTAAAAAAAATAGTACATCTAGTGAGATTCAGTTTTTTCTCGCGCTTTTATGCAACTGCGTTTGGCTTCCTAGTATCTTCTGTGTGCATGATCCACACTAGGAAATTGTAAACCGGTACCTTTCTGTTGCTGTCAGACTTACTCGCTGTGCTCTGCCCTATCAAGAATCATGCCCGTTGTGTACTAAATAGCGAGAAACCATTGTCCAGTAACTGATTGGCCATGTATTTTCTGTTGAGGTCTGGTTAATTCAATGAGCCGCGAGGGATCGGAACTGTGCATCCTGCCTCTCCAGGCGACCACAGGCACCAATCCTTCGGCATCTCGTCGACGTGCCAGCATGCGCACAACGTTTGTAGAAATTGTGCATCCAACGGGCACAATCTTGTAGTTCACAGAGGAGCAAGAAGTTTTGTACTGTCTTCAAATCACTTTTCCTAATGCTTCCTATTCTTATTATGATCTGAGCACTGATACATTAGTTGATATTACTTGATAATGACTATAGATCGTGCGCTCATTGCTCTCGTTCTCTCAAAGAGCACTACTCTTAGCAAGAAAAGGGAACTGGCAGGCCTAACAATTTTCCAATGTCTTTCATACAACATGGGAACCCGTTATATATGGGAAGCAACGTGCAGTTAACAAAAAGCACGTGCCAAAGCTGAATCTAGATAAATTCACTTCAAATGTGTGTTTTCATTTATAACTTTATCTGAAGAGAAATAACTGCATGGTCACTCATTTAACAGCTTAGGTGAGATAGGAGAAACACATATACTTGGACAGTTCAATTATTTATTGTCAAGTTAATAATCATCTTTCTCCCGATCTCCCTATTGCTATTTTGGAAACAGCAAAACAAGTTAAGAAATTTAGAATATACGGTGAGTGGATTTAGTGGAGGAAAACGGAAAAAAAATGTGTAGCTTAAAGCAAAGGGAGATTCTTTGACCCTCGCAGAGATACTTGAAATGAATTGTGTAGAGATACTTTGCAGCAAAGTTAGTCAACAACCTTAACCATAAGAAAGCATGGTAATTTGTCAGTTTCAACATGCAATATTCTAGATGTAATCGTAACTTAAAAATAACATAAACTCAACTATCAACAAAATTCTAAAATAAAACACGAACGCAAAAACGGGAAATGAAGTAAAAAAAATCGGAAGATTGGCGATTGCGAGGGCAGTGCGGGTACAATGGTGCTGGAGGGGGTGGGGTTGGTGCGGCGTCATGCGAAGGTTCATGCATTCACAAACTAACAAAGAGGATGGGCCAGGTTCTATGGGGATGCTTCGGAAGAAAAAAAAGCTAGTCTAAGGGCGCCACGGTCAACCGCGTGACCGGAGTGTGACTGGTGGTGTCGATCCGCTGGGGTTGCAAACAAAAAGTCGTTCCACCCGAATTTCATAGATTGTTGTCATGTTTTGGGTTGGTTTAATTTGATCCTATATTTGGCCTCAGAGATGGTGTGCTTTTTGGCTTGCCCCAATAATTATTTAGAATTTGAATTAAGGGGTATTGATTATTATACTATTAGTGTGTGTTAGCTCTCAGAAATGTAGTATATTTTAGGAGTGTTGTTTTTCGGAAGTAGTATTCTAGGAGTTGATGTTCTCTAGAAATCGGTTAGGGTTTCCCTAAGCTTTTTATTTTCTCACGGCTATCATTATATATACTTTTTCGCATTTGTAGTGTGTACACATATATGCCCATATCAGCCTGTATAGAACCAGTGTACCGTTGTTTGCTGCGAAGACGGTTGATAGAGCTAGAAGTTCCTTTATTTCTGAGAAGTTGTTAATTAAGGATATGCGCTTCTATTTATTATGGGAGGAATATAATTACAAGAAGTTGTTCAAGAATATAATTACAAGATTAGGTTATAACTCTTGGTAGACAACCGATCCATGTAGAATTCTAGTCCCTCCGTGGATCGTTCAGGTTATCTTAGGTCTCATCTATCAACAAATATTTGTTGGTTCCGCTCAATTAAACCAGATAGCAACATGCGCACATCCAAGAACTGATTAGGGACCAGCTATCACGCTGGTCGAGCTGCAGAAGGATAGTCACCCGTGGTCGCTTCAAGGGCAGCCTGCACAACTCGGATCCATCAAATGGCATTTAATTAACCACACCCAATGAGCCAACAAGTTTCTGAACAACGTTATCTAGCTTGATGAAGCAGACCAGGATGAGCAAGTCTGATAGTCATCAGTCGATCGAGGAGTCCAGTCCTGGGAAAGACTATGTAGTTGAGGACTGGAGCGAGAAATGTTTCATCTTCTTCTACTCACATTCCTAATGCTTCCCATTCTTATTGTGATCTCACCACGTAATTGGTACTTGGTAGTGCCGATTAACATGTGCTCATTGCTCTCCTCTTAAATATCACTAGTCTTAGCAAGAGAAGGGCATTAACAGGCTTAACCATTTTCAAGTGTTCATCATACGTACAACATGGAAGACCCAGTTATATACGGGGAAGCAAGGTGTAGCTTCATAAAAGCACATGACAAAGATGAATATAATTAAATGCACTTCAACCGTATTTCAAAATAAAATTTTATCTAAAAAGAAAGACATGCATGGTCACTCATTTAAGGGCTTGGTTGAGATAGGTGAAATACGTACTTTGATAGTTCAAGTATCCATCGTGAAGTTAACTATCTATTTTCTTGTGATCTCTTTTTTTGCTAGTTTCAATACAATAAAACAAGGTAAAAAATAAGAACACTTATTGAGAGAACTTGGCAGAGGGAAAATATATAGACAGAAAATATGTAGCTGAAAGCAAAGTGAGTTTCTTTGACCCTCACGCAAATGCTTGCAATGAAACGTGCAGACCTTCTTGGCACCAAAGTTACTCAAGAAATCTCAACAACATTAAACATAAGAAAACATCGAAACACGATAATTTGTTACTTGAGACAAAGAATTTTCTATATGTAATCATAACCTCAAAATTATATAAACTAAACTCTCAAAGAATCATAACTTGACACGTATGCAAAAAGTGGAAAAGATCTACAAAGACCAGGGGTACATTTATTTATGTTCATTGTCATTATTTTGTTGCTTTTCTCTATTTGAAGTGCATTTAGTTAGAATCAACTAACTTTTCCACGTATTTTTATGATACTGCAACTTGCTTCTCATATATAATCGGCTCTTCCATATTGTATGATCAATACTCAAATACTTACAGGCCTGGCAGTTCCCTTTTCTTGCCAAGGGTAGTGTTATTTGATAGAAGGAGAACAATGAGCACACGTCGATTGGCACTACCAACTAATACCTCAGTGGTCAGATGAAAATAAGATTGGGAAGCATTAGGAATGTGATTTGAAGCCACATAGTACATCCTGGTCCTCTGAACTACAACATCTGTGCCTAGATCGCTTATGTCCCTCTATGGTCTGCCTCACGAAAACATCGTGCCCAATATATGTGCACGGTATCTACAAACCATAGTCCAGCTGCTGGTCAACTGTGTGTTCGTTTGTGAGTTGAGCTGCAAGCGACGGATCTAAATGCACTTTGAAGTGATGGATCAGAGTTGAGCTGCAAGCGACGGCGTGCTACTGTCCTGGTGGAGCTCGATCCCTGATCAGTGCATGAAGGGTCTGATCAATCTACATAGCTTTTCCTTTCTACATCTCGCAAATATTGACACATACCTTTTCCGTTTTAGTTGGTTCGATCAATCAAGTCATGTCGTCTTTGGATGCTCCCTCGTTTAACGCGCTGAATTGAGCGAATTGAGTGTGTAAGATGTAGGTATGTAAAGTAGTATGTATAGTGAGGAAAATTTAAATAAACCTCCGGCCATGGCCCAACTCCGTCGTCGGAGAACATGCTCTCCTGGGACATCCCTCCTACTCATCGGCATGGCATTGACACGGTACCTCAACCCCAAGTTCGTCCAACAGGGGGTTCTACGCGCACGCAATGCTGCAGGCCCTATTGACGTCTGGTTTCACAGCAAAGATCGTGATGGGTGTTACCGCTGCAGGATGACTAGCAAGCTCCACCATGGAAGAAGCTCGCGAGGGGGCCGATTCTTCCAAAATAGGTCAAAAGAACTAGCCCTTACATGTGTGTCCAATCAGCCAGTTTTACTGTTTTCGCGTGCTCATGAGATGATACGTGTTTTGCACTATTGGTTAGGCTCAATTTCGATGATTTTTGTGAGTTGTACAAAATGTACTAAGTTGTAATCCGAGAACAATATGTGGTGCTTTTCAGTAAATACCTCATATAATGCGATAGACAGGGCCGGGCCAGCAAAATCAGGGGCCCTGTGCCAAATTAGAAAATAGGGCCCTATCTCAAATACTATTGTGGCAAAATCACTGAATCAGAACTTAAAGCTCTTCCAGATCTTGGGAAAAATCATAGCATTGCACAGTTTCCAAATATTCCAAAGAACCTTGTTATCATGATTGTGACACATAATTACTGGAGAATCATCTGAACATACATTCCAAATTTGCTAAAATAATAATTAGAAAACGATAACAAGAACCATACTGAATCTACTGAATAAATATACACATCACATTTATTATTCTTCTAGTATTGCATGTGTAAGCGGAGACTCTATATTTTGTAGCCACTTCGTGCTATTCTGTCTGCAATTTCTAATCCAGATAATCACAGTCTCTCCACCCCCAAATTTTCCAGAACAATATTGAGCAAAATTGAACAAAAGACATGCACACAAAATTATTATAGATCGTAGCTCTTCCAGCAAGGGTGGAAACAACACAATTATACTAACGAAGTGCAATTTCTAGTCCAGATGATCACAGTCTCTCCACCCCCAAAATTTCTAGAACAATATTGAGCAAAATTCAAAAAAAGACATGCACACAAAATTATTATAGATCGTAGCTCTTCCAGCAAGGGTGAAAACAACACAATTATACTAACGAACTGCACAAAAACCAGACGCGGAACTTGAGGAGCGAGGCCGCTGCGGCCACCCGAAGGGATGGCGGGGTAGATAATTAGGGGATTCGAGGAGGCGGGCGTACCTGGAGAGCAAGATGTCTGTGAGAGAGTAAGGTGGTGCAGAAGGCGGAAGGCTTACCCTTCCCGTCTACTCCCGTTCCGGCGTCAGGAAGGGCAGAAGGGAGGAAGCAGCCGCCGGCGGACGCCCATCAGAACTTCATAGCCGCCAGCCGCCAGGAGGGCAGGAGGGCAGGAAGCCAGGAATGTCGATATCGATTAGAGATTCCTTGGCCCTGACCTTGTTCAATTTACAAGTAACATACTACTACACAGGGCTTTTCTCAATATACATATAGCGTGTTAAATCACAGGGCAAGCTACTTACACATAGACCAAGCTGATGAAGGATTAGCAAAATGGGGGCCCTAAAAATTTAGGCCCAGTGCTAGCCGCACCTGTCGCACACCCCTTGGCCCGGGCCTGGCGATAGAGAAGGGGAGTAGGTTGTTTATAGGTGGGCCTTATGTCCAGTGATGGAGACAGGGGGGAGAGCATGGGCCTCCACCCTCCCCCCAATGATTTTGCGGACACATATTTGCAATGTAATAAGCGATAGAATGGCTTGTACAAACGTATATGGCCCCCTGCAGCCCCTGACAAGTACTCCCTGCAGGGCGGGGGCGTTGGCAACACCTCGAAGGCTTCGCTTTGATGGTTCAGCGGGTACCCACCATGTCGTAGATGACCTTGCGGAGCTCGTGCTCATTGGTGGTCGCAGACAGATCCTCCCGTACCACGGCCATAGCGGTGGTGACGGGGGCCGTGGTGGAGGCGACAGGTAGACACTGGCGTTCGGCTGCGAGGTCGTCACCTCTAGCAGGTCCATGAGGCCCGACCACTTCTTGGCCTCCTCGTGCTCCGAATCCTCAAGGGTCTACTTGTAGGCCACCTCCTCGTTGTAGTTTGCGGGCACGTAAGGTGGCAGCGGCGACGACGGGGAGCGCTCGAACTTCAGAACCGGCGGCGGCGACCTCCGATCCAGAGGTCCTAACGCGTTGGCAGCGAGGGAGGTGACAATGTCGTCCTCACCACCCTCCGCGGTGGCATGGGGAAGCGTGGGCTGCCGCCACGGTCAGTGGTGGCACCGACACCCTCACCGGGCTAAGGTGCCAGACGTGGGGAGCTTCACGTTGAAACATGGTATCGGTATGCAATTGTGGCAGTACGAAATGGCGTCCTCCGTTCCCACCCTCACGCGGTTGCTCCGATCGCGGGGGAGGCGAACCGCTAAATAGCAGGACTAGCTGTTGTGCGACAGGGCAGGCGATGTTTTTGGGTTTTGGGGAGCGAAGTGGACGATGGGGAGTGGGGGTGGGGACTGGTGGGGGCGGTGGTACTTTTAAATAGGTCGTTGTCAATGCCGCGTGGAGGAGGCCAGCCGACCCTATGCGGCTTCCACGTGAGTCCGGGGTGGACAAGCGCGGACTAGTGGGCGATCCGCCTTCTTTTGCCGGGAACCCATTTACACCCCAAATTTGATCCGCAAATGGATCTTGGCGGACGGAAAAATGCACCAAAATGGAATGCAATCGGTTTGCGTCGCGTCGTTGACCCTCGTTTTTAGACGCGGCGACCCAAACTGACTGGAGATTTCGGTGGCTCCATTGAAGTTGCCCTAGGTTGTACGTGGTTTGTGGACTTACTTTGCTGCGGAGAATATTTACACATTTCATTTGAAGCATCTCTGCGAGGGTCAAAGAATCTATTTTTGCTTTCAGTTGCATACTTTTATGATCCTTCTATTTTCTTCCACCAAATTTGCTCACCAAATGTACTTATATTCTACTTCGTTTTATTGTTTCTAAACTAGCAAAAAAGAGATCTGCAGAAAGATGATCATTAACTTGACGATGTAGAATTGAACTATCCAAGTAGTACGTACTTCACCTACCTCTCACCCAAGCCATTAAATGAATGACCATTCTCATGTCTTAACTTTGGTTGGAAAAAATAAATAAATTCAAAGTACATTTGATGTGCATTAAGTTGGATTTAACTTTGTCACGTGCTTTTGTGCAACTGCACCTTGCTCCCCATATATAATCGGTTCTTCCACGTTGTATGATCAACACTAGAAAGTTTTAAGCTTGCCAATACCCTTCTCTTGCTAAGAGTAGTGCTATTTGAAAGAAGCAGAGCAATGAGCACACGTCGATTGGCATTACCAACTAATGTCTCTGTGTGGTGAGATCACAATAAGAATGAGAAGCATTTGGAATGCGACTTGAAGAAGATATAGAGCTTCTCGGCTGGACTAGAAGATCTTTCCCTGAACTTTACCTCTCGATCATAGATGCATGACTGTCAGACATGCTCGCCGTGCCCTGCCTCACCAAGAATCATGCCCGTTGAGTACACAACAACGAGAAACTATTGTCCGGCAACAGGTTCGCTGCCCTGCGATGGAAAAGAATTGTGTAGCCTGCCCCTGCAAGCAACCACACGCAATCCTTCTGCAGCTCGATGTGCCAGCATGTCCCTGGTCAGTTTATGAAAGGTTTCAGTGCGTTTGATGTGCGCACGTCAGTATCTAGCTGGAGTGAAACCAACAAATCGTTGACGATACATGAGTTCTAAGATAACCTCCACTACCTCAAAAGGAACTGAAACTTTGCGTGAAGTAGTTGTGTCTTTTTTTGTTTTGCGTGAAGAGTTATAACCTAGCTTAGCCTTGTGTTTTCGGTGGCGTGGTTTGCCACAGCCTTGGCTGGTACTTCGCTCAACATCATGTAATTATATTGATCGCCTTAATAAAATTACATCCTTAAATGGGCACGCAGATCCCCAACTGGTTCTTGGAAATAACGGAATTTCTAGCTCTAGTAGCAGTTTTGAGTTAGCAGCCAACGAAGACTCTGTTCAATACAGGCCGATGTGAGCATATATGTATACACAAAATATATGACCGAGTATAAATTTAACCGTATGAAAGAAATACGCTTGGGGAAAATCTAATCGATCTATAGAAAACATCAACTCCGAAAATACTACTCCCTAAATTAAAACAACATTTTTAAAATACTACAGTTTTTGAGAGCTAACAAAATTTAACTAATGGTATAATAATCAATACCCCTTAATTCAAATACTAATTAATTATTGGGGCGAGCCAAAAAAAACCTCTCCAACTCCAAATATTGGACCAAATTAAGCCAACCCAAAAAAAACACCAATCTATGAAATTTGGGTGGGAGTACTTTTTGTTTGCAAAGCCACCTTGCGTCTTCCAATGCTAGCGATCTTGATCGTGAATACGCGACGAACGCTACAAGCGCGGATAGATTTCTGGCGTGGAAGGATTTGGGGAGGGGGGCAGGTTATCGGGAGCGAGCGTTTTTGGTGTCTGGACTCTCGCAAAGCTCCCTTTACAGGAAAAATACAATGCCACGATGTATGACAAAACTTGTCCAAACAACATAATCCGAACCTTTACTGGAAATTTGAAGGTCCGGAGATGCCCTCACCAGTAGTTTGTAGCATGACTAGATAACACATAGTTTAGTCATTGAACGTGTTCGATTATCATGTCTGGTTAGGCTCTTATATTTCTTTACGGAGGGAGTACATACTAGCTAGCTCGTCCTCTCCTTTAGAATGGATTTGAATAATAGAAAATTTCCAGCACATCCATGATTATCATGTCTGGTTAGTCCCTTGCCTTTATTTCCCTGTGCCAACAGCATGGTCTCATGTGCATATATATGTTTGTGTCACACTAGTCATTCACAACTGAAGCAATTACTACGCTACTACTGTGCACACATTGCTTTGCTTTATTTTTTGTACCTTCATAGACAGAGCAGTATGGGCCATGAAATGGTGTAGTCTCTATGCATGCCTTGGCTTCTCCTGATGACTTGGATCAAATAGGATAATTGTGTGGAAATTTTGGTGACCCGCATGGGCGATAAATAAAATGAAAAGATATACAAATAAAAATTATTATCAACTTGACTACAAAGAATCGAAATATCCAAGTACGTACTGCTTCACCTACCTCTCACCCAAGCCGTTAAATGAGTGACCATGTTCATGTCTTAATTTCTATTCAGATATATTATACACTGAAATAATTTGAAGTGCATTTATTTAGATTCAGGTTTTTCACGTGCCTTTCGGCAACACCTTCTCCATATATAACTGGCACTTCCATGTTATTGGATCCAAACTAGAAAATTGTTAGGTTTGTCAATACCCTTCTCTTCCTAAGAGTAGTTCATCTCAGAGATGCAGAGCAATGAGCACACGATCGAATGGCATTACAAAATACCAACTAACGTCTCAGTGTGGTAAGATCAAAATAAGAATGGGAAGCATTAGGAATGTGGCTTGAAGCAGATACAAGAATCAAAGCACCTGCTCCCAACTACTAGATCTTTGCTGAAACAACACTTCTCACTCTCGCTGTCAACTACAAGATCTTCGTGGAGACTGCACTCCTCGATCATCGGTGGATAACTATGGGACTTGCTTATCGAGGTTCGCTCACCGAGCATTAGGCCCTATGTGTACACTATAGCGCAATAACGTTGCCAGCAACTAGTTAGTTGTGTGTTCTGTTGCGAGATCTGGTTAATTCAATTCCCCACGATAAATTTGAATTGCTCAGCCTGCCACTGCAAGCGACCATAGCGGCCTCTTCTTGAGAAGTTGGACGCACCAGCAGATCCCAGGTCAGTTCATGAAGGGTTTTAGTGCGTTGGATATGTGCACGTTGCTATCTGTTGGAGCGGAACCAATATATTATTTTTGATAAACCATAGATGAGATCTAAGATGACCGCTATGGTCGGTAGATAGACTGGAATTCTGCGTGATGTGGTTGTCTAGCAAGAGTTATAACCTAGCCATTTGATTTCGATGGGGTGGTTCACCATAGCATTTACCGGCACTTCGATGAACTTCTTGTAATTCTGTTTCAGAATTTAATATATAGACGTGCAGATCTCCAAAAAAATCAAAAATAAAGGAATTTTTAGCTCTAGTACTAGGTGTGAAAAATTCAATGAAGAATGGGTTTTGTTACACCCTCCTATGCATATTACTTGTCTTCAAATGAGTGTACCTAACAACTTGTCTTGAAATGGATGTATCTAGTGTTAGATAAATCCATTTCAAAACAAGTAATATGAATCGGAGGAAGTAGCTCAAAATGATGTATCAAGGTGCTGAGTTAACAGCAAACAAAAAGCTGCATTGGGTTTATACCGTAGTGTATACACTAATAACATGACAGAGTATAAAGTATACCATTTGAAAGTAATAAGCTTAGGCAAACACTCTAATAGACCCCAAGAAAACATCAACAATTAAAAGACTATTCCCTACAAGAGATTCTTCTACGCCGCTACCTTCTTGAAGGCATCATCGTGGAGAAGCTTCACACCACTATCAGCTACCTCCGGGGGAAACCCTAGATCATTTGATCGGCTGATGACGGCGCTCTTGTGTCGTTCTCCCCTAGAGGGCGTCAGTTTTGAAGGTGTGCATTGGCTCGAGAGAGCAGTGAACGGTTTCAGCAATGGAGCAACGTTTCATGTCACACATCGATGACGTGGAGTCTTGGCAGCGTGGCGCTGCAGGGTCTCGATGACACTGCGTGACGATGGACGCGTGAAGAGAGGTGGCGTCGTCTGCCGCTATGTTGGCCCCGATGGTAGGCCTGACAAGGCTGATGCCTCAGATCTGCTCTGAAGATGGACGGTGGAGGATGGCAGCGACGACCTTTGCAGCGTGCGCATGCAGTGCTCGTTACGAATGTGTCGTACCGGTGTGTGACCCAGATCTGGCATTGACTTGGTTGGGCATCCGGCTTTAGATGCAGGATTTTGATGTGATGTCTGGGCATGCGCCTTAGACTATCTCCACTCTTTCACCAAGAGGATAGAGGTAGCGACATTTATTGTTAAGATGGTGGCTTCATACTCATTGATGTATTACTTTGTAAGGTTTGATGACTAATCAATAAAATGGTCGTATGCATCGCCCTGATGATGCAGAGGCCAGGGGTCATCCTCTTTTTCAAAATAAAAACTAGTCATTCACTACAAAAAAAATCGGTATGGAGGATGTAGTACGCTACTAGTGTGCACACATTGCTTTGCTTCGTTTTTCGTTTGTTTGTACCTTTTTCATAGACAGAGATGCGATCGGCCAACAGAGAACGGAGATCAGCGACTGGAGTTTCCGGCAGCAATTTTGGGCTGTAAGGCAACTCCAAAGGCTCGTTCCAAAGGCGCATGGTGTGCAGAACATGAGATGAGCGGCAGCAACCCTGACAGCCCTGAGATTCTGTTGTTTGATTCAATGCATAGTCCAATTCAGTATGTGCAGTGTTCATGTGTTTCTTGGTGCGTACAGTCAATAATCAGGCTTATGAGTTATGTTGTCCCTTGAAGATCTAAGGTAATCATGTGCTCGGTCCATCTAAAAATTTAACTAGACTAGATGGCAACGTATAAACTCAAACTGAATCAAACTGCAGCCAAAGAACAAAACGCTTTGGTTGAGCACACGCTCCTTCCTGGAGATCCACGAGGGACGATTTACCTATTTCGATGCGTCATATATGTACGCTTCTAATACCGGACCAAAGTACCCTCGAGGAGAAAAATAAACCGGATGAAACTGTCCATAATACCCAGTAAGTAAATAAACGGTTGATATGTATCAGTAGTTCAGTACTACTATCTCTCTCTCTCTCTCTCTCGACAATAGTAAATTGCACTGTAAAAATCATTTCTATTAAGAAATATTATAAACTGATTTTATTTTGTGGTTGATAAACTGAAATGATTTGAAGTGCATTTATTTGGATTCAGGTATGTCACGTGCCTTTATGCAACTGCACCTTTGCTTCCCCATATATAACCGGCTCTTCCTTGTTGTAGGATCCACACTTGGAAATTGTTAGGTTTTCCAGTACCATTGTCTTGCTAAGAGTAGTGCTATTTGAGAGAGCAGAGCAATGCGCACGCGTCGAATGGCATTACAAAACACCAACTAATGTCTCAGTGTGGTGAGATGAGAATAAGAATGGGAAGCTTTAGGAACGTAATTAGTAGAAGCCTCTCAGTTACTCTTGGATCGCTTATGTGTTTCTGTTGTGTGCCTCACAAAGCATGGTGCCCCTTGTTTGCGCACTCTATTGAAACCATTGTTCAGCTGCCGGTCGGCTATATGTTCTTTCGTGAGGTGTGGTTCGATGCACTGCGATGCATGGCCCAGAATCGTGCAATGTGCCCCTGTTCCGGTGGAGAGCGAGTCTTTGGTTAACTCAATGAGGGGTCTGATCAGAGCAGAACCGACAAGTTCTTAAGAACATATCATGATATTGTAAAATGTTCACGAATTTAGAAAACTGCTCACGAATTTATAATTTGTTCATGCAATTATAAAAAATCTTCATAATATATAGAATATTTTTCTGACATTTTAAAAAAAAATTCTCCATATCGCTTAGAAAATGATCACATGTTTAAAAAATGTTTATAAAAAATTAAAAAAATGTTCAAACCATTTAATATAATATTCATTAAATGTATAAATGCTTGTACACTGAAACTGGGATGATTTAAAAGGTTCGTTGAATCGACAAGGAGAAATATGGAAAAAAATAGAAAAACAAAATATGAAAGGAAAATAATAAAGAAAAACATAAATGAAATTTTAAAAATTGGCTGATCTTTCCCAAAACCATACGCATTCTACAAAAGTTCACCTTTTTATTCTAAGAAATACATACTTCAAATCATTTTAGGAAAATATCACTTTATTGATTGACTGCGACATTCATTGGGATATTTACAGGATCATGAGGATTACCAAAGCTAGACATGACGACCCAGACCAATCTGTAAAGAAAAAATAAAACCTAGCTAAGCTATGGGACTCAAAGTTATTGTTTCTACTTGTAAAATTAAAAGAACATAAATCAAAATCTAAACTACGAGAAATTAATTTCTCTGATTATAGAACCATTTCGGACTCCTCCTCCACCTTCATTTTCTTTCACCACCGAGAGACATGCTGATAGAACTACATGGCCGACCTATAAAGCCGGGTGCATGGACGCGAGTATGTCTGACCTATAACAAGACATACTGCAGCCTCATCCTCAGGAGTCGGTAGTGGGTCGGCGGAATGGAGACATGTGGTCGTCAAGACATCATGCTAATGTCATACTCGCTCTAGTACAAAGGCTAAGATAATTATTTTGGAACGGAGGAAGTACTAAACTTTGCTTTTTTTTAATTCATTACTTCTACTTATCAATATATTTAAAAAACATAAATTTATTCAACATCATGGATTAAAAAATTGTTAACACAATATAGAAAATGTTTGTACTTTTTAAAATGTTGATTGTTTTCAACAAATGTTCATGACCACGATTTTGTTTCCTACATTTCAATAAAATTGTATGTGAAATTTTGAAATAGAATGTAAAATATTTTGTGTGTTATAAAAAAATGAGACATTTTAAAAATGTAACAAAATGTTTATGCAATGTAAAGAAGTATTCATGTAGTTCTAGAAAAATTATTTTCCCTCCAATTTTATATATAAGGCCACTTCAATTTTGAATAATAACTTTACCAAAAAAATATGAGTCACATGCCATAAGAAGTATATAATTGGATGCACATTTCACAGAATTTCTTGTGATATAGTTTTGTGCATATTTTCTTGAGTACAATTTGTAAATCAAAGTTTGGCAGGAAAAACGAAGTATCCTTGTATAAAAATGAATGTAATATAATTCAATTTTTTTTGACATTTTTGGAAAAATGTTGACTATGTACTAAAATAAATATCTACATCGTGTATTTTTTAAAAGTAGACATTTGTTAAGAATAAAACCAATGATAAACTGCAAATAAAAAAAGAAATCAAAGAAAATAAAAAAAATGAAAGGACTTGTCCCTTGTAGTGGTGGGTGGTGAGTTGTTGGCGACATATGACAGCCATCTCATGTGAAGTTGCTTTGCTTGGGTTCCATTTATTTGTACCTTTCATAGACACAGCAGTATCGATCGTCCTTTTGCTGCTCCTCCCCAAATTTGATTGGATAGGACAATTGTGTGGAAATTTCCATCATCTACATGGGCGATAACTAAAATGAAAACATATACAAGTTGGAAGGATTATTAACTTGACGATTAACGGAGACGCACGCGTCCGCCTAGGTTCCACGCAGCCTCCGCCAGCTCCCTCGCACGCGGCCGCTTCCTCTCGCCTCCCGCCGCCGCTACTGATGATTCGCCTCGTCTTCTGTGGCCTTAGGGCCATGGTGACGCAGTAGATCTCGATTATTGTCGGTGGGAGGGCATCGTTTTTAGATGTTTCCTCTAATTTTTTTTAGGGTTTTTGTGTTGTGCAGAAAGATGAGATGGTGGTGGATTTCTGAAGATGAAATAAAGGTCTCCCCGCCTATTCCCCATCCCGGTGGTGTTTTTAGCATCATCGATGGGCGTGTGGAGGTGTGTCTTCGGCAGATTTATCCTTGGTGGATTTGCTCGAAGCTCGTCATAGTTCGTCTGCGTTTGTGCGTCTTCAGTTTTGATCCTTCCGATCTACGCTACTCTTCAACGGCGGCGGTTGCTGTTCTGGTGCGTTGGTCCTACGTGGCCTTAGCACGACGACTTCCCGACTGTCTACTACAACAAGTTTTTCCCAACTCCGGCGAGGGAGGGGCGATGATGGCGGCGCGCCTTCGGCTCGCTTCAGTGCTTGTAGTCGTCGCTAGGTGGTCTATGAGTCTAAATGTAATTTTTATTATTTTTAGTATTCATTGTACTACCATGTTTGAAGATAAATAGATCGGAAGTTTTCTTCGCAAAAAAAAAACTTGACGACAGAGAATTGAACTATACAAATACGTACTTCACCTACCTCTCACCCAAGGCATTAAATGAGTGACCATGCTCATGTCCTAAATTCTATTCAGATGAATTAAAAACTGAAAGCATTTGAAGTGCATTTAGTTAGATTCAGGTATGTCACTTGCCTTTATGCAATTGCACCTTGCTTCCCCGTATATAACTGGCTCTTCTGTGTTGTATGATCTACACTACAAAATTGTTAAGCTTTCTAGGACCCTTCTCTTGCTTGGAGTAGTGCCATCGGAGAGAAGCCGAGCAATGAGCACATCCCTATTGGGAAGTAGAGCAATACCACCCTTATATATACTACAAAGTATCAACTAACGTCTTAGTCCACTGAAACTACAATAAAAATGGGAAGCATTAGGAATGTGAGTTGAATAGCAGATATGGAACCATTAGCTCGCCTGCTGGACTATAAGACCTTTGCCTGGGCATTAGTCCTTGATTATCGTCTGACAGATGCCAGGCTTGCTCGCCATGCTCTTCCTCATCAAGCATCATCTCCTTTGTGTACACAGTAGGGAGAAATAATTATTCAACAACTGGTTCGCCATATGTTCTCTGGTGAGGTGTGGTTAATTCCACACCCTGCGACAGGTTCTAATTGTTCAACCTGCCCTACGACCAAGAACTGTGTCCTCAATCAGATGGACGCGTGCTAGCAAGTCCCAAGTTAGTTCATGAAGATTTTCATGTGTTTGATGTCCCGTACTGGACCCATCCCACCCCCACTAACATACCCGCAGTGCCCTCGTCATCTTTATTTAACATGAAATATATTTCCTTGTGAACAAATAAGCTATCATGGTGCATAGTTTCTTTACTTATTACCCCCTTTTTGAGACTATGTTGTGTAATGATTATTTTGATGGTTAATTGTATGTTATTTTGAAGTTAAAATTACATCCAGAAAATTCTAGTCCGGAAGTGAATAATTATCATGTTTCACGTTTCTTACGTTTAAGGTGATTGAGGTTGGTTGAGTTACATTGATGCGAAGAAGATCTACACATTTCATTTCAAGCATTTTTGTGAGGGTTGAAGTTTCTCGCTTTGCCATCTGGTATAGTTGGTAAGCTATCATAGAAACAAAGAAGTATCTCGCTTTGCCTTCAACTACATATTTTTCGTCTATTTCCTCCTCTAAATTCGCTCATCAAATCTTTTTGTTGTCTACCTCTATCTTTTTTTGTTTCTAAACTAGAAAAATAATTATGAACTTGATGATGGAGATATGAACAATCCAAGTACGTATTTCACTTACCTCTCACCCAAGCCGTTAAATCAATCACCATGCTCTTCTCTTAATTTATTTTGAGAAAATATACAAATTGAAATACATATGATGTGCATTTAGTTGGGTTTAGCTTTCTCACATGCTTTAATGAAATTGGACGTAGCTTTCCATATATAACCGATTCTTCCATGTTGTATGATGACCACTAGAAAATTCTTCAGCTTGTCACTTCCCTTCTCTATCTATGAGTAGTGCTATTTGAGATAAGGAGAGCAGTGAGCACACATCGATAGACACTACCAAGGACCAACTAATGTGTCAGTGTTGTCATCACAATAAGAATGGGAAGCATTGGGAATATGAGTTTAAGCAGGATCCTCATGTGCACTACAAGATCCTTGCCCTTGATTTCTCTCCTTGACCGTCTGTCGACTGTTATGCACTTTAGTTAGATTCGAGGTTTTTCATGTGCTTTTATGCAACTGCACCTTTCTTCCCCGTATATAACTGGCACTTCTATGTTGTATAATCTACAATAAATAATTGTTAAGATTGCTAGTACCCTTATCTAGCTAAGTGTAGTGCTATCTGAGAGAAGAGCATTGAGCACAAGCCGATTGGCACTGCAAAGTACCAACAAATGTCCCGGTGCATTGAGATTATAAAGCAGAGGTAAAAGATTTAGCTCCCCTACTGGACTACAAGATCTTTGCTTGGATATTACTCCTCGACCATCGATGGACGATAGTAAGAATTGCTTGCCGTGCTCTTCCTAAATGACCATTATGTCAGTTGTGTATCATGAAAATTAAATCTCTCGCTAAATTGCCGCTATATCTGCCCAGACGACTCACCGCTACGCTATTTGCCACCGCGAAGTTATCCCTTCTAGACAACTTCAAAATGAACAAAGACCTCTAGAAATTATCTCTTCAATCTGAAACATTACCGCTATTTGCCGTGATTGCCCACCATGGAAATCGATATAGCTTTTCAGGGATGCTTCCGCGAAGTCACTTCTCCCGCAATCATAATCTTTGTTGTATGTACACAATAGGAAGAACTCACTACTTAACATTTGGTTGGTTCTGTGTTCTCTCATGGGGTGTGCTTAATTCAATGCCCTGCGACGGATTCAAAATTTTCAGCCTTCCCCTACAAGAGGCTTGGAGAAAAAGCCAAATGCAATCAAAAAGTTAGAAAAACTATACGAAAGATGTTATTATAATCCCAAATTTATGACATGACAACCTACAACATGATATTATAATTCTCAACATCCATGATAGCAAAATACAACGGATAAGCAAGGCAAGTAATTGATGTGTTGTTTAGCCAGAAACAAGATTGCACCAAATATTTCATTTTTCTACAACTCCATGAAATTTATGTAATTTATCATACATATATAAATATAAACTGCATTTGAAAGGAATACCAACCTGGGTAATAGCAAGGACGGTCGATCAGAGATACTCCCTCCGTTCCTTGATATAAGGTGACTAAGGTTTTTGCATGAATATTAACACACACGTATAATGCTACAATTGGACTGATCTGCGCCTAGAAAAAATTGAGAGAAAATAGTTCGAATCAACCAATAATAGGAAAGAGACCCTTCGTTCTATCTCTTTCCGTGGGTATATTTGCCTAGACAGATTGTATAACACAATTTTGCCAAAAGTTTGTATCAAGGAATGGAGGGAGTATATTTTATGGATGATCTCCTGGTCTCTAAGCATCTCTAACTGAACCAGGCTATTTTGGCCCGTATACATTTGTGATAACTTGAGGCTTTCAATCCATATGTCGACACATGCAACGTACAATTTCATACATTTCGTCATTCATACATAGTTAATTTATTAATAAAAATTTATAAATGATTAAGTAGAAAAAAATCAAACTACAAGATAATTTTGATGATCCCCTCGTTGGAGGTGCCAGCTTCGAGTTCATCTGCGGAGGCGAGGTAAATGTGGTAATTTCCTTGTCATCTTTGGCGGTGATGATTTCATTCAAATCCTGTAAGCAGAGGAAACATTCACGATAGTTCGTCATCCATATACTTAAGGATCGCACGATTCTCTGTCACTATGCCGAGGTCGACACTGAGTCTTCGATGACGGTAGTGTATGCTCTCAATCTTCGATTTGTGCCTATGCCATGAGGTGTTTCACCTCCGCAATGAACCAACCGACAATTACATCCACCACACCCACCTCGCGGTGATGTGTGGACAAGCACTTGTGGATCCTTGTACCACTGGTTTCTCCGGTCAAGGGTTGACCGTCACACCACGATCGCGGGCATCAGGGATGATGAGTGCCTGGGCAGATGGTTCATTTATTTGTGGGTCCGACATGTATGGTAGACAGTCCGGTCCCGCTTGACGGCACCAAATCCGCCACACATAGGTGTTTGATGTGGGGTGTGTGAGGAAGCTGGATAAATGGACCAACTTCTCCGAATATCTGATATCTGGATGTAGATGATGCACCCCGACACGCCTGAGAATCGTCACCTTTGTTCATTAATGCCATATTCGGCTGTGAAGGTCGTCCTCGACAAGATTTTGATCTCGTCTTAGTCGAACCTTGAAATGGTCGGGGAAGACAGATAACAGGTTGCACCAACAACTGCGTAGCCTCACGAGCGGGTGTCATAGGGGTGCTGCAAGCTCGACACTCCTATACATCAGCGGTGGTCGGCGTATTTGCGATCCTTATCCATTTGTGGCACCGGTGATGCCAGAATGCATAATTATGACACAGCTGGAGGTAGTGGCGGATCCTTATGGCTGAGGGTCCATGGTAGCAAGGCAGGAGAGAGAAAAAAAAGACAAAGCGACCGCACTGGGAAGAAGAAGAAGAAGAAGAATGTTATCTCCGTACCGTGCCGAATGAAAATAAGGAGAGATGGGTGGGTGGTGCAAGGGATCGACGTGGGACATGGGACATGCATGGGGGCGATTGAAAACAATTCCGTAAATAAAACAGTTAGGGGAATAACTATCCATCAGGTGGTGTTAAGGCTATATATCTCTTGCCTACAATGAGATGGTACTTTGTCTCGTGTCTAAGCCAGATGACCCCACCTGATGAAGGTTTCTGGGAAACGGTTGTGAGAAGCTTCTAATATTATTATTATTCTTATGTCTATTTTTTGTTGGTTTTTAATGGGTTTCCTTTTTGGAATTTTTTTGAGTGTATCTTAACATATTTTCTTCTGTTTTTATTTTTTCTATGTGTATTTCCTGTATTGGACTTAAATTTTTTTTCTTTTGGGTTTTTGTTTCCTGTGTTTTTTTTTCAGTGTTTTAAGTTCTTTACTTTTATTTTCTATATACATGTTGACTTTTTTCTATAAACTTTGTTTTTTCGTATACATATGTCCCATTTTTTTATACATCTTAAATATATTTAAATATATGATGATCATATTTTCAAGATACATGTTAACACATTTATCAGACAATTCTTAAACATCTTAAAAATACACCTTGAACATTTTAATGAATGGTATAAACTATTATATATATTATGTAAAAAATATATTATATATTATATTATTATTTTTGAAAATGTCACGGGCATATTTTGGGAATGTGTGAATATTTCTATAAAATATCAAGTTTGTCTTTTGGAATTATATGAAAAAATATATGATTTTTTACATTCTATAATTGCTTTAATTACATAAAAATAGTTTTGAAATACGTGAAGATTTTGCTGAAAGCCCGAATACTCTCTTGAATGGTACACAATTTTTTTTTAGTTACATGAATTTTTCTACATTGTATAAACATTTTAAATAAATGATACAATCATTTTAATAAATGATATAATCTTTTTGAAGATATTGAACATTGTTTCCTTAATGCTATCAACATTTATTAAAGTTCTAAAAACAATTTTTTATAGTGCGTTAACATTTTTCTAATGCGTGGCGAACATTTCGAAAATTAATTTTGAAGTATATATTTTTAAGAATATTTTGTAATATGTAGGAAAGGAAAGGAAATAATGTACATGCCTCTGTAAAGCTCTGCCTCGCCTAAGGAAAACATAATAGTTAGTGACGGACCCATAGGCACCCCTTACAGGTGAGACCCAGCGTGTACCGTCGGAGCAACCGCAGCATGCCACGTATCACATGTCGGACGCATCAATGGGTTCACAAAATTTTGCATGAGTTTTTGTGTTTTTGTTTTGTTTTGGGGATTTGCTTGTTTTTCTAGGTTATTGTTGCCAAAAATGGTTTCCTCAAGTGAAACACATGGTCATAAGAACAATCTATCCTTTTCCGAGATGTGCTTTCGAATATAAAAAACACAGTTGTGCTTCATAGAAAAGAACAGTTGTGCTCCCACATGAAGCACAACTGTGCTTCTAAAAAAATTAAAGAAACACAATTGTGCGTTTCAAAAAATGAAAAGCATGGCTATGCTTTCCCGTGAAGCACAATTATGATGATCTAAACGTTAAAACACATTCTGAGCTTCAACGCGAAGAACAACGGTGATTCCCCAAAAATCAAAAAGCACAGTGTTGTGCTTCCATAAAATAGTGAATGCAGAGTCGTGCTTACAGTTTCTGTTTTTTTCAATGATTTAATCTTTTTTATTTCTTTTTTTCGTTTTTCATTTTTTCATTATCGGGTTTTTCGTGTACATCTTTCAAATAAATAAATAACTAATGCAAATATGTATTGAAGAGCGGACAGCTAATGAGTTTCACTTATTGAACAAGGTTTATGGTCGGTCTGTGACCCCTGGATACCGAATGCGTCCTTGAGGTGATCTTGTAGTTCTCCTACAGGTAGACTCATACACGTAGGCTTGGAATTGTTAGTAACCTTCTCAAACAATGTTGATCGAAACGTCAATGAAACAGAGTTGAGAAGAGACAACATAAATAGATAACCTAGGCTTCAATATGATGGATTTTTTCCATTTTACCCCTTCACTGTGGCATAGTAGTACAATTAGATAACATCAAGAGACAGCAACGTCCTTTTTAATCAGTCGCGTTGTGTATCACAATCCTGGTAATTTTCGCGTGCTTTGCTTGGTGGAAAAACTTTAATGTAAGACTTTAATATGTTCAAAGGTTATAAAAAAACTCGGTGGAAAAAACTGAACAACCGAAGCCACTCGTTGTTTTGCTTGGTTTTTCGTTTGTTTGCACCTTTCATAGATCATGGAATGGTTTAGTCTCTCTGTTTCCCTTCATTGCTTCTCCTAACTTGAATGGAATATGATAATTGTGTGGAAATTTCCGTCACCAGCATGGAATATAAATAAACTAAATATATATATATATATATATAAATAAAACATGATTATTTACTTGATGATAGAGAAGTAAACTATCAAAGTACGTACTTCACCTACCTCTAATCCAAACCATTAAATGAGTGACCATGCTCATGTCTTAATTTCTGTTCTCATAAATTACAAATTGAAATAGTTTGAACTAAATTTAGTTAGATCAAGGTGTGTCACGTGCTTTTATGCAACTGGAGCTTGCTTCCTCGTATATAAATAACCGGCTCTTCCGCGTTGTATAATCCACACCAGAAAAGTGTTCAGCTTGCCAGTACCTTTCTCTTTCTAAGAGTAGTGCCAACTGAGAGAAGCAGAGCAATGAGCACATGTCGATTGACACTATCAAGTACTAACGATTAACTCGGTTTGGTGAGACCATCATAAGATTAGGAATGTGTGTCGAAGCCAATACAAAAAGTACAGCTCCTCCGTTGGACTACAAGATCTTTGCCTGGACTTTACTCCTCGACCATTGTTGAACGATTTTTATACTTGCTCACTGTGCTCTGACTCACCAAGCATCATGTCCGCTGTGTACACATCAAGGAGAAACCATTGTTCAGCAACTGGATGAATGTGTTTTTTCTCGCGAGGCGTGGTTAATTCAGGACCCTGCAACAGATCAGAATTATGCAGCATGCTCCTGCAACCGACCACAAACACATGTCCTCGAACAACTCAGCGTGCTAGAGAGTCCATGGTCAGTTCATGAAGGGTTTCAGTGTGTTGAATATGCGAATGTTGCTATCTGCTTCGAGCGGAACCAACAAATCATTCTCGATCAGTGAGATCTCAGATATCCCCAATGATCTTGCGAAGGACTGGATTTTTGTGTGATGCGATTGTCTAGCAAAAATTATAACCTAGCCTTGTGTTTTCGTTGCCTACACTTTGATAAAATTCTTATAATTATATTTCTCTCCTTAATACATAGATACGCTGATCCCCAATAGGTTCTTAGATTTAAGGGAATTTCTAGCTGTAGTAGGAGTTTTGACTTAGCAGCAAGACAAGCTACTGCTTCTATACAGAATGATGTTAGAACTACACCGAAAAAGGCTCGCACCTCGCTTTATAGATAAAGCACAAACCAACATATAAACCATCAGATAACGTGACATCACACCATAACACAGGGCAAGATACATGAGTGTTAATGGAAGAGATCGACACCATGCATGCACGCCGGTCTGAGTGCTCCAAGGCGGTGCCTTCAAGAAGGAAATGATAACGGAGCTCCTCCATCGCCCGATCCGAAGATCAAGGTTTCCCCCGAAGCAGCGGAAGGGTGAAGAGGAGCCTCTACGACACCAACTTCAGGAAGGAAACAACACCCATAGGCGACGCCACCATCGCTCTGGCCAAGCCAGAGAGGGTTTTCACCCACAACAAGTCCTCATGACCTCTGATAGACCTCCGACCATCCAGCCTTGTCCACCATGCCGCCCACATGACCATGGTAGCTAGGTAGCCAGCCGCCACCCGAATTGCGAACTCCGTCCATCAGCGTCGTGCCTCCCACCTCCAGGGCCACCAGCCCGGCATCCACGACCCCCACTCCTACCCTACTAGGGCTAGAACCAAGACAACCAAATAGGCAGGCAGAAAGGCATCGCCTTCCCCATCGTTGGATGTCCCTCAAGGCCTAGCGCGCCCCTCCCGGGCCGACGCATAGGGAAATGGCCTACCCTTTGATCCATCCGACACGAGCGGTGAGTGGAGGCCGAGAAGGAGGATCAATCACTACTATTGTGCCGCCGCTCCACTAGCTGAACGTGATGGTGAAGTCGCCCGCCCGTCCCGCCCAGTGACCTGATCTGGACGCTGCTGCTGACCCAACAGACGCAAGAATTGCGACCCCTACCATCTAAAGCAGTCGAAGCCGCCCAGCACTGCCCAAGGCCCGAGCCACGCAAGGACGCCGCCGGCCAGATCAGTTGGAGCTCCTTCACCGGCAAGCCTCCTCTGGTGCACCACTACCAACCTCACCACTCTACGCTCGATCGCATTGTCGGCGCCCAGTGTCCGCACCGCGCTCTGGCCCGGAGGAGCCATTCCACGCCGACTCCACCGCACAGGGGAAGAAGGATCCCCTCGCCGACGTGTCTAGTCAGGCTTTGCCTGTGAGGGAGAAGGGGTCGGGGTGCTGGTGGCGGCGAATCTAGGATTCCCCCCCCCCCATCGTCGCGCGGGGAAGACCTGAAAGGGGAGGGGAGATAATTAACACACACACACACACTTGCTTTAGGGAGCACAGATAGGAGCATGTACTGACGTACCGTCGAGGGAGCAGTCAAGCCTTGTGTGAGCACCCACGAGCCTATAAATAGCCGGCTCCTCGTGTGAGCACGTGTACCAGCACACACCACATAATGTGCTAGAACATTTCGAATGGCAATATGGCATGTTGGTGCACGGTTAGAAAAGAGTACACTAGATAAATAATTCCACAACATTCGTTTGAAATAGGAAGCATCAGGATTTTGCGTCACACAATTCACCTTCAACAAACTCCGTGCAGTAATGTTATTGAATTGGACATCGTAGCTGGCTACCATGGCTTCAAAGTCAGCAAATCTTGGTGTATTCATTGTGTTAGATTGATCTCTTCCCGTGAGGGTCTAAAGACACGAACGGACCCTTAGATTCGCGCCCTGATCGGGGGCGCCCAACCCCTTATGGTTGGTGGGCCCCTGTCACACTGCGTATATAAAGAGGTGGGGGCCGGCTGCACAAGGTACGAGGTTCACCTGCGCCGCACACCCCACCAACACACCAAACCCGATCTAGGTTTTGCGCAGCAGTGACGGGAAGCTCCGCCGCCACCACTGCCCACTCCGTCCCGTCGTCGTCCTCACCATGGCCGACACCTCGAGCTCCTTCAGCAGCAAGGGACAAGGTAATTCCTCCATCCCTCCGTCTCCAATCCCGATCTGGACATGGATACACATACACACAGATAATACCCGGATTGCATCTACCCTAGTCGATCCACGTGATCTAACAATGGTATTAGAGCTGCCTAGGTGTAGATTTTTTCGGTACAAAGGAAAGAAATTTGAGAACCCCAAATCACAGAAAGGGGGCAAAGAAAATCTCACCGGAGCAGGGCCTTGGCCTCGCCGGAAAAGAGCGCCGCTGTTGTGGCCGCGCCGTTCCTCTCAATCCTGACGCGCATCGGCATGCCGAGGCGTCGGGAAGAAGAACTCAACCCCAAAAGGGGCAAAGGACACCACCACTGAGCCCATTGACGGCGGCGCGCTCACCGTCGGGTGTTCGCGCACACCGGCAAGGGGGCCAGTGGGAGCGCCGCCGGGTTTTGGTCTCGCACCACCGCGTCGCTGTCTCCGTTTTCGTCCGGGGGGCGAGCTCAGTAGGGGAGGTGGAAAAGCAGAGAAAGAAAGAAGGAGGGGGAGAGGCTCGCCGCGCATGTGTAGATCCGCCGCCGCCGTAGTGTGCCGCCGCTGCCAGGGTGGTCGGCCGCCGGCGAGCGTGCTCGAAAGGGGAGCGGGGAGACGCGCGTGGGCGGACTGCCGCTAGGGTTGCGGGAGGACGAGCCGAGGGGCGGTTTTGTCCCACCGATGCGCACGGGGAGGCGTCGGATATGACGGACGATCCCGATCTCCCTCCAGCCTCCACGCGGGCCAGTGGGCCGGAAAAGAAGAGAGGCCGGGCCAGTAGGCCGAAAGTAAACCGAAAAAAAAGAAGGAGGCGCGCAGGAGAGCGCAGGCCAGCTCGTGGGCTGGAGGAGGCCGGCCACGCCGCCATTCTCTGTTTTTTTTAAAAAAAATTACAGAGGCATTTTAATCTTTTTTTGTCCAGTTTTTTGGACAAATTGCATATGTTTTTTCTATTCAAAATTATCCAACGAAAAAATTTTTAGAAAATAGAAAAGGAAAAGTTTAAAGTTTATAAATTTTTTATTCATGTTTCCGCTGCAAATAGATAAAAGTGCTCTTTTTTCTTTAAGAGTAAAAAGTGAATAAAAGTTAGAATTCTTTAAAAGAGCATGTTAAAGTAATTATAGAGAAAAAAAATTATGTTTCTGTTATTTTATGACCAACGTTATTAATAACATAATCATAATTTAATGTTGTTAATATGTGCATTTATTTCTATTTTTTTGCCCAACGGTGATATAGTTTTAATTGCACCAATAGTTGTATGCCCTAATTTTGACCAACGTTGGATTATTGCATGCAATTGTTGTTATGTTCTCACTTAATTGTGGTTTTCAGGAGGGTTCTACTTGATGAGTTGCATCAAAGAGGTCCCAACCCTCCGTGGTGATAACTACATCGAGTGGAGAAAGAAGGTGGATTTTGCATTTGTCTGTGCTGAGGTTGACTGGGTTGTGGAGACCCCACAGCCGGTCAAACCTACAGAGCCAGTCAGAGATGCTAAGGACACTGATGTAACATGGGAGAAAAAGAAAAGGGACTATGCTCCGTTCGAGATGTCATACACTCTCGAGAACACAAAGTGGCTCACCGCCAATAAGAAATGCATGGCATTTATAAAGAATACAATTGACTCACACATCGTGTGTTCAATTCCAGAGTGTGTTTCCGCAGGGGAGCTCCTTGAAAAGATAAAGAGCCAGTTCACTGGTTCTTCAAAGATTTATGCCACCCAGCTGGTCAAGCAACTGGTGTCTGAAAAGTACACCGGGGGTGGACATGGAATAAGGGAGCACATCCTTCGGATGAGCAATATGGCTGCAAAGTTAAAGCCAATGGATGATGACCTGGAACTTAAGCCAGCACTCATTGTCCATCTGGTCATGGCTTCATTGCCAAAAGAATTTGAAACTTTTGTTGTAAACTAAAACTTCCAGCCAGAGCGGTGGGACATAGAAAAGACCATAGCCATGTGCGTACAAGAGGAGGAAAGAATAAAATCCTCATATGGTGGTTCTCTGAACTATGTGAGGGAAAACAAGAAAAAGAACCAGAACTATGGTTCCCCCTCAAAACCACATGGAAAAGCTCCCATGCCCTATCAGCATCAGCAGAAGTCTTTCCCAGTGGACAAAGACACATGTCTCCACTGTAAGAAGCCTGGGCATTGTAAGAAAGACTGCCCTGATTGGCTAAAGTCCATAATGGCCAAGAAAGGTAATAACATTGTTTCCTTTGTAAATGAATCCTTGTATACACAGTTTTCGAAATCTACTTGGTGGATTGACTCAGATGCAACTGTTCATGTTGCAAATTCATTACAGGGATTCCATTCGACGCGGACTATTCAAAGAAGAGAAAGACGCATTGAAGTTGCGAATGAAGTTCAAGCAGACATTGAAGCTGTCGGCGACGTCTCCTTAGAATTAGCTAATGGCTTCAAGCTTGTTCTTAAAGATGTATTATACGTTCCTTCTTTGCATAGAAACTTGATTAGTGTGTCTCGTTTGGACAGATGTCACTATGAATGCTATTTTGGACATGGCAAATGTGCCATATGGTTTAATAATTCTCATGTGGGTGTTGCTTTCCTTCACAATGAGCTTTATTTGTTATCACTATGTGAAAAAGTGCATTCTGTGTGTAATGTGAATGAGCATGTTTCCGCGTCGAACAAAGAACAAAAGAAAAGAAAGAGAACTCACGACTCATCGAAATTATGGCACTGTCGTTTGGGCCATATTTCGAGGAGGAGAATAGAAAGACTAGTTAAAAATGAAATTCTTCCTCCATTAGAGTTCTCGGACTTAGAACAATGCATAGACTGCATTAAAGGAAAGTATGTGATACAAATAAAAAGGGTGCAAATCGAAGCACAGCAACACTAGAAATAATTCACACTGATATTTGTGGACCATTTCCTGTGAAAAGTGTGGATGGTTATGACTCGTTTATAACATTCACAGATGACTACTCCCGATATGGCTATATTTATCCAATCAAAGAAAGAAATGAACCGTTGGATAAATTTAAGATATTCAAAGCTGAAGTAGAAAATCAACATGATAAAAGAATAAAGATAGGCAGATCTGACCGTGGGGGGGAGTACTACGGTCGGCACACTCCATATGGCCAAGTCCCTGGACCTTTTGCAAGGTTCTTACAGGAGACTCGCATAGTAGCCCAGTACTCAATGCCGGGCGAGCCTCAGCAAAATGGAGTAGCTGAAAGGCGCAACCGTACACTTAAGGATATGGTGCGCAGCATGATGAGTTAATCCACGTTACCATTGGGATTATGGACGGAGGCGCTTAAAACCGCCATTGGCATTCTCAATAGAGTACCAACCAAGTCGGTGCCCAAAACACTGTACGAGTTGTGGACAGGAAGAGTACCCTCCCTACAACACTTTAGGGTGTGGGGGAGCCCAGCTGAGGCCAAAGTATTTAATCCAAATATTGCAAAGTTAGATCCAAAAACAGTGAGTTGCCATTTCATTGGCTATCCTGATAGATCAAAAGGATTTCGTTTCTATTGTCCAGACAGATACACAAAGTTTATAGAAACGAGGCATGCAATCTTCTTAGAGGACGAAATGATGAGGGGGAGCATGGTAGCTCGGAAAATTGATCTTGAGGAGAAGAGGGTGCAAGCACCTAATCCGACGATTCAGGAGTCATTTTTCTCACTACCTGTTGTACCTGCATACACAATCCCCGAGGTTGTGGTGCAAGCACCTGCTGTAACTCCACCCGTGGCAACTATGGGTGAAGATCCGGAACCTGTCCGTCAGGAGCCGGCTGAACCCATCGTTGAGCATGAAAGGGAGGTGCAACAGCCACCTTTAGAAGATGTGCCAGAGAATGAGGCTCTCAGAAGGTCTAAAAGACCTAAAAAGTCAGCTATTTCCTCCGATTATAAAGTTTATAATACAGAAATAGTTCATATGGACAATGATCCCACTTCATATGAAGAAGCCATGAGAAGCCCTCGCTCATCGCAGTGGCAAGAGGCAATGGAAGATGAGATGAAATCGATGAGTTCCAACGATGTTTGGGACTTAGAAAATATTCCTAAAGGAGCCAAAACAGTAGGCTGTAAATGGGTCTACAAAACTAAATATGACTCTAATGGGAATATAGAAAAGTATAAAGCACGACTTGTGGCAAAAGGATTTACACAAAGAGAAGGGATAGATTACAATGAGACTTTTTCTCCAGTCTCATGTAAGGATTCCTTCAGAATCATAATGGCACTAGTTGCACATTTTGATTTAGAGCTACATCAAATGGATGTAAAGACGGCATTTCTAAACGGGGATTTAGAAGAAAATGTTTACATGAAACAACCCAAGGGTTTTATCATGAAAGGCAAGGAAGATATGGGATGCCGCCTAAAGAAATCCATTTATGGATTAAAGCAAGCCTCTAGACAGTGGTATCTAAAGTTTAATGAGACCATTAAAAGATTTGGATTTAAAGAGAATGTTGAGGATAATTGCGTTTATGCAAAGTTTAAGAATGGAAAATATATTTTCCTAATCTTGTATGTGGATGATATCTTGCTTGCAAGCAGTGATGTTAGTCTACTTCAAGAAACAAAGAAGTTCTTATCCTCAAACTTTGACATGAAAGATCTTGGTGAAGCATCATATGTTTTGGGCATAGAAATTCACCGAGATAGGAAAAATGGAGTTCTTGGACTATCACAGAAGGCATATTTAGAAAAGGTTCTTAAAAAGTATAATATGCAGACGAGTAATACCACTCCTGCTCCTATAGTCAAGGGCGACATTTTTGGGAAATTTCAATCTCCCAAGAACCAGTATGAGATCGATCAAATGAAAGGAAAACCATATGCTTCGGCTGTTGGAAGCTTATAGTATGCACAAGTGTGCACTCGCCCTGACTTAGCTTTTGTCACCGGGGTACTCGGTAGATATCAAGAAAATCCAGGCATAGAACACTGGAAGATGGTAAAGAAAGCTTCGCGTTATGTGCAAGGCACAAAAGACCTCATGCTAACATACAAATCTTCTGATTCCCTAGAGATAAAGGGGTATTCAGACGCAGATTTTGCGGGGGATAAAGATGATAGAAAATCCACGTCAGGATACGTCTTTACTCTCGCTGGAGGAGCTATTTCGTGGAAAAGTTCCAAACAGTCAATAGTTGCATCGTCCACGATGTATGCAGAATTTATAGCATGTTATGAGTCCACGGGGCAGGCGATATGGTTAAAGAAATTTATACCCGACTTGAAAGTGGTAGATTGTATTGACAAACCACTAAAGTTATACTGTGACAACCAGCCCGCAGTATTCTATGCTCACAACAACAAGTCGAGTAATGCTACCAAACCAATAGAAATAAAGTATTATGTTGTGAAAGATAAAATCCAGAATCACACTATAAGTCTCGAGCATATAAGGACAAAGGATATGCTTGCGGATCCGCTTACGAAAGGCTTACCACCCAATGTGTTCAAGGAACACTTAGCCGGCATGGGTTTAAGGGAAAGCCTATGATTCCTGGATCATGAGAGACCCAAAAGAAACAGAATTTGTTTCAAAATAGAGAGGTATGTCGTAGTTGTCTGATTCTATCGGCAATTGAGCTGTGACGATGAAACATGCTTTATATACTAATCTGTGATGAAACAAGTAAAGTATAAAGTTAAAAGAAAAGTTGAGATCGAGGGGGAGAATGTTAGATTGATCTCTTCCCGTGAGGGTCTAACGACCCAAACGAACCCTTAGATTCGCGCCCATATCGGGGGCGCCCAACCCCTTATGGTTGGTGGGCCCCTGTCACACTGCGTATATAAAGAGGTGGGGGACGGCTGCACAAGGTACGAGGTTCACCTGCGCCGCACACCCCACCAACACACCAAACCCGATCTAGGTTTTGCGCAGCAGTGACGGGAAGCTCCGCCGCCACCACTGCCCACTCCGTCCCGTCGTCGTCCTCACCATGGCCGACACCTCGAGCTCCTCCAGCAGCAAGGGACAAGGTAATGCCTCCATCCCTCCCTCTCCAATCCCGATCTGGACATGGATACACATACACACAGATAATACCCGGATTGCATTTACCCTAGTCGATCCACGTGATCTAACACATTGCACTCCTTTGGGCAATTAACATGTGCAGGATTGTATGCTTGCATGAGAATTGACGCTTTTCCCGCGTAGCTAGCTTTTATCTCCTTGAGTCACATAGATCGATATAATTGTTAGAGTATGTATTTGAGAGTGTATGTATACGCGCGTGTGTGTCCCCTGCATAGCACAGCACACGCGCTGAGGAGTTTTGACCGCGCAATGGCGCACGTCCTAGATCATGAGCAGGCCACGATCACCGCCAGGCTATGCCTAGAGCGCCCCTGTATAAATGGCCAAGCCCATCGAATAACAAGGACATCTTCTCCCTAATATTCCTCTAACATGGTATCAGACCCCCCCCGATCCTGCTTCCGCATCTATGGCGCACGCCGGTGACGAGGCCGTGGACGCCGTGCCGTTGGCCGATGCGCCCCCGGTCCCTGCTGTTCCACCGGCTGCTGCTCCATCCCCTGCTCCTCTGCCGCTCGCAGCCGCCCCCGCGGCGGTTGTCGCCCCGGTTCCCGGTGCCCTTCCCTCGACCGTGCTTCAAACTGTCGACATTCGTCGGCACGTCCCCGTCACACTTGATCTGCTCGCTGGGAACTACTCCCAATGGCGCCGTCACCTCGACACCGTCGTCGGCATGTTTGGCCTTCGCGACCACGTCAATCGGACCGCCCTGCCGCGCTTCGACGACCCCGACTGGCTGATGGCTGAGCACGTCGTGGTCCATTGGCTCTACACCACCATCTCGCCCGAACTGCTCGACACCGTCATGCAGCCGGAGTACACCGCGCTTGCTGTGTGGACCGCCATCGACGGCATCTTCCGCAACAATCAGCTCGCGCGCGCCGTCTACATCGACGCCGAATACCACGCCGTCGTCCAGGGCGACATGACCATCATGCAGTACTGCACGCGCCTCAAGACCTTCACGGATCAGCTGCGCGATCTCGGGCAGGAGGTCACCGAGCAGCGCCAGGTGTTCCATCTCCTCCGCGGTCTCAATCGGCAGTTCCATGCCGCCATTCCGCACATCACCTCGCAGGTCCCACTCCCCTCCTTCCTCCAGGTCCGCTCCTTCCTGCTGCTGGAGGAACACCGCGCTGAGCAAACCGCGCGCATTCAGACTGCTCATGCTCTGGTCGCCGGGCGCGGCTCTGCCCCACCTGCGCCGGCCGCACCACCTGCTGCCCCTCCCAACAACGGCAACGGCGGCCGTGGCCGCAACCGACGTCGCGGCCGACGCAACGGCGGTGCTCCTGGTGCGCCACCTGCTCCTCGTCCCGGTATGCCTGCTCCGGTCCCCGACGCGAACTCCTGGACCGGGCTTGTCCAGGCCTGGCCTATGGCCTGGCGCGCTCCCGGCTCTGGCGTTCTGGGCCCACGCCCCGGCACACCGCATCAACAAGCTATGTACGCTGCGCCTCACGGCGCTCCCGCCGGCGTCGCGCCCACCTTCGTGCCCGCGCCGGGCTATGGCGCCCCGGGCGCCGGCCCCTCTGCTCCAGCAGCGCCTGCCTGGGACATGGCCTCACTTCAGGCCGCTCTCCACAGCGCCACCGTGGGGGCCTCTTCCTCCAGCTCCGGGCAGGAATGGTACCTCGACTCCGGCGCAGCGGCGCACATGTCTTCGTCCCCCGGTAATCTCTCTTCCGTGCACCCCTCTTCATCCAGTTCTCGCATTATCGTTGGCAGCGGCGAGTGCTTACCGGTCACCCATGTCGGTGCTGGCTCCCTCGTCGCTGGTTCATCCCCCATTCACCTTCGCAACGTGCTCGTCTCCCCCTCTCTCATTAAAAACCTTCTCTCCATCCGCTAGTTGTGTCGTGATAATTCTGTCTCCGTTGAGTTTGACGCTTGTGGTTTTTCTGTCAAGGACCTTCGAACCAAGGAGGTGATCCTCCGCAGTGATTCCGTCGGCGATCTGTACCCAGTGGGCGGCCCGGTTCCAACTCCCGCACCTTTCGCTGGAGTCGCTGACACTGATCTGTGGCATCGGCGTCTCGGCCACCCCGGCTCCACCTCCCTCCGCTACCTCGCTGATCAGCTGCCCCTGGCTTTCCACAAGGACAATCACCATGTCTGCGGTTCCTGCCACTTAGGCAAACACACCCGCTTATCGTTTTCCCTTTCCAATAGTAGCAGCATGTTTCCCTTTCAGTTGTTGCATCTTGATGTATGGACCTCCCCGGTTGTAAGCATATCTGGCTATGAATATTACTTAGTTGTGCTTGATGACTTCACCCACTATGCCTGGTCGTTTCCAATCAAACACAAATCAGAAGTGCACTCTGTTCTTTGCGATTTCTTTGCCTATGTTCAGACCCAGTTTCAGTTGCCCATTCTCGCTCTACAAACTGATAACGGTCGCGAGTTCGACAACTCCGCGACCCGCACCCTTCTCACTCGCCATGGCACCCATCTCCGCCTCTCATGCCCGTACACCAGCCCCCAGAACGGCAAAGCCGAGCGCACCTTGCGCACTCTCAACGATTGCGTTCGGGCGCTCTTGTTCCAGGCAGCCATGCCAGCTCGCTTCTGGGTCGAGGCTCTCTCTACCGGCACCTATCTTCTAAATCGTCGGCCGTGCACCGCCACCGCACCGCGCTCGCCGCACAGCGTTCTTCTTGGGGTCGAACCCGATTACACGCTCTTGCGCGTCTTCGGCTGCCTGTGCTTTCCCAACCTCGCGTCCACCGCTCGCCACAAACTTTCCTCTCGCTCCACCCCTTGCGTGTTTCTTGGCTACCCCTCCGACCACCGCATCTACCGCTGCTTTGATCCTCATACCCGCCGCGTTCTCACCTCTCGCCATGTCGTTTTCCACGAGCACACCTTCCCCTTTGCCGACCAAAACACCACCGCCGCACCGCCGCCTGCGGCCATCCCAACTGATTCACCTGTACTGCGGATCCCCTTTCGCCCACCCACCGTTTCCGCGCGGGTCCTCCCACCTTCAAGCACGGACGTCGGATCCTCATCGCGCGGGCCTCCCTCTTGCGCGCCCTCACTCCGTCCAACGTCCGCCCTTCGCTCCTCATCGAACGGCCTTGATCAGTCTTCTGGAGCCACCTCCTCCGCTGACTCCTCGCAGACCGGTACGCTGACCGCCACGTCGGCTCGCTCTTCCTCCCCGACGAGTCCATCGCCTCCCGCTCCGGTTGCACCTGTGTCTGCCCAGCTTCCTGATCCTCCATCCCCCGTGGTCACGCGCGCGCAGCGCGGCGTCTTCTGCCCGAACCGCCGCTACTTCGACGCCGCGACGGCTACCACCACCTCGCCGGTCTCACCTGTCCCCGCCTCTGTGCGCTCAGCGGTTCGCGATCCCCTCTGGCTCGCGGCTATGCAAGATGAGTACGACGCCCTGGTTCGCAATCGCACCTGGGAGCTCGTTCCCCGGCCCGCCGGCGCCAATTTGATCACTGGAAAATGGGTTTTCAAACACAAGATCAACACCGACGGCTCCCTCGCCCGCTACAAAGCCCGATGGGTGGTCCGAGGATTCCGACAACGCCCCGGAATCGACTACGGCGAGACGTTCTCTCCGGTGGTCAAACCTGCCACGATCCGCACCGTCCTGACGCTGGCCGCTTCCCGTGGCTGGCCCGTGAACCAGCTCGATGTCTCCAACGCCTTTCTGCACGGCGAGCTCGCCGAGGAGGTCTACTGTCTACAACCTGCAGGTTTCGTCGACGCCGGCCGTCCGGACCATGTGTGTCGCCTCTCCAAGTCCCTCTATGGCTTGAAACAGGCGCCGCCCGCTTTGTCTGCTCCATTGGCTTCACGGCGACACGCTCTGACTCGTCGCTCTTCGTCCTGCGGCGCGGCAACAACACGGCGTTCCTCCTCCTTTACGTGGATGACATCATCCTCACCGCGTCCACACCGGCTATACTACGACGCGTCATCGAGCAGCTCACGGCGGAGTTCACCATGAAGGACCTGGGGGCGCTGCATCATTTCCTCGGCATCCGCGTCACGCGCTCTCCCTCGGGTTTCTTCCTCAGCCAGCAGCACTACGCCGATGATGTGCTCGACCGTGCCGGCACGAACACATGCCGTTCGTCTCCGACACCCATCGACAGCAAGAGCAAGCTCCCTGCTGCTGATGGGCCACGTGTCGCCGATCCCTCCGCCTACCGCAGCATCGCCGGTGCCCTCCAGTACCTCACCATCACTCGGCCGGTGCTCGCGTACGCCGTGCAGAAAATCTGCCTCCATATGCATGATCTGCGCGAGTGCCACTTGGCTCTGGTCAAGCGTGTGCTCCGGTACCTGCGCGGGACACTCGACCTCGGCCTTCACCTGCGCGCATCGCCTGCTCTGGACATCCGCGCCTACACAGACGCCGAATGGGCGGGCTTCCCCGACACGCGCCGCTCTACGTCAGGCTTCTGCGTGTACCTTGGTGACTCCCTCGTCTCCTGGTCGTCCAAACGCCAAGCGACGGTCTCACGCTCCAGTGCCGAAGCCGAGTACCGTGGCGTCGCCAACGCCACGGCCGAGTGCATCTGGCTGCGCCAACTGCTGGGTGAGCTCCTCCTTCCAGTTCACAAGGCGACCGTCGTCTACTGCGATAACGTATCTGCAGTCTACCTCTCCGTCAACCCGATTCATCACCGCCGCACCAAGCATGTCGAGCTCGACATCCACTTCGTCCGCGAACGTGTTGCATTGGGGGAATTCCGCGTGTTCCACATCCCGACCCGCCAACAGCTCGCCGACATCATGACCAAGGGGCTGTCGTCTGACGTCTTGTGAACTTGCGTCGCCGCCGCCGACGACACGACTGCGGGGGGAGGGGGGGGGGTGTTAGAGTATGTATTTGAGAGTGTATGTATACGCGCGTGTGTGTCCCCTGTATAGCTCAGCACACGCGCTGAGGAGTTTTGACTGCGTCACCGCGTAGTGGCGCACGTCCTAGATCATGAGCAGGCCACGATCACCGCCAGGCTATGCCTAGAGCGCCCCTGTATAAATGGCCAAGCCCATCGAATAACAAGGACATCTTCTCCCTAATCTTCCTCTAACAATAATTATGGCAGTTTAGTGTTTGTGTTGATGCACTGACCAGGCCCGATGAACACCATTGTAAAATCTTCAGTGATAGCAAGGAAAGCAATCAGCCAATCAAGCACTCATACTTGCACTAGCTAGCCACGAACGACTACTATATAGCCCAGTATATTTGTTTGGTAATATAGTTGCGTACCACTCGTGTTTCTTTTAACTTTATATTGTAAGTGTAGCCCATTAAGAAAACTATAAATATATACGTAGCAGACTAGCTATACCTAGTCGGCTAGACTCCCATACGTTCATATCGTGGAATTAATGGACTTGATCCGACAAATTACCTGTCACATTATTCGTTTCGTTGATTGATTTGAATTAGTCCACAAAGAGGATCGTGTGCGCATGCCAACTTTCTTGCTGGACTCGACGACCATTGCTGCAGCCAATCTAATCTGCTGTGTGTGTGTGTATATATATATATATATATATATATATATAAGAAGGAAGTAGCTATGTTAGTGCGGAACCATGCTATCCATATGGTATTTGATTTCTTTCACCTACCCATTTGGAAACCATCATTTTGTATGATTTACTATAGAGACGCTTCACCGCAACTGGTTGGCTGTGAGTTTCCTCGTGAGGTCTGGTTAATTCAATGTACCGCGAAGATCGGAACTGTACATCCTGCCCCTCCAAACGACCACATGCACCTATCCTTCCGCAGCTCGACAAGCCCGCATGCCCACTCGTCCCCGACCAGCAGGTGGACAATCATTTTTAGAGATTGTGCACACAACGGGCACGATCTTGAAGAGCTTCAAAGAACAACATTTCCTAATGCTTCCTTTTCTTGTTCTGATCTGAGCACTGAGACATTAGTTGGTATTACTGGCAGGCTTAACAAGTTAAGAAAATAAGAATATTTGGTGAGAGATTTGGTCGAGGAAAATGTACAAAAAAATATGTAGCTTAAAGAAAAGGAAGATTCTTCGACCCTCGCAAAGAAATTTGAAATGAATTCTGTTGAGATTCTTTGCAGCAAAGTTACTCAACAACTTTAACCATAAGAAAGCATGAAAATATGATAATTTTTCAGTTTCAACATGGAATATTCTAGATGTAATCATAACCTTAAAATAACATAAATTCAACTATCAACAGAATCGATGCAAAAAGGGGAAATGAAATAAAGAAACAAGGGAACATGACAAGTTCATTCATGTGGAAAGATCGGCGATGGCGAGGGCAGTGCAGATACAATGGTGCAGGAGGGGGTGGGGTTGGTGCGGCCTCATGCGATGGTTCGTACATCGGCAAACTAACAAAGTGGGTGGGCAGGTTCTATGTGGATGCTTCTATAAAAAGGCTAGTCTAAGGGCGCCACAGTCAACCGCGTGACCGGAGTGTGAGGTGGTGGCGATCCGCTGGGGTTGCAAACAAAAAGTCGTTCCACCCGACTTTCATAGATTGATGTCATGTTTGGTGTTAATTCGATCTTATATTTGGTGTCGGAGATGATGTGTTTTTTCGCTTGCCCCAATAATTATTTAGGATTTGAATTAAGGGGTATTGATTATTATACTAGTGTGTTAGCTCTCAGAAACGTAGTATATTTTAGGAGTGTTGTTTTTCGGAAGCACTATTCTAGGAGTTGAAGTTTTCTAGAAATCGATTAGGGTTTCCCTAAGCGTTTTAGTTTTAGACGGCTATCATTATATATACTTCATATTTGTAGCGGGTACACTTATATGCCCATATCAGCCTGTATAGAACTAGTGTAGCTTTGTTTGCTGCGAACACGGTTGATAGAGCTAGAAATTCCTTTATTTACAAGAAGCTGTTTGGGATATGCGGTTCTATTTATTAAGGATGAGAATATAATTACAAAAATTTGATCGAGTGCCCGCAAAGGCTGACACAAACCACGCCAACGAAAACACAAGATTGGGTTATAACTCTAGCTAGACAACCGAGATCCATCATCCATGTAGAATTCTAATCCCTTTGTGGACCGTTCAGGTTATCTTTGATCTCATCTATCAACAATGATTTGTTGCTTCCGCTCAAACCAGATAGCAACCTGGCCCTTCGACAAACCAAATACTATCATGTGCACATCCATCGCATTGAAACCTTTCATGAATGGACAAGCGACCAGCTGTGTCATGCTGAAATGCAGAAGAATAGTCACCCGTGGTCGCTTCAGGGGCAGGCTGGACAATTTCGATCCACCAAATGGCATTTAGTTAACCACACCTGGCGAGAGAACACACATCCAAAGAGACAACCAGTTTCTGAACAACGTTATCTAGCTTTATGAAGCAGATCAAGATGAGCAAGTCTGATAGTCATCCACCGATGATCGAGGAGTACAGTCCGGGGAAAGACTAGGTCGTTGAGCACTGGAGCAAGAAATATTGTATGGGCTTCAACTCACATTCCTAATGCTTCCCATTCTTATTGTGATCTCACCACGTAGTTGGTACTTGGTAGTGCCGATTAACATGTGCTCCTTGCTCTCCTCGAAGATATCACTACTGGTAGCAAGAGAAGGGAACTAGCAGGCCTAATTTTTTTTATAGTTTTCATCATACAACATGGAAGAGCCAGTTATATACGGGGGAAGCAAGGTGTAGTTTCATAAAAGCACGTGACAAAGATGAATCTAATTAAATGCACCTCAACCGTATTTCAAAATAAAATTTTATCTGAAAAGAAAGACATGCATGGTCATTCATTTAACAGCTTGGGTGAGATAGGTGAAATACGTACTTTGATAGTTCAATTATCCATCCTGAAGTTAACAATCTATTTTCTTCTGATCACTTTTTTGCCAGTTTCGAAACAATAAAACAAGATAAAAAATAAGAAGACTTGTTGAGAGAATTTGGCAGAGGAAAAATATATAGACATAAAATATGTAGTTGAAAGCAAAGTGAGTTTCTTTGACCCTCACGCAAATGCTTGAAATGAAACGTTCAGACCTTCTTCGCACCAAAATTACTCAACAAATCTCAACAACATTAAACATAAGAAAACATCAAAACACGATACTTTGTTACTTAAAACAAGGAATTTTCTATATGTAACCATAGCATCAAAACAATATAAACTAAACTGTCAAAAGAATCATAGCTTGACACGTATGCAAAAAGTGGAAAAGACGACGTACAGAAACCAGGGAATATGACAAGTTTGTTCACGCCAACAGACCATTCTTGTCAAACGGCAATGGGGAGGAAAACGTGTGTACGGCCGTGGGGGAGGAGTGAGGCCGGTATGGCTTCACATGAAGGTTCCCATATCGACAACACGGAGAGGGCGGTGCCGGTTTCTGTGTGGATGGTTCAATAAAAGGAGAACTGATTCAAACAAAATGACAAGAAAAATTATGTACTTCACCACAAACATAATTTCCTTGATTGCTCTAACAATTCTAATTAATACTTTCTCCATCTCTTTATGTTCATTGTCATTATTTTGTTGCTTTTCTCTATTGACTCCTCTAACTTGCACATGTTTCTTCTTTGTCTGCTCATGAAGAAATTTAGGCTTTTCTTTCTCGGTAATTTCATCTCCAGAAACTAGAGTACGGACATGTAAGACTTCTCTTGATCAATAGATAAATGCATTTTTCTTTCCAACACCAAAATATGTGACCTTTGTACATAACGTGAAGAAAACAATGAACTCATATTACATTGCAAATCAAGAACAACTCCATAATTAATATTGCACTCACTTTGTCCGTCTCACACTTGTAGAAGGACCATCTAGGGTGCTCTTTCATCTTCGACACCTGGCGTAGCACCAGCTGGCAGCAGCCGTCACACTTAATGGTCGGCAAAGGCCAGCCTGTAGGAATAGAGGATGATAATGCGATGGTAGTCCGATGAGCGAGATCCGAGAGGAGGAAGACATACCGTGAGGAGCTCAGGAGGCGAGGCAGAGTGCTTGATGTGGATGCGTGGTTCAGTTCCCGATGAAATGAGAGGGTGTTGGGGCCGAGCTGCGTCGACTCCTTCGACAGCGGAGACGTGCATATATGCGTCGATTCCGGCAACAGTGATGTCTGATGAGCGAATCAAAGTGGGGATGAAGGGCGAGAGGTGCTATGGGTTGTTGGCAGTGGTTCATGGTGTCGTCTAGGCAAGGTGGGCGGCATTGACATGGATGTCGGTGAGCAGGGGAGAGCGGCGAGCATGGGGAAGATGTTTTTTATTACTTACAACTAATTGCGGCCGCTTATATTTGAGGGTCGGCGAAGATGACACTTATAATGTTGGATGAGTTTGACCAATTAAGGGATTTGTTAGGCCCACTTTAACGACTTAAAATAAAATAAAAAAAACTACTAAGGAATGGGCAAAAAAATGCAATAAACTAGCACAAAAGATATATAAATAAAAATGATTATTAACTTATAGCGGTGAATCGAACTATCCACGTATGTACTTCACCTATCTCACCCAAGCCGTTAATTAAGTGACTGTACATGCCTTTCTATTATGATAAAGTTTTTTTTGCGATAAACGATAAAGTTATATATTGGAATACATTTGAAGTGTGCATGCATTTTGTTAGAATCAACTAACTTTGCCACAAATTTTTATGATACTGCAACTTGCTTCCCGTATATAACCGGCTCTTCATGTTGTATGATCAATACTTAAATACTTCCAGGCCTGCCAGTTCCCTTTTCTTGCCAAGGGTAGTGTTATTTGATAGAAGGAGAACAATGAGCACACGTCAATTAGCACTACCAACTAATATCTCAGTGGTCAGATGACAATAAGAATGGGAAGCATTAGGAATGTGATTTGAAGCAACATAACACAACTGGGTCCTCTGAACTACAAGACCTGTGCCTGGACTACGCTCCTAGATCGCTTATGTCCCTCTATGGTCTGCTAATTCAAGCAGAAAACATCATGCCCAATGTTTGCAGAATATCTAGAAACCATTGTCCAGCTGCTGGTTAACTATATGTTCTTTTGTGAGGTGTGGTTCAATGCAATATGATGGATCAGAATTGAGCAGCCTGCCCCTGCAAGCGACGACATGTTCCTGTCCTGGTGGAGCTCGACATGTGACGTGAGCAGGTCCCTGATCAGAGCATGAAGGGTCTGATCAGATTCTTCCATTCTACATCTCGCAAACATTGAAACATAGATTTTCCGTGTTAGTTGGTTTGATCGATCAACTCAACTCGTCTTTGGATGCTCCCTCGTTTAGTGCGCTGAATTGAGCTAATTGTTTGTCTAAGGCGCCTACAGGGAAATAACATCGCATGGACAACCCTGGGCCAAATCCAACCATATACGTATGTACAGTAGCATGTATAGTGAGGAATTGTTTTGCCAAACCTCCGGCCATGCCCCAACTCAGTCGTCCGACAACAAGCTCTCCTGGGACGTCCCTCCTACTCATCAGCATGACACTGACACGGTACCTCAACCCCAAGTTCGTCCAACAGGGGGTTCTACGCGCACGCAATGCTGCAGGCGACAGGGTACACCCTATTGACGTCTGGTTTCACAGCAAAGATCGTGATGGCCGGGTGTTACCGCTGCAGGATGACTAGCAAGCTCCACCATGGAAGAAGCTCGCGAGAGGGGCGATTCTTCCCAAATAGGTCAAAAGAACTAGTCCTTACATGTGTGTCCAATCGGCCAGTCTTACTGTTTTCACGTGCTCATGAGATGATACGTGTTTTGCACTATTGGTTAGGCTCAATTTCAATATCTTTTGTGAGTTGTACAAAAAGTACTAAGTTGTTATCCTAGCCCAATATGTGGTTGTTTTCGGTAAATACCTCATATAATGCGATAGAGAAGAGGAGTAGGTTGCTTATAGGTGGGCCTTATGTCTAGTGATGGAGACAGGGGGGAGAGCAGGGGCCTCCACCCTCCCCCCAATGATTGTGCGGACATGGCATATCTGAAATGTAATAAGCGATAGAATGGCTTGTACAAAAGTGTATGCCCCCCTGCAACCCCCTGGCAAGTACTCCCTGAAGGGCGGGGGCGTTGGCAACATCTCGAAGGGGGGCGCTTTGATGGTCCAGCGGGTAGCCACCATGTCGTAGATGACCTTGCGGAGCTCGTGCTCATTGGTAGGCGGCGACAGATCCTCTCGTACCACGGCCATAGCGGTGGCGAGGGGGGCCGTGGTGGAGGCGACAGGTAGATCCTGGCGTTACGCTGCGAGGTCGTCACCTCCAGCAGGTCCTTGAGGCCCGGCCACTTCTTGGCCTCCTCGTGATCCGACTCCTCAAGGATAAAGTTGTAGGCCACCTCCTCGTTGTAGTTGGCAGGCACGTAAGGTGGCGGCGGCGACGACGGGGAGCACTCGACCTTCAAAACCGGCGGCGGCGACCCCCGATCCAGAGATAGTAACGCCTTGGCGGCGAGGGAGGTGATAATGTCGTCCTCACCACCCTCCACGGTGGCGTGTGGAAGCGTGGGCTTCCTCCACGGTCGGTGGTGGCACTGGAAACCTCACCGGGCTAAGGTGCCTGTCGTGGGGAGCTTCACGTTGAAACAGGGCATCGGTATGTAATTATGCCAGTACGAAATGGCGTCCTCCGTTCCCACCCACACGCGGTTGCTCCGATCGCGGGGGAGGCGATCCGCTGAGTAGCAGGACTAGATGTTGTGCGACATGGCGGGCGGTGTTTTGGTGTTTTGGGGAGCAAAGTGGACGGTGGGGAGTGGGGGTGGGGACTGGTGGGGGCGGTGGTCCTATGCGGCTTCCACGCAGGTCCGGGGCAGACAAGCGCGGACTCGTGGGCGATCCACCTTCTGTTGGCGGGAACCCATTTACAGACCAAATTTGGTCCGCAAATGGATCGTGGCAGACGAAAAAATGCACCAAAATGGAATGCAATCGGTTTGCGTCGCGTCGTTGACCCTCATTTTTGGACGTGGCGACCCAATTTGACCAGATAAGGACATTTGGTTGGCTCCATTGAAGTTGCCCTAAGATTGTACGAGGTTTGTGGAGTTACTTTGCTGCGGAGAAGATTTACACATTTCATTTGAAGCATCTCTGCGAGGGTCAAAGAATCTTGCTTTGCTTTCAGTTGCATACTTTTATATTCTTCTATTTTCTTTCACCAAATTTTCTCACCAAATGTACTTATTTTCTACTTCGTTTTATTGTTTCTAATCTAAACTAGCAAAAAGAGATCTGCAGAAAGATGATCATTAACTTGACGATATAGAATTGAACTATCAAAGTAGTATATACTTCACCTACCTCTCATGGAAGCCATTAAATGAATGACCATGCTCCTGTCTTAACTTTTGTTGGAAAAAATAAATAAATTCAAATACATTTGATGTGCATAAAGTTGGATTTAACTTTGTCACGTGCTTTTGTGCAACTGCACCTAGCTCCCCATATATAATCGGTACTTCCACATTTTATGATCAACACTAGAAAGTTTTAAGCTTGCCAATACCCTTCTCTTGCTAAGAGTAGTGCTATTTGAAAGAAGCAGAGCAATGAGCACACGTCGATTGGCATTACCAAGTAGTACCAACTAGTGTCTCAGTGTGGTGAGATCACAATAAGAATGAGAAGCATTAGGAATGTGAGTTGAAGAAGATATAGAACATATAGCTTCTCGGCTGGACTACAGGATCTTTGCCTGAACTTTACTCCTCGATCGTAGATGCATGACTGTCAGATTCACTCGCCGTGCCCTGCCTCACCAAGAATCATGCCTGTTGAGTACACAACAACGAGAAACCATTGTTCGTGAACTGGTTCGCTTTCTGCTCTATCCCGTGATGCGTTTAATTCAAGGTCCTGCGATGAACCAAAACTGTGTACCCTGCCCCTGCAAGCGACCACACGCACCTATCCTTCTGCAGCTCGATGTGCCAGCATGTCCATGGTCAGTTTATGAAAGGTTTCAGTTCATTGGATGTGCGTAAATCACTATCTAGCTGGAGTGAAACCAACAAATCGATGACGATACATGAGTTCTAAGATAACCTCCACTACCTCAAAAGGGACTGAAACTTTTGTGTCCAGAGTTATAACCTAACCTTAGCCTCGTGTTTTCGGTGGCGTGGTTTGCCACAGCCTTGGCTGGTACTTCACTCAAGATCATGTAATTATATTGATCGCCTTAATAAAATTACATCCTTAAATGGGCACGCAGATCCCCAACTGGTTCTTGGAAATAACGGAATTTCTAGCTCTAGTAGCAGTTTTGAGTTAGCAGCCATCAAAGACTCTGTTCAATACAAGCCGATGTGAGCATATATGTATACACAAAGGGTCTGTCTAAAATACATGTACATGTATGTCACATGTACTATGATTTTATCACAAATTAGCCCAACAAAACGAAATTTAATTATTTGTTTATCCAGTTTTTTGTTTGTTTATTGCACAGAAAAAAAGCAGCCCGATAAGCAGTCTGAAAAATTATCATCCGCCCCATTGTTTAGGCGTGTAATGGGCCGGCCCAAATGTGCCAGAGGCCACGTCCACGTTTTTTTGTATAGTTTACGTTATTTAATTATTTTTCTTTTTTGTTTGTTCTTGAAAATATTATAAATTAATTATAGTAAAAAATATGTATATAGAAATTACGTTATGTATGAAACAACTCATTATGTTATTTAATCAACGTTAATCAAGCATTTGAAAAATATTAAACGTGTATGAAATTTGTTTATCGTATATACGCCAAAATTATAAAATATAAGCAAATATTTTTATTTTTTTTATCCTGTATTTTAAAAAATTAATTGTATATGGATTTTTTTTGTAATGTATTTAAAATTGCTAATCTGGCGCTAAGAATTGTTTAAACCATATATGAAATTTTTTTGATCATGTATTTAAAAAGTATATAGAAAAAATATACAATTTGTATTTAATCTTTTTATCATCTATTAATAAAAATGTTGATGAAGTATGAAAAAACATTAATGTCGTATTTTAAATAAATGTGTATGAAAAATTATTAAATATGGGAACGACTAGGGCGCATCTACATGTGACATAATTATGTCCCGCGAGACCCTTCTCACACCTCCCCTCGTTTGATAGTTTTAAAAGTCGGTCTCAGTTGCGACTCATTGGTGAACTTCCAACTAAGAAAAAAAAGTTGGACCGAGTTGCGACTCGTTGGTGGACTTGCAACTGAGAAAAAAAGTTGGACCTAGTTGCGACTCGTTGGTGGACTTGCAACTTAAAAAAAGCCGGACCCAGTTGCGACTCGTTGGTGGACTTGTAACTGAGAAAAAAAAGTCAAATCCAGTTGCGAATCGTTGCTGGACATGCAACTGAGAAAAAAAAGTTGAACCCAATTGCGACTCATTGTTGGACTTGGAACTGAGAAAAAAAGTCGGATCCAGCTTCGACTCGTTGGTAGACTTGCAACTGAGAAAAAAAATCAGACCCAGTTGCGACTCGTGGGTAGACTTGCAACTGAGAAAAAAAAATCGGACTCAGTTGCGACTCGTTGGTGGACTTGCAATTGAGAGAAAAAGTCAGACCCAACTGCGACTCGTTGATAGACTTGCAATCGAGAAAAAAAGTCAGACCCAGTTGCGACTCGTTGGTGGACTTGCAACAGAGAAAAAAAGTCGAGCCCAGTTGTGACTCGTTGTGGACTTGAACTGAGAAACAAAAAAGTCAGACCCAATTTCTACTCATTGGCAGACTTGCAACTGAGAAAAAAATTGGACCCAGTTGCGACTCGTTGGTGGACTTGCAACTGAGAAAAACTTCAGACCCAGTTGCGACTCATTGGTGAACTTGCAACTGAGAAAAAAGTTGCAACTCCTTGGTGGAGATGCAACTGAAAAAAATGACGGACCTAGTTGCGACTCGTTAGTGGACATGCAACTGACAAAAAAAGTTAGAACTAGTTGCGACTCGTTGGTGAACTTGCAACTGAGAAAAAATAGTCGAACCCAATTGCAACTCATTGGTGGACTTGCAACTGAGAAAAAAATGTCAAACCCAGTTGCGACTCATTGATGAACTTGCGATCGAGAAAAAAAAATCAGACTCAGTTGCGACTCGTTGATGGACTTGCAACTGAGAAAAAAATACTCGAACCCAGTTGCAACTCGTTGGTGGACTTGCAGCTGATAAAAAATGTCAAACCCAGTTGCGACTCATTAGTGAACTTGCAACTGAGAAAAAAAAAGTCGGACCTAGTTGTCACCCGTTGGTGGACATGCAATTAAAAAATAGACGAACCCAGTTACGACTCGTCGGTGGGGATGCAACTGAAAAAAAGATGGACCCAGTTACTACTTGTTGGTGGACATGCAACTGAAAAAATAATGGACCCAATTATGACTCGTTGGTGGACATGCAACTGAGAAAAAAAGTCGAACCCAGTTGCGACTCGTTGGTGTAAATGCAACTGAGAAAAAAGTCAGACCCAATTGTGACTAGTTGGTGGAGATGCAACCGAGAAAAAAAATTAAACCCAGTTGCGACCGTTGGTGGACTTGTAATTGCGAAAAGTAAGTTGGACCCAGTTGCGACTCATTGGTGGACTTGCAACTGAAAAAAAAGACGTACCTAGTTGCGACTCGTTGGTGGATTTGCAACTGAGAAAAAAATAGACGGACCTAGTTGCGACTCGTAGGTGGACATGCAATTAAAGAGAAAAGTTAAACCCAATTGCAACTAAAAAAAATAGACGAGCCTAGTAACGACTCGTAGATGGACTTGCAACTAAAAAAAATTGGACCTAGTTGCGACTCGTTGGTGGACTTGCAACTGAAAAAAATAGACGGACCTAGTTACGACTCATAGGTGGACTTGCAACTGAAGAAAAAAAGTCAAACCTAGTTATGACTCATTGATGAACTTACAACTGAGAAAAAAAATTGAACCCAGTTGCGACTCGGACTTGCAACTGAGAAAAAAATAGGCGAACTTAGTTGCAACTCGTAGGTGGACATGCAACTGAAAAAAGTCAAACCCAGTTGCCACTTGTTGATGGACTTGCAAATGAGAAACAAGTCAAACCCAGTTGCGACTCATTGGTGAACTTGTAACTGAGAAAAAAGGTCAAACCCAGTTGCGACTCATTGATGAACTTGTAACTGAGAACAAAAGGTTGGACCCAGTTGCGACTCGTTGGTGAAAAATGACGAACCTTGTTGCGTCTCGTTGATAACATGCAAAAAAGTCCAACTGCAAGTCGATGACCGACTTGCAACTTGATTGGCAAAGTAAAAGTCCATTTGCTAATCTATGGGCGACTTGCAACTTCTTTCACAAAAAATTCCAGTTGCGAATCGTTGGACGACTTGCAACTGGCTTCACAAAAAAGTCCTTGAAGCCAGTTGCAAGTCGATGGCTGACTTGCAACTGGATAAACAAAAATACAATTGCGAGTCGATGAACGACTTATATTAAAAATACAAATATTTATTATATAATATAGAAAGGTTATTATATTTTAAAATGTTCAACGTATATTAAAAACGATGTATATTAAAAACAATGTATATTTAAATATAGTTCATCATGTTAAAGAAAGTTTTATTATTATTTAATAAATGTTCACATTACATTAAAAAATCACCGTATACCTTGAAAAATAATAGAAAGATGCACAAAATATATTAAATCCGAAATTAGAAAAGAACAAATAAAAATAAAATAAAATAAAACCTAAAAAGTCGAAACAAGAAAAATGGAACAGAAAAAATATAATAAAAAATGAGTCACGTGTTGTTTTCAACATGAAAGTCCACCTGGCTGTTGTGCTTTTCTTGTTTTCAACATAAAAGTCAACATAATAAAGGCTTAACGCTCTCCTACTTGTACATGTGCTTTTCTTGTACGCTTATGTGTATACACTAGAGCTGATGATCAAATAAAAAAAATGGCCCAGCTGGGCCCCATGGCTGGTAGAACCTACGTTGAAAATTACACTATGCATGAAAAAATCTTATAAAGATACGACGGTTGTGAGAGTACATGTGACATAACTAAAACACATGTACATGTGTTTTAGCAAATCTGATACACAAAATATATGACCGAGTATAAATTTAACCGTCTGAAAGTAATACGCTTGGGGAAAATCTAATCGATCTATAGAAAACATCAACTCCGAAAATACTACTACCTAAATTAAAACAACATTTTTAAAATACTACAGTTTTTGAGAGCTAACACAATTTAACTAATGGTATAATAATCTATACCCCTTAATTCAAAGACTAATTAATTATTGGGTCAAGCCAAAAAAAACCCTGTCCAACTCCAAATATTGGAGCAAATTAAGCCAACCCAAAAAATAACACCAATCTATGAAATTTGGGTGGGAGTACTTTTTGTTTGCAAAGCCACCTTGATTCACTGCCACCAGTCACCCTCCGGTGAGCGGTTGCGTCGACACTAGATTGTGTCTTCCAATGCTAGCGATCTTGATCATGAATACACGACGAACGCTACAAGCGCGGATGGATTTCTGCAAAGGAAGGATTTTTTTGGAGGGGGGGGGGGGGGGGTGGGGGGGGGGAGGGTTATCTGGAGCGAGTGTTTCTGGTGTCTGGACTCTCGCAAAGCTCCCTTAGTTTGTATTAGATTTAGAGGAAAACGAACAGCCGGATCAGCCCTCGAAAAAATACAATGCCGCGATGTATGACAAAACTTGTCCAGACAGCATAATCCGCGCTGGAGATGCCCTCACCAGTAGTTAGTACCATGACTAAATAACACATAGTTTAGTCATTGAACATGTTCGATTATCATGTCTGGTTAGTACATACTAGCTAAGCTCGTCCTCTCCTTTGGAATAGATGTGAATAATAGAAAATTTCCAGCACATTCATGATTAAGCCTAAAGATAAACTTATCTCCAACTTTCAGGTTGCACTCCTTCCGTTTAAGCTCCATCCATGAATTAGGACGCGTTCATATGGCAGATAAATCGGAACAAATCACGGACTTGATAGCAATACCATAGTCCATATGGCAGATAAATCGGAACACATTGCTTTGCTTTTTTTTTGTACCTTCATTGACAGAGCAGTATGGACCATGAAATGGTGTAGTCTCTATGCATGCCTTCGCTTCTCCTGATGACTTGGATCAAATAGGATAATTGTGTGGTAAGTTTAGTCACCCGTATGGGCGATAATTAAAATGAAAACATATAAAAATAAAATTTATTATTAACTTTACGACAAAGAATTGAACTACCCAAGTACGTATTGCTTCACCTACCTCTCACCCAAGCCGTTAAATGAGTGTGACCATGTTCATGTCTTAATTTCTATTCGGATAAATTATACACTGAAATAATTTGAAGTGCATTTATTTAAATTCAGGTTTGCCACGTGCCTTTCGGCAACACCTTCTCCATATATAACCGGCTCTTCCATGTTATTGGATCCAAACTAGAAAATCGTTAGGTTTGTCAATACCCTTCTCTTCCTAAGAGTAGTTCATCTCAGAGATGCAGAGCAATGAGCACACGTCGAATGGCATTACAAAATACCAACTAACGTCTCAGTGTGGTAAGATCAAAATAAGAATGGGAAGCATTAGGAATGTGGCTTGAAGCAGATACAAGAATCAAAGCACCTGCTCCCAACTACTAGATCTTTGCTGAAACAACACTTCTCACTCTCGCTCTCGACTACAAGATCTTCGCGGAGACTGCACTCCTCGATCATCGGTGGATAACTATGGGACTTGCTTATCGAGGTTCGCTCACCGAGCATTAGGCCCTATGTGTGCACTATAGCGCAATAACGTTGCCAGCAACTAGTTAGTTGTGTGTTCTGTTGCGAGATCTGGTTAATTCAATTCCCCATGATAAATTTGAATTGTTCAGCCTGCCACTGCAAGCGGCCATAGCAGCCTCTTCTTGAGAAGTTGGACGCGCCAGCAGGTCCCAGGTCAGTTCATGAAGGGTTTTACTGCGTTGGATGTGTGCACGTTGCTATCTGTTGGAGCGGAACCAATAAATTATTGTTGATATATCATAGATGAGATCTAAGATGACCTCTATGGTCGGTAGATGGACTGGAATTCTGCGTGATGCGGTTGTCTAGAAAGAGTTATAACCTAGCCATTTGATTTCGATGGCATGGTTCACCATAGCATTTATCGGCACTTCGATCAACTTCGATCCATATTACTTGTCTTCAAGTGAGTGTGCCTAACAACTTGTCTTGAAATGTATGTATCTAGTGTTAGATAAATCCATTTCAAAACAAGTAATATGAATCGGAGGAAGTAGCTCAAATGAAGTATCAAGGTGCTGAGTTAACAGCAAACAAAAAACTGCACTGGGTTTATACCGTAGTGTGTACACCAAAAATATGACAGAGTATAAAGGTTACCATTTGAAAGTAATAAGCTTAGGCAAACACTCTAATAGTCCCCAAGAAAACATCAACTACTAAAAGACTATTCCCTAAAAGAGATTCTTCTACGTCGCTCCTTTCTTTAAGACATTGTCGTGGAGAATTTTCACACCACTATCAGCTACCTCCAGGGGAAACCTTAGATCAGTTGACCGGCTGATGACGACGCTCTTGTGTCGTTCTCCCCTAGGGGGCGTCAGTTTTGAAGGTGTGCATTGGCTCGAGAGACCAGTGAACGGTTTCAGCGGTGGAGCGGCGTTCCGTGTCACGCATCGATGTTGTGGACTCTCAGCGGCGTGGCGCTGCAGGGTCTCGATGACAGTGCGTGATGATGGACGCTCGAAGGGAGGTGGAGTCGTCTGGCGCTATGATGGCGTCGATGGTAGGCCTGAAAAGGCTGATGCATCAGTTCTGCTCCGAAGATCGACCGGTGGAGGACGGCGGCAACGACCTTTGCAGCGTGCGCATGCAGTGCTCGTTACGAATGTGTCGTACCGGTGTGTGATCCAGATCCGGCATTGACTTGGTTGGGGCATCCGGCTTTAGATGTAGGACTTTGGTGTGATGTCTGGGCATGCGGCTCAGACTAATCTCCACTCTTTCAACAAGAGGATAAGGGTAGCGACATTTATTGTTAAGATGGTGGCTTCAAACTCATTGATGTATTACTTTGTAAGATTTGATGAGTAATCGATAAAATAGCCGTATGCATCGTCCTAATGCAGAGGCCGGGTGTCATCTCCTTTTCCAAAAAAAGAAAAAAACTAGCCACTCACTACAGAAAAATTGGTCGTTGTTTTACTAGGTATGCAGGGTGTACTACGCTACTAGTGTACACACATTGCTTTGCAGTAGACAAAGCAGTATGGACCATAGATATGGCTTGGTCTCTCTGCATTAAATAGGATAATTGTGTAGCTCCGTCGAAGAAGAGATGCGATCGGCCAACAGAGAACGGAGATCAGCGATTGGAGTTTCCGGCAGAAATTTTGGGCTGTAAGGCAACTCCAAAAGCTCTCGTGTGGCGCAGCTCAAGGTCGGCAGTTCCTCCAGCCACAGATAACGTCTTGACTCAACAGAATAATGGGCGCATGGTGTGCAGAACATGAGATGAGAGGCAGCAACCCTGACAGCACTGAGATTCTGTTGTTTGATTCAATTCAGTATGTATAGTGTTCATGTGTTTCTTGGTGCGTACCATCAATAATCAGGCTTATGAGTTATGTTCTCCTTTCAAGAGCTGAGATAATCATGTGCCCGGTCCATCTACAAATTTAGCTAGACTACATGACGACGTATAAACTCAAACTGAAGAGGAAATATGTGGGATCAAAAGCAATATCTCGAACGTTGTGGAAGCCTGGAGACTTACGCTTTTAGGTCGGTTTGATGACCACAAAAAACATTTCTTTCGTTTCGGCTCCTTCTCTATCAAGGATGGTTCAGATATTAGGTTCTGCGAGGATTAAGACCATTGCCACGGTCATGAAATCTTTCCCACCCGATATGACATTCAGAAGAGATTTAATCGGTCCTAGACTTAGATCGTGGAATATGTTGGTACAACGCCTATCCACAATTAATTTATGGCCCAGGCCCGATATATTTCGTTGGAGTCTACAAAAGAATGGACAATTGACGGTAGACTCTATGCATAGAGCCCTGTTCCAACCGGACAAGCCAGTTGACAATAATAAGATGATCTGGCGTTTGAAGATACCATTAAAAACAAAGATTTTCGCGTGGTATCTTCGAAAGGGAATGATTCTTACTAAATATAATATCACCAAAAGGAATTGGCATGGTAGTCCACAATGCATCTTCTGTCACCACGACGAGACTATTAAGCATTTGTTCTTCGAATGTAAATTTGCTCGTTCTATATGGTCGGTCATCCAAGTAGCTTCTGGCATGTATCCCCCATGTAGTGTTGCTAATATATTCGACAACTGGCTACATGGAATTGAACACAGGTTTAGGAATCTTCTCAGGGTGGCAGCGCTAGCCGTTATTTGGTCTCTTTGGCTATCTAGAAATGATATTATTTTTAACGCTAAGATAAATTCCTTTTTGCAGGTTATTTTTTGGAGTACCAGTATGCTTTGTTTATGGTCCTCTCTACATGTGTGGAGTATCTCGACCTGTTTACGGGGACATGTACACGATTGAAGGACACGGCGAGGAATATTTTTTCCCAACGTGGGTGGCAGCATAATCTACGGATTGGCCCTCCTCCAGCTGCGGCAATCAACAACTCTACCTAGTGATTTTTTTTGCTGTTTTTTACTTTTTCCCTATGTTCGGATTTGGATGGTTGTATGCATCCTAGTTATGTAGAGGCCGGTTGTAATGCTTAACTCAGAAAGCGCCCTTTATCGAAAAGGACAAATTATAAACTTGAATGGTTTTTTGTGTGGGTGATAAATTGAAATGATTTGGAGCGCATTTATTTGGATCCAGGTATGTGCCTTTATGCAACTGCACATTGCTTCTCCATATATAAACGTCTCTTCCATATTGCAGGGATCCACACTAGGAAATTGTTACGCTTGCGAGTACCCTTCTCTTGCTAATGAGCACACTTGGAATGGCATTACAAAACACCAACTAATGTCTCATTGTGGTGAGATCAGCATAAGAACGGGAAGCATTAGGAATGTGAATTGAAGTCTCTCAGTTACAGGATTGTGCATGGACTGGTCTCATCGATCGTTTATGTGTTTCTGTTGTGTGCCGCCACACAAAGCCCCTTGTGTGCGCACACTATTGAAACCATTGTTCAGCTGTCGATCGGCTATTGTTCTTTTTGTGAGGTGTGGTTAGATGCGCTGCGTTGGATGGAGAAGAATCGTGCAATATACTCCTGTTCTGGTAGAGAGCTTGACGTGGGAGCGAGTCTTTGGATAACTCAATGAGTGGAGAGAGGTCTGATCAGAGCGGAACCGACATGTTCTTCAGAACATATCATGACATTTTTGAAAAAAATTTCAAAAGGTGTTCACAAATTAGAAAACTGCTTATGAAGTGTATACAAATTTGTTCACGCAATTATAAAAAAATGTTCATATATATATAATATTATTCTGTTGTTTCTAAAAATATTCATAACACTTTGAAAATGATCACATGTTTAAAATATGTTTATGAAAATTTAAAAAAATTATACACCATTTTAAAATATATTTATGACATGTGAACAAATAATTGTACACTGAAACTGGGATGATTTAAAAAGTTCATTGCATTAAAAATGAGAAAAATGGACATGAAAAACAAAAACAAACACAGAAGTGAAATAAAAATAATTGAGAAGAACATAAATAAAATGTAAAAAATAGACTGAACTTTACAAAAACCAGTTGAGTTCTATACAAGTTCACATTTTTTAAGAGAAAATATCGCTTTCTTGATAGACTGCGAGATTTGTTGGGATCATCACGGGATCCTGAGGATTACCAAGATAGATATGCCGACCGAGACCGATCCGCAAAGACAAAGGAAACCTAGCTAAGCTATGAGACCAAAGCTATTGTTTATACTTTTGAAATGAAAAGAACAGAACTCAAAATCTAAACTACGAGCTTTAATTTCTCTAATTATAAAACCATTTGTGCCTCCTCCTCCGGCTTCATTTTCTTTAATGACCGAGAGACACGGTGATAGAACTATTGGGGTGACCTATAAGGTGGTTATACGCGAGCACTCACTCATGGGCGCGTCTATGTCTAGCTTATGACAAGACAGACCGCAGCCTCGCCCGCACGAGTCGTTGGTGGGTCGGCCGAATGGACACATGTGGTCGTCATGACATCATGTGACATCATGCTAATGTCATAGTAAAGTTTGCTTCTCTTTTTTTTTACTTATAAATATTTCTAAACATAAATTAACTTAGGAAAATTACAAAATCAGGGTTTAAAAAAATGTTAACAAAACATAAAAATATTTGTACATTTCTTATAATGTTAATAGGTTTCAAAGAATGTTCATGACCATGAAAAAATGTTTCTACATTTCAAGAAAATTGTATGTAAATTTTTTGAAATAGAATGTAATAAAAAATTTCATATGAAAAAAAGTTTCATAAGTACATTTTAAAAATGTAAAAAAATGTTTATACGATGTAAAGAAATATTACGTAGTTCAAGAAACATGATTATTACTCTCTCCATTTTTGTTATCTATAAAAATACTCCGTCCATTTTTTATATAAGGCCGGTTCAACTTTAAACAATAACTTTACCAAAAAAGTATGAGTCATATGCCATAAAAAGTATAACATTGGATGCACATTTCAAAGAAATTTCCGGTGATATATGTTTTGTGGCATATAACTCATATTTTTGTTGATTACAATTGTAAGTCAAAGATTGACATGGAAAATGAAGTATCCTTATATAAGAAATGAAGGGAATATCATTCATCAAATATTTTTCCATTTATTTGGAATTTTTTGACCATGTATTAAAAGAAAAATCTACATCGTATATTGCATGCCCTCCGCGTTTGAATCGTCCCCGGACGGCTTTCTGAACGTCATGCTGCTGGGCTCTGCGGATCTGTGGCTTATCGTACTGCATTTTCGACCACATCAACCTGCCCACTGTTCCACTACCGGTGAGGAGTTTCTTTTTTTTATCTGCTATTTTTCTCTCTCCGAGACGCCAAATAGGTTTTTTCTGTTGGATTCATCGTCTCTGTCCTTGTATCTGCATGTGTCCGCTGTTCGTTGTGGTGACCCAAGGAAAAAAAATGGACACCATCAGCGTCCATTTTGATCTCCCCATTGGAGTTGCCCTAACCTTGTAACAATCAACCATGGATGTATATAGTAATACATTAAAAAATTCCAAGCCAATGACCATGGCCACGGGTAACTGGACCTCAGCTCCGTCGTTGGACATGACTATCTCAACAGGCTTTCCTAGGGCCTCATCGAACCATCGACATGGAACTAACGCGGTACCTTCTCCCTAAGTTCGTCCAACATGGGGTTCTACGTTCACAAAACACTGTGGACGATGGGCACACCTTATTGTCATTAGATTTCACATTGAAGATAGTTGTGGGTGCGACATTTGTGGGGTGACTACAAAGCTCAACCGTGGGCTAGGCATAGGGATTCAAGCGGGCATCCCGCAAAACCCCGCATAAGCAGGAGATAACTTAAAAAAGAACTAAATTTGATCTGGATGATTTGGAACCAGTCTCGTGTATTTTAACTATGAATTGGGGCGGATCGGGCACCGCCCTGCACCCCTAGCTGGGCATCTCGAGGATTGTTCGTGTACACCATGTGCTGGACATAATGCGAGAGAGAAGGGGAGTGATGATTCTCATTGGTGGACCCTAAGTTCATCATGAGGACTCAGTTAAATAACATAGAGGGGCGGCATGATGCTACATCAACACTTACAGCAGGTTCCACCAGTCAGAGCACCCTTTATGTTGTGTTCAATAAGTGACATTGTTTTTCATTATTACTGGGAACCGATGCATGGTTTTCTAACTGAAAACTAGTGGATTTTGCAAAGTCGACCTAGAATATGTTGTTTTTTGCTATAAGCTCTCAGTCTACCACACCCACAAGCCTATAAATTACCAACTCCTCTTTGTGAGCACGGGTACCAACACATGCTGCATAATGTGCAAGAGAACTTTCGAATGGCATGTTGGGGGCAATCAAAAATGAGTACACCAGATAAGAGTAGTGTTAGTGATCACACGACGTCTGTTTGAAATAGGAAGCATCAGGAGTTTGTGCCACACAAGTCAGTCTCAACAAACTCGTTGCACTAATGTTAGTGAATTGGACATCGCAAATCATGGCTGCTAGGTGAGCAAATATAGGGTTGTTTATTGCACCCATTTAGGCAATTGATGTTTTCCTCAGGCAGCTTGTCTCATTGAGTCACATAGAATATATGCTTACGAAAATGTAGTGTCCATGTTGATACATTGAGCAGTCTTAAACTTCAAGAATAATGTGACCTAAATAACTAGTAAGCCTATTGGCAAGGCGATTTAATCCAAGTAACTACACAGATGTTTGTGTGTGTGTGTCTTCTGTCCTTGTGGTTGGTTTGTACAATGAAACTCTTCATTTTCGTAATAAATATATGGGCAAAAATGGACTTGATCCCTGGAAACTGAAAGGAGAATCATGTCAGAAATCTGTTCGTCAATATTTTTTTGGAAAAATGAATAAAAATAAATATATCTAAAACTAAAATATGTCTAGGTACATTCATACATTTGATAAATATTTTCAGATGGAAGGAGTAGATTAGAGTGTGGTAGTGTTTGTAGTCCAAGGTTAGAAATAGAATTCGGCTTATAATTGTTAATCCGCACGTACCCACTACTGTCGAAAAATAGTACACACCCACTTATTTTTGTGCAGGTCCTATCCATGCAAACGTGTCCTGTATATATCCATATATAAGTGCATGCAGCCTGCCAATGCAGCAGTTTCCTTCGTGTAACCAAGTTAACACCTTGGCATTGTTACGCTTGCAACCTCGCCGAAAAAGGGTTTCCCCCCGCTTGAGGGCCACATCTATTTTACATGGTGGCTAATACTAAGATTGGGATGCTTCAGAATTTTTTGTTGGTCACTGTCATGGATGTCAAGCTTGACACAACTTATCTAGATTACTAAGGCTATGTCCTACCGTAGACTGTGTAGAAAATAGGAAAGCGCTCTACCCTCTAGTGAGAGGGCCGCTGGGTATTTATTGATAGGATGGGGCTTATCCCACATACGCATACATGAGTTTGTTGAGATTACAACTTGGGGAGAAAGAGAGAGATCACAGGATAGAGAGATAGAGACACAACACGGCAAACTCTAACTACATGCTAACAGACTCCAACAAACTCTATCTACCAGATGCGCCAGCCTGGAATATGTTCAGCACACCCCCCTTAATAACAACATGATCAAGTTGAGATTACGTCTGAATTCTTCAAAACCTTTGGTAGGTAAAGCCTTCGTGAATCCATCTTCAATCTGATCTCGAGAATGAATAAACCGAATATCTCGCTGCTTACTAGCAACTCGTTCTCTCACAAAGTGAAAACTTATCTCAATATGTTTCATCCTAGCATGAAAGACTGAATTAGCAGAAAGGTATGTGGGCACCAAGATTGTCACATCAAAGACAAGGAGCCTACTCTTGCGTCACTCCAAGTTCCTTGAGCATAGACTGGATCCAGATAATCTCCGCAGTAGCATTAGCCAAAGCTTTGTACTCGGCCTTTGTACTAGACCTGGAAACTGTTGCCTGTTTCATAGCACACCATGATATTAGATTGAGACCAAAAAAATATTGCAAAGCCACCTGTGGACCGTCTGTCATCTAGAATTTCAGCCCAGTCAGCATCAGTAAAAGCACTGACAAGTGTGGATCGAGATTTAGCAAAGGACAACCCAACACTTACTGTATTCCTCACATACACTAGTAGGAAATAGGCTATAGACGCATTACGTACTACCGTTGGCGAACGAAAAAATATGTACGCCAGTGATATTAATGCTGGCAGACAAAAACACATACGCCAACAGTATTTTCATTATCGCTGGCTTACAAATTTTTTTGTAACCCAGCGATATGTGTAAACCAAATATAACTAATGCGACCAAACACCGCTGGCGTACCGATTTATATGTAATCCAGCAATAAAGTAAGTAGCACTGGCGTACAAACAAGAGCCTTGTGTACCACTTTGTGTATGCTAGTGGTGTATCCCTACTCCCTACCCTTATCCTCTCTGTAGGCACACCAACACCACGTGCATAGATGTGTCGATTCCGGCAACAATGATGTCAGAGAATCAAAGTGGGGATGAAGGGCGACAAGTGCTATGGGGTGTTGGCGGTGGTTCATGGTGCCGTCTAGGCAAGAAGGGTGACGTCGACATGGATGCAGGGGAGAGTGGCGACCGTGGGGGAAGATGCTTTTTATTATTTAGAACTAACTGCATGCGCTTATATTTGAGGGCCGGACAAGATGGCACTTATAATATACGAGGAGTTAGACGAAATAAATGCTTTAATTCCTTAAATAAATAAAAAGACTAATAAGGGATGATCTAAAAATGCTCCAAACTATCACAAAAGATAAATAAAGAAAAACAATTGTTAACTTATAGCGGTGAATCGAACTATTTAAGTTTGTACTTCACCTATCTTACCCAAGCAGTTAATTAAGTGAATGCACATGCCTTTCTATTCTGATAAAGTTATATATTGGAATACATTTGAAGTTCATTTAGTTAGAATCAACTAAGTTAGCCAGGTATATTTATGATACTGCAACTTGCTTCCCATATATAACCGGCTCTTCATGTTGTATGATCAATACTTAAATACTTCCAGGCCTGCCAATTCCATTTTCTTGCCAAGGGTAGTGTTATTTGATAGAAGGAGAACAATGAGCAAACGTCGAGTGGGACTACCAACTAATATCTCAGTGGTAAACATGAAAATAAGAACGGGAAGCATTAGGAATGTGATTTGAAGCAACATAACACAACTTGGTCCGCTGAACTTCAAGAGCTGTGCCTGGACTACGCTCCTAGATCGCTTATGTCCCTCTATGGTTTGCCTCACGAAAACACGGTGCCCAATGTGTGCACAATATCTAGAAATCATAATTGTCCAGCTGCTGGTTAACTGTGTGTTCTTTGGTGAGGTGTCCTTCAATGCACTGTGATGGATCAGAATTGAGCAGCCTGCCCCTGCAAGAGCAACGGCATGCTACTATCCTGGTGGAGCTCCACATGTGACGTGAGCAGGTCCCTGATCAGTGCATGAAGGGTCCGATCGGATTCTTTCATTCTACATCTCGCAAATATTGAAACATAGCTTTTCTGTATTAGTTGGTTCGATCAATCAACTGAACTCGTCTTTGGATGCTCCCTCGTTTAATGCGCTGAATTGAGCGAATTGTGTGTTTAAGGGAACCGTGGGCCAAAGCAAACCATGTATGTATGTATGTATGTATGTATGTATGTATGTAGTGAAGAAATTTCTGCCAAACCTCAGGCCATGGCCCAACTCCGTGGTCGAACACGACTACCTCAACGCACTCTCCTGGGACCTCCTCCTACTCATCGGCATGGCACTGACATGGTACCTCAACCCCAAGTTTCATCCAACACGGGGTTGTACGTGCACGCAATGCTGCAGGCAACGGGGAGTGATAAGTGTTACCGCTGCAGGATGACTAGCAAGCTCCGCCGTGGCATGTGCATCTCGAGGATGGTCCATCCACACCAGATCTGGACATAATGCAAGATATTTACCCAAAATGATCACTACTACCTCTGATTCTAAAAAACTGTTGCAAATAACATATTAGGCTACCTTATTTGTTTTTCCACGTCATTTTTTTTAGGATCGGAGGGAGTACATATTAGGCTAGGGTACAAGTTATTACCACTTTCGCCACAGCTCAGAAAAAACAATCAAAATCTAGCCTAACCAATAACAACCGACATTGGTTGTGGCTTGAGCCCGCCAGCTGTGGTTAATAAAGTGCCATATGCATGCTGCTATATGCAGGAGTCGTTGAACAAGGTGCAGGCAATTCTGGCCGAGTTGTGCGGCCAAAAGTGTGGATGGGCACTAGCACGGAGTCATGGGCTGTTGAGTGCTATTTAAGGCGTGCTGTGTTCGTGGAAGTTTTCAGTGAGGAACTACGAGAGAGCCAAAGAACAAGATATGTAGTCCATATTGCGTTTGACGTGTGACTCCCTGGCTCCAGGAGGAGGAGTAGCCGAAGTTTAAGTCTCCAGGCGTGTGTAGTATCCCATGTGTGCTCATGTGCGTCATGAATGAAAAGAGAGAAGATAACGGCGTTCGTCGCCGCAAATACTCGTGTTCTTGAGTTCGTGTCGAGTTTTTCTCCATCCTTCTGACATTCGTCGCTGGAGGTTGCTCCTCGTATATGTCGCCGGAGGCAGCTCCAACACATATATCGCCAAAAGGTTCTAAGAAATAAGGGAATTTCTACCACTGTAACTGAGTTAGCAACAAACGAAGCCACACTGACTCTATACAGGTTGACGTGGGCATATATGTGTAACCACTAAAAAGTAATACAGGTTGATGTGGGCATATATGTGTAACCACTATAAAGTAATACGCTTAGCGAAACGCTAATAGATCTATAGAAGACATCAACTCGTAAAATATCAAAAAAGGGGGTTTCCCCGCTTTGTAGATAAAGCCATCACTGTATAACAACCATGAACCGGATACAAACACACGCCACCACCACACAAAACACACACATCCAAGGCAAGATACAAAGTGCCGGATACCCCACAACGAAGCTAGATCTCCAGAACGGTGGCTCCCATAAGGAAACGACCACGTAGCCGCCACCGTCCCATCTTGTAGATCAAGTTTTCACCCGGAGCAAGTTGGAGGTAGGGAGGCTGCCGCGACCAAGCCTTCGGGAAGGATACGACAACCGCGGATGCCGCCCACGTCGGCCAGACCATAGCTAGGAAGGTGATGTACCCCGATGCACACCTTCCTCCGTCGAACCCAAACTTCGCCAACCGTCCGTGGCCACGCTATCCGAACAGTCCGCGGCCACGCTATCCGAATGATCATGGTTGCATGCCCGCACCTGAGACGCACGCTCCGTCCACGAACGTCACGCCTCCCACCGCCTGGACCGCCCCTCGACATGTAGACAACCCTAGGACCAGGAAAAGACACCGACTTTTTTCCGAGGGGACACCCACGACCAACGAAACCGCAGCCCACATCCCGCCTTGAACATTGACGGAATTAATAGTACTTGCTAAAAACAACACTCCTAAAGTACTATCGTTTCTGAGCGCTAACATTCTTTAACTAATAGTATGATACTCATTACCCCTTAATTCCAATCCAAAATAATTATCGGGGCAAGCCAAATAACACCCCCTCTGACTCCCAATGTAAGGCTAAATGAGGCCAACCCAAAACAAGGCACCAATCTATGAAATTCGGGTAGAACGACTCTTTGCTTGCAACCCGAGCAGATCACCACCACGATTCACCGCCACCAATCACCCGGTCACATGGTTCACTATGGTGCCCTTAGACTGGCATTTTTTTATTGAATCATCCCATAGAACCCGGCCCACCCTCTATGCTAGTTTTCCGATGTAGGAACATCCACTTGAGGCTGCACCAGCCCCACCCCTCCTCCACCGCTGTACCCGCACTGCACTCGCCATCGCCGATCTTTCCGCGTGAACGAACTTGTCATGTTCCCTAGTTTCTTTACTTCATTTTCCATTTTTGCGTCCATGTCATGTTATGATTCATTACACAGTTGAGTTTATGTTATTTTGAGGTTACAATTACATCTAGAAAATCCGATGTTGGAACTGACAAATTATCATATTTTCATGCTTTCTTATGGTTAAGGTATAGTTTAGGTTAGTTGAGTAACTTTGCTGCGAAGGTCTACATGTATCATTTTAAGCATCTCCGCGTGGTTCAAAGAATCTCCCTTTGCTTTAAGCTATAATTTTTTTATCTATTTTCCTCCAACGAATCCGCTCACCAACTATTCTTATTTTCTACCTAGTTTTGTTGTTTCTAAAACTAGCAAAGTGGCCCGCTCGATGCGCGGGCTAGAATTATATAATTTTGTATAATAAAAAACTTATTATTTGATTTTTCCATAGAAAAATTGAAACCAAATGTGTTGTAGTTTATAAGGTATGGTTGTTGTAAATTGTGGATTTTTTTATTGGATAATTTTGAGTAGTGCTTCTTTTTCTAGAACATGATAACTACTATGGCTATTTGTAGAAAAAAAATCAAAACAATTATATATTGAACGAAACCAAGCAACACATTCATGTATTACATTTTTGTCCTTATAGTTTAGAGAAACTATTGAGATTATCATATTTTGTTAGGAAACATAAGGAAAATAAAAATCTAAGTTAGTTCATATTTTTATCACCGCAAATCTAAATTAGATAATATTTTTTCCCGATCCAACATGAATAATTAGGTTGTCTTTTGTAGAGTGTAAAGCATATGTAGTGTGCAATCATAATATGGGACACCATCATATAAGAAGCAACAACAGTTAGAAGAACCTTAGTTTCGACATACCTCTAAGCTTTTAGTTGGTGCAACTCTAGAAGTTTTTTTAACTCCACTATGATCCTTGATCTGATGTAGATGTTAATGATATGAAATGAGTTATGTTGTTAAATAAGCCTGCTTTGCCAGAACAGGAAGCAGTTAGTTGGCGATGTATTACTTGGGAAGAATATAATAAATATTTATCTTATTAAATACCAAGTTAATTTCAATATGTATATTCACTACGACATAATACCATATACATGGTTAAGTAATGAACAACAAATAAAAGCAAGATGCATGATTCACATTTTATTGCAATTATTTCCCTACAAATAATACACCCTCCCCAGCTTATTCTAGAAGTCCAACCAATTTTTATTTATTTTAGAAGCCTAATAACTATGTTAGTTTGAAAAACGATACTATATTATGGGACGGAGGGAGTATCTCTTAAAGTACACTATGTTATGTGAGTTTTTTCTCCATGCCATGCCCAATGAATAAGTAAAAACATAAATCAGTTCCCTGCTATGCTCCGGCATCAAACCACTAACCCAAGCCGACACAATATCCGATAATGAACATACCTAATTGTCAAAAACTTCTTAACGATGGTTTGGTTTATGAGAGAATTGATTACGAGAGATCATGCCCGACCCCAAAGAGAAATAACAAAAACAAAATAGGTTGTCATTCAGAAATGACAATTGGTATATTGACAATTCTACCATGCAAATGTCAAATGAGGCAATTTTTCAGACGGGAAATAGCTTGTAGACTTGAATGTTGAAAAAACCTAACTTTGGATGCACATTTGTTGGCGTACCCTGTCCTATAGAACTTTTGTTGCATCTTATTTATCTGATGACTGAATTAAACCGTATTGGATAATTGTATAAGTAGGAACATCAAATATAATAGAGTAAGCTGTTCAATTTATCATGTACCATGAGATTTGAAATATAACCAAGAGAAAGAAATAAATGCAGTGAAGACACTTGTTTGCGTCTTACCTATTGGGTAGCAAATGCATAATTGTTTTGATTAAATGTGGAAAACAGTTGACCTTAATTTCTCCAAATGGTGAGGAGTATGGTATTCTAATTGGCACAATTTATGCTTGATCTTCTCCTATTGTATTTTGGCTTTTGACTATCTGCTCATGATCATCTCTAACATTGAAGCATCAAAACAGGTATTTGCTTTATGTAGCGCTTGTGTTATGTAACACTCGCTTGCCGAACAACAAAGAGATTTAGGCCAGTTCTTTTGGAGCTTGTGTCCAGCGGTGGAAATAAACTACCCCCTCCACGTGCCCTTAGATGCCTAGAACCTTGTGTAGTCGATACTGGAACCTCACATCATCTAGGAAATTCGGCCCGCTTTACCCTGTCCAGCAACCACACTATCACGGCCCATGCAAGGATCAAATCCGACCAAAGCAAGAAAAGATACACGGTCATATGAAGGTAAATTAGTGCATATGACGGGAAGATGTGCTAGTTTAGTAGTTTTCTTCAACCGCCTTCATCTTCATACTGAGGCTCCAATATTGCTCCTTGTTGGACCTGATCGCACGTTCCTATGGATGATTTCTTTCCGCCGAGAGCATGTACATACAGATACAGTAGAAAGAAATCTAGCTAGCTTTGCATGCATAGAGATCTCACCTACGTGAGAAGCAAGCTAGCTGATCGATTTGACCGCCGGCTGGACACGCATGTACGGGGCGTTAGCTGATCGCTTCCTACCAACTTGTGTACGCACGCAAAATACAGTGATGTATGGCCTGTTGAGAGGCTGCAGATATGATCATCATTGTCGACTGGTCGGATGATGGAATTTAATATCATCTAAACGGTGGGGGATTAGGGCGGCAACCTAACCCGACGGTGAAGGACTTTCCCTCCCAGCCGTTATATGGCGATGGGAGAGATCACGTCGGCAACAATTTAGTTTTTCGTTTAAGGAATCGGCAACAATTTAATAATTGAACGTTTTGTTGCTAAAAAAAGGTTATTGCACGTTCACATCTCTTTAGATTTTTAATTGTGCACGTGACAGGGAAATGCGCTAAAAAGAAGACGTGTATGTCCTATTAGCGTTACGTGATTTTAGACAGATCAGAGCCATTAAATTCTTGATCTAACCATCAAAATAGTTCTGATGATGTGGATCAATGTGGTGTCTCGAAAATAGCTTCGTATTTTGCTTTTAGTATATAATAGATAGATAGCAAAAGAGAGATCAGAAGAAAAATGATGGTTAACTTGATGATAGGGAATTGAATTATCCAAGTACGTGCTTCACCTATCTCTCCCAAGCTGTTAAATAAGTGACCATGCATGTCTGAGAGAGCAGGGCTATTTGATAGGATAGCAATGAACACAAATCGTCCATAGGCATTAATTACCACGTAGTACCAAGTAATGTTTGAGTGCTCAGATCATAATAAGAACTAGAAATATATCCCGCGCGTTGCAACGGAAATTTCTTAAAAAACTATACACTACGCCAAAACGCCTAGTTGGCGACGGCTTTTGCCGTCGGCATAGCCCAGAAAACCCTCGGCATAGGCTATGCCGACGGTGGCCGTCGGCGTCTCGTACGTCAGCAAATCTCAAAGCCCCGTCGGCATAGAAAACACCGTCGGCATAGGAGCTATGCCGACGGCTTTCCCTTGGCCGTCGGCAACTTATATGCGTCGGCAAAAAAATAGACGACAGCTCGGCCAGACGCCGTTAATGAGCTATGCCGACGGCAGTCCCGTCGGCATAGATTGGACACGTGGCATCGCCTGGGTGCCCCTGGCTTGGAGGTATGCCGACGGTAGTCCCCTCGGCATCCTTTTTTAATAAAAATAAAAAAATGTGGCGAGCGCTCGGCTGCGGCTACCCGCCGTGGTCGCCGGCGAGGTGCGGCAACAAAAGGTGGGGTGCGGTCACGGATTCGAGTTTGCGTTCGGGTTCGGCAGCAGACGGTCGGGCACTTCCGTGGTCGCCGACGTGCTCACGTCGCCACCGTGCGCTCGTTGCCGTCGTGCGGTTGGCCATGTTCGCCGCCGAGCACGCGCGTGGTTGCCGTCGTGCGGCTGGCCGTGGTCGCCGTCGTTCGGCTGGCCATAGTCGTTGTCGGGCGGTTGGCCGTGGTCGCCGCCGTGCGCCCGCGTGGTCCTCGCCGTGGGCGCCGTGGTCGCCGACGTGCGGAGGGGCGGGCGGTCGCCGTCGAGTTCGCCGTGGAGGCGTTCACAGGAGGTGGGCGGGCGTCGTGCGGTTGGCCGTGGTCGCCGTCGGGCGGAGGAGGCGAGCGAAGGGGGAGGGCGGAGGGGCGAGCAGAGGGGGCGGGCGGAGGAGGCGACAGGTCGCCGTCGAGGTGTCACTGGCGTGACGAGGCCGCCGTGGCTACCATTGCCTGCGAGAGAGAGAGATACAGGTGAGAGAGAGCAGCTGCGTGAGTGAGAGAGAGAGTATCTACGGGTGGGTGAGAGAGATAGGGACGTGGGAACGTGGGGAGGTGGGGTTGTTGGCTGGAGAGAGAGCGCCATGTCATCGATCCAGGAGAGCAACAATTGACCAATCACAGATAAGCTATTCAATGCGTGCTTCTTTATGCACTTTCAAAATGAAAAATGAAAATTAAAAAAAATCAAAAAAATAAATCCTTTTACACAGAGGAAATATACATGTTATACTTGTCACCAAAAATTTCAAATTTGGAATAACTTCATTTTCTATATACATTTGCATTTTTTTAAACACAGAAGCAAAATTTTAACAGTTGGACAAAAGGGTAATGATATTTTCTACAAACATTTTCAAAAAAAGTATTTAGCAAAAGTGTGCATATGTGTGTATATTTGAATGGCCAACAAGTTTGCCAAAGGAAGTTTTCATTTTCGTTGCACGGAAAATCCATTTTTCATTTTCCGAGTGCCGAAAGTAGGGTCTTTTTGTGAAGGATCTACCAAATATTTGATGTCAATTTGAACCAATCCATTTTTGTATTATACTAGACCATATTTTATTAACAAGTGACCAAAGTTTCCATGTAAAATGTTTCCTATACACATCTGCTGAAAAAGACAAATTGTCGCCGATTCAGCTGGAACGCGATGAAATTTGAACTACAACTGTTTGATAGTTTGCTCTTTTCAAAAAATCATTTCTAGGTGCACAAGTAGTCATTTCATCAGAGATCTACCAAGAGGTTTGCAAGATTCCACCCCTAGCTATCACCGGCCATGCCCCCCCTCCCCCGTTTTGACCGCATTTTGAAATCGGTGCTTAAACAATTCAAAAAAAATCAAAAAAATAGAAAACCTTCGCGTAGCATCCTAATTTATGTCCTAGTAACCATAAAAACCAACAAACTTGCAATAATGCAAATCTATAAAAAAAGTCTTCTCAAAATGGGCTATCGAGTATGAAGGTTCATGGCTTTCAAGCCAAATGGCCGAAGTTAAAGCTCATTTCAAAGGATAGTTTCCCCAAATGATCTCATATTTTTCATATGTGTGTATATTCGAATGGCCAACAAGTTTTCCAAAGGAAGTTTTCATTTTCGTTGCACGAAAAATCCATTTTTCATTTTCCAAGTGCCGAAAGTAGGGTCTTTTTGTGAAGGATCTACCAAATATTTGATGTCAATTTGAACCAATCCATTTTTGTATTATACTATACCATATTTTATTAACAATTGACCAAAGTTTCCATGTAAAATGTTTCCTATGCACCTCTGCTGAAAAAGACATATTGCCGTCGATTCAGGTGGAACGAGGTGAAATTTGAACTACAAGTGTTTGATAGTTTGCTCTTTATTTTTTCAAAAAATCATTTCTATGTGCACAAGTACTCATTTCATCAGAGATCTACCAAGAGGTTTGCAAGATTCCACCCCTAGCTATCACCGGCCATGCCCCCCTCTCCCGTTTTGACCGCATTTTGAAATCGGTGCTTAAACAATTCAAAAAAAAATCAAAAAAATATAAAACCTTCGCGTTGCATCCTAATTTATGTCCTAGTAACCATACAAACCAACAAACTTGGAATAATGCAAATCCATGAAGGTATGAATTACTTGTGATTTTTATAAACTATAAGGACTTATTTGCAAAAGTACATTATGTCGATTTTTAACTTATCCAAAAGCAGAAACAAAGTGAATATTCATAATCTATGGAAAATTTTACCCCAAATTGATATATAATTTGCATATGTTTAAATTTAGATAACTCAAAATAAATATTTTAAAAACATTAAATTAAAATAATAATTGAAAAAATGTTGTCGACGGTATAACCGTCGGCATAGCTCTAGCGCCGTTAGTCGGCAGGCAGCCCACGAGCCACGTGGCATATATACCAACGGGTATAGATATGCCGACGGCCGGGGTCATCTTTGCCGACGGCCAAAGATATGCCGACGGCGACCGTCGGCATATCTATAGCTAAGCCGACGGCTTTTTGTTGCTGAGGGTAAAATGGAAGCCGTCGGCTTAGCTTCAGATATGTCGACGGTGGCCGTCGGCATATCTTCGGCCGTCGGCAACTACAGATTTTGGTGTAGTGATATTACATAAAATAAAAGGTATAAAAATATGATACATTAAGTTATCGAAGTGAACCTGTAAAATTTAATTTTTCATAGTCGAGATACTAAATTTATTTGACACGAAACATGTTTGTATTAAAAATTGTTAGCTTGGACAATACAATAATAAAAATATGGTTGATATGGATTTTGCATAAAGAGATTAATAATTGGAGATGACATGGATATTTGATGGACTAAGAGAATGAATGGTGTGGCTAGCTTGCATGTGGAGATAGATAATTTAAATGACCCTATAGTGGAGATGACATGGACAATTGATTGGCTAAGAAAATGAATGATGTGGATAACTTGCATGTTGAGATAGACAATTTAAATGACCGTAAGTGGGGTTTTGCTTTATAAGAGATATAGATAGATAGATAGGAAGCATTAGGGATGTGATTTGAAGACAATACAATACTTCTAGCTCTTCTCTGAGCTACAAGATCTTTGCGTGAATTGCACACCTCGATCGCTTATGTGCCTTGGAGGTTTGCATCACAAATCATCGCGGGCGCTGTGTGCACAATCTCTAGAAACCATTTTCCAACTGATGGTCGTCTGTGTGTCCTTTTGTGAGGTGTTGTATATTGCACTGCGATGGGTGCAGCCTGTCCTTGCAAGCCACGACATGCTCTTGTGGTCGTCGAGCTCCCCGTGCGAGCCGTCGTTGAACACGACTACCTCAACACACTCTCCTCTCTTGGGGCTCCCCATTGGCATGGCGCCGAGCCACAGACACGGGTTCTATGCTCTTGTAACCGAGTTGGCAACAAAAGAAACCACACTCGTTCTATACAGGTTGATGTGGGCATATATGTATAACCACTATAAAGTAATACGCTTAGCGAAACTTTAATAGATCTGTAGAAAACTTCATCTCGTAAAATACTACCCACTGTTCACAAATGGATTATATTGTTGTAGTTTAAATTTAAACTAAAACCATGTCACCTATTTGTGAACGGAGGAACAATCCTAGAAAACTATTGTTTCTAAGCGCGAACATTCTTTAACTAATACTCCCCCCGATCCATAATAAGTGTCGAGTGACACTTATTATGGATCGGAGGGAGTAGTATAATACCCAATACCCCTTAATTAAAATCCAAATAACTATTGGGGTGAGCCTAATAACGCCTCTCCCTCTCTAAATATAGGGCCAAATGAGGCCAACCAAAAATATGACACCAATCTATTAAATTCGGGTGGGATGACTTTTTGTTTGCAACCACAAGATCGCCACCACAATTCTCCGCCACCAGTCACCCTTCGGTCACACGGTTGATTTTAGCGCCCCTAGACTAGCGTTATTTATTGAAGAATCCCCATAGAACCGCCCCATCCTCTATACTAGTTTGCCGATGTAGGAATCTCCACGTGAGGTCGCACCAGCCCCACCCCTACTCCACCGCTGTACCCGCACTGCACTCGCCATCGCCGATCTTTCCGCATGAACGAACTTGTCATATTCCTTAGTTTCTTTACTTCATTTCCCCTTTTTGCGATCGTGCCATGTTTGGATTCTTTTGACAGATGAGTTTAATGTTATTTTGAGGTTACGATTACATCTAGAAAATCCGATGTTGGAACTGACAAATTATCATGTTTTGACTTTCTGATGGTTAAGGTAGTTGAGGTTAGTTTAGTAATTTTGATGCGAAGATCTACACATTTCATTTCAACCATCTCCGCGAGGGTCGAAGATCTCCCTTTGCTTTAAGTTTTTTTCTTTCTACTTTCAGCCACCGGATAAGCTCACAAACTATTCTTATTTGCTACCTCGCTTTGTGGTTTTAGAATAGCAAAAGAGAGATCAGAAGAAAAATGATAGAAAACTTGATGACATAGAATTGAATTATCATGTATACATTGCTACAATGCCTATCCACATTTCAGTTATCACCCAGGGGCGATGTATTTCGATGGAATCTACAAACGAATGGTCGATTCACGGTACATTCTACGTATAGAGCTTTTCTCCAACTAGACGTGCCAGTTGATAATAATAAGATGATCTGGCGATTGAAGATACCACTAAAAACAAAGATATTCACATGGTATCTTCGTAGCGGAGTGATCCTTACTAAAGATAATTTTATCAAGAGGAATTGGCATGGTAGTTCACAATGCGTTTTGTTTCATCACGACGAGACTATTAAGCATTTGTTCTTCCAATGTAAATTTTATCATTCTATTTGGTCAGTCATCCAAGTAGCTTCTGGCATGTATCCTCCATGCAGTGTTGCTAACATATTCGGCAACTGGTTGCATGGAATTGACCATAGTTTTAGGAATCTTCTTAGGGTGGGAGCGCTAGCTGTCATTTGGTCGCTATGGCTATCTAGAAATGATAAGATTTTAAATGGTAAGATGTCTTCCTTATTGCAGGTTATGTACCGATGCACCGGTATATGCTCCATTTATGGTCGTCTCTACAACGTGTGGAGCAACGCGACCTGTTGACGGAGTCTTGTACACGGTTGGAGGATAGGGGGAGGGATATTTTTTCCCAACGTGGATGGCAACATAATATACGGCGATCAACAGCTCTACTTAGTGCATGTATTTCGCTGTTTTCTTTTACATTTCTCTCATGTGTTCGAATTTGGAGAGGTTGTGTGCATCCTATATATGAAGAGGGCGGGTGTAATACTAAAAACTTTTATGTAATAAAGCGCCCTTTATCGAAAAAAAGTACGTGCTTCACCTATCTCACCCAAGTTATTAAATGAGGCAGCTCTCAATGCTCCACCTTGGATAGGTTTGTTGACCCCAAGGGAAGGCAAAAAAACATCCTATGTGAGAACATAATTAAGAGGAGAGAGAGAAATTTGGTGAACCCAGGAGAAAACGGTGCTAGTCACGGGAACCTATGCAAAACAATAAAAATGAAGGAAACTAGCATATGTATGCAAGACTTTAGTTGCAAATAATTAAATGAAACAATCTTAGCAACAACAAGTTAAACACCAACGCATTGGAGACTATAGTTGCTAAACATATTTAATGCTCTTAGAACCTCACTTAGCACCTTTGCATTGAAGGAAGCCTAAGAGCATGGTTAATAATATAGCCAGCTGCTGGCTATAAGGCTTTGCCATGTCATCTATAGCATATCTTATAGCCAACATGTACAATAGTTAGCTACATAAGTGTACTACTTTTATAATACATGATTCACTTTTCATTCTCACAAAGTGCCTAGGAGCACGTGCTAGAGCTGGCTCTTCACGAAGAAAGCGATTTCCTTCTCTCTCCTCTTTTCTCTCATCCAACTCAGCAAAGATATAGTATTTTAATCCTTACAGCCTGCTGACTAGACCTTATTGTACTTGCTTTAAGTGAACATGCATGTCTTTGTTTTTAGATAAAGTTATAAATACATTTGTAGTGCATTTATTTAGGTTCAGCTTTGCCATGTGCTTGTATGTAGCTGCACCTTGCTTTTCATATATAACCGGCTCTTCCATGTTGTATGATAAACACTAGAAAATTGTTAAGCCTGCCCGTTCCCTTTTCATGCTAAGAGTAGTCAATAGTGCTATTTGATAGGAGAGAAATAGCAAGAATCGATACGCATTACCAAGTAGTACCAACTAATATTTCAGTGCTTAAATTATAATAAGAATGGGAAGCATTAGGAATGTAATTTGAAGACAGTCCAAAACTTCTAGCTCCTCTCTGAACCACAAGATCTTTGCGTGAACTGCACTCCTCGACCTCTTATGTACCTCGGAGATTTGCCTCCCAAATCATAGCGGCCGTTGTGTGCACAATCTCTAGAAATCATTTTCCAACTGATGGTTGGCTGTGTGTTATTTTGTGAGGTGTGGTCCAATGCACTGTGATGGGTGCAGCCTGCCCTTGCAAGCCACAACATGCTCCTGCCCTGGTGGATCTCCACGTGCGAGCCCTCGTTGAACACGACTACCTCAACATACTCTCCTCTCCAAGGGACTCCCCATTGGCATGGCACTGAGCCGCAGGGTATGCGGGTACACCCTGTTCATCCCCGGTTTCACGTCAAGCACAATGATGGGTGTTATGTCTATAGGAAACTAGATGATATCCCGCGCATTCCTGCGGATTTTTTTGGCACGTAAAGGTAAAATTTAAATTCGGCAAACTCAAATGGTTTAAATATTAAAAAGTAGTAAGAGCCCAATAGAAACCAGTAGAAAGGAAGTTAAGTATAAGCAAATGGAAATAAATAGAAATTATCCTGACAAAATTCAAACATATATAAACTTTTGTTTTATATATTGTCTTATGTAGTCGTAGCTAGGATTGGATACATATATAATCCGGACAAAAAATGATTCAAGCAACGGGATACATAATCTGGTCTCATATGTGTCTATTAGGAGTCTTAGCTAGGATCCATTGTCTACGTACCTAAGGGAATTAGCAAAAAGAACTAATCATACTTGCCTACATGCATACTCCAAGTACAGTACCAGCCTTGGAGTACCAGCCATGGCATGTGCGCGCGCATGTAACAACGGGGACATGCAAGCATGCGCGGCCGGCGCTCTATATTGTAAGGCTGCCGGGAGGACGCCACGCCGCCTGGTAGATGATATACAGACAATGAACCCGGCTGAAGCGCACTCGTTGGAGAGGCCGCTGGTGATGATGACATCCCTACTACTAACACATATTCAGTTCGTCATGAAGAACAAGTTGATTCAACAAAGAAGAAGAAGATGAAATCAGAATTGGACCTATTACAAGAGCTCGTGCAAAGTTGATAGAACAACAGGTGAACTCGCTCTTAATAGATTCTGATATGTTATGTAATGAGAACTTTATACTGACTAAATCTTTGTATGTTTGCATAATCAGGTATCATGATGAAGAAGAGGATCCAGAAGGAGGGCAAGATGAAGGAAGCTCCAACTTTCAGACGTCCGACATCGGAGGCCAGGAGCTATGAAGCCGCGATGACCTCGAGTTACAGAAGGGTTACGGACATACGACGGGTTTTTGACGTCCGACATGACGGACGTCCGACATGGAACGGACGTCCGACAGGAAGATCTTCGCGATGGCCCCCGAGTACAGTACCGATGTCAAAACAGCCGGAAGTCCGACACGATTCGGAAGTCCGACGCATCGGACGTCTGAAACTCCTCGGACGTCCGAAACTGCCTGCGCGCAGATCTGACGGGCTGCGGCCTTGTATCCGGGTTTGACACCCCCTAGCTTATAAATACCGGACCCCCTGCGAGTTTTAGGGTTAGTCCACGTTTAGATAAACCCTAGTTCTTGAGAATAGCTCCAAGCTTTCATCTTGAATCATATACTTCAATTCGTATCGATCTGAAGTGTTGCTACTGCAAGTTTTGTGTGATCTGTTGTTCCACTGGGAATTAGTAGATTGCAAATTACCGTCTCGTGGTCGACGGCTACGTTGCGCAAGTGTGTGAAGTTGTGAATATCCAAACGGTAGAGAGCTGTCGCATTGGCAACAGGGGTCTAGCGAGAAGAGTTCATTGGATACATACAAGTTATCTATCATCGCCCTCATATTCACCGTTCGCTTACTGAGAAGATCGGGCTACCCCATATCAGTTGGAGGATGCCGTGCTGGGATCTTCGCATGCGTAGCTGACGTCGCAGACATCTTCCGGTGCGCCGCGAAGCGCAAGCTCTATTGCACCGTCACTACTATGCCGTTCTTCCGGGGCCGACGCTCTCGGGAGGAAACCTGGCATCACTCCTCCCTCGTCGGCTTCCTCGACCGGGATCATCCGCACTACAGGGAAGGTGAAGGTCCGTTGGTATCGAGAATCGTCCCCGTGGCCGTGGTCAGTCCTGGACTCCTGGAACTCCGCAGTCCCTGCTCGCTCCTTCTTCTAAGACATCGTTGGCATCTTCGACGGCTTCGCCGTGACGCTCGTCTATGTGCCCCATGATGAGTGGAATTTGGAGACGGTTTAAGAGAAGAGGAGGGATCATGCTGGAAAATTTGTGTGTTCCGTGGTTGAGATTGAAAACACAGGATAGAAATCTCAGACGAAGGAAAGAAATAGTGGTTGCCTTGTGGTGCTTCGGGTACCATTTAATTAGATAATAGGAAGAAAACCGAAGAGGAAGGGGAAGGGTGTGCATCACGTTATTGAAGCCATGAATTAAATGGCTGATGCACCATCCCGGTAAACCAAACAAAGGATTTAAGAAACAAATGTTGACATGGCCCATTTTTCAATTGCATGAGGTGGATAAATATGGCTGATGTGGCTCATTGGGTGGATAAATATGGCTGATGTGGCTCATTGGTGATGTGGATAGTGTGCATGTAGAGAGAATTGCTTGTAGTGGGGATCAACTTTTTAAGAATGTAAGATTTAAGATGGAAGTGAGGATGCGGACGGGTGGGCCCTATGTCAATTATAACAGATCAGCATAATGATAGGGAGGTTTGATGTCACATCAACACGTAATTACAGTTGGATCCCAATGGTCCGAACACCCATTTGTTCACTAAGCGACAATGTTTTTCTGTAAAATCATTACTGTGTACATTTTATGAGGAATGTTTGCAAACTAGCTGTTTCCAGCCAAGTAGGTCTAGAATGTGATAAATTTTGTTAGAGTATGGTTAATAGTAATAGCCTGATTATAAGAAGTTGTCATCTATATCCAAGTTTATAGCTAACTACTACAATAGTTAGATATAAATATGTATTACATTGTTGACATATGATCCACATGTATTTCTCATAAATTGCGTAGGAACACGTGTTGCAACTGACTACTAACTTATAACTCGCTTCTCTTCTCTCTTCTTTTCCTTTCTCCTCCATCTAAGAAAAAATGGTGCTTACAAGCCGCCTACATCACCTTATTATACTTGCTCTTATTAGCTCTTAGTCTACCACACCCATGAGCCTATAAATAACCAACCCCTCTTGTGTGAGCACCAATACCAACACATGCCACATAATGTGCTAGAACATTTCGAATGGTATTTTTGTGCACAGCTAAGAAAGACTAGTCTCGATGATTCATCAACATCCGTTTGAAATAGGAAGCATCGGGATTTTGCGTCACACAATTCACCCTCAACAAACTCGGTGCAGATATGTTACCATGGCTGCAAGGTCAGCAAATCCTCGCTTGTTTATTGCACTCCTCTGGGCAATTAACATGTGCAGCATTGTATGCTTGCATGATAATTGACGCTTTTCCCACATAGCTGGCAGTTTTCTCGTTGAGTCCCTATACTTACGGCAGTGAAGTATCCGTGTTGATGCACTGACCCGACAGGACGTATAGCATTGTAAAATCTTTATGACTAATGTGACCTAGGCGTAGTATTGAAGCACTAAAGGTTATTAGCTAGCTCATGGTAGGCATCAAAGAAGGGCAGGGTAAGTTTTTTGGTAAGATGATAGTATCATCTGAAAAATAAAGGGCCAAAACCATCAGGTCATAATTCCTTCTTCAGAGAACGGTCGTGTCCCGGTGTGTTCCCCCCCCCCCCCCCCTCCCCTCTCTCTCTCTCCTCGCACTCCATGCCTTGCTCGGCGCCTCTCTATCTCTACTCCACCTGGAAGGTATGCGTCTCCGTCTATTCCCAAATTGAGTGCCCAAAATTTATTAATGGACAAATTACATACTCCCTTCCCTCCGACCCATATTAATGGGCACACAATTAGTACAACTCTATGCGTTGGAGGTAGTACATCAAACATGGGAAATTAATATAGCAAGGAATGGAAGTCATGACAAGTATGCAGGGTGTTCGTCCTCGTCATCGCATGATGTAAGGGATTTGGATATGTCATCCATGGTCGGCCTCTTGCTCCTCTCCTCCATGCAAGCTAAGGAGATCTTGACCATTTCCATGGCCTGTCGAGGATTGAACTGGCCGTTCAACCTTCTGTCCACCAACGGTGTGACATCTCCACTTTCCACCACATTCTTCAACGCCTGCACGATTTGGTGCTTCTCCAGACGCTCCCCATCATCCACGGTTTTCTGGTCGGAGATCCTGCTCCCAATCACCATCTCTAGGAGAACGATGCCGTAGCTATACACATCGACCTTGGCATCGATCGGCATGCCCATTGCCCACTCGGGCGCCATGTACCCCATGGTCCCCCTCATTTTTGAGAGATGTAAGCCGTCGCCGATGGATTTCCTCCCTGATAGCTTGGCTAAACCGAAATCCGAGATCTTCGGATCAAGGTCCCGTGTTAGCAGGATGTTCTCCGGCTTGACGTCGCAATGGATGACCCACTCGAGGCACTCGTGGTGAAGGTAGGCCAGACCTCTAGCGGCCCCGAGCGCAATCTTGAACCGATCGCTCCATGCCAACGACTTGCTGATGTCGTCGCTGAAGAGGTGCTTGTCCAACGACCCGTTCTCCACGTGCTCGTACACCAGCAGCTTGTGCTTGCCCTCAGAGCAGAACCCCCATATCCTCACCAGGTTGATATGGTTGATCCGGCCGAAGACGGTCATCTCTGCCCAGAACTCCTCCTGGCCCTGCACCACGTCTGTCAGCTCCTTGACCGCTACCACGGTGGTCTTGTCAAGAACGCCACGATACACCACGCCGGAGCCTCCATGGCCTAGCTCCTCATTGAAGTTCCCGGTTACTTTCTTGAGGTCTCGATAAGTGAACCTTCTGAAGTGCGTCCCCATTACCAGTCGGCCTCCCTCCAGCGAGCTGTGTATACTGTCTTGGCCTGACAGGAACCACCAGGCCATGGCGATGAAGAGGACCTCGAGAAATCCCAGCACCCCGGCGAACCAGAAAAGGTATGTCAACTTTGGGCCGCTGCTTGGTATCCCGTACGTGTCGGCGTACGACGGGACTTCAGTGGCACTAGAAGAACCATGATGATCGCAGTCAAGGCCCAACGACGGCGGTGGTGCGGAGGCGTTGAGCAGGTTGCTAGGCACCTTGACATATATGCTTCCCGGAGACGTGGGGGACTTGTAGCCGTTGAAGAGGGCGCCTTTGGTGAAGCAATCGCCGTAGCCATTAAAGCTGTAGGAGACGGCCACGCAGGAGCACATGCTCAAACACATGCTCTTGCAGTCTTCGAACGTGACGGAGTGGTTGAACCCGAGGTCGGTGCCGTAGAAGTAGCTGGCCGTCATCTTGATGAAGGTCAACTGCGCCGGCGAGCTACAGTTGGCGGTGCTGGCTGGGAGTCTGAACGTCGGCTCGCAGCCCTTTCTCCAGTCCCGGCGGTCCACCATCTCGTACCCCGGCACGCACGAGCACCGCAGGGACGGCTGGTACTCGCAGAAGGCATTCTTGCCGCACAGCCCATGAACGGAGCACGGCTGCTTTATCGCCGCCCAGCTGACCGTCCATCCTCCGGCCGCGGTGAGGCTGTACATCCTCAAATTTCCGTCCCGCTCTATAGTCAGCCGTCTCTTGACGCCGGCGGCGCCCAGGTCGGAGGCCTCAACTCGCAGCTTGTCGCTGGAGAGGAACACACCGGCATCGTCGAGGACGCCGATCCGCGAGCTGTTGTAGTTGGTCCTGCCGCTCCCGAACACGCCTAGGTCCCGGTCAGGCCAGTAGACACTGGCGATCGCCGGGCCGTCGTACAGGATTCGCAGCACGTTGTCGTTGTCGTAGTAGAGGGCGTAGTAGCCGGCGACGAGCTTCTTGTCCTTGGACAGCGGCTGCGACGGGAGCAGGGTGTCGGTGGGCGAGTCGAAGCTCTGCCACGCGGCACGGCCGGTGGACGGGTCCGCGACGAGGAGGTTGCCGGAGTCGTGGAGGGAGACGACGAGCTTCTCGTTGCCGCCGGTCTTGCTGTCCCACACGCTCGTCCCGTTGGCGTCGGCGAGGGTGAGCTTGCCTTCGGCGCTGAAGGATATACTGGAGACCCGGCCTTTCACGGGGGCGCCGGGGTTGGCCGTCCAGACCGCGGTCCTGTCCTTGGCCGCCGTGAACCAGACGGAGAAGTAGAAGTCGTTGTAGCCGGCCGCCGGGAGGAAGCCGCAGGAGAAGGTGGCGTCCGGTGACACCAGGAAGGGCCGCTTGTGATCTTCCACCGAAAAGGATGACCCAGTGCCGAGCGTGGATGCTGCACTGCAGGAGCGCAGCGGAAGGAGAAGAAGAAAGATGAATGAAACCAGGGCTATAAAACTAATGAATCTGGGCATCATCCCATGAACGCTGTGATAGCAAGCAAGGGAAGCAATCAAGCTCTAGCTGCGAGTACTGTATATATTTGCTTGGTATACTTGCGTCATACCACTCGTGTTTCTTTTAACTTTATATTTTAAGTGTAACCCCATTAAGAAAACTATAAATATATACGTAGTCAAGAAGAGACTAGCTATACCTAGTCGGCTAGACCGCTAGACTCACATACGTTCATACCGTGGAATTGTCTTGATCCGACAAATTACGGGTCACATTATTCGTTCATATATGCGCATGCCAACTAATTTCTTGTTCGACGACCGCTGCTGCAGCCAACCTAGTCTCCTCCGTATATATATATGTGTGGATCCGATTTGTCTAATTTCAAAAAAAAAAAAATAGACTTCACAGAACAGAACTGTTGGATGAGTGGTGTTAGGAAGGAAGTAGCTATGTTAGTGCGGTATGATGCTATCCATACGGTATTTGATTTCTTTCACCTACGCATTTAGAAAACATCATTTTGTATGATTTACTATAGAGACGCTTCACCACACGTATTAAAAAACTGTTGACCATACAACCAGTTCTCACAGACGTTTCTAAGGAAATCTATGGAAAATGTGAATCCTTTTCATATAGAAAGTTTTTATTATTTCCGTACAATTTAAAATCAAATTTTAATATGGTTCAAGTTTGTATTGAATGTGAATTTTCTTAAGAGTTTATCAGATTGGGGAAAATAATAAACCGTTGGAAAGATAGCAAAAAAATTGTAACTTGTCATGTTGAAAGTTTTCTCAAATTCGCAAAGAGTGAAGTGCATCATAGGTCCTCGAACTATTTCAGGGGTGTCACATAGGTCCTCGAACTATGAAAAGTGTCATCAGATCCTCGAAGGTCCTTCCAAGTGCAATAAGTGTGTGCATACGTGACACTCTGAAATAGTACGAGGACCTATATGACTCTTCTAAAATAGTTTGAGGACTTGGATGACACACATATTGCACTTTGAGGACCTGGATGATGAGTTTCATAGTTCGAGGACCTACATGACACCTCTGAAATAGTTCAAGGACTTATGATGCACTTCACTCATTCGCAAATGTTTAAGAGAAAATTTGAATATGACGAGACAAATCGTGTTCTTTTTCTGTCTGAAAAACAATGTTCTCAAACTGGATGATCTTCGGATTTGAACTGAGTTATGTTTCACAAAATGAACTTTACTCTTTTTTTGGTACTGTTTAGTCATTAATTTTTAACTATTTCTTGGATTTAAGCAAATGATGATATACCGTATAATCTATTGAAAAGTGGATATTTTTCATGTTGAACATTTTTTCAAATTCACCACGGTTTAAGTTCTGTTTTGAATTTGATGAAATACGTAATGAACAAAGTGCAACATTTTTTAACCGTTTCTTAGAATGGAGCGTGTAATATATCACTGGGAAGGTGAGGATTGCACAAGAGCTTGAATGAGGTTTGCATGCATAGTATAATTTCACATGCATTGCAACAAATCTGTAGGTAGAACAAATAGTAGTGGATATAAAGGATCTTGTCTAACCCCTCTTTTTTAGTGGAATAGTTTCCTAAGAATGCCATTGAGGAGCACTAAAGAAGTACTAGACTAGAATAGCATTTGAATCTAGTTGCACCATTTCTCTCAAATCCTTTTCCTGTGAGGATGTCCAATGTAGTTGAGTGTTTTATCGTGTCAAAAGCTTTTTCAAATACAAGCTTGAGGACAACAATTAGTCTCTTGAAGTGATTGCAGATGTGAAGATATGCAAAAGCCCACGCCACATAGTCTTGAGTTTTTTTTGTTCTTGATAAATCCATATTAACCGATATGACCTAATGATATGATCACTTTTTGGAGTCTGTTGGCCAGCAACTTGGCGATGATCTTAATAGTGCAGTTGAGGAGGGATATAGGCCTGAAATCATGGACGGTGAGGGGAACCTCCTTTTTTTAATCCAGGTGATAAAGGATGCATTGATGCTTTAAAGACTGATAGTTCCAGCATAAAAATCAGCTATTAGTCTATAGAAGTCCTGACTGATGATACTCCAGCAATTCTTGACAAAAGAACCATTTAAACCATTAGGGTGAGGTGCTTTGTCAGAAGGAAGGTTGTGGAAGACCTCACAAATTTCTTTCAGTGTAAAAGGTTCTTCAAGCATTTGTAGATTATGAATATTTTTAATGAGAAATGCATGAGATTGTAGGTTGGAATAGAATTCCCCTAGTCTTGCTTTGAAGGCTTGCCACAGAGTGGGAGCTTTGGCTTGATGGTCAGTGAATTCATTGTCTGCATCATCGTGGAGAGTGGAGATGTACTTGCCTCTGTACTTGATTGTTGCTTTTGCTTTAAAGAATTTATAGCTTTGATCACCAAATTTCACCCATATAATGGTGGCTATTTGCATTCAACAAATTCTTTAAAAATTAAGCATATTTCATCCGGGCGTGCAGGTCAGTTTGAATTAGATAGTTCTTTAGAAATATGCATGTTTGAGTATCTCTACTATTGTAACTAATAAATAAATGAAAGAACCACTATATGCAGCAGCAAATGTTATCCTTTCCTCCAGAACTCTATGTTTTGTTTAAAAAGGAGGTTGAAACCCCTATAACATTGGTCTGTATTTACTCATATGAGGCAGAATATGTGACCCGGCCTGGGTGACGATGAAAACAAACAGAGTCGCCAGGAGTGAAGCAAGCAGTCTCTTAATGACAGTCTTGACCCCGGCTAGAACAAAGAAAAAGAGGTGGATATTTTTCCAGGCATTGTACATCGCATGTTCTCAGAAACGACCTAGGACTCGTGGGAGTGATGGAAGATGTGACTAATAAATCTATATCATGCAAAGCGGTGATCTCCAATGCTACTAGAATAGAGAGAGAACTCAAGCCAACAAAAATGCAGATGCACCTTTTTATTTCAGCAAAGATAAATATTCAGCACAGTACGTGGTTGGTGAAGAACCAAAGTCCGGGTCACTTGTGCATGTGAACGCCATCATAAGTAGCTCCAGCCATCAACCTTGGTCTTTGCCTCTTACCTCACGTAGCTTGCAAGACCTAAGAAATCAGTACAAACTTGAATCGTGTATTCTTTTTTCCTCTTTGGCGGGGAAGGAGCGTGGTGATGAGAAGGTTGATTGGCACATACTGTCGGCATATCCTTCGTGAGATCCACAGATGAGAATGGGATGCATCTGGAATTCGAGCATCACCTCCATGAAACTGGTATGAAAGGCAAGCATTTCTACACTAAGATCATATTCACGGTGCAGAGAGATATTAATTGTTAGCTGGTGTGGCTATCACTATCCCAGTTTCTAGTTCACGGTTCCATTCACCACTTTGGTTTGTGAATGTCATCGTGTGAAGGATCAAGATACGTGCGCTCAACTCCACACTACGACTAGTCTAGTGTCCCTCGGATATGTCCCAGCGCAGCCAGCTCTTTTTTTTGGGACATGCATCAATTTTTTGGCTCTTTTAGTGTCATTAGACTAAATGTCTTTATTAATATGTGTAAACGAGTGAACTGCAATGCCACTTGGCAACGAAGTGAAACAGGTTGTTGATTTATTGTATCAGGACATCGTTAACTATATTTTCATTCTTGTCAGGCACAAACACTCTTGAAATAAATGATAAATGTGGAACAGAAGCACAATCAAACGTTCAATTGAGAAACACTGGTTCAAAAGTTATTGGTTTGACACCATACACACCAGCTAAATGAATGGATTGTTGTGCACTAATTATGGAAAGCTGTCTTGGGTCAAGGTCTGACAACTTATTTAACTAGCAAAATTTGGCGGCACTCATTGGTTTTTTCTTTTTTCCTCTTGAGTTTGGCGCTTCCTCACAGCCTGACCCCCAACCAAAATCACAATACACACACAACATAACTCCGCTTTTACTTTTGAGCATTGTTGTCTATTGCGCTACTTAGAGCATCTACAATCAGAGACCTAAATATTCATTCAAAAAACAAAAATCAGAGCCCCAAATTTACCTCAAACGTCCAGGCGGCCTGCTGCATCAGTGCTTGGACAGTAAAATGGTATTTAACTAGATGGGGCAAAGCCGGTCCAAAAATATATTTTAGGGAACAAAGCCGGGCCAAAAAAATATTTTTAAGGAACAAAGCTGGGCCAAAAAAAATTTAGGGAACAAAGCCGGTACAAATGTCTGGGTTGTTGGACAACCTAAGGGCTTGTTTGGTGTGCAGGAAAAAGTAGGGGATCCCTGGCGTATCCCTGGGTAGCTCCCACCCGTGGAATCTTAGCTCAGGGATATCTCCATGCACATTTGGTGAGAGCGAGGAGAGGGAAAAATGTCCCCAACCCTGTCGTATATCCGGGCCAGAAATAATCGCCTCCTGACTAGTGGACGCATTCCCTCGTCTCGTTCACTCCAGCGCCAACTCCTGGTGACCCCACCCTTCGAATAGCCAAATGCATGTAGGGGAATACCCCGTGGATTCTGATGCATCGGTATTAAACCCTCCGATGGTCTTTTTCCCCTCGAAACTTTCTCCCCGGCGTCCAAATGAGCCCTAAGTGTACCGAAGAACGTTCTTCTTCAGTACACCCCCCCTCTAAAGGATTCAACGGTTTAGATTAAAAGATACCCTAAAAAAAGACAACAAAGGGAATTGAACTCCAGACCTCTTAGGCAAGGTGCGCGTAGCTAACCACCTCACCTAAACATTCATCCTGCATTTTCTAGAGCGTGAAACTTAGAAGGGCAACAGAAGCGGTTTTTCTCTGAGTGCATTTGGGCCAGCCCAACAGGATGCCGACCAGTTTTTCTTTGTTCATTGATTTTCTATTTAAAAAAATTTATTATTCATTTTGCAATCAGTTTTAAAATTTGAGATATTTTTGGAATACCCAAAAATATTTATGTTTTCAAATATTGATTTAATTTTTTAAAGGTTCTGGAGTTTCATAAAATGTTACCATCTTTGATTGCTTTGTTCACAAATTTAAGAAATGTGTGCATTTCTAAAAATATTAATAAATTTTAATAAAGTTCATGTTTTGCAATTTGTGTAAAACATAAATTGTTGGGAATTTGTTAATTTGTTTGGAAAAGGTGTTCAAACTTATGTATATTTTTTAAAGTACGTCGGACATCGTAAGCACGTTGGGTCACGTCCAGCTAGTATGTTAGGTGTTTTTCACAAATCCATAGAATATTCATAAAATATCAAAAAGCAATGAAATTTTGCATGGATGTTTGCCATGACGATGCAAGTCTGTCAAAAATATTTGGTTCCATTTGATGGATGTGATAAAAAAAGTGCTCTGAGACTAGCCCTTCCGACCTAGTCGAACATGGTATATTTTCTGCTATGCATAGAATGATACAAAATTTTACCATTAGGTGGGTATGTTCATGGTAACCCCCAATTTAAACAAATTCAGACAACGCGCACACGTTGTGTCACGTCCGGCTAGTATCAGGTTTTTTTTACCGAAAAAATCGTAGAAAATTGTCAGAAAGCAATGAAATTTTGCATGGATGCTTGCCATGGTATATTTTCCGTCAAGCATGGAATGATACCAAATTTTACCAATAGGTGGGCATGCTTATGGTACCCTCCATGCAAGATTGAAATGAATTCGGATACCGCACGCACGTTGCCTATGTTCGGCTATTATTTTAGGTTTTTTCAATGGTAAATTCCTAGAAAATTCATATTATGTCAAAAATCAATGAATTTTTTGCATGAATACTTGCCATGCTGATGCGAGTACGTGTATGAAATTTCTTTAGGTCCATTTGATAGTTGTCAAAAAAAGTTGCGTTAAAAAAAGTTGCTTTGAGACTGGTTATTCTGACCTACCCAAATCATCATCTTTGAACATGGTATATTTATTTGCAATGCATGAAATGATAACAAATTTTATGGGAATGTGGGTATACCCATGGCTATCCGCCATGCAAAATTTGAATGAATTCTATCAATTTACACACGTTGTGTCACGTTCAGCCAGTAGTTTAGGGTTTTTTCAGTAGAAAACTCTAGAAAATTCATACAATGTTAAAAATCAAAAAAATCGGTACCATTTGATAGATATAGAAAAAGTGCTTTGAGACTAGTTATTCCGACTTTTCCAAACCACGTCTTTTAAATATGGTGTATTTTTTTACTATGCATGGAATGATACAAAAATTTACGATCAGGTAGGCATGCCCAAGGTTACCCTTCGTGCCAAATTTGAAAGAATCCACGCCGTACACATGTTGCATTATACTTGTCAGAATATATATATAAAAATTAGGAAAGAAGATTTTAAAATATGTGAATCAAATTTTATTGTTCACATGTTTTTAAATCTGTAAACAATAAAATTCGGTTCACATATTTATAAATCTCGTTTCCTTTTTTCTCAAATAATTAAAAAAATAGGTGTATGCTTTTTATGATCGATAGATGCCTACAAAAAAAATATGTGGACCGGCACACACCTCCTATCCTGATCAATCATAAAATAAGTACACTGAAAATACTTTCAAATCTGTATGGCCGTGTCTCTATCTATGCCTACACCTATTTATGTGCCTAGATAATGTATAAAACAAAGAAAGACAATAAAATAGCATAACGTGGCTGCTATCCTGTTGGTTTCTGTATAGTTTAACAAAACAGGGGTTCTGAGTTCAATCGCTGGCTTGCGCAACATTTTTGTGTATTAAAATAAAAACAGTGGTACAAGCATACAATCCTTCAAATAATAATAAGTACTCCTTATATAAAACATGTGAAATGACTATATTACCCTTTATAGGATTAGTAGGGGGGGGGGGGGGGTTGTACCGAAGAACAGCTCAAGATCCAAACTATATGCAGTGAAGATATATGGATACGCCTAGACACCGTCACCACGTAGAATCGTCCCACTGTGCCTCCACAAAGACCCTATTTGACTGATAAATCCCTAGCTAGTACACATCACGCTCTCCTCATTCTCTTCCCATCCCCCCTCATCCCCCTCCCCCGCTGACCCCATCCCCGTCCCCTTCACTCCACCATGGGAAGCTCCGGTAGCAAGCCAGATCCCGTTGACTGAGATGTCGTCGTGAGACAGATCCCGATGGCTCCGGCAGTGATGCACCGGACGATGACGAGCTCGTGCTCTGCATGAAAAATGGGATGCCCAAGGTGGATACTAGTGAGAGATCGATCTCCGCGCCGTCTATCACCTCCTCGATTGCCCACCAAAGCAATGCAGCTGAGCATGTCGTCCCATCGTGCTCGACGTCGTCACATATTTGGCGTCGGACGAGATCCGCCCCTTCCCCTACGGCTGCAGCTTCGCCAGGATAGTGTTGGGTGCCCCAGCATGCGCCCACTCAGCGGATGTGGATGTCGGAGTCGGAGGCGAAAGCTGCCCCCCCCCCCCCCCCCCCCGTGAAAGGCAGCGGGGCGCACAAAGGGTGACGAGATCTGCGCCCATCGACCCATAAGAGAACCTCCTCCACGACATCTGCTGTCGATCACTGACCATGGCGAAGCCGAACACGCGACGCCTCCGCCACAGCAACACCAAGAGTTTTCTGCAAAAAAATCAAAGAGTCGAAGCGACTCACCCGATAGAAGGAGTCTGCCAAAGACAAGGTGGCTTGGCACGCAAAAGACCATACCCATATTTGCCGAAAACACTGTAAACGATCTTAAAAATAAATGTAGTTGCTTTACCTAAAACTACCACAAGGTTTATATTATAAACCTAATACACATGATGATAAAATTTACCAAAAAACTTTGAACTTCTGAATGTTGGTGGTTTGTGTGGTTTTATTTCCTATGAAATAAAGCTGGGGAGTGGCTCCCTGTTCTTAAAAAAAACACAGGATGAGAAAACCATGAGTGCAGGGATTTTCTACTCTTATCCAAAGCAGAGAGTGAATGTGGATGTATGCTATATAGATCAGGGTGTGTTTGGATGTATGTGTAGTATGCCCTTGGATGAGATGCAAGATGGTTGCCGCGTAGTATGCCTCCTGGCCATCGCCATCAGGATAGAACCGGATGTTCTAGTTGTGGCCACCAGCGCTGAACATCTTGGAGTTAACCAACTTCTCGACACCGATGATGCGTCGTGTTGATGGCCGGCCTCATGCACGACGTCTCGGCTGGCGGTGGAGGCGGATCACCGAAACAAGAGGTGGTGTTTCCCATGGCAGACGCAAGAGGTGACGTTTTGCATGAATACATGACCATTTTGTGCATGTACGTGAGATTGGTCCTCTAGGATACCGAGTAGGAATCGAACAAAGGAACAATAAAAACTTTTAATAAGAGTTCTTCCTCTTATTATCATCTGAACTTGGTGCATGGGAAGTCGCCGGAGTGAGTTCAATATGCTCGTTCCTTGATGATGGCAGGTTGGGTACTTGGGCTTATCGTTCGAAAAAGAATCACGCCATAGATCGGAGAGCAACTAATTAAGGAGTGTTTTAGGTACTTGGGCTTGTTGAGAACGTGCCACATGTTGCGTCCAAAGCCCTTTTTGGGATTTCTTTATTTTTATTTTTTATACGTGTTTTCAGCCATTAGATTGTTTTTTTTTGGCTTTCCAGTTTTCCCGCAATTCTTATATATTTTGAAGGAAAAATATTGAATTGTTTTTACACGGACAAATATGTCTTTTTTTTACGAAAGGTACGATCGTGCCTCTCGACGAAGCACATGTCTGTTTTCATGAGTCACATCCATGCCTCCCGAAAAGGAAGAAAAAATGTTTTTTAGGCACGATCATGCATCTCAAGGAGGCATATATTTTCTTCCGTAAGAGGCACAGTCATGTCTCTCGAAAAGAAAAACATTGTGTTTTTTTAGAGGAACAATCGTGCTTCTCGTAGTGACACAGGTTTGCTTCCGCGAGAGGCACGGTCGTGCCCCTCAAAAAGAGGAAAATTACGTTTTCATTTATTTTTCTATAGGCACGATTATGCCTCTCATGAAGGTACGGCTGTGCCTCTTAAAAAGGGAAAACATGTTTTTCAGGCACGTTTGTACCTTTTATGGAGGCATATATTTGCTTCCGCGAGACGCACGCTGGAAAAAAAAACTTTATCTAAACTTATTAACATGAGATCTAATTTCGAATTATCTCGATGTGAATAATCGTACGCACACGCATTGCGCCATTTGTGAGCCGCGGAATAGTGGAAGTGTTGGTTATAAGGGGTACACTTTAATTAGTGATTTCGCATAGATCAGTATCATTCTTCTGCTCGGGCATCGATATTAGTAACCAACTTTTGAGATCTCCTAGTTGACCCTCATGAGCATTAATTAGGGGAGGCTTCCTTGAAGCAACTCATCAATTGGACCGGCCCATTCGCGGCAAGACTGTTTATTTATTTATTATTTATTTGTGTTTTTTATCAGGTTTAACAAAAAGTGTTATTGTCAAATAATTAGATACATACTATATAATATTTATAAAATATATATTATTTTATAAAGTTTTAATTATGCATTTTTATAAAAAAGTTTATTCCATACTAAAAAATATTCTTTTGTATTAAAAAACTCTATCGTACAATATAAAAAAGTTTGTTCTACATTTGAAAAGCGTTTAATGTGTATTAAGAAAATCCATCCTACAATATGAAAAGTTATTGTATCTTAAAAATTGTTCAACAATGCAAAGAAATCTTCATCCTAGAATTAATAATTTTTCATTCTATATTAGCAAATTCTCAACGTATATAAAAAAAAAGTTCAATATGAAAATATTCTTTTAAAAAACATCAAATTTTCAAAAAACTTATTAGAATGTATTTAAAAAATATTTTTCTGTATATTTTGAAAGATCTTTAATAATTTCAGTAAAAAATCAAATATGAAAAATAAATAATGAAAAAACATAAATATAAAAAAACAGAAACAAAAAAGTATAAAACAAAAAATAGAAACAGCATTCGAACATGGGCCGACCCAACTGCAGTGTCAGGAGGGAGGTCCTTCAGTGAAGCTGCCCTTATATTATGTTGCACGTGGGTATCATATACAACTAGTTGACACCCCGCGCGTTGCCGCGTGAACTTGTTGCATTATATTTTGATGAAATTTGCTTGTATGAATATGAATATTGAAACTAATGGTATGTTGCATATGTTTCATCACATCATATGTGCACTAACTTATGGGTAGGAAGACTAAAAAACTCGCAAAAGTGTGGGAATAATAAACTTGTGTATGAAAGACACATGCACGCATGCAATTAATTTCTAAAGCTTAATGAAGTGATTAGGTGGCATAGTTGTAGGTCTTCTAAAATAGCTAGTGGGTGGTAGCTATTTAGCTATAAAAGATTGAAAGCTTGGCATGCATGCTGAGGTGGATAGTGTGCATGTACAGATAATAACTAGTAATTGTTTTTTTAGATGCTTGAGAATTAAACGCCGATGTGGCATGCATGATGAGGTGGATAGTGTGCATGTAGAGAGAATTGATGTGACATCATGATACGATGAATAATGTGCATGTAGAGAGAATTGATAGTGGTGGAGATCAACACTAGAAGAACTAGATGATGCCCCGCACGTTGTTGCGGAACTTTTTCGCAAAATATTTCAGTGAAAATGTTTGGTTAAATAAAGCATGTATATTTGAAACAATAACTTTTGAATTAATATATGGATTTAATATAAATATCATAATAAAATAAAAATTCCCATACATGCATGTTGCATGTGGGTTTTTATTATGCATAGTGGCATATTGAGGTGGGTCTTTCTCATGCATGTTGAAAGAAATATGCTAATGGAGGATGATGTGGCATGCATGATGATGTGGAGTGTGTGCATGTTGAGAGAATTGGTAATAGTGGGGAGCAACTTCTTAAGAATGTAAGATACCCCGCGCGTTGCAGCGAAAATCTCTATAAGCACTCTACAATATAAAGTGAAAGGGTATAGATCCATGTAAATAAAAGTGGATGACATGGATAAATGATTGGCTACAATAGTGAATGATGTGAATAACTTACATGTTGAGCTAGACACCATAAATGCATCTTAATTAGTGGGATTTTGCTTTATGAGAGATATAGAAAGATTGGCACATGTTGCCTCAAAAATATATACAATTGGCACACTTTTGGCAGCCTTTGTGTGTGGCTCCAGGAGAACAACTAAATATTTCGTCGGGGCATGCAGGTTATTTTGTTTAAAATAATCCTCCTGTAAACTAATGAATAAATAAAAGAACACTACAGACAACAGCAAATATTATCTTTTCCTATAGAATTCTATGTTTTATTTAAAAGGAGGTTGAAACCCCGATAATGTTGATCATTATTTACTCATATGAAGCAGAATAAGATCGTGGGTGAGGTGGAAAACAAACAGAGCTGCTGGAAGAGAAGCAAGCAATTTTATAATGGTAGTCTTGCACCATGCTAGAACAAAAGAAAGAGAGATGAACTAGGGCCAACCAAAGTGCACATGAATTATATATCCACTTAAAAACACCTTTATATTTCTTCCAAGATAAATATCCAGCCCAGTAGTTCGTGGAGAACCAAAGTCTCGGTCATTCTTTTTCTACTTTGGCTAGGGGAAGCGGGGACGTTGATTGGCACATACAGTCGGCATATCCTTCTTGAGATCCATATATAGAAATGGGATGCATGGGGAATTCGAGCGTCACATTTATGCACCTGGGATGCTCAGCAAGCATTTCTACATTAAGATCGACTTCGACCAACAGAGAGATGCTAACTAGCAACTGATGTGGCTGTAACAGAACTTGTATCTAGTTTGTCGTTTCATTAACAAATCTGCTCAGCAACCGGACAGATCCAACATACAAAATCTTAGTGTAGCCCATATATCATTTGAAATAAAAGAAAAAAAAATCTAAAGGCCCAGCCCAACTAACCTGAACCACACCCTACCAGTTTGGCTTAATTTATTTTGAGAAAAACGTATCAATTGAAATACATATATATGATGTGAATTTAGGTGGATTCAGCTTTCTCATGTGCTTTAATTCAACTTCACCTTCTTTCCAAATATAACCAGGTTCTTCCATGTCGTATGATCAACACTAGAAAATTGTTAATCTTGTCAATTACCTTCTCTTGCTAAGAGTAGTCCTATTTGAAGCAGGAGAGAAATGACCACACATTGGCAGGTACTAACAAGTACCAACTAATGTCAAAATGGTGGGATCACAATAAGAATGGAAAGAATTAGGAATGTGAGTTGAAGCAGGTATTGAACTTCTCGCTCCTCTGGACTATAAGATCCCTGCCATGATTGCATTCCTTGATCATTTGTCTAATTCTATCTACAAGATTCTTAGAAATTATGTTCTTACAAGCATTCCAATGTCCCTATTATCCTCCTTTGAAATATGTTTCTATCAAACTTAATGTGGAGACATATACAACAGTAATACACCACACCAGTGACGTGGCCTCGTACGTGGGTGGTCTCGATTCAACTTACAAGTGGCCTTTCAATCACGCCGACAATACATGAGGTGTCGTATCGGCCCCAGGTTGCCCTTGGACTGCAGTGACGACACACTACCAAATAAATCCGATCCTTCCAACAGTTGAAATGTGGAGATAAATCATGCCTTTGGCACGTTCTCCCAATTCTTTGGATAGTTTTGATCATGTTCTTCTTCTTGTTCTCTTCAAGTGGTGGTTTGGATGCTTGTGCTACAAATGAACTCGTCGTGTCCGGATTGTTTTAATAAATTTAAATGGTTCAATCCCAGTTAATATCACTGTAGTTCACTTTACAGAAAAATAAATGTAGCCGCTTTATCGAAAACTACCGCCATGTTGATATGATAAAGCCAATACACGGGATTAGCATACCATTAGTGCAGGGTTTTTCTATTCTTATTAAAAGCAGACTATGAGTGTGGATGTATATATGCTATATAGATTAGGGTGTGTCCGGATGTATGCTCGTGCTGCCCCTTCGATGAGATGCAAGATGTCCTCCGCGTAGCCAGGTTCCTGGCCCGACGCCATTGGGATAGAACTTTGTGTTCCAGTTGTGGCCACCAGCACTAAATATAGTGGAGTTACCTGTAACACCCTCAGAATCAGTAACAGTAATCACTACAGTGATTTCACTGTTAGTGATCATTATTGTTGATGATCAAGCCATGATCACCTTTGATCATAGGTCAATTACCAATCCGGATAAAAAATTTAATTGGTTAAATTATAAAACTTTCTCCAGGAATGGTGGCTGCATGTCCATCACCCTGATCATGGTTAAGCCAAATCCCCCTAGTCATTTGAATGATCCCAAGGCCATGATGATTATGGAACCAATGTTGGGTTATCAAAATTTCTATTGATTTAAAAATGGAAATGAAAGTTATAGTAAACCCTAAGTAATGCAACCACTTTTAATAGTTGCAAATAATTAGTAGGTCACCTTAAGTGTTTAGGGTTTTATTAAATGGTATAGGAATAATATTTAAAATAAAAATAATAGTTACGAATTGTTAAATTGCCATGGAAATAAAATAAACAAGTGGGAATTTTAAATGAACTAAAAATTATGGAAACAATTTTATAAAATGCCTAATAATCAGTAGGCCATAATAAAAGTGAATTAGGGTTTTATTGTAATGTTTTAATAATGTAGATAAATAAAAACAATAGCAAAATAATAGCTTTTACCTCATATTAAATAATTTAAAGGTCTAAAGGATTTTATTTTTGTACCAAACTTTTTGTGGCATCATGTTAAAGTGTAACACTAATATAGGTGCAATTATAACATTTTACAAAAATCAAAACCTAGCTAAACTAAATACAAACAGAAAAGAAAATTTAAAAGAAACAAAACAAAGAGAAAATAAAAAGGAACTAAAACCTGCCTGGGGCGAGGCCCACCCTGGGCCCAGCCCCCCTCTCTCTCTCTCTCCTTCCTGTTCCCCCCCCCCCCCCAACCACCCCACCCCGTCGGCGGCATGGCCGCGGCCACAGTGGCCATGGCCGAGCTCACCTGCCCCCTCTCCCCTCACCTGCCCCCCTCCCAACTGCCCCTCCTCCTTGCCGATAAGATCGAAGCCACCACCCCTCCTCCTCCCCACCCCAAACCCCCCGCCTCCTCTCTGTTCCCCGGCCGCGTGCCGTGGTCGCGCCGTCGTCGGCCGTGTGGCCGGAGAGCCCTAACCGCCGCGCCACCATATCCAGCCGCCTCACCACCCCCGTCTTCATCACCCCACGCGCTGAATCGAGCCGGGAGGCCCCTTGCGCTCGCCATCGCCGCCGTCTTCTCCGCCACGGCCACCGCGCCTCGACGACAAATTCGTCGCACCCCGGCCACCCCGCGCCTCCTAGCCATGTCCAAGAGCATCGCGGTGAGCCTCTCCTCCGGTTCCCCTCCTTCCTCGTACGGATTCATCGCCGTTGCCGCCGCTCTCGTTGAGTCCGTGGGCAGGGCCGCCATGGACAGGGCTCCATTGTTGTGGGCGCTAATCCTGCCGCTGTCGGGCTGTGGCCGCGCTCCGTGTGTGCCCTGCGCATGGCCGCGCCCCTGGTTCGTCCGCGTCCACCTCTGCCCCATTCCCCGGCTGGTTGGCCTCGACGTGCCCAGCCCGCCCTCCATGGATGGGAGCTCACTGTTAATCTTAAAATGCCTCTATCACATGTAGGCCCCACTGCTTTTCAGATTTAATTAAATGGATTATATAAAATGAGACATTGACAGGTGGGATCCCCTGGTCAGTTTGACCAGTCAAAGGCCTCAGCCTATGACAGGGTGGCCCCACATGTCAGCACTGGTTTGGATAAGGTTCTGGATAATGTTGAAATTTAAATAATAAAAGAAATCCAGAAATTGCTAGAAAATGATTTAAACTTCAAATATTAATATCTTTTAATCCGTATATCAGATCGAAAAACTTTATACATGAAAATTGATCGGAAAAATATAACGAATACGAATACGCTATCCGTATGTCTATCACAATCCTCTAACACAACGAACCTCGAACCGTCCCCCTTCGGACCGACTGTCCGATAAATTGTCCGGTACTGTTAGAGTGCCCGGATGAATTTATTCCGAACACGAATGTTTCTCGGAATAGATCAACCAGCACGGCTACACCCCCCTTATGTTTGTACGGTACCCACGACACCTCCGGCTTGATCCTTCCACCTCCGGACACCCTGTCCGGTAATCATCCGAAGCCGGTAGTTCATCCTCAGATGAATTTCCATTCCGAGCAATGTGCATTGCACTGCGTTAGAACACCGTTAACATTTCATCTATCATGTCATGCATCTGTTTGTATATGCTTGCTGTGTATTTACTTTTTTCCTCCTCCCCTTAATCTCCGGTAGACCCCGCTGCTGCCGTCGACTACACCGCTGCTGAGTTCGACTACTTCGTCGACGACCCTACCCCTACCGTCGAGCTTCCAGGCAAGCAGAGCCATTCTCTTCCCCAGATATAGCCTATCTTTCCGTACATTTCTTGCACTAGGCATTGTTACTGCTGCTGCTACGTTACAATCCTATTCAATTTCATAGCCTGTTTTTGTCGCCCCTTGATGTACCTCTTTTATCCTATGCTGCCTATTATTATTATACATTATTCAGCAGTGAGCCCTGCGCATTGTTAGCTAGGATTAGATAGAGGGCCGCGATCACTCAAGGGAGTGAACACGGATACAATATATACAACTGTACAGGTACGGTACAAAGTAGACACCGCCAAAGGCCCCTATCTGGGTTATGCCTAGTCACCTCAAGTGTGAGCTATCAAGGAGTAATCCTTGTACTCCACTCGAGGCTGACTTTGTCTTACCGCCATAGGGTCCTGAACAGCGATTGTCCTTCAGGTGAGAAGTCGGGCGACCCAACGGTGCCCGCGAGAGGTATTGCAACGGGACGACAAGGAGGGTACGACCAGTGTACCGGTGTGCTTGGCCCCTGGTCGTTGGCCGCGAGAGTTACCAGACCACGAAAGTCGAGCTCCTCCAGGAGCACACGCGAGACAAGGTAAGGAGACGGTTCACCTTGTTGGTAACCGTTGTGACTTGGTGGGACGACGGGGCAGGCACCGATGTACTGGTGGTCCTGGCTGCTGTCGTTGTCCGCAGGTCAGTTAAGTCGAGGCAACGATAACGGTTGTCACGCAGGTTAATTAAAATGCTCAATGGTTCAGTGAATGTCTTGAGTTGGCTATATGCCATGTACGCACTACCTACCCATGGGAATTACGAGTTATGGGCTCCTCTGCTTCGTAGTGTCGTCCGAGGACTCTTCAGACGTCAGCAGTACTGCGAGCTGATTGCCGGGAAGTGGTGTTGTCTTATTTTCTCGCGCGGTGTTGTCTTATTTGAATTTGCTTCAACTTCACCGGCCAGCCACGCACCGTGCAGGAGTACGTTCGGGTTGGGGTCCAAGGCCCGGCGTACTTAGGATTTAGACCGGCGGATGGCCTCTCTGTTGAGTTTGAAAGATGGGCTATGAAGTGTCGGATAGCCTCGGTGGAGCGTTCCCTAACAAGGTTCCCGCCACCCTGGAGATCCGTGCGTGTAGCGTAACACAAGTGCACCCCTGCAGGGAAGATTAATCTATTCGAATAGCCGTGTCCACGGTAACAGGACGCTTTATGCTGAAGCTGGATCTTACCACTAGAAACTATTATTATTAAACTGTATGGTTCCGGGTTTTCTTCCTCGCGGGGATGTCGAGGAGGTGAACTCGGAGGCATTGCTAATTATTACAACTTATTATTATACAATGCTGCAACAACTTCTGCTGCATTGTTATTTTCATTACTGTTATATTAACTGTTGGCTGATTCTTACCTCATGCTACAAGACATCGTCGGAAGATGCTAGTCTTCGGTAGGTCTAGCTTCTTACCCTTGCTCTGGATTTCTGTCTTTCAGTCCACTATATACAACCTCTTCTTTCCGTTGATACAATGCATAATGCTTAGTAGCGGACGTAAGACTCGCGGGTATACTAGATACTCACCTGCTTTATTTCCTTTACTGTTTTGCCTGATCGGCCGCTGCAGCCGACGTTGGAGCCCAGGAGCAGGAGTACCCCGGAGGCGCCTACTACGACGTCGAGTTCCCCGTCGACCAGGAGTAGTTCGGTGGATCCCAGGCAGGAGGCCTCGCCTTTTCGATCTGTATCTCTGATGTGATTTGTGCTAGCCTTCTTAAGGCAAAACTTGACTAACTATGTCTGTACTCAGATATTATGGCTTGTATGACTTATGTATTCGGGTCCGCGTGACCCCCTCTATTGTAACATATTTGTTTATCCTTTTGTGTTTAGTGTTGTGTTGTGATATTATCATCGTGGCACCCTAATCTCAGCCGTGTACCCTGCGTGTATGATTACTGTACACGGTCTGATTTTGGGGGCGTCACATTACCGAACTTATCGACACCGATGGCGCGGTTGAGCAGTGAGTAGTTGCCCGGCCAACACGAAGTTGTGCGCGTCTTGGCCGGCGGTTCGCCCAAACCAGAGGTCATGTTTCCCATGGCAAACACAACAAGAGCTAAGAGCATCTCCAGCCGCGCCCCCAAGAGGCCCCCAAGACGACGAAAATAGCGCCGAACGGACGTATTTCGCCCAGCCGCGCCCCCAAGACCCTAATTAGCGCCGGATCGGACCGATTTTGAGTCCGGCGAACCCAACCCGAACCCAGCGCGCTGGGGGCGCTTGGGTGCGCCGGACGAAACAAAAACGCGTGTGTGGTCCACTGTCAGGCCAAACCGACCCAAAAAGAACACCTCTCCACCACCACCCTTGCCGCCGCCGGCTGCCGCGCCGCCGCTAGATAGCTGTTTTCTCCGCCCAAAAGCTTCTTTCTGTCGGCCCCTCTTCCAACGCCGACTACCCCCGCCTAGTTCACCGGCGCTTGGCCGCCGTGGTCCGCCAAGCCGAGCCCACCGGTGCAAAGCCGCGCCCACCTCGCGCCGCACCTGGTCGGCGAATTGCCTCCCCCGAGATGGACTCCGACGATGAGGACCTCTTCGCCGCATTGCTGGAGGAAAAGGCGATCGCCAGCGCCCAGGACGACGAGCATCTCATGATGCTCGCCGGCTTGGCCGACCTCTTCGGCGCCAACAAGGCGCCGCAGCGAGGAGGTTCCAAGATGGGTCGCCGGAAGGGAAAGGAGAGGGGCCGTTCGGAGGGCTACTGTTTTCTCTACTCCGAATACTTTGCCGATGTTCCCCTGCACGGAGTCAAGGTATTCCGGCGCCGGTATCGCATGAACCGAAAGCTCTTTCTTCGCATTGTCAATTCACTCCGAGAGTACGACAACTACTTCGCTTGCAAGAAAGATTGCACCGGCACAGTTGGGTTCTCCTCGCTTCAGAAGTGCACAACGGCCATGAGGATGCTTGCATACGGAACTCCTGGTGATGAACAGGACGACTATGCACGCATGGCCGAGTCCACCGCCCTTGATTGTTTATACAGATTTTGCAGGGCAATAGTTGGCTGCTTTGGAAAGCGGTACCTGCGAGCACCCAATGCAGAAGACACTGCTCGAATCCTAGCAGAGAATGAAGCAAAAGGATTTCCTGGGATGCTTGGAAGCATCGACTGCATGCATTGGGAATGGAAGAACTGTCCATTTTCTTGGCAGGGGATGTACAAGGGTGCAAAGGGTCACTGCAGTGTGGTACTTGAGGCGGTTGCTACACATGATCTCTGGATTTGGCACTCTTTCTTTGGTATGCCAGGAACACACAATGACATCAACGTCCTGCAGTGCTCAAATGTCTTTGCCAGACTTGTCGAAGGTCATGCTCCTCCGGTGAACTTTGAGGTCAATGGGCACCAGTACAACAAGGGATACTACCTAGCAGATGGCATCTATCCAAGGTGGCCGGTATTTGTGAAGACTATTTCAAACCCTGTGCAAGGAGGGAAGCACGCCCACTTTGCCAAGTGCCAGGAGGCTTGCAGGAAGGATGTCGAGCGGGCATTTGGGGTGCTACAGTCTCGATTTGCTGTTGTCCGATACCCCGCTCAGACTTGGTCGAAAGATCAAATGTGGGAGGTGATGAATTGTCGTGTCATCCTGCACAACATGATCATCGAGAGCGAGAAAGTGGATCCAGTGTATGATTGTGAACCATATATCAACCAGGGGCGTCTTGCAGTTGTTGATCACCAGATACCATCAGATTAGACAACATATCTCAACATGCGCCAGGAGATCCGAGACCCGCATGTGCATCGTCAACTGCAAGAAGATCTAGTGGATCATCTATGGATGCGCAAAGGCAATGCCTAGTTTGATCAGTTTTTTGTATTTGTGCCGAACTATGTGTTTGTAGTATCATGTTGTATGACGAAATTTTGCCGAACCGACACGAAATTGCGCCGAATTGAGACGAAATTCGCGTGCTTTGTGCTGAAACTGTGCAAAAAAGAATCAAATCGGCGCCGTTTTGGGTCGGATTTGGGCCGCTCCTTGGTCGGCCCGTCAGTCTTGGGGGCGCCTTGGGGGCGCGGCTGGGTAGCCGGCCCCCCCAGGACCTATCGCCGCGTCCAGCGCCCCGAAGCGGCGCTAAAAATAGCGTCGCAAAACGTCCTGGGGGGCGAACGGCTGGAGATGCTCTAACTTTTAACATGGAAACTTGGTCGTTTTGTGTACGTGCATGAGATTGGTCCTAATACCGAGCAGGAATCATAAATGAGTAAAGAAAAACTGAAAACTATTTTTAAGAGTCATTGTTGTTGTTGTTGCTGTTGTTGTTGTTGTTGTCATCTGAATTTGGTGCATCCCATGATGATGGGAGCTTGGGCGTTGACTTGGGCGTTGACATCGTAACCCCCTTTTGGCAGCATAAGTGTGGCTGCAAGGTGAACAACTAAATATTTCGTAGGGGCATGCGGGCCAGATTAAATAAAATATGCCATTAGAAGTTTAGAACTATACATGTTTGAATATTTTTACTCTTGTAAACTAATAAATAAATGAAATAACCACTATATACATGCAGCACCAAATATTACGATTTCCTCCCGAGCTCTATGTTTGTGTAAAAGGAGGTTGAAACCTTTATAACGCTGGTCATTTTCTGCCCACATGGTGCAGAGTTAGAAACTGGGTCAGGGTGAGTAGAAAAATAGAGTTGCCGGGAGAGAAGCAAGCAATTTCTTTATGATAGTATTGCACCAGGTGCTAAACAAAGAAAATGAGGTGGATATTTTCGCAGCTACTGTACAACACATGTTCTCAAAACCGACCGAGAACTCGTGCAGGTGATCTCAGACACGACTAAATGAATCTACATCATGCAAAGTGATGACCTCCCATGCTACTAGAGCAGAGAGAGAGAGAGAGAGAACTGAGCCCAACCAGTGTATCAGTTGGAATTATCAGGTTTAAATCTTGTAATTGGTTCCAAGCCTGTGTTGACAGTGGGGTGTGAAACATCTCAGTCCAATCAGTACATTGTCTAAATTTATGTAATGTGATTCTGTCATCTTTTGTAAATGAAAATAGCTCAGGGAATTGCAATCAATTAATCCCAATTTATGTAATCTCAGTCCAACCTTTTTCTTTTGGCCTACATACTTTATCCCAATCAATTAATGGGGATCCTCCTTGTTCATGTCCATATTTTCTCCAGAAAAATGTCCTTAGGTATTTATTGATTTGATTGATGATCCCAACTGGCAATGAGAGTGAGCACATGAAGAAAGTTGGTAGAGCAGAAAACACTGCTTTGATGAGAAGCATTCTTCCATCATATGATAGCATGGTAGTGCATCCAGATAACCTCTTGTCTATTCTTTGAAGGAAAGGGACAAAATGTTCAATTCTTGGTTTTGTGAGTCCCATTGGATGCCCCAGATAAGTAAAAGGAAAGGATCCAAGCTGACACTAAAGGCTATTAGTCAATGCATTGATTCTTCTTTCATCAGCATTGATTCCCCATTCTTCTTTGGCTAGGGAAAAGAGGGATGAGGATCTTGATTGACACATACCATAAGCATACCCCCGTGAGATCCACTGATTGAAATGAGATGCATCAGGAATTCGATCATTACCTACGTGTACCGAAGATGCTCAGCAAACAGTTCTGCACTAAGGTCACGCTCACAGAGGAGAGAAATGCTAATAGGCAGTTGATGTGGCTCTACAAAACAGGGGTATCTAGGTCGTGTTCACTAACGCTGCGTTTAACTCCATGGCTAGAGCCATACCAAAGGCATCAACTCTATCGAGTTGTAACTGAGAAGCTGGTGAGGATCGTAGTGTAAAAAATCGTGGGGTCGAGGAGCCAGGAAAAGCTAGCTCTAAAAAATAAAAGGAGGTGATTACATCGAATGCCACCACCAAGTGACCTCCTGTGTGTACCGGTTCATCTATTCTAAAACTAGATGACCCGGTTGCGCCAATGGCGCAGAAGCCATGTAGTGATGATGCGTGTTATGATATGAATATATCAAGTATTAAACAACACGCACTAAACACCATCGACAAACCGATGCTTCATTGATATGAGTTGCCATCATGAATTAAAAGTTTAAGAACGGTGCAAGAGATCCATCACGTAAATAAGTATTTTCCGAGAGTGAAGCTGTAGATATACAAAGCTTCATATGCTACTTAGACATCTTAGAAGACCAAAAGGAAACACGGTTTTAGGCGTAGCTTATATATACATAACTTCATATGGCCGGAGAACAGATTGCTTAGAGTCAAAGGAATATACTTTTCCTTCTTCCATATCAGTTGCGTCGAAGAAGTCTGCCCAGACTTTAGTGATTGTTGCCCTATTGTCAACTCCATTGATCAAACGAGCTTTGATGCAGACATGGCTATCTCCAGATTTGATTGGCAAGTCATAAAGGGTTGGGTGAATACAAGGCATCAAGTATTCATTGGTAAACTTGGTTGAGAAATATTGCAAGTAGAAGGTTACGCCGATGGTGCAGAAGCCAGTTAGAATTGTTGTTAGTAGTGAGTAAGTAGGAGATGTAGTTCATTGACGATCATATATGAAGCAATATTCACGGATTTCTTATCTATATATTGGGTACAAAAGAAAAAAAGCTTGTCTACAGATTAAAATTGTTTGCTGGTCTGAAGTACGGGGATAAAGATTAAGTAACACAAATAAGTGAACAAATTTGAGAGCGGTATTATATATAAAGTATAAACTACCCTCAGCTCGTGCTGGTTTTAAAATTTGCATCTAATTTATAGAATCAACATAATCTCAAGATTAATAACCCCATCAACACTAATGTTATGATCTCATCTATTAAAGAAGGTAATAAAATAACCTTGGAGAATTCTTCATCAGGGAATCGGAGATGTCTCTGTGTGCACTTTTAGTCATGCTAATGTCTCACATTCATGGATAGCAAGAAAAAAAGGTTCATTCTAAAAAACTATGATGCCTCTGTTTATTGTAAACGCACCTATAAGGGTCATTCCAAAGAACCAAGCTGATAAAGTACATGACACAAACTAAGTTGCCACTGTTTAAGCATGTACATTGCTACTTTGCTAAACTACCATTTCACAGATAATCACAAAAGAAACAATACCAGATAGCATGATACCTAACTGCGTGTTGTTACTGGAAGTACGGCGATGAAAAAATTAGCAACTTTATTTGTGCAAAGGGAAAAAATGAACGGAAACCACAGCAACTCAGTATTGATCTTCTCCCCTTTATTAGAGGTATCCTTGAGTATTGCTCTCTCACTAATTTGTGCTTCAATATTATTATTATTAAGACTTTCAGCCTATAATATGTAAGATGAGAAACCAGAAGCTCATAATTGTCGAGCTATGACCGTACTTGATATTGAAGAACAACAGCTAGGTAAATGGCCCGTCTTTCTGCTTAACATGATCTACAAAACCCTTAGTACATGCATTAGGAACAAAATTGTAAGTCAGCAAGCAAGATTTCATATGATTTGTATCCCATGATTGTTATATTAGATACCAACAGAAGAATACATAACTGTTTTTTTACAACAGCAAAATACATGATTATTGACTAAAACAAAAACAGCCATAGAAGGACCGGCAAGTTTGCATTGAAGCCAGCAGCACCAAAAAGACACCTTGGCCACAAGAAATTGGGCAGTAGATTTTTTTTCCACTCTGCAGGCTGGTGAAAAATCTGGACCGAAACTTGAATGCTATGCACGCTGCAAGAACTGAATCGATTTAACTACTGATATTATTCTCAGATTACAGGAGAGGATTAGAGAGGCTTAAACCTGCAACTGTAACTGCATAGATGGCAATGGAGACGAACGGAGAAATGGAGTAGTATCTAGCCGCTGTGAGTGGGCATTTTATAAGGCAGCATCCGCTGACAGTTGCAAGCCTCATCCTTGCATGACTTCAGGTTTCTGGAAAGGATTTTTTTTACCTTAGCTCGACAGTCAGCTTAAGATTTGGTTAAAATGATTAAATGGCTATTCTGTTTTTGTGATTAAGTAGAGCAGTCAGAAGACTATATATGGGAACCGCCTGAAGAGTCAAGAATAAAAAATCCAAAGTAAAGAATTGTATGCAGTTTTTTTTATATTGAAAGTTGTATTATTCTGTAAATTAAATATCATACGAAGAAGCCAAACAAAAACATTCATCTACAGGGCAAATTATTTTTGTACAACATTCACAAACCATAAATTTAAATGCACTATTTTTTCTACTAATTTATCAAGCTCAATGGGGCAGGTTGGAAGCATTTCATCGAACACCATAGGGGCAGGAGCATCTGACCGGCCAGTTCACAAGCAAAAAAGTGTTCTCACCAGGAGAAACCTCAGATCCAACCACGCAAAATCCTACTGCAATGAAAAAGAAACCTCTGTGAGTAGAAGGAGGAAGAAGCTCAAAAAGAGGGCGGCCAAGATGAAATTAAAGGAGCGACCGTGAACACGGACGTCAACCGTACGCCATGGACGAGCAAACACGAACCATTGCGAAGAACGAATGATGGATCTGGCGAGGATTACAACTATGGGAAAGATGATTCGACGAGCAGCAATGAAGAATCTCAAGGACAGAAAGAAGAGCTAGCAGGAGAGGAAGCGGCGAAGACGAACCGGTGAAGAGACGAATGAGGCAGGGGAAGGAGAGAAGCACCCCAAGGGACGGTAAATATCTCCATAGGGCGCCCAAGTGGCCACTGTAAACAAATGGCGCACACCCACAGGCCCGAGGAACACCCAAGGAACCCACCTACCACGCCGCGCGCTGCCGTCTAACCCAAATCAGAGACCGAGACACTCAAACACAGCCGCCACGAATTCACCCTGTAAATACGTCGTTTCTCACCCCAAACCGTCCCAAAAACATGAAAACGGCAGGCTCCAGGGCCACTGGTCATCGTATTAATTGGACGGCAATTAAGTGGTAAATGAACAGACGGTTAATCCTGCGCCACCGTGATACGTCCAAAACGTATCTATAATTGCTGCTTGCTCCATGCATCTTTTGTGTGATATTGCTATGATATTGATGCACTTCCATATACTTTTGATCATATTTGGACTAACCTATTAACTCAGTGCACCCCAGTGCCAATTCTTGTTTTCTGTTGTTTTGTATTTCAGGTTTTCCCATTACTTAAAGTGCCAGAAAAACTCCGGGAAACATATAGGAAAAATCAGCGTACAGAAAGCTTCGGGAAGAGCCAAAGTGGGGCCAGAGGGGAGCCAGGGGTGGCCCAAGCGGCCACCTGGCGCGGCCACCTCCTAGGCCGTGTCAGGGGGGCACCTGGGGCCCCTGGTCCACCTCTGGCTGCCCCACTTTGCCTATATATCTCTCTCGTCCCAAAACCCTCGAGGACAGAACCCTTTTTCGCGATCTCTCATTTGTTTCCCTGCCGCAGCGCTTCCAAGATCGGGAGCAACAGGAGCCCTCTTCCCGACACCTTGCCGGAGGGAGGAACCACCTCCGCGAGCTTCTCCACCACCATGGATGCTTCCCGGATGAACCGTGAGTAGTCCACCTTGGACCATGGGTCCATGATCAGTAGCTATGTGATGTTCTCCTTCCCTCTTTGTTCTTCATGGTTTAGACCTCGTGAGCTGCCCTACATGATCGAGGCATATATGTAATCTTTCTACTGTTGCTATGCTGAGTTTGCTGGGATCTGATGGATTATGAGACTATGTTCAGATTGTGTTTGAGTAATATATTTGATTCTCCTCTTTTATAGTTATGTTCTTGAGTAATTCTTGCATGTTCTCTGTTGCTGTTTATTGCTTTGGCCAAGTAGTAGGTAGTAACTCCAAGAGGGAGTGTTATGCATGATTTTGGGTTCATGCCCCCTGATGACTAGCTTGAGTGACAGAAACATGAGTCTAGGGGATGTGTTGTTGCCACAAGGGAGAAAACAACGGTGCTTGTACTTGTGGGTGCAAGGATTGTTTACGTTATGCAAAGTTCTTTAATGCAGTTGTCTGTTGCTTTGAGTTTACACTTTGGGTGGGATTCGCAACTTAATACCAGTGAGATGTTCTGGATAGATATCTCAAGGTGGATGATTAGTAGGTAGATGCAGATGGATTTCGGTCTACTTGTCTTGGCGTACCACCCAAGCTTTTGAGCCTCTTCCTTTCTTAGTATCATAGTTAGCATTGGTTTGCGTACATAATCCTGTCAATTGCTTAGCTGTAATTTGTTTACCTCGCATGGCTATTTTATCGTCTTTTGGGAGAGAGACATCACTAGTTAACATCATGGGACCCCGGTCCATATTTCCACCACTGTTTACACCCGCTATTTTTTTTCTGCTTTATTTCCTTTTCTGTTGCTATCGCTATCATTATTATTCCGTGCGTTTGATCCTTTGTAAACAACAAGGCCGGAGGGATTGACAACCTCTCTGTACTCGTTGGGAGCAAAGTTATCTGTTGTGTGTGCAGGTCCACGTCAACCGCCTAATTGCTGACGCCGTTGTCACCTTCCTGTCGTTGTCGGAGTCCTATTGGAGACAAACCTTGGTATCTTCACCGAGGAAAATTTACTATTGTCTACATCTCAACCTTCCACTTTGGGTAACCAACGAGGGACGAGAAGCCATCACACTGCTGTGAAAAAGACTGCTCATAGCCAATCGGATGGCCCAAATTCAAAGCGCGAGCGCAATGGCCATGTATAGCCGAGCGCCTCAGTGTGCAACCACCTTTCAAAAATTCAGTAAATGGAAGTCAATTTCTAAACGCCACTCTTCGTGAAGTAAAACTGAGAATATCAAGTCCTCATTCATAGCCACCGCTTGGGAGGAATTAGACACAGTACACATTATTCATGCTAACAACATCTACTATTAGATGTTTGAATCACACTGCATGTTTCTATTTCATAAATTAAAAATAATAACCTCGCTACAACAGAGAAAAACATGCATACGGATAGCTGAATTACCTCACAAAGCTATTTGCAAGATAGTAAGACAAACGAAATTCTCAGCCTACTAATAACCAACAAAGATCTAGGGGGCCATGGCCCGCTTTTCATGGCCTACCATGCTATAAGTAAGCACACAAACTCAATAAATACAGTAAAGAGCATTGCACACAGCACACTGCAGATTTGACAACGAAAGGAAATAGGAAGGCAGAAAGAACTAACCTGAGTGGACAACGGAACGTGCAATGACCAACCTGAAATCCAAAGCGAAAATCAGAAGCATTTCATCAAACACCACAGGAGCAGAAGCATCTCGACAGTAGTGCAAAAGAAAAAAGGGTCCTCACCAGGCGTAACCTCAAATCCAGCTGCGCAGAACCCCCCTGAAACAAGGAAGAAAGCGTAGGTTAAGATTGGAAGCATTTCATCGAACACCATAATGGTATAATGGTACATTTGAGTGCATTTTGTTTGGTTGCCGTTAACTCTGCCTATAATGGTATAAGCCAGCTGGCTGATGCTCCATATATGTGTGTGTAGAGCGTATTAACTTCTGCTGGGCATTGATATTGGTAAACCATTTTTGAGATCTCATGAGCATTAATTAGGGGAGGCTTCGCTGAAGCAAATCATCAATTGGACTAGCCCACTCTCAGCAAGAGTGTTTTTTTATTTATTGGTTTTTTTGACCAGTTTTAAATATAAAACCTGTTATTTTAAATAGTTAGATACTAACAAAAATATACAAAATGTTATTTAAAAAAGTTTTGAGTATTCATTGTTTTAAAAAGTTTTTTCTATACTAATTATTTTCGGTGTTTATTGAAAATATCTATCATACAATATAAAAAGTTTAGTGCATAATAAAAGAGCTTTTTACATTTTAAAAACTTCCATCTTACAATATAAAAAAGCAGGGGTGTAGCCAGGATTATCAACCATTGGGTTCAACTATACTAAACAGTGGGTTGAGTTCCTTGTTTAGCCTTAAGATACTGTAAATCTACAAGGGATATGCAAAATTTCGTTGGGTTCACTTGAACCCAATCTTGTGAGCAGGCTTCGCCCCTGTGAAAAAGTCATTGTATGTTACAAAATGGTCAACAATGCAAAGAAATATTTTTCCAAGAATTATTATTTTTACATTCCTTATAAATATACCCAATTGATAACTGCCTCACGTTTCAGGTGACGGAGGACGGTCTGAACGCCTCCATCAACATCCATCATGCCATGTTGTCGCATGCATGCGTTACATGCATATACAACGAAATAGATGGTGACAATAGAATCTTTAGGTTTTCTTAAATTAAAAATATTTTATCTCTTAAATACTAATATCCGATAAAAATATCTATTTGCACCATTAAATCCTTCATGATTAGATCTTTAAGTGTAGATCCCATATTAATATGTTTAAAAAAAATTGGGGCCAAAAGTTCTAACGTTATTTACACTGAAGTTGCCATCATGTTTACAGAAGACAAAAGTCACCACTGAAGTTCTTACGTTATTTACACTTTATGGATCGTAGAAATTCTTTACTAATTGACCATGTAAATTTTTAGTAAACATCATGGTAACTTCAGTGGATAATATAAATTTTGTAGTAATTTATAATGACAAATTTAATTCATGGATAATATAAATTTGCTACGGTGACTTTTGTGTAAACATCATGACAAAATTTTAGTAAACATCACGGCAAAATTTTACTTCATGGATAATATAAAATTTTAGTAATTTATCATGAAAAATTTAGTTTATGTATCTTGACAATTTTAGTTTATAGACCATCATAGTTTTAGTATTTTGACGATGGTAATTAGTTTTTTTTATGAGCCATGACAAATTTAATGCATGCATCATAGCAATCTATAATACCTAAATAGTTCATCCCCACTAACATATTTATATTGACATTTAAGCTATCCACATCATCAAATATGTCCACCATGTAAAAACGGTTCCATTAACTCTTCATGCACATGCTCCCATTACCTTTGCATGTGCATGCAACCTATCACAAATAAATAAAATAACTTTTTTATGCCCCAACTTCATAATTTATAAGCAACTTTTTTTTATAGAAATTCAAATTATGAGTTACATGCATTAAATTTCTCTATATATTGTCAAGTAACTAAATTAACAAAAAAAACTCATTTTTGGAATTATCATCAAATTTTCTTAGATTTTTTACTTTAAAAAATATTTCTTTCAAAAAATTATTTATAATGAAATTATACTATATTTCATAATTTTTCATATGTAAAAAAAATCAAATTCTTTCTTAACAATTCCCGCAGCAACGCGCAGGGTATCATCTAGTTTTAAGTAATTCACCATGACAGTTTTAGTTTATCTTTCATTGACCATGACATTTTGCAGTAATGGTGTTGGATTTTTTTTTCATTATGAACCATGTCAAAATTATTTCATGGATCATGGAAAATTTTATTAATTAACCATGGAAAGTTTTAGTTTATTTTTTTACGTCATGAATTTTTTTTGTTTTATCTTTTTACAATGGTACAAGAATTGATAGATTTACTTTTTGAAAAACTTTTGCAATTTTAATTTGTATGAGATTAAGCCAAATGTAGTCTATACATCACGACAATTTTTCTTTTTCGACCATGGTAAAAATCATATGTTTTGTAATATGTCAAAATTTACTTTAAACATAGAAGAAAATATAGTTAAAATATATCATGTCAACTTTAGTGTAAACACCATAGCAATTTACATGCAATTTACATGACAACTTTTATGCCAAAAAGATTAATCGAAACATATTGATATATGATCTAGTTTCAAAGTTATCATCGTGATGGATTTAAAGGTTAAAACGGATTTTAAATCAATTTCTTAAATTTATGATATAAAAATTAAACCCTAAAACCCAAAGGATTCCCACTGACATCATCAGTTTTGTGATTTGTGCATGCATGCGGTGCTGCGGCGTGATGTATGGAAATGTGATGTTCGGTTCAAGCCCCTTAGCACTACACATGTGATAGTTATCGGGGTCCTAACTATATAGATTTAAATATGTCTACTCCTGTAAACTAATAAATAAATAAAAGAGCCACTACATGCAGTAGGAAATATTATGGTTTCCTCCAAAATTCTATGTTTTGTTTTAAAGGAGGTTGAAACCCCAATAACTCCGGTCATTATTTACTCATATGGAGCAAAATATGATCTTCGGTGAGGTTGAAAACAAACAGAGCCACTGAAAAGAGAAGCAATCAGTCTCTTAATGAAAGATAGATGGATATTTCCCAGCAATTGTAAAACACTTGTTCTGAGAAACGACGGAGAACTGGTGGGGGTGATGTCAGACGCGACTACATGAATTTACTCACATGCTACTATCATCTAATTTGAAACGGAGTGAGTACTCCCTCCGTTTCTTTTTACTCCGCATATAAGGTTTGGTCAAAGTCAATTTTCATAAAGTTTGACCAAGTTTATATTAAAAAGTATCAACATTTACAATACCAAAGTTATATAATATGAAAATTAATGTCATGATAAATCTAATGGTAGTTGTTTCATATTGTAGATGTTGATAGATTTTTCTATATAGTTGGTCAAACTTTATGAAGATTGACTTTGACCAAATCTTATATGCGAAGTAAAAAAAGAAACGGAGGGAGTACTAGATTAGAAAGAGAATAGAGGCCAACCAAAGGGCACATGAATTATATATCAACATAAAAACGGACACGGCTAATCTGGAGTGGAGTGTATATGCACCTGGTATCCTGTCCATACGCATGTCCGTTGAGATGAGTGAGAATGATTCTGACAAGCACAGTACTAGTTTTCAAAGAAAAGTGGTAAATGGATATACGGACGGGAACAGGTGCGTACGCACCGTCTCTGTTAGCGATAGTTAACGGAGATTAGGTGTTCCGTGGCTCGTAAAAAAATCCCGTCTGTTCCAGCGAACAGATTAGGAATGACGGGCGTTGCGGCAACGGCAGTTCCGTCAGGCATTAAAAATATATGACAGCCGACGCGTGTCAAGGCTGGCCCCATCACATGCCCGCTGTTGCGTGAGACGCTAGTGTGCTTTTGGCAAGGGGAATCCATTAATTAGGACATACCAGCTTGCAGTGCATGAGCGGTGAAGTAAACTGGTACACGATCTGTCCGGCGGCGGCGGATCTCGAGGTCTCCGGCGTGGAGTTGAAGGACCAATGGCTACCGACGGCATGGAGTTTCTTCTCGATCCAGTGGAGGACAGGTTCGTTTCCTAACCTTCCCCGCCCCCACCCCCTCCATCTTTCGTAGATCCGTACTGGAGATTCGCGGGGCTGATTGATGTCTCTCTGGTTCGTCTTGCGGACCGACGCTGCAGTGGATGCTGGGTGCTTGGTTCCGATGGAGACGGCATTACATGGGAAGAGCCTGTCCGCAGCCGGTGATTCAACTTGTGTAACTGTGTGGGAAAACGGGCTGTCAAACCACGAATGCAATGGGGTTGGGCAGTGTAGCATCTAGCGTACGCGGCGGACAGATTTGGGGGTGGATCTTTGGTGACGGAGGGATTCACCGGTGGGTTGCTCGTCTGAGCCGCTCCAACCTGAAGACTTGGAGCCGCTCCAACCTGAATACTTGGAGCCGCCATGACTGGAGCTTTTGAGTCTGTCATTTTCTTCGCAAGTCGAGCTCTGTACTTCCCCTGGAACTCGAAGTATGGGCAGATGTTGTCCTGCATGTCCAGCAATGGTGGTGCTCACATCAGTATCAGGGATTGTAGCTAGAAGAAATAGAGATCTGAGATTACTTACGTCGTAATCGATGCATTTATAGTATCTGTGCCCCGGCAGCTGACCCTTGCGAGAAATGCTTGTGAGCAAGATCTTGCGGCATAGCGGGCAATCGATCAGAGGGAAGAGCTGTGTGTTCTCCGCGGCGGAGGAGGATGAAGCAGATGCGGACATTGCTCCCGATTTCGGCGGCGGCTGGATGGGGAAAAGAGATGAGGTGTGGGGTAAAGGGTGTCGTTAATGGATGACGGTCCAGAATGCTATCTGTTCCGCTCCCTCCGTCCAGTACCGTGACGATTTCTGTTCACCACGCCGCCAGCTCATCTTTTCGTGCATATTTTACGGGACCGGTACAGCTGAATAACGTACTATTATACTTCCAGATCTGGATGCATGCAGGAAGGCTGAGATATAGGGAGCAGCTGTGCCCGAGATCAGAATTGAAAATCCGCATAAAAGCACCTTTATATTTCTCCCACGATAAATATTCAGCCCAGTGTTTGGTGAAGAACCAAAGTCCCGGTTACTTGTGCACCGCCATCCATAAGTAGCTCCAACAAGCAACCTTGGTCTTTGCCTACCTCACGTCGCTTGCAAGACCTAGGAAAGCAGTACAAACTTGCTTGTATTTTTCTTCTTCTTCTTCTTCTTTTGGCTAGGGGAATAGGTAGGCCGGGATGAGGCTGTTTATTGACACCACATACTGCATCGACATATCCTTCCTGATATCCACTAATTGAAATGGGATACATCCGGAATTCAAGCGTCACCTTCATGCAACCGAGAGGCTCGGCGAACATTTATACACTACGACCATGTTCTCAAAGAAGTGAGATGTCTTGAAGAACTGGTATCTAGTTCCCCGTTTCATTCAAGATCTGGCTCCATGAGTGCAGTAGTGCATGAGTGTCTCAACGTGTGATCATCATACAGGAGCTCAAGTCTGTGTTAGATATGCACGATAAGGGGATCCAGTAGGGTGACACACCCTAAAATCATGGCCTAGCCCATATATCACATCAAAAAGGAAAAGAACTCCAAAGGCCCAGCCCAACTAATTTCAGCCACATCCTATATATTTGGTCTGGATCCAAGCGCAACGTCTTTTTTGGCACACATGCAGATTTCTCTTCTGGTTATTTAGTGTCAGTAAACGGATAATTTTAATATGTGAAAAAGAGTGAACTGTCTTGTTAACTCGTTGTTATTTTGCGCACATCCATCAGTAAAAACATTCTTGAAATAAAGAGTTCATTGGATCTATGATACATAAACTTATACTGTAGTTGATATACAAATCTATACATAAACATGCAAAACGACACAAAGTAATCCTTTAACTGCTAGGAAATATCCATCTCAACGGCCAGCTGAACCGCTTTCCTGCAAGCACGTAATTCCGCAAGATCGGGATCGATGATGATATATAAAAAAAAAGCATAATTCAGACAGGAAGACACCATGGTCATTCTGAATAACCACGCCCTCATCACCAAACTTCGAGTCCTTCGACATTGCGCCATCTGCATTATATTTCACCCATCTATCGTTCGGCGGGTACCACCTTGTTGTTGCCAACGCTGGTGCCGTTCTATATGGGTCTCATCATGGATACTCCTCTAGCCGCTAGAGAATACTCGCTTACGACACACGGTTCTTCAATCTTCTACTCACTCTGTACCGAAATATAGGTTGTTCGAGTATACTAATGTAGTACACTTCAACAATCTATATTTCGGTACGGAGAGGGTAGGTCTCACAAGCAGTATGGAACTACATGGACACGCTCCACCTGGTAGACGCTAAGAATTAATTTGCATTCTTGTATGGAATCTATCTGAGAATATCAATTTCCTGACCTTATTTTTATATAGTTTGCACCAATTTATAGCAATTTATGCGCAGATTTTTTTGACCATCAACGTAGCATGCCCTCAATTTCCTTTGTAGTCCCCACATTTTCTTCTTCTTTTGTAGTATTAGTGATACATTACTGGAAAGTCCCATTATCAGCTCAAGCATATATGAGCTCGGTATGAATAGTAAAATCGAAACAAATTGAAAGCAAAAAACTGAATGTGTCAAACATTTATAAATGTTTGAAACGCTTGTGAAATTTCATCATGAAATGGCATATGTGAAATTCGCAGTACAAAAACAAAATCAGGACTTCAACACTCAAAATGCTTCAAAAAAATAACATTATGGAGCATCCATTTTGTTGCTTTTGCTGAGACTTCCACGAATGTCATTTCGTGATTAAATTTCACAAGCATTTCAAACATTCATATATCAAATCTTTGACACGCACAAATTTCAGGATTTCTTCTAGGGTTTAATATTGAAGATGCCCTAACTCTTTTTTTTACAGACTAGTAGATCATTTGCTTGCACCAAATTTCTAAAGATTCACATCTTAGAGCATTTGTCGTACTCACGTTTTTTTTTCTTATTTTTTAAACTTCGAAGTGCATGCCTGAACCCGATACGACGTGCACACCCACGCCCATACCATACTGTCCTTTCTACTCTTTTGCTTCTTCTTTCCCTCCTCGGTTACTTCAAAATACACGGTTGCAAGAAAAGAAGTAAAAGTGAAAAAAAAGCAGCAGTCTCACACTCGCATGCACACGCGAGCCGTAAGCTTCGGTGCTAAGCTTTAGCTCTTTCTCTGTATCTCATGTTACACTTTTCTCTTGCTTTTCAGAGCCAAGAAGATTCACGTCCCATGCATGCATATCTGTGCCACGCGGCCATGCATGCAATGCAAATCATAAAAAGCTATTATCAGTTGCATAAATCTTTGACGGATATATTGTTCATCATGGCCAATATCAGACAACAAATCACGATTTAGAGAAGTACTTCTTCCGTGTCGAAATATAGGTAGTTGAAGTGTATTAGTTTCGGTACTAGTACACTCCAACTACTTATATTTCGGTACAGATGGAGTACTAGCATATGAAATGAGCTCATGAGTGAGTTCACTTCGGAAGCTTTGAAAAATATACACACAAATGAAATAAACTTTTGGGCAAAATCACCACAGATTCAAAAGAAATCTTGAAGGAATATGCGAAACGTAGATCAGTCAATCAATCTCGGTCAAAAAAATGACAGATTTCTTGCGAGGGAAAGATCGCGACTTTTGTACATTACCCCCACCACCAAAATCCACATCATAGGAGACCTCAGCCGAGGAACTCATCTTGTAACTCCTCCTTCCCTTCCCCAATGGTGGTCGCCGGACGAAGCTGATAAAAGCACCAATGGTTGGTCGTCATCTCGCCGGTGCTAGTCTCTCCTGCGTGGCGCGATCGTCGTCTTCCCAGCACGCCTGAAAGCACATCTCTATCAGACTTGGAGGTGGCAACCAAAACAGAAGGTGATAGATTAGTTAGTGGACTACTTAGTTTTGTTTAACTTAGTGCTCATGTCCCTCTCATGCAGTGATCTGTGAGACCCACAGACATATTCAGTTATTTTGTGATGAGGTGACAGTTGTGCAAGCCACATTGCCCAATCATCTAGGTGTGATGCTTGATCTTGTTCTCCCTAGGTATATCATCAAAAGCAGGGAGATAAGGTTCTAGTAATGGAATCTTAGGTGTCTCTGGTGGGAATCAAGTATACAGCACTGGCACTCTTCTTGTCAGTAAAGCAACTTCGGAAATGATGTTCTTAGCTCAGAGTGTACGCTTGCTTTCTTCTTTTGAATATTCTTCTTGAGAAATGACAAACCGTACCAAGAACTCTTTATTGCAACAACATTTTTTTTCAAAAAATAGGTGTTACCCCCTCAACAACATATTTTAAAATTATAAAACAAAAACTAGTACAGTTTATCAGGTGTCATGTGGACCACTCGTGTAGGCATTTCTCTGAAGAAGCATTTCCATAAGAACAGTGTTTAAAAATCTCATTTATATTTATGCGGTATTTTAAAAGTATATAGCTAGACCTCTCTTGTTTGCGTTGCATGACAACCTACAAAGGAGCGGAGACTATTTAAATGTTTCACAAATGATCATAGTGCGTGTACGTCTAGAGAACATCAGAACAGAGTATCAAGGAGCAGAGTATTTCAGGGCGAGTCACTTATTCAGTTCAGTTAAAGTTATGATAAAAAAAACAAGAACTTATTCAGTTGAGTCGGTCAATTTGCTCCCACCAGTTAATAGTCATAAGCACTTCAATTTTAATGATGCAAAACTTCCATCCTTTTCTTCACAAATGTGCTAGAGACATTATAAATTTTGTCAATAACAAATGACAATGCAGATAGAGTGGCAGAATGCATGCATGAATGCCTAGTAAAACAACAAGTGCACGCATGCATGCATCAAACATGAAGCGATCAAAGTTTACCTGTTGTGGATAGGGTCAGGCCCCTTGGGAATCCTCCTCTTGCTGCTTCGGTACGCGTCCTGGCCGGAGTTCCGCACCGGGGAGCTCATTGTCGCCGTCACGCCACCGCCAGCACGAGCGGCGGCGTTCGGCCCTAAGCTCACGCCAGCACCACTAGTCGTTGCCACCATCACCACCAGAAGGGCTACAAACACGGCGAAGATGAAGACCACCACTCGCCTGCAACACGCCGATGCCCCTAGCGACCTATCCGGCCGTCTTCCCATATAGAGTGAAGCCCTCCTCCGCTTCTCAACTTTCTCCTCCTCCTCTCTCCACTAAAACCCAATGTAGGGCAATGTTGTTTTTCTCCACACAGTGAAGAGGATGAAGCTAGCAGCGATGTCGTGGAGCCAGCAGCCACTATATGAAGCTGGTAGGAGTAGTAGAGAAAAGCAAAGGAAGAAGAAGAAGAAGAAGAGGAGGGCAGAGCTACCGCATGATGACAGTGAGTGACAACGACAATGACAATGCCAAGGCAGGCAGGGGAGATGAAATGGAGTTACGAAAAGGGGGATAAGCAAAGCACCCCAGAACCAGAGCATCGGCAAGTGCGTGTCTAATGCGCACTTAGATCGCGCGAAATGTGCCTTTTTACGCGACTTGGAAGGAATCTGCTCGCCGGACATTCTTATCTTCTTTTCCTCCGGCCATCGCTTTGGTTCGGTTCGCTTTGCTTTGCTTTCTCTTGCTTCTTCGTGGTGGCTTTGCTTCTTTCGCGAGGTGAAAGCAAATCAGCAGCTGCCGCGCTTTTCAAGGACCATGCATGGGGAGCCGGTTCCGGAACGTGGCCGGCTTCATTTCGAGCTGCTAACTTTGGAAACCCGGAGATGCCTATGGCTATCACGTTGCTTCGTCGGATTCTCTTCTTTCTTTCGGGCTTGTTTAGGTTTTATTATGTCACTGATGTGCGGGCCCGCTCAGACTGTTCTGGCCTTGTCTACTTGTAGGGTTAGAGTTGAAGCTATTGCATGTGAAAGTGCTCTTGTGATCGAGCCACATTGCCTATGAACACTGAAATTATAAGAAAATCAAGAAATTCTGAAAAAAATTTACAACAAAGGTCGTTGAATGTTCTACATACGTGCAAATTTTTATGAAGAAATATATATAAATATTCCTAATGCTCTGGAAAAAATAACTACCCAATTTAATATACAGATTTGTCTTTCTTGTATGACATGTATGAAAATATATTATTATAAAAAATAACATGTACATATAGTATTAGAATATAGATAAAGCACAACCACGACTATACATAGTTCTATTTTCTAATTTTTTCCTTTGTATATATAATACGGGCTCCATGGAGCCCGTCCTCCATTGTCCTTTACCACGTTTGGTAGCCATTTATTCACTCATGTACACATGCCTATAATTTGTCGAAGAAAAAACCCGTACAAATGCCTATATAAAACATGTTGGCTTCTGCGCGTGTAGGATAACCAACACTGAAAGTGTACTGCTAGTTGCTAACAAAAAAGGTTGGAGAGCATAGCATCAAACGAGAGCATGCACACTGACATCGACAATTCAATTCCACTACAAGATCTGATGGAGTGGGAGGCATTAGAAATGTTAGTAGAAGAAGTACCAGAGTTCAATGCTCAAACCACTGTTGTACCCGAATTCGATGCCTTCTTGCCATGACCTTGCTTCACAGTTTAGCCTCCATCAAGAAGACTCCTGTTTGTAGCCCGCTTATAACAAGCCGTAACCGTTGAATGTGTATTGTAATTTGCGCGAACGAGTTCAATTTCCTAGTCCGTAATTCTAAACATTGTACATCATTCAGGCTACCATAGGGTAGTGGATGTCATTGGTGAGCAATTTGTTGGCGTAACTTTGCTCCTTTAGTTCTTTTGTTGTTATTGAGCCCGACGTGGATTTAGTTGGTTGGCCTGCATAATGTTTTGCCTATTCCCCAACTGACCTTTCGTAGGGTCATGCATTTCTTTTTCTAGTAATCCCACCCTTCTGGTTTCTGGCGAGAACTAAGGAGCAACCGTTCGGGAATGGTTTAAAAAACCGAACCGGTAATCAAACTGGGAATGCCATCGGTTCAGGTTCTTACCGACCAACGGTTCATTTGCTGGTTTTTTAAGACATAAAAATAGCTTAAATATACTAAGTATTTTTTATAGCTAAGTTGGATGGATGAGTTGGTTGTTGGACAAAATTAATGACGGCAGCATGTCTATAACGATCAAGGATCAATTCCCAGCATCCACAATTAATTTTCCTTTTTTCAAGTGATACTAGTGCATGGTACCGATTCAACTGGTTCTTGATTTTTTTCGGTATGAGCAGAAAAACTGATCGGTTTAACCGGTCTCATTCGTTCCTTTTGCAGAACAGTTTAGTTACCTTATAAACCGTTGAGGCCGCCGGCTCCAGTTTTTCTTATCCGACCGACTGTCATGTTCAATTTTTTAAACTATGCGTTCAGCACGGGACCAAAAGACATCGGACGAACCACAAAGCGTTCAGCCCTAAGGCTAAAACATGAACGTTCATGAATTAATTTTTGTATAATTTTTATTTTATTTAAATGTTTTTTGGTTTGGGTTACCCATTCTATGTACATTTAAATCAGGTGTAGCATGTATTTTCTCTTGTAGTTCGACAAATAATTAATCATTAACATGTGGACCGGAGGGGGAACGTGGCCGATTTCGAGCTGCTAACTTTGGAAGCCGATGGACCCCAGAGATGCACGCACTCGCCTGATTCTGTTTTTTCTTCCCGGCCCGCTCCGGATGGACGGACGGACGCTTCCTATCACTGATGTGTGGGCCCACCTAGGCCGTTGTTGTTTATAGTTCAATTATTAATTTATTAACATATGTAGTTAAGAAATATTTTTCTTGTTAGATTTGTCTAAGTGCAAGTATGATGATCTCTCGATTGTGGTTTTTTACTGGGTAAGAAATTAATCTAACGTATGCATTTGGTTTAGGTATGGTTATGTTAACCTAGAGTATGCGATCAGCTTAAATGTCATATTAATCTAATGTATCAATGTGTTTCTTATATTTTCTATATTAGCTACTAAAGTTTTAGATGGTATTTACTCTCAACGATCGCACATTTAGATTTTTTTTGCGTGTGGATAACACATGTCCTTGTCTAGGGGGAAAGGTTGGAAATGCTTATAGCAGAGCAACAAAAAGGCATGGTAATAGATAGAAAAAGACAATAGATTAATAGTATGATCATCAAATGGGCGTTCGGTAGGAGCGTGAAGTTTTAGAGGACGAGCTTCATGAAGCCCTTATTTTCAAAAATTAGAAATCTCATTTAAATTTTTTAATAAAATAAGAAAAAGTTCTGCTATACTTTTACATATTCATAACGGATTTGTGAAATTTTGTTTAAGAATATAATCTGCGGAAAATAACTAAATGTCAGCCCAGCAACAATAAACAACTACCCATTTTAATATACATATTTGTCTTTTTGTACGCCATGTACAAAAATATATTATTATAAAATTAATAGGTATACAGCAGTATATAGGGATATGACTATACATAGTGTTTTTTTTTCTAAAATTTTCCAATGTATATATATTGTACTTGAATACGGGCTCCATGGTGGAGCCCGTCCTCCATTGAATTGGCTTTTACCACATTTTTTTTAATCAGCTTTTACCACGTTTGGTAGCCATTTATTCACTCACGTACACATGCCTATAATTTTTCAACAAAAGAACGTACAAATGCCTATAAAAACAATGTCGGTTTCTTCAACTGTAGAAAAACCAACACTGAAAATGAACTGCTAGTTGTAGCTAAAAAGGTTGGAGAGCAAGCATCAAACGAGCATTATGTAAAATGACTTCGACACTTCAATTCCACTACAAGATCTGATGGGAGTAGGAGGCATTGGAAATTTTAGTAGCACAATTACCAGTGTTCAAAGCTCGAACCACCGCTGTACCCCAATTCGACGCCTTCTTACAACGACGTTCCTCCACACTTATGGCCCGATCGATGACAGAGGCCTGGCTGTAGCTCAGTTCCAACGAGCCGGAAGCCCGTAACTCTGTAATCTGCGCCAACGAGTTCAATTTTGCTAGTCCGTAATCCTAAAGATTGTGTACATCATTCAGGCTACGATCACTCCATGTCTCCATCTCCATTAGGAACTGGATGTCATTGGTGAACCAAATATGAATAAAGGAGAGTTTTCTTTGCAAAAACAAATGTTCAATTTGTTACCGTAACTCTGCTCGTATAGTTTTTGTGTTGTTGTCCAGCTCGACGTGGATGACTTGGTTGGCCGGCGTAAGGTTTTGCCAATACCCCAGCTGACCTAGTTTGCGACTTCTCCTGTGCACATTTCTTTATCTCATGCCAAAGTAACATCTTCATTTCGTCGGTTAAAGCATCTCCAACAGAGGCGCTATATATGCAGGACGCGCAAAAAATCGTCAATCTAATGCGGGGGCTAATAAAAGATGGGTGTTGCCGATGAAGGGGGTGCCGGGGATCTATTGCCACTCGGTCCATTGCGCGGTGGCATGAGGAAGGCCCATCCCGCTGCCAACGGATTGGATCTGAAAGGCGGCGACCGTCGTGGGCATGCCTACACGGACCATGTGGGGCGTGATGGCGGCATTCTCCTGAGCATGGTGGCGTCGAACTCCGCTGCGGTGCTGGCTCGCGATGTTGGAATTAAACCCGACGTAGTGTCCGGGTACATGTATGTGTACGAGTCCGACTAGTGTAGGGATTAGTTACCTAGTAGGATTAGTACTAGCCAGGCTAGCTACTAATATATATACATGTACTCAGCCCCTCTAAACTCTCGACCAGATCAAAGCAAAGAAAGAAACACAGGTGCGATACGCACCTGTTGCCATAAACTTCTGCGTCCGTGTATTCCGAGCGTGTTTAAGTTTCCAGCGAGTTCTTGTACGTGCGTATGCAGCGCAGGTAGGAGGAATCCACGTGTGTGTTTCTAACCAAAAGTATCGGCTAGTTACGCATCCGAAAGATAGCTTTGTTCGTCGTCATCATCGATCCATATCGTCGCCGGAAAGTACTCGGCGTCGAGGTCTGGGCCAACACGCGATCCATTTGCGTTGACAGACAGGAATCCGGTGGCGAGCGCCAACCAGCGTTGTTATTGGAGGCACGGCGGCTCCGCGACGGTGGTGCCCCTGTTGCTGCGGACGTGAACTCTGATCTCGCGCAGTCCATATGGACTTAGGCAGGTCGGCGCCTCTGGGACGTGATGCCAGGCTGGATCAAAGCAGCGTGGGGGCTTGCTACCCTGATGATTAAGGTGGTGGTCCTCGTGCTATTATCGCATCACGGTAACATCCTCCATGATCGATCCTCCTCGATCTGGCCATAGACGTGTTTTGAAACTGTTGCTGTAGATCTTGCTCAGGATATCTGGATCAGTTTGAACTCGGTCGTGTTCGTCCATATCAGCCTACAAGATTTTAAGGGCATGACGTGAAGCTATTTATTGGTTGATGACACCTTGGGACATGTCGGCTTCTCAATTTCCATAGTGGAGAAATTTATGGTGGCTGAGATCGGAGGATCAGTTAGACGAACGAACCCTTGGAGGCGATGGAGTCAGAGATGTGTTAGATAACTTTCAGGAGAAGCAGCAATAAGTAGGAGCGACAACACTGGAGGATTTCCTTTTTTGTGGTACTCCTTGGGTGCCAAGTCGTGACTTTCAGGGTAAAAATCTCAAGGCCCGGTCTTCATTGGTTGTGCCTGACGATTACCTTGCTGAAGGAACAGTTTTAAGAGTGTGGATTGTCACCAGGTCAAAAACCTAATATCTTAGATCGGGTAACAACGACGCTTGTGCACTCCTCCTTTTTTGGAGGTGTTGCTCTTGGAGACCTTAAATGTTTTCATTGTGTTGTACTTGGTAGTGGTATATGTGTTGTTGTTGAGAGGAGTTGATGCTTTGTTTTTTCATTTGTTTTATCATCTCCTTTGCATGGGTGCATGCTAGATGTTTTTGCGACATCTTTTTGGTGCAGAAACTATATATAATTGGTATCTTTGGGATATTAACATATTTCTATTAAAAATATATTTTTCTTGTTAGATCTGTAAGTACGAGTATGATGATCTCTCGGTTGTGATTTTCTACTAGGTAGGAAATTCCACCATTCATTATATATCTGGGAACAGTATATTAATCTATCATATGCATTCAGTTTAGGAATGGTTATGTTAACCTAGAGTATGGCATCATCTTAAGTATTATATATAGTATCAATTTGTTAATATATTTGGTGTATTAGCTACGAAAATATTAGATAGTATTCTCTCTTATCGATCCCACATTTAGTTTTTTTGTGTGAGGATAACACATGGCCATATATGTAGGGGGAAAGCTTGGAAATGCTCAACACAGAGCAAGAACAAGCCGTGATAATTACTTTCAAAAAATGGAAATTCATATTTAAAATTTTCAATAAAAAAGAATAATTAATGTGAAAACTTGGAGGTCTGTGAAATTTTGTTTAAGATTATAAGATGCGCCAAAATAAAGAAATGTTAGCCCAGCAACAAAAAATAACTACCCATTTTTAATATATAGATTTGTCTTTTTTGTATGCCATGTATGAAAATATGTTATTACAAAAATTCACATGTACATACAGTCATACACTCATACGGTAGTATAACTTTTTCTGAAATTTTCCAAAGTATATATATCATACTTGAATACGGGCTCCATGGAGCCTGTCCTCCATTGGCCTTCACTGTTTCGGTGGCCAGTTATTCAGTCACGTACACAAGCCTATATTTTTTTTAAATATGTACAAATGCCTATAAAAACCATGTCGGCTTCTGCCTGTGTAGGGTAACCTACACTGCAAGTGTACTGCCAGTTGTTAGAAAAAAGGCTGGATCGAGAGCAAAGCATCAAACGAGAGCATTGGAAATTAAATTCCACTACAAGATCTGACGGGAGTAGGAGGCATTGGAAATTTTAGAAGCACGGGTACTGGTCTTCAAAGCTCGAACCACTGTTCTTCCACAGATTAGGCTCGGTGGAGGAGAGGCCTGGTTGTACATCAGTAGTAACAAGTTGTAACTCTGGAACGTAGTGTAATCTACGCCAACGAGTTCAATTTGCTAGTCCCTAATGCTTAACATTGTAGCTCATTCAGGCTACCATAACTTCGTCTCCATCATGTACTTGATGTCATCGTAGCACAAAATGTGAGTAAAAGAGAGTTTTCTTTGAATAATAAATGTTCAATTTGTTGCTGTAACTCTGCTGGTTTAGTTTTTGATTTCTTGTCGAACTCAAAGTAGATTAGTTGGTCGGCCTGCGTACGGTTTTTCCTATACCCCAGCTGACCTTTGTTGCGACTTGTTGGGCGCACATTTCTTTATCTCATACCATCCTTCTAGAGCTTGTTTTGTTGTTATCTTTCATTTTTCTTGCATCGCATACACATTTTTGTGAAGGTTGGCTGAGCACATACTTGTAAAAATTCAACATCTGCATTTTTTTGGTTATCCGCATTGAGGTTGCCTGCATTAGAGGAACAGTTTTGACACGTTGTTTGGTTTTCTTGAATTGGCTCGGTACATGCAACTGCACGATGTTTTTGCACATGTGCTGTGAAGTAATTAAGCTAACCTTGTATCCCTACGTGGTTAGCTTAAGCACTACACCTTAAACACGGTCACATCGAGCACACCAACCTTTCAAAAACATCAAGCACACAAGCACCACATCACTGCAATGTCAACGAACTGGACGATGCGGATGAAGTTTTTCAGCCCAAATGAAGATTCACCTTGCAAACTTCAAGTCTATTGCATGCTTTCTTCATTCTGGTCTTGGAGTAAGCAATTTTTGCTTCCTTCTTAGTCCTAAACCTTCCCTAGAAGCTGTTCTTGAAACCTGACATTTATGGATTGCATGATTTCCATGAACTGTAAACCCCTAGAACCCTGCTATCGAACACCACTTGTCCTAGAAGTGCAGAAAAGGAACAATTCAAGCAAAAAGCAATGGAGCACACAGGAGAAAGCAATGGAGCACACAGGAGCAACCAATGGAGCAGAACAACAAATGTAAGCAACATGATCATATGTCATGGAAAATTCAACCTAGCACAACTATGGGTGTCATCCTATAACCACATACAAAAGTGGGTATCATGCCCACCGCGTCCAAATGAGGGTGTCATCCTACCTCTGCAAGTTCTCCATCAGCATGAGGGTCAGTAAATACCACCTCAGAAAAATATATACATCATAAAGTTTTGAAGCCCTAGATACATAAAATATACGTCATCATCAGCTTCATCGACATCGCCATCGCCATGACCATCGAGGATCATGCACGCTGTCACCACCACCAGAGGCAGCACCATTAGTAGTGTTGGCCCAGCCAACTCCTAAGCTAGAGCAACTTGTGAGCCTCTGCTATGAAAACCAAGTCAATACCCTAGATGTTGTTGACCAGTAGTTGGCTCAGAGCACACATCAGGGCCTCTTCGCTGAAGCCATCTTGACCCATGAGAGCGGTGTACAAGTCAGGGTGAACATCGATGGTCCTGATCTCCCTTATGGCGGTTGCCACATCATTCATGGTCTTAGTCATGTACCTAGAGTATGCGATCATCTTAAATGTGAAATATTGTATCTTGTTTCTTATATTTGGTATATTAGCTACTAGATTTTTAGATAGTATTCTCTCTCACCAATTGCACCTTTAGTTTTTTTAACTTCTGGATAAAAGACGACATTGTGTAGGGAGGAAAGGTTGAAAATGATCAGAGAAGAGCAACAAAAAATCGTGATAATAGAGAGAAAAAGGCAACCGATTAATAGTAAGATCACTAAATGGTTTTCATGTATGCCTTATTTTTGAAATTTAGAAAATCACATTTAAATGTTTCAAAAAGAAGAATATTTTCTGTGAAAACTTGTACATATTTTTAGAGAAAAGGAATCCCGACTTTGAATTAACAAAGCCATCAACTAGCCAGGATTACAAGCACACGCACGCAGGAAAATCTAAAGAAAAAGAAGAAAGACAATGATGATCGGCACCAAACTAAGCCTCACATGCTACGACAACTGAAGATAAGCAATGGGGACCGAAGTAGAACACGGCGAGGTGCTCCTCCAAGAATGTGGCACCAGGAACAAGATCACACCAGCTAGAAGGAGAGAGGAACCTAAACCGACGGGGCATGCCATCGTCATGGACCTACGGACCACGACTTGGCACATCCAGCAACCCATATCCAAAGAAGGCCACTACCTCCTCGCCTGGATCGAAGGCGATGCACCATCGCAAGAAGGGAGCGATACTGCCGGAGGATGACCATATAGAAAGGGTTTCCTGGAGCAAAACACCGTCGTTGTACACATCCAGCACCGGAGAAGGGGAAGTTTCACGCAAGGATGAAGAGGGCCTCACTATCGCCGTCAACCATCACCCACAAGCACCCACCGACCACAAGGCTCCCAAAGCGGTGCCTTCAAGAAGGGAACGACGCCGAGAGGGCTGCCGTCGCCAAACAAGGTTAGAGCTTTCACCCGGGAGACCTAGGAGAAGCGGAAGTGGGGGGGGGAGGGATATGCCATACAGACGCCTCCTAGGAGGGGAACGGTGCCCATGGGCATTGCCAACCATGGCCAGCCAAAGATTTTTCCCTGTTAGATCCCCGCCACCACCAGCACCCCTTGCCCAGGGCGGCGAACAAGGCATCACGACCCGGCCGCTAGAAAAGCACGCACACAACATGGGAGGTAGTGAAGACTTTGGATCCCACGACACCAGCCGTTGAATCAGCCACCCACCACCATCCTCATCTGCCGAAATCCTTCTATCCACGTGGCTAGGAATCCCAGCACCATCACCCGCACCAGCACTCACCGCAGAGCCAGTGATGTCTCAGACCATAGGAGGAAGAGGCCCTCCTGTCACCATCCTTGGTAGCGCCCTTCCCGGCGGCTGCCTTAAGAAATAGCGAGGACGGTTGGGGAGGACGAAGCCCGGCTGTGCGATAGGGTTTGTCGCCCTCGATTGGCCCAAGTGGGGCGGTGCACGGGGGAGGGGGGATCCCTGCACTGGTAGAAAGAGGCCCATTTGTCCCGGTTCCAGAGGCCCATTTGTCCCGGTTCCGGAACCGGGACTAAAGGGTCGTAACTAATGCCCAAAACCTTTAGTCCCGGTTGGGCCACGAACCGGGGCAGATGGGCCTCCACGTGGCCGTTGTGGCTTGCCCAGGCGGGAGGGCCTTTTGTCCCGGTTGGTGCCACCAACCGGGACGGGCTAGGTTTTTTTTAAAGGGTGGGGGGGGGTTAGGGGGTTTTGCAGGGGTTAATTTAGGGGTTTCATATATTGTTTTAGCTAGCTAATAAAGAGAGTTGTGTACTCTCTTATCACCATCTAGGAAAGAAAGGATTCATCTCATATATATCATCATGATCATAATTAATATCCAACACACAAAGGTCCTTTGCTAGTTTAACTTCGCTAATATCAAACACAAAGTTCCATTTTCATAATATTACCTCGACTCCTCATATATATCACCTACGAGACAGCTCATCCTCACAAGGGTAAATATAAAAAACCCAAAAGACACCTCTATTTCCATAATGTAATATGGAGAAGACCTTGTCCCAATCTTTTATATTCTTCCGAATCACTATCCATTTCCATTTTTTTATTCTTAAGGAGCCACCATCACATTCACTTTCAGTGGAGTAGTCAGTCTTGAAGAGTTCTTCCCATGGGCGTAGAAGGCATGCACAACTGTAAGCCACAACTGTAAGCTCGCCTCTAGAAGGCATCCATCTAGGCACACATTTTTTTCGGGATTTTCTGTTGAAAACATATGAGTACAATACTTAGTAATGCGGTATAGTTAATCTTAGGTCAAAAGATTTCTGAAAATGATGAAGTAGTGACAGAACAGTAAAAAATCTTACCATGATATATTTTGATACATATACCGGCAGCAACTCGAGAATAAATGGAACATATGGAGTATAAGATTCGCTTGCAAAGCCAGTTACATCTTTAAGAAAGGATATGTACTCATCTTGTTCATCCATGGTTAGCTCCTCAACGCCACCATTATAGAAAGCATTATCAAACATCTTGCGTATATCCATCGGAGCATAGAGATAAACTGGCAATTATAACAAAGTTGTCAACTTGGGAAGCAAAGAAATAAGGAAAAGAAACAAGTAAATTTGGTTAAGAAACTCACGTTGAGATAGAACCAGCTTCTTGTCGTCCACTAGCATCCAAATATCCTTATTTTTAAATACATCTCCACGACAAGGTCCAAGATCAAAGGTTATTTGCATACCCTCCTGTAATGCATATGCCTTGCACAATGCATGCCAATTTGGACAAGCAAAATAAGTGCACCAAGATTTATTAGTGACATCAATCCTCAAAGTTATACCATGTTTCGTCGTCTTTAGTTTGACTTCCTTTGTTTCATTCTCTTGCCAATCATTGAATTTAACAAAGTCACATACTTGACGTTTTGCATAGCATGGGATGCGCTAGTTGATTATAAAAAAACGACACGTCAAAACAAAAATTTAAGTGTGAAGCATGCTTAAATAAGAAGGATGATGTCGACGAAGAAGTTGTATATACCGTTATTTTTACAAAAGTCATGCCTAAGCGTGAGGGAGAAATATCTTTCTTCATCCCCATCCAACTTTGGATACCCGCTGTCGCATCGACCCGAGTTATCGTCACAATAGGGGCACTGGACGAGTTGTTCATCGTCAGCCATTTTCTGTGTTCATATATAATTCAAAAGATTAGTTCGGTGTCGTCGTCGGCGTCTTCTTGAGCCAAATGGCGAGATAGGAACGACGGCTGGAAGGCGAGGGATTATATACCAAGGGAATAGGTCCCGGTTAGTTCAAAGTTAATACACACAAAAAAATGATGAACTCGAATAAAAATGCAGCAATAATATTTTAAAACAAAGTTGCATAGTGCCTCATATTTGAAGTGCACACATAAGCGATTCTGGGACAGTGTGGCGACGAACCCAAGTAGGATGAACAAGTTTCGTACTTGTACATATCACAAGGGTGCTTGGTCATACATATATATTGAGTAATACAACGGTAAACAACATGACTAATACAATAAACAACGTCGAGTGCGGCGGATGGTGGCCACCCAAAGAGAAGGAACCACCACGAACTCGTAGCTCGGATGAGATCCCTGAAGAACCTTCCAGGTCCTCCATGACCCGGCGTCCAACGCCATCCCCGTGAAGCCTCGGAGGAGGCGAAACACTGGACGAGGCTGGCGGGAGGCGCCGCCAACTGGCCCGTCGGTGACCCCCACTGGATAGCGCTTGGAGGATGACATCAGCTCCGTCACCGAAGACGATTTCTTCAACGACGAGGAGGAGTAGTTTTTTTATGTTCTAGGTTTGAGATGTTAAGTTGTTGAATGTTTTGAGTTTGCCGCGTCGTCCTCACCATGCCACCATATGTTATAGGTTTCCCGCGCAGAAGAAATAAAGCCACATTCTAAAATTTCAACCCTTTCTGAATTCATTTGCTATTTTTCATGCATTTAATGATTTATTTTGGGCTAAATGACCCTGAAATTGGAAATCACTACAACTGAACTCAGAAAATGGCCAGCCTTTAGTCCCGGGTCGTGCCACAAACCGGGATTAATGCTTGTGGGCCAGGGGCGAGGTGCATTGGTCCCGATTCTTGTCTGGAACCGGGACATATGCCCCCAGACGAACCGGGACCAATGCCCCACGAGGCCCGGCCGCCCCCCTGGGCGCACGAACAGGGACGTATGCCCCTATGGGTCCCGGTTCGTGGCACAACCGGGACTAATGGCTAGAGAAGCCTGAACCAAAGCCCTGTTTTCTACAAGTATAAAATTATTGTGATTTATAAGCTGCGCAAAAATAACAAAATATCAGCCCATTTTGATATACATATTTGTATTTTTTTTTGTATTCCATGTATGAAAACATATTATCATAAAAATGTACAGATACATGGTATATGTGTAATTGAGTATGAGTAATTTTCCTAATTTTAAAATGTATATACACTGTACTTAAATACGAGCTCAGTGAAGCTCGTCCTCCATTGGCCTTTATGGCGTTCGGTAGCCACCTATTCACTCAGGTCACGCACACATGGCTATAAAAACCATGTCGACTACTGCTTGTGTATGGTAACCAACACTTGAAGCGTACTGATAGGTGGTAGCAGAAACGGTTGAAGAGCAAAGCATCAAACGAAAATGCTGAGTGACATGGATAATTCAATTCCATGACAATATCTGATGAGAGTAGGAGGCATTGGAAATTTCAATAGCAGAAGTATCCGTGTTTAAAGCGCCAAACACTTTCTCTTAGCCGCTCACCACGGGACAGCAGCCAAACGCCGACGGCCGGCCACCGTCGGCGTAGGCCAGAAAGTCGTCGGCTTAGGCCTACGCCGCCGGCCGCCGTTGGCTTAGAGCCGTCGGGCTTGCCCTAAAAGCCGTCGGCGTATAGGCTAGCCCGACGGTTATTACGAGGCCGTCGGCGTAGCGCCAGTGGGCCCCGCCCTGGGTTTAACGGCCGTTAGGCCTGGTTGCCCTCTATGACGACGGCCGGGCCGTCGGCCTAGGGTGCCACGCGGCAGGCTGTGGGGTGGCGGGGCTTCGGGCCTACGCCGACGGCCTGGCCGTCGGGGTAGGTCCCCTTCCAGTCAGGCCCCGCGTCGCCCGCTGGTCTCGTCTGGGCCCTGCCACTACCTACGCCGACGGCCTAGGCTGTGCCAAATGGCACAGGATATGGCATACGCCGATGGCCTGGCCGTCGGCGTAGGTAGTGGCAGGCCCCTTTTTTGTTTGTTTTCCCTATTTTCCTGCATATATCAAATCCAATAATAGATATATATTGCATTATATATTATATCCTGTGCATATAAGCACATGCACATCGACACAACAATTGATATAAGCACATCAACACAAGACAAGCATTGATATAAGCACATGCCCATCGACACAAGCATTTATACATCGTATCCATACATAGCATAAGAAGAAGAAACATTGTATCCATACATAGCATACGTATCCATACATAACATGCAAAGAGAAGAAACATCGTATCGGTACATAACCCGGCCGAGGTAGCATCATCATCAACTCATCTCGTCCGGAGAGGGAGTCGAGCCAGAGAAGCCGAGGTCTCCGCGCGTGAAGATAGGCGACTGACGGTGCGGAGGCGCCGTCGAACCAGCACAGGAAGCAGGTGATCCCGCGCCACCATGAACCGGTGTGCTCTCGCGCGAGGCACCACTACCACCGGGGCCAGGGTGCACCGGTGTGACCGCGCGGGACGACGACGGCGAGGCAGCAGCAAGACCAAAGGGTCCAGTCCCGGAGGCTCCCGTTCCCTACACGTTTGAGCAATAGTTAGCAACCGCCAAGGCACATGAAAGTGGTAGCAACTGATTGGGCAAGTAAATTACCGGGGTTAAGCCGGTGTAGTAGAAGTTCTGGGCGAACTCTTCCTTCGATACAAACTCCGGCTTAAGACCGGCTCGAGGAGGTCGTGGCGGTATATCGACGAGCACTCCCGTAAGCCGAGCACTCTCTAAAGCCTGCAAGATAGTTAACATGTCAGGCATTGCACAAAAGTACGAAAATTGAGACTTGTCATATTTTGAAAAAAAAGAAAGGTTGGAACTTACATCTTCTTTTGCCTCTTTCCACGCCTCGTGTACTTCTGCTCTCTGTCTCCACTGCGCAAGGTCCACCAAATAGGCGTCGTTGTGGGCCTTGTAGGCCGCCTCGAAAGCAGCCTACAATTACAAAAATTGAACCATCTCATCTACTAAGCCACTGAGGAAGTAGTATTGTCACAGAAAGGATGGAAATGAGAGAAACTTACATCGTAGCCAGTCTGGGAAGGCCGTCGTCGAGGAGGCGGCGCGGGGTCGTCGGGACCGAGGGTAGCCTTGATCCGCGTGAGGCTCAAATTGGGACTGCGCGGGGTCATCTTATCCATAACGCGCAGACGGCCGTGCTGAAGGCCTCCCCCAGACACGACCAACGCTCTGGGGTCGGGTTCCGCACTTCTATGGTCGTCCAACTCTGGATTAAAAGCGATCATCGCCTCGAGGTACTTAGCACCGTCCTCCTGGGAAGTGCCGAAGTACTCGGGAAGATGAGGCTGAGGCTGGGAGAGATCAGGCGCCATCATCCTCATCGAGTCCTATGACTCATATGAGCTGACAGGCCTTCCTAGTTTATCCTCCTGCATCGCCAAAGAGATTTTATGAGTACCAAGTAGGAACATGCATGAGGGGAAATAAATGCAGGTTGTTCCATGTATGTGTATACCATCTTGGCCTTGCAGCGCTCACTGCCTAGGTTTCCAGCCCGATGTGTCCCCCCGTTGCCGCGGTTCGCCTTGTTCCGCTCGCTCAAGGCGTTCCACTCCTCGTCTTCCCCGCGCCACCTCGCAGTCAACGCCCTCCATGCCTCCTCCTTGCCATAGGCCCAATCGGGCCTAACCTGAAAAATCAATACGCATGTGAAGAACAGATGATGCAATTGCAACTTAGCATTAACATAGAATCTCATCGACAATTTACTTACCTCGTCGTACTTTTCCGCGGTCATCGTCGAGCGTGACTTGACATTCTCGTGCTTCAGCAACGACTTGCCCGATTACGCCATGTTGTATTGACTACTGGCGGTATGACCCTGGTTATAGAACTGCTGATTAGTCAACCTCTTACAATGAGCCTGAAATGTCTTGTTCGCCGTCTCCTGGTGCTCCGGAGCCACCCTATAGAATCTCTGAAATCATGCATAAAAAAGTGTGGGATTCATGAGTTAGCATGGAGGGATCATCAACTATGAACAAAAAAAGTGTGAAGAGTCATGATTTTGCCTTACCCAAAACTTGTTAATCACGGCGTCAGAAGCTTTCCCGTAGGGGGGACAATCTGCGAGCTCGTAGTGTCTCCAAAGCGTGGCTAGCTTCCTCTCGCCTTTGTCTGTGGTGTAGAAGCCCGACCAAAACTTCCTAATGATAGCTCCAAGCATGCAGCCAGGGACTCGGGTCCCTGCAGGATGAAGCCAATTGCTGCACAAGAATCAAACATTAGTACATGCCAAGTTGGTATCAACGAAATGAAACTATAGCCACTTACTCAGTTCTAGTAGGTTCAATGAGGTTCCGAGCCTCCGGGGCAGGCTCCTCCTTAGGGACTTCTGTTTCCCCACGAACCTTTTCCTTCTTCATCGACGCACTCGAGCCCCGACGCAGTCACTATCTCCTCGTCACGAGACTCCGCTTCCAAGTCTCGAGAGTCAATCTCCTCGTCTGGAGACTCCGAGAACGCGGTCTGTGAAGCCACGTTGCCGAAAGCGGAGGGTATGTCACTTAGAAGGACGGTACCTCGCCCTCGTCCTCGGCCTCCTGCAATCGGAAAAGGTAAACAATTAAGAACTATGTTGAAAAATAAATACCAAGCATAATGAAGATGCAATGTACCTCCTCGGTCTGACCTCGGGGGACGTCCCCCTCTTCCTCCTCCTCGTCCTACATCCCCTCCTCCTCCTCCTCCTCCTCCTACCTCCTCGGCGCCGTACCTTGAGGTGGTTGCTCTTCCACTCTTCGTCTTCTTTATCCCCTGAAGCAAGGACTGCGGTGATGCCTTGCAACTGCTCATATTGGCCAATCACCTGCATTGAGAAAAATAAAACAATTAAGCATAAAGACGCAATGCAATTAAGAAGCATAAAGACGCAATGCAATTAAGGGTAAAATAAATACTAATACTCGTCATCACTCTCAGCCTTGGGATCCTCGCACGGTGGAGACTCATCATTGTCATGGAACATAGAGCATTTTAAATAGCACGTGCACATCGACAAGATACAAAATAACAACATCATCAATTCATCGTAGCACATCCGCACACAATCATCATCATCCAAAATAACATACATATAGTATCGAGATAGATAAATACTAATAATCATCATCATCACTCTGAGGCTCATTCTCATCTCACTATTAGGGAAATAGCTATACATGGAAAGCTTATTAGTGGCGCATAGAGAAGGCCATGCGCCACCATTAGTTAGGGGTGGCGCACTGGAAAATAATGCGCCACCCATAAGGTCTTATGGGTGGCGCATTATTTTCCAGTGCGCCACCCCTAAGAGTGGGCCAGCCTGGATGATCTTTTACGTGGCGCATCCAGCAATATGCGCCACCCCTAAGGACCTTATGGGTGGCGCATTTTCAGAATGCGCCACCCCTAAGAGCTTAGGGGTGGCGCATTCTGTAAATGCTCCACCCATAAGGTCCTTAGGGGTGGCGCATTTCTCTAATGCGCCACCCATTAGAGCTTAGGGGTGGCACATTTCACCAATGCGCCACCACTGACTTTCTATATGCGCCACTAAATGCCTAGAGCTGCCCTTATCTACTCCACCCCACCTACCACCTCTCATTCACTCCACACAATTCTCAAACTAGATCCACTCTTCTCACCCTAGATCTATTCGGTTTTCTCCTCCTCCCCACCTCATTTCTTCCATTTATCCATCGATACTTGGCATTACATCTATTTTGTTTCATATTGAAGTAAGTGGACCTCCTCCCAAACTCTTTTGTTCCATTTATGACCCATATACTTGCCTTTATTAGCTTGGGGTTTGTTGTATATGTGAAGCTTGGGTTTGATGTATATGTGAAGCTTGTGGTGGTTTGATGTATATGTGAAGCTTATGGTGGTGTCATGTATATGTGTATCTTGAGTGGCCAATGTTTTTCCGAAATGTCGATTCATTTCCGTTTCGGCAAATTTCTGGCACACTCTCCGCATGCTCCCATGCATTATTAGGGAAGGTCATGCCGAATTTTTCTGGCGACGATTGTGATATATAATTGTGTTGCTCTCTCCATGCACGCAGGGGATCGACCATGGTCCGCGAGATGCTGAGCGATATCACCGTGGCTAGGTGGATGCAATGTGCGACAAACGACATGCTAAGGAATAATAGGTCGGATATAAGATGTCCGTGTCGGAGATGCAAACTGCAGTGCGTGACCGAGCCTGATTCCGGAATATTGCAAAGACACCTGAAGCGTAATGGTTTGATGGATGGCTACACACGGTGGATAAGTGATGAAACTGGTGAGGAGGAGGACGTCAATGGTGGGGCGCGAGTAAATGAGGAAGGGCAACCAGAAAACAGCGGCGGGCGAGAAGACGAAGAGCATCCCGTACATGATCATGAAGAAGATGCCGAAGCGGATCATGTAGATCAAGATGCCGGACATGAAGATCAAGATGTCGGACATGATGAGGATTCAAGCTGGGTGCAGGACCCTCATGTTCAAGAGCTGCTTGTCAAAGAGGCGTTGAACGCAAGAGGTGCAGCTAGAGAGAAAGCCAAGATGGCGCAACTCGAGAAAGACGCGATTACGAAGTTGTACGAAGGATGCAACGACGGGTATACCCGCTTGAATGTAACACTTGGGGCTATGGAGATGAAGGCAAAACACAAATGGACCGACGAAAGCTTTGATGATAACATGGCATTCTGGCACGATCGTCTTCCGAAGGGCAACATGTGCCCAACTAGTATCGCTGAGGCCAAGAAAGTCCTTTGCCCTCTCGATCTTCCGCACGTTAAATACCACGTCTGCATAAATGATTGGATGATCTATCGGGGTGAGGACGAAGATAAAACCACATGTTCGGTGTGCGGTGTTATTCGATACAAGAGAGGGAAGAAAGTTCCTAGAAAAGTGGTATGGTACTTTCCGATCAGTCCTCGTCTGCAGAGGTATTTCGTAGATCCCGAGGAAGCAAAGCTCATGACCTGGCACGCGGATAGAAAGAAGCTAAAAGAGGATGACCCAAACCCGGATCCGGAAAAGGAGGACATGCTGAGGCACCCTTCAGATGGTAGCCAATGGACTGCGTTGGACCTCGAATACCTAGATTTTGGGAAAGAACCAAGGAACCTCAGGATTGGTGTGAGCGCCGATGGAGTCAATCCGTTTGGCGGCCAGAGCAGCACACACAGTACCTGGCCCGTGTTTGTATGCATATACAACCTTCCCCCCTGGAACTGCATGAAGAAAAAGTACATAACAATGTGTATGCTAGTTCAAGGGCCAAAACAACCAGGTACGAACCTCAATCTATATCTGCAGCTGTTGAAAGAGGAGCTAGAAACGTTATGGAAAGACGGAGTCAATATGTGGGACGCCGCGGCAAAAGAATATTTCCCAATGAAAGCCGCGGTGATCACGACGGTGCACGACTATCTCGGATACGGATATTTCTCAGGGCAGGTGGTCCAAGGATTTTGTGCATGCGTTAGGTGCATGGATAATACAACGTACCGCCAGCTACCAAAAGATCCCGGATCTTCAAAAACCGTGTTCCAGGGGTCTCGGAGGTGGCTTCCCAAGAAACACGCGTGGAGAAAACAGGGACATCTGTTCGATGGAAGCGAGGAGCTCCGAGCACCCCCAGCTCGAAGGAGCGGCAAAGAAATCGACAACTTGCTGAAAACTTGGAAAGAGTGCCCCGCGCCGGGAAAGAAAAAAAAGAAGACTCAGCCGTTGATGAGGGTATGGAAAGAGAGGTCTGTTTTCTGGGATTTGGAATACTGGAGTCTACTCCGCAGTCCTCATAGCCTTGATCTAACGCATATCACAAAGAACGTGTGCGAGAGCTTGTTTGGCACGCTGCTCAACATGCCGGAGAAGACCAAGGACGGGCCAAAATCAAGGAATGACTTGAAATTTATGGGCATCAGGAGGGAACTTCACCCCCCCTAGTGACGACGATGATGAGCCGGAGGAGGAAGAGGATACGGAAACGCAAAACTCTCGCAAACGAAAAAGGACGACCAAGAAGAAGACCGGTATTGATCACTGCCCCCCGGCATGCTTCACTCTGTGCGAGGAGGAGATCAAGCGGTTTATCCACTTCCTCATAGGAGTAAAATTTCCGAACGGCTACGCGGGGAAGATAAGCAGATACCTAGACGAGGCGAAGCAGCGTTTCAGCGGGATGAAATCTCACGACTGTGCCGTGCTGATGACGCAGATTCTCTCGGTTGCGATGCGAGGGATAATGGACGAGCACGTCCGTAAAACGTTGTTTGGCCTTTGCAACTTTTTTGACGTCATCTCCCGGAAGTCGATTTGCGCTACGTAACTCAAAAGGCTACAGGAGGAGATCGTGCTCATACTATGCGAGCTTGAGATCTATTTCCCGCCCGCGTTCTTCGACATTATGGTGCATCTGCTGATCCAAGTCGTGGAGTATATCATCCAAGTCGGGCCTGCGTTTCTGCGCAGCATGATGCCGTTCGAAAGGATGAATGGACACATCAAAAAATACGTTCGTAACAGGTCCCGTCCAGATGCAAGCATAGCGAAGGGCTTTCTAACTGAAGAGTGCATCTCTTTTTGCACGAATTATCTCAACACCGAGAACCCTGTTGGTCTGGCCGTCAACAAGAACTTTGGCAGGACCGATGGGTGTGGTCACCACGAGGGAAGCCGCACAATGCATGTCAACTTTGACGGTCGAGACATCGACTTTGAAAGAGAAAGCCTAGTCGCGCTACAACACATCCAGCTAGTCGATCCTTGGATAGTAAAGCACAAGGATTTAATCAGGAAGAAGTACAGTGACCAGGGCCTGCAGATAACGAACCGAGATCCACGGCTAATCAAACAGCACAACTCCGGTTTCATGACTTGTTTCAGGGACGAGCTTCGTGCTAATCCCCCTCGAAGGAACGCTTCCGAGGACGAAAAGATGATATTCACCTTGTCACAGGGTGCCGCACGCAACCTGATGACCTATCAAGCGTATGATATCAACGGCTACACATTTTACACGGAGGAAAAGGACAATAACTGCGATTACCAGAACTCAGGGGTAACGGGGATATTCTACACCGATGACGTCAAGGAAAGATTCTATGGAAGGATCGAGGACATATGGGAGCTCGACTACTGTGGAGAGAAAGTGCCGATGTTCCGTGTGAGATGGGCCAAGAGCGTCGTAAAAGAAGACCGGTACTTCACCACCATGGTTATACCCGAAGCCAAATCCAAGTCTGCGGGCGCAAACGTCACCGCGAAAAATGAGCCATGGGTACTGGCTAGCCAAGTGGACCAATGCTTCTTCATTACCGAACCATCAAAGCCGAGCCGCGTTGTAGTGAGGAGAGGCAAAAGAAACATCATCGGAATGGATGGAGTCGCCAACGAGCAAGACTTTGACAAGTACGGCGACCCGAAGATGGAGGATGACTACGCCGCTCAGGATACATACACCACAACCCTACCGAGGAAAGGTCTCCTCCCGTTCAAGAGGAAAAGTGAAGGCGTCCCGGGCCTAAATTATTCAACCACGACAAAGAAGGGCAAGAAGAAGATTGTGAGGAAACGATAGCTAGATAGCTAGCTCCAAATTTAAGAAAAATATTTTGTAATTCATGATCACTTTGTGTATGCATGGATTTAATATGCACTTTGTAATTGATGATCACATTCTTAGGTTTGAAGTGTATGAACGTCGATGATACACAATTGAAGCATCATGCCTAACTCCTTAAAAAAAATTCAACAAAAAAATAAAAAAACGCTTAGGGGTGGCACATATTGCCGCAATGCGCCACTAAGTGCTCTTATGCGCGGCGCATTTTGCTGAAATGCGCCACCAAAAGGTTTCTTATGCGTGGCGCATTTCAGAGAAATGCGCCACCCCTAAGCCTTAACCTCCATCAACCCCCTCCCCTTGCCCGTGCCCATACCCATTCAATCCCCCCTAGCCCTAGCCGTTGCCGCCGGAGCACACCAGAGCACACCGGAGCACACCAGAGCCCCTCGACGCCACCGCAGAGGGCACACCAGATCCCTCACCCCTGCCCCGCGACGCCACCGCGGAGGAGCCCACCGGAGCCGTCACCCCTGCCCCTCGACGCCACCGCGGAGGAGCCGCCGACAGCCGCAGTCCCACCGTAGCCGCCCTGCGCCACCGTCCATCGTCCCGCGAACCCTCCCCGCCGTCCCGCTCGCCATTGCCAGGTACATCCCATACTCCCCCCTCTCCCCTCCATCTTTGCCTCGCGCTCGGCCGCGGCCCGCTTGCCATTGCTGCTCGCCATGACGCAAGTCAGATTCACACATCAAAGAAATATTAACACATCAAAGAAATTCTGTCATCCAGTGCAAACATATATGCAAAAAATATACTGCATCTTAGTTGATTTGTACAAAGCTCATCAACAAAACTGAGGTCGTGCCTCCATTTTATAAGAAGTCGTGCCTCCATTTTGTATGAGGTCGTGCCTCCGTTTTATAAGAAGTCGTGCCTCCATTTTATAAGAAGTCGTGCCTCCGTTTTATAAGTCGTGCCTCCATTTTGTATGAGGTCGTGCCTCCGTTTTATATGATGTCGTGCCTCCGTTTTGTATGAGGAAGTGCCTCCGTTTTTTATATAATCATGCCTCTGTTTTGTATGAGGTTGTGCCTCCATTTTATATGAGGTCGTGCCTCCGTTTACGTACAAATAACAAACAATAGCAGATTTACTAGTGAGACAAGCAATAATATTTAGTAAAAATTAAAAAAGAGAGAGGAGAAAAACCAGTGTGTGTGTGTCCTACATCTTAAGTTCATGCTTATTCAATATTTTTGTTGCTTGCTGCCATTGCTTAGCAAGCATAGCATATGTTCTTATTAAGTATTTTGCTAGCCTATATATATGTTGTGCAGGTACAAATCATTATCCCCTTTCTCCCAAAATGTTGATTAACTTCCGTTTCGGTTGAGAATGGGGCACTCTCATGTTAAGAAAAAGAGCAAAGGTCATGCCGAATTTTTCCGTGAATTCGTGCATGACCTTTGCTATTTTTCTTAACATGAGAGTATTCGCATTTATTTATTGTGGTAATTAATTAAGTAGTTGCATTTCTTAATATTGTACTAGTGCAAACATGTCGACCGGAGCCGACGCCGGTCCTTCTTCTCAGCCGGGAGATAAAAGGAAGCAATTTTGGGACTACTCCTAGGAGGAGGTCGAGGAGCAGATAGAAGAGGAAGTACCTCCAGCCGAGGAGGAGTATGAGTAGGAGATAGAGTCGGAGTCCGACTCATCGGATGATGACTTGGAGGAGGAGGCCGGTATGACAGACGGCGAGAGGAACATCGGCGAGGATGATGGGACCGGTGGCTCCAACACAGATGGTACCCAGTCGAAGAAGAGGAATCGGAAACCGACCAAGGTCGGCGTCATCAGGCAAGAGTTTACTGTTGTGACCGCCGTCGGGATTCCTAAAGAGCCCGAACGTTTTTCGGAAGGGTACGGCCGTCAAGTCGCGGCGATCCTCCGCAACACCGTGCCGATCACCACGATTAACCTCAGGAGTCGTGAGAATATTCATTATTGTCAGCTTCTTATCAACAAGCTGCACAGACGATACAAGTTTCCGGAGCCGTACGATAACACCAAACTCAGAGGGAACAAAGTAAACACATGGGCCCTCAGGAAGATGAGAAAGGCCTTGTCCAGTTGGAAAACCCGGGTGAAGAGGGCAATTTTTGAAAAGAACAAAACCTGGGAGGAGCTCAAGGAGAAAGAGCCGTTGATCGACGAAGCTACCTACAACCTTTTCAAGGCTAGGTGTGAGTCCGAGCAAGCCAAGGCCGCGAGTGCAAAGGGCAAGGCCATGCGGTCGCAGTTCATAGGTAACCACCGTCTCGGAGCCAGTGGTTACAAAAGTTCCAAGCCTAAATGGGACAAGGAGGATGCCGAGTACGCCGCTGCGGGCATACCTAACCCCTTCCAGCAATACAAAGATGATCCGCAGACCAAATTCTTTGTGAGGGCCCGGAGCTATAAGGACAAAGCAACCTCGAAAACAATTATCGATCCTAAGATTCAGGAGTTTACGACTGTTGGAAATATGCCCTAGAGGCAATAATAAAATGTTATTATATATATATTTCCACGTTCATAATTAATGTTTATATTTCTGTGCTATAATTGCAATGACCTTGACTGTGAGATTCAGAAGAAAACTCATTTGCATGTGTGGAAATGTAAACACCAAGAGTTCCTGGTTTAGCCTCTAAGACCAGATCATGTGCTAACTGATGATTACGTTTTCTTAATCATGGACATTGTTCTTGTAACAAGGATGTCAGTAGCAATGGGAACATATTGTTAGCAGAACAATGATGTTGAACCGACCCCAGTATTGAATGATATACTTAGAGATCACATCGTAACTACGTTATAAGTCATATCATGAAATGTTTTCATATACGTAATTCCTTAGACCATGAGAGTATCGAGTTGCTTCACACAGGAAGACATGCTTTGGTTCTTAGATGAATCCTCCCGTAAATGGGAAGTAGTAAAATAAGTTCTGGGTATGTCAGATGGTGTGGCTAGTGACTGTGATAGTTCAAGAATGGGATTTGCTCCTTCACGATGAAGAAGATATTCACTTCGGGCCCACTCGGTATGACGGTATCCATTATAGTCTGGCCAGACGCATTGTGATTCAGTCACGGGGATACCGGAATACGATAACGAGAAAAGGGACAAACGAGCAAAGAGGATAACGAGTGGCTTGTGTTCAAAAGTTGTTACACATGGGTGCCAAACTTCTCTCCTCTAACTTTGTCATATATCGCGAAGCAAAGGGAATGGTACATGACTAAACATAATGGTTCACTCGAAGTTTCTTCGTGTATGTGCGGGAGTCAACATGGGTGTCCATGGCTCCGCTGTTGATTATTGGCTATTGACAAAAGGCTGTTGACCTATGTCCGGAAGATGTTCTGAGTCATGTCCGCATTATACCGAACCTATTGGGTCACACACTTAACGAGCAGTAGTCTGTTAGAATACTAGTATGGTAGAAGGTTTAGTGGAAGCAAAGCAGAATAGTTCATACGAGTACCGGAAGTAGTTCCGGAGATTTATGGAATGGTTCATAAGGGCACCAGAAGTAGTTCTGGGTATTTAAGGTTATGTCCGGATCACTCTGGAGTAGTCCCAGGTGGTTCCGGAACATATGAGAATGGTACTGGGGAAGTCCTGGATCAACCGGAATAGTTTTTGGATAATCGCTGGGCGTCCCGACAACCTTCGCGGTCATCCAGTGGCTTAAACTGTAACTCGGATGGTCTTGGAAACTATCCGTATGGCTCCGAAACGTCCGAGAACGGTCTCGGAAGGTCCTGGAAGTGCTCCAGAAGTGTCCGGAATGTCCCGAAACGGTCCCGGTATGTCCCGGAAGGTCCTGGAAGCTTCTAGAAGGTCATGGAAGGTTCCAGAAGGTTCCGAGAAGTACCACCCACTCCCCTGCGCCCCTAGCCTTGGGGGGCAAGCCACCTAGGCTGCCCTGGCCGGCCAAGGGGTGGGGGGCGCACCAAGGGGAAGGAATCCCCCTCCAGGTGGAAAGTCCAACTCTCCAATATGGCAGGTTTCCGGTGGGAAGGTTTGGGAGGTTTGGGAGTCCAAGTTGGACTCCCCACCCCCCTTATTGCGCCCCAAGGGCCTCTTGGCCACCTATATAATGTGGGGGAGGGGTGGGGGGCGCAGCACAACTTGTCCCCAAGGCCTATGCGCCACCCTCCCTCCTCTAAACCCCGTTGCTCCACAATTAGACCCCGGTTTAGACGCTGTTCTAGATCGGAATCCGTTAGGGTTTTCTCCCTCTAGTTTTCTCGGTGGCGTTCATCTCTGGACGGCGGAGCGCTGCTGGATTGCTGCTACGGGATGTGTGGATACTAATGGAGGGGTTGTACCTTCGACCCTTCTTCGAGGAGCTTGTTCATGGGACTTGTCCGTGGGACTAGATCGCGGGACTTGTTCGTGGGATTGATCGAGGGACTGTTCGTGGGAGAACTTGTGAGATCTACTTCCACTACGTCCACGAGCTTCACCAACTCTACTTCCGCTACATAGGTTGGTGAGCCATGACCTAAAACCTTGTATGCAATCTTCTTGGATGATCTTGGGTTCTTGATTCGTAGGCCGAAATTTTTGTTTTCTGCTACGTTTCCCAACAGTGGTATCAGAGCGATCCTTGATTAGATGCATGTTTAGGTCTAGATCATATGTGTGATATGAGGCATTGATTTTCTTGTTGCTTCCCTGTCATGTGATTTTTTCTATGCTTGATGGCAAGTTGAGGTTTTGCTACAAGGATTGAGTTTTCCATTGATCCCTCTATGCTGCTTTCAGTATGCTGGTTGCCTTGATCATGGTCTACATCAAACTCCTTGGATCTCATCTTAATCTCGCAATAGAAGATTTAACATGGAGGGGCTTGTGGATTTTATGAACTCAAATCCACACGGGGGTCACGCGTTTAACGAAGTTTGGCTTGTGGCATTAGTTGCTGCACGCACCCCGTATGTTAAACTAGCAACAAAAGAAGTATCGTGTTTTGTTTTATCTAGGGTTTCTCGTTTTCCTTGTAAACCTGCTTAACAACCACGATAAAAGTTGCAACAACCCGTGTAGATGGCGATCTAACTCGTTTTTGCAGAGTATGCATGTGATGTGGTATAGCCTTCAAGATTTGCAATGTGTTTGTATGAGATGCTATATGATGTAATATTTATTCGGGACCTGCGTGTCGTGGTACGGCATGATGACTGGAGTCATATGATTTTCACTTAATTATGGCCTGCGTGCCAGAACTATTTATTAGCTCGAGGCAAAGCAATAGATAGATGCAAGGTGATGATCCACGATGCGGAGGTGGACCCCGACGCACATGCCGGAAGCCGTGGTGATGTTCCCGGCGCTAAGGACAAAGTTGGTGGACACGGTGACTTCAACCACGACGACGTGAAGACAATGAAGACTTCACGAAGCAAAGGGCTATACTATATCACATAATTTTATGAACTGCCTGTGATGTTTATCCCTTTGATGCACCCTTGTTTGATGCGCGGTAGTCGTGTTTTATTAGGGTGATCTCTCGCAAAACAATATCAAGTTGATAGTGTTCTCCCAACTGTAGCACCGTCTATACTATGTTTCACACCGGAGCAGGTCATGTCACATGGGTGCACACGGTGTGACGCATAAAAGACGGGTGTGTTAAAAGAACACACAGCACATTACACTTGGTTATCTTGACGGTTTGGATAAAAGTTTGCTACCGGAACACGCCCATCGAAAGATGAACAAGAATCACCTTTGGCGTGATTGGCAAGTTGGCCTACCGGTCCAGTCTAAGTCATCAGTGATGTCACATCAATGGCGGACGATTGGGTTGGATCTTGAATCACTCCAGTATCAATTACGAGAGATATTGATCTGAGTGGGAGCGCACTAAGTAATTAAATTGATTAATCACAAGTGCAACTTAATTATGAACAAAGTCTTAGTATTTGCATTATCGTTGTAGAATAATGGCTCTCGTTACCACCTTCCCAATTGATTTTGATTAACTGTTTTATCTGGTAAAAACTTTACGATTGGTACCGTATTGTGAGGACTATCCTCAATAGTGTCGAGAAGGATCTTGTCCTATCGCAAATTTTTGATGCTCTCCCGCTGATGCTATGGATGATGTGACTTATGTCCATAATCCAAAATGCTAGAATTCCACGACAGCTAAGTGCATTGTCTTCACCATCATGAAACCCGAACTTCGAAAAGTTTGGGATAGTTATGTTATATTCATGGAACTGAAAAATAAGTTTTCAGTAGTAAGACAATTAATGTTGGATATAAGATATCTAGTACAATGTATGATTGTAAGCATTAGTGAAAATGTTCATTGTGCTCTAAACAAAACTGATGTGTGGGATCCAGAAGAACAATGATCATATGATGATGAGGATTAAGGGAAAGGAAGTTCCATAGGGTGTTAGTAAGACTTACACGCCGGAAATTCCATGGCCTGCGCCACCCTTGATCATGTGTGATCTTCTGTGAGTAGGAGTGACATTGGAAATAGAACTATGATACGTATAAAGGCAAAACGAAAGAAGACTGGAATAACCAGCTCAGAAATGAAAGTCATACGGAGTTATAGATGAATTCATTGCTGGTCAAGAGATGTAATTCTTGGGAATCATGATTAAGCAGTTAATTGTGAATTCTGTATATTGAGATTAAACTGTTGATCACCGGAATATCACATCGATTGCATATTGTTGCAACTCGATGCAAGAAATACTATGGCCTTTATGACTAGCTAATGATGAGTTTTGACACGCTCGGGAACACGGTAAAAGGTTTACTATACCGTGTGTTGACTCTATGATTATCTTCATAATTCATTTTAGAGTTGAGTAAATTGTTACTACACTTTAGCCTTGTTGCAAAACATCATTTTGAATCATGTTTGTTGTAAGAGAGTTGTTCAAAGCTATGAATAACGTAAAGGCCATACTTCCATTATGAATAGGGTGTATGTTATGAATCTTGATAATAATACTAAACATTCATAACACTGACGCTAAACGTCGCAAGACTAACAGAAATACCACATAGATGTGGCACTGCCGTTTATCACAAGTGACATAACATGCATGAAGAATTTCCATAAGTGATGGACTTTCGAGTCATATGATTATGAATCACTTGACGCTTGCGATCTTTGTCTCGAATTAATGTGACTAAAACACCGTTAATAGGCCATACATGAACGGGCAACTAAACCTTTGGTAATCATACATGATGATGTGTGTAGTCCAATAAGTGTAGTTGTGTGCAGTGGATTCCCTATCTTCACTCATGAGTTGAAGTAGATATGTGGATATCTGTTCAATAGAGACATACGTCTGAAATCTTTGAAATGTTCAAGGAATTTTAGAGTAAAATAGAAATTCATTGTAACAAGAAAATAAAGCTTCTGCAAATTAGATTGTAGAAAGTAATATTTGAGTTACAAGTTTAGCGAACGTCTGATGAGTTGTGAAGAAGTGTCATAACTTGCGTCTCCCGGAACACCACTATGAGTAAAGTGTTCGAGAGATGTAATCAATCCATGTATGACACGGTAAGATCAAATATGACGTTTATCAATTTGCCATTATACTTATTAAAGTTATGCGTTAGTGACTACAGCTTTTACACTGAAAAGAGCACCATCAAATCTGTTGAAATGACACCATATTAGATGTGGTATGGACTGTTAAAACCATGTTGTCTTTTCTTAAAATTTGGGTATATGAGGCATATGTTTGACATACTCAAAACCCCAAATCAGATAAGTGCTACTTTGTTAAGGTTATGCCAAAAGTTTTGGTATTCCTCTATCACTACACAAAAGCAAAACTGTTTGCTGTTAAGAACAATGTATTTTGAAGAAAAATAGTTTCTTACAAAAGAGTGAGTGGGAGGACAGTGCAACTTCTCAAAGATTGTTGAATCTTCAAAGAAGTACGCAGCTGAACCACACAAGTTAGACAAAAATCGTACAAACATTCATGATATGTAAAACGAGATATTGTTGTTCGACAATGATAAACCTGTGATATACAAAGAAGCGTTGATGGGCCCTGACTCCGGGATTTGGCTAAATGCCAAATAATCTGAGATAGTATCCATGGAAGTAAGTCAAGTTTTGAACTTGGTAGACCCTCGGAAAGACTAAAAGTCTGAAGAATATATATATGGATCTATAATTGATTCGGATGAAATTGTTTTATCCATAAAGCTCAACTCGTTGGAAAATTGTTTTCTAGCAAGTTCAAAGGTTGACTACGGCGAAATAGTGTCGACCGTAGAAATGCTTTAGTCAGTTCGGGTTATATTAGCAATTACTACATATCTCATTTATAGGATATGGTAGAATGAACGTCAAAACAAAGTTCCTACACGGAAATATAACAAAGGACGTATATGTGATACGACCGGAATGTTTTGTCGATTCAAAGGATGCTAAAATAGATGCAAGCCTTGGATATCCAGTGATGGACTGAAGCTAGCATAATGGAGTTGGAATTTTCGTTGTGATGAAATTGCCAAAAGAGTTTGTTTTCATCAGGAATAACGAAGATGCTTGAATATTCAAGAAAGTAAGTGGGAGCTGAATAATATTTCTAAAACCTTATGTATATGACATATTGTTGATTAGAAATGATATAAATTTCTTGACACAAATAAGGACTTTATTGAAAATAGTTTTCAGCTGAAGCACTTGGGCTAATATAGCATTAGTATTGAGCGCAGTGATCTATGAAGATAGTAAGTGCCTGATCATGCTAAAGCCAACACTGCATATTGACATGATACTAAAGTAGTTTAGTATGAAAACGCCAGGAAGGATGTTCTTGCCGAGGTCACGGTGAAAAGTTGTTTGCGGAAATCGGTGTTCATGAACATAGATAAGCAAAACACATGAATTGAATTTCACTCACATGTGTGTTTGGATTAATCATGTACACCATAATATGTAAAACGACCAGATATGTCCAACGCTCCAAAAGGTTGTGAGCAAGATACCAAAGTGATCAATATGTTGATCATTGGACAAGCAGTGAAAAGTTAAACTTATGATAGATAAGATATGTTTCTCAGAAAATGGAGATAATGAAGAGCTCGTTGTAACAAGTTACACCAGCTGAATTTTGATGTAAACAGTTACACCAATTCAGTCTTCATACTTACTCCGATCGATTTTCGATTTTAATTGGGATTATGTGTTTCACACGTATGGGTGGCACAGTATGGAGGAACTATGTCAAGTTCGATACTGTGGCGAATTCTATAACAGAGGCTAAGTATATTGTTGCTTAAAGAAGTAACAAGGAGGGTATTTTGAATCATAAATTCATTTATGAACATGGTATGGTTTCCTAGATGCTTGAATCTCATGGAACATTGACGAATGATTTCATGACTTATTCTAAAGGAACCAAGGTCCTGCCAAATGATTCAAACATATACAAAGCTAAACTGATAAAATTAGTGAATTTTATGATAGCGTGAAAACGCGAAGATATGCAAGATACAAACGGGCCTGAAACGTCAGATCCGAAGATGAGGTCTATACCACAAATGAAGCATTTCTTACACCGGTATGCCATAGGTGTAAAGTGCTCAAGAACTGACAATATTATTGACTCTAGTGCAAGTGGGAGACTGTTGGAAATATGCCCTAGAGGCAATAATAAAATGTTATTATATATATATATTTCCACGTTCATAATTAATGTTTATATTTCTGTGCTATAATTGCAATGACCTTGACTGTGAGATTCAGAAGAAAACTCATTTGCATGTGTGGAAATGTAAACACCAAGAGTTCCTGGTTTAGCCTCTAAGACCAGATCATGTGCTAACTGATGATTACGTTTTCTTAATCATGGACATTGTTCTTGTAACAAGGATGTCAGTAGCAATGGGAACATATTGTTAGCAGAACAATGATGTTGAACCGACCCCAGTATTGAATGATATACTTAGAGATCACATCGTAACTACGTTATAAGTCATATCATGAAATGTTTTCATATACGTAATTCCTTAGACCATGAGAGTATCGAGTTGCTTCACACAGGAAGACATGCTTTGGTTCTTAGATGAATCCTCCCGTAAATGGGAAGTAGTAAAATAAGTTATGGGTATGTCAGATGGTGTGGCTAGTGACTGTGATAGTTCAAGAATGGGATTTGCTCCTTCACGATGAAGAAGATATTCACTTCGGGCCCACTCGGTATGACGGTATCCATTATAGTCTGGCCAGACGCATTGTGATTCAGTCACGGGGATACCGGAATACGATAACGAGAAAAGGGACAAACGAGCAAAGAGGATAACGAGTGGCTTGTGTTCAAAAGTTGTTACACATGGGTGCCAAACTTCTCTCCTCTAACTTTGTCATATATCGCGAAGCAAAGGGAATGATACATGACTAAACATAATGGTTCACTCGAAGTTTCTTCGTGTATGTGCGGGAGTCAACATGGGTGTCCATGGCTCCGCTGTTGATTATTGGCTATTGACAAAAGGCTGTTGACCTATGTCCGGAAGATGTTCTGAGTCATGTCCGCATTATACCGAACCTATTGGGTCACACACTTAACGAGCAGTAGTCTGTTAGAATACTAGTATGGTAGAAGGTTTAGTGGAAGCAAAGCAGAATAGTTCATACGAATACCGGAAGTAGTTCCGGAGATTTATGGAATTGTTCATAAGGGCACCAGAAGTAGTTCTGGGTATTTAAGGTTATGTCCGGATCACTCTGGAGTAGTCCCAGGTGGTTCCGGAACATATGAGAATGGTACTGGGGAAGTCCTGGATCAACCGGAATAGTTTTTGGATAATCGCTGGGCGTCCCGACAACCTTCGCGGTCATCCAGTGGCTTAAACTGTAACTCGGATGGTCTTGGAAACTATCCGTATGGCTCCGAAACGTCCGAGAACGGTCTCGGAAGGTCCTGGAAGTGCTCCAGAAGTGTCCGGAATGTCCCGAAACGGTCCCGGTATGTCTCGGAAGGTCCTGGAAGCTTCTAGAAGGTCATGGAAGGTTCCAGAAGGTTCCGGGAAGTACCACCCACTCCCCTGCGCCCCTAGCCTTGGGGGGCAAGCCACCTAGGCTGCCCTGGCCGGCCAAGGGGTGGGGGCGCACCAAGGGGAAGGAATCCCCCTCCAGGTGGAAAGTCCAACTCTCCAATATGGCAGGTTTCCGGTGGGAAGGTTTGGGAGGTTTGGGAGTCCAAGTTGGACTCCCCACCCCCCTTATTGCGCCCCAAGGGCCTCTTGGCCACCTATATAATGTGGGGGAGGGGTGGGGGGCGCAGCACAACTTGTCCCCAAGGCCTATGCGCCACCCTCCCTCCTCTAAACCCCGTTGCTCCACAATTAGACCCCGGTTTAGACGCTGTTCTAGATCGGAATCCGTTAGGGTTTTCTCCCTCTAGTTTTCTCGGTGGCGTTCATCTCTGGATGGCGGAGCGCTGCTGGATTGCTTCTACGGGATGTGTGGATACTAATGAAGGGGTTGTACCTTCGACCCTTCTTCGAGGAGCTTGTTCATGGGACTTGTCCGTGGGACTAGATCGCGGGACTTGTTCGTGGGATTGATCGAGGGACTGTTCGTGGGAGAACTTGTGAGATCTACTTCCACTACGTCCACGAGCTTCACCAACTCTACTTCCGCTACATAGGTTGGTGAGCCATGACCTAAAACCTTGTATGCAATCTTCTTGGATGATCTTGGGTTCTTGATTCGTAGGCCGAAATTTTTGTTTTCTGCTACGTTTCCCAACAACGACTGCCGTGGTAAGTAGTTTACCACGCGACCTTGTCGATTGAATTCTCGAGTGAAGTTCACAATTTCTTAACGTTTCACATTCTTTTTGCAGCAAGCGGAAATGAAAATCGCCTCATCGCAGGAGTCGTCGGTTAAGCCGGCCGGCCCGTGGGACAACGCCTTTAACAGGGCGTTGAACAAGGTCAAGAAGGTTGACGACGTGACGGCGAAGCCATCGTCAGCCGGCCGTGTGGTCGGCTTTGGTGCGGACCTAAATTGGTTCAAATATTATGGAAAACCGGCGGAGCCGTCCGGTTCGAGGGGGCGCAAGGCGAGAAGGACCGAAGAAGATGCCGCTTATGTTCGTGGACTAGAGGAGAAGGTGAACATGCTTCCGCAGCTTGTCCAGGACGAAGTGGCAAAGACGATGAACGCTCTCCTTCCAGATATGATGCAGTCGCTCGCGAATTGGCAAGCGCGTGGTGGACAAGGGCCCATACCAGTCCCCAGCATGGTCGGCAGTAACTCGGGCACCGCAGCGCCTGCAGTCCCAACTCCCGACGTATTGGTGACTCCGGCCGCCAACACCGCGGCGGCGGTGCCGGACGTGATGGTAACTCCTCCAGCCACGATCGAGCAACCGGGGAATAACAATAATGCACCCGGCGGCAGCGCAAATAGGGCGACCGACGCCACGGGAGGCAGCGCGCCCTCCGTCTCTTCAATGCCCGCCGTCATCGGCGGGGTCTCTTCACTAGCCGACCTCGACGCCCTCAAGGTAACTATAAGCGTCTACAACTCAAATGAGGACTTCATCTCCTTGCCTTTTTTAGTGGAATCTCTCTGATGCCGTACATGCATATATATATATATATATATATATATATATATATATATATATCTTTCGCAGGAGGAAACTCCATGCATTCTATTACAAGTCGTGGACGGCGAGTTGAAGGATGTTGCCAAAGGTAAAATCATTCAACCACAAAATCGAATCATGCACAATATGCCGATGGCACCGGAGATGCATAGGGTTCAAATCTCTCTCGTGATTTCGGGCTCCGAGAGAGTTGAACTTCCCATTCAACCCCCCGGATACGATGAGGACGAGCCGGCAGTCCTCAGTGATTGTTTCAACCAAATATGCCTATGGCCGAAGAGCCAAATGCGTTTAATAACGGGGGAAAGGGGCACCACACCTAGGACAACACCGCTAGTCATCGTTGTTGGGGTTCGGGCCAAAAAACACAAATTTTTCATAACCTACGAGACCCATACCCAAGACCTATGCTATGGCGATGCAAGTAACGGACAGAAATAGATCACATACAAGTATGTAGTCCGTTAAGCGGGAAACGTTCCCGCATGAACGTGGTTGGTGTAGTCGTACCGGCAATCCCCGATGCCGCGCAGATCCACGATGACTCCTGTAGCCACCCGATCCTTGTGGATCGATGACGGGATTACGTCCCTGTCGGAACGTTGCTAATGGAGACCTCGCGATACGGCCACGACGACGAAGTAGCACCACAAGTGTAGTGCCTCGCGGGATTATACACATACAGTATAACCGACGTCCCTACGGGCTCCGAACCAGTAGAGCAGCGGAAAGAAGATGGATTCAGATCCCGATTCCAGCAGCATGACGGCATGCGTATAGTGGAGAAATCCCCAACCAAGTGTAGACTCCAAACAAGGGGAGTCCACTCGAGGAAGGAGAAAGGAGGGAGAGAGAGATGAGAGAAACTTGTCTCAAATCAATTTGTATGAAGAAAAAAAGGGCACCCTACCCCTCCTTATATAGGCCAAGGAGGGGTGCCACCCCCCCCCCCCCTCGACTTCCGGGGAGGGACTAATCCCAAGGGAGGGGGGTTTTGGCGCAGCCCTAGGGGGGTGGGCCCCCCTCATGGCGCCATGGCCCATGGGGGAGGACTCCCTCTCCCCCTAATGGGCCCTATGAGGCCCATATGCCTTTTCTTCCATTTTTAATTATATTTAAATATATTTTAATATTTAATTCATATAATTAAATAATAAAACATTAATTAAACATTATTAAGTATATTTTGAACCTTTCAAAATACCCGGAACAATTTCCGGCCTTCATCGGAACAATTCCGGTGTTCTCTCCAATTTCTCCGGTGATCCCGAATCAATCCTTACTGCGTCGAGTACCCTTAAGTGTAACACCCTACGGTCCGGGAAACAGCAGACATGATCGAGAAGATTCTCATTGATCAATGACTAATCAATTGGACCTGGTTACAATCCTTGATAGCCCCTGCGCTTCCATCGAAAAAACTTCAATCGCTGTTGGATCCGTTAACCGTGTGCCTGTTCCCTTTGTCCTATGGTACTTTGCTTGTCCGAGGTTTGATCATCGGTATCCACTATACCTAGTTCGTCCTCGTTCTCAACAAACAAGTTTACTCGTTCCCGTGATATTACAACTCCGTGACCTAGTCACACGTTTGCAAACTTTATGATGCAATATCACCGAGTGGGCCCAGGGTACCTATCCGTCACACGGATGGACAAATCCCGCTTTGATCTATTTGCATACTCATCAACCATCTATTTCAGAATACCCAAAGTGCACCGTTATGTCCAGCATATTTCAGTCAGGCGGTGAGATACAAATCAAATTCTCCTCATAGATGACAATTACGTATGATCATTACGGTCAAAGGATCTGGTCACTACGTTATAGTTATCGCAATGTCGAACTATGTGACTTGATCACATCGCAACACTTCTAGTGGGTGTATGTCCATCATATCATTATCCAATGATACGACTCCATTGTCAACAGATGCCATTGTCTCATGATCAGGAAACCTTGATCATCAATCGCCCAATGGACTAGTATACTAGGGTTGACTAGGGACCTGGTTGTTTGTATACCACACCTGTATTAATGTTTCCGCTTAATACAGTTATAACATAGTATCAAACGTATTATGAACTAATGGAATATGCTCGATAAAACATATTTTATTTGCCTCTAGGGCACATTCCCAACAGTCTCCCACTTGCACTAGAGTACAAATAATCTAGTTGCATTTTCTCTGGATCATAACTCCTTATTGATCATGCTTGTCCATGGAAGAGGTTGTATCAACGGTCTGGGTACCATTCAGAACCGTATGTCCTTTTGCAAATCATAATGTCACCTAATTTGTCATTACTTCATTATCCACTATAATGATGAGGTATATATATTTGGCGGTGAAGTGAGACTTCGTTTGCTGTGTTATAGCAATGACATCCGGTGGGTCACGCGGACTTTCCCATAGTCATGCACACTTGAAACTCACTCAATCAGAAGTCGAACTTCTTAAGCCATAATATAACTCCTGCTACTTCTAAAGCAGCCACATCAATGTAGATTCAATCCTTAGTGCATTGTATGCAACTTTGATGTCTAACCATGTTTCTTTCAACTTAGGCATTCATTAGTATGATATCTCAATTTTCTAGGTTAGTGTCAAAACTTGAACCAGCATAACATTTATGGTCAAGTCCACTATCCTTTACAAATTTGAGATGTATCCTCAGTTCTCTTCAGATACTGAAGGACAAACTTAACTCTTTGTTCAATGATTTACTCATAAATCATATCACAACATGTTCTTACTACTAAGAACTTGGGTCACATTACGTCGAGTACATAACTCTGGTTTTGTATGAAAGAACCTATGACAAAGGCATAGAGGATCCAACACATCCATTTCTTTCATTAACCATTAACCATTGTTCTTGTACTGAGATTAACTCAACACTTTTCTTGGACATACAAGTAAAGACCACTTCTTGACTTGTCCCATTCTGAACTCCTTCAGAATCTTATCCAGGAAAGTATTACGACTCAATGTTATTAAACACATATCTATCTTAATAGATCTTCAATGCTTAATACTTATTCATCTTCATTTATGAAAGATTCAAATAATCATTAACACCAACTGCACCATTCATAATATGTTATCCATATATGAGAATGTTATCATGCTCCCACTCAAATATGTCATGCACATATTAAGTTATAGGATAACACTCATATTGCTCCCACTCAAATATGTCGGCCACATATAAGACAAGGATAACATCCACATGGCTCCCACTTAGATATGTCAGACACATATTAAGTTCAGGATACTAACCACATGGCTTCTACTCAAATATGTCATTTACATATAAGTCTAGGATAATACTCCCATAGCTCCCACTCAAAATATGTCGTCTACATATTAAGTTTCAGGAAACTATTCAGCTCCCACTCAGTTTCATGCAAATGCATGTTTCCTCGATATTTTGGTTAAGTCCAAAATCCTTTGATCATCCATAAAAATGAGAATTCAGTTTACGAGACACTAGTATCCATATGTTTTTCCAAAACCTTCTTGTTGTATCAATTACAACACTTCTTCAAATACAGGATTTGAGGAAGTCACGGTATTGATAACAATCCTGGATCAATCATAGTGAATATCCCTTTGACTCAAGCATTGCTACAGTCAACCCATTGAATTTGTCAGAAACAATCTTTGTGACAAACCAATCTTGACGTCCCTTTGATGTTCACATTTATTCCTCATAACTCTGAAGTTATTGTGAATATCAAGTAACCTCCTTACTTGATAAGATTCAAGCAATCTTAAATGTAACTCAACATAGGATTTCATGACTCGTAGTCATATCTCGTACTTAGGTCCACCATCGCTTCTTTGTAGTTCGTAGGACTGTCTTGTTCCATTAACATGAAAAGTGAATCATGAATATCATTTTGCACCAGGGGCAAATATATATTCTTGAATCCTACCTTTCTCAGTAAAAGTTCCCATCAGAAGATCATGATCATTATCATTAGTTTCTCCTCTTATTGTAGAGCTTTGCTTCCAGAACATATTCCGTTGCACTACTCTGACATTTGGAGGCAAGGTCAATTACCTTGGTTGAACTTTCACTTTTCTTCCATTACCACATTTATCAAGAACAATTCTTGACAAACACCAAACATAGCAATACAAGTTTTTCTCCTTTTGGTTCTAGTTGTGGAAGATGCATCCATAGTTGTCTCAGGATATACTACAAAGATATTTTATCTTACATAAATCAAGCTTCCTAGAAACCACAACACACCATGACATATATAGTGTAGGTTTCCACGAACTCAGATGGTTCCCTATGCTGAAGTGAGTGTTTGCATATTAAATTAATAACTCTGAACAATAATAACGTAACTTGGTAAGAGATAACTTAGACCATACACTTTTTGATAGAATATGATCACAATGTTCAGGCCCTTCAATCATATTGAAGTGTCTCAAGACATTGCAATTTGTGGAACAACTTTCACACAAGTCTTTATGCCGAAGACTAACTCAAAACATTTGTCACTTTGATCAAATCGTATAGACTTGTCTTTCTTGTTAATTTAATATCCATCTTTACTCTGAAATCCCTTTTGATCATATCAAATTATTTCACTCATGTTTCATTAGTGAATACAAATATTCATCTAAGTCCACATACGAAGTTCACAAAATAATGAAATTCACCACATGCTGACATACGATACATCACAATGTATGATACTCAACAATCAATACACATTCCGTTTACCAGAATGCGAGGTTTTAGTCATCTCACCTAAAAGGCATGGTTTGTATGTGTCAAGAGATCAAGTATCTTAAGACATCATCATACCATTCATGACTTAAACTGTAGTGTCATTATTAAGCCTGGATATTTCTTGGCATTACAATATTTCTTATAAATGATCAAACAACTATCATCAATATAAGAATAACTCGTTCATAATCGTAATGTGACCATAAGAGATATCATTCATAAAAGGAGAACAACTGACTTGTTTCTCACTAATATGAATAATTATCTTCGCGAGATGCAAGACACACTAATAAAGTCCTCATTCAAACGATCATAAAATTTATTCATATATTTAGAGGGAGAGTGTTGTCGACCATCAACTATCTTGATTGCCGTTAGCACACATTGTCACCTCATCCCTTCCAAGCCACTCTCAAGCAGCAAGTTCAAGCATCGAATACTTAATCAACCGCAATTAGTGTTTCGTGGGAAAAACATTTATAACTCGTATATCAAATATACCTTCTCCGTCAATGACCATTCCTGCATTGGTTCTACTCTTAAAGTTCTTGACTTTAACCATGACCTCATGACAGGTGAACGATTCTCCTTCATGACATAGTCCAGACATGGTCTTTGTAACTAGGAGGAAGCGGATGCAACTCCCCAGTTATCGCAAAGTAACCAGTCATTCAGTAGTCCAAGTTATACACAAGGTGTTCCATATATCTTATACATTTTCCAACTTTCTCAGCAGGTTGTTCCTTCCACCATAGTTGAAAGAAACCCCGTCCATATACTCATATTCCATTACTCTGATTTGTGACCAAGTGCTTTCAAGTTCACCTAGCACGTCATACGTGTTGGTTAACATGCATTCACAATTCCGATTCCATAGAATGAATTATGGTGTATTGGACAGTCATTCATAAGTGACGGTGAGTGCGATACTCATCATCATCTTCCTTGATTACGGAGTTGTCAGGTGTATCTCCTAGCAGTTCTTCGTATTATGTTTAGCAAGTCATTACTAATGAGTATGTCTCTAATGGTGTTGGTACACATCAATGAAGTAAGACCCATTTACCTTAAGTTCTATCATACTAAAAGAGCCATAGTTCTAAAAATTGGTATGACGTTATCTACAATGATATTTGCTAAGACATGAAGATTAAGTTCATAATATGGAGTTCATGTTTCAAAAACAATTCTGGAACTCCCACTCAGACAAACATCCCTCATAGTTTATTCTAAGTGATTACACGATCCTTGAACACCATACCTCCCCCGATCGTCACGGCCATCAGTATGTTGTTCAAGGTAGGCCATCATGCCAATCACATCATCCATGTGACTCATGCTCGACCTTTCGGTCTCTTGTGTCCCGAGGCCATATCATATACATATGCCAGGCTCGCCACCACACCCTATGTGATTTGTTGCTGTGTCATGCAAGGCCATATCATATACATATGCCAGGCTTGCTACACCCACCTCATGTGAACGAAAAAATGTTTGACACACATGTGACACGTGGTGCCTCCATAATGTAGAACTTTCCAGGTGGTGCTCACTAGGGTAAGGACACTATGTTGGTTTTAGTGAGGGATCATCCTATTATGCTACCGTCGTATATCTAACATATTAGCAAAAAACAGGATGCAACATAAATCATACATGCTATGATTCCCCCTTACATGCAAATTAAAGTTAAAAACGCCTTTCTACTTTATCTTTTGCAAGTTTTACGTGGCTGCTAGGGGGTTCGAGAAAAGAACCGTTTCTATCCTACGAAAACAAGCCACAACACCAATCCCGCAATTGTCTCTATTACACCCCTGTCGGGGCCCTCCGTTGCAAACATCTTCGCATCGCTAATGCAGAGAGAGAGACACCCCCCAGCCACTTTATATGGTACAAGCCATATGTCAAGCGTGGAACCAGTCTCGCGTAAACGCGTAAGGTCGGTCGGGGGCCGCTTCATCAAACATTGCCGCAACGCTAAATGAGTACACGTGAGAGGGTAACAATTGGAGAATTGATGCCCACATACTAGATGTGTTCTATCCGTACAATACATCTACGCATAGCCTTGCTCTGATACCACTGTTGGGGTTCGGGCAGAAAACACAAATTTTTCATAACCTACGAGACCCATACCCAAGACCTACGCTATGGCGATGCATGTAACGGACAGAATTAGATCACATACCAGTATGTAGTCCGTTAAGCGGGAAACGTTCCCGCATGAACGTGGTTGGTGTAGTCGTACCGGCAATCCCCGATGCCGCGCAGATCCACGATGACTCCTGTAGCCACCCGATCCTTGTGGACCGATGACGGGATTACGTCCCTGTCGGAACATTGCTGATGAAGACCTCGCGATACGGCCACGACGACGAAGTAGCACCACAAGTGTAGTGCCTCGCGGGATTATACACATACAGTATACCCGACGTCCCTCCGGGCTCCGAACCAGTAGAGCAGCGGAAAGAAGATGGATTCGGATCCCGATTCCAGCAGCACGACGGCGTGCGTATAGTGGAGAAATCCCCAACCAAGTGTAGACTCCAAACAAGGGGAGTCCACTCGAGGAAGGATAACGGAGGGAGAGAGAGATGAGAGAAACTTGTCTCAAATCAATTTGTATGAAGAAAAAAAGGGCACCCTACCCCTCCTTATATAGGCCAAGGAGGGGTGCCACCCCCCTCCACTTCCGGGGTGGGACTAATCCCAAGGGAGGGGGGTTTTGGCGCAGCCCTAGGGGGGTGGGCCCCCCTCATGGCGCCATGGCCCATGGGGGAGGACTCCCTCTCCCCCTAATGGGCCCTATGAGGCCCATATGCCTTTTCTTCCATTTTTAATTATATTTAAATATATTTTAATATTTAATTCAGATAATTAAATAATAAAACATTAATTAAACATTATTAAGTATATTCTGAACCTTTCAAAATACCCGGAACAATTTCCGGCCTTCATCGGAACAATTCCGGTGTTCTCTCCAATTTCTCCGGTGATCCCGAATCAATCCTTACTGCGTCGAGTACCCTTAAGTGTAACACCCTACGGTCCGGGAAACAGCAGACATGATCGAGACAATTCTTATTGATCAATGACTAATCAATTGGACCTGGTTACAATCCTTGATAGCCCCTGCGCTTCCATCGAAAAAATTCAATCGCTGTTGGATCCGTTAACCGTGTGCCTGTTCCCTTTGTCCTATGGTACTTTGCTTGTCCGAGGTTTGATCATCGGTATCCACTATACCTAGTTCGTCCTCGTTCTCAACAAACAAGTTTACTCGTTCCCGTGATATTACAACTCCGTGACCTAGTCACACGTTTGCAAATTTTATGATTCAATATCACCGAGTGGGCCCAGGGTACCTATCCGTCACACAGATGGACAAATCCCGCTTTGATCTATTTGCATACTCATCAACCATCTATTTCAGAATACCCAAAGTGCACCGTTATGGCCAGCATATTTCAGTCAGGCGGTGGGATACAAATCAAAGTCTCCTCATAGATGACAATTACGTATGATCATTACGGTCAAAGGATCTGGTCACTACGTTATAGTTATCGCAATGTCGACATATGTGACTTGATCACATCGCAACACTTCTGGTGGGTGTATGTCCATCATATCATTATCCAATGATACGACTCCATTGTCAACAGACGCCATTGTCTCATGATCAGGAAACCTTGATCATCAATCGCCCAATGGACTAGTATACTAGGGTTGACTAGGGACCTGGTTGTTTGTATACCACACCTGTATTAATGTTTCCGCTTAATACAGTTATAGCATAGTATCAAACGTATTATGAACTAATGGAATATGCTCGATAAAACATATTTTATTTGCCTCTAGGGCATATTCCCAACAATCGTGTCGGCGCCACATGATCCCATCGGCGCACAACAAGAAGACGATGATCTTGATGATAATATCAGCGCCGACCAGTTCATCAATACTTTGTATGATGCTGATGACTTATTCATGCCTCCTGCTGAAGGAGCCTATCAGCATGACGAGGAAGCTCGTGGTCCAGCTGATCCTGCGGCAAAGCCTGCTTGCTCCACGCGTCTCTTCGCTCCTTCTCAGGAGATGTCTCCAGCAGCTTGCTCCTTCACCGAGCCTCAAGCAGATGCCACAAGGAGATCTATTCTCAGCCCATCCACACTCCATAAGGCGGCCACTGAGCAGATAAAGGCCGGTGAGCCCTCAAAATCAGAAAAGAAGAAGGGACGGAAAAGAAAGAAGAGCATCACTTCGAGTAGCCAACCTTCGATGCCGATCCGGGCTCAGGACGGGCCACCAAGACCCAAGGATCTCTCGTTTGAAATCCATGTGGCTGGTAGGGCGATGCTACCTAAGGACATGCTGGACCTTGCAACTTCGGATATGCAGAGTGTGCATCATAGTATTATGGCATTAGAGAAGATTCTTCTTCGAGAAGAGAATCCCTCGTACCCGGTTTTCATGGCCAAGGTGCCACTCAACATGGGCTTCATTAACACTATCCCCGCGGATATGATAATCCTGCGATTTTCGGAGATCTTCAATTTGTACCATCTCAAGCGGCTGGACCATAGCCTTATCCTTCTGTTCTCTCTCAGCCTTTCTATGAGTATCAGGAGAGATAAGACCCCGAGCGTCGCGATATTGGACCCCTTCTACATGCGTGAAAGCATCTTGATGGACGACGGGGACGCGGCTCTCGCGGCGGGGTACATCACAGACTTCATGCTACAGAACGCCGACAAGGATTCATTTCTTATGACCTACTCTCCCAAGTAAGTCATTCGCTCGCCTCCGTAGCATATATGCTTTCTTAGCTTTCCATTGTCCTCTTCCAACATTCCTTTTGGATTGTTTTAATTATGCAGTGAGGATCAAGACTGCGTGCTCATCTGCTTTTCACCGCAACACTCGCATGCTGTGTATTTAGACTCAGGGAGTGTGAAGAAGAAAGATTACAAGTATATCATGAGAGTTTTGGATGATGCTCTCGTCGGCTACATAAAAGCCGGAGGCAAGATCATGAAGCAGAAGTTCAGGAAAAATCAGTCTGGCGCATTTTGTCTGGGTTTAGTGGCGCACAGGGAATGCACCACCCCTAAGGAACCTTAGGCGTGGCGCATATCAGAATGCGCGGCGCATTCTGAGATGCGCCACGCCTAAGGGCCTTAGGGGTGGCGCATCCAGAATACGCCACCTCTAAGCCCTTATTAGTGGCTTGTAGTTAGTGGCGCATCCCTAATGCGCCACTAAACACAAAAAAAGGACGCCACCATAAGGGTATCCCTAGTAGTGTCACGCACACCAAAATCATATGCAATATATATGCTGTTAAATGTGATAAATGTTCATGCAACAAACCTGGTTGATCCTATTGCAGGTTACCAAACGAGTTTAGTAAAATCACTAAATAGCCGGTCGGTAGCCACTTATTCACGCACATACACATGCCTATAAAAACTATATCGACTCTGCCTGCGTTAGGGAATCAACACTAATGGTGTACTGCTAGTTGTTTCTATTAAAAGTTGGAGAGAAGAGCATCAAACAACTGAGTGATATCGACAATTCAGTTTCACTATAAGATATGATGGGAGTATGGGACTAGGAGGCATTGGAAATTTGGGTACCAAATGTATCATTGTTCAAAGAGCGAGCCACATTCTCTTAGCCGTTGCTTCCACTGAACTCGACGCCATTGGATCACATACAAGGATTGGGCTCCAGCTTTTAGGCTCGAGAGAGGAGTTCCAGGCTCTAGGCTCTAGCTCGCTTATACCAAGTCATAGTTCTCAAATGAATTATAATTTGCACCAATTGAGTTCAGTTTACTTGGCTGTAACTCTGAACATCCTACAAGTGTATTTTATGTCGTTGTTGAACGAAATGTAAAAATCTTTTTTTTAGAAATGGTTCTATTTGTCGTTGACCTACAATTGCCCCCACACAGAGGCTACGTTCCATTGCATCCACTTTTGAGAAACTAGATGATGTGACATGCATGCAAGTGGAGAGAAATATTCTAGTGGGGAGTAGCTATTTAGATATAGAAGATAAGGAAATTAATGAAAGTTGACCTGAAAATTGACGATCATTAGTGCAAACAATGCTATTACAAGACATCTAGACATCACTGTTGAAGTGAAATTTGTTCTATGTAAATATTGCAAATGCTCAAAAAATTAAATTGTATGCTAAATGGAACGACATGTTTCTGTGGCAGCAGCTGCAATGCCTCAAATACGCAGTCGACGATGCTGGTGGCAATGGATGAAGAGGCGGCAACGGGGAGGAATTTTTATTTGATGAAGAGGCGGGCTCACTCATACATTTTTATTTGCGGCAACAACTGGAAAGCCCCAAATATGTTTTTTGGGTGCTGCTCACAGAGATTTTTGCAAAATATATTCATTCAGGTCAGTTGTTGGAAAGGGTTTTTTTTAATCAAAATAGCCTTGCTGGTTGATAGGCTCTAAGTCGGAGGTGGAGAAGATAGGTGGCTAAAACCATGGTGGGAGAGGAGTTTGGAGGGAGAAAATGAGTGGGGGGGGGGGGGGATATATTGTACACTAGATCCTTGATGGCGCGCTGCACCCATCTATTTAATTGATTTATGATAGTTTTATTTTTTATTACAAAAATTCAAGATATTTCAATATTTAAGTGTAAATTATGTAGTATTAAATATGTGTCTAGTATTATGAAATTGCCATTTTAGCGATGAATGACGACGTGTCACAACTTTTTCATAGTAATAATTATTCCTAACGGCAGAAAAAAGGAAGTGGAGAACATTACCATATCTCAAGATCTCGTATTCTTGTTTTTACATTTCCACATAATTTGCATTTTTCACTTACATACGCAAGGTACAAAACAAAATGTTAACCTATTAGGTGGCAGTTAGTTCATCAACATATCGATTTGTTTTTCTCCTTGTCTTATACCAGTTCGGCTTGGCTGGGGAAGTTGTGTGGGCTTTAAAATGGGTCAACCTATGAAAGCGTTGCGTTTAGACTATCGCAGTAGATGCTCATTAGGACAGAGAGGTAATATTACATTCAATGGCAAGGAATGTTCAGAGCATTGAAATCAATGGTTCAAATTGCCAAACGTGTGAGAAGACTCGGTTGGGTTTAGTTATACTGTCCTAAATTGGATGAATTAATGACTAACATACATGATGGGCGCGTGAGGGTGGATCAATTATTGAACCAAATTTACCTGTGACGGATGCAAAAAAGCATTCATCACATGTGACACTAGTAGGGAAACCCCCCTTTAGTACCGGTTCCAGAGGGCCTTTAGTACCGATTTTGGAACCGGTACTAAAGATCCGGTACTAAACCCTCCCCCCCCCTTTCGTACCGGTTCCTTACGAACCGGTACTAAAGGGTATTTCGTTAAAAAAATATTCATTTTTTTCTAATTATTTTTCACTCCCTCTTTTTTTTAGAATATCTAGTATTTTCATTAGTGTCTAACTACACTTAATCTCTAGTCAAATTACTTACCTGTGGTCAAACTTTCCGGTCGGTCACCCATCCTTACACTACTCCAACACTAGCACGCTTAACTTCCGAGTTCCTTTCCCACCCACTTCCAAGTGCTTCGCACGCATGTTGTTGATACTAGTATCATATCAATCCTATTAACATGTTGGTCGATGTCACATTTCTTTATTGTTTAAATTCCAGATAATTCTTTTAATGAAAAAATTAATGATGTAATAATAATGTTGAATAAATAAATAAAATTAACTTTTTAAATTTGTATTATTTTTATTTTTATTTAAATTTTTAATATTTATTTGCCAAACTTAAATCCTGAAAATTTGCTAAAAGTAATAGTAATCTTTATACAGATGCAATTATTAATTTTAATTTTGAAAAATATAAAAATATATAAAATTCTAAATTTCCTAAATATATTTATACGGACGCCAACCCTTTAGTACCGGTTCGTGTCACGAACCGGTACTAAAGGTTTTCTGGCTGACGCCAACCCTTTAGTACCGGTTCGTAACACGAACCGGTACGAAAGCCCCTCACGAACCGGTACGAAAGCTCCTCGCCCGCCTGGACGCCGAAACCGGTACGAAAGACCCCTTTAGTACCGGTTCGTAAGGGAACCGGTACTAAAGGCTTAGACGGTTGCCCCATTTTCTACTAGTGTGAGAGCTCATCTATAAGCTGTTTGCATGCTAGTATTGATTACTTATTTACAACACATGTGGAGTGTAACAGTGACTCGACCAAAATCAATAATACCGTGTCACAATCAACAATTGTCTTGACACTTTCATTAATCTTCTTAACAATTTAGAATTACTTAATCTCCTCAAGTATTGTGTTAGTAGATCCACTTTCCACTAAACACATTTCCCTCATTATATAATTTCTAGAAGTTCATTCGATTCCTTCTTTCGTGAGTTCCTGTGTTGCGGCCTAGTTGCTCTTGTGGAAGAGACTATCAAGTGTTGATGGTGTGGTGTGAAACAATTCAAGTAACAATGAACAATGCAATCCTCTATTACTGAAGATGAAGTACATTATATAGCGCCTCAAGCGATAGAAACATCAGATGTGATGTTTGGGAGAGTTATGAATAATGAACAAAGCCTGCCACTTATAACATGGGAAGGTTCATTTAATTGTTTCCTAACAAAAATAACCAAATAAGAGTTTGGCAGCCACGTATCCCTGCCTATAAATAGCACGTCCACTTCTTGTGTAGAGGAGCCAATACTTAAACTGCAATATGCTAGTTGGTATAAGGGAAGTGTACTACATATTACTAGTTGGTAGGGAAAATGCTTGGGGAGGAAGACAGTATCGACTCTGAGTGCCGTGGACATTTTAATTCAGTTCCACAACAAGATCTCATAGGAATAGGAAGCACCGGAAATTTGAGAAGCAGTCCTACAGATGCGAGAGGCGATTTCGTGCCCAGGTTTGGATGAACTGGAAATCTGGGGCGCTCAATGATGGGTTGCCATGCTGAAAACTGCTGCTGAGGGGCCAGAGCACCGCCGTGCAAAAAAGAGGATACGGCTGGAATACTGGACGAAACAATGTCTTGCTGCGGGCCAGTTACGTAGTATGCGGCGGTGTTTTGAAATGAATTTGGAGGACACCAGAGCACGGGATTTTGTCTAAACCTTGGATGTGGGTGCAGTGTGTTATACAGGGGTATTGCTCTGAACATGACTCGTCTGACAGCAACCCACTGTGCATGGAAGGAATTAATCCCTCTTTGGTGAAGGCCCAGTCAAGAATTGGGTGCAACGATCAGCAGTTGCTGCTTCGGTGGTCGCGGAATGGAGGCGCATGGGCTGGAGTTTTTACTCAATCCAGGGACAGGACATTTTGTAATTTTTAAATTTTCGTTCCCTTTTACGCTCCACCATTGTATCATACTTATTAGAAATGAAAATTACACTGTAGAACAATTGTTATATAGTTCTGGCTTAAACTATATATATGGACATGACACCGCCTGTAGTTTTTGCACTTTATTCCTATAAATCTACGCTTTAAGAAATGATTTTGTTGTTCGTTGGCAATTATCTCTGAAGGTTTACGCTCTAAGAGGAGTTCAATAGCAGCCTGGAACACTTGCCGTCACGAGAGGTGGACTTAAGAACAACTAGCATGCTCATGAGAATGAGCATAGCGGTGGTAATGCATGCTACCCTTCGACTTGCAACACTATGCCATTCTGGTTAATCACATCAATAACTTTAATTTTCTGATTTGTTAGAATTTAAATGCATTAAGAAAATTCCCAAATTCTGTAACGTGCACCTTTTTTAAATGACACACAACTTTATTAAGGTGCATCAATTGAAATAATACAAATAATTTTTTTGTCATTGTTTTCTTATAAAAAACATTTTTATTAATACAATGTATAGCACCAGGCGGATACAAAACAATTGAGAAATACCTAGCCAGCTAAGATGCACAGAATTACACTCCAACAATCTAAATAAAAAGTAAAAATTTGATATAAAGACAACAGTAAAACCACAAAATATCGATACTATGCCTATGTCAAAATTGCAGACGGCGGTGTAAGCTAAATATTAAACTATCATTCATATTGGGTAAAAACCTTCTTGACCACCTTCTCCAACCATAAACACACAATCTTGAACAGTGATCGGTGTTTCATACAGTGCAACATAGATCATATACGAAGCCAATGCATAGAGCGAAAAATAACCTACAAAAGAGAAGACCTTTTTGTATTAAAAATAATCATTTCTATATAGCTAAAATAACCATAACAAGACAGACACTCTCACCATTAGCATATCAAACCGATTGGGATTCCATTCAGCTAGTGACCATAGGTATGTGGCAACACTTGTCAATGGATACAAATTACACACTATTTGAATTACTGATTATATAGAACGTGCAAACTTGCTATAAAAAATAGATGTTCGGTTGTCTCATTACCCTTATTAAGATCACTTATGCCTTCAAACATTGTAATTAACCATGAATATTTCTGGTTATGAAAAAAAACGTAGAATTACTATAACTGTTTGGCTTGTTGAAGAAATTAAAGCACTATAACCTTGTGCACTTATGTAGGAGTACACAACTACACCTTAGGTAACTTTGAAAATGTTGAATTGTCTCTAACATGTGAAGTGGTGAACTTATCGTAAATTTCCTTTACATTGGCAGTTACTTCAAGTAGATTTAACATGTGTGAGTCATTTATAATCCTCTTCATGTGGTATTTAGATCGCATGATCATCCAAACCAAAATAATCTGAAAAGGAGGAATTGGAAAGTATGAATTAAGCGTTTATTTTGTAGCAATGAGGAGACAATTCAACATTTATTAGTTTATGCCCACTTGTAAAGGTACTATGGTGACTTTTTTTCTATAGCTTTTAATATTCCTTTGACCATAAGTAGAATGAATATGTTCAAAAACTGATTAATAGGTTGCAGCTAAAGTTGAAATCTCATGTCTGTGTTGAAATATGCGCTCTACTTTGAACATTTGAAATGCTAATAATGCTTCTATTTTTCATAGATCGAAAGTTCCCAGTTTTAGCAGGTTATCTGTAAAGCCACCTACTGAATTCATACATGGTCGTTGCTTCCTAAGTAGGAGGAGTATGCACCCTTTGATTCGGTGCACAATCTACTAGTAGGATTTATGATGCATGAGGCTCATTTTTATATGATTTACTTTTTAATTTGGTGATAGTATATTTGTCGAACTTTATAGTAGTCAGATAATGAACTTTGAAATAATCAATATAATGTATGTGCATCACTCGATGTAGAGATCGAGATCATTATCTGCTTTCCAAGAACAATAGGAAGGGAAATATTATAACACTCCTAAACAATTCTAGATCATCAATTCACGTTGACAAAAGATCGTTTATAATATCTGGAAAACAAATGGATTGACCATCTAGTCATCTACAAGTCGCCTAAAATGTTTTAGTGTAAGTTGATGTCTCAGTCGTTAGATTGGAATCGAACAATCCACGTACCTTCATCTTTCTCCAGCAATCCCCGCTGCATCCGAACCAATCAAGGTTCTTCCTCTCAAGCGTCGTGACGAGGCACGTCGTCCCTGCCTGTGCATTGCTCATCCGTTTCATCTTCTTTTTCTTCAAAAATCTACATACACCAAAAAAACAGGTAACTCACACGGTCATGTAGTGCTGTGCTGCGCATATGACTCCGGCTGTCTGGCAACATGAAAGAAAATAGAAAATAACACATAGGCTCCAAGTATATACTCCCTCCGTTCCGAATTACTTGACATGGCTTTACTGCTGGGCGACCTACTACTGGATGAGAACGCCCCTGCACCATGTTTGTCATATGTTTATCGTTTTACCATGGTTGCAGGTTTTAGGAGTCGTTGAATCAAGTCAATCTAACGGTGGAAATAAAAGAAGTACTAAAGAAACTAATGGAAATAATTATTTACAACTAAAAAACTATTAAATTACTTGATTTAGTTGTGCTTGATCAACATATAGAAAGAATTCTAGCGAAAGTACTTGGATGTACTAAGAAGTACTCGGCAATCGGAGAAGAAGCACTCAAATCATGTATTAATAAAAATGTATGTGTATAAAACAATATTACGAATATACAAAATGTAAAATGTGCATGAAAAATTAGACATCAAAACATATATTTATTATATATTTTAATTATGTTTTTCAAAAATAAAATGTCTGTAATTTTTTTCTAATGCATAAGAAAAATACACAATGTGTATGAATAAATTAGGTATATGTTGAACATAAAATAGAGAAGGATAAAAGAAACAAAGAAAATGAAAATATATATAAAAAATAAAAATATAAAAATCAAAAAATAAAATTAAAAGGGGAAATGAAAAAAAGACTGAAATAGAAAAAATATGTGAAATTAAACTTTTTAGAATGGGCTAGGTAACCCTTCATTTTTCAAACCAAAACAATTTCCTAATTTTGTAATACTTGCAAAGATGAAGAACTATACAAATAACATGTTATGTTTTAAAGGATGAATTCATAGTATGTGGTTTTCAAAATGTCTGAGGTAGTCCACAGATGTAGAGAATGGTCTAATGTGACCATTTGTGTTCCACACAATGAAACACTAAAGATAAACTAATTAATTTCTCTTTTCATTTCTTCGGATAATACAAAGAATTGTATTATTATGTGAAAAAAATAGGGCTATCATTTCATAGGATTCATTACATCCCTATTTTTTCAGATTTTTTGAAAGACCTGAAATATGAAAGCAGTTCTTCAAATTTGGTTTAGAAATTTTATGGATTAATTAGGATTTCTTAAGTTAGGGTTCGAGTATTAGTTTATGTGGTAGTTTCAGATTGAAAATATACTTTTTCCAACTCACAATGTAAAGTCAAAATCTTTTCGATTCTTTCAATGGCAAGCGCATGAGCTTTTACTCTAGGCATGCCCCGATCAATGGAGTGCTAAGGAAGAGGGACGCAACAGAGCATGTTTTGAAATTTGATTTTCCATTTGGTAAAAATTTCAAAACTTGTTGTGAACAAACATACACGCATGTCAAACATATTTGTACAAAATTCAAATCATTATCTTTTTGTACGCTGCACACAGAAAAAAAAAGAAATATGATTTTCAAAATGGGCCTGTTTTTTTCATGTTATTGGGCTGGAATTTTATCTAGTTTGTACAACCTACAAATCATAATATTTTTAAGCGAAAACTGAAGTACTAGTGCGAAACAGATATAGGTTCCCGTGGATTTTTTTTTAACGTTTCAATATGATTTTTTAATTTTTTTAAATATTGTCCTTCTTGGAGCTCGGGCTCTAAAAGGGAATTCCGTAAGGACGAGTCGGTAGTCCTGTTAAATACAAATGAAACATCACATCGAGGAGATGCTGAAATTCCAAGTAGAAACACGGGCTATTGGTATGCTAACACCAATCGACATACCAAAATAATATTGGCTTACACGCAACACTGGTGGAAATGACATTGGTCTTATTTTCCTTATCTAACTTGAATTCCTAGTGCATCCTATTCCCTACACAACATCCTTTGCTCAACCAGCGTCATTTGGTATTTCAGTCATCACTATTTATATCTTTTGATGTCTTCAACCACTATGGTTCTTATAAGTGTTTATATTTATAGAGGATGCCATGGTCACTCATGTATGCCAATGATTCAACCACTAGACACCCAGGCTTTAGTGTTTCACCCTTCAAGCTATGTTGTGAACAGTACCTCCAAGCTACGAAAAATTCATGCTCTGCATGCAGGTTTCACATGGTTTATTCGAAGATACCTAACATGGTAACACGTTAATGTGCATGTTCTCATCCTATTTTCACCGGTTTTGACTTTTTTACCTGCACTATAAGTTCCTTGAGACTTTTTTCTTAACTTATACTCTTTTAATATTTGGCTTAATAAAATGGTTATGTGCATCAATTGATGCAAAGGCCGGGGGTAATCATTCTTGCCCACATGGTGACGTGCAAGTATTGCGCCCTTGTGCAGGTTCATAACTTTGACTATGTACTTCAGTATGTGTGTCAGGTGTGGACGTCGCGTGATCTTGTCGTTTATGGGTTTCAGACTTTTCAGAGCTTTATCCTCATTCGAAAAATAGAGAAAACCATGTGACTTACTATTTTCCTTAATGTAAAAAAATACTTAGGTGGAGCAGGGAAGGGTATATATGTAGGGCTTCACTAGCGGCAAATCCCATTGTGCATTCCTCTACCTATGCGAAACTACAAAAGAATATAGGAATAACTCGGCAACACATCAGAACATTTGACACATCCTTGGTACTAATATACTCAAATAATTCCGCGGGCTAAGAACGAATCATTTCTCTCAAAAACATAATCATTAATTAAATAATCTGCACTCCCAACTTAATACAGGACCAACAACACACATAGACAACCAATCGTTAATGGCAAACTATATTTGAAAAGAAATCAAAATCTGCCGCCTTACTCGCACTCGCTCTTGTGTTTGTCCTCTCTTTCAAGAAGAATGGGCGTGCCACTTGGTACGTTTGGATAGTGTTGGAACTTAGGGCTCCTAATGAACTAGCAATGGCGATCAAACAGGTTGGGACACAAGATGTTTGTGCTGCGTAATCTCGCACAGCTTTTCTCTTCTACTCCTTTTATTTATATCAGACTTACAAAGGGAAAGATCAACTACACACCCGAGCTTACCGGCCGTGCCATCCCACGACGCTAGACGTGTGAGTGATGCGGTGCGTGCCGAGATGTTCGCTGCATGCCATCCCATGAGCTATCCGCGGCGCGCATCAGACTAGGAACTACCTAACTGAAAAAACGAGCTTGACCAGGACGTGCACATCACACACGTTACATTTCCCTTTATTTTGCTAATTTGAAAACAAACTAAAGCTACTTGGGCGCGCAGGATTATAGGTCCAACAAATAGACAATACTGATGAGTATTGATAATGTATTCAGACAAACTGAATGGACTCTGTTACGCGCAAGTGGCATTCATTATATTTACAAAATAAAATTATGTGGGCTTACGTCCACACTTGCCCGCCTGCCGGGATTGTCCCTGTTGCACATCAAACACAAACAGGTGTATGAACTCAACAAGAACTTCAGGTGCGTATAACATTGTGTGGGATGTAGTTCCCTTTTGTATAGTTTTCTCAATAAAGAAAATCTAAATATTAGTCTATCTATAAAGCAATGAATTGCACCCACTGCTATTTAGAAGATGAAGATAGAAATGTCCCTAGCATTCATATCTAAGACGAATTTAAAAACAATTTCTCCATTCAACTACGAGTGCCACTCATGCAATTTACCGTCTTTTCTATTCTTTTACATAAAATTTTACACACCGCCACTATACGTGATTGTGTCACGCTTTGGTAGTGTAATTCGGGTGTTGCTTTGGCTGCATGAGGAAGGCGGTATTTATAGACAAGCGCGAGTGCATAATTATTTGTTTTACCAAACTTCACATGCTAATTGATGGAATTTTAATTATCTTTCTCCCATGTGTATTTCTTTTTAAGAAACAACGTCCACAGGGTATATCCGTAACATGAGAACGTTAAATTCTGTGATGCGGAAAAATAACATGAGAACATTAAATTTTTGTTGCATATTCTTTTAAGAAGATTAACTGTCATGTCTTTGGTTGACTTGTTGACGGTTTTTCAATCAATACATCCACCACAACCCCGTTTGTTATCCAAATTTCAGTCTAAGACTACGAAAATGTAAAACTGCCATACAAAACCAGGTTTTTTTTAAAGGGTTTGTACTCTGAGCTACTGAAATCAAGTGAAACAATTCACGGAGTTGCGGTGTAAATTAAGTAAGAATGAAGAAATAGCATAATGTTCTGATCATCCATGTCCAATACAATAAATTAAAAATGATAATAATTTCATCATTAGGCACACTTATTTTCCCTCTAAATGGAAAGTAACTAGGCCTAGATGATCAGTAGGTTAGCGGTAGTGAACACCTACTCCAATTTTAAACACAAAGCAAACATCCAACGCTGGATCAATCCCATGCGTGCGGTAGGTTAGAACTAACAACTAAAATATTTTTCTTGTTAGATCTGGAAGTACGCTTATGATGATCTCTCGGTTGTGATTTTTTACTAGGTAGGAAAATTCCACCATTCATGATATTACTGGAACAGTATGTTAACCGATCGTATGCATTCGGTTTATATATGCTTACGTTAACCTAGAGTATTCGATCAGCTTAGATATGATATATAGTATAAATTTGTTAATATATTTGGCATATTAGATAGTATTATCTCTCATCAATCCCACATTTAGTTTTTTGGTGTGCGGATAACACATGACCATATGTAGGGGGAAAGGTTGGAAATTCTCAAAACAGAGCAAGAACAAGCCGTGATAATTATTTTCAAAAATTGGAAAATCATATTTAAAATTTTCAATAAAAAAGGAAAATTTATGTGAACACTTGCGGGTTTGTGAAATATTGTTTAAGAATATAAGATGCGCCAAAACAAAGAAATTTAAGACCAGCAACAAAAAATAACTACCCATTTTAATATACAGATTTGTGTTTTTTGTATGCCATGTATGAAAATATGTTATTACAAAAATTCACATGTACATATACTGATACAGTAGTATAACTTTTTCTAAATTTTTCCAAAGTATATATATGATACTTTAATACGGGCTCCATGGAGCCTGTCCTCCATTGGCCTTCACTGCGTTCGGTGGCCATTTATTCAGTCACGTACACAAGCCTATATTTAAAAAAGACACATGGACAAATGCCTATAAAACCATGTCGGCTTCTTCCTGTGTAGGGTAACCAACACTGCAAGTGTACTGCCAGTTGTTAGAAAAAAGGCTGGATCGAGAGAAAAGCATCAAACGAGTGCTTGCACAATGACATTCAAAATTAAATTCCACTACAAGATCTGATGGGAGTACGAGGCATTGGAAATTTTAGATGCACGAGTACTGGTGTTCAAAGCTCGAACCACTGCTGTACCCGAATTCGACGACTTCTTACAACGACGTTCTTCCACAGTTTAGGCTCGGTTGAGGAGAGGCCTGGATGTACATTAGTGGAAATAAGTTGTAACTCTGGAACGTAGTGTAATCTACGCCAATGAGTTGAATTTGCTAGTCCATAATGCTTAACATTGTAGCTCATTCAGGCTACCATAACTTCGTCTCCATCATGTACTTGATGTGATCGTAGCACAAAATGTGAGTAAAAGAGAGTTTTCTTTGAAAAATAAATGTTCAATTTGTTGCCTTAACTCTGCTGGTTTAGTTTTGTGTGTTGTTGTCGAGCTCGAAGTAGATTATAGTTGGTCGGCCTGCGTACGGTTTTTCCTATACCCCAGCTGACCTTTGTTGCGACTTGTCGGGCACACATTTCTTTATCTCATGCCATCCTTCTAGAGCTTGTTTTGTTGTTATCTTTCATTTTGCCTGCATTGCATGCACATTTTTTTGAAGGTTGGCTGAGCACATACTTGTAAAAATTCAACATCTGCATGTTTTTTGGTTATCCGCATTGAGGTTGCCTGCATTAGAGGAACGGTTTTGGCACATTGTTTGATTTTCTTTAATTGGCTCGGTACATGCAACTACACGGTGTTTTTGCACATGTGTTATGACGTAAGCTAACCTTGTATTCCTACGTGGTGTGCTTAAGCACTACACCTTAAACACGATCACATCGAGCACACCAACCTTCACGGTCTTATGGCGGTTGCCACATCCTTCACGGTCTTAGTCATGTACCTAGAGTATGCGATCATCTTAAATGTGAAATATTGTATCAATTTATTTCTTATATTTGGTATATTAGCTACTACATTTTTAGATAGTATTCTCTCTCACCAATTGCACCTTTAGTTTTTTTTAACTTCTGGATAAAAGACGACCTTGTGTAGGGGGAAACGTTGAAAATGATCAGAGAAGAGCAACAAAAAATTGTGATAATAGAGAGAAAAAGGAAACCGATTAATAGTAAGATCACTAAATGGTTTTCATGTATGCCTTATTTTCGAAATTTAGAAAATCCCATTTAAATGCCAGGAACAAGATCATACCAGCTAGAAGGAGAGAGGAACCTAAACCGACGGGGCATGCCATCCTCATGGACCTACGGACCACGACTTGGCACATCCAGCAACCCATATTCAAAGAAGGCCACTACCTCCTCGCCTGGATCGAAGGCGATGCACCATCGCAACAAGATTGGAGGGATACTGCCGGAGGATGACCATATAGAAAGGGTCAGCGCATCCCGGACTAGCCACCAGAGGCGAGCAAAACACCATCGTTGTACACATCCAGCACCGGAGAAGGGGAAGTTTCAGGCAAGGATGAAGAGGGCCCACAGACCACAAGGCTCCCAAAGCGGTGTCTTCAAGAAGGGAACGACGCCAAGAGCGCTACCGTCGCCCAACAAGGTTAGAGCTTTCGCCCGGGAGACCTATGAGAAGAGGAAGTGGGGGGGGGGAGGGATATGCCATACAGACGCCTCCTAGAAGGGGAACGGTGCCCATGGGCGTTGCCAACCATGGCAGCCAAAGATTTTTATGGAAGCTCATACGAGCTCAGTGAAGCTCGTCCTGCATTGGCCTTTATGGCGTTCGGTAGCTGCCTATGCACTCAGGTCATACGAGCTTCACTGTGCCCATGGGTTTGCCAATGCCGGGGACACGTCGTAGACGAAGGCACGCGTCGGTGTTGCCAGCATCGGGCATGCGTAGACAGACGAAGACGATGTCGACGAAGCGCCGCACCAGGCTTGCCAGGCCCGGGGACATGTCGTAAATGAAGGCACACATCGGTGTTGCCAGCACCAGGCATGCGTAGGCGGGGACCAGTAGGAGTTGTACGCCATGTCGGAGGGACCAGCAGAGAAGGGCTCGACGACGGTTGCGGCGCAACTCGGCGGGGGGTAGAAGGTGCCGAGGGTGGAATTGCCGCGGTTGCCGGAGCTAGATGAAGTGGTCATGGAAGATGACGGCGACGCTGACGATGAGCTGGTGCTGGACGAAGACGAAGAGGATGGATGGCGACGAAGTTGGCGGAACCAGAGGCAGCCCGTGGGGGGGCCGTGTCGGTCTTCGGTAGGGGCGGCGCGGCTCGGGTGAGCGGCAGCGGCGAACAGGGTGTCGGCGCGGCTTGGGTAAGCGGCAGCGGCGCGGGTGGCGCGGCGACAGTGATGCTCGAAGTAGGCAAAGATGATCCGACAACATGACGAAGACAAGGCGCGGACGGTGGCGTTCCCGCGCCAGAGAGGTGGCGCGGCGCGTGCCACTGGGGCGTCAACGCGCGCAGACGGCGGTGCGGACCGTGTGCCGCGGCGCTACGGCCTGAAGGGGCGACGTAGCGGCGGCGCGCGTGTCGGGGTCGACGGCGGGGAAGACCTCGGGGCGGTTGAAGGGACCGTGTGCCACGCTCGCTACGGCCCGACGGGGCAACGCAGCGGCAGCGCGAGGGTCGGTGCAGCCTCGGGGACGACCTGGAGCGGACGGCCTCGGGGCGGCGGTGACCGCGGGCTGCGGCACTACGGCCCGAAGGGGCGACACAGCGGCAGCGCGCGGGTTGGTGCAACCGCGGGGGCGGCGGCATGGACTGCGCGCCGCGGCGCTGCGGCCCGTGGGGCTACGCAGCGGCGGCGAATAAGTCGGGACAGCCACCGAGAGAACCACGGGGGCGGCGCAGCGGCCGCCGGATGCTCGATCGGTGGATAGGCGCTTCTACTCGGAGACGTTCTTCACGGGATCCTGCGGAGGCGCACACGGACGACTGTACGGATCGTCTGCGCGACGCGGATGGGGCCGATCGCGGGCGGGCGGGTGATCAATCCGATCGCCCGCGAGGTGACGGGGCGCTGCTTGATGTGATGATGGCGATGGGGACCGAGCAGAACCGGCCGGCGTGGGCTCGGCGCGGGCGAGTCGACACGAGTCAGCCGACGCGGGGCCAGCCGACGCGACTCCAGCCGGCGTGGTACGTGGACGATGATGGTGGCGGAGGACTCCCGATCTGAAGCGAAGGCGGCGACGTTCGGCGAGGGCGACGGGCACGCTGACGCGCGGAAGGCGACCACGGGTCGCCACGTCACGCGAAGCCGGCGAGGCGACGCATGAAGCCGCCGTGTCGGTGAAGAAGTCGGCAGTCGCGCCGGAGTCGAAGTAGAGGCGCAGTGGATCGACGACGGCGATGGGCGACGCAAACCGATCTTAGATCGGAAAACCAAAAAGGACGACGATCAAGACGACCGGCGGAGAGAAAAAACCCCGATCAAGGGATCGGGAGAAAAGACTCTAGGGCAGTCGATCCACGGGATCGGCGGACGAACCCTAGTTACGGGCGGCGCGGCCCCCAGCGCCGGCGATCAGGGATCGGCGCCGGGGGCGGCACGGGCGAAAGCGACGGCGGCAGCTAGGATTTAGGAACGGTTAGGCTGATACCATGTAGAAGGATAGAGAGAGGTTTGGTGGAATCGATGTTTATTGCTTGAGCCTTGGAGGCATATATATAAGAGTACAATGATCTACTTGAAGTACAAGACAAGGTAGAATAGAATCGTACTCTATCTCATATTTCCTAATATAACAAATATACTCAACGATAGGTGCTAGCACAAACGGTTGAAGAGCAAAGCATCAAACGAACATGCAGAGTGACATGGATAATTCAATTCCATGACAATATCTGATGAGAGTAGGAGGCATTGGAAATTTCAATAGCAGAAGTATCCGTGTTTACAGCGCCAAACACTTTCTCTTAGCCGCTGCTGCCATTGAACTCGACGCAATCCCGTTTCTTGCAACGACCTTGCAGCAATGTGTAGGCTCTATCAAAGCGATGCAATGCTGTAGCTTGCTTATGTGAACCTGTAACTTTGAAGAATATGGTAATTTGAACCAACGAGTTCAATTTGCTAGGTGGTTACTCTGAACACGGTACATCATTCTGGATACCAGCAGGTATTATGAATGTCGTTACTGAACAAAATGTAGATAAATGAGAGTACTTTCTGGAAAAGAAAAGCTCAATTTGTTCTCGCAACTGTGCTTATTTAGTTTTCTTTTTGTTGAGCTGGAGGTGGGTTTAGTTGGTTAACTTCCCTATGGTTCGGCCTATGCCCACATTTTTTGTTCTCTTCCCGTCCTTCTGGTATCTTAACATCTTGGGACAGGATCAATATACATCGGATGGATCGCGAAGCTTCCAGTCCTAAGTCTAAAACTAGAACGTTTGTAAATTAACTGTTATAAAAATATTTTTATCTTATGTAATGTTTTTCTACTTTTGGTTAGCCATTTTATGTACTCCCTCCGTTCTAAATTAGCTGACTTCATTTGTTCACAGCTGATTTCCACATGAGACCAAATGGAAATTATCTAATTTAAAACGGAGGAAGTTTTCTTTGTGGGTACCCATTTTATGTATTTGAAATTATGTGATATGTACTTCTTCCAATTCGCAATTATAATATGTTTTAACTTATGTCTAAATTGAATATATGCAGACTCGTCTTCATATGTTTGTTCATTCATTTCAATATGTATGTAGTACATATTAAAATATTCAGAACTAAAACTTATAATACTCATGAACGGATGAAATAGTTGTTCCTTATAGTTTGAATAATAATTAATTATTAACATTTGTGGTTAAGTATATTTTTTCTTGTGAGAACTATCGAAGTTCAAGTATGAAAATATTTTTATCTGTGATTTTTTATTAGTTATGGAATACTATTAGGCTGCGATGAGCCAGCCAGACGAAAAGGTGGAGGGTGGTCTCCTGCTCCAACACCGGTCGTCGCTCCCATTGCACATCTATAAGTGCAAGGACTAAATGGAGCGTGACATGTCAGGAAGGCTTGGTGGAGGAGCGCCGTTGATGCAGATGACCGGTGTACCTCCCTGGATATAAACTGCACTGAAGCTTCTTCGCCGCTGGGAGCTCCGGGCTAGCGAAAAGCAAGGACAACCCATTCGGTCGTCGGCAAAGTTTTAGAAAGGGTTAAACTCATGTATTTCGTTCAATTTGTATGAAATACGTTCAATTTATGAAAATTATATCTGAATCTGAATGAAATCCGTCTGAGTTTATCTTAATTTGGCGTATTTTTGTTGGAATGTTAGCGAACGGATGCGGGAAAGTTTAGATGACCTACTTCCGCATCAGTGTCCGCGAATCGATTTGGACCGATCCGCCGGTTAGGTTGGAGATGCCACAAGATCACTAAATGGGCGTTTGGTAGGATTGTGGTGAAGTTTCATAGGATGGGCTTCATGGAGCCCTTATTTCCAAAATTCGGAACACATTTAAAAGTAAAAGAAAAAAAGAAAATTTTCTGTGAAAACTTGTACATATTCATTACTGATTTTTATTTAACAAATTGTGATTTGTAAGCTACTCGGAAAAACTAATGTCGACCAAATAATGAAAAATAACAACCCATTTTGATATAATTTTTCCTTTTTTGTATGCCACATATGGAAACATATTATTAGAAAAATTTACAGGATCATACTTTATATGAGTATGCATAATTTTTTGCTATTTTCCCCCATTGTATTTGAAATTTTGAATACAAGTTCCATGGAACCCGTCCTTCATTGGCCTTTATCGCCGTTGGGTAGCCATTGTCCACTCACACGTGAATATATATATGTCTCTAAACCTACAAAAACCATGTCGGCTTCTGCATATGTGTAGGGTAAGCAACACTGAAAGTGTACTGCTAGTTACTAGCTAGGAAAAAAAAGGTTGAATAACAAAGCATCAAAGGAGTGTGCAGAGTGATATCGACAATTCAATTCCACTAGAAGATCTGATGGGAGTAGGAGTCATTAGGAATTTGAGTAGCACGAGTACTATTGATAAAAGTGTAATCCACTTTCTCTTAGCCACTGCTGCCACCGCATTCAAGGCGTTCGTGTCGCTTGCCACGACTTGGCAGTAGTGTTTAGGCTCAATGAAGGTGAGGACAGGCTCTCGCTCGGTTATAGCAACCCGTAGCACAGGAACAGAAGGTAATCTGCGTCAGCTAGTTTAATTTGCTAGTCCTTAACTCTGGACATTTTTTTTTTGACAATATAAAGACCTCCTACACCTTCTCTACCAGAGAAGCATCAGATACAATGAAGCCAAGGAGGAGATCAGGAGGGGATTCTAACCATGTACTAGGAGAGGAGAACCTAGCTAGCTTAGCTAACTCATGAGCAACACAGTTGCTCTCTCTAAAACAGTGCCGAAAGATGACATGAGTAAAATCCAGCGACATGAAATAACAGTCATCAAACACTGCACTTGATGTAGATGAAGAGCTCCCTTCCTTCAAAGCCTCGACAACATCTAGATTATCTGATTCAATCTCAATTCTTCCACATCCCACTGACCGTGCCAAATTCATCCCGAACCGAACTGCCAATGCTTCTGCCATAAAGGAGTCCATGCAGAAGTCGATTTTGTCATTAGCAGCCGCAACAAAACGTCCATTATGATCACGCAAGATTGCACCAACAGTTCCTTGTAGAACATCCTCGTCAAAGCTTGAGTCCACGTTTAGCTTCAGGTAATCCATCTTGGGTTTCATCCAACAGTTCCTCTTTACTCTGGCTTTGGGGGTGCATGCAATAATGAAGTTCTCCGCAAGACCACACACTGTTAAAGCAATTTGAGTTGCGTTCAACGCATTCTCTCCATGCTTCCTTTTTCTCCATTCAAACCACAAATACCATGAGCTGATAACAATGGTCTCCCTCAATTTTGGCAATCCCAGGATTAGGGTGTCAGTATCTGGAAGACAGAGTAGATGCTCCAGAATTGCTTCACCCGCCCGGTCCACCATACATGCCCGATGAATTACCTCATCCGCTCCCAGCTGCTTCCACACCTCCACTGCTATAGGACATTCAAACAGAAGGTGTCTAATATTATCAGGACCAAGGTTACATGTAACACAGTGGGGCTTCACTTTTATGTGCCTCGCTGCAAGAATTGCATGGCATGGCAAGGCTCCGTGCAATGCTCTCCATATAAATATTTTCACCTTCTGTGGGCACTTAAGATTCCACACAGAACTCCATACATCGTTGGCTTGGGAACTTGTCATCCTTTCATCCAGTTTCACGCCGTATTGGTGTTCCCATTCCTCATGATAAGCAGATCTTACCGAAAAAAGACCCGTTTTAGATGGGCTCCAAGAGATAAAATCCTCCATCTCAAATAGCGGGAGAGGAATAGCCAGAATTCTCACCGCATCCACAGCCCAAAACGTCTGATTCACCAGTTGTTCATCCCAGTTTCCGGACACATGATCAATCAAATCCGAGACCCTCGAGAGTTAGTTACTTCCTCTAGGGGTAATAATCTGCCGAGGGTGACCTGGGATCCAAGGGTCCTCCCATATGCGTACCTTCGAGCCATCACCTATCCTCCAAATATATCCCCTCCGGATAGTTTGAACTCCTGCCATGATGCTTTGCCGTGTGTATGAGGCTTTCTTTTTCAAGGGTGCCATCATCAGGTCTCCATCAGGATAGTATTTAGCTTTAAGAATAGTTGCACAAAGTGAGTCGGGATTATCTATCAGTCTCCAAGCCTGTTTAGCTAACAAGGCTAGATTGAAACAGTGGATATCTCTGAAACCCATCCCTCCTATCTTTTTTGGAATGCACATTTTCCACCACGAGAACCAATGCATCCTTTTCTGTGTGGCATCATCACCCCACCAATAACGCGATATCGCATCTGTGATTCCTTTACAAAATTTTTTAGGAATTTTGAAGACGGACATAGCATAAGTTGGCATAGCTTGTGCGACAGATTTTATAAGCACCTCTTTCCCCCCTGCCGAGAGACACTTTTCCCTCCATCCTAATAATTTCTGGATTAGTCTGTCAATCAGGTATTGGAAATCATCACTTTTATCCAAACCAAGGGTAGCCGGCAGTCCCAAATATTTGTCATTCAACGCTTCAGTATTGATACTCAGAATATCAAAGACCGCCAGTTTGGAAGCATCATCAGTGTTCGGACTGAAGAATATGCTAGACTTTTGTGTACTTACTAACTGACCAGAAGCTGAACAGTAGAGATCCAACGCATCTTTCAGAGCCCTGGCATTCTCCGAGTTGGCCTTCATCAGTATTAGAGTCATATGCAAATAGGAGATTTTTCACCGCCGGCGCATCTCTACATACTTTCACACCTACCAGAGAGGTAGAGTTTTCAGCATGGGTGAGCAGAGCCGTCAAGCCTTCAGTACACAAGAGAAATAGATATGGGGATAGGGGATCCCCCTGTCTGAGCCCTCTGGACGGAGAGATCCTCTCAGTCTCAGTCGAATTGAACCGAACCGTATATTCCACCGAAGACACACACAACATAATTAGCTTGACCCATTCAGCATCGAACCCCAACTTTAAGAGAATAGCCTCCAAGAATACCCACTCCACCCTATCATAGGCTTTGTGCATATCAAGTTTCACAGCACACCACCCCTCCTTTCCTGATTTCTTTTGCTTAATTGCATGCAAGCTTTCATACGCAATCAACACGTTATCTGTAATGAGTCTACCTGGCACAAAGGCACTTTGAGTGGGGCTTATGATTTCTGGAAGGAGCAATTTCAGTCTAGCAGCCACTAGTTTTGAAATCACTTTATAAACCACATTGCAAAGACTTATGGGTCTGTATTGGGCTAGTGTTTCAGGCGAGTTCACCTTAGGGATCAACACAATGGTGGTCACATTCCACCCCTCCGGCATAACCCGGGAGTTTACCGCTTGTAGCACCTCGGCTACCAGATCTTGGCCTAGCATAGGCCAAAATCTCTTGTAGAATATCGCGTGGAGTCCATCCGGTCCTGGCGCCTTAAGATCCCCAATAGAGAAAAGGGCTTTTTCCACTTCATCCGCTGTATAAGGAGCCAACAGTGAGTCATTCATTGCTTGTGTAACCTTAAAAGGAACTTTACCCAGAACCTCGGCATTTGGGGAATTGACTTGTGATTTAAACAAATCCTCGAAATAGGTCTTTATGATAGAGCTCAGCTCATCTCTATCTTCTTTCCAAACCCCAGAACTGTCCATCAGTTTTTTGATGAAATTTCTCTTTTTCCTGGCTGTCGCCGCTCGATGAAAAAAATTGGTATTTCTGTCCCCCTTCAGAAGCCAGTTGGCCCGGCCTCGCTGGAGCCATACAATCTCTTCTTGATCAAGAACATTTTCAATCTGGACCTGCAACTCTTTCATCTCCTGCCTTGTCTCTCTTGACAGTACACCACGTCTCAGTTTCTCCAGTTGTTTTTGTAGTTTCCTCAAGTGCTTTTTAGGACCCAGGAGCGAGTTCTTGTCCCAGGTGAAGAGAACATCCTTAATTGCTTTTGTTCGGCCAGCCAATCCTGGTCCACAGCCGGCAGCGATTGCTCTCTGCCATGTTGTCGTGACAATAGAGTCCACTGCCTCTTCACTCAGCCATCTTGCTTCGAATCTGCGTTCGCCCATTTGCTTCTGGTTCATTGCTTGCTTATAGTAATCCGTGTCTACCACCAACGGTCGATGGTCTGAATGAACATGAGTTTCATGCAGAACCGCATCATAAGGAAAAAGAGCTGCCCAGTTATCATTACATACAGCTCTATCTAAGCGCTCTTTGATTTCTCCTCTGCTCCATGTGAAATTGTCCCCAACGAACGTATTTTAATGAAGACCACACTCATCCAAGCAGTCTCTGAAGTTCTGCATGAAATGATGGGGTCTCGGGTTGCCTCCTTCCTTTTCACTCATCAACAAAATTTCATTGAAGTCTCCTAGGACCATCCAGGGTCCATTTGAATTTTGGTGGAGGTCACGTATGTACTCCCATGATTTGGACTTTCGGTCCCAATTAGATTCCCCATAGAACCCAGTTAACCTCCAAGCCACTCTGTTACCTTCCATTACTGCTCCATCTATATAGTTTTGTGACGAGAAATTCAAGCACACTTCATTCGTCATATTAAAGAAGAGAACCAAACCACCCGCTCTGCCATTGCTTTCTACCACATGCACTTTGTCGAAATTCAATCTTGCTCTGACTTCGTTTTCCTTAGCCTTATTAAGATGTGACTCAGACAAAAAGATCACATCAGCTCTCACTCTCCCGTGGAGGTCCACGAGTTCCCGAATTGCCGTGGTTGAGAGCATACCACGGCAATTCCAAGCTATGATTTTCATTGCATCCGGCGGTCCTCCTCGCAGGAGGCCGCCGATATCTTATTTTGGTTAACTTTCTGGCTCACCGTAGTCTCATTGAACAACTGCTCCTGATTCTCCACATCCATCGTCACTTCATCTTGACGCTGTTTTTTCTTATTCTCATTTTTTTGTGGGGTGTCCGAGGGCTCCGATGAATCCCTAGCCTTATCAAATTTATCCACCAGATTAGCAACAGTAGCATTCTTTTCCCGTACTACCAAGGTTCCAGTCGTTGGGGGATTTGGAAGCGCAACAACTGGTATTGTGTTATCGGACACCGAATCTTCTGCTAGTCTCTTGCGGTTCAGTGCATCCTCACCTTCCTCATCTCTATCAGTATGCATGTCCTGTCCCGATTCCTTTGGGATATGTTGGACAAAGGCGGCGTTAAACCGCCAAGGGGGAGCCACTGTCCCATCACGACCTCTCCATCTTCCCAAGCCCATAGAACCGTGACCACGACCCAGATGTAGGGCATGATCATCAACACCGTCCTCCTGTAGTTCTCTACCTCTCCCTCTTCCTCTTCCACCTGAGGTTCTAGCTGCTAGGATAAAAGGCCCCCATTCAAAGATGGATGCATCATGCTCTCCCGTACCGCATTCTTCATGCCAATGACCTAGCAGACCACAGTGGTAACAAAAGGTGGGAAGTTTCTCATATTGGATTTGGTACCAGCTTTTCTTCAGGTCCTTTGTGATTGAAACAAACCTCACCAGTTTTTTATTCACATTCAGCTTGACCCTCACACGAACAAACTCTCCTGTGTAGCCTGCAGGGAGTGTTGTTTGTACCTCAGCAACTTCACCGATGGATCTACAAATCCCTTTGATCATGCGTTCATGCAAAAAGTTATCCGGTAGTCCAAGAACCCTAGCCCATACCAGCAGTTTGTCCAGAATTACCATCTTCGGGTCCTCGAACCCATCATACTCCTCCATGATCACAGCCTTGTTCCAGAAGAGCCAAGGCCCCATGTGCATAGCTTTGTTCCAATCTGCTAGGCAATTGAATTGCACTGTGAACAAGTTATCTTCAATCTTCCTCCATCCGACCTCCTTCGCTGGATTCCACGCGGATCTCATATCCGCATAAAGCGCCGAGGAAATAAATCCTGATGTTGTGTGCACTTTTGCTATGGCCAACCACTTTGCCGCAGGTGGTGGCTCCTCCACCTCATCCTCCCACACAAAGCTATCGCTCTCATCCTCCTGCAGATACATGCGTCCAAGCAGGTCCTCCACTGGTTCGCGTCTGACCTGCCTCTGGCTTCCTCCCGCTCTATCTGCCATCTGATCTCAGATCGGAACAGTCTAGAGAAGGATGCGCTCGCCAAAACCCTAGAACAGCAAGGGGAACTCCGTCTGGGAATAGAATTACTCACGAGATCACACGTCCAAACTCGGCTAGACACCTGGAGGCGATCCAGGGAAGAGATCAAGTGTCGTAGGGTTAAACTCTCGGCGGGACGCCGGAGGACATGCAAACCCTAAACTTAACCTGCCGATGATCTTACGCTGGGCACCACTTCCCTTAACTCTGGACATCATACATAACTCAGGCTACCAGTTGTCTTGGGTGAACAAAAGGTTCAAATTGGTTGCCGTAACTCTGCTCTTTAATTCTTTTGTCGTTGTTGAGATGAGCACGACGTGGTAGTTGGTTGGCCTGCTGAAAGGATCGATACGGTCAACTAGAGGGGGGGGTGAATAGGTGACTAACAAATTTAAGCTTTATTACCAAATTTTAGGGTTAGGCGGATTAAAACAATTCTCTAGATGTGAACTAGATGAAATAACCGTAGGTGGCAAGCAAGCTTAAATCAAGTATGCTAGGCAACAAATACGATAGCAAGCCAACAAGCATACAAGGTTAGAACAAGTAAAGGGCGGAAAGGATAAACCACAAGTGAAGAGGAGACGCGGTGATTTGTTTGACCGAAGTTCACACTCTTTTGAGGGAGTGCTAATCTCCGTTGGAGCGGTGCTCAAGATTGAGAACGCTACAACAACGTAGCTCACCGTATACTCCCCTTTCGAGTCACCCCCAACGGATGAGCCTCGAATCCACTCGGGGTTGGTCTTGAAGGCGACCACCACACCTTTACAGACTTCCCGGAGCACACCACAAGCAAGGAAGCTTCCGGGACGGACACCTAGCCGTCTAGGAGCCAAAGCTCCAAGAGTAACAAGTCAACGGTGAAGAAATCTTGCGGGGAACACAAATCGGTTTGGTGGAAGTGTAGATCGGGTCTTGCTCTCCCAAATCCCAAAGTATCAACAAGTTTGGTTGGAGGAGATGGGAGTATTGAGCAAAATGGAGTTCATGGAGTGGAGGCTCAAGCAAGGGAAAAGGGTTAGGGCTGGAGGAAGAAGAAGGGGGGCTTATATAGTGGAGAGAGCTGTGAGGGGGCATCTAGCCGTTGGAGGCCCGTGCGCACGGGCTAAGTGACCCCCGTGCGCACGGGCTACTCAGAGAGGCTCGGGGTACCCCGTGCGCACGGGGGTCAGAGACCCCGTGCGCACGGGCTACTCACTGAGCCTCTGGGTACCCCGTGCGCACGGGGGTCAGAGACCCCGTGCACACGGGGTGACCAGAGACAAACTGGTCCACCTCACAATGAGCCCATGCAATCGCACACTTTTCGGCACTTCTTCCAGATGGGTTTGGGATGAAATATTTGGACATGGAAAATGTGTTCCCACACATACTCAATCTCGTTGACCCCTCTTTATAGTGCGGTGATCCTACGACTCAAATCAAACCGAAAGAATCCTTCGAGTCATCAGGTGAACACCACGCCTTTTATCTTTTTGAATCGGGGCCAATCATCCTCCAGAATTAATAACCCACCACGGGACCTATGACCTGAGATAAATCTTTAACACCCGTCATTAGTCCCACTAACCACATTGTCATTACACCAAAACACCATTTAGGAGTAAATGCACTTTCAATCTCCCCCTTAATGGTGAATTGATGACAATATGGTTAGAGCATGGCATTAAGATACTCAAGATAAACAATGCCATGAACAACTATTAACATAGAAGGCTCCCCCTAGATGTATGCATATATTTATGTTTTGCGTTTGAATGCAATACGCATACAACAAGGTCTCCCCCTATGTAAATAGTCAAGTGCAATGATATGAGAGAAGCATATGAACTGAAATAATCATTGCACAAGAACCTTATGTGATCTCTTAGAGATAATATAAGATAGGCATAGATCACATGAGGAAAATGTGAATGTGAGCTAAATAGATATGCAAGACTATGAATGATAATGTCATGACATAAAAAACATGCAAGGCATATGAAACATCATGACAAGATATAGCAAACTCACATAGTCTCACACATAAACGATAAGGTGGCTCACATCCACACGAGTACTGGAAAGGAAATAAAGTTTAAAGTACCAGCAAGCCAACATAAACACACGAACAAGGTCTCAACGGCTTGCAACCTAACCAGACAATCGATATCCTAGATAGAACTCTTCTCCCCCTTTGGCATCAAGACGCCAAGAAGGGAAAAGGCGATGCTAACGTCACTAAACAACCGGCGGGTGGCTCGAGGCATCATCCTCATCATCAAAGCGCCAGTTCTGCATAGGGAAGGAGTATTCAGAGAGCTGACTATCCTTGTCCTCTGGACCTGGCTGAGCTGGAATGCCTGACTGTTGGGCCTTCTTTGCCTTGTAGGCCCGCTGCTCCGCCTTGATGCGGTTACTGTCTCTGAGCTGCTTCTTCTGGATAGACTGACACATCTTGAACATGTTGCTGATAGTCTTGAAGAGTGTCTTCTTCTCACGAACTGTGAAGGCAGCAGGAGCATCGGGACCAACAGGAGGACCCCTCTGACGAGGAACCCTAGCAGAGGAGGAGGCACCGGGAGTGTAGGTAGCACGGTCCTCGGGCCTTGGGTTGCGCCCAAGCTTGGGAGCAACATACGGAGCCGGAGCAGGAGGCCTCCAGTTGAGGTCACGCCTCAGAACACTGACAGGGTACACATGCTGAGGAATGTGGCGAGCAGGGCACACAGACTCAATCAGAGCCTGAATGAAGGGAGCATAAATCAGAGACTTCCTCAGACGGATACACTCACGAATCTCCAGGAACATAGTATCCAGAACATCCACCTTCCTGCGGTCCTTAACCATCAGAAAAATATCAAGCATCGAGGCACGCAGGTTATGAGTGTCACCTGCCTTCGGTGTGAGAGTGTACCGAAGGATGTGACGCAGTGTATCATAGGTGGGAAGCAGATCCTTGATAGAGCCAGTGACAAAGGACTTCTCCTGCTTATAAGCAAATGCAATCTCGTCCTTATTGCGGCCAAACTCAGACACCCTCTCAAAGTCAGGATGAGGCTCAGTGTAGAACTGGTATGGAATGATCTCAGCAAACTTGGCAAACGGGGCAGAGCAGACCGCAGTGCCAGACATCCAACGCATAGTACGAGCATCATCATTATAGAAGTAGACAGTGGCATAGAACTGCATGACAAGATCCTCATTGTACTTGTACGAGAACTGACAGAACGGTAAAAGGCCAAGCCTCCCAAGAGCATCATACACACCGGGATAAATATGAGCATTGTCCCTCAAGTGCTCCACATCGACCTTCTTGTGGGGAGCAAACTTCTTCTGCTTAGCCATCATCAACTCATTGAAAATTCGGGCCTGAGACACATTGCGGAATCTTGGATCTGCTCCGAGCTCAGTGGCAGCAACATAGGGGTTCTGCTCACGAAAATCCCAGTACTCTGGCTGAGACCACTCACTGACCGGTATGTTAGACACATCCCGGCCACCTGGAAGGGGACGCTCACCATGACTCGAGCTCTCCTCGTCATCATCTTCATCTTCCTCAACAAACCCAGTCTCCTGAGATGCCTCAGCGGTCTCATGAGCAGTAGGCTGATATGGACCCTCAGAATCAGACTCCTCATAGCTGGAATCAGTCTCAACGGGTGCTCTGGAAGTGGCGAGGCGGCGGGGACGGCCACCACCACGAGAACCCTCCTCCTGGGCCTGACCAGCTGGCGGCAGAAACTCATCATCTCCTGCCTTTTGACGCTTGCGACGAACGAACACCTGCCGGTTCGGGGACTCTACAGAAGAAAGGCGAGAAGTTGTGCAAATGCTCAGTGAAAATGAAACGAGGATGATGAATCAGATGCATATCAAGGTTGTCTCTGCCTGAAAGGCCCGTACGCACGGGGTCCAGGGCCCGTGCGCACGGTACACCACGTGGGCACGGGGGCCCGTGTGCACGGGGTCTTGATCCCGTGGGCACGGGGTCCTCCCAGCCGCCGCTCAAACCTCGCGAGGAGGGGAGGGGCGGGCTGGGGAGGTTCCCCCTAGGACGAGACTACCCTAGATCTGCATCTACTCCACACACAATCGGATCCCATCTGCATGGAGCACAAAGAGCACCTCTCCTAGGGTTTTGAGGACCAAAACGAAGGAGGAGAGGAAGAGTGACCAACCTGGGTCATCCATGGTGTCCAATGAAGGGGGGAATCCGTGCCTTTGGCCGGGAGATGGCCGGAGGAGGCAAGATGGCGACGGCGGCGGCGACCCTGAAGAAGACAGAGGCGTGGGGGGATAATGAGGGGTAACTCCCTCTCCACCCCGCGCCCTAGTCATATGGGTGACAACCGCATAACCCCGTGCGCACGGTACACCCCGTGCACACGGGGTCCTCAGAAGGTTTCGTCAGTTTTGACAAGGAGGGGAGGGGCTGGGGGTGACCCCTTACCTCGTCCCTAAATGTCAAGCTGAACCAACACAAAATTGAGGAACATCGCACTAGAACGTCTATGCTATGGAGGTGTGAGTGAAGAGCATTTGCACGGAAATGATAACAGAGAATGTCTTATGAGATAAGAGTGGAATAGGTTAGGGCAACTAAGGTCAAGGAAAACTATTCCTATCCGGGGGAAGACACCAAGAGTCTAAACGACTCGAAAAACAAACAACGCTATAACGCGGAAAAAGGCGGTGACCCGAGAGTCACCATGTTTGAGCAATTGTGGTACGGAACCACGAAGATTTTAACCTTGGGCCCGTCTCCACTACTCATCTTTGAAGCACAAGTGCCATCTATAAATACCGGATGTGAAAGATTTTGATCAATTTATGCACAAGTAGGGTTATGTCGGAATCATTGAGAGAATTCTACTCCCCCTACTTATGTGCCTACATCTAAGCAATATATAGAAAAGTTAGTGTGTGTATGCAAGATCATCAACCCATGTTACTAAGATCCACGATATTTAGCTCATTCCTTAACTCACGGAACCTTGCTTCATCAAGTGGCTTCGTGAAAATATCCGCAAGTTGCTTCTCGGTGCCCACATGAAAGAGCTCAATGTCTTCTCGTGCCACATGATCCCGAAGAAAATGATGACGAATATCAATATGCTTGGTTCGGCTATGTTGCACGAGATTATCCGCAATCTTGATTGCACTTTCATTGTCACATAATAGAGGCACTTTGTCAAATTTGACACCATAATCCATCAAAGTTTGCCTCATCCATAATAATTGGGCACAACAACTTCCCGCGGCAATGTACTCGGCTTCGGCGGTTGATAGAGAAACACAATTTTGCTTCTTGGAGGACCAACTCACTAAGGACCTCCCGAGGAATTGACATGAGCCGGATGTGGACTTACGATCCACCTTGTCACCGGCCCAATCCGAATCCGAATATCCCACTAGCTTGAAGGAAGATCCTTTGGGATACCAAAGTCCCAAGTTTGGGGTATGAACCAAATATCGAAGGATCTGTTTCACTGCCATATAGTGGCTTTCTTTGGGGGCGGATTGAAATCTTGCACACATACACACACTTAACATAATATCCGGCCTAGATACACAAAGGTAAAGCAAAGAACCGATCATAGAGCGGTATACCTTTTGATCCACATCTTTACCATTGGGATCTAGATCGAGTTGGCCATTGGTTGGCATTGGAGTCTTCATCGGCTTGGCATCCACCATATCGAAACGCTTGAGCATGTCTTGAATATATTTTGCTTGGTTAATGAAAGTCCCTCCCCTTAATTGCTTGACTTGAAATCCGAGGAAGAACTTCAACTCACCCATCATAGACATGGCAAACTCCTTGGTCATGAGATTTTGAAACTCAACATTGCAAGCATGATTAGTAGACCCAAAGATAATGTCATCAACATATATTTGGCATACAAATACATCTCCTTTTACTCTCTTGGTAAAGAGAGTGGTATCTATCAACCCCATCTCGAACCCTTTCTCGTTTAAAAACGTGGTAAGGTGATCATACCAAGCACGAGGTGCTTGCTTAAGACCATACAAAGCCTTATGAAGTTGATAAACGTGATTGGGGCGTTCGGGGTCTTCAAAACCGGGAGGTTGCTTAACATACACCAATTCACTTAAAGGACCATTTAGAAATGCACTCTTAACATCCATTTGATATAATTTAAAGTCATGATGAGCAGCATAAGCAAGTAAGATACGAATGGACTCAAGACGGGCAACGGGGGCAAAGGTTTCACCAAAATCCAAACCTTCGATTTGGGTGAACCCTTGTGCCACTAACCTTGCCTTATTACGAGTGACTTGTCCATGCTCATCTTGCTTGTTCTTGAAAACTCATTTGGTCCCAATGACATTATGATTTTCCTTGGGCCTTGCAACAAGTGACCACACCTTGTTGCGGGAGAAATTGTTGAGTTCCTCATGCATAGCTTCTACCCAATCCGGATCATCAAGCGCTTCTTCTACCTTAAGGGGCTCAATACAAGAGACAAACGAGTGATGTTCACAAAAGTTTGCCAAACGTTTACGAGTAGTTACCCCTTTTGAGATGCTTCCAAGGATGTTGTCGGTGGAGTGTTGAAGCATTTGAAGTCTCAAAGCCGCTTTTTGTCTCTTCTTTTCAAGTTCTTCTTCACTTGGTTGAATTCTTCGTGGAGAAACCCGAACTTGCTTTTTCTTAGCTTGTGGAGAGACAACTTCTTGAACTTGATCTTGATCACTTGTATGAGCTTGATCTTGGGCCTCAATTATAGGTTCATCATCATTTGATTGAGCTTGCCCTTGATCTTGCTCGGTAGCTTGAGGGACCTCTTCTTGCTCTTGGATAGGTGCTTGTGCTCCCGAAACGTCTTGCTCTTGTGGTGGAGGTGATGACTTCCCTTGAGGAGAAATCTCAAGAGGGGCTCTTACCCCTTCTTCGATTACATGGACTTGGGGTGTTTCTTGTGGAAGAATGTGGCCTATCCCCATGGTCCTTATAACTTGAGAAGGAGCCTCATCACCTACAACACTTGGAACAATAGGTTTGGCTTGGGAGCCGTTATCCTCATCAAACTCCACATTCGATGTCTCCTCAATACATCCGGTGTATTTATTGAGAACACGATACGCATGGGAGTTTGAGGCATATCCAACAAATATTCCCTCATATGTTTTTGCTTCGAATTTAGCTAATCAGGTTTTCTTGTTGAGAATGAAACACTTACAACCGAAAACACGGAAGTACTTGACATTTGGCTTCTTCACGATTAGGAGTTCATAAGGTGTCTTGTTCTTGAGATTGCGGAGATATAGCCTATTAGAGGCATGACACGCGGTGTTGATGGCTTCGGCCCAAAGCTTGTATGGAGACTTGTACTCATCAAGCATTGTCCTTGCCATCTCAATAAGAGTCCTATTCTTCCTCTCCGCAACACCATTTTGTTGAGGAGTATAGGCCGCGGAATATTGATGTTTGATCCCCTCATCACTCAAAAACTCATCCATTGTATAATTCTTGAACTCGGTACCATTGTCACTTCGAATAGCCATAATCTCACATTGGTGTTGACGTTGAGCTTCTTTGGCAAATGATATAAAGGTCTCTTGAGTCTCAAATTTGGTCTTGAGAAAGAAAATCCATGTATATCTTGTATAGTCGTCGACAATGACAAGGAAATACCTCCTCCCACCCAAACTATCATAGGATGGAGGCCCAAAGAGATCCAAATGAAGGAGCTCAAGAGGCCTCGTCGATGTGATGATAGTCTTTATCTTGTGTTGCTTCTCATGTTGCTTTCCAGCAATGCAAGCACTACAAACACGATCTTTGGCAAAGGAAACATCGCTTAGTCCAACAATGTGCTCCCCCTTTATAAGGGATTGTAGATTTCTCATACCGACGTGGGCTAGTCTACGGTGCCATAACCACCCCACGTCGGCCTTGGCCATTAGGCATGTTTTTAGGTGAGTGCTCTCTTTTGAGAAATCAACCACGTAAAGGTTGCCTTCAACATGCCCAACAAAGACCACTTTGAGAGTATCCCTTTTAAAGACGGTCACATGAAATTCACTAAAAAGCGAGTCATATCCGGCACGAGCCAATTGGATAGTGGAAAGTAGATTGTAGTGAAGGGATTCGACAAGCATGACATTCTTGAGTGAAGAATCACTCGAGATGAAAAACTTCCCTAATCCCAATACCTTGCCCTTGCTATTGTCGCCAAAGGAGATGTCCGAGGATGACTTGAGCGAATCAACGAAATCCACGAGCATATCCTTGCCTCCGGTCATATGATTGGTGCAACCACTATCAATCACCCATTGTGTCCCACCGGAGGCATAGTCCTGCAACAATCAAGCTTTGTTTTTAGGTCCCAATTTTTCAATGGGTCCTAGAGAGTTAGCAACAAGGGTCTTAGGAACCCAAATAGTCCATGCATAATCATCATAATTAGTGCCGAGAAATTTAGCAAAAGTATATCCATCATTCCTTCTCATAAGGACATAAGATGGGTTGTTCATGCCGGCATAATTAGAAGAGGGAGCCACTTCCTTTGAAATGACTTCCTCTCCAACCTTCTCCTTCCCTTTCTCCTTCTCCTTGTGCCCTTCTTGCACAAATGTGATTTGTTGTTGAGGAGGAGTTGCTTGGTGCTTCTTCTTCTCGTTCTTCTTCTTCTTGTGCTTGTTCTTCTTCTTCTTTTGAGAGGGATCAAAACCGATTCCCTCTTTGGCCACACATTCCTTTTGATTGCTCAAAAGTTCATTCAAGTTCTTTTCGCCTTGGATACAAGACACAAGACCTTTCTCAAGTTGCTCTTTCAACTTTTTGTTCTCAACAAGTAGTGATGCATAATCAATGGAGTTAGAAGCACATGCATCATTAGGAGAGAAAGTAGCAAGAGTTTTAAGAGTGGAAGCCTTAAGTTGGTTGTAAGACTCGGTGAGAGTTATAAGCTCCCCTTTTATGAGCTTGTGGCTCTTTTTAAGGAGTTTATACTCCTCACCGAGTTCACCATGATCAACTTTAAGCTTAGCAATTTTATCCATGAGATCATGCTTAATTTCAAGAGAGAGTTCTAGAGCATCATTGACTTTAACAAAATCTATCTCATTTGAAGTGATGGTTTCCTCAAGTGAGGCTTTCATGTTTTCTACTTCAAGGAGATTTTGCTCAAGGAGATCATTTCTCTCCTTTTCCTCCATTAAGAGGGTTTCCACATTTCCGATGTAGTCATCACGTTCGGTGAGTGACCTCATCATGTTGAGGAAACGAGCAAGGGATTCTCCCTTAAGTGTCTTCATGAAAGCCAATGAGGCTTCCTCACTATAATCGACACCATCATCATCACACTCGTTATCCGACTCTTCTTGCAAAGAGTTGGTAGTGTTAGATGATGGCGTAGAGTTGATAGACTTTGATATTACCTCTTTTGCCATGAGGCATCGGTGGACGATGGTCTTGTTCTCGTTGGGGGAGTCGAAGAGGCTTGATGAGGTGGAGGAGGACTTGGAGTGCATGGCAATAGCGGCCATGCCCTTGTTCTCATCTTCAACACCGTCTTCTTCACCCTCGGAGATGTACTCTTCATGAACAAGAGCATTGTCGCCACGCCTCTTGGCAAACTTGTTGAATCTCTTCTTCTTGAGAATAAGCTTCTCGGATTTCTCTTCTCTTCTTTCATATGGACAGTCCGCAACAAAATGCTTTGGACTATCGCAATTGTAGCACTTTCTTCTTCCAAAGGTTTTGCCCTTGAGATGATTACTTCCTTTGTTTCCCGGAGTCCCCATGGTGCCCACATATTTTCGGACAAGGAGGGCCACATCTTCTTCAAAGTCTTCGGCCGGGCACGAGGGACCATCTTCTTCTTCGCAATACTCTTCCACTTCTTCCACCTCCACCATCTTGGAGGGGGAAGCCACCTTCTTGGCCTTCAAGGCGAGGTTGTTGGAGCTATTGATCCCATAGACAAGGTCATGGGTTTGCTTGGACTTGGTCTTCAACAAAGACTTGGTGGTGAAGGATGACACAATTTGATTTGGTGTTAATTGGTCAAAATCCATGCGTTGGTAAATCATGGTGACCATGGTTTCATCCGTGAGAATCATGGCGCACAAGAATCTGTCCTTGATGAAATTGTTATCGGCCCATGTGCAACCATAGTTCCTTAGATCCAACACAATGGATTTGAGCCTACGGAAAGCTTGATCCGCAGTCTCACCTTCCTTCCTCACGAACATGTTAACCTCTGTCTTGAGAAGGGCCAGACGAGATCTCTGCACACTTGCGTCTCCTTCAAAGATTTCCCCAAGGGTATTCCAAATTTCCTTGGCCGACTTCAATAGAGCAATGGAGTCTCGGTAGTCATCCGGCACGGCCTTCCGGAGCATGTGACAGGAAGTGTCATTGAGTTGTTCATCAACCTCTTCTCTTGGAGATAAGCTTGACGGATCCTCGGGACGATAGCCTCTCAAGATGATCCACCACAATTGAGTGGAGGCACTCCGGACATGGGACTCCATAGCTAGCTTCCATTTACCAAACGAGTCAGGATTCAAGAGGGGGGGTCCCCAGTATGATTAATATGTGGCATAGGAATATGAGGACGAGCATATGAAGGAGCAACAGCATTGTATGACGGTGCAATAGGACGTGGTGGTGGTGGTGTCTCCCTCACTCCATCAACATCCAAAGTGGTGTTTGGACAAAATGTTGATGAGGTAGAGGGAGCTTGTGAGATAGAAGCAAGCTTCTTATCGACCTCTTCACGAACCAAGGCCTTCATCGAATTTTCCATGGAGCTTTTGAAAGACTCCATGAAAGAGGCGAATTCGGTCATGGTTAGTGAGGTGGAGGAGCTAGGTCCACCACCCTCTTGGTGTGTTGTTTGTGGGACGGGTGGGTTAGTAATGGGTGCACCATGTGCACTCGGTACTCCCCCATCCGTGGGAAGGGTATCACCTTGATCCCCTAGATTGACCATATTCTCTTAGGCGGTTAAGCCCTTAATAAGATACCAAGGCTCTGATACCAATTGAAAGGATCGATACGGTCAACTAGAGGGGGGGTGAATAGGTGACTAACAAATTTAAGCTTTATTACCAAATTTTAGGGTTAGGCGGATTAAAACAATTCTCTAGATGTGAACTAGATGAAATAACCCTAGGTGGCAAGCAAGCTTAAATCAAGTATGCTAGGCAACAAATACGATAGCAAGCCAACAAGCATACAAGGTTAGAACAAGTAAAGGGCGGAAAGGATAAACCACAAGTGAAGAGGAGACGCGGTGATTTGTTTGACCGAAGTTCACACTCTTTTGAGGGAGTGCTAATCTCCGTTGGAGCGGTGCTCAAGATTAAGAACGCTACAACAACGTAGCTCACCGTATTCTCCCCTTTCGAGTCACCCCCAACGGATGAGCCTCGAATCCACTCGGGGTTGGTCTTGAAGGCGACCACCACACCTTTACAGACTTCCCGGAGCACACCACAAGCAAGGAAGCTTCCGGAACGGACACCTAGCCGCCTAGGAGCCAAAGCTCCAAGAGTAACAAGTCAACGGTGAAGAAATCTTGCGGGGAACACAAATCGGTTTGGTGGAAGTGTAGATCGGGCCTTGCTCTCCCAAATCCCAAAGTATCAACAAGTTTGGTTGGAGGAGATGGGAGTATTGAGCAAAATGGAGTTCATGGAGTGGAGGCTCAAGCAAGGGAAAAAGGTTAGGGCTGGACGAAGAAGAAGGGGGGGCTTATATAGTGGAGAGAGCTGTGAGGGGGCATCTAGCCGTTGGAGGCCCGTGCGCACGGGCTACTCAGAGCCGGATGCTCTACCCCGTGCGCACGGGAGTCTGGGACCCCGTGCGCACGGGGGTCTGGGACCCCGTGCGCACGGGCTACTCAGAGAGGCTCGGGGTACCCCGTGCGCACGGGGGTCAGAGACCCCGTGCGCACGGGCTACTCACTGAGCCTCTGGGTACCCCGTGCGCACGGGGGTCAGAGACCCCGTGCACACGGGGTGACCAGAGACAAACTGGTCCACCTCACAATGAGCCCATGCAATCGCACACTTTTCGGCACTTCTTCCAGATGGGTTTGGGATGAAATATTTGGACATGGAAAATGTGTTCCCACACATACTCAATCTCGTTGACCCCTCTTTATAGTGCGGTGATCCTACGACTCAAATCAAACCGAAAGAATCCTTCGAGTCATCAGGTGAACACCACGCCTTTTATCTTTTTGAATCGGGGCCAATCATCCTCCAAAATTAATAACCCACCACGGGACCTATGACCTGAGATAAATCTTTAACACCCGTCATTAGTCCCACTAACCACATTGTCATTACACCAAAACACCATTTAGGAGTAAATGCACTTTCACCTGCGTAAGGTTTGGCCTATACCCCAGCTGACCTTTCTTCGTGTTCGACTTCTCTAGCATGCATTTTTTATTCTAACAATCCCACCGTTCTGGTGTCTGGCGAGAACTAACGAGCAGCTGTTGTTTGGGACGGGACCAAAATCGACATTGAACGGACCGTGAAATGATCAGCCCAGGCTAAAATCAAATTGTTCGCCAATTAATTTTGGCCAATTCTACTAAAATTTAGAAAAGACCCACCACCTTCTAAACCGTTTGATCACGTCAGGTCGATCCACCACCTTTGCAACATGCCCAGACTAATGCAACAAGCCTCTTGTTGCAAAGTTTGTGAAGCGTTTTTTTTTACCAAATTGGATCAAGGCAGGACCCATTTCCAAACATGCTCACCCAACACGCGTGTCCAGAGTCCATCTTTGCAAGAGAAGGTTTATTGCGCTTGAACCATTGCAACAACACCTCCGTTGTGAAGCTTGTGAAGTGTTTTTTCCGTCCACACGATCTGCAATAGATTGTAGATACTAGCCTGTGAAGCCTGTTGTGAAGTCCATCTTTGCAAGAGAAGGTTTATTGCACTTGAACCATTGCAACAACAATACTGCTTTTTGATGTATTATCTAGTAAAATTGTAGATAGAATTCTCCTTAGCCGATCGCACATTTTGTTTTTTTTTTTGTGTTTGGATAACATGTGGCTTGTGTAGGGGGGGAAAGGTTGGAAATGCTCAAAGCAGAGGAACAACAAGCCATGATAATAGAGAGGAAAAGGCAACCGATTAATAGTAAGATCAGCAAATGGGTGTGCTGTAGAAGTATGAAGTTTCAGAGGACGGGCTTCATGGAGTTCTTATTTTCAAAAGTTAGAAAATTGTATTTAAAATTTTCAAGAAAAAAAGGTAAATTTATGTGAAAACTTATACATATTCATTATGGATTTGTGAAATTCTGTTTAAGAATATAAGTTGCGCAAAAATAAGTAAATGTCAGCCCAGCAACAAATAATTAAGTGCCTATTTTATTCTATATATTTTCCATTCTTGTTTCTCATATTTGAAAAAATATTATCAATAAAATTCACATGTACATACATAGTATATAGGTATATGACTATACACTATGTGTGTTTTCTACTCCTCCGTACCGAAATATAGGTAGTTGAGCTTTTTACACGAAGTAAACCCAACTAACTATATTTCGTTACGGAGGAAGTATTTTTTTTCCAATGTATATATATATATTCTACTTGAATTTACGGGATCCATGGAGCCTGTCCTCAATTGTCCTTCACCCCGTTCGGTAGCCATTTATTCACTCACATACACATGCCTATAATCTCTCAAAAAAACTGTACAAATGCCTATAAAAACCATGTCGGCGTCTGCGTGTGTAGAATAACCAACAGTGAAATTGTAGTGCTAGATGTTAGATAAAAAGGTTAGGAGCAAAGCATCAAACGAGCATGCACAATGATTTCAACAATTTAGTTCCACTACATACAAGATCTGATGTGAGTAGGAGGCATTGGGAATTTTAGTAGCAGAACTACTATCGTCCAAAGCGTAAACCACTTTCTCTTAGTCGTTGCTGCCATCGGACGCGGGTGTCGCCTGCAGCGACCTGGCGCTAGAGTTCAGATCCTTGCTCGGTTATAACAAACCATAACTCCGGTACTGTAATCTGTGTCAACGAGTTGAATTTGCTAAGCCGTAAACCTGAACTTGTACAACATCTAGCACATGTGTCCCTACATTGCAACATAACGGAAAAGGGATGTATGTTCCAATTCATGTATATGTAGAAAACATTTCTGAATTCATGTGAAATTTAGTCTTTACCAAGATCTGTAGAAAAAGCATGAAATGTTTTATGTTATTTCGTCGTGAGAAACTGAATAAATATTATACAAAGTAGCTTGTGTTTATCCACATAATATTCTAAAAACACCCAAGAACCAAAAGTTAATAAGACATAACAATTTACTAAAAAAACAAAGAGAAACCACACTGCATGGCCTACCAATGGATGAAATCAAGTTAAATGAAAGTGGAGACTACTATAACTAAAATTATCGCTGGGATGCGCTTAGGCCCTATCAAAACAACAACGATGAGATCATGTCGAAAAAATGTTCGAGACATAGGAAGCATAGTTTGACCTGCAATATTATCTAGGGTTATTTCGCGTTCTTTTATTTCTTTTTCTTTACACTATTTGTCTATTTCTTCTTTATCCGCGTTTTCTAAAGGAGGCTTACGGCTTACCCTAACCTCTACATCAATTGATGTACCTAGCCATTTTATCAAGCAAGGTAGTTCATCATCCACGTTGAGTGTATTATTCTGAAGCCCAGCTGCGCAGATGTGTCACATCTTCCCTAGCCCAAGTTAGCCTCAAGGCTGGAACACGCTTGCCTCTTTGTCTATATCCTAGGTGAGCCTCACTCGGTCGTGTTCAGAGGATGGGCTTTGTGACACCCTTATTTTTTAAAATTAAAAAATCATGTTTAAAAAGAAATTTTTTTGTGTGAAAACTTGTACATATTCATTAGGGATTTGTGAAATTTCTTTTAAGAATATTAAGATTTGTAAGGTGCACAAAAATAACTAAATGCCAGCCCAACAACGAAAAAATAATAACCCATTTTGATACATATATTTGTCATTTGGTGTACGCCATGTAAGAACATATTATTATAAAATTCACAGATACATAGTAGTAGTAGTATATAGGTACATGATTATGCATAGTTATTTTTCTTAATCTTTCTAATGTATATACTCTACGTGAATACGGGCTTCATGGAGCCTGCTCTCTACTGGCATTTATCGTATTCTGTAGCCATTTATTCCCTCACGCTCACATGCCTATAATAATCATGTCAACTTTTATGTGGTGTAGGGCAACCAACACAGAAAGTGTACTGCTACTGCTAGTTCCTAGCAAAAAAGTTTGAAGAGCAAAACATCAAACGAGCGTGCAGAGTGACATCGACAATTCAATTCCACTACAAGATCTGATTGGGATTAGGAGGCATTGGGAATTTGAGTAGCACAAGTACCATTGGTACAAGCGTAATCCACTTTTTCTTAGCCGCTGCTGCCATCGAACTCGACGGTTTATTGTCGCTTGCCATGACCTGGCACTACAGTTTAGGCTTCATAAAGGTGAGGACAAACTCTCGCTCGCTTAAAACAACCCGTAACTCGGGAACAGGCTGTAATCTGCATCAGCTAGTTCAATTTGCTAGACCATAACTCTGTACATCATACAGTAATTCATCCCATCAGCTTTTGATTGACAAAATGTGAATAAAAGAGAGTTTTCTTTGCGGAATAAAAATGTTCAATTTGTTGCCATAACTCTGCTCATTTAGTTTTTGTTGATCTTGTCGATCTTGACATGGATTTAGTTGGTTGGCGTGTGTCAGGTTGGGCATATACACCCCTAGGTTCGACTTTTCCAACACTCATTTCTTTTTATAATCCCACCCTTCTGGTTTCTGACGGAAACTACATCGGATGGACTACGAAGCTTTCAGCCCTAAGGCTAAAATCAAAATGTTCGTCAATTAACTTATCTCTTATTTTTTATTTGTACCAATGTTTTTTTTATTTTGGTTACCCATTTTATGTACTTCCGATTAATTTATCGGGTGAAACATACATTTTTTGTTTAAGAGCTTTTCTGGCAATTGGCAATGACTTTTTAGTACTTCCGAGTACTTCCACTAGAATTAATTCTATCAGTTGATCAAGCACATCTAAATCAAATAAATTAGTATTTTATTGGTCAATCATTATTTTCAGTACTTTTCAATACTTTCTTTAGTACTTCCTAGTATTTTTTTAATTTCCACCGTTAGATTGAGATTCAATGGCTCCTAAAATATCCAACCATGGTAAAAATTGTATTTTTGTTTATGGCAAGAAAAATAATTAATTATTAACATGTGTTGTTAAAAAATATTTTCCTTGTGAGATCTGTCACTACTGGAAAAACGGCTATATATAATATTGACACTAATGACGCACTATACATGTGGTGCGCCATTACTATTTAGTAATGGCACACCATGTGCAGGTGCGCCATTAATAACCTAAACAATAATGGCGCACCAGGTGAAAAGTGCGTCATTACTATTTTGACCAAGGTTTGACCCATTCATGGACATAGTAATGGCGCACCTAAAAAGTGCGCCATTAGTAAGTTGACATAGTAATGGCGTGCGTAATTACTAATTTCTGAGGTGGCCAAAAATTTCACCAAATGCAACCCCCCCTCCGTGGAACGCCTTTTCAGTTTTAAATATGATAGAAATGTCAAAAAATAAAAGAAAATAAGATTCCCATGAGATATGTGGTCTAGTTGTTAAGAAAATTTGCTGATTTTTTTGCAAAACAAACATGAATTTTGACTTTTTTTGTAAAATCTTTCAAAAACTACGTTGAACATTTTTAGAATCCTCAAAAACCTATCAGAAAAAAATTTACGGGGCTTTAAGATCTAGACGACAAAAAAATTGAAAAAAAAATTCAAACTTACTACTGGCGCACTATTTGAAAAGTGCGCCACTAGTAACATAATTTTTTTTTGAAAAAATATTTTAAAAATGTTTAAAATATGATAGGAGAAAGGTCGTTAAGTTTCAAAAAAAGTTCAAAATTTCATCACAGCCATGGACATGAACATGATCCTAGACATGAACAAGGTTTAATAGGATTGATATGATACATATATCAACAAGTGCTTGTGAAGTGAGCTAGTGTAAGGATGGGTGACCCTCCGGAAAGTTTGACCACGGAGTGTAATTTGACTTGAGATTAAGCATAGTAGATTGAGATTAAGCTATAGTGACCCAAGATTAAGAAATTTGATTTTTTTTTGAAATTTTTTGAAAAAAATTTGATTTTTTTAAAAAAAAGTTAGTAATGGCGCACCTTAGATTAGAATGTGCGCCACTACTATGTTCCCGCCTTCTAAATTCAAAAAAAAAGAAAAAAAAGGTGTCTAGTGGCGCACCAGAAGAGGTTGTAATGGCGCATATATGGTGCGCCATTACTAGCTGAGATAGTAATGGCGCACCAAATATGCTATTGGGGTTCGCAGCGGAAAACACAAATTTTTTCTAACTAGCGTTTTCCATAACCCAAGATCTAGCTAGCCGTATTACCGTAACGGAAAGGAGTGCGGAATAACATACCTCGAGGTGTAGTCCGTTGCGCGGGAAACCTTCCCGCAAATGTGGTTGATGTAGTCGATCAAGGTTCACAGCCCCCTAGCTGTGTTAGAACCCGGATGGGTGTAGTGCCACACGTGTAGCACCTCGTAGTACTCGCACACGTACGAGACTCCATGACGACCTCCGATTCTCCGATCCAGCAAAGGTGGTGGAAGCAGACCTCCGGAACGAGAGTTTTAGCAGCACGACGACCTCCGATTCTAGTAGAGATGCCTCAATTCCACTACAAGCTCACACTAGGGAGACCACTGTGGAAGAGACGAGGAAGGGGAGAAGACCGAAGAAAACCGATCTCAATTCGGAGTAATATTTATTTATATCACGAATTTCTGTGTATTAAATATGTGCACCCTGCCCATCTATATATAGGCAGAGGGGAGGGAGTCAACCCCTCTCCCCTAGCAAGGTGGGACTAAATTCCCTTGCTAGGGGGAGGTGGCCGGCCAAGGGAGGAGGAGGGCGCACCCCTCATGGGCCCTAGGGCCCATGGCGCCTCCCTCTCTCTTTTTTTCCCTTTATTTCCCCTAATGGACCTCTTTCATAAATAAGGCCCATAGCACTTTTTAATTATAAATAAAATATTTTTAATTATTAATTCAATTAATTAATAACTAAAACATATTATTCCTTCTCCCGGTGCTCTGGAACACCTTCCGGCTCACTCCGAAACTTCTTCGGGTCAACAGGGAACTTTTCCGGTGCTGCTTCCTTTATTCTCGGTAACTCCGATAGTTCCAAAAAAGGTCTCCGATTTCATCGAGCCCTTAAGTGTGTTACCCTACGGTCCGATAACACTCCAGTCATGACCGAGATGAGGCTAAGGTCAATGATTATCAGCGGCACCTGGATGCCCATAATGACCCCTGTGCATTCCAGATATCAACACCGATTGGACCTTACGTCGTATAACATTCCCTTTGTCAGCGATACTGGATTGTTCCGAGATTCGATCAATGACATCCTATGTCTGGTTCAACCTCGTTCTGAACAAATCCTTATTCACTCGTTCCCGTGATATTCATCCCCTTGACCTAGTCACACGCTGCAGCTTTATGGATGGAATCTCACCGAGTGGGCCCCGAGTGTCTATCCATTACATGGATTGACAAATCCCGCTTTTGTAACAATACTCCTCAACATATCTCCACGGAATACCCAAGATACAACCGTTATGACCCGTATATTTCAGTCAGGTGGTGTGATTTAAGTCAAAGCATCCGAGTAGATAGCAATTATGCACGTACTCACGATCAAAGGAACGGTCTACTACGTTCTGTAATTACAACACTGAACCTTCATAAGATTGATCATGTTGTAATCCTTGCTTCGGATAATGTTCATCACGTCACTCATCCAATGAGGTGACCTCATAGTCAAGAGACTTAATTGTCCATGATTGCGAAACCACGATCATCATGTTGACCATGAACTAGTTATTGATGTAGAGGCTAACTAGGAACTCTGGGGTTTTCTATACCACACATGTATCATTGTTTCACTGATGCAGTTTTAGCACGGTATGAAACTGGTTATGAACTTGCTTAGATATATTAGAATAATCATATATTATTTGCCTCTAGAGCATATATCCAACATATGCGCCATTACTATCACTTACTAATGGCGTGCTAGTAATGGCGCTCCTAATGTGAGCCATTAGTAGCCAAAATAGGTGTGCTATTAAAGGCCTTTTTTCCAGTAGTGTGTATAAGTGCAAATATAATGATATTTCAAACGTGCTTATTTATTAGGTACATTTACAAATATCTAACTATGCATTAGGTTTAAGTATGTTAATGTAAACCCAGAGTATGTGATCAGCTTAAATGGGATATATTGTATCAATTTGTTTCTTAAATTTTTTATATTAGTCACTAAATATTTAGATAGTATTTTCTCTCACCAATCCCATCTTTAGGTTTTCTTTGGATGATTAATGGCCTTGTGTAGGGGGGAAGGTTGAAAATGCTGAGAGTAGAGCAAAAAAAAACCGTGAGAAGATAAAAAGAAATGGCACCCCACTAACAGTAAGATCACTAAATAGGCGTTTGGTAGCCGCTTATTCACTCACGTCACCTACACATGCCTATAAAAATCATCTCGACTTCTACGTGTGTAGGCTAACCAACACTGAACGTGTACTGCTAGTTGCTGAGAAAAAAGGTTGGAGAGGAAAGCATCAAACGAGCATGCACATTGACATCGACAATACAATTCCACTCCAATATCTGATGGGAGTAGGAGGCATTAGAAAATTGACTAGCAGAAATCCCAGGGTTCAAAGATCAAACAACTTTCTCTTAGCTGCTGCTGCCATCGAACTCGACGCATTTCTTTTGCCTGCCATTACCTGGCGATAGAGTTTAGACTCCATCAAGGCGAGGCCAGGGGTTTGACTTCAGAGTTTAGACTCCAGTACAAGGATTCACAGTTTAGACTTCAGAGTAGATCGCTTATGGCAGCCCGTAACTTCAGAGCACACTGTAATCTGAACAAATGAGTTCAATTTCCTAGGCCGTCACTCTGAATGACCGGGTACATATTTTGGGATACCATTGGTATTGGATGTCGTTGTTGGAAACGATGTGAATAAAATTGAATTTTCTTTGAAAAATAAAAGTTCAATTTATTTCAGTAACTCTGCTGGTTTAGCTTTTTCATTGAGCTTGACGTGGGTTTAGTTGATTGTCGTTTAGCTTACCGTAAGGTTTAGCCTATACCCCAGCTGAACTGGATTTGATTCCTCCAACACGTATTTCCTTTTCTCATCCCACCCTTCTAGTTTCCTGCGAGAACCAACAAGCAACCGTCCGGGATGGGATTCATCAATTAACTTATTTCTTAGTTTTCAAAGTTTGCGAGAACCGTACTTTCTTCATTCACAATTATCAGATGTTTTAATTTATTTTCAATCCGGATATATATATATATATGGGTGAGACTATTCGTCACCCTGGGTGAGGAATAGTTATTCCTCACCCTCATGTGTTTTGACATCAATGCATCATAATTTTACATTTCGTAAATTTTATCTTATTTCATACGTAAAAAGAGAACGTAAAAAAATATAATCGCCGTAAAATATATTTTATATTACGTAAAATTAAAAAGGTAAAAATGATGGTGTAAAATATACATAAAATGTAATTTTGTTGATCTTATGATCAATATTTTTGTTTTTTTATATCAAAATTTATGAAGTGAATCCATATTAATGTAACTATTTGTATTACAAAAGTAAAAAAATTATGAAAGGTTCGTAAAATTACCTCGGATGAAGAATAAATTATTCTGTATCCTGGGTGATAAATAGCTTCACTATATATTATATATAGACGACGCTTCGGGAAACAACACAATTTCTTGAGTGTGGCTCCTTGCTTGCAGCCTCCGATGCCCACGTCCCTCGAGTTGCATCGCTCAGATCTGGCTATGGAAAAACAGTCGATTCGAACGTTCCTCCTCATCTAGGTCCATAGGTGATTCAAACATCATGCAGACCAAGAATCATATGCACCATAGGCTATTAAACGAGCCAGATTTTCATCCAATAAATCTGATTGGACCTAATGCAGGCTACCAAACACATTCAATAAAATCACTAAATAGGCAGTCGGTAGCCACTTATTCACTCACGTACACATGCCTATAAAAATCATATCGACTTCTGCATGTGTTAGGGACCCAACACGAGAAGTGTACAACTAGTTGTTTCTAAAAAAAGTTGGAGAGAAGAGCATCAAATGACAGAGTGATATCGAGAATTCAATTTCACTATAAGATCTGATGGGACTAGGAGGCATTGGAAATTTGGGTAGCAGATGTATCGTTGTTCAAAGAGCCCGTCCCTTTCTCTTAGCCGCTGCTGCCACTGAACACGACGCCATCGGATCGCATACAAGGACGATGCTCCATCTTTTTGGCTTCAAAGAGGAGAGGCGCGTTCTAGGGTCTAGCTCGCTTATGCCAACACGTAACCCTGAAACGAATTGTAATTTGCACCAACGAGTGCAGTTTACTAGGCTGTAACTCTAAACATCGTACATGTGTACTTTATGTCGTTGTTGAACAAAATGTGAAAGTCTTTTCATTTAAGAAAAGGTTCAATTTGTCGCTGACCCTACAATTGCCCCCACATAGAGACTATGTTACATTGCATCCACTTTTGAGAAATAAGAAATTAAAGGAAGATGCCACCACAATTGAAGATCACTAGTGCAAATAATGCCATTACAAGACATCTACACATCTCTATTGAATTGAAATGTGTGCTATGTACATATTGCAAACGCTTGAAAAAACAAATTGTATGCTAAATGGAACGATTTGTCTTTGCGGCAACAGCTGGAATGCCCCAAATACGCAGTCGACAATGCTGTTTTTTGGGTCTGCTCAAAGAGATTTTTTGCAAAATATATTCATTCAGGTCAGTTGTTGGAAATGTTTTTCTTGGGTGAAAATAGCCATGGTGTTGGAGAGCCTCTAAGTCGGAGTTGGAGAAGATACGGGGGTACATGCAAACATGGTGTGGGAGAGGAGCTTCGAGGGATAAAATGAGAGGAAGGAAAAAATATTGTACATTGGATCAATTATTGACTAACTTACCTGATGGGCGGGTGAGGGTGGATCAATTATTGAACCAAATTTACCTGTGACGGATGCAAACAAGTATTCATCACATACGAGAGCTCATCTATAAGATCTTTCCGAGTATTGATTATTTATTTGCCATACATATGGAGTGTAATAGTTGCTCGACCAAAATCAATAATTACCGTGTCACAATCAACAATTGTCTTGACACTTTCATTAATCTTCTTAACAATTTAGAAGTACTTTATCTCCTTAAGTATTGTGTTAGTAGATCCACTTTGCACTAAACACATTTTCTTCATTATATAATTTCTAGAAGTTCATTTCGATTCCTTCTTTGGTGAGTTCCTGTGTTGTGGCCTAGTTGCTCTTGTGCAAGAGACTATCAAGTGTTGATGGTGTGGTGTGAAACAATTCAAGTAACAATGAACAATGCAATCCTCTATTACTGATGATGAAGTACATTATATAAAATTATGATTATACAAAAAAATATGATTGTGAAGTGTGAAAAATCAGATGTGATGTTTGGGAGAGTTACGAATAATGAACATAGCCTGCCACTTATAGCATGTGAAGATGCATTTAATTGTTTCCTAACAAAAATAACCAAATAAGAGTTTGGCAGCCACCATTGACCCACGTATACCTCCCTATAAATAACACGTCCACTTCTTGTGTAGAGGAGCCAATACTTAAACTGCAATATGCTAGTTGGTATAAGGGAAGTGTACTACATATTACTAGTTGGTAGGGAAAATGCTTGCGGAGGAAGACAGTATCGACTCTGAGTGCCGTGGACATTTTAATTCAGTTCCACAACAAGATCTCATAGGAATAAGAAGCACCGGAAATTTGAGAAGCAGTCGTACAGATGCGAGAGGCGATTTCGTGCCCAGGTTTGGATGAACTGGAAATCTGGGGCGCTCAATGATGGGTTGCCATGCTGGTAACTAATACTGTGGGGCCAGAGCATCGCCGCGCAAAAGAGAGGATACGGCTGGAATACTGGACGAAACAATGTCTTGCTGTGGGCCAGTTTCATAGGATGCGGCGGCGTTTTGAATTGAATTTGGAGGACACCGGAGCACGGGATGTTGTCTAAATCTTGGATGTGGGTGCAGTGTGTTATACAGCGGTGTTTCTTTGAAGTCGGGCTTGGACTGACAAAAAATTTGACTTAATGAATAAAATGAAAAACATAAAAAATCAAAGACATGCAGAAAAAGAAAACCAAATAGAAAAGAGAAAAGAAACTGACAAAAAAAAACAGAAGAAAACAGTGTTGGGGGAAATAGTGTACCATCTATCCGATCCATCCAGGGTTTTTTTTTAAATAATACATTTTTTTAGTAAACTCTAAAAATAATACACGTTTTTTAAAAATTTCATAAATAATACACCATCGGCCAGGCCAAGGCCGATTGGGCCCAGTCGGCCAGGCCCAGGCCGACTGGACTCTTTCCCTATCTGTCGGTGCAGTCGGCCCCGCCCAGGCCGACTGGCCAGCCACCTTTTCCCAAGCTTTTTTTTAAAAAAAGAATAAATTTAATAAACAAATTGCAGAAATAATGCAACATTTAAAAATAATGCAAGTATTAAAAAATTGCAACATTTAAAAATAATACAATTATTAAAAAAACTGCAGCACTTAGAAAAATTACAATTATTTAAAAAATGCACCATTTTGAAATAATACAAATATTAAAGAAAACCGCACCATTTTGAAATAATATAATATTAAAAATATATTTCTGTATACATTTGTAATATTTTTAAATAATAAACTCATAAATAAAATTTGCAGAAATAATGCACCATTTAGAAATAATACAATTATTAAAAAAATATTTCTGTATATATTAGTAATAATTTTCATCCACATTCAATAATTTTAAGTGTGTGATCAGCATTTCTTTCAGTTTATGTTTAATATCTACTTTCTTTACAGATTTCATACATTTATCGTATACATCAAATACATTATTTATATATAATTCTAACATTTTAAAATGCATGATTAACAATTTTAATATAGCACGTACTTTTTTAACAAACATATTTTTTAATGATATAAACATTTTTAAAACTGCAGTATAATTTTTGCACACCGTGTAAATTTTTGTAAATGTCACTGGCATTTTTTAGAAACATGTAAACATGTTTTTAAGTTACTTACATATTTTAATGCTATCAATATTTTATGAAGTACATTAACAATTTTTTTAGAGTATGTTAACATTTTAAAACTAACAATTTGAGAAAAAGAAACTAATTTTAAAATATAAACAGTTTGTATTTCAAAAAATCCAAAACTAGTAAGAAACATACATAATAATACATATCTATTATAACATTATGATTTTGTGAACAAACATACACACACATAATAATTTTGTCTCTTATGTAAACTGCAAATTTTATCTAACATTATGATTTTGTGAACAAACATACACACACATAATACATATCTATTATAACATTATGATTTCATATGTGGTGTACAGAAAAAGATAAAATTTGCAGAAATAATGAACCATTGAGAAATAATACAATTATTAAGAAAATATTTCTGCAAATTTTATTTATAAATGTATTATTTCAAAATGGAGTAAAACAATTAATATTTTTGTTATTTCAAAATGGTGCAGTTTTTTTAATATTTGTATTATTCAAAATGGTGCAAATTTTTTAATAATTGTACTTTTTCTAAATGGTGAAGTTTTTTTAATAATTGTATTATTTCTAAATGGTGATTTTTTTAATACTTGTATTATTTATGAATGTTGAGTTATTTCTGCAAATTTTTCATTAAATGTATTAGTTTTTCCAAAAAAAACTCGAGAAAAGGTAGCCGGCCAGTCGGCCTAGGCTGGGCTGAGTGGGCCAGTCGGCCTGGGCGCGGCCGACTGCATGGCGCTCGCGGCCGACAGCTAGGGAAAGAGTCCAGTCGGCCTGGGCCTGGCTCGGCCTACCTCCAATGGATCCGGCAGCTGTAGGTCTGCTCTGGAGATCTCCCCCCGGTCCATACCACGGCGAGCGTGGGATTTGGGGCATTGGAGGCCGCCATCACCCCCGGTCTCCAGCTGCAGGACGCTCCTGAAAATCCTTTTTTTGTGTTTTTTGAAGTAATTTTAGTATATGCATCTCTCAGTTTTTGTTAAAAATAGTTTTGAATCATACTTCTATTGATTTAAATGGCCTCAATCAAATGATTATATTAATCTGTATCAGCTCATGACCTGTTTGATGATTGGCCTGGGAGACTTTGCAAGATTTTTTAGTCATGTTGATCCATTGCATTCTCTATACATACGGATTGTTTTTACTCAATCCAATGGATAGGACATTTTGTAATTTTTTAAATTTTCATTCCCTGTTACGCTCCACCATTGTATCATACTTATTAGAAATGAAAATTACACTGTAGAACAATTGTTATATAGTTCTGGCTTAAAATATATATATGGACATGACACCGCCTGTAGTTTTTGCACTTTATTCCTATAAATCTACGCTTTAAGAAGTGATTTTGTTGTTCGTTGGCAATTATCTCTGAAGGTTTACCCTCTAAGACGAGTTCAATAGCAGCCTGGAACACCTGCCGTCACGAGAGGTGGACTTAAGAACAACTAGCATGCTCATGAGAATGAGCATAGCGGTGGTAATGCATGCTACCCTTTGACTTTGCAACACTATGCCATTCTGGTTATTCACATCAATAACTTTAATTTTCTGATTTGTTAGAATTTAAATGCATTAAGAAAATGCCCAAATTCTGTAACGTGCACCTTTTTTAAATGACACACAACTTTATTAAGGTGCATCAATTGAAATAATACAAATAATTTTTTTGTCATTGTTTTCTTATAAAAACATTTTTATTAATACAATGTATAGCACCAGGCGGATACAAAACAATTGAGAAATACCTAGCCAGCTAAGATGCACAGAATTACACTCCAAAAATCTAAATAAAAAGTAAAAATTTTGATATAAAGACAACAGTAAAACCACAAAAGATCGATACTATGCCTATGTCAAAATCGCAGACGGCGGTGTAAGCTAAATATTAAAATATCATTTATATTGGGTAAAAACCTTCTTGACCACCTTCTCGAACCATAAACACACAATCTTGAACAGTGATCGGTGTTTCATACAGTGCAACATAGATCACATACGAAGCCAATGCATAGAGCGAAAAATAACCTACAAAAGAGAAGACCTTTTTAATTAAAAATAATCATTTCTATAGCTAAAATAACCATAACAAGGCAGACACTCTCACCATTAGCATTTCAAACCGATTGGGATTCCATTCAGCTAGTGACCATAGGTATGTGGCAACACTTGTCGATGGATACAAATTACACACTATTTGAATTACTGATTATATAGAACGTGCAAACTTGCTATAAAAAATAGATGTTTGATTGTCTCATTACCCTTATTAAGATCACTTATTCCTTCAAACATTGTAATTAACCATGAATATTTATGGTTATGAAAAAATATATAGAATTACTATAACTGTTTGGCTTGTTGAAGAAATTAAAGCACTATAACCTTGTGCACTTATGTAGGAGTACACAACTACACCTTAGGTAACTTTGAAAATGTTGAATTGTCCTCTAACATGTGAAGTGGTTAACTTATCGTAATTTTCCTTTACATTGGCAATTACTTCAAGTAGATTTAACATGTGTGAGTCATTTATAATCCTCTTCATGTGGTATTTAGATCGCATGATCATCCAAACAAAAATAATCTGAAAAGGAGGAATTGGAAAGTATGAATTAAGCGTTTCTTTTGTAGCAATGAGGAGACAATTCAACATTTATTCGTTTATGCCCACTTGTAAAGGTACTATTGTGACTTTTTTTCTATAGCTTTTAATATTCCTTTGACCATAAGTAGAATGAATATGTTCAAAAACTGATTAATAGGTTGCAGCTAAAGTTGAAATCTCACATCTGTGTTGAAATATGCGCTTTACTTTGAACATTTCAAATGCTAATAATGCTTCTATTTTTCATAGATCGAAAGTTCCCAGTTTTAGCAGGTTATCTGTAAAGCCACCTACTGAATTCATACATGGTCGTTGCTTCCTATGTAGGAGGAGTATGCACCCTTTGATTCGGTGCACAATCTACTAGTAGGATTTATGATCCATGAGGCTCATTTTATATGATTTACTTTTTAATTTGGTGATAGTATATTTGTCGAACTTTATAGTAGTCAGATAATGAACTTTGAAATAATCAATATAATGTATGTGCATCACTCGATGTAGAGATCGAGATCATTATCTGGATTCCAAGAACAATAGGAAGGGAAATATTATAACGCTCCTAAACAATTCTAGATCATCAGTTCACGTTGACAAAAGATCGTTTATAATATCTGGAAAACAAATGGATTGACCATCTAGTCATCTACAAGTCGCCTAAAATGTTTTAGTGTAAGTTGATGTCTCAGTCGTTAGATTGGAATCGAACAATCCACGTACCTTCATCTTTCTCCAGCAATCCCCGCTGCATCCGAACCAATCAAGGTTCTTCCTATCAAGCATCGTGACGATGCGCGTCGTCCCTGCCTGTGCATTTCTCATCCGTTTCATCTTCTTTTTCTTCAAAAATCTACATACACCAAAAAAACAGGTAACTCACACGGTCATGTAGTGCTGTGCTGCGCATATGACTCCGGCTGTCTGGCAACATGAAAGAAAATAGAAAATAACACGTAGGCTCCAAGTATATACTCCCTCCGTTCCGAATTACTTGACATGGCTTTACTACTGGGCGACCTGCTACTGGATGAGAACGCCCCTGCACCATGTTTGTCATATGTTTATCGTTTTACCATGGTTGCAGGTTTTAGGAGTCGTTGAATCAAGTCAATCTAACGGTGGAAATAAAAGAAGTACTAAAGAAACTAATGGAAATAATTATTTACAACTAAAAACCTATTAAATTACTTGATTTAGTTGTGCTTGATCAACATATAGAAATAATTCTAGTGAAAGTACTTGGAAGTACTAAGAAGTACTCGGCAATCGGAGAAGAAGCACTCAAATCATGTATTCATAAAAATGTATGTGTATAAAACAATATTACGAATATACAAAATGTAAAATGTGCATGAAAAAAATTAGACATCAAAACATATATTTATTATATATTTTAATTATGTATTTCAAAAATAAAATGTCTGTAATTTTTGTCTAATGCATAAGAAAAATACACAATGTGTATGAATAAATTAGGTATATGTTGAACATAAAATAGAGAAGGATAAAAGAAACAGAGAAAATGAAAATATATATAAAAAATAAAAAAATCAAAATCAAAAAATAAAATTAAAAGGGGAAATGAAAAAACTGAAATAGTAAAAATATGTGAAATTAAACTTTTTAGAATGGGCTAGGTAACCCTTAATTCTTCAAACCAAAACAATTTCCTAATTTTGTAATAGTTGCAAAGATGAAGAACTATACAAATAACCTGTTATGTTTTAAAGGATGAATTCATAGTATGTGGTTTTCAAAATGTCTGAGGTAGTCCACAGATGTAGAGAATGGTCTAATGTGACCATTTGTGTTCCACATAATGAAACACTAAAGATAAACTAATTAATTTCTCTTTTCATTTCTTCGGATAATATAAAGAATTGTATTGTTATGTTAAAAAAATAGGGCTATCATTTCATAGGATTCATTACATCCCTATTTTTTCAGATTTTTTTGAAAGACCTGAAATATGAAAGCAGTTCTTCAAATTTGGTTTAGAAATTTTATGGATTAATTAGGATTTATTAAGTTAGGGTTCGAGTATTAGTTTATGTGGTAGTTTAAGATTGAAAATATACTTTTTCCAACTCACAATGTAAAGCCAAAATCATTTCGATTCTTTCAATGGCAAGCGCATGAGCTTTTACTCTAGGCATGCCCCGATCAATGGAGTGCTAAGGAAGAGGGACGCAACAGAGCATGTTTTGAAATTTGATTTTCCATTTGGTAAAAATTTCAAAACTTGTTGTGAACAAACATACACGCATGTCAAACATATTTGTACAAAATTCAAATCATTATGTTTTTGTACGCTGCATGCAGAAAAAAGAGAAATATGATTTTCAAAATGGGCCTGTTTTTTTCATGTTATTGGGCTGGAATTTTATCTAGTTTGTACAACCTACAAATCATAATATTTTTAAGCGAAAACTGAAGTACTAGTGCGAAACAGATATAGGTTCCCGTGGAATTTTTTTGTAACGTTTCAATATGATTTTTTAATTTTTTTAAATATGGTCCTTCTTGGAGCTCGGGCTCTAAAAGGGAATTCCGTAAGGACGAGTCGGTAGTCCTATTAAATACAGATGAAACATCACATCGAGGAGATGCTGAAATTCCAAGTAGAAACACGGGCTATTGGTATGCTAACACCAATCGACATACCAAAATAATATTGGCTTACACGCAACACTGGTGGAAATGACATTGGTCTTATTTTCCTTATCTAACTTGAATTCCTAGTGCATCCTATTCCCTACACAACATCCTTTGCTCAACCAGCGTCATTTGGTATTTCAGTCATCACTATTTATATCTTTTCATGTCTTCCCACTAGTAGTACCCTATGGTTCTTATAAGTGTTTATATTTATAGAGGATGCCATGGTCACTCATGTATGCCAATGATTCAACCACTAGACACCCAGGCTTTAGTGTTTCACCGATCATCTGACAAATATTTATGTTGTGAACAGTACCTCCAAGCTACGAAAAATTCATGCTCTGCATGCAGGTTTCACATGGTTTATTCGAAGATACCTAACATGGTAACCCATTAATGTGCAGGTTCTCATCCTATTTTCACCGGTTTTGACTTTTTTACCTGTGCACTATAAGTTCCTTGAGACTTTTTTCTTAACTTATACTCTTTTAATATTTGGCTTAATAAAATGGTTATGTGCATCAATTGATGCAAAGGCCGGGGGTAATCATTCTTGTCCACATAAAACTCAGTCATCGTGACGTGGAAGTATTGCGCCCTTGTGCAGGTTCATAACTTTGACTATGTACTTCAGTATGTGTGTCAGGTGTGGACGTCGCGTGATCTTGTCGTTTATGGGTTTCGGACTTTTCAGAGCTTTATCCTCATTCGAAAAATAGAGAAAACCATTAGACTTACTATTTTCCTTAATGTAAAAAAATACTTAGGTGGAGCAGGGAAGGGTATATATGTAGGGCTTCACTAGCGGCAAATCCCATTGTGCATTCCTCTACCCATGAGAAACTACAAAAGAATATAGGAATAGCTCGGCAACACATCAGAACATTTGACACATCCTTGGTACTAATATACTCAAATAATTCCGCGGGCTAAGAACGAATCATTTCTCTCAAGAAGATAATCATTAATTAAATAATCTGCACTCCCAACTTAATACAGGACCAACAATACACATAGTCAACCAATCGTTAATGGCAAACTATATTTGAAAAGAAATCAAAATCTGCCGCCTTACTCACACTCGCTCTTGTGTTTGTCCTCTCTTTCAAGCAGAATGGGCGTGCCACATGGTACGTTTGGATAGATAATACTGATGAGTATTGATAATGTATTCAGGCAAACTGAATGGACTCTGTTACGCGCAAGTGGCATTCATTATATTTACAAAATAAAATTATGTGGGCTTACGTCCACACTTGCCCGCCTGCCGGGATTGTCCCTGTTGCACATCAAACACAAACAGGTGTATGAACTCAACAAGAACTTCAGGTGCGTATATCATTGTGTGGGATGTATTTCCCTTTTGTATAGTTTTCTCAATAAAGAAAATCTAAATATTAGTCTTTCTATAAAGCAATGAATTGCACCCACTGCTAGATTTAGAAGATGAAGATAGAAATGTCCCTAGCATTCATATCTAAGACGAATTTAAAAACAATTTCTCAATTCAAGTACGAGTGCCACTCATGCAATTTACTGTCTTTTCTATTCTTTTACATAAAATTTTACACACCGCCACTATACGTGATTGTGTCACGCTTTGGTAGTGTAATTCGGGTGTTGCTTTGGCTGCATGAGGAAGGCAGTATTTATAGACAAGCGCGAGTGCATAATTATTTGTTTTACCAAACTTCACATGCTAATTGATGGAATTTTAATTATCTTTCTCCCATGTGTATTTCTTGTTAAGAAACAACGTCCACAGGGTATATCCGTAACATGAGAACGTTAAATCCTGTGATGCGGAAAAATAACATGAGAACATTAAATTTTTGTTGCATATTCTTTTAAGAAGATTAATTGTCATGTCTTTGGTTGACTTGTTGACGGTTTTTCAATCAATAACATCCACCACAACCCCGTTTGTTATCCAAATTTCAGTCTAAGACTACGAAAATGTAAAACTGCCATACATACTCTGAGCTACTCAAATCAAGTGAAACAATTCACGGAGTTGCGGTGTAAATTAAGTAAGAATGAAGAAATAGCATAATGTTCTGATCATCCATGTCCAATACAATAAACTAAAAATGATAATAATTTCATCATTAGGCACACTTATTTTCCCTCTAAATGGAAAGTAACTAGGCCTAGATGATCAATAGGTTAGCGGTAGTGAACACCTACTCCAATTTTAAACACAAAGCAAACATCCAACGCTGGATCAATCCCATGCGCGCGGTAGGTTAGAATTCACAACTAAAATATTTTTCTTGTTAGATCTGTAAGTATGCTTATGATGATCTCTCGGTTGTGATTTTTTACTAGGTAGGAAAATTCCACCATTCATGATATTACTGGAACAGTATGTTAACCTATCGTATGCATTCGGTTTATATATGCTTACGTTAACCTAGAGTATTCGATCAGCTTAAATATGATATATAGTATAAATTTGTTAATATATTTGGCATATTAGATAGTATTATCTCTCATCGATCCCACATTTAGTTTTTTGGTGTGCGGATAACACATGACCATATGTAGGGGGAAAGGTTGGAAATTCTCAAAACAGAGCAAGAACAAGCCGTGATAATTATTTTCAAAAATTGGAAAATCATATTTAAAATTTTCAATAAAAAAGGAAAATTTATGTGAAAACTTGCGGGTTTGTGAAATATTGTTTAAGAATATAAGATGCTCCAAAACAAAGAAATTTAAGAACAGCAACAAAAAATAACTACCCATTTTAATATACAGATTTGTGTTTTTTGTATGCCATGTATGAAAATATGTTATTACAAAAATTCACATGTACATATACTGATACAGTAGTATAACTTTTTCTAAAATTTTCCAAAGTATATATATGATACTTTAATACGGGCTCCATGGAGCCACTCCTCCACTGGCCTTCACTGCGTTCGGTGGTCATTTATTCAGTCACGTACACAAGCCTATATTTGAAAAAGACACATGGACAAATGCCTATAAAAACCATGTCGGCTTCTTCCTGTGTAGGGTAACCAACACTGCAAGTGTACTGCCAGTCGTTAGAAAAAAGGCTGGATCGAGAGCAAAGCATCAAACGAGAGCTTGCACAATGACATTGACAATTAAATTCAACTACAAGATCTGATGGGAGTACGAGGCATTGGAAATTTTAGATGCACGAGTACCGGTGTTCAAAGCTCGAACCACTGCTGTACCCGAATTCGACGACTTCTTACAACGACGTTCTTCCACAGTTTAGGCTCGGTTGAGGAGAGGCCTGGATGTACATTAGTGGAAATAAGTTGTAACTCTGGAACGTAGTGTAATCTACGCCAATGAGTTCAATTTGCTAGTCCATAATGCTTAACATTGTAGCTCATTCAGGCTACCATAACTTCGTCTCCATCATGTACTTGATGTGATCGTAGCACAAAATGTGAGTAATAGAGAGTTTTCTTTGAAAACTAAATGTTCAATTTGTTGCCTTAACTCTGCTGGTTTAGTTTTTTGTGTTGTTGTCGAGCTCGAAGTAGATTATAGTTGGTCGGCCTGCGTACGGTTTTTCCTATACCCCAGCTGACCTTTGTTGCGACTTGTCGGGCACACATTTCTTTATCTCATGCCATCCTTCTAGAGCTTGTTTTGTTGTTATCTTTCATTTTTCCTGCATTGCATACACATTTTTGTGAAGGTTGGCTGAGCACATACTTGTAAAAATTCAACATGTGCATTTTTTTGGTTATCCGCATTGAGGTTGCCTGCATTAGAGGAACGGTTTTGGCACATTGTTTGATTTTCTTGAATTGGCTCGGTACATGCAACTACACGGTGTTTTTGCACATGTGTTATGACGTAAGCTAACCTTGTATTCCTACGTGGTGAGCTTAAGTACTACACCTTAAACACGATCACATCGAGCACACCAACCTGTCAAAAACATCGAGCACACAAACACAACATCACTGCAATGTCAACGAACTGGACGATGCGGATGAAGTTTTTCACCCCAAATGAAGATTCACCTTGCAAACTTCAAGTTTATTGCATGCTTGCTTCATTCTAGTCTTGGAGTAAGCAATTTTTGCTTCCTGCTTAGTCCTAAACCTTCACTAGAAGTTGTTCTTGAAACCTGATATTTATGGATTGCATGATTTTCATGAACTGTAAACCCCTAAAATCCTGCTGTCGAACACCACTTGTTCTAGAAATGGAGCACACAGGAGCAAGCAATGGAGCAAAGGAGTAACCAATGGAGCAGAACAACAAATGTAAGCAAGCATGATCATATGTCATGGAAAATTCAACCTAGCACAACTATGTGTGTCATCCTACCACCACATACCACTAGTGCAAAACAGGTCATTAGAACCGGTTCTAGGGTGCCTTTAGAACCGGTTTTTGAAACCGGTTCTAAAGGTTCGGTGCTAAAGGGTAAAGCCTTTAGAACCAGTTCCCCACGAACCGGTTCTAAACCAGCTGCATCCAGGCCACGTGGTTGCACGGCAGCGCGAGGGCTTGAGCACCTTTAGCACCGGTTGGTAACATAAACCGGTTCTAAAGGTTTCGTGGTTTAAGGGTTTATTTGTGATTTTCTTTTGGGTTTAATAGTTTTGTTTTTGGATTATTAATTAAAGGTTCTCCGCAATCTTATTATTTAATGAAGATGATCAATATATGAATATATCAAGTGGTTCCTGCGTCATACACTTACAAGATGTGTATCTCGGTACATATGCTTCACAACATCTCATACACACAGACAATATAGTCTAAATATATCGATCACATCACATATATATAGGACAATATATAATTTAACTTCAATAAGAACAAGTACGAAAGCCATTATATCCAACACAAAGATTTTTCCTAGTTTAACTTCGATAACCTAATTTGTTCAGATTCACTACTACTAAATATATATAGGACATAATTCTTCGAATTCAATCCTACTAAATATATAGGACCTAATCAAACACGCGAAGGTAAAAAGAAATAAACCCAAAAAGGGCGTCCATATTCTCCACGATAGAGGATAGAGAACAACCTGTCTCTAGGTTTTGGCTTCTTCTGGACCACTATCTTCAACCATGCTTTGATTTTGACACAGCCATCTGATCCACTTTCAGTGTAGTAATCATGTTGGAAAGGTTCTGTCCAAGGCCGTGCACAAACAATTGTAACTTCGACTTTAAATCCCAGCATCCATTTAGGCGTACAAGTTTGCGGTATCTTCTGTTGAAGAACATACATATTAGTAGCATAGTTAGCAATGAGTATAATTAATAAAATGTCTTTTTGAAGAAGATATAGACTACTGAGAGAGAATGATAAAAATCATACCAGGCTAGGCCATTTAAGCATATAGTCCTCCAACTTAAGGACAAATGGCACATATGCTCCAAAAGGACGGCCATCCCTTAAATAGTTCGCATACGAAGGTACCAATTTAATAACTTGGATAAATGCATGTTGTTCACTCTTACTTAGGTCGAAGCCATTGTTATAGAAGGTACAATCAAGAATATCTTGTACTTCTTCCGTGGCAAGAACATAAGCTGGCAATTATAAATGAGTTGTCAAACATTTGGAGCAAAGAAAAATAAGTTGTAGAAGTAACAAAATTGTTGTTTAACAAACTCACATGAACATCGAACTGGAATCATGTCGCCTAGTCCCATCGAAATTTATCATCACGAAAAACATTGGATCCTCGACGGCGGCGTCCAAGATCAAATGCTATTTTCATATTATCATGAAATGCATATGTCTTGCATAAAGCATCCCATTTTGCACCGCCAAAGAATGTGGCATTTGGTTGATTAAAGATCAAGAAAGAAATGTTTCGTCTTAATGTTAACTTCTTTACTAATAGTTTCATCGAAATCTTGAATATTGATCTTGTCACAAATGTGGCGTCTTGCAAAGCAAGGGATGCACTAGTTGAATTAGAAAAAAATGATACGTTATAAACATAAACTTATGTCATGCATGCATGCACCATAACAAGAACATGTCGTGCAAGTTACATACCGTAACATTTTGGAACCAGGACCTAAGCGTGATGAAGAAGTATGTGTCTGCTTCATCAAACACGGGATCGTTGCATCGACCCGAGTCGTCTTGACAAATCTCGGACTTGGGATGAGACATCTATGTGTTCATAATTATAAAATTAATTCAAAGTAATAAAAATATAATGAAAATTATAAAAATATAACATGAGAAGTAATACAAATTGTGCCTCATTGGTAACAAAATAGATCAAGAATGTCTATTCTATCAATTTTTGGTTTAACAAAAATAATCCTCCACTTTATTTTTACTTGTGTTCTCTGAAAACATACAAACTTGTGGAACCCTAATTTACACTATAGCTTGCACCATCAAATTCTCTCTAGCAAAAATGTTCATCTATAGCAAAATGTTCATCTAGCAAAAATGTTCATCTAGCAGAAACTTGCATAGTGGCATATACATCTATAGCAACATATTCATCTAGCAAAAAAATGTTCATTATCCTAGCAAATCCTTGATCTCCACCAACGCCCTCCGGTGGTGCAGCGGCGACAGAGAAGCCGCGGGCGTGCGTCGGCGGCGAGGGCTACGGCCATGTCGGCCCACGGCGGCGCTCGAGGGACTCGGCGGGGTGGTCATTAGGGGAAGAGGGATAGCTCACCAGAGGGCGTCGGTGGAGAGGGCGACGACGGCAGAGGAGCGCAGCAGCCTGGCGGAGAGGGCGATGACGACGGCGGAGCGCAGCAGCCTGGGGCGTCAAATTTCGATATGGGTGGCGGTGGTTTGCCCTGTGAGGAGGCGGGATTATATAGCGAATACCTTTAGAACCGGTTTGTAACACAAACCGGTACAAACAACCCTTTAGCACCGGTTGGTAACACAAACTGGTGCTAAAGGCCTCCAATTTACTCAATTTTTGGGGAAAATTTTCAGCGGAAAGAGTGGAGACCTTTAGCACCGGTTGGTACCTAGAACCGGTTCTAAAGGTACACTAAGTTTAGTACCACCTCGCTAACCGAAGACGAGTTCGACCAGTTTATAAGCAAAGGTCAGTGTGGACTTATCGTAGCATAGCAAGTTTAATAAAGGTTGTTCACGAGTGATTCATCTATACGCTGTATACTGTAAAGACAATTTCTGTTGAACCTTGATTAGTCGGCAGATTTCTAGATTTGCCAACTAATCAGGGCTTAACTGAAATTGTCCTTTATGGTGTACAGAGTGTGGAGTAATCTTCCGTTGACATCCTATAATGAAATTGCTATACTTTTTTTTCCATTTGCTATTTTTATATTTGTTTTTATATTTTGACTAGATATTAGAATAGTTGGAGTTTTTATATTTGCTATACTTTATATTTTGACACCAGATTTATATTTGTTTTCATATTTTGACTAGCCATTAGAATAGTTGAAGTTTTTTAATAAATCATTTTATTTTAGGTTAAAACATAATTATAAATATTCTGTTAGTGGCAGTGGTTTTTAAATTTAAATAGTTTCAAGTTGAATTCTTTTGAAATACTAGTTTGTGAAATACTTTAAAATAGTCAAAAAATCATTAAATGCATGAAAAATAGAAAATCAAGTCAGAAAGGGTTGAAATTTTAGCATGTGGCTTTGAATGGTGCATATTGAATGCAAAAAAAATCTTGAGTTGAAATAAGTTTAGAAAAATGAAATGTCTTTGTAACAGATGAGTTCTCGTTTGAAACCCTTATACTTTGAAAGAGATGGTCCAGTTTGTACACGAAGTGCATCCAGTTTTTGTCATAATCCTCTCAACTTTTGCACACATGTTATGTGGGTCAAATGATGATACCTTGCCAAGTTTCAACCATTTCTGTGTTCAGTTGTAGTGCTTTCCAAATTCAAGGTCATTTAGCTCAAAATAAATCATTAAATGCATGAAAAATAGCAAATGAAGTCAGAAAGGGTTGAAATTTTAGTATGTGGCTTTGAATGGTGCATATTGAATGAAAAAAAAATCTTGAGTTGAAATAAGTTTAGAAAAATGAAATGTCTTTGTAACAGATGAGTTCTCGTTTGAAACCCTTATACTTTGAAAGAGATGGTCCAGTTTGTACACGAAGTGCATACAGTTCTTGTCATAATCCTCTCAACTTTTACACACATGTTATTTGGGTCAAATGATGATACCTTGCCAAGTTTCAACCTTTTCTGAGTTCAGTTGTAGTGCTTTCCAAATTCAAGGTCATTTAGCTCAAAATAAATCATTAAATGCATGAAAGATAGCAAATGAAGTCAGAAAGGGTTGAAATTTTAGTATGTGGCTTTGAATGGTGCATATTGAATGCAAAAAAAGTCTTGAGTTGAAATAAGTTTAGAAAAATGAAATGTCTTTGTAACATATGAGTTCCCGTTGAAACCCTTATACTTTAAAAGAGATGGTCCAGTTTGTACACGAAGTGCATCCAGATTTTGTCGTAATCCTCTCAACTTTTGCACACATGTTATGTGGGTCAAATGATGATACCTTGCCAAGTTTCAACCTTTTCTGAGTTCAGTTGTAGTGCTTTCCAAATTCAAGGTCATTTAGCTCAAAATAAATCATTAGATGCATGAAAAATAGCAAATGAAATCAGAAAGGGTTGAAATTTTAGTATGTGGCTTTGAATGGTGCATATTGAATGCAAAAAAAGTCTTGAGTTGAAATAAGTTTAGAAAAATGAAATGTCTTTGTAACAGATGAGTTCTCGTTTGAAACCCTTATACTTTGAAAGAGATGGTCCAGTTTGTACACGAAGTGCATCCAGTTTTTGTCGTAATCCTCTCAACTTTTGCACACATGTTATGTGGGTCAAATGATGATACCTTGCCAAGTTTCAACCTTTTCTGAGTTCAGTTGTAGTGCTTTCCAAATTCAAGGTCATTTAGCTCAAAATAAATCATTAAATGCATGAAAAATAGCAAATGAAGTCAGAAAGGGTTGACATTTTAGTGTGTGGCTTTGAATGGTGCATATGGAATGCAAAAAAAGTCTTGAGTTGAAATAAGTTTAGAAAAATGAAATGTCTTTGTAACAGATGAGTTTTCGTTTGAAACCCTTATACTTTGAAAGAGATGGTCCAGTTTGTACACGAAGTGCATCCAGTTTTTGCCGTAATCCTCTCAACTTTTGCACACATGTTATGTGGGTCAAATGATGATACCTTGCCAAGTTTCAACCTTTTCTGGGGGCATATGTCCTGGTTCCAGCCAAGAACCGGGACCAATGCACCTCGCTCCTGGCCCACAAGCATTAGTTTCGGTTTGTGGCTCGACCAGGGTCATTTAGCTCAAAATAAATCATTAAATGCATGAAAAAGAGCAAATGGTGGTGGCGACGCGGCAAACTTAAAACATTCAAAAACTTAACATCTCAAACCTAGAACATAAAAAAACTACTCCTCCTCGTCGTTGGAGAAATCGTCTTCGGTGTCGGAGCTGATGTCATCCTCCAGCGCTATCCAGCGGGGGTCACCGAGGGGCCAGTTGGCGGAGCCTCTCGTCAGTTCCTCCTCCGCCATCGCCTTGGCCGCCCGCCGCTCCTCCCACCATTCATGGCGCTCCTGTCGCCGCTCCGCGCTCTCGGCCGCCAGCCTCGTCCAGTGTTCCGCCTCCTCCGAGGCTTCACGGGGATGGCTCGCGTACCAATCCTGCACGGCACGCTGGTCCTGCTCCGAGGTGAGGCCGAGAACCGCTCGTCGACGATGGAGGCGGTGGTCCTCTTCAGTGAGGAGGAGCGGCGGATCTGCCATGTACTCCGCCTCTTCCAAGCTGCGACAGTGGCGGTTATTCATCTCCGCGCGCGGGCGACCGAGCCTCCACGCCGCAACGTCGTATGCGTGGGCGGCTAAATATGCATGCCAGAACCTGCCGAGACACACACGCTCGTTGTTGGCGCAAGTAATCACCGCCATGAATGTGTCGTCCGAGCGCTCGCGGACGCCGTGGTAGCTTGGTTGGCGGCGGCGAGCCGGCATGGTGGCGGTGGCGCGGAAGGGGAAAGAGTGCACGAGAAAAGAACTAGTGGCGACTGGCGTTGAGTGGAGTCCTCTTCCACGCGCTTTTAACCGTACACGATTTTTAATCCAACCAATCAGGAAGAAGCACACGGATCGCGTGTTTCTTTCAAGCGCTTGTGAGTCATTGTATCAGGCTTCTGAGCCGTTGGATCCAACCAATCAGGAAGAAGCACACGGATCGCGTGTTTCTTTCAAATGAAGTCAGAAAGGTCTTTAGCACCGGTTTCAACCACAAACCGGTACTTCAAGCGCTTTTTTTCTTTCAGCTCACCTCGACCAATCAGGAAGAAGCACACAGATCGCGTTTTTGTTTCAAGCGCTTTGCGATCGTTGGATCAGGCTTGTCAGCCGTTGGATCAGGCTTGTCGTTGCCTATATATAGCCCACCTCTCGGACATGTTCGACACTCATTTCATCGGCCGAATACAAATCATTCGGATTCGCCTGGTTGCGGTCTGACAATGCTTTTGATATGAGGGCACTCACGAGAGCCACACCGTCGGGCTGTAACCAGGCGAAACCGTGTGTTTTGTTGATCTTATATATATCTAGTTAGAAATCTTTCACTTCATCGACCAAATACAAACCATTCGGATTCGCCTGCATACGTTCGACGGTGCATTTGATATGCTTGCACTCTAGAGCCACCGTCGGGCTGTATGCAGGCGAAATCGTATGTTTTGTTTATCTTACATATATCTAGCTAGAAATCTTTCACTTCATATCGACCAAATACAAATCATTTAGATTCCCTGCATACGTCCGACGGTGCATTTGAGAGCCACTTTATTTGATTGAAAAAAAAAGTATAGCAATTTGAAAGCTCGTGATAATGCTAGAAGTAGTGCTCAGAAGAGTTTGTACAAGAGAAAAAAATTGAAAGCTATGATCACTGCAGGCTCAAAAGGCAGTTTCATTAATATTTCGCAAATGACTGCCTGGACGCACAATGATGGAATCTTTTAACAAGGCTCGTGATAATGCTGGAAGTAGTGCTCAGAAGATTTTGTCCAAGAGCAACAATTTGAAAGCTATGATCACTGCAGGCTCAAAAGGCAGTTTCATTAATATTTCGCAAATGACTGCCTGGAAGCACAATGATGGAATCTTTTAACAAGGCTCGTGATAATGCTGGAAGTAGTGCTCAGAAGAGTTTGACCAAGAGAAACAATTTGAAAGCTATGATCACTGCAGGCTCAAAAGACAGTTTCATTAATATTTTGCAAATGACTGCCTGGACGCACAATGATGGAATACCTGTTGAGAGGGCTACGACAAAAACTAAAATAAACAAGTATATCAATTTCATTATAGGATGTCAATGGAAGATTACTCCACATCCTGTACATCGTAAAGGAAAATTTCGGTTAGCCCTTGATTAGTGGGCAAATCTAGCTACTCTGCAGACAAGAGAGGTCCAGCTGAAATGCCCGTATTAGATTTCGCAATCTCATACGGGGTTTCACTGGACCCCGCCTCGTCGGCAAATCTAGCAAATCTTCCCACCAATCAAGGTTCAACCGAAATTTTCTCTACAGTATACAGGATATAGTTAAATCCCTCATGGACAACCTTTATTGAACTTGTTATGCTATAATAAGTCCACTCTAACCCGTGCTTATAAACCGGTCGAACTCCTCTTCGGTTAGCGAGGTGGTACTAAACTTAGTGAACCTTTAGAACCGGTTCTAGGTACCAACCGGTTCTACTACTGCTAGGTGGCCCGCATGCCTAAATGAAACCTTCCACCACATCTTTAGAACCGGTTGATAGTACAAACCGGTTCTAAAGGTGCGCTGGCATCCACCACTGGGCTTGGGGCCCACCACACGAACCGGTTCTAAAGCCCAGAGCCACGAACCGGTTCTATTGGGACAGTAGAACCGGTTCGTGTTCGAACCATGACCTTTGCTCATATCCAAAGGACTGTTTTGTACTAGTGTACAAAAGTGGGTATCATGCCCACTGCATCCAAATGAGGGTGTCATCGTACCTCTGCAAGTTCGCCATCAGCATGAGGGTCAGTAAATACCACCTCAGCAATATATATAGATCATAAAGTTTTGAAGCCCTAGATACATAAAATATACGTCATCAGCTTCATCTCCATCGCCATTGCCATGACCATCAAGGATCATGCACGCTGTCACCAGACCAGAGGCAGCACTATTAGTAGTGCTGGCCCAGCCAACTCCTGAGCTAGAGCACCTTGTGAGCCTCTGCTATGAAAGCAAAGTCAATAAACTAGATGTTTTTGAGCAGTAGTTGGCTCAGAGCACACACCAGGGCCTCCTTGCTGAAGCCATCTTGGCCCATGAGAGTGGTGTACAAGTCAGGGTGAACATCGATGGACCTGATCTCCCTTATGGCGGTTGCCACATCCTTCACGGTCTTAGTCATGTACCTAGAGTATAAGATCATCTTAAATGTGAAATATTGTATCAATTTATTTCTTATATTTGGTATATTGGCTACTACATTTTTAGATAGTATTCTCTCTCACCAATTGCACCTTTAGTTTTTTTTAACTCTGGATAAAAGACGACCTTGTGTAGGGGGGAAAGGTTGAAAATGATCAGAGAAGAGCAACAAAAAATTGTGATAATAGAGAGAAAAAGGAAACCGATTAATAGTAAGATCACTAAATGGTTTTCATGTATGCCTTATTTTCGAAATTTAGAAAATCCCATTTAAATGCCAGGAACAAGATCACACCAGCTAGAAGGAGAGAGGAACCTAAACCGACGGGGCATGCCATCCTCATGGACCTACGGACCACGACTTGGCACATCCAGCAACCCATATTCAAAGAAGGCCACTACCTCCTCGCCTGGATCGAAGGCGATGCACCATCACAAGATCGGAGGGATACTGCCGGAGGATGACCATATAGAAAGGGTCAGCGCATCCCGGACTAGCCACCAGAGGTGAGAAAAACACCGTCGTTGTACACATCCAGCACCGGAGAAGGGGAAGTTTCAGACAAGGATGAAGAGGGCCCACAAACCACAAGGCTCCCAAAGCGGTGTCTTCAAGAAGGGAACGACGCCGAGAGCGCTGCCGTCGCCCAACAAGGTTAGAGCTTTCGCCCGGGAGACCTAGGAGAAGAGGAAGTGGGGGGGGATATGCCATACAGACGCCTCCTAGAAGGGGAACGGTGCCCATGGGCGTTGCCAACCATTGCAGCCAAAGATTTTTCCCTGTTAGATCCTCGCTACCAGCAGCACCCCCTTGCCCACGGCGGCGAACAAGGCAGCACAACCCTGCCGCTAGAAAATCATGCACACAACATGGGAGGTAGTGAAGACTCTGGATCACGTGACACCAGCCGTTGAAGCAGCTACCCACCAACATCCTCGTTTGCCGAAATCTCACCATCCACGTGGCTAGTAATCCCAGCACCATCACCCGCACCAGCACACACCGCAGAGCCAGTGATGTCTCGCACCGTGGGAGGCAGAGGCCCTCCCGCCAGCATCCTTGGTAGCGCACTTCCCGGCGGCTACCTTAAGCAATAGCGAGGAAGGTTGGGGAGGAGGGAGCCCGGCTGTGCGCTAGGGTTGTCGCCCTCGAGTGGCCCAAGCGGGGCGGCACACGGAGGAGGGGGTGATCCCTTTGTCAAACCTGTACATACTCATTACAGAATTGTTAAATTTCGTATAACATTATTGCGATTTGTAAGCTGCGCAAAAATAACAAAATATCAGCCCATTTTGTTATACATATTTGTCTGTTTTATGCCATGCATGTATGAAAACATATTATCATAAAAATGTATAGGTATATGGTATATGTGTAATTGAGTATGCGTAATTTTCCATACTTTTAAATGTATATACACTGTACATACGAGCTCAGTGAAGCTCGTCCTGCATTGGCCTTTATGGCGTTCGGTAGCTGCCTATGCACTCAGGTCACGCACACATGCCTATATTAACCATGTCGACTTCTGCGTGTGTATGGTAACCAACACTTGAAGCGTACTGATAGGTGCTAGCAGAAAACGGTTGAAGAGCAAAGCATCAAACGAACATGCATAGTGACATGGATAATTCAATTCCATGACAATATCTGATGAGAGTAGGAGGCATTGGAAATTTCAATAGCAGAAGTATCCGTGTTTAAAGCGCCAAACACTTTCTCTTAGCCGCTGCTGCCATTGAACTCGACGCAATCCCGTTTCTTGCAACGACCTTGCAGCAATGTGTAGGCTCTATCAAAGCGATGCAATGCTGTAGCTTGCTTATGTGAACCTGTAACTTTGAAGAATATGGTAATTTGAACCAACGAGTTCAATTTGCTAGGCGGTTACTCTGAACACGGTACATCATTCTGGATACCAGCAGGTATTATGAATGTCGTTACTGAACAAAATGTAGATAAATGAGAGTAATTTCTGAAAAAGAAAAGCTCAATTTGTTGTCGCAACTGTGCTTATTTAGTTTTCTTTTTGTTGAGCTAGAGGTGGGTTTAGTTGGTTAACTTCCCTATGGTTCGGCCTATACCCACATTTTTTTTTCTTCCCGTCCTTCTGGTATCTTAACATCTTGGGACAGGATCAATATACATCGGATGGATCGCGAAGCGTCCAGTCCTAAGTCTAATACTAGAACGTTTGTCAATTAACTGTTATAAAAATATTTTTATCTTATGTAATGTTTTTTTACTTTTGGTTAGCCATTTTATGTGCTCCCTCCATTCTAAATTAGCTGACTTCATTTGTTCACAACTGATTTCCACATGAGAACAAATGGAAATTATCTAATTTAAAACGGAGGAAGTTTTCTTTGTGGGTACCCATTTTATGTATTTGAAATTATGTGATATGTACTTCTTCCAATTCGCAATTATAATATGTTTTAACTTATTTCTAAATTGAATATATGCAGGCTCGTCTTCATATGTTTGTTCATTCATTTCAATATGTATGTAATACATATTAAAATATTCAAAACTAAAACTTATAATACTCATGAACGGATGAAATAGTTGTTCCTTATAGTTTGAATAATAATTAATTATTAACATTTGTGGTTAAGTATATTTTTTCTTGTGAGAACTATCGAAGTTCAAGTATGAAAGTATTTTTATCTGTGATTTTTTATTAGGTATGGAATACTATTAGGCTGCGATGAGCCAGCCGGCCGGAAAGGTGGAGGGTGGTCTCCAGCTCCAACACCGGTCGTCGCTCCCCTTGCACATCTATAAGTGCAAGGACTAAATGGAGCGTGACCGGGTCAGGAAGGCTTGGTGGAGGAGCGCCGTTGATGCAGATGACTGGTGTACCTCCCTGGATATAAACTGCACTGAAGCTTCTTCGCCGATGGGAGCTCCGGGCTAGCGAAAAGCAAGGACAACCCATTCGGTCGTCGGCAAAGTTTTAGACCGGGTTAAACTCATGTATTTCGTTCAATTTGTATGAAATACGTTCAACTTATGAAAATTATATCTGAATCTGAATGAAATCCGCCTGAGTTTATCTTAATTTGGCATATTTTTGTTGGAATGTTAGTGAACGGATGCGGGAAAGTTTAGATGACCTACTTCCGCATCAGTGTCCGCGAATCGATTTGGACCGATCCGCGGGTTAGGTTGGAGATGCCACAAGATCACTAAATGGGCGTTTGGTAGGATTGTGGTGAAGTTTCATAGGATGGGCTTCATGGAGCCCTTATTTCCAAAATTCGGAACACATTTAGAAGTAAAAGAAAAAAAAAATTCTGTGAAAACTTGTACATATTCATTACTGATTTTTATTTAACAAATTGTTATTTGTAAGCTACTCGGAAAAACTAATGTCGACCAAATAATGAAAAATAACAACCCATTTTGATATAATTTTTCCTTTGTTGTATGCCACATATGGAAACATATTATTAGAAAAATTTACAGGATCATACTTTATATGAGTATGCATAATTTTGTGCTATTTTCCCCATTGTATTTGAAATTTTGAATACAAGTTCCATGGAACCCGTCCTTCATTGGCCTTTATCGCCGTTGGGTAGCCATTGTCCACTCACGTACACGTGACTATATATATGTCTCTAAACCTACAAAAACCATGTCGGCTTCTGCATATGTGTAGGGTAAGCAACACTGAAAGTGTACTGCTAGGTGCTAGCAAACAAGGTTGAAGAGCAAAGCATGAAAGGGGTGGGCAGAGTGATATCGACAATTCAATTCCACTAGAAGATCTGATGGGAGTAGGAGGCATTAGGAATTGGACTAGCACGAGTACTATTGATAAAAGTGTAATCCACTTTCTCTTAGCCACTGCTGCCACCGCATTCAAGGCGTTCGTGTCGCTTGCCACGACAAGGCAGTAGTGTTTAGGCTCAATGAAGGTGAGGACAGGCTCTCGCTCGGTTATAGCAACCCGTAGCACAGGAACAGAAGGTAATCTGCGTCAGCTAGTTTATTTTGCTAGTCCTGAACTCTGACCATCATACATAACTCAGGCTACCGGTCGTCGTGGATGAACGAAATGTGAACAAAAGAGAGTTCTTTGCAAGAATAAAAAATATTCAATTTGTTGCCGTAACTCTCCTCTTTTTAGTTCGTTTTTTGTTGTCGAGCTCGACGTGGATTTAGTTGGTTGGCCTGCGTACGGCGCAGATTCTCTAACTTGCTTATAGCAAGTCAGAGGCGGCCTTGTGGCGCACAGATGCCGTCCATCCCAGATCGCTTGGTCCCTGCTGTTTCCTCCTTCCCTCACACAACGCAGTCCAGTCAGGCCAGCCCACATAAGTGATACGAGAGGCCCATTCGGGAGCAAACGAGCCCAGCTCGGAGCGACAAGTGCATCCAATGGCGCAAAGGGCAAAAGAGAACCATGTTCTCGTAGATTATTAATTTGCAGTGAGATAAAGCGTGATCAGGTCTGAATCATAAGTGCAGTCAGATACACATATTTGAACAGAATTCGTACTAATATAGTGCATATTTAGTCCTCAAGCTTTTATATGCATATACTATACAAACTTTCAAGCTAAATGCAAATATATTGCATGAACTGTGGAGAATTGATCCGAATGGATTAAATAAGAAAATAATACAAAATATGTGTTGAGGCTGTACTAATTCGGAAACTTGATAACTGAACAAAATGTGTGAGTTTAGTAAAGAGTGTATTTCAAATCTACTAAAAAGTAAAGACTGTATTTCATACCCTTAAACTCTTCAAGCTGTCTAACTTCTTACTGTAAACGGAAATAGAAGAAAATATGACAAACCAAAGGAATTTGACAAACTCACTTTTGCTTCGAGTCAGTTCTCTGAACCATAGTGTGTTTGCAACAGGTTTGAAACTCCACAAAGAAACTACATTATACTTAATAAATAGGAAATTTTAATTTTAGTATCTTTATGAAAATAGCTGAAAGAGGATATCATGACAATGGACGTCATTCTCGTTTTGAGCTAAAACAACACGGTTGATTCTTAAGTTCTTACAAAGAAATAGTATGGACCTAGCAGAAAAACAGAAACGGAAATATTTAACTGGGACACTGCATTTTAGGTATGACCAACATTATACAAAATCATATATATCACAAATTTTAGAGAAAAACTTTCACCACACTGGTACTGGCGGATATTATGCATGATCATCCTCTCCTAATAATCTAACAGTGCACTGGATCAAAGATGTCCCCACATTTGAAATGCTTCATGAAATTAAGAATCGAGGATTTCCATGTCAGAACTGGAGCTCCTGGGATATGATTGCTGGTGGAAAAAGGCCATGAAGGTAGTGTGTCTCCGTTCTCCTTCTCTGTGAAGGCAAGTCCCTTGTTGTAGCGTGGATCCCTCAACAAATTGTAACCGCTGCCACACACCAAAGAAGTCAGAATTCTGTGTGAGCATATATTGCCACTAATTTACCTTTCCCTAGGGTGATCATGCATTTCCATTGGTAAAAATGACTCAAATTCTGAGATGACAATTTTGTGATTATGCGAAGTACTATTATATATTGCCACTAATTTACCTTTCCCTAGGGTGATCATGCATTTCCATTGGTAAAAATGACTCAAATTCTGAGATGACAATTTTGTGATTATGCGAAGTACTATTATATATTGCCACTAATTTACCTTTCCCTAGGGTGATCATGCATTTCCATTGGTAAAAATGACTCAAATTCTGAGATGACAATTTTGTGATTATGCGAAGTACTATTATCTAGTGTCAACTACCACATACCTTAAGACGAAATCAGTTTTAGACCTCGGGGATACAAAATTGAAACATATCAAAGGTTCGTATGAAAACAGAAAGCGTCATGATTTTAAAAAAAAATTGTTGCCACTTGTCGGCAGTTAAATACACTTTCCTTAGAAGAACAAATCACATTATCTTTTTTCTTTTTGTTCAAAAGAAAAACTTTTTTTCACAATAGAAAATAGAGGGAAAATCCAAAAGGTAAAAGAGAAACCAGTTTATAGTTCAATGAAAAATGAGTTTTTTTGGAATAGAAAAGGGCAAGAACACTAATTGGGCATAGCCCCTAAAAACCATGATGTACTTTTAGAGCTCAGTACCAAAGATGCAAGTTTATGAGCAAGCATTTTTTTTCCCTTTGGTGCAATAAAAAAAAACTTGCAAAAGGAGGGCAAAACAAAAAACTAAATGAAACACAGGGATAGATAACTGTCCAAACGCAGCCTGTCTAATAATCGTTTGGGTTACAGACGGAATCAAGGGAATTTTTCAAAAAGGCATTGTGACACAACTAATAGAAATAACTAAAATATATAGAGGAACTGCAGCACTTATCAATAAATATATGGTCTAAAAGGGAGCATTAAGCCATTTTTTTATTTGAAGAGACCATGCAGATGCACGCTCGTAAATATACGATAAGAGTTCAACTGTAAGAAGCTTAGTAAATCATTTAGGGCATGTACCATTGATCTGGATAGTACCAAATTTGCAAGAACATGTAATACCTAACATGAACAAATAAAAAATAGAGGGAATGATAAATCACTAACTAAACTCCTAAAGATTCTATAAAATGAAAATTGAACTCCAGACTATAGCACCAAGTATTTTGATTTGATTCAAACAAAACATGGGGCCAACCTACACACAACAGTTTTAATTAAAATATTCATTAGCAACCACAAGTCATACAAATTATCAAGACATAAGGTCAACCCTGCTTACCTCAATAACCATGAGCAGTTAACACCTTTAATGTTCTTATTATGTAGTTCTCCTATCAAAGTATGCAACCTTGAGCTGATCCAAGGTAAACCATTTCCATCAAACAAGCAACAAATGTAATACATTTGTCATACCTCAAAAAAGAGGAAGCTGGAGCAGCTCCTCAGTTCGACAAGCTCGTTCAGGGCGCTGCCCTTGCTCTCCTTGGACTCAACTTGTTATCCTTCTTGGCGTGCGGCAGCAGCGACACCACGTTCTGCATCAGATGCCGGTACCTACGCACACAACAAACCAATCCACTAAACATTTACACCCCCCAGAAAAGCATCGGTCCAACAACCTACACCACAGAACTGCGAGCAGAAAAGGCAACACGCTCACCTGTAAATGTTGCGGCAGGAGCATGTAATGAGCACCTTCTCCTTGTTCCGGAAGAACGAACCGACATCCTTAGAAACATGCTCGGCGACCAAGTCAGGTTGGTCCTTGAACACGAAGAGAGTGCGTTCTGGCCGCTGCGGCGCAGAGTTATCGGGCTTCTCAACGGTAGCAGCGGCGGGAACATCAGAGCTGTGCTTCCTCTTCTTCTCCATGGAATGGGACGCTTCAACACTTGAGGGCTAAAAAATCCACGTAAACAGTGACACTAATTATTATAACAGAATAACAAGAGGCACAAATGTTGGCATCACAGATCATCACATATCAAGAATTCAGATTAATATAGACCCCAATGAAGTAACCATGGATTTAACACAAAACAGAGAACATTTGCATGCAAGAGATGAATTCTTGTGGTATCCTAATTAATTGTCATGAGACCAACATGTTATGAGTTGATGCGTTGGAAAGAATAGTGACAAGAGAAGTTGCCGTTACTTAGTTGTACAAGGAAAGGAGTATGATCAATGCGACTAACACGAATCCAATTATGCTATGTGATCCAGGAATTCATGGTTGGATATCTACTGAAACCTTAAACAGTTTTGACATTGTCAGAATTTTGAAACTGGAAGCATGGAAAGCAGAATGGATGTATCCATGGGAACAATCTATCTAATTTATTGGTGTCCGTGGAATTGGCTTATGCTGCTGTAGGTGTGCGGCTTCTATTCTCCTTTTCCCTTCTATATTCATGCCCCAAATGACTCCCTTGCAAAATCGAACTCCAGACTACTGAATTTAGAAGAAAAGAAAGAACCTCGGCTGGTACGGTATGTAAATGATTTTTTCCAGAGCTAGAAGAGCTTCGTTGCCCCGAATTAGGAACGACCAGATCTAGACATATTTCCATTGGAGGTCCTACCCAAGTATTGTTTCGACACAGTCAGTTGAGCTATCAAGAAAAAATACCTCTGAACTGGACAACAGCAGTTGCTTGTAAAGTGGTGTCCAGATCAATCAACAACGCACGGAAAAACTTCAATCTATGAATAACTTGGTCATACATGTATCAAAAATTAAAAGTGGAAAGAATAAAATTAGAAGGAAGGGGAGCTAAATTAGGGAGGGGGGCTCACATTGGGAGATGCAACCAGAGTAAAGGAGGCTGGAGGGGAGTTTGGTTGGGCCAAGCCGCCTCCCTGGATGGCATTCGCTCCCCTTCTCCTTCTCTGGTGCTGTACAGGGAGCAGGAGAGAGGCACGTGAGGCGGGGCAGGAAGAAGAAATGGAGAGAAGAGAGAGAGAGAGGAAGAAGGGCGACGAGGTACCAGCAGTGGTGTCACGGTGTGGTGGCTGGTCCGGCGGCCGAAGCTCCGGGCGGCGCGAAGGAAAAGCTCGAGGCGGTCGTCGGGAACACAGAGGTGAAGGTGGAGGCAGAGGAAGCCCCGGACCCGGTCTGGACTCCACCAGCAGGAGCTGCATCTCGTGCAAGACGTGAACCACGAAAAAAATCCTGCGAGGGAGACGACATCGACGGGATCCTCCGTCCTCGCCTACGCGGACGACGCCGAGACCATGTCCAGCTGGCCAGACCCCCGCTCTGTCGCGGATCGACAGCTCCCCGTTGACGAGCCTCACGAACGACCCTGTCATTATCTCATCCCCACCGCTCCACCGCCGGACTGACGGCTCCCCGCCGTCGAGCATCACGGACAAACTGGTCCTTATCTAGTCCTCACCCTCGTCGCACCGTGCTGTCGGGGATGGACAGGGAAGAGGCGGGACGGAGGAAGGAGAATGGTGGTGCTGGTAGATTGGGAGAGGAGAGGAAGCGGCGGCAAGGATGGGAGGGGATTGGGCGAACGTGTTTAATGCAGACTGCAGGCGCACCCGCGGAACGGTTTCCGAGGCCCACGTCAATCACAGCGCCTCTCCCGTTTTCACCGCGAACACATAGAGACCACCCGAACGAGGCCCACAAGTCATCGACCTTAATCAAAGATTTATCGTGGTACTGATTAACTTACGGTGGATTAGGGAGCCAGCTGTTCACTAGCCAAAGCTGCGGACCAGATTGATTAGAATGCTCAAAACTTACGAGGAGCTGGGTAGGCTAGGATGATTTATAGGAGGAATGTAAACAGCAGAACAGATACAGATTAGACAAAAAACTGTACAAATACTCTGTTTTCAACCAGAATACAAACAGTAATAATGATACAAATAACCAGAATAACCTTCAACAAAATACAGTACTAGAAGCTGCAGGTTCTACACAAAAGAGCACCATTTTGCAGTGTTTTTCACAAATTTCTTCAAGCCGAACATATTCAGGCCAAAAGAAGAAGATGGACTATCTTGGGGCTGCAGCCCCTGAAATAGGAACCTAAAAAAGATCTTCAAAAGACATATCATCAATTCCATTAGGAACCTGCAAAGAAAGAGGAACAAAATTAAACATTGGAATACAAGAGTAGTTTAGAGAAGATACAACAACATTTAAAGTACCGTTAGCAAGTCTGTGTAGCTCCTGAATGCATTGCTAGCATTATTAGCATTTTCAGTTGTTGCTTGAGTTTCTCCACCAACATGATTCTCTTTCTCTTGCTGCTGCACAAAGGAACCCAACACATTTATATATGATGTAGTAATAAATAAGTAAACTAAATTGCAAGAATTTTCAGCAACATACGCTAGATTCCTTTGGGTCTATCTTTTTATACTTGCGTGTCTTGTCGAACCAAGTTTTATGTCTTTTTGAACTTTTCGGTTGAACCTCTTTTTTCTTGAGGCGTGCAGAACTAAGCAAAACCCTCATCTTGTTGAACATTAGGCTACACATTAGAGGACTCACTCAAAATACTTCTAGATATCCTCATATTTTCCCGTACTTGCTTGGCAAGGATGTCCAATGCATTGTCCACCAACAAGCTACATTCCGGATCACTTGCGGCTTCACTTGCAAAATCATGAAATTTGTGAGAAATAAACTTGTACCGCAACATAGCATCAAATTTTGGATCTACAATTATATCCCTTCCTTTGGTATCTTGTATAGTTCCAGATTTTGCTTCTCGGGTCCATCTCTTTAAAAGATAATGGTTTGGCAATAATAACTTGATATTCATCAAGTGAAGAACTTTCAAAGCATGCCCACACAATACTCCGGTCCTTTTAAACTGAAAACAGCTACAAGAAGCCGTTCACTCCAAAGGATCACCGACAACTATGCGCTCTAGTTCGGAACTCAAATCACCATCAGCCCTCACAATTGTAACAGCATATGCATTATCTCCATCCAATGCTTTACTACATGCAGCCATGGATCTTCTATATTCAGATTGGAATGCTTCAAATATGGCGGGTGTGTAAAGTTTGCCTGTTTGCAACAACATAGGAGTCTCCATCCTTATTCTTGGCAGTTTTTTAGTAGCTTCAAATTCTGCATCTAGCTCCTTGTTTCTTTTTCCTTGCACAGCCCTTTCAAAATGTTTTAAGAAGCGAATGATGTCAAAATCTGATTTGAGATGTTTTTTCAAATCACTATTGAAACTCTCACTTAATTGTGTGCTTCTCATTCCCAATGTGAAAACATCCCTCATGTAACATTCAACCCACTTTTCTTTTAACTTGTAGATGCTATCTAGCCATGATGCCTTCTTCTTATACACCTTATTTCTCATGATGTCAAATGCTTCTTCAAAGGCTGCCTTGTCCTCAATATTATACATACAAGCGCTGAAATCTAAGAGGATATGAGGTTCTTCATCTTCCTCTTTTTTTGATTCTTCAACTTTGCTATTGCACAAGTGCTTGACGGCATTTTGCATGATGTGGTAGGTGCACAAGCCATGCCATGCTTCGGCGAAAACATCCCCAACAGCCAATCCCATTGTCGTGTCTTGACCGGTAAATATAGCTCTAGGTTGCTTTCTGTTGTTTGCTGCTAGAAAAGCCTGAAATAACCATTTGAAAGAGCCACGTGTTTCATCAAACAAAAGAGCAGCACCAAAGATAACGGTCTCTCTAAAATGATTGAATCCAACGAAAACACCAAAAGACCTATATTCTTTATTTGTGCCAAAAGTAGTGTCAAAGGCGATAACATCTCCAAAGTGTGCATAATCAATGCACATCTTTGCATCAGCCCAGAATATAGTACTTATTTTTTCTTCAGAATCCAATTGTAAAGTATATTGGAAAGACGGATTCTCGGCGATCTTTTCTTGGAAATACTTCAACATGCTTCCCGCCTGACCATATGCTAACTCTCTTTGACGCCTGCTCTGCAAGTGATTTTTGTGATCACGAGGCGTGTAGCTGAGATTCATTGGTCCTCCAACAAGGCGACTAGCCAAGTCATGTGCATGTCTTGGCCTAATTCCAGAGTCATTGGCAGCCTCAATTTCAATGGCTTGCAATTCTGAAATCCTCCTTTGTGATGACATCAAATGGAAAGTTTGTGGCAAGTAAACACCATGATTGTGAACAAGCATTACCTCCACCACTTCATAATGTCCTGCCACTCGATCTAATGAAAGACACATATGGACATCACAATCTGTTCTTGTTTCAGCTCTAGGGTTCTTTGTGAGATGATCCCTCTTGTCTTGTATTCGACGACCCTCTTTCGCACACACATATCTACATGAAGTTACCACTCCATCAATTTTACTTTTCCAGCTAGACCTTTTCCTGACCTCAAAACCTGCCCGGCCTCCATAGTTAACCCAAAATGACTATGCCTCATCCAAGTCTTTGAATTTCTGACCAACTTGAGGTAAGGAAGTAGGAATCACATTCTCCCTACAACAAAATAAGACATACTTATTGCTACAAATCTGGACGCAAGCAAAAAAGTTTCGAGTGTGAGCCTAACTTACATGTTGTGCTGTGTCCTCGATCGATCAATCGCAAGACAGAGGACGGACTCTGATCGAGCAGCGAAGCCGTCGCCGCGCCTGCAGCCTCGGCCTCCTCCGCGCGTGCAGCCCCGCCTGCAGCCTCGCCGCGCTGCAGCTCCGCCAAATCCCGTCGCCCCGCCAAAACGCGTCCCCACGCCTGCATGCCCCGCCAAAACGCTCCTTTTCCCTCCTACTTTCCCGTGCTGGGCTTGGCTATTGAGCGTTGAGTGAGGGGGAGGCAGAGCAGGGGACACACGATGGAAAAAGGACGGCATCCGTGCGCCACAAGACCGCCTCTAACTTGCTATAAGCAAGTTAGAGAATCTGCACCAGCCTGCGTAAGCGGACCTTTCTGACCTTTTCTTGTGAGATCTCTGTAATAATTAATTAACTTGTGCTGTCAAGAAATATTTTTTCTTGTGAGATCTGTCTAATTCAACTGGGATTATTTATTAGGTATGAGATTCTACCATTCATTATTATTTAGTGAAATTGAAAAATCTAACATATGCATTGGTATGGTTGTGTAAACCCAGAGTATGCGATCAGCTCAAATGGGATATACTGTATCAAATTGTTTCTTAATTTTCTTATGTTATTCAGTAGATATTTAATAATTTAGATAGTATTCTCTCTCACCAATCCCATCTTTAGGTTTTCTGTGTATGATTAATGGCCTTGTGCAGGGGGGAAGGTTGAAAATACTGAGAGCAGAGCAACAAAAAGCCGTGACAAGATAAAAAAAATTTGGAACCCCACTTTTAGTAAGATCACTAAATAGGCCTTCGGTAGCCACTTATTCACTCACGTCATGTACACATGCCTATAAAAATCATCTCAACTTCTACGTGTGTATGCTGACCAACACTAAACGTGTACTGCTAGATGTAAAATATTGGAGAGGAAAGCATCAAACGAGCATGCAGAGTGACATCGACAATTCAATTCCACTCTCCAATATTCTTATGGGAGTAGGAGGCATTAGAAATTTGAGTAGCAGAAATCCCAGGGTTCAAAAGGTCAAAAAACTTTCTCTTAGCTTCTGCTGCCATCGAACTCGACGCATTTCCTTTGCCTGCCGTTACCTGGCGTTAGAGTGTAGACTCCATCAAGGCGAGGCCAGGGGTTTGACTTCAGAGATTAGACTCCATGACATGGATTCAGAGTTTAGACTTCAGAGTAGCTCGCTCATGCCAGCCCGTAACTTCAGAGCGCAATGTGATCTGAACCAATGAGTTCAATTTCCTAGGTCGGCACTCTGAATGACCGGGTACATCTTTTGGGATACCATCAGGTATTGGATGTCGTTGTTGGAAACAATGTGAGTAAAAGAGAAATTTCTTTGAAAAAGAAAAGTTCAATTTGTTGCGGTAACTCTGCTCGTTTAGCTTTTTTGTTGAGGTTAACGTGGGTTAAGTACATTGGCAACTGTAAGGTTTAGCCTATACCCCAGCTGACCTGATTTTGATTCCTCCAATACGCATTTCCTTTTCTCATCCCACATTTCTGGTTTCTTGCGAGAACCAATGAGCAACGGTTCGAGACGGGATAAATAGACATCTGATGGACCACGAAGCATTCAACCATAAGGTTACAACCAGAACGTTCATCAAATAACTTTTTTCTAATTTTTTCTTCTGTAAATGTCTTTTACTTTTTCTTACCCATTTATGTTTTTTCAAATTAGGTGTAACATGTAGTTTCTTCATTCACAATTATCAGATGGTTTTAATTTATTATTAATCCGGATATATGTAGAGGCGTCTTAATTTTTTTGTTAATTCATTTTAGTCTATATGTTTTTTTTCTCGAAAAGGAGGATAATCCCCGGTCTCTGTATGTAGTCCATATTGAAATATATCCAAAACATCTGATGCTCATGGGCGGATGAAATAGTTGTTGTTTATAGTTCGAATAGTAATTAATTATTATAACATGTATGGTTAAGATTTCTTTCATGTAATATTTCTGTAAGTGCAAGTATAATAATTTTCATCTTTGATTTTTTATTAGGTATGAAATGTTATTAGGTACAATTATAAAATTCTAACCAATGCATTTGGTTTAAGTATGGTCATGTAGACATAGTGTATGCAATCAACTTAAATGGGATATATTGTATCAATTTTTTTCTTAAATTTTATATAATAATCAGTAAATATTTTGATAGTATTTCCTCTCATCAATCCCATCTTTGGGGATTTATAGGGATATAAATGGCCTTGTGCAGAGGAAATGGACGGAAATGTTCATAGCAGAGCAACAAAAAGACATGAAAAGATAAATAGAAGACAAGAAATTCATAGTGTCCGTGTTTGGTAACTTGCATCCTCCTCAACCTAGCCGAGAAAAAAAATCCATATTTGCATTATTTTTCTACTTCCTTGTACATGTGGCTCAACTAGATTTGGTTGAGTAAATACAGGATAACAACCATGTTGTGCACATAGTTTGGTAATCTGCACATTCTTCAACCTAGCCGAGAAGAAACGCACACAAGGTGCCTGGTTACACGCATGTTCTAAGTAGATGTAGAATGTGTGGTGTTTGGTTAATTGCAACACATCTGGTCTGGTAATCTTTTGTTGAAGTGATGAGGTTACCTGCGTATACACAAGCACAAGATAACTTTCTAAGGTAAATCGAAAATCCATAGTCTTAATGCACATTGAGAGGCAGTTAAACGACCAGTGACAACAAAGTCTTTAGGTGAAGAGATAACTTTCTAAGGTACATAGATAACTTCCCATGCATCCATGGCAAATGCCTCCTCATGCCTCTTGCACTTGGTTACCACCTCGATGCCCTCGTCATTGAAGACATCACCATCATAATGTTGCAAGTTTCCAACTTTAAGATGACGAGGTATCCGATCATGATCTGCTGAACAATGTGAAGGTGGCCCAAACATTATCAAGGGTGATCCTACTATTGTTCGTTAAAACCGTCACCCTCCAAGTCCAATCGATGTTTGTCCTCAGCATGAATTCCTCTGGAACGATGGTCAAGTGATGGATGAACAAGCTGGGTAACGGAAAGTACTTCAGCTTAAGTTCAAGGAGAAATTGTTGCATAAGTGGATTGGCCAGGACTCAGTATCTAAATGGTTGTAGTTCTTAAGTCTGTCGGGGGAGTTGTCGTCCTCCACCATTGCCTTTCCCTTCTTGTTGACCAGAACCTCCTCTTCTTTGGCGGATTTCCCTGAAGCGGCCTGGTCGATCTGAATACATGAACATAAAGTAAATGTACACATATGAATAGAAAGTCATTGCATTCATTCACCTGACGCACCTAAATCATTTGTGGCCTCTCAGAGCCCCTAGTTATGTACCACATTACCTCATGCACTACTGGCACCATCAATCTAACCGAGGAGGAGGAAGAGATGGTGGATTCTAACAAGCCACAAGGGTACCGCCGCACCGAGCACCTCAAGGCAACCATTCGAACCACTCAAATCCCTAATTAGATATGCCCAAATCGAATGCATCGCTTGTTGGCCGTCAAATTTGAATGAAAGTAAGCTTCATTTATCCCTTTGTGAAAACCGTACTCACTTCCGTTTGAACCACTCAAATCCCTTATTGGATATGCCCAAATTGAATCCAAGGGCTAGATGTTTAATGCATAATGAGTAAATAAAATATGGGCATGTAATAAATCGATTCCATTATGGGAAGAGGGCCTACTATCATTGACGATTGCCTGCCAGTGAGGTGATGAAGTGTGACGCCCCCAAAAATCAACCCGTGTACAGTAATCATACACGCAAGGTACACGATCAAAATCAGGGACTCACGGTGAGATATCACAACACAACTCTACAAATAAAATAATACAAGATGTTTAATACAAGCCAGGGGCCACGAGGGCTCGAATACAACAGCTCGAGAGCTCAAATTAACGGAAGCAATAGTATCTGAGTACAGACACAAGGGTACAAGGTTGCCTTAAGAAGGCTAGCACAAAATCAACACTCGATCGAAAAGGCGAGGCCTCCTGCCTGGGAACCTCCAAACTACTCCTGGTCAAAGGGGAACTCGACGTCGTAGAAGGCATCGGGGATCTCCTGCTCCTGGACTCCAAGGATCCAACGTCGACTGCAACGGCCGATCAGGAAAAAAAATAAAGGGGGAAAATAAAGTAGGTGAGTATCTAGCATACCCGCGAGTGTTACGTCCGCTACTAAGCATTATGCATTGTATCAACGGAAATAAGAGGCTGTATATGGTGGACTGAAAGACAGAAATCCAGAGCAAGGGTAAGAAGCTAGGCCTAATGAAGACTAGCATCTTCCGACGATGTCTTGCAGCATGAGGTAAGAATCAGCCAACAGTTTATATAAAGCATAAATTAACAATGAAGCAGAAGTTGCTGCAACATTGTATAATAATAAGTTGTAATGCTTAACAATGACTCCGAGTTCCCTCCTCGACATCCCCGCAAGGAAGAAAACCCGGAACCATACAGTTTAATAATAATAGTTTCTAGTGGTAAGATCCAGCTTCAGCATAAAGCGTCCTGTTACTGTGGACACGGCTATTCGAATAGATTAATTTTCCCTGCAGGGGTGCACTTGTGTTACGCTACACGCACGGATCTCCAGGGTGGCGGGAACCTTGTTAGGGAACGCTCCACCGAGGCTATCCGACACTTCATAGCCCATCTTTCAAACTCAACAGAGAGGCCATCCGCCGGTCTAAATCCTAAGTACGCTGAGCCTTGGACCCCAACCCGAACGTACTCCTGCACGGTGCGTGGCTGGCCGGTGAAGTTAAAGCAAATCCAAATAAGACACCACCGCGCGAGCAAATAAGACAACACCACTTTCCGGCGCAGGCCGCGGTACTGCTGACGTCTGAAGAGTCCTCGGACGACACTACGAAGCAGAGGAGCCCATAACTCGTAATTCCCACGGGTAGGTAGTGCGTACATGGAATATAGCCAACTCAAGACATCCACTGAACCATTTAGCATTTTAATTAACCTGCGTGACAACCGTTATCGTTGCCTCGACTTAACTGACCCGCGGACAACGACAGCAGCCAGGACCACCAGTACATCGGTGCCTGCCCCGTCGTCCCACTAAGTCACTGCGGTTACCAACAAGGTGAACCGTCTCCTTACCTTGTCTCGCGTGTGCTCCCGGAGGAGCTCGACTTTCGTAGTTTGGTAACTCTCGCGGCCAACGATCATGGGCCAAGCACACCGGTACACTGGTCGTGCCCTCCTTGTCGTTCCGTCGCAATACCTCTCGCGGGCACCGTTGGGTCGCCCGACTTCTTACCTTTGAGGACACCAGGTTGTTCGAGTTCCTACCATTAAGTGAAACCAGGAGAAATCACCCTCGATGGCACACTTAAAAAGGTTTGACAGAGACATCAGCGGAATGAACTAAAGAGGTAAACCTCGTATCATCCCGGTGATGCTACGCTACTGAGCCGACGAGAGTGAAATATGAGTCCATTCCACTCGTAAGCCAAGCCCGAAGCGACTCGGAAGAGTCTCGCCGTTGTAGGTTCCCTAGGGCGTCTGCATTGATCCGTAGCTGTTGCAGTTATAATAATTGTAATCCGCGTTCACTCCCCAGAGTGATCACAACCCGCTATTCTAAACCTAGCTAACAATGCGTAGGGTTTACTGCTGAATAATGCATAAGTAATAATAGGCAGCATAGGAGTAAAGGAAGGTACATCAAGGGGCGAAAAAAAAACAGGCTATGCAATTGAATAGGATTGTAATCGTAGCAGCAGCAGTAACAATGCCTAGTGTAAGAAATGTACGGAAAGATAGGCGATATCTGGGGAAGAGAATGGCTCTGCTTGCCTGTAAGCTCGACGGTAGAGGTACGGTCGTCGACGAAGTAGTCGTACTCAGCAGCGGTGTAGTCGACGGCAGCAGCGGGGTCTACCGGAGATTAAGGGGGGGGAGAAACAGTAAATACACAGCAAGCATATACAAACAGATGCATGACATGAAAGATGAAATGTTAGCGGTGTTCTAACGCAGTGGAATGCACGTTGCTCGGAACGGAAATTCATCTGGGGATGAACTACCGGCTCCGGGTGATTACCGGACAAGGTGTCCGGAGGGGGGGAGATATCATGCCGGAGGTGTCGTGTACATCCGACACATGTGTGGGTGGTGTATCCGGGTTAGTTGAAACAGTCCGAACAACTTTCGTGTTCAGAATAAATTCATCCGGGTACTTTAGCAGTACCGGACAATTTATCGGACAGTCGGTCCGAAGGGGGACGGTTCGATGTTCGTTGTGTTAAACGGGTGTGGTTGACAGACGGATATCATATTCATATCCGTTGTATTTTTGTGATCAATTTTGATATACAAATTATTTTCATCGGAGTTACGGTTTAAAAGATATTGAATTTCTAATATTTAAATCATTTAAATCAATTTTCTGAATTTCTTTTATTATTAAAATCCAACCTTATCCAGAACCTTATCCACAACAGTGCTGACAGGGTGGACCCACATGTCATACACAGAGGCACTTAACTCATTTTATTTAAATCAAAAATATCAGAGGGCCCACATGTCATAGTCAGTACATTTACTAAATATCTGATTAAATAGTTAATTAACTGGGTAGGGCCACATGTAAGTCACATGGACATTTTATTAGCAGCAATAATTTAATCACTGGCCCTAGGCCCACTTGTAAGTGACTTAAGGGGGTATCTTCTCTTTAATTAGCAGGGGGGGTTATTATGAATGGGGATTAGCCCCGTAACCAACACTGGGGGCGTGCCCACCGGCGACCAGGGGCACGCCGGAGAGGTCTGCTCCGGCGAGGGGGTAACCACGGCGGGCGGCGGCCAGCGCTGTGAGGGGGGGGGGGGTCGCGCGGCGAGGCCTGCGCGAGGAGCGCGAAAGGGTACACGGCCATGGGTAAGGGAGCGCAAGCTCACGGGGGCTCCGGCGAGGGAGGGCGTCTACGGCGAAGCTCCGGCGGAGGGGAGCGGGGGAATCGAGGGCGGGGCTCATAGAGATTGTAGGGGAGAGGTCAGGGAAGCCGGAGCACTTCGGCGCGACGCCCATCCGGCGAGGTCGTCGTCGGTTCGACGGGAAGAAGCTCTAGTGCCCGCGGACAGAGTCGAGGTCGAAGCCGTCGTCGTGAAGGCGTAGGGGTCCAGCTCGGGGTCGGAGAGGGTGTAGAGGACGTCGGCGATCCCGCCTGGCACGGTGAGACGGCGAGGAGGGTACGGTGGCCACGGCTTTGCCAAGGGCCGGCCATGGCGGGCTCGGGTGAGGTAGGGGGAGCACGCAGAGGAGAGAGGGGGAAATAACTGGGCTGGGAGGAGGAGGGGGAGATGAGGGCGAGGGGGATGAGCCCTCGGCCTTATCCAGAGGGGAAGGGGGAGCAGGTGGGAGTGGGGGCGAGGGAGCAGGTGGAGGGGCCATGGCGGCATGGCCTCTGTCCATGGCTACAGCGGGGGCGATGGGGCAGGGGGGTTGGTGGGAGGGAGTGTCGGTGGGAGGAGGCAGGGGAGGGGAGAGAGGAGAAGTTGGGCTGGGCCTGGGTGGGGAGGAGAGGGTGGGCTTTTCCCAGGGGCGGGTTTTAGATAGTTTTAGGTTTTTGCATTTATTTTAGTTTTCTTTTTCTTTTTTGTTAATATTTAGTTTGGCCATCGAAATGATTTTTATAAAAATTCCAATCAATTCAAATATTATGGTTACATCATACAAAGATGCCACAAAAGATTTGGATCAAATATAAAATCATTTGTATTTTCTATAATTATTTAATAATTAAAACGGGCTACTTTGCTACTGTTTTTAATTTGTTTATACCATTTAAACAATTTAATAAATTCCCAACTCCATTTTACTAACACCTACTGGTTACTTGACATTTTATAAAATAGGTTCCACAATTTTTAGTGCACCTAAAATTCCCACTTGTTTATTAAAATTATCATGGCAATCTAATAATTCCCAACTATTGTTTTTAGTTTAAATATTATTCCTTTATATTACTATACCATTTTTAATAAAACAACCATTGCTATATTATCATGGCCTAAGATTGCTAGGCATTTTATTTAATATGTTTCATTAACTTTGGTTTAACTATGATTTCCATTTATATATTAATTTTCAAAACAATTGTGATAACCCCACAACATTGGTTCCATCATTAGCATTGACTTGTGATTATTCAAATGGCTAGTTGGATTTGGTTTAACCATGATCAAGTTGATTGACATGCATCCACAATCCTTGGAGCAAGATTTACAATCCACATTTATTTGAAAATTTTATCAGGATTGGAATTTCAATGAGCTGTGATCAAAGGTGTTCAAGGCTTGATCATCAACAGTAATGATCACTAACAGTGGAATCACTGTAGTGATTACTGTTACTGATTCTGAGGGTGTTACATGAAGCCAATAATCAACATTGGTGCTCGCCGTCAATATCCGTGCTTTGTTGCTCGCCTTTTCTGCTCGTCGTCCAGATATTATGGTCGTCGGTGAGAGATGAGAGAGAGAGGAGTTATGATGATGCTTCGGGAAAAAACACGATTTCTTGAGCATGACTCCTTGGGTGCAGCCTCCGACGCCCATATCCCCCGAGTTGCATCACCCGGATCTGGCTATGGAAAAACAGTCAATTCGAATGTTCCTCCTCATCCAGGTCCGTAGGTACTTTAAACATCACGTGGACGAAGAATCATATGCATAATAGGCTATTAAACGAGCCAAATTTTCATCGAATAAATCTGATTGGGCCTAATGTAGGCTAGCAAATGCATTCAATAAAATCACTAAATAGGCAGTCGTTAACCACTTATTCACTCACATTCACATGCCTATAAAAGCCATATTGACTTCTGCGTGTGTTAGGGGGCCAACACGTGCAGTGTACCGCTAGTTGTTTCTAAAAAAAGTTGGAGAGAAGAGCATCAAACGACAGAGTGATATCGACAATTCCATTTCACTATAAGATCTGATGGGACTAGGAGGTATCAGAAATTTGGGTAGCAGATGTATCACTGTTCAAAGAGCCGGTCCCTTTCTCTTAACCACTGCTCCCACTGAACACGACGCCATTGGATCGCCTACAAGGACTACGCTCCAGCTTTTTGGCTCCAAAGAGCAGAGGTGGGTTCTAGGCTCTAGCTCGCTTATGCCAACACGTAACCCTGAAACGAATTGTAATTTGCACCAACGAGTTCAGTTTACTAGGTTGTAACTCTAAACATCCTACATGTGTACTTTATGTCGTTGTTGAACAAAATGTGAAAGTCTTTTTATTTAAGAAAAGGTTCAATTTGTCGTTGACTCTACAATTGCCCCACATAGAGACTACGTTCCATGGCATCCACTTTTGAGAAACTAGATGATACCCTGCACGTTGCTGCGGGAACTTTTTAAATAATTTAATATTTTAAAATATGATTTTTTTATCAAACATAGTATAATCTGATTATAATGTTCTTGAAAAATATATTCTCTAAAGTAAAATCTAATAAAATTCGATTAAAACCCAAAAATGAGTGTGAATTTTGTTTAATTCATTTATTACCTTGACAATATATCGGGGAGATAATATAAACGAGAACAACATTGAGTAGAGACAACGGAGATATCACCCTTTGTTAACCTAAACAATGACAACAACTATATATGTGCATTCATAAAAAAAATTGCCGCATAGAAAAATAAAATGCGGGATAACTCATAATTTGATTTTTTTAATTAAAATTTTTGCTTATAAATTATAAGGTTGAGTGCATAATATTTATTTATTTATTTGGTATAGGTTGCATGCATATGCAAAATTAATGGTAGCATGTGCATGAAGAATTAATGAAAAAGAGATTCTACATGGCTGACCTACTTGATGATTTGGATAGCTTGCATGCCAAGATAATAGGTTAGTGGGGATGAACTATTTTGGTATTATAGATAAGAAATTAAAGGAAGTTGCCACCACAATTGAAGATCACTAGTGCAAACGATGCCATTACAAGACATCTACACATAACTATTGAATTTAAATGTGTGCTATGTACATATTGCAAACGCCTGAAAAATTAAATTGTATGCTAAATGGAACGATTTTTTTTGCGGCAACAGCTGGAATGCCCCAAATACGCAGTCGACAATGTTGTTTTTTGGGGCTGCTCAAAGAGAGTTATGCAAAAATATATTCATTCAGGTCAGTTGTTGGAAATGTTTTTCTTGGGTGAAAATAGCCTTGCTGTTGGAGAGCCTCTAAGTCGGAGTTGGAGAAGATACGGGGGGCACATGCAAACCTGGTGTGGGAGAGCTTCGAGGGAGAAAATGAGAGGAAGGAAAAAAATATTGTACATTGTATCAATTATTGACTAACTTGCCTGATGGGCGCGTGAGGGTGGATCAATTATTGAACCAAATTTACCTGTGACGGATGCAAACAAGTTTTCATCACATATGAGAGCTCATCTATAAGCTGTTTGCTAGTACTGATTATTTATTTACCACACATATGGAGTGTAATAGTGGCTCGACCAAAATCAATTGTCTTGACACTTTCATTAATCTTCTTAAAAATTTAGAAGTACTTTAGCTCCTTAAGTATTGTGTCAGTAGAGCCACTTTCCACGAAACACATTCCCTTCATTATATAATTTCTAGATGTTTATTTCGATTCCTTCTTTGCTGAGTTCCTGTGTTATGGCCTAGTTCCTCTTGTGGGAGAGACTATCAAGTGTTGATGGTGTGATGTGAAACAATTCAAGTAATAATGAACAATGCAATCCTCTATTACTGAAGATATGATGTAGATTATATAGCGCCTCAAGGGACAGAAACATCGGATGTGATGTTTGGGAGAGTTATGAATAATGAACATAGCCTGCCACTTATAACATGTGAAGCTGCATTTAATTGTTTTCTAACAAAAATAACCAAATAACACGTCCCTAGTGTTTTGGAGTAAGAGTTTGGAAGCCACCATGCACCCACATATCCTTGCCTATAAATAACACGTCCACTTGTGTAGAAGAGCCAATATTTAAAGTGTAATATGGTAGTTGAGATAAGGGAATAGTGTGCACATATTAGTTGGTAGGGAAAATGGTTCAAGAGGAGAACAGTATCAACTCTGAGTGCCATGGAGATTTTAATTTAGCTCCGCAACAAGATCTCATAGGAATAGGAAGCACCGGAAATTTGAGAAGCAGTTGTACCAATGAGATTGGCGGTTTGGTGCCCAGGTTTAGATGCACTGGAAATCTGAGAGGTGCTCAGTGTTTTGTTTCCATGTTGGAAACTGATGCTGTGGGGCGTTCCATGCTGGAAACTGATGCTGTGGGGCGAGAGCTTGGCCGTACAAAACAGATGATACGGCCAGAATACTTGGCGGAATAGTACCCTCCCGTGGGCCATTTCCGTAGTATACGCCGGCGTTTTGAATTGAATGGGGAGGACACCGGAACTTGCTGGTGCACCGGCGTTTGTGGTGCTACCGGTGCACAGGAGTGGGCCACAAGATGTACCCGCCAGCGGGGCAGTTGCGAACAGCTCACCATGCCCCAGCCCGTTGGACGCTCGCGGGGCCAAGTACCCTGAGAGAGCCCCGTGCCCTGCACGAGTCATCTATTGTGCTAGTACATGCTACTGCGATTTCTACTCCCATGCCGAGACAATTCCAAACTTCTTTCATGTATTTATAGATGTTGAACTTATATAAAATAATATTCCTAATATATATGATAAACACACAATGTGCATTAAAAAAGTGGACATTTAAATATATGTTAGAATAAATATTAATGTTACTGATGTATGCAAAAATGTAAAACGTACATGAAAAAATAGACATAAAAGCTTGAAAACAATGTTAGCTATGTATTTTTTAAATATTAAAAATGGATAAAACATATAAAAAATACATATTTACCAACACAAGCGATACCTATGATATCTCAATTAACCATCCATTGGGGAAAAGTGTCTTTTAAGATTAGTTCAAAACCCAACAAGGGGTATTCTGTTTTCTAGGCTTTGTATGTCGGTCAAATGATAGAAAGTGGTGGCAGTTCCAATGGAAAGTGAAGATCAAACACGTCTAGGTTTCATGCATGGGATACCACTTGAGAGTTGTTTTGTACGGGAATTTGTAACCGAACCAGATAAATCTATGGGACCTGATTACATTCTTTTTTTTTGCTTCATTTTAGGCGTAATGGGAACCCGTGGAATCGGATAATATCTCAGGGGCAGCGAAGAAAAGGGAAATAAAAAACAAAGAACATATGGAAAATTAAACTTTTTAGTATAAACCTTAATTCTTCAAACCAAAACAATTTCCGAATTTATTGATAGTTGTAAAGATGAAGAACACTTTATAAATAACATGTTATGTTTTAAAGGAAGAATTCATATTAAGTGGTTTTCAAAATGTTTGAAGTAATCCACAGATGCGGAGAATGTCTAAGTTAGAATGAAAAAGAAGTTGTCACTAATGTGACCATAACTGTTCCACACAACAAAACACTAAAGATAAATGAATTTCTCTTTTCATTTCTTAGGATGATATATATAGTCCTATTGTCCTGTGAAATAAAATGGAGCTATCATTTCATAGCATTCAGTACATCCCATTTTCTCAGATTATTTTGAAAGACTTGAAATACAAAAGAAGTTTTTCAAAATTGGTTTAGAAAGTGTATGGATTAATTTGGATTTCTTATGTTAGGGTTCAAGTATTACTTTAGGTGGTATTTTAATATTCAAAAAAGAGTGTTATCAAATAACTCACAATATAATACCAAAATCCTTTGGATTCTTTCAAAGGAAAGCTCATGAGCTTTTATTGTAGGCCTACCCCGATCAATGTAGTGCAATGGAAGAGTCGCTAGTCCAGTTAAAATACAGATGCAACATCACAGTTAGGAGACACCAAAAGTCGAAGTAGAAACTCTAACATCAAGTGGTATATATGCTAACATTGACCGACATACCAAAAAAAATTTGGTCTTACACACAACACCGGTGAAAATGACCTTGATCTTATCTTCCTTCTCAAACTTGAATTCCTAGTGCATCTTATTGCCAACAGAACATCCTTTGCTCAACCGATGCCATTTGGTATTTCAGTCATCACTATTTATACCATCTCATTTCTTCATACTAGTAGTGCCATATGGTTCTTATAATTATTTATATTTATAGAGGATGACATGGTCACTCATTTATGCCAATGATTCAACCACTAGACACCCAGGCTTTAGTGTTTCACCGATCATCTGACAAATATTTACGGTGTGGACAGTACCTCCAAGCTACGAAGAACTGATGCTCTGCATGCAGGTTTCATATGGTTTATTGGAAGATACCAAACATGGTGGCCCGTTAATGTGCAGGTTCTCATCCTATTTTCACCGGTTGTGGCCTTTTTACCTATGCATTATATGTTTCTTGAGACATTCTTTCATAACTTGCAGTCTTTTGATACTTGGCTCAATAAAATAGTTGTGTGCATCGATTTACGCAGAGGCTGCGGGTAATCCTCCTTGTCCTCACAAAACACCCAGACATGGTGATGCGGATTTATGGCGCCCTCTGTGCATGTTCATAACTTTGACTATGTACTTCAGTATGGTACGTGGTCAGGTGTGCACGTCGCGTGATCTTGTGGTTTATGGGTTTTAGACTTTTCATATCTTTATCCTCATTCCAAAAATAGAGAAAAAGATGTGACTTATTATTTTCTTTAATGCGAAAAAATACTTATGTGAAGAAGTGAAGGGTATATATGTAGCCTTCACTAGCGGAAAATCCCATTGTGCATTCCTCTACCTATGAGAAACAAAATAAAATAGGAATAACTCAGGAGAACATCAGCACATTTGACACATCCGTGGTACTAATATGCTCAAATAATTCTACAGCAGCAGCGGAGGCTAAGAACTAATCACTTCTCTCAAGATGATAATCATTAATTTAATAATATGCACTCCCAACTCAATACAGGACCAACAATACACATAGACAACCAATCGTTAATGGTAAACCATACATGAAAAGAAATCAAAACCTGTCGCCTCACTCGCACTCGCTGTTGTGGTGTTGTTGCCATAATCGCCGAGATGACCTGAGAACTAAGAGAGAGCGAGGAGAACGGACGAGAGAGAGAGAGCTGGGTTGGTTTTTGGCGTCACCTGAAAGTGCGACCTTTTCTGTTTTATTCCTTCCTCTGTATATGCTCGGTTACAAAGCAGCTAACTAACTCCTAATTAGCTGCTCCATGATCCACATCTGCCGCGCCTTCCAACGGCTGCTTCTCATGTCGCCTCACTAACTGGAGGAACGATTCAAACGGAAACTGAACGTGCGTGAAGCACATCCTCTAGCCTAGCTACGTGCATGCTGGTATCACATCAACGAACCATGCAAGCACATTTTTTAAACAGAAAACAAAACTACCTGGTGATGAGCTTAGCTAGGCACAACATGCGGGGTGTCCTTTTTGAAGCAGCATGGGTGCGCCAATTGGTATGTTTGGATAGATAATACTGATGAGTATTGATAATCTATTCACCCAAACTGAATGGATCCTGTTACGTGCAAGTGGCATTTATTATTTACAAAATAAAATTATGTGAGCTCACGTCCACACTTGCCCGCACACCAGGATTGTCCCAGTTGCACATCAAACAGGTGTATGAACTCAACAAGAACTTTAGGTGAAATAACATCGGATGTGTGGAATTTTTTTTCTCTGCCGTATAGTTTTCTCAATAAAGAAAATCTAAATATTGGTCTAGCAATAAAGCAATGAATTGCACCCACTGCTAGATTAAGAAGATGAAGATAGAAATTTCCCTAGCATTGATATCTAAGACACATTTCAAAAAAAAATCTCCATTCAACTACAGGTGCCACTCATGCGATTCACCCCTTTTTCTGTTCTTCTACATAAAATTTAACATACCACCACTGTACGTAATTGTCTCACGCCTAGGTAGTTTAATTCGGGTGTTGCTTTGCCTGCACGAGGAAGGTAACATTTATAGACGAGGGCGAGTGCAGAATTATTTGTTTTACCAAACTTCACATGTTAATTGATGGAATTTTATTTCTCTATCTCCCATGTGTATTTGTTGTTGAGAAACGACGTCCACAAGGTATATCCATAACATGATAACATTAAATTCTGTGATGTGGAAAAATAATGTGAGAACATTAAATTTTTGTTGCTTATTCTTTTCACCAGATTAAATACCATGTCTTTGGTTGACTTGTTGACGGTTTTCAATCCATAACATCCACCACCAGCCCGTTTCGTATCGAAATTTCAGTCTAAGACTACGAAAATGTAAAACTGCCATATAAAACTAGGTTTTGTTTTAAATGGTTTATAATATGAAGTACTCAAATCAAGTGAAACAACTCATGGAGTTGCGGTGTGAAGTAAGAATGAAGTAATATTATAGTAGTCTGAGCATCCATGTTTCATAAAATAAATTAAAAATGATAGTAATTTCATAATTAGGCATATTTATTTTAAATGGAAAGTAACTAGGCCTAGTTGATTAATAGGTTATCGATAATGAATAACTACTCCAATTTTAAACACAAAGCAGACATGCTATGCTGGAGCAATCCCATGCGGTAGGTTCTATGAAAACATTTGGCACGTTGACACCAGATGGTACACCAAAATGGTCTCCACTTATATATAAGTTGGATAGGAGAAAATGACCCAACAATGGTCCTTTATCTCCAACTCGTAATAAATTGTTTCCTATTCCAATATCATACTTTGGTCACCCAGCGCCATTTGGTATTTGTCAGTAATCACCATTTCCTCATTTTGATATTTCCTACAAGAACTACACTATGATCACATGTAATAAAATTGAGTTGAGTTGATGTGTAAGTTGAGTTGAGTCATTAATGTATGTAAATGGCTAAACTACACGAGTGTGTAGGCTTAGTGTTTCACCGTTCAGTTGATGTGTAAGTTGTTGATGTTGAGGAATGTACCTCAAGATATAAAGAGATAGCTAACATATATACTTGTTGTTTCCACATGTTTGTCAAAGATATGGAACATGGTGATATTGGGATGCATGGCATACTTTTGTAACTTCATAACTTCAACCGTGTACAAGCATATTCTATGTACATAGTAAAGTGTGCCCGTACATAATATCTGGTCCATGGTCTTTCGTAGCTTTACCCTCACTGAAAATCGGGAGCTAGATGTGCAACTTAGAATTTCATTTTGTGCTAAAAGTATACAAACTTAGATGCAGAATCAATTAGGAATTTAGAGCCCCATTAGCATATCTATAGAAGTGGAAACTGAAATTACATGGAGAAATGGAAGAACTCATTGGCACATTGACGAATCCTTACAATCCCTTTTCGGTATGTTATAATCCCCTTCATTATTGTAAGCTTCGGTAATAAGCAGTGGAAATCGGTTGACGGTCGTATTTTTATAAAGTCATAACACATATAAAGGCGAGTTTTGTCCTATGTGGATGACTTGTGTTAACAACGCGGTTCTCACTAGTTTATCAATCTTGATGATTTCAAAAAAAAAATTGAGGTACCTAGGGGGGCTAGAAAAGAATGTATAAGTATAGATCCGGATACTTCTAGCAAAGTTATGAGTAGAAGGAAAGCATCGGTTAACGAAGTGCAATGTTATCTATCGACCAATCAAGGAGGGCTTGGTGTAGAAGATCTTGACATCAAGAACAACTACATACTTAACAAATAGTTGTGCAAGCTATTTAATGAGGAGTAAACATATGCATTCGGTTTAATGCACGGTTATGTTAACCTAGAGTACGCAATCAGCTTAAATTTCTGATAGGAAGCAAACATCAGACTTATCCATTGCCGTTAATTTTCGCACCATTATACATTTGAGAGCTCGTTCGAAAAAAAATAGGTTTAAAGCACCCGTTTACCACGCATCCACGTCCAACTACCCCTATAAATTTCTCGTCTCAATCTCTACCCCAAAAATCTTACCCCTTCCTCCTTCCTCCCTCCTTCATACCTCACCGACGAGACACCGCCTTGGTTCTCTCTCCGCAAGCATCACCTACTTCTAGTGCATCTGCCCCCACCACCTTGGAGCTCAGCCTCCCCTACCCCATGCTTTCGATGCAGTGAACATCCATTGCCCCGCAAGAGGCGTGGTACGTACGATTGCGGCACTCCACCCGCCACCTCAGTGCTCCCACCAGATTGTGCACGTTGCTTGATATCGAAGGTGCAATGTTCAAGGTGGTGGAGTGCATGATGTTGTCAAGTCGTGGGGCATGCAACCTCGAGCTGATGCCTACAGCCGCAGATGCAACAATTGAGGTGGAGAAGGAGTTTTCTCAGGGGACAACTTCCCGTCCAGCTCAACCTTGCTGAACGGTGTGTGGCCATGCTGTTCTACGGCTCTAGCCTTGCGACCGGCTACTGTGGCTCTTCCATGGAAATTGTCATCCTCCAAGACGCTTGCCACATGGCCCTTTGTAGCGTGGAAACCGAAAGGTTGGAAATTCTCAGAGCAGAGCAACAAAAAACTGTGATAATAGAGAGAGAAATGCAACCGAATAATAGTAAGATCACCAAATCAGCGTTTGGTGGGAGTGTGAAGTTTCATAGGATGGGCTTCATGGAGCCCTTATTTTCAAAAATTAGGAAATCACATTTAAAATTTAAATAAAAAATGAAAACTTATGTGAAAACTATTACATATTCATTATGGATTTTTGATTTTTTTTAAAGAATATAAGATGAATAAAAATAACCAAATGTCAGCTCAGCAACAAAAAAATAACTTACCATTTTAATATACAAATTTGTGTTTTCTGTATGTCATGTATGAAAATATATTATTACAAAAATTCACAGGTATATACAGTAGTATGTATATGACTATACATACGTTCTTTATTTTCCAATATAATGTATATATATTGTACTTGAATACGGGCTCGACGGAACCCGTCCTCTATTTGCCGTTTGGTAGCCATTTATTCACTGATGTACGCTTACCTATAATTTCTCAATAGAAAAAAAACGTACAAATGCCTATGAAAAGTACGTCAGTTTCCGCGATCAAAGTATCAAACGAGCATGCACAATGACATCCAGAATTCAACTCCACTACAAGATCTGATGGGAGTAGGAGGCACTGGAAATTTTAGTAGCACAAGGACTGGTCTTCAAAGCCCGTATCGCTGCTGTAACCGAATTCGACGCCATCTTGCCACAAACTTGCTCCACAGTTTAGGCTCGATGGAGGAGAGGCCTGGCTGTAGCTCGTTGCTAACAAACCGTCACTGTGGAACAGCCATGCGCCAACGAGTCCGATTGGCCAGTCCCTAATTCTAAACATTGTTGAACATTCAGGCTACCGACAGATACATTGGATGTCGCTGGTAAACAAAAGAGTGTTCTTTGCGAATAAAAGGAAAATGTTCAATTTGTTGATGTAACTCTACTTGCTTAGTTTTTTTCTGTTATGGAGCTCGATGTGTATTTAGTTAGTTGACCTGCGTAAGGTTTACGCCTATACCCCAGCTGACCTGGATTGCGACTTCTTCAGCACACATATCTTTATCCCATCCGACCTTTCTGGTTTTTCTCTAATGAGCAGCCGTTCAGAACGGGAGCAAAAGACATCAGGCGGACCGCAATGCGTTCATCCCTAAGGCTAAAACCTAAATGTTCATCAATTATTTTTTCTCTAATTTTTATTTTATGTAAATGTTTTTTTACTTTTGACTACCCATTTATGTACTTTTAAACCAGGTGTAACATTTGTTTATAATTCAAATAATAATTAACTATTAACGTGTGCTATTAAGAAATATCTTTCTTGTGAGATATGTCATTTTTTTATTTTTTCCAAACAGAAGAATGACCCTCGGCCTAACCATTCGGGCGATGTATACAACCGTTTTATTAATTATTCAACAATATCATACAAAGAAATACATAAATAAGTCTACTAGACATCAGACATCACACGCTCTAGAGGTTGCGCCACCATCTTCTGTCGATCCCTCACTACTAGAAAAAGGGTTACTAGAGGTGCACCATATATGCCTATCAGTGGCACACTATGGGTGCGCCACTATTATCACGTCACCTTTGATGCGCCACTTGTAATCCAAATACCAGTGGGGCACCGCGTGGTGCGCCACTGGTAACCCTTAAGTGCACCACTAGTTTTCCCTCCAGGTGCGCCATTGATAGTCTTACAGGTGCGCCACTAGATCTCAAGTTGGTGAGCCACTACATAGAAGAGAGCTGCAGTCATGATGAGCATAATCGCGATGAAACTGGTGTTTATCCGGTTCCTCCACCGCTCCCTAATCTCTCCCCTAGTTAACATGTTTCTACTCAAAATAGGCATGTCCAACAATTTTAATAAAAATTATCTTATTCCACACAATATCGTATACCGCATATAAGAATTGGCATGTCGTACAAATAAGAATTGTCATGTTCCATATATAACAAATGTCATGTTTCACAAAATATCATGTCCCACATATAAGAATTGTCATAAGTACAAATAAACAATTTCCATGTCCAAGATATAACGAATGTCATGTCACGCAATTTTTTTGCCATATCCAACTAAGAAGAATTTTCCATGACTAATAAGCTATATACGAAATAAGAATTCACTCTCACACGAAAAATAATTTGCCATGTATGATTAAAAAAGAAAATATTATGAGTTTCCCATGTGCAAAAATAAGAATTTGACATGTGCAAAAGATCCATCACAACCTAAATAAAACAATCTAAAAAAAAACATGGCAGAATTGCAATGGGATGAAAATCTTATTGCTCCATAATAACCTTTCCAAATTTGACATGTTTTACTCAAAATAGCCTTGTTCAACAATTTCGACATAAATTATGGTAAATTTGACGTGTTCTACTTAAAATTTCCATGTTCAACAATTTCTACAAAAATTATCATGGTTTAGACAATATCATGACCCACAAGCAAGAATTTTGATGTTCTACCAATAATAATTTCCATGTACTACAAACAAGAATTGCCATGTCTTGCACGCAAGAATTGTCATGTCCTACGAACAAGAATTGTCATATCCTACTAATAATAATTTCCATGTCCCACGAATGAGAATTCCCATGTCGTACAAACAAAGAATTGCCATGTCCAACGAATAATAATTATCATATCCTACGACTAAGATTTACCATGTCCTCCAAATAAGAATTGTCATGTCCAATAAAAATAAGAATTTGACAAGGATGTTTTAAATTGAATTGTTCCAAAAAAATTTATCGCAGCCTATACAAAAAACAATCTACTAAAGTAAACAAGGTAAAATTTCCATTGGGGTGAAAACCTATTACACCATTGAAACCTTGGAAATTTTGCCATGTTCTACTAAAAAAGAAATATCCAACATTTCTAAAACAGAAAATTACCATGTTTCAGATAATATTATGTTTTGTTGTAAGAAATCACATGTCCAACATTTAATTTTTTTTACCGTGCCTTGAAAAATGTGATGCTAACATATAATAATTTTTATGACACAGAAATAATAAATAGCATGTCAAACAAAATAAAGAGTTGATATGTACAACAAATAAGAATTGCCATAACACATAAAATAAAATTATTATGTCTCATAAAATAATAATTGTCATATACTAATAATAATAAAAATTGCAAAGAAATATGAATTGTCATATCACACAAACAATAATTACCGTGTTTTAAAAATGCGTATCCCTAAGACAACGCAATTAGAATTGCCATGTCACACAAAATAAGAATTGTCATGTCTCGCGAAATAATAATTGCTATGTCCAAAAGATATTAATTACCAATACCCGTAAGCTAATAACGAATGATAATTAGCATATCTCACAAAATAAAAAATTACCATTAGTTACGGTTAATTAGATATCAGACAATTCAAATACAAAAGTGGTATTATATGTAATTAACAGAAAAATATCATGTTTAAAAATTGCAAATATGACAAAAAAAAGTTTTATGAAACTAAACATAAATCTGAGCAAGTTACATGTACGACACGTTTGAATCCGATCTACCATTTAAAAACTGTAGTAATCGGGCCTAAACCGAGTAGCTACACAACACAGAAATCAGTTTGGGAGAAGGATACCAGAACATCGCTCGATGGGAGAAATCTGTATAAGAAACGTCAGGACGGAAAACACACAACCTATTCGTTTTCAAAAGCTGACGTGTCACTTCAAGATTAGTGCAAAAAAATTGAGGATGGATTAAGCATTGAGGCGGAAAGGACGACTTGGAGAGAAATGCTAGGTTCACGGAGCTTTACGGAGTATTACGGGTTTGTTTGTATTAAGCAAACTGTGATTGGATAATGGAAGGTGAGCGGGCCCACACCCGGGAGAAAATCAGGGGGCAAGTTTATAGATGGGAAAGGGCCTGTGACAGCTCCGTAAAGGTCAGTTAGTGTAGCATTTTTGCGACTTGGACCTGACATCAGGCACTTATCATTATTCTAAATCTAACATATGCATTGAGCTATGGGATATACTGTATGGTTATGGGTTATTATTTTTACCGGGTATGGTTATGGTTTTTCTAAATCTAACATATGCATTCAGCTATGGGATATACTGTATGGTTATGGTTATGGTAATGTAAACCCAGAGTATGCGATCAGTTATGGGATATGTTGTATCACTATTTTTAAAAGAATAATGATAGCTACCGAATGTCAGGACAGCCCATGTCCGCCCGAACGATGTTTGCATCGTTGGATTCAGCGCACTAATCGATGCGCTAAGTGGGTTGATACGTCATCAAATTAAAATTGTTCGGGCAAACCGCGTCTGCCCACACGCTCTTTCTTTTCACTGCCCACTAGTACGTACGTATTAGGCCAGCTTTTAGCCTTTTCAAACTTTAAAAAGTTTTGTCTCTTAAATAAAAAATCCGTTCAAAATTCTGTTCGTATCATTAAAGCCGTCGGGACGATATCCTCGAAACTAGACCTCATATTGACATGTTTCGACAACTTTTTTTGACTAAAAATTGTCATGCTATTCACGGTGAAATTTCCATGTTGTTTGTACTAAATTTGCCATGATTTGTTTCATCTATTTTTTCACTAGATTAAAAGCTACCATTGTTTTTCATATACTTTTCACTCATTGGCAAGCACCCTGGAGAGATGCGTACAATAGATATCCGCTGGTCGGGAGGGTGTGTGTGTGTGGGGGGGGGGGGGGGTTATGATTTACAGATATCCGGCGGTCAAGAGGGGGTGGGGTGACGGTGCACTATATGATGGGTTCTTGGGATACATATGCGTCTAGGAGATTCTCTGGCGCACCTCAATTGCGACGGCGAGGGATGTGGATGTGGTTCGGGGTGGAGCGGTTGTCGGTGTTGTGGTGTTGCGTTGGTGGCGAATCTACCATACGACAACGACAATTTATAGTAATACATCGATGATCCTAGAGAGCTGCGATGACGACTCGTGAACCCCGAGAAGATATCCCGTGTGTGTGTTGGGGGGGGGGGGTGATGCACGGTAACTCTTATGTACAGGACATGGAAATTCTTATTGTGTTTGACATGGCAATTTTTAGTAGAACATGGAAAAATCGCCAAGGTTCCAATTCTTATTCGTAGGACAATGTCAATTCTTATTCGTAGGATATGAAAATTCTTATTCATCAGACATGTCAATTCTTGTTCGTAGGACATGGCAATTCTTATTCATAGGACATGGCAATTCTTACTAGTAGGACACGGCAATTCTTATTCCTTGGACATGACAATTCTTATTCATAGGACATGGCAATTCTTATTCGTAGAACATGGCAATTCTTATTCATCAGACATGGTAATTGTTATTCATAGGACATGGCAATTCTTATTCATACGACATGGTAATTCTCACTAGCAGGACATGGCAATTTTTATTGTTAGGACATGGTAATTTTGTTTGTACGACATGGCAATTCTTTTTCGTAGGACATGACAATTTATTTTTTCTGCGAGAATATAATTCTTTTTTTGTGCGAGATGGCATTTCTTGTTTGTCGGCTATGGCATTTTTTGTATTTTGCATGACATGAAATTCGTATATATGGGACATGGTAATTCTTATTTTGTACGACGTGACAATTCTTATATTGCAGAACACGATATTGTGTGGAACATGAAATTCGTTATATATGGGACATGGCAATTCTTATTTTGTACGACATGACAATTCTTATGCGCGGGACATGATATTTGAAATTATTGAATATGGCTATTTTTTTTAATAGAACATGGCAAATTTACCATCGACAATTGAGGCGGTAGCGGCAGCGGCAGCGGCAGCGAGCTACGATGATGGAGGCGACGACGGTGGCGGGCTGCGGCGAGCTACGACGACGACGACAACGGCAAGTTGCGGCGACAATGGCGGCCAGCTACAACGATGACGGCGGCGGCAAGCGACGGCGACGACGGCGGCATGATATTCGTTATATATGGGACATGGCAATTCTTATTTGTACCGCATGACAATTCTTATATGCGGGGACATGATATTATGTGTAACATGGCATTCCTTATGTATGGGACATGGCAATTCTTATTCGTAGTGGGACATGTCAATTCTTATACGCAGGATATGATATTTTGAATTCAGTAAAACATGGTAAATTTGCCATCGACGATGGAGGCAACAGCGGCAGCGAGCTACTATGATGGAGGCAACGACGGTGGTGAGCAACGGCGAGCTACGACGACAACGACAATGACAAGTTGCGGCGACAACGACGAGCTACGGATGACGTCGGTTAGAAGCTACGGCGACAGTGTCCAGCTACGACTATGAAGACGACGATGGTGCCAACGATGACGGCGAGCTGCGGAGACAACGACGAAAGCGGCAAGTTACGCGAGCTACGCCATTGACGACAACGCCAATGATGGCGTCGAGCTGGGAAGATAATGACGAGAGCGGCAAGTTGATCGAGCTATGGCAATGACGACAACGACGAGATGCAGCGAGCGACGACAGCGGCGAGCTACATCGATGACGACGATGGAGGTGGTGAGCGACAACGGCGACAAGCTTCAGCGAGAGCAACGACGGCGGCAAGCCGTGGTGACATCGGCGAGCTACAACGATGATGACGGCAAGTTGCATCGAGCGACGACGACCATCATGGTAAATTTGTTGTAACGGCAGCGAGCAGCAAAGCTACAGCTAGCGTGTATAGCGAGCTGCGCATGTATGGCAAGTTGTACGTGCATATATAGGTGTTCGAGCTGCAGGTAATTTCTACCGAACAATTTCGTTCGGCAACTGAATCAACTGTACCAAACAAAAAACGTTCGGTACACTAAGATAGCATTCTCTCTCACCAATCCCATGTTCAGGGTTTTCTTTGGCCAATTAATGACCTTGTATACGGAGGAAAGCTTGAAAATACTGAGAGCAAAGCAACAAAAATCCGTGACAAGATAAAAAGAAATGGCACCACATTAATAGTGAGATCAATGATGAGGCGTTCGGTGGAGAGAAAGTACAATAGTGCCTAGTCAGCTGGCTATAAGAATTTAAATAATATATTTGTGCTTAGTTGGAGGAAAGAGAAGAGGAGAGAGAAGAGAAGCGGGCTACTAATTAGTAGCCAGCTGCAACACGTGCTCCTAGACACTTTGTGAGATAAACATGTGGGCCATATATTGTTAAAGTAGTACTCCTTAGAGCAAGTACAATAGTACCTAGTCAGCTCGCTATAAGGATTTAAATAGTATATTTGTGCTTAGTTGGATGAGAGAGAAAAGGAGAGAGAAGAGAAGCGGGCTACTAAGAGCAAGTACAATAGTGCCTAGTCAGCTGGCTATAAGAAATTAAATAGTATATTTATGCTTAGTTGGAAGAGAGAGAAGAGGAGAGAGAAGAGAAGCGGGCTACTAATTAGTAGCCAGCTGCAACACGTGCTCCTAGGCACTTTGTGAGATAGACATGTGGGTCATATATTGCTAAAATAGTACTCTTTATAGTCTTTCTATTGTACTTGTTGACTATAAGGTTAGCTATAGATGACATGACATCTCCTTATAGCTAGCAGCTGGCTATACTATTAACCATGCTCTAATTAGTAGCCAGCTGCAACACGTGCTCCTAAGCATTTTGTGAGATAGACATGTGGGTCATATATTGCTAAAATAGTACTCCTTATAGCCTTACTATTGTACTTGTTGACTATAAGGTTAGCTATAAATGACATGACATCTTCTTATAGCCAGCAGCTGGCTATACTATTAACCATGTTTTTATAGCCTTACTATTGTACTTGTTGACTATAAGGTTAGCTATAGATGACATGGCATCTCACTATACTATTAACCATGCTTATTCACTCACGTCACATACACATGCCTATAAAAATCATGTCGACTTTTGCGTGGCCCAAGGCAGCGTGGGTAGCAGCACTGCTAGTTGCTAGGTGCTAAGAAAAGAAAGTCGAAGAGCAGAGCATCAACAAGTGTCATCGATGATACAATTCCACAACCATATCTCATGGGAGTAGAAGGCATTGGGAATGCGAGTAGTAGCACAAGTACCATTGTTCACACGGACGCTTGAAGGGAAAAAAAGACAGAACAAGCGGCATCAACGCCCGTCTGCTGGTAGATGGATTTAATGCATACAAAACGCTCGAAGCATCGTCGTCCAAGTCCAACTGAGGCAGTGACGCCAACTCTGATACCGGGATTAGACCTGAACAAGGCGAAACGGTTGAGGTCGATTCTTAGCGCCTATTCTAAGCTCCGCTTTGTTGGTCCCTAAGCGTGAACTGCTGCTGCCACTGAACTTGACGCTATCGGGTCGCATACAAAGACCAAGGTCCAGAGTTTAGGCTCCCTAACAAACAAATAATTCTGGAATGTTCTGTAATCTGGATCAACGAGTTTTTTTTTAAACAGCATATATGCAAACGCGCACACACGTACTCTATTTTTATAAGCACTTCCAAAATACTTATTGGATAAGAAACATGGACAAAAATGTCTCCTTTCATTGAGAAAATATTCATTTTTACAAGAGATCAAAGCATTAAACCTAGATTTTAACTGTTGGTGGACTAAGAATATAATAGCACTGCTCTTCTAACCATACAACCACAATTTAAATCTCTAACATACTACATGTGTCCTGCTAGATTCAAAAACTCTTGATGTTATTGTTGAACAAAATGTGAATAAACAGTTTCTTTGAGAAAAAGTTTAATTTTTTGATCACGCTGAGCTAAAGACCCCACGCAATGGCAAAGTTCAATTGCATCAACATCGATGGGAACATCTCATGTCACTGAAAACTATTCATTTTTATAAGACATCAAAGCGTTAAAACTAGGGTTTTACTCTTGGTGGGTAAAAATGTCACTGTTCTTCTAACCATCCAACCATAATTTAATACATGTGTCCTACTAGCTTGTGATGGGTCTTTCGTTTTACAAATCGTTTATGGGACGAATAATGCCCTTATCCAAATTGTCTATTAATTACGATTCAAGAACTCTTGCTGTCGTTTTTGAATAAAATGTGAATAAAGAGTTTCTTTGAAATAAAGTCAATTTGTCTATCCCGCTGATCTAAAAGGGCCCCACGCAATAGCTAAGTTCAATTGCATCCACTTCGAAAAATAAGGAAAGGAAGTTGAACCGACAACTGTAAAATTTGAAATAATTAATACCTCTACTATCTTATTACTACTTTTGCCATGAAGATAATAATTAGCTAGGAATATTGTTGATTATGATGAACATATATACACAGAAGTAAATACTCAATACCTCCATTATTTTATCATTACTCCTCAATAAATCGGATACAACAACGGTGTAGGCGGCCGTTACGAGCAGCAACTCTCATCACCGAAGGGCTCCTCACCGGCTTGTAACCCATGAAGCTCACCACTCTTCCACTCTACTCGAAGCTACTATTGGTGGTCCATTGTTGGGCAATTAGCCGCTTGGCTTCGCGGGGACGAAGGGTAGTATTGCCCTCCTGCTGAAGCTTCACTTCCCGGGGCTCATGGTCGTCCTGTGAGCATTTTGCCAGACATGCGAAACGGACCACGGTGATCATTTAGTGTAGGTTAGAATAGGGTATGGTTCAAATATTCCAAGAATGTAACGAACGAGTGTGGTTTATATAAATTATATCTAAATTTAAATAAACTCCGTTCGAGTTTAACCCACTTTATCGGATTTTGATTGAAATGCTTACGGAAGTTTACGGCTACGGTTGGATGGTCAAGAATGGTTCCGGATACGCGGGTGAATGTGTTGTCCGTTTTGGGGATCGACGTTGGAGATGCCCTCATGTGTTTTATGTACTGGGACTCTGGGAGCCTTTTCATTTTTCATTATTGTTCGTCCTTACATGTAACTACAATTGGTATAGCAGTATTACATATAATGTTAAGCCTTTATTTATAAATGACTTTTACTCTGAATCAGGCTTTTGCACCACTTAAAGCGATGGGTCATCCAGAGTACATATAAATAGCATGGCCACTTCTTCGTGTGTATGGAACCAATACTCTGAAGTATACTGCTAGTTGCAACGGGAAAAATGTGGAGGAAAGCAACCAATGAGTATACTGAATGCCATCTATAATTCGGTTTAATTCCACAAAATTATGTGATAGGAATAGGAGGCATCGGAAGTTTTAGTAGTAGACGCAGCACCTGAAGTTGCACGAGCTTGTTCTTTCTTTCTGTTCATCGCCGTTGCAGCTGAACTTGATGCGTCTTTACTAAACCTTGGTGACAAATTAGGATCGTGCGCTAGTTTCTGCTTACCAGGCTTGAGGAAAGGGAAGGGAAACCGTAACTTGATTAGCTGTAGCGATAGCGCGTGCGTGCCCGGCAGAACAAATGTGCGGTGATCCAAGGGCGCACAAGAAAAGCTGAGAAGGGATTTGTTTGAGAGAAAAAAAGAAGGAGCTCATGTGCGTAGATAGAAGCTAGAGCAATGGAAGATAAGAAAAAGGTAAATTAAGCGGATGGATTATTATGGTTAAGAATGCACGAAGGTTTTTCTTTCGGTGTCAAGTTGCTAGGAGTGCTTGAAGTGTATACAACAAGGACATTTGGTATTCTATATCAACGAGTTTAATTTGATGATGGGGTTGAGCTATATATATGTCCCCACAAAGTAGCTAAGTTACTTTTCGGCCACCTATACATAATGATAAAAGAAAGTTTATTCAGCAAATGAAAGGTGTGAAATGACACACACACACACACTTATTAGTTAATCATTACTTTATATGTCATTAAAATAATAGTGAGTTATGAATAGAGTTGTATTGGTTATGGCAGCACATATAGCCATTGTTTCAGATATCTTCCGATATTCCGATAAATCGTCCGATTTATCCCTTCTAGGTGTCTCACCGATAAGATAAATTGGCTGATAAATTGCCCGATATGCCCATTAACGGCCCGATATACCGATAAATCGTCTGATTTACCCCTTATCTTTGGTCGACCGATAAGTTCCCGATAAGCGATATCCCCAACATTGCTTATAGCATTACTATTACTCTTTTTGGTGGTTGAAAACCCAAGAACTAGAACTTTACACACTTATGTATGAGTACACAACTACGCCTTACCCTTATCCGGAGTAGTGAAAATGTTTGGCTTGTCCTTCTCCCTAAAGCAACACTTTTTTTTCTGGAATGTGTAAGAGGATTGCGCGTCACTTCATTTGCAAGAGGGGAAAAGTATGATTCCAAGGAGGTTGAAACAAGGTATATGTGCCTGCAAAACCCTAACACTGCCACCACATACCATGAGAAAAGACCCTGCTAACTACTCCTTAAAGCCTACACTTTTGCATCTAGACGCACGACTATCTGAAGCTAGCTAGCAGCCAAATCTTGTACAAGCAGTCTATCATGCTTCCTCCAGATGCAATGTTATCAAAGGACCGGTTATTCCCCTCCTTCCATAGAGAGTACAGAGGGAAAATGAGGAGGGAATTCGGATCCAACATACAAAATGGCATATTTCCTACTTTATGAAGGTTCTTCATACAAAATCTCTTTTATGTTGTATTGACACTTACATCATGCAAGTTCCACCTGCACGTGTACAACCATCAATTCACAAGAGAAATTTTATGACTGTATTAAACAATCATAGATCAACAAGTTACTATGGGAAGATTTAATATGAAATCATCAAACTGGTGCCATCGTGCAATCAAACCAACCAAACCGAGTAATCTCAGAAGTATGTACCTTATGGAAATAGCCTGGTTGCCCCCTCTACGTAGTTTCACTTTTGCGACCACCTCGCCCCCTCGATGTGATTCCATCATTCTTGCATATCTCCAAACCAAGATCTTCCCCAAACTGACATATGGCAAACAAATTCACAAACAAACTCTAAGCTCCATCCGAAAGTGTGTGTATTTTAGGTACACATCACCAACTGCATCCCCTCTCGGTTGCCTAAGATACAAGGAACAAAATAGTGTATGAACGAAAAGTCCCATTCCTAGCTCGAGCTCATATGAGTTGGTGTGAACAGTAAAATCCAAATAAAAAATTCTACAAATTCTAAAAATATTTGTTTGCTAAACATTGCCATAGTCTGTAATTTGGGTTTGTTGCAGCTACTAACTGTAGGGGGGGGGGGCCTTACAGTCTTTCTATATAAAAAAGACAAATGTTTGAAATGCTTGTATGTTTTTTTGTTGCGACTTCCACGAATGTATAAAAATCCTAATTTATGGTTTTTTAATTTAACAGTTCACCGAGCTCATATGAGATCGTTTTACATACGCCGCCTCCTATATGAACTTTTTATTTCATGGGATACTACTCACAACATGTAGTTACAACATCTAATCCTAATGAAGAAAACGGTAAGAAGGCTAGCTAGTATACTAAATAATCTGTTTTCACTGGCGGAAAGTAGGAGCGTATAAATTGTCTGGAATGTGTATGCATTTTTTTTCTAAGCTTATATAATGGTGATTGATAATTAATGATTTTGTACAAATACTTCTATACAACGCTTTTTATATTAGACTGGTTCTGATCGGAAGTATTTCTTATGAGTCATAAATGCATCTATCAACAGTATTATTAGCAACATGAACTCCAAATCATGAAGATCATCTCATATCTTGGAGTTGAGGAGAGAGCTAAACGTAAAAGGATATGCTTGAGGAGAAACTTTTGTTGGTCAACGGTTTGAAGCCTAGAATGGTATGTTTGGGAAAGAAGGGTTCGGTTTTGGGAGAGATAAGAATCTTGTTTTGATGCCTATGTTTTGGTGTATATGTGAGCAGCATATCAACTCTGAATATGTTTATAGCTGTCTCGGATGTTTGGAAAGTATATATAATCAATGTGGAAAAGACTGATCCCTCACATGTTTTATGTCCAGATATTTTCAATTCTGACTTATTGATCCTTACATGCAACTACAATTGGTATAACAATACCACCTATAATATTAAGCCTTTATTTGCAAATAAATTCTAGTAAGAATCAGGTTTTTGCGTCGTTCAAAGCAGGGGTCCTCTAGTGCTCACAAGTAGCACGTCCACTTTCACATGTGTAGGTCAGCCGACACTATAAAGTGTAATGGTAGTTACGAGGGGGAAAGGAAGGAGAGAGAGACCAGTCTGATGAGTGCTAGTACTATGCCCTAATATCTAGACTCCAGTTTGGGGAAAGGATGTTGTAACGTGATGATAGGTGGGCCACAAGGATACATTCGTGTAAGCCCATATGCGTGCTTATTGACCATGCGTGTACCATGAAGCTTACACGATCCTTTGTTTTTGTGAGAAACGGATCGAGTATTTTAGTTTTTCCTCGTCGGCGCACCTGTGAAGCGGCTGGAAAGAGGGTGATGAAGTTTGCTTATTATGGATTAGTCTTTTGGTAAACAAATTTGCTACTTCTCATGTGACCATGAATGTCTTAAACCTTGGTCAACCTGGTCACTGTTGGATTAGTGTTAAGATTCATTGATCTATATTGGGTCTAGTGTGTCCTCTCGGTAGTTGCTTGGGAAATAGACGTTTTATGTTGTCCTTTTCAAACGTTAAAGAAATAGTATGTACTAGAGGAGTAACTATGAGGCACATGCAGAGATCATTTTTTATGCTTTCAACCACCATGGCTACACGAGAAGCAAATCTCTCACTCCATGAAAGGTAAATATGTGCTTCCATATGAAGCAAATTATGTGCTTCTGAAAAAAGAGAAAAAAAATCTATGACTCCATGAGAAGTAAATCTATGGCTCCACAAGAAGCAAAATTTAATATATATTTGAAGCAAAGTTCAATACGACTTGGTGGCATGATTTAATACAGTTCTGAGCCATAGATTTTGCTCAAAAAAGTTCATCAAAACCTATCAACATCTGATATAATTTTAAAGATCTCAACATAAGAAATGCAACAATGAAAATGGTTTGTAATTTGGACACGCGATTTAAGAGATAAACCGTTTAAATAAACTATGAAAAAGCATACACACCCAGCGTCTCATCCTCACACGTAGGGTGAGAAAAGCACTTAAAACTCTCTGCTTCGACAAGTGACACGCATGGATTGCACCACTTTTCATCATCAAAGTAAAAAAAGTGACCTTTGTAAGGGGTATGCTCTAACGAGTGATACTGATTAATAGGTCAAGTTTTCTAATTTTGTGCATTTTGAATACGTACCTTTTCTTTGTTCTTTGTAGCTTTTTAGCTATTTATTTGTTTTTATTATTTTAAGTCTAATAATGACCTTATCAAAATTTGTAAAATATATGTATTTTATATTACTTTTCTCTGAAGTCAAGAAATATTTCCTTATTTTTTTAAATTGTATATTATTTTTTTGCAAATTTGAATTGCATAAAATAATATTCTTGACTTGTACGATTGAATTTTCTTGAGTTTTCTTTCTTGCAGTGCACTTTTTAACACATTGATGTGGAACTTTTTATTATACTCCAATTTTACTTTACATTGTACACATACTTACTTTAGTAGATACCATATTTGCATTTTTCCAATAAAGTCAAGTTGCCCTTTTTCATAAATGTGCAACTATCCACTTCTGCAAAGCGCAACTTATTTCTTAACATAGTGTATATACATATATATTTTCTCTGTAATATGTGGTAGTTGTACTTTTAAATGTATTCAAGCTGAATGTCTTTTTGGTAATATGCAACTACCTACTTTAGAAAAGTACGACAACGATTTTTACATTTATATCTAATTTGATGCAGTATCTGACAACTAGAGTTACAGTTTTCAAATATATGCAACTATCTTCTTCGTAAAATGCAATTGGTTTTTACACCTTTCATTGATTTTCTTTCCATTTATTTTCTAATTAAACCTTTCATTGAACGTCATTCACAATTTAAAAAAATATGAACCTAATCCACTTTTATAAGTCGCAACATTTTTTGCACAATATGTGTACTATTGTTCAGTTATATTTTTATTTTAATAGAAATATGTATGACCGCTAATAATGACAGGTTTTGAATTTAATATATTACTCTTAAAGTGAGGTTAGGTCAGTCGAGCAGATGAGTGGATATACAACCTCATCACTTGAGTCCAAATAGTATGTTAACTAAGAAAATGACTAAGAATGTTTTTTTTATAAAATAATAAATAAACGGATCTTATTTGAGCTGACCCAATATCAGAGCCATTATGCCAGATCACTTTTGGCCTCCCATTAGGCTGCTATATATAGCCAATACGACTGCTTTGTCTTAGCAATTGCTCGTCTCAATAATTGTGCATCTTTCATTTTTATTGTTGCTTACATCTCTAAATATTATCAGTAAATATATTTTAAAAATTAATTTACTGAAATGTTATAAAGTGCGCGTATTAAAAAAGTACATTCTGCATAGAAGCTTTGTGTGATTCAATAATTCTATACGTGTTCTGAAAATATTAGTTCAAGTCAAAAATGTTCATGAGATTTCTTTGAAGTTTACACATTGCAAAAGTACGTCCAGGATGTTTTTTTTATTAAATATAAAATTTCCTTGCTATTAAAAAATAAATTTGTATCATTCAAAGAAATGTTGACATTTAAATAACTACACGTTCAAAAATATATCTATGATATTTATATAAAATATACGACGCAAAATAAATTGTGTACGTAAAAAATGTTTCATCTCATTCAACAAAATTCAACATGCATTTGAAAATAATGTATTCAAAAACAAATTCAAACATGTAGTCCTTCGGAAGCATAATAAGTTCCTCTCATTTTGTACTTAGCTAGTATAAACCTTGAACTAAAAGAGCGGCACTTATTATGGATTAGATGGAGTATTTGATAACATGTTAGTTCTGTATTTGAAAAATAATAAACATGTATAAAAATTATGTTTCACATGTATTGAAAAATATACATGTAATTGAAAATAAAATGATAAATGAAAAAACGGAAAACTAAGAAAATAAAAGACCTACGGAAAACCAATAAAAAGGGTAAAAACGTAAATCTTATTTCACAACACACATTTTTTCCTAACAGTGCATAGAAAAAATGTACAACATGTATTGAAAAATATACATGTATTTGAAAATAAAATGATAAAAGGAAAAATTGAAAATAAAGAAAACAAATAAAAGCCCGTAGAAAAACCAATGAAAAGGACCTGCACAAATATGTATGTGTTTATCAGACCGTGTGAACCAGCGTGCTAGACCAGTTATATTGTTAAACTAAATCTTAAATTGGGTATATTAGTGGGGGAAAACTAAATAATTTTTCTCAGAATGCCAAATTCAGGGGTGGAAAGTGATTTTGACCCAAAAATTATCACATAATTTTTCACTTTTATGTTTGGTAGGTAAAATGGTGTAAAGGAGAGAGCAACAAATGAATGTGATGAGGTGAAAAGGGCAACAAATTGATAGGTGAAATCACTAAATAAGTGTTTACTAGCACGTTATTCACTCATGTATAGATGCCTATAAATAGCATGTCCCGTATATATGAATGCAGAGAGGAACCAACACTCATAGTGTAATACAATTGAACGTTGCTATGCATACGACGTTTTTTGTCCGATTTGGATACGACATTAGTATCTGACCATTCACACGTAGCAGATAGGGCAGCGTAGCGGCCGGATTGAGGATCGTACGCGGATCGTATCGTCAATCGTTGTACGCATAGTAGTTTCGATACAATTTGACATAAGAAAATGTTGGAGATGATAGAAAAAAATGAGTGTACCGAGTGCCAACGATAGTCCAGTTCAATTAGAAAACAATATCTGGTAGGATTAGAAAGCATCATAAGTTCGAGTAGTAGGTTTATCTTTCTTCTGGGTACAATTGTGTTTGGCGTAACTCCTGATCAGTGACATCGACCTTGGAGCTAATGGGAGGAGGAGATCAGAGCAAGAAGAACACACACTCTATGCCTCTGCCAAAGCCAAGTCGCGCTCCTCTTGCCATCTCCCTTTTATATTCAGTACTCTTTTTGATAGCTTCCGCGTCGGCCCGTGCCCCAAGAGCATCCCACGATCCAGCCGGTGTGAGTGGATAGGAAAGGTCGCCGATAGAATCTATCAAGTGTATCAGTGTGTCAACAACGGAGACTAAAACTCACCATCCCATAGGGAACCAGCATGCCAATTTTCCTTCTGTCATGGATCACAAGCAAGCCAGCACATTGAGAAGGAAGATATCCCAGCCCATTCATTTTGATACCTTGAATTTACATCATGTCCGTCTATGACACAAATCAGCGCTCTTCGTAACATTTTACTGAGCAACTCATCAAGCGATGAGTACTCAATGTTTTTTAGAAAAGCAACATGATCATAAAAGAACACCTTCGTAGGAAAAAAAAATACTCATTACATTCAATCTCATGGCCATCAGTTTCATTGAGCAAGTAAGACAAAATGTTACTTAGAACACCAACAATGGTAATTTGATATTGATAATTTTGAAATTTATAAAATAAATACCCAACAATAATAAGCATTCAGGCTCTCTTACAGAAAACTTTTCACGAACAAGCTGTGAGTATGACAGCGAGCAGGGTCTGCTAGTTGAACCAGTACATGACTGACTTGGAGAGCAACTTGGAGAATCTGCTTTGCTAGCTGTTATGGCACATGCTATGGAAGTGCACATCGTCCTGTAAGACTAGTTCGTGGAATACCAGCAATCTTGAATAACACTTTCCATCTTAAAATTACCGGCGCATCCCATTCTCACCATCATGACTTTCAAACTTCCATGTCTTCTTATAAAATACTCCGGCCACAACAAACTAAATGGATGAAGGTGGGAAACTCGTGAAACCGTGGGCATTCATCTTGCTAGTAGAAGAGTCGGTTGCTTATATGCACGATGTGTTGATAATAAATACACACTAGTATTTATGTACTTTTAACCAGTTTTCTTAATTTCTTTGGGCTATATATGTCATTTTTATTTTCCTTGGGATTTGTTTTGCATACTTGCATAGCCACTAGACCGTCTACTTGATTTCTCTCATGGCTGTGGAGCAAAGCCCTAATGGGAGTCAACAACAGAGCTACCTTTCCCAGTTGTATCTCGGGGAGAGGGTGAGCACAACCTCTAGCTCGCTTATTCTAGCCCGTAACTTGGCAACAGTATTGCCAATTGGGAAATCCACATTAACAAGTTTGTTTTGTTAATTCGCCAACTGATAGAGCCCTTGCATTCCCTTTCCTTCCTGGACGAAAAGCGCCGGCTCATTGATGGTTTCAAACAACAGCCTCGGTCCAATACGATCGTCTTTAGCTAAGCTACCTCGCGATCCATTCGTGTGAGCCTGCTCAGCCCATGCGTTCCTGTAACGTGGAGCGTAGATCCCCTTTGTTTTTTCTGCGAGGAAACGGATCAGAGTATGTAGATCCATTCAAATGTGTGCGCCGATATATCCTGGGGCATGTAGATGTGTGCATATGTGAAATGGATCCTTCTATGCACTTTGTGATGGACATATGATTATGATGATCCTAGTCTTTTCGTAAAAGAAAGGAGTAACCATGTATATATAGCATGTTTGAAGTATATGCCCCACTGAGACGTAGATCTACAATTGCATCAACATGTTTGTCTTGAATCTGTCCCGAGTATCAGTGTGTAAATCAACGGAGCCTAAACTCACCACCCCGAAGGAACCAACATGCTAATTTTCGTCGCCCATTAATACATTCTGAGATTGTATATTAACGTTGTGGCCATCTACGATACAAATTAACGTTCTTTGTAACAGTTTACTGTGAAAAGCATCGAGCGATGAGTAGTTGAGTACTCAACGAGAAAGCAACTTCCAACTTCTACAATATAGACTAAGGGAACCAAATTAGTTTCTTGTGGCATCTATTTTCGCCGTATGATATTGTTGCGACATGCGCATAACTCACTGTCTCTTAACACTGTAAACATTCCCCTCTCTTATTCAACATGAAAAGCTCCTCCTACAGTATTTCGTCACAAAAAAAAGCAACCTCCCTAGAGGAAAATGATTCATTACATTCAATCTCATGGTGTTTAGTTTCGTCGAACAAGTAAGACAGAATGTACTTAGAACACCAACAATGGTAATTTGTTATTGATAAGTTATTTATTTATAAAATAAGTTCCCAACAATAAAAAAACATTCAAGCTCTCTTGCAGTAATTTTTTCGTGAACAAGCTCTACTATGAATAGGCTGATTTATTGCTTAGTGAGAATGATGAGGTGAACACCTTACATGTTAATAGAATTGAGACCAACTTTTCAAGAATGTAAGATGTAAGATGTAAGATGGGGTCAGCTCTAATTACACTTTGATTAGCATCTACGTATTTACTACATTGTTTATTCCGGCAAGCAATGGACAAGTTGCAGATCGAACACGTGACTTCCTGAGTAAGCTTTGCTACGTTCATTTCTTCTCAATGGTAAGTTACTCCGGCAAGTTGCATCGATAGTCATAGTTTAGGGCCATGCCAACACTCGTCGAACTCGGGCTTGATACGTAAAACAAAAAGGTTAGTGTTTTATTTTATTTTGGTTTACAAGAATTGAATAGAAATTCTGAGAAATAGAAATTTGGTAGGAGAAGTCAAGTGGAGTAGAGTGGCTAGGGTTATGTTCGAGATGTGGATAGTGACGAATATATGTGGGGTCGAAGTACGCCATTATAGGATGGATCCGACGTAACCACATTCGATTGGGTGCAAAATCCTGTCGAGACAATGACCGAGAAGGTCGCTAGACGCTTGAAGCAAATATGGAACGTGTCGTCGTAGATGCTGTTAACATGTATACCCAAAAATGGCTCAACAGCTGAGGTAAGAAAGATCGATGGCAAGATTTTAAATAAGTGATATCACAAAATAAGTGTTTACGTATACATATCCATAAATAGCACATCGACTTCTATAAGTATAGGGCCACCGACAATCAAAATGTATTACAGTACTAGTAGTTGCTAGGGGAAAGTATGGAGAGAAGAGCGACAAACTAAGTGTGCCGGGTGCCATCTGCAATTCAATTCCACAAAAAGATTTGATGGGCATTGGAAGCATCAGAAATTTGAGTATCAGTACAACTCATAATCCACGCACTAGGTTTTTCATGTTCAGCGCTGCTATCATCGTAGTTGATGCACTCGCATCGGATTCCAGGACACTGCTCAAGAGCTTACACTCAATCTTATTGGCTTGAACTGGAATGGGAGGAACACAGCATTGTTACAATTAGCAATACGGCCAGCTTGTCTGCCGTGACGTGACGTTCCGGTTGGCTTACCAACAAAGAGTTTCCGGAACTGTTGTGACTCTACCATGCATGCATCGCTTGCCTTGAAGGAGTGGCTTGAGACTGTTTGTCTTTGGATAGACCGGCGACATCCAGAGGCCACGTTGTGTCCTTGCACCTGTACGCTTGATCTCATCACCTCCAAAACGTGTAAATTCCACTTCCCATTTATTAATAGAAAACACATGAGCGATGTATTTCATCAAAAGAAAAAGTTTACGCTCCATCGGGGAGAGTCAAAGCTCAAGCTCGCTTATGTTAGCCGTGGCAATCTGTCCAAACGTGCTTAGTCAATGGAGGATGGTTTTTCTAAGCTAGGCTCAAACGGATTGTACCCTTTATTTATACATCGTCAAAGGACGGACAATAATTAAGTGAAGACAAATTGTAAAGCATGAAAAGGTATTATGTTAAATCTACATTTGACATAATCAGAATAACATTAAGGTTGCATATATCGCTTGATACAAAGGCTTGGGGTAATCCTCTTCTAAAAAATCAACAAATCTAAAATTTGTAGTTGCCAAAAATTCAATTGAGATATATACAAAACATTTAAAAACAAATTGATTACTGGGGCCTCATTATTGGCTATTACACCAACAGGAGATAGACATCAGGAGATTGTGAGCTTCGGCCTGGAGGCTAGAGTAGTGTCGTGTTCCACAATCAGCGCCCACATTTTGCTTGACCAGTTAGCTGCGACCAGCCGCCCTAGCCTCTAAGGGCAACTCTAAGGCGCCGAAGCAAAACGCTTTCTGTCCGTTTTGGTCCGACTGCGTCGGCGCGGACAGAAATCGCGGCCCAACGCGCCGGCGCAAACGGACGCCCGTCCGTTTTCTTGTCCGTTTTGATTCATTTCTGGCTCAAATTTGGGTCTGGTTTGCATCGGCGCGGACACACTCCGGACGTCTGCGTCGCGTCCACTCTTTCTCCCTGGCCCGCTCGCCATTGGGCGAAGAATCACTCTATCCTCCACATCACCCTCCACACCACCAGTCGCGCCGCCAGCTCCATCTTGTGGTCGCCGCCGCGAGCACCCGCGCCGGTTGTATCTCCTCCGCGAACTGGTAGCACTCGCCGCCGCGAGCACCCGCGCCGGTTGTCTCTTCGCGCGTGCTTGTTCTCCTTGCCGGGCAGTCGCCGGACTTGCGCGGCTGCTGCGCCCCTTCCCCGTGCTGCGCTTCTTCCCCGCCCCGACTCCGCAGTCTCACCGTCCCCAGCGCCGGACTCCTTCGTCGGTATCGACCGTCGCCGCTGTGGAAGGCGCGCAATTGCTCCGGCGCCCGTCGCTTCGGCTGCGTCTCCCCCTGCTTCACCGCGCCTGCAAGGTGTTCGACGCTTTGCCCACAAGGTACAATGGACAATGGTGATGCGTTTTTCTTCGAGCATTTTTTTTGTTCGTCGGATGAGTCTAGTGATGATGAAGAATTGGTGATGACGGCATTGATTGTAAACAACCATATTGAAAATCAGCGGCCGTTGTTTAGAGGGTCGATTGTAGGACATGAACCTGCTTTGAATCGCAACCGAGTGACTGGGCACGTGCTACTGTGGGATGATTACTTTAGGGTGCCAAAATCATTGTATGGTCCTAAACATTTTCTCCGTCGGTTTAGAATGGCTAAGCATGTGTTCAATCGCATTAGGAAATGAGTGGTAGAATATGATGACTACTTCAGATGCAAAAAAGATGCACCAGGCAACATTGGATTTTCTTCTTATCAAAAGTGTATTGCTACCATCCGAATGCTTGCATATGGAGTTCCTGGTGATCTCATAGATGAGTATGTTCGGATGAGTGAATCCATGTGCCTTGCATCACTTTACAGATTTTGCAAGGTTGTGGTAGCAGTGTTCGGTCCAGAGTACTTGAGAGAACCAAATGAGGCCGATACTGCTCGATTGTTAGCAATCAATGCCGAGAGAGGGTTTTCGGGAATGCTCGGCAACATAGATTGCATGCATTGGGAGTGGAAAAACTGTCCATTTGATTGGCAGGGAAAGTACAAAGGTCATGTGAAAGCTTGCACGGTCATACTTGAGGCGGTGGCATCTCAGGATCTCTGGATATGGCATTCTTTTTTTGGGATGGCTGGTTCTCATAATGAAATCAATGTGCTTCAGAAATCTCCTGTGTTTGCTAGACTAGCTGAAGGGCATAGCCCCGAGGTTAACTTTGAGGTAATGGCCATCAGTACAACAAAGGATACTATCCTGCAGATGGTATCTATCTTCAATGGGCAACCCTTGTGAAGACAATCTCAAACCCCCAAGGAGAAAAGAGGTCTAGGTTTTCTCAAGCACAAAAGAGCGCAAGAAAAGATGTGGAGCGTGCATTTGGTGTACTTCGGTCTCGTTGAGCTATTGTTCGGCATTCTGCTAGAACATGAAGCTCAAAGAAGATGTGGGAGGTGATGACTGCTTGTGTGATCATGCACAACATGATCGTAGAGGATGAGCGTCCAGAGGACATTGCCGAACAGGGCTTCCAGTTCCAGGGCACAAATGTTGAGCCTGAGCATTTACCTGTTACGTTTGCACAGTTCACCCAGTTTCATGCCGAGATGCGAGATTATCAGAAACATATTCAGCTCCAGGATGATTTGGTTGAGCATATGTGGACACATGTTGGCAACCAGTAGATGTATCAATTTTTATTAATTTTAGTTTGGTTGTAATAAAGTATTTGAGACTACATTTATTTGGGCTTGTAAAACTATTTATTTGATGTGTGTTTAAACTTGTTATTTGAGACTATGTTTGATGAAATTTTATAAAAATTGTGTATATTGGGCGCCGACGCGCGGACAGCGCGCAAATGCGTTCGCGCGTTGGCCAAAGTGACCATAGAAGCGCGGAACGCGCGCGGACACCGACGCTCCAGCCGATGCAAACGGACTAAATCCGAACAAATCGCGCGTCCGTTTGCGTCGACGCGTTGAAGTTGCCCTAAGTTCATGTATGCATTTCGCTGCCGATTGTCTGCTTTCCCTTTGAGCAGTCGAGCGCACAATGATTGAACCGGCAATTGTGGCACCCTAGCCTCTAGGTTGATGTATGCATTTCTCTCTCTTTCCCCTTTGAGCACACCAAAACATCCCAAGAAGCCCCAGTAGCCCATCCCATAATAAAAGTCGCACCACACGATCCAACACCCTGCCCGAACCACCCATCAGTCCTCCAGCCCATGACCCGGACACTCGGTCCTCTCTGTTTCCTCTTTATTCTTCAGCATAGGACATAGCACGAATGGCTATAGCCACATCCGTGCATAAACTCGTCATTCCCGCTGATGATACCAGCATAACTTTTAGGACCCTAATCTTGAGCTCCCGCCAACTGCCACTCGCGGATGCGGATGCAGGGCATCGTCGGGTTGGCTCGGAAAACGAAGTTTTTGCAGTTTGAATGAGGATTTTTTTTTCACGGCCCTTTAAACATTTTACAGGCCAGGTTCGTTTGTGGGTTCTGATCCGGGCATTTTTTTTTTCTTCGCGCAAACTGTGAACGGCCTTTATTTTATAGTTTTGCACGCTTTACAAGCTCCGCTAGAGATGCTTTTAGATCATATAGCCCTAACAGGCCGGCCAGCCTCGTCAGTTTGGAATAATACATAAATGGTGTACGGTGTATCATTCATTCTCATATCTTTTTATTAGTAACCAAACTATAAATGTATTTATTCTCACGGTGCCACATTTAGAGGAAGAAAGTAAAACAAAATAAAAATAACAACCAATAGATAGATAGATCCTTAAAGTGGGATTGTTGACAAGGTAATCGAGACCACATGTTAAATAAATAGGTGAAATCACTAAATGAGTGATTGACTGACACTATTCACTGGCGTATACATGTTGATAAATAGCACATCGACTTCCGCAAGTTTAGAGCAATGGACAATCAAGATGTACTATAGTACTAGTTCGTAGTGGAAAAGGTTGGAGAGGAGAGCAACAAACTGAGTGTGCCGAGCGAGTGCGATCGGCAGTTCATTTCCACATGAAGATTTGATGGGAGTAGGAGGCATCAGAAATTGAAGTATCAATAGCTTTCGTCTTCTATGCACTTGCATTTTGAATTTCACCGCGTCTACCGGCGTCATCTCGATGGACTCGCACCGAATACCAGGACACTTTTTAAGAGCGTAAACTCTTCTTTTTCTGGTTCATGAGCAACAAGACTCTTAAGAAACAAGAGCTTAGACTATTAAGAAATAAGAATGCAGCCAGCTCACCTGCCGTGAGGTACCGGTTGGCTTACCGACAAAGTGCGGCTGTAACTCTACCATGAAATTCCTGCTCTCAGGAGAATACTCAAGCCTGTGTTTATCACAGGATAGACTAGCAACTTCCTAAGGCCGCGTTGTATTCCTGCAACTGCACGTTAGATCTCAGCAGTAAACTTAAAAAGTTCATTTTCATAATTAATAGAAAAATGTTTCCTATTCAAACAAAAGAAGTTATTACTCTTCATGGTGGAAACCAAAGCTCATGTTGGTTTGTGATTGCTCGTAACTCTGAAACAAGATAATCACTGTGGCATTCCTGTCCAAACATGTAAAGTTGAACTTGTTTGGTTGGCAAGGTTAAAAATGTTCCGGTACAATGGCTAAATTTCCGTTCGTACACTTCTATTATATGTTAAAATTACTTAATGGATTCATAAATAGAAGATAGAAAAGAAAAATACCATAATAATAAAAAACATTTAGCTATTAGCTTAACCCATGAGAAAACAACATCCAATTGATTTAATAATAGCCCTTTTGGAATTGCAGTTTAGCCATTAGTGTAATTTAATGCAAACAACAACTAGTATTAGATTTTAATAATAGTTCTTTGAGATTAAAGTTGGTAGGAATAACCCACCTACATAATTATTGGAAATACAGAGATGTTTCTTTTTTTTTCCCTACAACATGCATATTGTGCGACGGCCCTCCGGACCTCGGGTTTGGTTAAGTAAGCATGTGATTGATGGCCTCCATGCAGGCTTCGAAAAGTCAAATTAACACGTTTGGTAGCTTGTAAGATTTTGCATGGCATTGTTTTTAAAGTTTGGTAGCTTGTAAGATTTTGCATGGCATTGTTTTTAAAGAACATCTCAGCCTGTCTCCGCGAACCAGGCCCAATCGCCTCAATTTGTTTTCCACGTTGCGACCATTTCCAGCTCTTTTTTCGAACGCCTCAAGTATCTCTCCAGCTTTGGCCTATCGTGGTATTTAAAAACGCCTTGAATCTTATTCTGTATTGGAGTGTTTGTTTAAATATTTTCATGCCAATTGACATATAGAATACACCCTGCACAAATACACTTATATGTGCTAGATCATGTAGCCCTATAAAGCCGGCCAGCCTCATCAGTTTGGAGTAATACTTAAATGGTGTATGGTGTGTCAATTCATTGTCATATTTCATATATATTAGTGACCAAAAATTGTAAATGTATTTATTCTCATTGTACCACATGTAGAGGTAGAAAGTAAAAAAAAATATAACAGCTGATAGACAGATAGATTCTTCATAATGGGATTGTACTGACAAGGTAAAAGAGGAAACATGCTAAATAGGTGAAATCACTGAATGAGTGATTGACAGCCACTATTCACTGACATATACATGCTGATAAATACCACATCGACTTCTGCAAGTGTAGGGCAACGGACAATCAAGATGTAGTGTAGATGGTAGGGAAAAAGGTTGGAGAGGAGGGCAGCCATCGGCAGTTCATTTCCACAGCTAAATTTGATGAGAATAGGAAGCATTGGAAATTTAAGCATCAGTAGCTTTGATCCTTGTTGCACTAGGGTTTCCATTTTCATCGCTGCTATCGGCGTAGATGTACTCGCACCAAATACCAGAACAGTGCTCAAGAGCTGAGATTCGTCTCATAGGGGTTGACCTTCAATGAGAGGAACGCGAGCTTGGGCTATTAGGAATGCAGCCAGCTGACCTGCCGTTTGGCTTACCAACAAAGTGCGTTTCTGAAAGTTGGCCCGTCTGGCGGCCGGGGAACTCCTGTAACTCTACCATGCATCGCCTGCTCTCAGCAGAATACTCAAGCCAATTTGTCTCCGGATAGACTGGCAACCTCTAAAGGACGCGTTGTATTCCTGCACTAGCACGCTTTAGCTCACCACTAGACTTAAAAAAATCACCTTGATAATTAATTAGTAACAATTGTTTTCTTTCCAAAAAAAAAAGGTTTACTTTTCATTATGGAGACCAAATCTCAAGCTGGCTTGTGATTGCCCGTAACTCTGAAACAAGATGGTCACTATGGCATTCCTGTTCAAACGTGTAAAGTCAAATTTGTTGGTTCGGCAAGGATAAAAAATGTTCCCATACAATGGCTAAGTTTTCTATCGTGCACTTCTATTATACAGTATATTATAAGTATTAGAGGATTCATAAAGAAAAGATAGAAAAAATACCATAATAATCAGAACCATTTAGCTTAACCCACGAGAAAACAACATCCATTAGATTTTAATAATAGCCCTTTTTTGCGGGTAATAATAATAGTCCTTTTGGGATTGAAGTTTAGCCATTAGTGTACTTCACTGCAAGCAACAACCATTAGATTTTAGTAATAGCTCTTTGAGATTAAAGTTGATAGGAATAACCCACCTACATCATTATTGAAAACCTATATAATGAGAGGGTAGACACACTATATAACTTATATGTAGTTGAAATGACACATGTCATCGAACAATCAAAATCTGCATATTCTACAACTACGAATTATACGGCAATGGTGATAGTTCATCTACAATCGCCCTTGCCCTCGCCTTTTCCTTTGCCGTGCAAAAAACAACAGAACGACGCGGATATGCGTACTAAAAGAGCTATCTGGTCCATCAGACTCATCGTTCTCCTATTTCGGGAATAGACCAGACATGGCGCGGAGGGTCCGGCTTGGCTCGCCTGAGATGGCGCGCACCACCCTCTTATCTCGTTTCTCGATCAAGTCCAAGAGGTGTGTGATTCCATCTCCGCGGCTTTGCCCTTGAAGGCTTGCGTGGCTTGCCATGCACTCATCCTTTGATGGTGGACACACGCTCCTCCGCACGCACGCTAGTGTTGACCTTCAACTTAGAGCCGCATGCCGAGAGGAGGAGGCACCATCTTAGAGATTGTGCCGCCACTCCGATAAGGTTGTGGTCACGCACCTCGAGCCACGCCAGACACAATTGATTCCCGTCGGATGTGATCTTTCTATGCTCGAGCATTCTCCTTCCGAGAGCATCGGAGAGACAGGAATATGACTATCACCTCCTCGTCCCCGCATGGGAAGGGGTCTCAGTCGACGGATCTAGAGAACTCATAGTATGACTTGTTGCCCACCATGTTGGAGAAGGCCGGAAATCGTTGAACAAAATATTGGGAGAAGTGGAGTGGAGTGGCTATGGATTGGTCCGGGATGCGGATAGTGACAAATATATGTGGGTTTGAACTTTACCATTATGGGTCGAATCCGATGTAACGAATTAGGCCGGGCTTTTTTGTATCCGCCTCACATACAAATTAAATATGGGAAATGCCGGCCAACCCGAATCGTTTGTGCGAGTTTGCAATATTCGGTCGGGTGCAAAATCATGTCCAGACAGTGACCGGGCAGGTCTGCTAAATGTGTGGGGTGAATATGAGACGTTTCGTCTCGTAGATGCTCTTAACATGTATACCCAAAAATGGCTCAAGCAGCTGAGGTAAAACAGGTGGCAAGATTTTAAATAGGTGATATCAATAAATAAGTGTTTGGTATCCACTTATTCAATCACGTATACATATCCATAAATAGCGCACATCGACTTCTATAAGTATAAGGCGACCGACAATCAAAATGTATTACAGTACTAGCAGTTGCTAGGGGGAAGTGTGGAGAGGAGAGCAACAAACTAAGTGTGCCTAGTGCCATCGGCAGTTCAATTTCACAAGAAGACTTGATGGGCGTTGGAAGCATCACAAATTTGATCAGTACAACTGGTACTGTACGCACTAGCTTGTTCGATCTCCCCCAAATGAACCATATAGCCAAGAGAAACCATGAACCAGAAAAGAAGAGCTTGCCCCACCCATGAGTAAATATTTCATACTAGCCTCATTAGACCATAGATCTCTCTTCGTATATCAAGACAATAGATAGGAACATAAACTGAAACATTCTGGAGCTACAAAGATAGTTATTAAATCGTTAGCACCACATAAAAACATTCCCCCTAGAGTAGATGTTAATACGAATAACAGAAACTCTGTTATAGCCATTTCTGTACATTCAATGTACTCTACGAATAGAGTAATACATAAAATTGATAATAAAATGAGAAATTGAAAGATTTTGTTGAAATTGTTCGTTTGAAAATTTCTCGAAAAGCTAATTATAGGTTCTTCTCTCCATATGAACAATAGGGTCGTTATGCTTATTACTAAACTTGTTGAAGAAATGAAAGCATGTTCAGCGCAGATATCATCGTTGTTGATGCACTCGCATCGGATTTAGATTTGACCTCTTCAGATTTGCCTGGAATGGGAGGAACACGAGTTAGACTCCAGAATGCGGCCAACTTGCCTGCCGTGACGTGATGTTCCGGCTGGCTTATCAACAAAGAGCTTTGGAACACGAGCTTAAGTTTTGCAGGCAGCGGAACTTTGGAACTATAATGTCTGAAACAATCTTTCAAATTTGTTGATCTAGTATAAATGTATAAAATGATTTTTGTAGTAAAATAGTGTTTTTTAAAGTATTTATGGTGAATGAAAAAAATTAATTTGTTTACCACATTATAGTTATAATGTTTTGTTTTCCTACAAAGTTTAAAGTTTTTATGTTTTTTTATTTGAGAAAAATAAAAAGAGAAAATGTTGCACCGGTGATGAGGAAAATAGATGGCTAGATAAGGAGAAACGAGGGAATAAGAGGAAGTGATTGCCGGATCTTCTCCACCTGTGGTACCTGATGTCGTGGCCACCACCAAGCTAAGACCGTTGAGCCTCATAGCTCATTGACGGTGTCGTATAAAGTTAGATGAACTGTAAAGCATGATTTTTTTTTGTGAAATCTATGTGTCATAAAATCAGAAAACCACTAAGATTGCATCACTCGATGCAGACGCTGGGGTTATCCTTCTTTTCGGGAAAACCCCCACTAAGAATCTAAAATTTGTAGTTGAAAAAAATTCAATTAAAATATATACTTTTTTAAATAACAACAAATTGTCTACCAGCGCCTCATTGTTGGCTATTATACTAGCATAAGAAGGACATAGAGAGAGTATGAGCTATGATCGACCTGGAGTCTGGAGCAGTGTCGTGTGCTATCATCATCGTCCGCCTTCCTCTTGCCCAGCTCGTTCCCGGCAGCCGCCGTGGCCTGTAGGTTCTTTTATGCATGTCGCTGCCGATTCTCTCTTTTTCCCCTCGAGCACACGAGTGCACAATGATTGAATCAGCAATTCTGTCGCGACCGAGAGTGCTCGAATCTACACCAAAACATTCCCCAAAGCATCAATAGCCCAACCCACAATAAAAGTCGCACTCCAGCACCCTGACCAAACCCATCAGTCTTCCAGCCCATGACCTGATCCTCTATGTTTCCCAATTATTCTTCCTCCTAGGTCCCAGCAAGAATGGCTATAGCCACATTTGTGCATAAACTCGTCGTGCCCGTCGATGATACCAACATACTCCCTCTATACCAAAATCTAAAACTTTTTTGTAGTTTAATTTGGACTAAAAACGTATTATTTTTAGTACGGATAGCGTAACTTTTAGGATCTTAATCTAGAGCGACCAATCGGTCGGAGAAAGAGGGGAGTGTGAGAGGACTTTCGGCGTGACCTGGGTGGCCAAAAGGCCCAGTTAACTTGTTCGCATATTTTCACAAAAAAAAACCTTTTTCGCCTCTAGTTCTGCCAGCTTGTGGGTTTTGCACTTATTTTTTGACTCTGCTCAGTTTTGCCCTTATATTTTTTTCCTCGGGTCATTCTAACACCCTTTGACCGGTTGACCAATATTTTAAAAATTCATAATAAATTCATGTGAACTCGGAAAAATGCAAACAAGATATCAAATTGTTCAAAAAAATATTACCCTTATGTGTATATCATTTGCACACATGAAAATAATAATGTTTAAACTACCCAGGGTTACTAACTTTATTAACATTATCAAACATAAGAAGGTATAAACAATCAAAAACCATGAATAAAAATGGCATGCAAATGTTGGTGATGTTTACTGACCATTATGATATCTAATTTGATTTGTTTTGAATTCACTTGAACTTGTTATGAATTTTATAATTAATGGTCAAAGTCATTTGAAAATCCGTAACAACTTTATATGTACTCATAAAAATGGAAATAAGATATCAGAATGTTCCGTAGACATCACATACATTTTCATGTCATTTTTAATCACGAAAATATATTGTTTATACACTTTTATGTTTGATGAAGTTAATAGCATTAATAAGCTCAGGCAGTTTAAATATTATTTTGTTCGTGAATGTAAATAACATGCACACAAAGGTAATGCTTTTTAACACATTTTGATACCTTATTTGCATTTTTCTGAGTTCATATGAATTGATTATGCATTTTCAAAGTATTAGTCAAACGGTCAACGAGCGTTCAGATTACTTCAGAAACAAACCTAAGGGCAAAATTGAGCAGAGACGGAAAGTAAGGGCAAAACTCACGGGCTGATAGAAATAGGGACAAAAAAGCAATTGTCTCTAACAATATTTTATGTTGGGTTAAAAATTATCATATTTCTTTCAAAAATGGCCTAAAAACATATGAAACCCTATTAAAATAATAATAAAATTCCATTTAAAATAAAATATATACAATTATAAGAAATGCCATCATTTGAAATTGCCATGTCATTTCAATAAAAACAAGAAGTGTGATATTATTCATATTAAAAAACAAAAAATATGTGTTATATAATTAAGAACAATACCATAGTGTATTTGTACGTAATAAATTTACCATCATATAACAAAAATATTTGCAAAGGTTTATAAAATAAATTTTGCAAGCCATCTACGAATTTACTATGCTAAAAAACTAAAATTTTCCATGGTTCAATTTTAAATTTTCCATGGTCGAAATTAATTTTTTTCTACTGCAGAAACTAAAGTTGCCGTGATGTAATAATAAATTTATATTCTATTTAAACAATATTTGTCACGGTCTAGAATTAAATTTTATATGTCAATGAAAACTAGATTTGTCATGATACATAAACTAAAATTTCCTTGGTCCAAAAAATAAATTTGGCATGGTCTACAAATTAAAAACTGCCATTGTTACATGCAAAATTGTCGTGATGGAAAATTTAAAAAAAAACTTTAATTTTTTTTGCCCTGTATCTAAACTATTTTTTTGATGATTTTTGCCATCCAATGAGATAGGTCGGTGCGATGGAATGTATGTAGCTAGGACTAGTCGGATGAGGTGTCAGAGATTTAAGACGTTCACGACTCTCACTCATAAAATAAATGTAAATGCGCATCCATGACATTTTCATCTTTAGAATTGAGGGGTAGAAGTAGAACGGAGAAGGCCTCCACCTAAGAGCATCTCCAGCAGCGGCTGTAAACTAGCGCGCCGTAAAACGCCGAACCAGCGCGCTGTAAAAGCTTTGCTCGCCATTTTCAAGCGGCCATTCCCAGAAGCTGTAAACGCGCGCGGCAATACACGGCGCGCAGACGCGCCTCCACCAGACGCTGCATCCTACAGCGCGCAAACACGCGCGCGCACACAAACAGATTGATTGCAAGATCTAGAAAATAGCCTAAAATTAAACCGCGACAAACAGAAAATACATTGCGTTCGACAGAAATTAAAACTACAAACTACAAATGAAGCTACATTCTACGCTTCATCATCATCATCGGAGGAGGTGTCCTCGGACTGCGTCCACAGGTCATCCCACCTCGGATCGTCCTTGTCGATGGTCTGCGGCCCCGCGAGCTGCGCGTTGATGAAGGCTTTGCGCCGGCGGCGATCTTCCCGGTAGGCACGCCGCTCGGCCCTTCTCGACCGGTAGAACTCGAGCTCCGCCTGCACATCCTGCGGGAACTCCGCGCTCCACCTCGACATGGCGCGCTCGTCGTGCTCGGCGATGAGCAGGCGGCGCTGCGCCTCGCGATGCAGGCGGCGGTCCTCCTCCGTGATGAGGCGCGGTGGTGGCGCGAGGAACTGCGCCTCCTCGAGCGTCTCCGTCTCGGGGAAATTCATCTGCCGGCGCGGGCGCCCGAGGCGCCATGCCGCCGCGTCGTACGCGCGCGCCGCCTCCTCCGGCGTGTTGAAGGTGCCGAGCGTGAGGCGGAAGCCGGCGGTGCGGATCTCGGCGTAGTAGAGCCCGTTCGGGCTCGGGCGCACGCCGGTGAAGCCGGAGGCGCTGCGCCGGCGAGACGGCATGGCGGCGGGGCGCATGGCGGTTGGGCGGTGTGCGCGCGAGGAAGGGGATAGAGAAGAAGGGGAACGTTCCAGGTGCGCGCGCGTGGCGGTTGGGCGCGGGCGACGCGCGGCTTTTGTAGCGCGCGCGCCACGACGCGCGGGAGATTTGCCGCCCAACCTAGCGCAACAGCAGCGCGCACGCCTAAAGATCCCGCGCGCGCTTTTTTCCCACGCCTGCTGGAGGAGGGTACAGCGCGCGCGGGGCAAAAAATCAATTATTTTAGCTCTGCGCTATTTTAGCGCCACTGCTGGAGATGCTCTAATTGTATTGACAAGACAGTGGTGGACTGACTCTTTGTCATCTCATGCCACAATGTTGCAATCAAATCCTTCATCAACATTCGCAGCCTAACCTGTGCGGCTGCTGCTGCGGCTGCTGTGCGCACACAGTGTCAGCCTAACCTGTGTAGCCCTGCCCGCGCTACTTTTAAAATATTTTCAAATCGTGTGCTAATATCGATTTTATTATTAAAAATAATATTATTTTAAAAAAATCTCTATCAATTTCCCGTCGACAACTCGCCAGAAAGAACCTCCAGATTGGTTCATTGAGGTCCAGGAGCATGCAGTCGCAAAAACAAAAGAAGGGTTTCCCTCTCGGATGTTTCGGAATTAATCGTGATTTATAGCGAAGGAATAAAGGCACAAGGAGTCCGGGGAGCCCCACATGGCCAGATGGCACCCCCTCCCCCAGGTCACGGCAGGCACCCATGTGGGCCCCCTGGAAGCTTCTAGGAGACCCCTTTCGGCTGGTGGCCTCTTCTGCTCCAGAAAAATCAGTAAAAATCCTTGGGTGTTTTTTAACTCCGGATAAATTGATTTTCCCGTAAAAGATAAAAACAAGCATATAAAACAACAACTAGCCTGGCCACTAGGTTAATAGGTTAGTCCAAAATAAATCATATAAAATGTTATTCAAAATGTATAAGATATGTTGGAGACGTATCAATCATCCTCATCCATATGCATGTGCCCCATGATAGTAAGTCTTCTTCTCCCTCTTCTTATTGTCGTGTTGCTTGCATGTTAACCACAAACGCCTTTTCGGGTTATCTAGGTTGCTCCTTATTCACTTTTCCGTGGATGCCTCAACATGAGGGACTATGTTATGCAGGTCATCAAGATCATCGACATACATAGCGACATAAGAATTAATCATAGCGTGGACAAAATCAGCAACCCATCCCAAAATGTAATAGTATTTAGACTAACATCATGAGTTGTAAGCATAGCTAGCAAGTATCGTCAGGCCTAAATCCAAATCTAAGATCACAAGTAACACTAACTTCATACTTGGGCTTTCGAATTCTTTGCGGTCAGCCTGTTACAGTCCACTAATATATTTAGAGGTACTCAAAAACAGTCTGAGATTTTGGAACTCTCTATCTATCTATCTCTTTCATGCACTACCTATGTTCATCTTTGAAAGATATGCTTGTAACTAGTCTCAATTGCCAGATCCAAAAGAGCGGCATGAGTTAAGAGCACAGACGAGAAAATTACCGAAAATTTTACCAAACTGGTGCACATTGACTCAAATCCCTATCATAGCCGCAAAGGCCAAGGGGTACATGCAAACATCTCACGAGCAATGCATTTTTAGTATCAACATCCACGAGCACTATTTGCAAATAAAAAATAGCACAAACCGATTTACTAGCTTTGCCCATCGCATGTTTTGCCTACCGATGGACCATGTGTTCTCAGGGGTATCCATCCAATATTCTCGATGCATCACAGTCTTAACCAGAAGATCATTTGATGCCGCTCAATGACATCCTCCACTCTTCTTTCACCCATATATACACTAATTTGTAACAGAACTGCGCTCGCAAGCTCTACACGAATGGGGTAAGATATTACTAGTAGGTAAGGTGTGGTTGGATTATATAGTGCATGAAGTGTTTAATCCTGTGATCTAAAATCGTACATGAAAAATCCCTGATAATTAAAACCGTACCTTCCATTGGTGTGGAGGATGGAGCAGCCCCTGCGAAGAAAAGAAAAAGGAATGCCACTGTACGTTGCACATGCGTCTAGAAGATGAAGCCAATCGGGACGCAGTTGAGCCTGTTAAACACCCATCATCGAACTGTGTAACAAACAATAAGGGCGCGATTGGTTGTGTGAATACACCTCAACCAGGTATGTGCGACAAGAAATCGGTCTGTTTGATTAGCTGAACTGCATTTATATCTTGCACGGCCCGAAACTTAAAGCACCTGCGAGCCAGTCCCATTGAAAACTCCAACCTCTGAGCCGTAGCCTTTAGGATCTTGTGCGCATGTCGATGTCGATTCTCTCTTTTTTTTTTCCTTTGAGCACACGAGCTCAACGATTGAGCCGGTGATTCTGGCGATCGAGAGCGCTCGAATTACACCAAACCATTCTACAAAGCCCCATTAGCCTAGACCACAATAAAAGTCGCACCTGACGATCTAGCACCCTGCCAGCCCATAAGTCCTCCAGCCTATGACTTTATCCTCTCTGTTTTCCATATATTCTTCCTCATAGGTCCCAGCATGAATGGCTATACCCACATATGTGCATAAACTCATCATTTCCGCTAATCATACCAATATAACTTTTAGGACCCTAATCTAGAGCGCCTTGTCGGACAGAGAAGGAGGGGAGCGAACGATTCGCTATGTGGGCAGATTTCCAGCGCGGCTCTGGATGGCTTAAAGGCACAGTTAACTTTTTTGCATATTTTTTACAAAATAGAATATTAAAAAAATTGTCATATATTAAAAAATATGTGAGTTGAACAAATGTCATATTTTAAAATAACATTTTTTGGTATAAATACCATGAAAATACATGAAACACTATTAAAATATTACAAATTTTCATGTAAAATAACAAAGATACAATTACTAAAAAGAATACGTCAGTTGAAAATGGCATGTTATGCCAATTAAAAAATTGATATGTTATTCATACTATAAAATAAGAATTTCCATGTTATTTCAATAATAAAATTGTCATAGTGTATGTAATATTACTACCATCCTACAACAAAAATATTTGCAAAGTTGTATAAAATAAAATTGACATGATATTTATGAATTTTCCATGGTTTAGTTTTCAATTTGCCATACCAAAATAAGTGAATTGCCATGGTCTAAAACTAAAATTTTCTTGTTGAAGAAACTAAAAATGCCATGGTATAATAATAAATGTATATGCTATTAAATACAAGATTTTTCATGGTCAGAATTAAATTTGACATGTCAAAGAAAACTTGATTTGTCATGATCCAAAAACTAAAATTTCCTTGGTCTATAAAATAATTTGGGAATGGTCTACAAATGAAAAATTGCCATTGGTACATAAAAAATTCCGGTGATGAAAAATAAAAAATATGAAAAAGTTTTCATGAAAAAATATATTTTTTCGCGACGGATTGTTGCCTATATTTTCCATCTAATGAAATTGGATTTATGTTTTTGTAAATTTGACATGCAGTAAAAAAATATTTTAGGATTTTTTTTCTTGCATATTTTCCATATTTGATAAAAAATATGATCAAAATATGGTCTCCCACGTATAAGAGAAAGGGAGCAACCAGTGCGTTGGTCGCATTCTATAGGATAGAAATGTGTTTGCGCCATTCTATCCTATAGAGAAGGACACAAAAATCTGGTGTGGCAAACTACTCCGCTTTAAGATCCGTGCGATGGCGAGGCGTTAGATTTTTACGTTCACTCCCTATGATTCCCAGATTTTTATTGGGCCAAATTTAGGTGGGGCGGCCACCCTTCCTTTACTTCACGGCTCTCGCTCTTAGAATAACATAGTGCCAAGACTTTTTCATCTTTAGAATGGAGGGGTAAGCTGATGAGGGCTCCATCTATTGGTATGGAAAAGACATAGTGGTAGCCTGACTCTTTGTCTCTAATGCCACTAAAATCCTTCACCAACATTCGGAAAATGCAGAGGCAAAAGTGAAGACCCGTTGACCTAATAGTGAGTCATCCAAATCCATCATTAGGACCTAGATAGAGTCCGGGTACAGGCGATTCATGGATAAATCCCTAGACAGAGATAGTCATAATCTACGTATTGACAATACACTCGATGATGTAGATCGCCCACCGGTCTATCACGGGCATCATCAAAACCTAAGACCATTGCCGCTGCATAGACACTCTTCTACTTGGTATCCAAGAGAGATATTTACCCAAAACTACCACATATTGGAGTACCGTAACAACTTAGTATCACATTTTGAACAACTAAAAAAACAACAAAAGTCTGAAATGAACCCTAAACATATACACAAAAGCTAAACCGAACCCTGAACTTACAATTCCGAAAATCACCATCCCAAACTTTTATATCCCGGTCTAGTTCAAACCTTTAGTGGGATCGCCTGATATGAGGATGAATCGTGCCGGCCCATTAGCGCAGTAGCTCCAGCGTTTATTTTTTTTATTTTTTGTTTTATTTGTTTTATTTTGTTTATATTTTTCATTTTCATTTTTTTCATGTTCACAGTTAAATTTTAAACATTTTTAATGACTTATATAATTGCAATCAATTTTTTAAAAAATATTATATAATGTTTGCTCATATCGAAACATTTTTATTTTATTTTGTCATTTATTCATATTCATTTATACAAAAATATATTATAAAATGTTCGCACTCAAAAACCTTCAAAATATAAAAAAAGTTCTTGTATTTTAATAATTGCCAACACTTAAAAATGCGTTAATGCATACTTAAAATCTATCATGATCACTCGCACAATCACCCTGCTTTGATTTTTACAATTTAACACATTAAATGCATTTTTTTCATGTGAAAATAATAATAATAATAATAATATAGCTAAATAAAAGAAACGAAAAAAGAAAAGGAAAAGAAAAGTGTGAGCACGAGTGACGGCCCTAACCAAACAGGTACCAGGTTCTGGTGTCTGTTGTTCCGACCAGAGGACGCGTGCGAGATGTCAAGATTAGGTGTCGCCGAGCCTAGCTCCCTGACTACCTCCGCAACGACCTGGCCTACGCGGGCAACTCGCTTTCTGGGACACATGGTTCCAAGACGGGCACGATGCGCGACGTCGACATTGTTCGTCACATGTGCTTCATGTCCACTACGCATGTGAAATATTTAATTTTGTCTGGCTTGTTAGGCGCGCATACGGGCCGTGGGACAAAACCGTACACTGCTCGCCGATTGGAGACATATTTTGTGTTCATTTGTCGCGCGCGCGATTGAAGTTGCTTTTGGCGGAAGAAAGTAAAAATAAATCTGATGCATATATAGATAGACTCTTCATAGTTGGGATTGTACCGACAATGTAAAGAAATGCAACATGTTAAATAGGTGAAATCACTAAATAAACCGGTTGATAGCCATTTATTCACTGACATATACATGACGATAAATAGAACATCGACTTCTACAAGTGTAGGGCAACGGACAATCAAGTTATACGAGTAGTTGGCTGGGGAAATGGTTGGAGAGGAGAGCAACAAACTTAGTGTTCCGACTGCCTCCATCTGCAGTGTAATTCCACAACAAAATTTGATGGGCATAGGAAGCATCAGAAATGTGAGTATTACAACCACTGTATGTCGATGCACGGAGCTTCCTGTTTCGCATAGTTCTTGTTCTATTAGGTACCAAAACACTGCCAAAAAATTTAGACTCCATCTCTTTGATCGTCAGGAATGTGAAGATCACCAGTTCAGACTCAAGAATTAACTCGGTCAGCTTGCCTGCCATGACATTTTGCTCCGCTTCCTGGTGAAGTGCTTTCCTCAAAGTTGGCGTGCCAACCTCCATAGATCGCGTTGTGTCTGCACTTTCAAGCTGTATCTTAACAAGCAAACTTGAAAAAGTTCATCTTCCTTAATAAAATTGTATTTGCCAAAAATCATGAATTACTTTCAATTGCTAGGGATGAAAGCTCAAGCTCTCTCATGATAGCCTGTAGCTCTGAAACAAGAAAGTCATCGTCACATTCTATCCAAATGTGTCAAGTTAACTTTATTGGTTCGGAAGAGCTAAAAATGTTCCCACGCAGTGGCTAAATTTCCTTTCATACAGTTTTACTATATATTAAAATTAAATTACTTAATGAGTTCACACAAAAAGATAAATCCCACAGTGTAACAACATTTCCATTAGCTTAACACATGGCAAAAACATCCATTCAATTTTAATAATATCCCTTTTTGGGGATTAAAGTGTAGCCATTACTTTACCCCAAATGACAAGTATCGCATGTGTGGCACGAAGCAAGTTGGTCGCGACTCGCGACATATTTTATAATTAAGGTTGCCATCCAGAAAAAAAATGTTTCCATGTTGAACTGTAGCAGGAAAGTTATCATGCTTTGATAACTACAATTACCATCCCCATTCACTAGCTTGCCATCAAATACGCCAAGAATTTTCATGTGTTTGTGCCACACATGTGGCATTTATCAAGGTCCTTAGTTTAATCCGCCACAAAACAATAACCGTTCGACAATAATAACCCTTTGGGACTAAAGTTGAGAGGAAATATTTCTTTTTTCACCCTACAACTATCATGCAAGTTGAGGCCCATGTTCCAACTTCTTTTTTCTGTTTCAGTTTATTTTCTTGTTTCTTTTTTTTTCTTTTTTTTCTTTTTTTGATAGTTTTGGAATTATCTTTTTATTGTTTGTATACCTTTTACATTATATGTTGAACTTATTTTAACATATGATGAACATTTTTAAATACTAGTTAAATATATTTTAAAACATGATGATTTTTGTAACACATCTTAAACTTTATTGTTATATACAATTAACTTATTTATTATATAATGAACTTTTTCTTTTCTAATACTCCGTCCCAAAAAGAATGTCATAGTTTTAGTTCAAATTTGAACTAAAACTATGACATTCTTTTTGGGACGGAGGGAGTATATGATTAAAAATTAAAAATATATTTTGAAAAATTTCAGATATGTTGAATTTTATCACATATAGTTTTTCTTATATATGTTGAACAATATTCAATATACAATGCTTTTTTAATATGCGCTAAATTTTTATATTTTATATATTGAACTATTTTAATAATTCAATATAGAATGAATTTTTTAATATACACTAAAGATTTTTGTGTATATTAATAAATTCACAAAAGAACAAATGTTGTTGTCGTGTAATATGAGGGAAGCAATGATAACTGAATTATTTGAACCATGTTTCTCCAGCTTGTTGTAACAAAGGTTGAACGCAGAGGTGTTAACCCTCTCTAAGGCTAACAACCCCAAGATTGTCTTCCTGTGCGAAACAAGACAGGAGGCAAATAAGGTGGAGAAATTAAAGTGGAGGCTTGGTCTCAAAGGCTTCTGTGGTGTTTCTAGTGATGGATTCAGTGGTGGTTTAGCTTTGTTTTGGGATGACTCGCTCAAGGTTACTATTCTTGACTCTTGTGCAAGATACATTGATGTGCTGGTTGAGGACGTGAGCCTTGATGCTAAGTGGAGAGGGACGTTTGTTTATGGCGAACCCCGGGTTGAAAACCGTCATTTGATGTGGGAACATTTGGTTCGACTTAAAGGTATTTCTACTGATCCCTGGCTCGTGTGTGGTGACTTTAATGAGGCGGCATGGCAACATGAACACTTTTCCAGCACCTTGCGAGGAGAATCACAGATGGCTGCTTTCAGGGATGCTTTGCTTGATTGTGAACTGTGGGATCTGGGCTTTTCAGGTGTCCCATTCACATACAATAACGGCAGAAGTGGTATGGCCAATGTGAGGGTGAGGTTAGACCGGGCCTGTGCCGATGAGGCGTGGAGAGAAGTGTTTCCAATGGCCCGAGTTCAACATCTGATGACTTCTAGATCTGATCATATGCCGCTTCTTGTACACCTGTTGTCGGAAGTTGGACAGAAACGTAAACCCATCCCAAGATACGAAATCATGTGGGAGAGGGAACCGTCTCTCCCGGATGTTATTGCTGCAACCTGGGAGAGGAAGAAGCCAGATGGAAATCTAGGTGCTGTTTCAAATACGCTGAAGGAAATGATGGGAAGTTTACAACGATGGAAAAAGGAAAAGTTTGGCAATGTGTTAAGAGATTTTGAGTTACTGAGAGTGGAAATAGAGGGGCTGCACCATAACAGTGCAGCTTATGCAACAATTCGTGCAAAGATGGAGCAGCTTGATGAACTCCTCTATAGAGAAGAGATGATGTGGCTGCAGCGGTCACGGTTGACATGGCTGAAGGAAGGAGAAGGAAACACCAAGTACTTGCATCGGCGAGTTGTATGGCGGGCACGCAAAAACTGGATTCAGCGACTTCGGAAGGAGGATGGCTCTTGGTGTGTAGCTCCGTCTGAGATGGAAAGAATGGCTGCCTCTTATTTCAAGGAGGTATATACAAAGGACCCAACGCTGAATCCAGAGGTGGTCCTGGAATCTATTTCAAGGAAGGTCACACAAGAGATGAATGAATCTCTTGATGCTCCGTTTACGGAAAAGGAAATTTCAGACGCTCTTTTTCAGATTGGGCCTATGAAGGCGCCAAGGCCTGACGGATTCCCAGCCAGATTCTTTCAACGGAACTGATTGGTGTTTAAAAATGAGGTGGTGGCTGCAGTAATGGAGTTCTTTAGGACGGGAGTTATGCCTGAAGGGGTTAATAATATGTCAATTGTCCTCATACAAAAAATCCCCCATCCTACATCGCTGAAAGACTTCCGTCCAATCAGTTTTTGCAATGTGGTCTACAAAATTGTGTCCAAGTGTATGGTGAATAGGCTGAGGCCTTTACTTTTGGAGTTGATCACAGAGAATCAGAGTGCTTTTATTCCTGGCAGGCTTATATCTGATAATTCGATTATTGCTTTTGAATGTGTACACTACATTCAGTCCCTTCGGCGAGGATCTTCAGAATTCTGTGCGTACAAGTTAGACCTATCGAAGGCTTATGATCGTGTTGATTGGGTGTTTCTGGAGAAAGCTCTGGTCAAATGGGGCTTCTCAAATCAGTGGGTTTCAAGAGTGATGGCGTGTGTTTCATCTGTCAGCTATTCTGTAAAGTTTAATGAGAAGTTATTGGACAACTTCCTACCATCGAGAGGTCTTCGACAAGGTGATCCAATATCGCCGTTTTTATTCTTATTTGTGGCTGATGCTTTATCTTCTCTGGTGAACAAAGCTATTGCGGCGGATGGGCTGGAGCCGGTTCGTATTTGTCGCAATGCTCCGGCTATATCCCATCTCTTGTTTGCGGATGATTCTTTGTTGTTTTTTCGGGCTAGTGGACAGCAGGCGGCCGTGGTTAAAGGTTTGTTGAACACTTATGCGTTGTCTACAGGACAACTGATAAATCCCTCAAAGTGTTCCATCCTTTTTTCGGACAACCGTGGTGAGCTGGTAGTTTCTGAAGTAAAACAAATCCTCGAGGTGACGCAAGAAGAGTTTGAGCCTAAATATCTTGGCCTTCCGGTCCTGGAAGGTAGAATGCATAAAGGCCGATTCGAATCAGTAATGGAGAAGCTAAGGAAAGTTTTGGTGGACTGGAGTGAGAAATTTATGTCAACTGGTAATAAAGAGATTCTTATCAAGGCCGTAGGCCAAGCTATCCTTACTTATGTCATGAGCGTTTTTCGGTTGCCGGCGTCGGTATGTGATGAGATGTCTAAACTGATGAGACATTACTGCTGGGGGATAGAGAACGGCAAGAGGAAGATGTCGTGGTTAAGCTGGGATAAAATGGTGTTACCAAAATCAAAAGGAGGTATGGGCTTTCGTGATATGCGTGCCTTTAACCAAGCACTTCTCGCAAAACAGGCTTGGAGACTGATCGAAGAGCCAGAGAGCTTGGTTGGCAGATTGTTGTGGGATAAATACTATCCCAATGGTAATCTGATCGATACGGTTTTTTCTGGTAATGCTTCTGTTGTTTGGCGCGGTATTGAGCATGGTTTGGAGTTGGTCAAGAGAGGAATAATCTGGCGTGTTGGTAATGGCACGTCGATCCGAACATGGCGGGATCCATGGATCCCTAGAGGTCCATCCTTCAGGCCGGTGTCCCGCCGCGGAAATTCAAGACTGAACCGGGTTTCAGATTTTCTTGATCGCAATGGAGCATGGAAGAGGAGGCTACTAATGGAGAATTTTTTACCTATGGATGTTAATGAGATATTAAAGATCCGCACATCTGCTAGGCAGGCGGAGGACTTCCTAGCATGGCATCCGGATAAATTGGGAAAATTCAGTGTCAAGAGCGCATACCATCTTGCTATGCGTGAACATGAGGAGACTTTTGCCCCCACATCGTCAAGTTCACAGCCGACCGGAGAGCGTTCAATTTGGAACCTTGTTTGGAAGGCTGATGTTCCGCAGAAAATGAAAATTACTGCATGGAGGGTGGCCACGGACTCCCTTCCCACTGCAGCGAATCTGTGCCATCGTCAGGTGGGCACGACGTCTAAATGTCCACGCTGCGGAATCGAGGAGGAAACGATATTTCATGCTATCATTTTATGTGAGCATGCAGCTGCACTATGGGACGCTATGCGTCAAGTTTGGCATGTGCCTGAGAGGCCGATTCTGCAGGGTGTTGGCAAGGAATGGCTCTTGCATATCCTCTCCCAATGTTCTGCGTCCCAAAGAGATATGGTGGTAATGCTCATATGGCGCATTTGGAGTGAAAGAAATGATTTTAGACATGGCAAGGGTAACATCTCGACTGAAATTTCTTGCAACTTCCTGTCAAGCTACTATGCATCACTCTCGCAGGTCAGGAAGTACTCCATGGAAGAGATTATTAAGGGGAAAATGGTGGCCTCTTTACCAGGGCAAGAGGCCCCAGTGCAATGTGCAATTCCTATGAATCAAAGCTGGCACCCGCCTGGTCCTAACCAACTAGCCCTTTCGGTTGATGGATCTTTTAATCCCGAGGATGGCTCGGCAGGGGCAGGGATGGTCCTCCGTGATGCTCAGGGAAGGGTTATCTTTGCTTCCTACAGGGTGTTGTTTCATTGCTTTGACGCTCTCGAAGCTGAACTACAGGCTTTGATGGAAGGTATGAGACTTGCTTCGGAGTATGCAAGCTTACCAGTGGTAGTTCAGTCCGATTCATCTACGGCGCTTCAGGCACTATCTTCAAACTCACTAAATGGCTCCAGATATGCTCATATTGTGTCTGAGATTCAAGGCTATATGGTGGTAAAGGAGTTTATTCCATCAACAATTCACAGGCTTCAAAACAAAGTGGCAGATCGTCTGGCGAATCATGGTCGTACTGATGGTAGCACGTCTTGCTGGCTACATAGAGGACCTCCCTGCATCGCTGAACTTTTGTCAGCTGACTGTAACTCTGTAACTCTGGAATAGAACTCCAGTTTCTTTCGCAAAAAAAAAAAAAGTTGAACGCTGAGCAATTTTCATGTTGCCAGATGTGCACTGCCATGTTCATAAACTGAAGTGTCCTATGCAATTGGTCATCCTTAGAAGTACTGCATACAGCAGCATGCCCCAGTACGTGATGGCCACACAAGTTCCACTGCTATTGGCTTTTACACACAAGGTTTCTAGTCTTCCACAATTTCTGAAGGCACAAACAGCTAGACAACTCCCTAGCATGCTCATGAATAACAGGGACCTCAGCTTTGAGTAGGTTTGACCACCCTTGTACTGCTCGGCAATCGTAGGAAAAAGATGGCCCTGGCTTCAGCTGAACATGCTTTTGACTGAACCCAAACCTCGGTTGTTCATGTTGAGCACAAGATTCATAAGAGGGTTGCACATAAAAGATAACTGACTGCCATTTTGTAGCACCCAAGTTCAAATCTCCATAAAACGCATTGTTGGTTGGCTCGGAACAGGAATATCTCTTGGTACCATGGACATACAGCAAACAACCTTCTGAGATAAACATTGTTTTAGCAGCTGAACCTTTGGCAAATACCTCGAGGATGCTCTCGGAGAATTCTTATCACCAAATAAGTTCTTCATCACACAAGTAACTTGTGGCAGCAGCCCTTCATGTGGCTCGAACTGTATTAACTTAAGACCAATACTGCTCAAAAGCCTGACTGAACACAACTTGCTGAAATTAGCTTTTACGAGTAATGGCCATTCCTGGCGCAGCTCAAGATTAACGAGCCTCAAATAATCCTCAAACAAGTACACAACAGCAACACAGACTAGTTCATACGGCCCAATTTGCATCAACTGAAGAAAAATATTGATCGAACATTATGTGCTTAGAGCGCCCATTTTCTGCATGCTTTTTACATTATCTGTTGAACTTCGTTTAACATATGATGAACATTTTTAAATACTTGTTAAATATATTTTTAAACAATGCATCATGCGAATTTATGGGCAACCTCTACTTTGATTACAATTTTCTTTCGTGCAAGAAAAAGTATCACCATGCTTAGCCTTCGGACAACACTACCTCTGCCTGCTTCGGTCGTGCTTGTCTGTCCCTTGGTTTGCCCGCACCTCGCCTCAGCCAGGGAAAGATGGAGATCATATGAATTGATGGGAAAATTGGGAAATCAATCATAGTCCGGCCAATGTGACTGGTGATAACACCCTGCTATCAAACTTGGCTGACGAATTACTTTGAGGAAGAAATCATCAAAATAGGGGGGTTTGATTATGATTGTGATGAGCCGCTTCATCTCCTGAGCTGAGTTTTGATGGACGTCATGTATTCAAGAGTGGGGGCAAAAATCTAAGTATTCAAGCTTCATCAATCGTTCTTGAAAAAAAAAACTTCTAAAGGGACTTCTCCAGTCTCCCGGTTAGCACATTATTTAAGTAGTCTTTATTTTTTACTATGTTTGTCGTGCGTGGTTTCATGAAATTAGTATATGAAGTGAATATCCAAAGTACGAACTACATCTAGCAAAAAAGTTGCTCCCAATTTTCAATAACTCTTCATGCACATGCTTCCATTAAATGTGAACATGCACTCAATCTATTAAAAATAAATATCAACTTTTTTCTGCACTAAGCCTCGCGGTTTGGAAGCTGAATTTTTTTAATAGAAAATAAAATTATGAGTTACCTCACATTTTATTTTTCTATGCGACAATTTTATTTATGCATGGACATATGTAGTTACTATCATTGTTTTAGGTTTAGCTAAGGGTGATGTCTTCACTCTCTCCACTCGAGGTAATAAATTAATAAAATAAATATCACACTTTTAGTTTTATAATCATTTTTATAAGATTTTTACTCTAAAACAAACAAACAAATTAATAATTAAATATACTAAGGTTTAAAAAAAATCTCATATTTTAAAACATCAAATTTTTACTCAAAAACAAACAAAAAAATCAAGTTTACTAAGTTACCCACTACCATCTCATGCATGTAGTCGCCGCCATTCTATGTAGTCGCCACGCACAAGCACAAAACTCCACATATCCAATGCACTAAGGCCCTGTTTGTTTGGGCTTTTGCTTATGCTTTTGCAGTTTTTACGCTTTGGCCAAAATGCCAGAAAAAGCTTCAAAAACATCTATTTAGGAGCTTTTATGGCTTTTGATGCATCAATATAACAATATTTAGCTTCAAAAGCCATAAAAAACTATAAAAGCACATATTTAGAAGATTTTATGACTTCTTGGTCATAATGAAAAAGCTGCAAAAGCAGAAGCAAAAGCCCAAACAAATAGAACTAAGTCGTCCATGCCCAATCCATGAATGGGATCTCCTAAACCCCAATACATAGCACACAAATTAACTAAGTTACAGGCATCTTTTTTACTGTAGATCCAAACCTTTACTTGTGGGTATTTTTTATTATATATTTAAGCATTTTAATTGTAGATTCAAACATTATTTGGAGGCATTTTTTTATATATGCAGGCATCTTAAATTTTTGTACATTCTGCTATAGACATGTGTTGGGTAACATGTACGCATTTTAATTGTAGTTTTTGGATATATGCAGGCATCTTTTTTACTAGTAGATTCAAACCTTTAACTGTAGGCATTCTAATTGCAATTTCCCACAATATTTGGAGGCATTTTTATAGATGCATGCCTCTTTTCAACTAGTACATTCAGATATTTAGTTTTTTGGCAATTTTGAATATATGTAGGCATCTTTATTGTAGCAGTAACAGAGATCGAATATGTATTTTGTTGCTGTAGGCAACTAAACAAAAGAGTAAGGCAAATAAACACTGATCGAATGCCTTTTTTTTGTCTGCATACACGGAAGGAAGGGCTTCAGTTTTCCATGGAGAAGTTGTATAAATTTGTTGTCATAATAAATAATAAAAAACTAGTAGTGTGTAGTTGTGACACAAAAAATCAAGTTGTCGATCATCTTTTATACGCACATAATAGGTTTTTTCTTCTTCAGTTTTTCATATTTTTAGGTTGCCTTCACATCAGTTACATAGTTGCTTACATCCATTATTGCCTACAATGAACATGGCCAAAACACTAAGAAAAACATGATCGTTTTGCACGCACGAGGAACAGATAGGTGCGGCAAATCAGGGGCTTAACCAGAGGCAAAAACAATACTGGGATGGATGAACTAGTCCTAATTTACAGAAACTAAGTCTAGAAAATAAAAACAAGTCGCGGGCAATTTCCTGAAGGGGTTGTGCTTTTTGCTCCATTTTGTATGCACAATACATTCGTCTTCTCGAAGATGCAGCAATCTTCGTTAGCTTCAGATCAATCGATCCTGCTTTGGATCAAGAAATAGCTCTGTTGCTTTTTCTCGAGTAAATAAAAAACTAATAGTTTATGAGCTAGGGAACAAAAAAATTACCTATTTTCTTAATTTTCCAAAAAATATCACTTTTTTGGTTCACTGTTCCAAAAAACTACATGGAACCCACATGTCAACCTAAAAAAAACCTGAAATAAATAAATAATTCTTGGAAAAAGCATTTTCCTGAAAAAACATTTTTACCCAAAAAATGAAAAAAATCACTGAAAACATTTTCCTATGAGAAGAAATAAATACCAGGTTTTAAAAAAAACCTAGAAATTAATTTTCCCTTAAAACTTTTAGCAAAAGAAATTACCTCAGAGATATTTCCACAGAAAAATTAAATTTTTGGAAAATTTTAATTTTCCTAGAAGAAATTTATATTATCCCCCAAAAAATCCTGAAAAAATCATGTTGAGAAAAATTTTTTGGCAAAAAGAATTCTTTTTATCCAAAATAAAAATACTGGGTAAAAATATTGTTCCCAATAATTTTTCGTTTTTTCCTCGAGGTAAAAATGATATGTTTGTAAAAAATATATTTTTATTTAGAATTCATTTGTTTCCCCCCAAAATGTTTTTGGGGTAAATATGAATTTTTTGCTAAAAAATTGTCCTCTATCTTTGCTGGTGTGCTCCTCTCCAGTGTCCCTTCCCCACCCTTTACTCTCTTTGCCCTTGGTTCCATCTCTAATGGTGGCAGTGTTGCCTCTTGCGGAGGAGCAGGAGGAAACCCTAGTGTCCTCCACTCCTAGTGGGCCCCGGGAGGTGGTTTGCTCTATGATAATAAACCTATTAGAAACCAGCTCCCAACTGACTCTTGAAGTAGAGAGAGTCTGCTATTGAGCATTGCATCACAACAAGCTATGGCAATGTTCTCATGCTTTTTTACATTGTTTTTCATCAAAATCTACCAGTGCAATCCATTCAAACATACATGATAGTCTAACAACCTATATGGTACCTGATCCCCCATGGCCCTCCATACTCTTGTCGTAAAGCCTTACTACACAATAAACTAAATGAATGGAGGCAATAAGGTTTTGCTATGTATGAAAGTAGTGGTTGTTTATATGCAGGATGTATGTGAAGGTATACACTAGCATCGAAGTAGTTTACCAACCAATGGTCATCAATTGTCATCTAGGACATAATCCTGGCGGACCAGCCCCATAATTTTTGGAGGTAAAGCTTAAATGGGCTATATTGTGTTAGCTCGTTTCATACATGTGCTTATATAAGTCACTGAATTTTAAATTGTATTATCTTCTCATCGGAGCCATTTTAGGGGTAGAATTCACACAACAATGTCACGTGGTTGTATGACTTCCACAATTAATACAACTATTATTTTCATCAATATATTTGGGAAGACACTTCATATTCACTGTTGTACACATGTTATAAATAGCACATACACTTATGTGAATGTAGGGAAACCAACAATTAAAGTGTATTGTTAGTTGATAGGGGAAAGGTTGAAGTGCAGAGCAACAACGAGTCTGCCAATACCCATCGATAGTTCAATTCCATAAGAAGATCTGATAGGAGTGGGAAGCATTGGAAATTCCTATAGTAGTTGCGTCGCGTTTCAATGAATGAGTTTTTTCTGGTTCGTTACTGCTTTGCAACAAAGCTTAGTGCACTCACATCGGGTACCAGGGCTCAAGCTCAAGCTCGGGTATGCTAGCTCTTCACTACAAACAAGAAGGCCATTGTTAAGTGGTGTTCCCCGATTTTCGTCCATTAGTCGATGTTTCGATTGCGAGCATCGGCTAAGGGTTTCCCGACAATGTTTTCAACTAGCTCTTTCCTTTCCCGCATTTTTTGTCTGATACATGGCATTTTTTTATGCAAAAGTAATGAAAAGGGATGTATATTTGGCTTACAAAAAGGGCCAACATTGTAATATGCCTAGCGAGTTTAATTAACCTATTGATCTATCAGAGCTAGAAATGGCCGCACATAGTAGCAACATTACCTTACATTAAGTTTTTAGAATCGATGAAAAAAAGTTGAGTCAACAACGAACCGATGTGTTAATAACCGAAAGAGTTAACAAACAAATAAATGGCAATTACAACCTCTCCTCTCTTAATGCAACCAACGCCATGTAATGGACATCAATAATAATGGTGCTTTTTATTGCTACATTGTGGTGGATTCGACTCATTGTGTACCAAGGTGCTATGTTGGCGCGGGCGATGGACCAAACAGAAGAGACAATTGTGACCAATGGGGGGTTGTTCTCTTCATAGTAGGAACTCCCCCTCCCTCCTTCAAGCTCGAATTCTTTGATATTTTTGGGTGACTTCTAAGCTTGCACACCTGCCTGAACGTCGTGGAGGCTTAGAAGATTTGAATCACTTTGTTAGAAAAATGGTACTGCCGAGTTGTCTGCTTTGGCAACTTTATCTAAATTGTCTCCTTGCGGCCTGTCGCAAATAAAAACTTATGCTTGATGTGCTTTTGTATCCGGTTAGATATATATGACCTAAATTGGGTATAACTGTGAGATATGCGCATTGTTCAAAATATCTTCCGATATTCTGACAAATCGAAAATCGATCGATAAATTAACCGATAGCCGAGAAATCGTCCAATATGCCGATAAACCGACCGATTTACCCTTTTTCATGGGTCAGCCGATAAGTTTTCAATAAGCGATATCTCCGACATTGGATATGCGTATAAGTCTTTTCCTTAATTGAATCCATCCGGTGTCAATGATGAGCTCATTTGGAAAGCTCTTCAATTGCACAAACTCCGGCCTCTAATTTTGGGTGGGTGGACCAAAAATGTGTGGCCAATCAATATGCTCTAATTCACTTTTAGTGTGTGGATGTCCCTACATGAGGGATTATGTTATGCAAGTCATGAAGATTGTCAACATACATAGCGATGTCGGAATCAATCATGGCCTCGGCGAAATCAACAACCCGTCCCACAATGTAGCATTATCGGGCTTGCATCATGAACTATAAGCATAGCTAATAACCATCACCAGGCTTAAATCCAAAGCTTGCATCATGGGTAACCTTGATTTTATACGTGGGAATTTATTTTCTTTGCAATCAGTTTATTATTATCCACTAATACATTCAGAGATACTAAAAAACAATTTAAAACGAAGACTTGGAGCACTCTCCGATGCACTATCTATGTTACCTAGCTTCTGCAGGATATGCGTGTAATCGGCCTCAACTACCAGATCATTCGAAAGAGCAGCACCAGTTAACCGCATACAAGAAAAGCTTGTCAGACAAGTAGTACATGCACACCTCTCTTGAGCACTGGATTCTTAGTCTCAACATCCACTTGAGCTCCTCGCAAATAAAAATTAGGGCAAACCAATTTCTCAGCTTCGTTCATCACTTGTTTAAGGTACTGAAGAACGATGTTTTTCAAAAAGTATCAATCCGATGTTCCTGACGCATCACATTCCTAACCAAAAGAGGATCTGACACCGTTCAAGAACATTATTTGCTCCTCCTTCCACACACACAGACACACTATTTTTGTATCTGAACCGCAGTCACGATCTTTACACCGAATTGCGCAAAGGCATTTGTTGGTAAGGTGAGTTTATATAGTGCATGGAGTTATGATCCTGTCCTGTGATTTCGAATCCAAGCACATGAAGAATCCATGACAATCAAAACCTTCCATAGTGTGGAGGGTAGAGCAGCCCTAGTACCTGCAGTAAATAAGGAACCCAAGTTGCCTCAGAAGAAAAATACTAAAAGGAATCCGCACACGCGTGTAGAAGATGCAGCCAATCGGGACGCAGTTGAGCCCATCATCCAACTGTAACAAACAATAAAGGCCCGTCACACCCGCTGCTCGCCCAAGGCGCCGCGAGCACGTCACCAGACGGCCTCACCCGCGCGGATGCCGACGCGTGCCGCCTTCCCGACCGCCGGATGGGGGAGCCAGGTCCCTATCCAGCCCATCCATCCCCCGTCCCGGAACCCGGACGCCTTCCCGTCCAGATCCACTCCGCCCGCCTCGTCATCCTCCTCCACCGGCCCCCCCCCCTCTCCCTCCCTCCAGATCCCGCAACCCGCGAAACAAACCACCTGCCGGCAAGCAATCCATCCATCACCGCGCGCCCATTGTTCTCCTCTCTCTCCCACGTCCCGAACCAGCTCCGGCGACATGGCCACACCCCAACCGTCCAAGAGGAGAGGTAGCGGCGGCGGCGGCGGCGGCGCAGGAGGAGGGGAGAAGAAGGATCTCTTCCACGTCGTGCACAAGGTGCCCGCCGGCGACAGCCCCTACGTCCGGGCCAAGCACCTCCAGGTCGGTTAATCCTTCCCAGCTCCCCCATGCAAATTCTCTCCAGTGGATTTATTGCGGTTAAGAATGGAAACTGGAATACCGTATCTGTATAGTGACCTTCCTTGATTGTGCACCGGCTGCCCAATCATGGCAGCGGATAAGTAGCATCAAAGCGGACCATGGTAGTACTACTGTTTCATCCGTTTCCGGCGGCTCCGGTAGATTCTTGCCTTCTTCCTCTCGCCGCCAAATCTTCTCTGCTCCAATCCAAACGAATCACAATATATTCACCTGCCGAATCAGTCACTTTGCTGAGGTTGCCACAAATGGGCATGGTCCATCTCGCGGCGTGATTAGTGAATGATTAATGATTTTGATTTAGCTAGATCGGATTAAACTCGGTTACACTATGACGTTCATGATTAGTACTAGTTGAGCAAGATTTTTTTTACTGCAACTTAAATTTCTGACTTGGGTGGGTGAAACGGATTGGATTGTTCAGCTCGTGGAGAAGGATGCCGAGGCGTCGATCGTGTGGTTCTGGAAGGCGATCAACTCCGGGGACAGGGTGGACAGCGCGCTCAAGGACATGGCCGTCGTGATGAAGCAGCAGGACCGCGCCGAGGAGGCCATAGAGGCCATCAGATCCTTCAGGCACCTCTGCTCCAGGCAGGCCCAGGAGTCACTCGACAACCTGCTCATCGACCTCTACAAGGTGCGTCTCGTCGCAAATTTGCTCAATGATTAATCCGTGCATTAATTCTTAATACCTGGTATGTCGATTTTGGTATTCAGAAATGCGGAAAAATCGACGAGCAGATAGAGCTACTGAAACAGAAGCTGAAGATGATATGCCTCGGCGAGGCCTTCAATGGGAAGATTACCAAGACGGCACGCTCCCACGGCAAGAAGTTCCAGGTCTCGATCCAGCAGGAGATGTCGCGCATTCTGGTACGGGTTATTACTGCTCTCTTTACTGGTTGCTAATTAGGCATGTCACTGCAGTGTTCAGTTACACTCTAGTTACTGAAACCTTGAATGTGCGATTGCAGGGTAACCTTGGCTGGGCATACATGCAGCAGAACAACTATGAAGCTGCTGAATTGGTGTATCGGAAAGCCCAGACCATCGTACCCGATGCCAACAGGGCGTGCAACCTCGGGCTGTGCCTGATTAAGCAGGACAGACATGAGGAGGCAATGCAAGTACTCGAGGATGTCCTACTTGGCAGAATCTCCGGACTGGATGACGACAAGGCGGTCGCCCGAGCCGAGCAGCTCCTCCGTGAGCTTGGTCCGACGACATATGTTTCATCGCCGTTTGATGTTGGCTTGAGTTTCACGGAAGAGATCATGGAGAGACTAGACCTTGCGATGAATGAGTGGACACCGTTCAGGTCGAGGAGGCTGCCTGTATTCGAGGAGCTAGATGCATTCAGGGACCAAATGGCTTGTTGATTCATTACTTTGTCTCTTTTTGTGCATTTGCTTGTGGTAAATAGAACTTGATGTGTGTGTAAATAGGAGGTGTTGTTGATGTTACGGGTGTGAAAGAGATATCGGATAGATCGTAGGTTTCTTGAGCTAGGGTTGATGCAAAGCGTTCCCTTGAGAAATATTATGGTTTTTTTTGTTCGTGAATGCAATTAAATTGATTTCCTTGCTATCTAAAAACTAGCAAAGTGGATTCCTCTCACTATCTCATGGCCATACATTATGCTCCCCCTTAGATTTTGTACCATAAATCTAACCTTGTGAACGTCAGTGGAAGATAGTTGGGACAACGTGTAAGGGAAAGAGAAGCATGTGCTTCTAGGTGATGTATGTGTCTTGTAGTGCTGAATGGTAGAGTAGCCGGCAATGAGTTTGCATGCGCATTATAGATTAAGTCACCTCTCTGGAGGATGTTTGGAAGCTATGCACTACTTCTTGTTTTTTATTCTTTATTTACATCAAAGTTTATACTTGTTGGGCATCAATTATTCCAATAAGTGTTATGAGTAATTTTGGATTATTTAGAACCTAAGTAACTCAAAATACATGCTAAAACACTACTAAGTATATAGAACACAAGATGTAGCTTTATACTAAATCTGAAGAAATTCGACTGAAAATGAATAGAGAGCAACATCCCAATTGTAGTGATGGTGTTGTATCAAACTTATAAAGGACTACTGCCTGGGACGTCACTTGCATGAGTATGTTGCGTTCCACAAAATTTTGGACTTTTTTGAATTGCTTTGCATTTTGTTTTATTCTTTTAAATTAATGACAATTATTTTAGAACGGAGGAATATTTTGGATTTGGATAGATGAAGGCGTGTTGCAAAGACCAAGGCTCTAATGCATGATCTTTTCAGAGTTCAATTAAATATATTCAGCGCTTGTCCTAGTAGTATGACGTGTTTTTTTAGTGGAATATAGTAGTATGATGTGCATGATTTTCCCATTGTTCATTTATATATTTACTAAAATCTAATGACTAATCCTTTTTTTTCCTATCGGAGTAGCATGGTCAATACGCGTGAATACGTGATGTATGTCCTGCACGGAGCACGGTCTACTGTTCCATGTTGCTCTAGTTTTTTTTTTTGAGTACTTTAAGCTGCACCGTCAGATTAAATTGCAGACATTATTTTAAGCTGAACGGTCTGCCGGGTAGGAGCAGGTCCGAAAGGGTAGAGCCGTAGAGGCACACACATCTTATTTGGATTTTGGAGTCGGACATAATACGTTACAGGATTTTTTCTCAAACAAAAATATTGCAGATTTGTAGATAGATCGTAACCATTAAATTATAGATCTAGGCTAAACATAGAGAGCGAACGATCGCACTTTGAACACATCGCGCGACTCGCTGTGCGCTGTGTTAGGAAACTAACGTACAGGACCGTTTCTTGGGTGGGGGTTTTCCTTCTAGGGTTTGATTTTTTCCACCTACCCCTTTATCCCTATATATATCCATGTATTGTATGGTGAGAGAGACACCAATTGATCATAAAGATCAAGTTCAGACTATTTATCTGTGTCCCTTTACTTTTCGCATTTGTGATTGTGCCGCGTGTACGACTACTTCTACTACGCTCTCGCTCCACGTCCTTGGACCGGACTCGCCGGCAAAGATTGTGGAACACGTTATCAGCACGAGCTCCGCCGACTGATCTGCCTCGAGCCTCCATCAAGCAGGCTCTCGTCTTTCATCGCGGAGGTACAATCTAGATCCGATCGCAACAACGGTTTTACATCTGTCAATAATTTCGTCCTTGCCTTCTTTCGGATTTATTCGATCTATGATGTGAATTTTCTCGCTTGATCGGAGCAGACCAAATGTCGCCAGCATAATGCCGATCGATCTTGCATCAAGAATTTTTTTTCTATCTACATCATAAAAATACGGTGCATATGCATGCTCCAGATGAGCACGACACCACCGTGATGTACCCGATGTACACATATTTTTTTGTCATCCATGTACCTGATGTACACGTGCTCCCGATGAGCATGACATCGTCGTTGACTATCGTAGAGCCGCTCATCGTGTGTTGCCCGGTCGGCCGAGCCGCCAAGCCACATGCTGAGGTCCGCAGTACGTAGCATCGCGATGCACCGGATGTACACTCATTATCCCGATGATGCACGGTCTTTTTCTTCTCCTTTCTCAACTCTGCACATGTTGTCCAGATGACATTTATTATTGGCTCCTTACGCGTGCTTGATGTACGCTTGCACGTCGCTTATCTTGCCGTATATAAACTGTGAGCTGATCGCTGTGTACGCTGGCCGCCTTGACCTGTTGTCATGCACAAGCCCGCGAGTTGATCGTCGCGTCCCGCTGACGTACGTTCACCGTTGCGCTCGCTGTTTGCGTTGGCCGCCTCGACCTGTTGTCCGGCGCTAACCCGCGAGTTGATCGTTATCTCCCGCTGACATGCGCTCGCTACGTGCATTGGCCGCCTCGACATGTTGTTCTGCGCTAGCCCGCGATCTAATCGGGAATAAAGGCACGCAATTGGCATGACAGTGCGTGCGTGCAAAATTAATCTACGCGCAAGCAGCTTAATCGATCTCCATAGTAGCACATGCATGCTCAAAAATTTTGAGTATATGCATGGTTGTATGCGAGTCTCGTGCACGCTCCGACGCGCTCGCCTCTGTGCTTTGCAGGAAGCCGTTGTCGTGATCCTGCTGGTCACCACGCTCTGCTGCACTTTGTCGGCGCACCCGCCTGCTCACACTGGAAGCCTAGCCTGGCTCCATTGCGCCTTTGTGTGCTTGCTGCACACTAGCTCCCGCCATAGCCGTCGTGCTAGCTCAGCTGTTGTGTTTGTGTTGCCTTACGTACACACGGGCGTACATATGCGGTTGTCTGCATTATGCAAGTGTGTGGACCCCACACTTGGCCGTGTGCAGCATGCGTATAAGCTACCCATCGCATTATGTCGGTCGCGAACACGCTTGATCGAGCTGTGTGCCATGACTACTAGCCGTCCGCGAGCCCGCATGCTTGCAGGCCGCGTCGCAGTTTTCTACCGTGCAAATAATTTGTGATATGCTTAACATGTTTTCGTCATCACCATGCTTGTACTATATGTTTTTATGGCTAGAATTATTTTTTAGTTACTTTTAATCGCTTTGAATCATTGTTAGCATGTTTTTTAATATTGGAACATCATGTTAATGGATAAATTTGTATCATCATCACAATATGCAATAGACTAGAAGCAAAAGGGCGCTTTGCTGCGCCGTAAATTTTTAAGACCATTTATTAATGATATATTTTAATAATCATCCTTTGGTATATAATATATAGCTGAAATAAATTATTGAAGACAAAAAATTGATAAACTGCTTGTCAAAAAATATAATTATTCATATAGTTTAAATCTATGGTGTACCAACAATTATACCATAAGTTTATTAAACAAAAAGCATAGTTAAAAAATATTTTTATTTAAATAAAAAAAATACATCACACAATCAAGGGGTTGGACCAAGTCAAAATTGTCAACCCAATTGCAATGTAAGACCTCAATTGAATGAGAGGCCTTCAACCCCTAGGAGGTTTAGTAATATAGAAGATTACCCGATGTAATCAAATTACCTGTTGTAATCTTGAAACATTTGCATGTATTGTTGATGGTCGGAATCATCACCGGGAGATCACCAAGCAAGTCTTTCACGAGATACTACCCTACCGACTCGAGTGGACTATAACTTGAGGACCCAGCTGGTCCTACCACCACTACTCCGGATGAGTATGTATGGGCGTTGCCCTTCTTTAAATTCCATCTCTGCGATACTTTGCAAAATGAGTACACGGCAGAAACAGAGTGTTTTATCACTTTTGGCACGCTTTCATATAGCTATTGGCCAGAACGAAATACAATGTTCGCTCGCATGAGAGTATAGAGTGATTTTTTTGTGGTGCTACAAGTTTGGGGTATCTACATTGTCCAGGGAGGCACCATTGGCTACGATGGTATATCAGGGGGAGGCGTCATCGGCTCCCATGGAAGAACCTCTGTAGGTGCCCATGGTAGAGCACTTGGCACCCCCGCCTCCATGCCCATGAAAGTGGACATGGTAGAGAACTTGTTGCTCGCCCCCTCCACACTGGCTTAGTATGTTGTTACCTTGGTAATAATCTAAGATGTGGAGAAGTTTATCAACTCAAAATCTAGGCCGAAGTCGATGATGTAATCATTGACTCTGCCTAGTCTCCTAAATATTATGATCTCTTCGGCATTCTTGATACATTTTTTGGTCTGTAAGCTCTATAAGAGCATGACATATTCATTATTTCGATGCTTGAATGATATTTGGTAATCGTTCATTAATTCCTCTATTTAAATATGATGGCTTGTTATATTCTAAGATATATATGCATTTGTTTTGTAATGTTGCTACTTTCTCGCTTCATTATATTCGTTAAATGCAATATCTTCAAACACGTGTGGCACCCCCAATGGATTAAACATGTCTTGTGGAAAACGATACACAAATACCATTTTGAGAGAGTCATGTGCTTTGAGTTTAATCTCGGGGGAATGTTATGAAAATCGCCGGCTGTGATCTGGTTCCTGATGAGCCACTATCATACTAACCTAAGGGAACAACTTTGATCATTAAGTGATGCATTGTTGTACCCCGAGTCACTCGCAACCTCTTAAGTTCCATAAACATTCACGCTAATAGTCTCCTGTTGAGACCGGTGTCGTGATTGGCCAGAATATCCCAAATTCACCGAGCATGATGAAAGTGGTAAACATGTTACTGAAAGTTTTTCCTCCATTGGACACCAGGCTACGCTACACGATAATTGTAGCACTGCCTGTGTACACTACCTTCCGAAGCTCAGAACTATTATTCCATTGGCATGATAGATTAGGCTACTCTGTCTTAGTATGATGATGAATACAATTGACAACTCGAATGGTCATAATGTTAATGTGAAAACTTCTCGAATCCTGATGGTTTTATGTGCTCTGCATGTGCTACGAGGAAGTTAATCATTAGACCGCTCCCTTAAAAGTGAAGGATGAAATCCCAACTTTGACACATCCAAGGGGACATATGCGGTCCAATTCAGCCCATCCCAGGGTCGTTTTGGTACTTTATGGTAGGCATTGACGCTTCTCTAAGTGGTCCAATGATTTCCTGATGCAACAAGGAACCATGACAATGGGAACTGCGGTCGAGCATTCAGTACCACATGTCCATATGTAAAACGGACTTGCAAGGGCATTGATTAAATTCATTGCTAGACCGCTCCTTCAGGGTTGTATTTTGCCAAACAGATGTTGGGAGCACACTGTGTTACACGCTGCTAAAATCATCAACTTTATACTGTCACCCTACAACATCCATTCTACTATGCATCTTGCGTATGGGTCGGCACCGAAAATTTCCCACCTTCATAGATTCGATTGCCAGGTGTACGTACCAACATCACCACCCAAGCGATCTGCAATAGGCCTGCTCCGTAAGTCGGGGATATACATTGGTTATGAGTCTGTGTCCATAATCAGGTATTTGGACCTCGATGACATGTAATTGTCGTACGACCCGTTTGCGATTGCATATATGATGAGGATCTCTTTCCGACTGTAGGGGGAGGAAATCGACCCATTGATGATAAAATTCGAGAAATAACGTGGCAAGCCATGGGGATCCGTTCAAGACCCACGCACTATTGAGAAATTAATAAGTCCAAAAGATAATAGATTTGCATGCATTAGCGAATCAACTGCCTGATCACTTTAGTGACTTGAAAACTATGAAAAGGTTGCATATGCCACCGCGCAATGCACCGAAAAGGGCTGAGATACCGAAGTTAACTAATGGTACACCCGCTCCCGTCCAAAGGCCTAAAAGGACGCGAAATCCGGTTTCTCAAATCCTAAGTACTCGAGGACGCCTGAGGAAGAAGGATAAGAGAGATTTATCACAGATAGTCACCAAAGCCCCTAGTAAGCAAAAGGGGAGCCAATTGAGACCTGGCGCAAGTATGGAAAGTCCTGTGCACAGGATACCGAACTTGAAATTCCCTATTGAGGGAATATCTAGCGGAGATGTGAGTACACACGTCGGCGCGGAAAAGCTAACGAACCTCGTTCCTGTAATGGGAAAACGGTAGAGCAAGAGGTAGCGCCAGATGCGCCCCATGACGAAATGGCCATAAATCATATAAATAAAGGAGAGTCAAGGAACCGAGCAATGACGACTGTCGACATTAACTTTGCTAAGAAAATTGCCTCAATCGTATATCCTAACCTAGGCCTAACAATCTCGCGATTGTAAAAGAAGATTAGATTGGAAAGATTGGCTGAAGGCAATTACCTCAAGTGAGGTGGTTCGGTAAAAAAGCAAGGCTCGTCGCTCAAGGGTTCACTCAATGACCTGATGTCAATATTGAGGAAACTTACTCCCCAGTCATGGATGGTATAACCTTTAGATACATGATCTCAATGGCAGTAAATCTGGACTTAACAATGAAATTGATGGATGTTGTCACTGCTTACCTATATGGTAACCAAGATAGAGCAAATTGGGGTCTATAGAATGTTCCTTTTAAAGCCATTGTACAGACTTAAACAGTTTGGTAGGATGTGGTATAATCGTTTGAGCGATTTCCTTCATCAGAAGGGCTACACGAGCAGTGATCCAAGATGGATCTTGTATAATCTCGGTGCACGTGGACGATTTGAATATAATCGGTACACCTAGAGATATTGAGGAATCGAGTTCTTACCTGATGTAGGAATTTGAGATGAAGGATTTGGATAAAACCAAGTTCTGTCTGGGTCTGCAACTTGAACATTCCACTGCTGGGATTCTAGTGCACCAGTCTGTCTACACCCAGAAGGTGCTGGAGAGATTTGGATTTGATAAATCATATCCACCTAAGACCCCAATGATTGTGAGATCGTTGCAGCAAGATAAGGACCCATTCAGGCCTAAGGAAGAGGGGAAGGAAATCCTGGGACTGGAATTCCCCTACTTGAGCGCCATTGAAGAACTCATGTACCTCGCGAATTGTACATGGCCGAACATCACGTTCGCTGTCAATTTGCTTGCTAGGTACAGTCCTGATCCTACCAATAAACATTGGAAAGGCATCAAAGACGTCTTCCGATATCTGCATGGGACCAAAGATCTTTGGCTGTCTTATAGAAGGAATCAAGACCTATCATTGGTAGGCTATGCTGATGCTGGGTACCTGTCGGACCCGCACACTTCCAAGTCACAGACTGGATATGTTTTCCTTTGTGGTGGAACAACAATTTCCTGAAAATCGTCTAAGAAAAGTCTTGTATCAACTTCAACGAACCACTCAGAAATCATAGCACTGCATGAAGCATCACGAGAGTGTGTATGGCTTCGACGGATGATTCGCCACATCCAGCAGACGTGTGGGCTGAACACCGTACAAACCCCCACCATTATCTATGAAGATAATGCAGCTTGTGTTGCACAAGTTCAGTCAGGGTATGTGAAGAGTAATCTCACAAAACATATCAACCCCAAGTTCCTCAATGCGCATGAGCTGCAGAAGATGAACGAGGTGAGGATATTGCATACTAAGTCGTGTGACAATCTCGCTGATTTGTTCACTAAATCATTATCGAAGTCATCTTTTGCAAGGTGTGTTCGTGGAATCGGTATGATAATACTTAGAGAAATGCCAGATTCAGGGGGAGATTCTTCACACCCTTATCTGTGAATCTCGATCCAGATGATAAAGTACTCAATCTGATGTTGAGTCGATTGTACTCTTTTTTCCTTATGTGAGTTTTCCTGATGTTTCTCACATTGAGGTTTTTGATGAGACAATTCGTGCAATATGAGCAGACGTATTCTATGTGCTCTTTCTTCATATTTTTCCCACTGGGTTTTTCGGAGTTTTTGAAACGTAGGCAATACGATGACGGACCAAGGGGGAGTGTTAGGAAACTATTGTACGGGCCGTACGGGCCCCACCCTTTCTTGGGTGGGGGTTTTCCCTCTAGAGTTTGGTCCTCTCCACCTAACCCTCTACCCCTATATATACCCATGTATTGTATGGAGAGAGAGACACCAATTGATAATAAATATCAAGTCCAGACTATTTCTCTGTGTCCTTTTACTTTTCGCATCTGTGATTATGCCGCGTGTAAGATTATTTTGACTACTCTCTCGCTCCACGTCCTTGGACCGGACTCACGGGCAAAGGTTTTGAAACACATTGTTCGATAGTTTTGTACAGATCGCCAAGCATCGTTAGCTCAGCAACTAAAGTCGTACACGCTGTAGTCAATGGGCGCGAACATGTAATTAATTGAACCAGCAAGTTGAGCTTAGTGGTTGTGTCATTTAGTACTAATGTCATGGTCTCATGGACGAGGGTTCGAAACGTGTTGGCTCCCTATTTTTTTCCCACTCCCCTTTTCACCATATTTTTAGTGGTAAATATCTCCAAAAAAATATGTTCTAAACACATGGAATTTTTTATACAATAAAAATATACATCATGACAAATTAAATTTACAATTTTCATTTTTATTTATTTTATCACACTTTTCTATGTAAAAATTCCATTTGTTACAATGGAATATTATTGTTGAACTTACCATGGCAATTTTTCCGAATTTAGTTATTATAGCACAGCAAAATTAGTGTTTGCCATGAAAAATGTACTTGTTGACCATGTCAATCAAAATTTGGTTGCGATGGCAATTGAAGATAATCCGTTGCCATGGCAACTAAATTTTAATTTTTTTCTATGGCAATATATTCATTTCCATGGCAATTAAAATGTGGTTGACATATCAATTAAAAATAATCTCTTGCCATGGCAACTAAAGTGTTAATTTTTGCCATAACAAAATATATTCATTTTTTATGAAAATTAAATTTGGTTGAGATGGCAATTAAAGATACACAATGGCAAATGTAGTTGTTGACCATGGAAACTAAATTTATTTGACCATGGCAACTGTAGTTCTTTGACATGGCAAGTGTAGTTCTTCGACCATGGCAATTGTAGTTTGTCATGGCGACTACATTTACACGACAAATATATTTTTCTTTTAGATGGTAAATAAAGAAAAAAATTCTTGCCATGGCAATTTGCAAATGTCATGTCATGTCATGGCATGGCAGTTTCATGGCAATTGTAGTTTTTCACCCATGGCAATTGTACTTGTTGACCATGACATTTGTAGTTGTTGACCATGGCAACTGTAGTTCTTTAACCCATGGCAATTGTAGTTTACCACGACGACTACAATTACACGGCAACTAAAAGTTGATTTTTATGGATCATTTTGTACTTTATGAAACCATGGCATTTCTAGCTTATGGGTCATCATGGAAAAAAAACATTTTGTATGTTTGCCCTGGCAAAATTAAGATTTCATTTGCCATGGTAAAACCAAGCTTCCGATTGCCATGGAAAGTGTACTTTATAAAACCATTGCAAGTCTAGTTTATGGATTATCATGGCAAAAAAACATTTTGTGTGTTTGCCATGGCAAAACCAAGCTTCCGGTTGCCATGGCAAGCGTACTTTATACAACTATTGCAAGTCTAGTTTATGAATCATGGAAAAAATAATATTTTTTTACCATGGCAAAAGCAAGGTTCCGGTTGCCATGGCAAGTGTACGTTATGAAACCATGGCATTTCTAGCTTATGGGTCATCATGGAAAAAAACATTTTGTATGTTTGCCTAGCAAAACTAAAATTCCATTTGCCATGGCAAAACCAAGCTTCCGGTTGCCATGGCAAGTGTACTTTATAAAACCATTGCAAGTCTAGTTCATGGATCATGGCAAAAAAAAGTTTGTCATGGCAAAGGCAAGCTTCCGATTGCCACGTCAAGTGTACTTTATGAAACCATTGCAAAAACAAGCTTGTGGTTGCCATGGCAAGTGTACGTTATGAAACCATGGCAAGTCTAGTTTATGGATCATGGCAATTGTAGTTTATGGATAATGGGATTTTTTTATGTACATGAACCATGGCAAATGCCAAATCCCTACAATATGAAAAACCTTTGTATACGTTTCCATGCCAATTTATTTAGTTAGATCATGGAAAATGTACTACATGGAGCATGGCAAAAAAAATATTCTCGCCATGTCTCAGTATTTTTTTTTGCCACAAGAAATTCCTTGTTGTGAATCGCCATAGCAAATTTTCCATCATGATATAGATAAATAGTTTAAATCGAAACCAAAAATAGTACATTTCCTTGTACTATTTTTGGCAATTATCAATTTGCGCGTAACAACTGAAAAACGCAAAAAAAATTAAAAAACACAAATAATAATTTTGTGCGCTAGATTTACTTGTATCTATTTTCACTTTTTTATTTTTCGTTGGCTAATGTAAGTGTTCATAATATTATTTTGTGTTTTAATCATGGGCTTTTGTTTTGGCCCATCTGAGTTTTTTACTGAAGTGAAGAAGCGTAAAACTGGGATGCGCACTGGCGCGAACGTTTTAAGCTTCGAGTGGTTCGCTCTGCTTTCCTCTCGGAGCGACCGGCAGCGCTCTATTCGCGTCCTAGATCTAACCATCACAATAATTTTCATTAAGAAAAAAATGGCTACGTAATTTTAGACAGATTGTACCCGTTCAATTTCAGATCTAGCCATCAAAATAGTTTTCCTCAAAAAAAAATTGTTACGTACTTTTAGATAGATCGTAGCCATTAAATTGTAGATCCAACCATCAAAATAATTCTGATGATGTGGATCAACGTGGTGTCTCTAGAAAACTCCCGTATTTTTATTTTATAGTAGTATATAATATAATAGATTCATGTCAATTGTTAGCTTGCTTCAATCCAAAAATTAAAATGTGTTTTCGTTACTAAACTCACCACTAAGTATTACACACGCCAACTAATTTACATATTACATCCTCCAATTCATAATAAATGTCGCTCATTAGGGAATACATAATAGAGTCAGCTTGAGTTAAACCAGCATTGGTATGGAAGCGAATTTCTGTTAAATGTAGCTCGGGATATATTAGCATTTTCCCGGAAGCGAATTTATGTAGCTCGAGCTACATGTAGCCCTTTATTTTGAAAAATTCGAAAAGAATATTTAAAATTTTCAAAAAAATAAGAAAAAGGAAACTTACATGAATTCTGCACGAACGTGTAAAATATCGTTTGAAAATATTGTAATATGAAGTCTGCACAAAAATAACAATTTTTTGGCCCGAAAAGAAGAAGAAAAAGGCCCATTTAAAGTCAAATATTTATCAATTTGTTTCCCGCAGCGCATTAAAGTATAATGGTATAAAAAGTTGCACAAATATCGTATACATGTGTATCTATATCCATAAAAAATTGAATTTTTTTAACTGTTTAAAAAAACGAGCTACATGTAGCTCGGGCTACATTAGCATTTTCGCGCATTGGTATGCACTACCAAGTAATAATCCAAACTGTTTTAAATACCTAACATATATTTTATTTTATATTTTGTATTGAACTCTTTCATGAACTGATTTAAAGATCAGTTAGTCCACAATATTTTTTCTTTACCAGAAAGGTAATCAGATGGCTCCCTAATTGATTTATTGTACTATGATCTACTCCATATCTAGGAGCAATATCTAGGATTTCCGTGACATAAGTCTACCGCAATATTGGCGGATGTCAGATTTGAAGATTCGTTTGCCACGGAAGGTTGAATCAAGCAAAAATAAATGGCATTAGAAACAAATTGATGATAAATAAAAGGCAAAGAACACCGATTTACAAACGCCATTAGAAAAAGTGATTTTTTTTGCATTGATGTAGGTAAAAAATTACGGAATGAAAATTGGTAATAAAAAATGACAAAATTGAAAATAATGCCATCTATAAACATGGCAAACATGAAAAGTGTAGCTAATGATAATATGGAAATTTTACAGAAAATTTTTGTTTCCTAAAAATCCTTGCAAGTTTTGAATTTTTTTAATTAACACATGGAAAACTAAGGGGTGTTTTTTCTTAAAAGAATACTGCAAATTTAATAAAATAATCATGGTCTACATAATAAAAATACCATGGTCAAAGAATTAAATTGCCGTGCTACCTACAATACAATTACCATGGCATAATTAATAAAATTCCCATGATCTAATTAAAAAACCATGGTCAAAATAACAAAATTTCTCATGACACTTATAATAAAATGTTCATGATCTAATTCATTTAAAATTGTCATGGTACCTGAAATAGAACTATCATGGTATTCTTTATAAGATTGCCATGGTGTAATTGAAAAAATTGACATTGTGTGTAAAATATATTTGGCATGGTCTAACTGCTAAAATTGGCATGGTTTAAATATTGAGATAACAACTAGCTACAGAAAACTATCACGGTCTAAATAATTTAATTATCATGGTGTGTACACTATAAATATTGCCACGGTTAATTGTTTTTTATAATGGCGTGTAAAAATATATTTGACATAAACACATGGAAAATTTGGAATGATGCATGAATTTAAAATTACCATGTAATTTGGGGTCTAACAAAATTTGCAAAAAAATCAAAACAATTGCATTGTTGAACATTCGTACTTAGAGCCAAAAAATCCCATGTGCGTTATTTCTTGTAAATTTTCCATGTGGCATAAAAAAAGGATGAAGTACGATTTGATCCCTAGTCTCCCTAGTGGAGGCTTGAGGAACTAGTCTGAATAGAAAAGTGTTCACACCGCTTTTGTGTTTGATCGAACGGGTTTTTAAGCTGATGTATCTACTTTCCATGCGTCAAGATATGTGCATCACATCAGACAACATAAAGGTCATTCAAATTGGGGGACAAAATTTCTAACGTCAGCCCTATAGTGTTTGGGAAATTAAATCAACCTAAGTGAACCGAAGTAATAAAGGAAACATGTGTTGAATTAGTGTTAAGAGAGCAATATATACACGACAAATATCACCAACACTGACACAAGACACTCTAATATTAATTTTTTTTGCGGTAAAAACGAAAGATTTATTGGTTAAGTAGTAGGATTACAATCGATCTCACATATGGTCTCATCCAAAAAAAAATCTCAACCTATTAACCATGCACTTTCACATTACATAATGAGATAGGGTGAAAATTCTTCAAACTTTTAGGCTAATTGATTTTGGAATCAGGGCAATACTAGTCTTATTCACTTCCTCTGGCATCCTTTCTTCAGGAAACAATTTTGCACCACCTCCAAAATTTCCTCTTTCACTGCTATAATATTACTGGCATCCAAGAATTTGATTACTATAAATTTGTGCTTTACGACAATCTAACTATGTGTAGAAAGGATCTCAAATCTTCAACGTAAATTTGGCAATGCCATTTGGCCAACGTCATGGATTCCAAGGCGCAAGGGATTATCTGGCTCTTTTTTATTCTCCTTGTCCTCAACTTTAGTTACCGACCCTTCCCATTCTCAATAGACCTCTCTAGATATTGAAATATTCAACTTCATGCTTGAGGCTCACCCTCTTTTCTGTGTAATTATATTGGTATGACTTAATGAACTATGCTAGTGGTGCACCATGTTTTGTTATTACTTATGCACCTTCATGTACATGAAGAAGCCATGAGTTTGTGAGCAGTGTTTCATGAACGTAAAACTATTTTGACTTGGTGCTTCTAGTTTCCCCCATACTATACATTGGCAATATATTTGGTAGGTAAGCCATTGATTCAACTTCACTATATAATGTCTTCACCCTCCTGTAATTTTAAGTACCGATGTAACTGACTCCGAGCCAACCTGTTTGGAGCAAAATTTTTTGAAATGACCTTTTTGAAAAAAAAATCCATCTACCATTTTTTATCAAGCTAACTACATGTCATTTTGCAAAACAATAGAATAAAACAAAAGATAGGCTACATCCCATTTTCCGGATTTTCATGAAGACTACATGGTACGAATGAATATGTACCATATAGTACATATTGCCACACCAAATAGAAGTTCCCCTGGTATTTATTTTTACAACTAATGGTTGTATTCAAGGAGCTAAACGCATTCAGGGACCAAATGGCTTCTTCATTTGCTATCATGTCAGTTTTTTAAATCTTTGAACGTGCATTTTTGTGTGGTAAATAGAAGTTGGCAATCTTTTATATAAGAGGTGTTTTGGATGTTATAGGTGTGACTAAGAAATTTGATAGATCATAGATATCATAAGCTAGGGTTGAAGTATTGCGTCCCTAGGAGGAATAATGTGGTTTCATGTGTAAATGTAGCTGTTATTGGTCTATGTTTAATTTGACTTACTCAGTATGTGGAAGTTTGCACATGTATTATTCACTTGCTTTAGTTGCAAAAAATTTAACTAATTTTATGCTAAAAATTAAAACTAAGTATAACATATACTTTGTGTTGTTTCCCCTATGTTTACCCTTGTTGATAAGTTGGCATGTCACAAACTACCGTATTAATTACACTCAGGTTTCTAAAAATTTGGATGTTAAAAGTGCAGAAAACATAGGTTAGCATTACATGCTACATAAAACTATGAAGCCATTGAATTGGTGTATCTGAAGGCCAAACTACCATACATTATGCCAATAGGGCGTGCAACCTTAGGTTGTATCTGATTAAGCAGGGTATACATGAGGTGGCAATGCAAGTTCTTGAGGATGTCCTACTTCATAGAATCTCTGAGTTACATGAATACAAGGAGTTCGCCCAAGCAGGTAACTCTTCTATGAGATCGGTCTGACAACATATGTTTCGTCGTCGTTTGATGTTGGATTTAGCTTCACTGAAGAGATCATGGAGAGACTAGTCGTCCTTGTGATGAATGAGTGGACATCGATCGAGGAGGTTGCCCATATTTAAGAGCTAGAAGTATTCAAGGACCAAATGGCTTGTAGATTTGCTATTTCATTTGTTTCTTTATATCTTTTAACATGCATTTGGGATGGTAAATAGGAGTTTGTTTGCTTATATATATAGGAGGTGTTGTGGATGTTCCAAGTGTGAATGATAGAGATGATAGATCATATATATCATAACCTAGGGCCTTTCTTATTCCATGCAAACCTCTCGATCGGAACATCATTAGCTTAGTACTCACGACAACATCATCTTTCTCCACTATCATTCTTGTGCGGTTTCATGAGATATGCTAATCGTATTGATCATCATAGCAACAATGGCGCTTTCACCATTCATGTAAGATATTTGTACCATTGAAGATGCTATCTCATGATTTAACATGTGGCGGAAGGTAACTAATAAACAAAATAATGTATTGGGAAGCCGATCACACCAACTAGAGCTCTTGAATTAAGGCAACCACGAGTGTGATACACGCTCAAGATGAATAACGATGGATATTTCCTAGTCCCACTAGTCCAAAGGATGAGGTGTTACCATCCAAGATGCATATGGTGATGCATATGGAATAAGGTGTGGCAAGATATCCACTAAGCAAGATTAAAAAAACAATGTGTAGACCCATTACAAGTTGGATCTGTATGTGTACGTAAACGAGAGGTTTTATATTGCAGATATCATAAAGGCATATCCAATGCGAACCACCAAATGGACAACACTAATTATTCACGTGCATGTTCGAATGTGTCCGTAGACGGTAGATGAGACGTCGACTCGCGCTAACTATTCAAACCCATGCATTATCAAATGGTCATCCACTCATTGCTTTTTTCTATACCTGTACTATTAAAAATAATCATATATAAAATAACATGACCCTTCTATAAATAATTCAACTACTTAACAATAGTTCGAATATAAAATTGAAACATTAAGTTTGAAAAGAAAATAATTCAAGTTTGAATTTGACTTTTTGAACAAAGATTCTAGTGGTCTTCTTTAAACGTCCAGAAATTCTTAATTGATAATTCTAAATCTGCTCATGAGTTCCTCGATGACGAGTCTGCTTATGCTTTCAGAGAAAATCCTCAAATTTTATCAAATTTTGCTCGGGAAAGCTAGATAGAATCACCCATCTCTTGAAATTTCAGATTTTGTTGAACTCCATCACCCTCATCATCCACAATCATATTGTGCATGATCACATGAGCTATCATCATCTCTCACAATGTCTCTGCATCCTATAGTTTAGTAGGTCTGTGAACAACGACAAAATGGGATTGGAGCACTCCAAATAGGCTCTTCACATCTTTTCTAATACCTTCTTGCCGTGCAACAAATTAATATTTTTTGTTATTGGATTGGAGATAGAATTAATAAAGGCCACCAACGGGGGATTGATACCATCACAAAGATAGTACACAATGTTATAATCATGACCATTGATGGTATAGTTGCACCCAGGAGCTTCGCTCACACAACCTTGTGAACAATGGAGAGCACTGCAACATGTTGATGTCATTTTGAAACTTAGCCATTCCAAATAAATAGTGCCAAATCCATATGTATTGTGATGACAAAGATTCAAGAATGATGGTGGAATTTTTGCAATGGTCATGGTATTATCTCTATTGAGCATATGGACAACTCTTTCTTTTCCAGTGCATGCAATCCCGGTATCCAAGGATACCTGAAAACCCTCTTAATTTTTCAAGTGCCATGAGCTTTGTTGTGTCTTTGACATTAGTTCTCTTATTAGTAACCAGTCCAAACACCTTCACCACTAAAGTAGCAAATCTGACCATGTCTTTGAGGTACGTGCTTTCAGACATCCATAGGTACTCGTCCTATGAATCTGTCGCGCCATATGCAAGAACCCTCATAGCCAGTCGTGCACTTTTGATAACCAGAGAACCTAATATTAGTAATGACATCATTATTTAGCTTGAAGTAATCATCATAAGCTCTGCCACCTTGGTTTATGCATTCGAACAAATTGCCAACGCATCAAAAATCTATGATGAGAATAGGATTTAAATAACGCATTGGGCATAAAGTAGTCATCATACAAAATCATATGCCCACGTGCCCTCCACCGATTCAACACTAAGTTCCCTTTATTGTACCCTTGAAGTTGATATCATGCTCCACCACACGCCGTGTGTCTTCAAGAATCATCCTCATATCATCATCGTTCCATCATCATCTTCGTCCTCATTCAACAAAGATGAATCCATGAACTCGATGTAGAAATACTCTTTGGGAGGAATGGTAGCGTGGGCAAAGTCGGGCGCGCACCTAGGTGATGATGCGGAGGTCTAGCAAGGCTTAGATGGTGTCTGAGTGGTACATCTGTGACGTTGAAGAGGCATAAAGAGTGGAGAAAATGGACTTTGATGTCGAGGACGTTCAGACTCTCGCAAACCCCTCAGTTTGGTGTCGATTGGCGAGATTTATGACATCTGGACCAGTCTGAAGAACTTTTATGACCGTTGTTGGATGGAAAAAACTACCCAAAAAGTTTGCTCAGACATTTGTAGAAGGCTTGGTAATCCGCATCGAGTTGCCCTAATCTAATGTTGACGCAAAGCATTTCCTCAAGGAATAATGTGGTCCATGTGTGAATATCGTTGTCACTTAAGGGCATCTTCAGGGGAGACCCTCAACGCTCCCGCAAATATCCGGACTCTAGATTTGGGACCACTTTTACCGGTTTTGACATCCAATGGAGACCTCTATATGTCTGAGTACAGGCCCGGATGTCCATTTTTTGGAAAATGGAAACCTACTTGCGGGGCTTTGTGGGTGTACGGACATCGCATCTTCAACCTCATACAACCATGTGGCAATTTTTCTTTCTTCTCTCGTCCATGTGTTTTGTTTTTTGTTTGTCTTTTTGGTCCACCTGGGCTACCTTTTTGCTCAAATTTGATGTTTATGGTTGAATAGCTCACTCCCGTATCATATATGCGGACACGCCCGGACAAGGTCCATGGATAAATAGTATATCCTTTTGAGGGGATATCGTTGGATATGCCCTAAGGGCATGTACAATGGTACTATCTTAGCACTGCCACATATGATAGATGTTGAGGTGGAGGAGAGAGAAGTCTTAAAAAATGTTTGTCTTCTTTTATTTAAGAGATGATCTCTTAGCAACAACAATCTTACCATAAATCTAGGAATTTCTAGTTATTATAAATAGGATAAGCTATAGCCCATTGTATACCATCATCTTTTGCTATATCTAACATACATGGTGTAACTAAGACAAAGCTATTTTATCAACCATTGTACATGCCCTAAGGCTTGTTTAATTTAACTTGCTCACGATGTAAAAATTCCAAGCGGATTATTCATTTGATTTTATCACAAAAAGGGAGATGTTATTAACAATGAGTATAGTAGAACAACTAAAATTCCATCTATGTTGGAGATAGGCAGCCAGCTTGCGAGCCTTGGTTGGGTGTTGTTGCTGGTAGTCTACATCTTTGTATCGCCTTGTGTGTGTGTTTGTGTGCGCACACACACACACGATTGTGGGGTGATATATGTTGTTGGTTGTTTGTCAGTCATAGCTTTATCTATAAAGCAGAGCGAAAGAATTTTTTTGGTATGTCCTCCATGCCGCCATCTTTCCTGTCGTTGTAGAAGATCAACCTTGGTGCCGAGATACACAAGGGCTCCTCCTCCTAGCTAGCCTGATTCCCTGACATTGACATCACCTTGACCTTAGCAAGTGAATTAGTCATGTCATGCTCGATCATGAGTAAAATCGATGAATCAAATAAGTTCTTCCTTCCCGAGAAGAATTAAGGGCGAAGCATTAACAACAGGCACAATCGGCTTGCAAGTACACATGAATCGACCCCGTGGCAACTCAAGAAGATGATTTTTTTTCCAAAGAAATTGGAAAATTATTCTAATTGTCTTATAATTAAACTTTGTAAAGAGAGACATAAAAACAAACTGAAAAGGAATCTTAAACTCTCGTAAGAGTACTACTTCATAGTTATATCACTTTGTTTAGAAAAAAGGCAGGGCACGACTTTATAAATAAAGCCAAATAGGCAGGAGAGGTTCAAAGGTACAACACCAATAGCAATCTCATAAAACAGGGAAGGATAACTATGGGATTAATCAACTATGTTGGTGATTAGTCTCAACCGCCAGATGATCCCACACAAGAGGAGGTTACTAGTTGTTATCTCCCCTTTTATGGACTTTCCAATTGAACACCATGCGGGCAATGCAACTCGGCAAGATGAAGTTCGACCACATGAACCACATGTCATATGATCACCACAAACATCAAGCAATACATGGGAACTTCTCTCCAGCAAAGAATTTTTGCTCGAAGCATCCTTCTTCTCAAGTTGCACAAGCAAATGGGCACATGCAACATGCAAATTTTATAGCTATGCTTACTGATTACTCTCGCTACTACCGCACATCATTTCTTCCCGGAAGTTAATCCCATATTACTGATACATCCCATTCTTAACCGGGAGAGGCATCGTTGCCACTCAAGGACATTTTTCTCTCCACTTCCTCTCACATAATCATCTTTGCTTTGGGACAAAACTCACAAGCTTTACATGGACTGGCACACTATTTAGGGGTAAGGTATGGTTGTGTCGTTTCTGTGTGGGGTCAGGTTAGAAAAGTTTGGTGCGCCAAGATATAAAAGTGAATTCTTCCATGACGTTGTAAGAAAAATGAGTGCCATATAAATTATGCCTAGTTCAAATTTATTTGTTACAACTTACAAGTGAGGTGTGCTTATATAATCTTCAAATCGGAGTTTTAGTGTATCCCATTCCCACAGCGTTCATAGTACTGACTACTGACCCATCTTTCATGTAGGATTGAGGTTGAAATGAAATATTAATGTAGGATTGAGTATGTTCTTCTTAATAATAACTCTTACGATATGAGAGATGACAATGCGTTTTGTTTCCATTATGTCCTGATCGATGATGCTTTCGAGAACCTGGCACCTACGTAACGATATGATTCATGCTAAAGGCGATTAGCTTATTAAAAAAAAGTAAAACTAAGCTACTCATATCAACCCACAACGATTTAAAGTTTCTCAACAGTTTGATTGACTCATTGAACACTTCAAATTACTCGGTCATCCCGTCGTGCGTTCTTGGCCCTTTTTAACCATCACCCACCCAACATGATTTAAGACCGAAGCAGGACGCGTTCTCCTGAATCAGGCCGTCCTCTCATTCATGGGGCCTTTGTACTTACTGCGTTCATGAACTAGCCTAACAACTTGCATATTACACGGTATTGGTCTTCTTCTCTCCTCTCAAGTATAACTACTTCACAAGTTTCAAGAACAAAAATGTTCCAATGAACAAAAGTTCAGAACTTTAACAAAAGCAAGAAATCATCAGCCTGGGAGAACAAAACAAGAACCTGTAGCGGACGCAATCACCAAGATGAAATCCATATATCTGTTGCCGAAGAGAGTGGATTATAAACGCTTGGGTGTCCCGGCACCCACTATGAACAGTAAATTCGAAAAAAATAGAAATAAAAATCAAGAAAATCTGAAACATTGAGACATCGAACATGATCAAACATTTGATTTTCTCGCCAAGTTTCATAAAAAAAAACCATTCGAGGAGCCCTCACCAAAAAAATCAGTGCTCAAGTTCATGAACAGTGTGCATGCACTTTTGAGCATTGATTTTTTTTTGGTGAAGGCGCCTCAAATGATTTTTTTGGATGAAACTTTGCAAGAACATTAAATCTTTGTTCATGTTTTATGTCCCAAAGTTTTAGATTTTTATTTCTATTTTTTTCGAATTTACTGTTTATAGTGGGTACCGGGACACCCCGGAGCTTTCACACCTTTTCGGTTGCCGAAAGGGAGGTCGAGGACGACGGGGAACAACCTCATGACGCTCCTGCGTCACAAGACAAAGTGCTACCACTGGGTCTCCTGCTCCAGCCTGCGGTGCAGCGCCACCATGCTCTGCTTCTTCATCGTCATTGTCCCTGGAGGAGTTGTAGAAGATCATGTCCTGCTAGATCACGAGCAAAATGGATGAATCAAATAAGATTTTTCATTCTTCTCGAGAAAAATTCAAGGCGAAATGTAGCTACATGAGACACAATCGGTTTGCAATTACACATGAATCGGCCGTGTTGACTCAAGAAGGTTCTTTCTCAAAGAAATTATAAAATTGTTTAATTGTCTTTTCAATCAGCTTGTTTAGGAGAGACTGAAAAACTAAACTGAAACTCTGAGCTCTCTCAAGAGTACTACTCTATAATTATGTTACTCTTGGTTAACTATGTTATTTATTTTTTGCGAATAAACTATGTTATTGATTGGTCTCAAGACCCATATCATCTGTAGGAGCGGTATCAGTTCAGCCCACAAATGATGAGTTTACGGGTAGTTACTTTGGCGAAATTCGACCACACCAATCACAGGTGATTTGATCACCACAAATATGCAGTGGTACACACCTCTCTTGAGCAATGATATTTTTGTTCTCAACGTCCTTCGTATCAAGTTGCACAAGTAGATACCCAAATGCTAATTTCATAGTTATACTAAATGATAACTTTCGCTACCATTGCACGATTTCTTCTTTGTGTTGCCAATCCAATATTACTGATACATCTCGTTCTTAAGTGTCAGTATCATTTTTGCCATTGAAGGACATCCTCTTCTCTACCTTTGCCCACGTACTCCTCTTTACTAGAAGACAACACTCACAAGCTTTACACATGGATGTGGCAAGCTATTTATGGGTAAGGTATTGTTATATCATATCGCGTGTGGGGCCAGGATATAAGACTTCAACTCGCTATAAAAGAAACAAGGAATGAATTACTCCATGATTTACAACGAAAATGAGTGCCATAAAAATTGTGCTTCGTTTAAATTCCCATATTTCCAGTGAGAAGTGCTTATATAATCTCCGAATCAAAATTTAAATGGATCAGTAACCACATGTCTCGTGCTGAAGGCGATTTCCCTATGGTTGTGTTAGATCTCTTTGTGCATCATGGTTACACGAACTGCAATTCTTCAACCCTGAATGGATATGGCGATACAAATGATAAACAACAATTACAAAAGCAAAAATCCGAAGGGCTAATACCAAATCTGCACGCACTAATGCTATAGAAGCTGCCTGCTAAGGGGATCGATTGGATCTAGCTTAATTAATTAATGATGATGGTTCTCTACCACTGGGAAGGGTAACTGCGGTCTTGTTCTCTACCTGACAGATTATTATGTTGTGTTGAGTCGTTGAGGTGTCGATCGATGGTGCAACGATCTCTACTGTTGCCCGTCCTACCTTAGGCTTGGTCTTTCCATTTCGATTTGTCTGAATACGGAAGAGTTGAGGAGCACATAGAGCTACTGAAACAAAATCTGGAAATCGCATGCCTTGGCGAGGCAATCAACAGGAAAATCACCAAGATGACTCAATTTCACGAGAAGAAGGGCCAGTTCTCAATCCAGCAAGAGATGGCAAGAATTATGGTGTGGGTTACTTCCCCCACGATTATTGTTACCGATTGCTGATTGGGCATGTGACTGCAATAATTGTTAGGGACATTATGGACACATTCAGACATGTCCATGAACAACGATGGAGGAGCCGATCATCCAATTTAGTGCATCAAATATTCAGATTGTTTTGTAAATATCTGGATCGTATAAAATGATTTAGGATCTCAAAGGCCTTCTCCAATCTCAAATCCTTAAATTTGAAGAGTTGAGAAGAAGTAGTTCTTAGACGAACACTTAAATTTAAGTCCTTACAAAAGTTGCATATAATTTCATTGAAAAACACAAATTGAAACTACTCGATTTATACTCGAACCTAAATAAATATAGCAAATAATACATTGCATAACCAAAATTTAGATAGTCCGAGCTAAACTAATTGTTTTCCGCTATGAACTTCTCAAAATCCACGTCATCACCGCTTGAGCCATCGGAGCCGGAGTCGTCTGATGATAGTTCAATCATGGAGGGTCCGACCTCGGTCCCTCCCTCCCCCCTCGATGGTCCAGTCTCAACGGAGTGTTCTTGGTAGTGTCAATCCAATATTACCGATACATCTCATTCTTAAGTGGAAGTACCATTTTTGCCATTGAAGAACATCCTCTTCTCTACCTTCACCCAGGGGCGTAGCCAGGCCCCAGGCAACAAGGGCCATGGCCTGGGGCGTGGCTGTAAATCCATTTGTTGACTGTAGCTATTTTAAGCACTGTAGCTATTGTTGACACTGTAGCTTCGCCTGTTGGCCTGGGGCGTTGCCCAATTCTGGCTACGGCACTGCCTTCACCCACATACTCCTCTTTACTACAAGACAACACTCACAAGGTTTACACATGGATGGGGCAAGCTATTTATGGGTAAGGTGGTGTTATGTCGTATCATGTGTGGAGCCAGGATATAAGACTTTAACTCACCAGTAAAAAAAGGGAATGAAATACTCCATGATTTACAACGAAAATGACTGTCATAAAAATTGTGCTTCGTTTAAATTCCCATATTTCAAGTGAGAAGTGCTTATATAATCTCCATCTCAAATTTTGAATGGATCAACATTCATAGTACTGAGTTACTGACCCTTAGGAATAAACTAGTAATGTATTGTTGTGTTTCCTCTTCTTAATAACAACTCTCATGATATGAGAGATGGCGTGTCTCGATTCTATATAAAAATCCCAAGAACAAGCTAATCCAAAGTCTACACACACAAATGCTATAGACACTACGGGACAGGCCGTTGACGCCTACGGCCGCACTCTACGCTGACACGTGGCCTCACTGGAGGCAAGATAGGCCGACGGCCAGGCCGTCAACGTATGTAGCCACCAGCACTAACGGCCGTTAGGGCCAACGTGGGGCCCACCGCGTTTCACCGACGGCCGCTACGCCGACGGCTGGGGTGGCTAGCCCGAGAAAACATTTCACCGACGGCTATACGCCGTCGGCGTAGACCTAAGCCGACACTTTATGGCCCTACGCTGACGGCTGCCGGCCGTCGGCGTATACCCGCAGCCCCGTAGTGAGAAGCTGCCTGCTAAGGGGATCGATTGGATCTAGCTTAATTAATTAATGATGATGGTTCTCTACCACTGGGAAGGGTAGCTGCATGCAGTCTTGTTTTCTACCTGACAGATTATTATGTTGTGTTGAGTCGTTGAGGAATCTGAAGTAGCGCCAAGGGTTGTTGGCCTTCAATGGTGCAACGATCTCTACTGTTGCCCGTCCTACCTTAGGCTTAGTCGGTCCATTTCGATTTGTCGACTGAAATACGGAAGAGTTGAGGAGCACATAGAGCTACTGAAACAAAAGATGAAAATCGCATGGCTCGGCGAGGCAATCAACAGGAAAATCACCAAGATGACTCAATTTCACAGTAAGAAGGGTCAGTTCTCAATCCAGCAAAAGATGTAAAGAATTATGGTATGGGTATGGGTTACTGCTCCCACGATTATTGCTACCGATTGTTGATTGGGCATGTGAACTGCAATATTGGTTAGGGACACCAAGCATCAAAATGGACACATTAAACGTATTGGAACACATTCAGACATGTCCATGAACAGGGACGGAGGAGCCGATCATCCAACTTAGTGCATCAAATGTTAGAAATATCTGGATCATATATAAAATAATTTAGGATCTCAAAGGCCTTCTCAAACCTCAACTCCTTAAATTTGAAGAGTTGAGAAAAAGTAGTTCCTAGCCGAACACTTAGATTTAACTCCCTAAAAAATTGCATATAATTTCATTGAAAAAAAGAAAATTGACACTACTCGATTCAAAGTTTCAAACTCGAATAAAGTGATGATCAACCCGCGATGAGCTCCGGGTGCTTCGCTCGGAGGTCTGCTATGTAGGCCTCGTCGATGTCCTCGGCATCGATCTGCTCAAAGGCCAGATTCTTCCACACCTCGCAGTAGGAGGCTACTCCATGATAGATTAGGAGGATGTTCGGGACGTTATGGTTGACGAGGAGGGAAATTGACCATTTCTTAAAAACTGAGGATGCCTCTTGCCGCCACTTCGTAGGCGCAAGCCTCCTGTTGCGCTTGTTGTAAGATGCCTAGCCAACGTATTTCGAGAATCTATGAGAGCGACCTACCCCATGGCCAATGTTGCACATCGTGAGGACGCCTCTCGCCGTCACATCGTAGGTGCAAGCCATCTATTCCATGGACTGTAAGGTGCCCAACCAACATATATTTGTTATATCTAGATCGACAAATTTCTGACACCTAGGTCCTCCACAACTGCTTTTGCAAGTTAAGCAGTTGTCGTACCTTATATTCTTCTTATTTGGTGGCGGCATGTTAAACATGGATCTCGAGTGTAGCACACCGGTGGATGCTCGAGGGGGTTGTGTGGCGTCATCTCAGGCATGGTGCCGACTCGGTGATTGCACCTCTCATCAATTTGTCAATCGTGTAGGATGATAGCTAGATCCAACCATTCGAAGCGGGGGCGAGTGTGGGGGCTTCTGGCGGCGGCTGTGGGGTGACTTAATTTGAGCGACACCAACATGGATGTGGTATGACGGAGGAGAGCAGATACACGAGAGGTGGGAGGCCAAAAAAACGGAGAAGTGAATGCGACCACTCAAATATAAGGCTCAGCCGGTGAAATGCTTATAGATTCTGAGGAGTTAAACCGGATAAGGGTTCGGCTAGATCCACTTTTAACTTCTCAAATGGGAAAATGTGAGGATTTACGTGGTATTAAGGATCGGCTAGAGGTATTGCTCTAAGCTGCTTAATTGGTGTAATGAAAGGCCCAGACTATCATACATGATGCCAACAAGGTTTGCAACCTCGGGTTGTGCATGATTAAGTAGGGTGGATATGAGGATGCAATGCAAGCCGTTCTAAAATTAGTTGGACGACTGAATCCATGATTTCCATTACCAGATAGCTTCACATTGCGACAATTTAACTATGTGTAGAAAAGGTGCTAAATCCTAAAACTGAATTTAGCCATGATATTTGGCCTTCATTATAGAATCCTACTCTCGAGACTCAATGAGTGAGCTTTTGTTGAGGATTTTTATGTGCACCTTTAGTTTCTGATCCTTCATATTCCTAGACAACTCCTCTTGGTACCAAAAACATTAATTTTGTGCTCGAGGCTCACCCCCCCCCCCCCCCCCCCCCAATATTCTTGTGCAACTTGATGAAGTATGCTAATTGTGCTTGATATTTTGGTTACTACTTATCCGCGTTCAATTACCTGAAGACGTCATGAGGTCCTGAGTGGTATTTTATAGACTTTCAATTACCTGAAGACGCCATGAGTTCCTGAGCGGTATTTTATAGACTTTCAATTACTTGGACTTTAGTGCTCGTTGTTTCTCAATGATATCTTGTTAGTATGTAGGTAGGTAGGCTATTTATTCAAGCTTCACTTTATAATATCTTTATGCACATGTAACTTTGGTTCCTGGCACGACTCACTCTTATGAGAACTTTTCAAATCTAAATTTTGTGAAATTACATTCTATTTTGTTTGGCCATCTACTAGTTATATTCAAGCTAACTACATGATAGATGGTAGATACCATAAGGTAAGGGTTATGGAAAGTGGTCCCTTGAGGAATAATGTGGTTTTGGTTGTGAATGCATACGGCATTCGCCCAAGATATGTCTAATCTTACTTCTTCGAGCTGTGCAATTTCCACTAGCTTGACTTGCAAAGAATCTTCCTAGGTGTCTGAATTTTCACAGTATGTTACCGTATGCCGTTCTAATGAATATACACCGCAAAATCTTAGAAGTTCCCTCCGTCTTTTCCCACAAGCTGATGTCGGGCCACATCCATCCTAGGAAAGATCGTCAACCACTGCGAACATAGAAGAAAACTTAATATAACTGCTTCACAAGTTTCAGGAACAAAATGTTCAGGGTGAACAGAAATTCAGAACAAAACATTCAGAAGCTGAACCCTGTAGAAGACGTAGGGACCAGGATAACTCCATCTCGCTGTTTCCGGGGAGGAGGTCAAGGACGACGGGGAACAGCGTCAGGCCGCTTCCGCGGTAAGTCCTGGCGTCGGGTCTCCTCCTCCAGCCTGCGATGCAGTGCCACCAGGCTCTGACACCTGAACGGGAAGTACTTCCACGTCCCCTCGCCAATGTCGTCCACGCCGCCGTCGTCCTTGGCCATGTTGTAGAAGATCAGATACGGCGCCGGCATACACAGGGGCTCCTCGGCCGTACCAAATGACCTAGTAATGTCCTGCTCGATCACGAGCAAAATCGATAAACCAACTAAGTTTCTTCTTCCTTTCCCAGAAGAATTCAGGGCGCAGTATTCAAAAAAGTAGGAACAACTGGAACAATCGTCTTGCATTTACACATGAATCGACCGTGCTTATATAATAGCATAGTCACAACTTTCTTTTTGCGAATACGCCTAGGCGTATCATTTCATTGATAGGTAGACAGAATTGTACAAAGCAGCAACCTGAGTAGCGTGACTAGTGTACACCATGGAGAGGGGAGGGGGGCGATACAGCAGGTGCCAATGAGCATGAGAGGGGGTTGCTCAGCCCCAAGCTACATGATCTACGTTGTTGGAACTATATTCACGCTTTCCTGGCTTCACCCAGAGTCGCCCCTCATCCTTGAGACCTTGTTTGTTAGAGGTGGATTTGGGAGGTTTGGGGCGAAGGGATTTCAGAGGATTTGGTGAATCCCATCCTTACACCATATCCTCTCAAATCCCCTTGAAACCCCCAATTCGATGATTCCCTGCCTATGGTGATGGGGCTTGAAATACACATGGTTTGGAGGGGTTCGGAGAGGATTGAGAGGGAATGGATAGTGTAAACTCTGCGGAACAAATGAGATGAGGTGGATTGTTGAGGATTTTGAGCCCTGCCGGGTTTTTCCTCTTCAAACCCTCTCAACCCCCTCCAAACAAACGAGGCCTGATGGAGGTGATCAGGGAAGCCGTAGAGGGCTGCGCCTTATCGAAGACGCAAACATTGCGGTGCTTCCAAATGGCCCAGGTGGTCAGGGCGATGAGGGATCCAAGGCCCTTATGAAGCGAAGCAGGAGAAGCCTCGACGGCCGACTGCCACCAGTCGAAGTAGCTCATGATGCCATCCGGCGGCGCAATCGTGCAGCGAGCCAGTGACACCATGAAAGAATTTCATGCCAGGTTATCCGGGAGAACAAGCAGCCAGCAAGCAAATGATGCATCGTCTCCTCCTCTTGGGCACAGAGGAGGCAGGCCGGCTTGTGGGGTAGACCATGTCGATCGCGAGCAAAATTGATAAACCAATTAAGTTTCTTCTTCCTTTCCAAGAAGAATTCAGGGCGTAGTATTCAAAAAAGTAGGAACAACTGGAACAATTGGCTTGTGATTACACATGAATCGACCGTGCTTATATAATAGCATAGCCACAACTTTCCCATTGGTCTAATTGTTATTTAAACAATTTGTTAAATAAGACTGGAAAACAAACTGAATGTGAATCTCTAAGCTTCTCAAGAGTACTACTTCATAATTATATTTCCATGGTTAACTATGTTAGTGATTGGTCTCAACCACCAGACCATTCCTAGGAACGGTATCGTTTTTCTACCCACAAGTGCGGAGAATACTCGTAGTTGCCATCAAGGGATACATGGACACCTCTCTTGAGCAATGATTTTTTTTCAGCTCCATTGAACCAGCTTGATCAATATTTTTGACCTAACAATCTTAGATGTCCAGTGAATGGGTTGGTTTAACAACAACATCCAATGTTGTCAAAACTTGCTTTTGCATAACAGGCTGTACTTCCTTTGAGAAATTTTACAGCCACAACGCCACAATTTGAACCAGGAGCAACCGTCGCACTTATCAAGTTGCACAAGAAATGGGAAAATGCAAATTTCATAGCTAAACTTATTGATAACTTTTGCTACTATTGTGCTATACTACGGCACCGTATGTTGTCAAGGGTGTCAACCCCATATTACTGATACATCTCATTCTTAAAATCATTTTTGCCACTAAAGGACATCCTTCTCTCTACCTTCTCCCACATACTCCTCTTTACCATGGGACGACACTCACAAGCTTCACACATGGATGGGGCAAGCTGTTTATGGGTAAGGTGTTGTTATGTGGTGTCCTGTGTGGGGTCAGGTTATAAGAGTTCAACTCGCAAGCAAAATATACAAGAAATGAATTCTCCATGACGTAACAAGGGAGTACTATAAAGATTGCACCTTGTCTAAATTCCCCTATTTCAAGTGAGAAATGCTTATATAACCTCTGACTCTCAAGATTTGAATGGATCCATACAGAAAACACAATGCATATCGTCGCACTGAATTGAAGTTATCTCGATGCAGACGCCTCATCCATCCTAAAGAAGACGATCTGCTACTGCAAACAACGAAAGAAAATAAAAGCATAAAATACATTCACAAGTTTCAGTAATTTTCTCGGACACAATGTTCTCATCCATTCTAAAAGAGTATGCACGAACAAAATATTCAGAATGAACAGGAGTTCAGAACCTTTCTCGCAAAAAGAGTAGTAGTTCAGAACCTGAACACGAGCAAAAAATCAGAGAAGAAATGAAGCAAGAGCAGGAACTCCATCTCGATGTTGCCAGGGGGAGGTCGAGGACGCGAGCAACAGCCTAGGGCTGATCATGCGATAGATAACAAAGTCCTGGTGCCGAGTCTCCTCCAGCCTGCGGTGCAGCACCACCAGGCTCTGCTCCTTGAACGGCAAGTACTTCCACGTTCCCTCATCATCGTCGTCCCTCGCAGTGTTATAGAAGATCAGCCCCAGCGCCTGCATCGACTGTGGCCCCCCTCTACTGTCGGCTCCTCGACCATACCAACTATCAGCCCTCTAAAATGCAAAACCCAAAATTCGAAAATTTTCATATGTTTAATTTTCAAAAACAATTAAAAAAATACAAAGATAAATGAAGGCCTAAAAAATAAAAAAATTCAGGACGAAATACTAAAAAAATGAGGGCTGCGCAAAAAAACAAATCTAAGATTTTGAACACATGGTACTATTCACCGTTCCATACCATAAATTTGTCTTTTTTGTGTAGATTCCATTTCAACTCATTTCATCCTGAAATTTTACACACATTCACCTCACATCCTTGTTCACTTGTAAAACAAAATCAGATTATTTTTGAACTTAAAAATAGGTTTTCGAATTTTTCAAAAAACCAGGTTTCATGGAGCTCGAGCTCCAAAAATCCTTACTCAAAATGTCTAATGTTTTTTCACCTGGGAATTAATCGGACTATTACGAGAGGAACGAGCAGGGTAAGCTTTGGATGAATCGATCTATTATAGGGCTATCATATTGGGAATAACAAGGGCTTCCCTGAATACCCAAAGTTTCATATCTGAAGCAAGTTTTCAGGAAACTGCTCGAGTTTTAGCAAAACCAGGTCACATTGATTGGTTGAAAGGCTTGAAAGAAAACGTAGTTCTAGGGAAATTATACTTGTTGGTACCGGATTCCAAAAATTTGTGCATTGTTCCCCGCAATAGAAGAACCTTTATTTCGAAATAAAAAAACTATTTGCATCAGAAATGAGAGTTTTTTGTTTATCCATACAGAATTAGTTTCTTCAGATTCCGACGTAAGAAACAATTTTTATGAGACATAAGAACCCCCATTTAACATTTAACCCTATATTATTCAAGGGTACATAAAACATATTGTTTACTTTACTAGACTTTTTAACTTAGAATACTAACACATGGAATTTTAGGTTTTTATTTTAATAAGTAAAACAAGTCAGGTAATTCATTAAAGTTATGTTTATACCATGTATCAATGGCCAACTCTAAGTACAAGGTTTCCTCAGAACAATTATTATTTATTTCAAGTTATTTCAGATCTTTGTTAATCTTTAAAAAAACGTAATGGAATGGTAGGATGAAAAAAAATGAAGTGTGGAGAAAATGACAAGAAGGTATTAGAACATCAATTTGAAAGAGATGCTAGAAGCATGAGTACATTTTGAACATGGTATTAAGAAATGTAATCCTAAAATGTCCCCTTACATTTCGACAAAGCGTAAAGGTACTCATATTATAAATCTCGCTAGTAAGGCTCATTTTTTATCAGAAGCTTATGATTTAGTTTTTGATGCAGCAAGTCGGGAAAAAAGTTTTTTAACTGTTGGTACCAAAAAAATAGCAACAGATTTAGTAGGACCAGCTGCAATAAGGGATCATTGGCATTATGTTAATAAAAAGTGGTTCGATGGTATGTTAAGGAATTGGTCGATTACGAAAACTATACTTTCTCAATTTAGAGACTTAAGAGCAGAAGAAGAAATGGAAAAATTCCACCATCTCCCAAAAAGATATGTGGCAATCTTGTTATGTTATGCATATGTATTGTTGTGTGCATGCAAGAAAAAAACACCTAGGAATGCACCCATGCAGTGCCGCTACGTAGTGGTTCCTCCGAATGAATATATGATAGAGCATCTTCCTTCTCAAGTGGCACAAGCAAATTCAGAGATGCAAATTCCATAGCTATGCTTATTGATAACTCTCACTACTACCATACAATTTGTCTTCTAGAGTGTCAACCCTGTATTACTGATACATCCCATTCTTAATCGGAGTACCTCATTGCCACTCAAGGATATCCTCCTACTCCCCTTTCTCACACATAATCCTCTTTGCTTTAGGACGAAACTCAGAAGTTTACATGTTGGGTCAAGCTATTTATAGCTAAAGTCTCGTTGTGTCGTCTCGTGTATGTGGTCAGGTTATAAGAGTTGAACACTCCAATAAAAACATTCAAGAGGTGAACTACTCCATAATGTTACAAGAAAAATGAGTGCCATAAATATTATGTATAGTTCAAATTCCCTCGTTTCAAGTGAGACGTGCTTATATAACCTTCGAATCTGAATTTTAATGGATCCCACAACATTCATAGTACTGACTCATCTTTACGAGAGGATTTTAGTGTAGGATTAATGCTGAAATAAAGTAGTATTTTAAGAGTGGGTTTGTTCTTCTTAATAACTCTTATGATCTGAGAGATGATCATGTGTTTTCGTTATATCTTGTAGTGATGATGCTTTGGAGAGCTTGGCATCTACATAACGATATGATTCATGTCAAAGGAGATTCCATTATTATAAACAGTAAAACTAAGCCACCCATACCCACCCATAGCAATTTGAGTTCCTCAATTGTTCGAAAAACTCTCATTCAGCGCTTCTGATTGCTCGATCATCCCATCGTGTGTTCTTGGACATTTTTACCTGTCACCCCATACGTCTCAGATATCCCAATGCGAATGGGTCGCTACTCTAAAGAGCGAGCGGGATGCATTTTGGATGAATCAAACCGTCCTTCCGTTCATGGGACCTTTGATACTTGTTGCGTTTGTGAGTCTAGCCCAACAACCGACACTACATTTTAACATGGGACTCATCTATCATATCTCATCGAACCCTTCAGAAAAGGTTTCAGACCTTATAGCGTTGACGACTCGAACATGGAATGAGCAAGCCCTTGAGGAGCATCTAGTACCCATGAATCCAGAAATCGTGCGGAAGATTCCCATCAGTAATAAAAAAGCAAATTAACACTACTCTATTCAAAGTTTCAAACTCAAATAAAGTGATGATCAATCGGATGCTACAACTATTATTTTAGGATCTAAATCTGTAGTATCTATAATACCTAAATAGTTCATTCCCACTAACCTATCTATCTTGACATGCAAGCTATCCACATCATCAAGTAGGTCCACCATGCAAAAAAATCTACTAACTATGCATGCACATGCTTCCATTAATTGCATGCACATGCAACCTAAATAAATAATAACTTTTATGCATTTAGCCTCACAAATTATGAGTTATCTCATATTTTATTTTTCTATGCACATCTATAATTGATATTATTGCTTTAGCCTTAACCAATGTGAAGATGTCTCCACTATCTCTACTCAACATTATTTTCATCTCATATTGTCTCTCGCCATATATTATCAAGCTAATAAATTAACAAAACAAAAATCATACTCATTTTTTCGATTTTAATCAAATTTCTTACATTTTTGCTCTAAACAGTATTGATTTCAAAAGAGAATTTATAATCAAATTATACTACACTTAATAATTTTTCTCATGTTTCAAAAAACATTTTCTTATATTTTTTCTCTGAAAAAATCCCGCAGCAACGCGCGGGGTATCATCTAGTTAAAGTTATAGTACTAAACTGATACACCTTCAATAGTTTTAGGATTTATGATGCTTTTTACTCCTTAGATAAATATAACACATAATACATTGCCATAACCAAAATTTAGATAGTTCGATCTAAGCTAATTGTCTTCCGCTATGAGCCTCTCCCAATACCCATCATCACCGCTTGATCCATCAGAGCCAAAGTCATCAAATGATAGTTCAATCATGGAGGGTCCGGCGTCATCCTTCCCCCCCCCCTCCACGACGGTCCAATCTCAAGGAAGTGTTCTTGTCACTAGTAGGAAATAGGCTATAGCCGCCAGCTTATTGCTGGCGGCCGCATAAAGTTGTACGCCAGTGATAGTAGCGCTGGCGTATGGAAATGTGTGCACGCCAGGGAAGTAGGTGGTATCGCTGGCGTACATATGTTTGCGCACGCCAGAGGCACGACTTGCCCCGAGCTAGGCAGCGGGGCTAACTACCACTGGCGTACGGTTGCCGTGCCCGCCAGCGCTAGTGCAGTCACCGCTGGCGTACATATTTGGTTGTACGCCAGAAGTAATTTGCCCCGAAATTACTTTTAGCTGAGGGTTCTATTGCTGGCGGGCACTATATTTCGTACGCCAGTGCTAACGTATGTAGCTATGGCGGCCAGAAGAACTGTACGCCAGCGGTAATACTGTGCCAATTATTGATGCTTCGGCTGCCACCATGTCCCTCCATTATTGCAACACCATTATTGTTCTTCTCACTAGCACAAAGTTCCTCCCCTTCCCCCCATCTCCACCACACTTTCTAACCAATTAAAACTAGTTTAGGTGATAGATCTAGCCCCATTACCCTTCTAATTTCCTCTCTACCAAAAGAAATGGCCAAAAAATAACCAAATTTAGCTCCTTTTGGTGTGGATCCAAATATATCATCTCCTAGGTCTAGCTAGATCTATCTACATCTCTCTTCCTCTCCTACATTGTCTCACTTAAGGTGAGGGATCAACATAATTGTGTTATTCTTGTATTGTGCCCGGATATGTGATGATGTATATATGTATGTGCTATTCTCTTGATGATGATGATGATGCATGCATATAGTAGATGATGAAATTTTTCCGGATATGTGATGATTCATATATGTGCTATTCTTGTATTGTGCAGGAAATGATGTCAATATTATGCCGGAATGTTGATTCATTTCCGTTTCGGCAAATTTTGACACTCTCTTAGTCCTATTTGTAGGAAGGTCATGCCAAAAAATTTCATGAAAAATGATTGTTTTACTTGTCTTGTGATTCTATATCACGTGCAGGCGATATGGCGCCCGGCCGTATGAGTGAGCGTGTCGTGAACAAATATTTAAGATACGCTACAGACGACATGATACAAAATAACCGCACGGAGATAAGATGTTTGTGTCGCAAATGCAAAAAAGTGGGCTTGCTGAACCCCTTTTCGGGAGAGTTGCTGGAGCATCTGCTAATACATGGTTTCATGGATGGCCACACTCAGTGGCTTCATGAAGACGATGATGATGAAGTCCATGATGGTGCGGCGGATGATCATGATCAGCATGACAATATCAACGATCACGAGCAAGAAGACGAAGAGCCGCCTGATGATCCTCCCGCACATGATGTTGGAGATCTAGAAGATGATGAACAACACGTAACCGAAGACGATGACATGCAAACACTGCTAGCTTCAGCCGTGCGGGACCCTCATCTCAAAGAGCTGCTTCTAAAGAAGACGACTAACTGCAGATCTGCTAGTATAGAGCAAGCTAAGCTAGCACAACTGGAGGTAGACTCGAATACTCCGTTGTATCCAGGTTGTGGATCGGAAGACTCTCGCTTGAAAGTAGCGCTCGATGTTCTCAAAATGAAGGCAAAACACAAATGGACCGACGTAAGCGTCGACGCTAGCCTGCAATACTGGCAGAGTAAGCTTCCGGAGGGCAACTCGTGTCCTACAAGTTGTGATGAGGCCAAGAAAGTCGTGTGCCCCTTTGATTTACCGCATGAAAAATACCACGTGTGCATCAATGATTGCTACATTTATCGGAAAGAGGACGCAGACATGATCACATGTCCGGTGTGCAATGCCGCTCGATACAAGAAAGGGAAGAAAGAACCTCGGAAAGTTGTGTGGTACTTTCCCCTCATTCCCCGTTTGCAGCGGTATTTCGCGGACTACAAGGAAGCAAAGCTCATGCGGTGGCACGCAGACAGAAAAAATGTAGTGCTGAAAGATCCAAAACGGTGTGAAAAGGCAGTTCTGACACACCCTTCAAACGCAAGCCAATGGAGAGCATTAGACGGCGTCGATGCAAGTTTTGCGGCAGATCCGAGGAACCTCAAGTTGGGTGTGAGCACCGACGGAGTGAATCCGTACAGCAACCAGAGCAGCACACATAGCACTTGGCCCATGTTTGTATGGATATACAACCTTCCCCCTTGGTTATGCATGAAGAGTAAGTACATACACATGTGCATGCTAATTCAAGGGCCAAAACAACCAGGCAACGACATCAATCTGTATCTAAATCTACTGAAAGATGAGCTAGACACGTTATGGGAAGGTGTGAACACATGGGATGCCGTCGCAGAAGAATATTTCCCTATGAGAGCCGCCTTGCTTTGTACGGTGCACGACTATCTCGGCCACGGATATGTCGCAGGCCAGGTTTGCCACAGACATTGGGGATGTATGAGGTGCATGGATGATCCAACGTTTATGCAGCTTAAGAAAGATCCCGGGTCTTCAAAAACTGTCTACACGGGGCATCGAAGGTGGTTACACAAGGATGACCCGTGGAGAAGGCGTGGAGACCTTTTCAATGGTGAAGATGAGCTCCGGGGACCTCCACGTAAGAGGTGCGGTGAAGAAATATATGAGTTGCTGAATGATTGGGATCAGTGCCCTAAGCCAGGAAAGAAGCAAAAGGCACCAAAACCGCTCCTCGATGTATGGAAGACGAGGTCTGTGTTTTGGGACTTGAAGTACTGGCCTGTTCTCAATACGCCTCATTGCCTTGATCTAATGCATATCACGAAGAATGTGTTCGAGAGTTTGTTTGCCACTCTGCTCAACATGCCGGAAAAAACCAAAGATGGTCCGAAAGCAATAAATGACCTGATACATCTAGGTATTAGGGAAGAGCTTCACGGGGGAATCGAGTCATCGGATGATGAGGAGACGAACCGACACAAGGGAAAAAGGGTTAAGAAAAATGACTACCATTCCCCCCCATCCTGTTTCACTCTAAGTGAGAACGAGCTCCAACAATTGATCAAGTGCCTTCTAGGAGTCAAAACCCCTTTCGGTTATTGTGGGCTGATAAGCAGATATCTAGACCAACAGAAACAAAGGTTCAGCGGGATGAAGTCTCATGACTGTCATGTGATGATGACGCAAATATTTCCGGTTGCGATTCGAGGGATAATGGACAAGCACGTACGCGAAACTCTTTTCGGTTTCTGTAACTTTTTCGACGTGATCTCTCGAAAGTCGATTACATGGAAGCAACTCTCAAGGTTGCAGGAAGAGATCGTTGTGATATTATGCGAACTTGAGATTTACTTTCCACCCGCATTCTTTGATATTTGTGTGCATCTGTTGGTCCATATCGTGGATGATATCATCCACCTCGGACCGGCGTTCCTGCACAACATGATGCCGTTCGAAAGGATGAATGGAGTCATCAAAGGATTCGTTCGTAACAGGGCCCGTCCGGAAGGAAGCATCGTTCAGGGCTATCTCACCGAAGAGTGCATCTCCTTCTGCACAAATCTCTTGGGCGAAGTCGATGACCCTATTGGCCTACCCAGAAACAGGCACCTTGGCAGGCTCGACGGAGTAGGCCACAAGAATGGCCGGAGGGAATTGCATGTGGACTTTGAAAAACGTCGCGTCGACTTTAACAGGGCAAACTTGGTAGCTCTACAACACCTTGAAATGGTCGATCCCTGGTGCAAAGAGCACGAAAACATCATTAGGAAGAAGTACATTGACCAAGGTAGGGAAAGACAGATGGGGAAGTAATCAGAGAGCACAACTCCACTTTCTTGCGTTGGTTCAAAGAACGCCTTATCGCTGATCCACCAATGGATTGTCCAGAAGGCAGACTCTTATATGCTTTGGCACATGGTCCCTCCCCCAACGTTGCGACGTTTCAGGCATATGATATAAATGGGTTCACATTCTACACGGAAGAAAAGGATGAAAGTTCCGTTTATCAAAACTCAGGAGTTACGATGGTATCCTCAATCGGTAATGAAAAATTAAGATACTACGGAAGGATCGAGGAGATATGGGAGCTTGACTACTCTGGAGAGAAGGTGCCGATGTTTCGTGTCAGATGGGCTAGGAGATCAACTATCATGAAAGAAAACAAATACTTCACCACCATGGTTATACCCGAAGCCGGCAGCACTTCATCAAGCGTGAACGTCACTGCGCAAAATGAGCCATGGGTATTGGCTAAGCACGTGTCGCAATGCTTCTTCATAACAGACCCCTGTAAGCCTAGCCGTATGGTCGTGAGGAGAGGCAAAAGAAACATCATAGGAATGGCTGACGAAGACGACTTCGATATGTTCGGCGACCCAAATATCGAAGATGATGAAGATGACGATGATAGGACAAAATACACCACAAGAAGGAGCAGAACGACGCTACCTAGGTCAGGTCGTCCGTTCAAAATAAGTAGTCATGATGTCGGGCTAAATTATGCAACTGCGACAAAAAAAGGAAAGAAAATTACCAAACGCTGAGAAAGACGCGCAATGTGTGCGAAGAAACTAGCAGCTAGTATTGATTTATCTTTTGTATGAGACTACAAACTTGTTGTATCGATGGACTAATATTCGATGACACTCTTATTATATGTACCTCTCTTTTGTAACATATATTTTTGACTTGCAATTATTTGATTAAGTCATACATTTTTTGCACATTTTTATATGAAAACAACCCTTTTAATAAAATAGAGAGAAAATCAAATACAAGAATATAAAAAAGGAAATAAAAAAAGCAAATACAAAAGAAAGAAGATCACCTCTGGCGGCCACCCATCCCGTACGCCAGTGGTAGCCTCACCTATGGAGGACAACTTCCTTCGACCGCCAGAGAAACTAATTACCACTGGCGGACTCCTTCCTGCCGACCGCCAGAGAAAACGAGTACCTCTGGCGTACGCTCGTGTCTCTCCGCCAGCGGTACTTGTGTACCTATTGACATGCCACATGCCCCACATCTCTCCTCCACTCCTCTCCTCTGACAGTTCTTCTCCAGCCCGCACCTCCCATCGCCGCCGCCTCCTCCCATCGCCGCCCCACGCGCCTCCCATCACCGGCGACAGCTACAGTCCGCCGCCGCCTCCCCGGAGAACCCGTGGACGCCTCCCATCGCTGCCTCCCCTTGGGCGCCTCCCGCCCCCGTGGACGCCTCCCACCCCCGTGGATCGTCGACGACGGCGAGGTAGCACCGCCTCCCATCGCCTCAAGGCCCGCACGGAGAGGAAGAGAAGCCCCGCCAGCAGCATTGTCTCCTCCACCATCCCCGCATCCTCCTCCTCCGCCGCCACCCCACTCAAGGTCACGGTGAGCATCTCCTTCCCCTTCTTTCTTTCTTGCTAGGGTTTCTCTCGATTGCTTGCTAGGATTTCTGCTGAAAAATTAACTTTGTAATAGCAAATTGCAATTGAAATTTGTAAGCATGTACACACTAAAAATCAGCATAAGCAAATTTGCAATTTTGTTTTGTTAGCTTTCGGTTGTTAGCATTTGTTAGCTCCCCACTGATTTTTCTTGTACATGATGATGGTGATGGCTTGCTGCGATGGTTAATTAAGTGATGTGCCAACAAGTCCTGTAAAATTCTCAAAATCAAGTGTGTACATGCTTAAAATTCTCAAAATTAAGTGTGTACATTGCAAGGTTTTTTTCACATGAACATGATATTCCCCAGTTTAGAAAATATTTGTTGTACATTTTTTACCTTGCAAATTTTATGAATTTTGTTTGCATGATTACAAGAATTCAATTAGTGGCTTGCTAATACTTAGGAAATGCAATAGGATAAAAAAGACCTTCTGATATATTCTAGTAGCCAGGTTCATGCATATATCACCTAATCCAACAGTGGTGCTCTAACTTTCTGTTTTTGATTAATTATTATGCCAACAGATGACAAATTTCACCACTGTACTATAGAAGTTACCCAAGTATATGTTTCGAAGTTACCCAAGTATTTTATCTTAGCAGTAGCAGTAGCATTTGTACTTTTTATGTATCATTCTTAAGACCCAAGTATCATCTGTTCAACTGCTACACTGATCATGCTATAACATTGTGCCAGCCCATTAGATTAGTTGGTGAAGTACAACTAGTGTAGTGCATTTTTGGTGCTCTTGTGTGTTGTTCCATTTATAGCTTATATATGCATGTACCCATGAGGTGCTGGTCCACATTGCTGGTGCTGCTGTTGTGTGTTGTTGTGGTGCTGTATTATATCCAGTTTGCAGGTACCCATGAGGCCTTGAGATTGCCGGAATGTTGATTAACTTCCGTTCCGGCAAATTCGGGTACTCCATATGTCCTATTTTCAGCAAAGGTCATGCCAAAATTTTCCGTGAATTTTTGCATGACATATGCTAAAAATAGGACACAGCAGAAGTAATATATATTTTTTTAGTACATACTGATTATGAGAAATTTAACTCATTTTTCTACTGTTTAAATGACCTAGTATACACACATGCTACATTTTTATAACTCATTTTGCATTAACCTATCCCACTTACTAGTAGTATTTTTAAATGGTTATAATCGATGTCAAACAACGATGAAGCCGTTGGTTCTCGGGTACCTGTCGATCCTGAGGAGCATCATCCTTATTTATCAATGCTTGCGGGTGAACACTTTGACGCTGATCAACATGATGAAGACGGGGATGCAGGCAATGAGACCACTACTAGTGGTGCCGGGGATGGCAACGAGACCACTACTAGTGTTGCCGGGGATGGCAACGCGACATCTGGTAGCGAAGCCAAGCGGCAGCGTAAGGAAAGGGGCCCAAACAAGCTCCGCACCATCCGGGAAGAATTTAAGGAGGTGGACCCCGCTAGCGGTTTGCCTACACTTCCTGTTCATGTTGCAAAAGGGTACGGCAACAGCATTGGATGCATCCTTCGAGAACTTGTCAACCTCAATGAAGAGGACTTAAGGTCAAAAAGCAACGAACCTTTGGCCACCCTCCTCATTCAGCGGTTGCACGCGCGATACAAGTTCCCAGAACCCTATGATAACCTTGATATCAAGAAAAATCTAGCGAACACATTCGCCCTAGGCAAGTTCAGCAAAGCCTTGTCCACTTGGAAATGGTATGTGAGGCAGGAGCTTGATGCGGGTTCCGATTTTGATAAGATCAAGGGCCACTGGCCCTCAATTTCGGAAGAGGACTTCAATGTTTTCAAGGCCAAACATGACCTACCTGCAACTAAGGCGCTTAGGAAGTGGGGGAAAGATATGCATGAGAAGAACATAGCTCCCCACAATCTCGGAAGCCGTGGTTACCCCGGAAAGCAGCCAGTTTGGGATAAGGAGGACGCGGAAAGGAAAGGGCCGTACCCCTACCCGAAGTTTAAGAACCCGCTCGGAAATCGATTTGTGCGGGCTCGATATAGGGTAAATCCAAAAACCAAGCAGCTAGTCACGAACGCGAAGGTCAAGGACCTTGAGAACAAAATTCGGGAGGAAGAATCATTAGCTCAATCTCAAGGATCCTCAACCCAGGTGCCGTTTGACAACTCTTTTGAAAGGGCGCTAAACAGGGTAAAGGACTTGCCGGTGTCAGCGCCGCCGCATCGTGGCCGTGTGGTGGGCGGCGGACTCAGTCACAAACATTCATTTTACTACCCCGAGACCAAGGAGGCACGAAAGGAGAGGAAGAAGAACGAAGAGAAGAATGTGAGGGAAGAATTGGAGACCGTGAAAGCTCAGATGCCCAACATAATCTCGGCGCAAGTGACACAGACGGTCAACGACCTCCTTCCTACCATGATGAAGTCGATTGCGGAATGGATCGACGGAGGCCGACAAGGGCCTCTCCCAATGATCACCTTAGGTGCCAGCGGCTCGAATAATGAGCCGCCTATTGTGGAGAATACGACGGCGACCGGCAACACACCACAAGGTGTGAGGGATGAATCGCCGGCCGGCACAGCGCCTCGTAGCAGCCCTTCCATCTCTTACACGCCGGCGGCCGTCCGCGGTGCTTCCTCATTAGACGAGCTCAACGCCTTGACGGTAAATAAGCGCCGCAAAAGTCTCGACTAGTTTAATTTGCGCTTGCTTGCCCCTCTCTAACGCCTTACATGTTTTCGCAGGCCGATGAGGTGGGATGCACATTGCTATTACAAGTTAACAATGAGTTGAAGGACGTGGCAAAGGCACGTATCGTGGCACCACTTAACCGTGTGTTCCACACAGTGCCTATGGCCGATACCATGTTTAGGGTTGCATTGGACCGGGTGTTTCCGCGTTGCTCCAATTTGGATCCTCCGACTCAACCCCCCGAAGCCGATAGCGAGTTGAACCTCGAACAATGCTTGTCTTGGCCCATGCTATGGCCTAAAGAACTGATTCGTGTGGACTCTTGTTTCACCACCCCACAGCAAAACGAGCCCTTTGCTGCTCAACCTGCGGATCTTGATCACGACGACAATGATGCTCGCGTCGCAGACTTCCTCGTTGATTACGAGGAAGTATTACCTGCTGCCAGCGAGGGTCCTCTTGATGATACACAAGTCGCCGGTCCGAGCCAGGCTCCTCCCTCCTGCCGCGCAGATCAGACAGAGAAATTTTGCTCGAGGCGTCTATTCTCTTCTCAAGGAGCGCCAGAAGCAGCCCCCTTCAGCCCTGGTGATCCAGCTGGTCTCAGCCAAGACACACTCAAAGAGGCGCTCCAAGATTCATTTGTGCAGCGTAGCGGGAAGACGACGGGGCGGAAAAGAATTAAGAAACGTGCCTTTGACTCCAGCAGTCGGCCGGTGGAGGGGTGTAGGAAGACGGTACGGGTCCAGGACAAGGTACCCATCATAAACTGGCATCCGATCCATGAGTTGGGTAAACCTATGTTGCCGCCAAAAATTTTAGAAATCGTCACTTCGGATATGAGGAGCCTCCATAATTCTGTTCTCTATGTGGAGTCGAATCTTGCCAAGGATGACAATCCAACATACCTGCTTTTCATAGGAAAGGTACCGGAGGGCTTGGGCTTTGTGGATCAATACCCAGGGGACTTGTTCTTCTTGAGGTTTAATGACATCTTTGACATGTTCCACATGAATGCGCTCCACCCATCCATGGTCCGCCTGGTTGCGCTCAGCTTGGCTCACCAGCTCATCAAAGAGAATACCCCGAATGTCGCTATAATGGACCCCTTCTAAATGCAAGAAATGTTCTTGAACAACCCTAAGGGTAAGGTAGCGGCAACGAAGTACATCGAAGATTTCTTCGTGGATCATCCCTCCAAGAACATATTTCTCATGCCTTACTTTCCTGAGTAAGTCATTCTCGCTTGCAGCCGTAACATGCTTTAGTAGATTTCCTGTCGTTAAACTAATCTGAGGCTGATAATCTCTTTGAACCACGAACTATTTTGTGTAGCAACCAATACGGCACCCTCATCGCTCTGGAGCCGAAAGACTCGGTTGCCATATATCTCGACTCGGGGAGTCATCAGAATTACAAAGACTACAAGCTAATCAAAGATGTTCTAGATGATGCTCTCACTGGCTACTCTTATAGGGAGGGCATCATAAAAAGAAAAAATCTAAGGCGAGGAAAGTACACATTCATACATAAAACTGAGTTCGCCTGCATCAAGCAGGCGCCAGGCAGTACGAGGGAGGCCTGGTACGTCATCTATCATATGCGAGAGTATATAAAGGATGAACAACGACTACAATATTCGTCGTCTCTCGCAAAATGGTGCGATACCTTGGCGGGGTCCTCCGATGCCGAAATAATACAAGAGTTCGGCCGGATTCAGCAAATGATCGCGCGGACGATCACCATGGATGTCATACATAGCGATGGGGTGTTCTTCTACAGTCATCGTCCACGACCACTACAAGGATTCCAGTCTATTGCAACAAAATTGTTGGTCGCAATACATGCCGATTCGTGGCAATAGGTACCTATTGCCACAAAACGACTTTCGTTGCCAACCGTTGCAATTGGACGCATGGTAATAGGTTATCGCCACGAAAAAACATTTGTGGCAATAAAAGTGTGCTATTGCGACAACCATGTGGAAAAGTTGCCACATTTTTCCCGTGGCAGCACTCACTTGATGCCATGATTTTGTTTGTGGAGATAGCTTTAATGCAACATTCAAAAAATCGTGGCGGCTGATAGCTCGTGGCGATAGATATTTGTGGCAATAACCTATGCCAACGACGGTCGTTTCGTGGAACATACTCTTTCGTGGCAATAGTCAATCATGGCAAGAAACTATGGCAACAAACATTCCAATCGTCGTAACAGGAAATTGCGACAATTTAAACTTTTCATGGCGATACTCTATTTCAACAAAACATAGTTCGGTGGCGCTAAACAGCTATCGCAACTACCGAAATATTTGTAGCGACAAACTATTGCGACAATTTAAACTTTATGTGGCGATACTCTATTTCAACAAAAAATAGTTTTGTGGCGCCAAATAGTTATCGCAACGGGCAAAATGTTTGTAGCGAGAAGCTAATGCGACATTGTAAACTTTTCATGGCTATATGCTATTTCTACAAAACTTATTTTGGTGGCGCCAAATAGTTATCGCAACACACACAAAAAAATGTGGCGCCAAGTTATTGAGACAATATAAAGTGCCCCGTTGGAACATCCCTGATGCAACAAAACAGGTAGGCGTGGTGACTGAGATTTGACGCAACAATATATTTTCGTGGCAATAGGCTAATGCAACTGTAAAAAAAAATACATGCATTCAATTACAATATTCAAAACCATACGTATAATATGTAGAATCATAATAATCATAATTCTCATAGAAAATATCCATCAAATGAATCTCAAATATAATTTGGCCATCCTAATTAAGTGCCAAGACTACAGTGCCCGTGATCTATAATCCAGTCCAACTAGTTCTTTGGATCCTCCTGCAATCAAGAAAAAAAAATAGTTCTAGTATGACTGAATGCTCTTGTTGAATTGCCAAAACTGATACAAAAGAGACTAGTACTTAAATTACTACAAGCTGCTACCGGAATAATAAACACCCAAATTATGAAATAAACTAGAGTTTGAAGAACTGACAACAGGCTGCTACTATGGAATTGCCCTGCATTAACTACAACAGACTACGGGCTGATAACTTTATATTGCATAGGAGCTTTAACAAGACCAGTCGGTGGGATCACCCAGTTTAACAAGAAAGCAACAAGTGATAGAGCATAACAAGCCACAACTAACAGGCACCAATCGTAACCAACAAATCAGTCGCCACTTTGCATTCTGTGCATGCATTACCATGAGCAAAATGGAAAATCCAAGGACACTGTCAGCCTACCGCTTGGAAACAGAAAATGCAGAGCAAGTAGATGCACATGATCTCACAGGTCAACTAAAAAGAGCACCCCAGTAGCAGATAACGAAATTGAAATTTAATTATCTGTAGTCATTTGTTATATTGCTCGTACGTTTCTAAAAGATACAAAGAAATAATTAGCAATCAAGTATGAACTTTTATAGCAGATAAACGTCAACTATTATTCAGTTTTTTTTGCTTGCGTTTCATAAAAAACACATTCATCATTTCAATTATTATTCAAAATTTTGAACTTGCTCTATCAGAGTTGCTAAATAAGAGGAACAGAGATCCAAAGCTAGCAAAATATAGAGGAAAATAAAGACATCTGCTCTTATATAGGAATGAACAACACTGAAAAGGTTTAGTTCTTATAGGCAAATCAACAAACAGGTAGAGGGATGTAATTATAACCAGAAAACTTGATTACTTATGATGTCCTACCCAAAGACTTGAAAGGTAGTCACAGGACAACCTTTTTAATTTATACCCCTCCTACCGACAGGCACCACATCTAACTGAACAAGCCAAGACAGGAGTTACAGTAACACAGCCTGTAGAAACAGCACTCCCAGGCTACTGAAAATACCAGTAAAGCTAAACTAACACAACAGATACAACCGAGAGCATGAAATCCCACACGGGTGAAAACTCCCTCCAAACAGCCAACCAAAATATAAACTCTGAATTATCAAATAAACTAGAGTGTGAACAACTGACTACGGGTTGGTACTATTGCATTGCCCTGCATTCATTCCTGATTACTGCTGCTGCCACTTATCAAACAAACCAGAGTGTGAACAACAACCAAATATACTAGCTAACCAGGTATAAAATGCAGGTGAAAATCAAGAGAGAGCAAGGTTGTGACTTACAATTGCTCTGAGCATTCGAGAATTCCTTTGTTGTAGGAGCGCATTTGAAGAAATAATAGATGGCTTTGGAGCTAAAATCCTATTAGGAGTAGAGCGTTGTAAAAAAGTATCTTGCAGGTTAGGATTATAATTTTCTTTGTCAGTCCTCTTCTTAGTCACCTGCAAATAGAAGTGCACTTTTAGCAATGCAAGTAAGCAACATAAATCTTACAAGTTTGCAAGCATATGACTATAATCAACTGATGTGTTCCCACCTGTTGGGTCAACTGTGCAAACTTTGCCATCATGGTTGTCTCAAATTCCAGTCTTTTTTTTCGCTCCTCTTCTATCAATTTATCCCTTTTAGCACGCTCTTCTTTTAACATCTCCTCAAGGTTTTCTCTCTCAGCACGCTCCTTGTCAATTCTCTCTTGTGTGCTTTCACGTTCAGCTTGTAACTGATCTTGTAATTCGTTGACCTGATGGCTGAGCTCAGAGTTTACCTTTTGGGTCTCTGCTGTAGCACGAGCTTGGTCTTTAAGCTGGGACTTAATCCTTTCAGAACAACTTAGTGGTTTGGCCATGTATCCATACCCACGAGGCTGCGATGACTTGCATTTCAGAGTGTCTTGATATGCGGTCTGGAAAATATTGCTTCTATGTTCACTTGAAACTGGACCATGAGTTTCATTTTCTTTGTTTTGAACCTCTTGACATGCTTTCTCCTAAACACGAAAAGTACACTCCCATCAGATGAAGAAGCATCCAGGATGCACAACACTAAAGATCTAGAGAATAACCAAAAGTCAGTGTACTCACGTAAACATCCTGCGACTCTTTGTTAGTCCATGTTCCATTCTTCGTGTGGGTCAGTTCCCAAAGAGCAATACAATCTGGCTCTTCCCCAGTTTCCAAGTCTCTCTGCAAGTAGTATAACAATTAGATGCTTGAAACATGAGTTAGTAGCGAAGCATACATGACACATACCTTCTCAAAACTTAGCTGTGAGTATGATTTTGATCCAATTCTATGTTTTGTCTTCTGTTTCTTACGGTTATCGGAGTTCTTTTGGCTGATTTCCTATCCATTCATTCAAACAAAATATAACCAGTCAGACAAGTCTCATAATAGAGCACAGTTCACAAACAGTGAGCTTAGAGATAACCTGGAATTTTGAGTCGGTGCCAAAGTACTCAATCATCCATTCCCACTCTTCTGGTTGTAAATCTTCTGGCACATTTGCCAACCTAGCAGCATCTGTTTTGTATGCCTTGTAAGTGGAGCTTAGAGTTGATCGCCAGCCTCTATATCGCTCTTTTGCAATTTTGAGAATCCTTTCTTCCGTTTCTGGTGCATCTTCCAATTCCCATCTGTCCTGTAATGCGTACAACAAATGGATAGACTTTAGTATTGCATTATCGACGGAAAAATATATAAGATAACACATGTGAAAAAGGTTGTACACACCATCATATCTGCAACAATCTGTCGATGGATGGTAGGGTGAATGTCCGACCACTTCCTCACTCCAATGAGTGGTAACTTTCTTTTCATTATGACTACTAGGTCATCCTTGAATGAACGATTGTTCATTCCTATGGCACCACCCAAATTTTCAGAGAATGAAATATTTAGTTTTGCAGATCCATTGGCAAAACGCTTCTTTGTTGCTTTAAAACCTTTTAGAACACCTCGCCCTTTATTCTTCTGTCCATCACTTTCTACAACCGAAACCATACAAGAATTATTGAAGTAATCGTATTCCCATGTAAGAAACGAGGACACAAATATAAACATATAAAACTACCATTCTGTGGTTGTGGACGATTGCGGCGTGCATGGGATGGCCATTCATCCAATGTACACATGTCATTATCCGACACATGAGTGTCGGATTGCTTTTGAGTTCCTGTAAAAGGTTTAGCAGTATTGAAGATTAGGCAATCCAGGATTTTATGCATTGTAGCAACTGTTAGAGATAGCTTAAATGTGATAAACATTTTACCAGATCTATGTTGTCCATGTTTCTTTTTGTAAGCTGTTATACTTTCCATCCTTGTTACAAGAACAGATCCTTTCTTTACTGAACACAAAAACAATTAAGGGACTTAGCATTATCAATGTGCACCATTCAGATAAGTGATTAAGAATTAAGGACGATGTTGTGTACATTTCACAAAGGAGTAATGTGCATCATCTCTTTCCTCTGAATCGTGCTCATTACCTGACGCATCCCTAACTGCATGGAAATAAGAAATGTTAATTACTTAAAGCATGCATAAGAAGTGACAAAAAATATATATTCATGTCTATACTCAAGCTGTTGTGCGGAGGAGATTTGGAAGAAAAGAATAACCTGAGACGGTGTACTTTTGATGGACTCGGCTGGATCCCATTTCATCATCACGCTGAGGCTCTGATGGTGCAACATCAACGTTGGCCCTCTCCTTAAACACATACATCTGTACCCTCTTCTCATTATTGTGCTCGGATATCATATTCCTCACATCCGAGTCATGATCAATGAGAACCAGATGTCCTCTGCCACGCGGGTATTTTTTCCTGTAGTAGAGGAAATGAACCGACGAGAAGCCAACACCTTGAATCATGTTCATCAACTCATATAAGCAGATGTCGGTCCTGTAGATAGATACTTCTAGAACTTTTTGTTTTTTATTCTCATCTTCATAGTACAGGTTAATGTTCCAAATCTCGCGGTCCATCTACAATAGCATGGAAGTAAAAAATCAGCAGAAAGAAAATCTTTGGATGGCTACAATCGGACAGCAAGGCAACAACATCACTATTCAGTTATCAGTTTACAGATTACAACTTACAAGTGGCTGCTGCCTAAACTGAAGCAACATGCATGTCTTAACTATTCGGACATCCAGAAATATCACTATTCAATTACAAATTCAGACAGCCAGAAATTTCAACTACACATTAGATATTTTTCTTCCAGAAAGCTGCAGGTTTCATCTGTTGGTCAAAGTCTGAGATTGTCATTAAGGAAAAGTAACGTATCTGTGTATAACATAACTACCTCTAGCTAGTTGGTTCGGACTTTAGAGACTAAGCAAACTCCTACTGTGAACACCTATACTTTTTCATGCAAAATATACAAGCAAACTCCTTTGATATGGGATAGACAAGCAGAATATACAAGCAAACTCCTTTTATATGGGATAGGCAAGCAAAATATACAAGCAAACTCCCACTGTGAACGCCTGTACTTTGGTAAACTGATTCTCAAAAAATAATCTCTTGGGGAAATAGAAAAGTTAGTATGCAGCCTTGCTCAATTTCTCTGTTTAACACAGAATTTTATATGGAATCTCCTTTTTTTCATTTGTGATATACAGATAGCTATCCACGGGGTATATTCAGATTCAGGTCTTAATAAATGAAAGCACTGGTTACAATCATGAGCAGCACAGATTATTAGGAAGACACATAAGATGCTAGCAGCACAGATTATTAGGAAGACACGTACGACACAACAGATTGCTGCTCAAACTCTTCCTGTTCAGATTATTAGGGTTCACTGAAATTACTAAATTAATCTTGGATAAACATGTACTCGTTGTGAGATCCTACTGACTAGAGGACACCCAAGACTTGCTAACAATCTGCAGCACAATGGACACCTACGACTTGCTAACAATCTGCAGCACAATTCCTGTTCTCCCCTGTCGGCTGCACCACACGGCTGTACCACCACCAAATCGAAATTAAGGAAATAACAGATAGGAAGAGATCCAGGTCATCTCGAGGGGAGATGAAGCCTTGTGCAAACGATGGTCCTAAGATCTAAATGGAGTGACGCCTTCAACATTGCCTATAGGAAACGTAGAAACTGAAAACGCATTCAAATTGGAAAATAGCTAACCAAAAATTTGGGGAAAATAGGTCGCTGAGTTGGGTGCTTGACCTACGGCCGGAAGGTTCCCCATGCCCGTGTGGCTGCGGGCTACAGCGAGGTCGCTGATTGCGGGCTGCTATCCTGCTCTGCCTCCGCTGCTTCTCCTACATCCCCTGCGGTCCGCCCTAAATTCTTAAACCTAGCCATGCCGGAGGCGAGAGTGAGGAGTGCTGCACGGCGGCGGGCGGCCGGCGTCTGTCGGCGTGGTAATTCTATGGAAAGGGGGCGCTAAGCTGCACATGTATGCGGATGGAAAGGGAGAAGGGAATAACCGTCTCCTCCCCTGTGGACTCCGGCGTGGTCCGGCGTGTCGACGCCGTCATGACGCCGTGAAGACGGCGGAACCAGAGAGCTCAGCTCCAATCGTCAGCGAAGACGCCGTGATTTGGTTTAGCGGGTAGTTACGAAAGAGTGTTTAGCGTTTGGTGGAAACAAAATATTTCGGAGGGACACTAAATAGGGGGCCTTTTAGCGGCTGTTTTTAGCGGGAGGTTAAAAAATATTGGCGCAAACTATTGTAGACCCAAATTAAGTGGTGGGAAAGTAACTCTTTTTGAGGGAATGTTTAGATAATAATGAAATAAATTGGAAAAATAATATTTCAAATCAATATGAAATATATGTTGCTAAATATAATGTTACAGAAAATAATGTCACTTGCATTTCGGGATGATATAGATGACACATGACATTGGCGTTCATGGACGATGTAGATGACACTAGCGTTTACGGACAATCTAGATGACACTGTCATTTCCGGACGATTTAGTGTGACACTGTCATTTCCAGGCGATCTAGTGTGACGCTGCCGTTTACGGGTGATCTAGTGTGACATTGTCAGTTCTGGTCGATCTGGTGTGACATTGTCGTTTCAGTTGATCTAGTGTGACACTCGCGTTTACGAACGATCTAGTGTGACAATGGCTCGGATGATCTAGTTTGACACTGGCGCTTACGGACGATCTAGTGTGACACCGTCGCTTACGGACGATCTACTGTGACACTGGTGTATATGGACGATCTAGTGTGATAGTGATGTTTACGGACGATCTACCATGACACTAGCGTTTTCGGAAGATCTAGTGTGACACTGGCGTTTTCGGACGATCTAGTGTGACACTGGCGTTCTCAGACGAACTATTGTGACACTGGTGCTTATGGACGATCGAGTGTGACACTGTCAGTTTCGAACGATTCAGTGGGACGCTGGCACTTATGGACGATTGAGTGTGATGCTGTCAGTTCCGGGTGATCTAGTGTGACACTGGCGTTTACGGACGATCTAGTGTGACAATGGCTCGGACGATCTAGTTTGACACTGACGCTTACGGACGATCTAGTGTGACACTGTCACTTACGAACGATCTACTGTGACACTGGTGTATATGGACGATCTAGTGTGACAATGATGTTTACGGACGATCTAGCACGACACTAGCGTTTTCGGACGATCTAGTGTGACACTGATGTTTTCGGACGATCTAGCATGACACTAGCTTGTATATGGGATCTTCATGTTCATCATACAACCAAAATAAAAATGCCCGGAATTCTAACTCATCGGGGCATCTAGTTCGAGGACAACGTCGATACAATATAATACAATCCAAAAAAGACCCAACGGCCACGCGAAAGTAGAACCTCACAAGGGATAAAGAGTAGCTATCAAGGCATACTAGAAAATTGTCGGTTTATCCTTATTGTATTCTCACTAAAGTCTGAAGTTTTGGCCCACACAGGAAGTCTTTTATTTTAGTTTGTTAGCCCACAGAGCATTGGCGTATCAATATTGGGCCCATCAACAGATCCAACCCAACTTCTCTTCTCCTTTTTCCAGTTCGACCACGGAAGTAAACCTAAAAAAAAATCGATCGACCACGGAACTGAACAAGCGAACAGAGGTTATTAGGGCTGCTACACGAGTCCGTCGCCCTCCATCGCGAACTCGCCCAATCGCTAGTGCCTCGCCCCCCAATCCTCCTCCTTAGCGCCGGGCCGCCGAGATTCCACACCCTGCGCTGCTGCTGGTCCGCCTGGCCGCGGCGCCCAGCTCCCCACTGCCTGCCTGCACGTCGAGCCATGAGCAGCTAACGCCAACATAGGTATGTGCCCAAATAATTTCACGGCAACCTAGTTATGTATAACTCTGATCATCTGATTATTTCGTTGAGAATTAAGACCCTCTGATATTTGGTTTTTCACTCAATTAATAAATTGACACGAATCTTGGTGCATTATCAATTTTTGATTCATTTTGTTTAAAAAATCGATTTAGTTTGTAATGAAAAACAAATCCTACTAGTGATAATTTGGACCTTTGGATAATTTTGGGATTTCTTTTTTTCTAAGAAAACCAATTAGGCTACGAATAAGAATTCCAGGGAGGAAAAGAAATCCTTATTTCTTTCCTGAACCTACGCTGAACAGGGCCTCCACGCCCAACCCTCGTAGCAATCGCCGCCGCCACCAAGGGGTCTTTGAAGCTTGCCGGAATTGCATCGAAGCTCGCCGGGGGTGCATCGAAGCTCCAGCAGCGCTCGAAGTACCACCGGAGAGTCATGGGTGCTGCGCGGCGCCACCATAGAAGTTATTGTGTGCTGCTGCCAGGAAGCAACCAGATTGAACGGTTGGGTGCATCTGCATCAGACGGCTCGGGGGGAGGTTTAAACTGTGCCAAAATCATCCGGATGATTTGTAGCATCCGCCGATCTTTATACCACACCCGACTTACTTAAATCGTATTTTCAACATATTATTTCTTTTTTATTAAAAAATATTTTTTACGAATTTAATACGTTAATGTTTGTGTATTGAACTTTATATTTTTTCACGTCTTTCATGCCCGCCAACCCTAAATCGCCGCCGCCCGCCTCCCTCCACGAGTGCTCACCTCTTCTGCCCGGCTACTCCCAAATCCCCTCCGCTCACCCCCACCCCGACCGGAGAAGCTCCACCCCGTCCCCGCCATCTCCAACCCGGCGCCGCTCCACGCCACCACCAACCCGGCGCCGCCCCCCACCACCGGACCCAGCACGCCGGCCACCCAGCCCATCGGCCGGCAGCTAGGTGCGTGCTCCCTTCCTCTCTCTCTCTCTCTCTCTCTCTCACGGCGGCCCCTTCTCTGCAGAGCGCCGCCTCCAGTTCCACGCACGCCTCCGGCTGCCACCGCCCAGCACTGCTCCGGCCACCAACTCCCAGCACTCCTCCGGCAGCACCCCTTCCCTGACAAGGTTAGAACCCCCTCCCCTGTTTTCTTTCTTTTTACAATCTGGGTTGGTCAGGCCACGACCACGACCACCTACAATTAGTATCCTGAAAGTGTTTATGACATAAGCATATCTCATAGATAATAATGAAAGGAAATGTACAATTAGATGAAGAACAAATTATAATTATCAATCAAACTGCATAGAGCTTGTATTTAATCCATAAATAATAAGATTTTTAGGGTGATATGTTGGTAAAAGTCAGATAAAATAGTTTTAAAAACGAAGTGACCAAGAGGTATTTATAAATTACAACACAATTTTCTACGTTTTTTGTGTGTATTTGCCTTGTCCTTGTATAGTTTGCCTACATATTTACCTTTGAAGTGAAGAATAGGGAGAGAGGAGATGCCACACGAATAAAAAGTTAGCTAGGGGTGGCTGGTGTGCGTGCGTGTCATAAGTCTAAAAATGCAATTTCTATTTACTAGTCAGTGGGAACTTCTGTGAGCAAAGCAATTTCTATATACTAGTCAGTGGGATCTGGCGAGTACTTGGATGAAGGACATAAAACAAGCCACATAGTTTTATTCACTACTAATCTGGGATCTTCAGAATTTTTCTCCATGTTGGGGGGAGCCGTGGCCCCTGCTGGTCCCCCCCCCCCCGGCTCCGCCGTTGGTCATCATTATCACTCTAATTCTCTAGTACGTTAAAAAGATGACCAAGCACACTAATTTATCAACAATGCTATCTCTGTAGATAGAACAAACAGTAGTAAACTGTTTCTTGTGACAAAGGAAAGATATGAAAGCATTCTTAAAGCAAAATAATTTGGGTGAGAATGCATTTATGTGTATTATGGTTGTTGAGACAACAAATCATATTTAGAGGGCATCATCTCAAATACAGAAGAAGCTTTAGTACAGCTGGACTGAGAATTGAAATCTGCAACTTAAGCTTCCAGAACATCACCATTTAAACTGGCAGCTGCAAACGATCAGGGTCGTTCGTTTGCTGCTGGATTTTGACGACGTACGTGATTCATCCTAGTAGTTCGGTCTCGTTTGTGGAGATTTTTATTTGAAAAACTGATTCCTGTTAGAGCTAGCAGTTGTACTCAGTAGTAGCAACCTGATGGATGGCTTGGTGAAAACGATGAGCTAGCTCTATACATATCTCTGTTGTCTTGTCTTGTAATGCAGCTGTTATGTTTTTTTAATAGGTCTGGCTTTGCGGAGATAACACAAAATGACACGAGATAAGAGCTGGATGGACAAGCGAAGAGATTCTGATGAGTGGCAAAGTGGCATGAAGGATTTCTTGAATTTTGCTTTCGAAGGTGCTCATCTGAACTCAACTGTCCCATGCCCATGTAGGAAATGTCTTAATATTGTTCAGAAGAAGAAAAGGGATGTTCATATGGACTTGTTGCACAATGGTATGGATCCGTCCTACACTCACTGGATATACCATGGTGAACAATCTGAAGAGGGAAGCATGGATGAAGATTCTGATAATGAAGACATTCTAGATGATGGTGCTGGGGTATGCGATATGCTCAATAGTCTCATAAGGGGCACAAACATGGGGGGAAGTAATGCAGATCATGGTGAAGGTGCGGGAGATAATGATGTTGATGATTCCAACGATGATGGAAGGAGCCAGGAGCCAAATGCAGCAGCCAAGATCTTCTTTGAACTATTGAAAGAGGCAAAAAAAGAGTTGTACCCGGGTTGCGAGGAGGTCACGAAGCTATCCTTCATTGTGAAGCTTTACCAAATCAAGTGCATCACTGGGATGCCAAATAGAGCAATCGACTTAATTCTGCAGTTGTTCACGATTGTGCTGCCAAAGGGTCACTGTATTCCTACTAACCTGGCAAAAGTAAGGAAGGTGATCCGAGATCTTGGGCTGGATTACAAGAAGATACACGCGTGTGTTAATGACTGTGTCCTATTCCGCAATGAAAATGTTGATGCTGAAGAATGCCCTGTCTGTCACGAGTCTCGATGGAAATCAAATCCTACTAGTGACGAAGACAATGCATCAAGCCATAAATCAAAGAAGCCAATTCCACAGAAAGTTCTACGGTATTTCCCACTCATTCCAAGGCTGCAAAGGCTATACATGACAGAGGCTATGTCATCAAATATGAAATGGCATAATAAGGAGGATCGTGTGGATGATGGCATAATGAGGCATCCTGCAGATTCGAAGGCTTGGAAGCATGTTGATAAGAAATATGCTAAGTTCTCAAAAGATGCTCGAAGTGTTAGGCTTGGCCTTGCTTCGGATGGATTCAATCCCTTTGGGCTCATGAGTATATCGCACACTACATGGCCTGTCATTCTTATCCCATATAACTTGCCACCGTGGATGTGCATGAAACAAGAAAATTGGATTATGTCAATGATTATTCCAGGACCAAAGTCAGCAGGAAATAACATAGATGTGTACTTGCAGCCTTTGGTTGATGAACTGAATGTCCTATGGAAGGATGGTGCTTGCACGTACGATGCCGCAACTAAACAAAATTTCCAGATGTATGCATGCTTGTTGTGGACCATCAATGACTTCCCAGCTTACGCAATGCTTTCTGGTTGGAGCACAAAAGGCAAACTAGCATGTCCTTATTGCCACAGCAAAACAGATTTTTTATGGCTCAAGTATGGTCGCAAACATTGTTACATGGGGCACCGACGTTTTCTGCCAATGAGACACAGATGGCGTCGAAATAAGGTTTTGTTCAACAACAAGACAGATATGAGAGAAGCTCCAGAGCCACTTACAGGTGAACAAGTTGCACAGCAGCACGAAAGCATTGAGCATGCACCATTTGGGCGAACAAATAAGAGAAGGCGGCCGGAAACTAATAGTTGGCATAACTGGCGGAAGAAAAGTGTATTTTTCCAACTCCCATATTGGAAGCACTTGCTCGTTAGGCACAATCTGGATGTTATGCACATCGAGAAGAACATTTGTGACAGCATTCTGGGGACTTTGCTTGAGATGGATGGGAAATCAAAGGATAGTATAAAGGCTCGTCTTGATTTACAGGACATGAAAATTAGGAAGGATCAGCATCCAAAGCCCGGTAAAAATAAGTATGAAATAAATAAAGGCTGCTATGCTTTAAAAAAGGAAGAGAAGATAATGCTCCTCAAGTTTCTGCAGAGCATTAAGATGCCTGATGGCTATGCTTCACACATTAGGCGATGTGTGGTCCTCGAGAGCTGCAAGATTAGTGGACTCAAAACCCATGACTGCCATGTTATATTTCAGAAACTTCTTCCTATTGCACTACGCAAGCTTCTCCCAGAAAATGTTGTTAACCCATTGCTTCAGTTGAGTCAATTCTTTTCTGATTTATGCTCGAAGGAGTTAAGAGACAAAGATTTGGTGAAGTTGAAGGAAACAATTCCAGTAACTCTATGTCAGCTCGAGATGATCTTTCCACCAGCATTTTTTGATATTATGATGCATCTCCCTGTTCATCTTGCTGAAGAGGCACGGTTGGGAGGGCCCGTCTTGTACAGATGGATGTACCCAATTGAGCGATATTTGCGTACACTGAAAGGATATGTGCGTAACAAAGCTCACCCAGAAGGTTCTATTGCAGAGGGGTACATCCTTGAAGAGTGCATGACTTTTTGCAGTCGGTTCCTTGATGGCATGCCTACAAAGCAAAGTCAGTCTGAACGTCATGAAGATAAAGGTGCAGATCAACCACCAACAGGGATTAGCATAATGAGTACAGTTGATTACTCCAAGAAAGGTTTTGTTTATGAACCACTCTCTATGGATGAGATTAATCAAATGAGGCATTTCATAATAACAAACTGTGAGGAAACCACGCCATGGATTGAGTAAGTATATCTATGTATTTATTTCACATCATGATGTGCATTAATTCTTTACGGTTCAAGTAATAATCATGTATATCTTTGAAGTGAACATCTTGAGGAGCTCAAAGGGAACAATTCTCGAAATCCTGAAAAGCAGCACAAGGAAGAGTTTGTTGGCTGGTTTGAGAGACGCGTAAGTAACTTTCACATTTTCACTAATGTTCCTTATAGTATGATCATGATTCATGCATATTCCGTTCCACGAAACAGATCACAGAACTCTATAATGATGGGAAGGTCAGCAACCTTATTTACGCACTAGCTAAAGGACCTGATCACCGAGCTCGTCTTTTCAACCGTACAGTTTTGAGTGGATATTTCTATCGGAATTGCTATATAGAGAAAGACTTGAGTACCCAAAATAGTGGCGTCATAGTCAAGGGCGATGAAAACACAGGCAACATTGATTATTATGGGGTGATCAAGAAAATCATATGTCTTGACTATCCTCCTGATAAGGAGGTTCTTATATTGCAATGTGACTGGTTTGATGTGCCTCCGGCCAATAAAACTCAGAGTAGGGGATATAAGAAGGACAAGGCCAATAAAACTCAGAGTAAGGGATATAAGAAGGACAAATATGGATTTATTGACCTTGACACTACTCTAACCCGATTCAAGGAAGACCCTTACATTCTAGGCCTCCAAGCTCAACAAGTTTTCTATGTGAGAGATGTGAAGAACCCTAATTGGGCAACTGTCATTAAAATGAATCCACGCAATTTGTTTGCTCCTTCTGCTATAAATGATGTAGGCCTTGATGAAGCTGTTGAAGCCGATGAAGGTGATGCAGACGTGCTGGATGTCGTTGATACAAAAATTACAGTGCCACACACAGCTGAAGAGATCACTAGTTGGTGCAGAAATGATGTACAAGGATCCAACGTTGATGTTTCGGTCATCGATAATATAAGACCCGTTGAGTTTGAAGAGGTTCAAATTGATTATGATGATGATACAGATGACGATGAGGCTTATGTCAATGATGGCCATGTTGCTCCTTTGGGACAAGAAGGATTGGATGATGACCAGGGGTTCTTTGTTTAGGTTTTTATCTTTTGGTAAGTTGCATATTGCTGCTCATACTATATTTCTGTAGTATGGTTCTTATCTGTGCTAGCTCCCATATTGCTCACTCATTTTTAATATTTTTTATGAAATGGATACTCTTCTAGCTAAGGTATGCAGAATAACAGAAATTAGAATGTGTTGTGGTGGCTTTTGAAAAAGTTACAATAGCAGAACTGTATACTCTGCTAGCTAAGGTATATAGAGTAGCAAAAGTGGATAGTCTGCTACATGGATACTCTGTTTGCGGCTGTACTGATATATGCTTGTCCGCATGTCAATAGGATTTAAGTGCCTAACTTTCAGTTGATCCACTGATTTGCCGTTCGTCTATGTGTATTAGCTTCGTTTTGGACGATTGCATCAAGGTCGTATGCGGATTTGCTTCTGTGTCGTTCGTATGTATTGGCCCTTTTGTAGTAAAATCCAAAATATCCCAGTAGCAGATCTTTAAGTTTGGTCATCTAGGATGTTGCCTATCAGCCCGTGTTCGGTCAGTTAACTGTCGTTGGAGTCTTGGATATTTAAGTTATAATGATACACTGGATTGATAAGCTAGTCTCATGTTATTGATCATTGCGGAACTAACGATTGATAAGATTTTTTGCTGTATTATGGGTCTAGAAAGAATATAAAATGTTATGGTGTGCTAGTATCAGGTTATTGCTGATCATGGAACTAATGATTGATAAGCTTGATTGCTCTATTATGTGCCTGGAAAGAATAGAATATGTTATTAATGGTTCACATCTGAGACAACCTATTATAGTGCAGAGAGCACATAAGTTCAGTGCAAAAATTTTGGTTACCCAGTGATCTAGTCACCTCATGTAGCTTTGTTCTCTGGTTAGAAAATAGAGTAAATTATCTGGTCTTATTCCTTTTGGCCGTAATTAGCATTCATGTGACAAATAAATCCACATAGCCATCTTGATCAAGTTACTGGAATTTAGTTAGCTGGACAATCAGAGTTACTCATATGCTCTTTTCTATAATTAGTTCAGAGAAAGCCATGTCAAAATCTAAAACTCAACTTACTCAATTATTTCTGCTGAATCATGCTCCAACATGGGGACATGAACATCATTTCCTGTCTCCATTATTGTTGACTGCTATTTGATCGCCTCCAGTGCCAAACACAAAATTCTAGTACGATGCGAGTGGCAGTGATGAATACTCACTTAGTTCTTATCTTGCATTTTAGTCCTTTGATACTGTATATTTTGTTATACGTCATCATGCCATTTTAGTTGTCCTAGAGATTACAATTTACTGTATGTGTTACTGATTATGAAGGTTTAATCTGAAACATGGTTATGTTCTCAGGTACCTGAAGTGGTTGACCAAGAAGTATTTGAAGAAGCACAATGACAAATCAAGCTTATAGTTCGTGAACTGCGGCTAAGTCTTATTCTTCGAATAGTGAATCTGATGCTAATATTTTATATGCGATCGAAACTAGATTTTCTTGTTCTATTTAATTCCTATGTGGAGTTTCTGCAATACTGTTGGTCATGATGTCCTGCTGAAACTGTGTGCCCACGACCCAAATTAAAATTGAATCTTTGTTATTCAAATGCAAGACTATGATTTTGGGTTATCTTGGTGTTTCATGTTCTGGGTTATCTCAGTGTTTCTTCTAAAAGAAACACACCAGTGTACGTGTATGTTTTGATTTTGAATTACCTATTTTATTGGTGTGCATTTAACTGACTTAAATAATATAATCAGTATATGATAACCGACCAGTTCCTTTATAATTAGGGAACCAATTATTTTTGGAACCGAAAATTTGGTTCGGTCATCGGTTTTGACTAAAAAAATGAAGTTTAGTCATTAGAATACCATTTATTTTTTAAGCTATTTATGTGGCGCGTTTATCAGTAGGTTTGAATAAATTGGGTAATTAAGCTATTACCTTGATAGGCTTGCCCATGCTTTGTTCTCAATGGATATCTGAGGTGGTACTATACCAGAAGTTGATGTACTAGAGCCAACGTATTTTGTATTGGCCATACAATACGTGCATGTGATAGAGAAAAATTAGAGGAAGGAAAAGGAATAGAACGGCTTAGAGCTACGTTGGGCTAGCTAGGTGAGCTAATGGGGTGGACAGGGAATACAGAGGGAGGAGCGAAGCGTATTTTGTATTTCAGTTTTCTTATTTATTTCGGGTAACCAAGTGTAAAAACCGAATTTATCAAACAATTTTTTATTCTGCAAATTTAGTGACCGAACTAGGAACCGAAATTTTTGGTTTCGGTTCATTCGGTTTCGGTCCCGATTCTTTCGGTTCGGCACATCGGTTCTTGGTTAATATGCCCACCCCTAGAAACAATCCATGTACTACGTCGTCCTTCGACCGGGGCAAGAAGGGCGACGACCCAGGACCCAAGAGAACATGGGGCCCAGACCTGGTGTAGTTTATGTACTACGTGTACTACACATCCCACTAGAAAAAAAACAGTCGAAAGGGCCAAAGTTTAGATGGACTAAGAAGAAACCAGAAAAGGCCCAATCGTACAGATTGTAAACCAGACCGTGAGGCAAAGCAATTCACACTTCAAGAATCCAGACTTCTCGTCTTTGGTACAAAAAAAGGTTTATCTTGACCTACTAATTATAATACGATGATGAACTGTTTTCTCTTATTAATTCCAACCTGCGGTTTCTCTGAAAGGGACAAAAAAACTGCTCATCTCATGATCCTCTTTTGGTTAATGCACCATGAGAAAGGCTCGAAGATGTGTATTTCGTTGCAATATCTTGTTCTTTATTGCAACAGTAGTAGGTTGTTGTAATATGGTCCACATATTGCCACAATTACGTAACTTGTTGCGGTAAATAATAGTTATTGCAACTCGGTGAAATTGAGGCAAAAAAATATGTGCTATCACAACCATACGTGTTTTGTTGCAATAGGTGGCCAATTTTTCGCAACAATATTTGTGCCTATCGCAAGGTGACACAATTGTTGCAATATATGTATGAATACTACCACGGATGGCTATTTTGTTGCAAGACCTAATTTGTATTGCAACGAAATGACTAAGTCGCGCAACGAAATTTGGTTGTCGCAATATCAGGGCCATATTGCAACGCCCGTGCGTATTGTTGCAACACACGGTCTATATTGCAACAAAGCGTGAACTGATCGCAACAAAACTAAATCATGGCAATATGCGGAGCCTACTACCACAAACTGGAAATTGGTGGCGATATTGCGTTTTATTGCAACAAAATGTGGTTGTAGCAATAAATATTGTTGCAATAGACCGAATTTCCTGTAGTGGACCTAACGCTGAAATAGAAGCTCGCTTACATCAACATGGCGATGACAGACCGTTCAACTCATTGCAAGGTTGTCTCCCATTTCCTCCATTGAAGACGAAGCCGAAGTCGAAGCCGAAGCCAAGCAAGAAGTGAGAGGATGTGTTCTCTATGCATGTAGCTAGTTTTTTTCGAACAATCGATGAACATGTGTTGTAAACTTTATCTCATGTTGAACTTGTGTACGTATTACATGATGCATGAACTAAGTCTTCTTTTATGCATGATGGACATGTAGCTAGTTTTACATTGAACTAAGTCTTCTTTTATAATGCATGAATGTACACACATCTTCCTTTTTAACTATCTTGCTTAATATTTATATAGTTCTTTTATAGATGAAGAAGTGGTATGTGGTGTACGAAGGTAGCGTTCCAGGAGTCTATGAGCACTGGGAAGATTGTTTTAAGCAAGTGAACAAGTACAAGGGCAACAACTACAAGAGCTACAAGAGTAAAGCGGAGGCGGAAGCTCGGTACTTGAACTACCGGCAAGGGCAAGAGAGGAAGAACCACCGGATGAAGTCCAACTTCCTCGTGATCCCCTTCTTGCTCATCATCTTTACCATTCTCTTGTATGTGATTGTAGTTATTAGATGACACTATCAATTCGATCGAGATGTAGTTGTGTGTGATACAATGTAGGTGATCTATGTGTGATACAATATGTGATGAAACTCCCAACTCGTCTTTGTGATCTATGTGTGATACAATGTGTAATGCCATTACAACTTGTCTATTTTGGTTAGTAATGTGATGTAACAATATTTTATCACTCTTCTATATTTGAACCTATGTATTCTATGTATTTGTATTGTTGGCATGTTACTGAAAATATTTGATTTTTGTATTGCTGGAATATAACAAGTTTCAGCAAAAAATATAATACCAGAAAAAATATTGCTGGCGTACAGATAAGTTTTTGCTGGCGGACAGGACCTAGTCCAGAAAAAATACTACTGGCGGACAGGTACCTAGCCACTGGCGGGCAAACCAGTAAGCCAGAGGCACTGGACTATATCGCTGGCGGGCAAAGGTTTCGTACGCCAGCGGTAACTGAAGCTATCGCTGGCGTACAAACTGTACGCCAGCGGTACCTGTTACCACTGGCGGGACAACGTTGGCGTACGCCTGCCCGCCAGCGGTAGTAAAATACCGTACGCCAGCAGTAGGCTATTTCCTACTAGTGTGTAGGCCTCATAGACACGGAGCTCCTCCGTGATGAGCTCCGGGTGCTTCGCTCGTAGGTAGGCCATGTAGGCCTTGTAACAGCCCAGATTTCACAAAAATTAAAAAAAATGTTTTTGGTGTGAATTGTTTGATTGCCTCATTTGTTTGCGGTGTTTGCATCTCCGATCTATCGATCGGCGATTATTTTTTCCCTCTTATCTCGTATCGGACGGAGACCGACCCTTGCCACCCTGACACTCGACCTTTGCGACACCGGGTTTCACCCGGGCACCGTCGCGAAAACCCGCAGAAGACCAGCCGCAGCCAACGGAACGAAAAACCTCGTTTAATAATTAAACAGGTTATTTTTATAGCGCGCCGAAAAGTGTTCTCGGAACGGTTCCAGCACGAGGTGAACGCCGCCGGCTCGACGCGCTGATCGCGCAGTTCGAAGTTTTACCCGAATCGGAGGTCCTGCGGTCCCCCAGCGGTCAGAACGTAAGCACCGCGCGCGCGAGAGAAAAACCGGGGATGTTTTTGCAAACTGCCAGCCACCTGGGCTATATAAAGACCACCACACTCCCACCTCTTTCTAGGGTTTCCCTACCACAAAATTGCAGCCACGCCCCCAGTTTTCGCTCCAATTTTCACCCAAATCCCCCTCCCCATCGAAACCCTAGCCTCGGACCAATCTGAGCCGTCTGATCTGCAGATCAGTGGCTCAGAAGAGGCCACATAGCCCCCAACCACAGCTCCAGCCGCCCCGGGCCCCACAAGGCCGGATCTGGGCCTGCGAGGCCCGCCTCACCGCCGCGGCGCCCGAGTGCCTCTCCATCGCGCCAGCTCCGGCCGCCCGCCGCCGGGGAGCACGGTGAGGCCACGGCCGCTCCTCCTCCCTCGCGCCCTCCTTCCCTCTCCTCTATTCTCCCCTCACCTCACCCCCCTCCCTCTGTCCAGGAGCCACGGGAGCGCCACCGCGCCGCACTGGAACTTCTGCTGCCGCCGCCATGGAAACAACGCATTGGAGCTCGCTGCGGCTCTTCTCCGGCCAGATCCGCACCAACCCCGGTCGCCGCATCGCCTCTGCGCCCTTCCCCGACGTCCGCGCCACGGTCCCGTGGCCACTCCTCGCCGGCATCCGACCTAGCGGCACCGCCGCTCGTCGGGAGGACGAGGTCCCGTGCGCTCGCCCGCTCGGTCCTCCCCGTGGTCCGGCACGCCTCCAAGCCGAGCAAGGCGGCCCAGCACCCAGACGGCCTCCCTTCGCCATGGGCGAGGCGAGACTATTCCACGCCCAAGCATTCAACTGGGCTCGGCCCACGCGGTGAGCGCCAGTGCTCTTTTTTTCTTCTTTTTTTCTTTTCCTGCTAGTTGGGCTCGGCCCAGCTCTGTTTTGGCACGTGTAGTCTTTTTTTTCTAGGTTAATAAAATGGCAGATTGTGTTTCAATTTTGCGAGTGCTATATCTTTTTAACGGTAGCTCGGATCGCGACGCGTTAAACATGAAACTTGCTTAGAATTTTGTGTAGATTGATAAAATGTGCTCTTTTGCCATGTTTGACTTTGTTTACATGTTGTTTACCTGCCATTTACACTGCTTGCCACTGTAAACTGTTATTGCAATAAATTTTCAACCGTAACTCCGTTCGGAGTGTTCTTTACATGTAACTTGAATAGTTTTTCGTGTACTTTGTGTTTATGCTATTGTTTGCTGATGTTAACCAACCTAAAATATGGTTTAGGGCAGAACAGTACCAAATTCTTAAATTTTCGTGGGGTAAATAGTGATAAGCATGTTTAGGAGTTTGCCCCACTTAAATTGACTAGCATAGATAGGTTACTTTGTGCTTCACCTTTGCCATGTTTGTGTGCTATGACATGCTTGACTGAGTTTCCAAGTTAACAAACTTTGTTGATCACCTGTAGCTAAACAACTTGAACCATTCTAAATGTGCGGTATCGTCGTGTGTGACAAGTACTCCACTTAACCTGTTAGCAACCGCTTTCGACGCTAGGTGCGATGTCTCGTGTTGCCTTCTTGTTGATGCTTGCTCGTGTTTGCTTCGTAGTAATAGATGCTTGATCGTTGATTGCTTTTCAGTGTTTACCGTCTTGTGTGCTTCCGCGGGTACCTTCGGAGACGATGCGAGATTGCGATCAACTACACCTTTGGAACCCGACTTATCAACAGGAAAGGACTATACATTACTTATGATCCATTCTATTTCAACCAGCGGTTTGCATGCTAGTCTAGGTTAGGTTCGATGTTTGATCCTACCACATGTTTACAACCTCTTTCAAACCGATACAGCCATGTCCTCTCCCAGCAAACCATGTACTGCCATGTTACTATTGCTCGTTGCTCAACCCCTGCTTAGTATGCCTGCTTAGGATGCTACGATGTTACCCTGTTACTCCTTGGTTTGGGATATCACATTATTATATTATTGTTGATGATATGGTTATTATAATGTTGACTATATTCGACGAAGGATGGAAGGTCTAGGCTATCCCACCCCGACGCTTTGTTCCATTTGAGTCACCTAGGATCCGAGTTCCGGGTATTGGTTCTAAGACTGAGCGTGCCTAACCGCGTGTGGGATTTTATGGGGTCTCCTTTTCTTACCTACCTAGCTTCAAACATTTCTAGTGGTGGCCCAAGCTGATTTACCATTTGAAAACCGTGTGTGTGTCTGTCGGGTAGCTCCTGGCAGATATTCTTTAAAATAACTTGAGACAGCGGAGACATGGTTTCTTTGTTGGTCCACCCCAGGTAGCTAGGGGGCTGCCCACATCTGTTTGGGTAGCTAACCCGACCTCGTCCAGACGGTAGAGGCCAATTCGAGAGCGCGGCCGGCTTTTGAGTTGGATGTCGACTCACCGGGGGCCACCCGGATTTGTGCGTTGTTAGTTAGAGGGACATGTCATTCCGGATCTCTTGGGACTAAATCATAAAATGGTTGCCTATCATGGGTAGCAACTGAGAGATATGGGCGTGCGTGCGGAGCCTTGTAATGGGCAGTTGGTACACCCCTGCAGGGTTAAATCTTTTCGAGAAGACGTGTCCACGGTTATGGACGACTTGGAACCTACGTCTTGTTCATAGATAACATCAACTGAATCATATTTTATAACTTGATCAATGTGTGTGTGCCTTGACTGCCTCTTCTTCGTCGGGATGCGAAGAGGAGGACAAGGATAGGATAGGTGTTATGCTTGCGTAAGTAGTTGATAGCAAGACTTGTTGGAGGCGATTCCTCATCGAATGCTTGGCTTCTTATCTTACTCTCTAGATCGTTAGCCACTTCATAAATGCTAGTGCGGCAGCAACCTCACCACTTAACCCATCCTTACCGTAAACTACTAGTTGTCTTAGAATGATGAGTGATGAAGTCCTTGTTGGGTCAGTTGACCACTACAGTTGGATGCTGAGTACTTATGTACTCATGATACTACCCCCAAACTCTTTTCAGGGTTCTTGATCGACAACAGGTATGGTGATCGACGTTTCACGTGGAGACTCGACGACGACTAGTTAGGCGGATCCCGGCGGAGGGCCTGGACCCGTGTGGTTATGGGGATTGATGCTTTTCTCTTTGCCACTAGGCATTTGGTTATAGTCTGTACTCAGACATGTATCTTCCGCTGTTATATTGTATTTAAGGCAGTTGTATGCCGATTGTATGAGATGTTGTATCCTTGTACATGTAATGTTGTGATATCATGTTGAAAATCCGGGGCATATGGATATGTCATATGTCGCGGTGGGACCGATATGTGCTTCGTCCCCGGATCTGGATGGAAACATCTAGATCTGGAACAGTACCGCATATCGGGCCTTACAGGCCTCGTCGATGTCGTCGGCTTCGATTTGCTCAAAGGCCTCGAGATTATCCCTCTGGCAGTGAGAGGCTACTCGAGGATAGATAAGGAGAATGTTTTGGACAACCGTCTGTTGACGAGGAGGGAAATTGACCATTTATCAAAAACTGAGGATGCCTCTCGCTGCCACTTCGTAGGCACAAGCCTCCTGCTGCGCTGGCTGTAATAAGATGCCTAGCCAACGTATTTTCCCCACGTCCAGATCAAAAATCTCTGAGAGCCACCTACCCCATGGCCAATGTTGCACGTCATGGATGAGGATGCCTCTCGCCATTACATCGTAGGTGCAAGCCGCTTACTCCACCGACTGCCAAGGTGCCCAACCAACATGTTTTGTCGTATCTAGATTGACAAATCTCTAAGACCTAGGTCCTTCACAACTGCTTTTGCAAGTTGTGGTACCTTTTATTCTTCTTCTTATTGTTGGCGGCATGTTAAACATGGACCTTGAGTGTAGCCCACTGGTTTAGGGTTTAGGGTTGAGGAGGTTGCATGGCCCCATCGCAGGCATGATGCCGACTCGGCGATTGCACCTCCCGTAATTTGTCAATCGTGAAGGATGATAGCTAAATCCAGCCATTCAGAGTTGTGGCGAGCGGGGGCTTCCAGCGGCGGCTATGGTGACCATGAGCGACGCCAACGTGGATGTGATGCGACGGGAGAGAGCAGATACACGAGAGGGGGAGACCAAAATAATCGAAGAAGTGAACGCGACCGCTCTAATATAAGGCTCACCCGGTGAAATGCTTATAGATTTTGAGGAGTTAAACCGGATAGGGGTTCGGCTAGGTCCGCTTTTAACTCCTAAAATGGGAAAAAGTGAGGACTTACGTGGCATTAAGTGATCGGCTAGATATGCTCTAAGCTGCTGAATTGATGTAATTAAAGACCCATACTATTGTACATGATGTCAACAGGGTTTGCAACCTCAGGTTGTGCATGATTAAGCAGGGTGGATATGGGGATGCAATGCAAGCCGTTTTAGTATTAGTTGGACTACTGAATCCATGAGTTGGATTACTAGACAACTTTCTGTTCCGACAATTTAACTACGTGTAAAAAAGGTGCTAAATCCTAAAACTGAATTTAGCCATGATATGTGGCTTTCATTATAGAATCCTACCCTCTAGACTCAATTAGTGAGCTTTTGTTGAGGATCTTCATGTGCACTTTTAGTTTCCGATCCTTCCTATTCCTAGAAAACTACTCTTGGTAACAAAACATTCAATTTTTTCCTCGAGGCTCACCCACTTGATGAAGTATGCTAGATGTGCCTGATATTTTGGTCACTACTTATGCACGTTCACTTACTTGAAGATACCATGAGTTCCTGAGTAGTGTTTTATAAACACGCAATTATTTGGACTTTAGTGCTCTTAGTGTGTAGGTAGGTAGATTATTCATTCAACCTTCACTTCATAATATCTTTATCCACGTGTAACTTTGGTTCCCGGCACGACTCACTCTTATGAGAACCTTTCAAGGCAAAATTTTGTGAAATTACATTCTATTTTTTTGGCCATCTACTAGTTATATTCAAGCTAACTACATGATAGATGGTAGATACCAAAGATAGGTGTTATGGAAAGTGGTCCCTTGAGGAATAATGTGGTTTTGGTTGTGAATGCATACGGCATTCGCCCAAGATATATCTTTAATTCTTCGGGCAATGCGATCTCCATTAGCTTGAATTGCAAAAAATCATCCTAGGTGTCTGAATTTTCACAGCTGAAACAAGTATGTCACTGTATGCCATTCTAATGAATATACACCGCAAAACTCTAGAAGTTCTCTCCGTATTTTCCCACAAGTTGATGCCGGGCCACATCCATCCCAGAAAGATCGCCTGCCACTGTGTTTAATATAACTGCTTCACAAGTTTCAGGAATTAAAATATTAAGGGTGAACAGAAATTCAGAATAAAACGTTCAGAAGATGAACCGTAGAAGGAAATCAGATGTGTGGGAGAAGAAAAGAATCCCGTTATTACTTGTAGAAGACATTGGGACCAGGAAGAACTCCTTCTCGCCGTTGCCGGGGGAGGTCAAGGACGATGGGGAATAGCCTCAGGTCGCTCCTGCGGCATACGATAAAGTCATAGCGCCGGGGCTCCTCCTCCAGCGTTCAGTGCAGCACATCCCCTCGTCAAAGTTGTCCACGCCGCGGTCATCCCTGACCGTGTTGAATTGCAAAAAATCATCCTAGGTATCTAGCACTAAAATAGTACCTGATACATCCATTTGAAAAGAAGTATTTTTGGTCAGATTGAGTATCTATATCTCTTATAAAGTAAAATCTCACTAAGATATATTTAAGGTGTTTATCTTAACATACATGCTAACACATCATCTACTATTCTAGCAAATCATTTGTCCATGTCATCCACTAGCAAAATTCTAATAAGATGAAATTATGGTACATATCTCAACATGCAAACTATCCACATCACTCACTATTGTAACTAATCGTTTGTCCATGTCATCCACTTTCATTTACATGAACCTTATACACTTTCCATTTCAATTTACATTATAGAGATCTATAGACATTTCCGTTGTAACGTGTGGGATATTCTTCATTTTTTTTGAGAAAGATATTCTTCTATTTATAATCAATGAACAATTCCAACTAGGTCATTAGACACATCTCTTACCATAGTGTATGGCCTATCTAGCGACTCTCGCTACATACTATATTGACATAATATAATAAATGAAATAAATGCCTAGAAAACAATTTGAGTGACGATATGAAACTAGCAAAGTAGAAGATGGACATGTAAAATGTTTTGAATTATAATCGTTGGAGTATTTATATTCATGTGCAGAAGACATACATAAACTGTTGGTATGAAACATGAAAGGAGACTGACAAGGTTAATGTACTTAATATATATCACATATATTAAACGCAATGCCCAAGAGAAAATAAATATGGTGTTTCACAAACAACCGTGTACAACTGTCGGCTATGTACATGCCAAACTATTAATTTGAGTTGATGTACAAACCAAACTGTAAGACTTCCTCCAATGCAAAGGTGCTAAGTGATGTGCTAAAAGCATTAAATATGCTAAGCAATCATAGTCTCCAATGCATTGGTGCTTAGCTTGTTGTTGCTAAGCTTTCCTCATTTAATGGTTTAGCAACTAAAGTCTTGGAGTTTCTGATAATAGATATTAATTACCTGGGTGGGGGCCCCTGAGCTTGGGGGCCGGGGCGGCCGCCCCCCTGCCCCCCCTCAGGACCGGGCCTGTTAGTATCATAAGTAGTGTTATTAATTGTCATGCAAGACACATATATTAGTTTAGCATTTATTATGATACGGTATCATAATATGATACTCAACTCTCTCTTTCTTTATTTAATTCTATGCCACATCACAACTTTATTTAGTTGGCATGCATGATACTAGCTATGATACTCCCATTGCGGGAGGTCCAAGGAAGTGAATCTTCATCTGTCAAGCTACGCTAAATCCTATGAAATTTGGAGGCTCTTTGAGAAACATTCTGGCTACATAAGACTCATGCCAATCAAATGCATCAATAAATCGCTAGTTTGACGTGTCATTCATAAAATATCTACAACGTCCCTAATGACCCATCGAGCAACCATCCTAGCCCTCTTATCTCGACTCTAGCACCAACGCAAACCATCCACCTCTAATGCTCATTACATCCCAACGAAGCATCACTTGATTTTACTCGTCTTTCCAGATTTCACGAGAGAATGGTGTATATGATGACTGTGGCAAGAGAACATATTGGTTCATGGAGGGATGGTACTGAGGGAAAATAGCTATGTTGATATAGTAGAAGGCGTTGACTCGTGCATGTTGTAAATTTGGTTATCCATGGGTAATTCCTAATGTCTCCTATGCCTACATATATGAAATACAAATCCATATTGTGCATGGATCGAATACATAATACATAAATGAGAATAAACAATCTCAACACATAGAAGCAAGTCGGGGAATAAGCTTAATGAAGGGTTACTACTTATAAAAGACTTGCGTGTTAAAGGTAGTGAAATGAAGTCGCTCGTCCTTAGTTAGGTCAATAGAATCATTTCTTGCGTCCAAGAACATTTGCAAAAAAGATTATCTAGCTGGAAAGGAAAGTTGTTGTCCTTGGTTGAAAGATTGGTACTCATAAATTCAGTTTTAACCAACATGATACTGTATATGATATCTTTATTTCCACTGCCTAAAGGGGTCTTACATAGATCGAATTATTTCCGATCGGAATTTTTTTGGCAAGGGGATAACGAGAAGAAGAAGTATCGACTGACCAAGTGGAATGTCGTTTGCCGTCCGAAGGACCAAGGGGGGTTGGGTATCCATGACCTCCAGGTCAAGAACTCAGCTCTCCTCGGTAAGTGGCTATATAATCTATTGACTTCGGAAGGCGTACGGCAAACGCTCCTTAAGCGAAAATATATTGGCACAAAAGTGTTATCTCAGGTTGTATGAAAGCCTGGAGATTCACATTTTTTGGCCGGTCTCATGGCGACAAAGAAAGACTTTTATCGCTTTGGGGTTTTCAAGATTAAGGATGGGTCGGAGATAAGATTTTGGGAGGATATATGGCTACGAAATGCCACACTCTGAGATCAATATCCGGCCCTATACACCATTGTGCGACATAAGGGAGGTATGTTGGCCACGGTCATGTAGCACTACTGGAAAAAAGGTCTTTAATGGCGCACCTATTTTGGATACTAATGGCGCACATTAGGTGCGCCATTACTAGGCCCAGAAGTGCGCCATTACTATCTGACTTAGTAATGGCGCACCTATAGAAGTGCGCCATTACTATCTAACTTAGTAGTTGTGCACCTATATAAGTGCTCCATTACTAACAAATTTTTGTAAATTTGATTTTTTTTCAAATTTTTTCTTAATCTACGTTCAATATGTTTAATCTCATGTCACATATACTTAATCCCAAGTCAAATGGCGCTCCGTGGTCAAACTTCCCAAACGGTCAACCATCCTCACACTACTCCAACCCCAGCACGTTTAACTTCTCAGTTTTATCTAATCCCAACACCAGCTCACTTAACACGCACTTGTTGATATATGTATCATAACAATCTTATTAAACCTTGTTGATGTCCAAAATTTGAAAAAAAATATGTTTTTTCAAAAAAATTCAAAAAGAATATTTTTTTTAACATTCAAAAAAATGAAAAAAATCAAAACTTTTGATAAAATTTAAAAGTTAAAAAAATTCAAAAGAAAATCGCGCCTTCAAAATTCAAAATAATTCACGACTTCAAATTTAATTTTTTTAAATTTTTTTCCCGCCTTCAAAATTCTAAATAATTCTAAAAAAGTTACTAATTTGTTTTATTATTTTTATTTTATTTTCCCGTCTTCAAAATTAAAAAAAAACTTAGTAATGGCGCACTATTCGTAAGGTCCGCCATTACTAATTTTTTTATTCTTTCCATTTTCCCGCCTTCAAAATTAAAAAAAAATTAATAATGACGCACCTATGCAAAGTGCGCCATTACTAACTTTTTTTATTTTTTTATTTTTTATTTGTTTATTTTCGCGCCTTCAAAATTCAATTTTTTTAAAAAAATGTTAGTAATGGCGCACCTATACAAAGTGCGTCATTACTAACTTTTTTTACTTTTTTTATTTTTTATTTTTTTATTTTCCCGCCTTCAAAATTCAAAAAAATTTAAAAAAAGTTAGTAATGGCGCACCTATACAAAGTGCGCCATTACTAACTTTTTTTTTCGAATTTTTAATTTTTTAATTTTCCCGCCTTCAAAATTCAAAACAAAGTTAGTAATGGCGCACTTTGCATAGGTTAGTAATGGCGCCATTACTATGTCGAGGAATGGGTCAAACCTTGGTCAAACATAGTAATGGCGCACTTTTCACCGGGTGCGTCATTACTACCCCAACTTACTAATGGCGCACCTGTAAAAAGTGTGTCATTACTATGTTTAGGAATGGGTCAAATCTTGGTCAAATATAGTAATGGCGCACTTTTCACCTCATGCGCCACTGCTATTTATGTTACTAATGACGCACCACATGTATAGTGCGCCATTAGTGTCCATATTATCTATAGCCATTTTTCCAGTAGTGTAGGTGTCACCCCCTAATATCGCATTCAGGAGAGACTTAATCGGTCCAAGACTAGTGTCTTGGAATGCCTTGCTAGAACGGTTAGCGGTAGTGCAGGTGTCATAAGGTCACGATGAGTTTCGATCGAACCTCAATAGGAATGGAAATTTTTTTATGGATTCTATGTATAGGGCGTTTGTCCAACCTGAAATACCAGTCGATAATAATAATAAAATATGACAAATAAAGATACCTTTAAAGATTAAAGTCTTTGCATGGTATCTTTGGAAATGTGTTATTCTAACGAAAGATAATCTTGTCAAGCGCAACTGCCAAGGGAGTAAGAAATGTGTTTCATGTGTTCATGATGAGACAATAAAACACATATTCTTCACCTGTAAGGTTGCACATTCTATTTGGTCAGTTATCCAAATGGCTTCAAAATTATATCAACCCGCTAATATCTTTGGCAATTGGTTGAACGGGGTAGATAGTAAGATTAAAACCATTCTTAGGGTAGAAGATCTCGCCGTAATATGGTCGTTCTGGCTATGTAGAAATGACAAGATCTTTTCTGATAAAAATTTCACTTGTTTGCAGGTTCTTTATTGATGGACGGGTATTTTCCGTTCGTGGTCCATCTTACAATGGGTGGAATATCGAGGCCTTTTTATGGAGGCGTGTGCACGACTGAAAAGCGGTGACGAGGGATATTTTTATTCAACATGGGTGGCCGCGTGACCTACGCATAGGGCTACCTTGAGTGGCGATAGTTCTTATTTGTTACTTGTCGCATACTCTTTTATTTTTTGTGGTTTGTTGACTTGCGGCCGTGTGCATCTTAATTATGCAGAGACCGGGTGTACTTACTTAAAACTTTTGAGTAATACAGCCCTTTATCAAAAAAAAAAGTAAGAGCACATTTAATCAGTTCCTTGTAATTTAGAGGAGAAAACGATGGAACATATTTAACTCTCTATGAATCAGGTTTTTGTCTCATCGCTCTTTAAGTCAGGGCCCTGTCGGTCAACGAATGCGCCGGGGAATGGAGTGTGAATCATAGTGCGTGTGCGGCGTGGGTCTATGTGTGAAGCCGATTGAGTTGGTCATGCATGAAGCACTACATTTTGCTGGTCTCCCCGAGTCTTGTGCTCGGCCTAAAATTGTGCTTGACACCCAATGGTACCATTGAAAATGCAAAAAATCACCGCATTACTATCACGATTAGAAGAAAACTATCACAATACAATTTATGATATTTTACACCGCGCGCAACGATTGACAGTGGCAAAAACATCACGATTATTTCCTACCATGTTTATGCATGTTTTGACGTGGCAAATCACTCACGTGGTTGAACCGGCGATGGCCAGCCGACCCGCCGGCATACACAGAGGCTACTGCTCCTAGCTTAACATTTATGGCTCCTCAGCGGTACCAAATGAACTAGTCATGTCCTGCTTGATCACGAGCAAAATCGATAAATCAAATAAGTTTCTTCTTCCTTTCCAAGAAGAATTCAGGGTGTATTATTCAGAAAAAGTAGGAACAACTGGAATAGTCGGCTTGCAATTACACATAAATCGAATGTGCTTATATAATAACATAGCTACAACTTCCCATTAGTCTAATTTTTATTTAATTAAGTTGTTAAAAAAACTGGAAAACAAACTGAACGTGAATCTCTAAGCTCTCTCAAGAGTACTACTCCATAATTATATTTTTCTTTGTTACCTATGTTGGAGTCAACCACCAAATCATTCGTAGGAGCGGTATCGTTTTTCTTTTCTTTTTTGAAAAGGAGAATATATTAGTATCGAAAAGATATTAATTACACCCGGCCTCTGCAACTACGCAATGCCCAAAAGGCAGTACGGATGCACTAAGCCAACCAAAAAAAAGGTAAAAAAGAAAAGTCTCGCTACAGAGTTACAACCCTTGTAGCAGCAGCACAACCACCACCAAACCAATACCTGATGTCCAATTCTTCAAAAGCAACGCCTTAAAGAAGGAAATAGTGTCAGGAACAACCAGTTAAGGTCAGACCTTGGGTTTTCAACCTGAAGATAACCCGCTCTCAAAACAATGTCTTCAGCAAAACCATTGCCAGGCACAACCAATTAAGGTCAGACCTTGGATTTTCATCCTGAAAGACAAGGCATTGAACTTCAACTGTGTTGTCGCTCCCGTTTACAGGCCACTGTTTTTCTATCCACAGATGTGGAGAATACTGGTAGTTACCTAGATAAAATTCGACCACACCAACTACAGGTCATATCATCATTACAAACATCAAACGGTACATGGACACCTCTCTTGAGCAATGCTTTTTTTCTTCCAGCGTCCTGCTTATTAAGATGCACTAGCAAATGAGGAAATGCAAATTTCATAGCTACACTTATTGAGAACTTTTGCTACTACCGCACCATACGGTGTGAGCAGTGTCAACCCCATATTACTGATGCATCTCATTCTTAATTGGGAGTGTCATTTTTGCCACTAAAGGACATCCTCCTCTCTACATTCTCCCACATACTCCTCTTCACCACGGGATGACACTCACAAGCTTTACACATGGATGGGGCAAGCTATTTATGGGTAAGGTGTTGTTATGTCGTGTCCTGTGTGGGGTTAGGTTATTATAAGAGTTAAACTCAACAAGAAAAATATACAAGAAATGAATTCTCCATGATGTTACAAGAAAAATGAGTGCTATAAAGATTGCACCTATTTCAAGTGAGAAATGCTTATATAACCTCCGACTCAAAATTTGGATGGATCCATACAGAAAACACAATGCATATAGTGGCACTGAATTGAAGTTCTCTCGATGCAGGCGCCTCATCCATCCTAAAGAAGACGATCTGCTACTACAAACAACAAAAGGAAAAGAAAAAAAAGGCATAAAATACAGGTGATTCACAAGTTCCAGTAATTTGCACGAACAAAATGTTCACATCCGTGATCCATCCTAAAGGAGTATGCACGAACAAAATATTCAGAATGAACAGCGGTTCAGAACCTTTCTCGCACAAAAAGCAGTAGTTCAGAACCTAAACAGGAAATCAGAGAAGAAATGAAGCAGAGTCAGAGAACCATCGTTTACCCGTGGAGGACGCCGAGATCAGGATGAACTCCATCTCGCCGGGACTATGGATCCCCTCTCCGGTCGGCTCCTCGACCATAGCAACTAGAAAGTTTGTCCTGCGCAATCACGAGCAAAGAAAGTTTCTTCCTGCTTGCCGAGAAGAATCCAGGACGAAGCGTTCAAGAAAGTAGCAGAAAGGGACATAATCGGCTTGCAATTACACATGAATCGATCGCGACAACTCAAGAAGATTCTTACAGGAAGAAATTAGAAAATTCGTCTAATTGACTTTTTAATCAGCTAACTGGAGAGACACTGGAAAACAAAAGTGAAACTCTAAGCTCTCTCAAAAGTACTACTCCGTAATTATGTTACTCTTGGCTAACTATGTTAGCGGCGGTCTCAACGTGTCAGATCATTGGGGGATTTGATGATTTGTCTCACCTTACTTTTCCATTTGATGATTTGCCACGGATTGTTTCAATGGCGGGTGGATCCCGGACCCATTTGTCATTTTTAGAGGGTGGCAAATCATTAAATGACAAAGTAAGGTGGGACAAAAAATTAAATTTGCCCAGATCATTTGTAGTAGAGATACTAGTTGAGCCCACATATGAGGAGAAGGTCACTGGTGGTTACCTTCTCCGTTGACATACTTTCCAATCGAACACACGTGGGCGATGCAACACGGCAAGATGCAGTTTGACCACGCTAAGGTCATATGATCAGTACAAACATCAAACAATACGTGGCCACCTTTCTTCAGCAATGAATTTCAGGAAAATCTAACTTGCATAGTATGCATCTTAGTCTTTCCATGGTACTCCATTTCAATTGAATTTTTTCCTCATAGAAAGCACACGCATGCATGCAAGGATCCTCATACCTAATGTTGAGGATTTTTGACAGAGCATCATCCCCCCCCCCCCCTTTCCCCCTCCCGAGTCGCTCCCGCGGGCGACTCAGGGAGGCAACCCTAGCGCCGCCGCCCTCGGCCCCGCTCCCCGGCCTCCACTCCCCCGCCGCCGCCGGTGGCGTCGCCGGCCAAAGGCCGCGTGGCGCAGGCGGCAGCGGGGCGCCTTCCTCGCCCTCGCGCTGGTGGGGCGTCGCGGAGCGCCTCCTCCTGTGGCGACGGCGTCGGGCGCGACGCCTGCCCCTGGTCCGGCGCGACGCCTGCCCCTGGTCCGGCGCTCCTCCCTGCGCCCTGGTGGCCACCGGTTCCCTCTCCTCCCCCCCCCCCTCTCCCTGCAGCGGCGGCCGTGGGGCGAGAAGCGGCTGGTGGCGGCGGCTCTGGGCGCCCTTGCCCAGATCCGGCAGGTGGGGATGGTGCCGACGGCGGGGCTGGCCTGCGGCCATGCTAAGGTGGTGGTGATGCAGCTGGCTCGTGCTGCTCCGGTGTGGGGTGGCGGGACGCTAGATGGATCTGGCCAGGGCGTGGATGCGCTTGTGGTGGGGTATGGAGTGTGCTCGATGGTGAGCTACGGATCTTGGCGGTCGTCAATCAGCGATGGCCCTGCCGGTCTGGCCATGGGGCAGCGCGGGGCGAGGGCATCCCCGGCGTGGGCTGCGACGGCGTTGGTCGGCGACTAGACCCCTGCCTGTTGCAGGTCTGGTTGGTGGATGTGGTGGCCTGACCTGCGCTTGCCCAATCTGGGGTGATCCAGGTCGGGATGGTGGTGGTGTGGGTCGGTGGTGCTAGCGGTGGTGCAGATCTGGCGGCCGCTACTGCACAGGCAGCGCAGGGTGGTGGTGGCGGTCAGCTGTCTCCTAGATCTGGTCCGACGATGTGCGGGGCTGGGCGGGCACCGCCGCACGCGCCTTGGGGTGGACCAGATATAGGGTTCGTGCTCGGGCGGGTCAGTCGGAGCCCGGGGCGGATCGGAGCTTGCGCTTCGGGTTGGCGTGGCTGGGCTTGGCCCGGGAGGTGCCCGCGGGCGGTGACGCCCGTCTCGCGGGTACGGCGCTCGCAGGTGGTGGTCGTGGTAGCGGTTCGTCTGGTCGCAGATAGGCACCGGTGGCCTTGGACTTGGCATCGTGTGAGCTCGCTCGGTCATGTGGATTGGGTTGGCTCTTCGGTGGCCGTCGACAGTCTCGGAGTCGCATCCCCCCTAGTGCATCGGTACTGGCTGGGGATGCAGGTGTGGGGGCTTCTGACGATGGAGGCGTCTACCCAGACTCGGGGGCTGATGCCGGGCGGAGAGGTGATGGTGTGTCGTCGCTCTCCCCACTAGGGCCGAGGGTGCAGTGACGTGACCGACGGATGCTATCTGGCGGCATGGATGCCGGGGCGGCGGCCCCGGATGGTGGTTCACATGGTTGCTTTCCGACAGGCGCCATTGTGGTGGTGGTGGCTCTCCCCTAGATTGTAGGGGCAACGGGTGGTGGAGCGATGGGTAGCCCGGGCATGCCTCCATGGGGGCGGTGTCCTGGTCCGGATCTGGGGATTGACCTCCGCGTAATCCTCTGACAGCCTCGATGGCACGGGCGAGTTGCCGAGCGAAAGCTCAGTGCCTTGCGCCGGGGGCGGTGACACCCGTGGGTGTCGTGATCTTCTTGAAGACGTCGTCGAGGATCTGCTCTCCGTGTCAAGGTTCCGGGTGAAGACCTTTGTCCGACTGGACTCGGCAGCGGCGACGCTCTGCGTCGTAGTCCCTCCTGAGGGCGTTGTCCTGGAGCTTAGATGTGTTACGGTGTTGCGTGGGTGGTTAGTCTTTCGATGCCTCCTGATGTTCGCGTGCGCCTGCGTGCGCCGACTATCCTAGGATCCGCTTTGTAAGGGGGCTACCCCACCATCTTGTATCGATCGGCCGTGTACCTTGTTTCGGTCCTTTATCTATAAAGGGGGCGAAAGCCTGTTTTCGGAATTCACACCTAATGTTGACATCGTCACATTAATTATTAAATTTGGATGTTTAAAATGATTAATGTCAAAAACTATTAATTCAATTAGTGATCCCTTTTCGTCGATGATTTCGTCTTGATGAGGCTTCAAAACAAGATTCCATGTTTGATGAATTTTTTATTGTCTCAAGTTACCAGAATATATCAACTAGTTATTCTTACAAATCATAAACAGTTGCCATAATAATAATGACAGTTACCAGATGATATATTTTTATATTTTTAAAATATTATAGTATTATCTAAGCATAAAGAGTGAATCTTCGAGTGTTAACAATATCCAAAAGATGACATCAATCCACATAAGTAGCATGAAGTAAGTTTTTTAGTGGTATATATTGGCGTTCAATAACTAAGAGGGTCATAATCGATCAACTAAGTGATAGTAGTGTGGAAGCTACTGACGAAAAAAATAGTTGTTGAAACATATCGACATGGGATCTAGTTTCGTATATATCTCATCGCGGAAAAGCTAATGATGAAAACGGATCATCAATCAAGTTAACAATTTGGAAGATAAAATATTTTAAAATACAAATTTTAAAAAATCTTTGATAATGCCATGCCATTAGATTGTTGTGTGCATGGAAGAAAGAGAAAAAAAATACCGCATGGGAATGCATCCATGCAATGTCTCTACGTCGTGCTTCCTATAAATATTTGTCCGCAACATCTTCCTTCTCAAGTAGCACAAGCAAATGTTCACATGCAAATTCCCTAGCTATGCTTATAGATAACTCTCGCTACTAACGTGCATCTTGTCTCTGAGTGTGTCAACCCCGTATTACTGATACATCTCATTCTTAATCAGAGTACCATCGTTGCCACTCAAGGACATCCTCCTCCTCCCCTTTCTCACACATAATCTTCTTTGTTATAAGACGAAAGTTAGAAGTTTACATGGATGGGCCAAGCTATTTATAGCTAAAGTCTCATAGTGTCGTCTCGTGTATGCGGTCATGTTATAAGACTTCAATGCTCCAATAAAAACATTCAAGAAGTGAACTACTCCAAGAAACGTAAGTGCCATAAAAATTATGTCTAGTTCAAATTCCCTCGTTTGAAGTGAGACGTGCTTATATAACCTTTGAATCTGAATTTTAATGGATCCCACAACGCTCATGGTACTGACTCATCTTTACGGTAGGATTTCAGTGTAGGATTAAGGCTGAAATAAAGTAGTAATTTAGGAGTGAATTTGTTCTTCTTAATAACTCTTATGATATGAGAGATGATCATGTGTATTCGTTATATCGTGTAGTGATGATGCTATTGAGAGCTTGGCATCTACATAACGCTATGATTCATGTCAGTGGTGATCTCGTTATTAAAAACAGTAAACTAAGCTACCCATACCCACCCACAACAATTTGAGTTTCTCAACTGTTCGATCGGTTCGTTCAACGCTTCAGATTGCTCGATCATCCCACCGTGCGTTCTTGGACATTTTTACCCGTAACCCCATATGTCTCAGATATCCCAATGTGAATGTGCCGCTACTCTAAAGAGCGAGAGGGAAGCATTCTCGATGAATCAAACTGTCCTTCCGTTCATGGGACCTTTTATACTTGTTGCGTTCGTGAGCCTAGCCCAACAACCGACACTACATTTTAACATCGACTGATCTATCCTATCTCCTCGAACCCTCAAGAAAAGTCTTCAGACGTTATAGCACTGGCTACTCGAACATGGAATGAGCAAGCCCTTGAGGAGCATCTACTACCCATGAATGCGGAAACCATGCAAAAGATTCCCATCAGTTATAAATCTCAGAAGGACTTCTACGCATGGCAATACTAGAAGACACGCGCGTCCTTAGTACGGTCATGCTACTTGCTGGTCATCGAGACCAAGTTCCGGCGAGAAAGTTGGCTCAACGGAGAACAGAGAACTCAAATACGATCAAGAATGATTTAACCAGAAAAGATATGGGGCATGAAGATTCTGACTAAGCTGCGTATCTTTGCGTGGAGATTAGCCAGGGCATCGTTACCAACGGATCAAGAACACGAGAGGTGACACATTATGGATGGTCCCGCACGTCCAATTTATCCGGTGGGTATGGACTCGTGGAGACATGTACGTATCAACTATAAGATGTCCAAGAGTGTGTGGTCGATACACGATGATGAATATCTGCTCCCAATTTGTGGAGACAAGTCAGTGCACCCAAAGATTTGGCTCTTTGGGCTATGCAATTCTCTGAGCAAAGACAAGTTTATCACGATCCTAATGACACTTTGAACCATTTGGTGATCTCGACGAAAAACCATCAATGAGCATGAATTCTAAAGTGCCTTGTGGACACATTACTTTATCGAGCGACATCTACAGGAGCAACATGGGCTACCGAAGTAGCAAGGAGCGAGAACATCAAGTGATCTGCGGGTAGGAAAGCTTCTTGCATTCCACCGATGAAAGGGGGATTAAGATTAACGTTGATGGGCTGGGGGGGGGTCATCGAACACCTGTGCGACGGTAGTCAACTGCCACAAGGAAGATTGTCGTTTTTTGGGAACTTATGCGGTTGTCTTCTAGGGGTTTATTGAACATGTGTCACATTGGAAGCTTATCCATGCAGAAAGGCATTAACTCTTGTTGAGGATTTGATCGTAAATAGAGTGTGTATTGCATTAGAGTGTCTAAGAGTCATCACGACCTAAAAAGACCAGTGCATCGTGGGAAGTCTTGCATGATCCTATAGGAGATTAATGACAAAATGACAAGACTCCAAAGTTGTGAGTATGTTCACGAGCAACGCGTAAGCAACGGTGAGGCACACAAAACGCTAGATCGATCACTAATTCACTATATTTGACATTGGCCTTCATGTGTAGCTTAATGATCATTCAAATCATCTGTGTGTTCCCCTAAACTTTATTATTTAAAACAAAGAACATTGTTCTTATCACAAAAATACAAACATTGTCTCTCCTTCATTTTTTATGTTTGATGCGCCTTTTTAATCCCGCCGCGGCGGTGTAGCGGCAAATAAGGAACATTCTACCAATATTTGAGCTATCGAGTGAGCCCGCGTCTCTTGCTCTCCTGGCAGCCTACCCTACCGGATGTGGTAGAGATAGGGCTCCATAATTTGTGCCCAAGGCGAGGGGAAGGGGATAACAAGGAGTTGTAAGACATGGCGTTGGTGTCAACTCTTCCCACTTTGCCTCCTTACTAGACCGCCAAACTATGTGCAGCGATGGCACCAAATCTAGCAGTATTCGTTTTAACATCCTCCCTATCCATCATCTCTGATCCATCCCAACAATCGTTCTGAATTTTCCTCTTTCCCCGAGCACCATAGCCACGATTTTGCCTGCCATTCACACCATCGCTTGCTCTCAGCCCTCCCCATGCTCCTTTCCTCGAACGCTCGCGGAATCATAAGAATAGGCATTTGTTAATGCGCACTTCGTTGTAGGATTTTGGTTAGTTACCGACCCTCCGCCACCCATAATGTTCGTGGTAGCCGAGGTTGTCTAATAGTGGCAGTCGTCGAAGCTCGTGCGCCGCTGATGGCTTCTCGCCCCTCGTTGGTTACCCCAAGTGGAAGGTTTGAGATGCAGTGCAGCAGCAAGTTTTCCTCGGTGAAGATACCAAGGTTATCGAACCAGTAGGACTCAGGAGATACAAGTAGGTGGCAACGTCGCCAGAAATTGCTTCCTGACTAGGGTGTTGTCGTGGACCTACACACAACAACAAATAACTTTGCTCCCAACGAGTACAGAGGAGTTGTCAATTACTCCGGCCTTGTCGTTTTCAAAGGATCAACGCAAGAGATAAAAGGTGCAAAGGAAAGTAAAGCTGAAAGTAAATTGAGGGTGTGAACAATAATGTGAAGATGGACCGGGGTCCCGTGATTTTCACTAGTGATGTCTCTCTCCCAAAAGACGATAAAAGTGCTAGCGAGGTAAACAAATCACAGTTGGGCAATTGACAGGATTATGAAGGCACCGCAATGCTAACTATGTTGCAAAGAAAGGAAGGGCTCAAAAGCAATGGGCAGTACGCCAAGGTAAGTAGACCGAAATCCATCTGCATCTACTACGAATCATCCACCTTGAGATATCTATCCAGAACATCTCGCTGGTATTAAGTTGCAAATCCCACCCAAAGTGTAAACTCAAAGCAACAGACAATTGCATTAAAAGAACTTTGCGTAAAGTAAACAATCCATGCACCCGCAGGTACAAGCACCGTTGTTTTATCCCTGGTGGCAACAACACATCCCCTAGTCTCATGTTTCCATCACTCAAGCTAGACATCAAGGGGCTGAACCCACAATCGAGCATAACGCTCTCTCTTGGAGTTGCAAATAAAATACTTGGCCAAAGCAAATACCGCAACGGAGAACATGCAAGAATTTACTCAAGAACAAAATATAAAAGAGAAGAACCAAATATATTACTCATCACAATTTGAACATAGTCTCATAATCCATCAGATCCCAACAAACTCAGCATAGCAACAGCAGAAATTACATAGATACCTCGATCATGTGAGGCAGCTCACGAGGACTCGAAAGTGTAAGCATAAAAGGGGGAGAGATTCATCACATAGCTACTGGTCACGGACCCATGGTCCAAGGGGGACTACTCACGGTACATCCGGAAGGCATCCATGGCTATGGATGGTCTCCCGGAGGGGGTTCCTCCTCCCGGCAGGGTGCCGGGGCAGCTTCTCCAGGCAGCCCCGATCTTGAAACGGCGGCGGCGGTGGTACAGAGGGGAGTTCGCGAGAAAGAGATCGATATTAGGGGTTTCCACCCCGAGGGGTAAATATAGGCGATGGGGGCATCGAGGGGACCCACGAGGCAGTCAGGAGGGTCCCTGGCGCGGCCCAGGGTGGGGCCGCGCCACCTGCCCTCCTGGCTTCCTGGTGGTGGTCCCCCTTCCCTCTCTTGGTGATTCCGGAAGCTTCTGTTGCGCTGATTTTTTATATATTTTTCCCGAAATTTTTGGAGCACTTTTAATGGCCGGAAAACCTGAAATACAAAAACAGCAGAAAACAGAAACTGACAACTAGGTGCACTGAGTTAATAGGTTAGTCCAAATAGGTTCAAAAGTGTATGAAAGTTCAAGCAAAACATGGCAAAGTCACACAAAACATGCATGGAGCAAGCAGAAATTATAGATACGTTTGGGACGTATCAACATCCCCAAGCTTAATTCCTGCTCGTCCTCGAGTAGGTAAATGATAACAAGCATAATTTCTGTGGTGACATGCCACACAACCAAATAAGGACTTTTAAGTAAAGCAATCAAAGCATGCAATTCAATTCAAGTCTTAACAAGCAAGAGTCTATATTAGCATTGACACAAGCAACAAAAGAACAAAGGGTGCAAGAGCTCTCGCTGTCCGTGACTCGAATGTCTCCAAATGGTGTTTGCTGCAAGCAAGGGACTGGGAAGAAAGAGAAAAAAGGTTGTTGAGAAAAACTATCTACTAAAGTTTCACACTTGGTCTCCTTTGGATTCTTATCTGGACTCATCCCCAGACCACTAGCCAGGTACAAGTCAAACTGATCCACTCCCTTTCGATATTTAGAGCACTCATCCAATGGATGAGCGTGGGCAAGAAAGTTGACACCTAAAAGGCGAAACAGAAAAAAGGTGGAGGAGGAAGACAAAAATGTGTGAAAGGCTCACATCAATGAGGACAATCATAGGCGAGAGAAGGCCATATGATAGATATGATGTGAGGAGTAGGGATTGCCATACAACGGATGCACATGTGAGCTAAAAGCTCTCCAAGGGAACTAGTGGGGGTGCATCTAACTTGCTTGCTCAAGAAGACCTAGAGCTCGTTTGAGGAGGCTCATCATTGGAATATACAAGCCAAGTTCTATAGTGTGAAGGGTCCCCACATAGCTATATGCATGATGATGATCTCTATGGAGTACAAGGGATAGAAGATGAAGTACTAGTGTGGATCTCTCAAAAGGAATAGTAGTATACCCCCTTCTCTCTTTTTATTTTTCTTCTTTTCTCTTTATTTTTTATTTTTTGGTGACCTCAATGGCTCTTTCTATTTAACTCTCATTTGTCCTCTTTGGGATCTTTTGATTTTGTCCTCTTTGGGATCTTTTCCTCACTTTAGGGGCAATACTCTATATTTTACAAGAATATAGGAGATCTTTCACACTTTACAAAGGTACTCACATAAAGAAAATGTAACTATCATGATGCAAATGTATGCCTCTGCCAGGGTAGCAGGATATGCAATGATACTAGCGCGTCATGTAGCAATGATTAGGGCAAGGCCCAACTAGAATGCGGCTCATCGATCAAGCAAGTAGCATGTATGACATGAAGATCAAGTCATGAGAAGGTGGATGTTGCATGGCAATGTATCTCGGAAAGGCTATGGAAATGCCTTGTAGGTAGGTATGGTGGGTGTTTTGAGGAAAGATATAAGGAGGCTTATGATGACAGAGCGTATTATGCCAAGGGTTTGGATGCACCGGCGAAGTATGCGCCAACTCTCGAGGTGAGAAAGGGCAATGCACGGTACCGAAGAGGCTAGAAAAAGTATAGGTGGGTGGAAGTGTCAACTTTCGAATACTCACATTAGTCTGAAGAACTCATGCACTTATTATCGGTAACTCTCAATCTAATCAGGAGGTTCACAAAGAGACAGGTACCCCGAGGAGGAGTGTATGGGGGTTTGGTTATCCTTGCGCATCCTCGACTCATGGTACGTGAGTGTACTCTAATATTCGAACCCTCCAGAGGTTAGTGATCCATCTAGTAGCTAGAGTTCTCAACAGGGGTTTTTTGGTTTTCGAAAAACACACGGATTGCCCAAAATACGACATCTATCACTAATAGGCAAGAGCTCTTGACACCATAAGTTCAAACATTACTCTAGTCAATACCTCAAAACTATTGCAAGTTACTACTACAAAGACAATAGCAACTTTAACTACCTACTTTCAGTCAAGACACAGAACTCAGTGCAACAGGCAAACTCTCTAACAAGATAAAACATGCAACCTATAGAAAGTTAAACCTAAGACAAAAGAAAAGATCTAGAAAAACTAAAGCACTACAACTAAACAGAACAACAACTAAGAAAAGAAAAAGAACAGCTCACAGCTAAAAGAATAAGCATGCAAATCCTATGAGGAGTTCTAGTTCAAGCGGAGCGTGAATATCTCCCACACAAAAGAGTAAGTTGGGGTCTAACTTGTTACTACAGCAAAGAAAGCAAAACAAACCTAGAAAAGTAAAGAGCGAGACGCTCCAAGCAGAGCACATAACGCATGAAGTGATAAAAATATAGTGCAACGAGGGACAAACTGATGATTGTTGATGAAGAAGGGGATGCATTGGGGGAATCCCCAAGCTTAGACGCTTGAGTCTTCTTGAATATTTATTGGGGGTGCACATGGGCATCCCCAAGCTTGAACGTTTGACACTCCTGAATCTTCTTTCATCATCCTCCTTCGCACACTTGAAAACTCCCTTCATACATAACTCATTGTAGGATGATTAGAGAGGTTAGTACCCTAATAAAATAATTTTCTTTTACTGGAAATAAAGATAATCTTGAAGAGATATTGTTTCCCAAGATTTCCAAAAAGTTTTTGCAAAGAAAAAGCAAGCTTAAGGTTTGCAAAAGTAAGGAGAGACAAAACGTGGCAGAATCTGTGAAAAACTGAACAACAAATAGAAAATAATTTTTTAGGGATACTTCTACAACTCAAATAAAAAAACTCAGAACATACGCAAGTTTCGTAATTTTATAGATCACGCTGTGTAAAAAATTCAGATCAAAAAGATGAACTGAGATTTTTTCCATGATTTTTCTAGTCACAAGGACAGAATCTGTTTTCTGGACAGCATGTCACAACTTTCACTTCCCTTGTCGTATGAGGCTAAACTTGGCACAAAGCTTGAAAAGTAAATATACAATGATGTTGCTACAGTAGTAACAATCATCAAGACCACTAAAAACAGAAGAAAATCAAATAATAAAAACCTAAATTCGTTGCGGGCTGCCTCCCGAAAGCGCTTCTTTAGAGCCATTAGCTAGGCTTAAAGATTTTTAAAAGATGCTCTCATAGGAATAAGGATTTGAAGCAAAAGAGAGCATCAAGAAGCAAATATGAAACACATTTAAGCCTAGCCCACTTCCTATGCATTGGAATCTTGTAAGAAAATAAATCAAAGAAGCACAAAGAGACCAGCATAGGAAGGTGGAGCAAGAACATCTTCAAAACTTTCAACATAAAGAGAGGAGTTTTAGTAATATGGAAGTTTCTACAACCAAACTTCCCTCTCTCAAAATAATTTTCAGTAGTATCATCAACAACATCAAGAATATAACTATCACATAAATCATGTTGTTCATGACCTACAAGCACACGTGTATAGTTTTCAACACGGTCTTTAGGAACATAAGATAAATGCAACCCACCACATTGAGCCTTAATAAGAGCATAATTCTCCGAAATATGATTTGGAGATTTCAAAAGGATAATAGGACAATCAAGTGTGGGTGCAATAGCAAAAATTTCATGCTTACCATGAGGAACTATAGAAAGTTCATTTCCGTAAGCATCATCCATAGTGCCATCACGACCATAAGCATAGAAGGCATCAACTTCATCAAAAAGGGATATTTCAAAAGAATCCATAGGGTCATAACACTCATATAAGGTAAGATTCAAAGAGTTACTCTCATTAGAAGGTAGACATGGATGGCTCCATTCTTCCTCCTTTTGTTCGTCACTCTCCTCCTCTTTTTCATGCAAGGAGCTTTCAGGTTCAGTAATGTCTTCTTTCATAGAGTCCTGCAAAACATTAGTCTCTTCCTTTGGAGGAGAGATTCTCTCAAGATGATCAGTAATATAGTAATTTGCATCGTAATTTTCCAAACAATAGTTAAGTATAGAAAGACTCTCAGATTTGTAAGGGGCATCACCAATATTTTTAAGAAGAGAAGTAATTTCATAGGCACCCTTATAAGCAACAAATTCTTCTAATTCCTCTGCATCATAAAAATCATAGTTTATCTTAGCATAAGAAGCCAAGGTTTCATCATCATTGTACTCACATTGGAAAGCAAGGTGTTTATGCCTCATAAGGCAACAAGATTCATCCCTGCAGAAAGATATATTATATATTGAGCACAAGTTTCTAGCATACTCATACAACTGATGTATTTGTTTCCATAAGTGTAACCCCTTTTGAGACAAGCGGTGTTCCTTGTACCACTTTTGTTGATCCTCGGTGAATCCTCCATGCCAATAAGATCTAGTTTCAAAGAAGTCGGACATTGATTGGCAAGTAAGGACCTAGACATACTGTATTTTTGTATTTTTTTGATAACGGACACTAAAGCAAAAACTGAAAGGTAAACTGACAAGACTAAAAAGCAAAGATAAAAGATAGTGTGCAACTCCCCTATCTTGTAGACTGGAGTCCCCGGCAACGGCGCCAGAAATTTTCTTGATGGCTTCTCGCCCCTCGTTGGTTACCCCAAGTGGAAGGTTTGAGATGCAGTGCAGCAGCAAGTTTCCCTCGGTGAAGATACCAAGGTTATCGAACCAGTAGGACTCAGGAGATACAAGTAGGTGGCAACGTCGCCAGAAATTGCTTCCTGACTAGGGTGTTGTCGTGGACCTGCACACAGCAACAAATAACTTTGCTCCCAATGAGTACAGAGGAGTTATCAATTCCTCCGGCCGTGTCGTTTTCAAAGGATCAACGCAAGAGATAAAAGGTGCAAAGGAAAGTAAAAGCTGAAAGTAAATTGAGGGTGTGAACAATAATGTGAAGATGGACCGGGGTCCCGTGATTTTCACTAGTGATGTCTCTCTCCCAAAAGACGATAAAAGTGCTAGCGAGGTAAACAAATCACAGTTGGGCAATTGACAGGATTATGAAGGCACCGCAATGCTAACTATGCTGCAAAGAAAGGAAGGGCTCAAAAGCAATGGGCAGTACGCCAAGGTAAGTAGACCGAAAGGAATAGAGGATAGAGGATGAAGTACTAGTGTGGATCTCTCAAAAGGAATAGTAGTGTGCCCCCTTCTCTCTTTTTATTTCTTTTTCTCTTTTTTCTATTTTTTCTATTTTTTTGTGGCCTCAATGGCTCTTTCTGTTTAACTCTCATTTGTCCTCTTTGGGATCTTTTGATTTTGTCCTCTATGGGATCTTTTCCTCGCTTTAGGGGCAACACTCTATATTTTAAAAGAATATAGGAGATCTTTCACACTTTAAAAAAGTACTCACATAAAGAAGATATAACTATCATGATGTATGCAATGTATGCCGCTGCCAGTGTAGCAGGAACATGTATGACATGAAGATCAAGTCATGAAGAGGTGGATGTTGCATGTCAATGTATCTTGGAAAGGCTATGGAAATGCCTTGATAGGTAGGTATGGTGGCTGTTTTGAGGAAAGATATAAGGAGGTTCATGATGACAGAGCGTATCATGCCAAGGGTTTGGATGTACCGGCGAAGGTGGACGCCAACTCTCGGAATGAGAAGAAGGCAATGCACGGCACATGAGAGGCTAGCAAATATGAGAAGGTGGAAGTGTCAACTTTCAATACTTACATTAGTCCGAAGAACTCATGCACTTATCGGTAACTCTCAATCTAATAAGGAGGTTCACAAAGAGACAAGTACCCCGAGGAGGAGTGTATGGGGGTTTGGTTATCCTTGTGCATCCTCGATTCATGGTACGTGAGTGTACTCTAATATTCGATCCCTCCAAAGAGTAGTGATCCATCTAGTAGATAGAGTTCTCAACTAATTTTGTAGGTTTTTGAAAATAAACACGGATTGCCCAAAATACGACACCTATCACTAATAGGCTAGAGCTCTTGAAACCAAAAGTTCAAAGATTACTCACATCAATACCTCAAAACTATTGCAAGTTACTACTAAAATTAAATAGCAACCTCAATTACCTACTTTCAAGACAAGACACAACTCAGTGCAACAACCAACTCTCTTAACAAGATAAACATGAAACTAAAGAGAATTTCAGCAACAAACTAAACAAAAGCCAAGGCTCTTGCTAAAGACAAACTAAAGCTAAAACTAAACATGGTAGTAACTACGAAAAGGTAAAGAACACACAACAGAGAAAGATAGGCATGAAAAATTCTATGATGTGTTCTAGATTTCTAAGTGGAGCGTGTTTCTCTCCCACACAAAGTAAGACGGGATCTAACTTGTTATGAACAGTAAGCAAAGCTAAAGAAAACTAAAAATTAAACCTAAGAGCGAGACGCTCCAATCATAGCACATAACACATGAAGTGATAAAAATATAGTGAGACGAAGAACGAACTGATGATTGTTGATGGAGAAGGGGATGCACGGGGGCATCCCCAAGTTTCGACGCTTGAGTATCCTTGAATATTTGTTGGGGATGCATGGGGGCATCCCCAAGCTTGAGCGCTTGACACTCCCGAATCTTCTTTCATCATCTTCCATCGCACACTTGAAAAGTCCCTTCATACATAACTCATCATAAGCTGATTAGAGAGGTTAGTACCCTTAATAAATAATTTTTTCCTACTGGATATAAAGATATTCTTGAAGAGATACTGTTTCTCAAGATTTCCAAAAGGTTTTTGCAAAGAAAAAAGAAGCTTAAGGTTTGCAAAAGTTAGGAGAGACAAAACGTGGCAGAATCTGTGAAAAACAGAACAGCAGGTAGTAAAGAATTTTTTAGGGATACTTATGCAACTCAAATCAAAAAACTCAGAACATACGAAAGTTTCGTAATTGTATAGAGCACACTGTGCAAAAAATTCAGTTCAAAAAGATGAACTGGGATTTTTCTCTGATTTTTCTAGTCACGAGGACAGAATCTGTTTTCTGAACAGCATGTCACAACTTTCACTTCCCTTGTCGTATGAGGCTATAATTGGCACAAACCTTGAAAATAAAGATACAATGATGTTGCTACAGTAGTAAAAATCATCAAGACCACTAAAAACAGAAAGTAAAAACTCAAAGTAAAGATAACAAGGGTTGTCTCCCTAGAGCTCTTTCTTTATAGCCATAAAGATAGGCTTAAGATTTTAATGATGCTCTCATAGGAATAAGGAATAAGAGTTGAAGAACAAAAGAGAGCATCAAGAAGCAAATAACAAACACATTTAAGTCTAACATGCTTCCTATGGAAAGGGATCTTGTAGAGAAATAACTCATTGAAGCATAAAGATATTAGCATAGGAAGGCAAAATAAATGCAACTTCAAAACCTTCAACATAAACAGAGGGAACTTGATATTATTGAAATATCTATAAGCATATGTTCCCCTCTCATAATAATTTTTAGTGGGATCATGACTAAATTCAACAATATAAGTATCACATAAAACTTTCTTATCATGATCCACAAGCATAGAAAATTTGTTACTCCCCACATAAGAAAAATCCTTCTCATTAATAATAGTGGGAGCAAACTCAAGAAAATAGCTATCACATGAATCATTCTTATCATGATACACTTGCAAACATTTATTCTTTATAGCATAAGTGTCATCACAATAATTATCATAAATAGGAGGCAAAGTATCATCAAAATAAATTTCCTCATCAAAACTTGGGGGGCTAAAAAGATCATCTTCATCAAACGTAGCATCCCCAAGCTTATAGCTTTGCATATCATTAGCATCAAAAGTATTCAAAGAAGACATGCAAATAACATTACTACTATCATGAGTGTTGTGCAAATAATAAAGCTCTATAGGCTTTTTGATTTCCTCCTCAAACACTTCATGTCCTAACTCAAGATAGAGCTCATAAAGCTCTCTCATAATTTTGTTGTTGTTTTCCATAAAGCCTAACTAGTGAAAATAAAAACAAGAAACAAAAAGATTTAATTGCAAGATCTAAAGATATACCTTCAACGCTTACCTCCCCGGCAACGGCGCCAGAAATAGCTTGATGTCTACGCACGCTTCTATTATTGTAGACTATGTTGGGCCTCCAAGCGCAGAGGTTTGTAGGACAGCAGCAATTTCCCTCAAGTGGATGACCTAAGGTTTATCGAACTCAGGGAAGTAGAGGTTGAAGATGGTCTCTCTCAAGCAACCCTGCAATTAAGATACAAAAAGTCTCTTGTGTCCCCAACACACCTAATACAACCAGGAGTTGTATAGGTGCACTAATTCGGCGAAGAGATGGTAAAATATGGGTGATAGGTTTGGCAAAACAAAGTAATATAAATCTGTAATAAAAAGTGCAGCAAGAAAACAAGTGGTAAACGTGAGCACAAATGGTATTGCAATGGTGGAAACAAGGCCTAGGCTTCATACTTTCACTAGTGGCAACTCCCAACAACATTAACATAGTCTAATCACATGATATTTCCCATAAAACATGCAATGGAGACGTACTCGGAGGTCATTCCTTTGTGGTCAAGAGAGGACGAGAATTGTGCAGGGCTACAAAAACACACCTCAGAGTTCGTAGTTCTCAATCTATGGATTTCCCAATGTCACCGCGGCCATCCAAAGAGAGTACCAAAATCACCACAACATATCTAAAGGATAGTCAAAGACAAGCACCAAGAGACTCTCAATCTTCAATCCACACACAAAAGAGGAAATCACTCATGATAATATTCTTCTAACCCATGTCCAATAGACCGCTGTCACCTTGGTCTCGGAGATTATACTAGATAAGATCAATTGAGTACATCAATCCAATACATAAAGGAAGGGGAAATACAATGGGATCACCCTAGATTAACATAGCCTATGATCACAACAAAGATCACATCATGGGAGAGAAAGAAACCACATAGATCATGATATAAGCCTTAGCCCCGAGGGGAACTACTCACACATGGACATGGTGAGAGGGAGAGTTGTTGATGGAGAGGTGCAGCCCGGAGGAGATGAAGGAGACGGCGACGGCGGCGGCCACGGCGGCGGCGGCGCCCACGGCCACGGCCCTTGGGGGCAGCGGCCCTTGGCCCCTTCTTCTTCCTTGGAGATGGTACTGCTGTGGAGATTGATCTCCCCCTCAAGACGGCTGCCAAGGGGGAGGAATTTTCGTGGTGCCCTTTGACCTAGGTTTCCTCTCTTTATAGACTCTCGGATTCCCGTCATCCAGATTACGTCTTCTGTATTTTGGAAAAAATTCCCTACAACTTTGTAGTTTTAAGTTTTTCTGTTTGAGGTCGTCTTCTAGCGTTTCCGAGGCGATCTTTAAAACCTGTCTGGTGGGGACAGATTTCGGGAGAGTTAGAGTACAACTCCTACAAGGCTCCTTTTTGTGATTTTTCCTTTATCCAAGTAATTCCTATACATAAAGTACAAAAACAAGAACGTGTGCACTTTTGCAACCATTAATAGGTTAGTTCCAAAATATGTTATAAAAAGATATGAAAGTGTATCAAAAGCATAGCAATATCACACAAAACATGCATGGAGCAAGCAGAAATTATAGATACGTTTGGGACGTATCAACTACTCAAGGTACATCCGGAAGGCGTCCATGGCTATGGATGGTCTCCCGGAGGGGGTTCCTCCTCCCGGTAGGGTGCAGGGGCAGCTTCTCCAGGCAGCCCCGATCTTGAAACGACGGTGGCGGTGGTACAGAGGGGAGTTCGCGAGAAAGAGATCGATATTAGGGGTTTCCACCCCGAGGGGTAAATATAGGCGAAGGGGGGCATCAAGGGGACCCACGAGGCAGTCAGGAGGGTCCCTGGCGCAGGCCAGGGTGGGGCCGCGCCACCTGCCCTCCTGTCTGCCTGGTGGTGGCCCCCCTTCCCTCTCTTGGTGATTCCGTGATTCCGGAAGCTTCTGTTGCGCTGATTTTTTATATATTTTTCCCGGAATTTTTGGAGCACTTTTAATGGCCGGAAAACCTGAAATACAAAAACAGCAGAAAACAGAAACTGGCAACTGGGTGCACTGAGTTAATAGGTTAGTCCAAATAGGTTCAAAAGTGTATGAAAGTTCAAGCAAAACATGGCAAAGTCACACAAAACATGCATGGAGCAAGCAGAAATTATAGATACGTTTGGTACGTATCAGCCGCCATCACTGTTTAGGGTCATCGTCGCTTTGGAAGCCGCAAGGACTGGATGTCAGTTTTTTTTTGCACAATCGACCTCTCAACATCTAGGTGGCCCTCCCCTTTGTCGCTCCCTACACGACGAGCACCTAGCCTCCCGTCGAGCGATCGGTCGGCCTAGAGCACTATAGGTGTTCGATGAATTGCCTACAAGGTAAAAATGCCTTTCTCACAATTGAGTATCTTGTGATGGAGATTTTAGTATTGTAGATGTGTTCAACTGATTCATGATCTTCATGGGGTTATTACACGTCCGCTAGGAATTTAACATGACCGAAGAGGATCTTGTGGTGATGCTGATGATTCACGTGTACAAGAGGTTGAAGAATGGTGGTTCCATTCTGGTTGTGAGTACTTGTGGAGTGATCGGCAAGAGGCTCACATAGATTCATGCACAACTATTTTGGTCCAAATCCAGTGTATCTGGAATGATACTTTCGACGTTGATTTAGGATGTCTACGAAGTTTTTCATTCGCATTGCCAACACTATAAAGTAACATGATCCCTCTTTTGAGCAGAGGAGGAATTGCACTGAAAGACTTGGACATAGCATTGAGCGGAAAGTGTTGTGCATGATGGCCTATGGTGTCCCGGTAGATATCATTGATGGTAATTTGGCAATGTAAGGGAGCACGTCAATATCTTACATCATTACAATCATTCAGTCCCATCTCCTCACCCTCTGCCTCATAATCCCCAACACCGAGATATGCACCACCCCCCACTCCATTATCATTCATGACTACTCTGGTAGGTTCCCCATCCGCCGCGGTCCCCGCTAATGGCAAGGACATTCACAGCTCCCCTACTTCTCATCCTTCTCCTTTGACCATTGATTGTGGTAGGCTCCGGGGATGCTAGAACAGGTGCTTCGGCACTACAGGAAAGTTTGGATGAAAGATTGGACATCTAATGCCTCGGGATACACTGGTCCTTCCTCTTTGGATCATCCCGAGCACGATGTTGGACAGTACAGGAAAGTCTGGCCCGCCAAACTTCTTTGGTTTTGACGTGCACGTGCCATGGAGGTTGCCGTAGCATCTTCCTCTGTCCCTTGGATGGTAAAGATAAGTAAATGGTGATGGTGCAAGGAAAGGCGATCTCAGCTTCATGAGCATCTAAACTGAAGTAATGGAAACACCTACCATCAGAGATCTATCTCACAGTCTCAACCTTTTTCCTCTCTATACCACCACATCGGTGACTGTTGTATCCTACCACCTGCTCCTCCTCCTCCTCTTCTTCTTCTTCTTCTTCTTCTTCTTCTTATTATTATTTTTATTATTATGATGATTACGATGATGATGTCAAGCATGGATCTCGAGTGTGGTGCGATGGTGAGTGCTCGGGGCGGTCGTACGACCTCGTTTTAGGTGTGGCGATGCCCCCCTTCGTCAATTAGACGATGATAATGGCCGGCGGCTAGATTCGGCCATTCAAGGCGACTTTTGTTCGAGGGGGAGTCGGTTGGGGGTTGCGCGGAGGCTTTGGGTGGCACCAGTGTGCTTGTTGTGCAAAAGGGGGCGTCCCGAATATAAGGCTCGACAAACGCGTCACTTATAGATTTTGAGGAGTTAAACATGATATGGATTATGCTAGGTTTGGTTCAACTCCTTAAATGGGATTTTTTTAGGAATTATGCGGTTTTAAGGGATCAACTAGAGATGCACTAAGATGATGAATTGGTGTACCAAAAGGCTGAGAGTATCATACCTGATGCCAACATGTTTTGTAACACCAGGTTGTGTATGGTTAAGTAGGGTAGACATGCAAAGGCAATGCTAGTACTCGAAGATATACTACTTTGTAGAATCTCATGGATGGATGACGACACGGTTTCCTGAGCCAAGAAGCTCCGTCGTGAGCTTGATATGAAGACACATGTTTTCATCGTTGTTTTGATGTTGGTTTTACCTTCACCGAAGAGATCATGGAGAAAGTAGCCTTATGATGAAAGAGTGAACGTCGTTCACGTCAAGGAGGCAGCCCCTATTCAAAAAAGCTAGACTAATTTAGGAACCAAATGGCTTGTTGATATGTTACTTTGTCTTTTTCGCATTTGCATGTGGTAAATATAATTTTTTGTGCATTTATATAGGAGGTGTTGTGGGTGTTACGATCGTGAATGAGAAATGTGATAGACTGAATGTAGTATAGGGTATAGTTTATGCAAAGTATTTGCTTAAGGGATGATGTGGTTTCAGTTGTGAATGAAGTTCTTCTTCACCCAAGATATGTTTATTTTGACTTACTAAGAGTGCAAAATTTCATGTAGATTATTCGCTTCCTTCAATCAGAACTATTAACACATTATTTTGCTAAAAAGAAAATCCAACAGAAAGTATAATGTAATACATATGCCAACTATATTTATTTGGTATGCATTGCGAAGTAACTGAAACATGTGGTGTTGAATTATTGGTAAGAGAGCGGGACGTACATATACTCAATAAGTATCACCAACAGCGCACAAAGACATCCAAATATTAGTTGGACTAGTGAATCCATGAGTATGATTACCAACAGCCTCCATACGACTACAATCAGGCTCGGTGTCTGAATGGCGCTAAATCCCAAAAGTGAAATTAGCCGTGATATTCGACCTACATTGTAGATTCAAACCATCAAGACTCGATTAGCGAGCTCCTATTGAGTATCTTCGTCTTTAAATTTAATTTCTGACCCTTCCTATTCCCAGATACCACTCTTGATACCAAAATATTCAACTTTGTGCTCGATGTTCACCCCCTTTCTCCCCCATTGTTCTTGTGCAACTTGATGAAGTATACTATTTATGCTTCATGTTTTGATTATTACTTATGCACCTTCCCTTACTTGAATACGACATGAGTTTGTGAGTGGTGTTTTATAGACACACAAATATTTGGACTTTAGTTTTAGTATTTTCTCGATGGTATCTTGTTGGTAGGTAGGCTATTGACTCGACTTCACTTCATAATATCTTCTTCTGTAGGTTTTTGTTCTTGGACGGTTTACTCTTATTCAACCTTTTAAAGATATTTTTTTGTGAAATGACTGTTCTAAATTTTTTGCACATCTATAATTTATGCTTGAGCTAACTACACGATATATCATAGATGTTGGTTTGATCTTCACCGAAGAGATCACGGAGAAACTAGGACTTATGATGAAAGAGTGAGCGTCGTTCACGTCAAAGAGGCAACCCCTATTCAAAAAAGCTAGGCTAATTCAGAGACCAAATGGTTTCCTGATCTATTACTTTGTCTTTTTTTACATTTGTGTGTGCTAAATAGAAGTTGATGTGCATTTATATAGGAGGTGTTGTGGATGTTGCGATCGTGAATGAGAAATGTGATAGACTGAATATAGTATAAGGTATGGTTTATGCAAAGTATTCGCTTACGGAATGATGTGGTTTCAGTTGTGAATGAAGTTCTTCGCCAGCCAAGATATGTTTAGTTTGACTTACTAAGAGTGCAAAATTTCATGTAGATTATTCTCTTCCTTCAACCACAACTATTAAAACATTCTTTTGCTAAAAAGAAAATTGAACACAAAGTATAACATAATACATATGCCAACTATATTTATTTGCTACGCACTGCTAAGTAATTGAAACATGTGGTGTTGAATTATTGATAAGAGAACGGGGCATATACTCAATAAGTATCAGCAACACTGCACAAAGACGTCCAAATATTAGTTGGACTAATGAAATCCATGAGTTTGATTACCAAAAGCCTCCATACGGCTACAATCTGACTCAGTGTCTGAAGGGCGCGAAATCCTGAAAGTGAATTCAGCCGTGATACTCGACCTACATAGTAGATTCAAACCCTCAAGACTCGATTAGAAAGCTCCTATTGATTATCTTCATCTTCAACTTTAATTTCCGACCCTTCTTATTCCCAGACAACCACTCTTGTTACCAAAACATTCAACTTTGTGCTCGAGACTCAACCCCTTTCTCCCCCATTGTTCTTGCGCAACTTGATGATGTGTGCTAGTTATGATTCATATTTTGATTATTACTTGTGCACCTTCACTTACTCGAAGACGCCATGAGTTTGTGAGTGGTGTTTTATAGACACACAATTATTTGGACTTTAGTTCTAGCAGTTTATCCATGGTATCTTGTTAGTACTATGTTGTTAGGTAGGCTATTGACTCGAGTTCACTTCATAATATCTCATTTCGTATGTAATTTTTGTTCTCGGCACGGTTCACTCTTAGTCAACCTTTTTGGGACAATTTTTTATGAAATGACTATTCTATTTTTTTACCCAACTATCATTTATGTTTAAGCTAACTACACGATAGATCATAGATATCACAAGCTAGGTGTTATGCAAAACCGGTCCCTCCATAAATAGTCTGGTTTGTGAATGCATATGGCATTTACCCAAGATATGTCCAATTCGACTTTCTCGGGATGTACGGATTAATCACTAGCTTGAATTGCAGAAATTCACCCTCAAAGCCAGAATTTTCACAACAAAAACAAATACCTTCTCTGTACCAAAATATAGATTGTTGTAGTTTTTTCGTGCAACTATTTTCAGCTTCCTCTATTTTGATACAGAGAAAATATTTTACTATACACTGTTCTAATCAATACACCGTCAAATTCATGAAAATACAAGTTCTTTCCGTCGTTTCCCACAAGCTGATGCCGAGCCACATCCATCCTAGAAAAGACCATCTGCCACTGCAAACACATGAGAACGAAAACTAAAATATAATTGCTTCACAAGTTTCAGGAAGAAAATGTTCAGAATGAACAAAAGTTCAGAGCAAAATGTTCAGAAGCTGAACCAGAGCAGGAAACCAGCATCCTCCTGGGAGGAAGAAAAGAAGCAGAGAGAGCCCATTGTTACCTGTAGAGGAGGCCGGGACCAGGACGAACTCCATCTCGCTGTTGCCGGGCGGGAGGTCGAGGACGACGGGGAACAGCCTCGGGCCGCTCCTACGGCAGACGACCAAGTCCTGCCGCCGCGTCTCCTCCTCCAGCCTGCGGCGCAGCGCCGCCAGGCTCTGCCCCCTGAACGGGAAGTACTTCCAGGTCCCCTCGTCAATGCCGTCCACGCCGCCGTCGTCCCTGGCGGTGTTGTAGAAGATCAGCCGCGGCGCCGTCATCCCCCGGGGCTCCCCCTCCACGCCCGACGTCTGCGGCTCCTGGATCGCAGCAAGTGAACGAGTAATTAAGTTAGTCATGTCCTGCGCAATGACGAACGAAATCGGCGAATCAAAGAAAGCTTCTTCCTCCCCGGGAAGAAATCTGGGGATAAATCGACCGTGGCGACTCAAGAAGATGCTTCTTTCTCGAAGGAATCGACAGATTTTGGGTACGATTGCGCAAGAACAGGAGGAAGAAGCTTCTGTTCGAGTACCTTGGCCTTGCCGGAGCGCGCCCTGGCGACAGCGCTGGACGCCATGTCCGACGACTCCGACGTGGCCGCGTCCAGGCGGGCGTCGCAGGGCCGAGGCGCCTCCGCGGCCGGGACGACCTCGACCACCCAGGAGCTCTCGGCCGGGTCGGCGTCCAGGTCGACGGTGACGGCGTTGTCCTGCGGCTTGGGCCCGAGCCTGGCGCGGAGGAGGCGGCCGTAGGGCCCGGCGAGCGCGAGGTGCTCGCCCTCGCGCAGCGGCGACCAGAGGAAGGCGTTGTCGTTGGGGCAGGAGGGCGAGCCCTGGACGACCCTGCAGCTGGCCCGGGTGCCGCGGCCGCAGCCGAGGACGTCGGCGGGGAGCTCGGTGGCGCCGAGGTAGAGCCCGTCCTGGCCCTGGAGGCGCACGTAGTCGTGGCCGGCGAGCTCCGTGGCCCAGACCGTGCCGCGGCAGTCGCGGCCGAAGCCGTGGGAGACGGCCTCGCCGTCGAGCGCGCAGAGGTACGTGCCCAGGTGGCTCCTGAGCCGCACGTACCACGCGTCCTTGAAGAACTCCATCGCCGCCGCGCGCGGCCGGGCCAGGGAAGGGGGTCAAGAATCAAGAACGGGGCGGCGTTTCTTGGCTTTGGGTGGACGGACCAAGGGGGAGACGGGGAAGAGGTTTCTCTTCTTTGGTTGGGCGGGAGGCGGAAATATGCAGCCTTCGATGGAAGGACAGAAGAAATTGAGGAATATATACAAGAAACAGATGAACAAAATGGGCAGAACAAATACGAAATTTACTGCGATAGAATAAATAATACTGCATCTTCGAACGACATATTATAAATTTGAAATAAAAGTTATTTGTGATGCATAGAGTTTAGCCGAAGCATCGTTGAGTAACACAAACACCCGTGTCACGGCTTTGTGTTTTTTTTTTTTGCGAAAAATCACGGCTCTGTGGTTAACGGCACAAACTGTCTGCTGAGCTCCGCGACGCGCATACACGTGTGCTTGATTTCTTCGTCGGTAACACCGTGGACGAGGTACCAACCGTGCTCCTCGGAATCGCCGTCGCCACTTCTTTCGCTCACCTCTCTGTTTACGCCACGGCTGGAACCTGCTCTTGCACTAGACGCCATGGAAGCCGTGGGAGACGGCCTCGCCGTCGAGCGCGCAGAGGTACGTGTCCAGGTGGCTCCTGAGCCGCACATACCACGCGTCCTTGAAGAACTCCATCGCCGCAGCGCGGCCGGGCCAGGGAAGGGGGTCAAGAATCAAGAACGGGGCGGCGTTTCTTGGTGGCTTTGGGTGGACGAAGGGGAAGAGGTTTCTTTGGGCGGGAGGCGGAAATATTGGTTGGGATTTCGTTGGTGTGCTTCGATGCAACCTTCGATGAAAGGATAGTACGAAATGAGGATTATATTTATATACAAGAAACAGATGAACAAAATGGGTTTCAATCGCAAGTGTGATTATCGAGCGGTTCCAAGAGCATCTCTACTGAATCCATGAGAAATTTCTAGGTTTACAAAGCGGTTAAGCTCTTTTTAGCATGATCCTAAATCATAAAAATATTATTCCAAACCGCAATCATCACCTTCACCTCACTTCGTCGGCAGTGTCGAACCCTCTTCTCCTCCCTCGTCACCAACAGCGGAATCAAGTTGTGTTGTCATCCCGATGCCCCACCGCCCTTTCCCACACCATCACCTCACTCAACGGCGCTGAACTCGGCCTTTTTGTCATTGATGAGTCTGCCATCTCATAGCTTTGCCCACCCACAGCCGAGTTCTGTTTTCATCTGAAATCTGACCGACCAACCTTGGAGACGTCATAGCAAGCTCAAACGCAAGCCATAGCATGCCGACCACCATCACTCCGAGCCCGTCCCCTCTTCCCACACAGGGGTGTATGATGAATTGACTCTATGGTATTTAAAAAAAATCAGTTTTTCATCAAAGAAACATTCCCAAATGGATCATTAAACTCTCATATGTTTAGATGAATAGATTGTGGAAGATGATCTTTGCGTCATCATTGGAGGGAAAAAAGGAATATGATGAATTCGAGTTGGCGATTGATGTCTTTGTTACGAAGGAGGATTTTAGGAGGACGAGACGTGGTTTGAAGTTTCCTTGAAGGTTGTTTCTTCGAGATTGGGTCTTGGGTCATGATGGCCTAGTGAAGAATTACTTTGCGTCGAATGTAGTCTACCTTCCTTACTATTTTCGACGTTGATTCCACATGCATCAAGATCTCTTTAACACCATTGCAAAAGTTCTGCAGAAACATGATCCGTGGTTCCTACAAGTGCAAGACCATTGTTGCAGATTACAATAATCATGTGAGCCTTTTGCTTATGGATGTCTGGATAATTCCATTGATGACCATATTCACATTGGGGAATATCTCATCCTAAAAGTGGATTAGCCAAACCATGATATTTAGCCTTCATGATATAGTCATACTCTCGAGACTCGATTAGTGAGCTCTTGTAGAGCATCTTCATGTGCAACTTTAATTTTTGACCCTTTCTATTCCCACACAATCACTCTTGATACCAAAACATTCATTTTTGTGCTTCAGACTCACCCCTTTCTTCCCCATTGTTTTTCTGTAATTTGATGATGTATGCTAGTTTTGTTTTGGTTACTACTTATGCACCTTCACAATAACTTGAAGACGCCATGTGTTCCTGAGTGTTGTTTTATAGAAGCGCGATTATTTGGACTTTACTGCTTGTCGTTTCTCAAAAATATCTTGTTAATATGCAGGTAGGTAGACTATTAACTCAACCCACTTTATAATATCTTTATCTACATGTAACTTTGGTTCTCGAAAATGACTCACTCTTATGAGAAACTTTTTCAAGCCCAAATTTTGTGAAGTTACATTCTAATATTTTTGCCCATCTACTATTTATGTTCGAGCGAACTACATGATAGACCATAAATACCATAAAGATAGGCGTTATGCGGGAGGTGGTCCAGGTCCTGGGCCAGTGTCGGTCGTCATCCCCCTCGGTGAGCTACCCCCTAAAAATGACATTTTTAAGACTGCTCCATTGATTCTTCCCCTGCTGGATAACATAACGTGTTTGTCCCCGCGTAGCCCCTTGTTGGCGTCTCGGGGGATCCCCATCGGCGCGCTGCTGGGAGGCGCGTAGGAGGCAAAGGATGGCACCGCGATGCAGATCGGAGGCGGCGGCGCAACCATACCCTGTGGCGGTGGCACACACCTACGAGCTTCACGACGGGCCCAATCTATGGGTCGGCCACGTTCTCATTTGAGCCGGCGCTGACTGATACATCTCAAACGTATCTTTATTTTTTGTTTATTTCATGCTTGTTTTGGGGACTTTGCTATATGTTTTGATGCAATTTCATATCCTTCTATAACATATTTGGGACTAATCTATTAACCTAGTACCCACTGCCACTTTTTGTATGTTATTGACTCTATGCTATTTTTTTCAAGAAAATCAGCTTTTCATCAAAGAAAGATCTCAAATGGATCATTAAACTCTCATATGTTTAGATGAAGAGATTATGGAAGATGATCTTTGCATTTAAACTGTTTAGACGATTCCATTTAAATTGTTTGTTTTCAACACTCTTTCATGTATCTTGCTTAATTTTGGTTATTCAGAAACCATATTTTTTCACTATAGTTCTCAATTCAACCATGTGCTAGGGTAAATGTTCAATATCATGCTTGATCGAGATGCAATCTATGTAAAATGTCATGAAATTATTCACATTGTAGTACATTGTTCTTTCGTCTTTCGGAAACCGTGCTTTAATGTTTTCTCCATGCCTCGTTCAATAAAGTATGTGCTATATCTTTTAACATGGTTATTCTTCATTGTAGTATATTTTTTCAGACTGGATATGCGACTGTTGAACTTTGCTATCATAACATTCTTTTAGAAGTAATCCACCCCCATAAAACAACAACAATAATAAATAAAAATTTAAATAAATATAAAACTTTGGGCTGCCTACTATGTTTTACAAAAAAATAATAAAAAATGAAATCACTTGTTGACAGACTGATTCTGTCCAAGCCAATTTAGAATTCGGTTGAAAGGTTACCCACCTTCATCTTATCACAAGGAAAAGCATGGACATAACTGTATGCTCTTAAGAAGACCAAGCCCTCTTAACAAGTTACACATATATATCTTCCTTTTTTGTGTGAAGGGCCTCTTATCAAATCATTCCTTCAATTAAATGGTTGATTTTGACTATCTATAATACTCTCTCTGATCCATGTTTGTTGTCGCAGAAACAAATGTATCTAGCATTGAAATATGTCTTGATACATCCATTTTAGCAACAACTAACGCAGATCGGAGGGAGTATATTTTTTCTACTCTTAGTTAGCCAAAGATCATATTTTGTCACCATACATCTGATTCCAATAGTTTATCTAGAGGGGAATACTAAGTAATTCGTTCTTACTGAGTTGCAAATTTGTAAATTCCTTCACATTGTCATTTTCAAATTCAGAGACCATACTTCAATTTTTCTCTAAATGTGGATCAAGATGGTTATTCTTCATCATAGTTTTTTTCCAAGACTCAGTATCTGGTTGTTGAGCTATGCCATCACAACTTATTTGGAAGCAATCCAATGCTAAATAATACTATGAAATGCAAAGATTTTTTTACTAGCAAACATAAAACTAAACAATTACTTCTCTATACTAATTTAAAAAACATAAGGTTCTATTTGAAACATCAATCTTCCATCCTCTACCAGTTTTCCATTTCTTTTTGTTTTCATCGAACCAATCTTCGATAACCCAATTAATCAGACCAATCTATGATATATCAATAAGATCACATTATATAACAAAATTCTCTTTAATGATAAAATTTGATACTGACCATTCATCTTTAATAACCCAATAAATAACAACAAATTTATGATCAATAAGTAAATAAATTCCATCGATTTCTCATCTTTGATAACCCAATAGAGCAGACCAATAATGAACACGTACCTATTTTGTCAGTTAAAAAAACATATATTTATAAAAAGATATAATTTTATTATTTCTATTTGTTTTGCATCAATGTTTATCTACATGATTCTTTGTGCACACAGCTGATAAAAAAATAAAACAGTTTTTATTACCAACAAACTTTGCAAACTTTGGGCCATATCAACTGGATATCATCGACGAACCAGCGGACAGATTCGGCCCAAAGCCACGTCGCCGGCGTCACACCGACTGAACAGTGACAGAATCTCCACTCACGCACAGCCCGCACCCCACAGCACCAACCACCACCGCTTGCCCCCCCTCCCACAAACCGCAATTTCAGACCATTCGAGGGGCCAATCCGAAAAAAGCCCCTCATCGGAGACGTCGCCGGGGGTCCTCCCGGATTAAAACCCTCCCCTCCTTCGACCAGGCCGCGACACTTGCCGTTCCCCCTCCCCACCCCCACCCCACCCCACCCCACCCCACCACTCCCCCCCTCCCACACTCGCTCTGACCCCCTCCACCATGGCGGTGAAGGGGAAGGGCAAGCAGATCGCCTCCGACGCGCCGGGCCCCTCCTCCTCCGGCGCCAAGCGGCGCGGCGGCGGCGCGGGCACATCGTCCTCCTCCGCCGCCAAGCGCCGCCGCGGCGTCCTCCAGTACGTCGACGACGCCGCCGGGGTCGACGACGAGTACGAGGAGGATGAGGACGAGGATGAAGAGGAGGAGGAGGAGGAGGGGCAGGAGGAAGACCTCGACGACGGTACGGGACCCACGGATCGGCTCGATTGGTTTGGTTCGGCTTGGGGGTTTAGGGTTCGGAGCAGGGTCGCACTGTAATGTGCCCCTTCGTTGGTGTCTCCGTTAGGCGTATGTCTCGATTGGGGTTTTCCTCTTCGGCTTTGGTGCGATTTTTGTTGGTTGGTTGGTTTTTTTGTTTGTTTCCCCACTCTTTAGCAGTAGGAACATTCAGACAAGCTCTCTGGGATCCCAACGAATACAAATCCACAAATTTTCATTTTTTTTATGTTGTTGTTATTGTGATGCACGTGCGAGTGCTTACCGGCATTATAGTTTTTTCTTTAATTTCTGTGGGAGGATGAGGATAGAGCTTGCAGGTTTCCAGGAAGTGATTGGGTGAGCGATAATTTTCTGCCATCTGTTTCAGGTTTATACTAGTAAGTGATTTGGGAGTAGTGAAAGCAAAGGTTGTTGTTAAGTTGATGTGTTTATCGGCCAAGTAGGACTGGAAGTTTGTTTTATTGATGCTTCTTTTGTTTGAACAAAAACCTGCTAGGAGAGATGACTTTGCAATGAATTGAATGGTACACAAGTAGGTTTGCTTTGTGTCTATACATGGCATGAGTTGTTGATCATTGCATTGGCCATCAGGGATAGAGCATGTCCTGTATTATCTGGCGCTGATGGTTTGCTTAATACAGCACCTTTTATTTTACAAATAATAACAAGTTAGCTTGCACCTCACAGGAAGTGGCTGGTACTAAGCAACTTGTTTTCTTATATGAAGCTTGTTGTGAGTAACTAAGTCAAACATGCTAGATGCCATTGGATCCTTTTCCTTTTACAATGATGATGATACACATTTAGGGACACATATCAACATTCTGCAGATTTGCAACTTTTTACAAGGACACACGGGGCGGAACTGTTAAATTCATGTTTGTGCACTTGCCCTTCTATAAGGGTGAAATTTTTTTTGCTCATAAAAAATTCAGTAACCAAGGAGTGAATAATATTTATAGTTAGTTCCATCTGCTGGCTTTTGTGGTGCATACTGATGACTATGTTTATAAGTTGTCACCTTTTAGTTGATTAGGTGCCTGGAGTTGCTGCCTTGCCTTACTCGCTGTGGTAAAGATAAAAACGGGAGAGTGGGACGATAAAATGGCGGAGGAAGATTAGAGGGACAGAGCGTAGGGAGGCGAAGGAAGAGAGTGAAAAAGAGGAGAGGAGGGATGGGGCATGAGGGAAGGGCCGGGGTGCAGCTAGGAGTAGGCGAAGGAAGAGAGTGAAAAAGAGGAGAGGAGGGATGGGGCATGAGGGAAGGGCGGGGGTGCAGCTAGGAGTAGACAACCAGAGGTCTGAGGGAGAGTGTCCGTGGCAGCTCTGGCTAGGTCACTTCCCTCATGGTCCTTTCATGCACCCTCTTGTCTCTTTCTCCTCTGCTGACTCCCTCTGGTAGGTCTGTTTGAGCTGTTCTTCGTTTCAGTGGAAAGTGTTTTGGATGCTACATAGGTGGCCGATGTGGCAAAACCTCTTCACAAACCTTCCCAATTTTTCTTATTTGTTTTCAAAAATAGGAGGAGTGATTGTAAAAACTGGTTTTTCTGTACAGGGTCCATCGATGGGTAGTAAAGTAGAACTTTCTTTTGAACAATCACCATGGAGTTGTATGTTCTTGTCCTTTCTAGTTCTAGGCACCAATGACCAGTTTACCTTCACCATCTGAACACATCATTGTTTTAACTTTCAGGGCAATGCAATCATTGCCTGATTATTCTTTTGCATTTTCTGCTGATGTCATCCTACTGATGAACACTGCAGGTTTCTTTACTGCGGGGAGGACAAAAGGTGCTGCTGTTAACAAAAGAGTTGAAAGGTCACACCCTCTTCCATTTCTTGGACATGTAAAGGAAGAGGAGCTGAGTGGTGATGAACTTGAGGAATTTATCAATCAACGTTACTCTAATCGTGTGAGATATGCTGGTTATGGCGGCTCTACTGAACAGTATGATGATGATGAGGAGTTTAGCATGGATGGTGTGAAAGATCCTATTATTTGGAGGGTCAAATGCATGGTTTGTGATCGCTAGATGCTTGAATTTACAATGTCTTTCTAGCATTTGATAGCTGGACGCTTATTTGTGTAGCCACATTTCAGGTTGGGCGGGAGCGCCAAATGGCTTTCTGCTTCATGCAAAAGTTTCTTGATCTGAAAAAGTTCGGTACGAAAGTTCCAATTATCTCAGCATTCTCACTTGATCATGTGAGAGGATTTGTTTTTGTTGAAGCTGAGAAGGCTTGTGATGTTACTGAGGTACGTACTTGGATCCTTCTATTAAAGAATGAACATATCCATGCTCCTAAGAACAATTTAAACAACATGAGATGATGTATATCCAGGTATCCAATACATTATGTGGTATTAGATAATATTGGTTAATACTTGACATCTGATTTGTTAAGGTTTAGAATTTCTTCTTTTCTCTGTGCATGTCAATACATTTTCCCTTCTACTTTTCACACATTCAGTTCCATTTTCTCTTCCATATAAATTATTAAAATTGGAAGTTCAGAATGGAGAAGACATTCTTTTTCATTGGTTATTCCAAAAACAAAATTGTCTTGACAGTCGATAAAGTTTTCTATCCCTCCAAGATTTGTCCATTTATATGCTGTATGGAAATTCTCGGTTTTAAAATGACCTACTGACCATATGGTCACTTCTTGCTACAGGCATGCAAAGGATTTTGCAATGTTTATGTAAACCGAACTAGTCCTGTCCCTGTAGCCGAAGTTCCTAGCTTGCTAGCAACTCGTGCAAAACTATTTGAAGTCTCTCCAGGTACATGGGTGCGCATGAAAAGTGGAAATTATAAAGGAGATCTAGCACAGGTATCATAATAGGGGCGTGGGTATCTATCCTCACATCTTCTCATATTCTTTCTTCATCAATCTCAATGCCCCTGTGTTCTTTTAGGTTGCTGGTGCAGATGATGGGAGGAAAAGAGTGCTGATAAAGCTTATACCAAGAGTAGATCTCCATGCTATTTCAAAAAAATTCGTAATGCTCTTACACTTTAGTCCACATTCTGTCTTTTCACTACGGCATTAAAAGCTCTGGATTTTTCTGTTGCTCCAGTTCAATTTGTGCCTGCTTATGTCATCTGATTTTATTGTTTTATAATACCTCATGTAGTCTCAAGCCTGTTTCATTGAACTCGCTGCCTGTCAAGCATGAAGTTATGCCTTATGTATTGGTGTCTACCATCGAAAACTCTTACCTCGCCATTTGCCAGCAGTGATGAACTATGTACTGCGTCTAAGTTTGTATCTATTGGGGGCTTTAGCATCAAGCTCTGACCTTTGTCCTAGAAACTTGATCGTCACATTGTTTTGTGCTACAGTCATAATTATGACACGTGGACCCCTTTGGTGTGTGTATTGCCTATTTGTATTCTATTTTAAGTTTGGTACCATGACCTGAATGACTAATTCTATTCATGTGCTTGTTAACAACTAGTATTTCTTTTCACTTCTCCCCTTTGCATCTTGTATGGCTAACAATGGTATTATCACCACTGGACTAATGTTATATGCATTTTACAGGGTGGTGCTATTTCCCTAAAAGATGCCGGAGTTCCTGCGCCACGACTAATCAGCTCACAGGAGCTAGAGTAAACGCTTCTGTCCAGTATTTTTTTGTCCAACACCCAGTAGACTTCTGCTACTATTTGTTTCTAATCAGGCTTTGACTTTGTTTCCATGATCTTGTTGATCCTATTAGGTATTTTGGACCTCATATCGAAAGAAGGCGTGATCGTCAGACCGGTGATGTTTTTGAAGTGCTTGATGGTTTGATGTTCAAAGATGGTTTCCTGTACAAGAGAGTTGCAATTAGTTCTTTGATTTACTGGAGTATACAACCAACGGATACTGAGATTCTGAAGTTCTCTTCTAGTCCAAGCATTAAAAATTCTGCTGATGACATGGATTGGGTCTCTGGCATCTATGGTCATAATAATAAGAAAAGAAATGTGCCCAGAGAACAGGATATGAATACACCAACATCTTCTAAAGGCAAAAGCTCCAAGGCATCTCTTAAAGGTTCCACTTCTACTGAAAATTATGATGATGATGGTGATGGCGAGGATGCTGGATTTAATCTCCATGATCTTGTACTTTTTGGGTGAGTATCCGTTTTCTGGTCTTTATTCACTAGTCACTGTCAACTACTCCCTCTGTCCCAAATTAGTTGAAGTTCTAGCTTTGTCCCAAGTCAAACTTCTTTAAGTTTGACCAAGTCTAGAGAATAATAATGAATCAACAGCTACAACACAAAATTACTTTCATCATAAAAATGTACTTTCGACTATATGTTTGATGTTGTATATATTAGCACATTTTCCTGTAGACTTGGTCAAATTTCTTACTTTGACTTGGAGCACAGCTAGAACATCAAATAATTTTGAAAAAAGGAGTAAGTACTTGCTACAGGATGCAATAATTATTTCTATTTCCTAATGAGCAGCCGAAAGGATTTTGGAGTGATTATTGCTGTTGAGAAGGATGGTTATAAGGTAGTATTCTTCTCATGCACATTTGAGTTCCACACTTTTGTGTCATCCCATTCTAAGAATGATTGGTTTTCTCTTAGATTTTAAAAGGTGGTCCCGAAGGATCTGCTGTGACAGTTAGAAAGCAAGATATTAAGAAAGCAATTGTGGACAAAATGTTTACAGCTGTTGACCATCAGAAGAAGTTAATATCCATGCATGACACTGTTAAAGTTCTTGAAGGACCAGTCCAGGTGAAATTTTAATTTCTATTCAATCAGGAGTCAGCTATTATCAAATCTTTCTTATTTTCTGAGAAGTATGTGGAACTATACATCCTTTTTTTCGTTTGATAGCATTCAGTTAAAATATTTTGTATATTTGGTGTATTCAATGTCTTTTGTCAAGTATCTGCTATTTGTTCCAACCTTGTGGTTTATAAGATGAATCTTTGTTCTATTAACACGCTCCAGCTGTAAATTGTGCTTTTGCAGTTCCTGTAATTATTTGATAAAACAATCCCTTCCGTCTGGTGCCCTTTTGATCTCTTTGATATTATCTTGCAGGGCAAGCAAGGAGTTGTTAAACACTTGTATATGGGAATACTTTTTATATATGATGAAGGGGAAAGTGAGAACAACGGATTTTTCTGTGCTCAGTGTGGGTCATGTGAAAATATCAAGAAAAAGAGGGACCTGGCAAACTCGGTACGTATGATGCACTACATCCACTTGTCAATGAATCTGAAATGTTCTTTTGGTCACTTCGGTTTTGATGTATCAGGAGGACAACCCAATTCCCATGTTCTCGGAGTCGGCTTTCACATCATCCGAGCAAAATGAACAACGGAACAGTAAGTGTTGCATGATTTATTTTGTATGTATTCTCATTTGAAGTTTGATGTTGGTCAACAGAAGTTAAGTTTTGTTCTGATTTCTTTGATCATACAGATGAAAGGCCTTACAGGGCACCCAGAGAGCAACTCTTCCAAGTCGGAGAGATGCTGCGTATTCGCAAGGGTCCTTTGAAGGGTTATCTCTGCCGTGTAGTTCGGATATTTAGAAATGATGTAACTGTTAAGCTAGATTCTCTACTGAAGATTGTTACAGGTTAGTTCGTAAGCATGCTTGGATTGGAGCCATTCTTTGGACATTGCCTTACTCTTCTGTATTATTTTGCAGTGCAAGCAGAGTTTCTCTCAGTCCCAGTTAAAAGGGGGTAAGCAGACAAATCATATTTCAAGCTTTTCTTGCCTATTGTCTATTTTCGCTTGGTTTAGTGCCTTGTGACTGCATGAATAACCATTGATGTATAATTTCATCTTCACATTTGCTTCTCGTTGTGTTATGTCACACCAGGGACAACTCGTCTAGTGCTCCATCTGGTAATTTTGGAACTCAGGACACACCATTCTCCGGTAAGTGTGTCTTCATATGCACACAAGTTATTTCTACTTGCTAGATTAGTCTCTATTACGTACAAGGGGAAAGTGTTACCGATCTTCTCCAAAACTACTTGCTGCTGACCTACTGCGTACAATGGGACCATCTGTTGAGTTTTTAAGATAAATTAAAAACTGAAGTAGAATTTTTTATAAGGTTGTAGAAAATCCTTATTTTTTGTTATCGTACTACCTCATTAGTTTGGTCCTGTAGTGCATTAGTTTTGTTACTTACATTAATTCTAAATTTATGTTCAGAAGCTACTAAAACCTCATGGGACAATGGATTTGCATCTCTTGGCAGGTTTGTTTCATATTTTTCAGTTCCTTGCTGATTTCTTTAAACAAGCCAAATTGGACTTTTAAGATTTTGTATTATGTGTGCTCGGTTTGTGGGGGGGGGGTGTGTGTGTAGTAGTTTAGAGTTATCCATCGATCAAAATGGTGTTCTGAGGTTGACTTGCTAACGAGTAGTTAACTGTTACCAACCATTAGAAATCAAAAGAACCAACTTCAGCTTACCTTTTCCATTGCTCTAGATGATCTACAGCTGTGATTCACTAAGGGTAGCAACATTAAACCTTTCATTGAACTTTGTTGTTTTTGTGTGATGCTATCATTTATATGCAATTATATTTTTCATGTATTTGTAAACATTAGTTTCAACTTTTTATCAACGAGGGGTCCTGTAGCTTAAATTTACAACTTTCTCTACTGCAGCAGCAGTAACTTTTTTTGTTCGAGAAAATGCCTACTGTTACTGAAGTTACTAAAGTTGTAAATGGCTAAATGCTGACTGAGAACTGTTGTAACCTTTAGTTTCATTTCGTTTTTATTTCTATGGCTTGCCCAGTTGTATGTTCTCTCTCTTCTTGCATTTATCATGTTATAATATTTCTCAATTTTCAAGGAACAGTCCATTGGTATACTTTCCGTATTCCGAAATATATGGTGTATCTCTGTCTCAGCAAGTTTATAGTGAAAAATATGAATACCTACAATACCAAATAAGTGCCATTACATGAAATATATTTCATGTTTATTTATATGGCAGATGTTGATATTTTTTTGATAAACCTAGTCAAACATGTTTGACTTTTTGGAACAGAGGGTGCATTAAATTCTGTCTTGTTGAGCTCATTCCACTTATAGAATCTGTTACCTATTATTTGCATCAACTCTAATTACCAGTCACATAATTGTTTTATTACCTGCTGCAGTGATTCTTGGCAACCTTTTTCAAGCTCTGCGTTACCAGCCCAGAACACAGGTAATATCTAGTTTTATTCCTTCCTAATTTGTAGCTTGGTTGGGAGCCCCCCTTTCTCGTATAACTTGGAGCTTCATTGATTTTTGTGTTGTTTGATCACAATGATAGTACACCATTAATCCATTGGAAATGCTTGCAAGAGTATCAGACATCTGATCAGCTATCCATTCTGTATTTTAAATAAGGCCTTGACTTGATGCAAGAAGTGGACCAATCAAGGGATAGGTTGGGCCCAATAGGAATGGTATGAGGCATCAGTTTAGTACTTTAGTTTGTGTGGGGGTCAACAGTGTACTTACAGGTAGGATGGAAAGGGGCATGTCCTCTTAAACAAATCACAAATTAACTTATTTGTACAAGAGGCTCATTTTGGTTAAAAGACTATTGCTTATTATGTTGTACTCTCTCCATTCGGAATTAACTGACGCAGAAATGGATGTATCTAATAGATGGGGTTGCCAAGTTATCCAACTTCTCTAAACCTTGGTCTGACTTGTTTTTATTGTGCCATTTTTAATATTGCACAGAGAATTTACATATGTTGCAGCTACACATCACATGTCTGTATTTGGATGTATTACAGACTTGTATTGCTTTCTTTGATAAATATTCCCTGAAAAATACAATAATTTATATAGTATGTCGCGACAATGTCTTGTGTCATCAAAATATAATAACTGGTATGAACATTTGTTGCAGTAGTTGTTCGTAAGCATTTATGATGTATAAACCTGCAATTCACGCCTTTGCACTTGGAGTTGGGGATATATTATGTGTAGTTGATACATGTATAAAGTAGTCATTTATACAATAATTGGCCACCATTTAAAGGCAAGTTCTTATTTGTGATGTTCTTAGACCCTCTAAAATAATCTTTGCACCTCTTATCTTCCGTCAACCACACTCCATCAGCTGTGTTGTCCACTAGGGTAGACTGGGTAGTGTTTATGCTTCTGTGTGTGCTGCATGTGTGACACCATGCTCTGCTCATATCAAGAGCTTGCTTGTCCCCTGATTCATCTGATAATAAGCCTACAAAGTAGTAATATCATTTATGGTAAACCAGTGAGCTAGTGGATAAAAACGGCATGTGGGATTTGCTTCCGAGGAAAGGAGAACTCGGGCTGTTATAGTAGATCTTTCACTAGTGCTGAATCACTGGTGTACTAGAGATTTGCTAGGATGATGATGATGTGTGTTGTTGTTGCGCCTGCGTTCATTTGTCGCTTGTTGGAATAGGGGATGGGGACAGAATGAAAAATCTATCAGCATTTGAACTACTAGCTATCTGGTACACTAGATTCCCTAGACATATGGTACAAGCTTTACAAATGGACGGCGTTGCCTTTTTCTACTAGGTTATTTAAGATCTGGATTCCTAGCAACCTATTTGTGTAGGATTTTGTGTCATGGTGCATAGTAAAGCATTAGAGGGATGCAAAGCTTGTACATTCATCTGTAGTATAATCTTGACTTTCAATTTCTAGGAAGTACTCCCTCCGTTTCTTTTTACTCCGCATATAAGATTTGGTCAAAGTCAAGCTTGATGTAGTTTGACCACTTTTATAGAAAAATCTATCAACATCAACAATATAAAACCAATATCATTAGAAGCATCATGATATTAGTTTTTATATGGTATAACTTTGATGTTGTGGATGTTGATACCTTTTAATATAAATTTGGTCAAACTTTATCAAATTTGACTTTGACCAAATCTTATATGCGAAGTAAAAAGAAACAGAGGGAGTAAGAAATATCATATTTCTCCAGCAGTGAAAAATCTTATGTGGTAAGTTTCCTCTATGTTGAGGTGTTTACAGTTTTGCTGATTCAGTAATTTCTACATGTTCAGGTGGAGACACAGATGCCGATCCCTGGTGTAAGAAACCAACTGCTGACAGTGATTCTGATCCATGGGGTAACAAAGCATCTGCAGCTGTTGACGTATGGAACAACATCACTACAGAAAAAGAGAGCTCCACCGACAATGGCTGGGATAAACAAGCCGGGGGTGGTGGATTGGATGCTGGTGGCAGCTCTTGGGGTGGAGGAGCAGTCAACATGGATAGTGAAAAGAGTGGCAATTGGGGTGATGCAGGCAAGCAGGTGGACATGGCTGCTGGTGGTGATACAGATCCTTGGGGCAGTAAGGTCAAAGAAGTAGCTACGGAAGAAGCAGATCCTTGGGGCAGTAAGGTCAAAGAAGTAGCTACGAAAGAAGCAGATCCTTGGGGCAGTAAGGTCAAAGAAGTAGCTACGGAAGAAGCAGATCCTTGGGGCAGTAAGGTCAAAGAAGTAGCTACGGAAGAAGCAGATCCTTGGGGCAATAAGGTCAAAGAAGTAGCTACGGAAGAAGCAGATCCTTGGGGCAGTAAGGTCAAAGAAGTACCTACGAAAGAAGCAGATCCTTGGGGCAGTAAGTCATCGGGGCCAACTGGTGGTGATGGTCAAGGATGGGGCCAATCTTTTGGCAAGTCGAACCAAGATAGAGAAAAAGGCGCAGTTCCGAAAGACGCAGACAATAGTGGGTCTTGGGACACCGCTAAATCTGATACTTTGCCTGTTGCTCAAGAGGATGCCTGGGGGAAGTCAAAAGACAGTAATAATGACCGAGCAGTTGAGTGGAACAAAGCTGGAACCTCTAGCCAAAATTGTGGCTCTGGAGGTTGGGATACTGTTGTTGTGGGCCAAGGACAAGATGAAGCATGGGGCGAACAAAAAGATTCAGGTGCTAAGTCTGAAGAAACAAATAATGGAAGTGGGAACTGGAACAAAGCTGGATCATCAGACCAAGTTGGTGGCAGTGATTGGGATAAACCAAAATTTTCTGGGGGTGCTGGTTCATCAAGCTGGAACAAGGGAGAGGCAGCTGATGGCGATAATCAGAATAGCACCTGGAGCAGGCCTGCTGGAAACTTTGAAGGTGGCCGTGGGTTCGGGCAAGGACGTGGGAGAGGCCGGGGTCGAGAATCTAGGGATTCTGGTGACAATAATAACCAAGAAAGCTGGAAGGGCTCATGGGGTAATGACAGTTCTGCAAAGCCCTCTTGGGGGTCTGATACGCAGGTAAGTAACGAAGGTGGCGATTCTGGTGGATACCGGGGGAGGGGAAGAGGAAGGGGCCAGTATGGAGGACGTGGGGGAGGAAGAGACAATGGTTGGAGAAATGGAGATCGAGGTAGTTCTGAGTTTGGAAGGGAAAGGAGCTGCAGTGATGCACCAAAATGGGGAAGCAGTCAGCCTTGGAGTGCCAATGAAGGCACTAAACCATGTGATGAAAACCAGACTCCTACTTGGAACTCCTCGGAGGATAAAAAACTGTCTGGAGGTGAGCAGCCCGTTTCAGAGTTTTAGCTTTATTGATGGTGGTCATGGTTGGTTAGGTGTACTTCTAAGTTCTGGATCCCATATCAATTTGCTACTCCCTCCATGTCTTAATCAAAAAACATCTTATATTAAGTTACAGAGGTAGTATTTTTTATCAAGGCCTTCCTAACTTCCGTACCTATTTTAATGTTGTGCTACTTTACTGATCTTCAACAGGAATACACTGCTAAATATTTCATGCTGCTTAGAATTGTGCCTCTTTTATTACTCTTTACATGTGCTGAGTATTGACAGTATAAAATCGTGGCACGAGTACTCAATATGCTGCAAGTTTCATACTTCTATACTCTTATGTAGGTGAACAAGATGATCCTTGGGGTAGCAAGATCGCTGCTAAAGGTGATGAAGATATAATTGGAATAACCATTTTGTATTGGGTTTGATGCTTCAAAGCTATAGTTATGTGCTGAATTCTGTATCTTGTAGGCCAAGAACAAACTGATGCTTGGTCAAGCAAGCTAACTTCGACTGCAGGCGCCGACAACAATGATGGCTGGAACACAAAGGCGAAAGAGTCTTCCTGTAACACTGGGGCAAAATGGGAGAACGCTGCATCAGGTAGTTCTGAAGCAAAGTTATTCTTTTTGCTTGATAGTTGAAGTATGTACAACAAGCTTATCTTTTGTGCTCATGTTTAGGTGAAGAACAACAAGGTATTCCGTGGTCAAGCAAGATTAGTTATACTACTAAAGTTGCTTAGGGGACTAATTAAATTGATTGTATTAGATACTTGCTTCATTTGGGATAAATTTTGATTATATTTTTCCTTGTCTTGGTAGGCAAAGAACAAGAAACTGATCCCTGGGCAAGCAAGGTGTCTTCTGTTGCAGCAGAGGAAAAGGCTGACCCCTGGAATACTAAAGGGGGCAATGGCAATGATGGGGGTTGGAACAGTGCTGGCTCGTCTTCCTGGAGCAAACCAAGTTCCTCGAGTGGAGATCAAGAACCTGCTTGGAACAAGCCAAAGTATGGTGATGATAATGCTGGATATGGAGGGGGTGGATTTGTACGTGGGAATCGTGGCAGAGGTAGGGGAAGGTTTGGGGACAGTGGATCTTCATGGAATGGAGGAAGCAACACAAATGATGAATCAGGTGGAGAAAGGTCTGATGGTGGCAGAGGAAGGGGTAGAGGACGCTTTGGTCGAGGTGATCGCAATCAAGGTAACAATTTTGGGTCAGGAGATGGGGATGGTGGCAGTTGGGGCTCTGGCAGGGGAAACAGAGGAGGACGTGGTGGTGGTTACCGGAACTATGGAAATGACAACAATGAGGGAAGGGCCTCCAGTCAAGATCGAGGTGGTGGTGGCTGGTCTCACTCTTCTGCTTGGAATGCTGATAAAAAGGGAAGCGCTGCCGCTGAAGAAGATCAAGGTTTCTCAAAAGGCAAGTCCAGCTGGGGGAGTGGCAAAAATGATAGCTGGGGAGCTCCAAAACCATTTGGCGGAGATGATCAGGCAGGAAAGAAGGACGGAAACAACACCTGGAGTCAAAACAAGCCATCTTCTGGCGATGGATCCTCTATCCTGGATCAGTGGGCTCCTGCTGGCGGCACTACATCTGGGGGAGGAGCTTCTGGCAATGGATCCTCTATCCTGGGTCAGTGGGGTGCACCTGCTGGCGACACTATGGTTGGTACTGGAGGATCTGTAGGTGGAGGAGGATCATGGGGAAAGAGCAATGAAGATAGTTGGAATTCACCAAAAGGCACCGAAGGCTCAGGTATGATCACTGTGCAAACAGAGTGAACGACTCAGTTGTGTTTAAACTTCAGTGCTTTTAGCACTTGCTTTTTTTGGGCCTGCGTATGTCTGTTCAAATGCCCTTGTGTATTGCCATTTCTTGTGCTAATTTTACAATGCAATTCGAAGAACTAAATCTTTCTCCCATGCCAGGTGGTTCCAAGAAGGAAGGATCTTGGGACAAGGCCGAAGGGAGTGGGAGCCAAGGTGGCGGCAGCAGCAGTTCGTGGGACAAGGCAGGCGGTGATGGATGGGACAGCAACAAGGGCGGGGATACCAGCAATGGTGGTGGTAGCGGGTGGTAAGCTTGTTCCAGAATCAGCTGTGCCTGGTTTTGGCTTGTACATAAGGGGTTAGCGCGATGCATATCTACGCACTCTAGCACCCCGTGCTGGTTGGTTCCGTTCGCCAAGCTACCTGAACCTTAGAAGAACATGGCCTAGCTGGGCAAAACGTCCCCTGATGCTGACAGTAATATACTAGAAATGCCAGCAAAACGTTTCGTGGTACCTGCAGTGAACTGAAAGTACCTTAAATCCTATCTTCTCTGAGATTTCCATGTGGTTTTTGCCTTATTGCTATGTGATGGCGATTTCCTGGGTTTTGATGCAAGTGCATATATGTTGGTAGTTACTCCCTCCGTCCCAGAGTGTAAAAGATTGTTTGTAAGCTTGCAAAACGATCTTACTTTATGGGACTGAGGTAGTAGCTGATCAGAACTATTATTCGGGTATTGATCATTTCCATTTGCTTGTATCTGTGAATGAGCAATGGGCCTTTTTCTGGTTACTTTGTGCTTTTAAAAACAGAATCATGTGATAAACACATTTAAAAAATGTGAAAAATGCATTTCATAAATTAGAACCCTGGTTTTTTTTCTGCATGTACATTTTTTTGAGGGGGTAAAGGATAACTTTATTCATGTACATTCGTTATTTGTGTAGTTTTTTTTCTGCATGTACATGCTTGTTACTAAGCTGGAAGATTTCGTGAAGCCGCATTATCATTTTTTTGGGCTGTATTTGTCATTTTGTGTAGCTTACAAGTGAATTTTTTTGTCGAATTTTGTTGTTGTGTAGAGGACATGTATGTACATGTGTTAGTATTTAATTTGTTGGATAATTATAAATATGATATAAAAAATTTGGGCTACAGGCTCGCAGTGCAGGAAATATTGAAAGATGAGTTACCCTGGTTAACTTTGTAGAGCATTAAATCCAATCCAACATAGTTTAGTTAGGCATGCTTATGAATTGAGCTCTGTTTTATTTTGGGATGGAGCTCTTGTTAGGGATGTAACCATTTGAGATCAAATGAATAAAGTGAACCGCGAGGTATTACTGGTAAAATCCCATCCAAGATGTTATTGATTCAAAATTCCATTGCTATTTACAAAATGGGTAAATATAGTAGTACTTGAATTTTTTCTGCAATTCAGATCTGAAACTAGATTGTGAGAAATGTGTTGTACTTTGTCCAAGTCGGGCTCAAACAGTTCCCAGCAACGGGACTCGTGTACTTTTATGACTTTCTTTCTTGAATTGTGTACATTGGATTTGGTACTGTGCAAATTGAAAAACAGTCTCGAAGATGAAAAACTGTTTACAAATGCGATGGAGCAAAGACTTGAAAACTTCAAGCTGAAGAATTCTTAGCGTTCAGTTGGTTGTTCGCACTGCTCGTACTGGAGATTGGAGACCTGAGAGCGGACGTCCTGACCATGTCGGTATCTAATATGCGCTATCTAGCATATGCGCTATCTAGCCGAAGCTAACGGGGATCTGCCCCGTATTGTGCAGGAAATGACTGGGCAACGTGGAAACATGCCAAATACACTGAGACACAAATCGCGGGTGGGTAGTGGCACCGCAGTTTCTATGGGCCACATTCCTCAAAAAAAAGTTTCTATGGCCACGTCGTGGGCCATGCATAATTATTATGGCACGTTTCACCGGGCTTGTCCTTGTTTTTATCCCGTGCGGCTTAGTGTTTGGGATTCGTTTTCGTGTTCACACGTCCGTCATTGACTATGCGGGGGGTGCGTGTGTGGGATCGCGTGTGTGTGGGTCTGTACGTCACCTTCTGGCTGGTAGGCTGAGGTGTTTCCATTTTATTTCGAATGGTGCAGTCGTACACAAACTAAACTTGCACGGACACAACTAAACACATATTTTACATCCATCGAAACGCACAAATGATTCTAACAGGACTTTCGCTAGTTGAACCTGACTTCAATGTCTCTTTGACACACAGTGTCAGTACGCATTTCGGTACACGAAAGTCTTCGATGGGGACAGCCTGTGGCCCATGTCTCTCTGACACACAACGTCAATACCCAATATGCATTTTGGAAATGTTTGTACTCTGTCCGTACAGGGTGCTCGCAGTATGAATACTTCGGTTTGGTCCTCTGTGCCACGGATTGCAAGGGCATGCTATCGGTTGATATGTATGTTCAGGTATCGCCCTGTCCAGCGGGTGATTTCTCCACCTATCCATTTTGGTGGCTGTCTGGAGTTGCTATCACACGACTTGGTGGAAAGACATCATAGCCACCATGCATATCGTCGAAATTTCAGCAACACCAATCTGATTTGGTGGGAAGACTCAGTTTGTACCACTCGAATTCTTGATGCATCCTATTCCGTAATGATCTCGTTGGGCGCTACTTCTGTTCTACCACCTGACCAATCGTGTATATCCTTTTTCATTGGTATCGATCCTCTCAACTAAAGGTGTCTTTTGAGCATGGAAGCGTGCTTGGACTGGGTGTAGATAGATGGAGAGACACGGATTCTATAGTGCCTCACTAGCCACATGTATTGTCATTTATGTTATGAGTACAAACATCATTTAATAATGCACGTTGAGAACACCGGCTTAATAAATACGGTAGGCCAGAATCCAAAACAAAAAAGGTAAATTTACATATAAAATATGTTGAATAACTAGCAATTGGAAAACAATGGCATTTAAACTATGTATGGACGTTTGTAGGCACGTGTATATATATACCAAGTCACCTCATGCGCCTATTGCTCGACGTGCCTATAGCTGGCAAACAACTTAAATTGATCTTGTACTATATATTGTATTAAGTCTAGGCAATGGAAGCTTGTCCCTCGACACATCGCTTCAAGTCGGAGAAGAAGAGGGGTTGTGGGATCTCTTGGAATGAGATGCATCGAGGATTTCACTTAAAGTTAGTTATGTAAGAGAGTTCCACATTGTCCCAAAGTCAGTTGTTCCTGATTCTAACGTGTAGTACACAAGGGCTGACGCTATGCATATATCTAAGAGATCTGGCACCCTGAGTTGGTTAATCTGTTTGCCATGCTACCTTAATCTTTCCCACTTGTTTGGCTACAGTGAAAAACGGGAATTTAAGTTTACATGTGAAAGTTTAGCACTTCCTCCATTAATTGTATTGAAATGAATGTATCGTAGGTACATCTATTTTAGCGGTAGTAAATATGTATCGGAGGGAGTAGGCGATTATTCATAGGAAATTGTTTTTTTAGTTCTAATCACATGTTTAATACTCAAAAGCAAAACAAGATGCTGGGATGAAGAAGATATAATCGTCTGGCTTGCGATTATCAGGCAGGAAAGAAGGGAGAATTTGCCTTGTTGCTATGTGATAGCTGGGTTTGGATGCAAGTGCAAATATGTTCGCAGTTAGCTGATCTGAACTCTTATTTGGGTGGTTGATCATTTCTGTTCGCTTGTATTTGTGACTCACAACTCTGCTGTTAGTCAAGGAATGGGCTTTTTCCTCGTTACTTTGCGGTTTTAAAAGAGATTCATGTGAAAAATACATTTCAAAAATTAAATCCTGCTTTTGTTTTCTGCATGTACATGCTCGTTACTAAGCTGGAAGAGTGACATCAGAAAATGGTTTGCACTTTATTGAAGTCGGGCTTAAATAATTCCCAATAAAATGCACTCTTTGGTTGTGTGTGTCTGTTCATTTTTATGAGACTTGTACTCTGGACCTTCAATTTTTAAACTGCGTACGCTGGATTAGGTGGCATGCAAATAGGGAAAACAATCTAGAAGATGAAAAAACTGTTTACAAAGGCGGCGGAGCAAAGACTTCAAAATTCCAAGCTGACGCACTGAACCATGTGGCAAAATCACTTACAGAACGTTGAGCACCAAGATTGCTGTTCGCACTACACTTGGAGGAGATTGGTGACCTATCCATTTTGGTGGCTAGCTGGGGTTGCTATGCTGCCGACACTACCATCGTGCATATTGTTGAATTCTCTAAAACTATTGCAACAACACCAAGATACTTGGTGGAATGTCACTTTTGAGTCAATAAACGAGTAAGAGAGATGGGTATGTAGGTGCCGCACACCGAGGTTTCATGGATTACTGCACCACTCAAATTCTTGATGCATCCTATTCCCTAATGATCTTATCGGCCGAGTAGATCCTTTTCCATTGGTATCCTAGTAAAGTTGTCTTTTGAGCCATTGAGCATGGCAACATGCTTGGACTGGATGTGGATGGATGGAGGGACACCGATATTACTAGTGCCTCGACAGCCACATGTATTGTCATTTAAATCATGAAGTACAACCATCATTTAATAAAAATAACTGCAACCGTGATGACATGAATTGATAATGCATGTTAAACACGGCAAGCTAGAATCCAAAACAAGGGAAAATGTAAAATTTACATATAAAATATGTTCAATAACTAGCAATTGGAAGACAATGGCATGAGGCGATGTTTAAACTATGTATCAACGTTGTAGGCATGTATATATATATATATATATACCAAGTCACCTCATACGCCTACTGCTCTATGCTTGTTTACAAATATCCACTTCCCTCCGTATCGAAATATAGGTAGTTAAAAGTAGCTATCAACTTTAAGATTGATCTAGTTGTATCCTATTAAATGTAGGCAATGGAAGTCTGTCCCTTGGCATGCTGCTTCTAGTTGGAGAAGCAGTCCATTAGGGATCTCTTGGAAATGAGATGCATCGAAGATTTTCATTTAGGCCTCCTTTGGTTCATAGGATAATAATATGATAGGAATAGGAAAACCATAGGAAGTGAGATGGCATGCATCTCATTTCCTATAAAGAGAGGGATGTCATTTGACTCATAGGATAGGAAATTTTTCATTGAGTCTAGGCTAATATTTTTTTCCTTTGAAATGAAAAAGATTGGTTCCTATCCTTCATAGGAATAGGAATCCATTCCGACAAAGCAAATGCTTCCAAAGGAATTTTTCCTACAAAATTCCTATCCTCTAGAATTCCTATAATCCAAAAGAAGCCTTAAAGTTGTCTGATTTTGACGTGTAAGGGTTGGCACTATGCATATCCGAGCACTCTGGCAGCCTGTGTTGGTTTGTTTTGTTTGCCACGCTCCTTAGTCTTTACAACTGTTTGGCTATAGTGAGAAAAGAGAATGTGGGTTTATATGTGAGAGTTTACTAGGAGATTATGCATGGGAAAATGATTTTTAGTTCCAATCCCATTAATAAGAGCAACTCCAGCAGACCCGTTAAAAGCCGCGGACTCCTATAATAACCGTTAGTTTAAGGTTCCACACGGAAAAATGTGCCGGAACAGATACCGTAAACACGGCGGATCCTTAATTTATTTAAGGGGCACAGCAAATTGACCCCCTCGAACCATAGAAACAAGGGTCCGCGGCACGATCCGAGCGTGCCTTGTATCCACCGAAAACGGTTGGCGTGAGGGACATTTCAGCCCGTGTGCACACTCTGCCCCTTTCCCCTCTCGGTTTCTACCAGCGTCGTCGCCGTGCCACCATCGATTCCGGCAGTTTTTGGCCGCGCAAGCCGGAAGGGAGTCGCCGCACCCCGGATCCGCCGCTTGTCGAGGTCGCCGCGCCCCAGAGTTGCTGCCACGACAGCGCCACCCGCACCGGATTCACCGCACCTCGTATCCGCCGCCGCCGAATCACCAAGTTCCCGTTCCGCCGGTTAGTACTTCCTTCCTCGCGCGCTTCGTCCTTGTTTGCCACTCCCGGATCATGTGGTGCCTACCTTCATACCTTTTTTGTGCCTTGTAGATGGATTTGAGCCCGTGCGCGAAATATTTGATTGAGGATTCATCCTCATTTGACAACTCGAACGTCGAGACGATCCTCGAAAGACATCGGCAACAAATGGTGGTGGTAGTTCCCGTGGTGAAGGAACTAGAAGAAAGGAAGAAGAAGAAACGACGCGGATACACGGTCATCCGCCTATGCACCCCTCGCAACCGCATCCTCGGGAAAGAGATGTTGATGCAAGATTATTTTTCAGAAGCACGTATCCGCCGCACCTCGTCCGATGAAGGTACCGTATGCGTCGATCTCTTTTCGTAAAGATTGTATAAGCATGTGAGGCCAATTCTCGATATTTTACCCGCCGAAGAAATGCCATCGGTTTTCTTGGATCTTTGGCATCCCAAAATAGATCCGTAGCAATGAGAGGGATCACATATGGTGTTCTAGAAGATTATACCGATGAGTATCTTCGTCGCACTGGCGAAGATACTATAATGGGGTCGGTGCGCAGGTTTGTCAAAGTGATGATCCGTGTCTTTGGTTCCATTTATCTTCGAGCACCGAATGAAGAAGACACGGTGAGGTTGATTGTGACAAATGAGAGGTGAGGTTGCTTGAATTTATTTTGCAATACAAATCTGAAACTAGATTGCGAGAAAATGTGTTGTACTTTGTCCAAGTCGGGCTCAAATAGCTTCCAGCAACAGGACTCGTGTACTTTATGACTTTCTTTGTTGAATAGTGTACGCTGGATTTGGTAATGTGCAAATTGGAAAACAGTCTCGAAGAAGAAAAACTGTTTACTAATGTGATGCAGACAAGACTTGAAAATTTTAAGCTGAAGAATTCTGAGCGTTCAATTAGTGGTTCACACTGCACGTACATGAGATTGGAGACCTATCCATTTTGGTGGCTGTCTGGAGTTGCTATGCTGATGACACGACTTTGGTGGAAAGACATAACAACCACCGTGCATAAAGTCGATTTCTCCCAATCGGACTTCATTGAAAGAAACATTTTGTGCCACTCAAATTCTTGATGCATCCTATTCCCCAATGATCTTGTTGGACGCTAGTTCTGTTCTACCACTAGACAATCGAGTAGATCCTTTTTTATTGGGAATCCCTCAACTAAAGGCGTCTTTTGAACATGGAGGCGTGCTTGGACTGGGTGTAGATGGATTGAGAGACACAGATTTTATAGTGCCTCGGTAGCAACATGTACGTTATTTATGTCATGAGTACAACCATCATTTAATAAGAATAACTGCAACCGTGATGACATGAGATCGATAATGCACGTTGAGAACATCGGCTTAGTAAATACGGTAGGCCAGAATCCAAAACAAAAAAGAGAGTAAAATTTACATATAAAATATGTTGAATAACTAGCAATTGGAAAACAATGGCACGATGCGATGTGGACGTTTGTAGAGACACACACACACACACACACACACACACACACACACATATATATATATATATATATATATATATATATATACCGAGTCACCTCATGCGCCTATTGCTCAACGCGCCTATAGCTGGCAAACAACTTAAGATTGATCTTGTACTATATATTGTAGTATTAAGTCTAGGCAATGAAAGCTTGTCCCTCGACACATTGCTCCTAGTCGGAGAAGAAGAGGGGTCACGGGATCTCTTGGAAATGAGATGCATCGAGGATGTTACTTAAAGTTAGTTACGTAAGAGATTTCCGCATTGTCCCAAAGTCAGTTGTGCGTGATTCTAACGTGTAGTACACAAGGCCTGCCGCTATGCACATCTGAGAGCTCTGGCACCCTGAGTTGGTTAATCTATTTACCATGCTACCTTAATCTTTCCGACTTGTTTGGCTACAGTGAAAAAAGAGAATTTGAGTTTACATGTGAAAGTTTATCACTTCCTTCGTTCCATATTAATTGTTACTAAAATGGATGTATGGAACGGAGGGAGTAGGAGATTATTCATGGAAATTTGATTTTTAGTTCCAATCACAGGTTTAATACGCGGTAGGAATTAATAAAGGAGATATGACAGGAAGTAACATCCCAAGTGAATTAACAGAGAAATGAAAGGGAAGAGATACATGAGAATTTTCCTCCTCAACTTTGCTATCCCTCGACCAAACAATGAATTATATGTCTTATCCCCTTAAATTTCCATTCCTTACCACTGATTCCCTTCAACCAGATATGCCGCTAGAACATAGCTTCCCTGGGAAAATCCTTCTTTTGTTTTCTGCATCTTAAAATCCTACTTTTGTTTTCTGCATGTACATGCTCCTAACTAAGCTGGAAGATTTCATGAAGCCACATTATTATTTTTTGGGATGTATTTGTCTTTTTTGTGTAGTTAACAAATGGAAATATTTTCTTGTCGAAGTTTTGTGTGTTATGTATAGGACATTTATGTACATGTGTTATCATTAAAAAAAATTGGACTCCAGGCTTGCAATGCAGGAAACGTTAAAGTCTTAAAGATGAGATACCTTGGTTACTATAAAATACTCCCTCGTCCCAAAAAGCTTGTCACGGTTTTAGTTCAAATTTGAAGTAAAACCATGACAAGCTTTTTGGGACGGAGGAAGTACGTATTTGTAGAGCACTAATTCCAATCCAACATAGATTAGCTAGACATGCTTATGAATCGAACTCGTCTATCTTGGGATGGTGATCCCCCTAGCTCTCATGTCCGTTATGTAACCATTTTAGATCAAATGAATAAAGCTTGCGCAAGGCATTCTCAGTAAAATCTAATTCAATATGATTATTTCTTATAAAAATATATCTTTATTTCTTTTAAAATCCCATTGCTATTTACAAAACGAGCAAATCTTTATTGCTTGAATTTATTCTGCAATACAAATATGGAACTAGGTTGCGAGAGTGACATCAGAAAATGGTTTGCACTTATTGTAGTCAGGATTAATTAATTCCCAATAAAATGCACTCTTTGGTTGTGTCTGTTCATTTTTATGAGACTAGTACTTTGAACCTTCAATTTTTAAACTGCGTACGCTGGATTTCGTAGCGTGCAAATAGGAAAAAACAATCTAATTTATATGGCATTGACACAAATTGGTATGCAAACACTGGCGCTACCGATCATATCATCGGAGAACTCGACAAGCTCACCATGAAGGTGAAATACAATGGTCGTGAGCAAATCCACAATGCAAACGAAGATGAAAAATATTTACAAAGGCGGCGGAGCAAGGACTTCAAAACCGCAAGCTGGCAAGGTGAACCATATGGCAAAGTCACTTACAGAACGTTGAGCACCAAGATTGCTGTTCACACTAGACGTAGAGGAGATCCGTGACCTATCCATTTTGGTGGCTAGCTGGTGTTGCTATGCTGCCGACACGACCATCATGCATATTGTTGAATTCTCTAAAACTATTGGAACAACACCAAGATACTTGGTGGAAAGTCAATTTTTGGTCAATAGACGAGTAAGAGAGATGGGTATGTAGGTATCGCACACCGAGGTTTCATGGATTGCTGTACCACTCAAATTCTTGATGCATCCTATTCCCTAATGATTTTGTCGGCGAAGTGGATCCTTTTCCATTGGGCATGACAGCGTGCTTGGACTGGGTGTAGATGGATGGAGGGACACCCATATTAGTAGTGCCTCAGCCAAGTGGATCATGAAGTACAACAATCATTTAATAAGAATAACTGCAACCATGATGACATGAGATTGATAATGCAAGTTAAGAGCATCATGACTTAATAAACACGCCAAGCCAGAGTCCAAAACGAGGAAAAATGTAAAATTTACATATAAAATATGTTGAATAACTAGCAATTGGAAAACAATGGCATGAGGCGATGTTCAAACTATGTATCAACGTTGTAGGCATGTATATAGTACATACCAAGTCACCTCATACGCCTACCGCTCTACGCTTGTTTATAAATATCCACTTTCCTCAGTATGAAATATAAGTAGTTAAAGTACAATACTCCAGCTATCAATATTTCGATAGGGAGGGAGTAGCTATCAACTTAAGATGATCTAGTAGTATTCTATTAAATGTAGACAATGGAAGTCTGCCCCTTGGCATGTTGCTTCTAGTCGGAGAAGCAGTCCGTCAGGGATCTCTTGGCACTCTGCCCCTTTCCCCTCCCGGTTGCTACCTGCACCGCCGCCGCGCCGTCCTCGATTCCGGCAGTTTTTGGCCGCGCCCAGCCGGAAGGGAGTCGCCGCACCTCGGATCCGCCGCTTGCCGAGGTCGCCGCACCCCGGAGTTGCTGCCACGGAAGCGCCACCCGCACCGGATCCACCGCCGCCGAATCGCCAAGCTCCCCTTCCGTCCGTGAGTACTTGGTTCCTCGTGCGCTTTGTCCTTGTTCGCCGCTCCCGGATCCTGCGGTGCCTACCTTCATACATTTTTTTGTGCCTTGTAGATGGATTTGAGCCTGTGCGCGAATTTTTTTATCGACGATTCATCCTCATTCGACGACGCGAATGTGGAGACGATCCTCGAAAGATACCGGCAACAAATGGTGTTCGTAGTTCTCGCGGTGAAGGAACTACAAGAGAGGGAGAAGAAGAAACGACGCGGATACATGGTCAGCCGCCTATGCATCCCTCGCAAGCGCATCCTCGGGAACGAGATGTTGATGCAAGATTATTTTTCGGAAGCACCTACATATCCGCCACACCTCTTCCGATGAAGGTACTATATGCGTCGATCTCTCTTCGTATAGATTGTATAAGCATGTGAGGCCAATTCTTGATATTTTACCATCCAAAGAAATGCCACCGACTGCTTGGATTTTTGGCATACCAAAATATCTCCGCAGAAATGAGAGTGGTTGCATATGGTGTTCTGGAAGATTATACCGATATGTATCTTCGCATTGGCGAAGATACTACAATGGAGTCGGTGTGTAGGTTTGCCAAAGTGATGATCCATGTCTTCGGCCCCGTTTATCTTCGAGCACCGAATGAAGAATACACAGTGAGGTTGATGGCGACAAATGAGAGGCGAGGTTGGCCGGGCATGCTAAGAAGTATTGTCTGTATGCATTGGACTTGGAAAAATTGTCCGAAGACATGGCATGGGCAATATTGTGGCAAGGGTGGTGATGCAACCATTGTGCTTGAGGCTGTTGCATCCGAGAATTTGTGGATTTGACATGGCTTTTTTGGTTTGCAGGGAACCCTCAATGACATCAATGTATGGCAGAGGTCTCATTTGTTTGCTAGCTAGGCTTGCTAGTGGTGATGCTCCTTCTTGCAACTACACGGTGAATTGGCATGCCTACACAAAAGGGTACTATCTTGCCGATGGTATTTATCGTGCTTGGTCTACATTTGGGAAGACTCGCAAATCCCATCAAAGAAATCTCTATTTTCCAAGTAACAAGAGGGGTGTCGAAAGGATATTGAAAGAGCCTTCGGTGTTTTGCAAGCTAGGTTTACTATTGTTTGTGATCCTGCTCGGTTTTGGGACAAGAAAACTCTCCACAACATAATGACATGTTGTGTGATTCTACGCGACATGGTCATTAAAGATGAGAGGGACTTGGATTTAAGGCTCTTCCACGATAATGTGGGTACCCGTGTGAAGCCAGCTAGAAACCCTGATTGTATTCAATCATTTCTTTAGACATACCGAGAGATTGAAGACTCCAACACCCACACACACTTCAGCAGGATCTCGTTGAGCACATTTGGTCGAGGCATGGCAGTAGAATCTCCCATTTCCATTTCATTTTATTACATTTATTTGTGATTTGTACTATTGTTTTAGAACAATTCTTGTATTGTATTATTTATTTTGAATCGGATCATTGTTGTAATAATTTGGATGATGTTTGTACTATATATTTTAGCAATATTTTAGTTCATTTTTTATTACATAGCACAATGTATCAAAATGATAAAAACCGCACGGATATTCTATTTTAAGGTTTCGGTTTATGGGCTCTGTTCTGCAGCAGCCAATTTTGGCCCTTATATCGCGCTTTTCTCGACCTTTATATCGGTTTTAAGGGTCCGCGGAATAAAGGGTCTACTAAAATTGCTCCAAAGGGCCACATGAGAATTGTCCTCCTCAACTCCATTACCCTTAAACCAAACAATGAATTATATGTCTTGTCTCCTTGAATTTCCATTCCTTATCACTCATTTCCCCCAACCAAACATCAGTTATAATATAGCTTACCTGGGCAAAACGTCCCATCATGCTGGCACTAATATACTGCTAGCGCTAGCAAATCGTTTCAGGGTGCCTGCAGAAACCAATGTACCTTACATCGATACCAGTGTGTTTGAGAGTGTTTATTATCTTGTTGCAATATGATGTCGATGCTTTGGGTTGGATAAAAAATGCATTCTCATAGATAGATCATCTTCAACTGCATCATCTACTTTCCTCCTATATATTCGAACGGACACGTCGGATCAAAAAAAGACATCCAATCAGACCCTTCGTACCCAAATGTGCGGATGTTCAACATCCCTTATATCCATTCCATGCGAAGCGGATTAGAACGCATTCTGCACATCAGACCAATCCATTCCGACCACACAAAATCTTGTCACCATCCCTAACCAGGATGAAATCCTACCCATTTTTCTCACTCCAGTCCATTTTCTATTGTGGTGTTGAGCCGACAAGATGAAGCACATGAAAACTCCATTACTAAACTCTGGACACCCTAGTGGTGGTTTGGACCTCATCATAGAGAAGACCAGCAAAGATTTTTGTGGCGAGCTAGAGTAACCACACCTACAAAATTAACTGTGGAAAGGCATAACAAGCAACATACATATCAGATCAGGATTCTTCGAAGTTCCGACGTTACCAACATGACTTGGTGGAAAGTCACTTTCAATCAATAGATGACTAAGGAAGATAGCTTTTCTGTAACTTCACGCGGTTCCACCTAAATCTTATGTACCACTCAAATTCTCGATGCATCCTATTCCCTAACGATCTTGTTGGTCATTGGATACTTACACTTTTCTACATCCTCATTGTCTAGATCCATTCCCATTGTTACCCCCTCAACTAAAGTTGTATTGTGAATCATTGAGCATGGAAGCATGGATGATGGATGTATTTATGAATTGGGTGTAGATGGATGGAGGGACACAATTTTTTCTTCCTCAGTAGCCACATGCATTGTTACCTATTTCGTGGGTACAACCAACATTTATAGAAACCTGATGGCAATTTGGAAACCCACATGAAAGCAACACTGGCTTAATAAATATGGCTTGTCAGAACCTGAAGCAAAATGAAACCATTTGCATATAAAATATGTCAAATAGCAAGCAGTTGAGAAAACAAGAACATGATGTCAAATTCAGACTATGTTCCAACGTTGCATGCATATGTACGTACGCTGAGTCGATGCTCATTTATAAATACCAGGCAAACAACTTCGGATTAACTTGAGTAGTACGTCTAGGTAATGCAAGAATCTGAGAAGAAGTCCGGTCACAAATTTTCACACAGCATGATGTCCTGGAAATGAGATGCATCGACGATTTGACTTAAAGTTACTCAGTGGCACGCAGATGAGCACAAACTTGTTAGTGCATACAAAGTTGTCTACATGGTAGCGGAGAAAAGCCTCTTAAGTTTGAGTTTGGGTCGGAGATGAAGAACATAACGAATCTCTTATAGAAAAACGAATCTATTAAAAAAACAAATGTTTTATAAAAATACACCGTAGAACCATTATTCTACGATTATTGCTTAAAAAATGAATCTTATAAAACTTGGGATGCCCAATTGGCGGTTCAGAGTACGAATGAAGGTAGACCTGCATATTTCGGGCCAAGCCAGGCTTTGGACCAGCCCGAGCAAAGAGCTTAATGGTCAAAATTTAGGCTGATGCAAACAGACGCGCTTTCATTTTCGCGTCCGTCTCAACCCATTTTTAACCTAAATTTGGGTTGGATTTACGTCGGCGCGGACACGCTCGAAGAAACACGGTTACCTGCTCTTGTCCTTCTTTGGCCTACACGTTGGCCATACCTCACGCGTCATTTTTCTCCATTCTTTCCCAAAGCTTCCCGCGCTTCCAATTATGAAAAGCGACCAAATCCCACCGCCCCCCTCCGTTGAGCCCATCACCCCGCCCTCCGCGCCCACCGCCTCAGCCGCTCCACCGAAGGCATCGGCGGTCCCAACAGACTGAAGAAACCCAAGAAGAAGGCCACGCCGGCGGAGCTAGCGCGAAACAAGACCTTGGCCTCGGCCAAAAGAGCCGACCGATGTAAGGCCGCGGCTGCGAGAGACGCCGCCATCGCCACCAAAGCCAAGGCTGACGCCATGGAGCGGAAGAAAGAGGTCATTACGGTGGAGCAAACTCTGTACATGGCGGGATATGTCCGCGATCCGGCCTCTATAAAATGCGTCTGGGTCCATGTGGAAGACAGTGGGGCAGTCGTTACACCATTCGTGCAGGTCGCTACTTATGCGACAGTTGAACGACGCGTTCAAAAAAATACGGACACGCGACAAAACGTTCGTCCATTTGCGTCGATGTATCGGAGTTGCGATACCGATCTTTTAGTCCTTTTCTTGGATTATTTCTTTGTTCAGTGCTTTCGTCGGCCCCCACAGCCGCCGGAGGACACGCTGGATCAGAAGATGATTTTTTTTCCTTGCTCCGAACATTGAGCCTGAGGGCGAAGAGGAAAAGATCTAGAGCATCGACGGCAGCGCCAGTGAAGGAGGCCAGGTGAGGAGGGGAAAATCCAGCACCATGCCGACATGGGGGACGAGTTCGGCACCAAAGCCGACTGTCAGTCGCTGAGGAAGAAGAGCCGGGATGTGGAAGCATCTGGCTCCAAAGGTCGGCAGAGGAGGCTGGCCTAGGATCCCATCACCGGAACGCCGGCTCCTCGGGTAGCGGCATCGAGGGACGACCTGCCGCCACCCGGGTGGTCCAAAGACGGGCGCCCGGTAAAGTATCTCTGCTCCGGTTTCGTTTTTCTTATCCATCCGGCTAGCGCCTCTAACTGACATGCCCAATCTTGCAGAAAACAGAGAACTTTGGATGCCGATCTGCCAGCCCAGCCAAGGTGCGGTGCCGGGGACACGGCCTCCGCCGTGCTCACCACTCCCCGGACAATGGACGGCACTCTGATCTCGCCTCCGGTGTCCAGTGCGAGGAACTATAAATCCCAACTAGTTTATAGGTAATGATATTTTCCATTTCAGATAGCCTTTAGCGTTCGACACTTAATTGACATACTTGTGTCTTCTTGAGCAGTAGTCGTATTTTTAGTTATTTTTTATTTTTTATTTCCTAATAAGTGATTTAGAATTCCAACAAGAGATCAAATGAACTATAAGATGCAAGAAATAAATTATTTTTCATTTTATTTTATATGATCTTTGAGCTGTTACACACTCCAAACCAGAACCATACAATTTGCTGAAGCAAATAAAAGTAGCATAGACACTATATAAGTAATTAGAATTATTACATCGAAGCAACATCGGAGCATTATGTTGTTATAGCCGCAAGCAGTCTTGGCATCGGGGGCATATCAAGCTCCATTAGACCCTCAAGAACTCGGACCACATCGCCCATTGTCGGCCGGTCCAACTCATTATCCTGAATACACCAACATGCTACATTGCAAACCCTTTCAATCTCATCCAAGCTGAAGTCACCACATAATTCTGGATCCACCAAGCTCTGCACATCTCCCTCATGAAGCTTGCTGATAGCTCGCACAGGGAAATAAGTGACATGCTCGCTGCTGCTAGTGTGTACCACAGACACATTCCTTCTTCCTGATATGATTTCCATCAGTACCATGCCAAAGCTGTAAACATCGACTTTCGATGTAATAGCAACCCCGCTAAGCCACTCTGGGGCAAGATAGCCCGTGGTTCCCCTGAATGTAGTTAGAACCCGGCTAAAATCCCTTCCGATGACCGATGCCATCCCAAAGTCAGCAATTTTAGGGACAAACGATTCATTGAGAAGTACATTTTCTGGCTTGATATCACAGTGTATGATGCATTCGCGGCAACTCTGATGCAGGTAGGACAATCCTCTCGCAACTCCGATGGCTATCTGATATCTGGTGCTCCAGTTGAGGACTGTACCTTTGCTCTGGAACAGATGGGAATCAAGAGAACCATTGCACATGTGTTCATATACAAGCAGCCTCTTGTCACCATGACAGCAGAAACCAACCAATTTGACAAGGTTGATGTGTTGGATCAGCCCAAGTGCACTTACCTCTGCCCTGAATTGCTTCTCTCCTTGACGCACACCTTCAAGCCTTTTCACTGCTACACTAGTCAGGTCACTTAAAACTCCCTTAAATACAGTACCAAAACCTCCTGCTCCCAGCTTCTCTGAGAAATTTCTTGTAGCACGACCCAAATCGGCATATCTGAATGCAACAACTCCAACACTTCCTTGATTGGTGGTCTGTGATGACATGCCACACCAGCTGAACCTATTCCTTAAGATCACTAGTAGCAGCATGAGCATGAGCAAACCAAAACCAATAACGCTGGCAGCAATAATAACTCCAGCTGCTGGTTTTCTCTTATCTCTTGTTGAACTCAGAAGATCTCTGGCGGCAAGGCGAATGTACAGAGTATATTCAGAGCTGATCTCGATGCCATCATCCTTGTTTACGCTGAACAACTCCCCATGCCAAACAGAGCATTTACTGTCTTGGTAGGAGTAGGCAGTGCAGGAGCAGTTGCTGAGACATGCCCATTCACATTCGCCCCGAGATGCAGGAGCATCCTGTAATTGTAAGCTTCGGGCGCCGTATGGCAATGTGACACGAGCTATGGGGTGGAACACGTCTGTCGAACTCCTGTTGCCATTGCAATCCAGTGGAGTGTTTCTGGAGCAGCCTCCCGTCCGATCTCCGAGCTCCCAGTTCTGAGGCGATGTCAAGGAGAAGCTCTCCATGCACTCGCAGGGTGGGTGGGAGCTTCCGGTGCAGATGGTGAACGGTCCACAGGTGGCGTATGGGCTGCAGGGGTCGGCGGGCTCGACGTAGATGCTGTGCCATGCCTGGTTGGCCTGCGACCACACGTTCAGCCTCTCCTGACCAGACGTGTCGACAAAGAGGAACGAAGAGATCTCATCTGGTGAGGTGTACATGTAGTACTCCTCCTCCTTGTTGTTGACGTACTCTGGGACAACCATGCTGGTTTGCGGGTTCATGTGCAGCAGCGCCCTGAGTGCTGGGATCTGCATCGCTGCGTGGTCGTCGGGCGACCACCACCAGTACACTTGGGAAGGGTAGCCTCGACGCCTGGCCGTCACCATCCTGGTGCCGTTGGTTAGCAGCCCCACGCTAAAGGAGCCGAGGCCAGGGTCGATCCGGCTTTTCCAGGAGATGCCGACACGGTTCAGGCCGGTGACCTTGTTCCAGCCGATCTTGGCGCCTGGGAGAAGGACGTTAGTTGGGTTGTCGAAGCTCTGCCATAGCACCTCACTTGGCAGGCTTTCTACGACGAGGTTTCCACTGCCCAAGAGGATGGCCTTGGTGGTGATGGCGGCAGCGGTGGTGGTGGTTCTGTTAATGGTGATGTGGGTGGACCAGACGATGGATTGGGTGGCATTGTTGAAGATGACAAGGTTGCCATCTTTAGAGACTTGGAGCTGTGTTGCTCTCAGATCGGGTCCGGCGATCGGACTATCCCGGTTGGCGACCCAGACGGGGGTGAGGACATGGATCTTGTTGAACCATATGGCAAGATACCAGCCGGGAGAGGTGGATGATTTGCTGATGTTGCTGGAGTCGGGCTGGAAGAAGCCAAGCGCGAACTTGCCGTTGCTGGAAACGAGCTTGTGGCCTACAGAAAATGCCTGGCCTGGCGCGAGGGTATCGTGTTTTGTGGCTGTGCTAGGAGGTATAATATGCACGGAGAAGAAGATGAGGAGGCCGAGGAGCATGTGGATGGTAGGCATGGCTGCTCTGCGCGTGCTTGCTGCCTCTGCTCTCTCTTCTCTGCTATTAATCCGAAGAGGCAACAAGAGGGAAGACAAGGCAGGCGAATAGGCGACGAAACGCCCGCTGCATGGGCGCATAAGGTTCAAAGTTCCTCCAGCTGTAGTTGATCAGGACATGTACAACAGACTAGGCAAGACCAAGGACATGCAATAAAGCATGGGTCATGAGCGTTCACTTTGGCCCCAACCATTCCAGTGAAATCTTTTTTTAGCATGCTGAAATAACCTGAAACGTTGTAGAGCAGATTTAGGATCGTATTTGTACACACAAAAATGTGCAAACTTTTGTCTCCATTCTATACATTATGTGTTTTTGATAATTTCCTTTTTTCGAGAGTACGCCAAAGGCATACAATAGCTTTATAGAAGATAGAAATAATGCACAGGAGAGAGCAATACACTGCTATCCACAACAAGCGACAAGCCACATCCCTAAAACTCCACTCACTAGGGCAACTATCAACATGTTCTTGATAAGTTTCTAAAATGCAAAGAAGAGAATCAAATTCAAGTACGATGTAGATACCATTGGGGGACAAACTTGTTGTCACATTACCTCGTCCAACTTATTGAACCACTTGCCATGGACCACTCATTGGAATCAAACCCATTCGTAATCACGTCTTGTACTACAGACTGCAGTAAGTTATATGCATATTTTCCCCATTTTTATCTTGCATCTAGTTGCGGATTCTCCCCCTATTTTTTCTTGCATGTTGTGGCATTAACTGTTGAAATAAGCTTGACAGAGCAGATCATGTGCATTTCATGCAATTAGCCATTAGTCTATCTGACTGCGAATAATTATTTCATGTTTGAGATTGGTTGTTAATTGTTATTGCTTCATGTTTTTTTTTCTGCTATTGAGATTTCACCTAGATCACTCACTCTGATAGTATGGTGTCTTGTGATACCTTTGGTTGGATCGCTTCTTAATAGAAAACATATTCCCTCCGATCCAAATTAATTGACACACACTTGTACTAGAGTTGTACTAAGTGTGCGTCAATTAATATGAATCGGAGGGAGTACTATATATCATGTTGCTGAATGTGGGTCAAATTCTTATCATGTTTCTGAATGCTAGCTGATTGATTACAGACAGCACTATAGCTAGGTCCTTGCCGCTTGATCACTTATACTGGGTGCATTCACTCAGTACTATAGCATGCAATAGAAGAGCATCTTGGTACCACCCGGTCTGCACTCTGGCTTGACCAGTCCCAGGACTTGCAATGAAGTTTGGTTCTTGGGAGTTTATTACCTCCATTACAAGCCGAACTATTCGATTGGAAATGGACAACTGAACCACCTAGGCTGTTTTTAGGACCATCTCAGATTATTACCTCATTCAAGTCCATTCATCTCTTTTGGAGGCTGAATTGCTTCAGGACTTATTTTGGAGTGAAGTGCATCATAGGTCCTCAAACTATTTCAAGGGTGTCACATAGGTCCTCAAACTATGAGAAGTGTCATCCAGGTCCTCACAGATCATTTGAAGTGCAATAAGTGTGTGCATATGTGACACTCTTAGATAGTTCAAGGACCTATATGACACTTCTAAAATAGTTTGAGGACCTAGATGACACGCATATTGCACTTTGAGGACCTGGATGATGAGTTTCATAGTTCGAGGACCTAGGTGACACCTTTAAAATAGTTTAAGGACATGTGATGCACTTCACTCCTTATTTTGTATGCAGAGAGATCAAATTTCTCACAGCTTGCGAAAGTTTGGCGATTGCGGCTGAAGCCAGGAGGCTCTTATCTAATATGGCCATTGGAGCATCAAACCTATTATAATAGACTTCTTTTTGGGATGACACGTTTCAGTCTCAAACAAATTGAGGCAGGCTAGAGTTGAAACCGGTAAGATCTTGAGATCGAGCCATTGTTCTGGAACGTGGATATCAACATGGCACCCACATGGTTTGGGTGTGGGTAATGCTCGACACAGTCCGACCCAATCAGAACGACAATATGCCACCCGATCCCATACGCACATGTCTGATACATGATGCCAGTTATTCTGACCTCAATATGATCTCGAATGAAACAGTTTTCAACATGAAAGTTCTTCGTATTGCGAAGACCAACAACTTCTCTTCTCGATTATTTTGATCTTAACTTCATGTCAACGTGTGGGGTTTCAAATCTACAAAATTTCTTGCCGGTGTGTTCTGCGTATCACACTCTTGGTGAGGCTCCTTCAGCAACGTGTCCTGTGTATTTTACTCAATGTCGAAGGTACATGTCACTGGTGACATGTTCGTGTGGTAACAGGTAGGACAAAGCATAGTCGCATGGGAGGAGGAGACGAGAGAGGTGGCCTGTCGTGTCACTGCTTGCAACAACAGAGGCCGGCAGTGGCGGCTGATGGCGCCTCAGGTTTGTGGTGAGAGAGAAGTGGGGGAGAGGGGCCTTGTGTGGTGTGAGGTGAGTTTCTCAATAGCGACGCGAGAGGGGGTACGGGGAGGGGATTTGGGGCGGAGGCTCACGGCTGGGTACCCTAGGTAAAATGGCTAGGGTTTTCAATTTTTTAATGAATGGCATATGGATCATCCTTTTTTTTGAGGAATCATATGGATCGACCTGTTAGAATGGATAAGCATACGGGTGTGTGACATGTCTAACATATCTATAATTTTTGACTGATTGTGTAAATTTTATATCATCTTTATACCAAATTGACATGCTTTTAGCATTTATTTATATCAGTTTTTGGACTAACCTTTTAACTGAGGGCCCAGGCCAACTTTTATTTTTTCTATGTTTTTGACCTTTTCAGAAAATCCCAATTTATGAAGTTCAATAAATCGTGAATTTTTGTAATTTTTTTTTGCATTGACAAGGCTCCAGAATACATCAGAGGTATCTGATGGAGGTGGCACACCCCCCAGCCGCCAGCTGCGGGGGCAAGGTCAGGAGGCACATGGGCCCCATATACCTCTCCTCTCCACTGCCTATTGACGCCTATATTTATCATCTATTTCGTAACTTCTCGGTATAGAGTTTTCTTGGAGTTTTCGCCGCTGCATCTTTTTGTACCTTTGCAATCCAATTTGGGGATTATTCTAGAGCTTTGTCGAAGGGGCCGGGATAGACTTCTCGATGGCCATCTTTATCATCTTGGAGGTCACCATGCTCGCGTAGTTGCCCTTTAAAAGTAGGGTAAATACAATACACCATCTACTTCATGTCACTATACTTAGGGCCTGTTTGGTTCCTGGCCACACTTAGCCAAGCCAAAGTTTGGCAAGTGTGGCAGCCATAAAGTGTGGCAAAGGTTGGCAAAAAAATTACTCTATGACAGATGGGCCATATAGATTTCAAAGTGTGGCAATTCTACAGTGTGGCAAAAACCAAACACATACCAAACTACCAAACTTTGGCTTGGCAAAGTGTGGCTGAGAACCAAACATGCCCTTAATGTAATACTCTATTTGTTTTTAATAATTAAAAATGCATGTTGGATACTGGTCCTGGATGGAGTATTAGCTATAGATGTAGTTGGATAACGATCTATGGATATTTGGATGTGATTCTCATATGTTGAGTATGCCATGCATTAGCTATCATAAAATTATAATTTGAATCGATACACCACTATAATTTGTCCAGCACATCTTTGTTATCTTAATGAGAGAAAGCCACTGGTCAAACCATGGATCGTAGTCCATCTTTGTCATATAAATATAAAAAATATTGCATTTACTACTAGTTACTTATTTTTCTATCGACCAGATTATCATTAATTGATTTTGTAACCAGCAAGGCTAGTGAGATTGACTAAAATGAACATGTAGCTCAAGCTTGGGAAAGATTAAAATCTATGACTAAGAACTGTCTTACATATGGTTTGATGATTGGATTATTATCCAAAACTTTTATGTTGGTCTTAACTATATGTCCAAAAATCTTTTAGACTTAGCTGCGATGGTATTTTCATGCCTATTACCCTGGGAAACGCTACCAAGTTATTGGGTGATATTACATTAAACTACACCCAATGGTATGCGGAAAGAGTTGTTACAAGTAAGAAGGTAAATTTTGTTGAGTAGATGTCAAACTTAAATGATAAGATTAATATGATTTTCTTGCTGATTGTTGGAAGCACTACTAGAACGTCGTGATATATTCACCATGCCATCTCGCAAAGCGAAGAAAGTGGACAGGGAGGAGTATATGGTGGAAAGGGAGAAAAAGGGAAACACGATAGAACATGCTTCCATGGAACGTTGTAGTCCTATCACTATCAAGTTTTCGGAACTACGAACTTAAGTTGGAAGGTTTCAACAGGCCGAAGCCTACCCTCCAAATTTTTTAGTTTTTTAATACCAAACAACAACTCATTTGATAAGCCAATCCAAGAAAGATCGTCCCAACTAGTCCAACTATTCATGCTCATGCCCAGTTAGAGAGAATTGCTCGACCCTCGCATGCTACGCTAACTACGCGACACACAATTGCTCCCATATGCCAAACCTAGATGCACCTGGGTGGTCGAAGCTCTCTAGTCACCACGTAGTCGGACGGAAGGAGGCCATCCGTCATCACTTTCTTCTCTCGCTATTGGCTTGAGGTGATACGAGTCTATGATAGCACACATGCTTTGCAAAAGTTGTGTACTTGAGCAACTTTGACCAGATTGAAAAAATATGACCACCTAAGGTCCGTGATCATGTCCACAGATAGGAGTCAGCCACTGCTCATTTATCGTTGCCCTCACCCATCCCCCTCATACTCAAACCCTCATCCCGCCTCGTCGTCACGACTGCGCTGCCGAGCTCGACGGCAAGAAGCAATGCGTCCTTCGTATCCTCTGCTCCATGCTCCACTCTATTCGGCGCCGCGAGAAGCCACCGCGCGCTGCCGCTGTCACTTGTGCGGGAGCCCCTGAGCCATCTGACCCACATCTGTCCCTTGAGCTTGTTGACGCCGGCAAGCATGAAGGGGGGGGGGGGGAGCAGGAATATGGTCGGATGACGGGGGGTAATATATAATACATATTTATAGAGCATTAAATCCAATCCAACATGGATTAGCTAGGAACACCCGAGTTCTGTTTCATTTTGGGATGAAGACGCCTCTATCTTTCCTGCACCTGATATGTTGTTTGCATAACTTGAATTTATTCTATAAAGTTTGGCTTAATTAATTTCCGATTAAATGTTCTCTTCGGTTGTGATTGTTCATCATGGGACATTTTGCGATTCACTTTAGACTCTTTTTTAAAATTGCATATGTTCGACTTGATATTGTCAAAATTTAAAAAATAGTCTAGAAGATGAAAAAATTAGTTTACAACGTGATGGAGCAAAGGCCTTATGGATATCAACCGACAAAATGAAGGAGATGAGAAGTCAATTGCGAAACATGGGGCACCCAAGCGGTGACTTGGATTACACATAGCGCTAAGGAGACCGATGACTTATCGATTTCTGTGACGAGCTGGACTAGCGTCGCCTATGAGACTACTTATTGAAAGGCATCATATGCAGCATACACATCATTCGGTTCTCCCAAGCTATCCCGCCATCAGCAACATGACTTGCTACGAAGCCAATATATGACTAAGAGAGATGTGTATTTCGATACTGTACGCTTCTTCCGTAATTCATGTACCACTGAAATTCTCGATGCATCCTATTCCCTAACGATCTTGTTGGGCAAAGGAACACTTATTCTTTTCTACCTCCTCACTGTGTAGATGCTTTCCCATTGCTTTCCTCTCAACTAAAGTTGTAATGTGAGCCATTGAGCATGGAAGCATCCATGGATATATGGATTGGGTGTAGATGGATGTACGGCCACATGTTTTCCTTTCTCAGCGACCATATGCATTGTTACCTAGTTCGCGAGTGCAACCGACATTTACAAAAACCTGTAGTCTTGTGGTGAAACGCACATGGGAGTATCAACTTAATAAACTAGATGATGCCCCGCACGTTGTTGCGGAAGTTTTTTGCAAAATATTTCAGTGAAAATGTTTGGTTAAATGAAATATGTATATTTAAAACAATAAATTTAAAACTAATATATGGATTTAATATAAATATCATAATAAAATAAATTCCCATGCATGCATATTGCATGTGAGTTTTTATTATGCATAGTGCCATATTGAGGTGGGTCTTTCTCATGCATGTTGGATGATGAGATGACATGCTGCATGTTGAGAGAAATATGCTAGTGGAGGATGATGTGGCATGCATGATGAGGTGGAGTGTGTGCATGTTGAGAGAATTATAAGTAGTGGGGAGCAACTTCTTAATAATGTAAGATATGGCATGTTAGAATCCCGAAGAAAATAGTTTTTTTACATATAAAACATGTCAAATAGCTAGCAGTTGAGAAAACAAGAACATGACATTGCAGGCAAACCCATTCTCCATGTGTCCAGTACGTGGTCATTTATAAATACCATACAAACAACTTTAGATTGATTTAGAGCATCTATAATAGATGATGCATTTTACATCATCAAAAAGTGGTGTGAGTAAAATATATATCACCAAAAAGTGATTTTTACATAATCAAAAAATGTTCAACTTCAACAGATGATGTAAAATACAACCACCACCCGGCACCACTCCAACAAGTCATGTAAAAATGAGCAACGACCGCGCGCGGCAACAACACTACAACCGCACATATTCGAATCAAAATCATCCCATAGACATAAATTCAACAATATTTAAGATTTAATATAAACTCAATTTCCATAGCAAACATAGTTCATGATCCAACAAAAGCAAGTGCATCATATCAAACATATTGCATGCTCCAATAAATAAAAGTGCACATAGACAAAAGATAAAACATATCATCTCAACTTTCATTCTCTTCGCTGTCACTTGACACATTGTGGATATTGACATCATCATCATCAATCACTTGTTTCTCGATGTTCTTATGCGTTGATGCATTGATGCCACTAGCTACCTCCACTAGAATCATCTCCCATGCCACTCATGTTGCAATCGGATCCACCTTTCGTACCATCGAAGGCACCTCCCATGCCACTCATGTTGCCACCAAAGGAACCACCTATCTTGTCACCAAAGGCACCTTCAACATTCAAATAATTTGTGGTTCTTCTGTTCCCATTGCCACCGAAGTCCTCCTCTTCCATGTCGAGATTCTCATAATCAAGTTGAGTATAATATTCTTGTGATGGATATTCTTGTGAGACAAAATCTTCGTTGGTAATACTTGCCATGTGCATAAATGTGTCATCATCAAGACTGCAAATGCACTTAAACACAATCACACACTCTATTCATATGGAATATGAGAAAAGAATAAGAAAAAAAGAAAATAAAAAATGTACCTTTGCGATCTCATCGAGCACGTTGGAGGTGATGGCCGCGAGCGTGGACGAGTCCTCCTCGACGATCGACCTTGTGGTAGTGGGGGCGCAGATGTACCATCACAAGGGGCACTTGCCAAGGACGAACTTTTATTTTTTCTATGTTTTTGAACTTTTTATAAAATTCCAATTTACGAAGTTCAATAAATCCCGAAACAATTCAATTTTTTGCATCAACAAGGCTCCATAATACATCAGAGGCATCTGATGGAGGTGGCACACCCCCTAGCCGCCAGCTGCGGGGGCATGGTCAGGAGGTACATGGCCCCCCTATACCCCTCCTCTCCACTTCCTTTTGACGCCCATATTTATCATTTGTTTCGTAACTTCTCGGTATAGAGTTTTCTTGGAGTTTTCACTGCTGCATCTTTTGTACCTTTGCGATCCAATTTGGGGATTATTCTAGAGCTTTGTCGGAGGGGGATAGACTTCTCGATGGTCATCTTTATCATCTTGGAGGTCACCATGCTCGCTCGTGAGTAATTTATTTTGGACCTAGTGTCCATGATAGTAGCTAGACTATTTTTTCATCTCTTTCAATCTTCAGTACAATGGTCACATGAGCTACCTTATATGATTGTGATCTATCTGATGTAATTCTAGTGTGTTTGTGCTGATATATATTATTGAATTGTCACTTTACGATCAGATTTATTCATGATTCAATTCGAGATCTATTTGATTTTCTATATGCATAATTTTTATTCATATATGCTCACTGATCTATCTTTTTCTAGTCAAGTTTGAGGGGTGATCTCTAAGAGGGAGTTGTGTATGATAGTTAGGTACTATCTTGCAATTAATCTACTATAGTAACGAAATACCAAAAAGACTTGTAATTTGTTGTTGCCACTAGAGATAAAAAGATGGTTGCGTAGTTGCCCTTTAAAAGTAGGGTAAAGACAATACACCATCTACTTCATGTCACCATACTTAATGCAATACTCTATTTGTTTTTAATACTTAAGGATGCATGTGTTTGATATTGGTCTTCGGTGGAGTATTAGCTCTAGATGTAGTTGGATAACGATCAATGGACATTTGGATGTGATTCATAAATATTATAATTTGAATCGATACACCACTATAATTTGTCCAGCACATCTTTGTTATCTTAATGAGAGAAAACCACTAGTCAAACCATGGATCGTAGTCCATCTTCGTCATATAAATAAATAAAAAATTGCATTTACTACTAGTTACTTACTTTTTTATCGATCACACTATCATTAATTGATTTTGTAACCAGCAAGGCTAGTGAGATTGAGTAAACTGAATATGTAGCTCAAACTTGGGAAAGATTAAAATCTATGACTAAGAACTGTCCTACATACGGTTTGATGATTGGATTATTATCCAGAATTTTTATGTTGGTATTAAACTCTTAACTATATGTCCAGAAATCATACTTAGCTGCAGATGGTATTTTCATGGCTATTACCCTGGGAAATGCTACCAAGTTATTAGATGATATTACATTAAACTACACCCAATGGTATACGGAAAGAGTTCTAACTGGTAAGAAGGTAAATTTTGTTGAGCATATGTCTAACTTAAATGATAATATTAATATGATTTTCTTGATGATTGTTGGAAGCGCTACTAGAACGTCGTGATTCACCATGTCAGCTCGTAAAGCGAAGAGAGTGGATGGGGAGGAGTATATGGTGGAAAGGGAGAAAAGGGAAACACGATAGAACATGCTTCCATGGAACGTTGTAGTCCTATCACTATCAAGTTTTTGGAACAACGAACCTAAGTTGGCAAGGTTTCAATAGGCCCAAGTCTATCCTCCAAAATTTTAAGTTTTGTAATACCAAACAACAACTCATTTGACAAGCCAATCCAAGAAAGATCGACCCAACTAGTCCAACCTTTCATGCTCATGCCCAGTTAGAGAGATCGAGGTTCTCGACCCTCACATGCTAGATCGCTAACTATGCGACACCGAATTGCTCCCATATGCCAAACCTAGATTCACCTAGACGGTCGGATCTCTCTAGTCACCACGTCGTCGGACGGAAGGAGGCCAACCGTCATCATTTTCTTCTCTGGATATTGGCTTGAGGTGATACATGTCTATTATAGCACACATGCTTTGCAAAAGTTGTGTACTTGAGCATCTTCGACCAGATTGAAAAAATATGACCACCAAAGGTCTGTGATCGTGTCCACAGATAGGATTTAGCCACTGCTCATTTATCGTTGCCCTCACCCATCCCCCTCATACTCAAACCCTCAAATTCATACAGAAATAGGAAATATACAACAACACACATACTTCCATTCCTTAACGGATAGTTAATACATAATGCGGACATAGTACATGGGATCATACCATCGAACTACCAAAATGATGACATGTTTTTACCTGTTCATCATAAAACTAAAATAGAACGTTCACCTACGGCCACCCTTGCACTTGCCTTTGCCTTTGTCTTCTTTGTCGCATTAGTAATGCTCAAAGACAACATATGGGTTGAGGAGGATCTGCTCAACGCTGGAGATGGATGTGTTAGACGCGTAACTAAAGATGGCCTCTCTCGGTGGATGGTCGACGAGCTCACCGATGGCCCTAGCTTTCTACTTCTTCCAGATTCAGGCAAGGGCGCATCCTCATCGCCGTCCGCTGATGCACATCATACCTTCTCCCTTTCACGACGAGAACACCGTGTCCCCCAATCCCGATGTGCCGTCATAGTGGGAACATACGAAACATATGTGGCCTTGTAAATTATTCCCATTGACCTTGGACTCCGAGTCCTACGTAGCCGGGGCAAGGACCCAAAGCGTAAGAACCACGAGACTGAGCTATCTAGTTGCACTTTTTCTTCGGATAATAGCTAGTTGTACTTATAATTAATCCTTGAACTAATTTTCATTCTTGATGATTGTTTGTAGAAATGAAGATAAACAAGACCTTGAACAGTTGGTTTGCATGCAATTCAAAATACAAATACTCTTACTTGGGCAACCTAATTCGGAGATAATGGCTACTTGTATTTAGTAGTTCGAAAACAATGGGGGTAGGTTCAACAATAACTTAAATACTACAATTTTTCAGTAGTAATGTGAGAAATTTAGAGCTTACTTGGACAAGAGAATTAGGAGATAATGGCTAATTTTCTAAGCATATTCAAAATTCTAAACAGGAAAGTTTGAGCTTATTTGGACAAAAGTATTGGGAGATAATGTCTATTTATCTAGAAAGGTCCAAGTTTTTGTTCAAAAATTCATAATTTTCAAATTATCAAGAAATAATTCAGTAAGTACTCCCTCTGATCCATAATAAGTGTCGCTCCTCTAGTATAAAGTTTGAGCGATACTTATTATGGATCTGAGGGACTACTAGATGTTTACAGCAGAAATTCAGGAAAATTTCATCTTATCACAAAGAGATTAGCAAGTAATGTTTTTCTTTCTTCAGAAGGTCGTTTGATTTTCTCCGCACTAACTTTGAGCCCACCGTCGATTTTGTACCTAAATATGTCGTTTGTTGGTACTTTACCTGAACATGATTGTTTGGGGGGGGGGGGGGGGGGGGTGCTCGCCCCCTTAGATCTATACTTGCGCAAGAGATCCAGGAAGAGGTTACAATTGAATCTTAATTAGCTCAACGAGTCAATAAAATGAGTAAGAGAGATGGGTATATGCCGGTACTTCACACTAGTGCATCCTGCTATTGGTACGACTCAAATTCTCCATGCATCCTACCTATTCCCTAATGATCTTTCTGTTCTACTTCGTCACCTTGAAGATCCTTTCCCGTTGTTACCCTTACATATAAAGTTATTGTGTGAGGTAAACATTCATGTATTTATGGACTGTATGTAGATGGATGGATGGACACAGGTTTTCCTACCTCATTAATCACATGTATTGTTATGTAGGTTGTGAGTACATTCGGCATTTAATAAAACCTGCAGTTGTGATGAGATGACAATAGATTAAAAATGCACATGAGAGCATCGACTTAATAAATATGGCATGCCAATGTCCCAAAGAAATATAAAATAATTTACGTACAAATATGTCGAGTAGCTAGCAATATGGAGAACAGAACGTGACACTACGGGAGAGGAGGCTGACGCCTACGGCCGAAACCTAAGCCGACGGCCAAATGTCGGGGCCGTCGGCGTAGATGGCCCCGCTCGTTAGCCCTGGTGGTGGGCCGTCGGCGACCCAAAGCCGTCGGCGTAGCCGTACCTAGGCCGAGGGCCGCCGTCGGCGTAGAGCGACCGTCGGCGTAGGCCCAATTTAGGCCGACGGCCGCCGTCGGCGTTTAACGTGCCGTCGGCGTAGGCCTGCCAGGTGGGCCCCGGTGATGGCCGGACGTTACGGCGTCAGCCCAGCAGGGGCTAGCCGACGGCCCCGACCTTTGGCCGTCGGCGTAGACCCCGGGTTGTGTTTTTTTTCCATTTTTATTTTCTTTTGTTTAACTATTTAATCTTATATTACTAATACTAATACATCAAATAATATTGGAAATGGAATTATAGTATATATCATCTCATTTCAACACTCGATATACGTATGCCTCTTTATTCTTTTAATGTCTACTAATTAATACATAAAATAATATAATAACAAATTATAATACTAAATTAAAATATATTATGCTACTATTACTATATTAATATGTATGCTCCACAGTTGTACCTCGTGCGGAGAAAGCTATAAGAGTACACCGCCGCCCCCCTCCCGGCCGGCCCCGGTCTCGCGCCCGGACTAAGCCGGGTTTCGGTGAAGAAAGACCGCCGTAGTACCGCATTAACTTGCATGTGATTAATTGTAGGGTATGTGTCCAAGTGTGGTGTAAGATCAATGCATAAATGCAATGTCTAGCTCCTTGGTGTGACCATTTTCACATTCATGTGATAGCACTATTCAAAGTCATGGACATGTAGGTGGAAATACACCCGTTAATTTGCGGGTATTCCGGGGGCTACGAAAGGTTACAAGGTCCCAACCTTGTTTTCCATGTAGTTATGTCCTAAACAAATCTTAACAAACCAAAAAGTACATTGTTCAAACATCATGCGGAGAAAGCTATAGGGGTAGACCGCCAGCCCCCCCCCCCACCGAAGCAGGCCGGATGTCGCAGGTGAATAACCGCCAGAGCATCGGAATCCCACAAAAATTTGCATGTGGACCTAGTTTATGTGTTCAAGTGTGGTGGAAGGCCCATAGATGCAAAACATAGATCCCGGGTGTGACCTTCGTCATACATGAATGCGATAGAACTTAGAAAAAGATTCGTGCACACGTGTAGACGTGTACTCCCGGAGGTGAATGATCTTGTGGTGAAATGTGTCCAACCTTGCTTCTCCATGTACATATATATGTGCTAAACAAGCACAGATGGAGAAAAGAAGTCCATTATTGGTCCACCCTGGTATGGAGAAAGCTATAGGGGTAGACCTGATGGTCCCCCCCCCGATCGTCTACCCCCTAGATATTCTCCGGATGGGGGTAGCCCGTTGGACATTTGTCTTGGGTTGTGTTTGGTTAGGTCATAGCTAGGGTCATTACAAACCATGTCTAGGGTTTCGGGGGTGAATGACCGTCGGAGGGCCGGAATCATTTGGAAAACCTGCATGTGGAGCTAGGTTATGTTTATAAGTGTGATTTAATGTTTGTAGATGCCATATGTAGGTCATGTGTCTGACGTTGTTCACGGACATGGGCTAACACTTAGTAAAATCGTCGATCCGTATGTGGAAACTCCCGGTACGTGTCTACCGGTGTGAATAATGTGGTGAAATGTGTTCAACCTTGGTTTTCCATGTACATATGTGCTAAACAAACATAGATAGATAAAAAAGTCCATTGGTCCATCCTCGTACGGAGAAAGCTATAAGGGTAGATCTGCGGGCCCCCCAGATCTAGGGTTTCGTGGGTGAATGACCGTCGGAGGGCCGGAATCATTTGGAAAACCTGCATGTGGAGCTAGGTTATGTTTATAAGTGTGATTTAATGTTTGTAGATGCCATATCTAGGTCATGTGTCTGACGTTGTTCACGGACATGGGCTAACACTTAGTAAAATCGTCGATCCGTATGTGGAAACTCCCGGTACGGGTCTACCGGTGTGAATAATGTGGTGAAATGTGTTCAACCTTGGTTTTCCTTGTACGTATGTGCTAAAGAAACATAGATAGATAAAAAAGTCCATTGGTCCATCCTCGTACGGAGAAAGCTATAAGGGTAGATCTGCGGGCCCCCCAGATCTAGGGTTTCGGGGGTGAATGACCGTCGGAGGGCCGGAATCATTTGGAAAACCTGCATGTGGAGCTAGGTTATGTTTATAAGTGTGATTTAATGTTTGTAGATGCCATATGTAGGTCATGTGTCTGACGTTGTTCACGGACATGGGCTAACACTTAGTAAAATCGTCGATCCGTATGTGGAAACTCCCGGTACGGGTCTACTGGTGTGAATAATGTGGTGAAATGTGTTCAACCTTGGTTTTCCATGTACATATGTGCTAAAGAAACATAGATAGATAAAAAAGTCCATTGGTCCATCCTCGTACGGAGAAAGCTATAAGGGTAGATCTGCGGGCCCCCCAGATCTAGGGTTTCGGGGGTGAATGACCGTCGGAGGGCCGAAATCATTTGGAAAACCTGCATGTGGAGCTAGGTTATGTTTATAAGTGTGATTTAATGTTTGTAGATGCCATATGTAGGTCATGTGTCTGACGTTGTTCACGGACATGGGCTAACACTTAGTAAAATCGTCGATCCGTATGTGGAAACTCCCGGTACGGGTCTACCGGTGTGAATAATGTGGTGAAATGTGTTCAACCTTGGTTTTCCATGTACATATGTGCTAAAAAAACATAGAGAAATAAAAAAGTCCATTGGTCCATCCTCGTACGGAGAAAGCTATAAGGGTAGATCTGCGGGCCCCCCCAGATCTAGGGTTTCGGGGGTGAATGACCGTCGGAGGGCCGGAATCATTTGGAAAACCTGCATGTGGAGCTAGGTTATGTTTATAAGTGTGATTTAATGTTTGTAGATGCCATATGTAGGTCATGTGTCTGACGTTGTTCACGGACATGGGCTAACACTTAGTAAAATCGTCGATCCGTATGTGGAAACTCCCGGTACGTGTCTACCGGTGTGAATAATGTGGTGAAATGTGTTCAACCTTGGTTTTCCATGTACATATGTGCTAAACAAACATAGATAGATAAAAAAGTCCATTGGTCCATCCTCGTACGGAGAAAGCTATAAGGGTAGATCTGCGGGCCTCCCAGATCTAGGGTTTCGGGGGTGAATGACCGTCGGAGGGCCGGAATCATTTGGAAAACCTGCATGTGGAGCTAGGTTATGTTTATAAGTGTGATTTAATGTTTGTAGATGCCATATGTAGGTCATGTGTCTGACGTTGTTCACGGACATGGGCTAACACTTAGTAAAATCGTCGATCCGTATGTGGAAACTCCTGGTACGTGTCTACCGGTGTGAATAATGTGGTCAAATGTGTTCAACCTTGGTTTTCCATGTACATATGTGCTAAACAAACATAGATAGATAAAAAAGTCCATTGGTCCATCCTCGTACGGAGAAAGCTATAAGGGTAGATCTACGGGCCCCCCAGATCTAGGGTTTCGGGGGTGAATGACCGTCGGAGGGCCGGAATCATTGGAAACCCTGCATGTGGAGCTAGGTTATGTTTATAAGTGTGATTTAATGTTTGTAGATGCCATATGTAGGTCATGTGTCTGACGTTGTTCACGGACATGGGCTAACACTTAGTAAAATCGTCGATCCGTATGTGGAAACTCCCGGTATGGGTCTACCGGTGTGAATAATGTGGTGAAATGTGTTCAACCTTGGTTCTCTATGTACATATGTGTTAAACAAGCACAGATAGAAAAAAAGTCCATTGATAAAGCCTAGTACGAACAAATCTATAGGTGTAGATCTGCGCCCCCCCCGATCTAGGGTTTCGGAAATAAAAAAGAATAAAGAAATATTTGCTAAACAAAATATTTTCCATGTACATATGTGCTAAACAAAATATTTTACATGCTTGAAAATATAAAAGAATAAAGAAAAAAAAATGAAAATGGACCTAAGCCGACGGCCAGGCCGTCGGCGTAGCTCGGACTAAAAAAATAAATAGACCTACGCCGACGGCCTGGCCGTCGGCGTAGGTCTGCACCCCCAGATTCGGACACAAGACCCCCTGGTCAACCGTTCTCTCCCCACCCCAAATCGAATCCCCACGCGCCCGAGCCCGACCGTCCGACCCAGCGCCGCCGCCGCCCGTCCCGCCGCCCGCCCGTCCAGCCGTCGGCCGCCCGAGCCCCCCTCCAGCCGCCGCTCGCCGCCCTCCCCACCGGCCCCGCCGTGCCTCACCTCCACCCCTGCGGCACACGGTGTGGGAAGCCCGCCGCCGGAAGCCCCTCCCGCCGCTGCGGCACACCTCCCTCCGCCGGCCCCTCCCGCCGTCCCTCTCGTCGCCGAGCCACCTCCTCCACCGAGCCCCTTTTCGCCCGCTCCTCCCGTTCCGCCCGTGGATGCCGCACCGTCTGACCCGGCTCCGCCCGCTCGCTCAAGCTGCTGCTGCCGACACGCCGCAGGCTTCCCACGCCGCCGCCGGAGACAGAGGACCAAAGTGAGCTCATGTGTCTAAAATTTTTCAGAAATGTATTCTATGTGTGCAATTTATTTGTGCCTATGAGTGGAAATGTGAAAATGTGTACAATTTTGCAGAAACTTTGTGCAATATATTTGTGCCTATGAGTGAAAATGTGCCTATGTGTGAAATTTTCAGAAAATATATTGCCATAGTGGAAATGTGCCTATGCAAAACATGAGTTGGCTATATTGTTCACATATAACATAAGTTTGACTATGCAGAAAAGTAAAATAGTAGTATATTGAGGACCAAAGTGACATGAATTTTTTTAGAGAAATGTCAAGTGTGCAGCACAATGGAGTGTTAATTTGCAAACTTAAATAAAAGTAAAATTTTGTTGTATGACATATAACAAAACTACTTATTCATCTTTATTATAACTCGTCTTAACTAAGAATATTTTGTTTGATATATTCGTCGCTTTGTTTGCTTTATCAATAGGGTAATCTCTCTGGAGTGAGGGTCGTCGGAAGTTTTGGTCCTTGATCACTCCGTTGTTCGACTACCTCCTCTACAGCTGAGGGTGAGCTAAAATCCCACCCCGTCCGTTATTTTTCTATGTCACTAGATTCCATTTTGCACGTCGAAGGTCTTCACCAAGGGACAAGATGACTTTGATTACTACGGAAGGTTGCAGAACGTATACGAGCTGACGTTCAACAATGGGCCCGTAGAACTCAATCTCGTTGTGTTCAGATGCCACTGGTTCGATCCACACCATGGACACAAAAATACCCCTTCCATTGGGTTAGTTGAAGTTAGGCCTTCAACCACCTATAGCGGATCCGATGTCTTTGTTGTGGCTCACCAAGCGAAGCAAGTTTATTACTTGCCCTACCCATGCCAGAAAGAATACCTCCAGGGCTGGGAAGTCGTGTACCAGGTATCTCCACATGGTAAACTACCCATGCCCTCCGAGGACGATTACAACAACATTAACCCTCAAACATAAGCGGGAATTTTCTATCAAGAGCAAGAGAACTTTGGGGACTTTGGCTTAGAAGGTCTTGAGGACCTCGAGAACGATGCACACACCCGTGGTGAGATAGTCACGGATATAAGTGACATAGAGATGCTCAACAAGGCACATGCCAATGATGAGCCTCAGAGTGATGATGATGAGCCTCCACCGTCCGAGGATCCCGACGCTTTATACGCACGTGATAGTGATAGTGATGATGGAGATGAGAATGAGCCTCAGAGTGATGATGATTATTATTAGTATTTATGTATCTCGATACTATATGTATGTTATTTTGGATGATGATGATGATTGTGTGCGGATGTGCTACGATGAATTGATGATGATGTTATTTTGGATGATGATGATGTTATTTTGTATCTTGTCGATGTGCTACGATGAATTGATGATGATGATGATGTTATTTTCATCTTAATTGCATTGCGTCTTTATGCTTCTTAATTGCATTGCGTCTTTATGCTTCTTAATTGCATTGCGTCTTTATGCTTCTTAATTGCATTGCGTCTTTATGCTTAATTGTTTTATTTTTCTCAATGCAGGTGATTGGCCAATATGAGTGGCAAGGCATCACCGCAGTCCTTGCTTCAGGGGATAAAGAAGACGAAGAGTGGAAGAGCAACCACCTCAAGGTACGGCGCCGAGGAGGTAGGAGGAGGAGGGGATGCAGGACGAGGAGGAGGAAGAGGGGGACGTCCCCCGAGAGCAGGAGGCCGAGGACGAGGGCGAGGTACCGTCCTTCTAAGTGACATACCCTCCGCTTCCGGCGACGTGGCTTCACAGACCGCATTCTCGGAGTCTCCAGACGAGGAGATTGACTCTCGAGACTTGGAAGCGGAGTCTCGAGACGAGGAGATGGTGACTGCGTCGGGGCCATCGAGTGCGTCGACGAAGAAGGCAAAGGTTCGTGGGGAAACAGAAGTCCCTAAGGAGGAGCCTGCCCCGGAGGCTCGGACCCTCATTGAACCTACTAGAACTGAGTAAGTGGCTATAGTTTCATTTCGTTGATACCAACTTGGCATGTACTAATGTTTGATTCTTGTGCAGCAATTGGTTTCATCCTGCGGGGACCCGAGTCCCTGGCTGCATGCTTGGAGCTATCATTAGGAAGTTTTGGCCGGGATTCTACACCACAGACAAAGGCGAGAGGAAGCTAGCCACGACTTGGAGACACTACGAGTTCGCAGATTGTCCCCCCTACGAAAAAGCTTCTGACGCCGTGATCAATAAGTTTTGGGTAAGGCAAAATCATGACTCTTCACACTTTTTTTGTTCATAGTTGACGACCCCGCCATGCTAACTCATGAATCCCACACTTTTTTGATGCATGATTTCAGAGATTCTATAGGGTGGCTCCGGAGCACCAGGAGACGGCGAACAAGACACTGCAGGCTCATTGTAAGAGGTTGACTAATCAGCAGTTTTATAACCAGGGTCATACCGCCAGGAGTCAATACAACATGGCGAAATCGGGCAAGCCGTTGCCGAAGCACGAGAATGTCAAGTCACGCTCGACGATGAGCGCGGAACAGTACGACGAGGTAAGTAAATTGTCGATGAGATTATATGTTAATGCTAAGTTGCAATTGCATCATCTGTTCTTCACATGCGTATTGATTTTTCAGGATAGGCCCGATTGGGCCTATGGCAAGGAGGAGGCATGGAGGGCGTTGACTGCGAGGTGGCGCGGGGAAGACGAGGAGTGGAACGCCTTGAGCGAGCGGAACAAGGCGAACCGCGGCAGCGGGGGGACACATCGGGCTGGAAACCTAGGCAGTGAGCGCTACAAGGCCAAGCTGGTATACACATACATGGAACAACCTGCATTTATTTCCCCTCATGCATGTTCCTATTTGGTACTCATAAAATCTCTTTGGCGATGCAGGAGGATAAACTAGGGAGGCCTGTCAGCTCATATGAGTCATGGGACTCGATGAGGATGATGGCACCCGATCTCTCCTAGCCTCAGCGTCAGCTTCCCGAGTACTTCGGCACTGCCCAGGAGGACGGTGCTAACTACCTCGAGGCGATGATCGCTTTTAATCCGGAGTTGGATGACCCTAGTAGTGCGGAACCCGACCCCAGAGCGTTGGTCGTGTCTGGGGGAGGCTTTCAGCACGGCCGTCTAAAGGTCATGGATAAGATGACCCCGCGCAGTCCCAATTTGAGCCTCACGCGGATCAAGGCTACCCTCGGTCCCGACGACCCCGCACCGCCTCCTCGACGACGGCCTTCCCAGACTGGCTACGATGTAAGTTTCTCTCATTTCCATCCTTTCTGTGAAAATACTACTTTCTCAGTGGCTTAGTTGATGAGATGGTTCAATTTTTGTAATTGTAGGCTGCTTTCGAGGCGGCCTACAAGGCCCACAACGACGCCTATTTGGTGGACCTTGCGCAGTGGAGACAGAGATCACAAATACACGAGGAGTGGAAAGAGGCAAAAGAAGTTGTAAGTTCCAACCTTTATTTTTTTCAAAAGATGACAAGTCTCAATTTTCATACTTTTATGCAATGCCTGACATGTTAACTATTTTGCAGGCTCTAGAGAGTGCTCGGCTTACGGGAGTGCTCGTCGATATACCGCCACGACCTCCACGAGCCGGGCTTAAGCCGGAGTTTGTATCGAAGGAAGAGTTCGCCCAGAACTACTACTACACCGGCTATACCCCGGTAATTTACTTGCCCAATCAGTTGCTACCACTTTCACGTGCCTTGGCGGTTGCTAACTATTGCTCAAACGTGTAGGGAACGGGAGCCTCCGGGACTGGACCCTTTGGTCGTGCTGCTGCCTCGCCGTCGGCGTCCCGCGCGGTCACACCGGTGCACCCTGGCCCCGGTGGTAGTGGTGCCTCGCGCGAGAGCACACCGGTTCATGGTGGCGCGGAATCACCTGCTTCCGGTGCTGGTTCGACGGCGCCTCCGCATCGTCAGTCGCCTATCTTCACGCGCGGAGACCTCGGCTTCTCCGGCTCGACTCCCTCTCCGGACGCGATGAGTTGATGATGATGCTACCTCGGCCGGGTTATGTACCGATACGATGTTTCTTCTCTTTGCATTTTATGTATGGATACGTATGCTATGTATGGATACAATGTTTCTTCTTCTTATGCTATGTATGGATACGATGTATAAATGCTTGTGTCGATGGGCATGTGCTTATATCAATGTTTGTCTTGTGTTGATGTGCTTATACCAATTTTTGTGTCAATGTGCTTATATCAATGTGCATGTGCTTATATGCACATGATATAATATATAATGCAATATATATTATCTATTATTGAATTTGCTATATGCAAGGAAACAGGGAAAACAAACAAAAAAGAGGCCCTGCCACTGTCTACGCCGACGGCCAGGCCGTCGGGTAGGCCATATCCTGTGCCATTTGGCACAGCCTACGCCGACGGCCCGTCGGCGTAGGTAGTGGCAGGGTCCAGACGAGACCAGCGGGCGATGCGTGGCCCGACTGGAAGGGGACCTACCCCGACGGCCCGGCCGTCGGCGTAGGCCCGAAGCCCCGCCGCCCCACAGCCTGCCGCGTGGCACCCTAGGCCGACGGCCCGGCCGTCGGCGTAGAGGGCAACCAGCCGTAACGGCCGTTAAGCCCAGGATGGGGCCCACTGATGCTACGCCGACGGCCTGTACGCCGACGGCCGCGTAAAGGTCGTCGGGCAGCCTATACGCCGACGGGCTGCCCCTACGCCGACGGCTTTTAGGGCAAGCCCGAGAAAACCCAAGCCCGACGGCTCTACGCCGACGGCGGCCGTCGGCGTAGGCCTAAGCCGACGGCTTTCTGGCCTACGCCGACGGTGGCCGGCCGTCGGCGTTTGGGTGCTGTCCCGTAGTGTGACATGATGTTCAAACTATGTACGAACGTTGTAGGCATGTATACATACTGAGTCACCTCATGGGCCTACTGTTCGGTTATAAATATCTGAAAAGAAACTTCAGATTGACCTGGTAGTAAGTCTAGGCAATGCAAGTGTGTTGCTTTACATTCCACTCTGGTTGGAGAAGAAGATCGGTCAAGAAATTTCTCCGCATGGAAAGATCTTCTGAAAATGATATGCATCAAGGTTGTTATTTATAGCTAGAAATGGGGAAGCAGTTGAGTGTGATTGCGCAAGATTAGCACGGGCTTGTTAGTGCATTCAAAATTTTCTCTAAAGCGCTGGGCGCCCAAGCGGTCAGCTCCTATATAACTTGCATGAATGTGAAACTGTGAATGCCGATCTCTTCAGTTCATCGAGATCAAGACCAGATCTATCGATGTTAGACAACCTCAACACACAAGGGTGACATGAACATGATTCAGTCTACTCTATCGATTTCTATGGCAAGCCGGAATAGCTATACTGGCAACATATCGTCTAGTTGAGTTCTCGGCACCAGCTAATTCCACCCACTAGAAGCAAATACTTGATACCCTTCGTATCACACTCTTAATTGTGTTTAACTTGTGTTTAAAATTCACATTGTTACTTGTGGAATGTCTATAGCTATATATTTCCAAAACATCCAGAAATTATAGCAGTACATTGAAATATATATCTATATAAATACTTAAATAGTGATTGACTGGGATAGATCAAACTCTGCGTAAGTTTTGTCTTTATATAATTTCTGGTTTTCTTAGAGATATGTTCTCTTCGGTTGTGATTATTGATCGCCATTATCTTGTCAAATTTTTTGGAATCAATACCTGCAAATTGAAAAAATATTAAGTCGCAGTGAAGCATAGTTTCCAAGGGGAATTCTGAGAAAGTCATAGGGTGATGGACCAACGTCTATTCTAGTCTGAGTTTCGGCAAAGCACATGACGAAATCTCAAAGAAAACGAAGAGGCAAGTAGGCTATCTCATTATTCTCTATACATGTTGGTCATGCTCCTAACTTGCATGAATGTGATGTATTGGAGGCATGTGAACTCATGGGTTTAGGATTTTTCGGTGTTCCGTATACATATAATAACTGTAAACAGGGCAACCGTAATGTGCGTGTTCATATGGATAGTGTTTGCAATCATGAAGTCTAGAAATTGGTGACCCCGCCAACCCTTCTGGTTCACTTGGACACTTCTAGGTATGATCACTGCCCTATCCTTCTTCATATAGAAGCTAAGCAACTAGAGTAGCCACGCCTGCGATGCGACCTGGTGGAAAGGCATCACAAGCGGCATGCATGTCATCGAATTCTCTGAAGATATTCCAACATCACCAACACAGTCCAATGGAAATGCACTTTTGAGTCAATAGATATCTAAGAATTCTTGTCATTCTATACCACTTGAATTCTCTATGCATCTTATTCCATAACAATCTTATTACACACCGGATCACTGATTCCGGTCTACCCCCTCACTGTCTAGATCCATTCCCACACTATTATCCTCTTAGCTAAGTTAATCGAGCATGGAAGCACAGATGTATTTATGGATTGGTTGTAGATGAAGGAAGAGACACATGTTTTCCTTCCCCAATAGTCACATGCATCGTTATCTAGTACTACCTCTGTCCCATAATATAATATTATTTCTTGAGCTAGACTAGCTTAAAAAACGACACTACATTATGGGACGGAGGGAGTACGTGAGTGCAACCAACATTTTACAAAAATCTGCAGGTATGATGACAGGAGATTGGAAAGGTACATGAGAGCATCAACTTAATAAATATGGCATGCTAGAATTCCAAAGGAAAATAAAATAATTTGTATATAAAATATGTCGCATAGCTAGCAGTTGGGAAACAATGACATGAGGCAGGCACACATATACCAAGTCACCTCATGGGTGTCTCGTTTATAATATCTAAGACAATCAACTTCAGATTGATCTAGTAGTAACTGTAGGCAATGCAAGTGTGTCAATTACTTCCTTCATATCTCGCTTCTAATAAAAAAAAGAAGACGGTCAAGAGTTTTTGCATGGCCGTGGAAATGAGATGCATCCAGGATTTGGTTTCGAAGATTGTCGACTACCATTGCAGCTTCTCATGCAGTTGTAGCCTTTAGCTTCACAGTTGCAGCTTCTCATGTAGGTTGGGCCGACTGGATGATGTCCAATTCGGAGGAGGTATCGATCAATCGAAGATGAGTGTAACGATGATTGAAGCGATTGTTCTTCTTTTCGAGGAAGGGCAACGTAGTTGTATCTTTGGTGGTGGCAGGTATAGGACCCCCACGAGCGGCAAAAAATCACACCTTGGCCGAAGGCACGTCCCGATTGGGTCGACCCACTTGCAGCAAGCACGTTTATTTTATTTTATTTTTTATTGGTTTTTATAACAAAAATATATTATTTTTAATATTAAATTAATTCTATAATTATATTATTTTCAAAAAGGTTATGTATGTGTTTTATAGAAAAGTTTAATCTATATTTAGTAAATCTCATTCCATATTGCAAAATTGTTCACTGTATTCTTTTTCATCGCACAATATAAAAAAGTTCATTGTATATTTAAAAAAATGTACGATAGGTATTATGAAAATGTCCATTGTATAATATAAAAATTCATAGTATATTAAAAAGGTTCATTTTTATATTAAATATGTTTAACTTATAAAGCCAAAGATTCAATGTGTACTTAAAAAAATCATCAAGTTCTAAAAAAAGTTTGGTAGGTATTTAAAACATATCCACCCTATACTAAAGAAACCACTGTATATTGTGAAAACTTATTTAAACTTCAAAATCTAAAAAATTATCTGAAACTATAAATTAAAAAACTAAACAAAATAAAAACAAAGAAGCAAGAAAGAAAGTAGAAAACAACATACGAAGAAGTGGGGACATGGGCCGGCGTGCCATGCGTGACAAACGGACGCACGGGATGCTGCATAGAATTTACTGTAAATGAACAGAACACTTGGGATCACTAGTTAGAGGGTATCTCTTGCAAATACGTTATTCAAAGATGAGTCCAGGCTCATTTAAACCTGCACACGAGATCTTCAAAAGGACATTTAAACAAAGTTCAAAAAATTCCAAATTTTATTATGGTAAAAGATGCTTAGGGGGTAGATATTCGTGTAAATTTTGAGCTTTTTTCGACATTTAGGGAGCTTGCGGCATAAAGACAAATTCAACTTAAAATAGTGCATGAACAGTGTCTTCTCGAGAAGCAGAGAATTTGCCTTTTTTGCAAGGTGCTCCTCCAGATGTTCGAGCTTCTCCAAAATTTGCATAAACATACCCTCCAAAAGCATCTTCCACCATATTTTCTTTTAATTTTTTAAGCTTTTTTATATTAATTTCCTTTTTTTAGTCTCTCCGGATGCAGATGCACCCAGGCACCGAATCGCTGCAAATATCACTTTTCACATCGATGTTAACAAGTGGTGCAAACCACACATGTTATTCGCCGCAATTAGAGAGTTTTGAGCGATTTTCCCATCCCACGAGTAAGGATGTATGCTTGGTTGTTTGCGTTTTTTTTTCATAGATCCATCTCTTCAAAATAATTTATCTCTTGAACCGTTCGTTCAAATCATAATTTTTTTTCACATTTGCATTTCTCGCATCGAGACCTTTAAAACTAGATCCCACGTTGATAGATTTCGATGAACTTTTGTTCGGATAAAATCCGTGGAGGAAAACTGTACTAAACTTTGGCTGAAATCTTTCACATTATTATTTTCTTATTTTTTCTCGTGAAAGTTTTGGCTGAAAACTATACTAAACTGTAGCTGAGAACTGTGATTAAAACCTGTCACCATTTTTTTCACCTTTTCAGGTGAAATCTATGACCAAAATCTATAAATCGTGGTTGAAAACTATGAATGAAGTCTATCACAATTTTTTTCACTTTTTTTCTTTTCATGGAGCCACAAATTTGCTCGTTGCTATTGATCTGCTTCTCGTGCAATCACAATTTTATTCCATGTTTTGCTTCTCGTACAGCCACAAATGTACACCCGTGCACCTACAAATTAGTATGCGCGTAGGTATAATTTTTCTTCGCAAAATAATAATCCCACAAGAGCGCTTAAAACACGATAAGTGATAGCGTGTATACGCGCTGAAAATGACCTCTACAGATGCCCGTGAAGGGTACCCGCCAAGTAGTTCATCCCGTGAACTCCACCTATGGAGCTGGCCCGGCCGGGCTCTTGGTGCATACAAGGTCGTCTACGAGGTGATTGAGCAATGCCTGAAGAAATCTCCTACAAAACGTTCTGGCAATGCTCCTAACCAGTATGAATTGATGGCCCAGGAATACCAATCTTCTCTGGTCTGTCGAAATCAAGAGTAGTTCTATCATTGTTAGACCTCAACATGGACATAATGTCGTCTAGTCTATCGATTTCTGCGGCAAAGCCAGAATACTGATGCCGGCAACATATCATTGAGTTCTCAGCAGCAGTTAATAACACCGCCTAGAAACATACACTTCGTATGGCACCCACAATCCGTGATCTATCAATCTCTAGATGGCACCTCTTATTTGCAGCAAACCAGAATAGCTAAGCAAAGGAATTATCGTTAACTATGCTGAAGTAGCAATTCTACTACCTAAAAGAAGACCTCACTAGACACCCTTCAAGTTGTTTGGTTTCAACGTCAAGGAGAGAGAACCAACCAAACCAAAAGGATGCAGTTCTCGACAGCGAAAGATCATATTTACACAAAACGTAAAGACAGATCAGACAACTCCAATGGCGCACACCACTTTCGATTCCAGTTGTGTTCCCGCTGCCATGTGATGGCTAACAGGAAGAAGAACAGTGCTACAACTTGATCTGGAACAAGGATAAACACCGTTTCCAATCCACGCATCATCCATCCATCGATTCACGCTGGAGTTTTCACCACAGTGAGACAACTAGCGTTAAGACAAAAAGAAAGAACAGCAAGACACAGAAGGTTAGGACTAACTTCATATGACAACACTACTGGAAACGGCAAGTTTGCCGTGTATCAAAAATACACGGCGAAGAGTAGAAACACGCCGGCGAACACTTTGCCGAGTACTGCACTCGGCAAAGAACACTCAGCAACAACCCAGCCGGCAAACATGGCTTTGCCGAGTATTCCGTGCTGGCACTCGGCATACAAAAGTAGAACAGCCCGTTCCCTTCGAGCTGGGACGGAACGGCCGGTCCCCGTGTTTGCCGTGCGGTTGTTGTCACCGAGTACCTGTTTTCGCCGTGCGTTGGTCTTCGCTGAGTACCGTCGTCGCCGAGCTCTCGGCAAAGCCACAATCCAGCAACAGGACGTCACATGGGAGCAATCTTTGCCGAGTGCAATACTCGGCACACCCTAGGTACTGCCTTTTTTTCGTGGAATTCACTGATTCTGGGCTTTTTCCTGCAATTAAACCACATTTGCATCACCAGATTTGCCCGCCGTGCCCCACGCAGTTCACGTCCGCCTTCTTGCCATAGAACGCGTGCGACATGGCCGTCGGCATCGCGGCCACCTGCCACCACGCGCCGCCGGCGAACTCCCACACCTGCAGGCTCGCCGTGTCCAGGTACTCCGAGAGGACCACCGCGTAGGCCCGGCCGTCGCAACACCACGTCGATCGAGTGCTCCAGGTACACCGGCAGCACCCGCGGAAGCTCCGCGAACTCGCGCCGCGCCAGGTCACATGCCACCACCGCGCCCGAGTTGCTCAGGAAGTAGGCCACGGCGTCGTCGCGGGTGAGTTCAACCCGGTCCATGGCCACAACGGGCACCGCCTCCTACTTGGTCCGCCAAGGCCGCGGCCGTGGCCGAGCAATGGCCACGATGGGCGCAGCCTCCTGCCTTCTGCATGTACGTCGTCGTCGTCGTCGCCGTGCACTTCAGTACTTCACCATGGAGCAGAGAGAGGAACGTGTGCTACGCCATGAGCAGAGAGAGATGCGTGAGAGAAAGAGAGAGGCGTGTGTGGTTGGGAAGGAGAGAGCTGAGGAGATAAGAAGATAAGGTGGTTCCCGTGATTTTTCTTCATTACTTTAAATGGATGGATGGATGTGGGGTGGAGGGATAAATGGATGGATAGATTTGTGCCATGTCATTCATCCGTGGGAGGGGGGAGTAGACCTATAGGAATTTTGCAAGATTTGTGTTTGTTTGTCCTATTTACTTGATTAAAATAACTATGCTAAAACTTTGTAAACAAATCCAAATTTTTTGTATACATTCTAGTAATCATAAACCAATTCTATGTCAAATTTTATATTTTTTGAACCTTGTTTGCGTTTTAAAAAAAATGGAAAATCGATAAACTCATCGTTCCAACTGTTGTTCAAAAGCATTATCAAAAGGGAAATGTTTTTTTTTAACAATTGAAAACCTATTTTGCAAAAGTGTGCATATAGGAATGTCCAACAATTTTATCGAAGGAAGTTTTCATTTTTTGAATGAATTTTTTTTTTCATTTTCTGAGTGCTAGAAGTAGGGTTTTTTTGTGAAGTAACTACCAAATATTTGATGTGAATTTGAACTACTCCATTTTTATACAATACTAGACCATAATTTATTAACAATTGACCAAAATTTTCATGTCAAACGATTTTTATACACCTCTTCTGAAAAAGACAAATTTCCACCGATCCAATAGGAAAAAGTCAAATTTGAACTCCATGTGCTTGATAGTTTGCTCTTTTTTTTAAACACATTTCTAGGTGCACAAGTAGTCATTTTATCAGAGATCCACCAAGATTTTTTCAAGATTCCATCCCTAGCTATCACCGGTCATGCTTCTCGTTTTGACCGCATTTCGAAACCGGCTTAAACAATTCAAAAAAAATCAAAAAATTGTAAAACCTTCGCGTTGCATCCTCATTTATGTCCTAGTAACCATACAAAATAACAAACTTGGAATAATGGTAATATCTTAAAAACCTCTTCTCAAAATGAGCTATCGAGTATGAAGGTTCATGGCTTTCAAGCCAAATGACCGATATTAGTGCTAGTTTCAGAGGATAGTTTTCCCAAATGATCTCATTTTGTGCAAAAGTGTGCATATTGGAACGGGCAACAAGTTTGTCAAAGGAAGTTTTCATTTTCGTTGTACGAAAAAATCATTTTTCATTTTCCGATTGCCAAAAGTAGGGTTGTTTTGTGAAGAAGCTACCAAATATTTGGTGTAAATTTTAACCACTTCATTTTTGTAAAATAGTATACCATATTTTATTAACAATTAACCAAATGTTTGCATGCTAAATGATTTTTATACACCTCTCCTGAAAAAGACAAATTTCCATCGATTCAATTGGAACGGGGTCAAATTTGAACTACATGTGCTTGATAGTTTTCTCTTTATTTTTTCAAAAAATCATTTCTAGGTACACAAATAGTCATTTAATCAGAGATCCACCAAATTTTTTTCAAGATTCCACCCCTAGCTATCACCGGTCATGCCCCCATCCCCGTTTTGACCGCACTTTGAAACCGGCTTAAACAATTCAAAAAAAATGTAAAACATTTCCATTGCATCCTAATTTATGTCCTAGTAACAATAAAACACAACAACCTTGGAATAATGCAAATATCTTACAAAAGTCTTCTCAAAATGAGCTATCGAGTATGAAGATTCATGGCTTTCAAGCCAAATAACCAATGTTAGTGCTAGTTTCAAAGGATAGTTTTCTCAAATGATATCATTTTGTGCAAAAGTGTGCATATTGGAATGGGCAACAAGTTTGTCAAAGGAAGTTTTTATTTTTGTTGTACGAAAAATCCATTTTCCATTTTCCGAGTGCCAAAAGTAGGGTTGTTTTGTGAAGAAGCTACCAAATATTTGGTGTAGATTTTAACCACTCCATTTTTGTAAAATACTAGACCATATTTTATTAACAATTGACAAAATGTCTGTATGCTATATGATTTTCATACACCTCTCCTGAAAAAGACAAATTTTCATCGATTCAGTTGGAATGGGGTCAAATTTGAACTACATGTGCTTGATAGTTTTCTCTTTATATTTAAAAAAAATCATTTCTAGGTACACAAGTAGTCATTTAATCAGAAATCCATCAAGAGTTTTGCAAGATTCCACCCCTAGCCATCACCAGTCATGCCCCCCTCCTCCGTTTTGACCGCATTTTGAAATTGGCTTAAACAATTCAAAAAAATAAAGTAAAAAATGTAAAACCTTCGCGTTGCATCCTAATTTATGTCCTAGTAACCACAAAGAACAACAAACTTGGAATAATGCAAATATCTTACAAAAGTCTTCTCAAAATGAGCTATCGAGTATGAAGGTTCATGGCTTTCAAGACAAATGACTGATGTTAGTGCTAGTTTCAAAGAATAGTTTTCCCAAATGATCTCATTTTGTGCAAAAGTGTGCATATTGGAATGGGCAACAAGTTTGCCAAAGGAAGTTTTTATTTTCGTTGTACGAAAATTCAATTTTTCATTTTTCGAGTACCAAAAGTAGGGTTGTTTTGTGAAGAAGCTACCAAATATTTGGTGTAAATTTTAACCACTTCATTCTTGTAAAATACTAGATCATATTTTATTAACAATTGACCAAATATTTGCATGCTAAATGATTTTTATACACCTCTCCTGAAAAAGACAAATTTCCATCGATTCAGTTGGAACGGGGTCAAATTTGAACTACATGTGCTAGATAGTTTTCTATTTATTAAAAAAAATCTTGGTACACAAGTAATCATTTAATCAGAGAACCACCAAGAGTTTTGCAAGATTTAGTTCTGACTCCGGCGCCCGGAGCCCCCTTTCCGTCGAAAACGGGGCCCGGTTGACCGAATGGTCTACTTTTTCGATCTACCTCGTCCCCAGCGCGCCGTAAGGGGGTAGCTCAGTAAAACTTGTTACTCTATTGTGTTTTGGTAGTCCATTGGCACATCTAGAACAGTAGCCGCCCTCCATGTCCGCGATGTCAGTGGCTCACCACGAGCGTCTCGCCGTAGACGACGAGGGCGCGTTTGGCATGAAGGACGCGAGTGCAGTCCTCGGCCCTCATGGAAATGCACGAAGAAGTTGAATGGCGGCACGCAAACCTTCACCTTCATGACGTGGCGGTTTACACCGCATTGCTTCACCACCGCCGCCACTACATCCTCCGGCGACACCGGTGTCCGGCTACCTTCCACCTTGGCCATCAGGGTGCACCCGGACCACTTCTCCTCTAGCTTGGCCATGCCGGGAGTGCGAGAGAATACGCAGTGTCCGCACTCCGAACGGAGTTAAGGCTCACCGCACCTCCTCATGTCCTCTTGAAACCCGAACCGGCTATCAATGGTACCTAGGTAGAGAGAGGGCTGGACTAGGCTTTTTATTTTGCCGAGTATTAGACCACACAGACACTCGGCAAAGTTGGAACCACAGGGCGGGAAGCGCTGGCGCGAAGGGAAATTTTTCGCGCGAAATCTTTGCCGAGTATTACCTACAAGACACTCGGCAAATATGGAAATTACAGCGCGGGAACGAATCCCTTTTTCTGGCCTCGTTTCTTCGCCGAGTCCCGTCACGACGACAGTCGGCAAAGATAAAATCCAGCAACCTCCGTTCCGTCCACGTACGAAACTGAACACGTGGCACGGTTGTCCGCCGAGTGCATGTGTTGCCGAGTGCCTCGCTGGTGTTTGCTGTTGTTTTTCTCTTTGCCGAGTGCATTATGCAAAGGATACTCAGCAAACACGCTCTATGCTGAGTGCCTTCACTATGCTGAGTGTTTTTTGGTCGTTGTCGGCACACATATATGTTTGCCGAGTGCTCCGTGTTTAGGAACTCAGCGAAGAGTGTATAGGCCGGCAAAGTTCATTTTTCCAGTAGTGCAAGACAATCACTGGTGCATCAAGAAAACATTACCACCAAATCAACATGGCCCCATGGTAGACCAGGTGACTGTAACCTCAGCTTTGAACTCATCACCAATCGAGATTTTACCACTGTCAAATGAACACTTCTTTGAAAGGAAAGAGAGGAAACGGGAATATGTCTTTGTTTCCGGCTCTCCATCCATCAAAACATCAGGCCTGTCGGATTGCGCCACGGTCGCCTTCTGCGGCATGAACTTCCTCGCACAATCCTTGCGCACAGTATCCTTAGAGGTGATCTCCAATTTAAGCTTTAGCTCATAACCCAACCGAACAGAAACAACTGATGATATAGGGAACACTGATTGTGCAGGAGAAGAATTAGTAGAACCATCATACAACACAATTGGATCTGGGAGTCCACTTATAAATGCAGTCACTGCCTTCAGGCCCCAACATGGACCAGTCATTGGAATCTCAATGTCAACTGTTGCTTCGATCCCCTGCGTAAGGAAAGCATAATGGAAGTCCACTGGCCCAAGCTTGCCAAAAAGCCTCGACTTCAGTGTAGTACCACACAGAATCATTTCCTCTGTATATTCAATGCAACCATCAGCTAACTCATAATCCATCTCAGCATTGGCACTGCCATTGGACTTGACCTTCAGGCTGTACTCCAGAAGAACACCATCAAGAATAGAGTTCCCACGAACTGGTGATATGAGCGGCAACGTCCGAGAATCCTATTTGAAGTACAAAAGAAATGCTTAATCAGCAGTAATGTTTTGAACTACAGAAAGATAATGTCAGTAGGAATCATGGCATCTTCAATTTCAAGTATAAATAGCACTACTGTTCCACCCAAGTCATTACTTTATAGTGACATATTCTGTTGAGGTGTTGTCGGCCAACACATTTCCTGCTCGTTACACATGTATATAAAGTCTGAGGTATATAAATACAGAATGCATACTCGTGTTACAGGACAACAGACTAACATTTCAAGTATAAATATGTAATAGAGTCCCCAACAAATTATGAAGTGACATGATTGATTGACTCATGAGTATGACTTAGACTTACTCCATCAGGGTGTCCTGTTTACCGGGAAGACTATAAGGAAGCTGGTGTCTAGGTCTAGTTCCTTGGCAGCATATTTTTTCTTGGAGTCCATTGTCCAAGACGTGAATGCGTGGGCTGCATGTGCAATCACACAGCTTACAGAGCAATGCTCTATTCTCACTAAACTAACTAGATCTTGTTACACTTTCAAGAGAAAACTTATAACAGATCATCATATTTTACTCAAAGCATATTAACTTACCGGTGTTATCTTGTGCGCCTGCTCTCTGGGACAGTTGAAGATGTAATTGCGCAGACAATCCACCTCATCCCGGATAGCAATGAACCCATAAACCAGCATGCTCTGATCATCCAGGAAGTCACCAACATACTTGAATGAGAATATTTGGAGCATAGTGAACACTGGGTAGTCCTTGGTTGGCTCTGTGAATCGTTTGCTTTTATGGGGGGCTGAAAGAAGTACAGGAAAAAAATCAGCCGCAGATCAGTAGTGTGTATGGATGCTTAATTGAAGATCATAATGATAGAAATTTCACTTGGGTTGGTCTTGTCCAATGCGTAAAGCCTATAGTACGTGAAGAAAAGAGCTGGTTCTGGACATCGAGGTTGAATAGTAACATTGAAGAACTCGTCCTTCTCGGGCAGTGTTGCGTTTAGCTCATCAATCGTCTTCCAATACTTCCTGATTTCTTCCATATACTTGTCTGAATTTATCATAGCAGGCTCTGAGGGTGAAAACAAGAGGACATCAGATCACGCCAATAAAGTAAACAAGATATTCCAATGTAGTTAAAACATGATGAGGAACAATAGATGAGGAAAACAAAATAACAAGATATGTCAAATCTGTTTTGCTACTTCTAGATTCTTCTACACTCTGGTCTAGTATTTCTTTTGTTTTCTTAACCCTACCTACTGTTCTAGTACCTCCGAAAGAAGGCTTTCGCCCCGCTTTATAGATAAAGCAATATCCCGACAATGGTTACGAGTGCCATACAGTTTCACGAATCAGCTGGGGCAACAACACATAAAGCCCAATGACAAGATCTGACGAAGAAAGATAAAAAAGAGCGGACACCTCCAGGGTCCTTCTGCCCAAAAGCTCATCCAGCCGACGGTGGAGATGCCAGGCGCCTAGCCTCAGTAGTCAGGACCATCGTCGTGTGGAGGAGGAAGTCTCTATCTCTGCGCCTCGAGAGTGGGTGCCATTGCTGTAAAAAGGCCAGGAATTTGAATAGTATATCAGAGGCCCGCCGAAGGAAAACGCGTTCAATAACCATTTTATTCCTAGTCGTCCAAAGGGTCCAGGTCAGAGCCGCGAACAAAAGCCAAAAGAGTCGTCTCCTAATTGTCGGCTGGTTAGCCTTAGCCTGCACGAACTCGGCTAGGTCAGCGGCCTCCCAGTCAGGCCCCAGGGCCTCACGGATGAAGCTCCAAAGGAATTTGGCCGCCGTGCAGGCAAACAAGATGTGATGTCCAGTCTCAGAGACATCACAGAGAGGGCAGATACCAGTGGCAGGGCCATGCCGCTTGACGACCTCAGTCCCAGAGGGAAGGCGGTCTCGAAGTAGTTGCCAAATGAAGATCTTGATCTTCAGCGGGACTGGAGCCTTCCATAGGCGGGCCATCCATGGGATGGACGGAGCGTGGCAGAGGGCCCTATAGGCCGAAGCCACAGAATACTGTCCGGATGACGCCAGAGACCGGGAGACCCGGTCCGGGCGCATGGGGTGCTCCAATGGGAGCAAAGCCCGGAGGGAGAGCCAAGCCTGGTTCTCGGCGGGGCCAAAAGTTCGCCGAAAGGCGACATTCCAGATGCCATTAGCACCAGCCTCCGCGACCATTAATTCGGGATCGGAACAGATTGCAAAGAGGCTAGGGAATGACAACCGCAGAGGGTTAGCTCCAACCCAAGTATCAAGCCAAAAGAGGGTGGCTGATCCATCTCCAATCGAAGAGGACAGGCCCAGGCGGATCTGAGGCTTAATGGCCTGTATGGCTCGCCAGAACTGGGATCCGGCCCGAGACTGGCAGGCAAGGAGAGGTCTACCCCGAAGGTACTTAGCGCGGATGAGTTGGAGCCAAAGGCCACCATCCCCGCAGAGGATGCGCCAAACCCATCTAAGCATTAGGGCCACGTTCATGCGACGGGACGCGATGATCCCAAGGCCCCCAAGAGGTTTAGGCAGACAAATGTCGGCCCACTTAACCATGTGGTATTTGGGCCTTCCGTTGGCGCCTTGCCAGAAGAAACGGGCAAGGTCCCGATCAAAGGCACCGTGGACGCCCTCGGGAAGAAGGAAGAGGCCCATAAGGTACATGGGGAGGCTCGATATGCAAGTGTCAATAAGGACGGTTTTGCTCCCTTTAGAGGTAAACCTACCCACCCAAGGCTTAGACCTGGAAGAGACCCGGTTCACAACCGGGTCAAAGGCCTGATTCTGGAGGGAGGACCCCGATATCGACATGCCCAAATAGGTAACAGGGAATGTGCCCCGCCGACAATTTAGGTTGTCCGCGATCCGCTGCCCCTCCTCGCCAGGGTACCCAAGGACCATCACCTCGCTTTTGTCGAAATTGATCTTCAATCCCGACATAGCCTCAAAACAGAGGAAGATGAATTTGAGTAGAATATTGAATTTTAAGTAATGTTTCCTAGAGTGTTCTAGCTATAAGTAGAAGTGTTCTGTACTCCATAGACGTACTAAATGCTATTGAGAATGTGAAAGAAGCCTGCACGCAGGGCTGCAAGATTAACATATTAGCGCTGCTATTAGGTTAGGAACTCTTGCAGATATATTAGCGCTGCTACTATATAAGACTCTGGCAGGTATATTACGCTGCTAACAAGAAGAATCAAACAAATAGAAAAGCATATTTTGCGGGGGAATTTCACTTTAGTTTGAAGAAAATTTTGCAGATTAAACATAAGGAATCATACGAGCTTGGCGGAGAAGCAATTGGTAAGAAGATAGGGATGGGCAGAGGTGGTTTTACCGATAAGGGCCCTCTGTTGGGGGTTCACCACCAAGGGACAAGGTCGTTGAGCCAGAGCGAGGAGCCTCATCTCGCATGGTTCCTCCGAAAGGTCCAGGCTAGGCATGGCCGAATCCCCGCCCGGAGGCTGGGGTCGGTGGCGGCGGTCGAGCCCGCAGATCGGAGCGACGATCGAGTATCTCTCTGTGTCTCAGGAAATATCGTTTTGTTTCGATCGATCTATGCGCTCACGGGAGAGAAGGGGAATTCTTCTATTTTTTCAGGGAAGGGGAATTCACAACCCAGGTCTAGCTATAGTACATCCGGCAAACACGCTTTTCCAAAAAAGTAACTGCCGATTTAGGGGATGGAAACGAATTTTTATTCTGATCAGATCCACCAAATCTAAATTTTTTTCCCGAAGAATTAGCAGGCCGACGCCATCACCGCCGATTAGATATTCCTAGCTCCGCCACACCTTCCCCACCTTCATGTGACTCATCCATGTTGGCTCGAGCTCGCATGTACTATATACTTACGTTTTGATGGCCATTTTGCAATAAAGCTGACACCAAAGGTCTTTTTCAGCGTGATTGCTCCTATGCAGGTATTCCTTTGTTGATACTGTGAAGCACCAAGGAGCGCTCGACTGCTCCCGTGAGCAGTGAGCATCAAGCCAAGCGGTGCAGATTCTCCTCCATCTTAGACTTCAATGTAGGTAGGTTAAATAATTCACCGCCTCTGTTCATGCTAAGGAAGAACTTCATCATCTTTCTAAAGGGGCACTTAAATTCCTGATGCTTCACATCCGTAAAAGAAAAAACGATTGAGACATTATGTGTCACTCAACGTCTTCATCGATCACTGTCCTCACAGTCTATTATTATCGTGACTAGAAATGGAAATCTGTGTAATATACTCAAGAAACTCTATGCTACAGCTCTGTTTTGCCATGGACATATATATATGGATGCTAGGTGTACGTGCAAATAATAACCAAGACTCCAATGGTCCACCAACCATGCAGGGTTAGTAATTTATTTTACTTGCAAAATCAAAGAAGTTTCAGCAAGTCACAAAATCATCCCTCCATCTAAACATAGTGGCTACATAGCAAAAAACACTTTTCTAGTAATCATGCGTTATGTGTGAGGATTGTGCTTTTCTTCACTCTCGCTTTTGGTGACCATGGAGGCGAAAAGAAGGTCACCAACGAGTATACTAGGAGATGATTGTTTGGCTACCACATCTGATTATGGTACTCTTGTAGTCGAAGATTAAAGACATGGATAAATGGAGAATATGAATGATCAGATGCTTACTACGAAAAGAGACACTGCACACTCATAGCCTGATAGGTCAACTGGCTCTTCTATAATTTAATTCATTTAATCATGAATTTTTCTAAAAGAAATCGAATCTAGCTAACTAGGAGAAGTTGTCCAATTCCAGCAAGATCGACGAGCTTACTTGTTCCTGAGCTATGCACAAATCAATTATATTCATCGACGCAAAAGCCCCAACCACATGTGCAAGACCATTTTCAAAAGGAGCCATTGATGTTGATCTCGAGAAAACTTACTTGGGTTTGGAGGGGATCTTCATCATTATCTGCATTCCACGGTTTCTAGGGTAAGGTGATAGAATACACATGAACATTTGTTCTCCGAATTTAGAAGGGAATCAACCATATGAGATCATTGGAACGTGCTACAAACCTGTTTCAAATAATTTCTATGTTGGCATCTCTTGAGACGGATGTCACAAACTAGCATTTGAGGAAAATGTCGCATCCACCCTCTTCAAGCCTATGTTAACATCCCACAAACTGGATTTGATTTAGTTACTTCCTGTTTCAATGTTGTGTCGAACACATCATGTGAAAATTTTATTCGCCATTTGTGAATTTATTCGCCTACTAAGTTTCAGTCACTTCTATTAACTGTTGACCAATTTTTGTTACTGTTTTCATTCTTTAATATTGAAATTGCAATTTTTGTCTACACTTGCATTTTAGAGATGGCACACAAAATGTCCAATATTTTCAATCATCCGCGCCTTAGGCAATCTCAAATATACAATTGTGTATTCATTGTAAACAAATGGATAGACACCCTTGTGCACATTTAGTTTGTTAGGCATGGTAGTTGTGACGACCTGATTTTTGTGAAAAGCTAGTTGGTCCTTATCATAATTGTATGGGAACGACCTTTGTCTCGCACAACATAAATATTAATTATGTTTGTTCCAGGCAATATAAATTTACTAATTGCTCCACAATAGCCGCCGGTGTTGTTGATAACTTCATATGACCCCAGAAAAAGGTTGTAGGGCATTAAACTACTATAATTATAGGGTGGGATACACTAGTAGAAAACAGGGCTTTGGTTCAGGCCTGGCCAACCCATTAGTCCCGGTTCAGTCACGAACCGGGACTCATGAGGGCATACGTCCCGGTTCCTGCGCCCAGGGGGGCGGCCGGGCCTCGTGGGGCATTGGTCCCGGTTCGTCTGGACCCATTAGTCCCGGTTCCAGACACGAACCGGGACGAATGGGCCTCGCTCCTGGCCCACATCCATTGGTCCCAGTTCCAGACATGAACCGGGACTAATGGGTGGTCTTTAGTCGCGGTTCCGGAAACGAACCGGGACCAATGATTTCGCTATATATACCCCTCGCCCGCGAACGGAGCACTCCACTGCTCTGTTTTTTCCTGGTCGGCGAGGAGAGGGCTTTGTGGTGCTCTAGCTCACCTCTTATGCACATGAGGTGTTCGATGAAATGCCCGAGCCACACTACTTAAGCTTTCTCCTCTCCAAACTCGACTTCCAAGCTTCATTTTTCTTAAGATTTGTTCAGATTTAACGGTCTGTCACGTCCCATCCCCGTCTTCACCACCGTCGATCGCCCGCGCCGATCTCGTCACCGGCACCACCGTGGTGAGCCTCTTGTTCTTATCTTCTTTATAAAAGAAAAAAAAATCTTACTTGTATGATTAGATAGATAATTGTCTAATTTTCTTACTTGTATTATTGCTTGTTATTATATAGTGCGATGGTTTTGGTATCCGCCCCCGTCGGCCCTCGTCCTCTCTATGACTCGGATGTGGTATATATTATCTTTTATAACTATTTGTTTCATTTAGTGTTTATGGTAATTATGCCGACACCAACTTGACATAGATGTATTTATCTAGGAGGTATGTGAACCGGATATTACATATGACCCTCTTGTCGAGAGGTTAAATTTAGTTGAAGAAGAAAACGAGTATTTAAAAGAAAAATTAAAAAGATTTGAAGAAGAGAAGAAAAGAGTTGAAGAAGAGAAGATGATATTGGAGTTGCATGTTGCGGATGTCGTAGAAGGTCACAAGATCAAGATGGATGCAATGCGCTTGAAGATTAGAAAGTTTAGAAAATATGCCATTCATAGCGAGGCTTGGTATCATTATGCCGTTGGATCAATTGTTACCTTGGTTGCGATTATGATCGCATTTGTTGTTGCATTGAAATGTTTTACATAGTTTCAATGTATGGTTTAATTAGATGCTCTGGAGAGCTATATGTTGTTCAATGAGAACTATGTATGTACTTTGGTTTTAATGTGATGATAAACTTCTATTAATTTGGTCACTTATATATTCATGATGTTCTGTAATGGTTTTTGACACACTTAATGCACGCAGATGAACCGGCAATGGATGTATGGTGACAAACACACCTCTGAGTACATTGAGGGCGTGCATGATTTTCTCGAAGTGGCTGAGGCAAACAAGCAGAATCGTTTTATGTGTTGTCCATGCTCTATATGTGGGAATACGAAGTCTTACTCTGACCGAAAAACCATTCACGCCCACCTGCTTTATAAGGGATTCATGCCACACTATAATGTTTGGACCAAGCACGGAGAAATAGGGGTTACGATGGAAGACGACGACGAAGAAGAAGAGTACGATGACAACTATGTGCCCCCTGAATACGGTGATGCTGCAACGGGGGAAGCTGAAGATCAAGAGGAACCGGACGATGTGCCTGATGATGATATCCGCCGGGTCATTGTTGATGCAAGGAGCCAGTGTGAAAGTGAAAAGGAGAAGCTGAAGTTCGATCGGATGTTAGAGGATCACAAAAAAGGGTTGTACCCCAATTGCGAAGATGGCAACACAAAGCTCGATACCGTACTGGAATTGCTGCAGTGGAAGGCAAAGTATGGTATACCTGACAAGGGATTTGAGGATGTACTGAAAATATTTAAGAAGAGGCTTCCAAAGGATAATGAATTGTCCGACAGTACGTACGCAACAAAGAAGGTCGTATGCCCTCTAGGATTGGAGGTGCAGAAGATACATGCATGCCCTAATGACTGCATCCTCTACCGCGGTGCGTACGAGGATTTGAACGCATGCCCGGTATGCGGTGCATTGCGGTATAAGATCAGACGAGATGACCCTGGTGATATTGACGGCGAGCCCCCCAGGAAGAGGGTTCCGGCGGACTAACTGTTCCGAATGACGACGAGGGACACGCACCCATGTGGAAGAAGAAATCTATATTTTGGGACCTACCCTACTGGACTGTGTACACATATTAACTCTCTTCTTTCTTCTTTTCTAGCCCTCCGTATCCAGATCGAGCCAAACTTTGGTAACGAGACGAGGCCCAAAGAAAAAGTTGCGCCCGAATGAAAGGTTCACGATCACCAACATCAATAGAGATGGCCAACCGATTGAACCCAGCCGGACCAAAGATGCATTTTCTGCTCAGTGCGGGGTTCTTGTTAGGGACATGATCCCGATCAGCATCCAGCAATGGAATAAGCCGAAGGCCGAAGACCCTGAAGTGTCTTTTGTCACCGATATACAGAAAGATGATCTTTGGACCGCGCTGAAGGCAAATTTCGCCCTACCGGAAGAGGAGCGTCCGGAAAAGCCAGTTATAGAGCAAAAGGTCAAGACTCATGCTCTTAAGAAGATGGCAGAGCTATTCAGGAGGTGGAAGAATGAGTTAAAAACAACGTTTGTCGACAAAGAGAAGACTCCAGCATTCACCGGCCGATTTGAGAATATAAGAGAACAGTGGCCCGCATTTGTGGCCCACAGGACATCGGAGAAGAGTAAGAAGATGTCAGCGATAAACAAACTAAATGCTGCAAAGAAGAAGTATCACCATTGCACAGGGTCAGGTGGCTACCTCAAAGGCCGACTGTTGTGGGAGAAGGCTGAAAAGGACCTTCTTGACAAAGGGATCGTACCAGTGACATTGAAGTGGCCAGAGCGTGCAAGGAATTGGTTCTTCGGGGTTGGGGGAACCTTGCACCCTGAAACAGGGAAGTGCTTTTGGACGAACGAACAACTGAGAGTACCGATCACCAAGCTTGAGGAGTTAATCGCCGAAACGGAGGCAGGGACGTTCGTTCCCGACAGAGAGAACGACGAGCTCACAATGGCCCTCGGGAATCCTGAGCACCCAGGACGAACACGAGGCACGGCAGGCTCCCTTCCGTGGAAGCATGGGTTTCCCGACGCAGGCGGTTACAAAAGCAGGGAGAGGAAGAGGAAACAGGAGCAAAGCGAAATACAGAACCTGCATGCAAGAGTACAAGCGCTAGAAGAGAGGCATGGAGCTAACGAAGCTACCCTAGAAGCTACCCCGCCATCTCAGCGGAGAAGCAGCGTGGCTTCCACCGAGGTCATTGCGCAACCTGATTTGACGGCTTCCAGGTACCCCGTGGATGAAATCACGAAGTCTCAAGAATGTCACCTTAAGAAGCAATTGATGCAATTCAAACCCACGGTGGCTATCGGCCATGTTGCACCTCCTCGACCCAACGGAACTTTTCACTGTCATCCGATTCCACAAGGCTATGCTGTTGTGATGGTCGAAGAAATAATGGAGGGATATGAGGAGATCGAGCTTGACTACCCTACTGGCGAAGGGGAAAATCTCATGCAGAATGCTCTGAGGACTTCATGTCTATGGACGAAGTAATTCATCAAGCTTCCGAACTGGACGGCACCTACGCCTCCTCCTCCTCCTCCGGCGAGTAAGGGCCCGCATCCTCCTCCGGCGAGTAAGGGCCCGCCTCCTCCTCCGCCGGTGAGAGATCAGGGCACGCCTCCTTCTCCGGCGACTGATCAGTGCACTCCTCCTCCTCCGCCTCCTTCTCCGCCTGCGTCGGCGCGTCCGAGCAGCCCGTCTGCTCCTCCGCCTCGTCAGCAAGAGCAGAAGAGAACCGCCACCGCCGCTCCGGCGCCTCTTAAGCAACAAAGGAAAATAGCAGCCGTCGCTCCGGCGTCTAGCAGTACAACCAGTGGTGGGAGGCGATACCAATACGGTCCATCATCTCTCAAGCCTCTTGAGCCGTTACCATACGAGAGGAGCGATGAGGAAAGCGCGAAGATCTCTAAAGGCGAAGTGGATGCCTTTTTTAAAAAGAAAAATCCACCTCCGAAGGAGAAGATAGATGAGGTGAAATTGAAGCGCACTTTGGATGCCCTGAAGCGACCAGCACCGGCTCCGCTACCATGTCCGCGCTCTTAAAAAGAAAGTGCAAGAAACGCGCCGGTCCGGAAGCACTGCAACTGACCAAAGGAGAAAACAACAAATTGCAAGAGGGAAAAAAATTCCCCAGCTCGGCGAACAGGCGAAACAATTGTGCCCCCCGCCGCAGGTGTCTAGTGATATCGTCGCCGCACATCTGCCGTCCGGGATGGTGCCCGGTACCAATCCTAGTGATTACCTGCCAGACGATATACATTTTGATCCACTCCAGGTGGATGAACTCAAATTCCGGCACGGGTATCCTCTCGTTAGACCTGATCAACAGCTACCAACGATGATGCGAAGATTCCATGAGTGGTACATGGACACCTGCATGAACTCTAGGTTGGACAATGTGTTCTTATGGTTAAAGACAAGCACGACCTCGTTGGAATTGACACGTTGTATGTTCCATTTGAGGAGTTATTCCAGCTTCACAATGGAATGACCATCGATAAAGTAATCGTCACTTGCTACTGTCTGTAAGTACTACTTCTTTAATTAAGTCTCTATATATAGCTCAGCTCTTTCATTGCATGTACATATAATTCACTATATCATGCAGATTGAAGATCGTCGAATGCAAGCAAAGAGAAATCTATAATATTGGGTTCATTAACCTAAATCTCTTTGATGAATGGGCGATGGAAAAGAATCCCAAACAAGCCGAGGCCAACTTGCTACAATCGTTGCTTCAACATCAAAACAAACAAAAAATAATCTTTCCTTACAACTTCGAGTGAGTGTTATACTATGCATATTCGGTTTTCCTTTATTTACTCGAGGTTATAGTAATGTAATTGATGAGTTATGCATGCGTGCCCAGCTTCCACTTTATTCTCCTAGAGATTAAGCTTGAGGAGGGACTAGTAACCGTGTTAGACTCAAGACGAAAAGATCCCAAGACGTATGCGATCATCACTGAAATGCTTAAGAAGTAAGTGCAATCGATCATTATCGCAGCATTTCGGCAACTTTGTTCATTTCCTGATATTAGGTAATAATTATTTTCTATGTCTGGCAGGGTTTGGATAACGTTCACCACAAAATCTCCGGGACTGCCGAAGGAGCTGAAATTTACACGCCCGAAAGTAAGTACTACTAGCTAGTTTCATCAATACCATTTATATAATGCTTGATTATCAGTTTGATTGACCTCTATTTCTCGTAAAGTGGTTGTGGCAGCAAGAAGGGACTAATCTTTGTGGATACTACGTATGCGAGTACATCTACAACGCTACGATCTCTAATAAGGGCGGTTACTCTAAAAAAGATTTTGATGTGCGTAAGCAATAATATTCACAATTTTATTTTATTACCATCATTTGTGTTGAGTTTCATTCATATATATGTATTGACCCCCTTCTTTGAATTAGCTTTGGGAGCTGCAGGAAGAACTCCTACCACAAGATCGCATAATAACAATTCAAGAGGAATTGGCGGGATTTTTCTTGAACACGTCATCAGGAAAGAGGGAGAATACCATATGGAACTTGATTTCAGATGTTAGGGTATTGTAAGAGATCTTATATTGTATATATGTAGCCAGTAGCGTCGGATAGATATACGAAAACTTATTGTTCGAACAATCTCACTTCTCTCTGTATATGTTCATGACGATCTTCTGTACTTAATGGTTTAATTCCTTCATTTGCTTACTAGCTAGCATGTCGAGTCCTCTCTATATGTATAGTACGTAGCGTCGACCTAGCACGGAGATAAGAGAGGACACCTCTCTCTATTAGCTACAATATATGAAACCCATAAATTAATCCTACAAAACCCCCATCCCCCTCTAAAAAAAAACCCCCCCAGACACGGAACTGCTGACGCGTGGAGGCATTTTGGTCCCGGTTGGTGCTACCAACCGGGACAAAAGGCCCTCCTTCCCGGGAAAGCCGCAGAGGCCACATGGAGCCCCATCTGTCCCGGTTCGTGGGTAAACCGGGACTAAAGGTTTTGGGCATTAGTAACGACCCTTTAGTCCCGGTTCCGGAACCGGGACAAATGACCCTCTAGAACCGGGACAAATGGGCCTTTTTCTACTGGTGCGATATCAACCCTCGATTTATTTAGAGAAATAATTGAGATCAAACATTAGTTATCGACCTTTCTTTGTTCAATGGAAAACCATTTTTAAGAATTGTGTATTCATACTTTGTACACGACAAGTTGACCAGACAAAATAAGTTAATTCTTCTAGTTCTTGTTTGGTAAAGATCGTCATCATCAAACTAGCATTGCCATTCATGATCTTGAACAAGTAACTAGAACTCTAAGTGAGGTGTTGATATAGGACCAAGTCCTTGGGTTTTTCCCGATCTTCATGAATTGGAGGTGGATTTGCCGAAGAACACGAGGGAAATCCACAAGAAAACAACACATAAAAGATAAAGGAACAATATCCACTCAATATGTACTCATACCAACCCCATAGCATACCACCATAAGATCGAACATGGACAAGGAAAATACAACTAGGTAGTTCCTCCAAATCTCTAGGAGTGGTGGATCACATTTATCGTAACATTTTTATTAATTCCAAAGGTTGGGAACCATGACCAGATACATGGATATCTTGTTGATCTTATGCTTGCGACTCACACTAAGAAGGGAAACAGTGTTCCTCTGGATATTCCTAACTATACGTGGAACGAGATGTTTCATGTTGTTGTGAGCCGGAGGGTTCACCCTCGCCCCATATATTATGACTTGCCTGATTACTCAACAGACGGAGCTTAGGTCTGGGGAGATTTTGATTGATCCTATCAAGCTTGGTTCTCATGAGCACAAAAGGCTAAAGGTGAATAATAATGTTGCACACCTCGGATTACTAAGGATGAGGAGTCTATGTTTGTGGAGGCGAGAGACTCTGATTTTGAGCTTGAGCCTAGGAATAAGCCCCAATGGGCTACCAGATTGAAGAACAAGGTGAAGGAGACATTCTACGTTCAGAATAATGTCCAACATCACATGTTTTAGGCCCATGTAAATGAGAAGCTTGCCCGCTGCCCGTAAGATACAGATGATGAGGAACCTGAAGATTAATGTTGAGACTGAATCTAATTAAGAAGAACATCACTCTAGAGGAAAGGTGGATTTCTTCTCATAGAAGGTGGGACGATGATGATGATTCAGTTGAGCATGATGATGATGTTGTTCCAGAGTCTTTGTATGCCCATTCTCGCACCATCAAGATTGAGGAGGATACCCCAGAGCAGTTACCAGGTGTCTGAGGAGGATTTTTACGACGAGTAATCATAGGGGATGTTAGCATCGATTCTTTCCTATTTTGTCGTCTTAATGGCAAAGGGGGAGAGTAAGTCTATTAGGTTATCGAGACTTGCATGGGTGGGAGTCACAAGCTCATTTTCTTGAGCTTTATTCGTTGCTTGTGAACTCCTTGTTGTTGAACTATTTGCTTTGTGAACTTGTGTGTTGGAGATCATGTTTATTCTTGCATGGTGGAAGACATGCTTCCTGATGCTGTCTATCTTATTTCATGGCTTTAGTGTCATTTTGATGGAACCATGCTTATAATATTGCCCTTATTATTACTCCATCACATGTTGCAAATGCTTGCTTAATTCTACTCACTATCATTTTCCACTTGTTCTTGGTCTATAAAACCTAGGGGAGTGTTGATCCTAGTAGTGATCACTTGGCATTTCAAGAGAACAATTACACATGTGTTCATATACAAGCAACATCCGGTAACCATAACAACAAAAACCAACCAATTTGACAAGGTTGATGTGTTGAATCTCTCCAAGTGCACTTACCTCTGCCCTGAATTGCTTTTCTCCTTGGCGCACACCTTCAAGCCTTTTCACTGCTACACTGGTCAGGTCACTTAAAACTCCCAAATACATTACCAAAACCTCCTTCTCTTAGCTTCTCTGAGAAATATTTTGTAGCACAATCCAAATCGGCATATTTGAAGGCAAACAACTAACTTAAACTGCCTTATTGGTGGTCTGCGATGACACGCCACACCAACTAAACCTATCCCTTAAGATCACTAGTAGTGGCATGAGCATGAGAAACCCAAAACCGGTAACACTTGCAGCAATAACAACTCCAGCTGCTGGTTTTATTTTATCTCTTGTTGAATCCGGAAGATATCTGGCGGCAAGGCACATGTACAGAGTATATTTAGAAATGATCTCGATGCCATCAGTGTTGTCTACGCTGAACAACTCAACATGCCAAACAGAGCATTTAGTGTCTTGGTAGGAGTAGGCAGTGCAGGAGAAGTTGCCGAGACAGGCCTACTCGCATCCGCTCCAAGTTGTAGGAGCATCCTGTAAGCTCAGGGAAGCGTAGGGAAATGTAACGCGAGCTATAGGGTGGGAAACCGTTTTTCAAACTCCTATACCAAAAAATCCTTTACGCCCCGCTTTATAGATAAAGCACAAAACACAGAGTCATACATCCGGTAGCCAAAGTATAAAGAACCAATACTGCTGGGGCAACAATGAAAACAATGCCCAAAGTTATCAAAGGCGGCTAATCAGGCTCCGAAGGAGGAGGCGGAAGCGGGAAGGCCATACGAAGAGCGATGGCGCGGAGAGCGACGGAGAACTCTAAGGATGTAGAAAGCGGTAGCCCTCGCGAGAGAAATAGAGTTTGAAGCAATGAGAGAAGGTCCTTTTCGGTGTAATGTAGTGATCCTTCAAGCTTCTGACTAGAATGTAGAAGGGGAGCTCGAAGGAGATCTTCAAGTTTTGTTGTTGTGGGGGTTCAAGCTTTCTTTCTTAGAAAACCTAGGTGTGGGAAAATGGAGGCAATGAGACGATACAATAAGGTGATGTACCTTATATGGTGTTGGGTTGTATCTTCCTCACACTCTCGCTCTGGCTTGTCTTATCCCCTTGCAACCAGCTCCCTGGCTTCCTTCATGCCCTCACCATCACATCGTTTCGCTGTAGCTAACTGCTCTGGATCCTTCACCAGTTACCACCCATACAACCGGCGTTAGATCCCAACACACTTATCACACCATCGGGTCCATCCTAACTGCCATCTTCTAGGTTGATGCGATAATGCTCACATTCAGCTGCACGATTGATTTCCTGGTTAATTTGCGGTCCAATGTCGATGAGGAGGACGACATTTCCATCCTCAGGATCATCGGCGGTCTTGGCGCCTCCATATTCGGGCTCGAGTGGGTATCCCTCACACTCTCCTTCCTACCACGGCTTGGTGACAATGGCAGCGGGGAGGGATCAGTGGACATCGTCGAGTATGCAAAGAGCTGACAGTTCGACTATCAAGACTGCTTTCGGTTCAGCGATGGATAAAGCATGTTTGAATGGATCAACGAAGAGGAAAAATAAGGATTTTTTATTTTCTTACAGTTGTACAACTAATTATGTAACATGACACCGATGGCTTCTACCCTCATAACTTGGACTGGTGCGGGCCGGCCATCTTGGTGCCGGACTCACATGTTCATGATACGAGGAATGTTGGGCTGTTGTTGACTTCTCCATCTATGCAAAGACATATTTTGAGCTCGCGGTCCTCTTAAGATCAAATTTTTCCTGTGGTAAGCTGTTCGATCACAGATGTCGGCTAATGAACAAATTCTTAAACAACATGGCAATGCTCATGTGAAGTGTACTCTGTGTGAAGAGGTTAACGACACAAATCACATCTTGTTTTGGTGTGTTTGGGCTAGACTCCTTTGAATATGCATTTGGTTGTGGTTGAATGTGAGTTGGAACCTTTCAAGTTTTGTGGAGTTGTGTGGGATGATAGATAATCTGTCCAAGCTATCTCGGCACATGTTTTGGTTTGATTTGGTTGTCTAATGTTGGTTCCTTTAGACTAATCGGGACAAGTTTACTAGTGAGGATGTTTTTTCCAACACACCTTCTGATTGCATTTTAAAGGTGATATCCCTCTTACATCAGCGCAAGACGCATGCTTGTTGAAGTTAGGAATGTAGAAGCCACCAAGAGCTTTATCGCTCGAGTCCGTTCTACTGCATCCTCCTTGCTTCCTTCGTTGTCTCCGTCAACCGTGATCGCTCACTAGAGTGGTTCTGCCTTATAGGTTATCTGAGTTGATGCTGAGACAGCTCCGTGTCTATACTTCACTCTGAAGTTGTTGTGTAATGGTCCCATTGTTGACTTTACTTATAAAATTGAGCTAAGGAATTTTCTCTATACAAAGTGGTCACGCTCCGGATGAGTAGTTGGGGGAGAAGACTGTGTCTACACCATGTGAAAGATTCAATGTGAGATGATCTCGAATTGATGGACATCGAGATGGATGCGTGCGCAGTGACACATGGGTTTGATGTGGTAGGTCGCAATGTAAAGAGCTTGGTGATGCAGGTATGCTTCATGTAGCGAACACCGAGGTTGCGGCCTCGAGCTGTTGCGCATAGATGGTCGATCGGATGGTGCATGATGATGAGCCCGCACCGACAACAACAATGTGTGCAACAGATCTCACTGCCGATGACGCCTTAGTTGCATTGTGGCAGCCCTAAATGACCGCAATATGGAAATCACAAGCCATGGTGCGGTACATTTGCAGTCACGATGATGTGCAAACACGATGATGGTGTTTGCACACGATGATGGTGTTTGCACTTTCTAGCAACGCAATGAAGATCTTCATCTGTTGTGAGGGCAACGACAATTGCACAAGGAGATTCGTGGCGCTAGTGGTAGCATCCATCATTGATGACTACGGGGCTTTGTCATACTTGGGCATCCTCGAGGCCAATTTGGGTTTGGGTCGGGCTTTGCAAAGCCTAACCGCCAATCCCAATCCCAAGCCCGCTGTGATCCGACTAGAAATACATGAACAATGACCTTTTATTGAAATAATTATTTTTGAGGTATTTAAATTATATAATATAACTATATTTATATTAAAATAATGATTTGTGCAATGTTAGAGCTTTATTCTGTCTTTTCTACTAGGCTTCGAGCACATCCCGGATGTTGGGCATTTGGGCATGACTGTCCATGCTCGGGTCTACCCGATGGCTTCTAGCACTAGTGCAGCGACTTATTCAAAGGTATTCCACATGTTGCATGGGACTCACATTGGTCTGGAGGGGCAAGTGACCGATTTACCTCGATACATGGGCGGCTCTCTGACGATCACATTGATGATCTAAGGTGGCAGGGTATCCCATCGACCTACTAATGCCTTTTTTTTCCTTGCGTATTGGCGGATGTGACCATCAAATGACCCATAAACAAGATGTTGATTGGAGCAGTGTTTTTTACTGAGATGGAAAATATTGTCTTGGCTTTTATTGATTGGGCACCCAACAATGCCTTTTTATCGACATCCGGTTGAAGGCGTCGTCTACTTTCTTGTTGTACTGGTCTTCATTGTTTGGTATCAGCAAACATGATGAAAGTCGTGTCTGGGTCTTCATCGGCCGAACATGATGACGTTGACCCAAGGACATTTATCCATTCTTGAAGGTTTTAATATGGAAGAAGTCAACGTAGTCGTAGGGGTTTATCTCATTCTTATAATGATTCAAGTGTGGTTGTTTTCATTGTGTAATTTGCTTAATAATTAATAAAATGGTTATATGCATCACAATGTTGTAGAGGTTGGAAGTTTAGAAAAAAACCCAAAGGATTAAGATATTTTACTAGTGATTCCTTTCAATTCTCATATTTTCTAGTAACATTGCTTGATTGTATCAACTATTAAGAAGTACGCAAACGAACATGCTGCTTTGCTTTGTACATTTGGTATTTATTAATTTCGTTCTAACGAGCCCTGCTTCCGCTAAGGTAGTTATGGTCATGGTTCTATCTATTCAAAGATTAGAATATACAGTTTTCTGCTATGTAGCCCGCAAATAGGCCGTTGATACTTACTTTACGAGCAACAAGACTTGTTGAAATAGTTCAACTTATTATTGTGTGTAAAAGAAATTGTGATATTTGAGATATTTCCATAAGTTCTCTATGGGAGAATAGCTTATCATCAAATTGTTGCCGGTACATTGGATATATTAGCAGGCCTATTCCATCTTAATGTTCATCCGCCTCAATATGTGCGCTTCTGCAGTTTCACATATTTGCCCATGGTCGTGCTGTTCATCACGGAAGACCGGACTTCATTGAGTTTAGTTATTAGTATCCGTGTAATTTTCCTAAATAATCTATACATGCGACCCCTATGCAATATCACCAGCTCTCTCAATGATAAAATGGTCCTCGAGCCTCAAATCTGCAATGGACATTAATAGATGAACAATGTAGGCTTGGTAGCACCCCCGAGCACCAATCATCAGACAAGATCTGGGATTCCGCTCTTTACTTTTTTGTGCTGCCTGCAAGATTGTTCCTTATTGCTTCTCCTTGTGCTAAATAAGAACTAATTTTGGACAGCTAACTGACACAGAAATTCTTGATACATCTCATTCTTAAAGACACATCACCGACATTAGGCGTCTTTCAACATCCTCCTCACACTCCCTACCCCCTTTAGGACTCATGCATAAAAGGTAGGTAACAGATGTGATAAAATTTATAGTAAAGCTATATGCCTCTATCTTGTTACAAAGCAAGATGCGAGGCTAAGCCTACTATATATATGGATGCCGAACACGTACGTATGGAATAGTAATAACCCATGTGAGAACTGAGAAATAGGAGCTATAGTGCAGAAGTGGGCTTTAGCAATCATGCCATTACGCGCATCAGATAGAGGCTATAATACGTGAATGTGTGTGGGCTGCGTGTGCACTCACACAGCTTACAGAGCGACACTCTATTCTCAGTATCCTAGCTAAATCTTGTTACCATTTGAAGAGAAAATTTACAAAAGATCGTCATATTATATTTTACTCAAAGTACACTAACTGACCGGTGTTATCTTGTGCGCCTGCTCTCTGGGACAGTTGAAGATATAATTGCGCAGACAATCCACCTCATCCCGGATAGCAATGAACCCATAAACCAGCATGCTCTCATCATCCAGGAAGTCGCCAACATATCTGAATGAGAATATTTGGGGCATAGTCTCCTTGGTTGGCTCTGTAAATCGTTTGCTTTTATGGGGAGCTGAAAGAAGAACATGATACCCCGCAAAAAAAAAAAGAACAAGACAAAAAAATCAGCGGTAGATCAGTAGTGTATATAGATTATAGATGCTTAATTGAAGATGATAATGATAGAAGTTTCACTTGGATTGGTGTTGTCCAATGCGTAAAGCCTGTAGTACGTGAAAAAGGAGGCTGGTTCTGGACATCGAGGTTGAATAGTAATGTTGCGTTAGCTCGTCGATCGTCTTCCAATACTCCTTGATTTCTTCCATATACTTGTCTGAATTTATCATAGCCGGCTCTGAGGGTAATGAAATGAAGCCATCGGATCATTCCAATAAGCAAAACAAGGTATACTGATGTTGTTAAAACTGACACCGGCAACGAAGGAGAAAGAAGTATGTACTACAAAGGATGCTAACTCTGTAAACCATAGAGTTAATAAATGATCCTATTGAAAATGTAAGAGAACCCTGCTCGCAAGGCTGCAAGGTTAACATATATAATCAGCGCATCTATCAAGAACTCTTGCACATATATTACAGCGCATCTATCAAGAACTCTAAGGGCTCTCCCAATGCATTGTTTCTTAGCACAATATCATAGGAGCAATTAAAACTTAAGATACAACTATCACAATGCATTGTATCTTAAAGACTGTATCTTATTTAATGATTTTACCTTCATGCATACATGTAATTGGTCTAATCATGTTTTTTACATATGGCTACGTGCAAGGGTTGTATCTTAGCTAAGATACAAGCTTCCTTTTTTTTTTATTAAATACCATGCCACATAACCAAAATACATATGATTTCGCGCTAAGATATTAGCATTGGGAGTGCCCTAAGAAATCTGGTAGAAAGATAGGATGGCCAGAAGTGGTTACTGGTTACCGATAAGGAACCTCTGTTGGGGGTTCACCACCAAGGGACAAGGTCGTTGAGTCCGATGGTCCCTCCGAAAGGTTCAGGCTAGGCATGGCCGAATCCAAGCGAGGCTCCCCGTCCGGTGCCTGGGTTCGGTGGCTGTGGTGGAGCGCGTCAGCGACAAGCGTCTCTTTCTGTCAAGGAGAGAAGGGGAATTCCCTTTTTTTTAGCTAAGGGGAATTCACAAGCACACGGCCCGATTAATAAAAGCGTAAATCGAAGCCCAATGACAAAAGAGAAAGACTCTCTTATCCCGTTAAACGTCCTAAAAAAAAAGCTAAAAGTTATGTCAGTTGTGAACATTTTTTCTGGCAATTTACATTTTGAAAGGATGACAAAAAGATATTTCCTCAGAAAAAAAGAAAGGATGACATTTTTTTATAAAACACATTACAACTTGTGAAGAAGAGAATTTTTTTGTAAAATGTAAATAACTTTCCCCAAAAAGAAACATTTGCTTGACGTCCCCTTCGACGTTTGTTAGATATAACAATACCAAAAGAGAAAGTCAGTGGTTCGACAAAACTGTACCTATTTTTTAAGCCTAAGAAAGACTGTTTTGTTTTACAACCCTAAAAAAACAAGTTTTATTTAACTTCACAATCCGGTACTAGTTTACATACAAATAAATACTATGAACTACTAGTAGCTAACCTACTAGGTGAATGATTTTGATCAATTTGAACAGATGCACTGTCGTGTATAGTCACGATCAATTATATCCTTAATTAGCTTTGATGGGCCATTCATCAATAACACTGACACTAAAGCTCTGCTTCATCTTGATTGCTCTTGTGCGGGTATTCCACGAACACATCACTGAAGCACCAAGAAGTGATCGAGTGCTTTCGTGAGCAGTGATCATCAAGCCAATCGACATGGAGTCTCCTCAAGCTTTGACTTCACTGCAGGCAGGTTAAATAATCATTGCCTTCGCTCATGCTAATGAAGAACTTATCGATTATCTTGAGCGGGCGCTTAAATTCCTGAAGCTTCACATGCCTAAAAGGAAAATCATTGGGACATCTCAGTGTCCTCATCACACTCCTCGCCCTCTATTATTATCGTGACTAAAAGGGAAAATCTATATGTAATATACTCAACATAGTTCTGTATTGCATCTCTATTTTGCTATGGAATAGAAGCCAAGGCTAAGTGTAAATCCAATATATATGTATGCTAGATGTACGTGAAAATAATAATTTAGATTCCAATGCTTCACAAACCATATAGATAAGTTCTTTATTTGTTGTGTAAAGTAAGAGAAGGTTCAGCGGTCATGACTCCGTGGCCTATGCATAAAAATAGTGGCTACGTAGCAAAAGGGGTTTCTAGTAGTCGCACAATTACGCGTGCGGTTGGCGCTTTTGTTCACTCTTTGTGTTGGTAACGATGGCATCGGCGAGTAATGCTAAGAGCTTATTGTTTGGGTATCACGTCTGATTATGGTAAACTTGTGACTGAAGCTCCGAGAGATGGAGAAATGGAGAACATGAATGATCAGATGATTACTACAAAAAGAGAAATTGGGCACTCATAATCTAGCTCTTCTATAATTTAATTCAATCAATCATGACATTTGCAAATATAGCTAACCAAAAGAAGTTGTGGAATTTCAACAAGGTGGTCAAGCATAGTACTGCCTGAGCTCTGTCCATTAAATTCATGCATGGATGCAAAAGCCCCAACCACCTGAGCATGAACTTTCACAAAAGGAATCATTGATGTTCATCTTTAGGAAACTTTCTTGTGACTACTAAGATCAATGATCGAGAAGTACCCCATAAGTACTTCAAAGTTTGATTCACCTTTTGTGAAGTTTAGTCTCTTACTTAATTTCAGTCACTTCTATTAAGTCTTGACCATTAATTATTTTATTTTATATTTTCATTTTTCTTAACTGGTAGTTGTAATTTTTTGTGTGCAGTTGCACTTTAGTGATAGCGCACAAAATGAGCGGAAGTTTTAGTCATCCGCGCCTTAGGTAATCTCAAATATATAATTATTGTGTATTCATTGGAAAGCAAATTTTTGAAACACTTTTCTACATTTAGTCTGTTAGGTATGGTAGTAGCGGCGGTTTGAATTTTTTTAAAAGGTAGGTGGTTTTAATCATAGTCTGATGGGAAGGTTTTTTGTGTTACTGATGTCACAACATATATTTTGTTATCTATGTTCATGGCAGCACAAATTGACCGATTACTCAACAATGGCACCAATTGTTGATTTCAATAGATGCTGATAACTCCATATAAACCCCGACAAAGCTTGTAGATTATTAGGCTGCAATACTTATAATGTGGAATCTGAAAAACACTAGTATCCCCTCGAGTTGTTTTAGAGCAACAATGAAGATCAAACTATAGTTATTGACCTTTATTTGTTCAAAAGAAAATTATTTTTGAGAATTGTGTACTCATACTTTTTGCACAAGAAGTTGACCAGCCAACATAATTCAATGATTGTAGTGGTTGTTTGCAAACGGTCGTCATTATCAAACCATACTCATTCATGATATTGAACAAGTAACTATAACTCAAGATGAAGTGTCCTTTTATTCTTACTAGATGATACCCCGCGCGTTGCTGCGGAAACTATTAGCAAATAATTTAATGTTTTAAAATACAAATTGTTTTATGAAACATAGTAGAATTTGATTATAAATTCCTTTTTTAAGAAATATGTTTAGAGTAAAAATAAATAATAATAATGAAGAAACAAAACATGAGTGTGACTATTGTTTTATTTATTTATTACCTTGACAATATACCGGTGAGATGATATGAGACGAAAAAATGTTGAGTAGAGACACCGGCGACACCCTTGGCTAAATCTATTACATATTAAAAAAATGTTGCATATAAAAATATAATGCGAGGTACTACCTCCGTTCCAAAATAAAAGTCTTGGATTTAGTTTGGAACGGAGAGAGTAACACATATTTTATTTTTAATTAAATTATTTTTTCTAAATTGTGAAGTTGAGTGCATAAAAGAATTTAGTATTTATTTGTTATAGGTTGCATGCACATGCAAATTTAATGGGAGCATGCGCATGAAGTATTAGTGAAAAATAGTTTCGACATGATGTGCCTATTTGATGATGTGGATAACTTGCATGTCAAGATAAATAAGTTAGTGGGGATGAACTATTTAGGTATTATAGATTCTTGGTGCAGTCTCTGTTGATCGGTGTCACTCTACTACAAAGATGGCCAACACTCATGGCATCCCTCTCGAGATGTTCCAGGTAAGGAGTTTCATTTCGTGCAGGGCATTCATCCACCCGTAGACTCCTGATGTTCTGATATGTACGGAAAGTTGAAACCAAAGATACTAGATTGTTGAAGGGTGCACATTGTTGCGCCCGTGCATATTAGGGATATAATGTAATACAATTATATGTAAGGGCATCGGGGGCATATCAAGCTCCATTAGACCCTCAAGAACTCGGACCACATCGCCCATTGTCGGCCGGTCCAACTCATTATCCTGAATACACCAACATGCTACATTGCAAACCCTTTCAATCTCATCCAAGCTGAAGTCACCACATAATTCTGGATCCACCAAGCTCTGCACATCTCCCTCATGAAGCTTGCTGATAGCTCGCACAGGGAAATAAGGGACATGCTCGCTGCTGCTAGTGTGTACCACAGACACATTCCTTCTTCCTGATATGATTTCCATCAGTACCATGCCAAAGCTGTAAACATCGACTTTCGATGTAATAGCAACCCCGCTAAGCCACTCTGGGGCAAGATAGCCCGTGGTTCCCCTGAATGTAGTTAGAACCCGGCTAAAATCCCTTCCGATGACCGATGCCATCCCAAAGTCAGCAATTTTAGGGACAAACGATTCATTGAGAAGTACATTTTCTGGCTTGATATCACAGTGTATGATGCATTCGCGGCAACTCTGATGCAGGTAGGACAATCCTCTCGCAACTCCGATGGCTATCTGATATCTGGTGCTCCAGTTGAGGACTGTACCTTTGCTCTGGAACAGATGGGAATCAAGAGAACCATTGCACATGTGTTCATATACAAGCAGCCTCTTGTCACCATGACAGCAGAAACCAACCAATTTGACAAGGTTGATGTGTTGGATCAGCCCAAGTGCACTTACCTCTGCCCTGAATTGCTTCTCTCCTTGACGCACACCTTCAAGCCTTTTCACTGCTACACTAGTCAGGTCACTTAAAACTCCCTTAAATACAGTACCAAAACCTCCTGCTCCCAGCTTCTCTGAGAAATTTCTTGTAGCACGACCCAAATCGGCATATCTGAATGCAACAACTCCAACACTTCCTTGATTGGTGGTCTGTGATGACATGCCACACCAGCTGAACCTATTCCTTAAGATCACTAGTAGCAGCATGAGCATGAGCAAACCAAAACCAATAACGCTGGCAGCAATAATAACTCCAGCTGCTGGTTTTCTCTTATCTCTTGTTGAACTCAGAAGATCTCTGGCGGCAAGGCGAATGTACAGAGTATATTCAGAGCTGATCTCGATGCCATCATCCTTGTTTACGCTGAACAACTCCCCATGCCAAACAGAGCATTTACTGTCTTGGTAGGAGTAGGCAGTGCAGGAGCAGTTGCTGAGACATGCCCATTCACATTCGCCCCGAGATGCAGGAGCATCCTGTAATTGTAAGCTTCGGGCGCCGTATGGCAATGTGACACGAGCTATGGGGTGGAACACGTCTGTCGAACTCCTGTTGCCATTGCAATCCAGTGGAGTGTTTCTGGAGCAGCCTCCCGTCCGATCTCCGAGCTCCCAGTTCTGAGGCGATGTCAAGGAGAAGCTCTCCATGCACTCGCAGGGTGGGTGGGAGCTTCCGGTGCAGATGGTGAACGGTCCACAGGTGGCGTATGGGCTGCAGGGGTCGGCGGGCTCGACGTAGATGCTGTGCCATGCCTGGTTGGCCTGCGACCACACGTTCAGCCTCTCCTGACCAGACGTGTCGACAAAGAGGAACGAAGAGATCTCATCTGGTGAGGTGTACATGTAGTACTCCTCCTCCTTGTTGTTGACGTACTCTGGGACAACCATGCTGGTTTGCGGGTTCATGTGCAGCAGCGCCCTGAGTGCTGGGATCTGCATCGCTGCGTGGTCGTCGGGCGACCACCACCAGTACACTTGGGAAGGGTAGCCTCGACGCCTGGCCGTCACCATCCTGGTGCCGTTGGTTAGCAGCCCCACGCTAAAGGAGCCGAGGCCAGGGTCGATCCGGCTTTTCCAGGAGATGCCGACACGGTTCAGGCCGGTGACCTTGTTCCAGCCGATCTTGGCGCCTGGGAGAAGGACGTTAGTTGGGTTGTCGAAGCTCTGCCATAGCACCTCACTTGGCAGGCTTTCTACGACGAGGTTTCCACTGCCCAAGAGGATGGCCTTGGTGGTGATGGCGGCAGCGGTGGTGGTGGTTCTGTTAATGGTGATGTGGGTGGACCAGACGATGGATTGGGTGGCATTGTTGAAGACGACAAGGTTGCCATCTTTAGAGACTTGGAGCTGTGTTGCTCTCAGATCGGGTCCGGCGATCGGACTATCCCGGTTGGCGACCCAGACGGGGGTGAGGACATGGATCTTGTTGAACCATATGGCAAGATACCAGCCGGGAGAGGTGGATGATTTGCTGATGTTGCTGGAGTCGGGCTGGAAGAAGCCAAGCGCGAACTTGCCGTTGCTGGAAACGAGCTTGTGGCCTACAGAAAATGCCTGGCCTGGCGCGAGGGTATCGTGTTTTGTGGCTGTGCTAGGAGGTATAATATGCACGGAGAAGAAGATGAGGAGGCCGAGGAGCATGTGGATGGTAGGCATGGCTGCTCTGCGCGTGCTTGCTGCCTCTGCTCTCTCTTCTCTGCTATTAATCCGAAGAGGCAACAAGAGGGAAGACAAGGCAGGCGAATAGGCGACGAAACGCCCGCTGCATGGGCGCATAAGGTTCAAAGTTCCTCCAGCTGTAGTTGATCAGGACATGTACAACAGACTAGGCAAGACCAAGGACATGCAATAAAGCATGGGTCATGAGCGTTCACTTTGGCCCCAACCATTCCAGTGAAATCTTTTTTTAGCATGCTGAAATAACCTGAAACGTTGTAGAGCAGATTTAGGATCGTATTTGTACACACAAAAATGTGCAAACTTTTGTCTCCATTCTATACATTATGTGTTTTTGATAATTTCCTTTTTTCGAGAGTACGCCAAAGGCATACAATAGCTTTATAGAAGATAGAAATAATGCACAGGAGAGAGCAATACACTGCTATCCACAACAAGCGACAAGCCACATCCCTAAAACTCCACTCACTAGGGCAACTATCAACATGTTCTTGATAAGTTTCTAAAATGCAAAGAAGAGAATCAAATTCAAGTACGATGTAGATACCATTGGGGGACAAACTTGTTGTCACATTACCTCGTCCAACTTATTGAACCACTTGCCATGGACCACTCATTGGAATCAAACCCATTCGTAATCACGTCTTGTACTACAGACTGCAGTAAGTTATATGCATATTTTCCCCATTTTTATCTTGCATCTAGTTGCGGATTCTCCCCCTATTTTTTCTTGCATGTTGTGGCATTAACTGTTGAAATAAGCTTGACAGAGCAGATCATGTGCATTTCATGCAATTAGCCATTAGTCTATCTGACTGCGAATAATTATTTCATGTTTGAGATTGGTTGTTAATTGTTATTGCTTCATGTTTTTTTTTCTGCTATTGAGATTTCACCTAGATCACTCACTCTGATAGTATGGTGTCTTGTGATACCTTTGGTTGGATCGCTTCTTAATAGAAAACATATTCCCTCCGATCCAAATTAATTGACACACACTTGTACTAGAGTTGTACTAAGTGTGCGTCAATTAATATGAATCGGAGGGAGTACTATATATCATGTTGCTGAATGTGGGTCAAATTCTTATCATGTTTCTGAATGCTAGCTGATTGATTACAGACAGCACTATAGCTAGGTCCTTGCCGCTTGATCACTTATACTGGGTGCATTCACTCAGTACTATAGCATGCAATAGAAGAGCATCTTGGTACCACCCGGTCTGCACTCTGGCTTGACCAGTCCCAGGACTTGCAATGAAGTTTGGTTCTTGGGAGTTTATTACCTCCATTACAAGCCGAACTATTCGATTGGAAATGGACAACTGAACCACCTAGGCTGTTTTTAGGACCATCTCAGATTATTACCTCATTCAAGTCCATTCATCTCTTTTGGAGGCTGAATTGCTTCAGGACTTATTTTGGAGTGAAGTGCATCATAGGTCCTCAAACTATTTCAAGGGTGTCACATAGGTCCTCAAACTATGAGAAGTGTCATCCAGGTCCTCACAGATCATTTGAAGTGCAATAAGTGTGTGCATATGTGACACTCTTAGATAGTTCAAGGACCTATATGACACTTCTAAAATAGTTTGAGGACCTAGATGACACGCATATTGCACTTTGAGGACCTGGATGATGAGTTTCATAGTTCGAGGACCTAGGTGACACCTTTAAAATAGTTTAAGGACATGTGATGCACTTCACTCCTTATTTTGTATGCAGAGAGATCAAATTTCTCACAGCTTGCGAAAGTTTGGCGATTGCGGCTGAAGCCAGGAGGCTCTTATCTAATATGGCCATTGGAGCATCAAACCTATTATAATAGACTTCTTTTTGGGATGACACGTTTCAGTCTCAAACAAATTGAGGCAGGCTAGAGTTGAAACCGGTAAGATCTTGAGATCGAGCCATTGTTCTGGAACGTGGATATCAACATGGCACCCACATGGTTTGGGTGTGGGTAATGCTCGACACAGTCCGACCCAATCAGAACGACAATATGCCACCCGATCCCATACGCACATGTCTGATACATGATGCCAGTTATTCTGACCTCAATATGATCTCGAATGAAACAGTTTTCAACATGAAAGTTCTTCGTATTGCGAAGACCAACAACTTCTCTTCTCGATTATTTTGATCTTAACTTCATGTCAACGTGTGGGGTTTCAAATCTACAAAATTTCTTGCCGGTGTGTTCTGCGTATCACACTCTTGGTGAGGCTCCTTCAGCAACGTGTCCTGTGTATTTTACTCAATGTCGAAGGTACATGTCACTGGTGACATGTTCGTGTGGTAACAGGTAGGACAAAGCATAGTCGCATGGGAGGAGGAGACGAGAGAGGTGGCCTGTCGTGTCACTGCTTGCAACAACAGAGGCCGGCAGTGGCGGCTGATGGCGCCTCAGGTTTGTGGTGAGAGAGAAGTGGGGGAGAGGGGCCTTGTGTGGTGTGAGGTGAGTTTCTCAATAGCGACGCGAGAGGGGGTACGGGGAGGGGATTTGGGGCGGAGGCTCACGGCTGGGTACCCTAGGTAAAATGGCTAGGGTTTTCAATTTTTTAATGAATGGCATATGGATCATCCTTTTTTTTGAGGAATCATATGGATCGACCTGTTAGAATGGATAAGCATACGGGTGTGTGACATGTCTAACATATCTATAATTTTTGACTGATTGTGTAAATTTTATATCATCTTTATACCAAATTGACATGCTTTTAGCATTTATTTATATCAGTTTTTGGACTAACCTTTTAACTGAGGGCCCAGGCCAACTTTTATTTTTTCTATGTTTTTGACCTTTTCAGAAAATCCCAATTTATGAAGTTCAATAAATCGTGAATTTTTGTAATTTTTTTTTGCATTGACAAGGCTCCAGAATACATCAGAGGTATCTGATGGAGGTGGCACACCCCCCAGCCGCCAGCTGCGGGGGCAAGGTCAGGAGGCACATGGGCCCCATATACCTCTCCTCTCCACTGCCTATTGACGCCTATATTTATCATCTATTTCGTAACTTCTCGGTATAGAGTTTTCTTGGAGTTTTCGCCGCTGCATCTTTTTGTACCTTTGCAATCCAATTTGGGGATTATTCTAGAGCTTTGTCGAAGGGGCCGGGATAGACTTCTCGATGGCCATCTTTATCATCTTGGAGGTCACCATGCTCGCGTAGTTGCCCTTTAAAAGTAGGGTAAATACAATACACCATCTACTTCATGTCACTATACTTAGGGCCTGTTTGGTTCCTGGCCACACTTAGCCAAGCCAAAGTTTGGCAAGTGTGGCAGCCATAAAGTGTGGCAAAGGTTGGCAAAAAAATTACTCTATGACAGATGGGCCATATAGATTTCAAAGTGTGGCAATTCTACAGTGTGGCAAAAACCAAACACATACCAAACTACCAAACTTTGGCTTGGCAAAGTGTGGCTGAGAACCAAACATGCCCTTAATGTAATACTCTATTTGTTTTTAATAATTAAAAATGCATGTTGGATACTGGTCCTGGATGGAGTATTAGCTATAGATGTAGTTGGATAACGATCTATGGATATTTGGATGTGATTCTCATATGTTGAGTATGCCATGCATTAGCTATCATAAAATTATAATTTGAATCGATACACCACTATAATTTGTCCAACACATCTTTGTTATCTTAATGAGAGAAAGCCACTGGTCAAACCATGGATCGTAGTCCATCTTTGTCATATAAATATAAAAAATATTGCATTTACTACTAGTTACTTATTTTTCTATCGACCAGATTATCATTAATTGATTTTGTAACCAGCAAGGCTAGTGAGATTGACTAAAATGAACATGTAGCTCAAGCTTGGGAAAGATTAAAATCTATGACTAAGAACTGTCTTACATATGGTTTGATGATTGGATTATTATCCAAAACTTTTATGTTGGTCTTAACTATATGTCCAAAAATCTTTTAGACTTAGCTGCGATGGTATTTTCATGCCTATTACCCTGGGAAACGCTACCAAGTTATTGGGTGATATTACATTAAACTACACCCAATGGTATGCGGAAAGAGTTGTTACAAGTAAGAAGGTAAATTTTGTTGAGTAGATGTCAAACTTAAATGATAAGATTAATATGATTTTCTTGCTGATTGTTGGAAGCACTACTAGAACGTCGTGATATATTCACCATGCCATCTCGCAAAGCGAAGAAAGTGGACAGGGAGGAGTATATGGTGGAAAGGGAGAAAAAGGGAAACACGATAGAACATGCTTCCATGGAACGTTGTAGTCCTATCACTATCAAGTTTTCGGAACTACGAACTTAAGTTGGAAGGTTTCAACAGGCCGAAGCCTACCCTCCAAATTTTTTAGTTTTTTAATACCAAACAACAACTCATTTGATAAGCCAATCCAAGAAAGATCGTCCCAACTAGTCCAACTATTCATGCTCATGCCCAGTTAGAGAGAATTGCTCGACCCTCGCATGCTACGCTAACTACGCGACACACAATTGCTCCCATATGCCAAACCTAGATGCACCTGGGTGGTCGAAGCTCTCTAGTCACCACGTAGTCGGACGGAAGGAGGCCATCCGTCATCACTTTCTTCTCTCGCTATTGGCTTGAGGTGATACGAGTCTATGATAGCACACATGCTTTGCAAAAGTTGTGTACTTGAGCAACTTTGACCAGATTGAAAAAATATGACCACCTAAGGTCCGTGATCATGTCCACAGATAGGAGTCAGCCACTGCTCATTTATCGTTGCCCTCACCCATCCCCCTCATACTCAAACCCTCATCCCGCCTCGTCGTCACGACTGCGCTGCCGAGCTCGACGGCAAGAAGCAATGCGTCCTTCGTATCCTCTGCTCCATGCTCCACTCTATTCGGCGCCGCGAGAAGCCACCGCGCGCTGCCGCTGTCACTTGTGCGGGAGCCCCTGAGCCATCTGACCCACATCTGTCCCTTGAGCTTGTTGACGCCGGCAAGCATGAAGGGGGGGGGGAGCAGGAATATGGTCGGATGACGGGGGGTAATATATAATACATATTTATAGAGCATTAAATCCAATCCAACATGGATTAGCTAGGAACACCCGAGTTCTGTTTCATTTTGGGATGAAGACGCCTCTATCTTTCCTGCACCTGATATGTTGTTTGCATAACTTGAATTTATTCTATAAAGTTTGGCTTAATTAATTTCCGATTAAATGTTCTCTTCGGTTGTGATTGTTCATCATGGGACATTTTGCGATTCACTTTAGACTCTTTTTTAAAATTGCATATGTTCGACTTGATATTGTCAAAATTTAAAAAATAGTCTAGAAGATGAAAAAATTAGTTTACAACGTGATGGAGCAAAGGCCTTATGGATATCAACCGACAAAATGAAGGAGATGAGAAGTCAATTGCGAAACATGGGGCACCCAAGCGGTGACTTGGATTACACATAGCGCTAAGGAGACCGATGACTTATCGATTTCTGTGACGAGCTGGACTAGCGTCGCCTATGAGACTACTTATTGAAAGGCATCATATGCAGCATACACATCATTCGGTTCTCCCAAGCTATCCCGCCATCAGCAACATGACTTGCTACGAAGCCAATATATGACTAAGAGAGATGTGTATTTCGATACTGTACGCTTCTTCCGTAATTCATGTACCACTGAAATTCTCGATGCATCCTATTCCCTAACGATCTTGTTGGGCAAAGGAACACTTATTCTTTTCTACCTCCTCACTGTGTAGATGCTTTCCCATTGCTTTCCTCTCAACTAAAGTTGTAATGTGAGCCATTGAGCATGGAAGCATCCATGGATATATGGATTGGGTGTAGATGGATGTACGGCCACATGTTTTCCTTTCTCAGCGACCATATGCATTGTTACCTAGTTCGCGAGTGCAACCGACATTTACAAAAACCTGTAGTCTTGTGGTGAAACGCACATGGGAGTATCAACTTAATAAACTAGATGATGCCCCGCACGTTGTTGCGGAAGTTTTTTGCAAAATATTTCAGTGAAAATGTTTGGTTAAATGAAATATGTATATTTAAAACAATAAATTTAAAACTAATATATGGATTTAATATAAATATCATAATAAAATAAATTCCCATGCATGCATATTGCATGTGAGTTTTTATTATGCATAGTGCCATATTGAGGTGGGTCTTTCTCATGCATGTTGGATGATGAGATGACATGCTGCATGTTGAGAGAAATATGCTAGTGGAGGATGATGTGGCATGCATGATGAGGTGGAGTGTGTGCATGTTGAGAGAATTATAAGTAGTGGGGAGCAACTTCTTAATAATGTAAGATATGGCATGTTAGAATCCCGAAGAAAATAGTTTTTTTACATATAAAACATGTCAAATAGCTAGCAGTTGAGAAAACAAGAACATGACATTGCAGGCAAACCCATTCTCCATGTGTCCAGTACGTGGTCATTTATAAATACCATACAAACAACTTTAGATTGATTTAGAGCATCTATAATAGATGATGCATTTTACATCATCAAAAAGTGGTGTGAGTAAAATATATATCACCAAAAAGTGATTTTTACATAATCAAAAAATGTTCAACTTCAACAGATGATGTAAAATACAACCACCACCCGGCACCACTCCAACAAGTCATGTAAAAATGAGCAACGACCGCGCGCGGCAACAACACTACAACCGCACATATTCGAATCAAAATCATCCCATAGACATAAATTCAACAATATTTAAGATTTAATATAAACTCAATTTCCATAGCAAACATAGTTCATGATCCAACAAAAGCAAGTGCATCATATCAAACATATTGCATGCTCCAATAAATAAAAGTGCACATAGACAAAAGATAAAACATATCATCTCAACTTTCATTCTCTTCGCTGTCACTTGACACATTGTGGATATTGACATCATCATCATCAATCACTTGTTTCTCGATGTTCTTATGCGTTGATGCATTGATGCCACTAGCTACCTCCACTAGAATCATCTCCCATGCCACTCATGTTGCAATCGGATCCACCTTTCGTACCATCGAAGGCACCTCCCATGCCACTCATGTTGCCACCAAAGGAACCACCTATCTTGTCACCAAAGGCACCTTCAACATTCAAATAATTTGTGGTTCTTCTGTTCCCATTGCCACCGAAGTCCTCCTCTTCCATGTCGAGATTCTCATAATCAAGTTGAGTATAATATTCTTGTGATGGATATTCTTGTGAGACAAAATCTTCGTTGGTAATACTTGCCATGTGCATAAATGTGTCATCATCAAGACTGCAAATGCACTTAAACACAATCACACACTCTATTCATATGGAATATGAGAAAAGAATAAGAAAAAAAGAAAATAAAAAATGTACCTTTGCGATCTCATCGAGCACGTTGGAGGTGATGGCCGCGAGCGTGGACGAGTCCTCCTCGACGATCGACCTTGTGGTAGTGGGGGCGCAGATGTACCATCACAAGGGGCACTTGCCAAGGACGAACTTTTATTTTTTCTATGTTTTTGAACTTTTTATAAAATTCCAATTTACGAAGTTCAATAAATCCCGAAACAATTCAATTTTTTGCATCAACAAGGCTCCATAATACATCAGAGGCATCTGATGGAGGTGGCACACCCCCTAGCCGCCAGCTGCGGGGGCATGGTCAGGAGGTACATGGCCCCCCTATACCCCTCCTCTCCACTTCCTTTTGACGCCCATATTTATCATTTGTTTCGTAACTTCTCGGTATAGAGTTTTCTTGGAGTTTTCACTGCTGCATCTTTTGTACCTTTGCGATCCAATTTGGGGATTATTCTAGAGCTTTGTCGGAGGGGGATAGACTTCTCGATGGTCATCTTTATCATCTTGGAGGTCACCATGCTCGCTCGTGAGTAATTTATTTTGGACCTAGTGTCCATGATAGTAGCTAGACTATTTTTTCATCTCTTTCAATCTTCAGTACAATGGTCACATGAGCTACCTTATATGATTGTGATCTATCTGATGTAATTCTAGTGTGTTTGTGCTGATATATATTATTGAATTGTCACTTTACGATCAGATTTATTCATGATTCAATTCGAGATCTATTTGATTTTCTATATGCATAATTTTTATTCATATATGCTCACTGATCTATCTTTTTCTAGTCAAGTTTGAGGGGTGATCTCTAAGAGGGAGTTGTGTATGATAGTTAGGTACTATCTTGCAATTAATCTACTATAGTAACGAAATACCAAAAAGACTTGTAATTTGTTGTTGCCACTAGAGATAAAAAGATGGTTGCGTAGTTGCCCTTTAAAAGTAGGGTAAAGACAATACACCATCTACTTCATGTCACCATACTTAATGCAATACTCTATTTGTTTTTAATACTTAAGGATGCATGTGTTTGATATTGGTCTTCGGTGGAGTATTAGCTCTAGATGTAGTTGGATAACGATCAATGGACATTTGGATGTGATTCATAAATATTATAATTTGAATCGATACACCACTATAATTTGTCCAGCACATCTTTGTTATCTTAATGAGAGAAAACCACTAGTCAAACCATGGATCGTAGTCCATCTTCGTCATATAAATAAATAAAAAATTGCATTTACTACTAGTTACTTACTTTTTTATCGATCACACTATCATTAATTGATTTTGTAACCAGCAAGGCTAGTGAGATTGAGTAAACTGAATATGTAGCTCAAACTTGGGAAAGATTAAAATCTATGACTAAGAACTGTCCTACATACGGTTTGATGATTGGATTATTATCCAGAATTTTTATGTTGGTATTAAACTCTTAACTATATGTCCAGAAATCATACTTAGCTGCAGATGGTATTTTCATGGCTATTACCCTGGGAAATGCTACCAAGTTATTAGATGATATTACATTAAACTACACCCAATGGTATACGGAAAGAGTTCTAACTGGTAAGAAGGTAAATTTTGTTGAGCATATGTCTAACTTAAATGATAATATTAATATGATTTTCTTGATGATTGTTGGAAGCGCTACTAGAACGTCGTGATTCACCATGTCAGCTCGTAAAGCGAAGAGAGTGGATGGGGAGGAGTATATGGTGGAAAGGGAGAAAAGGGAAACACGATAGAACATGCTTCCATGGAACGTTGTAGTCCTATCACTATCAAGTTTTTGGAACAACGAACCTAAGTTGGCAAGGTTTCAATAGGCCCAAGTCTATCCTCCAAAATTTTAAGTTTTGTAATACCAAACAACAACTCATTTGACAAGCCAATCCAAGAAAGATCGACCCAACTAGTCCAACCTTTCATGCTCATGCCCAGTTAGAGAGATCGAGGTTCTCGACCCTCACATGCTAGATCGCTAACTATGCGACACCGAATTGCTCCCATATGCCAAACCTAGATTCACCTAGACGGTCGGATCTCTCTAGTCACCACGTCGTCGGACGGAAGGAGGCCAACCGTCATCATTTTCTTCTCTGGATATTGGCTTGAGGTGATACATGTCTATTATAGCACACATGCTTTGCAAAAGTTGTGTACTTGAGCATCTTCGACCAGATTGAAAAAATATGACCACCAAAGGTCTGTGATCGTGTCCACAGATAGGATTTAGCCACTGCTCATTTATCGTTGCCCTCACCCATCCCCCTCATACTCAAACCCTCAAATTCATACAGAAATAGGAAATATACAACAACACACATACTTCCATTCCTTAACGGATAGTTAATACATAATGCGGACATAGTACATGGGATCATACCATCGAACTACCAAAATGATGACATGTTTTTACCTGTTCATCATAAAACTAAAATAGAACGTTCACCTACGGCCACCCTTGCACTTGCCTTTGCCTTTGTCTTCTTTGTCGCATTAGTAATGCTCAAAGACAACATATGGGTTGAGGAGGATCTGCTCAACGCTGGAGATGGATGTGTTAGACGCGTAACTAAAGATGGCCTCTCTCGGTGGATGGTCGACGAGCTCACCGATGGCCCTAGCTTTCTACTTCTTCCAGATTCAGGCAAGGGCGCATCCTCATCGCCGTCCGCTGATGCACATCATACCTTCTCCCTTTCACGACGAGAACACCGTGTCCCCCAATCCCGATGTGCCGTCATAGTGGGAACATACGAAACATATGTGGCCTTGTAAATTATTCCCATTGACCTTGGACTCCGAGTCCTACGTAGCCGGGGCAAGGACCCAAAGCGTAAGAACCACGAGACTGAGCTATCTAGTTGCACTTTTTCTTCGGATAATAGCTAGTTGTACTTATAATTAATCCTTGAACTAATTTTCATTCTTGATGATTGTTTGTAGAAATGAAGATAAACAAGACCTTGAACAGTTGGTTTGCATGCAATTCAAAATACAAATACTCTTACTTGGGCAACCTAATTCGGAGATAATGGCTACTTGTATTTAGTAGTTCGAAAACAATGGGGGTAGGTTCAACAATAACTTAAATACTACAATTTTTCAGTAGTAATGTGAGAAATTTAGAGCTTACTTGGACAAGAGAATTAGGAGATAATGGCTAATTTTCTAAGCATATTCAAAATTCTAAACAGGAAAGTTTGAGCTTATTTGGACAAAAGTATTGGGAGATAATGTCTATTTATCTAGAAAGGTCCAAGTTTTTGTTCAAAAATTCATAATTTTCAAATTATCAAGAAATAATTCAGTAAGTACTCCCTCTGATCCATAATAAGTGTCGCTCCTCTAGTATAAAGTTTGAGCGATACTTATTATGGATCTGAGGGACTACTAGATGTTTACAGCAGAAATTCAGGAAAATTTCATCTTATCACAAAGAGATTAGCAAGTAATGTTTTTCTTTCTTCAGAAGGTCGTTTGATTTTCTCCGCACTAACTTTGAGCCCACCGTCGATTTTGTACCTAAATATGTCGTTTGTTGGTACTTTACCTGAACATGATTGTTTGGGGGGGGGGGGGGGGGGGGGGTGCTCGCCCCCTTAGATCTATACTTGCGCAAGAGATCCAGGAAGAGGTTACAATTGAATCTTAATTAGCTCAACGAGTCAATAAAATGAGTAAGAGAGATGGGTATATGCCGGTACTTCACACTAGTGCATCCTGCTATTGGTACGACTCAAATTCTCCATGCATCCTACCTATTCCCTAATGATCTTTCTGTTCTACTTCGTCACCTTGAAGATCCTTTCCCGTTGTTACCCTTACATATAAAGTTATTGTGTGAGGTAAACATTCATGTATTTATGGACTGTATGTAGATGGATGGATGGACACAGGTTTTCCTACCTCATTAATCACATGTATTGTTATGTAGGTTGTGAGTACATTCGGCATTTAATAAAACCTGCAGTTGTGATGAGATGACAATAGATTAAAAATGCACATGAGAGCATCGACTTAATAAATATGGCATGCCAATGTCCCAAAGAAATATAAAATAATTTACGTACAAATATGTCGAGTAGCTAGCAATATGGAGAACAGAACGTGACACTACGGGAGAGGAGGCTGACGCCTACGGCCGAAACCTACGCCGACGGCCAAATGTCGGGGCCGTCGGCGTAGATGGCCCCGCTCGTTAGCCCTGGTGGTGGGCCGTCGGCGACCCAAAGCCGTCGGCGTAGCCGTACCTAGGCCGAGGGCCGCCGTCGGCGTAGAGCGACCGTCGGCGTAGGCCCAATTTAGGCCGACGGCCGCCGTCGGCGTTTAACGTGCCGTCGGCGTAGGCCTGCCAGGTGGGCCCCGGTGATGGCCGGACGTTACGGCGTCAGCCCAGCAGGGGCTAGCCGACGGCCCCGACCTTTGGCCGTCGGCGTAGACCCCGGGTTGTGTTTTTTTTCCATTTTTATTTTCTTTTGTTTAACTATTTAATCTTATATTACTAATACTAATACATCAAATAATATTGGAAATGGAATTATAGTATATATCATCTCATTTCAACACTCGATATACGTATGCCTCTTTATTCTTTTAATGTCTACTAATTAATACATAAAATAATATAATAACAAATTATAATACTAAATTAAAATATATTATGCTACTATTACTATATTAATATGTATGCTCCACAGTTGTACCTCGTGCGGAGAAAGCTATAAGAGTACACCGCCGCCCCCCTCCCGGCCGGCCCCGGTCTCGCGCCCGGACTAAGCCGGGTTTCGGTGAAGAAAGACCGCCGTAGTACCGCATTAACTTGCATGTGATTAATTGTAGGGTATGTGTCCAAGTGTGGTGTAAGATCAATGCATAAATGCAATGTCTAGCTCCTTGGTGTGACCATTTTCACATTCATGTGATAGCACTATTCAAAGTCATGGACATGTAGGTGGAAATACACCCGTTAATTTGCGGGTATTCCGGGGGCTACGAAAGGTTACAAGGTCCCAACCTTGTTTTCCATGTAGTTATGTCCTAAACAAATCTTAACAAACCAAAAAGTACATTGTTCAAACATCATGCGGAGAAAGCTATAGGGGTAGACCGCCAGCCCCCCCCCCCACCGAAGCAGGCCGGATGTCGCAGGTGAATAACCGCCAGAGCGTCGGAATCCCACAAAAATTTGCATGTGGACCTAGTTTATGTGTTCAAGTGTGGTGGAAGGCCCATAGATGCAAAACATAGATCCCGGGTGTGACCTTCGTCATACATGAATGCGATAGAACTTAGAAAAAGATTCGTGCACACGTGTAGACGTGTACTCCCGGAGGTGAATGATCTTGTGGTGAAATGTGTCCAACCTTGCTTCTCCATGTACATATATATGTGCTAAACAAGCACAGATGGAGAAAAGAAGTCCATTATTGGTCCACCCTGGTATGGAGAAAGCTATAGGGGTAGACCTGATGGTCCCCCCCCCGATCGTCTACCCCCTAGATATTCTCCGGATGGGGGTAGCCCGTTGGACATTTGTCTTGGGTTGTGTTTGGTTAGGTCATAGCTAGGGTCATTACAAACCATGTCTAGGGTTTCGGGGGTGAATGACCGTCGGAGGGCCGGAATCATTTGGAAAACCTGCATGTGGAGCTAGGTTATGTTTATAAGTGTGATTTAATGTTTGTAGATGCCATATGTAGGTCATGTGTCTGACGTTGTTCACGGACATGGGCTAACACTTAGTAAAATCGTCGATCCGTATGTGGAAACTCCCGGTACGTGTCTACCGGTGTGAATAATGTGGTGAAATGTGTTCAACCTTGGTTTTCCATGTACATATGTGCTAAACAAACATAGATAGATAAAAAAGTCCATTGGTCCATCCTCGTACGGAGAAAGCTATAAGGGTAGATCTGCGGGCCCCCCAGATCTAGGGTTTCGTGGGTGAATGACCGTCGGAGGGCCGGAATCATTTGGAAAACCTGCATGTGGAGCTAGGTTATGTTTATAAGTGTGATTTAATGTTTGTAGATGCCATATCTAGGTCATGTGTCTGACGTTGTTCACGGACATGGGCTAACACTTAGTAAAATCGTCGATCCGTATGTGGAAACTCCCGGTACGGGTCTACCGGTGTGAATAATGTGGTGAAATGTGTTCAACCTTGGTTTTCCTTGTACGTATGTGCTAAAGAAACATAGATAGATAAAAAAGTCCATTGGTCCATCCTCGTACGGAGAAAGCTATAAGGGTAGATCTGCGGGCCCCCCAGATCTAGGGTTTCGGGGGTGAATGACCGTCGGAGGGCCGGAATCATTTGGAAAACCTGCATGTGGAGCTAGGTTATGTTTATAAGTGTGATTTAATGTTTGTAGATGCCATATGTAGGTCATGTGTCTGACGTTGTTCACGGACATGGGCTAACACTTAGTAAAATCGTCGATCCGTATGTGGAAACTCCCGGTACGGGTCTACTGGTGTGAATAATGTGGTGAAATGTGTTCAACCTTGGTTTTCCATGTACATATGTGCTAAAGAAACATAGATAGATAAAAAAGTCCATTGGTCCATCCTCGTACGGAGAAAGCTATAAGGGTAGATCTGCGGGCCCCCCAGATCTAGGGTTTCGGGGGTGAATGACCGTCGGAGGGCCGAAATCATTTGGAAAACCTGCATGTGGAGCTAGGTTATGTTTATAAGTGTGATTTAATGTTTGTAGATGCCATATGTAGGTCATGTGTCTGACGTTGTTCACGGACATGGGCTAACACTTAGTAAAATCGTCGATCCGTATGTGGAAACTCCCGGTACGGGTCTACCGGTGTGAATAATGTGGTGAAATGTGTTCAACCTTGGTTTTCCATGTACATATGTGCTAAAAAAACATAGAGAAATAAAAAAGTCCATTGGTCCATCCTCGTACGGAGAAAGCTATAAGGGTAGATCTGCGGGCCCCCCCAGATCTAGGGTTTCGGGGGTGAATGACCGTCGGAGGGCCGGAATCATTTGGAAAACCTGCATGTGGAGCTAGGTTATGTTTATAAGTGTGATTTAATGTTTGTAGATGCCATATGTAGGTCATGTGTCTGACGTTGTTCACGGACATGGGCTAACACTTAGTAAAATCGTCGATCCGTATGTGGAAACTCCCGGTACGTGTCTACCGGTGTGAATAATGTGGTGAAATGTGTTCAACCTTGGTTTTCCATGTACATATGTGCTAAACAAACATAGATAGATAAAAAAGTCCATTGGTCCATCCTCGTACGGAGAAAGCTATAAGGGTAGATCTGCGGGCCTCCCAGATCTAGGGTTTCGGGGGTGAATGACCGTCGGAGGGCCGGAATCATTTGGAAAACCTGCATGTGGAGCTAGGTTATGTTTATAAGTGTGATTTAATGTTTGTAGATGCCATATGTAGGTCATGTGTCTGACGTTGTTCACGGACATGGGCTAACACTTAGTAAAATCGTCGATCCGTATGTGGAAACTCCTGGTACGTGTCTACCGGTGTGAATAATGTGGTCAAATGTGTTCAACCTTGGTTTTCCATGTACATATGTGCTAAACAAACATAGATAGATAAAAAAGTCCATTGGTCCATCCTCGTACGGAGAAAGCTATAAGGGTAGATCTACGGGCCCCCCAGATCTAGGGTTTCGGGGGTGAATGACCGTCGGAGGGCCGGAATCATTGGAAACCCTGCATGTGGAGCTAGGTTATGTTTATAAGTGTGATTTAATGTTTGTAGATGCCATATGTAGGTCATGTGTCTGACGTTGTTCACGGACATGGGCTAACACTTAGTAAAATCGTCGATCCGTATGTGGAAACTCCCGGTATGGGTCTACCGGTGTGAATAATGTGGTGAAATGTGTTCAACCTTGGTTCTCTATGTACATATGTGTTAAACAAGCACAGATAGAAAAAAAGTCCATTGATAAAGCCTAGTACGAACAAATCTATAGGTGTAGATCTGCGCCCCCCCCGATCTAGGGTTTCGGAAATAAAAAAGAATAAAGAAATATTTGCTAAACAAAATATTTTCCATGTACATATGTGCTAAACAAAATATTTTACATGCTTGAAAATATAAAAGAATAAAGAAAAAAAAATGAAAATGGACCTAAGCCGACGGCCAGGCCGTCGGCGTAGCTCGGACTAAAAAAATAAATAGACCTACGCCGACGGCCTGGCCGTCGGCGTAGGTCTGCACCCCCAGATTCGGACACAAGACCCCCTGGTCAACCGTTCTCTCCCCACCCCAAATCGAATCCCCACGCGCCCGAGCCCGACCGTCCGACCCAGCGCCGCCGCCGCCCGTCCCGCCGCCCGCCCGTCCAGCCGTCGGCCGCCCGAGCCCCCCTCCAGCCGCCGCTCGCCGCCCTCCCCACCGGCCCCGCCGTGCCTCACCTCCACCCCTGCGGCACACGGTGTGGGAAGCCCGCCGCCGGAAGCCCCTCCCGCCGCTGCGGCACACCTCCCTCCGCCGGCCCCTCCCGCCGTCCCTCTCGTCGCCGAGCCACCTCCTCCACCGAGCCCCTTTTCGCCCGCTCCTCCCGTTCCGCCCGTGGATGCCGCACCGTCTGACCCGGCTCCGCCCGCTCGCTCAAGCTGCTGCTGCCGACACGCCGCAGGCTTCCCACGCCGCCGCCGGAGACAGAGGACCAAAGTGAGCTCATGTGTCTAAAATTTTTCAGAAATGTATTCTATGTGTGCAATTTATTTGTGCCTATGAGTGGAAATGTGAAAATGTGTACAATTTTGCAGAAACTTTGTGCAATATATTTGTGCCTATGAGTGAAAATGTGCCTATGTGTGAAATTTTCAGAAAATATATTGCCATAGTGGAAATGTGCCTATGCAAAACATGAGTTGGCTATATTGTTCACATATAACATAAGTTTGACTATGCAGAAAAGTAAAATAGTAGTATATTGAGGACCAAAGTGACATGAATTTTTTTAGAGAAATGTCAAGTGTGCAGCACAATGGAGTGTTAATTTGCAAACTTAAATAAAAGTAAAATTTTGTTGTATGACATATAACAAAACTACTTATTCATCTTTATTATAACTCGTCTTAACTAAGAATATTTTGTTTGATATATTCGTCGCTTTGTTTGCTTTATCAATAGGGTAATCTCTCTGGAGTGAGGGTCGTCGGAAGTTTTGGTCCTTGATCACTCCGTTGTTCGACTACCTCCTCTACAGCTGAGGGTGAGCTAAAATCCCACCCCGTCCGTTATTTTTCTATGTCACTAGATTCCATTTTGCACGTCGAAGGTCTTCACCAAGGGACAAGATGACTTTGATTACTACGGAAGGTTGCAGAACGTATACGAGCTGACGTTCAACAATGGGCCCGTAGAACTCAATCTCGTTGTGTTCAGATGCCACTGGTTCGATCCACACCATGGACACAAAAATACCCCTTCCATTGGGTTAGTTGAAGTTAGGCCTTCAACCACCTATAGCGGATCCGATGTCTTTGTTGTGGCTCACCAAGCGAAGCAAGTTTATTACTTGCCCTACCCATGCCAGAAAGAATACCTCCAGGGCTGGGAAGTCGTGTACCAGGTATCTCCACATGGTAAACTACCCATGCCCTCCGAGGACGATTACAACAACATTAACCCTCAAACATAAGCGGGAATTTTCTATCAAGAGCAAGAGAACTTTGGGGACTTTGGCTTAGAAGGTCTTGAGGACCTCGAGAACGATGCACACACCCGTGGTGAGATAGTCACGGATATAAGTGACATAGAGATGCTCAACAAGGCACATGCCAATGATGAGCCTCAGAGTGATGATGATGATGAGCCTCCACCGTCCGAGGATCCCGACGCTTTATACGCACGTGATAGTGATAGTGATGATGGAGATGAGAATGAGCCTCAGAGTGATGATTATTATTATTAGTATTTATGTATCTCGATACTATATGTATGTTATTTTGGATGATGATGATGATTGTGTGCGGATGTGCTACGATGAATTGATGATGATGTTATTTTGGATGATGATGATGTTATTTTGTATCTTGTCGATGTGCTACGATGAATTGATGATGATGATGATGTTATTTTCATCTTAATTGCATTGCGTCTTTATGCTTCTTAATTGCATTGCGTCTTTATGCTTCTTAATTGCATTGCGTCTTTATGCTTCTTAATTGCATTGCGTCTTTATGCTTAATTGTTTTATTTTTCTCAATGCAGGTGATTGGCCAATATGAGTGGCAAGGCATCACCGCAGTCCTTGCTTCAGGGGATAAAGAAGACGAAGAGTGGAAGAGCAACCACCTCAAGGTACGGCGCCGAGGAGGTAGGAGGAGGAGGGGATGCAGGACGAGGAGGAGGAAGAGGGGGACGTCCCCCGAGAGCAGGAGGCCGAGGACGAGGGCGAGGTACCGTCCTTCTAAGTGACATACCCTCCGCTTCCGGCGACGTGGCTTCACAGACCGCATTCTCGGAGTCTCCAGACGAGGAGATTGACTCTCGAGACTTGGAAGCGGAGTCTCGAGACGAGGAGATGGTGACTGCGTCGGGGCCATCGAGTGCGTCGACGAAGAAGGCAAAGGTTCGTGGGGAAACAGAAGTCCCTAAGGAGGAGCCTGCCCCGGAGGCTCGGACCCTCATTGAACCTACTAGAACTGAGTAAGTGGCTATAGTTTCATTTCGTTGATACCAACTTGGCATGTACTAATGTTTGATTCTTGTGCAGCAATTGGTTTCATCCTGCGGGGACCCGAGTCCCTGGCTGCATGCTTGGAGCTATCATTAGGAAGTTTTGGCCGGGATTCTACACCACAGACAAAGGCGAGAGGAAGCTAGCCACGACTTGGAGACACTACGAGTTCGCAGATTGTCCCCCCTACGAAAAAGCTTCTGACGCCGTGATCAATAAGTTTTGGGTAAGGCAAAATCATGACTCTTCACACTTTTTTTGTTCATAGTTGACGACCCCGCCATGCTAACTCATGAATCCCACACTTTTTTGATGCATGATTTCAGAGATTCTATAGGGTGGCTCCGGAGCACCAGGAGACGGCGAACAAGACACTGCAGGCTCATTGTAAGAGGTTGACTAATCAGCAGTTTTATAACCAGGGTCATACCGCCAGGAGTCAATACAACATGGCGAAATCGGGCAAGCCGTTGCCGAAGCACGAGAATGTCAAGTCACGCTCGACGATGAGCGCGGAACAGTACGACGAGGTAAGTAAATTGTCGATGAGATTATATGTTAATGCTAAGTTGCAATTGCATCATCTGTTCTTCACATGCGTATTGATTTTTCAGGATAGGCCCGATTGGGCCTATGGCAAGGAGGAGGCATGGAGGGCGTTGACTGCGAGGTGGCGCGGGGAAGACGAGGAGTGGAACGCCTTGAGCGAGCGGAACAAGGCGAACCGCGGCAGCGGGGGGACACATCGGGCTGGAAACCTAGGCAGTGAGCGCTACAAGGCCAAGCTGGTATACACATACATGGAACAACCTGCATTTATTTCCCCTCATGCATGTTCCTATTTGGTACTCATAAAATCTCTTTGGCGATGCAGGAGGATAAACTAGGGAGGCCTGTCAGCTCATATGAGTCATGGGACTCGATGAGGATGATGGCACCCGATCTCTCCTAGCCTCAGCGTCAGCTTCCCGAGTACTTCGGCACTGCCCAGGAGGACGGTGCTAACTACCTCGAGGCGATGATCGCTTTTAATCCGGAGTTGGATGACCCTAGTAGTGCGGAACCCGACCCCAGAGCGTTGGTCGTGTCTGGGGGAGGCTTTCAGCACGGCCGTCTAAAGGTCATGGATAAGATGACCCCGCGCAGTCCCAATTTGAGCCTCACGCGGATCAAGGCTACCCTCGGTCCCGACGACCCCGCACCGCCTCCTCGACGACGGCCTTCCCAGACTGGCTACGATGTAAGTTTCTCTCATTTCCATCCTTTCTGTGAAAATACTACTTTCTCAGTGGCTTAGTTGATGAGATGGTTCAATTTTTGTAATTGTAGGCTGCTTTCGAGGCGGCCTACAAGGCCCACAACGACGCCTATTTGGTGGACCTTGCGCAGTGGAGACAGAGATCACAAATACACGAGGAGTGGAAAGAGGCAAAAGAAGTTGTAAGTTCCAACCTTTATTTTTTTCAAAAGATGACAAGTCTCAATTTTCATACTTTTATGCAATGCCTGACATGTTAACTATTTTGCAGGCTCTAGAGAGTGCTCGGCTTACGGGAGTGCTCGTCGATATACCGCCACGACCTCCACGAGCCGGGCTTAAGCCGGAGTTTGTATCGAAGGAAGAGTTCGCCCAGAACTACTACTACACCGGCTATACCCCGGTAATTTACTTGCCCAATCAGTTGCTACCACTTTCACGTGCCTTGGCGGTTGCTAACTATTGCTCAAACGTGTAGGGAACGGGAGCCTCCGGGACTGGACCCTTTGGTCGTGCTGCTGCCTCGCCGTCGGCGTCCCGCGCGGTCACACCGGTGCACCCTGGCCCCGGTGGTAGTGGTGCCTCGCGCGAGAGCACACCGGTTCATGGTGGCGCGGAATCACCTGCTTCCGGTGCTGGTTCGACGGCGCCTCCGCATCGTCAGTCGCCTATCTTCACGCGCGGAGACCTCGGCTTCTCCGGCTCGACTCCCTCTCCGGACGCGATGAGTTGATGATGATGCTACCTCGGCCGGGTTATGTACCGATACGATGTTTCTTCTCTTTGCATTTTATGTATGGATACGTATGCTATGTATGGATACAATGTTTCTTCTTCTTATGCTATGTATGGATACGATGTATAAATGCTTGTGTCGATGGGCATGTGCTTATATCAATGTTTGTCTTGTGTTGATGTGCTTATACCAATTTTTGTGTCAATGTGCTTATATCAATGTGCATGTGCTTATATGCACATGATATAATATATAATGCAATATATATTATCTATTATTGAATTTGCTATATGCAAGGAAACAGGGAAAACAAACAAAAAAGAGGCCCTGCCACTGTCTACGCCGACGGCCAGGCCGTCGGGTAGGCCATATCCTGTGCCATTTGGCACAGCCTACGCCGACGGCCCGTCGGCGTAGGTAGTGGCAGGGTCCAGACGAGACCAGCGGGCGATGCGTGGCCCGACTGGAAGGGGACCTACCCCGACGGCCCGGCCGTCGGCGTAGGCCCGAAGCCCCGCCGCCCCACAGCCTGCCGCGTGGCACCCTAGGCCGACGGCCCGGCCGTCGGCGTAGAGGGCAACCAGCCGTAACGGCCGTTAAGCCCAGGATGGGGCCCACTGATGCTACGCCGACGGCCTGTACGCCGACGGCCGCGTAAAGGTCGTCGGGCAGCCTATACGCCGACGGGCTGCCCCTACGCCGACGGCTTTTAGGGCAAGCCCGAGAAAACCCAAGCCCGACGGCTCTACGCCGACGGCGGCCGTCGGCGTAGGCCTAAGCCGACGGCTTTCTGGCCTACGCCGACGGTGGCCGGCCGTCGGCGTTTGGGTGCTGTCCCGTAGTGTGACATGATGTTCAAACTATGTACGAACGTTGTAGGCATGTATACATACTGAGTCACCTCATGGGCCTACTGTTCGGTTATAAATATCTGAAAAGAAACTTCAGATTGACCTGGTAGTAAGTCTAGGCAATGCAAGTGTGTTGCTTTACATTCCACTCTGGTTGGAGAAGAAGATCGGTCAAGAAATTTCTCCGCATGGAAAGATCTTCTGAAAATGATATGCATCAAGGTTGTTATTTATAGCTAGAAATGGGGAAGCAGTTGAGTGTGATTGCGCAAGATTAGCACGGGCTTGTTAGTGCATTCAAAATTTTCTCTAAAGCGCTGGGCGCCCAAGCGGTCAGCTCCTATATAACTTGCATGAATGTGAAACTGTGAATGCCGATCTCTTCAGTTCATCGAGATCAAGACCAGATCTATCGATGTTAGACAACCTCAACACACAAGGGTGACATGAACATGATTCAGTCTACTCTATCGATTTCTATGGCAAGCCGGAATAGCTATACTGGCAACATATCGTCTAGTTGAGTTCTCGGCACCAGCTAATTCCACCCACTAGAAGCAAATACTTGATACCCTTCGTATCACACTCTTAATTGTGTTTAACTTGTGTTTAAAATTCACATTGTTACTTGTGGAATGTCTATAGCTATATATTTCCAAAACATCCAGAAATTATAGCAGTACATTGAAATATATATCTATATAAATACTTAAATAGTGATTGACTGGGATAGATCAAACTCTGCGTAAGTTTTGTCTTTATATAATTTCTGGTTTTCTTAGAGATATGTTCTCTTCGGTTGTGATTATTGATCGCCATTATCTTGTCAAATTTTTTGGAATCAATACCTGCAAATTGAAAAAATATTAAGTCGCAGTGAAGCATAGTTTCCAAGGGGAATTCTGAGAAAGTCATAGGGTGATGGACCAACGTCTATTCTAGTCTGAGTTTCGGCAAAGCACATGACGAAATCTCAAAGAAAACGAAGAGGCAAGTAGGCTATCTCATTATTCTCTATACATGTTGGTCATGCTCCTAACTTGCATGAATGTGATGTATTGGAGGCATGTGAACTCATGGGTTTAGGATTTTTCGGTGTTCCGTATACATATAATAACTGTAAACAGGGCAACCGTAATGTGCGTGTTCATATGGATAGTGTTTGCAATCATGAAGTCTAGAAATTGGTGACCCCGCCAACCCTTCTGGTTCACTTGGACACTTCTAGGTATGATCACTGCCCTATCCTTCTTCATATAGAAGCTAAGCAACTAGAGTAGCCACGCCTGCGATGCGACCTGGTGGAAAGGCATCACAAGCGGCATGCATGTCATCGAATTCTCTGAAGATATTCCAACATCACCAACACAGTCCAATGGAAATGCACTTTTGAGTCAATAGATATCTAAGAATTCTTGTCATTCTATACCACTTGAATTCTCTATGCATCTTATTCCATAACAATCTTATTACACACCGGATCACTGATTCCGGTCTACCCCCTCACTGTCTAGATCCATTCCCACACTATTATCCTCTTAGCTAAGTTAATCGAGCATGGAAGCACAGATGTATTTATGGATTGGTTGTAGATGAAGGAAGAGACACATGTTTTCCTTCCCCAATAGTCACATGCATCGTTATCTAGTACTACCTCTGTCCCATAATATAATATTATTTCTTGAGCTAGACTAGCTTAAAAAACGACACTACATTATGGGACGGAGGGAGTACGTGAGTGCAACCAACATTTTACAAAAATCTGCAGGTATGATGACAGGAGATTGGAAAGGTACATGAGAGCATCAACTTAATAAATATGGCATGCTAGAATTCCAAAGGAAAATAAAATAATTTGTATATAAAATATGTCGCATAGCTAGCAGTTGGGAAACAATGACATGAGGCAGGCACACATATACCAAGTCACCTCATGGGTGTCTCGTTTATAATATCTAAGACAATCAACTTCAGATTGATCTAGTAGTAACTGTAGGCAATGCAAGTGTGTCAATTACTTCCTTCATATCTCGCTTCTAATAAAAAAAAGAAGACGGTCAAGAGTTTTTGCATGGCCGTGGAAATGAGATGCATCCAGGATTTGGTTTCGAAGATTGTCGACTACCATTGCAGCTTCTCATGCAGTTGTAGCCTTTAGCTTCACAGTTGCAGCTTCTCATGTAGGTTGGGCCGACTGGATGATGTCCAATTCGGAGGAGGTATCGATCAATCGAAGATGAGTGTAACGATGATTGAAGCGATTGTTCTTCTTTTCGAGGAAGGGCAACGTAGTTGTATCTTTGGTGGTGGCAGGTATAGGACCCCCACGAGCGGCAAAAAATCACACCTTGGCCGAAGGCACGTCCCGATTGGGTCGACCCACTTGCAGCAAGCACGTTTATTTTATTTTATTTTTTATTGGTTTTTATAACAAAAATATATTATTTTTAATATTAAATTAATTCTATAATTATATTATTTTCAAAAAGGTTATGTATGTGTTTTATAGAAAAGTTTAATCTATATTTAGTAAATCTCATTCCATATTGCAAAATTGTTCACTGTATTCTTTTTCATCGCACAATATAAAAAAGTTCATTGTATATTTAAAAAAATGTACGATAGGTATTATGAAAATGTCCATTGTATAATATAAAAATTCATAGTATATTAAAAAGGTTCATTTTTATATTAAATATGTTTAACTTATAAAGCCAAAGATTCAATGTGTACTTAAAAAAATCATCAAGTTCTAAAAAAAGTTTGGTAGGTATTTAAAACATATCCACCCTATACTAAAGAAACCACTGTATATTGTGAAAACTTATTTAAACTTCAAAATCTAAAAAATTATCTGAATCTATAAATTAAAAAACTAAACAAAATAAAAACAAAGAAGCAAGAAAGAAAGTAGAAAACAACATACGAAGAAGTGGGGACATGGGCCGGCGTGCCATGCGTGACAAACGGACGCACGGGATGCTGCATAGAATTTACTGTAAATGAACAGAACACTTGGGATCACTAGTTAGAGGGTATCTCTTGCAAATACGTTATTCAAAGATGAGTCCAGGCTCATTTAAACCTGCACACGAGATCTTCAAAAGGACATTTAAACAAAGTTCAAAAAATTCCAAATTTTATTATGGTAAAAGATGCTTAGGGGGTAGATATTCGTGTAAATTTTGAGCTTTTTTCGACATTTAGGGAGCTTGCGGCATAAAGACAAATTCAACTTAAAATAGTGCATGAACAGTGTCTTCTCGAGAAGCAGAGAATTTGCCTTTTTTGCAAGGTGCTCCTCCAGATGTTCGAGCTTCTCCAAAATTTGCATAAACATACCCTCCAAAAGCATCTTCCACCATATTTTCTTTTAATTTTTTAAGCTTTTTTATATTAATTTCCTTTTTTTAGTCTCTCCGGATGCAGATGCACCCAGGCACCGAATCGCTGCAAATATCACTTTTCACATCGATGTTAACAAGTGGTGCAAACCACACATGTTATTCGCCGCAATTAGAGAGTTTTGAGCGATTTTCCCATCCCACGAGTAAGGATGTATGCTTGGTTGTTTGCGTTTTTTTTTCATAGATCCATCTCTTCAAAATAATTTATCTCTTGAACCGTTCGTTCAAATCATAATTTTTTTTCACATTTGCATTTCTCGCATCGAGACCTTTAAAACTAGATCCCACGTTGATAGATTTCGATGAACTTTTGTTCGGATAAAATCCGTGGAGGAAAACTGTACTAAACTTTGGCTGAAATCTTTCACATTATTATTTTCTTATTTTTTCTCGTGAAAGTTTTGGCTGAAAACTATACTAAACTGTAGCTGAGAACTGTGATTAAAACCTGTCACCATTTTTTTCACCTTTTCAGGTGAAATCTATGACCAAAATCTATAAATCGTGGTTGAAAACTATGAATGAAGTCTATCACAATTTTTTTCACTTTTTTTCTTTTCATGGAGCCACAAATTTGCTCGTTGCTATTGATCTGCTTCTCGTGCAATCACAATTTTATTCCATGTTTTGCTTCTCGTACAGCCACAAATGTACACCCGTGCACCTACAAATTAGTATGCGCGTAGGTATAATTTTTCTTCGCAAAATAATAATCCCACAAGAGCGCTTAAAACACGATAAGTGATAGCGTGTATACGCGCTGAAAATGACCTCTACAGATGCCCGTGAAGGGTACCCGCCAAGTAGTTCATCCCGTGAACTCCACCTATGGAGCTGGCCCGGCCGGGCTCTTGGTGCATACAAGGTCGTCTACGAGGTGATTGAGCAATGCCTGAAGAAATCTCCTACAAAACGTTCTGGCAATGCTCCTAACCAGTATGAATTGATGGCCCAGGAATACCAATCTTCTCTGGTCTGTCGAAATCAAGAGTAGTTCTATCATTGTTAGACCTCAACATGGACATAATGTCGTCTAGTCTATCGATTTCTGCGGCAAAGCCAGAATACTGATGCCGGCAACATATCATTGAGTTCTCAGCAGCAGTTAATAACACCGCCTAGAAACATACACTTCGTATGGCACCCACAATCCGTGATCTATCAATCTCTAGATGGCACCTCTTATTTGCAGCAAACCAGAATAGCTAAGCAAAGGAATTATCGTTAACTATGCTGAAGTAGCAATTCTACTACCTAAAAGAAGACCTCACTAGACACCCTTCAAGTTGTTTGGTTTCAACGTCAAGGAGAGAGAACCAACCAAACCAAAAGGATGCAGTTCTCGACAGCGAAAGATCATATTTACACAAAACGTAAAGACAGATCAGACAACTCCAATGGCGCACACCACTTTCGATTCCAGTTGTGTTCCCGCTGCCATGTGATGGCTAACAGGAAGAAGAACAGTGCTACAACTTGATCTGGAACAAGGATAAACACCGTTTCCAATCCACGCATCATCCATCCATCGATTCACGCTGGAGTTTTCACCACAGTGAGACAACTAGCGTTAAGACAAAAAGAAAGAACAGCAAGACACAGAAGGTTAGGACTAACTTCATATGACAACACTACTGGAAACGGCAAGTTTGCCGTGTATCAAAAATACACGGCGAAGAGTAGAAACACGCCGGCGAACACTTTGCCGAGTACTGCACTCGGCAAAGAACACTCAGCAACAACCCAGCCGGCAAACATGGCTTTGCCGAGTATTCCGTGCTGGCACTCGGCATACAAAAGTAGAACAGCCCGTTCCCTTCGAGCTGGGACGGAACGGCCGGTCCCCGTGTTTGCCGTGCGGTTGTTGTCACCGAGTACCTGTTTTCGCCGTGCGTTGGTCTTCGCTGAGTACCGTCGTCGCCGAGCTCTCGGCAAAGCCACAATCCAGCAACAGGACGTCACATGGGAGCAATCTTTGCCGAGTGCAATACTCGGCACACCCTAGGTACTGCCTTTTTTTCGTGGAATTCACTGATTCTGGGCTTTTTCCTGCAATTAAACCACATTTGCATCACCAGATTTGCCCGCCGTGCCCCACGCAGTTCACGTCCGCCTTCTTGCCATAGAACGCGTGCGACATGGCCGTCGGCATCGCGGCCACCTGCCACCACGCGCCGCCGGCGAACTCCCACACCTGCAGGCTCGCCGTGTCCAGGTACTCCGAGAGGACCACCGCGTAGGCCCGGCCGTCGCAACACCACGTCGATCGAGTGCTCCAGGTACACCGGCAGCACCCGCGGAAGCTCCGCGAACTCGCGCCGCGCCAGGTCACATGCCACCACCGCGCCCGAGTTGCTCAGGAAGTAGGCCACGGCGTCGTCGCGGGTGAGTTCAACCCGGTCCATGGCCACAACGGGCACCGCCTCCTACTTGGTCCGCCAAGGCCGCGGCCGTGGCCGAGCAATGGCCACGATGGGCGCAGCCTCCTGCCTTCTGCATGTACGTCGTCGTCGTCGTCGCCGTGCACTTCAGTACTTCACCATGGAGCAGAGAGAGGAACGTGTGCTACGCCATGAGCAGAGAGAGATGCGTGAGAGAAAGAGAGAGGCGTGTGTGGTTGGGAAGGAGAGAGCTGAGGAGATAAGAAGATAAGGTGGTTCCCGTGATTTTTCTTCATTACTTTAAATGGATGGATGGATGTGGGGTGGAGGGATAAATGGATGGATAGATTTGTGCCATGTCATTCATCCGTGGGAGGGGGGAGTAGACCTATAGGAATTTTGCAAGATTTGTGTTTGTTTGTCCTATTTACTTGATTAAAATAACTATGCTAAAACTTTGTAAACAAATCCAAATTTTTTGTATACATTCTAGTAATCATAAACCAATTCTATGTCAAATTTTATATTTTTTGAACCTTGTTTGCGTTTTAAAAAAAATGGAAAATCGATAAACTCATCGTTCCAACTGTTGTTCAAAAGCATTATCAAAAGGGAAATGTTTTTTTTTAACAATTGAAAACCTATTTTGCAAAAGTGTGCATATAGGAATGTCCAACAATTTTATCGAAGGAAGTTTTCATTTTTTGAATGAATTTTTTTTTTCATTTTCTGAGTGCTAGAAGTAGGGTTTTTTTGTGAAGTAACTACCAAATATTTGATGTGAATTTGAACTACTCCATTTTTATACAATACTAGACCATAATTTATTAACAATTGACCAAAATTTTCATGTCAAACGATTTTTATACACCTCTTCTGAAAAAGACAAATTTCCACCGATCCAATAGGAAAAAGTCAAATTTGAACTCCATGTGCTTGATAGTTTGCTCTTTTTTTTAAACACATTTCTAGGTGCACAAGTAGTCATTTTATCAGAGATCCACCAAGATTTTTTCAAGATTCCATCCCTAGCTATCACCGGTCATGCTTCTCGTTTTGACCGCATTTCGAAACCGGCTTAAACAATTCAAAAAAAATCAAAAAATTGTAAAACCTTCGCGTTGCATCCTCATTTATGTCCTAGTAACCATACAAAATAACAAACTTGGAATAATGGTAATATCTTAAAAACCTCTTCTCAAAATGAGCTATCGAGTATGAAGGTTCATGGCTTTCAAGCCAAATGACCGATATTAGTGCTAGTTTCAGAGGATAGTTTTCCCAAATGATCTCATTTTGTGCAAAAGTGTGCATATTGGAACGGGCAACAAGTTTGTCAAAGGAAGTTTTCATTTTCGTTGTACGAAAAAATCATTTTTCATTTTCCGATTGCCAAAAGTAGGGTTGTTTTGTGAAGAAGCTACCAAATATTTGGTGTAAATTTTAACCACTTCATTTTTGTAAAATAGTATACCATATTTTATTAACAATTAACCAAATGTTTGCATGCTAAATGATTTTTATACACCTCTCCTGAAAAAGACAAATTTCCATCGATTCAATTGGAACGGGGTCAAATTTGAACTACATGTGCTTGATAGTTTTCTCTTTATTTTTTCAAAAAATCATTTCTAGGTACACAAATAGTCATTTAATCAGAGATCCACCAAATTTTTTTCAAGATTCCACCCCTAGCTATCACCGGTCATGCCCCCATCCCCGTTTTGACCGCACTTTGAAACCGGCTTAAACAATTCAAAAAAAATGTAAAACATTTCCATTGCATCCTAATTTATGTCCTAGTAACAATAAAACACAACAACCTTGGAATAATGCAAATATCTTACAAAAGTCTTCTCAAAATGAGCTATCGAGTATGAAGATTCATGGCTTTCAAGCCAAATAACCAATGTTAGTGCTAGTTTCAAAGGATAGTTTTCTCAAATGATATCATTTTGTGCAAAAGTGTGCATATTGGAATGGGCAACAAGTTTGTCAAAGGAAGTTTTTATTTTTGTTGTACGAAAAATCCATTTTCCATTTTCCGAGTGCCAAAAGTAGGGTTGTTTTGTGAAGAAGCTACCAAATATTTGGTGTAGATTTTAACCACTCCATTTTTGTAAAATACTAGACCATATTTTATTAACAATTGACAAAATGTCTGTATGCTATATGATTTTCATACACCTCTCCTGAAAAAGACAAATTTTCATCGATTCAGTTGGAATGGGGTCAAATTTGAACTACATGTGCTTGATAGTTTTCTCTTTATATTTAAAAAAAATCATTTCTAGGTACACAAGTAGTCATTTAATCAGAAATCCATCAAGAGTTTTGCAAGATTCCACCCCTAGCCATCACCAGTCATGCCCCCCTCCTCCGTTTTGACCGCATTTTGAAATTGGCTTAAACAATTCAAAAAAATAAAGTAAAAAATGTAAAACCTTCGCGTTGCATCCTAATTTATGTCCTAGTAACCACAAAGAACAACAAACTTGGAATAATGCAAATATCTTACAAAAGTCTTCTCAAAATGAGCTATCGAGTATGAAGGTTCATGGCTTTCAAGACAAATGACTGATGTTAGTGCTAGTTTCAAAGAATAGTTTTCCCAAATGATCTCATTTTGTGCAAAAGTGTGCATATTGGAATGGGCAACAAGTTTGCCAAAGGAAGTTTTTATTTTCGTTGTACGAAAATTCAATTTTTCATTTTTCGAGTACCAAAAGTAGGGTTGTTTTGTGAAGAAGCTACCAAATATTTGGTGTAAATTTTAACCACTTCATTCTTGTAAAATACTAGATCATATTTTATTAACAATTGACCAAATATTTGCATGCTAAATGATTTTTATACACCTCTCCTGAAAAAGACAAATTTCCATCGATTCAGTTGGAACGGGGTCAAATTTGAACTACATGTGCTAGATAGTTTTCTATTTATTAAAAAAAATCTTGGTACACAAGTAATCATTTAATCAGAGAACCACCAAGAGTTTTGCAAGATTTAGTTCTGACTCCGGCGCCCGGAGCCCCCTTTCCGTCGAAAACGGGGCCCGGTTGACCGAATGGTCTACTTTTTCGATCTACCTCGTCCCCAGCGCGCCGTAAGGGGGTAGCTCAGTAAAACTTGTTACTCTATTGTGTTTTGGTAGTCCATTGGCACATCTAGAACAGTAGCCGCCCTCCATGTCCGCGATGTCAGTGGCTCACCACGAGCGTCTCGCCGTAGACGACGAGGGCGCGTTTGGCATGAAGGACGCGAGTGCAGTCCTCGGCCCTCATGGAAATGCACGAAGAAGTTGAATGGCGGCACGCAAACCTTCACCTTCATGACGTGGCGGTTTACACCGCATTGCTTCACCACCGCCGCCACTACATCCTCCGGCGACACCGGTGTCCGGCTACCTTCCACCTTGGCCATCAGGGTGCACCCGGACCACTTCTCCTCTAGCTTGGCCATGCCGGGAGTGCGAGAGAATACGCAGTGTCCGCACTCCGAACGGAGTTAAGGCTCACCGCACCTCCTCATGTCCTCTTGAAACCCGAACCGGCTATCAATGGTACCTAGGTAGAGAGAGGGCTGGACTAGGCTTTTTATTTTGCCGAGTATTAGACCACACAGACACTCGGCAAAGTTGGAACCACAGGGCGGGAAGCGCTGGCGCGAAGGGAAATTTTTCGCGCGAAATCTTTGCCGAGTATTACCTACAAGACACTCGGCAAATATGGAAATTACAGCGCGGGAACGAATCCCTTTTTCTGGCCTCGTTTCTTCGCCGAGTCCCGTCACGACGACAGTCGGCAAAGATAAAATCCAGCAACCTCCGTTCCGTCCACGTACGAAACTGAACACGTGGCACGGTTGTCCGCCGAGTGCATGTGTTGCCGAGTGCCTCGCTGGTGTTTGCTGTTGTTTTTCTCTTTGCCGAGTGCATTATGCAAAGGATACTCAGCAAACACGCTCTATGCTGAGTGCCTTCACTATGCTGAGTGTTTTTTGGTCGTTGTCGGCACACATATATGTTTGCCGAGTGCTCCGTGTTTAGGAACTCAGCGAAGAGTGTATAGGCCGGCAAAGTTCATTTTTCCAGTAGTGCAAGACAATCACTGGTGCATCAAGAAAACATTACCACCAAATCAACATGGCCCCATGGTAGACCAGGTGACTGTAACCTCAGCTTTGAACTCATCACCAATCGAGATTTTACCACTGTCAAATGAACACTTCTTTGAAAGGAAAGAGAGGAAACGGGAATATGTCTTTGTTTCCGGCTCTCCATCCATCAAAACATCAGGCCTGTCGGATTGCGCCACGGTCGCCTTCTGCGGCATGAACTTCCTCGCACAATCCTTGCGCACAGTATCCTTAGAGGTGATCTCCAATTTAAGCTTTAGCTCATAACCCAACCGAACAGAAACAACTGATGATATAGGGAACACTGATTGTGCAGGAGAAGAATTAGTAGAACCATCATACAACACAATTGGATCTGGGAGTCCACTTATAAATGCAGTCACTGCCTTCAGGCCCCAACATGGACCAGTCATTGGAATCTCAATGTCAACTGTTGCTTCGATCCCCTGCGTAAGGAAAGCATAATGGAAGTCCACTGGCCCAAGCTTGCCAAAAAGCCTCGACTTCAGTGTAGTACCACACAGAATCATTTCCTCTGTATATTCAATGCAACCATCAGCTAACTCATAATCCATCTCAGCATTGGCACTGCCATTGGACTTGACCTTCAGGCTGTACTCCAGAAGAACACCATCAAGAATAGAGTTCCCACGAACTGGTGATATGAGCGGCAACGTCCGAGAATCCTATTTGAAGTACAAAAGAAATGCTTAATCAGCAGTAATGTTTTGAACTACAGAAAGATAATGTCAGTAGGAATCATGGCATCTTCAATTTCAAGTATAAATAGCACTACTGTTCCACCCAAGTCATTACTTTATAGTGACATATTCTGTTGAGGTGTTGTCGGCCAACACATTTCCTGCTCGTTACACATGTATATAAAGTCTGAGGTATATAAATACAGAATGCATACTCGTGTTACAGGACAACAGACTAACATTTCAAGTATAAATATGTAATAGAGTCCCCAACAAATTATGAAGTGACATGATTGATTGACTCATGAGTATGACTTAGACTTACTCCATCAGGGTGTCCTGTTTACCGGGAAGACTATAAGGAAGCTGGTGTCTAGGTCTAGTTCCTTGGCAGCATATTTTTTCTTGGAGTCCATTGTCCAAGACGTGAATGCGTGGGCTGCATGTGCAATCACACAGCTTACAGAGCAATGCTCTATTCTCACTAAACTAACTAGATCTTGTTACACTTTCAAGAGAAAACTTATAACAGATCATCATATTTTACTCAAAGCATATTAACTTACCGGTGTTATCTTGTGCGCCTGCTCTCTGGGACAGTTGAAGATGTAATTGCGCAGACAATCCACCTCATCCCGGATAGCAATGAACCCATAAACCAGCATGCTCTGATCATCCAGGAAGTCACCAACATACTTGAATGAGAATATTTGGAGCATAGTGAACACTGGGTAGTCCTTGGTTGGCTCTGTGAATCGTTTGCTTTTATGGGGGGCTGAAAGAAGTACAGGAAAAAAATCAGCCGCAGATCAGTAGTGTGTATGGATGCTTAATTGAAGATCATAATGATAGAAATTTCACTTGGGTTGGTCTTGTCCAATGCGTAAAGCCTATAGTACGTGAAGAAAAGAGCTGGTTCTGGACATCGAGGTTGAATAGTAACATTGAAGAACTCGTCCTTCTCGGGCAGTGTTGCGTTTAGCTCATCAATCGTCTTCCAATACTTCCTGATTTCTTCCATATACTTGTCTGAATTTATCATAGCAGGCTCTGAGGGTGAAAACAAGAGGACATCAGATCACGCCAATAAAGTAAACAAGATATTCCAATGTAGTTAAAACATGATGAGGAACAATAGATGAGGAAAACAAAATAACAAGATATGTCAAATCTGTTTTGCTACTTCTAGATTCTTCTACACTCTGGTCTAGTATTTCTTTTGTTTTCTTAACCCTACCTACTGTTCTAGTACCTCCGAAAGAAGGCTTTCGCCCCGCTTTATAGATAAAGCAATATCCCGACAATGGTTACGAGTGCCATACAGTTTCACGAATCAGCTGGGGCAACAACACATAAAGCCCAATGACAAGATCTGACGAAGAAAGATAAAAAAGAGCGGACACCTCCAGGGTCCTTCTGCCCAAAAGCTCATCCAGCCGACGGTGGAGATGCCAGGCGCCTAGCCTCAGTAGTCAGGACCATCGTCGTGTGGAGGAGGAAGTCTCTATCTCTGCGCCTCGAGAGTGGGTGCCATTGCTGTAAAAAGGCCAGGAATTTGAATAGTATATCAGAGGCCCGCCGAAGGAAAACGCGTTCAATAACCATTTTATTCCTAGTCGTCCAAAGGGTCCAGGTCAGAGCCGCGAACAAAAGCCAAAAGAGTCGTCTCCTAATTGTCGGCTGGTTAGCCTTAGCCTGCACGAACTCGGCTAGGTCAGCGGCCTCCCAGTCAGGCCCCAGGGCCTCACGGATGAAGCTCCAAAGGAATTTGGCCGCCGTGCAGGCAAACAAGATGTGATGTCCAGTCTCAGAGACATCACAGAGAGGGCAGATACCAGTGGCAGGGCCATGCCGCTTGACGACCTCAGTCCCAGAGGGAAGGCGGTCTCGAAGTAGTTGCCAAATGAAGATCTTGATCTTCAGCGGGACTGGAGCCTTCCATAGGCGGGCCATCCATGGGATGGACGGAGCGTGGCAGAGGGCCCTATAGGCCGAAGCCACAGAATACTGTCCGGATGACGCCAGAGACCGGGAGACCCGGTCCGGGCGCATGGGGTGCTCCAATGGGAGCAAAGCCCGGAGGGAGAGCCAAGCCTGGTTCTCGGCGGGGCCAAAAGTTCGCCGAAAGGCGACATTCCAGATGCCATTAGCACCAGCCTCCGCGACCATTAATTCGGGATCGGAACAGATTGCAAAGAGGCTAGGGAATGACAACCGCAGAGGGTTAGCTCCAACCCAAGTATCAAGCCAAAAGAGGGTGGCTGATCCATCTCCAATCGAAGAGGACAGGCCCAGGCGGATCTGAGGCTTAATGGCCTGTATGGCTCGCCAGAACTGGGATCCGGCCCGAGACTGGCAGGCAAGGAGAGGTCTACCCCGAAGGTACTTAGCGCGGATGAGTTGGAGCCAAAGGCCACCATCCCCGCAGAGGATGCGCCAAACCCATCTAAGCATTAGGGCCACGTTCATGCGACGGGACGCGATGATCCCAAGGCCCCCAAGAGGTTTAGGCAGACAAATGTCGGCCCACTTAACCATGTGGTATTTGGGCCTTCCGTTGGCGCCTTGCCAGAAGAAACGGGCAAGGTCCCGATCAAAGGCACCGTGGACGCCCTCGGGAAGAAGGAAGAGGCCCATAAGGTACATGGGGAGGCTCGATATGCAAGTGTCAATAAGGACGGTTTTGCTCCCTTTAGAGGTAAACCTACCCACCCAAGGCTTAGACCTGGAAGAGACCCGGTTCACAACCGGGTCAAAGGCCTGATTCTGGAGGGAGGACCCCGATATCGACATGCCCAAATAGGTAACAGGGAATGTGCCCCGCCGACAATTTAGGTTGTCCGCGATCCGCTGCCCCTCCTCGCCAGGGTACCCAAGGACCATCACCTCGCTTTTGTCGAAATTGATCTTCAATCCCGACATAGCCTCAAAACAGAGGAAGATGAATTTGAGTAGAATATTGAATTTTAAGTAATGTTTCCTAGAGTGTTCTAGCTATAAGTAGAAGTGTTCTGTACTCCATAGACGTACTAAATGCTATTGAGAATGTGAAAGAAGCCTGCACGCAGGGCTGCAAGATTAACATATTAGCGCTGCTATTAGGTTAGGAACTCTTGCAGATATATTAGCGCTGCTACTATATAAGACTCTGGCAGGTATATTACGCTGCTAACAAGAAGAATCAAACAAATAGAAAAGCATATTTTGCGGGGGAATTTCACTTTAGTTTGAAGAAAATTTTGCAGATTAAACATAAGGAATCATACGAGCTTGGCGGAGAAGCAATTGGTAAGAAGATAGGGATGGGCAGAGGTGGTTTTACCGATAAGGGCCCTCTGTTGGGGGTTCACCACCAAGGGACAAGGTCGTTGAGCCAGAGCGAGGAGCCTCATCTCGCATGGTTCCTCCGAAAGGTCCAGGCTAGGCATGGCCGAATCCCCGCCCGGAGGCTGGGGTCGGTGGCGGCGGTCGAGCCCGCAGATCGGAGCGACGATCGAGTATCTCTCTGTGTCTCAGGAAATATCGTTTTGTTTCGATCGATCTATGCGCTCACGGGAGAGAAGGGGAATTCTTCTATTTTTTCAGGGAAGGGGAATTCACAACCCAGGTCTAGCTATAGTACATCCGGCAAACACGCTTTTCCAAAAAAGTAACTGCCGATTTAGGGGATGGAAACGAATTTTTATTCTGATCAGATCCACCAAATCTAAATTTTTTTCCCGAAGAATTAGCAGGCCGACGCCATCACCGCCGATTAGATATTCCTAGCTCCGCCACACCTTCCCCACCTTCATGTGACTCATCCATGTTGGCTCGAGCTCGCATGTACTATATACTTACGTTTTGATGGCCATTTTGCAATAAAGCTGACACCAAAGGTCTTTTTCAGCGTGATTGCTCCTATGCAGGTATTCCTTTGTTGATACTGTGAAGCACCAAGGAGCGCTCGACTGCTCCCGTGAGCAGTGAGCATCAAGCCAAGCGGTGCAGATTCTCCTCCATCTTAGACTTCAATGTAGGTAGGTTAAATAATTCACCGCCTCTGTTCATGCTAAGGAAGAACTTCATCATCTTTCTAAAGGGGCACTTAAATTCCTGATGCTTCACATCCGTAAAAGAAAAAACGATTGAGACATTATGTGTCACTCAACGTCTTCATCGATCACTGTCCTCACAGTCTATTATTATCGTGACTAGAAATGGAAATCTGTGTAATATACTCAAGAAACTCTATGCTACAGCTCTGTTTTGCCATGGACATATATATATGGATGCTAGGTGTACGTGCAAATAATAACCAAGACTCCAATGGTCCACCAACCATGCAGGGTTAGTAATTTATTTTACTTGCAAAATCAAAGAAGTTTCAGCAAGTCACAAAATCATCCCTCCATCTAAACATAGTGGCTACATAGCAAAAAACACTTTTCTAGTAATCATGCGTTATGTGTGAGGATTGTGCTTTTCTTCACTCTCGCTTTTGGTGACCATGGAGGCGAAAAGAAGGTCACCAACGAGTATACTAGGAGATGATTGTTTGGCTACCACATCTGATTATGGTACTCTTGTAGTCGAAGATTAAAGACATGGATAAATGGAGAATATGAATGATCAGATGCTTACTACGAAAAGAGACACTGCACACTCATAGCCTGATAGGTCAACTGGCTCTTCTATAATTTAATTCATTTAATCATGAATTTTTCTAAAAGAAATCGAATCTAGCTAACTAGGAGAAGTTGTCCAATTCCAGCAAGATCGACGAGCTTACTTGTTCCTGAGCTATGCACAAATCAATTATATTCATCGACGCAAAAGCCCCAACCACATGTGCAAGACCATTTTCAAAAGGAGCCATTGATGTTGATCTCGAGAAAACTTACTTGGGTTTGGAGGGGATCTTCATCATTATCTGCATTCCACGGTTTCTAGGGTAAGGTGATAGAATACACATGAACATTTGTTCTCCGAATTTAGAAGGGAATCAACCATATGAGATCATTGGAACGTGCTACAAACCTGTTTCAAATAATTTCTATGTTGGCATCTCTTGAGACGGATGTCACAAACTAGCATTTGAGGAAAATGTCGCATCCACCCTCTTCAAGCCTATGTTAACATCCCACAAACTGGATTTGATTTAGTTACTTCCTGTTTCAATGTTGTGTCGAACACATCATGTGAAAATTTTATTCGCCATTTGTGAATTTATTCGCCTACTAAGTTTCAGTCACTTCTATTAACTGTTGACCAATTTTTGTTACTGTTTTCATTCTTTAATATTGAAATTGCAATTTTTGTCTACACTTGCATTTTAGAGATGGCACACAAAATGTCCAATATTTTCAATCATCCGCGCCTTAGGCAATCTCAAATATACAATTGTGTATTCATTGTAAACAAATGGATAGACACCCTTGTGCACATTTAGTTTGTTAGGCATGGTAGTTGTGACGACCTGATTTTTGTGAAAAGCTAGTTGGTCCTTATCATAATTGTATGGGAACGACCTTTGTCTCGCACAACATAAATATTAATTATGTTTGTTCCAGGCAATATAAATTTACTAATTGCTCCACAATAGCCGCCGGTGTTGTTGATAACTTCATATGACCCCAGAAAAAGGTTGTAGGGCATTAAACTACTATAATTATAGGGTGGGATACACTAGTAGAAAACAGGGCTTTGGTTCAGGCCTGGCCAACCCATTAGTCCCGGTTCAGTCACGAACCGGGACTCATGAGGGCATACGTCCCGGTTCCTGCGCCCAGGGGGGCGGCCGGGCCTCGTGGGGCATTGGTCCCGGTTCGTCTGGACCCATTAGTCCCGGTTCCAGACACGAACCGGGACGAATGGGCCTCGCTCCTGGCCCACATCCATTGGTCCCAGTTCCAGACATGAACCGGGACTAATGGGTGGTCTTTAGTCGCGGTTCCGGAAACGAACCGGGACCAATGATTTCGCTATATATACCCCTCGCCCGCGAACGGAGCACTCCACTGCTCTGTTTTTTCCTGGTCGGCGAGGAGAGGGCTTTGTGGTGCTCTAGCTCACCTCTTATGCACATGAGGTGTTCGATGAAATGCCCGAGCCACACTACTTAAGCTTTCTCCTCTCCAAACTCGACTTCCAAGCTTCATTTTTCTTAAGATTTGTTCAGATTTAACGGTCTGTCACGTCCCATCCCCGTCTTCACCACCGTCGATCGCCCGCGCCGATCTCGTCACCGGCACCACCGTGGTGAGCCTCTTGTTCTTATCTTCTTTATAAAAGAAAAAAAAATCTTACTTGTATGATTAGATAGATAATTGTCTAATTTTCTTACTTGTATTATTGCTTGTTATTATATAGTGCGATGGTTTTGGTATCCGCCCCCGTCGGCCCTCGTCCTCTCTATGACTCGGATGTGGTATATATTATCTTTTATAACTATTTGTTTCATTTAGTGTTTATGGTAATTATGCCGACACCAACTTGACATAGATGTATTTATCTAGGAGGTATGTGAACCGGATATTACATATGACCCTCTTGTCGAGAGGTTAAATTTAGTTGAAGAAGAAAACGAGTATTTAAAAGAAAAATTAAAAAGATTTGAAGAAGAGAAGAAAAGAGTTGAAGAAGAGAAGATGATATTGGAGTTGCATGTTGCGGATGTCGTAGAAGGTCACAAGATCAAGATGGATGCAATGCGCTTGAAGATTAGAAAGTTTAGAAAATATGCCATTCATAGCGAGGCTTGGTATCATTATGCCGTTGGATCAATTGTTACCTTGGTTGCGATTATGATCGCATTTGTTGTTGCATTGAAATGTTTTACATAGTTTCAATGTATGGTTTAATTAGATGCTCTGGAGAGCTATATGTTGTTCAATGAGAACTATGTATGTACTTTGGTTTTAATGTGATGATAAACTTCTATTAATTTGGTCACTTATATATTCATGATGTTCTGTAATGGTTTTTGACACACTTAATGCACGCAGATGAACCGGCAATGGATGTATGGTGACAAACACACCTCTGAGTACATTGAGGGCGTGCATGATTTTCTCGAAGTGGCTGAGGCAAACAAGCAGAATGGTTTTATGTGTTGTCCATGCTCTATATGTGGGAATACGAAGTCTTACTCTGACCGAAAAACCATTCACGCCCACCTGCTTTATAAGGGATTCATGCCACACTATAATGTTTGGACCAAGCACGGAGAAATAGGGGTTACGATGGAAGACGACGACGAAGAAGAAGAGTACGATGACAACTATGTGCCCCCTGAATACGGTGATGCTGCAACGGGGGAAGCTGAAGATCAAGAGGAACCGGACGATGTGCCTGATGATGATATCCGCCGGGTCATTGTTGATGCAAGGAGCCAGTGTGAAAGTGAAAAGGAGAAGCTGAAGTTCGATCGGATGTTAGAGGATCACAAAAAAGGGTTGTACCCCAATTGCGAAGATGGCAACACAAAGCTCGATACCGTACTGGAATTGCTGCAGTGGAAGGCAAAGTATGGTATACCTGACAAGGGATTTGAGGATGTACTGAAAATATTTAAGAAGAGGCTTCCAAAGGATAATGAATTGTCCGACAGTACGTACGCAACAAAGAAGGTCGTATGCCCTCTAGGATTGGAGGTGCAGAAGATACATGCATGCCCTAATGACTGCATCCTCTACCGCGGTGCGTACGAGGATTTGAACGCATGCCCGGTATGCGGTGCATTGCGGTATAAGATCAGACGAGATGACCCTGGTGATATTGACGGCGAGCCCCCCAGGAAGAGGGTTCCGGCGGACTAACTGTTCCGAATGACGACGAGGGACACGCACCCATGTGGAAGAAGAAATCTATATTTTGGGACCTACCCTACTGGACTGTGTACACATATTAACTCTCTTCTTTCTTCTTTTCTAGCCCTCCGTATCCAGATCGAGCCAAACTTTGGTAACGAGACGAGGCCCAAAGAAAAAGTTGCGCCCGAATGAAAGGTTCACGATCACCAACATCAATAGAGATGGCCAACCGATTGAACCCAGCCGGACCAAAGATGCATTTTCTGCTCAGTGCGGGGTTCTTGTTAGGGACATGATCCCGATCAGCATCCAGCAATGGAATAAGCCGAAGGCCGAAGACCCTGAAGTGTCTTTTGTCACCGATATACAGAAAGATGATCTTTGGACCGCGCTGAAGGCAAATTTCGCCCTACCGGAAGAGGAGCGTCCGGAAAAGCCAGTTATAGAGCAAAAGGTCAAGACTCATGCTCTTAAGAAGATGGCAGAGCTATTCAGGAGGTGGAAGAATGAGTTAAAAACAACGTTTGTCGACAAAGAGAAGACTCCAGCATTCACCGGCCGATTTGAGAATATAAGAGAACAGTGGCCCGCATTTGTGGCCCACAGGACATCGGAGAAGAGTAAGAAGATGTCAGCGATAAACAAACTAAATGCTGCAAAGAAGAAGTATCACCATTGCACAGGGTCAGGTGGCTACCTCAAAGGCCGACTGTTGTGGGAGAAGGCTGAAAAGGACCTTCTTGACAAAGGGATCGTACCAGTGACATTGAAGTGGCCAGAGCGTGCAAGGAATTGGTTCTTCGGGGTTGGGGGAACCTTGCACCCTGAAACAGGGAAGTGCTTTTGGACGAACGAACAACTGAGAGTACCGATCACCAAGCTTGAGGAGTTAATCGCCGAAACGGAGGCAGGGACGTTCGTTCCCGACAGAGAGAACGACGAGCTCACAATGGCCCTCGGGAATCCTGAGCACCCAGGACGAACACGAGGCACGGCAGGCTCCCTTCCGTGGAAGCATGGGTTTCCCGACGCAGGCGGTTACAAAAGCAGGGAGAGGAAGAGGAAACAGGAGCAAAGCGAAATACAGAACCTGCATGCAAGAGTACAAGCGCTAGAAGAGAGGCATGGAGCTAACGAAGCTACCCTAGAAGCTACCCCGCCATCTCAGCGGAGAAGCAGCGTGGCTTCCACCGAGGTCATTGCGCAACCTGATTTGACGGCTTCCAGGTACCCCGTGGATGAAATCACGAAGTCTCAAGAATGTCACCTTAAGAAGCAATTGATGCAATTCAAACCCACGGTGGCTATCGGCCATGTTGCACCTCCTCGACCCAACGGAACTTTTCACTGTCATCCGATTCCACAAGGCTATGCTGTTGTGATGGTCGAAGAAATAATGGAGGGATATGAGGAGATCGAGCTTGACTACCCTACTGGCGAAGGGGAAAATCTCATGCAGAATGCTCTGAGGACTTCATGTCTATGGACGAAGTAATTCATCAAGCTTCCGAACTGGACGGCACCTACGCCTCCTCCTCCTCCTCCGGCGAGTAAGGGCCCGCATCCTCCTCCGGCGAGTAAGGGCCCGCCTCCTCCTCCGCCGGTGAGAGATCAGGGCACGCCTCCTTCTCCGGCGACTGATCAGTGCACTCCTCCTCCTCCGCCTCCTTCTCCGCCTGCGTCGGCGCGTCCGAGCAGCCCGTCTGCTCCTCCGCCTCGTCAGCAAGAGCAGAAGAGAACCGCCACCGCCGCTCCGGCGCCTCTTAAGCAACAAAGGAAAATAGCAGCCGTCGCTCCGGCGTCTAGCAGTACAACCAGTGGTGGGAGGCGATACCAATACGGTCCATCATCTCTCAAGCCTCTTGAGCCGTTACCATACGAGAGGAGCGATGAGGAAAGCGCGAAGATCTCTAAAGGCGAAGTGGATGCCTTTTTTAAAAAGAAAAATCCACCTCCGAAGGAGAAGATAGATGAGGTGAAATTGAAGCGCACTTTGGATGCCCTGAAGCGACCAGCACCGGCTCCGCTACCATGTCCGCGCTCTTAAAAAGAAAGTGCAAGAAACGCGCCGGTCCGGAAGCACTGCAACTGACCAAAGGAGAAAACAACAAATTGCAAGAGGGAAAAAAATTCCCCAGCTCGGCGAACAGGCGAAACAATTGTGCCCCCCGCCGCAGGTGTCTAGTGATATCGTCGCCGCACATCTGCCGTCCGGGATGGTGCCCGGTACCAATCCTAGTGATTACCTGCCAGACGATATACATTTTGATCCACTCCAGGTGGATGAACTCAAATTCCGGCACGGGTATCCTCTCGTTAGACCTGATCAACAGCTACCAACGATGATGCGAAGATTCCATGAGTGGTACATGGACACCTGCATGAACTCTAGGTTGGACAATGTGTTCTTATGGTTAAAGACAAGCACGACCTCGTTGGAATTGACACGTTGTATGTTCCATTTGAGGAGTTATTCCAGCTTCACAATGGAATGACCATCGATAAAGTAATCGTCACTTGCTACTGTCTGTAAGTACTACTTCTTTAATTAAGTCTCTATATATAGCTCAGCTCTTTCATTGCATGTACATATAATTCACTATATCATGCAGATTGAAGATCGTCGAATGCAAGCAAAGAGAAATCTATAATATTGGGTTCATTAACCTAAATCTCTTTGATGAATGGGCGATGGAAAAGAATCCCAAACAAGCCGAGGCCAACTTGCTACAATCGTTGCTTCAACATCAAAACAAACAAAAAATAATCTTTCCTTACAACTTCGAGTGAGTGTTATACTATGCATATTCGGTTTTCCTTTATTTACTCGAGGTTATAGTAATGTAATTGATGAGTTATGCATGCGTGCCCAGCTTCCACTTTATTCTCCTAGAGATTAAGCTTGAGGAGGGACTAGTAACCGTGTTAGACTCAAGACGAAAAGATCCCAAGACGTATGCGATCATCACTGAAATGCTTAAGAAGTAAGTGCAATCGATCATTATCGCAGCATTTCGGCAACTTTGTTCATTTCCTGATATTAGGTAATAATTATTTTCTATGTCTGGCAGGGTTTGGATAACGTTCACCACAAAATCTCCGGGACTGCCGAAGGAGCTGAAATTTACACGCCCGAAAGTAAGTACTACTAGCTAGTTTCATCAATACCATTTATATAATGCTTGATTATCAGTTTGATTGACCTCTATTTCTCGTAAAGTGGTTGTGGCAGCAAGAAGGGACTAATCTTTGTGGATACTACGTATGCGAGTACATCTACAACGCTACGATCTCTAATAAGGGCGGTTACTCTAAAAAAGATTTTGATGTGCGTAAGCAATAATATTCACAATTTTATTTTATTACCATCATTTGTGTTGAGTTTCATTCATATATATGTATTGACCCCCTTCTTTGAATTAGCTTTGGGAGCTGCAGGAAGAACTCCTACCACAAGATCGCATAATAACAATTCAAGAGGAATTGGCGGGATTTTTCTTGAACACGTCATCAGGAAAGAGGGAGAATACCATATGGAACTTGATTTCAGATGTTAGGGTATTGTAAGAGATCTTATATTGTATATATGTAGCCAGTAGCGTCGGATAGATATACGAAAACTTATTGTTCGAACAATCTCACTTCTCTCTGTATATGTTCATGACGATCTTCTGTACTTAATGGTTTAATTCCTTCATTTGCTTACTAGCTAGCATGTCGAGTCCTCTCTATATGTATAGTACGTAGCGTCGACCTAGCACGGAGATAAGAGAGGACACCTCTCTCTATTAGCTACAATATATGAAACCCATAAATTAATCCTACAAAACCCCCATCCCCCTCTAAAAAAAAACCCCCCCAGACACGGAACTGCTGACGCGTGGAGGCATTTTGGTCCCGGTTGGTGCTACCAACCGGGACAAAAGGCCCTCCTTCCCGGGAAAGCCGCAGAGGCCACATGGAGCCCCATCTGTCCCGGTTCGTGGGTAAACCGGGACTAAAGGTTTTGGGCATTAGTAACGACCCTTTAGTCCCGGTTCCGGAACCGGGACAAATGACCCTCTAGAACCGGGACAAATGGGCCTTTTTCTACTGGTGCGATATCAACCCTCGATTTATTTAGAGAAATAATTGAGATCAAACATTAGTTATCGACCTTTCTTTGTTCAATGGAAAACCATTTTTAAGAATTGTGTATTCATACTTTGTACACGACAAGTTGACCAGACAAAATAAGTTAATTCTTCTAGTTCTTGTTTGGTAAAGATCGTCATCATCAAACTAGCATTGCCATTCATGATCTTGAACAAGTAACTAGAACTCTAAGTGAGGTGTTGATATAGGACCAAGTCCTTGGGTTTTTCCCGATCTTCATGAATTGGAGGTGGATTTGCCGAAGAACACGAGGGAAATCCACAAGAAAACAACACATAAAAGATAAAGGAACAATATCCACTCAATATGTACTCATACCAACCCCATAGCATACCACCATAAGATCGAACATGGACAAGGAAAATACAACTAGGTAGTTCCTCCAAATCTCTAGGAGTGGTGGATCACATTTATCGTAACATTTTTATTAATTCCAAAGGTTGGGAACCATGACCAGATACATGGATATCTTGTTGATCTTATGCTTGCGACTCACACTAAGAAGGGAAACAGTGTTCCTCTGGATATTCCTAACTATACGTGGAACGAGATGTTTCATGTTGTTGTGAGCCGGAGGGTTCACCCTCGCCCCATATATTATGACTTGCCTGATTACTCAACAGACGGAGCTTAGGTCTGGGGAGATTTTGATTGATCCTATCAAGCTTGGTTCTCATGAGCACAAAAGGCTAAAGGTGAATAATAATGTTGCACACCTCGGATTACTAAGGATGAGGAGTCTATGTTTGTGGAGGCGAGAGACTCTGATTTTGAGCTTGAGCCTAGGAATAAGCCCCAATGGGCTACCAGATTGAAGAACAAGGTGAAGGAGACATTCTACGTTCAGAATAATGTCCAACATCACATGTTTTAGGCCCATGTAAATGAGAAGCTTGCCCGCTGCCCGTAAGATACAGATGATGAGGAACCTGAAGATTAATGTTGAGACTGAATCTAATTAAGAAGAACATCACTCTAGAGGAAAGGTGGATTTCTTCTCATAGAAGGTGGGACGATGATGATGATTCAGTTGAGCATGATGATGATGTTGTTCCAGAGTCTTTGTATGCCCATTCTCGCACCATCAAGATTGAGGAGGATACCCCAGAGCAGTTACCAGGTGTCTGAGGAGGATTTTTACGACGAGTAATCATAGGGGATGTTAGCATCGATTCTTTCCTATTTTGTCGTCTTAATGGCAAAGGGGGAGAGTAAGTCTATTAGGTTATCGAGACTTGCATGGGTGGGAGTCACAAGCTCATTTTCTTGAGCTTTATTCGTTGCTTGTGAACTCCTTGTTGTTGAACTATTTGCTTTGTGAACTTGTGTGTTGGAGATCATGTTTATTCTTGCATGGTGGAAGACATGCTTCCTGATGCTGTCTATCTTATTTCATGGCTTTAGTGTCATTTTGATGGAACCATGCTTATAATATTGCCCTTATTATTACTCCATCACATGTTGCAAATGCTTGCTTAATTCTACTCACTATCATTTTCCACTTGTTCTTGGTCTATAAAACCTAGGGGAGTGTTGATCCTAGTAGTGATCACTTGGCATTTCAAGAGAACAATTACACATGTGTTCATATACAAGCAACATCCGGTAACCATAACAACAAAAACCAACCAATTTGACAAGGTTGATGTGTTGAATCTCTCCAAGTGCACTTACCTCTGCCCTGAATTGCTTTTCTCCTTGGCGCACACCTTCAAGCCTTTTCACTGCTACACTGGTCAGGTCACTTAAAACTCCCAAATACATTACCAAAACCTCCTTCTCTTAGCTTCTCTGAGAAATATTTTGTAGCACAATCCAAATCGGCATATTTGAAGGCAAACAACTAACTTAAACTGCCTTATTGGTGGTCTGCGATGACACGCCACACCAACTAAACCTATCCCTTAAGATCACTAGTAGTGGCATGAGCATGAGAAACCCAAAACCGGTAACACTTGCAGCAATAACAACTCCAGCTGCTGGTTTTATTTTATCTCTTGTTGAATCCGGAAGATATCTGGCGGCAAGGCACATGTACAGAGTATATTTAGAAATGATCTCGATGCCATCAGTGTTGTCTACGCTGAACAACTCAACATGCCAAACAGAGCATTTAGTGTCTTGGTAGGAGTAGGCAGTGCAGGAGAAGTTGCCGAGACAGGCCTACTCGCATCCGCTCCAAGTTGTAGGAGCATCCTGTAAGCTCAGGGAAGCGTAGGGAAATGTAACGCGAGCTATAGGGTGGGAAACCGTTTTTCAAACTCCTATACCAAAAAATCCTTTACGCCCCGCTTTATAGATAAAGCACAAAACACAGAGTCATACATCCGGTAGCCAAAGTATAAAGAACCAATACTGCTGGGGCAACAATGAAAACAATGCCCAAAGTTATCAAAGGCGGCTAATCAGGCTCCGAAGGAGGAGGCGGAAGCGGGAAGGCCATACGAAGAGCGATGGCGCGGAGAGCGACGGAGAACTCTAAGGATGTAGAAAGCGGTAGCCCTCGCGAGAGAAATAGAGTTTGAAGCAATGAGAGAAGGTCCTTTTCGGTGTAATGTAGTGATCCTTCAAGCTTCTGACTAGAATGTAGAAGGGGAGCTCGAAGGAGATCTTCAAGTTTTGTTGTTGTGGGGGTTCAAGCTTTCTTTCTTAGAAAACCTAGGTGTGGGAAAATGGAGGCAATGAGACGATACAATAAGGTGATGTACCTTATATGGTGTTGGGTTGTATCTTCCTCACACTCTCGCTCTGGCTTGTCTTATCCCCTTGCAACCAGCTCCCTGGCTTCCTTCATGCCCTCACCATCACATCGTTTCGCTGTAGCTAACTGCTCTGGATCCTTCACCAGTTACCACCCATACAACCGGCGTTAGATCCCAACACACTTATCACACCATCGGGTCCATCCTAACTGCCATCTTCTAGGTTGATGCGATAATGCTCACATTCAGCTGCACGATTGATTTCCTGGTTAATTTGCGGTCCAATGTCGATGAGGAGGACGACATTTCCATCCTCAGGATCATCGGCGGTCTTGGCGCCTCCATATTCGGGCTCGAGTGGGTATCCCTCACACTCTCCTTCCTACCACGGCTTGGTGACAATGGCAGCGGGGAGGGATCAGTGGACATCGTCGAGTATGCAAAGAGCTGACAGTTCGACTATCAAGACTGCTTTCGGTTCAGCGATGGATAAAGCATGTTTGAATGGATCAACGAAGAGGAAAAATAAGGATTTTTTATTTTCTTACAGTTGTACAACTAATTATGTAACATGACACCGATGGCTTCTACCCTCATAACTTGGACTGGTGCGGGCCGGCCATCTTGGTGCCGGACTCACATGTTCATGATACGAGGAATGTTGGGCTGTTGTTGACTTCTCCATCTATGCAAAGACATATTTTGAGCTCGCGGTCCTCTTAAGATCAAATTTTTCCTGTGGTAAGCTGTTCGATCACAGATGTCGGCTAATGAACAAATTCTTAAACAACATGGCAATGCTCATGTGAAGTGTACTCTGTGTGAAGAGGTTAACGACACAAATCACATCTTGTTTTGGTGTGTTTGGGCTAGACTCCTTTGAATATGCATTTGGTTGTGGTTGAATGTGAGTTGGAACCTTTCAAGTTTTGTGGAGTTGTGTGGGATGATAGATAATCTGTCCAAGCTATCTCGGCACATGTTTTGGTTTGATTTGGTTGTCTAATGTTGGTTCCTTTAGACTAATCGGGACAAGTTTACTAGTGAGGATGTTTTTTCCAACACACCTTCTGATTGCATTTTAAAGGTGATATCCCTCTTACATCAGCGCAAGACGCATGCTTGTTGAAGTTAGGAATGTAGAAGCCACCAAGAGCTTTATCGCTCGAGTCCGTTCTACTGCATCCTCCTTGCTTCCTTCGTTGTCTCCGTCAACCGTGATCGCTCACTAGAGTGGTTCTGCCTTATAGGTTATCTGAGTTGATGCTGAGACAGCTCCGTGTCTATACTTCACTCTGAAGTTGTTGTGTAATGGTCCCATTGTTGACTTTACTTATAAAATTGAGCTAAGGAATTTTCTCTATACAAAGTGGTCACGCTCCGGATGAGTAGTTGGGGGAGAAGACTGTGTCTACACCATGTGAAAGATTCAATGTGAGATGATCTCGAATTGATGGACATCGAGATGGATGCGTGCGCAGTGACACATGGGTTTGATGTGGTAGGTCGCAATGTAAAGAGCTTGGTGATGCAGGTATGCTTCATGTAGCGAACACCGAGGTTGCGGCCTCGAGCTGTTGCGCATAGATGGTCGATCGGATGGTGCATGATGATGAGCCCGCACCGACAACAACAATGTGTGCAACAGATCTCACTGCCGATGACGCCTTAGTTGCATTGTGGCAGCCCTAAATGACCGCAATATGGAAATCACAAGCCATGGTGCGGTACATTTGCAGTCACGATGATGTGCAAACACGATGATGGTGTTTGCACACGATGATGGTGTTTGCACTTTCTAGCAACGCAATGAAGATCTTCATCTGTTGTGAGGGCAACGACAATTGCACAAGGAGATTCGTGGCGCTAGTGGTAGCATCCATCATTGATGACTACGGGGCTTTGTCATACTTGGGCATCCTCGAGGCCAATTTGGGTTTGGGTCGGGCTTTGCAAAGCCTAACCGCCAATCCCAATCCCAAGCCCGCTGTGATCCGACTAGAAATACATGAACAATGACCTTTTATTGAAATAATTATTTTTGAGGTATTTAAATTATATAATATAACTATATTTATATTAAAATAATGATTTGTGCAATGTTAGAGCTTTATTCTGTCTTTTCTACTAGGCTTCGAGCACATCCCGGATGTTGGGCATTTGGGCATGACTGTCCATGCTCGGGTCTACCCGATGGCTTCTAGCACTAGTGCAGCGACTTATTCAAAGGTATTCCACATGTTGCATGGGACTCACATTGGTCTGGAGGGGCAAGTGACCGATTTACCTCGATACATGGGCGGCTCTCTGACGATCACATTGATGATCTAAGGTGGCAGGGTATCCCATCGACCTACTAATGCCTTTTTTTTCCTTGCGTATTGGCGGATGTGACCATCAAATGACCCATAAACAAGATGTTGATTGGAGCAGTGTTTTTTACTGAGATGGAAAATATTGTCTTGGCTTTTATTGATTGGGCACCCAACAATGCCTTTTTATCGACATCCGGTTGAAGGCGTCGTCTACTTTCTTGTTGTACTGGTCTTCATTGTTTGGTATCAGCAAACATGATGAAAGTCGTGTCTGGGTCTTCATCGGCCGAACATGATGACGTTGACCCAAGGACATTTATCCATTCTTGAAGGTTTTAATATGGAAGAAGTCAACGTAGTCGTAGGGGTTTATCTCATTCTTATAATGATTCAAGTGTGGTTGTTTTCATTGTGTAATTTGCTTAATAATTAATAAAATGGTTATATGCATCACAATGTTGTAGAGGTTGGAAGTTTAGAAAAAAACCCAAAGGATTAAGATATTTTACTAGTGATTCCTTTCAATTCTCATATTTTCTAGTAACATTGCTTGATTGTATCAACTATTAAGAAGTACGCAAACGAACATGCTGCTTTGCTTTGTACATTTGGTATTTATTAATTTCGTTCTAACGAGCCCTGCTTCCGCTAAGGTAGTTATGGTCATGGTTCTATCTATTCAAAGATTAGAATATACAGTTTTCTGCTATGTAGCCCGCAAATAGGCCGTTGATACTTACTTTACGAGCAACAAGACTTGTTGAAATAGTTCAACTTATTATTGTGTGTAAAAGAAATTGTGATATTTGAGATATTTCCATAAGTTCTCTATGGGAGAATAGCTTATCATCAAATTGTTGCCGGTACATTGGATATATTAGCAGGCCTATTCCATCTTAATGTTCATCCGCCTCAATATGTGCGCTTCTGCAGTTTCACATATTTGCCCATGGTCGTGCTGTTCATCACGGAAGACCGGACTTCATTGAGTTTAGTTATTAGTATCCGTGTAATTTTCCTAAATAATCTATACATGCGACCCCTATGCAATATCACCAGCTCTCTCAATGATAAAATGGTCCTCGAGCCTCAAATCTGCAATGGACATTAATAGATGAACAATGTAGGCTTGGTAGCACCCCCGAGCACCAATCATCAGACAAGATCTGGGATTCCGCTCTTTACTTTTTTGTGCTGCCTGCAAGATTGTTCCTTATTGCTTCTCCTTGTGCTAAATAAGAACTAATTTTGGACAGCTAACTGACACAGAAATTCTTGATACATCTCATTCTTAAAGACACATCACCGACATTAGGCGTCTTTCAACATCCTCCTCACACTCCCTACCCCCTTTAGGACTCATGCATAAAAGGTAGGTAACAGATGTGATAAAATTTATAGTAAAGCTATATGCCTCTATCTTGTTACAAAGCAAGATGCGAGGCTAAGCCTACTATATATATGGATGCCGAACACGTACGTATGGAATAGTAATAACCCATGTGAGAACTGAGAAATAGGAGCTATAGTGCAGAAGTGGGCTTTAGCAATCATGCCATTACGCGCATCAGATAGAGGCTATAATACGTGAATGTGTGTGGGCTGCGTGTGCACTCACACAGCTTACAGAGCGACACTCTATTCTCAGTATCCTAGCTAAATCTTGTTACCATTTGAAGAGAAAATTTACAAAAGATCGTCATATTATATTTTACTCAAAGTACACTAACTGACCGGTGTTATCTTGTGCGCCTGCTCTCTGGGACAGTTGAAGATATAATTGCGCAGACAATCCACCTCATCCCGGATAGCAATGAACCCATAAACCAGCATGCTCTCATCATCCAGGAAGTCGCCAACATATCTGAATGAGAATATTTGGGGCATAGTCTCCTTGGTTGGCTCTGTAAATCGTTTGCTTTTATGGGGAGCTGAAAGAAGAACATGATACCCCGCAAAAAAAAAAAGAACAAGACAAAAAAATCAGCGGTAGATCAGTAGTGTATATAGATTATAGATGCTTAATTGAAGATGATAATGATAGAAGTTTCACTTGGATTGGTGTTGTCCAATGCGTAAAGCCTGTAGTACGTGAAAAAGGAGGCTGGTTCTGGACATCGAGGTTGAATAGTAATGTTGCGTTAGCTCGTCGATCGTCTTCCAATACTCCTTGATTTCTTCCATATACTTGTCTGAATTTATCATAGCCGGCTCTGAGGGTAATGAAATGAAGCCATCGGATCATTCCAATAAGCAAAACAAGGTATACTGATGTTGTTAAAACTGACACCGGCAACGAAGGAGAAAGAAGTATGTACTACAAAGGATGCTAACTCTGTAAACCATAGAGTTAATAAATGATCCTATTGAAAATGTAAGAGAACCCTGCTCGCAAGGCTGCAAGGTTAACATATATAATCAGCGCATCTATCAAGAACTCTTGCACATATATTACAGCGCATCTATCAAGAACTCTAAGGGCTCTCCCAATGCATTGTTTCTTAGCACAATATCATAGGAGCAATTAAAACTTAAGATACAACTATCACAATGCATTGTATCTTAAAGACTGTATCTTATTTAATGATTTTACCTTCATGCATACATGTAATTGGTCTAATCATGTTTTTTACATATGGCTACGTGCAAGGGTTGTATCTTAGCTAAGATACAAGCTTCCTTTTTTTTTTATTAAATACCATGCCACATAACCAAAATACATATGATTTCGCGCTAAGATATTAGCATTGGGAGTGCCCTAAGAAATCTGGTAGAAAGATAGGATGGCCAGAAGTGGTTACTGGTTACCGATAAGGAACCTCTGTTGGGGGTTCACCACCAAGGGACAAGGTCGTTGAGTCCGATGGTCCCTCCGAAAGGTTCAGGCTAGGCATGGCCGAATCCAAGCGAGGCTCCCCGTCCGGTGCCTGGGTTCGGTGGCTGTGGTGGAGCGCGTCAGCGACAAGCGTCTCTTTCTGTCAAGGAGAGAAGGGGAATTCCCTTTTTTTTAGCTAAGGGGAATTCACAAGCACACGGCCCGATTAATAAAAGCGTAAATCGAAGCCCAATGACAAAAGAGAAAGACTCTCTTATCCCGTTAAACGTCCTAAAAAAAAAGCTAAAAGTTATGTCAGTTGTGAACATTTTTTCTGGCAATTTACATTTTGAAAGGATGACAAAAAGATATTTCCTCAGAAAAAAAGAAAGGATGACATTTTTTTATAAAACACATTACAACTTGTGAAGAAGAGAATTTTTTTGTAAAATGTAAATAACTTTCCCCAAAAAGAAACATTTGCTTGACGTCCCCTTCGACGTTTGTTAGATATAACAATACCAAAAGAGAAAGTCAGTGGTTCGACAAAACTGTACCTATTTTTTAAGCCTAAGAAAGACTGTTTTGTTTTACAACCCTAAAAAAACAAGTTTTATTTAACTTCACAATCCGGTACTAGTTTACATACAAATAAATACTATGAACTACTAGTAGCTAACCTACTAGGTGAATGATTTTGATCAATTTGAACAGATGCACTGTCGTGTATAGTCACGATCAATTATATCCTTAATTAGCTTTGATGGGCCATTCATCAATAACACTGACACTAAAGCTCTGCTTCATCTTGATTGCTCTTGTGCGGGTATTCCACGAACACATCACTGAAGCACCAAGAAGTGATCGAGTGCTTTCGTGAGCAGTGATCATCAAGCCAATCGACATGGAGTCTCCTCAAGCTTTGACTTCACTGCAGGCAGGTTAAATAATCATTGCCTTCGCTCATGCTAATGAAGAACTTATCGATTATCTTGAGCGGGCGCTTAAATTCCTGAAGCTTCACATGCCTAAAAGGAAAATCATTGGGACATCTCAGTGTCCTCATCACACTCCTCGCCCTCTATTATTATCGTGACTAAAAGGGAAAATCTATATGTAATATACTCAACATAGTTCTGTATTGCATCTCTATTTTGCTATGGAATAGAAGCCAAGGCTAAGTGTAAATCCAATATATATGTATGCTAGATGTACGTGAAAATAATAATTTAGATTCCAATGCTTCACAAACCATATAGATAAGTTCTTTATTTGTTGTGTAAAGTAAGAGAAGGTTCAGCGGTCATGACTCCGTGGCCTATGCATAAAAATAGTGGCTACGTAGCAAAAGGGGTTTCTAGTAGTCGCACAATTACGCGTGCGGTTGGCGCTTTTGTTCACTCTTTGTGTTGGTAACGATGGCATCGGCGAGTAATGCTAAGAGCTTATTGTTTGGGTATCACGTCTGATTATGGTAAACTTGTGACTGAAGCTCCGAGAGATGGAGAAATGGAGAACATGAATGATCAGATGATTACTACAAAAAGAGAAATTGGGCACTCATAATCTAGCTCTTCTATAATTTAATTCAATCAATCATGACATTTGCAAATATAGCTAACCAAAAGAAGTTGTGGAATTTCAACAAGGTGGTCAAGCATAGTACTGCCTGAGCTCTGTCCATTAAATTCATGCATGGATGCAAAAGCCCCAACCACCTGAGCATGAACTTTCACAAAAGGAATCATTGATGTTCATCTTTAGGAAACTTTCTTGTGACTACTAAGATCAATGATCGAGAAGTACCCCATAAGTACTTCAAAGTTTGATTCACCTTTTGTGAAGTTTAGTCTCTTACTTAATTTCAGTCACTTCTATTAAGTCTTGACCATTAATTATTTTATTTTATATTTTCATTTTTCTTAACTGGTAGTTGTAATTTTTTGTGTGCAGTTGCACTTTAGTGATAGCGCACAAAATGAGCGGAAGTTTTAGTCATCCGCGCCTTAGGTAATCTCAAATATATAATTATTGTGTATTCATTGGAAAGCAAATTTTTGAAACACTTTTCTACATTTAGTCTGTTAGGTATGGTAGTAGCGGCGGTTTGAATTTTTTTAAAAGGTAGGTGGTTTTAATCATAGTCTGATGGGAAGGTTTTTTGTGTTACTGATGTCACAACATATATTTTGTTATCTATGTTCATGGCAGCACAAATTGACCGATTACTCAACAATGGCACCAATTGTTGATTTCAATAGATGCTGATAACTCCATATAAACCCCGACAAAGCTTGTAGATTATTAGGCTGCAATACTTATAATGTGGAATCTGAAAAACACTAGTATCCCCTCGAGTTGTTTTAGAGCAACAATGAAGATCAAACTATAGTTATTGACCTTTATTTGTTCAAAAGAAAATTATTTTTGAGAATTGTGTACTCATACTTTTTGCACAAGAAGTTGACCAGCCAACATAATTCAATGATTGTAGTGGTTGTTTGCAAACGGTCGTCATTATCAAACCATACTCATTCATGATATTGAACAAGTAACTATAACTCAAGATGAAGTGTCCTTTTATTCTTACTAGATGATACCCCGCGCGTTGCTGCGGAAACTATTAGCAAATAATTTAATGTTTTAAAATACAAATTGTTTTATGAAACATAGTAGAATTTGATTATAAATTCCTTTTTTAAGAAATATGTTTAGAGTAAAAATAAATAATAATAATGAAGAAACAAAACATGAGTGTGACTATTGTTTTATTTATTTATTACCTTGACAATATACCGGTGAGATGATATGAGACGAAAAAATGTTGAGTAGAGACACCGGCGACACCCTTGGCTAAATCTATTACATATTAAAAAAATGTTGCATATAAAAATATAATGCGAGGTACTACCTCCGTTCCAAAATAAAAGTCTTGGATTTAGTTTGGAACGGAGAGAGTAACACATATTTTATTTTTAATTAAATTATTTTTTCTAAATTGTGAAGTTGAGTGCATAAAAGAATTTAGTATTTATTTGTTATAGGTTGCATGCACATGCAAATTTAATGGGAGCATGCGCATGAAGTATTAGTGAAAAATAGTTTCGACATGATGTGCCTATTTGATGATGTGGATAACTTGCATGTCAAGATAAATAAGTTAGTGGGGATGAACTATTTAGGTATTATAGATTCTTGGTGCAGTCTCTGTTGATCGGTGTCACTCTACTACAAAGATGGCCAACACTCATGGCATCCCTCTCGAGATGTTCCAGGTAAGGAGTTTCATTTCGTGCAGGGCATTCATCCACCCGTAGACTCCTGATGTTCTGATATGTACGGAAAGTTGAAACCAAAGATACTAGATTGTTGAAGGGTGCACATTGTTGCGCCCGTGCATATTAGGGATATAATGTAATACAATTATATGTAAGGGCACTATTTTAGTTCGATCAAGGTGGAACAGGAGGAACTAATCGATGGTCGTCTATCTGGGATTGAATGTTCGTGGTAGTTTTACCCATGTGTATGGGTATATGTGGGTACCATACCTGATGAAAACAACGGGTATGGGCAAGATATGTCAAGACTTTGTACCCATCGGTAATGGGTATCCATAACCGTAAAATTAATGGGTAAGGCATGGGTACGAAATTGAACCCATGGGTAACCCTATGAATACCCAATTTTTTAATGAATGGAAATATCGCCTCTGACATATGGGGTCAACACCCAACTCATATGGCCCAAGCCTAAACTTCTTATTCACTAAACCTTCCATAACTCAGAGGTCCGACCGCAACCACCATCTCGCCACTCATCATAAGTCATGTTTGACTCGTTGAAATGATGAAATTTAGAAACATCACCACAGAACTAATTAATGTCCAACTCTTGATCTAGTGATCCCTCGTTCCCACTACTTCCTCCCACTCTGGCGGGCTTCCACTAACCATTGCTCGTACTCTGTTGTTTCCTGTATGAGATCACCCACTGGAGGGAGGCCGCACTGGTGCTATATTACTCTCTCATCATCTCTTGAATTTTAGACTCATTTCTTAACTTTTTTGAAATATGCATTGGATACCCATTGGGTATATGATACCTGATGGGTAGGGTTATGGATGCAATTTTTTCCCGTGGGCCGGGTATTGAATTGGGTAGGTATATAGAAGGTGTCTATGGGTTTGGGCTTAAGGGGGTTGTACCCACCCATACCCTGTTGATTGATATCCCTACATCACATCATACAAGGAAACAAGATCGTTCCTCGATATTGGTTTTAGGAGTAGCTAAACATATGAGAGTTCCTCCAAGAGTAACCCACGTGCGAGAGGAAGCGTATTGGATGACATAGGTAAATGAGAGGGCCTCAATTTAGGTTTCGGGAGTCGCTGCGCATAGGACAGTTGGTCCGAGAACAATCCAAGTGCGAGATGAGACATATCAAACGACCAACAACGATTAACCACAAAATCTAAAGGAAAAGAGGGTGAATGTGTGAGAGAGTTTTGATTAGTAGCTAATCAAAACCTAAATATTATCCTAAATATTTTTTTCTTTGACAGGAACATAACATCCATTCCATTATGGCATGGGAAAATGACCAGTCATCAAACGAGTTACATATCTTGGGAAGTTTGTTGGCCATGCGACCAAAGATTGATCCCATAGACAATGACTTCCATGAAGGCGAAAGATGTATATTCCTATTATTACATTTTATTCATGGCGTGCAGTATTGGCGGATGCGACCATCAAATGACCCAACATCAAGATGGTTATTGGAGAAGTATTTATTACTGAGATGAAAAATATTGTCTTGGCTTTTTATTTATCGGGCACATAGTGATGCATTTTTATCGACTTGTTGAGGGCGTCGTCAACTTTGTTGTTGTACTGGTCTTCACTGTCTGGTATCAGAAAATATGATGAAAGTTCGTGTTTAAGTCTTCATCGGCCGAACAGGATGACGTTGATGCAAGGAAATTTATCCATTTTCGAAGGTTTTACTGTGGAAGAATTCAACGTAGTTATAAGGATTTATTTCATTATTAAAATGATTCAAGTGTGGTTGCTTTCATTGTGTAATCTTCTTAATAATCTACTATATCTAAATAGGAGAGCCCACTATCTGATTTTCCTGCATTCTCGTGGGGCCACGTATAATATACATATGGCTCAAATCTGCAGAACAAGAGTTGATCCCCTCGTGCTCCATGCCCCTCCCGTCAGTTCCTCCTTCCTTCATTAGAAGCGTCAATCACAATGTGCTTCATGCAGCATAATCCCGGAAAAAAATCCTATGAGACCGGGTCTCGTAGGGCATAAAATTAGACCCACTTTGATGACTGCCATATGACATCTCTAATCTTAAAGCACCTGCGATCAATTTTAATTCCAGAGACGTATTCCCGATTCTACTTTCCCTGTACTGCTCGCTATTCCCGATTCAACTTTAACCCCATGAACTAGGGTTTTTTGTGTTCTCGCTTCTAACCATGGTCATGCCGGATGACCTCGCCGCCGGACCTCACCGCCAAGTATTGCCACGCTAAACTACCCCGTCGATCGAGGCCATGTAGCTCCATGCTACGACGACTCCTCATTCATGACTGCGTCAAACAATCTCGTCGCCGGCGGACGTGTGGCAAGCTGCTACGGCTTCTCGTCCATGGCTGCGCCAAACGATATGTTCATAGCTTATACTGAAACTTGATACTAGGGTACTGATTGTCTAGTACTGCAATCGGCCAATGGTTACAAGCACGCTTGGATGATTGCAATAGTGTATTGATTGGCCGGTGTGTTCATAGGTTATAGTGTTATACTGAAACTTGATACTAATTAATCTACTAAATATGAAGATTATACAACTCGGAAGGGAAGAAGAACAGATGATGACCGCACATGAGCTCCTCCTCGACGGCGGCCATACGCCAAGACGCGGAGAACTGCTCTGTACTGCTGCAGTCGCTGATGTCGGTGCCCGCGGACTCGATGATAATGGACTGTCCATCTAGGCCTCCTTCGATCATGGTGTGTGTCAAATATAAATGTGCATAGTCTTATTTATTATGTGGGTTTTTCTTTCAAAACATTATACAAATTTTATTGGAAGTTCTATGAACCTTCGACCAACAAAATACATTGAGGTTAACATATGTATATCTTCTCTTGCTTTGATATACGAGGGCTTGTTGCATCCAGTACTAACAGTGAACAATGTATGATTAATTTTATGCAAAAAGAGCAGTACAGAAAACTGCTTGTTGATGAAGCTTGTTTCAAATTGCATGTTACGAGTAGTAACTAGTGTGTTGTGTTGCTAATGAATTTGGCCGCCAATGACGACATCATCGGGCATGGCCGCGGCCGTCGCCGCACTTGAACGTAGCCCACCATGAACGTACGTACATGATGATCAGAAAAAGAGCCGAGTTAGTAGTACGTACCTGTTCTTAGCTAGTTTGGAGCCAAGTCACTAGTACGTAGTACCTGTTCTTAGCTAGTACGGAGTACATATGGAGTTGCAACGGAAAATAACTAGACGGGATTGATAATTAAAAAAAGCCACGTGTCGCTCATTCATTAGGGTCTCACATGCTGTCTCATAGGATTTTTTTCCACATAATCCCTCCTCGTAATTGCTTGCTGCCCCGTCTACCAATCCTCATCTCTCCCCCCAAAAGACACAAATGCGAAGTGGCGACGGATGCATCAGGAGTTCAGGACCCGTCCTCCTCTAGGTTTTGCGGCCGCCGTCGGGGGTAGAACCGGTGAGCGGTACCTAGAGGAGGACGGGTCCTAAACTCCTGATGGCGGGGAAAGGGCAGGATCGCAAGACGACTGTTCTGTATGATGGGTGGAATTTCGTTCAGTAGGGCATCGCTCATGAACATCCCCGGGGAGAAGCCCGAGCCGTAGTTCAGATCCGAGTACACGTAAGTCGCCTCCGTCCCAACTTTGCTCCGGCCAAGCCTAGACTAGGACCGATTTGATGTAATCTGGTTTTGATTTTGGGTTTCCGTACTCTGTTTTTTCTCTTTTCATCACACATCACTATATACAACACGCGGAATAAATAATCCGGTTGTTCTGGCCACAAACTATATTGGCTTCAGTTTAGATATGAAACATTTTCTGGACTTTTAATACAAAATATTTTCCACGTTGTGTTAACTAGAGATGCATCTTTTATGGTTTTGTTAAAATATTTAGGTGATTAAAGTGGAGCCAAACAAAACCAGGTCATGCATTCATTCACATTACCTCAGATTGGTACAGAGGAGCAACGGGCAAAATGTTTTTTGAGGGACGATCCATATTCTTTCCAGTGATTTGCATGGGAAGTGTGAGTCTAGCTGCGATGATACTTATTCGTTCGGCAAAAAATTTAGGACCTAGATATTTTCCACACGTGTGAGCGAAGCGCTTTCGCCCACACGTTTTTAGATGTCAATTTTAGTTTTCAACATGACAATTTTGGCTCATAATTGCCATCTATACATAACTAAAATTGACATCTAAAAACATGTGGGCGGAAGCGCTCCGTCCACACGTGTGATGCGTATCATTTCCGAAAAATTAAGGCATTTGGCAGCAGAAGAAAGTGATGAGCAAGCAAGAGCAAGTCATGATAATTACTGGTCTTTTGTTCACCAATCACCAACTATGCTTCAGAAACATAAATAATAATCAGGTCGTTCCTGATTCCTCCATGGGTATTCCTAATCCTCATCTTCTGTCTTGCTACTCACTGTGAGTTTGTCCTATATGATTTACTGATTTTTTTCACCATGCCTTCTCTAATTATGTTCATAGATAAAAATGCATGTATTATTTGCAATCAAAACATTCATGTTTATGGTCTATTATCCCCGATTTTTTGTAAATTGTGCTATATGATTTTGTACAGGATTGGAGTGTTCCATAATTTATTTTTTCATGCACATCATCAAAACTCAGATTGTCGAGTAATTACGGAGCACTGCAGATTGTTTTCTTGGCTATATGCTATGTCGTACATAATTCGTGTTTAAAGTTTTCCTTCGAATTGTCCAAGCACATGTTATCTCACCGTGATGTGGCTCATTTTACCTGGTGATCTTGCAGCTTCTACCAATTTTCAGGCTTAATGGTGTGGTTATGAACCAAAATATTCTGAGTACATAAGTGCTTTCAGACATATGATTTACTGAATTCTTTATTTCAGTTTCTTTCAAGAATCAAGAATGCCAAGGACAACCCATGTTCTAATTGTTGCTTTGCTAGGAACAGAAAAGATAAAAGCATCTGAGTTAGAGATTTTCTAGACAAAGTACAATCTACAACTATAAGCCTTTCAAAAAAAGTTACCATGCCATTATAAATGCTTTGTCCCTTTTAATGTTCGTGTACAGATAGTTATATGGTTGTATGTTATTCATGATGTCTTTGGATGTTTGAACATATATCTCAGTTGGTTGCTCATGTCTCGCTTGATGCACAATGTCTAGGTTTCATGTGTAATTTACCATTACTATCTTATGGCCACAGTTAATTGTTCTGTCCATATTAAGTTTTCAGTCGGCACTTGGCTACAATAGTTTGAACATTTGTGTGTAGGTGAAGTGGTGAACAGATGACTCATTTGAAGTTCTATAGGTCAAATAGGTGAAGTGGTGAATACTTAATTCAATGCTCTTACAAGCAAACTAACTACAGAGGAGAGGATTACGTGCACTTTATGGATAAATCTTTGTATGTTTGTGCAAAATACATTTCTTTCAACATTTTAAATGTAAATATCAATATTTCATTGCATCCCTAACATCAACATTGTAAATGTAAATGTATCTATAATACCTAAATAGTTCATCTCCACTAACCTATTTATCTTGACATGCAAACTATCCACATCATCAAGTAGGTCCACCATATTAATTTTTTTTTCACTAACTCTTCATGCACATGCTCCCATTAAATTCGAATGTGCATGCAACCTTTCACAAATAAACATTAACTATTTTTTTGCACCACACCACACGATTTAGAACTGATTTTTTTTATAGAAAATCAAATTATGAGTTACCTCACTCCTTTTTCCTACGAGACAACTTTTTTTATGAATGCATATATGTAGTTGCCATCATTGTTTTAGGTTTAACCAAGAATGATGTATTCACTGTCTCTACACAATGTTGTTTTCATTTTTTATCGTCTTGCTAATATATTTTCAAGGTAATAAATTAACAAAACAAAAATCACACACATTTTTGGATTTTTAATCAAATTTTCTTAGATTTTTAATCTAAACAATATTTATTTCAAAAAGTAATTTATAAACAAATTATACTATGTTTCATAATTTTCTCATATTTTAAAACATTAATTTTTTTATTAATAGTTCCAGCAGCAACGCGCGGGGTATCATCTAGTTTATTTAACATTTCTAGCCATATCTGCTTTTCATTCATCAACATCTCATCTACTCATGAAATAAAAAATATCCCGCTGCAACGCGCGGGGTATCATCTAGTTAATAAAATGGCTATATGCTTCACAATGTTGTAGAGGTTGGAATTTTAGAAAAAGAAAGGAAAACAAAAAATCAAATGATTAATGGTAACATTGCTTGATTGTATTAACTATTAAGGAATATTCAAAGACAAACATGCTTTTCTTTTGTACATTTGTTTTTTATCAATTTTGTTCTAACGAGCCCTGCTTCCTCTATGGTAGTTATTGTCATGGTTCGATCTATTCAAATAAATTTACGGAGGAACTTTCTTTGATAGAATATATACCTCCTTCGATTCATAATAAGTGTCGCTTATCTAGTGCAAAGTTGCATTAGTTTAGTACAAAATGAACGACACTAATTATGGATCGAAGGGAGTACAATTTTTTGTTATTGAAAACGCAAAAGGGGTCGTTGGTATTATTTTACGAGCAACATATGTTGGATATCTCACACGTAGACTTGTCGAAATAGTTCAACTTATTATTGTATGTAAAAGAGATTGTGGTATCTGAGGTATTTCCGTAAGTCCTCTATGGGAGAATACATTATCATCATATTGCTGTGCGTAAATTGAATGTATTAGCAGGCTCATCCCATTTTAATGTTCATCTGCCTCAATACGTGCACACTTTTGCAGTTCGACATATTTGCCCATGGCCGTGCAGTTCATCACGGGAGATCTGATTCTGTTGAGTTTAGTTAGTATCCGTCCCCTTTTCCTAAATATAAGCTATAAATCGGACGCCTATGCAAGATCTCTAGCTCTCTCAGTGACAAAATGTTCCTCTCGAATCTCAATTCTGCAATGGACACAAATAGATGAACAATCAATCCTCCAAGCCCCGATCATCAGACAAGATCTGGGTTCCCGCTCTTTACCTCTTTGTTCTGCGTGCAAGATTGGTCCTTGTTGCTTCTCCTTGCACTAAATAAGAACCATCTTTGCCAATCGAACTGACACAGAATTTCTTGATGCATCTCATTCCAAAGACACATCACCGACATTAGGTGTCTTTCAACATCCTCATCACACAATCACACTCCCTACCCCCTTTAGATCTCATGAATAAAAGCTAGCTAACATATGCGATAAAATTTGTAGTAAAGCCCTATGCCTATATTTTGTTACAGAGCAGGTTGTGAGGCTAAGCCTGCTATATATATGGCTGCCGAACGTACATATGGAATAGTAATAACCCACGTGAGAAGTACTAGGAGCTATAGTAATAAAATCACGCCATTACGCACGTCAGATAGAGGCAAATATGGCTTGAGGTGCGTCGGACTACCTAACTCACGCGCTCCTTGGCCGCTCCCGCGGGCGGCCAGGGGTGTAACCTAGCCGCCGCCAGCGCACCCATCTCCGCCTCTTCCTCCCTCGCTGCCGCCCGGAGATGTCGCCGGGCAAAGCCCGCGCGGCATGGCGGCGGCGAGGCCATCTCCTACTCTCATTGAGGCCTGAGCAGCGCGGGCTGCTCCCTTGGTGGGTGCCGGGACACGGTGCGCTGACTTTCGTTCAGAGCGGCGCGGTGAGGCTGCGCGAGGGACAACGTGGATCTGCTGCGAGGGCTGGGCACAGGCTTCCTTGCGCGCGTATCCCGGCGGGGCGTCTCCTGCTGGTCAAGGTCGTGCAGATCCGTGGGCGCGGTGGCTAGAGTCGCTCGGCGGCGGCCTCGTGGGGTTCCTGGCCGCGCTCTCAGCATGGGGGACCGAGGGGGGGGGGGCTTGGTTGGTTGAATCGAACGCCCCTCGGTGTGGATGTGGCCGATGGCAGTTTTCGTTGACGGGGAGGTGACCGGGGCGTTCGGTGGCGCGGCACCGGGACGAGGATTACGGGCCATGCGGGCCTCCTACTGTCACCGACGGGTGTGTGGACTGCGGCCAGGAATCGTGGTGGTCCATGGCCTCGGGTGGCGCTGCAATGTGCCTTGCCGACATGGTGGTCGGTACGGCATGGTGGCTCGTGCTGCGTCCGGTCGTGTGTTGATGGGGCTGCTGGCCGGCGATGGCCTTCGCGAGGTGCGTGTGACCGTGAGGTGGTGGTTGGTGGGCTTGCCGGCGCTGATGCGAGAAGATGTGCGGGTGAGATGGTGTGGTAGTGGGGTGAAGACCTTGTCTTGTCCTTGTGCCGTGACCAACGATGGCGGCGGCCGTGGCCGTCGTTGACCTTCTTGGAGGCAATGTTGTTTTGCTTCTGCACCTCTTCTGCATGGATCTGGCTTTTTGGCCTCTCCAAGGAAAACCCGTGACCTTTGGGTCGGGCGATGGAGGTAATCCAATTTTTTGTAAGCTATCACCAAAATTCCATATAATGATGTCCAGTGACCTTTGGATCCGGATTTTTTGATAAGGTATGCCTTTACCACCAGCTCACCGTCAAACGGACTGACGTCCAGAGATGCGCACGGAGGGTGTTCACTACGCCGATGACCACTGCCAAACCGTCGGCGCACGATATACGCCGAGGGTCTTCACTACGCCGACGGCAAGTGGACCTACGCCGAGGGAGCTATACGCTGAGGGCGCAACGCCGACAGCAGCCCTCGGGGTAGGGCTAGGCCGAGGGTCTTTGACGCTAGGGAGACGGTCGTCGGCGTCTTCCGCGAGTCCTGTAGTGGATGGTGATATAAAAACCAATCATTCAACCGTAGACGCAGACATCCATCCCCAGTTTAACGAATTTTTTGAAAAGTTGGATTAACTCAACATAATTCAATCAAATTCAGAAATTATTTACTTAAAATGACATTTTGTTCTATTGAACTAATAAAACTTAAATAAAATTTTAAGAACCTAATATATTCGGACTCCCCGTCAGTCTGCACACCGTCGCACTCCACCTTCATCTTCTCAGTAGACTCCTCATCATCCCCCAGGACGATGGAGATTTCCTCGATCCTCGCCTCCCTCGCACGGAGGCGATGTCTGTTTCCTTCCCCCTAGCGCTCCGAATGGATTGAGTCGAGGATTACTTTCTACTCTCTCGTGATGGGGTTCTCCGCGACCTCCTCCTCGATTGCACGCTTGTCTAGCAACTCCCGCACAATTGTGCGCCAGTGAGCCAGAGTCGGTTCCTCCTCCTCCTAGTCTGGAGCGTCCTACTCTTATTTCCCTTCAATCCATAATAAATGGTGTTTATCCATTACAAAGTTTATACTAGCTTAATAAAAAATAAGCGACACTTATTATGGATCGGAACGAGTAATAGTTATGTCATAATTTCCTTAGTTTTACGCTATATTTTTTATGGCTTTGCCTCGCTGTATTGCCTAAACTTCAATAAAAATGTATGTTATGATACAAATGTTGGTGCTTTAACCTTATTTAAAAAAAGAGAGAAGAAAACTATATGTGTGACACTATTCAACTCTTACATGAAAACTTAACACGTCTTATAAAAATTTGGATGCTATAGTTGTAACGTTGACTCACTATGTCTTTGGCTGGTTGGTGAGGCATATCTAACATTCTTAAGAAGTTGATCCCCACTAATATCTATTCTCTTACCATGCACACTATCCACATCAGCATATAGCCACATCATCACTTCTCCACAAAAAAAAAACAAACCGAGCCCTCTCTATCCCTCATATTATTCATAGCCCACTTCCCTATATTAAAGAGGCTTCGTCCTGTCATCTCCTTAGAACTCCATCCACTATCTTATCACAACAAATGCAGAAGAAGAAACTGATCCACTTGATTCTTCCTCTTCATCTTCTTCACCAGAAAATTGTGGATATAAGCAGTGGAGCTAATCCATTCACGTTCCATAACTAATAGCCTTAGATTCATTAGGCTTCGCCCGCTGGAAGGGGTGAATTTCATGGCCCCTCGATCGCCCGTCACCTGCTGGTGTCGCTTCCATGGCTTATCTTCAATGTCATACATGTGGCTGCATCTGGAACCCACCAACTGCTCAACCCCATCGATTACCTTGCATGGAGCATCTGCCAAAACATGCTCCCAGCCTGCAACTTAGGTCTACCCAACATCCTCACCTCCTTTCCTGTAGGTAGCAAACTTTCTCACGTTCCCCTCTTCTATATGTAACACGGTACATGGGTTGATTTATTGTCCTTTTGATCTTTCCCTTCTCTCTGATCTCTCTTCCCTAGCAATTCCCCATAAATTTCGTCAATGATAATGTATGGATGGTGTTCATGTAGATACGTTAACTGAAAATCTTGCAGACCTTTTGATGTACCTTGTAGTTTTTGCAACAACTGCCACACCATCTCGGGTTGCAATAGCTTGGCAATTTAAATTCCCAATCCTTCTGATGTTATTTGTATGTGCAGATTTTTTTAATATACGTGAGCAAGGTCTTGAAGAAAATGGAAGGAGATTGCAGTTGAAATAAATCTGGGTAATCTCTTTATTTTCCATTTTTCACTCAATATGTCTTATTAAATTATTATTTTGAGCACTATGTCTTATTAAACTTTGTTGCAAGGAGTTCAATAATTTTCTCCTGGCCTTGCCATTATGCAGACCGACTTCGAGATGAGAATTCCACATGAACGCCACGAGGGGAAGAAGTTTGTTAGGCAGATGAAAAGGACTGGTAATGCTAAAAAAGCATGCACCGCGTATGCTTATAGTTCATGCAGTTCAGGTGATTATCCTATTGACTTATTGAGTCATCAGAGAGTGAAGGGTCAGATGAATGCCCCAGAGGTCGCTGCTCAGGCCGTTTGTGGGAAACAAGTAAAGACTGTTGCACTGCCTACTCCATCCAAGGAATTGTAAGGTTAACACATGCTGACTAACATGTACTCTTTGTCAAAACTTTAGTTACCCTTCGGTGCAGTATTTGCTCTTACCTTGAAATATTTTACATTGAAAAAAATCCATTTGTAGATGAGCCTGTCGAACCGAATGATCATGCGATGACTTCCAACGATTATGCCTGTTAAATTGTATGTATGTAATTCGCTACACAATTTGGTTTCTGTAAAATTTGCCACCGTGTTCTATTGCGCAGGTGCTGATAACTTGGTAGTACAATCAATTGCAGATCATCACAAGAAAACTAAATCATTTTATTTTGTGTTTTGCATCTATCTCTGTACAATATAACAGGTTTATGTATATTTAAAATTAGACAAAGTTTCTACATGTCGGGTTGATAGTGTGCTTGCATGACCAAGCAGTTCTGCTACAAGAAGTTAATGTTATTGTCCATAAACTTCACATCTACAATTGTGGGAACATTATAATAAAACGTTGTTGAATCGATGCATTAGTGCCTTAATACAATTGTGTCGTTGGATTGACAAACTTCCAGTAATTTGAAAGATTGAGAAAGATAAAAATACCATTTGTATGTCAGATATTTCTTATACATTTTGCCAGTATGGTTTCGGAGAGCTCATAAACATCCTACTCCTGGAGTAAATTTAAGTTTTCTTCTTATCTCTTATTTGTCCTTCAAGAATTTCTCATGAATCTTTAGGCTCAGTCGACATGCATAGCTTTTTTTTTCATTGTATCATGCCATTTATATTAAATAATTATTTTCAACTACACAATAATTAAATACAATATATAATATTATTTTTAGTTTTACTTTTTATATTATTAATTCAATAATTTATGTTTCATGCCATCAATATATATTGCAGTTGATTCCGCAGCAACGCGCGGGATATCATATAGTTAATCCATATGCACATGTACACCAGTCATCTACATATATAGTAGACTTGGTCTCGACTCCTACTCAATAGCACATGTTTTTCTCTTAAGCAAATAATAGCTTAAAAGGGTACAGCACAATCAGAAGAAGGAGACAAGGATCATATTTTTTTTATTAACATTGTTATTAAACCAAGCCTCACAAAAATGAATGTCCTTGGCAAAAAATAATTACGGATGATGTAGGTAGATTAACCTTTTCTTCTTTCATTTAGTGTGAGAACCGCATTTGGCGGTCCGATAGGTTTTATTTTTTTAACCATAAAGATATACTTTGAAATGAAAGCGAGGAAACGAGAATATGTCTTTGGTTCGGGCTCTCCATCCATCACAACATCAGGCATTTGGGATTGCGCCACGGCCGCCTTCTGCGGTACTAACCTCGTCGCACAATCCTTGCGCACAGTATTCTTAGAGGTGATGTCAAATTTAATCTTCAGCTCATGACCCAACCAAACAGTAACAACCGATGATATAGGGAACACTGATTGTGCAGGAGTAGAATTAGTAGAACCATCATACAACACAATTGGATCTGGGAGTCCACTTGTAAATGCAGTTACTGCCTTCAGGCCCCAAACTGGACCAGTCATTGGAATCTCAATGTCAACTGCTGCTTCAATGCCCTGCCTAAGTACGAGAATCCTATTTTAAGTACAAAAAAATGCTCAATCAGTGGTAATGTTTTGAACTACAGAAAGATAATGTCACCAACTAGATCTTGTTACCAATTTAAGAGAAAGCTTATAACCGATCATCATATTTTACTCAAAGCACATTAACAGACCAGTGTTATCTTGTGCGCCTGCTCTCTAGGAGAGTTGAAGATGTAATTGCGCAGACAATCCAGCTCATCCTGGATAGCAATAAACCCATAAACCAGCATGCTCTGATCATCCAGGATGTTGCCAACATATCTGAATGAGAATATTTGGAGCATAGTCAAGATTTGGTAGTCTTTGGTTGGGTTTGTGAATCGTTTGCTTTTATGGGGAGCTGAAAGAAGAAGAACAAAAATCAGCGGTAGATCAGTAGTGCATATAGATGCTTAACACAAGATAATAATGATAGAAATTTCACCCGGGTTGGCGTTGTCCAATGCGTAAAGCCTGTAGTAAGTGAAAAAGGAAGCTGGTTCATGATGAATGACTTGTGTGACCATATACAATGCAAGGTGCTTAGAAGAAGTGCTTAGAGAAAAAACCAGATTATTTTTTAAGCACTGGTGCTTAGATGTAAATGATGGACGCTTAATTAGACACCTCTTCTATAGAAATAAGCACTAGTGCTACAAAAAATATCGGTTTATTTTGCTAAGCACTCTTCTAAGCACTTTGCATTGTACAAGGCCTGACTGTCTCACACACTTGCATTGCCATGGACAGTTAGGCTTAATTATATCCTTAAGTTTTAATGGCCATTTTGTACAAAACACTGACAACAAAGTTCCTAAGTAGGCCTGACGGATTATCTGCAAATATTTCCCGTTCAGGACATTGAACTGTTGACGCACTAGAGAGCAATCAACTGCTCCGGTGAGTAGTGAGCATCAAGCGAGTCAGTGCGGAGTCTCCTCCATCTTTAACTTCACTGCACACACATTAAACAATCATTGCCTTCGCCCATGTTAAGGAAGAACTTGTGCCTCCTTCTTCACAGACGCTTAAATTCCTGGTGCTTCACATTCCTAAACGGACGATCATTGGGACATTATGTGCCACTCAACGTCCTCGTCACACTCCCCACCCTTAAATATCATCGAGGCTAAAAAAAAAGGGAAAGCTAGGTAATAGGTGTGAGAAAGTCTAGACTACAGCTCTATTTTGCTTGCTATGGAATAGAAGTCGAGGCTAAGTCCAATATATATATATATATATATATAAATTATTCTGTATCCTGGGTGATGAATAGCTTCACTATATATATATATATATATATATATATATATATATATATATATATATATATATGATGCTGGGTGTGCGTGCAAATAATAACTAAGAATCTGATGTTTCACCAACCATGTAGGTCAGTTATTTATTTTGTCTGTAAAGTAAGAGCAGTTTCAGCAGTCACGACATCTGTGTCCTCCGCATCAAAAATAGAGGCTACATAAAAAAGGGGTTCCTAGTAGTCACAACATTACGCGCGAGGTTGGCGCTTTTCTTCACCATTTGTGTTTGTGACGATGACGGAGAGAAGAAGGTCTTGGACGAGTATGCTAAGTGTTGATTATCTGGCTACCACGTCTGATTATGGTAAACTTGTGATCAAAGCCGGAAGAGATAAATAAATGGAGAACATGAATGATCAGATGCTTACTACCAAAAAATAAATTGGGCACTCATAGGACATGTAGCTCTTATATAATTTAATTCAATCAATCATGACATTTGCTAAAACAAATAAAATCTAGCTAACTAAGAGAAGTTGGGGAATTTCAGCAAGGTAGTGCCTGATCTATGCACAACTCCATTTAATTCATCGATGCCAAAACTCCAGCCACTCGAGCATGAAGTTTCACAAAAGGAGCCATTGATGTTGATCTTGAGGAAACTTTCTTGTGGCTTGGACCGGAGATCATTACTAATATCAATTATCAAGAAGTTCACCATAAGTATTCAAAAGAAATCTAATGTACAGTGTATGACTAAAATTCACAAAAAACGAATCAAACTTCACACACCACAAACTTGATCCAACGTTGTGTGAAGTTTGATTCATCTTTTTTGAAATTTAGTCGCTTCTATTAAGTTTTGACTATTTTTTCTTACTGTTGCAATTGCAATTTCTTGTGTATACTTGCATTTTAGTGGTAGTGCACGAAATGACCCAAATTTTTAGACATTCATGCCTTGGGCAATCTCAAATATACAGTTAATGTGTATTCATTGGAAAATTATTGTTGGACGACCTTTTCCACATTTTGTTTGTTGGGCATGGTACTTGGCAAACAAAAGCGGTATGAATTTTCTTAAAAGCCAGGTGGTCCTTATCATAATTTTATGAGGGAGTTTTTGGTGTTAGTCACGTCACAACATATGTTTTGTTATGTTTGTTCTTGGCAAGATAAATCGACCGATTACTCCACAATGGCAACCGATGTATATGAGCCCTGACAAAGGTTGTAGGGTATTAAGCTTCTATAATTATATGGTGGGATACCGAGAGCGCCGATATAACATCGGGTTGTTTAGAGAAAAAATGAAGATAAAACTGTAGTTGTCGACCTTTCTTTGTTCAAAGTAAAACTATTTTAAGAATTGATGTGATCTTCTCAACAAGTAACTATGACTAAATGAAGTCTGCTCGTTTTTGTTCTTGGTGTAGTCTCTGTTGCTATGTGACTCACGTTGGTGTGGATCAGGGCCAGGTAACTGTCTGATCGACCCGGAGACATGGGCAAATCCCTGACGATCACGGTGATGGTCTAATGTGACATGGCGTTCCATCGACCCGACATCAAAATGTTGATTGGAACAGTATCTTGTATCTGAGATGAAAAATCTTGTCCTAGATTTTGTTGATTGGGCATCCCAACAACGATTTTTTTTGACATATTTTTGAAGGCGTCGTCTACTTTGTTGTTGTGCTGATCTTCATTGTCTGGTATCGGAAAACATAACGAAAGTCCATGCCTAGGCCTTCGATGGCTTAACATGACGATGTTCACACAAGGACGTTTATCCATTCTCGAAGGCTTTACCACGTCAAGGTCGTAGGTGTTCATTTCATTCCTATAATGATTCAAGTGTGAATGCTTTCATTATTCAATCTGCTTAATGATTAATAAAATGGTTATATGCATGACATTGATGGAGAGGTTGGAAGTTTAGAAGAAAAAAGGAAAACAAAAGCGAAGGATTAAGATATTGTGCTTGTGGTCCCTCTCTATTCTTATCTGCTATAGTAATATTCTCATTTGCTATGTGTGGTTGTTTTGTACTTTTTTAAAACTTTGTTCTAACGAGCCCTGTTTTCGCTATGGTAGTTATGGTCTTGGTTCTACCTATTCAAAGAAAATTACGTGAGTGAGTTTCTTCGATGTTGGATATCCGACACGTATTCTTGTTGAAATGGTTTAACATATTATTATGTGTAAAAGAGACTGTGGTATCTAAGGTGTTTCTGTGAGTCTTCTATGGAAGAATAGCTTATCATCATATTTATGCAGGTACGTTGGATATATTATCGGCCTTATTCCATCTTAATGCTCATCGACCTTGAGATAGGCGTACTTTGCCAGTTCCAGATCTTTTCCCATGGTCGTCGCGGTTCATCATGGAAGACATGATTCTTTTGAGTTTAGTTAACGCTCCATTCGTTTTGAAATAAGTGTCTCAACTTTGTATTAACTTGAGCACAAACTTGTACTAGTTTTGAGACACTTATTTCAGAACGGAGGGAGTATCCATGTACTTTTCTTGAGTAAGCTATAAATCGGACCCCTATGCAAGATCACCAGCTCTCTCAATGAGAATATTTTTTCTCGAGCCTAAAATCTGCAATGCACAGATCTATATGAAGAATCTGAGCTTAGGTGCTCCTCCGAGCCCCGATCATCAAAAAAGATCTGGGATCCTGATCTGTACTTCTTTGTGTCGCCTGCAGAATCTCTCACGATAGCTTCTTCTTACAGTAATGAAGAACTTCCGTTGCATAATGAACTGACACTGAAATTCTTGATGCATCTCATTCCCAAAAACATATCACGGACATTGGGCGTGTCTCTCAACATCTTCCTCACACTTCTCACCCCTTTTATATCTCATGAATAAAAGCTAGCTAACATATGCGAGAAAAGTTATATCATAGATCCATGCCTCTATCTCGTTACACAGGGTAAAGGCGAGGCTGAGTCTGTTATATATGGATGCCGGACTTACATGTGGAATGTACATTACATGTGAGACTAATGGCTACAGTGCCGAAGGGGGCATTAGCAATAACGGCAGCACGCACGTCAGATAGAGGCTATATATTCATCCCGATCCGAACCCATGCCACATATGGCGTGAGGTTGATGCCCATTACCTTCGCTCTCAGTGAGAGTACCCAAGAGCTAGCTGTGTGGCTAACTGGCTATGACGTCCAATTCTATCACGTCCTATCCTGGTTCAGCCGAATCGCTGTTCAACATTTTTGTACTAGCATCATGACAAAGGCAGTACTGAAAGCTAGCTGGTTGACTTTTATAGTAGTACGTAACGATATTGCCCTGGATAGGGCAATACTTCTTGTGCATCGTCAACATCTCGTGCATGAATTCTACTAACCTAGGCTCAACGCATTTCATGCGATACACTAACTCACTGTCTGGCATCGACTAAAATTCCTGATGCGTCTCATTCCTTCACAAGATCTTGCTGTGGAATAGACTAATGTCATCCGAGCTGTTCACACGCATGCTATATCTATCTTCTACTTGTTCGCTGCTAGAGTGTCCATTCCGCCGCATGTACATGGCTGTTATTTATAGATGACCTATCCATATATTGGCGGCGAGGACGAGCTTCGTATTCGCGCACATGAATGACAGCAGCGAGTAATGGAATATTTTTTAAGAAATATATATTTTGCATGTGAAAACATAACATGCATCGCTGCCGCTGCGAGTACAAAATACTAGTCCCTGCTCAAAAGTTAGCTTGCCGTTCCAGATAGTTCAATAAATTTACATGCACATGTTCGAGTACCACTTCCACTTAAATTTTCATGACAATCAGTAATGATCAAAGCCTAACACTACGTGAGAGGCGGTTGACGCCTACGGCCACTCTCTATGCCGACGGCCAAATGTCGGGGCCGTCGGCGTAGAGGCCCGACTCGTCAGCCCTCGTAACGGGCCGTCGGCGTCCCAAAGCCGTCGGCGTAGGCCTCTTTAGGCCGAGGGCCGCCGTCGGCGTAGAAAGGCCGTCGGCGTAGGTCCATTTTACGCCGAGGGCTGCCGTCGGCGTACCTCAAACCGTCGGCGAAAGTCCTATCGGGTGGACCCCGGTGACGGCGGCCGATAACCCCGTTAGCTAGTGGAGGCTACGCCGACGGCCTCGACCTCTGGCCGTCGGCGTAGACCCTATTTTCATTTTTCCTTTTTTTTGTTTAACCGTTTAATCTTATATTACTGATACATAAAATAGTATTGGAAATGGAATTATAATATATATCATCTCATTTCAATCCTCGATATACGCCTCTTTATTCTTTTTGTGTCTACTCATTAATACATAAAATGATATATTAATAAATTATAATACTAAATTAAAATATATTATGCTACTATTACTATATTAATATGTATGCTCCAAAGTTGTACCTCGTGCGAAGAAAGCTATAAGGGTAAACCGCCGCCCCCTACCCACCCCGGCCCTCGCGCCCGGACTAGGCCGGGTTTCGATGAAGAAAGGCCGCCAGAACGCCATAGTACCGCATGGACTTGCATGTATAGGGTATGTGTCCAAGTGTGGTGTAAGATCCATGCATAAATGCAATGTATAGCTCCTTGGTGTGACCATCTCCAGATTCATGCGATAACACTATATATGCAAAGTCATGGACATGCATGTAGGTGTGGAATACACCCGTTTGCGGGTATACCAGGGGCTACGATGTGTTACAAGGTCCTAACCTTGTTTTCCATGTATTTATGTCCTAAAAAACCTCAACAAACAAAAAAAATACATTGTTGGAACATCGTGCGAAGAAAGCTATAAGGGTAGACCTCCACGCCCCCCTATGGAACAGGATGTAACACGTGAATTACCGCTGAAGCGTCGGAATCCTAGAAAAACTTGCATGTGGACCTAGGGTATGTGTAAAAGTGTGGTGGAAGGCCCATGGTGTGATTTAATGTTTGTAGATGGCATATGTAGGTCATGTGTCTGACGTTGTTCACGGACATGGGCTAACACTTAGTAAAATCGTCGATCCGTATGTGGAAACTCCCGGTACGTGTCTACCGGTGTGAATAATGTGGTGAAATGTGTTCAACCTTGGTTTTCCATGTACATATATGCTAAACAAACATAGATAGATAAAAAAGTCCATTGGTCCATCCTCATACGGAGAAAGCTATAAGGGTAGATCTGTGGGGCCCCCGATCTAGGGTTTCGGGGGTGAATGACCGTCGGAGGGCCGAAATCATTGGAAAACCTGCATGTGGAGCTAGGTTATGTTTATAAGTGTGATTTAATGTTTGTAGATGACATATGTAGGTCATGTGTTTGACGTTATTCACGGACATGGGCTGACACTTAGTAAAATCGTCGATCCGTATGTGGAAACTCCCGGTACGTGTCTACCGGTGTGAATAATGTGGTGAAATGTGTTCAACCTTGTTTTTCCATGTACATATGTGCTAAACAAACATAGATAGATAAAAAATTCTATTGGTCCATCCTCGTACGGAGAAAGCTATAAGGGTATATCTGCGCCCCCCCCCCGATCTAGGGTGTTCCGGGGGTGAATGACCGTCGGAGGGCCGGAATCATTGGAAAACCTGCATGTGGAGCTAGGTTATGTTTATAAGTGTGATTTAATGTTTGTAGATGGCATATGTAGGTCATGTGTCTGACGTTGTTCACGGACATGGGCTAACACTTAGTAAAATCGTCGATCCGTATGTGGAAACTCCCGGTACGTGTCTACCGGTGTGAATAATGTGGTGAAATGTGTTCAACCTTGGTTTTCCATGTACACATGTGCTAAACAACATAGATAGATAAAAAAGTCCATCGGTCCATCCTCGTAGGGAGAAAGCTATAAGGGTAGATCTGCGCCCCCCCCCCCCCCCGATCTAGGGTTTCGGGGGTGAATGACCGTCGGAGGGCCGGAATCATTGGAAAAACTGCATGTGGAGCTAGGTTATGTTTATAAGTGTGATTTAATGTTTGTAGATGGCATATGTAGGTCATGTGTCTGACGTTGTTCACGTACATGGGCTAACAATTAGTAAAATCGTCGATCCGTATGTGGAAACTCCCGGTACGGGTCTACCGGTGTGAATAATGTGGTGAAATGTGTTCAACCTTGGTTTTCCATGTACATATGTGCTAAAAAAACATAGATTGATAAAAAATTCCATTGGTCCATCCTCGTACGGAGAAAGCTATAAGGGTAGATCCACGCCCCCCACCCCGATCTAGGGTTTCGGAGGTGAATGACCGTCGGAGGGCCGGAATCATTGGAAAACCTGCATGTGGAGCTAGGTTATGTTTATAAGTGTGAATTAAGTTTTGTAGATGGTATATGTAGGTCATGTGTCTGACGTTGTTCACGGACATGGGCTAACACTTAGTAAAATCGTCGATCTGTATGTGGAAACTCCCGGTACGGCTCTACCGGTGTGAATAATGTGATGAAATGTGTTCAACCTTGGTTTTGCATGTACATATGTGCTAAACAAACATAGATAGATAAAAAAGTCCATTGGTCCATCCTCGTACGGAGAAAGCTATAAGGATAGATCTGCGGGCCCCCCGATCTAGGGTTTCGGAGGTGAATGACCGTCGGAGGGCCGGAATCATTGGAAAACCTGCATGTGGAGCTAGGTTATGTTTATAAGTGTGATTTAATGTTTGTAGATGGAATATGTAGGTCATGTGTTTGACGTTGTTCACGGACATGGGCTAACACTTAGTAAAATCGTCGATCTGTATGTGGAAACTCTCGGTACGGGTCTACCGGTGTGAATAATGTGATGAAATGTGTTCAACCTTGGTTTTCCATGTACATATGTGCTAAACAAACATAGATAGATAAAAAAGTCCATTGGTCCTTCCTTGTACGGAGAAAGCTATAAGGGTAGATCTGCGGGCCCCCCCGATCTAGGGTTTCGGAGGTGAATGACCGCCGGAGCGCCGGAATCATTGGAAAACCTGCATGTGGAGCTAGGTTATGTTTATAAGTGTGATTTAATGTTTGTAGATGGAATATGTGAAGGGAATATGCCCGAGAGGCAATAATAAAGTGTTTATTATATTATTCCTTGTTTATGATAAAAGTTTATTTCTCATGCTAGAATTGTATTAACCGGAAACGTTGATACATGTGTGTTTAATAAACAAACAATGGTTCCTAGTAAAGCCTCTCTTTTAACTAGCTCGTCGATTAATAGATGATCAAGGTTTCCTGATCATGAACATTGGATGTTGTTAATAACGGGATCATATCATTAGGAGAATGATGTGATGAATATATACCCAAACTAATTATAACAATACGATCAAGTCATTTAGTTTATATTGTTATATCTTGCATTCGAAGTAATCTTGTTCCTTAGACCATGAGATCATGTCAATCACTAATACCGAAAGAATACTTTAATGACATCAAACATCACACCGTAACAGGGTGACTATAAAGGTGGTGTTAGGTATTCGGAAAGTATTAGTTGAGGCTCATGGATCAAGAATGGGATTTGTCCATCCAAAATGACGGAGAGATATACTCTGGGCCCTCTCGGTGATATCACATTGACACCGCTTGCAAGCACGTGACTAGGTCACAAGAATGTCATATCACAGAACGAGTAAAAGAGTACTTGTCGGAAACGAGATCGAACAAGGTATGGTTGATACCGATGATCGGATCTCGGACAAGTAAAATATCGCGAGAAAAAGGGAATTAGTTACGACGTTGATGGTTCACACGATCACAAGATTCATCGTTGAATATATAGGAGTCATCACGGATCTCCAGATCCCGCTGTTGATTATTGATCGGAGAGGTGTCTCAATCATGTCTGTATTATTCGCGAACCGTAGGGTGACACACTTAAGGTTTGATGATGCATTTTGAGAGGATAAGGAATATTGAAGAATGTTTTGGACAGCACCGAAATTGTTTCGGGTAAAATTGAAATAGTTCAAGGGGTTTTTGTCGGATGGTTGTTAATAGAATTAACAAATGATTCGAGGTGCAATGTGCAAATGTTTGTTAATAGGATTAACAAATATTAAATAAAGAAATAGAAATGTTTTATTTATTTATTAAAGAAAACCTTTGGATTTTCCAAGTGGACAATTAAGAGAGCATGGGTGGGTGTGAGTGTGGCTTCCACTCACATCAAGAGGGGAAGAGGTGGAGGCACCATGAGTTGCCCCCCCCTCTTGGGCTGCGCACTCCTCCCCTATAAAAGGAGGGTGAGGGCTTCCCCTCGCATATACTTGCCTCACCTCCCTTCCTCTCCACCCGCTGCTCCATACCATGGTCTTCCGCTTGGCGAAGCTCTGACCGTGGGATTGTTCACCGCATCACGTTGTTGTGCTGCTGGATTTCCGGGGATCCTCTACTTCCGCTGCCCCGCTGGATCGAGGGAACGGAGGTCGTCATCAAGCTGTACGTGTGACCGAGCACGGAGATGCTCAGCGTACATCATCGCGATCTTGAGATCGGCAAGTGAACCACTACATCATCCACGAGATTTGATCTCGTAACGTTTTAAGTCTTCGAGGGTGAGTTCTTCTATGACATCCTACTCGTTGCTTACATCTCCTAGATTAGATCTTGGGTTGTTGGTTGTTTATGCGTAGGATTTTTTTTGTTTTCCTTGCTACGAACCCTACAGTGGTATCAGAGCCTCGTCTATGCGTAGATGGTTTGTACGAGTAGAACACATATGGATGTGGGCGTTGATGATCATGGTTTTGCCTCCTTTTGTATTTTGGATCCTAGTGGTATAGTGGGATGAAGCGGCCCGGACAAACCTTACATGTCCGCGTACATGAGACTTGTTCCACGACTGACATGCAACTTGTGTTGCATAAGTGGCTGGCGGGTGTCTGTCTCTCTCACTATAGTTAGGACCTAATCTACAACGGGTTGTTAAAAATATGTTTTATCAACATTGTGGTTTATGTTCGTAGGTATGAACGGTTCTATCTTCGTAAGCCCAAGCCACGTAAAATATGCAAAAATAAATTAGAGACGTCTAACTTGTTTTTGCAGGGCATGTCATGTGATATGGTCAATGTTACAAATTTGATGTATGAGATGATCCATTTTGTAAATTATTGACATACCGGCAGGAGCCATATGGTTGTCTTATTATTTATGGCCTGCGTGTTGTATATCATATCCATGTGATATGTTGTAATTTGATGGACAATCAAGATGGAGGTGCCATGGACCTTGGTGCCACGCCGGTGGGATGATGAAGATCATACCATGATGCACAAGATGGAGATCAAGTGCAAGAAGGACCATATCATATCACATTATCCATGCATGTGATGTTAATCCTTTTATGCATCTTATTTTTCTTAGACCGCGACGGTAGCATTATAAGATGATCCCTCTCAATTAATATCAAGATAATAATGTGTTCTTCCTTAGTATGTACCGTTAAGAAAGTTCATCGTTTCGAGACACCACGTGATGATCGGGTGTGATAGACTCTACGTTCGCATACAACGGGTGTTTTCAAGCCTAGAATGTACAGACATGGCCTTGAAACACACGCAATACAATGGTTCTACTTGGCGAGCCTAGCATGTACATACATGGCCTCGGAACACGAACCGAAAGGTAAAGCATAAGTCATATGGATGATATGATGAACATGTCGATGTTCGCCTTTGCAACTACATCATCTCACGTGATGATCGGTTTTGGTGTAGTGAATTTGGTTTGTGTAATCACCAAAACGACTAAGAGGGATGTTGTTTTTGAGTGGGAGTTCATGGGATAATTTTTTGAATTAACTTGAACTTAATTTATCATAAACTTAGTCTAAATAGTCTTTGCAAATATGTTGTAGATCATGGCTGCACCTACCTTCAATTTCAATATGTTCATGGAGAAAGAAAAGCTAGCGAACAATGGTAGCAACTTTACCAACTGGGCACTTAACCTGAGGATTCTCCTCACCGCTTGCAAGAAGCTCTATGTTCTTGATGCACCGCTAGGTGACCAGCCCGCTGATGATGCTTCTGATGAAGATAAAAATGTTTATCTGACTCAAAAAAAAAGACCACAATATAGTTCATTGCGGCATCCTTTATGGATTAGAACCAGAGCTGCGAAAACGTTTCGAGAACAGCACTGCTTATGCTACAATGGGAGAATTGAAAATGATTTTCGATACCCATGCTGCAGTTGAGAGTTATGATGCTTCAGAAAAGTTCTTTAGCTGCATGATGGAAGAGAACAGCTCCGTCAGTGAGCACGTACTCAAAATGTCTGCGTATGCTGATAAGCTCATAGCCTTGGGAATAACGATTCCCAATGAGCTAGGGATACATCGTGTTCTTCAATCTCTGCCACCTAGTTACAAGAACATTGTGATGAACTATAATATGCAAGGCATGAAGAAGTCTCTTCCTGAGCTTCTCTCGATGCTTAAAACTGCTGAAGTGGAGATCAAGAAAGAGCATCAAGTGTTGATGAGCAATAAGACCACTAGTTTCAAGAAAGGCAAGAAAGGCAAACCAAAAGGCAACTTCAAGAAGGTTGCCAAGTCTGTTTTTACACCTGAGAAGAAAACCAAGAATGGTCCTAAGCCTGAGACTGAGTGCTTCTATTGCAAGGGCACTGGCCACTGGAAGAGAAACTGCCCCAAATATCTGGCAGATAAGAAGGCCGGCAAAGTGAACAAAGGTATATGTGATATACATGTTATTGATGTGTACCTTACTAGTACTCGCAGTAGCGCCTGGGTATTTGATACTGGTTCGGTTGCTCACATATGTAACTCGAAACAGGAACTGCAGAATAAGCGACCACTAGCAAAGGATGAGGTGACGATGCGCGTCGGCAATGGATCAAGAGTTGATGTGATCGCTGTCGGCACACTACCTCTTCGTTTACCGTCTGGATTAGTTATAAACCTGAATAAATGTTATCTGGTGCCTGCGTTGAGCATGAACATCATTTCTGGATCTTGCTTAATGCAGAGTGGTTATTCCTTTAAGTCCGAGAACAATGGTTGTTCGATTTATATGAATAATATCTTTTATGGTCACGCACCTGAGAAGAATGGTTTATTTCTTTTGAATCTTGATAGTATTGATACACATATTCATAGTGTGAATGCCAAAAGAATCAAGTTAAATGATGATATTGCTACTTACATGTGGCATTGCTGCTTAGGTCATATTGGTGTTAAACGCATGAAGAAGCTCCATTCTGATGGACTCTTAGAATTACTTGATTATGAATCATTTGAAACGTGTGAACCATGCCTTATGGGCAAGATGACTAGAACCCCATTTTCAGGTTCTATGGAACGGGCGACAGACTTATTGGAAATCATACATACTGATGTGTGTGGACCAATGAGTGTATCGGCACGCGGTGGATATCGTTATTTTGTCACTTTCACAGATGATTTGAGTAGATATGGATATATTTACTTAATGAAACACAAATCTGAGACGTTTGAAAAGTTCAAAGAATTTCAGTGTGAAGTTGAAAATCATCGTAACAGAAAGATTAAATTTCTACGATCTGATCGTGGAGGTGAATATTTAAGTTACGAGTTTGGCATGCATATGAAACAATGTGGAATAGTTTCACAACTCACACCTGCCGGAACACCACAACGTAATGGTGGTTCCGAACGTCGTAATCGTACTTTATTGGATATGGTTCGATCTATGATGTCTCTTACAGATTTGCCACTGTCATTTTGGGGTTATGCACTAGAGACCGCTACATTCACTTTAAATAGGGCACCATCTAAATCCGTTGAAACGATACCGTATGAATTATGGTTTGGAAACAAACCTAAGCTGTCATTTCTAAAAGTTTGGGGCTGCGATGTTTATGTGAAGAAGCTTCAACCTGATAAACTCGAACCCAAAGCGGAAAAATGCATCTTCGTAGGATACCCTAAGGAAACAATAGGGTACACCTTCTATCACAGATCCGAAGGCAAGATTTTCGTTGCCAAGAATGGATCCTTTTTAGAGAAGGAGTTTCTCTCGAAAGGTGTGAATAGTAGGAAGGTAGAACTCGATGAGGTTATTGAACCTTCTCTTCTTGGAATGGCGAGTAGCGCAGCAACGGAAGTTGTTCCAGTGCCGACTCCGTCAGTTGAAGAGGGAACTAATGATCAAGATGATGAAACTCCAGAAGAGGAAACTACCGTGCTTCGCAGGTCAACTAGGGAACGTACAACTCCTGAACTGTATGGGAATCCCGTCTTAAACTTCATGGTAGATGGAAGTGATGACCCTGCTACGTATGACGAAGCAATGATGAGCCCAGATTCCAACAAATGGCTTGAAGCCATGAAATCCAAAATGGGATCCATGTACGAAAACCAAGTTTGGACTTTGGTGGACTTACCCGATGACCGTAAGGCCGTTGAGAACAAATGGATTTTTAAAAAGAAAACTGATGTTGATGGTAATGTGACCGTCTATAAAGCTCGACTTGTCGCAAAAGGTTTTCGACAAATTCAAGGAGTTGACTACGATGAGACCTTCTCACCAGTAGCGATGCTAAAGTCAGTTAGGATTATGTTAGCAATTGCTGCATTTTTTGATTATGAAATCTGGCAGATGGATGTCAAAACGGCATTCCTGAATGGTTACATTGAGGAAGAGTTGTATATGATGCAACCCAAAGGTTTTGTTGATCCTAAGGATGCTGACAAGGTATGCAAGCTTCAACATTCCATTTATGGACTGAAGCAAGCATCTCGGAGTTGGAACCTCCGTTTTGATAAGGTGATCAAAGAGTTTGGATTTGATCAAACGTACGGAGAAGCTTGTATCTACAAGAAAGTGAGTGGGAGCTCTGTAGCATTTCTAGTACTGTATGTGGATGACATATTGTTGATTGGAAATGATATAGAATTGTTAAAAGGTGTAAAAGGTTATTTGAGCAGTAGTTTTTTGATGAAATACCTCGGTGAAGCAGCTTATATATTAGGCATCAAAATCTACAGGGATAGATCAAGACGCTTAATTGGACTTTCGCAAAGTACATACATTGACAAGATTTTGAAGAAGTTCAGAATGGATAAAAGTAAGGAGGGGTTCTTACCAATGTTGCAAGGCAAGACGTTGAGTAAGACTCAATGTCCAGTTACAGCAGAAGATAGAGAGGAAATGAATAAGATTCCCTATGCTTCAGCCATAGGTTCTGTCATGTATGCTATGCTATGTACAAGACCAGATGTGGCACATGCTGTTAGTTTGACTAGCAGGTACCAATCCGATCCAGGTTTGGAACACTGGGCGGCGGTCAAGAATATCCTTAAGTACTTGAGAAGAACTAAGGATATGTTTCTCGTGTATGGCGGTGAAGAAGAGCTCGTCGCAAGAGGTTACGTCGATGCTAGCTTCGTCACTAATCCAGATGACTCTAAGTCACAATCCGGATACGTATTTATTATGAATGGAGGAGCAGTAAGCTGGAGGAGTTCCAAGCAATCTGTGGTAGCGGGATCATCAACAGAAGAGGAATATGTTGCTGCCTCAGAGGCAACAAATGAAGCAGTTTGGATGAAGGAGTTCATATCCGAACTAGGTGTGGTTCCGAGTGCTTTGGATCCAATGGTTATCTATTGTGACAACAATGGTGCCATTGCCAATGCTAAGGAACCAAGGTCTCACAAGAATTCCAAGCATATCAAGCGTCGTTTTCACTCCATCCGCGATTATGTCAAGGATGGGGATGTGAAGATTTGCAAAGTACACACAGATCTGAATGTGGCAGATCCGTTGACTAAAACTCTCCCAAAGGCAAAACATGATAAACACCAGAACTCCATGGGTGTTAGATTCATTACTATGTAATATAGATTATTGCCCCTAGTGCAAGTGGGAGACTGAAGGGAATATGCCCGAGAGGCAATAATAAAGTGTTTATTATATTATTCCTTGTTTATGATAAACGTTTATTTCTCATGCTAGAATTGTATTAACCGGAAACGTTGATACATGTGTGTTTAATAAACAAACAATGGTTCCTAGTAAAGCCTCTCTTTTAACTAGCTCGTCGATTAACAGATGATCAAGGTTTCCTGATCATGAACATTGGATGTTGTTAATAACGGGATCATATCATTAGGAGAATGATGTGATGAATATATACCCAAACTAAGTATAACAATACGATCAAGTCATTTAGTTTATATTGTTATATCTTGCATTCGAAGTAATCTTGTTCCTTAGACCATGAGATCATGTCAATCACTAATACCGAAAGAATACTTTAATGACATCAAACGTCACACCGTAACAGGGTGACTATAAAGGTGGTGTTAGGTATTCAGAAAGTATTAGTTGAGGCTCATGGATCAAGAATGGGATTTGTCCATCCAAAATGACGGAGAGATATACTCTGGGCCCTCTCGGTGATATCACATTGACACCACTTGCAAGCACGTGACTAGGTCACAAGAATGTCATATCACAGAACGATTAAAAGAGTACTTGTCGGAAACGAGATCGAACAAGGTATGGTTGATACCGATGATCGGATCTCGGACAAGTAAAATATCGCGAGACAAAGGGAATTAGTTACGACGTTGATGGTTCACACGATCACAAGATTCATCGTTGAATATATAGGAGTCATCACGGATCTCCAGATCCCGCTGTTGATTATTGATCGGAGAGGTGTCTCAATCATGTCTGTATTATTCGCGAACCGTAGGGTGACACACTTAAGGTTTGATGATGCATTTTGAGAGGATAAGGAATATTGAAGAATGTTTTGGACAGCACCGAAATTGTTTCGGGTAAAATTGAAATAGTTCAAGGGGTTTTTGTCGGATGGTTGTTAATAGAATTAACAAATGATTCGAGGTGCAATGTGCAAATGTTTGTTAATAGGATTAACAAATATTAAATAAAGAAATAGAAATGTTTTATTTATTTATTAAAGAAAACATTTGGATTTTCCAAGTGGACAATTAAGGGAGCATGGGTGGGTGTGAGTGTGGCTTCCACTCACATCAAGAGGGGAATTGGTGGAGGCACCATGAGTTGGCCGCCCCCCCCCCCTCTTGGGCTGCCCACTCCTCCCCTATAAAAGGAGGGTGAGGGCTTCCCATCCCATATACTTGCCTCACCTCCCTTCCTCTCCACCCGCTGCTACATACCATGGTCTTCCGGTTGGCGAAGCCCTGACCGTGGGATTCTTCACCGCATCACGTTGTTGTGCTGCTGGATTTCCGGGGATCCTCTACTTCCGTTGCCCCGCTGGATCGAGGGAACGGAGGTCGTCATCAAGCTGTACGTGTGACCGAGCACGGAGACGCTCAGCGTACATCATCGCGATCTTGAGATCGGCAAGTGAACCACTACATCATCCACGAAATTTGATTTCGTAACGTTTTAAGTCTTTGAGGGTGAGTTCTTCTATGACATCCTACTCGTTGCTTACATCTCCTAGATTAGATCTTGGCTTGTTGGTTTTTTATGCGTAGGAATTTTTTTTGTTTTCCTTGCTACGAACCCTAGAATATGTAGGTCATGTGTCTGACGTTGTTCACGGACATGGGCTAACACTTAGTAAAATCGTCGATCCGTATGTGGAAACTCTCGGTACGGGTCTACCTGTGTGAATAATGTGATGAAATGTGTTCAACCTTGGTTTTCCATGTACATATGTGCTAAACAAACATAGATAGATAAAAATGTCCATTGGTCCATCCTTGTACGGAGAAAGCTATAAGGGTAGATCTGCGGTTCCCCCCGATCTAGGTTTTCGGAGGTGAATGACCGCCGGAGCGCCGGAATCATTGGAAAACCTGCATGTGGAGCTAGGTTATGTTTATAAGTGTGATTTAATGTTTGTAGATGGCATATGTAGGTGATGTGTCTGACGTTGTTCACGGACATGGGCTAACACTTAGTAAAATCGTCGATCCGTATGTGGAAACTCCCGGTACGGGTCTACCGATGTGAATAATGTGATGAAATGTGTTCAACCTTGGTTTTCCATGTACATATGTGCTAAACAAACATAGATAGATAAAAAAGTCCATTGGTCCATCCTCGTACGGAGAAAGCTATAAGGGTAGATCTGCGGGCCCCCCCGATCTAGGGTTTCGGAGGTGAATGATCGTCGGAGGGCCGGAATCATTGGAAAACCTGCATGTGGAGCTAAGTTATGTTTATAAGTGTGATTTAATGTTTGAAGATGGCATATGTAGGTGATGTGTCTGACGTTGTTCACGGACATGGGCTACCACTTAGTAAAATCGTCGATCTGTATGTGGAAACTCCCGGTACGGGTCTACCGGTGTGAATAATGTGATGAAATGTGTTCAACCTTGGTTTTCCATGTACATATATGCTAAACAAACATGGATAGATAAAAAAGTCCATTGGTCCATCCTCGTACGGAGAAAGCTATAAGGGTAGATCTGCGGGCCCCCCGATCTAGGGTTTCGGAGGTGAATGACCGTCGGAGGGCCGGAATCAATGGAAAACCTGCATGTGGAGCTAGGTTATGATTATAAGTGTGACTTAATGTTTGTAGATGGCATATTTAGGTTAGGTGTGTGACGTTGTTCACGGACATGGGCTAAGAGTTAGTAAAATCGTCGATTCGTATGTGGAAACTCCCGGTACGGGTCTACCGGTGTGAATAATGTGATGAAATGTGTTCAACCTTGGTTTTCCATGTACATATGTGCTAAACAAGCACAGATAGATAAAAAAATTCCATTGGTCCACCCTCGTACGGAGAAAGCTATAGGGGTAGATCCGCGGTTCCCCCCGATCTAGGGTTTCGGAGGTGAATGACCGCCGGAGCGTCGAAATCACTCGAAAACCTGCATGTGTCCCTAACACATGTGTAGAGGTGTGATGCAATGTTGGTAGATGGCATGTCCAGGTCATGTGTCTGACGTTGTTCATATACACGGGCTAACACTTAGTTAAATCCTTGATCTGTATGTCGAAACTCCCGGTACGGATCAACCGATGTGAATAATGTGGTGAAATAGGCCGAACCTTGGTTTTCCATTACATATGTGCTAAACAAGCACAGATAGAGACAAAAAGTCCATTGGTCCACCCTCGTACGGAGAAAGCTATACGGGTAGATCTGCGAGTCCCCCGATCTAGGGTTTCGGAGGTCAATGTGTCCAACCTTGGTTCTCCATGTCCATATATGCTAAATAAACATAGATAGAGAAAAAAGTCCATTGGTCAACCCTCGTACGGAGAAATTTATAGTGGTAGATTTGCGGGTCCCCCCAATCTAGGGTTTTAGAGGCGAACGATGTAAAAAGAATTTACATGCTTGAGAAACTATTAAAATTGTGTAAAAAAGTAATAATTAATTTATATGTTTGAAAACATAATAGAATACAGAAACAAAAAAAGAACAAAAAATGAAAATGGACCTAAGCCGACGGCCAGGCCATCGGCGTATCTATAGTAAAAAATAATAAAAAGACCTAAGCCGACGGCCTGGCCGTCGGCGTAGGTCCACGCCCCCATATTCCGACCGAGACCCCCCTAGGTCAACGGTTACCCAGCCGTCCCAATCCCTCCCCCCCCCCGTGCCCAACCCCCTCCCCCGCCCCCACGCTCCCCCGACCCCGCCGCCGCAAACCCCCGCCGGCCAGACCTCGCCGCCGCCGCCAGATCCCGCCGCCACCGGCCTCCCCTCCCGCCGGCCTCCCCTCCCGCCGGCCTCCCCTCTGACCACCGCCCCCGCCCGCGAGCCCCCTCGCGCCTCCCGTCCCGCCGTCGGCCGCGCTGCCCTCGCGCGCACCTCACCCGGCCGGACGCCCTCCCACGAGCTTCCTCTCGCCGGCCCGCCCCTCCCGCAAGCTCCCTCCCGCCGGCCTGCCACTCCCGCGAGCTCCGGCCGCCCCTCCCGTGAGCTTTTTTTTGAAGATTTTTTGCTATATGTTTCCAAATTTCTAGTTAGCCTAATGTGTGTGTAAATTTTTAGTTAGCCTAATATGTGTGCAAATTGCTAGTTAGCCTAATTTTTTTATATGTGTGTGCAAATTGCTAGTTAGGCAGATTTTTTTTGCTTTATGTCTGTGCAAATTGCTAGTTAGCCTAATTAATTTTGTTATATGTATGTGAAAATTGCTATATGCATTGGTGAAATTAGCATGCTAATAAAGGGTAGGCTCAAAACATCAAATTTTAAAGCCTAATTAACAAATGCATTGCCATTTTTGCATGCAATGCAAATTGCTATATGTCCTAATATATTGAGGACCAAATTGCAAATTGTTGAGAATCTGAGACTAATTTGTTGTTTATATGCTAATTACAGACTATCTCGGAGCCGCCATCATCTCAGAGCCCCCTCCGTCGCCTCACACCCCGCATCGTCGATCACGCTTCAAGGGTGAGAATTCGTTCACCCCTCTTGTGTACCTAGGTTTATTTTCGTGTCTAGATCACCAAGTAAAGTCGCGTCACCTAGGCGTCATCCCGACTGTAAGCGTCACGCGGATAAATATGCATTAGTGGTCTCGCATATTTTGAACCGTAATGCTTACGGCTTTTATCGGGCAGTCGGCGGATTCGTAGTTGGGTATGGTTCTCGCTGGCTCTTCCTCGATCCGAGACAGGATTTCGGCGGCGCCTCCTCGTTGTTCTCCGGATGCACATTCTCTCGGCTTTTAGTCGAGACGTGTATCAGGAGAGCAGCGGGGAGGTTCTGCCGAAATTCTGCTCGGATTGAGGTAGAGCCAGGGAGAACTTACCCAATCTACGGACCCACTTTCCTATTAGACATGTAGGTTGATGCATGCGTAAAAAATGAAGCATTTTAATCTCCTGTTTGATATTAAATGCTATGTTTGTCGTTTGGATCTCAATAAAGCAGAAGAGGATGGATGATAATGGGTGGATGTATAGTGGACGTACTAGTGTTGTTGACAGAACAGATGAGTGGGCATGGAAGACCGCTATGGTAGTGCAGGATATAGCCCGTGGTCCAAAGACACTTGATCCCCGTTGCCCTTGCGTCCGTTGCAGAAATCTTCATCGCGCAAGAAAGGAGGTTATGAAACAACACCTTTGGGCTTATGGGTATATGTCGGGTTTCGTCACGACGGTCGACTTTGCTCAGAACGAACGTGATAGAGGTGACGTGATGCGGCAACAGATCGATGGCATAGAGTACGCTGACATGTGAAACTTGCTGGAGGATTTCCGTGATGCCATGCCGGAGTCTCCACCTTCGGCTGAACCAGAGGGACCGCCGGAACCGGAGCAACCGCCTGAACCACAGGATCCCGAGCCATCCGCTAAGGCATTTTATGATATGATGGAATCGGCTAAGAGGCCTCTGTACCCGGGTGCAAATGTTTCTCAGCTCGATACCATCTCGCAAGCACTAGCCTCAAAGCTCTAGTTCAACATGACCCGTTCATGCTTTGAAGCCACTCTGGTAAGACATGCTAACACGTTGCCCGATGGTCATTGTGTGCCTAAAACCTTGTACGAATGCAAGAAAATCACGCGAGCGCTCAGCATGGACTACATGAAGATAGATTGTTGTCCAAAAGGTTGCCTTCTGTTTTGGAAACAGTTTGCGGATGACAAGTACTGTAGCTTGTGTGGGGCCTCTAGGTATCTTGAGTCCAAGGGAGCCGATGGTGAGCCCAAGGTGCAGACAAAGGTCCCCGATTCGATTCTTCGTTATCTCCCATACATAAAAAGAATCCAGCGGCTTTACATGACCTTGGAGTCTGCCAAACAGATGCCGTGGCACAAGGACGGGAAGAGATACGCTGACGAGCACGGACGGGAAACGATGGGACATCCATCTGATGGCAGGGCATGGAAGAAGTTCGATGAAGACCACCCCGATCTAGCGGCAGAGGCCCGGCACTGCAGAATTGTCATATCTATGGATGGATTCAATCCATATGGCATGTCGAGTTCCTCGTACAACTGTTGGCCGGTGTTTGTTATTCCGCTCAATCTCCCTCCCCCAGCCCTAATGCAAAGGAATACCATATTCTTGACGCTGATCATTCTAGGGCCTGACTACCCGGGGAAGAATTTGAGTGTCTACATGCAGCCGCTTGTGGATGATCTGAACCACTCTTGGCACCACCCAACATTGACATACGACCGTGCATCGAAGTCAAACTTCTTCATGAAAGTTTGGTACCAATATTCCATGCACGACATGCCTGCGTATGCCCTATTCTGCGGCCACTGTACAGCTGGTAAGGGGCCATGCCTAGTGTGCAGGCAACTACTTGAGTTCCTTTGGCTAAAAGCGGGTAAAAAAATATTCCGCCTTTGACACGCATCGGCCGTTTCTCAAAAGAGATCATCCGTTCAGACAGGACAGAAGGAACTTCAAGAAGGGAAAAGTTGTGCTTGAAGAAAGACAGATACCAATGTTCAATGGTGCAACTGTTAAGGCCGAGCTAGCCTCTCTCGTGCGTACTGAATCCGGTGTTCCAGTATTTGACGGATATGGTAAGGAGCACAACTGGACTCATGAGGCAGGCATAATGAAGCTCGACTATTATCACGAATTAGCACTTTCCCATAACATAGATGTGATGCACACCGAAAAGAATGTCGCAGAGTCCCTTTTTAACACAATCCTGAACATTTCTGAGAAGACAAAGGATAATGTCAAGGCTAGAGTCGATGTTAAGGAGCTGTGTGATAGGCCGAGACAACACATGCAGCCTCCTGAAGGCAAATGAAAAGGGTGGTTGAAGCCGCATTCGCAGTTTTTGCTTGATAAGGACCAAAAGAAGGAGTCATTCACGTGGCTGAAATACGTTGTGATGTTTCCTGATGGTTATTGTTCGAATATAAGCAAGGGAGTCAATATTGAGAAGGGAAAAGTCACTGGAATGAAGAGTCCCGACTATCATATATGGATTGAGCGATTGATGCCGGTGATGCTTCGAGGTTATCTCCCTGAGCGTATCTGGCGAGTGCTAGCGGAGTTGAGCCATTTCTTCCGCATGGTCTGTGCTAAGCAGATATGTCCCGTGATGATTGAGAAGCTGCATGATCTAGTGCCGGAGTTGCTATGCAAGTTAGAGAAGATATTTCCGCCAGGCTTCTTTACTCCAATGCTACATCTCATTGTGCATCTCGCGAACGAGGCACTCTTGGGTGGACCGGTGCAGTTTCGTTGGCAGTTTTGTATTGAGAGAGAGTTCAAGTATATTCGGCTCAAATGTGGAAACAAAAATAAGATTGAAGCATGCATAGATGAGGCAACTATCCTCCAGGAGATAGAAAACGCCATGACAGCGTACTATGCGGATGAAGTTCCCACTATGCATAACCAGGTACCTCGGTACAATGTCGACGAGCCCAAGCGTGACCCCAAGCTCCTCCTCTTCAAGTTTCCCGGTGGCAAGGCCGGTGGCGCAAAACCTCATACCTTTTCCAACCAAGATAAGGAGTGCATAATGCTCTATGTGCTTATGAACATGGGGGAAGTGGTGGAGGACCAGAAGAAAGAGAGCGGGGAGGAGGAGGAGGTGCCCAGTTTCCTTAGGTAAAATGACGACTTAATTACTTTGCAACTAGTAACTCGGTTTCGTTCTAATACGTATTTTCTCCTTCTAGCCAATTCGTGGATGAGGTGTGGCCGGGACCAACAGATCCCGATGCTGCGCAGTTGGATGCTCTTCTGAAAGGGGGTGCCCCGGGAAGAAGTTTCACGTCATGGTTCAGGGAAAAGGTAATCCGTAACCTACCTCTCTTAATTACCTGGAACCTTGGCCCTCTTATTACACGTAACTAACGCACGATTCGTACTAAACTTGTAGGGAGCTGATCCCACAGTGATGATGTCGGATGAGTTGAGATGTGTCTCTCAGGGTTTTAACAGTAAAGTCAACATGTATGAGAAGTATGATGTGAATGGGTATCGCTTTCATACAGAGGGCCACCAAAATAGTCGCCCGGGTGCAAAAACTATAAATACCGGGGTCTTCACCAAGGGACAAGATGACTTTGATTACTACGGAAGGTTGCAGAACGTCTACGAGCTGACGTTCAACAATGGGCCCGTAGAACTCAAGCTCGTTGTGTTCAGATGCCACTGGTTCGATCCACACCATGGACACAAAAAAAACCCCTTCCATTGGGTTAGTTGAAGTTAGGCCTTCAACCACCTATAGCGGATCCGATGTCTTTGTTGTGGCTCACCAAGCGAAGCAAGTTTATTACTTGCCCTACCCATGCCAGAAAGAATACCTCCAGGGCTGGGAAGTCGTGTACCAGGTATCGCCACATGGTAAACTATCCATGCCCTCCGAGGACGATTACAACAACATTAACCCTCAAACATACGAGGGAATTTTCTATCAAGAGCAAGAGAACTTTGGGGACTTTGGCATAGAAGGTCTTGAGGACCTCGAGAACGATGCACACACCCGTGGTGAGATAGTCACGGATATAAGTGACATAGAGATGCTCAACAAGGCACATTCCAATGATGAGCCTCAGAGTGATGATGATGATGAGCCTCCATCGTCCGAGGATCCCGACGCTTTATACGCACGTGATAGTGATAGTGATGATGGAGATGAGAATGAGCCTCAGAGTGATGATGATGATTATTAGTATTTATGTATCTCGATACTATATGTATGTTATTTAGGATGATGATGATGATGATTGTGTGCGGATGTGCTACGATGAATTGATGATGATGTTATTTTGTATCTTGTCGATGTGCAGGTGCTATATGTATTTTATTTTTTCTCAATGCAGGTGATTGGCCAATATGAGCAGTGGCAAGGCATCACCGCAGTCCTTGCTTCAGGGGATAAAGAAGACAAAGAGTGGAAGAGCAACCACCTCAAGGTACGGCGCCGAGGAGGTAGGAGGAGGAGGAGGAGGGGATGCAGGACGAGGAGGAGGAAGAGGGGGACGTCCCCCGAGGTCAGACCGAGGAGGTACATTGCATCTTCATTATGCTTGGTATTTATTTTTCAACATGCTTCTTAATTGTTTACCTTTTCCGATTGCAGGAGGCCGAGGTCGAGGACGAGGGAGAGGTACCGTCCTTCTAAGTGACATACCCTCTGCTTCCGGCGACGTGGCTTCACAGACCGCATTCTCGGAGTCTCCAGACGAGGAGATTGACTCTCGAGACTTGGAAGCGAGTCTCGAGACGAGGAGATGGTGACTGCGTCGGGGCCATCGAGTGCGTCGACGAAGAAGGCAAAGGTTCGTGGGGAAACAGAAGCCCTAAGGAGGAGCCTGCCCCGGAGGCTCGGACCCTCATTGAACCTACTAGAACTGAGTAAGTGGCTATAGTTTCATTTCGTTGATACCAACTTGGCATGTGCTAATGTTTGATTCTTGTGCAGCAATTGGCTTCATCCTATGGGGACCCAAGTCCCAGGCTGCATGCTTGGAGCTATCATTAGGAAGTTTTGGCCGTGCTTCTACACCACAGACAAAGGCGAGAGGAAGCTAGCCACGCTTTGGAGACACTACGAGCTCGCAGATTGTCCCCCCTACGGATAAGCTTCTGACGTCGTGATCAACAAGTTTTGGGTAAGGAAAAATCATGACTCTTCACACTTTTTTTGTTCATAGTTGATGACCCCGCCATGCTAACTCATGAATCCCACACTTTTTTGATGCATGATTTCAGAGATTCTATAGGGTGGCTCCAGAGCACCAGGAGATGGCGAACAAGGCACTGCAGGCTCATTGTAAGAGGTTGACTAATCAGCAGTTCTATAACCAGGGTCATACCGCCAGGAGTCAATACAACATGGCGAAATCGGGCAAGCCGTTGCCGAAGCACGAGAATGTCAAGTCACGCTCGACGATGACCGCGGAACAGTACGACGAGGTAAGTAAATTGTCGATGAGATTCTATGTTAATGCTAAGTTGCAATTGCATCATCTGTTCTTCACATGCGTATTGATTTTTCAGGTTAGGCCCGATTGGGCCTATGGCAAGGAGGAGGCATGGAGGGCGTTGACTGCGAGGTGGCGCGGGGAAGATCGACGAGGAGTGGAACGCCTTGAGCGAGCGGAACAAGGCGAACCGCTGCAGCGGGGGGACACATCGGGCTGGAAACCTAGGCAGTGAGCGCTACAAGGCCAAGCTGGTATACTCATACATGGAACAACCTGCATTTATTTCCCCTCATGCATGTTCCTACTTGGTACTCATAAAATATCTTTGGCGATGCAGGAGGATAAACTAGGGAGGCCTGTCATCTCATATGAGTCATGGGACTCGATGAGGATGATGGCGCCCGATCTCTCCCAGCCTTAGCCTCAGCTTCCCGAGTACTTCGGCACTGCCCAGGAGGACTGTGCTAAGTACCTCGAGGCGATGATCGCTTTTAATCCGGAGTTGGACGACCCTAGAAGTGCGGAACCCGACCCCAGAGCGTTGGTCGTGTCTGGCGTAGGCCTTCAGCAAGGCCGTCTGCGCGTTATGGATAAGATGACCCCGCGCAGTCCCAATTTGAGCCTCACGCGGATCAAGGCTACCCTCGGTCCCGACGACCCCGCACCGCCTCCTCGACGACGGCCTTTCCAAACTGGCTACGATGTAAGTTTCTCTCATTTCCATCCTTTCTGTGACAATACTACTCCCTCAGTGGCTTAGTTGACGAGATGGTTCAATTTTTGTAATTGTAGGCTGCTTTCGAGGCGGCCTACAAGGCCTACAACGACGCCTATTTGGTGGACCTTGCGTAGTGGAGACAGAGAGCAGAAGTACACGAGGCGTGGAAAGAGGCAAAATAAGATGTAAGTTTCAACCTTTCTTTTTTTCAAAAGATAACAAGTCTCAGTTTTCATACTTTTGTGCAATGCCTGACATGTTAACTATCTTGCAGGCTCTAGAGAGTGCTCGTCGATATACCGCCACGACCTCCTCGAGCCGGGCTTAAGCCGGAGTTTGTATCGAAGGAAGAGTTCGCCCAGAACTTCTACTACACCGGCTTAACCCCGGTAATTTACTTGCCCAATCAGTTGCTACCACTTTCATGTGCCTTGGCGGTTGCTAACTATTGCTCAAACGTGTAGGGAACGGGAGCCTCCGGGACTGGACCCTTTGGTCGTGCTGCTTCCTCGCCGTCGTCGTCCCGCGCGGTCACACCGGTGCACCCTGGCCCCGGTGGTAGTGGTGCCTCTCGCGAGAGCACACCGGTTCATGGTGGCGCGGGATCACCTGCTTCCGGTGCTGGTTCGACGGCGCCTCCGCACCGTCAGTCGCCTATCTTCACGCGCGGAGACCTCGGCTTCTCCGGCTCGACTCCCTCTCCGGACGTGATGAGTTGATGATGATGCTACCTCGGCCGGGTTATGTACCGATACGATGTTTCTTCTCTTTGCATGTTATGTATGGATACGTATGCTATATATGGATACAATGTTTCTTCTTCTTATGCTATGTATGGATACGATGTAAAAATGCTTGTGTCGATGGGCATGTGCTTATATCAATGCTTGTCTTGTCTTGATGTGCTTATATCAATTGTTGTGTCGATGTGCATGTGCTTATATGCACAGGATATAATATATAATGCAATATATATCTATTATTGAATTTGATATATGCAGGGAAATAGGGAAAACAAACAAAAAAGGGGCCCTGCCACTACCTACGCCGACGGCCAGGCCGTCGGCGTAGGCCATATCCTGTGCCATTTGGCACAACCTACGCCGACGGCCAGGCCGTCAGCGTAGGTAGTGGCAGGGTCCAGACGAGACCGCGGGCGACGCGTGGCCTGACTTGGAAGGGGACCTACCCCGACGGCCAGGCCGTTGGCGTAGGCCCGAAGCCCCGCCGCGCCACAGCCTGCCGCGTGGCACCCTAGGCCGACGGCCCGGCCGTCGGCGTAGAGGGCAACCAGGCCTAACGGCCGTTAAGCCTAGGATGGGGCCCACTGGCGCTACGCCGACGGCCGCGTAATAGCCGTTGGGCCATCCTATACGCCGACGGCCGCCCCTACGCCGACGACTTTTAGGGCAATCCCGAGAAAACCCAAGCCTGACGGCTCTACGCCGACGGCGGCCGTCGGCGTAAGCCTAAGCCGACGTCTTTCTGGCCTACGCCGACGGTGGCCGGCCGTCGGCGTTTGGCTGCTGTCCCGTAGTGTAATATTTATTCCAAAGGGGGGCAGACTCTCCCTTTAGAGGTACGCAAAAATGGATGCTAATTAGCCAAGAAAATAAAAGTCATAGATACATCCGGCTTATAAAAACAAGCAAAACCAAATATACAGAGGAACATGCATGCGAGACATTAAGGTGCATAAGAAGCAGGCAATGGGAGTCGTAAGTAAAATATTCCACACAATGAGACGAATAGGGAGATGTTTAAGGTCATCCTTCGGCAACCATGGTTGAGTGTCATCGCGCTTGGCATATTTCACCACAGCTAGTGCACTATAATCCACTTCCTTCATTTCAAAATAAGTGTTTCAACCTTTGTAAAGTTAGTACAAAGTTGAAACACTTACTTTAAGATGGAAAGATTATTAATTTCGAAGCAAGAGCCAAGAACGATGCATGGAGTTTTTCTCTACCTTATAGCAGTACTAATCACTGGATCACACAACTAAACTGTCCATGCTATCTATTCCACACAAATTAACGAGATGAGTGTCTCTCAACTATATCTTGCCTGAGTGCGGAGAGGATACGGCTGGCGTTGGGGCAACAGGTGTACTCCTTAACGGTGGCATCGTTTGGTGGTAGCGGGGCACCGCGATCGCTGCAACCGAGAGTCGTGGAGTCGCTGCCGCATATGAGCGCAATACATGCGGCTTTGTAGGCATCGCGGAGTGGCGCACATGTAGGAGGCGCTGGTGTGGTCGCCATGCACAAGGGCATGAAGAGCGGTGGCTAGCTCTTAGGTTTGTTCGTGTGTGTGACGTAGGGGGCCGAATCGTTCGGGCCTAAGGGTTTTGTGCAACGACTTTTATGGATTCCGGTACCTATGGATAGATCTATCTCACCATTCAGTTGTTGTAAGATTGTGTAATATAGTATTCATTTGTTATGTATATCCATGTATTAGAGTCTACTGCTTTGTGTATTTTTATTAGGTCAAATCAACTAGTATTTTCTAGAATCTCTTCTTTCTCTCTCGCTCTCAAAAAAATAATGATGTGGACAGGTAGCGCACGGGCGCTCATTTGTGTTATTGGGCGGATTTTTAATTTTTAGCAAGAGACCATCCAGTCAACCAATAACATCAAAATAGGAAACCACGTAGTCCCCACTCTCACCATTTTCTTGTTCGTATACGTTACAATAAAATCAATCAAGATCTTTGTCCAGCGTACCTTTATTTGTTGTTTTGTACAAAAATTGAAAATCGATAACTTTCGATTCGTTTACCGAAATTCATATCCATTTTCACCATTGAGTTTTTCCAGGCGAGTTTTTAAAAACTAGATCTCATGTTGATAGGTTTTGATGTACTTAGCAAAACTAAGCAACTATTCTATAAACCCAAGCAACTGTACTAACATAACAAAGCAACTATCCTAACAGAACCAAGCACCTGCATCATCGCACAATGCAACTAGTGTTGATCCGCGACTCATCCAAATCCTCCCCTCCCATTATTATTGTGACTGAAACTTAGTTACTAGATAGATGCGAAGAACTTTGTACTACAACTATGTCTTGCTATGGGATAGAAGGAGGGCTAAGTCCAATATATATGGATGCTAGATGTACATCCAAATAATAACTAGGACTACAATGCTTCAAAATCATAGCTTAATTCAGTCATTTATTTTGCGTGTAAGCTAAGAACATTTCAAATAGTCATGCCATCGTCTCGTCCTTCATATACAAAATATATACGGGAGAAGTTTATTTTTCACCAGACACGATATGCTTGACTCACATCAAGATGCTTAAATGGGAGAAGCAACACATACGCTTGAACTTGATTTGGATAGCCTATATTACAGCTTTGGTGTGTACATGCATATAAAGACAAGAAGCTAGTATTAAAAGCTAACCTATACGTTGAATAAACACCTGCACTAGCACTGCCGTGCACAATCGCGCTTATATCATTAAATTTTAGTTACTCGCTCCGATCCATATTAATGTACTCAACTTTGTCTAGATTCGTATGTATCTAGTTAAGTATTTAGACTAGATGCATGTGTATCTAGACAAAGTTGAGTACATTAATATGGATCGGAGGTAATACCATTTTGTAAATAACATTGACAGCAAAGTTCTGAATGACGCTGCTTGCTTTTCTGCAGACATTCTTGCTCAGAACAAAATAGCACGTATGAGCGATCTGTACTCCCGTTTGCGCTGAGTATCAGGCCAATTGGCATTGAATCTCCTCTATCTTAAACTGCAGTGTATGCAGGTTAAATAACCATTTCCTCTGCTCATACAAAGGAAGAACCATATCTGCAGTCTAAGCGGGCGTTTAAATTCTTGGTGCTTCTCATTCCCAAAGGCAAATCACTATGTCACATAACGCCCTCATCACACTCCTCCCTTCCTATTATTATCGTGACTGAAAACTAGTTAGTAGATAGATGCGAGGAACTTTGTACTACAGCTATGTCTTTCTACGGGATAGAAGAAAGCTAAGTCCAATATATATCGATGCTAGATGTACATGCAAATAATAACTGGGACTCCAATGCTTCAACTACCATAGCTTCAAATATTTATTTTTTGTGTAAGCTAAGAAAAATTTCAATAGTCATGACATTGTCCCCTTCATATACAAAATATATACCAGATACATTTCAAAAGGGGGTTTAGCACTCACACGATTACACGTTAGGTTGGCGCTCGCCATCGCTATTTAGCTAGGTGACGATGGCAGCAAAAATGAGCTGGTCAACGAGTATGCTAAGAGCTGGTTGTCTAACTGCCACATCTAATCACGGTTCATCTATGCTAATTGTTACATGTTTTTGAAGTGATGAGTTATTGATTGTGCATTGCAATGGAGGGGAGGGAATGTGAGGGTATCCATAAAACGTGTAGGCATGTATCTCACTTCAGGAATAATCCTACCATATTTCGTAGGTAATCATTAACATCGTCTTTGAAACTCGAGTAGTGCGATGATATATATATTCCAAAAAGCACAATTTAGGCAAATAAAAATAATCCATATATACTATATTCTCGGTATACATACACTGATGTAGTAATTGAATAAAACAGACACACGAGGCTGTTGTGTCAAGTCCAATGAATTATACAGATACCTTCATTGCAGGGTTATATTACAAAGTGCATAGCAACAAATTGTGACCCGAAAGCTCAATACCAATTTCATTATGAGAATTTGAGTGAATCAAAAACAATTTTTCTGGGCCACAATTAAAGTACAAAGAAGAACATTGTGCATACAAACAATAATATACCTCACGAGACCTATAACACATAATGGCAGTTCTTGTAGTGCATGGGTCGAACACAACTGATATGCATCAAATATCTGGATTGCACATCAGAAAAAAAGCTCAAGCAGATGAAAGCGATCAGGATTGTCCATTGATAGTAAGTATAGTAGCACTAATCACTGAATCACACAACTAAACAGCCGATGTTAGGTTTTGCATACAAATTACCCGATGAGTGTCTCTCAATTGCATCTTTTCTGAACCTCTTGCGATGACCGCGCCTGGGCAGAGAGAATATGGATGTGCGGGGCACCGCTTCACGCGCGGGAAGGATTTTTTGGCTCAAAGAGATTTTGGGTGGAAATGGTTGTCTCGCGAGGTATTTTCGGTGGTATGTACTCCCGCAAATCCTCCCACCCCGCGTTTTGGGTCAGATTTGCGAAAAACGAACATGCGAGTCAACACGCGGACGGATACTAGACCGCGTTGGGTGGTAATAGTGATCCAAACAGCTCCGTTCGAACGGATGCGGGAGTTTTGAGGATTGGCGTTGGAGATGCTTTTAACCCGTTAGGCTGAGGATAGAGTTTTCCTTTTCCTTAGTGAATGATAGGTGGGTACTATATGTTAAGATATATTAATATGCGGGTATGTGGGTACATAGATATGGGTATTGTCTTCCCATATCTCTATCCGGTTTACCCAATGGTTATGTTTTTTTATACACATGGATATTATTTTTAAACTTATACTCTAAGATTTCCACTGTTCGGAAGTAGTTGATATGGTTTTAGATACCCCTTACTTCAAATTTGAACTAAGATCATGCCAATTATTTTTGAGCGGAGGGAGTATGAGTTTTATCAATCGGGTTTTATTTTTATTTTTTTGAGATTCAATTGGGTTTACAGATAGTGGGTATCCATTGTCATGTTGACTCTAACCTCAAGTTACCACCATATGCCTCTTCCCGTCCCCTTGCAGCCTGCTCCTTGTCTTTCTGCACATGCTCAACGCCGTTTTCGCCGCGGCTGGCGTTCAGGCTGGTTCACCACCCTTGTTGCCGTTGCCATTTTGCGCAGGCCACGATCTGCTTGACTCACGTCTGAGATGCTTCACAGCGACGATCGCGAGTTCGTACTTAAAGCCAAATAGCTAGTTGACTTCTTTTCCAGCGGGATGCTACTTCCGGGCCCGTCGGCCCAAGATCATACACCGTACCGGGTGCTTAAATTCTTGGTGCTTCTCATTCCCAAAGAAAAATCACTATGTCACTCAAAGTCCAAACACTTCTCCCCTCCTATTATTACGTACCGTAACTAGAAACTACTCTAGTTAGTAGATGCGAGCAAGGTTTGTACTACATCTTTGTCTTTCTATGGAATAGAAGGGGCCAAGTAAAATATATATGGATGCTAGATGTACATGCAAATAATAACTAGGACTCGAATGCTTCAACAACCGTATATCCTCAGCTGTTTATTTGGCGGGTAAGCTAGTACAAGTAGTCATTGTAACTGTGGCATGTGCCCTCTCTGTAACCGTGCTCCGGAGATGGCCGCTCACATGATCTTTCAGTGCAGTCTCTCCATTCACATATATATGGCGCATGATAAAATATTGGCTGGGTCTCCATGCATTTGACTCTTCCTCTTGGAGCGCTTTCACCGATGTAACATAATGGTGGGACTACCCACATCCAATGTTCAAGTTTGATGCATCTCGGGCATGTAAAGGGATTTGAACATGGACGAGAACTTCTAAAAGATGGAATAACTTCCATTTTCCATAACCCTTAACCAAACTAGAAGAAAGGGTTATACATATGATCTTTAATACTCCCTCCATACCAGTGCATAGGACATATTAGGAGGTGCACCGTGACCTAGGTGGCAGCAGATTGGGCGTGGAGGAGCAACTCGAGCTAGGAATTTTCCAATCGCAACGATGTTTAAACGGAAGAAATCAGCAATGAATGTTGTGTCGTCTCATCTCCTCCATGCAGGCCCGCGTACTTGATGGCATGCAATATTAGCTTTAATGTCTTGCCTAATCAACGCTGCATGCATAGCTCGTTCGTTCCGCGGAAACGAGGAGAACGTGGGCAGGAACGAGGCTGGAAGGGGAACGAGCAGGAGATTTAATGATTCACGCCTAAGTGATTTGGGAATATCTTGTTTTTGTAATGTGCCTTATACACTGGTATGGAGGGAGTAGTAGGAGTAAACATATGTGCTATTCAAGGAAGCACATTAATTAATAAATCAATACATTCCCAAATTAATCAAGAGAAAATAAGAAAAATATACATCACCTATTTTAGCGGAATTTATTATAACACTGAAAATTTATATTATGAAAAACCTCCAATGTAGATGTTTTGTTTGTCGAATGATGTATGCCTCCAGTCAGACTTCCAACTAAACGAGATTGGTTGAACCAGAGGTATGCCAATGGCAACAAGAGTCACAATGTCTTTCCCATGCGCAATGTAAAACAGAAATAATTTCAATGTAAATTTGGAAATATCAAAGTGCACGTGATACTGGAAAAATAGGAAGGCATGTCAATCAATTATGTTGAATAAATATGTTAAACTTGCTTGACTTTCTGGAATTCAACATTAATTCGGAGATTCACAATTTTGATCTAGGTTATTGTCAATCAATGAACTTGTTTTATAAATATGTAAAAATAAGTAGGTTGTGTGATGGAAACCTTTAAACCAAGCATATCGTAGGTTGTATGATTTCTTTTTACGAAAAGCATTAAAGTAGTTGAGCCTTTGGAGAAAGGATCATATCACTTCACTTTCAGGAGAACCCTATAAAGGATGCTCTGTTATAGTGGGACAAAATTAGAGTTGACTATTCTGAAAATAGTTGAAGTGATAAAAAGATGCTCTAATTTGGTCTTTAAGAAAATATTGAAAATATACTATAAAGTCATTTTATCATCATTTGATCCTAAATTACATACAATTTGTCTTTAAATTTTTGTGGAAAGTAAATATTCCACACAAAAATTAAGGTTTTCTTGTATCCACACGAAAGACAGCCTTCGGAAAAGCGGGCGGAATGGTAACATAGGTTGTGTTTTTGTGTGGAAAAGAGGAGTCAATCGGCCACCTTTTCCTTCACTAATTTGTAGATAACTTCATGTAGAGCTTGCTGCAGTGCACTTTTAATGTGAAATCTTCTCCTGCTAATGTTAAAAGCTTTTTCACTAGATGGATTGTCAAATATGGGAAAGAAAATAAAATGATGCTTTGTGCTGGCATATCCACTATGCTTTGATCTGTTTGAAATTATAGAATTGAAATCATCTATGAACTCATGAGGGTGCCTGACCCTTTTATGATTCTTGAACGAACTTTTTCTTTAATTAACCCTGGATCAATATTGAAGATAAACCAGGAAAGGAAAAAGGAGCCGATATGGGGAGTAAGACTGATTGAGTGAGGATCAAGTGGAATTTTCAACGCTTCTGAAGGGTATCACACTGAAATTCTTCACATCACAGGTGCTGAAAGATGAAAGGATGTTTTCAGGGGCCTTGTCTTCGTTCATGTCCTAAAGAGTTTTGCTTCTCCCTCGTTGAGCAATCTTGCCTTTTGTCTATCTCGTGTTACTCTCTTTGGTCATGTTAATGTCCTGGTAAACTTGCCCATGTTAGAATTAAGATTTTTGTTGTAATATGGTTTAAGTCCCTAGTTCTTTCCAAGGGGTTCTATAATCATGTGTTGCATATTGAACTATCGAAGATTTTGGCAAGAGCTGGGTTACGTCCCAGATCTCTTATTGTTGGATGATGTAAATATATGCTATAATAGGCTGTTGTGGTTTCTGATGATGTAATAAATTTTAATGGAACATGTTAAAGGAAATCCGAAGAGAGGCTTCTTTTATTAAAATGGGAATCTCAATGTACATTGATTGTTCACAATGAGAACTTAGTTCATCTTGCCTCTTAATTATATTAAAGTTACATAGAGAAATTCTAAGGAAATATCACAATTTTCTACAAGAATATTCATTCACCATCTTAAGTAAAATGAGCTTTGGATAACATACTGCCATTAAATACATAAAGATCTAATTTTGTGACATAGGATTTAAGCAGAATATAATATGTATAGAACAAGTGAGGAAGTTTTTTGTCTCTAGTACCCGTTTGTCGAATATATATTCTATGAAATTTTTATATTCTTAAATGCAATATTGTTACACATTGTTTTAAACATGCTATTAATTACTTCAACAAGAACCAAGATATTTGAGCCGCTTAATTTGGCAGGGGTCGATAGTTTTGCTATGACACAAAGAAGAGGCACCCATGATCACATACAAGCACAAAACTGTAACCAATATTGAATCTAAAGCCCCCATAGCAACAGAAATAACCCACGTGAGGCATGACAGAAGCTTGGGGTGAGAAGATGAGGCAAAGAAGTAAAAGTCAAAACAATGACTGGTCCAACTTGGATAAACTTCGTAACGAGAACATCATTCAATGTGGAGGCTCAAATTCTTGATGCATCCCAATCAAAATAGGCATATGATCAACATTGCGTGCCTCACAAGTCACAACACCCTCAACAGACTCTTAGCCCCTGATTGCTTTCTCTAAAAGCTTGATAATAGATGGACTAAGTTTGTACTATAGTTTGTCTTGCTATGGTGTAGAAGCCTGAGATATTTGCTTTATATGGATGCCGGGTGTTCATCTTTGAGTTGAGCAGACCTTAAATACGTCACCAACTATTTAATAGATGGTTTATTTTGGAAGCGGCGATGCGGTGCTCCGGTGCATCTGCACTCAGGGAGAATAAAAAAAATTAATGAAATATGGAAAAAACTTCAAAAAAATAAAAAATAAATTGTGATGAAAGATGCTTACGTGCGAGATATGGTTTTCTTTTTCTGTAGTGAACATAGGTATATTCGTAGTTTGATACATAGAGATGGCTATTGTCTTTCCATATCCATACCTGGTTTACCCAATGGGTACATAGAGATGGCTATTAATCTTTACTAAACCTATACTCTAATTTTCCCTCCGTTGTAAATTATATGATTTTTATTTATATACAAGTCTAGATACACATGTAGATAAATGGAAGTCATCTAATTTAAAATGAAAGGAGTGTGATTTTTATCAGTCGGGTTCAGTTTGATTCGAGGCGGTCAAGTAGAAACTAGCATGTAGTGTGGGCAGACGACGACACCAATGGCTGACGGGCAAATGGGGGTGCACAGAGTGTTCCTGCTCTGCAACTATTTGTTGTTGGGCGTGACATAGTTGCATCTTCTTCACGGTCTCGCTCTGCCACGTCTCGTCCCCCTCCGGTCTGCTACTCGTCTTTCCATCTGCACATGTTCATCGCCGTTTTTGCCGCGACGGCCGGCGTTCATGCTCGTTCACCACCCTTGCCGCGCAGTTGCTGGATCGCAGCACAACACGCACACTGTCGGCTCTGTACTCACCGCCATCTTCCAGGGCGGCGCTGCTCGCATTCACTCGAACGGCCGACTTCCTCGCCAAACTACGGTCCTACTTCCGGGAGGAGAACGGCATGACCATCCTCAAGCTCCTCGGCGGTCTTAGCGCCGCTATATTCGTGCTGGAGTGCATCGCCAAGAGCTGGTCATCTGGCTACCACATCTGATTCCGTTTGAGCTTTCTGTCAGACCCCGAAGAGATGGGTCAACTGGGAGCAGACATGAAGCTTATGCATTTTAGTTTCTTATAATTCATTGCTGCCCCTGCTCAATTCTTGAACTGAAAAATATGTGACGGTAAACATATTGTTTTGCTTTCTGCATATTCATTTTCAGTGCAAAATGGAGGCTAGTTTTCGTTCGCAATTCGGACAAGATTGCTATGCTTCCACCGTTGACTTAGTCCGTATTGCGGTACGTTTGTCCGGCAAAAATTTCTTGTCCAGGCCACGATAAAAAATGCTACACATACGGATCTATTACAAAAATTTTACGGAAACCATCCCTAATTAACTTCAGCCCCCCTGAATTTCAGCTGGGTGGACCCGTTTGGTTCATTTAATCCAATCAAAAGAGTCCAATAGCGATCAGTCCGTAAACGTCCTGTAAAACTCTATAGGTGTAGCGTTGCTCGGCCACGATATGCTTTACTCACATTGACATAATTAGCTAGTTGACTTTATTTTTTTGCTGTCGGCCCAAGCTGCTAATTAGCTAACCCATTTTTTTCGAAAAGATAATTAGCTGAACATAGTTGATCGAATATAGCCAGAAGCAACACGCATGAACTGGATTTGGATGGCCGATTTGTCTTATTTCTTCGGAATATGTTGATTACAGCTTTGGGGTGTATATGCATATAAATATCAGAAACTATTAATAGCTAACCTACCCGGTGAATGACTTGTGAGACGGACTTAGACACATGCACTGCCATGCACAATAACATTGACACGGATATTCTGTGATAGTCTGCTTGCTTTTGTGCATGCATTCGTCGCTCACAACATAACATTACGAAGAAGCTGGCGCCTGCTCCCGTTTGCTGTGAGCATCAGGCCAGTCGACCCAGAGTCTCCTCTATCTTTTTCTTGTTGCGGGTCAGAGTCTCCTCAATGCTAGGCTGCTCATTCTAAGGAAGAACTAGATCACACACCAGAGCGGCCGCTTAAATTCTTGATGTTTCTCATTCCCAAAAGGCAAATGACTGTGTCACTCACCCGCAAACAAAAATTCACTACGCCACTCAACGTCCCCATCACACTTCTCCCCTCCTACTATTACGGTGACTACAAACTACTCTAATTGGTAGATGCGAGCAAGTTTGAACTACGTCTCTGTCTTGCTATGGAATAGAAGGGGGCCAATGCAAATATATAAGGATGCGAGATGGAAACGCAAATAATATTTAGGACTTGAATGATTCAACAACAATATTCAGCCATTTATTTGTGGGTAAGCTGGCTCCAATAGTTTTTTGAACGGTCACCCAGGGGGGGGGGGATTCCCCACTTGAATATATTGCCCCTTTCAAACGAGTTTAGGAGGACATCACCTCAAGATCGAGATAGCTTGCTACCTAAAACTAAGAAACAGAAGCCATGCTCTAGAAGCCTCTTTAACAACAATGTCTTTAAAACTAAATAACCAGAGAGAAAAATCATCTACAATGTTCCTCAGAGTAATTTTGGGAGAGTGTGGTTCATTTCTGAAGATCAGAGCATTCCTTGAGTCCCACAACTTCTACATAATGGCTAGAGCTACCGTAGACCTGATAATTGGATCCAGGTTGGCAGGAGATGTACTGTGCCAGATTGAATATCCTGAGATGAGGAGCAGCAGTGTAGCTTTAGGTGGTTTACATCTTCAAAAGTGTCATCACAGCGAGGACAAGAGCCATCATACGCCACAAGAGCAACCAAGCAGAAATTATTACCTCTAGGGGAGCCTTGGATGGCCAAACGAACCCATGATTGTAATCTATCTGTAGCTCACAGTTTATGGTTCTGTATACATTTCTTGGGAAGAAGGGGAGCCCATGAAATAATTAGCGTTTACCAGCCAAGCGATTATCCAAAAGAAGATGGATTAACCATCACTAGTAATCACAAAAGAGCAATCAATGAGCTGAGGGAGTTGTTTGTTGACTACTTTCAAAAGGAAGGAGGGTGTTGTGGGTTTGTGGGCTATATTCTGCGGGTAATTCTGGTGGAACCAGTGCACCAATAGCAAATTTGGCCTTTGAAGGAGTTTATAGGTAAATTTCATTAGAAGAGAGTCATTTTGAGTTCCTAAGTCCTTAATGCCTAAACCACCATTTTCCTTAGGTTTTCACATTTTTTTTTCTAGCAATAAGACATTTCGAACCAGTGCACATTTCTTCATTTGACCAGAAGAAAGATCTACACAGAGCATCTAGGGTTTTCAGAAGTTTTTTGGGGAGGCGGAAGACAAACATATAGTGAATGACAAGCGCATCCAGTATGGAGCATATTAGCATTAATCTAGCCCCTTAGACAGTAGCCTAGTCATCCAGCCAAATAAGAAAATTCTAAAGTTATCAACAATGGGATCAAACTCTGAAATATTGTGGAAACTCTGGGATTCACGGTCGCTCTCTCCCTATTGTGGAAACTCTGGGATTCACGTAACGCCCTGGTCTTTAGAGGCGAAAGGCACACTCCGAGTGACACTATTCTCCATGTTATTGCTGACTTCTCTGTCTGCATTCATCGTTTTAGAGATCACGACAGTAAAGAGGCCGCCATGTCTTGGCAGAACTACCTCTCATCCCGACCCTTGCTTTGATGTAACACCGCCCGTGGGCACTTTGAGTAATATATTCAGGTGGGGACTCTCTCCCCCCCCCCCCCCCCGGTGATTGTTCAAAAAAAAAACTCTGAAATATATAACTTCGTTGGTGATAGGGGCAGGCCCAGATAGGTTATAAGAAATGCTTGTTGAGAGTAGTGCATAGAAGTAGCAACAGCTGCATTCATCGCATCATTAACCTTGATGGACACTGCATAGAGCGCTCTGCTTCGTGCTCTGGCTCGTGATGAGAAGGTGGAGGATGAGTACACCAAGAGCTGGTCATCTGGCAACCACAAATTATTCCGTTTGAGCTTTCAGTCAGAGCCCGGAGAGATGGATCAACGGGAAGCAGGCATGAAGCGAAAGTACGTACTGAAAGCTAGCTAACTCTAGTTGAATTTTTTTGCAGCGGGGTGCTACTACTTCCCGTCCCGTCGGCCCAATATTATCCACCATAACGGCCGCTTAAGTTCTTGGTACTTCCCGTCACTCATCCGCAAAAATAAAACAACACTATGTCACTCAACGTCCTCTCATCACACTTCTCTCCTCCTATTATTACGTACCGTGACTAGAAACTACTCTAATTAGTAGATGCGAGCAAGTTTGTACTACATCTCTGTCTTGCTATGGAATAGAAAATGGCCAAGTCAAATATATATATGGATGCTAGATGTACACGCAAATACTCTATATGCTATTACGATATAGACTTCTATTTCCAGGATTTTTTGGACTTTTGTTTTGGGGGTTTGCTGTTTAATGGGGGATCAACACGTGTAAATCTGGGGATGTAGCAGTGTACGTTTTGTGGGTGCGTTTTGCGTTTTGACTTTGGTTGTCTGGTACGTTATGGTGTGGTTCTAGCACGTACGCATGTGCATGGTGTCTGATTTGACCACGTCTACGTTGCTTCTGGATGGAAAAATTGTTCTCTCCTCTTTGACTGGAATCCTTCTTTGACTTTGGATAAGATGCTATGATTTTTTTTGTGGTGTTAGCGTTTTTTTTGTTGGAGTTACATGTTGAGTTGTGTTTAAATGGCAAATTGGTTTGCTCCTCATTGACTGAAGATAAATTTGATTTTTTTCCTTGCCGCGCTGCTTATGCGGTGGAGGCTACGTGGGTTTGTGCATGTTATGCACCGTGTCAGCCGGTTGTTCTGCATGGATTAGCAGAATCGTGGTAACGCCACATCCTTTGGTTCTAGATTGATCTCCTATTTATTTTTCCTCCCTAGAAGGATCCCGTGGGCTCGGCTCAACCGCCATCCAGGAGTATATAAATCGGCATCACGGTGAGGGCTTCATATCTCGCCTGCTCGCTTAGATCATCGGCACCCTGCCGTCCCATGTCACCTAGCCGTATCTCGATGGCGTGACTCGCCCTGCGTTGCCCGCTCCTCCACCTCGCGCTTGCCACCGCCGGTGACCTGCCGCTCCGGTGGATGCCGCCTGGATGCATGGGCACGGCGAGCTGCGGCAGATAAGGCGAGACGAGGAAGCTGAAGTGTCCGGAAGGGCATGAGAGGAGGAAACGATGGCGCCGTCGAGCTGCTGCATGGGATGGAAGATGAGGCAGAGGTCACTGGTATCCCTCGGTCCTATCACTCTTATTTGGTTTTCCCTTATATGTGCTATATAGTTTGGTTCGTATCCGTCAGAGGCCGTGATCACCGCAGCGAGCGTGGCCTGGTCTAAAACCCCGAGCATCACACTCGCCGGCATGTTTCCCGTGTAGTTCACCGGCGGCACAGTAGGGAGATTCGATGATGTAAGCGTGCCAGGCTCGCCGACAGTGACCCGACAGAGCGGGCAGGTGGTGTGGGACGCCAAGCACTGGGCGTGGAAACCGTGACCGCACGTCCACACCAGGGCAGGAACCTGGCCTCCTCCCTGTCCTCGAGCCGGCCAGGCACACCGCGCACTCCACCTCCACTCCAACGACGTTCGCTGCAGCCGCGCGGTACACCGTGGCCGGCAACGACCGAAGCAGCTCCGGCCGGGTCGATGCCGCTGGGAGGCGGAGGCGCCGTCTGCACGCCCCGCGTCTCTGGTGGACCGATTGGCCCGTGTGTCTCGGCGCTGAAGTAGTAGCTGTGGAGGAAGATGAGCGCGAAGGCGAGCGTTAAGAACAGAAGGAAGATGGCCGGTGCGGTGAGTATGCCGCTCGCCGACATGGACGGCGAGGAGATTGCCCAGGGCGACCATGGCGAGTCCATGGCGGCTCGGTGTCGTCTCGGACCACGGTACCAGGTCTGAGGTCTTGGTTGTTAAAAATCTCGTGTGGCTTGGTCGGTGAACAATGAGCTTCATCCCATCTGGAGTGGTGGAATATATGTATGCATGTGAAACGTTGGGAGTGTCGGTCGAAGAGAAGAGAGGTCAATGACATTGATATGGATGGATGGACCAAGATGAAGCAGGGGAGAAACAAGCTCCATCGGTGTGGAGGTCGTGCTGCCAAACTGAGTGGACGAAGCCACAAAGGCGACCATTAATGCACACGAAAGGACGTAACCCTGACTCTCCAAGGCCGAACCATCGCGGAAACAAGCCTATATATATAGCCTTCTTGTTTATGATTTGATTTACTTTTTGCTGTTTGATAGTCTGCAGCTATGTTGATCTTAATATATATGTCTTTTTAGCCATGTTAAGTGAATAATTTTTTTTTAATTTTAAGTGAAGAACTGAGTTGAAGTTGCTTTCGCGCATGGATGGACACTCAGCTCCTCACGGGTACGGGGCACCAGCAGCTTCTCGCTTTTTCGTGCAATCGGTGAGTTCAGTGGATTAATTGACAAGCTTTTATGTTTGATGTTTTAGATAAACAATGATTTGATGCATTTTTTTTATAGTAAGTGTACTACTAACTAACATTTCAGAGAAGGCATCGCCAAGAGCTAGCGCCTGACCTCTACAATCACCGGCTACGTCGAGCTCATGGAGATACACAAGAAGATCCGGCTCTAGGTGCATGCTACCATGTCATCATTCTACAAGCGGTGGCCATTCGGCGACGTGTTGTGATCTGGTCGGAACCGGCAGCTAAATGCCAGCCTGGAAGATGATGCTTTGTATCTACTGCTTCCCCTCAATACATTGAATCGCCTCAAGTAATTATTAATTTTATTTTTTTTAAATATCAATCTAAGATTTATTTTTTCTTGTCATGAGATCGATGTTCTCTCTCTCTCTCTCTCTATATATATATATATATATAAGGGACAGGGTATCCATAGTGAATTTGTTCCGTGCATAAATATATAAGTAGCATGTAGTAACCTTGCCTCTCTGACATGTATATCACAAAAAAAAATCACCTTTATTTCCATGCAACCTCTAGGTGCACCAAGCTTTTTACAGAAACTTATGATGTCAAGTTGTATTTTTTTCTCTTATTATCATATCATAAATTGCTCTTAGAAGTTGAAGCACTGGAATCTATGCATGTATCAATTTATAAGGTGATTTAATCAATATGTGTGCTTTTTATATGAATATGTAATCGCATATTGAGCTATTTCTTGCATGAAAAGGCCGCCAAGAGTACCTCTGTGTAGGGAAACTATCACTAAGAACTACTCCCTCAGTTCTAAAATAACTCTTTTAATCTTAATAAATTTGATAAGTACTAAAATTAATATGAAATCGAGACAGTTCTTTCTGGGCCAAGGTTTATAATATAAGTATCCTCATAATGTCTAATAACCTTTTTGAGATATACTAATATCTATGATTTTTTCACTTTGAAGAAAATGTTGGATTGGAAACTCTAGAACAGGTTTTGCATTACCTTCCTCATATAAATTATGCAATAAAATGAATGAAAATACATACTTAATCATCTGTAATAGTAATAAAACTGAAAGAAAAAATCTGTATCTTTTCTCTTGCAAAATAATATGTGGCGTTAATGGTTTGCACCTTTATGACAATAGAAATTGGAAGACTGCCGACTGTCATTGACCGCCATGCATTCTTTATGCAGAACGCGATATTTGTGTTCTTTCAATGGCTCGATGTATAAAGACGAGCCAATAATCATTCTTTGTTGGATGATTTAGGCAGCTATAATGATTTTTATCATATCTTCTTCGATTTAGCAACCTCACACACATTTTTAGTTTTGTACCTGTTTTTCCTATCAAACTCGCTGCATTTGTACTTTTCTAATGTATCATCTCCATTTTTTAATGTAACCGTTTCTATAAATAAATGTAACAATTTATAAAATAATAACAACGATCATTTACTCACAAATAACATAACACATAAAATTATCAACAAACTACATCTATACTACCACTCTCTCGATAAATACCATACATCTACCTCTGTGAAACAAGATACAAATTTGTCTAAAAAATTTCAAGTAAACATTCAAGCAGAAAAAACAAAAAAGACAGACAAGGACTTGCATGTGATATTCAAACAAAAATAAGGACTTACATGAACTCAACAAATGACCAAAAGACTTATCCTGGAATCAAAATGTTGTTTCTTTGACCAAAATTTTAAGCACTAAAACAACATATTTAAATTGAACTCGGGACAAAACAGGCTCGAGGAGACACACCCAATACCTGTCTTTATTTCTATGAGTCTTTTAAATCCATGTAACCGTTGTTATCAATGAAAGTAATATTTTATTAAGAGGGAATGCAACTTTGATATAATTATATAAATACCTTAACATAAAGGACAAAGTACTTGCATGTAATATGAACATATATATGTACCCGCAAAAAAATGAACATATATGTAGACCTACACATCCGCGGCTAATGTGCTAAAGTTACCACATGTCAACCTTGCATATATGAACATGTCTACATGAACATATATGAGCATGTGAGATGAATATATGTTGCTCAAAATTCTTCATCTGTGCGCGTTCATATATCTGAATGTCTAAAAATGACAGCGTGCGATGTCTCAGTTTTCTAGGAAATCATTATGACCTAACATCAGCCCATGCAATTTGAAAACTCTATGGTCCATTACGTTGGAGGTTTTAAAATTTTCTAGAAGTGATAAGTTTATTTTTTTTCATTATTACAAAGTATATATGGTTTTTTCTACTATAAAAGGAAGATATAGGGTTGGAATCTCTTCATGCAATTTATTTCATATAGCTAAAGCTTGACGATGTCTATAGGTAGTGGTTGCAACTAGGGGTGGTCATTATCCAGTTAGATGTGTCTATCAATGTAAGTGGTTTGTTAAAATCTTCCACAATAAGGCACACTCAGTTTTTGCACTCTCCTCTGTTCTTCTGCTTTGTAGGTTGTTCTTGACAAGGATTTTTATTGAAATTCCATATGACTAATAGTAAAGTTTATTGAATTGAGCAAGTAAGTTTTTCATCTATTCTCTTGACATGTGATTTAGTGTTTATAAATTTATTTGACAATTAGAGAAAACCTTGGATTGACATATATTCTTTTTTCTACTACTATGAGCTTTTCTCCGTTGGCATTTGGTAAGTTTACTTTTACGCTTGCCTAGCTTTGCTCTTAACTTAAGTTTTTAATTAGCACAATGGTAGTGGTGCATTTAAAATTCAAGTGCTTGGAAGTCAAGCATATGCTAAACTTCCTATTTACTAATATGGTTGGATCATGTTCTTAATGAAACAATTTAAATTGTAAATTCTGAGAGAAGTTTAGATAAATTTGGTATTTTTTCATGTTGATATATTTGAAATTTTTACCATATCCAAATGCATGGGATTATATAGCTGGAAAGCTAAGAAAGTCTCTAGTCCCATAGAGTCTAAAACTGTATTTAACCGATGAGGTTTTTGTCGCATATGTTGTCAAGGAAAATATGTGGGCTGCATAGGAGGCCAGGTAGAAGAAGATGGAGGCCTTCTATGTTTAGTTCTGAATGTGATCAGGAGCCAGGTGCTGTTCGCTGGAGCATGATGTAGTTAAGGACCAAATGAACTACCATGTTTCCTTGGATGAATCAGTTTCAAGAACTGATGCTTGATCTTGTATATGTTTTATTTTCATTAGATTTACCTTATTTGTATTCTCCTATTGTGTTGCCTCTTTGTTCCTTTATGTAATTTAATTATATGTAACCGTTATCATTATGCAAGTAAAACATGGTTGACAAACAATATACAAGCGCGGCGATGCGCCGCACGGGTTTAATGATGGCATTATAGGTTTTGCTCACGTTGAAGGCGCTTGGGCCAATGGACAAGCTTATCCAATTGTCGCCTAGATGATGATGGACTAGACGACGACGAAGGTTAAAAAACTTGTGGCTAAGAATGTATCCGTGTTATCTTCATTTGCTAAGAACCACTGTAGTTTTGCATCTGCTTGGCCAAGAATGTATCCCTGTTATTCGAACCACTGTAGTTTGCTCCTGCTTGGCCAAGAATGTATCTGTGTTATCTTAATTTGCTTTGAACCATTATAGTTTGCCTCTGCTTATTGGCCAAGAATGTATCCATGTTTTTTTAATTTGCTTACAACCAATGTCGTTTGCTCTTTATTGTTGCACCGCGTCAAGTCAAATTTACTTATTGTTCATTTGCTTCAATCAATTAACTTTCGATTAGAAGCATATCATACTTACCCTAGGATTACCCTCCCACACCGTCCAATGTATACTAAGAGCAACACAGTTCGTGTTATTGGCATGGGGCGGCTCTACATAACACTCAGGCAGGCGGCCCAGAGTTTTATTGCTTCCTGCTACTATGCTCCTGACCAACCCTTTCAACATGTCTGTCACAAATGTAATTGTTTACGCTACCTTCCCGAAGGCTCTTCATGCGGGTATCATTGATAGCCATGTCTTCATGCTTAATGATGCTATCATGGGTTTTGCTCGCGTTGAAGGCGCTTGAGCCAATGGACAAGTGCATCCAACTATTAGTTCAATGGTAACACAATACCTTCACGGAGGCTCTTGATGCAGGCATCATTGATAGCCATGTCTTCATGCTTAATGATGTCATCATGGGTTTTGCTCGCGTTGAAGGCGCTTGAGCCAATGGACAAGTGCATCCAACTATTGGTTCAATGGTAACACAGTACCTTCACGGAGGCTCTTGATGTAGGCATCATTGACAGCCATGTCTTCATTCTTAATGATGCCATCATGGGTTTTTCTCGCGTTGAAGGCGCTTGAGCCAATGGACAAGTGCATCCAACTATTGGTTAAATGGTAACACAGTATCTTCACGGAGGCTCTTGATGCAGGCATCATTGACAGTCATGCCTTCATGCTTAATGATGCCATCATGGGTTTTGCTCGCGTAGAAGGCGCTTGAGCCAATGGACAAGTGCATCCAACTGTTGGTTCAATGGTAACGAACTAAGAGATAGCTAGATTTTAAGCAAGAAAGGATCTAACTAAGAATGTATCCGTGCTTTTCTTTAGTTGTCTAAGATTATCGTTGTTTGTTTCTTATTTATCATCGATCTACGCTAGGTGGGCTTAGTTATTGTCTTGCCTAATTCAATCAATGTACTATTTTTATTAATTAATGACTCGGATGGTTATCTTTATATGTCAGAACTTACCTTATTATCAACCTGCATTCTTTCACATTTTTATATAAACTATTTAATAATCCGCGGCGCTGCGCCGCGGGGGGCTAAGGCTAGTAATAACTAGGACTCGAATGCTTCAACGACCATATCTTCCAGTAGTCATTGTCATCGTTTACCAAAAGGGATAGTTGTGGCTTAGTCTAGGTGCACTCCACCTTTTTATCTAGATGTTCATTGTTCCATCACGATTCATGAGAGACCTTTTTTTGTTACACCCAAATAAAACAGCATATAAACTTTAAACTTTGCAAGACAACAAAACATTGTAACTACAAAGCGAGGAAAAACTTTCATGTGGTTAGTTAGTTGGCTAGCTCACATCTCAAAGCAGAGTTGAAGGGTAAGGATAAGGGCTGTGGTGTGCTTGGGTGTAGAAAAACCACACTTACAAAAATACCAAATGGAGTCCGAGCTCCATTAAAACCACACTTCCGAAAATTTCAAATACATGTTCTCAAATTTATTTTATTTGAAAAATATACATATAGACGGAGGCATAATGTATATGTGTGTAATTTTTCCTGTTAAAATATGTTGAAACAAGAGCTACAAAAAGAAATAGATATGTATAACACAGCCACCAGGCAGCCAGACGACGACCCATCTGCAGCCGCGCCATCGAGCCCGCCCCCATCAAGTTTGTCGCTGCAGTGTCGCCAGGATTGGCGCAACCCGGCGCCTCCGCTCGGCCCAGCCGCCCCCGCAGGCCACAAACGCGATGTGGGGAGAAGGGGGAGGGCTAGCGCACTAGTAGACAGACCCCCCTTTCGTCCAGCCCAAAAAAGGCATCGCTCCCGGTTCATTACAGAACCAGGACCGATTCCGGGCAACGGTCCCGGTTCGTCTGGATATGGCATTGGTCCCGGTTCAACTGGGGCAACGGTCCCGGTTTTTGCCACCAACCGGGACCAATGCCCAGAGCATTGGTCCCGGTTTGTGGCAAAAACCGGGACCGTTGGTTTTACAATGGTCCCGGTTTTTGTCAACAACCGGGACCAATGCTCTGGCGAGGCATTGGTCCCGGTTTGTCGCAAAAACCGAGACCGTTGGTTTTACATTTTTTTTATTTTTTCTGATTAAAGAATAAATCGGAAAATGGCAGAAATTAAATGAAACTTTGAAAATTCATAGAAAATTCATATTAACTCCAAATTTAACATATAATATATGAAAAATGATCAGGAGAAAATAATCTATCCAAATATCCAACTTTGAACTATGTTTGAGTTGAATTTAAAATGGGACCAGTAGCATTTGCTATTTGGATTAATTGGAATTAAATCAAATTCCTTTCAAATGCTTGTGCAACTTGAACCATAGCAACATACCACATTTCAATTGCACATCAGAGGCATATCATACACATTTCAATTGCACATCAGAGGCATATCATACACATTTCAATATGAATTACTTTGATCACACAATAGCATTTACAACTTGGCTAACTTGAATTCAAATAGGAGTTTGAATTTGCAATTCATTTGCAATATACTCCATTTAAATAACACATGATCTAATATTTTACAAAAATAAAGTGGTTCAAGTTGACATCAAATATTTGGTAGATCCTTCACAAAAAACCCCTACTTTTGTCACTCGGAAAATGGAAAATGGATTTTTCGTGCAAAGAAAATAAAAACTTCCTTTGGCAAACTTGTTGGCTAGTATAATATACACACATGTGCAAAATATGAGATCATTTGGGAAAACTAACATTTCAAACTAGCTGTAACATCGGTCATTTGGCTTGAAAGTCATGAATCTTCATACTCGATAGCTCATTTTGAAAAGACTTTTATAAGATATTTGCTTTATTCCAAGTTTGTTGTTTTGTATGGTTACTAAGACATAAATTAGGATGCAACGCGAAGGTTTTACAATTTTTTTTATTTTTTTTGAATTATTTTTGTCGATTTCAAAAAGTGGTCAAAACGGAGGGCATGACCGGTAATAGATAGGGGTGGAATCTTACAAAAGTCTTGGTGGATCCCTGATGAAATGACTACTTGTGTATCTAGAAATGATTTTTTCAAAAAATAAAGAGCAAACTATCAAGCACATGTAGTTCAAATTTGACCCCGTTCCAGTTGAATCTGCGGAAATTTGTCTTTTTCAGAAGAGGTATATAAAAACCATATTACATGGAAACTTTGGTCAATTGTAAATAACACATGGTATAATATTTTACAAAAATAAAGTGGTTCAAGTTGACATCAAATATTTGGTAGCTCCTTCACAAAAAACCCCATTTTTGTCACTCGGAAAATGGAAAATGGATTTTTCGTGCAAAGAAAATAAAAACTTCCTTTGGCAAACTTGTTGGCTAGTATAATATACACACATGTGCAAAATTTGAGATCATTTGGGAAAACTATCCTTTCAAACTAGCTGTAACATCGGTCATTTGGCTTGAAAGTCATGAATCTTCATACTCGATAGCTCATTTTAAAAAGACTTTTATAAGATATTTTCCTTATTCCAAGTTTGTTGTTTTGTATGGTTACTAAGACATAAATTAGGATGCAACGCGAAGGTTTTACATTTTTTTTATTTTTTTTGAATTATTTTTGTCGATTTCAAAAAGTGGTCAAAACGGAGGGCATGACCGGTAATAGATAGGGGTGGAATCTTACAAAAGTCTTGGTGGATCCCTGATGAAATGACTACTTGTGTATCTAGAAATGATTTTTTCAAAAAATAAAGAGCAAACTATCAAGCACATGTAGTTCAAATTTGACCCCGTTCCAGTTGAATCTGCGGAAATTTTTCTTTTTCAGAAGAGGTATATAAAAACCATATTACATTGAAACTTTGGTCAATTGTAAATAACACATGGTCTAATATTTTACAAAAATAAAGTGGTTCAAGTTGACATCAAATATTTGGTAGATCCTTCACAAAAAACCCCTACTTTTGTCACTCAGAAAATGGAAAATGGATTTTTCGTGCAAAGAAAATAAAAACTTCCTTTGGCAAACTTGTTGGCTAATATAATATACACACATGTGCAAAATATGAGATCATTTGGGAAAACTATCCTTTCAAACTAGCTGTAACATCGGTCATTTGGCTTGAAAGTCATGAATCTTCATACTCGATAGCTCATTTTAAAAAGACTTTTATAAGATATTTGCCTTATTCCAAGTTTGTTGTTTTGTATGGTTATTAAGACATAAATTAGGATGCAACGCGAAGGTTTTACATTTTTTTTATTTTTTTTGAATTATTTTTGTCGATTTCAAAAAGTGGTCAAAACGGAGGGCATGACCGGTAATAGATAGGGTGGAATCTTACAAAAGTCTTGGTGGATCCCTGATGAAATGACTACTTGTGTATCTAGAAATGATTTTTTCAAAAAATAAAGAGCAAACTATCAAGCACATGTAGTTCAAATTTGACCCCGTTCAAGTTGAATCTGCGGAAATTTGTCTTTTTCGGAAGAGGTATATAAAAACCATATTACATGGAAACTTTGGTCACTTGTAAATAACACATGGTCTAATATTTTACAAAAATAAAGTGGTTCAAGTTGACATCAAATATTTGGTAGATCCTTCACAAAAAACCCCTACTTTTGTCACTCAGAAAATGGAAAAGGGATTTTTCGTGCAAAGAAAATAAAAACTTCCTTTGGCAAACTTGTTGGCTAGTATAATATACACACATGTGCAAAATATGAGATCATTTGGGAAAACTATCCTTTCAAACTAGCTGTAACATCGGTCATTTGGCTTGAAAGTCATGAATCTTCATACTCGATAGCTCATTTGAAAAAGACTTTTATAAGATATTTGCCTTATTCCAAGTTTGTTATTTTGTATGGTTACTAAGACATAAATTAGGATGCAACGCGAAGGTTTTACATTTTTTTATTTTTTTTGAATTATTTTTGTCTATTTCAAAAAGTGGTCAAAACGGAGGGCATGACCGATCATAGATAGGGGTGGAATCTTACAAAAGTCTTGGTGGATCCCTGATGAAATGACTACTTGTGTATCTAGAAATGATTTTTTCAAAAAATAAAGAGCAAACTATCAAGCACATGTAGTTCAAATTTGACCCCGTTCCAGCTGAATCTGCGGAAATTTGTCTTTTTCAGAAGAGGTATATAAAAACCATATTACATGGAAACTTTGGTCAATTGTAAATAAAATATGGTCTAGTATTTTACAAAAATAAAGTGGTTCAAGTTTACATCAAATATTTGGTAGAATCTTCACAAAAAACCCCATTTTTGTCACTGAGAAAATGAAAGTGTTTTCAAAATTAAAAGAAATATATTTTTTCAGAAAAATAATTTAAAAACATTTAAAATATAATAGGTAACCGATCGGGAAGTTTCATTTTTTTTTAAAATTTCATCACAACATAGACATCAACAAGGTCCTAGACATCAACAAGGTTTAATATGATTGATATGATACATATATCAACAAGTGTCTGTTAAGCGAGTTGGGGTAGGTGTTGAATGGAACTGAGAAGTTAAGCGTGCTGGGGCTAGAGTAGTGTGAGGATGGGTGACCCTTAGGGAAGTTTGACCACGAAGGTCAATTTGATCTGAGATTAACCATAATAATAAATAATAAATAATAATAAAAAATAAAAAAAATAAAAAAAATAAAATAAAAAAAATAAAAAAATAAAAAATATGGAGGCCCGATCCCGGTTCTTCCTATCAACCGGGACCAATGACCCCTCCCCCCTCTTCGGTCCCGGTTCGTGGGCCAACCGGGACCAGCATTGGTCCCGGGTGTTGAACCGGGACCAAAGACCCATTTGAACCGGGACAATATGGGGGTCTCTCCACTAGTGGCGGCAGAAGGTGGCGGCGCCGCCCGCGGGAGGGGCAACGCGGGGTCTATGGTTGGCAGCACGCATGAACTGGATTCTTCTGGAGAAGATAATTAGCTTAAGATAGCTTGACCTAATCTAGCCAGAAGCAACATGCATGAACTGGATTTGGATGGCCGATTTGTCTTATTTCTTCAGAGTATGTTGATTACAGTTAGTTGATTATATTACCATGTATCTCAAAGCGGAATTCAAGGATCCAGGCCGGTATAGGGATGTGGCTCTCAATCAATAATTCCCTGGTATTTTTTGTAGGTACGTACCACCATGCTAATTCCATGATATTATCATGTAACTGAATGATACTCCCTCCGTTCTTAGATATAAGGTGTATAAGTTTTTGAAAAAAAGTCTAAAATATAGGGTGTATTGCATTGCACCATCCACCTTGACATTTTTTCTAGAGATTTGATAATGTTTTCTTATCTCTTACAAACCCCTCTATCTTCTCACGTTAATTAGGTAGATATAATCCCGTTCAAACCTGGTGTAATTTTTTCTCAACGTGTGTTCTTTAATTTCCGTGTCAAAAACTATACACCTTATATCTAGGAACGGAGGGAGTATGAAACAGCAGTCCCTAGTTTGAGATTTCCAAACAAAAGTCTACTGTGTGATGCGCCGAGACCAGCTCAATTTCTTCAGACTCTCCCATATTGATGCTCATCTCCTGGGTGATTGGTCCGTGGCAGAGAGTATTCTGCTTCTGGGATAGAACCAACTATCTTCGGCTCCATGTATGACAACAGGAGCACAACTCTCGGCTGCTCAACTGGACGAACCAAATTCCCTCCCACAACTAAACTTCCCAATGCATCACATTCCCCACAAACGATCCTGCTCCGTGAAATAACCCATGCCACTCTCCGTGCACATGCATATATATACTGTGTACCATCTCCTTCAATGGATACTTGAGTGCTAGTTTCGTTACATGCTATGTTATTTATAGACTATGTACCTTGAGTAAACTCTCAGCCGAGCTCTGACATGATAATTTGACAACCTGGATAATTAAAATAAGGGATCCTCCTCAGTACGTCCCCTTAATTTCTATCTCTACTTTTATATACGTAAAATATAAGTAAAGTTTCCTCTCTTGTGAATGAGCATTCCGCTCGATCGCTTCGTCCGGGACCCGATCCCCTCAAGGATCAACCCCGGCTCCCTTCTCCACACACTACTGAAGAATGCACCAAACCACACGGTAAAAATAAAACCTGTGCTAGTGAAGGACTCTGATGCGGGGGTCAATCACAGTAGGCAAGGCAAACCCGTCGGCAATGGGGAAAAACAGAAATGGCAGCTTATCCATATATGAATGTGTGAACTTGATTGTTTATCACATTTGTGAATTTGATGAAAACTAGTGATGGTCTAAATGGTGCATATATGAACTATTTTTTAATTGCAGTTTTTTCAGATTAGAAACCAAAGAGTCGAATATTCTGGATAATAAGCCGAGTGTAACATTCGGTTTATATATGTAAGTCGAGTATTACACTCAGTTTATATAATGCGTGGCGAGATCTGGTAGTTCAGGATCAGGCGACACTGCCCAAATTCAAATGGGGCACCGTCCGGTTTATCTCTAAGCCGGGCACCGCGGGAATGCACTCCGCTTAACACAAGGCCCAGCAGCCTCGACGACGGACGGCTTATTTTTTTTCTTCAGCGGTAAGGTGGGCTGGGCCCACAACTTACTTTTGGTCCAGGTCCTGCGTTGGTACCCGGCTTACAGGCTCGCTCGATGTATGGTGGGCCGTCTATTAGCCAAGGACGATGGGTATATCGCTTTTTTTCGTCGGGTGCCCTCTTTAATGCCTCGGTTTACTAATAAATCGAGTGCCCCTTAAAAAAATCCCAGCTTATTTATCAAGGCGGTCTATTTTAAGTCGTCGTTGTAACGCCGGGTGTAACTCTCGGCGGATACTACGCCGGGGCGCATTTTGCTTTCACCATGTGGTTTTGGTACTCGGCTAGAAGTATTTTTTCTGTAGTGTGACCAAATATTTTAGAAAAAATATAAATATACCAATTTTTTTTCATTAGATCCATCATGAAAAGAATTTATATATTTTATTTATTTTGTATTGTAGATGATGATATTTTATTCTATAATCTTAGTCGAACATATGTATACATTTGAGTTTCACGAATATTGATGCACCTAATATTCTGAGATGAAGGGAGTATATGTTCATGCTTACAAAAATGAAACCTATATATTGGGCTGCCAAATGCGGTTCTCACACTAAATGAGATAAGATAAGGTTAACTTACCCACATCATCCATTTTTGTGGGTCTTGATTTAATTAATAACGGAGGTTCATATAAAAAAATATCTGGGCGTTGTCTCCTTCTGATTGTGCTGCACTCTTTTAAGTTATTATTGGCTTCAGAGAAATACATGTGCAAATACTCAGGATATGCACATGTGATTTTGTTGAAATTTTATGAATGTAAGGCTATTACTTTGAGAGCTGGCACTTGCACTTAGTATTTGCACCAGCGTAATATCCGGTTGCTGGAGAAACCCCACATATAACATTTTTTTCATAGAAAATGTTCCTTTACTCTCCTGTCCTCTAAATGCATCAAAATGATGTTCCCCATAAGCATATATATATATATATATATATATATATATATATATATATATATATAGCACATCTAGTAGAACCAATACTTGGACGACAATGGTAGAAGGTGCTAGTTAGTATTTTGTGCATCATGCATGTGAACTGAGCGAGTGGAATAGACTATTCCACAGCTAGATCTTTTCAAGACATGAGACATCTTGTAGATGCAAAGATTAGGAATAATTGGTATCGTCGTGATATTAATATATTTCTCTTTTTCTTAAAGATCTTCGAAGGACATGAGACGTATTGGGAATTTTAGTTAATGTATCCTACGGCCACATTGTAGAACATCAAATACATCAAGCCCGACTTAGCTTATTTCATTCACGAAGCAATGCCAGTGCACGACTTGCATAAGTTTACTAAGGGCCGGCCGAACCTCGGCATAAAGGGCGACAGCGTTGTCCCAATTTTTTGTACGCATAATATTAGGTATTAAACCATCCATTTCTGTATAGTGGCTAGTACTGATCAGTCCACCTCCCGTACATCTGGGAGGCTCACTACGAGAGAGGCGGTTGACGCCTACGGCCGAAATCTACGCTGATGGCCAAATGTCGAGGCCGTCGGCGTAGACTGGCAGACTCGTCAGCCCCGTAATGGGCCGTCGGCGTCCCAAAGCCGTCGGCTTAGGCCTATTTAGGCCGAGGACCGCCGTCGGCGTATAAATGTCGTCGGCGTAGGCCCAATTTACGCCGAGGGCTGCCGTTGGCATATCCCAAGCCGTCGGCGTAACTTCTGCCAGGTGGGCCCCGTTGACGGCGGGCGGCAACCCCGTTAGCCAGTAGAGGCTACGCCGACGGCCCCGACATTTGGCCGTCGGCGTAGTACCTACTTTCATTTTTATTTTTTATTTTCTTTTTTTTGTTTAATAGTTTAATCTTATATTACTAATACATAAAATAATATTGGAAATGAGATTATAATATATATATCATCTCAAATCAACCCTCGATATACGCCTCTTTATTCTTTTTGTGTCTTCTAGTTAATACATAAGATAATATATTAATAAATTATAATACTAAATTAAAATATATTATTCTACTAGTACTATATTAATATGTGTATGCTCCACAGTTTTACCTCGTGAGGAGAAAGCTATAAGGGTAAACCGCCGCCCCCTCCCCGGCCTCGCCCCTCGCGCCCAGACTAGGCCGGGTTTCGGTGAAGAAAGATCGCCAGAGCGCCGTAGTACCGCATGAACTTGAATGTGATTGTAGGGTATGTGTCCAAGTGTGGTGTAAGATCCATGCATAAATGCAATGTATAGCTCCTTGGTCTGACCATCTCCACATTCATGCGATAACACTATATATGCAAAGTCATGGACATGCATGTAGGTGTGGAATACACCCGTTTGCGGGTATACCGGGGGCTACGATGTGTTACAAGGTCCTAACCTTGTTTTCCATGTAGTTATGTCCTAAAAAACCTAAACAAACAAAAAAAATACATTGTTGGAACATCGTGCGAAGAAAGGTATAGGGGTAGACCTCCACACCCCCCTCTGGAACAGGATGTAACACGTGAATTACCGCTGAAGCGTCGGAATCCTAGAAAAACTTGCATATGGACCTAGGGTATGTGTAAAAGTGTGGTGGAAGGCCCATAGTGTGATTTAATGTTTGTAGATGGCATATGTAGGTCATGTGTATGACGTTGTTCACGGACTTGGGCTAACACTTAGTAAAATCGTCGATCCGTATGTGGAAACACCCGGTACGTGTCTACCGGTGTGAATAATGTGGTGAAATGTGTTCAACCTTGGTTTTTCATGTACATATGTGCTAAACAAACATACATAGATAAAAAAAGTCCATTGTTCCATCCTCGTACGGAGAAAGCTATAAGGGTAGATCTGCGGGCCCCTCCGATCTAGGGTTTCGGGGGTGAATGACCGTCGGAGGGCCGGAATCATTGGAAAACCTGCATGTTGAGCTAGGTTATGTTTATAAGTGTGATTTAATGTTTGTAGATGGCACATTTAGGTCATTTGTCTGACGTTGTTCACGGACATGGGCTAACACTTAGTAAAATCGTCGATCCGTATGTGGAAACTCCCGGTACGGGTCTACCGGTGTGAATAATGTGGTGAAATGTGTTCAACCTTGGTTTTCCATGTACATATGTGCTAAACAAACATAGATAGATAAAAAAGTCCATTGGTCCATCCTCGTACGGAGAAAGCTATAAGGGTAGATCTGCGGGCCCCCGCGATCTAGGGTTTCGGAGGTGAATGACCATCGGCGGGCCGAAATAATTGGAAAACCTGCATGCGGAGCTAGGTTATGTTTATAAGTGTGATTTAATGTTTGTAGATGGCATATGTAGGTCATGTGTCTGACGTTGTTCACGGACATGGGCTAACAGTTAGTAAAATCGTCGACCCGTATGTGGAAACTCCCGGTACGGGTCTGCCGGTGTGAATAATGTGGTGAAATGTGTTCAACCTTGGTTTGCCATGTACATATGTGATAAACAAACATAGAAAGATAAAAAAGTCCATTGGTCCATCCTCGTACGGAGAAAGCTATAAGGGTAGATCTGCGGGCCCCTCCGATCTAGGGTTTCGGGGGTGAATGACCGTCGGAGCGCCGAAATCATTGGAAAACCTGCATGTGGAGCTAGGTTATGTTTATAAGTGTGATTTAATGTTTGTAGATGGCATATGTAGGTCATGTGTCTGACGTTGTTCACGGACATGGGCTAACACTTAGTAAAATCGTCGATCCGTATGTGGAAACTCCCGGTACGGGTCTATCGGTGTGAATAATGTTGTGAAATGTGTTCAACCTTGGTTTTCCATGTACTTATGTGCTAAACAAACATAGATAGATAAAAAAATTCCAATGGTCCATCCTCGTACGGAGAAAGCTATAAGGGTAGATCTGCGGGCCCCCCCGATCTAGGGTTTCGGGGGTGAATGACCGTCGGAGGGCCGGAATCATTGGAAAACCTGCATGTGGAGCTAGGTTATGTTTATAAGTGTGATTTAATGTTTGTATATGGCATATGCAGGTCATGTGTCTGACGTTGTTCACGGACATGGGCTAACACTTAGTAAAATCGTCGATCCGTATGTGGAAACTCCCGGTACGGGTCTACCGGTGTGAATAATGTGGTGAAATGTGTTCAACCTTGGTTTTCCATGTACATATGTGCTAAAAAAACATAGATAGATAAAAAAGTCCATTGGTCCATCCTCGTACGAAGAAAGCTATAAGGGTAGATCTGCGGGCCCCCCTGATCTAGGGTTTCGGAGGTGAATGACCGTCGGAGGGCCGGAATCATTGGAAAACCTGCATGTGGAGCTAGGTTATGTTTATAAGTGTGATTTAATGTTTTTAGATGGCATATGTAGGTCATGTGTCTGACGTTCTTCACGGACATGGGTTAACACTTAGTAAAATCGTCGACCTGTATGTGGAAACTCCCGGTACGGGTCTACTGGTGTGAATAATGTGGTGAAATTTGTTCAACCTTGGTTTTCCATGTACATATGTGCTAAACAAACATAGATAGATAAAAAAAATCCATTGGTCCATCCTCGTACGGTGAAAGCTATAAGGGTAGATCTGCGGGCCCCCCCGATCTAGGGTTTCGGAGGTGAATGACCGTCGGAGGGCCGGAATCATTGGAAAACCTGCATGTGGAGCTACGTTATGTTTATAAGTGTGATTTAATGTTTGTAGATGGCATATGTAGGTCATGTGTCTGACGTTGTTCACGGACATGGGCTAACACTTAGTAAAATCGTCGATCCGTATGTGGAAACTCCCGGTACGGGTCTACCGGTGTGAATAATGTGATGAAATGTGTTCAACCTTGGTTTTCCATGTACATATGTGCTAAACAAACACAGATAGATAAAAAAAGTCCATTGGTCCACCCTCGTACGGAGAAAGCTATAGGGGTAGATCTGCGCCCCCCCCCCCCCGATCTAGGGTTTCGGAGGTGAATGACCGCCGGAGCGTCGGAATCACTGCAGGGGGTAGATCCATGTGTCCAACCTTGGTTCCCCATTTCCATATGTGCTAAAGAAACATAGATAGAGAAAAATGTCCATTGGTCAACCCTCGTACGGAGAAATTTATAGGGGTAGATTTGCGGGTCCCCCCAATCTAGGGTTTCGGAGGCGAACGATGTAAAAAGAATTTACATGCTTGAGAAACTATTAAAATTGTGTACAAAAGTATAAAAGTAATAAATAATTTATATGTTTGAAAAAATAATAGAATACAGAAACAAAAAATGAACAAAAAATGAAAATGGACCTAAGCCGACGGCCAGGCCGTCGGCGTATATATAGTAAAAAATAATAAAAATACTTAAGCCGACGGCCTGGCCGTCGGCCAAGGTCCACGCCCCCATATTCCGACCGAGACCCCCCTGGGTCAACGGTTACCCAGTCGTCCCAATCCCTCCCCCCCCGTGCCCAACCCCCTCCCCCGCCGCCGCAAGCCCCCGCTTCAGATCCCGCCGCCACCGGCCGGCCTTCCCTCCGACCACCGCTCCCGCCCGCGAGCCCCCTCGCGCCTCCCGACCCGCCGTCGGTCGCGCTGCCCTCGCGCGCACCTCACGCGGCCGGACGCCCTCCGGTGAGCTCCCTCCCGCCGGCCGCCCTCCCACGAGCTTCCTCTCGCCGGCCCGCCCCTCCCGCAAGCTCCCTCCCGCCGGCCTGCCACTCCCGCGAGCTCCGGCCGCCCCTCCCGTGAGCTTTTTGTTTGAAGATTTTTTTGCTATATGTTTCCAAATTTCTAGTTAGCCTAATGTGTGTGCAAATTTTTAGTTAGCCTAATGTGTGTGCAAATTGCTAGTTAGCCTAAAATTTTTTATATGTGTGTGCAAATTGCTAGTTAGGCAGATTTTTTTTGCTTTATGTCTGTGCAAATTTCTAGTTAGCCTAATTAATTTTGTTATATGTATGTGCAAATTGCTATATGCAGTGGTGAAATTAGCATGCTAATAAAGGGTAGGCTCAAAACATCAAATTTTAAAGCCTAATTAACAAATGCATTGCCATTTTTGCATGCAATGCAAATTGCTATATGTCCTAATATATTGAGGACCAAATTGCAAATTGTTGAGAATCTGAGACTAAATTTTTGTTTATACGCTAATTACAGACTATCTCGGAGCCGTCGTCGTCTCGGAGCCCCCTCCGTCGCCTCGCACCCCACATCGTCGATCACGCTTCAAGGGTGAGAATTCGTTCACCCCTCTCGTGTACCTAGGTTTATTTTCGTGTCTAGATCACCAAGTAAAGTCGCGTCACCTAGGCGTCATGCCGACTGTAAGCGTCACTCGGATAAATATGCATTAGTGGTCTCGCATATTTTGAACCGTAACGCTTACGGCTTTTATCGGGCACTCGGCGGATTCGTAGTTGGGTATGGTTCTCGCTGACTCTTCCTCGATCCGAGACAGGATTTCGGCGGCGCCTCCTCGTTGTTCTCCCGATGCACATTCTCTCGGCTTTTAGTCGAGACGTGTATCGGGAGAGCAGCAGGGAGGTGCTGCCGAAATTCTGCTCGGATTGAGGTAGAGCCAGGGAGAACTTACCCAATCTACGGATCCGGCGGCTGGTTAGGACCCACTTTCCTATTAGACATGTAGGTTGATGCATGCGTAAAAAATGAAGCATTTTAATCTCCCGTTTGATATTAAATTCTATGTTTGTCGTTTGGCTCTCAATAAAGCAGAAGAGGATGTCTGATAATGGGTGGATGTATAGTGGACGTACTAGTGTTATTGACAGAACAGATGAGTGGGCATGGAAGACCGCTATGGTAGTGCAGGATATATCCCGTGGTCCAAAGACACTTGATCCCCGTTGCCCTTGCGTCCGTTGCAGAAATCGTCATCGCGCTAGAAAGGAGGTTATGAAACAAGACCTTTGGGCTTATGGGTATATGCCGGGCTTCGTCACGACGGTCGACTTTACTCAGAACGAACGTGATAGAGGTGACGTGATGCGGCAACGGATCGATGGCATAGAGTACGATGGCATGCGAAACTTGCTGGAGGATTTCGGTGATGCCATGCCGGAGTCTCCACCTTCGGCTGAACCAAAGGGACCGCCGGAACCGGTGCAACCGCCTGAACCACAGGATCCCGAGCCATCCGCTAAGGCGTTCTATGATATGATGGAATCGGCTAAGAGGCCTCTGTACCCGGGTGCAAATGTTTCTCAGCTCGATACCATCTCGCAAGCACTAGCCTCAAAGCTCCAGTTCAACATGACCCGTTCATACTTTGAAGCCACTCTAGTAAGACATGCTAACACGTTGCCCGATGGTCACTGTCTGCCTAAAACCTTGTACGAATGCAAGAAACTCACGCGAGCGCTCAGCATGGACTACATCAAGATAGATTGTTGTCCAAAAGGTTGCCTTCTGTTTTGGAAACAGTTTGCGGATGACAAGTACTGTAGCTTGTGTGGGGCCTCTAGGTATCTTGAGTCCAAGGGAGCCGATGGTGAGCCCAAGGTGCAGACAAAGGTCCCTGTTTCGATTCTTCGTTATCTCCCATTCATAAAAAGAATCCAGCGGCTTTACATGACCTTGGAGTCTGCCAAACAGATGACGTGGCACAAGGACGGGAAGAGATACCCTGACGAGCACGGACGGAAAACAATGGGACATCCATATTATAGAAGGGCATGGAAGAAGTTCGATGAAGACCACCCCGATCTGGCGGCAGAGGCCCGGCACTGCAGAATTGCCATATCTATGGATGGATTCAATCCATATGGCATGTCGAGTTCCTCGTAGAGCTGTTGGCCGGTGTTTGTTATTCCGCTCAATCTCCCTCCCCCAGCCCTAATGCAAAGGAATAACATATTCTTGATGCTGATCATTCCAGGGCCTGACTACCCGGGGAAGAATTTGAGTGTGTACATGCAGCCGCTTGTGGATGATCTGAACCACTCTTGGCACCACCCAACGTTGACATACGACCGTGCATCGAAGACAAACTTCTTCATGAAAGTTTGGTACCAATATTCCATGCACTACATGCCTGCGTATGCCTTATTCTGCGGCCACTGTACAGCTGGTAAGTGGCCATGCCTAGTGTGCAGGAAACTACTTGAGTTCCTTTGGCTAAAAGCAGGTAAAAAATATTCCGCCTTTCACACGCATCGGTCGTTTCTCAAAAGAGATCATCCGTTCAGACAGGACAGAAGGAACTTCAAGAAGGGCAAAGTTTTGCTTGAAGAAAGACAGATACCAACGTTCAATGGTGCAGCTGTTAAGGCCGAGCTAGCCGCTCTTGTGCGTACTGAATCCGGTGTCCCAGTATTTTACGGATATGGTAAGGAGCACAACTGGACTCACGAGGCAGGCATAACGAAGCTCGACTATTATCACCAATTAGCACTTCCCCATAACATCGATGTGATGCACACCGAAAAGAATGTCGCAGAGTCCCTCTTTAACACAATCCTGAACATTTGTGAGAAGACAAAGGATAATGTCAAGGCTAGAGCCGATGTTAAGGAGCTGTGTGATAGGCCGAGACAATACATGCAGCCTCCTGAAGGCAAACGAAAAGGGTGGTTGAAGCCGCATTCGCAGTTTGTGCTTGATAAGGACCAAAAGAAGGAGTCATTCACGTGGCTGAAATACGTCGTGATGTTTCCTGATGGTTATTGTTCGAATATAAGCAAGGGAGTCAATATTGAGAAGGGAAAAGTCACTGGGATGAAAAGTCACGACTATCATATATGGATTGAGCGATTGATGCCGGTGATGCTTCGAGGTTATCTCCCTAAGCGTATCTGGCGAGTGCTAGCGGAGTTGAGACATTTCTTCCGCACGGTCTGTGCTAAGCAGATATGTCCCGTGATGATTGAGAAGCTGCATGATCTAGTGCCGGAGTTGCTATGCAAGTTAGAGAAGGTATTTCCGCCAGGCTTCTTTACTCCAATGCTACATCTCATTGTGCATATCGCAAACGAGGCACTCTTGGGTGGACCGGTGCGGTTTCGTTGGCAGTTTTGTATTGAGAGAGAGTTCAAGTATATTCGTCTCAAATGTGGAAACAAAAATAAGATTGAAGCATGCATAGCTGAGGAAACTATCCTCCAGGAGATAGCAAACGCCACGACAGCATACTATGCGGATGAAGTTCCCACAATGCATAACCAGGTACCTCGGTACAATGTCGACGAGCCCAAGCGTGACCCCAAGCTCCTCCTCTTCAAGTTTCCCGGTGGCAAGGCCGATGGCGCAAAACCTCATACCTTGTCCAACCAAGATAAGGAGTGCATAATGCTTTATGTGCGTATGAACATGGGGGAAGTGGTGGAGGACCAGAAGAAAGAGAGCGGGGAGGAGGAGGAGGAGGTGGTTCCCAGTTTCCTTAGGTAAAATGGCGACTTAATTACTTTGCAACTAGTAACTCGGTTTTGTTCTAATATGTGTTTTCTCCTTTTAGGCAATTCGTGGATGAGGTGTGGCCGGGACCAACGGATCCCGATGCTGCGCAGTTGGATGCTCTTATGAAAGGGGGTGCCCCGGGAAGAAGTTTCACGTCATGGTTCAGGGAAAAGGTAATCCGTAACCTACCCCTCTTAATTACCTGGCAACTTGGCCCTCTTATTACACGTAACTAATGCACGATTCGTACTAAACTTTGATGGGTTCGTTGCATAGAAAACAAAAAATTTCCTACGGTTGTAACAGCCAAGATCACATCTAGAAGATCACTTGTAACGGTTTGAGAAGGACTCACCCTCGAAGACCAAAAGCTTTAACGAGAACTATTCTCGTGGGTGATGTAGTCGAACACTCGCCGACCTCAAGGTCGTGATGAAGACTTGACGCCACGAACGGGTAGCGTCTCCGTAGTCGGTCACACGTACAGATCAGTGACGACCTCCGCCCCTTGCTCCAGTTGGGCAGCGGAAGTAGTGGATTTCTCGGGAACTCTAGCAGCACTACGACATAGTGGTGGTGGTGGTAGAGAATATCTTGAGCAGGGCTTCGCCTAAGCACCGTACTCGTGAAACTGGATCAGCTAGCAAGGGGAGGAAGATGCCAACCAAAGGGCATATGAGAGATGGAGGAATGAGTGTGTAGAGGGGTCTCCACCCATCTATATATAGGAGGGGGAGGCAGCCCCCAAGGGGTAGCACGCCCCAAGAGGTGCCCCCACCTCTCCCCTCATCATGTGGGTGGACTCTCCACTCACAAAAACAAAGGGTCACACATTATTCCCATAACTTCCATAATTCTCCACTCAAAATTCCAAGAGTTTATCACATTAAAACACTTTTAATTATCTTGTTTAATGTCACTCAAATTAATGAACACTTCATTCAATGAGTACTTCATTGATGAACACTTCATTCAATGAACACATTAACAATTATCCCCTTGCACTATTTTGATATACCGAAACTATTCCAGCAGTTTTATCAAAACAGTCCATGTGTTGTCCAGTATATTCTCTGGCGTTCCGTATCCACTCAAACGCGTCAACGAATCCTTAAGTGTGTCACCCTACGGTTCGTGAATAAAATGGACATGACAGAGACTCTTCTCTGATCAATAATCATCAGCGGGATCTGGAGATCCATGATGACTCCCACTTACTCAACGATGAACTAGTGATCGTGTGAACCAAAACTCCGTAACCAATTCCTTTTGTCTCGCGATATTTTACTTGTCCGAGATCCGATCATTTGGTATCATCCATACCTAGTTCGATCTCGTTACCGAAAAGTACTCTTTACTCGTTCCGTGATATAACATCCTCGTGAGCCAGTCACGTGCTTGCAAGCGATGTCAATGTGATATCACCGAGAGGGCCCAGAGTATATCTCTGCGTCATCTGGATGGACAAATCCCACTCTTGATCCACGAGCCTCAACTAACACTTTCCAAGTACCCAACGACACCTTTATAATCACCCTGTTACGGTGTGACGTTTGATGGAATCAAAGTACTCTTCCGGTGTCAGTGATTGACGTGATCTCATGGTCTAAGGATTAGGGTTACTTCGTGAAAGTTTGATACAGCAATAGAAACTTTGATGACATGATCGTATTGCTATAACTACTGTGGGTGTATGTTCATCACATCATTCTCCAATGATATGACCTTGTTATTAACGACATCCAATGTCAATGATCAGGAAACCTTGATCATCCGTTAATCAACAAGCTAGTATAAAGAGAGACATTACTAGGAACCTTTTCTTTGTTTATTAAACACACATGTATTAACGTTTCCGGTTAACACAATTATAGCATGAAAATAAACATTTATCATAAACATGGAATAAGATAATAACCACTTTATTATTGCCTCTCGGGCATATTCCCTTCAAACTTGTAGGGAGCTGATCCCATAGTGATGATGTCGGATGAGTTGAGATGTGTCTCTCAGGGTTTTAACAGTAAAGTCAACATGTATGAGAAGTATGATGTGAATGGGTATCGCTTTCATACAGAGGGCCACCAAAATAGTCGCCCGGGTGCAAAAACTATAAATACCGGGGTCTTCACCAAGGGACAAGATGACTTTGATTACTACGGAAGGTTGTAGAACGTATACGAGCTAACGTTCAACAATGGGCGCGTAGAACTCAAGCTCGTTGTGTTCAGATGCCACTGGTTCGATCCACACCATGGACACAAAAATACCCCTTCCATTGGGTTAGTTGAAGTTAGGCCTTCAACCACCTATAGCGGATCCGATGTTTTTGTTGTGGCTCACCAAACGAAGGAAGTTTATTACTTGCCCTACCCATGCCAGAAAGAATACCTCCAGGGCTGGGAAGTCGTGTACCAGGTATCACCACATAGTAAACTACCCATGCCCTCCGAGGACGATTACAACAACATTAACCCTCAAACATACGAGGGAATTTTCTATCAAGAGCAAGAGAACTTTGGGGACTTTGGCTTAGAAGGTCTTGAGGACCTCGAGAACGATGCACACACCCGTGGTGAGATAGTCACGGATATAAGTGACATAGAGATGCTCAACAAGGCACATGCCAATGATGAGCCTCAGAGTGATGATGATGATGAGCCTCCACCGTCCGAGGATCCCGACGCTTTATACGCACGTGATAGTGATAGTGATGATGGAGATGAGAATGAGCCTCAGAGTGATGATGATGATTATTAGTATTTATGTATCTCGATACTATATGTATGTTATTTTGGATGATGATGATGATTGTGTGCGGATGTGCTACGATGAATTGATGATGATGTTATTTTGTATCTTATCGATGTGCACGTGCTATTTAAAATGCTCTATGTTCCATGACAATGATGAGTCTCCACCGTGCGAGGATCCCGAGGCTGAGAGTGATGACGAGTATTAGTATTTATTTTCATCTTAATTGCATTGCGTCTTTATGCTTAATTGTTTTATTTTTCTCAATGCAGGTGATTGGCCCATATGAGCAGTGGCAAGGAATCACCGCAGTCCTTGCTTCAGGGGATAAAGAAGACGAAGAGTGGAAGAGCAACCACCTCAAGGTACGGCGCCGAGGAGGTAGGAGGAGGAGGAGGAGGAGGGGATGCAGGACGAGGAGGAGGAAGAGGGGGACGTCGCCTGAGGTCAGACCGAGGAGGTACATTGCATCTTCATTATGCTTGGTATTTATTTTTCAACATGCTTCTTAATTGTTTACCTTTTCCGATTGCAGGAGGCCGAGGACAAGGGCGAGGTACCGTCCTTCTAAGTGACATACCCTCCGCTTCCGTCGACGTGGCTTCACAGACCGCGTTCTCGGAGTCTCCAGACGAGGAGATTGACTCTCGAGACTTGGAAGCGGAGTCTCAAGACGAGGAGATGGTGACTGCGTCGGGGCCATCGAGTGCGTCGACGAAGAAGGCAAAGGTTCGTGGGGAAACAGAAGTCCCTAAGGAGGAGCCTGCCCCGGAGGCTCGGACCCTCATTGAACCTACTAGAACTGAGTAAGTGGCTATAGTTTCATTTCGTTGATACCAACTTGGCATGTACTAATGTTTGATTCTTGTGCAGCAATTGGCTTCATCCTGCGGGGACCCGAGTCCCTGGCTGCATGCTTGGAGCTATCATTAGGAAGTTTTGGCCGGGCTTCTACACCACAGAAAAAGGCGAGAGGAAGCTAGCCACGACTTGGAGAGACTACGAGCTCGCAGATTGTCCCCCCTACGGGAAAGCTTCTGACGCCGTGATAAATAAGTTTTGGGTAAGGCAAAATCATGACTCTTCACACTTTTTTGTTTATAGTTGATGACCCCGCCATGCTAACTCATGAATCCCACACTTTTTTTATGCATGATTTCAGAAATTCTATAGGGTGGCTCCGGAGCACCAGGAGACGGCGAACAAGACACTGCAGGCTCATTGTAAGAGGTTGACTAATCAGCAGTTCTATAACCAGGGTCATACCGCCAGGAGTCAATACAACATGGCGAAATCGGGCAAGCCGTTGCCGAAGCACGAGAATGTCAAGTCACGCTCAACGATGAGCGCGGAACAGTACGACGAGGTAAGTAAATTGTCGATGAGATTCTATGTTAATGCTAAGTTGCAATTGCATCATCTGTTCTTCACATGCGTATTGATTTTTCAGGTTAGGCCCGATTGGGCCTATGGAAATGAGGAGGCATGGAGGGCGTTGACTGCGAGGTGGCGCGGGGAAGACGAGGAGTGGTACGCCTTGAGCGAGCGTAACAAGGCGAACCGCGGCAGCGGGGGGACACATCGGGCTGGAAACCTAGGCAGTGAGCGCTACAAGGCCAAGCTGGTATACACATACATGGAACAACCTGCATTTATTTCCCCTCATGCATGTTCCTACTTGGTACTCATAAAATCTCTTTGGCGATGCAGGAGGATAAACTAGGGAGGCCTGTCAACTCATATGAGTCATGGGACTCGATGAGGATGATGGCGCCCGATCTCTCCCAGCCTCAGCCTCAGCTTCCCGAGTACTTCGGCACTGCCCAGGAGGACGGTGCTAAGTACCTCGAGGCGATGATCGCTTTTAATCCAGAGTTGGACGACCCTAGAAGTGCGGAACCAGACCCCAGAGCGTTGGTCGTGTCTGAGGGAGGCCTTCAGCACGACCGTCTAAAGGTCATGGATAAGATGACCCCGCGCAGTCCCAATTTGAGCCTCACGCGGATCAAGGCTACCCTCGGTCCCTACGACCCCGCACCGCCTCCTCGACGACGGCCTTACCAGACTGGCTACGATGTAAGTTTCTCTCATTTCCATCCTTTCTGTGACAATACTACTTCCTCAGTGGCTTAGTTGATGAGATGGTTCAATTTTTGTAATTGTAGGCTGCTTTCGAGGTGGCCTACAAGGCCCACAACGACGCCTATTTGGTGGACCTTGCGCAGTGCAGACAGAGAGCACAAATACACGAGGAGTGGAAAGAGGCAAAAGAAAATGTAAGTTCCAACCTTTCTTTTTTTCAAAAGATGACAAGTCTCAATTTTCATACTTTTGTGCAATGCCTGACATGTTAACTATCTTGCAGGCTCTAGAGAGTGCTCGGCTTACGGGAGTGCTCGTCGATGTACCGCCACGACCTCCTCGAGTCAGGCTTAAGCCGGAGTTTGTATCGAAGGAAGAGTTCGCCCAGAACTACTACTACACCGGCTTAACCCCGGTAATTTACTTGCCCAATCAGTTGCTACCACTTTCACGTGCCTTGGCGGTTGCTAACTATTGCTCAAACGTGTAGGGAACGGGAGCCTCCGGGACTGGACCCTTTGGTCGTGCTGTTGCCTCGCCGTCGGCGTCCCGCGCGGTCACACCAGTGCACCCTGGCCCCGGTGGTAGTAGTGTCTCGTGCGAGAGCACACTGGTTCATGGTGGCGCGGGATCACCTACTTCCGTTGCTGGTTCGACAGCCCCTCCGCACCGTCAGTCGCCTATCTTCACGCGCGGAGACCTCGGCTTCTCCGGCTCGACTCCCCTCTCCGGACGCGATGAGTTGATGATGATGCTACCTCGGCCGGGTTATGTACCGATACGATGTTTCTTCTCTTTGCATGTTATGTATGGATACGTATGCTATGTATGGATACAATGTTTCTTCTTCTTATGCTATGTATGGATACGATGTATAAATGCTTGTGTCGATGGGCATGTGCTTATATCAGTGCTTGTCTTGTGTTGATGTGCTTATATCAATTGTTGTGTCGATGTGCATGTGCTTATATGCACATGATATAATATATAATGCAATATATATCTATTATTGAATTTGATATATGCAGGGAAACAGGGAAAACAAACAAAAAAGGGGCCCTGCCACTACCTACGCCGACGGCCAGACCGTCGGCGTAGGCCATATCCTGTGCCATTTGGCACAGCCTACGCCGACGGCCAGGCCGTCGGCGTAGGTAGTGGCAGGGTCCAGACGAGACTAGCGCGCGACGCGTGGCCTGACTGGAAGGGGACCTACCCCGACGGCCAGGCCGTCGGCGTAGCCCCAAAGCCCCGCCGCCCCATAGCCTGCCGCGTGGCACCCTAGGCCGACGGCCCGGCCGTCGGCGTAGAGGGCAACCAACCCTAACGGCCGTTAAGCCCAGGGTGGGGCCCACTGGCGCTACGACGACGGCCGCGTAAACGCCGTCGGGCAGCCTATACGCCGACGGCCGCCCCTACGCCGACGGCTTTTAGGGCAAGCCCGAAAAAACCCAAGCCCGACGGCTCTACGCCGACAGGCCTAAGCCGACGGCTTTCTGGCCTACGCCGACGGTGGCCGTCCTATGACGTTTGGGTGCTGTCCCGTAGTGGCTGACTCCATCAATTAGTATCGATACACTGGTGGGGCCTTCCCCTTCTAGGAATCTAGACTACCGTATGTCTATTTTTCCTTTTCGGTCTAGCTACTCCGTCGACGAGCATCGTGGCGTCTCTAAGATAATTTCGAGGGTTGTTTTGATATGCAATATAGAGACATTATCATTTTTATCCTTTTGAGATCCGGAAGGCTAGCTGGTGTGCGACCGCTGTCTTCTGTGGTTGTCGAGAATGGAACTAGAGTGATTTTGCAGGATTTATTTTATCTTGGTTTTCGAATCCGCATATAGCTACGCAAATCCTGGAAACGGACTAAGATTTTGGATATGGGTACATGTAAATATATTAATGGAATTTCTACTTTTCATTTTGATGAGAATTAACAAAGAATTTGATTTTACGCCATGACTGTGCATATTTTTTTCTTTCCTAAATAAAGAGATATGTGTATATTACCCATCTTGACTTGGCGCTATTTTTTGTATACATGGATATATGCATGCAACCTGCATCTGTGGAACCATCGTGCAGTGGAGGCAGCCATACGTGGCATCCATTGCAAGTTGTCTTCCTATATAACTTCTTGCATTGAGAGGGCACGATTCCTCCGACACATTCATTGACTTTCAATTTCAAGAAGATCTCACATGATGAGAAAACTTTATTTCTTGAATTGATGTTTGTATCATAAGGTCTTGGCAACCTTGTTTAGTTTGCGGTGAATCTATATAAATTGCACCATATCACATGTCGACACATGTGCCATGCATTTGGCAAGATGAGTACAAGAGGCGTATCTATATCAAACACATATTAATATCTTAGTATTTTTCTTGTTTCTAATTGACTTTGTATAAATTATCCAAAAATTGTAAAAAGTACATAGTGAGAAGAAATTCCAATAGGTTTGCCCCGGAAAAAAAATCACCTTTTATTGGGCTTTACTTTTCAAAACAGGTCATGAAACGTTGATGAGAAACCTCATGTGTTTTTTTTTTGAGCGGAGAAAACCTCATGTGTTGGATGGTTTTAAAACCTTAAGCCAAGTAAAAAGCCCATGATACATGCAAGGAATGCACAAACAAAAGTGAAACTTATTGTAGATTGAACTACATGGAAGGTGCGTCGTAGAGAAGTCTTTTGTGATAGAGAGATGCTATGCGAACAACGTATTATGTCCAATTTGGGTATAGATAAACGTTTCACAATAACCATCAATTGTTTCCCAGTTTGGGATCAAATGCAAATAAGATTCTAGCATCAAATCATCGTACCATGATCGAACCCAGCGTACCTAAATGATTTCCAATTATTCATTTTATTATAGGTTCACAACTTCTCATACACATGAGTACATGACATTCATAGATACATCCAATCAACGTCCATCACCTATCTTAGGCATCACCACAGTACCACCAAAGAAACAAATAACGGATCATCTCCTCACCCGAGATCGATGCAGCTCCATCGCTGATATACAACTCTGCAAACCTTCAAGGTGGCTCACCAAAGGCAAAGCCATTATCGTTGAACAAATCATACCGGGGCAGCACCCTGGACATGTCCTCGAACTCTAGATCTGGCATCTCCGTATAACAAGGACGTCGGAGGAGTAACCCTTACCTACCAACAACAAAATGTGATCCCAACACAAGACCTACCACTTTCAGATGCCGTCAACGTAGACCAAAATCTGCATCGGCTCCCTGAATACCTCCCATATTCCCCTCTGGCGCTGGAGCAAATGTCGCCGCAACGGCGGAGCTCAAGGACACATGTCCACCATAGAGATTTTGTAGCCACCATACCAACGCTGCTTGAACAGATAGCCACCAAGACCCCTCATCAATCATGGAGCAGAATCTCGCGTCGTCAGATGATCTGAAATACTTTCCGTTACTATCACTAAAGCCAAGACGTTAAACAATATAAACCCTAGCTAAAACTAATGAAGCCCTAACCCTCAAGCTAAACAAAACCGCACGTGTGGGATCCAACGACTCTCCTCAGCATGCTTGGCCTCACAACCATCTATGGAGGAGAGTCGCCGAAAAACGTTGCCGGTAGATTGAACTCTGGCAGCGGCAGCAGCGACTGTTAGGATTGAGGGCCGCTCATGAGAGAAAAGATGAACGCAACCATCGTCTTTTGAGGCTTGGATAATCTAGTGGAGGAGAGATAAACATTACTAGCATGTATTAGTAAACGTTATACTGAACTACATACATCACACAAGATTTCAAGTTTAGATCTGCACCAACTTCAAGTGAGCGGATTGAAGAAACCATAGACTTGAATGCTAGGTTTGCAGAAAACACATTTCTATAGGTTTGTGCCCAAAACCTCAAATTTTAATCTTCTTGCAGAAACCACTAGTCGCTCGATTCGCTCATAATAAACACAATTATTAGATGTGTGCCCCATCAAAAAAGATGATGTCGGGCCACTCTCTCGCGTCCCGGGGTGCAGGTCAATGGGCGCGACCCTGCGAAGGTGCAACCCTGCGGCGAGTCCGAATCCCGGGGGTGGGGTTTTGGGGAGCCTTCCCCGTCACACTAGTGGACAGACCCCCATATTTTCCCGGTTCATAAGGGCCTTTGGTCCCGGTTTCACATCCGGGACCAATAACTTGGGACTAATGATGGTCCCGGTTGGCCCACGAACCGGGACTGAAGAGGCTCCACGTGGCCAGGCGCGCAGCGAGAGGGGAGGGGTCATTGGTCCCGGTTGAGACCGAAGAGGGGTCATTGGTCCCGGTTGATAGGAAGAACCGGGACCGAAGAGGCTCCATTTTCTGATTTTTTCCATTTATTTATTTTGTTTTCCATTTTATTACTTATTACTTATTATTTATTATTTATTATTCTTAATCTAAGATCATTATGGTTAATCTCAAATCAAATTGACCTTCATGGTCAAACTTCCCCAAGGGTCACCCATCCTCACACTACTCTAGTCCTAGCACGCTTAACTTCTCAGTTCCATTCAACACCTACCCCAACTCGCTTAACAGACACTTGTTGATATATGTATCATATCAATCCTATTAAACCTTGTTGATGTCTAGGACCTTGTTGATGTCTATGTTGTGATGAATTTTAAAAAAAAATTGAAACTTCCCGATCGGTTACCTATTATATTTTAAATGTTTTTAAATTATTATTTTGAAAAAATATATTTCTTTTATAATTTTGAACACACATTTTTCATTTTCGGAGTGACAAAAATGTGGTTTTTTGTGAAGATTCTACCAAATATTTGATGTAAACTTGAACCACTTTATTTTTGTAAAATACTGGACCATATTTTATTTACAATTGACCAAAGTTTCCATGTAATATGGTTTTTATAAAGCTCTTCTGAAAAAGACAAATTTCCGCAGATTCAGCTGGAACGGGGTCAAATTTGAACTACATGTGCTTGATAGTTTGCTCTTTATTTTTTGAAAAAATCATTTCTAGATACACAAGTAGTCATTTCATCAGGGATCCACCAAGACTTTTGTAAGATTCCACCCCTATCTATTATCGGTCATGCCCTCCGTTTTGACCACTTTTTGAAATCGACAAAAATAAAAAATAAAAATAAAAAAAATGTAAAACCTTCGCGTTGCATCCTAATTTATGTCTTAGTAACCATACAAAACAACAAACTTGGAATAAGGCAAATATCTTATAAAAGTCTTTTTAAAATGAGCTATCGAGTATGAAGATTCACGACTTTCAAGCCAAATGACCGATGTTACAGCTAGTTTGAAAGGATAGTTTTCCCAAATGATCTCAAATTTTGCACATGTGTGTATATTATACTAGCCAACAAGTTTGCCAAAGGAAGTTTTTATTTTCTTTGCACGAAAAATCCATTTTCCATTTTCCAAGTGACAAAAATGGGGTTTTTTGTGAAGGATCTACCAAATATTTGATGTCAACTTGAAACACTTTATTTTTGTAAAATATTAGACCATGTGTTATTTACAATTGACCAAAGTTTCCATGTAATATGGTTTTTATATACCTCTTCTGAAAAAGACAAATTTCCGCAGATTCAGTTAGAACGGGGTCAAATTTGAACTACATGTGCTTGATAGTTTGCTCTTTATTTTTTGAAAAAATCATTTCTAGATACACAAGTAGTCATTTCATCAGGGATCCACCAAGACTTTTGTAAGATTCCACCCTATCTATTACCGGTAATGCCCTCCGTTTTGACCACTTTTTGAAATCGACAAAAATAATTCAAAAAAAATAAAAAAAATGTAAAACCTTCGCGTTGCATCCTAATTTATGTCTTAGTAACCATAAAAAACAACAAACTTGGAATAAAGCAAATATCTTATAAAAGTCTTTTTAAAATGAGCTATCGAGTATGAAGATTCATGACTTTCAAGCCAAATGATCAATATCACAGCTAGTTTGAAAGGATAGTTTTCCCAAATGATCTCATATTTTGCACATGTGTGTATATTATACTAGCCAACAAGTTTGCCAAAGGAAGTTTTTATTTTCTTTGCACGAAAAATCCATTTTCCATTTTCCGAGTGACAAAAGTAGGGGTTTTTTGTGAAGGATCTACCAAATATTTGATGTCAACTTGAACCACTTTATTTTTGTAAAATATTAGACCATGTGTTATTTAAATGGAGTATATTGCAAATGAATTGCAAATTCAAACTCCTATTTGAATTCAAGTTAGCCAAGTTGTAAATGCTATTGTGTGATCAAAGTAATTCATATTGAAATGTGTATGATATGCCTCTGATGTGCAATTGAAATGTGTATGATATGCCTCTGATGTGCAATTGAAATGTGGTATGTTGCTATGGTTCAAGTTGCACAAGCATTTGAAATGAATTTGATTTAATTCCAATTAATCCAAATAGCAAATGCTACTGGTCTCATTTTAAATTCAACTCAAACATAGTTCAAAGTTGGATATTTGGATAGATTATTTTCTCCTGATCATTTTTTCATATATTATATGTTAAATTTGAAGTTAATATGAATTTTTTATGAATTTTCAAAGTTTCACTTAATTTCTGCCATTTTCCGATTTATTCTTTAATCAGAAAAAATAAAAAAATTGTAAAACCAACGGTCCCGGTTTTTGCGACAAACCGGGACCAATGCCTCGCCAGAGCATTGGTCCCGGTTGTTGACAAAAACCGGGACCATTATAAAACCAACGGTCCCGGTTTTTACCACAAACCAGGACCAATGCCTATCCAGACGAACCGGGACCGTTGCCCGGCTTCGGTCCCGGTTCTGTAATGAACCGGGAGCGATGCCTCTTTTGGGCTGGACGAAAGGGGGGTCTGTCTACTAGTGTCGGCTCCATCTATTGTGCCCACCGAACCCGCCCGGGTCAGTGCCTCCGAGGGGGTGCCCCATTGAAGTTGGCGGGACGGGGCCGCCGTCGTGTGGCTGCTCGCCGCACCGCTGTGATAACCGAGTGCGTCGGTCACTGGAGCATCGAGATAGGGGTCGTTCCCAATCTCCTCGGTGTTCCCCCGTGCGCTCTCCAACGTGCTCGCTGACTCGCTCCCCACGATGATCCCCCATACTGTAGCTTCCTCCACCGCTGGTGGTTCAACATGGTCATCTTGCTCCTAAATCCTACAAAAAAAAACAAGAAGAATAAGGGTCTACCACGGCAGGGAGGTGCCCCGCAGCCCCAGGCCACCATTTCGGCTTCCTGTCCTCCAGCACTGAGCCTTGCAAACACCGCACCGCAGTCCAGCCGGCGGTGTGTTGCCTCAGTTGTGCCGAGGAGGGCCATTTCCATGTGGCGTGCACTTGCGAAAAATCCTGTTCATCATGACCGAAGCAAACACATAGACGTGAAGTTTCACTTCATCCGGGGATGCATGGAAGAAGAGCAGCTAGAGGTTGATCATGTCGGCACAAATGATCAGCTGGCGGATATCTTGACGAAAGCCCTCGGACGAGTGCGGTTCGTCGAGATGCGACAGAGACTTGGAGTCAAGGAAATAGCCATAGGACGCTGAGCTTAAGGGGGAGAATTGTTAGCCTGTTTAAGCTCACGTCATATAGGTTACTTTTGACTTGCAGCACATGCAATATTAGGCTAGGTTTAGTATTTTGAGTCTGTACGGGATAGCTATAGTCTATAGGAGAGTCCTAAACCAGATTGAGTTGTAATCTGGGTCACGTCGTGTTGGGCAAGTTAGAGGCCGTGTTGGACGTGGAGTCAGCTCTTTGAGCTATCTATATAAAGCAGAGAAAATGCTGCAGGCAAGTCACGGCAGCACCAAAACTATCTCTTTCTCGTGCGTTTTTGTCTAGCTCTAGATCGCATCTTTTCTTGCAGCTACCCCGGCAACAACAATTGGTATCAGTGCGTTGGTGTTCGATCCTCCCTCGGTGGCCGGCGGTGTTTGATCCGCGTTGTAGAGCGGGTGGTGCGCGAGACGGAGACTTCTGTGCCGTCCATGATGCTGACGCGCACAAACTACATGGAGTGGTCGCTGTTCATGCAGGTCAAGCTACAGGCGTCCGGACTCTGGGGCGCCGTCAACGACAGCACCGGCGACGAGCGCGAGGATAGGCGCGCCCTCTCCGTCATACTCACCGGCGTGCCGCCGGAGATGATGCGAGTACTAGCGGCCAAGGACACCGCCAAGGTAGCCTGGGAGACCATCAAAACTCCCTGTATAGGGAGCGAGCGCGTGCGCGAGGCAAAGGCGCAGGTGCGCCGTCGGGAATTCGAGAATCTCCGTTTCAAGGACGGCGAGTCCGTCGAAGATTTCGCGTTGCGGCTCACCGGGGTCATTGCCAACCTGGAGTTATACGACGACCCGGTGACGGAGCACAAGGCGGTCCAGAAGTTTCTTCGTGTTGTGCCACGCAAGTACAGGCAGATGGCCATGGCCATCGAATCTCTTATCGATCTGAAGACGATGACGATTGAGGAGCTCACCGGACGACTCTCGGCGTGTGAGGATCACTACGACCTCGACGACGCCACTCAACACACCGGGCGCCTTCTCCTCACTGAAGAGGAGTGGGCCGCGCGGAAGCAGAAGCGCACGTTCGGAGGCAGCGGCAAGAGAAAGTCACCGGGCAAACCCAAGACACTAGGCGTAGGAAGACCTGCGGCCAACAACGGAGGCGCAGGTGGTTCCGGCGGGTCCGGCAGCAGGAAGAAGGGGACTTGTCACCACTGCGGCAAGAAAGGGCACTGGAAGAAGGATTGTCGGACATGGCTGCGCGAGCAGGAGCAACATGGGAGGCAAGAGCAAGCCAATCTTGTGCGTGAGGGTGATGAGTATGATCAAGGGCTCCTCATGGCCGTGGTAGACAACATCTCAGTCTCTCAGATTGTTGCACCGCAGGCAGTGTTCCTCAATGAGGAGAAAGTGATCCCCGTACCCTCGCCAGACGGTGTGTGGGTCTTCAACACTGGCGCGAGCATTCTCATGACTGGGGAGAAGCATGTGTTCGCATCACTAGATGAAACTGTACACGGTACAGTCAAATTCGGTGACGGCTCGGTTGCAGCAATCCGAGGGCGCGACACCATTGTCTTTCGCAGCCAGAGCGGACATCAGCGCGCACTCACCATCGTCTTCTTCATTCCCAGCCTACGGAGCAACATCATATCCGTGGGGCAGCTCGATGAGGGTGGCTGCAAGATCGGCATCGAGAACGGGCTCATGACGATACGAGACCCGGCGCGGCGCATGCTAGCTCGCGTCAAGCGGACGGTGAGCCGATTGTACACCGGCGTGCTCACCATCGACTCGCCGGCGTGTCTATTAGCACAGGGAGATGACATGGCATGGCGGTGGCATGCTCGCATGGGACACCTTCACTTTCGAGCACTTCGAGCCATGTCGACCAAGCAGTTGGTGCGCGGGATGCCTGTTGTCAATCGCATTGAGGAGTACTGCGACGGATGTGCACTGGGGAAACAACACCGGGCTCCCTTCCCTCAGGTTGCAGCCTACCGTGCAGAACATGGACTGGAGCTAGTCCACACGGACCTTTGTGGTCCAATTACACCAACAACTCCTGGAGGAAACAAATGTTTTTTGTTGGTAGTTGATGATTATAGCCGCTACATGTGGTTAGAGCTTCTCAGCTCAAAGGATGAAGCACATCAGCGTTTCAAGAAGGTTCAGGCCATGGCTGAAGCTGAAGGCAAGTGCAAGCTGCGTGCGTTTAGGTCGGACCGCCGAGGTGAGTTTAACTCCGTGGAGTTCAAGGAGTACTGTGAAGGTCTCGGTGTCAAGAACTACACTACCGTGCCATATTCGCCTCAACAAAACGGAGTTGTCGAAAGGAGGAACCAAACTGTGGTGGAGATGGCAAGGTGCATGATCAAGAGCATGGGCGTGCCGGCTTATTTCTGGGCGGAGGCGGTGAAAACCGCTGTCTACATCCTGAACCGAGAACCTACGAGGAGCCTGAAGGGTGTCACCCCGTATGAGGCTTGGCACGGCCGTAAACCCAGTGTGCAGCACCTGCGCACTTTTGGGTGCACAGTTCATGTGAAGAAGGTCGGCCCCGGCATCACCAGGCTGAGCGATCGGTCGACGTCGATGGTGTTCGTGGGGTATGAGGAGGGATCCAAGGCGTACCGCGTATATGATCCGACGACGAAAAAGGTTCAGGTAACGCGTGATGTTGTTTTTGAAGAAAACAGGCCATGGACGTGGTGCACTCCAGGTGCGACCACAGAGCCCTCCGCCCCTGCGACGTTCACGGTGATCTACACAGTGGACCATGGTGTCCACGAAATCGACAGCGGTGCGGGCATGTCTCCTGCATCACTAATCAGCATGGTGACACCCTCGACATCAACACTAGGGGTGTCGTCTCCCGTCGCGACCACGCCGGTGGCGAGTGCGCTCGAGACATCTCAGTCCGAGCCGCAAACGCCGGGTGCTGAGCGGAAGATACGCTGGGCCACACCACATACACATGATGACAACCTCGACTCCGAAACTGGACCAGTTCGCTACCGCCGCCTCTCGTGCATACTCGAGGAGACTGAGGGGAAGGCTATGTACGAGGCGCTTGAGAGCTGCCTTCTCAGCGCCGAGGAGCCAGCTACAGTTAGCGACGCACTTGGCGACGCCGCCTGGAAGGGAGCCATGGACGCGGAGATGGATTCGATCGCCGAGAACTCCACTTGGAAGCTCGCCTCTCTTCCCCGAGGGCACAAGGCAATCGGCTTGAAGTGGGTCTTCAAGGTGAAGCCCGACCCCGATGGCAACATCATCAAGGACAAGGCGCGTCTTGTCGCCAAAGGATACGCTCAACGTGAGGGCGTAGATTTTGAGGAGGTGTTCGCGCCGGTGGCGCGGATGGAGACCGTGCGCCTTCTCCTTGCTCTCGCCTCAAACTCCGGCTGGGAGGTTCACCATATGGATGTGAAATCTGCCTTCCTTAATGGTGACCTCGCCGAGGAGGTGTACGTGGCGCAGCCACCGGGATACGTCATCGCCGGCAAAGAACATCATGTGCTAAAACTGAACAAGGCACTCTATGGTCTTCGGCAAGCTCCGAGGGCTTGGTACGCGAAGCTCGGCGAGACATTGAGCACACTTGGGTTCAAGCGTAGCCCATTGGGGCATGCTGTGTATCGGCGCGGTGATGCGCGCTCGTATCTGCTCGTGGGAGTGTATGTCGATGACTTGATCATAACCAGCACTGATAAAGACCACATCACTGAATTCAAGAGCCAGATGCAGCAACTCTTCAAGATGAGTGACCTCGGCTTGCTTAGTTATTACTTGGGCATCGAGGTAACTCAAGGAAAGGGCCCGATCACCTTGTGTCAGCGTGGCTATGCAGAGAAAATTCTCAAGGTGGCTGGGATGAGTGGCTGCAATCATTGTCATACACCAATGGAGTGCCGGCTCAAGCTGAAGAAGGAAGATGAGGCCAAGCCATGTGACTCCTCACTCTACCGCAGCATAATTGGAAGCTTGAGGTATTTAGTTCACACAAGGCCGGATATCACACATGCTCTTGGTATTGTCAGCAGGTTCATGGAGAAGCCAACTGTAACTCACTGGAAGGCTGTCAAGCAGATTCTCAGGTATGTGTAGGGCACATTGAGCTATGGATCTCGCTACGTGCACGGCGGCAACAGTGCTCTGCTCGGGTACAGTGATAGCGACCATGCCGGCGACATTGGAGATCGCAAGAGTACCTCTGGACAGGTGTTCTTTCTTGGTGAGAATCCCATCTCATGGACTTCACAAAAGCAAAAGGTAGTGGCAATCAGTTCATGTGAAGCTGAGTAGGTAGCAGCCGCTGCAGCAGCCTGTCAAGGTCTTTGGTTGAGCAAATTGCTTGGAGACCTCAAGGGAGAAGAACCTGCAAAGTTCAAGCTATTGGTGGACAACAAGTCGGCGATTGCACTTGCGAAAAATCCTGTTCATCATGACCGAAGCAAACACATAGACGTGAAGTTTCACTTCATCCGGGGATGCATGGAAAAAGAGCAGCTAGAGGTTGATCATGTCGGCACAAATGATCAGCTGGCGGATATCTTGACGAAAGCCCTCGGACGAGTGTGGTTCGTCGAGATGCGACAGAGACTTGGAGTCAAGGAAATAGCCATAGGACGCTGAGCTTAAGGGGGAGAATTGTTAGCCTGTTTAAGCTCACGTCATATAGGTTAGTTTTGACTTGCAGCACATGCAATATTAGGCTAGGTTTAGTATTTTGAGTCTGTACGGGATAGCTATAGTTTATAGGATTTAAATAGAGTCCTAAACCGGATTGAGTTGTAATCTGGGTCACGTCGTGTTGGGCAAGTTAGAGGCCGTGTTGGACGTGGAGTCAGCTCTTTGAGCTATCTATATAAAGCAGAGAAAATGCTGCAGGCAAGTCACGGCAGCACCAAAACTATCTCTTTCTCGTGCGTTTTTGTCTAGCTCTAGATCGCATCTTTTCTTGCAGCTACTCCAGCAACAACAGTGCCGACCCCCCCCCCCCCTCCCTCAAGCTACATTTGCAAGGACTTAGGACACATATCATTGCTCTTCCTGGATCGGTCTATGTCCGAGGAATTGATGATGTATGGACATGCCATAGAGGGCTTGCGGTTCTTCCGCATAGAGGTGCCGATTCCGAAGGTTCGTACCCCGCCCCTCTCCGTCGTGAAGACGGAGATAAGAAAGCCATTTCTTGACACATAGCAATAAAGTGATGAACAATGGAAGTCACAAGAAAGGATGTGAAATAATCAACAGGGCAAAGTCACATGGAAAAACAATGATAGTGCAATAGGGAGACCAAACTCGATCCAGTTGGACAGACCATGGGAAACCCAAAAAATAGAAAGCGACTTGTCAATTTATAGTCAGATGGGTGAACTTCTCACCATGAAGACAAATTCAAAACGAGATGAATTTGATTGAGTCAGATGGATAACGGAAATGATGGCGATGGACACAAGGACGCATCAAAATTGATTATTGATGAACATGTAACAACCAGAGGAGAACATAAGGCATAACTAAAAGAACACACACATAATCAGCCCTAAACAATATCGAGCAAAAACCACAGTAGTCGAGCCATCAGTAATATGGCCTAACGTATAAGAACCTCACCCAAAATAAACATCCCAACACAGACCAACACCGACGCATGACAGTGTTGCAACTTGCAGCCGGATCTTCTCTAGTATGGTCGAGGTTTCAAGGCAGCTACATAGCAGCATAGGCGGGATGGTTCTGGGAGCAATAACGAAGACGTAGTCTACATCTGGCGCTTAAATTCTTGATGTATCCCATTCCAATAGACACATCATTTGCATAAGGTGCCTCTTAGTATCCTCATCATATTCCTCCATCGATCTTGTTCTCCCATCTAGTAAAATCCAGCAAGCAATTATGTATTATAGATTTGTCTCACTAATGAGTGGGAGCCGACTCCAAGTCTGCTATATATGTGAATGAATGGTGTACAGGTGCACAGGTACTGCCTCACCAACCATCAAATATTATGTCACTTATCATGCGTTTAAATTAATAGCAGTTTAATGTCAAAACTATAGACCCAAATTCTATACAGGACATGTTACATGTTCATGTAAAGAGTTGAATAGTGTCATATATATATATATATATAGTTTTTTTCTTTTTTGTAAAGCAGGTTGGACCGCAAATATCTGGATCATTATGATGCACACGTATATTTTTCTTGAAGTTGAGGCAATGCAACGACGTAAAGCCATAAAAAGATAGTACAAAACTAAGAAAATGGTGGTAAGATATGAAATTAACACCTACTACAAAGTCTATTTCTTCTGCAACAATGCCATAAAAAAGGGATACACGCCCTCACGTCGACATCATCACGTCTAGCCAAAAACAACAAGGACAATAATGTTCATTCTAGTAGTTGAGACCCACCAATGAGGGCCGGCATATCAGTAAATAGACGATGCCTTCTATAATGTAATAATGCAAATTTATCGATGTTGAGCCTAACCAATAAAGGCCAGACTAAGAGCTTTCACCATGGATGTGAGGCAGTGCCACAAATATATTAACAGACATTTGGTGAATCAACATTTCAGAACCATTTGTTGAAGCATTCTGAATGTATAGGGGCACGAACTTGTATTCTCCATGCGAATCTAATTTATGAGTTGAATACTATGAGCATCCACATTGAGGCACTACAAATAGAAACATTTCTTTTGTCTGATAAATACATTGAGAGGGAGGCTTTCAATAAATTACACGCGAGCATCTGAAAGTCTTGCAATTGCATGTGTCCTATGTAGTGAAATGTATAATGAATCAAGTTTATGTTGCTAGTTTCCCAATACAACTTTTGTTGCTTTCTTGTGTGCGATCTTGAAACACCAATATGATGTTCGGCATAGGCACAGCAGGAATCCAATATCACGTTTCTCATAAGCCTGCTAAGGAGTACCGTACAAAGTTAACTAAATCACTGAAAAAATGCTACAACTAACATGATCGATTTGACTACGAGTAGGAGTTATCAAATAAAGCGCCGCTAGCATCCCTAATAGAAGTCAGGCCAGTTCTTTTTCCTATTGGTGGTCACCATTGCGGCTGCTCATATCAAAATGTGTGCCTATTGTATATGAGTTGTAGGTGTTTTGTGCGGTACCAGCCTGATGTGAGCATCGGCCATCACTTGCGCTTGAGTGGTGGCTGAGGAAGTAAGCCCCATATCCCAAATCATACCCTCGGCATCTGTGCCATACAACTGTGGTTTCATATTGCACGACACATCATGCCACGAGGACCTAAATGAATTAGCTTGACGCAGGAGAAAACGTCTGCGTCCACCACTAACTTTTGCATGATCTACCAATGAGATAGCCATATTTTGTGTACCATGAAATGTGATGATTGGCTTGTTTAATGGGGTGGTCGAACTGCCTAATGGATTGTGCAAATGTGGGTTGTACGATTTCTTGTGATTAACACTCCCTTTGTTCCATGATATAAGGTGTATAACTTTTCATAAAAGTTAAATTTGTACATTTTTTACCAAACTTTTTAAGAAGAAATAAATATCTACAATACTAAATGTGTATTATTAAATCCATCATGAAAAACATTTTTATATGTTTTTTATTTTTTATTGTTGATGTATTCTATTTTATAATTTTAGTCAGACATACATATATTTGAGTTCCACGAAAACGGATGCATCTAATATTCTGAAACAGAGAGACTACGTGTTGATGGTTAAAAGATACAACCTTGCCGCCAAATCCGGTTGTCACACTAAATGAGAGAAAAAAGGTTAATCTACATACATCATCCATTTTTATTGGGGCTTGGTTTTTTTTTTTGAATCTTCACCGGGGGGGGGGGGGGGGGGGGGGGAGAGAGAGAACTCCCCCACCTGAATTGTATTCATTTTGCCTATATAAGCTTTGCAGCCTATTTGCAAGATAGGTTCAAATGAACCAGAAGTACAGGGGGCACAAAGAGAAGAGATAAAAAAAACACACTCCACAACACAGAACACACGATTGCTTATGACCAATTGACCAAGACATTGATGGGCTTCAGCTTCATCTTCATCTAACACAGCGCGGCAGAGGCCATGGCCGCTGGTTGTCTGGTCGCCACCAATCGATGCCACTCGAAGAGGGGAGGGGCGTCGATCGGAACGAGATGATCCAAGGGTGGATCGGGGGCTCGCTAACCCGGCTTCCAACAAAGACATCGGCACCTCCAAACCTCGAGGGAGAGCGGCTCCGGCCGCACCGAGGCATCAAACAACAAACGAAGAGATGGTGCACCAAAAACGACGCCCCAAAGGGGGGGCGCGACGTCACAGACGCCGCCGTCGTCCGATCCAGAGATGGATCAAGGATTTCGCCCGGAACGCACACGATGTGGAGAGCGGAGACTTCCCGACAACGCCTCCAACGAGGGATGCGGCGCCCATCGGCGTCGCCGTTGTCGCACCGGCCAGGACTGGTAGAGGGTTTTCACCCAAAGTCGCGCAACCACCACATCCATAGCTCCACAGTAAGAGCTTGACACTGGCCATACCGGATCGGGAGGGGCGGAGGCGGAGGGGCGGGCCGGCGGAGGGCGCCCAGCACACAAGGGCGACGAGGACGACGGCACCCGGATGGGGAGGCGAAGGGAGGGCATCGGACGGCGGATCTGGGCAGAGCTCGCCAGATCCGCGCCAGGGACGACGACGCTCGGGAGAGGCGGGGGAGGTTGACGAGGCGAGGAGGGACGGCAGCCGGAGGAAGGGGACGGGGAGGTCGACGACGAGGCCGCCCCCCGCGCGCCGCCCATAAGAGCAGCGGAGGGGCGAGAGGGACGCAGCAGCGCCCCCGATTGGATTTGGAGCCGGGGGGACCCGGTGAGGGGAGCCCTGCCGCCACCATCCCAGGGCACAGCGTGGCTTTGCCCGCGTCCCCTCCGGTGGCGGCAAGGCAGGGAGGGGTGGGGGAGGGGCCGCCGGCGGCGCGCGAGGGGGGGCGCCCCCGAGTCACCTGGGAGGTGGCGACGCGGGGGGGGGGGGGGGGGCTGTTCCTCTTGGGGCTTGGTTTTAATAGCCAAGGTCAATATAAAAGATATCCAAGCGTTGTGTCCTTATGATCGCCCTGAACTATTTTAAGCTATTATTGACTGTCTTAGAAATACATGTGCCAATACTTAGTACATGTACATGTGATTTTACCTTTCTTGAATGCCAAACTATTACTTTAAGATGAGACTAGCATCATTTAATATTTGCAGTAGCGGATAATATGTGGTTGCTGGAAGCGCACATACATTATATATTTTTTCCATGGAAAATATTCAATTACTCTCCTGGCCTCTACATGTGCCAAGATGATTCTCACGGCAGTATATATAGCACATCTATAGTAGAACCAACATTCCAGCAACGGTGGTAGAAGGTGCTAGTTAGCATATGTGCATCATGCATGTGAACTGATCAAGTGGAATAGAGTACTGCAAGGATAGATATCTTTCGAGGAAATGAGACGCATAGGGAATTCTATTTGATGTACGCTACCACGGCCTCGTAGAATATCAATCTGATCGAGCCTGACTTAGCTTATTGTACGAACAACAGACTGCTGCCGGACGAGCACACGTTTATTCAGGGCCGGCGGGACAAAGAGAAAGAGTGCAATTTTTATGCCGAGATATTCGGATGCGAGCAAGGTCAATTTTCTATTAAGTATTTGGGAATACCAATACATTATAGGAGACTGATTAATGCAGAATGGAAGCACGTCGAAGAACGCTTAGAAAAAAGGCTAGCTAGCTGGAAAGGGAAATTGTTGTCCCTGGGTGGAAGATTGGTACTCATAAATTCAGTTTTAACCAATATGGTACTGTATATGATATCATTCTTTCATCTACCTAAATGGGTCTTACATAGATTGGATTATTTCCGATCGAGATTCTTTTCGCAAGGGGATAACGAAAAGAAGAAATATCGACTAACCAGGTGGAATGTCGTTTGCCGTCCGAAGGACCAAGGGGGATTGGGCATTCATGACCTTCAGGTCAAGAATTCTGCGCTCCTCGGTAAGTGGCTATATAAGCTACTGACTTCGGATGGTGTCTGGAAAACACTCCTTAAGCGAAAATATATCGGCACAAAAGCGTTATCTCAGGTTGTATGGAAGCCTGGAGATTCACATTTTTGGGCTGGTCTCATGGCGACAAAGAAATATTTTTATCGCTTTGGGGTTTTCAACATTAAGGACGGGTCGGAGATAAGATTTTGGGAGGATAGATGGCTAGGTAAGGCCACACTCCGAGATCAATATCCGGCGCTATATAACATTGTGCGACATAAGAGAGATACGCTGGCCACGGTCATGCAAGAGTCACCCCCTAATGTTGCATTCAGGAGAGACTTAATCGGTCCTAGACTAGCGTCTTGGAATGCCTTGTTAGATCGGTTAGCGTTAGTGCAACTGTCACAAGGCCATGATGAGTTTCGATGGAATCTCAATAGGAATGGAATTTTTTTTGTGGATTCTATGTATAGGGCACTTGTCCAAACTGAAATACCAGTCGATAATAATTATAAAATATGGCAAATGATAATACCTCTAAAGATTAAGGTCTTTGCATGGAATCTTCGAAAAGGTGTCATTCTAACGAAAGACAATCTTGTCAGGCGCAACTGGCAAGGGAGTAAGAAATGTGTTCCATGTGCTCATGATGAGACAATAAAACACATTTTCTTCACTTGTAAGATTGCACGTTTTATTTGATCAGCTATCCAAATGGCTTCAAATTTATATCAACCCACATCCGTTACTAATATCTTTGGCAATTGGCTTAACGGGATAGATAATAAACTTAAACCATTCTGAGGATAGGAGCGCTCGCCGTAATATGGTCGCTCTGGCTTTGTAGAAATGACAAGATCTTTTCTGATAAAAATTTTACTTGGTTGCAGGTTCTTTATCGATGAACGGGTATTCTCCGTTCATGGTCCATCTTACAACGGGTGGAATATCGAGGCCTTTTTATGGAGGCGTGTGCACGACTGAAAGCGGTGGCGAGGGATATTTTTATCTAACATGGGTGGCCGCGTGATCTACGCATAGAGCTGCCTTGAGTGACGATAGTTCTTTTCATTTGTAACTTGTCGTTCGCTCGTTTGCTTTTTCTTTTCGGTGACTTTGCGGCTGTGTGCATCTCAGTTATGCAGAGGTCGGGTATACTTGCTTAAAACTTTTGAGTAATAAAGCCCTTTATCAAAAAAAAAAAATCTAGCTAGGCAACCGTATGTCCATGCCTTCAAAAAAAATTACTTCTGAATCTAGCTGCCGTGGACTGTTGTAGTGTCGCTACGATGAAGCTACACTTGGCACCTAAGCCTAGAGAAAGTTAGCATGCAACGTTTGTACAATTGTGTCTTCCTTGATCCAAACTAAAAGAACAAGTCATCAAACCCGTTGCTTTTCATAATATTTTTTTTGAAACACGTAACTTCTATGATTTCCTAAAGATATGAACAGCACAAAAATCATTATGAAATTATTACCTGAGGGAAATTTTGCTAAGCAGTTTAGAAAAAATGACCGTTTCTATCCTTTGGAGATCCGGAAGGCTGGTGTGAGACCATTGTCTTTTGTGGTAGGCCAGGACGTACGGTCCTAGTATGAGCATATAGGATATAGCTACACAAAGAAGTCAAACTTTTCAGATTGCAATTCTCGAGTTGAGCAATACCCAATTTACTCTATAATTTTTAAAATAAAAAAACAACAACTAAAAATGAGCAAATGTTAAATAAACACCAAAGTACTCCTGCACCGTGCATACAATACACACAAATGCAAAAATTTATACATACACTGGCCATAGATAACTGGTCCATACACATATTCATATTCCAAAAAAAACATCGTGCTGACGCAAAGGCCGGGGTTATCTTCCTTTAAAAAAAAACATATTCATATTCACCTATCTCATATTTCTATGGATATAGCTAGGAATCAATGGCATCTCCTGACATAGTTGGCCTAGAGGCAGTCATGCGCCTCATCACGGGCATCGTGTTGGCAGACGTGGCATCTCCTGGTCGGGGTCATCGAGTAGATGGATGAGCTGTTGCACTGGTTCTTGAGCGCGTTGATGCAAATCTCACAGGGTGTAGGTGAAGTGACCGGAAATTTTTGCCTAATGTCCTGAGATAGGGATTTTCTATCCTGGGAAATTCAGGGGATCCCCGGTGGATCCCGGTCTACTAAACGAGCTCTGATGTGAGCAGCGGCCACCACTTGCGGCTGAGTGGTGATTGAGACAGTAAACCCCATGATCGGAGTCATTGCCTCGGCAAGTGCACACGGCCATGGTGTGTTTGTGCGACACACCTTGCGCTCTAAGGACCAAAAATAATTAGCTCGACGTCAAGGAGAATGCAGGCGTCGGGAAGATATTCTATGATACCATGATATGATGTGATGTCACAAAAATCATATTTACATGTTGCACAAAATTCTGAATAATAGTCTAGATGTTCACAAGACATAGATCTACTGTCCTCACAAAATTCATGTTCAAATTCGAAAAGCACATTGAGAAAAAAAATACAAATTCAGTATGAATAGTGTCACAAGAAAACAAAAGCAAAATTGGCAATATTCACATGTATATTTGTCTTTTTTTGTTTCTCCATGTATATTTTAATTTTGGAGTTAAAAACATTTAGCGATTGTAGATACATATCTTGCGAACATTCATAATTGTTTTCATTTTTCTGAAACATCAAAATTATAAGTTTTGAAACATGGTATTATGTAAGAGTTGGTATCATGCAATATCTTCTCGCACGTGTCATCACTAACTTGTGCATGATCTCAACACATGTACCAATCATAACCAAATTTTATATGATACAAAGATCGTTTATTTGTTTATTGGGGTGTCGTTAAGGATTGTACTATTACTTGAGAATTAATACTTATTACATTTAAGATATAAGGTGTGTTAGTTTTCTCGTATATTAAACTCATGCATGTTTGACAGAGTATTATAGATAAAAATATGAATATCTATAATACCAAATTTGTATCATTAGATCCATCATGAAAATAATTTTCATATTTTATTTATTTTGTAGTGTGGATGTTAATATATTATTTTATAATCTTAGTCAAACATACATATGCTTGAGTTTCACGAAAATTGGCACACCTAATATTTTGAAATGGAGGGAGTATATGTTGATGGTTAGAAAATATCTATTCAGCCGCCAAATGCGCTTCTCACATTCGAGAGAAAAAGGTTTAATATAAGTACATCATAATTTTTAGTGGGGCTTGATTTTAATAATGAAGATCAATATAAATGAATTAGGTGAGTGTTGTGTCCTTCTGATTGCGCTGAACTATTTTAAGATATTATTGGCTGTCACAGAATACATGTGGAAATACTCAGGACATGTACATGTGACTTTATTGGACTATCTTCAATGCAAAGCTATTACTTTGATCTGGGACTCACATTTAGTATTCCCAGTAGCGGATATATAGTTGCTTGAAGCGCACATACAACTTATAAAAGAAATTCTTAGAAAATATTTCTTTACCCTTCCGCCTTCTATATGCACCAAGATATCATGCTCACCACATCTATGTTGAACTAATATTCCATCAGCAATGGTAGCAGATGGAATCGATCGAGTTGAACGGACTATTCCATGGCTAGATCTTTGATAGACATGAGACGCATTGGGAATTTTAGTTGATGTATCCGAACGCTACTTTGTACAACATCAAATATGTCAAGCCCGACTTAACTTATTTCATGCTCGACACAATGTCGTTGCATGAGTATAAGTATACTCAGGGCCGCTGGGTCCTAGGGACGATGGGTGGCAGCCTTGGGCTACCCAGTTTTTGTATGCATAATATCAGGTTACATCGTGCATGCTAGTACAGATTAGCACATAGATCGTACACATCTGGGTGTTCTAAACGAGCGGGCCGGTATTAGAAATGTCACGTTATATTTTAGCTTAGTTGGAGAAGAAAGAAGAAAAGCGAAGAAAGGCGGACTACGAACTTACATCCGTCTATAGCACGAACTTCAACAGATGTGAACCGCATATTGATATCAGTATACTTGTATGTCTTACTCTCACTGTTATGTGATAGAGAGAAAATAGGCTTTCGCCCCGCTTTATAGATAAAGCATCGACCACAAATCCAAATTCAAATTACAGCCGAGTACATCAACCGCTGTAGGCACAACATAACAAGCCCAAAAAAAACATGAAAGGGGAAAGAGCACACCGCAACAAATAAGCTAAGGGTAACCACCACAGCACAACCACCAGGAGGCGGCACATCACATCAAGTCAGCCCAAGAGGAGGGGATGCCAGCGCTCGCCCCGAAGCCACCAAGGAGTCCATCATGCGAAGAAGGTACTCTCTATCCCTGCGCCTGGATAGAGGGTGCCAGTGCTGCAAGTATGCGAGGAAAGTGAAGATCATGTCAGACGCGCGATGAAGAAAGACCCGCTCGATGACCATCTTGTTTCTAGTATTCCAGAGGGTCCAAGCAAACGCAGCAAACACCAACCAAAAGAGGCGCCTACGCCGATTGGGCTGGTTGGCCCTCGCCTGAAGGAACCCAGCCAAGTCAGTGGCTTCCCAATCGGGGCCCAGGGCCTCACGCATGAAGCGCCACATGAACCTAGCAGCTAGACACGAGAAGAAAATGTGGGTCCCCGTTTCGGGGACCCGACACAGGGGACAGATGCCGTCCCCAGGGACCTGCCTCTTCTGGACCTCAGTGCCAGACGGGAGGCAATCACGGAGGAGCTGCCTGACGAAGATCTTGAGCTTCAAGGGCAACGGCGCCTTCCATAGGTGATCAGTCCAAGGAAGGTCCGGGGCCCGACACAGCGCCCGATAGCAGGATTTAACCGAGAAGCACCCCGAGGGTGCCAATAACCAAGAAACGCTATCAGGCTGAGCCGAGCGCAGAGGGGGTAGGGAGGCCACGAGGTCTTCCCACGCCCCCATCTCAACGGGGCCGAATGTGCGCCGGAATGAGATATTCCACCGTCCATTGGCCCCGGCCGCCGAGACAAGGATATCCGGATCCGAGCAAATCGCAAACAGGCCAGGGAAGGTGAGACGAAGGGGTGTCCGATCTACCCACGGATCCAACCAGAACAGGGTTCGCTCCCATTGCCAACCGCACAGGCAAGACCCAGCTTGATCGACTGGATTATGTGATCGGGCTATTAGATTGCCTATATAAATGATATGGCTACACAGTTAGAATAGATTGATCTGGACTTTTACGAGTTTGTCGGCTGGGCTCGCTTTCAGCTCCACAGCAGCCCATTAGGGAAGCTAGACCAGTTATTTAAACATGCATTCAATAGGCATCGGATCTAACAGCCACCGCAGTCACATGTGACACAAGATCTGCCGCAGTCGTTGTTGCAGCTGATCGTGCATTGCTCCAGGATCATCATCGATCTGCTGGGATGGTACTCCGACGGAGGGCCACGGTCATGGTACCTTCTGCACTCGGCGTCGATGATAGGGTTGGTGCTGAGCTGCACCGCGAGTCGGAGCCTCTACATAGTGTAGCTAGTGTCTGGGTGGAAAATATGTGTATTAATTACCGCCCATGTATAGTTTTGCAAAGAAACTCTGTTTTGGGAGGTACATATTGAAAGAAATATACTTTTGGCCCCTGCAAGGAAGTTATGTTTCATCATTTGCCCCCTCAATCATCCCCTCGCTAGCTCCGGCACTGTCTGGTTCGGCTGGCTGATAGTATCCCGGGGATGACAGGAGCAGCTGCACGTCCATGGTGGCAGCGAACAGCTTTAAGTCAGGAAAACCATTGCTGGACTTGGAACAATTTATACAAGATATAGTTAAGATAATGATGAGGGCTCAAGTAGTTGGTGCCGCCATACAGGGGCGGATGATACTATTTCGTCAACGAAACGTACCGTGGTTAAGCAAGCTGGATTTGCTAATTTTCATGTAGATGATTTTTTTTGTCGGGTGACATCTAGATCAAAATTTAAAAAGCATTTGATTTTACACCAAGATTTGTGCGAATTATTTGTTTCTATTTTTTTTCTTTCATAAATAAAGAGATACGTGTATATATTACTCATCTTGACCTGGCTCCATTTTCTGTATCCATGGATATATGCATGTAACTTGGATGTATTGATTTCTCGCAAAAAAAAAACTTGGATGTATTGAAACGTGGCATCCATGATCCATTGCAAGTTTACTTCTTACTAGAAGAGTTAGGCGCGCTTTGCAGCGCCCGTAGATGTTATTGGAATTTCATAATTTTTCGTATTTGGTTTGGCGTGAATGAGATGATGAAGCGTTTTTTTATAGTGTAATGTTTTGATGGGTCTAGTGAGTCTGTGTTATCTGTTAATCAATCCATACTTATGTGAGATATTTTCTACACTGATGACCACATGTACTATATTGGCGCTAATATCACATATTGACCCTTCCTTTTGCTGTGTGGTGAGAGGATATGCGGGACTAATATATTTTTATAGGATAGTTGTTGCCCATTGATTAAAAAATCGTTGGCTTGGTCAAAATCGGGAACCAAATCCAAAATTGAACACCTGAATTGAATAAGAGAGTTGCTTGAGAATTTTGTTGATCCGGTCAAAATTATGAATCAAATCTAAAATTGAACATCTCAATCAAAGGAGAAAGCTTCAAAATTAGGGGTATAATGAATTAAAAGAATTGAATGAAGCAGCTCTTTAAAAAATCATTGATCCAATCAAAATCATGAACCAAATATAAAATTGAACACCTCACAATTGAATGAGAGAACTCTAAAATTAGGGAGCATAGTGAATTAAAGATGGTCCACAATGAAATTTGTGTCTCCATCCTTCGGTCCTAGGAGCATAGCAGGCTATAAGGATTTAACATATTTGACCGAATTAAAATTGAACAACTTAAACTTACTGTTAAGATCTCTATTGAAGGAGAGGGCTTTAAATTAGGAAGCTTAGTGATACAGAAGATACATACCGATGTTTGATTATCGTGAGTTCGACAATTGTGAGAGCTAATCATCTTAACCTAATTGTTTCACTAGCATCAAAGAGGTACTCGGCATGCTCAGACATATTCCGTGTCGTCATCTTTTTTGTGTGTCTATTTTCTCCTCTGTTTTGCCTAATAATTGAACCTTTATGGAAAGCAAATTAGCTCTTAATCTGCCTTTTTTTTTTGCGGGGAAGTTAGCTCGTAATCTGTTGAAGAAACAAACTAATTTCTAGTCACAATCGTCATCTTGCACAGGGGAGGCATGGAGTGGAACGATGCGGTGACTGTCAGCTGCTGCGCCGTCGCCGCCATGTGATACGAAGCAGGCGGTGGCCAGAGAGAAAATCCAACTTTACGTAGTTCATCGCGAGAGGTGGCCCGTTGTTCAAGAGTCGGTGATGGAGGAAGGGAGCTTGATGGTGTACCTATCATTGGCCGGTAGGGCTCCGGGCTCGGCAAGGTACAAGCGGTTGACCGGCTTAGCGAGACGCGCGCTCCCGGCCATTTGTACGTCGTGGCCTTATACAAGCGAGGCAACGACGGCGGCGTGGCGACCTATGGCGGCTATCCGCGCGACGGCCACTCCCGTGGACGGGGCTTGCCTGCTCCTCCTCGGTGCTTCCATCCGTCAGTATTTATATTTGTCTCGCCATGTATGATACTTAAACAGACACCAGATCACCTTCTTCCATCGGAGGGTAGCCATGCGAGCTAACCCGGCCACGTGAGGACTGCATAGGCCACCGGCCACCGACGATTGTGGTGTAGCCGGCGCGGTAGCCGGAGAGCGCATGGCGTCGTTGCCGAAGCTAGCTAGGTATCTAATTCAGGCGCATACGTCAAACTTATTGTTCGGCGATTGTGTCATCGATGTCGGAAGTGACTCGACCTGTAGATGTAGCTGCACACTGAATTAGGTCGAATTCGGGTATAGATTGACATTTCATAACAACCATCAATTGCCTCCTGGATTGGGATCAAATGCACATAAGATTTTAGCATCAAACCATCGTACCATTATCGAACCCAACGTACCTAAATAACTTCCAATTATTCGTTTTATTATAGCTAAGCTCACGGCTTCTCATACAGAGTACATGGCACTCATAGATACATGCACAAGCAGACACTTTGACCTTGCAACACATGCTGCTTCTTCAAGGTATGCAGTTGGGTGAAGAGCACTGCTGGTTGCAGTTATCTCTGCACTCCCCGGCTCGCCCCCTCCTGCAGGCGTCACAGTACCGGGTAGTGCAGGCGCTGGTGCATGAATTGTTGGCGGCGTCGTTGCACTCGTCGCAGCTGCCGGTGCAGTTTCTATCGGCCCTGCAGTTGTTGATCACCGTGGTCCTGCAGGAGTTGCAGGAACGGTCGACGCCGTCGCAGTCGTCGCTGCATTTCAGGTTAACGTAGGCGCTGCAACATTGAAAAGAACAGTCATTGCATGATATGGTCGGCTCCGGCGCCGGAGGTGGTAGTGGTGTGGGAGTTGGCGGCGGCGGCGGCGGTGGTGTGGGAGTTGGTGGCGGCGGTGCGGGCGGCGGAGAGGAACGACAGCGCCCCAACGAAGGCACGACCAGCATGCTCACAACAGCCACGACGACGGTCACCTTGAGAGTGAGAGCAGCGGAACCTGGAGCCATTGTGTTATGGTGAAGCAAGGCTAAGAAGCTCGAAGGGAGAAGGGAGATGCAGGAAGAGATGTGAAGACTCGCTGGTGCACATACGATGCCACTAATAGGCACCCAAGTTTGGACTCTTAGTACTCCCTCCGTTTCTTTTTACTTCGCATATAAGATTTAGTCAAAGTCAAATTTAATAAAGTTTGATTAAATTTATATTAAAAAATATCAACATCCACAACATTATAGTTATACCATATGAAAACAAACCGAGCCGTGCTTCCGTACACCCTCCTCCCTAAAATGTATAAGGGCAGTAGGGTCTTTTCACCAAACGTTTACCCATCATGTATAGTATTCTGCTGGACGTACGAACGAGACGTTAGGTAAGTAGACGTTTTTTCACCCAGTCCGCATCCCCCACCCCCACGATCCCCGGGCGTGCCGTTTGTAGGCGGCCCTTCCCCCATCACCGGAGAAACTGCTCCTCGTGGACTTCCCCTCGACGCCGCGCAAGTCCAGAAATCGACATCCATCCCCGGCGTTGGAACCATGGACTCCGGTGGCGCGGCCGACGCTTGGAAGATGGTCGCTTGCCTGCTCCGGTCAGCTAGCTCGTGCGCTGCCGGCCGCCATGCGTATCCCCCTTGACAAGCGCACCAACACGAGTTCTCGGGCTGCCGGTTCCCGGAGCAGATCCCGATCCAAAGCGACCCCGAGCTGAGGGTCCACGGGCCGGCGTTCGGGTACCAGCTGCCATGTCCTCAAGACCTCTTTGCACCCGTCATCTCGTTCATGTCATGGATGAACGAACATAAGCAGTGGCATGAACGCCACCGTGATGCTATTGAGGGCCTGTAATGGCAGTTCATGAAGCGGCCTGACTGAATCACATCCCTAGCTTCCGCCGGTCACGCAGTGCACGCACGCATGCAGTGCACACACACACGAGGCACGCACGAGAGCGCAGGGCATGTGCAGCGCTCACGCTCCTCCGCCGTCGGTCGTTCCCTCGGTCCTGACCAAGCTTCTGCCTGATGCCGACCGGCCTGAACCAGTGAACCATGACCATCCTGAGCGTGCGAGACGAAATGAAACCGCCGATTGATGCGCTTACCCCCTGCGCTCGTCGCTCCACGTTGGCCCCACGATTATTTAAGAAAGAAAAACAGTGTATACCTATACGTATAGACACGATCAGGTGAACGTTTTTTTTAATAAGACCATCTTGCCCTTTGTTGTGAAGGGGTATCGGATAATCTCAGCCGTTCTTATGTTTAGGGGGTGTACCGAAGCGGAAGTCAAACTAATATCATGATGCTTCTAATGATATTGATTTCATATTGTGGATGTTGATAGTTTTTACTATAAAAGTGGTCAAACTTTATAAAGCTTAACTTTGACCAAATCTTATATGCGAAGTAAAAAGAAACGGAGGGAGTATATCTAATTAGTAGATGATTTAAAATTGCAGCTGGGTAAACTTTACCAAGTTGCAAGCTGAGATCTGCCACGCATGTTACAAGTTTGACTTCACACATAGAATATTGCTTATCTTGACCGGGAAATTTCGGCTAGATAATCTCAGATTCTCAGTTGAGGAGAGATAACTAGTACTAGCATTGCCCCAAATTCCAAGTTTAGATCTGTGCCGACTTCAGACCTTAAAAAATGGCTTGATATACATTACTCATCTTGACCTGGCACTTTGGGTTGGATCTCAGTAGAGAGAGAATTGAATTGCTCGAGTGTCTTTGAGTCTTGGCGACTGCCTTGTTTCTTGGAAGATACATAATTGTGGATTTGAGTTTGACACTTCGAATTTATGTACTCACCCTGCGGACATCATGCGAGACATTCATAAAAGAGAGGAAGGTAAAGCTTTCTGAACCACTTTGGCCACGACAGGACAAACATCTTCATGATCATGGCGATTGGTTCCTCCTTATTTAATAGGATGGGAGAGGGTTACCTCATCGCCCGCATTTTAATGCCGGATGGCGATGGATGGCCTCCATCCGGTCGCACGACGGGGCGTCGCCATGAAGTCGTTCGCACCTAAACCAAAGAGGCGTCCGGCGATCCTGCAGGTTTTATACGTGGTGCTTCTGTCTGTCCAATGTGGCGAGCGCGTTCAAGCATTTCCATATATGCCCCACCTATGAGCTGGCTATGTGGCTAGAGGATGTGGCAAACCCAAGCCTTAAGGGTGTGTACAATGAGCTTAAAAAAAAGGGTGTGTACAATGATGTTATCTTAGAAGTGTCACGCACGATAAATGATGATGTGGAAGAGAAAAAAATCACAAGAAAAGGCTTATGTTTTCTGGATCGGTTTCATCCAATAAACAACATCAACGTCATTCGCACACTATATAGTGGTATATCTATAGTGATATAGATGTAGCGAGAGCCCGAACAGAAGTTAAATTTATTCTAGACTGAAATACAAGCCGAAATCGTGCAGTACATAGCTAAGTATTGATGATACTCCCACTCAACGCATTTCCTTCAAGAAGAAAAAAGTACAACTTTCCATATTATTCGATGGCATAGCATCTCATACACAATGTGCGCATAGATGCATCACAAGCAGAACCCTAGCTAGGGTATGCATTTGCGGTCGGAGCAGTCGGTGCTGCATTCTCGCTGGCACACCAGGGGCGTCCCGTTAAGACAAGCGTTGCAGTTTCGGGTGGTGCAGGCGTTGGCGCATGAATAGTTGGGAGCGTCGTTGCACTCCTCGCAGCTGCCGGTGCAGTTCTTTTTGGTCCTGCATTCCTCGATCGCATTGGTCTTGCATGAGTTGCAGGAAGCTTCGATGTGGTCGCAGGCGTTGCTGCATACCCAGGGAACGGAGGCGTTGCAAGGAGTGTAGCACTGTGAATAACAGTCGCTGCATGACATCATCGGTTCCGAAGCTGGTGCCGGAGTTGGTGGCAACGGCGCCGGAGATGCCGGTGGTGGTGGTGATGATGATGGTGACGGTGGCGGTGCTTGGGACGGATAGCCACGACAGCGCCCCAAGGAAGGCACGACGAGCGTTGCGAGAACGGCAGCGACGGCGGCCACCTTGAGAGCGAAAGCACCTGAACGCGGAGGCATTGTGTTGTGGACACGACAACCAAGACAAAGGGAGATGGAGATGCAGGATGAGATGTGAAGACTTGTTTTCGACAAAGATGAAAGATGGGATGCGAAGACTTTCGCACATACAATCGAGGTCATTTATAGGCACCAAAAATGAGAATCTTAGCTAGGTATCATGTAGTACTATACTAAACTATGTACATACAGATCTGATGCGTTAATTATGTTTCCTAGCTAGTTGAGTTTTACCAAGTTGCAAGTTGAGATCTGCGCCATGCATGTGCATGTTACAAGTTTGACTTCACATATTAGTAAAACTAGAAGTATACCCCGCGCGTTGCTGCGGGAATTGCTATGAAAACTATATGCATAAATAAAAAGTATAAAAGTGTGATCTATTAAGTTGTCTAAGTGAAAATGCAACAGAAACATGTGTGTATTAAAATTATTAGGTCGAAAATAAAATGATTAAAATATGGTTGATATGGAGATTGCATATAAAAATTAATAAATATATTAGTTGAGATGCGATGGACAATTGATTGGCTAAGAAATGAATGATGTGGATAGATTGCATGTGAAGAGAGACAATTTTAATGACCTAAGTGGGTGACATGGATAATTGATTGACTAAGAGAATAGATGATGTGGATAACTTGCATGTTGAGATAGACAACTTAAATGATCTATAGTGGGGTTTTGTCTTATAAGAAGTATAGATATATACTCCCTCCGTCACGGTTTAGAAGGCACGCTTGGAAAATCTCTGGGACCAAGGTAGTCACCGATTGGTTGTGAGATGTATGTAACATTAATAAATACATTCACACCATGCATGCATCATAGAATTGAGAAGATGCGTGCATATATGAGTGAAATAGTAGTACTAATTAATAAGAGTAATTGTCTGCGCGCCTTAAACCTTGTCTATTATGAGAATGCACGCAAGTTTAACTGTGTCTTCTAAACCGTGACGGAGGAAGTAAGTTAAGTTATTCATCTTGACTGGGCAATTTCGGGTTGATAGTCTTAATGGAGGAGAGAAAACTGAATTGCAGTGAGTCCTTAGGCTGCCCGTAATGGGTAGTATCATGCATATGATACTAGTGTATGATACTATCTCCGTAATGCATACTATTATATAGTAGTATCATAGATGGTTTATTTGTTGTTATGCAAGACACATACTACTAAAGCATTTAATATAATACGGTATCATAATATGATACTACATCTTTTTTTTCTTATTAAATAGCATGTCACCTCTTCAAAATTACCTAGTTGGCATGCATAATACTATCTATGATACTCTTATTACGCGCAGTCTTAGTCTCGACACAACTGACTTGTTTTTGGAAGATACTGAAATGTAGATTTTTTTGGACACTTTACTTTGATTAGTAGGAAGAAGAACTCTATCTCTACTTCCTAGTAATTAAAATATAAGTAGTGTTTCTTTTCCTACCGGCCAACACATGTTGATCATTAATCCTGTTGATCATTAATCATGTTGATCATTAATAATATGTATTCCATGTATAGTGAGGCATTTATAGATTTATTTTCTCACATAATAACTCTGCACAGTTCCGGGGTCATCTTTTAACATCAAGATCGTAAATCAATCTCTAATATTTCAATCTTAAATAAAAAGCATACTCGCTCACTCCTGGCGAGGAGTGGGACCAATCATTGAGTGGGACGCTTCAACACCAGATCTGCGGTCGTCTGTGCTGCTCCTTCGTGCTCGACCCAATTCTGAGAGGAGCGAGACGCCATCATCCTCATCACCGGCGACATCATCAGCATCAAACTCGCTCTGTATGGTTTTCGATCCGATTTTCTTTATAAACTGGATCAATTTTTCTTTTGAAACGAGATCAAATTCAGGTGGGGAGTTCTCCCCCCCCCCCCCGGTGACAGTTTCAAAAAAAAAACTCGGCGACATCATCCCGGTCGACGCCAGGCTGCTCGAGGGCCATGCGCTCAAGAACGACCAGTCGGTGCTCACATATGAGTCCATGCCGGTCAATAAGTACGCCGGGCAGAAGGTATTCTCGGGCTCCACGATGAAGCATGGTAAGTTGGAGGCCTTCGTCATCGCCACGGCGTGCACAGTTTCTTCGGAAAGGCGACGCAGCCGACGAGGAGGTGGTGGCGAGCGCTGCGTTAGGTCAGGGTAGTAGCGAGCGTCGCGATAGGTGGGGGTGTGGGTAAGAAGTAGTGGGGAAGAGAGAGGGGATGGGGATCTTTTTATCTCACTGACAATTGGACCATCAACTGCATATAGGGGATAAAGACAGACGTGCAGGGTGTTCACTTTATATTTGTTTTAAACGCAAAGTTGCCTAAAATTTAGTAAATTTGGGTTCAAATAGATACAAAACGGATAAAAATGAAGATCAAACTAAAATCCACCTGCGGATTGGCCCGTTGTTTCTATCCGTCTGAACCCAAATGAACAAAATGTTGCCCCATCGTTGGCTGAGCGATCTGGGGACGGGTGGCAAATGTCAGCCCTTCTTCTGCTGGCTTAATTGGTCGGGATGGATTAAAACAAAACAGGAGTGGAGATAAAGCAAAGCAGTGCATCTACTTCTATTTTTCTTGACTCTTCAGCATCCCAAGTTCTTGATGACACTATGCTTCTGATACAACCACTTCTGTCCATATAAACACAGTAATGGCAAACAGAGGTATTCAAGATCATGCATGGGGTATTCGCAACAACAAAAAAATCATACATGGGGGCATGTTTTCTCGGACCGAAGAATTTGGAACTACGTGTCACAAACAGCACACATGAGTTAATTTTTTATTAAAACGAAAAAAAAAGCATACACACACACACATAGGACTCTGTACGTGGGCCATCAGTAGCATATAGTGACTAGGATTTTTTCAGTGCCACCTACAAAATGTGGTAAGGGTCGCACACTTCACTCAACGATGACGAGTATGTTCGGGCCACACGGCAACGATGTGGTGTTCTATTTCTCTCCTATCACCCCGGCTGCTTTATCTATGCTTACTTTGGCAAACTGCTATAGCCACGCTACGGAACAGGAAACAATAATGTCCTTCGATCCCGACTAATAACCGATCACACCACAATACAGTATGGCATACAAGATGATTAGAGCAAGTTGGCATGATGCTAAGGGACAAGGTGTAGGGAGGATAAGTACATCAATCAAATCAAGTGCGTGGAAAGATGATCGTAGGCGGTGGTACGCGCCAGTCAATGCATGTTTCAATTTTGGCGATCCATCCATCATTCCCGGTGTCTTCTATGCCCATGTATGTCAAGTACATATTCGGTGGGAGTAGAGACATAATAAACGATGTGATTTCATGGTTCTAAGACAAAAATAAAGAGGTGAACATGCCGAGAAACAAATGGGAAGCCTTGGTCCCTATAAAAGAGAATGTATCTGGTGCACCGAGCTAACCCGTGCTACCAATGCACCAGTAGGTTTTGAGCCAATGGATAGAAAAAGAGCTAACAGATGTTGGTAACAAATTGGACTATACTATGTTTGCAGATACAACCCTTCTCTTTATAAAAATCAAGCCGCACTCCAAATCACCCATTCCCATGGTAAACTTGTACGAATTATTTTTGAACCCAAACACCAAAAGGCTAATATATTCCGAATAAAATGTCTGACTTCACATCCGTATAAATTATCATCTTTGTCTTGATGAGATTTTTGAAATAAGATAAATGTTGAATATGTATTTAAAAATATTTCTTTTTAAACTTGACTCAAAACTTCATGTACGGTCAGATGCATGTGCATGCGGGACCAACATGGAGGAAGAGGCTGATATTTCTCACTAACAGCCTACAAAATTTACAAAACATGTAAATGATGCAATCAAGTTTTAAAACGCAATTGCTAATATATTTTTTAGAACATATGAAACATTGAACTTGTTTCAAAAATCACATTCAAACAAAAATGGCAGTCAAAACTGTTTCAAAATCGGATATTCAATTACATGAACATTTTTTGTTTTGTCAAAAAATAAACAAACAAACGTTGTTTGTATGGGAAAGTGAGTGTCGTGGATGTAAATCTGCCAATGAGTATAGGGGTATGAAAGGAGCTAAATGAATCTGTACGTAGAGTGGGTTGACGCAAGAGGATTATACAGGTTAGGCCTCTCCGTGGAGATAAAAACCTTAGTCCTGTCCCAGACTTACTGGGGTGTTCTTTCTTCAGAATACTGAGAAGGGAAAAAGTGTGCGCGTGCCCATGCCAGAGGGGAGGCCGGGGTGGCTTATATAGAGTGCGCCCCTGCCTCCTTAATTCCCTGGCATAAATGGGTCTTAATTGCAAGATTAAATACATAATTGATTACAAAACGGTCATCTCGTTACTACTAATAAAGGGGGGAGAACGCATGCAGCATTAAATGCCTTCTGTCCGTTGCGTTTTCCATCTCCCGAGTAGTGGGGGCTCGCCGGTCCCTTTCGGGTATCGTTCTACTCGGATCTTGCTGAGCTTCCGAGTAGTTGTTTACTCGGAAACGACTCCTGGTTTCCGAGTAATGTGTTACTCGGAAGCCGCCAATGCTTCGTGTTTTTTGGTTGATCTTATTTTGCTTGATGTGTGTTTTCTGGGGGAAACCCAAGGCTTAGGGATACCCCTGGGTTTCCCTTGCCTAGGGGTATACCTTTAGTATTACCACGACAGTAGCCCCCAAGCACTTTCGGGTGCTCGTAAGTGGGTTGACTGACATCTAGTCTTTCTGAGGTATGTGAAGATTGAACTCAGTAAGAGGCCCGGAAGGGCTTTATTGATGTTCGAACTTTTCCCTCGAGTGGGAGTTGGGCAGGTTAACGGAAAATTTTGGTGACACTCAAAACGTCTCTCGGAAGTGGTGGACTGAGGCCTCGGAAGGCGTGTCTCGGAGTAAAAGGCCTTAAACTCCATATGAACCAAATTTGTAAAGCTCAATGTCCTAGGACATCGTGCCGAGTCCTAGGCCATGCCACGTGGGACATTGATTATTTACCCCCTGCGCCGGGTCTTACCGGCGGCCTGGCATTCTATGTCAGAGATGGGCCGCCAGCGAGTTTGTTATTCTGATTTTCGCCCGAGTAACCGGGTGCGGGATTCTTCGTCTTGCGAGGAATATTCGAGTGGTTCCTTTCGCGGCGCTTCCGAGTGACAACTTACTCCGATGCTGTAGGAGCCTTGCATTTTCTTCCGAGTGATGGCATACTCGGAGAGTTTGGTTGTTGCTATGCCCCGCCTCTTCCGAGTGGTCAGGGCGATTCCAAACTTTGGGTTGGAAACAGATTTGGTTTTCCCCAAAGGATCTTATCTTGTCAGAGAATCTTCTTGCCCAGGTGAGTGGGCGCACTGTTTGGGTTTGTCTCCTCGATTCCCGCGGCGGTTTCATAGGATAATAATAATTAACTGCCCGCAGTGGAAGTGGGAGGGATTATAGGGAAGTGGGGCGGTTTTTATGGGGAAGCGCAACCGGCAAACCCATTAGTGGGGTGCGGATCTGACGCGAGGCGGTTGCCATCGTGAGCTATAAAAAGGGGCCCCTTGCCTTGCGGTTTGGAACGTCTCCACTCATTTTCCCCCGTGCAGCCGTTCCCGCTTCTCTCTCCTGCTCCGCCTCTTCCTCTTCCTGCTGCATATCGCCGTCGAGACGTCTCCGCCGGCCGCTCGAGGTCCATCCTGGGAGGTCGTCACTCGTACTGCCCCTCTTCCGCCGCCGTGACCATGTCTGCGGAGGAGTGGCTGCCCTCAATTGTGACGGAAGACATGCTGCTGGGGTACCAGGACGCCGGCCTGGTTCCCCGGGAGGGTTGCCGTCTTCCCGCGGCGGGGGAAGAGGAGCCTGTACCGCGGGATGGTGAGAGGGTCATTTTACTTTCGCATGTGGATCGCGGCTTTTCTCTTCCCCCACATCCCTTCTTCTTGGATTTCTTGGCTTTTACGGGCGCTCAGCTTCACCACGTCGTTCCCAACGCGGTTACCCTTCTCTTCAGCTTTTTCACCCTTTGCGAGGGCTTTTTAGGCATAGAACCCCACTGGCATCTCTTCCGTAGTATATACGCCATCAAGCCTCAGAAGGCGAAAAATTCTGGGGAGGGCGGCGGCGTTGAGTTTAATCATCTTTGTGGCGGTCTGATTTTTGCCAAAAAGCAAGGAGTGCAGTATTTTGCTTCTTGTGTTCCTGATTCTGTCAAGAACTGGCAGAATAGCTGGTTTTACTGCAAAGTGGCCGAGGAACCGGGGGTGCGTACCTTGCCTCCTTACTCGGACGTTAGGCTGACTAACTCTCAGGGCTGGAACCCCCGGCTCACCAATGTTGATAAGGAGCAAGTGCTCCCCCTGATGCGTGAAGTCATCAGGTTGAAGAAGAATGGTTTGGACGCCATAGATCTGATAGATGATTTTGTGATTCGGAAGATCTAGCCGCTCCAGGACCGAGCTCGGGGGATGTGGACGTACTCCGGGTTGCAGGACGATACCCGTTACAGTAACACTGAGATGCCCTTGGATGAGTTTGAACTTCAGATGAAGATAATAACAAGCGTGACTCAGGGGCTTCAGGAAATTGGCCGAGTGAGACCCCTCGGCGTCGACAATCCTCCCACCTTGGTATGCCGAGTTGTATGTTTCTTGAATGTGTTTCATTTGTTGACTTTAACCCGGACCTCTTTGTTTATTGCTTAGGATGTTACCCAGTTCCGCTGCCCTATTCCTCTGGCTCCGCAGCATCCCGCCGAGGAAGACGAAGATAGTGATGTTGGCGCGGGGGTCGGAGTTGAGGTGGGGGAGGAGCTGGAGTCCGAGGTGGCTCGGGTTCAAGCAGCGTCCAAGCAACGCTCGAAGAACAACCAAGATCGCGAGTCGGCGCGGGAGGGGCTTACTCGGACCCGAAAAAGGGCTCACACTCCGAGTGGTGAGGAAGACGGCGGGAAGCTTCCTCCCTTGGGCCTCAGCTCTGGGAAGGTAGCGCCCATGAAGAAGAAGAAACTTGTCACTCTTGGGGGCCGAGAGGCTAATCCCGCAGGAGGTGCTGCTGCTGAAAGGGCCAAGGGGGTTGGATCTAGTTCGGCCAGGGTTGCTCCTCCAAGGCGTAGTTGAAGACCGTTCTCCCGTAATGCTATTGCTTAACGCGTGCTTTTAAGGCTCTGTTAGTTTCTCAGACTCATCCTTAGCTGTTCTTTTTGCAGTGTTCGTCTGAGTGGTTCTGAGACGTTACCCGGGATCGAGGAGCATCCCGAGGCTGAAGCTATGGAGGACGCTAGCACTTGTGAGGTGACTGATTTTCCTGGGATGGGCGCTATTCCAGAAGATACTGCGACTGTTGGTGAGAATTCTTCGTTATTTTCTTTGTTGAGGCATTTGTTGCTGTCGTCTTTCGTTTTTAATTGTTTGTTGTTTCTGCTGCAGACATGGATGTTGACTCTGCTGTTGATCCTCCTGAGGTGACTGTTCCTGAGGGAACGGTACCCTCTGGGTCTGGTTCCCGAGCTGCCGCACCCGATGCTCCAGCTGGGGAGGCTGTCAAGGGGACCCCTGTCGCCTCGGCGGCTGTTCGGGGGAGTGAGCCTGCTAGTTCGGGGGCCATCCCCGTCGGGGCCCCAATGGAGAGTGCTATCATTGGTGGATTGAAGGAGTCTTTGGTCAAGGCGACCCAATTTGAGCTGCGGCTGCGGGAGCTGGCGTCTGATGCTGAGTTGGTGAAGTCTAACATGCACGTAAGTACTTACGTAAGTTTTCCTACCCACTTGGTGTAGCCCCCAAGGCTCCGAGTAACTTTGTGAAGTTATTCGGAGTATTTTGATAGGAGGTTTGTATTTTCGTGAACTTCCAGTGGGAGCACTTCTTAGTGCACCCACTGGGTGTAGCCCCCAAGGCTCCGAGTAACTTTGTGAAGTTATTCGGAATCTTTTGATAGGAGGTTTGTATTTTCGTGAACTTCCAGTGGGAGCACTTCTTAGTGCACCCACCGGGTGTAGCCCCCAAGGCTCCGAATAACTTTGTGAAGTTATTAAGAGTCTTTTGATAGGAGGTTTGTATTTTCGTGAACTTCTAGTGGGAGCACTTCTTAGTGCACCCACTGGGTGTAGCCCCCAAGGCTCCGAGTAACTTTGTGAAGTTATTCGGAGTCTTTTGATAGGAGGTTTTTATTTTGATTATGGTATTCCTCTTGTCTTCGTAGGAGGCATGCAAGCTTAGGTTGGCCTTCGTGAAGTTGCAGGAGGAAAGTGTTGCCACCAAGAGTGCATACGAAGCGCTTCTTGAAGAGCATAACAAACTGAAGAAACAACATGCTGAGGATAATGTTAAGAGTTCTTGAGTTTCCAAACTGCCATCGTTCTTCCTCTTGTTCTTGCGTCTGACGTTTTGCTTGCAGAGGCGGCGAAGAAGGCCTTTGATGCAAAAGTAAAGGAGAACGATGATTTTGTGGCCAAGATGAAGAAGGAAATAGACCAGGTTGAGAAGAGAGCCAAGGCTCACAAAGATTTGGAGACCAGTCTCCATTACTATAAGCAGGCGGTGAAGGAGAATGAGGCTTGCATCTCTAGGCTGGAGTCTGACTTTGAAAAGCTTTCCGAGCTGCGTGCCGAGGATGCGAAGAAACATGAAGCCGAGTTGGAAACCACTCGGAAAGCAGTGAAGGTAGCTGAAGAGTATTGCGCTGGGCGGTTCGCCGTTTTCAGTGAGACCTTGTCTGGTGAGTATTTTACTGTCCGAGCTGTGGTAAGGAGTTGTGGTCCGTTCTTAGATTATTTACCCGTCTGCTCTATTGGTGTAGCGTATGGTACAGATCCAGATGTCGAGCGGGCGCGCATGGCTTACTTTGCTGAAATCATGAAGAGAGATAACTATACTCCAGTTACCACAGAATTTGCTTTGGCTCGGGGATTGCTGACCATGAGGTGCGCCAAAGAGAAGAAATTTGCTGAGGAGGTTATGGGTGCTACTGTGGCTTTGAAGAGCAAGCTGTCGCCTGAAGAAGAGAGCAGAGTGAAGCTGGATACTTTTGTACCCGTTCTGCAGGAGGATCCACATCAGGTGGCCCGCTGGAAACGCTCAGCGGCGCGGAGGGGTGCGAATTACGCACTGGCTTTGACCAAGGCGCATTTTCCGGAGCGGGTCCATAATCTTGAGCAAGTTGGTGGTGGAGATCCGAAAGAAGGTCAAAGCTGCACCTCCTTCTTGCCGCGCTATGCTGAGACTGCTAGCCGAATCACACTGATGCCCGATCTCGATTTCTTTGTTGAGTCAACTGGTGTAACCAGTGAGTCGGACGAGGCGGGCGAGGAATGAATGGATTGTCTTGAAAAACAGTTGCTTGATATTTGCCTCGGTATGCCGAGTGGGTTTGTAATAAGTTGCACTTTGTGGTTGTGTCGTGACACTCCGTCGTTTGGGTGATGAACTCGTGCTCTGTTTGGTTGTGAAGGTTCGAAGTTTGTGATGCGCGCAGCTCGGAAGAATAACCTGTTTTTATAGCTTTAAGCAGCCCCCAAGCCTCTTTACTTAGAAAATTTTCTTTTGAAGATCTTGTATACAAGGTCCTCAATGCAGATGATGTTGTGCCTCCTCAAGCCTTTGGGGCATTGGTGAGCACTTAACATTGGTTTTCTAAGTTCTCGTCCGAGCTGCGCACAGCTCGGATGGAACCTGATTAATAGTGTTCGTCCGAGCTGTGCGCAGCTCGGAAGAAAACCTGTTTTTATGGCTTTAAGCAGCCCCCAAGCCTCTTGAGGCTTGAGAGTACTTAGAATTTTTTTCTATTGAAGATCTTGTATACAAGGTCCTCAATGCAGACGATGTTGTGCTTCCTCAAGCCTTTAGGGCGTTGGTGAGCACTTAACATTAGTTTTCTAAGTTCTCGTCCGAGCTGCGCACAACTCGGATGGAACCTGATTGATAGTGTTCGTCCGAGCTGTGCGCAGCTCGGAAGAAAACCTGTTTTTATGGCTTTAAGCAGCCCCCAAGCCTCTTTACTTAGAAAATTTTCTTTTGAAGATCTTGTATACAAGGTCCTCAATGCAGATGATGTTGTGCCTCCTCAAGCCTTTGGGGCATTGGTGAGCACTTAACATTGGTTTTCTAAGTTCTCGTCCGAGCTGCGCACAGCTCGGATGGAACCTGATTAATAGTGTTCGTCCGAGCTGTGCGCAGCTCGGAAGAAAACCTGTTTTTATGGCTTTAAGCAGCCCCCAAGCCTCTTGAGGCTTGAGAGTACTTAGAATTTTTTTCTATTGAAGATCTTGTATACAAGGTCCTCAATGCAGACGGTGTTGTGCTTCCTCAAGCCTTTAGGGCGTTGGTGAGCACTTAACATTAGTTTTCTAAGTTCTCGTCCGAGCTGCGCACAACTCGGATGGAACCTGATTGATAGTGTTCGTCCGAGCTGTGCGCAGCTCGGAAGAAAACCTGTTTTTATGGCTTTAAGCAGCCCCCAAGCCTCTTGAGGCTTGAGAGTACTTAGAAATTTTTCTATTGACGATCTTGTATACAAGGTCCTCAATGCAGATGATGATGTGCTTCCTCAAGCCTTTGGGGCGTTGGTGAGCACTTAACATTGGTTTTCTAAGTTCTCGTCCGAGCTGCGCACAGCTTGGATGGAAAACCTGATTGACAGTGTTCGTCCGAGATGTGCGCAGCTCGGAAGAAAACCTGTTTTTATGTAATGAACACGAATGGAATAAGGCGGACTAGGCGTACAAGTAATTTTTATTCATATCTTACAAGCTTGCTCATTCATAGAATCGGCACAGTAACTGGGCGTTCCAGGCATGAGGCTCTTCTATCTTATTGGTTACATCATACAAGTGATAGGCCCCATTATGCAGTACTCTGGAGATGATAAACGGGCCTTCCCATGGGGGAGCTAATTTGTGATCCGAAGTTTGCTTGATGCGAAGTACCATGTCACCTTCTTGGAAGGAGCGAGCTCGGACGTGTCGGTCGTGATATCGGCGAAGATCTTGCTGATAAAACGTCGAGCGGGTTAGAGCTAAATTTCGTTCATCTTCCAGGAGGTCAACGCCGTCTTGCCGTGCTTCTTCGGCTTCAGCTTCTGTGTACTGGCTTATACGGGGTGCATTGTGCTTGAGGTCACTCGGAAGGACTGATTCTGAGCCGTAGACGAGGAAGAAGGGGGTTGACCGAGTTGAGCGATTGAGAGTTGTGCGCAATCCCCACAAGACTGAAGGGAGTTCATCAACCCAGGCGCCCGCTGCTTCCTTTAGTTCCCGGAGGAGCCGAGGCTTGATTCCTTTGAGTATTAGTCCGTTGGATCGTTTGACTTGGCCATTGGACTGTGGGTGTGCGACTGAGGCGAAGTTGACCTGGATGCCATTGGACCAACAGAATTTCTTGAATTCGGCTGAGTTGAAGTTCGATCCATTATCAGTAATGATGTCATGCGGGACGCCGAACCGATGGATGATGCCCTGCATGAAGCTGACTGCTGTAGCGGAGTCTTGGTTCTTGATAGGCTTTGCTTCTATCCATTTTGTAAACTTGTCTACGGCGACCAGAATGTGGGTGAAGCCATGCCTGCTCGTTCGGAGTGGTCCAATCATATCCAATCCCCATGTTGCAAATGGCCAGGCTAGGGGATGGTCTTCAGCTCGGAAGCTGGTTTGCGAGGCTGGTTGGCATAAAACTAACGACCCTTGCAATGGTCCACGATGTACCGGGCATCGCTGAGGTCGTCGGCCAGAAGAAACCAGCTCGGAAAGCTTTTGCCACTAACGTCCGACTTGAAGCATGATGGCCACAATCTCCCGAGTGGATTTCTTGCAGTATGCAGCGGCCTTCTTCCTCGGAGATGCATCGCTGGGGGACATGAGTGATGTTGTTCCTGTACAGCTCTCCGTTGATCTCCGAGTAGGACTTGGACTTGCGGACTATCTGTTTGGCTTCTACCTCGTCGTCAGGCAACTCTTGTTTTTGCAGATAGTCAAGGATTGGGCGTGTCCACTCGGGGGGAATGACCTCCACATCAAACACCATGTCAACTACTGCGGGTATGTCTTCTTTGCTGGGGATGTTCTTGTCAGGAAGCATGTTTGGATCTGCCTCCAGGAAGGGATCTTCTTTGACTGTAGGGGAATGTAGGTGTTCCAGATAGATCCCTGGTGGGATCTGTCCGTGGGTGGAACCCAATTTGGCAAGGTCGTCTGCTGCCTGATTCTTAACCCTTGGGATGTGATGGAGCTCCAGCCCATCAAATTTTTTCTCCAATTTTCTCACTGCTACACAGTAGGTTGTCATTGCTGGGCTTCGGATGTCCCACTCTTTCATTACTTGGTTGATTACCAAGTATGAATCTTCGAATACCATAAGTCTCCTGACTCCGAGTGAGATAGCCGTTCACATGCCATACAGAAGAGCTTCATATTCTGCCTCGTTGTTTGTTGCTGGGAAATGGATTTGGAGGACGTATCGCATCTCATACTTTCTGGGTGAGACTAGTACCACCCCTGCCCCTGCGCCATGTAGCATCTGGGAGCCATCAAAGAACAGTGTCCAATGTTCTGGTGCTGGCTGTGGGGGGTGTTGGACTTCAATCACTTGGCTAGGAAGTCCACCAGTGCTTGTGACTTGATTGCTTTCTTAGCTTGGTAATTGAGGTCAAAGGGGAGTAGGTCCAAACTCCATTTTGCTATTCTGCGTGTTGAATATCTGTTGTTCATAATTTCTGCCAGGGGGGCTTCAGAGACCATTGTGATGGAATGATCCTGGAAGTAATGTGCGAGCTTCTGAGACGCCAGGTAAATCCCCATTGCTATCTTCTGGTAGTGAGGGTATCTCTGCTTGGATGGTGTGAGGACTTCGGAGATGTAGTACACCGGTCTTTGCACCTTCTGTGCTTTTCCTTCTTCTTCTCTCTCCACCACTATGGCTATGCTGACAACTCGTCTTGTGGCAGCGATATACAGCAAGAGCGGCTCTTTTTCCTGGGGTGCTGCCAGGACTGGCCGAGTTGACAATTGCTTCTTGAGTTCTTCGAAAGCCATGTGTGCCTCTTCCGTCCAGACGAAATTCGGAGATTTTTTCATCAGTTGGTAGAGAGGTAGGGCTTTCTCTCCCAATCTGGAAATAAACCGACTGAGTGCTGCAAGGCAGCCTGTTAACTTTTGGACGTCTCGGAGCTGCTTGGGAGGTTTCATGTTCTGAATTGCCGCGATTTTTTCCGGGTTGGCTTCTATCCCTCGCTCGGAGACCATGAATCCGAGTAGCTTCTCTGCTGGCACGCCGAAAACGCACTTTTCAGGATTAAGCCTGATGTTGTAGGCTCGGGGGCTCTGGAAGGTTTCTGCTAGGTCTGCTAGGAAACTACTCCCTTTAGCCGATTTGATTACGATGTCATCCACGTAGACTTCCACGTTCCTGCCGATCTGCCAGATCAGACAATTCTGCATCATGCACTGGTACGTGGCGCCTGCGTTCCTTAGTCCGAATGGCATCGTGATGTAACAAAAACATCCGAATGGGGTTATAAACGCCGTTTTGAGTTCGTATCGTTCATATAGTCGGATTTGGTGGTAACCCGAGTATGCATCGAGGAAACATAATCTCTCGCAACCTGATGTGGAGTCCACAATCTGGTCAATACGAGGAAGAGGGAAATGGTCTTTGGGAAAAACTTTATTGATATGGCGAAAATCAACACAAGTTCTCCAAGATTTATCCTTCTTCGGAACCATTACAGGATTTGCTAACCACTCGGAGTGGAAGATTTCCCTAATGAATTCGGTTGCTAATAGTCTAGCTATTTCCTGGCCGATGGCCTTCCTTTTCTCAGAGGAAAACCGTCGGAGGGACTCTTTTACCGGTCTTGCCTTCGGATCTACATGCAACTTGTGCTCGGCCAACTCCCTTGGGACTCCAGGCATGTCGGAGGGCTTCCACGCGAAAATGTCCCAATTCTCACAGAGGAAGTTGACGAGCTCGAGTTCCTATTGGGGATCCAGATCGGTAGCGATGTTGGTGTACTTGCCTTCATCTGTTGGGTGTATCTGCACCCTCTTGGTTTCTCCGGCCGACTCGAATGACGATGTCTTCTTTGGCTGCAGCAACTCGGACGAGTCGACGGCCTTCTTGTATTCGGCCAATTCGACCTCGACCATCTGCTGATCAGCTATCAGGGAGCCTTTCTGCCGCAGGTCTTCAGCTTGCTTGTAGTCTCCTGAGACAGTGATCACGCCGTGAAGGCCGGGCATCTTGAGCTTCAGGTAGACGTAACAGGGGATGGCCATAAATTTTGCGTAGGCTGGCCTTCCGAGTAAAGCATGATACGCACTCGGGAAGTCCACTACTTCAAAGGTGATCCTCTCTTTCCGGAAGTTACTCGAAGTACCGAAGACCACATTGAGGGAGATCATTCCGAGTGAGTACGCTTTTTTCTCCGGGATTATCCCATGAAATTCCAGGTAGCTTTTGCGGAGTTTGGACATCGGGATGTTCATGCTCTTCAGAGTGCTTGCGTACAGGATGTTAATTCCGATGCCACCGTCCATCAAGACATTCCTGATCCTGAAGTTACCATTTCCCGTTTCTAGCAAAGGGTCCACAATCAGGGCGTGTCTTCCCGGGTGAGGAATGTGAGGAGGGTGGTCCGACTGATCGAAAGTGATGGGGACGTCGGCCCATTTCATGTAACTCGGAACTGTCGGAGCCGCCGACTTGACTTCTCTGAACCTTATTTTTTCCACCCTCTTCGATTCTCGTCCTGCGAAGATGACCAACACTCCGTCCTCCCGCGGGAAACCTTCGCTGTCCAGTTCCGGGCTGGGTGCTTTCTTTTTCCTGGTCTCCTTGTCTTGCTGGGGGCATGTTCTTTCATTCTGGGCTGCTCTCTTGATCAGGCGGCACTGCCGAGTTGTATGCTTTGGGATAACCACCTTTCCCTCGGCATCGCGGGTGGTGTGGAGAGGACAGGGCTGATCCAGAACTTCATCGTCGTTGGACGGCTTTTTCTGCCGCGGTTGCCACTCCTTTCGCGCTTGACCCTTGCCATGAAGGCCCGAAGAATTTGCTGCCGCTACCAGTTCTGCGTCTGTTGGGGCGTCCTCCACCTTTCTCTTGTTGTTTGCGGTCTTCTGCTTCGGGTTCGATGCCGAGCTGCCACCTCCTCTATGCTGCTGGTTCTTCTGCCGGATTTCTTCCTCGCCATTGGCATACTTATTTGCTATCTCCATCAACTTCCCGAGTGAGGTGATGTGTGGTGACCTTGCCAGGTTGAGGCTTAATTCCTTGTACTTGACCCCCTGCTTGAAAGCGTGAATGGCCTGGAACTCGGAGACCCCTTCGACCGAGTTGTGAAGTGTGATCCACCTCTGGATGTAGTCCCGAGTTGTCTCGGTGTTGCCCTGGACGCACAATTGCAGCTCGGTCAGGCCTCCGGGCCTCTTGTAGGTCCCCTCAAAATTCTTGATGAATACTCTTTCGAGGTCTTCCCAAACCCAGATGCTACTTGGGGGGAGATGATTCAGCCACGCCCGAGCCGAGCCTTCTAACATCAACGGCAGGTGCATCATGGCTATCTCGTCACCGCCCCCTCCGATCTGCACGGCTATTCTGTAATCATCCAACCATGTTTGGGGTTTAGCGTCACCTCGGTATTTGTCCACCCCCTGGGCTATCCTGAAGTGTGGCGGAATGGGGGTAGACCGAATCCTTTCGCTGAAGCAGACCGGTCCTGTGGCCATTGAGGGCCGAGCCTGATCCTGACGATGAGTTCTGGCGCGGTCGACTCGGGTCTGAACAAGATGGCTTCGGGCGTCGTCTTCAATGTAAAAATAACGGTCGTCTCAGCGCCGCGGGAACTCCTCCCTCCGAGGTGCGGGACGACCCATCCCACGGGCTTCTGTTCTTCTGAGGTCTTCATGCCGATATTGCTCTTGGCGATGATCTCCTCGAGGTTCATCTCTGCGCCGAGGCGAACTGTTTTTGTTCCTCCGTGCTTCCCCATAGGGCGTGTGTACTGACAGTGATGTCCTCGCAGGGGGAACTTGGGAATGGATCCGCTGCTGTGATTGACTGACAACAGCGTTTTGATCGACTTCGGCTTGCAAGAGGAACGCCAGGTGCTGAATTTCTTCCGCCGCCGATCCACTGGGATGTAGAGAGTTTGCGATCCGAGTTGCCGCTATGAGATTTTCGACTGGGGTGCCCATAGCTCAGAAAGGTTCTCGACCTGGGCCCCGCAGTTGACGACTGGTTCTGCTTTGTCTGAGCCGAGCTACCTCCCGGGCTTGACGCTCGAGAGTGTTTTCCAACTCGGCCAGATGCCCCCCCTCAGCCAAATTGGTTAATCTGGCTGCCTCCAGGCCTCGCCCTTCTGGAGTGCTTGTGTCAATTGGGGTATTAAGCAGTCGCTCGGCCGCTTCTGCCTCTTCCCACTCCTCCCGGGTAGGTGGACGAGGTTGCCGACTTGAATCTCCGAGCTCCAACCTTCGGAAGGTTGAAACACGTCGGGTCGGCTCCCGAGTGCCAGCCTTGGATGGGCTGTTCGTTTCATCTCGGGCGCTAGTGTCCCGAGCTGGCGATGGCTGAGAGGGCGGAGTCTCGGCCATACATACTTCCGCAACCGCGACAGGGGTGCCGCTGCTGCCTTCTTGTTCGACGCCTGACTCGGGGTCAGACGCTGCCATGCCTTCTTCTTCAACCAGGTCGAACAGAGGCAAGAGAGAAGCCGTGGAGCCTTCTCTTGCGATCAGTTCGTCCAAGGCCTTGTGGGCTGACTCCACCGAGTCGATGACCGCCACCTGCTGGACCTTGACCGAATTTCCACGATGGTGAGCGCGCGGACGGCCCGAGCGCCTCTTCTTGTGGCGGACAGATAGCAGCGCAGGCGCTTGACGATGAGCCGACAGCTGGAGGCGCAGGGCCCCCGATTCGTCAGCTCGGAAGTGGACGCTGCCCTTTGAGGGCAGCAATTGTGCCTGGAGCAGGGAATCTGCTAACCAAGCCGAATCGTCAGCTATGAAAGACAACGATCCAAAACAGAAAACCTCTCCGACGATGAGCTCAGAGCCGCGAGTCGACGAAAAGGATGAGGAAAATGCCATCTCTACGATTGTTGATCAACTCAGCCCCACGGTGGGCGCCAACTGTCGTGGATGTAAATCTGACAATGAGTATAGGGGTATGAAAGGAGCTAAATGAATCTGTACGTAGAGTGGGTTGACACAAGAGGATTATACAGGTTAGGCCTCTCCGTGGAGATAAAAACCTTAGTCCTATCCCAGACTTACTGGGGTGTTCTTTCTTCAGAATACTGAGAAGGGAAAAAGTGTGCGCGTGCCCATGCCAGAGGGGAGGCCGGGGTGGCTTATATAGAGTGCGCCCCTGCCTCCTTAATTCCCTGGCATAAATGGGTCTTAATTGCAATATTAAATACATAATTGATTACAAAACGGTCAGCCCGTTACTACTAATAAAGGGGGGAGAACGCCTGCAGCATTAAATGCCTTCTGTCCGTTGCGTTTTCCATCTTCCGAGTAGTGGGGGCTCGCCGGTCCCTTCCGGGTATCGCTCGACTCGGATCTTGCTGAGCTTCCGAGTAGTTGTTTACTCGGAAACGGCTCCTGGTTTCCGAGTAATGTGTTACTCGGAAGCCGCCAATGCTTCGTGTTTTTTGGTTGATCTTATTTTGCTTGATGTGTGTTTTCTGGGGGAAACCCAAGGCTTAGGGATACCCCTGGGTTTCCCTTGCCTAGGGGTATACCTTTAGTATTACCACGACAATAAGAGTGCGGAAATTTCTATAAAAAGGAAGAGTTGTTTTACAAATGTGCAAGCTTTCTAGCATCCAGCCAGCTCACCTCCCTACATTTGCTATCCAATGGCTCATTTAGCACCGGTGCATCAGGTGCATGAATTAGGCCGGTGCACCTGATTTGCTCTCCCCTATAAAAAGAAGGTTTGAGTGGTATAGGAAGTGACATAAATTATTGGTCCTTGTTGGTCGGTGCATATGTGAGCTTTTATTAATGTGTGTTTAAATGTGTATTTTCTTACTTTTTATTAAGAGAGATTTGTATTGTCCTTTTAAGTCCATATCAATATCAAAATGAAGTGCCTAGCCAATGCAGTTTATTATTACAAAGTTTTCAAAATAAAGCTCATTGATTTTCCTTTCACCTTTGGGTATAAATCCTTGTGTATACACCCATTTGCACTTTTGGTAATCTCTACGCTCCTACATACACACTTCCATTCGTATTGTCAATGTATACACCACGCCACCTTCCATGATATATCTTCATATAATAAAGACATATTAGGTATTAGAAAAAATAGGATTTAACACTCTACTCAATATGTTCATACAAAATACCGTTATTTTAAACATTTGCATATTTAGCGAAGTTTGTTCAAGTTTGTGGTTATTAGTGGAGTTACCAATATAATAGATCTATAGAAAATTCAAAGTCAATTATAAGTTATACAAGCCTTGAAACTTGGCAATTTGCTTTTTACTTATACTAATGAGCACTAATTATTACTCCCTCCGTTCCAAAATAACTGGCTCAACTTTGTACTAGTTCTAGTACAAAATTGTAGTAAGGCTAAAACAGTTATTTTGGAACGGATGGAGTATTATCATTTACAATAACAACTGGTAATTACTTAAGATATCTTTTTAATTACAAGTTGTGAGTTGACCACATAAGTAATTATCAGTAGTTATTCTAAATGATGTATCAGTAATATAAGATTAAACGGTTAAACAAAAAATAAAAAATAAAGGAAAAATGAAAATAGGGTCTACGCCGACGGCCAAAGGACGGGGCCGTCGGCGTAGCCTCCACTGGCTAACGGGTTTATCGCCCGCCCTCACCGTAGTCCACCCGACAGGCCTTTCGCCGACGGCTTGAGCTACGCTGACGGCAGCCCTCGGCGTAAAATGGGCCTACGCCGACGGCCTTTACACGCCCACGGCTTTGGGACGCCGACAGCCCGCTGCCAGGTCTGACGAAGTGGGCCATCTATGCTGACGGCCCCGACATTTGGCCGTCGGCGTAGATCCATGCCGTAGGCGTTCGAGCTCGGTCCCGTAGTGGCCAAGGCTAGGGAATCAAATGACCTGAAGATGATCGGCAGCGCCCCGGACTTCGTTCAAGACCAGCTCCAAAAGGATCGACAAAACCCTACGGGTTAACCTCTAATAGCTAGTTTTTCTCAAAAATAAAATAAAAAAATATGAGAAACATTTCTCTAACATCAAATATACCCCAGAAAAAAACAAACTATGAATAATTTGTTGTCGCGTTAACAAACTTACTAGGTTATTATAACAGAAATTGCAAAACAAACCTTCATGTTCATACATGTTAGATGTAAGGAATCGAGATTCAAGAGTCAAGACACTCTGACCTAGCAATTAAATTTTCCTCCTCCCGTGATTGAGATACACTAAACTGAAATTTCCCGGTCAAGAGGAGCAATAGGATGAAGTCAACTGGTAACATGCATGGCGCAGATCTCAACTTGCAAGTCGCAAGTCGCAACTTGTTGGCGCAATTACATAGATAATCCATCCATGATCTGTTCATCTAGAGTGCGTTCTTGGGCGCCTATAAATATCATCACTGTGTATCGAGGAATCCTCACACATCTTATCCTGCGTCTTCTTCTCTTGCTCATCCACAGATCTTCTTCCCTGATAGCTTGCCATTCTTGTGTCCAAAACAATGGCTTCACGTGCATCCTCTCTTGTTCTCAAGGCGGCCGTCTTCGCTGCCGTTCTCTCCATGCTGGTCCTGCCTTCCTTGGGGCGTTGTCCATCGCTGGGACCAGCACCGCCACCACCAGGGGCCACACCGTCGCCGCCGCCGCCGGTTTCAGCCGTTCCAGTGCCGCCACCGCCGCCGGGGCCGAAGGTAACATGCGCGGACTGTATGAAGTGCGGGGACTCGTGCAGTCACTGCGCCGCTCTCACCTGCCTCCGGGAATAAACATTGGCGACATAGCTAGCTCGATCGCTAGCTATAATGTGTTGCATGCTTTGGTCAATGCCTCAATGGTGTCCTGTACTCTGGTTGTGCACGATTCTACGTATGCATGGAGGAATAAAGATGAAATGCTAGTATGTAGCTTTGGACAAAATTATTTTCTGGCATATTTCAGTTCAGTCATAGAGCCCTTGCACATTTTCGTTAATCCCTGAACATAATCTATGTATGTAGACACATGGACTCGTACATCTCGATCAGGAAATAATTAATAGAAGAACAATCGGATGATATCTTTCTCGAAACAAACAAAAAAGAGAAGAAAGAGAAAACTGAAACCATGACCAACTAACATCACAATGGCTTGTTTAAGAATAAGAAAGAAGAATCATATGGAAATAGCATGGAATAAGGTTTGATCTTATTCATTGTGATTTCGTATTACCCCATTTAAAAAATCAAAACAATCAAGACTTTTCAAGGTTGGATGTAGTATTACCTCCGATCCATATTAATGAACTCAATTTTGTCAAGATTCGTATGTATCTAGTTAAGTATTTAGACTAAATGCATATGTATCTAGACAAACTTAAGTACATTAATATGGATCGGAGGGAGTAACTAATTTATGATCTCGCATGTACATACTGCAAACTTCATTCTCGATTCTACGAGAATTTTATGAAAGTGTTTCATTTGCTTCTCTTCAAATGGATGAACCGCTCTTCCTTCATTCAGGGGAATTTTATTTTTCAATGAGAATAGTAGGAATCTTCCTTCATTTATGTGGGTCACCTCGCCCATGGAGGTCTTAATTAGTTCATTTCTGATATCTATGCGTGGAATCAGTCAAGATGAGTGTTGGAGAGATCCAGTCATGTTTATATGAGCGAAGACAATGTCACATGTCATTGGTAGTGACAATTAAATCATTTTATTTAATTCAAACCAACAGAGAGGGCCCACAGGTCATGGACTCACATTTATATTAAATATTTTAATTGTTTTAAATAGCCAGGGCCCAACTGTCATACTCAGTGACTCAACTAATCATTTGTTTTAACTTAAACAGAGGGTTATTCGGGACTGACTCCACATGTCATGCGCACATATTACTTAACAGGGTTATTTTTGTTAATGATTGATTAGGGGCTAACCTCACCAGGACGGCCCCACTGTCCAGTGGGTCAAACCCCTCTGGCTTAGCCCAGAGCCCGCAGGCGGTGTGCATAGCGAGCACGGCGAGGCCGGCTACTCCGGCGAGCTAGGGCGGAGGCTCCATGGCGATCAGCGGGGCGAGGCCGCGCGTGGGTGAGGGCGCAGCGCATGGGAGGAGGTGCACGGGGCCCGCGGCGTGTGGTCAGAGCCGAGCACGGCGGCGAGCGTCGGTAGGGCGGGGGGAGGGTGACCAGGTCACGGGGGCGCACGGGGAGTGGCCACGCGCGGTGCGCGTGCACACCAGAGGCGCGGCCAGAGCGCGCTGGAGGCGGCTAGAGGCACGCGGTGAGCATGCGGCCGGCCATGGCGGTCACGGCGGGGCATGGATTGACGGGGGAGGAAGTTACGGCGGCGATTTCCGGCATCCATGGCTATGAGTCGAGACGGGGGAGAGAGGGAATGGCATGGGGAGCTCACAGGTTGTCAGTAGGGCGGCCAGGGGCTCAGGGAGGTCTCCGAGCAGTGGTGGTGGCGGCGATGGCCGCGGCGGCCATGGCGATCCAGGCGGGGAAGACGGCGGCGCAACCGAGCTAGGTGACGCCTCCGTACAAATTGGAGGGTGCATGCGACGAAGAAGACGATGGGGAGCCTCCCGGACAATCCTTTAGTCGCTAGGGAGGCCGGTGGCCGCGCCGGCGATGATGGCGTGCTCACGGCTGTGCGGTTCCTCACTGGGAGCAGAGAGGGAGCGAGGGAATGGGCGATGCGGCGCGAGGAGGGGAAGAAGGGGCGGCTAGGGTTCGAGGGAGGGGTCGGGGTCCTTTTCTTCGGCTAGGATTGACAACCCCTCTGTACTCGTTGGGAGCAAAGTTACTTGTTATGTGTGCAGGTCCACGTCAACTTATTATCTGGCGCTGTTGACACCTACTTGCAGCATTCGGAGTCCTAATGGTTCGATAACCTTGGTAACTTCACCGAGGGAAATTTTCTACTAGCTACATCTCAACCTTCCACTTGGGGTAGCCAACGAGAGCGCCGTCGCGCGTTATCAGGGAGCGGTTGGATCTTGCGGAGAAGTTGGAGATGACATGGAGGAAGTGGTCAAGTAAACCGTTGCGGAAGGATCTGGAGGGTGAGAAGAGGTGGCAGCGCTGCGAGCTTTCCTAGCTCGGTGCTCAGCCTTGGCCACGACGGCCGCAGTTCTCTTGTTGCTAGCCCCGGTCTGTTTGGACACGTCGGAAGCAACAAGACGAGTGGTCGGGGGAACCGCGGGGCCCCTCGCCTCAGCGTCAAGCTCATTGGTGCAAGGTCGGAAAGCAACGAAAACATAAGGCATGAAGGAAACGAAGAAGACAAGCAAAGAAAGAGGGAATTCTCACCCGTCCACTTGCGGAGCAAGGGTCGGCATCCGGCTGTGCAGAGGGTGACATTTAACACCACTCCCTTCAGAGCGGGAGCAGACGGTTGTTTTCCAGCCGCAGCCTTTCCAGTCGGCGGTTTCTTGCGACCACCCTTTGTCGTTTGGCCCTTACAAGGACCCGCTGTAGTCGGAGCACCCTTGGCGGGGTCGGCCTGGGAAGAAGAGGCATCAGCTCGGGAACGCTTCCCCCTGTCGACTTTCTGAACCTCCGGATGCGCGCCTGCATCAGGGCCGTCAGGTTTTGAGACGATGTCATCATCACTCCAGTCGGCCATGAAGCGTTCAAGGGAGGAATCACACGTATCCCCTTTTGAAAGGATCGATATGGTCAACTAGAGGGGGGTGAATAGGTGACTAACAAATTTAAGCTTTATTACCAAAATTTAGGGTTAGGCGGATAAAAAAAATTCTCTAGAAGTGAACTAGATGAAACAACCCTAGGTGGCAAGAAAGCTTAAGACAAGTATGCTAGGCAACAATTACAATAGCAAGCCAACAAGCATACAAGGTTAGAACGAGTAAAGTGCGGAAAGGATAAACCACAAGTGACAAGGAGACGCGGCGATTTGTTTGACCGAAGTTCACACTCCTTTGAGGGAGTGCTAATCTCCGTTGGAGCGGTGCTCAAGATTGAGAGCGCTACCAACAACGTAGCTCACCGTATTCTCCCTTTTTGAGTCACCCCCAAAGGATGAGCCTTGAATCACTCGGGGTTGGTCTTGAAGGCGACCACCACACCTTTACAGACTTTCCGGAGCACACCACAAGCAAGGAAGCTTCCGGGACGGACACCTAGCCGCCTAGGAGCCAAAGCTCCAAGAGTAACAAGTCAACGGTGAAGAAATCTTGAGGGAACTAAAAAACGGTTTGGTGGAAGTGTAGATCGGGTGAATCTCCTCCGGATCCCAAAGTATTGGAGAGTTTGGTTGGGGGAGCAAGGAGGAATCCAAGGTTTTGAAGTTTGGCAATGGTGAGGAGCTTGGGGAGAAGATTAGGGAGCAAGGAGGAAGAAGAGGGGGGTTTTATACCCCCTCCCCCAAATCTGCCCGTTGAACTTGGGGGACCCAGGGCACCCGGGGTAAAGACCCCGGGCACCCGGGGTGGTCAGAGAGCTTCTCCATGGGAGGCCGGGCAGCCGGGGGTCCAGAACCCCGGGCACTCGGAGTACTCAAAGAGTACCAACATGGAGGCCCGGGCACCCGGGGGTCCAGGACCCCTGGCACCCGGAGTACTCAGAGAGTACCAGCAAGGGGGCCCGGGCACCCGGGGGTCCAGGACCCCGGGCACCCGGGGTGGTCAGAGAGGGATTGGGACTTCTCCCTGACAGACCACCACTCTGATGCGTCCAGGCCCTATACATCCTAAACTAATCCAAATACACCGTGACCCCTCTTAATAGTGCGGCATGCCTACGACTCAAAAGGAACCGAAAAAATCTTCCGAGTCCAAGAGCACGCCGTCTTCTCCTTTTTGGTTAGAGAGGGGACACCCGCATCCGTAGATGCCACCGAGAACCTAATGACCTGAGATACACTAGAAAACTGTCATTAGTCCTCACAAATCGTATTGTAATCAATACCAAAACCGCAATCAGGGGCAATTGCACTTTCAATCTCCCCCTTTTTGGTGCATTGATGACAATACGACTTGCCCAAGTGAGAGAGATAGATAAATCTTAGTGAGAGGTAATGAAAAAAATTACATGTCAAGCATGTAAAAAACATAAACATCACAAACTCACAAAGATACTAGATAGCACATCTCACACAAGGTCTCAAACTAAATAGTACGACATAAAGAGTGCGATAAAAGGAAACACACATAGCACACAAGCATCAATCCTACTAGAACACTTCTCCCCCTTTGGCATCAAGACACCAAAAAGGAGAGAGCGCGATGCTACCGCAAGAACTAGACTCGGGGAGGAGCACTGCCAGCATCGTCATCCTCATCCTCAGGAACGTAGGCAGCACACGGGTTGGCATAGTCTGTCGCCACACTGTCTTGATCCTCATACCCTGCAGGCTAAGGCTCGCCTATCTCAAGAGCTCTGGCAGCCTTCTGCTCACGGAGAGCCCGTTTGCTGAGGTTCACCTCCCGCACCTGACGCCGAGAAGTGGAGCGGCACATTTTGAACAAATTGTTGAACCCTGCGAAGAACATATTCTTCTCCTTCTTAGAGAAGGAAGGAGAAGACATCACTGTATGAGCTAACCCGGCAGGATCCATCTCAGGTGCAGCTCGTGAGGAGGAAGTACTAGCACGTGCAGACGATGGAGCAGGCTTGGCCTTCTTGCCATGAACCAGATCAGGGTGAACAATAGGCTTGAACTTCGTGTTTCGCACTAGCAGAGAGATAGGAAAATGGCGCGCAAGACTTTCGCGGTTCGGATGCTTGCGCTCAATCAGCGCCTGAATGAAGGGAGCATAGACAACCGCCTTCTTCTCGAAAACACAAGCCCTCATCTCCTCAAACATGAAATCCAGCACATCAATCTTGGTCCTCTCATGAGCATAGACAAAAAGATCAATAGCAGTGCCCCAGAACTCATCAGAAGAACCAGCCTTGGGGGACAGAGACACCCGAAATATCTGACGAAGAGCATGGTACAGAGGAATCATGCCTTTGGTGCATCCAATGGTGCCTGAACTGCTATACGCAAATGCAAGAGCCTGTTTGGTGCGACTGTGCTGAACAACAGTGGCATAGCCATCCTCAGGCTCAGGAAAGAACTCATACCCAGTAATAGCAGCAAGATCAGTCATGGAACCACTGAGAACTTTGTTTCCCGAGCGCCACTTGAAGGAACGGGCATAGTCATTCTCAAAGTACACCGTAGCATAGAAATGAAGAATGAGATCCTCATTGTAGGCCCGGTTGTATTATACGAACCGGATCAGCCCCATATCCTCCAACACACTGAAGACCTCGGGAAAAGATACAGTGTCACTGATGTACTCAAGGTCCAAGTCATGGTGCGGAGCAATCTTGACCTTCATGGGCTTGAGAATCTCAGAGAACACACGCTGCTGAAAGATATTCTGAAATTTCCAATCCACCTCATCACGGGCAGCAGCATATGGATTAATACGACGCAGTCTGGGGTACTCAGGCCTTGGCAGCTTGTTCAGATCATCAAGAGCATCAATGTTGTTGTCATTATCAGGCTCTTCCTCTTCCTCTTCCTCATCATCACTTGGTTCATTGGCCACATAAGTCTCTTCCTCAATGTCATCACTGCTAGTCCCCTCAACAATAGGAGCCCGTACACTTGCACGCTTTGCACGGTCTCGAAGAGCAGAGGAGCTGGAGCCACGCTCCTGGCGAACAAACTGTCCCTTCCCGCTTACATCACGAACCTTCTTAGCACGGCGAGCTCCAACAGTGCCTCCTGAGTCATCTAACAACAAGCAATGGATACGAGGATAAGTGCAAGGGTCCATGCAATGAAATATAAAAAATAGGGACAATATGACATGACAGGAAAATGCTGAACCCTGGGACCCCGGGTACCCGGAGTCAAAGGACCGGGTGCCCGGAGTAATCAGAGCACCTCCAGGTAGAGACCGGGTGCCCGGGGTCTGGAGACCGGGTGCCCGGGGTAGCTACTAGCGCGAGACCGGGTGCCCGGGGTGGACACCGGGTGCCCGGGATAGCTACAGCGGGCACACTAGTTTCCAGATCTAGGCATAACCACAATTTCTACAACCATATTCCCCATCTACGACTTCTAGCATGCATCATAGTCAAAAAGCTACACCAAAAAGGGAGGAGCACGCGATTTGACTACTAGGAAATGGAGGAGGGGAGAAAAATACCGGAGGAGCCGGCCATGGCGACGAGGAGGGCCTCCGGAGAGGAGATCTGGGTGCCCGGAGGGCTCCAGACGGCGAGGGGCGTGGATCCTCTGGAGGAGGCGGCGGCAGCAAGGGGGTTGGGGCGTGGGGAGAATGGTGGGGATGAACCCTAACTCCCCACGCCCCCCTCAGATGTAGAGCCACACGCCTAACCCCGGGTGCCCGGGATGTGAGACCGGGTGCCCGGGGCCCCGGGTGCCCGGGATGGTCAGAGGGTTTTGTCAGGGACAGGGGACACTCCCCCTTTTCCTGTGCTCACAACACCTCCAACCATGCCTCTAGATTTCCTAGCTACGGGAGCATGATGCAAAACCAAAAAAAACTGGAACCCTTGCACAAGATAAGAACTAGGTTGTAGGAAAGAAGTCTTGGGATAGATCGCACACACTAGGTCGTAGGCAATTAGGCACAAATAACACAAGAGTCTATATGACTCGAAAAACAGCACAACGCACTAAAGCGGAAAAAGGCGGTGACCCGAGGGTCACCTTGTTTGAGCAAATGTGGTACGGAACCGCGAAGATTTTAACCTTGGGCCCGTCTCCACTAGTCATCTTTGAAGCACGAGTGCCATCTAAAATGGTGGATGTGAAAGATTTTTGATCGATTTATGCACAAGTAGGGTTATGTCGGAATTATTGAGATAATTCTACTCCCCCTACTTATGTGCCTACACCTAAGCAAGATATAGTAAAGCTAGTGTGTGTATGCAAGATCATCAACCCATGTTACTAAGATCCACGATGTTTAGCTCATGCCTTAACTCACGGAACCTTGCTTCATCAAGTGGCTTCGTGAAAATATCCGCAAGTTGCTTCTCGGTGCCCACATGAAAGAGTTCAATGTCTTCTCGTGCCACATGATCCCGAAGAAAATGATGAAGAATATCAATATGCTTGGTTCGGCTATGTTGCACGGGATTATCCGCAATCTTGATTGCACTTTCATTGTCACATAATAGAGGCACTTTGTCACATTTGACACCATAATCCATCAAAGTTTGCCTCATTCATAATAATTGGGCACAACAACTTCCCGCAGCAATGTACTCGGCTTCGGCGGTTGATAGAGAAACACAATTTTGCTTCTTGGAGGACCAACTCACTAAGGACCTCCCGAGGAATTGACATGAGCCGGATGTGGACTTACGATCCACCTTGTCACCGGCCCAATCCGAATCCGAATATCCCACCAACTTGAAGGAAGATCCTTTGGGGTACCAAAGTCCTAAGTTTGGGGTATACATGTAATGGCTTTCTTTGGGGGCGGATTGAAATCTTGCACACATACACACACTTAACATAATATCCGGCCTAGATGCACAAAGGTAAAGCAAAGAACCGATCATAGAGCGGTATACCTTTTGATCCACATATTTACCATTGGGATCTAGATCAAGTTGGCCATTAGTTGGCATTGGAGTCTTCATAGGCTTGGCATCCATCATATCAAATCGTTTGAGAATGTTTTGAATATACTTTGCTTGGTTAATAAAAGTCCCTCCCCTTAATTTCTTGACTTTAAATCCGAGGAAGAACTTCAACTCACCCATCATAGACATGGCAAACTCCTTGGTCATAAGATTTTGAAACTCAACATTGCAAGCATGATTAGTAGACTCAAAGATAATATCATCAACATATATTTGGCATACAAACAAATCTCCTTTTACTCTCTTAGTAAAGAGAGTGGTATCTATCAACCCCATCTCAAACCCTTTCTCGTTTAGAAACGTCGTAAGGTGGTCATACCAAGCATGAGGTGCTTGCTTAAGACCATACAAAGCCTTATGAAGCCGATAAACGTGATTGGGACGTTCGGGGTCTTCAAAACCGGGAGGTTGCTTGACATACACCAATTCACTTAAAGGACCATTTAGAAATGCACTCTTAACACCCATTTGATATAACTTAAAATCATGATGAGAGGCATAGGCAAGTAAGATGCTAATGGACTCAAGACGGGAAACGGGGGCAAAGGTTTCACCAAAATCCAAACCTTCGATTTGGGTGAATCCTTGTGCCACTAACCTTGCCTTGTTACGAGTGACTTGTCCATACTCATCTTGCTTGTTCTTGAAAACCCATTTGGTTCCAATGACATTATGATTTTCCTTGGGCCTAGCACCGAGTGACCACACCTTGTTGCGAGAGAAATTGTTGAGTTCTTCATGCATAGCTTCCACCCAATCCGGATCATCAAGAGCTTCTTCTACCTTAAGGGGCTCAATACAAGAGACAAACGAGTGATGTTCACAAAAGTTTGCCAAGCGTTTACGAGTAGTTACCCCTTTTGAGATGCTTCCAAGGATGTTGTCGGTGGAGTGTTGAAGCATTTGAAGTCTCAAAGCCGCTTTTTGTCTCTTCTTTTCAAGTTCTTCTTCACTAGGTTGAATTATTTGTGGAGAAACTCGAACTTGCTTCTTCTTTGCTTGTGGAGAGACAACTTCTTGAACTTGATCTTGATCACTTTCATGAGCTTGATCTTGGGTCTCTACAATAGGTTCATCACCATTTGATTGAGCTTGCCCTTGATCTTGCTCGGTAGCTTGAGGGACCTCATCTTGCTCTTGGATAGGTGCTTGTTCTCCCGAAACATCTTGTTCTTGTGGTGGCGGTGATGACTTCCCTTGAGGAGAATCCTCAAGAGGGGCTCTTACCCCTTCTTCGATTACTTGGACTTGGGGTGTTTCTTGTGAAAGAATGTGGCCTATCCCCATGGTCCTTATAACTCAAGAAGGAGCCTCATCACCTACAACACTTGGAACAATTGGTTTGGCTTGGGAGCCGTTATCCTCATCAAACTCCACATTTTATGACTCCTCAATACATCCGGTGGATTTATTGACAACTTGATACGCATGGGAGTTTGAAGCATATCCAACAAATATTCCCTCATATGTTTTTGCTTCGAATTTAGCTAACCAGGTTTTCTTGTTGAGAATGAAACACTTACAACCGAATACACGGAAGTACTTGACATTTGGCTTCTTCCCGATTAGGAGTTCATACGGTGTCTTGTTCTTGAGCTTGCGTAGATATAGCCTATTAGAGGCATGACACGCGGTGTTGACGGCTTCGTCCCAAAGCTTGTATGGGGACTTGTACTCATCAAGCATTGTCCTTGCCATCTCAATAAGAGTCCTATTCTTCCTCTCCGCAACACCGTTTTGCTGAGGGGTATAGGCCGCGGAATATTGATGTTTGATCCCCTCATCACTCAAGAACTCATCCATTGTATAATTCTTGAACTTGGTACCATTTTCACTTCGAATAGCCATGATCTCACATTTGTGTTGACGTTGAGCTTCCTTGGCAAATGATATAAAGGTCTTTTGAGTCTCATCTTTGGTCTTGAGAAAGAAAACCCATGTATATCTTGTATAGTCGTCGACAATGACAAGGCAATACCTCCTCCCACCCAAGCTATCATAGGATGGAGGCCCAAAGAGATCCAAATGAAGGAGCTCAAGAGGCCTCGTCGATGTGATGATAGTCTTCATCTTGTGTTGCTTCTCATGTTGCTTTCCGGCAATGCAAGCACTACAAACACGATTATTGGATATATGCTCTAGAGGAAAATAATATATGATTATTCCAATATATCTAAGCAAGTTCATAACCAGTTTCATACCGTGCTAGAACTGCGACAGTGAAACAATGATGCAGGTGTGGTATAGAAACCCCCAGAGTTCCTAGTTAGCCTCTACATCGATAACTAGTTCATGGTCAAGATGATGATCGTGGTTTCGCGATCATGGACAATTAAGTCTCTTGACTATGAGGTCACCTCACTGGTTAAGTGACGTGGTGAACATTACCCAAAGTAAGCATTATAGCATGATCAAATCTTATGAAGGTTCAGTGTTGTAATTACAGAACGTGGTAGACCGTTCCTTTGACTGTGAGTACATGCATAATCACTATCTTCCCGGATGCTTTGACTTACATCCCACCACCTGACTGAAATATGCGGGTCATAACGGTTGTATCTTAGGTATTCCGTGGAGATATGTTGAGGAGTATTGTTACAAGAGCGGGATTTGTCAATCCATATAATGGATAGATACTCGGGGCCCACTCGGTGAGATTCCATCCATAAAGCTGCGCAGCGTGTGACTAGGTCACAGGGATGAATATCACGGGAACGAGTGAATAAGGATTTGTTCGGAACGAGGTTGAACCAGACATAGGATGTCATTGATCGAATCTCGGAACAATCCAGTATCGCTGACAAAGGGAATGCTATACGGCGTAAGGTCCAATCGGTGTTGATATCCGGAATGCACAGGGGTCATTATGGGCATCCAGGTCCCGCTGATGATCATTGACCATAGCCTCTGCGAGGTCATGACTGGAATGTTCTCGGACCGTAGGGTAACACACTTAAGGGCTCGATGAAATCGAAGACCTTTTCGGAACCATCGGAGCAACCAGAGAATAAAGGAAACAATATCGGAGAAGTACCGTGTTGAACCGAAACAAGTTCGGAGTGAACCGGAAGGTGTTCCGGAGCACCGGGAGATGGAATATTATGTTTTAGTTATTAATTAATTGAATTAATAATTAAAATCATTTTATTTCTAATTAATATGTGCTATGGGCCTTAGTGGAGAAAAAGGCCCATTAGGGGAATTAAAAGGAAAAAAGAAAAGGAAAAAGAGGGGGGAGACGCCATGGGCCCTAGGGCCCATGAGGGGTGCGCCCTCTCCCCCCCTTGGTCGGCCAACCCCCCTTAGCAAGGGAATTTAGTCCCACATTGCTAAGGGAGGGGGGTTGACTCCCTCCCCTCTGCCTATATATAGATAGCCAGGGTGCACATATTTAATACACAAAAATTCGTGAGAAAATAAATATTACTCCGAATTGAGATCGGTTTTCTCCGGTCTTCTCCCCTCCCTTGTCTCTTTCACGGTGGACTCCCTAGTGTGAGTCTATAGTGAAATTGAGGCTTCTCTGCTAGAATCGGAGGCCGTCGTGCTGCCGAAGCTCCGTCCGGAGGTCTGCTTCCGCCACCTCCGCTGGATCGGAGAACGGAGGTCGTCATCGAGTCTCGTACATGTGCGAGTACTACGAGGTGCTGCACGTGTGGCACTACACCCATTCGGGTGCTCAACACAGCCAGGGGGCTGTGAAACTTGATCGGCTACATCAACCACGTTTGCGGGAACGTTTCCCGCGCAACGGACTACACCCCGAGGTATGTTATTTCTGCACTACTTTCCGTTATGGTAATACGGCTAGCTAGATCTTGGGTTATGGGAACGCTAGTTAGAAAAATTTGTGTTTTCTGCTGCGAACCCCAACAAAAAGAAACATTGCTTAGTCCAACAATGTGATCCCCCTTTATAAGGGATTGTAAATTTCTCATACCAACGTGAGCTAGCTTCCGGTGCCATAGCCACCCCACGTCGGCCTTGGCCATTAGGCATGTTTTTAGGTGAGTGCTCTCTTTCGAGAAATCAACCATATAAAGGTTGCCTTCAACATGCCCAACAAAGACCACTTTGAGAGTATCCCTTTTAAAGATGGTCACATGAAATTCACTAAAAAGCGAGTCATAACCGGCACGTGCCAATTGGATAGTGGAAAGTAGATTGTAGTGAAGGGATTCGACAAGCATGACATTCTTGAGTGAAGAATCACTCGAGATGAAAAACTTCCCTAACCCCAATACCTTACCCTTGCTATTATCGCCAAAGGAGATGTCCGAGGATGACTTGAGCGAGTCAACGAAATCCATGAGCATATCCTTGCCTCCGGTCGTATGATTGGTGCAACCACTATCAATCACCCATTGTTTTCCACCGGAGGCATAGTCCTGCAACAATCAAGCTTTGTTTTTAGGTCCCCATTTTTCAATGGGTCCTAGAGAGTTAGCAACAAGGGTCTTAGGAACCCAAATAGTCCATGCATAATCATCATAATTAGTGCCGACAAATTTAGCAAAAGTATAGCCATCATTCCTTCTCAAAAGGACATAAGATGGATTGTTCATGCCGGCATAATTAGAAGAGGGAGCCATCTCCATTGAGATGACTTCCTCTCCAACCTTCTCCTTCTCCTTTTCCTTCTCCTTGTGCCCTTCTTACACAAATGTGATTTGTTGTTGTGGAGGAGTAGCTTAGTGCTTCTTCTTCTTGTTCTTGTTCTTCCTTTTCTTTTGAGAGGGATCAAAATCGATTCCCTCCTTGGCCACACATTCCTTTTGATTACTCAAAAGCTCATTCAAGTCCTTTTCTCCTTGAATACAAGACACAAGACCTTTCTCAAGTTGATCTTTCAACTTTTTGTTCTCAACAAGTAGGGATGCATAATCAATGGAGTTAGAAGCACATGCATCATTAGGAGAGAAAGTAGAAAGAGACTTAAGAGTTGAAGTCTTAAGTTGGTTGTAAGACTCGGTGAGAGTTATAAGCTCCCCTTTTATGACCTTGTGGCTCTTTTCAAGGAGTTTATACTCCTCACCGAGTTCACCATGAGCAACTTTAAGCTTAGCAATTTTATCCAAGAGATCATGCTTAATTTCAAGAGAGAGTTCTAGGGCATCATTGACTTTAACAAAGTCTATCTCATGTGAAGTGACGGTTTCCTCAAGTGAGGCTTTCATGGTTTCTACTTCAAGGAGATTTTTCTCAAGGAGATAATTTCTTTCCTTTTCCTCCATTAAGAGGGTTTCCACATTTCCGATGTAGTCATCACGTTCGGTGAGTGACCTCATCATGTTGAGGAAACGAGCAAGGGATTCTCCCTTAAGTGTCTTCATGAAAGCCAATGAGGCTTCCTCACTATAATCGACACCATCATCTTCACACTTGTTATCCAACTCCTCTTGCGAAGGGTTGGTAGTGGGAGATGATGGCTTAGGTTTGATAGACTTTGATATTACCTCTCTTGCCATGAGGCATCGGTGGACGATGGTCTTGTTCTCGTTGGGAGAGTCGAAGAGGCTTGATGAGGTGGAGGAGGACTTGGAATGCATGGCAATAGCAGCCATGCCCTTGTGCTCATCATCCTCACCATCTTCTTCATCCTCGGATAGGTACTCTTCATGAACAAGAGCTTTGTCACCACGCCTCTTTGCAAACTTGTTGAATCTCTTCTTCTTGAGAATAAGCTTCTCGGATTTCTCTTCTCTTCTTTCATATGGACAATCCGCAACGAAATGCTTTGGACTATCGCAATTGTAGCACTTTCTTCTTCCAAACGTTTTGCCCTTGAAGTTGTTACTTCCTTTGTTTCCCAAAGTCCCCATGGTGCCCACATATTTTCTGACCAAAAGAGCCACGTCTTCTTCAAAGTCATTTGCCGGGCACGAGGAAACATCTTCATCTTCACAGTAATCTTCCACTTCTTCTACCTCCATAAACTTGGAGGGGGAAGCCACCTCCTTGGCCTTCAAGGCGAGGTTGTTGGTCCTATTCATCCCTTGAACAAGGTCATGGGTTTGCTTGGACTTTGACTTCAACAAGGACTTGGTGGTGAAAGATGACACAATTTGATTTGGAGTCAATTGGTCATTATCCATGCGTTGATGGATCATGGTGACCATTGTGTCATCCGTCAGAATCATGGCACTCAAGAACTTATCCTTGATGAAATTGTCATCAGCCCATGTGAAACCATAGTTCCTTAAATCCAAAACGATGGACTTGAGTCTTCGGAAAACTTGATCCGCAGACTCACCATCTTTCCTCACGAACATGTTGACCTCCGTCTTGAGAACGGCCAGACGAGATCTCTGCACACTGACATCTCCTTCAAAGATTTCACAGAGAGTGTCCCAAATTTCTTTGGCCGTCTTCAAGAGAGATATGGAGTCTTGATAGTCTTCGGGAACGGCCCTCCTAAGCATGTGACAGGCGATATCATTGAGTTGCTCATCAACCTCTTCTCTTGGAGATAAGCTGGATGGATCTTCGGGATGATGGCCTCTCAAGATGACCCACCACACTTGTGTGGAGGCACTCCGAACATGTGACTCCATAGCTAATTTCCATTTACCAAACTTGTCAGGATTCAAGAGGGGGGTCCCCAGTATGATTAATATGCGGCATAGGAATATGAGGACGAGCATATGAAGGAGCAGCAACATTATAAGACGGTGCAGAGGTGTGTGGTGGCGGTGTGGGTGTCTCCTTTACTCCATTAACATCCAAAGTGGTGTTTGGACGAAATGTTGATGAGGTAGAAGGACTTTGCGAAAAAGAAGCAAGTTTCTTGTCGACTTCATCACGAACCAATGCCTTCATCGACATTTCCATGGAGCTTTTAAAGGACTCCATGAAAGAGGTGAATTCGGACATGGTTAGTGATGTGGAGGAGCTAGGTCCTCCACTCTCTTGGTGTGTTGTTTGTGTAGCGGGTGGTTTAGAAATGGGTGCACCAAGTGCCCCCCCCCCATCCGCGGGAATGTTTTCACCTTGGTCCCCTAGATCGACCATATTCTCTTAGGCGGTAAAGCCCTTACTAAGAGCCCAAAGCTCTGATACCAATTGAAAGGATCGATACAGTCAACTAGAGGGGGGGTGAATAGGTGACTAACAAATTTAAGCTTTATTACCAAAATTTAGGGTTAGGCGGATAAAAACAATTCTCTAGAAGTGAACTAGATGAAACAACCCTAGGTGGCAAGCAAGCTTAAGACAAGTATGCTAGGAAACAATTACAATAGCAAGCCAACAAGCATACAAGGTTAGAACGAGTAAAGTGCGGAAAGGATAAACCACAAGTGACAAGGAGACGCGGCGATTTGTTTGACCGAAGTTCACACTCCTTTGAGGGAGTGCTAATCTCCGTTGGAGCGGTGCTCAAGATTGAGAGCGCTACCAACAACGTAGCTCACCGTATTCTCCCTTTTCGAGTCACCCCCAAAGGACGAGCCTCGAATCACTCGGGGTTGGTCTTGAAGGCGACCACCACACCTTTACAGACTTCCCGGAGCACACCACAAGCAAGGAAGCTTCCGGGACGGACACCTAGCCGCCTAGGATCCAAAGCTCCAAGAGTAACAAGTCAACGGTGAAGAAATCTTGAGGGAACTAAAAAACGGTTTGGTGGAAGTGTAGATCGGGTGAATCTCCTCCGGATCCCAAAGTATTGGAGATTTTGGTTGGGGGAGCAAGGAGAAATCCAAGCTTTTGAGGTTTGGCAATGGTGAGGAGCTTGGGGAGAAGATTAGGGAGAAAGGAGGAAGAAGAGGGGGGTTTTATACCCCCTCCCCCAAATCTGCCCGTTGAACTCGGGGGACCCCGGGCACCCAGGGTAAAGACCCCGGGCACCCGGGGTGGTCAGAGAGCTTCTCCATGGGGGGCCGGGCACCCGGGGGTCCAGAACCCCGGGGCCGGAGTACTCAGAGAGTACCAGCATGGAGGCCCGGGCACCCGGGGGTCCAGGACCCCGGGCACCCAGAGTACTCAGAGAGTACCAGCAAGGGGGGCCGGGCACCCGGGGGTCCAGGACCCCGGGCACCCGGGGTGGTCAGAGAGGGATTGGGACTTCTCCCTGACAGACCACCACTCTGATGCCTCCAGGCCCTATACATCCTAAACTAATCCAAATACACCGTGACCCCTCTTAATAGTGCGGCATGCCTACGACTCAAAAGGAACTGAAAAAATCTTCCGAGTCCAAGAGCACGCCGTCTTCTCCTTTTTGGTTACGGAGGGGACACCCGCATCCGTAGATGCCACCGAGAACCTAATGACCTGAGATACACTAGAAAACTGTCATTAGTCCTCACAAATTGTATTGTAATCAATACCAAAACCGCAATCAGGGGCAATTGCACTTTCAACTTTGTTCTTCCAGCCGGCGTCAAGAGAGGTCGTCTCGGCCTCGGTTTCAGAATCGGTGGAGGCGACATATTCTAGATCCTCAGGATCATCGGCGGGGCGGGGCGGATGATATGTGCCAGAAGCTTGGCCATCTTGCATCACGGGGATCCAACGAAAAGTTGCAGAAGCAGCCGATCTGAATTAGCAATCAGAGCAAGATAGAAAATGAAAAGAAGAGAAGGAATCGGAGAATACCAATGGTGGGGGTCTTTTCGGCTATAGCACTTCATCCCGAACACAAACGGATCGGGGTATGTGGTATCGGTCAGCTCGACCACTCGCGCACGCACATCTGCCGAGGTGAGCTGATGGGTGGTGATCCGAGATGGATCCTTACAGGAGCGCATGTCACATATCCATTGACATCGGCGTTGAAGTGGGAGAACTCGGAGGGTGATCCATATGGCAACCAGGTCAGATGCGCGCAGTCCCTCCTTGACCAGCTCGGCCATCCTTTTCATCTGATTGTCTAGATCCAAGTCGCCGATGCCGAGCTTGGTCGACCATTGGTACTTGGCAGTCGGCGGGGCAAGCACAAACTCGGGCATATTGTGGCAATCGGGCCCGTTCTCCAGAGACTTGATGTAGAAGAAGGTGGTTTTCCACTCCTTGCACGATTGAATCGGCTTGGGAGTGGGGTATGGAGTCCGATTGGGGTAGATGATGCATCCACCGCATACGGTCATGGACTTGTCCTCTACAAGCGGCGGCTCGTCAGCTTTGGCATTGGGAAAGGCAGCCTTTGGATTGAGGATCATGACCCCGTTCCCAACCATGTGAGATCGGAGATGGAAGATCCTTTTCCACAAGCCCAAGCTCGGCCTCCCGACGAGGTAACCTTCGCACATAGCCACGAAGCCGGACAGGGGCATCATGGAGTTGGCGGCAAGGTGGTGCGGCTGCAGATGATGAAAGTCCAAGAACTCGCGGAAGAATGTGGTCACCGACAGCCCAAAGCCACGCTTAAAGTAAGCGACAAACACGACGCGCTCTCCGTCATGTGGCTCCGATACGGTCTCGGGGCCGGGGACGCGCCAGTCGATCTCCCGCGACATCTTGCGGGCGCGACTGAGCTGGTGGACCTCCATCTCGTTTACCCCGGAACCTTTCCAGGCCTTGCGGCTAGAGGTGGCGCTGTTGGCAGTGGAGACACGGCAGCGGAGGCAGCCATTTCTTAGTCTTCCAGTGCGGCGGTGGTGGAGGAAGTTTTTGGCAGCGACGGCGGCGGTGGAACTCGAGATCCGCAATCACCAATGGTTGCTGCAGTGGTGGCGCCGAGAAGCGGGGAGGAGAACGGCGGCGGTGAGCTTGACATTGCCCGGACAGCAGGGGCGGCCGGAGCGGCAAAGCCGTAGCAGCGGCGGCGGAGAGGGGAGCACGAAGAGCAAGTAAGAAGAGAAGAATGGGGGCGCGGAGGCCAGCCCAATCCCGGCTTCCTCCTATTTATGGAGTGGGGAGACGATTGGGATCAGATGTGCACTTTGTGACCTCGGGTGGACGCCGATTGTGGCGTGGATCGGGCGCAGCTACAATAGCAACATGCACAGAAGATCTCGCGGAGGAGCCGAGGAGTGCGCGCGTGGCCCGAGAGCTGCGGTAACGTCCCGTCACGCGTGGGTCATGGGGCCCGGTGCATTAACTGCTCGCGGTGGAATCGGCGCCACTTGCGACGGTCAAGTGTTAGTCAAAGATAACCGTTGGAGTGCAATCGGCGAGGAACGTGGGCAGCTCGGCAGGAAGCATCCGGAGAAAGCAAAAGATAAGCAGATCGGGTTGGCTCGCCTGAGCTGGTAATCAGCTCGGCACGAGGCATCTAGAACAGTTAATCCTTAGGCCGGCCACGCGCATTCAACGAGACTCAGCGATTAGCTCGACATGAGGCACTTGTTGAGACCTAAGCAGAGACAAGCAAGACAAGGCAAGATCTCCGACGTAAAAACCTGCAAAGGCCACACAACCGGAGGATTGTGGGACCTCTACAGCTTTAGGGGCTACTGTCGGGGGAATGAACCCCGGGTAGGGTCACCCAGGAGAAACAACCTTTCAAGGTAAAGTGCAAGCTCCAGAAGGCCAACAGTGGCACCTGGGCTGAGCTAACCAAACCAGTTGACGATTGCTCAGGAGAGAACAATCGGCAACCGGCTCCACGCAATCGGCCCAGGAACCTCCGGCCTGCTCTCATCAATCGGCCTAGGTGCATCCGGTCCGCTTCGAGCTAGCACCAAGAGTTGACCAAGGGCCAGGTCGGAGCACCCGTCCCGAGGTCATAAGTGATCGATCCCGAGAGATTCGCATGGCAGAGGAGACATGTCCCATCGCCGACCTGTCAGGCGCGTGATGCCCCCTCCCATGTCGGTCTGACAGCACGGCCGACAAGACAAAGCCCTGTCCATGTCGTTTGCCTACTCATAGAGCTCTCAAGACCTACAAGATAGAAGATTCTCACGACAAACTAGGCGAGCTGCAAGTCTACGCCTAGGCAGCCGGCGGGCTACAGTCGGTGTGCCCCAGCAGGATTCCAAAGGCTTGCAGCTGGGCCCCTCTCTACTGTGTATTTACCTTAGTACCATGCGCTCATACTATAGGAACCAAGGGCACCCCTCCTGTGAGAGGGGACGACCTCATTTACTCCACTTCACCTACCAGCGGGGACGTAGGAGAGAGCATAGCCTTCGACCTCCTCTTCCTTCCTCTGAAATAGCTCAAGGAGCATTGGTTGTAGCTCGAGTTATTGCATCAGTATAGCTCGGCACGTGTAGGGTGTTATCTCTACGGAGAGCCCCGAACCTGGGTACATCGTGTGTCTCGCCGTGCTTGTACCCAATCCCGTTTCTGGCACCATCGACACTCTTCATAGATCTTTCTCCCTCTCTTAGCCATTCCCATTGCATCTGCCGTTACCAAACGACGACAACATTTTTCTGTCACATGGATTATTGGAAGGAATAATTGTGCAAAGTTTCACCCCAAATAGGAAAAACTAAAAGCGCATTTTTTATAATTTGTCAGTTTTAGGCTCTTACAACTCGCCACCATCAACAAAAGATCTCGTCCCGAGATCCAGAACGATCCGGGGGAAGGGGGAGAAGAAAAGAAATTGAAGATGAAACTTCTCAATACTACCAACAAGAGGCTTTGCTCCATGTCGAACGATCTTCTTTCGCCGAGATAATTTTGGCAGAGAGATGACAACGTCGAAGAACGAACACATCAGGGTCAAGAGGAAGAATGGCAACAAGAACCGGATCAAAAGATAGCGTTTCCACTCAAAAATGTGAAGACACTAAGCACAAGGAGTGAAGCAATGGACGACCACGACGTTACCCAGAGTCGAAATTAAGACAATACTAGCAAGACATTGTAACGATTCCAAAACTCCAGTTACTCGAGATCCTAGATTTTAAAGGGAATGAGTCAAGAGGTAAAACACTTACGTCACGTATCTTGACTAGAGAAGGGTGAGCAAAAAGAATCCTACTCTCCGATAATGAACTTAATAACTACAAAATAGTTTTTATCTAGACCAGATCTCCTGGTACGGTGACCCGATGCGGTCCAAACAAGCATGGGTAGCCATGGTGGAGTTTGGGCGTGGATCTGGTCAACATGCTCGGTCGTGGAAAAAGTTGTGTCGAACCGTGGTGGTCTAAACTATGGTCTTATAGTACTCCCTTCGTCCCAAAAAGCTTGTCACTCAAATGCTAGATACATCTATTTGAGCAACAATCTTTTTGGGATAGAGGGAGTAGTAAAATAAAGATTTGGGTTGATGTTCTGGCTCTGGCTAATAAAAGGGAGGCAACTATATCAGGAGAGATGCAAGAAAATATTGACGGGAAAACATTGGTCACAGAACTAAAACAAAGTGAAGATTCCTACTCGGATTATAACGTGCCAAGGTCAGCTCTAGTGAGCTGAGCTCCAGCTGAATCAAGTACCAATGTCTGTGGATAGGAACCAACGTAATCCAGATAACGATTTTTGGCATAATTTTCATAAATCAATTCAACAAGCTCCTTGGTCGCAAATTTCTGCATCCTGCATCTGGTCACCAGGTTGCATCTAGCAACTCGATAATATCCAATACCCTCTTATTCACAAGCCGCCTTCTGCTGGTCAGTATGCACCATAGTTGGTTTACGTTCTTTGTGAGTTGGCTTAACAGCTTCTGTTTCAGTTCTTTTAAGCTCTACTGATGTGCCTGCATCAAAGTGTTATAGCACATGTTAGTAAGAAAATAGTGGAGCAATAACTGCTTTATTTGAACATCAACACGAGTAAAAGTACCCATATTGTTAGTTACTAGCACAAAAATACGACACCAAAACCTGCAGCTAGAATCACTTATCAAAGTTGGCTTTGGCGAAATTTCTTGCTAGCAAGACGCCAAGACCCAGAGGAACTTAATTTCTTCTTAAATGCAACTTCAATACTGTCTCTGGCATGGCCAGGAAAAGGTTGAACACAGTTTCTTGGCTGCTTATCCTCTACAATTATAATGTTCAGGGAAGCACGCAATTCACTTAATCAACAAGCATACGTAGTAAATGCAATGATACTTTCTCAACTTGACAGAACTCCACCACCAACATAAAAGGGACTGAGAGTTGTGGACTTGTGAGTCTATTTCCACAACAGTTTTTTGCACAATTTGACAAGGGTTGCGCACAAACACAACACAAATTCAGCAACTTATTTCTATTGAATAAAAACTATGCAGAACAACCGCATAAATAGCCTCCCATTGCATCAAATTATCATAATCAAGCAGTGGGTCCTGAATTAAGTGCGCCAACTTGCTAAACTCTAGCTCATAACAGGTTTTTTGTTGTTGTTGAGACCCTGCCAAAAACCATCCAAGTCTAAAACAAACAGTGTATGTCCCTGGATTCTAAACATGGTAAGCAAGGCATTCACACGGATAGTGATGCAGAATATTAGAGAAAAATTAAATAAAAAAATCACAAGTTAAAATACATTCGACTTCTTCTACATACTTCTACTCCATTCTAGATAAGCTGGTCCTCAAGTCATATGTTGTTCTATCAAACATTAGAGAAAATGAAGGCCCCGTTCGGTAGAAACAAATTTCAACGGAAACTTTGAAGGAACTGGTTGGTATGGAAATTTTCCTGGGTGTTTTGAACATAAGAAACAACAGGGGCAGTTCCTTAGGAAAGGAGATCTTTCCTGTGTGTTTGTGTTTCTGACAGAAAACCATAGGAATTGTAACATCCGGTACAACCTCTTTTTTTTTCATGGATGCCCGAGGCAAAGCTCTCTGACTAAGAAAGAGTTAGCAGGAGTAGCCAATTAAAAAGTTGGGTATCTGATATGCGCTGTGTAAAAGCTGTGGTTGGAGCCGAAAAAGAATGAAAGAAGTTTGATCATTGAATTTCCGGTGGTCACCCAAACGCTATGCATGTAGTTTTCCCATGATTTCACTTCCTATGTTCTTGCACAAACATCCCTTTCCTATGCCTACATTTTTTGCAATCCTGTATTTTTCATTCCGGCATTGCAAACAGGCCTAGAGAAAAAAAAATCAGAAGACTTCTACACAATTCTACTCCATTCTAGAAAAGTTGGTCGTCGAGTCATATGGTGGTGTATTTGTTGTGTTTTCTTAATCTTCACTTCAGTTAGTCACACACAAAGACATGCAGCAAGTAGCAGAACACAAAAGTTAGTTACCTGTACTCTTGCTCAGATATCTGCAGATCTCACTGGTGCAGAACATGGGCATGAGCATGAAGTTCTTCCCGGAATTAATCTCAGCTACTCCTCGCAGGGTTTTGTTCCTTAAATCAACAGCAATTGCCAACTCCAATCTTTCCAGGAGAAAGATGTTGTTACTATAAATAAAGTAGACAATATCGTCATCTATGCTTATGGTGGGGTATGCCATCTGAAGTTCCTGCAATCTTGGCGTGGTGTCGCTGCCGCTCAGCTTAGACAGCAGGTTCCAATGATGTGGGTCACTGGTATCCATGGTGACATCTTTGAATTCAACTTCACAGTCAGGCTTCCAGCCTGTGAATGAACCAAATGGTATTGGCATGATCCATGTTGTGGCCTTATATCCACCAGGGACGACCTCGGTGATGCTTGAATTATCAGGGGTCTTCTTCTGGTTTATTTGTCCCCAGATTTCCATCTCAACATACTTAATAGTGTCTTTTTGCCAACTGATGTCAATATCCCGGATATAGTTGGGCTCAACTTGCCGGAGATAACGGTCCCAGTTTCCCCTTGCTGGCGGGGGTAATGGGATGTCTTGAAACACTGGTCGCTCCTCGAGCACGTCACAGAGGATGATGCCACGCCAGAGGTCCACCCAGGCGACGGTACCACGCTCACCACCAATTGTGAGGGTCTTGGATGTCTCGTGGTATACCACATCCTCCTCCACATCGCGAGGTGACCGGACAAGCTTGTCCCTCACAAGCTCCTCCAATGACATGCACCTGGTGATCCACCCAGCTGCTGAATCTGAGGAGCGGTACAGGTGGAGGAAGAAATCCCACCTAATGATCGAGTCGCTGTTGTCCCCGTACACTGGGCACCAGCTGCTGATGGCCGCGATGGCATACCAGCTGCCGTCCTGGCGGCTGAGGAGGGCGGCTGCAGAGTCGCAGAAGCAGTAGGGGTACGGGTTAGGGAGCAGATCCAGGTGATGGGCGCGCGGCCTGTACAAGAAGTAGTCCCAGGACTCTACATCAAGGGCCGCGTTGATGTCCAAGGGGAGGCGGAGGAGCACGAGGTCGGCGTCGGTGGCGACGACTCTGGGGAATGAGCAGAAGAATTCTAGGCCGGGGCAGTGGACGCACAAGTAGGAGAGGAGCGGCGGGCGGGCGGCACAGAAGGTCACCTGGATCGGCAGGCCGCTGCTCGTGGCGCCCGATGCGGTGGTGGCGTTGCGAAGGTCGGCGATGTAGCACCGCATGCGGAGGAGGATGGTGCCGTCGTAATCGTCGCACTCGGGAAGGGTAGGCGGAATACGGGTGGCGGCGGCCATTGGGGGGAGGGGGGGGGGGGGGGTGGGGTTGAGAGGAGGGGTTGGGAACCGGATAGGAAGGGGTCCAATATGTTCAGCCTCCTTCATAGTAGTATACATAAAATCATTTCTTCTTAACCCTAGTTGCACCAACTCCTCAAAATTATCAATAGTAACTATGTCTACACGCCAAGATACATGATGAGGTTGAGCAACGGATTTTGTACGCACAAGAAACCTAAGCAACCACCACTGATCCATCTGCAAAAGACAAAATTCCCTCTGATGAACCTTGACAGAAGTATCTGAACTCTTCAAAGACATGCCTATAACTGAACTTTTTGGGCACCTTAACTGAACATGATGTTGACATCAGTTTTTGGCACGACAATATTCATATACAAGATGGCCTCAAATGAAAAAGTGTTCTTCAAGAAAAAGTTTGGTATCGTCGATATGAACATCTTTGTAGTTCGATCCATCTTCATTCGATTCCATCTTGAAGGCCAAAACTATGTTGGAAGCGATAGGATCCTGGCATTTCAAGAACTATTGTGCCAATTAGGCCTTCAAGACATCCTCAAATGGAAAAATGTTTTACATTTTTTTTATTTTTTTTGAATTATTTTTGTCGATTTCAAAAAGTGGTCAAAACGGAGGGCATGACCGGTAATAGATAGGGGTGGAATCTTACAAAAGTCTTGGTGGATCCCTGATGAAATGACTACTTGTGTATCTAGAAATGATTTTTTCAAAAAATAAAGAGCAAACTATCAAGCACATGTAGTTCAAATTTGACCCCGTTCCAGTTGAATCTGCGGAAATTTTTCTTTTTCAGAAGAGGTATATAAAAACCATATTACATTGAAACTTTGGTCAATTGTAAATAACACATGGTCTAATATTTTACAAAAATAAAGTGGTTCAAGTTGACATCAAATATTTGGTAGATCCTTCACAAAAAACCCCTACTTTTGTCACTCAGAAAATGGAAAATGGATTTTTCGTGCAAAGAAAATAAAAACTTCCTTTGGCAAACTTGTTGGCTAATATAATATACACACATGTGCAAAATATGAGATCATTTGGGAAAACTATCCTTTCAAACTAGCTGTAACATCGGTCATTTGGCTTGAAAGTCATGAATCTTCATACTCGATAGCTCATTTTAAAAAGACTTTTATAAGATATTTGCCTTATTCCAAGTTTGTTGTTTTGTATGGTTATTAAGACATAAATTAGGATGCAACGCGAAGGTTTTACATTTTTTTTATTTTTTTTGAATTATTTTTGTCGATTTCAAAAAGTGGTCAAAACGGAGGGCATGACCGGTAATAGATAGGGTGGAATCTTACAAAAGTCTTGGTGGATCCCTGATGAAATGACTACTTGTGTATCTAGAAATGATTTTTTCAAAAAATAAAGAGCAAACTATCAAGCACATGTAGTTCAAATTTGACCCCGTTCAAGTTGAATCTGCGGAAATTTGTCTTTTTCGGAAGAGGTATATAAAAACCATATTACATGGAAACTTTGGTCACTTGTAAATAACACATGGTCTAATATTTTACAAAAATAAAGTGGTTCAAGTTGACATCAAATATTTGGTAGATCCTTCACAAAAAACCCCTACTTTTGTCACTCAGAAAATGGAAAAGGGATTTTTCGTGCAAAGAAAATAAAAACTTCCTTTGGCAAACTTGTTGGCTAGTATAATATACACACATGTGCAAAATATGAGATCATTTGGGAAAACTATCCTTTCAAAGTAGCTGTAACATCGGTCATTTGGCTTGAAAGTCATGAATCTTCATACTCGATAGCTCATTTGAAAAAGACTTTTATAAGATATTTGCCTGATTCCAAGTTTGTTATTTTGTATGGTTACTAAGACATAAATTAGGATGCAACGCGAAGGTTTTACATTTTTTTATTTTTTTTGAATTATTTTTGTCTATTTCAAAAAGTGGTCAAAACGGAGGGCATGACCGATAATAGATAGGGGTGGAATCTTACAAAAGTCTTGGTGGATCCCTGATGAAATGACTACTTGTGTATCTAGAAATGATTTTTTCAAAAAATAAAGAGCAAACTATCAAGCACATGTAGTTCAAATTTGACCCCGTTCCAGCTGAATCTGCGGAAATTTGTCTTTTTCAGAAGAGGTATATAAAAACCATATTACATGGAAACTTTGGTCAATTGTAAATAAAATATGGTCTAGTATTTTACAAAAATAAAGTGGTTCAAGTTTACATCAAATATTTGGTAGAATCTTCACAAAAAACCCCATTTTTGTCACTGAGAAAATGAAAGTGTTTTCAAAATTAAAAGAAATATATTTTTTCAGAAAAATAATTTAAAAACATTTAAAATATAATAGGTAACCGATCGGGAAGTTTCATTTTTTTTTAAAATTTCATCACAACATAGACATCAACAAGGTCCTAGACATCAACAAGGTTTAATATGATTGATATGATACATATATCAACAAGTGTCTGTTAAGCGAGTTGGGGTAGGTGTTGAATGGAACTGAGAAGTTAAGCGTGCTGGGCTAGAGTAGTGTGAGGATGGGTGACCCTTAGGGAAGTTTGACCACGAAGGTCAATTTGATCTGAGATTAACCATAATAATAAATAATAAATAATAATAAAAAATAAAAAAAAAATAAAAAAAAATAAAAAAAATAAAAAAATAAAAAATATGGAGGCCCGATCCCGGTTCTTCCTATCAACCGGGACCAATGACCCCTCCCCCCTCTTCGGTCCCGGTTCGTGGGCCAACCGGGACCAGCATTGGTCCCGGGTGTTGAACCGGGACCAAAGGCCCATTTGAACCGGGACAATATGGGGGTCTCTCCACTAGTGGCGGCAGAAGGTGGCGGCGCCGCCCGCGGGAGGGGCAACGCGGGGTCTATGGTTGGCAGCACGCATGAACTGGATTCTTCTGGAGAAGATAATTAGCTTAAGATAGCTTGACCTAATCTAGCCAGAAGCAACATGCATGAACTGGATTTGGATGGCCGATTTGTCTTATTTCTTCAGAGTATGTTGATTACAGTTAGTTGATTATATTACCATGTATCTCAAAGCGGAATTAAAGGATCCAGGCCGGTATAGGGATGTGGCTCTCAATCAATAATTCCCTGGTATTTTTTGTAGGTACGTACCACCATGCTAATTCCATGATATTATCATGTAACTGAATGATACTCCCTCCGTTCTTAGATATAAGGTGTATAAGTTTTTGAAAAAAAGTCTAAAATATAGGGTGTATTGCATTGCACCATCCACCTTGACATTTTTTCTAGAGATTTGATCATGTTTTCTTATCTCTTACAAACCCCTCTATCTTCTCACGTTAATTAGGTAGATATAATCCCGTTCAAACCTGGTGTAATTTTTTCTCAACGTGTGTTCTTTAATTTCCGTGTCAAAAACTATACACCTTATATCTAGGAACGGAGGGAGTATGAAACAGCAGTCCCTAGTTTGAGATTTCCAAAAAAAAGTCTACTGTGTGATGCGCCGAGACCAGCTCAATTTCTTCAGACTCTCCCATATTGATGCTCATCTCCTGGGTGATTGGTCCGTGGCAGAGAGTATTCTGCTTCTGGGATAGAACCAACTATCTTCGGCTCCATGTATGACAACAGGAGCACAACTCTCGGCTGCTCAACTGGACGAACCAAATTCCCTCCCACAACTAAACTTCCCAATGCATCACATTCCCCACAAACGATCCTGCTCCGTGAAATAACCCATGCCACTCTCCGTGCACATGCATATATATACTGTGTACCATCTCCTTCAATGGATACTTGAGTGCTAGTTTCGTTACATGCTATGTTATTTATAGACTATGTACCTTGAGTAAACTCTCAGCCGAGCTCTGACATGATAATTTGACAACCTGGATAATTAAAATAAGGGATCCTCCTCAGTACGTCCCCTTAATTTCTATCTCTACTTTTATATACGTAAAATATAAGTAAAGTTTCCTCTCTTGTGAATGAGCATTCCGCTCGATCGCTTCGTCCGGGACCCGATCCCCTCAAGGATCAACCCCGGCTCCCTTCTCCACACACTACTGAAGAATGCACCAAACCACACGGTAAAAATAAAACCTGTGCTAGTGAAGGACTCTGATGCGGGGGTCAATCACAGTAGGCAAGGCAAACCCGTCGGCAATGGGGAAAAACAGAAATGGCAGCTTATCCATATATGAATGTGTGAACTTGATTGTTTATCACATTTGTGAATTTGATGAAAACTAGTGATGGTCGAAATGGTGCATATATGAACTATTTTTTAATTGCAGTTTTTTCAGATTAGAAACCAAAGAGTCGAATATTCTGGATAATAAGCCGAGTGTAACATTCGGTTTATATATGTAAGTCGAGTATTACACTCAGTTTATATAATGCGTGGCGAGATCTGGTAGTTCAGGATCAGGCGACACTGCCCAAATTCAAATGGGGCACCGTCCGGTTTATCTCTAAGCCGGGCACCGCGGGAATGCACTCCGCTTAACACAAGGCCCAGCAGCCTCGACGACGGACGGCTTATTTTTTTTCTTCAGCGGTAAGGTGGGCTGGGCCCACAACTTACTTTTGGTCCAGGTCCTGCGTTGGTACCCGGCTTACAGGCTCGCTCGATGTATGGTGGGCCGTCTATTAGCCAAGGACGATGGGTATATCGCTTTTTTTCGTCGGGTGCCCTCTTTAATGCCTCGGTTTACTAATAAATCGAGTGCCCCTTAAAAAAATCCCAGCTTATTTATCAAGGCGGTCTATTTTAAGTCGTCGTTGTAACGCCGGGTGTAACTCTCGGCGTATACTACGCCGGGGCGCATTTTGCTTTCACCATGTGGTTTTGGTACTCGGCTAGAAGTATTTTTTCTGTAGTGTGACCAAATATTTTAGAAAAAATATAAATATACCAATTTTTTTTCATTAGATCCATCATGAAAAGAATTTATATATTTTATTTATTTTGTATTGTAGATGATGATATTTTATTCTATAATCTTAGTCAAACATATGTATACATTTGAGTTTCACGAATATTGATGCACCTAATATTCTGAGATGAAGGGAGTATATGTTCATGCTTACAAAAATGAAACCTATATATTGGGCTGCCAAATGCGGTTCTCACACTAAATGAGATAAGATAAGGTTAACTTACCCACATCATCCATTTTTGTGGGTCTTGATTTAATTAATAACGGAGGTTCATATAAAAAAATATCTGGGCGTTGTCTCCTTCTGATTGTGCTGCACTCTTTTAAGTTATTATTGGCTTCAGAGAAATACATGTGCAAATACTCAGGATATGCACATGTGATTTTGTTGAAATTTTATGAATGTAAGGCTATTACTTTGAGAGCTGGCACTTGCACTTAGTATTTGCACCAGCGTAATATCCGGTTGCTGGAGAAGCCCCACATATAACATTTTTTTCATAGAAAATGTTCCTTTACTCTCCTGTCCTCTAAATGCATCAAAATGATGTTCCCCATAAGCATATATATATATATATATAGCACATCTAGTAGAACCAATACTTGGACGACAATGGTACACTAGTAGAAAATCGCTCATCAGTACCGGTTCCTTGCGAACCGGTATTAAAGGGGCCTCCACGTGGGCCTCCGGGAGTGTGCAGGCCAAAGGAGCTTTGGTACCGGTTTGCAATACGAACCGGTACCAAAGGTTAATTCAGGGTTTAGGGTTTTTAGGGGTTTAGGGGTATCGGATATCGCGTCGATGCTTAGGGAGGGGTTTAGGGGTATCAGACCGTTTCATATCGCGTCGATGAGCCTGCTACGCGTTTGGGTTTAGGTAGTACATGAAGATAAAAGGTGATGCATAGCAACTTGGTGCATATAATATATAACACATGTAATTGCGATCGCAAATTAAGTAGTATACGTATGCATGAAGATCGATCTTCATGCATATATAGTAGTGGTACTCTCCGAGGCATACTATCTATTACATGTAGAATAGTGGTACTCGATCTCCGAGTCAAACTATATGTTACATGTACATCATTCATAGTGGAACTCTCCGAATGGCGGTATGACGTCACGAAGGAAAAATCCCGCCAATTCATCGCCATTTGCTTTGAACCATTCCTCGATTGAGATCTTGTCCCGCTTTCTTGCCAACTGTAAAAGAATGAGATACAAATGAATACATGAGCTATGTGTGTGTATATATATATCAAATCACAATCAAACAATTATTACTGAAACTAAGCACAACTTATATATGATAACAAAATAAATTTGTGAATATTGTTTTCGTACCTCTTTATTCATTTCATTATTTGTTCTCTCGCTGACAATTTTACGGATGTTCTCGCAAACGTAGTATCCACATAGATCAGTCCCCTGTGGTTGTTGCGGGGATTTCTGTACAAGAATATAATTCAATTAAACAATAATCAAGTATGATAAAGGTGTGTGGACCTAGGTAGTACTACTTACTTTGTTCAAACGCCATGTCAGCTTCGGTTTCCATTCATGGGACTTATCTTCCTTGATGAACGTTTCCCATACGCTGCCCGACAAAAGAAAATGCATAAAAAAGTTATCAATTAGTTGATATTAGGAAACTAACGAAAAAAACCGATATGAATTAAAATTACTTTTTGAGCATAAAATAAGCCGTCTTGTATTGTATAGCCTCTTTGTTAAGCGAGTCAAAGACTTCAACTTTTCCTTCGTACATATCGATAACGATAAGAATAAAGTGGAACCTGCGCACGTTTAAATATGCAGTGCCATATATATAAGTCATCAGTTAAAATTTGAACATCTCGTGAGAAAAAGAGAAATGTCTTATAAGACAGTAACACTCACTTGAAGTTGTAAGGGCAAAGTATTATCTTTTTGTCACGTTGTCGCTTCAAAAACCTTAGCAAAGTCTCCGGTGTATCCCTGTTAAAGATGGGATCCTCTATGGTTACTTCATGCATTGTATCCGGGTCAATGAACCCAATGTGCTTGATTTCATCCCTTTTGCATTCGAGCATCTTCGATCTGCATAATATAGCGCACAAAAGATTATAATTTGCAGACAAAGAACGAGCTGAGCTAAAGACTTCTCAAATTACATAAATAAATCACTTACAGACAATAGCAACTGATGATAGATTTGTCGAGGCCCCGGAGATTGTATAACTGAAAAAGATCGCTGAAGTCAACGCTCACAGTGTATTCTTGGAAGTAGTGCTCTTCCTTAACTCCAACCATGATACACTGGATCCCTTTCTTTATGGAATTACTGTACCACGTATGCAAATTACGCATACTTGTTGGTAGCTTCCTGAGATTCTCGACCAAATCTTTCCCTTCAACATATTGATATGCTCCTTCATGTAAGGGGTACTCGATGGATTGTCGAGAAATTTCAACGGCCTTCTCGTCAAACACCATGAGAGGGGGGACCGATTGGACGGGTTGTTGTCCGAGCTGGTGCACTTGTTGTTTCCCTTTTTTCGCTGTGACACCCGATTGAGTGGGTTTTTTAGCCCTCATCATCTCGTCATACGACTTTTGTATAGAACGCCTATAGTCAGATGGCGGCGATGGTACAGGGTCATATAGATTCTCAACGGTACGCACAACTTTCACCGGATCTAGAGTCTTCTTAAAAGGGATCTCTGGCACTTTCTTAGCAAAAAAGGCTTTCAGCTCGGACTTAGAGGTTTCCGTGTTTTCCTCGATAGTTTTTTCCCAAGGTAACTTCTCAATAGGAAGCAGTGGTTTCTCCTTTCTAGGTCTCTTCCTAGGCGGTGTACCGTTCCGCTTAAAGGACGTTGTCTTACGCGGAGGATCTCGAGATGGCGGACTCACGCTGGGGTCCCTCTCAGGTAGATGTGGACTTTGCTGCTCATGTGGACTGCTACCAGGAGGAGTCGATGGCCTTTGCTGCTCATGTGGACCGCTACGAAGAGGAGTCGGTGGCCTTTCCTGCTCAGGTGGACTACGAGGAGTCTGTGGCCTTTGCAAAAGGACGATGTGTTTCTTGGGCCATAGGGTGAAACCGTGCTTGACATCGGCCATTGTCTTCTCATCGTCACCTCTAGGAAAATCAAGCTCCAATGTTTCATAACCCGAAACAACTTCATCCACCCCGACACGAACACAGCCAGGTGGAATGGGCATATGATGGTGCGTTGCTCCATCTTCATTAGGGTAAACATAGCCGAACGCCACCTTAACGGACACGTTCCTGAATAACATATGTAGCTCGCAATCTGTCTTCTCCGTGACATAATCCACAGGGTAGCTTCCTCCACATCCGTCAAGATGCGAGGAACCCACACTGCTTCTTCGCTGAGATGGGGCGGCATCGACATGAGGATCATCATGAGGCTCCCTCTGATTTTTCTCAAGTGCCTCCACCCTATTTATCAATTCCGTTAACCTGTCTGACTCCTTCTTCTTCTTTCGCGAATGGCTTCTATAAGTGTCAGCGCACTCCGGCCACACTTCCTTCTTGTTGAGACCTGGGCGAGCTCGAACCCGTCCAACGTGTTCAGGATTTCCCAAAGCGAGTGTCAGCTCGTCATTCTCTCTATCGGGAATGTACTCTCCCTTTCTGACCTTTTCAATTGCATCTATAAGCTTCTCCGTGACTGCTTCAATTTTGCTCTTCCATTTCCCCCGCGCAACGATCTTCCCTGTCATTGGGTCCAACCCTGCCCCATGCGCGAACAACCAGAGCCTGGACCGGTCGGGCCAGTCCCATGTCTGTGGAGTGATTCCTGCATCCACCAGTTTATCTTCAAACGCTCTCCACTTCGGAATGGCAGTCTTGTAGCCACCTGACCCCAAATGATGGAAAAGTTCCTTCTTTGAAGCATTTTTCTTATTTGTGACCGATCGGGACACATGAGTAGACAATTGCTTATACCTCTTAAATGCGGGCCAGTGATCTTTTATCTTCACTAGATTATCATTGAATACTGGATCTTCATCCTTATATTTCTCCCATAATGTTTTCTTCCATGTCTGGAATAGCATGGCCATCTTCTTGAGAGTCCATTCCTTCAGTTTCTTCTTCTGGCCTTCCGTCATGTCTTCCGGTAGGCTGAAGCGTGTCAGTAGATTGTCGAAAAGAAAAAATTTCAACGCGTCGTTGACATAACTAGCTTCAGTTCCCGCGTTCTTCGGCTTATGCCACTCTTGAATGTTGATCGGTACATGGTCCCTAACAAGAACTCCAGCTTGATTTATAAATTTGCGGCAGTGCTCTGTCGGATGCACCGGTTCACCGTTATCATTAAATGCGATGAGGGCTAACCTACCCTCGCCCTTTAGCAATTGCGTCGGGCCTCGTTTTGTTTTAACAGACTTGCTCGATATTGATCCAGAAGGCTAAAAGAAAAATGATTCGTTAATAAGTGCAACACAAATAAATGAATGCATCTACTGATGAACATAGACTTGATACATAAATATACACCTCGCCAGAGTTTGTTATGGACACTTCATTCTCTCTTCTAATCTCTTCAGACTCAAATCCCTCACCGGCATCGTTCAGAAATTGTGTGAGCTCAAAGTCATCTCCATCGGGTTCCAGCCCACGGGCACTCTCAAATATCATTCTCTGCACGGCTTCTTCTTGATCCTCATTTCGGACGAAGGTGTCGTCCTCCATAGCTCAATGTCACTACAAAATTAAGAAAACAATTAATTCATTCATCATGTCATCCGGAGATGGATAACAATTGAAATGAAGAAAGCAATAACCCTAACCCTAACACTCGGCGCTCCCGGACTAGTTGAACTATTCTGAATAACTTTCGTGTTCAGAATAAATTCATCCGGAGAGTTTTACGGTATCAGGCAATTATCGGACAGACAGCCCGGAGGGGGGGAATGTCGATGTTCGTTGTGTTAGAGGGGGGTGGATGACATGTAGATAGCCTATTCGTATTCGTTGTATTTTTCTAATCAATTTGCATGTATAAAGTTTTTGAATCAGACTTACGGTTTAAAAGATATTGAATTTCAAAGTTTTATTCAATTTAAAAGAATTTCTGGAATTTCTTTTATTAGTTAATTAAACATTATCCACAAGGAATTCATCTAATCTAATTTCTTACATGTGGGAATTTCTTTTATTATTATAACAACATTATCCAGAACATTATCCAAAACAGTGCCTGACATGTGGGACCCACATGTCAGCCTCTGTTTATTTATAAAACATTTTATTTAATTTTAAATATCCCTGGACCCACATGTCATACCCTCAACAATTATCAAAAATCAATTTTATTAATAAAAAGGCAGTGGGGCCCAGATGTCATACTCAGGGGGGGTTATCTCCAGTTTTTAATTAAGCCCCTGACAGCGGGGCCCATCAGGCAGTGGCACGGGGGGGGGGGGGGGGGCACGCCGGCGGCTGAACTCCGGCGAGGTTGGCCGTGAGCTTGGTGCAAATGGTACGTGCGTGTGCGTGGAGTGCAACGGCACGAGCGTCATGTGCGTGCCCCAGGCCACGGGGGCGAGCTCGCCGACGGCCTCGAGCTACGGCTCTAATGGCGACGAGGGATACGGGGTACGGGGAGCGCAACGGAGAGGTGGAGAAGGTTACCCTGCTCACCAGGAACACGTAGAGGAGGGGAATCAACGACGAAGACGGCGGCACAGCGGCGAGCTCCTGCTCGGGGAGGGAGGAGGCGGCGGCGGCGTCTTCATGTGCAGCAGTGTGTGAGAAGATGTGAGAAGTGGCTCGCGCGGGGTCGATTTGGGGAAGAAAAGGACCTTTGGTACCGGTTCAAACCACGAACCGGTACCAAAGGTCTTTGGGACCGGTTGTAGGAACGAACCGGTACCAAAGGTCCAGCCCTGTCCCCACCCCACAGTGGCCGAAAACCTTTCGTACCGGTTTGGGATTCCAACCGGTACCAAAGGCCTTTGGTACCGGTTGTAGGGACGAACCGGTACCAAAGGTCCAGCCCTGTCCCCACCCCACAGTGGCCAAAAACCTTTCGTACCGGTTTGGGATTCCAACCGGTACCAAAGGCCTTTCTATTTCTTTTTTTTATGTTTCTTTCTCTTTTCTATTTCTTTTTCTTTTATTTTCTGTTGCTTTCTCTATTTCTTTTTCTTTTCTTTTCTATTTATTTCTCTTTTCTATTTCTTTTTTTTCTATTTCTATTTCTTTTTTTTCTGTTTCTTTCTCTTTTTCTTTTCTATTTCTATTTCTTTTCTTTTCTATTTATTTCTCTTTTCTATTTCTTTTTCTTTTATTTTCTGTTTCTTTCTCTTTTTCTTTTCTATTTCTTTCTCTTTTTCTTGTCTATTTCTTTCTCTTTTTCTTTTCTTTTCTATTTATTTCTCTTTTCTATTTCTTTTTTGTATTTCTTTTGGAGTCGATGTCGCGGCTAGATTCGAATGTTGGAGTCGCCGATGTCGCGGTGATTTTCATATCTTACATACAGTAGCATCATTACACAAAAGTGATTTCCAAAGTTATGATCCCTATCTAGCTAGTTTTCTTCGTGTGTTTCCCTTTCTTCGGATTGCGACGCAACCATGGACAATCTTCATTATTTAAGATGATGCTTGGGTCAGTTTTTACCTTGAAGGGTGGAATATCATCAAACTTATTATAATCTTCTGACATGTCTGTCTTGTCCTCTACTCCCACGATGTTTCTTTTTCCTGAAAGAACTATGTGGCGCTTTGGCTCATCGTATAATGTGTACTCTTGCCTTTCTTTTCTTTTTTTCGGTTTGGTAGACATGTCCTTCACATAAAAAACCTGAGCCACTTCACTTGCTAGGACGAATGGTTCGGTGTCGTACCCTAGATTCTTGAGATCCACTGTAGTCATTCCGTACTGCGGGTCTACCTGTACCCCGTCTTTCAGGTTGAACCATTTGCACCGGAACAAAGGGACCTTGAAATTAGGTCCATAGTCAAGTTCCCATATCTCCTCTATGTACCCATAAATGTGACCTTCTTCCCGTTGCCCTCTGCTGCATCAAAGCGGACACCACTGTTTTGGTTGGTGCTCTTTTTATCTTGGGAGAACGTGTAAAATGTATTTCCATTAATCTCGTACCCTTGAAAAGTCGATATAGTCGAAGATGGTTGCTTGGCCAACAAGTATAATTGTTCTTCATCAGTGACATTCATTAGACGATTTTGCAACCAACCGCCGAAAGTCTTCATGTGTTCTCCATCAATCCAATCTTCACGTTGCTCCGGGTATTCGGAGCGTAAGATATCCTTGTGTTCCACTATGTACGGAGCCACCAAGATAGAATTATGTAGAACTGTGTAGTGTGCTTGAGTGAAAGAATGTCCGTCCATACACGTTGTTGCTTTCTTCCCTAGCGTCCCTTTTCCACCCAGTCTCCCCTCATAGCGCGATTCAGGAACACCGATCGGCTTAAGGTCAGGAATAAAGTCAACACAAAACTCAATGACCTCCTCTGTTCCATATCCCTTGGAGATGCTTCCTTCTGGCCTAGCACGGTTATGAACGTACTTCTTTAAGACTCCCATGAATCTCTCAAAGGGAAACATGTTGTGTAGAAATACAGGACCGAGAATGCTAATCTCTTCGACCAGGTGAACTAGGAGATGTGTCATAATATTGAAGAAGGATGGTGGGAACACCAACTCGAAGCTGACTAGACATTGCACCACATCCTTCTGTAAATTTTGTAGAGTTAGTGGATTGATCACCTTCTGAGAAATTGCATTGAGGAACGCACATAGCTTGACAATGGGTACTCGAACATTTTCCGGCAGAAGCCCCCTCAATGCAACCGGAAGTAATTGTGTCATAATCACGTGGCAGTCATGAGACTTTAGGTTTTGAAACTTTTTCTCTGACATGTTTATTATCCCCTTTATATTCGACGAGAAGCCAGACGGGACCTTGATGCTACTCAATACTTCAAAAAAGATCTCCTTCTCTTCTTTGGTAAGAGCGTAGCTGGCAGGACCTTGATACTTCTCTGGATTCAGGTTGTTTCCTTCGTGGATACTTTGCTGGTCTTGCCGTGCATCCGGTGTATCTTTTGTCTTCCCATACACGCCCAAGAAGTTTAGCAGGTTCACGCAAAGATTTTTCGTCACGTGCATCACGTCGATTGCCGAGTGAACCTCTAGGAATTTCCAGTAGGGTAGCTCCCAGAATATAGACTTTTTCTTCCACATGGGTACGTGTCCGTCAACATCATGCGGAACAGATTGTCCGCCAGGACCCTTTCCAAAGATCACTTTTAAATCCTTGACCATATCATATATAACATCCCCAGTAGGGCGGGTAGGCTTCGTTCGGTTATCTGCCTCACCTCTGAAATGCTTTTCTCTCTTTCTTACGTGATGTTGTTTTGGAAGTAATCGACGATGCCCCAGGTACACATTCTTGTTTCCCAAATATATACTGTCAGTCTCACCTAAATAGTGTGTGCATGCATTGTATCCCTTGTTTGACTGCCCTGAAATGTTACTAAGAGCAGGCCAATCATTGATGGTTACAAAAAGAAAGGCATGCAGGTCAAATTCCTCCTTTTTGTGCTCATCCCACACACGTACACCTTCACGCCACAACTGTAAAAGTTCTTCAACCAATGGCCTCAGGTACACATCAATGTCGTTGCCTGGTTGCCTCGGGCCTTGGATGAGCACTGGCATCATAATGAACTTCCGCTTCATGCACACCCAAGGAGGAAGGTTATAGATACATAGAGTCACTGGCCAGGTGCTATGACTGGAGCTCTGCTCCCCGAAAGGATTAAAGCCATCTGTACTTAGACCAAGTTTTAAGTTCCTTGCGTCATCTGAAAATGACTTGAACTTTCTGTCGATTTTTCTCCACTGCGACCCGTCAGCGGGGTGTCTTAGCATCACATCATTCTTACGGTCCTCTTTGTGCCATCGCAACAACTCGGCATGCTCTTTGTTTTGGAACAAACGTTTGAACCGTGGTATTATAGGAGCATACCACATCACCTTCGCAGGAACCCTCTTCCTGGGGGTGGACTCGCCCTCAACATCGCCAAGGTCATCTCTCCTGATCTTATACCTCAGTGCACCACATACCGGGCATGCATTCAAATTCTCGTACTCCTTGCGGTAGAGGATGCAGTCATTGATGCATGCATGTATCTTCTGCACCTCTAATCCTAGAGGGCAGACAACCTTCTTTGCTTCGTACGTACTAGAGGGCAATACGTTCTCCCCTGGAAGCATCTTCTTTATTATTTTCAGCAACTTTTCAAATCCCTTGTCAGTAGTACCATTCTCTGCCTTCCATTGCAGCAATTCCAGCGTGGTACCCAGCTTTTTCTGGCCATCTTCGCAATTTGGGTACAACAGTTTGTTGTGATCCTCTAACATTTTCTCCAACTTCAACCTCTCCTTTTCACTTTCGCAGTTTATCTTCGCATCAAGAATGGCCCGACCCAAATCGTCATCGGGGTCATCAAAAATAGGGTCATCAAAAATGGGCTCTTCTTCAGCTTCGTCTTCCCCCATTCTACTATCACCGTCTTCAGTGAAAATAGGATAGTTGTCACTATCCTCTTCTTCTTCGTTGTCTTCCAATATAACCCCCCTTTCTCCGTGCTTGGTCCAACAATTATAGCTGGGCATGAAACCGTTCTCCAGCAGGTGGACGTGAATGGTCTTTGAGGTAGAGTAATCCTTCATATTCTTACAGGAACTACATGGACAATAGATGAAACCATTCGTCCGTTTGTTTGCCTCAGCCACGCTGAGAAAATAATGCATGCCTTTAATGAAGTCGGGATGGCACCGGTCACCGTACATCCATTGCTGACTCATCTGCATTATATATGTATATCAAAAATCATTAATTAGACAACATCATAGATATATCAAAATCATTATATATGTACATATGTATATCAAAAATCATCAATGAAGGATGAATCGGGTGGGCATGGGACAGGGATGAATCGGGTGGGCATGAGCTAAATTAGTACCGGTTCTCCACATGAACCGGTACCACAGCCCTGGCCCCACCCGGGTCTGAATCCCACCAATCAGGAAGAATCGGGTAGGCATGGGACAGGGATGAATCGGGTGGGCATGAGTTAAATTAGTACCGGTTCTCCACATGAACCAGTACCACAGCCCAACGGTGCATTTGATGTGCGGGCACTCACGAGCTACAGTTGGGTTGTATGCAGGCGAAACCGTGTGTTTTGTTGATATATCTAGAAATCCTTCAGTTCATCGAGACTTTTTGTGTCTTCAAAATGAACCATTCAAAGCCACATCATCAATTTTCAACCCTGTCTGACTTCATCTGTCTTCATTTTTTATTCGCTTGTGTCCTTTGCTTATTGCGCCGTAACCATCAATTTTCAACCCTTTCTGACTTCATATGTGCGGAAACTAAGTTTTTTTTATAAAAAAGAAGGGGCTCACCGAGGTGGTACGGTGTCGGCTAGGGGACGACGCTGGCGATCGACAACGGTGAGGACGGGGATGATACCAAAACCTACAAAACATAATATAGTTTCAGCTCAAATTTCATATAAATAAAATAAAATCCCAACCTTAGCTAGGCATTTCATCGAACACCTTGCTAGCACTAGAAAAATAATACGAGTTAACTAGCAAAGAGATGAGCTAAATTAGGAACGCCGGAAGAAAGGATGATATTGCTAACCTTGGATAGATAGATGTCGTTAATCTTGTTAAAATGGTGGACAAAAAATGAAGATTTGTTGAGTGTGAGAGGTGCAAAATGTTTACAAATGTGTGAGAGAGAGGTAGAAATGAAGGATGAATCGGGTGGGTGCATGGAACAGGGTATGAGTATGCTTAATTAGTACCGGTTCTACACTTGAACCGGTACCAAAGGACCAGCCCTGCCGTCTGGAAAACCTTTAGTACCGGTTCCTAAGCTCCGCACGAACCGGTACGACAGCTCCTCGCTCGCCTGGACGCCCAAACCGGTACGAAAGCCCCCTTTAGTACCGGTTCGTAATGAAACCGGTACTAAAGGCTTAGACGGTTGCCCCATTTTCTACTAGTGGTAGAAGGTGCTAGTTAGTATTTTGTGCATCATGCATGTGAACTGAGCGAGTGGAATAGACTATTCCACAGCTAGATCTTTACAAGACATGAGACATCTTGTAGATGCAAAGATTAGGAATAATTGGTATCGTCGTGATATTAATATATTTCTCTTTTTCTTAAAGATCTTCGAAGGACATGAGACGTATTGGGAATTTTAGTTAATGTATCCTACGGCCACATTGTAGAACATCAAATACATCAAGCCCGACTTAGCTTATTTCATTCACGAAGCAATGCCAGTGCACGACTTGCATAAGTTTACTAAGGGCCGGCCGAACCTCGGCATAAAGGGCGACAGCGTTGTCCCAATTTTTTGTACGCATAATATTAGGTATTAAACCATCCATTTCTGTATAGTGGCTAGTACTGATCAGTCCACCTCCCGTACATCTGGGAGGCTCAATACGGGAGAGGCGGTTGACGCCTACGGCCGAAATCTACGCTGATGGCCAAATGTCGGGGCCGTCGGCGTAGACTGGCAGACTCGTCAGCCCCGTAATGGGCCGTCGGCGTCCCAAAGCCGTCGGCTTAGGCCTATTTAGGCCGAGGGCCGCCGTCGGCGTATAAATGTCGTCGGCGTAGGCCCAATTTACGCCGAGGGCTGCCGTTGGAATATCCCAAGCCGTCGGCGTAACTTCTGCCAGGTGGGCCCCGTTGACGGCGGGCGGCAACCCCGTTAGATAGTAGAGGCTACGCCGACGGCCCCGACATTTGGCCGTCGGCGTAGTACCTACTTTCATTTTTATTTTTTATTTTCTTTTTTTTGTTTAATAGTTTAATCTTATATTACTAATACATAAAATAATATTGGAAATGAGATTATAATATATATATCATCTCATATCAATCCTCGATATACGCCACTTTATTCTTTTTGTGTCTTCTAGTTAATACATAAGATAATATATTAATAAATTATAATACTAAATTAAAATATATTATGCTACTAGTACTATATTAATATGTGTATGCTCCACAGTTTTACCTCGTGAGGAGAAAGCTATAAGGGTAAACCGCCGCCCCCTCCCCGGCCTCGCCCCTCGCGCCCAGACTAGGCCGGGTTTCGGTGAAGAAAGATCGCCAGAGCGCCGTAGTACCGCATGAACTTGAATGTGATTGTAGGGTATGTGTCCAAGTGTGGTGTAAGATCCATGCATAAATGCAATGTATAGCTCCTTGGTCTGACCATCTCCACATTCATGCGATAACACTATATATGCAAAGTCATGGACATGCATGTAGGTGTGGAATACACCCGTTTGCGGGTATACCGGGGGCTACGATGTGTTACAAGGTCATAACCTTGTTTTCCATGTAGTTATGTCCTAAAAAACCTAAACAAACAAAAAAAATACATTGTTGGAACATCGTGCGAAGAAGGTATAGGGGTAGACCTCCACACCCCCTCTGGAACAGGATGTAGCACGTGAATTACCGCTGAAGAGTCGGAATCCTAGAAAAACTTGCATATGGACCTAGGGTATGTGTAAAAGTGTGGTGGAAGGCCCATAGTGTGATTTAATGTTTGTAGATGGCATATGTAGGTCATGTGTATGACGTTGTTCACGGACATGGGCTAACACTTAGTAAAATCGTCGATCCGTATGTGGAAACACCCGGTACGTGTCTACCGGTGTGAATAATGTGGTGAAATGTGTTCAACCTTGGTTTTCCATGTACATATGTGCTAAACAAACATAGATAGATAAAAAAGTCCATTGTTCCATCCTCGTACGGAGAAAGCTATAAGGGTAGATCTGCGGGCCCCCCCGATCAAGGGTTTCGGGGGTGAATGACCGTCGGAGGGCCGGAATCATTGGAAAACCTGCATGTTGAGCTAGGTTATGTTTATAAGTGTGATTTAATGTTTGTAGATGGCACATTTAGGTCATTTGTCTGACGTTGTTCACGGACATGGGCTAACACTTAGTAAAATCGTCGATCCGTATGTGGAAACTCCCGGTACGGGTCTACCGGTGTGAATAATGTGGTGAAATGTGTTCAACCTTGGTTTTCCATGTACATATGTGCTAAACAAACATAGATAGATAAAAAAGTCCATTGGTCCATCCTCGTACGGAGAAAGCTATAAGGGTAGATCTGCGGGCCCCCGCGATCTAGGGTTTCGGAGGTGAATGACCATCGGCGGGCCGAAATAATTGGAAAACCTGCATGCGGAGCTAGGTTATGTTTATAAGTGTGATTTAATGTTTGTAGATGGCATATGTAGGTCATGTGTCTGACGTTGTTCACGGACATGGGCTAACAGTTAGTAAAATCGTCGACCCGTATGTGGAAACTCCCGGTACGGGTCTGCCGGTGTGAATAATGTGGTGAAATGTGTTCAACCTTGGTTTGCCATGTACATACGTGATAAACAAACATAGAAAGATAAAAAAGTCCATTGGTCCATCCTCGTACGGAGAAAGCTATAAGGGTAGATCTGCGGGGCCCTCCGATCTAGGGTTTCGGGGGTGAATGACCGTCGGAGCGCCGAAATCATTGGAAAACCTGCATGTGGAGCTAGGTTATGTTTATAAGTGTGATTTAATGTTTGTAGATGGCATATGTAGGTCATGTGTCTGACGTTGTTCACGGACATGGGCTAACACTTAGTAAAATCGTCGATCCGTATGTGGAAACTCCCGGTACGGGTCTATCGGTGTGAATAATGTTGTGAAATGTGTTCAACCTTGGTTTTCCATGTACATATGTGCTAAACAAACATAGATAGATAAAAAAATTCCATTGGTCCATCCTCGTACGGAGAAAGCTATAAGGGTAGATCTGCGGGCCCCCCCGATCTAGGGTTTCGGGGGTGAATGACCGTCGGAGGGCCGGAATCATTGGAAAACCTGCATGTGGAGCTAGGTTATGTTTATAAGTGTCATTTAATGTTTGTATATGGCATATGCAGGTCATGTGTCTGACGTTGTTCACGGACATGGGCTAACACTTAGTAAAATCGTCGATCCGTATGTGGAAACTCCCGGTACGGGTCTACCGGTGTGAATAATGTGGTGAAATGTGTTCAACCTTGGTTTTCCATGTACATATGTGCTAAACAAACATAGATAGATAAAAAATTCCATTGGTCCATCCTCGTACGGAGAAAGCTATAAGGGTAGATCTGCGGGCCCCCCCGATCTAGAGTTTCGGGGGTGAATGACCGTCGGAGGGCCGGAATCATTGGAAAACCTGCATGTGGAGCTAGGTTATGTTTATAAGTGTTATTTAATGTTTGTAGATGGCATATGCAGGTCATGTGTCTGACGTTGTTCACGGACATGGGCTAAGACTTAGTAAAATCGTCGATCCGTATGTGGAAACTCCCGGTACGGGTCTACCGGTGTGAATAATGTGGTGAAATGTGTTCAACCTTGGTTTTCCATGTACATATGTGCTAAACAAACATAGATAGATAAAAAAGTCCATTGGTCCATCCTCGTACGGAGAAAGCTATAAGGGTAGATCTGCGGGGCCCCCTGATCTAGGGTTTCGGAGGTGAATGACCGTCGGAGGGCCGGAATCATTGGAAAACCTGCATGTGGAGCTAGGTTATGTTTATAAGTGTGATTTAATGTTTTTAGATGGCATATGTAGGTCATGTGTCTGACGTTCTTCACAGACATGGGCTAACACTTAGTAAAATCGTCGACCTGTATGTGGAAACTCCCGGTACGGGTCTACCGGTGTGAATAATGTGGTGAAATTTGTTCAACCTTGGTTTTCCATGTACATATGTGCTAAAAAACATAGATAGATAAAAAATTCCATTGGTCCATCCTCGTACGTTGAAAGCTATAAGGGTAGATCTGCGGGCCCCCCCGATCTAGCGTTTCGGAGGTGAATGACCGTCGGAGGGCCGGAATCATTGGAAAACCTGCATATGGAGCTACGTTATGTTTATAAGTGTGATTTAATGTTTGTAGATGGCATATGTAGGTCATGTGTCTGACGTTGTTCACGGACATGGGCTAACACTTAGTAAAATCGTCGATCCGTATGTGGAAACTCCCGGTACGGGTCTACCGGTGTGAATAATGTGATGAAATGTGTTCAACCTTGGTTTTCCATGTACATATGTGCTAAACAAACACAGATAGATAAAAAAAGTCCATTGGTCCACCCTCATACGGAGAAAGCTATAGGGGTAGATCTGCGCCCCCCCCCCCGATCTAGGGGTTCGGAGGTGAATGACCGCCGGAGCGTCGGAATCGCTGCAGGGGGTAGATCCATGTGTCCAACCTTGGTTCTCCATTTCCATATGTGCTAAAGAAACATAGATAGAGAAAAATGTCCATTGGTCATACTTCGTACGGAGAAATTTATAGGGGTAGATTTGCGGGTCCCTCCAATCTAGGGTTTCGGAGGCGAACGATGTAAAAAGAATTTACATGCTTGAGAAACTATTAAAATTGTGTACAAAAGTATAAAAGTAATAAATAATTTATATGTTTGAAAAAATAATAGAATACAGAAACAAAAAAAGAACAAAAAATGAAAATGGACCTAAGCCGACGGCCAGGCCGTCGGCGTATATATAGTAAAAAATAATAAAAAGACTTAAGCCGACGGCCTGGCCGTCGGCGTAGGTCCACGCCCCCATATTCCGACCGAGACCCCCCTGGGTCAACGGTTACCCAGTCGTCCCAATCCCTCCCCCCCCCCGTGCCCAACCCCCTCCCCCGCCGCCGCAAGCCCCCGCTTCAGATCCCGCCGCCACCGGCCGGGCTCCCCTCCGACCACCGCTCCCGCCCGCGAGCCCCCTCGCGCCTCCCGTCCCGCCGTCAGTCGCGCTGCCCTCGCGCGCACCTCACGCGGCCGGACGCCTTCCGGTGAGCTCCCTCCCGCCGGCCGCCCTCCCACGAGCTTCCTCTCGCCGGCCCGCCCCTCCCGCAAGCTCCCTCCCGCCGGCCTGCCACTCCCGCGAGCTCCGGCCGCCCCTCCCGTGAGCTTTTTTTTGAAGATTTTTTTGCTATATGTTTCCAAATTTCTAGTTATCCTAATGTGTGTGCAAATTTTTAGTTAGCCTAATGTGTGTGCAAATTGCTAGTTAGCCTAATTTTTTTTATATGTGTGTGCAAATTGCTATTTAGGCAGATTTTTTTTGCTTTATGTCTGTGCAAATTGCTAGTTAGCCTAATTAATTTTGTTATATATATGTGCAAATTGCTATATGCAGTGGTGAAATTAGCATGCTAATAAAGGGTAGGCTCAAAACATCAAATTTTAAAGCCTAATTAACAAATGCATTGCCATTTTTGCATGCAATGCAAAATTCTATATGTCCTAATATATTGAGGACCAAATTGCAAATTGTTGAGAATCTGAGACTAAATTGTTGTTTATATGCTAATTACAGACTATCTCGGAGCCGTCGTCGTCTCGGAGCCCCCTCCGTCGCCTCGCACCCCACATCGTCGATCACGCTTCAAGGGTGACAATTCGTTCACCCCTCTCGTGTACCTAGGTTTATTTTCGTGTCTAGATCACCAAGTAAAGTCGCGTCACCTAGGCGTCATCCCGACTGTAAGCGTCACTCGGATAAATATGCATTAGTGGTCTCGCATATTTTGAACCGTAACGCTTACGGCTTTTATCGGGCAGTCGGCGGATTCGTAGTTGGGTATGGTTCTCGCTGGCTCTTCCTCGATCCGAGACAGGATTTCGGCGGCGCCTCCTCGTTGTTCTCCCGATGCACATTCTCTCGGCTTTTAGTCGAGACGTGTATCGGGAGAGCAGCAGGGAGGTGCTGCCGAAATTCTGCTCGGATTGAGGTAGAGCCAGGGAGAACTTACCCAATCTAAGGATCCGGCGGCTGGTTAGGACCCACTTTCCTATTAGACATGTAGGTTGATGCATGCGTAAAAAATGAAGCATTTTAATCTCCCGTTTGATATTAAATTCTATGTTTGTCGTTTGGCTCTCAATAAAGCAGAAGAGGATGGCTGATAATGGGTGGATGTATAGTGGACGTACTAGCGTTGTTGACAGAACAGATGAGTGGGCATGGAAGACCGCTATGGTAGTGCAGGATATATCCCGTGGTCCAAAGACACTTGATCCCCGTTGCCCTTGCGTCCGTTGCAGAAATCGTCATCGCGCTAGAAAGGAGGTTATGAAACAACACCTTTGGGCTTATGGGTATATGCCGGGCTTCGTCACGACGGTCGACTTTACTCAGAACGAACGTGATAGAGGTGACGTGATGCGGCAACAGATCGATGGCATAGAGTACGATGGCATGCGAAACTTGCTGGAGGATTTCCGTGATGCCATGTCGGAGTCTCCACCTTCGGCTGAACCAAAGGGACCGCCGGAACCGGAGCAACCTCCTGAACCACAGGATCCCGAGCCATCCGCTAAGGCGTTCTATGATATGATGGAATCGGCTAAGAGGCCTCTGTACCCGGGTGCAAATGTTTCTCAGCTCGATACCATCTCGCAAGCACTAGCCTCAAAGCTCCAGTTCAACATGACCCGTTCATACTTTGAAGCCACTCTAGTAAGACATGCTAACACGTTGCCCGATGGTCACTGTCTGCCTAAAACCTTGTACGAATGCAAGAAACTCACGCGAGCGCTCAGCATGGACTACATAAAGATAGATTGTTGTCCAAAAGGTTGCCTTCTGTTTTGGAAACAGTTTGCGGATGACAAGTACTGTAGCTTGTGTGGGGCCTCTAGGTATCTTGAGTCCAAGGGAGCCGATGGTGAGCCCAAGGTGCAGACGAAGGTCCCCGCTTCGATTCTTCGTTATCTCCCATTCATAAAAAGAATCCAGCGGCTTTACATGACCTTGGAGTCTGCCAAACAGATGACGTGGCACAAGGACGGGAAGAGATACCCTGACGAGCACGGACGGGAAACAATGGGACATCCATATTATGGAAGGGCATGGAAGAAGTTCGATGAAGACCACCCCGATCTGGCGGCAGAGGCCCGGCACTGCAGAATTGCCATATCTATGGATGGATTCAATCCATATGGCATGTCGAGTTCCTCGTAGAGCTGTTGGCCGGTGTTTGTTATTCCGCTCAATCTCCCTCCCCCAGCCCTAATGCAAAGGAATAACATATTCTTGATGCTGATCATTCCAGGGCCTGACTACCCGGGGAAGAATTTGAGTGTGTACATGCAGCCGCTTGTGGATGATCTGAACCACTCTTGGCACCACCCAACGTTGACATACGACCGTGCATCGAAGACAAACTTCTTCATGAAAGTTTGGTACCAATATTCCATGCACGACATGCCTGTGTATGCCTTATTCTGCGGCCACTGTACAGCTGGTAAGTGGCCATGCCTAGTGTGCAGGCAACTACTTGAGTTCCTTTGGCTAAAAGCAGGTAAAAAATATTCCGCCTTTCACACGCATCGGTCGTTCCTCAAAAGAGATCATCCGTTCAGACAGGACAGAAGGAACTTCAAGAAGGGCAAAGTTTTGCTTGAAGAAAGACAGATACCAACGTTCAATGGTGCAGCTGTTAAGGCCGAGCTAGCCGCTCTTGTGCGTACTGAATTCGGTGTCCCAGTATTTTACGGATATGGTAAGGTGCACAACTGGACTCACGAGGCAGGCATAACGAAGCTCGACTATTATCACCAATTAGCACTTCCCCATAACATCGATGTGATGCACACCGAAAAGAATGTCGCAGAGTCCCTCTTTAACACAATCCTGAACATTTGTGAGAAGACAAAGGATAATGTCAAGGCTAGAGTCGATGTTAAGGAGCTGTGTGATAGGCCGAGACAATACATGCAGCCTCCTGAAGGCAAACGAAAAGGGTGGTTGAAGCCGCATTCGCAGTTTGTGCTTGATAAGGACCAAAAGAAGGAGTCATTCACGTGGCTGAAATACGTCGTGATGTTTCCTGATGGTTATTGTTCGAATATAAGCAAGGGAGTCAATATTGAGAAGGGAAAAGTCACTGGGATGAAAAGTCACGACTATCATATATGGATTGAGCGATTGATGCCGGTGATGCTTCGAGGTTATCTCCCTGAGCGTATCTGGCGAGTGCTAGCGGAGTTGAGACATTTCTTCCGCACGGTCTGTGCTAAGCAGATATGTCCCGTGATGATTGAGAAGCTGCATGATCTAGTGCCGGAGTTGCTATGCAAGTTAGAGAAGATATTTCCGCCAGGCTTCTTTACTCCAATGCTACATCTCATTGTGCATATCGCAAACGAGGCACTCTTGGGTGGACCGGTGCGGTTTCGTTGGCAGTTTTGTATTGAGAGAGAGTTCAAGTATATTCGGCTCAAATGTGGAAACAAAAATAAGATTGAAGCATGCATAGCTGAGGAAACTATCCTCCAGGAGATAGCAAACACCACGACAACATACTATGCGGATGAAGTTCCCACTATGCATAACCAGGTACCTCGGTACAATGTCGACGAGCCCAAGCGTGACCCCAAGCTCCTCCTCTTCAAGTTTCCCGGTGGCAAGGCCGATGGCGCAAAACCTCATACCTTGTCCAACCAAGATAAGGAGTGCATAATGCTTTATGTGCGTATGAACATGGGGGAAGTGGTGGAGGACCAGAAGAAAGAGAGCGGGGAGGAGGAGGAGGAGGTGGTGCCCAGTTTCCTTAGGTAAAATGGCGACTTAATTACTTTGCAACTAGTAACTCGGTTTTGTTCTAATATGTATTTTCTCCTTCTAGGCAATTCGTTGATGAGGTGTGGCCGGGACCAACAGATCCCGATGCTGCGCAGTTGGATGCTCTTATGAAAGGGGGTGCCCCGGGAAGAAGTTTCACGTCATGGTTCAGGGAAAAGGTAATCCGTAACCTACCCCTCTTAATTACCTGGAAACTTGGCCCTCTTATTACACGTAACTAATGCACGATTCGTACTAAACTTGTAGGGAGCTGATACCATAGTGATGATGTCGGATGAGTTGAGATGTGTCTCTCAGGGTTTTAACAGTAAAGTCAACATGTATGAGAAGTATGATGTGAATGGGTATCGCTTTCATACAGAGGGCCACCAAAATAGTCGCCCGGGTGCAAAAACTATAAATACCGGGGTCTTCACCAAGGGACAAGATGACTTTGATTACTACGGAAGGTTGTAGAACGTATACGAGCTAACGTTCAACAATGGGCCCGTAGAACTCAAGCTCGTTGTGTTCAGATGCCACTGGTTCGATCCACACCATGGACACAAAAATACCCCTTCCATTGGGTTAGTTGAAGTTAGGCCTTCAACCACCTATAGCGGATCCGATGTCTTTGTTGTGGCTCACCAAACGAAGGAAGTTTATTACTTGCCCTACCCATGCCAGAAAGAATACCTCCAGGGCTGGGAAGTCGTGTACCAGGTATCACCACATAGTAAACTACCCATGCCCTCCGAGGACGATTACAACAACATTAACCCTCAAACATATGAGGGAATTTTCTATCAAGAGCAAGAGAACTTTGGGGACTTTGGCTTAGAAGGTCTTGAGGACCTCGAGAACGATGCACACACCCGTGGTGAGATAGTCACGGATATAAGTGACATAGAGATGCTCAACAAGGCACATGCCAATGATGAGCCTCAGAGTGATGATGATGATGAGCCTCCACCGTCCGAGGATCCCGACGCTTTATACGCACGTGATAGTGATAGTGATGATGGAGATGAGAATGAGCCTCAGAGTGATGATGATGATTATTAGTATTTATGTATCTCGATACTATATGTATGTTATTTTGGATGATGATGATGATTGTGTGCGGATGTGCTACGATGAATTGCTGATGATGTTATTTTGTATCTTGTCGATGTGCACGTGCTATTTAAAATTCTCTATGTTCCATGACAATGATGAGTCTCCACCGTGCGAGGATCCCGAGGCTGAGAGTGATGACGAGTATTAGTATTTATTTTCATCTTAATTGCATTGCGTCTTTATGCTTAATTGTTTTATTTTTCTCAATGCAGGTGATTGGCCAATATGAGCAGTGGCAAGGAATCACCGCAGTCCTTGCTTCAGGGGATAAAGAAGACGAAGAGTGGAAGAGCAACCACCTCAAGGTACGGCGCCGAGGAGGTAGGAGGAGGAGGAGGAGGAGGGGATGCAGGACAAGGAGGAGGAAGAGGGGGACGTCGCCCGAGGTCAGACCGAGGAGGTACATTGCATCTTCATTATGCTTGGTATTTATTTTTCAACATGCTTCTTAATTGTTTACCTTTTCCGATTGCAGGAGGCCGAGGACAAGGGCGAGGTACCGTCCTTCTAAGTGACATACCCTCCGCTTCCGTCGACGTGGCTTCACAGACCGTGTTCTCGGAGTCTCCAGACGAGGAGATTGACTCTCGAGACTTGGAAGCGGAGTCTCGAGACGAGGAGATGGTGACTGCGTCGGGGCCATCGAGTGCGTCGACGAAGAAGGCAAAGGTTCGTGGGGAAACAGAAGTCCCTAAGGAGGAGCCTGCCCCGGAGGCTCGGACCCTCATTGAACCTACTAGAACTGAGTAAGTGGCTATAGTTTCATTTCGTTGATACCAACTTGGCATGTACTAATGTTTGATTCTTGTGCAGCAATTGGCATCATCCTGCGGGGACCCGAGTCCCTGGCTGCATGCTTGGAGCTATCATTAGGAAGTTTTGGCCGGGCTTCTACACCACAGACAAAGGCGAGAGGAAGCTAGCCACGACTTGGAGACACTACGAGCTCGCAGATTGTCCCCCCTACGGGAAAGCTTCTGACGCCGTGATCAATAAGTTTTGGGTAAGGCAAAATCATGACTCTTCACACTTTTTTGTTCATAGTTGATGACCCCGCCATGCTAACTCATGAATCCCACACTTTTTTTATGCATGATTTCAGAGATTCTATAGGGTGGCTCCGGAGCACCAGGAGACGACGAACAAGACACTGCAGGCTCATTGTAAGAGGTTGACAAATCAGCAGTTCTATAACCAGGGTCATACCGCCAGGAGTCAATACAACATGGCGAAATCGGGCAAGCCGTTGCCGAAGCACGAGAATGTCAAGTCACGCTCAACGATGAGCGCGGAACAGTACGACGAGGTAAGTAAATTGTCGATGAGATTCTATGTTAATGCTAAGTTGCAATTGCATCATCTGTTCTTCACATGCGTATTGATTTTTCAGGTTAGGCCCGATTGGGCCTATGGAAATGAGGAGGCATGGAGGGCGTTGACTGCGAGGTGGCGCGGGGAAGACGAGGAGTGGAACGCCTTGAGCGAGTGTAACAAGGCGAACCGCGGCAGCGGGGGGACACATCGGGCTGGAAACCTAGGCAGTGAGCGCTACAAGGCCAAGCTGGTATACACATACATGGAACAACCTGCATTTATTTCCTCTCATGCATGTTCCTACTTGGTACTCATAAAATCTCTTCGGCGATGCAGGAGGATAAACAAGGGAGGCCTGTCAACTCATGAGTCATGGGACTCGATGAGGATGATGGCGCCCGATCTCTCCCAGCCTCAGCCTCAGCTTCCCGAGTACTTCGGCACTGCCCAGGAGGACGGTGCTAAGTACCTCGAGGCGATGATCGCTTTTAATCCAGAGTTGGACGACCCTAGAAGTGCGGAACCAGACCCCCGAGCGTTGGTCGTGTCTGGGGGAGGCCTTCAGCGCGGCCGTCTAAAGGTCATGGATAAGATGACCCCGCGCAGTCCCAATTTGAGCCTCACGCGGATCAAGGCTACCCTCAGTCCCGACGACCCCGCACCGCCTCCTCGACGACGGCCTTCCCAGACTGGCTACGATGTAAGTTTCTCTCATTTCCATCCTTTCTGTGACAATACTACTTCCTCAGTGGTTTAGTTGATGAGATGGTTCAATTTTTGTAATTGTAGGCTGCTTTCGAGGTGGCCTACAAGGCCCACAACGACGCCTATTTGGTGGACCTTGCGCAGTGCAGACAGAGAGCACAAATACACGAGGAGTGGAAAGAGGCAAAAGAAAATGTAAGTTCCAACCTTTCTTTTTTTCAAAAGATGACAAGTCTCAATTTTCATACTTTTGTGCAATGCCTGACATGTTAACTATCTTGCAGGCTCTAGAGAGTGCTCGGCTTACGGGAGTGCTCGTCGATGTACCGCCACGACCTCCTCGAGTCGGGCTTAAGCCGGAGTTTGTATCGAAGGAAGAGTTCGCCCAGAACTACTACTACACCGGCTTAACCCCGGTAATTTACTTGCCCAATCAGTTGCTACCACTTTCACGTGCCTTGGCGGTTGCTAACTATTGCTCAAACGTGTAGGGAACGGGAGCCTCCGGGACTGGACCCTTTGGTCGTGTTGTTGCCTCGCCGTCGGCGTCCCGCGCGGTCACACCGGTGCACCCTGGCCCCGGTGGTAGTAGTGTCTCGTGCGAGAGCACACCGGTTCATGGTGGCGCGGGATCACGTACTTCCGATGCTGGTTCGACGGCGCCTCCGCACCGTCAGTCGCCTATCTTCACGCGCGAAGACCTCGGCTTCTCCGGCTCGACTCCCCTCTCCGGACGCGATGAGTTGATGATGATGCTACCTCGGGCGGGTTATGTACCGATACGATGTTTCTTCTCTTTGCATGTTATGTATGGATACGTATGCTATGTATGGATACAATGTTTCTTCTTCTTATGCTATGTATGGATACGATGTATAAATGCTTGTGTCGATGGGCATGTGCTTATATCAGTGCTTGTCTTGTGTTGATGTGCTTATATCAATTGTTGTGTCGATATGCATGTGCTTATATGCACATGATATAATATATAATGCAATATATATCTATTATTGAATTTGATATATGCAGGGAAACAGGGAAAACAAACAAAAAAGGGGCCCTGCCACTACCTACGCCGACGGCCAGGCCGTCGGCGTAGGCCATATCCTGTGCCATTTGGCACAGCCTACGCCGACGGCCAGGTCGTCGGCGTAGGTAGTGGCAGGGTCCAGACGAGACCAGCGTGCGACGCGTGGCCTGACTGGAAGGGGACCTACCCCGACGGCCAGGCCGTCGGCGTAGGCCCAAAGCCCCGCCGCCCCATAGCCTGTCGCGTGGCACCCTAGGCCGACGGCCCGGCCGTCGGCGTAGAGGGCAACCAACCCTAACGGCCGTTAAGCCCAGGGTGGGGCCCACTGGCGCTACGACGACGGCCGCGTAAACGCCGTCGGGCAGCCTATACGCCGACGGCCGCCCCTACGCCGACGGCTTTTAGGGCAAGCCCGAAAAAACCCAAGCCCGACGGCTCTACGCCGACGGCGGCCGTCGGCGTAGGCCTAAGTCGACGGCTTGCTGGCCTACGCCGACGGTGGCCGTCCTATGGCGTTTGGGTGATGTCCCGTAGTGGCTGACTCCATCAATTAGTATCGATACACTGGTGGGGCCTTCCCCTTCTAGGAATCTAGACTACCGTATGTCTATTTTTCCTTTTCGGTCTAGCTACTCCGTCGACGAGCATCATGGCGTCTCTAAGATAATTTCGAGGGGGGTTTTGATATGCAATATAGAGACATTATCATTTTTATCCTTTTGAGATCCGGAAGGCTAGCTGGTGTGCGACCGCTGTCTTCTGTGGTTGTCGAGAATGGAACTAGAGTGATTTTGCAGGATTTATTTTATCTTGGTTTTCGAATCCGCATATAGCTACGCAAATCCTGGAAACGGACTAAGATTTTGGATATGGGTACATGTAAATATATTAATGGAATTTCTACTTTTCATTTTGATGAGAATTAATAAAGAATTTGATTTTACGCCATGACTGTGCATATTTTTTTCTTTCCTAAATAAAGAGATATGTGTATATTACCCATCTTGACTTGGCGCTATTTTTTGTATACATGGATATATGCATGCAACCTGCATTTGTGGAACCATCGTGCAGTGGAGGCAGCCATACGTGGCATCCATTGCAAGTTGTCTTCCTATATAACTTCTTGCATTGAGAGGGCACGATTCCTCCGACACATTCATTGACTTTCAATTTCAAGAAGATCTCACATGATGAGAAAACTTTATTTCTTGAATTGATGTTTGTATCATAAGGTCTTGGCAACCTTGTTTAGTTTGCGGTGAATCTATATAAATTGCACCATATCACATGTCGACACATGTGCCATGCATTTGGCAAGATGAGTACAAGAGGCGTATCTATATCAAACACATATTAATATCTTAGTATTTTTCTTGTTTCTAATTGACTTTGTATAAATTATCCAAAAATTGTAAAAAGTACATAGTGAGAAGAAATTCCAATAGGTTTGCCCCGGAAAAAAAATCACCTTTTATTGGGCTTTACTTTTCAAAACAGGTCATGAAACGTTGATGAGAAACCTCATGTGTTTTTTTTTGAGCGGAGAAAACCTCATGTGTTGGATGGTTTTAAAACCTTAAGCCAAGTAAAAAGCCCATGATACATGCAAGGAATGCACAAACAAAAGTGAAACTTATTGTAGATTGAACTACATGGAAGGTGCGTCGTAGAGAAGTCTTTTGTGATAGAGAGATGCTATGCGAACAACGTATTATGTCCAATTTGGGTATAGATAAACGTTTCACAATAACCATCAATTGTTTCCCAGTTTGGGATCAAATGCAAATAAGATTCTAGCATCAAATCATCGTACCATGATCGAACCCAGCGTACCTAAATGATTTCCAATTATTCACTTTATTATAGGTTCACAACTTCTCATACACATGAGTACATGACATTCATAGATACATCCAATCAACGTTGAAGAATCATTTCAGCTTGGCACCAACATCCATCACCTATCTTAGGCATCACCACAGTACCACCAAAGAAACAAATAACGGATCATCTCCTCACCCGAGATCGATGCAGCTCCATCGCTGATATACAACTCTGCAAACCTTCAAGGTGGCTCACCAAAGGCAAAGCCATTATCGTTGAACAAATCATACCGGGGCAGCACCCTAGACATGTCATCGAACTCTAGATCTGGCATCTCCGTATAACAAGGACGTCGGAGGAGTAACCCTTACCTACCAACAACAAAATGTGATCCCAACACAAGACCTACCACTTTCAGATGCCGTCAACGTAGACCAAAATCTGCATCGGCTCCCTGAATACCTCCCATATTCCCCTCTGGCGCTGGAGCAAATGTCGCCGCAACGGCGGAGCTCAAGGACACATGTCCACCATAGAGATTTTGTAGCCACCATACCAACGCTGCTTGAACAGATAGCCACCAAGACCCCTCATCAATCATGGAGCAGAATCTCGCGTCGTCAGATGATCTGAAATACTTTCCGTTACTATCACTAAAGCCAAGACGTTAAACAATATAAACCCTAGCTAAAACTAATGAAGCCCTAACCCTCAAGCTAAACAAAACCGCACGTGTGGGATCCAACGACTCTCCTCAGCATGCTTGGCCTCACAACCATCTATGGAGGAGAGTCGCCGAAAAACGTTGCCGGTAGATTGAACTCTGGCAGCGGCAGCGGCGACTGTTAGGATTGAGGGCCGCTCATGAGAGAAAAGATGAACGCAACCATCGTCTTTTGAGGCTTGGATAATCTAGTGGAGGTGAGATAAACATTACTAGCATGTATTAGTAAACGTTATACTGAACTACATACATCACACAAGATTTCAAGTTTAGATCTGCACCAACTTCAAGTGAGCGGATTGAAGAAACCATAGACTTGAATGCTAGGTTTGCAGAAAACACATTTCTATAGGTTTGTGCCCAAAACCTCAAATTTTAATCTTCTTGCAGAAACCACTAGTCGCTCGATTCGCTCATAATAAACACAATTATTAGATGTGTGCCCCATCAAAAAAGATGATGTCGGGCCACTCTCTCGCGTCCCGGGGTGCAGATCAATGGGCGCGACCCTGCGAAGGTGCAACCCTGCGGCGAGTTCGAATCCCGGGGGTGGGGTTTTGGGGAGCCTTCCCCGTCGCACTAGTGGACAGACCCCCATATTGTCCCGGTTCATAAGGGCCTTTGGTCCCGGTTTCACATCCGGGACCAATAACTCGGGACTAATGATGGTCCCGGTTGGCCCACGAACCGGGACCGAAGAGGCTCCACGTGGCCAGGCGCGCAGCGAGAGGGGAGGGGTCATTGGTCCCGGTTGATAGGAAGAACCGGGACCGAAGAGGCTCCATTTTCTGATTTTTTCCATTTATTTATTTTGTTTTCCATTTTATTACTTATTATTTATTATTTATTATTCTTAATCTAAGATCATTATGGTTAATCTCAAATCAAATTGACCTTCATGGTCAAACTTCCCCAAGGGTCACCCATCCTCACACTACTCTAGTCCCAGCACGCTTAACTTCTCAGTTCCATTCAACACCTACCCCAACTCGCTTAACAGACACTTGTTGATATATATATCATATCAATCCTATTAAACCTTGTTGATGTCTAGAACCTTGTTGATGTCTATGTTGTGATGAAATTTTTTAAAAAAATTGAAACTTCCCGATCGGTTACCTATTATATTTTAAATGTTTTTAAATTATTATTTTGAAAAAATATATTTCTTTTATAATTTTGAACACACATTTTTCATTTTCGGAGTGACAAAAATGTGGTTTTTTGTGAAGATTCTACCAAATATTTGATGTAAACTTGAACCACTTTATTTTTGTAAAATACTGGACCATATTTTATTTACAATTGACAAAAGTTTTCATGTAATATGGTTTTTATATACCTCTTCTGAAAAAGACAAATTTCCGCAGATTCAGCTGGAACGGGGTCAAATTTGAACTACATGTGCTTGATAGTTTGCTCTTTATTTTTTGAAAAAATCATTTCTAGATACACAAGTAGTCATTTCATCAGGGATCCACCAAGACTTTTGTAAGATTCCACCCCTATCTATTATCGGTCATGCCCTCCGTTTTGACCACTTTTTGAAATCGACAAAAATAATAAAAACTAATAAAAAAAATGTAAAACCTTCGCGTTCCATCATAATTTATGTCTTAGTAACCATACAAAACAACAAACTTGGAATAAGGCAAATATCTTATAAAAGTCTTTTTAAAATGAGCTATCGAGTATGAAGATTCACGACTTTTAAGCCAAATGACCGATGTTACAGCTAGTTTGAAAGGATAGTTTTCCCAAATGATCTCAAATTTTGCACATGTGTGTATATTATACTAGCCAACAAGTTTGCCAAAGGAAGTTTTTAGTTTCTTTGCACGAAAAATCCATTTTCCATTTTCCGAGTGACAAAAATGGGGTTTTTTGTGAAGGATCTACCAAATATTTGATGTCAACTTGAACCACTTTATTTTTGTAAAATATTAGACCATGTGTTATTTAAATGGAGTATATTGCAAATGAATTGCAAATTCAAACTCCTATTTGAATTCAAGTTAGCCAAGTTGTAAATGCTATTGTGTGATCAAAGTAATTCATATTGAAATGTGTATGATATGCCTCTGATGTGCAATTGAAATGTGTATGATATGCCTCTGATGTGCAATTGAAATGTGGTATGTTGCTATGGTTCAAGTTGCACAAGCATTTGAAATGAATTTGATTTAATTCCAATTAATCCAAATAGCAAATGCTACTGGTCCCATTTTAAATTCAACTCAAACATAGTTCAAAGTTGGATATTTGGATAGATTACTTTCTCCTGATCATTTTTCATATATTATATGTTAAATTTGGAGTTAATATGAATTTTCTATAAATTTTCAAAGTTTCACTTAATTTCTGCCATTTTCCGATTTATTCTTTAATCAGAAAAAATAAAAAAATTGTAAAACCAACGGTCCCGGTTTTTGCGACAAACCGGGACCAATGCCTCGCCAGAGCATTGGTCCCGGTTGTTGACAAAAACCGGGACCATTGTAAAACCAACGGTCGCGGTTTTTGCCACAAACCAGGACCAATGCTAGGCATTGGTCTCGGTTGGTGGCAAAAACCGGGACCGTTGCCCCAGTTGAACCGGGACCAATGCCATATCCAGACGAACCGGGACCGTTGCCCGGCTTCGGTCCCGGTTTTGTAATGAACCGGGAGCGATGCCTTTTTTGGGCTGGACGAAAGGGGGGTCTGTCTACTAGTGTCGGCTCCATCTATTGTGCCCGCCGAACCCGCCCGGGTCAGTGCCTCCGAGGGGGTGCCCCATTGAAGTTGGCGGGACGGGGCCGCCGTCGTGTGGCTGCTCGCCGCACCGCTGTGATAACCGAGTGCGTCGGTCACTGGAGCATCGAGATAGGGGTCGTTCCCAATCTCCTCGGTGTTCCCCCGTGCGCTCTCCAACGTGCTCGCTGACTCGCTCCCCACGATGATCCCCCATACTGTAGCTTCCTCCACCGCTGGTGGTTCAACATGGTCATCTTGCTCCTAAATCCTACAAAAAAAACAACAAGAAGAATAAGGGTCTACCACGGCAGGGAGGTGCCCCGCAGCCCGAGGCCACCATTTCGGCTTCCTGTCCTCCAGCACTGAGCCTTGCAAACACCGCACCGCAGTCCAGCCGGCGGTGTGTTGCCTCAGTTGTGCCGAGGAGGGCCATTTCCATGTGGCGTGCACTTCCGAAAAATCCTGTTCATCATGACCGAAGCAAACACATAGACGTGAAGTTTCACTTCATCCGGGGATGCATGGAAGAAGAGCAGCTAGAGGTTGATCATGTCGGCACAAATGATCAGCTGGCGGATATCTTGACGAAAGCCCTCGGACGAGTGCGGTTCGTCGAGATGCGACAGAGATTTGGAGTCAAGGAAATAGCCATAGGACGCCGAGCTTAAGGGGGAGAATTGTTAGCCTGTTTAAGCTCACGTCATATAAGTTAGTTTTGACTTGCAGCACATGCAATATTAGGCTAGGTTTAGTATTTTGAGTCTGTACGGGATAGCTATAGTCTATAGGAGAGTCCTAAACCAGATTGAGTTGTAATCTGGGTCACGTCGTGTTGGGCAAGTTAGAGGCCGTGTTGGACGTGGAGTCAGCTCTTTGAGCTATCTATATAAAGCAGAGAAAATGCTGCAGGCAAGTCACGGCAGCACCAAAACTATCTCTTTCTCGTGCGTTTTTGTCTAGCTCTAGATCGCATCTTTTCTTGCAGCTACTCCGGCAACAACAATTGGTATCAGTGCGTTGGTGTTCGATCCTCCCTCGGTGGCCGGCGGTGTTTGATCCGCGTTGTAGAGCAGGTGGTGCGCGAGACGGAGACTTCTGTGCCGTCCATGATGCTGACGCGCACAAACTACATGGAGTGGTCGCTGTTCATGCAGGTCAAGCTACAGGCGTCCGGACTCTGGGGCGCCGTCAACGACAGCACCGGCGACGAGCGCGAGGATAGGCGCGCCCTCTCCATCATACTCACCGGCGTGCCGCCGGAGATGATGCGAGTACTAGCGGCCAAGGACACCGCCAAGGTAGCCTGGGAGACCATCAAAACTCTCCGTATAGGGAGCGAGCGCGTGCGCGAGGCAAAGGCGCAGGTGCGTCGTCGGGAATTCGAGAATCTCCGTTTCAAGGACGGCGAGTCCGTCGAAGATTTCGCGTTGCGGCTCACCGGGGTCATTGCCGACCTGGAGTTATACGACGACCCGGTGACGGAGCACAAGGCGGTCCAGAAGTTTCTTCGTGTTGTGCCACGCAAGTACAGGCAGATGGCCATGGCCATCGAATCTCTTATCGATCTGAAGACGATGACGATTGAGGAGCTCACCGGACGACTCTCGGCGTGTGAGGATCACTACGACCTCGACGACGCCACTCAACACACCGGCCGCCTTCTCCTCACTGAAGAGGAGTGGGCCGCGCGGAAGCAGAAGCGCACGTTCGGAGGCAGCGGCAAGAGAAAGTCACCGAGCAAACCCAAGACACTAGGCGTAGGAAGACCTGCGGCCAACAACGGAGGCGCAGGTGGTTCCGGCGGGTCCGGCAGCAAGAAGAAGGGGACTTGTCACCACTGCGGCAAGAAAGGGCACTGGAAGAAGGATATTCGGACATGGCTGCGCGAGCAGGAGCAACATGGGCGGCAAGAGCAAGCCAATCTTGTGCGTGAGGGTGATGAGTATGATCAAGGGCTCCTCATGGCCGTGGTAGACAACATCTCAGTCTCTCAGATTGTTGCACCGCAGGCAGTGTTCCTCAACGAGGAGAAAGTGATCCCCGTACCCTCGCCAGACGGTGTGTGGGTCTTCGACACTGGCGCGAGCATTCACATGACTGGGGAGAAGCATGTGTTCGCATCAGTAGATGAAACTGTACACGGTACAGTCAAATTCGGTGACGGCTCGGTTGCAGCAATCCGAGGGCGCGGCACCATTGTCTTTCGCAGCCAGAGCGGACATCAGCACGCACTCACCATCGTCTTCTTCATTCCCAGCCTACGGAGCAACATCATATCCGTGGGGCAGCTCGATGAGGGTGGCTGCAAGATCGGCATCGAGAACGGGCTCATGACGATACGAGACCCGGCGCGGCGCATGCTAGCTCGCGTCAAGCGGACGGTGAGCCGATTGTACACCGGCGTGCTCAGCATCGACTCGCCGGCGTGTCTATTGGCACAGGGAGATGACATGGCATGGCGGTGGCATGCTCGCATGGGACACCTTCACTTTCGAGCACTTCGAGCCATGTCGACCAAGCAGTTGGTGCGCGGGATGCCTGTTGTCAATCGCATTGAGGAGTACTGCGACGGATGTGCACTGGGGAAACAACACCGGGCTCCCTTCCCTCAGGTTGCAGCCTACCGTGCAGAACATGGACTGGAGCTAGTCCACACGGACCTTTGTGGTCCAATTACACCAACAACTCCTGGAGGAAACAAATGTTTTTTGTTGGTAGTTGATGATTATAGCCGCTACATGTGGTTAGAGCTTCTCAGCTCAAAGGATGAAGCACATCAGCGTTTCAAGAAGGTTCAGGCCATGGCTGAAGCTGAAGGCAAGTGCAAGCTGCGTGCGTTTAGGTCGGACCGCCGAGGTGAGTTTAACTCCGTGGAGTTCAAGGAGTACTGTGAAGGTCTCGGTGTCAAGAACTACACTACCGTGCCATATTCGCCTCAACAAAACGGAGTTGTCGAAAGGAGGAACCAAACTGTGGTGGAGATGGCAAGGTGCATGATCAAAAGCATGGGCGTGCCGGCTTATTTCTGGGCGGAGGCGGTGAAAACCGCTGTCTACATCCTGAACCGAGAACCTACGAGGAGCCTGAAGGGTGTCACCCCGTATGAGGCTTGGCACGGCCGTAAACCCAGTGTGCAGCACCTGTGCACTTTTGGGTGCACAGTTCATGTGAAGAAGGTCGGCCCCGGCATCACCAAGCTGAGCGATCGGTCGACGCCGATGGTGTTCGTGGGGTATGAGGAGGGATCCAAGGCGTACCGCGTATATGATCCGACGACGAAAAAGGTTCAGGTAACGCGTGATGTTGTTTTTGAAGAAAACAGGCCATGGACGTGGTGCACTCCAGGTGCGACCACAGAGCCCTCCGCCCCTGCGACGTTCACGGTGATCTACACAGTGGACCATGGTGTCCACGAAATCGACAGCGGTGCGGGCATGTCTCCTGCATCACTAATCAGCATGGTGACACCCTCGACATCAACACTAGGGGTGTCGTCTCCCGTCGCGACCACGCCGGTGGCGAGTGCGCTCGAGACATCTCAGTCCGAGCCGCAAATGCCGGGTGCTGAGCGGAAGATACGCTGGGCCACACCACATACACATAATGACAACCTCGACTCCGAAACTGGACCAGTTCGCTACCGCCGCCTCTCGTGCATACTCGAGGAGACTGAGGGGAAGGCTATGTACGAGGCGCTTGAGAGCTGCCTTCTCAGCGCCGAGGAGCCAGCTACAGTTAGCGACGCACTTGGCGACGCCGCCTGGAAGGGAGCCATGGACGCGGACACTACAGGAAAAAGGAGTTTTGCCATCAGCTTTGTGCTTTGCCGTCAGCTTTCTGTCGGGGCTGACGGCAACGCAAACTATGTCGTCAGCCAGACGGTAAGCTGACGGCAAAGACCTGGCTGTGGGCAAAACGGAGCTATGCCGTCAGCCAGTTCAACGCCGTAAGCTGGCTGAGGGCAGATGCCATTCAAGCTGACGGCAACAGGCTAGCTGACGGCGAACAACCAACCTAGCCCCACCAGGAGGAGCTGGCTTAACTGCCCGCTGCTTGGCCGTCAGCCAGCAGACGGCCAAGCCTCTACCCTCAAGCTAAACAAAACCGCACGTGTGGGATCCAACGACTCTCCTCAGCATGCTTGGCCTCACAACCATCTATGGAGGAAAGTCGCCGAAAAACGTTGCCGGTAGATTGAACTCTGGCAGCGGCAGCGGCGACTGTTAGGATTGAGGGCCGCTCATGAGAGAAGAGATGAACGCAACCATCGTCTTTTGAGGCTTGGATAATCTAGTGGAGGAGAGATAAACATTACTAGCATGTATTAGTAAACGTTATACTGAACTACATACATCACACAAGATTTCAAGTTTAGATCTGCACCAACTTCAAGTGAGCGGATTGAAGAAACCATAGACTTGAATGCTAGGTTTGCAGAAAACACATTTCTATAGGTTTGTGCCCAAAACCTCAAATTTTAATCTTCTTGCAGAAACCACTAGTCGCTCGATTCGCTCATAATAAACACAATTATTAGATGTGTGCCCCATCAAAAAAGATGATGTCGGGCCACTCTCTCGCGTCCCGGGGTGCAGATCAATGGGCGCGACCCTGCGAAGGTGCAACCCTGCGGCGAGTTCGAATCCCGGGGGTGGGGTTTTGGGGAGCCTTCCCCGTCGCACTAGTGGACAGACCCCCATATTGTCCCGGTTCATAAGGGCCTTTGGTCCCGGTTTCACATCCGGGACCAATAACTCGGGACTAATGATGGTCCCGGTTGGCCCACGAACCGGGACCGAAGAGGCTCCACGTGGCCAGGCGCGCAGCGAGAGGGGAGGGGTCATTGGTCCCGGTTGATAGGAAGAACCGGGACCGAAGAGGCTCCATTTTCTGATTTTTTCCATTTATTTATTTTGTTTTCCATTTTATTACTTATTATTTATTATTTATTATTCTTAATCTAAGATCATTATGGTTAATCTCAAATCAAATTGACCTTCATGGTCAAACTTCCCCAAGGGTTACCCATCCTCACACTACTCTAGTCCCAGCACGCTTAACTTCTCAGTTCCATTCAACACCTACCCCAACTCGCTTAACAGACACTTGTTGATATATATATCATATCAATCCTATTAAACCTTGTTGATGTCTAGAACCTTGTTGATGTCTATGTTGTGATGAAATTTTTAAAAAAAATTGAAACTTCCCGATCGGTTACCTATTATATTTTAAATGTTTTTAAATTATTATTTTGAAAAAATATATTTCTTTTATAATTTTGAACACACATTTTTCATTTTCGGAGTGACAAAAATGTGGTTTTTTGTGAAGATTCTACCAAATATTTGATGTAAACTTGAACCACTTTATTTTTGTAAAATACTGGACCATATTTTATTTACAATTGACAAAAGTTTTCATGTAATATGGTTTTTATATACCTCTTCTGAAAAAGACAAATTTCCGCAGATTCAGCTGGAACGGGGTCAAATTTGAACTACATGTGCTTGATAGTTTGCTCTTTATTTTTTGAAAAAATCATTTCTAGATACACAAGTAGTCATTTCATCAGGGATCCACCAAGACTTTTGTAAGATTCCACCCCTATCTATTATCGGTCATGCCCTCCGTTTTGACCACTTTTTGAAATCGACAAAAAAAAAAAAAAAAAATGTAAAACCTTCGCGTTCCATCATAATTTATGTCTTAGTAACCATACAAAACAACAAACTTGGAATAAGGCAAATATCTTATAAAAGTCTTTTTAAAATGAGCTATCGAGTATGAAGATTCACGACTTTCAAGCCAAATGACCGATGTTACGGCTAGTTTGAAAGGATAGTTTTTCCAAATGATCTCAAATTTTGCACATGTGTGTATATTATACTAGCCAACAAGTTTGCCAAAGGAAGTTTTTAGTTTCTTTGCACGAAAAATCCATTTTCCATTTTCCGAGTGACAAAAATGGGGTTTTTTGTGAAGGATCTACCAAATATTTGATGTCAACTTGAACCACTTTATTTTTGTAAAATATTAGACCATGTGTTATTTAAATGGAGTATATTGCAAATGAATTGCAAATTCAAACTCCTATTTGAATTCAAGTTAGCCAAGTTGTAAATGCTATTGTGTGATCAAAGTAATTCATATTGAAATGTGTATGATATGCCTCTGATGTGCAATTGAAATGTGTATGATATGCCTCTGATGTGCAATTGAAATGTGGTATGTTGCTATGGTTCAAGTTGCACAAGCATTTGAAATGAATTTGATTTAATTCCAATTAATCCAAATAGCAAATGCTACTGGTCCCATTTTAAATTCAACTCAAACATAGTTCAAAGTTGGATATTTGGATAGATTACTTTCTCCTGATCATTTTTCATATATTATATGTTAAATTTGGAGTTAATATGAATTTTCTATAAATTTTCAAAGTTTCACTTAATTTCTGCCATTTTCCGATTTATTCTTTAATCAGAAAAAATAAAAAAATTGTAAAACCAACGGTCCCGGTTTTTGCGACAAACCGGGACCAATGCCTCGCCAGAGCATTGGTCCCGGTTGTTGACAAAAACCGGGACCATTGTAAAACCAACGGTCGCGGTTTTTGCCACAAACCAGGACCAATGCTAGGCATTGGTCTCGGTTGGTGGCAAAAACCGGGACCGTTGCCCCAGTTGAACCGGGACCAATGCCATATCCAGACGAACCGGGACCGTTGCCCGGCTTCGGTCCCGGTTTTGTAATGAACCGGGAGCGATGCCTTTTTTGGGCTGGACGAAAGGGGGGTCTGTCTACTAGTGTCGGCTCCATCTATTGTGCCCGCCGAACCCGCCCGGGTCAGTGCCTCCGAGGGGGTGCCCCATTGAAGTTGGCGGGACGGGGCCGCCGTCGTGTGGCTGCTCGCCGCACCGCTGTGATAACCGAGTGCGTCGGTCACTGGAGCATCGAGATAGGGGTCGTTCCCAATCTCCTCGGTGTTCCCCCGTGCGCTCTCCAACGTGCTCGCTGACTCGCTCCCCACGATGATCCCCCATACTGTAGCTTCCTCCACCGCTGGTGGTTCAACATGGTCATCTTGCTCCTAAATCCTACAAAAAAAACAACAAGAAGAATAAGGGTCTACCACGGCAGGGAGGTGCCCCGCAGCCCGAGGCCACCATTTCGGCTTCCTGTCCTCCAGCACTGAGCCTTGCAAACACCGCACCGCAGTCCAGCCGGCGGTGTGTTGCCTCAGTTGTGCCGAGGAGGGCCATTTCCATGTGGCGTGCACTTCCGAAAAATCCTGTTCATCATGACCGAAGCAAACACATAGACGTGAAGTTTCACTTCATCCGGGGATGCATGGAAGAAGAGCAGCTAGAGGTTGATCATGTCGGCACAAATGATCAGCTGGCGGATATCTTGACGAAAGCCCTCGGACGAGTGCGGTTCGTCGAGATGCGACAGAGATTTGGAGTCAAGGAAATAGCCATAGGACGCCGAGCTTAAGGGGGAGAATTGTTAGCCTGTTTAAGCTCACGTCATATAAGTTAGTTTTGACTTGCAGCACATGCAATATTAGGCTAGGTTTAGTATTTTGAGTCTGTACGGGATAGCTATAGTCTATAGGAGAGTCCTAAACCAGATTGAGTTGTAATCTGGGTCACGTCGTGTTGGGCAAGTTAGAGGCCGTGTTGGACGTGGAGTCAGCTCTTTGAGCTATCTATATAAAGCAGAGAAAATGCTGCAGGCAAGTCACGGCAGCACCAAAACTATCTCTTTCTCGTGCGTTTTTGTCTAGCTCTAGATCGCATCTTTTCTTGCAGCTACTCCGGCAACAACAATTGGTATCAGTGCGTTGGTGTTCGATCCTCCCTCGGTGGCCGGCGGTGTTTGATCCGCGTTGTAGAGCAGGTGGTGCGCGAGACGGAGACTTCTGTGCCGTCCATGATGCTGACGCGCACAAACTACATGGAGTGGTCGCTGTTCATGCAGGTCAAGCTACAGGCGTCCGGACTCTGGGGCGCCGTCAACGACAGCACCGGCGACGAGCGCGAGGATAGGCGCGCCCTCTCCATCATACTCACCGGCGTGCCGCCGGAGATGATGCGAGTACTAGCGGCCAAGGACACCGCCAAGGTAGCCTGGGAGACCATCAAAACTCTCCGTATAGGGAGCGAGCGCGTGCGCGAGGCAAAGGCGCAGGTGCGTCGTCGGGAATTCGAGAATCTCCGTTTCAAGGACGGCGAGTCCGTCGAAGATTTCGCGTTGCGGCTCACCGGGGTCATTGCCGACCTGGAGTTATACGACGACCCGGTGACGGAGCACAAGGCGGTCCAGAAGTTTCTTCGTGTTGTGCCACGCAAGTACAGGCAGATGGCCATGGCCATCGAATCTCTTATCGATCTGAAGACGATGACGATTGAGGAGCTCACCGGACGACTCTCGGCGTGTGAGGATCACTACGACCTCGACGACGCCACTCAACACACCGGCCGCCTTCTCCTCACTGAAGAGGAGTGGGCCGCGCGGAAGCAGAAGCGCACGTTCGGAGGCAGCGGCAAGAGAAAGTCACCGAGCAAACCCAAGACACTAGGCGTAGGAAGACCTGCGGCCAACAACGGAGGCGCAGGTGGTTCCGGCGGGTCCGGCAGCAAGAAGAAGGGGACTTGTCACCACTGCGGCAAGAAAGGGCACTGGAAGAAGGATATTCGGACATGGCTGCGCGAGCAGGAGCAACATGGGCGGCAAGAGCAAGCCAATCTTGTGCGTGAGGGTGATGAGTATGATCAAGGGCTCCTCATGGCCGTGGTAGACAACATCTCAGTCTCTCAGATTGTTGCACCGCAGGCAGTGTTCCTCAACGAGGAGAAAGTGATCCCCGTACCCTCGCCAGACGGTGTGTGGGTCTTCGACACTGGCGCGAGCATTCACATGACTGGGGAGAAGCATGTGTTCGCATCAGTAGATGAAACTGTACACGGTACAGTCAAATTCGGTGACGGCTCGGTTGCAGCAATCCGAGGGCGCGGCACCATTGTCTTTCGCAGCCAGAGCGGACATCAGCACGCACTCACCATCGTCTTCTTCATTCCCAGCCTACGGAGCAACATCATATCCGTGGGGCAGCTCGATGAGGGTGGCTGCAAGATCGGCATCGAGAACGGGCTCATGACGATACGAGACCCGGCGCGGCGCATGCTAGCTCGCGTCAAGCGGACGGTGAGCCGATTGTACACCGGCGTGCTCAGCATCGACTCGCCGGCGTGTCTATTGGCACAGGGAGATGACATGGCATGGCGGTGGCATGCTCGCATGGGACACCTTCACTTTCGAGCACTTCGAGCCATGTCGACCAAGCAGTTGGTGCGCGGGATGCCTGTTGTCAATCGCATTGAGGAGTACTGCGACGGATGTGCACTGGGGAAACAACACCGGGCTCCCTTCCCTCAGGTTGCAGCCTACCGTGCAGAACATGGACTGGAGCTAGTCCACACGGACCTTTGTGGTCCAATTACACCAACAACTCCTGGAGGAAACAAATGTTTTTTGTTGGTAGTTGATGATTATAGCCGCTACATGTGGTTAGAGCTTCTCAGCTCAAAGGATGAAGCACATCAGCGTTTCAAGAAGGTTCAGGCCATGGCTGAAGCTGAAGGCAAGTGCAAGCTGCGTGCGTTTAGGTCGGACCGCCGAGGTGAGTTTAACTCCGTGGAGTTCAAGGAGTACTGTGAAGGTCTCGGTGTCAAGAACTACACTACCGTGCCATATTCGCCTCAACAAAACGGAGTTGTCGAAAGGAGGAACCAAACTGTGGTGGAGATGGCAAGGTGCATGATCAAAAGCATGGGCGTGCCGGCTTATTTCTGGGCGGAGGCGGTGAAAACCGCTGTCTACATCCTGAACCGAGAACCTACGAGGAGCCTGAAGGGTGTCACCCCGTATGAGGCTTGGCACGGCCGTAAACCCAGTGTGCAGCACCTGTGCACTTTTGGGTGCACAGTTCATGTGAAGAAGGTCGGCCCCGGCATCACCAAGCTGAGCGATCGGTCGACGCCGATGGTGTTCGTGGGGTATGAGGAGGGATCCAAGGCGTACCGCGTATATGATCCGACGACGAAAAAGGTTCAGGTAACGCGTGATGTTGTTTTTGAAGAAAACAGGCCATGGACGTGGTGCACTCCAGGTGCGACCACAGAGCCCTCCGCCCCTGCGACGTTCACGGTGATCTACACAGTGGACCATGGTGTCCACGAAATCGACAGCGGTGCGGGCATGTCTCCTGCATCACTAATCAGCATGGTGACACCCTCGACATCAACACTAGGGGTGTCGTCTCCCGTCGCGACCACGCCGGTGGCGAGTGCGCTCGAGACATCTCAGTCCGAGCCGCAAATGCCGGGTGCTGAGCAGAAGATACGCTGGGCCACACCACATACACATGATGACAACCTCGACTCCGAAACTGGACCAGTTCGCTACCGCCGCCTCTCGTGCATACTCGAGGAGACTGAGGGGAAGGCTATGTACGAGGCGCTTGAGAGCTGCCTTCTCAGCGCCGAGGAGCCAGCTACAGTTAGCGACGCACTTGGCGACGCCGCCTGGAAGGGAGCCATGGACGCGGACACTACAGGAAAAAGGAGTTTTGCCATCAGCTTTGTGCTTTGCCGTCAGCTTTCTGTCGGGGCTGACGGCAACGCAAACTATGTCGTCAGCCAGACGGTAAGCTGACGGCAAAGACCTGGCTGTGGGCAAAACGGAGCTATGCCGTCAGCCAGTTCAACGCCGTAAGCTGGCTGAGGGCAGATGCCATTCAAGCTGACGGCAACAGGCTAGCTGACGGCGAACAACCAACCTAGCCCCACCAGGAGGAGCTGGCTTAACTGCCCGCTGCTTGGCCGTCAGCCAGCAGACGGCCAAGCCTCTGCCGTCAGCCAGCTGACGGCAAAGCAGCTAGCGCCGTTAACCCACGTCGGGCTAGCCCTAACCCCCACAACCCCCTACATCTCGCCGCCGCGTCTCCCTTGCTGCGCCCCGCCGCCACCTCCCCACGCCGGTGACCAGCCACCTCCCCACGCCGGCGCCCCGCCGCCACCTCCCCGCCGCCACCTCCCCACCGCCGCCGGGCCGCCGTCACCTCCCCTGGTCGCCGCCACCGTCACCTCCCCTGCTCGCCCTCCCCCTCTAGGTCTCGGCGGCGCCGTCGGTCTCCTCTCCCCCAGCCGTCGACCCCCCTGCAGGTGAGCACCGGCCCTCCCATTTTTTGCATTTTTTCTATTTTGTATTCATTTTTGTTTGTATTTAATGTAAGTAGATATTTATGTTAAATTTTAGTTAGCTTATCATTAGTTAGGTAAAAATTTAGCTAGGTAGATCAGTTAGGAGATTAGGGCTAGGGTTTGTTAGGTTTAGAAATTAGTTAGTATACTAATTAGGATTCAATTTTGTTTCTATTTATGATAAATTTTAGTTAGCTTATAAGTATTTAGTTCAAGAAATTAGCTAGCTAGATTTGTTAGTAGATTAGGGCTAGGGCTTGTTAGATTTAGGAATTAGTTACTACTAATTAGGATATATAGTTAGTACTATTTGATTTCGGTGATATGAAACCGGGGGCAAGAGCTCTTATTTATCTAAAAAAACAAAGGTGCTAAGTGAGGTGCTAAGAGTATTAAATGTGTTAAGTAACTATAGTCTCCAATGTATTGGTGCTTAGCTTGTTGTTGCTAAGGTTGCCTTATTTAATTGCATAGGTTTCCGTGACTAGCAGTTTTTCCTACTGGGACACCAAACGTCTCTCTCCTCTTAGTTTCACCCTACCCTAGTTTCACCCTACCTAGAAGATAGGCGTAGCTAGTTCTTTCCTTCTCAACTCATGCAAGTCACGTAACCCATATGCGTCTCCCGTTCGAAAGATTCCATTTATAAATATGCATTCATTTGCATATTTATAATTGGATTCTTTCGAATTGTCCAACGTTATCCATGGACAGCCCGAGTATGTGTAGATTGGATTCATTTCCCCATATATGCTCTCCTCCGGATCGGACGCAGGATTTCGTCAGCGCCACCTTGTTGTTCTCCGGGTACACATCCTCTCGGTTTATGCTGAGACGTGTATCAGGAGAACAACGGGGAGGTGCTGTCGAAATTTTGCGTCGGATCGGGAGGAGAGCATGGGGAAATGAATCCAATCTGCACATACTCGGATGGGATTAGGACCTATCTTTACCTATTAGCTAGTGTGCATATGCCGTATCACCGTAATTAATTATATGCCTTCTGGTGTTAATTTGTACTAGCTAGCTAGCCAGAATGAATGATCGTGCGTGGATGTACACCGGTCACCCTAGTCAAAAAAATATGACTGAGGAATGGTTGGCCAAGACCGAGGAGTTCCTAGAGGTTGCATTTAGTGCTGGCCAACCAAGAACATGGTGCCCCTGCACTAGATGTAAGAACTATTCACAACAGACAAAGGATGTAATGGGGAAACACCTGCAAATACGTGGTTTCATGCCTGATTATACGTTGTGGTCATTTCATGGCGAGTCGGCCCAACGTGACAGACATGAGGTAGTGTGTCAGCGCATTGAGGATTGTGGTACAGGGATCGAAGACATGGTCAATGACTACAACGATGCTCGTCTTGAGGACGAAGAACCGGAGGAAACTGCCAAGGCCTTTTATGCCATGCTAGAGTCTTCAAAACTCCCACTGCATGCGCACACCAAGCTTTGTCAACTAGATGCCATCGCACAAACAATGGCTCTTAAGGCACAATTCAACTTGTCCAGAGAGTGCTATGAAGCGATGATGACCTTATTCGGGCGCTTTCTACCGGACGGTCATATTATGCCTGCAAACCTATACCACTCAGACAAAATACTCGGTGCACTGAAGATGCCCATCGAGCGGATACATGCTTGTGAGAAAGGATGCGTCTTATTTAGGCATGAGTATGTGGATGATAATTATTGTCCACGCTGCAAGTCCTCCAGGTATATTGATGTAGACAACGGTCTTGGTGAGAAACGCAGAGCAAAATACCCGTAAACATTCTTCGGTACCTACCGATCTTACCAAGACTTCAACGGCTTTACATGCTTGAAGAAACAGCAAAACAAATGACATGGCACAGAGATGGAATTAGACGTGCTACAGATGAATACGGGAATTTGATGTTGACCCACCCCTCTGATGGTGAAGCGTGGAAGATGTTCAATGAAATACATAAAGAAGGTAAAGCCAAAGACCCAAGAAACGTGGCACTCGCCATTAGCCTCGATGGGTTCAATCCTTTCGGTATGACGGCAACCCAGTATAGTTGTTGGCCCGTATTCATCATGCCCCTCAATCTGCCCCCTGGAGTACTTATGCAAAGAAAGCACATCTTCTTGACGTTGATAGTTCCGGGGCCCAACTATCCCGGAAAAAATATGAATGTGTACTTGAAACCACTGATGGATGAGTTCAAAGAAGCTTGGGATAATGGGATCCGCACATATGACGCAGCTAGCAAAAGAAACTTCCAACTGCATGCTTGGTTGATGTACTCCATGCATGACCTGCCGGCGTTTGCACTTTTTGTTGCATGGTGCGTGCACGGAAGGTTCCCATGCCCGCAATGCAAGTCTGCTCTTAAGTTTCATTGGCTGTCGGAGGGTCGCAAGTATTCTTGCTTCGACTTGCATAGACAATTCCTGCCTCTGGACCATGGATTCAGAAAAGACAAGAAGAATTTCACCAAAGGTAAAGTTGTCGAGCACGAGGCACCACCTATGATGAAGGGCGCACAAATTCTTGATCAGTTGAACTCACTAGAGCCTGATCCGAACCGGCCAGGGTATTTCTTGGGATATAATACGGAACACGCCTGGACCCACAAGCCATGCTTTTGGGATCTCCCGTATTTCAAAGACCTTGCTCTTCCACACAACATTGACATGATGCACACTGAAAAAAATATGGGTGAGGCCCTTTTTGGTACATTGTTCGGCACTGATAAGGGGAAAGATAATGTTAAGGCTAGAGTCGATCAGGAGAGTCTGTGTAATAGGAAGTCACTGAACATGCGACAACCGAAAGGGAAGAAGAATTGGGAGAAGCCAAAGGCATGGTTCAATCTTAAAAGGGAACACATGAGGGAAATCCTCATCTGGGTGAAAAAAAAGTTGATGTTCCCCGATGGGTATGCAGCGAATCTAGCAAGGGGAGAAAGTCTTGAAAAGTTGAAAATCTTTGGGCTGAAGAGTCACGATTGGCACATATGGCTTGAGCGGATAATGCCGGTGATGTTGCGCGGCAACATCCCCGAGGATGAATGGCTAGTAATGGCAGAGCTAAGCTATTTCTTCCGTGTTCTTTGTGCTAAAGAATTATCGCCTATTGTGATAGAAGAGATGGAAAAACTGGCGCCGGAGTTGATATGCAAGTTAGAGAAGATCTTTCCACCAGGTTTCTTTAATCCGATGCAGCATATGATTTTGCATCTACCGATGGAGGCAAGATTGGGTGGCCCTGTGCAAAACCGTTGGTGCTATGCAACCGAGAGAATGCAGAAGACGCTTCGAGCAAAATGTAAAAATAAACGGAGAATTGAAGCATCAATGGCTGAGGCATTCGTTGTCGAGGAAGCGGCAAACTTTGTGACAGCACACTATGCTGCCACTAATTACAGTTTGCATAATCCAAAGCCTCGGTACAATACTGGCGACCCCGAGCGACATGAATCCAAGTTCAAACTCTTTAAAGGGAGCCTCGCACCTTGTGGGGTTATGAAGACAAAGACGTTGACCTTTGAGGAATGGAGCATCATTACATTGTATATCTTGACCAACATGACAGAAGTGCGGCCATACATCGAGTAAGTGCGCGGTACATATTAATTGTTCTGCAACTTCTTGACGAGTTGTGTGTCTAACTTCTCTTAATTATTTTATACAGTCGATTCGTCGCGCAATTCTCGAATGGAGTGGCGATCGAAAAAGACTCCATCGAAGAGATTAATCTTCTTGAGAAGCGGGGAGGCGACAATCCCGGTTTCATCTCTTGGTTTACACAAACGGTACTTCTTATATGATATACAGGCCATTGTTATTTCTTCGTCGTCTCAGTACCAACTAATACAACAAGCCTTTCCGTTTCAACTTGTAGGCTAATTCAGAGTCGATGGACGCTGAATTGAGACAAATCGCAAATGGTTTTGACTTTAAGGTCCATACATATGAAAAATACGACATCAATGGGTATCGCTTTCGTACTGGTATGAAAGAGCAAACTATGCCCGATCGGAAAACAACGAATTCCGGTGTGTCCGCTATAGATGGAGGAGTCGAGTATTATGGAATAGTTGAAGAAATATACGAACTGCTATATTATGGTGAAAATCCTCCGAATGCCGTTGTCTTCAAATGTCATTGGTTCGATCCGAAGGACACTAGACGAACTCATGAGCATGTTGGGCTAGTTGAAATTAAACAGAAGAACCGTTTAAATGTTGCCGAAGTTTATATTGTGGCTCAACAGGCCACACAGGTTTTCTATCTTCCATGGGCCTGCCAAAGTGTAAAGAATCTCGAAGATTGGTATGTCGTCTATGACGTGCCGCCACATGGTAAACTACCTGCCCCCAATGAAGAAGAGGATTATCAACCTCACATAGACCCAGACACATATGACGGAGAATTCTTCCAAGAAACACGTGTGGCCAAAAAACATTTCGGAAAAACCTCTACGTTTGGTCAAAACATGGAAGTAGAGAATGACAATGCGGAGGAAGAGGAAGAAGTGGAACACGAAGAGGTTACCGATGATGATGCGGAGGGCGATGAAGAAGTGGAACACGAAGAGGTTACCGATGCGGATGACCTATCATTGCTTGACCGGTTACAAAAAGGCTTTCGAAATGTGGTTGACGCTGAACCCGATCCTGGAGAAGAGATCATTCATGACGACACGCGTGATAGTGACGATGATGTTTTTATTGATCCTGGAGAAGATACAGATGATCCCGACTATTAGTTGTATGCATCCCAACTTTCTTTTGTTTTTTGTATATATGAATTTGTATTATTTATTTCCTTAATGTACTAATTCATCTTTATATGCATATGTTTGTTTTTTGTATATATGAATTTGTATTATTTATTTCCTTACTTTACTAATTCATCTTTACTCCGTAACAGGTGTTGACACATGGCGAGCCGTAGGGACCCACCGGTGGAGTCTCGACCACCTCTACCTCTACGGAGAGAGTTGCTGGCGGGTATTGTCGCAGCCAGCTCGCCGCCGGCGCGTGCTGAGCAGCCTCGTGGGAGAGGTCGGGGAAAAGGCACAAAGAGAGCTAAACCCGGTGGTCGAGGAGGTGGTCGAGGAGCAGGTGGAGCCCTAGCCGAGTCACCCACTCACAGGACAGTCTCACCGGTGCAGGAGCCACCGCCGGTGCAGTCGGAGGCACCGGAGCAGCGGCCACCGCCGGTGCAGTCGGAGGCACCGGAGCAGCGGACACCGCCGGTGCAGTCAGAGACACCGGAGGCACCGAGGCAGTCGACGGAGCCTCGTTGGGATGATCCTTGGGAGGATGATGATGATGCTGATGAGGATGATGATAGCGATGACGACGGGGCTGAGGGGGTGAGGGGGATGATGGGGCTGAGGGGAGCTCCTCTTCCAAGAAGCCGGTGTACCAGCGTGGTATGACACGGCTCCAACCACGTTCGGACCCTGCGCAGAGGGTATTAATTGCGCCAGATGGGGAGAAGTAAGTTGATGAATTTTTTGTGTTCCTTGTATATATATCATACATGTACATATGGTCCAACAAGAACTAATGTCTTTGTGTTCTTATTTTGCAGGGCGTGGACTTACCCGGAAGGTGCCCGGAATCCGAACTGCCTCCTTGGTGCCGTGCTTAAGGAGCAGTTTCCCGGGCTAGTCCAGTTGCCTATTGAGGGTAGGGTTCCTGAGCCCGGCCTCACTTGGCCACACTACAAAGCCGCCCCGGCCCCGCCAGATGAACGCATCAACAACGTTGAATGCCGTACCAAAGCCGACATGGTGGTGGCTACTTTTTGGGTAAGTATTCTAAGCATTGCAATCATTTATTAGTGTTGGAATCATTTCACTCATCTTTTCATATGTTCGATTCTTTTTTCAGTGCTACTATAGGGTTGAGGAGGGGATGGAGCCGGCGGCCCAGAAGAATCTCGAGAAGGAGATAGTGAGGCTACTCACGAACACTAGGCACGAGATGCGTGTTCAGTGTGTTTGAGATTGGTACGCCAAGAAGGGCGTGAAGAAGGCCAAGAAGAAGTGTAGAAAAGTTTTCCTTAAGAAGGATGAATACTTGGAGGTAAATTCCTACACTTATAAGTAAGGCCTAGTTAGCTCCAACTTTTCTTTATAAGCTTATGAAGCTCAAACTTGGCTTTATAAGCTTATAAGTGTCAAACTTTTCTTTATAAGCTTATGAAGCTCAAACTTGGCTTTATAAGCTTATAAGTGTCAAACTTGGCTTTATAAGTTTATAAAGGTCAAACTTGGCTCTATAAGCTTGTAAAACTAAAAAATGATAATAATAGATTAGTTACATAAAACTTGACTTGTACTTGGCTTAAAAAAGATATTCAATGACTTTATAAGATTATTAATTCATAGGCGCCCCCGAGATGGTGTGCAAATAAGATGGATTGCTTTGAGGCGATAGTGGACAAATGGCTCAGTGATGCCTGGCTGTCCACCCACAAAAGCGCCAAGGCTAGGCGTGCTCAAATGGTAGGTGTGGCACACCACCAAGGCAATCTCAACGTCAACGAGTACGCAAAAAAATGGGTATGTGCCTTTTTGTTTTAAGTTTCATGTCCTTTCATCATTAATCAATTGATTTGTTTCATGCCTTTTCTTTGCTTTTCATTGTAGGCGAAGCACCATAATCAGCCTGTGCCTAAGGGATTTCGCTCATTTGCCATGGCCCATAAGGGAAAGTACAAAACGGTGACGGCATATTCCGAGGGCGACGGTGTTGAGGCGTACACCAGCGCTGCAGCCTACCACAAGATGATGGCCTATTCTGAGGTGGCGAAAGAGCTACGCGGTCCTCAGTTTGACCCGAGCGAGGAGGAGATTGATCCGGAGGCCTTGATGATTTCTGGTGGCGGTAAGCATCATGGCAGCACCTCCATGTGCAATGGCTTCGTACATTGCCCGGAGACTCTACCTCAGATCAAGGCGAGGCAAACGAGCTCCGCTCCTGCTGTACGACCTCGCCCGCGGCCAGTGGACATTGCTATCCAGGTATAACTTTGTCTCAATTTTTCTTTCCGTTCTTTAGACTACGTAGCGATGATGACAATAATTGCTATATTGTTGAGTGTTCTCAGGACGCCATTCAGAGGGAGAGACAGGCAACACAAGAGATGTTGTCGGAGAAGCTTGCGGAGAGGGACCGGCTGGCGGAGGAGAGGACCCAGAGGATACTCGAGGAGGAGAGGGCACGCAATAATGCCCAGACGAAGGCCATCTACGACCTCTTCTCGGTAAGTTACTACTTTTGCATATATCCGCCAAGAATGCATATGCATATGTTTGGTTCACTTGCTAATATGCTAGTCCTCAAAACCTAACTCGCAGAGTATGTGGGAGAAGCAAGGTCTTACCCCTCCACCGATGCCGACGCCTATCGTTTCTCCTCCCGGAACGGTAAGTTTCTTTCAATGATCAATATATCCAGGTCTTATACCATCAAGTGTCATCATGCTTACCACATTGCAACTCATCCTTTGTTGCAGCATAATTCCGGAGCTGCATCTCACAACCCACAAGAATCTCCTAGTGAATCCCCGAGCAACCCACGTGGCGACGCTTCTCAGCCTTGAGGTGGCCTCCGGTAAGTTACATAAAGCTCATCAATGACTTTATATGCTCATAAAGCTCAATAATGGTAGTAATAGCTTAGTTACATAAATATTTACTTATTCTTGGCTTATAAAAGCTAAAAAATGACTATATAAGCTTATAAAACTTACACTTGGCTTTATAAGCTTGTAAACCTAAAAAATGAATTATACTTGGCTTATAAAAGCTAAAAAATGACTATATAAGCTTATAAAACTTACACTTGGCTTTATAAGCTTGTAAACCTAAAAAATGAATTATACTTGGCTTATAAAAGCTAAAAAATGACTATATAACCTTATAAAACTTATACTTGGCTTTATAAGCTTGTAAACCTAAAAAATGAATTATACTTGGCTTCTAAAAGCTCAATAGTGAATTTATAAGCTTATAAAGCTCAAACTTGGCTTTATAAGCTTTTAAAGCTCAAATTAGATTTATAAGCTTATTAAGTTCAACAATGACTTATACTTGTCTTATAAAAGCTCAATAATGAATTTACTAGCTTAAGATAAACCTAAAAATGACTTATACTTCGCATATAAAGCTCAAAAATGAATTAATGACTTAGTTAGATCTAAAATGAGATATATTTAGCTCTTGAGGTCTAAACAAGTATTGTAGAATAAGAAGAAGGATAGGAGGAAAAGAAAGAAGTGAAGAAGAAAGAGGTGAAAAAGAAAGTAAAAGAAGAAAAGTTCTTCTTATTCTTACTTTTTCTCTTCTTTCTTTTTCTCCATCTTCTCTTCTTCCTTTCATCTTATTCTTATTCTTCCTCTTCTTCTCCTTACTCTTCTTCTCCTTGTTCTTCTTTTTCCTTTTTATTTTCATATTTTCATCATTTTGGATTTCTTCTTTTCCGTATGTAACATATGATTATGTTTTCATTTTGCAGATTTGCCTTTATGCATGGATGGATGCTTCTTCGTTGTAGATATAGTATGTTAGGATGGAGATGACTTGTAGATGTATATCATGTTGGGCACTTTTCTTTTGTATATATGATGACTTGTTGTTTTAAACTTGGAGATGGCTTGCTGTTTTAAACATGGAGATGACTTGCTTTTTTAAACATGGAGATGGCTTCTTTTTGTTTATATGACTTGTGGATGGCTTCTTTTTGTATATATGACTTGTGGATGGCTTCTTTTGTATACATGACTTGTGGATAGCATTATGATTGTATATATGACTTGTGGATGGCATTCTGTACATATATATATATATTATTGTTTATATGCAGGGAATTAAAGAAAAACAAATTAAAAAGATAGATACAGAGAGCTTTGCCGTCAGCTTGCTGATGGCAAAGGCAAGCTGACGGCAAAGGCGTTGCCGTTAGCAAGCTGATGGCAAAGAGGACACGTGGCGGCAGCCTGTGTAATCTGGGCTGTGGCAGTGACCATTTGGTCACGGCTTTGCCGTCAGCCTTCAACCGGCTGACGGCAAAGCGTAGAGCTGGCTGACGGCAAAATGCTGACATGTGGGCCCAGGCAAGGGCTTTGCCGTCAGCCAAGGTGCTAGCTGACGGCAATGAACACCGTTAACTCAGCCCACGGGGTTAAGTCAGAGCTGGCCGTACGAGCGGCGTTGCCGTCAGCCTGTACAAAAAGGCTGACGGCGAAGACGTTGCCGTCGGTCGATATTGAGCTGACGGCAAAGCAGCTCACTGCCGACTGATGAGCTGACAACAGGTTTGCCGTCGGGGAGCTGACGGCAAAGCCTTTGCCGTCCGCTTTACATATGTTTGCCGTCAGCTTTGGCTGACGGCAAAACTCCTGTTTCCTGTAGTGGGAGATGGATTCGATCGCCGAGAACTCCACTTGGAAGCTCGCCTCTCTTCCCCGAGGGCACAAGGCAATCGGCTTGAAGTGGGTCTTCAAGGTGAAGCCCGACCCCGATGGCAACATCATCAAGGACAAGGCGCGTCTTGTCGCCAAAGGATACGCTCAGCGTGAGGGCGTAGATTTTGAGGAGGTGTTCGCGCCGGTGGCGCGGATGGAGACCGTGCGCCTTCTCCTTGCTCTCGCCTCAAACTCCGGCTGGGAGGTTCACCATATGGATGTGAAATCTGCCTTCCTTAATGGTGACCTCGCCGAGGAGGTGTACGTGGCGCAGCCACCGGGATACGTCATCGCCGGCAAAGAACATCATGTGCTAAAACTGAACAAGGCACTCTATGGTCTTCGGCAAGCTCCGAGGGCTTGGTACGCGAAGCTCGACGAGACATTGAGCACACTTGGGTTCAAGCGTAGCCCACTGGGGCATGCTATGTATCGGCGCGGTGATGCGCGCTCGTATCTGCTCGTGGGAGTGTATGTCGATGACTTGATCATAACCAGCACTGATAAAGACCACATCACTGAATTCAAGAGCCAGATGCAGCAACTCTTCAAGATGAGTGACCTCGGCTTGCTTAGTTATTACTTGGGCATCGAGGTAACTCAAGGAAAGGGCCCGATCACCTTGTGTCATCGTGGCTATGCAGAGAAAATTCTCAAGGTGGCTGGGATGAGTGGCTGCAATCATTGTCATACACCAATGGAGTGCCGGCTCAAGCTGAAGAAGGAAGATGAGGCCAAGCCATGTGACTCCTCACTCTACCGCAGCATAATTGGAAGCTTGAGGTATTTAGTTCACACAAGGCCGGATATCACACATGCTGTTGGTATTGTCAGCAGGTTCATGGAGAAGCCAACTGTAACTCACTGGAAGGCTGTCAAGCAGATTCTCAGGTATGTGTAGGGCACATTGAGCTATGGATCTCGCTACGTGCACGGCGGCAACGGTGCTCTGCTCGGGTACAGTGATAGCGACCATGCCGGCGACATTGGAGATCGCAAGAGTACCTCTGGACAGGTGTTCTTTCTTGGTGAGAATCCCATCTCATGGACTTCACAAAAGCAAAAGGTAGTGGCAATCAGTTCATGTGAAGCTGAGTAGGTAGCAGCCGCTGCAGCAGCCTGTCAAGGTCTTTGGTTGAGCAAATTGCTTGGAGACCTCAAGGGAGAAGAACCTGCAAAGTTCAAGCTATTGGTGGACAACAAGTCGGCGATTGCACTTGCGAAAAATCCTGTTCATCATGACCGAAGCAAACACATAGACGTGAAGTTTCACTTCATCCGGGGATGCATGGAAGAAGAGCAGCTAGAGGTTGATCATGTCGGCACAAATGATCAGCTGGCGGATATCTTGACGAAAGCCCTCGGACGAGTGTGGTTCGTCGAGATGCGACAGAGACTTGGAGTCAAGGAAATAGCCATAGGACGCTGAGCTTAAGGGGGAGAATTGTTAGCCTGTTTAAGCTCACGTCATATAGGTTAGTTTTGACTTGCAGCACATGCAATATTAGGCTAGGTTTAGTATTTTGAGTCTGTACGGGATATCTATAGTCTATAGGATTTAAATAGAGTCCTAAACCGGATTGAGTTGTAATCTGGGTCACGTCGTGTTGGGCAAGTTAGAGGCCGTGTTGGACGTGGAGTCAGCTCTTTGAGCTATCTATATAAAGCAGATAAAATGCTGCAGGCAAGTCACGGCAGCACCAAAACTATCTCTTTCTCGTGCGTTTTTGTCTAGCTCTAGATCGCATCTTTTCTTGCAGCTACTCCGGCAACAACAGTGCCGACCCCCGCCCCCCTCCCTCAAGCTACATTTGCAAGGACTTAGGACACATATCATTGCTCTTCCTGGATCGGTCTATGTCCGAGGAATTGATGATGTATGGACATGCCATAGAGGGCTTGCGGTTCTTCCGCATAGAGGTGCCGATTCCGAAGGTTCGTACCCCGCCCCTCTCCGTCGTGAAGACGGAGATAAGAAAGCCATTTCTTGACACATAGCAATAAAGTGATGAACAATGGAAGTCACAAGAAAGGATGTGAAATAATCAACAGGGCAAAGTCACATGGAAAAACAATGATAGTGCAATAGGGAGACCAAACTCGATCCAGTTGGACAGACCATGGGAAACCCAAAAAAGAGAAAGCGACTTGTCAATTTATAGTCAGATGGGTGAACTTCTCACCATGAAGAGAAATTCAAAACGAGATGAATTTGATTGAGTCAGATGGATAACGGAAATGATGGCGATGGACACAAGGACGCATCAAAATTGATTATTGATGAACATGTAACAACCAGAGGAGAACATAAGGCATAACTAAAACAACACACACATAATCAGCCCTAAACAATATCGAGCAAAAACCACAGTAGTCGAGCCATCAGTAATATGGCCTAACGTATAAGAACCTCACCCAAAATAAACATCCCAACACAGACCAACACCGACGCATGACAGTGTTGCAACTTGCAGCCGGATCTTCTCTAGTATGGTCGAGGTTTCAAGGCAGCTACATAGCAGCATAGGCGGGATGGTTCTGGGAGCAATAACGAAGACGTAGTCTACATCTGGCGCTTAAATTCTTGATGTATCCCATTCCAATAGACACATCATTTGCATAAGGTGCCTCTTAGTATCCTCGTCATATTCCTCCATCGATCTTGTTCTCCCATCTAGTAAAATCCAGCAAGCAATTATGTATTATAGATTTGTCTCACTAATGAGTGGGAGCCGACTCCAAGTCTGCTATATATGTGAATGAATGGTGTACAGGTGCACAGGTACTGCCTCACCAACCATCAAATATGTCACTTATCATGCGTTTAAATTAATAGCAGTTTAATGTCAAAACTATAGACCCAAATTCTATACAGGACATGTTACATGTTCATGTAAAGAGTTGAATAGTGTCATATATATATATATAGTTTTTTTCTTTTTTGTAAAGCAGGTTGGACCGCAAATATCTGGATCATTATGATGCACACGTATATTTTTCTTGAAGTTGAGGCAATGCAACGACGTAAAGCCATAAAAAGATAGTACAAAACTAAGAAAATGGTGGTAAGATATGAAATTAACACCTACTACAAAGTCTATTTCTTCTGCAACAATGCCATAAAAAAGGGATACACGCCCTCACGTCGACATCATCACGTCTAGCCAAAAACAACAAGGACAATAATGTTCATTCTAGTAGTTGAGACCCACCAATGAGGGCCGGCATATCAGTAAATAGACGATGCCTTCTATAATGTAATAATGCAAATTTATCGATGTTGAGCCTAACCAATAAAGGCCAGACTAAGAGCTTTCACCATGGATGTGAGGCAGTGCCACAAATATATTAACAGACATTTGGTGAATCAACATTTCAGAACCATTTGTTGAAGCATTCTGAATGTATAGGGGCACGAACTTGTATTCTCCATGCGAATCTAATTTATGAGTTGAATACTATGAGCATCCACATTGAGGCACTACAAATAGAAACATTTCTTTTGTCTGATAAATACATTGAGAGGGAGGCTTTCAATAAATTACACGCGAGCATCTGAAAGTCTTGCAATTGCATGTGTCCTATGTAGTGAAATGTATAATGAATCAAGTTTATGTTGCTAGTTTCCCAATACAACTTTTGTTGCTTTCTTGTGTGCGATCTTGAAACACCAATATGATGTTCGGCATAGGCACAGCAGGAATCCAATATCACGTTTCTCATAAGCCTGCTAAGAAGGAGTACCGTACAAAGTTAACTAAATCACTGAAAAAATGCTACAACTAACATGATCGATTTGACTACGAGTAGGAGTTATCAAATTAAGCGCCGCTAGCATCCCTAATAGAAGTCAGGCCAGTTCTTTTTCCTATTGGTGGTCACCATTGCGGCTGCTCATATCAAAATGTGTGCCTATTGTATATGAGTTGTAGGTGTTTTGTGCGGTACCAGCCTGATGTGAGCATCGGCCATCACTTGCGCTTGAGTGGTGGCTGAGGAAGTAAGCCCCATATCCCAAATCATACCCTCGGCATCTGTGCCATACAACTGTGGTTTCATATTGCACGACACATCATGCCACGAGGACCTAAATGAATTAGCTTGACGCAGGAGAAAACGTCTGCGTCCACCACTAACTTTTGCATGATCTACCAATGAGATAGCCATATTTTGTGTACCATGAAATGTGATGATTGGCTTGTTTAATGGGGTGGCCGAACTGCCTAATGGATTGTGCAAATGTGGGTTGTACGATTTCTTGTGATTAACACTCCCTTTGTTCCATGATATAAGGTGTATAACTTTTCATAAAATTTAAATTTGTACATTTTTTACCAAACTTTTTAAGAAGAAATAAATATCTACAATACTAAATGTGTATTATTAAATCCATCATGAAAAACATTTTTATATGTTTTTTATTTTTTATTGTTGATGTATTCTATTTTATAATTTGTCAGACATACATATATTTGAGTTCCACGAAAACGGATGCATCTAATATTCTGAAACAGAGAGATTACGTGTTGATGGTTAAAAGATACAACCTTGCCGCCAAATCCGGTTGTCACACTAAATGAGAGAAAAAAGGTTAATCTACATACATCATCCATTTTTATTGGGGCTTGGTTTTTTTTTTGAATCTTCACCGGGGGGGGGGGGGGGGAGAGAGAGAACTCCCCCACCTGAATTGTATTCATTTTGCCTATATAAGCTTTGCAGCCTATTTGCAAGATAGATTCAAATGAACCAGAAGTACAGGGGGCACAGAGAGAAGAGATAAAAAAAAACACTCCACAACACAGGACACACGATTGCTTATGACCAATCGACCAAGACATTGATGGGCTTCAGCTTCATCTTCATCTAACACAGCGCGGCAGAGGCCATGGCCGCTGGTTGTCTGGTCGCCACCAATCGATGCCACTCGAAGAGGGGAGGGGCGTCGATCGGAACGAGATGATCCAAGGGTGGATCGGGGGCTCGCTAACCCGGCTTCCAACAAAGACATCGGCACCTCCAAACCTCGAGGGAGAGCGGCTCCGGCCCCACCGAGGCATCAAACAACAAACGAAGAGATGGTGCACCAAAAACGACGCCCCAAAGGGGGGGCGCGACGTCACAGACGCCGCCGTCGTCCGATCCAGAGATGGATCAAGGATTTCGCCCGGAACGCACACGATGTGGAGAGCGGAGACTTCCCGACAACGCCTCCAACGAGGGATGCGGCGCCCATCGGCGTTGCCGTTGTCGCACCGGCCAGGACTGGTAGAGGGTTTTCACCCAAAGTCGCGCAACCACCACATCCATAGCTCCACAGTAAGAGATTGACACTGGCCATACCGGATCGGGAGGGGCGGAGGCGGAAGGGCGGGCCGGCGGAGGGCGCCCAGCACACAAGGGCGACGAGGACGACGGCACCCGGATGGGGAGGCGAAGGGAGGGCACCGGACGACGGATCTGGACAGAGCTCGCCAGATCCGCGCCAGGGACGACGACGCTCGGGAGAGGCGGGGGAGGTTGACGAGGCGAGGAGGGACGGCAGCCGGAGGAAGGGGACGGGGAGGCCGACGACGAGGCCACCCCCCGCGCGCCGCCCATAAGAGCAGCGGAGGGGCGAGAGGGACGCAGCAGCGCCCCCGATTGGATTTGGAGCCGGGGGGACCCGGTGAGGGGAGCCCTGCCGCCACCATCCCAGGGCACAGCGCGGCTTTGCCCGCGTCCCCTCCGGTGGCGGCAAGGAAGGGAGGGGTGGGGGAGGGGCCGCCGGCGGCGCGCGAGGGGGGGCGCCCCCGAGTCACCTGGGAGGTGGCGACGCGGGGGGGGGGGGGGGGGGGGGCTGTTCCTCTTGGGGCTTGGTTTTAATAGCCAAGGTCAATATAAAAGATATCCAAGCGTTGTGTCCTTATGATCGCCCTGAACTATTTTAAGCTATTATTGACTGTCTTAGAAATACATGTGCCAATACTTAGTACATGTACATGTGATTTTACCTTTCTTGAATGCCAAACTATTACTTTAAGATGAGACTAGCATCATTTAATATTTGCAGTAGCGGATAATATGTGGTTGCTGGAAGCGCACATACATTATATATTTTTTCCATGGAAAATATTCAATTACTCTCCTGGCCTCTACATGTGCCAAGATGATTCTCACGGCAATATATAAGCACATCTATAGTAGAACCAACATTCCAGCAACGGTGGTAGAAGGTGCTAGTTAGCATATGTGTATCATGCATGTGAACCGATCAAGTGGAATAGAGTACTGCAAGGATAGATATCTTTCGAGGAAATGAGAGCGCATAGGGAATTCTATTTGATGTACGCTACCACGGCCTCGTAGAATATCAATCTGATCGAGCCTGACTTAGCTTATTGTACGAACAACAGACTGCTGCCGGACGAGCACACGTTTATTCAGGGCCGGCGGGACAAAGAGAAAGAGTGCAATTTTTATGCCGAGATATTCGGATGCGAGCAAGGTCAATTTTCTATTAAGTATTTGGGAATACCAATACATTATAGGAGACTGATTAATGCAGAATGGAAGCACGTCGAAGAACGCTTAGAAAAAAGGCTAGCTAGCTGGAAAGGGAAATTGTTGTCCCTGGGTGAAAGATTGGTACTCATAAATTCAGTTTTAACCAATATGGTACTGTATATGATATCATTCTTTCATCTACCTAAATGGGTCTTACATAGATTGGATTATTTCCGATCGAGATTCTTTTCGCAAGGGGATAACGAAAAGAAGAAATATCGACTAACCAGGTGGAATGTCGTTTGCCGTCCGAAGGACCAAGGGGGATTGGGCATTCATGACCTTCAGGTCAAGAATTCTGCGCTCCTCGGTAAGTGGCTATATAAGCTATTGACTTCGGATGGTGTCTGGAAAACACTCCTTAAGCGAAAATATATCGGCACAAAAGCGTTATCTCAGGTTGTATGGAAGCCTGGAGATTCACATTTTTGGGCTGGTCTCATGGCGACAAAGAAATATTTTTATCGCTTTGGGGTTTTCAACATTAAGGACGGGTCGGAGATAAGATTTTGGGAGGATAGATGGCTAGGTAAGGCCACACTCCGAGATCAATATCCGGCGCTATATAACATTGTGCGACATAAGAGAGATACGCTGGCCACGGTCATGCAAGAGTCACCCCCTAATGTTGCATTCAGGAGAGACTTAATCGGTCCTAGACTAGCGTCTTGGAATGCCTTGTTAGATCGGTTAGCGTTAGTGCAACTGTCACAAGGCCATGATGAGTTTCGATGGAATCTCAATAGGAATGGAATTTTTTTTGTGGATTCTATGTATAGGGCGCTTGTCCAAACTGAAATACCAGTCGATAATAATTATAAAATATGGCAAAGGAAGATACCTCTAAAGATTAAGGTCTTTGCATGGTATCTTCGAAAAGGTGTCATTCTAACGAAAGACAATCTTGTCAGGCGCAACTGGCAAGGGAGTAAGAAATGTGTTCCATGTGCTCATGATGAGACAATAAAACACCTTTTCTTCACTTGTAAGATTGCACGTTCTATTTGATCAGCTATCCAAATGGCTTCAAATTTATAACAACCCACATCCGTTACTAATATCTTTGGCAATTGGCTTAACGGGATAGATAATAAACTTAAACCATTCTGAGAATAGGAGCGCTCGCCGTAATATGGTCGCTCTGGCTTTGTAGAAATGACAAGATCTTTTCTGATAAAATTTTTACTTGGTTGCAGGTTCTTTATCGATGAACGGGTATTCTCCGTTCATGGTCCATCTTACAACGGGTGGAATATCGAGGCCTTTTTATGGAGGAGTGTGCACGACTGGAAGCGGTGGCGAGGGATATTTTTATCCAACATGGGTGGCCGCGTGATCTACGCATAGAGCTGCCTTGAGTGACGATAGTTCTTTTCATTTGTAACTTGTCGTTCGCTCGTTTGCTTTTTCCTTTCGATGACTTTGCGGCTGTGTGCATCTCAGTTATGCAGAGGTCGGGTGTACTTGCTTAAAACTTTTGAGTAATAAAGCCCTTTATCAAAAAAAAAGAAATCTAGCTAGGCAACCGTATGTCCATGCCTTCAAAAAAAATTTACTTCTGAATCTAGCTGCCGTGGACTGTTGTAGTGTCGCTACGATGAAGCTACACTTGGCACCTAAGCCTAGAGAAAGTTAGCATGCAACGTTTGTACAATTGTGTCTTCCTTGATCCAAACTAAAAGAACAAGTCATCAAACCCGTTGCTTTTCATAATATTTTTTTTGAAACACGTAACTTCTATGATTTCCTAAAGATATGAACAGCACAAAAATCATTATGAAATTATTACCTGAGGGAAATTTTGCTAAGCAGTTTAGAAAAAATGACCGTTTCTATCCTTTGGAGATCCGGAAGGCTGGTGTGAGACCATTGTCTTTTGAGCTGTTCTTCGGTACACCCCCCCTCCTTAAATATATAAAGGGATTTATTGTCTTTTCACTTTTCTTCTAAGTTGTTTTTTTTTCAAGAAATCGAATCATACGTATCCTATTTCAGGTTGAAGCCAGACTGGGCCGAATTTTATTGCCTTTAGACATTTTATACGCACTTTCTAATGTTTTTTCGGTGAAAAAACCCTAAAATGTTGGTCAACGTGATGCAATGTGTGTATGGTGTTTAAATTCATTCAAATTTTGCGTGGAGTAGTTGAACATGCCTACCTATTTACAAAGACTATCCTACCCTTTTTAATGAAACGGTACAGATAGATCTGGTCCATCTATTTGCTTAAGGGGGGGGTGTACCGAAGAAGAAGTGTTGTCTTTTGTGGTAGGCCAGGACGTACGGTCCTAGTATGAGCATATAGGATATAGCTACACAAAGAAGTCAAACTCAGCAGTTCTTTCAGATTGCAATTCTCGAGTTGAGCATTACCCAATTTACTCTATAATTTTTAAAATAAAAAAACAACAACTAAAAATGAGCAAATGTTAAATAAACACCAAAGTACTCCTGCACCGTGCATACAATACACACAAATGCAAAAATTTATACATACACTGGCCATAGATAACTGGTCCATACACATATTCATATTCCAAAAAAACCATCGTGCTGATGCAAAGGCCGGGGTTATCTTCCTTTAAAAAAAACATATTCATATTCACCTATCTCATATTTCTATGGATATAGCTAGGAATCAATGGCATCTCCTGACATAGTTGGCCTAGAGGCAGTCATGCGCCTCATCACGGGCATCGTGTTGGCAGACGTGGCATCTCCTGGTCGGGGTCATCGAGTAGATGGATGAGCTGTTGCACTAGTTCTTGAGCGCGTTGATGCAAATCTCACAGGGTGTAGGTGAAGTGACGGGAAATTTTTGCCTAATGTCCTGAGATAGGGATTTTCTATCCTGGGAAATTCAGGGGATCCCCGGTGGATCCCGGTCTACTAAACGAGCTCTGATGTGAGCAGCGGCCACCACTTGCGGCTGAGTGGTGATTGAGACAGTAAACCCCATGATCGGAGTCATTGCCTCGGCAAGTGCACACGGCCATGGTGTGTTTGTGCGACACACCTTGCGCTCTAAGGACCAAAAATAATTAGCTCGACGTCAAGGAGAATGCAGGCGTCGGGAAGATATTCTATGATACCATGATATGATGTGATGTCACAAAAATCATATTTACATGTTGCACAAAATTCTGAATAATAGTCTAGATGTTCACAAGACATAGATCTACTGTCCTCACAAAATTCATGTTCAAATTCGAAAAGCACATTGAGAAAAAAAATACAAATTCAGTATGAATAGTGTCACAAGAAAACAAAAGCAAAATTGGCAATATTCACATGTATATTTGTCTTTTTTTGTTTCTCCATGTATATTTTAATTTTGGAGTTAAAAACATTTAGCGATTGTAGATACATATCTTGCGAACATTCATAATTGTTTTCATTTTTCTGAAACATCAAAATTATAAGTTTTGAAACATGGTATTATGTAAGAGTTGGTATCATGCAATATCTTCTCGCACGTGTCATCACTAACTTGTGCATGATCTCAACACATGTACCAATCATAACCAAATTTTATATGATACAAAGATCGTTTATTTGTTTATTGGGGTGTCGTTAAGGATTGTACTATTACTTGAGAATTAATACTTATTACATTTAAGATATAAGGTGTGTTAGTTTTCTCGTATATTAAACTCATGCATGTTTGACAGAGTATTATAGATAAAAATATGAATATCTATAATACCAAATTTGTATCATTAGATCCATCATGAAAATAATTTTCATATTTTATTTATTTTGTAGTGTGGATGTTAATATATTATTTTATAATCTTAGTCAAACATACATATGCTTGAGTTTCACGAAAATTGGCACACCTAATATTTTGAAATGGAGGGAGTATATGTTGATGGTTAGAAAATATCTATTCAGCCGCCAAATGCGCTTCTCACATTCGAGAGAAAAAGGTTTAATATAAGTACATCATAATTTTTAGTGGGGCTTGATTTTAATAATGAAGATCAATATAAATGAATTAGGTGAGTGTTGTGTCCTTCTGATTGCGCTGAACTATTATAAGATATTATTGGCTGTCACAGAATACATGTGGAAATACTCAGGACATGTACATGTGACTTTATTGAACTATCTTCAATGCAAAGCTATTACTTTGATCTGGGACTCACATTTAGTATTCCCAGTAGCGGATATATAGTTGCTTGAAGCGCACATACAACTTATAAAAGAAATTCTTAGAAAATATTTCTTTACCCTTCCGCCTTCTATATGCACCAAGATATCATGCTCACCACATCTATGTTGAACTAATATTCCATCAGCAATGGTAGCAGATGGAATCGATCGAGTTGAACGGACTATTCCATGGCTAGATCTTTGATAGACATGAGACGCATTGGGAATTTTAGTTGATGTATCCGAACGCTACTTTGTACAACATCAAATATGTCAAGCCCGACTTAACTTATTTCATGCTCGACACAATGTCGTTGCATGAGTATAAGTATACTCAGGGCCGCTGGGTCCTAGGGACGATGGGTGGCAGCCTTGGGCTACCCAGTTTTTGTATGCATAATATCAGGTTACATCGTGCATGCTAGTACAGATTAGCACATAGATCGTACACATCTGGGTGTTCTAAACGAGCGGGCCGGTATTAGAAATGTCACGTTATATTTTAGCTTAGTTGGAGAAGAAAGAAGAAAAGCGAAGAAAGGCGGACTACGAACTTACATCCGTCTATAGCACGAACTTCAACAGATGTGAACCGCATATTGATATCAGTATACTTGTATGTCTTACTCTCACTGTTATGTGATAGAGAGAAAATAGGCTTTCGCCCCGCTTTATAGATAAAGCATCGACCACAGATCCAAATTCAAATTACAGCCGAGTACATCAACCGCTGTAGGCACAACATAACAAGCCCAAAAGAACATGAAAGGGGAAAGAGCACACCGCAACAAATAAGCTAAGGGTAACCACCACAGCACAACCACCAGGAGGCGGCACATCACATCAAGTCGGCCCAAGAGGAGGGGATGCCAACGCTCGCCCCGAAGCCACCAAGGAGTCCATCATGCGAAGAAGGTACTCTCTATCCCTGCGCCTGGATAGAGGGTGCCAGTGCTGCAAGTATGCGAGGAAAGTGAAGATCATGTCAGACGCGCGATGAAGAAAGACCCGCTCCATGACCATCTTGTTTCTAGTATTCCAGAGGGTCCAAGCAAACGCAGCAAACACCAACCAAAAGAGGCGCCTACGCCGATTGGGCTGGTTGGCCCTCGCCTGAAGGAACCCAGCCAAGTCAGTGGCTTCCCAATCGGGGCCTAGGGCCTCACGCATGAAGCGCCACATGAACCTAGCAGCTAGACACGAGAAGAAAATGTGGGTCCCCGTTTCGGGGACCCGACACAGGGGACAGATACCGTCCCCAGGGACCTGCCTCTTCTGGACCTCAGTGCCAGACGGGAGGCGATCACGGAGGAGCTGCCTGACGAAGATCTTGAGCTTCAAGGGCAACGGCGCCTTCCATAGGTGATCAGTCCAAGGAAGGTCCGGGGCCCGACACAGCGCCCGATAGCAGGATTTAACCGAGAAGCACCCCGAGGGTGCCAATAACCAACAAACGCTATCAGGCTGAGCCGAGCGCAGAGGGGGTAGGGAGGCCACGAGGTCTTCCCACGCCCCCATCTCAACGGGGCCGAATGTGCGCCGGAATGAGATATTCCACCGTCCATTGGCCCCGGCCGCCGAGACAAGGATATCCGGATCCGAGCAAATCGCAAACAGGCCAGGGAAGGTGAGACGAAGGGGTGTCCGATCTACCCACGGATCCAACCAGAACAGGGTTCGCTCCCATTGCCAACCGCACAGGCAAGACCCAGCTTGATCTCCAGCTTGATCGACTGGATTATGTGATCGAGCTATTAGATTGCCTATATAAATGATATGGCTACACAGTTAGAATAGATTGATCTGGACTTTTACGAGTTTGTCGGCTGGGCTCGCTTTCAGCTCCACAGCAGCCCATTAGGGAAGCTAGACCAGTTATTTAAACATGCATTCAATAGGCATCGGATCTAACAGCCACCGCAGTCACATGTGACACAAGATCTGCCGCAGTCGTTGTTGCAGCTGATCGTGCATTGCTCCAGGATCATCATCGATCTGCTGGGATGGTACTCCGACGGAGGGCCACGGTCATGGTACCTTCTGCACTCGGCGTCGATGATAGGGTTGGTGCTGAGCTGCACCGCGAGTCGGAGCCTCTACATAGTGTAGCTAGTGTCTGGGTGGAAAATATGTGTATTAATTACCGCCCATGTAGTTTTGCAAAGAAACTCTGTTTTGGGAGGTACATATTGAAAGAAATATACTTTTGGCCCCTGCAAGGAAGTTATGTTTCATCATTTGCCCCCTCAATCATCCCCTCGCTAGCTCCGGCACTGTCTGGTTCGGCTGGCTGATAGTATCCCGGGGATGACAGGAGCAGCTGCACGTCCATGGTGGCAGCGAACAGCTTTAAGTCAGGAAAACCATTGCTGGACTTGGAACAATTTATACAAGATATAGTTAAGATAATGATGAGGGCTCAAGTAGTTGGTGCCGCCATACAGGGGCGGATGATACTATTTAGTCAACGAAACGTACCGTGGTTAAGCAAGCTGGATTTGCTAATTTTCATGTAGATGATTTTTTTTGTCGGGTGACATCTAGATCAAAATTTAAAAAGCATTTGATTTTACACCAAGATTTGTGCGAATTATTTGTTTCTATTTTTTTTCTTTCATAAATAAAGAGATACGTGTATATATTACTCATCTTGACCTGGCTCCATTTTCTGTATCCATGGATATATGCATGTAACTTGGATGTATTGATTTCTCGCAAAAAAAAAACTTGGATGTATTGAAACGTGGCATCCATGATCCATTGCAAGTTTACTTCTTACTAGAAGAGTTAGGCGCGCTTTGCAGCGCCCGTAGATGTTATTGGAATTTCATAATTTTTCGTATTTGGTTTGGCGTGAATGAGATGATGAAGCGTTTTTTTATAGTGTAATGTTTTGATGGGTCTAGTGAGTCTGTGTTATCTGTTAATCAATCCATACTTATGTGAGATATTTTCTACACTGATGACCACATGTACTATATTGGCGCTAATATCACATATTGACCCTTCCTTTTGCTGTGTGGTGAGAGGATATGCGGGACTAATATATTTTTATAGGATAGTTGTTGCCCATTGATTAAAAAATCGTTGGCTTGGTCAAAATCGGGAACCAAATCCAAAATTGAACACCTGAATTGAATAAGAGAGTTGCTTGAGAATTTTTTTGATCCGGTCAAAATTATGAATCAAATCTAAAATTGAACATCTCAATCAAAGGAGAAAGCTTCAAAATTAGGGGTATAATGAATTAAAAGAATTGAATGAAGCAGCTCTTTAAAAAATCATTGATCCAATCAAAATCATGAACCAAATATAAAATTGAACACCTCACAATTGAATGAGAGAACTCTAAAATTAGGGAGCATAGTGAATTAAAGATGGTCCACAATGAAATTTGTGTCTCCATCCTTCGGTCCTAGGAGCATAGCAGGCTATAAGGATTTAACATATTTGACCGAATTAAAATTGAACAACTTAAACTTACTTTTAAGATCTCTATTGAAGGAGAGGGCTTTAAATTAGGAAGCTTAGTGATACAGAAGATACATACCGATGTTTGATTATCGTGAGTTCGACAATTGTGAGAGCTAATCATCTTAACCTAATTGTTTCACTAGCATCAAAGAGGTACTCGGCATGCTCAGACATATTCCGTGTCGTCATCTTTTTTGTGTGTCTATTTTCTCCTCTGTTTTGCCTAATAATTGAACCTTTATGGAAAGCAAATTAGCTCTTAATCTTCCTTTTTTTTTTGCGGGGAAGTTAGCTCGTAATCTGTTGAAGAAACAAACTAATTTCTAGTCACAATCGTCATCTTGCACAGGGGAGGCATGGAGTGGAACGATGCGGTGACTGTCAGCTGCTGCGCCGTCGCCGCCATGTGATACGAAGCAGGCGGTGGCCAGAGAGAAAATCCAACTTTACGTAGTTCATCGCGAGAGGTGGCCCGTTGTTCAAGAGTCGGTGATGGAGGAAGGGAGCTTGATGGTGTACCTATCATTGGCCGGTAGGGCTCCGGGCTCGGCAAGGTACAAGCGGTTGACCGGCTTAGCGAGACGCGCGCTCCCGGCCATTTGTACGTCGTGGCCTTATACAAGCGAGGCAACGACGGCGGCGTGGCGACCTATGGCGGCTATCCGCGCGACGGCCACTCCCGTGGACGGGGCTTGCCTGCTCCTCCTCGGTGCTTCCATCCGTCAGTATTTATATTTGTCTCGCCATGTATGATACTTAAACAGACACCAGATCACCTTCTTCCATCGGAGGGTAGCCATGCGAGCTAACCCGGCCACGTGAGGACTGCATAGGCCACCGGCCACCGACGATTGTGGTGTAGCCGGCGCGGTAGCCGGAGAGCGCATGGCGTCGTTGCCGAAGCTAGCTAGGTATCTAATTCAGGCGCATACGTCAAACTTATTGTTCGGCGATTGTGTCATCGATGTCGGAAGTGACTCGACCTGTAGATGTAGCTGCACACTGAATTAGGTCGAATTCGGGTATAGATTGACATTTCATAACAACCATCAATTGCCTCCTGGATTGGGATCAAATGCACATAAGATTTTAGCATCAAACCATCGTACCATTATCGAACCCAACGTACCTAAATAACTTCCAATTATTCGTTTTATTATAGCTAAGCTCACGGCTTCTCATACAGAGTACATGGCACTCATAGATACATGCACAAGCAGACACTTTGACCTTGCAACACATGCTGCTTCTTCAAGGTATGCAGTTGGGTGAAGAGCACTGCTGGTTGCAGTTATCTCTGCACTCCCCGGCTCGCCCCCTCCTGCAGGCGTCACAGTACCGGGTAGTGCAGGCGCTGGTGCATGAATTGTTGGCGGCGTCGTTGCACTCGTCGCAGCTGCCGGTGCAGTTTCTATCGGCCCTGCAGTTGTTGATCACCGTGGTCCTGCAGGAGTTGCAGGAACGGTCGACGCCGTCGCAGTCGTCGCTGCATTTCAGGTTAACGTAGGCGCTGCAACATTGAAAAGAACAGTCATTGCATGATATGGTCGGCTCCGGCGCCGGAGGTGGTAGTGGTGTGGGAGTTGGCGGCGGCGGCGGCGGTGGTGTGGGAGTTGGTGGCGGCGGTGCGGGCGGCGGAGAGGAACGACAGCGCCCCAACGAAGGCACGACCAGCATGCTCACAACAGCCACGACGACGGTCACCTTGAGAGTGAGAGCAGCGGAACCTGGAGCCATTGTGTTATGGTGAAGCAAGGCTAAGAAGCTCGAAGGGAGAAGGGAGATGCAGGAAGAGATGTGAAGACTCGCTGGTGCACATACGATGCCACTAATAGGCACCCAAGTTTGGACTCTTAGTACTCCCTCCGTTTCTTTTTACTTCGCATATAAGATTTAGTCAAAGTCAAATTTAATAAAGTTTGATTAAATTTATATTAAAAAATATCAACATCCACAACATTATAGTTATACCATATGAAAACAAACCGAGCCGTGCTTCCGTACACCCTCCTCCCTAAAATGTATAAGGGCAGTAGGGTCTTTTCACCAAACGTTTACCCATCATGTATAGTATTCTGCTGGACGTACGAACGAGACGTTAGGTAAGTAGACGTTTTTTCACCCAGTCCGCATCCCCCACCCCCACGATCCCCGGGCGTGCCGTTTGTAGGCGGCCCTTCCCCCATCACCGGAGAAACTGCTCCTCGTGGACTTCCCCTCGACGCCGCGCAAGTCCAGAAATCGACATCCATCCCCGGCGTTGGAACCATGGACTCCGGTGGCGCGGCCGACGCTTGGAAGATGGTCGCTTGCCTGCTCCGGTCAGCTAGCTCGTGCGCTGCCGGCCGCCATGCGTATCCCCCTTGACAAGCGCACCAACACGAGTTCTCGGGCTGCCGGTTCCCGGAGCAGATCCCGATCCAAAGCCACCCCGAGCTGAGGGTCCACGGGCCGGCGTTCGGGTACCAGCTGCCATGTCCTCAAGACCTCTTTGCACCCGTCATCTCGTTCATGTCATGGATGAACGAACATAAGCAGTGGCATGAACGCCACCGTGATGCTATTGAGGGCCTGTAATGGCAGTTCATGAAGCGGCCTGACTGAATCACATCCCTAGCTTCCGCCGGTCACGCAGTGCACGCACGCATGCAGTGCACACACACACGAGGCACGCACGAGAGCGCAGGGCATGTGCAGCGCTCACGCTCCTCCGCCGTCGGTCGTTCCCTCGGTCCTGACCAAGCTTCTGCCTGATGCCGACCGGCCTGAACCAGTGAACCATGACCATCCTGAGCGTGCGAGACGAAATGAAACCGCCGATTGATGCGCTTACCCCCTGCGCTCGTCGCTCCACGTTGGCCCCACGATTATTTAAGAAAGAAAAACAGTGTATACCTATACGTATAGACACGATCAGGTGAACGTTTTTTTTAATAAGACCATCTTGCCCTTTGTTGTGAAGGGGTATCGGATAATCTCAGCCGTTCTTATGTTTAGGGGGTGTACCGAAGCGGAAGTCAAACTAATATCATGATGCTTCTAATGATATTGATTTCATATTGTGGATGTTGATAGTTTTTACTATAAAAGTGGTCAAACTTTATAAAGCTTAACTTTGACCAAATCTTATATGCGAAGTAAAAAGAAACGGAGGGAGTATATCTAATTAGTAGATGATTTAAAATTGCAGCTGGGTAAACTTTACCAAGTTGCAAGCTGAGATCTGCCACGCATGTTACAAGTTTGACTTCACACATAGAATATTGCTTATCTTGACCGGGAAATTTCGGCTAGATAATCTCAGATTCTCAGTTGAGGAGAGATAACTAGTACTAGCATTGCCCCAAATTCCAAGTTTAGATCTGTGCCGACTTCAGACCTTAAAAAATGGCTTGATATACATTACTCATCTTGACCTGGCACTTTGGGTTGGATCTCAGTAGAGAGAGAATTGAATTGCTCGAGTGTCTTTGAGTCTTGGCGACTGCCTTGTTTCTTGGAAGATACATAATTGTGGATTTGAGTTTGACACTTCGAAATTTTATGTACTCACCCTGCGGACATCATGCGAGACATTCAGAAAAGAGAGGAAGGTAAAGCTTTCTGAACCACTTTGGCCACGACAGGACAAACATCTTCATGATCATGGCGATTGGTTCCTCCTTATTTAATAGGATGGGAGAGGGTTACCTCATCGCCCGCATTTTAATGCCGGATGGCGATGGATGGCCTCCATCCGGTCGCACGACGGGGCGTCGCCATGAAGTCAGTCGCACCTAAACCAAAGAGGCGTCCGGCGATCCTGCAGGTTTTATACGTGGTGCTTCTGTCTGTCCAATGTGGCGAGCGCGTTCAAGCATTTCCATATATGCCCCACCTATGAGTTGGCTATGTGGCTAGAGGATGTGGCAAACCCAAGCCTTAAGGGTGTGTACAATGAGCTTAAAAAAAAGGGTGTGTACAATGATGTTATCTTAGAAGTGTCACGCACGATAAATGATGATGTGGAAGAGAAAAAAATCACAAGAAAAGGCTTATGTTTTCTGGATCGGTTTCATCCAATAAACAACATCAACGTTATTCGCACACTATATAGTGGTATATCTATAGTGATATAGATGTAGCGAGAGCCCGAACAGAAGTTAAATTTTTCTAGACTGAAATACAAGCCGAAATCGTGCAGTACATAGCTAAGTATTGATGATACTCCCACTCAACGCATTTCCTTCAAGAAGAAAAAAGTACAACTTTCCATATTATTCGATGGCATAGCATCTCATACACAATGTGCGCATAGATGCATCACAAGCAGAACCCTAGCTAGGGTATGCATTTGCGGTCGGAGCAGTCGGTGCTGCATTCTCGCTGGCACACCAGGGGCGTCCCGTTAAGACAAGCGTTGCAGTTTCGGGTGGTGCAGGCGTTGGCGCATGAATAGTTGGGAGCGTCGTTGCACTCCTCGCAGCTGCCGGTGCAGTTCTTTTTGGTCCTGCATTCCTCGATCGCATTGGTCTTGCATGAGTTGCAGGAAGCTTCGATGTGGTCGCAGGCGCTGCTGCATACCCAGGGAACGGAGGCGTTGCAAGGAGTGTAGCACTGTGAATAACAGTCGCTGCATGACATCATCGGTTCCGAAGCTGGTGCCGGAGTTGGTGGCAACGGCGCCGGAGATGGCAGTGGTGGTGGTGATGATGATGGTGACGGTGGCGGTGCTTGGGACGGATAGCCACGACAGCGCCCCAAGGAAGGCACGACGAGCGTTGCGAGAACGGCAGCGACGGCGGCCACCTTGAGAGCGAAAGCACCTGAACGCGGAGGCATTGTGTTGTGGACACGACAACCAAGACAAAGGGAGATGGAGATGCAGGATGAGATGTGAAGACTTTTTTTCGACAAAGATGAAAGATGGGATGCGAAGACTTTCGCACATACAATCGAGGTCATTTATAGGCACCAAAAATGAGAATCTTAGCTAGGTATCATGTAGTACTATACTAAACTATGTACATACAGATCTGATGCGTTAATTATGTTTCCTAGCTAGTTGAGTTTTACCAAGTTGCAAGTTGAGATCTGCGCCATGCATGTGCATGTTACAAGTTTGACTTCACATATTAGTAAAACTAGAAGTATACCCCACGCGTTGCTGCGGGAATTGCTATGAAAACTATATGCATAAATAAAAAGTATAAAAGTGTGATATATTAAGTTGTCTAAGTGAAAATGCAACAGAAACATGTGTGTATTAAAATTATTAGGTGGAAAGTAAAATGATTAAAATATGGTTGATATGGAGATTGCATATAAAAATTAATAAATCTATTAGTTGAGATGCGATGGACAATTGATTGGCTAAGAAATGAATGATGTGGATAGATTGCATGTGAAGAGAGACAATTTTAATGACCTAAGTGGGTGACATGGATAATTGATTGACTAAGAGAATAGATGATGTGGATAGCTTGCATGTTGAGATAGACAACTTAAATGATCTATAGTGGGGTTTTGTCTTATAAGAAGTATAGATATATACTCCCTCCGTCACGGTTTAGAAGGCACGCTTGGAAAATCTCTGGGACCAAGGTAGTCACCGATTGGTTGTGAGATGTAGCAGATGTAACATTAATAAATACATTCACACCATGCATGCATCAAAGAATTGAGAAGATGCGTGCATATATGAGTGAAATAGTAGTACTAATTAATAAGAGTAATTGTCTGCGCGCCTTAAACCTTGTCTATTATGAGAATGCACGCAAGTTTAACTGTGCCTTCTAAACCGTGACGGAGGAAGTAAGTTAAGTTATTCATCTTGACTGGGCAATTTCGGGTTGATAGTCTTAATGGAGGAGAGAAAACTGAATTGCAGTGAGTCCTTAGGCTTCCCGTAATGGGTAGTATCATGCATATGATACTAGTGTATGATACTATCTCCGTAATGCATACTATTATATAGTAGTATCATAGATGGTTTATTTGTTGTTATGCAAGACACATACTACTAAAGCATTTAATATAATACGGTATCATAATATGATACTACATCTTTTTTTTCTTATTAAATAGCATGTCACCTCTTCAAAATTACCTAGTTGGCATGCATAATACTATCTATGATACTCTTATTACGCGCAGTCTTAGTCTCGACACAACTGACTTGTTTTTGGAAGATACTGAAATGTAGATTTTTTTGGACACTTTACTTTGATTAGTAGGAAGAAGAACTCTATCTCTACTTCCTAGTAATTAAAATATAAGTAGTGTTTCTTTTCCTACCGGCCAACACATGTTGATCATTAATCCTGTTGATCATTAATCATGTTGATCATTAATAATATGTATTCCATGTATAGTGAGGCATTTATAGATTTATTTTCTCACATAATAACTCTGCACAGTTCCGGGGTCATCTTTTAACATCAAGATCGTAAATCAATCTCTAATATTTCAATCTTAAATAAAAAGCATACTCGCTCACTCCTGGCGAGGAGTGGGACCAATCATTGAGTGGGACGCTTCAACACCAGATCTGCGGTCGTCTGTGCTGCTCCTTCGTGCTCGACCCAATTCTGAGAGGAGCGAGACGCCATCATCCTCATCACCGGCGACATCATCAGCATCAAACTCGCTCTGTATGGTTTTCGATCCGATTTTCTTTATAAACTGGATCAATTTTTCTTTTGAAACGAGATCAAATTCAGGTGGGGAGTTCTCCCCCCCCCCCCCGGTGACAGTTTCAAAAAAAAAACTCAGCGACATCATCCCGGTCGACGCCAGGCTGCTCGAGGGCCATGCGCTCAAGAACGACCAGTCGGTGCTCACATATGAGTCCATGCCGGTCAATAAGTACGCCGGGCAGAAGGTATTCTCGGGCTCCACGATGAAGCATGGTAAGTTGGAGGCCTTCGTCATCGCCACGGCGTGCACAGTTTCTTCGGAAAGGCGACGCAGCCGACGAGGAGGTGGTGGCGAGCGCTGCGTTAGGTCAGGGTAGTAGCGAGCGTCGTGATAGGTGGGGGTGTGGGTGAGAAGTAGTGGGGAAGAGAGAGGGGATGGGGATCTTTTTATCTCACTGACAATTGGACCATCAACTGCATATAGGGGATAAAGACAGACGTGCAGGGTGTTCACTTTATATTTGTTTTAAACGCAAAGTTGCCTAAAATTTAGTAAATTTGGGTTCAAATAGATACAAAACGGATAAAAATGAAGATCAAACTAAAATCCACCTGCGGATTGGCCCGTTGTTTCTATCCGTCTGAACCCAAATGAACAAAATGTTGCCCCATCGTTGGCTGAGCGATCTGGGGACGGGTGGCAAATGTCAGCCCTTCTTCTGCTGGCTTAATTGGTCGGGATGGATTAAAACAAAACAGGAGTGGAGATAAAGCAAAGCAGTGCATCTACTTCTATTTTTCTTGACTCTTCAGCATCCCAAGTTCTTGATGACACTATGCTTCTGATACAACCACTTCTGTCCATATAAACACAGTAATGGCAAACAGAGGTATTCAAGATCATGCATGGGGTATTCTCAACAACAAAAAAATCATACATGGGGGCATGTTTTCTCGGACCGAAGAATTTGGAACTACGTGTCACAAACAGCACACATGAGTTAATTTTTTATTAAAACGAAAAAAAAAGCATACACACACACACATAGGACTTTGTACGTGGGCCATCAGTAGCATATAGTGACTAGGATTTTTTCAGTGCCACCTACAAAATGTGGTAAGGGTCGCACACTTCACTCAACGATGACGAGTATGTTCGGGCCACACGGCAACGATGTGGTGTTCTATTTCTCTCCTATCACCCCGGCTGCTTTATCTATGCTTACTTTGGCAAACTGCTATAGCCACGCTACGAAACAGGAAACAATAATGTCCTTCGATCCCGACTAACAACCGATCACACCACAATACAGTATGGCATACAAGATGATTAGAGCAAGTTGGCATGATGCTAAGGGACAAGGTGTAGGGAGGATAAGTACATCAATCAAATCAAGTGCGTGGAAAGATGATCGTAGGCGGTGGTACGCGCCAGTCAATGCATGTTTCAATTTTGGCGATCCATCCATCATTCCCGGTGTCTTCTATGCCCATGTATGTCAAGTACATATTCGGTGGGAGTAGAGACATAATAAACGATGTGATTTCATGGTTCTAAGACAAAAATAAAGAGGTGAACATGCCGAGAAACAAATGGGAAGCCTTGGTCCCTATAAAAGAGAATGTATCTGGTGCACCGAGCTAACCCATGCTACCAATGCACCAGTAGGTTTTGAGCCAATGGATAGAAAAAGAGCGAACAGATGTTGGTAACAAATTGGACTATACTATGTTTGCAGATACAACCCTTCTCTTTATAAAAATCAAGCCGCACTCCAAATCACCCATTCCCATAGTAAACTTGTACGAATTATTTTTGAACCCAAACACCAAAAGGCTAATATATTCCGAATAAAATGTCTGATTTCACATCCGTATAAATTATCATCTTTGTCTTGATGAGATTTTTGAAATAAGATAAATGTTGAATATGTATTTAAAAATATTTCTTTTTAAACTTGACTCAAAACTTCATGTACGGTCAGATGCATGTGCATGCGGGACCAACATGGAGGAAGAGGCTGATATTTCTCACTAACAGCCTACAAAATTTACAAAACATGTAAATGATGCAATCAAGTTTTAAAACGCAATTGCTAATATATTTTTTAGAACATATGAAACATTGAACTTGTTTCAAAAATCACATTCAAACAAAAATGGCAGTCAAAACTGTTTCAAAATCGGATATTCAATTACATGAACATTTTTTGTTTTGTCAAAAAAATAAACAAACAAACGTTGTTTGTATGGGAAAGTGAGTGTCGTGGATGTAAATCTGACAATGAGTATGGGGGTATTAAAGGAGCTAAATGAATCTGTACGTAGAGTGGGTTGACGCAAGAGGATTATACAGGTTAGGCCTCTCCGTGGAGATAAAAACCTTAGTCCTGTCCCAGACTTACTGGGGTGTTCTTTCTTCAGAATACTGAGAAGGGAAAAAGTTTGCGTGTGCCCATGCCAGAGGGGAGGCCGGGGTGACTTATATAGAGTGCGCCCCTGCCTCCTTAATTCCCTGGCATAAATGGGTCTTAATTGCAAGATTAAATACATAATTGATTACAAAACGGTCATCCCGTTACTACTAATAAAGGGGGGAGAACGCATGCAGCATTAAATGCCTTCTGTCCGTTGCGTTTTCCATCTCCCGAGTAGTGGGGGCTCTCCGGTCCCTTTCGGGTATCGTTCTACTCGGATCTTGCTGAGCTTCCGAGTAGTTGTTTACTCGGAAACGGCTCCTGGTTTCCGAGTAATGTGTTACTCGGAAGCCTTCAATGCTTCGTGTTTTTTGGTTGATCTTATTTTGCTTGATGTGTGTTTTCTGGGGGAAACCCAAGGCTTAGGGATACCCCTGGGTTTCCCTTGCCTAGGGGTATACCTTTAGTATTACCACGACAGTAGCCCCCAAGCGCTTTCGGGTGCTCGTAAGTGGGTTGACTGACATCTAGTCTTTCTGAGGTATGTGAAGATTGAACTCAGTAAGAGGCCCGGAAGGGCTTTATTGATGTTCGAATTTTCCCTCGAGTGGGAGTTGGGCAGGTTAACGGAAAATTTTGGTGACACTCAAAACGTCTCTCGGAAGTGGTGGACTGAGGCCTCAGAAGGCGTGTCTCGGAGTAAAAGGCCTTAAACTCCATATGAACCAAATTTGTAAAGCTCAATGTCCTAGGACATCGTGCCGAGTGTTGGGATACGGGGCAGAAAACACAAATTTTTCACACCTACGGTACCCGAACCCAAGATCTATGCTATGGCGATGTAAAGTAACGGAGGGAATCGGTGTTCATACCTTTGAAGACCGAAAGAAGGAAATGTTCTTACGAACGTGGTTGGCGTAGACTCAGAACTACGACCTCCTTGTCGTGTAGAAGACCACCACCGGCGAGGATGACTCCCGGTAAACCTCCAGCGACGAAGCAGCACCACAGGTGTAATGCCTCGAAGGGATTATACACGTACGGCACAATCGATGTTCCTCCTGGGCTCCGAACCAGGCGAGCAGCGGAAGAAAGACGGCTACGGATCCCGACTCCGGCAGAGCGACGGCCTGCCTTATGGTGGAGAACTCCAATCCTGGTGCAGACTCCAAACAAGGGGAGTCCACTTCCGGAAAAAGGAGAAGGAAGAAGAAGGAGATCAATTGTTGTATGGAAAAAGGGGGGTCTACCCCTCTATATAAAGGCCAAGGGGGGGTGTGATCCCTCTTCCCTCCCCCATGTGGGACTAAACCCCCAAGGGGGGAGGGGTGCGCCGGCCAAGGGGGGGTTGGGCCCCACCCCTTGGCGCCAAGCCCAAGGGGGGGAACCCCCTCCTCCCCTAATGGGCCTCTAAGGCCCATATAGCCTTTTTTCCATTATTTTAATTATTTAATAAGTTTTAAATATTTAATTCAGATAATTAAATAATAAAAACATTATTAAAACAATTAAACTTTATTTTGAACTATTCAAAATGTCCGGAAACCATTCCGTCCTCCTCCGGAACTATTCCGGTGATTTCTCCTATTTCACCGATTGATCCCGTAACTGTCCTATGCATCGATTGCCCTTAAGTGTAACACCCTAACGGTCCGGGAAAGCAGACATGGCCGAGACTCTTCTCATGGACCAATGACTAGTCAGTTGGACCTGGTTACAATCCTTGACAGCCCCTGCGCTTCCATCGAATGAGCTTCGATCGCTTTTGGAAACCGTTAACGATACGACGTAATCCCTTTGTTCTGCGGTACTTTGTTTGTCCGAGGTTTGATCGTCGGTATCCCACATACCGTGTTCACATCTCGTTCACGACAAACAACTTCTCTCGTCCATGATCATTGCATCTCTTGTGACCTAGTCATGTCCTTGCAAGGGGTTGATGTAATATCACCGAGTGGGCCCAGAGTACCTGTCCTGTCACAAGGACTGACAAATCCCGCTTTGATCTATTAACATACTCATCAACCATCTATTTCGGAATACCCAAAGTGCTCCGTTATAGCCAGCATATTTCAGTTAGGCGGTGGGATACAAATCAAAGTCTCCTCATAGATCGTGATTACGTATGATCATTACGGTCTAAGGACTAAGGCATACGTTACAAAGTCATAGCAACGCTGAACTATGTGACTCGATCACATTGCATTACTTTAGGTGGGTGTCTGTCCATCACATCATTCCCCTAATGATATGACCTCATTGTCAATGGACTTAAGTGTCGCCATGATCAGGAAAGCTTGATCAATCAATTGCCCAATGAGATAGTTTACCCGAGTTAAACTACGGACCATGTTTTATACTACACCTGTATTAGTATTTCCAAGTAATACAGTTATAGCACAGTATAAAACGTATTATGAACAAAACGGATATGTGACAAATATCTTTATTAATTTGTCTCTAGGGCACATATCCAACACCGAATCCTAGGCCATGCCACGTGGGACATTGATTCTTTACCCCCTGCGCCGGGTCTTACCGGCGGCCTGGCATTCTATGTCAGAGATGGGCCGCCAGCGAGTTTGTTATTCTGATTTTCGCCCGAGTAACCGGGTGCGGGATTCTTCGTCTTGCGAGGAATATTCGAGTGGTTCCTTTCGCGGCGCTTCCGAGTGACAACTTACTCCGATGCTGTAGGAGCCTTGCATTTTCTTCCGAGTGATGGCATACTCGGAGAGTTTGGTTGTTGCTATGCCCCGCCTCTTCCGAGTGGTCAGGGCGATTCCAAACTTCGGGTTGGAAACAGATTTGGTTTTCCCCAAAGGATCTTATCTTGTCAGAGAATCTTCTTGCCCAGGTGAGTGGGCGCACTGTTTGGGTTTGTCTCCTCGATTCCCGCGGCGGTTTCATAGGATAATAATAATTAACTGCCCGCAGGGGAAGTGGGAGGGATTATAGGGAAGTGGGGCGGTTTTTATGGGGAAGCGCAACCGGCAAACCCATTAGTGGGGTGCGGATCTGATGCGAGGCGGTTGCCATCCTGAGCTATAAAAAGGGGCCCCTTGCCTTGCGGTTTGGAACGTCTCCACTCATTTTCCCCCGCGCAGCCGTTCCCGCTTCTCTCTCCTGCTCCGCCTCTTCCTCTACCTGCTGCATCTCGCCGTCGAGACGTCTCCACTGGCCGCTCGAGGTCCATCCTGGGAGGTCGTCACTCATACTGCCCCTCTTCCGCCGCCGTGACCATGTCTGCGGAGGATTGGCTGCCCTCGATTGTGACGGAAGACATGCTGCTGGGGTACCAGGACGCCGGCCTGGTTCCCCGGGAGGGTTGCCGTCTTCCCGCGGCGGGGGAAGACGAGCCTGTACCGCGGGATGGTGAGAGGGTCATTTTACTTTCGCATGTGGATCGCGGCTTTTCTCTTCCCCCACATCCCTTCTTCTTGGATTTCTTGGCTTTTACGGGCGCTCAGCTTCATCACGTCGTTCCCAATGCGGTTACCCTTCTCTTCAGCTTTTTCACCCTTTGCGAGGGCTTTTTAGGAATAGAACCCCACTGGCATCTCTTCCGTAGTATATATGCCATCAAGCCTCAGAAGGCGAAAAAGTCTGGGGAGGGTGGCGGCGTTGAGTTTAATCATCTTTGTGGCGGTCTGATTTTTGCCAAAAAGCAAGGAGTGCAGTATTTTGCTTCTTTTGTTCCTGATTCTGTCAAGAACTGGCAGAATAGCTGGTTTTACTGCAAAGTGGCCGAGGAACCGGGGGTGCGTACCTTGCCTCCTTACTCGGACGTTAGGCTGACTAACTCTCAGGGCTGGAACCCCCGGCTCACCAATGCTGATAAGGAGCAAGTGCTCCCCCTGATGCGTGAAGTCATCAGGTTGAAGAAGAATGGTTTGGACGCCATAGATCTGATAAATGATTTTGTGATTCGGAAGATCTAGCCGCTCCAGGCCCGAGCTCGGGGGATGTGGACGTACTCCGGGTTGCAGGACGATACCCGTTACAGTAACACTGAGATGCCCTTGGATGAGTTTGAACTTCAGATGAAGATAATAACAAGCGTGACTCAGGGGCTTCAGGCAATTGGCCGAGTGAGACCCCTCGGCGTCGACAATCCTCCCACCTTGGTATGCCGAGTTGTATGTTTCTTGAATGTGTTTCATTTGTTGGCTTTAACCCGGACCTCTTTGTTTATTGCTTAGGATTTTACCCAGTTCCGCTGCCCTATTCCTCTGGCTCCGCAGCATCCCGCCGAGGAAGACGAAGATAGTGCTGTTGGCGCGGGGGTCGGAGTTGAGGTGGGGGAGGAGCTGGAGTCCGAGGTGGCTCGGGTTCAAGCAGCGTCCAAGCAACGCTCGAAGAACAACCAAGATCGCGAGTCGGCGCGGGAGGGGCTTACTCGGACCCGAAAAAGGGCTCACACTCCGAGTGGTGAGGAAGACGGCGGGAAGCTTCCTCCCTTGGGCCTCAGCTCTGGGAAGGTAGCGACCATGAAGAAGAAGAAACTTGTCACTCTTGGGGGCCGAGAGGCTAATCCCGCAGGAGGTGCTGCTGCTGAAAGGGCCAAGGGGGTTGGATCTAGTTCGGCCAGGGTTGCTCCTCCAAGGCGTAGTTGAAGACCGTTCACCCGTAATGCTATTGCTTAACGCGTGCTTTTAAGGCTCTGTTAGTTTCTCAGACTCATCCTGCCGAGGACGACTTGCACTAGAGTACAAATTACACTAGTTTACATCAGGTATGTATCTAACACCAATGGTCTCTCGGTGTTCTTCAAACTTGCCCTGTGGAAGAGGTTTATTTATTGGGTCTGCTGCGTTCAGATCCGTATGTATCTTGTGAATCCTAGTGTGTCCATCCCTGACGTAGTCTCGCGTCACATGGAACTTTCGGAGGATGTGCTTGGCTGTAGAGTGATTTCTTGGCTCCTTCGCGTTAGCAATGGCACCCGTGTTGTCGCAGAAGATTCCCACGGGGTCAGTGCAACTGGGAAAGACGCCAAGCTCGATCACGAACTTCTTCAGCCACATCGCCTCGTTTGACGCTTCGCAAGCGGCAATATACTCCGAGTCCATTGAAGATTGAGCGACGACTGACTGTTTGCCGCTCCTCCAGCTAATCGCGCCTCCGTTCAACATGAAAACATATCCCGTCTGGGACTTCGAGTCATCTAGGTCTGAGCCGAGGCTTGCGTCAACGCAACCCTTTACGGTGAGCTCCTCATCAACTCCTCCATAAACAAGAAAGAGATCCTTGGTTCTTCTCAAGTACTTAAGGATGTTCTTCACTGCTGTCCAATGGGCCATTCCCGGATTATTCTGGTAGCGATTAGTCATACTAATGGCCAGCGCTAAATCCGGTCTGGTACATAACATAGCATACATGAGAGAACCTATGGCTGAGGCATAGGGCTTTGAGGACATCTCCCCTTTCTCTTTAGCTGTGGTCGGGCATTGAGTCACGCTTAGTTTGACACCTTTTATAACTGGCAAGAGACCTCTCTTGGAGTCATCCATTTTGAACCTTTTCAAAATCTTGTCAATATAAGTATTCTGACTCAAGGCCAACCTCCGATTAGGTCTATCTCTATAGATCTTAATCCCCAGTATGTACGCAGCTTCACCTAGGTCCTTCATGGAAAATTGTCCATTCAGATATTCCTTCACTTCCTCTAAGAATTTCTTATCGTTCCCTATTAGCAATATGTCATCTACATATAACACAAGGAATGCTACAGAGCTCCCACTCAGTTTCTTATAGACGCAGAACTCTTCGACGTTTTGGACAAATCCAAAAGCTTTAATGACCTCGTCAAATCGAAGATTCCAGCTCCGAGATGCTTGCTTCAACCCATAGATGGACCGTTGAAGCTTGCAAACCTTACCAGCATTCCTTGGATCGACAAGCCCCTCTGGTTGCATCATATACAACTCTTCCTCAATGTTGTCATTTAGGAATGCAGTTTTCACATCCATCTGCCATATCTCGTAATCATGATATGCAGCTATTGCTAGTAGGATCCGAATAGACTTTATCATCGCTACAGGAGAGAACGTCTCCTCGTAGTCAACTCCTTGAATTTGTCGGAAACCCTTCGCGACAAGTCGAGCTTTGTAGACAGATACGTTTCCGTCTGCGTCAGTCTTTTTCTTGAAAATCCACTTATTCTCGACGGCCTTGCGGTCCTCGGGAATATCCACCAAAGTCCATACTTTGTTGGTGTACATGGAGTCTATTTCGGATTTCATGGATTCAAGCCATTTCTCGGACTCGGGTCCCTCCATTGCTTCTTTGTAACTCGTAGGTTCATCCGACTCAACAGCCGAGATTGCATTCACAAGCTGTCCGTAAAACTCAGTAGGTTGACGGACTCTTGATGACCTACGGGGCATAAAAGTTTCCTCTTCATTCTCATCATGATCATCGTGAATGTCATGATCGTTATGAATGTCGTTCTGGCCATTCTCTTCAACTCCCACTGTGGAAGATGGTTCCAGAACAAATTCCGTAGCCATTTCATCCAATTGGAGTGATTGGTCAGTTACTTCATCGAGGTCTATTTTCCTCCCACTCAACTCTTTCGCGAGAAACTCCTTCTCAAGAAAGTGTCCCGTCTTGGCAACAAACGTTTTGCTGTCAGACTTGTTGTAGAAGGTGTACCCACAAGTTTCCTTGGGATAGCCCACAAAGATGCACTTATCCGCCTTGGATTCAAGTTTGTCAGGCTGTAGTTTTCTAACATAAGCCTCACAACCCCAAATCTTCAGGTGAGACAACTCAGGTTTAGTGCCATGCCATTCTTCAAATGGTGTTGTCTTTACGGATTTGGATGGTGCCCTATTAAGAATATGAATGGCGGTTTCTAATGCATACCCCCAGAATGACACAGGCAAATCAGTATGAGACATCATCGATCGTACACTATCCAATAGGGTTCGATTACGTCGCTCAGCTACACCGTTTCTCTGAGGTGTGCCTGCCGGCGTAAGCTGTGGCACTATGCCACAAGACTTCAGATGATTGCCAAACTCGTGACTCAAATACTCGCCACCTCGATCCGATCGAAGGTGCTTGATTTTCCTTCCGAGTTGATTTTCGACCTCATTCTGAAATTCCTTGAACTTTTCAAAGGTTTCAGACTTGTGCTTCATCAAGTAAATATACCCATATCTACTCAAGTCATCAGTAAAGGTCACGAAGTAACGAAGATCATTGCGAGTGGGGACGTTCATGGGTCCACATACATCCGTGTGTATGATCCCCAATAAGACATCCGCACGCTCCATCACACCATTGAATGGATTCCTTGTCATTTTGCCCATGAGGCATTGTTCACATGTATCAAGGGATCCAAAATCCAATGAGTCAAGAAGTCCATCCTTATGGAGCTTCTCCATGCGTTTTACACCAATATGACCAAGTCGGCAATGCCACATCATCATGTGATCTTCATTATTCTTCAATCTTTTGGCCTCAATATTGTTAACGTGACTCACGTCACCATCGAGATTAAGTATGAATAAACCATGCGACTCCGGTGCGTGAACATAAAACATATCATCCTTATAAATCGAACAACCAATTGTATCGGACTTAAAAGAATAGTGGTCTCGCTTCAAGCAAGAACCACTCACGATGTTCACACTCAACGCGGGTACATAGTAACATTTATTCAGAACTAAAACCAATCCCGAAGGGAGACTAAGATGCTTCGTGCCGACCGCCAAGACTTCAATCTGGCAGCCATTCCCTACGCGCATCGTCACTTCATCCTTGACCAAGCGTCTCCTATTCCTTAGTCCCTGAATGGAATTAGAAATATGAGCGACAGACCCTGTATCAAATATCCAGGATGTGTTCCCAGCGCTTGTCAAGAGAAGATCAACAATATGTATATCAAATATACCTTCGTCTCTCTTGGCGACCTTGCCATCCTTCTTGTCCTTTAGGTACTTGGGACAGTTGCGCTTCCAGTGACCTTCACCCTTGCAGTAGAAGCACTCCACTCCGAGTTTAGGCTTGGGTGCCTTGGGAGGAGCGGCAACTGACTTGCCATCCCTCTTAGGGCCACCTCTTCTGGCCTTCTCCCGTCTGCTTGACTTCTTGAAGTCAGTGGTCTTGTTGACCATGAAGACGCCGTGCTCCTTCTTGATCTCAACCTCAGCGCTCTTTAGCATGGCGAACAACTCAGAAGGGGTTTTGGTCATCCCCTGCATGTTGTAGTTCAGCACAAAGCCTTTGTAGGTAGGGGGAAGCGACTGCAACACCCTATCAACCGCAAGTTCATCTGGAATCTGACATTCCAGAGCATTCAAGCGCTGAACGTAGCCAGACATTTTGACCACGTGCTCACTCACGCTGCCGTGCTCATCCATCTTTGCTGAGAAGAAGGCTTCAGAAGCCTCGTACCGTTCAGCCCTAGCTTGAGGTGCGAAGACCGCCTTGAGGTCGGTGATAATCTCATATGCACCCATCCTCTCAAAGCGTTTCTGCAGCTCAGCCTCCATGGAGTAGAGCATGCCACTCTGGACAAGGTTGTAATCATCAGTCTTGGAGAGATAGACATTCTTCTCGTCCTGACTGGCATCATCTGCTGGTGCGTCACCTAGTGCGTTCTCTAGTACGTATGCCATTTTGAGGGGAACGAGGAGAATCCTCAGGGTGCGGAACCAGTTGGTGAAGTTTGTCCCATCTGTTTTTAGCTTATCTTTCTCTAGGAATGATCCTAAGTTGAACGAGGGGCGAGGTGCTGCCATCTACAAGGTTGGATTCACAACGATACATATTTAGACTTTTGTTCATAATGTGGAGTTTCAATTTAATCTTAAAATTCTAGAAAGCTCCCACTTAGATAAACACCTCTCAATTTAACTAAGTGATTATACAATCCCAGCCCCCATACCTCCCCCGATATGTACGGCCCAGTATGCGAACCAGGTAGGCCTCTAAGCCAATCACATCAGGCATGTGACTCGTGCTCGACCTTTCGGTCTTCTGTGTTCCAGGCCCGCATCTACATACGTCAAGCCTGCCAATCGAACCTTGATGTTAGCTGTTCAGCAAGGCCATATCTGCATATGCCAGGCTCGCCGAACCCAACCTCATGCGAACTCCGTTGAATATGTAGGACAACTCCGGTATGTACGGAGCATCAAGCCATATGGGAGAACCTTCGAGGTGGTGCCCATCAAAAGGGAGAACACAATGTTGGTATTGTGAGAGATGGTCCTGTTTCGTGCTACCGTCGATATATCTAGCATACTAGCATAAAACAGGAAGTAAAACTTTAAATCATACAACCTATGATCCCCCTTCATGCAAAGCAAAGTTAAAACGCCTTTCTACTTTAGCTTGTGCAAGTTTTACGTGGCTGCTAGGGGTTTCGAGAGAGAGAACCGATTTCTATCCTGCGAAAAACAAGCCACAACACCGTCTCCCATCCGTCTCTATTACACCCCTGTCGGGGCCCTCCGTTGCAAACATCTTCGCATCGCTAATACAGAGAGACAGACACCCCCCCCAGCCACTTTATATGGTACAAGCCATATGTCAAGCGTGGAACCAGTCTCGCGTAAACGCGTAAGGTCGGTCGGGGGCCGCTTCATCAAACATTGCCGCAATGCTGAATGAGTACACGTGGGAGGGTAACGAATGAAGATTCGATGCCCACATCCTAGATGTGTTCTATCCGTACAATACATCTACGCATAGCTAGCTCATGATACCACTGTTGGGATACGGGGCAGAAAACACAAATTTTTCACACCTACGGTACCCGAACCCAAGATCTATGCTATGGCGATGTAAAGTAACGGAGGGAATCGGTGTTCATACCTTTGAAGACCGAAAGAAGGAAACGTTCTTACGAACGTGGTTGGCGTAGACTCAGAACTACGACCTCCCTGTCGTGTAGAAGACCACCACCGGCGAGGATGACTCCCGGTAAACCTCCAGCGACGAAGCAGCACCACAGGTGTAATGCCTCGAAGGGATTATACACGTACGGCACAATCGATGTTCCTCCCGGGCTCCGAACCAGGCGAGCAGCGGAAGAAAGACGGCTACGGATCCCGACTCCGGCAGAGCGACGGCCTGCCTTATGGTGGAGAACTCCAATCCTGGTGCAGACTCCAAAAAAGGGGAGTCCACTTCCGGAAAAAGGAGAAGGAAGAAGAAGGAGATCAATTGTTGTATGGAAAAAGGGGGGTCTACCCCTCTATATAAAGGCCAAGGGGGGGTGTGATCCCTCTTCCCTCCCCCATGTGGGACTAAACCCCCAAGGGGGGAGGGGTGCGCCGGCCAAGGGGGGGTTGGGCCCCACCCCTTGGCGCCAAGCCCAAGGGGGGGAACCCCCTCCTCCCCTAATGGGCCTCTAAGGCCCATATAGCCTTTTTCCATTATTTTAATTATTTAATAAGTTTTAAATATTTAATTCAGATAATTAAATAATAAAAACATTATTAAAACAATTAAACTTTATTTTGAACTATTCAAAATGTCCGGAAACCATTCCGTCCTCCTCCGGAACTATTCCGGTGATTTCTCCTATTTCACCGATTGATCCCGTAACTGTCCTATGCATCGATTGCCCTTAAGTGTAACACCCTAACGGTCCGGGAAACAGCAGACATGGTCGAGACTCTTCTCATGGACCAATGACTAGTCAGTTGGACCTGGTTACAATCCTTGACAGCCCCTGCGCTTCCATCGAATGAGCTTCGATCGCTTTTGGAAACCGTTAACGATACGACGTAATCCCTTTGTTCTGCGGTACTTTGTTTGTCCGAGGTTTGATCATCGGTATCCCACATACCGTGTTCACATCTCGTTCACGACAAACAACTTCTCTCGTCCATGATCATTGCATCTCTTGTGACCTAGTCACGTCCTTGCAAGGGGTTGATGCAATATCACCGAGTGGGCCCAGAGTACCTGTCCTGTCACAAGGACTGACAAATCCCGCTTTGATCTATTAACATACTCATCAACCATCTATTTCGGAATACCCAAAGTGCTCCGTTATAGCCAGCATATTTCAGTCAGGCGGTGGGATACAAATCAAAGTCTCCTCATAGATCGTGATTACGTATGATCATTACGGTCTAAGGACTAAGGCATACGTTACAAAGTCATAGCAACGCTGAACTATGTGACTCGATCACATTGCATTACTTTAGGTGGGTGTCTGTCCATCACATCATTCCCCTAATGATATGACCTCATTGTCAATGGACTTAAGTGTCGCCATGATCAGGAAAGCTTGATCAATCAATTGCCCAATGAGATAGTTTACCCGAGTTAAACTACGGACCATGTTTTATACTACACCTGTATTAGTATTTCCAAGTAATATAGTTATAGCACAGTATAAAACGTATTATGAACAAAACGGATATGTGACAAATATCTTTATTAATTTGTCTCTAGGGCACATATCCAACACCGAGTCCTAGGCCAATCCACGTGGGACATTGATTCTTTACCCCCTGCGCCGGGTCTTACCGGCGGCCTGGCATTCTATGTCAGAGATGGGCCGCCAGCGAGTTTGTTATTCTGATTTTCGCCCGAATAACCGGGTGCGGGATTCTTCGTCTTGCGAGGAATATTCGAGTGGTTCCTTTCGCGGCGCTTCCGAGTGACAACTTACTCCGATGCTGTAGGAGCCTTGCATTTTCTTCCGAGTGATGGCATACTCGGAGAGTTTGGTTGTTGCTATGCCCCGCCTCTTCCGAGTGGTCAGGGCGATTCCAAACTTCGGGTTGGAAACAGATTTGGTTTTCCCCAAAGGATCTTATCTTGTCAGAGAATCTTCTTGCCCAGGTGAGTGGGCGCACTGTTTGGGTTTGTCTCCTCGATTCCCGCGGCGGTTTCATAGGATAATAATAATTAACTGCCCGCAGGGGAAGTGGGAGGGATTATAGGGAAGTGGGGCGGTTTTTATGGGGAAGCGCAACCGGCAAACCCATTAGTGGGGTGCGGATCTGACGCAAGGCGGTTGCCATCCTGAGCTATAAAAAGGGGCCCCTCGCCTTGCGGTTTGGAACGTCTCCACTCATTTTCCCCCGCGCAGCCGTTCCCGCTTCTCTCTCCTGCTCCGCCTCTTCCTCTACCTGCTGCATCTCGCCGTCGAGACGTCTCCACTGGCCGCTCGAGGTCCATCCTGGGAGGTCGTCACTCGTACTGCCCCTCTTCCGCCGCCGTGACCATGTCTGCGGAGGATTGGCTGCCCTCGATTTTGACGGAAGACATGCTGCTGGGGTACCAGGACGCCGGCCTGGTTCCCCGGGAGGGTTGCCGTCTTCCCGCGGCGGGGGAAGACGAGCCTGTACCGCGGGATGGTGAGAGGGTCATTTTACTTTCGCATGTGGATCGCGGCTTTTCTCTTCCCCCACATCCCTTCTTCTTGGATTTCTTGGCTTTTACGGGCGCTCAGCTTCACCACGTCGTTCCCAACGCGGTTACCCTTCTCTTCAGCTTTTTCACCCTTTGCGAGGGCTTTTTAGGCATAGAACCCCACTGGCATCTCTTCCGTAGTATATATGCCATCAAGCCTCAGAAGGCGAAAAAGTCTGGGGAGGGCGGCGGCGTTGAGTTTAATCATCTTTGTGGCGGTCTGATTTTTGCCAAAAAGCAAGGAGTGCAGTATTTTGCTTCTCGTGTTCCTGATTCTGTCAAGAACTGGCAGAATAGCTGGTTTTACTGCAAAGTGGCCGAGGAACCGGGGGTGCGTACCTTGCCTCCTTACTCGGACGTTAGGCTGACTAACTCTCAGGGCTGGAACCCCCGGCTCACCAATGCTGATAAGGAGCAAGTGCTCCCCCTGATGCGTGAAGTCATCAGGTTGAAGAAGAATGGTTTGGACGCCATAGATCTGATAAATGATTTTGTGATTCGGAAGATCTAGCCGCTCCAGGCCCGAGCTCGGGGGATGTGGACGTACTCTGGGTTGCAGGACGATACCCGTTACAGTAACACTGAGATGCCCTTGGATGAGTTTGAACTTCAGATGAAGATAATAACAAGCGTGACTCAGGGGCTTCAGGCAATTGGCCGAGTGAGACCCCTCGGCTTCGACAATCCTCCCACCTTGGTATGCCGAGTTGTATGTTTCTTGAATGTGTTTCATTTGTTGGCTTTAACCCGGACCTCTTTGTTTAGTGCTTAGGATTTTACCCAGTTCCGCTGCCCTATTCCTCTGGCTCCGCAGCATCCCGCCGAGGAAGACGAAGATAGTGTTGTTGGCGCGGGGGTCGGAGTTGAGGTGGGGGAGGAGCTGGAGTCCGAGGTGGCTCGGGTTCAAGCAGCGTCCAAGCAACGCTCGAAGAACAACCAAGATCGCGAGTCGGCGCGGGAGGGGCTTACTCGGACCCGAAAAAGGGCTCACACTCCGAGTGGTGAGGAAGACGGCGGGAAGCTTCCTCCCTTGGGCCTCAGCTCTGGGAAGGTAGCGCCCATGAAGAAGAAGAAACTTGTCACTCTTGGGGGCCGAGAGGCTAATCCCGCAGGAGGTGCTGCTGCTGAAAGGGCCAAGGGGGTTGGATCTAGTTCGGCCAGGGTTGCTCCTCCAAGGCGTAGTTGAAGACCGTTCACCCGTAATGCTATTGCTTAACGCGTGCTTTTAAGGCTCTGTTAGTTTCTCAGACTCATCCTTAGTTGTTCTTTTTGCAGTGTTCGTCTGAGTGGTTCTGAGACGTTACCCGGGATCGAGGAGGATCCCGAGGCTGAAGCTATGGAGGACGCTAGCACTTGTGAGGTGACTGATTTTCCTGGGATGGGCGCTATTCCAGAAGATACTGCGACTGTTGGTGAGAATTCTTCGTTATTTTTCTTTGTTGAGGCATTTGTTGCTGTCGTCTTTCGTTTTTAATTGTTTGTTGTTTCTGCTGCAGACATGGATTTTGACCCTGCTGTTGATCCTCCTGAGGTGACTGTTCCTGAGGGAACGGTACCCTCTGGGTCTGGTTCCCGAGCTGCCGCACCCGATGGTCCAGCTGGGGAGGCTGTCAAGGGGACCCCTGTCGCCTCGGCGGCTGTTCGGGGGAGTGAGCCTGCTAGTTCGGGGGCCATCCCCGTCGGGGGCCCAATGGAGAGTGCTATCATTGGTGGATTGAAGGAGTCTTTGGTCAAGGCGACCCAATTTGAGCTGCGGCTGCGGGAGCTGGCGTCTGAGGCTGAGTTGGTGAAGTCTAACATGCACGTAAGTACTTACGTAAGTTTTCCTACCCACTTGGTGTAGCCCCCAAGGCTCCGAGTAACTTTGTGAAGTTATTCGGAGTATTTTGATAGGAGGTTTGTATTTTCGTGAACTTCCAGTGGGAGCACTTCTTAGTGCACCCACTGGGTGTAGCCCCCAAGGCTCCGAGTAACTTTGTGAAGTTATTCGGAGTCTTTTGATAGGAGGTTTGTATTTTCGTGAACTTCCAGTGGGAGCACTTCTTAGTGCACCCACTGGGTGTAGCCCCCAAGGCTCCGAATAACTTTGTGAAGTTATTCAGAGTCTTTTGATAGGAGGTTTTTATTTTCGTGAACTTCCAGTGGGAGCACTTCTTAGTGCACCCACTGGGTGTAGCCCCCAAGGCTCCGAGTAACTTTGTGAAGTTATTCGGAGTCTTTTGATAGGAGGTTTTTATTTTGATTATGGTATTCCTCTTGTCTTCGTAGGAGGCATGCAAGCTTAGGTTGGCCTTCGTGAAGTTGCAGGAGGAAAGTGTTGCCACCAAGAGTGCATACGAAGCGCTTCTTGAAGAGCATAACAAACTGAAGAAACAACATGCTGAGGATAATGTTAAGAGTTCTTGAGTTTCCAAACTGCCATCGTTCTTCCTCTTGTTCTTGCGTCTGACGTTTTGCTTGCAGAGGCGGCGAAGAAGGCCTTTGATGCAAAAGTAAAGGAGAACGATGATTTTGTGGCCAAGATGAAGAAGGAAATAGACCAGGTTGAGAAGAGAGCCAAGGCTCACAAAGATTTGGAGACCAGTCTCCATTACTATAAGCAGGCGGTGAAGGAGAATGAGGCTTGCATCTCTAGGCTGGAGTCTGACTTTGAAAAGCTTTCCGAGCTGCGTGCCGAGGATGCGAAGAAACATGAAGCCGAGTTGGAAACCACTCGGAAAGCAGTGAAGGTAGCTGAAGAGTATTGCGCTGGGCGGTTCGCCGTTTTCAGTGAGACCTTGTCTGGTGAGTATTTTACTGTCCGAGCTGTGGTAAGGAGTTGTGGTCCGTTCTTAGATTATTTACCCGTCTGCTCTATTGGTGTAGCGTATGGTACAGATCCAGATGTCGAGCGGGCGCGCATGGCTTACTTTGCTGAAATTATGAAGAGAGATAACTATACTCCAGTTACCACAGAATTTGCTTTGGCTCGGGGATTGCTGACCATGAGGTGCGCCAAAGCGAAGAAATTTGCTGAGGAGGTTATGGGTGCTACTGTGGCTTTGAAGAGCAAGTTGTCGCCTGAAGAAGAGAGCAGAGTGAAGCTGGATACTTTTGTACCCGTTCTGCAGGAGGATCCACATCAGGTGGCCCGCTGGAAACGCTCAGCGGCGCGGAAGGGTTCGAATTACGCACTGGCTTTGACCAAGGCGCATTTTCCGGAGCGGGTCCATAATCTTGAGCAAGTTGGTGGTGGAGATCCGAAAGAAGGTCAAAGCTGCACCTCCTTCTTGCCGCGCTATGCTGAGACTGCTAGCCGAATCGCACTGATGCCCGATCTCGATTTCTTTGTTGAGTCAACTGGTGTAACCAGTGAGTCGGACGAGGCGGGCGAGGAATGAACGGATTGTCTTGAAAAACAGTTGCTTGATATTTGCCTCGGTATGCCAAGTGGGTTTGTAATAAGTTGCACTTTGTGGTTGTGTCGTGACACTCCGTCGTTTGGGTGAGGAACTCGTGCTCTGTTTCTTTGCTTGGAATGAATTTTTCTTCCGACTTGCCTTTGTGAAGGTTCGAAGTTTGTGATGCGCGCAGCTCGGAAGAATAACCTGTTTTTATAGCTTTAAGCAGCCCCCAAGCCTCTTTACTTAGAAAATTTTCTTTTGAAGATCTTGTATACAAGGTCCTCAATGCAGATGATGTTGTGCCTCCTCAAGCCTTTAGGGCATTGGTGAGCACTTAACATTGGTTTTCTAAGTTCTCGTCCGAGCTGCGCACAGCTCGGATGGAACCTGATTAATAGTGTTCGTCCGAGCTGTGCGTAGCTCGGAAGAAAACCTGTTTTTATGGCTTTAAGCAGCCCCCAAGCCTCTTGAGGCTTGAGAGTACTTAGAATTTTTTTCTATTGAAGATCTTGTATACAAGGTCCTCAATGCAGATGATGTTGTGCTTCCTCAAGCCTTTAGGGCGTTGGTGAGCACTTAACATTAGTTTTCTAAGTTCTCGTCTGAGCTGCGCACAACTCGGATGGAACCTGATTGATAGTGTTCGTCCGAGCTGTGCGCAGCTCGGAAGAAAACCTGTTTTTATGGCTTTAAGCAGCCCCCAAGCCTCTTGAGGCTTGAGAGTACTTAGAAATTTTTCTATTGACGATCTTGTATACAAGGTCCTCAATGCAGATGATGTTGTGCTTCCTCAAGCCTTTGGGGCGTTGGTGAGCACTTAACATTGGTTTTCTAAGTTCTCGTCCGAGCTGCGCACAGCTCGGATGGAAAACCTGATTGACAGTGTTCGTCCGAGATGTGCGCAGCTCAGAAGAAAACCTGTTTTTATGTAATGAAAACGAATGGAATAAGGCGGACTAGGCGTACAAGTAATTTTTATTCATATCTTACAAGCTTTCTCATTCATAGAATCGGCACAGTAACTGGGCGTTCCAGGCATGAGGCTCTTCTATCTTATTGGTTACATCATACAGGTGATAGGCCCCATTATGCAGTACTCTGGAGATGATAAACGGGCCTTCCCATGGGGGAGCTAATTTGTGATCCGAAGTTTGCTTGATGCGAAGTACCATGTCACCTTTTTGGAAGGAGCGAGCTCGGACGTGTCGGTCGTGATATCGGCGAAGGTCTTGCTTTTAAAACGTCGAGCGGGTTAGAGCTAAATTTCGTTCATCTTCCAGGAGGTCAACGCCGTCTTGCCGTGCTTCTTCGGCTTCAGCTTCTGTGTACTGGCTTATACGGGGTGCATTGTGCTTGAGGTCACTCGGAAGGACTGCTTCTGAGCCGTAGACGAGGAAGAAGGGGGTTGACCGAGTTGAGCGATTGAGAGTTGTGCGCAATCCCCACAAGACTGAAGGGAGTTCATCAACCTAGGCGCCCGCTGCTTCCTTTAGTTCCCGGAGGAGCCGAGGCTTGATTCCTTTGAGTATTAGTCCGTTGGCTCGTTTGACTTGGCCATTGGACTGTGGGTGTGCGACTGAGGCGAAGTTGACCTGGATGCCATTGGACCAACAGAATTTCTTGAATTCGGCTGAGTTGAAGTTCGATCCATTATCAGTAATGATGTCATGCGGGACGCCGAACCGATGGATGATGCCCTGCATGAAGCTGACTGCTGTAGCGGAGTCTTGGTTCTTGATAGGCTTTGCTTCTATCCATTTTGTAAACTTGTCTACGGCGACCAGAATGTGGGTGAAGCCATGCCTGCTCGTTCGGAGTGGCCCAATCATATCCAATCCCCATGTTGCAAATGGACAGGCTAGGGGATGGTCTTCAGCTCGGAAGCTGGTTTGCGAGGCTGGTTGGCGTAAAACTAACGGACCTCGCAATGGTCCACGATGTACCGGGCATCGCTGAGGGCGTCGGGCCAGAAGAAACCAGCTCGGAAAGCTTTTTCCACTAACGTCCGACTTGAAGCATGATGGCCACAATCTCCCGAGTGGATTTCTTGCAGTATGCAGCGGCCTTCTTCCTCGGAGATGCATCGCTGGGGGACATGAGTGATGTTGTTCCTGTACAGCTCTTCGTTGATCTCCGAGTAGGACTTGGACTTGCGGACTATCTGTTTGGCTTCTACCTCGTCGTCGGGCAACTCTTGTTTTTGCAGATAGTCAAGGATTGGGCGTGTCCACTCGGGGGGAATGACCTCCAGATCAAACACCATGTCAACTACTGCGGGTATGTCTTCTTTGCTGGGGATGTTCTTGCCAGGAAGCATGTTTGGATCTGCCTCCAGGAAGGGATCTTCTTTGACTGTAGGGGAATGTAGGTGTTCCAGATAGATCCCTGGTGGGATCTGTCCGCGGGTGGAACCCAATTTGGCAAGGTCGTCTGCTGCCTGATTCTTAACCCTTGGGATGTGATGGAGCTCCAGCCCATCAAATTTTTTCTCCAATTTTCTCACTGCTACACAGTAGGTTGTCATTGCTGGGCTTCGGATGTCCCACTCTTTCATTACTTGGTTGATTACCAAGTATGAATCTCCGAATACCATAAGTCTCCTGACTCCGAGTGAGATAGCCGTTCGCATGCCATACAAAAGAGCTTCATATTCTGCCTCGTTGTTTGTTGCTGGGAAATGGATTTGGAGGACGTATCGCATCTCATACTTTCTGGGTGAGACTAGTACCACCCCTGCCCCTGCGCCATGTAGCATCTGGGAGCCATCAAAGAACAGTGTCCAATGTTTTGGTGCTGGCTGTGGGGGGTGTTGGACTTCAATCCACTTGGCTAGGAAGTCCACCAGTGCTTGTGACTTGATTGCTTTCTTAGCTTGGTAATTGAGGTCAAAGGGGAGTAGGTCCAAACTCCATTTTGCTATTCTGCGTGTTGAATATCTGTTGTTCATAATTTCTGCCAGGGGGCTTCAGAGACCATTGTGATGGAATGATCCTGGAAGTAATGTGCGAGCTTCTGAGACGCCAGGTAAATCCCCATTGCTATCTTCTGGTAGTGAGGGTATCTCTGCTTGGATGGTGTGAGGACTTCGGAGATGTAGTACACCGGTCTTTGCACCTTCTGTGCTTTTCCTTCTTCTTCTCTCTCCACCACTATGGCTATGCTGACAACTCGTCTTGTGGCAGCGATATACAGCAAGAGCGGCTCTTTTTCCTGGGGTGCGGCCAGGACTGGCCGAGTTGACAATTGCTTCTTGAGTTCTTCGAAAGCCATGTGTGCCTCTTCCGTCCAGACGAAATTCGGAGATTTTTTCATCAGTTGGTAGAGAGGTAGGGCTTTCTCTCCCAATCTGGAAATAAACCGACTGAGTGCTGCAAGGCAGCCTATTAACTTTTGGACGTCTCGGAGCTGCTTGGGAGGTTTCATGTTCTGAATTGCCGCGATTTTTTCCGGGTTGGCTTCTATCCCTCGCTCGGAGACCATGAATCCGAGTAGCTTCCCTGCTGGCACGCCGAAAATGCACTTTTCAGGATTAAGCCTGATGCTGTAGGCTCGGGGGCTCTGGAAGGTTTCTGCTAGGTCTGCTAGCAAACTACTCCCTTTAGCCGTTTTGATTACGATGTCATCCACATAGACTTCCACGTTCCTGCCGATCTTCCAGATCAGACAATTCTGCCTCATGCGCTGGTACGTGGCGCCTGCGTTCCTTAGTCCGAATGGCATCGTGATGTAACAAAAACATCCGAATGGGGTTATAAACGCCGTTTTGAGTTCGTCTCGTTCATATAGTCGGATTTGGTGGTAACCCGAGTATGCATCGAGGAAACATAATCTCTCGCAACCTGATGTGGAGTCCACAATCTGGTCAATACGAGGAAGAGGGAAATGGTCTTTGGGAAAAACTTTATTGATATGGCGAAAATCAACACAAGTTCTCCAAGATTTATCCTTCTTCGGAACCATTACAGGATTTGCTAACCACTCGGAGTGGAAGATTTCCCTAATGAATTCGGTTGCTAATAGTCTAGCTATTTCCTGGCCGATGGCCTTCCTTTTCTCAGAGGAAAACCGTCGGAGGGACTCTTTTACCGGTCTTGCCTTCGGATCTACATGCAACTTGTGCTCGGCCAACTCCCTTGGGACTCCAGGCATGTCGGAGGGCTTCCACGCGAAAATGTCCCAATTCTCACGAAGGAAGTTCACGAGCTCGAGTTCCTATTGGGGATCCAGATCGGTAGCGATGTTGGTGTACTTGCCTTCATCTGTTGGGTGTATCTGCACCCTCTTGGTTTCTCCGGCCGACTCGAATGACGATGTCTTCTTTGGCTGCAGCAACTCGGACGAGTCGACGGCCTTCTTGTATTCGGCCAATTCGACCTCGACCATCTGCTGATCAGCTATCAGGGAGCCTTTCTGCCGCAGGTCTTCAGCTTGCTTGTAGTCTCCTGAGACAGTGATCACGCCGTGAGGGCCGGGCATCTTGAGCTTCAGGTAGACGTAACAGGGGATGGCCATAAATTTTGCGTAGGCTGGCCTTCCGAGTAAAGCATGATACGCACTCGGGAAGTCCACTACTTCAAAGGTGATCCTCTCTTTCCGGAAGTTACTCGAAGTACCGAAGACCACATTGAGGGAGATCATTCCGAGTGAGTACGCTTTTTTCCCCGGGATTATCCCATGAAATTCCAGGTAGCTTTTGCGGAGTTTGGACATCGGGATGTTCATGCTCTTCAGAGTGCTTGCGTACAGGATGTTAATTCCGATGCCACCGTCCATCAAGACATTCCTGATCCTGAAGTTACCATTTCCCGTTTCTAGCAAAGGGTCCACAATCAGGGCGTGTCTTCCCGGGTGAGGAATGTGAGGAGGGTGGTCCGACTGATCGAAAGTGATGGGGACGTCGGCCCATTTCATGTAACTCGGAACTGCCGGAGCCGCCGAGTTGACTTCTCTGAACCTTATTTTTTCCACCCTCTTCGATTCTCGTCCTGCGAAGATGACCAACACTCCGTCCTCCCGCGGGAAACCTTCGCTGTCCAGTTCCGGGCTGGGTGCTTTCTTTTTCCTGGTCTCCTTGTCTTGCTGGGGGCATGTTCTTTCATTCTGGGCTGCTCTCTTGATCAGGCGGCACTGCCGAGCTGTATGCTTTGGGATAACCACCTTTCCCTCGGCATCGCGGGTGGTGTGGAGAGGACAGGGCTGATCCAGAACTTCATCGTCGTTGGACGGCTTTTTCTGCCGCGGTTGCCACTCCTTTCGCGCTTGACCCTTTCCATGAAGGCCCGAAGCATTTGCTGCCGCTACCAGTTCTGCGTCTGTCGGGGAGTCCTCCGCCTTTCTCTTGTTGTTTGCGGTCTTCTGCTTCGGGTTCGATGCCGAGCTGCCACCTCCTCTATGCTGCTGGTTCTTCTGCCGGATTTCTTCCTCGCCATTGGCATACTTATTTGCTATCTCCATCAACTTCCCGAGTGAGGTGATGTGTGGTGACCTTGCCAGGTTGAGGCTTAATTCCTTGTACTTGACCCCCTGCTTGAAAGCGTGAATGGCCTGGAACTCGGAGACCCCTTCGACCGAGTTGTGAAGTGTGATCCACCTCTGGATGTAGTCCCGAGTTGTCTCGGTGTTGCCCTGGACACACAATTGCAGCTCGGTCAGGCCTCCGGGCCTCTTGTAGGTCCCCTCAAAATTCTTGATGAATACTCTTTCGAGGTCTTCCCAAACCCAGATGCTACTTGGGGGGAGATGATTCAGCCACGCCCGAGCCGAGCCTTCTAACATCAACGGCAGGTGCATCATGGCTATCTCGTCACCGCCCCCTCCGATCTGCACGGCTATTCTGTAATCATCCAGCCATGTTTGGGGTTTAGCGTCACCTCGGTATTTGTCCACCCCCTGGGCTATCCTGAAGTGTGGCGGAATGGGGGTAGACCGAATCCTTTCGCTGAAGCAGACTGGTCCTGTGGCCATTGAGGGCCGAGCCTGATCCTAACGATGAGTTCTGGCGCGGTCGACTCGGGTCTGAACAAGATGGCTTCGGGCGTCGTCTTCAATGTCAAAATAACGGTCGTCTCAGCGCCGCGGGAACTCCTCCCTCCGAGGTGCGGGCCGACCCATCCCACTGGCTTCTGTTCTTCTGAGGTCTTCATGCCGATATTGCTCTTGGCGATGATCTCCTCGAGGTTCATCTCTGCGCCGAGGCGAACTGTTTCTGTTCCTCCATGCTTCCCCATAGGGCGTGTGTACTGACAGTGATGTCCTCGCAGGGGGAACTTGGGAATGGATCCTCTGCTGTGATTGACTGACAGCAGCGTTTTGATCGACTTCGGCTTGCAAGAGGAACGCCAGGTGCTGAATTTCTTCCGCCGCCGATCCACTGGGCTGTAGAGAGTTTGCGATCCGAGTTGCCGCTATGAGATTTTCGACTGGGGTGCCCATAGCTCGGAAAGGTTCTCGACCTGGGCCCCGCAGTTGACGACTGGTTCTGCTTTGTCTGAGCCGAGCTACCTCACGGGCTTGACGCTCGAGAGTGTTTTCCAACTCGGCCAGACGCCCCCCCCTCAGCCAAATTGGTTAATCTGGCTGCCTCCAGGCCTCGCCCTTCTGGAGTGCTTGTGTCAATTGGGGTATTAAGCAGTCGCTCGGCCGCTTCTGCCTCTTCCCACTCCTCCCGGGTAGGTGGACGAGGTTGCCGACTTGAATCTCCGAGCTCCAACCTTCGGAAGGTTGAAACACGTCGGGTCGGCTCCCGAGTGCCAGCCTTGAATGGGCTGTTCGTTTCATCTCGGGCGCTAGTGTCCCGAGATGGCGATGGCTGAGAGGGCGGAGTCTCGGCCATACATACTTCCGCAACCGCGACACGGGTGCCGCTGCTGCCTTCTTGTTCGACGCCTGACTCGGGGTCAGATGCTGCCATGCCTTCTACTTCAACCAGGTCGAACAGAGGCAAGAGAGAAGCCGTGGAGCCTTCTCTTGCGATCAGTTCGTCCAAGGCCTTGTGGGCTGACTCCACCGAGTCGATCACCGCCACCTGCTGGACCTTGACCGAATTTCCACGATGGTGAGCGCGCGGACGGCCCGAGCGCCTCTTCTTGTGGCGGACAGATAGCAGCGCGGGCGCTTGACGATGAGCCGATAGCTGGAGGCACAGGGCCCCCGATTCGTCAGCTCGGAAGTGGACGCTGCCCCTTGAGGGCAGCAATTGTTCCTGGAGCGGGGAATCTGCTAACCAAGCCGAATCGTCAGCTATGAAAGCCAACGATCCAAAACAGAAAACCTCTCCGACGATGAGCTCAGAGCCGCGAGTCGACGAAAAGGATGAGGAAAATGCCATCTCTACGATTGTTGATCAACTCAGCCCCACGGTGGGCGCCAACTGTCGTGGATGTAAATCTGACAATGAGTATAGGAGTATGAAAGGAGCTAAATGAATCTGTACGTAGAGTGGGTTGACACAAGAGGATTATACAGGTTAGGCCTCTCCGTGGAGATAAAAACCTTAGTCCTGTCCCAGACTTACTGGGGTGTTCTTTCTTCAGAATACTGAGAAGGGAAAAAGTGTGCGCGTGCCCATGCCAGAGGGGAGGCCGGGGTGGCTTATATAGAGTGCGCCCCTGCCTCCTTAATTCCCTGGCATAAATGGGTCTTAATTGCAAGATTAAATACATAATTTATTACAAAACGGTCAGCCCGTTACTACTAATAAAGGGGGGAGAACGCCTGCAGCATTAAATGCCTTCTGTCCGTTGCATTTTCCATCTTCTGAGTAGTGGGGGCTCGCCGGTCCCTTCCGGGTATCGCTCTACTCGGATCTTGCTGAGCTTCCGAGTAGTTGTTTACTCGGAAACGGCTCCTAGTTTCCGAGTAATGTGTTACTCGGAAGCCGCCAATGCTTCGTGTTTTTTGGTTGATCTTATTTTGCTTGATGTGTGTTTTCTGGGGGAAACCCAAGGCTTAGGGATACCCCTGGGTTTCCCTTGCCTAGGGGTATACCTTTAGTATTACCATGACAATAAGAGTGCGGAAATTTCTATAAAAAGGAAGGGTTGTTTTACAAATGTGCAAGCTTTCTAGCATCCAGCCAGCTCACCTCCCTACATTTGCTATCCAATGGCTCATTTAGCACCGGTGCATCAGGTGCATGAATTAGGCCGGTGCACCTGATTTGCTCTCCCCTATAAAAAGAAGGTTTGAGTGGTATAGGAAGTGACATAAATTATTGGTCCTTGTTGGTCGGTGCATATGTGAGCTTTTATTAATGTGTGTTTAAATGTGTATTTTCTTACTTTTTATTAAGAGAGATTTGTATTGTCCTTTTAAGTCCATATCAATATCAAAATGAAGTGCCTAGCCAATGCAGTTTATTATTACAAAGTTTTCAAAATAAAGCTCATTGATTTTCCTTTCACCTTTGGGTATAAATCCTTGTGTATACACCCATTTGCACTTTTGGTAATCTCTACGCTCCTACATACACACTTCCATTCGTATTGTCAATGTATACACCACGCCACCTTCCATGATATATCTTCATATAATAAAGACAATTTAGGTATTAGAAGAAATAGGATTTAACACTCTACTCAATATGTTCATACAAAATACCGTTATTTTAAACATTTGCATATTTAGCGAAGTTTGTACAAGTTTGTGGTTATTAGTGGAGTTACCAATATAATAGATCTATAGAAAATTCAAAGTCAATTATAAGTTATACAAGCCTTGAAACTTGGCAATTTGCTTTTTTACTTATACTAATGAGCACTAATTATTACTCCCTCCGTTCCAAAATAACTGGCTCAACTTTGTACTAGTTCTAGTACAAAATTGTAGTAAGGCTAAAAAAGTTATTTTGGAACGGATGGAGTATTATCATTTACAATAACAACTGGTAATTACTTAAGATATCTTTTTAATTACAAGTTGTGAGTTGACCACATAAGTAATTATCAGCAGTTATTCTAAATGATGTATTAGTAATATAAGATTAAACGGTTAAACAAAAAATAAAAAATAAAGGAAAAATGAAAATAGGGTCTACGCCGACGGCCAAAGGACGGGGCCGTCGACGTAGCCTCCACTGGCTAACGGGTTTATCGCCCGCCCTCACCGGAGTCCACCCGACAGGCCTTTCGCCGACGGCTTGAGCTACGCTGACGGCAGCCCTCGGCGTAAAATGGGCCTACGCCGACGGCCTTTATACGCCGACGGCTTTGGGACGCCGACAGCCCGCTGCCAGGTCTGACGAAGTGGGCCATCTATGCTGACGGCCCCGACATTTGGCCGTCGGCGTAGATCCATGCCGTAGGCGTTCGAGCTCGGTCCTGTAGTGGCCAAGGCTAGGGAATCAAATGACCTGAAGATGATCGGCAGCGCCCCGGACTTCGTTCAAGACCAGCTCCAAAAGGATCGACAAAACCCTACGGGTTAACCTCTAATAGCTAGTTTTTCTCAAAAATAAAATAAAAAAATATGAGAAACATTTCGCTAACATCAAATATACCCCAGAAAAAAACAAACTATGAATAATTTGTTGTCGCGTTAACAAACTTACTAGGTTATTATAACAGAAATTGCAAAACAAACCTTCATGTTCATACATGTTAGATGTAAGGAATCGAGGTTCAAGAGTCAAGACACTCTGACCTAGCAATTAAATTTTCCTCCTCCCGTGATTGAGATACACTAAACTGAAATTTCCCGGTCAAGAGGAGCAATAGGATGAAGTCAACTGGTAACATGCATGGCGCAGATCTCAACTTGCAAGTCGCAAGTCGCAACTTGTTGGCGCAATTACATAGATAATCCATCCATGATCTGTTCATCTAGAGTGCGTTCTTGGGCGCCTATAAATATCATCACTGTGTATCGAGGAATCCTCACACATCTTATCCTGCGTCTTCTTCTCTTGCTCATCCACAGATCTTCTTCCCTGATAGCTTGCCATTCTTGTGTCCAAAACAATGGCTTCACGTGCATCCTCTCTTGTTCTCAAGGCGGCCGTCTTCGCTGCCGTTCTCTCCATGCTGGTCCTGCCTTCCTTGGGGCGTTGTCCATCGCTGGGACCAGCACCGCCACCACCAGGGGCCACACCGTCGCCGCCGCCGCCGGGGCCGAAGGTAACATGCGCGGACTGTATGAAGTGCGGGGACTCGTGCAGTCACTGCGCCGCTCTCACCTGCCTCCGGGAATAAACATTGGCGACATAGCTAGCTCGATCACTAGCTATAATGTGTTGCATGCTTTGGTCAATGCCTCAATGGTGTCCTGTACTCTGGTTGTGCACGATTCTACGTATGCATGGAGGAATAAAGATGAAATGCTAGTATGTAGCTTTGGACAAAATTATTTTCTGGCATATTTCAGTTCAGTCATAGAGCCCTTGCACATTTTCGTTAATCCCTGAACGTAATCTATGTATGTACACACATGGACTCGTACATCTCGATCAGGAAATAATTAATAGAAGAACAATCGGATGATATCTTTCTCGAAACAAACAAAAAAGAGAAGAAAGAGAAAACTGAAACCATGACCAACTAACATCACAATGGCTTGTTTAAGAATAAGAAAGAAGAATCATATGGAAATAGCATGGAATAAGGTTTGATCTTATTCATCGTGATTTCGTATTACCCCATTTAAAAAATCAAAACAATCAAGACTTTTCAAGGTTGGATGTAGTATTACCTCCGATCCATATTAATGAACTCAATTTTGTCAAGATTCGTATGTATCTAGTTAAGTATTTAGACTAAATGCATATGTATCTAGACAAACTTAAGTACATTAATATGGATCGGAGGGAGTAACTAATTTATGATCTCGCATGTACATACTGCAAACTTCATTCTCGATTCTACGAGAATTTTATGAAAGTGTTTCATTTGCTTCTCTTCAAATGCCGCTCTTCCTTCATTCAGGGGAATTTTATTTTTCAATGAGAATAGTAGGAATCTTCCTTCATTTATGTGGGTCACCTCGCCCATGGAGGTCTTAATTAGTTCATTTCTGATATCTATCCGTGGAATCAGTCAAGATGAGTGTTGGAGAGATCCAGTCATGTTTATATGAGCGAAGACAATGTCACATGTCATTGGTAGTGACAATTAAATCATTTTATTTAATTCAAACCAACAGAGAGGGCCCACAGGTCATGGACTCACATTTATATTAAATATTTTAATTGTTTTAAATAGCCAGGGCCCAACTGTCATACTCAGTGACTCAACTAATCATTTGTTTTAACTTAAACAGAGGGTTATTCGGGACTGACTCCACATGTCATGCGCACATATTACTTAACAGGGTTATTTTTGTTAATGATTGATTAGGGGCTAACCTCACCAGGACGGCCCCACTGTCCAGTGGGTCAAACCCCTCTGGCTTAGCCCAGAGCCCGCAGGCGGTGTGCATAGCGAGCACGGCGAGGCCGGCTACTCCGGCGAGCTAGGGCGGAGGCTCCATGGCGATCAGCGGGGCGAGGCCGCGCGTGGGTGAGGGCGAGCGCATGGCAGGAGGTGCACGGGGCCCGCGGCGTGTGGTCAGAGCCGAGCACGGCGGCGAGCGTCGGTAGGGCGGGGGGAGGGTGACCAGGTCACGGGGGCGCACGGGGAGTGGCCACGCGCCGTGCGCGTGCACACCAGAGGCGCGGCCAGAGCGCGCTGGAGGCGGCTAGAGGCACGCGGTGAGCATGCGGCCGGCCATGGCGGTCACGGCGGGGCATGGATTGACGGGGGAGGAAGTTACGGCGGCGATTTCCGGCATCCATGGCTATGAGTCGAGACGGGGGAGAGAGGGAATGGCATGGGGAGCTCACAGGGAGTCAGTAGGGCGGCCAGGGGCTCAGGGAGGTCTCCGAGCAGTGGTGGTGGCGGCGATGGCCGCGGCGGCCTTGGCGATCCAGGCGGGGAAGACGGCGGCGCAAGCGAGCTAGGTGACGCCTCCGTACAAATTGGAGGGTGCATGCGACGAAGAAGACGATGGGGAGCCTCCCGGACAATCCTGTAGTCGCTAGGGAGGCCGGTGGCCGCGCCGGCGATGATGGCGTGCTCACGGCTGTGCGGTTCCTCACTGGGAGCAGAGAGGGAGCGAGGGAATGGGCGATGCGGCGCGAGGAGGGGAAGAAGGGGATGCTAGGGTTCGAGGGAGGGGTCGGGGTCCTTTTCTTCGGCTAGGATTGACAACCCCTCTGTACTCGTTGGGAGCAAAGTTACTTGTTATGTGTGCAGGTCCACGTCAACTTATTATCTAGCGCTGTTGACACCTACTTGCAGCATTCGGAGTCCTAATGGTTCGATAACCTTGGTAACTTCACCGAGGGAAATTTTCTACTAGCTACATCTCAACCTTCCACTTGGGGTAGCCAACGAGAGCGCCGTCGCGCGTTATCAGGGAGCGGTTGGATCTTGGGGAGAAGTTGGAGATGACATGGAGGAAGTGGTCAAGTAAACCGTTGCGGAAGGATCTGGAGGGTGAGAAGAGGTGGCAGCGCTGCGAGCTTTCCTAGCTCGGTGCTCAGCCTTGGCCACGACGGCCGCAGTTCTCTTGTTGCTAGCCCCGGTCTGTTTGGACACGTCGGAAGCAACAAGACGAGTGGTCGGGGGAACCGCGGGGCCCCCCGCCTCAGCGTCAAGCTCATTGGTGCAAGGTCGGAAAGCAACGAAAACATAAGGCATGAAGGAAACGAAGAAGACAAGCAAAGAAAGAGGGAATTCTCACCCGTCCACTTGCGGAGCAAGGGTCGGCATCCGGCTGTGCAGAGGGTGACATTTAACACCACTCCCTTCAGAGCGGGAGCAGACGGTTGTTTTCCAGCCGGAGCCTTTCCAGTCGGCGGTTTCTTGCGACCACCCTTTGTCGTTTGGCCCTTAGAAGGACCCGCTGTAGAAGGAGCACCCTTGGCAGGGTCGGCCTGGGAAGAAGAGGCATCAGCTCGGGAACGCTTCCCCCTGTCCACTTTCTGAACCTCCGGATGCGCGCCTGCATCAGGGCCGTCAGGTTTTGAGACGATGTCATCATCACTCCAGTCGGCCATGAAGCGTTCAAGGGAGGAATCGCACGTATCCCCTTTTGAAAGGATCGATACGGTCAACTAGAGGGGGGTGAATAGGTGACTAACAAATTTAAGCTTTATTACCAAAATTTAGGGTTAGGCGGATAAAAAAAATTCTCTAGAAGTGAACTAGATGAAACAACCCTAGGTGGCAAGAAAGCTTAAGACAAGTATGCTAGGCAACAATTACAATAGCAAGCCAACAAGCATACAAGGTTAGAACGAGTAAAGTGCGGAAAGGATAAACCACAAGTGACAAGGAGACGCGGCGATTTGTTTGACCGAAGTTCACACTCCTTTGAGGGAGTGCTAATCTCCGTTGGAGCGGTGCTCAAGATTGAGAGCGCTACCAACAACGTAGCTCACCGTATTCTCCCTTTTCGAGTCACCCCCAAAGGATGAGCCTCGAATCACTCGGAGTTGGTCTTGAAGGCGACCACCACACCTTTACAGACTTCCCGGAGCACACCACAAGCAAGGAAGCTTCCGGGACGGACACCTAGCCGCCTAGGAGCCAAAGCTCCAAGAGTAACAAGTCAACGGTGAAGAAATCTTGAGGGAACTAAAAAACGGTTTGGTGGAAGTGTAGATCGGGTGAATCTCCTCCGGATCCCAAAGTATTGGAGAGTTTGGTTGGGGGAGCAAGGAGGAATCCAAGCTTTTGAGGTTTGGCAATGGTGAGGAGCTTGGGGAGAAGATTAGGGAGCAAGGAGGAAGAAGAGGGGGTTTTTATACCCCCTCCCCCAAATCTGCCCGTTGAACTCGGGGGACCCTGGGCACCCGGGGTAAAGACCCCGGGCACCCGGGGTGGTCAGAGAGCTTTTCCATGGGAGGCCGGGCACCCGGGGGTCCAGAACCCCGGGCACTCGGAGTACTCAAAGAGTACCAGCATGGAGGCCCGGGCACCCGGGGGTCCAGGACCCCGGGCACCCGGAGTACTCAGAGAGTACCAGCAAGGGGGCCCGGGCACCCGGGGGTCCAGGACCCCGGGCACCCGGGGTGGTCAGAGAGGATTGGGACTTCTCCTTGACAGACCACCACTCTGATGCGTCCAGGCCCTATACATCCTAAACTAATCCAAATACACCGTGACCCCTCTTAATAGTGCGGCATGCCTACGACTCAAAAGGAACCGAAAAAATCTTCCGAGTCCAAGAGCACGCCGTCTTCTTCTTTTTGGTTAGAGAGGGGACACCCGCATCCGTAGATGCCACCGAGAACCTAATGACCTGAGATACACTAGAAAACTGTCATTAGTCCTCACAAATCGTATTGTAATCAATACCAAAACCGCAATCAGGGGCAATTGCACTTTCAATCTCCCCCTTTTTGGTGCATTGATGACAATACGACTTGCCCAAGTGAGAGAGATAGATAAATCTTAGTGAGAGGTAATGAAAAAAATTACATGTCAAGCATGTAAAAAACATAAACATCACAAACTCACAAAGATACTAGATAGCACATCTCACACAAGGTCTCAAACTAAATAGTACGACATAAAGAGTGCGATAAAAGGAAACACACATAGCACACAAGTATCAATCCTACTAGAACACTTCTCCCCTTTGGCATCAAGACACCAAAAAGGAGAAAGCGCGATGCTACCGCAAGAACTAGACTCGGGGAGGAGCACTGCCAGCATCGTCATCCTCATCCTCAGGAACGTAGGCAGCACACGGGTTGGCATAGTCTGTCGCCACACTGTCTTGATCCTCATACCCTGCAGGCTGAGGCTCGCCTATCTCAAGAGCTCTGGCAGCCTTCTGCTCACGGAGAGCCCGTTTGCTGAGGTTCACCTCCCGCACCTGACGCCGAGAAGTGGAGCGGCACATTTTGAACAAATTGTTGAACCCTGCGAAGAACATATTCTTCTCCTTCTTAGAGAAGGAAGGAGAAGACATCACTGTATGAGCTAACCCGGCAGGATCCATCTCAGGTGCAGCTCGTGAGGAGGAAGCACTAGCACGTGCAGACGATGGAGCAGGCTTGGCCTTCTTGCCATGAACCAGATCAGGGTGAACAATAGGCTTGAACTTCGTGTTTCGCACTGGCAGAGAGATAGGAAAATGGCGCGCAAGACTTTCGCGGTTCGGATGCTTGCGCTCAATCAGCGCCTGAATGAAGGGAGCATAGACAACCGCCTTCTTCTCGAAAACACAAGCCCTCATCTCCTCAAACATGAAATCCAGCACATCAATCTTGGTCCTCTCATGAGCATAGACAAAAAGATCAATAGCAGTGCCCCAGAACTCATCAGAAGAACCAGCCTTGGGGGACAGAGACACCCGAAATATCTGACGAAGAGCATGGTACAGAGGAATCATGCCTTTGGTGCGTCCAATGGTGCCTGAACTGCTATACGCAAATGCAAGAGCCTGTTTGGTGCGACTGTGCTGAACAACAGTGGCATAGCCATCCTCAGGCTCAAGAAAGAACTCATACCCAGTAATAGCAGCAAGATCAGTCATGGAACCACTGAGAACTTTGTTGCCCGAGCGCCACTTGAAGGAACGGGCATAGTCATTCTCAAAGTACACCGTAGCATAGAACTGAAGAATGAGATCCTCATTGTAGGCCCGGTTGTATGATACGAACCGGATCAGCCCCATATCCTCCAACACACTGAAGACCTCGGGAAAAGATACAGTGTCACTGATGTACTCAAGGTCCAAGTCACGGTGCAGAGCAATCTTGACCTTCATGGGCTTGAGAATCTCAGAGAACACACGCTGCTGAAAGATATTCTGAAATTTCCAATCCACCTCATCACGGGCAGCAGCATATGGATTAATACGACGCAGTCTGGGGTACTCAGGCCTTGGCAGCTTGTTCAGATCATCAAGAGCATCAATGTTGTTGTCATTATCAGGCTCTTCCTCTTCCTCATCAGCACTTGGTTCATTGGCCACATAAGTCTCTTCCTCAATGTCATCACTGCTAGTCCCCTCAACAATAGGAGCCCGTACACTTGCACGCTTTGCACGGTCTCGAAGAGCAGAGGAGCTGGAGCCACGCTCCTAGCGAACAAACTGTCCCTTCCCGCTTACATCACGAACCTTCTTAGCACGGCGAGCTCCAACAGTGCCTCCTGAGTCATCTAACAACAAGCAATGGATACGAGGATAAGTGCAAGGGTCCATGCAATGAAATATAAAAAATAGGGACAATTTGACATGACAGGAAAATGCTGAACCCTGGGACCCCGGGTACCCGGAGTCAAAGGACCGGGTGCCCGGAGTACTCAGAGCACCTCCAGGTAGAGACCGGGTGCCCGGGGTCTGGAGACCGGGTGCCCGGGGTAGCTACCAGCGCGAGACCGGGTGCCCGGGGTGGACACCGGGTGCCCGGGATAGCTACAGCGGGCACACTAGTTTCCAGATCTGGGCATAACCACAATTTCTACAACCATATTCCCCATCTACGACTTCTAGCATGCATCATAGTCAAAAAGCTACACCAAAAAGGGAGGAGCACGCGATTTGACTACTAGGAAATGGAGGAGGGGCGAAAAATACCGGAGGAGCCGGCCATGGCGACGAGGAGGGCCTCCGGGGAGGAGATCTGGGTGCCCGGAGGGGTCCGGACGGCGAGGGGCGTGGATCCTCTGGAGGAGGCGGCGGCAGCAAGGGGGTTGGGGCGTGGGGAGAATGGTGGGGATGAACCCTAACTCCCCACGGCCCCCTCAGATGTAGAGCCACACGCCTAACCCCGAGTGCCCGGGATGTGAGACCGGGTGCCCGGTAGAGTGACCGGGTGCCCGGGATGGTCAGAGGGTTTTCTCAGGGACAGGGGACACTCCCCCTGTTCCTGTGCTCACAACACCTCCAACCATGCCTCTAGATTTCCTAGCTACGGGAGCATGATGCAAAACCAAAAAAAACTGGAACCCTTGCACAAGATAAGAACTAGGTTGTAGGAAAGAAGTCTTGGGATAGATCGCACACACTAGGTCGTAGGCAATTAGGCACAAATAACACAAGAGTCTATATGACTCGAAAAACAGCACAACACACTAAAGCGGAAAAAGGCGGTGACCCGAGAGTCACCTTGTTTGAGCAAATGTGGTACGGAACCGCAAAGATTTTAACCTTGGGCCCGTCTCCACTAGTCATCTTTGAAGCACGAGTGCCATCTAAAATGGTGGATGTGAAAGATTTTTGATCGATTTATGCACAAGTAGGGTTATGTCGGAATTATTGAGAGAATTCTACTCCCCCTACTTATGTGCCTACACCTAAGCAAGATATAGTAAAGCTAGTGTGTGTATGCAAGATCATCAACCCATGTTACTAAGATCCACGATGTTTAGCTCATGCCTTAACTCACGGAACCTTGCTTCATCAAGTGGCTTCGTGAAAATATCCGCAAGTTGCTTCTCGGTGCCCACATGAAAGAGTTCAATGTCTTCTCGTGCCACATGATCCCGAAGAAAATGATGAAGAATATCAATATGCTTGGTTCGGCTATGTTGCACGGGATTATCCGCAATCTTGATTGCACTTTCATTGTCACATAATAGAGGCACTTTGTCACATTTGACACCATAATCCATCAAAGTTTGCCTCATTCATAATAATTGGGCACAACAACTTCCCGCAGCAATGTACTCGGCTTCGGCGGTTGATAGAGAAACACAATTTTGCTTCTTGGAGGACCAACTCACTAAGGACCTCCCGAGGAATTGACATGAGCCGGATGTGGACTTACGATCCACCTTGTCACCGGCCCAATCCGAATCCGAATATCCCACCAACTTGAAGGAAGATCCTTTGGGGTACCAAAGTCCTAAGTTTGGGGTATACATGTAATGGCTTTCTTTGGGGGCGGATTGAAATCTTGCACACATACACACACTTAACATAATATCCGGCCTAGATGCACAAAGGTAAAGCAAAGAACCGATCATAGAGCGGTATACCTTTTGATCCACATCTTTACCATTGGGATCTAGATCAAGTTGGCCATTAGTTGGCATTGGAGTCTTCATAGGCTTGGCATCCATCATATCAAATCGTTTGAGCATGTTTTGAATATACTTTGCTTGGTTAATAAAAGTCCCTCCCCTTAATTGCTTGACTTGAAATCCGAGGAAGAACTTCAACTCACCCATCATAGACATGGCAAACTCCTTGGTCATAAGATTTTGAAACTCAACATTGCAAGCATGATTAGTAGACCCAAAGAAAATATCATCAACATATATTTGGCATACAAACAAATCTCCTTTTACTCTCTTAGTAAAGAGAGTGGTATCTATCAACCCCATCTCGAACCCTTTCTCGTTTAGAAACGTCGTAAGGTGGTCATACCAAGCATGAGGTGCTTGCTTAAGACCATACAAAGCCTTATGAAGCCGATAAACGTGATTGGGACGTTCGGGGTCTTCAAAACCGGGAGGTTGCTTGACATACACCAATTCACTTAAAGGACCATTTAGAAATGCACTCTTAACACCCATTTGATATAACTTAAAATCATGATGAGAGGCATAGGCAAGTAAGATGCGAATGGACTCAAGACGGGAAACGGGGGCAAAGGTTTCACCAAAATCCAAACCTTCGATTTGGGTGAATCCTTGTGCCACTAACCTTGCCTTGTTACGAGTGACTTGTCCATACTCATCTTGCTTGTTCTTGAAAACCCATTTGGTCCCAATGACATTATGATTTTCCTTGGGCCTAGAAACGAGTGACCACACCTTGTTGCGAGAGAAATTGTTGAGTTCTTCATGCATAGCTTCCACCCAATCCGGATCATCAAGAGCTTCTTCTACCTTAAGGGGCTCAATACAAGAGACAAACAAGTGATGTTCACAAAAGTTTGCCAAGCGTTTACGAGTAGTTACCCCTTTTGAGATGCTTCCAAGGATGTTGTCGGTGGAGTGTTGAAGCATTTGAAGTCTCAAAGCCTCTTTTTGTTTCTTCTTTTCAAGTTCTTCTTCACTAGGTTGAATTATTCATGGAGAAACTCGAACTTGCTTCTTCTTTGCTTGTGGAGAGACAACTTCTTGAACTTGATCTTGATCACTTTCATGAGCTTGATCTTGGGTCTCTACAATAGGTTCATCACCATTTGATTGAACTTGCCCTTGATCTTGCTCGGTAGCTTGAGGGACCTCATCTTGCTCTTGGATAGGTGCTTATTCTCCCGAAACATCTTGTTCTTGTGGTGGCGGTGATGACTTCCCTTGAGGAGAATCCTCAAGAGGGGCTCTTACCCCTTCTTCGATTACTTGGACTTGGGGTGTTTCTTGTGAAAGAATGTGGCCTATCCCCATGGTCCTTATAACTCAAGAAGGAGCCTCATCACCTACAACACTTGGAACAATTGGTTTCGCTTGGGAGCCGTTATCCTCACCAAACTCCATATTTTATGACTCCTCAATACATCCGGTGGATTTATTGAGAACTCGATACGCATGGGAGTTTGAAGCATATCCAACAAATATTCCCTCATATGTTTTTGCTTCGAATTTAGCTAACCGGGTTTTCTTGTTGAGAATGAAACACTTACAACCGAATACACGGAAGTACTTGACATTTGGCTTCTTCCCGATTAGGAGTTCATACGGTGTCTTGTTCTTGAGCTTGCTTAGATATAGCCTATTAGAGGCATGACACGCGGTGTTGACGGCTTCGGCCCAAAGCTTGTATGGGGACTTGTACTCATCAAGCATTGTCCTTGCCATCTCAATAAGAGTCCTATTCTTCCTCTCCGCAACACCGTTTTCTGAGCGGTATAGGCCGCGGAATATTGATGTTTGATCCCCTCATCACTCAAGAACTCATCCATTGTATAATTCTTGAACTTGGTACCATTTTCACTTCGAATAGCCATGATCTCACATTTGTGTTGACGTTGAGCTTCCTTGGCAAATGATATAAAGGTCTTTTGAGTCTCATCTTTGGTCTTGAGAAAGAAAACCCATGTATATCTTGTATAGTCGTTGACAATGACAAGGCAATACCTCCTCCCACCCAAGCTATCATAGGATGGAGGCCCAAAGAGATCCAAATGAAGGAGCTCAAGAGGCCTCGTCGATGTGATGATAGTCTTCATCTTGTGTTGCTTCTCATGTTGCTTTCCGGCAATGCAAGCACTACAAACACGATTATTGGATATATGCTCTAGAGGCAAATAATATATGATTATTCCAATATATCTAAGCAAGTTCATAACCAGTTTCATACCGTGCTAGAACTGCGTCAGTGAAACAATGATGCAAGTGTGGTATAGAAACCCCCAGAGTTCCTAGTTAGCCTCTACATCGATAACTAGTTCATGGTCAACATGATGATCGTGGTTTCGCGATCATGGACAATTAAGTCTCTTGACTATGAGGTCACCTCACTGGTTAAGTGACGTGGTGAACATTACCCAAAGTAAGCATTACAGCATGATCAAATCTTATGAAGGTTCAGTGTTGTAATTACAGAACGTGGTAGACCGTTCCTTTGACTGTGAGTACATGCATAATCACTATCTTCCCGGATGCTTTGACTTACATCCCACCACCTGACTGAAATATGCGGGTCATAACGGTTGTATCTTAGGTATTCCGTGGAGATATGTTGAGGAGTATTGTTACAAGAGCGGGATTTGTCAATCCATATAATGGATAGATACTCGGGGCCCACTCGTTGAGATTCCATCCATAAAGCTGCGCAGCGTGTGACTAGGTCACGGAGATGAATATCACGGGAACGAGTGAATAAGGATTTGTTCGGAACGAGGTTGAACCAGACATAGGATGTCATTGATCGAATCTCGGAACAATCCAGTATCGCTGACAAAGGGAATGCTATACGGCGTAAGGTCCAATCGGTGTTGATATCCGGAATGCACAGGGGTCATTATGGGCATCCAGGTCCCGCTGATGATCATTGACCATAGCCTCTGCGAGGTCATGACTGGAGTGTTCTCGGACCGTAGGGTAACACACTTAAGGGCTCGATGAAATCGGAGACCTTTTCGGAACCATCGGAGCAACCAGAGAATAAAGGAAACAATATCGGAGAAGTACCGTGTTGAACCGAAACAAGTTCGGAGTGAACCGGAAGGTGTTCCGGAGCACCGGGAGATGGAATATTATGTTTTAGTTATTAATTAATTGAATTAATAATTAAAATCATTTTATTTCTAATTAATATGTGCTATGGGCCTTAGTGGAGAAAAAGGCCCATTAGGGGAATTAAAAGGGAAAAAGAAAAAGAAAAAGAGGGGGGAGACGCCATGGGCCCTAGGGCCCATGAGGGGTGCGCCCTCTCCCCCCCTTGGTCGGCCAACCCCCCTTAGCAAGGGAATTTAGTCCCACATTGCTAAGGGAGGGGGGTTGACTCCCTCCCCTTTGCCTATATATAGATAGCCAGGGTGCACATATTTAATACACAGAAATTCGTGAGAAAATAAATATTACTCCGAATTGAGATCGGTTTTCTCCGGTCTTCTCCCCTCCCTTGTCTCTTTCACGGTGGACTCCCTAGTGTGAGTCTATAGTGGAATTGAGGCTTCTCTGCTAGAATCGGAGGCCGTCGTGCTGCCGAAGCTCCGTCCGGAGGTCTGCTTCCGCCACCTCCGCTGGATCGGAGAACGGAGGTCGTCATCGAGTCTCGTACGTGTGTGAGTACTACGAGGTGCTGCACGTGTGTCACTACACCCATCCGGGTGCTCAACACAGCCAGGGGGCTGTGAAACTTGATCGGCTACATCAACCACGTTTGCGGGAACGTTTCCCGCGCAACGGACTACACCCCGAGGTATGTTATTTCCGCACTACTTTCCGTTACGGTAATACGGCTAGCTAGATCTTGGGTTATGGGAACGCTAGTTAGAAAATTTTGTGTTTTCTGCTGCGAACCCCAACAAAAAGAAACATCGCTTAGTCCAACAATGTGATCCCCCTTTATAAGGGATTGTAAATTTCTCATACCAACGTGAGCTAGCTTCCGGTGCCATAGCCACCCCACGTCGGCCTTGGCCATTAGGCATGTTTTTAGGTGAGTGCTCTCTTTCGAGAAATCAACCATATAAAGGTTGCCTTCAACATGCCCAACAAAGACCACTTTGAGAGTATCCCTTTTAAAGATGGTCACATGAAATTCACTAAAAAGCGAGTCATAACCGGCACGTGCCAATTGGATAGTGGAAAGTAGATTGTAGTGAAGGGATTCGACAAGCATGACATTCTTGAGTGAAGAATCACTCGAGATGACAAACTTCCCTAACCCCAATACCTTACCCTTGCTATTATCGCCAAAGGAGATGTCCGAGGATGACTTGAGCGAGTCAACGAAATCCATGAGCATATCCTTGCCTCCGGTCGTATGATTGGTGCAACCACTATCAATCACCCATTGTTTTCCACCGGAGGCATAGTCCTGCAACAATCAAGCTTTGTTTTTAGGTCCCCATTTTTCAATGGGTCCTAGAGAGTTAGCAACAAGGGTCTTAGGAACCCAAATAGTCCATGCATAATCATCATAATTAGTGCCGACAAATTTAGCAAAAGTATAGCCATCATTCCTTCTCAAAAGGACATAAGATGGATTGTTCATGCTGGCATAATTAGAAGAGGGAGCCATCTCCATTGAGATGACTTCCTCTCCAACCTTCTCCTTCTCCTTTTCCTTCTCCTTGTGCCCTTCTTACACAAATGTGATTTGTTGTTGTGGAGGAGTAGCTTAGTGCTTCTTCTTCTTGTTCTTGTTCTTCCTTTTCTTTTGAGAGGGATCAAAATCGATTCCCTCCTTGGCCACACATTCCTTTTGATTACTCAAAAGCTCATTCAAGTCCTTTTCTCCTTGAATACAAGACACAAGACCTTTCTCAAGTTGATCTTTCAACTTTTTGTTCTCAACAAGTAGGGATGCATAATCAATGGAGTTAGAAGCACATGCATCATTAGGAGAGAAAGTAGAAAGAGACTTAAGAGTTGAAGTCTTAAGTTGGTTGTAAGACTCGGTGAGAGTTATAAGCTCCCCTTTTATGACCTTGTGGCTCTTTTCAAGGAGTTTATACTCCTCACCGAGTTCACCATGAGCAACTTTAAGCTTAGCAATTTTATCCAAGAGATCATGCTTAATTTCAAGAGAGAGTTCTAGGGCATCATTGACTTTAACAAAGTCTATCTCATGTGAAGTGACGGTTTCCTCAAGTGAGGCTTTCATGGTTTCTACTTCAAGATTCTCAAGGAGATAATTTCTTTCCTTTTCCTCCATTAAGAGGGTTTCCACATTTCCGATGTAGTCATCACGTTCGGTGAGTGACCTCATCATGTTGAGGAAACGAGCAAGGGATTCTCCCTTAAGTGTCTTCATGAAATCCAATGAGGCTTCCTCACTATAATCGACACCATCATCTTCACACTTGTTATCCAACTCCTCTTGCGAAGGGTTGGTAGTGGGAGATGATGGCTTAGGGTTGATAGACTTTGATATTACCTCTCTTGCCATGAGGCATCGGTCGACGATGGTCTTGTTCTCGTTGGGAGAGTCGAAGAGGCTTGATGAGGTGGAGGAGGACTTGGAATGCATGGCAATAGCAGCCATGCCCTTGTGCTCATCATCCTCACCATCTTCTTCATCCTCGGATAGGTACTCTTCATGAACAAGAGCTTTGTCACCACGCCTCTTGGCAAACTTGTTGAATCTCTTCTTCTTGAGAATAAGCTTCTCGGATTTCTCTTCTCTTCTTTCATATGGACAATCCGCAACGAAATGATTTGGACTATCGCAATTGTAGCACTTTCTTCTTCCAAACGTTTTGCCCTTGAAGTTGTTACTTCCTTTGTTTCCCAAAGTCCCCATGGTGCCCACATATTTTCTGACCAAAAGAGCCACATCTTCTTCAAAGTCATTTGCCGGGCACGAGGAAACATCTTCATCTTCACAGTAATCTTCCACTTCTTCCACCTCCATAAACTTGGAGGGGGAAGCCACCTTCTTGGCCTTCAAGGCGAGGTTGTTGGTCCTATTCATCCCTTGAACAAGGTCATGGGTTTGCTTGGACTTTGACTTCAACAAGGACTTGGTGGTGAAAGATGACACAATTTGATTTGGAGTCAATTGGTCAAAATCCATGCGTTGATGGATCATGGTGACCATTGTGTCATCCGTCAGAATCATGGCACTCAAGAACTTATCCTTGATGAAATTGTCATCAGCCCATGTGCAACCATAGTTCCTTAAATCCAAAACGATGGACTTGAGTCTTCGGAAAAATTGATCCGCAGACTCACCATCTTTCCTCACGAACATGTTGACCTCCGTCTTGAGAACGGCCAGACGAGATCTCTGCACACTGACATCTCCTTCAAAGATTTCACAGAGAGTGTCCCAAATTTCTTTGGCCGTCTTCAAGAGAGCAATGGAGTCTTGATAGTCTTCGGGAACGGCCCTCCTAAGCATGTGACAGGCAATATCATTGAGTTGCTCATCAACCTCTTCTCTTGGAGATAAGCTGGATGGATCTTCGGGATGATGGCCTCTCAAGATGACCCACCACACTTGTGTGGAGGCACTCCGAACATGTGACTCCATAGCTAATTTCCATTTACCAAACTTGTCAGGATTCAAGAGGGGGGTCCTCAGTATGATTAATATGCGGCATAGGAATATGAGGACGAGCATATGAAGGAGCAGCAGCATTATAAGACGGTGCAGAGGTGTGTGGTGGCGGTGTGGGTGTCTCCTTTACTCCATTAACATCCAAAGTGGTGTTTGGACGAAATGTTGATGAGGTAGAAGGACTTTGCGAAAAATAAGCAAGTTTCTTGTCGACTTCATCACGAACCAATGCCTTCATCGACATTTCCATGGAGCTTTTAAAGGACTCCATGAAAGAGGTGAATTCGGACATGGTTAGTGATGTGGAGGAGCTAGGTCCTCCACTCTCTTGGTGTGTTGTTTGTGTAGCGGGTGGGTTAGCAATGGGTGCACCAAGTGCCCCCCCCCCATCCGCGGGAATGTTTTCACCTTGGTCCCCTAGATCGACCATATTCTCTTAGGCGATAAAGCCCTTACTAAGAGCCCAAAGCTCTGATACCAATTGAAAGGATCGATACAGTCAACTACAGGGGGGGTGAATAGGTGACTAACAAATTTAAGCTTTATTACCAAAATTTAGGGTTAGGCGGATAAAAACAATTCTCTAGAATTGAACTAGATGAAACAACCCTAGGTGGCAAGCAAGCTTAAGACAAGTATGATAGGCAACAATTACAATAGCAAGCCAACAAGCATACAAGGTTAGAACGAGTAAAGTGCGGAAAGGATAAACCACAAGTGACAAGGAGACGCGGCGATTTGTTTGACCGAAGTTCACACTCCTTTGAGGGAGTGCTAATCTCCGTTGGAGCGGTGCTCAAGATTGAGAGCGCTACCAACAACGTAGCTCACCGTATTCTCCCTTTTCGAGTCACCCCCAAAGGACGAGCCTCGAATCACTCGGGGTTGGTCTTGAAGGCGACCACCACACCTTTACAGACTTCCCGGAGCACACCACAAGCAAGGAAGCTTCCGGGACGGACACCTAGCCGCCTAGGATCCAAAGTTCCAAGAGTAACAAGTCAACGGTGAAGAAATCTTGAGGGAACTAAAAAACGGTTTGGTGGAAGTGTAGATCGGGTGAATCTCCTCCGGATCCCAAAGTATTGGAGAGTTTGGTTGGGGGAGCAAGGAGAAATCCAAGCTTTTGAGGTTTGGCAATGGTGAGGAGCTTGGGGAGAAGATTAGGGAGCAAGGAGGAAGAAGAGGGGGGTTTTATACCCCCTCCCCCAAATCTTCCCGTTGAACTCGGGGGACCCCGGGCACCCAGGGTAAAGACCCCGGGCACCCGGGGTGGTCAGAGAGCTTCTCCATGGGGGGCCGGGCACCCGGGGGTCCAGAACCCCGGGGCCGGAGTACTCAGAGAGTACCAGCATGGAGGCCCGGGCACCCGGGGGTCCAGGACCCCGGGCACCCAGAGTACTCAGAGAGTACCAGCAAGGGGGGCCGGGCACCCGGGGGTCCAGGACCCCGGGCACCCGGGGTGGTCAGAGAGGGATTGGGACTTCTCCCTGACAGACCACCACTCTGATGCCTCCAGGCCCTATAAATCCTAAACTAATCCAAATACACCGTGACCCCTCTTAATAGTGCGGCATGCCTACGACTCAAAAGGAACCGAAAAAATCTTCCGAGTCCAAGAGCACGCCGTCTTCTCCTTTTTGGTTACGGAGGGGACACCCGCATCCGTAGATGCCACCGAGAACCTAATGACCTGAGATACACTAGAAAACTGTCATTAGTCCTGACAAATTGTATTGTAATCAATACCAAAACCGCAATCAGGGGCAATTGCACTGTCAGCTTTGTTCTTCCAGCCGGCGTCAAGAGAGGTCGTCTCGGCCTCGGTTTCAGAATCGGTGGAGGCGACATATTCTATATCCTCAGGATCATCGGCGGGGCGGGGCGGATGATATGTGCCAGAAGCTTGGCCATCTTGCATCACGGGGATCCAACGAAAAGTTGCAGAAGCAGCCGATCTGAATTAGCAATCGGAGCAAGATAGAAAATGAAAAGAAGAGAAGGAATCGGAGAATACCAATGGTGGGGGTCTTTTCGGCTATAGCACTTCATCCCGAACACAAACGGATCGGGGTATGTGGTATCGGTCAGCTCGACCACTCGCGCACGCACATCCGCAGGGGTGAGCTGATGGGTGGTGATCCGAGATGGATTCTTACAGGAGCGCATGTCACATATCCATTGACATCGGCGTTGAAGTGGGAGCACTCGGAGGGTGATCCATACGGCAACCAGGTCAGATGCGCGCAGCCCCTCCTTGACCAGCTCGGCCATCCTTTTCATCTGATTGTCTAGATCCAAGTCGCCGACGCCGAGCTTGGTCGACCATTGGTACATGGCAGTCGGCGGGGCAAGCACAAACTCGGGCATATTGTGGCAATCGGGCCCGTTCTCCAGAGACTTGATGTAGAAGAAGGTGGTTTTCCACTCCTTGCACGATTGAATCGGCTTGGGAGTGGGGTATGGAGTCCGATTGGGGTAGATGATGCATCCACCGCATACGGTCATGGACTTGTCCTCTACAAGCGGCGGCTCGTCAGCTTTGGCATTGGGAAAGGCAGCCTTTGGATTGAGGATCATGACCCCGTTCCCAACCATGTGAGATCGGAGATGGAAGATCCTTTTCCACAAGCCCAAGCTCGGCCTCCCGACGAGGTAACCTTCGCACATAGCCACGAAGCCGGACAGGGGCATCATGGAGTTGGCGGCAAGGTGGTGCGGCTGCAGATGATGAAAGTCCATGAACTCGCGGAAGAATGTGGTCACCGACAGCCCAAAGCCACGCTTAAAGTAAGCGACAAACACGATGCGCTCTCCGTCATGCGGCTCCGATACGGTCTCGGGGCCGGGGACGCGCCAGTCGATCTCCCGCGACATCTTGCGGGCGCGACTGATCTGGTGGACCTCCATCTCGTTTACCCCGGAACCTTTCCAGGCCTTGCGGCTAGAGGCGGCGCTGTTGGCAGTGGAGACACGGCAGCGGAGGCAGCCATTTCTTAGTCTTCAAGTGCGGCGGTGGTGGAGGAAGTTTTTGGCGGCGACGGCGGCGGTGGAACTCGAGATCCGCAATCACCAATGGTTGCTGCAGTGGTGGCGCCGAGAAGCGGGGAGGAGAACGGCGGCGGTGAGCTTGACATTGCCCGAACAGCAGGGGCGGCCGGAGCGGCAAAGCCGTAGCAGCGGCGGCGGAGAGGGGAGCACGAAGAGCAAGTAAGAAGAGAAGAATGGGGGCGCGGAGGCCAGCCCAATCCCGGCTTCCTCCTATTTATGGATGGGGGAGACGATTGGGATCAGATGTGCACTTTGTGACCTCGGGTGGCCGCCGATTGTGGCGTGGATCGGGCGCAGCTACAATAGCAACATGCACAGAAGATCTGGCGGAGGAGCCGAGGAGTGCGCGCGTGGCCCGAGAGCTGCGGTAACGTCCCGTCACGCGTGGGTCATGGGGCCCGGTGCATTAACTGCTCGCGGTGGAATCGGCGCCACGTGCGACGGTCAAGTGTTAGTCAAAGATAACCGTTGGAGTGCAATCGGCGAGGAACGTGGGCAGCTCGGCAGGAAGCATCCGGAGAAAGCAAAAGTTAAGCAGATCGGGTTGGCTCGCCTGAGCTGGTAATCAGCTCGGCACGAGGCATCTAGAACAGTTAATCCTTAGGCCGGCCACGCGCATTCAACGAGACTCAGCGATTAGCTCGACATGAGGCACTTGTTGAGACCTAAGCAGAGACAAGCAAGACAAGGCAAGATCTCCGACGTAAAAACCTGCAAAGGCCACACAACCGGAGGATTGTGGGACCTCTACAGCTTTAGGGGCTACTGTCGGGGGAATGAACCCCGGGTAGGGTCACCCAGGAGAAAAAACCTTTCAAGGTAAAGTGCAAGCTCCAGAAGGCCAACAGTGGCACCTGGGCTGAGCTAACCAAACCAGTTGAAGATTGCTCAGGAGAGAACAATCGGCAACCGGCTGCACGCAATCGGCCCAGGAACCTCCGGCCTGCTCTCATCAATCGGCCTAGGTGCATCCGGTCCGCTTCGAGCTAGCACCAAGAGTTGACCAAGGGCCAGGTCGGAGCACCCGGCCCGAGGTCATAAGTGATCGATCCCGAGTATTCGCATGGCAGAGGAGACATGTCCCATCGCCGACCTGTCAGGCGCGTGATGCCCCCTCCCATGTCGGTCTGACAGCACGGCCAACAAGACAAAGCCCTGTCCATGCCGTTTGCCTACTCATAGAGCTCTCAAGACCTACAAGATAGAAGATTCTCACGACAAACTAGGCGAGCTGCAAGTCTACGCCTAGGCAGCCGGCGGGCTACAGTCGGTGTGCCCCAGCAGGATTCCAGAGGCTTGCAGCTGGGCCCCTCTCTACTGTGTATTTACCTTAGTACCATGCGCTCATACTATAGGAACCAAGGGCACCCCTCCTGTGAGAGGGGACGACCTCATTTACTCCACTTCACCTACCAGCGGGGACGTAGGAGAGAGCAGAGCCTTCGACCTCCTCTTCCTTCCTCTGAAATAGCTCAAGGAGCATTGGTTGTAGCTCGAGTTATTGCATCAGTATAGCTCGGCACGTGTAGGGTGTTATCTCTACGGAGAGCCCCGAACCTGGGTACATCGTGTGTCTCGCCGTGCTTGTACCCAATCCCGTTTCCGGCACCATCGACACTCTTCATAGATCTTTCCCCATCTCTTAGCCATTCCCATTGCATCTGCCGTTACCAAACGACGACAACATTTTTCTGTCACATGGATTATTGGAAGGAATAATTGTGCAAAGTTTCACCCCAAATAGGAAAAACTAAAAGCGCATTTTTTATAATTTGTCAGTTTTAGGCTCTTACAACTCGCCACCATCAACAAAAGATCTCGTCCCGAGATCCAGAACGATCCGGGGGAAGGGGGAGAAGAAAAGAAATTGAAGATGAAACTTCTCAATACTACCAACAAGAGGCTTTGCTCCATGTCGAACGATCTTCTTTCACCGAGATAATTTTGGCAGAGAGATGACAACGTCGAAGAATGAACACATCAGGGTCAAGAGGAAGAATGGCAACAAGAACCGGATCAAAAGATAGCGTTTCCACTCAAAAATGTGAAGACACTAAGCACAAGGAGTGAAGCAATGGACGACCACCACGTTACCCAGAGTCGAAATTAAGACAATACTAGCAAGACATTGTAACGATTCCAAAACTCCAGTTACTCGAGATCCTAGATTTTAAAGGGAATGAGTCAAGAGGTAAAACACTTACGTCACGTATCTTGACTAGAGAAAGGTGAGCAAAAAGAATCCTACTCTCCGATAATGAACTTAATAACTACAAAATAGTTTTTATCTAGACCAGATCTCCTGGTACGGTGACCCGATGCGGTCCAAACAAGCATGGGTAGCCATGGTGGAGTTTGGGCGTGGATCTGGTCAACATGCTCGGTCGTGGAAAAAGTTGTGTCGAACCGTGGTGGTCTAAACTATGGTCTTATAGTACTCCCTTCGTCCCAAAAAGCTTGTCACTCAAATGCTAGATACATCTATTTGAGCAACAATCTTTTTGGGATGGAGGGAGTAGTAAAATAAAGATTTGGGTTGATGTTCTGGCTCTGGCTAATAAAAGGGAGGCAACTATATCAGGAGAGATGCAAGAAAATATTGACGGGAAAACATTGGTCACAGAACTAAAACAAAGTGAAGATTCCTACTCGGATTATAACGTGCCAAGGTCAGCTCTAGTGAGCTGAGCTCCAGCTGAATCAAGTACCAATGTCTGTGGATAGGAACCAACGTAATCCAGATAACGATTTTTGGCATAATTTTCATAAATCAATTCAACAAGCTCCTTGGTCGCAAATTTCTGCATCCTGCATCTGGTCACCAGGTTGCATCTAGCAACTCGATAATATCCAATACCCTCTTATTCACAAGCCGCCTTCTGCTGGTCAGTATGCACCATAGTTGGTTTACGTTCTTTGTGAGTTGGCTTAACAGCTTCTGTTTCAGTTCTTTTAAGCTCTACTGATGTGCCTGCATCAAAGTGTTATAGCACATGTTAGTAAGAAAATAGTGGAGCAATAACTGCTTTATTTGAACATCAACACGAGTAAAAGTACCCATATTGTTAGTTACTAGCACAAAAATACGACACCAAAACCTGCAGCTAGAATCACTTATCAAAGTTGGCTTTGGCGAAATTTCTTGCTAGCAAGACGCCAAGACCCAGAGGAACTTAATTTCTTCTTAAATGCAACTTCAATACTGTCTCTGGCATGGCCAGGAAAAGGTTGAACACAGTTTCTTGGCTGCTTATCCTCTACAATTATAATGTTCAGGGAAGCACGCAATTCACTTAATCAACAAGCATACGTAGTAAATGCAATGATACTTTCTCAACTTGACAGAACTCCACCACCAACATAAAAGGGACTGAGAGTTGTGGACTTGTGAGTCTATTTCCACAACAGTTTTTTGCACAATTTGACAAGGGTTGCGCACAAACACAACACAAATTCAGCAACTTATTTCTATTGAATAAAAACTATGCAGAACAACCGCATAAATAGCCTCCCATTGCATCAAATTATCATAATCAAGCAGTGGGTCCTGAATTAAGTGCGCCAACTTGCTAAACTCTAGCTCATAACAGGTTTTTTGTTGTTGTTGAGACCCTGCCAAAAACCATCCAAGTCTAAAACAAACAGTGTATGTCACTGGATTCTAAACATGGTAAGCAAGGCATTCACACGGATAGTGATGCAGAATATTAGAGAAAAATTAAATAAAAAAATCACAAGTTAAAATACATTCGACTTCTTCTACATACTTCTACTCCATTCTAGATAAGCTGGTCCTCAAGTCATATGTTGTTCTATCAAACATTAGAGAAAATGAAGGCCCCGTTCGGTAGAAACAAATTTCAACGGAAACTTTGAAGGAACTGGTTGGTATGGAAATTTTCCTGGGTGTTTTGAACATAAGAAACAACAGGGGCAGTTCCTTAGGAAAGGAGATCTTTCCTGTGTGTTTGTGTTTCTGACAGAAAACCATAGGAATTGTAACATCCGGTACAACCTCTTTTTTTTTCATGGATGCCCGAGGCAAAGCTCTCTGACTAAGAAAGAGTTAGCAGGAGTAGCCAATTAAAAAGTTGGGTATCTGATATGCGCTGCGTAAAAGCTGTGGTTGGAGCCGAAAAAGAATGAAAGAAGTTTGATCATTGAATTTCCGGTGGTCACCCAAACGCTATGCATGTAGTTTTCCCATGATTTCACTTCCTATGTTCTTGCACAAACATCCCTTTCCTATGCCTACATTTTTTGCAATCCTGTATTTTTCATTCCGGCATTGCAAACAGGCCTAGAGAAAAAAAAATCAGAAGACTTCTACACAATTCTACTCCATTCTAGAAAAGTTGGTCGTCGAGTCATATGGTGGTGTATTTGTTGTGTTTTCTTAATCTTCACTTCAGTTAGTCACACACAAAGACATGCAGCAAGTAGCAGAACACAAAAGTTAGTTACCTGTACTCTTGCTCAGATATCTGCAGATCTCACTGGTGCAGAACATGGGCATGAGCATGAAGTTCTTCCCGGAATTAATCTCAGCTACTCCTCGCAGGGTTTTGTTCCTTAAATCAACAGCAATTGCCAACTCCAATCTTTCCAGGAGAAAGATGTTGTTACTATAAATAAAGTAGACAATATCGTCATCTATGCTTATGGTGGGGTATGCCATCTGAAGTTCCTGCAAGCTTGGCGTGGTGTCGCTGCCGCTCAGCTTAGACAGCAGGTTCCAATGATGTGGGTCACTGGTATCCATGGTGACATCTTTGAATTCAACTTCACAGTCAGGCTTCCAGCCTGTGAATGAACCAAACGGTATTGGCATGATCCATGTTGTGGCCTTATATCCACCACGGACGACCTCGGTGATGCTTGAATTATCAGGGGTCTTCTTCTGGTTTATTTGTCCCCAGATTTCCATCTCAACATACTTAATAGTGTCTTTTTGCCAACTGATGTCAATATCCCGGATATAGATGGGCTCAACTTGCCGGAGATAACGGTCCCAGTTTCCCCTTGCTGGCGGGGGTAATGGGATGTCTTGAAACACTGGTGGCTCCTCGAGCACGTCACAGAGGATGATGCCACGCCAGAGGTCCACCCAGGCGACGGTACCACGCTCACCACCAATTGTGAGGGTCTTGGATGTCTCGTGGTATACCACATCCTCCTCCACATCGCGAGGTGACCGGACAAGCTTGTCCAATGACATGCACCTGGTGATCCACCCAGCTGCTGAATCTGAGGAGCGGTACAGGTGGAGGAAGAAATCCCACCTAATGATCGAGTCTCTGTTGTCCCCGTACACTGGGCACCAACTGCTGATGGCCGCGATGGCATACCAGCTGCCGTCCTGGCGGCTGAGGAGGGCGGCTGCAGAGTCGCAGAAGCAGTAGGGGTACGGGTTAGGGAGCAGATCCAGGTGATGGGCGCGCGGCCTGTACAAGAAGTAGTCCCAGGACTCTACATCAAGGGCCGCGTTGATGTCCAAGGGGAGGCGGAGGAGCACGAGGTCGGCGTCGGTGGCGACGACTCTGGGGAATGAGCGGAAGAATTCTAGGCCGGGGCAGTGGACGCACAAGTAGGAGAGGAGCGGCGGGCGGGCGGCACAGAAGGTCACCTGGATCGGCAGGCCGCTGCTCGTGGCGCCCGATGCGGTGGTGGCGTTGCGAAGGTCGGCGATGTAGCACCGCATGCGGAGGAGGATGGTGCCGTCGTAATCGTCGCACTCGGGAAGGGTAGGCGGAATACGGGTGGCGGCGGCCATTGGGGGGAGGGGGGGGGGGGGGGGGGGGGTGGGGTTGAGAGGAGGGGTTGGGAACCGGATAGGAAGGGGTCCAGAGAGACGGGGGCAGAATTTAAGGGAACCATACAATTACAACATTGTCAGCAACAACTGTTCCATGCTCAACTGTATTTTGATACCAACTTGGTCCAATATGTTCAGCCTCCTTCATAGTAGTATACATAAAATCATTTCTTCTTAACCCTAGTTGCACCAACTCCTCAAAATTATCAATAGTAACTATGTCTACACGCCAAGATACATGATGAGGTTGAGCAACGGATTTTGTACGCACAAGAAACCTAAGCAACCACCACTGATCCATCTGCAAAAGACAAAATTCCCTCTGATGAACCTTGACAGAAGTATCTGAACTCTTCAAAGACATGCCTATAACTGAACTTTTTGGGCACCTTAACTGAACATGATGTTGACATCAGTTTTTGGCACGACAATATTCATATACAAGATGGCCTCAAATGAAAAAGTGTTCTTCAAGAAAAAGTTTGGTATCGTCGATATGAACATCTTTGTAGTTCGATCCATCTTCATTCGATTCCATCTTGAAGGCCAAAACTATGTTGGAAGCGATAGGATCCTGGCATTTCAAGAACTATTGTGCCAATTAGGCCTTCAAGACATCCTCAAATGGAAAAATGTTTTACATTTTTTTTATTTTTTTTGAATTATTTTTGTCGATTTCAAAAAGTGGTCAAAACGGAGGGCATGACCGGTAATAGATAGGGGTGGAATCTTACAAAAGTCTTGGTGGATCCCTGATGAAATGACTACTTGTGTATCTAGAAATGATTTTTTCAAAAAATAAAGAGCAAACTATCAAGCACATGTAGTTCAAATTTGACCCCGTTCCAGTTGAATCTGCGGAAATTTTTCTTTTTCAGAAGAGGTATATAAAAACCATATTACATTGAAACTTTGGTCAATTGTAAATAACACATGGTCTAATATTTTACAAAAATAAAGTGGTTCAAGTTGACATCAAATATTTGGTAGATCCTTCACAAAAAACCCCTACTTTTGTCACTCAGAAAATGGAAAATGGATTTTTCGTGCAAAGAAAATAAAAACTTCCTTTGGCAAACTTGTTGGCTAATATAATATACACACATGTGCAAAATATGAGATCATTTGGGAAAACTATCCTTTCAAACTAGCTGTAACATCGGTCATTTGGCTTGAAAGTCATGAATCTTCATACTCGATAGCTCATTTTAAAAAGACTTTTATAAGATATTTTCCTTATTCCAAGTTTGTTGTTTTGTATGGTTATTAAGACATAAATTAGGATGCAACGCGAAGGTTTTACATTTTTTTTATTTTTTTTGAATTATTTTTGTCGATTTCAAAAAGTGGTCAAAACGGAGGGCATGACCGGTAATAGATAGGGTGGAATCTTACAAAAGTCTTGGTGGATCCCTGATGAAATGACTACTTGTGTATCTAGAAATGATTTTTTCAAAAAATAAAGAGCAAACTATCAAGCACATGTAGTTCAAATTTGACCCCGTTCAAGTTGAATCTGCGGAAATTTGTCTTTTTCGGAAGAGGTATATAAAAACCATATTACATGGAAACTTTGGTCACTTGTAAATAACACATGGTCTAATATTTTACAAAAATAAAGTGGTTCAAGTTGACATCAAATATTTGGTAGATCCTTCACAAAAAACCCCTACTTTTGTCACTCAGAAAATGGAAAAGGGATTTTTCGTGCAAAGAAAATAAAAACTTCCTTTGGCAAACTTGTTGGCTAGTATAATATACACACATGTGCAAAATATGAGATCATTTGGGAAAACTATCCTTTCAAACTAGCTGTAACATCGGTCATTTGGCTTGAAAGTCATGAATCTTCATACTCGATAGCTCATTTGAAAAAGACTTTTATAAGATATTTGCCTTATTCCAAGTTTGTTATTTTGTATGGTTACTAAGACATAAATTAGGATGCAACGCGAAGGTTTTACATTTTTTTATTTTTTTTGAATTATTTTTGTCTATTTCAAAAAGTGGTCAAAACGGAGGGCATGACCGATAATAGATAGGGGTGGAATCTTACAAAAGTCTTGGTGGATCCCTGATGAAATGACTACTTGTGTATCTAGAAATGATTTTTTCAAAAAATAAAGAGCAAACTATCAAGCACATGTAGTTCAAATTTGACCCCGTTCCAGCTGAATCTGCGGAAATTTGTCTTTTTCAGAAGAGGTATATAAAAACCATATTACATGGAAACTTTGGTCAATTGTAAATAAAATATGGTCTAGTATTTTACAAAAATAAAGTGGTTCAAGTTTACATCAAATATTTGGTAGAATCTTCACAAAAAACCCCATTTTTGTCACTGAGAAAATGAAAGTGTTTTCAAAATTAAAAGAAATATATTTTTTCAGAAAAATAATTTAAAAACATTTAAAATATAATAGGTAACCGATCGGGAAGTTTCATTTTTTTTTAAAATTTCATCACAACATAGACATCAACAAGGTCCTAGACATCAACAAGGTTTAATATGATTGATATGATACATATATCAACAAGTGTCTGTTAAGCGAGTTGGGGTAGGTGTTGAATGGAACTGAGAAGTTAAGCGTGCTGGGGCTAGAGTAGTGTGAGGATGGGTGACCCTTAGGGAAGTTTGACCACGAAGGTCAATTTGATCTGAGATTAACCATAATAATAAATAATAAATAATAATAAAAAATAAAAAAAATAAAATAAAAAAAATAAAAAAAATAAAAAAATAAAAAATATGGAGGCCCGATCCCGGTTCTTCCTATCAACCGGGACCAATGACCCCTCCCCCCTCTTCGGTCCCGGTTCGTGGGCCAACCGGGACCAGCATTGGTCCCGGGTGTTGAACCGGGACCAAAGGCCCATTTGAACCGGGACAATATGGGGGTCTCTCCACTAGTGGCGGCAGAAGGTGGCGGCGCCGCCCGCGGGAGGGGCAACGCGGGGTCTATGGTTGGCAGCACGCATGAACTGGATTCTTCTGGAGAAGATAATTAGCTTAAGATAGCTTGACCTAATCTAGCCAGAAGCAACATGCATGAACTGGATTTGGATGGCCGATTTGTCTTATTTCTTCAGAGTATGTTGATTACAGTTAGTTGATTATATTACCATGTATCTCAAAGCGGAATTAAAGGATCCAGGCCGGTATAGGGATGTGGCTCTCAATCAATAATTCCCTGGTATTTTTTGTAGGTACGTACCACCATGCTAATTCCATGATATTATCATGTAACTGAATGATACTCCCTCCGTTCTTAGATATAAGGTGTATAAGTTTTTGAAAAAAAGTCTAAAATATAGGGTGTATTGCATTGCACCATCCACCTTGACATTTTTTCTAGAGATTTGATCATGTTTTCTTATCTCTTACAAACCCCTCTATCTTCTCACGTTAATTAGGTAGATATAATCCCGTTCAAACCTGGTGTAATTTTTTCTCAACGTGTGTTCTTTAATTTCCGTGTCAAAAACTATACACCTTATATCTAGGAACGGAGGGAGTATGAAACAGCAGTCCCTAGTTTGAGATTTCCAAAAAAAAGTCTACTGTGTGATGCGCCGAGACCAGCTCAATTTCTTCAGACTCTCCCATATTGATGCTCATCTCCTGGGTGATTGGTCCGTGGCAGAGAGTATTCTGCTTCTGGGATAGAACCAACTATCTTCGGCTCCATGTATGACAACAGGAGCACAACTCTCGGCTGCTCAACTGGACGAACCAAATTCCCTCCCACAACTAAACTTCCCAATGCATCACATTCCCCACAAACGATCCTGCTCCGTGAAATAACCCATGCCACTCTCCGTGCACATGCATATATATACTGTGTACCATCTCCTTCAATGGATACTTGAGTGCTAGTTTCGTTACATGCTATGTTATTTATAGACTATGTACCTTGAGTAAACTCTCAGCCGAGCTCTGACATGATAATTTGACAACCTGGATAATTAAAATAAGGGATCCTCCTCAGTACGTCCCCTTAATTTCTATCTCTACTTTTATATACGTAAAATATAAGTAAAGTTTCCTCTCTTGTGAATGAGCATTCCGCTCGATCGCTTCGTCCGGGACCCGATCCCCTCAAGGATCAACCCCGGCTCCCTTCTCCACACACTACTGAAGAATGCACCAAACCACACGGTAAAAATAAAACCTGTGCTAGTGAAGGACTCTGATGCGGGGGTCAATCACAGTAGGCAAGGCAAACCCGTCGGCAATGGGGAAAAACAGAAATGGCAGCTTATCCATATATGAATGTGTGAACTTGATTGTTTATCACATTTGTGAATTTGATGAAAACTAGTGATGGTCGAAATGGTGCATATATGAACTATTTTTTAATTGCAGTTTTTTCAGATTAGAAACCAAAGAGTCGAATATTCTGGATAATAAGCCGAGTGTAACATTCGGTTTATATATGTAAGTCGAGTATTACACTCAGTTTATATAATGCGTGGCGAGATCTGGTAGTTCAGGATCAGGCGACACTGCCCAAATTCAAATGGGGCACCGTCCGGTTTATCTCTAAGCCGGGCACCGCGGGAATGCACTCCGCTTAACACAAGGCCCAGCAGCCTCGACGACGGACGGCTTATTTTTTTTCTTCAGCGGTAAGGTGGGCTGGGCCCACAACTTACTTTTGGTCCAGGTCCTGCGTTGGTACCCGGCTTACAGGCTCGCTCGATGTATGGTGGGCCGTCTATTAGCCAAGGACGATGGGTATATCGCTTTTTTTCGTCGGGTGCCCTCTTTAATGCCTCGGTTTACTAATAAATCGAGTGCCCCTTAAAAAAATCCCAGCTTATTTATCAAGGCGGTCTATTTTAAGTCGTCGTTGTAACGCCGGGTGTAACTCTCGGCGTATACTACGCCGGGGCGCATTTTGCTTTCACCATGTGGTTTTGGTACTCGGCTAGAAGTATTTTTTCTGTAGTGTGACCAAATATTTTAGAAAAAATATAAATATACCAATTTTTTTTCATTAGATCCATCATGAAAAGAATTTATATATTTTATTTATTTTGTATTGTAGATGATGATATTTTATTCTATAATCTTAGTCGAACATATGTATACATTTGAGTTTCACGAATATTGATGCACCTAATATTCTGAGATGAAGGGAGTATATGTTCATGCTTACAAAAATGAAACCTATATATTGGGCTGCCAAATGCGGTTCTCACACTAAATGAGATAAGATAAGGTTAACTTACCCACATCATCCATTTTTGTGGGTCTTGATTTAATTAATAACGGAGGTTCATATAAAAAAATATCTGGGCGTTGTCTCCTTCTGATTGTGCTGCACTCTTTTAAGTTATTATTGGCTTCAGAGAAATACATGTGCAAATACTCAGGATATGCACATATGATTTTGTTGAAATTTTATGAATGTAAGGCTATTACTTTGAGAGCTGGCACTTGCACTTAGTATTTGCACCAGCGTAATATCCGGTTGCTGGAGAAGCCCCACATATAACATTTTTTTCATAGAAAATGTTCCTTTACTCTCCTGTCCTCTAAATGCATCAAAATGATGTTCCCCATAAGCATATATATATATATATATAGCACATCTAGTAGAACCAATACTTGGACGACAATGGTACACTAGTAGAAAATCGCTCATCAGTACCGGTTCCTTGCGAACCGGTATTAAAGGGGCCTCCACGTGGGCCTCCGGGAGTGTGCAGGCCAAAGGAGCTTTGGTACCGGTTTGCAATACGAACCGGTACCAAAGGTTAATTCAGGGTTTAGGGTTTTTAGGGGTTTAGGGGTATCGGATATCGCGTCGATGCTTAGGGAGGGGTTTAGGGGTATCAGACCGTTTCATATCGCGTCGATGAGCCTGCTACGCGTTTGGGTTTAGGTAGTACATGAAGATAAAAGGTGATGCATAGCAACTTGGTGCATATAATATATAACACATGTAATTGCGATCGCAAATTAAGTAGTATACGTATGCATGAAGATCGATCTTCATGCATATATAGTAGTGGTACTCTCCGAGGCATACTATCTATTACATGTAGAATAGTGGTACTCGATCTCCGAGTCAAACTATATGTTACATGTACATCATTCATAGTGGAACTCTCCGAATGGCGGTATGACGTCACGAAGGAAAAATCCCGCCAATTCATCGCCATTTGCTTTGAACCGTTCCTCGATTGAGATCTTGTCCCGCTTTCTTGCCAACTGTAAAAGAATGAGATACAAATGAATACATGAGCTATGTGTGTGTATATATATATCAAATCACAATCAAACAATTATTACTGAAACTAAGCACAACTTATATATGATAACAAAATAAATTTGTGAATATTGTTTTCGTACCTCTTTATTCATTTCATTATTTGTTCTCTCGCTGACAATTTTACGGATGTTCTCGCAAACGTAGTATCCACATAGATCAGTCCCCTGTGGTTGTTGCGGGGATTTCTGTACAAGAATATAATTCAATTAAACAATAATCAAGTATGATAAAGGTGTGTGGACCTAGGTAGTACTACTTACTTTGTTCAAACGCCATGTCAGCTTCGGTTTCCATTCATGGGACTTATCTTCCTTGATGAACGTTTCCCATACGCTGCCGACAAAAGAAAATGCATAAAAAAGTTATCAATTAGTTGATATTAGGAAACTAACGAAAAAAACCGATATGAATTAAAATTACTTTTTGAGCATAAAATAAGCCGTCTTGTATTGTATAGCCTCTTTGTTAAGCGAGTCAAAGACTTCAACTTTTCCTTCGTACATATCGATAACGATAAGAATAAAGTGGAACCTGCGCACGTTTAAATATGCAGTGCCATATATATAAGTCATCAGTTAAAATTTGAACATCTCGTGAGAAAAAGAGAAATGTCTTATAAGACAGTAACACTCACTTGAAGTTGTAAGGGCAAAGTATTATCTTTTTGTCACGTTGTCTCTTCAAAAACCTTAGCAAAGTCTCCGGTGTATCCCTGTTAAAGATGGGATCCTCTATGGTTACTTCATGCATTGTATCCGGGTCAATGAACCCAATGTGCTTGATTTCATCCCTTTTGCATTCGAGCATCTTCGATCTGCATAATATAGCGCACAAAAGATTATAATTTGCAAACAAAGAACGAGCTGAGCTAAAGACTTCTCAAATTACATAAATAAATCACTTACAGACAATAGCAACTGATGATAGATTTGTCGAGGCCCCGGAGATTGTATAACTGAAAAAGATCGCTGAAGTCAACGCTCACAGTGTATTCTTGGAAGTAGTGCTCTTCCTTAACTCCAACCATGATACACTGGATCCCTTTCTTTATGGAATTACTGTACCACGTATGAAAATTACGCATACTTGTTGGTAGCTTCCTGAGATTCTCGACCAAATCTTTCCCTTCAACATATTGATATGCTCCTTCATGTAAGGGGTACTCGATGGATTGTCGAGAAATTTCAACGGCCTTCTCGTCAAACACCATGAGAGGGGGGACCGATTGGACGGGTTGTTGTCCGAGCTGGTGCACTTGTTGTTTCCCTTTTTTCGCTGTGACACCCGATTGAGTGGGTTTTTTAGCCCTCATCATCTCGTCATACGACTTTTGTATAGAACGCCTATAGTCAGATGGCGGCGATGGTACAGGGTCATATAGATTCTCAACGGTACGCACAACTTTCACCGGATCTAGAGTCTTCTTAAAAGGGATCTCTGGCACTTTCTTAGCAAAAAAGGCTTTCAGCTCGGACTTAGAGGTTTCCGTGTTTTCCTCGATAGTTTTTTCCCAAGGTAACTTCTCAATAGGAAGCAGTGGTTTCTCCTTTCTAGGTCTCTTCCTAGGCGGTGTACCGTTCCGCTTAAAGGACGTTGTCTTACGCGGAGGATCTCGAGATGCCTGACTCACGCTGGGGTCCCTCTCAGGTAGATGTGGACTTTGCTGCTCATGTGGACTGCTACCAGGAGGAGTCGATGGCCTTTGCTGCTCATGTGGACCGCTACGAAGAGGAGTCGGTGGCCTTTCCTGCTCAGGTGGACTACGAGGAGTCTGTGGCCTTTGCAAAAGGACGATGTGTTTCTTGGGCCATAGGGTGAAACCGTGCTTGACATCGGCCATTGTCTTCTCATCGTCACCTCTAGGAAAATCAAGCTCCAATGTTTCATAACCCGAAACAACTTCATCCACCCCGACACGAACACAGCCAGGTGGAATGGGCATATGATGGTGCGTTGCTCCATCTTCATTAGGGTAAACATAGCCGAACGCCACCTTAACGGACACGTTCCTGAATAACATATGTAGCTCGCAATCTGTCTTCTCCGTGACATAATCCACGGGGTAGCTTCCTCCACATCCGTCAAGATGCGAGGAACCCACACTGCTTCTTCGCTGAGATGGGGCGGCATCGACATGAGGATCATCATGAGGCTCCCTCTGATTTTTCTCAAGTGCCTCCACCCTATTTATCAATTCCGTTAACCTGTCTGACTCCTTCTTCTTCTTTCGCGAATGGCTTCTATAAGTGTCAGCGCACTCCGGCCACACTTCCTTCTTGTTGAGACCTGGGCGAGCTCGAACCCGTCCAACGTGTTCAGGATTTCCCAAAGCGAGTGTCAGCTCGTCATTCTCTCTATCGGGAATGTACTCTCCCTTTCTGACCTTTTCAATTGCATCTATAAGCTTCTCCGTGACTGCTTCAATTTTGCTCTTCCATTTCCCCCGCGCAACGATCTTCCCTGTCATTGGGTCCAACCCTGCCCCATGCGCGAACAACCAGAGCCTGGACCGGTCGGGCCAGTCCCATGTCTGTGGAGTGATTCCTGCATCCACCAGTTTATCTTCAAACGCTCTCCACTTCGGAATGGCAGTCTTGTAGCCACCTGACCCCAAATGATGGAAAAGTTCCTTCTTTGAAGCATTTTTCTTATTTGTGACCGATCGGGACACATGAGTAGACAATTGCTTATACCTCTTAAATGCGGGCCAGTGATCTTTTATCTTCACTAGATTATCATTGAATACTGGATCTTCATCCTTATATTTCTCCCATAATGTTTTCTTCCATGTCTGGAATAGCATGGCCATCTTGTTGAGAGTCCATTCCTTCAGTTTCTTCTTCTGGCCTTCCGTCATGTCTTCCGGTAGGCTGAAGCGTGTCAGTAGATTGTCGAAAAGAAAAAATTTCAACGCGTCGTTGACATAACTAGCTTCAGTTCCCGCGTTCTTCGGCTTATGCCACTCTTGAATGTTGATCGGTACATGGTCCCTAACAAGAACTCCAGCTTGATTTATAAATTTGCGGCAGTGCTCTGTCGGATGCACCGGTTCACCGTTATCATTAAATGCGATGAGGGCTAACCTACCCTCGCCCTTTAGCAATTGCGTCGGGCCTCGTTTTGTTTTAACAGACTTGCTCGATATTGATCCAGAAGGCTAAAAGAAAAATGATTCGTTAATAAGTGCAACACAAATAAATGAATGCATCTACTGATGAACATAGACTTGATACATAAATATACACCTCGCCAGAGTTTGTTATGGACACTTCATTCTCTCTTCTAATCTCTTCAGACTCAAATCCCTCACCGGCATCGTTCAGAAATTGTGTGAGCTCAAAGTCATCTCCATCGGGTTCCAGCCCACGGGCACTCTCAAATATCATTCTCTGCACGGCTTCTTCTTGATCCTCATTTCGGACGAAGGTGTCGTCCTCCATAGCTCAATGTCACTACAAAATTAAGAAAACAATTAATTCATTCATCATGTCATCCGGAGATGGATAACAATTGAAATGAAGAAAGCAATAACCCTAACCCTAACACTCGGCGCTCCCGGACTAGTTGAACTATTCTGAATAACTTTCGTGTTCAGAATAAATTCATCCGGAGAGTTTTACGGTATCGGGCAATTATCGGACAGACAGCCCGGAGGGGGGGAATGTCGATGTTCGTTGTGTTAGAGGGGGGTGGATGACATGTAGATAGCCTATTCGTATTCGTTGTATTTTTCTAATCAATTTGCATGTATAAAGTTTTTGAATCAGACTTACGGTTTAAAAGATATTGAATTTCAAAGTTTTATTCAATTTAAAAGAATTTCTGGAATTTCTTTTATTAGTTAATTAAACATTATCCACAAGGAATTCATCTAATCTAATTTCTTACATGTGGGAATTTCTTTTATTATTATAACAACATTATCCAGAACATTATCCAAAACAGTGCCTGACATGTGGGACCCACATGTCAGCCTCTGTTTATTTATAAAACATTTTATTTAATTTTAAATATCCCTGGACCCACATGTCATACCCTCAACAATTATCAAAAATCAATTTTATTAATAAAAAGGCAGTGGGGCCCAGATTTCATACTCAGGGGGGGTTATCTCCAGTTTTTAATTAAGCCCCTGACAGCGGGGCCCATCAGGCAGTGGCACGGGGGGGGGGGGGGGGGCACGCCGGCGGCTGAACTCCGGCGAGGTTGGCCGTGAGCTTGGTGCAAATGGTACGTGCGTGTGCGTGGAGTGCAACAGCACGAGCGTCATGTGCGTGCCCCAGGCCACGGGGGCGAGCTCGCCGACGGCCTCGAGCTACGGCTCTAATGGCGACGAGGGATACGGGGTACGGGGAGCGCAACGGAGAGGTGGAGAAGGTTACCCTGCTCACCAGGAACACGTAGAGGAGGGGAATCAACGACGAAGACGGCGGCACAGCGGCGAGCTCCTGCTCGGGGAGGGAGGAGGCGGCGGCGGCGTCTTCATGTGCAGCAGTGTGTGAGAAGATGTGAGAAGTGGCTCGCGCGGGGTCGATTTGGGGAAGAAAAGGACCTTTGGTACCGGTTCAAACCACGAACCGGTACCAAAGGTCTTTGGGACCGGTTGTAGGAACGAACCGGTACCAAAGGTCCAGCCCTGTCCCCACCCCACAGTGGCCGAAAACCTTTCGTACCGGTTTGGGATTCCAACCGGTACCAAAGGCCTTTGGTACCGGTTGTAGGGACGAACCGGTACCAAAGGTCCAGCCCTGTCCCCACCCCACAGTGGCCGAAAACCTTTCGTACCGGTTTGGGATTCCAACCGGTACCAAAGGCCTTTCTATTTCTTTTTTTTATGTTTCTTTCTCTTTTCTATTTCTTTTTCTTTTATTTTCTGTTGCTTTCTCTATTTCTTTTTCTTTTCTTTTCTATTTATTTCTCTTTTCTATTTCTTTTTTTTCTATTTCTATTTCTTTTTTTTCTGTTTCTTTCTCTTTTTCTTTTCTATTTCTATTTCTTTTCTTTTCTATTTATTTCTCTTTTCTATTTCTTTTTCTTTTATTTTCTGTTTCTTTCTCTTTTTCTTTTCTATTTCTTTCTCTTTTTCTTGTCTATTTCTTTCTCTTTTTCTTTTCTTTTCTATTTATTTCTCTTTTCTATTTCTTTTTTGTATTTCTTTTGGAGTCGATGTCGCGGCTAGATTCGAATGTTGGAGTCGCCGATGTCGCGGTGATTTTCATATCTTACATACAGTAGCATCATTACACAAAAGTGATTTCCAAAGTTATGATCCCTATCTAGCTAGTTTTCTTCGTGTGTTTCCCTTTCTTCGGATTGCGACGCAACCATGGACAATCTTCATTATTTAAGATGATGCTTGGGTCAGTTTTTACCTTGAAGGGTGGAATATCATCAAACTTATTATAATCTTCTGACATGTCTGTCTTGTCCTCTACTCCCACGATGTTTCTTTTTCCTGAAAGAACTATGTGGCGCTTTGGCTCATCGTATAATGTGTACTCTTGCCTTTCTTTTCTTTTTTTCGGTTTGGTAGACATGTCCTTCACATAAAAAACCTGAGCCACTTCACTTGCTAGGACGAATGGTTCGGTGTCGTACCCTAGATTCTTGAGATCCACTGTAGTCATTCCGTACTGCGGGTCTACCTGTACCCCGTCTTTCAGGTTGAACCATTTGCACCGGAACAAAGGGACCTTGAAATTAGGTCCATAGTCAAGTTCCCATATCTCCTCTATGTACCCATAAATGTGACCTTCTTCCCGTTGCCCTCTGCTGCATCAAAGCGGACACCACTGTTTTGGTTGGTGCTCTTTTTATCTTGGGAGAACGTGTAAAATGTATTTCCATTAATCTCGTACCCTTGAAAAGTCGATATAGTCGAAGATGGTTGCTTGGCCAACAAGTATAATTGTTCTTCATCAGTGACATTCATTAGACGATTTTGCAACCAACCGCCGAAAGTCTTCATGTGTTCTCCATCAATCCAATCTTCACGTTGCTCCGGGTATTCGGAGCGTAAGATATCCTTGTGTTCCACTATGTACGGAGCCACCAAGATAGAATTATGTAGAACTGTGTAGTGTGCTTGAGTGAAAGAATGTCCGTCCATACACGTTGTTGCTTTCTTCCCTAGCGTGCCTTTTCCACCCAGTCTCCCCTCATAGCGCGATTCAGGAACACCGATCGGCTTAAGGTCAGGAATAAAGTCAACACAAAACTCAATGACCTCCTCTGTTCCATATCCCTTGGAGATGCTTCCTTCTGGCCTAGCACGGTTATGAACGTACTTCTTTAAGACTCCCATGAATCTCTCAAAGGGAAACATGTTGTGTAGAAATACAGGACCGAGAATGCTAATCTCTTCGACCAGGTGAACTAGGAGATGTGTCATAATATTGAAGAAGGATGGTGGGAACACCAACTCGAAGCTGACTAGACATTGCACCACATCCTTCTGTAAATTTTGTAGAGTTAGTGGATTGATCACCTTCTGAGAAATTGCATTGAGGAACGCACATAGCTTGACAATGGGTACTCGAACATTTTCCGGCAGAAGCCCCCTCAATGCAACCGGAAGTAATTGTGTCATAATCACGTGGCAGTCATGAGACTTTAGGTTTTGAAACTTTTTCTCTGACATGTTTATTATCCCCTTTATATTCGACGAGAAGCCAGACGGGACCTTGATGCTACTCAATACTTCAAAAAAGATCTCCTTCTCTTCTTTGGTAAGAGCGTAGCTGGCAGGACCTTGATACTTCTCTGGATTCAGGTTGTTTCCTTCGTGGATACTTTGCTGGTCTTGCCGTGCATCCGGTGTATCTTTTGTCTTCCCATACACGCCCAAGAAGTTTAGCAGGTTCACGCAAAGATTTTTCGTCACGTGCATCACGTCGATTGCCGAGTGAACCTCTAGGAATTTCCAGTAGGGTAGCTCCCAGAATATAGACTTTTTCTTCCACATGGGTACGTGTCCGTCAACATCATGCGGAACAGATTGTCCGCCAGGACCCTTTCCAAAGATCACTTTTAAATCCTTGACCATATCATATATAACATCCCCAGTAGGGCGGGTAGGCTTCGTTCGGTTATCTGCCTCACCTCTGAAATGCTTTTCTCTCTTTCTTACGTGATGTTGTTTTGGAAGTAATCGACGATGCCCCAGGTACACATTCTTGTTTCCCAAATATATACTGTCAGTCTCACCTAAACAGTGTGTGCATGCATTGTATCCCTTGTTTGACTGCCCTGAAATGTTACTAAGAGCAGGCCAATCATTGATGGTTACAAAAAGAAAGGCATGCAGGTCAAATTCCTCCTTTTTGTGCTCATCCCACACACGTACACCTTCTTCACGCCACAACTGTAAAAGTTCTTCAACCAATGGCCTCAGGTACACATCAATGTCGTTGCCTGGTTGCCTCGGGCCTTGGATGAGCACTGGCATCATAATGAACTTCCGCTTCATGCACACCCAAGGAGGAAGGTTATAGATACATAGAGTCACTGGCCAGGTGCTATGACTGGAGCTCTGCTCCCCGAAAGGATTAAAGCCATCTGTACTTAGACCAAGTTTTAAGTTCCTTGCGTCATCTGAAAATGACTTGAACTTTCTGTCGATTTTTCTCCACTGCGACCCGTCAGCGGGGTGTCTTAGCATCACATCATTCTTACGGTCCTCTTTGTGCCATCGCAACAACTCGGCATGCTCTTTGTTTTGGAACAAACGTTTGAACCGTGGTATTATAGGAGCATACCACATCACCTTCGCAGGAACCCTCTTCCTGGGGGTGGACTCGCCCTCAACATCGCCAAGGTCATCTCGCCTGATCTTATACCTCAGTGCACCACATACCGGGCATGCATTCAAATTCTCGTACTCCTTGCGGTAGAGGATGCAGTCATTGATGCATGCATGTATCTTCTGCACCTCTAATCCTAGAGGGCAGACAACCTTCTTTGCTTCGTACGTACTAGAGGGCAATACGTTCTCCCCTGGAAGCATCTTCTTTATTATTTTCAGCAACTTTTCAAATCCCTTGTCAGTAGTACCATTCTCTGCCTTCCATTGCAGCAATTCCAGCGTGGTACCCAGCTTTTTCTGGCCATCTTCGCAATTTGGGTACAACAGTTTGTTGTGATCCTCTAACATTTTCTCCAACTTCAACCTCTCCTTTTCACTTTCGCAGTTTATCTTCGCATCAAGAATGGCCCGACCCAAATCGTCATCGGGGTCATCAAAAATCGGGTCATCAAAAATGGGCTCTTCTTCAGCTTCGTCTTCCCCCATTCTACTATCACCGTCTTCAGTGAAAATAGGATAGTTGTCACTATCCTCTTCTTCTTCGTTGTCTTCCAATATAACCCCCCTTTCTCCGTGCTTGGTCCAACAATTATAGCTGGGCATGAAACCGTTCTCCAGCAGGTGGACGTGAATGGTCTTTGAGGTAGAGTAATCCTTCATATTCTTACAGGAACTACATGGACAATAGATGAAACCATTCGTCCGTTTGTTTGCCTCAGCCACGCTGAGAAAATAATGCATGCCTTTAATGAAGTCGGGATGGCACCGGTCACCGTACATCCATTGCTGACTCATCTGCATTATATATGTATATCAAAAATCATTAATTAGACAACATCATAGATATATCAAAATCATTATATATGTACATATGTATATCAAAAATCATCAATGAAGGATGAATCGGGTGGGCATGGGACAGGGATGAATCGGGTGGGCATGAGCTAAATTAGTACCGGTTCTCCACATGAACCGGTACCACAGCCCTGGCCCCACCCGGGTCTGAATCCCACCAATCAGGAAGAATCGGGTAGGCATGGGACAGGGATGAATCGGGTGGGCATGAGTTAAATTAGTACCGGTTCTCCACATGAACCAGTACCACAGCCCAACGGTGCATTTGATGTGCGGGCACTCACGAGCTACAGTTGGGTTGTATGCAGGCGAAACCGTGTGTTTTGTTGATATATCTAGAAATCCTTCAGTTCATCGAGACTTTTTGTGTCTTCAAAATGAACCATTCAAAGCCACATCATCAATTTTCAACCCTGTCTGACTTCATCTGTCTTCATTTTTTATTCGCTTGTGTCCTTTGCTTATTGCGCCGTAACCATCAATTTTCAACCCTTTCTGACTTCATATGTGCGGAAACTAAGTTTTTTTTATAAAAAAGAAGGGGCTCACCGAGGTGGTACGGTGTCGGCTAGGGGACGACGCTGGCGATCGACAACGGTGAGGACGGGGATGATACCAAAACCTACAAAACATAATATAGTTCCAGCTCAAATTTCATATAAATAAAATAAAATCCCAACCTTAGCTAGGCATTTCATCGAACACCTTGCTAGCACTAGAAAAATAATACGAGTTAACTAGCAAAGAGATGAGCTAAATTAGGAACGCCGGAAGAAAGGATGATATTGCTAACCTTGGATAGATAGATGTCGTTAATCTTGTTAAAATGGTGGACAAAAAATGAAGATTTGTTGAGTGTGAGAGGTGCAAAATGTTTACAAATGTGTGAGAGAGGTAGAAATGAAGGATGAATCGGGTGGGTGCATGGAACAGGGTATGAGTATGCTTAATTAGTACCGGTTCTACACTTGAACCGGTACCAAAGGACCAGCCCTGCCGTCTGGAAAACCTTTAGTACCGGTTCCTAAGCTCCGCACGAACCGGTACGACAGCTCCTCACTCGCCTGGACGCCCAAACCGGTACGAAAGCCCCCTTTAGTACCGGTTCGTAATGAAACCGGTACTAAAGGCTTAGACGGTTGCCCCATTTTCTACTAGTGGTAGAAGGTGCTAGTTAGTATTTTGTGCATCATGCATGTGAACTGAGCGAGTGGAATAGACTATTCCACAGCTAGATCTTTACAAGACATGAGACATCTTGTAGATGCAAAGATTAGGAATAATTGGTATCGTCGTGATATTAATATATTTCTCTTTTTCTTAAAGATCTTCGAAGGACATGAGACGTATTGGGAATTTTAGTTAATGTATCCTACGGCCACATTGTAGAACATCAAATACATCAAGCCCGACTTAGCTTATTTCATTCACGAAGCAATGCCAGTGCACGACTTGCATAAGTTTACTAAGGGCCGGCCGAACCTCGGCATAAAGGGCGACAGCGTTGTCCCAATTTTTTGTACGCATAATATTAGGTATTAAACCATCCATTTCTGTATAGTGGCTAGTACTGATCAGTCCACCTCCCGTACATCTGGGAGGCTCAATACGGGAGAGGCGGTTGACGCCTACGGCCGAAATCTACGCTGATGGCCAAATGTCGGGGCCGTCGGCGTAGACTGGCAGACTCGTCAGCCCCGTAATGGGCCGTCGGCGTCCCAAAGCCGTCGGCTTAGGCCTATTTAGGCCGAGGGCCGCCGTCGGCGTATAAATGTCGTCGGCGTAGGCCCAATTTATGCCGAGGGCTGCCGTTGGAATATCCCAAGCCGTCGGCGTAACTTCTGCCAGGTGGGCCCCGTTGACGGCGGGCGGCAACCCCGTTAGCTAGTAGAGGCTACGCCGACGGCCCCGACATTTGGCCGTCGGCGTAGTACCTACTTTCATTTTTATTTTTTATTTTCTTTTTTTTGTTTAATAGTTTAATCTTATATTACTAATACATAAAATAATATTGGAAATGAGATTATAATATATATATCATCTCATATCAATCCTCGATATACGCCACTTTATTCTTTTTGTGTCTTCTAGTTAATACATAAGATAATATATTAATAAATTATAATACTAAATTAAAATATATTATGCTACTAGTACTATATTAATATGTGTATGCTCCACAGTTTTACCTCGTGAGGAGAAAGCTATAAGGGTAAACCGCCGCCCCCTCCCCGGCCTCGCCCCTCGCGCCCAGACTAGGCCGGGTTTCGGTGAAGAAAGATCGCCAGAGCGCCGTAGTACCGCATGAACTTGAATGTGATTGTAGGGTATGTGTCCAAGTGTGGTGTAAGATCCATGCATAAATGCAATGTATAGCTCCTTGGTCTGACCATCTCCACATTCATGCGATAACACTATATATGCAAAGTCATGGACATGCATGTAGGTGTGGAATACACCCGTTTGCGGGTATACCGGGGGCTACGATGTGTTACAAGGTCCTAACCTTGTTTTCCATGTAGTTATGTCCTAAAAAACCTAAACAAACAAAAAAAATACATTGTTGGAACATCGTGCGAAGAAGGTATAGGGGTAGACCTCCACACCCCCCTCTGGAACAGGATGTAGCACGTGAATTACCGCTGAAGAGTCGGAATCCTAGAAAAACTTGCATATGGACCTAGGGTATGTGTAAAAGTGTGGTGGAAGGCCCATAGTGTGATTTAATGTTTGTAGATGGCATATGTAGGTCATGTGTATGACGTTGTTCACGGACATGGGCTAACACTTAGTAAAATCGTCGATCCGTATGTGGAAACACCCGGTACGTGTCTACCGGTGTGAATAATGTGGTGAAATGTGTTCAACCTTGGTTTTCCATGTACATATGTGCTAAACAAACATAGATAGATAAAAAAGTCCATTGTTCCATCCTCGTACGGAGAAAGCTATAAGGGTAGATCTGCGGGCCCCCCCGATCAAGGGTTTCGGGGGTGAATGACCGTCGGAGGGCCGGAATCATTGGAAAACCTGCATGTTGAGCTAGGTTATGTTTATAAGTGTGATTTAATGTTTGTAGATGGCACATTTAGGTCATTTGTCTGACGTTGTTCACGGACATGGGCTAACACTTAGTAAAATCGTCGATCCGTATGTGGAAACTCCCGGTACGGGTCTACCGGTGTGAATAATGTGGTGAAATGTGTTCAACCTTGGTTTTCCATGTACATATGTGCTAAAAAAACATAGATAGATAAAAAAGTCCATTGGTCCATCCTCGTACGGAGAAAGCTATAAGGGTAGATCTGCGGGCCCCCGCGATCTAGGGTTTCGGAGGTGAATGACCATCGGCGGGCCGAAATAATTGGAAAACCTGCATGCGGAGCTAGGTTATGTTTATAAGTGTGATTTAATGTTTGTAGATGGCATATGTAGGTCATGTGTCTGACGTTGTTCACGGACATGGGCTAACAGTTAGTAAAATCGTCGACCCGTATGTGGAAACTCCCGGTACGGGTCTGCCGGTGTGAATAATGTGGTGAAATGTGTTCCACCTTGGTTTGCCATGTACATATGTGATAAACAAACATAGAAAGATAAAAAAGTCCATTGGTCCATCCTCGTACGGAGAAAGCTATAAGGGTAGATCTGCGGGGCCCTCCGATCTAGGGTTTCGGGGGTGAATGACCGTCGGAGCGCCGAAATCATTGGAAAACCTGCATGTGGAGCTAGGTTATGTTTATAAGTGTGATTTAATGTTTGTAGATGGCATATGTAGGTCATGTGTCTGACGTTGTTCACGGACATGGGCTAACAGTTAGTAAAATCGTCGACCCGTATGTGGAAACTCCCGGTACGGGTCTGCCGGTGTGAATAATGTGGTGAAATGTGTTCCACCTTGGTTTGCCATGTACATATGTGATAAACAAACATAGAAAGATAAAAAAGTCCATTGGTCCATCCTCGTACGGAGAAAGCTATAAGGGTAGATCTGCGGGGCCCTCCGATCTAGGGTTTCGGGGGTGAATGACCGTCGGAGCGCCGAAATCATTGGAAAACCTGCATGTGGAGCTAGGTTATGTTTATAAGTGTGATTTAATGTTTGTAGATGGCATATGTAGGTCATGTGTCTGACGTTGTTCACGGACATGGGCTAACACTTAGTAAAATCGTCGATCCGTATGTGGAAACTCCCGGTACGGGTCTATCGGTGTGAATAATGTTGTGAAATGTGTTCAACCTTGGTTTTCCATGTACATATGTGCTAAACAAACATAGATAGATAAAAAAATTCCATTGGTCCATCCTCGTACGGAGAAAGCTATAAGGGTAGATCTGCGGGCCCCCCCGATCTAGGGTTTCGGGGGTGAATGACCGTCGGAGGGCCGGAATCATTGGAAAACCTGCATGTGGAGCTAGGTTATGTTTATAAGTGTCATTTAATGTTTGTATATGGCATATGCAGGTCATGTGTCTGACGTTGTTCACGGACATGGGCTAACACTTAGTAAAATCGTCGATCCGTATGTGGAAACTCCCGGTACGGGTCTACCGGTGTGAATAATGTGGTGAAATGTGTTCAACCTTGGTTTTCCATGTACATATGTGCTAAACAAACATAGATAGATAAAAATTCCATTGGTCCATCCTCGTACGGAGAAAGCTATAAGGGTAGATCTGCGGGCCCCCCCGATCTAGAGTTTCGGGGGTGAATGACCGTCGGAGGGCCGGAATCATTGGAAAACCTGCATGTGGAGCTAGGTTATGTTTATAAGTGTGATTTAATGTTCGTAGATGGCATATGCAGGTCATGTGTCTGACGTTGTTCACGGACATGGGCTAAGACTTAGTAAAATCGTCGATCCGTATGTGGAAACTCCCGGTACGGGTCTACCGGTGTGAATAATGTGGTGAAATGTGTTCAACCTTGGTTTTCCATGTACATATGTGCTAAACAAACATAGATAGATAAAAAAGTCCATTGGTCCATCCTCGTACGGAGAAAGCTATAAGGGTAGATCTGCGGGGCCCCCTGATCTAGGGTTTCGGACGTGAATGACCGTCGGAGGGCCGGAATCATTGGAAAACCTGCATGTGGAGCTAGGTTATGTTTATAAGTGTGATTTAATGTTTTTAGATGGCATATGTAGGTCATGTGTCTGACGTTCTTCACGGACATGGGCTAACACTTAGTAAAATCGTCGACCTGTATGTGGAAACTCCCGGTACGGGTCTACCGGTGTGAATAATGTGGTGAAATTTGTTCAACCTTGGTTTTCCATGTACATATGTGCTAAAAAACATAGATAGATAAAAAATTCCATTGGTCCATCCTCGTACGTTGAAAGCTATAAGGGTAGATCTGCGGGCCCCCCCGATCTAGCGTTTCGGAGGTGAATGACCGTCGGAGGGCCGGAATCATTGGAAAACCTGCATGTGGAGCTACGTTATGTTTATAAGTGTGATTTAATGTTTGTAGATGGTATATGTAGGTCATGTGTCTGACGTTGTTCACGGACATGGGCTAACACTTAGTAAAATCGTCGATCCGTATGTGGAAACTCCCGGTACGGGTCTACCGGTGTGAATAATGTGATGAAATGTGTTCAACCTTGGTTTTCCATGTACATATGTGCTAAACAAACACAGATAGATAAAAAAAGTCCATTGTTCCACCCTCATACGGAGAAAGCTATAGGGGTAGATCTGCGCCCCCCCCCCCGATCTAGGGGTTCGGAGGTGAATGACCGCCGGAGCGTCGGAATCGCTGCAGGGGGTAGATCCATGTGTCCAACCTTGGTTCTCCATTTCCATATGTGCTAAAGAAACATAAATAGAGAAAAATGTCCATTGGTCATACCTCGTACGGAGAAATTTATAGGGGTAGATTTGCGGGTCCCTCCAATCTAGGGTTTCGGAGGCGAACGATGTAAAAAGAATTTACATGCTTGAGAAACTATTAAAATTGTGTACAAAAGTATAAAAGTAATAAATAATTTATATGTTTGAAAAAATAATAGAATACAGAAACAAAAAAAGAACAAAAAATGAAAATGGACCTAAGCCGACGGCCAGGCCGTCGGCGTATATATAGTAAAAAATAATAAAAAGACTTAAGCCGACGGCCTGGCCGTCGGCGTAGGTCCACGCCCCCATATTCCGACCGAGACCCCCCTGGGTCAACGGTTACCCAGTCGTCCCAATCCCTCCCCCCCCCCCCCCCCCGTGCCCAACCCCCTCCCCCGCCGCCGCAAGCCCCCGCTTCAGATCCCGCCGCCACCGGCCGGCCTCCCCTCCGACCACCGCTCCCGCCCGCGAGCCCCCTCGCGCCTCCCGTCCCGCCGTCAGTCGCGCTGCCCTCGCGCGCACCTCACGCGGCCGGACGCCTTCCGGTGAGCTCCCTCCCGCCGGCCGCCCTCCCACGAGCTTCCTCTCGCCGGCCCGCCCCTCCCGCAAGCTCCCTCCCGCCGGCCTGCCACTCCCGCGAGCTCCGGCCGCCCCTCCCGTGAGCTTTTTTTTGAAGATTTTTTTGCTATATGTTTCCAAATTTCTAGTTATCCTAATGTGTGTGCAAATTTTTAGTTAGCCTAATGTGTGTGCAAATTGCTAGTTAGCCTAATTTTTTTTATATGTGTGTGCAAATTGCTATTTAGGCAGATTTTTTTTGCTTTATGTCTGTGCAAATTGCTAGTTAGCCTAATTAATTTTGTTATATATATGTGCAAATTGCTATATGCAGTGGTGAAATTAGCATGCTAATAAAGGGTAGGCTCAAAACATCAAATTTTAAAGCCTAATTAACAAATGCATTGCCATTTTTGCATGCAATGCAAAATTCTATATGTCCTAATATATTGAGGACCAAATTGCAAATTGTTGAGAATCTGAGACTAAATTGTTGTTTATATGCTAATTACAGACTATCTCGGAGCCGTCGTCGTCTCGGAGCCCCCTCCGTCGCCTCGCACCCCACATCGTCGATCACGCTTCAAGGGTGAGAATTCGTTCACCCCTCTCGTGTACCTAGGTTTATTTTCGTGTCTAGATCACCAAGTAAAGTCGCGTCACCTAGGCGTCATCCCGACTGTAAGCGTCACTCGGATAAATATGCATTAGTGGTCTCGCATATTTTGAACCGTAACGCTTACGGCTTTTATCGGGCAGTCGGCGGATTCGTAGTTGGGTATGGTTCTCGCTGGCTCTTCCTCGATCCGAGACAGGATTTCGGCGGCGCCTCCTCGTTGTTCTCCCGATGCACATTCTCTCGGCTTTTAGTCGAGACGTGTATCGGGAGAGCAGCAGGGAGGTGCTGCCGAAATTCTGCTCGGATTGAGGTAGAGCCAGGGAGAACTTACCCAATCTAAGGATCCGGCGGCTGGTTAGGACCCACTTTCCTATTAGACATGTAGGTTGATGCATGCGTAAAAAATAAAGCATTTTAATCTCCCGTTTGATATTAAATTCTATGTTTGTCGTTTGGCTCTCAATAAAGCAGAAGAGGATGGCTGATAATGGGTGGATGTATAGTGGACGTACTAGCGTTGTTGACAGAACAGATGAGTGGGCATGGAAGACCGCTATGGTAGTGCAGGATATATCCCGTGGTCCAAAGACACTTGATCCCCGTTGCCCTTGCGTCCGTTGCAGAAATCGTCATCGCGCTAGAAAGGAGGTTATGAAACAACACCTTTGGGCTTATGGGTATATGCCGGGCTTCGTCATGACGGTCGACTTTACTCAGAACGAACGTGATAGAGGTGACGTGATGCGGCAACAGATCGATGGCATAGAGTACGATGGCATGCGAAACTTGCTGGAGGATTTCCGTGATGCCATGTCGGAGTCTCCACCTTCGGCTGAACCAAAGGGACCGCCGGAACCGGAGCAACCTCCTGAACCACAGGATCCCGAGCCATCCGCTAAGGCGTTCTATGATATGATGGAATCGGCTAAGAGGCCTCTGTACCCGGGTGCAAATGTTTCTCAGCTCGATACCATCTCGCAAGCACTAGCCTCAAAGCTCCAGTTCAACATGACCCGTTCATACTTTGAAGCCACTCTAGTAAGACATGCTAACACGTTGCCCGATGGTCACTGTCTGCCTAAAACCTTGTACGAATGCAAGAAACTCACGCGAGCGCTCAGCATGGACTACATAAAGATAGATTGTTGTCCAAAAGGTTGCCTTCTGTTTTGGAAACAGTTTGCGGATGACAAGTACTGTAGCTTGTGTGGGGCCTCTAGGTATCTTGAGTCCAAGGGAGCCGATGGTGAGCCCAAGGTGCAGACGAAGGTCCCCGCTTCGATTCTTCGTTATCTCCCATTCATAAAAAGAATCCAGCGGCTTTACATGACCTTGGAGTCTGCCAAACAGATGACGTGGCACAAGGACGGGAAGAGATACCCTGACGAGCACGGACGGGAAACAATGGGACATCCATATTATGGAAGGGCATGGAAGAAGTTCGATGAAGACCACCCCGATCTGGCGGCAGAGGCCCGGCACTGCAGAATTGCCATATCTATGGATGGATTCAATCCATATGGCATGTCGAGTTCCTCGTAGAGCTGTTGGCCGGTGTTTGTTATTCCGCTCAATCTCCCTCCCGCAGCCTTAATGCAAAGGAATAACATATTCTTGATGCTGATCATTCCAGGGCCTGACTACCCGGGGAAGAATTTGAGTGTGTACATGCAGCCGCTTGTGGATGATCTGAACCACTCTTGGCACCACCCAACGTTGACATACGACCGTGCATCGAAGACAAACTTCTTCATGAAAGTTTGGTACCAATATTCCATGCACGACATGCCTGTGTATGCCTTATTCTGCGGCCACTGTACAGCTGGTAAGTGGCCATGCCTAGTGTGCAGGCAACTACTTGAGTTCCTTTGGCTAAAAGCAGGTAAAAAATATTCCGCCTTTCACACGCATCGGTCGTTTCTCAAAAGAGATCATCCGTTCAGACAGGACAGAAGGAACTTCAAGAAGGGCAAAGTTTTGCTTGAAGAAAGACAGATACCAACGTTCAATGGTGCAGCTGTTAAGGCCGAGCTAGCCGCTCTTGTGCGTACTGAATTCGGTGTCCCAGTATTTTACGGATATGGTAAGGTGCACAACTGGACTCACGAGGCAGGCATAACGAAGCTCGACTATTATCACCAATTAGCACTTCCCCATAACATCGATGTGATGCACACCGAAAAGAATGTCGCAGAGTCCCTCTTTAACACAATCCTGAACATTTGTGAGAAGACAAAGGATAATGTCAAGGCTAGAGTCGATGTTAAGGAGCTGTGTGATAGGCTGAGACAATACATGCAGCCTCCTGAAGGCAAACGAAAAGGGTGGTTGAAGCCGCATTCGCAGTTTGTGCTTGATAAGGACCAAAAGAAGGAGTCATTCACGTGGCTGAAATACGTCGTGATGTTTCCTGATGGTTATTGTTCGAATATAAGCAAGGGAGTCAATATTGAGAAGGGAAAAGTCACTGGGATGAAAAGTCACGACTATCATATATGGATTGAGCGATTGATGCCGGTGATGCTTCGAGGTTATCTCCCTGAGCGTATCTGGCGAGTGCTAGCGGAGTTGAGACATTTCTTCCGCACGGTCTGTGCTAAGCAGATATGTCCCGTGATGATTGAGAAGCTGCATGATCTAGTGCCGGAGTTGCTATGCAAGTTAGAGAAGATATTTCCGCCAGGCTTCTTTACTCCAATGCTACATCTCATTGTGCATATCGCAAACGAGGCACTCTTGGGTGGACCGGTGCGGTTTCGTTGGCAGTTTTGTATTGAGAGAGAGTTCAAGTATATTCGGCTCAAATGTGGAAACAAAAATAAGATTGAAGCATGCATAGCTGAGGAAACTATCCTCCAGGAGATAGCAAACACCACGACAACATACTATGCGGATGAAGTTCCCACTATGCATAACCAGGTACCTCGGTACAATGTCGACGAGCCCAAGCGTGACCCCAAGCTCCTCCTCTTCAAGTTTCCCGGTGGCAAGGCCGATGGCGCAAAACCTCATACCTTGTCCAACCAAGATAAGGAGTGCATAATGCTTTATGTGCGTATGAACATGGGGGAAGTGGTGGAGGACCAGAAGAAAGAGAGCGGGGAGGAGGAGGAGGAGGTGGTGCCCAGTTTCCTTAGGTAAAATGGCGACTTAATTACTTTGCAACTAGTAACTCGGTTTTGTTCTAATATGTATTTTCTCCTTCTAGGCAATTCGTTGATGAGGTGTGGCCGGGACCAACAGATCCCGATGCTGCGCAGTTGGATGCTCTTATGAAAGGGGGTGCCCCGGGAAGAAGTTTCACGTCATGGTTCAGGGAAAAGGTAATCCGTAACCTACCCCTCTTAATTACCTGGAAACTTGGCCCTCTTATTACACGTAACTAATGCACGATTCGTACTAAACTTGTAGGGAGCTGATCCCATAGTGATGATGTCGGATGAGTTGAGATGTGTCTCTCAGGGTTTTAACAGTAAAGTCAACATGTATGAGAAGTATGATGTGAATGGGTATCGCTTTCATACAGAGGGCCACCAAAATAGTCGCCCGGGTGCAAAAACTATAAATACCGGGGTCTTCACCAAGGGACAAGATGACTTTGATTACTACGGAAGGTTGTAGAACGTATACGAGCTAACGTTCAACAATGGGCCCGTAGAACTCAAGCTCGTTGTGTTCAGATGCCACTGGTTCGATCCACACCATGGACACAAAAATACCCCTTCCATTGGGTTAGTTGAAGTTAGGCCTTCAACCACCTATAGCGGATCCGATGTCTTTGTTGTGGCTCACCAAACGAAGGAAGTTTATTACTTGCCCTACCCATGCCAGAAAGAATACCTCCAGGGCTGGGAAGTCGTGTACCAGGTATCACCACATAGTAAACTACCCATGCCCTCCGAGGACGATTACAACAACATTAACCCTCAAACATACGAGGGAATTTTCTATCAAGAGCAAGAGAACTTTGGGGACTTTGGCTTAGAAGGTCTTGAGGACCTCGAGAACGATGCACACACCCGTGGTGAGATAGTCACGGATATAAGTGACATAGAGATGCTCAACAAGGCACATGCCAATGATGAGCCTCAGAGTGATGATGATGATGAGCCTCCACCGTCCGAGGATCCCGACGCTTTATACGCACGTGATAGTGATAGTGATGATGGAGATGAGAATGAGCCTCAGAGTGATGATGATGATTATTAGTATTTATGTATCTCGATACTATATGTATGTTATTTTGGATGATGATGATGATTGTGTGCGGATGTGCTACGATGAATTGCTGATGATGTTATTTTGTATCTTGTCGATGTGCACGTGCTATTTAAAATGCTCTATGTTCCATGACAATGATGAGTCTCCACCGTGCGAGGATCCCGAGGCTGAGAGTGATGACGAGTATTAGTATTTATTTTCATCTTAATTGCATTGCGTCTTTATGCTTAATTGTTTTATTTTTCTCAATGCAGGTGATTGGCCAATATGAGCAGTGGCAAGGAATCACCGCAGTCCTTGCTTCAGGGGATAAAGAAGACGAAGAGTGGAAGAGCAACCACCTCAAGGTACGGCGCCGAGGAGGTAGGAGGAGGAGGAGGAGGAGGGGATGCAGGACAAGGAGGAGGAAGAGGGGGACGTCGCCCGAGGTCAGACCGAGGAGGTACATTGCATCTTCATTATGCTTGGTATTTATTTTTCAACATGCTTCTTAATTGTTTACCTTTTCCGATTGCAGGAGGCCGAGGACAAGGGCGAGGTACCGTCCTTCTAAGTGACATACCCTCCGCTTCCGTCGACGTGGCTTCACAGACCGTGTTCTCGGAGTCTCCAGACGAGGAGATTGACTCTCGAGACTTGGAAGCGGAGTCTCGAGACGAGGAGATGGTGACTGCGTCGGGGCCATCGAGTGCGTCGACGAAGAAGGCAAAGGTTCGTGGGGAAACAGAAGTCCCTAAGGAGGAGCCTGCCCCGGAGGCTCGGACCCTCATTGAACCTACTAGAACTGAGTAAGTGGCTATAGTTTCATTTCGTTGATACCAACTTGGCATGTACTAATGTTTGATTCTTGTGCAGCAATTGGCTTCATCCTGCGGGGACCCGAGTCCCTGGCTGCATGCTTGGAGCTATCATTAGGAAGTTTTGGCCGGGCTTCTACACCACAGACAAAGGCGAGAGGAAGCTAGCCACGACTTGGAGACACTACGAGCTCGCAGATTGTCCCCCCTACGGGAAAGCTTCTGACGCCGTGATCAATAAGTTTTGGGTAAGGCAAAATCATGACTCTTCACACTTTTTTGTTCATAGTTGATGACCCCGCCATGCTAACTCATGAATCCCACACTTTTTTTATGCATGATTTCAGAGATTCTATAGGGTGGCTCCGGAGCACCAGGAGACGACGAACAAGACACTGCAGGCTCATTGTAAGAGGTTGACTAATCAGCAGTTCTATAACCAGGGTCATACCGCCAGGAGTCAATACAACATGGCGAAATCGGGCAAGCCGTTGCCGAAGCACGAGAATGTCAAGTCACGCTCAACGATGAGCGCGGAACAGTACGACGAGGTAAGTAAATTGTCGATGAGATTCTATGTTAATGCTAAGTTGCAATTGCATCATCTGTTCTTCACATGCGTATTGATTTTTCAGGTTAGGCCCGATTGGGCCTATGGAAATGAGGAGGCATGGAGGGCGTTGACTGCGAGGTGGCGCGGGGAAGACGAGGAGTGGAACGCCTTGAGCGAGTGTAACAAGGCGAACCGCGGCAGCGGGGGGACACATCGGGCTGGAAACCTAGGCAGTGAGCGCTACAAGGCCAAGCTGGTATACACATACATGGAACAACCTGCATTTATTTCCTCTCATGCATGTTCCTACTTGGTACTCATAAAATCTCTTCGGCGATGCAGGAGGATAAACAAGGGAGGCCTGTCAACTCATGAGTCATGGGACTCGATGAGGATGATGGCGCCCGATCTCTCCCAGCCTCAGCCTCAGCTTGCCGAGTACTTCGGCACTGCCCAGGAGGACGGTGCTAAGTACCTCGAGGCGATGATCGCTTTTAATCCAGAGTTGGACGACCCTAGAAGTGCGGAACCAGACCCCCGAGCGTTGGTCGTGTCTGGGGGAGGCCTTCAGCGCGGCCGTCTAAAGGTCATGGATAAGATGACCCCGCGCAGTCCCAATTTGAGCCTCACGCGGATCAAGGCTACCCTCGGTCCCGACGACCCCGCACCGCCTCCTCGACGACGGCCTTCCCAGACTGGCTACGATGTAAGTTTCTCTCATTTCCATCCTTTCTGTGACAATACTACTTCCTCAGTGGTTTAGTTGATGAGATGGTTCAATTTTTGTAATTGTAGGCTGCTTTCGAGGTGGCCTACAAGGCCCACAACGACGCCTATTTGGTGGACCTTGCGCAGTGCAGACAGAGAGCACAAATACACGAGGAGTGGAAAGAGGCAAAAGAAAATGTAAGTTCCAACCTTTCTTTTTTTCAAAAGATGACAAGTCTCAATTTTCATACTTTTGTGCAATGCCTGACATGTTAACTATCTTGCAGGCTCTAGAGAGTGCTCGGCTTACGGGAGTGCTCGTCGATGTACCGCCACGACCTCCTCGAGTCGGGCTTAAGCCGGAGTTTGTATCGAAGGAAGAGTTCGCCCAGAACTACTACTACACCGGCTTAACCCCGGTAATTTACTTGCCCAATCAGTTGCTACCACTTTCACGTGCCTTGGCGGTTGCTAACTATTGCTCAAACGTGTAGGGAACGGGAGCCTCCGGGACTGGACCCTTTGGTCGTGTTGTTGCCTCGCCGTCGGCGTCCCGCGCGGTCACACCGGTGCACCCTGGCCCCGGTGGTAGTAGTGTCTCGTGCGAGAGCACACCGGTTCATGGTGGCGCGGGATCACGTACTTCCGATGCTGGTTCGACGGCGCCTCCGCACCGTCAGTCGCCTATCTTCACGCGCGAAGACCTCGGCTTCTCCGGCTCGACTCCCCTCTCCGGACGCGATGGGTTGATGATGATGCTACCTCGGGCGGGTTATGTACCGATACGATGTTTCTTCTCTTTGCATGTTATGTATGGATACGTATGCTATGTATGGATACAATGTTTCTTCTTCTTATGCTATGTATGGATACGATGTATAAATGCTTGTGTCGATGGGCATGTGCTTATATCAGTGCTTGTCTTGTGTTGATGTGCTTATATCAATTGTTGTGTCGATATGCATGTGCTTATATGCACATGATATAATATATAATGCAATATATATCTATTATTGAATTTGATATATGCAGGGAAACAGGGAAAACAAACAAAAAAGGGGCCCTGCCACTACCTACGCCGACGGCCAGGCCGTCGGCGTAGGCCATATCCTGTGCCATTTGGCACAGCCTACGCCGACGGCCAGGTCGTCGGCGTAGGTAGTGGCAGGGTCCAGACGAGACCAGCGTGCGACGCGTGGCCTGACTGGAAGGGGACCTACCCCGACGGCCAGGCCGTCGGCGTAGGCCCAAAGCCCCGCCGCCCCATAGCCTGTCGCGTGGCACCCTAGGCCGACGGCCCGGCCGTCGGCGTAGAGGGCAACCAACCCTAACGGCCGTTATGCCCAGGGTGGGGCCCACTGGCGCTACGACGACGGCCGCGTAAACGCCGTCGGGCAGCCTATACGCCGACGGCCGCCCCTACGCCGACGGCTTTTAGGGCAAGCCCGAAAAAACCCAAGCCCGACGGCTCTACGCCGACGGCGGCCGTCGGCGTAGGCCTAAGTCGACGGCTTGCTGGCCTACGCCGACGGTGGCCGTCCTATGGCGTTTGGGTGATGTCCCGTAGTGGCTGACTCCATCAATTAGTATCGATACACTGGTGGGGCCTTCCCCTTCTAGGAATCTAGACTACCGTATGTCTATTTTTCCTTTTCGGTCTAGCTACTCCGTCGACGAGCATCATGGCGTCTCTAAGATAATTTCGAGGGGGGTTTTGATATGCAATATAGAGACATTATCATTTTTATCCTTTTGAGATCCGGAAGGCTAGCTGGTGTGCGACCGCTGTCTTCTGTGGTTGTCGAGAATGGAACTAGAGTGATTTTGCAGGATTTATTTTATCTTGGTTTTCGAATCCGCATATAGCTACGCAAATCCTGGAAACGGACTAAGATTTTGGATATGGGTACATGTAAATATATTAATGGAATTTCTACTTTTCATTTTGATGAGAATTAATAAAGTATTTGATTTTACGCCATGACTGTGCATATTTTTTTCTTTCCTAAATAAAGAGATATGTGTATATTACCCATCTTGACTTGGCGCTATTTTTTGTATACATGGATATATGCATGCAACCTGCATTTGTGGAACCATCGTGCAGTGGAGGCAGCCATACGTGGCATCCATTGCAAGTTGTCTTCCTATATAACTTCTTGCATTGAGAGGGCACGATTCCTCCGACACATTCATTGACTTTCAATTTCAAGAAGATCTCACATGATGAGAAAACTTTATTTCTTGAATTGATGTTTGTATCATAAGGTCTTGGCAACCTTGTTTAGTTTGCGGTGAATCTATATAAATTGCACCATATCACATGTCGACACATGTGCCATGCATTTGGCAAGATGAGTACAAGAGGCGTATCTATATCAAACACATATTAATATCTTAATATTTTTCTTGTTTCTAATTGACTTTGTATAAATTATCCAAAAATTGTAAAAAGTACATAGTGAGAAGAAATTCCAATAGGTTTGCCCCGGAAAAAAAATCACCTTTTATTGGGCTTTACTTTTCAAAACAGGTCATGAAACGTTGATGAGAAACCTCATGTGTTTTTTTTTGAGCGGAGAAAACCTCATGTGTTGGATGGTTTTAAAACCTTAAGCCAAGTAAAAAGCCCATGATACATGCAAGGAATGCACAAACAAAAGTGAAACTTATTGTAGATTGAACTACATGGAAGGTGCGTCGTAGAGAAGTCTTTTGTGATAGAGAGATGCTATGCGAACAACGTATTATGTCCAATTTGGGTATAGATAAACGTTTCACAATAACCATCAATTGTTTCCCAGTTTGGGATCAAATGCAAATAAGATTCTAGCATCAAATCATCGTACCATGATCGAACCCAGCGTACCTAAATGATTTCCAATTATTCACTTTATTATAGGTTCACAACTTCTCATACACATGAGTACATGACATTCATAGATACATCCAATCAACGTTGAAGAATCATTTCAGCTTGGCACCAACATCCATCACCTATCTTAGGCATCACCACAGTACCACCAAAGAAACAAATAACGGATCATCTCCTCACCCGAGATCGATGCAGCTCCATCGCTGATATACAACTCTGCAAACCTTCAAGGTGGCTCACCAAAGGCAAAGCCATTATCGTTGAACAAATCATACCGGGGCAGCACCCTAGACATGTCATCGAACTCTAGATCTGGCATCTCCGTATAACAAGGACGTCGGAGGAGTAACCCTTACCTACCAACAACAAAATGTGATCCCAACACAAGACCTACCACTTTCAGATGCCGTCAACGTAGACCAAAATCTGCATCGGCTCCCTGAATACCTCCCATATTCCCCTCTGGCGCTGGAGCAAATGTCGCCGCAACGGCGGAGCTCAAGGACACATGTCCACCATAGAGATTTTGTAGCCACCATACCAACGCTGCTTGAACAGATAGCCACCAAGACCCCTCATCAATCATGGAGCAGAATCTCGCGTCGTCAGATGATCTGAAATACTTTCCGTTACTATCACTAAAGCCAAGACGTTAAACAATATAAACCCTAGCTAAAACTAATGAAGCCCTAACCCTCAAGCTAAACAAAACCGCACGTGTGGGATCCAACGACTCTCCTCAGCATGCTTGGCCTCACAACCATCTATGGAGGAGAGTCGCCGAAAAACGTTGCCGGTAGATTGAACTCTGGCAGCGGCAGCGGCGACTGTTAGGATTGAGGGCCGCTCATGAGAGAAAAGATGAACGCAACCATCGTCTTTTGAGGCTTGGATAATCTAGTGGAGGAGAGATAAACATTACTAGCATGTATTAGTAAACGTTATACTGAACTACATACATCACACAAGATTTCAAGTTTAGATCTGCACCAACTTCAAGTGAGCGGATTGAAGAAACCATAGACTTGAATGCTAGGTTTGCAGAAAACACATTTCTATAGGTTTGTGCCCAAAACCTCAAATTTTAATCTTCTTGCAGAAACCACTAGTCGCTCGATTCGCTCATAATAAACACAATTATTAGATGTGTGCCCCATCAAAAAAGATGATGTCGGGCCACTCTCTCGCGTCCCGGGGTGGAGATCAATGGGCGCGACCCTGCGAAGGTGCAACCCTGCGGCGAGTTCGAATCCCGGGGGTGGGGTTTTGGGGAGCCTTCCCCGTCGCACTAGTGGACAGACCCCCATATTGTCCCGGTTCATAAGGGCCTTTGGTCCCGGTTTCACATCCGGGACCAATAACTCGGGACTAATGATGGTCCCGGTTGGCCCACGAACCGGGACCGAAGAGGCTCCACGTGGCCAGGCGCGCAGCGAGAGGGGAGGGGTCATTGGTCCCGGTTGATAGGAAGAACCGGGACCGAAGAGGCTCCATTTTCTGATTTTTTCCATTTATTTATTTTGTTTTCCATTTTATTACTTATTATTTATTATTTATTATTCTTAATCTAAGATCATTATGGTTAATCTCAAATCAAATTGACCTTCATGGTCAAACTTCCCCAAGGGTCACCCATCCTCACACTACTCTAGTCCCAGCACGCTTAACTTCTCAGTTCCATTCAACACCTACCCCAACTCGCTTAACAGACACTTGTTGATATATATATCATATCAATCCTATTAAACCTTGTTGATGTCTAGAACCTTGTTGATGTCTATGTTGTGATGAAATTTTTAAAAAAAATTGAAACTTCCCGATCGGTTACCTATTATATTTTAAATGTTTTTAAATTATTATTTTGAAAAAATATATTTCTTTTATAATTTTGAACACACATTTTTCATTTTCGGAGTGACAAAAATGTGGTTTTTTGTGAAGATTCTACCAAAAATTTGATGTAAACTTGAACCACTTTATTTTTGTAAAATACTGGACCATATTTTATTTACAATTGACAAAAGTTTTCATGTAATATGGTTTTTATATACCTCTTCTGAAAAAGACAAATTTCCGCAGATTCAGCTGGAACGGGGTCAAATTTGAACTACATGTGCTTGATAGTTTGCTCTTTATTTTTTGAAAAAATCATTTCTAGATACACAAGTAGTCATTTCATCAGGGATCCACCAAGACTTTTGTAAGATTCCACCCCTATCTATTATCGGTCATGCCCTCCGTTTTGACCACTTTTTGAAATCGACAAAAATAATAAAAAATAATAAAAAAAATGTAAAACCTTCGCGTTCCATCATAATTTATGTCTTAGTAACCATACAAAACAACAAACTTGGAATAAGGCAAATATCTTATAAAAGTCTTTTTAAAATGAGCTATCGAGTATGAAGATTCACGACTTTCAAGCCAAATGACCGATGTTACAGCTAGTTTGAAAGGATAGTTTTCCCAAATGATCTCAAATTTTGCACATGTGTGTATATTATACTAGCCAACAAGTTTGCCAAAGGAAGTTTTTAGTTTCTTTGCACGAAAAATCCATTTTCCATTTTCCGAGTGACAAAAATGGGGTTTTTTGTGAAGGATCTACCAAATATTTGATGTCAACTTGAACCACTTTATTTTTGTAAAATATTAGACCATGTGTTATTTAAATGGAGTATATTGCAAATGAATTGCAAATTCAAACTCCTATTTGAATTCAAGTTAGCCAAGTTGTAAATGCTATTGTGTGATCAAAGTAATTCATATTGAAATGTGTATGATATGCCTCTGATGTGCAATTGAAATGTGTATGATATGCCTCTGATGTGCAATTGAAATGTGGTATGTTGCTATGGTTCAAGTTGCACAAGCATTTGAAATGAATTTGATTTAATTCCAATTAATCCAAATAGCAAATGCTACTGGTCCCATTTTAAATTCAACTCAAACATAGTTCAAAGTTGGATATTTGGATAGATTACTTTCTCCTGATCATTTTTCATATATTATATGTTAAATTTGGAGTTAATATGAATTTTCTATAAATTTTCAAAGTTTCACTTAATTTCTGCCATTTTCCGATTTATTCTTTAATCAGAAAAAATAAAAAAATTGTAAAACCAACGGTCCCGGTTTTTGCGACAAACCGGGACCAATGCCTCGCCAGAGCATTGGTCCCGGTTGTTGACAAAAACCGGGACCATTGTAAAACCAACGGTCGCGGTTTTTGCCACAAACCAGGACCAATGCTAGGCATTGGTCTCGGTTGGTGGCAAAAACCGGGACCGTTGCCCCAGTTGAACCGGGACCAATGCCATATCCAGACGAACCGGGACCGTTGCCCGGCTTCGGTCCCGGTTTTGTAATGAACCGGGAGCGATGCCTTTTTTGGGCTGGACGAAAGGGGGGTCTGTCTACTAGTGTCGGCTCCATCTATTGTGCCCGCCGAACCCGCCCGGGTCAGTGCCTCCGAGGGGGTGCCCCATTGAAGTTGGCGGGACGGGGCCGCCGTCGTGTGGCTGCTCGCCGCACCGCTGTGATAACCGAGTGCGTCGGTCACTGGAGCATCGAGATAGGGGTCGTTCCCAATCTCCTCGGTGTTCCCCCGTGCGCTCTCCAACGTGCTCGCTGACTCGCTCCCCACGATGATCCCCCATACTGTAGCTTCCTCCACCGCTGGTGGTTCAACATGGTCATCTTGCTCCTAAATCCTACAAAAAAAACAACAAGAAGAATAAGGGTCTACCACGGCAGGGAGGTGCCCCGCAGCCCGAGGCCACCATTTCGGCTTCCTGTCCTCCAGCACTGAGCCTTGCAAACACCGCACCGCAGTCCAGCCGGCGGTGTGTTGCCTCAGTTGTGCCGAGGAGGGCCATTTCCATGTGGCGTGCACTTCCGAAAAATCCTGTTCATCATGACCGAAGCAAACACATAGACGTGAAGTTTCACTTCATCCGGGGATGCATGGAAGAAGAGCAGCTAGAGGTTGATCATGTCGGCACAAATGATCAGCTGGCGGATATCTTGACGAAAGCCCTCGGACGAGTGCGGTTCGTCGAGATGCGACAGAGATTTGGAGTCAAGGAAATAGCCATAGGACGCCGAGCTTAAGGGGGAGAATTGTTAGCCTGTTTAAGCTCACGTCATATAAGTTAGTTTTGACTTGCAGCACATGCAATATTAGGCTAGGTTTAGTATTTTGAGTCTGTACGGGATAGCTATAGTCTATAGGAGAGTCCTAAACCAGATTGAGTTGTAATCTGGGTCACGTCGTGTTGGGCAAGTTAGAGGCCGTGTTGGACGTGGAGTCAGCTCTTTGAGCTATCTATATAAAGCAGAGAAAATGCTGCAGGCAAGTCACGGCAGCACCAAAACTATCTCTTTCTCGTGCGTTTTTGTCTAGCTCTAGATCGCATCTTTTCTTGCAGCTACTCCGGCAACAACAATTGGTATCAGTGCGTTGCTGTTCGATCCTCCCTCGGTGGCCGGCGGTGTTTGATCCGCGTTGTAGAGCAGGTGGTGCGCGAGACGGAGACTTCTGTGCCGTCCATGATGCTGACGCGCACAAACTACATGGAGTGGTCGCTGTTCATGCAGGTCAAGCTACAGGCGTCCGGACTCTGGGGCGCCGTCAACGACAGCACCGGCGACGAGCGCGAGGATAGGCGCGCCCTCTCCATCATACTCACCGGCGTGCCGCCGGAGATGATGCGAGTACTAGCGGCCAAGGACACCGCCAAGGTAGCCTGGGAGACCATCAAAACTCTCCGTATAGGGAGCGAGCGCGTGCGCGAGGCAAAGGCGCAGGTGCGTCGTCGGGAATTCGAGAATCTCCGTTTCAAGGACGGCGAGTCCGTCGAAGATTTCGCGTTGCGGCTCACCGGGGTCATTGCCGACCTGGAGTTATACGACGACCCGGTGACGGAGCACAAGGCGGTCCAGAAGTTTCTTCGTGTTGTGCCACGCAAGTACAGGCAGATGGCCATGGCCATCGAATCTCTTATCGATCTGAAGACGATGACGATTGAGGAGCTCACCGGACGACTCTCGGCGTGTGAGGATCACTACGACCTCGACGACGCCACTCAACACACCGGCCGCCTTCTCCTCACTGAAGAGGAGTGGGCCGCGCGGAAGCAGAAGCGCACGTTCGGAGGCAGCGGCAAGAGAAAGTCACCGAGCAAACCCAAGACACTAGGCGTAGGAAGACCTGCGGCCAACAACGGAGGCGCAGGTGGTTCCGGCGGGTCCGGCAGCAAGAAGAAGGGGACTTGTCACCACTGCGGCAAGAAAGGGCACTGGAAGAAGGATATTCGGACATGGCTGCGCGAGCAGGAGCAACATGGGCGGCAAGAGCAAGCCAATCTTGTGCGTGAGGGTGATGAGTATGATCAAGGGCTCCTCATGGCCGTGGTAGACAACATCTCAGTCTCTCAGATTGTTGCACCGCAGGCAGTGTTCCTCAACGAGGAGAAAGTGATCCCCGTACCCTCGCCAGACGGTGTGTGGGTCTTCGACACTGGCGCGAGCATTCACATGACTGGGGAGAAGCATGTGTTCGCATCAGTAGATGAAACTGTACACGGTACAGTCAAATTCGGTGACGGCTCGGTTGCAGCAATCCGAGGGCGCGGCACCATTGTCTTTCGCAGCCAGAGCGGACATCAGCACGCACTCACCATCGTCTTCTTCATTCCCAGCCTACGGAGCAACATCATATCCGTGGGGCAGCTCGATGAGGGTGGCTGCAAGATCGGCATCGAGAACGGGCTCATGACGATACGAGACCCGGCGCGGCGCATGCTAGCTCGCGTCAAGCGGACGGTGAGCCGATTGTACACCGGCGTGCTCAGCATCGACTCGCCGGCGTGTCTATTGGCACAGGGAGATGACATGGCATGGCGGTGGCATGCTCGCATGGGACACCTTCACTTTCGAGCACTTCGAGCCATGTCGACCAAGCAGTTGGTGCGCGGGATGCCTGTTGTCAATCGCATTGAGGAGTACTGCGACGGATGTGCACTGGGGAAACAACACCGGGCTCCCTTCCCTCAGGTTGCAGCCTACCGTGCAGAACATGGACTGGAGCTAGTCCACACGGACCTTTGTGGTCCAATTACACCAACAACTCCTGGAGGAAACAAATGTTTTTTGTTGGTAGTTGATGATTATAGCCGCTACATGTGGTTAGAGCTTCTCAGCTCAAAGGATGAAGCACATCAGCGTTTCAAGAAGGTTCAGGCCATGGCTGAAGCTGAAGGCAAGTGCAAGCTGCGTGCGTTTAGGTCGGACCGCCGAGGTGAGTTTAACTCCGTGGAGTTCAAGGAGTACTGTGAAGGTCTCGGTGTCAAGAACTACACTACCGTGCCATATTCGCCTCAACAAAACGGAGTTGTCGAAAGGAGGAACCAAACTGTGGTGGAGATGGCAAGGTGCATGATCAAAAGCATGGGCGTGCCGGCTTATTTCTGGGCGGAGGCGGTGAAAACCGCTGTCTACATCCTGAACCGAGAACCTACGAGGAGCCTGAAGGGTGTCACCCCGTATGAGGCTTGGCACGGCCGTAAACCCAGTGTGCAGCACCTGTGCACTTTTGGGTGCACAGTTCATGTGAAGAAGGTCGGCCCCGGCATCACCAAGCTGAGCGATCGGTCGACGCCGATGGTGTTCGTGGGGTATGAGGAGGGATCCAAGGCGTACCGCGTATATGATCCGACGACGAAAAAGGTTCAGGTAACGCGTGATGTTGTTTTTGAAGAAAATAGGCCATGGACGTGGTGCACTCCAGGTGCGACCACAGAGCCCTCTGCCCCTGCGACGTTCACGGTGATCTACACAGTGGACCATGGTGTCCACGAAATCGACAGCGGTGCGGGCATGTCTCCTGCATCACTAATCAGCATGGTGACACCCTCGACATCAACACTAGGGGTGTCGTCTCCCGTCGCGACCACGCCGGTGGCGAGTGCGCTCGAGACATCTCAGTCCGAGCCGCAAATGTCGGGTGCTGAGCGGAAGATACGCTGGGCCACACCACATACACATGATGACAACCTCGACTCCGAAACTGGACCAGTTCGCTACCGCCGCCTCTCGTGCATACTCGAGGAGACTGAGGGGAAGGCTATGTACGAGGCGCTTGAGAGCTGCCTTCTCAGCGCCGAGGAGCCAGCTACAGTTAGCGACGCACTTGGCGACGCCGCCTGGAAGGGAGCCATGGACGCGGACACTACAGGAAAAAGGAGTTTTGCCATCAGCTTTGTGCTTTGCCGTCAGCTTTCTGTCGGGGCTGACGGCAACGCAAACTATGTCGTCAGCCAGACGGTAAGCTGACGGCAAAGACCTGGCTGTGGGCAAAACGGAGCTATGCCGTCAGCCAGTTCAACGCCGTAAGCTGGCTGAGGGCAGATGCCATTCAAGCTGACGGCAACAGGCTAGCTGACGGCGAACAACCAACCTAGCCCCACCAGGAGGAGCTGGCTTAACTGCCCGCTGCTTGGCCGTCAGCCAGCAGACGGCCAAGCCTCTGCCGTCAGCCAGCTGACGGCAAAGCAGCTAGCGCCGTTAACCCACGTCGGGCTAGCCCTAACCCCCACAACCCCCCACATCTCGCCGCCGCGTCTCCCTTGCTGCGCCCCGCCGCCACCTCCCCACGCCGATGACCCGCCACCTCCCCACGCCGGCGCCCCGCCGCCACCTCCCCGCCGCCACCTCCCCACCGCCGCCGGGCCGCCGTCACCTCCCCTGGTCGCCGCCACCGTCACCTCCCCTGCTCGCCCTCCCCCTCTAGGTCTCGGCGGCGCCGTCGGTCTCCTCTCCCCCAGCCGTCGACCCCCCTGCAGGTGAGCACCGGCCCTCCCATTTTTTGCATTTTTTCTATTTTGTATTCATTTTTGTTTGTATTTAATGTAAGTAGATATTTATGTTAAATTTTAGTTAGCTTATCATTAGTTAGGTAAAAATTTAGCTAGGTAGATCAGTTAGGAGATTAGGGCTAGGGTTTGTTAGGTTTAGAAATTAGTTAGTATACTAATTAGGATTCAATTTTGTTTCTATTTATGATAAATTTTAGTTAGCTTATAAGTATTTAGTTCAAGAAATTAGCTAGCTAGATTTGTTAGTAGATTAGGGCTAGGGCTTGTTAGATTTAGGAATTAGTTACTACTAATTAGGATATATAGTTAGTACTATTTGATTTCGGTGATATGAAACCGGGGGCAAGAGCTCTTATTTATCTAAAAAAACAAAGGTGCTAAGTGAGGTGCTAAGAGTATTAAATGTGTTAAGTAACTATAGTCTCCAATGTATTGGTGCTTAGCTTGTTGTTGCTAAGGTTGCCTTATTTAATTGCATAGGTTTCCGTGACTAGCAGTTTTTCCTACTGGGACACCAAACGTCTCTCTCCTCTTAGTTTCACCCTACCCTAGTTTCACCCTACCTAGAAGATAGGCGTAGCTAGTTCTTTCCTTCTCAACTCATGCAAGTCACGTAACCCATATGCGTCTCCCGTTCGAAAGATTCCATTTATAAATATGCATTCATTTGCATATTTATAATTGGATTCTTTCGAATTGTCCAACGTTATCCATGGACAGCCCGAGTATGTGTAGATTGGATTCATTTCCCCATATATGCTCTCCTCCGGATCGGACGCAGGATTTCGTCAGCGCCACCTTGTTGTTCTCCGGGTACACATCCTCTCGGTTTATGCTGAGACGTGTATCAGGAGAACAACGGGGAGGTGCTGTCAAAATTTTGCGTCGGATCGGGAGGAGAGCATGGGGAAATGAATCCAATCTGCACATACTCGGATGGGATTAGGACCTATCTTTACCTATTAGCTAGTGTGCATATGCCGTATCACCGTAATTAATTATATGCCTTCTGGTGTTAATTTGTACTAGCTAGCTAGCCAGAATGAATGATCGTGCGTGGATGTACACCGGTCACCCTAGTCAAAAAAATATGACTGAGGAATGGTTGGCCAAGACCGAGGAGTTCCTAGAGGTTGCATTTAGTGCTGGCCAACCAAGAACATGGTGCCCCTGCACTAGATGTAAGAACTATTCACAACAGACAAAGGATGTAATGGGGAAACACCTGCAAATACGTGGTTTCATGCCTGATTATACGTTGTGGTCATTTCATGGCGAGTCGGCCCAACGTGACAGACATGAGGTAGTGTGTCAGCGCATTGAGGATTGTGGTACAGGGATCGAAGACATGGTCAATGACTACAACGATGCTCGTCTTGAGGACGAAGAACCGGAGGAAACTGCCAAGGCCTTTTATGCCATGCTAGAGTCTTCAAAACTCCCACTGCATGCGCACACCAAGCTTTGTCAACTAGATGCCATCGCACAAACAATGGCTCTTAAGGCACAATTCAACTTGTCCAGAGAGTGCTATGAAGCGATGATGACCTTATTCGGGCGCTTTCTACCGGACGGTCATATTATGCCTGCAAACCTATACCACTCAGACAAAATACTCGGTGCACTGAAGATGCCCATCGAGCGGATACATGCTTGTGAGAAAGGATGCGTCTTATTTAGGCATGAGTATGTGGATGATAATTATTGTCCACGCTGCAAGTCCTCCAGGTATATTGTTGTAGACAACGGTCTTGGTGAGAAACGCAGAGCAAAATACCCGTAAACATTCTTCGGTACCTACCGATCTTACCAAGACTTCAACGGCTTTACATGCTTGAAGAAACAGCAAAACAAATGACATGGCACAGAGATGGAATTAGACGTGCTACAGATGAATACGGGAATTTGATGTTGACCCACCCCTCTGATGGTGAAGCGTGGAAGATGTTCAATGAAATACATAAATAAGGTAAAGCCAAAGACCCAAGAAACGTGGCACTCGCCATTAGCCTCGATGGGTTCAATCCTTTCGGTATGACGGCAACCCAGTATAGTTGTTGGCCCGTATTCATCATGCCCCTCAATCTGCCCCCTGGAGTACTTATGCAAAGAAAGCACATCTTCTTGACGTTGATAGTTCTGGGGCCCAACTATCCCGGAAAAAATATGAATGTGTACTTGAAACCACTGATGGATGAGTTCAAAGAAGCTTGGGATAATGGGATCCGCACATATGACGCAGATAGCAAAAGAAACTTCCAACTGCATGCTTGGTTGATGTACTCCATGCATGACCTGCCGGCGTTTGCACTTTTTGTTGCATGGTGCGTGCACGGAAGGTTCCCATGCCCGCAATGCAAGTCTGCTCTTAAGTTTCATTGGCTGCCGGAGGGTCGCAAGTATTCTTGCTTCGACTTGCATAGACAATTCCTGCCTCTGGACCATGGATTCAAGAAAGACAAGAAGAATTTCACCAAAGGTAAAGTTGTCGAGCACGAGGCACCACCTATGATGAAGGGCGCACAAATTCTTGATCAGTTGAACTCACTAGAGCCTGATCCGAACCGGCCAGGGTATTTCTTGGGATATAATACGGAACACGCCTGGACCCACAAGCCATGCTTTTGGGATCTCCCGTATTTCAAAGACCTTGCTCTTCCACACAACATTGACATGATGCACACTGAAAAAAATATGGGTGAGGCCCTTTTTGGTACATTGTTCGGCACTGATAAGGGGAAAGATAATGTTAAGGCTAGAGTCGATCAGGAGAGTCTGTGTAATAGGAAGTCACTGAACATGCGACAACCGAAAGGGAAGAAGAATTGGGAGAAGCCAAAGGCATGGTTCAATCTTAAAAGGGAACACATGAGGGAAATCCTCATCTGGGTGAAAAAAAAGTTGATGTTCCCCGATGGGTATGCAGCGAATCTAGCAAGGGGAGAAAGTCTTGAAAAGTTGAAAATCTTTGGGCTGAAGAGTCACGATTGGCACATATGGCTTGAGCGGATAATGCCGGTGATGTTGCGCGGCTACATCCCCGAGGATGAATGGCTAGTAATGGCAGAGCTAAGCTATTTCTTCCGTGTTCTTTGTGCTAAAGAATTATCGCCTATTGTGATAGAAGAGATGGAAAAACTGGCGCCGGAGTTGATATGCAAGTTAGAGAAGATCTTTCCACCAGGTTTCTTTAATCCGATGCAGCATATGATTTTGCATCTACCGATGGAGGCAAGATTGGGTGGCCCTGTGCAAAACCGTTGGTGCTATGCAACCGAGAGAATGCAGAAGACGCTTCGAGCAAAATGTAAAAATAAACGGAGAATTGAAGCATCAATGGCTGAGGCATTCGTTGTCGAGGAAGCGGCAAACTTTGTGACAGCACACTATGCTGCCACTAATTACAGTTTGCATAATCCAAAGCCTCGGTACAATACTGGCGACCCCGAGCGACATGAATCCAAGTTCAAACTCTTTAAAGGGAGCCTCGCACCTTGTGGGGTTATGAAGACAAAGACGTTGACCTTTGAGGAATGGAGCATCATTACATTGTATATCTTGACCAACATGACAGAAGTGCGGCCATACATCGAGTAAGTGCGCGGTACATATTAATTGTTCTGCAACTTCTTGACGAGTTGTGTGTCTAACTTCTCTTAATTATTTTATACAGTCGATTCGTCGCGCAATTCTCGAATGGAGTGGCGATCGAAAAAGACTCCATCGAAGAGATTAATCTTCTTGAGAAGCGGGGAGGCGACAATCCCGGTTTCATCTCTTGGTTTACACAAACGGTACTTCTTATATGATATACAGGCCATTGTTATTTCTTCGTCGTCTCAGTACCAACTAATACAACAAGCCTTTCCGTTTCAACTTGTAGGCTAATTCAGAGTCGATGGACGCTGAATTGAGACAAATCGCAAATGGTTTTGACTTTAAGGTCCATACATATGAAAAATACGACATCAATGGGTATCGCTTTCGTACTGGTATGAAAGAGCAAACTATGCCCGATCGGAAAACAACGAATTCCGGTGTGTCCGCTATAGATGGAGGAGTCGAGTATTATGGAATAGTTGAAGAAATATACGAACTGCTATATTATGGTGAAAATCCTCCGAATGCCGTTGTCTTCAAATGTCATTGGTTCGATCCGAAGGACACTAGACGAACTCATGAGCATGTTGGGCTAGTTGAAATTAAACAGAAGAACCGTTTAAATGTTGCCGAAGTTTATATTGTGGCTCAACAGGCCACACAGGTTTTCTATCTTCCATGGGCCTGCCAAAGTGTAAAGAATCTCGAAGATTGGTATGTCGTCAATGACGTGCCGCCACATGGTAAACTACCTGCCCCCAATGAAGAAGAGGATTATCAACCTCACATAGACCCAGACACATATGACGGAGAATTCTTCCAAGAAACACGTGTGGCCAAAAAACATTTCGGAAAAACCTCTACGTTTGGTCAAAACATGGAAGTAGAGAATGACAATGCGGAGGAAGAGGAAGAAGTGGAACACGAAGAGGTTACCGATGATGATGCGGAGGGCGATGAAGAAGTGGAACACGAAGAGGTTACCGATGCGGATGACCTATCATTGCTTGACCGGTTACAAAAAGGCTTTCGAAATGTGGTTGACGCTGAACCCGATCCTGGAGAAGAGATCATTCATGACGACACGCGTGATAGTGACGATGATGTTTTTATTGATCCTGGAGAAGATACAGATGATCCCGACTATTAGTTGTATGCATCCCAACTTTCTTTTGTTTTTTGTATATATGAATTTGTATTATTTATTTCCTTAATGTACTAATTCATCTTTATATGCATATGTTTGTTTTTTGTATATATGAATTTGTATTATTTATTTCCTTACTTTACTAATTCATCTTTACTCCGTAACAGGTGTTGACACATGGCGAGCCGTAGGGACCCACCGGTGGAGTCTCGACCACCTCTACCTCTACGGAGAGAGTTGCTGGCGGGTATTGTCGCAGCCAGCTCGCCGCCGGCGCGTGCTGAGCAGCCTCGTGGGAGAGGTCGGGGAAAAGGCACAAAGAGAGCTAAACCCGGTGGTCGAGGAGGTGGTCGAGGAGCAGGTGGAGCCCTAGCCGAGTCACCCACTCACAGGACAGTCTCACCGGTGCAGGAGCCACCGCCGGTGCAGTCGGAGGCACCGGAGCAGCGGCCACCGCCGGTGCAGTCGGAGGCACCGGAGCAGCGGACACCGCCGGTGCAGTCAGAGACACCGGAGGCACCGAGGCAGTCGACGGAGCCTCGTTGGGATGATCCTTGGGAGGATGATGATGATGCTGATGAGGATGATGATAGCGATGACGACGGGGCTGAGGGGGTGAGGGGGATGATGGGGCTGAGGGGAGCTCCTCTTCCAAGAAGCCGGTGTACCAGCGTGGTATGACACGGCTCCAACCACGTTCGGACCCTGCGCAGAGGGTATTAATTGCGCCAGATGGGGAGAAGTAAGTTGATGAATTTTTTGTGTTCCTTGTATATATATCATACATGTACATATGGTCCAACAAGAACTAATGTCTTTGTGTTCTTATTTTGCAGGGCGTGGACTTACCCGGAAGGTGCCCGGAATCCGAACTGCCTCCTTGGTGCCGTGCTTAAGGAGCAGTTTCCCGGGCTAGTCCAGTTGCCTATTGAGGGTAGGGTTCCTGAGCCCGGCCTCACTTGGCCACACTACAAAGCCGCCCCGGCCCCGCCAGATGAACGCATCAACAACGTTGAATGCCGTACCAAAGCCGACATGGTGGTGGCTACTTTTTGGGTAAGTATTCTAAGCATTGCAATCATTTATTAGTGTTGGAATCATTTCACTCATCTTTTCATATGTTCGATTCTTTTTTCAGTGCTACTATAGGGTTGAGGAGGGGATGGAGCCGGCGGCCCAGAAGAATCTCGAGAAGGAGATAGTGAGGCTACTCACGAACACTAGGCACGAGATGCGTGTTCAGTGTGTTTGAGATTGGTACGCCAAGAAGGGCGTGAAGAAGGCCAAGAAGAAGTGTAGAAAAGTTTTCCTTAAGAAGGATGAATACTTGGAGGTAAATTCCTACACTTATAAGTAAGGCCTAGTTAGCTCCAACTTTTCTTTATAAGCTTATGAAGCTCAAACTTGGCTTTATAAGCTTATAAGTGTCAAACTTTTCTTTATAAGCTTATGAAGCTCAAACTTGGCTTTATAAGCTTATAAGTGTCAAACTTGGCTTTATAAGTTTATAAAGGTCAAACTTGGCTCTATAAGCTTGTAAAACTAAAAAATGATAATAATAGATTAGTTACATAAAACTTGACTTGTACTTGGCTTAAAAAAGATATTCAATGACTTTATAAGATTATTAATTCATAGGCGCCCCCGAGATGGTGTGCAAATAAGATGGATTGCTTTGAGGCGATAGTGGACAAATGGCTCAGTGATGCCTGGCTGTCCACCCACAAAAGCGCCAAGGCTAGGCGTGCTCAAATGGTAGGTGTGGCACACCACCAAGGCAATCTCAACGTCAACGAGTACGCAAAAAAATGGGTATGTGCCTTTTTGTTTTAAGTTTCATGTCCTTTCATCATTAATCAATTGATTTGTTTCATGCCTTTTCTTTGCTTTTCATTGTATGCGAAGCACCATAATCAGCCTGTGCCTAAGGGATTTCGCTCATTTGCCATGGCCCATAAGGGAAAGTACAAAACGGTGACGGCATATTCCGAGGGCGACGGTGTTGAGGCGTACACCAGCGCTGCAGCCTACCACAAGATGATGGCCTATTATGAGGTGGCGAAAGAGCTACGCGGTCCTCAGTTTGACCCGAGCGAGGAGGAGATTGATCCGGAGGCCTTGATGATTTCTGGTGGCGGTAAGCATCATGGCAGCACCTCCATGTGCAATGGCTTCGTACATTGCCCGGAGACTCTACCTCAGATCAAGGCGAGGCAAACGAGCTCCGCTCCTGCTGTACGACCTCGCCCGCGGCCAGTGGACATTGCTATCCAGGTATAACTTTGTCTCAATTTTTCTTTCCGTTCTTTAGACTACGTAGCGATGATGACAATAATTGCTATATTGTTGAGTGTTCTCAGGACGCCATTCAGAGGGAGAGACAGGCAACACAAGAGATGTTGTCGGAGAAGCTTGCGGAGAGGGACCGGCTGGCGGAGGAGAGGACCCAGAGGATACTCGAGGAGGAGAGGGCACGCAATAATGCCCAGACGAAGGCCATCTACGACCTCTTCTCGGTAAGTTACTACTTTTGCATATATCCGCCAAGAATGCATATGCATATGTTTGGTTCACTTGCTAATATGCTAGTCCTCAAAACCTAACTCGCAGAGTATGTGGGAGAAGCAAGGTCTTACCCCTCCACCGATGCCGACGCCTATCGTTTCTCCTCCCGGAACGGTAAGTTTCTTTCAATGATCAATATATCCAGGTCTTATACCATCAAGTGTCATCATGCTTACCACATTGCAACTCATCCTTTGTTGCAGCATAATTCCGGAGCTGCATCTCACAACCCACAAGAATCTCCTAGTGAATCCCCGAGCAACCCACGTGGCGACGCTTCTCAGCCTTGAGGTGGCCTCCGGTAAGTTACATAAAGCTCATCAATGACTTTATATGCTCATAAAGCTCAATAATGGTAGTAATAGCTTAGTTACATAAATATTTACTTATTCTTGGCTTATAAAAGCTAAAAAATGACTATATAAGCTTATAAAACTTACACTTGGCTTTATAAGCTTGTAAACCTAAAAAATGAATTATACTTGGCTTATAAAAGCTAAAAAATGACTATATAAGCTTATAAAACTTACACTTGGCTTTATAAGCTTGTAAACCTAAAAAATGAATTATACTTGGCTTATAAAAGCTAAAAAATGACTATATAACCTTATAAAACTTATACTTGGCTTTATAAGCTTGTAAACCTAAAAAATGAATTATACTTGGCTTCTAAAAGCTCAATAGTGAATTTATAAGCTTATAAAGCTCAAACTTGGCTTTATAAGCTTTTAAAGCTCAAATTAGATTTATAAGCTTATTAAGTTCAACAATGACTTATACTTGTCTTATAAAAGCTCAATAATGAATTTACTAGCTTAAGATAAACCTAAAAATGACTTATACTTCGCATATAAAGCTCAAAAATGAATTAATGACTTAGTTAGATCTAAAATGAGATATATTTAGCTCTTGAGGTCTAAACAAGTATTGTAGAATAAGAAGAAGGATAGGAGGAAAAGAAAGAAGTGAAGAAGAAAGAGGTGAAAAAGAAAGTAAAAGAAGAAAAGTTCTTCTTATTCTTACTTTTTCTCTTCTTTCTTTTTCTCCATCTTCTCTTCTTCCTTTCATCTTATTCTTATTCTTCCTCTTCTTCTCCTTACTCTTCTTCTCCTTGTTCTTCTTTTTCCTTTTTATTTTCATATTTTCATCATTTTGGATTTCTTCTTTTCCGTATGTAACATATGATTATGTTTTCATTTTGCAGATTTGCCTTTATGCATGGATGGATGCTTCTTCGTTGTAGATATAGTATGTTAGGATGGAGATGACTTGTAGATGTATATCATGTTGGGCACTTTTCTTTTGTATATATGATGACTTGTTGTTTTAAACTTGGAGATGGCTTGCTGTTTTAAACATGGAGATGACTTGCTTTTTTAAACATGGAGATGGCTTCTTTTTGTTTATATGACTTGTGGATGGCTTCTTTTTGTATATATGACTTGTGGATGGCTTCTTTTGTATACATGACTTGTGGATAGCATTATGATTGTATATATGACTTGTGGATGGCATTCTGTACATATATATATATATATTATTGTTTATATGCAGGGAATTAAAGAAAAACAAATTAAAAAGATAGATACAGAGAGCTTTGCCGTCAGCTTGCTGATGGCAAAGGCAAGCTGACGGCAAAGGCGTTGCCGTTAGCAAGCTGATGGCAAAGCGGACACGTGGCGGCAGCCTGTGTAATCTGGGCTGTGGCAGTGACCATTTGGTCACGGCTTTGCCGTCAGCCTTCAACCGGCTGACGGCAAAGCGTAGAGCTGGCTGACGGCAAAATGCTGACATGTGGGCCCAGGCAAGGGCTTTGCCGTCAGCCAAGGTGCTAGCTGACGGCAATGAACACCGTTAACTCAGCCCACGGGGTTAAGTCAGAGCTGGCCGTACGAGCGGCGTTGCCGTCAGCCTGTACAAAAAGGCTGACGGCGAAGACGTTGCCGTCGGTCGATATTGAGCTGACGGCAAAGCAGCTCACTGCCGACTGATGAGCTGACAACAGGTTTGCCGTCGGGGAGCTGACGGCAAAGCCTTTGCCGTCCGCTTTACATATGTTTGCCGTCAGCTTTGGCTGACGGCAAAACTCCTGTTTCCTGTAGTGGGAGATGGATTCGATCGCCGAGAACTCCACTTGGAAGCTCGCCTCTCTTCCCCGAGGGCACAAGGCAATCGGCTTGAAGTGGGTCTTCAAGGTGAAGCCGGACCCCGATGGCAACATCATCAAGGACAAGGCGCGTCTTGTCGCCAAAGGATACGCTCAGCGTGAGGGCGTAGATTTTGAGGAGGTGTTCGCGCCGGTGGCGCGGATGGAGACCGTGCGCCTTCTCCTTGCTCTCGCCTCAAACTCCGGCTGGGAGGTTCACCATATGGATGTGAAATCTGCCTTCCTTAATGGTGACCTCGCCGAGGAGGTGTACGTGGCGCAGCCACCGGGATACGTCATCGCCGGCAAAGAACATCATGTGCTAAAACTGAACAAGGCACTCTATGGTCTTCGGCAAGCTCCGAGGGCTTGGTACGCGAAGCTCGACGAGACATTGAGCACACTTGGGTTCAAGCGTAGCCCACTGGGGCATGCTATGTATCGGCGCGGTGATGCGCGCTCGTATCTGCTCGTGGGAGTGTATGTCGATGACTTGATCATAACCAGCACTGATAAAGACCACATCACTGAATTCAAGAGCCAGATGCAGCAACTCTTCAAGATGAGTGACCTCGGCTTGCTTAGTTATTACTTGGGCATCGAGGTAACTCAAGGAAAGGGCCCGATCACCTTGTGTCAGCGTGGCTATGCAGAGAAAATTCTCAAGGTGGCTGGGATGAGTGGCTGCAATCATTGTCATACACCAATGGAGTGCCGGCTCAAGCTGAAGAAGGAAGATGAGGCCAAGCCATGTGACTCCTCACTCTACCGCAGCATAATTGGAAGCTTGAGGTATTTAGATCACACAAGGCCGGATATCACACATGCTGTTGGTATTGTCAGCAGGTTCATGGAGAAGCCAACTGTAACTCACTGGAAGGCTGTCAAGCAGATTCTCAGGTATGTGTAGGGCACATTGAGCTATGGATCTCGCTACGTGCACGGCGGCAACGGTGCTCTGCTCGGGTACAGTGATAGCGACCATGCCGGCGACATTGGAGATCGCAAGAGTACCTCTGGACAGGTGTTCTTTCTTGGTGAGAATCCCATCTCATGGACTTCACAAAAGCAAAAGGTAGTGGCAATCAGTTCATGTGAAGCTGAGTAGGTAGCAGCCGCTGCAGCAGCCTGTCAAGGTCTTTGGTTGAGCAAATTGCTTGGAGACCTCAAGGGAGAAGAACCTGCAAAGTTCAAGCTATTGGTGGACAACAAGTCGGCGATTGCACTTGCGAAAAATCCTGTTCATCATGACCGAAGCAAACACATAGACGTGAAGTTTCACTTCATCCGGGGATGCATGGAAGAAGAGCAGCTAGAGGTTGATCATGTCGGCACAAATGATCAGCTGGCGGATATCTTGACGAAAGCCCTCGGACGAGTGTGGTTCGTCGAGATGCGACAGAGACTTGGAGTCAAGGAAATAGCCATAGGACGCTGAGCTTAAGGGGGAGAATTGTTAGCCTGTTTAAGCTCACGTCATATAGGTTAGTTTTGACTTGCAGCACATGCAATATTAGGCTAGGTTTAGTATTTTGAGTCTGTACGGGATATCTATAGTCTATAGGATTTAAATAGAGTCCTAAACCGGATTGAGTTGTAATCTGGGTCACGTCGTGTTGGGCAAGTTAGAGGCCGTGTTGGACGTGGAGTCAGCTCTTTGAGCTATCTATATAAAGCAGATAAAATGCTGCAGGCAAGTCACGGCAGCACCAAAACTATCTCTTTCTCGTGCGTTTTTGTCTAGCTCTAGATCGCATCTTTTCTTGCAGCTACTCCGGCAACAACAGTGCCGACCCCCGCCCCCCCTCCCTCAAGCTACATTTGCAAGGACTTAGGACACATATCATTGCTCTTCCTGGATCGGTCTATGTCCGAGGAATTGATGATGTATGGACATGCCATAGAGGGCTTGCGGTTCTTCCGCATAGAGGTGCCGATTCCGAAGGTTCGTACCCCGCCCCTCTCCGTCGTGAAGACGGAGATAAGAAAGCCATTTCTTGACACATAGCAATAAAGTGATGAACAATGGAAGTCACAAGAAAGGATGTGAAATAATCAACAGGGCAAAGTCACATGGAAAAACAATGATAGTGCAATAGGGAGACCAAACTCGATCCAGTTGGACAGACCATGGGAAACCCAAAAAAGAGAAAGCGACTTGTCAATTTATAGTCAGATGGGTGAACTTCTCACCATGAAGACAAATTCAAAACGAGATGAATTTGATTGAGTCAGATGGATAACGGAAATGATGGCGATGGACACAAGGACGCATCAAAATTGATTATTGATGAACATGTAACAACCAGAGGAGAACATAAGGCATAACTAAAACAACACACACATAATCAGCCCTAAACAATATCGAGCAAAAACCACAGTAGTCGAGCCATCAGTAATATGGCCTAACGTATAAGAACCTCACCCAAAATAAACATCCCAACACAGACCAACACCGACGCATGACAGTGTTGCAACTTGCAGCCGGATCTTCTCTAGTATGGTCGAGGTTTCAAGGCAGCTACATAGCAGCATAGGCGGGATGGTTCTGGGAGCAATAACGAAGACGTAGTCTACATCTGGCGCTTAAATTCTTGATGTATCCCATTCCAATAGACACATCATTTGCATAAGGTGCCTCTTAGTATCCTCGTCATATTCCTCCATCGATCTTGTTCTCCCATCTAGTAAAATCCAGCAAGCAATTATGTATTATAGATTTGTCTCACTAATGAGTGGGAGCCGACTCCAAGTCTGCTATATATGTGAATGAATGGTGTACAGGTGCACAGGTACTGCCTCACCAACCATCAAATATGTCACTTATCATGCGTTTAAATTAATAGCAGTTTAATGTCAAAACTATAGACCCAAATTCTATACAGGACATGTTACATGTTCATGTAAAGAGTTGAATAGTGTCATATATATATATATAGTTTTTTTCTTTTTTGTAAAGCAGGTTGGACCGCAAATATCTGGATCATTATGATGCACACGTATATTTTTCTTGAAGTTGAGGCAATGCAACGACGTAAAGCCATAAAAAGATAGTACAAAACTAAGAAAATGGTGGTAAGATATGAAATTAACACCTACTACAAAGTCTATTTCTTCTGCAACAATGCCATAAAAAAGGGATACACGCCCTCACGTCGACATCATCACGTCTAGCCAAAAACAACAAGGACAATAATGTTCATTCTAGTAGTTGAGACCCACCAATGAGGGCCGGCATATCAGTAAATAGACGATGCCTTCTATAATGTAATAATGCAAATTTATCGATGTTGAGCCTAACCAATAAAGGCCAGACTAAGAGCTTTCACCATGGATGTGAGGCAGTGCCACAAATATATTAACAGACATTTGGTGAATCAACATTTCAGAACCATTTGTTGAAGCATTCTGAATGTATAGGGGCACGAACTTGTATTCTCCATGCGAATCTAATTTATGAGTTGAATACTATGAGCATCCACATTGAGGCACTACAAATAGAAACATTTCTTTTGTCTGATAAATACATTGAGAGGGAGGCTTTCAATAAATTACACGCGAGCATCTGAAAGTCTTGCAATTGCATGTGTCCTATGTAGTGAAATGTATAATGAATCAAGTTTATGTTGCTAGTTTCCCAATACAACTTTTGTTGCTTTCTTGTGTGCGATCTTGAAACACCAATATGATGTTCGGCATAGGCACAGCAGGAATCCAATATCACGTTTCTCATAAGCCTGCTAAGAAGGAGTACCGTACAAAGTTAACTAAATCACTGAAAAAATGCTACAACTAACATGATCGATTTGACTACGAGTAGGAGTTATCAAATTAAGCGCCGCTAGCATCCCTAATAGAAGTCAGGCCAGTTCTTTTTCCTATTGGTGGTCACCATTGCGGCTGCTCATATCAAAATGTGTGCCTATTGTATATGAGTTGTAGGTGTTTTGTGCGGTACCAGCCTGATGTGAGCATCGGCCATCACTTGCGCTTGAGTGGTGGCTGAGGAAGTAAGCCCCATATCCCAAATCATACCCTCGGCATCTGTGCCATACAACTGTGGTTTCATATTGCACGACACATCATGCCACGAGGACCTAAATGAATTAGCTTGACGCAGGAGAAAACGTCTGCGTCCACCACTAACTTTTGCATGATCTACCAATGAGATAGCCATATTTTGTGTACCATGAAATGTGATGATTGGCTTGTTTAATGGGGTGGCCGAACTGCCTAATGGATTGTGCAAATGTGGGTTGTACGATTTCTTGTGATTAACACTCCCTTTGTTCCATGATATAAGGTGTATAACTTTTCATAAAATTTAAATTTGTACATTTTTTACCAAACTTTTTAAGAAGAAATAAATATCTACAATACTAAATGTGTATTATTAAATCCATCATGAAAAACATTTTTATATGTTTTTTATTTTTTATTGTTGATGTATTCTATTTTATAATTTGTCAGACATACATATATTTGAGTTCCACGAAAACGGATGCATCTAATATTCTGAAACAGAGAGATTACGTGTTGATGGTTAAAAGATACAACCTTGCCGCCAAATCCGGTTGTCACACTAAATGAGAGAAAAAAGGTTAATCTACATACATCATCCATTTTTATTGGGGCTTGGTTTTTTTTTTGAATCTTCACCGGGGGGGGGGGGGAGAGAGAGAACTCCCCCACCTGAATTGTATTCATTTTGCCTATATAAGCTTTGCAGCCTATTTGCAAGATAGATTCAAATGAACCAGAAGTACAGGGGGCACAGAGAGAAGAGATAAAAAAAAAACACTCCACAACACAGGACACACGATTGCTTATGACCAATCGACCAAGACATTGATGGGCTTCAGCTTCATCTTCATCTAACACAGCGCGGCAGAGGCCATGGCCGCTGGTTGTCTGGTCGCCACCAATCGATGCCACTCGAAGAGGGGAGGGGCGTCGATCGGAACGAGATGATCCAAGGGTGGATCGGGGGCTCGCTAACCCGGCTTCCAACAAAGACATCGGCACCTCCAAACCTCGAGGGAGAGCGGCTCCGGCCCCACCGAGGCATCAAACAACAAACGAAGAGATGGTGCACCAAAAACGACGCCCCAAAGGGGGGGCGCGACGTCACAGACGCCGCCGTCGTCCGATCCAGAGATGGATCAAGGATTTCGCCCGGAACGCACACGATGTGGAGAGCGGAGACTTCCCGACAACGCCTCCAACGAGGGATGCGGCGCCCATCGGCGTTGCCGTTGTCGCACCGGCCAGGACTGGTAGAGGGTTTTCACCCAAAGTCGCGCAACCACCACATCCATAGCTCCACAGTAAGAGATTGACACTGGCCATACCGGATCGGGAGGGGCGGAGGCGGAAGGGCAGGCCGGCGGAGGGCGCCCAGCACACAAGGGCGACGAGGACGACGGCACCCGGATGGGGAGGCGAAGGGAGGGCACCGGACGACGGATCTGGACAGAGCTCGCCAGATCCGCGCCAGGGACGACGACGCTCGGGAGAGGCGGGGGAGGTTGACGAGGCGAGGAGGGACGGCAGCCGGAGGAAGGGGACGGGGAGGCCGACGACGAGGCCACCCCCCGCGCGCCGCCCATAAGAGCAGCGGAGGGGCGAGAGGGACGCAGCAGCGCCCCCGATTGGATTTGGAGCCGGGGGGACCCGGTGAGGGGAGCCCTGCCGCCACCATCCCAGGGCACAGCGCGGCTTTGCCCGCGTCCCCTCCGGTGGCGGCAAGGAAGGGAGGGGTGGGGGAGGGGCCGCCGGCGGCGCGCGAGGGGGGGCGCCCCCGAGTCACCTGGGAGGTGGCGACGCGGGGGGGGGGGGGGGCTGTTCCTCTTGGGGCTTGGTTTTAATAGCCAAGGTCAATATAAAAGATATGTGATTTTACCTTTCTTGAATGCCAAACTATTACTTTAAGATGAGACTAGCATCATTTAATATTTGCAGTAGCGGATAATATGTGGTTGCTGGAAGCGCACATACATTATATATTTTTTCCATGGAAAATATTCAATTACTCTCCTGGCCTCTACATGTGCCAAGATGATTCTCACGGCAATATATATAGCACATCTATAGTAGAACCAACATTCCAGCAACGGTGGTAGAAGGTGCTAGTTAGCATATGTGTATCATGCATGTGAACCGATCAAGTGGAATAGAGTACTGCAAGGATAGATATCTTTCGAGGAAATGAGAGCGCATAGGGAATTCTATTTGATGTACGCTACCACGGCCTCGTAGAATATCAATCTGATCGAGCCTGACTTAGCTTATTGTACGAACAACAGACTGCTGCCGGACGAGCACACGTTTATTCAGGGCCGGCGGGACAAAGAGAAAGAGTGCAATTTTTATGCCGAGATATTCGGATGCGAGCAAGGTCAATTTTCTATTAAGTATTTGGGAATACCAATACATTATAGGAGACTGATTAATGCAGAATGGAAGCACGTCGAAGAACGCTTAGAAAAAAGGCTAGCTAGCTGGAAAGGGAAATTGTTGTCCCTGGGTGAAAGATTGGTACTCATAAATTCAGTTTTAACCAATATGGTACTGTATATGATATCATTCTTTCATCTACCTAAATGGGTCTTACATAGATTCGATTATTTCCGATCGAGATTCTTTTCGCAAGGGGATAACGAAAAGAAGAAATATCGACTAACCAGGTGGAATGTCGTTTGCCGTCCGAAGGACCAAGGGGGATTGGGCATTCATGACCTTCAGGTCAAGAATTCTGCGCTCCTCGGTAAGTGGCTATATAAGCTACTGACTTCGGATGGTGTCTGGAAAACACTCCTTAAGCGAAAATATATCGGCACAAAAGCGTTATCTCAGGTTGTATGGAAGCCTGGAGATTCACATTTTTGGGCTGGTCTCATGGCGACAAAGAAATATTTTTATCGCTTTGGGGTTTTCAACATTAAGGACGGGTCGGAGATAAGATTTTGGGAGGATAGATGGCTAGGTAAGGCCACACTCCGAGATCAATATCCGGCGCTATATAACATTGTGAGACATAAGAGAGATACGCTGGCCACGGTCATGCAAGAGTCACCCCCTAATGTTGCATTCAGGAGAGACTTAATCGGTCCTAGACTAGCGTCTTGGAATGCCTTGTTAGATCGGTTAGCGTTAGTGCAACTGTCACAAGGCCATGATGAGTTTCGATGGAATCTCAATAGGAATGGAATTTTTTTTGTGGATTCTATGTATAGGGCGCTTGTCCAAACTGAAATACCAGTCGATAATAATTATAAAATATGGCAAAGGAAGATACCTCTAAAGATTAAGGTCTTTGCATGGTATCTTCGAAAAGGTGTCATTCTAACGAAAGACAATCTTGTCAGGCGCAACTGGCAAGGGAGTAAGAAATGTGTTCCATGTGCTCATGATGAGACAATAAAACACCTTTTCTTCACTTGTAAGATTGCACGTTCTATTTGATCAGCTATCCAAATGGCTTCAAATTTATAACAACCCACATCCGTTACTAATATCTTTGGCAATTGGCTTAACGGGATAGATAATAAACTTAAACCATTCTGAGAATAGGAGCGCTCGCCGTAATATGGTCGCTCTGGCTTTGTAGAAATGACAAGATCTTTTCTGATAAAATTTTTACTTGGTTGCAGGTTCTTTATCGATGAACGGGTATTCTCCGTTCATGGTCCATCTTACAACGGGTGGAATATCGAGGCCTTTTTATGGAGGAGTGTGCACGACTGGAAGCGGTGGCGAGGGATATTTTTATCCAACATGGGTGGCCGCGTGATCTACGCATAGAGCTGCCTTGAGTGACGATAGTTCTTTTCATTTGTAACTTGTCGTTCGCTCGTTTGCTTTTTCCTTTCGATGACTTTGCGGCTGTGTGCATCTCAGTTATGCAGAGGTCGGGTGTACTTGCTTAAAACTTTTGAGTAATAAAGCCCTTTATCAAAAAAAAAGAAATCTAGCTAGGCAACCGTATGTCCATGCCTTCAAAAAAAATTTACTTCTGAATCTAGCTGCCGTGGACTGTTGTAGTGTCGCTACGATGAAGCTACACTTGGCACCTAAGCCTAGAGAAAGTTAGCATGCAACGTTTGTACAATTGTGTCTTCCTTGATCCAAACTAAAAGAACAAGTCATCAAACCCGTTGCTTTTCATAATATTTTTTTTGAAACACGTAACTTCTATGATTTCCTAAAGATATGAACAGCACAAAAATCATTATGAAATTATTACCTGAGGGAAATTTTGCTAAGCAGTTTAGAAAAAATGACCGTTTCTATCCTTTGGAGATCCGGAAGGCTGGTGTGAGACCATTGTCTTTTGAGCTGTTCTTCGGTACACCCCCCCTCCTTAAATATATAAAGGGATTTATTGTCTTTTCACTTTTCTTCTAAGTTGTTTTTTTTTCAAGAAATCGAATCATACGTATCCTATTTCAGGTTGAAGCCAGACTGGGCCGAATTTTATTGCCTTTAGACATTTTATACGCACTTTCTAATGTTTTTTCGGTGAAAAAACCCTAAAATGTTGGTCAACGTGATGCAATGTGTGTATGGTGTTTAAATTCATTCAAATTTTGCGTGGAGTAGTTGAACATGCCTACCTATTTACAAAGACTATCCTACCCTTTTTAATGAAACGGTACAGATAGATCTGGTCCATCTATTTGCTTAAGGGGGGGGGTGTACCGAAGAAGAAGTGTTGTCTTTTGTGGTAGGCCAGGACGTACGGTCCTAGTATGAGCATATAGGATATAGCTACACAAAGAAGTCAAACTCAGCAGTTCTTTCAGATTGCAATTCTCGAGTTGAGCATTACCCAATTTACTCTATAATTTTTAAAATAAAAAAACAACAACTAAAAATGAGCAAATGTTAAATAAACACCAAAGTACTCCTGCACCGTGCATACAATACACACAAATGCAAAAATTTATACATACACTGGCCATAGATAACTGGTCCATACACATATTCATATTCCAAAAAAACCATCGTGCTGATGCAAAGGCCGGGGTTATCTTCCTTTAAAAAAAACATATTCATATTCACCTATCTCATATTTCTATGGATATAGCTAGGAATCAATGGCATCTCCTGACATAGTTGGCCTAGAGGCAGTCATGCGCCTCATCACGGGCATCGTGTTGGCAGACGTGGCATCTCCTGGTCGGGGTCATCGAGTAGATGGATGAGCTGTTGCACTGGTTCTTGAGCGCGTTGATGCAAATCTCACAGGGTGTAGGTGAAGTGACGGGAAATTTTTGCCTAATGTCCTGAGATAGGGATTTTCTATCCTGGGAAATTCAGGGGATCCCCGGTGGATCCCGGTCTACTAAACGAGCTCTGATGTGAGCAGCGGCCACCACTTGCGGCTGAGTGGTGATTGAGACAGTAAACCCCATGATCGGAGTCATTGCCTCGGCAAGTGCACACGGCCATGGTGTGTTTGTGCGACACACCTTGCGCTCTAAGGACCAAAAATAATTAGCTCGACGTCAAGGAGAATGCAGGCGTCGGGAAGATATTCTATGATACCATGATATGATGTGATGTCACAAAAATCATATTTACATGTTGCACAAAATTCTGAATAATAGTCTAGATGTTCACAAGACATAGATCTACTGTCCTCACAAAATTCATGTTCAAATTCGAAAAGCACATTGAGAAAAAAAATACAAATTCAGTATGAATAGTGTCACAAGAAAACAAAAGCAAAATTGGCAATATTCACATGTATATTTGTCTTTTTTTGTTTCTCCATGTATATTTTAATTTTGGAGTTAAAAACATTTAGCGATTGTAGATACATATCTTGCGAACATTCATAATTGTTTTCATTTTTCTGAAACATCAAAATTATAAGTTTTGAAACATGGTATTATGTAAGAGTTGGTATCATGCAATATCTTCTCGCACGTGTCATCACTAACTTGTGCATGATCTCAACACATGTACCAATCATAACCAAATTTTATATGATACAAAGATCGTTTATTTGTTTATTGGGGTGTCGTTAAGGATTGTACTATTACTTGAGAATTAATACTTATTACATTTAAGATATAAGGTGTGTTAGTTTTCTCGTATATTAAACTCATGCATGTTTGACAGAGTATTATAGATAAAAATATGAATATCTATAATACCAAATTTGTATCATTAGATCCATCATGAAAATAATTTTCATATTTTATTTATTTTGTAGTGTGGATGTTAATATATTATTTTATAATCTTAGTCAAACATACATATGCTTGAGTTTCACGAAAATTGGCACACCTAATATTTTGAAATGGAGGGAGTATATGTTGATGGTTAGAAAATATCTATTCAGCCGCCAAATGCGCTTCTCACATTCGAGAGAAAAAGGTTTAATATAAGTACATCATAATTTTTAGTGGGGCTTGATTTTAATAATGAAGATCAATATAAATGAATTAGGTGAGTGTTGTGTCCTTCTGATTGCGCTGAACTATTATAAGATATTATTGGCTGTCACAGAATACATGTGGAAATACTCAGGACATGTACATGTGACTTTATTGAACTATCTTCAATGCAAAGCTATTACTTTGATCTGGGACTCACATTTAGTATTCCCAGTAGCGGATATATAGTTGCTTGAAGCGCACATACAACTTATAAAAGAAATTCTTAGAAAATATTTCTTTACCCTTCCGCCTTCTATATGCACCAAGATATCATGCTCACCACATCTATGTTGAACTAATATTCCATCAGCAATGGTAGCAGATGGAATCGATCGAGTTGAACGGACTATTCCATGGCTAGATCTTTGATAGACATGAGACGCATTGGGAATTTTAGTTGATGTATCCGAACGCTACTTTGTACAACATCAAATATGTCAAGCCCGACTTAACTTATTTCATGCTCGACACAATGTCGTTGCATGAGTATAAGTATACTCAGGGCCGCTGGGTCCTAGGGACGATGGGTGGCAGCCTTGGGCTACCCAGTTTTTGTATGCATAATATCAGGTTACATCGTGCATGCTAGTACAGATTAGCACATAGATCGTACACATCTGGGTGTTCTAAACGAGCGGGCCGGTATTAGAAATGTCACGTTATATTTTAGCTTAGTTGGAGAAGAAAGAAGAAAAGCGAAGAAAGGCGGACTACGAACTTACATCCGTCTATAGCACGAACTTCAACAGATGTGAACCGCATATTGATATCAGTATACTTGTATGTCTTACTCTCACTGTTATGTGATAGAGAGAAAATAGGCTTTCGCCCCGCTTTATAGATAAAGCATCGACCACAGATCCAAATTCAAATTACAGCCGAGTACATCAACCGCTGTAGGCACAACATAACAAGCCCAAAAGAACATGAAAGGGGAAAGAGCACACCGCAACAAATAAGCTAAGGGTAACCACCACAGCACAACCACCAGGAGGCGGCACATCACATCAAGTCGGCCCAAGAGGAGGGGATGCCAACGCTCGCCCCGAAGCCACCAAGGAGTCCATCATGCGAAGAAGGTACTCTCTATCCCTGCGCCTGGATAGAGGGTGCCAGTGCTGCAAGTATGCGAGGAAAGTGAAGATCATGTCAGACGCGCGATGAAGAAAGACCCGCTCCATGACCATCTTGTTTCTAGTATTCCAGAGGGTCCAAGCAAACGCAGCAAACACCAACCAAAAGAGGCGCCTACGCCGATTGGGCTGGTTGGCCCTCGCCTGAAGGAACCCAGCCAAGTCAGTGGCTTCCCAATCGGGGCCTAGGGCCTCACGCATGAAGCGCCACATGAACCTAGCAGCTAGACACGAGAAGAAAATGTGGGTCCCCGTTTCGGGGACCCGACACAGGGGACAGATACCGTCCCCAGGGACCTGCCTCTTCTGGACCTCAGTGCCAGACGGGAGGCGATCACGGAGGAGCTGCCTGACGAAGATCTTGAGCTTCAAGGGCAACGGCGCCTTCCATAGGTGATCAGTCCAAGGAAGGTCCGGGGCCCGACACAGCGCCCGATAGCAGGATTTAACCGAGAAGCACCCCGAGGGTGCCAATAACCAACAAACGCTATCAGGCTGAGCCGAGCGCAGAGGGGGTAGGGAGGCCACGAGGTCTTCCCACGCCCCCATCTCAACGGGGCCGAATGTGCGCCGGAATGAGATATTCCACCGTCCATTGGCCCCGGCCGCCGAGACAAGGATATCCGGATCCGAGCAAATCGCAAACAGGCCAGGGAAGGTGAGACGAAGGGGTGTCCGATCTACCCACGGATCCAACCAGAACAGGGTTCGCTCCCATTGCCAACCGCACAGGCAAGACCCAGCTTGATCTCCAGCTTGATCGACTGGATTATGTGATCGAGCTATTAGATTGCCTATATAAATGATATGGCTACACAGTTAGAATAGATTGATCTGGACTTTTACGAGTTTGTCGGCTGGGCTCGCTTTCAGCTCCACAGCAGCCCATTAGGGAAGCTAGACCAGTTATTTAAACATGCATTCAATAGGCATCGGATCTAACAGCCACCGCAGTCACATGTGACACAAGATCTGCCGCAGTCGTTGTTGCAGCTGATCGTGCATTGCTCCAGGATCATCATCGATCTGCTGGGATGGTACTCCGACGGAGGGCCACGGTCATGGTACCTTCTGCACTCGGCGTCGATGATAGGGTTGGTGCTGAGCTGCACCACGAGTCGGAGCCTCTACATAGTGTAGCTAGTGTCTGGGTGGAAAATATGTGTATTAATTACCGCCCATGTAGTTTTGCAAAGAAACTCTGTTTTGGGAGGTACATATTGAAAGAAATATACTTTTGGCCCCTGCAAGGAAGTTATGTTTCATCATTTGCCCCCTCAATCATCCCCTCGCTAGCTCCGGCACTGTCTGGTTCGGCTGGCTGATAGTATCCCGGGGATGACAGGAGCAGCTGCACGTCCATGGTGGCAGCGAACAGCTTTAAGTCAGGAAAACCATTGCTGGACTTGGAACAATTTATACAAGATATAGTTAAGATAATGATGAGGGCTCAAGTAGTTGGTGCCGCCATACAGGGGCGGATGATACTATTTAGTCAACGAAACGTACCGTGGTTAAGCAAGCTGGATTTGCTAATTTTCATGTAGATGATTTTTTTTGTCGGGTGACATCTAGATCAAAATTTAAAAAGCATTTGATTTTACACCAAGATTTGTGCGAATTATTTGTTTCTATTTTTTTTCTTTCATAAATAAAGAGATACGTGTATATATTACTCATCTTGACCTGGCTCCATTTTCTGTATCCATGGATATATGCATGTAACTTGGATGTATTGATTTCTCGCAAAAAAAAAACTTGGATGTATTGAAACGTGGCATCCATGATCCATTGCAAGTTTACTTCTTACTAGAAGAGTTAGGCGCGCTTTGCAGCGCCCGTAGATGTTATTGGAATTTCATAATTTTTCGTATTTGGTTTGGCGTGAATGAGATGATGAAGCGTTTTTTTATAGTGTAATGTTTTGATGGGTCTAGTGAGTCTGTGTTATCTGTTAATCAATCCATACTTATGTGAGATATTTTCTACACTGATGACCACATGTACTATATTGGCGCTAATATCACATATTGACCCTTCCTTTTGCTATGTGGTGAGAGGATATGCGGGACTAATATATTTTTATAGGATAGTTGTTGCCCATTGATTAAAAAATCGTTGGCTTGGTCAAAATCGGGAACCAAATCCAAAATTGAACACCTGAATTGAATAAGAGAGTTGCTTGAGAATTTTGTTGATCCGGTCAAAATTATGAATCAAATCTAAAATTGAACATCTCAATCAAAGGAGAAAGCTTCAAAATTAGGGGTATAATGAATTAAAAGAATTGAATGAAGCAGCTCTTTAAAAAATCATTGATCCAATCAAAATCATGAACCAAATATAAAATTGAACACCTCACAATTGAATGAGAGAACTCTAAAATTAGGGAGCATAGTGAATTAAAGATGGTCCACAATGAAATTTGTGTCTCCATCCTTCGGTCCTAGGAGCATAGCAGGCTATAAGGATTTAACATATTTGACCGAATTAAAATTGAACAACTTAAACTTACTTTTAAGATCTCTATTGAAGGAGAGGGCTTTAAATTAGGAAGCTTAGTGATACAGAAGATACATACCGATGTTTGATTATCGTGAGTTCGACAATTGTGAGAGCTAATCATCTTAACCTAATTGTTTCACTAGCATCAAAGAGGTACTCGGCATGCTCAGACATATTCCGTGTCGTCATCTTTTTTGTGTGTCTATTTTCTCCTCTGTTTTGCCTAATAATTGAACCTTTATGGAAAGCAAATTAGCTCTTAATCTTCCTTTTTTTTTTGCGGGGAAGTTAGCTCGTAATCTGTTGAAGAAACAAACTAATTTCTAGTCACAATCGTCATCTTGCACAGGGGAGGCATGGAGTGGAACGATGCGGTGACTGTCAGCTGCTGCGCCGTCGCCGCCATGTGATACGAAGCAGGCGGTGGCCAGAGAGAAAATCCAACTTTACGTAGTTCATCGCGAGAGGTGGCCCGTTGTTCAAGAGTCGGTGATGGAGGAAGGGAGCTTGATGGTGTACCTATCATTGGCCGGTAGGGCTCCGGGCTCGGCAAGGTACAAGCGGTTGACCGGCTTAGCGAGACGCGCGCTCCCGGCCATTTGTACGTCGTGGCCTTATACAAGCGAGGCAACGACGGCGGCGTGGCGACCTATGGCGGCTATCCGCGCGACGGCCACTCCCGTGGACGGGGCTTGCCTGCTCCTCCTCGGTGCTTCCATCCGTCAGTATTTATATTTGTCTCGCCATGTATGATACTTAAACAGACACCAGATCACCTTCTTCCATCGGAGGGTAGCCATGCGAGCTAACCCGGCCACGTGAGGACTGCATAGGCCACCGGCCACCGACGATTGTGGTGTAGCCGGCGCGGTAGCCGGAGAGCGCATGGCGTCGTTGCCGAAGCTAGCTAGGTATCTAATTCAGGCGCATACGTCAAACTTATTGTTCGGCGATTGTGTCATCGATGTCGGAAGTGACTCGACCTGTAGATGTAGCTGCACACTGAATTAGGTCGAATTCGGGTATAGATTGACATTTCATAACAACCATCAATTGCCTCCTGGATTGGGATCAAATGCACATAAGATTTTAGCATCAAACCATCGTACCATTATCGAACCCAACGTACCTAAATAACTTCCAATTATTCGTTTTATTATAGCTAAGCTCACGGCTTCTCATACAGAGTACATGGCACTCATAGATACATGCACAAGCAGACACTTTGACCTTGCAACACATGCTGCTTCTTCAAGGTATGCAGTTGGGTGAAGAGCACTGCTGGTTGCAGTTATCTCTGCACTCCCCGGCTCGCCCCCTCCTGCAGGCGTCACAGTACCGGGTAGTGCAGGCGCTGGTGCATGAATTGTTGGCGGCGTCGTTGCACTCGTCGCAGCTGCCGGTGCAGTTTCTATCGGCCCTGCAGTTGTTGATCACCGTGGTCCTGCAGGAGTTGCAGGAACGGTCGACGCCGTCGCAGTCGTCGCTGCATTTCAGGTTAACGTAGGCGCTGCAACATTGAAAAGAACAGTCATTGCATGATATGGTCGGCTCCGGCGCCGGAGGTGGTAGTGGTGTGGGAGTTGGCGGCGGCGGCGGCGGCGGTGTGGGAGTTGGTGGCGGCGGTGCGGGCGGCGGAGAGGAACGACAGCGCCCCAACGAAGGCACGACCAGCATGCTCACAACAGCCACGACGACGGTCACCTTGAGAGTGAGAGCAGCGGAACCTGGAGCCATTGTGTTATGGTGAAGCAAGGCTAAGAAGCTCGAAGGGAGAAGGGAGATGCAGGAAGAGATGTGAAGACTCGCTGGTGCACATACGATGCCACTAATAGGCACCCAAGTTTGGACTCTTAGTACTCCCTCCGTTTCTTTTTACTTCGCATATAAGATTTAGTCAAAGTCAAATTTAATAAAGTTTGATTAAATTTATATTAAAAAATATCAACATCCACAACATTATAGTTATACCATATGAAAACAAACCGAGCCGTGCTTCCGTACACCCTCCTCCCTAAAATGTATAAGGGCAGTAGGGTCTTTTCACCAAACGTTTACCCATCATGTATAGTATTCTGCTGGACGTACGAACGAGACGTTAGGTAAGTAGACGTTTTTTCACCCAGTCCGCATCCCCCACCCCCACGATCCCCGGGCGTGCCGTTTGTAGGCGGCCCTTCCCCCATCACCGGAGAAACTGCTCCTCGTGGACTTCCCCTCGACGCCGCGCAAGTCCAGAAATCGACATCCATCCCCGGCGTTGGAACCATGGACTCCGGTGGCGCGGCCGACGCTTGGAAGATGGTCGCTTGCCTGCTCCGGTCAGCTAGCTCGTGCGCTGCCGGCCGCCATGCGTATCCCCCTTGACAAGCGCACCAACACGAGTTCTCGGGCTGCCGGTTCCCGGAGCAGATCCCGATCCAAAGCGACCCCGAGCTGAGGGTCCACGGGCCGGCGTTCGGGTACCAGCTGCCATGTCCTCAAGACCTCTTTGCACCCGTCATCTCGTTCATGTCATGGATGAACGAACATAAGCAGTGGCATGAACGCCACCGTGATGCTATTGAGGGCCTGTAATGGCAGTTCATGAAGCGGCCTGACTGAATCACATCCCTAGCTTCCGCCGGTCACGCAGTGCACGCACGCATGCAGTGCACACACACACGAGGCACGCACGAGAGCGCAGGGCATGTGCAGCGCTCACGCTCCTCCGCCGTCGGTCGTTCCCTCGGTCCTGACCAAGCTTCTGCCTGATGCCGACCGGCCTGAACCAGTGAACCATGACCATCCTGAGCGTGCGAGACGAAATGAAACCGCCGATTGATGCGCTTACCCCCTGCGCTCGTCGCTCCACGTTGGCCCCACGATTATTTAAGAAAGAAAAACAGTGTATACCTATACGTATAGACACGATCAGGTGAACGTTTTTTTTAATAAGACCATCTTGCCCTTTGTTGTGAAGGGGTATCGGATAATCTCAGCCGTTCTTATGTTTAGGGGGTGTACCGAAGCGGAAGTCAAACTAATATCATGATGCTTCTAATGATATTGATTTCATATTGTGGATGTTGATAGTTTTTACTATAAAAGTGGTCAAACTTTATAAAGCTTAACTTTGACCAAATCTTATATGCGAAGTAAAAAGAAACGGAGGGAGTATATCTAATTAGTAGATGATTTAAAATTGCAGCTGGGTAAACTTTACCAAGTTGCAAGCTGAGATCTGCCACGCATGTTACAAGTTTGACTTCACACATAGAATATTGCTTATCTTGACCGGGAAATTTCGGCTAGATAATCTCAGATTCTCAGTTGAGGAGAGATAACTAGTACTAGCATTGCCCCAAATTCCAAGTTTAGATCTGTGCCGACTTCAGACCTTAAAAAATGGCTTGATATACATTACTCATCTTGACCTGGCACTTTGGGTTGGATCTCAGTAGAGAGAGAATTGAATTGCTCGAGTGTCTTTGAGTCTTGGCGACTGCCTTGTTTCTTGGAAGATACATAATTGTGGATTTGAGTTTGACACTTCGAAATTTTATGTACTCACCCTGCGGACATCATGCGAGACATTCAGAAAAGAGAGGAAGGTAAAGCTTTCTGAACCACTTTGGCCACGACAGGACAAACATCTTCATGATCATGGCGATTGGTTCCTCCTTATTTAATAGGATGGGAGAGGGTTACCTCATCGCCCGCATTTTAATGCCGGATGGCGATGGATGGCCTCCATCCGGTCGCACGACGGGGCGTCGCCATGAAGTCAGTCGCACCTAAACCAAAGAGGCGTCCGGCGATCCTGCAGGTTTTATACGTGGTGCTTCTGTCTGTCCAATGTGGCGAGCGCGTTCAAGCATTTCCATATATGCCCCACCTATGAGTTGGCTATGTGGCTAGAGGATGTGGCAAACCCAAGCCTTAAGGGTGTGTACAATGAGCTTAAAAAAAAGGGTGTGTACAATGATGTTATCTTAGAAGTGTCACGCACGATAAATGATGATGTGGAAGAGAAAAAAATCACAAGAAAAGGCTTATGTTTTCTGGATCGGTTTCATCCAATAAACAACATCAACGTTATTCGCACACTATATAGTGGTATATCTATAGTGATATAGATGTAGCGAGAGCCCGAACAGAAGTTAAATTTTTCTAGACTGAAATACAAGCCGAAATCGTGCAGTACATAGCTAAGTATTGATGATACTCCCACTCAACGCATTTCCTTCAAGAAGAAAAAAGTACAACTTTCCATATTATTCGATGGCATAGCATCTCATACACAATGTGCGCATAGATGCATCACAAGCAGAACCCTAGCTAGGGTATGCATTTGCGGTCGGAGCAGTCGGTGCTGCATTCTCGCTGGCACACCAGGGGCGTCCCGTTAAGACAAGCGTTGCAGTTTCGGGTGGTGCAGGCGTTGGCGCATGAATAGTTGGGAGCGTCGTTGCACTCCTCGCAGCTGCCGGTGCAGTTCTTTTTGGTCCTGCATTCCTCGATCGCATTGGTCTTGCATGAGTTGCAGGAAGCTTCGATGTGGTCGCAGGCGCTGCTGCATACCCAGGGAACGGAGGCGTTGCAAGGAGTGTAGCACTGTGAATAACAGTCGCTGCATGACATCATCGGTTCCGAAGCTGGTGCCGGAGTTGGTGGCAACGGCGCCGGAGATGGCAGTGGTGGTGGTGATGATGATGGTGACGGTGGCGGTGCTTGGGACGGATAGCCACGACAGCGCCCCAAGGAAGGCACGACGAGCGTTGCGAGAACGGCAGCGACGGCGGCCACCTTGAGAGCGAAAGCACCTGAACGCGGAGGCATTGTGTTGTGGACACGACAACCAAGACAAAGGGAGATGGAGATGCAGGATGAGATGTGAAGACTTTTTTTCGACAAAGATGAAAGATGGGATGCGAAGACTTTCGCACATACAATCGAGGTCATTTATAGGCACCAAAAATGAGAATCTTAGCTAGGTATCATGTAGTACTATACTAAACTATGTACATACAGATCTGATGCGTTAATTATGTTTCCTAGCTAGTTGAGTTTTACCAAGTTGCAAGTTGAGATCTGCGCCATGCATGTGCATGTTACAAGTTTGACTTCACATATTAGTAAAACTAGAAGTATACCCCACGCGTTGCTGCGGGAATTGCTATGAAAACTATATGCATAAATAAAAAGTATAAAAGTGTGATATATTAAGTTGTCTAAGTGAAAATGCAACAGAAACATGTGTGTATTAAAATTATTAGGTGGAAAGTAAAATGATTAAAATATGGTTGATATGGAGATTGCATATAAAAATTAATAAATCTATTAGTTGAGATGCGATGGACAATTGATTGGCTAAGAAATGAATGATGTGGATAGATTGCATGTGAAGAGAGACAATTTTAATGACCTAAGTGGGTGACATGGATAATTGATTGACTAAGAGAATAGATGATGTGGATAGCTTGCATGTTGAGATAGACAACTTAAATGATCTATAGTGGGGTTTTGTCTTATAAGAAGTATAGATATATACTCCCTCCGTCACGGTTTAGAAGGCACGCTTGGAAAATCTCTGGGACCAAGGTAGTCACCGATTGGTTGTGAGATGTAGCAGATGTAACATTAATAAATACATTCACACCATGCATGCATCAAAGAATTGAGAAGATGCGTGCATATATGAGTGAAATAGTAGTACTAATTAATAAGAGTAATTGTCTGCGCGCCTTAAACCTTGTCTATTATGAGAATGCACGCAAGTTTAACTGTGCCTTCTAAACCGTGACGGAGGAAGTAAGTTAAGTTATTCATCTTGACTGGGCAATTTCGGGTTGATAGTCTTAATGGAGGAGAGAAAACTGAATTGCAGTGAGTCCTTAGGCTGCCCGTAATGGGTAGTATCATGCATATGATACTAGTGTATGATACTATCTCCGTAATGCATACTATTATATAGTAGTATCATAGATGGTTTATTTGTTGTTATGCAAGACACATACTACTAAAGCATTTAATATAATACGGTATCATAATATGATACTACATCTTTTTTTTCTTATTAAATAGCATGTCACCTCTTCAAAATTACCTAGTTGGCATGCATAATACTATCTATGATACTCTTATTACGCGCAGTCTTAGTCTCGACACAACTGACTTGTTTTTGGAAGATACTGAAATGTAGATTTTTTTGGACACTTTACTTTGATTAGTAGGAAGAAGAACTCTATCTCTACTTCCTAGTAATTAAAATATAAGTAGTGTTTCTTTTCCTACCGGCCAACACATGTTGATCATTAATCCTGTTGATCATTAATCATGTTGATCATTAATAATATGTATTCCATGTATAGTGAGGCATTTATAGATTTATTTTCTCACATAATAACTCTGCACAGTTCCGGGGTCATCTTTTAACATCAAGATCGTAAATCAATCTCTAATATTTCAATCTTAAATAAAAAGCATACTCGCTCACTCCTGGCGAGGAGTGGGACCAATCATTGAGTGGGACGCTTCAACACCAGATCTGCGGTCGTCTGTGCTGCTCCTTCGTGCTCGACCCAATTCTGAGAGGAGCGAGACGCCATCATCCTCATCACCGGCGACATCATCAGCATCAAACTCGCTCTGTATGGTTTTCGATCCGATTTTCTTTATAAACTGGATCAATTTTTCTTTTGAAACGAGATCAAATTCAGGTGGGGAGTTCTCCCCCCCCCCCCCCCGGTGACAGTTTCAAAAAAAAAACTCGGCGACATCATCCCGGTCGACGCCAGGCTGCTCGAGGGCCATGCGCTCAAGAACGACCAGTCGGTGCTCACATATGAGTCCATGCCGGTCAATAAGTACGCCGGGCAGAAGGTATTCTCGGGCTCCACGATGAAGCATGGTAAGTTGGAGGCCTTCGTCATCGCCACGGCGTGCACAGTTTCTTCGGAAAGGCGACGCAGCCGACGAGGAGGTGGTGGCGAGCGCTGCGTTAGGTCAGGGTAGTAGCGAGCGTCGCGATAGGTGGGGGTGTGGGTAAGAAGTAGTGGGGAAGAGAGAGGGGGTGGGGATCTTTTTATCTCACTGACAATTGGACCATCAACTGCATATAGGGGATAAAGACAGACGTGCAGGGTGTTCACTTTATATTTGTTTTAAACGCAAAGTTGCCTAAAATTTAGTAAATTTGGGTTCAAATAGATACAAAACGGATAAAAATGAAGATCAAACTAAAATCCACCTGCGGATTGGCCCGTTGTTTCTATCCGTCTGAACCCAAATGAACAAAATGTTGCCCCATCGTTGGCTGAGCGATCTGGGGACGGGTGGCAAATGTCAGCCCTTCTTCTGCTGGCTTAATTGGTCGGGATGGATTAAAACAAAACAGGAGTGGAGATAAAGCAAAGCAGTGCATCTACTTCTATTTTTCTTGACTCTTCAGCATCCCAAGTTCTTGATGACACTATGCTTCTGATACAACCACTTCTGTCCATATAAACACAGTAATGGCAAACAGAGGTATTCAAGATCATGCATGGGGTATTCTCAACAACAAAAAAATCATACATGGGGGCATGTTTTCTCGGACCGAAGAATTTGGAACTACGTGTCACAAACAGCACACATGAGTTAATTTTTTATTAAAACGAAAAAAAAAGCATACACACACACACATAGGACTTTGTACGTGGGCCATCAGTAGCATATAGTGACTAGGATTTTTTCAGTGCCACCTACAAAATGTGGTAAGGGTCGCACACTTCACTCAACGATGACGAGTATGTTCGGGCCACACGGCAACGATGTGGTGTTCTATTTCTCTCCTATCACCCCGGCTGCTTTATCTATGCTTACTTTGGCAAACTGCTATAGCCACGCTACGAAACAGGAAACAATAATGTCCTTCGATCCCGACTAACAACCGATCACACCACAATACAGTATGGCATACAAGATGATTAGAGCAAGTTGGCATGATGCTAAGGGACAAGGTGTAGGGAGGATAAGTACATCAATCAAATCAAGTGCGTGGAAAGATGATCGTAGGCGGTGGTACGCGCCAGTCAATGCATGTTTCAATTTTGGCGATCCATCCATCATTCCCGGTGTCTTCTATGCCCATGTATGTCAAGTACATATTCGGTGGGAGTAGAGACATAATAAACGATGTGATTTCATGGTTCTAAGACAAAAATAAAGAGGTGAACATGCCGAGAAACAAATGGGAAGCCTTGGTCCCTATAAAAGAGAATGTATCTGGTGCACCGAGCTAACCCATGCTACCAATGCACCAGTAGGTTTTGAGCCAATGGATAGAAAAAGAGCGAACAGATGTTGGTAACAAATTGGACTATACTATGTTTGCAGATACAACCCTTCTCTTTATAAAAATCAAGCCGCACTCCAAATCACCCATTCCCATAGTAAACTTGTACGAATTATTTTTGAACCCAAACACCAAAAGGCTAATATATTCCGAATAAAATGTCTGATTTCACATCCGTATAAATTATCATCTTTGTCTTGATGAGATTTTTGAAATAAGATAAATGTTGAATATGTATTTAAAAATATTTCTTTTTAAACTTGACTCAAAACTTCATGTACGGTCAGATGCATGTGCATGCGGGACCAACATGGAGGAAGAGGCTGATATTTCTCACTAACAGCCTACAAAATTTACAAAACATGTAAATGATGCAATCAAGTTTTAAAACGCAATTGCTAATATATTTTTTAGAACATATGAAACATTGAACTTGTTTCAAAAATCACATTCAAACAAAAATGGCAGTCAAAACTGTTTCAAAATCGGATATTCAATTACATGAACATTTTTTGTTTTGTCAAAAAAATAAACAAACAAACGTTGTTTGTATGGGAAAGTGAGTGTCGTGGATGTAAATCTGACAATGAGTATGGGGGTATTAAAGGAGCTAAATGAATCTGTACGTAGAGTGGGTTGACGCAAGAGGATTATACAGGTTAGGCCTCTCCGTGGAGATAAAAACCTTAGTCCTGTCCCAGACTTACTGGGGTGTTCTTTCTTCAGAATACTGAGAAGGGAAAAAGTTTGCGTGTGCCCATGCCAGAGGGGAGGCCGGGGTGACTTATATAGAGTGCGCCCCTGCCTCCTTAATTCCCTGGCATAAATGGGTCTTAATTGCAAGATTAAATACATAATTGATTACAAAACGGTCATCCCGTTACTACTAATAAAGGGGGGAGAACGCATGCAGCATTAAATGCCTTCTGTCCGTTGCGTTTTCCATCTCCCGAGTAGTGGGGGCTCGCCGGTCCCTTTCGGGTATCGTTCTACTCGGATCTTGCTGAGCTTCCGAGTAGTTGTTTACTCGGAAACGGCTCCTGGTTTCCGAGTAATGTGTTACTCGGAAGCCTTCAATGCTTCGTGTTTTTTGGTTGATCTTATTTTGCTTGATGTGTGTTTTCTGGGGGAAACCCAAGGCTTAGGGATACCCCTGGGTTTCCCTTGCCTAGGGGTATACCTTTAGTATTACCACGACAGTAGCCCCCAAGCGCTTTCGGGTGCTCGTAAGTGGGTTGACTGACATCTAGTCTTTCTGAGGTATGTGAAGATTGAACTCAGTAAGAGGCCCGGAAGGGCTTTATTGATGTTCGAACTTTTCCCTCGAGTGGGAGTTGGGCAGGTTAACGGAAAATTTTGGTGACACTCAAAACGTCTCTCGGAAGTGGTGGACTGAGGCCTCAGAAGGCGTGTCTCGGAGTAAAAGGCCTTAAACTCCATATGAACCAAATTTGTAAAGCTCAATGTCCTAGGACATCGTGCCGAGTGTTGGGATACGGGGCAGAAAACACAAATTTTTCACACCTACGGTACCCGAACCCAAGATCTATGCTATGGCGATGTAAAGTAACGGAGGGAATCGGTGTTCATACCTTTGAAGACCGAAAGAAGGAAATGTTCTTACGAACGTGGTTGGCGTAGACTCAGAACTACGACCTCCTTGTCGTGTAGAAGACCACCACCGGCGAGGATGACTCCCGGTAAACCTCCAGCGACGAAGCAGCACCACAGGTGTAATGCCTCGAAGGGATTATACACGTACGGCACAATCGATGTTCCTCCCGGGCTCCGAACCAGGCGAGCAGCGGAAGAAAGACGGCTACGGATCCCGACTCCGGCAGAGCGACGGCCTGCCTTATGGTGGAGAACTCCAATCCTGGTGCAGACTCCAAACAAGGGGAGTCCACTTCCGGAAAAAGGAGAAGGAAGAAGAAGGAGATCAATTGTTGTATGGAAAAAGGGGGGTCTACCCCTCTATATAAAGGCCAAGGGGGGGTGTGATCCCTCTTCCCTCCCCCATGTGGGACTAAACCCCCAAGGGGGGAGGGGTGCGCCGGCCAAGGGGGGGTTGGGCCCCACCCCTTGGTGCCAAGCCCAAGGGGGGGAACCCCCTCCTCCCCTAATGGGCCTCTAAGGCCCATATAGCCTTTTTTCCATTATTTTAATTATTTAATAAGTTTTAAATATTTAATTCAGATAATTAAATAATAAAAACATTATTAAAACAATTAAACTTTATTTTGAACTATTCAAAATGTCCGGAAACCATTCCGTCCTCCTCCGGAACTATTCCGGTGATTTCTCCTATTTCACCGATTGATCCCGTAACTGTCCTATGCATCGATTGCCCTTAAGTGTAACACCCTAACGGTCCGGGAAAGCAGACATGGCCGAGACTCTTCTCATGGACCAATGACTAGTCAGTTGGACCTGGTTACAATCCTTGACAGCCCCTGCGCTTCCATCGAATGAGCTTCGATCGCTTTTGGAAACCGTTAACGATACGACGTAATCCCTTTGTTCTGCGGTACTTTGTTTGTCCGAGGTTTGATCGTCGGTATCCCACATACCGTGTTCACATCTCGTTCACGACAAACAACTTCTCTCGTCGATGATCATTGCATCTCTTGTGACCTAGTCACGTCCTTGCAAGGGGTTGATGTAATATCACCGAGTGGGCCCAGAGTACCTGTCCTGTCACAAGGACTGACAAATCCCGCTTTGATCTATTAACATACTCATCAACCATCTATTTCGGAATACCCAAAGTGCTCCGTTATAGCCAGCATATTTCAGTTAGGCGGTGGGATACAAATCAAAGTCTCCTCATAGATCGTGATTACGTATGATCATTACGGTCTAAGGACTAAGGCATACGTTACAAAGTCATAGCAACGCTGAACTATGTGACTCGATCACATTGCATTACTTTAGGTGGGTGTCTGTCCATCACATCATTCCCCTAATGATATGACCTCATTGTCAATGGACTTAAGTGTCGCCATGATCAGGAAAGCTTGATCAATCAATTGCCCAATGAGATAGTTTACCCGAGTTAAACTACGGACCATGTTTTATACTACACCTGTATTAGTATTTCCAAGTAATACAGTTATAGCACAGTATAAAACGTATTATGAACAAAACGGATATGTGACAAATATCTTTATTAATTTGTCTCTAGGGCACATATCCAACACCGAATCCTAGGCCATGCCACGTGGGACATTGATTCTTTACCCCCTGCGCCGGGTCTTACCGGCGGCCTGGCATTCTATGTCAGAGATGGGCCGCCAGCGAGTTTGTTATTCTGATTTTCGCCCGAGTAACCGGGTGCGGGATTCTTCGTCTTGCGAGGAATATTCGAGTGGTTCCTTTCGCGGCGCTTCCGAGTGACAACTTACTCCGATGCTGTAGGAGCCTTGCATTTTCTTCCGAGTGATGGCATACTCGGAGAGTTTGGTTGTTGCTATGCCCCGCCTCTTCCGAGTGGTCAGGGCGATTCCAAACTTCGGGTTGGAAACAGATTTGGTTTTCCCCAAAGGATCTTATCTTGTCAGAGAATCTTCTTGCCCAGGTGAGTGGGCGCACTGTTTGGGTTTGTCTCCTCGATTCCCGCAGCGGTTTCATAGGATAATAATAATTAACTGCCCGCAGGGGAAGTGGGAGGGATTATAGGGAAGTGGGGCGGTTTTTATGGGGAAGCGCAACCGGCAAACCCATTAGTGGGGTGCGGATCTGATGCGAGGCGGTTGCCATCCTGAGCTATAAAAAGGGGCCCCTTGCCTTGCGGTTTGGAACGTCTCCACTCATTTTCCCCCGCGCAGCCGTTCCCGCTTCTCTCTCCTGCTCCGCCTCTTCCTCTACCTGCTGCATCTCGCCGTCGAGACGTCTCCACTCGCCGCTCGAGGTCCATCCTGGGAGGTCGTCCCTCATACTGCCCCTCTTCCGCCGCCGTGACCATGTCTGCGGAGGATTGGCTGCCCTCGATTGTGACGGAAGACATGCTGCTGGGGTACCAGGACGCCGGCCTGGTTCCCCGGGAGGGTTGCCGTCTTCCCGCGGCGGGGGAAGACGAGCCTGTACCGCGGGATGGTGAGAGGGTCATTTTACTTTCGCATGTGGATCGCGGCTTTTCTCTTCCCCCACATCCCTTCTTCTTGGATTTCTTGGCTTTTACGGGCGCTCAGCTTCATCACGTCGTTCCCAACGCGGTTACCCTTCTCTTCAGCTTTTTCACCCTTTGCGAGGGCTTTTTAGGAATAGAACCCCACTGGCATCTCTTCCGTAGTATATATGCCATCAAGCCTCAGAAGGCGAAAAAGTCTGGGGAGGGCGGCGGCGTTGAGTTTAATCATCTTTGTGGCGGTCTGATTTTTGCCAAAAAGCAAGGAGTGCAGTATTTTGCTTCTTTTGTTCCTGATTCTGTCAAGAACTGGCAGAATAGCTGGTTTTACTGCAAAGTGGCCGAGGAACCGGGGGTGCGTACCTTGCCTCCTTACTCGGACGTTAGGCTGACTAACTCTCAGGGCTGGAACCCCCGGCTCACCAATGCTGATAAGGAGCAAGTGCTCCCCCTGATGCGTGAAGTCATCAGGTTGAAGAAGAATGGTTTGGACGCCATAGATCTGATAAATGATTTTGTGATTCGGAAGATCTAGCCGCTCCAGGCCCGAGCTCGGGGGATGTGGACGTACTCCGGGTTGCAGGACGATACCCGTTACAGTAACACTGAGATGCCCTTGGATGAGTTTGAACTTCAGATGAAGATAATAACAAGCGTGACTCAGGGGCTTCAGGCAATTGGCCGAGTGAGACCCCTCGGCGTCGACAATCCTCCCACCTTGGTATGCCGAGTTGTATGTTTCTTGAATGTGTTTCATTTGTTGGCTTTAACCCGGACCTCTTTGTTTATTGCTTAGGATTTTACCCAGTTCCGCTGCCCTATTCCTCTGGCTCCGCAGCATCCCGCCGAGGAAGACGAAGATAGTGCTGTTGGCGCGGGGGTCGGAGTTGAGGTGGGGGAGGAGCTGGAGTCCGAGGTGGCTCGGGTTCAAGCAGCGTCCAAGCAACGCTCGAAGAACAACCAAGATCGCGAGTCGGCGCGGGAGGGGCTTACTCGGACCCGAAAAAGGGCTCACACTCCGAGTGGTGAGGAAGACGGCGGGAAGCTTCCTCCCTTGGGCCTCAGCTCTGGGAAGGTAGCGACCATGAAGAAGAAGAAACTTGTCACTCTTGGGGGCCGAGAGGCTAATCCCGCAGGAGGTGCTGCTGCTGAAAGGGCCAAGGGGGTTGGATCTAGTTCGGCCAGGGTTGCTCCTCCAAGGCGTAGTTGAAGACCGTTCACCCGTAATGCTATTGCTTAACGCGTGCTTTTAAGGCTCTGTTAGTTTCTCAGACTCATCCTGCCGAGGACGACTTGCACTAGAGTACAAATTACACTAGTTTACATCAGGTATGTATCTAACACCAATGGTCTCTCGGTGTTCTTCAAACTTGCCCTGTGGAAGAGGTTTATTTATCGGGTCTGCTGCGTTCAGATCCGTATGTATCTTGTGAATCCTAGTGTGTCCATCCCTGACGTAGTCTCGCGTCACATGGAACTTTCGGAGGATGTGCTTGGCTGTAGAGTGAGTTCTTGGCTCCTTCGCGTTAGCAATGGCACCCGTGTTGTCGCAGAAGATTCCCACGGGGTCAGTGCAACTGGGAAAGACGCCAAGCTCGATCACGAACTTCTTCAGCCACATCACCTCGTTTGACGCTTCGCAAGCGGCAATATACTCCGACTCCATTGAAGATTGAGCGACGACTGACTGTTTGCCGCTCCTCCAGCTAATCGCGCCTCCGTTCAACATGAAAACATATCCCGTCTGGGACTTCGAGTCATCTAGGTCTGAGCCGAGGCTTGCGTCAACGCAACCCTTTACGGTGAGCTCCTCATCAACTCCTCCATAAACAAGAAAGAGATCCTTGGTTCTTCTCAAGTACTTAAGGATGTTCTTCACTGCTGTCCAATGGGCCATTCCCGGATTATTCTGGTAGCGATTAGTCATACTAATGGCCAGCGCTAAATCCGGTCTGGTACATAACATAGCATACATGAGAGAACCTATGGCTGAGGCATAGGGCTTTGAGGACATCTCCCCTTTCTCTTTAGCTGTGGTCGGGCATTGAGTCACGCTTAGTTTGACACCTTTTATAACTGGCAAGAGACCTCTCTTGGAGTCATCCATTTTGAACCTTTTCAAAATCTTGTCAATATAAGTATTCTGACTCAAGGCCAACCTCCGATTAGGTCTATCTCTATAGATCTTAATCCCCAGTATGTACGCAGCTTCACCTAGGTCCTTCATGGAAAATTGTCCATTCAGATATTCCTTCACTTCCTCTAAGAATTTCTTATCGTTCCCTATTAGCAATATGTCATCTACATATAACACAAGGAATGCTACAGAGCTCCCACTCAGTTTCTTATAGACGCAGAACTCTTCGACGTTTTGGACAAATCCAAAAGCTTTAATGACCTCGTCAAATCGAAGATTCCAGCTCCGAGATGCTTGCTTCAACCCATAGATGGACCGTTGAAGCTTGCAAACCTTACCAGCATTCCTTGGATCGACAAGCCCCTCTGGTTGCATCATATACAACTCTTCCTCAATGTTGTCATTTAGGAATGCAGTTTTCACATCCATCTGCCATATCTCGTAATCATGATATGCAGCTATTGCTAGTAGGATCCGAATAGACTTTATCATCGCTACAGGAGAGAACGTCTCCTCGTAGTCAACTCCTTGAATTTGTCGGAAACCCTTCGCGACAAGTCGAGCTTTGTAGACAGATACGTTTCCGTCTGCGTCAGTCTTTTTCTTGAAAATCCACTTATTCTCGACGGCCTTGCGGTCCTCGGGAATATCCACCAAAGTCCATACTTTGTTGGTGTACATGGAGTCTATTTCGGATTTCATGGATTCAAGCCATTTCTCGGACTCGGGTCCCTCCATTGCTTCTTTGTAACTCGTAGGTTCATCCGACTCAACAGCCGAGATTGCATTCACAAGCTGTCCGTAAAACTCAGTAGGTTGACGGACTCTTGATGACCTACGGGGCATAAAAGTTTCCTCTTCATTCTCATCATGATCATCGTGAATGTCATGATCGTTATGAATGTCGTTCTGGCCATTCTCTTCAACTCCCACTGTGGAAGATGGTTCCAGAACAAATTCCGTAGCCATTTCATCCAATTGGAGTGATTGGTCAGTTACTTCATCGAGGTCTATTTTCCTCCCACTCAACTCTTTCGCGAGAAACTCCTTCTCAAGAAAGTGTCCCGTCTTGGCAACAAACGTTTTGCTGTCAGACTTGTTGTAGAAGGTGTACCCACAAGTTTCCTTGGGATAGCCCACAAAGATGCACTTATCCGCCTTGGATTCAAGTTTGTCAGGCTGTAGTTTTCTAACATAAGCCTCACAACCACAAATCTTCAGGTGAGACAACTCAGGTTTAGTGCCATGCCATTCTTCAAATGGTGTTGTCTTTACGGATTTGGATGGTGCCCTATTAAGAATATGAATGGCGGTTTCTAATGCATACCCCCAGAATGACACAGGCAAATCAGTATGAGACATCATCGATCGTACACTATCCAATAGGGTTCGATTACGTCGCTCAGCTACACCGTTTCTCTGAGGTGTGCCTGCCGGCGTAAGCTGTGGCACTATGCCACAAGACTTCAGATGATTGCCAAACTCGTGACTCAAATACTCGCCACCTCGATCCGATCGAAGGTGCTTGATTTTCCTTCCGAGTTGATTTTCGACCTCATTCTGAAATTCCTTGAACTTTTCAAAGGTTTCAGACTTGTGCTTCATCAAGTAAATATACCCATATCTACTCAAGTCATCAGTAAAGGTCACGAAGTAACGAAGATCATTGCGAGTGGGGACGTTCATGGGTCCACATACATCCGTGTGTATGATCCCCAATAAGACATCCGCACGCTCCATCACACCATTGAATGGATTCCTTGTCATTTTGCCCATGAGGCATTGTTCACATGTATCAAGGGATCCAAAATCCAATGAGTCAAGAAGTCCATCCTTATGGAGCTTCTCCATGCGTTTTACACCAATATGACCAAGTCGGCAATGCCACATCATCATGTGATCTTCATTATTCTTCAATCTTTTGGCCTCAATATTGTTAACGTGACTCACGTCACCATCGAGATTAAGTATGAATAAACCATGCGACTCCGGTGCGTGAACATAAAACATATCATCCTTATAAATCGAACAACCAATTGTATCGGACTTAAAAGAATAGTGGTCTCGCTTCAAGCAAGAACCACTCACGATGTTCACACTCAACGCGGGTACATAGTAACATTTATTCAGAACTAAAACCAATCCCGAAGGGAGACTAAGATGCTTCGTGCCGACCGCCAAGACTTCAATCTGGCAGCCATTCCCTACGCGCATCGTCACTTCATCCTTGACCAAGCGTCTCCTATTCCTTAGTCCCTGAATGGAATTAGAAATATGAGCGACAGACCCTGTATCAAATATCCAGGATGTGTTCCCAGCGCTTGTCAAGAGAAGATCAACAATATGTATATCAAATATACCTTCGTCTCTCTTGGCGACCTTGCCATCCTTCTTGTCCTTTAGGTACTTGGGACAGTTGCGCTTCCAGTGACCTTCACCCTTGCAGTAGAAGCACTCCACTCCGAGTTTAGGCTTGGGTGCCTTGGGAGGAGCGGCAACTGACTTGCCATCCCTCTTAGGGCCACCTCTTCTGGCCTTCTCCCGTCTGCTTGACTTCTTGAAGTCAGTGGTCTTGTTGACCATGAAGACGCCGTGCTCCTTCTTGATCTCAACCTCAGCGCTCTTTAGCATGGCGAACAACTCAGAAGGGGTTTTGGTCATCCCCTGCATGTTGTAGTTCAGCACAAAGCCTTTGTAGGTAGGGGGAAGCGACTGCAACACCCTACCAACCGCAAGTTCATCTGGAATCTGACATTCCAGAGCATTCAAGCGCTGAACGTAGCCAGACATTTTGACCACGTGCTCACTCACGCTGCCGTGCTCATCCATCTTTGCTGAGAAGAAGGCTTCAGAAGCCTCGTACCGTTCAGCCCTAGCTTGAGGTGCGAAGACCGCCTTGAGGTCGGTGATAATCTCATATGCACCCATCCTCTCAAAGCGTTTCTGCAGCTCAGCCTCCATGGAGTAGAGCATGCCACTCTGGACAAGGTTGTAATCATCAGTCTTGGAGAGATAGACATTCTTCTCGTCCTGACTGGCATCATCTGCTGGTGCGTCACCTAGTGCGTTCTCTAGTACGTATGCCATTTTGAGGGGAACGAGGAGAATCCTCAGGGTGCGGAACCAGTTGGTGAAGTTTGTCCCATCTGTTTTTAGCTTATCTTTCTCTAGGAATGATCCTAAGTTGAACGAGGGGCGAGGTGCTGCCATCTACAAGGTTGGATTCACAACGATACATATTTAGACTTTTTTTCATAATGTGGAGTTTCAATTTAATCTTAAAATTCTAGAAAGCTCCCACTTAGATAAACACCTCTCAATTTAACTAAGTGATTATACAATCCCAGCCCCCATACCTCCCCCGATATGTACGGCCCAGTATGCGAACCAGGTAGGCCTCTAAGCCAATCACATCAGGCATGTGACTCGTGCTCGACCTTTCGGTCTTCTGTGTTCCAGGCCCGCATCTACATACGTCAAGCCTGCCAATCGAACCTTGATGTTAGCTGTTCAGCAAGGCCATATCTGCATATGCCAGGCTCGCCGAACCCAACCTCATGCGAACTCCGTTGAATATGTAGGACAACTCCGGTATGTACGGAGCATCAAGCCATATGGGAGAACCTTCCAGGTGGTGCCCATCAAAAGGGAGAACACAATGTTGGTATTGTGAGAGATGGTCCTGTTTCGTGCTACCGTCGATATATCTAGCATACTAGCATAAAACAGGAAGTAAAACTTTAAATCATACAACCTATGATCCCCCTTCATGCAAAGCAAAGTTAAAACGCCTTTCTACTTTAGCTTGTGCAAGTTTTACGTGGCTGCTAGGGGTTTCGAGAGAGAGAACCGATTTCTATCCTGCGAAAAACAAGCCACAACACCGTCTCCCATCCGTCTCTATTACACCCCTGTCGGGGCCCTCCGTTGCAAACATCTTCGCATCGCTAATACAGAGAGACAGACACCCCCCCCCAGCCACATGTCAAGCGTGGAACCAGTCTCGCGTAAACGCGTAAGGTCGGTCGGGGGCCGCTTCCTCAAACATTGCCGCAATGCTGAATGAGTACACGTGGGAGGGTAACGAATGAAGATTCGATGCCCACATCCTAGATGTGTTCTATCCGTACAATACATCTACGCATAGCTAGCTCATGATACCACTGTTGGGATACGGGGCAGAAAACACAAATTTTTCACACCTACGGTACCCGAACCCAAGATCTATGCTATGGCGATGTAAAGTAACGGAGGGAATCGGTGTTCATACCTTTGAAGACCGAAAGAAGGAAACGTTCTGACGAACGTGGTTGGCGTAGACTCAGAACTACGACCTCCCTGTCGTGTAGAAGACCACCACCGGCGAGGATGACTCCCGGTAAACCTCCAGCGACGAAGCAGCACCACAGGTGTAATGCCTCGAAGGGATTATACACGTACGGCACAATCGATGTTCCTCCCGGGCTCCGAACCAGGCGAGCAGCGGAAGAAAGACGGCTACGGATCCCGACTCCGGCAGAGCGACGGCCTGCCTTATGGTGGAGAACTCCAATCCTGGTGCAGACTCCAAACAAGGGGAGTCCACTTCCGGAAAAAGGAGAAGGAAGAAGAAGGAGATCAATTGTTGTATGGAAAAAGGGGGGTCTACCCCTCTATATAAAGGCCAAGGGGGGGTGTGATCCCTCTTCCCTCCCCCATGTGGGACTAAACCCCCAAGGGGGGAGGGGTGCGCCGGCCAAGGGGGGGTTGGGCCCCACCCCTTGGCGCCAAGCCCAAGGGGGGGAACCCCCTCCTCCCCTAATGGGCCTCTAAGGCCCATATAGCCTTTTTCCATTATTTTAATTATTTAATAAGTTTTAAATATTTAATTCAGATAATTAAATAATAAAAACATTATTAAAACAATTAAACTTTATTTTGAACTATTCAAAATGTCCGGAAACCATTCCGTCCTCCTCCGGAACTATTCCGGTGATTTCTCCTATTTCACCGATTGATCCCGTAACTGTCCTATGCATCGATTGCCCTTAAGTGTAACACCCTAACGGTCCGGGAAACAGCAGACATGGTCGAGACTCTTCTCATGGACCAATGACTAGTCAGTTGGACCTGGTTACAATCCTTGACAGCCCCTGCGCTTCCATCGAATGAGCTTCGATCGCTTTTGGAAACCGTTAACGATACGACGTAATCCCTTTGTTCTGCGGTACTTTGTTTGTCCGAGGTTTGATCATCGGTATCCCACATACCGTGTTCACATCTCGTTCACGACAAACAACTTCTCTCGTCCATGATCATTGCATCTCTTGTGACCTAGTCACGTCCTTGCAAGGGGTTGATGCAATATCACCGAGTGGGCCCAGAGTACCTGTCCTGTCACAAGGACTGACAAATCCCGCTTTGATCTATTAACATACTCATCAACCATCTATTTCGGAATACCCAAAGTGCTCCGTTATAGCCAGCATATTTCAGTCAGGCGGTGGGATACAAATCAAAGTCTCCTCATAGATCGTGATTACGTATGATCATTACGGTCTAAGGACTAAGGCATACGTTACAAAGTCATAGCAACGCTGAACTATGTGACTCGATCACATTGCATTACTTTAGGTGGGTGTCTGTCCATCACATCATTCCCCTAATGATATGACCTCATTGTCAATGGACTTAAGTGTCGCCATGATCAGGAAAGCTTGATCAATCAATTGCCCAATGAGATAGTTTACCCGAGTTAAACTACGGACCATGTTTTATACTACACCTGTATTAGTATTTCCAAGTAATACAGTTATAGCACAGTATAAAACGTATTATGAACAAAACGGATATGTGACAAATATCTTTATTAATTTGTCTCTAGGGCACATATCCAACACCGAGTCCTAGGCCAATCCACGTGGGACATTGATTCTTTACCCCCTGCGCCGGGTCTTACCGGCGGCCTGGCATTCTATGTCAGAGATGGGCCGCCAGCGAGTTTGTTATTCTGATTTTCGCCCGAATAACCGGGTGCGGGATTCTTCGTCTTGCGAGGAATATTTGAGTGGTTCCTTTCGCGGCGCTTCCGAGTGACAACTTACTCCGATGCTGTAGGAGCCTTGCATTTTCTTCCGAGTGATGGCATACTCGGAGAGTTTGGTTGTTGCTATGCCCCGCCTCTTCCGAGTGGTCAGGGCGATTCCAAACTTCAGGTTGGAAACAGATTTGGTTTTCCCCAAAGGATCTTATCTTGTCAGAGAATCTTCTTGCCCAGGTGAGTGGCTGCACTGTTTGGGTTTGTCTCCTCGATTCCCGCGGCGGTTTCATAGGATAATAATAATTAACTGCCCGCAGGGGAAGTGGGAGGGATTATAGGGAAGTGGGGCGGTTTTATGGGGAAGCGCAATCGGCAAACCCATTAGTGGGGTGCGGATCTGACGCGAGGCGGTTGCCATCCTGAGCTATAAAAAGGGGCCCCTCGCCTTGCGGTTTGGAACGTCTCCACTCATTTTCCCCCGCGCAGCCGTTCCCGCTTCTCTCTCCTGCTCCGCCTCTTCCTCTACCTGCTGCATCTCGCCGTCGAGACGTCTCCACTGGCCGCTCGAGGTCCATCCTGGGAGGTCGTCACTCGTACTGCCCCTCTTCCGCCGCCGTGACCATGTCTGCGGAGGATTGGCTGCCCTCGATTGTGACGGAAGACATGCTGCTGGGGTACCAGGACGCCGGCCTGGTTCCCCGGGAGGGTTGCCGTCTTCCCGCGGCGGGGGAAGACGAGCCTGTACCGCGGGATGGTGAGAGGGTCATTTTACTTTCGCATGTGGATCGCGGCTTTTCTCTTCCCCCACATCCCTTCTTCTTGGATTTCTTGGCTTTTACGGGCGCTCAGCTTCACCACGTCGTTCCCAACGCGGTTACCCTTCTCTTCAGCTTTTTCACCCTTTGCGAGGGCTTTTTAGGCATAGAACCCCACTGGCATCTCTTCCGTAGTATATATGCCATCAAGCCTCAGAAGGCGAAAAAGTCTGGGGAGGGCGGCGGCGTTGAGTTTAATCATCTTTGTGGCGGTCTGATTTTTGCCAAAAAGCAAGGAGTGCAGTATTTTGCTTCTCGTGTTCCTGATTCTGTCAAGAACTGGCAGAATAGCTGGTTTTACTGCAAAGTGGCCGAGGAACCGGGGGTGCGTACCTTGCCTCCTTACTCGGACGTTAGGCTGACTAACTCTCAGGGCTGGAACCCCCGGCTCACCAATGCTGATAAGGAGCAAGTGCTCCCCCTGATGCGTGAAGTCATCAGGTTGAAGAAGAATGGTTTGGACGCCATAGATCTGATAAATGATTTTGTGATTCGGAAGATCTAGCCGCTCCAGGCCCGAGCTCGGGGGATGTGGACGTACTCTGGGTTGCAGGACGATACCCGTTACAGTAACACTGAGATGCCCTTGGATGAGTTTGAACTTCAGATGAAGATAATAACAAGCGTGACTCAGGGGCTTCAGGCAATTGGCCGAGTGAGACCCCTCGGCTTCGACAATCCTCCCACCTTGGTATGCCGAGTTGTATGTTTCTTGAATGTGTTTCATTTGTTGGCTTTAACCCGGACCTCTTTGTTTAGTGCTTAGGATTTTACCCAGTTCCGCTGCCCTATTCCTCTGGCTCCGCAGCATCCCGCCGAGGAAGACGAAGATAGTGTTGTTGGCGCGGGGGTCGGAGTTGAGGTGGGGGAGGAGCTGGAGTCCGAGGTGGCTCGGGTTCAAGCAGCGTCCAAGCAACGCTCGAAGAACAACCAAGATCGCGAGTCGGCGCGGGAGGGGCTTACTCGGACCCGAAAAAGGGCTCACACTCCGAGTGGTGAGGAAGACGGCGGGAAGCTTCCTCCCTTGGGCCTCAGCTCTGGGAAGGTAGCGCCCATGAAGAAGAAGAAACTTGTCACTCTTGGGGGCCGAGAGGCTAATCCCGCAGGAGGTGCTGCTGCTGAAAGGGCCAAGGGGGTTGGATCTAGTTCGGCCAGGGTTGCTCCTCCAAGGCGTAGTTGAAGACCGTTCACCCGTAATGCTATTGCTTAACGCGTGCTTTTAAGGCTCTGTTAGTTTCTCAGACTCATCCTTAGTTGTTCTTTTTGCAGTGTTCGTCTGAGTGGTTCTGAGACGTTACCCGGGATCGAGGAGGATCCCGAGGCTGAAGCTATGGAGGACGCTAGCACTTGTGAGGTGACTGATTTTCCTGGGATGGGCGCTATTCCAGAAGATACTGCGACTGTTGGTGAGAATTCTTCGTTATTTTTCTTTGTTGAGGCATTTGTTGCTGTCGTCTTTCGTTTTTAATTGTTTGTTGTTTCTGCTGCAGACATGGATTTTGACCCTGCTGTTGATCCTCCTGAGGTGACTGTTCCTGAGGGAACGGTACCCTCTGGGTCTGGTTCCCGAGCTGCCGCACCCGATGGTCCAGCTGGGGAGGCTGTCAAGGGGACCCCTGTCGCCTCGGCGGCTGTTCGGGGGAGTGAGCCTGCTAGTTCGGGGGCCATCCCCGTCGGGGGCCCAATGGAGAGTGCTATCATTGGTGGATTGAAGGAGTCTTTGGTCAAGGCGACCCAATTTGAGCTGCGGCTGCGGGAGCTGGCGTCTGAGGCTGAGTTGGTGAAGTCTAACATGCACGTAAGTACTTACGTAAGTTTTCCTACCCACTTGGTGTAGCCCCCAAGGCTCCGAGTAACTTTGTGAAGTTATTCGGAGTATTTTGATAGGAGGTTTGTATTTTCGTGAACTTCCAGTGGGAGCACTTCTTAGTGCACCCACTGGGTGTAGCCCCCAAGGCTCCGAGTAACTTTGTGAAGTTATTCGGAGTCTTTTGATAGGAGGTTTGTATTTTCGTGAACTTCCAGTGGGAGCACTTCTTAGTGCACCCACTGGGTGTAGCCCCCAAGGCTCCGAATTACTTTGTGAAGTTATTCAGAGTCTTTTGAGAGGAGGTTTTTATTTTCGTGAACTTCCAGTGGGAGCACTTCTTAGTGCACCCACTGGGTGTAGCCCCCAAGGCTCCGAGTAACTTTGTGAAGTTATTCGGAGTCTTTTGATAGGAGGTTTTTATTTTGATTATGGTATTCCTCTTGTCTTCGTAGGAGGCATGCAAGCTTAGGTTGGCCTTCGTGAAGTTGCAGGAGGAAAGTGTTGCCACCAAGAGTGCATACGAAGCGCTTCTTGAAGAGCATAACAAACTGAAGAAACAACATGCTGAGGATAATGTTAAGAGTTCTTGAGTTTCCAAACTGCCATCGTTCTTCCTCTTGTTCTTGCGTCTGACGTTTTTCTTGCAGAGGCGGCGAAGAAGGCCTTTGATGCAAAAGTAAAGGAGAACGATGATTTTGTGGCCAAGATGAAGAAGGAAATAGACCAGGTTGAGAAGAGAGCCAAGGCTCACAAAGATTTGGAGACCAGTCTCCATTACTATAAGCAGGCGGTGAAGGAGAATGAGGCTTGCATCTCTAGGCTGGAGTCTGACTTTGAAAAGCTTTCCGAGCTGCGTGCCGAGGATGCGAAGAAACATGAAGCCGAGTTGGAAACCACTCGGAAAGCAGTGAAGGTAGCTGAAGAGTATTGCGCTGGGCGGTTCGCCGTTTTCAGTGAGACCTTGTCTGGTGAGTATTTTACTGTCCGAGCTGTGGTAAGGAGTTGTGGTCCGTTCTTAGATTATTTACCCGTCTGCTCTATTGGTGTAGCGTATGGTACAGATCCAGATGTCGAGCGGGCGCGCATGGCTTACTTTGCTGAAATTATGAAGAGAGATAACTATACTCCAGTTACCACAGAATTTGCTTTGGCTCGGGGATTGCTGACCATGAGGTGCGCCAAAGCGAAGAAATTTGCTGAGGAGGTTATGGGTGCTACTGTGGCTTTGAAGAGCAAGTTGTCGCCTGAAGAAGAGAGCAGAGTGAAGCTGGATACTTTTGTACCCGTTCTGCAGGAGGATCCACATCAGGTGGCCCGCTGGAAACGCTCAGCGGCGCGGAAGGGTGCGAATTACGCACTGGCTTTGACCAAGGCGCATTTTCCGGAGCGGGTCCATAATCTTGAGCAAGTTGGTGGTGGAGATCCGAAAGAAGGTCAAAGCTGCACCTCCTTCTTGCCGCGCTATGCTGAGACTGCTAGCCGAATCGCACTGATGCCCGATCTCGATTTCTTTGTTGAGTCAACTGGTGTAACCAGTGAGTCGGACGAGGCGGGCGAGGAATGAATGGATTGTCTTGAAAAACAGTTGCTTGATATTTGCCTCGGTATGCCAAGTGGGTTTGTAATAAGTTGCACTTTGTGGTTGTGTCGTGACACTCCGTCGTTTGGGTGAGGAACTCGTGCTCTGTTTCTTTGCTTGGAATGAATTTTTCTTCCGACTTGCCTTTGTGAAGGTTCGAAGTTTGTGATGCGCGCAGCTCGGAAGAATAACCTGTTTTTATAGCTTTAAGCAGCCCCCAAGCCTCTTTACTTAGAAAATTTTCTTTTGAAGATCTTGTATACAAGGTCCTCAATGCAGATGATGTTGTGCCTCCTCAAGCCTTTGGGGCATTGGTGAGCACTTAACATTGGTTTTCTCAGTTCTCGTCCGAGCTGCGCACAGCTCGGATGGAACCTGATTAATAGTGTTCGTCCGAGCTGTGCGCAGCTCGGAAGAAAACCTGTTTTTATGGCTTTAAGCAGCCCCCAAGCCTCTTGAGGCTTGAGAGTACTTAGAATTTTTTTCTATTGAAGATCTTGTATACAAGGTCCTCAATGCAGATGATGTTGTGCTTCCTCAAGCCTTTAGGGCGTTGGTGAGCACTTAACATTAGTTTTCTAAGTTCTCGTCTGAGCTGCGCACAACTCGGATGGAACCTGATTGATAGTGTTCGTCCGAGCTGTGCGCAGCTCGGAAGAAAACCTGTTTTTATGGCTTTAAGCAGCCCCCAAGCCTCTTGAGGCTTGAGAGTACTTAGAAATTTTTCTATTGACGATCTTGTATACAAGGTCCTCAATGCAGATGATGTTGTGCTTCCTCAAGCCTTTGGGGCGTTGGTGAGCACTTAACATTGGTTTTCTAAGTTCTCGTCCGAGCTGCGCACAGCTCGGATGGAAAACCTGATTGACAGTGTTCGTCCGAGATGTGCGCAGCTCAGAAGAAAACCTGTTTTTATGTAATGAAAACGAATGGAATAAGGCGGACTAGGCGTACAAGTAATTTTTATTCATATCTTACAAGCTTTCTCATTCATAGAATCGGCACAGTAACTGGGCGTTCCAGGCATGAGGCTCTTCTATCTTATTGGTTACATCATACAGGTGATAGGCCCCATTATGCAGTACTCTGGAGATGATAAACGGGCCTTCCCATGGGGGAGCTAATTTGTGATCCGAAGTTTGCTTGATGCGAAGTACCATGTCACCTTTTTGGAAGGAGCGAGCTCGGACGTGTCGGTCGTGATATCGGCGAAGGTCTTGCTTTTAAAACGTCGAGCGGGTTAGAGCTAAATTTCGTTCATCTTCCAGGAGGTCAACGCCGTCTTGCCGTGCTTCTTCGGCTTCAGCTTCTGTGTACTAGCTTATACGGGGTGCATTGTGCTTGAGGTCACTCGGAAGGACTGCTTCTGAGCCGTAGACGAGGAAGAAGGGGGTTGACCGAGTTGAGCGATTGAGAGTTGTGCGCAATCCCCACAAGACTGAAGGGAGTTCATCAACCTAGGCGCCCGCTGCTTCCTTTAGTTCCCGGAGGAGCCGAGGCTTGATTCCTTTGAGTATTAGTCCGTTGGCTCGTTTGACTTGGCCATTGGACTGTGGGTGTGCGACTGAGGCGAAGTTGACCTGGATGCCATTGGACCAACAGAATTTCTTGAATTCGGCTGAGTTGAAGTTCGATCCATTATCAGTAATGATGTCATGCGGGACGCCGAACCGATGGATGATGCCCTGCATGAAGCTGACTGCTGTAGCGGAGTCTTGGTTCTTGATAGGCTTTGCTTCTATCCATTTTGTAAACTTGTCTACGGCGACCAGAATGTGGGTGAAGCCATGCCTGCTCGTTCGGAGTGGCCCAATCATATCCAATCCCCATGTTGCAAATGGACAGGCTAGGGGATGGTCTTCAGCTCGGAAGCTGGTTTGCGAGGCTGGTTGGCGTAAAACTAACGGACCTCGCAATGGTCCACGATGTACCGGGCATCGCTGAGGGCGTCGGGCCAGAAGAAACCAGCTCGGAAAGCTTTTTCCACTAACGTCCGACTTGAAGCATGATGGCCACAATCTCCCGAGTGGATTTCTTGCAGTATGCAGCGGCCTTCTTCCTCGGAGATGCATCGCTGGGGGACATGAGTGATGTTGTTCCTGTACAGCTCTTCGTTGATCTCCGAGTAGGACTTGGACTTGCGGACTATCTGTTTGGCTTCTACCTCGTCGTCGGGCAACTCTTGTTTTTGCAGATAGTCAAGGATTGGGCGTGTCCACTCGGGGGGAATGACCTCCAGATCAAACACCATGTCAACTACTGCGGGTATGTCTTCTTTGCTGGGGATGTTCTTGCCAGGAAGCATGTTTGGATCTGCCTCCAGGAAGGGATCTTCTTTGACTGTAGGGGAATGTAGGTGTTCCAGATAGATCCCTGGTGGGATCTGTCCGCGGGTGGAACCCAATTTGGCAAGGTCGTCTGCTGCCTGATTCTTAACCCTTGGGATGTGATGGAGCTCCAGCCCATCAAATTTTTTCTCCAATTTTCTCACTGCTACACAGTAGGTTGTCATTGCTGGGCTTCGGATGTCCCACTCTTTCATTACTTGGTTGATTACCAAGTATGAATCTCCGAATACCATAAGTCTCCTGACTCCGAGTGAGATAGCCGTTCGCATGCCATACAAAAGAGCTTCATATTCTGCCTCGTTGTTTGTTGCTGGGAAATGGATTTGGAGGACGTATCGCATCTCATACTTTCTGGGTGAGACTAGTACCACCCCTGCCCCTGCGCCATGTAGCATCTGGGAGCCATCAAAGAACAGTGTCCAATGTTTTGGTGCTGGCTGTGGGGGGTGTTGGACTTCAATCCACTTGGCTAGGAAGTCCACCAGTGCTTGTGACTTGATTGCTTTCTTAGCTTGGTAATTGAGGTCAAAGGGGAGTAGGTCCAAACTCCATTTTGCTATTCTGCGTGTTGAATATCTGTTGTTCATAATTTCTGCCAGGGGGCTTCAGAGACCATTGTGATGGAATGATCCTGGAAGTAATGTGCGAGCTTCTGAGACGCCAGGTAAATCCCCATTGCTATCTTCTGGTAGTGAGGGTATCTCTGCTTGGATGGTGTGAGGACTTCGGAGATGTAGTACACCGGTCTTTGCACCTTCTGTGCTTTTCCTTCTTCTTCTCTCTCCACCACTATGGCTATGCTGACAACTCGTCTTGTGGCAGCGATATACAGCAAGAGCTGCTCTTTTTCCTGGGGTGCGGCCAGGACTGGCCGAGTTGACAATTGCTTCTTGAGTTCTTCGAAAGCCATGTGTGCCTCTTCCGTCCAGACGAAATTCGGAGATTTTTTCATCAGTTGGTAGAGAGGTAGGGCTTTCTCTCCCAATCTGGAAATAAACCGACTGAGTGCTGCAAGGCAGCCTATTAACTTTTGGACGTCTCGGAGCTGCTTGGGAGGTTTCATGTTCTGAATTGCCGCGATTTTTTCCGGGTTGGCTTCTATCCCTCGCTCGGAGACCATGAATCTGAGTAGCTTCCCTGCTGGCACGCCGAAAATGCACTTTTCAGGATTAAGCCTGATGCTGTAGGCTCGGGGGCTCTGGAAGGTTTCTGCTAGGTCTGCTAGCAAACTACTCCCTTTAGCCGTTTTGATTACGATGTCATCCACATAGACTTCCACGTTCCTGCCGATCTTCCAGATCAGACAATTCTGCCTCATGCGCTGGTACGTGGCGCCTGCGTTCCTTAGTCCGAATGGCATCGTGATGTAACAAAAACATCCGAATGGGGTTATAAACGCCGTTTTGAGTTCGTCTCGTTCATATAGTCGGATTTGGTGGTAACCCGAGTATGCATCGAGGAAACATAATCTCTCGCAACCTGATGTGGAGTCCACAATCTGGTCAATACGAGGAAGAGGGAAATGGTCTTTGGGAAAAACTTTATTGATATGGCGAAAATCAACACAAGTTCTCCAAGATTTATCCTTCTTCGGAACCATTACAGGATTTGCTAACCACTCGGAGTGGAAGATTTCCCTAATGAATTCGGTTGCTAATAGTCTAGCTATTTCCTGGCCGATGGCCTTCCTTTTCTCAGAGGAAAACCGTCGGAGGGACTCTTTTACCGGTCTTGCCTTCGGATCTACATGCAACTTGTGCTCGGCCAACTCCCTTGGGACTCCAGGCATGTCGGAGGGCTTCCACGCGAAAATGTCCCAATTCTCACGGAGGAAGTTCACGAGCTCGAGTTCCTATTGGGGATCCAGATCGGTAGCGATGTTGGTGTACTTGCCTTCATCTGTTGGGTGTATCTGCACCCTCTTGGTTTCTCCGGCCGACTCGAATGACGATGTCTTCTTTGGCTGCAGCAACTCGGACGAGTCGACGGCCTTCTTGTATTCGGCCAATTCGACCTCGACCATCTGCTGATCAGCTATCAGGGAGCCTTTCTGCCGCAGGTCTTCAGCTTGCTTGTAGTCTCCTGAGACAGTGATCACGCCGTGAGGGCCGGGCATCTTGAGCTTCAGGTAGACGTAACAGGGGATGGCCATAAATTTTGCGTAGGCTGGCCTTCCGTGTAAAGCATGATACGCACTCGGGAAGTCCACTACTTCAAAGGTGATCCTCTCTTTCCGGAAGTTACTCGAAGTACCGAAGACCACATTGAGGGAGATCATTCCGAGTGAGTACGCTTTTTTCCCCGGGATTATCCCATGAAATTCCAGGTAGCTTTTGCGGAGTTTGGACATCGGGATGTTCATGCTCTTCAGAGTGCTTGCGTACAGGATGTTAATTCCGATGGCACCGTCCATCAAGACATTCCTGATCCTGAAGTTACCATTTCCCGTTTCTAGCAAAGGGTCCACAATCAGGGCGTGTCTTCCCGGGTGAGGAATGTGAGGAGGGTGGTCCGACTGATCGAAAGTGATGGGGACGTCGGCCCATTTCATGTAACTCGGAACTGCCGGAGCCGCCGAGTTGACTTCTCTGAACCTTATTTTTTCCACCCTCTTCGATTCTCGTCCTGCGAAGATGACCAACACTCCGTCCTCCCGCGGGAAACCTTCGCTGTCCAGTTCCGGGCTGGGTGCTTTCTTTTTCCTGGTCTCCTTGTCTTGCTGGGGGCATGTTCTTTCATTCTGGGCTGCTCTCTTGATCAGGCGGCACTGCCGAGCTGTATGCTTTGGGATAACCACCTTTCCCTCGGCATCGCGGGTGGTGTGGAGAGGACAGGGCTGATCCAGAACTTCATCGTCGTTGGACGGCTTTTTCTGCCGCGGTTGCCACTCCTTTCGCGCTTGACCCTTTCCATGAAGGCCCGAAGCATTTGCTGCCGCTACCAGTTCTGCGTCTGTCGGGGCGTCCTCCGCCTTTCTCTTGTTGTTTGCGGTCTTCTGCTTCGGGTTCGATGCCGAGCTGCCACCTCCTCTATGCTGCTGGTTCTTCTGCCGGATTTCTTCCTCGCCATTGGCATACTTATTTGCTATCTCCATCAACTTCCCGAGTGAGGTGATGTGTGGTGACCTTGCCAGGTTGAGGCTTAATTCCTTGTACTTGACCCCCTGCTTGAAAGCGTGAATGGCCTGGAACTCGGAGACCCCTTCGACCGAGTTGTGAAGTGTGATCCACCTCTGGATGTAGTCCCGAGTTGTCTCGGTGTTGCCCTGGACACACAATTGCAGCTCGGTCAGGCCTCCGGGCCTCTTGTAGGTCCCCTCAAAATTCTTGATGAATACTCTTTCGAGGTCTTCCCAAACCCAGATGCTACTTGGGGGGAGATGATTCAGCCACGCCCGAGCCGAGCCTTCTAACATCAACGGCAGGTGCATCATGGCTATCTCGTCACCGCCCCCTCCGATCTGCACGGCTATTCTGTAATCATCCAGCCATGTTTGGGGTTTAGCGTCACCTCGGTATTTGTCCACCCCCTGGGCTATCCTGAAGTGTGGCGGAATGGGGGTAGACCGAATCCTTTCGCTGAAGCAGACTGGTCCTGTGGCCATTGAGGGCCGAGCCTGATCCTAACGATGAGTTCTGGCGCGGTCGACTCGGGTCTGAACAAGATGGCTTCGGGCGTCGTCTTCAATGTCAAAATAACGGTCGTCTCAGCGCCGCGGGAACTCCTCCCTCCGAGGTGCGGGCCGACCCATCCCACGGGCTTCTGTTCTTCTGAGGTCTTCATGCCGATATTGCTCTTGGCGATGATCTCCTCGAGGTTCATCTCTGCGCCGAGGCGAACTGTTTCTGTTCCTCCATGCTTCCCCATAGGGCGTGTGTACTGACAGTGATGTCCTCGCAGGGGGAACTTGGGAATGGATCCGCTGCTGTGATTGACTGACAGCAGCGTTTTGATCGACTTCGGCTTGCAAGAGGAACGCCAGGTGCTGAATTTCTTCCGCCGCCGATCCACTGGGCTGTAGAGAGTTTGCGATCCGAGTTGCCGCTATGAGATTTTCGACTGGGGTGCCCATAGCTCGGAAAGGTTCTCGACCTGGGCCCCGCAGTTGACGACTGGTTCTGCTTTGTCTGAGCCGAGCTACCTCACGGGCTTGACGCTCGAGAGTGTTTTCCAACTCGGCCAGACGCCCCCCCTCAGCCAAATTGGTTAATCTGGCTGCCTCCAGGCCTCGCCCTTCTGGAGTGCTTGTGTCAATTGGGGTATTAAGCAGTCGCTCGGCCGCTTCTGCCTCTTCCCACTCCTCCCGGGTAGGTGGACGAGGTTGCCGACTTGAATCTCCGAGCTCCAACCTTCGGAAGGTTGAAACACGTCGGGTCGGCTCCCGAGTGCCAGCCTTGGATGGGCTGTTCGTTTCATCTCGGGCGCTAGTGTCCCGAGATGGCGATGGCTGAGAGGGCGGAGTCTCGGCCATACATACTTCCGCAACCGCGACACGGGTGCCGCTGCTGCCTTCTTGTTCGACGCCTGACTCGGGGTCAGATGCTGCCATGCCTTCTTCTTCAACCAGGTCGAACAGAGGCAAGAGAGAAGCCGTGGAGCCTTCTCTTGCGATCAGTTCGTCCAAGGCCTTGTGGGCTGACTCCACCGAGTCGATCACCGCCACCTGCTGGACCTTGACCGAATTTCCACGATGGTGAGCGCGCGGACGGCCCGAGCGCCTCTTCTTGTGGCGGACAGATAGCAGCGCGGGCGCTTGACGATGAGCCGATAGCTGGAGGCACAGGGCCCCCGATTCGTCAGCTCGGAAGTGGACGCTGCCCCTTGAGGGCAGCAATTGTTCCTGGAGCGGGGAATCTGCTAACCAAGCCGAATCGTCAGCTATGAAAGCCAACGATCCAAAACAGAAAACCTCTCCGACGATGAGCTCAGAGCCGCGAGTCGACGAAAAGGATGAGGAAAATGCCATCTCTACGATTGTTGATCAACTCAGCCCCACGGTGGGCGCCAACTGTCGTGGATGTAAATCTGACAATGAGTATAGGGGTATGAAAGGAGCTAAATGAATCTGTACGTAGAGTGGGTTGACACAAGAGGATTATACAGGTTAGGCCTCTCCGTGGAGATAAAAACCTTAGTCCTGTCCCAGACTTACTGGGGTGTTCTTTCTTCAGAATACTGAGAAGGGAAAAAGTGTGCGCGTGCCCATGCCAGAGGGGAGGCCGGGGTGGCTTATATAGAGTGCGCCCCTGCCTCCTTAATTCCCTGGCATAAATGGGTCTTAATTGCAAGATTAAATACATAATTGATTACAAAACGGTCAGCCCGTTACTACTAATAAAGGGGGGAGAACGCCTGCAGCATTAAATGCCTTCTGTCCGTTGCATTTTCCATCTTCTGAGTAGTGGGGGCTCGCCGGTCCCTTCCGGGTATCGCTCTACTCGGATCTTGCTGAGCTTCCGAGTAGTTGTTTACTCGGAAACGGCTCCTAGTTTCCGAGTAATGTGTTACTCGGAAGCCGCCAATGCTTCGTGTTTTTTGGTTGATCTTATTTTGCTTGATGTGTGTTTTCTGGGGGAAACCCAAGGCTTAGGGATACCCCTGGGTTTCCCTTGCCTAGGGGTATACCTTTAGTATTACCATGACAATAAGAGTGCGGAAATTTCTATAAAAAGGAAGGGTTGTTTTACAAATGTGCAAGCTTTCTAGCATCCAGCCAGCTCACCTCCCTACATTTGCTATCCAATGGCTCATTTAGCACCGGTGCATCAGGTGCATGAATTAGGCCGGTGCACCTGATTTGCTCTCCCCTATAAAAAGAAGGTTTGAGTGGTATAGGAAGTGACATAAATTATTGGTCCTTGTTGGTCGGTGCATATGTGAGCTTTTATTAATGTGTGTTTAAATGTGTATTTTCTTACTTTTTATTAAGAGAGATTTGTATTGTCCTTTTAAGTCCATATCAATATCAAAATGAAGTGCCTAGCCAATGCAGTTTATTATTACAAAGTTTTCAAAATAAAGCTCATTGATTTTCCTTTCACCTTTGGGTATAAATCCTTGTGTATACACCCATTTGCACTTTTGGTAATCTCTACGCTCCTACATACACACTTCCATTCGTATTGTCAATGTATACACCACGCCACCTTCCATGATATATCTTCATATAATAAAGACAATTTAGGTATTAGAAGAAATAGGATTTAACACTCTACTCAATATGTTCATACAAAATACCGTTATTTTAAACATTTGCATATTTAGCGAAGTTTGTACAAGTTTGTGGTTATTAGTGGAGTTACCAATATAATAGATCTATAGAAAATTCAAAGTCAATTATAAGTTATACAAGCCTTGAAACTTGGCAATTTGCTTTTTTACTTATACTAATGAGCACTAATTATTACTCCCTCCGTTCCAAAATAACTGGCTCAACTTTGTACTAGTTCTAGTACAAAATTGTAGTAAGGCTAAAAAAGTTATTTTGGAACGGATGGAGTATTATCATTTACAATAACAACTGGTAATTACTTAAGATATCTTTTTAATTACAAGTTGTGAGTTGACCACATAAGTAATTATCAGCAGTTATTCTAAATGATGTATTAGTAATATAAGATTAAACGGTTAAACAAAAAATAAAAAATAAAGGAAAAATGAAAATAGGGTCTACGCCGACGGCCAAAGGACGGGGCCGTCGACGTAGCCTCCACTGGCTAACGGGTTTATCGCCCGCCCTCACCGGAGTCCACCCGACAGGCCTTTCGCCGACGGCTTGAGCTACGCTGACGGCAGCCCTCGGCGTAAAATGGGCCTACGCCGACGGCCTTTATACGCCGACGGCTTTGGGACGCCGACAGCCCGCTGCCAGGTCTGACGAAGTGGGCCATCTATGCTGACGGCCCCGACATTTGGCCGTCGGCGTAGATCCATGCCGTAGGCGTTCGAGCTCGGTCCTGTAGTGGCCAAGGCTAGGGAATCAAATGACCTGAAGATGATCGGCAGCGCCCCGGACTTCGTTCAAGACCAGCTCCAAAAGGATCGACAAAACCCTACGGGTTAACCTCTAATAGCTAGTTTTTCTCAAAAATAAAATAAAAAAATATGAGAAACATTTCGCTAACATCAAATATACCCCAGAAAAAAACAAACTATGAATAATTTGTTGTCGCGTTAACAAACTTACTAGGTTATTATAACAGAAATTGCAAAACAAACCTTCATGTTCATACATGTTAGATGTAAGGAATCGAGGTTCAAGAGTCAAGACACTCTGACCTAGCAATTAAATTTTCCTCCTCCCGTGATTGAGATACACTAAACTGAAATTTCCCGGTCAAGAGGAGCAATAGGATGAAGTCAACTGGTAACATGCATGGCGCAGATCTCAACTTGCAAGTCGCAAGTCGCAACTTGTTGGCGCAATTACATAGATAATCCATCCATGATCTGTTCATCTAGAGTGCGTTCTTGGGCGCCTATAAATATCATCACTGTGTATCGAGGAATCCTCACACATCTTATCCTGCGTCTTCTTCTCTTGCTCATCCACAGATCTTCTTCCCTGATAGCTTGCCATTCTTGTGTCCAAAACAATGGCTTCACGTGCATCCTCTCTTGTTCTCAAGGCGGCCGTCTTCGCTGCCGTTCTCTCCATGCTGGTCCTGCCTTCCTTGGGGCGTTGTCCATCGCTGGGACCAGCACCGCCACCACCAGGGGCCACACCGTCGCCGCCGCCGCCGGGGCCGAAGGTAACATGCGCGGACTGTATGAAGTGCGGGGACTCGTGCAGTCACTGCGCCGCTCTCACCTGCCTCCGGGAATAAACATTGGCGACATAGCTAGCTCGATCACTAGCTATAATGTGTTGCATGCTTTGGTCAATGCCTCAATGGTGTCCTGTACTCTGGTTGTGCACGATTCTACGTATGCATGGAGGAATAAAGATGAAATGCTAGTATGTAGCTTTGGACAAAATTATTTTCTGGCATATTTCAGTTCAGTCATAGAGCCCTTGCACATTTTCGTTAATCCCTGAACGTAATCTATGTATGTACACACATGGACTCGTACATCTCGATCAGGAAATAATTAATAGAAGAACAATCGGATGATATCTTTCTCGAAACAAACAAAAAAGAGAAGAAAGAGAAAACTGAAACCATGACCAACTAACATCACAATGGCTTGTTTAAGAATAAGAAAGAAGAATCATATGGAAATAGCATGGAATAAGGTTTGATCTTATTCATCGTGATTTCGTATTACCCCATTTAAAAAATCAAAACAATCAAGACTTTTCAAGGTTGGATGTAGTATTACCTCCGATCCATATTAATGAACTCAATTTTGTCAAGATTCGTATGTATCTAGTTAAGTATTTAGACTAAATGCATATGTATCTAGACAAACTTAAGTACATTAATATGGATCGGAGGGAGTAACTAATTTATGATCTCGCATGTACATACTGCAAACTTCATTCTCGATTCTACGAGAATTTTATGAAAGTGTTTCATTTGCTTCTCTTCAAATGCCGCTCTTCCTTCATTCAGGGGAATTTTATTTTTCAATGAGAATAGTAGGAATCTTCCTTCATTTATGTGGGTCACCTCGCCCATGGAGGTCTTAATTAGTTCATTTCTGATATCTATCCGTGGAATCAGTCAAGATGAGTGTTGGAGAGATCCAGTCATGTTTATATGAGCGAAGACAATGTCACATGTCATTGGTAGTGACAATTAAATCATTTTATTTAATTCAAACCAACAGAGAGGGCCCACAGGTCATGGACTCACATTTATATTAAATATTTTAATTGTTTTAAATAGCCAGGGCCCAACTGTCATACTCAGTGACTCAACTAATCATTTGTTTTAACTTAAACAGAGGGTTATTCGGGACTGACTCCACATGTCATGCGCACATATTACTTAACAGGGTTATTTTTGTTAATGATTGATTAGGGGCTAACCTCACCAGGACGGCCCCACTGTCCAGTGGGTCAAACCCCTCTGGCTTAGCCCAGAGCCCGCAGGCGGTGTGCATAGCGAGCACGGCGAGGCCGGCTACTCCGGCGAGCTAGGGCGGAGGCTCCATGGCGATCAGCGGGGCGAGGCCGCGCGTGGGTGAGGGCGAGCGCATGGCAGGAGGTGCACGGGGCCCGCGGCGTGTGGTTAGAGCCGAGCACGGCGGCGAGCGTCGGTAGGGCGGGGGGAGGGTGACCAGGTCACGGGGGCGCACGGGGAGTGGCCACGCGCCGTGCGCGTGCACACCAGAGGCGCGGCCAGAGCGCGCTGGAGGCGGCTAGAGGCACGCGGTGAGCATGCGGCCGGCCATGGCGGTCACGGCGGGGCATGGATTGACGGGGGAGGAAGTTACGGCGGCGATTTCCGGCATCCATGGCTATGAGTCGAGACGGGGGAGAGAGGGAATGGCATGGGGAGCTCACAGGGAGTCAGTAGGGCGGCCAGGGGCTCAGGGAGGTCTCCGAGCAGTGGTGGTGGCGGCGATGGCCGCGGCGGCCTTGGCGATCCAGGCGGGGAAGACGGCGGCGCAAGCGAGCTAGGTGACGCCTCCGTACAAATTGGAGGGTGCATGCGACGAAGAAGACGATGGGGAGCCTCCCGGACAATCCTGTAGTCGCTAGGGAGGCCGGTGGCCGCGCCGGCGATGATGGCGTGCTCACAGCTGTGCGGTTCCTCACTGGGAGCAGAGAGGGAGCGAGGGAATGGGCGATGCGGCGCGAGGAGGGGAAGAAGGGGAGGCTAGGGTTCGAGGGAGGGGTCGGGGTCCTTTTCTTCGGCTAGGATTGACAACCCCTCTGTACTCGTTGGGAGCAAAGTTACTTGTTATGTGTGCAGGTCCACGTCAACTTATTATCTAGCGCTGTTGACACCTACTTGCAGCATTCGGAGTCCTAATGGTTCGATAACCTTGGTAACTTCACCGAGGGAAATTTTCTACTAGCTACATCTCAACCTTCCACTTGGGGTAGCCAACGAGAGCGCCGTCGCGCGTTATCAGGGAGCGGTTGGATCTTGGGGAGAAGTTGGAGATGACATGGAGGAAGTGGTCAAGTAAACCGTTGCGGAAGGATCTGGAGGGTGAGAAGAGGTGGCAGCGCTGCGAGCTTTCCTAGCTCGGTGCTCAGCCTTGGCCACGACGGCCGCAGTTCTCTTGTTGCTAGCCCCGGTCTGTTTGGACACGTCGGAAGCAACAAGACGAGTGGTCGGGGGAACCGCGGGGCCCCCCGCCTCAGCGTCAAGCTCATTGGTGCAAGGTCGGAAAGCAACGAAAACATAAGGCATGAAGGAAACGAAGAAGACAAGCAAAGAAAGAGGGAATTCTCACCCGTCCACTTGCGGAGCAAGGGTCGGCATCCGGCTGTGCAGAGGGTGACATTTAACACCACTCCCTTCAGAGCGGGAGCAGACGGTTGTTTTCCAGCCGGAGCCTTTCCAGTCGGCGGTTTCTTGCGACCACCCTTTGTCGTTTGGCCCTTAGAAGGACCCGCTGTAGAAGGAGCACCCTTGGCAGGGTCGGCCTGGGAAGAAGAGGCATCAGCTCGGGAACGCTTCCCCGTGTCCACTTTCTGAACCTCCGGATGCGCGCCTGCATCAGGGCCGTCAGGTTTTGAGACGATGTCATCATCACTCCAGTCGGCCATGAAGCGTTCAAGGGAGGAATCGCACGTATCCCCTTTTGAAAGGATCGATACGGTCAACTAGAGGGGGGTGAATAGGTGACTAACAAATTTAAGCTTTATTACCAAAATTTAGGGTTAGGCGGATAAAAAAAATTCTCTAGAAGTGAACTAGATGAAACAACCCTAGGTGGCAAGAAAGCTTAAGACAAGTATGCTAGGCAACAATTACAATAGCAAGCCAACAAGCATACAAGGTTAGAACGAGTAAAGTGCGGAAAGGATAAACCACAAGTGACAAGGAGACGCGGCGATTTGTTTGACCGAAGTTCACACTCCTTTGAGGGAGTGCTAATCTCCGTTGGAGCGGTGCTCAAGATTGAGAGCGCTACCAACAACGTAGCTCACCGTATTCTCCCTTTTCGAGTCACCCCCAAAGGATGAGCCTCGAATCACTCGGAGTTGGTCTTGAAGGCGACCACCACACCTTTACAGACTTCCCGGAGCACACCACAAGCAAGGAAGCTTCCGGGACGGACACCTAGCCGCCTAGGAGCCAAAGCTCCAAGAGTAACAAGTCAACGGTGAAGAAATCTTGAGGGAACTAAAAAACGGTTTGGTGGAAGTGTAGATCGGGTGAATCTCCTCCGGATCCCAAAGTATTGGAGAGTTTGGTTGGGGGAGCAAGGAGGAATCCAAGCTTTTGAGGTTTGGCAATGGTGAGGAGCTTGGGGAGAAGATTAGGGAGCAAGGAGGAAGAAGAGGGGGTTTTTATACCCCCTCCCCCAAATCTGCCCGTTGAACTCGGGGGACCCTGGGCACCCGGGGTAAAGACCCCGGGCACCCGGGGTGGTCAGAGAGCTTTTCCATGGGAGGCCGGGCACCCGGGGGTCCAGAACCCCGGGCACTCGGAGTACTCAAAGAGTACCAGCATGGAGGCCCGGGCACCCGGGGGTCCAGGACCCCGGGCACCCGGAGTACTCAGAGAGTACCAGCAAGGGGGCCCGGGCACCCGGGGGTCCAGGACCCCGGGCACCCGGGGTGGTCAGAGAGGATTGGGACTTCTCCTTGACAGACCACCACTCTGATGCGTCCAGGCCCTATACATCCTAAACTAATCCAAATACACCGTGACCCCTCTTAATAGTGCGGCATGCCTACGACTCAAAAGGAACCGAAAAAATCTTCCGAGTCCAAGAGCACGTCGTCTTCTTCTTTTTGGTTAGAGAGGGGACACCCGCATCCGTAGATGCCACCGAGAACCTAATGACCTGAGATACACTAGAAAACTGTCATTAGTCCTCACAAATCGTATTGTAATCAATACCAAAACCGCAATCAGGGGCAATTGCACTTTCAATCTCCCCCTTTTTGGTGCATTGATGACAATACGACTTGCCCAAGTGAGAGAGATAGATAAATCTTAGTGAGAGGTAATGAAAAAAATTACATGTCAAGCATGTAAAAAACATAAACATCACAAACTCACAAAGATACTAGATAGCACATCTCACACAAGGTCTCAAACTAAATAGTACGACATAAAGAGTGCGATAAAAGGAAACACACATAGCACACAAGTATCAATCCTACTAGAACACTTCTCCCCTTTGGCATCAAGACACCAAAAAGGAGAAAGCGCGATGCTACCGCAAGAACTAGACTCGGGGAGGAGCACTGCCAGCATCGTCATCCTCATCCTCAGGAACGTAGGCAGCACACGGGTTGGCATAGTCTGTCGCCACACTGTCTTGATCCTCATACCCTGCAGGCTGAGGCTCGCCTATCTCAAGAGCTCTGGCAGCCTTCTGCTCACGGAGAGCCCGTTTGCTGAGGTTCACCTCCCGCACCTGACGCCGAGAAGTGGAGCGGCACATTTTGAACAAATTGTTGAACCCTGCGAAGAACATATTCTTCTCCTTCTTAGAGAAGGAAGGAGAAGACATCACTGTATGAGCTAACCCGGTAGGATCCATCTCAGGTGCAGCTCGTGAGGAGGAAGCACTAGCACGTGCAGACGATGGAGCAGGCTTGGCCTTCTTGCCATGAACCAGATCAGGGTGAACAATAGGCTTGAACTTCGTGTTTCGCACTGGCAGAGAGATAGGAAAATGGCGCGCAAGACTTTCGCGGTTCGGATGCTTGCGCTCAATCAGCGCCTGAATGAAGGGAGCATAGACAACCGCCTTCTTCTCGAAAACACAAGCCCTCATCTCCTCAAACATGAAATCCAGCACATCAATCTTGGTCCTCTCATGAGCATAGACAAAAAGATCAATAGCAGTGCCCCAGAACTCATCAGAAGAACCAGCCTTGGGGGACAGAGACACCCGAAATATCTGACGAAGAGCATGGTACAGAGGAATCATGCCTTTGGTGCGTCCAATGGTGCCTGAACTGCTATACGCAAATGCAAGAGCCTGTTTGGTGCGACTGTGCTGAACAACAGTGGCATAGCCATCCTCAGGCTCAAGAAAGAACTCATACCCAGTAATAGCAGCAAGATCAGTCATGGAACCACTGAGAACTTTGTTGCCCGAGCGCCACTTGAAGGAACGGGCATAGTCATTCTCAAAGTACACCGTAGCATAGAACTGAAGAATGAGATCCTCATTGTAGGCCCGGTTGTATGATACGAACCGGATCAGCCCCATATCCTCCAACACACTGAAGACCTCGGGAAAAGATACAGTGTCACTGATGTACTCAAGGTCCAAGTCACGGTGCAGAGCAATCTTGACCTTCATGGGCTTGAGAATCTCAGAGAACACACGCTGCTGAAAGATATTCTGAAATTTCCAATCCACCTCATCACGGGCAGCAGCATATGGATTAATACGACGCAGTCTGGGGTACTCAGGCCTTGGCAGCTTGTTCAGATCATCAAGAGCATCAATGTTGTTGTCATTATCAGGCTCTTCCTCTTCCTCATCAGCACTTGGTTCATTGGCCACATAAGTCTCTTCCTCAATGTCATCACTGCTAGTCCCCTCAACAATAGGAGCCCGTACACTTGCACGCTTTGCACGGTCTCGAAGAGCAGAGGAGCTGGAGCCACGCTCCTAGCGAACAAACTGTCCCTTCCCGCTTACATCACGAACCTTCTTAGCACGGCGAGCTCCAACAGTGCCTCCTGAGTCATCTAACAACAAGCAATGGATACGAGGATAAGTGCAAGGGTCCATGCAATGAAATATAAAAAATAGGGACAATTTCACATGACAGGAAAATGCTGAACCCTGGGACCCCGGGTACCCGGAGTCAAAGGACCGGGTGCCCGGAGTACTCAGAGCACCTCCAGGTAGAGACCGGGTGCCCGGGGTCTGGAGACCGGGTGCCCGGGGTAGCTACCAGCGCGAGACCGGGTGCCCGGGGTGGACACCGGGTGCCCGGGATAGCTACAGCGGGCACACTAGTTTCCAGATCTGGGCATAACCACAATTTCTACAACCATATTCCCCATCTACGACTTCTAGCATGCATCATAGTCAAAAAGCTACACCAAAAAGGGAGGAGCACGCGATTTGACTACTAGGAAATGGAGGAGGGGCGAAAAATACCGGAGGAGCCGGCCATGGCGACGAGGAGGGCCTCCGGGGAGGAGATCTGGGTGCCCGGAGGGGTCCGGACGGCGAGGGGCGTGGATCCTCTGGAGGAGGCGGCGGCAGCAAGGGGGTTGGGGCGTGGGGAGAATGGTGGGGATGAACCCTAACTCCCCACGGCCCCCTCAGATGTAGAGCCACACGCCTAACCCCGAGTGCCCGGGATGTGAGACCGGGTGCCCGGTAGAGTGACCGGGTGCCCGGGATGGTCAGAGGGTTTTCTCAGGGACAGGGGACACTCCCCCTGTTCCTGTGCTCACAACACCTCCAACCATGCCTCTAGATTTCCTAGCTACGGGAGCATGATGCAAAACCAAAAAAAACTGGAACCCTTGCACAAGATAAGAACTAGGTTGTAGGAAAGAAGTCTTGGGATAGATCGCACACACTAGGTCGTAGGCAATTAGGCACAAATAACACAAGAGTCTATATGACTCGAAAAACAGCACAACGCACTAAAGCGGAAAAAGGCGGTGACCCGAGAGTCACCTTGTTTGAGCAAATGTGGTACGGAACCGCAAAGATTTTAACCTTGGGCCCGTCTCCACTAGTCATCTTTGAAGCACGAGTGCCATCTAAAATGGTGGATGTGAAAGATTTTTGATCGATTTATGCACAAGTAGGGTTATGTCGGAATTATTGAGAGAATTCTACTCCCCCTACTTATGTGCCTACACCTAAGCAAGATATAGTAAAGCTAGTGTGTGTATGCAAGATCATCAACCCATGTTACTAAGATCCACGATGTTTAGCTCATGCCTTAACTCACGGAACCTTGCTTCATCAAGTGGCTTCGTGAAAATATCCGCAAGTTGCTTCTCGGTGCCCACATGAAAGAGTTCAATGTCTTCTCGTGCCACATGATCCCGAAGAAAATGATGAAGAATATCAATATGCTTGGTTCGGCTATGTTGCACGGGATTATCCGCAATCTTGATTGCACTTTCATTGTCACATAATAGAGGCACTTTGTCACATTTGACACCATAATCCATCAAAGTTTGCCTCATTCATAATAATTGGGCACAACAACTTCCCGCAGCAATGTACTCGGCTTCGGCGGTTGATAGAGAAACACAATTTTGCTTCTTGGAGGACCAACTCACTAAGGACCTCCCGAGGAATTGACATGAGCCGGATGTGGACTTACGATCCACCTTGTCACCGGCCCAATCCGAATCCGAATATCCCACCAACTTGAAGGAAGATCCTTTGGGGTACCAAAGTCCTAAGTTTGGGGTATACATGTAATGGCTTTCTTTGGGGGCGGATTGAAATCTTGCACACATACACACACTTAACATAATATCCGGCCTAGATGCACAAAGGTAAAGCAAAGAACCGATCATAGAGCGGTATACCTTTTGATCCACATCTTTACCATTGGGATCTAGATCAAGTTGGCCATTAGTTGGCATTGGAGTCTTCATAGGCTTGGCATCCATCATATCAAATCGTTTGAGCATGTTTTGAATATACTTTGCTTGGTTAATAAAAGTCCCTCCCCTTAATTGCTTGACTTGAAATCCGAGGAAGAACTTCAACTCACCCATCATAGACATGGCAAACTCCTTGGTCATAAGATTTTGAAACTCAACATTGCAAGCATGATTAGTAGACCCAAAGAAAATATCATCAACATATATTTGGCATACAAACAAATCTCCTTTTACTCTCTTAGTAAAGAGAGTGGTATCTATCAACCCCATCTCGAACCCTTTCTCGTTTAGAAACGTCGTAAGGTGGTCATACCAAGCATGAGGTGCTTGCTTAAGACCATACAAAGCCTTATGAAGCCGATAAACGTGATTGGGACGTTCGGGGTCTTCAAAACCGGGAGGTTGCTTGACATACACCAATTCACTTAAAGGACCATTTAGAAATGCACTCTTAACACCCATTTGATATAACTTAAAATCATGATGAGAGGCATAGGCAAGTAAGATGCGAATGGACTCAAGACGGGAAACGGGGGCAAAGGTTTCACCAAAATCCAAACCTTCGATTTGGGTGAATCCTTGTGCCACTAACCTTGCCTTGTTACGAGTGACTTGTCCATACTCATCTTGCTTGTTCTTGAAAACCCATTTGGTCCCAATGACATTATGATTTTCCTTGGGCCTAGAAACGAGTGACCACACCTTGTTGCGAGAGAAATTGTTGAGTTCTTCATGCATAGCTTCCACCCAATCCGGATCATCAAGAGCTTCTTCTACCTTAAGGGGCTCAATACAAGAGACAAACAAGTGATGTTCACAAAAGTTTGCCAAGCGTTTACGAGTAGTTACCCCTTTTGAGATGCTTCCAAGGATGTTGTCGGTGGAGTGTTGAAGCATTTGAAGTCTCAAAGCCTCTTTTTGTTTCTTCTTTTCAAGTTCTTCTTCACTAGGTTGAATTATTCATGGAGAAACTCGAACTTGCTTCTTCTTTGCTTGTGGAGAGACAACTTCTTGAACTTGATCTTGATCACTTTCATGAGCTTGATCTTGGGTCTCTACAATAGGTTCATCACCATTTGATTGAACTTGCCCTTGATCTTGCTCGGTAGCTTGAGGGACCTCATCTTGCTCTTGGATAGGTGCTTATTCTCCCGAAACATCTTGTTCTTGTGGTGGCGGTGATGACTTCCCTTGAGGAGAATCCTCAAGAGGGGCTCTTACCCCTTCTTCGATTACTTGGACTTGGGGTGTTTCTTGTGAAAGAATGTGGCCTATCCCCATGGTCCTTATAACTCAAGAAGGAGCCTCATCACCTACAACACTTGGAACAATTGGTTTGGCTTGGGAGCCGTTATCCTCACCAAACTCCATATTTTATGACTCCTCAATACATCCGGTGGATTTATTGAGAACTCGATACGCATGGGAGTTTGAAGCATATCCAACAAATATTCCCTCATATGTTTTTGCTTCGAATTTAGCTAACCGGGTTTTCTTGTTGAGAATGAAACACTTACAACCGAATACACGGAAGTACTTGACATTTGGCTTCTTCCCGATTAGGAGTTCATACGGTGTCTTGTTCTTGAGCTTGCTTAGATATAGCCTATTAGAGGCATGACACGCGGTGTTGACGACTTCGGCCCAAAGCTTGTATGGGGACTTGTACTCATCAAGCATTGTCCTTGCCATCTCAATAAGAGTCCTATTCTTCCTCTCCGCAACACCGTTTTCTGAGCGGTATAGGCCGCGGAATATTGATGTTTGATCCCCTCATCACTCAAGAACTCATCCATTGTATAATTCTTGAACTTGGTACCATTTTCACTTCGAATAGCCATGATCTCACATTTGTGTTGACGTTGAGCTTCCTTGGCAAATGATATAAAGGTCTTTTGAGTCTCATCTTTGGTCTTGAGAAAGAAAACCCATGTATATCTTGTATAGTCGTTGACAATGACAAGGCAATACCTCCTCCCACCCAAGCTATCATAGGATGGAGGCCCAAAGAGATCCAAATGAAGGAGCTCAAGAGGCCTCGTCGATGTGATGATAGTCTTCATCTTGTGTTGCTTCTCATGTTGCTTTCCGGCAATGCAAGCACTACAAACACGATTATTGGATATATGCTCTAGAGGCAAATAATATATGATTATTCCAATATATCTAAGCAAGTTCATAACCAGTTTCATACCGTGCTAGAACTGCGTCAGTGAAACAATGATGCAGGTGTGGTATAGAAACCCCCAGAGTTCCTAGTTAGCCTCTACATCGATAACTAGTTCATGGTCAACATGATGATCGTGGTTTCGCGATCATGGACAATTAAGTCTCTTGACTATGAGGTCACCTCACTGGTTAAGTGACGTGGTGAACATTACCCAAAGTAAGCATTACAGCATGATCAAATCTTATGAAGGTTCAGTGTTGTAATTACAGAACGTGGTAGACCGTTCCTTTGACTGTGAGTACATGCATAATCACTATCTTCCCGGATGCTTTGACTTACATCCCACCACCTGACTGAAATATGCGGGTCATAACGGTTGTATCTTAGGTATTCCGTGGAGATATGTTGAGGAGTATTGTTACAAGAGCGGGATTTGTCAATCCATATAATGGATAGATACTCGGGGCCCACTCGTTGAGATTCCATCCATAAAGCTGCGCAGCGTGTGACTAGGTCACGGAGATGAATATCACGGGAACGAGTGAATAAGGATTTGTTCGGAACGAGGTTGAACCAGACATAGGATGTCATTGATCGAATCTCGGAACAATCCAGTATCGCTGACAAAGGGAATGCTATACGGCGTAAGGTCCAATCGGTGTTGATATCCGGAATGCACAGGGGTCATTATGGGCATCCAGGTCCCGCTGATGATCATTGACCATAGCCTCTGCGAGGTCATGACTGGAGTGTTCTCGGACCGTAGGGTAACACACTTAAGGGCTCGATGAAATCGGAGACCTTTTCGGAACCATCGGAGCAACCAGAGAATAAAGGAAACAATATCGGAGAAGTACCGTGTTGAACCGAAACAAGTTCGGAGTGAACCGGAAGGTGTTCCGGAGCACCGGGAGATGGAATAATATGTTTTAGTTATTAATTAATTGAATTAATAATTAAAATCATTTTATTTCTAATTAATATGTGCTATGGGCCTTAGTGGAGAAAAAGGCCCATTAGGGGAATTAAAAGGGAAAAAGAAAAAGAAAAAGAGGGGGGAGACGCCATGGGCCCTAGGGCCCATGAGGGGTGCGCCCTCTCCCCCCCTTGGTCGGCCAACCCCCCTTAGCAAGGGAATTTAGTCCCACATTGCTAAGGGAGGGGGGTTGACTCCCTCCCCTTTGCCTATATATAGATAGCCAGGGTGCACATATTTAATACACAGAAATTCGTGAGAAAATAAATATTACTCCGAATTGAGATCGGTTTTCTCCGGTCTTCTCCCCTCCCTTGTCTCTTTCACGGTGGACTCCCTAGTGTGAGTCTATAGTGGAATTGAGGCTTCTCTGCTAGAATCGGAGGCCGTCGTGCTGCCGAAGCTCCGTCCGGAGGTCTGCTTCCGCCACCTCCGCTGGATCGGAGAACGGAGGTCGTCATCGAGTCTCGTACGTGTGCGAGTACTACGAGGTGCTGCACGTGTGTCACTACACCCATCCGGGTGCTCAACACAGCCAGGGGGCTGTGAAACTTGATCGGCTACATCAACCACGTTTGCGGGAACGTTTCCCGCGCAACGGACTACACCCCGAGGTATGTTATTTCCGCACTACTTTCCGTTACGGTAATACGGCTAGCTAGATCTTGGGTTATGGGAACGCTAGTTAGAAAAATTTGTGTTTTCTGCTGCGAACCCCAACAAAAAGAAACATCGCTTAGTCCAACAATGTGATCCCCCTTTATAAGGGATTGTAAATTTCTCATACCAACGTGAGCTAGCTTCCGGTGCCATAGCCACCCCACGTCGGCCTTGGCCATTAGGCATGTTTTTAGGTGAGTGCTCTCTTTCGAGAAATCAACCATATAAAGGTTGCCTTCAACATGCCCAACAAAGACCACTTTGAGAGTATCCCTTTTAAAGATGGTCACATGAAATTCACTAAAAAGCGAGTCATAACCGGCACGTGCCAATTGGATAGTGGAAAGTAGATTGTAGTGAAGGGATTCGACAAGCATGACATTCTTGAGTGAAGAATCACTCGAGATGAAAAACTTCCCTAACCCCAATACCTTACCCTTGCTATTATCGCCAAAGGAGATGTCCGAGGATGACTTGAGCGAGTCAACGAAATCCATGAGCATATCCTTGCCTCCGGTCGTATGATTGGTGCAACCACTATCAATCACCCATTGTTTTCCACCGGAGGCATAGTCCTGCAACAATCAAGCTTTGTTTTTAGGTCCCCATTTTTCAATGGGTCCTAGAGAGTTAGCAACAAGGGTCTTAGGAACCCAAATAGTCCATGCATAATCATCATAATTAGTGCCGACAAATTTAGCAAAAGTATAGCCATCATTCCTTCTCAAAAGGACATAAGATGGATTGTTCATGCCGGCATAATTAGAAGAGGGAGCCATCTCCATTGAGATGACTTCCTCTCCAACCTTCTCCTTCTCCTTTTCCTTCTCCTTGTGCCCTTCTTACACAAATGTGATTTGTTGTTGTGGAGGAGTAGCTTAGTGCTTCTTCTTCTTGTTCTTGTTCTTCCTTTTCTTTTGAGAGGGATCAAAATCGATTCCCTCCTTGGCCACACATTCCTTTTGATTACTCAAAAGCTCATTCAAGTCCTTTTCTCCTTGAATACAAGACACAAGACCTTTCTCAAGTTGATCTTTCAACTTTTTGTTCTCAACAAGTAGGGATGCATAATCAATGGAGTTAGAAGCACATGCATCATTAGGAGAGAAAGTAGAAAGAGACTTAAGAGTTGAAGTCTTAAGTTGGTTGTAAGACTCGGTGAGAGTTATAAGCTCCCCTTTTATGACCTTGTGGCTCTTTTCAAGGAGTTTATACTCCTCACCGAGTTCACCATGAGCAACTTTAAGCTTAGCAATTTTATCCAAGAGATCATGCTTAATTTCAAGAGAGAGTTCTAGGGCATCATTGACTTTAACAAAGTCTATCTCATGTGAAGTGACGGTTTCCTCAAGTGAGGCTTTCATGGTTTCTACTTCAAGATTCTCAAGGAGATAATTTCTTTCCTTTTCCTCCATTAAGAGGGTTTCCACATTTCCGATGTAGTCATCACGTTCGGTGAGTGACCTCATCATGTTGAGGAAACGAGCAAGGGATTCTCCCTTAAGTGTCTTCATGAAATCCAATGAGGCTTCCTCACTATAATCGACACCATCATCTTCACACTTGTTATCCAACTCCTCTTGCGAAGGGTTGGTAGTGGGAGATGATGGCTTAGGGTTGATAGACTTTGATATTACCTCTCTTGCCATGAGGCATCGGTCGACGATGGTCTTGTTCTCGTTGGGAGAGTCGAAGAGGCTTGATGAGGTGGAGGAGGACTTGGAATGCATGGCAATAGCAGCCATGCCCTTGTGCTCATCATCCTCACCATCTTCTTCATCCTCGGATAGGTACTCTTCATGAACAAGAGCTTTGTCACCACGCCTCTTGGCAAACTTGTTGAATCTCTTCTTCTTGAGAATAAGCTTCTCGGATTTCTCTTCTCTTCTTTCATATGGACAATCCGCAACGAAATGATTTGGACTATCGCAATTGTAGCACTTTCTTCTTCCAAACGTTTTGCCCTTGAAGTTGTTACTTCCTTTGTTTCCCAAAGTCCCCATGGTGCCCACATATTTTCTGACCAAAAGAGCCACATCTTCTTCAAAGTCATTTGCCGGGCACGAGGAAACATCTTCATCTTCACAGTAATCTTCCACTTCTTCCACCTCCATAAACTTGGAGGGGGAAGCCACCTTCTTGGCCTTCAAGGCGAGGTTGTTGGTCCTATTCATCCCTTGAACAAGGTCATGGGTTTGCTTGGACTTTGACTTCAACAAGGACTTGGTGGTGAAAGATGACACAATTTGATTTGGAGTCAATTGGTCAAAATCCATGCGTTGATGGATCATGGTGACCATTGTGTCATCCGTCAGAATCATGGCACTCAAGAACTTATCCTTGATGAAATTGTCATCAGCCCATGTGCAACCATAGTTCCTTAAATCCAAAACGATGGACTTGAGTCTTCGGAAAAATTGATCCGCAGACTCACCATCTTTCCTCACGAACATGTTGACCTCCGTCTTGAGAACGGCCAGACGAGATCTCTGCACACTGACATCTCCTTCAAAGATTTCACAGAGAGTGTCCCAAATTTCTTTGGCCGTCTTCAAGAGAGCAATGGAGTCTTGATAGTCTTCGGGAACGGCCCTCCTAAGCATGTGACAGGCGATATCATTGAGTTGCTCATCAACCTCTTCTCTTGGAGATAAGCTGGATGGATCTTCGGGATGATGGCCTCTCAAGATGACCCACCACACTTGTGTGGAGGCACTCCGAACATGTGACTCCATAGCTAATTTCCATTTACCAAACTTGTCAGGATTCAAGAGGGGGGTCCCCAGTATGATTAATATGCGGCATAGGAATATGAGGACGAGCATATGAAGGAGCAGCAGCATTATAAGACGGTGCAGAGGTGTGTGGTGGCGGTGTGGGTGTCTCCTTTACTCCATTAACATCCAAAGTGGTGTTTGGACGAAATGTTGATGAGGTAGAAGGACTTTGCGAAAAAGAAGCAAGTTTCTTGTCGACTTCATCACGAACCAATGCCTTCATCGACATTTCCATGGAGCTTTTAAAGGACTCCATGAAAGAGGTGAATTCGGACATGGTTAGTGATGTGGAGGAGCTAGGTCCTCCACTCTCTTGGTGTGTTGTTTGTGTAGCGGGTGGGTTAGCAATGGGTGCACCAAGTGCCCCCCCCCCATCCGCGGGAATGTTTTCACCTTGGTCCCCTAGATCGACCATATTCTCTTAGGCGATAAAGCCCTTACTAAGAGCCCAAAGCTCTGATACCAATTGAAAGGATCGATACAGTCAACTACAGGGGGGGTGAATAGGTGACTAACAAATTTAAGCTTTATTACCAAAATTTAGGGTTAGGCGGATAAAAACAATTCTCTAGAATTGAACTAGATGAAACAACCCTAGGTGGCAAGCAAGCTTAAGACAAGTATGATAGGCAACAATTACAATAGCAAGCCAACAAGCATACAAGGTTAGAACGAGTAAAGTGCGGAAAGGATAAACCACAAGTGACAAGGAGACGCGGCGATTTGTTTGACCGAAGTTCACACTCCTTTGAGGGAGTGCTAATCTCCGTTGGAGCGGTGCTCAAGATTGAGAGCGCTACCAACAACGTAGCTCACCGTATTCTCCCTTTTCGAGTCACCCCCAAAGGACGAGCCTCGAATCACTCGGGGTTGGTCTTGAAGGCGACCACCACACCTTTACAGACTTCCCGGAGCACACCACAAGCAAGGAAGCTTCCGGGACGGACACCTAGCCGCCTAGGATCCAAAGTTCCAAGAGTAACAAGTCAACGGTGAAGAAATCTTGAGGGAACTAAAAAACGGTTTGGTGGAAGTGTAGATCGGGTGAATCTCCTCCGGATCCCAAAGTATTGGAGAGTTTGGTTGGGGGAGCAAGGAGAAATCCAAGCTTTTGAGGTTTGGCAATGGTGAGGAGCTTGGGGAGAAGATTAGGGAGCAAGGAGGAAGAAGAGGGGGGTTTTATACCCCCTCCCCCAAATCTTCCCGTTGAACTCGGGGGACCCCGGGCACCCAGGGTAAAGACCCCGGGCACCCGGGGTGGTCAGAGAGCTTCTCCATGGGGGGCCGGGCACCCGGGGGTCCAGAACCCCGGGGCCGGAGTACTCAGAGAGTACCAGCATGGAGGCCCGGGCACCCGGGGGTCCAGGACCCCGGGCACCCAGAGTACTCAGAGAGTACCAGCAAGGGGGGCCGGGCACCCGGGGGTCCAGGACCCCGGGCACCCGGGGTGGTCAGAGAGGGATTGGGACTTCTCCCTGACAGACCACCACTCTGATGCCTCCAGGCCCTATAAATCCTAAACTAATCCAAATACACCGTGACCCCTCTTAATAGTGCGGCATGCCTACGACTCAAAAGGAACCGAAAAAATCTTCCGAGTCCAAGAGCACGCCGTCTTCTCCTTTTTGGTTACGGAGGGGACACCCGCATCCGTAGATGCCACCGAGAACCTAATGACCTGAGATACACTAGAAAACTGTCATTAGTCCTGACAAATTGTATTGTAATCAATACCAAAACCGCAATCAGGGGCAATTGCACTGTCAGCTTTGTTCTTCCAGCCGGCGTCAAGAGAGGTCGTCTCGGCCTCGGTTTCAGAATCGGTGGAGGCGACATATTCTATATCCTCAGGATCATCGGCGGGGCGGGGCGGATGATATGTGCCAGAAGCTTGGCCATCTTGCATCACGGGGATCCAACGAAAAGTTGCAGAAGCAGCCGATCTGAATTAGCAATCGGAGCAAGATAGAAAATGAAAAGAAGAGAAGGAATCGGAGAATACCAATGGTGGGGGTCTTTTCGGCTATAGCACTTCATCCCGAACACAAACGGATCGGGGTATGTGGTATCGGTCAGCTCGACCACTCGCGCACGCACATCCGCAGGGGTGAGCTGATGGGTGGTGATCCGAGATGGATTCTTACAGGAGCGCATGTCACATATCCATTGACATCGGCGTTGAAGTGGGAGCACTCGGAGGGTGATCCATACGGCAACCAGGTCAGATGCGCGCAGCCCCTCCTTGACCAGCTCGGCCATCCTTTTCATCTGATTGTCTAGATCCAAGTCGCCGACGCCGAGCTTGGTCGACCATTGGTACATGGCAGTCGGCGGGGCAAGCACAAACTCGGGCATATTGTGGCAATCGGGCCCGTTCTCCAGAGACTTGATGTAGAAGAAGGTGGTTTTCCACTCCTTGCACGATTGAATCGGCTTGGGAGTGGGGTATGGAGTCCGATTGGGGTAGATGATGCATCCACCGCATACGGTCATGGACTTGTCCTCTACAAGCGGCGGCTCGTCAGCTTTGGCATTGGGAAAGGCAGCCTTTGGATTGAGGATCATGACCCCGTTCCCAACCATGTGAGATCGGAGATGGAAGATCCTTTTCCACAAGCCCAAGCTCGGCCTCCCGACGAGGTAACCTTCGCACATAGCCACGAAGCCGGACAGGGGCATCATGGAGTTGGCGGCAAGGTGGTGCGGCTGCAGATGATGAAAGTCCATGAACTCGCGGAAGAATGTGGTCACCGACAGCCCAAAGCCACGCTTAAAGTAAGCGACAAACACGATGCGCTCTCCGTCATGCGGCTCCGATACGGTCTCGGGGCCGGGGACGCGCCAGTCGATCTCCCGCGACATCTTGCGGGCGCGACTGATCTGGTGGACCTCCATCTCGTTTACCCCGGAACCTTTCCAGGCCTTGCGGCTAGAGGCGGCGCTGTTGGCAGTGGAGACACGGCAGCGGAGGCAGCCATTTCTTAGTCTTCCAGTGCGGCGGTGGTGGAGGAAGTTTTTGGCGGCGACGGCGGCGGTGGAACTCGAGATCCGCAATCACCAATGGTTGCTGCAGTGGTGGCGCCGAGAAGCGGGGAGGAGAACGGCGGCGGTGAGCTTGACATTGCCCGAACAGCAGGGGCGGCCGGAGCGGCAAAGCCGTAGCAGCGGCGGCGGAGAGGGGAGCACGAAGAGCAAGTAAGAAGAGAAGAATGGGGGCGCGGAGGCCAGCCCAATCCCGGCTTCCTCCTATTTATGGATGGGGGAGACGATTGGGATCAGATGTGCACTTTGTGACCTCGGGTGGCCGCCGATTGTGGCGTGGATCGGGCGCAGCTACAATAGCAACATGCACAGAAGATCTGGCGGAGGAGCCGAGGAGTGCGCGCGTGGCCCGAGAGCTGCGGTAACGTCCCGTCACGCGTGGGTCATGGGGCCCGGTGCATTAACTGCTCGCGGTGGAATCGGCGCCACGTGCGACGGTCAAGTGTTAGTCAAAGATAACCGTTGGAGTGCAATCGGCGAGGAACGTGGGCAGCTCGGCAGGAAGCATCCGGAGAAAGCAAAAGTTAAGCAGATCGGGTTGGCTCGCCTGAGCTGGTAATCAGCTCGGCACGAGGCATCTAGAACAGTTAATCCTTAGGCCGGCCACGCGCATTCAACGAGACTCAGCGATTAGCTCGACATGAGGCACTTGTTGAGACCTAAGCAGAGACAAGCAAGACAAGGCAAGATCTCCGACGTAAAAACCTGCAAAGGCCACACAACCGGAGGATTGTGGGACCTCTACAGCTTTAGGGGCTACTGTCGGGGGAATGAACCCCGGGTAGGGTCACCCAGGAGAAAAAACCTTTCAAGGTAAAGTGCAAGCTCCAGAAGGCCAACAGTGGCACCTGGGCTGAGCTAACCAAACCAGTTGAAGATTGCTCAGGAGAGAACAATCGGCAACCGGCTGCACGCAATCGGCCCAGGAACCTCCGGCCTGCTCTCATCAATCGGCCTAGGTGCATCCGGTCCGCTTCGAGCTAGCACCAAGAGTTGACCAAGGGCCAGGTCGGAGCACCCGGCCCGAGGTCATAAGTGATCGATCCCGAGTATTCGCATGGCAGAGGAGACATGTCCCATCGCCGACCTGTCAGGCGCGTGATGCCCCCTCCCATGTCGGTCTGACAGCACGGCCAACAAGACAAAGCCCTGTCCATGCCATTTGCCTACTCATAGAGCTCTCAAGACCTACAAGATAGAAGATTCTCACGACAAACTAGGCGAGCTGCAAGTCTACGCCTAGGCAGCCGGCGGGCTACAGTCGGTGTGCCCCAGCAGGATTCCAGAGGCTTGCAGCTGGGCCCCTCTCTACTGTGTATTTACCTTAGTACCATGCGCTCATACTATAGGAACCAAGGGCACCCCTCCTGTGAGAGGGGACGACCTCATTTACTCCACTTCACCTACCAGCGGGGACGTAGGAGAGAGCAGAGCCTTCGACCTCCTCTTCCTTCCTCTGAAATAGCTCAAGGAGCATTGGTTGTAGCTCGAGTTATTGCATCAGTATAGCTCGGCACGTGTAGGGTGTTATCTCTACGGAGAGCCCCGAACCTGGGTACATCGTGTGTCTCGCCGTGCTTGTACCCAATCCCGTTTCCGGCACCATCGACACTCTTCATAGATCTTTCCCCATCTCTTAGCCATTCCCATTGCATCTGCCGTTACCAAACGACGACAACATTTTTCTGTCACATGGATTATTGGAAGGAATAATTGTGCAAAGTTTCACCCCAAATAGGAAAAACTAAAAGCGCATTTTTTATAATTTGTCAGTTTTAGGCTCTTACAACTCGCCACCATCAACAAAAGATCTCGTCCCGAGATCCAGAACGATCCGGGGGAAGGGGGAGAAGAAAAGAAATTGAAGATGAAACTTCTCAATACTACCAACAAGAGGCTTTGCTCCATGTCGAACGATCTTCTTTCACCGAGATAATTTTGGCAGAGAGATGACAACGTCGAAGAATGAACACATCAGGGTCAAGAGGAAGAATGGCAACAAGAACCGGATCAAAAGATAGCGTTTCCACTCAAAAATGTGAAGACACTAAGCACAAGGAGTGAAGCAATGGACGACCACCACGTTACCCAGAGTCGAAATTAAGACAATACTAGCAAGACATTGTAACGATTCCAAAACTCCAGTTACTCGAGATCCTAGATTTTAAAGGGAATGAGTCAAGAGGTAAAACACTTACGTCACGTATCTTGACTAGAGAAAGGTGAGCAAAAAGAATCCTACTCTCCGATAATGAACTTAATAACTACAAAATAGTTTTTATCTAGACCAGATCTCCTGGTACGGTGACCCGATGCGGTCCAAACAAGCATGGGTAGCCATGGTGGAGTTTGGGCGTGGATCTGGTCAACATGCTCGGTCGTGGAAAAAGTTGTGTCGAACCGTGGTGGTCTAAACTATGGTCTTATAGTACTCCCTTCGTCCCAAAAAGCTTGTCACTCAAATGCTAGATACATCTATTTGAGCAACAATCTTTTTGGGATGGAGGGAGTAGTAAAATAAAGATTTGGGTTGATGTTCTGGCTCTGGCTAATAAAAGGGAGGCAACTATATCAGGAGAGATGCAAGAAAATATTGACGGGAAAACATTGGTCACAGAACTAAAACAAAGTGAAGATTCCTACTCGGATTATAACGTGCCAAGGTCAGCTCTAGTGAGCTGAGCTCCAGCTGAATCAAGTACCAATGTCTGTGGATAGGAACCAACGTAATCCAGATAACGATTTTTGGCATAATTTTCATAAATCAATTCAACAAGCTCCTTGGTCGCAAATTTCTGCATCCTGCATCTGGTCACCAGGTTGCATCTAGCAACTCGATAATATCCAATACCCTCTTATTCACAAGCCGCCTTCTGCTGGTCAGTATGCACCATAGTTGGTTTACGTTCTTTGTGAGTTGGCTTAACAGCTTCTGTTTCAGTTCTTTTAAGCTCTACTGATGTGCCTGCATCAAAGTGTTATAGCACATGTTAGTAAGAAAATAGTGGAGCAATAACTGCTTTATTTGAACATCAACACGAGTAAAAGTACCCATATTGTTAGTTACTAGCACAAAAATACGACACCAAAACCTGCAGCTAGAATCACTTATCAAAGTTGGCTTTGGCGAAATTTCTTGCTAGCAAGACGCCAAGACCCAGAGGAACTTAATTTCTTCTTAAATGCAACTTCAATACTGTCTCTGGCATGGCCAGGAAAAGGTTGAACACAGTTTCTTGGCTGCTTATCCTCTACAATTATAATGTTCAGGGAAGCACGCAATTCACTTAATCAACAAGCATACGTAGTAAATGCAATGATACTTTCTCAACTTGACAGAACTCCACCACCAACATAAAAGGGACTGAGAGTTGTGGACTTGTGAGTCTATTTCCACAACAGTTTTTTGCACAATTTGACAAGGGTTGCGCACAAACACAACACAAATTCAGCAACTTATTTCTATTGAATAAAAACTATGCAGAACAACCGCATAAATAGCCTCCCATTGCATCAAATTATCATAATCAAGCAGTGGGTCCTGAATTAAGTGCGCCAACTTGCTAAACTCTAGCTCATAACAGGTTTTTTGTTGTTGTTGAGACCCTGCCAAAAACCATCCAAGTCTAAAACAAACAGTGTATGTCACTGGATTCTAAACATGGTAAGCAAGGCATTCACACGGATAGTGATGCAGAATATTAGAGAAAAATTAAATAAAAAAATCACAAGTTAAAATACATTCGACTTCTTCTACATACTTCTACTCCATTCTAGATAAGCTGGTCCTCAAGTCATATGTTGTTCTATCAAACATTAGAGAAAATGAAGGCCCCGTTCGGTAGAAACAAATTTCAACGGAAACTTTGAAGGAACTGGTTGGTATGGAAATTTTCCTGGGTGTTTTGAACATAAGAAACAACAGGGGCAGTTCCTTAGGAAAGGAGATCTTTCCTGTGTGTTTGTGTTTCTGACAGAAAACCATAGGAATTGTAACATCCGGTACAACCTCTTTTTTTTTCATGGATGCCCGAGGCAAAGCTCTCTGACTAAGAAAGAGTTAGCAGGAGTAGCCAATTAAAAAGTTGGGTATCTGATATGCGCTGCGTAAAAGCTGTGGTTGGAGCCGAAAAAGAATGAAAGAAGTTTGATCATTGAATTTCCGGTGGTCACCCAAACGCTATGCATGTAGTTTTCCCATGATTTCACTTCCTATGTTCTTGCACAAACATCCCTTTCCTATGCCTACATTTTTTGCAATCCTGTATTTTTCATTCCGGCATTGCAAACAGGCCTAGAGAAAAAAAAATCAGAAGACTTCTACACAATTCTACTCCATTCTAGAAAAGTTGGTCGTCGAGTCATATGGTGGTGTATTTGTTGTGTTTTCTTAATCTTCACTTCAGTTAGTCACACACAAAGACATGCAGCAAGTAGCAGAACACAAAAGTTAGTTACCTGTACTCTTGCTCAGATATCTGCAGATCTCACTGGTGCAGAACATGGGCATGAGCATGAAGTTCTTCCCGGAATTAATCTCAGCTACTCCTCGCAGGGTTTTGTTCCTTAAATCAACAGCAATTGCCAACTCCAATCTTTCCAGGAGAAAGATGTTGTTACTATAAATAAAGTAGACAATATCGTCATCTATGCTTATGGTGGGGTATGCCATCTGAAGTTCCTGCAAGCTTGGCGTGGTGTCGCTGCCGCTCAGCTTAGACAGCAGGTTCCAATGATGTGGGTCACTGGTATCCATGGTGACATCTTTGAATTCAACTTCACAGTCAGGCTTCCAGCCTGTGAATGAACCAAACGGTATTGGCATGATCCATGTTGTGGCCTTATATCCACCACGGACGACCTCGGTGATGCTTGAATTATCAGGGGTCTTCTTCTGGTTTATTTGTCCCCAGATTTCCATCTCAACATACTTAATAGTGTCTTTTTGCCAACTGATGTCAATATCCCGGATATAGATGGGCTCAACTTGCCGGAGATAACGGTCCCAGTTTCCCCTTGCTGGCGGGGGTAATGGGATGTCTTGAAACACTGGTGGCTCCTCGAGCACGTCACAGAGGATGATGCCACGCCAGAGGTCCACCCAGGCGACGGTACCACGCTCACCACCAATTGTGAGGGTCTTGGATGTCTCGTGGTATACCACATCCTCCTCCACATCGCGAGGTGACCGGACAAGCTTGTCCAATGACATGCACCTGGTGATCCACCCAGCTGCTGAATCTGAGGAGCGGTACAGGTGGAGGAAGAAATCCCACCTAATGATCGAGTCTCTGTTGTCCCCGTACACTGGGCACCAACTGCTGATGGCCGCGATGGCATACCAGCTGCCGTCCTGGCGGCTGAGGAGGGCGGCTGCAGAGTCGCAGAAGCAGTAGGGGTACGGGTTAGGGAGCAGATCCAGGTGATGGGCGCGCGGCCTGTACAAGAAGTAGTCCCAGGACTCTACATCAAGGGCCGCGTTGATGTCCAAGGGGAGGCGGAGGAGCACGAGGTCGGCGTCGGTGGCGACGACTCTGGGGAATGAGCGGAAGAATTCTAGGCCGGGGCAGTGGACGCACAAGTAGGAGAGGAGCGGCGGGCGGGCGGCACAGAAGGTCACCTGGATCGGCAGGCCGCTGCTCGTGGCGCCCGATGCGGTGGTGGCGTTGCGAAGGTCGGCGATGTAGCACCGCATGCGGAGGAGGATGGTGCCGTCGTAATCGTCGCACTCGGGAAGGGTAGGCGGAATACGGGTGGCGGCGGCCATGGGTGGGGTGAGAGGAGGGGTTGGGTGGGAACCGGATAGGAAGGGGTCCAGAGAGACGGGGGCAGAATTTAAGGGAACCATACAATTACAACATTGTCAGCAACAACTGTTCCATGCTCAACAACAGTTGGATCATTGTCAGCAACAACTCCTCCATTTCCGCATCAGCTTTTCCATGCCCAGCAACAACTGGAGTTGGTTCTGCTTCCTCCTTTCTTATTGGTCAAATGCATGTCTTAACGAAACAAAATACACCTTACTTTTAGGAATGGAGTATAAACCAATCAGGTTTTCTGTAAAAATGCAATTCAATAGTTTTCCATGAATTGTATTCTTCAACCATGTTATCAACTGTATTTTGATACCAACTTGGTCCAATATGTTCAGCCTCCTTCATAGTAGTATACATAAAATCATTTCTTCTTAACCCTAGTTGCACCAACTCCTCAAAATTATCAATAGTAACTATGTCTACACGCCAAGATACATGATGAGGTTGAGCAACGGATTTTGTACGCACAAGAAACCTAAGCAACCACCACTGATCCATCTGCAAAAGACAAAATTCCCTCTGATGAACCTTGACAGAAGTATCTGAACTCTTCAAAGACATGCCTATAACTGAACTTTTTGGGCACCTTAACTGAACATGATGTTGACACCAGTTTTTGGCACGACAATATTCATATACAAGATGGCCTCAAATGAAAAAGTGTTCTTCAAGAAAAAGTTTGGTATCGTCGATATGAACATCTTTGTAGTTCGATCCATCTTCATTCGATTCCATCTTGAAGGCCAAAACTATGTTGGAAGCGATAGGATCCTGGCATTTCAAGAACTATTATGCCAATTAGGCCTTCAAGACATCCTCAAATGGAAAAATGTTCTACATGGGGAGACTTCGGCTCGTCGAACCGGTCGATTTTGCTATTTGAAACGTCCAAATCTGAGTTCGTATGAAAAAGTTACGGCCGAAACGGCATGCTGCTGTAAAGCAAGTCACAGAGCCACCCAGGAAAGTTCGGACGTCCGACGGAAATCGGAAGTCCGACATTTTTTTACAGGAAAAGGTCAGTAGACCTCCGATTTTGACAGACGTCCGACGGGAATCGGACGTCCGACGGGTCAGACGTCCGAATGACGACGGACGTCCGATTTTCGCGACAGGATTCAGGAAAACTTTCCAGATTCGCGTTTTTCTTCGACCTGAGTTAGAAATCGGCTCAGAACCCTTTCAAGATGGCTCCGAATCAAAAAATCTTCAACATTAAAGTTCTTGGAAATTTCAAGGGTTACAACTTTAATGTTTTGAGTTTTTTGATCCGAGGTCGTTTACACCCCCGAAACTACCGAAAACCGAGTTGTTGTCTCAGGCCCACTTGTAATCCGAGTTCGGTTAAGTTTGGACAGATTTGGACGAGATTTGAAGGCTTTTTCTTGTACGGAAAGTCCAGCCTCCTCATATATAGATGAGGTGACGGCCGATTGAAACAACACACAATCGCAAACACATCTAAACCCTAATTTTCGTTTACTTTTCCACGTTCTTCTTCCTTGTCCTTCGTTTGTTCTTGTTCTTGCAGGGCAACGATCCGCGAGAGCTCTAGGGGCGATAAGGTCGACCTAGGGAAGCCCATAGCCGCCGTGCGTCCAGACAGGGTTCCTCCCGGCGCGTGTGGGGTTTCGGGTGCTCAAAAGCGTCCGCTGGTTGTCTTCCTTGGGAATTTCAAGAAAGATCGCCAAGGCAATATTGCTCCGGTTGGAGAAATCAAGTTCCCTCCTCTTCATGTTGAGCAAGTTAAACCCTCTGTGAGTACTACTTTTTCTCCTGAACAATGGGCTGAAATTGATAGTCGTATTACTGACGGCAATAATCTGGTTTACCGAGCTTGCCTTGAGAATACTAGTGCTAAAAATAATATGCCTCCATTATCTAGTGGTAGTGTTAGTGCACGTGCTAGTTTGGTAAACCCTAGTTCAGTTTTGCCATTATCATCGGCGCCTCCTATGCCGATGAATTATTTTCCTACCTACACAAATCAAGTTGTAACTGCACCTATTAATCCTATCATGAGTATGCCAGGTTTGGTGGCAACGCCGAACTAAACTTTGTTTACAGGTAGGGATAATATTGGATCATTGCCGAATTATGGTTCGGTATACACACCTGTAGCCCCAAACCATACTCCTCCTGTGCCTGTGTCACAGGCAACATCGTCTAATACAGACGATGCGTTAGCTTACCTTAGAGAGGAGATGACCAAGATGCTTAGAGAAAACTTTGGTGTGGAACTACCTAGGAATCGGATGTATCAAAAGCTGTATCCTGAGTATTTCGATGAAATTCAATGTCCTCCAGGATATAAAATTCCAGATTTTGTTAAGTTTAGTGGGGATTGCACAAAGACCACATGGGAGCATATTAGTCAATATTTGGCTCAATTAGGTGAAGTAGCTTCATCAAAAGAGTTGAAAATACGTTTGTTTCCTTTATCATTGACTGGTGCAGCTTTTTCATGGTTTTCATCTTTGCCGCATGGTTCTATTCTTGCATGGCCTCATCTTGAGCAAATATTTCATGATCATTTTTACAGTGGTGATAATGAACTTAAATTGTCACATCTTACTTCGGTTAAACAAAAGAATGATGAATCGGTCTCCGATTATGTCAAGAGGTTTAGGGACACAAAAAACCGGTGTTATAGTTTAGTGATAAGTGAGAGGGATTTAGCTGATCTTGTATTTAATGGTTTAAAAACTTACATTAAAGATAGGTTAGAAGGCCATGAGTTCTTAACTATTAATCAAGTCTTGCAAAGGGCTTTAGCTCAAGAGAGCTGTGGCAAAGAGAATAAAGATGTGCATAGATATAAGATTGATCGTCCTAAGGTGAATATGATTGAATATTATAGTGATTGTTCGGACGATGAAGCTAATGTCTATACCGCTGAGTTTGTTTGGCCATCCAAGGCCAAACCTTTTACTTGTCAAGATTTAAAACGATTCATAAGAATCGTGATGATGATATGAAGTTTACTTTTAACATTGCTAAATGTGATAGAATATTTGATGCTTTGCTGCAAGCCAAGTTTATTAAAATGTCTCATGCTTTACCACCGTTTGAGGAGCTAAAACGGCGTGCATATTGCAAGTATCATAATTCTTTTTCTCATGCTACTAATGATTGCAATGTTTTTCGACGACAGATAAAATCGGCCATTAATGACAGACGATTGAATTTTTCTGAGATGCAAGTTGATAAGAAGCCCTTCCCCGTGAACACTAAGGATTTGGAGGGGAATGATACGTCCCAAACGTATCTATAATTTCTGCTTGCTCCATGCATGTTTTGTGTGATATTGCGATGTTTTTTATATAATTTCATATATCTTTATAACATATTTTGGAAATAACCTATTAATGGTTGCAAGAGTGCACAAGTTCTTGTTTTTCTACTTTATGTGTAGAAATTACTTGGATAAAGGAAAGATCACAAAAAGAAACCTTGTAAGAGTTGGACTCTAACTTTCCCGAAATCTGTCCGCACCAGACAGGTTTTAAAGATCGCCTCGGAAACTCTAGAAGACGGCCTCAAACGGAAAAACTTAAAACTACAAAGTTGTAGGGAATTTTTTTCCGGTGAATTTACACATAAAATTCGGCCCAATCGAAGTTCGGATGCTTCCAGAAACCCCGAAATACAGAAGACGTAATCTGGATGACGGGAATCCGAGAGTCTATATAAAGAGAGGAAACCTAGGTCAAAGGGCACCACGAAAATTCCTTCCCCTTGGCAGCCGTCTTAAGGGGGAGATCAATCTCCACAGCAGCACCATCTCCAAGGAAGAAGAAGGGGCCAAGGGCCGCTGCCCCCAAGGGCCGTGGGCACCGCCGCCGCCGTGGCCGCCACCGTCGCCGTCTCCTTCATCTCCTCCGGGCTGCACCTCTCCATCAACAACTCTCCCTCTCACCATGTCCATGTGTGAGTAGTTCCCCCTCGGGGCTAAGGCTTATATCTTGATCTATGTGGTTTCTCTCTCTCCCATGATGTGATCTTTGTTGTGATCATTGGCTATGTTAATCTAGGGTGATCCCATGATATTTCCCCTTCCTCTATGTATTGGATTGATGTACTCAATTGATCTTATCTAGTATAATCCCCGAGACCAAGGTGACAGCGGTCTATTGGACATGGGTTAGAAGAATATTATCATGAGTGATTTCCTCTTTTGTGTGTGGATTGAAGATTGAGAGTCTTTTGGTGTTTGTCTTTGACTATCCTTTAGATATGTTGTGGTGATTGTGGTACTCTCTTTGGATGGCCGCGGTGACATTAGAAAATCCATAGATGAGAACTACGAACTCTGAAGTGTGCTTTTGTAGCCCTACACAATTCTCGTCCTCTCTTGACCACAAAGTAATGACCTCCGAGTACGTCTCCATTGCATGTTTTATGGAAATATCATGTGATTAGACTATGTTAATGTTGTTGGGAGTTGCCACTAGTGAAAGTATGAAGCCTAGGCCTTGTTTCCACCATTGTTACACCGTTTGTACTCACGTTTACCACTAGTTTGCTTGCTGCACTTTTTATTACAGATTTATATTACTTCGTTTTACTACACCTATCACCCATATTTTATCATATCTTCGCCGAACTAGTGCACCTATACAACTCCTAGTTGTATTAGGTGTGTTGGGGACACAAAAGACTTCTTGTATCTTAATTGCAGGGTAGCTTGAGAGAGACCATCTTCAACCTCTACTTCCCTGAGTTCGATAAACCTTAGGTCATCCACTTGAGGGAAATTGCTGCTGTTCTACAAACCTCTGCGCTTGGAGGCCCAACATAGTCTACAAGAATAGAAGCGTGCGTAGACATCAAGCTATTTCTGGCGCCGTTGCCGGGGAGGTGAGTGCTTGAAGGTATATCTTTAGATCTTGCAATTAATTCTTTTTGTTTCTTGTTTTTATTTTCACTAGTTAGGCTTTATGGAAAACAAAAAAAAATTATGAGAGAGCTTTATGAGCTCTATCTTGAGTTAGGACATGAAGTGTTTGAGGAGGAGATCAAAAAGCCTATGGAGCTTTATTATTTGCACAACACTCATGATAGTAGTAATGTTATTTGCATGTCTTCTTTGAATACTTTTGATGCTAATGATATGCAAAGCTATAAGCTTGGGGATTCTATGTTTGATGAAGATGATCTTTTTAGCCCCCCAAGTTTTGATGAGGAAATTTATTTTGATGATACTTTGCCTCCTATCTATGATGATCATTTTGATGACACTTATGCTATAAAGAATAAATGTTTACAAGTGTATCATGATAAGAATGATTCATGTGATAGCTATTTTCTTTAGTTTGCTCCCACTATTACTGATGAGAAGGATTTTTCTTATGTGGGGAGTAACAAATTTTCTATGCTTATGGATCATGATAAAAAGTTTTATGTGATACTTATATTGTTGAATTTATTCATGATCCCACTGAAAATTATTATGAGAGGGGAACATATGCTTATAGATATTTCAATAATATCAAGTTCCCTCTCTTTATGTTGAAGGTTTTGAAGTTGCACTTATTTTGGCTTCCTATGCTAATATCTTTATGCTTCAATGAGTTATTTCTCTACAAGATCCCTTTGCATAGGAAGCATGTTAGACTTAAATGTGTTTGTTATTTGCTTCTTTATGCTCTCTTTTGTGCTTCAACTCTTATTCCAACGAGAGCATCATTAAAATCTTAAGCCCATCTTTATGGCTATAAAGAAAGAGCTCTAGGGAGACAACCCTTGCTATCTTTAGTTTGAGTTTTTTACTTTCAGTTTTTAGTGGTCTTGATGATTGTTACTACTGTAGCAACATCATTGTATCTTTATTTTCAATCATTGTGCCAAGTCTAGCCTCCGATTGCAAGAAAGTTCAAAAGTTGTGACATGTTGTCCAGAAAACAGATTCTGTCCTTGGACGGAAAAATTAGCCTAAAATCACCAGATCGTCTTTTTGATCTGAATTGTTTTGACAGAGTGCTCCATACAATTGACTTTCGAGCGTCTGTTCTGAGTTTTTTGATTTGAGTTGCAGAAGTACCCCTAAAAAAATTCTTTACTACCTGTTGTTCTGTTTTTCACAGATTCTGCCACGTTTTGTCTCTCCTAACTTTTGCGAACCTTAAGCTTGCTTTTTCTTTGCAAAAACCTTTTGGAAATCTTGAGAAACAGTAGCTCTTCAAGAATATCTTTATATCCAGTGGGGAAAAATTATTTATTAAGGGTACTAACCTCTCTAATCAGCTTATGATGAGTTATGTATGAAGGTAGTTTTCAAGTGTGCGATGGAAGATGATGAAAGAAGATCCAGGAGTGTCAAGCGCTCAAGCTTGGGGATGCCCCCATGCATCCCCAATACATATTCAAGGAGACTCAAGCGTCTAAGCTTGGGGATGCCCCCGTGCATCCCCTTATCCATCAACAATCATCAGTTCGTCCTTCGTCTCACTATATTTTTATCACTTCATGCGTTATGTTCTATGCTTGGAGCGTCTCGCTCTTAGGTTTTATTTTTAGTTTTCTTTAGCTTTTCTTGCTGTTCATAAGAAGTTAGATCCCGTCTTACTTTGTGTGGGAGAGAAACACGCTCAACTTTCAAAATCTTGAACACATCATAGGATTTTTCATGCCTATCTTTTTGCTGTTATGTGTTCTTTATCTTTTCGTAGCTACTACCATGTCTAGTTTTAGTCTTAGTTTGTCTTTAGCAAGAGCCTTGGCTTTTGTTTAGTTTGTCGCTGGAACTCTCTTTAGTTTTCATGTTTATCTTGTTAAGAGAGTTGGTTGTTGCACTGAGTTATGTCTTGTCTTGAAAGTAGGTAATTGAGGTTGCTATTTAATTTTAGTAGTAACTTGCAATGGTTTTGAGGTATTGATGTGAGTAATGTTTGAACTTTTGGTGTCAAGAGATCTAGCCTATTAGTGATAGGTGTCGTATTTTGGGCAATCCGTGTTTATTTTCAAAACCTACAAAATTAGTTGAGAACTTTAGCTACTAGATGGATCACTACTCTTTGGAGGGATCGAATATTAGAGTACACTCACGTACCATGAGTCGAGGATGCGCAAGGATAACCAAACCCCCATACACTCCTCCTCGGGGTACTTGTCTCTTTGTGAACCTCCTTACTAGATTGAGAGTTACCGATAATAAGTGCATGAGTTCTTCGGACTAATGTAAGTATTGAAAGTTGACACTTCCACCTCCTCATTTTTGCTAGCCTCTCCCGTGCCGTGCATTGCCTTCTTATCACTCCGAGAGTTGGCGTCCACCTTCGCCGGTACATCCAAACCCTTGGCATGATACGCTCTGTCATCATAAACCTCCTTATATCTTTCCTCAAAACAGCCACCATACCTACCTATCATGGCAATTCCATAGCCTTTCCGAGATATATTGCCATGCAACTTCCACCTCTTCATGACTTGATCTTCATGTCACACATGTTCCTGCTACACTGGCAGCGACATACATTGCATACATCATGATAGTTACATCTTCTTTATGATTTTGAGTACCTTGTAAAGTGTGAAAGATCTCCTTTACCCTCTTGTAAAATAGAGTGTTGCCCTTAAGTGAGGAAAAGATCCCAAAGTGGACACAATAAAAGATCCCAAAGAGCACAAATGAGAGTTAAATAGAAAGATCCATTGAGGCCACAAAAAATACAAAAAATAGAAAAAGGAGAAAAAAGAAATAAAAAGAGAGAAAGGGGCAACACTACTATCTTTTTGAGAGATCCACACTAGTACTCCCTCTATATCCTTGTACTCCATAGAGATGATCATTATGCATATAGCTATGTGGGAACCTTCACACTATAAAACTTGGCTTGCATATTCCAAGGATGAGCCTCCTCAAACGAGCTCTAGGTATTCTTGAGCAAGCAAGTTGGATGCACCCCCACTAGTTACATTGGAGAGCTTTTCTTAGCTCTTATGTGCATCCGTTGCATGGCAATCCCTACTCCTCACATCATATCTATCATATTTTGGAACTAACCTATTAATGGTTGAAAGAGTGCACAAGTTCTTTTTTTCTACTTTATGTGTTGGATTTACTTGGATAAAGGAAAGATCACAAAAGGAAGCCTTGTAAGAGTTGGACTCTAACTTTCCCGAAATCTGTCCCCACCAGACAGGTTTTAAAGATCGCCTAGGAAACGCTAGAAGACGGCCTCAAACGGAAAAACTTAAAACTACAAAGTTGTAGGGAATTTTTTCCGGTGGATTTAGACATAAAATTCGGCCCAATCAGAGTTCGGATGCTTCCAGAAACCCCGAAATACAGAAGACGTAATCTGGATGACGGGAATCCGAGAGTCTATATAAAGAGAGGAAACCTAGGTCAAAGGGCACCACAAAAATTCCTCCCCCTTGGCAGCCGTCTTGAGGGGGAGATCAATCTCCACAGCAGCACCATCTCCAAGGAAGAAGAAGGGGCCAAGGGCCGCTGCCCCCAAGGGCCGTGGCCACCGCTGTGGCCGCCGCCGTCGCTGTCTCCTTCATCTCCTCCGGGCTGCACCTCACCATCAACAACTCTTCCTCTCACCATGACCATGTGTGAGTAGTTCCCCCTCGGGGCTAAGGCTTGTATCTTGATCTATGTGGTTTCTCTCTCTCCCATGATGTGATCTTTGTTGTGATCATTGGCTATGTTAATCTAGGGTGATCCCATGATATTTCCCCGTCCTCTATGTATTGGATTGATGTACTCAATTGATCTTATCTAGTATAATCCCCGAGACCAAGGTGACAGCGGTCTATTGGACATGGGTTAGAAGAATATTATCATGAGTGATTTCCTCTTTTGTGTGTGGATTGAAGATTGAGAGTCTTTTGGTGCTTGTCTTTGACTATCCTTTAGATATGTTGTGGTGATTGTGGTACTCTCTTTGGATGGCCGTGGTGACATTGGGAAATCCATAGATGAGAACTACGAACTCTTAGGTGTGCTTTTGTAGCCCTACACAATTCTCGTCCTCTCTTGACCACAAAGGAATAATCTCCGAGTACGTCGCCATTGCATGTTTTATGGAAATATCATGTGATTAGACTATGTTAATGTTGTTGGGAGTTGCCACTAGTGAAAGTATGAAGCCTAGGCCTTGTTTCCACCATTGTTACACCGTTTGTGCTCACGTTTACCACTTGTTTGCTTGCTGCACTTTTTATTACAGATTTATATTACTTTGTTTTGCAACACCTATCACTCGTATTTTACCATCTCTTCGTCGAACTAGTGCACGAATACAACTCCTAGTTGTATTAGGTGTGTTGGGGACACAAGAGACTTCTTGTATCTTAATTGCAGGGTTGCTTGAGAGAGACCATCTTCAACCTCTACTTCCCTGAGTTCGATAAACCTTAGGTCATCCACTTGAGGGAAATTGCTGCTGTCCTACAAACATCTGTGCTTGGAGGCCCAACATAGTCTACAAGAATAGAAGCGTGCGTAGACATCAGGGAGGAAGATGTTAATTCGGCCTGACATAGCCGAATCAGCTAACAAGGACAATGTTGTCATTGGTGAATCCAGGAAAAGCAAGGATGGTAGCAATGTCTCGGAGAGGCAAGTGGTGCTTGACAAGCAACCCGGTGGTGGGGAGATTATTAAGATCACCATCAAGAATCCTACACCTAGGGGGCAACCACAAGTGCAAGGGAATACTCGTGTCAGATTTGTCAAGCCCAAGAGTCCGGAAATTGGCAGGTGGACGACAAATGAAGCTAAAGTGCAACGCAAGAAAATCAAGCCAACTTTTGATATGTTGTTTTCCATGTATGCCAACCAAGCGGCCGGTTCTAGCTCTAACCGGCCATCACGTCTGAAACGTTCAAGGTCACCTCCTAAGCAAGAATTTCGGCGTCAAGCAAGGCCATACGGGTCATGGGCACCCGCCCCATGAATGGCGCCACCCCCTTATGCGTCACCCCCTTATGGGCCATATTATATAGGTAGATGGGAGCATCCCCCAATGGCTCCTTATGCTTTTCATCCAGGGTGGGCAGCGCCTAGAAGATCCGTGCACGAGAGGATTTCTTACCCCATACAAGACCGTTTGAGTTATGGTGCCAATCAGTCAATGCAAAGTCATCCACAGAAAGCTAGCGGGAAAATGTGGCGTGCGAAGTCGCCAAGTGCTATAATTCCAGATTCCGCTAAGACGAAGGAAGATGGGCTTGGTGTCAAAACTGTTATGGTGGGCACCGGGGTGCTAAAACTCAAAGAGCCGATTGTTATTGATGATCCGGCTATTTCAAGTGGTGGTGTGGTGGTTGTCCCGCAAGGTCCTATGGCTAATGATCATGAAGCCAGTGCAAGTGAGGTCAAACCTAGAGACCCCAAGTATACTCAACGTAAATGTTGTCCTCCCGGTTTGTCCAAATCACAAAAGAGGAGATTGCAGTGCATGAGGAGCCATGAAAAGGTGGAGCAGGAGGCAGAAAAACTAAGGGACGAGTGGTTCAACGAAGATCGTCCCATGGTGCCCGCGGAGAAGGTGTGGAGGCCTAAACAAATAGATAACACATTGGCTCTCCCAACGCCGGCAGTTCCAAGAGAGGATGATGCAAATTCTATTGTATCGTCCACACAACATATCACTTCTCCTTCAATTGAGAATACATCGGACTCAGTGGATATCAATGAAGAAGAGGAGTTGCTAGATTATGAGCCTACGCCTGTACGTGAAAGTATGGATATTAATATGGTGTTCTACTTACCCGCTGAATTTCGTGCCATAGATGAAGAAGGGGAGGTGGCGCATTTGGATTTTGGCCCTAAAAATGCTATATTCGAGAAGCCAAAAGAACCGGTGACACACTTGAGGCCATTGTACCTCAAAGGTCATATTAATGGATCACCGGTCTCTAGGATGCTTGTTGACGGCGGTGCTGTTGTGAATCTTATGCCCTATTCGGTCTTCAAAAAGTTGGGTTTGAATGAGGCAGAATTGATAAAGACCAATATGGTGCTCAATGGATTTGAAGGCAAGTAAAAAACTGAAGCCAAAGGTTTCATGTATGTAGAGCTTACAGTGGGGAGCAAGACTTTGGCTACGGCGTTCTTTGTTGCCGAGGTGCATGGTAACTACAATGTCATACTTGGGCGCGATTGGGTTCATGTTAATCAATGCGTGCCATCAACTATGCACCAGTTCTTGATTCAGTGGGTTGATGATGAAGTGGAGGTTTTTCATGCGGATAATTCGGCATGTGTTGCTTTGGCTGATGCAACGGTGGATTGGCAACATCCACATGCTACTTGCTTAACGGGGCGCGACTTGTCAGATTTTGATTTTCTTAGCGCCGCAAAGAATGGTTTCGTGCCCATCTCTCTAAATCCGGTTGGTAGTAACCGGCTCCAAGGAACAATGCATTTAACTGGATTCTAACTCCGAATGGTTGCAAAACCGTCTTGAAGAATATCGGTCCAATGGGAACGATATATTTGAGTCGATAGAAGAGTTGGAAGACATGGATAAATTAGGAGAAGGTTTTGCGTCGGCTGATCCATTAGAGGAGGTAGACATAGGAGATGGTTCAATTCCTAGGCCGACGTTTGTGAACAAAAATCTGGAAGCCGATTGTAAAGTTAAATTAATCGATCTGTTGAAAGAATATATTTGTTGCTTTGCATGGGAGTATCATGAGATGCCGGATTTAAGCCGAGAGCTAGTTGAGCATCGGTTGCCTATAAAGAATGTTTTTAGGCCTTATAAGCAAACAACCAGAAAGTTTAATCCTAAAATAACTGACCGTATCAAGGAAGAGATCGGTCGGTTGCTTAAAGCTAATTTTATTAGACCTTTCAGGTATGCTGAATGGATTTCTAATATCAAGCCCGTGGAGAAGAAAGGGTCCAACAAGGTGAGGGCGTGTATTGATTTCAGAGATTTGAATAGAGATACGCCCAAAGATGAGTATCCCATGCCAATAGCCGATATGCTTATTAATGAAGCTTCTGGACATAAAGTTATTAGCTTTTTGGATGGTAATGCGGGATATAATCAGATTTTTATGGCCGAAGAGGATATTTACAAGAATGCTTTTCGGTGCTCCGATTTTGTTGGTTTATTTGAGTGGGTGGTAATGACTTTTGGTTTGAAGAATGCCGGTGCTACATATCAAAGGGCTATGAACTTAATTTTTCATTATCTACTTGGTGTTATACTTGAGGTATATTTATGATATTGTTGTCAAATCAGATGCTTTTGAATCTCATTTAGCCGATTTTCATTTAGCTTTTGAGAGGATGAAGAAATATGGACTGAAGATGAATCCTTTGAGGTGTGCTTTTGGCGTATCGGCTGGCAAATTCTTGGGTTTTATTATTCATGAGGACGGTATTGAAATTGATCCCAAGAAGATAGAAGCTATAAAGAAGGTGGAGGCTCCAATGTGCAAGAGAGATATGCAGAAGTTCCTTGGCAAGATTAATTATTTGAGGAGATTCATTGCTAATTTGTCAGGGAAGGTTGATGCATTTACCCCTATACTTCGGTTAAAGAATGATGTTGATTTTACTTGGGGGGAAAAACAGCAAGAAGCATTTGACATGATCAAGAAATATTTGTGCACTCCTCCGGTGTTGAAAGCTCCTAAGTATGGGAAGCCCTTTAGACTTTATATTGCGGCGGAGGAAGGTGTTATTGGTGTTGTTTTGACTCAAGAGACCGAAGGGAAGGAACATGCTATTACTTATTTGAGTCGGCGTCTTTTGGATGCCGAAACAAGGTATACCTTCATTGAGAAAATATGCTTATGTTTATATTATGCTTGCACAAAACTGAGACATATTCTACTGCGTAGTAATTGCATAGTAACTTCTCAAATCGATGTCATCAAATACATGTTGCATAGGCCAATTCTTAGTGGTAGAATTGGCAAGTGGTCTTATGCTTTAATTGAGTATGATTTGGCTTATGAATCTTTGAAATCTATGAAAGGCCAAATTGTTGCTGATTTTATAGTTGAACATCGGATTGATAGTGAGCATGATATTGATATAAACCTTGTTTCGTTAGTACCATGGAGATTATATTTTGATGGTTCGGTTTGTAGCAATGGCCAGGGTGTTGGTGTTGTTTATATATCTCCTCATGGTGCTGTTTTTTAGGCCTTATGCCGATTAGAATACTTTTGCACCAATAATCAGGTCGAATATGAAGCATTGTTATTCGGCTTAAATATGTTGCTTGATATAGGTGCTACGCATATCGAGGCTTTTGGTGATTCATTATTGGTAGTGCAGCAAGTTTCTGGAGTGTTTAAATGCTTTGATGAATCACTCAATGTTTATCTTGATAAATGTCTAGATGTAGTTTCTACTTTGGATCATTTTAGTATTGCTCATATACCTAGATATGAAAATTGAAAAGCAAATGAATTGGCACAACAAGCATCTGGTTATCATGTTGATCGTGGCATGTTTCATATTTCTCGAGAACCGATGTCTTGCCTTGCCAGCATAGAAGAGGTCGAATTAGAACTAACTAATTCGGCCACTAATGAGATATCTAGTGCAGGTGAAAATCAAGACTGGAGGAAGCCCATTATTGATTATTTGCGTGATCCTAGTAAAAGGGTGGACAGGGTTGTTCGGCGTATAGCTTTTAAGTATGAATTGAGGGATAATGACCTTTATCGCCGAACGGTTGATGACGTTTCTTTAAAGTGCTTAGATGACGATCAAGCGAGAGTTGCTATGGGAGAGGTACATGAAGGAATATGTGGTACTCATCAGTCGGCTCCAAAGATGAAGTGGTTATTGCGACATGCTGGATTTTATTGGCCGACTATGATTAGTGATTGCTTCAAGTACTACAAAGGATGTGAAGCCTGTCAAAAGTTTTGTGATATTTAGTTGGCTCCCGCTGCTATGTTACATTCTATTATTAAGCCGTGGCCTTTCAGAGGTTGGGGATTAGATTTCATTGGACAAATTCATCCTTCCTCTTCAAAGGGGCATCGGTTTGTGTTGGTGGCGACTGATTATTTTACCAAGTGGTCTGAAGCAGTACCTCTCAGGAATATGACGCATGTGGAGGTAATTAAATTTATAACCGAGCATATTGTTCATAGATTCGGCATCCCTCAAACATTGACTACAAATCAAGGTTCATCTTTCATGGCACATCAAGTTAGAGAATTTGCCGAATCCTATAATATAAAGTTGCTTAATTCCTCCCCGTATTATGCCCAAGCTAATGGACAAGCTGAGTCTAGTAATTTAACTCTTAAAGATCCCTAGCCCAGGGGGCACTCTTCGCTAGCCCTTCGATCCGATTGGCTGAGCGTGTGAGCCGTTCGATGCTGTTGTGCTGGTCAATTATATTCGGGCCACATGAGTTAACTTTTTATTAAAACGAGAAAAAAAAGCATAGACACACACACAGGACCTTGTACGTGGGTCATCAGTAGCATATAGTGACTAGGATGTTTTCAGTGGCACCTACAAAATGTGGTAAGGGTCGCACACTTCACCCAACGATGAGACGAGTATGTTCGGGCCACACGGCAACGATGTGGTGTTCTATTTCTCTCCTATCACCCCGGCTGCTTTATCTATCCTTACTTTGGCAAACTGCTATAACTACGCTACGAAACAGGAAACAAGGTCCTTCGATCCCGACCAACAACAGATGACACCACATGACAGTATGGCATACAAGATGGTTAGAGCAACTTGGCATGATGCTAAGGGACAAGGTGTAGGGAGGATAAGTACATCGAGGAAATCAAATGTGTGAAAATATGATCATAGGCGGTGGTACGAGCCGGTCAATGCATGTTTCAATTTTGGCGATCCATCGATCATTCCCGGTGTCTTCTGTGCCCATGTATGTCAAGTACATATTCGGTGGGAGTAGAGACATAATAAACGATGTGATTTCATGGTTCTAAGACAAAAATAAAGAGGTAAACATGCCGACAAACAAATGGGAAGCCTTGGAGCCCTTGGTCCCTATAAAAGGAAGGTTTGGGTGGTATCGGAAGTGACATACATTTTTGGTCCTCGTGTAGGTAAGTAGCGGGACATCTCTTGGTTATGAGCTTGATTCTCTTGTTGATCGGTGCATATGTGAGTTTTTATTAATGTCTTTTTAAATGTGTGTTTTGTTATTTTTTATTAAGAGAGATTTGTATTGTTCTTTTAAGTCCATATCGATATCAAAATGATGTGCCTAGACAATGCACTTTATTATTATAAAGTTTACGAAATAAAGCTCATTGACTGTCCTTTCACCTTTGGGTATAAATCCTTGTGTATACACCCATTTGCACTTTCGGTAATCTCTACCCTCCTAGGTATTACGAAATCATGATGAATAAGATCAAACCTTATTCCATGCTATTTCCACATGATTATTTTTTCTTATTCTTAAACAAACCCTTGAGATGTTAGTTGGTCATGGTTTTACTTTTTTTCTTTCTATTCTTTTTTGTTTGTTTCGAGAAAGATATAGTCCGATTCTTCTTTTATTAATTATTTTTTGATCGAGATGTACGCATCCATGTGTCTACATACATATCAAGTTGGCGATTTTCCCCGTGGGGGCGGGTATCCGTGGGGATCTACCCGTTAAGAAGCGGTGACGGGGGCCGAACTTCCCCCATGGGGCTGGCGGGACGGGTACCCGTTAAGGTAACGGGGCAGGCATGGGGGGCAAATTGGCTCCATGGAGCCTCCATGGATACCCGGGATCCCACCTGTCAGTCAAACATGTCACCCATATATATAACAAAAAACCCTAGATCCGCACCCGCTCCAACTCTTTTTCCCTCACTCCTTTCCCCTCAGCCGCCTCTCAGCCTCTGCAGCCCCGCACTCCCGCATCTCACTCCAGCCGCCGCTGCACTAGAGGAGCACGACCAGCACATCCGGCGGCGGACGAGGGGGCTGCACATCTCGCGGCCGTGGCCCTCACCTCCTCCTCCGGCGACTCTTGGCTGCTCGGCTCCCCGCGACCTCGCCTCCTCCTCCATCCGCGAGCAACGGCAAGGGCGGCGGCGCGGTGGTTGTACATCTCGCGGCCCTCACCTCCTCCTCCGACGACCTTGAGCTGCTCGGCTACTCGCGACCTCGCCTCCTCCTCCAGCCGCGAGAAACGGCTAGGGCGTCGGGCAAGACACCGGTCGCGAGCCTCCCCACCTCCTGCACGCCGACCACCGGAAAAATCAAGGTAAATACTGCATCTTTGTTGTGTAAGTGTGATGTGGAATAGCAATGTCATGAAGTTGATTTATTCACTGTAATATTTTCGGATTAGTAATGGTTGGTGCATTTGTCCACTGTCATATGAGGTTTGTAAATTAATGGTTGATGAAATAATTTGTCCACTGTTATATGTATTAATTAGTAATGGTTGCTGCAGTTTAGGACTTCAGGTCAGTTTAGGATTTGCAAAATATCCAACACTGTTTACGATTTGCAATGGCATCAAGTTCAGGTCACTCTGTTGAGGAGGATAAGGTCCAATCTCCACCTCGTCTCAAGAAAAAGCCCACGCTTTTTGTTTGGGATGAGTTTGAGAGGGTTTTAGTTGATGGAAATTGGAAGGCTAAATGTGTTTGGTGTCACGGGATGCTTTGTGGAGATCCAAAGTATGGAACCTCACATTTGGGTGCTCATTTGGCAAGATGTGCTTCTAGGCCAGCCAATGGTAAATTTACATCCTCAATCATTGTCTAAAATTTTAAACTTCACTTCAGGATGAGGACCGGTCGACTTACTAATGTTTCAACTTGACTAATTTTCAGGATGAGGACCGGTCGACTTGTAGGGCCTGCTGGCTTGCTGCATGCTTGCACGGAGAAGTCAACCTATGCTTGTGGGATGTGTCTTAAGTAGTAGAACTTGTGATGCTTTTGATGCTTTTATTGTACCATCTTGTGATGCTTGTATTACCAATACTTTCAGTCTTGTAATCCATTGATAAATTATTGTGTTCCTTGTGATTCTTGTGATGCTTTGGTTGTACAGCTTGTGATGCTTGTGTTATCAATACTTTCAGTCTTGCAATCCATTGCTAAATTATTTTGTTGCTTGTGATGCTTTAATTCAGTCTTAGAACATATCTTTCTTCTTCCTAATTATTGTCATGCTTCCTGTAGGATTTCAATGGCATCAAGTTCAGCCCATTCCCATGCTAGTGTAGCTGCTGGCAATGGAGCTGCGCTGGGATCAAGTCCGGCTACCACTCCATCCAGTACTCCAGCTGCATCAGTTGACTTGGAAGAGGTGCCATTGCAAACAACAAGAGAAACTGAAAAACAAAAGGCGCACAAGATGGCTGGTGTGAAGAGAAAGCTTAAGTCTATAGTTTGGGATGAGTTTGAGAGGGTTTTTATTGATGGAAAGTGGAAGGCTGAATGTGAATGGTGTCACAGTAAGCTTGGTGGGGAAACAAAGGATGGAACCTCACATCTGCATGCACATTTGGCGACATGTCCTTCTAGGCAGACCACAACAGCATGGAAGCAATCCAAGCTAAAATTAACCAAGGGGGAAGATGGAAAAGTGAATGTGGAGAACTATGTATTTGATCAAGAACTATGCAGGAGAGAACTTGCTTTGATGATATGTTGTCATGAGTATCCACTCTCTATGGTAGATCATCCAGGTTTTAGAAAGTTTTGCTCTATATTGCAGCCTATGTTCAAGGTTGTGAGTAGACAGACCATTAGAAAGGATATTGAGGAAATGCATGTAGTGCATAGAGATCAGATGATCAAGTACTTTGCAAACTTCAAGAATAGAGTTGTTGTGACTTCAGATTTGTGGACAGCCGGGCATCAAAGGAGAGGCTACATGGCAGTAACAGTGCATTACATTAATGGTTCTTGGAATCTGAAATCATTTCTTTTAAGGTACTTTTTTCGTTTCTTTCAAGTCTCTCTTATTTCAGATCTGAACATGCTCTTGTTTCATGCTTGCTAATCTAATAATCATTTTTTTACAGGTTTGTTTATGTACCAGCGCCACATAACGCCGCAGTTCTTTTTGATGTTCTGCATGAGGTGCTTTGTGAATTCCATCTTGAGAGGAAGGTATCCACCATTACTCTAGATAATTGCACTACCAACGACAAGGCAGTCGAAGAACTCCAAGATAAGTTAGACTCTTCTTCCCTCATGTTGGGTGGTAAACTGTTGCATATGAGGTGTTGTGCCCATATATTGAATCTTATTGTTAAAGATGGGCTTGCTGTTTTGGAGGATGGTATTGAGAGGGTGCGTGATAGTGTAGGATTCTGGTCAGCAACTCCAAAAAGACATGAGAAGTTTGAGAAGAATTGTTGCTTGATGAACATTGAGTATAAGAATAGGTTGGCCCTTGATTGCAAAACCAGATGGAACTCCACATATATAATGCTTAATATTGTTGTGCTGTATAGAGAGGTTTTCGATCGTCTTAGTCTACGTGAAAAGCAATTTACTAGCTGTCCAAATGCCGCTGATTGGGATTTTGCCAAAGAGATGATTGATAGGCTCAAACTATTCTATGATATTACTTCTTTATGGTCTGGATCTAAGTATATTACAGCCAATCTGTTCTTCCCTAAGGTTTGTGGTATTCATCTGTCAATTCGCAAATGGTCAACACCTAATTCTGACCTGCAAGAAATGCCTGATGAGATGAAAAAGAAGTATAAGCTGATGCAACAAATGTCCGATGAGATGAAAAAAAAGTTTGATAAATATTGGACATATGTCCATGGTCTGATGGCTGTTGCCACTGTTCTCGACCCAAGATACAAGCTCCATATGTTGCAGGCTCTACATGGTTCTCTCTATGGACCCGAGGTTGCAAGTATGGAGGTTGCTCGCGTTAAACAGTTGTTGCGCGACTTATTGCTTGAGTACCAGGATGGAGCTCAAGTAGGAATAACAGATGGTGCTAGTGCTGCTGGTTTGCAGAAACAAGGAGAAGATGAAGTCTTTGACATATTTGATCAGTACATGTCTTCACAGCCATCAGTTTCATCTATGTTTGTTCACACAGAGCTAGATCTCTACCTCGAAGAGCCAACACTACCAAGAATAAAGGATTTTGATATCATTAACTGGTGGAAGTTTGGCGGAATCAAGTTTCCCACACTTCAGCTCATTGCTCATGACATCTTACCTATTCCAGTCACAACGGTAGCTTCCGAGTCGGCATTTTCTACAAGTGGTAGAATCCTTAGCCCTCATCGTAGTAGGCTTGCACCAAAGATGGTTGAAGCTATGATGTGTATGCAAGCTTGGTGTAATGCTGACATGCTTGGTAATACACTAAACTTGCTTATAGATTATTTACTACATGACGCACCTAAATAGCTATTGTTTGTCAATTAACTTTACATTGTTTGCAATTTCAGCAGACAACAACGCATCACTTGATACCGAGTTTCTGACTTGTCTTGATGAGGAGGATGAACCAATGGTAATTTCCCATCCTCTGCATCTATAATACTATAATAGATCATCCCCACTATCTTTTCTATCTCAACATGCAAGCATGCCACCTCATCAAAGGCCCACCATAATATGCATGAGAACAAGTTATTCATTATTAGTTGATTTCATGCACACATCCATTTAATAATACATGCAACCTCCCTCAACATGCATGGATTTTTTTCCCATTATATTACATCACTTTTTAACATGCATACATGTCACATCATCACAATATGCATGAGAAGAAGCTTTTTGTTATTAGTTGATCGCATGCATACATCAATATAATGACACATGCGACCTCACTCAACATGCATGGATTTTTTTTCAGTATATTACATTACTTATATTTAATAAATATTTTTAACTGCACAATAATAAAATACAAACGTAAAATATATTTTTATACTTTAGTTTACATACTATTAATTCAACTATTCATGTTTCATGCAATCAATCATTCAAAATATATTGTAACTGATTCCCGCAGCAACGCGCGGGGTATCATCTAGTTTATCTTAACTTCCATCCCAGCCCTTCTAATTATTTTGTTGTTGTCTTGTATCATTGCCATGACCAGGATGAAGAATTGGCGAGCTGCAATAACTACTAGCCTTGCTGCATGCTTGCATTGAGTAAAGAGTGATCAATATGTGAAGAAAAGGAAGCTACAGATGTGGTCTCTCCCCTTCATATTATGTTCAAAAATTGTATCTTCTTGTGTTGTAATTCAACTTGAGTTGTAATGGAACTAGTTGTCTAGTGGAGACTTTTCAGTTATCTAGTTAGACTTAAGAGGTTTAATTATTGAAACTTGTGATGTTTAAACCATCTATGCTTAATTTGTGTTGTTGTCATTTCTTGTTTGCTGCTTAAAAATGTTGCGGAAGTTTTGATATTTGCTGTCATTTTTCTGCTGTTCAGAGTTGCTATTTCTAGTTATGTGTTAGTCTCCATGGACTATCCATGGGGATCGGGTACCCGTTTAAATCGGGGATGGGGACGGCTTCTCCCCCGCGAAGCTTTGTGGGGATAGCGGGGATGAGGATTAGCGGGGATCGGGGCGGTGATGGTAGAGAGCCCCCCGGAGATACCCGTCCCCATCGCCAACTTGACATACATAGATAATGTTCACGGAACGAAAATATGCAAGGGCTCTATGACTGAACTGGAATATGCCAGAAAATAGATTTGTCCACAGCTACATACTACTAGCATCCATCTTTATTATTCCTCCATGCATGCGTAGAATCGTGCACAACCAGAGTACAAGACACCATTGAGGCATTGACCAAGCATGCAACACATATTCTAGCTAGCGATCGAGCTACCTATCTCGCCAATGTTTATTCCCGGAGGCAGCTGAGAGCGGCGCAGTCACTGCACGAGTCCCACTCCCCGCACTTCATACAGTCCGCGCATGTTACCTTCGGCCCCGGCGGCGGTGGCGGCACTGGAGCGGCTGAAACCGGCGGCGGCGGTGTGGCCCCTGGCGGTGGCGGTGCTGGTCCCAGCGATGGACAACGCCCCAAGGAAGGCAGGACCAGCATCGAGAGAACGGCAGCGAAGACGGCCGCCTTGAGAACAAGAGAGGATGCACGTGAAGCCATTGTTTTTGGACACAACAATGGCAAGCTATCAGGGAGGAAGATCTGTGGATGAGCAAGAGAAGAAGACGCGGGATAAGATGTGTGAGGATTCCCTGATACACATCGATGATATTTATAGGCATCCAAGAACACACTCTAGAACGATAGACCATGGATGGATTATCTATGTAATTTCCCCAACAAGTTGCAACTCGCAAGTTGAGATCTGCGCCATGCATGTTACCAGTTGACTTCATCCTATTGCTCCTCTTGACCGGGAAATTTCAGTTTAGTGTATCTCAATCACGGTAGGAGAGGAAACTTAATTGCTAGGTCAGATTGTCTTTGACTCTTGAATCTCCGAGTCTTTACATCTAACATGTATGAATATGAAGGTTTGTTTTGCAATTTCTCTTATAATAACCTAAGATTAATAACACGACAACGTTAAGAAATTATTCATAGTTTTTTTTTCTAAGGTATATTTGATTCTAGAGAAATGTTTCTCATATTTTGGATTTTTTCGATAAAGGGAGAATTTATTGACTCAAAATGAAGCATCAAGAGGATACAAACACGATGAGCATATATCCAGCCTCTGCATAGCA